>CM056206.1:54352150-59904650 GCA_029692085.1 Gymnothorax javanicus
AATTACTTTGCAGAAAATGCGATTTAAAAAATCTTAATGATATTTCATTTATACCGGCGCTGACCTGTGAACTTCCGATTCCCGAGCCACATAGCAATAGAGGTTTTAATGACTTTGGCTAGAAAATGGTGTTCCTCGTTTGCATACCAACCAATCAGCTTCTAGGGAGCGCATGCATGCACCACAGCCATGTTGAGATCTCTACATGCCTCTGGCATGCTCTAGGGAGGCTTTCTGATACTGACCCCACATAATATTCAGGTCATGAATATTCCTTTTCGCCAGAAGTGAGACTTGAGACGGGCCACTGGATCGACGGCTTTGTTTATATGTTGTTTGCAATGGCTTGCCCAAAGAAGAGAACCGTGATTTGGCATTTATATGGATTTTTCTTCATCAGGTCACGATAGTACTTTTCCCAAAGCCCAACTCTTGACATATTTTTGATATTAGCGGAGGTACATGTCACTTTTGCGGAAATTTCATTGTCTGGGAGCGAGGAAAAAATAAAATAAAATAAAATAAAATCACTCCATGTTAAAGCTATAGTGCATAACTTCTGTCGCACTAGCGCATATAGTGCATAACTTCTGCATTATTACAAAAATACAGCCGGGACTTCCATATGACGTATGCCCAGGTGTACCCCGCCCTCAATATGCCACCCACTGCTACTAATTCAAGCTGTGTGTTGGTCTTCGGACATCCACTCACACAAACTACTGTACCTTTGAGATTCAGAGCCATTGCTGGAAAGTGATGGGGGAGGAGGTGGTCGGATGTTTCTGTCGGTCTTCACGGGGGTTGATGACAATGGCCTCTTGGAGTACTTTTCGTAACTGTAATGAAAATGATGGAAGTTGTAAGTTTGTATCCACAAGCGGCAGACTGATGCGTGACACACAGCCTATACTCAGCACTGGCATGACATTATTCTTAGACTGCATTTGCGAATGTGTGACCGTAGCCTAAACTGTGATCCATTTTTTGTTCGCAGGATTGCGGTAAAACGCAACACCAAACTGAACGAAACGCTGTGTTAGAGTGTAGCTCTCCACGCTCTCGCTACACACTGTGTACTGTTCGCCACGGTGCACAGCGTAACACTCGCTACACACCGTGCACTGCTCGCCACGGTACACAGTAACACTCGCTACACACCGTGTACTGCTCGCAACGGTCTCTCGCTACACAACGTGGTGAACACCAGGTTGCCAACATTACATTACATTCATTGCACCATTTCCGAGAAAATAATAAAGTACTAGATCCAGTACATCTACCAGGAACACATCCTACTCATGTCTTACAAACCAAATCACTTACTTATCCAACAGCAGCAAGGCAACATCCGTGTCTGCCCTCAGCCCAATTTCTTTCTTCAGGGCTCTCCACCGAGAAAAAGCGACAGCAATACAAATCCGTGTTTGTCTTCTCCGTCGGTCACTTTCCTTCTTCGCCAATATTCCTTCAGCCGAACGACCAGGCTTTTTCTTTGTGGTAGGACCCACTTCTGAACCATGTCTCGACCACTTCTTTTGGTTCTCCGCCATGTTGCTTTCTCTTTCGAGCAGCGCTCTACCTCTTGCTAGGAGACTCTCCGCTCTTCCTTCCCCTCCCTTCTTGTTGTGAGGTAAAACGCGTCATTTCCTGTGCGTCAGCGCGGGAATGTCGACGGTTGACACGCAATAAAATACAATACTGAAAAATACCGAGAGATGTCAGAGGAGCCGATCGGCTTAATCAGCATCGTGTCGTCTCCTCTAGTAGTGGCTTGGATAAAACGGACATTTACGGACATGTAGAAGTTACGCACTATAGCTTTAAGTTATGCCGTTAATATTTGGCCAAATTGAATGCAAAGTGTAATGGTGGTTGAATAAGCCCCTTCATAATTACCCACAGGATCTGCCTGATTATGATTGATTATGGAATATGAGCACAATACCGACATCGAGTGTCTCAAGATCGTAGTCGCAACAACAGAAAATTATTCCAGCAGTCGGGTTGCCAGGTTCGTTGCCAAGTGTGTCAAGCGATCAGCCTGCACAATGTCAAGTGATGAATCATGCAGGGTAACGACTAATTTCGACTGATCAATTCATTTTACAACAGTATTTAACGTTAGCCTAGCTATACATTATCTATTAGATGCATGGAATTTCTCACAGTCCTATTTAGGCTGGCTATCGTTACCCTGCTATCATTCATTCTTTTCATCTTGCCCTCTCTGAGCTTACCGATCTAGGAGAAAAGTCGCCATTTCCGCGTGCGTTTTCATGCCGTGGAAATCCTTTATCCGAGTCCATCGAGCATATGCTTCGCCGATATTGCCCTTCTCCGGTCAGTCAGCTGCTGGGACGGATAACGCACCGCTCGCCAGGGCTCTGAAGCAGCTGCAGCAGGACCTGCAGACTCCGCCATTTTACCCAGTGCCAGCCTAGCTGTGCCGAGCATAAAGACCGTATTTGGCAACCCGCAATGCCCCGGCCGCTATTGGCTTCTATGATGTAAACAGGAAGTCACTGTCGAACCCGTCAATTATTTAATTTATACTTAATATATTTTTTTTACGGAAAAGAAATACTTTTATTCTGCACCCCTCTAAATGCACCGTGGATGTATTTTTGGAAAAATATAGCCTTTAATACGAATTCTCCATAATCAACCTTTAAGTCATGCCGTAATTATTTGGCCAAATCGAATGCAAAGAGTAATGGTGGCTGAATAAACCCCTTCGTAATCACCCACAGGAGCTGCGTGACGTCACTGTGTCAAAGGTCATTTGTACATCGAGCCGACCCGAGCTGAAAAATTCTTATGGCTTCTGATTGGATTCTATTTTCTCAAATAGACACGAAGTAAAAATAACATTCAATAAAGAATTGGGTGCAATCCGAGTTATTTTCGTTTTCACTGTTGCTATTAATTGATGTAATCTGTTGGGCTTTTAATTCATGTTTAAAGAAAACAGCTGACATTACAGTCCATTTCAGCAGACTATCGTAAGGAATGCTTCATTTTTCCTTTGAAACCGCAATACAGAATTAAAGTTGCAAGCAGCAATGAACGGGCCCTCGCACCCTTGTGCACATTGGGGGTGGTGACGAGATCCTGACGGGTGCAGCTGTGCATTGAAAGCAGCTGGATAGTGGCAACCTGGTTAAAGAAGCTGCGAGGGCCGCTTTGTTGAAATTTTCTAGGAGGCGCTATGGAGCCTTTTTTCCCCCCCCATGGGCAACACCCCTATCATATATAAGTGCTCGCCATTCTTGATGTGAGTAAAATACTTCATGAGGTTATGACTTCGTTAAAGCCATGAAAAAGCCAAACGTAAATTGATGGTGAGGGATTGATAGTCGCCATGCTGACAGACGGACGCCATTGCTCGTAGCTTCCCAGCGTTCATCATGTAGCTTCACCAACTTATTCTGCACGTTTTAGAAGTGGAATGAAGTTGGTGGGGTCAACTATGTTGGATCAGTACATGGTAGAGTAGAAAATGGGCACTTCCTGTTACCACCGGGGGGCGCTATGACTATGAAGAGATATTGTCATGTAGACGTGTTCAGGGCGGGACTTTTATCAAAACGTGAAGTTTGGGGCAAATTGGAGAATAAACATCGAAGTTACAGCAACTTCCTGTTTCATGGCGAATACTGGAAATTCGACGCCACGCCATTCAACACTGACTGGATCTTTTGATAATTTTTGGTCAGAAACAAGTCTGGATGACACGCGCCGATTTTGAAGTCGATCCGATTAATCCTGCAGGAGGAGTTCGTTAAAATACAAAGCGTGCAGAAGGCAAAAAATTGGCACTTAATTAAAAATGGCCGATTCCTGTTGGGTTTAGGCTGTGGCTCCAAGAGACTTTTTTGTGCGTCTGGGCATGGTTCATGCATGTACCGATCTTCGTGCATGACGGTGAAATGTGGCGCAGGGGCTGATGTTGGCTTAGCCACGCCCATCAACAAAATTCATTTCACATGTTCAGGCCTGGACCCTGAACACACGTGAGGTTTGAGACAAATATGACTGAGAACACTGAAATTCAGGCCACTTTCCTGCATTTTGGCGAAACATTGACTTCGCAGCGCTCTGGGCATAACACCGTTTGACGATACATCATGATCTTCACAATGTAGGATTACCAAGGTGTTAAGGTCTCGCTGTCCAAACTGGAGTCAGACATGGTGAATGTGCTCAGAGCAGCACCTCAAACTGTAAAACATGTCATTTCCTGTCGCCACCAGGGGGTGGTATGACAATTATCAAATCTTTTCAGATAGGTGTGTTCAGGGCGGGACTATTTTCAAACGTGAAGTTTGGTGCAGATCGACTATTAATGCTGAAGTTATAGCAATTTCGCATTTCATGGCAAGACATCAGACTTTGGCACCACCTCACGGCCACACCCTTCATCAATAGCGTGATCTTTTAATAACTTTTGATCACAAACTTGTCTAGATGGTACACAGCAAGTTTGAAGTCATTGTGATTAATCCTGTAGGAGTTTGTGAAAATACAAAGCGTGCGAAACGCAAAAAATTGCCACTTAATTCAAAATGGCCGACTTCCTGTCGGGTTTAGGATGTGGCTCCAAGAGACTTTTTTGTGCGTCCAAGTGTGATACATATGTGTACCATGGAGGTAATATAATAGAACTGGAGAGAGCGAGGATGTACCACCCCTATTACTTTCAATGGGAGATGCTAGGCTAGCTACTTCAGTCCAGGAAGTACGGAATTGACCGACGCCATCTATAAAAATGGCATTCCATTGGGGGCGCCCCGGTGGCTAATCGGTCTGGGCGCGCGTGCCATGAAGGCTGTGTTCTTCACACAGCGACCTGGGTTTGATTCCGACTCGGGTCATTTGCTGCATGTCTTCCCCCATTCTTCTCCCCAACTTTCCTGTCTCTCTACACTGTATAACTGTCAAATAAAGGAAAAATTCCCAAAAAATAATCTTTAAAAAAAAAAAAAAAAAAAAATGGCATTCCATTGGTGCTTATTTCCGGCACCATTTCATAAGATTGCCAATTGATTACACGGCACAAATTGCCAAGAAAGTGTGTCGTCTGTGCGGGAATGTTTTCGAGGGGAAATGATGAGCTAAGCTGTTAATCCGCGCACGCACTTTTCACTCTTCTCGTTGAACTGCTGCAGTCAGAGCAACAGCTGGACAACCAAACTTGTGCACAAGCTGTCATCAAGCTCTAAGTATCAGTTCTTATTTTACAGGCCCTCTTGAAAACATTGACCAGTTGCGTCAGACAGAGCAAAATACAATCAAGGATTACCGAATACATTTGCTTTTGTTTTCACTTTATTTGGCAAGAAGAAAATGCACTTTTCAATTGGTGTCTATGGAGCTGCCGCGTCTTTGGCCACAAAATTGCCTCCAGTGGGAAAAGCGGAAGCAGGAAGCTAACATGCTAACTGGCTGAAGCAAAGGTACTTCCTTGTTCTCTCTGGTTCCATTATATATCTCGATGGTTCAGGGCGGGACCAATCTCAAACGTGAAGTTTGGTGCAGATCGGACTATTTATGCTAAAGTTATAGCAATTTCGTGTTTCATGGCAAGACATCAGACTTTGGCGCCACCTCACGGCCACGCCCTTCAACGATAGCGTGATCTTTTAATAACTTTTGATCACAAACTTGTCTAGATGGTACACAGCAAGTTTGAAGTCATTGTGATTCATCCTGAAGGAGTTCGTTAAAATACAAATCGTGCAAAACACAAAAAATAGCCACTTGATTCAAAATGGCCGACTTCGTGTTGGGTTTAGGATGTGGCTCCAAGAGACTTTTTTGTGCGTCCAAGTGTGATACATATGTGTACCGATTTTCATGCATGTCGGTGAAACGTGCTGTTGGGGCTTGTCTTGAGATAGCGCTATAGAGCCAATTCGTCCCACACACCGCCGAGACCCCTAACACACGTAAATTTTCACCGCTACTGATAGAACCGCCAAATTCGGTGAGTTTGAGTATGTTATAGCCCCCAAATAAGCGATTTATTTGCATAATAATAATAATAATAATAATAATAATAAGAGCAAAAACAATAGGGTCCTTACACCATTCGATGCTCGGGCCCTAATAATCCGCGCAAAAGCAAGAGGGTCTTCGCACCGTTCAGTGCTCATGCCCTAATTATCGGTGCCACAAGTGTTGAAAGTCACCAGATTTCTGCTGACTTAATGACTTGAATGATTGAATCTTAAAGCTGAAGTATACGATCTGAAAATCAGTTGAGAAAGATTGAGACATTGAGAAAAATTTGAAAAAAGCATCCTGCCCACACACACCCCTCCCCTCTGCGCTCCCTGATCCTTCCCACCGAGCACGTGTGGCCGTCCGCCTGGAGACTCCCAGACACACCCCCTCTACCAGAGCAACAAGCCGGCCGGCAGTAAACAGACACAGAGCCAGCCTTGAATGAAGATTTACCATGTCAGATTCGCAGGTATAGCAACATTTAAAGTTATTAAATGCATGTTAAACCTAACGTAAATTACAATGTCAACAGCTGCCAAGCTAGCGTAAATTGCCTTGGAAATACATATGAACGAGTTCATGAGTTCATTGAATGCATTCAGGCACAACACTGATGACAGCAATGCTAGTTTACAATGCTAAAAATAAACGGCTAACGTTCCGATGCCGTCTGTCGACACAGAGAAAACGACCGGCAGCGTTTACAGTCATAAGCCAGCATTGTCATAGACTTATAAAAAGTTATTTATGTAACAACTCACACAATAAAAGTCAAAAATTACCAACCTGTTCAACAAAAAGTCTGCTGTATCAGCATCAGTTTTCAGGCCCAAATCCTCCTGGAGCTTCCTCCAGCGGTGAATGGATGACCCGATGTTTACTCGGCTTTGAGTCCTGCGTTGCTCACATTTCCTCTTCGTCTCTGCCTTTTCCTCTGGAGACTTACGCTTTCTCCCAACTTTTGTCGTTGGGGCAAGCAGGGGCCGCTTGCTGCTGTCGCTGTCTTTCTTTTCCATTCTTCTAGCACTTGTTGCTAAGCTGCTACTCAGCTACTTGCTTGTTGCAGAAAGTTTATAACGCGGAAGGGGGCAGGGACGAGGCGGAACGCGGAGCACGGGGAGTCAGAGCAAGCTCTCGGGGGAGTGTCAACTAGAGCGAGGGGATTGGATGAGATTAGGAGAGAGACGTTGACCAATGGTCAAACTTACATTGATCAACGTCTCTGCAGCCCTGCAGCCACTAGAGTGAATGGATTTTTTTCGTTTTTTTGCTCTTTACATTGTGTAGATTGTACTATAGGACCATAACCACCATCTAAATGAGGTTATTAATAATAATCAAACTTTCAAATCGTATACTACAGCTTTAAAGGAGCCGTATATAAGTTTGTGGCCAAAACTAGTACTGCAATCACATTCAAAATACTGCAGAGCGCAGTATCCCCTCCCCCTCTCCCCCAGACGAGAGGTTGCCAGCTAGGTTGCCGGATACAGCAAGAACATCTCCTAACCAACTTTAGCAATGGGCGTATTGGTCAACTTGCTCGTCACTCTTCTGTGTGGATAGCCCGCTAAAGTCCATACTATAATATGCGTAAAGAATGAATCAGGACTCATTTGACCGATGCACTGTCTCAAATACATTTCATATTGCCATAATGGCTGTGCTAATGTTGGAACTGTTTCCACAGCGTCTCAGCATAATGCCAGAGAAACGGACTCTAATAATGCATTGCTAATGTTAGCAATGAAGAGCCGCGGTTTTTATTTCTCAAACAATTTGTTCCCTAGTCAATTCGATGACCCACCTGCATACGCACTAACGTACCATGAACGAACATACAGAACGTTCTTCGACTGTAGAGAATATTTGAAATGTCCGTGCCTACATTAAATAGGATTAAGTTAGCCAAACTTAGCTGAATCTTACCTGCTCAGGAGAAAATTAGCAACTTCAGCGTCGGTCTTCGAATTCTTCTCCGCTTTCAGCCATCTCCATCTTTCAAAGGCATGTCCTATACAGATCCTTGTTTTGTTTCTGACTTTGTCACGACGTATTTCGGAATCATAACGAGGCCTTTTAGGTTTAGTCACGTCAGACATTTGTGCTCCGAAACGCTGGTAGCTGCAGCTCAGTGGCAACTGGCACCCTGGAAGCCGAAATGCTACTGACTTCGTGATTGGGAGATAGGTGGAGGGTGGCGCAACAGGCCAAAACACAAAATAACATCAACATTAGTTGTGGGCTGCAACTTCGCTTTTGTAATGAGAATATTCTGGCTGGATTACTGTTGTCAGTGGTATAAGTATTTGAAATTATCATCATTCCTTAATGTCTGGTGATATATCAGGGCCATTTTATGATTAATCTACATACATTTCTTACATACGGCTCCTTTAGCACTGAAAATAAGGTACGTTTTTAATAACAAATCCAGGCGCTGCTGAAATGAAACAACATAATAAATGCGCATCTTAGATGTACACGAGTTTGGTTCACATCAAAACCCCTGGGAGCTTGAAGAACAACCCACGCCGTCACCATAGTGTATCCACCAATCTTGCTGCTTTGGGTGATGGACCATTCAGACAATTGGCTCGCAAGTTTCCATTAGCGATCTTATTGGCTTCAAAAACACCATGAACAATTCTTATTTGTTCCACTCATGTTTGCAAATAACTTTAGAATTGACAGGCCAGCCAGTGGCATTTTATCGCTTATTGCAAGATACCTGCTTGCAACTTGATACCAAGGAACGACGACGGGATAAAAAAAAACGCAAGCCGCTGCCAATCTCACTCCGTTCGATAGAGCAAGCGGGAGACTTGCAATCTGGCCAAAATTTTCAAACGTCAAATTCATGCAAAAGTTACCATAAAGACGTAATCTACCGTTAGTCCATGAGGTTCAGTAGACGGCTAGCAAACTGCATTTCTAACCATTGTTTACTTTAATGTGCTTACCATTGAAACCCCTTGGCCATTTTTCGTCTGAGGGCATACTACATGAACAAACAGTCCGACATACCCATCCCTGGTATCATTCAGTATTGCGCGGCCACTGTTTCCATTATAATGTATATTTACACAAGAAATGAAATCAACCGAAAGTAGCTAACACTAACAGTGCAAGTCTGTATCTCCAACAGCCAAATCTGAACTAAAATTTAAACCATAGCTGCGACAAACTTACCTCTCAGTTCATAAGCTTTCCCCTCCATATGGCAAGGAGCAAAACAGGTGGCTAGTTTAAGGTAGCCAATTCGTTCCCCTAATGTCTACCCTTTTATCGCATAATTTGCCCAATAAAACTATTTGTGTTTACGTTTTAATGTCGTCCTCGACCCCCTGACAAGGATGAACTCCGGAGGAAAGCAATCACTCGACCATTACGACCAGCCATTGTGGCTGCTATATCGCGGCCATTTCGACGTGCCTACTACGTAAAGGATCCATTACCTGGTATTTACACCCATTAAAAATAAGCGATTTGGGTCTAAAACATAATGTTTTGCGGTAATTTGCAAAAATTACGCAACATTTATATTTATTTTGCCCTTTTTACCGAGCAAATCCTGCTCTCGCGAGAAAATTTCGAGATTTTGACTCGGCCGGAAGAGAGAGGCATGGCTGTGCGGAGGTGATGGTGCGAGCTGCGATGGAAGAGGGTGGGAGGAGGGAGGAGTGGCTCGAAAGCACAGCCATAGCAACGCGTGCATAGTAACACAACGTGTGACCTTATCATGGCTGAATCCATGGACCATTCTGGGTGGCTCTGATGTGCTCTTGCCGTTTGAGTGCGATGCTATGGGACCTCCGTGTAGTGAGATGTACTAGCGAAATAGCCTAAAAATAGGGAGAATAGAAATGTCACATGCAAGCTAACATTAGTACTTCTACGTTCCATGATCATATAATCAAGAATAACACGCTGCGTTTGGACAGCATAAAAGACAAAAAATGTACAACCATCCATCAACAAATTAACAGAATGTGCAAGGTTAATGCTGGCCTAAATTAACTGAGCTGGTGAACGTTGGCTTTTTGCTAGCGGAAATTTAGCGTATGTTTGAAACGTTATTTCGCCTGCTTAACGACATCATAGCATAGCGTGTTTGGCATCGATAGATTCCTTAGGTTGTCCAGTTTCATACAATGTTTGCTGAAAGTGAGCCCGCTACAGCTACGGAAATACTTTGTCAGACGAGCCTCGGGCTGTGAGGGAAACGTTTACCTATTGGATGCAACCTAATGTTAGTACATCCAAGTTCCATGATCATATAATCAAGAGTACCACACTGCGTTTGAACAGCATGAAAAGACAACCATATAAGCTACAGCAACCCATCAACAAATTAACAGAATGTGCACGGTTACAGGGGTGATGGCAAAAAAAAAAAAAAAAAAAAATCTCAAGCCTGAAAATTTTTCTTCAGGTTGGGTCATGAGGAATGGGTCGTTGATGGGACTACATCCCGCATTTCGTGGATCGGCATGAAGAAGTATTGTTGAGGATAATATTTCTCATCATATTAATTAGTAGATCAATTGCTATGTTGAATAACCATCATCATAATCAATAACCATATTATGAAAGCAGCAGTAACACACACACACATATACAAGTAATTCACATACGCGTAGGGAGAGGATGAGCAGTGCAAACACACATACATACAAGCAGTTCACACACACACACATGAGCAGTGCACACAGACACATGCACACGCAGCACATGTACACATGCACACGCACACACACATGCATAAGCAGCTCACACACATAAACAGCGGGCTTCTGTAGCTTTGATTAGTAAGCAGGCTTCTGTTCAGTTGATTTGAAAACAATCAGATGATGCATTTGACTTCTGTAGCTTTAATCAATATTTGTTCAGTAAAATCTTAAGTTGTTACTGAAATCAATCAATTGAATCATTTATGTATCTTCTTGTATCCTATTCATCTGTGTTTTTCCACTCTTATACGGTTCCACACCATTTTTAGTATTTATTTTATTTTTTTAAACCAGCATTTCGGTGCTCCATCATGGTTTAATAAACAAAGCTAGAGAATGAAAAAACGTTAAAGATAAGATGGCTACAACCCATGAATTGTGATTGGAGCAAAGTTGGTTAAAAAAAAACAGATAAGATGGTTACAACCCATGTATTTTGATTGGAGCAAAGTTGGTTGAGTTTTTCCCATAAATATTGCTCTGTAAAGAATGCCGAGTTAGCACTTCTTGGCCAGGGACTGCTCACCGGGTTTGGATTATTGCACGATTCAAGGCTGGGAATAAAGATGGCTTCTGAAGATTTTGTCTCTCTCCAATTATTCACGAACAAGGGGACCTCAAAAATATGTAAACATCTAGTCGGGAAACCACAACAGTGTGAGCTGAGCTTTCAACAGTGATGTAATAACACTGGGTTTGGGCTTTAACTGCCTCATAACTAGGACATCAGGGCCTAAATAATGACTCTGAGGTCAAGCTAGGTTCATGATGGGTTATTCTTGGATTAGTGACCCAAGTTCCTCAATGGACACCACGAGAAGGATTGATCAGAATTTTCCGCACAATATTATTAAAGAAAGTCTTATTTTTCCACTGCTGTTGAATTCACATCGGACGACTAACTATATCTAGAATCATTTTTTTGAAATTACCTACTAATTAACACACTTTTAAAACATGCAAGACATTCATCTCCTCTCATTGGCGTTCAGTCCCATTTAGACAAGTAACCTTGGCTTTTTATTTTCTTTGTTTTATTCTTTTACTTTTTACGTCATTTTATTCTTTTACCACAATCTTATTGCTCCTTTTACCATTTTTATTTATTTTATATGTCTATGGTGATTATGTTGTATCTTAATTCATGTACAGCACTTTGGTCAACAGAGGTTGTTTTAAATGTGCTATATAAATGAACTTTGATATTTTTGAAAATGAACCTGACTGAAACCTAGTGTCTGTTGGGGTATATAATTCTTTCACTCAGTCTTCACTTGTGGATGAGGGGATAAAGAGCTTAACCCCTTAAACATTAATTTTTCACCCAAATTTTCCCTTCAGTAGGTTCAACATCAATAAAGGCATTTTCTCCATAATTTAGGACAATTTCACACATATTACAGTGAGTAAAATAATCAAAACCAGGACACCGTGTTTTTATGGCCACAGCATTACATCAAATGGAAAATATCTAGATCTTGAACATTATTTTATTCATATTTCCTTGTAATTCAGTCGAACATATTTGGGATCATTGAAAACCTTGTGATGTCCCCAAGAATTTTCAACAGGCCCGAAGTTCCACAGGTTTGAATATGGCAGCTGCATTTATGGGGTTAAAGAAGCCCCAAGTCCCACAGGAAGTAGGTCAGCACATTCAGTCAAATTAAATATATCGTGTATGCAGCAAGTTTGTTTACAAAGCCCTCAATTGTAAAGAGTACTTCAAATACACACAAAGAAGTTTCTCTGTGGACTTCCTGGCCCTCTCAAAAGGTACAGCACACACGTGGGAAACGGGCTGTCTGATACACAAAAACTGACAGCAAACAGAGCCAACGCAATGCAGTCCACCAATTCATTCTCACTCATTATCTGAAAAAGACGTAAGCAGATTCAGCGCAGTCACTGAGTGTCCAACTGTCATCTTCTGGGTCCAGCCCTGCCCCTTCTTCGTATTTAACAGAGTCATTAACGCCTAGCGGTGAAAGCTCAGTCTGTTTCCATGGAAAACTCACCCCTGGACTCCTTTTTCACGCCCCACACAAGGCTGTGTTTGGACAGGAACAGAATTATTGGCATATCTAGTCTGCGAACCAGTGCTTTAGGTTATTTTGACAGATGAACTGATCAGCAAAGACGGCTCCTTTGTAATTTGTTTTCCAGAAACAAAGTTCATCTCAGAGCTGACCCACTGGTGAGTTTGGGTAAGTTCGGTCAGTTACACTTCCCTCATGTTCATCTCTCCTCTTCCTTCTTCAAACAAACATCTTCAGCTCTTACTCTGATGTCACCCTCCATTTTTACACTGCTCTCCTCCCAGTCTTCCTCCTTCTCCTCTTTCTTGATACTGTTCAGTACATTTTCTTGCTCTCTGCTCAAGAGAGACTCAGCTTTCCTCTCAGTCCTCTCCTCCGTGTCTTCACATTTCAAACTAAACATCACCGGTTCTGTCTTTACATTTTCACCTGGAGAGGGGGAGTTATAATGGGAATCCAGCTGGTTATTGGTGCTGGTCTGCTGGGTAGAGTTTGAAATGGAAGCCATCTGGTTAATGGCACTGGGCTGCTGGGTAGAGGAGTTTGAAATGGAAGCCGTCTGGTTAATGGCACTGGGCTGCTGGGTAGAGGAGTTCAAAATGGAAGCCATCTGGTTAATGGCGCTGGGCTGCTGGGTAGAGGAGTTTGAAATGGAAGCCATCTGGTAAATGGCACTGGGCTGCTGGGTAGAGGAGTTTGAAATGGAAGCCATCTGGTAAATGGTGCTGGGCTGCTGGGTAGAGGAGTTTGAAATGGAAGCCATCTGGTTATTGGTGCTGGCCTGCTGGGTAGAAACCAACATCGGTTGGACAACAGGTTGATAGATCCAGTACACCTGGCACCCATTCATGACGGGATGTGCAGCTGTGAAAAAAAGACAGCACAGGATACAGTTTTATGGTAGGCGACAAATGAGTGTTTTACAATATGTGTGAAATATAACATTTTTCTAGGTAGCGCCTCTCCATTTCAGAATCAACGGTTATTGCCAATCAATATAATATCCAATTCTGTCAAGAGCACTGAATAAGTAGATAATGGGAAATTAAACAATTTGGTTCCCAGTCCAAACAGCTTTCAAGAAGTCTCATAACCTAGCTCAGGACAATTTTTGAAAATCCAGCAAAGCAAATCAAATGCAATTTTTCCTTTCTCTCACCAGTTACAGTGCCTCCCTTCTTTCTGAAGTGACACTGACTATGCAATTAAGGCCGCAGTATAAGAAAGTATCAAACATAAGTAGCATCACTTTTAGAATTTTTTTTTTTTTTTTTTTTTTAAATCTGGCACCTCCAATCCCACCCGAATCTGGAATGTCCAATTGGGGAACTATGTAAAAGGCCTTTCTCATATGCGGCCCCCTATTGCCAACTCAGGAGAGTGAGACAGCTTGCGGCTCTCCTCCGAAGCATGCGCCTGTCGCCACCGCTTCTTGTACACTCATTGGTTGAAACCTTGAAAGCCCAGAACGAGGGCGGAGGATACCCGAACATGAATGAGCTCAGAATCTTCCCAACGAGCGCCCGTCTGGCCGTAGCGTCATTTTACAATAGAATCTGCAGCACCAATATGCTGGGTCATTCCATATGAAACTAGAGGCACTCGTAGAGTGCAAACCTCCGCCAAGGCAGCACAATCCAAATGTGCATGAGTGGGAGCAAAGTTGAGTTATCGCGTGTGATAGGATTTCAAGATGGCTGCCGTGGCGGTCATATTGTTTCACTGATCGCAGTCAAGATCAATAGGGTCCACCCTTGATGTAATACCAATCCACCAAGAAAATTTCAGACAAATCTGTGTTTTACTTTGAGTTATGTTGTTCACAAACAGACAAACAGGGGTGAAAACATAACCTCCGCCCCAACTTCGTTGGCGGAGGTAATCAACCAATTTACAGACAAGTTCCATGATGGGCACAGTCATGGATTTTCTCCAAACTTTAATAGAATGTTGCTTTGGGTACCAAATGGCAAAATACCAAGTTTTCGCTCAATCAGCCTGCTCGTTTTGATTTTCTGGGGGGTCATTAGAGTGGGCGTAGCTCCCTTGTTTGCAAAATTAGCATTTTCTTCCATTTTTAACAAGCTGCTACTTTAGAAGCAATAAAGCTATCCCCATGATTTTTTTCTCAGGACTTGTACTGTAGGCACTGTACTACCCTTCATTGCCAATCAAAGTAGTTTTAACCCTTTCATTGTGGTTTATAGGCTCTCAAAAATGCTACTTTTACAAATCGGTATCAAAACATACATATTGAAGGGTACCATTTTCACATCCATCTGATGACATGTGGATTTGTGGTAGTATCAGCTATTAGTAATGGTCAAGACCTTTGCATGGCCACCGATTAATATCCTGTAGCATTTATCATTCTTTGGAAGTATTGACCCTTATTTTACCCCCTGTGGGGGGTGACCCTTTTTCAACCCTTTTTTTCCAGGATGTGGGTATCCTTCAATTTTAATGAAACCAACATTTTACCAAATTTTAAATTTGTGGATTAGTAGACTATCACCCACTCAGGTGCTCCAGGAATCCTACCAGTTTGGACTGCAAGCTGTGCTTGGGATTTCGCCTTGTCCTGCGTCATCACCTCCAGCACCTGGGACTGGAATGATGCCGGGCCCGTTTTGTGTGGCTGGACTCCAATTATACTTCGATTCTGGATTTCTTTGCGTTGGCTGCTATTATTTCCAGAAGTCAGGGGTTCTGGGAGGGCCGTGCTTTTTTCCTTCGACTCTGCCGCCCTGTTAGTTTCGAGGCCATTCATGAGTTCTAAAACACAAAGAGCACAAGGGTTATTCAATAACACATTATGCAATACTTTTGCTGCGTTTTCCCATCTAAAGAATGAAATGACAAATTCATTGATTTCCATTGAGATTATACTTACACAGAAACAAAATAGACTTCAGAAAGTAAATAGCTCAAGCAAAAAAGGTTGAAAATCAGATGGAGAAATAAAACTAAACAGTTCAGTCGGCTGTGATCGCATGGGTGTAGCCACCGAAAGCCCACCTCTCCCCTTTTTTGGGCATTATTCAGCTAATACAATCACCATTGCAACCAAAATTGATACATGTCATCAGTGAAGTATAACATGTCCATGCCAAATATGAAAGTAATCGATCAAAAATTGCAGCCTGTATTGTGTCAACAAGGAAATCTCTGTTTTGCCACTAATTTGCAAATTATTCGGCCAATACTGTCGCCATGGCGACCAAAATTGTTAGGTCTGGTAATGCATGATGTCCATACCAAATATGAAAGTAATCGGTCAAAAATTACAGCCTGTACAGCGTCCACAAGGAAGTGTCTATGGATGTGGATGCGGCGGTGGCTGAGACGAGAAGCATGAATCCACCATAGTAGTTGCCTGACTTCATCCGGGGGCTACAATACTCGTTAAAAGCCGTTTCAATTTAGTCCTTTGTGAAATCACAAGGGGGAGGGATCACCCAGAGGTGAAGAAACTGATTAACTGGTTGGCTGAAGTTGATCAATCATCCTTGTCCTGAGGCAGTCACTTCATCATGTGATGTCACTAACTATCAGAATTTGAAATGGCTTATAATTACCAATTGGCTGTGCACCTGGTGACATGACAGGGGACCTTTAAGTAAGACTAATTCAGAACTAAACTTCACCAGACTGGTCAAAAATCTTCAACCCTCTCCGAGAATGTTGAGCACCTCTGTCCACCAATGTCTGACGTATTTGGATTCAATGTTAAAGATTATTTCAAAACTCGGTCCAGGTCCCCCAATGCAAAAGCAGACATCACTATGACCTCTGTGAAACACAAAAGTCATTCCATGCCAAATCAGGTCACCATCTCAAAACATTTGGGAAAAAAAAAAAAAAAAAAAAAAAAAAAAAAAAATCATAGATGTAGTACTACCTGAGAAATGAATGTGTGCCAAGTTTTAGGTCAATCTAAGAAATAGTTTCAGACATAACAGCTATCCAAATATTCCAGCTGTTTTTTGTTCATCAAAAATGTGACTTTCTTCCGTGTTCAAAGGAGCATATGGATCATTCTGTTGAAGCTGCAAAGTTGAGATTTTTTTTTTACAAGAGCAACCTCTGCTGAATTTTCCATCTCGGTCATGAAAATGGGCCGATGTTTTATCTCTGATTCAAGGGGGAGTCAAGAATAAGGTCTATCATCCTGGTAATGGTTTGCGTTGGTGAGGTCTGAGAAATTGACAATATGTGGCAAGACTGCCAGCCTGGCAGGTACATTGCCTGTACGTACGATGCCAATTGGTATGTTGGAAACATGAAGGACAGATCAGATGAACATTTTGATGAGCCAGCAATTTTACAAAAAGATCCCGCAACAATGTCTTTTCCTGGCCTCCAATGTCAAGGAAGGATGAATGCTGGGTGCCCCCACGACATATCATTTGTGTGGTTGATGCACCGACTGTTCAAAGTAGTGAGGTGCCCGTCACTACGCTTTAAGTCCAGAAGATCTGAATAAGGCGTTGTCTCCGTTTCCACAATTTTTGAATGTTCAGTGAAGTATAAAACATGCTGCACACTTAATTAGTCCCGATGAAGAGAAAATTGAGTAAAATGTATACATATGTATCAATAAGCAAACTGGATATACATATTTAATGTAAGTGATGTTGACAGAGATTTAGTCAATTAATGATAACGATATAAATTTAGGTTACCAGCATGACAGACCTTCTTCTTGACTCTGTATTTCTAATGCTAAATGAGAACACAGAGTACAAGTAGAAAAAAAAATCTGTAAATTTAATGCAAATGTACGAATGTTACATCATTATGCATATTTTTTGTATATTCTATACTTGCATTTTTCCTTTGAATTGGCAAATGTTTGCTGCATTTTTAATCATAGAACCAGTTTGATACGAAGTGAAATTTGCTAAAAATAATCTTCACATGTATAAGAACATATTGTAAAAATCAAGACTGTCATTAACTGTCATTATGTGGTTTTGGTAGATTGAATGAAGGTCTTTTTCCAAAAAAATCAAAAAAAGTGTCATTTTGAATGCAAACTATGGGTGAGGTATTATTATTTACATGCTTTTAACACCATGGGAGTGATAAAATATATTAGGCAAAACTATAGAAAGGATTTCATCTCTGAATTCTAAGGCACTCTCCAGCAGCAGGGCAGCAAAGTTCGGACACAATTTTGGAAATTGTTTTTTTCCCGTTTTTTTTAGCTCTCTGGACAATCAGGGGTAAAAGATAGGCCCATTTTCATGGCAGAAATGGAAAATTCAGCATAACTTACCCTTGTATAAATAAATCTCAACACTAGCTTCAACAGAATGCTGCATATGCTCCTTTGAAAATGGATGAAAGTCAAATTTTCGAAAAATGAAAAATAACTGAAATATTTCGGTAGCTGTATCTCTGAAACTATTGCGTAAATTGACCTAAAATTCAGCACACATTCATCTCTCAGGTAGTACTACATCTGATTTTTTTCAAAATCTTTTTAGAATAGTGACCTTGGAAAAATTCTCATTCTGGTTGATTTGGCATGGAATGACCCTCAAGTCATTCTTTGCTTTGATTCACCTTTCGGCTTCGAGACTTGAGACCGTAGTTGGTTCACTTCAACCTTCAGCTTGCAATTTTCCATTCTCAATCCATCCTTCTCTCTCACCGCTTTCCTCCACAGGGACAGTAGCACACCGATGATCACTGAGAGAGTGTAAAATACTGCACTTGGTGCGGCTTTTTCAGTTGGCAGAGGAGCCGGAGCTGAGTTGGGGCCGTCTATCCGGCGCCGTTTCAACCCCTGCGGCCGAGAGCCATCGTTGTCCCTCGCAAGGGATGAGGGCCGGAGATTCAATGTTGGATCGGGGTTTGCTTCAGATGGCGCACCGTCCACAAAGTGCGTGGAACACACACAATGACATGGTCTCAGCGGCAGCAGCTTTTTCGGGTTCCGGGGGTCAGGCCGTTTGAAAGCCTGTATCCATTTCTGCCGCCGCCTCTCTGGATCCTGCTTCTGAGTTGGAAAAGGGAACAACCTAGTGCCGAAGATAAATAACAGAACAGAGTGACGTCATGCATAAACTGACCAAACAAGGGAGAGTGTAGACATTATTATTTTGCGCATAATATACAGAGTAGGCATGTGTCTGAGTACAAGCATCAGCCAAAGCATTAAAACCACTCACAGATGAAACAAATAATGTCAATCAACCTATTGTCTCATAACAAAAGGTCATGTCAAGGTCTGCCCACAGACCAAAGACTATTTGCAAACAGTCGGTTCTCGTACTCAACATGATAAATGTGGGAGAGATGGGACCTGACTGACTTTGGCAAGGGCCAAATTGTTGTGGCCAGATTAGAGGGTCAAAGCATCTCCAAAGCAGTAAGGCTTCTGGGGTCCTTCCACTCAGCAGTGGTGAGTACCTACCGACAGTGGTCCAAGGAGGGACAAACCAGGAACTGACAAATGGGTGCTGAGTCCCCAAGGCCAATCAGTGCACAAAGGCAACAAAGGCAATCCTGTCTGGTCTGAATCGACAAAAGGGTAATTGTGGCACAAGTCAGAGAATATTAATTATGCCTTCTTAACAAATGCGTCACAAAACACAATGCGTCGCATTCGGCTGCGGATAATGCTTTGTTGCTGCCAACCAGTTGGGATGCCCGTTCTAACCCCAGTCCACTGCCAAATGCAGCTACAATGGGAAAACGAGTATCAAAAGTGGACCGTTGAGCAACTTAAGATGGTTGCCAGGTCCAGCGAGTCCAGGTTTCTTTTACAACGTGGGCATCAGCCGGGTACATGTGCACCATTTACCCTGGGACAAGATGGCAACAGGATGTACTGTGGAAGACGATAAGCCAGTGGAGGGAGTGTGATGCGCTGGGAAATGATCTGCTAAGAAACCATAAGTCTGAGAATTAAAGTGGATGTCAGTTTGACGGCGCCGAGTTTAGGGCACGAGAGAGACCAACACAACATTAGGCAGGAGGCAGGAGGCATTAATGTTGTAGCTAATCGGTGTAAGCATTTCACATTACATTACACCAACACACATAATGCTTTACATAATTTTTTTTCAAACTCCCTTATTTTTTTTCCCGGCCCCCAATTTGGTCATTATTGTTAATTTTCGGTTTTCCACATTCATAATGGTGCAGTAAAAAAGCAAATTTGTGACAGCAAAAAGGTATAAAAAAATTTTCTTTAAATTTTAATTTGTATTTAAAGCAACACTAAGTAACTTTTCAACCTTCATATAATATTTTCAGAACTTTTGTGATGGTACATCGACTTATAACAGGTTGAATGACACCTCTGTCATGGCCTGAGGGCGTCTGTATCACTTTCACTGCCACTAAGCAGTTTCGAGGTGGATGGTAGGAACGCCTCCACACAAAAAACTACAAATGCGCTGACTGCTTTACGGCATACGTCAATTCCCCTTTTCCTCAGTCGTTTAAAAAGACGGAAGTCAATGCGAACGCTGATGTGGGATTACCGCTATCATGGCAGAAGCAGCAAGAAAACCAAAGAAATTCAAAGTTTTGTCTGAGGAGACTAAAAAAACGAAAGCGAGTGAGTAACAGAATCAAAGCCTAGACAAGGATCAATATTGGCCAGGCTTTCACTCGCTGGCGTGGGCTCAAAGACGAGGAGGGATGTCCGACCGATGCTGCCTTGGCCCTGTTACTGCTAGACTAGTTAGTAACGTTACACATTTGAGTTTGTTGTGTGGCTGGTCGTGTCACTGTGGAGCTGCGAACCATCAAGCTGGTGGCTATTTATTGCAACCACGCAAATTTCCGATAGCTAACATTAGCATTATCATTGTTATTTGAGCATCGCAAGCGATGACTGCAAACCGCAAATCTAAATGTTTGAGTAAAATATGTAGCTTCCTCCTGTGGAAAGTACCAAAGATGGAAGATCAGTCATACTGAATCAATGTGGGATTATCATCTCAGTTTGTATGTACTTGACCAAGTAGTTTCTGATGATTGTTAGATAATAGTTTCAGAGACAAACGGGATTCTTGTCGTGTTTTTTGTTTAGTTGAGTACGGTGACTGTCAAAGAAGTCTATCAAATGCGTTGGCGCGTCAAACCGCCATGCTTGCTCTAAATAATCAGTAAAACAAAACCCGTGTGCATTGAGTTATGACTTTTCAGAGTCCTGCTCATCACTAGCACCTTGCGCTGATTGTAGCTAAAATTACAGGGATTGTTGCTTGTTTAAACATTTATTTTCAACATCGTCATATGATATTGTTTAGCCACAATTAGATACATTACCTCATCACTATTCATCCCTCAAACAGCTATGGAAACAGAAACGTAGTTTGGACTAGGGCTGTCAATGAATATTCCATATTCGAATACATATCGATTTTCTTTCAATAAAACGAACCACTGAACGTGAAAATTAATTATCGAATATTTAAAAAGTCACGTCAAGATAATTAACCCAGTGTCAGTGTGTGCAGTGAATAGCGGGTGGCTACCAACGCGCTATACTGCAGAGACTGCGAACTGTCTTGAAACTGTTACATCTTTGTGCCGGGCGTGCGCAGTGCATGCCGGGTTGACGGCCAGCATTCGCCGTGAGTTTTGAGTGGCATAATTACGTTCCCCTGCTTCAATCAACGCATATGTAAGAGATTCTCGCGCAGAACTGAAGTTCTTGTGCGTGGAGGTTTATCAGTTTCACATACATTACGGTGATTATGACTCCAGACTTCTCACGCTTTTCTTTACTCAGGGCTTGGAAGCAATGCATGTGTTTCATTATAGTTGATCTTATTTCAATTAAATAATTTATTCTGAAACGTTGTTATGCAATTCCATTTTTTCCAACCCCTGAGTAAAGAAAGCGTAAGAAGTCCGGAGTCATAATCACCGTAACGCAGGTGAAACTGATAAACCTTCATGCACCTCAATTCTGCGCAAGAATCTCTTACATATGCGTAGATTGAATAATTGCTGACTACAGCAGAGGAACGTAAATATGCTGCTGAAAACTGACGCCGAATGCGTAAGAGTTGACAGGTATGCGTTATCAATGAAAACTGACCACACCTGATAATGTTGAGTTTTCAGAGTTTCTGTAATAGTAATTTAAATGAATGATTGAAAACTGGTCATATCCAAATCATTATTTTTAAGGGATGGGTTTGAGCTTCCCCTATCGCCAGTTCACGAGCCGCAACTGTTCTGAAAATAACCGGTTTACACCCCAAAGAATCTAAAAAGCACCATTTGGAAATACTTTGGGTTTGGGTCAGTCGACGACGGTAAAACTGAGGACCGAGAGAAAGTTGTTCGCAAACTATATGCAAGTTCGAGTTAGCCTACCATTCCTGCACCGGGTGTTGGTTTTTATTGTGTAATGTTAAAATCCAGAGAAGAGAAAATGTGCTTTTTGAAATGCAGTTTCATTTGCGGACAATAGTTTGATTTTACTGGGGTGAGGGAGCTAATGATGTTGTGTACTGTACTGTAATTAATTACAGTAGGCTAATTACTGTCTCAAAGAATAAAACTGAATGGTTGGCATCTCGTTCGAACTTGGATGAGCCTGGTGTGTTGTTATTTCATAAGCCCTGCAATGCGTCAGGGTCCTGAGTCAAGACTCACTGTGTTGGGGCTTATTACAGACATAGGAAACTCTAGGTCTTCATCTGAGCTTATTATCCATCAAATATACACTGCCCGGCCAAAAAAAAAAAAAAAAAAAAAAAAAGTCACCGTTTGGAAATGAATGAACAAATTTTATTATTGGATCATGATTGCAGTTATTAATATGTTTCAGCTGGCAATAATCATTTTAACCCTGACTGATGAAGCGCATTGCTACTTATTTCTTAAAAAAATCATGTCGAAAGACACATCCCTCGATGGTGGAAATGATGTTACAGTATTATAGAACGGGCAAGTTATTGGCCTGTATCTAGCAAAGAAAACCATGAATGACAAAAACAAGTAAGAGGAATCATTTTCACAGACAAATTTGCCACCACGAAGTCCTGACCTTAAACACAGTAAAAGTCATTGGGATGTGCCCAAGAAAGACCACCGAGCGTTTCAACCATTTTGTCGAGAAGACAAGATCTCGGCCAAAAATTATGGCATTTCTGATCGAAAATAAATGTTCTGGAATTGCATATGGTTGTCAAAACGATGACAAGACGAATTTGCAATGTAATCAAAGCTAAAGGGGTTCCAACTAAATATTTGAGTGCGCGACTTTTTTTTTGGCCAGGCAGTGTATGTTTATGTTGGTGTATCTTATGTTAGTATGGTATGCCGTTATTTGGTGCGGGAAGTACAGAAAGTAAAATTTTCAATATTATATCGATGTCTTTAATTGTCACAAATATTCGAACGGCATTTTTGGCTCATTCTGACAGCCCTAGTTTGGACCAGTGTTCTGTTAATTTCCAAAACAACCGCACGCGACCTGGAGATCAGGATGTTTACGAAGCTAGGTGCTGGTGCTCATGGGAAATGGGGCCTTCCTTCAGGCAAAACACTACCGCTTTGGTCCACAGGCACCGCCAAACTCAACCAAAAATGAAAGTTCCTTAGTGTTGCTTTAAGTAAGGACAGTTACTTGTGGCTCCGATTCTCCAGTACTTCAGTACACTTAGAAAAACCAAACAGCAAAACTATAAAACTAAAGCCCAGTGTTCCTAATTTTTCGACAGAGGGTAGTCGCATCAAATATTGATTTGATTTGGTTTTTAACAGTTCACAGCCCTTTGTAGCACCCTTTTCATTATTCAGGAACCTTTCATTTCACGACTTTTTGAAGCCTCTTCGCCTCACGGAATAGTTTTAAAAGTGCCCAAGACTTAATGCACTTTATTGCCGATATATAAATGGACATAGGAATTGTACAGCCTCTTACAAAGCAAACATTAATATAATGTGTAAATGCATTATCTTTTTCGTACCTGAATGGCGGATCACATGTGCAGCTCTCGAGTCCCAAAAAACATCCATGGACATCACATTTATTCATTGACCACTGTTGTAGAAGGTTATCACCATTGGCGCATCCCTCAGCATAACACAACGACGCAGAGGACATGGATGTAGGGCTGAAACAAACAGAATCAAATAATTACATCTATGTTTAAAAAGAAAGCCATTTAAGTATAATTACATTGAGGCTCCAGAGGAACAAGCAACAGATTACAAGTAACAGTATCTGGAACAAAACGTCCAGTACCAGCCCACACTATCATCATAAATTTATCATGGTCATCTCTTGAAATGAGGTGAAATCAGCACTGGTTGTTGTCTATACTGAAGGCACTTCAGTATAGACAAGGTGGTAAATTGCCACCTTACATCTCCATGTTACCAACACAGTATGATAACCCTTATACCACTCGTTCAAATAACTGGCTTATGCTTGAGGTCCCTTGCGCTCAGACTGAGCTTGGCAAGACCGCCTTCCAATTCTCTGCTCCATATTCCTGGAATTTGCTACAAAGCGCTTTAAAACTGGTCTCCCTTCCATCATTAAATCGGTTTAAGGCCAGGACCCGTGACTTTTCGGTACCATCGTGTGTGTGTTTTGATTAATATTTTAATCAATTAATTTATTTTTTATTCATTGCTTTGTGTTCCTCCCTCTTTTCTTTGTATGATTTGTTGTTTTTATAATTGTCCATTTGTGCTTTCTGCCCCCCCTCAGTGGGTTCCGAGTTTAAATAAAGGCTTGAATGATTGAATGAACTTTAACAGCGACTAACTTCTTAATCAAAATAGAAGATTTTGGATTCTGATAATAATAAATGATAATAAATCCAATCTCACGTGGCTTCAGTAAATCAGAGTACATCTATTCTGCAATATACAAGCGCTTAAAGTAGTCTCACCAAAGGGCGGATTCACAACTGGTGCCTGGACGAGAAAGCGAGGCTGTAAGCGATGTTTTTCCCTGCGGCTCAAAAAACTGCCGCTGTGGGCTGTGCATGCATCGCAAATTGTGGTCACTCACTCGCTCATGAACCAGGGTTGTGCACAATTCGGAATTGAAGTCAAACAGGATGTCGAATTACAATTTGAATTAAAGGAAGTGGAATTGAAATTCAATGAAACTCAAAGAAATTCATATACATAATTTTAGTGTCGTGTTTAACAATGAAGCTTTACAATATGTCAAATATATGATTACAAAACATTCAATAAAAAAAATTAGTATGCATTACTTTACTACTATATGTAGAAACCCCAATTCCGAAGAAGTTGGGACATTGTGTAAAACATGAATAAAAACCGAATACAATGATTTGCAAATCCTTTTCAACCCATATTCAATTGAGTACACTACAAAGACAAGATATTTAACGTTCAAACTGATAAACTTCATTTTGGAAATATTCCCTCCTTTTGAATTTGATGCCTGAAACACGTTCCAAAAAAGCTGTGACTAGGACATGTTCACCACTGTGTTACGTCACCTTTCCTTTTAACAACACTCAATAAGCGTTTGGGAACTGAGGACATCAATTGTAGAAGCTTTGTAGGTTGAATTCTGACCCATTCTTGCCTGATGTACGACTTCAGTTGCCAAACAGTCCGGGGTCTCCGTTGTCGTTTTTTGCGCTTCAAAATGCGCCACATATTTTCAATGGGAGACAGGTCTGGGCTGCAGGCAGGCCAGTCTATTACCCACACTTTACTACGAAGCCAAGCTGTTGCAACATGTGCAGAATGTGGCTTAGCATTGTCTTGCTGAAATAAGCAGGGACGTCCCTGAAAAAGATGTTGCTTGGATGGCAGGATATGTTGCTCTAAAACCTGTATGTACCTTTCAGCATTAATGGTGCCTTCCCAGATGTGCAAGTTACCCATGCCATGAGCGCCAACACATCCCCATACCATCGCTGATGCTGGCCTTTGAACTTTGCGCTGATAACAATCTGGATGGTCCTTTTCCTCTTTAACCCAAAGGACACAACGTCCATGACTTCCAAAAACAATTTGAAGTGTGGTAATAAAAAGGTTGTGTCAACTCCTCAATCCTCACTTGAGAGCAGTTTAACAAAATTTGAAGACATGGAATGCTTCCAGGTGGCTGCCACACTTTACCCAAGGTTTAAGTTGGACTGGTGTATTGGTGAGTAGCAGATAATAACTAGGCCTACCCCGAAATTCCCCAATCCTCAAAGCCCCCTTTATTAGATTCCCCTTTACTAGACCTACAATGAGGCAAATTTGAGGTCTGTGTACATAATTATTCCAGAGATATGGTTTAAACAAAACGGATTTTTTCCATATATAGCGCCACCTGGTGGCAAACCTAGGAGTGCATACTTGCCCAAAATCTAATCAGTTCATCCTCTCTACCATGTCCACCCATATGCTAAAAATGAGAAGTCAATGTAAAATATTTTGTGAGTTATCGCGAGCTAACGGCTAAAATCTGCGGATGCGGCGGCAGGTGGGGCGAAACCATGATATCCCCGAAACTCGTATTTCGGGGATATAATTAAAAACCTTCTCACGATAAAAGTTGAGTCTGCCTCTCCAAAAGGGAATGCAACCCCGAACGGCTGTGCTCAACCAAAGAAACGCCCAAAACATTTTTCCTACATGGAAAGTAAATCATCTGTTATGCCAGCTGACAGCCTCACGTGAGGTCCCTGTGTACTTGAGTACCCCTCGTCTTTCACAGGACACTGATCCTTTTGTCTATTAGAGAGAAAACCAAAGCTGCCCTAGCTCAACTTGCATGTAAATATCTTGTCTTGCCTGCTTCCTCTGCACCTGTTGAGAGTCTCTAGTGCTGCAGGAAAGATATTCAGACCAAAACGGTGCAGACTCAATGATAAAACGTTTGAGGATCCATTGAGAATTAGATGCAACAGTGTTGCTCAGCGAGTTTTGCATCGGTATAAATGATATTTGCATTTACCATGGCTTTGTGTCATTTAATCACTTTGAAATGAAAATTATATTGGAACAAAACTAATTCAACAACATGGAGGGGGTGATTTTTTTTTTCTTGAGAATTTGACGTCAGAATCTACATTTTGCTCCAAAATGTATGCAGGGTTGGGTAGTGACTAGTTACATGTAATGCATTTTTATTGTGATTAAATTACAAAATAAATGTGATTATATACTGGACAAAGAAAGTTAGGGATCACCCAACTTTTCAATATTAAAATATGATATGGAAAAAAATACAAACTATCACATACTTCAAATTCAAAATTTGGGGTGATCCCTAACTTTATTTGTCCAGGATAATTAGTTGCATTGCTGAGGGAAAATGTGAAATGAAATTTGTCACGAATCAAAATAAAAATGTACTCAAATGTTAAGTTCCGTTACTTAATGTAATCCAAAGCAATCCAAATTACATTGCATCGATAAAGTAATCCAAATACAGTAATCCAAACCACATTTATAATGGCTAATTTAGAGCAGCCAATTACATATCCAATGCAACCTTCCCAACCCCGAGTGAGTGTGTATGTATATGTATATGTATATGTGTATATGTATATATATATATATATATATATATATATATATATATATATATATATATATATATATAATATATATATATATATATATATTCATTAAACACATTCTTTCTATTGTGTGACTGAGTAGAATTTCTTTGAATTGCCGTTCAAATTCAACTCCCTGTGGGGCGGAGCCAATTCAATTCAAATTCCAATTCATGAATTGAATGGAGGCCAATTCTAAAATTCACAATTTTGCGCAAGCCTGTCATGAACGTAAAGTCGGGATGTTCAGAGGAACGCATGCACAGTACTTGCTGTGGTTCTGTATGGTTTTGCGCTAGTTCAATACAGGAATAGAAAACCGCATACGGCGAGTGTAACCTGCTCTCCATTACCCTGCCTTCAGAGTTAAATTAGCGACAGAACCTTCCAAACAAAACATAATATTTTTAACGAATGAATTCTACATGCAAACAAATATAATCTGCGTCGCAAAAATAAAACTACTGTCAAACAAACAGAAATCTTTCTGCAAATACAAAAGGCGATTCCGACGAAGGGCAGGATAATTAGCAAATATATTCAAATGATTTTACGCTCTTCCAAGTGAGAAAATTAGTAGAGCCGCATTTGTCAGAAAATGCTGTTAGGTTTGTGAAAACATCGCATTTAAGAAAATCTTGTTTCATCCGTGAGAGAAATCAGAAGTGCCACGACAGGGCCAGAACTGCAACTTCTGACACGTTACATGGTGTTATAAGTTTTAATCCGAGCCTCAGAGGGTACATCTCAAAGTTTTGGCTCCCTCGAAGGATGCATTTCTAGGGGTCGTCACTTAATTCCATCCGCCAAACTGACGTATTGTTATTTCCTCTCGTTTAAACAGCTTTGGTTTAAGCGAGTCGTCACTGGTTTCCCTAACCTTAACCTTAACTCTAACGCCTAAAAGTAAACCTAGCTCTAAACCTAACCTTGTCCCTTACCCTAAATGTCAGTTTGGTAGATGAAGTGACGATCCCAAAAAATCCAACCTTCGAAGGATGCAGCCTCAGCTTTGAGATGCACTCAGACGGTGTTTCGCATCGTAGTCACCAGCTTTGCCATTCTCCTGCCAAATTGGGCAGCGTTTCATGACGTGGCAAGATATGTGCCGAGTGAGTTCCTGAAATTGACAATTTCAAACGATGGGTGATCAGCAGCAGAGCAACTCTTCCTGGCAGGTTAAAAATAGTTACTAAAATAGTTACCTGGAAACGGTTACTTTAACTCAACAGCCAGTTACCTAGCGAGCTGCGTTGGTGCATCTTCATTAGAACGAAGTTTCAAATTAGCTAGCTATTTTGCGGTTTTTAAATTAACCCTATGACCATTTAGCTAGCTATTTTGTAGTGAAGACGCAACTAACCCCCTAATTTGATCGGGAAATTTTGCTGATAAATCTTGGCCTAGTTTGCGAAATAGCCAGCTAATTTGCGAATTAGCCCACTGCTTGTGTTGCATTTGCATTTCTCGAGTGGAGGGCTTTCGGGCTAATTGAGAAGCAAATTCGTTTTATCGGGCTAATTTCCCTAACCGCAAAATAGATTAACTTTGAACTGATGAAGACACATCTATTATCAATTGTGAGGACCGCACAAACTTGGCCACGTAGCTCGCTATACAGGTACAGCTCCCCTCAATTCACTCTAGCAATAAAAAGAGACCTACACATTCATTCATTTTATTACACCTACAGAGTTGTTTTTATGGGTGGCTATGACAGCAAACAGACTTGCAGCACCAGCAAATTCACCATTAGCTACATGCTTGTGTGAATTGGGCACAGCACGCAATATCCATGTAAACAACTATTTGCCGTCATCATAGCAATGAGAAACGCATCTCTAATTCACTAATCAAAATGTGCGTGTAAAATTAATAAAGCAAATCTATTTCAGTTGTTTTTCAGTCTTGGGCTTTTCCAATTACTTTTCCCAATTACAACCTCCCCCGAATAAATCGGATAGGATTCATCATTTCAACTTTTCATCCTGAATCTATGAGCTTAGGGCTACAGTAGTAGAAGAGAAATTTATGGAAATATTGACAATCATAGATTGTATGAGTGACAACGATAAAATCTGGTCACTGCCATAAAACCTGCTTCATACTTTTTTGCAGTCTTCTAATATGTCTGTATAAATAGCAGATATCTGCCTGGGGCTCCATATAACTCATGCCACGAGCATAAGGGGCATTCAGACCGCTGTGCGTGGGTTATATCCTGAAGCTTTCAATGAACCAAAGGAAATACAGTTTTGGTATATTACATATGGGTGCCGGGATATGAGCAAAACAGTGTTTTGTTAGACTGTTGCCAAAAATCGGTAATACTGCTTGGTGCATGTCATTCGACAATTTGAACTCTAGGGTCAAGATTTGGTGATAGTGCGTCCAATAATTTTTGCTGCCCATCATGTTTCACTTGAGAAAAAGATAGATGTACAGCAGCTTGGTAGCTTGAACCCCAAATAAGAAAAATCAGAACAAAAACAATACAGTATCAGCAGCTTTGCTACATTACCTCATAATAAAAGCGAGAAAATCTAAAAACCGATAGGGTTTCAGCCGTTTTGCTGCTTGAACCAATAACTAGAAGGCACCCATCTCACGGTTATGATGGAGGCAAAGTAAAACATCATGTAGGCAGGCTGAGACACTTCCTGATCCAAGAGAGATAATGCCAACTGCATGTCGTTTTGGAACCCTCTCACAAGTCGTGGAGCTTTCTCCAACGAGTGAACGCCCGGCCAAGGTTCACTCTTGTTCTACCTCGGTTTCCATCACTCTCCCATTTTGCCTTCTTTGCCTCCTCTGTCAGCGGAGCTCTTTTTCTCTTACCAGGTGGAGTTTCTACTATCGCTGCGGTTGTTCCAACATCTGCCACTTCTGCTACTGGGGAGAGCTACCAATACCCAAAGACATATATACGTCGACACAGCATTACCGTTCCATGCTAGGCAACGCCATGGTAGCAAGCTCACGTTAGCTGAGCGTTTCAAAATAAGCATAAACAATGGCTCCGTCGTAAACCAATTTAGCCAAATTTGTCATTAGGCTATAAATCTGAAGGAAAAAAATCAAATTCAGAACGAACAGTGGATCAAGGCAATCATTTTGACAAACGGTTGCCCTAGTGTGAGTTGGCTTGATCAATTAATGCTAGCTGCTCGTAACCTATATCTGGTAACAACTTTTAAAAAGGTCAGCGCTAATGGCATAGTTCCGGCTAATTCCAACCTTATGTTGGTAATAAGGCCAACATTAACGTCCATTTACAACAACCAAACTGGATTTACCCACCTGTCCAGCAAAAACAGAGCCACCTGCGCATCACATTGGAAGCCCTTCTGCCGGCGGAGTTCTCTCCACCTTTGGATGGCTTTACCGATGTAAATACGGGACTTGGACCGTTCCTTCTCCTGTTCCCTCTTCTTGGCCATATGTTCATCCGAACGTTTTCTCTTTGGTCGTGTGTCAGCCATATCAAAATTCAAGAAAATATAGTACTAGTCGTTGTTGTCTTAGCTTTCCTCTAGCTAACTTCTCTCTTTACACTTTTCTCTCCTCCACTCCCCAACCACTCCCCTTCATGTGCACGTGCACAAACCCCCAAACCGTTAAAAAAAAAAAAAAAAAAAAAAAAACAAAAACAAACCCCACCCCCTATCCCTCTTGTCGGTGATGGGCTGGATGGTCCAGGCTGGACCAGGTTGTTTTTGTGGCAGTTTTTGGAGCCTGGGCTGTCAACAGGGACCGCGTTTTTTTTTCCAGCGTATTCAGGGGACAGGCAGCTAGCGGATCGTGAGGAGATGTTTGCTGTATGTGACAAAAAATATTCTCGCTTAGAAACCACTTAACAAGACTTAGAGCACCTTTGAAGAATAAAAGGCACCTCAACACACTTGGCAGTACAATTTTTAATAGTTTCAGTCCATTCAGGAAGTACTGCTGTAACAAACGACTTCATTTGATATTTAGTATTCAGTTAATGTTATTTATTCTATTCTGCTACTTTCAATGTCAAAACAGCTTCCGTTATAGCACAATCTCGCCTTCAAAATGAAAGCACACACGACTGAAGAGCACATACATGTATATTTGACAAGAATAGTTGGTTGTGTAACCGGTTTGGTCATTTTAGCTAGCTTCCTGTCTGCCACCGAAGTTAGCAGTCCCCGTCCCCCATCCCCAAGCAGCACATGAACGCCCATCGGTTCCCAACAGAAGCAGAGATGGAGTGTAGTGACTCAGTTCCCTCAGACCCGTAAGTACGATATAAACAAACACTCTCAGCGATTGTCGTGTGAAAGCCACACTGAAAACATGGACCAACGACACATTACATCCATCCAGAAGCTTCTGTATATATGGCTTTTTGAAAGTATTAGCTAAAGCTAGTCCTATTGGTTGGTGTCTCATTGCCACACTAACAGGTTATGGCAGCATAGAATCCCTGAATATGGTGAGGATATCGTTGATACAGGGAAGGAAACAAAAATAAATAAATTCAGAAGAGGCCATTCGCCCCACAGTGGGCTGAATTGGGGGAAAGAGATCAGCTATCTGCCCCGCAGCGGGGCGGACAAAAGAAGCAGTTCCAGTGATCAGATTATGCGGATTCGCATAGCAAAATGTGAATCAAATTTCCTCACCTTTGACGAAATGCAAATCATCATAAATTCCTTTGCAAAAAATGCCATTTAAAACAAGAGGCCCATGGGCCTTAACAGTCACCTGAGTTGTATGAAAACTGATGTTATTGATGTGAATGAACCAAATAAACCCAACATTTTCCTATATAAAATACAGTAAACTTCAGCCCCTCCCCAGGGGCAAACATGGAGCCTGGGGGCCATGAAATTAACAATTTTGATAAAGCACCTGAAGACCCTTCCATCGATAAAGAGTATTGTTTTCCAGCATATGTGGGTCTGGAGAAGAAGAGTTTGAAAATGTCAGCCAATTTGACAACTTTTAGCCCCGCCCCTCAGAGCACCTGGGGGTGGGCAGCATATAACGCACAATTTTGTTGCACATTTGACCAAGGATGGTTCCTGCAAATTTTCATTGAAATTGGATCAGCGGTTTCTGAGAAAAGTCGAAAATGTATTGACCACTTTTAGCCCCGCCCCTCAGAGCCCCTGGGGGTGGGCACCATACAATTCAGAATTTTGGTGCATAATTGACCAAGGAAGGTTCCTGCAATGTTTTATTGAAATCGGAGCAGCGGTTTCTGAGAAGAAGTCGAAAATGTTTACAGACGCACGACGGACGACGACGGACCAAAGGCGATTAGAATAGGTCACTTTGAGACTTCGTCTCAGGTGACCTAAAAATCTGAATGATATTTCATTTATCCCGACTCACTGACCTGTGAACTTCCGATTCTCGAGCCACATAGCAATAGAAGTTTTAACGACTTCGGCTGGAAAATTATGTTCCTCATTTGCATACCAACCAATCAGCTTCTAGGGAGCGCATGCATGCACCAGTACTGACCCCTCTTAATATTCAGGTCATGAATATTCATTTTCGTCTGAAGCGAGAGATGAGATGGGCCACTGGATCGACGGCTTTGTTTATATGGTGTTTGCAATGGCTTGCCCGTAGAAGAGAACAGTGATGTGGCATTAATTCCCAATTTTTCTTCATCAGGTCACTATATTACTTTTCCCAAAGCCCAACTCGTGACATTTTTGATATTACCAGAGGTACATCTCACTTTTGTGGAAATTTCGTTGTCTGAGAGCGAGAGGAGGAAAAAAAAAATAAAAAATTCACTCCATTTTAAGTCATGCCGTTAATATTTAACCAAATTGAATGCAAAGTGTTATGGTGGTTGAATTGGTATGGCTTAGCACTGTAGCAAGCTAGCAAAGTGCCACTCATATGACTAAGGCTACGTTCAGACAGCAGGCAAATGTGGCCCAAAACCGATTTTTTTGCCCATGTGTGACCTGTATTCGATCTGTTAAAGACAGTTTGAACAGCACAAATCTGATTTTTTTTAAATCCGACCCAGGCCACTTTCATATGTGGTCCTAAATCCGATACGCATCTGATATTTTGCAATGCGACTGCTGTCTGAACAGCCAGGTCGCATTTATCTGACCTCTACGTCATTATTTGCCTGTAATGGTACTGACTTCGGGTTGTAAATAAACTTTCAGTGCCATACACGCGCCAAGATGAGATGCCTCCATATTTACTTCCGCAAACAAGCAGCGCGTGCCTGCGTGGTCACATATTACCTCAGGACCTCTTTTGCGCATGCAGGTCACTTCAGGGTCGCATTCAGTTCATACTCAAAGCTGATACAAGTCGCATATGTGTAATATCAACAAGCACACACACACACAAAAAAAGAAGAAGAAGAAAAAAAAAAAAATTTCTCCAAAAAATGGAATTGATGTTGAAAAGCAAAATCACAGTCCGTATTGTGCCAAGCCTTGCTCCCCAGCCACCCAAACAAATCACCTACAGTTGCAATCAAAATTATTCAACCCCCATTGCAAATTGGGTTTAATAGCAAAATGTACAAACTTTCAGCTTTTTGTGATAAAAACAGATAAAACAAGAATATTATAAATAGCTCAACACAACTAACACTACAAGTGGTTTCTCCAAATTTAACACAAAATGCCATTTTTAATGACTTCTGCAACCCCCCAGAATAGAATCCGTTAGGGCTGGGCGATAAATGTATCGCAATAATTTTAAGCATAATAAAAGTAACTGCCTCTATGGGGTAGACAGATGAGCTTGACCATTACCTTTTCCATGCCACATAACTTTGATTTAGTGTTGAACGAACATCAGAGGCCATCTGAAATGCTTCCGGGAAGAAAAATGCGATTTGAAGTCTGCGAATTACCAGCCAGATTGGACAGCCTCCATCACCTTGGCATAAGTAGCTGACCTTAAATCAATTCCCGAGTACTTTGCCTAACTTGCAATCAAGCCATTTATTCAGCCAACTGACCAATCAAAACCAAAATCTGGCCAATAATGATTAAGAAGAGATAATGAGAAGCAGACAGACTAGGGATGCACCGAAATGAAAATTTTTGGCTGAAACCGAAAACTGAAAATGAGAAACGCTTAGCCGAAAACCGAAACACCGAAAGAAATTTTGCCAATTTTTAGCACCATTGCATTTATGGCTATGGCTGTGTACTTACCTGACTAAAGTCAAGGCATTACAATTGCATAAATTAATATCCATGCTTCAAAGAATAAATCAATTGCAAAATTATGAAATTATCAAGCACTGACATTCCAACAAAGCACAATGTAAAATAAAATAAAATTATAAATGTTTTACTTGGCCCCACTCATGAATAACCTACAAGCCTATCACTGACTGGCCTATTACTGGCTGCTGAAAAATTGTAAAATTAAATATGATACGTGACAACACAGCAGCCCACTGATTGGTCAGAAAGAATCGTCTCTGCGAAAGACAAATCGCTTCCGCATTATTGCTTGGAAACTGGCTTCACTTGCCATCAGTGAAACAGGTCTTCAAATTGTGTTTTTGAAACGTGTTGTTTTAGGCAGCTTCATAAATATGCTGTGCGTTACCTTACCTTTCAAACAAGGTTGCGTTTGTTCACCGAAGCTGCTGCATTTGTGAAATGCGTTTCTTTGCCTGTGACCCTGTTCGTAGCGAAATTAGAGGCAACGGTGTTCCCCAATTCCCCTCGAGAAAGTTCTTATGCTGCCCCTATTTTACGAAAATTGCGCGGAAAATAACTTTACGGGTGCCGATGAAACATTTTGTTCTTAGGAATGGTATCACAGAAGAGATGACGCATCGTCAAGCGATAAATTCTAATACTCTGCCATCTCCTGCTTTTTGCACATTTGCTACATGTTTTGCCTTCAATTTCGAAGTGAAATGTTTATGAAGCCTGAATGTCAAGCTAATAAACAATAATTGTTTTGTCATGTGTTACTTACTTCTTTGTTCTGAAGGAAAAAAGGTAAATTAACATCTTCGGTGTGTGGTGATTCCATATTTTTTTCCCAGGGTTGCAGTTACATGATGGAATACTGATGGTACACAAATGCCTTGAAAATTTATTGCTTTTTTCTATGAATACTCTATGCCTTTTACGGATATCACTGCTTTGCGTTTTTAGATGGTACGTTATTTAATGTGCGACCGAATCGGACACAACACCAGCTGCTATCCAGGCATCAGGACAACGTCAAACAGAAATTACAATTAAGCACTCGCGGACTGAAGTGCCATAACGTGGTGACGGTAGTGCGCGTCCCCGGATTTAAACACAAACATACATGCCATCTCTACCGCTTTTGGGGCGTTTTTTTTTTTCAGAATGAAACGCCCCGAAAGCGGTAGTCTCCTGCCAAATGCGGTAGAGTTGGCATGTATGCATAAATAATTAACAAAATCGACGGAATACAAGTCCGGACAGGCGCGTGCTGGTCGCGGTTTTTGCTTGCGTCATCACAACATCTTGTTTCGGCCGTATTGTTTCGGTGTTAAGTCTTTCGGCCAAAAACTGAAAATGCTTTTTTTTGCCCGCCGAAAACTGAAAATGCATTTTTTTTTTTTTGCCATTTTCGGCCGAAAATTTTCGGTGGCCGAAAATTTGGTGCATCTCTGAGACAGACCTAACCAGGCTGCTTTGATAGATTGAAAGAATGTCAGTAATCTTAATAAATAATCTGAATTCTGCCTCTCATTGTGAAACTTTAACGTATTATTTAAAAAGATTTCTTGAAAATAAAATCATGTTAAGATGGCCCTGGTTTTTAAGCATTTAAAAATATATGCGAAGTGGAATACATTGGGTGAAGCATATCGAACACGAATGAGAGAGAGAAATTATTTTCGCATTGCAAGCACTGGACAAATGCACCGTAGACTTGGCAAGCACGTTAAAGCAAATCTGTGCCACAAATTTTTAGCATTTTTTTATTTAATAATTGAAGTAGATTCATTTGAAGTAAAGTATTTCATAACTCTTGATTTTAGTTACTTTTGAGCGTCTAAACGGTCTACAGTGAAGGTGGAAAACATTTCGTTTAAGCGCATCAAACGTGACGCAAATTATCGCATTCGCGCGCAACTGCCAAACGTAATCATCTAGCAAACACATTCAGGCAAACTGCGTGCTGAACCAAGCAAAGTTAAGGTCTTCAAAATCATCATCCTCTACTCGTCAATTGCTTTCACCCCCTTCCCATTTGCTTTGCTCCATTTGCAATCAAACAATTGACTGGAAGTCTAATTTATTTAGATATCATTTTTGTTTGTCGCATTTTGAAATGTAAATGGCCAAGAAACATGACAGAGTTGCCTAAATGCGTTTGGTACATGATTTCTAGTTTCACATTTGGCCTCTGTGTGCGAATGCGTTAACAATTTACATGTCGCGTCCGATACGCTTAAACAAAATGTTTTCCACCTTCACTGGAGGCTTTTTAGACGCTCAAAAGTAACCAAAATCAATAGCTATGAATTACTTTATTTCAAACTAGGCCTACCCTGTCGGCGGCCGACAGCAAGGGGTATATCCCTGAAATTCCCCAATCCTCGAAGCCCCTTTTATTAGATTCCCCTTTGCTAGACCCACAATATGAGGCAAATTTGAGGTCTTTAAGTAATTGTTCCAGAGATATGGTTAAAACGTAACGCGTTGCTGAATATCCCTCGGCCGGACAAGATTTCCTGCCTCAAGGTCGCAGTGCTAAGGTCAAAGGTCAAATCCAGCAAAAAACGTGATGTTGCACATCTGTCACAGTGAGTTACCATAACAAATTTGGTGAAGCTGCAATCAGTAGTTGCTGAATACTGACCCGTACAAGATTTCCAACCTCAAGGTCACAGCGCTAAGGTGAAAGGTGATACCCAGCAAAAACTTGACATTGCACATCAATGCGTCACAGTGAGTTACCATACCAAAGTTGGTGAAGCTGCGATCAGTAGTTGCTGAGTACTAACCCGTACAAGATTTCCTGCCTGAAGGTCACAGCGCAAAGGTCAAAGGTGAAATCCAGCAAAAAATGTGACGTTGCACATATGTGTCACAGTGAGTTACCATGCCAAATTTGGTGAAGCTGCGATAATTAGTTGCCGAGTACTGACCCGGACAACATTTCCAGGGTCAAGGTCACAGAGCTAAGGTGAAAAGTCAAATCCAGCAAAAAACCTGACGTTGCACATGTATGGGTCATTGTGAGTTACCATACCAAATTTGGTGAAGCTGCGATCACTAGTTGCCGAGTACTGGCCCGGGCAAAATCATGGACCAACGACAGACGACGGACAACGGACGACAGACGACAGACACGCAGGTGACGACAATACCCCTCTGGCTAGAGTCGGCCGAGGGGTAATAAACTGATTTTTTCAATATATAGCGCCACCTGGTGGCAAACCTAGGAGCGCATACTTGCCCAAAATCTAATCAGTTCATCCTCTCTACCATATCTACCCATATGCTAAAAATGAGAAGCCAATGTAAAGCATTTTGTGAGTTCTCGTGCTAACGGCTAAAATCTGCGGACACGGCGGCGGCGGGTGGGGCGAAACCATGATATCCCCAAAACTCGTATTTTGGGGATATAATTAGTCCTGTTCAATTATTAATTTGGTGCATTTGTCTATTGCGTGCAATGCAAAAATAATTTCTCACATTCACGTTTGATATACTTCACAAAATGTTTTCCACTTCGCGTAGATTTTTAAACACTTGAAAACCAGGGCCATCGAAAAATGATTTTATTTTTCAGAAATCTTTTTAATAAAATGTAAAAATCAATGATGACCGGTGAATTCAGAGGTCTGCTATTTATTCAGATTACTGACATTCAGTCCAACACCGTAGCCTGGTTAGGTCTGTCTGCTTCTCATTATCTCTTCCTAATCATTATAGCCCACATCTTGGTTTTGATTGGGCAGTTGGCTGAATAAATGGCTTGAGTGCAAGTTAGGCAAAGTACACGGGAATTGATTTAAGGTAAGTTAATTATGCCAAGTTGAAGGAAGCTGTCCAACCTTGCTAGTAATTATCAGACTTCAAATCGCACCTTTCTTCCCGGAAACATTTCAAATGGCCTCTGATGTTTGCTCCACACGGCATTAGGTATAGAAAAGGTAATAAGCAGGCTCGCCTGTCTGCCCCATAGTGGCAGTTACTTTTATTGCGCTTAAAATTATTGCGATACATTTATCGCCCAGCCCTAGAATCCATCTTCAGAGCATAATTGCAAATCAGGTGTCGTCTCTAGCACACCTAATGCAGCTAATTAAGAGCTTAATTAGTTGCAACAGGTTTGCTTGAGATAGAACACATCAAATACTTGCACTAGCTAGGGGTTTGTTGACAGTGACATTTGATTGCATATAAGAAATATGGCTGTCAAAAGAATTGTCCGAAAAGCTAATAGAGGATATCATTGCCTGGCAAAAACAAGGAAAAGGATACAAAAAAGGTAGCACAGGCACTGAATTTTTCGTAGAGGTACAGTTGGAAGCATAGCTTGCAAGTTCGGAGTTAAAGGAAGAGTGGCTACAGTACCAGAATGTGGCAGAAAGAGGTACCCATCAATGGCTGTCACCGGATTCCTGAGGAGACAGGTGGTCAAAAACCCTCAAGTTACTGCAGGGGACCCACAGCAAGACTTGGAGGCAGGAGGTACTGAGGTTTCAGTTTGCACAGTAGGGTGCACACTAAATGTTGAAGGTCTCCATGCCCAAACTCCAAGGCATACACCACAACTGATCCAAAAGCACAAGCTCCAATATGCTAAAAAACCATATTAACAAGCCACAGAAGATTGGGGATATTGTTCTGTGGAGTGATGAAACAAAAATGGAATATTTTGGGCTTATGAATCAATGGTATGTCTGCTGGAGGAATAGACCCATTTACAGCAGACGTCATCAAAAAGATGCGTGCGCATCTTGGCAACGGAAGTAGTCTGACGAGTTATGAATCCGCAAACATTGAATTAGATATTTTACCAGCACCGAAATGTCTGGTTGTTGCGTGTACGGCTGTCAGAATTGATATTCCATAGGTGGACTAAGTTTTAGAGGATTCCGAGAGGATCACATCCGTATAACGCCCACTGGCTGCAAGCGAAGAGTCAAGTCAAACTCCGAACGTTGCCTTGATGCTTTTAAACGCCCGCTGAAAGCGTCAGCCGCATCAACAATGACAGCTGTCAACACGACCGAGAAGCAATGGGTGTCACTCTCAAAATATTCAACAAGATAACGTTTAATTTTGAAAACACCTACCGATAAAGCTTATTTTAAGTGAAAAAGTGCGATGTTCAGGTTACTGTGCACTATGTTATATACACAGGCATAATTTTCCTAAATTTAGCTGTCTAATAAATTAAGATTATGATTCACTTTACTTCACCCATGCAGCGAATTAGCTAGCTAGCTTAGCAGTGTTAAATTCTTACCAGTGTACCAAGAGTTAGGTTCTGTCTAACTCTAGATCGCTTGATAACTTAAATGCGCACAAAGTAACGGATTTCCTCTCAAAACTGCAACTTGGTTAAAAAGCAAGTATATCGGTTTCGACAACTGCATGAGAGGTTTCCACTAAATGTGTGCCACCAACCATGACAAGGCGAAATAGTTAAATAACCTAAAAGACAAATGCGTTTCTATTGAGTTGACGCTCAAGAAATTGAGCAGTGGCAAAAAGTAAATCTGACGCATGTCACACGCTGCCAGTGGGCTTTGCTCCATTGAAATTAATGTAACAAATTTTTTGACGCGCGTCTCACGGTTAGAGACATTAAATGAAATATGTGAGAATAATGGTAAACCGAAGCAGATTTCATGTTTGCATGACAACTACGCAGTCAAACTCGCTAGCTAGCAAGCCAACAATACAAAATAATACTTAGCCTGCCCTTTTTTTTTTATTATTATTTTTATTATTATAATTATAACCCATGCGTCATACACGGCGGTTTTATGCCCTTGCGTTTGACTAGGAAGGACCTCTGATTACGAGACACAAAACTCCAAGTCTGTCGTATTTAACATTCTGCTCATGTCCGCGAATAACGTAGTCATAAGCATCCAGTGACTTGTATGCTCGCAGTTCCTCCCTAGTGTACACGGTAGGTTTCTCGATCAAATGGGTGTATATATATCAGGCCAAGGAATACTGGGCCACTAACTAACGTCATCTACCCACTCACTGATACCATACGGATCTGGAAATTGGTTGCCATTTGTCAAAGTAAATTTGTTTAGGCAGAATTTGCGATCTTTGATGGCTAATGCCCTCGCATAGCTTGACAAGCTATTATGGTCCGCCATACTTCCGTTGCCAAGCTGCGTGCGCAACCTGTCTTGTTTGCAAACAGTAAATGGGTCTATAAAAAAGCATAAGCTGAAAAGTACACCCTGCCTACAGTGAAGAATTGTGGGGGCTTTTTGATGCTCTCCGGCTGCCTAGCTTCTTCCGGCACTGGAAATCTGCAAAGTGTGGAGCACAAGGTGGATTCAGTCAAGTACCAGGATATCCAAGGAGAACATGTCATGCCGTCTGTATGGAAGCTGATGCTTGGGCATCACTGGACCTTCCAAAAGGACAATGATCCTAAGCATACCTCAACATCCACCAAGGCTTGGTTTCAAAAGAAGTCTGGGAAGATTCGAGTGCCCATCACAGTCGCCTCACTTGAACCCCATAAAAAATCTCTGGTAGGATTTGAAGAAGACAGTTGCAGCGTGCAAACCCTAGACTATTAGTGAACTGGAGGCCATTGTCCATGAGGACTGGGCTAAGATTCCTTGGGAATGCTGCCAGAAGCTGTTGTCTGCCTTTGCCTCACATCTCCAGCAGGTCATTGCGGCAAAAGGGTGCTCTACTCAGTATTAAAGATGCTTGCCATGAAGATGTTGAATAATTTTGAGCCTGCAGTAGTCATTGAAAGTGGCACTTTGTGTTGAATTTGGAGAAGCCACTTGTAACATTTGTTGTGTTCAGCCATTTAAATTGTTCTTGTTTGATTTGCTCATTGCATTTCATTTTGCCAGTAAACCAAATTTGCAACGGGGGTTGAATAATTTTGATTGCAACTGTAATTCTTTTTTCCCCCCCGTTAGTTATGTCATATCTATGCAATCACATGAGGATATTTCGATATATTGCATGTTTATTTTTTTCCTGGTTTTCAAAAAAAAAAAAAAAAATTCCTCAAATGGGTCAGTTGGATGGCACATACACTCCCATGAAATTGACACCTTTGCCCCTATCAGAAAAAGCCAATGTGATTGAATGCAGAAATAACCAACAAGTCCACAGTCAAAGTTTGAGGCAATTTGGTTGAAAAATTTAAAAAAAAGTTATCAGCGCCACAAGTGTTGAAAGTCACCAGATTTTAGCTGACTTAATGACTGAATCTTAAAACTGAAAATAAGGTGTTTTCAATAACAAATCCAGGCGCTGTTGAAATGAAACAAGATAATAAATGCGCATTAGATGTACACGAGATTGGTTCACATCAACCTTTCAAGCTTAAAGAACGACCCGCCCCCTCACCATCGCGTATCCACTAATCTTGCTGCTTTGGGTGACAGACTATTCAGACAATTGGCTTGCAAGTTGCCATTAGCGATCTTATTGGCTTCAAAAACACCATGAACAATTCCTAGTTGTTCCACTCATGTTTGCAAGTGACTTTATAATTGTCAGGTCAGCCAGTGGCATTTTATCATTAATAGTATGAGACCTGCTTGCTACTTGATAGCAAGGAACTACGACGGGAAAGAATGCCGCAAGCTACCGCCAATCTCACTCCAATCTAGCCAGCGGGACACTTGCCATCTCGCAAAAATTTTTTTTAAAGATTTTTTTTTGGGGAATTTTTCCTTTATTTGACAGTTATACAGTGTATAGAGACAGGAAGGTTGGGGAGAAGAATGGGGGAAGACATGCAGCAAATGACCTGAGCCGGAATCGAGCCCAGGTCGCTGCGGGAAGGACACAGCCTTTATGGTACACGCGCTTAGACCGATGAGCCACCGGGGCGCCCCTCGCTAAAATTTTTAAACGTCAAATCCATGCAAAAGTTACCATAAAGACGTAATCTATCGTTAGTCCATGAGGTCAGTAGACGGCTGGCAAACGAAATTTCTAACCATTCTTAGAAGAAAGAAAATGAGTCACTTCAGTTGGAAATTTTACATATTTCATGCTTTGAGCGAACAAAATACAATGACGGGGATATCAGGATTGCCTTACCATGCAGACTGGGAATCGATGCTAGACAGTTGTGGGGGGGAAGGTCTTCCTGTTCCAGCTCTGAATGGAGTCGAGGTAGGCATGTCTTTCGGACAGCTGTGGCAACACAGGTATATTATTAAAAAAAAAACCTAACAAAATGACAACAAAAATAAGGCAGTGGATATTTTGTTGTGAACTGGTTTTACATTTCTGCGGCTATTTGGTCGTGACCTCCGGTACACATGCGCAGTTGTATTACACTGAACAAAAATATAAATGCCCTATGTCAAATATTGATGCCACATGGAGTTAACAACTCTAAGTGAGCATATGCTGACTTTTACTTGTACAATAGGGATATTTCTCTTGATTTGTGTACCATTTTTTAATCCATCTCTCTGTCAGTGAGCATTAGCTCAGTGATGCAGAGATTTCACTCAGTACATGGGTGTGGCATTTCCAGACGGTGATCGGACAGAATGAGCAGTACCCAGACACTCCTTATACTGGGTACAATAAAAGGCCACCCCAAAATGCCAAATTTTGTCAAAAGTCATCATGCCTCAGATGTTTCAGGTCACGCGGGAACGTGCCATTGGCATGCTGGATGCAGGGATGTCCACCAAAGCGGTCTGCATGCAGTTCCTTGAAGCAGAGCACATTCCAGTTCTGGACTGGCCTGCGTATTCGCCGGACATGTCGCCCATAGAGCATCTTTGGGATGTTCTGGATCGACGTGTCCGTGACCGTGTTCCAGTTCCAGATAATGTGCGCCAGCTCCGTGTGGCCCTCCGGGAAGAATGGAATAACATTCCACAGGCCACAATAGACAACCTGATCAACTCCATGCGAAGGACATGTGTTGCTCTGAGAGACACAAATGGTGGACACACAAGATATTGAAAATTCAATTTCTTCAACCTGACCCCTAACGTGTTCAAAGCATTGTCACTTCTTTGCAGATGCCAATATCAAGATGTAATGGACGGTGATCTGAAGATTAGTCATTAACAAAAATGAATTTTGATTCGCTTCATATATTGCATAACCCTAATGTTAATAAAAACTCAAAAATTTGACATGGGTCATTTATATTTTTGTTCAGTGTATTTTTGAACTTAAAGAAATCAATGAAGTATCTTTGGCCAACGTTAGTGTAAAAACTCCGTAGCAACCAAACAACTAATCAGCCTCGTCAATGCATAACTGGCCTAACTACACAGCTAATGCGTAAATAATTGCGATTCACTGTTTTTTTATTGATTTATATGCACCGCAAATAGGTAGCTGAGCAGGCGAACTAGCTTGCTAGCCTAGCGTGCAAACTAGTTTGTTGGTTTCTTAGTCAGTGTTAGCTGGCAACCTTTATATTCGGTGCATATTAAAGCTGCAGGTGGTAACTATGAGGAAAGAGCGGACTTAGCATGAAAATTTGAAAAAAAAATGCAACTTTCAGATCCCTCCCCCTCCCTCTCAACTGCACTCCTGCCCTGCCTCCAAAGACCCTCCCCCAGAGGAGGTTGCCATGCACGCGAAGGCACGCAACCTGTCATGCATGCGACTGTGGAGAGGCGGTGAACAACATGGAGGACGAACCGGTAAGAACGCAACATGGGCCGTTTCTCAAAGCGTAGGCTGCATCCTTCGAAGGCTGCATTTTTAGGCTGCTATGTCATCGCAAGACATCCCGTTGTGAACGCCAAATCCTGCTAAATGGCCAGTAAACCATGTATGACAACATTTAGCTGTGAGAGCACAAAAACGTTACACATATTTATGAGGACAACAACACAACCAGTAAGACTGCCAGGTCACTTCATAAAGATATTTTCTGCTACTTTCTAATAAAACGACGCCAGTAACGTTAGCCCTAGCATCGGAAACAAGCCAACGTTAGCCCGACTGCAATATCACAGTCACATCACATGCTCTACGGAGTAGTGTAACAATTGACCACATCGGAGTTAGCTTTAATACCCATTATCCATTGCACGTGACGCCACGCATTTTCGGCTGGGGGTATAAACTCCACTGTATCTCATAGATTTCCATTGACAGCCAGCCACACAACGTTCATTCCTACCAGTTATACGCGAGATTAAAGGCTCGGTAGGCAGGAATCCTAGAAAAACGGTGATCGTTGAGTCTACATGGGTCTCATCTCCTCATCTCTGACCTGAGCTCCTCCCACCAGACAAGCACGGGCATCTGACGCACGCGCTTCATACACGTACCCGACAGTCCCTGCCCGAGGCAATCGCAAATTAGACAAACCTTTTTTGTACGTTATCCTCCATAAAATAATGTCCAAGTCACAGGTAAGAAAATACTGTTTTTGAACATGAGCGATAGTAAATAGTATTTATATTTAGTGTAAAATAATACGAAAGACAGACGACTACAAAGGCTAAAGTAACGTTAGCCGACAAGTTTGACATCGGGAATTATTCAGTTATAACTTTGAGCAAATAAAAGCCGTTCTTTATTTTTAAGACTAATGACAAGCTAATGTTTTGAAGCAGTGTAGCACATTTTATTCAAACTATAGCATCGTTAGCTGCCTTGGCCAACAGCTCAAACTTTGTAGTAACGTTAGTCGCTCAGTGCAAATAAAAATAGTTTCCTGCTAATGTTAGCATCTAAGTTTGTGTCCGTTTGATCGGCATAGATAATCTGAAAACACATTACCCCCACGTTACCCATGTCGACAAGAAGCAATACTGAACAGTGCTGAATTAGTTCATAAGACGGTCGGGGTGACTGAAATGGATAACTAACTTTCCTCTTATGGTCACCTGTATAAGTAGGCTTACACGTCACTCATTTCAATCGTCCCGATCATGATTGCGATAGTTAAAATTATAGAAGGGAATTTACTGTCACTCTCACCAAACTTGTAGGTATGTGAAGACGTTTGAGGTGGAATAGTATGATGCGGGACTAACGTTGTGCTAGCTAGCAACATAAACTTGATCTTGTATTAGCCGCAGCCGTATGCCTTTGGCTACGATTAGCAGAAGGCTAACGTATTAGCAACTTCCGACAATGCGTTATCGGTAGCTGCTGTCATCTGGCTGTTTATATGGTAAATCAACCCACACAACCCAACCACCATCACAGCAACTGTAGTTATTAGAGGAAAAATAATTTAGCAGTTTACCTGTCCAAGAGAAGAACAGCGAGCTCCGAGTCTAACTTCAAACCAATGTTATCCCGGACTTCTCTCCATCTTTGAAAGGCGACGCCGATATTGACACGCGTTTTATTGCGTTCGTTGTCAGACTGTCTTTTAGACTCCCTTTTGGACGAATCTGTCTTCCTCTTCTTAGATTGTTTTGCGGATGTTTCCAATCGTGGAATCGCAATCTTTCCTGTCCGATCATCCGCCATCGCTACAGGGTAGAGTTTCCACCGAAGAGACGTGCACGCGCATCTGCTTCAGCAGAACAGCCAATCACAGGGCTCGCTCTCTCAGCTGTTCTGTGATTGGTCAAAGTCTTCTGTCATGGGGCAGATTCTTTGCAGGCTGAAAACAGAGCCCAGAGGGGATGCAGAGGTCTGCTCTTCTCTCAGATCACTTCATTTACATTATGCGCAAAAGTTAAATGGAAGTTTTTGCCCAATATTACCAAAAATAAGCTGCCTACCAAGCCTTTAACACACTTTTGTAAGAAGTTGCAGAGCAACAACAACATGGAAAGTACGCAATTTGGTGGTGTTTGTTTTATAAAGTTTTAGAGAGTTTAAAAGGTTGAATTACATGATGAGTGAAGAGGCTACATACATTCACTTTTATTTTGTAATACGACTCTTGGGCTGCGAACAATAAAGCGGGATGGGAATGAAAATTACAGTGTATGCAAGCAGTGGGGTTTATGTTAAAAATAAATTGTCACGACTGAAGGCAGAAAAACGGAAAATAACCACTTCAAAAAGCAAAGAAGAGTTAATTTTACTAGCCCACCCTCTCCATGAATCAAGCTCGGATAGAGCTAAAAAGCCAAACACGGGGCCGCCCCGGTGGCTCATCGGTCTAAACGTGCGTACCATAAAGGCTGAGTCCTTCCCGCAGCGATCTGGGTTTGATTCCATCTCAGGTCATTTGCTGCATGTCTTCCCCCATTCTTCTCCCCAAATTTCCTGTCTCTCTACACTGTATAACTGTCAAATAAAGGAAAAATTCCCCCCCAAAAAAAATCCAAACACATACCAGTTCTGACATAAACCCTGTTGACTGCCTTTACCAAGTCTCTTAGCTCGTTGTCAGCTTGGAAGCGTAACATTCGGAATGGTGAGGGAAATCGCATGCATGTGCCTTGACCTAACAGGCCAGCATGTTTTTTGCGGATCTTCCTTTTCCACTTAGGAAGATAGTATGTGACATAATTTGCAGCCCTTGACAGCACACCATGTAGTTGGCATCTAATTAAGAGAAAAGATAAGCTTTACTGCTATGAATTTATATATGTACTGCTAGCATGGCCAATTTAAAATAAAAGGAAAGAAAAACTTGCTTTTAGAAATGGTTATTTTCCATTTTTTTCTGCCAACAGTCGTGACAATTTCTTTTTAACGTAAGCCCCACTGTTTATTTGCGCTAAAATTTTAATTCACACCTCGCTGTATGGTTCGCAGCCCAGAGTCGTATTACAAAATGAAAGTGAATGCATGCAGCCTCTTCATCACGTAATTCAACCTTTTAAACTCCCTAAAACTTTATCAAATAAACACCACCAAATCGCGTACTTTCCAAGTCGTTGTTGCTCTGCAACCTCTGACAAAAGTGTGCCAATATCGCGTACAAATGGTAGGAATGAACGTTGTGTAGGTGGTTGTCAATGGAAATCTGAGATACGGTGGTGTTTATACCCCCAGCCGAAAATGCGTGACGTCACGCGCAATGGATAATGGGTATTGCTAAGCTAACTCCGATGTGGTCCATTACAAGACGCTGGCTATTCGAACAGCGACTGTGCTTGTAAGCGACGTTAACACGCTTATTTGCAGAGTGAAAATAAATTGATGCTGGTTAGGGCTGGGGTTAGTAGCAGCTGGGCATGTAAGCGTCGCCAACTCGCTTATTTGCAGAGCATTGCGGAGCAAAAATGAACCAACGAAATGCCAGTAACATTAGCCCTAGCATCGTAAACAAGCTAACGTTAGCCCGACTGCAACACCACAGAAGCATCACAAGCACTACGAAGTAGTGTAACAATCACAATTAGCTCTTTAGCCCCGCCGAAAATCCAACATTTGTAAATAAAGCAGGGGTTTACCTGTCAAGCAAAAAAGTCGCCAACTCCGCGTCGGTTTTTAATCCTTCCAGATCACGGAGTTCCCTCCACCTCTGAAAAGCCACTCCGATGTTCACCCTGGTTTTATCCCGGGCTTTGTCTAATTCTTTCTTTTGTGCTTTCTTTTCTTCAGGCTTCCTCTTCTTACTTGTCTTAGCCGTGTATGCTTTTGTCGGCAAGGGAGGTATCGGTATTTTTTTCCTCGCTGGTGGCTGTTGTTGCGCCATTAGTTTCTCTAAGCTGCTGAAACCTCTCTCGGAGATCTGAGCTTGACCGAGCACTGGCGTGAACTGATGAGAAAGGGGGCGGAGGCTGTCCAGCTAGCGAGCTACATGCTTGCGGTGCAACTCCAGCCAAGTTAGTTAACACAATAGCGGCTATACACATTTTAAATTGACTTAAAAACATGAAACATAACGTTAGCTAGCTAGCAAGAGAGCCTTTATGCCGACTAAGGCAACTATATTTAAAGCATGTAAATACGATCGAGCTAACTAAATTGCGAAGTTACAACTATTCACTATTATCCATCGATTACTTTAAGTCCAAAAATAATACAACTGCGCATGTGTACCGGAAGTCACGGCCAAATAGCCGTAGAAATATATAACCGGTTCACGGCAAAATATCCACTGCGCAAAAATAACAAAAAATCTGAACTTGCTGTTCTAGAAATGGCCGTGTACAGCTCGTAGTGATGAACGCCCGGTAGTAACAATGACGACCATTGCCAGACGACAAATTTACACCATTAGTACTAGCTACAACAAAGTATCGGACAAGTTGTTTAGCCAGGCATTACAAAATGAGCATTAACAGCGTCACACAGATCACCACTTTTAGTTAAATTTACCACGCGGTTATACATTCATCGACGAATTTCAACTCTGAGTACTCACCAGAGAAAAAATGTTATAACACGAACACGAACTCCGGTTTGATCAGACAGAATTAGCAAACTCACTAGCTTGCCAACCGAGAGTTGGCAAAGGTTGCCAACTCGCTCCTAAGAGGAAATATCGATCTCTCTACCGTTTGATTCATTCTGACCAGCATGATCTATCCAAGATAGCCTTACAAAAACAATAGACGAGCTTTCCTCAATTTTTCTCGGAAGGGCAATTTACAATTCACATCCAACCGAGTTAGCACCAGCTCTACTCACCTGTCCAGTAGGAACAAGGCGACCTGGGCGTCAGAATTAAAACCATTCAACTCCCGGAATTCTCTCCAACGCTGGTATGCTTTCCCTATGTTTATTCGGGACTTCGCATAGCTGCGATCGCGTTCCTTTTTCCTCGACATGCACTCTTTCGAGCGTTTCTTTTTCGGTTTAGCTTCCGCCATGCTTCAACCTAACGCATCGGTAGCGATGTCACCGCTGATGCCAGTGCTCCGAAGCACGCTTCAAACTCGACAAGGTATATTTCTGAAACTGTGCCGGATTGCTTCATATCGGGAAAAATCACGTGACTGATGACGTACGAACCACTTCATTGCTTCAGACTGAATCAGCTGACCGGTTTGGTTCCATAGGCGGAGCTTTGAAACATTGGCGCAATTCAAATGTATTTAAAGGTTGAGTCTGGACTTTCGTCCGTTGCTGTTTGTAAACACAAAATTCAAACTGAGCCCCGCCTCTCGGGCTCAAAGATGCACGCCCCCTGCCGCTGCCAGCCTTGATCCACACCCACCCAGCCCAGCACCCGGCTTGCGGTGTCGTATTGAATTAGGATCTGTGCACCATGCTGCCTGGAAATTTCCACCCGTTCCACTCAACTCACATGCTCTGAACGACGCTCAGACGGCGGTTAACAGCGCAAAGGTAAAGGTGTTCGCAATGTCTGATACTCGGACTTGTTTACACAAACTGCTTATACCTCCACGACAAGCTACAAAGCACGTCGCTAAATAAGCACGTCAACATCTTGTGTTTGGCACGTACCTGTCCAACAGAAAGCTGGCCAACTTCGCGTCGCTATTCAGCCCCAGCCTTTCCTTCAGGGCTCGGAAGCGGGTGAAAGCCAAACCGATATTCACTCTGGTTTTCGAGCGTACTTTGTCCGCTGCACGTTTCTTCTCCGTGTATTTTCTTTTTTTGACAGTGTCAGCCATTGCTTCGACAGTGACTGCTCCAGTCGCTATGCTCAATGCAGGCCCAAAGAGCGACGCGCCCTGAGCTCTCTCATTGGCTGCAGAGAACACACCGACTCTCCGCCCAGAAACGTCCACGTCCACCACAAAACAAAGTAAAAGACCAAAATACAGGCAGGGGGAGGGGGCGCTGCAGACACAGTCACCACCACACAGGACTAGAAGCCCATAGGTGATGATTAAGCTGGATTTCCATTTGTACAAGTCTAGTGCTTATTTTTGAGCAAAAAACTCCAGACCCTACCTTTAAGTCCGGCTTCCAGTTTAAGCTGGGCATTGCTACCGTTGCCTATATTAAATTCAGCCGTTCGTTCAATCTGGTATTTCAATAACCAGAAGGAACTGTCGTGTGTGTTTGGTATATGAGTTTTGAGTGCATTAGTTTACCATTTTTGTATCTACCTCGTGAATGTTGTCACAACGTGTATTTAATGATCTGTATGATTCAGGGATGCAAACAGAGGCATGGTGAAAAAAGAGAGGTTGTCGAAGCCCCCCCCCCAAAAAAAAAGTTTAATACAACGTGAGCCGCCTCAATAAAACCTAGGCTGGCTGGAAATTTCCGACAGCACACAGTATGCAGGGTACGGTTCATCTGCAAAATCAAAGTGACTTCAGTGTAGCATTATGAACATGTGTTAGAAACAGTGGTATGGGGGTAATAGAGCAATAGAGAAGCCTGACAAATGTTAAATTGGGACTTTTGCGCTGTTGGAATCAGAATTAGTGGAATTGTCAAATGTTAATTTAAAAAGGTTTAACTTTAAAGATTTCCATAAACTGATGCTAAACTGAACTTTGGGTGGGCTCAATGTTTTGTGCACAGTTTGTTGGAATCCTTAATTTAACCAACAGATGTCCCCGTCACAACTTGGATAGGTGGAAGCACTGTAGTCTAGCAGTTAAGAGAAAAATCGTGCATTTTGTGACAAAAGCTTGAAATTTGGTATATAACCATTTTAAGACATGGGGAATTGATCAAGACCTGTAGCCACAAGATCTGCATCTGCATGGATCTTGGTCAAATTTCAACTTGAAATGTTAGAGGCATGTCCTGCGTCCACGAATTAAACGTTCTGCACATGCAATGGGGGCAAGACTCTGCTGCAGGTAACTCAAGCCTGAAACTTAATCTATACCCATTGTAAGACGTGAGGAATTCAACAACACTGACATCAAATGATCTAACCAAGGTAACCTGTCAAATTTCAGCTAAAAATCTGGACAGCCATCCAGTATAAGAGAGAAATGTGATTATGCACATGTAATTTTTTCAATGTTTTATGGCAGGAGATTAACAGGTGAAATTTGGTGCTTAAACATTTTAAAACATGGGGAATTCAGAATTACTAGTGACTGAATGTTCAGAAAAAAATATGTCTTGGTATAATTCATATATATTTGGAATGCACTAACCTGTTTGTTTTTATGTTATTGTGGTTTCCATGATACAGCATGAAATTTGACACTTTAAATTTTCTGGAATTTATTGTCACAGGAATTAACAAACTGGCAGGCAAGGAAAATGACTATCCACATGCACCATGGCAGGCACACAGGTCAGTGCACTGGAGCTGTGCAGCTTTGCACTTGCAACGACCTCGGCAACCCTTATTGCATCCACAGTGTATCAGCTCATATGATGATTTGGATGCTTCAGGAAGGCTTGAGCAGAATGGCCTCCAAATGGAATCAACTAATATCCATCCCCATTCTGAGGGATCAGGCAGGACAGGCTTAGTTACAAGGCACTGCCTCCAAACATACCCAGCCTGGTATGTAGCCCTTTTGATGTGCTGTAGAAGCGCAGCCTGTGTAGGTGGTATGTTCGCCATGGACTTCGACCCATGGCCTAACAGTTCTTTTCTTGCCTTATTGACCTCGTGGAGAGTGCTAGTCTTGTCGTACATGACAATAAAGCGTTCAATTTGCTGAAGGACATCATTTGCCACTGAATCAGGCATTTGAGACAGTTCAAGAAAAGCATTTGTCACCTCTGGACAGAGCTCCTAAGCTGTTTTCTTTCCTTTGCCAAACATGAAAGATGACACATCACAACCAGTAAAACTATGAAAAACAGGAAGGGCAAGACATCTGCTGCGATCTTAAAATAAATCTCTTTTTTAATTTATATGTAATCTCCTAAAATTGCTACAGTGAGACCACTTCAAGTATGTACATTTCAAGAAATTGCACGCAACTGTCTACATACCCCATGGCAGCAAATGGTCACGCTTTTAAAAAAAATCGTGGTTTAACATTGCCACATCCCAACTCTGAATTTCATTTCTCATTGTCACATTTTTAGGAGATTACAGATTAAACATAAAGAGATTCATTTTAAGATCGCCGTCGATTTTAGGAATATAAAAAAAATATACAGAATGTTTTCCACCATGTGTAACAAAAGAAACCTGACACTGAGATATAAATTATCGCAATCGCGCGAAATGGCTAAATGTAAGCCCACAAAAAATCGTGCAATCACATTCTTGCAAAACTGTGCCGTTCTATGGCCATTTCATTTTCAAAATGCGATAATCAGACATGCTATCGTGATAAATTGGAGTATCTACTCATTCAACTTATTAAATAAGCAAATCTACTGTTTGATTACTGATTGAGCAAAGTAAATGGGGACAGGCTTAGAGTAGCCTAATTGGTTAAACAGAGACGATTTTGTAGCCCTTTGCTTAGCTCCATTCAGTACGTCGCCGAAAAATACTGATGTCAGTCAAGTTTTTTTCCAGAAGAATTTCACACGCCCTCTGATGTTTGGCACTTTCTGGGTCGTTCATTCAAGACTGCACCAGGATGCTGTTTTTTTTTTTTTTTTTACTTCAGAGAAAAGTCACCTCTTTGCTTTCATGTGTGCTATATGTAGCTGTCTTAGTTCCGTTCATTCTATGATACTAATGTTTATTTATATATTATTGTACATATCATATAAACTGCTCATGCATGCATACATACCTACATTACACCATCCAAAATTGACTATTTTCCACTCAGATTTGACCTTCCTAAAGTTGGAGACACCAGTCAGGACTTCACCGCCAGGGATGTTTGTATATGTCATTTAGGACATGTCCTAAGACATATCTTAAGATACGGATTTTACGACACGCATAAGGAGTTTTTGGTGAAACGGCAGTTACGACACGTCTCAGCGCTGTCCTAAGTTTGGTGTCTTACGACAAGCACTTACGATACGTTTGGTGCAACCGGCCCCAGGTTATGACAACACTACAGCTCCAGCTACTGTTGAGGCAGTCAGGGGGATGTTTGCAGCTTACGGGCTTGCAGAGGAGTTTGTTTCAGACAATGGACCACAGCTGGTCTCAAGAGAGTTCGAGACGTTCTTCCAGAAGAATGGGGTTAAACATACCAAGTCAGCTCCATACCACCCAGCATCAAATGGAGCAGCAGATCTAAAACAGTCTCTAGGTAAACAAAAAGGGTCAGGGAGGTCATTACAACATGAGGTAGACAATTTTTTGTTAATTTATAGGAACACACCACATGCAGCTACAGGAAAAACTCCAGCAGAGTTGTTTTTGAAATGACAGGTACGCACACGTTGGTCACTAGTGAAGCCCAGCTTCTCAGCAGACATGCAGGACAGACAGGACAGTAAGGTGAACAGGAGTACAGGGAAGCGTTTACGCTCCTTTCAGGTAGGGCAAGCAGTCCGAGTCAGAGATTACCGGGGAGGAGAGAGGGATAAATGGGTACCAGGAAAGGCAAAGAAGGTATTAGCCCTGTAACTTACCTTGTTGATACAAATGACATGCATGAGTGTAAGAAACATGTGAACCAGATGATTGGAGCAAACACAGTTGACAGTCCACAGCCGGATACCTCAGAGAGGAACATCTCTGAGTGGGATTTGGACATGGAGCGCGATGAAACTGTTCATTCTGCCGTCACAGGGAGGCCTCAGCGGAACAGAAAGCCTCCAGACTGCTATAGACCAACTTGGTCTTGAGATGGAACAGAGGCCTGAGAAACAAAAGCCTCCTCATTGAAAAGTTTTTATTGAGAGTGATTTTATTGTCTGGTGAAAATGAAACCTTGAACCAATGATAGAACTTCTAATGGTTATGAATTGAAGTGAACCATATTTGGTTGTTTTCATTTTTTTTTAAGTGTAAAAGGTTATATGTCTAAGAATATTTAGTCTATGTTACAATGAATAAAAGGGGTTTCAAGTTACCGGGGAGGAGTGTGGTGTATTGAAACAGAATGTTATTGTTATTAACTGAATTTCATAAATGTAGTGGTACACATAAATTGGAATATTATAATTGTAAGGAGTTGCTAAGGAGATATTAGAGTCCTGTTCTGTGATTGGTCAATATGAAAACAGGCAGTGACTGTTTGAGTGTGGTAACTCTGGTTACGGTTGGGGGATGACGGTTTGGCTGTCAATGAAGTCACCCGTGTTAATCAATATGTTCTGAGAGATATAAATAAATAAGTGAGAAACTAAAGATCAACTACGGCTCAGAGTCATCATCTGGAACCCACACCCCAGAACACGACAATACTGACTGACAGCGTGAGAACAGTATTTGGCTTTTCAGCCCCACGGAGACCTGTCAGCCAATAAGACAGCATTTGGACGTATTTTCCCGTAAAAACCTCACTGATTGGTCTTTCTTGGCTCCGTTTATTGAACAATACAAATGTGCTTTCCTGTCCTGTTTTACTGACTTTCAATAACGGAGTAAACTGCCCAAAGTGAAGAACTGTTCAGGGCTAAAGAAAAAAATCTTCGGGGCAACAGCCTCGAATGCTCTGGGCGGGCGACGCCACTATTTGCCATTGAATTTTTATGCCTCATTAAACAAATATATTCGCCACTCACTGTGACTACTGCTTGTAATTTTCTCCTCGTCACGGATGAATTACTTTCGCCAACGACGAAAATGACGAGCGCCAGCGGGAACCCATGTGGCCAATGCGCAGAAAATTTTCGTAACCGGGCTCTGTGCGTAGCGCCGTACAAACGTTGATTCAACGCCACATCATCCAAATGAAAATAAGGGGTTCAAGCACGGGGTATGACCGCACCACGCCAGAGCGCCCCCCCAAAAGGAGATTGAGAGAGAGAAAAAAAAAAAAAAAAACTCGGATCTACACAATTCACACAAGTCACCCAAACTGACATGAATAAAAGCGAGAGTCGCCGAAACGCGAGCTGTTTGCATCCCTGATTGATTATACGAGTTGTATTAGCCGCATAGCCAACTGCGGTTTTAAAATATTCGGTTTGTTAACGTTACCTGACCACTGTTTATAACGTGTATTGACATGGACAACACTTTATTAATCACTCTGCATACACGTGTGCAGGCTGGTTTTTTTTACTGTGAATATCTGCCGCTTATCGCTTCTGGATGAACGGTGTTTGGATTCACCGCCGCCTGCCTGTCATCACCCTTGGATTTAGAAGGTACTATCTCAGGCGGCTGGACTTAAGATTTTTTTTCGAATTGCACAACTGATAAGCGCCCACCCCCTCTGTCCAATCAGGAATCACCCAAACCACGCCCCCACAACTCAGTTCGTGCGCGTGCTTCATTCCACCATAAGCAGCTGACCGGTACCGCCGGAGACAACATTACGGCACAGACAGCATTTGCAGCGGTGGATATCGATGGCGGTTGCACAGGATTTACAGCATAGCCAGGGAATAATAACCCACACTCAAGTAGGCCACTGGTAGTCAGACCTAACGTTACATCACGCAGAGCCACCAACAACACATGTATCTTTCAACACTGGATTCACAGCATAACCAGGGCATTATAGCCTACACACAAGTTGTCTAGGCTAGTGCCAGTCTCTAGGCATACAACAACAAGCAAACGGTAAGTGTATAGACTGCACTTTCTGTCTATGTACAGCATTCACACAGAAAGAAAGACAAGAAGCTATCTTACCAGTCTAAGAGAAACTCCGCAACGAGTGCGTCGGTTTTAAAACCTTTCAGTGTCTTCAATTCTCTCCAGCGGTCGAATGCTTCTCTGCCAAGGGATACTCGAGTTGCATTTGCAATTTTTATATATTCTTGTCTCTCTTGCATACTTTCAATGAAGGTTTTTGTCTTTTTAGCTGGTGGTTGACCGCTGGGTGCAGTTGGAGGTCGGAAAACTGGCTGCGCCATGATTCCCGAATGCCTAGCTTGGTAGCTATTGCTGGTTATGGAGCTACAGCCAAAGAGCGTGCACATTGGAATGCACGCGCAGAACAGCGTGCACGTTGATTTGGCAGTTTGACTGACAGACGGGCGATCCAATTAAGAGTTGTCTGAAACAAATTTGATTGGTAGCCTAATTTTGGCCCCTGTTCCTTACACAGATGACCAAATATCGTCATTGATATGGCAAATCACTTATGTTATCGATTACTGTCTAATACTTACCAGATATACTCAGTCCAGACTGTCAATCGAGGATCGGTGGGAGGAACGTTGTCGTTTGCCCCCTTTTCCCCTACACTTGGTACTTTTTTTCAAATTGAGATCTCAATACATAAATTTTTAATACTTTTTATATTTACTTTTGGGTTGTTGGATCCAACACGTTTTAAATTTTATAACCTGGTGTTTAGTGTATACATAGTGACTATGTTGACATTTTTACAATCCCTGTGTGAGAATTTGTTTCTTTATTGCATAGTGATTCTATTAAATTTTATTAATAATCACTTCTGCAGCTCTTTCTAAAATATAATCTATAATCCGTGCATAACTGCTTCATTGCATGAGTGTTATTGTGGGTTAGGAAGGTATATTATACAGTACACCAATAATCACTACTGCAATCCTCCTTCACGAATCTACGAATATACCTGTGAGGATATCAAGAGCTCACCTAAGAACATTTTGGTTAACAGAGTTACATAATCGAAATCACAAAGAAACCAGATGATTATTGTAGGCAGTGAAATGAAAACCACATCAACCGTCTCTTCAGACGTTTTAAGAGACCCAATTATCGTGGTATTTCAGCATGAGTGGACTGTACATGGGGATCCGTCTGTCGTGTAAATATTTGTTTTGACAGAAGTTTTTCAATTATTGTTTCAACTACAACCCCAATACCAAAATAGTTGGGACAAAGTGTAAATTGTGAATAAAATCAAAACGCAATGACTTTCAAATCACACTATACAGTATTTTATTCGCAATAGAACAGAGATAACTTAGCAAATGTTGAAACTGAGAAATATTACAATTTTATCCACAAAATGAGCTCATTTCAAATTTGATGGCTGCTACAGGTCTCAAAAAGTTGGGACAGGGGCCTGTTTACCATGGTGTGGCATCCCCTCTTCTTTTTAACATTGAGTGGAGGCGTCTGGGCATTGAGGAGACAAGTTTCTTGAGTTTAGCCATTGGAAGTTGATCCCACCTTGTTTAATGCAGGCTTTCAGCTGCTGGAGAGTTTTGGGTCTCCTTTGACGGACTTTTCATTTAATTATGCGCTAAATGTTCTCAATTGGTGAAAGATCAGGACTGCAGGCAGGCCAGTTCAGCACACGGACTCTTCTACTACGAAGCCATGCTGTTGTAATAGCTGCATTATGTGGTTTTGCATTGTCCTGCTGAAATACAAAAGGCCTTCCCTGGAATAGATGTCATCTGGAGGGGAGCATATGTTGCTCTAAAACCTTTATATACCTTTCAGCATTCATGGTGCTTCTTAAAACATGCAAGTGTCCCACACCATATGCACTAATGCATCCCCATACCATCAGAGATGCTGGCTTTTGAACTGAACCCTGATAACAGGAGGGGTGGTCTTTCTCCTCTTTAGCCCGGAGGACACAACGCCCATGATTTCCAACAAGAATGTCAAATTTGGACTCATCTGACCACAGGACACTTTGCTACGGTCCATTTTAAATGAGCCTTGGCCCACAGAACATGGCGGCGCTTCTGGATCATGTTCAACAATGGCTTCCTTTTTGCATGATAGAGTTTTAGGTGGCATCTGTGGATGGCACGGCAGACTGTGTTTACAGACAGTGGTTTCTTGAAGTATTCCTGGGCCCATTTAGTAATGTCAATGACAGAATCATGCCGGTGAGCGATGCAGTGGCGTCTGAGGGCCCGAAGATCACGGGCATCCAGTAAAGGTCTTCGGCCTTGTCTCTTACGCAGAGATTTTTCCAGTTTCTCTGAATCTTTTATGACGTTATGCACTGTCGATGAGACCTTCAAAGCCTTTGCAATTTGACGTTGAGGAACATCGTTTTTAAAGTATTCCACAATTTTTTTTACGCAAGCCTTCACAGGTTGGAGAGCCTCTGGCCATCTTTACTTCTGAGAGACTCAGCCTCTCTAAAACATCCCTTTTATAGCCAATCATGTTACACACCTGATGCCAGTTAACTTAATTACTTGCTAAAGGTTCCTTCAGCTGATTCTCTTATATATTGCTTTTTCAGCCCTTTTTTGCCTGTGTCCCAACTTTTTTGAGACCTGTTGCAGCCAGAAAATTTGAAATAAGCTCATTTTGTGGATAAAACTGTAAAATGTCTCAGTTTCAACATTTCAAATGTTGAAACTATGTTCTATTGTAAATAACATTGGCTCATGTGATCTGAAAGTCATTACATTTTGATTTTATTCATAATTTACACTTCGTCCTAACTATTTCAGAATTGGGTTAGTAATTCTCCCTTTCTGGGCTTTGAGTGTGACACATCCAAATCTTTGCATCAGTCTCAATTCACGAACCTTGAGTTGAGAGATTGCTCTCCTCTCGCTGACTGCAGGCTTGTTAAGTCTCCAGTTTTCTTCTGCCATACAAAATGTTCAGTGCTCATGCACTCTCCAAATCTTGCTTTTTGATGCCCTTAAACCAAAAAGGGTCCATTGATAAAATTCCCTGGGCTGGTGAGAAAGTTAATTAGACTATCATGCAAATGAATATTCCACGGGAAAAAAAAAAGAACACGAATAATTCGGAGCTATACCTGGATGTTCGGTACAGGCCTACTGCTGCAGATGTTCGTGGATGTTGAACCGTCATGTCCATACAGCGTGCTTTCCCTTTCTTATACTTTTCGATCCTCTCGCTGATTCCACAAAATTGCAGATCCCGTTGCAGATTCTTGCGGTAAGAGATGGAGGCTTCGCACGGTTATTTTTTGGAGTTATGTCGCAGACGACAGCAACTTGTTAGTTTATTATTTTTTTAATTTTAACACACAATGAACATTTGTGAAAGGGCTAAATTTAAAAATTTGACTGTGTGAAAGTTAATGGACAAGGTGCAAGGCCATAAGGGACCATGAGGCCATTTCACTTCAGGTGGGTGGGGGAGCAATAAGGCCATACCATGGGGCCCAACAGACCCCTAAACCAGCCTCTTTCAACAAACATTCTTGCTCACACGTGGAGGTTTGCTTGCGTTTTTTACAAATGTGGTCAAGGAATAATTCAACCCATGAGGGGACTTCAATCAAGGCTGAACTTCAATGTATGAAGAGAATTGCAGGCACCGAAAGTTCTTTCAGAATACAATTTTACAGCAAGCAAAATGCTTGCTTTGGCAAATGGTGGAAAACTTTCCTTAAAGAAACATTTTGCAATATGATATTGTTAGTTCTCTCTGAAAAAGCAGATTATGCGGGAGTGTGCTGCACATTCTGACAGCATATTTGGTGACCTTGAAGAGACTGCAATCAGAGAAACACAATAGCTTTGCAGCCAATTATCTGCAAGTTGATTCACACTTGCTGTGAACAAACATAAAACAACACTTTTGGTCTGAAAGCAGCTCATCAGGCCAGTAAGTTTTGTCAGTGGGCCAAGAATATTCAGATGATGAGAGAGGGAACACGCAACATCTATCCTCATAATTACTGCATTCCTGGAGCTCATAGGTGTTTTTCCTCAACAAACGTACAGTCTGGCTGAAATTCTGTGCACACTCCACAAACAAGGAAATGGCATAGGCAGGAATGTTTCTTTGGGTTGTCCATTGAAAAGATGGCAATTTTTTTTTTTTTTTTTTTAAATTTGGCATCTCCAATCCCACCCGAATCTAGAATGCCCAGTTCGAGAACTATGAACAAGGCTTGCCCATAAGCAACCCCCTGTTGCCAGCTCAGGAGAGAAAGACAGTTCGCGGCTCTCCTCCGAAGCACGTGCCTGTCAGCCCCTGCATCTTACACTCATAGGTCGAAACTATTGCAACTTCAGAATGAGGGCGAAGGATACCCGAACATGAGCAAGCTTAGAATCTCACTGACAAGCGCCTGGCTGGCCAATGAAAGGCGCTTGAGCAACGAACAAGGCAATCATTTTTAATTTCAATTCCCAGCAGTCCTTTCCCAATTTGCATCCCTACAGCGTGTGCTGTTGTGAAAAAGCTGCCCACTACTGCTGGTTGGTGCGACCAGGGATCGAACCCGCGCCGTAGTAGTCACTACTGATCCGTAAATGCGGCGCCTTAACCGAGTGAGATAACCCAGCAGTGGCAATTCATTTTCATGTCCCCCACCCCAAGCAAAGCCCTCGATTATTTATTGTGATCTCTGGCCAACCCTGATGGAAATGAAATAATCAACTGTACCCAGGTTTTACGAAAAGAAATCTATGCCAATACATTGGCATTTATGTGTGATCAATATTACAGCCAAACTATGGACACAATAAAATATATATATTGCTCAATCTACATCTGTGCTGTGTTATAACCCTGGTCATGTTTTCGCTGGGTCATGATCTTTGCTACATTTGTGGTCACCTGCGGTTGATTCTCGCCCACCCCAAATTGAAAGTTTCCACTTCCTGGTGCGGTGATTTTACAGTCACCTGTAAATGTGCCAGGCAAAGACTTGCTTGTCACCCTCGTGTTTGGCACTTGCGGTGAGAGGCTATTTTGTCGCCTTCACCTTTGACCAGTTTTCCTTTGACTTATGAATTATGCATTACCATTTGTTTGGCTTAACCGGATTTTTGTGATTGACCCTAGACTTGTTTCAATTGACTCAGGTTCTCGCCTTAACTTTTCGATCTAGTCGCCCAGTGAATTTCCTGTGTTAGACCCTCATTCATAAATTAGACTTTGTCTCTTCTCTTGCCCCTCTGCATGATGCTTCCTGGCTCCAGTCAGGCAGAGCACCCCCTGCTGGACCATGTGATCCTTCCATCAGGGCACATCTTTTTTTAAATTCCTTTGTTATTACCTCCGCCAAGGAGGTTATGTTTTTGCTGACCTTGTTTTGTCGGTCTGTCCGTCTGTGTACAAGATGACTCAAAAAACAGTGAACGGATATCTTTGAAATTTTTTTGGTGGGTGGGTTGCGGTTACAGCTGGGAAGGAGCCAATTGGTTTTGAGCACGATTGGTCAAATAATATGGCTACCACAGCAACCATCTCAAAATCCTATGTTGCAGATAAAGAATCTTACTGGAGTGGGCGCATCATATGAAAGTTATGAAATGACTTGAGTAAATTGTACATTTGTTGTGGGCTTTAGCGAGCAACAAACAAAATTTAATCAACGAGTTAAATAACTGTCTCAGGACATGACCAAGTGTGAAAGATTCTGTTAGTCACATATTTAAATTGCGTTATTTGAAGGAAAGCAAATGCTATTTCCGTCAAGCGCCCATTGTTTGTTCGCTAACTACCATCGCTCTAAGTTAATCACGGAGTCACAGACATCTGCGGCTGAACAAGCAACGGTTTGTAAATTCAGTCAACTGAGAAGCTAGCCAACGTTAGCACGTTAGCTAACAAACTAATGTTACATTATGGTTTTGAAAAAGTATTGCGTGCACACTACCTAGCTAAATAATGTGAACTTAGGCACCACCTGCATAACTAACTAGCCTTCTGCAGCGCTGAGCCATACCGATTAAACCAACGTTACAATTGAAGACCTGGGTGCAAGAAGTACCTAAGTCACAAAATAATACTTCTGAGATTCTGGGGGTCAAAGTTTTCAAAACATGTTGCAGATAATGACAATGGGCAATGGAAATGCACCAGTGCACAAGACTTGAGTGCTTCTTTGCAGAAATCTTTGGTATCAGATGATGCTCTGGCCATTGTGGCTTTTAATACTGGTGTCAACTCATTTTTTGCAAAATGTGACTTAAGTACTTCTTGCACACAGGTCTTCAATTGGTATTCAGTTTGGCTAAGCATAACAGCAAGACGTAACAGTGATTTTTTTTCCCCTACGCTCTCCACCAATGAGATTCTTGCAAAGAGTGATATTACCCTAGGGTAGTATCAAAAATATGTCATGAGCTGGGCCATGGGAAAAGTACTGCAGTTGTGAGATAAACCTTAAACTTCTAATGAGCCCTGTTCACTCAGCAAGATTTCGACTGCGCTACTTTGGTGGAGGTTTAAACTCTTGGAGTGCCTCTAGCTTTAACATAACCATTTTTGAAACTGAACCTGACTGGCAACTAGTGTCTATTGGGGGTATACAATTCTTTCACTCAGTCTTTACTTGTGGATGAAGGGATTTAGAGTTTAATCCCTTAAACACTAATTTTTCTCTTAAATTTTCCCTTAACTAGGTTCAACATCAATAAAGGCATTTTCTCCATAATTCATGACAATTTCACACACGCATTCTATATCTGCAGGTGGCAGCACATCACTGAAGCTACATCACACTTATAGCGAGTAAAATATTCAAAACCAGGACACCATGTTTTTATGGCCACAGCATTACATCAAATGGAAAATATCTAGATCTTGAGCATCATTTATTCACATTTCTTTGTAATTCAGTTGAACATATTTGGGATCCTTGAAAACCTTGCGATCTCCAAGAATTTTCAACAGGCCCAAAGTTCCACAGGTTTGAATATGGCAGCTGCATTTATGGGGTTAAAGAAGCCCCAAGTCCCACAGGAAGTAGGTCAGCACATTCAGTCAAATTAAATATATTGTGTATTCAGCAAGTTTGTTTACAAAGCCTTCAATTGTAAAGAGAGTACTTCAAATAAACACAAAGACAGTTCTCTGTGGACTTCCTGGCCCTCTCAAAGGTACAGGACACACTTGGGAAACGGGCTGTCTGATACACAAAAACTGACAGCGAACAGAGCAAACGCACTGCAGTCCACCAATTCATTCTCTCTCATTATGAAAAAGACGTAAGCAGATTCAGCACTGTCACTGATTGTCCAACTGTCATCATCTTCCGGGTCCAGCCCTGCCCCTTCTTCTGTATTTAACGGAGTCGTTAACGCTTAGTGGTGAAAGCTCAGTCTGTTTCCATGGAAAACTCACCCCTGGACTCCTTTTTCACGCCCCACACAAGGCTGTGTTTGGACAGGAACAGAATTATTGGCATACCTAGTCTGTGAACCAGTGCTTTAGGTCGTTTTGACGGATGAACTGATCAGCAAAGACGGTTCCTTTGTAATTTGTTTTTCAGAAATAAAGTTCATCTCAGAGCTGACCCACTGGTGAGTTTGGGCAAGTTCGGTCAGTTACACTTCCCTCATGTTCATCCCTCCTCTTCCTTCTTCAAACAAACATCTTCAGCTCTTACTCTGATGTCACTCTCCATTTTTACACTGCTCTCCTCCCAGTCTCCCTCCTTCTCCTCTTTCTTGATACTGTTCAGTACATTTTCTTGCTCTCTGCTCAAGAGAGACTCAGCTTTCCTCTCAGTCCTCTCCTCCGTGTCTTCACATTTCAGACTGACCATCACCGGTTCTGTCTTAACATTTTCACCTGAAGGAGAGTTATAACTGGAATCCTTCCGGTTGTTGGTGCTGGGCTGCTGGGTAGAGGAGTTCAAAATGGAAGCCATCTGGCTATTGGTGCTGGTCTGCTGGGTAGAGGAGTTTGAAATGGAAGCCATCTGGTGATTGGTGCTGGTCTGCTGGGTAGAGGAGTTCGAAATGGAAGCCGTCTGGTTGTTGGTGCTGGTCTGCTGGGTAGAGGAGTTTGAAATGGAAGCCACCTGGTTATTGGTGCTGGTCTGCTGGGTAGAAACCAACATCGGTTGGCCAACAGGTTGATAGATCCAGAACACCTGGCACCCTTTTGTGGCGGGATGAGTAGCTGTGAAAAAAGAAAGCACAGGATACAGTTTTATGGTAGGCAACAAACGAGTGTTCTACAATTTGTGGGAAATATAACATTCTTCTGCTTCTCTCCATTTCAGAATGATCAATATTATATCCAATTTTGTTTAGAGTACTGAATAAGTAGAGAATGGAAAATAACACTGAATTTGGTTTCCACTTCAAACGCCTTTCAACTCAAATAACGTAGTTCAGGACAATTTTTAAAAATCCAGCAAAGCAAACCAAATTAAATTTTCCTTTCTCTCACCAGCAACAATGTCTCCCTTCTTTCTGAAGTGAAACTAACCACTCAATTAAGGCAACTATATTAAAAAGTATCAAACATGATAGTAGCATCATTTTACAACAGAATCTGCAGCACCAGTATGCTTGTAAATTCAGTGCTTCTATCACAATTAACAACAAAAGCCCATCATTGAGAGACAGTCAACATACTTATTAGGGTACGTTCAATTTTCACAAGTCAAATTTGGCCATTTACTGCACTGCGATGGAATATTATATGTTGTTATGTATCATTTGGGACAGTAAACATGGTCCAACACTGCTGCATCCCACTCCAAATACCTCTGCTATGTTCTGTCTCAGCAAGAATGTCGGGTTCCGCTGCCATCGCACGTTCTTTTAACCAGAAATATCAAAAAATCTGGCAAACATCTGAATCTACAACCCCATTCCTGAAATAGTTGGGACAAAGTGTAAATTGTGAATAAAATCAAAATGCAATGACTTTCAAATCACATCAGCCAGTATTTTATTCGCAATAGAACAGAGATAACATAGCAAATGTTGAAACTGAAAAATTCTACAGTTTTATGCACAAAATGAGCTCTTTTCAAATTTGAAAGCTGGTACAGGTCTCAATAAAGTTGGGACAGGGGCCTGTTTACCATGGTGCAGCATCCCCTCTTCTTTTTAACACAGAGTCAAGGCGTCTGGGCAATGAGGAGACAAGTTTCTTGAGTTTAGCCATTGGAATTTGATCCCACTCTTGTTTAATACAGGCTTCCAGCTGCTGGAAAGTTTTGGGTCTCCTTTGACGGACTTTTCGTTTAATTACGCGCCAAATGTTCTCAATCGGTGAAAGATCAGGACTGCAGGCAGGCCAGTTCAGCCAACGGACTCTTCTACTACGAAGCCATGCTGTTGTAATAGCTGCAGTATGTGGTTTTGCAATGTCCTGCTGAAATACACAAGGCCTCCCCTGGAATAGATGTCATCTGGAGGGGAGCATATGTTGCTCTAAAACCTTTATATACCTTTCAGCATTCATTGTGCTTCTTAAAACATGCAAGTGTCCCACACTATATGCACTAATGAATCCCCATACCATCAGAGATGCTGGCTTTTGAATTGAACCCTGATAACAGGAGGGGTGGTCTTTCTCCTCTTTAGCCCGGAGGACACAACGCCCATGATTTCCAACAAGAATGTCAAATTTGGACTCGTCTGACCACAGGACACTTTGCCATTTTGCTACAGTCCATTTTAAATGAGCCTTGGCCCACAAAACACGGCAGCGCTTCTGCATCATGCTCAACAATGACTTTCTTTTTGCATGATAGAGTTTTAGGTGGCATCTGTGGTTGGCCTCTGTGGATGGCACGGCGGACTGTGTTTACAGACAGTGGTTTCCTGAAGTATTCCTCGGGCCATTTAGTAATGTCAATGACAGAATCATGCTGGTGAGCGATGCAGTGGCGTCTGGGGGCCTGAAGATCACGGGCATCCAGTAAAGGTCTTCGGCCTTGTCCCATACGCACAGAGATTTTACCAGTTTTTCTGAATCTTTTGATGTTATGCACTGTCGATGATGAGACCTTCAAAGCCTTTGCAATTTGATGTTGAGGAACCTTGTTTTTAAAGTATTCCACAATTTTTTTTTACACCAGCCTTCACAGGTTGGAGAGCCTCTGGCCATTTTTACTTCTGAGACTCAGCCTCTCTAAGGCATCCCTTTTATAGCCAATCATGTTACACACCTGATGCCAGTTAACTTAATTACTTGCTAAATGTTCTTTCAGCTGATTCTCTTATATATTAATTGCTTTTTCAGCCCTTTTTTGCCTGTGTCCCAACTTTTTTGAGACCCGTTGCAGCCAGAAAATTTGAAATAAGCTCATTTTGTGGATAAACATGTAAAATGTCTCAGTTTCAACATTTGAAATGTTATCTATGTTCTATTGTAAATAACATATTGGCTCATGATCTGAAAGTCATTGCATTTTGATTTCATTCACAATTTACACTTCGTCCCAACTATTTCAGAATTGGGGTTGTACAAAAATAGGACCAAGGGTCCTGTAGCTCACCGGCAAGTAATCTTATTGTGACGGAACAAGTTATAAAAATTTCATGTGAAGTTTGACATTTGAGTAAAGGTCACTCAATAAAAGTTCATAGATTTATAAGACATCCTGTAATACAATCCTAAGCTCTGAAGCAGTTCTGGTGATACAAGTCATTGAAAATTCAATATGTCAATTGTGGACTTGTGAAGGTCACAGAAGGTCAAGTTGAGGTCAGCAAATGGACTTAATATACGACTTCCTAAATGTTCCTATACAAACCTTGGCTCAATCTGTGACCATTTTGGTGATACAAGTCATTGTAATTTCACTGCCGAGTTTGACCCTCAAAGCTCACTGACAGTCAAGTTGAACATCACCAAATGAAAGTTCACCTGACTCCCAATATGTCTCTAATACAAACCTCGGCTCCATCTGTGACTGTTTTGGCAATACAAGTCATTGTAATTGTATGATGTCAAGTTACAGTCACCAAACTTACAGTCAAGCTGAATGTAACCAAATTAAAGTTGATGTGTGACTTCCTTTAAGACTGTGATGCAAACTTAGGGTACATTGGTGACCTTTTTAGTGAGACACGTCATTGAATTTTCACTCGGTCAAGTTTGACCTTCGAAGGTCAATATGAAGGTCACCATATGAAAGCTCATATATCACTTCCTATATGTCTTCAGTGCAAACCTACACTCTGTTACGATTTTGCTGATATAAGTCATTAAAATGTCATTGTAAAGTTTGGCCGTTGAAGGTCACTGAAGGTCAACTTCAAGGCTGCCAAATGAAACTTTATACATGACTTCCTATATGCCCACAATCGAAACCTAAGCTCCATCTATAATAGTTTTGGTGATAGAAGTCATTGAAATTTCACTACGTGAAGTTTGACCTTTGAAGGTCACCCAAGCTCAAGTTCAAGGCCACCAAATGAAATTTCATATATGACTTCCCGTAACTGCTCAATACACGTTCCCAAATCTTCAATATTTTCAAGCCTAGAAGCCTTTGAAAATTCTAACATTTTGCTTTGACCTCAAGTTTACCCTTTCAAGGTCATCTGAGGTCAATTTTAACACATCCAAAATATAGGTCATATATGACTTCCTATATGTTGACAATACAAACTTAATCTCTATCTGCAACCATATGGCTTCCACAAGCCATTTTGCCCATTCTCCATAACACCCAATGTTAAAGTACGTACAGCGCCCCCACAAGACCCACTTCTGTCGATTCAATCAAAATGGTGCTCGCACTGTACATCGACGGTACCGAGGTAAGTTGATTGCCTGATTTACCAAAAAAAAAAAAAAAAAAAAAAAAATTCCCGCAGTTTTTGAGAAATAATAATTTTAAATTTCTCAGTCCTCCCTTTAACATTGGGGCCAAAATTTCAAGGGCCCATAAAACAGACAAAAATTATTCAATCAAAAATCCCAAAAACAGTCTTGAGATATGTTCTAATAGTATGTTAAAGCAAATTTACAGGAAAATTCATCTGGCCAAAAAAGATAAAAATGTTCCGAACGACGGACGCCACAGCACGCCAGTAGCTTATCGGCTCATACTGGTAAGCTAAAAAGCAGAAACTTTGAACTCGTTTTTCTCAGAACTTTAAATTTGTGAATTAGTAGACTCTGGATATCACCCACTCAGGTGCTCCAGTAATCCTACCAGTTTGGACTGCAAGCTGTGCTTGGGATTTCGCCTTGTCCTGCGTCATCTTCTCCAGCGCTTGGGACTGGGATGGTGCCGGGCCCGTTTTGTGTGGCTGGACTGTAATTATGCTCCAGTTCTGGATTTCTTTACGTTGGCTGCTTTCATTTCCAGCAGTCAGGGGTTCTGGGAGGGCCGTGCTTTTTTCCTTAGACTCTGCCGCCCTGTTAGTTTCGAGGCCATTCATGAGTTCTAAAACACAAAGAGCACAAGGGTTATTCAATAACACATTATGCAATACTTCTGCTGCGTTTTCCCTTCTTAAGAACGTAATTTGACAAATTCATTGATTTCCATCAATATAATACTAGCGCAGAAACAAAATATAGACTTCAGCAAGTAAATAGCTCAAGCAAGGAAGGTTACAATCAAAAACAATACAATCGGCTGCCGGGTTGGCGCACTCGGTTAAGGCGCTGCTATTGCGAAGCAGTAGTGACTACTACGGCCCGGGTTCAATCCCCGGTCGTACCAACCAGCAGTGGTCGGCAGCTTTCTCAGAACAGCACATGATTGGCTAAAGCCCTGTGGGAATGCAAATTGGGAAGGGATTGCTGTGAAGGGAAATTAAAAATGACTGCCTTGTTTGTTGGTCAAGCGCCTCCTGTTGGCCAGCCAGGCGCTCGTCAGTGAGATTCTGAGCTTGCTCGTATTTGGGTATCCTCCTTCCTCGTTCTGAACTTGCGATAGTTTCGACCAATGAGTGTAAAGATGCAGGGGCTGACAGGTACGTGCTTCGGAGGAAAGCCGCGAACTGTCTCCCTCTCCTGTGCTGGCAATAAGGGGTTGCATACGAGCAAGCCTTATACATTAGTTCTCGGATTGGGCTTTCCAAATTCGGGTGGGATTGGAGATGCCAAATTGATTAAAAAAAAAAAAAAAAAAAAAAATACAATCCTGTGCTTTCCTATGACTATGCTCTAGACAATGAATTAATCGGAATTTACATCAACCTATAATGTTGACAAGCTATTTGTGCGTCATGGAATTACACTTGATGACTTAAGTTTCATAGTGTTATGAGTGAGTGGGTTATTATGGTGAACACCTGAAAACTAGACAGTCTGGTCACCCGCAACTGCCTGGGTGTAGCCCCGCCGAGGGCCTGCTTGTCTTTTCTAGAAAACTCTGACCTCTTGAACATTCAGAAGCTGTACACTGAAACGGGCACATTTTCAGCGTGAAATTGTGCTTTATTCGGCCAATTCTGTTACCATGGCAACCTAAATTGACAAGTGTTGTGACCCAACCATAACCTAGTATGCTCCCATGCCAAATATCCACGGAATCAGTTGAAATTTGCGGCCTGTTAAAGGGATAGCATGGTGAACGTGCAGGTCACAAGTTGTCCACGAGCGCGTTTTGGAGTTGCTGGATTGCGTAATTGATGGGTTTTGAAGGGAGTTTTGAAGAACAGAGGGACCCGTACCGTTTATTTTCGTTATGTTCGCTGAGCAGCTCGCGTCCCCCCCACCCCCCCGAATCTCAAAACAATGGGCAAGGATAACTAAAGGTAACGTACCTATTCATATTACTATAGGGATTCTGGCAATAGGCCAATTTGCCAAAATGTTGAAATATTAAGATGATGTCAACAGATGCAGCGGCAGCACAGATGACAACCATGAATCCATAGTAGCCGCCCAACTTCTTCCAGGGGCGACAATTAATGAAATGTCATCATGCATAATGACATTTGCTTCTCAGATTTACCAACTCTGACTTCTCCTGTCACGTGCTGGCTCCCCGTCCTCTTACGCTGAAGCATGACCCAAACTCAGAGAGATCAGGCCACAGGGCTCAGGTTGCTACAACCAATTTGCTTGCAGGTCGGGGGGGGCAGTGCTGGGCAGTTCTGTTCCATCGTTTACCGTTAGCTAATGCTAACGGCAGGCTCGCACTGTACTGCGCATTTGAGAAAAGAATCTGCACACCGCAAACGAACGATGTAATAACCTTGCTCAAAAAGTGACACAACCAAAAAACTTGCATCCAATCACGAGAGCCAAATTGCCGAATTTAAATTCAGGTACGACGATTTCTAGTAGTCATTGTTCTGATGAGTATTTCTGCAAGCACAATGCGTGTGCAGCAATCTTGATTGTGAACTGCAAATGGGTGGATAGTTGTGTCAAGTATGCCTCTCAAGAATGGTACCATTGCAAAAAGCGAGGGAACGTTAGCGACATCAAGGGGGAGGAGAAATGAAGATACTGATCCATTACACGCCACTGTTCAAATAATGTCATCAGTTACGTGATTTTTCTCGTAAAGGTCCCTAATCATGTTATTTGGTGCAAAGCCAATTACTCATTAAAAGCCATTTCAATTCTGTCCTTTGTGACATCACAAGGGAAAGGATCATCCAGAATAATGAAGAAACTGATTAAGTGGTTGGCTGAAGTTGATCAATCATTCTTGTCCTGGGGAAGTCACTTCACCATGTGATGTCACTAACGATCAGATTTTTGGCTTGTAATGACTAATTGGCTGTGCACCCAATGACATGATAGGGGACCTTTGAGTAAGACTGATTCAGACCTCAACTTCACCAGACTGGTCAAAAATCTTCAACCCTCTCGGAGAATGTCGAGCACCTCTGTCCACCATATTTGGATGCAATTTTACAGATTATTTACAAGCAACTCAGTCCAAGTGCTGCAGTGCAAAAGCAGACATCACTATAACCTCTGTAAAACACAAGTCATTCTTCGCTTTGAATCACCTTTAAGCTTCGAGACTTGAGACCGTAGTTGGTTCACTTCAGCCTTCAGCTTCTGATTTTCCGTGCTCAAGCCATCCCTCTCCTTCACCGCTTTCCTCCACAGGGACAGTAGCACACCGATGATCACTGAGAGAGTGTAAAATACTGCACTTGGTGCAGCTATTTCAGTTGGCAGAGGAGCCGAAGCTGGGTTGGGGCCGTCTATCCGGCGCCGTTTCAACCCCTGCGGCCGAGACCCATCGTTGTCCCTCGCAAGGGATGAGGGCCGGAGATTCAATGTTGGATTGGGGTTTGCTTCAGATGGTGCGCCGTCCACGAAGTGCGCGGAACACACGCGATGACACCGTCTTGGCGGCAGCAGCCTTTTCGGCTTCCAGGGGTCAGGCCGTTTGAAAGCCTGTATCCATCTCTGCCGCCTCTCTGGATCCTGCTTCTGAGTTGGAAAAGGGAACAACCTAGTGCCGAAGATAAATAACAGAACACTGAGAGCGACGTCATGTATAAACTGACCAAATAAGGGAGGATGTTGACATTTGTATTTTGTACACGAGATACACAGTAGGTGTGTGTCTGAGTTCATGTATGAGCAAAAGCGTTCATCCCTATGGGCAGAATACAAATAATGCCAATTTTTCCTGTCGTGCATGAGCCTATTTAGGCTTTATAACTCAACATTTGTGTAAGAGACTGAGGAAAATTATTCCAGCAAACCAAGACATTCAGAAATTCAATTACAGAATTATTTAGGAATTAAATTTTGGAATTTACGGACACCGGCGTCTATATCTGCGCAAAGGGGTTAAAACCACTCACAGATGAGCGAAATAACTTCGATCATCTCGTAACCTGTTGTCTCATAACATCAAGGGCGTGTCAAGGTCTGCACACAGACCAAAGACGGTAAGCAGAACAGTCGGTTCTCGTAGTCAACGATAAATGTGGGAGAGATGGGACTGGACCGAATTTAAACTGGCCGCAACAATTTGGCCCTTGTTAGAGGGTCAAAGCATCTCCAAAGCAGCCAGACCTCTGAGGTCCTTCCACTCAGCAGTGGCGAGTACCTACCGACAGTGGTCCAAGGAGGGACAAACCAGGAGCTGACAAATGGGTGCCAAGCCCCCAAGACCCATCAATGCACAAAGGCAACAAAAGCTATCCTGTCTGGTCTTAACTGACGGAAGGGTAATTGTGGCACAAGTCAGTGAGTACTAATTATGCCTTCTTAACGAATGTGTTATAAAACACAATGCATCGCACCCTGCTGCGTATAATGCTTTGTCGCTGCAAACCAGTCGGAGTGCCCATTCTAACCCCGGTCCACTGCCAAATGCAGCTACAATGGGCATGTGGGTTTCAAAAGTGGACCGTTGAGCAAATTAACTGGACTTGCTGGACCTGGCAGCCATCTTTTCTTTTACATCATATGCATCAGCTGGGTACGTGTGCACCATTTACCCTGGGAAGAGATGGCATCAGGATGCACTGTGGAAGAAGACAAGCCAGTGGAGGGAGTGTGATGCGCTGGGACATGTTCTGCTGAGAAACCATGAGCCTGAGAATTGAAGTGGACATTGGTGTGACGGAGCCTCGTTTGTGGCACGAGGGAGAGCTACACAACTTTATGCAGGTGGTTTTAATGTTACAGCTCATTGGTGCAAGCATGCATATACATTACACATACATTACAAGGTCCCAAACACGCCCCCCCCGCCCCCAATCTGGTCATTATTGTTAATTTTGTTTTCCACATTCATAATGGTGTAGCAAAAAAGCAAATGTGTGACAGCAAAAAAGGGGGAAAAAAAAAAGTTTGTATTTAAGCAAGGACAGTTGCCTGCTATTCCCAGTTCTTCAGTATGCTTAAAACAACCAAACAGCAATACTATGAAGCTAAAGCCCAGTGTTCCTAAATTTTCGACAAAGGGTGGTCACACAACATATTGATTTGATTTATTTTTTTATAACAGTTCACAACCCTTTGTAGCACCTTTTTCATTATTCAGGAACCTTCCATTTCACAATTTTTTGAAGACTCTTCGCCTCACGGAATTGTTTTAAAAGTGCCTAAGACTTAATGCACTTTACTGCCTATATATAGAAGGACATATGAATTGTACAGCCTCCTACAAAGCAAACATTAATGTAAGGTGGAAATACATTCACTTTTTCGTACCTGAATGGCGGATCACATGTGCAGCTGTCAAGTCCCAAAAAACATCCATGGACATCACATTTATTATTCGACCACTGCTGAAGAAGATTATCACCATTGGCACATCCCTCAGCATAACACAACAGTGTAGTGGACAAGGATGTAGGGCTGAAACAAACAGAATCAAAAGAATTGCACTCAGTTTAAAAAGAAAACTGTTTAATGTGTTATTAATTGCTTATTATTTCCGTATTGCCTTGTTATTGGCCTGAGGGTCGCCGTAGCCGAGGGCTAATACAGCGACCAAAAAGCCAATACAAACGCAATGTGAAAATAAGCAATTCATAATATTTTTATTAATTGGTTACGTATGTTGTGCTATGACAATATTATGACAATGACTTCTCAAATATGCGACTTCAAGACTCATTAAAGAGCCAAATACTTGGTCCGCGACTGTCGTCTGCTTCTCTGAAGAGAGTGAATGCCACAGTTACCGCGACCGAAAGGCAAATACCAAGGCAATGCGAAAATAAGCAACTTATAGTACACCGAACAAAAACATGTCAAATATTGATGCCACATGGAGTTAACAACTCTAAGTGAGCATATGCTGACTTTTACTTGTACAATAGGGATATTTCTCTTGATTTGTGTACCATTTTTTAATCCATCTCTGTCAGTGAGCATTTGCTCAGTGATGCAGTGATTTCACTCAGTACATGCGTGTGGCATTTCCAGACGGTGATCAGACAGAATGAGCAGTACCCGGACACTCCTTATACTGGGGACAATAAAAGGCTACCCCAAAATGTCAAATTTTGTCAAAAGTCATCATGCCTCAGATGTCTCAGGTCATGCGGAACGTGCCATTGGCATGCTGGATGCAGGATGTCCACCAAAGCGGTCTGCATGCAGTTCCTTGAAGCAGAGCACATTCCAGTTCTGGACTGGCCTGCGATTCGCGGACATGTCGCCCATAGAGCATCTTTGGGATGTTCTGGATCGACGTGTCCGCGACCTTGTTCCAGTTCCGGATAATGTGCGCCAGCTCCGTGTGGCCCTCCGGGAAGAATGGAATAACATTCCACAGGCCACGACAGACAACCTGATCAACTCCATGCGAAGGAGATGTGTTGCTCTGAGAGACGCAAATGGCGGACACACAAGATATTGAACATTCAATTTCTTCAACCTGACCCCCAACGTGTTCAAAGGATTGTCACTCCTTTGCAGATGCCAATATCAAGATGTAATGGACGGTGATCTGAAGATTAGTAATTAACAAAAATGAATTTTGATTCGCTTCATATATTGCATAATCCTAATGTTAATAAAACTCAAAAATTTGACATGGGGCATTTATATTTTTGTTCAGTGTATTTTTATTAATTGGTTAAGTATGTTGTGCCATCATGACAATAGGGACTTTAAGTAATGGCGGATTTTGAGACGGCTACGGCACCCGGAAATACATCTGCGCTCCACTGATCGAGACTTAAGCCGGTGTGATGGTGTTGCCTTGCCACAGCAGGCTGATCTACTACGGCGGAAGAGCCAATCTCACGTAGTTGCGTCATGCGTGGTTCAGGTGATTGCATTAAATGGTTTTCATTGGATTTCTGAGATGAAATGTGTTCTACAATTGATAGTGACACACTATACATTACATGTTTCAGCGAACCATTCCTGAAAATCACGTACTTCTATGGAGCCGATTGTGAAAATTCAAAGACGAGGCTAATGCGGGGAATGTGAACTATAACATCAGTATAAGTGCACAATTTCAACCGCGCATCCAGGACACCAAAACACGCTGAAAAAGACCGCGATTTTCAGCGAGCACTGCACTGCAATCAACCTGGAATTTTGGTGTCTGATGTAAACAGACAGCCAGCCTGGCGCCTATTGTCACGTACCTATACTGTGTATATTTCACTATATAAAACCATAGTGAACTATCTTCTGCTGTGGGCTATATTCTCCCCTCATCCTTGCATTGCATACAGTATATAATTTCTTTGTATACCCAATACATATCTATATTTACTCCAATGTACATTAGTGTCTTTATACTCCCGTGCATATAGCACACACATGCTATATTAGGCAATTTCACACTAACTTAGGCCATCCAGGTTTCATGTGGTCAAAATTTGAAATGCATTTTGTTATGTTACTTCCAGTGGATGTTAAAACAGATCTTATATTTATGAAAAAATAATGTTAGTAAGCTACAGACGTTATGACAGTTTTGCAATAACAAAAAGTTGAGTTACACACAACAAGCAGAACAAATGTGTCGGAGTGGACACGTTTGGACGGAAGATGTTTGGTACCTTGACAACAGGTGGAAGTACCAACAATGTAAAATATTGAACTTTTACTGAATATCTCTTCATAATATCTGTTATATACATCCAAAATAATGGGCTTCCCCCTTCTGTGGCAATAGGTACAGACCAATGTGTCGGAGTGGACATGTTGGACAGGGGAAAAAAAAAAAAAAAAAAAAAAAAAAAAAATAGCGTGAAGTAAACAATATGAAAGGTGAATAAATAGTTGCTCCACACTCAAGGCAAATAGCTTTCATTTTTTGTGACACTTTGATCTGTTAATATTGTGATAGAAAATATATGAACACACAAAAAAAAGCTACAACAGTTCATGTAAATGATTCATTTTTATGAGACAATATTCCGTCCAATATTTGGACATTATAGGAAAAGTACTCAGCCGATTTTGTTGAAACCTGGCATGATGATTGTTCATGACCTGCTTTTCCAAATACATAAACATCATCTGCCATACCCAGCATAAAGTTGGAATTACTGCTCATTTTTGAAGTTTTGTTGATGGCCTAGGTTAGTGTAAAATTGCCCATTTTATTTCATATTTTTTATTTATTTATATATATATATATATACACACACACACACACACACACACACACACACACACACACACACCCGCCCATGCACTTTACCATTCCTTCACACTCCGTTTAGATGTGTGCTTAAATCAGCTGACTGCAACTGATTTCCCACGGATCGATGTGCGTATTCTGACGGAAAATCTAAAATGCCGCGGAAATGTCACTTTCATCTGACAACGTTTCATCAGAAGATGTTTTGAGCCATTGCTGTGCGCTGCTGTCCGTTAAAAAAAATCTTGTACGTCAGTTCATCTGTCCAAAGGCATTCTGGTCCACTGTAGACAGTCAGCCACTCTGTTTTTATACGTAAACACAGAAGGTTGTGACATCGCCTGTACCGTCGTGAAAAGTCAGCCCGTTGCTTAAGGTCCCTATTATGGCTTTGAGGCTACGGCACCAGCGTCAGGAGAGATTTATTTCCGGGCGCCGTAGCCGTCGCAAAATCCGCCTTTGCTTAAAGTCCCTAATATTATGACTATGACTTCTGAAGTACGCGACTTCAAGACTCACTAAAGAGCTAAATGCTAGGTCCGCGACTGTCATCTGCTTCTCTGAAGAGAGCGAATGCCACAGTTGCCAATGGTTACTTGTGCACGTGCTGAACTCTGCCAATACAGGTCGGCCAAAACAAGATATACTGGCAGGCCGTTTTTACTGTATGCGGGCAATAACATACATAACCAATTAATAAGTATAATTATATTGAGGCTACAGAGACACAAGCAACAGATTACGAGTCACAGCATCTGGAACCAAACGTCCAGTACCAACCCACACTACCAGCGACCAACTTTAGCTTCTGGATAAAAATAGAAGATTTTGGATTATTGATAATCAATCAAAGGTCATGTGGCTTTAGTAAATCAAAGTACATCTATTCTGCAATATACAAGCGCTGAAAAGTAGTCTCAGCAAAGGGCGGTTCACTTGCTCATGAGCATCAAGTAGGGATGTTCAGAGGAACGCATGCACAGTACTTGCTGTGGTTCTGTATGGTTTTGTGCTTGTTCAATACAGGAATAGAAAACCGCGCACGGCAAGTGTAACCTGCTCTCCATTACCCTGCCTTCAGAGTTAAATTAGCTACAGAACCTTCCAAACAAAACAGAATATTTTTAACGAATAAATTCTACAAGCAAACAAATATAATCTGCTTAGCTAAAATAAAACAACTGTCAAACAAATCGTTCTGAGAATACAAAATGCCACTTCAACGAAGGGCAGGGTAATTATTAAATATATTCAGATGATTTTACTCTCTTCCAATTGTGAGAAAATCAGCAGAGCCGCATTTGTGAGAAAATGCTGTAAAATGCAATGTCATCAGAAACCTAAGACAATCTTGTTTCATCCGTGAGAAAAATCAGGTAAGTGCCACGACAGGGACAGAACTGCGACTTCTGACACGGTACATGGTGTTATAAGTTTTTATCCCAGTCTCGGAGACAGGGCTTCACATTGTAGTCACCAGCTTTGCCGTTTTCCTGCTAAATTGGGCAGGGTTTCATGACGCGGCTAGATGTGTGTCCAGTGAGTTACAGCAATTGAAAATTTCAAACAATGGGCGATCCGCAGAACTACTTTTCCTAGCAGGTCTAAAATAGTTGTTACCAGCAAACGGTTACCTTAACTCAACAGCCAGTTACCTGGCTGCATAATCACTTGTGAGGACCGCACAAACTTGGCCAAGTAGCTAACTATACAGGTATAGTTCCTCAATTCATTCTTGCAATAAAGAGACACATGCATTCATTCATTTTATTAGAACTACAGAGTTGATTGTTTTTATGGGTGGCTATGACAGCAAACAGTCTCGCAACACCAGCAGATTCAGCATTAGGTTTATGCTTGTGTGAATTGGGCACAGCACGCAATATCCATGTAAACAACAACTATTTGCCGTCATCATATCAATGAGAAATGCATCTCTACTTCACTAATCAAAATGTGTGTGTAAAATTAAAGCAAATCCATTTCAGTTGTTTTGAAGCCTCGGGCTTTTCCAATTACTTTTCCCCAATTACAACCTCCTCAGAATAAATCTGATAGGATTCATCATGTCAACTTTTCCTCCTGAATCTATGAGCTTAGGGCTGCAGTAGTAGAAGAGAAATTTATGGAAATATTGACAATCATAGATTGTATGAGTGACAACAATAAAATCTGGTCACCACTGTAGAGTTTGCATGTGCTCAATTATAATTTGTACTTCATTTACAGTAAATACCTTATGGTGTAACAGTGGTTAGAAAATTTCCAAACCTTTTTTTTATGATTTTAATCACAGGATTATTCCCCATCTCTCAGCACAAGCTCTCCACAGGCAGAGCCAACTACCACAACCTCACCAGAGTATGAAAGGCAGCCTAGGAGTAAAGTTCAGAGGACAGAAAAAAGACAGAGGGAGAGGCTAACGAGGAGAAAAAGGGAGAGGCGGCGTAGGGAGAGGAGATGGAGCAGTTGGGAGAGGAGGCGTAGGGAGAGGAGATGGAGCAGGAGGGCTGCGGTCCTCTTTCCTTTTTAGGGTTAGAGGCAACTCCGAGTTTGATAGCTGAAATAAGTAACTTACGTTTATACCCACAACTGTGCAGCATGGTAATGCTATTTAGTGTGATGTTGGGATGAAACTAGACTGGCTGTAGGTCTCTCTAACCAGATACAATGTTAGCGTGACCACAATCCATAAACAAAATCGTTTCATAATCATGCATGCTCGGATAATGTTGTCATTTCTAGGACGATCGCACACAAACTTTTAGCAGGGATCCTCCTGTTATACTCTGGTAATGTTGCCGCTTCTTTGGCGGCGTGTCGAAGTTTTCACTCAATGTTAGGACGCCAAGGTAACACGCCTACTTGGTTAGGACTTTGGTTAGCAAAGCCCTACGTCCCCACAGCAGGCCAGTGTTACATCAGCAAATGTGACCGTCAGAATATCCCACCACCTAAACCTAAAGTCAAGTTTCTGGCCAAAACCCAGCCAAGTCAAATTTCTTGCCTTAACCCAACCAAAACGCCGTTTCAACCAGGCGGAATTCTGACGGTCGGCTCTGATGTAACACCGGCTAGTTAAGTTAGCCTTGTACTTACAAATCAAGAAGGAAGAAGCATAGCTCTGCGTCTGTCTTAAGTCCCAATCGATCCCGAACCTCTCGCCAGCGACCAAAAGCCTTTCCGATGTTCACTCTAGTTTTATCCCTTGCTCGATCTAATTCTCTTTTTTGTTTTTTGGCCTCTTCAGAACGCGTCCGCTTCGGTTTCTTTGGCTCCGCCATGATCCCCGAAGCGCATCTGATGCTGAAGCCAAACTTCCTTGTTCATATGCTGTGCGCCGTAAAGTGGAACGCACGCGCATGCGCATTTGGCCCAGTACGGCCACTTGGGCACTCATAGTAAAAGAACTGCTGACATTGTAGAAATGGTAGAATGATCAATTGCAATATTTTTAGTCAATATAACAACAAAAATGCCTTATAATTATTTTACTAAGGTACAAAAGTTGTCATGTATTGCTTTAAGAGGTTTCATTTGATAATCCGCCCCGCTCTTGTAACTTTCGCGCCGGAACGCTGCGGGGCGAATAGCCGCTTCCAAAAAAAAAAAATCACAATCGTCTATACAAAAACACTTTTCTGCCAGCCCCTCTAAAGCATATTATATTTCGTCTTATAAATACATGACATTTCCGTAATAGTTAGACAACAGCCTATGAATAATTATCAAATAATGTTATCACAGTCATTCACTTGGCTGTAAAGTTAGACAGTAATACTGTTCGGTATCTGCTACTTAGCAGACGCAAAAAGAGGCGTCCAGCGCTTTTTATAATGATGGCTTCAAGAAAGCCTGACAAACGCGCTTTGCGTTTACAAGCGGATAAAGAGCGTTTAGTGAGGACGCCCACTGAGTGTGGGCATTATAGTAGAAATAACAATAGCTACTCAGTTTGCTGCCATCGTTACACGATTAATCAAGCTGTAGCCGGCCACGAATCGAGACTGTACATTTATAAACCAACATCAAAAACCACCAATAGGACTACCCGAGACGAATAACACTGCATAACTGCTACAGGGTAAAACATAGCTTACCTTTCCAGTAGCAGCAAGGCTAGCTGAGCATCGCTTTTCAAACCCTTGGATTCTTTAAGTCTTCTCCACCTCTCGAAAGCGGCACCGATATAAACACGGCTCGTAGCCATCTCCCGTTTCCTCTTTCTGAACTCCATCTGTTCCTCTTCCGTTTTTTGGCGCTTTGCTTGTTTAGTTGTGTACGCTGTCTTTTGTAGCGCTGGGATCGGTAGCTTAACCTGCTCCGCCATTATCAACACCACAGATTCAGGCAGCTCTCTGCACGTTCAAGACGCCTATTAATGGCGTTTTCTCACCTAATTGGACAGGGGCAGTGGGTGATTCCAGTATTTTGGCAGCGTTCGAGTGAGCAGCCAAGGACTGCGGATGCACGAGATTCCAGAAAAATTACGCGAGAATATTGCTGAAGATGCGCAATAAATCCTCTAATCCACGGCTGCGGGATCTTGGAGAAAATCGTTCCAGCATGCCGGCTGCGCGTCGTTGGACTGGATTGACGCTTCATAGACCGACGAAAGGAATCTGTGCATCTCCGCAGACCCTGGAGAGCTGCTGCAGAGGTTACAAACTAACAAAGAGAACGAGACGGGACAAGGAGTCGCTGCGTCTGCATCAGGTAATCAGCGTTGCTAATAGTGCCATCTGATGGAAGAACAAATGTAGTGCAGTACTTTATTTATAGATGCAAGTTTGTGCTTAAACCCGCTTAAGAAAAAAACAACAACCACCATAAAGCAGGAAATAATGATTTTGATGAGGTGATTTTTGCCGTTTAACTAATAGGGTAAGGTGAGGCTATTCTGGCCTACTACCAGGACAGGGGTGGCCAACCCTAGTCCTGGAGAGCCGCAGTGTCTGATTTTTGATGTTACTCAGCACTCGATTGATGGATTAAAGAGGAACTATGTAAGTTGGCCGGAAATCGCTCGCTTCTTCGTTGGTTTGTGTTTTTTTTCCCGTCTCCGCAGTTCCCCCTATAGTTCCGGTGTGCAAATTTCACACAACTGTCGTAAAAATCTCACCGCAACCACCTCCTCCACTCCCCCGTCCATGTGCATTTGTTTACAACGAACCCAGCGAGAAGGCAGTCCTGGGGGGTATACTACGAAGCTGGCTTTGTGACTAAGCCTGACTTTAACTAAAGTAAAACCCGGACCAGCTCCTTTTACTTTAGCCCATGTTCCAGATTTGGAGAGGTTCCTGGTTTTACTAAGTGCTGAAGTCAGGCTTAATCACAAAGCCAGCTTCGTAGTATACCCCCCAGAAGCGATGTGATATATGGTTACGAACCTCGGTAGACAAGTTTTACGTTGTATATCTGTCATAAACAAAACAATTACAGGAAAAAGTAAAAGGCTAAGGATAACTGCTGCTTTATTGTTTGTTTTCTGAGTTTTTTTCCCCTCAGCACCGATATTTATCAGACTTAATGTTTTCGTAACACGCGCTTCTAACGAATCTTCCACTACACAATGTAAATAGCGAACTGCACAAAACTCTCAAAACCTAGATTCGGCTGAAGAAGTTGTGGCTCATAGTAAAATTGCATTCCTGGGGCAGAAACAGGACGATGTAGTAAAATAAATAACAGCTACGTGACAAACAAACGTGTTTACCGCTAACTATGCTAACATCTCTGCTAGCTACAAGCATCAAGCACTACTCATACAATAATTGCGCAAAGGCCTTTATAAACAACAGCAAACATGAAGAGTGGGCAACGACATATGAATACAAGGAATGCATACATTTTTTCGCAACGATACTTACAAGTGCAACAGCAACAACGCCAGGTCGGCATCTGATTTGCATGCTTCTTTCTCCTTGAGCGCTCTCCATTCTGAAAAAGCTCGACCAAGATTGACTCGTGTCTGACTTCTCGCTCGGTCAGACGCTTGTTTTCTCTTCCTCGCCTCCTGTGACAACGGCCACCTCTTCTTTTTCGCCCGCTCCGCCATCGTAACACCAGTGAAGAGAAGCTGTCTTCCTTTTACTACTAGTCGGGGAGTGCTTTTGTCTCGTACCGGAAGGCAGTTCGTTTCTCGCGATAGCTCCATCCAGCGACGAAATCTGGGACACCGGGGCGGTGGACCTGATCTTGCAAGTTCGGTTTTCAGCCAAGATACGCTAGGGGCAGGCAGATAAGCCCCATTCTCCCCATAACAAGTCGCTTAAAACCATCACAGTGACTCCGAGGCACAATAATTACGGCCGAAATCCTGCATAATTCCCTTTACCATCCCAAGCGGCAGGATTTAAGATTTTTTTTCGAATTGCACAACTGATAAGCGCCCACCCCCTCCGTCCAATCAGGAATCACCCAAACCACGCCCCCACCATTCAGTTCGTGCTTGTGCTTCATTCCACCACAAACAGCTGACCGGTGCGGACGGAGACAACATTACGGCACAGACAGCATTAGCAGCGGAAACCTACCCATTACTAGGCTGTAGCTAACGTTACTTGGCTAACAAAAGTAGCCTAGACCTTACCACTCAATGTGTGTAGACTACACTTTCTGTACATGTGCAGCATTCACACAGAAGGCAAGAAGCTATCTTACCAGTCTAAGAGAAACTCCGCAACGAGTGCGTCGGTTTTAAAACCTTTCAGTGTCTTCAGTTCTCTCCAGCGGTCGAATGCTTCTCCGCCAAGGGATACTCGAGTTGCGTTTGCAATTTTTACATATTCTTGTCTATCACGCATACTTTCAATGATGGTTTTTGTCTTTTTTGGGACACTGTGGTTGACCGCTGGGTGCAGCTGGAGGTCGGAAAACTGGCTGCTCGTTCAGCTGCGCCAAGACTCCGTCCGAATGCCTAGCTTCTTCTTCTTGTTTATTTGTGGCACATCCAGCTTAATGGTGCATTACCGCCACCTTCTGCTCCGGAGTGTGGATCAGACGGTAGATTTACTAAGGCTACATTCAGACAGTAGGTCTTCATGCACAATTCGGATTTTTTGGAGAAATCCGATTTTTTTGTGTGCTCGTTCATATTACACATTAAATGCGACTTCATCAGTTTTGAGTATGAACTGAATGCGACCCTGAAGTGACCCGCATGCGCAAAAGAGGCCCTGAGGTAATAAGTGACACGCAGGCACGCACTGTTTGTTGACAGAAGTAAATATGGAGGCATCTCGTCTCGGCATTTCAATGAAGGAAAGGTCGGATAAATGCGACCTGGCCGTTCAGACAGCAGTCGCATTGCAAAATAACAGATATGTATCGGATTTAGGACCACATACGAAAGTGGCCTGGGTCGGATTTGAAAAAAAAAAAAATCAGACTTGTGCAGTTCAAACAGTCTTTAACAGATCGGATACAGGTCACATAAGGGCAAAGAAATTGGATTTGGGCCACATTTGCCTGCTGTCTGAACGTAACCTAAATCCCTTCGAAGAGGAAAAAAAAAAAAAAAAAAAAACCCTACATCCTAGCTCTACAACCTACCAATAAATCCCTATACATTTCACCTACCCTATCACCCTATCCCTGCTGATCCATCAAATCCTAACAAAAATCCCTGTCTCCCTTAAGAAAACTAACAGTGCCCTCACTTGTGCTCCCTCACTCATACTCAATAATCCTTTTAATGTGAACTCCTGCACCCCTAACTCCCTCAATGAATTCCTCATCATTTCTCTCTTGTGTTTCATGCTTCTTACATTTCAAAATCACATGCTCCACAGACTCCTCCTCTGCCTGACATCTATCACATAATCCCGTCTGGTGTTTTCCTACCATTTTCAGTGTTTTGTTCAGTGCACAGTGCCCCAACCTAAATCTAGTAAATACAATTTCCTCTGTCCTGTGCCCACTACCTACCCTATTAACTTTGACACTCTTTTGAACATTATACAGATGCCTACCTTTCATCTCTCTGTCCCATCTTTCTTGCCACAATTGGTTTGTTTTTTCCCCAGATTACACATTTAATCTCTGCTTTACTGATACTTATTTGCATTTCAACATTTCCTTTCTTTATAAAGCCTTCTTTGCCAATTCGTCCGCCCTCTCATTCCCCCTCATCCCTACATGTGAAGGTACCCACAGAAATTTTACCTGACCCCCTTATTGTGATATTCTTAGGACTGACTCTAGGACCTCATAGAGCACATCTTCGCGGCTGTTTGAATGCAGAGATCTTAAACTTGCTAGGACTGACAATGAGTCTGAGCAAATCAACACCTTAACTTATCTTGTTATTTCCACCCAACGTAATGCAACCAGCACAGCCAAATGCCTAGCTTGCTAGCTATTGCTGGCTATGTAGCTACAGCCAAAGTGCGTGCACATTGGAACGCACGTGCAGAACAGCGTGCACGTTGATTTGGCAGTTTGACTGACAGATGGGCCATCCAATTAGCGTTGTCTTAAATTTGATCGGTAGGCCAGATTTTGGCCCCTGCTCCTTACACAGATGACCAAATTTCGTCATTAATATGTCAAATCACTTATGTTATCGATTACTGTCTAATACTTACCAGATACACTCAGATTTTTATAATTTTGCCAAAAAATGAGACACCTGGGATGGAACCTTTTAAAGTAGTTGATTACGCACTTAACTGATCTCACCTGGTGTCTCAGGTTTAATTTGGTAATAATGAGCCAATCAAGCAATTAGCAGGAACAACCCACAAGACTCCTAGAGCCAATTAAGCAGACTTGCAGGTGGAGACAGCAATCTATGTGTTAACCAAGATTTATCAATGGGGTTGGATATTTAGCCTAGTTGTAATGCAGACAAAGTAGAAGTACAGAGTACAGATAAAAGTTTATAGAGCAGGGGTGGATAACGCTGGTCCTGTAGAGCCAGAGGGTGTGCTCAGTTTGGTTTTCTCCACCCGATTTAAACCTAAGACACCAGGTGAGATAAGTGAAGTGTGTAATAAACTGCTTTAATTCAATCAAGTGCTGAGTAACACTAAAAACCAGCAGACACTGTGGCTCTCCAGGACCAGGGTTGGCCACCCCTGTACTGGAGTAAGGAGGGGCTATTCCAGCCTCCACTGACCTTCTTTCACTGGTAAAAACACTAATCAATCCTTTTCTTGGCCAGTAGTTGTTCTAAACTATTGCTAGAGCCATCAGAAATAACATCTTAACTGGTTTTCTACATGTCTCCAAAAGTGTGTAATTTTTAGCAATGAAACAAGAGGCCTGTGGGCCTAGAGAGCTCCGCTGAGGATGAGTGAAATGTCCATGTCATAACTTAATTTCAGATATCCTTGAAAACTATTTCAATATTAACACATGACACATTTGGTAACCAAAATATGCTGTGAACCAGTCTGGTGTCTCAATTTTTGTAGTATAACAATAGAACCACACTGCAAATTGCAATCATTTATTTCAATCATCTTACCACCAAGCAATACTAACAACCAACAAATACCTTGCAGCTCTGTTCAGTGTGATATTCATAGACACCAAGGACCAAGCCTTTGCATGCCCCAGGATCTGTCAGGCCATCACTGTGACAATGTCATTCACAACTTCTGACCTAATCTGTACAAGGAGGGTGGTATTTGTTGGTTGTTAGTATTGGTTGCTGGTAAGATGATTGAAATAAATGATTGCAATTTGTAGCTCTATTATTATTATACTACATAAATTGAGACACCAAACTGATTCACAGCCTATTCTGGTTACCAAATGTGTCATATGTGTTCATATTGCAATAGTTTTCAAGGATTTTTGAAATTAAGTTATGATATGGACATTTCAGTCATCCTCAGCCGAGCTCTCTAGGCCAACAGGCCTCTTGTTGAGATATTAATGAAAGACTGAAAAAATGAGCACAAACACTGATTTTCTAAGTCCAAAATGCTGAATTTCTCAAAAACCGGGATGTAGGATTTTCTAATTTTCGCAGGGGATATTCAGAACATCATAAGCAAGGCTCACAACAAATTAGACAAAAAATTATAAGACAGTTTTTGAGATATTAAAGGCTCGGTAGGCAGCTTATTTTTGGCAATATTGGGCAAAAACTTCCATTTAACCTTTGAGCATAATGTAAATGAAGTGATCTGAGAGAAGAGCAGACCTCTGCATCCCCTCTGGGCTCTGTTTTCAGCCTGCAAAGAATCTGCCCCATGACGGAAGACTTTGACCAATCACAGAACAGCTGAGAGAGCGAGCCCTGTGATTGGCTGTTCTGCTGAAGCAGATGCGCGTGCACATATAGTTTGAATAAAATGTGCTACACTGCTTCAAAACATTAGCTTGTCATTAGTCTTAAAAATAAAGAATGGCTTTTATTTGCTCAAAGTTAAAACTGAATAATTCCCGATCTCAAACCTGTTGGCTAACGTTACTTTAGCCTTTGTAGTCGTCTGTCTTTCATATTATTTTACACTAAATACACTGCCCGGCCAAAAAAAAAAGTCACCATTTGGAAATTAATGAACAAATTCTATAATTGGATCATTATTGCAGTTATTTATATGTTTCAGCTGGCAATAATCATTTTAACCCTGACTGATGAAGCGCGTCGCTACTCATTTCTTTAAAAATCATGTCGGAAGACACATCCCTTGATGGTGGAAAAGTCACAGTATTTCAGAACGGGCAACTTATTGGCCTGTATTTAGCAAAGAAAACCATGAATGAGAAAAACAAGTATGAGGAATCATTTTCACAAACAAATTTGCCACCACAAAGTCCTGACCTTAAACACATTAAAAGTTATTGGGATGTGCTCAAGAAAGACCACCGAGTGGTTCAACCATTATGTCTTGAAGACAAGATCTCGGCCAAAAATTATGGCATTTCTGATCGAAAATAAATGTTCTGGCATTGCATATTGTTGTCAAAACAATGACAAGACGAATATGTATTGTAATCAAAGCTACAGGGGTTCCAACTAAATATTTGAGTGTGCGACTTTTTTTTTTTGGCCGGGCAGTGTATAAATACTATTTACTATCGCTCATGTTCAAAAACAGTATTTTCTTACCTGTGACTCACATAATTATATGGAGGACAATGTACAAAAAAGGTTTGTCTAATTTTCGATTGTCTTGGGCAGGGACTGTCGGGTATGTGTATGAAGCACATGAATCAGATGCCCGTGCTTGTCTGGTGGGAGGAGCTCAGGTCAGAGATGAGGAGATGAGACCCGTGTAGACTCAACGATCACCTTTTTTCTAGGATTCCTGCCTAACGAGCCTTTAATGAAAGATTGAAACACTGATTTTCTAAGTCCAAAATGCTGAATTTCTCAAAAACCGGGACGTAGAATTTTCTAATTTTCACAGAGGATATTCAGAACATCATAAGCAAGACTCACAACAAATTAGACAAAAAGTTATCATACAGTTTTTGGGATATTAATGAAAAACTGAAACAAGAGGCCTGTCAGCCTAGAGAGCTCTGCTGAGGATGAGTGAAATGTCCATGTCATAACTTAGTTTCCGAAATCCTTGAAAACTATTGCGATATATGACACATTTGGTAACCAGAACCAGTGAACCAGTTTGTTGTCTCAATTTATGTTGTATAAGAATAGAAACAAATTGCAATCATTATCATAATCATTATCATATCATATTATATCAATCATTATCATAATCATGCCACGCGATTCTCAAGATTACTCCACCCCTGTTCAGACACCTTTTTGGAATGGTTTTTCTACTAGGCTATAATAGAGGAATCAGTAAAAAAAAAAAAAAAAAATTAGAAAAAATCCAAGGTGTGCCCCTGGAGATACAGGGATTTGAACACTGGCATTTTAGCGTTTTTTTTTCCCCCACATTTGGCAAGGGGCTGACTGCAGTTGGTGATGAATTCATGGTGAATTCAGCCTGATTTATATTCAGCAGACACAAATGAATGGAAAAAATGCCAGAGAGCCTATGCTAGGGTTTATATTGGGGATGCTTTGGGGACCTAAACATGGAACTGCCTGAACAAAAGGCACTTTTGGTGTCCTCATAGCTCCACAACCAAGAAAGATAATGTAAAATAGACTGCATTTTCTGATTAAGCAGTATAACATTAGCTTAGATGCAAAGTTTAAAAGCTATAGGTGTAATAATAAAAAAGTTATTCCATGTTAAATACAAGAAAAATGTCAATTGACAAAAACACTAACAGACAGTACCCTTGGAAAATAATTCACCAAAAATTCATTTTTGGTCCGAATGAGCTGAAATTTCGGATTTGTTCATCACCAATACATATTTATCTAATGTGAAAATATGGAAGCAATCTATGTCTACATGGTGACAAATGTTTTGTATATCTGATGATTTGACATGGAATGACCCCGATGATTACTTTGGAGTTTATACATTTTTATTTTATCATGTATGGCACTTTTGTGAAGCATGCCAATTTACCTATCCTAAGTCCAGGCTAATGGTGCATTAGGTGGTTTCTTGTGCAGTTCGCTGTTTCTTTCCATCTCTAATTTAAAGGTGTGCTTGTAGAAACGTGACATGCGAAGTTGCTATACTGACATTAATGCGTTGCATGTAGGTACGTGAGCTCCCAGTTTCAAAATTTCCTCCGCCATCTAAGGTAAGAGGTTAAGTTTTCAGTCCCGTTAACTGGAAAATATTATGACATGCTGTATGCTCAGTTAGTATCAAGCTCTGCTGTGGATAGCTGTCGATGTAGAAACGTGACATGCAAAGTTGTTCTACTGATATTAATGTGTTGCACGCAGAATAAAAATCTGTTGGCAGGCAAGAGAGGAGTGGTCTTCACCTTATATTCATTACATGCATCACAACGCTGAACAATAAGTCTGGCTATAGATCAAATTGTGTATCTCTTATAAAGAATGACATTACTTTTAAAATTTACTATGTTATTAATGTGTTTTTCGGTATGTACAAAGTTTTATTACCATTTAAAAAAAAAAAAAAAAAATTTCAGAGGTCTCTTTACCTTTCATCTCAATATATCTGAACAAAATGGTTTTCTAGAGTCAACTCTTAACATTATGGTTATTTTAAACTTACTACATTTTGGGACTGTGTGAGGATGGATTGATATTGGCTTGGAAGCAGTAGTTAAAGCAAATCTGCCCTTTTAAGCTTGGTACTTGTACTGGTAACCATGGTAACTGATACAGTTGTGAGGTTATCAAAATAAAATACATGTATGGACAATAGGCTATACTCTTTGCAACATACTAAAGGCAGTCTACAAGCCAAGGACTGGACAGGACACCAGGGCAGGTGAAGAATGGAGTAGGTGGCTTAGTGGTAGCAGATACCAGTTTTTCCCCCACACACAGACCATTGTGTGGCGGGCCGCCACAGAATCAACTCTGACCGTCAGAAATTGATTCCGCCCCAAAGGGATTTTCATCTCCGTCAAAAAAAAAAAAAAAAAACACGGTAAAAATAGTGGAAGATGCGGAATATGCGCAGGAAAGGAAAGGAAAGGAAGGGAAAGGCGCACCCCCTCAGCTCAACAAAGTAGAAAGCATCAACCCCATGCCCTAGACCTATCCTACAGTAACCAACAAAAAAAAGGCATCTACCAGGCCCCCCCACCCCGGTCTCTGGTCCTACAGCAACCATCAAGATAGTGCCCGCCGGAGAAATGGCTGGAGTATTGATAGTGCCCGCGCAGTTTTCTCCTGGCATGCACTGCAACAAAGTATGAATCACAGACTGTAAAAAGCATGAACTATGTGCTAATGATGGCAGGCGTGAGACCATCATTTACCACCGTGTCCATTTTCCTAAGAAACGTACTGATGGAGGTAGTGGGCATGAAATGCAACCCTTATTCCATCAAACATAGCCTATGCTGCCATTCACCAACGACGCTGTTTAGCTATACGTGTTCTACTGTTACGCTGCCTATATAACGAATTTCACAACCAAGCAATGAAAAAAGCTTGTAATTTAGACAGTGACATTTACTTACCGGTCGAGAAGAAAGCAGGCAACTTCAGCGTCCCTTTTAAAGTCTTTCTCCTTCATTAGCTCTTTCCACCTGGGAAAAGCTACCCCGATGTTTACCCTCGTTTTTTGAATTCGCCGGTCACGTTGCTTTTTAAATTCCCTTTTTCGCTTTTTTGACGACGAGGGTTCCTTCTCCTGTGGCTCGGCATAAGTATGATCCTTCATTATGAACTAAAGTGCAGTGCAGACTTTCAAATTTCCCGGGGTAGTAACAAGCGCTTCTCACTGATCTCCTTCTCCGTTTCAGTCAGGTTGACTTGGAACGAAAACGCGTTGTGGCCAATTAGCTCGTACCAGGTATGTCCCTCTCGGCGATAATAGTTTTTCAAAATGGCGGAACGACATGGAAGCATCCTTGTACTTACCCGTGCAATGTAAATATAGATAAGAAATTCTTCGCTTACGAGGATAAGTCAGATTATTGGCAGAGGTAATATGACACCAATAACGACATAAATGAATGAACACATTGATTTTAGCCAATAAATTACTTAACACACTACACAATGTCCCTTTAGAGTGAGGCATGACAAATGCAATAACTAGGAAAAATGAGTTTTCTCAGTAATCAAGCTTTTCAGGGTTACGAAGGCGGTTCACTTTTTTAAAAATTTTTTTACCGGGTACAACACCGTGGTGACATGCTGAATGCCTAATCTGCTCCGGGGCAGGTTAAGTTTGAGATAATCGATCAGCGAGTATAAAGCACCGCCTACTGACCGATCAATTGTCTTGGAAAAGGGCCTGCCCATTCCTAGAAGATCCTGTAGACCTTGGCGCGCTTATAGGGAGAGGAACTCACAGGAGAGAAAGAATTCTCAGATCGTCAAAACCCCTTTGTTCTTCTTACTCCGCCGGGGTTGCAGATGAAATAAGGCTGAAATTGTTGTACATGGCATAAGACTACATCTAAACATCACGTCAATTTAACAAAATACACAACTGTAATTAGTCAGATCTACTCGTGCCTTACTGATGGGGCAGTGATATTATAAACGATAAAAAGACACGCATATCCTATACCCAATTGGCTGGGTGCTGAATCACACATATCCTGTAAAGTAAAAGGAGATAGATGCGCACACTACATAGCTCCCGTTGTCATGATTTAATTAAATCATCACGGCTACAGCAGTACATATAATCCTGAACACGGGAGCTATTAGTAGTGGTGTTAACTTACGCATTTACACCGTCGGCGATTTTTCGTCAACTGTGCTTTCTACATTTGGCAGCTGCGGCTGTTAGGTTTATATTCTTCATCTTGTATCATATAAGCTTTAGCTCCTCATTGGCAATGTATGCTGCTCTGCTTCCAGTCGGTTTGTCCATGTTTGTGATTGGTCATGTGCTTCAAACACCACCCCTTTTCTGGGAACGCGCACATACCTGGATTTACTTACGGAGTTTATAATCAAGCTTCGTAGGACTGCTTATATCTGTGGGACTGCTTTGCGAGATTGCGACTGTTAGGTTCAAGGTGCACTATGCACGGTTGGGTGACGTCACTTCTGTTGACATTCGAAGTCAAACAAAACAGAGGTAGCTCGCCCCTCCCTCCCATACTTCCGTAACTATCATGAACGCGTATCCAAAGTACAAAGACTGTCCAAAATTTTAGTCGAAGTTGCCGAAAAGATCACATCTTTATGACCATTCAAATACCACACATGCAGAGAATTAGCTGAATCATTGCGTGAAACAGGCGCGATTACGAGTTCGTTGGATTCACTTCAAAGCTAGCGGTTAGCTGCTAGTAACCTACTTAGCTTGCTATCTAACAGTAGCTACCCTAGCCAGTACAACTTTGTAGGTTCGCGCTAACGGTATAGGTTTGGAAAAGAGAGACCTTCTATTGGCAAGAGAGCTCAAGTGAGCATGCATTTACAAAAAACAAACTGACTTTACCTACCTGTCCAGTAAAAACTGAGCCACCTGTGCATCGGACTGGAAGCCCTTCTGCCGGCGGAGTTCTCGCCACATTAGGATTGAATCCCCGATGTAAATGCGGGTCTTCGATCTTTCCTTCTCCAGTTCTCTCCTCCTCGCCATATATTCATCCGAACGCCTTTTCTTTGGTCGTGTTGGTACTTGAGCCATTTCAAAAAGATGTCGTCGTTGGTCCTTGGCCGGAACGTAGCTTATATTATGGGGCACAGCCTGTGCCCCTTGTGTTGTTTGCAGTTTGTGACGTGCGGTCTCCAGAGCCCGTTTTTTTTTTTTTAAACAGTGAATTCAAGGGCAGGCAACTTGCGGATCGTGAGGAGATGTCGAATTGACACAAAAATATAATCGCGTGGAAACCTTTGTAGTTTAGATTATTAAAAAGATAAACAACTGATATGGCTAACCTATTGCTGAGACATTTTCTCGTGTTTCATACTAATTTATTTCAGCTGATTTATGGGGGGGGTTGGGAGACGAGGCGATTCGAAATAATCATTACCTGGAGATGCTTTCAGCGTTAGAATGCTTGCTGTTCTAGTGATTAATTCACTTAGTCAATAAGATGATAGCTGGTATCACTTTGGTGTATTCTGTCTGACTAGAGGGAGGACATTTCCCCCCGCCGCAAATCAGCTGAAATAAATCAGTATGAGACACGAGAAAAACTCTCGTAAAATTCGGCTGAAAGAGTTAAATCACGCACGGTCACCTACTATGACTTATGTGCAGAGTTACAGCAACTGAAAACTGTTGCAACTGAGCTTTTCCAATGTACAAACTAGCCGTCTCTGCCGTTTTATATTGCAAGCAACAGCAAGTTATCCGACTTAAACGGGAGGATAAAGTAGTTGCTGGACTACACTGCCCTGTTCTAACATTACGCCAAAATGAACTTCACCGTTAGATTTAATTACCTGTCTAGCAGAAAGGTTGCAACCTCCGCGTCCGTTTTCAAGTCCTCCTCGCTCATGAGCTGTCTCCACCTGGGAAAAGCTACGCCGATGTAGACTCTCGTTTTATCCCGGTCATGTTTTCTTTTTCTTTTCTTGGGTGGTTTTCCTTCCCTCTCAAGGGGCAAAGAGTATCCATGGTCCTCCATTTCAAGGGAAAGGGCAACTATATGAACCGCAGGGCGCTTTCACCAACACAGTCGTCTTCGCTTGCTTCTCCCCGTCCCCGACAACACACGGGGATTTAAAAGTAAAACGCGAAAGGCGAACCAAGTTTGTCCCCTTTCGAGACCGCATTCAAAGATGGCGATGCAACATGGCAGCCTCCGGTGGGCGCACCGCCACCTATGTATACTGGACAAAGAAAGTTAGGGATCACTCTGATTTTTAATATTGAAATATGATATGGAACATAATTTGAACTATCAAATATTTCAAATTCGAAAATTGGGGTGATCCCTAATTTTCTTTGTCCAGTATATTTGTAAAACTACTCATTCTAAGCTACGAGAAAGCTTTCATTTGCATGCGATTGTGATTAGACTACTGTAAATACATATTTATGAAAGCAATATTTGATTTTTTCTAATAAAAAGCCATATACGTTACACATTGTTCCTTTAAGTGAAGCCAGAGAACGGGAAGATACCCTGGGTATGTTGAACTCGCTTCGTAGTACAGGCCCCTGGTCGCCACTTTTGTGGAAAATCATGATTACCATCAGCCATTTCAAATTACATCAATTATATTCAATTTTTTTTTCCCCTCACCCATTTCACCTGTCCCAACATTTTTTGGCAGGAATAAATGCACATTACAAAATGAAATGTCTTCATATCTTCTAAATTCTCTTGAGACTTCCATTTCAGAGCAATTTCTGCTTACAGTTTATGTGCACTTTCCGTCCCATCCCAACTTTTTCCAGAGTTGGGGTTGTACTACAATCCCACTCCTTTCTGATCTTACTTTGATTTCACTCACAACTTACTGCCATCTCCGTGAAAGCCAAAAACTCCTTATGTCTGCGTTTATAAATTGTCGGGTCCACTTATTTTTCACCATCTCCACCGCACCCTCTTTGCTTAGAGCTTTTTCTACCCTCACTCTTTGTAGCCACCATGTACATTTTATTATGCTAATTCCACCTCACTTTCCACCTGACTCCTTCACATTGATTTGCCCCTGCTTCATCACCCCTCCTGTGACACTGAACAGCCTGCCCTTTTGAAAGCTCCTGAGTAGCAATCATCACACCAAAACACCAAGCTCCTGAGTAGCAATCATCACACCAAAACACCTTTTCTTACCTTCTGCAGCCCCATAACCATATTCTTTGCACAGCTGCACCTGAGGTGAGCCTTTTCAAACTTCCTCACCCTGTAGCTCACATAATTTAATGCCATCCTGTCTGATGACTCCTTATCGAACCTTAGCATGATGGATATGCCATTTTGGTCCTTTCCATCCCTGCAACATTTCAAATGCCTAGCTCCAAATACTCTTTCCACCAGCAAAAAAAAAAAAAAAAACCAGGGCTGCATCAAATACTGTATTCTGTTTTGCTGAGAAAATTCCTTACTCCTTGGAAATGTCCCAGAAGTATTTACATGGCAGCAATGAGTGCTGTTCAAATTCTCTCAATGCCAAAGACAGGTGCTTCAGTGTTTCCTTAGTTATCTCCTTCTGCAAAGGCTATACTGGACCATCCTTAACAAAAAAAAAAAAAAAAAAAAAAAAAAAAAAAAAAAAAAGGGGAGCGCGCCATCCCACAATTCCTTGCAGCTGCAATATATAAAGCGATGCACCATCCATTCCACAATTCAAGAAAACAAATGAATAAGGAAGACAAGAAATGCATGACATCACAGTGTAAAAGCAGTGGAATTCTCCCCTCTTCCTGCTTGTCCTTTCCCAAGTTCTTCTGAATTCTCCTTCACATATTTCCTGAAACACATGACATTTTCCATGAAGGTTAAGGGACAGTGGTTAGGAATTAAACAACGGGACTTTTTTTTTTTTGAGGATTCAAACGCAGCCCAGGGTTTCACAGAAAATGGAACATCTCCGATTACTCCCCCCACAGTAACCCAGTCACTCATTTGAAAACTGATCACCTGTGTAAGATCAGCTTTTCTGACTTGTGCCATTTTCTTTTCTTTACTTGTCATGCATTCTACAGTCACAATACCACTGTTGCACACTCTTAAAGCCTTTACATCTCCACTTCCTGTACCAATCTCCTGGTATAATCATTGCCAAAAATGCGGCCAATTTCTCAAACAGCCCCAATTGCTTCCATTTCAATACATGTCCTTTCATCAGTTTCATTTTTGATTTCCCCACGTCCACCTCTTCTCACTCAATTCATAATCCAAAATCTAAGATCAAATGAAACAATCGTTTTAAAACTAACATTAGCAATCCCTCCTGCTACTTATACACAGAGTATGAGAGTGAATCAAATGTAGAGTCATGTGAGTATATAGCACATTCCCAGTCAGATAAATTAAATTAGAGGTTGTAATCTGCACAGCTAGAGGACTGAATTTCTGTATTTTTACAGGAGGCGGTGTTTTTCATACAGGATTGGTTCTAAACAATTCTACTCCAACAACACTGGCTCTTGAACCAGAAATGCTTCACAGCACTGGTTCCCAAAAGAATAAATTAGATGCCCTTCAACGACACATTAAAAGCACACTTATGCAAACCAAGACGACCATGAAGTTATACTGGTAGACTTCCAAATCCAATGACATTTGATTCCCAACTAACGACTAATAAAATACTAACATCAAAATGTTTCAATTGATCCGTTTTACACTGTATTCAATGCATTACTCGCGTCCTACTCAGCCATAATCATCTTGAGGTAGGAGGGGGGAAAAAAATAAATAAATAAAAAAAGACAAGTACTAAGTTCACAATCATTTATTCAGACTAACCGTCCAAAATGAAGTGAGATATTCCATAAAACTTTACTGAAAAAAAAAAAACTAAACAAAAAAAAAAAAACAAAAACAAAAAAAAGGTCGAGTGTGGTTTCCGTTATTTTGAGAATTGGAATGGCGGTGCTGCGGCCCCATGCTGGTCCGGTATTGGACGGGATTCGGGAGGCGGCGGTGGAGAGGTTAGAGGTTACATGGCGAACAGGATGAGGAAAGCTACCATCAGACAGAACAGCCCCATGGCCTCGGACAGGGCGAAGCCCAGGATGGCGTAGGAGAAGAGCTGCTGCTTGAGGGAGGGGTTCCTGTGGGGGGGATAGAGAGAGCAGTTGAGCCTCAAGTATTCAAGACCACCTCCATCAAACTTTCATTCAGGCACAAAATGGCAACTGCCGTCTCACCAAAATTCTGTAACCCCTTTAACCCTTTCAGTACTAATGGGACACATGTCCCAAAATATTTCCAAATATCCTGTTGGGACACAGGTAGCAGAACCTCTTGCATTTGGGCCAATTCCATATCATGGGAATTCCTCTGATGCTAGGAAGAAAATTCAGACAACATAGCATTACCAGATTATTGATAAATCCTTGCAATCCTTGGTAAGCAGGCATCAGTTCTCCAATTGTTTGATTGACTTGTGATATATATATATTTTTTAAACCAGGGAAGTCCCATTGAGATTGAAATCTCTTTTTCAAGAGAGCCCTGGCAGTTGAGGTGGGGAGGGAGGACAAATTGCACAGCCAATTAGATCAGGGGATCATCAGGTGGCAGGCTGAAAGAGCCAGGTTGGGAATTTAGCCATGACACCAGGGAACCCCCTACTCTTATTGAAGAGTGTCATAGGATGTTTAATGACCACAGAGTCAGGACCTCGGTTTAACGTCTCATCCGAAAGTCTGCGTCTCCTTCAGTACAGTGTCCCCATCACTGCACTGGGGCATTGGGGTTTATTCCACCAGAGGGTAGATCGCAACCTACTGGCCACCAACACCTCTTCCAGCAGCAACTTGGTTTTCCCCGGTGGTCTCCCATCCAAGTACTAACCAAGCCCACACCTGCTTAGCTTCACCCACGCAGCTGGAGCAGATTGAATTGTGGTTGCTGGCCATTATAGATTGTTTTAAAACCATTTAGATGGTCATTTCAACTTGCATACTTGTATCTTGCTCAGGAACAAAAGGACTGGGATATGTTGGTCCCCCCAGGATTGTATCGATTCCTGACTGGTCCAGAATGAACACTGAATGCAACTGTGTGCAAATAACTTATGTCCAACAGGTAACTGATACGCATTACTGTATATGGTATTGAAAGGGCTGAGGCAGGGGAGTCAAATTCCAATTGCTAAGTACCACAGCATCAACAAAGTAGAGCCAAAAGACTAGCTCATCAGACCAATTTGAGACACGGGTACTTAATCTTATCCAGAGGCTAATTGTGGGTTCAGGTCTTCATTCCAACCAAGGTACACAGGTACACACCTGATTCCACCAATCAACCGACCCAGTCTTTGCTAAAGACTTTATTTAGTGAAAGGCACTGCTGACCACCACAACAACCAAAATAAGCTTTTTCTTTTATCATCACACCTGGGCCCTCATTTATCAAAAGTGCATACACCAAAAAAATGGGTGTACGCTAAATCTCCCGCAAGGATCAGCATTTATCAATCTGAACGTGAGCGAACGGTCCGCAAAAATCTCACGCCCGGCCTGACCAGGTGTACGCAGATTTTGAAACCAGCGAACAACATGCAGGAATGAATGCAGCTGTCAAAGTGAGTAATAAACCATATGCAGCGATGCGGGAGTCATGCTGTTTTTGCTCTTATTAGTAAAATGAATAAATAAGCTAAATAGATAAATGAATAAATAAATAAGAATCCTTTGTTGAGAAATTAATTAAACTTATATTTTGAGATAATCTGCTTATCAGGCCAGACGGCTGACAATTATAATCAATTTGATTAAGCGCAATGCGCAGCTTGGCAGATATGCAGTGCGGTATGTCAGATGCTCATACTGAACAACAAAAGAAACGCAAGTTAATTAAAGGCAGACTGGAAAATAAGTTTGCGCGTAATTATTTAAGAAAATAAAATTTATTACTAGCACGTGCACATTTACACTCGTTTCATCAAACTTTTCTTTATTTTACAGTCACTTTGACTGAGTAACCATAAGAGTACATTAACCAGCTAACTTGCTTTTCTTTTGTTGCTCGGCCTACTGACACTTTGACAGTGATCTCATTTTGACAATGGCAGATCTTTTATTGTTAGAGGAATAAGCTTATGTCCGACGCGAGAGGAACTTTCGGCACAGAGAAGATCTCCTCCGGGAAAGTGACGAGTGGCTGCACGTTTTGTGTGGCACCCAATAAAATGTCATGGAGTAATACTAATAAAAGTACAATGAAGAGTGATCCCTGCAGACTGTATTTTAACAATTACCCTCATGCAGCCCCGATCGAGGCGGTGGGGAGTCATCCGTGTCCCCCACATTCGTATTCCCACAATGGAGTAGGAGCCCTGCTGCCACGCGCTCCTCGAATGTTGACCACAATTTTTTTTTTTTTTTTACCTACATGTAAAGCATTTGGATTGTCAATTATGTAGGCTATATAACATGAAATATCATGGATCTTTAAATTGAATTTATTAAGGCTGATGTTATTCGCACTTATATGTGTGGCCAAAGCTGAATTTTTTTCTTGGCCGCACTTATAAGTGCGCCAGTTGATGCCCATTCCAGCGCCACTTAGAAAGCACCGCTTAAAATAAGTTTGGCCATGAAAATTTTTTTAGCTTTGGACACACTTAAAATAAGTGTGGGCAAAGGAGAAATGTGCATCTTGGCCACAGTGCGTCTAACACGAATTTCGATCAATTTATGTGCTTGGACGCACTTAAATAAGTGCGAATAGTCACTTTGATTTATTAACGAATTAAATCAAACCTCTGCTGCACTCCGGTTTTCTACCCCAACGGTGTTTACCGCAGCAGCAATAGTTTTACAAACTGCAGCCTTCCGAGCTCCCTTTATGCAACTCTTAAGGCTTCCAAATATTTTGTTTTTCTCCACCTCGGACGTGATAATTTATATTTCCCCCTCACTGAAGTTCTTTCTTCTTTGCCGTCTTTCGAGAGTCTGAGTCGTGAAGTGGGCAGGACTATGCTTCTCGGAGCATTAATTTATTGGGCCGTGTCATGTGAATTACGATGGTTTCTGCTGCCAGATTTATCAACGCCACGCCAGTTCTACACCGAAATCAGCGACGTACACACTTTTAGTAAATCAGACGTGACACCTGGAGAATGCTGATATTTACAACAGAATCTACACCAGATCCTACGCAAGTTTGATAAATGAGGGCCCTGGTGTTTCCAAGTACTCTTTCCATGGTGTGATGGCACGTACAGTCCAATAATTATTTTTCAATCCATTCCGAACAGACAATAAGTGTAGCCTTTGCACCTCAAATTTTGATTAAGACACTGTCTTTCCTTTGTATAATTGTTTTTTTCCTTTGCTTCCTGTGTATGCATTTTATCTATTACCGCATTCTGTTTTTTTCTTCATGTCTGTAAAGCACTTTGTGACATTTGTCTATGAAAAGTGCTATATAAAAACATTTTATTTACTTACTCAAATTTTGCGGGACAGGGCGAGGCAAAACCCGGATATCAATGCAACCAAAAAGGCAAGAATGGAATCAGTTCGATAGTGATGCAAGTGAAGCAAATTATGCAACTTGTCAGGTCCTGACAGATTTAACTCCCTTCAGAAGTTTAAATTATAGCTGGCATTTGTGACACAGGGCGAGAGAGACAGACACACACAAACCTGGCATATCCAATGATCAGACTGCCGAAAACTGTCCCGATCCCGGCACCGGACCCGGCCACACCCACAGTGGCAGCACCGGCACCGATGAACTTGGCGGCAGTGTCAATGTCCCGGGAGACCGCACTCATCCGGAAGCTCCTGCTCGGCTGCAGGGCAGACGACTCGCCGGCTGGCAGCAGGGCCTAGGGATGGGGGTAAAAGAGGCGACTGGAGTCAGAAATTCGGGCCATTCGTTGCCTTTGGCTCAAAATACACCGTCTCCCACTGCCGCAAGCACGACTATGACTAGGGATCTCCACATTTCATATCGAAGGCCTCGCGCAAGAAGGGCGCAAGTGACAATTTACAAATTTTACAGGAGAGCCAAAAAACTGCCACAGCACAACTAGTTATAAAATTTGCCTGCAGATACGACTTTTTAAAAAAAGGCATTTTAACCCCTTTAGGATAGGAATTGAGACTCAAGACTTGGTCAAGACATGGGCTAGTCTCAGTTATTGCAAAATCAACAAAATTGTTATTTTTGACGGAATTGTCACTTTCGCCTCTCTTGCATGAGGACATTGATATTTGCAGTTGGGAGTCAGAAACTGTAGACACAGTACTACTGTCACAGACTAGAAGTGTGTTTGCGGGACATCACAAAAACAGAGCAGCCCCTCCATTCCACCTGCCCTTGGGACACAAGAGTAAATTTCATGAAGAATAATCAAAACATAAAAATAGTGTCAAGGAAGTTTTGTGAGTACATCCATGACCATGACCTCACGATGACCTTGAACATGAACAGAATTTGCCCAAAAGTTGACAGAAGCAGAGTCCTGTTCTACAGCTGTTATATACCAAGTTACAGCTTGGCGTCAAATCTTTTGAAGTAATTAAGAAGCGTTTTGAGGGTCGTTGCCAGATTTCATGACCTTGATCTTTGAAGTGACCAGTGATTATGCCCAAACAATTTCCAAGCGGAATAATAACTGTGGCTAAAGTACTAAATGGGTTCAAGATGGCAAGAAAGTTATCAATGCCTCAACAGTAATGAAGTTTTGCTGTGACCTTGAGTGGAATGACACCCAAAGCTGATACATTTACCCTGCTATACATTTGCTATATACCAAGTAACAGGTTTCCATAATAAATACTTTTGAAATTAGTGTTAACAAGCCTTTTGAGGGGCGTGGTCAGATGTCATGGGCTCATTGTGACCTTGACCTTGCATGGAATTTGCCCAAAATTTAATGGAAGCTGAGCCCTGTTCTCTAGTTGCTAGATACCAAGTTACAGCTTTCTAAATGCTTTTGAAGCCATCATGTTAACAAGCATTTTGAGGCGTGTGGCCAGTTGTCATGACCTTGACCTTTGAAGTGACCAGTGATTATTCCAAAATAATTCCCTGGGGCTACAATAACTGTGACTAAAATATTAGAAACAAGAGCACTCAGAGCGCAGCACCTCCGCCTCGCCAAGGCAACTCTGTGCATTAGTTATTTTCGTTGGCTGATGTAGGGTGTTGTTGCATTCCACCGCCAGGTGGCAGCAAAACCCAAAAGCACTCCGATTGGAAATCCGGCCCGTTTGAAAGACTTCAAATCTCTGCCAGCATAGCTGGATTTGAACTTTGGCCTATATCTCAGCTGTACTTTGGCCTACATAAACCAACATTTAATCAGTTGTTCCTCTTGTGCTACTCGAAGATCCTGCAAAGTTTGGTTAAAATCTATTTGGCCGTTTTTGAGATATCCTGCTAACAGACAAACAGATAAACGCCGCCAAAAACATACACCTCCTTGGTGGAGGTGAATAAGTTGAAGATGGCAAGAAAATTATAGGCGAAAAAGTGTGGCGGCGGCGGACAAACTCGGGCAAGTACTGAAAGCAGCCCCACCTTGTCGGGGCTGCCAATTAACCCCTTGCATACGGGAAACGCACATATGCAGGCTGGCTTGCTGATCCGCATACCGGGAACCGCAAATGCGGAGTGCTCCGTTGACCACCGTGGCCTGGTTTGAGTATGCGGCCGTGCTGCCGCAGCCGGGATTGTTGGTTGGCTCGTGACAGTCACCAAGGAAGTATTTCATTCTTCGCCTGTTTGCTGTGATGATTGCCAGGAAAAGTATTTCATCCACAATTTTTGGATGATGGCACAACACAATAGAAACTGAATTTTTATGCTTCATTTTTCACTGTATCAATGAATACAGAAAAATGTACAACATCACTCAGTCACATTCCAGTACACCCGTTTCATGTGGCACAGTTCATTACACGGTTCGACGTGCAAACTAACTTCCAAGTGTCACATCTGAACTGAGACTCCCGGCAAACTGTTCATGGAACAGATGATGCGCCGTTTCCGCGGTTTTTGGGTCTTTGCCTTGGGTGGGTGGATGGCTCTCAAAGAAGTGTCCTCTAAGGCGTCCTTTCGGAATTGGCGACTTTGGTTCACGGTCGGACTCAGAACGCGAACAGATCGGCTAGATCAACTTGTCGTGACATGGCTCGAAAATTACCGCAGTAGAGGGTGTGAGAGTTTAGTTCAGTTGGTTGTTGATTGTCTTATTGCAAGATGCGAAAGACGAATGTGCTGAAAAAGTTTGGCTCATATACCAATTGGAGCAACCTGATATAGCGCAAAACTGTCGTAATTGGGAGATGAGATGAAGGAAGGGGATTTCTTGTAGACGTCCGCACTTCTGGTAATAGGGTGAGCTGGCCAAGCCAATGCATGCAGCCGCAGGCTAGGCTACAAAGCCCCAGCCACTGCTGCACGTAAGTGATGAAGTGAATATCTAAGATGTAATTTATTGTTTGAATTATTGTCTTAATTCTGATCTTGTTGAAACGGTATAAAACTAAAAAATAAATCTCACATATTTTCAATGTGACTCTGTGAGACTGCGTTTGCACTGTATACGCTGTAGTTCTCACTAGATCTAGCTCTGCCACCATGCTATCGTATTCGAACTCGGCTGTGATTTGATTTAGTTTTCTCACTTTGCAATGAGCATTGTGAAGCTTCGCAAAAGAAAACCATCATGGATATGTACTTAATAAAATACCGGTAAATTCTTATCTAATCCTGTGTCCATGTCTTGGAAGTAAACACTATAAATCACGATTATATAAATGTTCGATTGCGCGCGGATATGGGCGGAAGTTCAGTCGTCTACATTTTGACCTTTGATCTGTCCTTTCCATTGACCATATCCGCCTTGCGATGTGCCGTATTGTATATCAGGTCGCTCCCATTGAAGCAGTTGCCCGTATGTTTTCACGTACGTGCCCGGACGTTCGAAAATCAGGATACACACCCAATGAGCAATCCGGTACTTCCTACGTCTGACCCAATATTGGTGCAAAATCATTCACGGCAATCCCTCACAGCAGTGGCATATTGATACCACACACCAGCCAGCATACCCATCTGCGAATACGTGGTTCCCGGTCACGGGAACAGATCGCCTACTCGCACATATATGGGTCCTGCCTGATTGCCTCGTATGTGCTGCATATATGCCGGTCACCTGGACATAGTCGAATAAAAACCCGACGCAAGTGGTTAAGCATATTCAGAGATCATATTAAATTTTTAATTGAAAATAGCCAAACTCAATTCAATCTAGGCCAAGAGTGTTCCACCTTATCTGAGAATGTCCAGGGTGGGTGCAGGCTTTCATTCATACCAGCCAGTTACACACTGAATTCTGCTCGCTGAGGACTTATGCAAAGAATCTAGGGGCGAATTGGAAGAAATAGGTGAGTAACTGCAAGGGAGGAACAAAACCCTGTGCCCATACTGGCCCCTCTCTCGGCAAGGTAGGACAGAGGCTAATGCAAGCATATTCTTCTTGTATATCTGACTGGCCGATTAAGTTAATTCCAAAGCAGCATAATAAGAAATATTGGGTAAGGAGCCTCAGAGGACCTCCAATTCAAGAGGATTACTAATAAATTAAAACTTACATTACCAAAGATCATTCTCCTGGAACTTGAGCATACGAAATTTTTTGGAGGGGAAACCTGAACAGTTATCCAATACAGGGCAACTTGGGGAAACCAGAGCTATAAAAACTGCAGAAGCCAAGGATCCCAGCGCAATACATTAATTGAAAAATTTCATGACATTACCATAATGAGATCGAAAATATTTCTGCTGGTTTGGGTTCTACAGCAGCCTCCAAAACTAAAATTGCGATGCTACAAATCAGAAACCTGCTTCAACCGCGGGCAGGCAACAGGAGCTTTAAACTCTGCATCAGTCAAAAAACACCACTTAGCTTTAGCCAACACGCTGCCCTTTCAGAAACTGTGAGCTTTGGCTTACTGCAGGTATACTCTGACTGATGTACCCACTAAATTTCAGATTAACAGATGTTAATTTTTGTTAGGAACAATGTCAATGCATCCAAAATTTAGCAGCCCTCACTCAAAACTTTGGAAAAATTTCCAGGTGCGAGACGATGCTCATTCACGCTGCCTCCAGCATGGGTCAAAAATACCCCATTCTGCATTCCAGTCAATGGAAACGAAGGTGTACCTGACGAAGGTCTACAACCGAAACGTTGCGTCACTTGCGTGTATTGAATGAAGTATTGCAAGCGTAGAGGACTGTGTGCGGAACTTTTTCGTTTCTTCACATTTGGCCAACCTTGAGTCTTCTCCTCCGCACCTATCCACTTTCAGGTGTGCATTAGTTTCATTATCTCTGTCTAGTTTTTCCTGTGTGCCGTTTTAAGTTACTGTGCCATTTGGCCAGCAAAGAAATGTTCTGTGGACTAATTGGGGAGCAGGTTTTGTCACTGCACTCAAAAACATAGCGGACTACTGACTCTCTGGCTATACTGCACAGACTGAGACTCAAATTTACCACAGTGGCAAGCGAGACCTGGACTTCCATGTGTTGAAATGCCTTTCCCTCCCCAGCCAGAAGAAAGTCAAAGTTTGAGGTCATGGTGAGCTTGGCTTATGGTCCTTATACTGTGTTACTGACACATGCAAGTGTCTTGTCACTTGACCTGAATTGCACGGACTACCATCAATGAACAGGTCACAGTAATGTGGGTTCCGTGACATGCCACAGTGAGTGATTTTTTTTTATTTCCGTTTTATTTCAACAGGGTAACCCTTTCAGTTAGGAAACTGCTCTTCCAAGGGGCCCTGCACAATAAAAATTAACAAAAACATTAACCAAACCAACGAGTGACAAAGTGTAGAATACATGGAGATACATACTCATAAGACGGGGGGATATACATACACATATATACATACCTACACATATACATACATATATATATATATATAGACACACTTACATATATACCTACATACACACATTAAGGATTTCAACATAAACATTTGCAAAAGAGCACAACCAAAAGTAGGGGCACTTGTACAGTTTTATATTGAAATAAAATATTAGACAAATACCAAGGTTTATCAGTGGTTAAAATCAGTTATACTAAATTCAGGCTATAGATAAAAGTCTACAATATTTCTTGAATGACTGTAGAGAAGTTATGGATCGAATATATTGAGGTAAATTGTTCCACATTATTGATCCTTGATAATGGAGAGATCTTTTGTAATAGTCAGTGCGGGGTGTATTTATTTTAAGGGGGCAAGATAACGCATACCTTGTTAAAAATTTGATTTCACGAGAAATGAATATTGCCGTTAAGTATCCTGGGGCTAGTCCATGCATTATTTTAAAAATGACGAGGTGAAACTGATATTGCCATCTTTGAGTAATTGACTGCCAGTCTAACCGAGCTAAAAAGAATGTTATGGGGCGTTCTAAAATCGGCCTGCAGTACAATTCACAAGATATCTATTTTGTAATCTCTGCAACCTAATTATATTATTTTGAGAACTTTTACCCCATACAACAAGAGCGTAATCAATGTGTGGTAAAATTAATCCATTATATAACATGATTAACATATTGTCTGAGAGATTCATTTTGATCTGACGAATACGCCCTATTATTTGTGAAAGTTTACTACAAACTTTATCAACATGCCTACTCCATGTCAGTGACTCGTCCAGTATTACACCAAGGTATTTAAAATCACGCACCTGTTCAACTGTCTCACCTTTATATTTCACAATTACGGATGCATTTCGTATTTTCCGTCTCGTACCAATTAGCATACACTTACATTTTCTGAAATTTAGTTCCAAATTGTTAATATCTACCCACCGGCAGATCTTATTGAATTCCTTCTGTAGTAGTTTGGAGACTACATTGATATCTCTGTCCTTACAGAACATGAAGTGTGTGGCCGTACAAAGAAAACATTAAATATATTGCTTTGACTCACCTGATCTTTCCTGGCTTCGGGTCTGTTGAACACGGACACAGAAACTGGCCGGGCAAGGACTCTAGACCCACCACGCAGCTAAACAGAACAGGAGCAAAGATTAGCAGGGTCAAAACTAATGCAGTCCAAGCAGCACACCTCAGATATCTGAACAGGTATTTTGAAGCAAAAAATGCAGTATAATAAGGGAAATTCATAGCACACAAAAATAATTCCTCCAACTTCTACACTGGTTAAGGGTTTTTTTTTATGCAAACATTCAAAACGTGCCTTCAAAGTACATACCCATCCCCACTAATACTTCCAAATTCTATACTTCAATCATTTTTGCCAGTGATGAAGTCAAGGAACTGTGCCTCACAGCTGGCCCAAATTGCTGCACCCAACAGTCCACTCACAATAGGGTATCTGAAAGTAACTGGTTTGGTGTCACAAAGATAGGAAGCAAGAGATCAATTTCACAATCTCTGTATCAACACTTCCATCCAAAAAAGAATGACCAAATCCAAAACCAATTCCCTGCCCTCAACAAGCCCACTGGAACATTTAAAAACCTTAAATTTCACCAGGAACATTGTGAATGGGAACTCCAATTCCCATAATGCACAGGGGGACATGCTGTGCTTTGTCAAAATGATGACCAAACGAAGATTCGAGTTGGATCGAAACGTTGTCCTAATTTAATAAAAATTTTCTTGGTGGCTTGAAGTAAGTGTGCAGGCGTCCTTTCCTTTCTCCATTGATGCGTTTATTTGATAGCCTTGCACCTACACATGATGTCCGTATAACTCTTTCTTCCTAACAAATGAATATATTCCAATTAAACAGTGGTAGCAAAATGACCTTACCATAGGAGATGCAGAATGCATCTCTGCTTGACTCAAAATTAGGCTTGACTGATAATTTCATATTTAAACAAGTTGCAGCTATCGAGATGCAACTTATTAACTCAATGCTTTTATTCAGCAAACCCTCTGTACAACTACAATATTCTTCATTTCCTGTAAATGTATGATTTATAAGGCTTTTGAATAGCATTTAATAATCACTGTCACATGCGTCACGCAGGAAGAGTACAAAGAGAAAAGAGTCGGTAATGTCTACCAAGTACAATCATTTGTAAGGTTGAATGCTTGAGAGTCCCAAAACATGTACTCATGTTCTACAAAAAAAAAAGCATTAAAAAAAAAAAATAAAATGAAAAACCAATAGACCATACTTACCACAGCTGGTGAGGTGACAAACTTTGCACAGGCATACATATTCAAGGTCTGCAGGGGAAAATAACCAAGAACTTAAAACAGCATCCACGCACATTGTGCTAGTATGAAGAAGAGACCAATGCTTTCAATGAAATGATAAATAAGACAGGCATGGAAAAAATTATTTTGTCAGAATAGGGAATTCAGGTACCACACATTTGATTGATGCATAAAATTGCATCCATTTCTTTGATCACTTGATAGCAATGAAAATCTTAAAACAAACAAATCCAGACAACCTTGCAAGAATATCATAAAGGTGGAAGATGTGACTTCTCATTGTTTTCATGATTACAACAGGAACAGAATTTCTGGATGCTTCACTACCTGTCTGCCATTTTTACCCAAGACAAATAACTACATCCAGTGATGAGTAGTTTAGAAGACCTTAACGAACTTAAAATAGGTCCCGATGAGGAGGCTATAGTATAAGCAGAGTAGATATTTTAAAGTCAATCACAAGTAGTATTAATTTAGCATAGGAGCAAGGCAGGAGTCTACGCGAATTATTTTCCTGCGAAATGTTTTTCTCAGGTACAAGAAAAGGCCAAACGCTGTTGAAGCAGTTATTTTCGATTTTTAAATTACTTTTATAGCAATGCATGATGAATTAGAAACCGCAGCATCACTAAACAAACCATCTTCAGATGCCGCAGCCTGCACCTGCCGCGTTGTGTTTGGGGCTACTGATTGCCAGCTTGCTACCATCAAGCAGCCAGCAAGTAGGGGCGAATCCTTAAGGGGACTTATAGTTAAGCAAACATTTTTCCAAGATATTCACTTTTTAAACTAAGAAATATTATCAAAATAATTCCATTAGAAATTGCAACTTAAAACACTGTTTCTGAAGCATCACATCAGTGGTTGCCATGGCAACGGCTGTTATAATGAATATGTAGATACTTAGAGAAACACAGTTAATGAGATAACTGAAGTGTTTGGTAATAATTTCAGCTGTAATGTGAAGGAAAAAACATTCCTAGTGTCACTACAGAGCTTTTTTTCCCCCAGGTTTCTATGTTCTAGTATTGATTTTGACCCCCCCAAAATCAATTTCGGCGGGAAACAGCAAATTAAATGTGCATATTTTGATTTACTCCTATTCAGAGGTACATATTGCAAAAAGCTCTGTACATAGATCATCACAAAATGAAGAAAACTGCCAAATATTAAGTTAATTGGATGTACAGTTGCTGAGAATTCTGTATTTTTAGAAAAACGTGATTTTAGTTCGGCAGTAATAATGTGATCGAAGTTTGACAGTAATGTTCTCAGGAGGAATACAATTAGCATTTCGTTTTTAGGATTTGTTTTACCTCCTTAAAAGACACAAGCCTCATAAGTAACTCCCTCTTCTTCAATCTGTATTTCTTCCCTAGTTTTACGTGCTTGTCGAGCGTCTATTCTTTTCTTCTTTCCAAGTTCTAGTGCGCGTTTTTCACTCCGTTTCACACGTTCTCTGTCCATTTCGTGATAGCCTTTCATTGAGTGCGCCCCTGCCTTTATGCCAAGTTTCATAAGAATGGAGGCAATTCCTCGTTGGCCATCATTGAAAGTCACCACACTCATAGCTGTCCCAGCCTTTAAGACAGTGCTCGTGACGAAATGTTTCCTTCGGAACACGACTCCATATTAAGGACTATTTGAAGGACCACTTAATATTCTTACCTCAAAACTAAAATTTTGAACCAAAATTGGCATTTTGCTTAGCTATAGGTCCCCATAAGTCGACCCCGGCATGGCTGCCAGCCCGCTCGTCTGCTCCTATGAGATCATACTGCACCCAAACAAATTTGTAAAAACTGTTAACCCATGCGTCATTAGGCAACACAAAGCATATAACCGTATTCTGAGAGGTCTGAGAGAAGTACAGTGATGCATTTTAAACCACTGAAAACAGCAATCTGGAGAGGGCGGCGAAGAGGACCAACTGATATCAGTCATAGGATGATTTAACCATGAGCACGCAAACCCATGAATCTCAATCCAATCGTCATGGCTAACATGGTAATCGAGAAGGTAGCTCCCACGTCGATAAAAGCTAAACGCACAACGAACGCACTGGCAAGCCAGTACATGGCCCAGAAAGTTAACGTCAAGTTGAGGCCGTCTTTCAAACGTCTGCGCTATGATTACATAGCTAGGTTAGCACCAAAACGCTCAATTCTAGTCCCGTCAGCAAGCGTAAGCAAAGTCAAGACTCAAACGGGTCACTCAACAGAAATATTACGTGCAGTACGACTTTGTAAAGGCGGGACGAGGTTGTCATTTGCCAAAGTCAACGCAGCGACCGAATTAACGAACTGGTTAGCTAGCCACCTTGCAAGACACTCCTGACCACTCCACCCCCAAAGTTAGCATGCTAGCCGGTGATCATGAAGGTCAAAAAAAGACACTGGAGAACACGAACTTAAGCGCTGCAAGGGACCGCAAAGGCGAAGAGAATTGAACTCATAGAAATTCCGCACCATTAAGCCGCTTTCACACTGGACGCGAAACGAATTTTTCGCGCGACAGATTTCATTCAGCCAATGCGAAGACGCGAGTATTCGCGTCTTTGCATTGACTTTGAATGTAATCTGTCGCGTGAAAAATTCGTATCGCGTCCGGTGTGAAAGCAGCTTTAGAGGAAGGACATAGACAGAATCCCGCAGTGTCCATTCAAATCAGCTGAAACTCCCGACTGCAAGGCGCTTGCCTGCACATCATGGTGTTAATAGCTTGCCTGCTACGGCACAAGGCCTCAAGTCATTCAGACGACATTTTGCAAAAAAATTCTCGTTAGTTGATCACAATTCCTCAGAATTCTCAACAAGCAGCAGACTCGTAAGCTAGTTTTCGATAAAGCTTTTCAGACAAAACGGCTACCGATAAGTTAATCGTTGAATGGAAGACTTAAGTGATAGTTGGAAATCAGTTAGACACCTAGCATTAACATTCGCTTGCTGGAAAGCGAAGTTCATAGCGAAATGAATGGCCGCCTTGCCAACGCCTGTCATCTCGCTGGAGAAGCACGCCCAATAAAACGCTTCCCGGAGCCACATTGCCGACCTGTAGATAAAAACGGAAGATTTTAAAAGAGCAAAACGCAAACATGCATGCAAAAACAAATTACCTATTCGCCACAGCGCGCACGCACAACCACCAGTATCAGCCTCAGTCAATCCGCAGCTGCTAACTAAGCTAGCTAGTCAAGGAGATCGCCGTCCAAGCTCACCTTGTACTATATACGCGTTCACTGTCCGTCCTCAACGCTCATTGGTCTATCGAACTCTTCTTTGATTGTGATAGGCTCATTATGAGGAAGGACTTGTTCTTATATCTCATGACACAATTTCGAAGGAACTCCAATAACCACGATTGGATAAATTGATACGCTCAATGTCACAGATATTTCAGTCGCTCACTTGGACCAAATGTCGGAAAATGTTAGGCTCTTTTCATTCTTTAATTCCTACCCAATCGCTTAAAGTTCCTCCACTGCAGTTAGCAAAGGGTAATTGGTAGGTGAACAAATCTAAAAATTACATGAGTAATCATCCTTCTCAGACACCATACATCCAGGTTATATATGTATCTGCGGAGCAGTAAGTGACCCACGGCGAAGCACCAGTATTTTCATTCAAGTATATCCTGTGTCCTATATGCTTATTGGCGATCTGTACAGGAAATCCCGCCTAACAAAGTCTTGAGAAGTTCCGCCGTGCAGGCTCAGTGAATGTTATTTATGGACAAAGGCTTGGAGCTGTGGCGAGGACCACTCTAGGGCAAATTAGAGTTTTCTTTTTAATCACTCTGCAATTAGGTTTCAGTTATATTTATCCAGGGGGACAATAATTGGTGATTAGTTTTGTATGCGGCTGCAGAAGAGCTTTTCTGCGGAAGATAAAGACATAACAGTTAATTTCTTAACAGAAAAAACAGAGTCCTCGCACTTACGGTTTCCTCACCTGCAGGCCTGCTACAATTCAGCATGAAATAGCTCCAGACATGCAGACAGCTAAACAATACCTTATCTACTTACTTTTCAATTTTCAATAGAGAATTTGACAAACTCCATGAATTCGTAATCTGACATTTTGCAGCATTTGAAATGTTTCCTTTGTTGCCTGACAAAGACCTCTTTCTTAAATGGAAAATGACCGGCGGCTGTAAGAACTGGATAAAAATTTATTATTTCCATGGAACATTCAGAAGAAAAAAAAAACACATTTCAAAGGTATGCGTCACGGACAATCACGGGCTTGCATAATACCTGAACCACCACCACAAGACGCAGACGAGCATGCAAAAGGTACTCCAGACACAAAGAAAGATTTTTCTTCGAACGTGCACAGTCGTGTTCATGCCTACATATACATATGCTTGCTAGTGTGTGTGTGCATGACCCTGTGCATACTCATGCACATTGTGTGTATGTGCGCATGTGGTTTTATGTATATGCACAAATATGCCTATGTGTATGTGTGTATGAAACACAGACTGTGGCTATAGACGCATACTTGCACGCCCGTGTGTGCACATATGAGTATGTATATATGCCTTGCATGTATATGCAGGTGTTCTGGATGTCCCGCACCTGTGAGTCTTCTGGCAAAACGTGTTTTTGAGCATCAGCAGGCTTTCGGCCCAGGCGGTGAACTTTCAGCCTCCTCTCTCCATCTGGTCTTGGCTAATGCTAAGCTTCTGGACGTCTATATCACTTTTACTACCTGCCTGCACCTGGAATCACGAGGAAAATAAATCATCTCCGACTTCAGCTTCTCCACCATTTCCCTCTTCCAGGATCTGATTTTATGTGACATCCATGAACTTAAATCTAATCTCCATCCCTGACCCGCAACATGGCAAATGACTGGGGTTCAAGTATTTGTGCTATGTGAACAATGAGTGGTGACTTCATTTGATGGTACATGGAATGGCATACCATTTAAAGTTGGCTAATTTGAACAGAATTTTGATCAACTTCTTGCGTTTTCAGCAAAAATATTAGTTATATGTCCAAGATGACTCCAGTCAAGCAGTAAGTGACAAATAAAAACGTGACCAGGTATTATACCAGGTATACCGGCAGCCATATCACTACTTGATCTGCTCCAGCCGCGTGGCTGAAGCTAAGCAGGTGTGGGCTTGGTTAGTGCTTGGATGGGAGACCACCTGGGAAAACCAAGTTACTGCTGGAAGAGGTGTTGGTGGGCCAGTAGGTTGTGATGCTCCCTCTGGTGTAATAATCCCCAACACCCCAGTGCAGTGATGGACACCGAAGGAGATGCTGTCTTTCGGATGAGACGTTAAACCGAGGTCCTGACTCTCTGCAGTCATTAAAGATCCTATGATGCTCTACGACCAGAGTAGGGGGTTACCCCGGCGTCATGGCTAAATTCCCAACCTGGCTCTTTCGACCTGCCACCTAATCATCCCCTGATCTAATTGATAATGCAACTTGTCCTCTCCCTCTCCACCTCAACCCCCCAGGGCTCCCTTGAAAAACAGATTTCAATCTCAACAGGACTTCCCTGGTTAAATAAAGGTTAAATAAAAATACAGTACATGTAATTATTGCAGTTGATTAAAAATAATGAGTAAAATGATTTCATATGAAGACAAATAGCCAAACAATTAAGTTCACTTTTTACATCATAGTGTGGGCAGTTAAAATATTATGCCGTAAAACAATTATTATACATTATACACTGTATTTCACTTTGACATCCTTTGAGCTCAGTTGCTAATAATGGACATCTAAGTGCAAGTAGTTGTCCAGGACTGGGGGAGCACACATAAACAAAATGTAGTATTTTGAAGTTCAGACTTTAATCATAATCTTTTTGCTGAATATTGAAATCTATGGCTGGCTGCTGTATGAGAAGTTGACAATGTTGGTGCTTGTACTTTTCTCAAATTTAAGATTGATTTTGACCAGACTAGTCATAAAGAACCAATTCTTACCATGGCAAATTCTGATAGGCAAAAGGCAAAGCCTCTTGAAGGATCCATCATTGTTACTTAAGAACCTTCCAGAAATCAAAAAGAAACTACATGATTTGCATTCTGATTGAAGATTATAATCAGGAACAAAACTGCGCCATCTACAGGATGCTCCGGCGGCCATTTTCAGACATAGACTGTTGAATTGTAGCAAACAAACAGTATGATACCGAGGTAGCAATCTGACTGTCCCATTTAAACAGTGATCATCGTCAACTTTTAATTGCAGGATGGGTGTGTCAATTTTTTAAAAAGATAAAATCCTAACTATAATGATAGGTAACTGCAGAAACTGTTGTTTGCAGATAATCTGACATGTCGATAATATTATGTTCAGAATCTGCCTAAGAAGTCATTCCAAGGTGAAACAATATCTTCCTGGTGTTCCACAAGGTCCCTAGTTTCATGTCATTGGTCATGATTATCTAGAAAAAAAGAAAATGACCACATCCACTGACTGCATGAAATTGTATCTGTGCTGATGTATTATAAATATGAGGATGTGTTAAAATGACCAAAATATCTCACTTATAACTACAAATTGAATAGACAGTGAAGAAAACTTTCCAGAATCATGTATAAACTGCTCTCTTTTTCATCTTTGTTCATCCTTGTATGGATGTGGCAGGGCTTTCTCTCAATTGGCTTTGTCGCCTCATAGCTTTCCTGAGCGTGGAAGTCATAACAAGGTCATGTTAGTAAGGGACAAAGCCTTTTCTTGGCCTGACATGTTTCAAAGTGTAAAAAAAAACACCTATTTTTTGTTGTCTTTAGCAAGAGCTATGCCTCTCTCTTAATGTCAGGTAATTTCATTGCAGCCCAATGCTCACTGCTGCAGAAGAATCCATATTAGAGGAGTGCATTGCCAGATGTGCAATTTATAATCGCTTTTTACAATAAGAGCTGTTGCTGTTGACCAAATAATGTGTGTGTTGCCTATGAACACCAATTACTTATGCAACAAAACTATGTCTTTGCTGAATTTACAGTCACTCAGCTCCATAATTCATCGTACAGTGACACATTTTTCATTTTGCTTCCATATTCTAGCATTTTTAAGTTTGGAAGGATACAATGATCATTACCTGATTTATTTGGCTATAAAAATTGTTGGAGAGCAGACTGTTAGCTTTAATTTGAGGGTGTTTTTATTCACTTCTGATGAGCCATTTAGAAACAACAGCTTCTTTTTTTTACAACTACCCCCCCCCCCACCGCCAAATCCCAACCCACATTTTCGCATACTTAAAAAATGTTTGACAGTTTAACACAATGTAGAATAAACATCGGGCTGCATATCCTTTGTGTGTGATGACTGTTTGAAGTCTGTGATCCACGTGCTCTTTCCTGGTGATGCTCTGTCAGGCCTGTACAGCAGCCATCTTCAGTCTTGCTTGTTTTATGGACTTCTTACCTTCAGCATGTAAAATGTATGTTCAGTTGGATTCAGATTCGGTTTGACTCAGCAAGCAGAGCCAAAATTACAAAAAAAAGTGTCACTGTTCGAGAAATTACGGTGCTCACTGTAGGTTTGTATTTGTGACTTGTTGCACATTTAATTCCAATTAGGGATATGCAAAGCACGTACAGATATGATACCAGCAGAGTTGAGTTTTGTTCTAAATTGAATAAAAATAAAATGGTCAATACAAAATGAAGTATAACATTATGCTTACTTCAGGGCCAATTATTGTAAGCAGTTATTCCATCGAACGGTTCAGAAATAGTGCTATATGACCAATACTTTGGCTGTGTTAAAGTTGACCTCAGATGACCTTGAAAGGTCAAACTTGAGGTCAAGCAAAATGTTACAATTTTCAAAGGTTTCTAGGCTTGAAAATATTGAAGATTGGGAACATATGTGCATTGAACACTTATAGGAAGTCATGTATGAATTTTCATTTGGTGGCCTTGAACTTGACCTTCGGCGACCTTCGAAGGTCAAACTTCACATAGTGAAATTTCAATGACTTCTATCACCAAAACTATTACAGATAGAGCTTAGGTTTGTATTGCGGGCATATAGGAAGTCATGTATGAAGTTTCATTTGGTGGCATTGAACTTGACCTTCAGTGACCTTGAATGCCCAAACTTCACAGTGAAATTTCAATGACTTACATCAGCAAAATGGTTACAGATAGTTTCTGTTTGTATTGGAGATGTATAGGAAGTCATACATGAACTTTCATTTGGTGGCCTTGAACTTGACCTTCGGTGACCTTCGAAGGTCAAACTTCACATAGTGAAATTTCAATGACTTCTATCACCAAAACTATTACAGATAGAGCTTAGGTTTGTACTTTGGCCATAAAGGAAGTCATGTATGAAGTTTCATTGGGTGACCTTGAACTTGACCTTCAATGGCCAAACTATACAGTGAAATTTCAATTACTTGTATCAGCAAAATCGTTACAGGTTGAGTGTAGGTTTGTACAGGAGACGTATAGGAAGTCATGTATGAACTTTCATTTGGTGACCTTCATATTGACCTTCGAAGGTCTAACTTGTCCTAGACAAAATTCAATGACTTCTGTCACTGAAAAGGTCACAGATGGAGCCTAGGTTTGTGTTACTGACATAGGAAGTCACATATGAACTTTCATTTGGTGACATTTAGCTTGACTTTTGATGACATTTGAAGGTCAAACTTGATATAATACAATTACAATGACTTGTATTGCCAAAACGGTCACAGATTAAGTCTAGGTTTGTACTAGAGACATATAGGAAGTCAAATATGAACTTTCATTTGGTGACCTTCGTATTGACCATCAAAGGTCAAATGTGACCTAGTGAAAATTCAATGACTTGTATCATTAAAGCGGTCACAGATGGAGCCTAGGTTTGTGTTACTGACATCTAGGAAGTCACATATGAACTTTCATTTGGTGACATTCAACTTGACTGTCAGTGACCTTTGAGGGTCAAACTCGACAGTGAAATTACAATGACTTGTATCACCAAAATGGTCACAGATTGAGCCAAGATTTATATAGAGACATTTAGAAAGTCATATATGAAGTCCATTTACTGACCACAACTTGACATTCTGTGACCTTCAAAGTTCACAATTGACATATTGACATATTATAATGACTTGTATCACCAAAACTGCTTCAGAGCTTAGGATTGTATTACAGAAGGTCTTATAAATGTATGTGAACTTTGATTTAGAGACCTTGACATTGATTTTCATTGATTCAAATGTCAAACTTCACATGAAATTTAACTTGTATCATTGCTGTAAGACAGGACCCTTAGTCCTATTTTTTTCTATTATTTGGGTCTTCTTATTTTGTTCTAATGTATTTTTTTTCCTTTTATTATTTCCTTATTTATTTTTTTCTATTGGATTTTTCGTTATATTTTGTATCTGATTGCTGTAATTTCTTCTTATATTTCATTTTTTTTTTTTTACTGTATTTCTGCTGATCTTATATATACTTACAAGTGTATAGGTGCGTCATAGTGAGGTGTTTAATAGTATGGGCAGTGTAATATGAGTTTAGGGGATGGGATCAGATGGGAGAAGGGTTGAAGGGGAGGAGGGAGGGGAAGAGAAAAAGAAAAGAAAGGGGGGAAGCACTCTTTTTTCTTCTTTTTTTCTATTGATTTTGTCAGCTATACAATGGTACAATTTTGCGGATAAATACTGTATTTTGTAACCCCTGAAAACTTAATAGAGATTGCAAAAAAAAAAAAAAAAAAAAAAAGTGCTTTCTTCTGATTTTGTATTTGTATTGCCAATAACACAGACTTCGGGGGGGGAAAAAACTATTTATGGTAAAGAAAATGATTACACTATTTTGTATACATTTCGAAATGCGAAATGTTTTGACTTGTGTTAATTTGAAAGTCAGCCTACAAATAAATGTAATGATAATGAATGAGCAGCCTAATGATGACCGTATAAGCAGTTTATGATCTACACGACATCAAGGGGAGCTGAATATCAGAAATTCATATGATTAATACATATGTAATAAGCGTTAAAGACAGTCGAACGATCGCATTAGCCCTCTGAATCTTAAGACGTTAAGAAATGAAGGTCAACACAGTATGATGTCGTCAGTATTGTAGTTCCACTTTAATGCCACCAGGTGGGGGGTGTACATTGAAATTTGGGCTCAATACTGCAAGGCGTCAGCACAGTTCGCGTCTGGCCTGAAAACCCTAGCACGCAATCAAATGTAATGACACATGAGATAGCCAAGTAATTTTTGCCATTTGATGAAGAAATTACAATTTGGAATAACCCACTATCCCAATATCTCCAACAACTCGCGGCCTTTAATGTGTTTTCCTGTTATCACTCAAGCATGTAGTCTACTGTGGTTCCTTTTTTCTGAGCATCGAATTACTATCACCTCCCCTATAACGATCTGCAACCACTTATGGGCTAATGCTACCATTGTTAATATGCTTTTTAATATTGTCCCTATGCATATTGATACGCATATTAACAGGCACAGCGGGCTATCACCAGAACCACAACAGAAAATCCATCACAGTTATTTATTGATAGGCTATTATAATAGACCGTACAACATTTTTATAATTGTATCTCTTGAAGTAATGAAAGCAATTCCATTCAAACGGAAAAGCATTTTAAGCATTTTCTTGACTGCAGTCAGGTGTCCGTCTGCTTCCGTTTTACGAGGGCTGTTTCACTAATGTAGCACCGGGCTACTGTCTGGAGAGCCGCTCGTCGACCCTATCAGTCAGATTAAATTTGCGATGAAATAGCCCCTCTAGTATTAAGAACTCTACCATTCACTTGTTAAAAAAAAAAAAAACGCGCGCGCGCACACACACACACACAAACTAATTAAATGAGAAAAGCAAAATGCATCGGGACACCTTAACATTTCACAGGGTAAAAATCATATTATTTACAGCAGCCATAGAAAACAGGCCTTGCTTTCACGACCCGAGGAAAATGTGATTGCAAGGGCATAAAATGAACTAATAGGCTAAATGATGAATGTGATCAAACTGCTGGGCATTTCTTGCCCACTGTAGAACAAAAAATACTTGAAAATGTTTGTCCAGTCAAATTTTGCTCCTAATGCTACTGGATAATTTTTCTGGACTGATTTACATGCAACTCGCTGTTTTTCCTCTACAGAAAACGACTGTATGGCTTTCATCAATCATACACGACGAACAATAAGAAAATACGCACGAAATAAGATGAAATAGCCTATATGGTTATTTTGTTGTGAACGCACACAAAAATACTAATTTTTCTACAGATAGTTCATTTAATGCTACAACGACAATTGCTCCGATACCCTTACTACTATTCATCGTCTTCTTCTTCTTCTTCTTCTAATAATAATATTATTGTTATTATTATGGCTCAACACCAATAATAGCAAAGAGGGAATGCTCATGACTTCAGCCACCTATGCGTCCTCAAGACGTACGTCATATATAGCCTTAACAAGTTGCCCATGAATGAATAGAATTAATACAAAGAGAGATTCTTTGAAGTTCATATTCGGTAACATTGTGATTCGCCTCAACTAGCCCTGGGTAGAATTAGGAGGAGGCTTGGCCTCCTCATATTACCAACCTTGTTAATGCCTTGGACTTCGATTGGTGCACGATAGGGAAAAAGGCGGAGGCAGAAAGCGTACCATGCTGGGTACTCGCAGTTGCTATTTGACGTCATGATTGAATTATCTGCACTCGAGACATTTGTAAGGTAAAAACAGTCGGAATCCAATGGACGAGTGTGTGTCCAGAACGTCAGACAAGTGTTTTAGATCAGTAGTGGTCCGTTGGGGGTATCAAAGGTCTTCGGCCGTGACTCCTTTCAATGCTTAATTACCTAATCCTAGCAGTTTACTTTGCCTGATTAGCAACGGTTAGTCAGACAATTTTGTAATTTGACCGTCAAAGTTATTCTCAATTGCACTATTGTTTGTTGCATCACGAAGATATGGAGCGTTTTCTTCCGCACATAAATGACGCCGTGAAATGTTCTTTATAAGGCCTAAACCTCAGCTTTCTGGATCTGTCTCAATTATTTTTTGCCTTACAAGCTTGTGGACATGCGTGACCTGGATGGCTATGTTTCCTAACACAGCAACTATGAGTATTACCTTCATAACTAATTTCAATTATATTACTTCAACGTAACTGGTATGAGCTAATAAATCAAAATTCAGGCGCCTGTAAAAGAGCTGTTCAGGGAAGTTTAATCGCGTCACTGTGGTGGGTCGTGTCGGAACTGCCAGCCTTCAGATAGCCCTGGCGTTTGGGCTGAAGGGTGCGGATGAGGTATAGTCAACAAACCAACGCAACTGCTACAACACCGCTCGGGCGAGGTGGACCGCGTCGCAGCCGAAGTTGGATTTGTGAGCAGGCTGATGCTCGCACTGAAACATAACAAACTTACATACTCCGGCCCCTCCTGATGTTCGTGGGTGGGACCCTGCACACACAGGCCCACATGGCCATTCGCGGGCACGTAAAATTAAATTCTAAGCGTTTTAGACTTCGGAAATATCCCCGACCGAGCGGCCGAGCCCTGTCCCTGTCTTCAGGGCTCGCTCGCGATTGTTTCAGTGGCCTTAGCGCTTAAGTGGGCCCTTCAGTTAGAGGTGTATGGTGGTATGAGTGAAGGGCGTTGGATTTCCACCTGGCAGCAGCGCTTGTGGACGAAACGGATAATTGAAGCGGTAGACATTGGCGCAGGCTGTTATCTTCCGACGGAGACATTGGCATAAGGCCAAGAACAGGTACAACGCTTGCAGGGCCGTGGGATAACTGGGCTTTTGCCAATACATCCCAGCAATACAATTTGTCTCCAGCAGGGGACATACACACTGTATGTCCCAGGTCCGAATCTCAGGGACCATTTATTCATCAATAGCTGACACTACAAAAATTAATTCAATAAAAAAAATCTAAATCATATTTAGTAACGTATTTCTCTCATCTAAGACCTTTGTATTTTGTGGAGGAAAAAAACCCAAATATTAAAACTTTTGCCTGCCAGGTCACAGGACGACAAGCCAGGCTTCTTAACCTCAGTCCACTTTAAACTGGGGGACAGGGGATGGAGAGGATTTCTGGGTCCCATAAACTTTTGACCTCTATGGTCTCTGCAAAGGCCTTTGGATTTGCCCCTCACAAATGTCAATCACAGTTCTCCAGAGGCCTTCTTTGTGTGTGTGTGTGTGTGTGTGTAATTTACGATGAAAAATCAGCCTGTCCAACCTGCAGTAATGTCCATAAATATCAGGACACTGACAACGTTGCTATTTTAGCTGTCTAACGGAACACTGGAGATGAAACTAAATAATGAATATGAGGTCAAATTGCAGACTTTCAGGTTCACTTTGAGGATATTTACCTTCAAAATGGGTCAACGCAGTAGGAAAAACTGCACTTTTTTTATGCGGTTTCCCCCATTTTTAAGAACCAAAAGTGATTGGACAGGTGGCTGCGTAGCTGTCCCATGGCATGGTATCCATTGTTTCCTCTTATTTCATTTACATGTAAACAGATAAAATGTATAGCCTTGATTTAAAGTTTGGGTTGATGTGCATTTTCAGCTGTTAACTCTCTATATGAATTCCAAGGTGCTGCCAATGCCACCCAAGCAAGCCATCATGAGGCTGACAAATGCCAGACACTGCAGGAGACGAGTAATTGAATAATAGTGTCCAAAGAGTCCACACAGTAAGCAGAGGTTCACCTTTTTGACAGCTTTACAGTATTATATTTCAGACCAAATTTACATTTAGATATGGGTTTTCATTCACAAGGCTACCCATTACATGAAACTGCAGCCCTGCCCCCAAAATCCTGTCATACTGACCTAGAAATGAAGAGCAAGGACAAGTGCACAAAACAGAATTAATGACATTTTAGCTGTTTAAACTGGCTGGACAACAACAACAAAAATGTCCGTATATTTTATCGGTAGTTGCCATTCAAACTCAATAAAATTAATGGTGTGTATATAAAGTGACAAGGGCGTTAATTTACTAATTAGTCCTTAAATGATTGCCAGTTGGCCTCCTTGAAAAGTGATGTCACAGCAATTTTAAGTGCATTTCTATTCCAATAAAAATACATATAGTAATGGCTTCCAAGCCTGAGATTTGTTCTTTTTTTTTTTTCTTAAGCTTGACACAGTATGATGTTCAATGTCTGTATTTGTCTGTGCATTACAACACAATATAAAACTTAATACTGTATCCAAGCATTGCATGGTAATATCGACAGAAAAAATTTTGTTTTATTTTCTTCTGAGAGTGGAAATACCTGGTGGAACTATGGTTTTTCCTCCAACAGATCCCCATTTTATAATTTATTTTATTTGTCTCCTGTCCCTCATTTTATTATTTTCTATTTTTGCAATGTTATGGCCCCAATCTGTTTTGGCGTCAATTTGTTATGGCCCCAATTTGTTATGGCATAGCGGACAGCAAGGGATGACAGACAAAATTTTAAAACTTTAACAGATTTAATTAAACAAACACTTTGAACTAATCTACAATCTACTCTACTGACCAACATTGAAAAAAAAAAAGAGATATTTACAGTCCCTTGGTAATTGAGATGGGGCTGCTATGTTGCGATGTCCTGGGACAGGAAAATGCTCCAACACAGGCAAAAATCCACAAAAAGCTTCACAGGTCTTGAAAAGAGTGACAGGTCTGGTCAAATGTATCCTTCCACAATTTCTCCTTGCAATTTCTCCTACTACTTTTCACTCTCTCAATTTTTCTCCTTATATACTCTTTTCCAGCCCCCTCCCACCTTCCAGACTTTCCTCCAATTCTCTGGGACATTCCCCTCTGAGGCATGCCCAGGACATGCCCCAAAACCTAGCTCCAGACTGGGCTTAACAAAAAAAGTCAATACTGCCATCTAGTGGCTTTTTTTTCCCCACATTACAGCAATCTTTTGATTGTCATTTTCTTTTTGCTCTTCTTGTTCCTCTTATCCTCCTGCTGTTGTGTCCTTTTTTACTCCTGAATAAGTAAAGCTAAGGAGGGAGTGTTGTGATGAGACTCGAGCATCACTCATCGATCGATCAATCAATCAATCAGCCGTTAACACTACCACGGGTGGAAAGATTTAGAAACTGCTTATCCAGGAGTTAACGATAGTGTCACTTTGACTATCCATTCATTTGGGACTTTCTGTATGAAAAGTGCCATATCAATAAAGATTGATTGACTGACTGACTGACTGACTTATTTATACCTACTGTGCCAAGCAGAGCCTCGCCAGAAACTCTGGGCCCCATGAAAACATCTCTTTCTGGACTTCAACATCTCGGGTCTGTTACTAACAAAACCAATTTTATCCGTGCATTGTACACAAATATTCAGTAAATAACAAAGACAATAGCTGAATAAGCAGAGGTTATTAAACCCATGCTCTAATATTTTTGAAGGCCCCTGTTGCTCAGGGCTTTTGGAATTGTCTGTACCTCCCCACCACAATAGCTGCTCCCATCCCACTCAAGCACTGCAACTGAAGAAAGGTTCCAATTCCTGTAGGCGACTAAGAAACTCTTGTCCATACTTTAGGCTGCAACGTCTAGCAGTAAGCAATGGCCAGCCAGACATGTGCCACTTTTTCAGATGTGAAACCATCCATAGCTCAAGTTGCATAAAATAGTCCTGATCCCACCCCTACAGACTCACAAGATGACTCACTTTGAGACATCAGACAGAGCAGAAGCCACACCTGATTTTTATGTCCAGTCCCAGTTATGGTTCTGCGAAATTAGTGTTTAACCAGCACCAGATAAAGGATCGCCTCTGTCTTCCAGTATCTAGGGTAAACACAGCATGTTGCGTCCCGCACTTTCATCCCTTGCGACATCAAATGTGATTCCCGGAGGGCGTGAGCCGCCTGTGTGCTCAATGTGGCACCAGAGTCTCCGTAAATTTACCCGTCCTTATAGCTGCGGATTAATACTGTCACAGCGCATCACTCAAAGACTGGGGGAAAGACGATGAAAGTGTACGCCTCAGTGACAGGAAATCATCTGTTTACTGTTTGTTGCCTTTGTTGGGTTGACAAGAAGAGGGGGACGGAGCTAATAACTTCACTTTTGACTTTTTCGGTCCAGCTTGCACGGCTGTCTCTCCTATGTTGTTAACCAGGCAGGTCCCAAATAAATTGTGTTATGTAGCTGGTATACTATGATTAGAACATTTTCTACAGCTGTTAGTGTGGACATTGTGAATTACTACTGATAATATATTTCATCATTTTATTTATTGTGACAGTAAACCCAGAGAATGTGGCAAAGTCAAATGTTTTGTGGAAACCTCTTACCTCAAAAAAAAAAAAAAAAAAAAAATGTGAGTCAACTTAATTGCATTGTGTGCACAGTGCTTCAAGAAAATAAGTAAAAATGTTGAAACGTTATTTTTACCATGTTTTTGAGTGTAGTGAACACAAGGTCATTAAGTTGGCTTTCACATTCTTTTTTTTGAGGTAATCAGTTTCCACTAAAAAATTAAGTGCACCACACTATCTGAGTTTACAGTTTAGTGTGAAACTGTCCTGCATGTGGAGTTTAACACTGATGACCAAACTGGAAATAATTACAGTGGGCGCCAGAATGATTGGCACCCCTAACTGACAATGCACTAAAAATACTATTAAAAAAAGAAAATATTTTCAATAGTTTACTGCGTTATCCCCAAAAATGACTCAGTATCTTAAAGTCTTGAGTTAATGTCTGCCCGCGATTAACTAAACTTAACTGAAATCCTTTCAAGACCATAGACCAATGAAGACCCAATCACTGAAGTCCTCCAGTGCACCGAGCTCAGGAATGACTTGTGCGCTGTCACTTGGTTCAATTCCAACTGCCACTGCAAGTGCGGAGCTGCTCTCCACGATCGTCATAATTACAGGTTACTGTCGGTTTTATAACCATCTGTGTGAACCCTGTGTCTTTGATGTGTCCACACTCATAATTTGAGCTATTTACTATCTGGGGGCTCGGTCCAAGTGGTTGTGTGATTTGTGAGAAGCTGGTGTTCGCGGCTTACGAAGATCATCGTACAGTGCGGTGTATGTCTACCGCACAGTAGATACTTTGATCTAGAGGATAGAAAATAAAGTACAACAAAATGATTAAAATAATGTGAATAATTATCATACTTTACAGCATTTTAAAGAGCATATAAGCTATTTGCATGGTTGGTCTAACTGCATGCATAATACACACATTGCTCAAATATAACCAACAAGTAGCACAAATATGTAGAATAAATATAAAAATTGAAATTTCTATGCTGCTATGTTACAAGGGTATACAATAATTCAAAATAAAAAGCAAAATGCAACCTGTGGCCAAAAAATCTATCATAAATTTACATTTCTATTTCTCAAAGAGATTTCACACAACCTAAATAAAGAGTAATGCTTTTGTGCCATTTTGAGGAGCTGCTGTGTTTTTCTACAGCAGGAAAAAATTTTCTGATGCTGAGGAAGCAGGACTAAATATTGTCTGCATTAAAATGGGGGGCTTTTCACCGACAGCCCAGCAGAATTCAGTTGGCGAATTCAAACTCTTATCACCCTCCAATAAAAAGACAATTGATGAAGAGGGAGGCTGTCATGGCAACGTGGCACATGAGTTGCGCTACTGCCCGGAAGGGGACGGTGGGGGTGGGGAGGGGGGTGCATGGGAGGGGTTTGGGGGGGTGTTTGTATGCTGCGGCAGTGTGGAAGCAAAGGATTCTGGGACAGTGCCTGTGGAGGGGGGTGGCTTTGGGTTCCGAGGCATTTGTGGGCTACAGGCCACTGCCTGATTGTAAAGACAGTGGGTGGTGCTGTCTGTGTTGAGCCAGGAGCAGGGCTCTCCGATTACAGTAGCTATACCTGCCCCATTAAAGAGATCACTCCCTCCAGTACTGCACTGGCCAACAGCAGCACCACAAACAATGAAATACACAGCAGAGGCTACAGTTGCACAGGCACAAAAAAAACCCCATGCATTTTATCCTTTACATTTCTGATCTGCAGTGGCAGCCATGACTTCATTCTGGGACTGGTATGTAGAAAGAAATGAATAACATTTGACTTCTTTGAATACCACCCAGATCTTCACAAGGTAGTGTTGGAGTAGCATTTAACATGAGCAAGTCTGTTGCCACGGCCAACAGTGTCACACAAGCTAAACCGGCGCCGTGGCGATTCAAGACAAACCATAGCAGCCTGAAGAGGTCACATTGATTTGCCTCTTTGGGCACTGCCTTCGTGGTTTTTTCTCCACATATTTAGAAAGTGTATTATGACTCTCAACATTGGAAAACAGAAAAGTCACAATGCAACACTGAAGTTTTTTTATATGATGGGAGCTTGGAGGGGTAGTTGCAGTAACCTCATTCAAACATCAAAGATCTTATGACAAAACTACCTGGCATATATTAAACAAGAAGCATGTATTCAAACCAGAAAGCATATAACCCAAATTCTTCTAATATATGCATTTTTATAGAGGATATGTTTACATTATCATTTGATTCACAAATAAAACTATTGTAAAACAGGTATTCTTAAATGAGGACACTGCAACAAACACCATTCACTAGACTGAGTCCACGCAGTTACAGTTCAGTTCTCTGTTGTAGGCTGGAGTTTGCTTCGCAAAGATCAAATATTGTTCAGAGAAGGTTACTTTATGGGGATGTTGTCAGACATGAGAGCATTACAGTTTCAATATTTCAAAAGCTGTAGCTCAGATATTTGATTATTTCTCATTTGGTGCAAAAATCACATTGACATTCCAAAAATCACGATTCAGCGCCCCACAACACAGGCATGCTACCTGTGATTCTTGGCCTCATGAAAGGATATTATATTAGGATGCAACACACTAGAAAAATGCACTTTCCAATATTTTTGGGGCCGAAGTCCATTTGCGCCCATGGTATCATTGATAACCCCCCGCCCCAGTGTACCCCACCCCAAGATGACTGCACACCTATAAATGATCATTCTAGTCTGATATCATTTAGGCCTACAGTAGCCTTCTCTGTATACAGACAATACCAAGGCTATAGCTTTAACTAAACTTGTCAAACTTTGGATTGTGTAAAGCAACAAGTTTCTCCTCAACCATTTAGCGCGATGATTTTGTTAGTAGTCAGAAGGCTAATATGCCTACTTAAAGCCTGTTAACGTAGGGGAGTGACGGAGATGATGACTCACATGAGAAAAACGTCGGTGGTGTACACTCATATATCTTCGTCCTTACTATCGGCCTCGAAAAACCTTTAACTGCGAGCTGGTGTGCTTTTTACCTCGCAGTTAAACAATCGACGCGCAAACGTGTACTTACTTACAGTAAGTATAGCTAACGTTAACGGCTGGCCTGGGTTGATCTGTCGCATGAAATAACTAACCCCTCTAAAGCCCGACTACAGCTGGTCACCTGCTGATGTTTAGTCTTCTGCCATAATTTGTCACTATTTTGAGCCTGAAAAGAAGACAGTGCTGTCTATAATGTTTATAATGAGAGGACATAAATACAATGCTAACGTCAAAGCACAACAATTTAATTGACGGCTGCGAACGGCCACGGTGTCTGGTCTTTCAGTCTCAGAACGCAGGTGGCGGGAATAGAAGCTATAACAATGGACAGGACCTTGTGGTTTTCTGTAAACCACGACGGACACACACCCGCAAATAATATGCAGCATATGATTCAAAATAATACGGCTCAGAGGACTGGTAGGGCCTACACCACATTGCCATCCTCTCGACCGTCTTTGGGCCTATAAAAGTTCTATCCATTTCTGTGTAATTAAATGAGGCTACACATTAATATATAACAGTATTTTGCGACGAAACCACAGCCTACATTAAACGGATGTTTTATGCGTTTCTTTCTCGAAGATACCTATTAGTCACAGTAAACAGCTTAGTTTCAGAAAAGAATCAATAACTTTCCCCCCGTAGAAAAAAAGGGTTTACATTCACAAAATTGCAGTAAGATTGGAAACCAATGCCTGGATGTTTGATATGAAGCTATGTAACACATTACAGCTATGTATTCTTGTGGAGCTCTTAGAAGAATCTAATCATACAGACACACTAGAGATGGCCATAATGTTTCATAAATATTTTATTGATAACATGAACAGCTATGAAATGCCATATATAAACGTTATGGTACATTTATTTGAATTATGCATAATTGGAAAATATTCCGGCAAAGTGATGCTACATTTTCTTTGTCTGAGAGAAAAAACAAGAGTGCAACTTTTTTTATTTAGCAAACAAAATTATTCAAACATCAGCAAACTCCGATCTGACAAATAACCTCTTCAGACTCTGTCACAGGGGAAAGCAAGTTATTAGTCAAACATTTTCCCAATAAAATACACAGTATAATTTGCTGTGCATATAATTTTGCAGACTGATGGCTTTCTTCTAAAGTCATTTCTAATGTATTGTGACTTCAAAAAAAAAATGCCCAGTTTACATTTATCTTTACAAAAAATAGCCTACATCATAAAAACAGAAATATAATAAAAATGTCTCGATATTGACAAATAAGCAGCTTATTCTTACACCTGAGTTCAACATAATGAGGATCGAGAGTATTAGATAATGTGACATTCATTCTCTGTGGTCATAACACAAAATCAAAGACAGACCTGAATTTGACAAAATAATGGAAACACCACATGCTAATGAACTGCAACTTTGAACTCAACCACAATTACAAAGGTATACATGGGTAATGTATTACACATTTAAACATTTAAATTCTGATTGTGCCACTAAGTGGAATGATACCTTAACTCATTCATCCATAATATCAATATTTTAACAGTTGTTCCCATCACTCTGACAAAAACCAGCTAGTTTGTTTTATATTGTGACTACATTTGAGGAAGCATTACGCAGCATTTTCCCAACTTCTGTGACCGTAATCAGATTTCATATTTCTACTTTCTGAACGCACAACAGGAAAAGACCTTGGCATGGAACCTGTATGCTAAGACGGGACTATTTGCAGGTAGGATTTCTGTGTGCTTGAGCTACATTTTCCACACGCACAACAATTGTTCTTCAAAGCAACATGCTTCATATGAATGTTAAAAAAAAGAGAGAATGAAATGTATGAGACTCGGTTCACCTTCATCTTTTACCTTCTTTAACTTCATGAAACATCTGTAATTAGCTAAATTAATGTTACATTTACAGATTATCTCAGGCCGTACTCTTCTATGCAACAAATAAATAATAAATTTAATAAAACATTTAAACAAAGACTGATACACTTTTCATTATACACTTTTCTCTCATCAAAAAAAAAAAATTTCTGACAAATGTGACATTGTTTGAAAATTGAACAGTATTTGGAAGGACAGCCACAGTCATTTTTGGTGGGGGGAATCCTCTGTCCTCTCCAGGGCTGTCGATGGGGGCCTCTGATTTAGAGGTGGCCTGAGCACTGCCTCCCCCCTGCTTTTGCGGAGATGGTCTGCTCCCCAGTGCAGGCAAACAGCACAGAGGCAGGTGGCGGGATGGTGCATCACGTGGGCAGGGGGGTACAGAGGGGGCTGTGGGAGGCTGCCCAGCAGGTCGTGTCTGGGGTAGGGGGAGTGAGAGAGCTGTATGGGGTCCAGGGGCCGGTTGAATGGAGCTGGGGTGGCATGGGAGCCCCCAGGGCCCAGTGGGGCGTAGAGATGCAGGGGTAGCGGGGGTAAGAAGGGGTAGGGCAGGCTGGAGGCCGCTTGGCTCATCATGTACGCGTATAGGCTGGGATCCAGCGGGTGCGGCCAGCTCACCGTGTGTCTCTGCCGCTTATCCTTCATACGTCGATTCTGGAACCAGACCTGTGGGTTCGAACAAGATGAGATTTCATCCCCATAAAATTTACGGACCCATACATGGGACTGTAAAATGCAGCTGCTGTATTCAAACCTATGGGACTTCCGGCCAATTTTATATTCTGGTTGAAATCCCAAGGTTTCCAATGATATCAAATATACCTCGCTGAATAACAGGGAAACACATATAACCTGTTGTACAAGATCTAGATGCCTTCCATTAGATGTAATGCTGAGGCCATAAAAACACAGCATCCTGGTTTTGAATAGTTCTCACAATATCAATGTGATGTAGCTTCAGTGAAGTGCTACAACCTGCAGATACTGAATATGTATGTGACGTTGTCCTTCAATATGAAAAAAACTGCTTATTCTGACTTTGAACCTATTTAAGGGAAAACTTAAATGAAAAAGTAGAGTTTAAGGGGTTAAATAAAAAATAAAAAAGATGCATCCATTCTTTTTCCATCAATATTCAAATGCATGAGTTAAGAGAGTTCTCCAAACAGTGCTGGTGATAGAAAAAACAAATATGAGTGTATGTCTAATCTAAAGTGAATCTTGCTGGCTGAACACACAGGTAATGAGTGTGTATTGGATAACCAGGTGATTAAAGCACAGCTTCTGAGATTAGGGGCCCTAAGCCTCACAATCTCCTTCTCAAAAAATTAATCATTATCCCACATGGAATGAAATCGCAGCATTCATTCCACAAATCAACTCATGATTGCTCTCATCCAGAACCATTGAATTTCTACAGACAGCTGACTACCAGCTAATGATTGCCCAAAGTTTCTGACCTGTTCCTGTGGATTCTTCACATGCGACATCCTCAGCATCATAACCTTGGCCCTGACATAGGCTCCTGGCTTCTGAATATGTCTAAAACTGGTGTACAGGCTTCCAAATAAAGACCGTGCTCATCCTTCGCCAGACACTTAGAAACCACAACTCTTAGTCTCCCAACCTCACAATCCAATCACACCTGGTAGCTAGAACAAGTACCCTACGCTTTCGTTCAGGACCGAGGACCAGGAATGGGCCAACTAATAGACTTAATTTTCAAAGTGTGCCAATCACTTCTTTGGTGGCGTTGCTCTAAAAGTTATTCCCCTGGTCATTGATCATCAACTACTCCATCCCCAAAACAAGTCTGTGATCAACCAAACCACCCAAACCCTGAGTCCATGACTGATGCCCACCTGGGCACTTCTGGTTCAGGGCCACCAAAAATATTACATCTGGTTCTGCCACTCTGTTCCACTCCCCACTTCAATCACCCCCCCCAGTTCTCCTCTTGATCTCTACAGTGGTGGAATCGATCACTTGAATCCCCTTATCGCCTTAAGTGTGAACTTCTGACCCAGTGTCTTCTCCCCACCCCCACGCCCAACACTAGGGCAGAAAACACTACAAGTCAAACGTGCCTTGACTTTCCCTGAAACCATTTTGTGGGCTGTGCCTGATGTTGCACACGCTTGTGCTGCTCTTATGCAAGTATTTGCATTTCACCAGAGGTCATTGTGATTTACACAACCAGTCAAAAATTTTTGCACACCCTAAGATCTTGTCAAGTCTTTATCTTACATGTATGTTTACAACAAAAAGAAAATCACTGGAACCCAATACTTGTTTATTTCAAATCATAAATTTACAAGAAAAATCTAAAAGGAATCCGGTGCAGGTGATTGAAACGATCAGCTTGCTATCAACCCCCTGAAGCTGCTTGATAATGAGTAGATCATTTGAATCACCTGTGCTGGAGCAGGAAGAGATCTAACACATGCAGGACAGGTGTGACTCCAGGAGAGGTTTGAGAAGCACTGGATTAGACCATCGTTACTGATCTGCTTAAATACTGACAAAATGACTGATCCTGGTTTTTCTTAATTAGTTTTGTTTTATACATGGTTAATACATTGGGCTTCAGTTTTCCGACCTTTCTGTTATTCACACAGTATGAGACTATTACACAAGAACAAAATATAAAAAATTGTTACAATTACAGAAAATATTGGGGTGTGCAAAAACTTTTGACTGTTACTGTACGTATTTCATTCAGTGGTATTTATCTGGTGGTAAGAATTCTATCTTTTGTTTGAACTGTATGACAGTTCAAGATACATACAGTGACTGTTTTGTTCCTCTAACAACAATCTATGACTATCCCCATTGTTGCCAGATTAAAATATGCTCAATATTCATGGTTTTCATTAAAGTCACCAGTACATTACCTTTCAGAGGTTGCCATGTTATGTTGAGGGGCGGCCAAGGAAATAGGCCTAAATTTCAGATGGGCTCAGGCAGAGTATTACTGTTACACCCTGAAGCAAACAATTTATCTTAATTTATGCCAGTAAAAAAAAAAAAACTCTTTACAAATTTGCAGTAAATAGCCTGAGGTGTAAATAAGTAAATATGCTGAATGCACTGTAAAATTAGTTTTGAAAATGTCATAAAAGTGAAAAGAAACTAAAATAAATCACCTGATTTGAGCAAAAAAAAAAAAATTAGGATAGTTCTTTGAAAAGTATTCTCCAAAGCCATAAACGTCTAGGTGAATGCATCGCTGACAATGATTAAATAAGAGGTAGCCTATACCTTCTGCCCTGGCACACAAAAGCTTACAATTTGTATTGTTAGGATCATACAGTTTGAGTGAATTAATCAAATTCCTCGTCTTCAACACAAGCCACTGAGGCTCTTACTCAACCGAGTGTGGTTGTTACATGCTTGAGCAACGTTTTTAAACCGCCTCAGAGGGTACAGAAGTGGATGTCAAAAATGTCAGTCGCTCGGCATAATAGCGCCTGTTAAATGTCAGACATTCAATTATTTGCTTGGTCAAGCAACCTTTCGAAATATGGGCTGTGTGACAGTCTTCCTTCATGGTCTGTCGCCTGTACCTTTATAGTGGTCTCAGGTAAGTTCAGCGCCGCAGCCAACTCGCATCGCCTGGGCCTGGAGACATAGCTCTCCGTACAATACTCCTGCTCGAGGCGAGACAGTTGCTCCCGCGTGAAAGCGGTGCGGTGACGCCGGTGGTCTCCACTGTTGAAGCACGGTTTGTCTGGAAGTTTTTCGGTCCCTAAGTGAACGGTTTTAGTCGCTGGTGACTCCTTTCTTCTGTCAGAGAGAGAGAGAGAGAGAGAGAGAGAGAGAGAGAAATCATAAGTATTTGCGTGTGCTTTACATGTAATTAGTAAAAAAGGAAATGCGTTCATGTCACAAAATGCCCAAAGAAAACTTAACAGCCAGCCTGAGTATGAGGCTGAACAAAAAAAAAAAAAAAAAAAAAAAGAAAAAAAAATCAGCTCTGCTTCATGACACTGGCTAGGGAGCTCGAGCTGACGTTTCGCTGGTCGCTATTCAATTGGAGTGGCCGTGCTTATTTGGGTACGGAGAGGAGCAATTTTGTCATCAATACCGCCAAACCAAAACGAAAAATCAGGAAACAGCAGCATATATGGCAACCATACTTAAAAGGAAAGGCATGAGCAGCTTGAGGTGCAGTAAACCAATATCCAACACAATTCGCCATGGATGTATAGGCTAACCATATAACCATATTTAAATACGGGCTATAATGTTTGCTTCAGAAAATAGAATTAAACAGTAGGCTGTCTGATGTAATCACCACAATCCAAGTTAAAAGATACAGACCACTTTTGCTGAATTAAAAATCATACTTACGCATATTGCGTAGATATCTTTGTCTTCAACTTCTGACTGATCATATATTCCAGTTCGCTGGGAGAAAAAAATACGGCAGTAGTTATATTTTCCCGAAATGATCCGTTTTCCTCAAAGGAGAGCCTTTCAGGTGTGATCCAGCAACGTGAAGCGGCGAATCAATATTAGGATTCCCAAGGGAACAAGAAAGTCGCAGATATATGCTCCTTAGTACAGCGGTGCCAGCGTAACTATTGACCTGAATTTGCTTACGAAAACTGAAGCTGATTGGTTTCCACTTAACCTCAGTGGCTTCCCTGGTTCGCTCTTTTATATCTCACAGGTTGCCCCGTCTTCTCTAATGAGAGACACCGTCTATCCGCCACGGCGCCGCCTGGGCGCTCAGAGAGACGGAGGTGTTAACTTGTTTAAGGTCTTAGACCTGTAGTCTTTGTACTTTTGTTATGGAGAATTAAAACAAACCTCCCTTTCTTTGCTGCCACAGAAGCTATTCCAGCGAGAGATAAACCAAGTCGTATTGCTCTGCGTCCGTTTGATGTTTGTATTTTGGAAGTCAATCATTAGACATCTAATGTCTGGATTATCTCTCTCTCGGTCTCTCTCTCTCCGTCATACACAAACACACACACACACACACACACGCGCGCGCGCGCATGCACGCACGCACACACGCACGCACGCACACACACACAGATTTCTGTTGGCTAGGCAGATATGTCATGATTCCAACAATCCTATGCCGACGCTAGGCCTAGCAATGGATTATGGAATCAAATGACAATTCGACAGCGACTATAGATCTTTGCCACAAGTCTGCTATTGTGAAGGGTTTCCCTCTGTAGTGTGCGATTATCACTGACGTGATTACGCAGTTGTTGAGCCCTTTGATCTATATCAGTCAAGCGTAATTGTAGCGCCAAGAACAGAAAAGGTTTTCAGTAGTTTCATTATAGTAGAAGGTACAAAAACTATCTATTTCAATCTGTATAGGCCTATTTAATAACCATACCATACTACGAAAAGATAGTTATTGGCACTGAGTTTAGTTTGTAATTTAGAAGTTTTGAAGATAATTGTACCGCACGAGACTTTTCATAACCAGCGAAATTACACTACACGCACACAGACGCAGACCAGATCTCTCTCTTTCTCTCATACACACACACACACTCACAATGCAAAATAATAAACAAATAATTATTGTGGGAAATACTGCTCGCAAAAGTACGCGGGGGAAAACGCCGGCACTGCAATGTAGCAACTATACAATAATGTACAGCGCAATACAATGATGAATGTGTTTTTCCCCAGGTATATGAATAAATTAAAAATACATATAGGCTTAATAAATCTATTGAATTCGCCCAAAACCAGCTGGATGATTAATGGTTGTGAACAGTTACACTGAAATATTTTCAAGCATATATGAGTCCATGCATCTTGATATTCAGTAATCCTATATACCTGCGCTATATAGGAATGAAGACGACGGATCATTAAAATCAGAGTTTGCAGTACAACCCCCAGATGCTAATCAGTTATGCGTAGGGATTACATACGACTTTACTACTCAGTGTTCAATTAAATAAGGCAGTCTGCCATAACATTTCAAAGGCGTGGCCATCGGCAGTCGGGGTGGAGAACACTCCGAAATGTGAGTGAAGCTTGGAAACACATTTTAGTTCATGTAAGAGTATATTTGGAAGCGTCTGTTGCTGATGGCCCTGCAAATTAGTTGTCTGTAAAGACCAAAGCGTGGCCCGCGGGGATGCCATACACGTAATAGCAAGACCACATAGCGCCACTTTTGTCTCACTCTTCTACACCAATAAACGTTACAAACAAGTGTTCCCTGGACACAGCAGAAGGACCGCAGCGCGAGGGGGTGCGCCATGGACGGGTGTGGCCAGTTACCGTGCTGTCGTCTGAAGCACGTGGTGGGTCAGCATGCAGGCGACAGAACAAAACACGGGCACCAGAGGATCTGATCCTTGTATAGAAGTGTAACACAGCCTGTTCTTATTCATAATCATTTTGATACTATCATTATGCGCTGGTACAATTAATGTCTGTATGTGTATGTGCAACCAAGAGGTACGGTGACAGTTCTATACCAATGACAGCCGCCTTTGTTTAAAAATGGGTCTTATAACTGTTGCGTGCGCAACATGTGTTTGCTTGTGAGTACGTGTACGTGCTACAATGCGAATTATAAAAGTAATACAAATATATTACCATTCATGATTTTTATGCAAACAACTGTGTCCCTTTGTCGGTGATAATGCATAATAAATTAATATAGCTATTTAAGGGAAACACAATTCTACAGATATGACACACCGTCCTATAAGATATATGATGGAATAATTATGTTCTGCATGGATACGCGCACAGTGATAATGACAAAAAATAAATAAGTTGAGGACCACCGAGTTTAATCGCTAATATTTTCTCGTTCTCAAGACGCTGTCAAGAGGTGGTCACATTAGATATTGAAATGATTTTTGGCATTATTTGACATTTAGATTTAATGGTCAGAACTTGGTGTGATTCTGGTCTTCCCTGTGGATACCCTATTTTGGGGTAATGAAGTCGTCTGATCAAATGTTTTGATGCATTTTTGTGTCTTGGATTAACACCAGTGACACACACAACACCTGGGATTTACGTTCAGTTTGTGCATTTCACTTACTCGGTTAAAATACGGTGTTTCCTAACTTTTTTTTTTGCTGAGTTTATAAAACTGAAAGAAACAAATAATATACATGTGACAATATAATTATGTATCACAGGGTAAGCAATATGAAATTGTCCTGGATGCCGTAACGAACTTCTGGGTTATCAGAGAGGACTCAGGCTATACGGTTCATACCACTTGCAATATTCAGAACACCAGTCAGCAGACGCCTTAAGCGATGTGCACATCATTCATATATAGACAGTCCAATTACATGGAAGGATATTTTAACAAAGCAATAGGCGCAGTGCACCCAAAAATCGTTACTTAAAATTATTGACAATTGCAGCAGGCAACATTTGACTTCAACTGATTAAGAATTAATTCAAAGTAATGGTAAATATTCTAAATATTATTACATCGAACTACTTTTTAAAGTTAATAGGCTGCAATGACTCGTTTGAGAATTTTTGCACAAAGGAATTTCATCACATTTACTTGGTTAAAATAAAACCAATTTGAAATAACACACTTATTAAAATTACTCAAACTCAACTCATAAACGGAGGCAGAAACATGAACAAGATACTCTTTTTACCGCTGCGCTGACGCCTCCACCGAAATTATACATCCACAACATAAATTGGCCAATATTTGGCAATATCATGGCCAACACATCTAACCAATGGACACGTGGGCTAAAAAAAAGCCTTTACGTCAATATGAGTGGCTACTTGCAGCGCATTGTGTTCCATTCGTCTCGCAAAGTTCATCAGTAACTTCTCCTAAGCTGTGCTCTAAAAATGAACGATTCAAGAAACTTGGAGAATGGACACCTGCCGCATAAGACATATTGAGAACTTCCTACAAATTTGATACCCCATAATTTTCATTCAATCGCAAGAAAAGCAGAATGGGAGGTGGAAATCAAGAACAGAGTAAATTAATGATGCAACTGCCGCTCGACGTGAACTCCAGTCATAAAAGGAATGCATAATTGTTAACCATGTCGTCATCGGCATCAAGTTGCCAATATTTTTTATAGATTTTCACATCCACAAGCTGTCATTAAAGTTCTAAATCACGAAAACATCTGCGCATGAGTTGTAGGAGACCAACCTGAACATTAGACGCACTTCAAAGTTTATTTCACTTTATTTGCACAGTGAGGGTATGGAGGTGGGAAAACTAACATTACATAAGTGCAAGGATGTAATGGCGAACCCAAACCGATGTTTTCCGGTGAAAATGCAGCTGTTCATCTTGGCAGTACCACAACCACTTCGAGCCAGGCAATTTCTCGTGGTGGTCTTCACCGGTCTTGCTGCTGCCCAAATTTTACGTGTTCGCAACGAGCTCGAGAAGGCCACACATCCATATGCATGGCGCCACTTCGACAAGAGGATAATACGTTTATCACAAAAAAATGGTAGTATGACGACATATTAGTCTTTTTTCTGCATTCATAACGGCTGTTTTCATTTGAATACATTTCAAACACATACACGCGCACACAGTCTCTCCTCGCTCTTCCCCCTCTATCTTTTTCCCTTTCTCTCAATTTCTCTCTTACACACACAAACACAGGAAAATACGCGACCTTATTTATCATTTTATCTTACCATGGGCCTGGATTAGATATTTAATTCAGTACCAATCATATAATTTACGCAAAAACAAAGCGGGAGCAAAACATACAGAAATCAAGATGAAAAAAAAAAAAAACTATTTCAAAACGTTGTTGAGGACAAATGGGTATCTATTTTATGAATAATGTAAAAAGTTTTCTTGAGCCATCGAATGTCTAGCATAAATTCTAAAACATTATCATCGATAGCTTGAGGCGTACTACTCCGTTTTACCGTAGATAAGAAATAGAACATGTAAAGATGTGCTGCCAAAAAAAATTAAATAAATTAATTAATTAAATGCAAATCAGACTCCATTGCGGGTTTTAATTGAAACTTTGGAATGACTGCTTCAGAAAGCACAAAGATATCTCGAGAAACCCTTCAGACAATTTAAATAAAGGCAGGTTGCACCTTCTGTCGTTTTGAGACGACCGCTAATTCCTTTCTACTTAAATCCAATACAAAAACATGTTGCTGGGCTAACTGCGCCTTCATTACAGCACAAATACATCTCGCAGCTTCCAGAAATGAATTTGAAGCCGATTTATACAACACATTTTGTATTTCAACCGACAAAGTAAGACATTGTTTCAAGAACAAAACATGGATGGCACGTGCGGCTAAATCAATCTATCCTCTGATGCACAATTCTCAACAAATTAAGAAAACCGCCTAGCCCTACGTATTATCCGGAAACAAAAATTAAGGATAATTTATCATTATACATCATTTGACTGTATAAATTTGATAACTAATTATCTACAAAAAATTTACAGAAACCATAAGGCGTTTCATGAATTTCCAGCTGAGAAATTGAACGGAGGCAAAAAATTCAAAACGAATTTAAATAAAAGTTTGAATTGATTACAGCAGAGATGTACTGCTCTCTTATGGGTTATTAAAAAGGAAAGAACTCGTCGACTTCTGGATTTTTATGTCCACTGCCACTGCTCAGAGGTATCCAAATTTGCTATGCCCAATAAGTGGATTTGGCCGACTGGGAGCTAATATGGGAGTTGCCCTGTTTTAGGTTGCATAGATGTCAGTATTTCAGATGCGATTGAACGGTATTTCTGGCCACGTGACAAAGTTTGCATAAAATTCTGAATGTAAGGTTGTGTTGACCCGGTACAAATCAGAATAGGGCAGCATCCAGCGTCGCATGTCTGTGTTGCATGGATTCACTCTTTCCAACCATTTAAGGGGTTAGATCACATTGTGATCAGAATTATATGATGACATAGCTCTGTCAGTCACGTTAGGAAATTGGGGGGCGGGGGGAAGCAGTGTTTTGAAACACTGGCCTGAACTTTTGAAGAAGTATTCCAGGAAAAAAAAAGTCTTAAAATCAGAGGCAGTTCCTGCAACATGGAGGAGGGATCCTTAAAATAGCGAGGATATATGAAAACATATCTCAATTTGGCAAAAGCAACAGAAAAAAACTTTGGACATTGTCGTACTGAACAACAGATCATTTTGACAGAGTTCAGAGTGATAATATTCCCTTAAGCCCAAGTTGTTAAGTCGAAGTCAAACCCATCCATCCATCCTATAGTCATTGTCTTTCCTGGGAGAGTTCACCTTAATTTTACTTAGGGATAGTTGCACACGTTTTTTTTAAATGGCGCTCATGGATTTGAATTCACTCAGCTTAAATTTCTGCCACATGTGACTAATTACAGAATGTAGCCCACACATTAGCCAACCATTGTGGAATAACAACAAAGACTGAATCAAAGTCTGTTTGATTTATCAGAGATCAGAGGTGGCAATCCTGAAGACGGTTGAAATGTAATTAAAGGTGATCGTGATGTTGGCCAAATATGTTTAAAAAACCCCACAGCACCTTTTTGCAAAATAAATAAATAAATAAATGAATAATAATAATAATAATAATAAAAATCATAATAATTATTATTTTTTTTTTTTGACTGCTGAGCACAATGCAATTGCAAACATACGCTAAAAAGCTGACCATAATTGAAGTTAAGCAGCAGTCATCTGTCAGCAAAACTTGAGACCATTTTGTGATGGGATCACACCCCAGCCGCTCTTCTGCACCCCCAGCTTCCAGTGTCCCTGCTTGGCCCAGTTCCACCTTCAAAGCCACCCTTCATTGTGATCTCAATCACACACCCGTAGTTTCAGTACTGAGTCCTGCACGGTTGTGAAGCAATCACATTGACTGAATCTGTCCAAGGACAGACAGACAGAGAGATGTACATATCAACTTATAAATACCTGAAAAAGCACTCAAAACAGCTTCTGTAGTCCTGCTGGCTACAACAGGTGACTCCAGGACCAAATTTTACCTTACTCTCTCATACACACACACACACACATACACACACACACACACCCCAGGTAAGAAAAATACCAGCCGACACAAATTCTAAGAGTTTTGAAACAAGAATCAGAGGTGACTGAAGAAATGCAGTCTCCCTAGACAGTGAAGAATAAAAACAATTATTTCCAGGTTAATTGAAAAGTGGCATGTTACATCTACATGACAAATATTTAATTGATTTAGGGATAAAGAGGCTTTATGGGTCTGGGGTGAGTGGGTGATTTTTGACTCACTGAATATAAGCAATTAAAATAACATGAAGACAACATTATGGTGACGTGTGAGGCAGGAGCTGTGATTTCAAACAATCTGACTCGTGGTTGAGGACAAATTTAACTAAGGAATTTACAACAGCATGCCAGTCATTATACAAAAATTATTGTTCTATCGAAAAGTCCGCTCGTATGCAGACCATTCCTTCTCCCCGTGATTGTCCTCTGATCTATGCATTTTACCACTGATCTATCTGCCTCTCTAAAAACTCCTTATTTTCTGAATAGTGATTGCATACTTTCTTTACATTGTTTTGCAGCTAGAGAAGCACTTAAATCTGTTGATGAAATTTATGCAAAAAAAAAAATCCTCAGGTGATGACTTGCTGGATTACTGTCTTTTGAAAATGTCTGCCCCACTCCAAACCAAACCTAGGGCTCATATATTTAACATGTCTATCATGCTTGGTAACATACCAAAAGTATGGAAGACTGCTAATATTCTCCCTTTATTACTAGGGAGAAACACCAGCAATTTGAATAGATACCATCCAATATCCAGGTTGTCTTACCTGGCTAAGATTATAAAGTCCCCATAGTCAATTCTGAATTATGATCCTTTTCAACAGAAAATTGTTTTTAAAATGTTCTCTAATCCAGGTTCAGGTCTTGGCATACCACTAATAGTGCTGCTTCCTTAGTCATTAATGACAGTGTTCATGTATGATAGAGTAGACATCCTTTTGCAGCCCTTTATATTGACCGATCTATAGGCATTTGATACTGTTGATGATCATGTTCTTCATGTGAGAAGATTATCAGTCATTAGCTGTGATAAATCTGCTTGTAAATGGTTTGAAAACTATCTTGAGGATAGAACAAAATATATTTCAGTTGAAGGCAATCAGCCTAGAGCTGTTAAAATCAGCAAAGTAGTCCCGCAAGGTTCTATTCTTGGCCCTTTGTTTTTCACCATTTACATAAATAAGATTTGCTCATCTTTAAATCATGGCAAATTGCACTTTTATGTTGATACAACCATGTACTCGACTGCTTCTTCCGTTCAACTGGCAGTATCAAATCAACATGATTTCAATTCTATTTTGAAATCCCTAATTGAGTTGAAGCTTGTCATAAATGAGAACAAAATCAAGTTCATGGTATTTTCTAAATCTCAAAAAATAGATGCGCCTGACCTTCATATTTGAAGGGTGCTTGCACTGAACATATTCCCCGCTGTAAATACTAGGGCATTTTGCAGAGAGATGAGCTAACTTTTCATCTGCATATTGAAAATTTGATTTAAATCATCAAGAGTAAAATAAGCCATTCAGACAGAAATAATGCTTGCTTCAATTTTGAAAGTGGGAAATAAGCTGTCTATTCACTGATACTCCTCATGCTTGATTTTGGTGATATAAGTTACAGAAATGCATCTACTTTTGTTTGAAAACTGTCAGATTCTGTTTACCTCTTCACTGTAAGGTTTATCACTGTTCTTGGCTTCCAAACCCACAACTGTGCCTTATACCTTTCAGAAGAATGGAGGTCACAGAAATCCAGACAAGATCAACATTGGTTTTCATTTGTTTATTAATGTGTTTTTTTTTTTTTTTTAATTCCACCATATCTTGCCTTTCTACTTGGATGACCAGTGGGTTGCCATGTGACACAATCACACGATGTCTTATGTCAAAATATTCCTTGGGTTAGAACAGACTGTTTTTTATTACTGGCTTCCTTATACCTGGAATCTGCGGCAAGGTGAGGTGGAAACAGAATGAACAGGTTCCTTTGGGACATTTTAAAACATCAATCAAACAGTTTAATCATGAGAACTTGTTTTAAGTAATTGTTATTTTGCTTTTATGATGACAACTCTGTTTATGATACCTCCACCAGGGGTAATATGCTTTCATGGGCATGTGCTTGTTCATTCAGCGGTTAGCAGTACATCTCAAAAAGCAATGGATGCACATGAGTGAAATTTTGTGTGTTGGTAGATACAGTGCTAAGGAGGAAGTTATTAAATTTTGGTAAAGATCCTACTCATATTCTCGATCCAGAATCTGAAAGAATTTCTATGCGTGTGAAGACAGCACTGTTGAGACTCGTTTAACACTCACGTGCAATGATTATTCCTCTGCCAACAAATTTCAAAGCAGTGCAGGTAATATGCACTCTGAGTGCCTCCTAGTTGCATTACTCTTTTAATTTCCTTTTAATATGCCATATTTTAATTGCTTGTAATGCAGGGCCCTGCTGAAAAGGAGACTCTAGTCTTAGTCAGGCACCCTGCTTAAATAAATCTTAAATTTATTTTTTTTAAATACGTTGCATTGATTGGCAAACAGTAGAAGTGACTGTTATGTCTTGAGGTGCTGTCATTACCTCTATTTGCATGCCACCACAATAAATTTCAGCAGAAAAAAGCAAGAATTGTTTTAATTTCAGACCTTCAGCTTCAATTGTAGGGTTTTGCCAAAAATATCATCTGAACCATGTAGAACTTACATCCATTTCATGCACAACCCCTTGAGTTTTAATTGGACAACCTGACATGATCTTCAATTGTCATCTCAAATACTCAGTAGCAAACCCTTTGCAGTCAACGACTGCCTGAAGTGTGGAATCTATAGGCATCTCCAGATGGTTCGTTCTCTTCCTGGTGATGCTCTGGCAGGCATTCACTGCACCAGTCTTTCCATCTCCAATTGTTTTACCTTCAGTTCTGCCTTCAGCAAATGAAATTCATACTCGACTGGATTTGATCGTATGATCGACTTCTCAACTGTCAACATTCTACTTCTTTGCCTTACAACTTATTAGGTTGCTTTTGCAGTAAGCTTCCAAGTCATTGTCCTTCTGCACTGTGAAGACTTTTTCAATGAGTTCTGAATCATTTGGCTGACTGTAAGTATATAATATAGCCCTATCCAGCACTCGTCCACCAGCTTTTATGAACAGACACATCACCAGCAGTTACAAGGGAATCTGTTCAATTGGCAGCCATACATGGCCACTCTTCATGAATGAAGTGGTATGCTTTAGATCATGAGGAGTACCCCTCCGTTCTCCAAATTCTATTCTTCTAATCTTTCTGGTTCAAGTTAGGTCTTTGTCTCACCCATCCATAGAATGTTATTTCAGGACTATACAGGCTTTGATAGTTGTTTTCTTGGCAAAATTTTCAGTTTTGAAGCCTTGTCACAGGTTTACATCTTGAGATAAACCTGATATTACTCTGGTAAAGTCTTCTCTTGATTGCTGACTTTGGCATTGATATGCCTCCCTGCTGGAGAGTGTTCTGGATCTGGCCATCTGCTGTGAAAGGGTTTTTCTGAACCACAAGCAATGTTTTCGGTCATCCACCACAGCTGTCATCTGTGGTCTTCCTGGCTTTTTCAGATTCCTGAGCTCACCAGTGTTTTCCTTCTTTACAAAAAAAAAAACAAAAACAAAAACAAAAAACATAGCCAATAGTTCAAATTGGCTACATCTAAGGTTTTGCTTTTTCTTCAGTGTGATTGTTTAGATTTTCCAGGCAAATAATTGCTCCCTTCATTGGCAGTGACAAAAAGTCTGCACATCAAACTCATATTATTCATTTTTGACTCCAATATTTGTTGAAGAATATGGGAAAAGATTGCTCATAATACTCAGCATATAACCATTGATAAAAGCTGGAGGACAAATTGTGAATTTTTCAGGGCTATAGGCTTAGATTCAGCCAAATGGTTCAGGTCTCATTGGACAATCCTTAACAGTGCAGATGGATGATGCAAAATGCCCCCAACAACAAAGCAGGAACTGGAGATAGCTACAGTAAGTGCCTGTGAGAGCATCACCAGGGAAGAAACCCAGAGATCTGGTGATGGTTGTGATCCAGACTTCAGCAGGTCATTGACTGCAAACTGTTTGCCACTGATAATATAAAAGACAATGTAACTGATGATTACGCTAGTTTGTCCGATTACTTTTGAGCCCCTAATACCCCAGGGGGCTATGCATAAAATGGATATCATTCCTACATGGTTCATACAATTAATTATACAAAACCCTTTTGCTTGCTGAAGGTGCCGTCATTTCTAAACAAAAAATCTTATATAGACGCGTAAACACTTCATAGTTATAGTCATACACCGGAAGCCTCAATTAGCCTTCCGCTGGAAAAATTCCCTGGATTTGTTATGCTCATATTTCAGCCGATTTGGTTGGAATCCACTCCAGGCAAGTGACAATTCCAAATTATCCGTTTTATGCCGGAAAACTTTTTCCTTTGTCTCTCGTATGGAATATAAGCATAAAGTAGCCTATATTATTACTATTTGCCAACCAAAGTTATAGAGAAATAAAACTAATGTTGCGCTTTTGTTTGCACAAGGAGAATGTTTTATTTACTTATAAGGTGGACAGCTTCTAGTCCCTGCTCAGCTCTCCTCGACTGTCTTCTGTTAAAGATAACCAGCGCAGAGTCATGCACCCCGCCGCCCCCAAAGTTGTAATGTCTCAAGAAATCGCCGCAGACGATGGCCATGCACCAGTAATATTGCAGGTAGCGGCAATAAACAACAACAACAACAACAAGAATAATAATAATGTCTTGCATTCACAAAATCTAAAATGTTCTGTATAAGATAACTAGCTATTTGGAAATATTTTTTTTTCCCCTTTTAAGATACAATGAGAAGCAAAATAATACGCGACTGACTTTGTGGACTTTTCTGGACTTGTTTTCCGGTTAAAATAAACTAGATTTTTTCATGGACCTTTGCTCCGACTTTTTAAATTCATGTTGTTACTACGTAGCCTTCTCTTTGGATCAAGATTGCGTTCACCAGACGTTTTCTGTTCAAGTCAGGTATTTTAACTGATTACTGCATTCGAAGTCGCTTTATAGGTTTGCGGAATGAACTGCAGGAAAATTTTCAGTGAGTTGTCTCAGGGCTGGCTAGATACAGCCAGATACAGCCCCTTACGTCTTTAAGTACTAGGGTTGCTTTCCAAGTATGACAGAGCCGGAATTACAATTCGTGAAGTTTATATGTTTGTTAAACACGCCATATTTTGATTTCACGGTTCGCAAGTTTGAAAATGAATTGTTCACGTTCAGAAAGAATTTGTAACTGCAGACCTCTGAATTCAATTACCAACTGCCGAAAAAAAAAAAAAAATCAGCAATTTAGCTCGGCTGTCAATGAATCCTGAAAAAAAAAAGCACCAATGATAACGGGTGATCAAGTATTCCACTTTGTTTTCCCCATATCAAACTTCGCACACAAGTTGTCGCATCTTCAATTTTGTCATTCAAATCACAATCATGATTTTTTTTTTTCGCAGTCTACTTCCATGTGAGAAGCAGATTGCATTTTTGAAATTAACAAGCACATTCCAGCTGAACCAAAGGATATAAGGCTATCTAAACCGCTGGGCCAAAACATTAACACTAATCAGAGATGCAGCAAATAATGTTGATTATCTCATAACAACGGCACATTCCAAGGTCTGCAGACAGATCTGACAGTAAGCTGACAGCCGGAGCTTGTATTCAATGCATTGGATGCGTGAGAAATGGGAACTGAACACGACTTAGACAAGGGCCAAATCATTGTGGCCTGGCAAGTGGGTCAGAACATCCCTGAAGCAGCAAGACTTCTATGTACTCCCTGTCAGCAGATGTGAGTACCTACTGACAGTGATCCCCGGGACGACAAACCATGAACCGGCAAAAGGATTTGGGCGCCCAAGATTAATCGATGCATGGGGGTAATTATCTCGTCTGGTCCAAACCCACAGGAGAGCGACTGTGGCACAAAATGCTGAGAATTTCAATAAAATTTACACAAGAAATGTGTCACTTCATATAGTAGGGGAGAGCTGCCACAATTGTAACGTTTTTTCACTTCTCACTCTATTACTAAGAGATTGTTTTGCCTACATATGTAATATTTTCAGGCAAAGCACCGACACGTCTGCTATCATAAACCACTTAAAGTTTTTCAATTGATAAAACAGGTCTTGAGTAATATAACTGAAAGTGGACTCTGTCCGATGTTACAACTGAAGCGCATTTGAGTCTTAATTGTAACAGCAGGAGTTACAATTGTAACACTGCTAAAAAGTAGCATTAACTCATCGTTTTCAGGTCAAATCAATTATATTTCATTCAGGCAACTGTTTAACGTTTCTTTAACACCAATAATGTGATAAGAATGTCCTATCAAAAATATTGTATATTATTAAAACTTACCAGATGTACCAGTTGGAGCATTTGTGTGAGTTCCTTGATAGGAAAATGCATTAATTGTGCCTACAAAGTTAGCAACTTTGACTGATGGAGTTGCAAAAATGTTATACAACCCTAATTTGATTTAGAATATAATTGAATGACAGCTGACTGAACACAGAATATTGGCAAATATGACACATGAGTTTTGTAAAAGTCCCATTCATACCTGCACTGGTACCCCTGCAGGGTCAATTATGTAGCAACACCCCAAATCACTTATTTTTTTTACAGTCTACGCTACAGAAAAACAGTCTGTTTGTATTTTAAAGTTTTATTGCAAAAAATCCAAAATAGGCTACAATAACATTTTCCTACAGACAGAACCAAATAGGTTAGCTTATTAAATTTCAAGGTAGGACTAAGCCTACATCTCAGTGCAAAGAACATTACAATATGTGCCGTTCAGCATCTAGTGCATTTTTTTTAATATGCATTTTTGTGGGGACATTCTGTAAAACAAGAAACCAAACAAAGAGCAAACTTGTTCGAGCTGCGCTTGCAAATGTCTGCCGTTGTCTCAAATGTAACATGTTACAACTGCGCCGCTCGGCGCACCGTTCATTTGGCGTCGTTTACAGAATGGACCTAACAATCGTAATGTGTTAAAACGATGCAAACTAGTAATGAACATATACATACAGACACCCAAGCGGATTTTAGCTCTGTAACATTAAAGAAAAAATCTGTAATCAAAAAATACTGTGGGAGTGATTTTTTACTTACTTTGTGGAAAACCAACTTCTCTGGCGAGATTTCCCTGCAGCATGGATGAAAAGACTTGCAACTTCTCGGGCACGTGTATTACAGTACTCATCACATGCTGACGTGATGACATCATGACCGCATTGACTAATCAAGAAAAAACATGCATGTTACAATTGTGATGCGTTATAATCAAGGCGGCTCTCCCCTACATCATACCCTGCTGTGCATTGCACTTTTTAGCTTGCAGACCAGTCAAATTGCCCACTCTAACCCTGGTCCACCGCTAAAAGTACCCTGAATGGGCACATGAGCATCAGAACAGGACCATGAGCAGTTGAAGAGGGTTTCCTGGTCCAGTGAGCCCTATTTTCTTTTACATCATGTCCTTCAGCTGAGTACATGTGCACCATTACCTGGGAAGAGATTAAATCAGAGTGCACTGTGGGAAGAAGACAAGCTGGTGGACGGAGTGTGATGCTCTGGGAAAATGTTCTGCTGCAAAACCCTGAGTTTGGGAATTAAAGTAACATCAGTTAGATGGAGCAGTTTTGACACCTTCGCTATATTAGGCAGGCGGTTTTAATCTTGCGGCTGATCGGTGTACATAGATCAAGAGAACATCGAGCTTGATTACATGTCAGAACCTAAAACTTGGAGTTGAGAGCATGATTAAGCAATTTGATAAAGCAACTTAACTTTCATTCTTAACGTGCCACAGTTTACGACAGGGAAATTCAACCGTACCCAGAAAGGTGCCACTATAGGTGCAGGTTTTCATCCAAGCAAAAGCAGTCAAAAACCAGTCTACTAACTAACCCAAAGCTCTTCCGTTGCGTAATTGGTTGGGGTGAAAGCCTGTATCCGTAGCGGGTCTTTTTATTTAACCCTTGCTCCACGATAATAATTCCATTCCACTATGCCATGTCAGACGGCGGTGGTAGTAGGTGACCTCACCAGTTGACCACTTGTACATTTTTTGTTTTGCAAACAACCTGCACTGCGAAAAATTGTCGCGACTTTTGTGATTTAACACATCTAAAATAGTCCTGTCAAGTAATCTTAAGATCCTGCTGTTTTGTATAGAAAATTGCAAATTTAGCAATTTTATGCTTATTTGAGAACAATAAACTAAAAATGTTGACGTAACACAATTCTCCACCAATATGTGCTCTCGCTTCCATTTCGTGGCACAACCAAAATGTGGCTGAGAACGTGAGTGGCATTAATTTTAGCTATGTATTAATAGGCCTACTGGTGGGGGTGATTAAATAAGAAAAGACATTGATTGAAATGTGTGACTTTTTACATGCAGTGCTTTCATAAGGAGTGATGCGTTATTGGTCTTCGCCAACGAATCGCTATATAAATTGAATCATATGTTTTTCTGTAATTCCATAATTTTTGAATCTGATGGAACAGCAAGTCAAACGCAAAATTTCAGGCTCAAGGCCACGTATTTTGTCAAACAGGCTGTGTGGAGTGGATAAGCTTTCAAACCCTGCGTCTAAATGTGAAATACAAGCCTTTTCATTAACCGCACAACAGATCCACATTAAGTTTACATGCTACTTTGAAATTCGAAAGAAATATTTTATCCAAATATTTTCCATTGAGCCTTCCATACATCCTATGATAATATACTGCTCTATTTACGTTTTAATACGTAAAGATTATTCACAACGGCTTAAATTCTGCGAGACGAGTTGCAAAAATAAATAAATAAATTTTTAAAAGCCAGCCATAGCAATGTAAGAATGGCTTAAAATCGCATTACCTCGTCCCACTGGAGCTTAATTATATATAGTTTGGTTTACCTTGGTACTGAGCGAACTGAAAGCATAGGCAAAATTGGACTTCGTGTATTCGAGGGGACTGGCCTGTGGCGGGCGCCGGAACTGAGCCCCAAGGAAAGGTCTTAATTTTAAACTTGGCCTTGACCTATAGGGTCAAGTCTGACCCTGTAAGCGCAGACCTTCGTCTAGGATGGTGTAATGTGTCTCGGCAAGAGGGGGCGGAGTGGCGGTGCGGCCGGTAACAAGGCAATCATAAAATCCAATAAATTTACTCAAAGCACAAACCAGGGCTAATGAGGGGATTGTGGCCATCCGTTATGATTATTTCTAACATATTTCAGTTCAATAAACAAATATTCGCCATGGTTGGTGGTCTGCCGCGTCAGTGGGTGACCGCACGCATCAGAGCGTGGTGCTGAAGATGATTACGTTAAGCGCCATGAGAATTGCACAATCTCAGGGAAAATAGTACACAAATATAGCCACTTTATGTACTCCTACGCAATCAGCAGGCTATGTTTTCGATTAATTGACTTATTATCCGTTCTTGTTCTTTGATCCACATTTTTTAAAATTATGTGGCCCAAATTGAATAAAATGTCATTAAATAGACTAATGGGAAATTGAGTCAAATAGTGTTGTTCCATTCAGACCAAAGCTGAGACAGACAGACACACACGATGAAATATGGTAAGTTTTGCAAACTTGGTTTAATTCAGTTGATGTGGCCCTTCATATTTATAAAGGCTGTTTGTATGACAAGCTTTTAACTTCGGCGGGTCTTCCATTCATCGAGTTGGCCCGTGTACGCACAAATGCAATGATGGCCAAAAGAATTCATATAAATGGCCAATAACGTCACTGCAAACAACAACAACAATAATAATAAACGTGAAAGAATTAAAGGTAAAATCATAGAACAAAAGACTACCTGTGCGTGCTCACCCAACTATTTAGTTTGCTATTGATATGCTGCGTGTCCTTAAATGCAGACTTTGTTTAAATTTCAGGCCTCATGGTTTTGATACATTTTTTGCAGACTACAAGTGTTCATAGCATACATTACTTCTGTGCATTTGCGATGCATTGAATTTCCATGTTTTGAAATGTATATGCATGGACCATATGTTGAAAGGTCTATATAGGCTATAGAAATCACAAAAGCTGTAAACATCTGTCTCGAAATCTCACAGGTATCTAAACAAACCAAGTGCTTTATTTTTCGATCATTTTTGGGGAGTAAAAAATGAATAACTTACAGGCGGCTGCACTAAAATACTGCAAATGAAGATGGATATGCCCACACAGCCCTTGAAGTGGTAATGTACGCTGTTTTAGCGATACATATTGTACATAACTGAAAGAATGGATTGTAATTCAAATATGATCGCTCAAAAACCTTTTTTTTATACATATTGTAGATTATCATATATCACTGAGAATGTGACATTGATGTTCATATGCCATCTGACCGATTACAGTCAGAAATGCGTGAAATCTTACATTTAGAAAACAACGTATCCAATTTTTGTGTTAAAGATAGCGGAATAGCAAATGGCAATCCGACACAAAGAAATCAAGTTCCTCATAATTCGTTTAAGGTTTATGCAGCTTCTCCAGTGCAATAAAACCTTTCTTTTTTTTTTTTTTTTACTTCTCACGTGTCCTCCTGCTACCCAATAGAATCCGTGTTTTTGCTCAACCAGAATTGCGTCAACGCAGCCCTGTTGATGTAACCGGGTGTCCAGCGCTGCACTTCGGTCTTAGAAATCTGTATACTGAACGCTGTGCGTGATATGACCACCTCTCTGGTCTTGAATCCTCGCTGGGCGGACACCGTAATGTTTGTATACGATAACAACTTGGATGAGCTGAACAAAAACATGGAGGGTCTGGTTGGTAGCGGCAATTTCGCTGCCAGCCAGTGCAGAAATCTAGTGGCCCATTCCGCTTTAGGGGGTCATCCGTCCAGCTTCGTGCACACCTACACCGCCGGGGACATATCTGGCCCTGGATCAGCGGACGCGGGAAAACCGTGCACCCCGTGCCCTACGGTTCCTCAAAGTTCCTCTACGACCCCACTGCCATATGGGTATTTTAGCAACGGCTATTATCCTTGCAGAATGGGGAGGGGCTCGCTGAAGTCCTGCACACAGCCTAGCCCCCTCGGCTATTCAGCAGAAAAATACATGGACACTCCTGTTACTTCCGAAGAGTACCCCAACAGGACCAAAGAATTCGCGTTTTACCATGGTTATCCCAGCCCGTACCAGCCCATGGCGAGCTATCTCGACGTCTCTGTGGTGCAGACTCTCGGGACCGGAGAACCCAGACACGAGACACTTTTGCCAATGGACAGTTACCAGCCTTGGGCGTTGACAAACGGATGGGGCAGCCAAATGTGCTGCGCTAAAGACCAGGGCCAGACTGGAAATCTTTGGAAATCGACGATAGTTGGTAAATATCCTCAGAATGCAAAAGCATGTGTCCATTATATTTTTACGCAGTAATCATGGGAGTGAAAGCCTACAATAAGATGCAAATGTAGACTATCTCTGCATCTGAACTCAATGCGATAAGGCATATCTGTTCAGATGCAGATGGAAATGCAGGCGGCAAAATGATTCTGGTGGCACATTCAAAATCATGTCTAAATTTCTGCTGGTGTTTTCCTTCCCATGTTTTAAGAAAGATTTGGTCATGTTCTATTATCCTCTCTGAAAACCAATAATTAGCCTCACAGCATTCATAACTGTATGGAGAAATCGTCATACAAAGAGGTGGCTTGCAACAGGAAGAGACAGATTGACATTTGGTCAATGGGCGACCAAAATCATGTCGGCCATTTACATTGCGTCTTTTAAATAGTTTGAAACAAGTCAGTCTTTCTTTTCTTCTAAAAACGTCATGCTCCGATATTTATGCTAACGGTTTTATTTATTCCAGATGTGGTGTCTCATCAACATGATGGCAGCTCCTTCCGCCGCGGTAGGAAGAAAAGGATACCCTATACCAAAGTGCAGCTAAAAGAATTAGAGAAAGAATACAGTTCCAACAAGTTCATCACGAAAGACAAGCGGAGGAAGATCGCAGGAGTAACCAATCTTTCCGAAAGGCAGATTACAATCTGGTTCCAGAACAGGAGGGTAAAGGAAAAGAAGTTGAGTGCAAAAGTCAAGAACAACACCCCTCAGCTCAGTTAACCAATACACTTGGAACTAAAGACTTATGTTGTCTTATGAAAGAAAATAAATTGAGCGATGGATCTTGAGCTGCCGTTTGTGCCATATCGCCTGCAAAATTACGTTGCAGTTGGACGAAGAGGACACAAAAACAATAATACCAGCCGTCTAACTGACTATAGGTTAACTCTGTAAATACATAAGCATGTAGCCACCATTACCTGCCATATAACAACATTAGACGCACCATTGTTATCGCTGCTTGTATTGATTATATTCCAGGCGCTGTATCGCTTTGAATAGGCATGTTAGTTCAGTAGGTTTGCAATTAAGCATTCCAGTCATATGTTAAAACGTGCTCATGTATACATTTTGAAAAAACTTTCAAAACCTGTATTATACATTAGGCCAGGTAGGCCGATCAATTGCTCCCATCAATCCACTAGTGACATAAAAAGTTGATATTCAAAAAAAAAAAAAAAACATGTACACGTTTTAGTGGAAGGAGAACGTATATAATCTTTGAAAGCAAATTCCTAAACTGTGATTGTGTATCTTGCTTATATAATGTTTATGAAGCATATATGCATGCGCGCGTGGTTTTATGTTTGTGCGCACCCATGGGAGTGCAAGTAAACGTTTCAATTTGAATTGACAGTTTTATTGATTCGTGTCATAATTTTTCGAATGTTTTGAAACCAGTTAATATGCTGGGGACTGTTCTCACTGCGTTGTCATTATGAAATCGCACTTTACGCTTGAAACCCGGCACTGCGCAATATGCAGAGATACAGAGAATGAAAGCTATCCTAAACAACGCAGCTATACGGTTAAATATATTGCCTGATCAAAAATATTAAAGCCAATATTGATATGAAATATAGTTATATTTACACCTCAAAAGATCATGTCGTTCTAATGTTATTATTACTTGCGCTGGATGAGCATGTGCAATTTAAAAAATAAAAAGTTGACTCAACTTAAAGTAAGGCAACCAGCAGCAAAGCAGCTTTGAGTAGGCTCAACTTCAATTTCGAAATTATTTCAAAATCAGTTTGTGCAAGAACTGGGGCTTGAGGTGAGCAAAATCAAAAGTATTTTGCATCTGGTTTTTTTTTTAAGTTTAGTCAGATTTGTATTTTGCGCAGTGTACATATCGTAAAAAGCTTTATAGGTAAATTGAAAGGTAAGGCGCCCAGCTACAGGCCACAGCCTATCAAAAAATTTTACATATTCCATTCATAAATGTCTGTTTATTAATCTTACTCGTGTACAACCTGGAGCTAGTTGTAAAAATAGAATTTTCTTCGAATTCCCCGTGTTGCAAAAATTTTAAAAAAATCTCCATTTCGGACCAATATAATCACAGTAAATAACTTATGGGAAAGGCTAACAGAAAGTACACTATGCAGAAGGATGTTAGTTAACGAAATATTTGTCAGGTGACAGTAACTAAGATGACACTCGTTCAAAGCAGAGGAGTGTTTGATGTCTGAGAAAATAAGAGCAAAGAGGTGCAGACGGCTATCATAAATCTCCTCTTAACCTTGACCTTGAGCACTGAAAGCTCAAAAGATAAGCTATGACCTTGACTTCGACAAATTCATGAATAATCAAACAGGGAGGGTCGGTTCAGTTTTCCTGGCTCCTGCTAGACTGACTACGACTGCGGCCGTTTCTGGTGATCTTTTTTTCATCTTAACAACGCGCTGTTTTTCAGAAATGGAGACGAATGATAGCGATAATCCGCTGGCTAAGATGTTAGAAGACCATTAGTAATGTTTTAAGCCCACCGTAGATTTAACGGCGTCGCCTATTTTCAAAGAATGTATCCTGAGTCTAACAGGTAAGTTGATTTGCACAAGATAACCTGCCTTTTTTCGTCTTTTTGATGTGTGATTTACGCGTCTGTCTAAATCCAAACAGTTTAACGACTGGATAGAGAGCAGAGCTTAAATCTCCACAGGCACCCTATGGCCCACATAGGCTAATGGCATCCACACGTGGTTGGGCGTAGCCTAAACTTTATGATTGTATGAGTATGTATATCACCTAAACATTATTCAGTTCTTGTATTTATCGCGTTCTGCATCTAAATGGCCACTTACGCGTGTACACTGTCTCGCAAAAAAAAAAAAAAAAAAAAAAGTCACCACCTGGATTCTACTCAGCAAATAGGCAAGAGCCTTCCATTGAATAATTACTGCAGCGATTAAAATGTTTCAGCTGGCAACAAATTATTTCATCCTGACTGATTCTGTGAGTAGATTCTGTGAAATGATTCTCATTTCTTTAACGACCATGGGTGCGCTTCCCGAAATCACAGATGCTAACTTACATAGTTGGAACCATTGACTGTGAATGGACGAACTATGTAAGTTGCTAACTTAGTAAGCTAGCAACTATACGCTTTTGGGAAACGCATCCCACGTGGAAAGACATATCCTGTGATCGTGGAAAAGATGCTACTGCTTCAGAGGGGTCAAATTATTGGCCTGCATTAAGTGAAGTAAACAACTAAACAGATTGCTGAAATTATTAAAATTGGGTGAAATACTGTTTAGGCCTAATGAATCATAAAACCCTGGAAGGATAGTGGTCAACGATCATCTTCCAGGAAGAAATGTGTTCGGAAAAAAAGGCTTGATCGTAATCGGAGATCACTTAGACGTTTGGTGAAATCAAATCGTAAAAAAATAAATAAATAAATTAAAAAAAAAAAATCAATATTAGAACTCACGACTATGTTTAATAGTGAAAGTAAGAGCATTTCCACACGCACAGTGCGAAGAGAACACAAAGAATTGGGACTTAACAGCTGTGTAGCCTTAAGAAAACCACTGATCAGTGAAGCTGATCGGAAAAAAGGCTTCAATTTGCTCATGAGCATTAAAATTGGACTCTGGAGCAGTGTTAAGAAGTCATGTGGTCTGATGAGTCCAGATTTTCCCAGTTTCAGGGTGATGCGCGCATCAGGGTAAAAAGAGCGGCGGGTGAAGTGATGCACCCGTCGTGCCTCGAGCCTGCTGTACAAGCCTGTGGGGGCAGTGTTATGATCTGGGGTGGCTTCAGTTGGTCAGGTCAGGTTCAGCAACGATACGTGCCAAAAAATGAGGTCAGCTGACTGCCTGAATACACTGAATGACCAGGTTTTTCCATCAATGGATTTTTCCCTGATGGCATGGGCATATTCCAAGATGACAATGCCAGGATTCATCGGGCTCAAATTGTGAGAGTGGTTCAGGGTGCATAAGAATACATTTTCACACATGCATTGGCCACCACGGAGTCCAGACCTTAACCTTACTCAGAATCTTGGGATGTGCTGGAGAAGACTTTATGCAGCGGCCCGACTCTCTCATCATAAAAACAAGATCTTCGTGAAAATTTAATGCAACTCTGAACAGAAATAAATGTGACAACGAATCGCATAAGCGTATCAAAACGATGCCACGGCGAATGCGTGTCGTAATCAAAGCTAAAGGCGGTCCCACGAAATATTAGTGTGTGTAAATTTTTTTGGCCTCGCAGTGTGGCAACCAAAGACATTTTCTCAAAATTAATTTGCGAAAGCTTACTTTAAATACCACTTGATGTAGGCTATAAAGTAGCCAGCCGCATTTCATAGTATTCCGAGAAAATGGATATCGCAAAATAAAAATGCATGATTCAACAGTGGCCTATCTTGACACCAGTTTACATACTATCATATGCATGTCCAAACTTTATGCGCACTGTGCTGTAATTACACGTTCCCAATATGCATCATATTGTAGGTCAATGTTAAAATTAATTCTGGCGTGCCTCTGAATTGTAAGACGGTCGACTACATCAGCTATGCCCGCTAAAGTAAAAAGCTGATGTTATCAAAAATACACTATCTATGCAGGCCAAGGCCGACAAAAACCCGAATGCAATCAATTAATTTTACACAATGATTGCGCACCCATAAAGTCTAAACATGGAAAATCTACGCAAATGTAGCCAACTCTAATTAATTATCTAACTAATTATCCATAGGGGTGATCAGGGACAGTTCTAACACTTATTGCGATTTTGCAAAAAAAAAAAAAAAAAAAAAAAAAATGTTTACGCTGGAATAGCCAATATTAAAAACTTCAATGGGTCAACAACTGAAACAATATATTTAATTGGTATGAAGAAATATGTAAACAGCTTGTATTTAAATCAATTTTGCAGTCACCCCACTGTTACAACCATCCTTGTTACTACTGTCCCTGGTCTCCCCTATACATAAAGTGAGTGCAGGATTCAATTTCTTTATTAAACTCACCAATAAAATTAGTCATGTATATGAACACGTATGAACAAAGATTTAAACTACATATATAAAAGAAAGGCGGACTATTTCTTTAAACTGGTCAATTTTTCATAGAATACAGTAGGCTATTAGTGACGATATGCTGTCACATTATTTTTATGTAATGTGTTACGATTTCTCGTTTTCGTTCCCTGAAAGATTCGGATAGATTTATGCAATTCTAAAGTCATATATATTTATATAAAGGAAAGGCTTCAACCTATAATGAAGCCTCGCGTCCTAAACTACGTATGGTCACGTTTTGTCTTGTTCTCTGATAATAGAATAAATGCGAGAAAATGTGCAAAGAGTTCATATGGTCTTCATACCAAATCACAAATGCCACTCCACTCGTGACATCTAACTTGACAGAAACGCTATAAAAAGGCTACAAATATCGGGCAATTTTGTGGGTTCGGCCAATTGGTATAGACTAATTTAGAAAAGACCACGGGTAATGAATTGGCACCGACATTTTTTCAAAATTATATCATACATCTAATTAGCCTATAATCAGAAAATATTATACGCACAGGCCGAGTTTGACTGCATATTACTTTTCTGAACCGAATGGAATTTGGGTTGAGTAGAATTTAGGTAATAATAAAAACAGAGTTCAAAGAAACGTTGCATTAACATAATAACATAATAGAAATATCAAAATAAATGCGTCATTACCTTCTTCATAGTTAATAAAAGAAACATGATATGCTTACATTTGTTTGACTTGCAGAGCGGCGCGGTTTAAGTGAACTTCATGGGCTACATCTACTAAGAGGCCTGTCGGCCTAGAGAGCTTCGCTCAGGATGACTGAAATGTCCATGTCATAACCTTAATTTCAGATATCCTTGAAAACTAAATATATTCACACATATGACACATCAATAAAAGACTGAAAAAATGAGCACAAACACTGATTTTCTAAGTCCAAAATGCTGAATTTCTCAAAAACCGGGCCGTAGAATTGTCTAATTTATGCAGGGGATATTCAGAACATCATAAGGAAGGCTCACAACAAATTAAACAAAAATTTATCAGAAAATTTTTGAGATATTAATGAAAGACTGAAAAAATGAGAACAAACACTGATTTTCTAAGTCCAAAATGCTGAATTTCTCAAAAACTGGGACGCAGAATTTTCAAATTTTTGCTGGGGACCATCAGAACATCATAAGGAAGGCTCACAACAAATTAGACAAAAAGTTATCAGAAAAGTTTTGAAATATTAATGAAAGACTGAAAAAATGAGCACAAACACTGAATTTCTAAGTCCAAAATGCTGAATTTCTCAAAAACTAGGACATAGAAATTTCTAATTTTTGCAGGGGATCATAAGAACATTATAAGGAAGGCTCACAACAAATTAGACAAAAAGTTATCAGTTTTTGAGATATTAATGAAAGACTGAAAAAATGAGCACAAACACTGATTTTCTAAGTCCAAAATGCTGAATTTCTCAAAAACCGGGACGTAGAATTGTCTAATTTACGCAGGGGATATTCAGAACATCATAAGGAATGCTCACAACAGTTAGACAAAAAGTTATCAGACAGTTTTTGAGATATTAATGAAAGACTGAAAAAATGAGCACAAACATTGATTTTCTAAGTCCAAAATGCTGAATTTCTCAAAAACCAGGACGTAGAATTTTTTCATTTTGACAGTGAATATACAGAAAATCATAAGGAAGGCTCGCACCAAATTAGAAAAAAGTTATCAGACAGTTTTTGAGATATTCAAATTTGAAGTGAAAAGTTGACGCCGGACGGACAGAGACAGACAGACGGACGCCGGACGACTCAGCATTAGAAAAGCTCCGCTGACTGCTGACTATCGTCACAGCGGAGCTAAAAAGCTAGGCCCTATAACTGTAAACCTCGATTGTGTGGTGCACTCAAATATTTTGTGGAAACTGATTACCTAAGAAAATTGTGTAAGCCAACATTATTGCCTTGAGTGGACGGTACTATAAAAAACATGGTATATATTTCGAAAAGTTACTTTTACCTCGTTTTAAGTGTTTTGAGCACAAGATCATTAAATAGCAATATGAGTTTTTTGGGTCAATCAGTTTCCACAAAATATTCAGTTCATCACGCTATGCGGGTTTGCAGTGCTTCTAATGAAAATCAAAAATGATTGTCTTTTTTTGGTAAACCAGAGTAAGACCAAGTTAAAGTACAAAGGTTCCTCGTGTACTTAAGAGTTAATGTGACGCATTCCTCATTTTCATGAAATTTATGTTGGTACCACCATATGTAGGCTACTATAGATACAATTTGCTCAAGAAATTCAAAGGAGTTGAATGTAAATTTAACTTTGCTGCGTTCAGACCATCATTTTGGCTTGTAGTTTGGCTACTTGACGATGGAATGAGAGAGAACAAAAAACGGGAACACCGTCCACTCAAAGAGAGATCGCGTCCAATACAGAGAGGGGTTGAATTTATTAGATTTTACTTAATTTTTATTAATTGATTTATTTACTTATTTTTGGTGTGCGGCCATATTGTGATCGTAAACCCTACTGGGGCCAAGAAGAGCTAAAGCAGGTCCAAGTCTCGGCAGGATACTTCAAAGGGATGTTTCTCAAGTTCACGTCCACAGTCGAAGACCTCCTCCCTTCAGACACCCCCCCTCCCTCATCCCCCCACCCCCGTTTTTTCCGCATTTCGGGTTAGTCTTTTGTCTCCGAGTTGACTTTGCAGTTGAACTTGAGACATCTTGTAAACAATAAATGTAGTCTAGCCCCTGTCTGGACGGCGTTAGTCATTGAGCTCCGGGTGCAAAGGCCGGTGTTTGGGAACACAGGAAAAAAAAAAAAAAAAAAACACACAATCCCGAACAAAGACCGCACCGGATAGGAAACAATTAAAAAATAAATGGCGCCATGCCATTTTCTTTTTGTTGCAGCTATGAGAAGTGGTGATGTCAAAAACTGTTCAAACGTTACACGCGAAATGCAGCGGTACATCAAATGACATCTAATTGTATAACCATCCATATAATGCTGGGTGCAGTATAGTCATAAGGCCATTTCTCCGTCATAGTTTAGCATTTCGGCCCAGTGCAAATGCGAGAGAGGACTAAATTTAGTCATAATTGTGTCACGAACTTCACTTAGAAAGAAATGCGTTTGCCATTTATTTTTTCGGTAAGTTAGTCTAAGCGAGAAATGCGAATAACGAACACAGTAATACGGAGACAACTGCATTTGGCAACAGTCTGCCTCGACAGCCAGTAAAGACACATAAGGTGTAATGTCGCTGGGATCGAAAAAAATACACCAAATTAATGATTTTTTTCATACATAAAATATGACCTCAATATGAACAAATGAATGAAGCAATTTGAATGTACTGGTTAATGAAAAGTTGCACTGTGAAGGTAGGCAAATGGACCAATGTCCTACTGAATAAATTTGCACAGAAAAAAATATCCTTAAAAGATCCTCATTTCTGATATAATTGTACTTTTAAGTCTAGTTTTAAAGACAGCAAATGCTTACTGTTATAAATGCGTTCTATTATAAGACAACAAATGATATAAGCAAGGTATCGTGCAACACAGCCTTATTGCTGGCAGCACAATTTAGTACAACCCAATCGCTATAAAAAGGTAACATGGTTGCCTCAATGGGGTATTTTTATTTCGAGCAGGCTGCTACTTTTCTCTCGAACAGGAAAAGCCTTATATATGATAATGTTTTCTTATTTTAGAGTGAACGATGCTCTCCTGAATATGAAAGCGTTTGATTTTCTATTCTTTGCCAATGATGTGCTTTGTGAGCGGTTATTAGATTAAATTCTTTCAACTGCGGTAGGTGCGTTGTAATTATCACGTTAGCTTTTATTGACAAATTCAAGAAATATAAAAATCTTATTAAAATTAAATTCAGAAAAATATGGGTCGAGAAAGCAAGTAAGGAACTAGAAGAATACAACTTCGAGTATTGTACCAAATGAAGGGATGCAATAAAAACTTTCAGTTTGACAAAATTCTGAATTATCCATTATAAATTACAAATTGTAAACAATTTTGTATGGATTTGGGACGATTGTAGTACGCATTTTTAATAAATATTTTTATTAATGATTTTAATAAGTAAGAGATCGTTTCAGAAAACAGCAATTTCATAGGAAGAGCTTCACTGTAAAAATAGTTGGGCTTTTTGCTATTTCAACATCACGAACTCCAATCAACTAAAATCAAATTAATATCCTGTTTTGTTAATAAAATGAACACGCATTGTGAAATGAGGAAAGGCACATCCATTATTACAGTTTAAAAAACTGAACCAATGTCGCCAGACAAAGATTCAATAAACATGTCCCTCTTGAAGGTTTTGTGGATGTGTCAGCATGCAGTGATCTCGTGTTGCCTATGGTTACCTCTAACTTTGTCGTAGTGAAGACCAGCGTTGACTTCGGCGCTGGTTATCAGCACAAAACGGGGTAGAAGGGAGGAAGAAAAAAAAAAACTCTTGATAACTGTGTTTTGTACTCAAACATGAGTAAAATATCTGCGAATGGAGCGAGGAATACGCGATTAAAATACTTTGATTATTAATCACATAGCTACAGGCAGCATGGCGTCGCTCGCCACTACCGTTTTAGCCTTTACTCTATAGTCTTATTTAACCCTTGTGCTTCTGCTGTGCAAACTACTGTTAACTTATAAGAATGTAAACGGAGGCCCTTGGGAATGCCTTTAAGAGTTGACCATAGAGTTCCACATTAAAAAGGCCACATATAGGTTAAATATAATTAATTTTTTTATCACCACCCGAGGGATCGTCTATTCCACAGGTCTATCTTAAACCACGGAACATGAAACAGTGGGTCGCTTTTCTCGCCTTTTCGTGGAATTTCTACACCCCAGCTAGAAATTAACGTCGTCAGAGAATGGTTTGCAAAATGTTGTTTGGCCAAAAGCTAAGCATATTAGAAAGCACATATTAAATTCGAGAACATCGGAGCGTTCATCGCGTAAATGTGAATGAGATAATTTCATCGAATTCAAGGATATTCTACTGGATAAGTTATCACCTTATGATACCGGGCGAGATGAACAGCCTCCTGACAGCAAACCGACAAGGAATGAGAATAAATTGGCTTCGAAAAAAACGGCCCAGGGTCTGAATAGTCCTTCCAGCTTAATGAACTGGAAAGACGCATATCATTCCCATCGTTAATGACGACTTATATTTACATGGTGTTCATGGGAAGCAATGTACCATCACTTAAACCAAGAACAATATGATTCTAAGACAAGCTAATTCTGAAAAATGGACAGGGCGTCTTGGCGTAAAAAACGCAACTCATCTGTTAACTTTAACGTGGCACTCCTATTACGCGAACCTTATAAATTCAAGTTGCGGATGGAATTGAGAGAAGCACGGAGCTGAAATGAACTAGATGCGTATTCAACAGCGCTGTGGATTCAAATCGTAACGGATTATTATTTTAATTTTACAAATGGTGTCACTTTCCCAACACAAATGTCAAAGTCTGCTTGGATCAAGCCCGCCTTGCACGCTAATAAAAATATCCAAGTTGGCTACACAACACATCCAAGGCTCGATGTCGAGATTTCCACAACATGCTTTTATGAAGCATCGCCGCGTGGAAATCACTGAGTCCTGAAAATCATTAATACTCGCACACATTATTCAGAGTGAATATTAAAAGAATGATAGTTTTGAATCAAACGCAAAATACAACCCCAATTCAGAAAAAAAGTTGGAACGGTTTGTAAAATTAAAATTAAAACCGAAAGCAGTGATCTGTAAATTGTCCTTGACGCATATTACGCTGAAAACAATATAGCAGCGCATTACTGATGTTCATTAGCACATTCATAATTTTGATTTTTCAAAATAAACTCAAATCAATTTTGATTATTAAATTTGAAAAAAGAAAAAAAGTTGGGACAGTGGAGTTCTTTTGCCACTTTTTTTTTTTTGCTGCCATTCCTTCTCAAAATACTTGACAAATGCTTGGGGACTGAAGACACCAAATGATTGAATGTTTCAGGTATAATTTTTTACCTATTCTTCCCGCAAACAAGTCTTAAGGTGTGCAACAGTATGGGGTCTATGTTGTTAATTTTGTGTTTCAAAATGTGCCAAACATTCATATTGGGCACATGAAGGCAGGCCAGGCCAGCAAACACACCCCCTTCTCACACAGCCATGCTTTTGTCATGCATGCAGAATGCAGTGTTGACTTACCTTGTTGAAATATCTAAGGGCATCCCTGGAAAAGTTGTCCTCCTCAAGGCAGCATCCCAGATCTTGATGGACTTTTCAGCACTAATGGTGCCTTCATAAAAGTATAAGCTAACTTTCCCAAGGGCACGGACATAACCCCATACCATGACAGTGCATTGCTTTCAGACTTGTGGCTGATAACAGTTTAGTTGGTCCTTTTCCTATTTGGTCCTGAGTCCATGCACTGTAAAAAGTTGACTCAAATTAAACAAGTAAGGCAATGAGCTGCACATAATTTTTGAGTTGGTTCAACTTTAAGTTCCAAGTTCTCTCAAAAATTATTTTGAGCAAACTCAAAAACTCAAGTTCAGTAAACTCAAAAATGCTGTGCAGCGGCTTGCCAAATTTAATTAGTTTTATTTTTTACCATGTGGCATCCATTTCTTCCAAAAAAAAAAAGACTTAAAATATTAATTTGTCTTACCAAAATGCATGTTTCCACTGTGTGATGGTCCAATCCAGATGCCTCGGAGCCCACCGAAGTTGGAGTTTCTGGACACTTAAAGGTTTCTGTTTGACCAGTATACTTTTCAGTTGACTCAATTTAAAAAAAGTAAGACAACGGCTGCACAGCATTTTAAGTTTGATAAAGTTCAACTTCCGAGATCTTTCGGAGATTAGTCAGCGTAACTTCAAAAACTCAAATTGAGAAAAATCAAAAAAGCTGTGCAGCTGGTTGCCTAACTTTGAAAGCCCCCCCCTTTTTTTGCCAATGGTTTGCCAAAGTAATCCTGAGCCCATGTGGTTATATCACAAACAGAAAAATGACGGTTCTAGGTGCAGCGCAATCTGAGGGAGAGGACAACGCGGGAATTCAGCTGAGGCTTGCGCCCTTGCAATTTACGCACAGAAATTCCCATAGATTCAGAGAATCTTGTCATTAGGTTATTTACCATAATGAGTGGGCAGCATGATGGCCAAGTGGGTAGCACTGCCCCCCTGCAACAAGAGGGTCCTAGGTTTGAATCCGGCCTGAGGCCTTCCTGTGTGGAGTTTGCATGTTCTCTCCGTATTCGCGTGTGTTCACTCCACGTTCTCTGGTTTTCCTCCAGAGTCCAGATACCTGCTTTTCAGGCTAATGGGAGACTCCGAATTACCCATAGGGATGAGTATGCGAGTGAATTGTGTATAAATGGTGCGTACGCCCAGTGATGGATTAGCGAGCTGTTCAGGGCAAGTCCCTGCCTTTCGCCCATCTCCCGGTAAGATAGGCTCCAGCTCCCCCGCGACCCTAGCAAGGAAGAAACGGTTTAGATAATGGATGGAAGGATTTTGTTTATTTATTTTTATTTGTTTATACCAGGAGTCCGATTGAAAGCAAGCTCTCTTTTGCAACGGAACCCAGTTGTGAACCACAGTAAAACATCCAAGTGCAACAATAAATAAAAACAACACTAAAGAACTTCAGTACACATGTACATTCCTGCTTCATGGCAGCCAATAAAAGGACGGATGCACCGTCGAAGGTGAAGTATCCGAATACCGTCCAATCTTTCTTTAAGAAACATAGTTTGTAAAACTTAAGACGATTTTCTCGTGCATTTGGCGACTCTGAGGGATTAAGCCTTTCTTCGATACTGCCTTTGCACCAAATCATGATTACAATAACCTGCTGATATCAGCATTTCAAAGCATATTGTTATAATAATAATAATAATAATAATAATAATAAATTTTTTAAAACACATTACTAGCCATAAATTTCCCCCTATGCAACTATTTGGAAAACATTGCAGGCCTGAATAGCAGGAATGGGTGTATATTTACAGATGCATCGAATATCCTGTCTCCGCATTCCCTACAATAAAATACAAGTCAAAGCAAATTCAGAAATCACAGCTTTGTGTTCTTATGTGCATTACTGTCCCAAACTGCTTCCAAGTTGGGGTTGTGAAATTAGAATACTAACAGTCGCATTCCACTGCAGGAATGTAGCATTAGACTTAGATCTGCACAATTAAATGCAACATAGGCGAACGTAACGACTATGCCAATCTGGATTAGTAATGTAGGGGTAATTGAAAACTCAGAGGCAACTCGAGAACCCGCTGGCGCAAAGTTAAGGATGTGGTCCAGATGTGTCCGGCACTCACGCTCAAATGCAGCATGCCGTCTTTTTTCCAAAAGGGACTGACCGTCAAAAATCCAAAAAGCAATTAATCTTCTTCGATTATTTATTTTTGCTATCAATTTTTATATTTTGGGTTTTGAGAATTCTTCGTCACACTGATGAATTATCACATCATTAACGAAAACTTTAGGGCACCAAAAGCGTATGAACATGTGAATGGGCTGGTCGTGGTCGCTGACGTAGTAACGGAAGAATGATAAAAAAAAAATGGAAGTGAGTACATTTTGGTGCAAGACAAAACAAAACTGCCGACTAAGAAATTAGATGATAAATTATTTTGTTTTAGACTCTTGTGGTAATGAAAGGCGGGGGGGGGGGGGGTGTAGATAAAGCTCAAGAGTTCCAAAGGGTCACCGTTGCGTAAAATAGACCGTTACTATGCTGGATTGGACAGAAATGACTGAACACTGATCTTTGAAATCATCATCTCCCTACTTTACGGAACTAACTCTCGAGCGCCATCTTCCGTCGAGTTGCAACACATGCAGTAAACAGCATTCACAACAATAGCACTTAAGAAAAACAACAGTTTACTGGCCAGCAAACTTTGATTACCAAGATGGGAAAACCTCCCCGTTCCCTTCATTTTTAAAAATCGAGGATGTTAAATAACAGCAGTATTTTTCCACCCAAAAAAGACAAGATAATAAAATCAGATAATGTTCATGGTGAGGGCAGCCAAGGTGGAAGGATCAATGAAGTACACCCTTCATTACGGAAACCAATGTATAGCCTCCACAAGTGAGTTTTGAGTTGTTGTAATGTCTTGAGTAACAATGCTATTTCGGATTTTGTAAAAAACTCATTGAATGACAGAGTAAAATCTTCACTGTTGAATCAACTCATATACACTACCGGTCAACAGTTTTTGCACACCCCAATACTTTCTATAATTGTTACAATTTTTTAATATTTTGTTCTTGTGTAATAGTCTCATATTGGTTTTATAACAGAAAGGTATGAAAACTGGGGCCCAATGTATAAACCATGTATAACAAAACAAATTAAGAAAAAACAGGGTCAGTCATTTTGTCAGTATTTAAGCAGATCAGTAACAATGATCTAATCCAGTGCTTCTCAAACCTCTCCTGGAGAACCTCCTGTCCTGCATCTTTTAGATCTCTCCCTGCTCCAGCACAGGTGATTCAAATGATCTACTAATGATCAAGCAGTGTCACTGGGTTGATAGCGAGCTGATCATTTCAATCACCTATGCTGGATTACTAGTGGATTTTTCTTGTAAAGTTATTATTTGTAATAAACAAGTATTGGGTTCCAGTGATTTCTGTTGTAAACATACATGTAAGATACAGACTTGACAAGATTTTAGGGTGGGCAAAAACTTTTGACTGGTAGTGCAGAAGTAACTGTGGTAACTCAGTGAGTGCAGAATTAGCATCAGAAAATTAACACTGCTGGGTGTTAATCTTGGAGATGAAGCAATTGGAACCCGAAGCCTTATGAGGACAGCATAGAAGGGGAGGGTGTCAGAACTAGCATGGCAGAATCAGGGTGGATTCCCTATAAATCACCAAGACTAAGATCATGTAATTAGATTAACAGCGTGATATCATCCATGGCTTCCAAGATAATAATTTCTGGTGCTATGCAACAATAAGACATTACCAGTTTTTGAAAAGACTACCTCAGTTGAATAAACTGTTGAAAACCAAGTTAATGAAAAAACTGTTGATTTTAGCATAAACAAAACGTTTTGTGACATCCAGAAAAAAAAGATGCATTTTACATGAGTTTCGCAATATTTTATGAGATGAAAACCAAACAAGTCGATCAAGAATTAATGCAGCAATGCAGTAAACCCCATTCAAGAAATGGCATTGTCCACAATTGCAAGACTGGTGATAGCATATGGACGATTCCATTTAAGATTATAGGGGTGTTACTACTGGATAAAGCTGTCCTAGGCTAGGATATTTTGAAGTGTTGTGCAAACAACAATTGTGTACCGAGACCATATATTCCTAGAATAGGTTTAGCTGAAATTTCTGACATTCCAGATACTTTTCCATGGGTCTTATCATGATGAATGTTTTGACAGAGTTTCTCTTTCCTCATCAAGGAAATGCCCTCAAATGATTTTCATTGATAAGCATTGATAATGATGACGATGATGAAGATGGATGATAATGATAATAATAATAAAAATAAATAGGTTTTAATTACTTAGCATTTCTTGTGCACCCAAGGTCACTTTACATGGTAGACAGATTATAATAAAACATTAAAACAAGGTTAAGCAAACATGCAGATAGGACATAGCAAGCAAGCAAGAAAGAAAAAAAGAGGCTTTAAAATTTTTTTTTTGAATATTTGGAGACCCAATATGGTCCAATAACAAAAATTGCATTTCTAAGGCCAAATTGACAGACAGTAGATGCATTCTTTCAGAAGCCATGAATTCTACACAGAAAAGCGTCCCAGACATTTTTCCAAAAATGTAGGTCTTTATTTTATAAAATTATTGATCGCTAAGGGTCACACTACATTCCACAACATAAAACTCTGAACTTTAAAGTACTCTTACAGCAGAAGTAAACCATGCATGAGGCAGAAATCCTCTGGATTTTTTTTTTTTTTCTCATCATTATCCATTAAAAAATAGAAAAATAATAATCTAAAAGGTGCTGTGAATTAAACTCCAGGAGTTGGCAATGAATGGCACATACAACAAAGCTGAGGGGGTGTCAAACCATTGGAACCCTCCATCATGAATACCACCTTTTTGAAGCTCATAATGCACTGCTCGTTGAGCCTGGTTCGGACAGAGATTGATTCATGTCTGAAATCAGAGCTGTAGGTCTGGGGTTCTGATCCAACCGAATGTCCGTCTATCCCAGTCAGAATGCTTTGACTTGCGGCCAAATTGTTTTCTTTTCTTTGTGTTGTTTACTCCCCCTGTTTTTGGCATCGGATATCACAGCACGCTTTATATTGATAAAAAAATTTAAATAATAATGATAATAATAATACAGCTACGGCATTGACGGTGATTCAGTTTACAACTAGTGTTTGAGATAAGTTTTTAATTCAGTGTCGCAAGTGATTGTGAAGCCCTATTTTACCCGCTATTACACTAATGCACTAACAACTGGATGACGTCACTCCAAAGTAAATTTGCTAGTGTACTAATTTAGCCAGATAATAGAAAACACTACGGTAAGAGCTGGAGAAGCAAAAAAATGCATATATTTCTGACAGCTGTACTCACATGCATGACGTTTACTTTTGCTCAAACATGGTCCAAAACAATAATTGCTTTGATAAAGACCGTTCCATGAGAAAACGACAGATACATATTTTTTAATGCATCAAGAAAACAGTTCTGCTTCACAAAAAATACAGTCTCAGAAGATGGCTCACAAACTAGGCCGACTGTTATTCTGACAGCACTGCTTATTGTACTCGGATGTGTTTTGATATATCCGCATTAATGATGCCCTCCGTCAAAACAAATAATTAGGTCCAGATGTTGATTTATACAACCCAAAGCTTGCATTGATTCTGTTGCTTGTAGACATGGTTCTGGGAATCGTCGTTGCCAGTACATAGACTTCACCCTCCCTTCGGGCTATATTTCGCGATCCTGTTTTGTTTCACAAGCGCTAATTCCCTTCCTTCTATGTCCTTTTTTCAGTGGCCTCTTGGCGTGTGCCACATCATTTTTTGCATTAGTTGCCTTCTTACAGAGGAAGGACAAAAACAGGAGCGAAATGATTCACATCCGAAGTAAGAGCGGAGCACAATTTTTATTTATTTATTTTGGATCTCAGAAAAAATGAGATTCTTCAGCTCTGCCCCGGTGATTGTGGAAGTTTTGGAGGTATACTTGTTCTTTCGGGTCCTTGGAATATTTTCACCCAATTATTCACAGATTTTCCTGTGACGTACCACCTTCCTTAGACAGTTAAATCATATATACTCATTTCATAATACATTTACTGCTGAACTATTCCGTAAGTGCACTGAGCCAAAACTCCCAGGCCTGACAATTAAGCTTCCCCGCGTTGTCCCCCCATCAGTTGTTTTCATCAGTTGTTTTCCTCAAGTTTTTATGAGGATTATTTTCTAAGTCTTTTCGCGGGTCCCACATGTACCACTACTTAGTACGAGCCATCGTGCATCTAAAGACTCTAACACCTGACTGCAAGTAAAGTAAGTTTTCACAAAGGCTGAAGAGCGAATTTCACAGATAATGACGATATCTACCATGAAGCATCTAACACTGAACCTCTTATCAGATATTGTACCAACGAAGGGCTAGAAAAACCCAAATATTACATCAAAGCTGAAAAAAAAACGTGTTCTTACTGTCAGGCTTCGAGGAATCTAAGCCAAATCGTACAAAGAACTCTCTTCCTTCTCATTCTTGGGCTTTTGGGAATACATCAGGATTCCAAAATTGTGTTGTACTGCCACCTGGTGTTTGTTATCTACTATAACATCTAGGGCTGCATAGAGGCATTCAGCAAATTCCTTCGATTTCTTCCTATGTTAAAGGGCAAGGGCATCGAAATACAGGGGGACTCCTCATCAGAAACGTAACGGCGAAGTAGAATTTGTAGTATCTGGTTTCACCCACCATTAAAATATATAGTATACTTCGCAATTATGTTCATATATTCAGGCTTATAAAAACACAACACCTGGAAATTTATCAATTTTTAAAATATTTAATTTCATTTTGACTCTGAGAACAGGACGGTTAATATTTCCGCAGATTTGTATTGAGCAGATTGAAATCCACTGAAAGACAATGATCAATACAGATTTAGTGATGCAGAAAAAAAAACCAAACATCAACAATCACAGGGTGTAGCGTTTTATGTGCATGAGTATAGTTACCAGTGCATAAGAACTGCGTATAATAAATAAACAAGTGCCACTCATCAGCCTGACCTTATGAATGAGTGCCGCCTTGCGTCTTATCGACTTTGGGGGGATTAGTATCATTAATATTTTCTGATTAATGTCAGCTTGCTGGAGCGCGAGCCTTGGTGCTACAGGATGCAGAATCAACAATATGCTCAACTGTCCGTAGAATAATGTTTTGTCGACTCTTTCCGCTATTTGCCACGATAAACTATTGCTTTTTACCAAATGAGCGCACGAATACCCTCAAATTTTATTGGCATTTGAGCAACTGTAGTAAGGGCTTCATTTAAAGAGAAAAACTCACGCGAAATGACGATTTTTACAAAGATCTTTTAATTTGAAATTTTCAAACAAATATGTTCAGCAAACATACCGTTTCAGGGTTATCCATTGCTAAATTGAAATACTGAAATGCAGACATTCCGTGTAACCTTGTTAGGGACTAATCCGCAATAGATTTGGACACATATTTTGACAGAATGTATGTCGACATACTTTATTTACTACTGTAGGATATTATGTTTTGTCATTGATTTTATTTTTTATTTTTAAAGGATGGCCTATTTTAAATCGCCACTCAAGCTAGATAACATGGTTCCGTTCCTAAGTCGGAATGGCTTAACTTTAGACTAGAATCCATGTCTCAAGTGTTAAATCACGTGAAACAGAAAGAACAATAACAGCTCACAATATAGCATATCATCAAAACGAATAATAATAATAATAAGAGGAAGAATAATAATAATCATATGAACCTGTAAGAAAAACTCGAATTTGTTGAGACAGTGTTTCCCAACATTTCACAAAAATCGGAATCATCAAGACAGCCGAAAATGGAAACTAAATTCTATGAATGCGTGTACTGAATAGCAAAAAATATTTGAAGGATCAATTTCAGATTTGCGATATTATTGTGAAAATACTGTTTTCCTTCTGTGGAAAATAGGTACTTAAAATTCGTTTGAAGGACATTATGAACACGCAAAATTAATCATTAAAATAAATGAGGAAAAATGAAACAAGGTTTCAAAACACTCGCGCGCAGGCACACATGTACTCACACTCGCACGCACACACGCACACACACACACACACACACACACAGATAAGGAGCTAAATATAGGTTTGCGTGCGTGTGTGTGTGTGTGTGTGTGTGTGTGTGTGTGTGTGTGAGTGAGAGAGAGAGAGAGAGAGCGAGATATATATATATATATATATATATATATATATATACACACACACACACACACACACAGATAAGGAGCTAAATATAGGTTTGCGTGCGTGCGTGTGTGTGTATGTGTGAGAGAGAGAGAGAGAGAGAGAGAGAGAGAGAGAGAGAGCGAGAGTGTGATATATATATATATATATATATATATATATACACACACACACACACACACACACACACATTTTCTCTGCATAATTTAAATGTCTGGTTGGCAGGGCGGAAATTGCATCGTCTCAAAATGCCGAGTGATTCGGCGTTAGGTTCAACTTCACGCATGGGAATGCGAACTTGTAATTGTTCAAAGAACTTGCTTTCCGTGTGAGACGCCTACGAGCTATGATAGAGTCTGCTGTACAAGATTCGTTTGCTACTCGTTTGCAAAGAGCATGGACATGCTAACAAGAACTTCCGGAGCAGTTCTCTTCAGTCCTGGAGAGCAAAAGGGTCTGCTGACTTTTGTTTTCGCTTGGATTTCAACAATCCATTTGGACACAAGTAACCAAGTAAGGTGAGTGAACTGTATAGTAAACTGCATTAGCTATTTGCTCAATTAACTGGTATTAGTAACAAATACCAGTTCAAACAGCGGCTCTCCAGGAGAAGGACTGAAGATCACTGCCCGAGAAAGTCTGAACGCTCCAGTGCTATTTTTAATCACCTTTAATTGGTGCGGTGTAATTATTGGATCTATTTTGGAGATAGATCTGAGGTTGTTTGTTCACGGATCACGAAGTGACCGAATGTTATTTTCACAGTAGGCCTACCAAATATTACTTCCGCTCCATTTTAGTTTTTGTATGAGGAAGGGCTGTAAACTGAACTAAATGATTATTCATTTACAATATATCGCAATATCATTGGTTGCTAAAACGAGACGCATTTCCGTCCAAGTGCATCTAATGGCGGAAGCCGAGCCTGTTCGCGTTCAAGTTTTCGCATACAGGTTACAGGCTTTCCATTTCAGTTAGTGGTAATTTATTCAAATTGCTTTGCAACAGTAAAAGTGCTTTCCAGTGTAGATTATTACTTGCAGGCTACTGCATATTTCTCAGAACATGAACTGAAAACAGCGTCTCGACACACAGTAATCCAAGCGAATGAAACGCAGAACAGCAGGTCAATATGCTTAATGACTACCTTTGGGCGAGCTATAGCGGCGGTATGAAAGAGACGCAATGGAGAAATAAATAGCTTGTACGGTCATGACAATAAAAATAGTGATTAAAAATTGCCACAAGAGATAGTATAAGCTTTGCGCAAAGACTGAGTCAGAAGTTTTTTTTTTTTTGTCCTTTGTAGACCCGTTTGTGTAGGCTATTTGTCCGAGTACAAGTCTAATATATATTTCATCAGGTTAAGTCATCCTACTCTTCTGGGTAGATAATCTATAACGAAATTTAAAATTCTTCACGAAATTAAAAAGCATGACAAGCGTGTGAACCTACCTATCCCCATCATTTTACGTAGCCTATGAAAGGTACGTTGGGTTTTAACTTTCTGGTTACTGGTCACTAATGATATGTTTCAGCATTGTTCGACAATAGTTAGTTGCAACTCTGCCTAACAGTGAAAGGAAGAAGAATATAATTTAACGTCCTACTTTCCACACAATGGCACCATGTTTAAATCGCCCAGTACGACAATGCAGGCCTACACTTAAACAAGATTTCGGTTGACGCACAGATTAATTAACCGGACGGATTGAACCTAATACCCAACGATAGGCCTATAATTTAATGGAAATTGTCTTTAATTTTGGATTACGGATAAAATAGGCCCGAACTGGATTAAATCAACGAAAAGGCGTATAGAAACACACACACGTCAAAGTCAAGGGCGAAATCATTTTCAGAAACTTGTATTTCAGAGCAAGGTAGACCTAAAAAGAAACAATAAATATAAATAAATAAATCCATCGTAACATGCATTATACACCATTTTGTTTTGTTTAGGGTACAAGGGCAATGAGCCTCTTTTCTTTCACAGAACAAAAACATAGGCGTATTTAACATCATTTCTTCCATCAGACTGACATTATTTAAGTGTTACTAACTTAATGAGAACTACCGATGTTTTTAAACTTGATAACATGTCTCAAAAGTGTTAAACAAAAAACTGCAAGCAACTTAACGTCTGTTCACCCGATTAAAGCCGGTTACACCAGAATACGAGAATTTAAGGAAGCAATTTGCCTACATTTCGGTTGGTAGTACTGCCAATTACATACTCAAAAAGGAAAAGAAAAAAAACCCCACTTGTGTAACCCACATCTACGGGTAATTTATTTATTATTCCTCTCCGGGGAAAAATAATTTTATTTTAAAAACGAGAGTAGGCCTATTTTTTTTTTTCCAACCCGAAACCCGGATACATGCCATTAGCCAAGTTAGTGTCCGGAACATGCAAAAGAACACACTTTCAATGTACCTACCAGCACATGCTAAACTACTCCAAACACATTTATGATCATGATATACAGAACACAGTGGTTATGAATGAGAGGATATGGCATCGGATAAATATGGACAGAAAAATAATAAAATACAAACACGAGTAATTCTGCTTCCGGAATGCCCGCTCATCGCCACAGTGGGACATGCTTCCTGACACAAGCATTTATGGCACACGGCAGAGGTTGTAAAATACAGCATGGGATAATATCTTTACGCATACATCTAACAGAATATTCATAATAGGAGCCAGCAATAGAAAAGCAAAGATGAGTGTCTTCCACGAAAATGTCACCTAACACGCTACAATAGAATAGGCCTGTTGCAAGTAATGTGTGTATTCGACACCTGGTCTAAGGTGTCTATGGGTATATCACAAAAGCAGACAACTAACATCTCGAAATGTACTATTGAGGAGTACAATATTCGCCTCTTGTTTTAAGGTAAGGGTGAATACAATTTGATAGACACTGTAGACCAACACAAAAGGGAATGGCCTGGCTTGTGAGATTATCTTACATGTGACAGCCTACCCTTTCAAGATGGCCCATATCAAAGAAAACAACATGAACATTTTAATCAAACATGATTTGTCTGAATGCATTCAAATCTACATTGAGGCACAGCTTCTTTGAAAATGCGACAGTTGACATAAAAAAATATGCAGAGAAATAAAAACAGAATGACTTCAATCGCATTCCATCTATCGCTAAGAAAATGACGTATAAGGAACTAACACAATTTAGAAGGTTCTAGAATTCTACCCAAGTGGACAAAACCTGTGCTTTTACTGCTCTACCAATCTGCTTTAATATGGTTGTTTTCACTGTCTAATGCGGACTGTGACGTTTTTGGAGTTGGAGCGACATCTAGAGGTGCGCGAGGCGCATTGTAAAAGCCTTTCGTTAAACGCCTGAATACAACGAAATGATTTGATTATTGTGGATTTTTTCTTTTTTTTGTATTTTCTTCTTGGCTGAACATCCTTGTTCGGTAGTACAGTTAAATTTATAACTAAGGCAAGTCAGTTGTAGCAGAAAATATTGTCCCTTAGACTAGGTTAAATATAGATTTTTTTTGTTGCAATAAAAAGGCAAGTATCATATGGCAAACAATAAAGATATCGACACTTCCAAGTTTATTAGCCTACTACCTATCATTTTGCGGCCTATTTTGTTTCTAATGATGGAATCAACATAGTTTTGACAAGGCTTTTAACATTTCTTACATAATATACACTTCTAACATTTAAGTGATAGGCCTCGATATGGTGGAAATTTTAGATTTGGCCCAATTGTGCAGAGTGAATTTTGAGCCATTGACTAATCATCATAATCCTCATAATCATCATCTCTCATCAACTATAAATTATAGGATACTGCGTGCCAGGCAGTCCTGACATGTTTTGCAGATGTAACTAACAACTGCTCCTCACTCAACTGAATTTAAGTTCTGAATATACAATTGTCTCATTAAGGCAAATAGCCTAGCTATTTAAGATACGTGCAAAATATATCCGGCAAAAATGTTGTGCACGACGGAGTAACAGGGAAGATCATTTAAAATCTAACCAAAATAAAATTTAAAAAAAAAGAGCCTGTTTTATTTTTGAATGGTGTCATAGTTTCAGGTCGATCAGCCAAGCAAAATTTATATCAAAACTATAGTTTAATTGGTGGAGGCATTTGCATGTGTAACTTATTTGTATTTTCACCGTTCTTATGTTTTTAGACATGAATATTAGGCCTTCGAATTAATGGCTAGTGAAAGAACTACGTTGAAACGCTTATGATAATGCATTTTTTTAATTATATTTGGCCATTGTTCCACGGCGACAAACATCCGGGCGTATTAATCTAGTGTTTTTTTATTTTATTTTACTGAACAGCGAGGACTTGCCTCAACAAAATTAATTCTATGTAACAATTACATAGTTTCATGTATTTATGTCTAGTTTCATGATATTTGACTGCCAGCTGCAAGTATAAAGCGATGTATTCCTGTGTTGGAAAGAAGCAATAGAGCACAATGCTTGAAAACATTTTCAGGTGTTTATTAAATATTTTTGGGTTACTTTAGCGGGAGGGTGAACGGGTCTCAGGCAAATGTGTACAGATTTTTCAGCCACGTTAACTTACGCCCATTGCAGCAAGCATGTGACAAATAATTTCCAACAATTACATTTACATTTTTCCAAGCAGTCCTTGCTACTGTCAGGAATGTACAATGTCCCTAATTTATATAAGGGTAGTTGCAGTGAATACTTACCGAACAATTTGTTCAAAGAGCCTTACAAAAAACATAGTCATCTGAAAATATTTGTGACATTCGTGTTCATAGCCCTGTAAACCGGATGAATATTCAAGGAAATACAAGAATGTAATCGATTGTATTTAAAATCTTTCTGTTTATGACGTTTGGCTCCCCATATCCCAGGGTTTTCGTCAATGTATTTTTCCCCAAGGCGGGGTACAGTGCGTAGTGTTGGAGGCATTATGAGAATAAATATGACATCTGCAAGCCATTATAAAAATCAATTAAAAGCAAGGGCATGATTTGGAGACGCTGCGTCTTGAATTAAAGTAGCACTGCAAGGGGAGGAGTCTTTTGTAACCGAAGTCTCATTGGCTCACTCACAGGAAGCTACTCGCAAACGGTTGTCTATTTGAAAAGCTGATAGTGAAGGACTCAGTTTGCCTTTGCCAAAATATTTCCCTGCAATGTCATGCTCTGAAAGATCCGTTTTCACTGCGTTTTCTGTTAACTCTTTAATAATCGGCGATCAAAAGGAGCCCTCCGACGTCACCTATCAGCTCGCCAGCACTGATGAGCACTGCCATGTTCAAAATAGGTGGGAGTCTGTTCCAAATGAAACCATACCCGAGGAAATGAACCAGCATCAACAATCGCCACCACAGGATGGCATGGCTTTGCTTCGACATGAATTCCATCAGGGATTCGTAAACTGGGAAGAACAGCGCTCGAGTCCTGGCCGGGTGCCGCAGGTCAGCGCGTGCAATTACGGCGCGCCAAACAGGAAAGACGATTCCTCCTACTTCACGTTGGACTCTGATGAGCATTCCAATAAACCACTAGCCTCAGACGTTTCCGCTTTCGCCAGGCTAATGACAGAGACCGAGTCCATGGGCATCGCCGCTGGTCCTATTCAAAGCTACTTCGGTGCAGAACAGCAATCCTTTGCTGGACCTAAATTCCTCGATCACGAGAGTCAGGACGCGTCCTCTGTGTGTCCCCCGAACGCGCCTCTGTCTGATTCTCGGCAGTTGTACAACCTGAGCTTCCCGTCCAAGCCATGCCCAGATAAAAAGCTCGTTAACGATGACTTAGAGGTCTGCAACACCGCATGTCCAACCCAGAGGAACAATACTACCATCATCCTCACCCTCAACAACAATCACAGCAACGAGGAAGAAGTACAGCTAGGTTTACGGCAAGAAAATCCGCTCTCAGAGTGTCCCGACGGCAATAAAACTCCCAGACAGCAGACACAAGGTGGGTAAATAGAAACGTCCTTAAAGAGATAAAACGGAATCATTGGGCAAGGACAACTCCGAACACGATTCTCCTCGACTTGAAACAAGGTGATTTTATAAAGGCTATAAATGAACCTTCCTGGTAGAACAAAAAGAGTACCATGGGGTTTAAAATTATTTTATTGCACGGAATCGCACTGGCTAGACTAAATTGCACTCCATTTACTGAGCTCTTTGGAACATCAAAACTGCGGAAGCTCTTTGTGCCTGGGCTGTAACAGCAGACCAGGTATACAATTAGACTGAAAACTGGTTTAGAATAGGGATCGGGGCTTCATCTGTAAGTCACATCATCAAAAGTAAAATGCAGCTTATAGTTTAACCGTTCCTATGCGCCGTCAGTAAGTGGCACCGACGAATGCAGTCAATTTGATAACATTCATATTCAATCTTGCATGAATTTTCCTTCGATGAGCATTATAAAAACATCACATCAGACTTACTGATTATTTTAGTACATGAAAAGATTATTTCACTCAGCTAGACTCAGAATGCGGCAGTCTCAGACTGCTGTCTGCGTTCAATTTTTTTACAGACGCGACGTTTAACGTGTGCTGTTGAATAGCATTCATTTTCATTCCTTGTCCATCTTTCTGAAAATGTTAGACATATTTTTAAACAATGTACCATGTCACGTGTGAATGTGTGTGTGCGCGCGCGAATATAAATTGTAAATTGAATGACTATATTATCAAACGTCATTACATTATTAAATGTCAGCTGCGAACAAGAAAACAAGGGGAAGAACCAAACAAAAAAAAATGTAAGGCACTTATGGTAAAACTGCAGCTGAACTGAATGTTTGTGAACGAACCCTCGTTCCCTGGCTCGCAGTTCATAGTACTGAATGATGTCCTCAATCATTTCATTAATATTTTGCATTAACTTGCATGGACTGCAGTTCCAATAAATCCCCGGATTCAACAGAATCTGATCGAGAAGAAACACATCTTGCTTTTTTGTTATTTGCAGTAAAGGAAAGGCTTTAATTGAATCTAGGCACAGTTTTCGCCATTTGAGACAGTTATTTTACAAAGCAACATTTGAAAAAAAAAAATGCTGATTACTGTTTTTATAATCATGAAATGCATTTTATGGTTAAATTTAACGTTCTTCCCTATACGTCCCTTCATGAAATGTCCAGTGCTGGATTTACTCCTGTCGTTGGTTTGAATAAACTGAGAGACCCTGAGACCTGGATCAATATCATACTTGACCACTGCTGCACACATACTACACAAGAAAAACTTTACTAAAACCCTGACCATGAAACACAATAACTGAAGTTTGCCAACCTAGGGACAATAGTGTATGTGATTTAAATCTGAGTAAGTATGGCTTTTTCGTGTTTGTTCTCAGGCACTTAAGAATTTTGAGCCAGAGTTAAAATTCTGATGTATGATACAATTTTTTTCCCCTCCATTTGACAGAAGAGAGGAAATTGGAGAGCGCTCCAAGCGGATGGTTGTCAGCGAAAGTAGGAAGGAAAAAACGGTGCCCGTACACTAAGCACCAAACGCTGGAACTGGAGAAGGAGTTCCTCTTTAATATGTACCTAACTCGAGAGCGCCGCCTGGAGATCAGCCGCAGCGTAAATCTCAGCGACCGCCAAGTTAAAATCTGGTTCCAGAATCGCCGGATGAAACTTAAAAAAATGACGAGAGACCATAGGATCCTGGGCGCGAGTGCACATTACTCTATTTGACACCATTCTGTCCGATAAATGATGAAGATTCACAAAATATGCAAAGAGAAGACGGATGAAGCGAAAAGCGATGCAAAATATTGTATCAAATGTCCTACAATGAATAACAACGGTGCATCTTTGCTTACTGACCTACATGACAAAAGGATAGAGTCTTTACTTTGTTTTTCCATAGTCGCGTGCGCATCGCAACCCAGACTACAAACTCTTTCTAGATCATGTTAGATATCTTTGTTATTTGAAAGTTTTTCAGAGGAGATCTACAAGAAATTTCTTGGTGGTCTGATAATATATTGTTTACAACTCGTGAGTATGAAATACAAAATGTATATCTTTCTTTGAAAGCGACCAATGAATAACCTGCAAAACATGACAATTTACGTTCGCACTATTTTATTTATTTGAGGTACTAGTAATATTGAAGGCTACTAATAAAATGTCAATAAATTAAAATGTTCTGAAATGTTTACCAGTACAAAGCACAGGAAATATTGGCGAGTTCATGATCTTTGGATTTGAAAAAAGTGACGTCTATAAGCCAAAATACAAATGTTCACAAGTTCACTGCTCGAAAGGAATAGAGTTCCGCGAGTTACGATATGCAGTCATATGAATGTAATGGCCATGCTACTTCTTGTATTTTGCGCTTTGAAAAGTGTCATAGGCCAATATTTGCAGCCACTTTTAATAGATGAAATGTTATTTTTATGCGGTTACCAGTTGTGTTGTCGGAGTGTTGCAGGATAATCTCGCCTACAACATTTACAATTGCGACGTTTTGCCGTTTCAAGGGACACCAAACTTGTTTGTTTCTAAAACTTTATCTAGCGTGATTTAATGAGCAATGGAACTCTTAAAATGTTGCCTTATTAGGAATGATTCATGGAATCGGGAAACAATGCGAGCCAGTTGACGTTGGGTACAAGGCTACTGTACATGTTGTGGAGTGCGATATAGATCGCAGTGCTGTTTGTTCTGAAAAGATAGATTTATTAAATTAATAATTCTAATGAGGCAGAGTTAATTTAATAAGCAATAATAACATGACTACTGTTTTAACAAAGCAATATCTGAAGAGGATACATGGCTCTGAAAAGGTTATGAAATTATACAATTCGCTGACTGATTCCAAGGTTTTTTTTTTTTTTTTTAACCGACTGGTTTGACGAAATAAGGAGATAGGGGTGTACACAGCCCGCAAAGTTGGATAAATATAAATAAGTATTTGTCATGTAGCCTTTCAGATATGGGACTACATGTGTAGTACAACACAGTTAATGCCCATGCGATATATGACGATGTGACTATGTACAATATAGAATTTACGAATTGTTTGGAATGTCAAAGTAGTCATTCCTTTAGCAACATTCTTCTCCAACTAATAAATGACACAGACTGTGCGCTTCTGTGTGTTTGAAAAAAATATTGCTTTATTCACTGTTCTTCTGTGCTGTATTTGCATTTTTGAATTTTATTAGGGACACGGTATTTTCCTCGTGATGAATGTCTAATTGTTAATCTTTTGTCTGTCTGTAGCTCTTCCTTGTGCGAACCGCCATGTTGAGGCTGCACCTTTTTAAACGTCATGGATTGGAGGATATTCCACAAAATAGTTTTTTTTTTTTCGTGTTAGTGACTTGAGCATTTGGGAAATCTGTATGTATTTATAAAATACTCTTTGGAAGGAGGCTATTTCACTGATAGCGACATGGCCTTCTGAACTATATATTGCCTATGGCGCGCGTGATAACATTTCAATGAAATTAAATGGACCATTTCAGAAATGTTTGATATATTTGGATTTGTTTCAAATCATTTTCAGTGCAATACTTATACCTACTGATTAGGAAAACGTGTTTGTATACCATGCATATCCACTGTAATCATGTCAAGGGCTACAGGTTTCCCGGTGAAATTTAATTCAGACTGAATTGTAACCTAGCAACGGCGCTGCTTAACTGACACTGGAGGTATCTCAGATGTCATCATGAAGGTTTGTCCAATGGCCATCCTGCAACATCTGAGTTCGAGCAACTTCTCAGCTTTGACCAAAGTCAGGCTGCTGCGCGTGATTTAGGTAGTTTCGAGTTGTTGGGCTGAATGTTTAATATCACAGGAACCTGAAACTGCCTGAATTACGCCAGCTGCTCCCCCAGTCTGCTGATATCGAAGAAACGAAGAATGCCATCTTTCATCTGAGGGAAGAATCTGCCGTTTTTTCGAAATAAAAGTGAACTAAGAAACAAGTCTTTCTTTCAAGCACACGAAAATGGTGCACTTCCCATTTCGTTTGGCATATCCTGTCCATGATGCTTTTGGAGACTTGAAATACAACATTAAAGAAAATGATTTGATGTTTCCTGAATGCACTTGGGTATGATAGGCATCCATTTTGCTATCGTCGGGCGTATTGAAGCGCAGCATATAATAACATTAATAAGTGAAAATAAATCAACATGTGGAGAGCATAGCATCCTACTTGGCCTAGTTTGATTTTCAGCGTATATTTCATGACCCATTGGGGAATACTGCAGTAAACTTGTCCTATCTACTAGCACAAACAAACCAAGCAGCGTCTGCTCACATTTAGAATGACATCCTGTCAATGTACAGGATAAAATTTGAATTCGGTGTTCTTGCCAAGGCGCGTTATGCAATATTTGGCAATGAAAACATTTAAAAGGCAGCCACTTTCAAATAATGTTTCTTTTATTAGCACAAAAGACATTGTAATACTCTAAATTCATGACAACCACTTGGTATGCTGAGAAGCAAAAAACAAACAAAATAGCTAATAAAAATACAATGGTTTACGAAACTAGTTTTTTTTTCCTTTCATGCTTTGTACAGTCAGGTATTTCACGAAAACGGCGCCAGTACTCTTTTCAGTTTTAATGAATTTGCAATGTTAATTTCTTTGCTTGGTAGTTGTATATAACTGCTGGGCTAAGGCTGAACTTATGGAAAAAGACACGTCGGAAGCATCGTATTATAATTGTTTTTTTTTTTTTTTTTTTTTAATAAAGCGAATTAAGGGTAAATAAATAAAATGTTTTGTGAATTATTGTGAATCACAGCCATACATATGCAGACATATACAAATAATGCCAGCCAAACTGAACGCGTTCAATCGTTTCGCTGGCGGGATATTTTCCTTTCATTTCGAAAAGAAGGCTGGGTATTGAAAATAAAGCCGATGATCATCTCAATACTTTTACCTGTTGCCTCATATTGAAGTGCTCACTGGGGGATCAGGCTAATGATACCCAATCCTTGCACAAAATGGCCGAGCCAAATGGTAGAACTTCATCTGACATTCGCATTTTTTCTTTTAAATTTGAAAACTTGCGTGAGTTGAAACATTTCATTGAGTTAGTATTAGAAATTTTATTAGCATTACTTGCTGTTGTTGAAGGCCTATTAGTACGCTAATAGTAGTGGGCCTATTATAATAATGGTGTAGAACTACATTTAAACATCTTTTAGCCTACCTTCTCCCGGTCCCAAAATACACAGAATATTCAAAGAAAACGCTTGGCGACAAACTATGTCAATTCTTCAGGTTTGTGTTGAGAACGGTCGCTGTTTGATTGAGCAAAACAGGATTGAAGGATTCAACTGATGCACTTAAACTATTGTGAACTTCACCTTCGCGGAATTTACAAAACAAGAGCAACAACCAACTCGAATTCTTCAGATTAGGCCTACAAGTAGGCCTACGTTTTGCATTAGCCTATAATATTTATTCCCAAATTACCAGAATACTCAGAAGTCGACGTAGAAATTATTCGGGGCTGACCTTCGTGTGCAGGCCAAAGGTCAACGCTTAGCACTTGGGCTAAGATAGGTTACATCTTTACCGTCCACGGAAGCCATCTTTTTTAGTTTCCGTTTATTTTTGGGTGCAAGCTCGCTGATAGCCAATAAAGCAGTTCCAATTGTCATGGTGGTAAGGAATCAATGCCCAATATTTCTTGTTCAAGTCAGGTGTCCATTACTGTTCTTTCCCGTTATATTTAGCTTGTCTCTCATTGTCTCTCATTCTCTCTCTGCCCCCCACACACACACGCACCCGCATACACAGGCTTATAGATCACGAAAATAATGCATTCAAGTTATTTGAATTGAAGTTATTTGAAATTATATTCCATTGAACAGGCTCAACTCCAATTTGATTTCAAAATATTTCACGGAATGTAGAATTAAAGAATACGACAAAATATACAAGGTATAACGCACGTATTATGGTCTCTCAAGTATATGGGTATTCTACACGTAGCACGATATAGACAGAACATATACCGCCAAACTCATTAAAAACAAAACTGAAAAAATAAGAGAGGCATGATTGCTTGCTTATTTACAGCTTACTGAAACAAAAGATTGTAGAGGAACGACTGACACCCAGTATTCATTGCAATCATTGACTTGGTGAAGGCTAAGGTCCCAGTCATCCCATAAAATTTCATAACTAGTCCGCCTAAATAACAATTATTTGAGGGAAAAAATAACTACTAACGTTTGAATTAATTGTAATCATTCGTTTGAAATACAAAACAGAAATCCGTGGAAGATGAGTTTACTCATTGTGTGAATCAACGGGCCGATACTGCTCAGTTGCAGTGCTGAAAAAATGCGAACGAGCTATAGGCTACATTGCATGTTTCGCATTGTATTTCACATTCTGGAACTTGCTACCATACTATTTATTGCAGAAATCCACAAGGGCGGCGTTACGAATATCCCTTAAAACGACCTGTAAATGTAAAGGCTTAGCAGAACCATTCGCCATCCAATATTTTGCGTTTTTGCCCTTTTCGGTTTCGCAGCTCTACAGTTTATTACCGCCCGTGGGAACGCGTAGCTAGTTGAAACAAAATAACTGGGTTTACGGATATTTTCCAGCAGGCTAGGTCTATATACCACATTTCCTGACTGGATTCTTAAACAACACGGCCTGTCGGGCTAGATTACTGAATCGCAGGCACCTGCAATGTATTAATATTTTGAAACCAAGACGTGCAGTTTAAAGTTATCGAGCAAATTCTGCTCGTGAAACACATTTATCGCATTGATGAACCTGCATTTAGGATCATTATACATGTTTGACATGTAAGAAAAATAACTCTTGTTAGGTACTATTTCGTTTGCCTCCATGTTTTACAAAAGGAAGACACTAGTAGTCAAGCTCAAACGCACTTCATGAGCTTCAGGGTTTATTTACAGTCAGTACGATTTTACATGAAGCCTTAACTGAAAAACGTTTTTTTTTTTTTTTTTTTCCCAAGCACTTTAAATGTTGCAAATTCTAATTCCCCACGTAACAATCTAACTGATTGATTAGTATCTCACAATCAAAAAAGCCGAATTAACATATGTAGTGACATTAAAAATGTTCGTATAAGCGCGTTTTACGCAAGTAGTATCTTTGCAGTCATCAATGCCGTGGTTGTACACAAGACCACCGCAGCGTGCATTATGATCGTCCCGGCGCTACAATAAAATGGTTTCTTATGCGGAGATTTGAGAATAACTAGGAGTCACAGTCTACAGCACCAAGAACGCTTGGGTGCGCAGTTGTGCCAGGTCATTCACGTTGAAAGAGAAACACTCTCAAAATTACGAAATTGTATCCCGTTCCTAACCCGCCATGTCAAATATATTTTTGTTGCCTACATGATACAGTTTCAGTCTCATGCATTGGGAATCTTAATTCTCCTCTTAGTGAGAATTTCATTGTGGGTATGAATGCAGCGATTGAATGTTTCCTTTTTCCAGACGGAATGCTACAACTACGCCTTTTATGGCCCTCTCCACAGGCTGTATATCAAGTCTATAAAAATCAAAGCTGCCCGATGTAGTTTTTATTATAGTATTTAACTACTGAAAAGTGTAAGTAGTTTCTTCCGCAAATACAGAGGGGATGACAAGAGGTAGTGTTTAACGCACTCGTTAAGAAAAATGACAGTTAATTTTCCCAAATAAATGGCTTTTTGTAGATGCAAATATTCTAACGTTGAGAAAAGCTGCAATACAAATTTGAAACTCGACCAAGAAATGCTATTACGAAACCGATGACACGATTGACTACACTCAGTTGAAAGTGATAAATAAACTAATAAAGATCTTAATTAGTTTTTTTAAATGTCATTTCAAACCCTCATGTTGTATGCAAAGTGTTTTAATTATCTTCCAGTTCAATCATAATATCATGTCGTTTTTGCGGGACATGGATCAGTTTTATTCCGGGTGCCATTCTCGTTTTAATATTTTTGCTGTCTGTGCTGTAATGGTTGCCATATGCATTTCTATATAATAATGTCAGAGCAATGCATAATTTAACTAGATAGACTCTTTGGCGGATACTTCAGATATGATGAGATATATGGGCTTAATTCTGTTTTGCATATTACATAAACAAAGCAATTTATTCAGAGAGGAAAATATGGATAGCGCGAGGAGAGCTCTGGGTAGCCCCTTGGCGGATTGATTTACGCCTCATTGACGCTTTATCAGGCTCTCGAAAAAAGTCTGTCCAATCATTTCGCTAGGAGCGAAGGGCTTTGCATCCCGGGTCTACTTTGTTGGCTAGCAAGTTGAGAACTGTAGCATACAAATTCAGGTCTGTCCTAAACATTTTTACCCTCAATGAACCGCGTTCTGTATGATGTCCGAGAATGTCAATTTCTGGAGCTCTTAGCAATTATTATGTCGATTCTATCATAAGTCATGAAAGCGAAGACCCGACTTCAGCCAAGTTCTCCGGGGTGCAGTACTCAAGTTCCAGGCAGCCAGGAGAACACAGTGAACATCCAGAATTTCCCTCCTGCAGCTTCCAACCCAAGCCTCCGGTTTTCGGTACCTCCTGGAATCCTTTCAGTCCCCACGCGTCCAATGGTTTACCCGCGGTCTACCACCCTTATATCCCGACTCAACCAGTACCTTCAACGGACTCTAGATACCTTCGCACTTGGCTCGAATGCGCCCCAAGGTCCGAGTCACTGGCCGGACATGGGCAAGTAAAGCTCGAACCGCTTCTGGGACATCTCGGTGAGCCCCCCAAAATCGGAGGACATGAATACATTTTGGAGTCTTCCTCAGCTAGAGAGTATAATTCCAATCAAGGCTCCGGCTTCGAGGACAATAAGGATGTTTGTGAAGGTAGCGAGGACAAAGAAGGTCCAGATCAAAGTAAGTTATAAAACGAGGAAGTAAACAGTCTGTAAAACGCTGTCATAAAACAAGAACAAAGGGCAAGACAGAAACGCAGGCAGAAAATTGGCTAGCTTGTAAAACCCATGTGGCATGATGTTAGTTCAAGTATTCAAATTTTTAAACGAGGGTTTCTCGTCCGTCGATGTTATTTTGCATGCTGCCACGCAATTCACTTGCCTTTAGTTTTAGATTCGATATAACCGACTGCATTGCTTGATTACCGCAGATTGCACGTGTTTGAATATGCAACTCAATTTTCTCTGGTTTCGGATGGTAGCTCCTGCCAAAACCGAATAGTGTGTTTATTCTAAGACTACTTGATGTATAACATGTCTGCGCATTGGAGGTATATCTGAGTATTTTATCGTGGTTTCCAAACAGCGGGATCCTCGTAATCAAAATCTATTTCAAACCGTAATCAAAAGGTGGCTAACGTCGAGTGGCCAGGTACCAATGCAACCGAAAAAGAAAATGCTTTGGATGTTGTAAGTGCTTTCTGGAATCTGTCCAGAGTTCCACAAGTGTAAATAATCGTACTGAAAAATTGGAATACAGCGCCTTGGGAACACTGATGATTTCCGCCGCATGTAATACGACTTGTGGAAGTGAGATTAATTCGGAAGCCCAGTAATATACGTAAACAACATCTCGCAATAAAGAAAAATATTTCCCCACGAGAGGCAAGTAAACCCATGGCTTGAGACAGCTCATGTCTGCCTAACTGACTCATTCCCAGAATGGTAGATCATGGTGGGTTCAAGTATCTGAACACTTCACCGGCCCGCATCGTGGAGCCTATTTAGAGACTATGTTACAATAAAGAAGAGACACGCTTTAAGAAATATTTTCCAAGCCTGTTATCCAACAGATGCCGGCGTGATTCATTAGGCCACGCGCTGAGCCTGGCTTGTACAAATACTGGGAAACGGAGGTTAAAGAAAAATAAGATATTGGTCACATAATTCAAATAAGAGGGGGGTCAACTTTCTCGGTGGCCATGTTGGCGTGGCTTTCTACGACATGTGTGGAAAAACACTGTTTATAAGTCAATAAATGGGCTCATACAACACAAGCCATAAAAGATACTGAAAAACAGTAATTCCCACTGTGTTTCCCTGGGCGGGATTCCAGGATAAACTACAAGTGAGGGCAATGAAGTTCAGAATTATACGTCCCTCTTTGTGCTCGCAGCCCATGAGCGAAAAACCATTATTTGCCCTTGAAGTTTATTAAGCTATAAGGGTAACAGGCATCCACGTTAATTTAAAAATGAAGGCGTCAGGGGACATAGCATGAGCCGAAAAAGAAGGAAATAAAACACAACAGAAACTTCAAGGGGAAAACGCATGAACAAGCTTCGTGCAGCCTTAAGGTGAAAAGGCCATTGATCAGAACACAGCAGCGCAACTGCCACTGGACACCTCCACAAATATGACCATGGTCGTTAACTGCTGTTTGGTGTGTCCCTAGCAAAAAATGCGATTTAACATAAACGTCGGAGATCTGGGCAGTCTTCAATGTCTTCAAGCATTAAGATTATACGGCTTCCTCCAATGTATTTGCAGTGTATGGAGTAATGTAGCGAGACACATTGTCCTTGGAGCGGCATTTCCTTTTTATCATATAATGCTAATTTTGTAATAATACTTGGGATATTTAAAACAGGTGATGTGGCCTGAAGACAGGAATTTGAAAGGATATACTTTCTCCCTAATTGTGAAAGAATATGATGGGGGCCAAACCATTCTCCGTGCCTCTGCCATGAAAATGAAATGTTTGGAAGTGATGTTAGTTTACTACAAAAGACAATTCCGCCCACTATCTTATTTGAACCCAGAATGTTGCTGGATTGGAAAGCATGGGTGTAATGTTTCGGGAAATAATGAAAAGCCTTGCGTCGTATGAAGCTTATGTCACTACGACTTAACTGCCCTTCAGATCAGTCTTGGTAACCGTATTTAAAGCTAATAAAAAGCACTTTCCTGGGCTATCTCTGTTTACAATGGTGTTTACAATTATAATGGGAAAGGACTGTCTTTGTTTCCCCTTGTACCAGTCTTGTGAGCGATATGTTAACGGGCATTTGTAAGGAAACAACATACAACATGGTAAGTTTGTGTATTTCTGCTAATACGTTAGTGCAGTCCAGCATCAACTGGGAAAGACGACCCATCATAATCGTTCGCATTTCTCCCCAAAATGAACGCAAAAAACAATGAAAGGTGCTATGTTGCTTGCAGGGTGTCTGACAAGATACTAACAGTTGGTACAAATGTGTTCTTTAATAAGTGATCAATTTGTCCACACTTAGTGTGAAAGTGTATCCCTTGCTATAGAATGGCAGTAAAGCTGAATTTCAAAAATAAGGGGAAAAAAACGATTTTTTAAACTGAATTCCATTGTCCACCTCCGTAGCAGGTGATCACGGGCAACAGTAATTGCAGTTGATAGTTGGCTAATACAGCGTCAGCAGGATGGGCTACATTCATCTCGCACATGCATCTTGTTCTTTGGGAGCAGGAATATGACGGGAACAACGCATGATTATCGGGACAATGAGCCGCACCCAAGTTTTCTTCGCACGAGTCTTACTAGTTGCCGATCGCAAGGTTACAATGGAGCTCGTGCTAGGTTGAGGTATCGCACTGCAGTGGCTGTACATTGTTTCATACACACAAAAACCAATGCTCTGTACATGCCGTTAATGAAGGGCAAATAGAGCTTATGTAATACTTTCCCAGACAGGTACACATCAATCTCTTGCAAATGGTTTGAAATGTGTTCTATGCACATTTACACGTTTATTTTCAAATTATTGATTTGCTAAAACCTTGTGTTCGGTATTATTCACAGATGACCCATCTGCCAACTGGCTGCACGCCCGGTCGTCCCGGAAGAAGCGGTGTCCATACACTAAATACCAAACTCTGGAGCTCGAGAAGGAGTTTCTTTTCAACATGTACCTCACGCGGGACAGGAGACACGAAGTATCGCGCCAACTGAACTTGACTGAGAGACAAGTTAAAATATGGTTCCAGAATCGACGGATGAAGATGAAAAAGATGAATAAGGACCAACCCAAAGAATAGTTAGGGTATGGTCGATAACAACCCCCTCCCCTCCCCCAAGCCGAAAGGATGGATTCTGTTTTAAAATCTCTCCTTCAGTAACCCACGGACAATTAGTTTAGTAGAATCATGCGCGTTTGTTTTTCATTACTATTTGAAAAAAAAAAAATCCAATTAAAATGTTCAGCAATAGTTCGTGAGTTGACCTTAGAACAAGACTTGTTTTTTATTTTAAATGTAATATCGATTATTAAAATTAATCTAAACCTAATATAACATTGTTTGATGATTCGATCTCTGTGCTTGAATATGAAACGTTTAGATGTCATTTGAAGTAACTTTCATTGCTATGTAAATTCACGTATTGCCACACATGCCCCTTATTATTATTATTATTATTATTGTTGTTGTTGTTGTTGTTGTGACTGAGCCACTAAACGATTTTAAAGTAGGCTATACAGTGTTTGAGAAACAGTGATAAGTGATAATTAGTTCCATATTAGTTTATAATTACACATACTAAGCCAATATATAAATAAAATATTACACCCACAGACTGGTCATTCCTACATAAAAGGTGGGACATCATGTAACTGAAGTGTTAATTTAGCTAAATAATTTTACTTTGTTTAAAAAAGTGAGAACATCATGATTTAATTATAACTGCTCAATCGGCCGATAAAATCCACTGATATTATTGGCCCATGTAGCCTATTATAGCCTACTTGGTCCCACAGCAACTTTTATTCATGCATAAATTTGACAATGGAGATGCGCACATAAAACGCACATACGGCCAGTGGTGATTTCTTTATCTGATAACTGTAAACTTGATATAAGGCACTACTAGCCGTTTACAAGCCCACCCCTATCAAAAGGACGTGTTGCAAAAATTAGGCCTCTACGGTTAAATGTGGTCAGCAAAGTGTCACAATTTAAAATAATGGCATATCTATTCAGATTCCATGTTAAATTACGTCGAACATATTTTCCTTTGAAAAGGAATGTTGCGCAAAAATTTTAGAGTGTGTTTAGCAATTGGCCTTCAACAATCTAACGCTAAACCTTTCTTTATTAGAAGTGCCCTCATAAGGGGATTACATTTTTTTTCCATAGATGTTCAATAGCTTGTTTGTAAAATAAGTTCAATCTCGTCCATGAGTGAAATGTTTACATTATCAGCACGAATAGTCATTCTTTAATTATGTACTAAATGTACTGTGGTTTTACGTCCCATAGTTAGACTACATCATAGATCATGTCAGATAATTTATTGATTGAGCGTAGCCAATAACTTCAATTAATCCAGTTCCAATATAATCTGCCTCTGTAAAGGATATAGTTTAGCTTAATGACGCCTACTCTAATAAAGCCTACTGAAATGAATGCACAGAAATCATATTTCTCAGTTTAAAGCATTTTATTGTCAACTCATATATCCAAGCTCGAATTGTACAGCCGTCAATAAAGAGTATCCCAAATGCTACTATTTGTCTCTGCTGTTTCAATGTATAATACAGCTTGTAGCTGAAGTGATTTTGTTGGTTCTAGGATACCCTGTAGAGTGCGAATGGACGTCTAACTGACCGTTGTTCCTGGAATGAAATTAAGTCACCATAGTAACATCAACCGCGCGACATCCTCGAAACCCGATCTTTGCTGCCTGATTTTCGATTGGTCCAACCTAGATACAGAACAGTTATATTTCAGAGACTAAACACACATTTTGACTGCGCTGATCTCTCTTTCATAATTTGTAGATCGCAAACGCTACTTCAAGCCAATGTGTGCTTTGGCGAAAATAGAAATGTTTGAGCTGTAATTTTTTATTAAACACTTTATAATCAAACCATTTGTTGGGTTTTAATTATGCACCCGGTCTGTGGAACACTATGGAAAGCCATAAGATTTGAGGGGAAAAAAACGAGTAAGTCCTCCATTCCTCCCACACACACACACACACACACACACACACACACACACACACACTCACTCTCTCTCTCGCAAACACCCAAACACTCAAAACACCCACACACACACGCACACAAAGTCACGGCATAAAACCATGAATGTATAGGCGCGGTACCCCTGACGCTTTCCTTCGGTAAGCACCCTGACGCTTTCCTTCGGTAAGCAGTGCCAAGATGCCCAGGCTATGGCCACAAATTAATATATTTTTGAATGGCACATACTCAAAATACGTATCGACCTGTGAAATTTGTCTCTTAATTACAGAGTACGAGGAGTTCAAAACATACACGAGCTTATGAAAAAATTAAGTAATTTGAAGTAACACAAAACATTCGTTCGTAGTGAGGTAACTTCAAGACCGATAGCTATAGGTCAGTATCATCGTATTTTGCAATATTTACAGTGATACTTTTCATTCATGAACTCTAGTTTTAAAATGTACTTGCTCCTCTTGTTTGGCGTTCTTGACAATAATACTGGAACGTGAAATGTCAGCTGACGTGTCTGAACTAAATAATTACTCTGAAGGTGTAAGATGCTCAATGACTTTGAGCAAAAGGCAGTGCTTGTTATCATGAAGGACCGCTTCCTCATAACCGTCTGTATTACACACGTGTAGGCTACTCCTACAGCTGGGTCTTAAAAGGTAATGGAAGAGCACCGTGTTGTAACCCTCGGCTAGTCATTTGGTATTTTAATGTTTTAGAATGGCACTCTTTAATTTATGTACAATGTTGTTGTTAAGATATTTTAGAGCACTTTTTAAAAAGGAATAAATTTTGGCGTTTACGACTACTGTTTAAGTTTATACTTACAATAGGCCGGCATTGCTATAGCCTACTACGCAATAATTTCGAGAAAAATCAGTTGCAATGACGTTCGAACAAAATTATGTATTTAAAAAAAACGTATCCAAGTATGAATATTCATAATTGAGCGCAAAAGCCTATATTTACAAGTTACAATATCTTATTAAACACATCTTACATTTATTTCTTAGAGGCCGAGAAAGCGGAGGCCTTGGCTGGACACAGCATGTTTTCTCCCGTGTTACAGTTCCTCACTGGATTTTTTGCTCACTGTCTTTTTTGGTATTTTGAAGCGAAACAAACCAAAGGGATGTGCGCGCTTGCTTTGGAAGAGGGGATGGGAAGTCGGCTGTCATAAAAAGAAAAGAAAATTCGATGTAGTGTGCCGCAATAAAAGAATATGACTGCAATAAAACTTTATAGGGTATAAATTTCTGAGGGTTCAGAACTAAACGGTTGTAAAAGCAAACACTGGGGAAGGAAACGTTACAAAAAGATCCTTAATAATCGTTTTGCGGGACTATTGATTGTCCGGACCAGGACTTTGTTTTCTTTGGATTTCGCCAGCATTTGTTGTTTACAAATTCTTCGCGGGGTGGGGGGTTTGTACGGTGAGGTCTGGACTTCCAGATGCGTTGCTAGACGGCTTCTTTTGTTTAATTTCGGAGATCGCCCAGTCTAACAGATAGTGGGCAATAAAATGTTTCAAAAAGGTTCTGGCGAGACGTCTGGGACGGCAAACCTTAATCTGTTTACAACCCCGCGCTCGGCCCTCCATTTTGCACCAAACGCTCAATTGTCCGAATAGTCTCAAAGTAAAAAAAAAAAAAAAAAAAAAACAAAACAGCGTGCTTGTTTCCGGGATCAACATAATGTGTTCTGAAAAACCAATCCCGAGTTTCACCAAACAAACGGATAACAGAATATAGACAACGGTAATGGCCAAGATAAGATAAAGATAATTATTGCTGTAGTAGCAGTAGTAGTAATAATAGCCACTATTCGCCACAGCAGTCGGAATAGTAGCATTGGTGGTAGCAGTAGTAGTAGTAGTAGTAGTAGTAGTAATAGTAATAATAATTATTATTTTCAATCATGCGTGCTCATAGAGGGAAGTAACAAAATGTTTTTTTTCGTTTTGTCTTAATATCAGATTTGTTTGCCAACTTTTTATAAAACAAAGTAATATCATAAAATTAATGTATGTATCATACTCAGGGAGACTGGAAACTGCGAAATAGTATTGCACTTTCTGCGCAAATTTTGTTTAACCATGCATAAGTGTTTTATATTTATTTCAGTACTGTGCAAAAGTCTTAGGCGCATTTAAAGCAATTTCTCAGGGGAAATACGCTTGCAAAAATTATGAAATTAAAAGTTTCTAATGACTGAGAAATGTACTAAACAGGGCTGTAGACTGTTAAAAACTAAATCAAGTCAATATTTGTTGTGACTACCCTTTGCTAAAAAATTTGGGACACTGTCCTGTTGTGCTATAGTTTATAAGATGATTGGCTTTTTCCTTGTCTCAAACGGAGTGGAGAACTTGCCACCGTTCTTCTGCAGACTGACTGTCTCACTTGCGTCTGTCCCTCCAAGAAATTACAAACAGCCATGATGATGTTGACATCAAGGCTCTGTCAAGACTATAATATCTATAAACTATTTTTTAATGGAATACAAAACATATATTTTTAAAACTTTTCTTTAAACTAGCATTTGGAATTTCTAATTTACTTCTCATCTTCGGGAACTCTAATATGGAAACAAAAAGTAAACTTCTAATACAGATTTGAATTAAAAAAAAAAAAAACAGGGTGCCTAAGACTTTTGCACAGGACTATACACACACACACACACACACACACACAAGCCGCGCGCGAGCTAGTAGTAATCATTTCGTAAATCATTTCGCATTTCCAGCAGATAAATATTCCAAGAATTAAATCAAAATTGGCCAACACATAGATTAAGAGACATATTCAATAGCTTTACTCGTTTTAGAATACATCACTGAGGAGTTCTGGGCAATCATTAAAAAAAAAAAAAACACACAAGCATGTGGCTCAGACATGTTGGACTATTTGCGATGTACATGCCGCACCGGCGTTTCGAAACATAAGGCGCCTCCATTGCCACAGCTTGAATGTCACAGCTGGCGTTGCTCAGTATGACCGCATGATGGCACTGTTGCTCCACCAATATTTTCTACCACGATCTCTTGGCTCCCGGATGACTTCAGGCCACAGCGAGAGCCCTGCTCAGCAAAACTTGATATCTATGATATTCTCTTACACTCCACCCTGACTTCCCAAAGAATGACAAGAATACGAATAATATAGGTTCAGGTGGTTAGGTAAGCAGTTAAATTGCTAAATTTTTTCGTGTGTTCCCCATGTTTTCGAAGATTTTCCTGAATTATGAGTTGGCAGATACTGTCTACGGGAAACAACAACAAAAACAGCAATAGATCTGATATATTCGAGGAAGCCGAGTTAATTATTTCCATAGTTGACATTTTAGAGGACGCGGAGGCTAAAAAATGTGACCATAACCTTTAAACAGAGCCAATTTACTCTCTGTGTATATGTGTGCGTGTGTGTGTGTGTGTGTGTGTGTGTGTGTGTGTGTGTGTGTGTGTGTGTGTGGAGAGAGAGAGAGAGAGAGAGAGACCGCAGAGAGGGGGAGACGCAGAGCAGTATTATGGACGTGTAGTCCCGGAACGATTAATATATATTTCTAGTTCCTGTTTTTTTTTTTTGTCTTTGTGCTTTACATCTTCTGAAATTCCATGCTCAAGTTTCGTCATCGAATGTTCCAACCAAAATGAGCCAACTTCACCGACGCTGCGGAACAGCGAAAAAAGAAACATAAATATAGCGCATCTTTGAATTAATTCAGTTCTTATGAAACAAACTCAAGAAGGAAAAAAACCTTAAGCAGCAGCAACTTTGTTTGCAATAACACACATCATGGATTATTTTCAAATATTTTATTTGAAAAGTATAAATCATTAAAAATTTTAAAAAGGCATCGTTCCACAGTGAAATATCTGGTAGGCTTCCGCCTATTGCACCGGAGCAAAAAAAAAAAAACAAACAAACAAACAAAAAAAAAAAAACAAAAACAAACAAACAAAAGAAAAAACCAAAAAAAGCAAAACAAAAAAAATAACCATAATACAGACGAAGAAAGAAATGGCGAAATGATTTACACAGCTATACAAGCGCGTAACCAATGGATTCCAAAACATGTAACCTTTGTCAATAAAATAAAATCAAAATAGACAGAAATCCACACGTTACATTTCGCTTCAATCTAGAATAATACATGTTTAACATGACATTAAACCATGATTATGAAAGTTTTACGTCTTCTCAGTGGTGCCAATGGCTACAGGCATCCCAATAACACACAACGCATACATGCCTAAAACACAGTTTAAACACCAGCCTCCTATTCTTTTTGGCGGTAAGGTTTAATGCAAGAGGCATGTTTCATGTTACGGTTCTGTCGTTTACTTTGGTGGCATAGGATGTCTCACCTGATACTAAGTATTCATTTCTAAATTGTCATATTACAGTGCAAACTTTTTGCTAAATAAACTGATTAACAAATCTGTCGTCTGTTATCGAGCGCCGCAACGGCTATAGAATGCTGCTCACATCCTACGAAGTGCTATGCTCATAAATATCATTCCATACCCAATTACTTCGCAAGCTATTCTTCTATTCCTTCTCACAAAACGTAAAAATGGACCATATACATAATATTTAAACAAACAAAGGAGTTTTCATAATAGGATAGAACTCCAACAGAAGGCTTAAGATACTAGTCGCGGAACCCCGAAATGATCGCTTAATATCCAAATGCAGGATGTGAATTTAACAATATTGTCCCTTTTTACTTGCTTGGTCAGATAATACTGGCTTTTTCCAAAATAAATAGTTTTCTTGGTCAGTAAAGCCACATGATTTGCGTTCAAAATTAATATTGCTAAAAAATTATTGCACGTGGATTTAGATCGAAAGCTAAAACCGTTGAAATGTTGTAATAGAGAATCAATTCCAAGTGTAAGAAAAACTAATGAAAATAGAACAACCCGAGTAACACAACGGCTGTTTTAAAATTTCCATCATTCTATTTTTGTTTTTTTTTTTCAATGGAGGAACGAAACTACATCTTTTGGCGTCCAGTAATCGATATCCCAAAATTTGAGTTTTTTTTTTAAATAGGTTTGGCTATGGTATAGCAGGGGACTTATGTACTTGGTCTAAAGCGAAACGGCATATATCCCATTAACTTACCCGGTTGAATATATTAATGCGCACATTCTCCCCTCCTCTCACTCCCTCGCCCCCCTCTCTCCAATACTCCCTCTCTCCCTCTCTCTCTTTTTCTCCCTTTTTCATTCTCTCACTCTGCCCACATCACAAGCGCGCAGCGCTGTGTCCGCGAGGAAAACCTGAAGCCAATAGGATGAGGATCCGATAATAGATGCAAATTATCGTGAAAAGACACTGCAAAATATGAAACAACTCATTTGCGGAGGAGTAAATCACAGAAAACTGTTTATGAACTGGCACCACACACTGGAAGTGTAATGCATGGATACTTCACTGGCGGGGATTTTATGGAATCGGCATGACTGTGGCTTGAACATTTACAAGGGCTGCTAAAATACTGCATTTACATTCATTGGGAACTACAAAGTGTTAATTCTACACCTGAGAAACAGTGTGTTTTTAATACTCAACATCAATTGAGTCTTACAAAACACAAACACGAAAACAAAAATGAGTTCATATTTTGTAAATTCTCTCTTCTCTAAATACAAAAGTGGCGACTCTTTACGTCCCAGCTATTATGAGTGCGGATTCCCACAGGATTTAGGCAGTAGACCCACTGTAGTTTATGGACCCGGTACCGGAGGAACTTTTCAACATCCAACACAAATACAGGAGTTCTACCATCCAGGCGCGTCCACGCTTTCCACCGCCCCTTACCAGCAGAATCCTTGCGCCGTAACTTGTCACGGGGAACCCGGCAACTTCTATAGCTACGACGCTTTGCAGAGGCAAACCCTTTTCGGAACGCAAGACGCCGATTTGGTCCAGTACAGCGACTGTAAGCTGACCGCCAACAGCCTAGGCGACGAGGCGGAGAGCGCGGGCGCAGAGCAGAGTCCTTCTCCGACGCAACTCTTCCCGTGGATGAGACCACAAGGTGAGCCCGAGCAAAACGAAATACAGACGCTGTAGCCAGCATTGCATAACAAGAACTCCTGATAATGCTCTGTCGACTCGTAAGGAGTAGTTCCGTTTGCTGTGAGAGAAACAATACCCCTTTTATTGTTTTATGGTGTCTAAACTTGTGACTCACTTTATAGTTTTATGGCCCCATGCACGCCGAGCGCAAGCTTCTATAACTTGCAGTTTACTCTCGACTTCTTGCTCTGGTCGAAGTTTTATTGCGTATTGTTTTAATTACAATCAGCCTGGAGTTTTATTCGAATCCTAGTGATCGTTTTACCATCACTTCCACTAATTTATTTTACTCCATGGTCACCAGAATTTTTTAAATATAGCCAGCATTAGTTCATGTGCAACTATAACGGTACATATGACATTTGTGTGATTAATGCGCATTGAACTGAAAGCGGCAATTACATGGTACATGATACCATTCGGTCTAGCTTAATTCTTCTAAGTCGAACAAGAAATTATGTTCCTGCTTACAAGACCGACTCTATCTTACTTTAAATAATGGTCACTGCATGCTGTCCAGAGAGTGTAAGCGAGTCGGCTCTCATCGCATAATAGCTATGTTTAGCTAAAACATATGCCTTTATTTTGCCAGTAGCTGCCGGACGGAGGCGAGGCCGCCAGACGTACAGCCGTTACCAGACATTGGAGCTGGAGAAGGAGTTTCTCTTCAACCCTTATCTGACTCGCAAGCGGCGGATCGAGGTATCGCACGCACTGGGACTAACCGAAAGGCAGGTCAAAATATGGTTCCAGAATAGGAGAATGAAATGGAAAAAGGAAAACAACAAAGACAAGTTTCCGAGCAGCAAGTCCGAGCAGGAGGCTATCGAGAAAGAGCGGAAAGAAAAGGAGCAAAGTGGGGGTACGCAGTCAGTGGGAGAGGACTGCGACAAAGCCAAACAAATGTAGAGGGACTATAAACGTGTCTTGGGAGTCTGCGCCGCGCCACAGACAGTGAGATTTTCTTTAATTCACCGGTGTTTTATCACCGTCGAGGAACATTGCAATCTTCAGATTATTTCCGCTTCTTAAAGCGACTGAGAGGACACATTCGTGAACACAAGTGAAAGTGAACGTAAAATCAAGACTACAAGGCCAAAATCAAGATTGGGAAATGAAGGATTTTTCTTTACCAGATGATCTTGGATATCTGTAAACTAGCTTCCTCTATTTGTGGAACAATTCATGTGGGACGTTTCTCTTGCTGTAATATTATCTTTTAACAGTTACATTGGCAGCTGTATTTTATTAAGTTTTAATTGGTGCACTTTTTACTGTTCATACTAAGTGTTTTAACGTAGAAATTAATGAATTCCAACAACATGAAACTGCCTATTTATGCTGTAGGGTATCTCTTTTTGAGGTCTGGCCTTTATTACTTCGTTAATGGTATATTTTGTTGTCTTCCGTTCTTGGGTAAGCATGCGCACAGTGCAAAAAAAAGGACGTCATGTGATCCTTCCTTTAGCCTACTGTGAACAATGTGTACTGTACTCGTGAATTAGTTTATGGGGACGTAATGATATGCTTCAGTGTTTCTCATCACTTTGTTCTATTGTTTAAAGCTGGAAGCGGCAGAACAAAGGGGTACAATAAAGTTTACAACTGAGAATCTGTGACATCATCATTGTTCTGTGCTTCATTTCCTACGAGGTGCTTGCTTGCTGACTGTCACTGGGCACGAACAGTAGCAAGAAGGTTTTGAGAGGGAAAAAAAAAAAACCAATTTGCCCCAGATATTCTAATTGAGGCTTTCATCCCAATTAGCACGACCAGAATGTGGATATAAATAGATTGTCCCAATTAAAACTAAGTTTTCTTGCGGCGTTATTTTAGATGCGACGAATGTACTGTAAACAACACAAGCCTATAGGCGCTTATGGGATTTTACACTGAACTGCCGCCTGGGGCCTACAAAATGTGAAATATGCACTTGCTCGCAGTATTAATATCTGATACCGGAGGCGATGACGAATTTAAGCCTTTCCTTTTCGAAGTTGATACACACACGAGGCACGGGCAGTCCAGACTAACAGCATCAATTTCAAGTAGGAATTACACTGAGCGCCAATCGGTAGCTTTGTAGCTTTAATGTTCTGAAAATAAACATAAGCACAGAATTAAACACGTTCACTGTTATTTATATGAGGCAAAGTGCATTGGCAATGGTATTTTGATGGAGCCAACAAATTAGGCATACATTTGCAAAAAGATGGACTTTCGTATTGCATGCATTAGTTAGTTATTAACTGCGATTAAGTTTTCGATTAGATTTTTTTTTTTTGCTCTTTTAGGTGTCCCTTTTCGAACCGATTTCTAATACAAATGCTATATTCGCTGAGTTTCAATCATATAAGCCATATTATCAATCCCGACTATGGGATACATTTCGCCTATTCGACAAGATGCTCTTCAATTGGACGGCTTAGCATCACGTGGCCGGTATCATGTGGCCTCGGAGGAAAAGGGGCTGATTTTTTGTGTAAATCTGGTCTGAAACTGTGTAATATATCACTGTACCTCGTAAAACCGACACTAAAACTTCCAGGGCTGCAAATCACCCAGGAAAATTATGAGTTCATTGTATTATGCAAATTCTTTATTTACGAAATTTCAACCCCCAAGTTCGGGATTTTCAACAGTATTTCCAGAACAAACTTCTTGCTCACTCGCGTCCAGTTCTCAAAGAGCCAGCGACTATGTGTCCGGGTCCAGTGGCACCGCCTTCTCCTCCTCAATGCCGGGGCTGTACGGTCACGGCGGGGCTGTGCTATCCCAAAATCAGAGCATGTACGCGGAGAGCTATGGTCTCAACACCAGCGCCGCCAACATGCACAGCGCCCACTTTAGCCGCAACCTATCCGTGATGACCGTCGGGGATCCGTCCAAACATTCCAGGTGCTGGAAAGCAGAACAGGGCGACTGTCACCAAGAAAGTGAAAGCTTTCGGATTTATCCATGGATGAGAAGCACAGGTATGTTAACAGCCAATATTATAAAAACAAAAAATATGCGAGCCCCTCCGGCATATACTCTTAAGACGTCAGTTATTGAGAAGATGTTACGCACAGGATATCAGGACTCTACAACAAATGCTATGCCTGTACACAGAACCCTGTAAAAGCAATAATGCATTAGAAGGGTCAGATAGCACAAAAGCCACATAAGATCTTAAAATATGCGCAAAACGGTCTTGTTCTAGAATTGGGAGTGGTTCAGGAATATTCAACGCTGGCCTAAGCACGGTGATAAACAAGTTTTTCTCATAGAGCTTTGTTTTGACGGACTAACGCGCTCAAGCTCTCATCAAAACTGTAACTTTTCTGTATGCGCCTTCCCAAGCGAATGCCAGTGAGATCCACGCTGAATAGTTTACATAGGCCAACGATATCGCTACTGGTCAGAATCATAGTTAAACTGTTATGAAATACCTGGCGTTGCCTCAGTAAGCATGTGTTGGAAGAGATAATTTTTTTAAGCGGCCTTCCGCCCCCACTCGGGTCCTGCTTCCTTTCGGCATAAACCGTCCTTCATAAAATAAATCAAATTAAAGATCCCATTATTAGGTGCCTTCGGAATTTTGATTGTTAAGTCAAGATTGTCGTTGGATGAGGTAGGCCTGAACTTGACCGATTCGTTGTCCGCATCATTTGACAGTGCGAAATTTTGTACTTTCTTTTACCAGTTTGAAATGTAACATTTCTGTCAGGCTCGTTTTCCCCACAGGAAACCAAACTGCATTCACATTTAAAAGTAGCCCTTTTACCAAACCAGTTTTTGCTACGTGAAACGCTCTTATATCGTAAATAGAATTTTAATCTTTCACCTTTTCTTTTAAATTGGACGACAGGGCAAGGCGGGCCTGCGTGAGCTGTGTGTATTTGTTTGTGTGTGTGTACATTACATTACATTTATTTAGCAGACGCTTTTATCTGTGTATATTAGTCAGATTGTGAAACCAGTCATTTCGTGAAATGACTAAAAATGTAGTCATTTTGTGAAATGACTGAAGTTTAATGCTAGCCGTTTGATGAAATGACAGAAATTTTTAGTCATAGTTTCAATCTGACTGTAATAAATACATTCACTAATATAGGCTATGCGAGTGTGTGTGTGTGTGTGTGTGTGTGTGTGTTTTTTCATCCGTTTCATGAAAGGCATACTTCATATATTACTGAAAAAAATATTACCTTTAATAACAAAGAGAATAACAGAATGTTATGATAGAAAGCGCACTATATTCGGGTGGTGTAGGTCTAACGGCTGTCGGTCTTAAATGCCATTTAAGAGCTGAGGCCTAAGTTTCTAATCATTGAACTATGCCGTAAATGACAAAGCGTGGCAGGATGCGTATAAAATACTAGCCTAAATTTTTACCTCATTTAGGCCCATATAGTCATAAATTGCCGCACACAAATTATCCACCGAAAAAAAGATATACACGAGCAGAGAGCTTAGTCAAAGATTACACGTGATTATTTTTCGAAACAGAATTCAGAATTTAACATCTTATTTCCAGTCACCCTCGGCTACCTTGGCTACTAACAATAGTAGATCAAAAGATTATTACTGCTGAAAGATCCCAATCAGAGAGAGCCAAGACGGATATTTCCATAGGCCTAGTTTAAGAATGAGGACTGTGCATAGCAGTCCAAAAACAGTTCAATGACTGTCCCCACCCCATTATTTTTCCAAAGCTAGTTCATATTTTCCCCACTGACAACTCTAAAGTCTGTGAGCAAAACAGGAGCACATTCTGTGTTGGGACCTCTTAGTACAATGCACACCCTTGTGAAACCTTGAGCGAGACATGACACAGAATCATGGTCTGTATTGGAGGACAGGCAGCTGAAAATGCACTGTTTCTCAGAAAGAAATTGGAGCCAGAATAGTTATTGAGGAGGCGCCGGTGAAGCGTTTGGGACGGAAAGGGCCATCTATACCAAGGGCGGAAATGTACATATCCATGGAGCTCTAGGTCTATACAAAACTCCTCTGAAGGAGAATGTCGGTCATATTCTGAGAACGCTTGTATGAAGATGGATGCACAACACCACTTCACAGGCCGTGTTTGTGTGTGTGTGCGTGTTTGTGTGTGTTTATGAGTATCTGTGTGTGGTGTGTGTGTGTGTGTGTGTGTGTGTGTGTGTGTGTGTGTGTGTGTGTGTGTGTGTGTGTGTGCGCGCGCGTTTGTGCTAGTTCGCGTGTGTATGTGTGCGTGTTTATCACTAAACTATTTAATTGTAACCCACTGTTTTTATTTATTCTTGTTAATCGGATTAATACAATGTAAAATTATGCAATATGTATCACGCGTTAACAAGACGAGTATTGTGTTTATGCAAAGGTGTTGCTTGGAAAAAAAAATTATAAAAAGAATTATTGAATTCGCAAATATAGCTATGCATCCAATTAACCTTCGACGAAATAAATTCAAGAAAATGCAGGATAGTATTGAACGCAGGCGCACACAACCACTCTGATAATGCGCAATAATTTTGATTCCAGATTATTAATGCCTCTTTTTTTCTACTGACCGCTTATTATACCTTCCTGAATTTTCTGAATGAAGTATTCCCAAACCAATTCTGATAATTTCGATACTTCTTTGAGATTAAATATTGCTGCACAAACTGGAGCAACATTAGGCCTACCTGTAAAAACAGCCCACGTTTGAAAGGCATATATTTACTATTTAGACGTGTATTTATGCGATTGCATTGTTGCCGTGCTCCCAGGGCCTAAGCATGAAGGCTACATATTTATTAATGCAAAATGCCGTCCTCATATCATACAAATTTGAATATTTAACCATCCATTTTATTCGCAGGATCTGAGAGAAAGCGGGGTCGACAGACATACACGCGGTATCAAACTCTGGAGCTGGAAAAAGAATTCCATTTTAACCGCTACCTGACCAGGCGGAGACGCATCGAGATCGCCCACGCGCTCTGCCTTACAGAGCGCCAAATTAAAATCTGGTTTCAGAACCGGCGTATGAAGTGGAAGAAAGAAAATAAGTCTGCAGACGCAAGCTCCAATGCAGAAGATAAACAAGGGGATGACGAAGATGAGGATGAGGAAGAATAGCTTATGATACCTTCTCTTTGCTTTCAAGAGACGGATATTTATAAGAAACCGACTACTTTCCGAAATAGTCACGTAAAATTCAGTAGAACACACTACCTATAATGTTTATTGGTTGTTTACTTCTACGTACAGGTCTACCTAGAAGTGTATGGTGTAGTTGTAGTTAATCAGAATTTAATGCTAATTTAACTTATTTATCTTTCCCCATGAGACGTAAAAAATACATTTTCTTCCAAGAGATGACCCATTAAATGTCCTTTTGTCCTTTTTGAATAAACTCGCACGTGAAGAAGTTGGGGGCGAAAAGGGAATTTTTTTAGGAGATAATGTTAGTACAGTAGGCCTATAACCTACTTATAAACGTAGTCATATTCGCCTCAACATTTATGTAAAATGTACTTGATTTGCTGAAAATGTATTTGTCTGTTTTTCTTTAAATATTATTGTGAACATTAGTATTTTTGTATTTATTCTTATGTACCATGTGCGATCTGTACAATGGACCACCACGGGATCTATGATGGATATCTGGTGAGAAAGATTCAACAGTTTTTAAAGTATCATTTAACTATCATAAGGTTATCCTTTCTACAATATACAAACAGGTATGTTTTAGGATCTGTTGATTTTAATATTTTTTATTAAGTCAAACTTATTTACCCTGTGTAGTCCATTGCAGCCAAACCGACAGCTTTTGTGATAGTACTCAGTAGCAAATATTCGCAAATGACCATTAAGTAACCATGTAATATTTTTTTTTATCGGAATACTTTATTATTATTATTTATTCGAAAGACAAGAAAGCTTCGAGAGAAAGAAGGAATGAAGCAGCGGAAACTATTCACTTCCCTTGTGCTGTGTGAATATTGTTTTTCCTGGGAACTTAATCGTTATATTGTCGGCTGTAATTCCCTAATTGCGGCAATAAAAGCCGGAACTCAATGTAAAAACAACCCAAAAAACGAAATACAAGCAAGGGAAAGGGAATCTCTACACCATGAAAGGCCTATTCTAAAATTGACAGTCATGGAGAACACATGGTCATTCTGCTCAGTTTTTTCATACCGGTTTTAATATAATGTTAGGATACTTGTGCAGTGGTCAACATTTGAGAAGATCAAGCAAAAATAGTTTACAGCACACTTTCCTGTTTTGCTATATACATATGCGACCGAAAAAAATATTTTAGGCATAAATTTTCGCACATACCTTTTCAAGCAGCATAGCGAACACTAGAATTCAACTTGAGGTCCGCAACAATTGTTTAAGCTCGCAAAAATTAAGAAAAATATTGCCAAATATGGGTCAAAGAAAATGTGAAATTCACGTGGGTCGCTGAATGGCACTTATAGGTTACTTCAAATCTTTCGAATTGATTTGCCATCCTGAACAAAGAACAGATTATAGCGGAATGAAATGTTCTCAAATGATACGCATTAAACAGAGTAAGTTCATGTCAAGCTGCTTTCAAAGAACATCCATCGACTGAGCACTAAGCGCACTGCGATATTTTTTAAAATCAAGAAAATTCTTACCAAATATTTTAAGAGAGAAAACCTCCAAAGCAAATTGTTGTCGGCCATTAGAATAGTTTATTTAAATTAATATAAGCAAAGCATGACCTCTAGGAAAACCTTTAGTTGTATATTATTTTCATGCAGAATACTCACACAGATTCTTTTAGCTTATGTTTATGAGGGAAATACGATATACTTGTATGTATGTATGTATGTATATGTATGTATGTGTCTATGTATGTATGCAGGACGGTGCACACATGTGCATGTATATGTAGGCTACATATGTAAGAGTGTATGTATTTACGTTTATGTGAACGCATGTATATATGTGCTCTTGCATCATGTACATGAGTTAATATTTGTATATGCCTTCGCAATTGCATACGCATTGCGCAAGTCAATTTTTAAGCATCTTTATACTTTTCCCGTCAGAGCGGTGATTTTCATCTCATGCGACCACCAATAAAGAATAGTGTCTTATTAACTTTTTGTATTTTCAAATGTGTTTTCAACGGCAATTCGTGTTCGCTTGGATCGTATCGATCAAAATGGCCAAACAGTGCCGAGAATATGAATGTTAACACAACCTTTTCATTTTCTTGCTGAGAAAAAAAAGATGGCGACCGTGGGACGACTGCTGCTGAAGCAGTCATGAAGAAACGCAATAAATTCCTTGTTGTTTTATGAAAATTTACAACTTTGTGATAGAACTTTATGAGTGGCTGGGTTCTAGGATTGGCCGAGGATGGTCATGTGGATGGGTAACCGTGAACATGAACTTTTTATGATTTCCCAAGTGGTTATATTGCAGTATTCTTTTGGCCACTGCACCTTCTGTAGCAACACTGTGCTCCTTGTAGGTTCTTGGCTCTCTATTTTGGTTAAAACACACATACGTGTCCACAAACGAGCTTTGATCAGCTTCTTAATGACTTCGTTCCCTCTGCAGAGCCAACGAATAGCCTCCCTGCTTTCTCCTATGCTAATGTGGCCTGTTCTGATTGGGATTTCCGCCGCAATGGAGGCTGACAGTGAAATCTGGGTGCGATGGAGATCTCGCCTCATTTTTCATGTAGGGACCCCGCTCTTCTTTACCTTATGTAAATGACCGAGAAGAACAGTGCAACGACGCAATAAGGGTAGCAGCTTCACGGTAATGGCGGAGAAGACTGGAACGACAAAGTAATGTCACGCGACGAAAAGTAAGAACAGAACGGTTTTGACATGGCTCTCAAGAGATGGAGTGACGGATTATCAACAAAGGTAGGACGTGTTGTGATGCACTTTTCCGTCTCCTTTTCACGACGCGGGGGGAGGGAGGTAAGAAGTAGGTGACATATGTTGCATGCATGGATGTGGAAGTATCCATTAATTGTTTATGCAAAAAAATCGAATGCGTTCAGTTAAATATCCGCCATTCATGTTTTTTTGCATTCTATAATCGATTTATTTTCCTTGGAATGTATGCTCGTCAGTGAATGAAAACTGGGTTGTAAAACACAGATCATTGCTAATTACCGATTTTCACGACATAAACTGTTGTTTCCAAGATGGGTAGACACTGTGAGGTTTCATGGAATAACTCTTAATATCTTGGTTTTGACGATACAATGTCCCCGCGTCTCTTACGTGGGTGGATTGCTTAATAAAGAGGCAAGCCGCTATGCGACATTGGCTCACTCTTGACCCCGTGATCTGCAGAGAGGAGAGAGAAAAGGAGGGGGGGAGGCACTAAGATAATGCTCATGCTGCTCTTTTTAAAATACACATATTTCTTATTTCTGCTCGTTAAAATACATAGGTTTGAATAAATGAACAGAATTAGCAGTCAAAATTAGCTAGAATATTGGTACCGTTGTCGAATTGTCGAAGGTGAAGGGGGGCGACGCCTTCTGACGTGCCTCTGCAGAAGGTGGCAATGGTCTTCGTTTATGACCATCTTCCCACTGTCCTTTAACACTCGGTACCTATAAACCAGACTGTAATGTTTGCTGTCCGTTTGTTCAGATACCCCCCTCACCCACTACCCACCTACTCTTTCAGTCTCAGAAAAAAATATAATCGAGCTCTTAATGTCTCGTATAATACCCGCAAATCACATACGCACCATTACGACCAAAAGCCTTTTGTAACTCGTGCGCAGTTTTCTTTATTTGTTTCCAATAAAATTAAACAATAATTGACGTATTGTAAAATGGCGTAATGTGCAGCGTATTACATTATAAATTACTTAAAACTTTCACTTTCGTTTTAATACGTAGAAATACTTGAGTGATGCGTCAGTCACGGTTCTGTAGTGCTGTCAGTGACCTCTGAAGGTGAACTACCGCTTAAAAATCATGATTTTCAAGGAGACCTTCTAAAGAAGAAAAAATGAGGGCAACATGTATCTGAAAATAATCCAATCAGCATTTTCTTTGGCGATTGCTTCTACAACTTGCCTCCTTCCAGCAACAACAATAATAATGATGATAATAATAATAATAATAATAATAATAATAATAATAATAATAACGATAATAATAACTGACATTTAAACCATAGTATTGCATTGATAATTTTCTTTCCTTTAGAAATATCTACTTGTGATATTGTGCATAGACAGTATAATCCTATGCCAAGAACGTTTATATACGTATCAATGAGAATATGACCAGCCGTCAGACTTGCGGCGGCTACTACTAATTCAGACCGCTCTCGTGACGTAGAACTTTTTGAACAAGAGTATCTTTCCTTACTCGTTGCTGCCATCTAGTGTTGACATTTCACAACACAGAAAACGCGACATCGATATAAGTACTACCCGCCTGCGTGCGCGGCATATATACAGTGTCATTTTCCACGGCAATGCGTTTATAGTGATTTTCGATGTTTGAATTTCATTTAAATGTATTCCAGAGGTATTCGCAGAGGAACAAGCAAAAAGAGAGAAAGACACCAGTAAAGCAGAGGGGGCGGGCCAGCAGCCGGGTGATACTGAATTGGGAAAGAATGCAGTGGTTGTAAATTCTTAGGCTGTTATTGCGGTTCTTTGATGTGCCTGCCTCTCTTGCGAGGCTCGAACCACAAGCAAAAGCAGCCAAACACAGCGTGTTCAGTCTCTCATTTTACTCACACCAACCTCGGCAGAGTCAACAAGGGACATTTTAACGTACATTCTCCTTCACCGTGAGACCATGCCCGTGTTGGAAGGATGCATTCAGTGAGTTCCAAAGACTCCTCCAGAATTTTTCACTTGCCGTTTTGTGCCCAGACCAAGCATTACGCAATTAATTAACTAATCTCTTGCCTTAGTTAATGCAATATTTGGGTAGAATGGGCGTGTTTGGCTCGGAAGAGAAAGGACATGTACGGAATTGGAGGACAGAAGTTTGTGTGCATGTGTGTGCCTTGCTGCTCGGGGGGGGGGGGCTGGTGGGTGTCACAGAGTGTTTCTGGGCAATCAAGATTTGTCCTTGGAGCATGCATTACTTTAGTACCATGCAGGCAGGGGGATCTCATGCCTATGCCTTACGCTCCGAAAAACGCAGAATGTAACAAGACAAATGTTTTCAAGAATTGTATTCTTAAGAAGTCATTGCAACCCTAATTTTAGACTGAATTTACTAGAACGATCTTTAAATGTTGTGCATTTTACCATTGTTTTGCAGTATTTTTACCTATGAACGTTTTAAATGAGCAATATATTGGTGAAAAACTTGATTCTTTTAATTGTTTTTTTTTTTGTTTTAATTTTAGAATTCTAGCCAACACCTCCAATACTACTCCAATCTCTAATAAGTATTGCTGGGTTTAGAGAGACAATAGCGGTTGAATGAAAAATAGTAGTGTTGTTGCTTATAGTAATATATTGTATGAGAAACAAACTCAGAGCAAAATGCATAGTCAAGCCTCATCTAAAGGCGTGAGAAAATAATATCAGGTATCCGTCAGGTTGTTTCACGGGTGATGATTAAAGTCTGTGAAGGATGTTGGCTAACACTTATGAATAGCTATGTTCAGTCGAATCTACTAACCTGACAAGTCATTCGCCCGACCGTTAGTTGATTGCTTACGAAGCTCTGAAACCTGAACAAGCCAAACTTCCGTTTCTTTTCTCAGTATTATTTTATTCTTTATTATTATTTTTTTCTCGGAGAAGTGGAACGCTTTTTAAATTCTTGGCTGGCGGCCTCAAATTCAAGAAACACCTTGATGAAAACGCGCAGCGATGACTAATTGCGTCATAGGCCATTTCACTTTCTAATTTTTCAAACATCTTAATAGGCTATACCAATCGAGATAGATCTAGGCATTACGGATGGCTATTTTGACCCACTATTCTTTTAATTTCAACGAACTCACTCGTAATTTTCACGCAAAAAAACACAGCATATTAAAAAAACGCAACTGTTGAAATGCAATAGTAATGAATGAGTGTTCATAATAAAGCCATCGGTTGGCAGAGATGGTTTTTATCTATGTAATTTACATATCAAAATATATGATATGCCATTTGTACCAATAAATTAAAAAAAAAAAAAATGATTTCCGCTCGGCACCGATTAGAATAAACATGCTAATTGTTTAAGTTAACATGCGGGCGCGTGAACACTGGTTTTACACTCAGACATTATATATATTTATATACACATATACACATATACACACATACACACGGAATGAAAAATAACCACACTTAATAAAAATAATGCGTTTACACGCGCATTTGGCGCGAGGAGGAGGCTGCTAAAACTGTTAAACATGCAAGGGGGTTTTAAGGCTTTATGTTTATTTGTCGTTTCTTGCTTCGCGATTGTAGACTACCATTATACCGCAAAATCAGCCCAGCATACGTGTTTTGAATCCAGTACCTACGGTCACTGAGAGATTTAAACTTTGCCAGTGAACATGTGAGTCTCGTCATACAGCGACACTTTAGAAAAAAATATTATATATATATATATATATATATATATATATATATATTTGTACACACACACACACACACACACACACACACACACACACACTGAAGTCAGACCAGGAATCAGGAAACTTTGATCCAATCCAATAACGTGACAATATAAAGCGGAAATACATTTCTGAAAACTTTAATGTTTCAAATGCACAGAAGTGCAAAATAAATTTTAACAAAGCACAGAATTCCAATTATGTAATAACTACAGCAACATATTGCATCGCATAAAACATATGAAATATATTCAGTACATCAAGACTAGTGAATAATAGTTTTTTTTTCATTCTTAATTCTAATCACTAAATTGGGCTTACGACTCTCACAACTAATTAAAGGATACTTGATTTATTCGCAGATAAGCTAGTACATAATAAAATCTACAATGTTTGGATTCGTACTTACAGCCAATGCACAAGCAAACCGTCTTCGTAGGAGTTATTCGGCGCATATACAAAATTGACTGATAGAGCATGTTTCTCTGTCTGCCTGATCCAAACTGTACATAGCCTATCATGAAATGTCCTCCTGAAGTGCTTGGTCGAGTTCCAGTGCGGTATCCATTGTGGTGCTATTATAAGGCGATTTTAATCTCGATGTGTTGTGGTTAGGTCTTTTTTTCATCCGTTGCAATGCGGTTGTTTCCAGGGTGGTGCCAAAAAATGTTTATATGCTGCCGAATCCGATCAATTTCCTCAAAGTGAAGATCTGCAACAAGAAGAAGAAAAAACTGTAATATAAACAGGCTAGAATATAAGTGTCACTCTCAGTAGGATTTTTCGGTTTTTGTCCAAAATTATTCGTCGTCGGAAGCAGTTTATCTACAAGACTTTGTTTTCCAATGTTAACTATCTTTGTACACATTATAAGTTTGCAAATAACAATTCCAGACGACGAAACGGAATGGAAACGGGGATAAAATCCCTTAAGTTATCTAAGAATAATACTGTAAAGCCTAGTGAGAAAGGCATTGGTTTATTTTTGGGATAGGACATAATACTAGCTCATAACTGAGCGCTTGAAGGCCTGGCGACTAGCGTTTAGGAGAAGGGAATCTAGGAACATAACCTGAAAATGAGTTATTTTAGCCAACAAAAAAGCGATTGGACTTGTGCACATGAGAAGAAAAGAAAACGTTTATGTAATTTTGTGATAGAAATCTCAATTGTTGGGGAATTAAAAGATGATGTTCTTCGGAAATGTAACTGGTGAAAAACAGCTATAGAAATGTTACAAAAGTGGAAATAGTCCAACAACAATTCGTTGAACTGAACCAATCCACTAGGACGTTGAATTATCACGATAATGTAACTGATTATTCCATAATGGGTCATATTGCCATAGTGCTCACCACAAGGACGCAGAATTATACGGATAATACAAATGAATAGCTCAAGTTCCAGCACTGTTTGAGAGCAGACTAGGGAAAAACACGGCATAGACCTCTGAGTTATGTAAATGTTATGAAACTTTATTTTTTACCCTGTTCGGACTCACTGAAACGTAAAGGAGGAAACGAGCTACCCGCACACACACACTCTCTCACACACACACACACACACACACACACACACACACACACACACAAAATGGCATTACAAGGGCCGGCCAGTTGCACTTCCTATATTCAACATAACTACATTGATCCAAAATATTAGTCAGAGGTTGAGAAGACCATGGATAACTCAGAAAAAATATGGACTATACGCAAACATGCGCTTCATTTTGGCCACGAAATCATGTGAACATTTTTAGACTAACATTTTAATGGTGAGGATTAACAGAAGCGATCAATTCCCCAAAACAATTAAGGCTAAGTACATATGCACGCGCTGCAGACAAGTGGAGCGTCGATATATTAAATTTAGCGCTCCGAATCCCAGCATGATTTGTGTCATGTAACCTCATTGGTAGGAGAGAAAAGAGGAATAAAAAGACGAGCTCTGGTTTGCACCGGGGTCCCTAGCGCATGCAATCAGAGTCCCCTCATGGGTGCTATTTTGCTCACACGGACGCACGCGATTGGTCAGTCGCTGATCAGATGGTACGACTTCCCTCTGTCCCGCACTGGCACCTCGCCACCCCCCTAACTCTCCCCCACCCCACCCCCCTCAAGCCAAAACCCAATCTCCGATAAACTACTAATAGCTAAACCACTTGGACTATAAAACACAACAAATCAAAAACCACGGAAAAGCACTGTACCCTCCCAATGAGTTCCTATTTTGTAAACTCAACTTTCCCCGTGACTCTGCCCGGCGGACAGGAGTCTTTCTTGGGACAGATACCGTTATACTCCTCCGGATACACGGATCCTTTAAGACACTACCCAGGCGCTGCTTATGGAGCTTCCACCGTCCAAGACAAAGCTTATCCATCCGCGTATTACCAGCAGGCGAATGGCACATACAGCCGGTCCAATACCGCTGGTGCTTGCGATTATGCAGCAGCCAGCTTTTACAGGGAGAAGGACCCCGCCTGCGCGCTCACGGGCTTAGAGGAACACTCGCTTGTCTTAAGCCAAGATCATCGCAAGTCAGACTGCACGGGGCAGAATAAGGGCATATTCGCCGATGTTGACGAACAGAAGCCGACGACTCCGGTCTATCCTTGGATGCAAAGGGTGAACTCGTGCAACGGTAAGTCAGTTTATCATATCCTTTTACAGTTTTAACTGTTAGCTGGAGTCATGTTGTGCGTTCACTGCTGCTATCACCGTGACCCTACGGCTTGAGATTTCCACTGTACAAAACGGAAAGACTAAACAGAGGGGAAATAATGCCGCTTTTCCATTCAGCTCTCGACAGCCGTAAGCTTGAGGAAGTATAGCTCACAACCAATAAACTTTGTTAGTACTAACTATAATGTTCTGTCTATATGTAAGTAGTAGATATTTTTTTCGAGCAAATTCACAATCGCAGCTGAAAATAATCAGAAACAAAAACAACCACAACGCCAGCAGTTTTTCCAGCAGTCGTTTTTGACAAGACAGGGTGTCCTAACAGCATCCAGCCATCACCAGATGCACTGTTTGAATATTATGAGTAGCCACGCTATACAACCAGGCAAATGCGCTTAATTCCAGTAAGTGTTGACAATAATACGTGTTGTACATGAAAAATGACAGCGGAACACGTCCAGCACAAAAGGGAAACAAATGAGAGCAATTTATTTCTCGTGGCATGGAATCTCACTTTTTCCACTGTATGAATAGAGAAACTACTAGCCCTGATAGAAAGCAAAGTTTATCATCACCTCCATGAACAAAAAGCTTTGAGTTTTTTTTTTTTAAATGCGTATTCATATTTTAATATGCGTGACCTACGCGAACAAATCGCGAAAGTAACTCGATATTCCATAAGAATGTTTGAATGCATTACGGATTTTTTACATAACAAAAAGGATAGCTAATACAAGTCTTCTTTCACTTAGTGTATCAGAGTACAGTTTACGGTAATAAAGCTAAGCACTTATGCAGGCATAATTAATTTCAAAGAAAGTTCAAGATTATAAAATTAAGTCGATAGATGCTGGCTGATTGGGTCAATATACGCCATGTGTGAAATTAACAAGCAATCGCATAACAACTGTGAATGTGAAGTTGGCCATATCACAAGTATCTGTAGCCAACTGAAAACTCTGTATATTTGTTGGAAAAACTTAGAGGGATTTGTTTTTAGAATGCAAACATTATCAACGAAGAGATAGGCGTTAGAGGCTACGTTATATCACGGAAGCATTTATGGTTTCCTGACAGCGGCTGACTGTCACTGCTGTAATTGCTCTCGACTCAAGACGTTAATGTTTGACTTTCTTTTTCCTTTCTTCTCTGAAAAGGGACGTTTGGCAACCCCGGCCGCAGGGGTCGTCAGACGTACACCCGCTACCAGACGCTGGAGTTGGAAAAGGAGTTCCATTTTAACAGGTATCTGACCAGGCGGCGCCGAATCGAGATTGCTCACGCACTGTGCCTGACAGAACGGCAGATAAAAATTTGGTTCCAGAACCGCAGGATGAAGTGGAAAAAAGAAAACAAACTTATAAATTCGTCGCAGATAAGCGGAGAAGAAGAGGAGAAAAAGAGGACAGAATGACAGAAGAAGCGGAAGAGAAATCAAATTCAGCTACAGCTTGTCATCGTAGAACTGAAAGACTGTTCCTTTTGTCTAGAAACTTGCACCAGTGAAGTTTGTCTTTGGTGAAGTCGTCGTAGCATTCCAGAAGTTCATCTAACTTCACATACTGTTTCCCCCCATCTCTCATGTCCTCGTTTCACTTATTTTTTGTAAATATTTCGGGAAGCAGTTACAGGTATTGTGGTGGCGCGTCTCCCCATTTGCTTCTATGACTTAAATGTCCATTTAGCTATGCTCTTTGAAATACGTTATACTCGTGTTCATATTTAAGCTGTATAAAATAAAAGGACATGATCTTGTAAGGTAAATTGATGTATTTCCTTTGTATGTTAAATTCCCAGAGTCTAATGTGTTTTTCTCTTTTGAGTCAGAGAACAAAAGATCTGCTGAAAAAAAAAATCAGATGAACTACCTACACTGGGAGAACTGTTTATTTTATATTGATTCTGTACATTGTGTTCGTAGTTTTGTTGTTTCACAGAAAGTTTTCTGATGTAGAAGTCATTCAATAAATACAATGATTCAGCTTACTCGTCGGTGTCTGTTTAAAGTAGCCTACATGCTTTCTAGAAGGTGAGAATACACAGATGGCAACCTGACCAAAACACAAGGTAACGCAAAGTTTAAATTGGTTTCCATTAACGTTCAAATTTTAACTTTTACCAAGCGTTAAATGAAAATGTACGTTGTGAATATCTACACGTCGACTACGTAGCAAACAATTAGGCATGCAAGGACTCTTCGAATATTTACGTAAAATGAAAGTAATTAAATCTTCTGGGAATACAGGTGCTTTATTTCTTTGCCCTTTGGGGACAACTGCACGAGGAAAACTCTGATGTTGGGGTTTCTGCAGCACCCCCACATGCGAACTGCAGGGCTGCAGGTAGGGCAGCAAACTGCTATTCACCAGAGGCTTTCTGGAATGCAAGGTTAATTCCTGCGACTGATTACGCATCAACCAGTCGCAGGCCAGAGTTTGCAACCCAAAAGCGAAAGTGACCTCGCTAGTCGAATTTTATAAGCATTTCTAACGGCGGGGGAATCCTGACCACTTAAGACTGAGCAAACAATTATTTACAGAACTAATCTCCGTTGTATAGGAGTACATGGTCCCCACAGTCCCTTATTACTTCTTAATACACAAATAAAACTATTTAATCATTCATAGAATGACTGGGATTGCACAGTCACATTTACCGGTTGCGAAACAACTTGTAGAGGAGCAATTGTGTCGAAACATAACGCCGAATTCCACTTTTACGCACCTCACAAAATTTAAGAATAGGACACAATTGAATGTGTATAAGCTCAAGAAAGCCCAGGGTATTATTGTATTATATTATGCAACTTGGTAAAAACCCAAGACACAACTGATTTTTTTCAGATGTAGCTACTCATGAAACCAGTTTATAAATACTTATTATTAGCAAATCTGCAGCCCCCTATTGAAAATCGCTTGACAGTGTCTCGCCATGGCAATTCTTTCAAAATTACACCAGTGTAAGTACCTGTCCTACCTGATGTACGATGAATAATTCGGCCAACACGTGCATAGGCTAATGTGCGAGATTAATGTTTTTGCGAGTAGATACACGTTGAGAACGTTCACTTATTTGAGCTTTTTAGCCTACAACCATGCCGTTTTGTTCACAAATAAAACTACTTAATAATTCATAGAATGACTGGGATTGCAGAGTCACATAAAACAAAAAAAAAAAAAAAACACAATTATGCAAAATTGCCGTCCCCATCCATGAAAGCTTTCATTCAGAAAGTGTTTATTTCTTCACACGTTAATTCAAACATCACTTTATTAAATTTTAGGCATTATGATTTTAATTAGAAAGGTCACGTATTTCTAGAAGAAAATGTATTTGATTATTTAAGTCATATTTCATTTTTCTTGCCATCTTCGTTTGACAACCAGCCAACTATCAACGCATTTTATTTTAATTTGACCAGAATATCGTGGAATTGTGTTTTATAAAAGGCAACGACCTCATGGGCACACTTCCAAGAGATTACGTGAAGGAACGTTATTGTTAAAAAGGATTCATGCTTCTTCATTAGGCTAATATTAACGCTTTTTCGCGACTTTAAGCATCGCTCGGCAAATGGGTCAATAAAAACAATAAATATGTAGATATCGTTGTTCTAACGGTCGATAAGGAGGATAATGGGAAGGACAATTAATTTGTATTATCTTCTGATGAGAATGTAAAACCGAAATAAAATCTAAAAAAGGTCCTCCTTGGCTGCAATAAACTTTATTCCCAGTAGGTGACGCTCTCAGCCAACTCGGAAAGCAGCTCCGCGTTACAAGGCACACACTGAATTCAGCCTAACGACTCTCATCTCGTCATCGTTTGTAACCATAGAGCATGAATTACCTCTTGAAGTCATCAGTGAGAATTTACGACTGGTCAACAAAAGCACGTGATCCCCAAACGCACCCCCACCCCCATATTTGGCCGCATACATAGCAAAAACGAAGTACAGTGCATTGCTATAATTCATTAATACATCATAAATCGTGAAGCACCGCGTTATAACGACCAAGATCTACAAATCAAGCCCTCTAAAATACCCTAAATGAGCTCTTACTTTGTAAACTCGTTCTCAGGGCGCTATCCAAATGGCCCCGACTATCAGTTGCTAAATTATGGAACTAGCAGCAGCGCTATGAACGGTTCGTACAGGGATTCCGGCACCATGCATTCGGGTTCTTACAGCTACAACTACAATGGGATGGACCTAAGCGTCAATCGCCCCACTACCACCGGCCACTTTGGAGCGGTTGGGAATAACTCCCGGGGCTTCCAGTCTCCAGCCCGGGAGACGCGATTCAGACAGCCGTCCAGTTGTTCGCTCGCGTCTCCGGAGCCCCTGCCTTGTTCCAACAGCGAGACTCTGGGACCCAAAACCTCTTCGCCCCGTTCCGATCAGAGCGCTACCACGGCGAGCAGTAGTCTCGCAAACACCAACAGCACACATTTCACAGAATTAGAGGAAACCAGCGCCTCTTCTGAGACCGAGGAAGGCAACATCAGAGTCAGCAACCCCGTACCCCGGACGCAGCAGCAGCAGCAGCAAGAGTCTACAGCCACCTCCACGACTACAGCATCAACCGAAGGGCAGGCGCCACAGATATTTCCCTGGATGCGGAAACTACATATTAGCCATGGTACATGCATATCGAATATGTATTATTTCATAAATTAATCAGGCAGCAGCATGCTTTCCATTTTACACAGCCGTTGCTTTGCCGCTTTGCCTTTTAACTGCGTGCTATGCACCGAAAGCGCCATAAATCTGTCGAGAACAGCCAGGAGGGAATGGGAAGGCAAGAGAAAGAACAAAACGGCAGATAACGAGTGAAGTTTGTATACCATTGAAAATGTAGCTTTTGCCTTTGAATGCCTTTTAGTATTAGTGCTTAAGAACGCAGGAAAGTAGCTCTGTAGCAATTGTACTTCAGAAATTTGGAAAGTTAAAATGGAAAGAAAACAAAAAAGTTATAATCTAGGGGAGGAGAGTTGGAAAAAATACGACAAGTACACAGAGGAACAATTGAACTCGCGGTTTGTAAGAGGCTGAGAGGGGGTGGTGTGGTTTTATGGTAAGAAAAGACTATTATATGGAAAAAAAATCAAAGGCTAAATCTATAAGATTTGGCAAGTTGTTGACACAGAGTTCAAAACGAGTCGCGAAATGAATAATTGTTTGTGCAAATGATGTGCATGCCAAAGTGGTTTATATTTTTACTATGCAGAAGTGGTCCGCGCAAGCTAATACTTATTCCAACGTTTTGTCCATGCTAGATATGACTGGACCAGACGGGAAAAGGGCCCGAACTGCCTACACCCGCTACCAGACGCTAGAGCTGGAAAAAGAATTCCATTTCAATAGGTATCTAACCCGGAGGAGGAGAATAGAGATTGCCCACGCGCTGTGTCTCTCGGAACGGCAAATTAAGATCTGGTTCCAGAACCGCAGGATGAAATGGAAAAAGGACAATAAACTAAAAAGCATGAGTTTGGCTACTGCAGGTAGCGCTTTCCAGCCATAATATTGTTTTATGTAATAAATTGCGCATTAAAAAAAAGAATGAATTAAGGAAATTAGGACGATATGACATTATACCTAACTGTACAGTGAAGCACCTTTCAGCATGTTGATGTTCTAGACAACTTACAATATTACTGTGGTACTGATAATACAAACTTGTGTTGAGCTGTTGTTTCATTGTTGTAGTTTATATTATTTGATAAAAAATACTCGACAGTGTCCGATGTTGTTGGTATAAATATCGTTTAGGTGTCAAAGTGGTATGTTGATGCTTTCTAAACAGTTAGCATGTGAGCTCTTAAATGTCATAACTTATTTACAATCTGTACCAAGTGCGTAGTTATAAGTTCAAAAGACAGAGGCCATTCTGGCGAAATAAAAAAAAAATGATGAAAACACAATGCATTACATAGGCTGCTATTACCCCAAGAGTCTGTGTCCCCCACCCCTCCACAGGTTTTATGCGATATTTTCTTGGTTGCTTTGTCAGAGTTCGTCATGCGTTCAGTTCGTCTATTTATTTTGGTATTCATTTTTAAATGCTGGCTGGAAATAAATCAAAATTAGATTTATCCTGTCACAATTCTCACGTGTCTATAATTATTTTCCAAACTATAACTGTATATTAGTTCTTAGGATGTACATATTTGACATTTTTAATGTGACTAATAAGCTATTTGTAGTAGGCAGAGTTCGTGACTGGCGCTCTGTGAAAAAAAGCAATTCACATGTCCAACTGCCTGTAAACATTTCACCAACAAGCTTTTTGTAATTGTTTGTAGCTTAACTTGGAGTAAAAAACAATAAAGTTTCTCTGAATCAGACCAAATGTTTCAAGCACGCTGATTGTATCTGAGACCCCTGCCAATTCATGAAAAATCATCGCCATTTCAGGTGTTAACTGTAGCCACCAAAATGCGCGCAACCTCATCGTCCAAACCACAGACAATTTCCTACAAAATTTAAAGTATTTCAATTTAAAAAACTGAAAATATCAAAACCTTTAATTGTGATGTCACGCATTTTGTCAACCCATGAAGTCTATATAATCTTGAGAAAATATTTTTAAAATCCCCAATCTAAATTTGTATATTGGCCCACGACCACACTATTAGCGTAGCCCAAGTAAAGTTCCGTCATATGATGTAACCCTCATACATACCCAATGGGGTACCTTGCCAGCCTACAACGTCAAGTTAGAAGACGCACTTCAGTTCCTGTTTAGTTAGCCTAAACAACTCCCTTATATCTAAAACAACCCATAATGGCTCAGTTTTGTTAATGATTTTCCAAATAGGAAATACATCCCCTCCCGCACTATCTTGCTCATGCTTCCCTTTCAACAAACAAAACACTGAACTTTTAAACTTACCGTCGAATCCACATCGTTATGCTACTTCTGACGCTACTTTTGAAAGATGAGAGCTCACTGCCAAGGAGTCTTCCGCCTCGCGCTGCCTGGCGGCCTAGGTTTTGAAATTTTGCTTTACCCATTGCCAAACTACACCAAAAGTAGCTATGACATTTACATGTCAAATGTATGAGGGTTTTATCTTGAAGTTAGATCGTAAAAATCTCCCAGGCCATAGACAGATAGCCCTTACTGGTTCTCAAAAGTCACGTGGGGTCCATAAAGTTAGTTTTATGGTTTTGGGGAGTTGACAATGTACTATATATTTCACATTCTAGAATACAAGTGACGGTTTAACTGCTTCGAAGGGATTCTAAAGGGTCAGTAACGAGAGAGCACACTGCTACGCCAGTTCTGAACCACTGCGTTGACGCTCGCTACTGAATGGGTTTGACAATGCGGGTTTTTAGAGACGGAAAAGCAGACACGAAACTGGACCGGGACTCAGTAAGTAGGCTACATTTGTTAAATTCTTTATGCAATGTGGCAAGTTACTCGTGAGCGAGTTGCTAGGGGGGGAGTGAAAGAAAGTCGTACTTAATTAATTACGAATCTGCGTCGAGTGGTTTTTTTGTGGTTGTGAACCCTTCAGCTTAAGTTCATTTAAGGATTTCAATTATATTGCCTTCATTAAGGCCCCGCGAGGATCCCCTATATTTGAACAGTGTGCTTGTTGTGTTATGCGTGTGCATGTACATAGTTTAACCAGTTCTTTCATGTGAAAACATGAAAATGAACATATGAATACAGGCTATGGACTTTTCTTCTTTCAGGTATTTGTATTCAATATGGTTGAGACCTGTTCTATATAAATTCTCTGACTTGCAATTTTTGTTTCAATGACCAAATGTATTTAAATGGCATTAAAAACAAGGCTCTGATCGCGATCTTTAATATTAGACTATACCAAGCTTCGCAAAATCAACAACCTAATTAAGAAAGGCTATGACGCGGATAACAAGAGCACGAAGCTATATTGCTTGTCTCCTTTCGGCTTTACACAAAAAAAACTTCACAGCCATGTGAACATTTGCGAGGTATTCAAGCATTAATAATATTAAAACTATGCTCATACCCTTCTGTTTCTGATGACACTGTAATAGCCTTTTTTTTCAAATGTCAGGCCTATTTTGAAACAGCGTAATATGGTGGGCATAGGATAGAAATGGGAAAAAAATCTCTGCCATGAACTAAAACCTGCATTTTTACCTACATATGTATGCAAGGGGAAACAAGGGCATGCGCGCACACGCACGCACACGTCAACAGTCTTAAGTGTGTTGGCTTTAACGAGTTTGCTGCTTTTTATACTGATTTTACTCACGCCTCCTCCGTAGTGTGTAGATTTAGAGTCGAAAAAGTTGCATTTTATTGAACATTCTCTTATTTGTTCTCCAAGCTCACTTACTTTGTCCATTTGAACGTGCAATATGAGATCATGAGGGGAGCTTTCGCACATGGGCGCATGTATTCATATATTTATATTGGTATAGGCCCAGGCCTATATTCAGTTTGAAGAATTTACCTGCGTCTTGCCGGCACAAATGTTATAAATGCAAGTGCCGTATGGAAGGCCCTCATAAGGGTGTTTCAAGACAAGAAACTTTTCCAAGTGCACCAAGATATAGGAAATAGACATCTATCTTAATGGACAGCGAAGGCAGCACCACAATAGTTAAGCTCAAAGACTTACAACCGCAGAGGCGATATTCCGACATACACAGCCTACCTGTTGGGAAATGCTATAATCTACTAAACAGGGCCGCATTGGTATATGATTCTCCGTTTTCAGACAAAAACCATATATATAGATCATTTTATGCTCAATTCTAAGCATTAAATCCTCTGTCCACACATTTTGCAGTCCACGATGAGGATATGCTTCCAAAATACTCCAAAGACTTGATGCTTTTTAAACTGCTTACCGCTCAATGTATCCCAAATGCGATGTATATCAACCATTAAGTACTGGATAATCCATCTATATATCCAATTCTAAAATAAGGGCAAAGCAAGCTTTACTAGTAAACAAGACGGCCACTGATAAGACACAACAAACAACTCTTTATTGAGATTTATTTTAAGTTTTTCGCTCCTGCTCATGTGCGTCATACCAGTGGAGAGTCCTACCAACCCTTTAGTTGTAGGGGTTAATATGTCTTCAGATGGAGTTTTTCCCCATGCGCTTGTCTAATATAAAAAGGATGTTCGCGGGAGTAAACAGGAAGCTCTGACTGCGCAGCTGAGGGAGGCCATCCATTGCATTTTTTCCATTGGCTTCCGCTCTTTAAAGATACAGTTGCTCCCGTGGTGAACTACATGAGACGCACGTCCTCCTCTCAGAAACCTTCCATTTTTTCTTGTTCGACGCCTAAGTTCTTTTTTCGCTTGATATTTTCCTCAAAAAATGTATTATATTCTCGCACAACTCAAACGATGGATGAGAACACTTGCATGAGTATAAATTGTAGAAGCGCACATGTAGATGAGTTAATAAGCGAGAAAAATTAACGAAATTTGCAAAGAATGAGCTGAGGTTTGGCCCAGTTGGCCACATCAGTCGGTTTAATTGGCAAAGCTTTTATATAGGCTGCATGCAGTATTAACAGAAAATGAAAATGGATGAAACAGGGCTCATAATATTTGCCTTTATTCACATAATAATAATAATAATAATAACAACAACAACAACAACAACAACAAGCTCAACAACAGCCTGGGATAATACGGAGAAAGATTTTTTCCAGTTTTTTTCCCCCACATCTAAAGTAGGACGCCGCGCAAATCCTGAAATGCAATCAGATCCTCAAAAAAAATAATAAATAAATAAATAAAATAATAAAAATTTAGGCTCATTAAAAAGAAGCATCTAGACTCTAAACATGTGAAAGCAACCATTCTGAAGAATTAAATTGCCATTTAAACAGTGGGCTATAATATGTTTTGCATATTGTTAGGGGTAATCTTTGAGTACATCTCATCAATAATTCATAAGGTAGGGATCATCCGGAGGTCAGCAGACGAGAGCTGTACAGGTTCTTAACTGAGACGCAGTTTAACTGCACACACGGTTATCACAAAATCGCGCCGTCCGCTCAATGCTTAAACACAGCAAATACGTTCATTTATAAGTAAATAAATATCTGAATAAACGAATATACGTTCCATTCCAAAGTTGCTTACTGACGTGATTTTTAAAAAATTCAACAACAACAACAAAAACAATAAGAACAACAACAACAACAACAACAACAACAATAATAATAATAATAATAAGTCGTAGTAGTAGTTCTAGATGCGCAATTCGGGTGTCTGCTGAGTGATGTCGAAGCCTACAAGCCTACTTTCTGCAGTAATGTGACCACAGCCCACCTAGTTGATGATGCTGGCATTATGGTGTTCAGATAAGACAGTCTACACCATGCTGATAAGACCAGAGTTTGCGGAAGCGATATTCAGCCGATATAATTATTTATGTAAATATTTGAGACTGCTTTACAGTCAGCAGCCTTATTTCGAGTAGTAGACTATGGGAAGAAAACGCATATAACCTTTCTAAAATTGCTGAGATATAGTTTCAGGTATTATGGTTCGCTGAGCTTACCTGAAGTAAATGCAGGGCGCAATATCAGCCTTGCATACTCTCACCAAACGAAGATAATTAGCCAGTCAATAGCAGCCATAATTTAAGTTGTATAATAGTAACAGTACCTTCTATGAGTATAAGTAGCATCATATTACTATTAATTAATTATTATTTATATAATAATAATAATAATAACAACGATTATGAATATCTTAAATTGTGAATTTATAAAATCGATATCCAGCCACGCCGTCTCAGTGTGAATGCTTTGAACGTTTTCACGGATGGAGAAATATGCTCAACACTCGAGAACTGCAACGCTTCTTAATCGCCAGCAGAGCCCGCCTTAGACCAAGTTCACAGCAATCGAATGGGCAGTGCATGCGCCTGGCTCTGCACGCACTCATGAAAGCACTCGCGTTCATTTGGAAATATAAATGAGACCACCCGCTTTACGCCATTTCAAATGGAATATTTTTCAGTTTACTAACATTTAGGAAAGTTAGCCTAAAATGTGATGCAAGTATCCCTTTCGCCAAAATAAGTCACTCGAATATAATCCAGTTCCTTTTCCCCGTCTCGTTCACATGCCCTTCCTTTCGCTGTGAGAAGGAAACACGCACGCCCCCACTCTCATAATAGAATTTAAGCAAAAAAAAAAAAAAAATCCTAAAATATTTTAAAAACGCGGAAAGAAGTGGTCTGCTCTAAATGTGTGAGGAGTGGTTGGTCCTATTGTCTGTTACGGGATAGTGAAGGTGAATTTAGTCTTGTTAGTCGTGTAATAGCTGGAAAGGTCAAAAGTTGAGGGTCAAAAGTTTACGCCGTGCGTGATTCGGCTGTCGACTTATTCTAGACCAATTGCAGTATGTCAGAGGCAAAGAATGAGCGAGGGGAAGAGGAAAAGAAAGGGGGCGAAGGGCCAAGGCTTCCCTTATGATGAGAGAAATGATAGCGAGGCAAGAAGGAGGCACCGGGTTGACCTTCACGGTGTAACATACGGCCCCGTGCACGGGAGAAAAATTGACAGAAAGACCGCGAGATGCTCCCAGGGAGGACATTAGGTGCTCCTTGTACGTCGTGCGGCTGGTTGCTTCTAATAACGTTTCCCACGACTGGAGACAGAGGGCACGAGCAGGCTAAGCGCTAGTGAATTGGCATTTTTTTTATTAGTTACTCTTTGGTTTGAAAGTGATCAAATGACACTGTTGGGTGCCCAAAAATAATGAGTTAAACGAGAGAGAGAGAGAGAGAGAGAGAGAGAGAGAGACTGCATTTGTGTGTGTGTGTGTGTGTGTGTGTGTGTGTGTGTGTGTGTGTGTGTGTGTGTGTGTGTGCGCGCGCGCGCGCATAAGTGAGTGAATGAGTGGCGAGTGAGTATTTGAGTGAGAGATATAAGTTCATGAAAAGATTATGCTCTGAAATGTTGCAATGTAAAAGGAGCAGACATATGCATTTTAATGTCTTAAAATACGCAGACTATTTCAGTTCTTCGCATTTTTTATTCATACTAACAAAGAACAAGCCTTCCTACCAATTAAGGGGGTTACAGCAAGTAATTGCGTAGTCATCATAATACGAATATAAATATGTTTAATAGCAATGGTAAAACAGTGAGAACAATAAACGTATATTAAATCGCACATCAATGAATTCAATGAATCTGAATTCGAACCTCCGCGCAACAAATATTGCTCAACCTCCTGAGCCCGTTACATGTGATGCATTTCGTCGTGTACCATCATCCATCTGGCCAAGCAAACTCTTTCCTGAAACATGCCTTGAACCGTAAACTGATATAAACAACGATTTAGAGAGGGCCGATTTCCCCATTCACTTCTGTATCTTTATATCCTCTGTCCAACAGTAATAATAGTAATATATCTAATAGTGCTATCAGCAGCAGCAGGAAAACCATAATACTGCTGGATACAGGACTGGTAATAATAAGAATAATATGAATCCCAAGACTATGACTTCAGTTTCATTGCAATATTTTTTTTTCTCTGGAACTTCCCTATTTATTGAATATATGATATAAATTTGTATGCTATAGTTACTTAAAATATTTCAATCAGCCTTTTTTATGCGACCTCTTCATTTAGTTTTAAGTATTTTGAGAAAGGTGAAAACTATACAAAAACATTATCACCAACGAATAAATTCATAGTAATAAATAAATAATGACGGAATACGAAAATGGTACAAATAGAAAAATAATTCAGTCCCAGTGTAATGTCTTCGCAAACGATTTGATGGGTCCCATGCAGAGTTTTAGTTTCGTTTAGAAAATAATAAAAAAAAATTGTAGACGTATATTACAGTAAAATTAAGATACAATAATAGCATTATTTGACACATTTTAGTATTGAGAACATCTAACAGAGTACGGTCTCTCAATTAAATACGTCAATTATTCTCCAATATCTTTTCTGAACAGTAACTTTGGTAAATTGTAATCAGTGCAGCCACGCTATTTGCATTATTATGAAACAGCGGAATGCTTACAGCATTTCTCATGTCAAACGTCAAAACCGATGCAATGTATTTTTACAACCATATTGAAACGTTAAGGGGACACTGGTACGACGCTATAGGCCTATTGCTCAAACACGTTTAGCAAAGAGCTGACATAAAATGAACTCAGCCTATCCCAGAAAACTTCCATATGGATGTAACAAAAACACTGGCATTTCCCAGTTGACAGCAGGTCCTCATTCGATGATTTGGAAGTTGAATTTGGAATCACAATTTCAGTATCTCGAAATTCTCCTTCTGGCTTAAAGAAATGCGGTCAATTCGTGGCTGAAAATTTCAAAGCTACAATTAACTTATTGTCGAACACAGAAATTATCCCTAATAGAACGAGTCCACTTATTCCATAAATGAGCTCCATAATGCATACTACACAGAATGGCCAGAAAAGCGTACAAAAGAGGTTAGTTATTTAAATAACACAACTTCTTCATCATACCAAAATGGTAAAAATGGCAGTCTACCGTTAGAGCGTAGATTCCAAATTGCCCTGGATACCAAAATAATGAACATAAATGGGAAACCATTGTACTGAAAATCTCGTCCCACTCGGAGTTCATTCTGAGGTCACTGAATTAATTTTGATTCCATAGTAACCTTCACCGTTGCCAGGCAGAGAATCACCATAGATTTTCATAATTTTGCAGCACGTGATTTGAAAGCGAATCGAACACAACTGTGTTTATTTTTCATGAAGGTTGTTAAAAAAGAATTATTGGTGGAAATGACTTCCCAAACGCCTCTATGAACACCATTTCTGCATGGACAAGGCTGAGAAGTTACCACAACCAAAATTTTAATTAGATGACTTTTCATAAGGGATTAGAAAATCGGTTAAGGGACCATAGTTGTATAAATGTTTAAAATATTGCAGTTATTTTGATGGTAGTTTGTTAATTTTAATAATATGCGTTTATGACAATCGTTGGACCTGGGCTAATTGCACCTTTGTTGAACTAGCCTATAGAAAATGTATAAGCGCATATTATCTTCTGGTGCAGGACGCAATTTGTACTTCATTCTGGTTCGGGACATCAAATGATGCAATGTACTGAACCTTATTAAACTCACTATGGGAAAATAAATATTTGCTCAACAAAGAAAATAAAAAGATAACGTTAGAGCTGTTTTTCAGGCTTGGGCAGCTGAACGACCCTCCCCCACTCTGAGTCATTTTTCTTCAAAGTAATGACCTGGGCACAATTCAATATGACCAAGCAAGCTATGCATGCATAACTAAAGAAGTAGCAAGAGAGAGAGACCCAGAGAGGGGTGAAACACAGGTCACCGCGTCTAACAAATATTAAAATCTGCCGAGGGCTCGACTACAAGCCGTTTAACAAAGAACTTCCGAAGTACGAGATTAATACGAAAACTTAAGACTTATCGACAAAATGTTTAGGAGCACCTGACGGTTCGTCACGTCGGTAAAAGTCGCGGCGTATGGTAGGTTAAAGACCTAAGGAGAAGAATGGCATGACGATGAAGGCAGTGCTTCAATTTGCGAAGGAAACGGTATGCAAAGATATAATCCGGTCGACTAAACTGCTTTCGCATGTTTCGTTGGACAACAGCAGAAGATTCCAATAGCCTACTCCAGCTACATGCTTGCAGTGTTTTGGTCGGTAAAATCGTATCTTCCCTGAGAAGTTGTGCAATGCGAGCAGAACATGTTGCAGGGAGCTCGTTGCTTATAAGGCATCACTGAGAGGTCAAAACCTGTGGTAGTAACGAAAAGAGAGGGGCCAAGAAATCGCGATGCGGGGAAAATTATGGGCAACAACAGTAAACCGGAATAAGACCACGTATCGCGCACAAAAGGAGGAAATGGGGGAACGGCACGACCTGAAAACTGCGAAGATGATAGAAGTAAGTAGAAATTTGGTGCTTAATTTACATACTGTACGGGGCTACAGCAGGTGCTTGCCTGATCAGACCACGTGCTGAATACTGCCGCAACAACCGCCCCCCCCCCCCCGCCCCGACTCCTAAGTTAGACGATTATGTTAAATATGTTGCAGGCGTAAGAGCAATCCATTGAATTTCTTTGTGAGAATATGGAGTTTAGCTCTCCGCAGGTTTCCGTCTACTCTCATTTCGAATGCCTGAATCGGTACGTTAATCTTTAATTGGCCTATAATAGAACACAGTGTATTAGAAGAAGATGGCTTACAAGCGATGGCGAGGCTGGGAACTCACGGGGATGAAAGGGTTAGTTAAGTGTGTTTGAATGCTTGACTGCGCTCTCTCTTCTCGACAAGGAGCCCATGATATTGCCTGTTTGTTCAAACGAGTAATTACAGACGATGAAGGTTTCAGCACCTTCATAAACACTCATGCAAGAAAGACACAACTCATTACAGCTCATTGATTAGCACAAGACAACATATCAGGAAAAGCTGATCAACGACATGAAGACCGCGCAGAACGAGAATACAGCAGAGTAATTAAAATTACAATAAGCAGGTTGTCAAGGTTCAAAGGGGAATAAAACAGAGCGGGAGTTTTGTGTTAGACGCTAGGGGTGCTGGTGATTTAAATAATGTCATTCCTCCACCTTAAAAAAATTCGTAGCACTAATTCTCCGTTCTCATCATCCACTCGGAGATGACCTAAATTAGAATTTTTTCCTACCGTTTTCCTAGAAAAAAACTTTTGCTTTCTGCCAGACGTAAGTCACTTATACAGATAGACAGTTAGACAGTTAATTGTTGAAATCCGACCACCTGGGATATTTCAAGCATAATAATAAGCAGCCCTGGTGATAACAACAACAACAACAACAACAATAATAATAATAATAATAATAATAATAATAATAATAATAATCTATCGCAGCATTTACACAATGCTACAAAAATCTGAAATTACGAAAGGCCTAAATTACTTTAACCCTCAAACGATACTGAGGACCCTGAAAACCAAGATAATAAGGAGGAGATACGGGCTGATCCAGGTTCGCAGTTGGTATAAATCCTAAAGCAACGAATTATTACATTTGTAGCACTGGAATGATGTAAATTATGAAAATAATTTATGAAATACTAAAATAGCAAAGGTCTAAACGCCATAAACATTTTGGAAATCACTCAGGGGGAATTTATTATAAATTTTTCACCCTGCGAAAGAACAAATCCTTGGTTGTCCATCAAAAACACGGGAACCGTTTTTCGCCATATTAGTTACATTTCCGACATGAAACATTATTCATCAGCTAGTATTTTTGTTTCCAGTTTTCTTATACTCCCAATAATTGTGTCGCAGTTATACTAAGCCAATTGCATAAGAATTGGTGCATGAGATACGCGATGTGGAATCGTTAAATATTTTTCTTCGCAGAATTTTTTTTTTTTTAAATGGCCCACAGAACGGCTTAGCCTACCTTGTCTGACACCAAAAACTGGTAAGAGTATACGCTTTAAGTCAGTCCGTCCCTGAGTTCGCAGGGAAATGATGAAGACATCACGGTGTAATTGCGCCGTCATTCTCGTTGTTTGCCTCAAGTTTGCTTAAGTTTGCTTGAGAACTTGTGAAAGAAGTCGTAAACCGTGTCTCTGTGCTTTGATCAATTTGTGCATATTTTATTGTTTTATACCCCTATCTCCGGATAGCCAGTGCGTTTGTTTGGGGTTACACACGAAATGTAAACAAAAACTACCTGTCATAAAACCCACCTGTTTTATTTCACACTCAAGTTTTCTTCACCCTGTTCTTCCCATTCTTTTGTAACAGATCTAGAATATGCTTTTCTGCGGACAAATAAATAAATAAATAAATAAATAAAAATCAGAGCCCATTTTATCCGATAGCATTGGCTTTACTAGCTCATATGAAATAGATGGGCTGCATTATCGGGTATTTTTTCCGGCTTGCAACAATGAAGTAGAATTCTGCCAAAAAAGTTCGGCTTTGAAGGCTACCATGGCTTTGGTTTTGGAGACGCGTGGGCCCAAATTGAAAAGCACGATCGATACCAATGATTGTATTATTTTTTGTCGCAATTCAACGAAACAACGTAAACATTTCAGTAATGTGACATCGAAATAAGAATAAAATGTATTTTCGCCCTAGGTTTCAGAAAATCATGTTAATTTTTTTTAAGGCATAATTGGACCATAAGTGGTGTATGCAAGTGACTGAGGTGACAAACGCACAGTCAAGCTGATCACTGTTCGATCAAGAAGCCAAAGAATACCTGTCATCTATATATACCCTGTAGATCCGAATTTGTGTGAACTGACAGACTGTCACAAATTCGTATCTAGGGGAGTATGTAGTTGATACATACCCTCCGATTACATGGAATGACCGAAGAACACAGTGATATTTTATGTGTGTTTTATTTCGGTTCTTAATTTTTGGCAAAGACAATATTTACGTCTATGAGCTTGATCAAAAAGATGGAAAAGCTGGCCTGTATACGAATGCCAAGTTATAATTCAGACTGTAGGCAAAATTTCAGTCTGCACGAACAGTTTTGAATAAACACCTCCGCTGGCTGTTTTACAGTCTTAATGTTTTCCATTATTTTCCATTTGACGGTACAAACTTGCAAATAGAGATTAAAATAGATTCATTCGCGATATTCTGGTGACATTTTTAGTGAAAGTGACGTTTAAACACCAAATGAATTACAGTGATACTTGGGATACTTTAGATTCAAGCATTTATATTTCAATTAATTGATCTATTTTGGAGTGCATCTTAAAATTATGGTCTTGACACGGACTTCGGCAGGGCTCGGGCAAAGTCATACCTGCAATGCCAAGATGATTTCGGAGTCTTGGCAACAAGACCTATCGATGAATTTTCTATCGATCATAACAAGCTCAGATTTATCTCTGCCAGGGTTTGGCCATTGACCACTTAAGCCATTCAATCAGAGCGATTAAAGTGGCGTCCGCGTGAGACAAAATTATTCAAGCTGACTCTCAACATAGTTGCAGGGTTAGCATAGCTTCTTTTTTTATAATTTGGTTGAAGGGATCACAAAAGAGAGAGGCTGGTTTTCTAAGCGAACCGCACACCAACTGAGCAAAGAAATGCAATGGCGAAATATCAGCTTATATTCGGCATTGATATTACGATTATTTTTTCACTGGTACTGTGCGAACAATCAAGAGAGAAGTTTGCAATATCTTATCATCACAAAATATGCACAGATTGCGTTGAGGGGGTGCGACGCCTACCGCCATTTCCTTATCCGGGAAACGCAAGGAGCCACTCCATTGGCTCTCGGCGTCACATGGATTCATAACTTTGTTCACTTGACAGAAAGTAGGAGGGTTTTACGAAACAGGAAAACGGGCAAAGGGATAGCAATAAATTTTAGTGTATTTTGTGTGCAATTCTAAGAAATTAATGGCCATGAGTTCCTTTTTGATCAACTCCAACTATGTGGACCCGAAGTTTCCTCCCTGCGAGGAATATTCGCAGAATGACTACCTACCCAGCCACTCTCCGGACTACTACAGCACTCAAAGGCGAGACCCTGCTTTTCAGGATGAACCGATGTATCACCAGCGGTCGGGCTGCGCCGACCCGCCTTACACGTCGTGCCAGGGTACCGGGCACCCCACTGTCGTGATGTCGCCCAGAGCTCACGTCCTTCCCCAAACCGGGCTCTCGACTCCGCTCCCTGAGACAAATAGCCATCACTGCCACTCCGCCACCCCAAGCCCACCGCCCTCCGTCAACCAAAGCAACTCTTCGTCTAGTTCGTGCAAAGATCCAGTGGTTTATCCTTGGATGAAAAAAGTCCATGTGAACACCGGTAAGTTGCTGCTAACTTTCTCTGCTCGTGGTCTATACGCGTGCTAATTTCACCCTCGGTGGATGGCTGAACGTCCGACACTACATCTATAGCTCTCCTTCTAAGTAAGCTCTTGGCTGAGATTTACGATCTTTTTTTCGCGGGGTAGTACAATTACACCCTCCATAAATTTTTATTGCACTTCTTGGCGCAGTACCTTTGAAGTCTGTGTAACCTTCCTCTTCTAATTTCTTGTAAGGAATGGCTTTTACGACTGGCAAATGACGGGTTAAGTTTTATGTTTTTTAAATATGTATTTAAGTGGTTGGATACATAAACGAGTTCCCGCTGTCAAATTCCAGTAGAACGGAGGAAAGTTTATGGAAGTTAAAAAAAATCTCAAAACGCTAGAACCAATACAACAGAGTGGGTTTGTTTGTAATCCAGACTGTTGTCATGTTATTTTGTTTGTTGTTGAAAAGCGCATTGAGCACAACAACTAGGCTAAACTACAGCATGCGATAGTCACCGATTACGACAGAATTCAAGACGCCCATTTGCTGGCAATTCCTATTTTGCTGTTTAAAGCGAATGTAAACAAAACACTAAGTATAGCTTAATTCAATTGTTGAACAATTTCACGCATGGCCATTTCGTGTTTGTTATGTGTCCTTTACCAGTGAATAAGGCTTTTAAAACAAAAACATGTCATTTTTTGGGGAGATTTGCTCCCAAAACTAGTATTTAGGCCACATTACGAAAATAATAATAAATGTGTACGCAGTGCGTCGACTTCATTGGCTTAGAGAGTGTTCTAATGTCTTGTCCACAGTGAATCCAAATTACTCTGGGGGGGAGCCCAAGCGGTCGCGGACAGCCTACACGAGACAGCAGGTCCTCGAGCTGGAGAAGGAATTCCACTACAACCGCTATCTGACCCGAAGACGGCGCGTGGAGATCGCCCATACCCTCTGTCTCTCGGAGCGACAAATCAAAATATGGTTTCAGAACCGACGGATGAAGTGGAAAAAGGATCACAAGTTGCCCAATACTAAAATAAGGTCTACAAACTCCAGTTCAAACACGAGGGGCAACCAGCCACACGGGACCTCTCAGAACCGAACCTGTGGACCTCCATCAAGCATATAGCTCCAAATACCTCAAAATTCATTTTCTGGAGGGGTGATTGAAGGCTGCCTACGTACGCAGTGAAAATGACTATTTATGAAAAAATGGGGTGAAGACTTGTGTTTTGATGTTGCCACCCCATACACTTTTCAGCGCTCCGATCTTCTATCTCTCCCTCCATTAGAGCGGGGGGGAGCCGATAGTAGTTTTCAGATCTCCTGAAGATGGATCCACGTTTCATCTTTAATCATGCCAAACTGAAGCTCATTTGTCATGTTTACTCTGCGGTACACAAGGAAGGATGGACCGTGGGCCGCCATTACCTCGACGCATAATGTTGTACTCAATAATGAATCCTGGTTACATTAAGAGGAGTTGTTTAGAGTCCGTTTATGGCACAAATTAAAATAGCAGAAATCAAAAGACTGCTTATGATTTTTGAATACATTTCTGTTGGTATGCTTCGGTCTCGTGCACATTCGTATAACGGTCAGGTCTTTTGAATCTTAGTTATTTCCTGATGCTACTTCTTTGCCATCGTGCGTCAACAGAACTGAGCGTTCTTCAAATGAAGGTTAAGGGAGTTAAAAGCAAATTTAAAAAAAAAGAAAAAAATGTTCATGGTCTACCTACAAAATCCAACGAACATTAACGAAAAATAAGCGAGCAACGCATATACATCTTTATACTGCAAAAAACAACTACAATAGGCTATAGCAATTACCTCGATTGTGATTATGTGGTGTTTGCATTTTGCCCCGAAGGTTCACATTTCAATTGATTTCCGGTAAAGTACTTGGGATTAGGCCATAGTGTTGATTCATTTATTGTAAATTAAATGTATTTCAAGTATATATGTGCGCGGATCTATACAATATCATAAGCCGCCTAGCCTATATTGCATGGCTTCAGCAAAATTGATTGGCCAATTTTCTCTTCTTCTGTTTACCGCGTGCGGTTGCAGCAGAAAACGCATGCACCCCTCTTTACCCCAATTGTGTATATTTGGGAAAATTACTTTTAATTGTCCTTAATAATCTAATGGTGAGCCAGTAGAGCTCAAATCAGACGTTTTTTCCCCAAAAATAAAATGCCTCTTTCACCTTGTTCATAGTGCATTTACCTAAATATTTGTAAACGGCGATAGAAAAAAAATAAAAAATAAAAAAGGCATTTTCTCCCAGCGCGTGTCCTGTCCTTCTGTCCTTGCAGAGCATCCCCATGTATAGCCGAGCTTGTAATATGTTGCCTTGCGGCCATGTTATTGTGATTGCTAGTTATTTAATAGGCATGCACTTCTTTGGAATCAGAGGCGGATTGCTTGTGTTGTCTTAAAAGTGTTCTTCTTCTGCACAATGGCTTGTACGTTGTATCATCCAGCCGTTATTGTTTTGACGCATAGTCTCTTGAAAAATACACCCCTTTGTTTCAGTCAACTCACCTTAATGCCCGCCTTGTCTAAGGGTTTGGAGGTGTGAGAGAACAATGTATTCGAAAACACCCAGCTTGAGAAATTTAAACGCGTTAGCTCAGAAACATTAAATGATTTTAAGTGATTTTTTTGCACAGCTGTTTTCTTGAGTTTCTCAGCTCCAGAGCGTATTTCTATGCTACAAAGGAGCGGGCAGGAGCCATAGCTCAAACCCTGACAACTAAATAGATAATCAAGAAGACAAATGGCTTCTTTTGTGAGGCGTACCTCATATATTAATTTTCATTTGCTTTTTTAGACCAAATATCGAAAATTTTGAAGAAAATAATATTTTGTGCGCGCTGTGCAGAACTTTAAACAGAAGTATGGCATTAAATTGGTGTACAAGAATTCCACGGCCGTGTAAAGATGTTCTGCGACACCATGACTTTGGCATCACCCCATGGCTGCCTGGGACACTAAGCCTCTATCAATTTAGGCCTATTCGCCCCTAATCTGAAAAATTACCAGAAGAAAACATTAAAATATGAACCTCAAATGTAATATATATTAATTTTTCTTAAAATATTTCCTCTTCGTGAATATATATGCGCCACAGTCACAAGGCATTGAAGAGGAAACAGATTTTGGCAGTCTCTGAAATAGGCAATTTCATATCTTCAACCTCCACGCACGTTTTAGCCATCACAGAATTATTCAACTTCGCCATCAGTAGCCATTTTCTAATGAGGAAAATAGCTTTTAAACGAATTACAATTTTGCGTGGATTCGTGGGCATTTCTCACAAAGGATCCACATCGCTTTTGAATTCGTTTGTGGTGTAGTAAACAATAAACACCTATGGCTATGGCCTCTGGTCTCTGCCCCGTATCAAAACCCAGATGGCTGAATAGCGGATAAATTTCAATGGAGTGAAAAGTTCACAGACCTTCCTTCAAGACAGGCTAAAGAAAAATGCGAGAATTATAAAGAAAAAATCATTAATCACCCCTTTCTTTAAATACCTCTTCTCTTCTATTGTTATTCAGCAGCAAATGTGGACAGACCTTCTGCCGAGAGGGAAGATGCGTCTTGGAAGACGTGAAGATTTTTTTTTCCTTCATCTCCCCCCTCGCCACATTTACCAAGTCTTAATAAGATTGTAAAAGGAAAATTCACCCAAGACCGAACGCTAGTGAAACACGTGGGAAGAGAAGATGGGAGCCAGGAAGGTAAGAGCGTTTGTTGGTTTTATTGCCGGGTTTTATTGCTTTATTACCCTGTTTCACAGTCGGCTACCAGAAGAGCATTTGGCAAGGGACAGAAAGTTTTGTGCAGCGGAGCTGTCTTGTATCTTGGGCATCTGGTATGGGAAGATTTGACGGCTTTCTGAGAATTATTTGTCCCGTCTTATTTGACGCCATGTTTATGGATATTTAACGAAGTGAAATGGGGGATCCCTCAAAATATGTCTGAATTATTAATGGATCATCCTTTATGTTGGCACACTGAATGTAGACTTTCTGTAGAACCTTACTTTAGTTGTGTCATGGGCTAATTATAAGTAGGCCTATATGCTGGATGAAGTGAAAGACGCATGTGATCTTTAATTTGACATGGAAAAAAAAGTCCGGAAGACAAATACCCAGAGTAGATTTTGAAATAGATGTATACGTGTAAACATGCTAAGGCAAAAAAAAACAAACAAAAAAAAAACAGGTACTTAGAGCAAATATAGCCTTCACCCTGCGCTGACATAGAGTTTAGTTTTGACATGGGGTTTGACGCAGTGAGCACGGCTGCCACAGAAATGCACTGACCGACCAGCTTTTAACCCCAAAGAATCAATCCCTCACTTCATCCTGTTGCGAAGGCCATGTGTAAACGGGTCTACGAGGTCCTCTCCCTGTGTTGCATAGTGAGAAACGGCTTTTGGATTTGGTGCACGAGGTGAAACAAATGGCAAAAATACAAGGAACTGTATTGAGAACCTAAAAGAAAAAGCAGAGCAAAATGGACGAGTGCGACAGAACGTCCAGTTTGAGTTCAAACAGGGGGCAGCTTTCTTCTGCTATTTGGCCCGTTGCAAAATCACCGAGGGCTCCCCCCACCGGAACCCTTGACCCTCCCACAGACTGGACAGCGCACACTGTTATATTTCCAAGATAAACCAGAGATGACTTAGTCATAACAATCTGGACACGACACTCACTCAGGCACGACTGTAGGCCTACACTTTCAGGCGTGGAAATTCGCCGTCACAAGGAGATACGTACCCCATATAGAGGGAAGGGGGGGACCATCTCTGGGCAACTTATAACGTACCTCTAAATATTTCAAATTCACATTTCGGCTGGAGTAACGTACATTGACATTATAACATTATACCAATACATAAAGTTTCCGAAGTTAAACATTGTGATTATTATTATTATCATTATTATTATTATTATTTCTCAATCTATGTTGTTGGAGACACAACCGTTACGGAATTCTCTACAAATACAGCATAAGCTCAAAATGAATAATCTATAGGCTTGAATTCAACGCATACTCCATCTGCATAGCGCTAAGCGGTTTTCATAATTTCGATTCTGATGTTTTAACTGGTGAGGAGTAAATCGCTTCAGCCGAAATCGGGCTGTGGATGGTGGAAGAACGTGTCTCGTGCGGAACTGAATGCCAAAATGTAAACAGTTGTTTACCATTTACTCAGCGCTTACTTTGGCAGATTTATGATCCCGAACAAAAGGAAGGACGCTCGTGTTGTAAATCAGCTTCTTGTCTGCTGTAAAAACCTCCCCCTCACTTAAAGCAACAATTACTTACAATTGCGTAAACTGGTATTTCTACAGCAGACTATTATTTAATGGCAGGCGGCACCAATAATAATGACGGAGTCAAAATAAGAATGTCTCCATGTCATATTCCAAAAATTTAAAGGTTAAAGTCAGCCTACACCATCTGCCCCACTGTAGCAGATATTGCCATTGTTCAGAAAAGATAAACTAGTATCTGATTCAACTGGATTATGATGCATTTTTCATGTCTTCTCGGGTTGTATTACCGTAGTAGTAGTAATAATAATAATAATAATAATAATAAGATCCTTACACATCTGTAGTGTTTCTCCGTGCCCTCGAAAGGACATACTAGATGAGAAGCGGCAGCGATTCTGACAGCAAGTAGTTTCACTTTCCAATCGGTGTCCCAATGCATTTTATTGTCTCATTATTAACTTTTCGAATGACTGTAAATTCAGCTTCAGGGTACGAGTAGTTTGAAGGGCTTATCTAGCCCTGCTGACTTTTGTAGTAAGAATGATTGCTGGCGCACTTTTATGGGTGAAGTGCATGTCTTGTCAGTTTTCTGTCCCTGGGCTATTGCCGTTTACACTCTATGGAACGGGTGTTTTTTGTTAGGATTTCACGGCACACTCCGTCTACTGTGTCGCTTCCAGGATCTTTTATAGAAAACAACCCATCTTTTGTCAATAGTTTCGTGCCAACTGCCATACAGCACGCCAGATCCCGGCAACAGACAGAACAGGCTATATTATTATATTAATAAAGTCTTTTACTGTGTTCTTGGCCTTCAGGACCTGTGAACCTTCATTGTCTGCAGGTAACCGATTTCATCTCGCTCGTTACATCGAGTTGTGCCTCAGGAAATTTATATGACTATATTATTGCAAATGTTATCAAGTAAGGCAACAATCAAGCAATTTAGTTCATTCCGGATTATAATGGCACACTCCCAATGGACAGTAATCGACTGTGTATGTCAAGTTCCTGGTATTTTCATGACCGATAAACCACTTCAAAGGATTTTCACTTAGTTGGACTGAAGCAACATCTCCAGTAGCCCGTATATACTATTCATCTGTAAGAGTGACAATAACAGCAATAATACCAACTACTAGGCAAGTTAAAGAAAGCATTAGGCTAAAACATATAATATTTACGTTCTGATACAGGCTATTAAATGGGACAAATTCTCCTTTTTTTTTTTTTTAGCTATTTCACTTGGCAAACAGCAATACTTTCATTGTGATTGTAATGCGAGACAGTGTACAACTTACAACTTGAAATAACTTCACACGAATATGGCATTTGCAATTTTAACAGCAAATTCATTCATTAATGTTTGAAGCTAATAGTATGCTCACCATGGTATGCTTAAGTGGAAGTAAATAGACAATGGACTTGACGTAAATGAAGGCCATTATTACCATCACCATGACTACCCTTTCTTCTTGAGGAGTACAGGCTACTGTTCTTCGTTACTCACTGATTTACCGTAGACTAGCTCATATCCATTTCACAGAAAAGTGATATTTTATTCGTGCCATTATTTCGTCATAGTGCGCGTTTCTATTGCAACGCACTAATTTACGGCAGAAGCTCGAATGCTAGGTCAGAGTGGTCCCGCGATCCTCTGAGCAAACCCCCATCCCCCTTGTGGTCACGTGATTCATTAAATAATTAATGCAGAGGTTGCAGAATAGATATGTATTCGTCAGGAATTTCGCCGACATGGTCTCCCTCTGTCTGACGTGAAATTCTACTGTCCTTTCAAAAACAAGCGTATAGTTGAGGAAAAAAGGCAAGGAGAGAGAGACAGAGACTACAATAAAAAAAAACTGGAGGGGAGAGTCTTGCCTTGTGGAAATTGTAAGTATAAGGAAAAGAGGCAGCCCTACTTCTTGGCAAGTACCCGCACAGCTGTTATTTGATGCGTTAATGCCTTCATATTATTTGCTGTTTGTGGTTTTGTGGTATATGTCAAACAGATTACCTCGAATTGTGATTTTATGCATACATTGCCATTCCCTCCATTCCTAGTTCATTAATATTTACCTATCAAAGCTTGAATGGGGTGTGCAACCTGACATCTTTCCATTTTGCTTGCCATAACTACCACCGTATATGTGTGTTTTAAATGTAATGTCGCCGTCTCCCTTCTCATTTCTACCGTGTCTGTGGATCAGACTCCCTCTCCTCTTCACCACCGGCTGTATGCCTCCGTTGATTTATAGCGAAATGTAAGGCAATGGCAGTGGTAGTTCGGCTGCCATTGTATGTTTGCGCGAGCCGGAGACGTTTATGGCGGCTTTCGCGATAAATCATTTCGCGGGGAAATTATGTGCAATTGATGATATGCACGATGGGATTAAGAAGCAGTGTCTTGAATCCTTCTTCTCGCCCGGTTTTCCCTTAGTCAGTCATCTATTTGATGTTTGTAGGCAACGTACAGGACATGATCTGGGTCTACTTGGAGACCTAATGTAATGCCTGCGATAGTTTACGCGATGCAGACTGAGGAAACATTTGTTTATATTTGGAAAAATTGGGACTCCTCGTCACCATAAAAACTCGGAAGTCCTACGCTGGGGCGTTACTGATTCTACTTCAATACAGGAAGGCTGTGCAAGCCCATATTTGAATATTTGAATCATCAAGCCTCTTCTGGTTCGAGTATTGCGTGTCATCAGCAGATTAGGATACATAAACGATTCTACGTTCATATGAATTTCAGAATTTTCGAGACTGGACTTATTTCCCGTATTGAGTTGTTCTCTGAAAACAGAAAAACCATTTTCAGTACAGAAGTTTCCACGCCTAGCATCTATACCAACTCCATACTTACACATCAGGGTGGAAATGAATTAAACTGGAGCGGTCATTGCATTGTTTCGATGATTTGCCTATATGTCCGGTGATAGAGTACGTATGCTATAAATGTAATTTTGACACCTCAATTCAATATATTGTTCACAATAAGTGCAAGCTAAGTTAATTTTAAATTTAATTCACAGCACTCACGTGCACTTGCTACGGAAATTTTGTTTTTCGGCATTGCTTTGTCAGATGGAAGTCTTCTTTTTGTTAAACTGTTATGTTCGTGCCATACACTTATGTGGAGAACGCCAGAGAACAATGATTCGTGTCAAACAATCTGTTTAACATTTGGCAGTCGTCTCTTCAAGGATTTATTGTAAGATTAGGTCATTAGTGCTTTTAAGTACAATTAAAGTAAACAAAAGAGTAAAACACCATTGGCAATAAAGATAAAGGTAATAATAATAATAATAATAATAATATCGTTCATCCAGACCCAGGCTATATAATACTGTAAATAAATAAATAAACACCATCCCCTCCAACGTGTATTAAAGGTGGCAGCAGCAATTACCCAACATAATTTTAATAGGGAACAGCATTTTCAGGCGTTTTGTCTCGCTGGCGATGTGCACACTGGCGAAAGAACATTTCTCTGGAAATCAGAAGTGTTTCTTTTGCCAGAAATGTTATAGTTCAGCGATTTCAATAACCGTACAAATGTAAAAAAAAAAAAAAAAAAAAAAAAAAAAACACCACAATAAGACAAGTACCAAACTCAAATGCGAGGCTTTTATTCCAATGATTTATTTTTTTTCCATTTAAAGCAGAAAAGACAACAAACAACAACAACAACAATAAAAAAAAAAAAAAAAATAATAATAATAGTTCTACATCGGCCAACATACATACATAGCGCAAACAGGGTGCCTGCTGGAGTAAATACTCTTTTTGAATCGGTGGGCACCGGAATTGAGGATTGAGACAAATAAATCTAAACAAGATGTTTCTTCTCATCATACAATTTTCCATACTTCACCTGTTGAGTATCTTTGTTGGGTGTATGGACCTGACACCCCGAATCGCTGAGACTGTTTAACATCAAGGCGCTTTTAGATAGTCCTGGCTCACGAGGAATACGACGCCATCAATATGAACCGCACGCCATTCCGATATCTCCTACTCGGATACACATCCCTCGCGTTGCATAAGGGCCCAACCTCTTAACACACTGAACAAAGCACTTCGACCAAGCGGCCATGTTTTCCATTTCTTGGTTTCGAAGAGAACGAGAGGCCTTGTCCTACAACAAATTTCGTATCGCTGTATTTTCGGCTCAGCATGTCGTGCAGTATTAATACGCAGTACTACACAATTAAGGCCAAATACAGAATACATTCCATTTGACTCATCCCCCGCGTCTGCGTCTGTCTCCCACGCATGATCACTGTCAATGTTCTTGGCCTATTTTTCTTTTGCGCATCTTCACGTTATAGCAAATCTTGCATTAAGGAGCCACATAAAAGTAAAACCTTCACATTCCCAACTGCAAACATAAATCTCAACCATTAACGCATTGCAGCAGTGGTTGTCCATTGAAAGAGGGGTTTTACGATTCAAACTGAGAGCAAATGCAATCACAGTCGATGTTCGATATGCTAAAGGTCCATTCTTTTTGTTTTTACTTTTTTAACCAAAATTATTGGTTAAAGAAACGATATCAATAATAATAATAATAATAATAATAATAATAATAATAATGCATACTTATATACAGAGGCTACATTGCATTATGATTCCGATGTTCTAATCAGCTATTACAACACTGTGTACAAAAGCTTCTCCGACTCTTTAAGCCAAATATCAAATCTTTGACAAGCATTCTCCTTGCTGATAAAGAGGAGAAGTCTGATATTCTGTACTAAATGCACATTACTAATGAGAAGGTCGACGGCACGCCGCAGTATTTTTACATAGCCAAGGACCAGGCAACAAATATGCCCACGAGAAGGCCAGGTTGAAGTTTAGTAAATTTAAAAAGAAGCAAATACGTCTCAAATGGGATACTTGTACTTGAGAGTAATGCCACTGTCAGTTGGAAACGATATACATAGAACAGATACAACCTAGAAACGATTCCTGAATATGACCAGTATTGGAGTGATTTTTTTTTTAATGGAATGTATTTTGTACACTTATGCATAGTAACCACATTCAAATAGTAATTTTGGTGATTTTTTTTTTTTTTTTTTTAACAGCGTTTGAGTATTCCTGGAGATCATGATTCGAACATGCTATTATGGCATTTGAGCCGTGTGCTATACAAGATGTATACGGCAGAAACAATGCAATACCACATAAATCGCCAAGATCTTTGCTGATCCATGTCATTTTAACCCAAAAATAGACCGAAAATTGCTTTCAGTATACTGTATAGCCTAGTTGATCCCTTAGCTTTATAGCAAAACATATCCCTTGTGGGGAGAATACCATACGTCGTGTTCATTTTGCATGCCTTGAGCGTCCACTGCATCAGGCCAAGGTATCCACCCTCCCTGCTCTGGGGAAACCACAAGGGGCAAACGAAAACGCAAAGGAGGAGGCCTCGTTTCTTCGGATTTCGCTGAAACCGACGATTAGCGGAAGAAAAACCCAAGCTCCGCGCTGGCGTGGTCTCTGGTGTTCATTTGCCCAGTAGTCCATTTTGCTCCCAGTGGATTAAAATCTGTAGAATGCGTTAACACTGAACGACACAAAGAGGGCGATTCTTTTTTTATAATCCAACATACGCCGTTTATTTCGCGTATCCAGTGGTTATAAATGCATGCAGGCAATATCAACGCTCGGTGACTTTTAGAAGGTATTCCAAAACGCTGGCCAAGGCCTTTACATCCAGAAGGCGAGTGGAAGACAGGTAAGCTATGGCGCACGGGTGCAAGGCTCTTCCTCGAGTTTTGAAATGGTTCAATACCGATAAATGCCATCGACCTGCCTTTTAAATCCCGGTTAGTGACCCAGGCAAAAACGAAACTTGGATCTGCACGCGCTACAAGACTTTTTGTCGTCAAATGATTCGACTGATGTCTTTAAATAGGTAATTCGGGGGCTAGATGACTGCTCGTAGCACACTGCCCCAACCAACCCCGTCTCGGCTTTTCTCTCCTCTTCTTTGGCTTCTTGGGGTATTTCTGTTTCGATCGCCTGTGGATTTCAATGCGGTATTTTCTCACTGCCAAAACATCAGCAGAATCTTTTGAAACAATAGCAGAGGGCGGATTCAGAGGTATGCATTACATTAAGTGTTCATAAGGCTGTTTCTGTTTCGCACGAGAATACAAAAGGACACGAGGACCAGAGAAAGGTGTTGGAGTAAAAAGATGCTTGTGAACTAGGTCGAATGTGGTCATTCTTTTTGTTTACAATTTCGGCTATTCTGAGTGGTATTTATTCCATTGCTTTTAACGATGTTTCATACAGCTTCTAAACTATTATTGTCATAAAGAAACATTAAATACGATTGAAAGGCGAAAACAACATTTGCAAATAGTCCAGTGTAACTTGAGTATTTCAACAAATATCGATCAGAACCATTCTCTTACCATACAGAAAAAAATATATTTGTTAAAGGAGGCTTCACACGTTGCAGGTCAGTAAATAAATGCACATCGACGACTCAAGGTAAAGAAGTGGGCGGAACACGTTATACCACCAAAAAGCTGAATTCGCATTTGTATTTAACCTCCAAGTTTATTCATATATATATATATATATATATATATATATATATATAATATTATTGTTGTCCTTGCGCTCCAGGTCTTTCCTAAACGGGACAAACTAGTTTTCTGGATAACCTGGAATACGCAGTTTTGGTTGACACATTCGTGGCACTAGCGACCAAAAAGTTGATGCCTCCATTCACTGGGAATCGGCGGCAGTGAACTGTAGAATTCATAGCAAGAGCGTCATGGCGTTTCTCTGTTTGCATTATTGGTAGCTCCAGACTGTGCCTTTCACAAATCCAGGCTTACTTCGTTGAAAAAAAACAAAAGTTTAACAAATTGCATGGCAAGTCCTCTGGCGAGCACAAAGTCACGTGGTTTGGCCTGGTTTCCCTATTGCTTGTCTTATAATAAAACGGTTCTGTATTAGGGCCATATTCATTGACTTTGGAAATCAGTTACGGCTGCTGTAAGGAGAAAAGAAATGATGTCCTCCCTCCAAAAAACAAAACCAGGAAACCCAACTTGGCCTTGACGCTATATATTGTATCGATACAAAAAAAAGAAAAGAAAAAAACGCAATGGCACAAAGGACCGTGTTTATGGGATTTTCTGATCCACAGGTATTTTATGATTATAACTGAAAAACGTATGCCAATAAAATTTCCGAAAATCCAACCAAATACCATTCAAGTGCCTATAGTTTATGAACAGTGTATCAATGATACGTGCATTGTCAGAAAGTATATCTGTCCATCAATCATTAATTTGACAAGAACAGTCATGGAATTAAATATTGCAATTACCCTTTTTAAAAGTTGCAATACTTGAAACTGTCAGAGAGAATGGCTTTATTTGTGGTTGTCCCTAGACGTTTCCCTTGTCATATTTTGTCAAGCTGGCAGATTTAAGGTCCCTGGCCGGGAGCAGTGAGGGCAGTTTGTAGTCCAAGCCCCTCCCAGCCCGCCTGGCCCTTTGTTTCTCCTCTCCGCATTGAATCGGTTAAAGATTACCTCTCTTGACTTGTCTAAGTAAAAATTAACCACACTTTATAAAGAATATGCTGTTTAAGGAATCGTGGAGAGCATTCCGAAGAGCTGAGCCAGGGATATCGGACTATTTAGGCTACTCTTTGGGATGTGCAGGCCCCTTAAACTCTGAGATAAAGGTGCCTCTGTTTTCACCCACAAGAGACAGTGTGGGAAAAATAATCTTGAAATTACAAACGAATCCACGGCAACATAATCAAGACGCAGATTGGTCCCTTTAAATATGTTCCACAGCGACCAAGAATAATTATATATGGAATATGAATACAAAATATTATAATAAAACACATCAATCTCCTGACCGCTTTGCACAAATGGACAAAGGAATTCACCAATAATTTGGTCCCATTAATAAAAAGCACGCAATTTGGCGACATCTATACTGGCAATAAGTAAAGGACCACAAGGTTCAAACCAAGGGTTTAATTGTAATCCACTGATAATTAGTTGGGGGATAACTGCGTGGGTGTAAACCAAGCCCCCTTCCCTCTGCGCTCCAGTGAGAAGTGCAGAAGCCCCTGTTATCAAAAGATTGTTTCCAGAGACCTCGCATTTCTCTTCTCCCTCACAAGTCAAGGAGTGTTGAAAGTCCTATGTCATCTGCCACAACGGGAGAGAAAGAATAGTTTCTCATTTCCTCCGTTTTAAAGAAGTCGATTCGGATAGCAGCGAGCGATGGATTCGATTCAGTGGTGGAATTAATTGCAGGAGTCTAGTGGAAAAAGCCTTCATCAGGACAGGAGAGATAAGATGAGAATTCATTTTTTGCGCGCGACGTCGGATGAAATTAAGAGGCCAAACTGGAATAATTCCGGCAAAAGAAAACATAATTTTGACTGAGAATATTTTGACGCAGAAGATTCACGTCATCACACGATTTTAGGCATTATTTTTGGAATTTGGAAGGGTCCTTATCAGTTGAGGTGCATCAGTCCACATCGTCCAATTCTGTTAATAATATTGTTCGGTAATGAAAAAGCAGAGCTAATTCGCAGACGCGGCGCCCTGGTCTTTCGAACGCCTGGAAAAAACGGAACCAGGATTAATATGTAGCTATAAATTATATTTCGAGGGAATCCAAAGTACTTCCGCTGGTTGATCATTAATCTGGTGAGTTATTGCTCTTCAACACTTAGGTCACTGGAAAAGCCGAGCACCAATCTGTCAAATGAATGTTCACCGCATGCACCCAGTGTTTATGTCTAGCATTTTGCAACCAGCGTTTTTGAGCGAGTAGAGCAGGCTAGCAAAGAGGCTACTTCAGATGTAATAATGAATGTAAGTACAAAACTGCTCATAGTCATATATAGAGCAAGTGCAGAACGGAAAAGCCAACGGTGTACTTATTTCAAGTTACGGCCATAGTTGCGGCAATGCAGCATTACCCGAAAAGAAATAACAGTATTCTTCACAAGTTGCAACCGGAGATTTGTTTTTGGATGAATACAAACCCAGCAAAAATAGAGATAAGATTTGGCTTGTGTCATAAACCCACGCTTTCAGCCAAATTTAGGAGTAGGCCAATAGCATATTTTTTTTATCTTTACAACGAGAGCAGAGATTGGATTTAGACGCTTACTTCGTCAATGCATGAAATGGACGGGTGGTTTTCCTGAGCAAAAGAAAAATTAAAAAATAAATCAGTAAAGCCTTTGAATCAGGACGCAGCCCTGGTCTGTAAAACTGCGCAGCACTTAAAATTCAAGCCCACAGATAACACATTTCTACCGTCCGAATGGACTAAAAACCAACTGGCTTACATCACTGAAAACACAGCGGCAGGGATGGAGAAAAGCCAAATCAGAGTGTGGAAGCAATAAATAACTTTATAGCGCTATAGGCCGGGGAGCAAAGGAGGTCAGGGAATCCTCTGTTTGATTTATGTGCTTGGGTTTTTGTCAGGAGCCATGCAATGCGAGAGCCTGAATGTTTTCATTCGTGCTTAATAAGAGCTAGCATATTCAAACAACCACGCTCATTTCATTTATGCGTTCACCGTCAATTTTGTGTGTTGAATATTTCAGACATCCTCCACCATTCCATAAAGGCCATTTGCTTTATGGATTTTATATGGCTCTTCCAAAGTGTCCCTGAGCAACTTGCTTTATCCCTCACGGTAGTATACAGTTTTCAGGGTATTTTTTTATAGGACTTGTATTGTTGTTATTATTATTATTCACTTAAATATTGCTTTATCCCAGGTCTTTCTTTGAACTTTGCAACTGGAAAATATGAACACCAAGAACAACCATTTTCTGTGTTACGCTAATTCCTTAAGTCTTCTGAGGTTCAATGAAGAGTAATAGAATGGTGCGTTTCAGATGAAAGAAGCAAGGCAACTTAACACTTTACTTCGAGATGAAATTGATTGACCCAAGCAACGCATTTAAATATTCCATTTTAATGTTCCACATATCTGTGTAATTAATCAACAATAAAGGTTGTCACTGTATGCTCTGATCTTTTTTTTGTGGTAAATATTCACTTTCGCACAAATGGAAATGCTTTAGATTAACCCTACCTACCACAAAACAGAATCTGGAATTGTTAGTTCGATTTTTCTACAAGAGGTCATGTGTACTGTATCGAACTTCCCGCCACCCCTTTGATCGCCTCTTTTTATTTATTTATTTCTTTTCTAGCTTTTACGCCCCCTCAAGACACGTTATTCCTGCACGACATCTAGCACTGATAGGCTGTATTATCTCGGTAAGTGATCATTTTTTAAGCAAATTCGTTTGTTGCGCAATGCCATTCATCTTGTTTCCTGTTCTTGACGACCAGTACATGAATATAATGATTTTGAGCTATTTTGTGACAGGATTATATGGTAATTTATTCGATATAATAAGATTTGTTCAATTATGGATGTTTACATTTACTTTGCACACACTTTTTAAGTTTGCAGAGGGAAAATGTGATGTTTTTGTTGCACTGTTGAACAATTTACATGAATGCTTCCAGTTGATGTGGACTAGAATTTTTCATTTCTGTTCAGTTTTCTGTGCGAGATTGTTAGACATGTTCATTGAGTTAAGGCAAGGGCATTCTAATTTATATCCCAAGCACCTGCTACTCATTTTGTAGGTCAAGATTTTATTTCTACATCTTGGGCGAATAAATCTCATTAGCCCACATGATATGTTTTTACGTTTCTTTGCGCAAAAGCAATATTTTTCCCAATATAATGTTTTTTTTTTCTTCAGAATAACGCCTGATTATTCATAGATCAGTAATGTCTTCCACTGCAGTTGAATTTTACGCGGCTTACCCAGCCGCAATAAAATAACTTAGAGGGCAAATATAAATCCATCCGGAACTACGCAGAGGTAGGCTTCCCAAATGCTTAGTTGCTAACTATGTTAGTAACTTACATAGTTCAATACAGTCAATGGTTCCTTCGATGGAAGTTAGCGTCTGAGCTCTGGAGAAACGTACCCCAGGAAAGTTCGCACGTGCGCCCCACGTACACTCATCGACTGACACACATACATACCGATAACTTCGTTTTGAACAGCCTGCGCCCATTAACAGTTTGAAGCAGCTTTTCCCTTGATTAGTGATATATTTACACATATTGTACTCAGTTGATAACAAATGTTTCGGGTCACGCTGGATAGAAATATTAGAACAACAACGAAATCCATCCTAAACTTTAATTCAAGCCACACGGCAGTTCTTCCTTTGGCTACACTGTACTTCAGATTCGTCTCATCAATGTGGTTAGCTCGGTCTTTCGCGGAAAAAAAGCAGAAAATACACATCCAAGTCCTCCCCTGAAAATCAGTCTTCATGTGTACACAGTCACAGACACAACAAGAGCACACACCCACACATACAAAAAATGTATTTTTGTGATTAGTAAGCGCTTCTCTTCGTTCTCCTGTGGCCTTCCTTTTAGTCATAGTTGGAAAGTCACGAACAATGCTGGTAGGAAAAGTTGCAAACACATACATTTTTGTCTCCTACCTTCCTCCTACACCACTCAAAGACTTTCTATTCAAGTGCTAAAACGAAATATGTCTTATCTTTTTGAAGTTTTCTATAAGCTATGAAGCAGATTAGTAAATGTAATACGCTTTAGAGTAATGAACCACACACATAATGAATATTTAAAGCGAGAGGAAAAAAAATAATTTAGATTTTGGAGATGGCCAAAAACAATTTCTGAGCCTGGATGGCTAATTCAAACACAGTAAAGACAGAGAAAACCGTTTGTTCGAGCACCATTCGTGATCCTCAGAAGAAAGAAGTTGACGACGTGGATGAAATTACCGCGCTGTGAGTTGCTACTGTAAACTTTCAACAGCTTATTTTCACACCCCACCTTATGTTTTACTCTGCACCAGTGTTGCCTGCCCCAAACATTATTCTTAATTTTATCCCTCTAATTACTGCAAGAGCGGTGTGTGCGTGTATGAGGGAGGGAGTGTGTGTGTGTTTAAGTGTGAGATGGATAGAGTAGGGGAGAGAGAGATGGAGAGAGAGAGAGAGTGTGTGTGTGTGTGTGTGTGTGTGTGTGTGAGAGTGTGTGTGTGAGAGAGAGAGTGTGTGTGGGTAAGCATGAGATGGAGAGAGAGAGAGAGAGAGAGAGAGTGAGTGAGTGAGTGTGTGTGTGGTAGGGAGAATGAGAAATCAGGAGCTAGTAAGGAATCATGAATCCTCCACAGATATCTCCAGTGTGTGTGTGTGTGTGTGTGTGTGTGTGTGTGTGTGTGTAGCCTAGGAGAGAGTTGAAATGAGAGACTCATTCGGGAAACAAAATGCGCGCACATGACGCCATGTTTTCAAACGCTTGAACCTAAAAGCACTATGTTACTATATACACACTTGGCCTCCATCTACCATGTCAGTAATTAGCATAATTTTTCCAACAGTGACGCGACTCGATGGGGATTCACTCTGGCCCGGCATTCCGAGCCAGATCCTATAGGCTACCTTGTTTTCAAAAAGCGAAAAGGCCTTGAGTTGACAACATTAAAAAACAAACGATAAAAACAGCCGAAAAAAAGAAAGATGCGACGAGACGTGCAATGGGGAAATTTCGACATGAGCCAGTGTTCCGTTTGGATTATGATGTGAAAGACGGAGGGGGACGTCTGAGGCCATTGTTATCAGCGAGCAGGGCGTACCGTCGACAGGGCAGCCAGAATCTGCCTGTCCATTCGCAGCCCCCTAGCTTTCCTCAGATATTTGATGCCATTCTAGCTTTTCCTTCCAAACGGACATAATCTATTGGGGAACTAACACTTTGACCAGCGGCGACCATTGCTTCAGACACCGGCCTTTTAAAATTCACATTTCGGCACTAATTTCAAAGAGGGAACTATTCGCGCTGAACGATGCGAAAATATATGATGTCTACCCGTACTTCCCACGTCGGAGGCTAAGGTAAGCTGGGCTAGAATAGGCTATCAGTTTGTGAATGGCGGAGTATATGTCTCAGTGATTTATGACCGTATGACTCCAATCGCGGTTCAAGAAGAGTTCACAATGCTTTAAGCTTCCTTCCACGCAGCAACTCCTGATTCTTTCTCTCTGCAATCTCTCTCTCTTCCATCCGGCGGATTCAATTTTGCTATGCTATTTATTCGAAAGCAACTGGGCTAATCATTTTAGCGCGATTTAATTTGGCACCGCTCCGATAATCAGAATTCACCAACATTTCACGAGGGAATTCACCCCACCTATAGCTTATATTTATAACCGTACAATTGTTTACCCTGATAGATCCAAAATTTTCCTCGTATTTTAAAAATTTTCGCTCTAACTTTCTAAAACAGGGCCCATGTATTTTATATCTACTTTAATACTAACGACAGCGCGAATATTGCTGCGAGATCCAAGTGGAAAATACGCTATTTTCAGTACATCGAGTATTGCTCTATTGAAGGCGACCCATCATGTTTTCCTCGCTTTGACACCCGCGAACTTATTGATTTATTTCAGCTTTTGGACGGTCTTTACATTTCAAAGAGATATCGTCGTTTTGAATCTTGTATCTGAACAGCTTTTCAGGGTTATCGCCAGTTCTTGATGGCACAGGTTTGAAGAGAACTGCGTTTTAATGCACATCACAGGCCTGCGAATTATTTGCTTTCGAAGGACAAAACAATTAATTGGTTTCGTTCCTAAACAATTACTTGGGAGAATAAAATCAGGATTCCAATCGTTAACTGAACAGACAAATAACCGACCTTGGTGGTGTTTTGGGAGTTTGTGAAAAATGGATGGCTTTCGTTTACTGTTGTAGCTACTCTTTCTCAAACAAGAAATATGATATAGGCTATATATACTTCGAGCTACAGTCACCTTGGTTTAGTAGAGTAGCATAGGCCCCTTAGTCTTAAAAGCACGTGTTTTTGTTGCGAAATATGCTATTGTCGTTCGATTTTAATGTCAAATGCAAGTTAGCCACTCTAACAAGCGCTTTATTTTAAAAATTTTGAGTGTATTGTTGACAAACGTGTATTCACGTGATTGTATAAATTCTCCTCGTTGGCTTTGGTTAGTAGTGTACTTTGTAGATAATTGTACAGTTTTTTTCCCAAGTATTCGATCGATTATTGTAATTCCTAATATGGACTTAAATAAGAATATGCTCATTTTGTCTTGTCCCGAGTAACATGCATTTGATAAATGTTTAGTGTGGGCCTATAGTTAGGCGACAATTTCAAACACATTATGTGCACCGTAAAAATCAGGAAAAATATTAGTTCTGGTGCTAAAAAGACGACGTATGCCCTGAATCATAGGATTATGTATCTGGTCAAAAAACTCGTGTATCTTGCGCAGGGCGTGCATTAACCATATTTGTAAAGCAAAGGAGAAAGGTTGTAGTAATCAGGATGTTTAATGTTCTCATTTTAAATCGATAAATGTAAAAAAACGATAAATAAAACAAATAATTCCCCTCGGTCACGTATGCCCTGGTTATGGCCTTGTAAAACGCCTTGGGATCCATGCATCATCATAATACATCCTTTCGTTATGGTGAATTACGTCTAAGGTTATTTTTGTTCTGAGTGCATACAACCTGTGCTTCCACTCACAATTATGCATTTTTAAAATAGGGTGGTTACGTACCCCACTGTCGAACAAAATGCCAGAATTCGACGTAACATTATCTCTAAAGGTTCCTTTGAACGTGACAGTCTACCGCCATGAAAAGCAAAGCCACCACGATTCGATCTTAAGTGATCTACGCACGGACATTTCATGATAAGAGATTTAAGAAAGGGGGCTGATTTTATTACAACTGTTTTGCTGAAAATGATGAAGAAATATCGTGCGATGAGTGCTGCACTTCTGCTGAACGAACTGTTGGAGAATTTGTGTTGTGCATCTGTGAGTGTGTCTAAAATATCCAGAGGAGGGAGGGAGGGAGGGAAGGAGAGAGCGCTCATGGTCTGACATGGCATCTGCGAAACGCGTTGTGGGAAAGCGCTATTCATGTCACGAGGCTTTTCAGTGCTTAAGATGGATTCATGCTTGGGTCTCATGTGATTCTTGAAACCTTTCAGGTCAGCTTCCAGGACGCCACTGGAAGGAGACTGTCACGTGACCTCGGGTGCCAATGTTCTTCCAGAAGGTCGTCCGGACCCTGGTAGCAAGTGACGCTCTTTTCGGAAATGCAGAAAACAACCTATTACGACAACTCAACGCTTTTCGGAGGTTACTCGTACCAGGGGGCCAACGGCTACGGTTATGATGCTCAGCAGCCCACTTACCAGTCCTCATCTCACCTGGAGACCAGTTACCAGAGGTCCGCCTGCTCGCTGCAGAGCCTCGACAGCAGCGCCTTGCAGCACCAGGCCAAGACCAAAGAGATCAATGGGAGCTGTATGCGGCCCAGTCTCCCATCTGAACATCAGCAATCCACCCCTGTGTCCCCGCCCCACAACCCCGGCAAAAACACCAACAGCACAGCGGCACAGCAGCCGGGAACCAGCGCCAGTGGAGGCGCAACAAAAACAGCCCAAAAATCCTCTTCAAATCCACCCAACCCAACGCTCAACAAACAGATATTCCCATGGATGAAAGAATCGAGGCAGAACTCGAAACAGAAAAGCAGCTCGCCGAATGTCAGTGCAGCTAACGGTGTGTCCCCATTTTGTCTGTATAGAGTTCATATAACACATGCAAAATAATCAATATTATTCATGTACAGTTGAGCTCAATGTATGCCATTTAAACCACTTTCCAAATAGGAAGCGCAAAGTTAACAGTTCGTGTGTTAGCACTGCTGTAAGAGTGTGTCTTCCGATAGGAAATTTGTGTTTTAACGGTCTTGTAGTGGCTTATTGATAGGCCACGCCCAGGATTTAAAGAAGGGCGTAGTAGGCAAAGGTGTGAGGCCAAACGATTAAGGAAAACCAGAGTAGTTCCTGCCAACAAATTATCCGTTTTTATGTAACCATCAGCAGTATTTTGCCACTGACACTGACAGTATGTATAAATTTGAGCTTTCCAAATAGGAAGAGGCTATTCGGCCCGCGGCGGTTCAGTGTGAAAGATCAAAGAGCGGGGCGGATTTTAAAAGGGAATCTCTAATTGGCCCAACTGCGGGGCAAATAGCAGAAGTGCTTCTCTTATCCGTCCCACCGCGGTGCGAACAGCAGAACTGTTCTCTTTCTCCAAATTCACCCCGCTGCGGGGCGAATAGCCACTTCCTACAAGATAACGTAATGACAAACATGCTATATTTTGCTATGCGTATATAAATAACCAAACACCATTAAAAATAGTATTCATACTTCTCATTCTTAGCGATCCATATAAATCTTCAGCAAATAGATACAGCAGAAATGCCATCGAAAACACGCCCTGACATTTATCGCGTATTTTATTGACGTTTTGGCTGTGAATAAAACGAATCAGACATTGAACCGCTTCTTAGAGTAAAGTAGCCGCCGAAGCAGCAACTGATGTAATTTACATACGCCAGGTCAGTGTTGGGGCTCAGATCTCTTAATAAATGCCACCGTTATGAAGTGGCGACTCCTCATATCTAGGGTTAAGTTTCATCGTCTGTTCCACGGTTTATTAGAAAATGATGCATTCAATTTCTGTATGTAGTAATTATGTTTCATTTCATTTACACTCAGTGGAGACCAGCAGCGGCGAGAAAAGCCCCCCGGGTTCAGCGGCTTCCAAGAGAGCGCGCACTGCCTACACGAGTGCGCAGCTTGTGGAACTGGAGAAGGAATTCCACTTCAATCGTTATCTTTGCCGCCCTCGTCGCGTGGAGATGGCCAACTTGCTCAACCTCAGCGAAAGACAGATAAAAATCTGGTTTCAGAACCGCAGAATGAAGTACAAAAAAGACCAAAAGTGCAAAGGAATGGGCTCCTCTTCTGGCGGACCATCTCCAGCTGGAAGCCCGCCTCTGACAATGCAATCCTCATCGGCTTTCATGAACTCCATACACACAATGGCTGGTAACTACGACGCCCCCTCCCCGTCATCGTTTAGTAAGTCCCATCAAAACCCATATTCGATGTCTTATCAAAACCCCATGAAAAGCTGCCCATCCCAACAAAAGTATGCCAACGCAGCGCCAGAATACGACCCACATGGTCTACAGGGTAACGGTGGCACATATGGAACTCCCAATATGCAGGGTAGTCCTGTTTATGTTGGAGGAAACTATGCGGATTCCATGCACACCGGCACATCCATGTACGGCCTTAATCACCTGCCCCACCATCAGTCAAATAACATGGACTACAATGGTGCCACGCAGATGCCAACGAGCCAACATCATGGACCATGTGAACCACATCCAACGTACACCGACCTTTCAGCGCACCATCCTTCTCAGGGTAGACTCCAAGAAGCCCCCAAGTTAACGCATCTGTAGCTGGCTCGGAAAGAAAACCAGGTTTGGTTGGGGACTGAAATGGGATCGACAAGAAAGAATGACCCAGTGGTTTCCTGTTATTTCTAAAGAACAATATGTGTTGATGTTGCTGGTTTTGTTTCGAGTGATATTAGTCAACGATGTATCAGATTTTTAAAATATTTTAAGTGTTGAAACACGACCCAGCCCTTTAGAATGAAGTGGTTTGAAACGAAACGGAGTTTGATAAAGGTTTATATACGCTGTAATGTCCGGATATTTTGCTTTTTTGCCGCCTATTAGGACATGCCTTTACATAAAGCAAACAGTTCTGTCGAGGTAAGATAAGCTAGTTGTGGTGACGTCATCGACTTCTCTAGATAGTCACTCTGCCCTGAAGTATTTGAAGACCATTCGTTTTAAGTATTTTTTAAACTGGAACAAGAAAACCACTGGATTGTTTTCGGTTAATTTCTTTTCCCAAACATTTACTTAAAATGTATGTATCGCGCCAACTCTAGTAGTTTTACGAGAGCTGTCGCTTTTTAGTGGTCACATTATGCCGTGACTTTCGCCGTTGCATTTCACGAACGGTTAGGCTACGACTTGTAATGGGCATAAGGATCAAAGCAGAGTTATGCACAGGCTTGGGTTGGCATCAGCAAGGTGTGCAAATATTGAAAAACATTCACAGGCCTCACCGCCCTCCTGATCAACTCGAATGCAGCTATCGCTGACTCACTCTTTACAGTTCACGTGCATCAGCCAGCTCTCATGAAGAAGTCCACCTTTTTGAACTCTCAACTTGTCGTGAATACAGGGTATATTTGAACAAGCCCAGGAGACGAGTCCTCAGTGATTTGTGTTTGGCATTCACAGCGGCTCTCCCGCCTGGACATCTCAATTGCACTTAGAGTTTACATTTTAATGGGAGATAATAAATAATATTTTGGAACGTAAGGCCGCTCAATCCTGGACGTTTGTCTGAGCGTGTGTTCAAGTGGACATTGATAAATATATATTTATTATTTGTAATAGACCGTTTTAATAATTCTTATTTTGTATTATTTATCCACATGTATTTATATCAAATGTACATTTTAGTATTACATGTTATAAAGCCATTGTGTTTTTGTCATGGTAACGGATTTCTTTTAGTTATTGTCTTTTAGCGATGAGCAGTTTTATGTTACCCTTGTATATATAGTGTGATGAGTTTCACGGGAGAGACGTGGACGGATTCAAACCGTTATTGAACAGTCCAGAGATAGAAGTGTTGGTGAACCCCTTTGGAAAAACCTCCTTAGTTCTAAGTAGTCACTTTTGCTTCTTTGTTAAGAGTTGCCTGTTAAACAATTCTTTAATAAAAAAAATCATATTACTGTATTTCATCCAGCTTTGTGAGCTTAGCGCACAAACGAAAGTCAAATTTCCACGTTCTCCAACAACAGAACGTGTATGGCCCACGGTCACACAAAGCCACGAAATCAGGCACACATTAAGCACAGGCCTATTCCGAGCACACACACTGGCAAGCAAAGTGCGGTTACTTGAAACCATGTGGACGGTTTCTTCGCTTGGCAGAGGCAAATCCATCGCGAATACTGAGATTAACTTGTTGGGGCCACGTGGTCCAAGGCAATAGCAAGCGGTAGGTCTGCCAGGGAAACGAACTGAAGATGGGAATAGGCTACACCAAATAACAGATAAAGGGAAAGAAATTCAAGCCTCCCAATAATTGCAAATTACATTAAACATAATTTGAATAACATATTGTACGTTAACGGTAAAACACTTTACCTTTAACTGGGTTTTTTTTCTTTTACACTATTTTAAATCATACGCGCTAATTCACCTCTCTAAACAGATATACTCCTCATCGGTTACAATATTTTACACTTCAGGAAGCAGACAGTGTGAGATTTAGGAGAATCACTCAAGACAATTGTGAAATAGTGGAATATCAAAAGGTCGAACAAGTGTGTCATTCACAAAATAAATTTAAAAGTCACCATTCACAAACAGCGCCTTTTCCTACTTTTTTATTCTCCTTAAACCAATAAACAGTAAATTAGTTATTATTCAAGTGGATACATTGAGAAGAACAAAAGAGTGCCTCTCTCTCATTGCTTCTCGATTACAAATATAAGCATCATACATAGTAATAAAGTAAAGAATGTCAACATGTGTCAGAAAATAATGTAATCAGCATCATCTCTCCTGGTTGCTCCTTGCTCCTACAACTACCCGATTTATAATAATAATAATAATAATGCACCATAATAATTTACATAAGCAATGATATGCATTTGGTACAATAGTACAATCAAATAAGGATGGTAGAACTCAAGATAATTGCGGACTAGTTTATGGCATATTTTACTGCTGTTATCTTCCAAAGCTTTTTTACCACAACAACTATACAACTATCCGGAGCTAAAACCCGATAACTGGCTTCATATTTTCACTTTTCTTGCAAAAACGAATCGACTCCACGTTTCAAAATGGTAGAGGGCCTCCAATACGGCACAGGCTCGGTCCTTTATCTCTCACGGGTCCAAGAAACAGGATCATGTCGTCTGCTTTGTAATTTAAAATGCAGCTCACGCTCACACCCACGCACTTCTTTTAACTACGAGAGAAATTATGTGGCATTTGCAGTTTCTAGAACTACATATTTCAGTTACAGGGCGAGCATTTATGGCAAAAGAATTTTTCTGACGATAAAATGAAGCAATGGCATACGTTTCTTGCTGGGACATGAGGTTGTAGGCTCCTCACGCAACGTCACATTAGTGGGTGAAAATATAGACGCACAAGGCGAGAGCGAAGGTTTTCCTTTGTTATGATCAGGGGAAGAGGGGGACGGGTTCCTGTGGGCGGTTGCAGCGATTTCTGTCAAGCGTTTTGTTGAGAAAAAAGATTGATCACTGCCATTTTAACCACTTAGTTGCTAAAATATCTTTCCTCAGCAAAATTGTAAAGGACTCAGATGCACAACAAAACTTATAGCCTATACACACTTAAGATATTCACCAAAAATAGTATCACCATACGAGCAGCCAAATACGCAGTTTTTTCCCCCCAAAGAATCCCAGTAATCCCGTATTAAACAGCAGAAAGAAAAGCATTTGAAAAAAGATAAGACGAAAGAGTAATCTCCTCTGGTTTACAACATACATTAAAAAAAATTATCGAGGAAGTTGCACTTCTTCTACTTATTTTATTTATCTCAAGCGCAATATCCAAAACTAAGGCAGGTTCCGCCATTCATGACATCAACAGACTGTGCTTTAAACCAAAAACAATTTTCGTGGCGTGATTGGGATAAAAATGTTACATGACATTGAAGAACACAAAACTCAGTTTCTTCTGTCGTTGTGGAGGCCAGTTATTTGCACAGTGGGTATCGGACAATGGAAGATCGAACAAAATGCAGGTTACACACGAATAAACAACCAGTTTTGTTGTCGCTTTTAACAATCGCAAATATGGATATTAAATCGTACCACAGCCAGAACATCTTTTGTTCGCCACATTTGTCTTTTTTAAGGCCACACACAGCTGCCCAAGCATTTTGGTGCGTTCAGACCCTCACCCACAAAAACGAAAACATTTTAACAGCAATCTCAGGGTTTCTAACCAAAACAAAATCCACATTCTGCGTATTATATCAATTTTAGAAAATATTGTTTCCTTTTTTACACCAGGCCCTGGTTCACTATTGGACGTTTTTGATCATGTGACCAAGAATTGGATGCAATTTCTCCCAGTGTTCAGTTTAGTATCTAGGTCCCCATACGCCAGTAATATCATCAATATATACAATTATTAAAGCTCGTAAATATATATTACGGGACATAAAAATATCCATTTTCAATTTATTTCACTTTTAACATACGACACCTGCACTGGAATCAGGAGAAGATATGAATTTTGAATTTGAGAGGGAGACTGGATTCATAAACAGCCAGCCTTCTCTTGCCGAGTGCCTGACGTCTTTTCCCAGTGTCCTGGAGTCATTTCAAACTTCATCAATCAAGGACTCGACATTAATTCCTCCTCCTTTCGAGCACACCATTCCCAGCCTCGATCCCTGCACTAACGGCCAGCCACGACCGAGGAGCCAAAAAAGATCCACAAATGGCCTCCACCTTCGAACGACACCGCAGCAGGGCCCAACAGCACCAGAGAGCGGCAGCCCGCTGGCACCGGAGTTTCCATGGATGAAGGAGAAGAAATCCTCGAAAAAGTGCCCGAAACCCGGCTATGCTACCGCTTCTTCTTCCCCTTCTCCAGCGTCGGCCGGGTTCGTTGCTTCGGGGCTCGAGTCTCCGCACGGTCAGTACAAGAAAGTCGACAGTCAGTCTGGTCATTTATTTTATTTTTGTATCTGCAAACATTGCTGGGGATCTGCAAACCGTTAGGGACTGCGCTCATCTGCAGTGATGGCACTACCATATTAACATGCTTGCAGCATCTTGTTGCATATAGATCCTTATAGCATCTAAATGTGATTATAAGCACGCATTTGCATTTTATCATAAATACATATATATTTTATAGTATTGTTGATTATTTATTTGTTGGTGAACAATGTGCTGCAAGAAAATTGTCATGCGCGGCGGCATTTTGCAGAGGAGACATTTTGCTAAATCAAAATAGGCTTCGCTTTCGGCTAACTTTCATCAATTCTTTGAAATTGTCAAATGCTCTTACGAGTGCATATCACAGCAAACTCTTTGCATGGGCCTATTTATGACATTGAAAAGCATTTATATTCAAGATAACACATTTTTAGAATCATGTTGCAGTTTTATTTTATGCTGCATTCAGGGTCAACTGTTTCCAGCTATCATTTCTCATGGTTTTTGGTGGCCATGTTCGCAACTAAAATGGTAGGGCGTGGAACACGAATGAAATTCATTATATTTTCTGTATTGTTCGAAATATGGAAAGCCGTCACTGTAAGAGAAGCTTGTGCAATTTGCATAGTTGGTAGCCCACACATTTGAAGTAATGCAGCTACGAAGGGACAACGTTTTGCTCAAATTGACCTTACAATCAGCAATAAAAAAATGTGGATAAGTGATGAACAGGTTCACGCACTATCGTTTCGTTTGGAACTCATATGTATTCCACCGTGTGACTCTTCCAGAAACGCAGACCGGACAGGATAACGGAAGCGGATCCCGGCGACTCAGGACTGCTTACACAAATACACAGCTATTGGAACTGGAGAAGGAATTCCACTTCAATAAATATCTGTGTCGACCGCGTCGAGTGGAAATAGCAGCACTGTTGGATCTAACGGAGAGACAAGTCAAAGTGTGGTTTCAAAACCGGAGGATGAAGCACAAAAGGCAGACTACATATCACAAGGAAGGCAACGAGAGTGATACTGGTGGATTTGAGGCCATCGAAGGAGCAGATGATGCCTCTCCGTACTCGAATCAGCCCTTGGAGACATCTGGGTCGGCAGTCTCGGAAAGTGAATCGTGCAATTCGGCATCCTGTCCCAACAGCAATGACAATAATCAGCACACACCCGAGGAGAGTCAGTCATCCCGCCCGGACTCTGCGCCCACCCCTGACAAAAACCTAAGGTTTCCCCAGTACCCAACGCCCACTGCCGACAACCCGGCAACAATGGGCAATGGTCGCGCATCTGGCCCGGATAATACGTTCTCAGAGCCACAAGACGCAGCTTCATTCGCCGACTTGAATTTATTTACCACCGATTCATGCCTACAGATTTCAGACGCTTTATCGCCCAGCCTTCAGAGCTCCCTGGACAGTCCTGTAGATTTCTCTGAAGAAGACTTCGATTTATTCACGAGCACTCTATGTACAATAGATTTGCAACATTTACAATTTTAACCAAAAGGAAAAGAGAGAAAAGAAAAATCAGTAAAGAAGACGACTGCTCTCAGATTCAAAGCTATATCAACTTCTGAAATATTTTCTTCAAATTTCAAAAAGAAAAAAACAAACATAATAAATCTTAACTAGTACAAAATTTGTGATGGGAGCAATAATGCCCTCTTTGATCCGTTTAGATTTGGGACTTCTCCGTCCAAATTTCAGGTATTTATTCGCGTTTCATTTTGTGGTTGTACTTTTCAATAATTTATATAAAATTGAGAAACTTGGAAAAAGTGCAGCTCAATCTTGTATTCTCAGGAAATTTACATAATTGTATATGATAGCAGGACTGCTGTTAGAGGTTTTCTTGAGACGGGCGTCTAGCCTCACTTTGTGAATTGTAGAATTAGTTTATTTATCGAGATTCTTTAATAGCAAATTGCACATAATTTATTGTACATTATTTTCATAGTTGCAATAAAAAAAGAAACACTTATTCGAGTGGACGACGTGTCTTTTTATTATTGAAAAATAATAACTAATAATTCTTACCAAGAACAAATAGGTATTTAACACAATACGATCGAATCCAAAAAGGCAAGTGATATTTTCAGCTTTAAATAGATTATAATTGTCTTCCAGTTCTGGAAGTCAAGATAAGACCTCTCAGAAATATTTAAGACAATAAAATATTTTGTTCATGCCATACATTTATGACTGGGACGTATAATCCTGTAATTCTGTTTGTGAGACCTCACACAAAAATAAATACAGCAATGTTATTATTATTATTATTATTATTATTATTATAACTACTACTACTGGTAGTAGCAACACTTTTATCAGTGGTACGTAAGCGGAGTTTATGGTTTGTGCAGTCAGTACAAAAACAATGAGCATTGCCAAAAGTGGGGGGGGGAAAAAAAACTTCATAAACATAAACGTACTGTTTTACAGTCAAGAAACGTGAATCACGAGACAGTCTTGCTCCTTCTATGAAGTTGTTAGACTGCTCAGTTTTATGTCGACTCCCACGTGCCATGACAAAGGGTTTTTTCCCCCCAGCCCCCCAGGTTTCAAAGTAAAAGTCATATATCAAGCGAGCCTGGAAACCGAGCGAAGAGCCAGCCAATGCATCAATCTGAATATATAATATAAATCATACTGTACATATTCTAAGACAGTGTGCCGACCTAGTTTGATAGATATTTGGCAGGCGTTCATGTCGCGTTTAAACCGAAGCAAACGTAAAGAGCGGTCTGGCTGACTGCGGGCCTGCTGCTGTCTGAGTGATGTAAAATGGCGCTGGAACCACAATGGACTGCATGAAAAAAGGAGCAGCCATTATAGGACGTTCTGGCCAGGATGTAGCAGCCATTCAGCTCAGCATAGCCATGAATACTACCGGATCAAACGGTTTCCTTGGCCCCTAATGATGAATAATATGATTTAAGAATAGCTACATATGAGAAAAACAATGAAAAGCAAAAGCACAGATACAAATGAGGAATGTTTTGATTACATCTAAAAGATACATTCTTTAAAGCAGCGTCAAATAGTGATTATATTGCAAAATATAATCCAGCACATCAAGAGATATTTTAATCAAAATTAGTTTAGTGTGTTGCGAGTGCCTGAAAAGTAAAATGCTGATTAAGACATTAAATGCATAAGAATCACCTTATACGCTCAATATTTTTGCTGTAAAAAAAAACTGTTTCAACTTAAAAAAAAGTTAGTTCCGGGCTGCCTTATAATTTTAAGTTTACTGAATTTATGATGATAAGTTGAGAATTACCTCAACTTGTCATCTTAAGTTCAGTTAACTTAAAATTTTACGGTAGTCCAGAGACAAATTTCTCAACTTGTCATCTTAAGTTCAGTAAATGTAAAAATTTAAGGCAGTGCGGACACATACTTTTTAAAGTTAAAACTTCTTTTTAAAGTGTTTGTATAATTTTTTTCCCCACCGTCTGTATTCACACGCATGTATGCACACGAGTGAAGGCTGACACACATGCACACAGTGAAGCTTAAGTATTGGGGCAGCTCTTGTTTTGTTCTGGCTTTGTACTCCATTGGATTTGAATGGAGACATTAATGTTTAAGAACAGATGATCATTTTAAGTGTATTTAAATCCTTATATACAGCAATTCCCCGAGAATTACAGTCCAGTTTACACATCCCACCTTCATTTATTTTCAGAGAGTGAGGGCATACAAAGTGAAATAAGAAAAATATGAGACAAATTTGTCATATTTGGTTTTTCATTGCAAGTCCAGTCTGTGCCCCATGTGAACAGAGACCTCCAAAAGCTGGACGGTTACCCCAATGATGCTCTGCCAGACATCTGCCCACTGTGGGCTCCTGTCTCTCCTATAGGGCTCTATACTTACAGCCTGGCCTACAGCAAGCAAAAGGCATGAGCACTTGATTGACTTGGTCAATCAAAAATGAAAATTCTACTTTTAAGGCTCTAAGACATCCCGTGGTCATTTTACCAGATTGTTTGGGGTTCCTTCCCTTGAGTAACGTAAATAACAATTCAAAGCCCTTTTTTTGGGGGGAATTTGGTTGGATCTGGGCAAATAATATATTCCTGTACACTCCAGATTTAAACCAACTGCCACCAAGATGCTTATCAGTTAAATACAGGTGGTTCCAGTGGCAGCCATACCAAGTGAAACCAAAAGACAACTTCCGCCATGTTTGAAAGGGAAAGGGCCGAGGGCTGTGCTTTGGTTAATGGGTATTTCCTCACTTCTTACCTTCCCTCAGGTACAGGCAGACAATTATTTCATCTGTCTATGAGACAATAATTCAGGACTCTATTTTTCTTTTTCAAATGTGTTTTTAGTGAACTCCAAAGAGATCGTTTTGTTTTACGGTTCACCAAGGATTTGAGCCTTGCAGCAAGCCCTCCGGGGTTATGCTGGTGTAGTGTTTTCTTGACATAAGTCTTTCACGCATCGACACCGACATCACAACTGAAAGAATTCTTTATCTTCACAAAAAAAAAATACATCTTATCCACCATGGTGGCCTTCCACAGTCTGCCATGAAGTTTGCTGTGGCTAAGCAAATTTTTTTGTGTCATTTCATCTTAATTCACCAAACAAATAATTTAGACTTGGCCAATATTTTGATCAATACTTTTTTCTAATTTAAAGTTTAAATGAATTAAATTTTAATTTAATTCTTTTTTTTACCTCCTGATGAGTTGCTTACAGCCATTCAGATTTCCTCGTGCAGAAAAACGAATATGGACATCGAACGCAAATGCAAATACAGCACATACTCCATGATCCATGCAGAAAAAAATGCTGTCGTTTGTGAACAGTACACCCCATAACCTAGTGAAAACCCCACAAAATAAAGCTCAAAGGATGCGATTTCAAGTTATGTTCAGAGATCCAACGAGCACTCTTACAAACTCTGGCAACAAAAATAACACGGGATATTCCAACTAAAATTTGTATTAAGAATACTGTGCAAATACTAACAACACATCGTTATGTTTTTGAAGTGTGTGGCAGCCCAGACATAAAAAGGAAACTCTCAGAAACTCTCAGCAAGTTAACTGCACTGAAGAGAGTGCCATAATTGAACCATATAATTCAGTAAGCCTGGCAGTCTACCCCATGACGAACCCGCAGTAACCACAGAGGATGAGGATTCCCAGTGTGAGCTCTGACTAAGGGAAATTGGCCAAAAGTATCTTAGGGCATTTTCACACCTAAATAGTCCTGTAGACTCGGTTCGATTGGGGACTCGGTTCGATTGGATTTGCAACATTTAGCTGGTCCGAGATTGCGGTCACACTGCACACTGTCAAACGAACTGAACTTCTTGAATAGCGTATTCCCCTCCTCGCCTGTGGCGGCGCTGTAGCAAGAATCACTGAAGGAGAAGCCGTGACACAGAACGAAGAAGAAACATCGCTTTTCTTTGCCCTGCGTTGTAGACCACTTCCGGCATTTGGTTCGTATGAAGCGGACCGAGACCAACATTTTTAGGCGGATCAGAGTCCGCTTCTTTGATCCACATCAGAGTTCGAGTGCACATTCACACCCCCCCAAACGAATCGGACTTTCCAAGCAAACGAACTAGAGTTCGATTCAGTAGGGCTGGTGTGAAAGCACCCTTAATTAACCCCTTAAACTCCAACTTTTCCCTTAAGCTTTCCTTTAAGTAGATTAAAAGTTAGAAAAACTTTTTTTTTTTTTTTTTTTTATTGTAGGACAATGTCGCATACATACTCTGTATCTGCTGGTTGCAGCGCTTCACTGAAGCTACATCAAGCTTATGTTGAGAGAAACATTCAAACTCAGGATGCCATGTTCTTCTGCCCGAGGCCATTACATCAAATGGAAAATGTCAAGATCTTGTTCTTCATTTTACACACGTTTCCCTGTAATTCAACAGGACATGTTTGGGATCATTGGAAACCTTGGGATCTTCACTGGGATTTAAAACAGGGCTTGAAGTTCAACAGGTTTGAATATAGCAGCAGCGTTTATGAACCTGTTGGTTTTATGATGTTAACCCTTTGAGGACAAGCTTTTTTTCATACTTTTTTATTATTCAATGTCAGTGTTCTAGAAAGCAATTGCTTCCAATTTCAAAGTAAAATGCCCAGCAATAATCAAACTGCAAGAGGACAATAATCGTTCAGTTGGCACCTCAGGCACTCAGTTAAATAGGATGTACTTTGGGATACTTTACTGTGGACGAGTAGTAACTTCAGTACAGGAATGTGTTCCGTTAACCCTTTGTTTCATGACTCTTTCGCTCTTCGCCCGTTGACAGCAGTGGGTGGGTTTGGCTACTTCAGTAACCACTGTGCAACAAAGGGTTAACAGCATTCTAATCACATATTTGTGATCTTACAGTGCACAAATGGGTCATTGCAGGAAATCTGTTAACTTCTCAACAAATTCAAACCAAACTGCGGTCAATTTCACAACAGAATTGACCCGCGGCGCATGAATAAACACGTCATTTTTCCTCCAGCGAGATTTTTTTCAAACACAGTCATTACAGATTAACCGTTTTCTGGCTGATTTAAACAGACTTGGACTCTCATCTCCAACACTTTCAGTGAGGTTGAACTTTACACCGAGTAATCCATCTCAATTTCAGGACCAGGTAAACATGACCTGGAGATACTGCTGGTTAAGTAAACAGAGAATGAGGAATTAATAGCCCACCATTATGATACCGGTAACAATAGATCTTAACATTTGTTTGCGTTTGTACTGTATGCTGCCACGTTTTGCAGACAGTCCGTTTCACAGGCATTATTGGAATTGCCTAAATGTTTCCAACATTACTCACCACAGTAAAAATGTGTTTATCCCCCTTGAAGTAAAAATCTAGTTTAATGCATCAGGTCTTGAGAAAATGTTTGTACAAAATGCTTCGAAAAGCAAAGGAGTGGCAGGGAGGTTGGCCAAAGTTTTGCCTTTAATTGATCAAAACATGATAAAGTTTATGCCAACCATTTTGGATCACTTGTTTGGATCACCTGCACCTTGCTTTGCAATAGAGTCTGACTGAATAGGCAACTTGTGCAATCATTCTGGTTCATGCTAAGGATTGCATTTAGTCCAGCACGATCTGTTTATATTGAGGTCCCACAGGGTCCCTTATATACTTAGTGCCATTAAAATCACACACGTGAGGTATGTACTCTGTTGGTTGCAAATTGAAGAATCAAATTGTTCTTTTGTTGTTTTTCCAGTGAGGTATGAGTGACATAAATAAAGCACTTGGGATTGTTATTCCATCACGCGCCATGTGGATGCACTGAGCACTTCCAAAATAAAGAACATAGAGTTGTTTGTGATGTGTACAGTGACGCTTGATTTGTTCTTTTGGGTGTGGTCAATAGTCTATATAAAGCCAACAAAACAAAAAAAAAAGAAAATAGAAAAATGCTAAAGCAACAAAAAATGGCACGGCTTACGACACAGGAGAGAGAAAAAGCCATTGGCTTGTTACAGGCAGGTCTCAGCTGCCTAGAGGTGGTGTGTCATCTGCACGGTCATCGGTCAACAGTCAGTCGGCTCTGTGTCCCAGAACGGGAAACAGGCTCTGTTACTGATTCGCCCTGTCCAGGGCAGCCATGAGTGAGACACCCAAATGTGCTTTTTTAATGGCGCTAAGTACCCGACTTTCAAAACATCCAGAAAATGGCACAGGCCAGTCTAGTTGACATGAGCTAGGGGACCTTTACCCAGAGGGAAAGGAACCAAAGGGAACTAAAGATAACTGGGGGACGCTAAGGTCGAACCTGTGGCTGGGTTCCTATGTTCTGAAGACTCGTGAATTTCAAAAATCATCCAAGAACTTTTAATTATAAAAATCTCATCATCAAAGCTAATAGCATGAGAATCTATCGAGTGCCCCGTCCCCCCAATAATTAGCCGATACTTTCACAGCTGCTTTAACACATATGTCGAGCAGACCAGTATTCATAAAGCAATGGAGCTAATAAATCTCTCTCTCAAAGATCTTCAAATCTGGCCCTTGAATCCAAATCAGACTCTGGTTTTCTTTCCTTCCCAGTATGTCATTAAACTATTGGTGCAACCGGTTGACCAGACTGTCATGACATCTGACTTCCAGGTAAAGGGAGGTTGGAAAACTAGCAGTTCTTGGACCTTGAGGACCATGATTTGAGGAAAAGGGTCATACATGGTTCAAACTGTGTAGATGCAAAATACACACACTCCTTTTTTTAAAAGATAATAATTACTGTAGTGTTTTCCTCACCACTGACACTTGACGAGCACTGCACACGCCCGCTACGTGTGTTTCTGTACCTAATTTGTCTGTGATACTGTACTATCTTTTAGTATTCAAACCTGTCTGACTATTTTCTTGGCCATGCAGCTTATCCTGCTCTATGTAGCCCACGCGAAATTTCCCTCCGGGGACAATAAAGTATATCTTCATCATTTTCCAACCTATTGTACTGGAGAACAGAGGCAAAAAAAAAAAAAAAAAAAAAAAAAAAATGTGCCACCACCCAAATTCTTTGACTGCTCTGCAGAACAACCTACGGACTTCATCTATAATGCAATAGATACAACTTTTGTTTGACCTCGGATATGAACTAGGGTGTTCAGAACAGAAATTGAAACCAGCAAAGCCATTTGTCACCAGTCCCAAAAACAAGGATGCTACTCTAAAGTTCAAAGGTCAGGCAAGCGCAGCAGCTCATCTTACATCAGGCAGGACTTCTCTCTGAACTGAAAAACCAGCTACAACACTAATATGTGATCTAAAGTTCTTTAGCCACCAATTTTTTTTGTCTGAATGAAGAGACAGCGCTTTCTCGAGGATTCGTCGAATACTAAAGGAAATGTCCAGTAAGGCACAATACTTGCTAAATGTCTTTTGTATGGAGTATTATCTCAGACTGATGTTTACTGAGAGCAGGGAGAAACACAGTGAGGATACCACTCACAACAATGGACTTGTCAGGGTCCAGACACTAGACATAATTTTAGTTGGTTTTCACCACAGCTAGAGTACTCTGGTTAGTTAGGTTTGCACTTCAGTCACATGCACCGTGTTCAGACACCGCGTAACCAAAACAGTTAAGTTCTTACCTTTTACATATCTTTTAAAATAAATATAAAAGGAAAATCTGCCTGAAAACTGGAAGCAGCAAAATTAAACACAGATGATGGTGCATCTTAATGTAGAATGCATTGCAAGATGTTTGCGGCCAAAAAGAACACACTTGCATTAAAATGTGGATACGTACCTTTACATATCCAGACGCAAGTGAGGAACCTAACAGAGCACCAGCAAAATTTATATATTTGGTATCTTACATCATTGAGCAACTCTATATGTATTTAGCGCTCTAAATGTTAACGTACCACAATTGGTAAATGTGCTCTAAAGTGCTTATATTAGAGTTTGTGCATTTCATTATCAGGAGCAGTAATTCCCAAATTGGAAACACTCTAAAACTGAGCATAACATTCACTCAAAAGATGTTATATTTTGGTTGTTTTTTCTTTTGCTTTTTTGCGAAGCCCTAACTTAACCATGGAAGTACTCGTGAACCGGTTTCTCTTTCAAGGATGCCCTTGGAATAATTCCAGATAGAACAGTTGCAAGTAGGGAGGGATAGAAAAGGGGTTCAAGCTGCTGCAATTGGTTTTGGGGTTAAGAGCCTTGCTCAAGGGCCCAACTGCGAAGTTCACCACAACTTCATGTCTCCAGCTGCTATTCGGAGTCCAAACCCCACTGAGGGTTTGTACCAGCAACTCAACAGTTGCTGATCGAGCAAACTACCACTAGGCCACTCTGCCACCCAAATGCTCCTCTCATGAGCAACTGTACTTGGATAACATCAGTTTACATAAAAAGGAAGAGGATTGTAAAGCTTCATAATATATACAGTCAAGGAAAGGTTTTCAAATGTTCAGTCCTCAAATGAAGCTCACATAGATTAAGTTAAAGCCGTTATTATTAATTGTTTTAATGGCCTAAAGGTCCCCCATGATATCACCAGGTACACAGCTGATTAGCTATTCCAAGCCATCTTGAAATCCGTTCCTCCTTGATATCGCATGGTGAAGTGACTGCCTAGTGACAAGAAGGACTGATCAACTATTGCCAACCAGTGAATCAGTTCCGTCAGTATTTTGAGTGGCTCCTCCCCCTTGTGATGTCATGCAGAACAAATTTTGAAATTGCTTATAATTCCTAAATGGTTGTGCACCTGTTGACATAATAAGGGGACTTTAATTCAAAGGGATCACCACCAGTTGATCAATTAAGCAGGAAGTAACATAGGGTTAACAATCTTACACTATGGCCCGAACAGCCACACTGAACCCAAATCGTGTAGTCTCAAGGCTGCAGGCCCCTCTTCCCCAAATCCCGGTCCTCAAGGGCCAATAACTGCTGGTTTTTCACCCTAACTTCACCTGGAGGTCAGGTGTGAAGACAGCAGCAGCAATAACTGTTAATCACTGGATTTAAGGGCCAAATTTGGGGATCCGTGCTGTAAGCCATCCCATGTATAGTTATGCAAGTTCAATACCTTTGCATCTGCCTATATGGCATGACACTGGGCTTTGGCTTTGACAGGAGTATGTTCGGCGACTCTGGACTGAATATATGCTCTGCTAAGATAATAGCATTTATATCAGGACAGTTCAATGAACAAGTCTCAAGCGACCATTGCAGGAGGGCTTTGGGAACAATGACATGGTTGGTGCAGTTATTACCATCTGGTAACAGCTCCGCCTATATTTAAGAGCACCGCTTGCAGACGAAACGCAAACCAGATCTAGGGTTAGGTACCAGTCCGTACAGGGGACGTACCACTTCTTACGGTTTACGTGTTTGGTGGAAATGCGGCTTTAAAATAACCACAATAGAACTGGAGATGGTTAAGGAGACGATGCTCCATTTCAATACATCTAAATACAATTTGTTAAGACTGTAAAACAAAATACTGACTGAAATCTCCTGCTAAGCTGTGCTACTCTGCTGCCATTCCAACACGACTGCGTTGGACACAGTAGAGAGCAGAATATTACCGTACTTCAATTATTTGTGTCCGCACTATACTGATATATTTTATTTATGAGGATGGCTTAAGATGGAATCATGCCCAAGTGTTCCCAAAATGGGTAGATAACCCTACAACATATTATGTGTGAAACCTACGAACACCAGTGCATTCCTATCAAACTTTAACATCTCAGCGCCATGACTAGCCAGCCATGTGACCCCACCAAATCAACTGTAACCAACTCAGTCAGAGTGACTGCACCTCAGTTAATGCTGAACTGGCTGTAGATCAACCAAAGGAAGCAGTAGTGCGCTTCATCTGCGCTTTTACTTTAAAACATGTACAGCCACAGATAGACGGGGGAGGGAGCAGGTGACTGTTTGACTCTCTGGCTCAAAGCGAGCCCAGGACATGGGGAAACTATATTTTGAATTTTATTTTCTTCAAGGCACAAAGGTCTGCACACTGTTAGGCTCTGAAAAAAAAAAAAAAGTTGAATTACTCCATTTACGAAGGAAGGCAACATTTCAATCTCACAAATAAATTGTATTTAGACATAAATTACAAATAAATTAATAATTAAAAAAAAAAAACAAATAAACAGTCTAAGTTCATAGCTGCAGCCCAGTCAATGCGCACCTCGTACCACATTTGACTGTCTGAACCACACCGTAATTGGCAGAAAATAGGGAGGACTGTGGCCTAGTTTTTCTGTTCTACTGTGTGGCATTCGGCTACGAGTTTAACAAAAAACAGATTTGGCTCAAGGAGACAGAGGATCATCGACATTATAGCAAGAAATACCACCCTAAACCTAACCATCCAAATTCTGTATCTGCAGCACATTAAATCAAACCAACCAAACAGTCATACCTCAACCAAATTCAAATGCTCAATTAAGTTCACTACTTTCCCAAAAGACACGTATTTAATTTAATATACCAGCCCTACTATGCCATTTTCTACAGCGACTGTGCTATGCCAAATGAGGTCATGCCACTCAATGTGAGGATGCATATTAATGCATTCGATATTAATTTTAGCTCACTGATGTTAATATCTCTCAAAGCACAAGAGTATATTTTACTTTATTAATACATGATCTGGCAAGCGCCCAAGTATATTAATATCAGTCATCTTCAATCAATAATAAACTTCATTCGGTCGTCATCGCCAGTCCATTAGTAAACAAGAATACTGATACATTCTGCCAACCACAACCTACAAACCACAATTTGCCCAGCATGTTCTTGGATTGTGTGTACCCTTTGCAATTCAGGTTTTGGAAATTTTTTTTGGTAAGTTGATGTTTCACGAGTTTACCCACAGCAAAAAACTCTTGCAGAGTGAAATTAACGCTTACAGAGTCAATTTGAGTCCACTCCTACCAGAGTGAGGCCAAATAGACTCTTGTTGAGTCGACTTAACTCAGAACACTTTGAAGTGATTCAGTAACCAGCACTGACCTTTACATCACTGTTGTGATTACTATTAGATTAATTCAAGCAAAGCCACAAAAAAGTGGTTTGTGGACAGTGAAGGATCTGTCAATACAAAGGGAAGCCAGGAACTGCATGTGCACAGCTTCACATGCCATTCAAGTCAATGACCCTGTTCCTATCTGCACCTCCAAATTCCACCAATCCCTTCACCCTTTAAACTGTGAGGCCACAAATGCCAGATTAGAATATTCTCAACTGAATATTCTATTGATGATGTCACAATCAATACTGCCACTGGACAGCTACAGAGTTCTAGAACACTGCTGCAGAATTCCAAAGCAACAGAGCAGGGGGGAAAAAAATCTTACTCTTGAAAGGGTTTGAAAAGCAAGCATAGCCTCTGTGGGTAACCGGCCGGGGGCAAATCCACAAACATCACGGCACATTTGCAGTACATTTCTCAAAGCGTTCGGGAAGTCCGACCAACCGAGAGCTCAGCTGCGGGAGGAACAGAGAAAGGAGCCCTGAATGTGCTGCGAGGTGTTTTTTTAAAATAGAACAATGCCACTTCTGTGGTACTTTCAAACATCTTGATTGCCGGCGGTCAATGTCTCCGCATCACGTACGGCAGAGCAAATCGGAAAACTCAGTCGGCGCCGCGAATCTGTTCATCAGGCTTCAAGCGCTCCCTGAAGGCCTGGTTATCCTGATGAAACACTGACTGCGGGACGCAATGCAGTTTCCCCTCTCAAAACGCCTTAATTCACAGTCTTTGTGAGGACGCAGTAAATGACAAAGCCAACGGGAACACTGCCATAGACACCAGCTTTGTGAAGCACACAACATACTGATTTTGTAAAGACAGATATGGATTGATTCTACACTGAGCGGGTGATTTTTAAAGTTGGAGGTCTGTGCTCATTCGCAGCCATCACACCAAGTAGCCATCTGTCCCTGTCGGATAGCTTTGAATTACAGCCACAGTTAATTTTTTTCTATTGCCCTGTTTCGGTGGTCGCCATATGTTGTCATAACGTGACAGTTCCCCAGCCACCTTCGGTTATTTTGCCATTATTGAGACCAGCAGTTCAGGCACAAAACATTTGACTGGTTAGACCTCTCTGAAGCAGAAACATGCTGCTAATTAGCATGCAAACAAACAGGAACAACCTGCACGGGTGCTGACGTAATCGTATATTTGAACTAAGTTAAAGCCATTTTTCAGGGGTGTTTCAGATATTTTGCCCACTCACTGTAGTTACAGATGATAAAAGCCATAATCACCGGTGATGAGTCCTAATAGCGGGTAGGGCTCCACTTCACTCCACCCAAAATGATGAAAAGCCAAATCTAGAAAATACAGGCACAATATTTGGAATTGGAAATCGTCCCTTCAGAGAGATAAAGGCCTCACATCATTTCAGATATCAATATTGGACGTGCGGATTTGTACTGCAACATACAGACCGCATGGCAAACTGCAGCAATCGGTTTCTTAACATGGGGCAGCCATGCCATAGAGATGACTGGCGTGCCTTGCATAAACACGAGAAGAATATTTTTTGAAGACTTTTGAGATCATTGCATGACGACAGGTGATAAATTCCTTTGTTAATACAGATTACATGAATAAGTTCAGCTTTTCACAAGTCATTTTCCATGCACGCAATGTGTGGCTTGACCGCGAACAATATAGGAGAAGAACCAAGCATTGCATCACAGAGAACAGCAGTAATGGATTCAGGGTGCAGACGTTTGGGACTGATATTAACAACAAGCATCTCTCTGTTTTGGGAAAAAGACTTGTCTTTCATTATTACAGCAGAAATGCAGATCGCAACCAAGCCTCTACTTTCAAGGAAACACTAGATGACCAGAGATCTTAAAACACTTCAAACATGGGGACTTAAAAGAAAATAATCATAAATTGCAGTGTAGAATTCATAGTTCACAAAACATAGGAGAGACAGGAGCACAGCCTAACAGTTTTCTTCCCTATTCACTACATTAACTTCATAAATTTTAGAACATACAGTAGTGTGCAGTGATGATTATACACTTATAAAACTGTGCATAAATCAAAAACCAAGTATTTATTTCACATAATAGTGGATTGTAAGTAAACAGCCAAAAAAAAAGGTAAAAACAAAAAATAATGTCTTTTTGAGAGAAAAAGTCGATATGTAGCCACTCTTTTCTTTGATTACAGCATTTAATGTTACAGGCCTAGTTTAAACATTTTTTATTTCCTCACTCGTTAAACCATTCCATATGGTTTGAAGTTCATTCCAAAGAGATTCTTTCAATGTTACAACTGATTTGTTTACCTAGTTATCAAGCAAATCCAAAATTTGCTCAATCGGATTAAGGTCTGGACTTTGAGCAGGCCAAATCATAAGGGTAATTCCGTGCCAAATCACCAGATTTCAGAGAAAGTTCCCAACTGACCATCTCAGATTTTGTTCATTTCTTTTATTTTAATGTCCTTGTTACTAGTAACTGCTGTGCAAAATTTTAGGCCAATATCTCCACTAGTTTTGGAGGTATTAAGCCAACAAAAAGGGGATGTGGCCCCATATTTAGCATAAAAATGAGTACTACAATCAAACGTCCATAGTTTGATGGCTAATAACTTTTAAACTGTTCACACTAAATGGTTCAAATTTTCACATGATTCTTTGATATAATAAGGCTCTGTACACAGAAGGAGAGCTTTGTATGTGACATATTTGCAGATTTATGGCATGCCAATATGGCTTCCTTGAATGCGCGTTTGTCCATGGTAGCACTTTTGGCTCTCTATATCTCCAGATTTAATGACACCAGATGTCTGATTCTTTTTAGTATATGAGACATGTTATAGTACTATCAGGAAAACATGTTATATCTGTAACAAAAATGATACTTTCTCATATATAGGCCCCTAAAAATGGTGAAAAGCTTGTCGCGTCTGTATTTTGAATGCTTATAGCAAAAATCTGACAAGGTCTACCAGAAAACAAATTAAATCAGTGAAAAGAGCAAGGTCTAATTGCTATATGTACCAAATATGAAGTTGGTGCTGTGAAGAAAACTATTTTATTCAAGCTGTTGAATATAGAATTTTTATGACATGCGAAAATGCCATTCACAAGGTTACATTGTCATAGATTTGCTCCCGCCGGATGAATACTGCAATCCAGCAGGAGCTAGGACCATGGGCCTAAAAGAAAGTAAAGGACCCAAACGCACAGGCTGAAAAAAAGCTTTAAGGATTTTAATAAACTTCTAAAATCAAAATAAACACAAGTCAAAAAACCAGGGCTACACATAAACGCAGGGCTAAAACTAAAGAATGCAGTTGCAACTGCAACTGGGCATAGCCAGACCTTAAATACACTGCCTTCACCTCCACTTTAACGAGCCACACCTGTTGTCCGTCAAAGCGGAGGTGAAGAATGCAGCAGGGGAGGGTCCTGCGAAGTCTTACAGTTGGCCCAGAAGAGAAGATATCTGTTGGTTCCACTGATACACATCATAAAGATCATAGATGCACCAATCACATCAACTGGTAGACAGTATGTAGTTCCGTCTGGTGTGGCTAAAGAAATTGACCAGTTATTCAAACGCTTCAAATAGACATGCTAGGTCTACATAAATAGAATTAAATTTGTTCAATTAACTTTTGTGAGATTTGTAAATCATTTATCATATTTACAAATATACTAAATATGTGTATAGTCAAGAGAATTGAATAAATAATGATGCAGCATGTGTGATGTAACCTTGTGAATGGCATTTTTGCATGTCGTAAAACCTTCTATATTCAACAGCTTGAATAAAATAGTTTTCTTCACAGCACCAACTTCATATTTGGTACATATATCAATTTGCTCTTTTCACTGATCTAATTTGTTTTCTGGTAGACCTTGTCAGATTTTTGCTATAAGCATTCAAAATACAGATGCGACAAGCTTTTTTCCATTTTTAGGGACCTATATATGAGAAAGTATCATTTTTGTTACAGATATAACATGTTTTCCTGACAGTACTATAACATGTCTCATCTATTAAAAAGAATCAGACATCTGGTGTCATTAAATCTGGAGATATAGAGAGCAAAAAGTGCTACCATGGATGAAGGCGCATTCCAGGAAGCCATATTTGGCATGCCATAAATCTGCAAATATGTCATATGCAAAGCTCTCCTTCTGTGTACAGAGCCTTATTATATCAAAGAATCGTGTGAAAATTTGAACCATTTAGTGTGAACAGTTCAAAAGTAATTAGCTATCAAACTATGGATGTTTGACTGTAGTACTCATTTTTATGCTAAATATGGGGCCATGCCCCCTTTTTGTTGGCTTAATATCTCCAAAAGTAGTGGAGATATTGGCCTGAAATTTTGCACAGTAATTATTAGTAACAAGGGCATCAAAAGAAAAAGTTATGAAGCAAATCTGAGATGGTCAGTCGGGAGCCTTCTGGTGATTTGGCACGGAATTACCCATAACTTTATATCACCAGATGATTCTTTCTGGCAAGGATAATTCTTGCACAACTTATAAGTGTGCTTAGGGTCATTATCTTGTTAAAAATAAAATCCCCAAGCCATCAGTCTCTTTCCAGAAGGCAATGCGTGCCTTTTGTTCAAAGATTTTTGTTGATTTTTATGAGATCATCGGCTCCTTTTGAGCAGACCCCCAAACCATAATATTACCACTTCCATGTTTTCCTGAAGGGGTTAAACAGTCATTTCTGAAAGGTTCTCCAACTCTGTGGTGCACATAAGTTCTGCTTTTGGATGAGAAAATTTCAACTTTGATTCATCAGTCCAAAGGACTTGTTCCCAGTCTGTTGGTGTCCAATCCTTGAATATCTTGGCAAACTCCAGTCTTGTTTTGATCTTGCCAGCTCTAAGAAGTGGTTTTTTGGCAGCGGACCATTTTCACACAGGCGTCTGGAAATAGCGGATCTTGATAATTTCATCTCTTCACTTCTGGCGCAATTAATATCATCATGGAGTAGTCGTGCTTTCAACCGCCGGTTTTTTTTTACTTGTCATACACAGATCTCTTGTGATCTGGAAAAACCTAGAGAATTTATCAGTGGCAAGTATTTTTGCAACTGAACAAAAACCTTTAGATTCCGGACTTTTCCCAACCGAAGAAAATAAAAACTTGATTTTGACAGTTCAAATAACTCTAATAGCTAGTGTTTTAAGATTCTCATCACTCTTAATTACTGCAAATGAGGTTCAAACTCAGTTTCTCCCAAAAGTGACATACGTACTAGGTTTTTCCAGATCACAGGAGAGATACCGAACATCAGAGGCACTTAATCCCTTTAAGGGATAGTTCACTTTCTTTGAAGTGGGGTTGTATGAGCCACAAATTGCCACTACTTACATTAGATGCAGTAGAAAGCTCTTCGATCTCCTCCAGGTAGCCGCACCAGCGCATAGTGCTGGGTGGAGATTTAGAAGATATACTGTTGTGAACGGAAACACAGAAACAGTGTATTTTCGCGGCCTAAAAGAGGTCCTACCTGAAAATAATACACCATTTCAATTGTACGCTATATTTAAATAGATTTCAGCGCTTCAAGTTGCTAGGAAAAAACATAGTTGCTCTTGAACCAACCACCTGACGTATTCCTCCGCGCGGCACATCGTAGTAAACTGCGCGCTGTAGCGATCAGCTGTTTGGGTCACTGTAACTGCAGTCGAAGTCGGACAGCCGTTAAACTTGTGCAGATATTTCGAAAATGGCCCGTGTGTGTCGCTTTTCTGGACGTGAAAGCAAAGCTGTATCCTGGTGCACTTACAGCCTCCACCGCATTCCTCTGCGGGATATTGGACTTCAGCAGCTGTGGCTAGTTGCCTCAACACAGATATTGATACGCCACCCGTATCCCTAAAAGAGCTCCGTGTTTGCAGTATTCATTTTTCCAAAGAGGATTTCGTGAGGCTGCATTCAGGGAAATCTCAACGGTGCACGCTGAAGAGCACTGCTGTTCTCATGCATCAGGTCAGAGAGTGAAACACTTGTGAAAAAAGTCTAATGTAACATTGCAGCACAAATTGATATCACATAGGGTCTACGCAGCCACATACTGTGTATCTGCTGTGCTGGTTATACGTAATAGGGAATTTTTTTAAAAATTTGAGACGTAATTCTATGCTATTGAAATGCTGTCTCTGCCTCAAACCTCTCAGAGTCTGACCCAAACAGCTGATCGCTACAGCGCGCAGTTTACTCCGATGGAATACGTCAGTTGGTTAGTTCAAGAGCGACTGTGTTTTTATTCTGAGCAGCAGAAGCGCTGTAAATTTTTGTAATATAGCGTACAATTAAAGTGGTGTGTTCAGGTAGGACCTCTTTTAGGCTGCGAAAATACGCTGTTACTTTGAGACCGTTCACAATACTGTATCGCGTAAATCTCCATCCAGCACTATGCACTGGTGCGGCTAACTGGGGGAGAGCAGGGAGCTTTCTACTGCATCTAATGTAAGTAGAGGCTATTTGTAGCTCAAACAACCCCACTTGTTTTCAGTGCTTTTGTTTATTACCCATGTTTTTTCCTCAATAAACTTGTGGGAATTATTTTTTTTTTGTTCACATTGCCTAAAATATTATTTTTCAATACCTTATCACCAAAAGAAATTACAGAGAAGTAATATATTAGGACCCCTTTTTGACGAAAGTGATGGTGTATAATCATCACTGCACACCACTGTATTTTTCATCCACTAATAAAGATGCAATCCTTCTCCGCAATGACGGAATGTAAGTTAAGTTGTAAAACTTTTCTAGTGATGCTTCAATCAAAAGTAGCAAAATTGCGATTGTTACAACTTACCAAGACTGCAGAGCCAGTTGTAACAACCCCAGAGCATATAATGCCAGCACTGAAACATCTGCAAATGGATTGGTTTTAGTTTTGTTTCATTGCAAGTCAGATGAAGGCGAAGCCAATCTTATGCAGCTGAAATTACACCATAACTATGCGATGAAACATCTAAGAATACATGGACGAGAATGAGTGCTCTCCATTGCCATAAAGTAGCCAATACAGAACTGGATAAGTATTTCTATACCCAGAACACGCAAATTGACATAAAGTTATTATAGCTGAAGTAGTTATAATGGACAGGGGCATTTTGCAACAGATTTACTAAGTGCCTTAAACTGTGCTAATCCTGCTAGCGCTTCTCCATGGCTCAGCACATCTGCTTACGAGTGTCACAGCTATAAACTCTACCATCTTGTAATCCACAAGACAGGAACTTCATTAACACATATTTGGAGCCTGTGCATATGGTATATCATCCTAAAAACACTTTAGAGAAAAAATGTCCCCCGAAAAAAGTGCCAAAACACTTTTGTGATTAACTTGGAAGTTTTCCAATCAGCATGCCACTTACAAGAGAAGCACATTCCTGTAACACATGAAAGAGAAAACAAACATGTCATTCCCATGCAAAGAAATTAAGCAGCAAGGAAAAGGTTTCAGCTGTTGCCCTTTTCAATTATTTTCTTCGCAAGGGAAACTGATGAATTAAGAATTGCACAGATTAACATAATTCAATGGACAGTCCCACAAATGCTAAAAACGATTATATTTTTGCGTCTACTGTGTGCGCGTGCAAGTAGACACCCTGCTATCGAGTTGTAAGTCCGTAAGTAAAACTTCTGAGCCTGCAGTGGACTACCAATCTGCAGTAAATACGAACTCATCGAGTACCTATTTTTCTGTATTGTTAATTTGTCCAACGTTCTCGCTGCATCTTTTCAAACTCCCAAGAGCAAGAGTACAGAACCACAATTAAAAAAATAATCACTATTTACGGTACCCATTGTTGGCATTTCTGCATTTAATTGGTACGGCAACCTATTCACACATGTTCACTTGCTTCTCGGCAAAAACACTGCAGTGCCATTTCTTCTAGAGTAGAGTGGAAGTAGCTTATTTGGAGCAGCGACTGCTCATTTTCACGAGTGTGATGGGTGCATGAGTGTGCATGTACTCATTTGAATATTTTTTGGATAGTTCTCCACTGAGCGTTGATCTATCCAGACTGGTGACTCAATGCAGTGGAGTTCTAGAACATGTAATGATCCGATATTGGGGAAAAAAAAAAACATCACAAAGCAACCTACACCACAGTGAGTTAAAAGATCTCCATCAGGTGCTGAGGTTCACTGCACATCATTACGGGTGTAGCTACAGTCAGCTATTGACAGGAGGCTTGTGTGAAACGGCCATCCACACTACACAGATAAACACATTGATTGGCTAAAACCAGTAAGAGGCTGCTTCAGTTCTATCCATCTTGGGTTTTACCAAGGCTTGTTACTCCATCATTGTTTGATTCTAAAGACACTCAATGCATTCCGACGTTTCTCCTGTGCATTTAAGCCTAGTAAATGAAGTCTAATTGATTAACTTTATCCACAATATTGTGGACCACACCAAAGCTAGAAAAGACCAATACCCAGCAGTATTCATTAAAACTAAGAAAACGCCTTACCTTTTTTAAATTAGGATGGTGAAGTGTGTGCATCTTTTTAAAAATAGACAAAACATCTTAAAATGACAGACAATTTTCACAAGGAGGCCGGCAACACAAACAGTTGCCTGGAGAACTCGCTTCTAAGCAGCCAAAGAGAAAATTTTTACAAAATAGAGGTTGAATTTATTTATTGATATACTTTTCCAAAAAGAAAACAAATAAACAGCATACCACAGGGGCAATTCGGTGAAATATACTTGCATAAAATGTCCTGGTGCAAACAGATGTGCCTACGTCAGCAAGGTCTTTCATCTCACACTTTCGTCAGTAAGGTTTTTTCCAGCCGGCTAGCTCGAACAAAAATCTGGATGTACTACGCCAAACTTCCAGCAGGGGCCGCGATATAGCACATTCTTGCTGAAATCGTTTCGTACAGCGATGGCGGGCAAATTATTAGAGCTGCTTAACATTGGGTAATCGTAACGGTAAATTAACAAACGCAAACAACTAAGGTGTTTCATGTCATCATAGATCGTCACTGCTCTGAATGTAAGTCAAAATCAAGCAATAATTCGATCATAAACGATTCATAACGAGTAGGCCAAACCAATGCAAAAATCTTCGACGCAACAACATTCGACAAGGCTGTAGCTTTCATCTTTCTTCCGGGTGAAAACGACCCGCAATAGAGGTGCAGGCACGAATTTTCACATTTTAACTTCATTATCAAAATTAAGTGAGGAATAAAATAAAATGAGCCTGATATATTCAGACTAAGCCTACAATACCACGCTTGGACGTGCTCCGTTTCAGGGAGCACTGCAATAACGGTTCAGTGAGATATTGATCAGATACGATATATTAGATATTGTTTTCAACCCCTCACAAAGCAAACTTATTTACCGTTCTCACGAAAAAATTACTCCAAAAAATTGCCGTATTGACTGCATTCAAGAATGTTATACGAATGTCTTTTTTTTCTTCTATCAAATCACGCAGTAATGACCTAAAAAAAATTGCATTTTGGTTTCACCAATAAAACGCATCACTATCAGTAAATACTGTGCGCAAATCAACCTAATTTGAAAGCGGACGGAAGAGCTGAATCTGAATTCTGGGATTAAAACAAACAACTGAACAATCATACAAGACTTTGTTTTTCTAAAATAGCATATTTCCTGACGGAGATCCATTTGACGGAAACTTCTGAGGACAAACAAGTACGGGATTCCGAATCCATGTAGGCCTACTATATGTATTGGACATGGAAGCTAGTACTTGTTTGTCGTCAGAAACTTCAGACGATCAGTCCTACTTCAGTCTCGACTAGGAGTCAGAAAAAAAATCGTATCTATTTTGTGACACTTAAGTAAACAAGTTGCGCCAAAGTGAAATATATTCCACGCTTAAAAGTTTATTTTAATAAAAGGTCACCCATCGGATAACCAGAACTTCATCTGTTTTTGCATCACATTTATAACCATCAATGGACACCAATGACTTAAAAGGGATAATCAGCTCCAGAACCTGGTTGATTTAGTGCCAAACTGATTATTTTAATACAAAGCATGTGGACTCGGTGTTTGTTCTCCAACACGTGATCAAAACAAGACATACATCAGCGAATGAGTTCGAAGGTTTTGGACAAAACATGCATTGCAATGAAAAGTAAATATATTGCTGTCCCGCTCTGAACCTTTAAACAGTCTGCGCCTCTCATGCAGGGATGCGAGCCAACAGCAAACTTTAGTGACAAGTAACAAATTACTGTGGGCGTCATATTGTTGGCTTCTCTTGTCCCTCATGAGCCAACAAGTAAATAAATACGAGATACTCCTGTTCCTCCTTTTGACGGCCACGTTTTCATGAACAGGCAGGCGTTTTGCATTGTCAGAGCATTTAATAATTAACTAGGCCAGCCCATTGTAATGACTTCTTTTTAATACTAATAATGGATTATATAGAGAATTATGGACGCCCAATTGCAATCAAAACGTATTAACAAAAGGGGATTATATGTACTTAAAGGTAAAGCAGTTACCCGTGTTTATATCTTTTTTGGCAGTTATTTTAAAATAAGTCTAATATACAGTCAATCTTGCGTCAGCCGTGGAATTTGAAAATTAAGATAGTAATATCAATAGAAAAATCAAAACTCAGTACTAAGCCTCCAGGCCTTATCTGGTCATTTTGGGGCTACAAGATGGCGAGCTGTCTGACTAACCTGATTTATGTAATAGATCAGCTTATTGATTCAATTAGTGCAGCTCAATCCAGACTTGTCACAGGTCTGGAAAATGGTCGTTTGACTTAGGAGCCCGGATGCTAAACTGATTTTCAACGAAAGCAGATATTGGACTGTGCAGCTAGAATCGTTTTGTAAGTAATAAGATATAATATTCGGACAGGATTTTTTTTTTTTTTCTTTGAGTTGGTGACTTACAGTTCCATGAAAATGATCTCTCTTGCGTTCACATAAAGAGGCAAACCCGCAACTTTGGTCTCAACTTTCTTTCGTTCCAGCAAGGGTCTCCGCATAAACACCATTTTTTACACTTAAAAGAAACGTTGGGAGAGAGCAAATGGAATGAGAAAGGAGGGAAAAAACTATTGAATAATTCTTATTTTTTTCTTTATTTCTTTCTGTTCGGGGAGCTTTAGAAAAAAAACGTTTGACGTTTACGTGTTGTTATCAGATTGATGGGCTGGTTTGATTGAAGTGGCTTTGTCATGCAAATGTCAGGCGTTTGATGGATGGCCTCAGTGCAGTGACAAACTTCTGGCGGCCCCTAGCAATTGGCGCCGCGGCGGTCACGTGTTCTTGCCGCTGAGGTGATATGTGTTGCAGGGATGCCCGAACGAAAGCAATGAAGAGAAGTTTTATTATGTTTTCGGAGCTTTGACATACTGAACCGAGGTTGCAGGATAGGAGGGCTTCCCCCGAAACGCAGGCTGATCCTCCATCATCATCACTTTGCACATGGACAATTCTAGAATGAACTCTTTCCTGGAATACACCATTTTTAACAGGGGGACTAATGCCTACTCACCCAAGCCAGCTTACCATCATTTGGACCAAGGCATTGCGGCCTCTTTTCCCGTCACCAATGGCACAACTGACGCCTACAACAGTGATGGACGGTTTTTCGTGGCTGACAGCGCTCAGGCCCTCTCCGACCCACATCAGCACCAGAGCGCAAACTTTGCTCATCACCACTCTCAGCCAAACTTCTCAGGCATTGGGCCTTCTTACGCCAACGCAGGGCCAACGGCTTATGCGCCACAAGGCTCGAGCCTGGACTACGGGCACCATCAATATTTCGCGAATCAAGAGCAGGATGCAGTATACTTCCAGTCGACTGGGATTAATGGTTCAAGCATCGGGTCCAACTTCGTTTACAGCGGGGCACCGGGGGCGGTTCCCGTGGGCCCATATCAGCAGCATGGCTGTGGGGGGCAAGATCATCAGCACGGCTATCTTCAGAACACCTACGCCGACTTGTCTCCGTCTGGAGGTGGGCAAAAGGACTTGAACTGTCACCCGGAACAAATATCACCGGGGAAGACTTTCGACTGGATGAAAGTAAAGAGGAACCCACCCAAAACAGGTCAGTGAACCATGCAGGCTGAGTCATAAAAATTCTGAACCTAAAGTAAAAGACGAATTCCAGGTTTCTTTTTTTCCCAAATGACTCGGCTGCTGGTTTTAGCGTTTACAAGTTAGTTGGACAGTGTACTGTGAGGGCGCGCGAGCGAGCGCGCGGGCGAATATGTGTGAAATTTTGTCAGAGAAACTGCTGCGCTCCCTTTCCAGCGTCTCTCGATTTCTGTCCTGTTCCTCTTGATCTAAAAATGCCTTGGTGGCGATTTCAACAACAGAAAAGTGTTCATTTTTCGCTGGCATGCATCTTATGTATGTCAAGTCATAAATTTAGCATACTTTGAGAACGCGCACTTAAAAATAGGCCGGTACCTGCTTAAAGTGTTGAGGCACCATTGGCATCCTTCACTGTCGACCGCAACACTCCACAGAGAGTAAGAAAAGACGATTGTTAACAATTGTATTGAGAAAAAAAAAACTACTAATGTGATGAGCTGTACTCACATAGATAACGACTTGTGGCATCATGAATTTATAGCCAAGTACAGCACACGCCAAAATAATGACGCAGTGTGTTTCAACTGGAAAAGTTTTCGTTGATAAAAATGCAATTTATTAATCGGAGGCAGGGGACAAAACATAGGCTATTTGGATTGAACAATTTTATAACATTTCGAGGTTTCAGACGAAGGCTACTCGAGGAATAGATAAATCCGTCTTGCTTTTCAAAGAAGTATTCACAGAGTTGTTAAACTGATTGCCTAATCGTTTTTCTTTATCCTTTTCTTGTGTCACAGCTAAAGTTGTGGACTATGGCATTGGTCAGCAAAACACAATTCGGACCAACTTCACCACCAAGCAGCTGACGGAGCTCGAGAAAGAGTTCCACTTCAACAAATACCTCACCAGAGCCAGGCGCGTGGAAATCGCGGCTACTCTGGAGCTAAACGAAACACAGGTGAAAATCTGGTTCCAGAACCGCAGAATGAAACAGAAGAAACGCGAGAAAGAAGGCCTCGCTCCGGCAGTCAACCGGGCCTCGCCCAAGGATGGTGACAACTCGGACCACTCTACCTCTCCATCTCCTGGAGCATCGCCGAGCTCAGAAACCTCGTGAAGCAAATAAAAAAAATTAAAAAAAATTAAAAAGCCATTGACATTTCCACATGCTGTTGGTCAGAGGTGAGAAGACTCGAATTGTCCACCATGATATATGAGGGAGTGGTGAATTCATCATTTCACCAATCAATTAGAATTATTTTTTACTTCATTCTATAGCTTTGTTGAATTAATTTTCGGAGTTGAACAAAAGCTATTCCTAAGCCTACTGAAGACAGTGATTTGACGGCGATACGTGAGGCCACCCCGGGCATGTGGATGGTAGCAGCAATGTCTTCACATTTCTGTTTAAAGACTGTAATATATCTCAATAACTCCGCTCTTCAAACCCAAGTGGGTGATGCACTTTTGCATGTTTATTTAAAAGGGAGCACACGCGTTTTACCGAAACCGTTTACAATGATATTACAGGGTGCCGATTGGCAAAGTTGTATTTGTTTTTTAAAAGCAGAAATTAATTTCTTTTTTAAATGTTTGGTGTATTATTTCATGTTTATATATAAAGTGAAGAAATATCTCAACAATTCTAACGATAGTTTTTGATCTTTGCACCTAGGGGTAACAGGGTATGTAGCCTACTTTAACAAAGTTTTTTTTTTTTTTTTTTGAGGACGACTTTTAGATATCAATCTGAAAAAATTATACACGCACAAATCTGACATAAAAAAGTTGTATTCAAATTAAATAAATGTTCCAATGAATGATATTCACCATATGGATTTATAACCTCAATAAGGTTATTTAACGTCATTGACCGAATATGTAAACGCTATGACATGTATTTTTTATATTCAGGGTTTCGACGCTGTTGAAGGGACGCAAAAAAAAAGTTTTGAAACACATTTCCCATGGGAGATAAAATTAAATAAAAAATATCAAAAACACAACGGTGACCAAAATTACTTTTAGTTAAAGCAGTTTGCAATTCTACAACTTTCAAGAGGCCAGACAGTGTGCTGTTCAAAGTATGCAGAGAGACTGAGTTCTATTAGTTGATGTCTGCACAGTATAATAATTTCTCATGAAATTTATGTTCCTTTTTTGCGACTACCTCAAATAAAATTGTCTGTTTTTAAATGTCTTGACAAATTTTTGCCAGCGTGTGTTCTCCCAATGAGGCATTCATCACGCCAAGATGTTCTATTCAAGCAAACATCTAAAATCGACTGCATCATGAACAAGGTCCTTTAATTTATCAAAACACACGTTCCCATGCACGTCTTTAACAGAACCAAAGTTGCTAATTCGGTCATGATATCGCAAGAGCCGCAAATTTTCAACCATTCGTTTGTTTCCCCGAGTGTTGATATTACAGTCACAAGCGCTGTTTGTGCTTCCTCACGCGCAGTGTGCCGTGTGACGTGTGGAATGTTGCAGTGGTCTCCAGATAGCTACGTTGACCTTTTTACCTTTCAGCGCCTCTGGGATTTTCAAACATGTAAACACCAAGAGCGCAACAGTCATCGACTCTGTAGACCAGATACAATGCTATAGATCACAAAATTCAATGCAGTGTGTATTGAGCCGAATAAATAATGCATTTACTTCTCTGTGTAGACAAGGAAAAGGCATTCTTCAGAATAGGCCCATTTGCTCAGGACATGCAAGCCTTAACATTTGCTAGCATATAACAAATGCCTGTCTTTAGCGACTTGCAAGCTTACTTGATGACTATTTGCTGACAAAAATCAATGATTATTATTAAAAAAAAAAAAAAAAAAGAATTTTGTCAATGCATAAATAATCATACCGGAAGTGTACTTCATGATCCTTGAATGCACTTTTTTTTTTTTTTTTTTTTTTGGCGTGCGGCAAGTAAAACACTGAAAGTCTAAAAGTCTAGTCTAAAAGTCTCAGTCACAAAAAAATAACTACTGACTGAAAAATGCAACGTTCGCATTTTATACCTGCCATAGTGTATACAGATATTCTTTTTTAATAAATCATGTTATTAAACTTCTTGTTTTGGATATTTTGCAGTCTGCCCTGAAAACACACTGAATAAACAATAGCTATGATCATATCATCATCATGGAAAAGGAAAAAAAGAACCAACATTATACAAACTTTTATATATATATATATATATATATATATATATATATATATATATATATAAAATTACTAGAACTCCATGATGGAGCTCCAGACGGAGCATATATGGTAGCCATGGGTTGCAAGCGATGCATCTCGGAGTAAATCAGAAAAATTATTTGCCGGCAGGTACAATCCACGAAAGCCTTAAAGTGAGCAACTGATTCTGTGGGCAATTTAGAGATCATAGACTGAACAAGCATGCGAGATCTACCCGTTGAATATGAAATGGGACCGAGAACCGATGCTCTGAAGGATCAATGCGATTGAGAGGAGGGTCCCTCGAGTGAGCATCTGTTTCCGAGCAGTTGGAATCCACTTCAATCGGGCGGAACGACCGTTCTCTTCCAGTTCTGGTCTTTGATATATTGAACCCCGAGCTACTGCGTCACAGCATTCGATTGTCATGCAGATATTCGTCTTCTTTGTGTTTAAACATCAGGAAACGAACGCACGTGCCAGGTCTAAATGCTCTGTTAACAACCAACAAATACATTGCAGTATTGTACATTTTACCATTAGATCACGTTTGTTGAGTGTGTTAGGCCTATGAAATTGCACCCTCCATACGAGGCTGAGTCCTGCGCACCAAATCCGTCTTGTTAACAAACTAGCACATATTTAGTGTACAGCTGAGGCTCGTTTTGCTGCGGGGTATGAAATGAACGTTCCAGAAAAAGTCTCTGCCACAAAAATTAATAGACAAATCTTAAGTCGAAATAACAGTAATTAAGTATACTAGAAACAGGTTAATTTCAGGCTACAATATTCGTAATTGTTAAGTGTCGCCAGTGAACATAAACGCATGCCTGCTGGAAGTCATTGCCAATAAATGGACCATCAATGGTAAACACCACTTGTGTCTCCATTGGATACTTATGTCATCATTAATCACCGGATTCAAATTAATTGAAATGAAAAATTTTGTCGGGAATTCCCGCAGAAACTGCGAAAAGATAATAGTTTTCCCCTGTTTCGGGAGAAAGCATTAAGTAAACACATTTCTAGAAATTCATTGCATTCAAAGAATTCTTCACGCAGTACACAGATTTTCTCTGCACCCCCCCAACTCTGAACAACTTATGAAATACCGCACAATGTCACGATGTGTACACAGCCATTCGCTTTCAAACGCGTCTGACAGATCAACCAGGTATACGAGGGTCATTTGTCACTTCCTACCGTAATTCTGCATGGAACTTTTTAGTTTGGAATTCAGGAAAACAATTGAGGAGAGAACTAAGTAAATACATTGAACATTTTACTGCAAAAAAACTAAATGCGAGGCATTCTAGAGAAATTGTTTTCGCACGTGATTCACAAGACCTCAACAACAGCGGTTGTTTATTCGACTTAGGCAACATATCATCAGGCAACTGGCATATTGCACTTGACCGGTAAAGAATTCTTCATAATGATCATATAATTAATATTCACAGAGCAATTTTCTGGCTAATAAAAACAATATTTGTGTACATTTTAACGGGAATATCCCTTGACATTAGATTTGAGTCATCCGAAATCATAATTAACTTAGTTTATCAGTCGAGCACTAAAACGAATAGTAAAATAATATTTTAGTAATTTGTATTTATAGTCCACTACATTTTAGTTCAATAATACTTGTATTTACTTTAGATATTATCCATTATTCAAAAAAAAAAATCAAAGAAAAATCAACTGACATAATTAAAGAATCCAATTCACTGTAATCGCTTTCCCCTTTTGGAGTAGTCAAGAGCCCAAACTTGAGCATAAATGAAACATGAAAAATACATTTATAAATCCATTATAAATGTCAATATTGTATTCATCAAACTAATCCACACAACCCACTGCAAAATTCACACAAATTTAACATGTGGGATAACAAAAAACCTCATAAGGCTTTCAATGTATTATGATTACCACAACAACTCCACCTATACTACTACTACTACTACTAACTATTATAACAATAATAATAATAATAATAATAATAACAACAATAATAATCATAATTTCCATTTTTTCCCCTGGTATTCACACAAAAAAAAAAAAAAAAAACTCATGGAAACTTATGCCCACTCTGAAATTTGACATGAAAAATGGAGGGGAAAAATAGAAAGCTGAGGGTTATTCAAACAAATGATTTCACTGCAGAAGAATGCGACACCCCTCCTCCACTCCTCTGCCCTCCTGTATCCATCCTAAACATAACTCTCCCCCAGGGTCTGACCAGTGTCCTCCTCCAACACAGTTCTCACAAACATGCCCAGTCAGACACCGCTGCTTGCGTCCATTCCTGAAAACACACAGATGTATACAGATGGGAGATGTAACCTGGGAGGCTGAAGGTAGGCTAACTGGTGCCTGCATGTGACCCATTCACCAGGCCAGAGACTCAACAGGTTTCTCAGGTGTGGCCCGACGCACAGGTATAACCACCTGGGTTCCACTCCAGCCTGTGGCGTGCGCATTCAGTTACTCGGTCACACAGGAGGGCCAAGCAAAGGGGCAGCGAGGGCACTGTTTAACACTTTTCGGGGCTGAAATACAGATGCCGCGAGATCAGAAACACACAATAACAACGCTTTTAATCAAATCTTCACTCAGTGATGGAACCACCACTACAGGTGAATCAAAGCAATCAAGTTCCGGAGTACTAGTGGCGAGGAACTCGAAAGGTTAAATGGCCATTAAATAACAGGGATGGAGCCAATACCACACCGGGATCAGGCTGCAACACAAACTCAAACTGGTACCACAAACAGGCAGGAGGGCAGGAGCCACAACTCCTGGGTCAAAAGTTTGCCTTTGAGATGGAGAAGAGGTGCAGACAAGGTAAAGGGGAGGAAGGCCTGAGCAACAGAGTGGGGCTCGGGGGATGAGCAGTTGAGGAAATGGGTTTGCCAAACTTTTCAAGCCCTCTCGCGGGCTCACCTCCCGTTAAAAGTTTACGCGGGCCTGACAGCTCCATTTCATCCCCGGGCCGTCCCGACGGCCTGCTCCAATATTTACACAGGCTGATGGGTTTGCCCAGGGCCTGCCTCGAACAGCTCCGTCCTGCCCAGCCGCTCTCCTTCTACACTCCCCTCCGCCCCCCCACAACCCCACCCCCCCCGGGCCCGGGTTCACCTGGAGTTCAGCCCCATATTAATCGCCGAGCGGCATGGGTCAGGCTGTCAGTACCCTGCCAGGGCTTCCATCTCCGAGGGTCAAACACAGGTCTCCCCTCCCTGCGCCCCCACCCTCCCCCCCCCTTCCCTGCCGTCAACCCCCGTCCCCAAAAAGCCACACCCCGCTCCTCGCTCTCTCCGATTACACTTCTACACATTCTTCACCCATACCCTTTTTTTTTTGTTGCCGTCCGAAGACCCAGAACTGTTGCCGGGGCAAACATTTGGACGTTTGAGGCGGCCTAGATGCTTCCGTTGGACTTTCAGAAGGGTTTGCCTGCGGAGAGGTCAGAGTTCAGCAGTTTGCTGAAGACACGGGCAGATGAAAATGGCTTGTGGCAGCATGCACAGCACATACAGTGCTTCATATACTGTCTGTACACTGCAGCATGAAGGCCCAACACATACCAGAATAACTTTACAGGAGGCCTACAACAAGGAAACATTATCGTGGATGGTTTTGGCATCCATGACCAAATAATATTAATTTATAGCTCTTTAATGCCAGCAACTAGATGTGTCATGTATGCCTGTACTCTATAGTGCAAATTCTGCCATTTATTTTTAGCTGACATTCATGATCTAAATGCCAAAATACATCATATCGAGGGCTGACTGCAATAAACAGTTATGTCCAGATGTTATATATTGGACATAACTGTTTATTGTAGTCAGCCCTCGATATAATATATTCCCATGTCTAATTTAATATTAAATACTTGTTATATTTTTATTTATTTGATTAATTTATGTCATTACTAAAATGCATTTAGCTTTTTTGCTGTACGGGTAAGGAGAGTTAAAGTGGAAAAAGGCGAAAAGAGCAATGGAAATTGGTGGAACTTAAAAGAAAATTTATGCTTTACGGTACATGATTACCTTCCTCACGGGCATTGTACAAATTCATCGGCCGCCAGAGCATACTATCAGAGGTCAATTTCAATACATTATTCCTCTGAATACGCGAGTTAATACAACCCCGCCTTTGTCCACGCCTTTCTGACACGATCATTCATAAACATGAGCCAACGAATCAGAATCTTCCTCATTGAATACATATTATTAGGCCAACGTCTAATGTTCATTTCCGTTTACGTTTCCGAAACTGCGAAAAGCATACAGGAATATAAAAAAAACTTTGACGAAGATATTTTTCGACAAGTATTTTTTTTTACAACCGAAGTGTCACGAAGTTTATTGATGGTTATTACACAAACAGTAAAAGACACTTTACAAATTTTCCGAAGGACTTATGATTATTTTTATTATTATTATTATTATTATTATTATTATTATGATTCCTCCCTTGAGCTCTCAGTCGCAAACATTGTCTGGCAATATTTCCTTTCCCGAAAATAGCCAAACATTCAGGTAATTTATAAGAGTGGGAATTATCCTTTCAGTCAACGTGGCTGTTAGCCAAAAAAAAAAAAAAACTTTTTTTTTTTTATTTCGTTACACCAATACGTACACCTGTGTAATTAAAATGTAACAAATAAGAGCAATTCAGAAAAAAACTGGAAAGTGCGGCTAATCTAATTTTGCGCATTTTAATTCAGGCCAAAATGGTCCCAATAGGCTACTTAGTAAGTTAGATGAGCCGCATTTAATTCTCATATTCTGAACGCCATACTTTGGAGAAGTCTGAAACATTCAAGTCAAACCGAGTTCAGTGTATAGTTAGGCAACACATTATGGAGTATATCGAAGTATAAAGCGTTCGAACATCGTTTGAAATGTCTAGATACTTCGTCGATTTTTTTTGCAACTTGGTCAACTGATTCCAGATATCAAAACAAATTAATTTAGTTAAAATATTGCGGGCTCATTTTGTTCAATTATGAGAATGATTTTTCGATTCATACATCTTGTGTGAATATATGCATCCGCGGAAAATTTTACAGCGTCTGATTAGGCTGCGTTTTGGTTCAGTTTTAAAGCTTTCTTTTAATGCTGTACCATGCCACATTCTTCGCTGAATTCGGATCAAAAGGTTATCGACAAAAAATTCCAGACTTCTGCGTAAAACGATGAAAAAGACCAGATGACCCGTTCGAACGGATGCACTCCACGGCAGAATTTGCGGCGCATGGAATAAAGTCCGCTGCTGAGGACAACTCCTTTCAAATTCATGGAATTCTACTAATACTTAATCATAAATGCAATATCGGTTGCAACTATTTACTGTGGACAGGCTGCTCACATTTAAGTGAAACAAGACTAGATACAGATCAGGAAAATTCTTATTATTTATAGCATGCTGACATCATGTCTTACGCCTAATAACCCCTTTCTTTTCTCCGACCCGGATGTTGTCCAGTTCTATACACTTGAGGCAACGGTTTACGACCACATCAATTATTTCCCAGATGTGATGATTACATAGGAGTTACAGCATCAGTCAAATGTATGTGCAGGCTTGCTGCTGTTTAAACTTCATTAACCAACTGTGTCGCAAACAGCAAGAGCAAATATTCTGCTGGTTGAATCTTCAAAATGAATGCCAAATAAAATGCAAGCCAACACCAGCTTTCACCGATATTAGAAAAAATGTTGACGCACATTACTATGACGGTGTTGTCTAAATAAAGCATCATCTGAATGATAATAGCTTTTAATAAAATGTTAATAAAATCCGTTTTAAAAATAATAAAAGGAGTATGAACTTAATTGTCAGTGCCAATGTGTTGTGAAAATATATGAGCTCTCCCTTCCCAAGTTCTGGTATCTCAGTGCCAAGTTGGATGGTTATGGGATGCAACAGTGAAAATGACCAGGAGAGAAAAGGATGCAGACAGAAGGGATGGTGAGGAGTGATAGAGGAGGCAGAGAGATAGGAGGCAGTGTACGAGAGGGGGAGAGGGAGATGAAAGAGGGAGGGATAGAGTGAAAGAGAGCAAGAGAGGGATGGACAGAGCCCCCTCTGATGTGTGTGTGTGTACCAGAGCTGGGTGCTGATAGTAGGGTCTGTACTGCCATACAGCAATCCAAACTCCGTCATCCCTCCGCCTCCAGTCCAATGGCGATCTCACAGTGAATCCTAAGCATTCGTGAAACTGTCTTGCCCAGAGCTTTGCTGGTTATAATAGAACTCAATCTACTTCGGCTTCCTCGTCAAAAAACAGACCAATCAATTTGGCTCCATAGATTTTTTTTTTTTTGGCCTAGTTGGAAACTGTGAAAATCAGTAAAGAAAAGAGCCCCTTCTCACCTCTCGTACACTGGCGTAAACAGCAGAACACACACAGCTTCACCGCGACCACCCCTATCAACAAACCCACTAAAAGCCAACCCTCTGCAGCCAACGAGCACCCAAAGGTCTAACATGGCCTGTCTATCTGGTGGCAGCAGAAGAATAATTTAGGTACGAGGTACTGTGTCACTGATTAATAAAATATAACTGGCAAGCACAATTCTGCGCCAAGTATTCAAGGGCAATACAATGCATGCTGACCCTTGAGCTCTCGTGCCACATCACTACCTATAGGTCAATTTTTATTCCCCTGGTCTCAAACAGAACCCTCTCTCTATGGATTCACGCATTCAGCGCTGTTCTTGAAGTTGAAGGTCATTGCAAGAAGCCACTCTTATGACCAACGTACTATGTGACAGCAGAGTTGGCCAACCCGATTCCCACAGCTGAACCATCCAAAGCGTTTTCAGTTCAACCACAACTGGGGGTACGAGATCCTACAGATCTGAAGGTGAATGAGATCTCTGGCTGTTGAATGAGGTGTGCTGAATTAAAGGGCCATTCCGTGCTAAATGCTAGCTAGCCTTGTGATGACAATGAGTAGAAGTCAATGGATAAGGCAGCTAATGACTTTTTTTTGCCCTAATCCATCACCTTCCATTCATTTTGCCATCACGAAGTTAGCATGAAGCATAGGGTGTCCCTTCAGGGCTAGCCCGAGTTAGACTACTGACAGGACAACAAATGTCAAGCAACATGGTTGGGTAGCCTTGTTCAAAAGCTATAAAATGGACCTCACAAGGTTAGCATGTAGCATGGAGAGTCCGCAAATCCATTTCTTATCAAAGCACTTTTGGCTGATTATTAAAAAAATTAATTAAAAATAGAGATTCATGTTAAACTCCTCCTGAAATTTAAGTGTCTCTATACACAAGGTGAAAAACATTTTGTTGAGCGGATCAAACGTGAACGTGAGGTATAAAAGATCGCATTCAAAAGAAATGGCCAAATGTAAGCAAATAAAAAATCTTGCAATCGCATTCTTGCAAATCTGTGCTGTTCTATGGCCATTTGAATTCATAAGTGCGACAAGAAAGCATTCCAACTTAATAAACTGGAATATCAACAGATTCGAATAAGTAATTAAGTGAATCAACTCTTTGATTGCTAACTGTGGAAGATAAATGGGAACAGGATGAGAATAATTGATTAAAAGGAAATGATTTTGCAGACCCCAACATAGCTCAGTTCAGCACGTTGCCAATAAATACCGATGTCAGTTAATTTTTTTTTCCTCTGGCAGCATTTCACGTGGCCTCTGATGTTGGCACTTTCGGCAGCAGTTCGTTCAAGACCGTTTTGGGTCACGTTTGCCCCATGCCAGCAGGTGGTCTTACTAAACTTTAAAATAATGGCAGTTCAATATGGCCACAACCCTAGACCTCATAAGGTTAGCATGTATCATGGAGTGTCCCTTTAAGGTTAGAATGGGTCAGAGTATTTGCAGAAGTGCTAATGTCAAATAGCATGGATGAGTAGGGTCTGGCCAAGCGAAAGTGAACATGTGTGATGAAAATTATATTTCTTTGTACCACATGGTGAATGGGCTGATCTTGTAGCTTAATCTGTCTAGTTTATGGAACTAAATTTGTTTTTTCAATACAAGATGTGGAAAAAAAAAAATTACAGCCATTTAAAGTGCATGAAGTTTGAAAACTACAGACACACTCGGAAATCTATTTTTCACATAATTTTCATCTCAACAATAAAACATCTAAAACTACATAAATAAAATGTGAGCTTGAGTTCTGACAGTGGCAGCACTGGTCTGACCATAGTTCCAGGTAGATGCTGTTTACCGAGAATCTACCCAGCACTGGTCCATAGGAGAAGCCCTCAGTGAAGATGACAGTAATCCCCATGTATGGTGTTTCTCATTTGTGCAACAGACAACACGGCAAGGGAATGGCTTTAAGCCTGTCCGAGATACTGCTCCAGTGTCCAGAAAGTTTGTGTTTGCTGAGGTTGAGGCTCCTGCTCCAACATCTTCAACCAGAACAAGCTTGCTCAAGCTCACCAAAGCAGACTTTAAAGCTGTACAGGAGAAGTATAGAGACTTTTAAATAACGTACTTTAATGTTGTGACAGAATAAGAAAGATCCAAAAAGTAAGCTAGTGCGAAAGACGTTAAGATGTTGCATTATGACCATATAGATTGCTGTCATAACTGACTTAATAATAACGTATATCTGTGATACAGAATGTTTCTTTTATAATAAAAGTATGTCATGTTACCCATTTTAGTTCTTTTCTTGAAGTAAACCTTACTTTTTCTCATGAACATCTAGTTCTGTAGTGACGTAACCAACACAGCTTGTAATGTCGTAACCATATTCTTTTCCCTATTAAATCTAAGAAATTCCATATTTTGCTACAATTTTTGCACAGAACATAGTTTAATAGGTTTATTGCAATACTGAAACCAGGTTCACTCCAATTTGTGATGAGAACAGCATGTTATGCATCTTTGCGTACACCCTGTCAAATCTGATGTCCTCTTTTGGTAGTACCGTAACCGAGCACATTTTTACTAATTTCACACTTAAAAATTATTCTAACAATCCATTGAGTATACCATGTTAAAGTACTTGTAAAAACCTTTAGAAACATGTATTTCAAGTTTATATAAGTTATCTGGTTAAAAAGTTATAGCCCAATGAACATCAAAATTGTAGTGACGTAACCGCTTGGCCAGACCCAGTAGCCTTCTTCAGAAGCTATAGGTTTGACCATTTATTAAAAAGAGGTTTAGGCTGAAACAAACCAAGCAATCCCAGATTCACCTTCAATACTCCTAGTGCTTGTGCTTGAGTTTCACACGGCAGCGCCTGGCGTGTTTAAAACCCTCAATATCCAAATCTGGAGTCCGAGACAGAGTTAAAACCTTCACTATCCAATTCTGTTCAGCTGTCGCCTAATGGCCTCAGTGTGGTTGTAAGTGCGTAGTGACGGATTGCCTGCTGCCATCAGCCTGCCAAGTTCCGGCATCTCAGGTCTGTCACAAAGCTGAACCTTGTGCAAGAGAGGATTAACTTCTTAACACTTCTTCTTTTTTTTTTTTTTTTTTACGATTCAGAGAGTGGCGTCTCGCTAATATCTGGACGGGAGTCCCCACATTCCAATGAGAACAACATGGGATACTTCAAGTTGTTTCCAATCATCTCTGTGGTTTCCTGCATGACCGCACTGTTATGATGACAAACGGGAGGGAACCAAATACTGTTCCATCATGTCGACAAATAAGGATAACACAACTATGAAACTATAATTACAACAGCACAAATAACTTCACAATTATTTTCCCATTACCATCTAGGACATCTCTGCGAGTATAAAACGACATTGCAGGAAAAATAAGCACCTCTCAGATTTACGTTGTTTTTCCTCGACTTTCTTCCTCTTGCACGCTGCAAAGCCTCGCTAGCGAACAAACCACTAGCCTGAGCAAAATAGCAGTTTTCATACACTGACCATCCAAAAAAAGTCACTGCTTGGAAATAAACAAACATACTATGACTGGATCACTATTGCAGCGATTAATGTGTTTCATCTGGCAACTATACTTTAACCCTAACTGATGAAGCGCATAGCTTCTCATTTCTTATAAAATCATGTCCGAAGACGTATCTCTTAGCGGCGGAAAAGATGTTACAGTATTTCTGAGGAGGCAAGTTATTGGCCTGCATCAGGCAAAGAAAACCAAGTATGAGGAAAACAAGCATGAGGAATCATTTTCTCACAGGAATTGGTCAACACGAAGTCCTGACGTTAATAATGTTGGCAGTTACTGGGATGTGCTCGAGAAGACTGCAGAGCGGTTTAATCATCTCACTGTGAAGACAAGATCTTGAGCCAAAAATTAAAGCAACACTGATTGAAAATGAATGTTCTAATGTTGCATGCGGTGGTCAAAACAAAGACGCAACAAATTTGCACTGTAATCAAAGCTACAAAGGTTCCAGCTAAATATATGAGTGTGCAATTTTTTTTTTGGCCAGGCAGTGTATGTAACAATGGGAACAACTTGTACTCCTCTAAGGCAGAGAAGTTGATGAAGGTTTACAATGGCCGACAGCAGTTATGAAAATGGGCTGTCGTACAGGAGAGCTACTACCATCTGTGATGCACAGTCCTGTGCGACTTCCTGCCTCCGTAAGCACTCATTATGACCAGACAATTTCCTAAATTTAATTAAAAAAGGGGACACCTAAGAGCTTACCTCACCTGCTCTCTCTCTCTGCCCTCCCCCCTTCGAGCCCATGTCCTCCTGTCCACCTTTGACTTAACCCCTCTCTGGCTTTCTCTCCCCTTTTCCCAGCTGGACTCCCCACCCACACACCACCCCCCCTTTCCAGAGCCCCGCATACATAAACAAGACACTTCGCCTGCCACAGCCGACCTCCGCTGATGCATGAAGTGTTGAAATGTATCTGTGCGACTTGTCAGTTTTCTCATAGCTATCAGTATCAATAAACAAAGAACCTCCAAAACCCACCACCCCCCCAACCGGACCAGTCCAAATATAGTTGTGGGTGAAACTGGACACCAGCTGGCACTAATAGCTGGGGAGGAACTGGGAGTCGGGTCAAACGCAGTGCGTTCCCATTACCCTTCACTCACACCTCCAGTTTTTGGGGGGGGGCGTTTATTGCATAGAGAGAGGTCAGAAGGGAAGGAACGTGCCTCTTGGACGAAGGAAACGGGCAAGAGGTTAAAATCAAAAGCCTCGCAGGTGGGGAGGGGGGGGGCAGGTCAGATAATTCAAAACTAATCCTGCTCCTCCCACAACCAACACACCTCCTCTTCTCTCCAATGAGCAGCCGACGATAGATGATGGCGCAGAGATTCTCCGTGGTCTGGCAGAAAAGAGGAACGCATCGGCTTGGCGTTCCGTTCACTGCGTTCGTAAGCAGTCTTCTATATGTTATGGCCCTGAGTGGGCAGGGTCTTTTACGCCCGTTCGGCTTGACAGTGTTCTGTAATCTGTCCATTTAATTTTACGTTTTATTTATAGTTTTTTTAGTTATTCCCCTTTGTTGTCATCGTGTCACTGAAACTGTCACATTTCCACGTCTTTGTTTTGGTTCCGGCTCTCCTCTCACACTCCCTTTCCCATGCAGTAATCACCTAGTTCGTGAGCTTGTTTGAAACCGGGCCCTTAGTCACGCCTTCCTGTTTGCCATGCACCTGTTCCGAGTTTTCTCCTTGTGATTTGTTTGCTATTTAAGCTCTGAGTTTTCTTTGTGTAAATCGCAAGTCTTTCCTTATGTTTCCATCAGTTACTTGCAAGCCCTTTCGTAGTGTTTTGATTTCTTCTCCGTCTTCTCGATTTATGATTTCTGGTTTTCCCTTCGCGTGCAATACATCTTGGTTTCCAAATTTGGACTGGTCTCGACTCGGGATTTTGCCTGCTCCTCAGTACTTCATTCTGTCAGCCTGGCCCTTGGAAATTCACCTGATCTACGACACGGATTCTGCCTCTCATTTCTGTGATGGATTCTCACTGTACGTTAAAGGCCCAGACTGTTTGAGTTGGATTTTTTGGATTAACGCAGTCCGTGACACTGATTTGCCATCTGCACTTGGGTTCTGAGTCCCTAGTCCCTGTAAGCTGCCAGAACAAAAAGGAGGAACCGAGATCTCAGAACTCTACCACTCTCCCTGATGAGACATGCTGACTCCTGTAACACAACAGGCAACAAGCAACATGCATGAAACAAGATGCATCAGGTAATGCACAATACATAACATGTAATGAATCAATATGCAATGCTCAGCAAGCAATATGAATTTGGGCAACACGCACTATGTAACAAGCAACAAGCATCACACAACACACAACAAGCAATATGTAACATACAACATCAAAACTCAACAAAGGCCAACTGAAGGCCTTGTGCAGAGAGCAGGAAGTGGCTTGCACCAAAATAAAAACAAGATGACATTGTCATCAGTATTCCCTGCCACCACGGAATCAGATTTTCGAACACAGTCAGGGTCATGACAAGTAGCTTAAACACACACAATTTCTAGGTAAACTAGTATCTGAAGAAACTTGGCTCGACTTATCGAAACAGACAGTCGGACAGACAAGCACCATAACAACATCCTCCGCTCAACTTCGTGGCTGGGGCTTAAAAATGGGGCTAAAGAATGTTAGAAGTTAGTTTGGCTAACCTTCACGCCAAGCGCATTTCACCGACGGTCCTGCCGGTCGCCGATATATAGCGGAGCCGCACTCATTTCCATGTGTGCTGGTCATCGATATATCGTTCCCCGGTAGCTATTTCCCTATATGCCGGTCCTCGATAAGCATTAGCCAAGAGGCAGGGCTATGGTCAGCTCTTTAGATCAGACAAAGAATCCCCAAATCTTGCTCTGAACAGCTGCAGTGAACCTTACTAGCACAACTATTCAAAATGGTTAGTTGATGGTCTCGGGTTAATTTCCATTCATTTTATACGAAACACTTCAGGAACTGTCGCAGTTTTTGAGGAACCCATAAAGGTTGGCGGAATGGATGGTACACGTCAATTAAAAACAAATCTGCAATGTTTTGATCATAATATAAATGCAGTGAGAAAAATGAATCAATACTGTTTTAAAATAGTAGTCGCATTGCCGTAGTCACAACACCTGTTCCACAAGAATTACAGAACAAACACTTTTTTTCAAACCAACCCCCGCCCCCCATCCGCAGTGGACCTTTGGTGGTTCTCATGGTAGGTGATGGCCGTCCGGAATGTAACTTTTTCCACCTACAAATACTTCCACCTGCTATACAGCCATCGGCTATTGTCCCTGACTATTGAACCACGGCCATAAACCTCCCGCCCAGCCCAACACTGTAGAAACCCAACCCCAAGGGCCAGTTGGGCAGGTCAGCTTGCGGTCAAGAGGCAAAAACAGCGTGGACCCTGTGCTTTAAGGGCACTTTCCCTGTGCAGCAAACAGGTCAAACCTCCAGAACATCCATCTTTGAAATGGCCGTCCAACATAACAAATAACATACAAATAAAAAAGAAGCTTTCAGCAGCAGGGCATCCATGCTGCAGTCCGTAGCCATTTGAACAGGAACATTTTTCCATTTTGGTTCGGTACGCCCATGATGGATTTGACAATGAATAAAGAGTTTTAGGTAGCGACTGCGAGCTTTATTGTGTGGAGACTTTAATCTGTATTGTGTGAAGCAAGTAGGCATTGCAGCCCTTTCCATACAGTGTTACTGTCCAATTACTTAAGGACAGCACACCTCATCAGACACAGTGTCCAGAACTTTGCAAGTCTGGAACAGGCAAAGATGTAAAAACTACTCGACTTGCACCGAGCTGCCAATGCAACCCCACCCCCACCCCCGATCATCAGCATGAGCTGGTGCAGCGAGCAGTTAGGCAAGCAAAGGTTTCCATGGCAACCGGCGCAGTCGATAGATAAATCCCATCGGTGCCCAAACGAGCGATTTACGCGACGTGACTGGATCCGTACTGGCTGCATCTACATCTGGACTGAGCAGACAATTTAAGCAGCAGCATGGAGAGAACATCCCATAATATAAGAGATGGCAAGAACAGGCCAATTCAATCCAACAATACAAACCATTTTTTCACCACAAAAGCAATAATAACGGTCATTGGTTAGTGCTGTTGCCTCACAGCAAGAAGGTTGCGGGTTCAACATTGGCCAGGGACCTTTGCTTGTTTTCCTCGTGCTTCCGTGAGTTTCCTGCCTGTTCGCTGGTTTCCTCTAACAGCCCAAAAAACTAATGCCAAGAGCTCGGTTAACTGGAGACTGTAAATCGCCCACAAGGATTAGTGTGCGAGAGAATTGTGTGTCAACCTAGTGACGGATTGGCGAGCTGTCCAGGCAGTGCGCCTGCCTTTCGCTCAATAGTTGGCTGGGACAGGCTTCAGCTCCACCGCAACGCTGATAAGGAAGAGGCAGTTTAGGCAATGCATGGATGAATATGTGGATGAATGGATGGATGGATGACACAGACGAGGCTGGCGAGTTTGCTGTATTTAAATATGTGGCTCCATATGACATATTAGCAGTCGTAACCGGCGATTATTCGAGTTGACGCTGTAAAGCAGGAGGTGGGTAAATTCCAGTCTTGGGTCAGGGTAGAAATGCAGGTTTACATTTCCACTGATTTCATTACATCACTTTTATCTGGCTCAAACTTTTATCCAAAGCAAAGAACAGTATGTGCATAGAATCGGGATCACTGAAACAGCTGGGAAACAAATCAGACAATGTACAATTTATATGAGCATCAGCAGGCTTTGTCATGAAAAAGTCACGGGTGGACTTCCAAGGGTTTATGAGGGGATTACCAGTATATCGCAATACTGGATCACTTGGCGATTAGAATCGGCACAAACCATTTCACGTAAGGACATGAGAGCAGTCTTTGGCCATCATTCAAGCACTTATCGACTCATGTAGCCAGAATGTCGTACTGAGTAATGTTTAAGGCTCAGATCAGTAATTAAGCCCAGAAGCCGACATGAAAACCAGAAGCAGATTCGGTCCTATCAGCATCAGGAAAAGGTCTTTAATCCAAAGAATGGACTCGATCATGTGACAACTCACCAACTAGAATAAAGCTGATGAATGTCCTCACAAAAGATGTCATTGGGTCTGGGATCAAAGTAACATGTTCAGTGTTAAATCAGCTCTCACAGAGTACATATGGTCCCGATTTGACTCCTGCACTTCGTTGGATTTGCACTGACACTGAACATTTACCCCGATGCAGCCTTATTTGTCTGGTTGCCCAGAGATATTTCCTTGTGACAAAAACCGCAAAAATCTTCAGGGTGGAAACTCTCCAAAAACAGCAGCGTTGAATTCATCCCGAGGGACTCTGATGCTGTCCAAAACAGAAAATGGCCTCCTATATCCCCCATCTAAAACAGACACCACAGCTGAGTCCAAAATATGTCTTCTAGTTTCACATCCATGGGACAAATTTATAGCAAAATGACTGGCAGGCTAGTTAATCCTTCCAGAAAAAAAAAACTAGCAGATACATCCTGTGAATTATTAATATAAACTAAATTATTATCATTATTGGGACTATACGTTGCTTACCATAATTATTATTATTACTAGTTTCATCACAGTTGACTTCATCTGACTTTCGCTTACGTCATACCCTTATCTCTCAGAGGCCACCTTAGCTTATTATGACTGTAAATAAATAGCGAGTTGACCGCCCAAGAACGGGTGGAGAGCAGGGACGATCGAAAAACATAAACAAACAGGAAAAACGAAACAGGTATCGGTATTGTAGCTCGAGGGCAGACTGCCGACACCTGCGACAGGCCCATTTCCCATGGCCTGCTGGACAGTTCAGCTCAAGCAGAGGGCGAGCGGAGTGTGGAGACGACGAAGATCTGGAAGGACTCCAAGCCGTTAGCGCGGCAGTAATGCTAATTTATTACGCAAGGGGTCTGAGCTCGGCGAAAGCAGCCCGACTCTCCAAATTGAGTTGGGAAGTGGAGAACGGCAACTGCCGCGTCAGCACAAGTCGCACGGAGCAGAAACGGTGCTTCTCTCGCGTTGCAAGAGCGAGAGCAACAAATATCAACAACATTAAAGAACTTAAATTGCTCAATAAAATGTCCAGTGCACTGCTCGGCACTGCCAGGGCACATACGAGCCCAGCGGAGACTGCGTACCTCTGAGCTGATTAAACAATAAACATTTCACAAAGTGGTCTGTACGATCAAAAACACACGTAAAATAACATTTAATATGAAATATTACAATAAAATTACTCACCTGGTTACAGTTCAAGTAGTTCCTAAAGAAAGTGTCCAGATCAAAGGTACCGAGTGCAGCAAAATTAAATCTGGGTCATTCACAATACTTAAAGTGTGGAATTGCAAGTTTGCAGAGGACAATGCAGAACGAACTGCATATGTACTGCATCCTGTCCCAGGTCAAAATGTGAACATTGAAATCCTAGCAAGTGGAAACTCCAGCAATTGAGCTCTGCTTTACATCTGTCTTAGTCCTTGGCGTGAATTATTTTTGAAAATTATTTTAACATTGTCAATTGCTCCGGATACAAGCTTCAGCCAGAATTCAGGATACAATGTAATGCATAATAAGGTCAGTTTTGTTGCCAAAGTAATTTGTTACTGAGTAGTTGGCGATTTGACATGGGTGAGTTATGAGCATTTGGAAACATTTTCTAATATAAACCATTCATGCTTTTGCACATTAAAAACTCATAAATGTATAAACATGAGTACTGCTAGTTAAACAACTCAGGAAGTGTGCATTTCTTTTTGAAGGATCCTTTGACAGAGTGAAGCCACATTCATACAGAATCAGACTGAAGTAGAACGCCAGCATTTTCCCATCACCACACTTTAATGTGAGTACAAACATTTCACACTATCATCACATTCTGGGTACTTCCTCCCAATCACTTCCCTTTTGGTTACAGTGGTGCTGCATCTGTTACGGACCATCTGTGATGTCACAGAGGTATCAGGGTGGGGGGAGGGGAGGTGCACAGAAGAGCTACAGGAAATACCGCAACTTTTACCTGGCGAGTGCACAGGAGGACAAGATGGCGGCATTTTTACAAGGTTTTCCGCGCCAGTACAAGAAGGTGCGGTAGCGACTCAAACCTGGGAGGTGCACCAGCCAGGCAGGAGGTGGTGGAGGACAAGGTCCTGACGAGGAGGTGTCAGGGGCAGGAGATGGAGCAGGGCCATCGGGAGAGACGCTCGTCCACTGGTGAGGAGGAGAGGAGGGAAGGGGGGGATGTGGGGGTCGGGAGAGAGCAATATAAGAGTTATATACACAGGAGAGAGAGGGAGGGAGAGATGGGAGGAGAAGAGAAAGAGTACGTGGAGATAGAGGAAGGAGAGAGCAGGGAGAGGGAGGGCAAATTGGGGGGCAGTGAATTGAGAGAGAGAGAGAGAGAGAGAGAGAGAGATTTGGGAGAGAGAAGAGGAAGCAGATAGAATGTGACAGATGAGAGAGGGATGAGGCGAGAAGGACAGTGGCAGGAGGGGACAGATGACTGAGGGAACATGAGATTTTTAGAGTAGAGCAGCTGTATTGAAACCGTAGAGTCCCATCCCGCCCCGCAGCCATTAAACAGCCCATTTATTACCGAGCCGGAGGTGTGCAGTACAGTCACAACACCTCAGCAGCGCTGCGTTCTCTTACAGCGCTAACACCGCGCAACACCAGAGCACCTTCCTCCCTAAATCAGCGAGTCACTCGATCGCTACAGCGCTGTTCTATCGCGGCGAGCGACACGGCCGTGCACGCGTGTTGACAACGGCAGGGCATCTCTCGCATGCCTGGAAAGCGACTCGTCTCGGCCGGATGTTGGCGAAATTCGCGAGAAGGTGTAAATCACGAAGCAAGGGGCGCGGGGAGAGGAGGGGGGGGGTGTGGGTTCCGCGACTTGGTGGCATAGACGGCCGGGTCCTATAAATCAGGGCGATAATTAGGTGCGGAGAGGAGCCCGAACGCATTGATTAATACGCGGCTCTCTCTCCCGCGGCCATTTGTTTATGACTGACGGCGAGGTGGGGCTCGCAGTGACATGGTGACGAATGACCAAGAGTGATGGTCGCGCGTGTCATTTCCTCGCTCTCCCCACTGTTGTCACAAGTTTGCAACACCCCCCGCCCCCTCCCCTTCCCTGGCCGTCCAGTTTTAGCCGGGACACAGTCAGCCCAGGTGGCATTGGAGGCCACAGGCGCCACCCTCAGGCCAGGAGGGGTCAACACAGGGTTACTGACCCACCCCCAACCACAAACAGGCACTGGATCAGCAGCACAGTCGCTACATCTCCAGCAATGCCACCAAAAATGCAACCTTTTTTTAAAAGCAGTACTTTGGCAGGTCTTTTGGCTCAAAATGACTTCTTGGAAAGAATGAGCTGCCTGAAGCTATGCCTGGGTCGCTTTACGAAACGCGCCTTCCGCAACGCTTCGCTATTATGGGGACATTAATGGCAATGAGAACCCCTCGCAAAACCGGGCGACACGCACGGCTACCAGAAAAAAAAAATCCACCGGGAAAATGCTGAGATGTGCTTAATATTAAAGCACAGGGGGAGAAAGGGAGGGAGGGAGAGAGAGAGAAAACAGTGATGGTGAATTACAGGAATTACGAGGGGAGAGTAAGGGGATTCTGAACAGTGTACATTTGGGAGGGGACGAAAAAAGGTTTTATCACCATAGAATAATAAATTCTCTCCTCTAAACCTTTAACTCAAACCCAACATTTCAGCCTCCAGTACATAAGATGTATCTCAATGGTATCTAGCTTTAAGTCAACCTGCTCTTGAAAATTCCCAAGGTTTCTGCCTCAATATGGTCAGGCAACTATTGCACATCGAAATTACTCTTTGGGTGAAAAAAATATTTCCTAATATCCATGCTAAATTTACCCTTGGTCAACTTCCATTTGTGACCCCAAAAAAATTAAACCCTGACCCAGAATCAGGTTGTCTACGAATGATTTAACACCAGGTTCCCCACGAACATGTGGTGCATTTCAGGAGAGGGGCGGCATCTCATCTGTCCACACCCCAGCCCTGACATGAGCGGCACTCCGCACCGACCCCGATCGGGCCGGCTATCCGTTGCCAACTAGTACGAGTTGATTTTAAACAACAACATCGATTTTAAACAACATCAATTTAACACGTTATTTTGTTGCATGTCACATATACCACATACATTTCATGACCAATACAGCTTCACAGCACCTGACCAGAGCACATCAAAGTTGATGGTTGAGAAACAGGGTATCGACGTGAAGCTCGCCTCAGGCTGAAATCGCGTCTTCCGTGTACAGAATCCCTCTACACCCATCGATCTGCAGCGACACCATTACAGGGGAGAACTTTCTCCCAAAAATTTACATGAAACTTGAATGATTTTGCACACACGCTCAGAGCAGAGAAATGTTAGCGTAGAGCCCCGACAACCTTGTACCCCCAACAGTTTACTCCTTGTGCTTCAAAACAACGTTACCTCACGGTATATTAGTTTTTTTTTCCCACAACACTTTCGAACGTTCAGCAAACCAGAGTGTCCTGTTCTTTTATAACCTCATTGATGCGGTAACCAGCATGGAGGACGGATTTCGTTTTACCCGACACGAACAAACTGGCCCGAGAGGGTCAAAGATTCTCTTTCACTCACCAAAAGCCCCAACGATTGCCTCCCTCCAGGAGTTTTGGGAGGGGGGTTAAGGAGTCTGACTCACTCTTAGTCCTACCCAGCATGCATTGCTTCCACATGCCCAGCCCTGAGGCACCCCACCCCCCAGCAGAGTGCCCAGCCCTCTCAGGTGAACCCCGCGAAGCTCGTCGCCCTCTGGGCTGCCAGGGCTCCATTAATCACCAGCCTGCCACAGAACAGCCACAGGCCCGCAAGGCCATGCGCACCAAATGACTGCGGATGTTTGAGGAAAAGCACAGGGTAAGCGGCAGGGTAGCCTAGCAGAATGTTGATAGGCTGGCGACTGCAGAGTAGCCGCTACGAGCCCCCGATTAGGGCCTGAATTCTGACAGGCATCTGGAGAGTTAAGGTTCAGGACTCTGCTGTTCTGCCCTTGAGCAAAGACTTTCAGCCCAAAATTGTTCCAGGGGCTTTACCCTCATTTCTCTGCATCACTCCCAGCTTACAACTGCTCTATATGGCATTTCTTCCATATAGAACCCTAAAAATTGGGTAGCAAGTTCTCAATGGACCTTCCCTATTTAAGCCCATATAAACTATGAACTATATGGGTCTATACAGTGCAGCTGCTGTATTCAAACCTGTGGAACTTCAGGCCTACTTTAAAATTGAGTGGAGATCCCAAGGTTTGCAATGATCCTGTCCTGCTGAATCACTGGGAAACGTGTATAAATGATGCACAAGATCTCGATATTTTACATTTAACGTAATGCCGTGGCCATAAAAAAAATGGCATCCGGAGTTTGAATATTTCCCTCAATGTAAGTGCGATGTAGCTTCACTGAAGCGCTGCAACCAACAGATACAGAAAATGTGTCATATGTCCTACAATATAAAAAAAAGCTTTTTTTTTAATTTTGAATCTACTTAAGGCAAAACTTAATTGAAAAAGTCAAAGTCTCTAGGGTTAAATGAATTATCAAAAATCTGGGATCACTGTACAGATTCCTTTTCCTCACCACCTGTTACATTCAAAATGTATAATCTACAAATCTTCAGTAACTATGGGAAGTTATTTTCTCTCCTATCAAAAAATTACATAATTCACCATTTTACATTTGCTAGCTAGCTTAGCTGTGCATCTAGGCCGATGAGTTTCTGGAATATCACCAACTTTCTGTGGGGGAAAGTAATCGTGATAAGACCGTTTGCTAACAGACAACAGAAAGCTTTTCGGTAGCAAACGAGATAAACATTAGCCATTAATTAACAACTCTGATAGCCGGCTGGCGGCTGGCCTGACAATAAAGTACACGTTTGAGTGATTGACGAGACTTAGAGGAATTGAGCCAAGAATCAGGTGCTCTTAAAGGGGTTGATTATTCATGGCCAAACTGTGTTTTATTGTACAGAATGGCCAACTTTAATGTGCGTTTTCTCTACAGTTTTCACAAACACTGATCGAGGTGAGATTCATTGCTTCACAACATCCCCCACAAATGGAGTATCTATAAGAGGAAGCAGCTGTGTACGAGGGTTTTCTGATGGGCTCATCGTGAGATGGATTGTAGCGCGTACTGTCCTGCGCAGACAACCGCATTTGGTTTTGATTTCCTGACGCTGGAGCTCTCGACGGCGCTGGGCTAAATTAGCACGATGCAGCTGTGTTTGCCATTCGATGCCCAATTTCCTACTTAGCCTCGATCACCCCTTTTTCCGATTTGTTTACTCATAAATCATCCAGGCGAGACGTAACGTAAACACCAAAGACTCTCGACGCCAATATATTCAAGCGACGAGTGAACGAGGAAACCCAGCCCACAACTCCGCAAGCCTCAAACGAGGACTCCGTAGACGGGCCAGCACCGCGGAGCCCGAGTGGGTCGCCCGTAACACGTGCGCACGTGTCGAGGGAAGAGGCTGATTGCAGCTTGGGGTTCATTTGAGTCCATAAATCCCAGCTCCAGGACCGGTCTGGTGTGATTAAAGGCATTTTTCCATCCTCACTCCCGGCTGGCTTTGTTCCTGGCCAGCGAGTAGCGGTACCTTCTGATCGTCAGGGCCGAAAAAATGAAAAGCAGTGTGGCGGGGGGGTTTGGGGGGCGCGCGAACAGGCAGCCTGCCGCACAGATGTGGTGGGGCGGAGGGAAATTCATCCCGAAAAAGGTCGAAAAGGAAGCAGGGCCAAAGTCTCGGACGCACAGGGAACATTGGGGAAACCCCTGGAAGGCAGAAGGGGTTTCTGGGAATTCGGGGATGAGAACACTTTTCCCACGAGGCCAAGAGAATAAGCAGATATCTTTTTGAGAGGGAGGAGATGGTACGAGAGAGAGAGCTAGTGCAGGAGAGAAAGTCCTTCATGTCTTTTTGTAACCCTGTTCCCTCCAAAAACAGCTGCAAGCCCTTTGAGGAAGCTGATTGGGGGAGGGAGGGGTCGGGGGCTCGGCCCAGGGGTGGGGGCAAGAGTCGGGTGCTTTGGATGCAGGAGTTGGATGTTACTCAGGTTGGGGGGTAGTTTTGGGGGTTTAGCTCCTGGCAGATGAGGACGCCCTGTGCTCGGGGCAGCCTTACACTGGGCACAAGCTGTGGGCTTTGTCCCCTCGTCACACTGACAGGCCTCAGGCCAGGGCCACTGTCCCTGCCCTTCAGTCCTGTCAGGGCGCCCGTAATTGATGGGACAGGGAGGTAACGAAGGGCTCCCCGTCAACCTCCCCGCCCCTCACACTGGGAAAACCTGAGAGGGGGGCAAAGGGTACAGGCCCTTATACCGGACAGGAGGGTGGAACCAAAGATGGCCACTTTGACCCAATTCAGGCACGAACAGTTCCTTTTCAGGCGGAGGCAGATGTTAGAGAAGCAAGAAGCTAGCCACCAAATCGCGGTAATACGCCCACATGGCAGCCTGGTCGATAACATGTTATATGACTAAAAATCTTCCAATCATCACCAAAATGAATAGGGATTCTGTTCATAACAGCATTGACACACAAAACAAAAATGAAAAGAATTCAACAAAAATTGTAGTCTGCAGAAGGAGAACAATAAATTATGGACGGACCGATGGATGGACCAACAGACAGACAGAAGCGATTGCAATATAAGCCCATCCGATAGAGTGGGTGTATAAAAAAATGGAATTCATTAATTATTTTCAGGAAATTCAATGAGCTGCACTTCCACCGATACACTGTAGGGAGGAACGGAAAGAAGGAAATGGCTGCATTAGTCATCCTTAAAAATCATCGACCGCTCGTGGTCAAACGTTTAGCCACTGATTCAGTTCCACAGAAAAACACAGCGCACTCGCATTATGCTGGGAGTTAACAGAAAGCGTACTGCGCGCGTGTATGACGGCGGATGTTTTCTTGTTGATTTTTTTTGTTTGTTTGTTTTTTTTTTTTTAAAGTTGTCATGCAGATGAATTGGCGAGGACGAGTCTCAGATATAATCAATAACTTTACCGTCAATCATTTCCAACTGTGGAGAGAACAATTACAGTTGGGCGTCTCCCTGGACAGCTAAGTACATTCTGTCCCCTTTACAGGACCAGCAGCCAGGACTATCATAGGAGGTGTGAAAGGAGAAGGCAATTCTAGGGACCCACCAAAAAACAACACAAGAATTAATCTTTAGAGCTCTATAGGCAACTAGAGTTAACCAATGATGTAAGATGTCAAAATCAGATGCTATTGAAAATCTATCACGTGGCAACTTGATTAAAAGAGCTCCCCCATGGGAGCTCTTTTAAACAAGTTGCACATGATAGATTTTCAACAGCTCAGGATAATCATATTTTTAATTCCCAGAACATTTATTCAGCGCTCTAAGGGTTAAAAAGGGGGCACCCAGAGAAATATTCTCAGAGTGGCCTTGCAGTTCCCAGCTGCATCCTCGACTCGAGTCCCAAGAGGCACCTGACAGGACAGTACTGGGACAGATGGTGGGCGTGCGGCCCCTTCTGCTTCAAGACGCTCTGCAGCCGCCACCTTTAGTCCCCCCCTTCCCTCAAGCAGAGCCCGGACAAGATAGAGGTTTCACACATCCTGGAAAAAAAAAGTCTCTGAAAAGGAATCTAGCAATACCAGACGCACACTATCAAGGTTCTCTGCTTGGCGCACTGCAATATCTTCCGTACAAACCTCACACTGATGGAGTGATTACGTTTAGCGGCAGCAGTGTCCACTTTTGGAACCATCATACCAAAACATGAGGAGAACTCTGTCCATCTGCCTGAATCCATTTTTCAGTTAGCCAATCACAATGAAACTACGCATGACCATTGACCTGCAGGGACTGACAGGGTTTATTCTTCCATTTTTCATAATTTCAGCTGTTTATAAGAAAATTCAAGGTGTTTACAGGCATTTTGGGAAAGTCTGCGCAGAGTTGTGGCGTGTACATCCCCAATGTGGACGAGTACAAGATGGCTCCATAAGGTAGGGAAAAAAGTGTTCCTGTATGGACACAAGCCACAGAACTCATGTTTTTTTTTTTTTTCCTGCAAGTGTACCGTCTTAATTCCTCTCCTTTGGTTTCGGTCGTAGCGGCTGACAGTGAAATATTGTTAGTCGACTCGATCCTCTGCTTGGCGCGTGAAGCGAATGAGGGAACAGCTGGTCACGTCTGCCACCACCTCCATTTCTTGGCACGAAGCGACTTGCCGTTTTCCCCGTCTCATCCAAAACAGTTCCTCTCTCCTCTCAGATTTCCATCTCACAGATCGCAACGGCAAAAAAAATAATTCAGAGGGAAAGGGAGAGAGAGAGAGTGAGCAAGAGACAGAGAGTAAAAGAGAAAGAGGCAGCTTCGCTCCTGCTGACAAGTCAAGCCACAGGGAGTCAGTTATCACACACTGTTCATGTTTCTGCATTGTCATTGGTAATTCACATCAGAGGGCTGGAGGAATGCTGGGGCAACTGCAGAGGATTCAACTATCGTCTGGATCTGGTCCTCACCAGTCCTTGGGTAGAAGGCATTGAGAAGCTCATTGAGCCATGTTCTGCCACATTTGAATGTTCAGAAACGCTGCTCTATGTCAGACCAAGTCATGAAACAACCTTTAATTTATGCCTGAGGATCAAAGCCATCCTGGGTTTATCAAGATCACAACAATGTGTGATTTCAACAATCCTTCAAACGAGACTAAAACACTTCAGTGGGTATAAAGAATAACTTTTCTAATTGACAGGACGTTACGTTACCATGATCACAGCTAAGATAGGAAAGTGGTTATATTTCAGAAGCTTGACCATCCAGAATCTCAAACATATACACAGGCATGACGACTGTAAATGAAATTCAAGTGCTCGGATCGCTGGTTTGTAAATGAGAAAAATGAATAAGTTTCCCAGGAAAACGTGGTAGGGAAAGGGTTAAGCATGGTGTTCATGATGCTCTGCGATTGAGGCACCAGCCTTCACCAAATCCGCCCAATTGTATGGCGGGATGCAGATCCATCAAATGGACAACGCAAGGCCAGCCATTTCCACCTCTACAAACAGCCTCTGAACACTCAAGAACAGGGCAGTGATCCACACCAGCATCACCCTTCATGATACGAGTCAGGGACCACCGTTCAGTTTCAAAATTCAAATGATCCAACGACAGGTCAAAAAATGATAAGATAAAAATACCAGGTTGAATTTACTTATTTTAAGACTTAAAACATTTATTTCTATCACCATTTTTTCTAAAGTAAGACAAAAAAAATTTATTTTGAGGTAATTTTTACTAGCTTGCCAATGGGGTTAAATTTCACTTGTCAAGTCAAATAGTAACTTGTTTTAAGTTTTTTTTTTTTTCTTAAAACAAGTTACTATTTGACTTGACAAGTGAAATTTACTTACCCCATTGGCAAGCTAGTAAAAATTACCTCAAAATAAGAATTTTTTTTGTCTTACTAAGAAAAATGATGATAGAAATAAGTGTTTTAAGTCTTAAAATAAGTAAATTCATCTTACCTAGTATTTTTATCTTATCATTTTTTGCAGTGCATTGGTGGGGAGGGGGGGACCTATTTGATGCGTACCGAAAGCAACCCGGCAAAGAACATCTCACCATAGGGTACTGTAAGCGCACTAATCCAAGGAATCATTTAGTGAGCCATCAGAAACTGCTCACGCACCCTCATTATCGGGCAATACACAGCACGCGATTCATGCCGCAGCATCTCCGAGACTCTCCAAGGGCTTCACGCCGTCAAACGTCCCTCCTTCAGGAGAACACGACAGGCAACCGTTCATATGCCCATACCCTTTTCCATCCACGTCCAGAATGCCTATGCGCACGCGAGCGCCATTTTGTCCCTTTAGCTGAAATATTTGCCTCGGTAAATGATTGTATTTGCATAATTAATCTTACCAGCAGATAATTCATTAGAGTCGCGAAGCAAAACGGCGCAGGACCGAGACAGATGCGTGGCGATAATTTAAAGTGCACCCGCGAGGGGGGGGGGGGTGGATTGGAGGGGGGGAGGGGGTGGGGCATTGGACTAGCAGTGGGAGAGGAACTCCAAGTTTGTAGTTACAAGAGGGTCATAATTGTTTGTTATTTATGACCGGGCTCTTGGCGGCTGCGTACGGTTTTCATAATCTATGGTTTTGAGAGCAGAAAGCCTTCCGAGTCGGAGCCATTAAAAACAGATTTATTCCAGCCACTGGAAAAACGAGGCTAAGGCACTTCCGACTCCCAGAGATCTCCGGGTGGGGAGGGGACGAGATGAGGGGGGCGGGAATGGGGTGGGCTGGGGGGGTTTACACCGGCAAAGAAATTTACACCTACTCCAGTAAAATCGTTCAGGTTGCTCACACATTACAATTCATTTTCTGGTACAGTGCCCCAGATTACCAGCGGCTGGCGGGAAAGAGGTGCTAAATTTATCCCTCGAACCCATGCATCACCCCCAGCGGCAACACCTGGTGCAAAAAAAAAAAAAAAAAAAAAAAGGAGGTCCTCAGCACGATTTGTCAAGCTCGCACTTATGACCCCATGAACAGTATTTATGATCAATTACATTATTAATAGGGGAAACACAAGAGAGGGTCTGTAACAGCACAGCACTGCCAGGCCACCCCAGTCGCCTAAGCGGTGAATGATATCTGTACACAGAAGCCAGCACATTCAGGAACATAAACTGAAATTTTATGTATTTTTAGGAACTGCTGAGACTGGGAAAGCCGTTCTATTTCACTTAGACTTTGCAGTGTAGTCAGAGTTGGCGCATGTGTTTAACAGTGCTCTTTTTCACAGCGATGACCTTGGAATACAGCCCCAGAAGGGAGTGAACAGACCGCCATTTTACGATGGTTCAAACACCTTCACTCATCCCAGTCTCACGAAGCAGATGACTGATTAAACTGGATGAATGCACTGCCCGTTTAAACCCCAAAACCCTCTGAAATCATGAACAAAAGAACAGCTGTGCAGGGCAATACTCGGCGGTACTGGGTAATACTCAGTGCAGTTATCCAGCTAACTCTGTGATCCTGCTTCATGAAACACCCCCAGTACTGATTGATTATCCAGCAGAAACGTTCCCCCATCACTGCACCTAGGAGTTAGGTGGGGTCCTTGTCACAACGGGGGACATCATGCCCCATTTCTCTCAAACAGAATCATTTCAAAAAATAAATCTGACAGGATTTTCTCAGGTCCGAGTACTGACCCAAGTCAAGTCCAGATTGGCTTCAGCTACCTGAGCTACACATGAGGCCCTTCCAGAAAAGTCTGAATATGAAAAATCAAAGCCAGAGCTCGAAAACGTCACAGCCTTCACAAACCAGAACTGATTGTGACATCAGCATGCGAATCAGTGCGTGCCACTCATACAATTCTAAAATAGTAGAACGGACATGACTATAGCGTGAATGTGTCAAACTGTCGGCCATATTGGATGAGACTAGCTGGCACTATCGTAGGCCTGTCTGTGAAGAATTCTCTGGTATTACTTTTCGGATGTCGCTGCGGATCACAATAACAACTCGGTCTTAACCAAGATGGCGCCCATTCTTAGCATGTGCTAGATCACAAGTACCCAATAACATTGTCCGTTCCACGATTTTTAATTCAGAGACGGTACTTCCTAATCACAAGTTTCTGATCTGACATCTTAAAGCATTGAAAATGCACTCATGGCAGATTTACCAGTCTCGAGTGTAATGATGCCCAACAGGATGGATCGGTTTTCCAGATAGCGATATTCACGCCCTATAAAATCTATATCCTCTCGACTGGCTTCTTATCTTCCCTTTTTTTTTTTGCAGTTTGCAATTTCCTGGGATCTCACAGGCTGTACGATCCAATCTAGAGCTCCTCCAGAATGCCACCAGGATTCTGCCAAACGAGCAGAAGGCCAGGGACTGCCTGCACATAAAACCGTGATTAAAGGCTGCTCCTACATTAGCTGCAGTAAATGATTATGTGCTCAAATACAGCTTTCGCTTTTTCTGGGCCAGACCGCTGATCTCATCTTGCCCTCGGCAATAATTGACCAGGTAGGTTTCAGCGGATCCGCGCTTTTTAGATTTATTCATATTTTAATCGTGCAGTTTTTTTCCCTCTCCCTAACTGCCTCCCCTAAGCATCGGCACTCAACCCCATAAAGCGAAAGATGATTAATATGCTATGATAATGTTCTTAACTGAACTCTCTATTGCTGGAGAAAACAATCCCTAGTGGCCTTTCAAAGCAAGGGAGTTCAGACTTAATATTTTGAAGAAAAACTGCAAAAACTATAACACCAGGGTTAATCTTGTTTAAAAGGCTAATGTAGGTTGTCTGAGACAGAGCAGCCCCGTAAAGCGCTATCCGCACGCGAGTCGCAATCCGTGACGTTGGTGGTTTGGATCGAGCCGCTGACCTCAGTCGCGTCTTCCTCTCCTTCGAAATCCCCACTCTAACCACCTCTCTGCACTATCCTCGCTAATAAAAAGCTGATAAGCCCTGGAAAAATTGCTAATGGGGAGTTATCTTCCATAAATATTAGCGGGATCTGCACTCCGCGTGCTCAGCTGTGCTGAGAAAACATTATTGTGGATCAAGGGGCGCTTGATTAACAAAACTGACTGGTTGCCGGTGACATTTAAAGCCGGCTGAAAAACGCTGTATGTGGGGTAACAGAGAAAATTGCTTTTCGCAGCCCGAAGGCCTGGATACCACACAAGAGGAAGCGAAGGGCGAGCGGCGAGGCACGATGCCTGTGACCACAATGCCCTGCTCTTATGGGGGTGGAGAGAAAGGGCAACGCCATTACCGAAAGGAAAACCCGACATCAATGCGCGGTCAACTGACAGGTTAAGGCCCGACAGGACGAGCGCAGAGCAACATGATGGAACGAGCGGGATTGCTCTTCTGCCCAATAGATAAACCTTAGGCTAAATGGACAAATATGCAATATGAGGATAAATGTGACCCCGGACGAATGAGAGAAATCATATAAATGCACTGATCCTAAAACTACAATCCAAGGCCAATATTCATGTATTGCACAATACAGAATTGAACATCAGCAGCCATTAATTTGAAAGTATCCCTTTTGCAAGGTACCTTGCATTTTAATCAATTTAAGCAATATGCCTCTTTTTGAAAATAATTATGCTAGTCTTGAAAGATGTAATAGTTGCCAAGCCACAGAAGCCCAGAGCACTAGTTCTCAACCATACCTTCCAGGAACACCAGCCAGACGTGGGCATTTGTTGTGTTCCATCATAAACTCACCTGATGCATAACCAATCAAGCCCATGAGGAGTTACATCACGCATGCTAGGCGGGACTGTGGGAATGAAGACCAGCACTTACAATGACCCCTTCTGCAAAAGGCTAAGAGCCACTGGCTCCAAACTTCCAGAAAAGTATACTGGACTTCCATGAGAGGATCACATTATTATGATCTGTCCACCCATACATTGCCCATCTTATACTTAGTCAGGGATTGATTACAATTTGTCTTGAAGGTCCCCAATTATGCCACCAGGTGCACAGCTAATTAGCAATTATGAGCAAACTCAAAATCTCCCCTTCCTGACATCACAAGGGGGAGTGACCACCCAGAATAATGAAATCTGATTGACTGCTTGGCTGATGTTGATCAGCTCTTCCTGCCTCTGGTTGGTTACTTCCCCATGTGATGTCAAGAGGGGAACAATTTTGAAATGGCTTGTAATAACTAATTAGCTGTACACCTGGTGACATAATCGAGTACAAAAGTGATGACGCCACACTGGTGTCGGAAGTAAAATTTCCCATTCATTTTACCCATAGATTTTTTTTAAGTTCACTTTTGAAGCACTTTCCTTTGTTTTCCAGCCTCCATCGATTTCGAGATTTTACGTCATATTTCTGAGTAACAAAAAATGTCGTTTTTCTTGACCAGAGTCACCTACAATTTAAATCATTTTAATTTTTTGCCACCATGCTAATCCTATTTGTAGTCTAAAAACTACACGTCCCATGATCCTCATGATTCCCGGCCAGAACGAGTTTAAAATGCGTTACAAATTACCTGCACCTTGCCAATTGCCATAGCTATTTGTTTGCTTAGCTTGGTGAGACTGTGAATTCGTCAGCCACTCTACGCTCTACTTAATTATATTTACTTGCTAGATATCAAGTTTTACAACTAGCGCCAATTTACTTGAATAGCCAAGCATCTTTGGCCATCGTTTTTTTGGTTAAAAACCTGCTAGCTTCCTAGCGAACGAGCTAATCAGCTTTGTCAACAAATAACTGACCGAGCTATGTTGCCAATTCAGGTCTGCTTGCTCATCTAACGTTAGTTAAGTGCCAAAATAATCACAATTCATTGTTTTTAGCGATTAATATTCACCATGTGAGGCAAGCCAAGCAAGCAAACTGACTTTTAGCTGGCTAACTTAGCCAGCGAGTTAGTTTACAGACTTCGGTGGCTGACTAACGTCATATTTGGTGGCAATATGTAAATGCCAACTAGCGAAATGTTCCCAGCTCGACGCTAGCTAAGTAGCCAAATAATGGCTATTCACCATTTTTATTGACTTAACTAGCTCGCAAGCTAGACTAGCGAACTAGCGATTGCGCTAGCTTAGCCATTTATAGTCGGTGTATTTTAATGCTAGCTAGCTTGCTAAAGGACAGTAAGTGACATTAAACTAACCATTTTCTGTTTCTATTGATTTAGCAATGTGCACAAGAGGTAATGAGCTCACTAGCTGGCCAGCTAGGTGGTTCGATAGCGTAGCTAAATGCTAGCTAGCTAAATGGCAAAATAACTCATTGTGATCCATTCATTTCTAGGCATGTAGGAAGCTAATGGTGGCCCCCTATGTGGTAACGGATGCACGGACATAGACAACGGCAATTTAAGGCACTGATCGGCCACCATACCGTCGTTGTACGTTGTGAACGTTTGCGTAAACTGAGGTACCCCATTGGCTGGGAACAAATCACGGGGTACTCGCCAGCTTATGCAACGGATATGTAGTTCCAGAAGTGGACTACAAACTGGACTACAAGTGCAAAAGCATATATTTTTTGGCAATAAACAACGAATTTGATGTGATCATTTGTATTTATATACCCCATAGGCTAATCTCGGAGCGAGGCTGCTCATAAAATTGATACGAGTTTGAGCAATGCCAGAAAGTGTCCAAACCCCATTATAAATTCCCATAGGGATTTTACTTCCGACACCAGAAAAGTCGCTGTGATGTCATCACTTTAGTACTCTATAGGGGACCTTTAAGCAGAATTTCAACAGTCTCTAGGATCCTGGTCCTCAAATCACAATCCTCAAGGTCCCTGGACTGCTGATTTTCCCACCCTCTCTTTATCTGAGAGTCAGATGTAAAGACAGGCTGGCCAATCAGAGGCACCAAGTGTTCATTTACTTACCTGGGATGAATGAAAATCTGGGCTGGATTCGGATTTGAGGATCCCTGCTCTGGGGAAGTTTGCTGAAACTCAACAAAAAAAAAAAATGCACCCTCCATTCCACCACTTGTATCCTCTCAAATAAGCTTGCAAGTAAAAAAAAAAAAAAAAAAAAAAAAAAAAAAGCTGAGTGGAGGAGATGAAGAGACTCATTTTGAGTGTTTTCCAGTTTTGCAGAGGAACCGTGGGGGATAGGAAGGAACACTCTTCTGTGCGTTAAGATGCATTCCTGCATTTGGGCACAGAGAGTCAAACCCTACAGGCGTTGGCACTGAACGCCATCTCCTAACCAGTGATGTCATGGCCCCGCAGGTGGCCTGAGCCACAGCCACAGATGAATGGGACGGTAAAAGGATCCAGGGGAAGGGCAGCATCACCTCACGCACAGACAGGGGTATTAATTACCATTCAGAGGTGGCAGTCTGACAGCGGCAGGAGGACCGAGCGAGATCTCCCTGCGATCCCAGACATTCCCCTGTCTACCCCGCTGAGTGTCGTACCCCATGGGGGGGCAAGGGGGGGGGGCAGCCTCCGGGGCTTGAATCGACTGGGGAGCCAGCAAGCGAGACCGACAAACTGTCACCGGCAAAATGAACTGTCGCCTCGCATTTCTCAGTGCCCGTTGCAGCCGCCGAATTGACGCTTTGAACCATGTGACCCGCCGCTGATTGAGTTCTGCGGTCTCCCGGCCTCGGCGAAACGAGCCAGTTCATTTCAAAAGTGACGTACAGCTTCGCTTGCGAACGAGCGTGCGTGCCAGCGCACGTCGCGTGTGGGTTCGCAGGAGAGTGTGGGTGCCCGTGTGCACGCAGGCATTCGTGTGCAATTGTGTGTGTGAGTGTGTTTGTGTGCGGAGGGGTTGGGGGCTGTGTACAATTTAACCCCCTACGCTCCTCCCCTCTCTTCTCTCTTCCCACGAGGCTGCTGCAGTGTTACCGTAGGTAACGAGGGATGGCCATTTTAACCAGCTTGTCGCCGAAAACGAGGTCATTTCTGTCGAGAAATCGCGCCGCACTGGGCCCATTCCCTGCTTAACCAAGCATTATGCCACACACCGCCGGAGCTGAGACAGCCCCAGAGACCTCTTCAGCTCCTTCCCCAAACACAGCAATCCAACACTCAGTCTCCGGGAAGCCACCAGCCGCTCCACCTGCAGTGCTATGAATGTAGAACATGCTGTATGCAGATTTAGTGGAGTGGAAAGGCCTGACTATGATCTGAATATTGTGGGATGACACACTTAGAACCCATCAACAGGCAAACTTCTGTTGGGTATGATGTGTCTAGGGATATTATTATCCCCCCAAGAGAAATTATTAAGAATAGCCATGTGATCATCACCCTTAGTGAATTAGAGTTATAGGGGGAAAGTTGGTCACAGAGTAGTCACAGAAAAACTGCAGATTTTGGGGCAAGTGAGCATATCCCCATCTCCATTTTACTTGATAATATTATCATAATGCTTTAGATTACTGGAGGGTTATTCGGCCTGTTATGTAATTTTTCTGGAGTTTTATAATAAAATAAACCATTTAGACGGTGAAAGGAATCGCGCATGCAAATACCTCGTACAGTAAGACTAAACTGTTCTGGTTTTATTTTCAAATTACTTTTCACTCAGCGCCACACAAGGTAAAACGGCTGATGAAACTGGCCAAAAATTCAGCCACATTCAATCACAACTGTTTAATACAGAACCCACTCTGGCCAGTGTTCTTCGGTTCCTCTCGCAATTTTCATTTTTGCAGCGCTAGCCCCACAGTAGCTAATAGCAAGCACACCAAAGTTGGTATTTGTTTAAAAGAGGTTTTAAAAAATGCTAAATTTGATTAAAAGTGATGGCAAAACCATGTAGATACATTTGCAGTAATATGTAAGCAGAAAGTTGAGAGGCACTGTCGGTTTAGCGCGCTATATTAGCCAATCTGACTGCCGGCATCGAAAAGTAACAAACTAAATTGCTCGGATATGGCTCGGCGGTATATCACTCGCAGGGTGGGAAATGAACTTTTTGAGAAATGTTAACATCTAACAGCCGCGGACCGATAAACGTTCAGACCCGGCGTCCGCTCAACAGAAATTCATTATTTTCGGTCTGATATCTACCAGTCACTAACATATTTTACCAGTTAGGTGACATTACTTACATTCAAGTTGGCGTTTCCAAGCCACAACAACGCGATTCGGCCGAAATGCTTCAAAGGTCACATCGAAAGGGCAGCCTGTTGCTGTAGTTGACCTCTCTACCCAGCTTCCGTTTTATTTTTAAAGTGAAATGGGTTGCGAAATTAGACACAATTTGATCCTTATTTTTGATCGCCCAGTGAACAATCATCAGCGAATATAAGAAAGTAAAGACGTTCTATGTAGCAGGGAGCCTACTCGTTTCTGCTGTGACGTCACAGAAATAACATCTGAAGAAGAAGAATTTTTAAATATTTTTCTTACGACGAAACCAGCGTTGAACGCGACAGTGTTGGCGGTGACACCAATTGACTATGGGCCATCATAATTTCTGCGAAGCACACTACGTTTCATTTGAGATCGTTTGAAGGGTACTATACCTGTAAGACATTACTGCTAGAACTCTACATTCCCCATTAATATTTTCTTATTACTTAATATTACTGACTATTAATAATTTCCTCATGTCGATTGTATCAATTTGTTGGTCCAGCTCAAGAATTGGATGTCTTGCAAGCACTGCCGATAACCTGATAGCTTTCTGTTCATACTGAATTGAGTGGGCTTCTTTGCTATACAGCTGTGAGTGCGCATACAAGAGGTGGGGAGAGCTAAATATCGAGCAGTCAAGCTATTGCAGTGTGTTTCACTTCATGTATTTTCATTCAGTGAATCAAAACATTTTCCAGCAGCTGTCCCCCTGGGCAGTAACCTACATCTTACACTTCCATTTTTATTTATGTAATTTTAGTCCTGAAACAATATTTACCAGAGTCGACAAACTCACGTTTGATAAGGGCTCACTGACATTTTATTCGAAAAATGCTGTGCGCCTTTTGAAGCCTCGACATGTTTAAAAAAAAAAAAAAAAAAAAAACACTAGACCACAGCATCTGAATAAAATATGAATAAAATGGACTGGTGTTAGTTTATAGTTGGGAGACAGAACATCCCTGTCATCTCTTACTTGCTGCAATTTGTTGCATACGCTAAGAGCCTCTGAAGCCAGAGAGGCTAATTTAATTCCAGTTCACTTTGGTGTTTCATTATCTGGTGATTTGAATCTTCAGCAGAGACTGCAGTGTATCTGAGGGCTGGTTGCAGATGGCCGATGGTCAAACAAAAAGGTTTTTTGAGTGAGAGAACAAACATCTGCTCGCCAGCCACCTCCATGTAATATAAAGACTTTGGCAAGCTTGTACCCCATTATTTACCTTTAGATTTCTAAATGTCCAACATAAGACTTGCCGTTGCAAACTCTAACATGTAACTATTCCATCCTGTTGTCATGCTTTAAGCTAGAATCAGCCATATTGCATAATTACTGTAGCTTAGGGTATATTGAATATTCAAGTCTATTTCTAAATCTTGATGAGCAATATAAGGATTGCTATTGCCACTCTAATATGTAAATATCATACCCCTGTTGTCAGACTGTAAGCTGGAGTTAACTACATTGTAGAATCACAGTGGGTAGAGATATCTATATTATATACTCAGCACAGTAATTAGGGAGACATTTTTGGCTCTGAAAAGCAGTGTCACAAGAAGTGAAAAGCTAATTTTATTCAGACCACCACCTCCCCCCAGGGTTTTTCAGGGGAACTCCCCTGTCTCTCATTTATCACAGGTGAAACATGCACTATATATGCTACCAGCTTAGTACGCTCTTAATCATCAATCTGCGTAGGTACACAAAAGGCAGACATTCAGTTCTGTTTGTTTGCTAAAGACCAAGAAACACATTGAAAACTTTGTTTGGCCTTTGCTGGTGGCCAATGGCAAGACAGAGTTGTTGGAAATGTGGACGTAAGATGAAAACAAGTAACATTTTGCACCATCATAAATTCCAACCCCCGCCTGGGTTTTTGAGATGAAGAGGACCATACAGTGTAATGCATTTCATGCTGGTTAAACTTAGAAATGAAAATTCACTGGTAGCCTTAAAAATGTTAGTAAGCTCAACTTGAAGATATGCTTTGTTTCAACTCAATTATTCGAAACAATAGATAACTTTCACTTTTGAAAACATATAAACTTGAGTTCAATACCTGCAAATTGTCATGACAAACAGAGTTGAAGAGAAGAAATAAGTTCATATAACTTAATGGGGCTATCATGTTTTACAGTGGGCAAAAAAAATTTACCAAGCTCAAACTGGAAAAACACGAAGCTTGAGATGGCTTTACCAACAAATGATTGGTCAGGAAATTCGCATGCATTAAACAAACAGATAAAGTAACAGAATGGGATAATGTTTCGCTTCAATTTCTTTGACTATTTACACTTTGTGGGTAAACTTGCAGACATCTTTTTCACAGAAAGAGCAGTAAGCATGCTGTTCCATTCAATGTCGATGGCTTCAAACAGTTGACGACTTACTTCCAGGTTAGTTTGTGTTTAATGTGAGCCCTTTCATTCTCTGTAAAGTTCAAATCTGGACTCAGAATGGGCCAAAACACGACACAGATGGACTTTTTCCTCATGCCACTTCATGTGACTGTGATAGAGATGCATTCACCATTATGTTTCTCTCTGGATCTGCAACAGCTCTCTGGAACATCACCATGCAACTGAAATGGTGATTCATGACCTCACACAACTCTGGTGAACCACTCTGGGGTGCGTTTCCCAAAAGCATAGTTGCTAACTTACATAGTTCCTCCATTCACAGTTAATGGCTCCAACTATATAAGTTAGCATCTGTGCTTTCAGGAAACGTACCCCCGAATGAAAGTTTCCATATTCTGCTCAAAACAAAATTCTGACTCTGTGTTTCTGCAGCTGCAATGGCTTTTAACTCATCATTTAGACACAAAACCTGCATGCGTAATCTTCTGATTATTGTCCTCAGAAAAGTCTTGTTTTCTTAGGTCTTGCATTCTGCAGACAATATTTGTTGGCTTCTTTCTTGTCTTTGAAAAAGGTACATTTCTGCACAAGGTCATCCCTCCATGAAGAGGTTTCCAGATCCAGTTTTTCTGTCAACATCACCTGTCCTTTCACAGCATTGACTTATTCTCTGACAGAGAGACAGGGGCCTTCTTTACCTTTAAGGTCTTCTAAACTTAAGAGTAGCAACAGTTGGCCTGACGAACACCACAAAACCAACCTTGTGGTTTTTCACAACAACCCATGCATGAAATATGACTGTCTTAGAGAAGATTTTTTCACACCTTACCTTTAGACTCACAACACAGCACATTATCCATCACAAAATTCTACTTACTTATCCCCATCATACACGTCTTTGGACTAACACCACAGCATATTGTCGCTCTTTCACTGATCTCAGTCCCGCTTCTGTTTATGAGCAGTGGCCTTCGATGGGCTGCATAAGGTGTGGCAGATCAGCAAATAAGAAAAAAAATATTTTTTGGATTTAGTGCACCCAGCTTTCTGTTTGTATTTCATAACAAACATTTTAATCTTCATGATTTCACCTTTGCGTACGAAAACGCTATACATAGTAAATTTTGTATATTGTCTTATATAAAGGTTAATGGTGGCACAGAAGGTCTTTGGAGTGCATTTGTATGCGCTCGTGTGCCCAAGCCCACGTTTGTCAATGCGAGTGCGCGCGCGCATGTCTACGTGTGTCTGCATGTTTAACAATTCTAATTTATTTTTGCCGCAAATTTGATCATCTTGCGTCCCATTACCGTCCGTGGACCTGGGTAACGCAGTGCGGTATTAGCGTAATGCAGTGCAGCATTAGCGTAATGCGGGCCTCGGAGGAGGGCTGATGGCAGTTGTTTAGCCTCGTGATGAAGCAGACGCCAGGTTCCCGGCACTCGCCGAGCAACCGTCCCTGTCAGCGTATGACAGCATCAGCGCGCACAGCCTCTCTCAATCCCCCGGCTCCGTCTGAGAAGCGGTGACCTGCTGAGCCGGTTGCCATGGTAACAGTTTCCGCAACACTCGGGGAGCAGATTCCATATTCCTTACTCTGTCTATAACGCGCCCATCTTCTTCCTCTCTCTTCTTCTCTCGCTTCCCCAAACAATATCTATCGGCTCCCTTCCTGCTGGCTCCTCTCCCTCCACTATCTTTCTCTTATTCTTTCCTCCTCTCGCACTTTTTCCCTCTCTATCTATCTCTCTTTCTCTCTCAATTCTGTTTCTCTCCCTTACTCACTCCCTTCTTCTGGCATTCTCTCTTGCGCTCTCCCTCCATTTTTCTCTCATTCTCTCAATTGCCATGACAATTCCTGTGCTCTCCTCCACCCACCCTCCCTCCCTCTCTCCCTTTCTTCCTCTTTCTCTCACACAATCTCTTCCTCTTACAAACCCTCTCACTTTTTAAATTTCCTGAAGGGGGGTGTGATTGAAGAACATTTTGCCATTTTCTCAGCAGCAGAATGCTGGTACACTGCCCTGCGCCTGTGGTTATCTAACGGTCCTGGATCCCAGATACTGCATGTTGTCAAACACGGTAGGGTTTGCAGCAAATTAAAACACCATTTGCAGAGGAAAACCGTATTTAATTTGCCACGAAACCCTCAGTATTGGACTACAAATACTGGCTTTGTTTGGTGGCTATATACTGTCTCCTGTGGTGTGGATAGGAGATCTATAGATCAAAGCGTGATGGGGTGAGCTGATTATCTCCCTGCTCTGTGAAGCGTATGGCCTAGATGATCATTAGAGCCTTTGAACAACTGAAACATATTGATAAGTCACAGGCCATAGCATTGAACACTGTCACAGCAGAACTCTGTATTGTGAGAAGATAAGAGAGCTGGATGTTATTAACAAGAGGCAAAAGGGGAAAGCAACAGTTCTGAACTCTTTTAAGGCAAATAAATAAACAAATAAATAAATAAAATATCTTGGGATTCTCACTGCAAAAACCAAGAAAAAGTGCATCTTTTTTCATTTTATAGCCTTAAAATCTTAATTTCAAAATGTTTTTTTTCTCCTAATTGAGACAAAAAAACTCAAAAAAGGTGAGACAGTTCTGATAATTTCCACATTTGCTGATTTGTGGCATGATAACTCTACTTTTTAAGTGAAAAGTAAAGGCAAACATTTTCTACTTTGTTTTTAAGTCTTATTGCAAGATTCAAGACTGAAGCACTAGGATCATCAGGCCAAACACCTTCTGTGACCAATCTTGAGTGGTTTAATAGCAGTAATGAACTTGACCAGGAACATGCTAACTGTAAACCTGGTCCACAGTCTAACGCTCTCACCACCACCTCAATTTTCAACATGGTAAAGTTGCATCCTGGTGGCTCATTTTCAGAAACCCCATCCACACCAACCCACCACCTCCCCACTGCATCTCCATGATCTGAAAAGTCCAGCAATCAAGCAGCGCATTCATTTGAGAGAAACATCTGGTGCGCCATCAACGGTTTCCCTGCCAGATTCGTCCAGCACCTCCGGTTCCAGCCAGGGCCTTTCATTTTGGATCACGGCCTGATGGCTGGCTGGTCCAGGTTGGCCCCGGGCCCCTGTATCTTGGATCGGGTGGATATAAGCCGGGAGCTAACGGTGGGCAGTCCAGGCAGCATTAGGACGTCTCGCTCATTCCTCCTCTTCGCAAAATCATTTCCAAAGACCTAATGTAGGAGAGAGAGCCTGACTGACAGCCCCTGGCACTTAAGACTTAATTTTCATTTAAAACTGCGTGCCAGAGAGAGGGGAAAAAAACGACGGACGGGACAGGAATTGTAATGAGAGTGAGAGGGGGTCACGGCACGGCTCTTAAATGTGATTTCTGTTCCATTTGCTGCAGTTATTCTAGGCTGATGAGTGTTATTACGGCGCGTTTCAATCTACCGCTGTAATGGCCCGCGGACCCGACCCACTGTGGAGCCAAATCCGAGCTCAGAGTCTACGAGTCCCCGTTGGGTCAAACGCTCGCCCAGCTCTTCTCCTTCACCATGGCTGTATTACCTCTCTCCCTCTTTCTTTCTCTCTTTTTGTTTGCCTGTTCTTCTGTCCCTCTCCATCTCCCTCTCTCTCCAATCCACGCTCCTGTCCCTTTCTACTTGCTCTGTGTCCAACAATCGCCATCTCTCTCAATCTTTCACTCTCTTTCCGTTCCTCTGTTTCTCTTCTTACTTTCTTTCTATCTGTTCCTCTTTCTCCAACGCTTTCTCCTCTGTCTGCCTCCCATCCCCTCTCCTGTTCCTCTCTGCTTCTTTCTCTCTCAGTCTGTTTTCCTCTGTCTCACTTCCTCTCTCTGTCTCTCACTCTTTCTCACTCCAATCCACACTTCTGTCTCTTTCCATTTTCAGGGTTGGTGCTGAAGATGTCTGGAGATGCACACTAGCGTCATCAGCTCTGGAGGTATGGTGACGTCCTCTGGAACTGCCAAAAGTCAACACTCCCCTGAATTCTAGTCTCACATCTGTCTAAACCGGGGGGTGTAATTCCAACCCTGGAGGGCTGGTGTGTACTCAAATTTTTGTTTCCTCTAATTATTCCGACTAAATTAGCTCATAGGCTCCACAAAAAAAAAAAAAAAAAACATTGGTTTACTCAAGGATTAGATCACGGAAAAATTTTTCATTAGAGACACAAGAATAAGTCTTTGCGGACCATTCGTGAGCTTTTCAAGAAAAGTAGAAAAATGCAACATTTCATTAATAGTATGGATCATTTATTAATTAAGTGATTAAAGGCCAAAAGTTGGCAGAAGAGCCAGGAAGAAACAGAACCCATGTTGCCCACCACTGGTCCAAACCAACATAAAAAAGCACCCTATAGCCTAACTCCTCTTGCACTGAGGAGCAGGGCACATTTACCAAAGCTCAGTTGCTAGCTATGTTAGCGTCTCCTGCTGTTTGACTCATACACACTCGATGGTTCCAACTTTGTAATCTAGCCACTATGCTTTTTGGGAAATGTTCCGTTGGTCTTTTGTAAATAACAGGACTCAGCAGAACAGAGGTAAAAATTGAACAACTGGTTACCACCACTTAACACAGGGGTAAGTTTACCAAAAAGCTTAGTTGCTGACTATGTTAGCAACTTACTGTACGTGCAGTGGACTCCCAAATTACTGGCACCCCTGACTGGCAATGGACAAACAATACTTCAAAAAATTCTAAAAATATAGATTTATGGAGAAACTCTAAATACCAACATGTGAGAAATACTGTAATATATTAATGTTCCAATGGAACCAACCAAAATCATTTACTGATTTAATTAAGAATCAATTTTCTCCAAATCAAGGTTTCAATCAATGGCATGCTAAAAGATTATTGTAAATAACATCTACCAAAATCAAACCAGGTATTAAATTCCACTTATTTCCATTTTATTCAAGTGTTAAGGAACTATATTGTGCCATTATATCACTTACTGTATCACTCGGATATAAAAATGAGATAACACACATGCAATATCCCTTTGTCATCCAACACATGAAGAAAACAAAACAACTGTCAGTTCAAAAGAAGCAGATGGTAGACCTTCATAAATCTGGTCATGGCAACAAGAAGATTTGCAAACAATTGAATATGCCACAGAGCACTGTCAGGGCTATTATTAAAAGATTCCAAACATATGGAACTGTCGAAAACCTCAGCGGTAGAGGATACCACTGCATTTTGCCCCCTCGCATACTAAGGAGGATGGTGAGAGAAGCAACAAAATCCCCAAGAACCACTGTGAAGGAATTGCAGGCATTGGTGGCATCTTGAGGTCACCAGATTTCAAAAAGCACCATCAGGTGCCACCTCCACAACCACAAGCTCTTTGGAAGGGTCGAGAGAAGGAAGCCTTTTCTGACCAGAAGACACGGAAGCAAGTGCTTGGAGTTTGCCAAACATCATTGAATTATTACTGGAACAAGGTGCTTTGGTCAGATGAGACCAAAATTACACATTTCGGTCAGATACAATATCGGCATGTTTGCCTTTGAAACAGAGAGGCATACAGGGAGAAGCACCGCATACCTATGGTGAAATATGATGGTCGGTTATTCTTTTCTTGGGGCTGTTTTAATTCAAGAGGTCCAGGGGCACTGGTGAAGATTAATGGCATAATGAATTCCACCAAGGATCAGGATATTTTGGCTGACAATCTTGTTGCCTCCATCAGAAGGCTGGGACTTGTTGTAGCTGAACTTTTCAGCAAGGCAATGACCCAAAGCATGCCTCTAGATCCACACAAAAATGGTTCTGTAACAACAAAATCAACATTCTGCAATGGCCATCTCAGTCAACGGACCTCAGTCCAGTTGAAAATCTGTGGGCTGAGTTGAGGAGGGCAGTTGATAAACACAAACCGAGAATGTGACGGATCTTGAAAGGATCTGCTTGGAGGAATGGTCCAAAATCCCCCTAAATGTGTGCTGTAACCTCGTCAAAAATTACAGGAAAAAACCCCATGCTGTTATCCTTGCCAGAGGAGGCTGCAAGAATTACTAAATGAAGGGAGCCAATTATTATGAAACCTTGATTTTGTTGAAATTCATTTTGTGTGAAATGATTGTTATTATTTTGGTCATTTCAATCAAAACATTGATAAAGTATTTCACACATGTTGGTATATTTCGTTTCTCTATAATTATATTGTTTATATATTTTTTTTGTATTGTTTGCGCATTGCTGGTCAGGGGTGCCAGTCATTTTTGACCCACTGTAGTTTGAACCACAGCCTTAAAGAGAGAATTATGTAAGTTGCTAGCATAAGTTGCTGACAAAAGCAACTATGCTTTTCGTAAACGTATCCCAGATTGGCTCACTGCTCGCTGGACTTCCTCAAACATCTTTCTCCTTCCTCCTTGAGTGCAGCCATTGATATCACTGTCAGGCAGAATCACACCTGTTGAAGCCTGCTGAGGTGGGGTGGGGTGGGGTGGGGTGTGGATGAGGTCAGGAGAGGGACATCTCCTCTGCAGTTACCCCTACAGTTCCCACAGGCAGTTCTGGGGGGGTAATCTACATTAGATCACAGCACAGATGGAGAGAAGAAAAGAGGAACTCCACAGAAGAGAAAAGAAGAAAGAGGGAGTGAGGTTGTGAAGTTTGTCCCATTTGGAGGTCAGGGTACTTGAGGGTGGTCCACACACCCCCCCAGGACAGGGTCCTGTTGATTTTAGCCCCATTGTGATTCTTTCAGAGGTGCAGAGTTTGGTGATGTAATCCTCAGTGCTTTGCAGTAGGCTGCTCTTTCATGTCCGTGGGCCCAGCTGGGAGGTGTTTGGGGTGGGGGCTGGGGGGGGGCCGGGGGGGCCGGGGGGGGCTGGTGGGTAGTTGGGGGGAGGAGGAGGAGGGGGGCGCTCCAGGGCGATCAGGCCCCTCTCCTTACACCGAGCCCTTACACAGAAACAGCAGGAGGAATAGGTGACACGGAGGTCACTGGGAGGACGCTGTTCATTCCGCGCACGCACACACACACACACACACACACACACACACACACACACACAATCCGACTCACTGTCCCCTCTGCTTCAGTCCTGCTGGAAGGAAATGACCAGAGACTGACCAGTCAGATCGCAGCACTGGCCATTTGTGCAGGCGGACTCAAGCTCTACTGTACCGGCAACTTAAGACAGGGCGGGAGTGGGAGTTTCTGCAATACAGAAAAGGCTCTCTCTCTCTCTCTCTCTCTCTCTCTGTTTTTATTTTCAGCAGCCACCTCAGGATCATAAAGTGTTTTGTGAGGCAGGTTTGAAATAAGAAGTAGTAAAAGTAATTTGACCTTATTAAGCTCCGATGCAAAACTTCAGGGATAAAAGAAAAATTTGTCACATTTTCCTTCAAAGAAAAAAAAATCTAATCACAAAAACAAATACATTTTACCATTATTCACAAAAAGCGCAATGAGAAAAATCAGCATTGTTCAATCTAAAAAGAAAGAACAAAATGAAATAGTATAATAAAAGAAGCCAAAGAACACAAGGAAGTATCAAGATTTAACCCCACCCATCCGTGACCGTGATTGGATATAAGTGGGTACAATACTGGATGGATGGATGGACGGACTGATCATCATTCTCCACGACTTCTATTATACAGCACATAACTCACAATCCCTTTTCAATTTCTGATTTTGAACTTGTCAGCCATCTCGCTTCAAAGCCGAGGACACCAGGTGTGTGGGAAGCCATTTCCTGTATGGGTACTCAAAGCATCGCAAGGATAGCTAAGAGGCAAAAAATACAGTCCCTCGTCCTTCTGATACCACCACAATTCCCAGCATGACTTGTCTATGGGCTTTACTATGAACTTTTTGCCCTGTGCAGAAAAAAAAATGGCGGCATCTCAAACCTCACCTGCCCCCACGGCCAGGGAGCATAACATTGTCACAACAGCCCTGAGCTCTCTGTCTCTTTCTCTTAGCTACTGTAAGCTCTTGTGTTGGTGGCTAAAGGCTCTATTGTCATGCGAGGATTAGCAATGTTAAACTCTCAGGATACACCATCCATCCACTTTCCCAGCATTTGGCTGCACCATGGGAACTACGAAGGCAGCCATTTTCTTCAGACGTACCCACCTGCACTTTTATCAAAAGTTCTTGATGTTATTGTGCTGGTAGGATCAGCTAAAGATTTTAGCTCAAAATGGGTAAGCCTATGATATGGAAAAGGGAAATTGGGTCTTAGATTCTAGATTAGCACCTCAGAGAGAAGGACACTTTATGAATTTGAGTCAATAGAGTTTTAGCGAAGAATTTTGACTTGTCTTGTGTCCCCATGTAGCATAGTAGGTCTTCTCTGAACTAAATCCTTATAACAACTACAGAAATTAGTGAGTTTTACCGTTTGATTTCAACTGCCATTTTGTGGTGGTGCGTGGTTAACCCCATAAAACCTATGGCCTTAAATATGGGCCCATCAACTGCAGCTGATATATTCAAACCAATGGAACTTCAGGCCGATTTTAAATTTTAGATGAGATCCTGAGGTTTCCACAGATCCTAAATACGCCCCGCGAAATTTCAGGGAAATGTGCAAAAAATGATTTACGAGATCTACTGTAAATATTTTCCATTTGATGCAAAGTTGTGGCCATAAAAACATGGCATCCTGGGTTTGAATATTTATCTCGATGTAAGTGTGATGTAGCTTCAGTGAAGCGCTGCAACCAGCAGATACAGAAAATAAATGTGACATTGTCCTACCATATGCAAAAAATGTTTTTTTTTTCTAGCTTTAAACCAACTTAACGGACAACTTAACTGAAAAGTTAAAGTTTTGAAAAAGATAGGGTGCTGCTTATCTGCCAATTCTACTTGCGCTCATTTGGTCAAGTATGTTCAAAATTGCTTTCACAAAGCAGTTAAACCAATGGATACATGAATAAAAAATATAAATCAACCCTGTGGCATTATTGTGCGAGTTGTTGTGTAACTGATTCAACACACAAGTAGATGCAGTTCAGTCGATAACTTTCCCAATAATATAAAATTCACTGGTTCACTCTATGCCTTTCCAGACCTCAGTCAAGTCAATCCCAGAAAAAGAGATTCAAATTGAAGATCAAAGCAAGCTGACCTCACACACACACACACACACACACAATTGATCGCATGAGGGCTGCGCTCCAGTGCTCTAAGGGATGTTTGCAGTCTATAATGCATTTCCAAGAGGGAGATTCCCCCATAAGTAAAACTGAGGAGAAGGCTAATGGCTAACAGTAAGAGCAGGCGTGGGGGTGTTCGGGCGATGAAGCTCATAGATAACATTGTCATTGACAGTATTCACAAACGTATTTCATTTCAACATCTCATATTTTCATGACAGTCTGAACAATGATCAATATAGACATGCCATTGAAACCGTATTACTCAATGATATACAACACAGGAAGCTGTCAGGGCAAAACATATTTACAATGCCCACAGTAGAAAGTGCAAGTACACAAGATTAAGATATAAAATTATCTACACGACCTGTGTAATGATGTGTTGAGCTGACATTGGCAAGATAAGCTTTCGGCCAATTTGACACGTGCGTACGACGGACACTGAGTGAAACTATCATCTGCTTTTAATCGCATACTATAGAACTGAAGCACATGCAAAGAAACACAAGCACAGGCTATCCATCGATTATTTAACCTGCTTAGCCCTGGTTGGGGTCCTTTGGGGTTGGCTCATGAGCCTATCCCAGCATGCATTGGATGAGAGGCAGGAACACACACCATACATGCCACCAGTTTGCAAGCACAACCACAAGTTGTTTTATCACAGCAACGAGTTCAAATTAACCACATCCTCAGGTCAATGGTGTGTAATCAGCGAGTGCTTGAGCAGGGGGGACATACACGCCTCCTCTGCCCTTTGTGCAAAATCAGGCTCATTTAATGCCTGCGCACTGACACGTAGAATACGCTTGTCAAGTTCCATGACGATACACTGTTATAAACTGGCACCTTTTTTTGCTAGTTATTTTAACTGGCACCTTTTTTGCCTGTTATTTTAACTGTAATTTTACAATCAGTTTTTAACAGTGGTTCCGTGTATGTTAACTGTAAACCACAGTTAAATCCAAGCAGGACTCTACTTACAATTAAAATAAGGAGGAGACAATTTGTTAATTTAACTGTTAAATTCAGTCAATTTATAAAAGTGTATGTTTCGTAATAATGAAGGGGCAGCGCTTCAAAGTTAGAGTCCCCACCAAGAGGAACAAGAAGACCAAGAAGAAGAAACAGAGTGAGATTTTGGTCCCCGGTCCGAAGGACAAAAATAAATGTTGCTCACAAGTTTGTTCACCAAAAGCCTAAATCAAATGAGGACCACAGGATCATTCATTCAATTACGATGTATGGAAGACCCTCACGAACAGAAATATTTCAATGCGAAACGTGAGCGGTATTTCCTTTGGGTGAAGAGGAACTGCAGTGTTCTGGAGGAGGGCTGGATGTCTACATCTCGGTGTATGAACACGGCTGTGGCTGTGGATAACTGGACGTCCCAAATTATTCTAGTAGTTGGGTGTCTAAAGCCTCAGGTCGGGCACCACTATTAAAAAAGGACTCCTGCAGTTCACCCTCATGCAGTGTCGTGCAGTCGGGGTCCCTAAATTGCCCACAGGTATGAGTGTGTGATTGAAAGGTGTCTGGACTCTGTGATGGATGGGCAACCTGGCCAGGGTGTATCCCAGGTTGTTCATTGACTGTATACTGGGACAGGCTGTGCACCCCCAAGAGCCAGATTACTCGTAGTCTGGAGAGGGCCAGAGGATTTGCATGCAAGCCTCTTTGGTATGGGATCCCAACCCACGTAAAGCAAACATGCATTTAAAATCACATTTTCACAGAAGCATTTAAAAGACGCTTGTGTCCAGAGACACTTAAAAATCAGCAGGGCAAGTGCCGAAAACCAACAAAACAGCCTGACGAGTCTCTGTTGGTTATACTTCAATGATCTGTTTCCGGATCTTCAGTAATGTATGTAGAGGGGAAAAAACTTGAGAAAGCTGGCAAATATGGGTGGGAAGGGGAGGGGGGCAGTTGGGGGGGGGCGCTGAGGATATTATTTCAGAACTGACAGAATCCATCTGGAACAAATCTGTCTTGGTCTTCGTCGAACTGTATGAAGCGTAGTGCAATTTGAAACATCAAGCATCTCAATTTATAGCTCATTCATTATGTTTTTAACTGTAATGTTTTTCTATTTTCTCGTCCATCGCCTGCTATTTTGACATTTTAGCCTATTCATGATATTCTCTGTCAAGTAAGCTTTAAAGGCGAAGGAAAGCTGTTTTCTATTGTTGGGGTCAGTTGGGTGGAAAAAGCGCGAAGGGCGAAATGATTAATTACGAACACTTCCCTTCCCCATTTGAATTTAGCAGTTTTGTCGTCATTTATTTAAGTCTATTAATTTGGGTCGCGGCAGCACAATGGACAATTTTCCATACTTTGTTCTCAAGGTTATTTGGATTGAAAGAAGCAGTCAGCACTGTAACTGCCCGCTTCAATTTCACCGAAGACAAAATTTTCGCCGGTGCGTCGCCTCCTTTAAATCAACCTCTTTGGTTGCACTGTAAATATTTACGTTCTCTTGGCGCGCAGTGTCAGCACGCACGCGGTTACGCTCGCCCCCTAGTGGTACAGTAATTTTATTTCACGCCAGCTGACGAGAGAGCGTTTATCGAGGAGAAACTTAAACGATGGAGGCATAGAGGAGCAGAGAAGTGACAGAGTAAGCGAGAGCGAGTGAGAGAGACATTCGTGGTTTCCCAAGCCTGTAATTATGTAAGAAATCCAGCATTTTACTGATGAGGTGAGACACGACATGGAAGACTCATCTCTGACGCATAAAGATGAATTCTAAACAGATGGGTCATTGTTCTGGTTACCTTTGGAATATTAATCACCTATTCTAACCACTAGAAGAACAATTTACTGAATCATCTGTAACACGGTATCGTCACAGCGTATGAATTGCAGTAAGGAGCGCATAAGGACCCCCCTCTCAGTATCAGAATGAGGAGGAGGGTGTTTACAGTTCAGCTAGACTCCCTCCATTCATCCTTTATCAGCTTGTTTATAGCCTGAACACTTGAGTTTTTATCACCCTGGAGCCTCTCCTGGCCCATTATAATGAAGATATGATATCTGGGGCTTATCGGGGCCTCCCTGTTCGCAGCAGCTCATCAGCGCCCCAAAACTCCCTTTCTTCTGCGCCGACAGGCCACGGCTCCCCCTGCCCCAGGTGTAAATCTGTCCTCTTAGCCGCGGCCGGGGGAGCCGAAAGGCTATCAGTTTTCACCTTAATACAGAAGCACGCACACATAGAGACAGACACTATGACACACACACACACACACACACACACACAGACATGCACAGAAAAATGAAAACACATACATGTATACACACACACAGCACTCACATGCATATTCTCACATTTGTGTGCACACACACAGGTGCAGTGACACACAGGGGCACGCAAATTAACGCAAATGCAGGTACACCCATATGCATATACGCACTGACAGATGCAGACACAGTGAACAAACACAGACAAGCACACACACACACACACACCTGCGTGCACACACACACACACACATTCACCGCACACACAAACACAAACGCAGACACACAGTGAGTATCTGCGAGCGTTGCCATGGAAACTCCTCCTTTATCAGTTGAGAGCACAAATGGCATTTTCAAACAGTGCTAATAAAAGAGCTCTCACGGAGAGGAACGCGCGGAGGGGGGTTACAAAACTGCCATTTCCTCCCTGACGTCTCGCAAAACGCCAGCGCAAACCGCGCCTTGAATGCCGCTGCGCAGCCATATTGTCAAAATAAGGACGATAATCGCCAATAAGCTCTCGCAGGTAGCAGCCATTCTGCATAGGTAGCTGAAGAGAACACCAACAATAAAAAAAAAAACAACCACACGAGCAGTCACGACATCTGAATTCATATTCTGATCTTTTTTTCTCTTTTTTTAATAGATGAGGCCGTCAAACCGCACTTGACCCGCACACCGTGGTATAATGTTTGTTACGACACGAGGGCAGCACATCTTGCGGATTACCCGCACAATTACAGTAAACCTGACCGCGCCACTCAAAGTCACAGGCCAATGCATTCATTATGCAGTTCAAGGGGTTATGCATCCCACTGGGTTTGTACTTTGTCTGCAGATGAAGCAAAGGTACACTATTGCTCTTGATGGATGGTGTTGTTTTGACAGAAAGGTACAAGTTAAACCCCTGCGAAAAGCTCCTGAAGATGAGCCAGGCTGATTTCTAGACTGCGATTCAAATTTTTTTCTTTTTTTTGGCTTTTCTAAATACTAGAGTTTACCCTTCTGACTAAAAAAAAATCGTTACCAACAAACTCGTTCAGTCATCAAGCTATAGTCCTGCTATTGTGTATGTGCGTGTGTGTTTTTTTTTTTTTTTTACTAGTTTTATTGCATGGAACTCATCAGAGATCAAAAGGTTTCATACTGGAAGTTATTAACCCATTTGTTTTACTCCTCTGATTTCTGGAGCAATTCTCATATGTATCACTTGTTTTTTTTTAAGTTTAAACATGTTCCATTCTATATTGACATCATTAATTTGTATATGGCATTTCAATGCCCTCAGCTTTTTATCTGCACCCCTCAAATCTAGCGTTTAATGGAAGAAGCTAGTAAGTCACATTTTTTTGGAAAGTGAATCGGACTCACTGGTGACTCACTGGCTTCTTCCACATCATTTCACGTTGGAACTGTACAGAAATAATGCGCAGGTTTCCAAAAACCACCAAACAAAAGGATGGCAAAAGGCATGGCCTTATCAATGGGGGTTGGATATGTTTTCCCCCTTTTTCTCAAAATGTCTGAAATCTGACATACGAACTTTTTACATTTAATGCCGGAAATATCTTTCTTACAATCCTTCCATTATCACGGCAGTAATTAAATATATCACTTGAGATGAGGCTTAAGTGCAGTTTAGACCTGGAAATTGGTAAGATTTTCTTGCCTGTGACATCACTACACATATGAATTACTAAAATAGAGGACTTTGATTGGGAGTTTGTTATGCATTTAATATCAATAAATTTATGCCTCGAGAGCATTCCTGCATCTGCAAACTTATGTCCTATTAATGAAGCCTCAGATCAAATTTTCACAATCATCAAGATAAACGGGCTTGGAAGCTCAGCATGAGGCTAATCCATAATATGTTTTTCACACAAAGCAAAATCACTAAACATAACTGCAAAATATGCTTCATTTGAGGAAGCATGTCGGACAGCAAAAGGCCATCATCAGGATGATAATTTAGATTTGCATTCGAGGACAGGACAATTGTTTATTTCTATAAAGTTTCAGGTTCTTAGTCCTATCGACTGCTTTGAGTCCAGTCTGCCAGATGTTCAGGGAACATATGATATTAAATTCAAGAAATTATCTTCGTGATAATTAACTGCCCCTCCCAAAGCATGGTTTGTATGCACTAGTGCTGATTTCTTTGCACTGACTGTCAACAGATCATTCAAAGTATAATCACAGAGACATGTGATGCAGTGTTGATATATGGAAGGTCAGGTCACATGGTCACCACTTCTCGTTATCTATTGGCTGAGACAGCACTGGAGGCTTTAGCTGAAGTGCGATAATCCTGAGGACGTAAAGATAGCCCCGGAGAAGCTGATCCATTTTGAATAGTTTTTTCATTGAAAGTGGGGGGCCTATACTTCATAATTTGCTGCTACTGGAATTTTTAGGTTTCACACGTCACAGGAGAATGCAATATCCACCAGCAGCTACATGGTAAATAAGAGAGAAAATACAAACTGTGGAGAATGCATTTTTCAAAGATCAAGCTGGGAAAGATCATATCTCACATGCAGAGATGGTCTATACATACACAACCAAATGGGTCCTATGAGGGAAAACCACGACAAGTATTAAATACATGATTTTCAGGTCCGTATTAATCAGTCTGATTGAGCGTTCTGCAAAGACATCCGCTAAACAGTGAGATAACACTGTTAGCGCAATAGCCAGAAGAGCTGCTTCAAAGAAACTGCTTATTCTTGTTTTTATTGAAACACCATGCTATTTTTTGGTTTTTGTTATTTAACAAGACTGTGGTTGGAGGGCAGCTGTGTAATGGATAATTTCCAGTTCTGCTTCTAGCAGGGTGGGGACGTTTACACGCCAGCCTCTGCGTAACTGAGTCTTCATATTTGATTTGCCAGAAATTTTCATTCATTAACCCTTGAAACTCTAACATTTCACTTAAGTTTCCCCTTAAGTAGGTTCAAAGTCAGAAAAAAGCATTTTTCCATATTGTAGGACAATGGCACATACATATTCTGTGTTCATTGGTTGCAGCGCTTCACTGAAGCCGCATCACACTTGAACTGAGAGAAATATTCAAACCCAGGACATCATGTTTTTATGGCCAGTGCGTAACATGAAATGAAAAACATCTACCGTAGATTTTGTACATTATTTTATGCACATTTCCCTGCAATTCAGCAGGACATATTTTGGATCATTAGAAACCTTGGGGGTCTCCGCTAGAATTTAAAATTGGCCTGAAGTTCCGCAGGTTTGAATACAGCAGCTGCATTTTGCAGACCCATATGAGCCCTTAGGTTTTACGGGGTTAACTCAACAATGCTAAAGGTGAACATTCTCATGCTGAATTAACAATCACTGCAGGGTAACTGAATGCGAGCGCTGACTTGGAATCCTTATAAAAATTCACAAAACGCACCACTCTTCAAAGCATTAACTGAGCTTCGAATCACACATATTTCGGAATCCTTTGACAAAAAATGGAAGGAAGCTTTTTTCCTACTTGACTGTAATCTAAGGTTCGTCTCAGCTGCCAGAACACCGTGGATGTTTGTATAAGCCTTTTGGTGAGTACAAGAGTGTTCCTACATTGATTCAGCTTCCATTCATCACAATGGAGGCTGCCATTAACTGGGTGGTCAGTGGCAGGAGGACACAAGGAACCATCTGATTGGCTGCTCGGTTCTGTGCCCTCACTCTCAACTTTGATTGACTGATTGATTTCCCATATCGTCACTGCAACTGAGAACCAAGCTGTTGGCTAGCCCACCAGGTTAAAAACAAAAACAAATGGCAAATAACAGCCTGCAGTCGAGGGAATCTGTCATCGACAAGGTGTGTCAGGCATTGGCTCAGGGAGAGACCCACACAAAAGCTTTAAAGCTTTCTTTTTTTCACAACTTTCTTTAATGCGCAACTCCCACCGGCTTGGCTCAATGAACAGGTTCTGTACACAGAGACTAAGTAAACAGTCGAATTCAATCTAAGAGGGTGTGATGTCCTCATGTTTGGAAGACTAGCTAACGAGCACTCCAACCTGGCCGCCAGCAATTCAATGAACTGGGTTCTCCGCACCTTTTGGACTTGGCAGGAGTCTGTCGACACTTCATTAGTCTCTGAGCCCACCTTGGCCTTTCTTATGACGTGGGCCCAGTATGCGGTAATTACGCCTTAGTTTATTTTACCTTTGCCTGGAGACACGATCTACTCTGGGCCAGCCAGACATAAAGGGTTCACTGGGAAAAGTTGACCTGCAGCTCCCTCTTTGCCTGTAAATTGTTACAATTATGATGGCAATGCAACGCTTTCATCAAACTGGGACATGTACCCAAAGGGACTTCAGCGCCTTAGTGTCTGACACAGTGCAGAGTAAGAATAGGAAGTTTTTCTACAGTAACTAGGTATAAAACTAGCTGTGACTAGAAGGGCTCTCGAAAGAGCGCAAACCTCCGCCACGTCACTTGTTTGACCAATCGCGGTCAAAATCAATAGGGTCCATCGCTGATGTAATTGCAACCCACCCACAAAATTTCAAAGATATCGGTTCATTATTTTTTGAGTTACCTTGTACACAAACAGACAGACAAACAAATGCCGGCAAAAACATAACATCCTTGGCAGAGAATATTATTTTAAAAAGTGCATCCAGTATGAACAGTTAACTGCAGCCAACAGTTTGCGCTTCAACCATATTAAAATTATCATTGATTTATCTCAACCTTCCAGAATTTGAAAACTCCAAGCAAAGAAAAATATGCCACCTTCCAGACTGCAATGTATGTACTGGGAAGTGAAAATGATACATAGGCAACATGTGTTTGATTGATCATCTGACTGATCATTGATGACTCGCTTTATCCCTCGTTGACGGACTAACAAGCTAAAATACATGTTCAAACGTGAAGCAAATTATTCTAAAACAAGCATTTAATTCAGGTCAAATTGAAGACTGAAATATTTTAAGCCTTAGAGCGCTGAAATAAATTTTTCTAAAAATTATATGCAAATGATCTTCAGCTGTTGAAAACCCATCATGTGGCAACTTGTTTAAAAGAGCTCCTGCAGCGGGAGCTCTTTTAAACAAGTTGCCGCATGATAGGTTTTCGACAGCTTTGATTTTGATCTTACATCATTGAGAAACAATAGCGCTCCAAGGGTTAATGCTTCTGTCGATGTTTTGGAAATCCTGCATTTTGTGAAAAGCTCCAGTTGAACGCCTGAAAGCACTCTCCCAGAATTAATAACGTTTCAGCTATCTGCAGCCATATGGGCCCCCCGCCCCCATACCCATCCCAAAGAATACACAAACATCCAGTAGGAAGAATGATCGTGCTTTAAAAATGATTAGGTCTATATGCTGATCATTAAGCGAGAGATTGATGAGGAGGGGTGGGGGGAGGGGGGAAAGGAGCAGGCCTGATGTTTTTCCAAACGAAAGCGCGAGCTGAAAAGGACACAATGGCGAACGGCTGTGGAAGTGTGGGGATAACCTTGAAGATGAACTGTTCTGCGGCATAGCGAGCCGGTGCTAGGCAACCGCTCCCCTTTCGATGGCGGGGAGCGGTAGTTGATGGAGTGAGTGCAGGCTTCGCACCGGGGTCATCTGCAGTGTAAAGGGGTGGGGGGGGGCTGGGCAGGAGATGACTCAATATAAGGCACCCGCTTGGGGGGGCTGCATATAAACCCCGGCACGGAACAGAGTCCGTCTGGACCAGTGGAGCATGTGGGCGCGTCACAACAGTCAACGCACTGTGGTCGAGAGAGTGTGGGAAATGACTGAGAATCACGGCCCCTCTCACAAAAAAAATTTTTTTAATCGCTAATAGCTAATAGTTTTAATAGCAAATAGCTAATTTTCATAACTATTGAATGTTTTGCTATAATGTTAGTCTGCGTTCAAGTACTTCACAATTAGCTGTAATGATTTCACATATTTGAGATTTTACGAGTCAAAAGGTTTATAAGATGATTAGCCCAAATCGAGCCGCATAATAGATTTTTAAGGATTTATTGATGGATCTGTGGATCCCTGGTCTGTTTGAGCTCTTCCGCTCCTGTCTGATGGAGACCAGAACGGTTGAAATGTTGTAATAAATTTGAGAGCAATAACATCAATGTGTGGAACCTCGATTCCTTTTTAACTCTTCCACTGTCCCATGTGGATCACTTCACAGATAAAGTACTCAGAAAGTTGTTCCTGTGGCCGGCAAACCAAGAAAACTTTATTTTTGCTCCCAGAAAATTCCCTGGAATGGTAGACCTAATATTTGCAAAATACTTCACTTAGTTTCCCCTTAGTTTCCCAGGAATTGAAATGATAAACTGTACACTTTTCTTGGAAAGTCAGAAACATCACGGGGGACAGTTACAGAGGCATTGAAAGTGAAGCAGTTCATCTCCTCTGACTGCAGTAGTTCAATTACACTGTATACATTTTATTATTCCACAAATCTGCCATTTAAATGTGTTTGCAACATTGAGTCACCGACAGGCCCTCCAGGACAGTTTTTCATGGGAAATGGCAGATGCAGGAACCCCTATTTTCCTGTGGCCTTGACATAACTTCTTTGGGCCAAAAATAGAATTTAAGACTGATCTGGGAAATGTTCTTGTCTTACCAGTATCATGCGGCGAAACTGAAAACAGTACACAACTTTTCCCTATTTTTTTCCCCAAGCCCTTGGCAAGCATCGCTAGACAAGTTTTGAATACTAAGGAGATAGTCCGAGTGAGTTATCTCTTTAAGCCGCCAGCCTGTTCTTGTACGACACTTTCGCCAAAGCACCTTCATGTTAGCGACACTCCAGCGTTTCAGGCTTTTAATCACGCCGGCAGACACTCTTGTAAACAGCTAATTTCCTTAGCCGCCACTTCTGTTTAGCTCACATTATTCCCCTTTAAATCGACTTGTCTCCGGTTAAAGAGAATGAAGTCTTAAGATCTCCCAACTGAAGGCTGAATTTCGTCGTTTTTCCTTTTTTTGGACCTGCTTTCGTCTTTCGCTTCTCCGCTGACATTCGCCGCTCGCGGGGAATGGAGATTAATCGCGTGTCATACATCAGTACGTCAGGTGTATCAAAGCGGCGGCGGGTGACTCGCCGGAAGGCCGCGAGCCAATCGCGCACGCTACTCCTGTCTCCGCCATTAACAGTCAAGCTCTGTACCCCTCCCAGGCACCATGTTCCTCTTCTTGTTCTGCTATGTGGCTGTGTCAAAACTGCTGCCAGCTACTCGGTGCATCCTGGGTCAAACGGTCTTCTGGTAAGACGATACACGACTTGCTCCAGGTTCCTCGGCAACAAAACTGAAATGACGGGTACATCACCCAGCTATTTTTTCAATGAGGCTCTCAATAAAGAGGTTTGTGGTACAAACTTCATGAGCGTGATGGTCGTATTTTACATTCAAATTGATGTCTGGGCAGTTTGAAATGAGGAAATGTTTGCACTATCACCAATTTTTGGCAACACTGAATTTAAGCCATTGTATTCATCTGCATTCCCTTACAAGAAGATTAATGTGTGCGCAAAGTCTACGTGTAAATTATAATTTGGGTTACTACTCTAAATTGGGCTGATGTTTGATTGTCAGTAACTTTGTTTGACATTGCTGCAGTAAATGAAGGATGGAGGAGACCTACCTGGAATGGGTTGCTGTGATAAACAAGTGTAATTGGGCAAATTTGTGAGTCTTCTCAAAATTAACAGGTGTAATTCTTATGCAGAGTATTCTCCGATCACGGATATTGCCCTCCCGCTTTTGCGATCATCAGCTTCTCAAGAGAACCACGCGTGGACTAGCCATCAAAACAGGAGGAGGCCATGCACGTTTGCCAACTGATTGGAAAATAAATGCAGTTCACTTTTCCACCTCCCATGGAAAAAGAGCAAATTGGGAAAACAATTGAATTTCAACTGTGTCATCACAAAGGAACAGATGTGCATACTCGGTATGTGACGTCACTGCAATTGTTGAGTGGCCGATCTCAAATTAAGGAAATATTGGCATTTACCAAGCTTTTGAAGTAATCCTATATCCCTCTTAAAATTTTTTTAGTGATAATAGTGATGAACCACATCAGTAGCTTGTTCTGTATTGTGCAGGAACTGAGTGGTAATTTCAATTCCCAGCTGGGGCTTGGCTATTGTAGCCTTCAGCAACACATTTAACCTGAGGGTACTTAATCTGGATCGATTCAATAAAATACCCAGCTGCACAAATGGACGTTATGTGGAAGAATGGTGGTGACGTAAGAGACTCTGGCCTGGAAGAAAGCATCTGCTGCATGCCTGAATGTGATGTAAATGTGTTGGTAATGTTCAAATGTTAAAAAACGACAGTGCGTTTTGGAGTTTTGCAAGACTGAGTTAAGGATGACTCAATGGGTGCCGCGATAAGCCAGTTGCGTGTGTGTGTGTGGTCCGTGTTTACCTACCCTTGTGGGAACAAAATGTCCCCATTAGACATGGAATTTCAGATTTCTTTATCCTTATAGAGACATTTTCAGGTCCTCATGGGGAAATTGAGCTATTTTAGGGTTAGGGGTTAAGGTTATGGCTGGGATAAGGTTAGGCTTTGGGTTAGGCATGTACTGTTGAGGGTTAAGGTCAGGGAAAGGGGTTAGGGAATGAATGCAGGTCTATGGAATGTCCCCACTAGACATGAAAACCCGACGTGTGTGTGTGTGCGCGTGTGAGTGCATGTGTTCTTGTACTTGCCACACAATGAGGACCAGAGAAAGTTTTTTTCCAACAAAGTGGGGACATTTTTGAGAAGGGAGGACATTTTCACCTGTCGTCACAACTACAAAGGCAAATCGTGATGAATTGGGTAAGGTGGGGGTTAAGGTGAGAATAAGGGATAAGTTAAGGTCAGGGTACGGGTTTGGGTTAGGCAATATGCTCATTGTGGTTACGATTAGGGTAAGGCAGTACAGACACACAAAGAATGAATGGAAGTCATGGTAATGAGTTCACAAGGATAAAAGTACAAGGATGTGCGCGCGCGCGCGTGTGTGTGTGTCTGAGACAGTGAGGTGGGTGGGTGTAGGGAAAGTTATTGCCAGAGATTGATATAATGAGGGCAGGTTACCAAAATCCAAGCGCTATCATTTTGCAAGCATGGGAATCAGCATTCAACATGGCAGAATGACACCCCAATCCCAATAGATAACTCTGTATAATTAGAACATAGTTCTGCAAAATGGAGATGACTTCACTGACCCATTTAGGCTTAAAATAGACCAAACAAATCTCCGTAGGCCAGCTGCCAGCTGTCACCAAAATTCAGGCATTTCATCTTTTCGCCCGCGAAGAGTCTGACTCAGATCTGCGGCGCGAAATGCGGGGTCCATTCAGAACAAAATCCTGCAGCCCAGAACTCGGGCGTTTTAACCCTGTAAGACCAACAGGCTCTTATATGGGTCTGTCAAATGCAGCTGCTGTATTCAAATATGTGGAACTTAAGCCCTATTTTAAATTCTAGTGGAGATCCAAAGGTTTCCAACAATCCCAAATATGTCCTGCGGAATTATAGGAAAAGGTGTATAAATTGATCTTGATATTTTGCATTTTTAGGAATATTGAGGCCATAAAAACACGGCATCCTGGGCTTGAAATTTTCTCTCAGTATAAGTGTGATGTAGCTTCAGTGAAGCGCTGCAACCCACAGATACAGAATATGCATGTGATCTTGTCCCAAAATGTAAAAAAATGAAGTTTGTTTCCAAAATGCAATGAGTGCAAAAATTCCAAAAATTAAGATAATACCATGGAACGATAGCCCTGTGCTTCTTACACATGGTGCAAAAATCCATTTTTAGAAATTCATTCTATAAGGTGTATTTTTTGATGGTCAAAGTTTGTGTTTTTCTATAAAATGCAATAGGCGCCAACATAGAAAAAGATGATTTACTCAAAATGAGCTAAGTGGATATATTGCATTTTGGAAACAAACTCTTCAAATGCTTTTTCTGACTTTGAACTTCTAAGGAAAACTAAAGTGAAAAGTGATAGTTTAAGGGGTTAATCACGTAGCAGTCAAACACTACATTTTAATAAAACCCCAGCATATTGCCGCCGTCGTCTGATGCATTTGTAGCCCTAATGATTAATTGTACTTTTGGTTTAACTACAATTAAATTCTCAGCATGTCTTTTCCCTGCCACTGAGGATAAATAACGGCCTGAATAAATAGCTATCCTGCCAACAGTGCCAAGGCTTCGGCGGGCGAACGCGAGCGTCACATTCTCTTAAGAACAGGCTTCCTCTTTCAGTTATCAGAGGAGAAAAACAGGGAGATAATGTGGGGAATGGTTCAATGCATTGAGATAATAACATACAGCTTAATTCATATTTGGTTAAAAGCGAGCCAACGCATCAGCATGCTATCGAGCGCCACAGTCAAGGTCTTCCGCTGACTGCTAACCTTTGTTCACTTCTGGTGATGCTTAATTGTGTTTTAGCGTTGTAAAAATCTATTTCTTCCTGAATCAGGACCCTTTAAATTACATAAGAGGTTTGGCACAGTAGCGCAGTGGGTAGCCTTGCTGCAAAAGGGTTGTGGGTTCGAATCCGGCGTGGGGCCTTTCTGCTGCATGTTCTCCCCGTGTCCACGTGGGTTTCCTCCAGTTTCCTCCCACAGTCCAAAGACATGCATGGCAGGTCAATTGTAGACTCGAAATTGCACTTGGGTGTGAATGGCGCGTGAATGGTGTGTGCGGCCTACGATGGATGGTCAGCTGTCCAGGGCGAGTCCCTGCTTTTCGCCTAAAGTCAGCTCGGATAGGCTTTGGCTGCCCCAGGACCCTATCAAGGAAGAAGTGGTATTGATAATAAATGAATGTATTATGACAGTCTGTAAATGTCATGAATCAGAAATTCTTTGCAGTGCGTATATCCTTTCAGGCTACATCAAAACTCTGTGATCTTGATCTTTACTTCCAAGAAGTCAACATTTTGACATTAGCAGATCAACTCCTGCAACAACCTGTACTGAACTTCGGCAAGCAAACACATAAAGTGACGACTGCAGCCCAAAGCGACCAGTCACTCGCCATCATCGTTTGTCAGCGGTCAGCCTCTTCTGAGCGACACAAGAATTACGGAAAGAGCCTTCATCCCTGTCTGAGGATGGAGGCCTATCAAGTACCGGGTATTATCCCTCAATGGCATCAGCTCAGATGAACTTTGAATTCACACGTTCACTTAAAGAAAGGAGCCCTTTAACTTCTTTGCAAAGAATTTGATCAACTGCAAAATTACAAATCCCGTGCAGTGGCAGATGGGCTTTTCTGAAAAATGTCATCTTGGCATAAAGCTGCGGAGTGTTTTACTTGAGCAATATGCTTTTGATTGGCACAAACAGAGCAGTGCAGCCGGTAAGTTTGAGAGAAGGTCTCTGAAGTGCTACATTCAAGCTGAGGGACCGTGTGGATATAATTAAACCCCGCAAACACACAAGCATAAATGCAAAGCAGGAGAAAGCTCATTAACTCCCACAATTCCCTGTTTTCACATTGTGTCCTTCTAGACTTCAGTAGCACGATTAAAGCCTTAGTTCACAGATCCCATGTGAGGCACAATGGTGTTTATGTGGCAGTATGGGAGTATTTCACAAAGCGGAATCAACAAGTTAGCCAGATAACTGTGCTCAGTTTTTGTTCAAGATTTTGGCAGATGTAGAGCAGAGATCACTAACTCAAAGTCTTCGAGGGGCTGAAAACTGCTGATTTGCCACCCACCCTTTACCTGAAGGTCAGGTGTAAAGACAGTGTGGCCACTCAGATGCACTAATTGTTCAGAATAATAGTTAATTACCAGGGAGAAAGGAAAACCAGGACTGGATTTGGATTCAAGGGCCAAAGTTGATGATCCCTAGTTCAAAGGGTTCCCTCCGTGCACTTATCCAGAAAACACAGTGATCCTGCTATGTGTAACAGGGCCCAACCAAGTACCCACCCAACATCCCCAACCTCCACCCACCCAAGGCATCAGGATTAATGTAGCCCCCAATAAACACCCAGAGATATTCAACAGCACAGGCCTCCCACAAACACACACTGTGTTTATTGACAACAGCATTAATGAATCAAGGTTGCAGGGAAAAATATACTGTTCAGCCAATAGTCTGAACCTGCCGCGACATCCTTCCAGTGACACTGAACGATAGATAACCCCACAGTGCACCGTAACATGGACACCTCTGCTCACAATCCAATTCTGCTCGCGCTGGCCAATTTTCAGCTCTATTTCACAAAGACGGCACTCTCGCTCTGTTTGGAGGTTTGCGATTAGGGCTGCCAATCATCATGATGCAAGCATGTCTCTCTGAAAAACAATAGTGATGTTGCATGTGGGAATATTAACCCTTAGAGCGCCGAAATTAATTTTTAAAAGAGACAAATTTAATTATCTTGTGCTGTTGAAAATCTATCATGTGGTGATTTGTTTGAAAGAGCTCCTGCAGAACAAGTCGCCACATGATAGGTTTTCAACAACTTTCATTTTGATATCTTACATCATTGAGCAACAATAGTTGCATTTAGCGCTCTAAGGGCTAACCAGCTTCATGAGGTTCATTTACTAAATTGTGGCTCATGGAACAAACAGACGATGCTGCTACCATTGTTTTCATCCACATATGACACAGATATAAACATAGATATCACACATTGCACTGCAATTCAGAGTGCTGAATTATGGAGCCACAGTGACTTAACAGGCATTGCATTGTTGAGAAATGTGTCAAATTTTTAACAAAAGCACATTCCAAAGAAATATTACTGCGCTACTGACTGAACTGACATAGAGAATTTACCTCCAACATCAGATGTATTTTGGTCTTTTTAAGCACACTTTCTCTTTGGGAATGAGAGAATGTAATAATTTGGCATTAAGAGACACTGGATGTGTCAGGTACGTGTGTTCATTCATTCTTACCTTTTTCAGAACAGTATCATATTCTTTTGAAACTAATAATGAAAATAGCCAGCTTCAAAGAGCATTGCAAAATGCAGGACGATACACTATCATCTCAACAATGGCTGTTGTTGTTGAATTGACTGAAAGACGAAGTCTTCAAGATGTTGATAAAAAGAAGCAGAAGTTATAGAGAAGAACCACATGCAATTAACAATATAACCAGGAGATTTAATTAAATCTGAGATTAATGTGAACATTTGAAAATATTACACTCACTTTTGAATAAGATCAATTTATCAATTGAACTACACGACAGAGAGCTTGGGGATGCATGTCCACGCACTTTACGGATGGCAGATCACGTGGCGCAGCTGCCATTTGGGATTCCGCGACTGTATCACATCATTTAAAATTCACCAATTTTCATTAATCTGAAGCACTGGCACGAAACAGCACAAACAAGTTGCGAAAGACGCTTTGACGTTTTTTCTGATAAACTGGCGATGGCAGCGAAACCATCATCCAAAGCCAGAACAGCAGGGTGCCTCCGCGCAAACGGCGCGAGGCTCCACGAAAAACAAATTATTCCACATGTAGTCGGTTACCAGAGGATTTATGCCATAAAACCGTAACTGCCTCGTTAATGCCGTCTTCTCAACTCTTATAAAATCCGAATCCATCTCTCGAGCCCCCAAGGGTCGCCGTAACTTCAGATGGTTAAAAAGTGCGCCTTCGTTGATAGATGGCTCCCATAAAACTGCAACAGGCCTTACATCAGACGGTTTAATAACTTACATGGAGTTTCCTCTCTCCCGTTTCTGTCTGCCGCCATCCAAGACTCCTCCGTCAATTAATATTAAGGAAACACGCACGAGTCACCCTGACTGCGAGGTGTTTATGTTAAACAAACAAGACCACCTCTCCTGCTGGTCCCTGTCCCCCAGACTACCGCAGCCACCAGGTGTTGTATATTGCTCACCTGCCGATACTGTTCCTGTACCGTTCCTGCCTATGCTGTTGCGCTGGGCTGTGTGAGATATGAGTGATTACAGTCAGGACACGTGATCATTTCACCTCTTCTAGTTAGGGTAAATGCTTTAAGCTTTTCCTATTGAGAAAAGGTTGGTATGCTTTTATGTGTCCAGAAACCATCAACCTGGGATGGCCAAGCCAAAAAAACGCTCATTGGTCAAAACCCCATACTTTCAACGAGATCTGCGCCTATTTTCAATCAAAATTTGCAACCAACCGGCTAATGAAGCCTAACATACACAGTTCACAGTTTTCTCGGCAGCCACATAAATGCACAAATAATAGACAAAAAGTGGTTGTAAAAATAAATTAATTAAATCCAGTTCAATCAAGTAAAAAGTTTTGGTTTGATTAAAGACAGGCATTTGTCTCCTTAGCCGACCAATTTCAATTGTAGCCATTCCACTGGTTTAGCGCACCATTAGTCAGCACCAGCCCCATCCTGGGTCACCACAGACATCCTATATATTGCTGCATGACCATGGTGTAAGAAAAAGAAGGGGTCAGTAGCTTGTTCACTCAACGAAGACTTCACCGCTCAGACTCTGAGTGCACAGTCGAAGCAGCTATACCATATGTGCCCATACTGGACCCAAGGACCACCCATGGCAGAGCCACAAACTCTACCACCAGATGAACAATCAATGTTATCAAGTGAAATTGAACTGGCCAGCACAATTTTCTCTCAAACATTTCAGTCCTCAGTGGTGAAGGGTCACATGTAGTATGCAGACAAGCAAAGCATGTTAAATTGTATTAAAAATGGAGCAGAGTTTTTCAAGATTCAAGTGTAGGTTGTGTGTATCTGAACTTCTGAAAGCATAAGAGCATTCCCAGAAATTAGTACCGGTGTTTAACCATTTAAGGCACAAAGCAAAAAATGCATGAACAGAACTTCCCTAATCTGAAAATTGTACTGCTGATGTAATGAGAATCAGAAATGGTAACTATAATGAAAGCATTTGGAACACTAACCACAATTTCTGAAAAATCACTCTCACATACAAAACCCCGCTCTCCTCAGTAAGAACTAACAGGAAGCAGCCGAACCAGAGGACTCCACACTGACGCGTTCCTCCATTTGCTCATCTTCCGGTGCTCTCATTCTAAAGGGATGGAAAAATACCTAATCCTTCACCCCCACCTGTGGCTTTTTGCTTACCTAGTCATTTTTAGGCATTTAGCGCGAAAACGTCATCGCCGTTGACAGTTCACTGAGTGAGACTGACCGTAATCACTTAGGCCGGGCTAAATAAATTATGCCTCTGTGTTTAGTGCTGCGCTGTGTTGCGACAGTTTACTGGCTGAGATGCATTTTCCGCGTGTGGGAGAGCCGCAGAGCACTCTGGACATGCATATATGCAGGAACGCGCGGCAGGTGCACGCCGCGGACTCATAAAAACACCGTTAATAAATGCGCTACCAGGTCCCAGGCCTGCCTCCCCCGACAGTCTATCTCCATTTCAGGACATAAATACACTCTAAGCAGTAGACTGTACAAGAGTTATAAAACGCACTGAGGGGGGAAATTCATTGTCTTTTTAAAGTGCATGTGCTTTTCAGATCAATTGTACGTTTGACAAAAAGAAATATATGCGCACGTACGCCGGCACGATGACTTATAGCGTCGCAGTAAATCAGAGCACTTCCTCCACCGGATTCAAGGTGAGCCTGAATTATGATACATGATTACACTGAGTGCTACACAGTATATTCCTGTCTTCAAATTCACGCTTGAGTGATAGCTTTATTGGGGTAATTAATCATGATAATATATACGTTACTCTGTTTTTAAGCTGTGGGGCGCTGAACACCTCTCTAGCCTATCCGTAAATGTAAAACGAGCCAAAGACATGAAGAACGGTACATTTTAGTAGCACATCAGTAACATGGTACCTGTTAGATGAAGGAGCGTAAAGAAGTCACTGAGCGCTTGGAAACAGCTTAAATGGACTGTCCTGCTGACAGGTAGCTTTATAGGGATATTTTCTGAACTAGAATCGCTGCAGCATTTTTTTCTTCTAAGCACTCGATTTTAAAATCAAAACTGCACTTAATCTGATTCACCAAGGTGTCAAATTCCAGTTTGGAGCAGTTTTTCATACACACACGCGAGCGCACGCATGTTCGAAGGTTCTAAAAATGTCACAGCAGTCACGCATGGAAGACTTGGTAAAGTAAAGCCTCACATCAATTAAGTGCTTCCGACTGTGACATAACAATCCCAACGCGAGCAGTTCTTTCGGGCCATCACGTTTGGAGTGGGATCCGAGCCTCCGATGGCCCTTTCCAGGGAGGTCTGACTTATAAAAAACGGTGCTGAGTTTGCAGTCGTTATTTAAGTCACTTTAGTCTGCTTAGGGCTTTCAATTTCACAGCAAATTTCTCAGCTTCACTGCGCAAAGTGTGGGGGGCAGGATAAGCGATGTATGGGTCGGGGAAAAAGGGTGCTCTCGGGCCCCCACCACACTGACAAGATCGGAGCAAGTTTCGCTCCAGTTCCAAATCATTTCTACAAGCATCTTGGCAAGGGAACATAGGAATTGATTGTTGAAGAGCGACTCATAAAATTTCTCCCGTTTAACTGGGTGGGGTTTTCGAGAAAGATGGAGACAGGCGCATGAAGAGGGAATTACAGAAGAGATTTATCTCAACCTTTGTTTCACTCCAATGCACACAGTCACGGGGCTTCACTCATTTACTTCAGTGTTCCACAAACCAGGAGGGAAGTCTTTAAAATATTTATTTAGAAAGCCTATTCATTGTCAAGAGTGCACAGTAGAGCGATGGACTCATCTGTTATTTTGTCACTTTACAGTCTTTGCATTCCTCTCAACTACAGCGCCCAAGGCAGCAGCCAAATTCCCACTAAACTCACTTTGTGCGCAATAGTGCCTCTCAATGGCCATTTGGTGTAAAACCACTGTACCCATCCCCCACAGTCTAGCTTAGGCGGGGTGATCCCAGGAAAACCTGCTGCGAGCTGGAAACCAAGTACTCTCCAAGGGCTCATTGTAAAATTCTTGACTTTTTTCCCCCCAGAAAAATTCTAATTAATTTCACGCTCCAGTCACATACAGGTGTTTTTACTGTTAACTGATTCGCAAATGTTTTCCTCTAAGATCCCCAGACACTCGAAGTTCTGCGACCCCAATAGCATTACATAAACCCCTTACATACTGGATGATAATAGGCTGAACAAGTTACGTGGGGGAGGGCTTGACTGGATTCAATAAAATGTGTCCTTTGCTGTATGAGAAACAACTGAAAGCAAGTATTCAAGTTTTTAATCCATGCAAACAGTTTGGGGAATGAGGTAATGACCAATTAAAATTAACATGCTAAATGTCAACTTAAAACTTACAATCTAAATTAAAGCATCTGTCGAAGTACAAATATTGAGTGAATGCAGGCTGTCATAAGACCTAGCATATGAAAGTAAATAAATAAAATGTAAAACTATATTTTCAGTGAATTTGTCTTACATTCTAGAATGGTTTACTTTTGCCACCTTCATGTTTTCTCTGCAAACATCTCTACTTCCAAAGTATTCGTCCCTCATTCTGTATTGTACATCAGTGGCTCCCAACCCAGTCCTCAAGGACCCCCTGCCCTGCACGTTTTTGTTGCAGATCTACTTTTGCACACCGTATCCATTTAAGGCCCAATGCACCTTCATGCACACCCTGTTCAGGCAGATTTTTTTCAACCAATCAGCATGAAGCCCTTAAATGGATCAGGTGTGAAAAAGTAGAGCTGGAGCAAAAACCTGAAAGGCAGAGGGTCCTTGAGGACTGGGTTGGGAACCACTGTTGTACATCACATGCTGTAGAGACGAGCTCCCCTAGAGTAATTTTACACCTGTGATATGGGACTTTCCTACTGGGACAGCCCCAGACATTTGGCCAGACTGTTAGCTAATGTGATGATTGTTGTTCATTAAATCTTGGGATGCTCATAGATTTGTATGTTTTTCTGCTATCTGGGCGGATTCACTCACTGACATCCAGTTGAACCTTGAAAATCACTTCATAAAAATTGAAAATGTCAAAACCTTTTTATGCACTTTAAACACTACACTTTATATCTGAAGGGAATATGGTTCATTTGTCTTACTTGACATGTACAAGCTAAAGAGGGAAAAAAAAGCCAACAGTCTTTATAGAATGAGCTTATTTAATGAGACTACGGCCTTTCAAAGTTACGTGTTGAAACTGGGATCTCTTTGCTGAAGGAACACCCAGGTGGGTGAATAGTTAAAAAAGGTGTGGGATGTTTTCAAGGCTGAAATATCAGGTAAGACACCCCAGGGACATCCCACGTGAGCAGGCTTCTCGTATCCATTGACCATCTGGTACTGGAGTGTACCATTCCCAAGATGCACTGCTTCACATATTCCCACCATAGAATTTTGCCGCCACATTCTCATATTTCATCATTTTCCTCACACCACTGCACATTTATCAGCTTGTATCAGCTCTGAATTGTTCCACATTACAGCAGAGACACAAAGCTGAGTGTTGTTTTTTTTTTTTTTATTCAGTCACATTTGGGAGATGTGTGATTATGTTGTCTTTATTAGGCACGGTGGAACCTGCACTGTCATCCTTCACAGTCACCGGCCCGCTGAAAACAGACCGTCCAATATCCAGCCCGAATTAGATGTCGGTCATAAAAAGGTGAGTTCTGAGACTGGGGGGAAATGGCGCGCTCGGAAATAATCAGGCTCGTATATCGATTTCAAAAGCTGACACTCCTTTCCTCAACTCACTGATACCTACGCAGAGTTTTGCTTCATACTAGCAGGGAAGTCTTTTGTACAGGGCTGTCATTGTGCTTTAGTGATATATAGCGAAGAGTGGCTAGTTTGTTCGATAAGGACCCAAAGGGCTGGTGGTTCAAGCAAGCGCTGGCGCGGTCACAACAGACATACGAGCAGCTGTTTGGCCCTTGGGTAAGGCCCCTAACCCCAGAATCCACCTGGCGGCATCAAACTCTGCTAAGTCTAGTCAGCTGTAAGTCGCTTTGGTTAAAAGTGTCCGCTAAATAGCTGATGTAGCGATGCTGTGTCTTCGCTAGCCGGTCTGGTAATGTTATTAGCCGGCTCTGGCAGTATTGCCCATATTAATCAGCTGGATATATTTCTGTTTGTCTTCGACTGCACATCCCCCTGGGTCAGTGTGTCTGTTGAATAAATATAACACAATGAAATGCGAGCTCTGTCTGCAAGACGGATCGGAGCGACAGTCTGTGCCAAGAGCTCCGACCTAAACTTTCCCTTCCTCGTCGTCTCCCTGCTTGCTTCCCCTTCATCCCATTTGAATGTGAATATATTGTTGCATATTTGTAATATCACCGCCTAATGAGGAAAGGTGCTGGTGGCAAGGGAAAATGTTGAAGTTGAGCGCAAGACTAACAACACAAAATTGCCTCAAACTCACAAATAAGTCCGTTTGGCACGGCGTGTGTACGTAGGACTCTGCCTCAGCCACAGTAAGCAGCGAGATGAAGCGGGATAAATAAGTTTAATTGAGGCTTTTCCCAGCTCCCGGGACACTGTTATCATAGACCAGGCCAGTGTAGGCAGCAATGGCTTGTAATTGGGTGGTCAATCATGACAACTGTTCAAAAAAAGGGGATAAAATGAAAGGGGGCAGTTTCACTCAATGAAGCAGTCGCCCAGATGGAACCAAACAGCCCCATCCATTTACTTTTCTTTATTGAGGAGTGTGTGCGTATGTGTGCGTGTATGTGTGTGTGTGGGGAGGTTTGCATTTATTATAACCAGAAATGTTACTGTATAAAGAATAAATGAGAATAAATAAAGCCTTGGCGTGAAGGCCGAGTACAGTTGTGGAGGTGACCCCGTTAAACTACACAGCTCAGCACTTCTCCATCACTCTCTGCAGATGGTGCTTATAGGAGCTCAACACACGGCCTGCGTGAGTGTGGGGAGCTTCCCTAAGAGTATTCTAAGAATAAGGAAGAGCTATCCATTCACCTTCACTCATTCATCCAGAACACTCTCTCTCTCTCTCTCTATTTATTCCTAGAATTCCTTTGGTGAAATGTCATCGAACAGAAAAGTGTGAGCCAGTGTTATCGCCACACGTCATGCTTTCAGTGATGCATGTAATTCGGTAATGGGCGACTATGATATTAAATGAGACACGTTTCTCTCTAAACCCCAGGGTAACGCACTCAGAGCATACTAGCCAAGACAACAAACAAACCGTTTGAAAGTAACATTCATCCTCCCAAAACACCGCGCTCGGCTATTGCTCCTGTGAATACGTAAAAAAGCCCATACAAAAATAAAAATAACATCGTTACTGCCTCTCGATTTGTTTGGATAATGCTGGTGGGTTCAGTTTTGGAGCAGGGAGTAGATAATGCTAGTTTAAAGTTTCTTGCTGAGTTTCTGTGACTCAGGCGCTCGCTCTCTTGCCGCCGAACTGCTCACCGGCAGTTTATTAGACCCTCGGTCTATGAGCACCGTCTGTTTTCTCGCTACGTCTCAAAACTGGCTCGAGTCCCGCAGTCTGAGATAACAAATCACTTTCCAGCTCCACTCTATTGTTCAAATACCTGTTTAATGTTCAAACAGACCCTCTGCCTTCCCAGTTTCTTTTCCTCTCCGGGCCTGTTTACTTTTAAAAACTTTGAAATCTTTATGTAACCAAGGCGTTTCAGTCTGTTCAGTGTTAGAAAGTTTAAAAAATGAGTGCATAGTTATTCATTATAGAGATGGTGTTTTTTAAGTGATATGCAATCAGAATGACAAATATTTACAGGGGCTTAATTTCACTGTGAATACCTGCTGATTGCTTGCTTATGTAATTCCTCATAATTGTTTTCATTTTATTTATATATATATATATATATATATATATATATATATATATATATATATATATATATATATATATATATATATATGGATTTATGTGGACATCAATAATTTTTTCCAATTTCTTAATCATTCTCATTTGTTCATAAAATACCTTATAACTTACTTCTCAGGTGAAAGTCATGGTCATAACAGATTATGCATTATTGCCTGACATACGGATGTACCTAAAATACATAATTTGTGACAGTGAATATAGTTAGTTAAGTCCAGAAATGTCAGTGCGCAAGTCCAGCTTTGTGTTTCTCCAACCATGAACTCAGCCGACAGATCTCACTCTTTCCTTTCTCTCCTTCTCCCTTTTAAAGAATTGTACAAATTGGAAAATCCATCGCAGGAACACGTATATAGTGGGGCATAATTTGATTTTCTGAACCTGTATATTTCATAAATTAAGATGGTAAATATTCCCAAATAAATTAGAGATTGTAATGATTTGGTTTATTGGAATCTGGAATCAGTGGATCGCTGGAGAATCCAAATTCTCCATCAAAAAAAAAAAAAAAAAAAAAAAGATGAGAAAGATGAAACGGTCGTCACTTGATGTACGTACGGAACATTCTGAGGGAACCAAATTGGAAAATTTTGGTCTCTACCCAACAATTCGTATTTCAGGGAATATGATGCGAGAATGATAAATGGTCAACCACGAATATTTATTATACCGAACTGAAGAAGGCCCTCTGGCTAAAAACATAATGTTCCTCGCAAGCCGCTGTTTATATAAACCATGTCTATTGGAAATGTAAATAGAGACAGAGAAAAACTGGCCCAGATTTAGAAACACTACATCATCTGGAAATTCTTGGATATCACTCGAGTTTCTGCACGGCCGTCCATTTCTTTTTCTGAGACTCGAGAAGACGACCAAGTAATACTTTGGCAAACCAGCAGTGGAGTGATCAGATTCTAATATATATATATATATATATATATATATATATATATATATATATATATATATATAGCCTAATGTAGTCGAGCTCTGTACCAAATCATGTTATCTTTCATCTTTTGTGTACTTTCAATGGCATGGTGATTTTACATTAACTACTAAGGAAACAGATTTCCGTATACCGCGCACTCAAATTGACCAGGACAACATTGACGAGGGATATTGACAAGTAGTCCAATTCAATATTCCTGTTCAACAGAGGTCGCCTGCGTGTGAAAGAGGTATTTACCAAGAGAGCAAAGCAGGCTGAACGGAGCCCAAACTGACCGAACACACCTTAATTCAGACACAAATACTGACATGTTTTTGCGGATAAAAATAGCAACGGGCCAACAGATATCATTAAGCAAACAACTTGCATCCGGTACCAAATTCACCAGCATTTTACATCCCGTCATTGCACGTCCTCCCCCCGAAAATACTCATCGTCTGATGGATGCACCACTGCCTCGCCGTTTATTTCTGCGCAGAAAGGCATCCCTCATGATGTGTAAAGACTTCGCAATACGTGCCGAACATAAAACTGAAAGGTGCTTCTCTGTAAAAATCATCTTTCCCTAGTATTCATCGCATTATCAAATTCACTGAAAGCATGCTTATTTTTTGATGGTAATCCCATACATGAAATGTTTCAGGCATTAGGACAATGCCTTACAATGAGTGAGGTACTTCATCGTATAATGCATAATGACTACTTCATAAAAAAATAGATAAAATAAAAGGTGCTCCCATGGAGCTTGTAAAACCATTTATACCAGTAGCAGTAACTCAGTAGTAAAATATATGACGCAGTAAGTGTGTAGTAAATTATACCAGGCCAGTGAAATAAAACGCTGCTCAGTGCTAAAGCTGGGTTTTAAAAGCCAAGCAGCGTCTTAAGGGAGGTTCTATTTTTACACCAAAGTTAAAGATAACCTGCGCGCCGTTGGTCGCTTTTTTTTTTTTTTTGGACACTCATCTTTCCCATGATGAGAGCGCCGAGATTTCAGGTGCGACTCCTTTCGGTTTATAGCTCCGGTCCTGCCACCAAATTTATTTGGTTTATTGCGCTTGCTGTGAGCTCCAGACTCGCTGCTGAAATAAAGAGGCGCCCCTCTTCCCCAAAACCAGACTGTCACGAGATGGTCTACTCCAGGGGTGACAGAGCGGAGCGTCAGAATCCTGACCTTTTTACAGCAGAACTAAGGTTCAATCGAGTTACCAGACGAATAGGATGCCTTAATGATTTCTGCCGCTGTGCCTAGAATCGTGCAAACAACGAAAAGGGGAAAAAAATGTCATATCTGTTTGTGGAATAGACAGCGGCCGTAAAGCAAATACCGTTTGTCACATTTGACATTTGTCCGCACCGTTTGTCACTTTCCAACGAGGCCGGGATGACATGGGGGTCGTGAGGCAGGGTAGTCGTAAGGTTAGTCTGGAAGGAAACGGTGCTCGATAATGCTGCGCGCAAAACAGTCCCCGCGGCCTCCATAACAAGGTGCCAAAGGCTCTCGATAAATACATCTTCCTCTCGAGCTGTTCGGCTAAAACAAGGAAGCACCAGATTCAACTTTTACACCGGTGGTCCCTCCCTTTCTAAACGCAAAATTTATTTATGTCTGTGATTCAGCCTTAGAAAAATCCCCCTGTGCCACACAGGCTGCAAGCGAAAGGCTCAAACCAAGAGAGGATGGTATTTGAACATTAAACTTGCGAAAGGACCATGTATAAAAATGCAGGGCGACGCACACGAAGACCGAGAGCGATTTCCTCGCTGTGTATAGTCATTACAGCGTCTTCACGACTGATCATCCAGAACGATAGCGTCTTAATGCTAGGCCTCTTTAGGAGTAAACCTCAGTCGCAGTGCAGCCAGTTTACTTTATCCCTGTGGTCAAGTGGGTTTATCATATCTCCTTACAAGTCTGTGTTTTGCTCTTGTCAAACAAATACTCACTCGAAAGCTCCAGTTTTCTCCATCCACCGTTATATCTGACGGGTTTTTTTATCTGCACATATTTAACTTTAAAGTGGGTAAATGATACAATTTTTTTTAATTTAACCTGAGGGGGGAAAAACTATTAGCACACATTATTTGTGTAAATATTGTAGAGAAAGGCGATCTTAAACCCGCTTCTTTGCAGTGATATCTAGGCAGAATTTGTGCAAGCAAGGACCTAACAGATTGTCTGATTAGTCGGCTTTTAAGGGTGATGATACTGCCAAGTTGGACTAGCAAAGATTTGTATGGAATTGTTAGCACTAAATTTCCAAGTTCATGTTAATATTCGTAACATTGTATCACAGGGTGTGTATGCATGACTTCTTAAGGCGTAGTTCACTAAGGCTGTTAGCACATACAAAACAGGCAAAACCATAATTTGGCCATTGTATTTGCCCTGCTCCTATCGTTGGCTGTAGTATTAGTTTTCCATATGCTAAAGAGACTGCCGCTGACTGTTTAAAGAACTGTGAGTAGTCACTACTCTATAACTGAGCAAATTACTACAATTATGTAGCCCAAGCAGATAGCTGAAGGTCACCTATGCTTAAAACAAAGAGTGGATATATTTCAATATAATGAAATGTTCATATTTGCTTTCCATCCCATTTTCTTTGTGTACATTTCCATTGCTTCCATAAACACGTATTTGTTTGTGGTACTTCTACGACACCCAAAACTAAATGCAAAATCGGGGGAACATTTTTCACTGTCATTGTCTAACCAGCTACAGAGTGTCATAAGACAGTCCTCATTGGGTATTCCCTTCAGATATCTTGATTACTATTTTATATTGTTTGTATGATCTGGGAAAGAAAGCAGCCAACTGCTATAGCTTGTTTGTCCTCAGGGTTAAAATATTACTTGGATTATGATCTCACGCGCAGAATTAATTAGGGTTTGTGTGAGGAAATGAGACCTCCCATGGTGAAGTAGCAACATTAGTGAGTTTTAAAGCTCCAAGTACATTTATTTCCCAGGCAACTATGGGCAAGACACACACACACAAACACACACACACACACACACACACAAAAACATATGTATGCCTGTAGTTGACTGGGATAGGCTCCAGCGCCATACAACCATAATGAGGAAGACGCGGTTTAGATAATGGATAGATATTTATAAAAAGGACATTTTTAAAAGGCATTTTGAAAAGGACACTTCAGTGTGAGCCAGAGGCAAGAAATTTTATGGTCCCTGTGTTCACTGCCATGAAACAGTTAATCTGGTGAGAATTTCCATCATTTCTGGTCTTTATGCGCTGCAGCACACCCAACTGGCCATATGGGAGAACTGCAGCTCGGAATTAGAGGAACCCTTTTAACAGCCTCGATCTGATAGGTTGCTGTGCCCGAAGTGGCCAATCATAAGTCAATTTGCGTCCAACTGATGAATCGCCGACAGGAATCAGTCCAGTTGAACTGGCTCCAAACGTCGAAGTAATGGAGTGGCCGTGACTGACTTCGACATAATAACGCGGGATATTATTTCTATTTTTACTTAAGGAATAAAGTCAATGGTGAATGGTGAGCTCTTTTTCAGATGCCAAAACAAAGTGGGTTGTGTGCGCCTCGGACAGAATAAATGAAAAAAAAAAGAACAGCTTGTGGGGTCCACCTGTGCAAGTTTTATGAAACTCAAAACTCGAGGTCTCTAATGCTTTTGCATATGTATGTCTGGGAGACAGGCTGGGGGGGGGGAGTGTATGTCTGTCAGTGCACCTGTGTGTGTCTGTGCCTGTGTGTGTGTGCATGTGTGTAGATCTGTGTAGGTTTGTGTTTGCATTTGTGAGAATTTGTGTGCAAGGATGCATGTGGGCTGGCATGCACGTACGTGTGCGAGTCATCTGTATGTGTACAAACATGCGTGTATCAACATATGAGTTCCCGTGTGTGTGTATGTGTGTGCCTGTGTGCGCACATGTACTACCATACCATTTGCTTGCCTTGCTATTTGATGTGACACAACACAGGTACAGAAGTGCATTGAACTGGGCGGGATGTCCAGTGAGTCACAACTTTGGAATTCCAGCTCCCCGCCCCTACTGTGTCAAAATGGCCACTGCCACAGCACTCCTGAGCTTCCACTGATCTCTCTTTGAGCCGTTTAAAACATTAAATGATACAACCACAGTGTGGTCTGTAATTGTTCCTCCTGTGAGACTTCATGAAAGACAGTAATTCCTACATGATCGACACAATATGGTTGTATATACCCTCAAATCTCCAATAAAACCAAACAATTCATTGTTTTTAGATCCAATACGCTGGAGCACAGAGCCAAAAGGTTAGAATTGTGCAAGTGTCACAATACTGACAGACTTGACAGCAGTGGAGTAGTTTCACATGCTGAACAAATCATACTGCATGAATGTACCTTTGAAAGGTGCGGAGGCTCTCCAAACTGAATGTGTGTTTGCTCTGCAATCCCCCAGTATTGATTTGCTAAGAACAAACACCTCGCCGAGCACACAGCGCCTGCGACTTTGTACCCGCTGATCGCCTGAACCTCTTGACCTCCTGTATGGATATTTCCCATCAAACCGGAGCAGCCAAACACGCCAAGGTCGTGAGGCGGACAAGCTATTGTTGCGAACGGAGTCCTCTTGACAGCAGGGCCAACTTCAGAAAAAAAAAACCCAGTATTTTTCCACTCCCTCTGAGAAAACACCTGCTTTAAAATGGCCGCCGAGTTCCTTGTCCTGGAAAAAAAAAAAAAAAATGTAGTTTGTCAGTTGAGTATCACACTCCGCAGTGCAGAGTCAAATTCCTGACCATGCCACTTTCCAGCCACACTAACAGCGCCCCCTATCAGTCAGCATATGAATGACAAGATTCAACACCCAGGAAGGATGGGTATCGGTAGGCAGGAGCAGACATGCCACATGAAGAAGGGGTCAGGACAATTCCAAAGGGCAATCACAACATCACAACATTATTCTCTATTTGAGCAGGAATATGAGGTCCTTTTGTGATGGGGCCCAATCTGCAGATGTTTCACTGGGCCCTAAAATCTCTGGTGGCCACCCACTGTGTTGCACTCTCACCAGTTTATAAATGCCAGAGCAGTGACCAACCCTGTTCCTGAAGATCAAACATCCTGTTGGTATTCACTCAAACCATCACAAAGTGCATCTCATTCAACACCGAGAGCTCTCATTGAGCCACTTAATGGTGGAATCAGGTGTGCAAGATTAAGGCAGCAATAGAGACCTCCAGCGGCAGGGTTGGTTAGCCCTGTGGCTGAACGATTCCTCTGGGGCTTCATTCACAAAGCAGGAATAATGAATTAGGCTGTTCACCACATGGAAGCAATACCTGGAACAGCCTTTTTTTCCCCCCTTTCAGTACCTTTTCCAGATTTGGGAGAAGTTCGGGTCTTACTTACTTTACCAAGTTATCCAGCTCACTCAGTAATCCTGCTTTCTAGAACAGGCCCCTGGTTTGTCTGTCTGTGCCAACTGCATGAGATGCTACCTGCAAAACATGGAACTTATCAGCCCAATCTGTAAGCAGCAGGGGGAACAGGGGGAAAAAAAACCCCAGAAAGCTCTTTAAATGATCAGCCAAGCCGTTTGTGCTCTGTGGAGGCAACAGAGAAGGCTGCCATTTTGAAAAACAGAAAATAGATACAAATTGGTTTTAAAAAATATAGAAAAACATTTACCAGATGAGAAAATACTCATTCGGGCTTTTAGTTTCACACTTTCTTTCTGCAAAGAGCTTGGCGCAATGCATTAGAGAATCAGTTCAACTGAATTACATCCGATTGCATTCATACAGCACTATTTTACAGTAATGCCCTTCACAAATGGAACTTTGCAGAAAAGAGAAATCTGAAAAATTGGGCTACAACCCCTGAATGCCCTGAAAATTAGGTTTAAAAAATCCCAGAGTGAAAGAGAAATGCTCAAATAACAAGGAGAAAAGAAACAGCCGAGTACAGTGGGGGAGACAAGATCCAGACTTACCACAGCGGTGGAAACACTTGAGATTGTGGGTAAAATAACGAGCTCGGATACGACTTGTGTCCCGCTCACATCGCACCTTTTCTTTCGCTGACATTTTAGCTTCAGCAGTAAAAGGGAGTAACCGCGAGCCCCACCCAAACGCCTAACACACTGCAGCTGGTTTTCCTTGAGATTTTGGCCCGTTCCCAAGCATCTGTTCAAAAAAAAGTGCTGCGCAGCTCCACAAAACCTTCACAGCGTGTGTGTGGGTTCACTGAGTGAGGTCATCTGACCTGGATATGTGATCACAGGGAGATATAATGTCCAGGGACTGGTCTAAAGCGACGGCCAGGTAGATTGAGTGACAGTCGTTGCAGGGGGAGTTGTGGGCAATATGTGTTAAGGCCAAAGCAGAGGTTTACGCAGGAATTCTCAACCCGCTCAAAGAACAGTGCTCCGGTTACCCCAGTCCTACTGGAATTGTGGGTCCTCTCCAAACTACAGCACCCATGCACTGTCACCACATTCCACCCCTTGAATGACAGCCCCAGGCCCTAGCGTTAACACTGCCTCAAAGTGTTCGGGTAGCACGCAATAGCGGATACAAATTTACAAATGGCCAGGAATGAGTGGATTCAACAGTGGATCAGTTAATGGACTGACAAATGAATGGGAGGGATAACTGAGGAACCTGCAGTACCTGAAAGAGCCTTAACGTTTGCAGGCCTTCCATCTTCAGTGTCCAGCAGTGATAAATTCCTCCTTATTCAAAGCCAGATATAACCTTCCCCTGCGTGAACCCTCAGCCCACGAGACATTCTACCTACGACCACTGGGAGCAAAGACGGTCCAGAAAAGGGAAATTTATTTCAAAATTTTCCATTTTAATTTAGCTACCCCAAAGAGCACAAAAAACGCCGTTGCAACAGGTTCTCATTTTAATGCCGCGTGCCGATGTCCAGAACTTTACAGCAGGCCTTTTAAAAGCACGAGCCTCGAGTGCCGTTAAATGAAAACAGAAACAGCCTCTAGCGCAAGTACCCTTATTTAACTGACAAATGCATTACATTAAGGTAATTTAGCAGACGGTCTTATCGAAAGCACCTTTCACAGCTTTAGATTTTTTTTTTTTAAATGTATCCATTTATACAGCCCGATACTGAAGCAAAGCAGGTTAGGTATGTTGCTTAAAAGTTCTATTTTCTACCTGAAAATTAAACTTGCAACCTTTAAGTTATCAAGCAAGTTGCTTTCCCACTTTACCACCCTGTCACCTCTGCTTAAGCCCGCCCCCCAAATTCAATTTCAAAGGCCAATCAGAACACTGATATGTTTATCTGAACCCTTTGAAGAGTGCGCTTTTATGGACAGCATTTTCAGCTTTCAAAGTTGCTCGCAATTACCGGCAGCAACTGTCGCAGTATGTCACCACCTGAATGCTCAATTCAGATTATAGGCATGGTAATCAATTCCTCGTGATCGTAATTCCGTTAAGGGTTAAATTTTAGGAAAGTGAGGATGGAGTCGGGGGACTCGTCCGATTCGAGTTCTGTCAGCTGCCACATCCTCTCACTCGGCAGCTCTCCAGCTGAGCCGCGTTTGATTGGTGGAGTTCCCCTCACGTCCTAATTTAAGGATGCGAGTCTTTCGCTTGGCAAGCAATGGCAATGACATCTCCAATTCCAGAGTGCGGACTGGCAAAGCCTAAGAAAATATAATGCCACAACCCACCTGCTATGAAGTCGTAAACTTCCTATAAGTACACGCGCATGCACACAGCGCGTGTCGAGTAACGCCGCCCTTTAATCTTCAGAATTAAAATAAAATAATTAAAAAAAAAAAAAGTCTTTCCCCGCATGGAGAAGCTAAAACAAAATGTCCTGTTCATGGCGCTTTTAGCAACATTATTATTTTTATGCTTATTTTTCAAAGCCCTGTCACGTTCGTGCTATGGACTGTAAATAATTTCACTGAAAGAAACCGGGCCGGCGAGGATGGATAAAACGAGCCATTCATCGCGGCTGAAGCACCCATTGCAGCAATTTCTGAATACATTCATGAAGTCAACAGATTTTATGACACGGAAATAATTTTTAAATAAATAAGAATTAGATGTTGTTTATTTTTAAAACGCATTCCGGGCCCCCGTCAGACATATTTATGAATGACCATATTCAGAATCATTAAGGCAATAACCGCGGCTCACCTATTTTGGAGGTTTATTGTTATGGAAGGCTTGTTGACCGGCCAGATTAATTTAATTGCAGCTGTAATGGCGTTTTACGGTGCGCCTAAGTGGAGTGAAACGCTTTCAGTTTGATGTGATAACGGGCGCGCGGAAGCCCTGGGTCCAGGTTCTTGCCTCAGGAACGACTTGGGCACGTGCGCGGCGCGCTCAGCTTTTGATAGCGAGGGGATAAAATTCTAAGACCTATGAGCATTGGAACTAAACAGAAGCATGTGCGCTGTTCTCCTAGCTTTAACAAGTATATGTGACTAGTGCCGTTTCATGGGGTGGGTGAAAAACTGTAGCCTCCATCCGCCCGTTTGTAATTTCATTCAAATTCATAAATTTCATTTATTCCCTCTCGGTTTTATAATGTAGTGCGATAAGTACACAGCTTTTATTATTTATTAGTGAAGCTAATATACCTGCTGCCTGGAAAATGAAAATCTAAATTTCCAGACACGGTTTAATTTGTGTGTGTGTGTGTGTGTGTGTGTGTGTGTGTGTAATAGATATGTGGGTTTTCATAACCTCAGTTTTGCTCTATATCTTAGTAGGACCGTTTATTTTCCAAACTCTGCCCTTCATATTATTTTATGGCTGTCGGAGCTCATTTTCGTGACATTTTTTATTTCAACATAACATGATTATTGCATCACAGTTCATCTCAGATTATGATTTAGCGCGCACAAAAAAATAAAAAAATAAAATTGACTTTCTCCGTAGAATGCTGTCTCAACAAACTGATCCTACTTTTTTTCTTCTAAAACAGAAGTCAATATTGAATAAATGCTGTGCCCTTCCCCCTATCTCTATTGGGTTGATTCAGTGTGAAGAGGTAACTTCCCTCTTTTCAGTGTAGAGTGCCCCCCTACGGCCATAAATAATACCGCATCTGCTCACCCTCTCCTCCCCCTCCCTTTTCCCCCAACAGAAGGCAAAGGTGGAGGGAGGGGGGCTGGGCTTTCAGCTGCACTGAGGTGCTGAAGCGATTGTGTGGGGCTCGCCTGTTGCAATCATATCTCCTTGAAACATACCGAATTCCAAAATTAAGTCCACAACATGTTGATTTATGTTCATCTGTCAAATATTGTATGAACCACTGAAATTTTTACTGGGAATGGACCGGCAAGTCGTTTTCAGCCATTGGAACTACACACAAATACCACGAATACACTGAAATATTCTTCATTCGTTTTTCGACTCAATATTCATCCGTAAACCGTAGGACACAGAGCACTTAATCGCACGCAGGCTCAATGGAGTGCCGTATTGAATTTCCACGCGGGCTGCGGGGTTCTCTGGCATAGCAATGTTTGTAATCCATCTGATAATGAAATTAAATTTCACTTAGCCGGCTAGCAGAGATGCCGGTGTCCCCCGGGTCATGCCGCGCGGCAGCGCCGGACATGATTTAGCGCCACCGTGTCACCTCAAAAGAGCGAGTCTCGCTCGCTTCTGTCCGCCCCGACAGCGCGGCAATCCGTCTCCGTTATTTATGCGCGCGAAGAACGCGGAGAGTGATCTTCAGGACAGACCGCGCCAGGCTCGCCATGCTCGCGTGTTATTGCACCGTCATTGATGCCATGTCGCATCCACATATCAGCTTGGGCGCGGGAATGCCTCCGGACTGCAGGGTCACGATGTCAAATACGCAAAATTTTTATTCGGCACTCTTGCCTCTCAAGGAAATAAATCACAAGCTCTAACTGAGCGCCCGACTGAAAACGGTTTTTTTTTTTCTAAATCCCTTCTAACCTTAGTTTTTCTTCACTTTTTTCCAGAACTAATCACAATGCGCAGGGGTTATGTTGAGTTCATCTACTCTAGATTAATTGCGTTGTCATTTCGCAAGGTCCCCGTGGCACTGAACTCCTGCAAGTTTGAAGGATGGGCTTGTGGGCACAGAGGGGTGCGTGGAACGAGGGCTACAGTATTTCTCACCAGGCCTACTGCGCGGTGCCTCGTCGCAGACGTGATCTGGAAATTCGAGGTGTTTCCCAATAAAAAGCAGGGGATTAGGGGAAACAACATAGAATAAAGGTTACACGGCTACTCAGTGACTGCTCCTCCAGCCTCAGCTCCACCCTGGAGGGGGGGTGGAGAAGGTCTGCAGGAGGACTGGGAGATTATCACACTGACCATGCAGGCTCATGCTCCCACCCAAAGACAAATAAAAGAAAATTATTTTCATTTAAGTTTGGTCAACCAATAACTGGAGTCTCATCTGCCGCGATGAGAAACAGGATAATACCAAACGGGGAAATTCAGTGGGGATCGGATGATAGGTGTTGCGGTACGAGCGTGGAGCGGTCCACACACAGTCCCCGTGGCCTGTCCGTCACATTTCGCAACACGAAGGGAGTGGCTCGGCTTTTCTGTTACCGTGACGACGGCCGGTCAGTCCCCACCCCATCGCCGGAGGCCACCACCCACAGCCATCCGTGGCCTTGCGGGAGCCTTCTGCTCGGCGTCTATGTTTAGAAAGAATAATATCCATCCCCCTCGCCCAGCAATTCCGCACATTTTCTTCTGGTTTCTTCACAAAGAAACTCCCTTTTCCCACCCAGGCTTACGCCAACATTCCTGGCATCGAGCCAACGCCATTTTCCAGACAAACATGGGTGGCCGCGTAACGACAAAGAGGAGAGATACGCAACTGCTGTTTAAGGATTAGTGCTTGTGAGAGTGTGTGTCAGCGAGCGTTACTGTGTGTACTGTACATATCGGAGAATGGAGAGGGGCAGCCACAGGTCAAAACTACAGCCATAGCAGGAAATGTCAGTCATAATGTACAACAACTTACCCCCCACCCCTCCCTTCCTCCCTCCCAACAGGAGATCAGGTAGAGTGAGACACATTGCCCCCTGGTGGTCAACAGTTAGGCCGACTCACTACCACTTAGGCTGACTCAGACTGGCTGTGTCAGAGCTACCTTACCTTTAACTTCCAAGGGGTGAGATGTGGAGCTCACAGCACAGCCTGTGAGGACTTTGACATGAACAGCGACCCTTTACTGACTCTGATTGGCTCTGACGCATTAACGTACAAACCGTCAGCTTCATTTGCGGGTATTTACATGCACACGGTGTGAGCAGTGCAGGAGTCAGAGCCCTTTCCAGTGACACTACACAAATACTAGGCTGGAAATCAGACCCAGATGTGATCATCTGGCTTTCTGATCTGCTTCTGCATGGCAGATGATGGGACAAATGAACCGCTGGGACAATGTGGGCAAGCGCAGCGATAACCAATGGGATCAGTGCTCATGTCAGTCAGGCCGCATCATCAAGACACCAGCACATAAGCACAAGAAAATCATCCCTGTCCATCTCCAGGAGAGAGTGCGAAGGCCTGTTTTTGTAGCATGTGTACACATACTGTCACGAGTGTCACAGTCCCCACTCAGGTATCAGATCTCCCTTCCCTGTCTCGCTAATCCAGTGCACACCGCCATTGTTAGCCATCTTATGGTCTGAGGCGAATTTTCCATATATGTGTTGACTTTCCACTGACCTGGATCTCAGAGGTACCCCTTTAATTCTTAACCTGTGAGAGGAAGCTGGTATTGCGGTAGGGGGAAGGGCGAGAGACAGAAAGGTGGCGATGTACCTTATTAAGGGCAGGGGAACAGACAGTTCATTTAATTTGGGCAGAAAAGGAGCTGCAGAGCTCTCTCTGGAGGTAACCGGACAGGAGGAGTCCGCATTTACAGTCTATCCTCTGTGCAAAATTTACAGCAACACAGACTCACAAGCATGCACACAAACGCGTGCACAAATATATGTGCACAAGAGCATACACTCACACACATGCATGAAAACTCATGTGCTTATGCATAGACACATACAAAGCACATGTGTGTGTATATACACACACACAAACGCACACACGCATGCAAGCATATTACACATATACACACACACAAACCCACATACACATGTTCACTTTTGTGCATATGCATGGGCACAAACAAAACACATGCATGTACACACATGCACGCACAGAGACCAACACAAAGTCATGCAAGCACATACACACACACACACACACGCATATAAACACAAAAGCATACACATATGCATGCACACAGGGTCTACACATACACACAACCCCTCGCCCAATTTCACTGCCTCTGAGATGCAGTTGCAGGATTAGTTTCTGGTTTGCAAGAAGAAAAGGATTATTTGCATTTACCACATGGTATACTGTATTTTTTATGATAAGAAGTAACCATAAATATGAACATTCGCATTTTGCATCTGTATAAATAAGCTGATGGGTCTTTTGAATTCTATAAAACATTTAAAATAATAAGACTAGAATCAGCAGAATAAATCCCAGCAACAGTCAGGCCAAATGCTCAAATTAAGATAAATGTTTGAACTAGCCACTAATAAAAAATGTCAGAAAACCAAAATGTACAAATATTTTGCATTGCTTCATTATGTTTGTTAATGCTTATGATATAGTGTATCATTATACCATCAATACTGTTTACTGCCTTCATTTTAAAATCAATTTGTTGTACTTCCAGAAGTGTGAATTCAGTATTCAGACACATCTTCCAAAATCCATGTCTTATTTCCAGGAAGCAATAACTGAAAAAAAAACAAACGCATGATAATGCAAATTTATCAACTTAGGTCCAAAAACGGCTTTTCAACAAGACCAGAGGAATAAAGAGCAGGATTTTGCACTGCAGCGTGACAGATAGAGCAACGCTCCGTTCTGATTGGTTGTCCTGCCGCAGGATCGGCGAATGCACTTCGCGGTGAAGAGTCGCTGGCTCTGCCTCTTCGTGGCTCTGGCGCTCGCCATTGTCACTGCGCGCAAATAGCCCGCTCGTGCCCGAACATTCGTCACTGCTGGAACACGAGAGTCTCTCGAAAACAGAAAGAGGTACGCGACCGCGCTGGATTTCGCTGCGAATACCACCACTGCAAAGTACAGTTTGATTGGATAGGCGATTAAACTGAAGAATTAACCCACACAAATGAATTGCTCCAGAACGGTGCGCGTGTGGTGTGTGTCGGGTCACGGGTGCTGAACACACAAATCTCTGTTAGATTGTAATGTCAGGAGCTTGGCTTGCTCTTGGGGGGGCGGGGGTCTAATGTTTACATTAGGGATGTAGGGTTCGTACATTAGCGTGGTTGTAATCAAGTGAGCACATTAAGGGGCTGCATTAGAAAACGTTAACCGGCCTCTGTTTCCCCAGAATTCATCTGATATCCCTTACAGTCATAAATGTCCTGTTTCCCATTTAGCGCACACGACCATTTAGGCGCTGTTCGCCGGCACGGATTTAAAGCTGCACGGCTCAGAGCCAGGGGGTCATTTCACAAACAGTGAACAGACACTTTTCTGACCACTGATCGAGAGGTTTCCTCACTGAAGATAAAAAGTAGCATCTGTCACACAGCAGCCAGTGGACTGAAGTACATCTGGACTTTGTTAGCCTAATTGCTAAATCTCTTTTAACCTTGCATGGAAAAATGTGACATTATATTTGCTGGACAGATTTCTGGATCTAACTATAATCCAGATATAAGGTTGTTATTAAGGCTCCTATAACCTGAATACAATCTTATTTTTACTGCTTTAACTGGTTTTTCCTGTTTTAATTTTGATTTTTTTTAAAATGTAAACTTTGCTGCAATTTATTTCTCTATAAGGTCTTTTATATGGTACAGCCATGATACGTGGCCTAGCATTGTTGCAATCTTGATAACAAGCTGATTTACCCTGGGTATGCCGGAAGAAAAACCAACAGCAAAGCGGTCCCCAGGACTGCAGTCACCCACTGGTGTTTTATGGAGCCATTTTAACCCTTAGTGTGCTTAAATAATTTTAAAAAAAATATTCATTTAATTATCTAGTGCTGTTGAAAACCTATCATGTGGCGACTTGTTTAAAAGAGCTCCCAGGGAGCTCTTTTAAATAAGTTGCCACATGATAGGTTTTCAACAACTTTGATTCTGATATCTTACATCATTGAGCAACAATAGCTGCATTTAGCGCTCTAAGGGTTAACTGAGCTCAGCTGGGAACTGTATCATTTCCAGGGCCTGTAGGTAATACCAGCCGCCCAGGGCAGGTAGGTTAATGGCAATAAGACACTCAGCATTACCTTACATCACATGCAATGCTCTTACTCATATTCCCACTTCTACCCTCACCGGCAATTAAAATGGCACAAGCAACAAACGAACAAACAATGTAAAAGCACGGAACCCTGGGAACTGTATTTCATAGTGTGTGATGATGTTACTGTGTTAATCACTGTCACTCGCCAGCAGTATTTAAGTGAATTTTTAGGGTTACATCACCAGAGAGGGAGCTGTAACGGTATCCCGCCTTTGATTTACCGTAATTCACACGGCGGCACTAGCAATCGAGCCGCACAAGCTGCATTAGCAAACTAGCCTCGCCAGCTGCATTATTAAACTAGCTAAACAAACTCCGTTTCACGTCCTTAACCAAAAACGTGAGGAACGGCGAGTTACGAAATTGCGCGTCGGCATCTGTCCAACGGTGCAAGCCAGATGACTAATAAGCCTCTGAAGTTTCAGTCAGCCCAACTGTCAGTGATATTTATTCAGATAAATGCCACGGATACAGTATTCCCCCCCACCACTCACCATATGCTTCATTAGCTAAATTAATGGTGCCCCGGTGCCCGACCACTATTGTTTCAGAAAACGCCTTCCACCCCAGCGCAACAGGGTGCATCGTGGGTGGGTGGGTGGGGACAGCGGTAGCGCTTGGGTGGTGCGCCAAGCGGTCTCGTCGACCCAATTAACACTGGCGCGGACGTAAGGAGCCCATACTCAGTCTGAAGAAGTCTCATTTCCCTATTTTGACATCAGCGAAATGGAGCTTTTTTTTTTAACCGTGGCCTCCCTGTGCCCTGCCCTTTTTGACTAATCGCTGTCCGCTGGATTTACTTGAGAGGAAGAAAAGACGAGTGTGTTTAGGTTTGATTTGGGGGGGTGGGCTGGTGGGGGCTTTCCTGTACTTTAATTTCAGTGCGATACGCGAACCAGGTGCAGGTTCCACTGTTACGGTCTTCCAGCCAATTACATCTGTCCTGTCAAAACGTGAACACACACAAACACACACACACACACACACCTACACATACAGGCAGAGAAACGCAGTGATGCCGCATGCTGGTGCACAGAAGCATACGTTAGCACACAGACAAAATTGGATGCATACACAGACTCACATACTCGCACAGACCGCCATACGAATGGACACCTATGAAACATACTCATGCACACAGAAAGTAACTGAACCTGACGCGCACACACACGGGGACACATAGACAAACACACACTTACACACACCGTGGGCTCCAAAATTACTAGCGTCTCTCACTGGCAATGCACAAACAATACAAAAAATATATAAACAATATAAGTATAGAAAAAGGGAACATACCAACATATGTTAAATACATTATTTTATTAAGTTTTGATAGAAACAACCAAAATCATAACAATCATTTAGTACAAAGTAAATTCCAACAAAATCAAGGTTTCATAATCATTGGAACCATTCATTTAGTACTTATTGCAGCCTCCTCTGGCAAGGATAACAGCATAGAGTCTTTTCCTGTAATTTTTGACAAGGTTAAGGCACACATTTGGGGGGGATTTTGGACCATTCCTCTTAGACAATCCTTTCAAGATCCTTCACATTCTTGGGTTTGCGTTTATCAAGTGCCCTCCTCAACTCAGGCCACAGGTTTTCAATTGGACTGAGGTCTGGCGACTGAGATGGCCATTGCAGAATGTTGATTTTGTTGTCATAGAAGCATTTCTGTGTGGATCTTGAGGTATGCTTAGGGTCATTGTTTTGTCGAGAGGTCCACCTATGGTCAAGTCCCAGCCTCCTGGCAAAGGCAACTGGATTGTCAGCCAAAGTATCCTGATACTTGGTGGAATTCATTCTGCCATTAATCTTAACCAGTGTCCCTGGACCTTTTGAATTAAAACAGCCCCAGAACATGACTCAGCCACCATCATATTTCACCATGAGTATGAGGTGCTTCTCCTTGTATGCATCTCTGTTTCGACGGCAAACATGCCGATACTGTATTTGACCGAAACATGCTATTTTGATCTCATCTGGCCAAAGCACCTTGTTCCAGTCATAATTTAAATGATGTTTGACAAACTCCAAGCACTTGCTTCTGTGTCTTCTGGTCAGAAAAGGCTTTCTGCTGTCAACCCCTCCACAGAGCCTGTGCTTGTGGAGATGGCGCCTGATGGTGCTTTTTCAAACTTAGTGACCCCAAGATGCCACCAAGGCCTGCAATTCCTTCATAGTGATTTTTGGGGATTTTGTATTTTCTCTCACCATCCTCCTAAGTATCCTGGGGGCCCAAATGCAGTTGCGTCCTCTACCTTTGAGGTTTTCAACAGTTCCATATCTTTGGAATTTTTTAACAGTTGCCCTGACAGTGCTCTGTGGCATATTCAATTGTTTGTGAATCTTCTTGCAGCCATTACTAGATTTATGAAGGTCAATGAGCATCTGCCTCTTTTGAACTGACACTTTTTTTGTTTTCTTCATGGTGGTGGATGGCAAGGGGATATTGCATTTGTGTTACGTCATTTATATACCCTAGTGAAACAGGAAGTGATGTTACGGCTCAATATAGTTCCTTAACATTTAGATAAAACTTAAAAAAGTGGAATTTAATATCTGGTTTAATTTTGGTAAATGTTATTTACAATAATCTTTAAGGGTGCCATTAATTGTGAAGTCTTTATTCGGAGGACATTGATTTTTAATTAAATCAGTTAATGATTTTCATTGGTTCCGTACGAACATTAATATCATGTAGTATTTCTCACTTTGTTATTTAGGGTTTCCCTATAAATGTATTTTTTTTTAGAATTTTTTTACAGCATTTTTTTGTTCATTCCCAGTCAGGGGTGCCGGTAATTTTGGAGCCCAGTCTACTTACACAGGAACACACACACACATACTGTACATACACATTGGAACACACACACCCATATATACACATAGGAACATAAACACACATAGGAAGACACATACATATATGTACATAGGAACATATACACACAAACAAACACTGGAACACACGCACATATATGCACATCGGAACATACTTACATACACACACACACACACACACACACACATATATACATAGGGCCACACACACACACACACACACACACACACACATATACACATGGGAACAAACACATACACACACATGCACATTGTAACATATACACATATACATACAGGGACACACACGTATACACTTAGGAACACACACACAGATAACACGCAGTCACCATAACATGACAGCACACTCCGCAGTAACCCCCCCAGGCAGAGACTGAGGAATATCAGTCCTGATAACACTCACCCTCAAGCCCTTCAGTGGCCATTTCTTACTCTCTCACTCTCACACTCTTATTCTTATCTCTCTTCCCTCCTTCTCATGTTTTCAACTTCTCACTCTGTGCCTCCCACACCTCTCCCATTATCTCACTCTCGCTTAGGGCGCATCTCAAAGCGTAGGCTGCAGCCTTCGAAGGCTGTATTTTTAGGGATCGTCACTTACTTCCATCTGCTAAAGGAATATTTAGGGTAAGGGACAAGGATAAATTTAGGGTTAGGGTTAGGTTTAGGAATAGGTTTAGGGTTAGGGGTTAGAGTTAAGGTTAGGGTTTGGGAAACCAGTGACGACTTGCTTAAACCAAAGCTGTTTAACGGAGATGAAATGACATTGTGTCAGTTAGGCGGACAGAATTAAGTGACGTTCCCTAAAAATGAAGCCTTCGAAGGATGCAGCCTACGCTTTGAGATGCACCCTTACTATCTCACTCTCCCTCTCTCACTCACACTCCTTGTACTTCTCCATTGCTCTTGCTCTCCTTTCAGTCTTTCTGAAAGCTCCACTCTCACCATCTCTCTTCTTCCCTACGATCCCCTTAAGCTGTCTCTCAGCTCCCTCTCTCCCTCACACACACACATACACTCTCTCCCTCCCTCATTAACTCATGTTTTGTCTCCCCTGTGCGTATCAGAGGCCGTAGTTCTTGCCGGGTGGCCGCCCCCTCCATTAATCAGCAGGTGAATCGCTGCCGTGTCACACCTGAGCACCTGTGACATTCGACCACGCCCACCCTGTCACTCAACGGCTTTGAACCCCGCCCCCTCCCCCACCCCGTGAGCCTGTCTCAGGTGTCACTCCCAGGATATTTAACACCGCCCGGCTCCACCCCCTGAAACGTCCTCTCACTTCCTGATTGATGATGTATCCTGTCAGAATCGTCACCAGGCCTCTGGAATAAAGACAGTGATGACACCAGTGAAGGAGCCACTACATCAAATTACATCAAACACTGAGTGCGAGAAAATTACCCACAACTCAACACTCGCCGCTGAAAGCTGAACATGAGGCAAAAGTCTCAAAATTTTGTATATTGGTCTTGATCAAGACCATCTTAATGGAAATCATATTCACTAATGATAAAACATGACTCAATTATAATGAGCATGTGATTTCCTCCACTTAATCTCTGCATTATTAAAAATATGATGAATTGAATTTGTGTCACTATAATTGTCCCATTAGCTGCATATTTTATTGATTGCTTTAGTTGTCAAATAATGGACAACATTTTGGAGTCGGCTAAATAAAAGATTAAATATGCATTGACTAAAATATTAAACCTTGGGGTGTGAAAGACAAAAATTCTTTGAGTAAAAATCACATTTGACGCACCAGTACTAACAGTGTGAAAATATGCATTCTAATATATGCAGTCACTGGCACCTGACGAAAACCAAACTCGTTGCACTATTGTCTAGCTTAGGTCGGTAAATGTATTACCAGGCACCAGCAAGAGCAGCTACTTTCTAGTCCTACATTCTTCTTCCTTTTTTACCTTGCACTGGTGCAAAATGTAGACTTTTGGATGTACACTTATCTGTGATATCAGTAAGACTGTAGGTTCACTTTAGATTTGGCAAAATCTCTTTAAAACACAAGGAAATCAGAGCTGGCCTGGAACGCACGTGCTGCAAATCAGTCAATGTCTCAGTGGCTTTGAATAGGCAAATAAAGCCTTCGACGCCTCCGTTTATTAGCATCTGAACATATGCAGATGCAACAGAAAGAAAAAAATCCCCTACAAAAGTAGTACATTACAGGACTTACAGATTACAGATAAAAGAAAAAGTGAGACTTGTAATTGCAGCAGGATTCAAGCCAAGATTAGATTACATGCAGACAGAGCTGATTGAATTAAACAGGGGCTCCTGTTCGTGGAATCATGCACTGCGTGGTGTTTGTGGTTTCTAGCATAAGGCAGGGCAGGTGTGGTAGTTCACTGCCCCCTCTGGCAGCATAGGGAATGACAGCCCTCCAGTTCAACACAAACATGAGGCGCACCTGCAGCCATGTAAATATATGCAGAAGAACCGGATTCCTAACCTGGGAGGGTTGGTGGCGTTGTTTGCCCCTAACGAACATGCAGCGATCTCACAACATTCCTTTAACATTAGAGGGGCGAGGCAGACATTAGACCTCTGTCTGTGTGTGTTTGTGGAGCTCACTGCCAGGCAGTCCAGCCTGTGAAATGGGATACGTGAGCCTCGAGCAAAATGGCCGCCGTGAACTGCCAAATTCCCCTCCGATGACCTTCAGGACCTGTAGTCCTCACTCACCTGGAGGCCAAGTGTCCAGATAAGAAGATTTCTGGTGGGAGGGCGGGGGTACTGACCAATGGCTATTAGACGGTAATAATTTTGCATCAGAAACAAACTCCAACCACCTCTCCTCTCAACGATATGTTTTTAAGCTAAGATGGAGCTATGGGACCTGAATTTTGGTTCATATCCAAATCACAGGCCCTAGTGAAGCAGCATTTTTACACAGCACAACCTCCAATATCTCAAAAAAAAAGAGTAAAAAACGTCCCTAATAATATAGCGCAATGATGAGAAAAATTATTTCACATCCTAGAGTGAAAAAGATGGGGATTACACATTGTCAGTGATCACTGATATATGGTGATTAGTTGTCCTAATTATTTTCACTGTAAAATTGACAAGATCACTTGATAAGTTTATAAAATATTTTTTCAGGGAAAGCGTTAGTGTGGAGGTGAGGGATTATGCCAGAACTGCCGTAGGGGGCTTTGGGTCCCTAAGTTCTCAGGGTCACCCCCTCAAAATATTGAAACTCACCTCGCCCTATTGTGGTCACTGACGTGAGGTCAGAGGTGGGTCTGGACACACCTGTAAGCCCAGGTGGTTCTCACGCCGGACTGATGTCTGGGCCGGGGAGGGGGGAGAGGGAGTCCGAGGCCATGACCCCGCCCTCCCAACCTCACCCCCCGGTCCCTGACACCATCAGTCCCGCTGCCGTCTGAGAGAGATGCAATACTGATACTGACACCTCTCCTCCGGGGCCTCTTGCCCAAGTAACGCCCCCCGGGGGCTCCGCCCTCCACGCTTTGAACACGAGCCTTTTATGGTTTTACGATCGCATCTGAGCTTGCGCGTCGCGAGAGGTGCCGTTTCTTGTTCGCAAATGGCGTACAGCAAAAACACATGGTACACTATACAAATACAGCTCAATCTTGTCGTCGTGCAAATAGATTTGTGTTAAAATACACTGTACAAGTTATGAATGAATGAAAATAGAAGGCAGGCTGTAAATATGTGGGCAGTTTTGTTTTCAGGCACAATTCCCCTCCATATCAGATGTGAAAACAATGAATTTGGGGCCAGAGAGGGCAAGCTTTAATTTACAGGCTTTTACTGAATCTGCATTGTGTGAACTGTGTCATAACTGCATTTTAAGGGGCATCGCCATCCAAGAACTTACAGATAGCTTCGTATGTTTTCAAAACTGATGACATAAAGAATATAAACGCAAGCAGAAAAGTGGAGTTTTTACTAGTGGCCGCCATACTTTATGAAGTGAGATCAGATCTGTTAGCCGTTAGCCGATCTCTCTGCAGCGTGGACTCCTCTGCAGTAGCAGAGAACGCACTCCATGAATCTTCCCTTTCACTGCCACAATACAGCAGCATCTCCACTGAGACAGAGCCAGAGCATCTGTCACTGCATACTGCTCTAATATAATATATAACGTGCAGTGTGTGCATGATTATGTGTGCATGTGCGTGTGGATGCAGTTCTGTAACCAATTGGGGACCTTTTCCAGGATGAACAGTCCTTGCTAGGACCAGTAGACCCCAGGGGGACCAACACCCAGTCCTAATGGGGCAAAAACATCATTTCTGAGGGCCTAGTTAACGTTAGGGGTCAGGTTTGAATTGAGGTTAGGTTAAGGTTAGGGTTAGGCATAATTAGGTTATGATTAGGGCTTGGGTTAGGCTGTCCACAATAAAATGACATCAACGTAATGTCCTAATTAGGATAGTAGCACAAACTTGGGAGCATGTCTGTCCTGCATGCACATGATTGTGTGTGAGCTCGTGCGTGCAAGTGTGCATGGGTGTGTAAACCTAGAGGGTGGGCATTCCTCAAATGGCGCACCTCAGAGAAGACTGTGCCCTGGAGGTGAAATTAATGCAGCCATAAAATAACCTTCTGCACCTCCAGCAGAGGAAACGAGGCCTAAAAAGCCATAGAGCTGCCTTGTGGTCAGACCACAAACCGCACATCACGATTAAATACTCTGCGAGTGGCGCGTCATGTATATAAGAGCTAGAGCCCTTGAGCTTAGAGCAGCGCAGAATCGACGTATGCTGATTTATATCACATTCAACTCATGGCATCATAATAGCACCAACTATGTATAAACGGGGAGCCATATCGTGGCAAAGAGTTGCACTGTCACCTCAAAGAGAAAAGGTTGTGGGTTTGAATCCGGCTTTGGGCCTCTCTGTCAGTGCTTGTATGTTCAGTTTACTCCAGGCACTTCAGTTTCCTCCCACTGTCCACAGACTTGCATTTAAGCAAAGTGGAAACTCCAAATTGCACAAAGGTATGAGCGTGAAAGTGGATTGTGTTTCATTCCTGCGATGGATTGGCGAGCTGTCTAAGGCGTATTACCGTTTCTCGCCCTTTGCATGCTGGGATATTTTTCCAGTCCCCCAGTGACCCTGACCAGGAATAAGTGGGTTACATAATGGATGGATGAATTCACAAATATATGCAATAACAGGCCAAGTATACTATAACCTGTCCACATCTTCTTCAGCATGAAGTTTAGCCACCATCCTCAAGTCGATCGTTTATGATTCCCAAGGGCAGGAGGAGCAATAGACATGAAGCCCATCCATACCTCATGCGATAACCTCACAAAATCTCCTCTACGCTTAATTTTAACTTTGTATCACGCTTACACTGTACGATATAGCAGCGAAATAAGTCTACTCAGAGCGCAATATTAAGCAAGGCACTGAGCTAAACAGCTCATTTTCGCCCACGTTTACGCCTCAAAATATCAGCAAAAATCGAAAAGTGTCCAAAGCTGAATCCGTTTACAGTATATAATGTCATTCACATGAAAATACAATGACGTGAGAAACTGAGGGGCATTGAAAAGGCCAGTATGCCTGCATAAGTATGTGCTTCATGCTTCGGATATTCGGGTTGCCATAATTATCATCGCCATCGCTGATGTGAGCTTTCTGCCGGACTGTGTTTCGCAGCTCAGTCGGCTCCAGCTGTCATCGAACAAATGTTACCGTCAAAATATCAAATTTCCACAGATCCGAGGGAGTCTGAAATGATCTAAACAACAGCACCATAGTAAAATCCTCTCTCCTAAATTGTCCACACGATAAATTTAAAACATGCTTCTATCTGACCCGTCAAAGCAGTTTTTAAAAACGCCCCGCGAGTCTTTTTTCCCCTCCTGCGTCTCATGACTCTGAATTGCAATAAAAAAATTACCCATCTCTCGCATTCCATTTTTCTAGTCGGAAAAAAAAAGAACAGAGAAAACATAAGCAGAAGAATAGCTGGGAGGGTGTGTGTAACAAATGGACGCTGCTGATGTTTTCAAAGATAATGACTTTGGAGAAGAGGGCAAAGACAGTTCACGGGTTCACTGTTTGTGCACCAGGCGACAGCCCTCCTCACTTATCAGGTATTTAAGTGGGAACTGAGTGAAGAGTGAACTTCCTTTTCCTCCTCAGCGGAATCTACCATCGCACTGAACGCTTGCTACATCCACGCTCCAATATTTTAATATGCATAATATGTTCCTCTTTTTAAAATTTGTATCTTTGTGGTGTTGTGCTGCCTTTTGGCCGAGTCTCCCTCGAAAAAGGTCACTTCAAGGGAGTTTCCTGGTCAAATTAAGGTCAAATGTATTAAAATTAAGCATCTCTGAGTGCCATATCTTGAGTATTGCAGAGGAGTTAAGTAGCAGGCTGGTGTGTGTGTATGCGTGTACGCATGTGTGTATAAGCAAGCGTGTGTGTGTGTGTGTGCGTGTGTGTGTGCGCACGTGTATGTGTTCGTATGAGTGTGTGTATGTTCTGTGTGTGTGCGCTTGTATGAGGACGCGTGTGTCTGTGCGCATATATCTGTGTGCATGTACGTGCATGTATGTGTGTGTGTTCTGTGTATGTGTGTGTGTGTGTGTGTGTGTTTTTCCCTCGTCCCTAAACGCTGCAGCTTGCCGTCTCCAGTGAAGTGGGAGACACCAGATTTGTTTTAGCTGTCAGGGACAACGGAGGCCCCCATTGTGTCTGTATGCTAATGTGAACTCAGATTCACCCGCCGCAGCACCACTGACCTGACCGTGCACGTACACCTCTGATCCGGCCCCGGGTTCGTCTGGACGCTGGCTCACCCCCCAGCCACTCCCAGCCACCCCAACCACCACCCTGCCGCCAACCCCTACCCCGCTCCTGGGGGGCCGTGTCCGAAGAAAGGACTGGAAGGGGGCAAGACAAAGCAGGAAGGGGCGGACTTATGGGAGGGGAGGAGCAGGGGCAAATTGGGTAGGGTGGCTGCGCTGGGCATTTCGCGAGTGGGGGGGTTCAAAGTTCGACAACTCGTCCGCGTTTTTCCAGAGGTAAGTCAAATATTTTTTTTTTCCCTGAGGTAAAAACAGATTTCCTGTTGGTTTTCTAAGAGGAGGAGGGTATGTGCATGTAGTGATGTGAAGCGAACGGGTGACAATTTTAGTCAGGTGTGTAGTTTTCGTGACCTGCATACGGCTCTGTGCGCTGCGCTTGGTTTTGTTAACGCTGTGGGCAGACTGTGGGCACTGTGTCCTGCTCCCTCCAGTGGTAAACACTGGTACTGCACCTGAAGAGGGAGACAGGGAGAGAGAAAGCTGGAGAGACTTGAGACAATGAGAGAAGATTTCAAGAGGAAAACTGGCATAATTCAACCGGACTACTTGTAAGGAAGTCAAACATAAATATAGCAGTAATTAATTTATGTCAAGTATTTCCTTATTTTTCAAGGAGCATTTCAAATCTCTTTACAAACTTGTTTTCAACATAAAATTCCACCAACGTTCCACTAAAATTTCAACACTCCCACACCTCAAAACCGAAAGCATGAAAGGTCAAACCGTCCTTCACAGACAATTATGCTCAATCAATTTATTCTTGCATTTGCAATCGCAGTGCTAAAACATTGGGACAAATTTTTTTGAACGATGACATCAGCACTAATCACATGACTGGTTTCAGTGATAAAACACAATTATAATTAAGGGTTTAAAATGGACTGCACCAAACAGTGATAGAAAAGTTAAGAAATTAAGAAACTTTTACAGTTAAAGTGTATCACTTGACAAACTTCAATTTAAATAGATGGTGCTTTTATAACTCGCATTAGTCCTTTGTAATGAAATGGAAAATTCTCAAATTAGACAACCCCAACAACTTTCATAGAGTGGATTCTCTCAGTTTCTTGTGACACTTTTTAGAAAACAATAGACAGCATCACATTAAAAAAAATGATTCTAACAGACTGCAATTTTCTCACTCATGTCCACTCTGGTTCAGAAATTAGGATTATTATGTGAAGATGGCACAGCTGGCAAACAATTTGTCCTCAATGTTTTTAAACGCTAAAATTTCAAAAGCGTATCGGATTGCACAACACGGACGCTCACGAATATGTGTGAGCCTATCGACTTCCGTAGCCACAAAGGTCAAGAATTTTCCCCCAAAGAGGCAGAAATTATGAATATGTGACGTCCCTCAAGCAGAGGAGGAGGTGCTTCCTCACACAAAAACTTCAAGGCACTCGCCACGTTAAATCCGCGTTACTCTATTGTTATTTGCCAGGCAGCATATTCTCAGATACCGGAGGAGAGATTGAATCGAATGTGAGATGCTTTATTGAGCCCTTTCTCCGGGCTGCGTGTAGATGAGGCATAGCCGGCCCCGCACATGACCGCCGCTTATTGTACCGCTGACCGTGATAAGTGCGTGGGAACAAAAGCCCGGGAGCTCACTTCATTCAAACACTGTCTTACATCAATTAGCCTCTCCGAGCCGAGCTCGCGCTTCCCGCGATCCCAGCCGAGTCTCTTACCTGATAGCAGAGTACTGAGTCCACTGTTACCGTTTGCGCAGAGTTCACCTGTCCAGATAAATGTTTTCATCCATACATAGAGAGGAAATTCATGTGAGCAATATGTCATATTTAGATTTTCTTTTTTTTTCCCCACATATTATGCATACAAGTGACTTAATCAGCTGGCACCAGGGGAAATTAATTTTCAAAACGTTCAGAGATCCCCAACAGGTTCATTTTAAATGCCTGCCAGGAATGTGTTCTGTTTTGAGATGTGTAGCCTATTTTTCATGTTTTGAGGAGATGGCAATTATTTTTTGTGATTATTTTATCAGCATTTTGAATGAAAGAACAGCATCTAAAATTAGCAGCTGACTGAAGTGGAACAGCTCAGCTCGATGCAAAACCTCCGCTTCTCCTGAATGGGGAAAAACATGAGAAGCCAATCAGTGTGAAGCCATACTTTTAAAAATTGAATATTTTATCATAATGATATCACAATGATGAACAAATCATCACAAATTTGACATTTCAGTTGAACGAGGGCACTTGTTGCCAACTGAAACAACAACCTTGTTCATTTAGTCATTCTTGATATGCCAAAATTGCTCCTGAAAATGATAAAGAAATTTCACAATTAAATCGGTTCCAATTTGAAATTCAGCCCAGAACATCCTCTATAGTTTATCATACTGTGTTTCTGATATGTGTGAATTTGCAGTTGATCCAGCTCGTCGTCAGCGAGAAAACAAACACAGAGGATGTGATTCAAACATCTAATTGCATTACGTTCTGTAACATAGGAATGAATTGAAGGCAAAGCTGGTTTTTGTTCCACAGTGGTCAGGATACCAAGTCAAATGCACTCAAATGTCCATTAATAAATTATCCACTAGCCTAGATACAACTAGGAGATATTATTCTTTTTCTGTGTTTTTAATCACAAAATGAGTACTATATGGCCTCTATTTCCTCAAGACTCATATATGCACAGGCTTTTTCAAAGTTAAGTGATTCAGTTTTAATTTTCATTAACAAACAGATTTCCTGACTTTTTAAAAAAGGCTCCCAAAGTAATAGGTCATGGGTTGAAATATTAATTATTGCTGTTTGGTAGCAAAAATTAATTTAGAGGTATCACATATGAGTGAGGGGCGTTTGATCATTAATGAAGTTTCTGTTTGTAACACTGCTGTCACTCTCTAAGAATTAATGTTTTGCAAATATGGCAATGATTTGCAGGTAAAAACTTATTTAAAAATGTTTGCCTGAGAATGGTGAACATTTTCTTTACTGTACAATAAAATCAGTAAACTTTGCAAATTGTTTGACTTGGCCATTTGTTTTAAAATCTTTTCATTTTTTTTTTTTTCCTTTGGTCGAACTTAACTTCCAAATGGCAGAACTGCCATTTGCAGGAAATCTTTGCTGGAAATATTTTAGTGATAAAGTTTCCCTCAGCAAGATTTTTACACAGCAGTCTTTTTGGAAAAAGTAAAATACCTCAGGGTTTAAGAGACATTTTTAAACACCATGGGGAAGCACAGAACAGATCCTTGTTCAATATAAAAACAACAGAAAAATCACAAATTGCCTAAAACTCAAACCAGTTCATTCCATATATTATGAATTTGTCATGCCACTCAGGGCAATACAACCAGTGGTATTTATATTTTTATAACCCAGACATATAAACACAATGTCCATTAAACACATACAGAAATTAAAATGATAACATAGCAACAAAAACATCTAGAAATGATAAAAAGAATTTGAATAACGAGGCACACATTCAAAGCAAAACCTGACCTTTTCAAAAAGTCCATCGCCATAAATGTAAGAATATTCATTTATTCACGTAGGCCTACTATTGATTGTATTGAAATATGTTCTTGAAGAATAATATTTTCACTATCATAGGATACAGTTGCGCACTTTAAATGAAGTTCTTAGACCTGCAGGTAAGCAGTCCGTATAAATCCGCTTACCAATGACGCTCTGTGTCGGAATCATTTACTTTAACATGACTCAAATGTCAATCCTCGGTCAATTCCCAAAAGATCGGATATTTCGACTTTGAAAGATTGTACAGTTTTTGGTTCTCCTCAAAGCAAGCAAGCAATCTTCAAGAGCCAGTCAGAATCCGTATGGTTCTGGAAATAAAATATCACGGATTTTATAATACAGCATTACAGGCCGCAGTTTTTTCGTGCAGGTACCAGCATTCAATTTTTTTTTTTTTTTCCCCATGAAGAATAAATATTACTTTTGACTCACGAAGGCTTTCAGACCGGCTTTTCCATTTTTCAAAGGTCTGAAGTTACACTCGCGTAAAAGCTTATCATCAGCTCACTCGGAAAACAAAGAATGATCTGACGTGGAATTTTTTCTGCTCGCGCGGGCTTATTCTGGTTAAACGGCACGCGCGAAAGCAAAAATAATTACGGGTCATTGTTGGGGACAAAATCTACAGTGCGCTGCCATTGTGTTTTCACACAGGTTACGAAATGTAATTTAAGGGGCAGAAACGGATGAATAGACCTTGTGTTATAACACGGCACTTGCTCCTAACTCACTGGTGCTCTGCCAAATGGTGCGGTGGGACTTAATATGGCCGCACGTCTCTGTTAACAGCACCAATAAACACACCGTAAAAGCGCTAATACCGCCGGAATGGTTGGCAAGGTGTCGGCCGGATGACAGGTTCACGGGGGGAGTGGGGCTTTACGGCACGCGGTAAATCTTCAAAACTAAGAAGGCTGCTTTGAACGGTAGCGCTTTTTTTCTCCTCTCGGTGACGTCCCCGGAAACAGGTTTGGGAGTATGAAAACATAAACAAATTTGGACCAATTGAGCTAAATATTCCGGTACCTCTCCCTGACGCCAGTTGCGCAAAAATAACAAAAACCTTTATGTACCTGACTCGCCGGTTTATACAGAAGAGGCATTTATACAGCACACCCAAAAGTGACAGAACTTAAAGAGCAAAAATTTAGGGCAAAGGAACAAGTTTAGAAATTCAGGGCAAACATTGTGAAGTTGGGGTGGATGGTGAGACTTGATGGAACATGTTGGGCACTGTGCACCTTGTATGACCCGGACACCAGCGTCAGTGGTTTGCAGGATATTTTTTGCATGATGAGAGGCAAAGCAAGTGAGAGAGAGAGAGAGAAAGGGAGAGAGTCCATCTGCATCAGCTGGCGTTAACAGAATTTGCCTGCAATCTCAACCCCAGGCATTTGAAGTGGATTGAAACAAATGGGCATGAGAGGGCCCCTTTGGAGTGGACATATTGAGTTTTTTTTTTTTTTTTGCAGCTCTGGCTGGTGAACTTTTGACCTTGCGGGAGCTCGGGTTCGACCGTCCACTGAACTGTCTGAACTCCGACTGGTGTTTGACCAAGTCTGCATTGCTGACCTCGCTGCCATGGTGACCGCAGGGTTCACCCAGAGAGCGACCCTGCACAGAAAAGCAACTGTTGCCCAGTGTGAGGAATTTCCATGCAGTGGTCTGTGAGGATCGAACGAAAACGACCCGAGTTGCATCCCGATATCTACAGTACAGCCAGCACTGAAACACTGGATATGGCTTACATTCTCCAAAGATATAGACATGCCTTTTCTGTCTCCTGCAGTGAACAAGAGACTGTAGTTTTGATCTCAAAAATAATATAAATCATACATTCTGCAACACAGGATGTATGGAAACAATGCAAGGGAGATTCAATTAAAAAAAATATCAGATTTCAAGATATTTTACTGCATGTGTTTTAGTTACCCAATACATGTCTTAAATTAAGAAAAAAAAAAACCCCAATTATTTCTGACAAGTCACAAGCTTTTAACAGCGTGAGATCACTGTCCAATTTTAAGAGATACTGAAATGACACGAAATAGGCTTCCTTGAAGAAAGGAAGAAGTTTGGTGGAACTTTTTACAAAGTTTTTTTTTTGTCTTTACAGATCAATTTGTGATGGCACAGATCAATTAATTAAGGAGGTGAAATCACTGCAGTGAAGTGAACTGCTGTAAAATTGCCTCCTGCAGTTCTGAACACTCAGTAGTTCCAGGTTATGCAAGCCTCGCCTTAGCAGGTCCTCTCCAGAGCCCACAAATCAGCCCTGCAACAGAGCGTGCCCACGATCTGGAACCACCTCCACCCTGTGACCTCTAGTGGAGCTGCAATCACAGGCTACATGAACTCGTCAGTCTGTCATTTCGAAATATATCAGACTCTATAGTCAGATCTTCCCAGTCTGTGTTCGAGCCACGGCTCTCAACTGTCAGTTGTGATTGTTACATCATCATTAGAATTTTCAGTTAAAAACATTCTACATCTCATGCCGCGATCCCAGACTTTAAAAATATAAGGCAGGAGTATATTTTTGTCTCTAAAGAAGCGGAATAGCTGAGATGTATCCAAGAGAAACAGTGTTATGCAAAAGTGAATCTGCACTTCAACCCCTCAAGGCGGATAAACCCGAACCAAGGAATACGAGGCAGTCCACACCTCACAATAATGACGGCACATTATTTGGTATGGAAAGGGGAGGATGTGTACGGGGCACAGTTGCCGTTTAGAGTTTAAGTTAGAGAATCCCTGGCCAGAAAGTGTTATTGTTTTAAAGTGGTGGCACTACGAGACCAGCTGCTGGGCCATGGCCAGCCTGTCCTTGTCTGTCGGCTCCCCCGCCACTGTGTGTGGCCCACAGAGCCAGAGAGAGCCAAAATGTCTGCCATTGCACTAGAACAGCTGGCTGCAGATACTGCAACTCGAATTTGGCAGCGGGGGTCTTTCCAAATAGCCAGTTGTGACTTCAGAAATCATTTGATTTCGCAAAGTGATCGCCTGAAAATTAAAGAGAGTTTTTAACAAAATACAATTTTATTCATCTCTCTAAAATGTGCGAATGCAGATGACCACATGTTAGCAGCATTAGCAGTGAGATACTAGGCTATGTGGCGGTACCTCAATACGGTCATGATTAAACGCTGTTGCTATGATGGAGGTGTACATGCGGACAGGTTAGGGCTGCGTAAATTTGAGATCATCACATGGAGTCACAAAAGAAAAAAGTTTTGGAAATCCAGATATAACTGTTGCATGCACTGTGCTAAATGCTTTGGTGGTAGTGATGGTGAAGGTAGGAATAGCAGGATATGAATGCAATGTCAGTAACATAACAGCAGAATGTCATAATCAATTTAGATTGATTTTCTTTTTTCCATTATTATTATTATTATTATTATTATTATCATCATCTAACCATAAGATATTTTGCATAACCCTATCTATCATTGTTCTTATTACAGCCCGAAGTCTTTAAATTCAGGTTGCCTATTTTACTGCGGCAACAACACCGTTTATATCATCATGATGCATTTCTGGCCTGTCGTAAACACAGAAATCCAGTTTAAATATTGGCAGGTCCCCGGTGTTATTTCACTCCAGGGGAAATTAATTTTCGCCACATTCATGATGGAATGGCTTTTTTCATAATTTACTGGAAGTAGGGGGGTGTGAACCCCAGCGGACAATTCAAACTGCAGGGGGAAAACCTATCTGCGGTGGATAAGGACTAAGCTTGGCTTTAGGAAATCCTCGCAGTCGTAAATTTAATTTACTTCGGACGAAACAGTCGCAGTCGTGCAATTCTCCCCCGTCACTCCATTGGACGCGGTCCGAACTGGCAGAACCTAGTCATGAGGGACGCTGCAATCCAGTGGTGCCATAGGAATCGCGGTTATCTGAATGAGGCCTGTGTTCGCGCCGGGCACTCGACATTTCAGCAGACACGCGCACCTCCAACAAAAACAACTCGCAGTCCAGCTCCGGACACAATTTGTCAGCCCTGCTGAAGCGGCAGCGTGCGAGAGAGACCGCTTTTTCCATTCATTACTTATGAGCATGATGCTCTTCTATCCGACTGGAGAAAACTGGCTCGCTGATTCCTTTCCGAGGCCTAAGCAGAACCAATAAACTTGTGAGGACAGTCTTAGACACACATACATTTTTCTAGAAATCAAATATTTGAAAAATAAGAGAACAGTTTTTAATTTCACAGAAATATCTCGATCTTAAATCAATGAAAAATAACCATAATTTGTAAAACATAGTTCTATTACAACTGCTATTATTACTATTATTTATTTATTTATTTTTTTTTTTTTTGCAAGGACAGTCATATGTTTCCCGGAGTACACACTAGCGCAGCTTTGTACCATACTTGTAGTTTGCTTCTCACGGACGTCTCTCAGCCCAGTGCTTCCCAGACCAGAATGATATGAATTCACTAGTTGAAAAAATACCTTCTTGATCGGTTCCTTTTGCAAAATATGTTTTTAATACAAATTTCTAAATTTGGACCATATTGATTTCTGATTAATCACTCCTGACTTTGCACCATTTGATGCTATTTACAGAAGTTAAAATACTTAATTTAGCTAAAAAATATAGCACTGTAACAGGAGTGAAGTGTGTCCAAATGTTTCACTGGCACTGCATTTTGATTTATATGATACGAAATGATACTGTATGGGACTTAGCATTAAACAGCAAAATCTACTGGCATAAAGCATAATTAAAAAAAAAAATGTCACTGTGAATTCAAAAAATGCATTTGTGTCTTGTTTCTAAAATTCAGCGGCCATCTTTAAAAATACACTATGGACATAACCAAACATTGACATGACCGTCACTGAATTTCACTGCTCAGAAAGTTAATCAAATTTTTTCCGAGGGTCACCAATAAAATATTGCCCTAATACTTCTATGCTAAGAAACAAATTTGGCCAGTAAACTGAATTTATAAATGCAGCTATTATAACATGCCGTTACTGTGCCAGTTGGGTTTTTAAATAGCTTTGCAATTCTTTACAAGGTCTGAACGATGCATGTTAATTTGTTTGTTTTCCCACACTGAGACTAATATAAGACTGACAAATGATAATTTTAATAATAATATACTAATAATTTGGTCAATTTCTGAAATAATAGCCTATATAAAATACATTATTGTAATGTCTGCATTAGGCACGGCCCAACTAACCTCTTAATGAAATCAAATGGCGTGCATCATTTAGCGAGGCCCGACACAGAACGCACGCTCTAGCATGATGTCCACTTGCTTGTATACACTTGCGTGTACCAGCATCAATATTGCTCTCTGCCTGTGACAGAGGTGCTCCTCCGATGCTCCATACGACAGTCCAACAAGTCAACAAACAGGCTAAACTGTTAAAAAAAATCTGTAGCGCTAAAGAGAGGCAAACTCTGGCCTAGCCCGATCGGAAATCTGTCTGTGGAGGACCCACCCCTGTTCCCCCCCCCAAGTAGCTAATGAAAGAATGCATTCACAAATTTAATAAAATAATGAGGTGCCAAGTCGATCTCTATTACAGGGGCAGGTCATTAATAACAAGAAATTTGCAGCGTCAGAGGCGACGAAGCTCATTTCGTTTGAATATAAATACCATAATTAATTTACGGCTCACAGTTTCTTAAAATTAAATAGACTGAGGTTCGAAACATTATTCACGGAGTGCATCAGAAAATGTCATCCGGGCAGCCTCTTGTTTTCCTGTTGCTAATAGCGCAGTGTAATTTCAGGCGAGGCGGCTGCTTTATTGATGGGACTGAATATCTTTTTGAAGTCAAATCTACTTTATCACACGTCTCCGTCACAATAAAAGTATGGAGTTATCAGCGAGTACTTATAACTTTTAATGCTGCAAATGTGTCCTCAATAAAACTTAATAAATGTGTGGAGTGAACAAAACAAATACAGATGGTTCTGTTCATTTTCCCGGTATGGTTTGGGTCCACTTGACCCCTTAAAGGCAGAAGGGTCACTGCAAATCAATGCGGAGTTATTCTGTGTGATCACCTTAATATCCTATGATGAAGCATTTCTGTTGTAGTGGTGTCTTCCAGGATGACAATGGCCCAAAGCCCACGAGGCAAAGGGTGACTGAACGGTTTTATGCGTATGAAAATGATCCTCAGCATATGTTACTTCCATCACAGTCACCAGATCTCAAACCATCTGAACTCATATGGGATATTTTGGAACAATGTGTCAGACAGCGCTCTCCATCACCATCATTAAAACACCAAAATGAGGGCATATCTCTTGGAGGTGAGGTCCTCCATCCCTCCTCTAAAGTTTTTACACCTGTAGGCTCTTTGAAATGCCACACATTGGGCACATTGAGACTGTGGAGGTACAACACCTCACAAAGGCTCTTCATGTTAATTTTTTCATCAACTTCACACCCAAAGCCAACAGTGTGTTTATATATGTATGTGTGTGTGTGTGTGTGTGTGTGTGTGTGTGTGTGTGTGTGTGTGTGTGTGTGTGTGTGTGTGCTTGTAAAGTTGTCACATACATCATGTTTTGGTGAAGGACACAGTAAAACTCTGACTTGAACGAGCCTCAGATGCACTCCAGCAGCCAGCAACGTCAAAGGCGCCCTTCAGAAATGGTACTATTTCCCCTCTTCTGCAGTTTTTTTATCATTCTTATAACTATGGGTAATTGATACATTATATTTGTTCATTTAGCCCTTTATTTATCTACGTGCTGCTCGTTCCTCGTGCTGACCCTCGGAGAGTGGCGGCTCTCGCCTCGGAGATTAATTTCTCCGGGCGCGCTCGTGCATAGAGTTAATAAGCAGCGGCTGGTATGATCCATCTACGGAGGGCACAAAGCGTGCTAAATGAGTTCGGCGCGCTGATGAGGGACCCCTCCCCGCTCCCCTCTCCTTGCGCACCACCCCTGGCCCCCGGCCCCCACCCAGCCGAGCCTTAATGAATTGAAAAAGAGCCCTTATTAGACTGGGAACAGGCTTGACGCAGGGCTGCCACTGTGATCGGGGTTCAAAAGTTCAGTCCGCTCCCCGAAGGCAACAGAGCTGCTGCCACTGCCGCGGTGTCGGCTGCTGCCGCCGGTGCAGGGTTCTGCTCGCGCTTCTCTCCCCCCCTACCACTCTTCCCCCGTCCCCCCCCCTCGCCCCTTTCTTGTCCTCTCTCTGCTCTTTCCCTCTCCTTCACTCCATCTTCCCCAGCTTCAGTAAGGCACAAGCAGCCAGAAGGCTGGATTTGGTCCCTCTGACTGCCGTTTAACACTGGTCATGCTAATGTCGGGCTTTGCTGTACATAGGCATGTCATGTATATGCTTAAAAACACACACGCACACACATACAGGCGCATGCATGCAGACATACGAGTGAGCATTGAGTACACACACATTTGCGCAAGCACCAGCATGCAGAAATGCACTCAAACACAATCATACACAAAAACACACAAACACACGCAAACACAGAAATACACCCACAAACACACAAAATAAGTGCAGACCCACACAAACATGTACAAGGGCACACACAGTGCCCTCACACACACACACGCACTCCAGCCGCGAAGACGAACCAGCACTCAGACAAATATAAACACCCACTGAACCCACACAACAATCCCACAAATGTTTTTGATTATTACAGGCATGTTCACAATCCTACATGCAAGCACTCCTCAGAATCCCTGCTGCCTCCTGGTTCCCAAACTCAATTCATCAAGCCGAACTGTTTCTCTGGCTCGGACAAGTCATCTGCAGCCATTGGGCCAGTAGCCTGCGCATTGTTGATTAGTAAATTACTTGCATTTTCAGTGTCCAGCATCTGTCAATACAATCAATACTACATGACGTTACATTTCTCATTAGGGCATGGAGTGACCAGCTAGGCTCGTGCTAATTGCTATTAGCTGAAGAGTTACTGTCATTTCCTTAAGTGTGCGGCTGTCTGGGCTTGTCGAGAGAGAGAGGGTTTTCGTTTTTAGAGCCGCGCGATTTGATGCTATCGCGCTCCCCCGGTGCTTTCGCCGCAGTTTGGAAATACGTCACGTCGTAGCGGCATCGAGGAAAGCACCATTAGTCAGAATGTGTGTGGGCAAGATCTCCAACTGCCTCATTATTTATTGAGATAAGCGCGGCCCTCTGAAAAAAAGGGAGATTGATTCGATATCGTCCCGCTGTGCTAGAGGTTACCAAAACAGTAACGGCGGAAATGCTGATAATGGGAGCATCGCCGTGGTGAACGAGGCCGACCGCGCTCCTCCGAGCCTGATGTCACTCAGGCCGCGGACTGCAGCCCTAAGTGTCGACTCAACCAACGCAAGTACTTGACTCTGATTCGCATTTAAACTCGAGCATTAGCGGTCAAACTTCGACGGTTTTGCGATTTCATCTCCCATCATTATCAGACAACATTTAATTCTCAGAAAAGAACGTTGAGGGTCAGCCTCATCCTCAGAGTAATTGAGATGACAGCAATAAGGAGAAAAGCTAATTAAAATAAATAATTTAAAAAAACAGGTTAAAGAAAGAGCAGAAATAAATTTAACCCCTTTAACTTTTTGCTTAAGTTCTCCCTTAAAACCCCTTAAACTGACTTTTCACTTAAGTTTTCCCTTAACCCCTTAAATTGACTTTTCACTGAAGTTTTTCCTTAACCCCTTAAACTGACTTTTCACTGAAGTTTTTCCTAAAGTGGGTTCAAAGTCAGTAGAAGTATTTTCCTCATTGTGTGAGACAATGTCCTATACATACTCTGTATCTGTTGATTGCAGTGCTTCACTGAAGCTGCATCACACATATTAGGAAAAATATTCAAACCCAGGACACCATGTTTTTATGGCAACAATATGACATCAGATTATCTACAACGTTTTAAACCAATCTTCGTATAATTCAGCCAGACATATTTAGGATCGTTAGAAACCTTGGGATCTCCACTAGAACTTAAATTTTGACTTGAATGTCCACAACTTTGAATACAGCAGCTACTTTTGACAGACCTATATGCGCTTTCGTAAGTTTTATGGGGTTAAACTGTTTTGTACAGATACAGAGAAGACTGCAATTGATTTTACAATCCATTAGTGATAACTGCACTGGTACAAAATGTGTTGGCGAAGAAATAAATGAGGCTTTATTTGTAAGTGAAAAGTTCAGGGCAAAGAACTGGACAAATGGTGTGAGCTCATCTCAGTCTCCTGCAGCTAACCACAGAACGAAGCATAGCAATAATATCCACTTATTCCTAATGATACAGATCAATAATGCGCACATCACACAATGTCATTAGAAAAGAAATAGTCAAGGGCCCATGTTAGAGATGCTGCAAGTAAATTCAGATCAAAGAGCTATGCTTCCCTCTCCATGTCCAAAATATGCTGATTATAGGTGAACCACAGATACTACATATGCTGTAGGTGTGAGGTTGCACACTGCCATGTACTGACGACCAACAGGGGCATTCAGGTTGGTCCTGCCCTGTACTAAATGCATGCTGGGATATGCTCCAACCCCACTGACCACCCCCCTAAACCTGAATTGGACAAGTGGCAATAAAATATAAATAAAAAGATCGATCTATGAATCATTGTACAGCTCCAACCCAATATTGACTCAACATTCTCAGCAGGATTGCCACGATAGCTGTGATCCGGTAATGCAGCAGGTTGCCAGACTGACAGCTTGTGAAGTCTGACATTCGCATGGGTAGATGAGTATAGACGAGCCCATGAAAAGTGCGGCCTACTAACGCAGGTAATTTAGCAGTCATTTCACCCATTTGTCGGCGTATAAACAGAACATAATGGCAGCCCGCTTAGTTTGGAGCGTTAGCGCAAAAGTCAGTTTAAATAAATTCATTCCAAAGTACGTCGCAAATAAATAAATAAACACGCGACAAGAACTGCGGAATGCGGCCTCGTCATTAAGGCCCAGAGTAATCGGAATTAGGAGTGTAATTGGCTGGGCCCGAGCCGGAGAACAATCGCGAAGGTCCCTGCTGCACTAATTACGTGAGAGGAAAGAAAATGGAGCCCTCGTTCAGTCCATTAGTGAAGGCTGGGTGGGCGGAGCAGGGAGCCACACCTAATTATAGCCTAACGAGGAAGACAAGCTCTGAAATGAGCAATCGCAATGTGAACTGCTGACGGCGCACTGCTGAACTACTGCCTGCCACATGCCCGAAATGAGCACTGCTAATGGCCTGCAGTGAAGAGTACATACACACACACACTCACACGCGCACACGGACACAAAAACGCATGCACACACAAAAGGCACACAAACACAGATACACACGTGCACACGCTCATTAGCTCACACTACATACACATGAATGCACAAGTGTTCGTACACACCGTCAAACTACTGGTGCTGAAGTATACAAAACTCCACACACAAACCTGTACAAACAACACAGACAGTCTGTCAAACTGCCTGCACTCAAATACACACAAGTGGACACACAAATACACTCAAATACTGGACACTCGCTCTCTCAAACTGCCTCCCTCCGGGTACACACACACACACACACACATACACACAAAATACTTATAATCAAATAATCACAAACGCATACACACATGTATACACACACCCACGTACGCAGACACAAACTCACGCATGAACCCACTCACACACACACACACACAAAACACAAACAGAAAAATGTACACTCGGAACACACTGCCACAAACAGACAGAGTAACCCCAACAAATCAAACAATCACATTTAAAATTCATCCTCCCCTTTTTTTCAGAAAGCCCATTTCCTCTCCACAGTTTCTCTGTAATTAAGAGCGACACTGAACTCTGAGGGCGTCTCCCCGTTACTCTCCGGGCGGCCGACTGCGACGCCACCCTTAAGAGCCCATTCCAGCCGCCATTCCCGCCGTCAGTCTCTCAAGAACGTAATTACGGCGCCGCTAAACTGCAGCAAAAAAGTATCAGAGAGTTCATTTAACCCGCAATATTGGCCAATATCGCCGCCGTTCATTGCCGTTAAGGCTGCGAGGCGCACTTCCCAGGTCTCCTTTATGGGCCTTCTTTATCCGTTGGGCGCGTCCCGGTTTTTGGTTGCGCTTCACAGCGAGCAGCTACCGTTCGCGCCCGGGAGAAGCGGATGGCGGTCGGCATCTCCGCCGAAGCGGCCCACTTGGCGTCAGCCAGCCGAAGAGAATCCAATGGCCCCAGTCCAAACGGCAGCATTGTAGATCCATAAAGGCCCGATTATTCATACGCTGTTGATTTTAAACAAGCTGAAGAAATGGCTTTGGTGAGCACTTTGTGGGGGAAAAAAAAATCTTGGAGGAGGAACTGGAATCAAGGAGGAATTCCGCTCATTTTTGTAAATGAAGTGAATGCGCTTCAGGCAGATGAAATAAAAGAAGGAAAGAGAGAGAGAGGGAGGAAAAGAAAGGCATTCTCACGATGGGCTGAAGGGTCCTGTATTATTTGTCCAAGGATGATCATATTTCTGCGTGCATCACAGACACATTGACAGTATTAGGCACCCAAAACAGACATGAAACACTCCCTCAACTTAATATCAAGTATGCCTGTGTGTTACTCTGACAATGTGTGCTTGTACGTGTGTGTGACAGTGCAGGTCTGATCATTCAGATCAGCTTATTAGTGAATCTTGTATGAACAACATTTTTAAACACATAATACTAAGAGAATACATTAATGCTGAATTGTTCAATTTTTATTGGAGGAAAACTAAAACCTTATTTCTTTGAGACATTTTTTGGCACTAATGGCATTTTCCACAGAACTGCATTGCGCTCAGTTCTGTAAAAACAAAAATACAATCAAGAACATGACGTAGCAGGGACACTTCGCTTGAAAAACCTGCACATGAACTCTGGGTGATCGGAGGGATTCAGAATGCAGTGATATCTGCATGAAAATACCCCATAAATGAAAAAGTTATGTCAGGTTTGCGGCAGACTTTTATTGTAAATGGCATTTTAAATTTTAGTGTCTCATGCCACATCATCCAGAGCATAGTGCTGCTTTCACACTACGGTTTATATAAATGTTCTGTTATCCTTGATGAATATCCTGAAAAAAAGCACTTAGTTTTATTTTCTATGCAGATTTATATTCCAAGACAAGCCAGCTTCATCTAGAAATTTCATATTTTAGAATTTAAATTTTATCAGGAAAAATTAAATTACCTTCAATACACAGTGATACAATACATAAATATTTGTTTTTTTTCAGCAAGTTTCTTTTTCAACTTCAATATGCCATCTTTCTGACCTAACAGCAATGACCAGAACTTGGCTCTCGGTTATTGGATTGTAATGCTAATGTGACAGATTGGTAAACTAATACCCAATATTGGTTACAATTAACAATGAATTTAAATAATGATAATTGTAAATGATAATATATAACAACAAATGTCACTTCAACTACAGGATTGGCCATCTGTACTCTCCAGCTTGGAAAGGGCAGGAAAAACTCGCCCTGCAAATCGGTATTAATTACCGCCGACCAAAGAGCATAAAAAGTGAACCCAGGGACTTGTTCTTCTCGCTTAGCATTTTGCACTTGGGCATCGTTGCTGCAAAATGGCCTCACAGCCTCTGTGGGTACTGGCAGCCTACAGGCCTAGACCAAAAATCCAGCAAAGGGGGAATTTAAACCCGAATAAACAATAAAGCGAGAAATGTGAAAAATAAAGAGGAGAGAGTCCGTGCGCAAATCTCCGTCGGTAACAGAGCAGAGCTACGAGGAGAATAAAAAATAGGGTGGAGGCTCTAATCTGGTTTGTAGCTGTCTGTTTCTTAGATTAATAGAGAAACAATCTTTCGCTCCGAGTTCATTGAGAGGTCAGCATTCCCAGGTACCTCCTGTTCCCCCCCCATCCCTCTGCCTGGTAAATGAGAATCTGATTTTTTCTCTCAATTGGACTCCGTCGCTGGAGATTAATGAAATTTCGATGCAAGGCCCAGGTGCCTTCGTAGCTTTGTTAGGAAAACGGATGAGGATTGTATCGGCGTGACGACCGCGCAGCGCGCGATCCACGGAGACTGTGCGCGCGGGTCTCTGCAGCCATAAACCAAAGGGGGGAACTGTAGCCACATTGATTTCTCCTCTGCCTGTATTTAAGTATGCATGTCGAAAGAGGGGTGGGGGGGGTGAGAGCATGACAGAGGTGATTGGATTTCTTTAATTGTAAATGACTGATGCCTGCAAATTCCTCGGTTCTGAATACCCCCCCCATCTCACCTCCTCACACTCAATAGAAACGCACATGAGCGTACGGGTGCACACATGAGCGTGCACGTACACGCTCGCCTGTTTGCTCAGCTGGTTTGCACGCTTCAGTTAAAGTGACAGGCCGCTCGTGCATTTCCAAAGAATCCGCACTGTTCAAGATAAGTGCTTTGAGTGGGACAGCGACATACTCCACACCTGAAAAGAATATTCCAGAACAAATACGGATTCCCGACCAAGCCTCAACGTTTTGTTCACACCTCACCCCTTAACTACTGCCAACAGATCACAGCCAGTGCATATATCAGTGAGCCGACAAGCATTAAAATGCCCCATATGTACAGTAAGCATGTTTAAACATACGTTGAGTTAACCACTTTCCAGCAATTATGGAGTTAATTAGAACTGGAGGATCTTTCTTTTCCCGAAAATGGCTCCCAATTAATTGGACATCCGCCAGTATCAAATACCAAAAAAATATTTACAATAACAGTTTCAGTTTACATTTCTATCATCAATCCTTCTTAGATCCACTTGTCAGTAATCATGTACTTTGGCAGTCCGGCCTAAACTTCAATGAAGTTGACTTGAATTTAAGAGGAAACTGAGTGAGAAACAGAGATAAGGAGGCTGTTGGGAGGAGAACGAGCTCAAACAAATCATTTCCCAATATGTAAATGTTTAACAGACGTTTGACGGCGGAGTTTAAAGCCTTCGTGGTTGAAACGGGACAGTAATTAATGACCCGAGAAAGGATTTTTTTCCAGCCCGGCCTTACAGTAAAAGTGGTTCATTGTTTCTGGCCCCAGAACAATTTTCATGCAGTACTGCGCACAAACTGGCATGAATTATTCCTCCTCTTATTATATCATAATCACACATTAATATACTTATTATTTTTGCGACAGAAGCAGTAAAACCGTGACACTAAATGACTGTGTGATCATTGCAGGCCTATAAGAATAGCCCATGTGAATGATAATGTCTTTTTTTTTTAAACCAGGAAAAAAAATTGAGGCTGTTCTCAACGGACAAGCATAGCCTGGAGGGACTGAAGATCGTAAAATTTAATCCATTAACAGTATAAACATCCAACTGCTCTAGATGGGTTGGCACACTGGAAATGGGCTCATTTGTTTGTCATTTAAGTTGTTTTTGTTAGAGTCTTGGGACTGCTGCCTAACTAGCATTACCTTTATTATTTTTAAGGTGAACAAGCCTTATACTGCTATGCAGTCTTTGACAGGAACAGTCATGGCTCCAACTGAATGCTTGTCCTCTTCATCCTTCAAATGTCTCAATGACAAAGTCAATCCCGAAGATTACCTAATAACAAACGAGGAGAGACCAGAGACATTTATCTCAAACTGTAGAATGCAGGTACATCTTGCTTTTCCAGTTATTTCTTTTCAAGAACAACGGTCAATATACAGTACCAGTCAAAAGTTTGGACATACCTACAGTTTTCTTACATTACATGTTAAATAAAGAAATAAGCATCTTTTTTTTTGCAAAAAAAAAAAAAAAAGATCTAATTCTTAAATCAGAATTTGTTGTCATAATTGTTGAGCATACTCACATTTTTTTTTTTTTTTTTTACATGACGGGCAGTTACATGACTATAATGAGTTAGCAGCTAAGCAGCCGTCTAAGTTCCCAAAGATGTGCTCCACTTGTGGTTCGGTTCTCATTGACCCTTTTGCCCAATAAGTCCCAAAACAGCTAGACTTTAATTCGACCATTAGAAAATAATAGGAGCTCGTTTGTCTGTTTACTTTGCAAAATATGGTGTCTTTGAGAATTCCAAAATTTTGTATTCTAACAAGTAATTATTATTTTTTAACTTCTGACTGTTTACCTCTGACCAGATTCCAATTGAGATTATACAGAGAAGTTCAGCCATTCAAATTTCTCCAAAAACACAGCGCTGTGACATTAGCAAAGTGTGTCCAAACTTTTGACTGGTACTGTATATTATATATCCTATATCATAATCTGGAATGAAAACTACAAAAACATATGTTGACGGATAGAATGAAAATATTTTAAAATCTGCAGTCTGCAGTTACTGTGGGCCTTGTTTTATTTTAAATTTTTTCTCCCTGAAATGACATTCCTTGGGTTTGAAAAACTCTACCAACCTTCATAGCTTCTACTACTAGAGGTCAGTGAAGACCAAATAAAATTGCAATGTTGTAGAGTTTGTCTCCACAGCAAATACTGCTGTGTTGGTGTTGGTGTGGCTTAAAAACACAGGCGAAACCACACCTGTCTAACTGCGGTGTTTACGTACGGATACTTCAGCCAATTACTTGCATGTAGATGCAATGGGGCGGTAGAACGATTCATCAATACGCAGCAGTTCACTGCGGCATTGATTTATGGATCCATGAATTTCCCGGTTATATTTTCTTCTGAGGTACTACTGTAGGTGACACGCACAAGCACACACGTGCGCACACACACGGTCATGAATTTGCGCCGCTGTCACTTTTAAGCGCCGACACGCATAGCCATAAACAGCGCCGGCTTCGCAAACGGTTTTGCAAGACTTTGGGGACTGGTCATAATTGCTCTAATTAGTCTTTTATAGAGCCATTACAGGGGGAACAAATAATGTCCGGGGCACAGTATACGGTGTCCGCAGAGGTGCAAGTCTACAGGCCCATCATTTCCCCCTCACCAGGCCCAAAAGAGCCTGTCAAGAAAAGGGCAGCTTAGGCGGCTTTTCCCACTGATGGCGGGAGGCCATTTTGAAATGTCACCATTGGTTTGGGAGCAGTCCATCGCAGGGAGAGTCACAAATCAGCTCCGCTCCCCCAATTTACCTCAGATCCGGAAAAATGCTTAACTGCATTAAAATACTCCACAGTGCCAGAGCGACACTGTACGTTACTGAGCAATAATCTACCGAGAAAAACAAAGCCAAATCACATCACTACAGTCTACTGATCTAGGAATAACATTGCACAATAATCTAGCAACCAAGAGAAACACTGGATAACTATAATCCACTGATCCAGAAATAACATTGCACAATAATATAGCAACCTTGAGAAACAGTGTTGCAACTGTAATGAACGAATCCAGAAGTTACATTGTCACATTGTACAATAATTCAATAACCCAGAGAAAACATTGGCAACTATAATGCACAAAATTAAACAACCCATCGTAACATTGACAATACTCTATAGCAACCTCGAGAAACTGCTATATTCCATTGGCTATAGTCCATTGTTCTACAAAAAAAAAAAAAAAAAAAAACGCTGCACCATAACCTAAAGATATTGAAAAACACTGTGTGTTACATTAATTAAAAGATTTATAAACTCCCTGCTCTGCATTTTCACTGTGGGTTGCAGGCATTTTGCTTCTGAAGACTTATTTTACTTATCTAACTACTGCTGCTCAAGGGAGTTTTTGCGGTAGTTTGCCGTAATATTCATTTTCTAAGCATGTTAAGTAAGTACACCATTTTTGTTCTATTATTTTGATTTACCCAGAGACTGTATTAATTCATTTTATTCATCCCCAGTAACCAGTTCTTTATTCACATTGCCAATTTCAGATGAGCCATTACCGCATAAAGCACATCGATGATTAGCCCCTCATTTTTATAGAGTCAATTCCTGGGCCCAGTGTTTTCAGCCCGAGATCGTAAGTCTTGAGTCTGTTATATTTAGGAACATATCTTTCTGTCCACTTGCACAAACAAGCAAACAGGAAAATTCAGATCAACAGGATATCGTTATCTTTTAGGAGCTCATTTTCAGCACTGCATTTTCATTGCCTTTTTTTCCAGTATTCTCTAATTCGGAAAACTGAGCCATAATTTAACTGCAAGATTACTTCTGCACTGCAGCATCCTCTGTTCATTCGGGAGAGCGCGCGCACACACACACATTCATACACGCACACACGCATTCATACACACACACACACACACACACAAACAAAACACGCACACACAGACACGCACAACCACGCACACACATGAGCACGCATGCACACACACACTAACACACACGTACGCACACATACACAAACACACATTCATGCACACAAGCACGCAAACACACACACGCATATGCACACACACACACACACACACGCATGCACAGAAGCACATGCATAAACACACATACACACACACACACATGCACGCATACACGCACGCATACATGCAGGTGTATCCACAGAAAGGAATGCAGCTCCACAATACACTTGTTTCACGGCACAGTTCACCTACTGTGCTGCACTGTTTCTCTATTATCTCTGATAACACAAAGAAAATTGGTTAAAATAATAAGCAGATGGGAATGAGAAGATCATTCCATCCTGTTACTTTCAGTCAAAAATACATTTACTGGGCCAAGCCCTGGTAATGATATAGTCGCACCCTACTGCATAAATGCAGTATATAATATCGTGTGTGTGTGTGTGTGTGTGTGTGTGTGTGTGTGTGTGTTCAATGCAGTGTATACAGTGTCTGTGTATTAAATGCAGTATATACTCTGTGTGTGTGTGTGTGTGTGTGTGTGTGTGTGTATGTCTGAGAAAGGGAGAGAGAATTTTGCAGTATCTCAATAGGAATGAACATGCCCTTCCTTTTTCAACTGTTCACTATTTAGCACTCAGATTTGGAAAAGTAAAATGATTGACACAAATAATTCATTCAAAAATATCAACATGGCATACCGTAATAAATAATATTCCTCTGGAGGAGGTGTTAAAGGACAAATGAATACAGGTATCACCAAAAATATCTAAATACGTAAATTTTCAGGAATGAGAAATAACTGTGGAACCTTGCAAATGCTGAGCTCAAATCGCAAATATATCGAATCAAACACACAACATCTTGACCCGTCAGTAAAAACAATCCTAAATAAGAAATATCCTTTCCACAGTCGTTTGCTAATGCAGAAATTATCCATCCACAGGAGAAACGCAGTTCCCATCTAAGTCCTACATTTCACATTTTTCAATTTAATTTCCCAAACCACAACAATGGTGCAGCATTCATATAAATGCAATATGTTACTGTTCTTAGTTCTCTATGACGTTTTCGAGGTTATCCACCCCAGGGTTGCGGCTGACCCCGTGACCCTATGACCCCGTGAACTCTGGATGACCGGTCACGAAGTCAGCTCTCTGCAGACAGAGCCCGGGCTTGTGCTTGTGCTTGCGAGAGGGTCGCGTCTGGGGTCGCTGCGGGGGCCAGACGATGACACTCGGCCCCGTGAGTGGCCCTTTCTCTCCTCGCAAACTTCTCTCAATCCCCCACCCTCAAAATGTCAGAATTAAAAACCTTCCAATTACAGTATTTTTTTAAGTTGGCCTAAAATCTTGGAAGTCAGTTTGAGGCTACTTAAAAAAGTTCAGCAAACAGTTAGATTTACTTAAAAATGTTATGCCAACATTCCGCTCCATTTGAGTGTTAGTGTTGGAATCATCACCATCCCATTACAGCAGCCTTGTTCGTTTTAGCGATGCAAACTCATTTCCGGAACCTTCAGCCAAAGGTTCCTATTTCGGAGTTTCAGAGAGTGCGTGGGAGGCTGGCTTTGCGAGTTTGGAGAGATGAAATAACAATAGCCCTGTCAGGGAGTGTTCCATCACATCAGAGCAGCTCAAAAAACAGCCAGTACAGGAAGAAGGCAGGAACTGGTGTGGTCTGAGCTCTCCGGTCATTCATGGAGCCGCAGCTGAGAGCGGAGGTTTGAACTGAAGGGAGGGTAGGTGCCCACTTCCCCCCTAGCCTGTCTGACCACTTCCTGTGGGCGGGGCTCTCAATCACAGAGACTGATCCAGCACAAAGCTAGCAAGGAGAGCGTGGAGCTTTGCCCTGAAGCCTGTTTTTTTTTTTTTTTTTTTTTTTTTACTGAGGTTTCCGCCTAAAATTTCTCTCGAGGAGCGTTTCCTTGTTTCCGCCATGCTCAGCTTGCTCTGGCGAAGTTGTAGGCCAAGGTTTTCCATAAAGCGTATTGTGAAAATTTGCTTGCGAAAAACAAATATATTTCAATCAGACTCCCTGGAGCCCGGAACTCTGAAGCTCAGCCAAAAGTGAATTCAAACAGTTCACAGAATAACTGCCATTCCGTTTGAAATGCTTTTCAAAACACACCCCAAACAGACTTCCCTAAAGTGTAATCTCACGCCGCTCATTTCAGCCTACACCAGCTTCCACTTGTAGACTGAGGATCAAGCAAAGCGTTACACTCTGGAATCTTTTTCAGAGCGTGTGGCATTATTTGACATAAAAGTTACAGGATGTTTGCCATCAAAAATCTGTAATGTGCTCAACCATTTTGTAAATTTTACTCACATGAGTAAGTCATGTTGCTGCATAGTATATCCATCCACAGTATATCAAGAATAAAGACCATTCCACCAGATCTGGTGTCCAATCAATCAGCAACAACGGTCCTCTGATATCTGGTACCTCCAAGGTAGTTCAGACTGGCAGGGGCATCTAATGGGGGTTCGACAATTCCAAGAGCCCGGACTGACAAAGACCTTCATTGTGCAGGAATGGGGGAGGGGGGCGCTGTTCTAAAATGTTATCCACCCCATACTGCAGAAGTATGCTATAACATTGGCCTGCAGCCATATAGCCTAATATTTTAATGGATGCGGGGATACTAATACAATTTAAAGTTCTGTGGGCAAACATTCCTGAGGCTGGTATTCTTGAACAGAAGTCATAAGTCAACCATTTCATTCATCTAATAGCCATTCCGATTACATTACATTGCTGTTATTTAGCCTTACTGTAAGTCGCTTTTATCCAAATTACAGATTCCCTGGGAGTCATGAGAAGTTAAGGTCCCGTCAGCTGCGGTCACCTTATAGCGGCTGCAGTGCTGCACTGGGGGGTTCGACCGCCAACCTCCCAAGTCCCAGGCAAATGTGCTAGCCGCTAAGCTAATAGGCGAAACACTTTTGCCTCGTCACTCTAACATTTAACCGAGACATAGAGGTGTTTTTTCCAAACGCATTTACTGAAGTTGCTCGTTGACAGTAAAGTGGACAGAGGTCTCACAGTGCGAGCAAACTGGGTGTGTTTGGACGGCTGCCCTAAGCCCCGCTTGCTGTGGCATGGCTCAGGCGATTAGCACCGTGACGGTGAGGATAAAGGTTGTGTTGAGGAGGCAGGGGGACAGGGGTGAAGCTCTGGTCACGAAGCAGCATCGCTGGGGTTACTGTCTGCTCAAGGGACTGGAGCACTGGACGTATTTCGGGCTGTCAGGAGGGTTGTTCGACTAGCCCCGGAGCTAGCGCCAAATGTTCGCGGAATGTTCTCGTCAGTATTACAGCACTGACATGACATGGTAGTCACTTTATGATGGAGGCCTTAATTAGTTGTCGAACAGTATTGATTCAAGCATGCCTGTGCTCATATACAGCCAAGTATAATGCACAAACATCCAAATGCACAGGATTCAATGTACATGCGTGTGTATACCACACACAAAATGTAAACGCACGCACAGTAATTTTTCACATTCCAACGCGTACATTGAAAGCACATTTAAGTGGGACTCCTAATTTAGCATTAAATTAAGCACAAAAGGGAATTAAGTAATCAAAAACGATCATTTAATGAAGAACAAAATGGAATTAAGAAAAATTTTATTTTGTGAATTGTTTCTCTTGCTACGAGTTTCTGTAAGAGTATATGTTTTCCAGAAATGCAAGACCACATTGCCAAGACTATTAAACTTCATTTGTCATTTCCAGAAGATTAAAAATGTTGGGCAAAAATGTCTTTGTTACTGGCTTTCAGAAACTACTTTACAAAGTGCCGCAATATTTCAAATGCTTACCATTACCTACCTTCCACAACGCTTATCACCTTGTATTAAAAATAAAGTATAGATTTTTGTTATAAAAGAAGAATCAAGTTAATAGACAAAATGAAATAGGTGCACAAACGACATCATACGTATATGTAAAAAAAAAAAAAAAAAAAATAATAATTCATTCACAGTTGTAACCGTGTTTGTTTTCTTATCCCTTATTGCTCATGTCCCACTTTTTCCATGGAGAAAATATGTGAATATCATCTTGGAACCAAGCAAGAGAAAGTACCTCAATGGCTGGTCACTGATGCCTTTTACAAGAAACGAGAATGAACTGCTGTTATGCAAGAATTATATCAGAATTGTAGTTATGTGCTAGCTGCTTTTATTGCATGAAAGTCAGTATGTATTGGCCATTTAAGTGTTTCCCTAAAATGTGCAGTGACCTACATTTTTTAAACTATTTTATAACTTCTGGCAGAAAACCTGTGTGAATGTAATCAAAAAAATTACAAAATAAATTACATTTAAAATGTCAAACAAAAACATTTATTTTGAAACAAGGCAATGAGCAGATTTTTTTTAATGCTTCATTTCATAATTAAACTCCAAGGATCACGTAAAACCAATCATTTAATTATTTAACATTTTACCTATAATTCATAAATATTCCATTCTTAGATTAATGTCCACATTTTATGCTAAACTTATTCACAATAAGCGTCTGCCTGAGTTTCATGCTTACGCACTTATGTTTTAGGGAGCAGTCACTGAATAAAAAGTCCATCTTACCAAGAATTTTAATCTTGTATTAAGGATTAAAACCCTTATTTATATGAACTTTTTTTCTCTAAAAGACAAAAAAAAATGTGGTGACATAATTTTGATTCATTTCCAGATTGGCCAGTGGGATTTGTATTTGTCAAACACATCGTAGCTCAAAATGAGCTAATATTTTCTTAGAAAGAAAAATCAGGAAGTTAATCCCATAGTAAGATTAAAAGATTTATTGAGAGTGACACTTTTTTGCACTTTTGGAGTGCTAGTTTTAGTTTTTTTTAAAGACTGATTTCTCTTTAGTGTGTAATTGTGAAGTGTTAATGAAGAATTAAGGCTGCAGTAGGAGTACAGGAGGTCAGCGACTGAGCGTGCTCGAGTCTCTCCAAACCTTAAGGTCAGATTTAAACAGGTAATTTGGGATATTAATAAAATTTCCATTATCGTCTACCTGATCCATCATCCATTTTTTCCCCTGCCTCCCCTCCTCTTCTGCATGAGTGTGGAGTGTCTTACATCTTCATTCATTCATATTGACGGCTTTTCATTTGGCTGCAGAACGTGTGGGTGTCAGACAGCTCCATAATGTGCCTGATCTCATATCCCACGCAATTAAGAGCGCTTCAATCTGGGCATGCAAATACGCTAATGCAAAAGAGACAGAGAGAGAGAGAGAGGTGTGAGGGAGGGTGAGAGTGAGAGAATGATAGTGATATTTTTTTTTCAGTGTTATTCTTCCTTTATTTGGACCTTCAGCACAAGCATGACCGGGCCTCACATATCAGCTTCCATGAAGCTCATGCTTTTTCACGCACCTAATTCCCATCACCGAGCATAAAACATCCCTATAGCGCCACACGCCTTCTAAAGGCTCATTCGCGCTCGCCATTGTTTTGTACAACCTTAATTCAACTATCACTCTGTTCCTGATCTGAACACGGCCACCAGCTCTCCTCTCTTCCCTCTTCGTATGATACCTTGCCCTCTTGCGCACACTGTCTTCTTTGACTGTCCCAAAATCACAGATCACAGAGAGAGGGAGAGAGAAGGAGAGAGTGTGAGATAGAGTGATAGAGAGTGAGTGAGGTTAAGGTGGTGCATGAGTGAAAGAGAGAGATGGAGAGAGAGAGAAAGTGAGTGAAGGCGAGACAGGATGAATAGAGGCCTCTTATGAAATGCGTGTGGTCCGTGAGTGTGAGTTTGTGTGTGTGTGTGTGTGTGTGTGTGTATGTGTGTGTGCGTGTGTGTGTGCATGAGAGAGAGCATATGCAAGGACAAGCTTGAGAGCAGGAGTATGTGCGCGTACGAGCAGTATGTGCATGTGCATTAAATTTTTCTGCCTGTTTGTGTGTGTGTTAACATACAGTGTTATCACTTTAAAATAAGCGTGTCAGAACATGTCTGTGTCAATGCAAATGGACAGATCAATGCGAGAGAGCGTGAATATATATGTGTGTGTGTGTGTATGTGTGAGGGCGAGCGCATTAATACATGTGAATCGTGTCTGCATGCAGGTTTAAGCACTTGTTTGAGTACATTAAAATGAGGAAACAAGAGTATGGGCTCAGCTTTGTATTTGTGTAATGTGTGTGGAGCAGGAGAGAGAGAGAGAGAGAGAGAGATAGAAGCAGTTGCAGCAGAGAGAGGGAGAGAGGTGGTAGAGAGAGGGAGGGGGAGAGAGATAGGGAGAGGGGGAGATAGAGGGAGGGAGAGAGAGAGAGAAACAGCCCGGTGATCTATCCCCCATTACACATGTAAAAGCTCATTAAGCTCTCTCGGGCCGCAGCGCTCGGCTCGTGTTGGCGCTCGAGCGCATCCATCACCGCCGCCGCTGCCACGCCCACACCCACAGGGGCCCGGCTCCGTACGCGGACCGCACTGGGACCGCGCGTGTGCAGCTACGATAACCGAATCAGAGGGGGAAACCCCCCTGGGCGCCCCACGAGGGAAAAAGTAAAAAACAAAAAAAAAAAATTCAGGCCCGGACCGTCTGCAGGCCAAGATAAGAGCCAATCACAGTCACCCATATTGAGAAGGACGAGTCATTACGCTCGAGTGTCGATAAATCGCAGCGCTATTGGCAGTGTAAAACAATACTTTTATTGAACAAACGCAACTGCTACCTTCTTTTTCCCCCCTGAAATTTAGGCTAGCGCTACACTCCCCGCAAAAGCGGTTCTCGGGCGCATGTTCATCGACGAATCCTTCCTTGGTCTTCATGGAATGCTCTATCAGAAGGTGGGGAAGTGTGGAGCCCCCTGCATTTGAACCAATTTGCCTGAAGAAGAGTAGTCCTACCATAGATAGGATTCCTTTATGGAATAACAGGGTCCTGTCTGCGAGCCAATTTTTCAGCACCAAACCGCAATAATTTACAACAAACTCTGCGGTATTGTGTCGGCTTAAACACGGGAATGATCTTAAATATTATGTGGCCACAAAAATTAATTCGATAATGCCTTTTGAAGTTCTTAGGGAATGTTTGTGCCTACAGTACAGCTGTTTTTTGGGCAGCCCTCCAGCTTATACCTGCTGTAGAGAAACACAGATAAGAATTACGAGCCTTTTATTGTTTGGATTCTGGATTCCTCTGCGGAAATCATGGATTACGGTGCCGTAAATCTCTAAAGGGGCCCAGATGGTTTTAGAATCAAAACCGGCGGTTTTAGTGGTGGGTCCCTGGGCTCCCTGTATGGCCAGATTTTCGCTCTCTCTCTCTCTCTCTCTCTCTCTCTCTCTCTCTCTCTCTCTCTCTCGACAGTGTCATGGTGACGCAGCGCTGTCTGAAGCCATTGGACACGCGATGCGCTCTCTGAGGCGGGGGCAGCAGCCAGTTTGCGACTGAGGATGACATCATGAATCACGTAGATGGAGATTGAGAGACAGGGAATGAAACCCAGGAGAGAGCAAGAGAGGGATAGAGACGGGGAGAGAAAGAGAGAGAGAGAGAGAGAGAGAGAGAGAGAGGGATGAGGCCTGTCCGAACCATCCACCGTCAAATCACCCACCTCCATATGGTGAACACACTTACAGCGTCAGAGTTAAACCAACCCTCCCATCCCGCTTCTGCCCCGCGACTCGTTTAATCCGGGGCCACGACTCCTCCGCAAGAAGGGAGGGAATGAAAGAGAGAGAGAGATGGAGGGAGAAGGACGGAGAGAGAGAGGGGGGAGACCAGGTGTCCAACGTAGATATGACAGACTGCTTACTTTTCGAAGAGCAGAAAAGAGGGTGATATAGAGAGGGCAGGATTAACGAAGAAGGCGGGAACATGAAACCGATTATTTTGTTTTAAAGCTCATACTTCAGCCAACTCTGTAGGCTTGGGAGAACAGACAGATACAGGACAGGAACGGGAGGGCTTCAAAACATAAACTGAGAGGTCGAAGCGCAGTTCACATTCGTACCACTTTGGTCTCCATCATACGCTTTCCGCACCCAGAAGTCTCTGTCCTACACTACAGGTTCCATTTGCACATACGGACAGATTCACGTAATGTGAGAAAAAGATAGACCAAAATGTTTAATGTGGTGGTAGTATACTTGTAGGTGAATATTATGTCCCAGAAAAGAATCATGTTCAGCCCGGTCCTTGTATTAAAAAATATAAACCATTGCATTAATCAGAAAACCCCTGAATGCCTCATATCTTCCATTCAGAAAAACTTCCCTAGATAAATAAAATATTATTCAACATTCACAAGAACTATGCGGGCCAAATAAAAACATGTAAAATAACTGAAATAATGTTAAGAAGGAAATGACTGCAGTACTGAATTGGAAAATTTTTCTGGCTGCTATTTACATGTTACCCCTCTCTGACCGTCTTGAACATATGAACGGTGCTGGAATTGAAACAATAAAGACCAACGGCGTGCGCGGTTAATGGTGGGAGACGCGTTCGCCTTCATAACCGAGGCAGGCGGTGAGCTGACTGACGAGGACTGCGCCATCCGTTTTTCATGACGGCGCGCAACACACTCGTGCCCGCGAGGCAGCCGAATCATTACCGGCATAAAACACGCGCGGGATTGACCGCCGGATGACCCCCTGCGAATCCCCGCTGGCTGACGGCAAACAGCGACTCCGAGTTCGCGGCGGCAACGTGAAGAGTCCGCACTAGCGAGACTCACCGCTGTGAACGTCGACTCTCTGCTCAGGGGAAAAAAAAAAAAAAAAAAAACACAGCAGCCGCCATTCGCTGCAAATTCCCATTCGCCCCATTCATTTCGCCCATTATTTCGGTATTAATGATACCACGGTGTTAGCGAAAAATGTTTCACAGGGGGAAAATTTCAGTTATACTCCCCAATCGGTTGCGAGATAACGTTATGATGAGACCATACCTCAAATGGCTACGGAACAATTTTTCTGTCTGCTGAAACCCTGCCAAGGTCACGGAAAAATGTTTCACAACCCACAAACACCAGTAGCTGTCCTGTCAGACTGCAAAAAAACAACATTTGGGAATCTCGAGAACATTCTCACTGACTCTTCTGGAAAGACACTCTACTTTGCATAGTTATTGCTCTAAAAAGTTAAATTAGGACACCAAGTACCAGAATCCTCAACTTCAACATTATAAATATGAAATTAATACAATTTCAACATAACTAAAACAATGTCTTTAAGTTTGTTTATGTTTTCCTGAAGGGTGTGCAAATACATGTCACATTCTCGCTGTAGAAGTTTGGCATTATCCAGGCCTTTTGACCAAATTCTGTTGCTGAAAATTAGTTGCACTAGAAGGAGGACAGATGTGCTAAATATGTCCATTCAGGTTGCTGAGGTAGATAAAAATAAATCCAGGGAAAAGGTCAAAATTGTGGCGCTGTTTTTCATCAGTTTTCATGAAACAATTGCGGGCATCCATTCACAAGGCAGCTATAAGTTGACCAGCAGTCCATTTGGGCTGCACGATGTCACTTGTAACTAACTGCAGTCAGGTTCAGTGACATCTCTGCCAGTGACCTCCACTTAAATGCCAATGTTAGTGGTTCAAACACCGGCCATAAATTTGGAGATTAGCTAGGCTTTAAGCCTATGTCATTTTAGATGTCTGTCAATAATAGTCCTGTGAGCTGGGTTAGAGGGTATTACACCACTTACAGCAATATCAAGTCGTGCATCCTGGCCTTGCGTGTCCTTCTAAAGGCCAAGACGGTGAAGGCAGTACTGTCATATCTCAGCATGCTATCCAGACCCGAGGCCAATGCCATTCTCTATCCCTCCCAGTGACCCCCCACGAGGGAACCCATTACCTGACAGATTACAGACGATATCCAAAATCTACACCGCATCGAAAACAAACTAGTCCGTTGGACGGCCAACAAAGCGTCACTTGTGGAATTGCCATTCCTCATACCCTCAAACTATGTGCCCCCCCTGGTCACCCACGAAGTCTACACTTTTTTTTTAAGTGAAGTCATGCAGAATCTGCCTGACGAGTCAAGGCGATCAGCAGGAACGGTGGCAGGAGGTACGTCGTTTAATTATCATTAAAAAATATATAATTTTTAGCCGGGGATTGTTGAGCGCGTGCCACAGGGAACGCTCTGATAGACGGGGGCAGTCCGTCATCATTACCAAAAGCCATTTGAGAGAATCGCTTCGTCTTCCCGTGAGTACAGACGCACTCAACCTGGGAGAGGGAACCAGATTCCAGCTGTGGTTCAAGGTGGTGCGCAGCGGGTGGGTAAGCTACAAAGAGGCGGGAGTGCGGTTTAGGCCGCATTTCATAAACCTCCACCCCACCTCCCTCTCCCTGCACCCCACCCCACACACCAGCTCCACCCAATCCCAGACGCACCCAACTTGCATACAGAAAGACCCCACACCCTTGTTGCCATGTTAACCCCACTGTTGTTTAACATCCCCAAACGGCCTGACTCGACTCGACTCTCGCAGAAGAAATGAGAATTCAGACAAGCACAGGCGCGAATGCGAGCCGTGCTGTACAAACACAATTTGTTTACTGAAATGCCTGACTTCAGTCTATGTTAAGACACAAGCTGGCACAACTTGTTTCTCGGTGGGTGGCAAGACCAAAAAAATGAGGAAGCATATACTTTTCTCCCCTCAGTCTCTCTAAATAACAATTAGCAAGATTGCCTTGCTGTTGTGCCAGCAAAAGTGTAAACATTAAACAGAGACGGAGAAACTAAAGATTTCAGAGGAACAATTGTGATTCTGTTTCTTAACTTCAAAATGTGGATTCTTTCTGATTTGTGAAGTTTAGTGGTTTAATTTTGCTGGGATTACTTTCTTTTTACGTCCTTGCCTCTGTCTTTAATGACTGTAATTAATTTTCCATTACGCAACGAGGAAAAACTCAATAAAAAGTTCATGGAAAAAAAAGACAATATAGGATTTACTTCTGTTTTGCAATCCCACAACTCTCTTTTCTACTGGGTCTGTAACCAAGATGATGATTATCTAGTTCTGTAAATGTTTAAAATTCAATCGCTGCTGCCAAGTGCACAGTCCAGGAGCCGAGAACATTTTTCTACATCCATCGCTCTTATTATTTAATTATTTGGCCAATTACTTTGGTCAATGTCCAGAGCGGTCGTAGACAGGCAATAGCAGCAGGCGCAAACGGCACTTTAAGTACAATAACGTTTAGCAAATAACAGTCATTACAATTTAACCTCAATAAAATTACATTTAATTCCCAGGAACAGCATCACGCAATATTCCGGTCAGTTATAATACGCAGTGGCGTACATTATCCCAGGCGGTTGCAGTAATAGTTTTAATTTTCCTCGTCCTCCTGCATTTGAAGAAATGTGCACAGTCCCTCGGATTCTGCCCCAGGAATACGGCCTCACTGTTCTTGCCCGTTGCCGAGAGTGGAAACATTCTCGCAATGTTGCCGCAATGTTGTGGCAGTGTTCTAACATGGACAAAGCAATCCGTAACATTGTGAGAGCATTTGGAATCGGAGCCATCGCTTTTGGGGGAAAAGGTGATAATTTCGGGGACTCAACAGTTAGGGAGGACAACTTCCCACCAACGCCTTGGTCTGGAGGTCATACCACCCCCAGCTGTCAATCATTTCAAAAAGCAGCATTTTAAGTTATATGTTGGTGACTTGTTCATAGAAGATGGTTCAAAATTGACTGTTCCTCATGGTATATTCAAAGGTTACACCAGTATAATTGTATTCAGTTAATTAGCTCATTCGGCCAGCGTTAAGTGGTGACAATAACCAGCATAAAAGCTAGAACTGCCCACTCCAGGGGCCACTCAGTGCTACAGGAGACATAATGCACAATAATCATAACTGATAACTGCTTATGGATGGAGCTGAATTAGCAGCAAGCAGAACTACTCTGATCCACAGGATGACTCAGGGTTATTCTTCAGAAATCTTTCATGCATGCAGACAAAAGGCTTTTTATATTATGTTCAACCTGGCTAGTGAGCAGAGTGGGAGGAGCTAAAACAAACATGTTGGGAGGGCAGAGCTGATTGGGTAAGGAATGAGTTTGTTCCTCAAGCTCTGAATGCACTCTCATGTGAAAAATAGTGTGCGAAAGTACACGACATTTTATTCCTATGAATAATACAAGTATGAATTTAAATTGATTTAAAATATGTTTGTATTATTTTGCATGGATCAGTATGGTGCAGTGCTTGTTGTCCATTCATATTCATTGGCTACTCTGTAAAAACTGCGGTTCTTGAGCCCATTGAAGAGTTGGAGATTTCTGAATGTTTACCCAAAATTCAGTCGGTGCTCCAGAAATCCTTTGCGTTTCAATTTGAGTTATGACGACTATATGAGTCGTTTGAACATGAGAATGTTCAAGAAAGGAGATTCAACCGCGAAAGTTTTAAAACAATTCAGTCTGGTCAGAATATAAAAATGATTCTGCCCATTTGGTGATATTTAAAGGGCTTATAGCTATAAATAAGCATCGCTCCTCTGTCAACTGGCCCCTATGGCTCAGAGCTAAGTGTGCACTGACTGTAACAGTTAACTATGATGTGTTAGTGCGCATGTGCACGCATAATGGAAAAGTAGGTGCATTTGTGCGTGTGTGTGTGTGTGTGTGTGTGTGTGTGTGTGTGTGGTTGTGTGCGTGTGGCCCGATGTCTTCATGAGTAACCATGAGTTTAGTGTCTGAGTGTGTGTGCTTGAACATAAGTCCACTTGTGTGTGCAAGCGCACATGAGGTTGTGCCTCTGTTTGAGTGTGTGCATGGGTGCATGAAGCTGGTTGCATGTGTATTTGTGTGTGTATACGTATATGTGTGTACATGTCAGCAGGAGTGTGTGTGTCTATAAGTGTGCGCCTGTGTGTGTGTGTGTGTGTATGCACGCGCATGTGGTTGTGTTTATATGGTCGTGTGCAAGTAGGTGCACGAGGATACATGTGTGTGTGTGTGCGTTTGTGCCTGTGTGGATATGTGTATGTGTGCACTTGTGTATATGTGTGTGTGTGCATGCCTGTTGGGATATGAATACGTGCACACCTGCGTGAGTGAGTGTGTGTGTGTGTGTGTGTGTGTATGTGAGCGCATGTGCGCGTGTGTCACGCTGCCTCTTCTGCTGCACCCTCCCAAACTGAGCTCCCTGTCCGTCAGTCCTGACTGTAGCAGAGAGAGGGGGGGGCAGGGTGGTGTAGCAGAGGGGTCACTCAGCGGTAAAGTCCAAACCGCAGTGGTGCAGCCCCTCCCTCTCATTCTTCTCTCCTCATTACACTCCTGCTTCCTTCCACCCCCCACCCCCCACCCCACAGTCTATTTTCAGTCGCTGCGTGTTCCTGCACTCCTTAGCAACACAGCCTGGTGGGATACATGGGCCCTTGGATACGTGCTGTTAGCACTTAGCACCTCCAGTTAGCCGGCGGCGCACGAACGTGCTGAGAATTCCGTTCCCTCCGTCCGCCGATTGGATAAAGACTCGGATGACATCGGCCATCTGAAACAGTCTCCCATGACGGGAGAGTCGACAGGTCTTCCCGCCCCCTAAAAAAAAAAAAAAAAAAAAAAGCCCGTAATCCGGCCGTCTTTCTGAAATTGATAAAAAAAAAAAAAAGCCACAACTCTGACCTCCCTGGGACATCCCTCTCTCCTTACATCCTTCCCTCCCTCTCTCGCTCGCTCTCTCCCTCTTTAGGGCCCAAGTACACGAGCATGAAGACCAATCAAACCCCTGAAATCCCTGTGGTGCATTCCACACCGCCTGCCGGTCCTCCTGCACTCGAGCGCGCGTCGAGCGTTCAAAGACGAAACCAGCGTTACCCTCAAATCGCCGGAGGTGATGGCTGCTGCGCAAAATGTCATGTAGGTGTCAGCCATACAAACAAGGCAAACAGTGCCTGATTATGAGTGTGAATGTGTGTGTGTGTGTGTGTGTGCATGCAAGTAAAAAGTGTTCAGTTTTATGCTCCTTACAGGAAGACAGGGAAGTAACTGGACAGGCAGCAGACAAGGGTTCAGGCAACATGAGTCCATCAATCTTATCTTCTTCAGGAAACTGTGCATTTTTTTTTCTATCTTGGCAGTTACCATCAAGAGAACTGCGTGTGAGATGCTCACAGAGTTTTCCAGAGAGTTGCCCAGTTTAAGGGAAGCTACGGGCACGCTGGACTGAACGGCGCCATCTTGGATCAGCGGTAAAGTTCACAGCTCTGGAGGCGAGCCAGGTAAACTTTCTCAACTTTATTTACTGGCGCTTATATCCTGTTTAAGAGCCGGACGGCTGGCAGTAATGGATGAGTTTCAGGTGCCACTGGTGCTGGACTTCTCAAACTCCACACACACACACACACACACACACACCTGCACACGCAACCACAATGGCACAAACACACTTTAGCTCATACACATTCACCGGCACACAAGCACATATGCACACACGCATTCTGCCTCACACTCACCTGCACACACACATACACGTGCACACACTCGCTCACCCGAGCACAAAAGGACATATGCACATAAACACACACTCTACATCCCATATTCTCACCTGCGCACACAATTATATAATATGCACACGCAAACACACACACACACACTCACTGCCACACTCACCCTTGCTCATTCGCCTGTGCACATAGTGCACACTCACACACACGCACATGCACCCACACACACACACACACACACACACACATATACATTCTACCTCACACACGCCGACTTGTGCACGAAAGCACATAAGAGGGTGCACACACACACACACACACACACACACACGTTGGTGGTCCACACAGACCCCAGATCAGGAGAGCTGCTATCCGAACGGCTCAGATGTGCTGTCTGGGTACATGGGCCGTAGAAGCAGCAGAGGCTCGGCACAGGGACTGTGACCTTAAGGATATACACTCGCATTCCAGAGAGACGGGGCTGTTTAAATGTGTAAACTGTACATTACATGACATCAGCTCTTTCAGTAACAGCCTTCAGGAATAAATGGATAGTGGCAGTAAGAAGACAGATAGTGTCTGTGTAATTCTCATGAACAGAATCAGTGTGTCTCTGCTCTCTGCGTGATTTGGGAGGTGAAAATAAATACAGGGGGAGGGGGAATGAGAGTAGCAGCAAAGCCCAAAAACATTGAGAGAGTGTGTGTGCGCGCGCGCGCGCGTGTGTGTGTGTGTGTGAGCGAGACTGCATTACTGTCTGTCTGTTAACTTGCTTGTGGCTCTCTGTGTATCTGTGTGCATTTGTCTGTGTGTGTGTGTGTGTGTGTGCGTATAGTGTATCCGTGCATGTGTGTGTATCTTTGCGTGGTGTGTATGTGTGTATCTGTTCGTGTTTGTATCGATGTGCATGTGTGTATCTGTGTATGCAGTGTCTATTTGTGTGTGTGTGTGCGTGTGTGTGCGTGCCAGCTATACATCAGTGCAAGTGTGCGCATATCTATCCATTTGTCTGTCTGTCTGGCTGTGGTTATGCGCGTATCTGTGTGCACATCCATGTGGCCATGTCTTTTTGTAAGTTTTTGCAAATCATTTGTGTGTGTGTGTGTGTGTACATATTTGTGCGTGCATGCATGTGCATCTGTCTGTGCTTGATGCAGGTGTGCAAGCACATTTGTGCGCCTGTGTCCACCTGTGCCCAAACATGTATGCACCTGCACTTCTCTGTATTTTACAGAACATTTTCTGGCAAAAATAAATTAAAAAACAAAAACATGCATGGGAAATGGTACTAAGAGCTAAACAACATCTCAGACAAAGCAAGACGGAACAGCACTTTTCGGCTGGATGGACTGCACTCGTTTAAAAAAGCGGAACAGAAACACAGTTGGATCAGAGAGAAACTCAAGAATATCAGCTTATCCACATATACTTGAAGAATATTTCCCTCTTCTAGCCTGTCCCCAGATGATAATGAACAAGCTTAGTCTTCATCGTCTACTACTACATAGTAAAAATTATGCTCATTGCATAACCATTTCCTCCTGCAATAACTTTACCCTTGATTTCATTCCCCATTAATGGCCCTAAATTTTTTTCTCTGCAAAAGAATTATAAGAATTTCAACAAACTGTGGAAAAGAGTAAACTTAAATCCATAAGTTTTTTTCTGATTCTGTTGCAGACTTAAACCTGTCTGCATACAATCAAATTTCACGTATTGCTGGATACAATACGGATAAATCATATGACTTCAGTCCAACTCAGGGAAATAAGTTTCTCTTCTTGTTATACCATGAAAATAAATAGCCTTTTCCCTATTTTCTGAATAATGTAATATAAAATAGTTACGCTGAATTTGTACCTTCCCCTGTACAAATGCATGTTTGGTTTCAATCGTCCAAAAGTACTGCTGATTGTTTTGCATGTATGTTTTTAATGCCCAAATCCTGACATAAAACTCCCCAACACCCATTTAAATGTCTTAACATGTGAGAATCACACCCACGCTGGTGATTAATATTTCGCATAATTAAATAAAACAAAATTCGGGCACAAAAGCGGCCATTACTGACGTATTAATAATAGTAATAAGAGTAATGATAATAATTCGCATCACCATTAAAACAAATTATAACATTTTGTATTTTGTGAATATGGCACCATTATTATTGCTGAGATCTATCTGTCTGTATTCGAGAGTACATATATGATAATAATAATAATAATACTTATTATTATTATTAGTAGTAGTAGTCGTAGTAGTAGTAGTATTTTTTCTACCACGTGATTTTGCGGTTTCTGGTAAGGAATGGGTATTCAACAAAAAGCAAAAATCTTAGTCATAATCTTCATCAAAAGCGGCCTTTTAAGATGTCTAATCGACCGAATTAAGCGTGTGCATGTTCGCACAAATAGCAGCAATCAGGTGGTACACGAAGATCGTTCACGGCATCAAATTTTAATGCCTAAAATTTTATTTAATGTGTGTTCAAAAGTCAGCGTTCCACCGAGTAGCCTTCTAATATCTCGGCCAACCAAGGTCAGAGTATCAGAAGATTAATGAATATATATATTCCAGAAGATAATTATTTTTTCAGAAACAGTATTTGTTTTCTCTTGAATAATTTACATCACTTAACTTTAGCGACCAGATGACACGAAATTTCTTCAAAATATTTTTTTTATATATTGGCTTCGAGGTGAAATGCGCGTGCTAGGAGGTTTAGCCGGTTTTTTTTTTATTTTACTTGTTGCTTGTTCTGAATTAAATAGATGTGCCCTTGAACACCACAGAACAGCAGTCTTCATAGAGGGCAATCAGAATGCTATTAATCAATAGAACAACACATTAAGTCCAGTCCCAGTCAAAATATTCGCATTTCAATTTAAGGGTCATGAAAATTGGCCTTTTGGTTTATCCTTGAGTAACAAAAAAAAAAAGAGAGAGAATTTCGGAATCAAGCAGTCATTCATAAAAACGCCTTAAATTCTTTTATATTCTGACAGTTAACACACTCGAGTCAGCAATCATTGAAGACTTGTGAATGAAAATAATAAATTCTATGCATATTGATGTGTGATATTTGGACTATTTAAAATTTGTAAACCCCGACATAGCGCCCCCTGCTGAATTTAAACTTTCAAAACAGCAGTGAAAAGCAGCAACGCGTCAAGAAACCAGTGTAACCCGTCAATAAAACCGACCGCATAGATCTATTCTCAGGAAAAGATTATAGCCTACATTGCGTTCAAAAATCGCATCTTTATGCGTCATTAATATTGACGCAACTGTCAAACATATAATACGCTCTGATACATATTTTACAAGTCCTCCTCATTAAATGGTCATAAATATTTCAAATTTGTTCAGCACGTGGTCAGTAGGCCAATATCAATAATTGAAGCCTCATCGAATGAGAAGCAATTACCAACTTATGCGCAATTTATGTTTTAAAGGATTAATTTAGGCTGTTTGGCTTAAGTTTACGACCACAGCACACGTGTCCTGAACTATTTTTAAATGAGCCCTGAGTGAACTTTTAAATTGGCCCCATTGGTGTACTGCAGTCCGCAATGCACAATCAACTGCGGAAGGAACAAGACATTATGTTGCCCGAATATGCATTTATTAGCGCTGACCTTTACATTCGCGGCCTCGGCCTAATTGCGAGCGAATTAAAACCCCACGTTTTGTCGGAGGGTGTGATTCTTAAGGCCATAATGCAGTGGTTTTAAGATGAATTTAAAATTAAATAAAAAGTTTTCTTCTGCACAACTAGTGAAATAGATGTTATTTTCTTTTTCCATCATCGTCCTTCTTCTCTGTTAAATATAGTCACCTACCTACATTTACATTTCTGAAGCCTGTCTTTGCAAAATCGCATTAGAAACTAACTCCTGCACGCAAGCACAGCACAGCACAGCACAGCACATACTCATACACACGCAGTCGGTGTATGACTAAAACATTATTGCGCACAATGCCAATTATTTGAAGAATGTTTGGAATTTATTTGGGGGTATTTTCTGAAACAGATTCTATCTGGCCACAAAAGGCTCAGGCGCCACCTAGCGGCCAAACAGATTACACAGTCTACCCTGACAGTTTACTTGTTCCACTATTTGCACGATGCGAAAACCACTAAACATTTAGAGATTATACTTAAAGGTTACTGCATAATTAATCAATGATTAATTCAAAGTGACAATTAAGAGAAAATTGCAATAATTAGCAATGAATTGTATTGCATTTCAAAATGTTTACAGAGAAGTCCATGAATCTTAAGTTAGAAGCAAACTAACGGCTAAAAGGAAAGCAAAATTCGAACATTAAGCTGGTTTTATATGTATGTGTGTGTGTGTGTGTGTGTGTGTGTAAGTGAGTGTGAGAGAGAGATTAAAAAAATATACATACATACATACATACATGTGTGTCTGCGTGTCTATATATAGGCTACAAAAATTAAGAGTCTTTTTGGGGAAAGGGGGCGTGGGCGAACAACGATGAAGTTCACGGCCTAATAAATTGTCCTGCGTGATCATTACAAAATATTATTTTCAGAATTAACTGCATTGTTTGTGAGGAGGTGTTTCAAATACAAATATAGGCTACGGCACTGACGCAGCAGTCGTACGATAACATCAGTTAGCATTGTGTTCTTTAACATTGGATAATGAGCAGAGCTGATTTTTAAACGCGTTTGCAATCATCATCAGTTACATTTCAACAGATGGCGGAGTTCCTAACTCAGGGTATCATGTTTTCTAGATTATTATCGAATTTAATTCAGATAACTGTCATTTTGACATCAAGTCAAATAACTGGTTGTCATCAAAAATGGGCCGAACGAAGACGCACTTGTCGTCAATCCTTTTTCAAAGTTTTTTTTCCCCTAGGCCTATTTCTTCTCAAAATAGCAATTCTATTAGCCAAACAGTATATTTTGAGCAATATAAAAACTGTGACACAGTCAAATATTCCCTTTTATGGCGATTACAAAATTGAAAGCTTAAATAAAAAAACATCATTGGTCGCATTTGCACGTTTCCGTATGTAGAAATAATGCGTGCAGAAGATAAAACACTCTTTTCCTGACAGTTTTTTTTTTTTTAGGAATCTTACGTGCATTTTGGGTCACACGTACTTGGTGGTTTAAAACACGAACTACTGTGTAAAGTTAATATTTATGGTTGTTTGTGGTGTGTAGAAGTTTCGCTTTATACAACAGGACAATGATTTTAACGATCTTGGCAGTGGATTTAATAAAATGCAATTTAACAAGCACAAACAGCAATGCCCTCATAAACTCGTCAGACGGATAACGTTCTCTGAGAGCAGGTGCAATAGCACATATGAAAACTAGCCTAATTCAAATTATGATAGCACTAAAAGTGTCGCAGGGATCTAGAAAGTCGATCTAAAAGAAAGCCCAATTTGTCCAAATTAAGATCCATTAGGCCGGCTCTAAACTCGTAATTGTACGCGCAGCAGAGCACGATATCGCCGGGGTCAAGTGACTACGCAGGTAACGGCGGGTCCCCCGTGTTAGGACGGGGTCGGCTAGTGGGACAGAGCTGTCAGAACGAGGACATCCTGAGGAAAGCGACACTTCTTCCGCACTTCACGAACTCTCAAGGACTAATGACTCGTGCTGCTAAATTGCCCCGGTCACGGACGGCCTTTCATCTGATAACTATAGGCCACGCTGACGAAGGCCATTTTCTTAGGGTCAGCCACTCAGCCAACAATTTTCCTGGGAGACTACCGAATATAAGTATCATGTGCATGTCATGCGACTTCAATAATCTTTCACCATGATTCATAAATCTGAAATTATAGGGTTAGGCCACTAATATCTTAAAAGAGCAGAGTGGGCAAGCCACAGTTCTGAAATTACGCAAATAACTTCTGAGCTTATTTAATATTCATTATCAAGATTTACCTTTTGCGAATTTTCTGTGGTTTACAACGTTTAAGAATTGTACTTTTAAATTCAGAAACACAGAACTGAAATTAGGTATCTCCTTAGAGAAGATGAAAGATTGGAGTATGATAGGTCGTAACTTGGGCAATTTAACGGCACGAGTCCATAGTCCTTGGAAGTCCATGAAGTGCGGATTATCACCTTTTTGTTCTCTAAACCTTTGCAACTGTCAATCTTGAAGACTGTGTCCGAATTTTGCGAAGCATCTGACAAAATACATCAAGGACTCGAGAGACAATCAACGACTCTTTTGCGAGACTATATGTCAGAAGAGCAGCCCAGCCAACTGCTGAAAGTATTACTTCTACAACGAAGTTAAATTCACCTACAGATTTAATTTTTCTTTTTTGTTTTATACATTGAACATGCTTTACTACATTAGAAAAAGTCGATATACCATTGCCTATTACGTACATACTGGTGCCTCAGGAGGACGGTTTGAATATCAGGTCGCATAAAGTTACTTATCAAATTTAACAATAATCTCCTGACAGCAATAAAACGTGGTTTGAATGGATTCAGCTGTAATCGTGGCTTTCTTAAAAGAAAATGATCACAGTATAATGCACGTGGGCAAAATTTAACCGGGAAGCGGCGTTTACTTACGTCACCAAGAAAAAAATAGGCTAATAAAGTTGAATTAATTAATTAACAAACTAACAAATAAATTAATAACTAATAGACCCACCAGAAAACATTCCGATAAGCAACAGGCCTCTATCTAAGGGTTCAGTTTCGTACAAGTGCGTCTTCCCTTGTTTGGATAATTTGACTGGAATATAGTTTTGCAAATTTAAATATGCACTTGACGGCCCTAACGGAAATCGACAATCCTATAAATTTTTTTCCCGTGAGGAGCAACGCAAGTTCGAGCGGTTTATAAGGGTTTTCTTTTGCATGCATTTAGAACAAAATGTACGCTGCTCAAGATGTGAGGTAAAGCCAGGAGAAAGTGAGGAAAACTGTAAATGTCGGCGGTCTTTTTCCAAGGCTAATTTGTTGTGTCCCAAGATAAAGCAATTAAAAAATGGACAATGGGCGGTAATTTTTATTTTATAAATGGTGGAAGTGTGCGCGAGTATGTCAGAAAGTGTGTGAGCGTCTGGTGTGTGTGTGTGTGTGTGTGTGTGTGTGAGTGTGTGTGAGTGTGTGTGTGTGTGTGTGTGTGTGTGTGTGTGTGTGTGTGTGTGTGTGTGTGTGAGTGAGTGAGTGAGAGAGAGAGAGAGAGAGAGAGAGAGATTTGAACTACAGTTTGGCACTATATTTGGTCCTGTAAGTTCAGAAACAATGTTATTGGAAACATTTTGAAATTCTAATAACCTACCCGCATTTCAGAGGGAAATTAGGCATTTGTATTCCAGAACCACCAATCTTGCTCATTGCAGGTAATTTCGCGTTCATACATTTTTTAACGTTTGTCTGTGAATATTTAAATAACGTAAAATAGACCAGTGGAATATACGCGCGGGCATTTTCTTTCCTTCATATCAGTTAAACTACACACTGTACTTACCGTGGAAGACATCGAGACATTCCTCTTGGCTGTGAGGAAATTTATGGTTTTTGAATATGCTAACAAACACAAACACAAGCGGTCTAACGGGAGTGTCTCCGGCAGGCAGTTGGAAAGGTTTCTGTCCATTACATACGCTTTGCTTATTTTATTGCGGTCTGATGAAAACAAGAAGCAATATTCATGACGAACAAAAGATAAATAGGCGATAGGATTTAACAAGAAAAACTAAACCGTGCTAATCTATGATTCTGAAACACCTCCGCAACCGTAAATTCCCACCTGGGAAACCGATTTTGCTTTATTTAGCTTTAAATGATTGAATGGTCAACATCTGTGATTTTCAGCCCAGCGAGTTATGATATATGGACCTTAAACCACTTGCAGCTCTTTGGTGCTGGCGCACATAGACTTTTATTAGCCTTTGGAATTTATTGCCTCGTTACTGGCAAGAATGAACCGAGTTTTAGGCCACTCATTTCGCATGCATTTAATTAATGTTGTCATTCGTGCGCTTCCAAGTGTTCATAAAATCTGACCTAATCAGTCCTATTAGATGCTCGCATTTTTATTATTTTTTATTTCTGTTAGTTTCTGTGGGCTAACTAGACCCCCACACCACCGCCCCTATGAAACATGTCACCGTTGTGTTCCCTCAATAAGAACGTCAGGGAAAACCGGGTTTAATAAACACCACGAGTTACTGCAGGCAATATCGTTCTCTATTGAGAACTACACCGCTCCTCGGCTGCACAACATCTGTTCAAATTAAGAGCCGCGATATTGTGCTTCATCTCGCGCCGTCCCCAAGTGATGGCGGCCGCTCGTTCGCCCGCGCGCGCCTCTGAGGAAATATCGCCGTAAAGTTAACACTTCTACCCCCCCAAAAAAAAGTTCTGGGGGTCCTTGGAGAACCTACTCTCCCCTCCAGAATCCCTCGTTACCAAACTACAGTCTAATGGCCACTAGACGCCCCCCAGTAAGAAGATGGATGAAGATGGTAGTTCACACTTTTGTCCCTCCCCCACCCCCCAACTCACGAATTCGAGCAGACGGGCATGTTGTCGGTGGCTCGTTCCCTCCCGAAGAGTCCCTGAGGGTTGTAATTACGGTGGATCACCGTTCAACGGTCAGTTCTCAGTGCATCGCGGGCACGGACACACACATCTGGGACCGCCACGGCCCTCGAAGCACATAACAAAATGGGCGCAATTCATTTAATGCCAGCTGGAACACAAAGGTCCCATTGATGATAATGGCGGAGACCAACAACCGTGGGGCTTTAGGCCGTCAGTATGTGTCAATGTGCGCATGTGTGTTTGAGTTAGAGCATGAGAGACAGAGTGTAATAGAGAGCGAGAGAAAGCGGGCGAGGAGAAAGAGAGTGAGACAGACAGGGGAGTGAGAGAAATGTGCTTGCTCCATTCTGTTAGCTAATTAGATCCTTTTTCTTTGGACCTCTTGCAGACTAGTTCAGATTCATAATGGCAAAGTTGCACTTCACAGTCAGACTTCACTGAGGCACTTGTTGTAAAAAAAAAAGAACTTGCTTAATTTGAAGTTGATATTTATTCTTCTCGAGAATGGCCAATAATTCAATTTTATATACCCATGTGCCGCTGCACTCTGCACATTTAGCGCTGACCTTTACTTTGGATAACAGACTGAAGAGCCATTAATTACACTTTTCCTGTTACTTACAGTACGCTACATTTTAAATGGAAAATAAATGTCGTGCAATGAAAATAACACCTCTTTAAATTTTCTCTCCCATAAGTCAAGATGGAGAACCAGGGCGTTGATAAGAGCAGTGTGGGCTTCAGCTTGTATGGAAGTTACCCATTGACCGGACAGTTCCTTTTCAGAGGCCAGCTCGAGGTAACCAAAGCGCTGCAGGAAGTACCGTAATAACGACGATTCTCATTACCCGGGTCATTCCAGAATGATCTATAAGGCGCACATTTGCTGTACGTTCCCATCAGATCTACATTTTCTGCGCAGGAAAAACGTTGTGACTTGTTGAAATATTGCAGTAATAGATATTGTTGAAAATAGAACCTCCCATGTAGAGAACATTCATTTATTCCATTTGAAGAGAGGCCAGCATCAATCTTTCTGTTAATCATGGAAAAAAAAATTACTTCCGGATAAGATTAGCCAAGCAATAATATCTCATTCATTGGTTCCATGCTGAAAGATGGATGATGGGAAATGCAGTTTCAAATCAGGCAAAAGTAAGCAACATAAGCACATGGTTTATGTATGACTTACAGTGCTTTTCCGCTGCATGGTACGACTCAACATGATTCGACTGAACTCAGTTTTCCATCGTGAACAGCACCGGGCACTTTTTTTAGTACCACCTCGGCCGAGGTTCCAAGTGAGGCGAGCCAATAGTAAAACATGGGGTCAATGCACTGCAGACCACTGATTGGTCAGAGAGAATCTTCATTTGTGCGAAACAGGACAAGCCGGTATTTTAAGCAATGCTACAACCAACAACAACCACACTTTTCATTCAACCGAGAATTGTTGCAATGGCAGGTTGCAAAACCACGGCCTGATCAATTGGCGAGGCGCAGGTCTTCCTGCATTTGGTTGCAGATGAACAGGTCCAGAGCGAGCCGGATGGAACGACCTAAAACGAGAGGGTTGGTCAAGAGGTTGTTCAACTGATGGCCGCCCCTGGGTACCAGCGGACTTTTCAGCAATGCTGGGAGAAGCTGAAAAAACTTGAGCGATTACAGGACCATCGAAGTCCACGCCGGCCGGAGTGGGTCGAACTGCAAAAACTGGAAGTGTTGCAACCTGATGGATGGCATCTGTGGCTGCAGACCACCGAATAATTGGGAGGGAGGGCAGCACTTTCTAATAGTCGATCCCACCGACAATTGAGCCGGTACTATGCTGTTTGAAAAATGAGTACTTGGTACCAAAACTAATCAAAGTCGAGTAGAACCAGTACTATGCAGCGGAAAAGCACCAATAAACAGCCCTAGTGGCAGTGATGAATACTGCAAACTGGTTATAAAACTGTTCCAGTATTGACTCACCATCGTTGTCCAGCTTATTCGGTACCATGCTATCTAAAAAACACCCTTGGAATCTTGGGATCTTAAAATCACAGTCCTCAAGGGTCAATAACTGCTGGTTTGCCACTCACCCTTAACCTGGAAATTAGGTGTAAAGACAGCCTGGCCAATCAGAAGCTCGCATTGTTGCATAAATTACCAGGGAGAAAAGAAAACCTGGGCAGGATTGGGATACGAGGGCCAAATTTGGCGATCCCTGCCCAAGTCACATTCATCCCCAGACTTTTCGGCTGTATAGCTTTTCAATGGGATAGAAATCTTTGGCTTGGCTGTTCCTGTTCCTTTGGAGTACTGGTCGCATCAGTCAAGACATCCGTACCTGTGACTCTGTAAAGCCGCGAGGAAGGCAGGTGAATTCCGAGGCCACAGGGGGCGCTATTCTTCCCATCAACTTCATGGGCTGAGAAGTTCAAGGACAGGGCTGTCACGTGCTGCCATGCTTGCTTTTTTATCTTCACCAAAAGTAAAAATCTACCTCAATCACCATATCCTCATCATCAATCACCTCCCTTGAACATTTTCAAAGCTTTGCACTTCATGGGGTAATTTTAGAATCTCCGTTGGTTTTTTTTTTACTCCAGCAGAAGTTTACCCAGCCTTTCGTTTGTTTAGTGTGTCTTCTGGGGGGAGGGGGTTTAAGTTGGGGGAATACAGACCAGCGGGGCAGGATGTGCCAAGTATAAAGGTGGTAACCTAGCAGCTTAACGTCCCCAAACCCCCCCAGTCGCTTCCAGGGGTCCCGACATCAAAAGGGTGCGGACAGGTTTATGTCAAACCCTCCGTCCGTCCCGCCTCCTGTCCATCACCTCATTTTCTTGCAAGCTTTTATCAGACACCCGCAGCTGCCCCTGGTCGCCGAGAGACGCTCCGTGTTATTTACCGCCAACGTGGAACGGCAAAAAAAAAAAAAAAAAAAAAGTGTTCCTTGTTTCTCCGGGAACGCTGATGCCAGAATATTCCGGATTCCTTTTTCTTTCATCAGAGTGCAGCAGCGGAGGGGGGGGGAGGGGGGGGGGGAGAAGGAGGGAAGGGGCCCCTCGAAAGTGCGGAATTTACGATCGACGCCGGAGACGGACGGACCGGGGGGGTGAGGAAGGGTCAGGGGCCGAGTGCACATGGTGACTGCACGCCATGGAGCTCATGCTGCCTATTCTGCACTGGGGCGGGGGGGGTGTTCTCTACTGTTTGTGTGGGGAAAAGGTGGAGGGATGTGGTAGGTTTTTTTTCCGAGGGGGACAGAAACACCGCCGGGGGGTTTACGAGACCCTCCCGAGTCAGGCATGAACCATGAGCCTGTCACACAGGGCCGCAACCAGGTCAGCCTTCCTTACTGTACACAACAGAAGCCGCTCCGACGCCTCAGGTTAGTCAAGCGTATTCAAAATTAACTGCTTTTTCTCTTCAGAATCTTCCCCCTTCTTCATCACTACTTTCACGTTCTCTCTCTCTCTCTCTCTCTCTCTCTCTCTCTCTCACACAGCATTCCCTTTATTATCCACGGCCAAACAGCTCCCAGGGCCCTTGTCCGCAGTTGCTTGTTGTTTTTTTTTTATTTTATTTTTATTATTTGTCCTGAATAGTTTATTCAGCTGATAAAGGTTTTGTGTGATATCTGCTAGGCAGTGGCGGCCATCTTTTATATGTGTTATACTATTAGAGGATGATTGTATTTGCAGTTAAAGATGTGAATGGAGGCGGTAAATCAGCGAGGGGAGATTTAGGGAGCTGTACTCACTGCTGAGGCCTGTCCGAGGGGAGTCCTTTCTCTCGCCAGCTCAATGGCGAGCCGTAAATTCCCGCGCAGGCTGCTGATCAAAGCCGCCGCGCCGCCTGGGCCTCCCGCGCGCCGAGGAGGAGAGCTAGCTGCCGCTAACCACGCTCGCGCTGGGGCTACAGAGGCCTGCAGCTGTACTGCAGACTGTTACAGTGTGTGTGTGTGTGTGTGCAGACAATTAAAAACACACAAAAAAACGCAAACACACACACACACACATACAAAAATATATACAATTACCTACGTACATATGAAAATACGTACAAATACATACACACACAAACACAAAAAACACACACACACATATAAAGACAAAGACCTACATATGAAAATACACACAAACACACAAACACCAAAAACACGCACACGTGCTCATGCACACTAAAAACAAAGACACACACCAATATATACAAATATATACGTATAAAAATACACACACATACACACACACAATCACACATCAATACACACGTATGTACAAATGACAATACACACATACCACACATACAACAAACCACACACACAAGTAGACACACACACGCACACACACACACACACACACACATCAGAACACACACTCTCACACCAATACACACAAAATTCACTCAACCATACAAAGACATATACTCAACAATACAGATACAAACACTCCAAAACACACACACACACACACACATACATACATACACACGCACACACAAACAAGCACTCACAGATTCGAGTAAAGACAAACGTATTGACATTGAAATGTACAAACACAGATTTACAGATACAAATATGCACACACTAGCGCACACACGTGCACACAGACAGAAACACAAACAGTTATAAAGGGATACCTACAAAAACCACAAACACACACACACACACATAACCATTGATACAAACACGTAATTGCACCAGCATAAACATCAAAAATGCTTGGACATGCTTAGTTGAGAGTATATTTGTTTGTACACAGCTGAGGACATGAAATCACTGCATTACTGTACTTTTACCCCTTTATGAACAAACAGGTCTATTTATCTGGGGTTAAAACAGCACATAATTATATCGAGACACAGAACTTGCCTTGTTATTATACTGCTGTACATACACACACACACACGCAAAAACACATCCAGACACATGGTACGTGATGGTACTCGCAAAAAATAAAAGCATGTGTGTTGATTCATCATCGGCATTTTGAATATTCCCAAAGATGCCACAAACAAGCAAATCCAGTCACAGTATTGTGACAGAGTGTGATAGCGTTGCGCTGTAAACTATTCCCCAGAATAACAGAGCAGAATATATGGATACGCTTTTTTGCGGGATCGATTGGCCCTCATTTCCTACAGAACCCTCCCTCCCTCCATCTCTCTCTCTCTCCGAGCAGCTCACACCGCTACCTCCTGATGGCGGCTCCGAGCAAGGGACATCGCCCCTCCCTCATCCATGCCCCCGCCCCCTCCCCCCACTGTACCCGCCCCGCTCTCCCTCCTCCCCCTAATTAGGAAAAATGTGTCCATTTGGCAGGAGTCGCGCACAGACTGGGGGCCCATCAAGTGGATCTTATGCTCCTAATGATCTGCAGTGGCGGCAGCCGCGGCAGCCACACTCACTCTCTGTCTCCCGAACGGGCCCCCCCGCGCGGCCCCCAGGGGGGACGCTGCCTTCTGTTTCACCTCACCCGCCAGGGTTCACCCGGAGGTCAGGGCTGGCCTGTACTTCCTGTCCACAAAACCTTCTCTTCTCCCCTACCTCTACCACCCCCCACCCAAAAAAAAGACCGAATGCCCCACCGAACATCCTGGGGGTTTCCCTCACCTCCCTCCCTCTGGTCTGAGGCAGAGTCATAAATTATGACCTCCGACCCGCACAAGCCCCCCTCCACGACAGTGCCTCTCGGGCCAGCCCTCGAACTACACATTTTACATGCTGGAAAGATTCCTGCTCGGTCTGAGGGGGCCTGGTGTGTTAGTGCTCTGCATGTGGTTTCATGGAAACATTCTGCTGTATTAGAGCCCCTGTTATTCTATTTGTGGTTGTGCCCTGAGATTTATTTTGCACAGGAAACGCACTGTAACACCCTGAGTGTAAGTGCAGGGAGACTCCAGCAGGTGGCGCTTCCATATGGAAATACAGCAGCCTGCAAGATGGCGTGAGTCTGTCTGAGTGTGAGCATGTGGGCTTGTATGACTATACTTGCAAGAAGCAACTCTTGAGGACATTTGGGGTCGTGAGGAAATTTTGGGACGGGCCTCTCAGAGGATTACAGCTAACTTGTTAAAGTTATGGTTACGGTTACATTAAGGTTAGATTAAGGTTAGGGTTGGGTATAATTTGTTTTTGGTTAGGGTTCATGAGAGAGTGCAAAGAATGAATGTAAGTCAGTACAATGTCCTCACAAAAATAGCTGTACAAACATTAGTGCGTGTGTGTGTGTGTGTGGCTGTGTGTAAACAGTGTGCGCATTTGTTGGGAGAGGATGTGTGAATGTGGGTCTTTGTTGGCATTTGTGAGTGCCTGTGCATCTGTGTGTGCGTGTATATATGCCAGAGTGCCATGTTCATAGGTGTGTGGTGAGTCAGTGCATGCACGGTTGCATAAACGCAAATGTGTGCGTGCACGTGTAGGTCTGTGTGTGTATGTGCATTTATGTTGCGCTAATCCGCGTCTGCATGTGCATATGTCTCCTTGTGTGGCAGCACTATCCTCTGGCCTGTCAAACTGTCCGCTCTAGCCACCTCTTACGAATGAGATAATTACCCAGCCCTAATGACATCCTCTAACTCTAATCACTGTTGTTACAGCAGCCACTTTCTGCAGCAAAGTGGAAGCTTCCAGAATCTGGACCCCCAACTGCCTCCAACACACCAAACTCCCCACCTCAAGGGCAAGGGAATCATCGACCAGGAAGGGTGTTTGGTTTGCATTTTTAGGAAGAGCGACAAAGTCTGAATCAACTCAGTAATGAACCCTGGTCCACACTACAGAGCTTGATAAGTAGAACCCAGTGTCCTAGTTTTCGGCTTAAAAATTTGCACCTGCCACAGTTTTACCCCTTTCTGGGTAAAACTGGACCCCGCTGTAGAAGACGTGACAGCGACCCCCCAGTCAAAAGCCATCATGAACGCACTTGTGACCATTTGACCATTTTGGATGCAGGCATAAGACAGGCCAAGAATGGCTGAGTTGACAAGTGTTTTTCTGAAAATGGTCAATTATTTCCTCCTTCCAAAGGACACCAGACCATTACATTTTTAGTCCGAACACAAAGCACAACACGGTGTAAATTGAGTGCCGAAATTTCTCACAATCGTGTCAACAGCGCTAACGGTCATCAGCAAAGGTTACAACCAGAGTGAGGGCCACGGGCCGTTATTAGCGGATAGCTTTGAATTATGGATAGCAGAAAAATATAAATGCGCTTAGCATTGATTTTTCAATTTTGATGAAAGCGCGCAGCGTACCTTGAGGTCTTCCTTAAATCAATTGTGCTGCACAAAGAGGATTTGTGACATTTTTATGGGGGCTGCTGATGCGATGCTCCCAGACTTCCTAATCGCGCGCCTCCCCCCCAGCGCAGCCAAGCTCGCGACGCCAGCCGCGTTCCAGTTACCGGCCTCCATCGCGTCTGTATCGAGCGCGGTCAGCAAAGTGAAGCGATCAGCAAACATTTTCTTCTTTTTTTTTTGAGAAGGTTCCTTTTGTAGAGAAGAGACATTCAGGCTGCGGGTTTCAAAATAGCTCCCGGTGCAGGCGAGCGGTTTATAACTTATGGAAAAACATCGACTGGACTGAATGAGAGTCATTTTTCCCCATTATACAGTACTCACAAAAGATCACACAATACATTACAGTGCATTGGAATTTGTAAAATTACCTATGTTTTGACAAATCGCTCAATATCACATGACTACCAATACAAATAAAATGTGTTGTCCATTTGTGATACTTTTGCGAGATTCTGCAAAAGAAAAAAAAAAAGCTGGTAAGCATGAAACCATTATTTTAGGTGTATAAACATCTTAAAACCATTTATGGCCATACAACATAAGAAACAGCCTGTTTCTGTTTCAAAAGAAAAGGCACCAGCATTCATGAGTTCATGAAAGTGCCCTTTAACGAATATAATGTACCATAACTTCACTATTTTAAGCCTTGGAGCGCTAAATGCAGCTATTGTTGGTCAATGATGTAAGATATCAAAATCAAAGCTGTTGAAAACCTGTCATGTGGCGACGTGCAGGGGAGCTCTTTTGAAACAAGTCACCATATGAAATGTTTTCAACAGCACAAGATAATTATATATTTTAAAATTATTTCAGTGCTCTAAGGGTTAAGTAAATAAACGTCTGAAGGACTCATACAGTCGTATTTTGGGAATGCGGTTCGACAATATAATTTCTGAAAAACGGGTGTTAACATTTATGAGCTTCTGGAAGAGCCATTATCTAACCATGATGCATTGTCATAGGTTGACCATTTTAAGTCCCTAAACGCCCAAAGGTGTCAAACTGTAGTATTCTGGGAGCATCACACGACAGACTGTAGTTCCCTCCGGGCTAGAGCAGCTCTGAGCATTCATGAGGCCGAGGCGATGCAGGTTTATAAACACGACTGAGATCAGCGATATGGCCGTGACCTGGACGTGAACCCAAATGATGATGCGGCGGTGTCGTGGAGCCGTGGAGGGGTGGGGTGCGGGGGGGCTCTGCTCTCCTCCGGGGAGGAAATTACTGCAGGAAACAGCAGAGTGCCACCCGCCACCCCACCCCCAGCCCCCCGCCTGCTCCACCCCTCCCACTCTATACATGTTACATTACAGCCCAGCTCGTTCCACGACATTAGACCAGAAACACTGGCAGGATTCCCTTTTTTCGCAAACAAAATAGCGATGTGGCAACTGCAATAGATTTTCTGACGATCGATCGGTTTAGCTATCTGAGCGAGAACATAATGACGTCTCACCTCTCCACAACGAATCTGAAAAGAGTACATAATTTCACGACAGCAGGCGATGCCAAGGAGATGTAAGCGGGTGGGGGGACGAGGGCGGGGCCAACGTTACCTAGCGAGCCCCCCCTCACCCTCTCGCAAACCCCCCACCCAGACCACCCAAAAATTTAATTCACTTCAAAGCCAGTCCGTGATTGACTCGCGGCCCAATTAAAGAGGAGTTTAATAGGAGCGTATATTATCCCCCTCAGGTCACCGATACGTAAATCAGGGGTTTTTATGGCGGGTCGTAGCCGGCAAGCTCATAAGGCCATGCTGAGAATATAATAATAACCGGGTGAAAAAGAAGAGCTAAATTTACAGCTGTCTGGGTTTGGATAGGTGAGGCCTGTTATTGCAGTTAAGACCTACGGAGTCATGGCATTCCCCCGCCCCACATCAAACACTCCCCGTACGCGCTAGCGTTAGCGCACGCAGCGTCCACACGCGTGCCGTGATTAACATCTCCCGCAGCAGTTTTCCCCTCATCCCTCCTCCTTCTCTCCATCTTTGATTTAATTACTTTTGCATTTGCCAGTGAACGAGGGGATATCAGTCTCTGAGGGACTCTGAATCACGGGGCGCGGACGGGGATCTCTCTCTCCCTCTCTCTCTCCATCTCTATCTCTATCACTCTTTCTCTCTCCCGCGGTGTTCCTCAAAGAAAATGGCATCTCCATGCGATTTCCGAACACGCTCTCCTGCTCACAATCCCCTCGATGTGCATCTTACCCCTTCCCCCCCTCTTCTCTCTCAAGCAAAAATGACTAAAGCCCTCCTCTGATGGGATTAGTGTAACCACAGGACGCCTGGTAGCCAGAATTATTACCTATAAATCCGCTGATTTTAATCCCGTCCGAATCAGCCACGTCAGTAATTATTACTTGGGCGCTGGGTAAAAATTCCAGACTTAAATTGCAACCGTTTTTCGGGAAACTAAGATACTCAATTAATCGAACTCTTGCATGAACTAGCATCTTAGTTAATAGGAGCGATCTGATATAGCGCAAAACTGTCGTAAATTGGGAGATGAGATGAAGGAGGGGGATTTTTTTGTCGACATCCGCACTTCCTGTAATAAGACCAGCTTCGCCAAGCCAATGCATGCGTGACGAAATGCGATGAGCATTGCGCAGCTTCGCAGTCGAATACCATCGTGGATACACAGATATGAACATGAAAATACCGCAAAATTCAAATAAACACTACAAACGAGTCAAAGCCGGAGTTCACGTTTTGGTACGAAACGCTATAAATCGCCATTATATTAGCTAGCATTCGACTGTGCGCGGATATGAGCGGAAGTTCACTCGTCGACATTTTTACATTTGACCCGCGATTTTCTGCCGTCATATCCACCTGGCGATGTGCCGTATTGTATATCAGATCGCTCCTATTGCCCGATCCCAAGCCCCGCCCATTTTCAGCTACGTCACAATGGGGCAAGCAGGGGTCTGACCGAATCTCGGACAACTTTCACCTCAGGCAGCAGTCTCACTAAAAAATCTGAACCAGGCACTTTGGGTTTCTGACGATGGTAAAACGATGTGTGCGGGGGACATGCAACAGTGACACTCAATATGCCGACCGTGTTAAAGACGTGTTATTCATTCCATTTCCAAAATCATAATAAGCTTTTTAATGTATTCTTAAACTAATTAAAAAAAAAGATCTGAAACAGTTGTAAAATTAGTGTCTTTTTCATTGGTGATAAATCTCACAAGATAATTACAATTTACGACACAAGAATATTACAGAAGGCACTTTTATCAAACAAAGCTACGCAGTTGTATTCTAATGTCTTTTGCAGCAATACTCATTTGAAGGGCTGTAATAAAATGTTTCATGCTAGCTAGTTAATTAGCCGTCCCATGGACTTGAATAGCTAGCGATTGATAATGGTCACCAGCGAGCTACCTTGGTACCCTTACCATCGCGGGGACTGCATTAACTGAGCAGTTAATAAAATTAACAAGGTGGCTAACAAGCTAGCTACTTGTAACTGACATTCAACGACAATACTTCTTACCTGCATAATATTTAAAACAGTGGACAAGTAGCTTTGTCTGTTTATACAGGGTTCAAATAGACAAGGAGGGGAGAAAGGCTTGGCTGTTAGCTAGAAATCAGGAGAAAAAAGTTTTCTCTGTCCCCTCAATCCGCGCAGTGCAGTGATCATTTTTGAGAGCAGTGTTTCAACGGGACAGGGGCAAAGATGAAGCTTAGTAAAGGAGTAGCCAGAGTTAACAACTGCTTCCTTTTAACAACGTTGGCATAAGCCAAATGATTCAATATAAACAATTCAGGGGCGCCCCGGTGGCTCATCGGTCTAAGTGCGCGTACCATAAAGGCTGTGTCCTTCCCGCAGTGACCTGGGTTCGAATCTGGCTCGGGTCATTTGCTGCATGTCTTCCCCCATTCTTCTCCCCAACTTTCCTGTCTCTCTACACTGTATAACTATCGAATAAAGAGAAAATTCCCAAAAAAAAATCTTAAAAAAAATATATATATATAAACAATTCAGTTCCCCGTAAATTTACTCAACCAGGGTACAATGAAGTGAGGGAACCAGAGAGTAATTTGACAACATACACGGACATTCATCGACGTTTCTAATAACGGGGAAAAACTTCCAAGCAATGATCTTATCAGAGGGTCATTAAAAGCCTCAGTCACGTTAACTTTTCTGCTCGCACTTAAACGTTGAGACACCGAGTCACATTTCGATCCTCCCATTACTAAATGTATCGCTTTCTATCCTCCAAAAAGCACATATTTAGGGTGACAAAATGTCGATGCCAAAATAACACCGATTTGCATGCAAGACATCAGTGAATGGAACCGGCACCGCTATGCTCATTGTTTTCAACTCAGGCAAGGCTGAAGTTTCCTGGTTAGTTGTCCGACCTAGCAACAGTTACAATGGGAGGCAGGGCTTGGGATCGGTCAATTGAACCATGTCATTTTGTTTCACAGGCATTCTTCTGCTTTTCGGAGAAAATGGAAGATGTACGGGAGACTCTTTCGAAGTGCTTTAACTCCAATCATCAATCACCACACCGAGGCCGGTTTGGACCCCACCGTCAGGCGGAAGAGTCAGTTAAATGTGCTCAACAGAGCAAAATCTCAAAACATAGATTGTTACTGTGTGAGGTAAGGTGATTCCGTTAGCCTTTTGTTTGCTGATCATAGCTAGTTTCAGCTCCTGTGATATTCGCTGACCACCCATAATAATCAAACGTTCTCCCCCCTCTTGAAGATCTTTTCATTCACGTATTCCAGGTAAAAGGACCTGGTAACGAGTCCCCCTGCTCCCCATTCAGGACTACAACACCCAAGATTCCCGACCCTACAGCCTAATCTCCTGTGATCTGGAAAAACCTAGTATGTGTGTCACTTATGGTAGAAACTGAGTTTAACCCTTATTTGCAGTAATTAAAAGTGGTAAAAATCTTAAAACACTAGCTATAAGTGTCATTTGAACTTTCAAAATCAAGTTTCTATCATTTTTTTTCTGTTAGGAAAAGTCCAGAACTTAAAAGTTTTTGTTCAATTGCGAGATCTTTGCCACTGATAAACTTACTAGGTTTTTCCAGATCACAGGAGTAATGTAGCCTGAATGTAAAATTTGCTCATTTGTAGCCAACAATAGTATATATAGGTAATTACATGTATAGTTGAATCAATATTAGAATTAGCCATCATAACATGTACAGTAATGCAGTGTTAAGACAACACTTGCAGAGTTAACACCTTTGAGTCCACTACAGCCAAAGTCGCACCATATAAACACTTTAAGAGCAAAATACCTGATATTTTACATTGTGGCTGGGCAGCTTTAAAATTTTAAGTGAATTTTAAATCAGAGACAAAGTAGCTTGCAGTAATCCTCATCTCCTCAAGGTTACTTACCTTTAAATTTTACAGGCACAAAGTCTATGAATTTGAGAGAAACACAGGAGGTTTTTTACATGCATTATTTTCATTGTTATTGTTATTATTATTATTTAAGAGGAAAGAACAAACTTAATTCCAGGCTTGATGTAGTTCTTGTAGAACTTCAGGCCTGTTCAGGCCTATTGGAGGCCTATTGGAACAGACCGGAAAAAAAAATTGCGCTCAGAGGAAGGAATCTGTCAAAACAAATGCGACCGCGTTTCAACACCCTGGAAAAGTACATCATTATGACCATTTACGGCTATTTACGGTTGTCTTCTGAATGGGGTGTCCTTAAAATAATAGGCACAGGGATCGAGTTCAACAAATTAAGTGTCATTTGTTACCTTTCCCTTCACGGCAACCGATCCCGAGCAGGGGCATCAAACGCAGCTAAAGTTACATTAGCGCTGTGTTTTTTTTTTTCAAACGCTCCAGGATTTTTGGGCAGCAGAGGGGAACAGTTGGGGCCCTGTGGACTGAGAGGAAGCAGTGCTGCCTGCGGGGTGTTCAGAGGAGGAGAGAGCTGGTCTCCGGTCGCCCGCACCGTCGAAGGGGCCGGCGGTAAGCAGCAGAGAAGGCAGCTAGCGGTCACTGGCACCTTGTTAATAGGCCGTATGGATGAGGTGTCAAACGACCCTCATGCGATATACATACATGCTTACTCCATTATAGCCAGGCGTGTGGGTGAGTCACACCTATGTGTGCAATATTATATGCAGGCACACACACACACACACACACACACACACGCACACATGCTAACAACACCAAAGCAGGTCCGTATGCCAATACACGCACACACAAATACAGACTTTCACACAAATATCCATGTTTAGGTACAAATGCAAACACACACAGTCAAACACATAAATACACGCAAGTACGAACTCTTGCACACTCAAATAGGCAAAATCTGTACACAGGCACACATAGAAACACACACATATACTTTTGTACAAGCACATACGCAAATCTGTTCGCAGGCACATACAAATACCCTCTCACTCACACATCAATTTATGCAGGCTTGCATGCAAATATGGAGACAAACACACACACTCAAGTATCCGTCCACGCATGTACACATTCGGATTCCTATGCAGATATACACAAATACATTCTCTAGCATGCACATCCGTATATGCAGGAAGATATGGAAATCTGCACATAGACTTCCTGATACACACATACCATGTGCACATACATAAGTACACACACACACGCACACACACACACGCATGCATACACACCACATGCACACACACATACACGCGTGCACGTACATGCGCACACACATCACATACAAACACACACACACACCCCCCCACAATTGCACACACACACACACACGGCACACACTCTCTGCCCATCATTAATCCTGACCTCCCTTGCAGCAGACCCCCCCACAGGAGGAGATGTAGATGTCAGAGCGAGAGCCTGCGGGACTCAGATCAGCGAGAGGTCAGAGTTCACCAGCGGGTTACACCCAGCCAGCGCGCTCTCCCGGCACATGCACACGATTCTCCCCTCGTCTCCGCAGGGCTGCTATGCTAACAGCTCATACAGTACAGAGCACACTCTCAGGACTGGGAGGAGAGCGGTGCGCTAACTGCGCTAAAGCCACTTTCACACAGCAAAACACTCATTCAGGGCAGGTGTGGAGGGGGGACTAAAAGCTGTGCGGCCCAACCGCAAATAAACAATACGTTGCTATGGCGATGTCTGTGCTCGTCCCATAATACAGTCCATGCTCAAGTCTTGTGTGCGATTCGGCTTTTTATTTACACTGCGTAACACAATTCCTCCTTTTCCATGCTGTAAACAATTTTTTTTTTCACTAAACTTGGCAAAGTGAAGTCATCTTCACTCTGTCAGAGCGACAAGTTTATTGAGTGTTAAAAAGTGAAGCTTAGTAGCAATAAACTTGACTCTCTACATCCACAGAACTTCACTCAGTCAAAGCAACAAGATGATTGAGTCAAGTGAACGAATCATTCCCTCAGTGTGTCCACTTCTCTCAAACAAACCCCGTCTGGAAATTCCATTGAAAATTATGGTAAAAAGCAAGTAACTTGTCAGAATCACATACCCTAAAACTTCTGAGCAGCAAAAACAAAAAATAAGCGAATCTTAAACAACCAATATCGTGGAAACTCTGTGCCGTAGTCTCCACTGTATCTAACAGCCCAGAGAATACTGATGTAAAAGACTCCCTCCAGTTCAGCTAACAGACCCCGCTTTTTCACATCAGCATTACAAATGTGCAGTTTGAAATTCCAGCGATCCGTTTTCAACGTCACAAGCAGACATGCTCTGCATAGTTCAGGCCCATCAGCTCGGTCTGTGAGCCCCTCTCCCCCCCATAGTTTCTCTCAACACCTCTCTGTCTCTGTTAGCGCTTACTTTGCCTTGTTTATGATCATCTCCGTTCACCAGCCAATCAGAGCAGAGCTCTTTACTGTAAACAGAATATGCACTCGCAACAGCCTGTTCTTCAGAAGGGAGAGAATTACAGGCCGGGAATGTCCTATAAATGATGGATATTTATTGGATTTTTTGCTTAATAGTCTATAAACCTCCATTTAGACATCGTATAACATAATAACTTTAAAAACACCATAATATGTAGCCATTTAGTATTTTATTCATGTATAGTACATTATGCAAGCTTAAAAGTTTATTTCCTTGACATTTTTTACTAAATGAGACAAAAAGATTGCCGGTTTTATACATTTCACACATTTCTAATGGGGAATGAAGCGAATGGTACTTAAAATGAGCCAATAATGTCAACTTAAGGTGGGGAAAAAAAAAAAAAAAAGAAGTGAGATTTTTAGACTAATTCAAAGACTAATACACTTGTACAGACGCTCTTGTAGTGACAGATTTGCTTATTCTGAATTCTCCAACTCAGAGATGGTCAGAGAAAATGTACAGAGCAGCAATAACCTCACTTGCAGCACTGACCATTTCAACTTATTACTACAGTAATATGGTTTGCAATGATTTGCTATGGATTACCCCGCGACGGCTCGCAGAACTGCCCAGGGCGTGTTCCTGCCTCTCACCCACTGCATGCTGGGAAAGGCTCCAGTCCTCCCACGTCCTGGGATAAATGAGTCAGGCAATTGGATGGATGGGTGTCATGAATAAATTAAGAAATTAAATCTTAAAATGAAGCCTTTTCTGAACTACAATAGCATACAGAAGCCCAGAGAGGAATTTGGCGTGAAATATACTTTCAGAGCAAATACTAGCATCGCACACTAGAGACAACCGTCCTGTCGAGTGTTTTCTCGCAGGTAGACGACCCCCCCAGTGATAAGACCGTGACTAAAATGAGTTAAGAAAACACTGCACACGGAACACCACTCATGGTAAAGGAATTTAACCTCTTATTTATTTCCTTTTCTAAAACCCAGGAGAAATGGTCTGTCAGAGAGCAGTCAGCCCGGGTTAGTCATCTTAAGTTATGCCCGTGTTACCAGTTCCTCAGCCGTCCCAGGTGTGCTTTTCCTGCAAGAGGCCCCAAGCACTGCATGATAACGCAATATTCAACACCCATTACTACTGACAGGAAGAAAAACAAGAGTACAGGTAACACAGAGGGAAAGGGGGAAAAGAGACAGATGTAAACGCTAGAAATAATATGCTAATAATAACATACTTGGAAAGTATTTGCAACAAACATAAATTTAGCATTTTGGCTCAAATCCAGTGCATTGTATTTGAAGACAATGAACAGTGCTGTCAGTGTATTCTAACAAAGTCGTCATTGTGCAGGCTACAAGATGCTAAAACAGAACTCAACGCCCCATTGTTACCCCATTTTTCTAATTCCATTAGCGCAACACCCTTCACTTTATGGGTATTCACAAATAGCGCATATTGTGCAAACCTTGTAGGATTTCTCACCATTAACAGGCAGTCTCACAGTCCAAATATTTCTGGTCTAGATGGACGGACCACGCAGAAAAAACAAGACAGAATGATGGACTGACTTACAGTTAAGCCGATGGATGGATGGTCAGATGAACTGACAGACTGACAGACACACACATACACAGATTAAGAGAGTAAGAAAGAGTGATATAAAACTGTATCCTCTTTCACATATTGTTGACTGATGATTATTGCTGATTGACATGCTTTGGCAGCAACAGTTGGTCACCATTCATGCCAATAAAGCAAACTTAATAGAATTGAAAAAAAAGGAGAGGAAAAGAGAGCTAAGATAGGAAGAGTGGTAAACAGACACAGGCAGAGAGGAAGAAAGAGAGAGAGAGAGAGAGCGAGAGAGAAAGAGAGAGAGAGCCAGACCCTGGTTCATGTCCATGCCTTTATAGAGGACACACACAGCTTGGTGGGTCTGATGGATGGGGCTGGTGGCAGCATTACAGCACATCAGAGAGAAGCATCCAGTCCCATTAATTAACCAACTCTAACAGCCTCCGCACAAATGCCTCTGCAGCTCCTGCCATCACACCATAAGCGCACTGTCCATCCAAACTAATCAACTGGCATCAATATTCTAATCAAACGGCTGCAAAACCCCATCCAAATTTTTCCGGGTCTTTCCGCGGCAGTTTCAGCCAAGGTGGTTCTAGGCTAGAGCGAAAATGAGCTCGTGGTGAGCAAAAATACACGGACGACCGAACGATTCAGGACAAAAATCCGCCTTCCCGCAGTATTTATGATACTTGTCACTTCTGTATTTGTGCAATATACTGCCACCGGCCTTACCTCAGATACACTGTGCGGTGACCTTATCCACACTTCTAAAGGACATGACGAGGTCCTTATTTACTGCTCTCAAGACACCTAGTTCTTAATTGTCGTTCATCAATAACTGCTCAGTGGACCGTAGCTTTGCTGCTCGCCAGAATATTGCGTTGACGAAATTAGAAAAACGGGGGAAGACAAAGGAGTATCGATTTCAGTTTTTACATCTTGTAGCCCGTGTGAGGATATGACCCAGTTAAAATCCTGATAACCAATGAGCACTCATTAAACATTCATGTTTTTTTTCGACAGCGACAATTAAGACATTTGAATTGTGTCAGCTAAATTAGGGGCATTTATTCGTTTCGAGAGGAGACTGAGGCTGTCGACTTCTGCTCGTGTTTGCAGAGCAACATGCTGTAGCAAGATTTGTTCTTGTATTTGTGAGCTTTCACAAACCGGAAATGTAACAAACACATTTTTGATGTCATTTCAAACATGTAAAGGTTTCGAGGACTAAAATCGTTTACTAATTAATTATTTTTGGGATCTATGAACAGGGGCAATCAATGGCGCGGAGCTGAAAAGACTGACTCCATACCTAGTGATCAAAAAACAATGCTCCAATTAAACCGCTAAAGATCTTGATGAGATGCTAATTAGCAGAATGGGGTTGGAATGAAAACCAACAGGAAGGTAGAAACCGGGAACATGATGGGTCACCACTGTTTTACTGTATAGCGAAATTACCCCTATATTACTAATTGCAAAAAACGTTTATAACTTATGAGATAGCTCCAAACAAGTGCAGCGCCCGTTTTTCACTCAAGTATGCACCAACAAACCGAAGCAGAAACGCATTCTCTCCTAAATTCACATACATCAAAACCGTATTTTTCTTACTTAAGTGTTCCTTCCGAAGCATTGTACAATTATTGAATGCTAACTGAACGACATTGGAAGAGACACCGGTAAGGCACAGATCTTATAAGGAACCCATCATCAAGCTGTGTCGTCTTGTAGTTGTGGTTTATGTATAAGGACAGCCAATCACTGCTGACCCGCATCATTATCAGGAGGTCACAGCAATGCAATGCCACAGTCCTTTGATTATTTTTTTTTTTTGGTTTGTTCTAGAACTCCATTATGTTCAAACACCAATCATCTCTGTTACATCAGTGGCAATACAATGTTCAGTCATTCCATAGTGATGTCTCATCTTAAAGGGTTAATAGCCTATGATCATTATTATTACTGTTATGAAGCTGAAAAAGGGAGGAGTGACACTAAGTAGGACCAAAGTACAAATCACCCCTCCCCTCACCTCCTGGGTTGCCTGATCTAAATGATTCCCTTGGGAACCCCTCCATCCCTAAGGATCTCGTTATAGGTGACAAGACCCGTCAATCAGTAGGGGGGGGCTGAGCAGGTGGATCAATACAGTCACAGCCTGTGGGAGATACAGGATACCCACTCTCACACCCCATTGGCCGACTCCACACCCACGAAACCGCACCAGGAAGGACATTCGATCGCTGCTTCATTGTCGCCCTCGATTCTGCCTCACTCATAATGGCCGAATACATAAGTAGGAGTAGGTGCTGTTGTAAGTCGACGACCTTCACCCCTGGGCCTCGATGGCCTCAGGGTCAGGTTCTTTTGTTTTCAATTTTATATCAGCAACCAAGACAGACCACAGTGACCAGGAGAGGTGAGTTAACTGCGCAATCAACTGCTTTAATTGATCAATCAGGTGCCGAGTTACAATGGAGACCAGCAGACCCCTGCGGCGCTCCAGGCCCAGGAAGGATGATCAGTGAAGCAGGAGATGAGGAGTACCTGCTGACGCAGCGTTCGGGCCCCGAGCCGCACCTCGCTGCGTTTTAGGGCCTATTTTACTGCCTGCTTACTTTGCCTGGCTTCCCTTTATACTTCACAGAGGCCTGAAGGAAACGTCTGTACAAGACGCTGCCGTCACACAGAGCTGGTTTTACTAGACTACAGTACTTCTCTTGGAGCAATACAAACAAGAGCTTCTATGCTAAGCACCTGTTATGGACAGATGTTTCCGGATTTCTTTTTGTGTACGGAAGTGGACTTTAGTGATTTGACCGAGTTGTGTGAGAGTAGCTTTTTTTTTTTTTTTTGTGGTGCAAGTTCTGTGCAATTAATTTTTTCTTCTTTCCCTTACTGTTATTTATTTTTGAACCAATCACTTTGTATTTAACCCTGTCGAAGCGTCATCAGGTATGCATATCACAATTCAGCATATCAAACTAGATCGATAAGGAGTAACAGACATGCATACAGTCGCATGGACTCATCTGCTCCAAAAGCCATGACCCAAACAATTCAGCTTGCAGAGTTCCAAACTAGTCATGTGACAGGATGAGGATCAGTCACCTGACACGAGGGACCATTGGCCACCAGTCTATTTTGAATACTGTATCCAGCACATCCACTCTAAGGGTCATACGCAGGCCACAGCAATACTACTGTGACATCACAGCAGAATGACATCACTCCCTTTATTATCCACCTCCTGCTACAGTTTGCCTGCATTTCCATACAGTGTTAAACCCGCAGGCGGCCATTTTTAGAATAACCGCCAATAAAACCAACTCAATCAGTGCAGCTTTGTAATGGTGCATCTGCTCCCGGCTTGGAGAAAAACACAAATGTTTCCTCTGCACTTGTCCCTTTGGTTCGGTCTCTCTCCCCTCTTCCCTCTGTGACTGTGGAAGAGAGATAAGCGTCAGTCGCTTGACAGCCACTGACCGCAGCCGGCAGTCACTCTCAGCTTTGCGTGTCAACCCTGGGAAACCATCCATCATGAGGAAGCAAAACCCAGAACCAGATGCCCCCTCTTCCTGTGCCCACTTCCCCTCATGTTTACCCAGCGACTGAACGACCCAACACCACGGAAAAGTACACTGCCGACCACCATGCAGCACAAAACCAAACACTTTATTATACACAGAAGTGTAAAACTTCAACTTAAAAACCTTTGAGTCTGGTTGCATGTCTGTTTTCCCCCCATTAATAAATGTTTTAATTGCATTTTGTGGTCAATCTTCTGCTGTGGACACGAGCTGTTGTGAAAGAGCTAAACTGCGCCATCAGACTGCAGTCATGAGGCCAAATGCAATCTTACACATTTCCACTTGATTCCCAGATACAAACACGGATTAATAGAAAACAATAAATGTTGATTGTTGCTTTGATAGCTTTTTATGATAAGAAGACAAGTGCAAGTTTCAGAGCACAGAGAAATAAAAAAAAATAAATACATCCATTAAATATGCAATGAATTTTTTTGAACAATTGCATCATAGCTGCTGTGGGGTTTTGATAAAGAAAAACAAATCCAATTTAAATGATATTAAGTGATAGATATTCTGGTGCAATACGTGTAATTGTTAGGGAGTGAGTGTGTAACGTCAACAGCATCGCTGATGTAGCCGTAATTTCGTCCAGTTTCCAATTATCAGTGGCGAGGGCACCTGATTGGATACTATCCCTCTCTTGGCTTAATCCAGTTAATTTAATGCATTTTACACTTCATCTAGAGCATGTAATGGCAAAGCGTCCTGTTCATAAGTCAGCATCCACAGTAACCGCATGCTTTTACATGCTGTACGCTGATAATGGATATGTCCGACATATCCTAAAGACATGGCGAGGTATCACAGCAACATATTAAATAGGCTAAAACTATCTAACGAATGGCATCATTTTATGCGACGATGTTTCTTCAGTTTATATTTCATCTGTCACGTATGAAATGAGGCGTTTCATTTAATTTTGCTGAAGTATGGGGAAAAACACAAGGGAACGTTATGCTCTGTTTTACAATAACATGCGGCAGGCATCATGGGAGCCCCTATCCGCATAATGCAAATAACTTCCACCACAGAGATCTCTTCCAGCAAATATGGTAAATGCAGCAGCTGATAATAGGCTTTTGATGCAGAATTTTTATGGGGGGGTTCAAAAGCCTTACATATGCAACAAGCAACATTTCTCTTTTATAAGCACAAACAGGCAGTAGGCTGAACAGCCCTGGATTTGACCCTTAAAAGAGCACTTTTTCCCCCCAAAATTCTCAGCCAGCGCTTTGGAACTGAATTGCTCTCAGTAACCATCAGAGATTGCCAAATTAGCATAATTATGTTCAAGTAAAGAACATTTAAGTCACGTCCTATCGTCTAATTCCTGACCGCTTTTCCTTAAACTTGATGGAAAATGTCATGAGGTTAAGGAAAGGTGAAAAGGAGAATTCATAAGGACTTAAGGAAAGATCACCTTGGTGCAAATTGAATTCGACTGTACTTGCACTAGGCAATGTAATCACGCGTCCCATCCCAGTCATGTTCGTTTGTTTTTGTGACTAGCTGGACAGATGGTGCGGCTCTTCAAATGCTGGCAAATCCTCCCGCAAGGAATTGTGGGACAGCGTTGTTCCCTTTGTTTTCGTAAAGGCTGGTTCTGAGTATCCTATGCTGAAGAGGATGCACCTTTCCTAAACGTTTAGAAATTCAAACTTACTGATCATGGCTGCCACGTAAATACATCTGGGTCATTTTCAAGAAGTTAGGAACTTTCCGAAGCAAGAAAAGAAACTATTCGAACGCAGCCACATGCGTTTGACCTCAGGCAATAAAGGAAGAACCTCCCACACAGGAAGTTTGCCTGACAGGAACCCAGAGAGGAGAAGAAAAAAGCAATGATGACACAATCAGAGCATCTCTCTCAAGGAAAAGTATCATTTTTCCCTTATGACATTTTAATCAATGGCTGAGTGATGCGTACATTTGCTAACCACCTCAAATCGAGTTAAGGGGGGGGGTTATGTTGATGAGCTAATGAGAGCGTGATCCGTCCATCATTGAACAACGTCAACCCCTCGATAAATAACGGCGAAATCACAACGGCAGAGACAGAGGGGAAGACTCAGCGACTCCAGTGAAGCACGAGCACAAGCCCCCTCCACCCCCACCCCCCCCCCCTCCCCTAAAGCAGGGGATATAGAGACTGGTGAACATATTGATGCATCAGTTTACCAATCCGGTTTTGCATCACAGCAATAAAAAAACAGATGGAAATTATGGACAGCAAAATTATGAATAATTAATAAATAAGCTTTTACAGTTAAATGTGTGGTGGATCTGATGAAACTACTGCATCATTCGCTTTCTCAACGCCGCGTTCTGCCCTCCTCTCCCCTCTGAAGCGTACTCGGAAATAATAAAGTTTGCGCTCGCGTTCATATTAAAACTGTAAATTATACGTTGTCAGCCATTTGGAAATATTTCTCCCCCCCCCGCGACCTCCACCCCCATCACTGTTTCTCTTTTGGCGTTCGTTATTGCTCTCGGCAAAACAAAAACATTAAGCATAAAGGTTTATTTTCTTTGCAAGCGCGCGCGTTCGCAGTAATTTTGTAATTCTGTAATTAGACTGCATCCCGGTGATTTTAATTGACTCACGCTCCCTCCTCGAGGCACTCGCGTGTTAGAATCAATGCCCCATGGAGCTGATTGATCGTATTGGTATTAGCCAGGTAAATCTGAGACGAGGAGCGTCTGAAAGACGCCTTGATGAAGACGTATTATTGGGGATTGAATGAGGAGGTTTTTTTGTGTGCTATTGTATAAACTGATGGATCGCATGCTGGCTTTTCCATTACTTGACAGCCCCGCAGCCGTTAGCAGCTAACATGAGCAGGTGTGTTAGCATCTCCAGGCCTTGCAGTGCTGGCCGTGTGTTAAAGCCGCGTTCCCTCTCAGCTGGGCTACTCGTGCAATTTCTCCGGCAACTCTCAAAGCTTGTGAAGGTAGGCCAAATTACCCATCAGCCAGCAGGGTGGAGCTGGGTCTTTATCAGCCATATGTTCCAGGTGGCTACATTTCAAGTGACATCATCACCATGGTGGCAGCCATTTTGTAGTTTTGTTCGGAAATTCCTGCGGGGGGGGGGGGATTTCATCATGCAAGATTATCAAGTAAACTGGATAATTGCACCGAGGAAAACCTGGAACTTTCACATAAGTCCACGTTTCAGTTTTGGGCACAGTTCTGGTTTTTTCGCAGCGCTGTTATCCAGCTATATCCATAATCCTGCTTTATGAAACAGGGCCCATCTTTAACTCTGTGGAAAGTAAAGTGTAAATTCAGCCTATTCTGGAGCCAACAAGGGTTTTAGTCTGACTGGACCAGCTGAATTCAAGCAAACATCAAAAGTTGAGGCAGTGCAGGGATCTGAAAAGAAAGCAAAAGTGGTACAAAAGGACTGTACAGGGGGTTACAAAATATAGGAAGCACCCCTGAAAACTGGATTTCACTTTGAAGTCCTGGGTCACAGTTATCGACACACGTCATGCCTATTGATCTGAATGTCAATCGGCCGCTTGGTGCCACGTAATGAAAAACTACCCAGCAGCCTTGTGCAGGATCGGTGGGAGTCAAGGGCAGTATGGGGATGATGGTGGAGTTTTAAAGAGGCTAAATACTTAGCGCCTGAGTTAAAAGGCGTGTATGTCACAGTAACAGCTAAACTATTGAATTTAAAATCTGGCCAAACACCAAAAAATAGGGAACAGCAAAGAACTGAGGTCAAGGGTCAAAGCTCTCCCACAGGGACGGACAAGACACTTGGTGGAATGGTTGCAGGCATTCACAGATCTCGACTCTAGAAATCACCATAGAATTGAATCCAAGTCGGAATCAGTCTCAACAAAATCAGCACATCATCATGCATATCGGATTTTATATTATTAGAGAAGTGACTGAATGTGAAATAAAACGTAAAAGGTGGCACTCAAGCAATGCTAAGAGTGAGTAATCAGTGAGATGCCTGCTCGCTAATGCAAGAACTCCACCCAAAAGTGTAATGTTCCGTCTGCAAGCCAATCTTCGCCTGTGTCTGCAAAACACCACACAATGTAATTTTTTGACTTAGGTACAACTCCTAATTTCCCCTCCAATCGTTTCAATGAGAGAAAGTGCCTCAAAATTGCAGAATAAGACTTCCAGGTGGAAATGTGTTCTTTTTTTCCCCTCTGTATTACAAGTTATATAATCACTCTCATAAAGCAGAATTTGGATGAGTAAAAATTTTCTGCTGCCCCCAAGTTTTCAAACCTTTTCAAAGTGGCGGAGGTCAGGTGACATCAGTCAGGGTGGGGTCCGCACTTCCTTTGTTGTTGGAGAGAGTACTATGTCACATATAACAAATGACGGAGATAATAGATACATTATTCTTCAGGCAAGAGGCAAGATATTTGGCTCAAGTTCCCTGTTGAATTATAGTTTTATATGAGGGTCATTCATGACCTTTCCATCCGTGGATGAACAATACATCACCCAGAACATAATATGAAGGATTGAAATTATTCTCAGCGTTAAATTATGACATATTTTTAATCCCAGCTATGCAATTTTAGGTTTTCAAAAACCAAAAACTGAATCATGTGACAAGGGAGGCCCAATCGGAGAAGCCCAGTAGGATTAATTTTCATAGAAGGCCTGATCACAAACACATCAGTGCAACATCAGTGCACTTCCTGGACATGCAAATAGCAAAAGTGCCTTTGTGTAACAGGTGGCGTGCAGCTTCGAAGAGGTTCAAGATGCTAAGAATAAGGCGGATAGAAGTTCGCGCCATCGTTTAAGGGGGCGCTTTATGGAAATTTTCCCGTGCGCTGTTTCGTTTTGAAACTGCAAACGAAGAAACTCAGGGTAATTCTTTGTAAATTCCTGCCCTTTCAGTAAACCTCGCGGTGTGGCTTGCGGGTTACAGCAATGTGTATACAGCCTGTTTCTGAGCGTCATTGGCCCCCAGAGTCAGATACTGGCCCTGAATTGCCTCTGTAAATAACCAGCTGCCTACCAGGATGGATCGGAGGAAATCCTATAGCTAAGGACAGGGCTGAGGCAAATTGATGTCACCTTCTGACGGTGCGCGTGTGTGTGAGAGAGTGTGTGTGTGTGTGGGGGGGGGGGGGGGGTGCATTAAATGAGGGAGGGTGTGGGATTATTGGCTGCAGGACTGTAGGGAATAGAGAGAGGGGGAGTGTGTAAAATGTGTGAAATGTGAGGCTACACTGCTCCCCTGTGGACAGACAGAAGAATACAGTCTGCTTCTGCGCTCGGGGTCGAGCTGCTGAGATGAGCATCGTCTTTAAAAATGTGGAGTTATTCCGCCGACGGATCCGCTAAGGCCCAGCAGTTCAGTGCTTCCTGGATTCTGTGGCAAGAGCAGACATGGGGTCGAGATACGGACACTGATCAGGAATGTTACTTTTCTTCAGTCAGTTTCACATCTTTATGGGATTAAAAAAAATTTTAAAAAGGGCTCAAATCCTAAAAGATTTTGAATCAATGGTGAAGCTTCATACAGTGTTGAGCTTCAATGAGCCGATGGGTTCACATCAAACAAGACGACAGTGTCATCATTATCACCCGCCACGATCAAGGGCCATAACTCCGTAAAAAAATAGGCTTCGATATCCATTTTGGAACTCGGTGTAGATCATGAGCAGCTTATTAGGCTTACAAAATTTCACATATTTAGGTGTAGTAGTTTCAGAGAAATCTCATCCCCATTGTGGCCCGGATGGACAGACGGACGGACCCCAATCCAATATCCTCCATCCTGCTTTGTGGTGGGGGATAAAAAATTTAAAAAATTGTTTTAAACAGGGTCCGCACGGAGGCCCAGTGAGTGGTGACGTTACCTCAAAGCAAGAAAGACATGGGCACAAGTCCAGTTTGGGACCTTTGTGTGTGGAGTTTGCACTTTAGATCCATGTTTGCGTGGGTTTTTTTGGGTACTTCAGTTTTCGCCCACAGTCCAAAGACATGTATGGCTAATTGGAGACTCTAAATTGCCCACTGGTATGAGTTTGTGGGGGAATAGTGAGCGTATCCCAGATATAGATGGGTGATCCACCGAGGGTCTGTTCATTCCTGCTGCCAAATGTATGCTGGGGTGGACTCCAGTCCTCCCCCCCACCCCAATACCTCGCCGAAAAATAAGCGGGATTAATGTTTTACAGCAACTCCTCTTTCCTATACTCAAGCTGCTCAGTTTCATTATATGAAAATTTTTAGCATGTACAAAGGAAGCTATATCACTCAGGTGAGACCTATGCCAATGTGAGTGTTCTGCCATCTTATTTTACTTTGTTGAAAGATAGTTCACCGAGCTCAGTTTGAATATACGAGTCTTTATTCAATATTTTTACTGATGGCTGACTAGCTTTGGAGCCTATTAATCACCGCACCCTATCTGAAGTATCTGCATGATGCCTTATGAAATCAAGCTAGTAGTGGGTAACAGCCACTGTTGAAGCAACTAACTGCAGTACACAAGATGAACTGCAGGGGGAGGTGTAACAAACATGCTCTGATGCTTTATTCACCATTCACTCCTGCTCTGACACAAGTAATTAACTAATGAACACATTACAGAGCAGTTAGTCCTTAAGGGCAACACAAGTGACCATTACAATGAGTTGCAGTCGTGATTAAGAGTGATCTATGACTGTAAAGCATGTAAAAAGGGACAGAAAATTCATAATCATTTCTCTACAGTAAAGCACGGCTCTGACATGCGGCGTGTCGGTAATAAATTACACTTGATCAACAGCCTAATCTGCCACGCAGAGCATTTTGTGTATTACACTGGTACACGGCGCATGTTTCCCATCACACTTAACGAGTCGGCACCTGCTACAAGCACCCTGACTACTCCCGCAAAAATAGATCAAAACGTCACTTTTACCACCGAAGGAATGCGAATCCTTGACCGCCTCGTCCACAAACTTGACGAATGGCTCTTTACTCGAACATTCTAAGGTGAGTTTTCGAGTGCGAGAACAGTATTAGTTATTATAACATCTCACGCTGTGATTTATCAATTCTTTCGCGCAAATACAAACGCTCTTCAGTGAGAAGAGGCCGTTCCAGCAATGCAGGGTTTTTTTTTTTGCATTTGTATTTGTTGTTAATGTGCATTTTAAAGCCTGATTTAGAGGTGAAGGATCCTGCCATCCCAAATTCTTGATATATTTTGTCGAAGAGCTAAAAATTATAAACAGTGTTCCTAGCAGCTGCTGTCTGGTTGAGTGAGATGGTGCAGATGTTTTCGCAAACATGCTCGGTGTAGCTGACGTAGCCTGGTGAAGAAGTGTAATTAGTCACACAAACGCTGTATGTTTTAGTGCTTGGAAAAGAGTACATTTGGCTACATTACGCAAGGTCAGGTAAAATCCTACAGATCCACCGTAAGGTGCCCAGCTGACATTTCAGACCCAGTAAAATTATATCCAATGTAAATTCACCAATCACGGCCCCCTCACTCTGACCCCGCCCTTCCGCGTACTGGCCAGTTGACAGACAGACGCCCTGATGACGTAACACCCAACATTCTGCGCATGTAACTGCTATGACAGTGAAAGCAACAACTTTTACTCATACAGCAAGTTTCAAAATTGTCACAATGGACTCCACAGAGAACCCTGACTAACAGTTCACAAGCGCAGGCGCAATCATAAGGCCAACACAGCCACTGTAATTTAAAGTAATAATCCTAATGGTATGAATGCATTTTAAACTGCATGCACTTTAAAGCCAGTGCAAGTAATTTTCCTTCCACCCAATTCAAACTTGAAGGCAGCAGTGAAGGCAAAGGGGGCTGAAGATTAGTGCGTCTGTCAGGTACGGCCATTTTCCGCCGAGCTATGAAAGTTTGGCGTAAAAATCGTTTGGCATGACATCTTTTACCTGAGATGAAATAAATGTGCTTTTTTCTCCTTTGGAGACATCTTTGCCCCTCCCACAGACAATTTTTACAAAAAAATAAATAAAAATACTCGCATGAGTTCAGCCAGGATCGACATCCCATCATCCTGCCAGGGACACAGTGAGGCATTGATAAGTAAGCAGTCACAAAAAAAAGGACACAGATTCCGGATTTCTGTATACTTGGATAAATTTGGGACAAGAGAGGAGTTTATGCAAGATTAATCCAAAGGCAAAGGAACTGCAGCGTAATCTACAAAGCGAGTGACGCATTCAGGCTCATTTAGCTTTACAGTGCTGTTATTAGACTGCGATAGCTGCCAAAATAAGCCTCAGCGATGCTTAGCTCTGCTATAAAACTACAGTATGTTGCATTTTAACACTTCATGGTGTGATGTCATAAATACGAACTTAGAATTCTAATGCAGGTGTAACCATCACGACTGGTATCTAAGTTCAATATGGTTTATGTAAAATTTAATACTGGTAAATGGACTTCTCTGAAGGCCAGTTTAGACCGAAGATTCGAAACAAGACAAAATTGTTTTAGAACATTGCAGAGAAAGATGTAGCCTTGTAGACTATGCTGTGTCAGCACAGCTCAAGCCAGATGTTGGCGTTGCCAGCGACTCAGTCGGTCAAGTTGCAAGGGGCTGGTTTCAGAACGCAAGGTAACATCACCTGATTCAACGGCCAATCAGCTTATGACAAAGTCAGCTGGTCGAGTCAGCAACAAACTGCCAGCTGGACGAAACGGAAGTTTTGGACGGATGAAAAACAGGAACATTGTATCAATTTGCGTGAGGAACAGTCGTTTCTCTATGACACAACCCTTAAAATTTACTCACTGTCACTATCCTCATATTTTAAGATGCTTTGAAGCATTCAACCACCTATAACCTGAAAAGTCACGAAAGCAAAGAGAGTAATCGCTATGGAAACCATATGCAGTCTCGTCCTGTCGCATTGGTGTAAACTGGCAGGTTTTCAGGGGGTTGTCGACCGCACATATTGAGGTTCTTTTGCAAACAGTTGCATGTTGGAACTCGTCTCATCGGAAATCTTTGGTCCAAACTTAATATTGGCCAAGCTCAGTCAGAGATGTCACTCAGTCCCAATGGCTCGCATAAACTCTCTAACACCTTCGAGTACTGGCACACAATCAGTCCATTGAAGTGTCCAATGGGTCCAGAGAATCTCAAAAGACCATTTTCATAGAGACTGGTCAAGAATCGACAACAAAGCAGTCAGAACATCCTTCCCTTCGCAGGAGTACAGAAAAGGAAAAACTCCATTAGCTTTTTTCCAGGCTTCTGTAATCTGACATGACAACATCTGCAGGATTTAATGGCAGGTGAGAGCGTGGGAGGCGAGGCCTGCCTGTTTCTGGGGTACTGTGGCGTGCGAGGAAGGCCCACGCGGAGTTGCATTCTCCTGGCTCCGGTTCCACACCTCGTAAATTTCGGGGAATTTCCTCCTTGTCCGCACTCTCCCCCAGTAGCTCCAATGACCGGCCCCCCCCCCCCGGCCCTTCGATCCTCTATCACCGTTGTGGAAGTATTGACGCAAGTCCCGACGATAATATTTACAAACTGATAACTCTTTGCCGGCCCTTCAAAAGCGCTTCCGCTGTCAGGGTGAAATTCGCTCCGCGCGCACCTCCGCCAGAATGACCCCTCCGATCCCTGCCTCATTGTTTATAATGAAAGAAAACGCCGCGGATTTATCATCGCCGCTTTGAGCATTCTTATCGAAGTGGCTGAGAGCGGGTCCTCCATTTTGTGTCAGGCAGAAGTCAGAGGGTATCACTCGGGAGATTTTCTTCCTTCTTTTGCAGGTGTTGGGGGGGTAGCTGTCTCTATGACAAGTGGAGCAGGGGGTTTTAGTTCAACCTGCAGATTTTGGGTGAGGGAGGGTTTGTGAATACTAAAGTTACCCTGTGACCATGTTTCGGCAAGAGAAAGTGGCAGGAAGTAGAGGTCCTTCATCGAGGGCGGGGGAGACAAGTCCCCATCGCCACGGCAGAATCGGAAGGGGGTCATCGGGAGGTCACAGGGATGACTCCCTCTCAATATGAGTCTCACTCCCACCCCACCTCCCCCCATCATCATCATCTCCTCTCTCGTTCCTCTGCACACCTGCATCCCAGCACCCCTGGCAACCAGCGACCGCGAGGCGCACATTTATATTTATAAATTCAATTTCATCACCCCCAGTCTTGCTCAGGCTGATGTACGCAGCTGGAGTTTCTCTGGATGTTTATGATTTGAAGGGAGAGGGACACTGACAGCGGTTAGGATGGTGACTGAGGGCTGAACTGTACCAGCAGGTCACTGTGTGGCTCAGCTGTCACAGCCATATCAAAATAATACGCTGCAGTGCAGCCTGTAAGTTTTTGGACAGCGATACCATTTTGGCTCCATATTCCTGCCCACTGAATATGCAAAAAAAAAAAAAAAAAAAAATATATGAGGTTACAAAATATACAAAATAATAAATGATAATACAAAATAAATTCCACAACTTTTGTGCTCGCGCTTCGCAATAATGTACACATTCAGAAACGCAAGCAAACAATTAGCTGTTTCTCTCACTATCAAGTCCAACTCCCAACAACCAGAGTTTTCCAAGAGGGGGAAAAACGAACAGTTAATTGATGGAATAAAAATGGAATTAAAGTGAATAAGTCCGCTCACCCCCACACTAATAATTTTGCATTCCATGCGGCTGAAAATCTTTGTGAACAGGTCCGTATTTTTATAGAGTTCACAAGTATGTGGTCTGTGATTGTGGCTCATGTTTGACTGATTGTACATACTGATTGTACATTGTATATTCAGTAAGTAGCCCAGGAGTAGAGCCTAAGAATATGCTCGACCTCACAGAAATTTCCAGAATATACCCCAAATAACTTTGAGAGGGCAGGAGAACCAAATCAGTTCCTGCGGTCGAAAGGGTGACTGGGTACATGTTACATTGTGATGAGTCCAGGCAGCTCAAATTAAGAGCTCTTAATAGCTGACTTTAAACTGTAAATCTAATTTGTATGGCCAGCAGCCACAAGGTGGCACTCATAAAATTGGTTTGCTCATGTGAAGACTCATGTTTCACAGAGGAAGACGCTTGTGATTAAGGGGGATTATTGAATAAAATATTATGTATTTAATTTAAAATAGGCGGAGATGGATGGGTAATGTGCTGTGAACTCCGCGAGCGCAGGGAGTTAATACGAAATATAAACGCGCTTTAAAGTTAAGAGTAAATTTTAAACAAATAAGGCTGTCGGTCTCAAAGAATAATTACAGCTGGAGTCCTCTGGAACGCGCAGATTAGCGCGGGTGTCTCATTTTATCGCCGGCGCTTTCCAGAAGCTGGAACTAATAGAGATAAGAGATGTGAAATGTTATCCGTGGGGAAGGATTTTAGTGCAACTCTGGCAGCAAAAAAAAAAAAAAAAAAAAAAAAAAAAAGCAAGTACTCCCACAAGCAGAAATGTGCTCTTCATTGCTAAATATTGAAGAAGCAAATGCCCTTGACTTATTGTGAGCAAAATTTCAGCAGGCAGTCAGAGCACATTGAGGGTCATTTTCTAAAATTACCAGTGAGAGAAATAAGCATTATTTTTACCGATCGCAGTACTAACAGTGTCCAGAAAATGAGAACAGAGGACTTCTCAGCAACTCTTCCTGGTCTTTTCCTGTCTGCCTCTGCACTCACAGATCAATCTTTAGCAGCGGAAGTCCATCTTTTAAAAGAAATATGTAAAAAATGTACAACAAAATGTACCATCAACACAAATCATCTTCTTTGGGAACAAATAAGCATAGTTTACGAGCAACAAAAGAGGTACTTTTTAAACTTTTTAGTTAATTACAGAAAAATGTTATGGGGTGCACATCATATCAACAGGATGTCACACCAAGGGCAATCTCTGCGATGTTCCAGGCACCCTATCTGTCTAAAAAGTGAACCCTATTGAGCTCCTGTATTGTACTGCATTAACCCCCACCTGCGACTGACCCCCGCTGGGGTTCAAGTAAAGACCAAAGCAGACCTGTGGATTGGACCCCAGAGCTACACCCTCGTTAGCACTGGGAGCCCCAAAGCACCTCTCCCCCCTTACACACACCCCCCCACCCGTCAGGTCCAAGCCCTCATTCAGGGTCTGAGCGAGCCGTCCGGCCCAGCCTTTCCCCTCCAGATGTGTCTATTCGTGGCCGACCCACAGTGCGTGCAAACGCTCACCTCCTTCCTACTCATCTACCCCCCGTAACGCCCCCCCCCCCCACACACAAACACACACACACACACACACACACACACACACACACCCGGAGATGGATATCCGGCTTCCACACAGGCCCAGCGGGGCTGAGGGGGAAGTGTGTTAGGTTTGTCGAGGCTGCCCTCTCAGCTCACTTTATAAATCTCCCAGCCTTGTTATGACACTGGATCTAATGAAGGCGATTTGAGATGCCAAAGAAAGTATGTCCCGGTGGCTGTACTGCCTGCAGTTTCATTCTGCACAGACTCTAAACAGCGCTACACGACCCAGAGACTGAACGCACTGCAGCACCGCTGGGTCTCACTGCGGCCCTCAACAGATGAACTCTATTGGGCTGGTCATTATATGTCCGGGTGTCAAATGGGGTGTGAGAGTTACGGTCGGAGTGTAAACACACAGGACCGACCTTCAAGAACAGGGTTGGGCAGCCCTGCTCCAGCTGTTGAGTGAGGTGTGCAGTGTTAGGGGCCAATTGCACCGAACGTGCTTTATTGGCATGGTGTGCCCTTTTTGTTAATATTCTCGATAATTGGACGTGTTCTGGACGCTGCTTTTGCGCACCAGCTAATTAATTTCAGTTAATTTCAGAATCTTCGCAAAGGTGAGTGACAGGAGTGTTACTCGCAATGCAGAAGAGACGCGTCCAGTGGCTTTTTACGATGTTGGCTTAAAAAAAAAAAAAAAAACAGGTCCGAGGCGCCTGGCGTTTCCATGCTGAAAAAGCGTGTTTGGCGTGATCGGCCCCTTAGGGTCGGAGAGTAAACAGACAGGACAGTAGACCTTGAAGAACAGGGTTGGCCGGACCTGCTCCAGCTGTTGAGCGAGGCGTGCAGTGTTAGGGTCAGGGGTGGGCGGGGTTAGGGTTTCAGTGTACACCGGATTGGGCGGAGTGACAGACACTCGATGGCTACACCTCCTCCCTATGCACATTCCTCACGCTAATCCAGCTGTGCTCCAGCACCTCCAGGCTGGGGGGGAAGACCCCAAACTTCAAGTCTCCGAGTGGGAGCTCAGGACCCCCCTTCCCCCAGAGTCCCTAAATGCACAGAGCTGCGACATGAGGGCTCCAGAAAAATCCAGTCATGTGACATAAGGACCCATGTTGTTTCCACTGCATTATCAAACACTCTTGTTTAAGCATTAATGTTTTCATACCCGTTGATTCATCTTCAAAGTTCATCAATATGCCAGTTCACAGTGAACACAGAGACAGTCTCTGTACACTTCGCCCCAACAGAATGGACCTCCGGTTTACAGTGAACACAGAAACACAGTCTCTGCAAACTCCAAATGGCTTCCAAAAATCTCTCACATTTCCCACTGCTCAACTCTGAAGCCGTGATTGAAATTGATAAACAAATTTAAAAAGATTTCCTAATTCTAACCTTCTAAGACATCCAGGATTTAGAAAGCCTCAAGCCCGGCTGATTTTCAGAGCAACTCTTTAAGCAATAGATTACACGGTTGACTCCCTGGGCTCAGTGAAAATCGCTGGCTGGCGATTTTAAGGTGAAAATAAAAGCAGGGAAATGATGAAAGAGTCGCAGTAAAGGTCAGGCACCCCAGCTCTGATCCGACGCTTTATTTACCGCCGTCACACCTGGCCAGACAGATGGAGGCCGGTGTATGTGGATAACGAGGTTCGAGCTTCGGGGATCAGAGAGCCGGCATGAGCGACGGACTGAGACGGCGAGCTGACAGATGGGCATCGGGGAAGACTTATCGCCGCTGTGGCATTTCATCACCAGGTCCCCCCGCAACTGAGGCGGCGAGCGATAGGTGCGAGATGGGCAGGGTTTCCACAGCGACACAAATCACTCCCATGACAGGTGGGGACGGGTGGTCGGTCCATCAGCCCGGCGGGCAACGACGTCACGGCGACTCGCACGCAACCGGGACGTTCCGGAATGCGAGCGGAGGCGGGCAAAGATGCCGTGAGGGATGACGGTGGGGAAACGGCAGCTACACATTGCCCGTTTACGCAGTGCGAACTTTGACCTGGACACAGATTGGAGTCCCCGGGCCGAACGCGGCGGTCGCAGCGCGTCCGGTGGGCGTTTTTTTTTTCCCGTAATGCGCCAGCGAGCAGCCAGCTGAGAAAACAGCGTGGAGCAGGAAAAATGCGAAGCATGTGCGGGGGGACGTAAACAATAACAGTAATCCATTTCAGCTACCGCTTCACCTCTCAACCCAACAGCTTCAGCGTCACGGCCAATGTCAGCGCAACTCACTTCATTAGAGTATGTTTGCTATGCTTGTGCAGGGACAATACGCATTACAGTCGCCTGTCATTTCTGTAGACTTTCAAAGCTACACCTGAGGTTGACTGATCTGGATAAAATCAAATATCAAAATAGTTTTGATCGAATGCCATCAAGAGTGTGTAATATATCAATATTGTGGCACTACTTAAGGGATAAATATTGGTGTTTTCACTAACAAGCACTTGGAGAGCGCATACCTCCGCTAAAGCCCAACTGTCCCCTACATAATAATCTCTTGGAGCTGAAGAATCTGTTAAAAAAAATTCCTGGATCTTTTAATGTCTATCTTTTTAAAAAAAAAATGTGTGCCTAACTTTTTCCGTAATGTTGCCAACAAACGCAAACCGAAGGCAAAACATAACCCCCTCGGAAGAGGAAAATACTCACGTAATGCAATTTTTGATGAACAGTTATTAGTAATGTGCATATGATGATCAAGTAGGTACAGCCAACAGCTAGAACAGTCAAAAAAGAACAGATAACTGCATCCCTTTACTGTATGCATTCTAAAAAACCGGAAAAGGCAACACATTATATCACAATCGTATGAAATCCAAAATCCCTGACAATATCCTATGTCACAATATCAATATACAGTTTTATCCATATTGCCCAGCTTCAGCTACACCACCAGAGAGCTCAGCAAACAACAGCAAATGTCCTCTCACACTCCTTTGCAACTTTTTGACTTTAGTTCAGTTTATATTCAAAAACATTGTAGATCCAACTGATTTTATTCTCAAATAAATTGAATTCCAGATGCCTCGAGAAATGTGCATTAAGAGCAAAGGACAAATTACAGGACACTAATTTTATCAAAGCGTCCATTCTCAACACACCAAAGACAGATTCAACTGGACCAGAGTGTTTGAAGCTCGCCTTGAATCTTGGAACGCTATTTTTTGCTGACAAACTGCATTTTTTAGTCGCATATGAGAACACAATATCCTCACGTAGGAAATGGCTCTCCCGGCGAGTGTCTTTCACATGGGTACAAGCATTTGGCTCTCACGGGGGGGACAGACACAGCCGCTGAGGCGTCGTATACGGTAATGCTACCGTAGAGACGGCGAAGACAATAACGGCCTGCTCAGTATCTCGGCGTCTCTCAGGGGAGTGGGCCGGGGAAGAGGGAAATTGAGATAAAGACGCGTGTTTTTGCATATAACCCCTCGTTCCACCCCGTACTCTCTCTCTACAGGGATGCATTCGTCTAGCTCCCCTCCCTTCTTCTTTCTCTCGCTCCCCACACGAAAAAACGAGGTCAGCAGAGAGACCCGGCTGATGCAAAAAGGTTCCGACAAAATTACCGGAATGTTCTGTCAATATTATCGCATTGGCGTAACATGGCAGCAACGTTGTGAGAACGTGCTGCATAGCTGGGGGACCCTGAACTCACTCAGTCAGTGAACGCGGACGCCTGCCATCACAGAAGACGTGGTCTCCATCAGGAGTTTCTGAAGCGCGTCGTGAAGAAGCGAGCCACGTTCGCCATTATTGTTCGCCGGCGGGTATAATCTGCTCTCGCGTCCACTTAACCACTCAACTAGAACCACCATCTTACCATCCGCACAACCCCACCCCACTACACCCCGCCTCAGGGAATATGCACCTCTACTGTCGTACAATCATCAACCATCCCCCCAATTCTGATAATCCACTTACTCGAGCGACCACCGCCCCACCTCCCCCACCCCACAGAAATATTATCAAACCACACGCAGCTATTCTCTTGCGCCGTACTCAACAGCTGCTGACAGTCCACAGGTCCGGCCAATCAAAGCTGAAAATCCGCAGGTCCAGCCAATCAACTGACTTCCACTCACTGGTTATGCCCTCTGGCCCAAGAGCTGATGCTAATGAGCTAATGCAGGAGACTGGACTAAAATAATCGAGAAGATTTACTTGATGACGCTGGGATCTCCACCGCTGCTCTTCAGCCCCCCACCCCGCCCTGTTCTGAACCTCCACCCATAGAAACGGCCATCAGTCCTGCCCACCCTTCGCCATTTTCCCTCAGGCACATGAAGCTAACATGGAGCCCTGAACAGATGCTGAGGCCCAGGAGCCCAGGGGACGGAGGAATGTCTGATGAAGACTGTCCGTGTTCCTTCATACTTTATTTATTTTTACCGTGTTTTTGTCTTCCCACAACCCCCACCCTCCCTCCCCAACCCCCCCCCCCCCCAAGGGAGGTTAGCTTTATTTGTCGTCTTTATTATTCTTATTATCATTATTATAATTATTGCAATTGCCATTTTGACACGAAAAAAAATGAAGATATATAAAGAGAGATTACATAAAGCAAACAAATGAAAGTAAAAAAGGAAGATAAAAGCAAATTAAATGTGTGAAGTGGAAAACAGGCTGTTGGGAGTTAACAGCCATTTACAGGGTCGTGTCGTAAACCGTGCGGAAGCCGCATTTCTCCATTTTAACAGGGCGAACGGCAGAGGTCAACCTGATGAGGCTGGAAAAACGTTAAGAGTGCGATTATCACCAACCCAGCCACGAGTCCATTTTAAAACCGTGAAACAGTCAAGCCCTCAACTACTAAACTAGAAGTTATACTGCTGTTTATTACGACATTACTCCAATGCAGGACAGCTTTTCTTTTGTTTGAAAATTTGAAAGCTTAAATTAAGCCTCATTCACAAATATAGACCACTCAGCCAGCAAGTTAAATTTGCACTATTAAACTATATTTATGTCCTATTTTAATTATGCAAGCACTTTACTCGTACTAAGGACACTAACACGTACTAAAACTAGTGCATCCGTGCTAAATATACCGCAAGAGTTCCGAATGCCCCTATAGAATGGGGAACCGTTTGACTTCCCCACAGGTACACAGTATACACACGTTACTAAGCATGAGTTATGGGTGAAACGCACCGATGAGCAACACTCCTTTACTGTGGAGAAGTTACAGCTCCCGAGCACTGAAGCATTAGGGCTCATCTGAGCCCTTCGTTTCCCTGTAGCATTCTGTCTGCTGGAAATATGATCCCTCAAGAGAAACATGATCACAGGGAATTATATCAGATTAGAGAGAGAGACCAGCTGCATCTCCTAGGTGTGTGTGTGTGTGTGTGTGTGTGGGCTGATGGGGCCTTTCAAACATCCCTTCGTTGATGTAAAATAACACACAGATTAGATCAACAACCAATGACAACCATCAGACAGCTGGTCTAACCTGATCTCCTACATAGTAGAAAACTTGGAAGGAGTGCGTGGAGGGGCTTTCAATTTTAATACTGTATAAGTCATTCATCTATTAGCTTGATAGCGCAAGTTTATGTTTCCCAACATGGATATTATCGCATTCAGAATGTAGAACACACGTTCGCGCACATGGCTAATACAGCACTCAGTAGCGCACACATTTGCTAAGATGCCAATACTGATATTCAGTGTGAGGCACTATGTTTTATCTATTGCCCCTTGGCTAGTTTTAATAATGTTGGCGCCAGTCTCAACTGCCCCCCCCACCCCAAAAGATGTCCACTTCTTCGAACCCCGTTTACAGGCGTCTGTGCTTGACTTTCTCCTGTGGGATTAATGGAGTCCCTGAGGCTGGAGGGCAATAATTGGCCCCCTACCCCTAAAAAATAAAACGGGTGTCTATAAATCACGCCCACGCTTACCTACCGCTGCTCTGATCTGCTGGTTGGCGCATAAATCCACCTGTCCGCTGGTCTCCAGGTTCGTGTTTGAGACCGATATCAAAGACCTGTGGGTGAGTGATGGCGGTAGTGCGCGGCCAGTGGGTGGGCGGACTGTCCGTGGGGGCCTTCCATGGCGGGATTGGTGGTAAGACGGGTTGCCTGAGGGGGAAGATGGTAGTTGAAAGGCCTACAGGTTCGGTGGTGTAAGCTTACGGCAAAGAGGCCAAAGATAACTGATGGCTATAACATGAAAGCAAGCGATGTCAGCGTGGATCACCTCAATAAAACCTTTCTCGAGTCAAGTATTACTGTGTGTACAAGCCTGGTGATGTTCTCAACGTGTAACTGACATTACAGGAGAACTGTATTCAGCCTACTGTTTTGCAGTTGTCCAACGACCTTCTTGGATGCTTTGTTTTATAGGATCACCTTAGATAACAGCATCTGCAAAGTAAAATGTAGTGTGTGTGTGTGTGTGTGTATGTGTGTGTGTGCATGTGTGAAAGAGAGAGACAGTGGTTAGATGTGTTTGGAAGAGCCTGAGGCCTTGTCTCAGATCCACACAGGAGAAGTAACTCCAAGATCACAGGGGTCAGCTGACCACCTCATCCTGCCAAATCCAGACCACCACGCAGGTAAGATTCCACCTGTTACATCACCTCTCCTTTGATCACAGGCTGCTCACCTGACGCCAAACCTGGAGACACATCTGAAGACAGATTTATATCTGTCTTAATCAACCAGATCAGAAACACAAATAGGAGAGAGTCTACAGGAGATCATGTCTCTTTATCTCCCAAAACACTACAAATCCTTTACAGATCCCATCCAACCGTGTCAAAGTGGGAGGATCTGGCCAAGGTCAAACGATCATTTCAAGATAATACTTTACTCTCCGCTTTACTATTGTACGATTATGCACGAGTGCATCACTCATTGTGTTTACCCAATCATGATGGAGTGAGTGGCATAGTGGTGCCGAGGGAAATTACTGCAGCCTCACAAGTAGGATGTTACTGGATCTGTATTTGACCAGGGCCTTTATAGAGAGGAGTTTGCATGTTCTCATCGAGTTCCTGTGGGTCTTTCAGGGAGTTCCAGTGTCCCTCCCACAGCCCAAAAACATGCATGTCAGGTTAATTAGACACTTTAAATTTGCTGAAGGTAAGAGCGTGTAAATAAAAGTAGTGATGGGCTATCGTCAAGAATAAGTGGGTTAGGCTAAAGGGTGAGTGAATGGATCATGAGTCAGAATTCATTTTTACACGACTGAATGTACCGGGTGGCCAGAATGAAGTCACCATCCCTGTTCCTCAGATTGCGGTCCTCAAGGGCCAAGAACATTCACGTATCACCCCTCCGTTTCACTGGAAGATAGGTGAAAAGTCAGTCTAACCAATCAACGGCGCTAATTACCAAGTTGAATTACCTGGGAGGATCGAAAACCTAAAATGGAAATGGTGGTCGTGAACCATCCAGCTCATAAAGCAAACTGGCCTCAGAGTCAGATCATTATCACAACACACCCCAACAACGACTCCCTGAAAAAGTATTGTTTAGTTTCAAATTTTCTTTGGAGTTTAAAAAAAAAAGAAAAGAGAAAAAAAGCTGAGCGTTGTAAAAATAACAGCCGCCATCTTGGCCAGTCAGACTCCATCAACCCGTCACTCACAGTTTAACATTTTTATAGTGCCTGCGGTTTTTTCGTTTTTCGCGTGCTCGCCGCATTAAAACGGCATTAAAACATTCATCAGAAGCATCAGACAGGCTGTGGCTGGATGAGTGATTGGCACCATATGTTCCTGAACGTCAGATGGCTGGGACTCTGACAGTGTTCAGAATGCCAATCTCATCACACAGTTCTCCCCAAGACTGACCGTATTCTCTCCATACCTTACTCTCATATGCTAGCATGTGTATTTATTTCACCTAGAAAATATATAAACACAAATACACAAACATGGAGTCCTAAGGCCATCATGAAAAACATGCCAAATGTTGTCGCAGAGTGATATCTTGATAATTTTCCAATAAGCAAGGGTTCTGGAATTTTCAGCAGGTCTAAGTTTTATGTTACAGGCTAGCATGCAGTCATTAGTGTTAAGTTAACTTTTGCAGTGTTAATTCAATTCAAAAGTAGCTCAACTGGGACACAGTGTACTTTAAAGTTGACAAACTTTAACAAAATGTCAGTGAAGTTTTCATGAGCACATTAAAAAAGTCAAAACAAAACACTGTAGTACAAAGTGTGCGGCAACTTTTGTCTGGTCAGAGTAAAGGCGTTGCCAACTTTGTGAATCAAACAAGTCAATAAATTTAAAGCAACTTGAGTCTACATCTCTATTCAAAGTAAACCATTGCAAAAAAAAAAACATGGTAAATAAATGTTTAAAAAGATAAATAAATAAATACAATTTGAAAAGCTCAAAACTTGTTGAGTCACAGCAGGGATGACTTGCCGCGACACCCGCACGGTTCATCAATCTGCGTTCGCTAAAGCCGGGCAGCGGAGCAGCGGTATTAAACACGATCCCGCGTCCGCACGAGGCCGCCGTGGCAGCGAGACGAGTCTCCGCTGTCCGCCGGTTCGGGGGCACTGAGAGAACGGCCCGGCCGAGGCATTAATCTCTCTCATATCAGAGGCGCTTTGTGTGCCGAATGCAGAGATGGATGTAAATTGAGATTGATCGCTTCTGCATTCGCCGCTCATGATTTGCGGCGGGGGTGGGGAGACGGGGGAGGGGGGGTGGAGGTGGCAGCGGCGAAAAACGCAGGGGCGGCGCACTGCCTTTAAACGAACATCGATCCGGATGACAGCGGCGGCGTCTTCGTCGCCGCGGCCGTAATAACCAGTGTAGCGGCTGATTATGAATTTAATTACGGGTAAAAACCCTTAGTCCGTATATAAACACTGCTCAATAAAAAGCGTGCGCATCGTGTTTGTTGTTCTTAATGGCGGCGTTTTTATTAGCTGCATCACCATCATTGTCCATTAATCTGTCATTATTAAGTGCTTAACCCTTCAGAGTGATGTACCACATTATTAGCCTGTGGCTAACGGTGCAAGACCAGATTGAACGTTGTGGGGCTCTTCAAATCTCGGACTAGCGCGCATCCTTCTGCAACTTGGTGTGAATTTATGCCAGCTTCTTTGTGCGTGTCTTTGTACGTGCATGAGCATTTTATTCATGACTTAGCCCTGAAACTGATGTTCAACATTACCATCTTAACACTTTGAACCCTGAAGGCCAGTTTAGCGGGAAATGCCAGAAAAACAGCCTCCAAACATCAAAGTCACATGACTTTTGGTTGTCATGTGACCTTGTTTGCAATCAAGTGGTTTCCTCACCACAGTAAGCGGTGTTTCGATACATGTAGGGGTCATGACCCCTTTATAAAATACAGGGTGCAAATGGTTAATATATAGTTTTTTACTGTTTTTTTTACATCATTCCCACATAATGTAATGCAATGGCATAAAGGTTTATTTGCTGGAAGAATGATATTAACGTTAAGGACTGAGAGTCTCGGCCAGCTGGCAGCGCGCTGCAGAACCCAAAGTGCCTGAGATAGATATCAGCCAATTAATGAGCGACGTTAGGTACAAGCTACCAGTGAGTTTATATAAAACCACCCACGGTCCAAGCACAGGGCCGAACAAGCGTTTAATCAGAGCTTTTATGGCTCGAGACCGTGTTTGTGTTGGAGCTGGGCCTCGGACATCCATATTCCATAATAGGGGCGAAATTGCCCAACTCGTTTCCGCTGCAGAAAAGCCTACCTGCGTGCGGAGCTTAGCGCTTAGCGGGGCGGCGGTAAAAAGGCAGATAAACTACCGCTTGATAGCGGTGACTGAGGATCCCCCCGCCCCTCCATCTCGCGGCTTTCCCACAGTTCGGAGCGCAGTGCAAGTGGGGTGACTCAGAAGATGGCCGTACATTACTCTGAATCATGGGGACATTACTGTGATTCATTTTTTTCTTTCCTTTTTTTTTTTTATTTAAACGGGCGTCCGCAAAATCGAAATTCCACACGGCAGAAAAAATGGCAGAAAAAAAAATAGTAAAAAATGACTGGGCCTCAGCAGAAATATGGCCGCGGACGAGAACTGCAGTCGCCAGTTACTGCGGGTACCAAGGGCACGCCAGCTTAAGTGTTCCGTAGCGTGACAGTCCCTGCGGAATTCAACAGGGCGTGTGTATGTGTGTGCGCTGGGTGTGAATCTCTACATCAGTCAGAGCACATGCTCTTCACAACCCTTGATGTCCCATTTATCCCTTACGGTTGGGAGAACTGACAAGAGAGGCAAGAGTAAGCATGTGCACTGCAAGTGTTTCTTACAAGAAGAGTGATTCTGTGGTAAAGTACAGGGGCAATCGATTTTAATGAACCTGAAGTCATGTGAGGAGTCCGATAGGGCTGGAGTCGCTCGTTACAAGACTGGAGTCGCTCGTGATGAAACGGAAATCACAGATGAAGAATCTGACAAGAGTTGAGTCATTCATCATGAGTCCAGTGAGAGTGGAGTCATTCATGATGAGTCAGATATGTGGGGAGTCATTCATGATGAGTCAGATATGTGTGGAGTCACTCATGATGATTCAGATATGTGGAGAGTCATTCATGATGAGTCAGATATGTGTGGAATCGCTCGTGATGAGTCAGATATGTGTGGAGTCACTCGTGATGAGAGCGGTGAGACTGGAGTCATTCATGATGAGTCAGATTCAAGTGGAGCCACTCATGAGGAGTCGTCTGAAACTGGAGTCACTGATGATGAGTACGATGAGGGATTCAGTCGTTAAGATTCCAGATTCCTCAATGAGCCGAATGAGACTGGAGTCATTCATGATAAGTCTGTTGCGAGTGGGGTCACTCCTGAGGAGTCTCATGAAACACTGATGAATCACTGATGATAAGTATGATTATTAAGATTCTAGATTCACTCATTTTGAGGCAAATGAGACTGGACTCATCAGGCTCGTGTTCTGCGACTCCAGCCACTTGGGATCAGCCAAAGGAGACTTTCCTGCGCAGAAAAATCATCCTACACAAACTCAGTGGTTTTATGAATTAAGCCCTTCCGTCTCCATTGGCTTAAAATGTTTAATCCTTGCATAACTGATTCTTTATCAGTCAGTGTTCCTGGTATTTCGTGGAGCAGGCGTGAGCTCAACAGAATTCTGCCACTCAAGGATGGCACAGAGAACTGATTGTGTCAAGCCGCTTTCACGCCGGACGCGGAACGAAGGCAGATTACATTCAAAGTCAATGCAAAGACGCGAATACATGCGTTTCGTGTGTACTCGCGTCTTTGCATTGACTTTGAATGCAATCTGTCGTGCGAAAAATTCGTCTCGCGTCCGGTGTGAAAGCGGCTTCTGCCATTTTGAGTTGCTGAGGGCCTACATGTCATTGGGCCAGCAGAGCTAATGAAAACGCTGCTATAGAGGCAACAGACTTCTGGAAACGGAAACAGTTTCGCAGACTGCGCCCTACAGCACAGCTAGCCAAACTCCCTCGGCTTATTCACATTAACGTATACAGTAACAAGAGAAAGCATCTTACAGACCTCAAGAGGATGAGGGAGGAAAGATGAAATATTAATTAAATCCTGAAGCTCTTACAGGTCTCCTCCTCTCGCCCGGCTCGTTAAGAACTTCCTGCTGGAGACGCGATTATTAGGGCGTCATTTAACATCGTAAGGAACAGAGCTAGACTTATCTCTTCCTTCCAGGATGCCACCGCCGTGGAAAACAAGGCGGAGGAGATGACGTTGATGTATGCGCGGAGTGGCGCTCGTTTTATCGCGTCTTCCCTTAAGTCTAAATACTGTATGATGGATGCTGTGAGCTTTTTCCCCAGTGTGCCTCATGTCCACAGATTTATATAATTGAACTTGAGAAGCAATATGTTACTTACTTTCCCTTTCTCCTCCAGTTAGGGATGACTACTTATAATCGGATAGCCGGCTGTCTCTCCGTCTTTTGGTTCATTGTACATTATTGGAATGACATACACATTATATTTACTGTCAAAGCAAACAAGTGCTTGTTTAAAAAAGTGTAACACCACTAGGGACCAGTTCTTCCTATCAAAAGCAATACGCAACATGACTCATATCCTCTTCTGCCATCCGTCAAAGGGAGTCGTACCTCAGAAAAAATGTAAAAAGATGGAGCATTGTGCGATAGCCACAGGTGGGCATGACAAGAGTAGCCATCTGCCAAGAGATGTGGGGTCAACTTCAGTGCCAATACTGCCACCCAATGCCTGCCATCTGATCCATGCGCAAGAAAGCAGCTCACATTATTTTGCTAAGGCACTTGCCTTCATTTTTCAGATATTAATAAATCACTCCATCACTTTTATTAATAAATTAAAATGTTTTCCAGATTGTAGTAGAGGATACTACATGCTACTGCAAATAGGTATACAGCGTATAAGTCTGTATGAAAAAATAATTATGTTCTGTACTAAACTCTCACATCACCACTTCACCATTTACAGCACCTCACCACTGATTGCATTGCATTGTGGAATGCAGGACACCGCAAAGACAACTCCGGCTGTGTCCAGTGAAATTCAGGCACTGCAGTGTGTTATCTGAGAAGCACTGACATACAGGTCATTTTCATGTTGCTCACATACTGCATGCTACTTGCAACAGTGTCCATCATCGGTAACCGCATGGCAAGTGTTGGTAATTCCAAACACGGCCAATTATTCTCCCGTCTCCCAGGCATTGCTTCAAGCTGCCTCGCTCCTGTCCCGTAAAACTTGCTACCACCATGCAACCACGCAATTATCTTTTTTAAATAATAGAATTCATAAAAGACTGAATTCTGGTTAGGCATACAAGTTGATTTTGGAATGTCTCAATGACATGTAAGGCCAGAGCAACTGTTATTTTGACGACAACGGGGGAGGGAATTTGGATCTCTTGGATCACAATATGCCACTTCACACAGATTTCTCATTGACCGTATATGGCAATTATATATTCCATAATCTGGTATATTCAGTTACATATGCGTCCCTTGACAAACAACGATGTTCAGAACTGAGGATCAGACAGGGATATACATGTCCTTTCCTCTCCAAGGAGAATGGGGTGCTTTCTATCATCAAGTGAGCACAAGAGAGTCGGGCAAGCCTGTGCAAATGTACAGCAGAACATCTCCTTCTCTTCACATGAAAATTCTGACAGAAGGCGATTCTCTGTCTCACCCTCTCAACCCCTCTCATGCAGTTTCCATCTGTCTGTCACTCTGTTAGTCGGTCTCACTCTCTCCTTCCAGTATGTCTGTCTCTCTATCCATCACTCTCTTTCTGTCTCTCTCCCTCTCTGTCCCAGCCTCTCTCTCTCTGTCTCCCTCCATCTCTCCCCACCCCCCCCGTTCATCTGTCTGTCTCGCCGTCCCCAAAAAGCCGCAAATGTTTTTCTTGCCGAAATAAATGGAACAGAGCCAGTCAACCGGCGAATGCTGTAAACTCGAAATTACGCCGCGGCTTTTCTTGCATATTGATAAAGGCCTCATGTTCTGTTCCTCCTCCGACACCCCGGTGGGCCTCGACGGCGGCGGGTTTCAATAAAACGCCAAGCGTAACGCGTCCCCCATCTCCCAGCAGCAGGCTGCTAATGCAATATTCATGTCGGGAGAGATTGAAGGAGAGGGTTCACGCTCAAGACACTGACATTTGCGGCTCCCTTTCGGCGACGAGCACAGATGAGCGAGAGCAGAGAGCGGCGAGTAGCGTCTGGGTCAACACCGGAGAAGCCTCTTCGACCAGTCGCATATTCCCCCACGGCGGCTTATCGTGGGCTCGTTAATAACGCTAATACCGCTACCCCCAAAGTTATGCCATAGTTTGTAAATGCTAATGCTGATTTCAGAGGGATTTTTTTTCCTCTTTTATTTTTAATCGCCTAGCCTGGAAACCACTGGAGCGCAATTTGCCAGCCCAATAATTTTATGCCAAGAACGGCGCACTGCGCGAAGATAATGAATTCCAGCTTCACCCCCGGTGATTTTCGAGTTATAAGTTCTGAATGCGCGACAGGCCGAATGCATTCGAAATGGAGGGCTTGAATAAGCAATAAACACTGAGGTAGTAAATTGAATAGGCTGTGCCAAAAAAAAACAATGCAAAATCCAGGAAGCACCACTTGCTTTCTGTTTAATTCTGGAGTGACATCAGGATATAGTCACAGGTCCTAGAGGCATCACATGATGGTCCCTCCTGCCTCCTCCAGCCACTGCTTCCGATTACAATCTTCGCATTTACTGAGACCCAACAGTGAGGTGGATCCTTTCAATGCCAGCGAGAACTTGACCGTGTGCCCTGAGCCATCCATCCATCCATGATCTGAGCCTCTTGCTGCAGCTCAGGATAATCTGTCTTAGCGCCCAATAGACGAGAAGCAGGAACACGATCCGGCCAATCACAGGGATGGCATGGGCGCTGTGCACGACCTCACTTTTCACTCCATCACACCTCCCCTGTGGAGCCGTTTGCCTGATCGCCTGTGATTGGCTCATTCAGTCGCATCCTTCAGAATTGGGCGATCTGTGTCGTACAGATAACCTTGTAATTTTACATTACAGCACCGTTTCACAGATGGTTAGCCTACAGCTTTTTTGAAGCACCAAGATCATCTTTGTATGATGAAAAGAGTGACATAAATACAAGAGTTATCAATACTACTAGTGTTAACATTTTATTTTTATTATCATTACTGTGAGAAAATGGTTGCTCATAGAACAAGGCATTTCTGCAAAGTTGATCAGATTGAGTTAATATGGAGCCACATTCTATTCACAGGCATTTCTGTAGATTAGCAGCATGTTATATTACAGAAATGAGCATTTGAGAGTATTATAATAACTTGGAATAGTTGGCATGGTCTGGGGCGTTTCAGTCAGAGTCCTGCATTGTCCCTTTTATCGTGTATCAGAAACGAGTGACACCTGGCTTCATTAAAAACACATTTCCCCAATTTTTCACCGCATTGCAATGCCAATTTCCAACAATGAACACGGTCCAAGGCAGCTGCGAGGGAATTTCATGACACCATGTCATCTCCACCGCGAGTAAAACCGCATACGGCCCAAACTTCGGCTAAACAAGCGGCGCCAAAACCGGCTGCAAGCAGGTGCAACCAATATACACAAGTACCCAGTAAGGATGAGGCGCAACTGTTGCTCGCAAATTACCGTGTTACCAGTTCATTAATGTGCCTTCATTAAAAGCACTGATGTTTTGGCCATTTCTCTGTATTCTGAGGAAGGCAGAAATGTTAATGTGTGTAAAGGTAAAGCCATAACACTAATGTGAGAGTAAGAATTGCATCCATTTCCAAACAGGGGATAAGTACGCGAGTCCCAGATGACCACAGTAATCACTTGTTTCTTTTTTCTACTCCTGAACTGGCCGCTATTGCCGGAATTCTGCGTTCAAAAAGTAAAAGTCAAACTAATATTCTCAAGTGCCACTAATTCTTTGTACAATATTGCAAAGTAATTAAAGATGTTTAAACATACATCCCATCTGAAACTTCAGTGTTGATATTCCTTTTGCCAAAGCAGATAAGACTGTTCATTCTGTTCAATCAGTCACTGGCCTTGAATGTGGGCAGGAATCCAGTTTACATTACATTAGGTAGGACTGCCTGCCTGTTAGTTAAATAACACATCCCGCCACTCTGATTAGGAGCAGTTCGTCTTCATGAGCCGCCACTCTGAGTTTCCAAAGTCTTCTGGTGTGACAAATGAGCCAGTGCATAAATCAAGAGAAATTCAAAGTGTTTGGAATTGCAGCCCGAGCCTCTTTCTTCATAACCATTTTCCGTTTCAAAGTTAATTGGTTCGGCTTACTGAGCCATCCGATTAAGGCACTTTGCTTACACTGCGTTCCGCTCAGTTAGCTAAAAACAGCCTCTCGGTAACAGGATAGCACTGTGTGCTTTACTTATTAGAAAATTAGGAGGTATTCAATGTGCAAGAGACTACCGCCCGCCCCCCCCCCCAAGTAGAAACAAGTCCCAGAGAAAAGTCGTCAAAAAATTTTGGCCAATCAAAAGAGAGAACCAAAACTCTCGTTCAAAGAATCTGAAGCAGTGTTGACTAGTTTGCATATGCTTTCATTGAAATTGCTTAACTTTGCAGCTCAGAAAGTAGTCACTTCTTACCAGTAAGTAGATGAGAAATTGTAAACTGCGTGACACATTTAATCGGGCTTTTTTTCTATTCTTTTTTTAAGGCTACTCCAGCTGAGAGTAGCCTTAGGGACCTCCCTAAGAAGAGGAAAAATTTATGAAGAATATTGACCATGTTGCAGAATTGTACATATAAAGGATACCTGCTACGTTCCAGCATTGTACATATGAGCATTGCACATAAGGATGCCGGCTATGTTCCAGCACTGAGTATATGAAGGATGCCAGCTATGTTCCAGCATTGTTCAAATGAAGGATGTTGGCCATGTTCCAGCATTATACATATGATCATTCTACATAGGAGGAATGCTGGCTGTATTCCAGCTTTGTACATAAGAGGGATACCTGCTATGTTTCAGCTTTGTACATATGAAGGATGCTGGTTATATTCCAGTACCGCAGATATGAAGGATGCAGGCCATTCTCCAGCTTTCTACATATGAAGGACACCAACAATGTTGTTCATATGAAGGATGTCGGCTATATTCCAGCATTGAGCATATGACGGATGGCAGCCATGTTCCAGCATTGTTCATATGAAGGATGTTGGCTATGTTCCAGCATTATACATATAATCATTCTACATAGGAAGATTGCTGGCTGTATTCCAGCTTTGTACATAAGAGGGATACCTACTATGCTCCAACATTATACATCTGAAGGATGCCAGCTATGTTCCAGCTTTGTACGTATGAAGGATACTGACAACGTTCCAGCAGTGTACAAATGAAGGATGCTGGTTATGTTCTACCATTGCACATGATGGATGCTGGTTATATTCCAGCATCTTCTCGGACACAAAAAGCACAGAAGCATCTCAGAAGCGGACCCTTCTCCGCCAGGAGTGCAGCATATGGTGAGTCATCCTGCAGTGTTTACGAGGTGGCGGGATTAATGGAGCCGGTCCCCTCGCTCGGAAGCCTCCGCGTGATGTACGCTCGCGCGCCTCTTTCACGGAGTTAATTGACCGCGTTGAGCTCCATTAGATTAAGCGATGCTGGGAAGGGGTTAGGTAATGAAGAGGTGCCTCCGCGAGAACCCAAAATAGAGGAGCTGCTCTCTCTATGGCTGCGGCGGAGTTTCCTGGTGTAGGCCATCATCCAGAATTGTCCCTACGGCGCACGCCAACATCCGGTCAAATCCGCAGTCAAGGTCGAATCTGGTTGGTCGACAGAAAGAATTTCCCAGGATTCAGAAGGGATGTCACAGGGTTCTACAGAAATCTTGTCTCCAGTATGTGCTCCTGAAATTTACATTGAAGTAATCAAAATGCTAAAGAAATAGCTACATCTAATAATGGCATTGCATCACCGAAATCTCTGAACTTAAGACCGTACGTTGCTTATTGAAAACAGCGTTAGCGCAGAGCCGGGGACTCCAGGCACCCCTACTACCCTTTTATTTGTTCAGTACCACTACGTTTTTGAGGCATCATTTTGTCCTTCAAGAAGGTAGTGGATCAATGGTGCCGTCACCATCTGATGAGGTCTTTCCAGTGGGTCCTTCTATTAATCGTAGCCCCTGGACGAAGTCGGGGCTACTATGGATTTGGCCTCATCATGCGTCTGCCGCCGCCGCCGTAGGGATTTCCTTGTGGAGGCTTTACAGGCCACAAATTTAAAGCTATTTCTTTTCGATTTCGTTTGTATGCGGGCAGTGGTTAGGACAGGGCGCCTATCAATTTTGGTTGCCATGGTAACATAATTCACTAAACCATAGAGAACTTTGCGTCAAAAATAAGCCGAAATGAAAAATGTGGGCGATCAGGGGCTACAGCCACTGGTCGCAGGAGACCGACCTGTCTAGTGTGACACTGTAATGATAATGGCGCGCAACTCTGCCTGTACGACCTTGACATAGCGGTCTATTTGAGAATTGTCCTCCATATGTTTGCAACACGAGGCTTCTAACGCGTTCAATGTCACAAACAAAGAAGCGCGGGGAGTTCCTTAAGAACATACAGTCCGGAAACTGCTTTGAGCGTAGCGAAAAAATATTCCTCCAGCTGGAAAGGAATTAAAGTCATTCACGGACATGAACAAACAAGTGCACGCCAGAGGGCCAAAGGGGAGCTACAACATCACTGAGTGTTCAACCCAATAATTGTTAGGCAGAAGTAAACAAGGGTATGCAGCAAACTGAGCGCTACAGAAACGTTCCCTCCAGATGGTACCAACGCTCGCCATTTAAACAATGAATATTCCATGGACTCCCGGCTCCCAGGAGGCATAGTTTGGCTTGAACATCTGTGGGAAAGTGAAATATAGGGAACTTTATAAAAGTACCAACCCATAAAGTTCTAATTAGGAAAAAAAAATTAAAAGCTTTTAAACAAAATTATAAAATATTTGCACAAGGGCAGTTAATCGTATTCACAGATATTAGTCTGATGTACCATTAACCCTTTAAATCCCGGGCCCAGTGTCATGCAAGCCCATGCAAATCAGGCGTGAGAACCATATGGTACTTCGGGGACTTAAATACACATGCTCCAAAATGTTGACCTGTACTGTATTTCAACAAGATGTTAGCCCATTCTTTTAGAAAACAGACCGTATGGTTACAAAGCATTATAGGGAAAAGTTTTTGTATTCTCTCAGATCAGAGTTCTTAAAAGTGGGCAGATGAAAAGAAAAATAAAAAGGGGCAAAAAAAAGGAGAAAAAGCTTTCTTCCCCGCGACGCACTAAAACGAGCCGACGTCGGCCATAACTCATCTCTCCCCGCGAAAAAGAAACGTCTCTCTCCCGTATGCAAATGCGGACAAATTTATCTCATAGTTGTGCGGCAGATTGATGAAGTTTTAAAAACCCCCGATACTGCCGGAGGGAAAAAATAACATTTTCCAGGTGATAAATTTTTCCAATTTCTGCAAGACAAGTACATAAACTTGTTCAATTAAGAGTGGAATCTGGATATGAGGCAGACCGGATGTCAAGCAGCACCAACCCTGATGGGCAATTTTATTGAGTGGAAAATTGAATCAAATTGCTTTATTGAAACAATTCAGCTGTGTTGCCCCCCATTTCGCCCTCCCCCGTCCCCCCAGCTCTTAGATTTGGCACCCCAGGCAGAGTCCCCCCCTCTCCTGCTCGCCTGATGCATTCACCCTCCACCAAACCGCCACCTGGAAGCACCCGCGCTGCCGTTTGGATTTACTTCGTTATGGGGAAGCTGTGACCTGCCGACAGCTTGACTAAGCTTCCTAATTAAGGCTTCACTCATTCCACTGACTCCGTCTCGCTCCCCATTTTTTTTCCCCAGTTTCTGTTTTTTTTCCCCACTCTCGGAAGTGAGAAAAGCTTGTTGCCCGTCTCTATGAATGCAGTGCTAAGGGTGCGATTACACGCGTGGATTTCTACAGGTTGACATGCACCTCATTGTACCTCCTTAAAAGAACGTCCACCTGGGATCCCGCAGGAAAAAAAAATGGCCGTCGGCAACTGGCATTAGTCCACGCGCCGAACGAATTCTCAGCGTCTGAGTTGAGGCACTTATGGAGGCTGAGGATTCATTAACGGGGCGAAATATTTTTGTTTCAAGGTCACTGTGCCAAGGTAAAAGGTCACAATTCTTAGTAACCCTAAAAAGGTGCAAGTATTGAGTAAATGCTTTCATTCATTTCATATGCTCCAGAAATTAATTTCAAGCTCAAGGTCATTGTTGCAAGGTTAAAGGTCAAATCTGGCACAAGGATTGTTACAATAACTTTCAAGACCTCCCTGAGCATGTATCTTCATTGAAATGAAGTAGCAAAGCCGAATACACTAGGTAGAAAATGTGCCGAAAAGGTATTTCAGTTTGAAGGTCACTGAGCCAAGGTCAACCCTCGAAAGGCACACCAATGGGGTAAATCTTTGCAGTTTATATCAAGCCTCCATTGTAAATGGTTACTGGAATATAACCTAAATGAATTTCAAGGTGAAGGTCACTGTCTCAAGGTCAAAAGGTCAAAGAAATTAGCCCAAGCAACCAACCAGACATATTCCCTCCTCTACAGGTATAAGTACAATATCAAAGAGATGGCACTAGCAGTCTCCAAGATATAGCCCCGTAAAATAGTGACATCCACCAGTCCAGCCACCCACCCATCCAGCTCAAGGGATGACAACAGTGGGTTTACGCATGACCTATCGGTCGTGGGCCAAAAAAAGGCACGGTATTTACACATTTCTGAGGTAACACAAGTATTGTCAACGATAAAAACGTGTTCCAGCGAAAGCAATTCCATAAATATTGCTGAATTTATTTTTAATGAAAGCCAATTGCTGTACATGATTTTAGTGGAATATATTGCACTCAAAATTCGGCTTATTGCCCTCGAGATACTGCAAAGAGAAATATATTGCTCTTTAGACAGAGATGATGGTCTGTGTTCTGCAGGGTACTTACAGGCATCTGAGGATATCTGACATTATGATGCATGGGTGCATGTCTTTATGCAACTTGCGCAAATGTGCAACTTTTTGTTCTTGAATTCAATGACAGCACCCAAAGCACTACGGGTGCTTCAAGTAGCCTGAAATCACTAATAAAGAACAATAAACATTTAAATCACATCTTGGGAATATGTTCCAAAACTGGGATCATCCCAACATCAATATCATTAGTGACATCCAACCGAAGGAGACATTAATGCTGGCACTGCGATTAGCGGGGTAATACTGTAACCAACAACTTTCAAAATACCCTGCACCAAAACCGCTATTATGATCTGGGAAATCAGCATCTTCCGCAGCTCGGGGTGAGCATTATTTTATACGTAGGTCCCGAGGAAAGTCATCGCAAGGTCAATCAGCTTGAAGAAATAAGATAACTTTTTTTGTGCTTGTTCTAAGACCGCGCGTCTTGCTTTCTCGGGTCCATCTTTCCGAGGTAATCATTTTCATTCGGCGCTTTGCGAAATGAGAGGCTGCCACCGCAAATGAGAGTCCAGAACACCGCGCACTTTCTTCTTGTTACGGGGGAGAAAGCAGAGGTGACAGCGCGATGAATCTCCATTAAAGCCGCGCCACGTGCGCCTAAAATGACTTTGAAACTTTGTGTCGGGAGCGTGCCAAACGGAGAGAGGGAGGGAACCAAAGGAGAGAACGTGGAGAGAGAAAAGACTGTGTGTGGGTGGAGGGGGGGGGGTGGCTTGTATTGCTATAGTTGTGAGAACGAACTCCAAAGAAACCTCATTATGTTGTGAGGACATGTGGAGGTTTGAGGACGTTGTGTGGTCCTCACAGTGGATTACAGCTCATTGGTTAAAGTTAGGGTAACAGTTACAGGAAGGCTTAGGTTAAGGTCAGGTTTAGGCATAATTTGGTTATGGTACAGGTTTGGCAAAGTCTGTACAGAATGAACCCATAACGTATAGCTATACAAACGCGTTAATTTATGTGCATGCATGATGTTTGTGTCTGTTTGTTTGAATGTGTGTGATGGGCTTGTTTGTCGGTGAGATGTGTGTGTGTGTGTGTGTGTGTGTACGTTTCTGTGTGGGATAGAGCAGTGGCAGGCCCATAGAAATCACCACCCTTGTTACATGATCATCTACATCTTCAGTTTCCTGCTTTCATTCTTTGAAATCAGAGCCAATGTGTCCATTGGATCAATGAAAATTTCACTGCTAGTTTATTTTGTCCAGTTATGCAGTAAAATTTAATTTCAGCCATAATATTATTATTGTACAATATAAACATTACGACATAGGAATGTAAAATTTAAATGCTTGAGTATACTTAATCGCTAGTGTTTCACATATTTATCAAAAATTTGTCAATGAAAGCGCGAGAATATTATTGCTAGCCTGAGAAAAGTTCCTCTCCAAGCCAAGGAAACATTAAAGCCGTTTTCTCCATGGCAATGGCACTTGAACTGGCCTTAAAACTGATTGGCAGAGCTCAGCGAATCAGCTCCTGAATATGCAAATAAAGGATTCCCAGAGTGCCATCTGTGCTCTTAATGACCTTTATAATGGTGTGCTTCAGAATGCCACGCTGCTGCTCAGATGGTGCCTCTCAAATTCTTTGAACGGCGAAAGATTAAAATACTTCAGGCAGGAGCAGGAACGGGAAAACTTCCCTTATGCCAGGATATGAACTAGAAGCTCCACCCCCCGGTAATCTAAACCTCACATCAGGGAACACAGTGAGAGAACAACAGCGATCACTCTCAATATCTGCTTCTGTATTAATTGAAACTGTGCAAGGCAGAATCTCTGTAAACACAAATCCATTTGCAGCAAATCTGGCAAAAACTTATCCCTGATATTACGATTGACATGCAAGTAATATCATATTCCTCCTTCTCCCTACAGTGCTATAACGGCAAACCAAATGAAGTTCACCCTTATTAAATTGGTCTTCTTCAAATCAGGACATAAAGAGTCGATTTGCATAATTATTCCCCCCACACACACACACACACACACAACACAAACAAACAAACAAACACTTCCTTCAGCACAACCTGGTCTTTTTGAGATGCGAGCAAAGGTTTTTTTTTTTTTTGCCTGATATATGAACAATTTATTAGCCACTTTTGCATTGAACCACACCAGTTTGAACAGTAGCTGTAGGTCGAGAGACATTTTCCCAATGCTGGTGTTTATCTCATATAGAACAGCTGGCAGTGGCCATGACGGGAAATAAATAGATTACAGCCATGACTGTTTTATTAAGCAGCCTCACTGATAAGAGTCCTGGCTGACCACTGTGGCTCACTGGAGGCAGTGGTGGTGGTATATCATAGTTATTTCGCTGATGCCTGTTTCCAAAGTGGCTTGCAGTTGATTGCGTCGCGTAGGGGCTTGTCCCCCCAGAGCAGTTTGGGGTTAAGGCCTTGTTCAAGGGCCCAAGAGATTTCAACCACTAACCGACGGGGTTCCAGACAAGCAACAAGCAAGCTTTTCTACAACACTGCCAAAAAGGGAGTGAAACCCCCAGTACCTCGAACATGTCAGAGGCCATCTATTCAAAACGTGCTGGGAGCTAGCTATGTATTACAGTGCATTTACACAGGTGCAGTTCGCAGGTGTCTCCATGCCATTTCAAGAGGCAGGTCTTTTGAGCTTCTGAATAGAATCTGATTTGATTCCTGAAACCTGCCCATCGGATCAAGCAGCAAGAGTTGCTGGACCAAAAATAGATATATCTGGGCACGCATATACCCATCCACCCCAAATGGGCCGGCTGAGGCTTTCACGCCACCGAGACTGGCTGGTATTACCTGGTGAGGCATCACCCATGTACAAATCCATCCATCAGGAACCAGCTTTATACGTGTTAAGCGATATTCATTCATCCATTATCAATTCATTATCAAACCTTGGGTAAGCCCACTGGAGGGGAGCCTAGCCTAGCCTAGCATACAGACAGACTGATCCGGTTGCCAATATACTGCTGGACTCACACATCATTACGTGTGGATTCAGGATTCGGTGCGTCTGAATCTGGAATACTACAGTGATCCGATCAAATGTTGCAAGCCACAAATTTGTGTCTTTGAGAAAATAAAGAAAAACAACACATGCTCCAGATTCACTTGCACTCGCTGTGTTTTTTTTTCAGGTTAAAAGCTGCAGCTGGGATGTGTTTTATTTTGTTGTGATGCATTTGTTATTTGCAGTAAAGCACAGTATGTCCAAATATACCGGCAGTTTAAAAACATAAAACATAGCGAGTCGCAATTTTTATCAGATCACTGAGGAATACCACATACCCTTATATTTTAGTCCCCTTTGAAGTCTGGGGTGCCCATTATTTGCACAGCAATCTTTCTGGAATACAGCACATTGTAATCAACAAATAATGATGAAAATAATAATAAAATGACATACTTATTCAGAAAAGTAGTATTAATGCACATTTATGCAAAAAGAAATTCCACATTTTGGGCCAGACAGCACAACCAAGTATCAGTTTTACTAATTTAACACAATTGTTTATAGGTGGTCATCATCACCCAGACTGCCAATAATTTTATTAATTTACCAGTTACTATAAAAAGAGGAAAAAAGGCAGAGGTGCGTTTTTATGTGCACATGTGCAATGAGATCACATCTGGCTGAAGTTGACACAGCCCCAGAACAAGCTGTCAGCCAGAAGACAGAACACAGAACGCAGCACAGATATGAGTTGATTGAATACAATAAGAGATCAGTGGCATTTGCCTTCATAAAAACCAAATGGAAGTGACGCTTTGGTCTAATCAAGCACTCCATCTACATGCATCAGCGCAGCTGGGACAGGCAGCCAATCGCGCGAGACTTGGCAGCGTGTCACAGACGGAAGGTTCCTGTAATCTGCTTTCGTCACATCCACAGCAGCTTCAATGAGCTCAGCAACCTGCCCTTTTAAAATAAGGGACGAGGTGATCCGTTCGTCAACGAGTATTTGTTGACAAAAATACGCTTTTTGATGTCAACTTGTTTTCTTTTAAGGTTTTTAACCCTTAGAGTGCTGAAATAAATTTTTATTTTAATATAAAATAAAAATAAATAAATATTTATTTCCCCGGAGCTCTTTTAAACAAATTGCCACATGATAGGTTTTCAACAGCTTTGATTTTGATATCTTACATCATTGAGGAACAATAGCTGCATTTAGCGCTCGAAGGGTAAAAAGTAATAAGGGGCAGTGCATTTTAGACAGGCACAATACGATGAGTCATTCACGTGAATTAGTAGTCCATTCTAGCATATTACATTGACACCTCTTCATGGACGACCCTTCAAATAACAATGAGTGACCTCAGCCCACATAAAGACATACTCAGTTGAACACTTCTTAAGTTCCCTCTATCCCTTCATCTCTTTCCCTTAACCCCTCTCTCCCTCCCTCCATTTCCTGCCCGACCTCCTCACCTGCCGTCCATCGTGCTTCTCCACAGTGATCTGTGAGATAATAAAGCTAACTGCTTGTGAAATTGCTCTTAAGTTAATATGTAGAAGAAATGCATGCAGGGAAATTGAATAAGAAAGACAGATTCTTATTCGTCGAAGGTCTGGCGGCCACTCGAGGGCATGCTTCTCCCGTCCTCCGATGTCCAATCGTTTTGGTTTGCTTTGTCGACTTTGTTTGAATCAGTGTCCACTCCAATTAATGCTTGGCGCTGCTGAAGAAATGAGTGCCTTCTTCAATCTAATTATACAACCCCCACCGAACCCCCCCACTTCGTTTCTGATGCAAACCCTTCTGTCACGATTAACTTCTGTCAATGTCGAGTCCGCAGCAGAGATCTTCTGTCAGATTATCTTTGACTTCGAGAAAAATCACTCAAGGGGTTTTTTTTTTTTTTTAAATAATCAAAAAATTTTGAAGCCATCAAAATCGCCTGCAAGTCAGCAAAGTGAACGCATGACATCAGAGAGAAACGCCCACAATCAGTCATTCCACAATCAGTCACAATGATATACCAGAGCCGCGACATCACCAGGTTAGACAGAGAGAGACCCAAAGGCCACTGCCTGTATCCCACAATGCAACAGCCACCAAAAATCACCTGATGTTAAACAGGGAAAATGAGGCGTCATCGATCTCCAGCCCGCATACGATCAGTCATGAGAAAGCGTGACGGGAGCTGTCCCTGTACTCCTGTACAGTGGCCGTTTAACGGGATCAAACCGCCAACAATGATTAAGAAAAAGTCAACACCCGACAGCTCCATTTTCCAAGTATCACTTGCTCACTAATATTACGGTGACTGATCTTAGCTGCACAGTGCTCATTAGGACTAAAGCCGCTTTCACACTGGACGCAAAACAAATTTTTCGCATGACAAATTACATTCAAAGTCAATGCAAAGACGCGAATACACGTTTCGCGTGTATTCGCGTCTTTGCATTGACTTTGAATGTAATCTGTCGTGCGAAAAATTCGTTTCGCGTCCAGTGTGAAAGCAGCTTAATTCTTTTGACCTTTGATCAGTGCTTTAAAAAAAAAAAGTAGGTCAACCACGTCCAAAAAGGGTCATTTTCTTCTTGACTTGTCATCTGCATTATCATTGCACCTATTATCAGTGTCTTACAAGTCCTACAACAACTTCAATGACCAGAGAGGTCGTGCAAGGCAATACCAGAGCAGTGATTCTTCAACCCTTACAGCGCTGAATAAATTTAAGGAATTTTAAAATGTAATTATCCTGAGCTGTTGAAAATCTATCATGTGGCAACTTGTTTAAAAGAGCTCCCCTTAAACAAGTTGCCACATTATAGTTTTTCAACAGCATATGATTTTGATATCTTACATCAATGGGCAACTATAGTTCCCTATAGCGCTCTAAGGCTTAAAAATTGGCCATAGGAGATCTGGGTCCTGTAATGAGTCTGTTGTCTACAAGACCATGCAGATGTGTGAAGTTTTTTTTCCCTAAAATATTTTTACAGCTTTTGCAGTATTATATTTGACAGGAAAGTACAGAAAGATGGGAGAAATCTCCAGTGATCTGGAAAAACTTAGTGAATTTATCAGCGGCAAGCATTCTTGCAACTGAACAAAAACCTTTAGATTCTGGACTTTTCCCAACCGAAAAAAAATAAATAAAACCTTGATTTTGACAGTTCAAATAACTCTAATAGCTAGTGTTTTAAGATTCTCACCACACTTATTAACTGCAAATGAGGTTCAAACTCAATTTCTCCCAAAAGTGAAATATGTACTAGGTTTTTCCAGATCACAGGAGAAATGCAACAAGGGACGGGAGACCGGTTTTGAACCAACAACGTTGCGCTAGGATGCTAATAGTGCTAATAGAGTCACCAGCACATCAGAGTCACAGTCCTTAGTGGGTCTCAGAAAAGCACCAAATTTTTCATTTGGGTCCCGATGATGACACCTTTTATGAAGTAGTTACGGCAGTATTTGGACAGAAGGCGACGATGCTTCAGGACCATGGATAGCTTTCTCGTACCAAAGCTGCAACAGCTCACCGTGAAGTAAAGTCTGTGGATTGGAACCCTTCAAAAACAAGTAATAATGTTTCACAAGCAGGTAATAACAGCTTATGAGAAAGGAAATAATGGCTCACAAGCATGAAATAGCACTTCATAAGAAGAAAATAAGATTTCATAAGCAGGCAATAATGCTTCATGAGCAGGTGAAAATGCTTGAAAAGCAGATAATAATGCTTCATAGCCAGGAAATAAAGCTTCATAATCAGGCAATGATGCTTCATAAGAAGTCAATGTTTCATAAGTAATAACACTTTATAAGCAAATAATAATACTTCGAGCAGATAATGATATTTCATAATCAGGTTATAAAACTTTATAAGCAGGCAAGAATCCTCCATAAGCAGGATATAATGCGTCATAAGCACGCAGCATGAAGGGCACAGAGAAGGTATATTTTGTTCTTACAAGAAAAATACTTCCATAATGTCCCGTAAAAGGTACTACAATGCTCAGTGGACAAGCAAAACAGGGACAAAGATATTATAACGATGGCTATAGGTAAATTTTTATATGTCAACAGGATAAATCCACTGTCAAACTTTCATTTTTAATGCATTTTCTTTTTTTTTTGGCACATTTCACGGAACCAACGACTGTAAAAACTGCCAACATCCAATTCCCCATAAGCAGGGAGGGGCCATTTTACGCAAGCTACATATCCTGACACATGCTAGTGTCAACGTGACACCTGCGGAGTTCATAGCAGTCCAAGAGTGATTGAGTGCTCTCAAAACGGAGTCAATTTAACTCTGAAAGTTTGAATGTGCAGCTCAGCATTTCCACGGGAGCAAAGCCGCAGTTTGAATTGATTTTCATTGCCTTTCGGCCATGAATCAAAGCAGAATTTTTTGCACAGCATCTACAGGGTGAGAAAAGGATCTACACGCGGAGGCAGTCCCATAGTTTACAGGGTGAATGATGCTGTGAGCCTCTAAAGCAGTTTAGTGTATTAAAAAAAGGTGCAAAGAGAGTTTTGAAAGGGATTATGCATTCTCATAAGCCATTTCCTGACTCACAGTCCTGACTACTTTAAGCACAATAACGAGTCCACCGCGATGAGCAGCTCAACCCAAGGAAGACACAAATGTTCCGACCAGCAAATGGTAGCCTGTGAATTATGCTTCAATCACTACAGCAGGCTCCCGGGTGTCTGCCTCCCACTGAGCCGAGAGGACTAGTGCTAAACCAGATGTTTTTTTTTGACACGGTCTGACACCCACCGAGTTCGGCACACTCTGCTTTAATAAGGTTGACAGAAGCAACCCTGGCCTCATTTGGCCCCCCCCCCCCCTCCCTTCCAGACAGGTTTTGGTTAGTCCTGGCTCCACCGTCCCACCTCCAACTCCACCCCCTCACTATGGTGGGATTAACTCCGTCCCCAAACAGCAGGGAAGGCACATTCGCTGGCATCCATGTCAAAGCTCATGTTGTGGGCATTATGATGTCACAGTGCTCAGTGCTGCTCCTCCACAAGATGTTCTGGGTTCGAATCTTAGCCAGGATCCTCCCAATGTGGAGACTGAATGCAGTTTCCCATGGGTGCTCCTGTTATCTCCCACAGCACAAACACTGCACGTGTGCCCCATGATTGAATAGGTAAAAATAATCAGCCCCCCCAGATAATTCTGGAATCTTCGCAAAAATTCTCATTTAATGTGATCCGACTTGGTCAAATAAGTCAGTTTACATTTTCAACACATACTTTGACAGTTTATTTCACGACATGTTTCCATCTTGACTAAAACAGTTAGCCTACGGTCAGTTCTTGAGGTAAGCATCCAAACTTAACTTACTGTGGCCATTTCTGCGTACACAAGCACCGCGTGGTGACAGCGATTTACAAGTCACCAACAGAAAATACAGCACATAGAAACAAGGCATCGGGTGCCAATCGGCGACTTGACTCGATCAAATTTTCTAAATCAAGGGCTCGCAGTCCCTGCAGTCGTCCAGGACTGGTGTGTGACTTACGACACGGTGGAGGTCCATGAGCTTCAGCTGGGTAGGGTCATGCAGCGTGAGCGAGAGGGCGATTTTTAAAACGCGTTTTCAATTTGGAAGATGAATGCACCCTTTTAGACGCGACAGGGGCAGGTCTCGGCGGTGTTCGAACAGCAGCTACAGCTGATTCATGGGCCTATAGAGCCACTCACACAACCATGATCAGCTCCTCCAATCCACACTGACACTTCGTGGGGTCCGATGTTTTAGCTTTTCTAAACGAAAAGAAACTTCTCTAACCTAAAACAAAACTGGAAATTTACAAGAGCCCTTCCATGACATGAGTATGTGAGGATTTATAACAATCAATGGCACCTTGATTCATTCATTTCATTTATATTTTGCTTCCTTTTATTTCTTTTATTTTACATCATTAGTGCCCATATTGTTTTTAAAGGATTCCTGCCCAGGTTTGTTTAGTTCTGTGTATTTTGTACAGATATATTACCCATAGGTTTTCTGTGTGGAACGTAAAGATCTTTGTTTGGGTGGGTGAAAAAAAAAAAAAAAAACGGTGTGGGGCCTGTCGAACCTTGCGGCTGGGTAAATCACAGCAAGCTGGTTACTGAGTTCAACACTCTGGGGGGGGGTTTGTTTAAGGAATTCAGTTCAATCATAGGGGAAACAGAAACTTCCCTCCTCACTCCTCCCGGCAGGAAATGGGGGGTGGGGTCAGGGGTGACAGAAAGGGGTGGTACCAACAGCAGAACCCAGCGACCTCAACCCCACACCTTCAAAGGACCATCCCAGCCAGTCCAATCACCCCACCACCCTGAGCTGCCAAAGAGCATGATGGGAAATGTAGTGAAGTCCAGACTTGTAGTTCAGCAGAGAATTTCACAGGGGATATTTGGTGCATAAGCTTTCTCTCTCCAAAACAGGAAATTACATCATTGGTGAGCTCCTTTTGATTAATCCGATAGTCTGGTGGTTGTGGTGCAAATACAAACAGTATGAATAACAAAGTTGTCATTAAGCATCATCAAATGTAACTTACGTAATGATTATGACGTCAATAGAAATCTCCGCCCATCGTCAGCATTGCATTTCAGCCATTAGAGCACGGCTGCCCAACCCTGCTTCAGAAGATACCACCTCCTACCATAGGTCACTCCAGCCTTAACAAAGCACACTTCACTCTGCGGCTACATGTCATAGTAGGTTGGTAAAGAGTTGAATCAGGTGTGAAAAAGTCAGGGTTAAAATGATCTCCAGGGCACTGGATCTCGCGAAGTTTGGGCGGGCCAGCGTTTCAGGAAGTAAAAATACCAGCTCAGCAACTTTGATCCATCTGTTCCAATGGCCCCCTCGCCGTGATGCCAGTCAAACGAACACGCCGCTCTTTAAACAAATCTCTCAGCACACAAGTGTGGCCCTGGCAGCCTCCCTGGACAGTGCTTGAGGCCGCATGCAGGGATGGGGGGGGGCACTTCCTGGTCACATGACCATCCCCCCGCATCAGCTCAGCATGGGGGTCAGGTCCACAGGGGAGAGGCCACACCCCCTAATAATGAGTCATGTGACGTGATTGGACTCTCTCCCCCTGCTGTCGCCCCGGCAGCAGAACTCTCAGGCATGTCCTGTTCTCCACAGCTCCACCACCAGGGAACCAAGATCTCCATTTCAGCTTAGTGTGGCGTGTTTGAGAGAGTGTGTCCTTTTCCTAATTCTGTGTGCGTGTGTGGCTGTGTGTACCACTGTTTCTACCCCCATGCAAGCAGGAGTGTGTGTGCGCGTGTATATGTGTGTGTGTGAGAGTGAGAGAGAGAGCATTTTAAAGAGAGGCTTGTAAAAAAAGCACCCCTTAATAGCCAACAAAAGCTGTGCCGTAAATCTCTCGCCGATCTGTAAGGTGGCCTCTTTTTCAGGCGATGAGGAATGCTGAAATGTTCTGAACTGGGGTGTCTCTGTTCAGCAGACCAGCCCTTGCCATGGACACAAGGCCTTTACAGGGAAACCCAGGGGCCAGGGTGCAGAGAAAAATGCCTATAAATGAGGCTCCCCACAAATCCAGTTCCTTGTGCAATATCAGCTTCTAATTTCACAGAGCTAAGAAGCTAACATTTTCCACGCGATACAAAATAATATAGCAACATTCAAACCGAGCTTAAGGAATTTTTTTACAAGTCAACCTTTGTAATTTTGTCTGACCAAGTCCAACGCCGTCAAGGCGGACGAGTGAGAAATGAAGCTTTCATCAGCTGCGTTTGCGCAAATGTTTCTTTAAACCCGAGGTTTTCAACAAGGGGTCAACGAATGTACCGCAGGGTGTCTGTCGCCTGACTTCAAATGCAATGACTATATATAGATATGGTAAATATTTCTGAATGAAGAACTGTAAAGAACAAACTTTTTTTCTTTTGCAATGTAAACACCTTTTGTAAAATGGGCACTTTATTTACGACAGCCTGGAGAGTGTGGGCGGAGCCTCCGGATCACAGGAGGCTGAGGTCTCGGCTCCGAGGCACAGAGCGCTTCCTGTCACATGGCCGTTTCAGGATGAGGGTCGTAAAATGGGCGGGGGGGAGGAGAGGAACTTGCGTTTCCCATTATGTAACGTGCCACTCTCTCAGCGGGGTCTCCAAGGGGAACCACCTCACCCCCGCGCTCCCTCGCTCCGAAAACAAGGCCCGTCTGGCCAAGCCGGCGTCAGACAGGACCCCAAGGCTCACAGGGGGCCTTATCCCCCCCCAACCCTACCCTACCCTGGGCAAAGCAAACAGACAGCAGCTACAGCCACATTACTGGCCCCCGGGGCTCCCAAGCTAAGCTAATAGCTAATGCAAACAGGCAGTCGCTACAGCCACATCGCTCCGATGCTGCCTACCGCACGCAGTGCGTTTCTCCAAAGACTAATGAGGCGCGGCGTTTATTATTGGAATGCGTGGGCGGTACAGCGAGGGAGAGCCGCAAGAATTCGATATTCATCAGGAGGGAGGGAGGGAGGTGGCGGGGGTGATGAAGCAGCGCAGAGGTCTGCAGTGGGCCAGGTCTCGATGTAAAAAGGTGGGTTGACAAGGATATTTTATGAAGCAGGATTACGAAGAGTTAGCTGGATAACTGGATCAAGTAAAACTCAGGTCAGCTCCAAACTTCAGCCCATGTTCCTGACTCCAGTGGGTTATAGAGTTTATTCCACAAGGCTATACAGCCGACTCCAACCCCCCCTTTTTGTGTCATATTCCCTCCGCTATGGGTCAAAGGTTGGAAAACACAGGTCAAAATTTCGCCTCTTCCCTTCACTTTTCCCTCTCTCCCACATTCCATTTCCTCCCTCCATTTTCCTCTCCTCTTCCCCCTCCTTCCTTCCTTCCGCACGGCGCTCGTTGGGTCCATCCCAGCTCTTACAGACAGTAATAGTGAATAATCTCCAGCCGGCCCATAGCAGTGAGATGCATCCATCCAACGGTTCCGATACTCTGCTTGTTTTCTGTGCCAGCGCTCTGCATACAGTGGCCTGCCCCCCACCCCACGCCCCCCCAGTTCCACATTTCCAACAGCAGCTTTCGGAGGTGCTACATCACACAGCTGTTTAGCAGATGCCTTTATCTGCAGCCGCTTATACTTGATTAGATTAACCGAGGGCCTGTTCCCCCCAGGCAACGTGGGGTTTAGGCCGGATTTATACTTAGTCACTTGGCCAATTCGGCTAATATAGTGCAATAAAAGGAAAATGGCGCACAGCGTTCAGCATTTACACTTTGGCAGAAGTCTGCCTGGGAAGGGGGGGGAAGAGAATGATGGGGATTATTGTCTCTATGGTAACATCAGCACCGTTTTCACTTCAGAAAACATGGCAGCACCCAGAGAAATGGGAAAAGTAAAAAAACCAAACAAGGCTGCCTGTGACAAAAAAACATCAGGAGGCGAATAACACTGTGCAAAAAGTGGCGACACTTTGAGAATAAAGCACTTTATTTTGCTCACAGAACACTTATCTAAAGGGTTGCGTGATGAAGTTTACCTCAGACTTGATGGTCTTTCCCAGGGGCAGAACAGGCAACCTTTGCTGGGCTGAACAGCTCATCCCGATCCTTCTCATGCTAAGGAGTACACCCAGGCTACACTTCACCGCTTCGCCAGGACTGGGCAACCCTGGTCCCAAGGAGTCAAAGCGTCTGCTGGCTCCTGATATTACCGGTGCTTACTCGCTGAATTAAAGCAGTTCAACTCAGTTTACTGGCCTCACTTGGTTTGCTACATCTGTAGAAGTTGTGACAAACTAAAGACACCGCAGGCTGTCACTATCCTGACCCAGCGCTGTCCACACCTGAGCTGGGGCGAGGGTCTCCATCAGGACACAGCAGACTGCGGAGGACACCTGGCCTCAGGCTGTACAGAGCTGGATGTAACTGGGACAGCTCACTGTGCATAAAGCCCATCTGATCAGTTATACTGCCTTTCCCATATCCAGCAAATCTCCCGCAGTCTTCAGTCCATATTTAAAAGAAACGTGTTTTCGGCAGTGACATTTAAGGCACTTTCAATCCCTCCGCTAAAATTTTCAGATGAACATCTTCGGTACTTTACGACCTCACACACTTGACTGGAAGCCCGGGAGTAATAAATTAAATTCCGACCCACCTTCTGCAGGGCTTATTGCAAATTTCTTCGAAATACGTTGCTACAGTTATGAACATACCGCCGTAGCCATGATGCTGTACAGTTGTTGCAGATTTACAGTACAGGGGAACTATATACAACATGACTGCATGAGAATGCATATCTAACTACAACAAAGGGAGTATCTGTCTGTCTGTCTGTCTGTCTGTCTGTCTGTCTGTATGTATATCTGTCCTTTGATTCTCTCGACAACTGTTCATCCAATCGACTTCAAAATTGATGGATGTATTTCCGAGGACCCAAGGAAGAGCAGAGTGAAAAGTTGTTCGGCCGAGCAGTTCTAGAGTAGTAATAGCGGAGGTCAAGCAAAAGACCTGTTCTGAATAGGCAAGTTCCAAACAGGCACTGTGCTAGTTTTAGCAATTAAAGGAGCTGTGTCACGATCACTGCATGCTCACAACTTTGAACATAAATCCGCTCAACTGCAAGTCAAAATCTAGAGGGTATTCTTTTTCTTTTTCGATGATTATGGCAACCAGCTTAAATTCTTTGTATCCCTTGGCGAAAGCTTAAAATAGCGCTTTGAATCCTTGAATTTCCATAAAAAGCTCAGTCAAATAAAGAGCTTAATGCCAGAGTAACTAAAATATGAAATACAATGCGAAACAAAGACGGATTGGCAAGGATGGAATCAGATTATGACTTGCAGTCCAGCAGATTCACTTTCTTGAGATGCAAGTTCTGAGCATGGTCAGTAATCGTGACTCGGCTCCCCTAAGTACACATCCGATTCATTCGGTTTAAATGAACAAAAACTGCACTACTGTAGGCAGAGGAGAGAGATGGAGAGAGGGGGATATGAAAGACAGGGAGGGGAGAGGAGAGAATATGAAGGAGGGAGTAATTGAGCAGAGGAGGAGGGAGAAGAGGAGGCCGCGCAGGCCCCAGCAAGCGGCCCTCAAGCGGATAATGGAGCGGAGCAGCGAGGGAGGCTCGCCCGTTCGCCCAAGTTCTCGTCTCGTTTCCAATCTGCTCCCAATTAATTTGGCGGAATTAATCTCGCACAGGCAGCAGCCGCAGCGCCATCCTCACTGGGCCCTCCGAATGCCTCCCCCCCCTCCCCCAGACCCTCGCTCTCAAAAGACTGACATGAAATAGGAGTCGAAAGCATCTGCATCCATCTGGCATCTCCACAAACCAACACCGTCCTCCCCCCTCTGAACCCCCCCCCCCCCTCTCTGGCTCCATGTTCCCCCTGATATTTACACAGCCGAGTATCGCCGATGCAGATTTCCCCAGTCTAATTACAGACGAACTTCCCTCCACGTGCTCGGTCCTCATAACTCCACGGATAGGAGTCATCCCCTGACCCCCTCGGCAGGAGGAAATGTTTCTGCAAAAGGGTCCGTAGCTTATGAACAGCAAGTATGGTGGAGATCCCTTTTTTTTTGGCTGAACAGGTGTATTAAAATGTCGATTGCAAGACGCTGAATTGACAGTGCATTTGAGAAATGGTGCACTCTTAAACCTCATCTCTTTCTCCCAATTAATTCCAGACTGTTTTCATGAAAACGAACATGATTAAGCACAGGAAAACTGCAATACACAAGTGGCCACAGGGGGCACTGTTGCTAGATGAAACTTGCAGGGTCCTCCCATTCCTGGTCTTGACTGACTCAACAGCAAAACTAGGATGGGGGCAGCCAAGCATGGTCAGCATCTGTGGCCAGATCACATAAAACGGCCCAAAGCCAGAATTTTAGCGATTTGCGCTTGTTAACCAACAGCCCCACAAGACACTGTCTACACCAAGCAGGGAGTCAGAGGTATAGCATAATGATTTTCTGTCGTGTACCACAGCATTTCTCTCATGAATAATCGCGATCAACTCAAAAAAGATGCAATCACGCCACATGAACTCTAAATGAGCATGAGCGTGGGCAACCGCGACCATTTCCACGGCAATAAAGATCCCGATCGTTTCAAATTAATGCATCCCTGTCTCTCCATCAAATGTTCCAAAGCCATTTTATGGGTGGTTCCACCCGGTGTACAACGGTTTCTCACAATCAAATCGCCATTTTAACGATCTCACAGCAGCAATACAGCCTCACGTAGCTTCATGGTGGGGAGGGGAATCTTCTGGTGGAAAATCCGACATCAAACGAAAAACTCATTAATTCTATAGAGGGCCATTTCAGGCATCATCTACCATTTTGTTTGCGTTCAACTCTGTTCTTGATAATCTCAACAGTGGATGTTCACTCATTTTATAGCGTGGGTCTAAAATGGCTGCCAACTAGGATGACGCAAAACTAGCCAAGCCGAGCAAAGTGGGCCCACTACACTCAGCAGTGCGAGTTTTCAGCATTAAAAAGTGAACGCAATAAAAATGGCAGGTACTGCACAACATGCGAAAAGGGAAGCACATCATGACCACATCGTCTTCTCAGCCACTTATTTAGAAATTGATTTGCAGTGGGTAATGCAGAGGTCAGACAGAGGTCATAGTGGAGATTAAGGGGGAATTATTCTCAAGAATATTTACAGAGAGAAAGACTGCATTTGAGAGGTGTGGGCATGTAAGCTCATGGTAAGGAGTGAATGAGATTTCACGCAATTGGCTCAGAGACAAGGTTGTCATTGGTGAGTGCTTTTCATGGGCGCGGTCTTGGGATGGGGGCGGAGTTTAAAGACGCAGAGCCCTCACGTGCTCGCCTATAAATCTGGACACAGGCGGTTAACTTGTAGGAGCGAACGCCCCATCTGTGTGGAGGTTTGACTGAAAGGTTGGGGGGGGTGAGGCAGCACAAATTAGACAAACCCACCCCCCCATCCCTCACACCAACCCCTCTCACTCCCAAACGCCTTCCTCACGCACTTTATAAGCCCTGACTTCTGTTTCACAGTAACTACCAAGTGCTTTCCCCCTTGTCAGCGATGCCACCAATTCTGATTGGCCGACTGGAGAACAAACACGCACCCCCTCCCCCCTCCCCACCAACCATCATCCTCACAGATGAGCTCGTTAGAGTCGAGTAGTCACTAGTCTTGGCCAGGAAAACACAATCTGTCCAAAGAAGTGGCAATAACAACCTCTACATTTTTAATAGGAATAGATTGCAGAGAAGGAGATGGGGATGGTGAGTTCTGGCGACGGTGCGGCGAATTTCAGGGCGCCGGTCGGCGGAACCCGCCGATCCCCCAGCGAGCAGCGCAGTCAATGAACCCCCTCAAAAAAAAGCCGCTGGACCCCCCCAGTGCCTCCAGTAAACATAACCAGGTGTATAAATGAGCATAATCTATGAACCAAACAGCTTTAAGGTGGCCAGGTTGCCTTTGATTATGGCCATATGCCAAGCAAATGGATAATTTAATTTAATGGCGGTGTAGCGCCGGTCCAGACAAGATTAGACGGGCTGCGGCACCAATCTTTGCAGCGAATGTGCTGCCGACGCGGTTTCAGTCCTCAGCCGATGGCAGCAATCCCACAGAGATACAGTGTCTGCGGTCATTTGAGCCACGAGGCATTTTATCAACAACCTGTTTTAATAGCAATGTGCAGGCAATATCATTGGTACATAAATGTCTCATTAAATAAACACAGCATCATTCTTTCCCGTAGTGACCCTAGTGATTTCTTGCTTTCACGAACGAGGCGCAGCCTCGAAGCCAACCCAACTTAGACTCAGAAACATCACAGATCGCAAGCCCCACCGCATTGAGCTCAAGCCCAATATCAACTCAGATGCCATCGGACGTTGTCGCCCGCCATTTTGGACTTGTTTGATTCAAGGGCAAACGTAAATAAACTTGCATTTCAGTTCATAACAGGTGTGCTTTTAGCTGTGCAAATGGGTGTCATTTCACCGCCCCCCCCCCCCTTTTAAAATGCGTGTGCCGTGAAGTTCACAGGTGGGAGAGCGTCACGGCCGGCTGAGTCTCGCTGGCGGGATAGCTCCTCCCCCACCTGCACCTCAGCTGGAGTGTTGCCGGGTAAGGAGAGGGAGGCACGAACAGCCCATCTCTCCAGCAAACACTGCTGACACCTAGTGGTCGCTCTGTGCAATAGCAACCCCACATTCAAAAAAATGCCTGACTTTCCCCACATTCCCAAAGCAAGAGTCCCACAAACTTTTGGCATGGCTCAACACATCGTAAAGCCAAGTCCTACTGCCCATACTGAGGAGCCCATAAGTATGTGGACAGAGGTATGACTCTACAGGGCAGTGACTCCTACTAGGCTCATGCAGCTGTTATTCTGCACTTTAATTGCTGCTAACTAATATCAATTCATGGCGAATCACGTAGAAATGACTGCCCCCTAAAATTTAGCAACTATTACTCATGAACCTGACAGTATGTTACTACTTATTCAAAAAAATAAATATAAAAATTGTGCCATTGTTGCAGCTAAAGGGACGTCCAGCCATACAGAAGGGTTTTCCTCAGTGATAGAATTTGCCAGGTCCAGGCTTGTTGCACAGGGAGCCCAGTCGACCCCCAGTACCGTCTCTCTGTGTCCTGGGGAAACACTGGTGACCCGGCTGAACGGGGGACTGGAGTTCATCGCCTCCTCCCCCAAAGCAGGCCGGAGGCCAGAGAGAGGAAAGGAAGAGGTGGACACAGACACATAGCGGGTGACCTTTGACCCCTCTCACTCTCACTCGGCCTGAAGTAAAAGCCCGGCTGCTTTGTGCTTCCAGACACCTCAGGCATTCTTTGGTTTTGGGGGGGGGGTTACTGACGGTGTCCGCTGATGGAGGGGGGGGTGAGTCTGGGGTGGCGAGGTCACGCAGGAGGCAGCGGTCATCCTCTGGTCAACTACAGTAGGTCATTATTCAGCCACCCGCCACCTTCTCCCTCCCGATTGGTCAATAACCACCACCCCCCGACCCCCCCACCTCACCGAACGTCAGCCGCCCCATCATCCATCCTCCCTAATCATTACAAACGAGAATCCACGTAAACAGCCGGCATTACGAACACTCAGCGGAGCTCACAAATCCACTTTAACTGGCTATTACGCTAAGGAGCCATCAATAATGCGCTCTGGCCCCGGCGCTCCGTAAAAAGAAAAGAGTGTGTGTGTGTGTGTGTGTGTGTGGGGGGGGTTAAGCTTTCCTTGGACCCCGACACCCCCACCCCAACGCTCGTTGTCATCTTCACGCTGTCAGTGCCCTCGTTTACACCAGGTCGTGTCTCGCTACTGCATCCTGCTGTCAAAGCCGCAACTCGCCGCTCGGTGACCGCCGACGACATCGCAACCGTCAATCTCCCCCACCCCCCACTTCCCAAATTCACCAGCAGCTCATAGCTCCATATTAAAAGTTGCAGGACAGCCCAGGTTAGTATATCCCCACAAAATGACACGGAGACCCCACAGCTAGTTAAGTGACACGATGCCATGAAGTAGCGCATGTATACGCATCCAGATGTGGCTGGAGCTGAAGTAGATTTAGACTCTAGCACTGCAGCAGTGACCTTCGCTTCAACCTGAGCGAATATCACCTCATCTACCTGCTCACATTCACACGCTCTCAGCGAGAGAGAGAGAGAGACGTGATACGCCTGTAATGTGTGTGTAATACACAGGCAGGTCTGTAAGTATTCCAGTATTCAAACGCGCTTTTAAAGCCCTGCGACTCCAACAAGGTTCGTTGCTCCACACTGGAGTAAATGCCCCAATATTATAGCAGGCCTTCCTTGCGCTTCGTTTGGGAACTGCATGTGGGTCAATGACAAATAAGCCTTTTAAAATTTTTTTTTTAATGAATCTTTAAAAATGTGCGGAATACATTTATTTGATGTTGGAAGAGTGTGTTTAAACAAGTCTTAATGGTAGCACAACATTTACTGGGTTTTAGTGCAGTTTTAGACTGAATCTGCAATTTCACCAGCCAAAAAATGTCAGGTGGCGCAACCAAAAGTTTCTTGAAAAAAAAGACATACTTCCCTCTTTTTTTTCTAAGTGTTTTTTTTTAGTAAGTATACCTGAGTGTCTACTCTGCCTAAAACATCACTATTTTGTAATTGAGCTGGGTATTAAAAGCAACTTGTGGATTCTTTATTGTAGGGGGCGGGTATTTTGGTTTTCCGAACAATTTAAGAACAATTAAACTACTAAACTTTGTTTATTTTAAAGGTTTTCAATATAAAATCATGCCCCCATATTAATATTATATTAATTCATATTTTAAATCACATATTTAATACATTTCACAAACTGTTAACTTGCTCGGACGGTTGCGCCACCTGACATTGAGGGTTTGAGATGGCAAAACATAAAATATATATCATTTTTATGATAAACTGGAAATATGTTCAAATTAAACAGGTTTTATAGAATAAAATGATGCTTATTATGAATCATTTTAAATTATTTTAAACCAAAGTAGTGCACTCGGACAATGTCACGTCATTGACCCATGTGTAAATGGTGAATCGTGTAGGAATTAAACCGCTTTAACATTGTGTTCAGTGCCCAAATGCTTATAAGCCTCGTCGAGTCCATAGAGACCTGTAATATGACAGCACAGGTAAAGCAGTGGAGGCGGTGGTGAGGGGAATAGTGTTTATACGTACACACACACCCAAGAATGTACAGTTGGAAATCAGACTGTATCCCAATAAAATACAGAAGGAAATAAAATCCAGAAGAATATCAGCAAACACAAAGCCAGACAGGAGGAATACTCCGTACCCAGGACAGTTATGTGCCTGTGGTATATAAATATAAAAGATAAAACACTGAGTGAGATGCCTGCACTGTAACATGTGTTGTGATGGAGTGATGGAGATTGGGGGGGCGGGTCTGTGTACCCCAGGCAGGGGGAGCCCAAATCGGATATGAGCTCCAGGGGGAGTCGGGGGGACGGGGGACGGATCCTGTACGGTGGGGCCAGGTGTGCTGATCCAGCAGAGGGGTCACCGAGAGGGCAGAGTCGGCCCCCCACCCCCCCCAAAACCCCGCCGCTGCATCACATCACCGCACACATCTGCCTTAGCCGCGGGGGAGGGGGCGTCGCCATGGGAACACCGCTGTCCGTCAGTCCTTCTGTCGGCAGGGAGACGAAACAGCGGCGCAGAGGACAAAGGAAATAAAGGAGAGAGCCGTGACACAGGAAATGTAATAATAGCAAAGAGGGGGGTGTGAGAGAAAGAAAAGCACAAAGAGAGAGAACAAGAAAGAGAAAAACGGAGAGAGGGAGAGAGATAAGGGCAGGAAACGTTATCACAGGAACCGCAGACAGAGAGCAGGAAAGAGAGGGAGCGAGAGAGAGAGAAAAGAGAGAGGGGAAACTGAGAAAGGCAAAGGAAGACAGGAAAGAGATGAGAAATCAAGACCATAAAAAGAGGAAGAAACAGGCAGAGAGAGAGAGTGAGTGTGTAAGTGCAAACAGAAGATGTTGGCAGAATAAGCAGCACATTGAAACATCACAGATTGGGATTCGGGGCGAGTGAAAGTGCAGGGGGGTGCGAGACGTCCCGTCTGGATCACACTGTACCAGCGAGCCTCGGCCCCCAGCTGTGCTGCTCACACCCCAGAACCTTCCAGAACCAGCCGGGCCTGTGTGCGGCACACGAGCCACATCACTGGCACACGGCAGGTGTTGCCATGGAGAGCACGCCCGCCCTTCAATTTCTTGCGCACCCCCTTGGGGGTCTTTCTCCCTCTCGATCCCATCCCTCGTTCTCTCTCTCTCCCTCTCTCATTCCCTCCCTCCCTCCCTCCATCCACCTGCTTTTTTGCCCATCAGGCTGTGGAGTCACAGGGAGGTCAGGAGGAAAAATGAAGCCTCATCGCGCTCTCCGCTTGCTGCCGCGAGCGCCACACGCTTCCCTCTCTCTCGCTCTCTCGCTCCCTCCCTCTCTTCCTCACGCTCTACCCTTCCTCCATCACTTCATCTGTTCTCCATCTCTCCTCCCTGTACTGTCTGCTTTTACCAAACCTTAACCCCTTTAAAAAGAAAAAAAACTGTACACTCAAGCGTAAAGAAAGGCAGCTGGGTTCTGCCATGTCGAACCCGAGTCCGACCCCGAGAGCTGCTGCAGCCTGGGATGGATGGAGACTCTTTATTAACTGTCGACCTTCAGAGTAATTCAAGAACCGAGTCCCCATAAGCCCAGTTAGCACATCCTTGCATTCAATGTGCACGCAAGCTTTGCCCTGCATGTGTTACAATGCGGAGGCCCGGTGGGTCTGAACTGGGACCGGATTATCCGAGACCGCAGACCAGATTCACAGAGCAAGCCCTGTACCAAAACACAATCTGGAGGGCAGCCTTGAATGTGACCTCACCCAGATTTAATGTATTCACGTTTTCGGCTTTAAATGGCAAGCTTTGCGAATGGCCCATTTCCATCATTACGCTGTTAGTATGTATTATGTCAGGTTATGTCAGAGACTCACGGCCCACTGAATGCCGGGCGAGACCCAGGCTGTGCGACCGGGGTCATCTCGAGGACACTTCCGATCCGCGCACGAGGTAAAAGTGTCATGGCGAGGTTACCGGGTCAAAGGTCATCCCACTGAAAGGGAGAGAAGCATCTCTTTCCCTTCAAGGCGAATGTTACATCACTTCCCCTGTCCCCCAACCACCTCTCTGGGCTCAATAACAATACAAGCGTGAGGTCAGGGCTCCTCCAAATCAGAGCACTATACTGCCCTACAAAGGCTAAGTGCAGTATCTACGTAATAATTTAAACGGTAAAAAATGGCTTCAGAGTTTGTTTGCAGTCCCAACAAATGAATAGTGAGCACATCTATGATAGATTATGGTTAACTGACTTATCATGGCGTAATTTCTGTCCAAATAAATCCTGACCTCCAGATACCTTCAGGCCCAAAACTGTGGAACTCATATTTTACCCAAAATGTAGTTACAGCACTTAGGCTTTATAGGGCAGTATAGATGTGTGATGATCATGTGCACAACTTGATCCGCACACCGTTCCCCCCTCTGCCCATTTATAGTGTAACTGCTTTTATCTTTTAAAAGCATTGCTTTGAAAAGAAATCGAGCATGACGTTCGATCGGGACATACAGGAGCTGCGATTTCCGGAATCATTTTCCTAATTCCCAGGCAAAATTACGGTCGTGTGGATGACCCTTCGCGAGGGAGCTTTCCAATCAAATTTATTGATCAGAGGCGGCTGTTCAATTGGCCGGGGAAGATGGGGAATAAGGATGGGCCGATACTTGACCGAAGCGAAGTGTCACGTCTCGCCCTGCAAGACGAGGAAATAAAGCTGGGAAACTGGAAAAAGATCTGGGGGAGGGGAGAGGGAGAGAGAGAAATAGAGAGGGGAGGGTGCACAGCTAGCACTGGAGTTCATCAATTGCAAACGCAGTCATTTTCTTTTGCGCGTGTACTCTATTTGAACTTGTCATTTTTTTTTTTCCAGTGAAAAAAACGGACCGTTTGGGAGCTCCGCCTTGGTTGCCGCGGTGATTTAGAAGGCGGCAACTGATCATCAAAAAAAAAAGAAAGAAAAAAATAGGCCTTCATCTGGGAGAATTTAAGAACCCACTCCCAACCCACAGATGGGCTGAGGAGATAACGATTCGTCTTCTCCATTGTGCTGCATATGTACGTACACACACACACACACACACACACACTCTTACAGAGCGAGACAGACAGAAAGATGGGGAACAGTGAGCAGGGGAGTACAGAGCCATTTTTCTCCTTCCTTCTCATTAGCAGTTCTCTCCGTCCTGGCGGTATGGTTTGCGGAACGGCTCACAGCAGCCCCGGTGTGGTCGGTCCTCCATCGATCGATCATCCGGTCTCCGCCGTGGATGCATTTCTCCAGCCTGGTGCCACACAGTCACAGCTCCTAGACTGGGTTCCCAGCCTCTTTACCGGAATAAATATTATAATACCCTCCTAGTGCAGACACTGGGCTCCAGTTCCATCCACATCATTGCCATCCGTTGTATTGATTTTGTTTAATCATCTGTGCAACTGCTTGCCTGCGTGCGCATTAACTTGTGTGAATGCATTTCAATGACCCCCTCAACTTTGATATCATGTGGGCTAATGCAGCCCTGAATAGCAACACATCATGGGGAGCAAGGGTCAAGTCAAGTGCTGAACAGTCTGCCCCCCTGTGGCCCTGTAGCGGTACTGCACTTCAGCAGAGAAGCCGATTCACACGCCCTCAGGCGGGGAGAAGGGGGTGGTTTCCTCATTAACGAGTGTGGCCAAGCACAGCTGCCACCTGATTCCCGACCAATCAGGACGGAGTATATAATCGCGCCTTCCCACTTCCTGCCACTCCATCAAAACAAGGACAATTAACCAACACCTGCACCCATCTGGGCAGCTCCACATGACCAAGATACAAAAGCAGAATCCTCTCATTTCACACAGCGAACCACAGTTAGCTAACAGTGACATTTACGAGGGCCACACATCAGGGCATGCCTTTTGGTGCAGAGGAAAAGGTGTGTTTTGTTACCCGAACCTTGGCTTTTTTGTCAGAATCCGCCCAAACCCGTTTTTTTTTTTTTTTTTCAAAACGCCCATCCACCTCCCTCATAAGTTTAACCCTTTGAAATTCATTATTTTAGGTTACTAATTTTATTTATGAATTGCCAGCACTCTGAAACTACAATGCTTTCAGTTAGCAGAAGTGACATTACCTGAGTATTTACAATGTTCAATTCAGAACATTCCAACCTCACATTTATGGTCCTTTGGACCTTAAGGTTAAATGTTAGAGATATAAGCTAGGAATTAAATGCCCATGAAAGGGGTCAAGCAGCTGCTTACATCTGCCCTGGTGCCTGACCTGACTCAAACTGACTTATAACCACATCATCCATGCAATGCCCACTCACACCTGTTTTCCACAGTAAAGGGTTTCAATGATTCAATTTCAAGAACACGCTCACAAAAGGCTTTACAATCTATAAAAAAACATTTTCTAAAATATTATCTGGCTTTTTGGGGGAGCACTTTTTTTATTTAAGTGGCAGATACTAAAAAAAAATTAATTATTAATCAGTTAAAACAAAGTCACACTTCCTCTTTACAACTTGCCTTAGCCATTTTGCGCTCCAGAACGAGGCACTCTTGATAAATCAGCACGAGCGCAAATAGTAAGCTCAAACGCAGCCATTTCAGCTTCATGCGCGACCCATTTTGACCACTTCATCGAGAAAAATCAATAAGTGTGATCAATACTCAGCCGAGCCTTGGACAGGCAAAATATCTTCCTAGGCATACTTTTACCCATCAGCTATCATCCATGATTCCAGGAATACTGTCCATAACCACTCAGCTTATGGAAAAATCGCACGGCATGTTGAAATTATTCAATTCTGTTGCGTAATTAAGCCGGAACAAACTGCACTATTCTGAACAAAAAGTCCGCTGCTGCGCAAATGAAAATGCGCCTTTGAGCAGTACGTGTGCGTCAGTACAGATCGATGCGAACAAGTCCAGTTCCCCCATCAATCACTAGATACCCGAATGATTATTAAGGTGTTCACAATTTCCCATAACGGAAAATAAAATATTTTATGGCTGGTTTTGATTTGTCTCTCATTTGTTTTTATAACCCTTTTGCTCACCTGACGAATTGTACGAGCACCTGCGTTCAATGCAAAGGTCTAACTCACCCTTCGACGGTCTGACATCACAAATACAGTATGAGTGCACAATGCCTTTGACTAAGCATCCCAATATGCAAATGTCACAATCATTACTGGTCATTGAAAGCAGTAGAAATTCCAGAATACCAATAGAAATTTTCAGAGAAGAGAAGAGGGCAATGCTGCCGACACTGCTGGCCTCTGTAGCGACATAATTCATCGGAGCAGAGTTACTGAGTTAAGTGTGATAAAGCAGACCTGGACTTGAGGAGAAACATACAGCCAATTCAGCAAAACGGGGCAAGAAAAAAAAATTCCCTTCGGCTGTGGCCTCGGAGACCGTCCCGTCAGGCGGGGGAGACACGAGGGTGACACGCCAAATACGCGCCATCATCTCCGCGCCTCTGGTATCTACTGGGTCACAAACGTGATTAATGTCAGACTGCCTCAGCCCGGAGATTGTTGCTCTGTGAGCGTGCTCGTGCGTTCGCCCCTGCATACAGCGCGTGTACAGTGCTCGCCCATTTACTTTCACAATCATATTTTTTTCCAGTGTTGTTATTCCTAAACGTGGAATAGATGATAGCTAAGAGCTTTAACATTTGCTTAATGTCAATGTTTACTAAACCGAGTATGAAATTTAGGCAATCCTTCAATGTAACAGAGGTCAAGTAATCAATCGTGATACACACAGATCTTTTTTTAAGATGTGACATAAATAGTAATAAAAAGCCGCAAATATCAAATCATTAATATGCAGTAAAATGCCATTTCGTGGACACAGAGATAAACCATCAGGAGCAGAGAATTTGATATTCTGAAAACATTAAATTCATACTTGCAAAGCACATAATGGAATACTTGCTCTGTACTCACGAATAAATGGAAAATCGCAAACGTTTGCTTCTAAAAAGTCACCCTGTGGGCTTGTATTCATAAGAAATGGGAAATAGTTCGACCTTTTTAAGGATACTTGATCCAGCCTCAGGGTTTGGGTGCCCGCTCGCGCGGCGTGTGCACGATCTTCAGATTGGCCCCATGTGCCACCTGGCGGCAAAAAGAAGAACTGCACTCAAAACCCCGCACGCGGCAGAAAAACCCACCAATAAAAATGCAACAGGAAGTATTAAGAGTTTCAGCCCTCGAAATCACATTAATTCTGATCACAGGAAACTACTCTGTCAGGGATAACAACAACATTCGCGCCTGGGCTACAGCAGTGGCATATCGATTTTCTCTGACTCAATCGCTGAGGCCCCTAATGCAATTACTCACTCGCCAGCACTACAAATTACAGTCATGAGAGACGAGGTAAGACCAGTTCAAGGACACAGCCACAGTATTGTCACAGCCCACAACCAGCTGAAATATTTTTAGATCACGAAAACGAGAAACTCCAAAGATTTAGGTTCAATCTGAGATTGGAGCTCGGGTGGGAAACTCAAGACATCCAGTTGGGTGTTCCTTCCACCCAAGAACACAGCCAGGGGAAAACACTCATTAATTCCATCACCCGACTGAAGGATTGCACTAATTAACAAACACAAGGGAACAGGGGCATTGCTATCAATGAGCATTAACTGAGGTATGTCCCCCACTATTTCCATAAGACCAAGTGAAAACAAAAAACAAAGAAACCATTACAACTGTTAATCAATAAATTACACATCAGCGGGAAAAGACCTCATCAGTTGTTAACATCATGTGCTATTTTTTAGCCTATCAGGCTGCTTGCTCACGCTGGGGGGGGGTGACCCTGTACTGATTTAAGTCAAGCAATCCCTAAGTACAAAACGCTTGAAGGGATTTTTGACCAAATCGCAAACAAAGTAGGTTGGTCCAAAACTTAATATACTGGTTCCAAGCAAGAACCAGCTGCCAGTCAGAGCTGAACGGCAATCAAGACATGTCGAGTGGGTCTGTAATCAACCAGTCATAGCAAACAAGCAAACCATACTGGGCTGTGGAACTGGCGTTACAGTCAAAATGCGTTGGTAGTTGCATGGCAACCGGTTCTGCGGTTCCCAAACAGAACTGGGGCATGTTCAAGATTGCGGGGTCGAGCTCGAGCCCACAAGTTCTTGCCTCTTGAACGTTTAATCTATGTTTGGTCTTGCGAGCAGTCTCGCCTTGCTCTTCAAGTGGATGGCCACTTCCGCACAGCTTGTTTTTGATAGAAGTTGATGCAAACCATGGTTGGCAGCCATGTTGAAAAATGTGCAAGAGCTCGCAACTAGTTCAATACACGAGAGTCTTCCCTTGCGAGACCTAGATGGGAGACCCTTCAATCTTGAAAATGCCCCTGGTGCACGAAAGGTAACTACACCAGTTCTCTGTAAGTCAGATAGCCCAATGGGAGGACTTCTTTCTCAACTTCAGTTCCACACCTCTACCTAAAAACTAGGGTATTACCAGCAGTGCACCAAGAAGTAAGCTTCAGAACTACACCAAGTAGTACACTAACCTTCTGCTGGCGGGGTACTTGCTCCACTACGTGGGATGCCAAAAAGCAACCAATCACAGAGGGAGACGAGTTACCATGATCCAATCCCAAAGCTGCACTCACATGCAGCCTCTTCAGATTGTCCCAGTGAGCCATATTCATGACTGCTTTAATTATTGTGTAATGATAAATGTCTATTTTACACACTCAGAGTGGCAAAGCAGTACACAGTGCAGTTTAGTTCAATGCCGTGGCCAAACGCATGGTGACAGAGAGGAGAATTAAGTGAAGAGAGGAGAGAACTGGAAAATGTCAGGAATGGGCAAAGAAATGACAATATGCCCCTGTCTACATGGCTCGGACATACACAGACATTAATTATACATATTGAAATGGATCCACTTTTTAAATATTATACACTGACAAGAAAGGCAAGCAGACATTACAGGCTGGCAGAACAAAATGAACAGGGTCAGTGAAAACTGACGCAGTGATGATTCCAATTTGCCTACGGATTTAATATAAATGCCCCCATTTTGTTACAGACTGTAAAACTGTTAAGTCTTTTTTTAAATAGAAACAAACCAAGGTTTTCTCACCATAGAGCTTCCCTGAGAATACAGCCAATTATTCACACGAATACGCTTACTCACCACTAGATGTCAGGATTGTACAATTTTTGTTGTCCTCAGGACGAGGGACCAAATACTGATTCAGTTTCTTATTGATGTTGTTCTTCTTGGCGTGAACACTGAGTTTGAAACAGTACTTCTCCGTTACTACAGAACACATCGTCCTGAAACTTGACAGGTGTAGTCTACGTGTCAGAGCGCAGGCATTAACTGAGTCTGATTTTGCAAAAAAAAAAAAAAAAAAAAAAAAAAGGGGGCAAAGGAGGCATGTAAGTCCACTCTGCACAAGCACTCACTAATTACACGCCATCGTCCTGAGGATGTAGTTCATTTGAACTTTTTCCATAAACTGCTGCTAAAGGCAGAGGGATTTGTGGACCGAATGACAAGAACTGGCAGATTCAGGGATATGAAGGACTGAACCAACCCTCAACTGTAACCCGTGTCGGGCCCATCTCCTTTACGGCACCATACATCCGGTTGATCTGAAGGAATGATGGAGATTTGAAACTTAAACCAAAGCATCAGCCTGCATTGACCTTAGAAATACCGAGCAACATCACAAACCATATAGTTTTAGTGTCCAACAAGATAACAGCAGGTTTGTTTCTCTATACTGCAGGCATCAAACTCGCAGGACTTTGTCGCAAAGGGCCAGTGTCAGCTGGTTTTCAAAGTGTGATCAGCTCAAGAGGTTTACTGTACCTATTGGCTGAGGAATTTATATAGGGTTCCTCAAAGCCTCAAACTAGCAGTCACCCAAGGACACCAAAGATAAGAAGACACAAAGGCCAACTTGGAATTTACATCGTGATTTACACCGTTTAGCAGGATAAAAAACTTAAAAAAAAAAAAATTACTGCTGACTGCTGACTGGATATCACGATTAACATTCAAAGGACTTGCTACGAACCACGCCACTTTTGCAAATGCCTCCGTATTTTTTTCATTATAGGTTTCTATATGACCAGGTTACGTGTGCCAAGATGTCTTGCTTTTTTGCAGAACAAAAGAACTGCGCTACCAGGCCCCTCGGACTCCAATCATCGTTACAGCTGGTGTGGTGGGAAAATATCCTAAAACATTCTAAATTCAAAGTAAAACCATAATCTCAATTCAACAAAAAAAAAAAAAAAAAAAACCTTTTAAAAACTGCTGTGCAAGGAGTAGCAGTGAAGAAGCAAAAACTTATTAATCTGCCAAGAAACCTAGATAAGCCAAACTCTGCAGAACTCTCAAGGCCGGCCTAATGAGCTAACCCTCCGGAATGACCATATCGGTCAGCCTGGTCCCACTACCTGAGCATGCGCATCTGAGAGTTCTGGAACCATCCATGTCCTCAGATAACTTACTAAACTTTTGGAGAACCGAAGGTTTGGGAGACTTAGGTGTGGTCTTCGAGCGTCCCTGGTGGCCGAAAATGAAGGTACACCATTATGTAATGACAAACTTGTTACTAAGGGTGGAGGGTCGCTATGGGACAATGTACCAATCAGAGTCAATAATATTAGATAAGGTAGAAAGAGTCACGTTTAATCCTACCTAAAGGAACGTGCCAAAAGGTCAATAAATATGAGGGTTCGGACAGTCGGCGTGGGGTGATTGATGAAGAATGAATGCCATATGGTTTGCGCAGACCAGCCTGGGTTTTTTTTGTGCTTCATCTGGATGGTATTATAATAAACCCAATCGCATAAGACTCTGGAGAATGTGTCCATTTTTTGGAGATAGATTTACAAGGGTCAATGGAACACTTTATCCACTTGCTCGGTCAAAGTTTTTTCCTACAACAATTACAAAGCAGCGAGAGCTGATGCAAATGTTCCCACGAAAGCTCACCAGTCCGTAGCACTGTATCACTGGAACCAAGCCAGCCCAGATGCACGGGTTGTATATAAGAGGTCCTCCACGCGAGAATATAGAGCAACTGAGCTGAAGAAGTCATTTACCGCGATAAAAATTTTCCATTGTGAGAGACGTGCGAAATAACAGAGGCACTAAATCGTGTAAAAAACCAGAAACGTGACGTCAGGGACGCGAATTAATTGGCATGCATGCTTTCCTCATCCCTTAGCTGGCATTACGAGACGGCTAGTGGGGCTATGCCAAATGGACCTAGTAGGCCTACTGCAGTCTAATCATGTGGTGATACAATGGTCGTTACAGCGGTAGTGGTTCCCAAGTTCCATTGCCTCAGCGAGTAAAATAACTTACTAAATAAAAAGGAACTTACTTACAGATTCATGATTATGGCAATTCAAGGTGATGGTTTTTGGTAGGCCATGCTCCGTCTTTCAAACGGCTCCAATTCAGTTTCATTGTGCCGCCTCTTCACTCGCATCTTCCCCATTTCTTTTTATTAATTTTCCGTTTGTATTTTCTGCGTGTGACCCACGATTTTTGTTGATGTAGAACGTGGGGTACAATCGGGAACTACAAAAGTAAGAAGTAAATGACTGTGCCCTATTAAACAAAACGGTGCATCACAACAACCGACCTCTCCGCAAACCGATATCAAACAGCAACAGGATTAAATAGGTTAATTTGAATTTAAAGCGTCGCGCTTTCAATGTGGCCAGAGTTTATACTTTCCGTTAAACATTTCCCGCCACTGAAATTCTTAACTTCAAGTCAGGTGTGTCGTCGTAAAGAAAAAAAAAATACTTTGCTTTTATTTTGGGGGGAGGGATAAAAATAAACACTGCGGGCGGTGACAAAGAATCGTCCGTGTTGCTGGAGTTCAAAAAAAGCTACCTGAAAGGTGTTTTCAGGCTAGATTAGTAAAGGGGTGAGGGTACATGAAAGGGCCTCAGTGCGCTCCTCTTGGGAGTATTTGGTGTCAGGAGTATGTGCACGTGGCACCTGCCTGCAGGAGAGGGGTGCACAGGTGTAGAAGGTGTTTGGAGGATCAGCGTAGTTTGTTGTTCAATATGTTATCTCTCTGGAGTGAAGAACAGGCCAGATTTCAGATAATGGAAAGGGGACAAAGTTGACATGAAGGTGATATCTTTAGGATGTATATGATACGTTTTTTGACGTTTATGGTGATGATATTAAATCGTGCCAGTGAGACTGAAAGTCAGAGAGAATCAAACTGGTGATTGATGTAAGGGAGTTTTTGGGTGTTTCAGATGTGAAGGGGGAAGACATGCAGGGAATTTTGAAAAGCAGGTTTGATGGGGCCAGATTTCAGGAAATTAAAATTTTTGAAAAAGGTGCGGTGGGTTCAGAAGAAAATGATTGAAAAAAGGAGTTGTGTAAACTAATAACTCACTTCTGGAAAATTCAAACAGTGGGTGGCAGTACGTGGTCCTCAAGACAAATCAAAACAAAAAAACTTTAAAAAGTAGAAGAAGAAATAAAGCAATGGAGATTGTTATTAGGACAATGCTGGGATTTACTGTGGGATTTACAGTGTTAGGTGCGGTACTGGCTTTCCTGCTCCTCAAGTTGCACACTGTATAGCCCGTGATTTTAGTGACTCTTCAATGACCATGACAGGACATTATTTAAGAGCTGTTGGCATAGGTAATATATAGTTTCTGTTGTCTAATATTAGCCAGAACTTACATAACTGGAAAAATAAATGGATATTCTTCTGCCTAATCTTAGGGGACTCAAAAAAGGACGTACATAGAATTACTGTGTGTGTGTGTGTGTGTGCGAGTCTATCTGTCTGTCTGTGTGCAAGTGCACAAGAGAAGGAAAGCAAGACAGAGATGTACAGACAATTCTGTACTTCGCACATAACCAATCCAAGAAAAGCAGTGTTGCAAGAAATTTAATCATTATGGAGTTCGTGCATGCACATGCATTTATATGCGTAAATCGGTCAGATCCATGATTTCTGAATATGTTCCTACATTGCAACAGAGGGTGGGGTAGCCTGTATTATTATGATCTATAGAAGTATAATCTGCCTATTATGCCACATGCCTATGTTCATTAAAATAAACAGACTTAAATATTATGTGTTGTAAAATATTGATTATACATCTCCTTTTGAACTAAGGCACCATCCCCATTCAAGCTTACTCTATGACACCACAGCTTTAGAGGTTGTGAAGGAAGGGGATTAATTTAAATGGGATCGCTGTCAGATTACCCCCAGGAAAAAAAAAATATACAATTCATGCCATCATAAAAGAATACAAAATACATATTCCTGTTTTAAAGATGTTTCTTGTTCAATTTATATTTAAAGGATTACACGACTTATACTTAGAGGCATTAAAAACACACAATAAAATATAATGTTTTAAGTTGTGGTAAATGATTTCTTTCGTAGTTGCAAAACACGGTGTTGGGAAACTGAGCTTTTGGTGGTGAGACTTGCCCTCACTGTTATCGTTACATTGGCAGTCAATTCAGCAGTTCTTATGCATTATCTGACATAGCAGAAGACGTTTTATGGAATGTGTTTTTGTGACGTCACAGATGATGCACTTTGTCGGGGACGACAGCTGACACATCTGGTCATTCTGTGTCATCCCTGTAGTCTGGATACAGTCATTTAATGGACATTAATACGTCCAGAATCTTTTCTTTGAGACTGACCATCATTCAACATTCAAAATGTTTGATTCTTCTGAGAATCATTTATTTGTGGCATTTGAAGTGGGAATAATGTGACTTTGTTTATGTCTGTTTTTATTGGCCCTGATCTTCAACTTTTCATGTTCAAAATGATTTCTCCCAATGTGATTCACGACCATGATCCAGGGAACTGTCCTGCATTTAGATAATCATAATGAGGTGTTAAACCAAGAAAGGATTCGAACCCAGACACTTGACATTTTGCAATGCTTACCATGCCTGATGGTCATCATGTCAATCAGCAAAAGGAAAAACTATCAGTTTTCAAATTAGACGATAAAAACCACTTTGCGTTTTTAATGCCTCTCAGGATATGTTCAATCAAGAAATGAAAAAGTGGAATTCCATTGCGGTCTTAATATTGGCAAGATGCCGGAACCATTTTTTTCTTTGCCCTGTCAATTTTTTAGAATGAGAAGGGCATTCTGGAATGATTCAGAGTAATCAATTGACAAGGAGGGCTGGAGTTTACTTGTGTGAAGTTTGTAAGTTCTCCCCGTATTGGCGTGGGTGTTCTCTGGGTACGTTCGTTTCCTCACACAGTCCTTGAAAGTTTGGCTTGGGTTATGCCAGTGACTCCCACTGGCCCACAGGTTAGAGTGTATGAGTGGACGGACTGTATGCCCATGAATGGATTGGTAAACTATCCAGCGTGTATTCTTGTCTCTTTCCCATCGGATACTAGACAATGGATGGATGGACACAGGTAAAGACATAATAATTTGATGTCTAGTCAGGGTCTGTATATTGTTTCTTTTGGCTCCAATATTTATCATAATGAAGTGCGTATCAAAAAAAGGTAATCCAACTTCAGCAGGTTAATGTACAACGTTTATATCGTTTCACCATTTCTATGCAATTTGCTAACGAAGAGGACATCCTTAGCTCTTCATAGATACCACTGACTGCAACATTACTGTTGCGCATGCCTGATTAAATGACCTCTGAAAATGGCAGATTCGAATTTCATTTTTCCAAGTTATGTTTATTGATGGAAGTCAGAAAAAAAGAGTTGATGAAAGTCAGTGAAAGTCAACACACTGCCCTCTGCCTGTGCACCGACACCTTCGACGTGTCCACCTCCCCTTTCGACGCAAAGCTGACAGCGACGGAGCATGTCCTCAACTGCACGCCTCACCATAGCCGGATTATTTCGCAAAGCCTGAACTTCATTTCGAATGTGCTCTTGCAGCTCGTCATGATCTCTGGGAGGAGTCACAAACACTTTGTTTTTCAAATGTACCCAAAGTAAAAAAAATCGTGTCGATTTCTGAATGTCTTTCCTGCATTAGCAAAACTTGGAAAAATGATATTCTCATCTACCGTTTTCAGAGGTCATTTAATCAGGCATGCGCAACAGTAATGTTGCAGTCAAGGGTATCCATGCAGAGCAAAGGACGTCCTCTTCCTTGGCAAATTGCATAGAAATTGTGAAACTACATAAACTTGGTATGTTAACCCAATGAAGTTGGATTTTTTTTTTGATACGCTATGTTTAGCAACAGCACCCTTCCTTAGCACTCCAAGGAACTGATGGACTTAAGCAATTACCAAACTTATTAGCCAAGCTAAGCCAACCTCATGGCCAATGACTACTAATGGTATTTGCTACCCACTAATCACTGGTTATGTGATTGATTGTATATGTGCTAAAAAAAAAATGCTTTGCAAAAACCAGAGGACTTTTGAGTCAGGTGATGTAGCGCACAGTAAGAGTAAGTACCCACAGACAATGTTGCCCACAGGGCCTCGAGTCGTGTCGTGCTGCTTTACTCCCCTCTTGCTTCTTAATATATGCTTATCACATGTCCTCTGACACACAGGAGACCAGTGGAAAAAAATATTCAGTTGCATTGTGAGAGAGAGCAAAGGCTTGGATTTGTGAACTCATTCCTCACTTTCTTAATGCAGTCTTTTCCTCCCTTGTTTTTCAATCAATCCCTCCTCAGTTGTCAGTTACTCCCTCATGTAGGTTAAAGACTTAGGTGTCACTGTTGATGAAGACTTATCTGTTGATTTGCTCAAAAAATAACATCACCTCTGGTCAAGACTTCTTCCTTGCACCTGTGTTATATTGCTAAAATTAGGAAAAAAGTTTTTGCGAGGTGGTGGGCTGGATTGTCTTAGCTGTTGCCCTTTCATTACTCTTTGTTGTGGTTGGGTAGGAGCATTTCAGCCTGTCCTCATAATGGAGCTGGCTGATTATATTCCGTCCCTTAGTTATGGAGCCATAACTGTCTAGAGGTCAGCTGACACAGGGAGAAACCATTCATTTCAGTATCTCTGATCCCAACAGTGCATGGCTTTAAACTAACAGCATTCTCTCTCCTCATTTTTTTGTCTTCTCAGCGCTGATCTCTACACCAAACCTAGAAGATGTTTCGTCCAGGTTCTTCACTAAGGTGGCAAACTCATCTTCTTTGCTGGCTAATCTATAAATGAGCCCCTAAGAACCATACCGGGCCATCCCGCACTTTTGGCGGAATTGAGTTGAGGTAGTCAGCATGTGCAGAAAACTGAGATCTACATTTCCTAAACGAGCCAACCCAATCTGCCCACATGGATTGTTCATGTAAGCAAACGTCCTCTCTGCCACTGTAAATATGCAATGCACTGCCTTAGTCATAGTGGACCATCCCACAACTTTTCCATAATTCAATGTAAACATGGCGGCTAGGTATCGCACTGATGAGGAATTGCTTGCTATGATTGATGATGATGGTGAAGTGGAAGATAATGGAGACCCAGAGTTTGACCCAAATCAATCAGAAGATGATGGTTCCTCTTCAGAAGGAGGTACCTTTCACTTTAAATGAAACATATCTTGAGTTTTGAACAGAAGCAGTGTTTCTAGTTCCCAGATACTCTAGATGACGCAGGAAGCTGGCAACTTTGAGTCCCATTTTCTCAAAAGTTCCCCAACATGGGTTGGCCCAGTATGGCTCTTAGGGGCTCAAATGTCATCTGCAAAGTGGAAGTCAGTGATGTTGTGCCCCTCAATGCTGATTTTACCATGGTAGTTCTCAACAGCTTCGCTCATGATGTGCTCCAGGTAGATGTTAAAGAGCGTGGGTGATAGAAGGCAGCCTTGTCATACACTAACCAATGCATGGAACCAGTCCTCCACAGAGTCCTGGGAAAGTACTGAATTGCTGGCCTTGGCATAGTGCAGTTTCATGGTATGGATCAGCTTCTGGCCCATGTTATATTTCTTCATTGTTGTCAACAATGTCTTGCACCACACTTTACCAAAGGCCTTTTTGAAATCTATGAATACATGGTAGAGGTCTTGTTGGTGTAGTGAGTACTTCTTGAACAAACCTCTGAGGTTGTATATTTGTTCTGTGGTACTTTTTCTACTGCGGAAGCCGGCCTGTTCTTCAGCAATGACTTCCTCTGCTTGGGGCTTCAGTCTGTTCAAAATGACCCTGAGCATAACTATACTTGTGTGGCTGATTAGATTGATGGTCCTGGAGTTCTGGCAGGTTAGGAGGTTGCCTTTGTGGAGAGGGTTATGATCAGTGACTGGGTCCACGTTATTTACCACTTGCCTGTCTGTCAGATCTTGTTGTATTTTTTGTTAGTAGCTCTATCACAGGCTCCTCTCCATTCTTGATGAGTTCCGCTGGGATGTTGTCTCCAGCTGCCTTCGTATTTTTCAGCAATCTCACTGCTGCCTCTACCTCTTCTTTGAGAATGAGGAAGTCTGCATGATTTGAGGACTCTGGCACTACAAACACGTCAGGGCCTCCTTAGGTCATATGATTATGGAGTTCTTAGCAGTACTTGATCCATCTGTCTGTAATGTCACAGGCTTCTGTGAAGGACTTTCCGTCTTTTTCCTGGATGGTGCTGACTCTTGGCTGTTTTTGTCTGGTGAAATCTGTTATAATTAAGAATGCCATTTTGCTGTTCTTGGAACTGTTTTATATCTCTGTGAATTGTTATTCCATCCAATCCTCTCTGGATCTCTTCATGCTTTTTCAGATCTTCTTGTTGATCTCTCAGTACTCTGCTGTTCCTGCTGAGTGCCTGCATTTCTTAAGGTCTCCTCGGGCATCACACATATCAATAATCTCCTGTGTAACCCATGTCTTGTTGTTTGGTTGGTCAAAGCCAATGGTGTCTTGGGCAACTTCTGTCATGCCTCTGTTGAAGGTGGTCATTGTCACTTCAGCGTGATCATCTTGAAGCAGGAGTGAAGCAAATTTTCCCCTAGTTGTAGCTTGGAAGGACTCATAAATGGTAGGGTCCCTCAGTCACCTGAGGTTGAACTTGAGCCTGATGTTCTTTGGCACGCTAATCTTCTTCAGCGTCACTTGGAAGTTTATAATAACAAGCTCATGATTGCTCCTAACATCAGCACCAGGAAACATCCTTGTTTTCGCACCAGTATGTTGTCAATCTGGTTGTGATGGGCTCCATTTGCTCATGCCATATCCAGCGTTAGGAAGCTTTATGTTCTCACAGGCTGTTGGCTAGTAGCAGGTTGTAATAACTGGCTAACTCCAGCAGCCGTCTCCCCCTTTTTTTTGGTAACTTTATTGCAGAATTGGCCGCAAAGCTCTTCTTTCAGTGCCTCTATGCCAACCCTGGCATTCCAGTCTCCTTAGATGACACAGATGTCTTTCTCTTTGACCTTGCTTATGATGCTAAGGAGTTGGGATTAAAACTCCTCAATTTCTTCATTGTCATGATCACTAGTTGAAGCGTAAACTTGGAACATTGTGATGTTGAAGGATAATGCTTTCAGATGGATGGAAATGAGTCTTCTAGATGTGGGACAGCATCCAACCACAGATTCCTTGATGGCTTTTTTGACTAGGAAGCCCACTCCGTATACATGTTTGTTGATTTCTCCTCTGTAGTAGAGTATGTGCCCTTCCTCGATTTGATGCTTTCTAAGACCTTTCCACCTGACAACTCAGAGTCCCGCGATGTTCCATGTGTAGTGCCCAAGTTCACGCGTCAGATCTTGGAGTCTTCCTAGTTGAGCCAGCATTTTTACGTTCCACGTAGCAATGGTGATTTTGTCCCTCGCTCTGATCTTGGTCCGTGGAGTTACATCAGTAACACACTTGTCACCTCCACCCTAATGGGCAATGGTAGGCGAGGTCCTTGTTGACCCAGGTGACAACCAATCCGGTATGGTAGTCAGAAAGCTGTTCATCATGCTTAGCGTGTCTAGGGCAAAAGTCACTTAGCAGAGTCAATATCTCACCAGGCCAAGGAGTTGCCAGAAGGAGATGGAACACATCATTCAGCTGCCTTGAGGACTCCACTCTCAATTTGCTGTCAGGGGTCACTCTCTTAACCTTTGGCTCACCAAAACCAATCTGCAAGGCAGCAGAAGACTACCCCAACTACCCCTTAACGTTTTGCTCAACTGGCTGCATCCAAGCCTGGGCTCATCCTGGATTATCATTGCTCCTCACCCTATTTGACCCTGCACTTATTCTGAAGCAGTTTCCCCCAGCCCCTTTCATCTCGGCCAAACCCAAAACCTTGCCCTTGCCTGCATTGTCCCTCATTTTGTATTTTTTAGCTTTAGTAATAATAAACTTGCTTGCATTTATGCCATGCTATGCAATTGATAGACCATTTCTCCTCCCATGAGTAGTGTTGCCCCTGTTTCCTGTCTCCCCTTCACCATTTGTCCTCTCCATTCTTCAATGTTCTCCTACCCCTTCTTCCCACATTTCCCCAGGGCTAACCTCAAACAGTTGGGTTCCCCCTTTTGGAGCTGAGGTCTACCCAAAGTTTCTTCCTACCACAGAGTTTTTCCTTGGCCCACTCTCACCTTTGGCTTGCTCCTCTTAAGGCCTTGCCCTATGTAAACTGTAAAGTGCTTTGGGTCAGTCTCCACTGTGAAAAGCTCCAAACAAATAAAATGGACTTGAATCAGTCAGACCCCCCATCACAAAGCTTTTCTTGTCTAAAATAACTCAGACACACATTCATCTTTAGGAATGCGGGGGCAGCTCATGTTTACACCAGTTGTGAATCAATTAAAGGAATGGCATAAATTTCCCTTCTTTGTGGGACTGAATTTATAATTGGAGAGGATTATTCCACATTCCAGAACACAACCTCTCATCACTCTCCCCTGACTCTCAAGTTGGAGACACTGACATAATGACCGCTGAGTGTGAGTCCTCGAGTTTCAAAGGTTCTCTTCCACAGGTTCAGGGATTTTTTTGCAAGCTAAATTGTAACCAACACATCCTGTGTCATACAAAGGCTTGTGCTTATATCTTAGGGGTGTATTGCTCAGGCGAGATACGGGGTCGGGAATGTGGATGCTGTTTTGTAATCACGTGCAAACTGAACTACATTTCCCAAGATTGTTTGAGAATCATCACAGCGCTTGCGCACTATGAGTTGGCGGGTCGATAAGGCATTGGATGCCTTTTGTCTCGAGAGCAGTGACCAAGAGGCTGTGAGGGGCTGGCCCAGAAAAAAGACCTTTTACACTTCACCAAACTGTTATTAAATCGCCGCATATTTAAAACCCTCAAACGTGCAGTACATTTCCGGGTTCGCTCGAACCGATTTTTTTTTCTTGAGGTAAGTGGCGTTGAACTTGTTTTTTAGCGTGTAATCTATGTAGCACTGCCTCCTTCATAGCAAGCGGGCTAGCCCTCGCTATTGTGGTGCTGTGCCCGTGGTCGTAAAGCCGTGCAATGTGCTAGCAATGATTATACCATTGAACTTGGGCATTGCTGCTGTTCACTTGGTGTTTCTTTGACACGAGCCGCCTTGAATCTGTTTTTTATTTCGATGAAGACCTTGTATTCAGTGTGTTAGCTATCGTTTGAGTTACACATGCCTGATCCAGGTCAATATGGTGGAGACCGAGGAGGCGGGTAGGCTCGAGATGGAAGAAATGTGTGCAGAGAACGATACCTTGCTGTTATCAGCCATGCTGTATTGTTAACTGGTTAACTTGGCTCCGCCAGGTAGGAAACGAAACTGGGGTGATCAAATTAATAGGTGCGGCTTTCCACATAATGTGCTCGCTAAGGTTAGCTAGTTGTGTTCCCTCAATCACTGAGAATATCGCTAATTAGCATTTGGTCGCTAATTAGCTAAACAGATACCATGCCATTTGCCATCACTGGGACGAGGGGGATGGGCTGCCCTCTGTGATGTTGCACAATAAAAAATGCTCTTAATTGACATTTATCGCCGATAGCTTTCACATATACTCGGAATAGGGCGTTTTGTTGAGAGGTTCGGAGCTAGCTTGATGAATAGCCTCTGTGGTAGCTAGTTGTTGTTTTTTTTAATGCCTTTTTCTTCCCCCTGACACTGGCTTTAGCTAGCGATCTAGCCGTGTCAGTCGCGCGAGCCTCTTGCTCGGCATCCTGCAGATATTTATTGCGATTCCAGGGCGGCGGTGATCCCTAGATTGTCCAAGGTAGCGATCGTTACACAAGTTCAAGTCTCTTGTTACTTAACTTCTGCTTTGGTGAGCTTGCTATCTTGGCAGAGGTCTCAGGAATGCGTCTCTAGAGCCCATCAACCAGACTGCTTCTTCCCTGTTGGCCTTGCCAGAATGTCATTCGTTAGGTTCTGCAGGTTATAAATTCCGGGCCGAAGTCAGTAGTTTTGATTTTACGGCTTTATCCTGCCTATTAAATGAGTTGCCTAAGGCTTGTGTGAGCAAAAAAGTTCTGCTTTACTAGACTCCGGTATTTACTCGCTCGAAAGAGTTGGAATAAATTTACTCACTGTCGGGTGGAGTATGTAAACAGTATTTTGTCTACGCCCCGCCGTAAATGTTTGAAATTTTTCTGAATATGATATCCGGAAATGATAGTAACTGGTAGACGGATGCATCTGGGTGCAGCTGCCGGTCTGATAAATATGTTCAATATTAACCTTCGCACTGTAACTTAAAGGAAGATCGTGGTTCTCGATGCTTTTCTGTCCCGTGTTCAGGACAATATTGTTTAATGTTATGACATATCCGTTTGCTCGTCAAGTTTAAGCCCAGGCCCTGTAACTTGCGCCCGCGTGCAAGGGTTTCAGGTGTTGTTAAACCATTGATGCCTCTGTTATGTCAGTGCCACAATGTTGAAGTTTGATCGACTGAATGTTGGTCACTAAATTGAATAATTTCGACCACTGTGGACGTAATCTATGATCTGATTGTTAGCGGATTACCTTTTCTTATGACCCAAGTCTGCCCTATTATTCATGTATGTACTAGAAGTAATGCGGCCCGTGTTCAGCATCCCATCCAATCAACAGGTCGCATAACTCGACTAGAGCTGGACTCGCGAGAGCCCATATCTCCGCCAGCGTAGCTGGATTTGAACTTTGGCCTATATCTCAGCTGTACTTTGGCCTAGATATGCCAAAATTTAATCACTGGCTCCTCTTGTGCTACTTTAACATGCTGCCGAGTTTGGTTAAAATCTATGCAATCGTTTTTGAGATATCCTGCTAACAGACAGACAAACAAATAAATAAATAAACAGCAGCAAAAACAGCGGAGGTAAAAAAGGGCTCACCTCTTATCTGCTACAATGAAACAGTTCATCAGCATTTAACCTGCTGAGGTTTAAGCCATTTTTTGGTTTGGCTGTCTCCTTGTCTAATAATTCCTGTGTAACCTCAACCCCATATTCCACAATCAAGTGATAAACATCATTTTTTTTTCAGGACAACCTGGGCTATCGGAATATGTATACGCCAGTGATATTACATGAATGTGTTAGTATTTATATTGCCATAAATATAAAAGGAAAAAACAAAACGAGAATTGAATCTTTCAGAATTTTATCCAAATCACATGCACAAACATAATGAATCAGATTTTTGACCTTGGAAAATTGCCCCCCCCCCCCATGCGATTGGAATCAGGGGGGCAATAATAAACATTGTAAATGAGTCAAATCTAAAATTATTACATTTTTTTTCTTCCCAAGAAGTCCTTTCGTTTTCCCATCCATTTTTTCTCCAGTTAGCTGTGCCATGCCCACCACACTGAATTTTGTAGTGCAAGCCAGCACTATACTGTATAGTCCCAACCTCCACCCTGAACTTGGGGTGTAACTAACAGTCACCTTGGAGACAGTGAAGCCCCGCCCAATCTACCACACTGTGTGAAACCACCAAACCAACCAAATGAACAATTGAAAACCAACTTCACATGATTTCACCCACGGTCCATTACCATGTCAAGAAGCCAAATAAAATGCATTAAAAAAAACAGAAGGAAAATGCGCTATATGTCCATGGAATACTCAATGCGCACAGGCCACACGCCTTACAGTTTTGTCCAGTTGTGTAAAGAAGAATCTACATTTACGCTCCTCTACTCATTATGTCGAGTGCTTGCCCTCTGTGTTAGAGGTCCTTAAGAAGTTGGGATGATATGGCCTCATGTTACTCCATTGCAGAATTCGGTACAGATCAGTGTTACCAAAAACCATAACTGCTGGTCAAAAACACAGCCTCAGATTGGTCTACGGACTTGATTCAAAGGATCATTGTGTTGATATTGCACAGCAGTAACTGTTTTCAATGCGGGAAATTGGATAAATAATCAAATCATGATGCTCGATTTTGGATTTATCATTGGATATATGTTCCAAAGTCTCCCAGGAAAAAATAATGCCTGTAGTTAAGAGCTGGATTACAAAGCCTCTTAATTGGATACGATCTCCCCCGGAGCAATGGTTTAAAAAGGGCAATGCTTAGTTTTTGGCCAAAAAAAAGTAAGTCAATTACCTGCCATGTTCTGGAGATATTAAATATTTCATACATGGTGCGCTTTCATGTCGTATACGACATTGTCGACCCCAGAGGGTAAAGCGTCACATGACATTCATTTTGTTGACACCATTTGTGTCTTTGTCCTGATATGCTCCAATGGTAAGTCTCGCAGTATAAAAAAAAAAATCTGCTAAATAACTGTAATGTGTAAGTAATGCTTCATTCGAGGATTTGTGCCTGTAAAGCAGTTGGATTCAGGATGGTCTTGTAAAATACTGTACTCAAACTCTATAAGTTGAAGGGATGTGATATTCTTTATAGTTCGCGTAATGCAGAGATGGCATTGGCCAGCACTCTCTTTGGGGAAGCAATTTAGGTGTAGATATTTTCCTGGCCAAATTATATATTTGTGGGAGCATGTGTTTATACATGTAAAATTTAGATTTCGTTGGTTTCTAATACATTTCCATTGGCATCACTGTACCTGGTGTTGAAATGCTCAACTGCCCAGTAGCTACCATTTTTTGATGCCCATTTCTGGACCTTGAGTGAGACATGGTGACATTCAGAGCAACCGTTTGATGTTTCCTTATCTTGGGCAAAAGAATTGAGGCAGGGAATGCCGCAACCTGCATGTTAGGATTGCTTTCATCATGATCAACATCGCTGTGGCCAGTTTTCGTCCGTGACATTCTATACCTTTTTGTAAGGGGAATTGTCAGGTATTCTTTGCAAATAGCGAGGGGAAAAAATTAGACTGGTTGGTATATAAATTTTCCCAGGGGTCATTCTCAAGCTTGGAGTGCCCAAGTGGCTTGGTTCGTAGAGGCCGTGCTGTACTTGTCATGTCTTGGCCGTTAATTGCCTATTGTTGGGAGCGAATAACTATAAGAATGGGATTTGATACTGGTATAGCCCTACCTATGTACATCATTTCTACCATTTCACAATGTGTGCTGAAGCAGGCAAACATAGTCACTTGCAGGTTCACCGAATGGGTGCTCGCTATCAGCTGTAGTTTTAGATCTCTTCGCTTGTTGGTTACTTAAGGCATTTAAAGGAAAAATTAAACAGAAGTTTTCTTTTGGAATTTGACATAGTCGAGAGAACTTGCCTTTCTACGAAACGAGTACATCAATTATCAACATGGGGAGAAAACCTTTTAGGATGGGCTTAACCAATAGCCGATACCTTGCCTAAGGTATTTGCTTTGCATCAGTCATTGGTTATGTCATTAACTTTACCTGTGCAATGGCTGGTTGTAACTTGGGGCCCCAAGTGCGCTTTGTTTACATTAGTCTGTAACTGTAGTATACTAGAAATGCATAGACTGTGTTACATTGTATTTTTCTAACCATTTGTAGTTAACTACTGGTATCTCTGTGATGTTTTAATTCAGATTTAAGCTCAGGCTGGTGCACTGTGATGTGGGAGTGGTCATTCACTTGGAGACCTCACCGGGTGTATGAGATAATTCCACATGTTCTTATCAATGCCATTCTCTCCATTCCCTCTGACCCTTCCTCCCACCTTCCCTCCCTGCTGTTACCTCGATTGATGTGACCCCCTCCCCCCCCCCCCCACCCATCCTTCCCTTCTCCCTCCTTGCCCCCCCACCCCTCCTCCAGCTCTGTTGAAGTTGACACGGAACCTGCAGGTTCCACTGACTCTTCCCCTCCCCCCCTCCCAGGGAATATGAGCCAGCCAACAGACGCCCCCAACGGGGCTGCCCCCGCAGGTCTCCGACACGCCTTTCTACTACGCAAACACTCATTTTACCTGTTACCTGTCTTATCAGTGTCGTGGGCCAAGGGAAAAGGGTGAGAGGCTTCTCGCGGGGGAAACATTATTAGGACTGCTGCTGTTTGGTTTCAAATGTGACTGCTGCTCATGTGGTAACTTGGTAACATCGTTACTTTGGGCCAGCCTTCCTCTTTACAGTGTGCCGCAAAGTTCTCCGATCAATGCTTTATGGTTTGCTTATAAGGTTGTCCCAATAGGTCAGAAGTTCACAAAATTTGAAGTTTGGGGGCTGGTGCAGACATGGTGGTTAAATTGGTGGGCAATCCCTAAGTTTATTACAGAAAGCGAGGATATTTGAAATTCTGAGTTGACTTAAATTTATTGATATGGTTGTTCATTTTTGTCAGTTTTGCCTGCATTGTTGTAAATTAACTCTAAAGTCGCTATATCGATTGATTAATGGAGTACCAGAGTTACTTTGACTCCAGCAGATGACATATGAAGGATGCGGCAACACGCGCCTTTATGACTGTTTAAACCTGATGTTTTTATTGACTAACTGCCCAAGAGAACTACTCCAAGTGAGGATTTGTTTTGATCTGAATCCTGGTGGTGGGTATTTGTCAAGATCTTAAACTCTGGAATCCAGGCATTGAGGTTTTGAGCTAGTTGTATCATGTTCATCATCCTTTATTTTGTTGATGAGGTGATGGCGGTGAAGTTGGAAAACACCAAACTCATGAAGAGGGGAAGTAAGCACACTTGCTCTTTTGCATTGAGCATAAATTACCTGTCCTTTTTAAGATGGCTGTGGAACCCTTTTTTTCCCCTCAAATATCGGTCCTCGAGGGCGAAGAGTTTTCCCACGCTCCCTTAATTCTGGAGTCTGGTGTGAGGACAGTGTAGCGCGGCAGCAACACAAATTGTGTGGTTTACCCTTTCCCTCCAGAGACCTAATTCATTGGGACCAAAAATTAAACCTTTCATTTTTGATTGACAGGACATTGTTACCAACAGTTTGGGCACGTGTTCTATATTTTGCAAGCTTAATGATCCAGGATCTCAAATGTATACATACTCTTACGACCACTGCAAACTTAATCCAGAAGTGTTCCGCTTGTTTGTTTGCAACATGGAAAACCTGAAATTATGCTTCTCAGAAAAACTCCGAGGGGAATGGGTTCATTACCTGAGAGGAGAGATCCAGGGTAAGATTTGAATATCCCTGGACCAGAATACTCGATTTGGGGCTTTAAAGATCACATTATTGAATTACATAACTGGTCCTTCCTGGGAGCGTCAAATTGGATTCGGTTTTTTGATGTTATTTTTTTTTTTTTTTTTTTTTTATGGCACTCGCTTGACATGTTTTTACGCCCATGTCTTCTCAAATTATGCTATGGAATTTGTTTGGGTCATTTTATGTGATCTTCAGCACCATTGTTCAGCCTCATGGCCTCTCCTTAATCGGGGATTAATCAGACTGTAAAGTCATAGAGTCGTGAAAACTCTTCGAAATAATGGCTTAAGTGTTGTCTTTTTAAATCACAGGGTGTGTCACGCTAATCCGCATCAGTCTTCTCTGCTACCTGGGGCAGTATGCTGTTTGTGTCAATGATTTGATGTGTCTGTCAGTCTCCCATGTTGCCACAACTTGTTGCCTCTGTACTCTGAATGTGTGTGAGTGTGTGTGTGTGTGTCTGTTTCTGTATGTGCGTTGAATCTTGTCTGCATTTTCCCTTGATTTGTGGGCTGGTGGTGGGAATGATGTTGATGCACATGAAACCCCTTTTCATTCCGGCACATACCAACACCCCCCCCCCTTTGAAAAATCGCTTAACAATCTTAGTTTTGGTCCAGTCCCGTAATGCTTTTTTACACAAAAGGCTGTCCTGCTGCTTTTTAAGGGCTACATTTCTGCCCGTAGGGGCTGACACGGCAGATGGCTTTTATATCGAGGGTAGATGATACATTCACTTTCATCAGGGGCTGGTTGTGTCGATGGATGACTTGGGTCGGTGAGTTGGAGGGTGGAGGGTGGGGGGGCTCTGATTTCTTAATGGCGCCCATCAAGCCCCAGGCTAGTCATAGATAACAACCCAGCCAAAGCGCCAATCATCAGTTGCAGCTTCCCTGCTCGGGGGGATCGCCACTGTGATCAGAACTAGCTGCTCCCCCATGTTTTGCTCTGTGGCCCCTTTGCGGTAAAAGCTGGCCTTCCAGTGAAAGCAGTCATTAGGAATTGGGGGGGGTTCCCCACCGGGATCGCTAATGTGGCATCCTGCACCCCTGTGGCTCAACCCTTTCCTCCCCCCAACCCCCACCCACTCCCACCCCCTTTCTTTCCCTTACCCATCCCCCTTCAGAAGCCCCCCCAGCAGAGGTCAAGCTGGCGGCCACCGCAGGGAAGAAGCAGAACAAGAAGAAGGTGGAGGAGGTGGTGGAGGAGGAGGAAGAGGAGTATGTGGTGGAGAAGGTGCTGGACCGGCGGGTGGTGAAGGGCCGGGTGGAGTACCTGCTCAAGTGGAAGGGCTTCTCAGAGTGAGTTCGGGGGGTATGATCTGGTGGGGGTGGACAATGCAAGCTCAAATGGTGGAGGTCCTACCAGTAAATTTGTTACAACCATCTGCATTTACTCACTGGAACCAGGTGGTTGAACTAATTGGTGAAATCAGCTGGCAGAACCCAGGAGGGGAAGTAAAACTAATGAGAACTTTATAAACTCCCCGACCTCTGGAATGTCCATCTTTAGTATTTGGGGATTTTTTTTTTTTTAACCCAGAAGCCCAGAAGGTCTATTTGAACATTTTTAATTTTTCAAGGAGTCCTTGGGAGAAAGCCAGATGGAACAGTGGCAAGTAGGGAGAGTGAGCAAGAAAATGGGGTAAAGCTCCTGGAGCTGATTTTGAGATCAAGGGCTTCGCCAGAGTTCTGTCAAACTTTCTCTTAAGATACAGATCAAAATCCTAAACCCCACTGATTGCCTTGACTTGTTGTGTTGCAAGTTAAGTAATCTGCCTCGAGGTAACATTGCCACCCCCTATAAGTTTCTGCATTAGTCGCCAAACTGCCAGTCTTGGTCCCTTAAATTAGTAAGTCATAAGTCATGTGGTTGACCTTAGTGTGTGGTGCTCTCTATGACTTTGAGACTTAGAAATGGTGGTCCTGAGGCTGGGTATTTTTTGAAATCACTCATTGTAGATTGCTGCATTACGATTTTATCTTTCGCTCTGGAGGGATGAATTGTGTGGACTGCTGCGTAGGATGTTAGCCGCATGCTTGCTTCTACATATACCCCTTGTTGGAATCTTTATTGTAAAACATTACAATCATAAGCCTAATGACTTGTCCCTCAATAGCAGGGCAACCCAACCTTGCTCCTGAGGATCAACTATACAGTAGGTTTTCACTCCAACCGTACTTTTGCACGACAGATTCTACTAATTTGCCACTGTTTGAGATCTCTTACTAGTCAACAAGGTGTGCGATGTTGGAGTTGGAGTGAAAGCACACAGAACAACAGATCTTCAGAAACAGCAATGGGGTGGGACTACTGATATACTCTGGATGGATGTTTAATGAATGCTATTTCTCGTATGTCTGCTTGTGCATCGGTGTGTGTCTGACTATCTTTAGCGAGGACAACACCTGGGAGCCGGAGGATAACCTTGACTGCCCGGACCTGATTGCAGAGTTCCTGCAGTCCCAGAAAGCAGCTCACGAGGTGGACAAGAAGGACAGTGGAGCCAAGAGGAAGCCAAACGAGTCGGACACAGAGGCAGTGGGGGAGGAGAGCCGTCCCAAAAAGAGGAAAGATGAGGTGAGAATGACCATGGAGATGCAGAGACTGGGAAAATTCTGCTATGGGAGCTAACCATAGAATCATCATAACTTATTGAGTTCAGGGGTACCTATGGATACTCAATATTCTACATATTTGACCATCGAAAATCTGAGGTATTCTGCTCAGGGTTGGTAATGGAATCACAGTAGCCTTAAGAGGTTTGGAAGGTTGACCATAGAAATACAAAGAACCAGAAGAGTTCTGCTTTGGGTTTATCATGGAGATGCCAAGAGAAGAGTTAAGGCCCATTCACACCAAGCGCGGATTTTTATAGGAGCTAATTCCATGGGCTCTAATGTAAGCTTGCACACCAAGGCGGAATTTCCGTGCGGCAGAAAAAACATCCGCCTGGACTTAAGCTTCTGCGAAAATCCGCCTGCGAAATTGAACTTTTAGCCAATGAAATGATTCACTCGGGTCCAGATGAATGATTGTCGTCTTACCTAATTGGGGAGAACAAGCAGCACCTGTTAAGTGTGGAGTGCTCTTGGAGTGAACCTTCTGTTAATTATGAAAATGACTGAGAACAGGTAAGGACTAATAATTGTTTTAAACGGAAGTTTTGTGCACCCAATTCTCTGTTCTTCTCCCGCAACTGTACTGAATTTATCCCATGATTTAATCGCTGTTAGATCGTGTATGGAGAGAAACCGTGTCTTCGGTTGCTAATTACGATAATTGGAAAACCCGTCAATAAAGGAAAATGATTTAGAACTACTAATTGCGGTCAAAAAGGGATGTGTCTTCGCACCCCCGCTGGCTACGCTACTGATATGTTGAATATTTGTGCACCAAATCACGAAGCTGTGCGTCGCTGGGGTGCAAATTATGACGCAGCTTCTTCTGGGTCGGACAAGTTAAGTTCATTGAAACAGCCCCAGGTCCGGACATCAATAAGGAAAACGTTCCTTGGCTACGTCAGTCCAGAAGTAGACTCCGAGGCTAACGTTATGGTTCAGATACATACAAACAATGTCATCGTTGCTGCTGCTGCTTTCATGGTTCATTTAGGTTAAATTATAACTCGCAAATTTGTTTTTCCGCTGTGCGGAATTGGAACACAAGAACGCAAAATTTCGCACCGAGGTCGGTGTGAATGGTTTAACGCAGAATTTTCGTGCAGCGAATATACCGCAAATCCGTGCCGCTTTTCCGCTCCGCCTCGGTGTGAATGGGCCTTTAGGCTTTGGGTTGACCATAGTTGCAAGGCTAGAAAACTTTGTGGCGAAGTGCTGAAAAGCAAAGAATGGAAAAATTTTACTCTGGGTTGACCATAGAAATGACAAAACCAGAAGCATTCCTCTCAGGACCTATCATTGAAACACAAAGATCTGAAGGACTTGTGTTCAGATAATTTGAAAGAAGAGACCAGGATCAAGTCCAGACAGCGAATAGACTGGCTAGACAAGGCATGTTTAGTCAGCATGGGAGTTGCCCTATTTCTCTTGGGTAGCTGATTCCAACATCTTGGGCCATGCCAGGGGAAAAAAATCAAAGACCCTCAGTATGAATCAAAATGATCAAATCAGTCTTTCATCTGCTCCTGAATTGATGGTAAATGTCTTTCTGTTCCTTTGTCCTTTAATGGTAAATGCATCTTTCTGACCCTCTTCTTTTTTTCTGTCATTCCCATTTCACAACCCCCTCAGCCAGAGAAGCCCAGAGGCTTCGCCCGTGGACTGGACCCTGAACGCATCATTGGAGCTACCGACTCCAGTGGAGAGCTAATGTTCCTCATGAAATGGTGCGTTTGTCTGGTTCTGTAACGCAAACCCCACCACCACCACCACCACAAATGCCAACCGTGCAGGAATGCATACACATGACACTAATGCCCTCCACTGTACCTTCGGCTTTGGTGTTATTTGAAGTGCATTTTCACGTAGCCGAGTCCAACTTGAAAAATCTCAAGCACCTTTGCACTCCTATACAGCGTTATTACAGCATGGCAATTCACAGAAAATGGAAAATTTGCCAAATGTAGCTACTGCTCATTGCAAAGGGCATTACGGCAAATGTAGGCATCTGACCGTAAATGATCAAATTGACTCCCTCTGCATTGGAAATTGTCACCAAAAGATTTCCTTTACTCCGATGCATGTCCCATTGAGAAAGCTTGTTCTGTCTTGCCTCTTTTTCATGGTATACCTTTTAAGCAAGAGTCACACAGCACTCCTGTCTCATTTGGGGTGGGGTAACATAAGTTTGGACTTGGCAATTAAGGGTTTAAAATAAGCTATGCCTTGTAATAGACACAGTTTGTCAATGGGCTGCATTGATTGGACAGTAAGTAATCCCTCCCCATGGCTCTGGGTTGATTGCCCTCCTTGCAGGAAGAACTCTGATGAAGCAGACCTGGTTCCCGCAAAGGAGGCCAATGTGAAGTGTCCGCAGGTGGTCATCTCCTTCTATGAGGAGAGGCTGACATGGCATTCCTATCCCACAGAGGAAGAAGAGAAGAAAGATGACAAGAACTAGCCAAGAGATGGAGGGGAGGGGACAGGGGGTTATCAAGCTGGGGGGGGTTTGGGGAGGATGGGGAAGGTGCAGTACTTTCATACCTTGCTTTTTTTTTCCCCTTTGCCAACCCGGACTGTTGAAAGTGGCCTTTCATTCCTCGCACGGAGTACATTTGGGGGCGGGGGCTTAGGGATGGGGCATCATGGGAAATGTAGTACCTCTTTCAAATGTAGCGTGAATTAGTCATGGTTCCCCTCTATTCTTAGAGGCGTGCAAAGCTGTCCCAGTGGCTGCATGTTTGGCAGAGTTCATGCAATCCCAGTTCAGGGTAGTGGGTGCGCTGCCTGTTTTTGGGGTGTCCATTGACATGGGGTTTTCTGTCGTTGCGGGAATGATGGACCCAAGCTAACGCAATCTGTACCTCTGGGTACCTTGTTATTCACGTCGTCACCTCTACAGTCAGCCCAACCTTTGCTAAGCAATCTCTGTCCCCCCGGTGCTCTTTTTATTGGTCGAAACCAAACAAGTTGGCTGTTAGCTTCCGTTATATCATTTTCATGTCATTTGTAAATAGTTTTCTTGTTTTTGTTTTTTAATTTCTTAAGAATAAAGGGGTAGAAGGCCAAGCAGCTACTCGGAAGTCAAGTACTATTGAAGCGAGTTGAGGGGGGAAAAAAACTCAAAAGGGGGGAAAAAAAAACCTTCTCAATTTAGTTTTTTTTATTCTTGTGGTGTTGATTTGTAAGTGACTGGGGAAGATGGGCCCCAACACAAGTGCAATTGATAGGCTGTCACATTCACTGCACATACAGTGAATCTAGGTCCAAATGAACTGTCTAGTTGGGCGCAAACTAAGATGCCGGTTGCAGATCTCTAGAATGTGTCTTGGAAACAGAAAAGATGAGTGAAAGAATTGTTAGCCAAGACTGACCGATTTGATTGAATGAATGGTGGTTCTTGATGTAGAGGCGTTGGTCTGCCGCATCATGGTGCTAACCGATTCCCATTTTATACTCCCACTGATTCCATATCGGGTTGAGTATGACATATCTCTCTCTGCCAACCCCATCGCCTTCCAAAAAATCAGTTGGATAATGGCTCTGACTGAACTTGAGCCCACTATTTTATACCAGGTACCTTTGTACAACTGAAGCCAAAAACCACTTGTGTCGCAGTATCAAGTTCTTCAACGAGAACCATTGTTTGACCATAGCAATTGGGTTCACTTCACTGGGGTTCTGTTTTGCAAATTATGGTCCTTGGGCAGAGAACTGCTGTTTTTTGGTCCCCCCTTCACCCAAGAATCAGGTGTGAAGTCAGTCTGGCCCATCAGCAGTGCTCTGTTTAGGTACTTGCATGAGAGGAAAAGTTAACCGAGGACTGGTTTGGATTTGAGGGCCAATTTGAGGACCCTGCTAGGATCACTAGTAGAATCATAAGCTTGCAAATATGCATCAGTCCCTCACGTCCCAAATTATGCTCTCCTGTTTTGGGATTTGTTACGCAACCAGCTTGGTACTTCCAGAGCCTCCTGTCACCAAAGGTACTCTATAACTTGTAAATGAGATGAAGGTCAGAACATCTGCCAAACAGCAGCGATCTGTGACAGTGTGCAACTGTGCACCAGAGCTGCCCAATGCTGCCCCTGGAGATCTACCGTCCTATAAGTTTTCACTCCGACACTAGCAATTCACACCTTATTCAACAGGTTGAGTTGGCTAAGCAGCTTTTTCGTGGAGTCATGTGTGCTCTTTAGGGCTAAAGTGAAAACCTACAGGACCGGTGTAGATCTCCAGAGATAGGATTTAGCAGGCCTGGTGTAGACCAATGGCTTCAAACCCTGTCTTGCAGGCACACCAGCCAGATGGAGGCATTTGTGTTCTACTTGTGCACCTAATGCATTACTTATCAAGCCTGGTAGTTGCCTCAGGATGGCATAAACGGAAACGAAAGAAAGCCGTGGGGCAAGTTCAATTCTTGCGCTGGGGTCTTGCGAGGGAAGACCCCGAAGTTTTGAACGACTGAATCTGAATCAAATTGCATTGAACAAGCTGTGACAATACTGGATGCCATCTTGAAAAGCAAGGCGATGCTGTTCGCAGATGATGTTCTTTGTCTTTGCAAGACCAAACGTAGTTTAATCGTTCAGGAGGCAAGAACTCACAGGCCTGTTCCTTGACCCCACGATCTTGAACATGCCCCTGGATCTGACTGGTGTGGCTTGAGGAGAGGGTATGGGAACCACTGGTGTAGACGCACACCCCGCTTTTGTTCTTCAATCTTGGGCAGTTGGCCTGCTTTGTAATGTCCTTGGAAGGAAGGGATTTCTCTGACTTGAGACTGAAAGTGAGGGTCATACTTCAATACCTGCACTTGTACCTGTTTGTTTTTCTACACAGTGCTCTAGGGCATAATTCTCAGACCTTGTCAAGTCCCGCGTTCTATAGCGTTGGTGGAGTTGATGACAAAATGAGCTTGGGACCTGCTCAGTGGACAGAGGGGAATGGGTGAATGGGAAAACGGCCTTTTCCAAATCAGCGATTGGGAATAAACATTTCTAACATTAAATATGTCCACAAACTGATTCAATACGGTATAATGTAGCTAATTTTATTTAGTGCATCTCCCATTGTAAATCTGTTTGAACCCGTAACCCCTACAACTGCAAGAAAATAGCAGTCTCAGTTGAATATGGTTGGGCAGTCCTTTGTTGACGCCTTTGTAGCTTAGTCACAAATGCTGGGCAATGCTTGTCTACACGAAGATGTCCACTGGATTTTCACTGGAGCAAGAATGAAGTGATACTTGGATCACATTATCTGTATGCAAGCAGCCAAGCCCCTCCCCCTTCCTATAAAAAAACTATCTGAAGATAAAATTGCGACGCAAATGAGTAAATCTGTTCAACCATTTTGTGTCTGGCAAGGCCACAAGCACATAGAACAGGTTTTTACAGCAGATAAGGCTCTTAAAGAAGGGAGATCAATACTGCCCACTTCAGCATATAGGTCAGGAAGGTTTTCCATCTTCTGTCTACCAACCCATTCCTCAAACATGTCTAAATTGATGTGCACAGGTATTGGGTGGCTCTCTTGCAACATTTTATTTTTTTGTTCTTTTACTGTAGAAAAAAAAATGAATTAGGGAAATACATTTGTTGCATGTTAGTTTGTTGCTTTGTGTTGCGTCTTGGGGAACCGATCTGTGTTTTCTGAGAATAAACACTTATTTTTGTCATGTCTCAATTTTTTTTCTGGAGTATTGCACTGAAAAGTGTCCATTTAATGTACAATTAATTGAACTGTTGCCCTTGCTGTGAGTGGATCAATTCTATACCTTTCACCTTTTCGTGCTATTTTACATGTGGTAGGCTATGCAATACCTTTTCATATTCAATGAATGTTATTGTAGGGTTCTTTAATTTTCTTTTACCTTCTATTCGTGTTGTATTCTGAATGGGCTTTGCTGTTAATAAAATTAAGGTCCTTCCCAACAATAATTTCAATGTATTAATCAACGGTGTTAACTGAATAAGATTACGATATGGCCAGAGTATTTTTGCATTATTTCACCAGCCACGTAGACTAAAGGTTAGAGAAAAGCTAATCTTGACCGTTGGGCTTTTGTGTACGACCAAGGGTATGCTGGCACGCAATAAAAATGAGACCAGTCCTGGCCTGAAGATGGTGCTGCAAGCAACAAAGGCCTTGATATTTGGAAGGTTCTGGAAAGCTATATGAGGGGCAAAATTCCAACTTGGAGTGAAGTGAAGAGATGAGTCGAGGCCAAACTAAATAATGGCAACTTTATATTTGCTTCGCCAAGTAATACAACTCTGCTGCAGGTAATCTAGTTGTTAATGAATTTTTTTCAGGGTGCATAAATTCTGAAAACAAACAGGGTTTAAGAAATCTCATCAACACTGTTATTAATCAGTTTAATTAAATTGCCCTCAATATCGGTGTTGCCTGGCTCGCCACCGGCCAGTGCGTTACATTCTGACATTAATAACTTGTTTTCAACTGTAATAATGCTATCGGTAGGATTGCGGTAGTTAGCCTATCAATAAGTTATTGTCTGCAATTATGGAATAGCCTGAATGATGAGAAACGTGAATGACTAACTGGGGCTTCGATGGATTGGATCGATCAGAAGTAGAGTGAATGGGTCGCCGAGGTCAATGGTGATGGTGCACATTATAGACCATGCTTACGGGTAGTGATGTAGGCTATCATGTCAACTCGAAGTCCTACGCGACAGATAGCCAGCATTACCCACCAGTGAACGCATAAACTCGTTCGGAAATTGCCGAGGAGGCCAGCGTCCGGTGAGGTCTTGAGAAACTGCAGCATCTGCTCCGATTCGTTTCCGGAGCAATTCTCGTCATGAACTGGTCGCTAGATCAGCATGTTCCATGAACACAGAAGAACGGGACAATTTCGCCCATAAATCGTAGTCATTTGGTCGAGGTACTGACTGCACATTAGCATCGCGGGCAAATTTATTCCTTGGATGAACGATGTTTCGAGTTGCCACAGTTGGTTAGCACATGTTAGCAGTCCGACCTAAATGAAAAAATTGCCACGTCTCACCTGATTTGCCAAATGAAATTGGACATCGTCTCATGTTTTCCCTCAGTTTTACTACGGAATAGGATACACATGGCAGACTTATTTGTCTCTATCGTGGACTACTTAATGAGCGAATGTGAGGTAAACGCTATTAACCCCCACTTTCGGCATAAACCACCTCGTAGACAAATTTCAAACTTCCTACGTCAATTGTGCTGATGTTGGCTGCAGTTACTAAGCAACAATCTGCCAACGTAACGTCGGCCCACAACTGACAATAATCACCAATTTATTACCTCGGACAAACTGATATCGATGGCCTCATGCAAGAAGGGCGTAATTGTCATTTGACAAATTTTACAGGAGACCATAAAAAACTGCCACAGCACCACCTGTTGGCTATATGCTGAACTATCCATGATAGAAGTATGGTACTTAACCTATTGGGATGCCTCCTAGACATTTTCATAATTCTTCCTAATTTGGGACATAATTAGCAAAATGCATTTAAGCCCATTTAGCATGGGCGAAGATGACCATTTCGATCACATCTGCACCAATGTTAAAAAGACATTTTAACCCAATTAGGATAGGAATTGAGACTCCAGACTTGGTCATGTGATGGGCTAGTCTCAATTATTCAAAAAAAAAAAAAAAAAAGTCATTTTTGACTGAAGTGTCACTTCAACCCTTCTTGCATTAGGCCATCGATATGAAATCGTATGCCAACTCAGATATTTGCAGTTTTAGGCTCAAACTCGAAGAAAAATAGAACTCTAATAAGAAAGCATATAGTTTGCTCGTGCATCCATATAAAATACATTTTAAGTCTGAACCTAAAACAAAACGATTTTATTAATCATGGGGGAAAAAACAGATTGCCAGCAAACATTTGAAAGAAAATAAAATAGAAAATGTACAACATCTCGAATAAACAGGAGAATAAATAGTTTTTTTTTTTTTAAAACCCCTAAGACACAAATACTTATGAACACGGTTAAAAGACTTAAGACAAAAAAAAAAAAAAAAAAAAAAAAAAAACGTAAAAACTCCAGAATTTTCTAAAGTCAAAAATAACATCTAGATGCATTTTCAGTTTTGCTGGAGCTCTTTATTTGTTTTTGTTTTTTTAAACACACAGCATCACGTAAACTGGATGATTAATTTTTAATTCCTGGAACATTAATCATGATATTGACATCATATGCAATTTTCTTTGCAATAAAGTACATTTGCATCAGTAGGTTCCTGGAACCAGTCAGTTGACAGGTCCAAGGAAACTTAATACAGATCATGACTATGAGCAGGATAAATCAAATCAGGCCATTCTATACAGCAAGAATTCATTCAGCCAATGAAACGTGCACCGCAGACAAAATCAACTTTTAAATATTTATTTTGTTCTTCAAATAAAATCTCTTTTGTTCAAAAAAAAAAAAAAAAAAAAAAAAAAAAAAAAAAACCCCTCTGGCCATCACTACCACAAACTAGCTAAGTGATTATGGCTCATTAAGGCGTACGCCGCTGGACTTTCGTCTTGAAAATATATAACCATGCTAAGACATCTCTATAGGATGCAATAGCCATGTCTGTCATTGCACAACTCAGCAAAATTCAGGCTCCTCTACCAGTAATTGTCATTCTAAAATGTGTTCGCAACACTTTTGGGTGTGACACTTATTTTGCGTGTGGTGCCGATCTGAAGTAGTAGACATAGGCTACAGCGAGGGGAAAATAAAATCCAACTGGGCTCCTTCCGTAACAAGAGTCAGTCTTGTAATTCATTTTCCTTCCTCGCGACAGCCATTGAAAAATATATAAAAGCACTAACAACTTGGTGGGATTCAGGATGACGGTTGATGGGAGACAAATCCACAGAAAGGATAACAATTGTTTGTAGTTTGCCTTCTAGCATGGAATTTGAGTTAAAAGCTGGTGAAAATACGGCATCCTTCTGAACTTGTAAAGCAAATGCCAGCAGTAGGCCAGTCATCCAAAAAGCAGCGCCACTCTCATGAATGTCCACGCATGGATCCAGGTTTGCCTCGTCCTTCTACACCATTCAGTGACCACACAGGTACTGGACAGAACAAGTAGCCAAAACCTGAAAGCATCAGGTATTTTGGGGTACAGAGTAAAGACATTTCCGTACCTAACCTCAAATGACAGTCTGATGGGCCTTGAACAATATTTTTCACCATTGATTTAACCGGTGTCATTTTCAGAAATGGTAAATTAATGTTTTTAGACTATGGTGTATGACTGGGATCCTTAAATCTGGCTCTCAAATCCAATTTTGTCATTGACTCTTCCCTCTCCAAGCTGACCAACTTAGTCATCACTGCTATTGATTGGCCAAAACGTGACTCACATTGAATAAAATTGCGTGTGCCCCGTCATGGAGCTATGCAATGCTTTTAAGGAATAATTCACGGGCTCAAAACAATATACAAAATGTTCATTCAGCCAAACCAAAACTGCTGAGGGTGCAGATGCTGCAAGAGCTTCAGTTAAAGCTTATATTTTGTGAGCATGAATGGCCAGGAATTTCATATCTGTAAACCTAGACACATCTTACAGTTTTCGTAGGAGGTGTAGCTCTTGCAGAGGTATTCATTAAAAGGTGACCATGATGTGGTCATAGTATAAACGATCTCATAAATGGAATTTCAGGCCCTCAGGTTTTCCCTACATGCTGTAGATCCATCTTTTGAGTCATTACAGGGCGATTTTGTCAGTTAGTAAAACCGAAGAAAAGAATATGGTAAATAACACTTTAGATCTCCTGTTTGCTTCATAACAGCTGAATAGATTAGGCTTTCTCCCTGGCTGAAATTTATCTTCAGGTCAGTGTTTAAGCTCACAAGCATTATGCCAAAATAATAACCACAATGCATGACATGTAATCCAACCAGTTAGCTCAGTTTATGCCAGGTGATGGCTATGCTGATATGCACACAAATTCAAAGACCTCTGTTAGGCCCTATGAAAAGATGATAAACTAATACACTTTTTATTATTTAAAAAAAATCGATGCAGCCAAGAATTCCGATCCGGGCCAGGATGATGGACTAATATTTTTTTATGGGGCCTGAACAGCAGGGGATTAATGTTGCTCACAAGCACCCCGCCCTTAAATCCCCCCTCCCTCCCCCCAGGCAATCAGGACCAAGTTGAAAACGTGGAAGAGCACTGGTATCCGAATGCGGGGATCAATCTCCGCAGTTCTGGCCACGCACCATTTTGCAACTCCAACATATATTTTGGTTTGCAGCGCAACTAAAACGCAAGCGCGTGACTGACCAGATAATGCGACTGGTGAGCAGACCGTGGAAAGCATGCGGCATGATGGTGTAGAGGTTAACTCAACGATTCACAGAATGGGAGTTTTGTCTCCAGATTTGGGGAGCAGTGTGGGAGGTGTTGTAAAGGAATGGTGGATAGGGAGGTCACACTGAAGGTTGAATTAAAAATTTGCAGCGCAAGTTCTAGGTCTACCAGTGGGGTCAGGGGGTGGAATACTGGCTCATTTGGGAACTATTGGGTTAACTCTAGGTCCAAAATGAACCTGATATCAGGATCAAAGGTGGAATAAGGCACACAGATCCAGTTTGGGTGACAAAGTACAGTGCAGGCCGCCATGATGGACACCTAATGCCAGCAGCCACCAACGCACGAGACAGTGACCTCTAAAATACTTCCCTTCAAATATTGCAGATTTAAAATGTCACTTCCCTAAATTTGATTAGACATTTCTATTGGCAATGACTTCTGTGCCAGAACATTCCGTAGTTTCCATTTAGTTTGCTTTGACTTAATAGCAGATGACAAGATTAATGACTAACACATTTTAGCAGTAACATTACAGGTTCGGAGCCAAGGGGGGGGGGGAAAAAAAAAAAAAAAGCTGAGCCACTGTTGAGACGATTTTGATTTAATGGAGGCAAATGCAATTTTCCTCTTAAGTTTGTGGATAGTGCTTTCTAGCGTCTACTGCTAACGAGTCAACAGCACTTCACCTCAATTTAGACATTTCTGTCAGCCCAAATGTCTGCATTTTAAACACTGTATCGCCACGTAAAACTACCCAAAATATTTTAGTAATGGCCAAACAAATTTATCTACACTGTGATGTCTGACGTTGTATTCACAAAGGTGCATGTTCTCATGTTCACAAGGAGCATTTTTGAAAGCTCAGGTTTCTCAGCTCTTCTCATTCTAGAGATGCTTATGCTTAATGTCATAGATTTAAATAGGCTACTGTAGCTTGAAAAAAAATTCTGTGAAACAGTGAGGGTGAAATCACGTACACCGTAAATGACCAATGATTCGAAAAACAAACAACAATGACGGCTAACGCAGTCTGAATGTTGTGTCAAAGGGAGGTGTGAGCCGAGCCAACTTGCAGTCATCACTGAAGTTCACCCTTGAAGCTGATGCGTGGCGAGCGTGACGCAGCCGTTGCTACAATAAGCCAAAGGGACAGGGGGACAAATTAATTCTTACACTATAGACAGACGGAGATAATTTAAGACAGACACACAGACAAGACAAACACGGACTAGGACAGAGACAGAGAGGAAAATAGTGGGGGGAGAGAGATGGAGAGAAATAGACAGAAAAACAGCGCGAGATTCATACTTTACAGCCAAAGCCAACTCAGACGACTGCAATTTGAAGTACAGATGTCGAGCGGCCATTTCGTCAGTTACATGGGGCGTGCTCCATTTGTCCTTCCGCACCCATCATGAGTCCACAGTTAGTCCAGGCTCGGCCAGGTCTTCCCGCACGCCTGCAGCCACTGCACACGCTCGGTCTGCCATTACGGCTCAGGCCCGTTCGCCATTCCGGCTCTTTCTTTAAAGAGGCGGCCATGGAGCTCTTGTCCTCCTCATCACGTCAACGCTGGAACACTCAGTTTCGAGTCCTTGGACACACCCCGACGGACGCCCGCTCCAGGGGTCGATTTTCCTAGCATGAATACAAGCGTCCAGAGTGCACGTTCTTCAGGCTTCATATGGGTTTAAAGGAGCAACTCTATGCACAGGTTTGGCATCGAGAGGCGGTTCTACAATACTCTGCTACTACTCCTGTCAACTTCGGGAAAAAACCCTGTTCTACAACCCAAGGGCCACTTTGGCATTTGACCTCGGAGCCCAGTTCTTACATAGCTCTCGCTCTCAACCTCAAACGAGAGCAGAAAGGGAGGAGAAGTCCTTTTTCTTTACGCATAGAGGACCCCTGAAGCTCTCGACCAGCCTGTCCAGAGTACTGCTAAACTCAAAGTCCGCTAACACTTCCAGAACAATCTCATAATACTGATTTAGACTGCGCTTGCAATTACCGTCCGACCTACCGAAGTTCCACCTCACAGATCCAAACATCACGGACTTTTATTTGTGCATTTGAACCTTGACTGCTCGTGCAATAGTCCTGTCTGAGGACGACATGACACGCTGACCCTGGTCCTTCCACCACTCGAATTCATGGGTGTTGTAACGTCCCACAAAGACGTTAAAACTCATTTCCTGTATTTTATTTACGAAGATTTTATTCTTTTATTCTTCCTCCGTTATTCTCAGTTCAGCCTTTTTCTTCAAATATACAACAAAAAATGTGTTTCAACCAAAGCAACACATTTGTGCTTCGCATTTGTTTCCTGTAAAGAAAAAAGTCCAATAAAGGGAAGAAAAGAAACTAAACCTGGAAAAGTTTAAGTTCAACTGACCCCTTCGTTTTTTTTTTCCTCCTAACCTGACTTGTCAAAAGAAAACAAACACACTTTGTTCTCCTCAGGAATAACATCTTTTTTTCTTTTTTTTCTGCAAAAAAAGGAAAATAAGCCGCCTTTTCCCTTCACTTCTTCTTGTCTTTCTGTTTCTTGTCTGGTTTGCGTCCCTGCTCGGTGGCCAGGTGGCGCGGGACCAGCAGAACACTGCCATCGCTGCCAAACTGGAGGGCGTACTCGCTGGCGGGGTAAGGCCGGCCGGCCTCGTCCCGCAGCTGGGCAAAGACTTCGCGGTGCAGGCCCTGGACCTTGTGCTTCATTTGGCGGATGCAGCGCGCAAACTCCATCTTCTCCTTCAGCAGCCGGGCCTTGTCGCGCCGGAGCGCCTCCACGCCCTGCTCCAGGTTCAGGATGGTGTCCAGCTTGCGCTTGCGGCAGTTCTGCGCCGCCATCTTGTTCTTGCCGCGCCGCCGGATGTCGCGGACCAGAGCGAGCTGGGCCTCACTCAGGCGGTGCTTGGACAGCAGTTCGTTGAACTCGTCCACAGGGAGGTTGACTATCTTGTCGTTTGAGAAGGGGATCTTCATGGCCCGGGCGCGACGCTCATCGCGACTCGCCTGCTTGTCTAGGACGTCCTGTGGTTGAAGTTTGCTGTCTTGGTGGCGGTCGCGCCCCAGCCTCTTGCCCCTAGCCGGCTGGGGCTCACCCTCAATATCCGCGGACGGAGAGAGCGGCAGATTGTAGGTGTGGTTGTGGCTGATGTGCTCCAGGTGAGGTAAAGCGTGGAACTGGGAGGGGTCCTGGTAGCTCATGCGGCAGAACTTGCTGTGCTCCGGCTGGTACCCCCCTACGGCCCCCTCCTCGGTCTCGGCCACAGCTTCAGAGTCTGTGCTGTAGCCCATGGCACCCTCCTCCAAGAAGGAGGTGGAGGAGCAGGAGGAGGACCCGGAAGAACAGGAGCTCTCGGAGCTACTGGGGGAAGCGGGGCTCCGACTGGAGTCCAGCGAGAGGCCGGAGTCGGAGTCGAGCTCCTCCCCGAGACGGGAGGCCTGGCTGTGGCTAAAGCCCTCCTCCAGGGCCAGGTCGAGTAAGCTGATCTCGTCCAGCATGGCCTCCTCCAGCAGAACGTTGAGGGGGTCAGGCAGCGGCGGCAAAATCGCAGTCCCGTTAGCCGTCCCGTTGAGTGGCTGAGGGAGGAAGAGTCCCGTCAGGTTGGTGGCCCCAAAGGTGGAGCTGAAGTTGGAGGAGTTGCTGGAGGAGAGGCCATGTAGAGCCGGCGGGTTGGGGCCGGGTTGGGGCTCCAGATTCGGGTTGAAGAAGGGCCGGAGGTCCTGGTTGCAGCTGGGTATGGACGCCTGGTGGAGGCTCACATTCTGGTTGATGGGTGTGGTCACATCGGGGAGACTGAAATTTGCCAGAGGCTCGGTCTCCATCCCACTGTGGTTAGTGTTGGCACCAGAGTCGCCTTCCAGGAATGAGCCATCTGCATCACTGTTGACATCCATGTCCTTCAACCAAGGACAAAGCAAAAAAAAATGCAAGAGAGGTTGCATGAGACAATTATCCATGACCTAGGGGGTGTAAATGTAGTAATCTCACCCATTTTCCCCAATATAACCAAAGCAATTTCACAAGGTTTGCCAAGATGCAACCCAGAACAATTAATTATTGTGAGAAACAACCTATATAGGACCCTGCTAAGATGAGCTCAAAAATCAACATCATGTATATCTGCACTACCACATGCTGATGAGGTTGAGTCGAAAAGTGCAAACTATGTTGGAATTGTTGGTATAGACCAAACCGCACCAAGAAGCATGGTTTAACTTCAGAATGACACAAATCAGTATTTGAATGTTGCATCGATCTGGGTCATTGTATCGTTGTGCACGTTCTTGCTTCAGCCCAGCAGTAGGACCACAGCCTCAAATAATTAGCCAATCGGAGTTGTCAGTCAAGACCTTGATAAGAATAATCAGAATGTCATTATGCTGATCTGAAACAAAGACCTTCTTCCAAACTGGGCCCTTCTCAGATAGAACTGGACAGCTCTTCCTTGGTCAGAGAGCAGATACAACACTATGAACGGTTCCAATTACGATATTTTTGAACAATTTAAGAAAATTCCAATAACCTGAGATTCTGAAAAACAAGATTTAAAGCTAACAGGAAAAAGAAGCACAAATTAAGCATTTGCAGCCAGTCTTTAATTTTCTCATTTGGGTGGCGTGTCAGTAAAAAAAAAAAAAAAAAAAAAAAAAAAAAAAAGAGGCCATGCCCTGATTGGCCCCCTCTATAGTGGGTAGTGCTATGCAAATGACTCCCGCTGTGATGTCAGAAGGGCCACAGAATCAGAAGAGGACACTCAAAAACACGATTCCTTTTGAGGGGCGCTACAGTAACCATGCTGGAACAATCTGGTTTGACATTTCGTCATATGTTTGGTACAGAGAGGGCCAAATTATGTCCAAGTGCAAGGAAAAATGGGATCTTCAGGTTCTTTTGAGAAGCACAGCAAACAGGGAGGGTCTGAGACAAACCTGCAGCTCCATGATGGCCATGATGTCCTGCCATTGCTGCTCCAGCTCCAGGGTGGGGTCATTTTGGGGCAGGAGGGGCGTAGGGACAAACCCCTGTGAGGTGGAGGGGCCTTCTCCACCAGATCCACTCAATTGCGGGGTCACTGTACCAGAAAACTACCGGGGCAAAAAAACAAGGTCATCAACTACAAACCCCAATTCCAATGAAGTTACGTTGTGCAACACATGAATAAAAACAGAATGCAATGATTAGCAAATCTCATAAACCCACATTTTATTCACAATAGTTGAAAGTGAGACATTTTACCATTTCATGAAAAATATTTGCTCATTTTGAATTTGATGACAGCAACACATCTCAAAAACGTTGGGACAGGGGCAACAGAAGGCTGGAGAAGTAAAAGGTACTCATAAAAAACAGCTGGAGGAGCATTTTACAACTAATTAGGTTAATTGGCAACAAGTCAGTGACATGACTGGGTATGAAAAGAGCATTTTAGAGAGGCACAGTCTCTCAGAAGTAAAGATGAGCAGAGGCTCACCAATCTGCGAAAAACTGAGTCTAAAAATTGTAGAAGAATTTCAGAAAAATATTCCTCCATGTAAAATTGCAAAGATTTTAATATCCCACCATCTACAGTAAATAATATCATCAAAAGATTCAGAGAATCTGGAGAAATCTCTGTTCTCAAGGGACAAGGCCGAAGGTCAATACTGGATGCTCGTGATCTTTGGGCCCTCAGGCAGCGTTGCATTAAAAACAGGCATATTTCTGCACTGGAATTCACTGCAAGTGCTCAGGAACACTTCCAGAAATCATCGTCTGTGAAGAGAGTTTGCCGTGCAATCCACAAATGCAAGTTAAAGCTGTATCATGCAAAGAAGAAGCCATATGTGAACGCGATCAAGAAATGCCGCCGTCTTCTCTGGGTTAAGTTAATTTAAAATGGACTGAGGCAAAATGGAAAACTGTTCTGTGGTCAGATGAATCAAAATTTAAAATTCTTTTTGGAAACCACGGTCGCCATGTTGTGCGGACTAAAGAGGAGAGGAACCATCCAGCTTGTTATTAGTGCTCAGTTCAAAAACTTGCACCTCTGATGGTATGGGGTTGCATTAGTGCCAATTGCATGGGCAGCTTACACATCTGGATAGGCATTATCAATGCTGAAAAGTATATAGAGGTTTACAACAACGTCTCTTAAAGAGAAGACCTTGAATATTTCAGCAAGACAATGCTAACCCACATACTGCATCCATGACAACAGCATGGCTTCACTGTGGAGGAGTCCAGGTGCTGAAATGGTCTGCCTGTAGTCCAGACCTTCTGCCTGTAGTCCAGACCTTTCACCAACACACAACATTTGGCACATCATAAAATGAAAAATCTGGCTAAGAAGACCCAGGACTGTTGAGCAGCTGGAATCCTATATCAGACAAGAGTGGGACAACATCCCTCTTCCAAAACTCTAGCAATTGGTCTCCTCACTTCACAGGCTGTTGTTAAAAGAGGGGATGCCGCTCAATGGTAAACATGGCCCTGTCCCAACTTTTTTGAGATGCGTTGCTGCCGTCAAATTCAAAATGAGCTAATATTTTTCATGAAATGGTAAAATGTCTCACTTTCAGCATCTGATATGTTGTCTATGTTCTATTGGGAATAGAATGTGGGTTTATAAGATTCGCAAATCATAGCATTCGGTTTTTATTCACCTTTTACACAACGTCCCAACTTCATTGGAATTGGGGTTTGTACTTCCACCATGAAAACATTCTACTGTACTGGAGTAATATTACGGCAGTGCGATAACTAAACAACTTGGACCTTCTGAAATAGTAGATCCCAGTAAACCCCCAGTCAGATCAAGGTATTTTATGTGCCCCACCTAAAGTACACTTGACAGAACTAATCAAATGCTTAATGAGTTGGATCGCCTGCATTTGAAGTGACCTGGCTGTAGGATCATCAAGCACAGGTTTCAAACCTCTGGATATCCCCTTTAGTTTTCTTGGGCAGTGCACTTGGACTGAATTCAGTTGTTACTCCTGATGCTATCATTCTATGCATTGCTGCTTCCTAGAGGAGCTGATAGAGGTGAACTCGACAGAACTTTGACCTGACATTGACAGGTTAATGTGGCAAAATGAGGCGCAGCTTGTTTAATTGTGAGCGATGAAATCCTTATCTGCCTGGCTCTGAAATTAGGGACCTGCTGTTACCAAGTCATTGCAGGGTGGCTGTCCCACCCTGTGTGCCACATGTCACGTTCATCCAATCCATGTAAATCATTCAAAGAAAAAATTATGGCTAATGAAACTCCTTTGCCAGTTTTGTTTCATGTTTTCAGTGGTGGGCGGTCCAGTGGCAACACAGGTATTGCCCGGTAGGGGATTACCTCAGGCTCCTCTCCGAAGGGGAAGGTGGCCTCCAGAAGCTGTAAGCACTCCTGGAGCGACACTGAGGTCTGAGCTCCCAGACAGGCCAGCTGAGGGAGAGAAGGATAACGCAAGAGGTCACCCCATCACTCTCCACAGCCATTCCATTGTGACTCGCGTGACATTTTCACTAGATTTTCAGATAAAACAGCTTATGAATTTTTATGAGATGGTAGCAAAAGTTGATGAACATGGAATATTTATTCTGTCATAAGTCCCCTAATATTTCATCAAAGAAAGTTGGTCTGTTGTGGTTAGTTGGTGAGAAACAATCACTTTAAAAGTGACTCGTGTGACCGGCTTCTTTTCAAGTATAACCACTCCTGCTCAGTATTGCTAGCCTGACTCCGCCAGCGTACGTACTTCCGCTTCATTTCGCTTCACCACTCCGTCTGATCACTCAGAGCTCTGCTTCATTTACCTCGGCAGAAAATACGCTGGACCAACCAACGAACAGAAGGCGTGGCCGAGAGCCATGATGTAGCCGCTGTGCCGAGTTTGATATTGTAGTCTCCGAAATCAGCAATGGCTACGGACATAGATACACAGGAAGCCATTCGCTCTGTCGTGGAGAAAATCCCGGGTATCAGTTACTTATAGCCACAACAAGATGAATGTTTGGCTGGTTTTTTTGAATGGAAATGATGTTGTAGCGCTACTCCCAAAGTTTCGAGAAAAGTTGTCATATCTACTTAATATCCATCATGAAACATATGAAATAGGCACCCTGTTCATCTCTGTGAGAGACAGCCGAACCACCTCAGCTAGCTAGTAGCTTCTAGTGTTACATTGCCCGCGAATTTCACACTATTTAAGTTAGCAGCAAACTTTTTAAAAGCCGTGTTTTTGTTCAGGTCACAAGACCTATGCGCTGTCTCAGTGTTATGTTGTCATTATCCATGAATGAAATGGCTGTCTGAGACAGCCAAACGCTTAGAGCCAAACTATGTTACTATGAAGTTAGATAGCGAGCTCGGTATGATGTTAGCGCAAGTTTGGTTAACGGTTCAGTTTTCGTGTCACCACAGATTTCGTTCTAATGTAAATAATGCGTCATTCTCGCCGATTCTGCTGTTGGTTTCGGGTCTCTTACGTTTTTTTTTTTTTTAATAGCAGCAGTATCGGCAGGAAAAATGATAGCTCAACAGTTTGTTTCTTGTAAGGAGAACAGAAAGAGCACCATTGGTTCTTTTAAGTGAATGAGTGAAGGCTAAAATGAGGTAGATGGGCATATGTATAGGTACAGTATTAACTTTAATGTACTGATCAGTTTGTTTTCGCTGCATTCCTGCTGGTATGAAGGACTGTGTTTACAGCGGAAGTACAAGGCGGCTGAGCCGGCGCGTAACATACGTCATCGCCAAACATTAGTGATTAGTTTACGGGTACACCAATGATTTTAAACTTCAGACAAGCGCCCACCCACCAGGAAGTAAACACTTGTCAATTACGACTGTCCAGACTCTGTGGATGAAGCAAAGCGAAGTAGCAGAGTCTGGTATTACCAGGCTACAGTATTGCCCAGTTTCATAGAAAGTCACTTCCTATATCTCAACTGTTCCTTGTGATGTTGGAACCTAATAGACACTTGTATCATTTGATGAACTTATTCCAACTGAATTGTTCATATGGTCACAGTCAGGGGTGTGAAAATATGTGACTCGCGTGACGCAGTAGAAATAACTTTTATAGTTTTGAGTAAAAACTTGATATGGTTGAATTGCACACCAAAAACATCAAAGTACAACTGAGATGTCTATTCAATGGTAATTTATTGACAGCAATTTGTTAACTTAAAACACAAACTAGGGCTGGGACGATTCTGAATCGATTTTTTTTTTTTTTTTTTTTTTTTAGGCGTAGTACCACCACCTGCTACCATGGGGCGAACATCCGAGCTTTGCCTTTTCCTTTATTAAATCCGACGCAGGTTGAACCAAAGTGCCAAACATCAAAGGGCCTGTGAAATGCTTCCGGAAAAAAAAACTTGACATCAGTATTTTTCGGTGACATGCTGCACGGAGCCAAGTAAAGGACTACAGAATCGTCTCCTATTAACCAATTAGGCTACTCTAAGAAAAGTAACCTGTTCCAGTTTACTTTGCTTGATTAGCAATCAAATGGTGGATGCGTTTACTCTCTAAGTTGAATGAGTAGAGCTGTTTATTAAGACAGCATGTTTGATTGCTGCATTTTGAAATTTAAATGGCCATAGAACAGCACAGCAAGAACACGATTGCCATTGTCACGGCATTTCGTGCGACTGTGATAATTTATCTCTCACATTCACGTTTCATCCGCTTTTCAAAAATCCTGATGTCAGTCAAGTTTTTTTCCGGAAGCATTTAACATGGCCTTTGATGTTTGGCACTCTGGTTCAACCCTCGTCGGGTTTAATAAAGGAAAAGGGAAAGCTCGGATGTTCGCCCCATGGCAGCAGGTGGTGGTACTACGCCTAAAAAAAAAAAAAAAAAAAAAAAAAAAAAATCGATTCAGAATCGTCCCAGCCCTAACACGAACTATTGAAACTTCAACACTAGTGAGGTAGAATACAAAAAGAATGACTTTGTTAAAACAAGTTATAACCAGCATAAAACTATAAAAATTCAAACACCAAACTTTGCAGTATTTGAGCTTTATGTCATTTAGATACCCTCTTCCCAAGAACTAACAATAAAGGGCACAGTTACAAACTTTATATTTTTATTATAATGTATCCATTTACATGGAATGGCTGTCCACAGTACTGGACATAAATGTCAACTATCATACCGAGGTAGACAGTACATTGATTTGTGCACCCTGGTGGCAGGGAGAATGGACTTATGACAAAGAAATGTGTGTTGACATCATTCTAATCCATGGACATGACAAGCTCTCTGACAGTGGGCTTCAGAATAATTGGTGCCTCTGACTGGAAATGAACTATTACTACTATGAAAAATATATAACAACATTATAGAAATAAACTGAAATAGCCAACATGAGCGAAACGGTACTTCATTAATGTTTCAATGGAACCTATTAAAATTATTTATTTATTCAACCAAAAATCTATTTCCTCAAATTTAAGGTCTCACAGTTTACCGCTCCCCTGGTTTAGAACTTGATGCAACCAACTCAGGCAGGGATGACAGCATGGAGTCTTTCCGGTACTGTTTTGACATGGTTAAAGGAGCTGTGTCACGATTACTGCGCATGCTCAGAACTTTGAAAAGATGCTCACAGCCGCCGGCTGCTGATGAGCACTTGCACTTCGAAATGACTGGGAGGTCTACCGAACTAGAAGCATGCAGCTTACATGGTGAATGATTTGGAAGCTGCAACAAAATATTAAGTTAAAGTAGCGGACAAAGGTCAATCTCCACAGTTACCTTTCATTTCACACACAAATTTTACTAGCCAAGTAGCTAGCTACTTAACTCGCTTCATTTAGATAGCATCATCAGAAAATTAGCTGAATTACTCGCCAACGTTAGCTACGTCGCTATCGTGACTATGCTACGTTGCCAACTATGCAGATACCCATGAACAAGAGATATTCTTCCTGTATGATGTTTATTGGAGGTTGGCAAACAAGCTTACATTCCTCATAGCCTTCAGCTAAATGGCTAAATTGACATGTTGAATCCTCAAATTTCCACAGAATACTTCTGAATATAGAAAGCATAATACCGGAGTGACTAAAATATATAGATACAATGCAAAAATGAAGACTGATTGGTAAGGATGGAATCAGATTATGACTTGCAGTTACGCCGAATTGGTTTCTTGGGATGTAACCTCTGAGCATGAGCAGTAACCGAGACACAGCTCCTTTAAGACACAAACTTGGAGGGATTTTGGACCATTCCTCTATGCAGATCCTTTCAAGGTCAGTCACATTCTTGGGTTTGGACTCTGCCCTATTCAGTTCAGCCCACAGGTTTCCGTCAGATTGAGGTCTGGTGATTGTGATGGCCATAACAGAACAATGACTCAGTTTATGTGGAACAAAGTCTGCATGGACATTGGGGTGTGATCTGGGAAATTGTTTTGCTGGAACCTCCACCCACGGCCAAGTCTCAGACTTCTGGAAAAGGTAACCAGACTGCCTACCGAACTTGCCCAATACTCGGAGGAATCCACTCAGCTATTGATCTTAACTAGTGGTCCGGACCTCTAAAAGTGAAACTGGCCCAAAACATCACTGATCCAACATCATATTTTACCATAGATACGAGGTGCCTTTCCTTGAACGTCTCTTGGTTTTGACGGCAAAAATGCCGATGCTGTGCCTGGAAGAAATGTAAAACTTTCTGGTTTCTGATTCTCAGTCCAATGGACCACAATCATATGATCACCAGGTGCTGAGGTAAGAGGAGGCAACAATTGAATGATTCAGTCAGATACAACCAATCATGTCACTGTGCCGCCTTAGTCCGTGATAATCTAGTGCTGTACCATCTGAATTAATTTTCATCTTGCACAAATTTAGCACTCAAATCCTGGACATAAACTGTCCTGCAGGTCTTCTCAGCACCACTTTAGTACATCCACATTTAACAAATTAACAGCTCGATGACATTTATAGCAATGGGTGAACGAGTACTTTTTGGGGTTTGATAGAAAACCTACAAGGCGGTAGTTCTCGAGGAGTAGGACTCAATGGCCCTTGTCTGAATGATTCATCGGCTTCCACATCAATATAACCTCAGTAGCCAGCCCATCTGCTAAGTCACGTCAGGGAATTATAGGATTTCCATTTCCAGGAGGATTACACTGGATTACTCTCCTGCCAAAAAAGTGGACTCTGCCATGACCAGCCAGTGATAAAAAAGTTTTGTTCTTTCAACAAGCATATCAAAAGTGCAGTACTGAGCTCAAACAAACAGAGAACATATATGCAAAAGAGGTCCGCAGCTCTGGGCCAGGGAAACTTCAGGCTTCACTGGTTTTTGATTTCATTTGTAAATTAACAACGGGTGAGCTCACCACCTGAAGGTCACCACCCTCTGTAGCTGATCAACTAAAACAAAGACCAGCAGACCCAGCGTTTCTAAGGGAAGGGAGCTTGGAGCCCCAGGTGTAGCTTGTGGCATAATTTTCAAGTTTCAGAAGTGGTCTCACCTGCTCAGGTATGTTCTCCCCAGTCTCTCCGTCCACCTGTGCGCAGGCCTGCCGGCCTCGAAGGTTGAGGCCGTTTCTCCAGCTCTCCTCCCGCCCGGCCTCTTCCTCTTCCTCTTCCTCCTTCACTTTCTGCTGAAGCTTTTCAGCCTCGCTGTCTTTCTGCCGGCTGCTGTAATCAAACACCTCTCTCCCCGCCCCCAGGTCAATGTCCTGACGCCACAGGATGTCAATCAGATCGATGTCCTGCGAGAAAAACAAAGATGTGTTTCCTTCCTCGGTGGTCTCTCAACAAATCAGGCCTATAGCAAATGTCCATTAACGCCAGCCGCTGCAACGGAAACTCCTTGTATATTTTTGTAAATGACAGCATGAGTGCTAAGTTAATTATTCTGCCACCAGAACACTGGGGAAATGGATCTACTTAAAAATAGTCAAGACAGACAAAAATACTCTGAGTAGGGCAGCTAGGTATGGAGAAAAAAAACCGATGTGCTATGAACAAATTTGATGATGCGTTAGCCGTATGCAATACCTCCGATAGTAATGTGTAAAGTTAATTTCAGACCATTCCAATAATGCAACCCATGCAATGTGCTAACATGAAAATCTACATCAGAATCGTGGACAAGTATCCCTAATGGGTTCTTTAGTGCGTTCCCCATGAACTGGCCAGATAATAACAAGAGTTAAAGCACGTCTCCCTTATACATACAGTACATCCACAAATAGGCGGCAGCTGGATAATGCAAAAAATGCAGTACAGCTAGCACAGCTGCCAAAGTCTAAGCAATACAAACCATTTTATATCTAAATCTGACCCAGCCCCGAATCACCAGGTTAGAAGAGAAGACGGCTCTGAAGCAGGCAGGGTGGCACAAGGGCGTATCGATTCTCTGCATCAGCAGATATTAAGCCGACATTGTTACCGTCCCATTCTGATTCATCTTATCTATGGAAGTGCTCAACAGAGTTAAAAATAGACGCAACCTTTTTTTCAAAACCCAGTCTAGGGTCAGGGAGACCGGCGGCTGTCATGTGCCCATGCCGGGGACGGAATTAGCAGCTAATCCCATCCACATACCCTACCAGTGCAAAGCAGGGGGGTACGTGGCTCAGCTGGGGTACCATTCTTACCCTTGGGGATGCAATGCCCTCCACTAAGGCCCATGCAACTATAAAATGCCCCTCCAGTAGGGTCAAATAGGGAGCTGAGCACATAGCTGGGTAGGGTGATAGCGTGCAAACACAAAATGCTCTCACAACGTTGAGGTAATGCAATGGCAGTGTCATTAGATTGACAGATTAATCCCGTAACATTTGGAAAACATTTTCGTTCTAGTGCATCAGCACATTCTGTGGCCCTATGGGACTTGGAACGGGTCTTTGGAATATCAAAGTACAAGGAAACAAAACAGTGAAACGTCAAAGAGGAAGGCATGTGTGTCATTGATTCACATACTAATACTAGAGGGCACTCAGTAGAGCGCATACCTCCGCAACGCCATATATCTGTTCTTTTGGTTACAGAATATGTTCCGGATCACTTCCAAAATTAAATCAACTCTTCCGTGGACTACCACCTATCATCCTGCCAAATTCAAACCATTCAGAACTTTTAGAGTAATCCCGTCAGAAATATCACACAGACCCACATTAGATATATTTTAATTCTTCTGGATCCAGAATATGTTCCGAATCATTTCCAAAATTCAATCAACTCTTCCATGGACTACTACCCATCATTCTGTCCAATTTTGTGCCAAACCATGCATAACTTTGTGTTATCCAGTTAACATACAGACAAGCAAGCAAGCAAGCAAACAAACAAAAAAAACAGGTAAAAACAAACCTCCTTAGCGTTGGTAAAAACTCTATTAAGGCACCGATAGCAAGATTAACCATTTAATTCTCAACCAACAGTTGACAGGTAGTTGCAAGGGGCTCGACTGCTGTGTTACACAAGGCCCAGTTGTCAACGTGGGAACACAAAGCCACAGATATAGGGATGGGCCAGCATTGCATGATGGACCTAAATATACAAGACATTTTAATGGTGCCCCAAGACACACTGCTACTTTGCTGGTGAGTTGAAATTTGGGAGTGGCTGACTGCAATGGAGGAATCTGAAGGTCAGTTGCTGTGTAGCTCTGGCCACTATAACGGCTCAAGATGAGAATCCAGTCAATACTGGAGACAAAGCATGTGACAAAACATGGTCTAAATACACCACAACCACCACCCCCCTCCGTCCCTCCCTGGCCCAACCTTACCCTGGAGCAAGACAAAATACCCAGGCTATAAAATGTCTGTATCGAGCACAGAGCTCCTTTACTGCCACACACACACACACACACACACACACACACTCACTCATACACTCACACACGCATAAACTTCTCACAAATATAGCTACTATACAAGCCCACACACACGCACACACACACACACTTCTTGAAATACCCAGCCATTATTTACGGCCCCTGCCACCATCCGCCGTTTGGTGTGCACAGCATTTCACGGCGAGTTTCAATGACACGGGCACGCTCTGCCTGATACAAGCCCAGGGAAAAACCAGCCAGCATCCGCCCACCCCTCCCACGGACCAGTGCCTACAGGAACCGCACTGCGGGTCTGTCGGTCCATCTGCACCAGGCCCACAATTAACGTGCGGCCTTGGAATAGCATCACACACAGCCCCTGACAACTGAGCATTATCCGGGTCTGTCAGCGAGAGCAGCTCTGAATAGCCAAGGTCCTCTCTCTCACTCCCACAGAGGACAAACTCTGCCTCAGGCTACGGTCGAGGAGAGGCTCTCCGATACAAAGCATTACTGCTGTATCCAACCATTTCTATGGTCCAAGATCACAAATATGTGATTTGGAATGTTTACAACAGAAAATTCTACTGCAGATGATGTAACAAACACTGCCAGTAATTTCAAGCAATGGAGTTCTAGAACACTGACTGACAATGTAACAATCCGTTCTGGTAATTTCAAACAAAGGAGTTCCAGAACACTGACTGGTGATGTAACAATCAGGGCTGGTAACAGTAAGCAATGGAGTTACAGAACAATGACTCAAAACTTGGGAAAAAAAAAAAATTCAGGAGGAAAAAAAGCGCCCTAAACTCTTCAAAAGGCAGTATAAACAAAGGGACAACACAGCTGCACCAGCGCAAGACTTTTTGGAACTGAGCAACAGTAAATATAACCGTGGCTATTTTTAGGAGACTGGCTGCAAGCACCGTCAGCCTGGGAGTGGTGTGGAGACTGATGCTCCGGGGAGACAGCCTGTGCTAGGAATGGTCTGGCCGTGGCTGAGATGTGGGGACTCCACCCAATTCACTACTGTGAGGGGAAGCAGACAGAAAATAAGCCAAGGAAGCAGGATTTGGTGCAGGCAGCCCTGCTGTTTCAACACTACCCAGCCCATTCGTTATTCATCTAATTTAACCCTGATTTTACCGGGCAGTACTCAGATTGACTGTCCCTTTCAAATTTCGATTAATCTGGTCAAGTCAGCAACATTAAGATGGACTTGAGAAAGTTCCACAGGACTATGCTGATGGGTCGATTTCATCTAGTACATGTACAACCAACACGGCGGAAATATCTAAGTCAAATACATCAGCTGTAGACAAAATTAATTACATTTTTAACTTGAGTGATCAGGTGTAAAAGCAGGCAAACAGTCGGGAAAAAAAGGCAGCCCCTAAAGGAGTCTCAAGGACTTTTGTTATTGAGTCGTGCAACCCTGTCAGTATGAGAGGACTAACCTACACTGAACAGAGGGAAATCATGAGGGTGGGAAGGTACCCTCAGAGTTAGCCGTTAGCTAACTTAGTGAGGCAATGGCTGGTTTGAAAGAGAGCCTGCAATATGTGTGGGGAGGAGTTAAAACAAAGACAGCTGTTATCTGTGGAGCAGGGAAACCCCCCCCTCCCCCGGCAACTGTGCGGACGAGGCGGCTGCTTTCAGAATCCAAGAGTCTTTGTGTGTCTGGCAGCCAAGGGCAGGAACTCAGCTATACAATTAAACACAGGCCGAGGAGGGCAACACACACACACACACACACACACACACTTGAGGGCAACCGGTCTCGCAAACACATGGTCTCAAACCTGCACATGAGAATGCATTCACCGACTCGCACACAAAGGCGCACACAATCTAGCCAACAGCAGGTTTCTGGAAGGTTTACAAAAGCCAAGCCGATTCTGAGCCTGGTTACAAAACCGCAAAGAGCTCCAAACGCTAAGCAGCGGCCTGTCTGTGAGCTGAGGGGGGTGGGGTGGGGGGGTGCTTTAAAATCTCACAGAAAAGCCATTCCCCCCGCCCTTCCCACTGGGGGAAAACCATGAATCACAGCTGAAACTACCGTATAAAGATTCAACACAAAACCGGGCTAGGCCTCCGCCTCTCTTCATCACGACTGTCAGTTCTGCCGCTGATATACAACCCTGTGCAGGACTGCAGAACACAGCACCAGCTGCTGAGCTAGCAGGCTCTTTAGCCTCTTACATTAAACCTGCATGCTCTACATTAGCACGCTCCCAGGAGTGGGGGGACGGTTGGCATTTTCACAGAAACGCTAACCAGGACAGAGTGCGTTAGCCTAACTGACGGCAGCTAAGTGCTTTCAGAGCCAGGGAAACAGGAGGAGATGGGAACCATGAGCTTTTACTCCACCCCAAAGAGGTGCATCTGGCTGAGATTGTCGGTTTTAATTGGAAGGATATACTGTGAGGACTGCGAGTGTTTGGACAGTGGCATCAATGACATGAATATCTTGAGATTAAAGCTGACAGTCAACACTTGAGTCTGATGATAATAACGACCGCATGAAATTGAAGCCAACAGATTTCAGGCCCACAACACTGGGTCATGTCCCAATGCTTACCGACCATACTGTGCTCTTATTAATTGCACAATTTCATATTTTGAATCTGGCTCTGCATGAAGGCAGGGTAAGAGTCGTCCTGGACAGTTGGTGTGCTACCAGATTCAGTGTGCTAGCAGATTCTGTTTCCTATCAATTTCCCTGGCTAAATGAGGCTGTACACTGGCCATGTACACCAACACTAGTTCACTTGCTGGATAGATCACAGTCAAACATTTCTAACAGGGGCATAAAGAACAGTTTTCAACTGTCGTTCATGCAATTAGCTGGTAACGTAGCTGGAATGTCAGATAGCATAAATATTCGGGATAATTCAGAATGACATGAAAACCAGGCACTAATACAGCCCCTGTCGCCCATATGTTCCACTGCTCCAAACCGGCACAGTGACTGTAATGGCCTGTCATGTTCCAATAGAACGAGGTACAGCATGACCTTATTAGTCATCAATCTGGTGCATGAAGGAAAGTAGTGGCCAGAGACCAATGCAGTAGAAATTAAAGACACTGCTAGAGTCTCTCTGTTGATCACTGCAGTGCTGTGCAACGAGTCACCACACCATGGCCATATAAACGGTACAGTACTGCGACACGAGCAAACTGCCACTTCAGAATCCGAGCGGCTGCCATGGGACTTTGACCGCCGACGACCTCGTTTAGAACAAAAGGGGAGCGGTTCCCTCACTCCAACCGCTTCGTCTGGGAATTCGGCCGACGATAGAACGAGAGGCACGGGCTGAAAGGCATGCTTGTGCAGCTAAACCAAAGCAATGAAACAAGACGACAAAAAAAAATTCACAGACCTTGAAGGGGGGCGGGAATCCGGACAGCCCTGCCAAGGGCGCATTCTTGACGCGGCCGCTTGCCAGCTATGGGGTAACAAGGGGCCTGGGGCCCAAGAATGGCCCCTTGACTATGACTGCAGCTCAGTCCGGCAGGGGCCTACTCCTCTTGTAAAACTCTCACTACCATCCATGAAACCAAACAGCACAATAGCTGACTAACCTTAATGCAGTTAAAAGCATGCTTTACTATTAAACGCATCAAAAAGCGTTTTTGTTGGATCACTTCTGTGAACTTTGGGTGAAAGGCAGCTCATCAAGGTATTTTTATATTCCTCAAAAACAAATACACATGGCTAGCTTTGCGTTTTTATTATCGACAATAAATAGATTTCTAAACAGCTGTAGCCTCCGTAAGAATAGGGAGATTTTGCAAACCACGATGGTGCAAGATCTACACCGGTGAGCAATCAACTGTGACCATCCCCGCACTCGAGCCACTGTCTGACTTATGTGCAGTTTCGCGGAAGCAGTGCGGGGCCGGTGCGTGACGTCAGCTGCAGGTGCACTCCCTCTACTGTGCGCGCATAAACTTGGTTGGTGTTTCTCTATAATATTCATGTAGGAATTGCATCTCCCCAACGACGATAGTCAGGAGATACTATGGTTTAGTGCCGGGGCCGCCGCCGCCGCGCCCGCAGAGATTTTCTGTTCCGGGCTCTGGAAGCGACAATTATTACAGGAATTTTTTCAAATTTTGCATAGGTGAAGATATTTATTTGATAATGTTAAAGATCGATTTTCGGCAATTTTGGACATCCAATACGGCTGCCAGCGGCCATTTTGTCCAAAATTTGTGGATCGGGGAGACTCACAACTCGTTCCCTGTGGCGACCGAGTTATCTAGTTTTAACTGGAGAAAGAGATGAGCGTGGGCGCTTAATTTAAAGATTTTAGGAGAGCAGCTTCAAAATGAGAAAGCCATTCCTGAAAAATAACTTACTCGTATTTAAGCTTCAATAATGGGATCTAAAGGTGTAAATTATTATGCAGTTTTGCACCGGCCGACTGGGACGAAGAAATAAACCTGACTGTACCTTGTCGCCGCATACTCACCGGAAAAAGCATTACTAGTAGTTAGCCTAGTTGTTGGATCCATGTCCATGATGCATCAAAAAAGCCAGATGTGCGAGCGAATATTTGCATACACCACGCTCTGAGTGCTGATGACGCGCCAAGTGCTGATTGGCTGGTTGCACTCCACCACGCTCCATCATATAAGATCCGTGACGAACAAGAAATCGACATACTACTGTAGCAGATTTGGAGAATACGGAAGAAGCTTCAGGGTCTCGTGTGCGCAAATCGACTTTGGCATCAGATTACCGTGCCACATGTCTGCCGTCGTAGTTGCGGAAACTCCCTAATATTAGAGATCAGACACCTGAAAGCGCAACATGTTTTGATTTTGAAAACCAGCTGTAAGGAAAGGCTCAAATGCCCAAGTCAGATACCCCGTTAGCATGTTCGCTGTACTGAACAAAGACAAATTATACTAGCCAGAAGAATGTTCGCCGATGCTGAATTCAGACTGATCACACAATTGGGATAAAGTTCATTCGTTGCTGAGCTGGTACTGACCTTGCTACCAGGAGGCACATTAGCCGGAGCAGAACTGGGAAAGGCCATACAAACAGGAAGCACATTAGCCGGTACTGAATTGAGACACTGGAGGCACCTTTACCCAATGAGAATCCAGACAGAGGGACATGTCAACAGCTCCCAGTCGTCAGTTGGGAAACACAGCAGAGCAGGCATGCTCCGGCTTGCCTGGGGGGGTATTGCTACCTGATACCCCTGTTGATCAATAAGCGTGTGACTGATGCAAGACGCCAGATGGATAATACAATATGCGGGGGGCGGCTGAGCTGATTTTTCAGCTTGTACCTAATCTGCCTGGAGACAGAAAGTTAGGAACCTGCCTGAACTTTCCACCATCAGTTCCTGATGGACAGTTATTACTACCATAGCACCGACACCCAAATAAAAATATAAGACACTGCTAGTATCACACATGATGAGCACATATGATGCACCATACAGCTCTAACATCTTTATATTTCTCAAGAAAATACACCAAACCAGAGATCTGCATCCTTCTTGTCACAGCGTATTGAACCACATACCCAAGAGCGGGTACAAATTTCCCCGATTTTCGCCTAATCCCGAAAGCCTTTTGACAATAATCTGACATTCACAAATAATCTTGCTAGATGACAATTGCTTCGTTGGAACTTCAGCTCTCGAGGGCTCAGAGGAGCAGAATGCATTTGACAAGTTGTAGAGGAGTGGGCAGTGCACAAAACGAAATCTTCCACACTCTCCCATTACAGCAGCACAAAGCCCGGTCAGCCAGCTGGTGCAGTCACAAAGGGGGAACAACAACAGCCGACTGACAATTGCAGAGCTTTTCAAACCAACTGTTCAGTACCTTACCACAACCAGTCAGTGCCACACCAACAGTTAACATGCTGACACCTGAAATCTGCCGTTGGCAAACTCCTATCATTCCCCTTTTAACCCTTACAGTGCTAAATGCAGCTACTGTTGCTCATTGACGTAAGATATCAAAATCAAAGCTGTTGAAAACCTATCATGTGGCAACTTGTTTAACAGAGCTCCCATGCAGGAGCTCTGTTAAACAAGTTGCCACATGATAGGTTTTCAACAGCTCAAGATAATTAAATGTATAAATTTTTTAAAATTTATTTCAGCGCTCTAGAGGTTAATGTTCGATGTGCATTTACATTTCATCTAACACCTTCCTCCTCCATAATAAGCCTATGTTTTCAGCCACGTACACCCACAGTGATGTAGTCCTGAAGACTTCATTTCAAAACACTATTAAACATGCAAAATGATAACAAGGGAATATTTCTTGGGCGACTTGTCTCTCAACATAAAAGCTCACCCAGAAAAAAAAAAGTGATAAAAAAAATTTCTCATACTTTAATTAATGTGCCTGAGATCTCTGCCTTAGAGTTTACGTGGTTATTTACTTCACTTAAAGCAGTTCTTATACATGCTTTAGTTTTTCAGATTCAAGAAATGTATCAGCTTTCAAGCTACCTCCAAAGCCGTGAGCAATTGTGTTTCCATCTTTTTTTCTTTGCCAAATTTGCTCAAAACTATTCTCTCGTCTCAAAGAAACGAGTGAACCATAAACAATTTTTCGAGGATAATTTACCGTAGTTTTCACTTCCCACATAAAAGATGCAACATTGCTCCATGTCAGATTTGCCCACTTAAAAATATAACTGCTCTGCACACATTTTGCTTGAGAAAGTCACGTTGCACATCATCCAGTTAAATACAAGGTTAATCCAGCATAAGATACACATTTCATCCCCCTCCTACTCATAAATATTAAAGCATTTACAGCCTATGTCGTTGTTAATAATAATAATAATAATAATAATATTATTATTATTATTATCATCATTATTATCATTATTATTATTATTATTATTACTACTACTACTATTTAACTGGAACAAAGCCACTGCCCAAGCCTGGTTTTTGGGCGTGTTCCACTTCAGATTCACAGCCAATTCATCGCCGCCTGTGATCTGCCAGGTCCCTGCGAGGTTGTAAATATAACGAGCACAGTGACCGTACCTCCTTGGTCAGGTTGTCATGGTGATTGTGGTCGGCGCCGCCGCCCTGCTCCTCCTGTTCGTCCCGGGTTGCCTCAGCGCCCAGGCTGCTATCCTCGTTTTCGGGGGCGTACCCGGGCTCCAGCCCCGCCTCACCGCTGCCCCCCCCTCCTCCTCCTCCTGCCCCCCCCCCCCCCACCCCTCATGGCTGAGCTCTCGGGGTTCGCTACGTCTTCCAGTCCGGCCCCATTATCAAGGGCGATGCCAGGGCCCGACTGCTGGCCACCCCCGCCGGCCGACACCACGGTCTCGGCGTCGCGGTGCACCAGCCAGGCGTCCAGCTGCGGGCTGGGGACTCGCAGCCGGTCCAGCGAGCGCACCTGGCTCAGCAGGCGGCGGGAGGCGAAGAAGTAGTCCAGGTCCACGCTCTTGGGGTGGATTCCATAGCCGTCGAGCGTGTTGCGGAGGTTGTGGAACTGTGTCTGCGTGTAGGCCGAGCTGGGGCCCAGGATGATCTCGTGCAGCGGGGGCAGCTGGGAGCTCAGGTAGCTGTCCACATCCACCTGTACCCCGATCAGACTCAGCAGGATGGTCAACTGGATGAGGCCCTCTGTGAAATACTTTTTCAGGTAAAGCATTTCTTTCACAAAAGAACCCAAAAAATAAAGGGGGGGAAAAAACGTAAAAAAAGGAGGGTCAAAATAAACTAAAAAAAAAAAAAAAATGCAGTCAAGAATTTAAAAAAGGACGAATCTTTAAATAAAAAAAATGTGTAAAAAGGTTTTTTTTTTCTTTTCAATTAATTATAAACGTGTCACAAAACAGAAGCATGCCTGGTGGCTTCTGTTGCTCCCCTCTTTCAGAATGAACCTTGCAGCGATTCCCCTCTTCTTTGGCAAAAACGAAACAGTTCTCAGTCCAAGATTGAGCAGTGGTTTTTTTTTTTTTGCCCCCCAAGCAAAATACTCCAGTCCTGTAACAAAAAAAGGCAGAAGCACAAAACACACGTCAAATGTCAAAAGCCTCCCTTGAGACATTACAGTCAACGTATCAAAATGTAAAACTCTCATTACAGATATTCAAGAGAAGCTTCACATTCTCTATAACTGGCAAGAAATACATTAAGTTCGGAGAGAGAACATAACGACGAATCAATCCAGCCATGATCTTGAAAAACACTACAGTAATGTGACATGGTTCCACACTCATTGGCGTGGATAGACAGCTCTGGTAAATACTTTGGTTAAAAATACTTGAGCCCCGTGAGAAAACATCTTCTTATACACGAGGCCCTCAAACAGGACTTGTATTTATGGAGGTTACTGCCGTCAAACGAACACCTGACCTACATTTGGTAAGCCCCTCTTTAGATGCGGTTTCAGTATCGTTTCGGTTGCGGTGGATGATGAAATCTGACCAAATCTCGAGAAACCGTTCGTTTACTTCACTAGGCAATAGTTATTGCATAACAAAGAGAAAACAGTTCACGTAACTGCAGTCAGCCGCTTAGACTTACGCAAGCGAACTTGAAAGCATTGGAAACATAAAATTAGTTTTTAAAAAGCTTGCTTGGCTTCCTCTACTTGCATAATTTGGGGAGGATTACAAACTACAGTCAAACATCACTCACTGCAAGTAGAAATGGCAACGTTTCCGTTATTCAATAAGTACATTTTCACATTTGAACTAAGAACAAACAGAAAACGTAAAAATAAGTAAGTAAAAAAACGCGCGGATCTCATATCTGTGAGATCAAAGAGCTCAACACTCGCCAAAAGCAAAAATACTCGTTTTCGGACGAACAATCACATGACAACAACAACCCTCCGCTCATGCTAGGTCCCAGAACTGTAGCCAACCATTGTTAAAAGAGCAAATGTAACATTTGCCATGGTGCCATTGCCTTTTCAAAGCAGTACACCCATAAGTATACAGATCTATGGTAACACCTCTCATCATTTTGGTAGGCAGCTAGAACTAACGGCGCAGAAAAATCAACAATCCGACCTCTCAACTAAAGAAAGGATCAACATGGGCTAGGTCACCGGGTACGAACGTCCGAAGAGTACGTGTTCATGTTCCTTTTCATTAGTCTGCCCCGATCACCCCGACGTTAGCTTGCTTCCTTATCGAGCCGGTTAACTGATAAGTAGGTTAACTTCGCTCGCTAGCCACACATAGTCAATAGTTGAGCTCACTTGTACCATTTAGCAACCTACCTAGCTACCGGGTAATGTTTGGCGTTGAGTCTGCTGTGAAGGTGAACTACAAATAGTGAGTATTTATAAACGCCGTCGCTTCCCCTTGTAGCGCATCCCCTCCCAAAGTGACGTGATCCAGTTTCTGTAGCTAACGGTAACTTAGCTTCTGATGTTCCTTTCGCCCCTCACCACATCCATCTGAGGGACATGACACCCACAATACCGATCCAAGTCCCCCCTCCTTCCCAAACTCTCATTTTAAAAATATTTATTTCTTTACGATCCATGTTTCGGTGGCTATACCTTTATCTGTTCACAATCCACCACTTGCCAAGACCAGGAAGAGCTGGGCCGGCTGACTTCCGATTTTGTTTGATGCCCCGCAACCCCAGCGATAGCAACAAGTGGCGCCACTGTGAAGGACAGGCACGCCAGCAAATCACAATACGAGAACACTGTGCTATTGGGGGCTTTCCACACATTTACGCCTATCACAAAAGAGAGGGGGTGGTTCATTCCACCAACTATTACGTGGGACAGGGGCGGATTGCGCCTAGCGTACTTATAGCTTGCCGTTTACTTGATGTTTGGAACCATTTACAATTTTTCATGATCCATGTGTTTACTTTGATCTTTCTGAACAGAGCGAAACTCGTACAACTACATCGCCTTGCTTTATAATGAATAAACCTCGGACACAAGCAACAAGATGAGGCTATGAAACATTAACATTGCATAATGCAGCAGCGGTCAATTCTCAAAGCTAATTTGCTATTAGCGTGATATACACTTACGAGCAAAATTACCGAAAAGAATGAACAGGCTTATGCGCTATGACCCGACCTCAAGCTTCCGTCCACTATATCCGGGCGAATAGCTAAAGTTATGAAAATAACTATTCCCTATTCTTCGTGATATGAATGGCCGACAATGACTTGCAAAATTTCCAAACCTCAGATGTGCGCTACTCCTCGGCTTTGAACAGCCTCACACATTTTCCCAGAGCGCATGAGCAGTTTTTCCATCACACGTCACATGATTTTGGGTCAAACCAATCCTAAATTCCCAAGTTCGGGCACGGTGTGTAAAGTATCTCAGGTATATTGGTAAAAAAATATATACAAAGCCGCACGCCCAGCGCGGAGGAAGATGTCTTAAAATAGCTAGCAATAACTGTAACTGCTGAGAGTGAGTATGCTGACGTGTTAATGTGAGTTATGTGGTAATTTAGATAGCAAAGTGACATACATTCTCAATTCAGACATCTGCACAGTCGTCAAGCTCATTATTAAGAACAAAGTTAATAATTAGGAAGAGGTTGCGTGCAATGTCACTGAGAGAATCAGTGACAGTAATATTTTGTTGTACTTTTACTTTCCTTTGCGTCTTCCAAAGATTGACATTATAATGCTTAAAATGTTACATTTTACTTAATATGTTAAGTATAAGGGATACTAGCTAACCTGGTTTCCTCAGATTATTTTTTTCTGAAACACCGAGGATTGTAAGTGAAACTAAGCATTCTTGAGGTGGAGATCTCTTTTGCGCTCTGCAACTTCATTTTGCAGGGATGCAGAAGAATTCTGTTTTTTTTCCTCTGATTACCACTTCACCTGATTGGTTTTGTCTGATTTCATTGCCAACTCTGCAGCCGGTGCGTGGGTGGTGAAACTGCTCAAGGTCTCTCACCTGGGAATGGACATAAAACTATCTACCATTATCATAAACTGCTTCTAATCGATACAGCTATTGATGGGAATTCAGCTATTTTACGATCAAGATATCCCAGATAATTACAGAAAATGACACAGAGCCTCAAAATCACAGACATATATCGCAAAAACATTCTGTCTAGCGCGGAATAATCCTTGGATTTCCTTGATTCCGATTCCAGACGGGTCGCAGAACCATTAAGAGTGATTAGTCGGGCAGAAAATCTACCTCTCCTACTTTCGTATAAATACCGCAAGCTACTTCTGGAATTGTTGGTAACTGGAAACTGAAACCATTTTGGCTCTTGTACTGGAAGACAATGATGTACTGGCTGTAAGGAGCCAACATGGCAGATTCGCGACTACTGCTAGTAGTTTCGTGAGAGCCCTCACACTACTTGGAGGACCCGCCTACTTGTGAAGCAGAGGGATCTGCGAAGTCTATTAAAATGACAGCTCAGACTGTCCACGTCAACACTGAAACACCACCATGGACTCTATGGCATTGGTAGGCAATCTTACGAGATTTGAACGCTTTATTCATCCGTGTTTTGCTTACAGTCAGATTCGTTAGCCTTATCGACGTGCCTCGCATTTGCTGTGGAATGCGAATATCACGTTCATTTAATGATTTTTAGGGTTGACATTTATGCAAGATGTGATAAAATGGTAGGAGGCTTTAGCCAGCTAGCTAACTTGGTAGCTTGCGAGTAATATTCGTGCAGAGTTACTGTAGTAATAGCAGGTTGCTGTTACTACAATTTGTAAAAGTAGATAAGCTGTTGCCTTAATTTTTGAGCGACTAACGTAATGTGTCTTGGAAAACCTGGTGTACTACTCTCATTATTGCTTTTCTGTTTGATGCCAAGCAAAGTCTGTCAGCTTTTACGTTGAGCTGGTCTGATGGTAAGCCATTTATACTGGATCTTTAATAAAAGTAATAATACACCTGCCTCCTATTACGAAAATCCTCGGTGACTTGGTGTTTACTGTGACAAGAACTTAGTCGCTCTTTGCCAACTTTAAACGTGTCAAAATCTCGCGCATCGGCTATTATGCCACAGTTCGGATTTTCTGTGCCACGTCGTTCGACTGTCTTGTTTGATCTGATTGCGCTTTTCGCAGCGTTAGTTAGTAGCTACAGTTGGCTACAATTCAGCAAGGCTACACCGCCGCTTTCATTATTTAAAAAAGTGAATTATGCGTTCTCGATCTAAAGTTCATTGTGGACTTTTTGAGGGGAGAATTAAGTTCATTTTTTGCTGATATTATTTTGCTGTATTACCACATTATGACAGTAACTCCTGGAGAGAATTACGGAGCCGATTAAACTGTCATATAAACTATTTTAAACCAACATTCATAACCAGAGGTTACGATGTAGGCTCATGAAGTATTTTGTTTCAGCCACCATTATTAGTCATTTGGGACCATTTTTCATCGGGGTAGTTCTCAGGTAAATGAGGCAGGAGCCAAGTCCATCAATTACAATTTTTTTTTTTTTTTTGACAAAAGCAAAACTTTTCGATGGGTGGGTTAGTTGGCACAAAGTGACGATTGCCACCATAGGTGCTCTGTAGGATATCAGAATATGATTTTCTTCACAGGCAATTTGTAAGAACATGCCGGTGACACAGGGACGTTGGCCCGATGGTGAAAATAAACCTAGAACTGTTGTTTCAGACTATACAATATCCCTCCTGAATATCTGCGATGGCTGCACGCGGTCCAGGCCGGACCAGCTGGTGCTACCCACGAGCCATGCTTTGAGTTTCGGGCCCAAGTTCTGTGATACACTTCGGCTCTGAGACTGTGGCAGTCAGTGCATAACAGAACTTTGGCTCGGGGCGAACCAACTGCCGACGACAGAAAGAAGCCAGTAACGGACTGGACACCCGTGTCAGTTCATCATTTCCCTAATATCTATTCTGTTAACTTCTTATGTAGTTGGCTACATGGTAAGACGTTGAGTGTTAAGTCAAGCCATGCAGAGTAGGCAACTTACGGCCCCCACTTCACCAATGTGGACCTTGCCTTGTGCGTTGAATTAACACTGGACATTTTGCTTTGTAAAAAAAAATGCACCAGTTTTTAACCATTGGTATTACCCCTCTTAACTGAGCATCCTACTTCCGATGTTACAATCACTGAGGAAAAAAAAAAAAAAAAAACTTGGGGTTTCATGGCAATAACCGTGATCATGATTTCTCTGAAGGCTATGAATGCAGTGAAAGAGGTTGCAAACCTGGTTTGCTGTCAGTGCTGAGTCGGGAAAAGTGGAATGACTATTGCACCCTTGTCGAAGTTGCCTGAACCTATTTAAGATGCACAAATGGGTACTTTTTAAATGTTGTCATGAAACTTGCAGCACTTATTCTGGATAACAACTTGTATGGCAGTAATATCAATCATTATAATTTGGTTATTCCTTCAATTTGGGTCATTTTTACCATCTGTGCTTTAATCTATTTTTTCCCTGTGAATTGTTTTTGCATTTGTTCCCCAGAATAATTTTTGTGGTTGACCCCTTTTTTCTTTGCCTACTTCCCAGGAACCGTCTCTGTACACGGTGAAAGCGATTTTCATTCTGGACAATGACGGAAACAGGCTTGTGTCTAAGGTATTGGACAGGATTTCAAGCATTTGCCATGTCCATAAAACAGCAAGTGCAATGCGAATCTGTTGTATTCCCTGATATGTATTTTTGTGACGGGAGGCGATGAGATGATGACTCATGAATTGATGATTCAAGATTTTATTTTCTCCCAATAACAGTGTATCAGAGTCTATATCAGTCTGTGCTCACTACACCAATGCAGCGTGCATTTCATACTGCTCATGAAATCTTCACTATGTCCTTTCAGTATTACGACACAGACCTCTATTCCTCCATGAAGGAGCAAAGGAATTTCGAAAAGAAGGTCTTCAACAAAACATACAAAGCTGACAGTAAGTAAGCTGGGCCTTCGACATGTGCCCAGATATTGGCTAATCCTGATATAACACTGGTCAAATTTTGACAGTCATCATATCAGTCCTCTTTTCTACTGCTTCAGGCGAAGTATCACCTTGGTAGCAGGTTTTAGGGTCTCCACTTTCTTCTTTCACATCCGCAGTGACAGAATAAGCCGGCATCAATGCCCCGTTTCTCAAATCTCGGTCCCCGAGGGCCGGAGAACTGCTGGATTTTAAACTCCGCCTTTACCCCGGAGTCAGGAGTAAGGACTGCCGGGGTAATCAGTTGCACTAATTGTTCATATAATTATCCAGTGGGAAGGAACACCTGTCTCTGTGTCAGCAGGAATGTGGACATTCCAGTTATGGGCTGCTCAGGTTATACAGCGCTATTTAGGCTTTGAGCTAGCATTACAGGAGATAAAATGCTGCGAGCCCTTTCTGCAAACTACAGCCTCTCCTTTTAGGCCTTTAAAATGCCCTGGTCATTCGATACTTTCTCCGATACAGTGCTGCACAATGTAGGACAGAGGGCCTTTTTCTTTTCTCACTGTCTTTACTGTGTCCTGCTCTGTGCTCAGATGAAATTGCGTTCCTGGAGGGGCTGACGATCGTTTACAAGAGCAGCATCGACGTCTTCTTCTACGTCGTCGGGAGTGCGCAGGAGAACGAAGTACGTCCGCAAGTCCTCGCCAAGACCAAAATGCACTGCATAGAACGCCACATTATAATTGCCCCCAACTATGACTCATTGTAGTCAGTTGGGAGCAGTGGGCAGCCGTAGAGCAGAGCCCCGGGGGCTAACTCCAGTTCTGAAGCTGGAGCCTCAGTCAGGGGCAATGGTCGGAATATTCCTATTTTCAATATCTTTCAGGGTTGGAGGTCTCCAAAGCACCTGTAGGAAACCAACTCAAACACGAGGAAAACATGCAAATTTTATGAGGAGAGTTCTGGCCCTCCTTATTGCAAGGCAGTAGCGTTAGCCACAACCCCACAGAGCCACCCATACAACTGTGACATACCGCTTTTAGTATCCCGATTTGTAATCCCATCCTGGTTCTTTCTGTGTGGACTTCTAGCGTGTTCTCCGTGTGTTTGAATGGGTTTCCCCCAGGGAATTCGATGGCCTCCTTCAGTTAGAAGACACACAGGTCGGGCTAATGGGAGAGTCTAAATAGCCCCAAGGTATGAATGGTGTGATTGGTGCCTGGTTTTTCATGGATTGGCGACCTGCTCATCTTACGAAGTGGGTTTGCTAATGGATGTCCGGATGGATTGGTAAATTGTCAATTCAAGATGAAATGATTCGTGTTGTCTTAACATTTTTTTCCTCATATTTTCCCTCCCTCTCTTTCTCTGTACTCTGATAGCTCATGTTGATGGCGGTACTGAATTGTGTCTTTGAGTCCCTCAGCCAGGTTTTGAGGTAAGTACTGCTCTGTAGCCCTGGGGCCAAGTGAATCCAAATGCCTGTCCAGATACCTTCACTTAATCTCACTTGTACCCTTGGAGACTTGGTGAGCGCATTCAGGTTGTCAGTGCAAGCGCTGAAAGTCCTCTCATTGCTCATACAATCCAAACTGCCGAGAGCCTAATGTGTTATAAGACTGGACCTGTGTTTAAATGGCTCCAGTGCGGTATTTAGCCAATCGCCAAGACCACGCCAACGACGTCCAATTGTCCAAGTTGGTGACGTGTTTTGCTGGGGGCAGTGCTACCGAACAAGGGGCAAAGATGCGAGGGTACACAGAAACAAATGTTGTTAGTTTAGATTTTATTGCACTTGCATCATCATGATGGTTCTACCACAGTTAATTTGTCTGAAGTTGACAAGCTCACATCAAATCTTGCTCTACAGTTAATAGAAATCATTAGCTGTTTGCTTTTAATAAATTTAAATTGGAACCATGACACAATGAGTGCGTCCTAATTTTAAAAAATGTCCAAATGCTTTTGGGCGCATTATCCATACTTGCACACTATGTGCTAATTTGCGTTCCAAATCGAAACACATCATCAAAGTGTGGGTATCCCAGTATACTTAGCACAGTGTGGAGAAATGTGATGCAATTTAAGTGCCCTGAATCTGAGTAATTCCATTTTATGATTCTTTGCCAAACATACTGGGTGATCAGACATGAACCACACGACTTAATAAATATTAACATGCAGCATTTTAACTGCAGAAGATTTGTGGGGATTAAAATATAAAATGTGAAATGAGCAAAACCAATGAACTGGAATAAATGCTACCTTTGTTGATGCAGCATTTTTGATAAAGGTTACAGAACAGTGTTTTTTTTTTTTTTTTTGTCATCAAACAGTTGAATAGATGGTCTTTAGTGAGTTGAATAAATGGTCTTCTGGAATCTCTCTTACATTTTGGCATCCTTATTGCAAAGCGTTTTCAGTTACTCTAAGAGGAATTGAAAGCACACGGATGTAAAATTATTTACACTGGAATGCTCATTAAATCTACCAAAAATGTAATGGCAAGTTTTCTAGCCCATTGCATCTGAAGATTTGGGAGTCTTGTATGTGATTGGATTTAGTAGCAGTATGAGGACATTTGGACTACAGTCAAATCAGTCATTAATGTTCACCTCCATCTCAGTACGAGAGCCATCCCAATTAACCCCTTTGCGCAGATATAGACGCCGGCGTCCGTAAATTCCTAAATTTAATTCTAAATAATTCTGTAATTGAAGTCCAAATATCTTGCTTCAGCGGAATAATTTTCCACAGTCTCTGTGACACAAATAATGAGTTATAAAGCCTAAATTGGATCATGCATGACAGGAAAAAATTGGCGTTATTTGTATTCTGTGCAAAAGGGTTAATATAATGACAGCTAATGATGCAGTATGTAAAGTGGTACTTGTGGCTGTTGAAGTATCAATTTTAGTTTTTGAGAAACCATACTAACAGCTGGTTCACTTTTTTGGTTTGTCAGCTGGACATTTCTGGCTTTTCTTCTTGAAGACGGACAAATTATGAACTAGAGGACACTCGGTAGAACACATACCTCTGCCTTTTGGTAACCGCATATGTTCCTGATCACTTCCAAAATTAAATTGACTCTTCCGTGGACTACCACCTGTCATCCTGGCACATTTTGTGCCAACCCATTCATAACTTTTTGGGCAATCCGGTCAGAAAAATAACTTGGACCCACATTGGACAGATGTTTTAATTCTTCCAAATCCAGAATATGTTCTGGAACACATCCAAAATTAAATCAAGTCATCCTTGGACCTATCACATCACCTATCATCCTACCGAATTGCGTGCCAAACCGTTCATAACTTTTTGAGTTATTCCATAACAGACAGGCAGAAAGGCAGACAAACAAGTGAAAGGTCATTCATTGAAATCGTGCACAGATCTCTGAAACAGAATGAACAGAATGAAGTTGGTTTCAAGTCTCTAGCTGTAATAGTAGCAAAGTTATTAACCAAAATGTGGTTTTGTTTTTGGTGAACTTGACCTTGACCTTTGACCTAGGGACAAAAAAAAAGCATAGGCTTCTGCTGAAGAACCTCCTCTATCATATGGTGAAGTTTCATGAACATAAACGATATGCAATGGGTAAAAAAGCGTAGTACTAACAAACAAACTATGATGTCATTTTTACGTACTTTTGTCAATGTGATGTCATCGTGACCTGCCACCATTTCAAATGCACTGATTCGAAGAATAGAATGGTGTTGGTTTCAAGAGTCTAGCTATAATGTGAATGAAGTTATTGACCAAAATGTGTTTTGGACCTTGTGTGACCTGGACCTTGACCTTTGAGCTTGAGACTAGAAAAATTATAGGCTTCTGCTGGATGATCCATGCTATTATATGGAGAAGTTTCTTTAATATCACCAAAAGATAAAGGGTAAAAACCGTGACAGACAGACAAACAAACATATAAACAGACGACTAACGCAACTGACAAACATAAACAACAAACAAGGGTGAAAACATAACCTCCTTGGCGGAGGTCATTAAGGGCAAGAACTGGCAAGAATGACGTCTCAGTTTACATTACAGAACCTATTAACACAGAGTTTGACACTGAATGTTACTGCTAGGTGATGCAGCATATAATTTACACACTGCATTTATATAATACATTTATTTTGGGCTGTAATGATGTGTGTTATGTAAATTGTGTATTTTTCTGTTAATTTAAAGTGAAATATTTTATAACAAACACAAGAATCTAATAAGAATTTGGGTTCTGGGCCATTTGGGCAAGCTATGGATCAGTCAAGGCCCAATTCAGTCCCATAGCGGCCCCAGGCCAATGGGCACGGTTTATTGTCCATCCTCGTTTTCTGGCCAAAATTTTTTTGCAGTGACACTCTAATATGAAAAAAAAAAAAACTTTTCTCTTCCAATATAGACAGTACAGCCAAGTTCATTTAGTGGAAGATGCCATTTCTATCGGTATATCATTTATACCGATATTGCTCACCCCGACTGAATACTGAATTATGACCACTGCAGCGTTCTCTATTTTTAACATGTTCATTTCTAATGGACTCGCTGTGTGGCAGAAATGAGGATTTATTGTGTTTGGCTCTTCTTGACCTACCACACCGTACCACACTCTGGTGGCGCATTGACTGCAGCACTGAACTCGTGCAGAAACCGGCACCGGCGTTTTGGAATTAAAAGCGTCTGTAAGTGGATTCTGCCACTGTCGCTGCTCCGAGGCATAGCGCATCAGTGTTCTCACCTCGCAGGGGACGACTGTGCTGAACACCTGTCCCTTTGATGTGCCTTTTTTTTTTTTTTTTTTTAATGCGCGAAGAGAAACTCTATTCGTCCGCACGACAGGAGCCAGGGGGTTGGGTGGGGGGGGTGGGTATGGATTGGTTACCCACAATGCCGCTCTGCAGCAGGCACAGGACCCCCTTACAGAGACGAGCCCAGCTCACGGTGCTTTTGCTGTTTCCATAGAAACCAATGCAGCAAAGATGCAGGGAGAGAAGTTTTTTTTGCAGATCTGTATCTCATTTAGTGTCATTATGTTCTGATTATTTTTTCAAATCGTACTTGCATATCTATGATAATTCTGCTTCCTGGCTCTCGCTGCATTCAGTCGCCTGTCATGGTTGTATTGTCTGAGAATGATATAGAGGACCCTTTTTAGTTTTTTTTTTTTTTTTTTTTTTTTTTCTTTGTCTGTGGAGCTATGTGCCTGAGATCTGTGTATAAAGATGGTTTCCTTTATTATTATTATTATTATTATTATTATTATTATTATTATTATTTTTTTTTTTTTTTTTCCCTGTTTCAATAGGTTTTGTATTACTTGTAATGCAGGGAGGTGCCAAATTGCTGCAATTATCTCTGCCAAGGAGGTTATGTTTTACCTTCAGTTTGTGGGTATGTTTGTTTGTTTGTTTGGCGATATTACGGGAAACTTATGGACAGATTTTTTTTTTTTATTCTTACCAGAGGTGTGTCTTGGCCCAACTTGGAAGCGATTTCATTTTAGGAGCAATCCAAATCAAATTCTGGACCCAGGAATTTTTTATTTACTTGAGTGGTGGTACATAATAATGCTACTCGTATGTCTCCCAGACCTGTGGGGGCCTGTTGGGCCTTGGCGGAGGTCTGTGTGCTCTCTAAGTGCTCTTGTTTAGCTGATACGTTTCTCCAAACCTACCCATAGCTGAATAGATGTTATATAATAGGGGCCAGTGTTTCCCTGAGCGACAATGTGAGCATAAGGGCCTTGGTCAAGGATCCAACAGATGCTCTGATCAAATTGTGGCTACACTAGTGCCACAAGATCTTAATCACGATTCCAACCTTCGAGATCCCATTCCAGCCCCTGTGCCACTTGTTAACGGACAGCCCCGTACCCTATATGAACTATTAACCAGATTCCCTCCTTCCTAACCAGGAAAAATGTGGAGAAGAGATATCTTCTGGACAACTTGGACGGAGTCTTCTTAGTCGTGGACGAGATCATTGATGGAGGGTAAGTTTGACGGTTAGTCACAAGAACGGAATCATAACTGAGTGGCATACGGCCTGTACACTAAAGTCCATTGTGGACATACGTATATTTTGGACGGTTCAATTTGTGTGTTTTATCAAAATTCAAACACAGGTTTGAAACTATGTAGAATCGTGAAGTAAGAACGCTTTGACACCCAGCTTTTACAAAACCAAATATGACTGCTCTGCCCAAGTTATCAAGACCAGATATCAGATATGCTCAAAGTTTTTATCGAATTCTGAGTTAACCAGAGCATTTCATGGTATGAAATGGTAAAATTAAATGTTACCTATACATTTCACCACAAGTTGGATGCTTTTATTTCAACCAAAATATGGCAGATTTTGCATATCAAGAGCAAATATTAAGAGATACGTGATCAGTTTGAATTTGGATCTTCGCTGAAGACCTTGATTAGTAGAATAAGATATCTAACTGCTTAGTTGGAATGAGAGCCTGTATCCACACCGGCCCTTTCTGGGCAAGATTCAGGACCCCAAGGCAATCGAAAAGCACAGAAAAATCTGTATTCGGGCAGAAGAGTCAATTAGGATAATATTGATTTTTCCGTATGCTGGAGCAAAGCATTAATGAATGTGAAGCAGAACATTGATGCGATTTTGTTCAGTGTTTTGTCTTCATCTCAGTTTCCGCTCTCTGACCCACGGCGTCGTTCTTTCACCAGAGTAATCCTGGAGAGCGACCCCCAACAAGTCATCCAGAAGGTGAACTACAAGGTGTGTAACATCAAATCTGGGTCTGAGGACTCACTGTTTCACTGTTCTAAATGAGGTCTAGGATTTGAATGCTGAGGAAGGATTTGAATCAGTGTTAGTGTTGATTTAACCCTCAGAGCGCTGAAATAAATTTTCAAAAAAATTTATAAATTAAATTATCTTGTGCCGTTGAAAACCTATCATGGTGGCGACTTGTTGAAATCCCTGCGGGAGCTCTTTTAAACAAGTCGCCACATGATAGGTTTTCAACAGCTTTTTTGATATCTTGCATCATTGAGCTACACCATTTGTATTTAGCGCTCCGAGGCTTAATCTTTAAAGAAATGTATCGATTTAAAATTGGCGCTTGATGCATTATCTCATACTTTGAATATTGACAACAGATCATGTAGCACTTTACTACCAGGCATCAATTATGCTTTCTGAGTGTTTGTGTACAAAAGCACAGCACTTAGAATTCTTCTCCTTAGTGATGAGTGGGTGCACTAGTTGTATTTCATGTTAGTCTGGGGATGAGTTCCACGTGGCAATTCACACTAAACCCATTTGAAAAAATGGATCATTGATCAGAACACTGCAAATGGCCCCAGGTTCACACTTTAGAACCATTTACCGACTGGAGAATAATCGGACCTTAGTCATGCTGGGGTGGGGTGAATGTTTCAAGGTTTCGTTTGGGGTCGTAGCGCGCCCAAAAAAAAAAAAAAAAAAAAAAAGGCTCCAGCTTTAAATCCTGGGGCTCGATCGTGTAGCTCCTATTGGTGTATGGTTTAATTTTTGGAAATGCCTGTTTGGAGTTGGCCTGGTGTCAGTGGTAGTCTCTGCTATCAAACTGTGACTGTTTAATCTAACAAGAGCCCTGTTCCACATAGCGGGATTTGTGAATTGGCTGCCAAACTGTGCTCAGTAATTCGTAGAACCATCTGAAATTGGGAGCGTAGACTGACGCAAAGGGATGTTCTCAGCTTTAAGAAGCTACTAAGTAATCCTGCTTTGTGAAACGGCCTTTGGAAGAGTGTGTTTTACTTGTGGGATTATGGGTCACCGTGCGCATTGTGCCAGTGCTCATTTGTGTTGTGAACTGCGACTGTTTCTGTGGGCTCGGTCGGGATGTGAGGGAACTGACCATTGGTCATGGAGGCTGGTTGTGTTCATTGATTTGTTACAGCAGGGGCCGAATCGGGGAGCTGAACCCTCTGCAATCTCACTGAACGCTTCCATTCCTCTCTCCCTGTTCCCTTCTTTCTTGTCTTTCTTTCTTCCTCCTCTTCCTGCTCTTTGATTCCTGTACTCCCCATCCCCACCCCCCCATTACCCAGAATCCTTCAGAGCAAGCCTATGGCTTCGTCCTCTTTGATTACATCACCGGTAACATGGAGGGGCAGGGGGAAAAGAGCCCGAGCACATAGCTGGAGAGAGAGGGAGAGCGAGAGGGTGAGGGAGGGAGGGAAAGAGAGAGGGGGGAGGCTGGGGTCCAGTAACTGCATGGAGGGAACGTGTGTTTGCGGTTTCACTGGTTAGCCTGTGCTAATGCTGTTGCTATGGCTGTCACAGTTACTGCAGCAGACTGGCTTTATGATCTTGAGCCGTTTTCCGGTTCCCCAATTCGCACTCCATAGAAGTCCCACTGACCCCAGATCAGTGCCGGATCCTCATTATTACTCAAAACGCCTGCCAAACAATGATTCCAGGTCAGTAAGGACCATCAGACCCATTTGGAAATGCAGTACAGAAGTACATAACAGTCTGGTGTGCTGGCCAGCCGGTTTTTGGAATGAGTTCCTGTGTGTGTGTTTGTGTGTGGGTGTGTGTTTATAAGTGTCAAAGCATGAGCGCATGGACTATTGCACTTCACGTGCATGAACCCTGGAGCTGGTTTTCAGCAACGTGAGGTTGTGGTAGTCCGTATGCCATATATACTACCATTCAGAGTAAAACCAGTCATGTAAACAAGGCAGTTTCGCAAATGCGGTTTACTCCCTGCCTGTGACTAAATTCAATCGTGATTGGATGTTCACCACACAAAACTTTGTTTAATACAGGACCAGGCTTAATCTGTCCTCACAAAACTGGTTCGCCATGTTCCTCCTGATAATTTATACGCAGAAAGAAGCACCAAACCTGAATTTGAGGCCTCTCTTCCTTTTCAGCTGGTCGATGTATCCGTGTTGCATCTGTAGTCTTTTCCGTCGCAATGTTTATTCACATGAAACACAGGAAACAGTAACTTCTCCCGTCAAGTAAGATCTAAACATTGATTCAGCGGCCGAAAACCACAATTTATTTGTGAAAAGACTGCTGTGTGGGTCGCTGTCACGGTATCAGTTCTCACATCTGTCAAGTCTTCGCCCTTCTGTAATGTGATTGGTCGACAACGAGGAAATAAATCATGTCTGCAGTTTCTAGAAACGGGAGCCTTGCGAGTGCAAGAGTTCAATGTTTTCATCGCATCCTGTCAGTTTCTTTTTATGGTCTGCAGATAAGGTTCAGCAACCTTCATGGAAGAAGTTCGCCAAAATTCATCAAAATGTACTGTAAGGTCCGTTAAGTCTGTGTAATTACTGCACTGTTCTCTTCTTACGGATGCAGCTACCCTCAAATTAAAGTGGAGATTGTTGGCTTTAATTTTAGGGTGCATTTATAGAGCACCATGAAGGAATCGCAGTCCTTTAGAATTGTTTCTGACTAAATACTTAGACTACACTGTTTGTTGCGCTTAGAACATTATTTCATCTGTGCTGTTAGTCAAATGTATTGCATACAAGATGTGTTCCCCTTTTCCTGTGGTGATGGTGAGAGTATCATTTTGGCATGTGCTATCAGAATGACGCGAAAAGTCAAACGGTCTATCTCTTATCTATGGTCTTGCTGTGTCGCCATTGGAAAAATGTCAACTCAAGCAGATGTTTCACAATATTTAAAGATATAACAACGCAGGAAGAATTCGCTCATGAATTGAAAATGGCTGGGAAAAAGTTTTCGTCCAAAATGATCGTCGAGCACGGAAGAAAGCGTGCAAGGTGAAATGTTTGCTCTCTTGCCCTTTCATGTTTTGTTTTTCTTTTTTGAGTTTTTTGGTTTGTGCTTAAGCTCTTAATTGGGCACTGTGGAATTAAATTTTCTAATTCTGGAGAAGGATATTTTCTCCCAGTGTTCTGATTCTTCCATCTATTTCTGATGGTTCCCGTGGGACCCAGTTCACCGGCATGAACTTCAGTTTAATCCGCAGTCAGCAGCTCTGCCTGGTTTTGTGTGCACAGCATTAACCGCATAAAACCCACAGACCCATACCTGGGTTCAGCGAATGAATCTGTCTCATTCAAACCTGCAGAAACTTCAGGCTTATTTAATATTCTTGTGGAGATCCAAAGGGTTCCAAAATCCTAAATATGTCTGACTCAATTACAGGGAAATGAGTATTAAGTGATGTACAAGATCTATTCTGTTTGGTATAATATTGTGTTCATAAAAAGATGGCGTCCTGGGTTTTACCATTTCTCTCAGTATAAGTGTGATGTCGCGTCAGTGAAGCGCTGATACAAGCAGATACCGAATACGTGTGTAAATTTTTTCGTACAATACAAAAAAAGCTTGTATTTTACTTTGAGCCAATTTAAGGGGAAATTCAAGCAAAAATCAAGGGGTTTACCCTACCACAGTCCGCTTGGCCAGAAAGTTGGATCTGTTACATGAAGGTCGTAAACGCAGGCCAGTTTAAGCCAAGCTGATGTCCCTTTGGGAATAACACGCGTGTGCAACAGTGGACACACGGTCCTTCATGTCACACATGTGTGCGAGGCGTCAAGGTCACTGCTGCAGGCCGTCATGGATGAATGCTTGTTCAGCATCTGAGTGCTGTGTCACCTTTTTAAAATGCAAAACATCCTTGCAATGTTGCAGCAACGTTGTGGCAAATTATAACACTGAGAAAATGCTCCAGTAACCTTGTGAGAATGTTTTGTTAGCTGGGCTCCCACCCTAACATATATTTGTCGTCTGCACTGCAAAGACAAACAAAAAGGTCTCAACACTTATTTTGGTCTCGTATTTAGACTTATAAATTATTTCTGTTTCCTTTCAGCTAAAAAAGAATAAAAAATATTTGCAATTACTTGAGCCCTTTTGGTTCATTTCAAGATTTTCCAATAGTTAGAGAATTTCTCTTTTTCACTGAGAGTGAGTTAAAACAAGCTAATATTCTCCTATAATCAATAAGATATAATTAATAACATCCCTAAGAGACAGAAATAAGATCTTGGGTCTCATACGACTAAAACGCTTCCTGATGCCTTTTTTTTTTTTTTTTTTTTTGCTGTGTGTCTGTGTTGGTCTGTCATTTCTAATCTCATCATTTGTTTTTTCAGATTGATGAAGGTTCCCTGTCAGAGCAAAGTGTGGCCCAGGTAAGAGGCTTACGTTATCAGCACATTGCACACTTTACACAGGATGCATTTCCTGTGGCTGACCGCTAATGGCTAACTTGTCTATTCGGGCTCACCTCGGTGGTCAAAATAAAAGTAAATTTGGTGCTTGCCTGGCCTCGCTCACCTGTGTTGTATTAAGTGCTTGGTGCTCATAGAACCGAGCGATTGATATAGGGGATGTAAAGCCTCGACAAGCGTCGGCTTTTCACTGTACCGCCGTCCATTAAATACAGCAATGGATGCGGCTGCCTTTTCAGCAGTTGGCTACAAATGGCACAGTCGATGTGGTGATGTCATAATAGAGCTCTGGTGAGACTGAAGGGGAACGATTCTATACATCGACACAATGGGGCTAAATATTATGCGCAGTCAAAACAGCACTTGCACAATACCTGGTATATGGCTGGACCGATCATGGTCTATGTGTGAAACCATGGGCGATGAGCAACGGCCAATGGGGACAGGACACTCGGCCGACTGACCAATGGTGTGACTTCATCACTCAGTCACTCACTCACACAGCCACGGACGTCCGCGAATGTAGGTCTGGATTGTGCGTATTATAACTAAATACAGTGAATTATTAAATGCTGATTTTGAAAATACTCTAAATCCTGTGGTGTCTTGTGCAAGAAAAACTATCCAAGCTACTAAGGAGATGTGGGCAGCAACAGTGTTGCGCCCGGGAACCGAGTCCAGTTCTCGGGCCAGTGCATTGGAAGGAGTATGATCAAGCTGGCATGTTAGTCATTTGGTGTGGTAAGAAAGTGGAGGGATATTCACCCTCCCTGTGGGGGGAATGCCTCTGACTGGGACTTGTACTGTAGTGTTGTGCTCCCCAAAGTAATTCTCAATACATCTGAGGCAAGAACAACACAAAAGACACATTTGCACCGGTAGGGAAGGCACTCTCGCTAATCAAGCTAATCTCGCTAATCAAGCTAATCTCGCTAATCAAGCTAATCTCGCTAATCAAGTTTGAGAAAAGTAGGTCAAATGTTAATTGTCTGGTTGGGATTCTGACTGTTCAAAATAAGTGAGTGGTGAGAATAAGCTGTCAAGACCGACATAGCTGACCATTTTCCAACTACTAAAATGTACCTAACACTTTGAAAACCCCCTCAGAAAACCCCTTTCTCAAAACCCCCCCGAGTTTTCTGCTTCTGCTGCGCATGACCAGACCAGCTGCACTACACTATAACCTCTGTCTGTGTGGGGAAAAAATTACCTCCTTACATCTGTGTGGAAAGCACCTCTTGCCTTTCGCCAAGGGTAAACTTTGCACAGATATGAAGTATTTAGGAAGTATATCAGTAATTCACGGTGAATGTCTGCCGCCTCTGTCAAAATACTTACTGACTTCACTGCCTGCGCTGCTCACTGGAGACCTTCCTACAACATCGAAGCTGCGCTCAGTCAGGGCTGCCTGTGTTTTCCTTTAATAGCTTAGCTAATGGCCTGTTAAAGAGTCGCACACCGAATGCATAATAGAACAAGCTTTTAACATGGGATATTAGTATGTCTGGGCACACTCCGAAGGTAACCGTGCAGGATGGATGGGTGGATGGTCGGGGGGGACTGCGGTAATTTAAGACCTTATTAAGATTTGCGGATTGCTTTTTGCGTAATCGTTTTAGACCTCAGAGCGATTCAGACGTCGTGACATGCGAGGGTTTAGGGGACCGTTTCAATGTATTAGCTCAGTGTCCCCAAACAAACAGCGGTTTTGGATGCCATTTCTGTGACGCTGTGCTAATGTCTAGACAATTTGAAGCATCACAATGGGCTAAAAGAGTTACAAAATGGCCTCCGCTCAAGTTTTACCCAGATGTGGCAGTAAGGATAAGGTAATGATGCCACAATAAGTGACGTATTATTTTGGTGTCAGAGGGAGGAAAAAGGCTGCATTTTCAATTATTTTTGCTCTTGACTGCTAAACAGGAAGCTTGGATTAGCTCTGCTGCCTCCTAAGACTGAGGTTCTGAGTTCAAGTTTTGACCTTCGTTCCCCAAAATTCACGTGGTTCTTCACTGAGGATGTAAATCCCAAGGTTGACTCATGAAAATTGGCTCTCTGGCTAATGCTGCTGGTTAATGGGCATTGTATTTGTCATTGTGACATTAACTAATAAATTAATGGTAGCCACCGGACGAAGTCAGGCAGCTACTATGGATTCATGGTCGGCGTCACCGTCGCCGCCGCGTCCTTGGAGATCTTCTTGTGGATGTTCTTCAGGCCACAAATTTCAGCCAACTCCTTTGATATTTGGTGCGGGCGTGGATGGGTTATGGGTGGGTCACGAGGCTTATGACATTGGTTGCCATGGCAACAGAAATGGCTGAATATAGCACAATTTCATTCAGCTTCGGTGTATGACTAGTGTACGCTCTAGAGGTCAGAGTTGAAGATATTGCAAGCGGGCACTGCGGGGGGCGGGGCTACATCCATGAGGTCGCAGGAGACCGGATTGTCTAGTTTATGGGGAGCGCTGGAGAAAAAAAAAAAAAATGTAAATGCCCCTAAACCACTCCCTTTCTCTCAGAATTGGGAGAATAGCAGATAATGGACCACCACAATAACAATAGCTGGAATGAATAGACAAGTGTACGCGGTGCATTGCAATATCACTGCAAGTGGTACTACTGTCTCCGAGTAAATGTGTGTCTGCTTTACTCTGTTCTAACTATCATCTGCCTCTGCTTTCTCTGCCCTAGTTTTCTGATTGAAATTGCTGCATGAAGTTATAACAGGGCTGTAGTGATCTGCATCCCCGTGACTGTTTTCTTAAACCCGAATAAGCTCCTGCTTTTGCCCTTTTCTTCCGCATGAACACTAACCCTCTACTCTAACTCCCTCCCTCCCACGCAGCACATATCTCAGAAACTGGCATCTACCTCCAGTGTAAGTGTCCCCTTCCTGAACTTATATCTCACCCTTTATTTAGTTAGCTGGCCTAGTCCGGGCCGCGTCCTATTTTACCCTGTGAGGTTCCAAATGCGAGAACGGAATGTTCTTAACGGAACATTCTAGCGCTGATGGTCGGTAACAATTGTTACCTGTAAAGCAGATGTGTTCTGAAACACTACATGCATGTTAGAATCTCCATTTGTTTATTATTTCCTACTTTGACCACCAATGCCCCTTCGCTGATCTCCATTTTAGAAGGAGATTAAAGTGATCCGGGAAAATCCTAGCAAGTTTGCGTCACATTGATTGATCTGTTAAAGCTGGTCTTGACATTTTGCATCAGCGAAGTTCTGAGAGGGAAAACTGGATCTGACTAAACTTCCGCGATGATTTGGTTTGGGACATTTTTATGTTGATGATTTTCCATTTCGCAAACTTCAAATTGCCATCGAAATTTGCGCACTAAAATATGTTATGTTTGCGAACGAAGATTTGCATTTTGGGCTGATTGTGGGCTTTTTGGCCTGTAACCAGATACACATTTTACCCGTGCGAAGTTTTTAACAGAACTTCAGTCGTTCGGTGCCATCTACCATCTAGTGGTGAACTGCTCTTAAGACAGCTTCGGTAAACGCCCCAAACCATGCAGTCAGACCGAAGTGCGCGTTCAGTTTTTCAATCACTGCCAACTGCTGCCAATTTTGGAATTGGTTTTTAACGGACTTTGAGAAAAAAAAAATTTATTTAATGTTTATTTCTCTGCATTTTTCCTTTAAATTGAAGATTAAGGTATAGTTGTTCAGTTTTTGTTTATGTAGCTGCTGTAATATTGCGAACATTAATCTTGTTTGCTGCCCCTTTAGACCTTTGTGATACCACGGAGGTCACCAATATATTGAAACGATCTATTATCAATTTATTGTCCAAGTAATTGAATAGTTTTCATGGCAATTTAGCACATAAAATCCTGTGCGGTATATTGCCACCTGCTGGTGACATGCTATTCAGTTTACCAATCCATTTGGTAGTCAATAAACTGGTAGTTTCTACATTTGAATCGCATTTTTGTTGTAATTAGTGGCACGAAAATAGTTCTATTTTTATTATTTGATTTAATTGAGTCATATTTTGTATGGAAGTTTAAAATGAGGTTTTATGCTTAATAATTGTCCTTTGCTCACTTTTATTTTGGTCGAAATAATTGCGGCGCCACTAGTTTCCATGTATGCTAATTGCTGGAAGATGGTCAAGGACACTTACATGCAACCGTCTCCTATGACTTATAAGAGTAATTTAAATTGAGTAATCAACAAAGTTTATTTTCTGTTTGTTTTCTGTTTCCCCCAGGTATTGCAGTCTGCAAAGGAACAGATCAAATGGTCCATACTGAAATGATCACAACTGGGACGAGCAAAGAAAGCACAGACCATAATCTAGTGATCTGCAGTGTGTAAATTTATATTTGTGGAACAGTGTAAGTGTGTAAGGGACAGGCCTTGTAGCAATTAAAAACTGACCTACTGGGAAAGCTGATAAAAGTAGGCTTATACAAGCTCTCTGATATGAAGGTACAATTGTTTATATTTGTCTGTGCTGGAATATAATTGGCACAACATCCGGGGAATAACACTGGATTACTAGCGTATCCTGACAGGGTAACAAATCTGCCATTTATTTTTCATAAATTTTTCACCCTTCTATTACAGACGGATAGCCTAATTACTTGAGCACATTTTATATTTATGAACTTTACTTTTTTAATTGCGAACTTGTCCTCGCATTGATGAAACGAGAAAGAAAATCAAAGAAGGCACTGAATTTTGGATTGTTAAAAATACTGACCTTGTGTGTTTATAATGTGTGGCCCGCTCTGTATCACGTCTACCATGTAGCATCCTCTGCGATTAATTGTCGTTTTGCAATCTACCAGATATTGTTAAAACGCACGCGCATGAAATTTCTTTTCACTGGAAGCTGGTTGGGTACTTGTTGCTAAACGCGCGGAGTAGCTCGGCTGGCTGTATCACTTCAATAACACTTATGAATCTGCGTGCTGATGGAAGGTTTAATCTGCTTACAAATGGAGATTCTGCCGCATTCTCCACCAGATTCGTGATTATCAGTCTGTCGCGGCAGGTACCACACAAAAGGTGCTGACCTCAATTTTTTTTTTTTTTTTTTTTTTTTTTTTTTTAAATTTGTGAGCGATACAAAAATCATACGGCTATAAATGGTAAAAAGTGATGATTATGTTTTCAGCGAACAGGATAAATTCACGTTTATCCTTAGTGCGAATCACATGATATCATTTATGATTTTTCAGGAAATTAAATGTTTTTCAATGGCTCTGATACCAAAGATTGCACAAAAAAGTACACACTTTTTTTTTTTCTCTCGCATCTCTGAAAATAATTGTAATTTTATATGAGATCACTTAAATGGAGTAATCCAAAAGTTGTGTATTATTATTTATTTATTTGGAAGGGAATTTGATAAGTGGGGCATTATGTATTCAATACGTACAAACAAGAACAAAAGGAAAAGCGAAATTTGAAAGAAATGTCTGCATTTTTATACACCCCAGGTCAATTGATAAAATTGCCCAATAACGGAGTATAACTGTAAAAATACTATCAAATATTTGTTACCATATTTTTTGCTGTTACAGTATCCAAGCAATATTAAAAAAAGACTTTAAAATATAACTGTACGTTCAACTTATTTCACACTTTTGGAATGCTCCTCTCCGTTGGCCAAGCATGAGTAAGTATTGTTTTTCCCTGCTTGTTGAAATTGACTTATTTTTGTTTGTGGGGGTTGTTTTCGCTTTGTCCTATGCTGCAAATGGAAATCGACCAAGAGCAATGTCCCTCAATACCCAACTCGTATTATTTTTTTTTTGATGGTTACACCTGCTTTTGTTACTGAAAATTAATAAATATTGTCTTTACAGTCATGTCTGGTTTGATGATGTCCAGGCCTGCCACATAGACCACGCAAGGAACGGTTACGGAAATGCGGGGGACGACGTAAGGGCTGTTCCTCGCTTTCCTTGTGTACAAATGTGCAGCCCGAAATTTGTAATGGACGCACGTCAGCTTTACTTCCAAACGTTTAAGGTGGGCGCACAAAATGAAAATTTATGGCCAAGAAAAAGTTGCAACGAAGAAGCTATTTTTGTGGTGAATGTCATGGTGAAATTACGCTAGAATTTGGCTATATGTGCTTCCCCCGCGCGGAAGAAATATGCAGTACCTCAGACTGGGCCAACAGGCATCGATCTACGGGCGTGTACAAAAACTGATTGCTTGGGTCAACTGCTTGGGTGTGCGTATGCGTTTCTTGCGGAGACTGTGACGGGCTTCGCTACGCATAAATCGCCTATTACAATTGAAGACCTGTGCGCAAGAAGTACCTAAGTCCTAAAATAATACTTTTGAGATTTTGGGGGTCAGTTTTCAAAATACGTTGCAGATCATGACAATGGACAATGGAGACGCACCAGTATACAAGACTTGAGCGCTTCTTTGCAGAATCTTTGGTATCAGGTGATGCTCTGGCCATTGTGGCTTTTAATACTGGTGTCAGCTCTTTTTTTGCAAAATGTGACTAATGTACTTCTTGCACACAGGTCTTCAATTTAGGCATCCTATGCCATTCGCAAAACGTAATAAATTCGTTATTTGATCGTGTTTTTTGCAATTGATCATGGGAGAAATCTACTACATCTAAAGGAAGCAAGGTTTGCCGTTACTCTACACAGTTCGACATGTTGGCACCTACAGAGCTGACCTTTCACTTATTGATAGCCTACATCAGGGCTGCCCAACCCTGTTCCTGGAGAGCCACCATCCTGAAGGTTATCACTCCAGCCAAAGCAAACCACACCTGCGCCACCAGTTACAGATATTGACGAGCTGCTAATGAGCTGAATCAGGTGTGTTTAATTAGGGTTGGAGCAGAAACCTACAGGATGGTAGCTCTCCAGGACAGGGTTTGGCAGCCCTGGTCTACATACAGTCTGCTCTAGCAGACAACATTTTAAAAACATGATCAACCACCCATTAAAGAAGGACACAATATACAGTAATAATGCTACTAAGCTTGTATTTCACTTTCCTTGCGTAGCACAGGCGTATGTTTCTAGTTATGGATATAAAAGAATGGACGCACACCTCAACCGTTTTCCACCGACCCAACACCATTGTTTTTTTTTTTTTTTTTTTTTTTTTTTTCAGCTTCAGGTCCACGTCTTTTTGTCAACCTCAGTATGCCACCTGGGGGCTATAGTGTGTATTGCAAGGGAAGAAAAACGAAGTTGGCCGCTGTCTTTCAAGGACCCTTATCTTATTTTCTCATTATTTCACGATGAATTTGTAATAATAATGATGATAATAATATAATAAACTAATTTATAATCATTTTATTATTATTTATTATTATTATTATTGTTATTTCTTAATAATGATTTAATTTTAAAGACACTCAAGGGCACTAGAGATTAATTGAGGGACTTTAACTTGGGGGATAAAGCTTGGACATCCAGATGTTGCTAATGCAAAACCAGAACAGTGACAAACAAACATCATGTCAAGATGTCGGACTCTGTTTTGGGCATGATGGTGGGGGGGGGGGGGCATGGAAGCGCCTCTTTTTAACACTGGGCAGTTATACAGCTGTTTATTCGCAGAAACTATTCAGGCAAATATCCTTGAGGGACTTTCTGTGTGATGCCAATTATCTAATCCTGCATATTTCCCATTTTGAGCCTTGTTCCATACACATAGTGCTGAGCTGTATGCCCATAATTCTAACCCCAATTCCAATGGAGTTGAGACGTTGTGTAAAACGTGAATAAAAACAGAAGACAAAGATTTGCAAATCTCACAAACCCACATTTTATTCACAATGGAACATAGACAGCATATCAGGTGTTGATAGTGAGACATTTTACCATTTAATGAAAGATATTAGTTCATTTTGAATTTGATGGCAGCAACGCATCTCAAAAAAGTTAGGACAGGGCCATGTTTACTAGGGATGGCTAATCTGAAGCTTTGAAATGTTTCAAAGCATTCAAACCATTGTTTCAAAATATTTTGAAACCTTTCAGAACTTGCTGACACAACATTGGCATCCACTGGCAGAAGTTGACATTGCAGCCATTAATTATTGTTGCTGTTGATGTGCTGAAGCCCTCCTTTTCACAAATCCAAAAATATTAATAGTTTTGACATGGGCACAATCAGTCAATTATTTAGTTTTTGTATGATACGACTATTTCTTATTGTGTGGCACTGTTTGTTTATTCTGCCATTAAATGTTCTCATTCATTCATTCATTCATTGAGAATGTTGTGTCAGGTCAACCTTTTATATATAAATGGACTTGACAATTGCAGTAATTCTGATTCTGCCTAGTTGGTATTGCACCTCGTTTTAATTAAACACGTCAATAAAATGTGGTATAAAGATTTAGATTCATAAACATTTTGCTCAAAGATTTTTATTTAGAGTTGTAGAAATGATACTTGCTGCTCATTTTTTTGGATTCAGCTGGCTTCTCTGCTTCTCTACCTTCTGAAATCAAATTACAAGTTTATTGAAGCAAAAAAAAAAAAAACAAACATGCTTTAACTTATTGACACATTTGAAAGAGTACCTGGCAAGCTTTAGAATATCTATCTATATTGTGTATTGAACAACTCTAGCAAAATCCTCACAAAATCTCTCAAAACAACTCAACACAATAAAACAGCTCAAACGCCTGTATTTTCCCGTGGCTTTTTAAAACCTCTGTGGTCTGATAGTGATCACATGACGTTTCAAAACATCTCTCGAACAACTCATCGGAACCGTAAGTGATAAAACGTTTTGAAATCGTTCAAACTTCGGTGTTGAAATTGCCATCTCTAATGTTTACCATTGCATAGCATCCCCTCTTCTTTTAACAGCAGTCTGTAAATGTCTTGGAAGTGAGGAGACCTATTGCTGGAGTTTTAAAAAAGAGGGATGTTGTCCCACTCTTGTTTGATGCAGGATTCTAGCTGTTCAACAGTCCTGGGTCTTCTAAGCCAGATTTTGTGTTTAATGATGTGCCAAATGTTTTCTGTTGGTGAAAGGTCTGGACTGCAGGCAGACCATTTCAGCACCCGGACTCTTCTACAGCGAAGCCATGCTGTTGTGATGGATGCAGTATGTGGGTTAGCATTGTCTTGCTGAAATATGCAAGGCCTTCTCTTAAAGAGACGTTGTTGTAAACCTCTATATACTTCTCAGCATAATGCCTATCCAGATGTGTAAGCTGCCCATGCCACAGGCACTAATGCAACCCCATGCCATCAGAGGTGCAAGCTTTTGAACTGAGCACTGATAACAAGCTGGATGGTCCCTCTCCTCTTTAGTCTGCATGACACGGTGTCTGTGGTTTCCAAAAAGAATTTTAAATTTTGATTCATCTGACCACAGAACAGTTTTCAATTTTGCCTCAGTCAATTTTAAATGAGTTTTGACCCAGCGAAGATGGTGGCATTTCTGTATGGTGTTCACATATGGCTTCTTCTTTGCATGATACAGCTTTAACTTGCATTTGTGGAATGCACAGCAAACTGTGTTCACAGATGATGATTTCTGGAAGCCCTTGCAGTGAATTCCAGTGCAGAAATACTGGATTACTGCCTGTTTTTAATGCAGTGCTGCCTGATGGCCCGAAGATCACAAGCATCCAATATTGACCTTCGCCCTTGTCCCTTGCGCGTTTCTCCAGATTCTCTGAATCGTTTGATGATATTATGTACTGTAGATGGTGGGATATTCAAAATCTTCGCAATTTTACATTGAGGAGCATTTTTCTGACATTGTTCCACAATTTTTCGACTCAATTTTTTGCAGATTGGTGAGCCTCTGCCCATCTTTACTTCTGAGAGACTATGCCTCTCTAAAATGCTCTTTTCATACCCAGTCATGTTACTGACCCTGTTGCCAATTAACCTTATTAGTTAAAAAATGCTCCTCCAGCTGTTCTTTATTAGTACCTTTTACTTTTCCAGCCCTCTGTTGCCCCTGTCCCAACTTTTTTGAGATGTGTTGCTGCCATCAAATTCAACATGAGCCATTACTTTTCATGAAATGGTAAAATGTCTCACTTTCAACATCAGATATGTTGTTTATGTTCTACTGTGAATAAAATGTGGGTTCATGAGATTTGCAAATCATTGTATTCTGTTTTTATTCACGTTTTACTCAACGTCCCAACTTCGTTGGAATTGGGGTCTGTAACCCTTCTGTATATTTTTGGTTAAATTTTTTTTCATGAGGTTTTTAATTTTATAATTTTTAATTAATTTTATAGAGAAAACTTTCTCAGGGAATACTTGATTCAAGCGTCATGAAACTCATTGGTCAGAGGTTTTTATAGGACTGGGAATGCTGCTGCTGGCTTTGAGCTCAGTGTGGCTTAAAGTGGATCACCAAACGTCAGACGGTGTTCACTTCTCTGTAGTGAAGAACTGGGTGTATTGTCTGTTTTTGACAGACCAATTATTGTTAAAGAGCGCAATGCTTATCAAGTCAATGCAAGAGTATGATGCGAGTGCTTGCTACGTCCTAGCTTCAATCTTGAGTCTGTGCTGCCATCTTGTGGCCGTAAAGAACTACGGGATGTCTGTCGATGTGAGATAATCTGTCTGCAATTACTGTTGTTATTGTTAATTGAAATCAAAATGTACCATCCAAAAAAATCTGCTTAAACTTTTTCTGAAAATGGTTATCTTTCGCAGAATGTGCTTTGCTCTGTAGATAAAGTATTATTTGTGAGTACTCAATTTTATTTGAACAGTCAAAGCCTTCAGTTTGTGAACTTCTGGCATTACTAATGAAACAAATTGACTAATCTCAGCAGATTTAAGGAGGTTTATGTTCAAAAGAGGAATTGAGTACATTTGTCGGTATCAGTTTTGAAAAATATTAATGCTCCCCTGTTGGAGCTATTTGTGGTTTAATTTTCTTTAGTATTAACATCCTTGGTTTATGTATTTTTATTTTTATTTATTTTTTTTTTTTTTGCACTTTGTTAATGTTAAATTGGGTTTATGTTTCTTTAGTATTATTTTTATTGTGTATTCCATTATGGAAGTTTTGGTTTATGCTTACGTTTTTTGAATGGGCCGTCAGGTGCCAAATTTACATATATAGGTCAAGTGGGATGGGTCTGAGAGGGCATCGTGGGCATATGGTTTTTTTTACCAGGGATCGGAGAGGGTGCATGCTGTCTTTGCTGGCTGTATCTTGCTGACAACGGTGAATAAACCAACCCAAAACGCATTGTTTGGTATGGACTTTGAATTGTTTGCTTGACCTGCGTAAAGCCTAACCCAGACGGTGCCAGAATGGCCATTTGGTTTGTTTGATTTGTTTTTTGTTAACGATATGGACAAATAGCCAATACATAAAGCAAACAACCTCCCCAGCAGTGGATGCTTCTTGGATTACCTGGAAAATGGACTACCATGTGTGTGTGTATTGGATTATTATATATACGAGGAGACGCGGTCCTAGGAGTGAAGGATTTGCGGCCTGGATGTAGCAAGGACTATTCAATCCAATCCATCCCAAAGTGAAAAGTTTTCAGAGGACATCGTATTGGATAACGGTGACGCTACTGGAGCGCTGGATGTATTTTTCACTGTTTGGATTATTGGCGCATCAAACTATTGAAGTTTATTGGACGTTGAAAGGCCTGCTACAACTTCGGGAGGGCGCACGGACGCGCGCATCAAGCCGCCATCACCAACTCAAGTCTGCTGCAAGGTAGGCCTACAGGTGGCTTATTCACTGTGAGTCAGTTTAAAAAAAATTGGGGATTAAAAAGGAATAAATACGATAAAATAAATAAGTGACTAGAGACAATGTCCGACACTGCATCAAAAGTTGCCAGTGAGCCACCACAGGACGCAGAGCCAGCGACTGACGTCGGTCTGCAATCTGCGCCTTTGTCTAAACGCCGCATCAGTTTTACAGCAAAAGACATGATGTTTTTTATACAAACTTGTCAAGAAAAGAGGGCTATTAAATGCAAACAAGTCAAAAGGTATATGAATCAGTTGAATGATTTGATGCAATCCACGGACAATGTAAGCGCTGTTAATTCCATCCTGAGTAAATTGATAACGTGTTTTGAAGAAGCCACGCAAATGCACGAGTCGCTTTTGTCATTGGATTTGCCAGAGGATGAGGTATAGAAGCAGACTAAATATTTTGAACAAAAAAGTGACTATATTTTCTAACTTTATTGGAGAAGTAAAGAGTTGGCTATTTAAAGCCGGGCACTCATATGAACCATCGAATGACGATAAGCCCGCTGAAAATGAAAATTATATTGATGATATAAGGCCTGAAGACAGCGTATCAAATGTTTCTGGTCCCAGAGTGAACTCTAAAGCCGGCTCTGGACTATCTAAAACCACTTCTACCAATTCGGCTAAAATTAAAGTACAAGCAGAAAAGGCAGCATTAGTAGAAAGTATGGCTGCTTTAAAAAAGAAACCCCTTTTGGAGGCAAGGGAGGAAAGAATACGTTTGGAAAAGGAACAACTTAGGAGGGAACAGGAACAATGAAGGAGAGAAAAGGAACAACTGGCACTAGAAACTGAAATAAAAGAGACTAATGCAAAACTTGACGTTTTTTTAAGTTCAATGTGTGGCTCCAGAGTATCAGATGGCATGAACTCTTATGTTGAAAAGTCCAAAATAATGTCAAACGGATTAAATCCTAATGCTGAGCATTTTGTACCAACCCAAGGTGAATCTAACCCCACACTGAACTCTCAAGTTGTCACTGTTAAACCAAAACGCACTGGGATATTACAACCACCAGTTAAAAATACTCCAACTTGGACAACATCAGCACAAGTGGCACACGATGCACAAGGAGGACACCAAACTCAGCCCACTCAGGACCTTTTTAGCATCATGCAACGCCAAAATGAGATCACTAATTTGTTAGTCCAGCAAAATTCAGCCTCTGCTCTACCTATGAGGAATATACCTGTGTTTGATGGTGACCCCTTGCATTTTAAATCTTTTTTGAGAGCGTTTGAAAACTGTTGAGAATAAAACAACAAATCTTAGTGACTGCTTGTATTTCCTTGAACAGTACACCAGGGGTCAGCCAAGAGACCTTGTTAGAAGTTGCTAGCAGCTTCCGTCTGCACGCCAGTACCAAAGAGCAAAGATACTCCTCACTGAACACTTGGGCGGTGAATATAAAATTTCCTCTGCTTACATGGACAAAATTACCAACTGGGCCTTAATTAAACCTGAGGATGTAAGTGCACTGCAATCGTTTGCTTTATTCCTTCGAGGTTGTTCCAATTTAGTACATCACATCAAATACATGAAAGAGTTGGACATGCCAGCGAACCTCAGGACTATTGTAATGAAGCTTCCTTACAGGCTGCGGGGAAAATGGAGAAATGTTGCATGTGACATTCATGAACAAACAGGAAGTAGGGCAGTATTTGTTGATCTTGTGAACTTTATTGAAAAACAAGTAAAAATTGTTTCAGACCCATTGTTTGGCAATATTCATGATGCATCTTCAGCCAACCAAGCCAAAGCATCAAATCACATGAAGCAGAGGAGAAAAGGAGGTACCTTCGCCACCAATGTTACTGCAATAAAAGATGGAGATAAATACGACAGGAAAAATATCACTTCTACTCCAGATAACCAGATGAGATGTATATTTTGCCATTATACCAACCATGTACTGGACAAATGCTCACAGTTTAAATCAAGGACACAGCAGGACAAAATACTCTTCCTAAAGGAAAAAGGAATTTGTTTTGGCTGCTTAAAGTTTGGACACACAAGCAAAGACTGTAGGAGTCGTTTGGATTGTCAAGTGAGCCACAGGAAGCATCCATCTGTCCTGCATGTGGAAAAGGATGGCGCAAAGGAAGAAGCTGTGAGCCCTACTTTACAGCAGACATGTGGACATATAGGGACTGGAGAAGAGGACCACACTGTTTTCTCTATTGTCGCTGTGAAAGTGAAAAGCCAAAAGAGCAACAAGATATTGTACACGTATGCCTTTCTTGACCCGGGGAGTTTGGGTACATTCTGTACTACTAATTTAGCAAAGAGGTTGGGAGTAACTGGCAAAGCAGAGAACATTATACTAAGGACAATGGGGCAGATTAAAAATGTCAAAACTACTGTCATATCTGGACTGGAGGTTTGTGGCCTTGACCAAGAGGATTTTATTGAGTTGCCATCTGTTTTAACACAAGCTACAATGCCAGTGTCAAGAAGAAATATCCCACGTCAAGAGGATGTTGCTAAATGGACCTACTTGAGCAGCATTAAGATGCCTGCAGTGGATTCAGACGTGGATTTGCTTATTGGTACCGATGCTCCCAAAGTACTTGAACCATGGGAGCTAATTAACAGCCAATGTGATGGACCTTATGCAGTAAGGACAAGAGTTGGTTGGGTTATAAATGGGCCTCTTCGTGATGGAGATTCCGGAGGTGATGTCCAAACAGGCTGTACTGTTGTAACTGCCAATCGCATATCTGTGGAGCACCTGGAGAACATGTTAAGACGGCAGTATAATCATGACTTTAATAAAAGGACATGTGATGAACAACAGGAGACGTCAAGAGAGGACATTAAATTCATGAACATTGTAAGGAACACAACAGAGCTACAAAACGGACATTATTGCATTGACTTACCTTTCAGAGCAGAAGATCCTGTTTTTCCCAACAACCGCTGCATTGCATTACAAAGACTTCAAAGCTTGAAGAGGAGATTTACTAGAGACATTGCATTTAAACGAGAATACACAGACTTCTTGACCAACATGCTGGAGCAAGGCTATGCCGAAAGAGTGCCCATGGATGAACAGGCTTTAGAGGAGGGAAAAGTGTGGTACATTCCCCACCATGGTGTATATCACCCCACCAAAGGAAAGCTCCGTGTTGTATTTGACTGTGCATGCACATATAAAGGGACATCACTTAACAGTGAACTTCTGCAGGGCCCAGATTTAACCAGCGCACTTATCGGGGTCGTCCTCCAGTTCAGAGAAGAGCCTGCTGCTGTTATGGCTGATATCCATGCCATGTTCCATCAGGTTTTGGTTCCACACAAACATGTCAAATTTCTGCGCTTTGTCTGGTGGCCTAGTGGAGATGTTGACAATGAACCGCAGGAATACAGGATGAGAGTGCATTTATTCGGAGCTGTGTCTTCACCAAGCTGCTCTAATTATGCTCAGAGAAGAACAGCAGAGGACAACGCATGCGAGTACTCGCCTGATGTCATTAATACAGTTAAATGCAACTTTTATGTGGATGACTGTCTTAAGTCCACAGCCACAGAAGAGGATGCAATACAACTGATACGTACATGGACTGGCTTCACTCTGCAAAATGGGCGGTTTCAATCTTCAAAAATGGGTCACTAACAGTCGTGCAGTGTTGGCATTAATTCCAAGTGACATCAGAGCAGCAGACACAAAGTAAATGGATTTGGACTGGGATCAGCTTCCCCTAGAAAGAGCACTTGGGATGGAGTGGTGTGTTGAAGGCGACACGTTCAGCTTCAGAACTGCAGTGCAGGAGCGGCCACATACCAGGAGGGGTATCTTATCTGTGGTGAGCTCTCTTTATGATCCACTTGGGTTTTTGTCCCTTTTGTTATCCCAGCCATAAGTTATTGTTGCAGGAGCTGTGCAGGGTAAACTTAAAGTGGGATGAGCCGATACCATCTGAGCTCTCTAAATGCTGGTCTGAATGGCTTACTGACCTCCAGCATATGAGTGGATTTAAAGTGGAGCAATGCATGAAGCCTCGAAGTTTTGGGACCCCTGTAAAGGCGGCGCTCCATCATTTTTCAGATGCCAGTCAGGTTGGTTATGGCACAGTCTCCTACTTGAGGCTTGAAAATACTGACAGTGTGCATATCTCATTTGTTGTAGGAAAAGCTAGAGTTGCACCTTTGAAACAAGTCGCCATTCCTCGCCTCGAGCTTGCTGCAGCTGTGCTTGCTGTTCGTGTAGATAAGATGTTGCTGAGAGAGCTTCAGTTACAACTTGAAAAGTAATTTTTTTGGACTGACAGTACTACTGTCCTCAAGTACATCTTAAATGAAACAAGACGCTTCCACACCTTTGTTGCCAACAGAGTCTCGGTCATTAGAGAAGCGACAGACATGCAGCAATGGAGATATGTGAACACCAAAGACAACCCTGCTGATGAAGCATCTCGTGGGCTGACTGCTAAGGAGTTTATGACGCATGGAAAGTGGCTGAAGGGCCCTGAGTTTCTGTCTTTACCTGTAAGTGAGTGGCCAATATTTGACATAGATTCATCTTTAGTTTCTGTTGATGATCCAGAGGTGAAGAAGGAGCCAAGAGTGAATGTCATTGTTAAACACAGTGACACTCCCACAGATCACCTCATCCATTATTTTTCGTCTTGGAGGAAGCTTAGAACATCAGTGGCCTGGGTCCTAGGGTTAAAAGAGTGTCTTCTGCTTTTGAGTCAGAAAAGGAAGGAACTTGTGGCTTGTAAAAGTGATAAAGTGGACCAGGAGTTAAAAGGGTTTAAAGCCACATTTGGAAAATCCAGCTTGATCCCTGAACTCTGTGACAAAGCTGAAAGAGCAATAGTCCATTATGTACAAAGGCAAAGATTCAGCAGCGAAATTGCATCCCTAAAACAAGGCTCAAAGAATGTGTCCAAAGACAGTCCCCTGTATCGTCTTGATCCCTTCCTGGAAGATGGCACACTCCGAGTTGGTGGTCGCTTGTCTAGATCTGCACTGCCATTGGAAGTAAAGCATCCTGTGATCCTATCTAAAGATCTGCATGTATCCCAGCTGATATTACGTCATATCCATCAACAACTTGGACATGCTGGCCGTAATCACATGCTGAACAAGTTAAGACAGAAATATTGGATCATTAATGCCAATTCTGCAGCCAGAAGAATCATCTCTGAGTGTATGGTATGCAGATGATACAGAGGAAGGCTAGGTGAGCAAAAAATGTCAGACCTGCCTAAAGAGAGAGTTTTACCAGACAAAGCACCGTTTACAGATGTGGGAGTGGATTATTTTGGACCACTTGATGTGAAAAGAGGACGAACCAGTCTGAAAAGGTATGGAGTAATTTTCACCTGTTTGAGTAGCCTTGCTGTACATCTTGAAGTGGCACATTCTCTCGATACAGACTCCTGCATAAATGCTGTGAGAAGGTTCATTTGCAGAAGAGGTCCTGTTGCAAGCATAAGGTCAGACAATGGCGCAAATTTTATTGGGGCAAAGAAGGAACTAAAACAAGCATTGGCTGCTTTAAATCAATCAAAGATGGAGAGTACCTTTGTCCAAGAGGGAGTAAAGTGGAGCTTCAACACACCAGCGGCCTCACATCAAGGTGGCATCTGGGAGCGTCTGATGCGCTCAGTACGAAGTGTACTTACCTCTGTTGCAGGAGGGCCTGCAGACTCTGCTTTGTGAGGTGGAGGCAATATTAAATGATAGGCCGATCACGAGAGTTTCAGATGATCCTAATGATTTAGAAGCGCTCACTCCTAACCATATTCTTCTCTTAAAAGGGAAACCTATTTTGCCACCAGGTTTGTTTAAGCCATCTGATGTGTACATTAAGAGAAGGTGGAGGCAAGTGCAGTATATCGCCGAGCTCTTCTGGAAAAGGTGGACATCAGAATATCTACTGGTGATGCAAGAAAGACAAAAATGGGTGAGACCGAAGAGGAGCTTCTCTGCGGGAGATGTTGTCATCATTGCTGATGCCACAGCGCCAAGAGGGTCCTGGATGATGGGCAGAGTTTTGAGCACCACATCTGATTCCAAAGGCTTGGTCCGTTCTGTGAGGGTCCAGACTAAGACCAGTATCTTGGAGAGACCTGTTACCAAGCTCTGTCTCCTCCTTGAGGCTGTCACCTGAAAGTATACCTCTCTCTCTCCCCCCCCTATCTATTTGATTTGTTTCAGGTATCCAAGAAGAAGTCGTCCTGAAGATTTTTTGTAGCGTAGGACATAGATTAGGGAAATAACTCCCTTATGCTAATGCTAAAAGTAATTGTGGGTTTCATGTTCACAATTAGGGGCTGGGTTGTTGGAGCTATTTGTGGTTTAATTTTCTTTACATAAACCAAGGATGTTAATACTATTTTTATTTATTTATTTATTTATTTTTGCGCTTTGTTAATGTTAAATTTGGTTTATGTTTCTTTAGTATTATTTTTATTGTGTTTTCCATTATGGAAGTTTTGGTTTATGCTTACGTTTTTTGAATGGGCCGTCAGGTGCCAAATTTACATATATAGGTCAAGTGGGATGGGTCTGAGAGGGCATCGTGGGCATATGGTTTTTCACCAGGGATTGGAGAGGGTGCATGCTGTCTTTGCTGGCTGTATCTTGCTGACAACGGTGAATAAACCAACCCAAAACGCATTGTTTGGTATGGACTTTGAATTGTTTGCTTGACCTGCGTAAAGCCTAACCCAGGCGGTGCCAGAATGGCCATTTGGTTTGTTTTTTGATAACGATATGGACAAATAGCCAATACACTCCTCCTTATATTTGATTTCATAGCTCAATTTGCCCCCATTCCAATGATTTTTAAAAAATCAAATTAATATTACAAAAGCATACCCATAGCAGCACAGTGTTCATAATATTATGAGGTAATAACGTTCTAGTCCAGCAGATTGTTGCAAAAGCAGCACAGAAGTTATTTGTGTTCTCTCGCAGGTGAATAAAAACGGGTGGGAACACGAGGGACTCTGTAACCAATCAAATTTTAGAATACAGATTTCTTGGCGAGATGAGGAGAGGCAGGCGGGTGCGTGAAAGGGGGGCAGTCATTTTACTGGCACTCTTTGGTGAACAGCCCTGCGTTTTTAAAACGTGCCTCAGACAACAGCACCACCTACGCAGTATCATGCATCCTTTGTCATTCCGGAACACTGGACTTTCCTCCCGTTTCAGCTAGAGGAAAACGTGATCCATTACTTTACCAATACAACTTCGCAGGACGGCTGCTGTCAGAGATATTAAAATTACCACTCATACTGTGCTGCTTTGAGCTTGCCCTGAAGCTTGCACCGGCAGCTAACATAATCGCTTCTCTCATGGACCGTTTCCCATCGTGCTCAAAATCCGTAGTGTTTGCCGAAAATGAACCGTTAATAACTACGCTCCCCTGTTTTATATAGCATTGGGAAATGCCAGCTAAAAGCAATTGGCTCAAAGACGTTCCCCAGACATTACATTATTGGTCAATGGGAAGACATTGATGGATGGCCTTTTGAACGATTGGCTATTACAAAAATGATGTCATAGTGGGCAGGCACTACATTGTTCCTTCTTTGGATGAGGGGGGCTCTACCTGTCAATCACGAAAACAGGCAAGAACAAAAAAAGGCAGCTTTTACGACATATTCGTGCTTTATTCTCTGGTGGTTCCCAGCAGAGGTACAATAAAAATGAATGAATCTGAGTTAAAAATAAAGAAATCCTCATGATGTTGTTTCCGCAACATAAGCACGGATAATTTAGGATATAATTATATTAACACGGGAAACGTGCTGTTATTATTGTTATTTGAAATTTGAACTTGAATCAAATTATTAATTTACAATATGTTGCAATTTATAGATTCATACAAGCGTTAATTAACATATTTTAAGTGGTTTAAATGAAAATGCAGGAACTGCGCTCATTCCGCTGAATGCTTCTTTATAAAATATGTTTTCCCTTTCCATGACAATGTAAGCTTTGTACGTTGAAGCCATTCATTCTCTGTCGATGCCGTCAATCTTGGCACTTCATAATTTGGTACTAGTCTAAGCCAACCCAAGAAAACATACTTGGGCCCGTTTTGGAGCAGTATGACTAAGCTTTGCTTCATGAAAGCCGTAAAGGGGGTAACACTGCTAATCACAGCGCGCGTTCACTCGGGGGAAAGACGTGGCCCGCGGGGCCTCTTTCGCGGTGCGGCAAAGGCACGGGGAGTCCAAATAAACACGCAAGCCGTTCCGCTTGCCTGATGCTTCCCCTGTCGAAACAGGCCAGCGGATATAAATTGGCGCCAGTTCTTAATCAAATAAACCCTTGGCGCGCGCTGCTCTCTCCAAATACACGGCCCCTTTACTTTAAAAAAAGAAGGAGGGGGCTACACAAAATGAAGTTAAATTGAAGCAATGTTTTAGACGAATAAACACTGTGACAGGCAACAAAGACGGAAAACTTAGTTTCGCAGGGGGAGGTGAGAGTCGAGAAGGTGGAAAGACGGTTGAGCTAATGAGGAAGCCAATCAAGCAGAAGTGAGGGCCCGGAGAAATGTAAGCACATAAATAAACAAACAGATGGCTGCCAACGTTCGTTTTAAAAAGAGGGATTGGGAGGGTCTTCCTGTGTGCTGCAGTCATGTACTTAATTAAACGTTTTCATCGTCTCGCAAATACCCCCACCTATTTCTGTTACTGTGTGCGTGTGTGTGAACTTGTATAGCTACTCTTGTGAAAACCAACTCTTGAGAAACAGTTGTTGTTGTTATGGCATTTCGGGTTGTTGAGACATTTTGCCTGGTTCCCAGAAGATTATGGGGATTACAGATAGGTGGTAACAGTTAGGATTAGGATTAGGATAAAGTTAGGGTTGGGGTTAGGCATAAAAGGTTACGGTTAGGATTCGGTAAAGGCTGTACAGAGTGAATTTAAGTCAATACAGTGTCCTAACAAATATAGCTGTTCAAAAATGTGTGTGTGTGTGTGTGTGTGTGTGTGTGCGCGAGCGTGTTTGTTTGAAAGAGTGAGTGAAAGTAAGAGTTTGTTGGAAGGACATCTATTTTCAAATGTGTAATTTGTTCAAACTCAAATTATTTAATTTTCACATACATTTTCCACCTTTACCCTGACATTTGCATTATTTTCATTAGGATGGATGATTATCATACATGCTGTGAGTATGAGTGATACATTTTTGAATTGATTGTTGATTTCGACAGAGCCTTTTTAAGAAGCGGATCAGGTTGTTTGTATGCATTGGAGCATATGCACCTAATCACACACTTAAAAGTATGTTTTTTTTTTTTTGGTCTAGTCGTGACAAATGTATGTAGTACTTCAAACGTGACACTAGAGGGTAATAAAGAGCATCTTGAAAATAATGACCTCAGACCCAGCAATGCAAAGTTCATAGTGTGGGAGCCCAGAGAGATTTGTTTAGCATTTTGAGTACAAAAGGTTTGAGGGCTGGGATGTGTACCTGTGGGGTGTGAGACCACCAAAAGGAAATTCTTAAGTTCCGCCTCCTGTGCCAATTGTAGGGGGCGCCACTTAAAGGCCCCCAAAATGGGCGTTTAATTAGCATGGTCGAGAACATCGGTCAAAACACTCTCACTGTGTTCCTTGTGGTAGTGAGATGCTAAAATAGTAACTCTTAAGTTTCAACTCCTGTACCAAATCCGCTTAAGAACGACTCTAATTAGTGCTAATTAGGGGTTTAATTAGCATGGTCGAGTACATCGATCAAATTAATGCCAAAATATTCCTTAGGCTGCCCTGAACACAGATCAGTCACTCTTAAGTTCCAAATGAATGAGTCAAAGTTCACAGGCAAGCTAATTAGCATATTTACCCTTAATTAGCATAGTCGAGTACACAGACGAAACTAACATCATTCTGTTCCTTGGGATGTCCAAAATACTTATCAACCATTCTTAAGCCCCAAATCCTGTACCAAAGTGCCTTAAGAATGGGTCAAAGTTAGATCCTACACTGGTTCTAAAATACATCCCTTTAACATGATCACGCTTGCTGTTGACTGCAAAATAGTCCCTGTGGTTGGTTTACACTTCCACCATTAATGGCATGGGTGATGGGAATTAAAAATACATACGAGGGCCATATGGTACCTTGCTAGTGTTCATATATACTTTTTGGATTTCCAATGGACATAAAAATTAGCAGCTTTTCAGCGTTGCCATCTGGTGCATGTGCTCTTATGTGGCATCTGACAGGATCTGGAACTTTCATGGAATCCACACAGCTGTATTATAAAAAGATGAAAAAATGAATTAAAACGCAACACAGCATCTTTATTAATAGAAAGTTTCGAATACACTGGAATGGTACAGTACCATATTGATTCAAAGTAATATTGACTGGGTTTGCCTTAAGGATTTCTTCATGAAAGTCAAGTACATCTTACTGGAGAAACTTTGGAAGTTTATCAGTGTTATCAGCTGGTCAATAAAGCATATCTAACAGAAGTAGGAAGTCAATGGGAAAAGTTTTTTATAGGGTTGATGGGTGTAAATTGTCCCCAAACCTCCCCTAATGGAACAGTATCTGTGGTTACTGTAAACTTAGTAGCCACATTTAAACAAAATCAGGTACCACCAACTAGAAAATGGTGTGCATTTGTGGCACTTAAGTCCCATGATTTTGAAATGTGTCCATCCAAAGCATGAATTTGATATCTTTAATCCAGTTTAATCAACTTCAGAATCGTTCATGAAACGTTCTGCACTTTATGTATGGCCTCAATTCTCAACCTATCATTTCACATAGTAAAGACCAGCAGATCAATTGACAGTTCACTGGTCCTCTCACTAGAACAGTTTAACACGATAAACTAAGAAGCTAAACTCCAATTTGTAAATAAAAATGCGCAAATGAAAAAGTCAGTCAAGTTTTGACTGAAACATTGCATAATGAGCAATTACGTAAGTCCAGCGTTCAAAATGAAATATATTCATCAAATATGAGATTTACCTACTGCCCAACACATCTGTACGTGCAACCAATGAAATCTGCAAATTTATTTAGAGGTGTTCCCCTTCCACATTTTCAGAACCACAGAATTTACTGCAGGCATGATGTACACAGTACGTAAGTCATGTAGGGCAGTGCAGACATGCATCTACCCACCCACCCAACCAAGGCGTGCTGTCTGAACTTCTTTTATAACATATAGGGTAACTTACAACACCAGGTTTTTCATGCGTGTTCCAAACTGCAGAAATATGCATGCATTTCTAAGCCTCACACGAACGGGCACAATAATTAGCAAGGGATGTGCAGGGTATGGGTCACTTTAGAAGTACATGTAGTCACGCCATGTGCAGTGTCTAGTCTTGTGGATCACCTACGTCGTCAGGGATATCCAACTCGTCGTCGGATGACAGGCTGAAGCTCTCCATCATCATCATCATCGTCATCGTCATCATCATCGTCAGACACTTCATGATCCTGGAGAAGAAGGAAATCTGGTAGCTGTTGTCCCCAATGCCATATTGGTACATATTCCCTATTTTCCACATGCCAGCCATCTGCATCTGTTTTATGTTGAGGAATATTCCGTTGGTCTGCACATGCCCACATCTGGGTCACAAAGGCGGTGCGTTTCAGATTCATGACCAGTTCATTCTCGTATGTGGGGATCATGCTGGCATTAATCCCCTTCAATTTGGCCAGGGGATTGCCTGAATTTGGCTTGGGTCCATTGCCTTTCTCAAACTGGTGGAACCTGAAAGCATTCAGACTTTTTTTTAGTTGGATCCTTTGCTCCATATATGGTCATTGTGAATTCCTGCAAGTTTCTTTCAATTGCTGAACTCATTTCTTTCACTGCCAGATCTTTGAGTGCCCTTTGTGCCTCTGGACTCTTCTGCAATTTCTTGAATGGGAGCACCCCTACATGTGAAGGAAGATGTATAATCACAGCCTGTAAAGGCATGAAATGCAGGCAAGGCTGCACATATTGCTGGGCCAAGTGACTTGCAAATTGCTGTCAAGTTCATGAAACGCCGGTCATTATTCGCTGCAGTCCCGACACCCATCCAAATGTTTGTTTGAATTGCTCCTGAATGATACAGCAGAATGACCGCGATGTCTGTATCTCTGGCACGCACCACAATGTCACCAGTTCGACATGATCTGTCAATGGCCTTTGCATGCAGATAAACTTTCGTGTCAGCGTCCTCGTGGTTGTTGACCAGCTCATCAGCCCGAGTGCGCTTCATGACACCATTCTCTGATTGGAATTTGTAACATGCTCCTGCAATATCCAGGTACACTACCCGCTGACCAATGATCTCACAGTTTCCAGGAACCTGCCATTCCTCTGCCAAGATTCCCCTAGACAAAATGATGGCTACCACCTTCTTTGCTATAAAAACTTTACTGCTATATCTCAGACACCTGAAGCAGACACTGCTGCAACTCCTGCATGTCAACGGCCCCATCTGCATTCTGCAACTCCTGAGACACCTGAAATTATGCCTTCCACTTTCGTAATTTTTCCCAGACAATGTCTCCTCGCAAAATCAGGTCGCTTGGAGATTGCAGGTGCATGTGAGACCATGGAGGCAGCACAGGGCATCCTTGATGCAGCCTTGACTCTGAAAGATGAAAAGTTATTAGCGAAGGTGTCAGGTGTTGATGTCATAGCAAAGGAGGCAAGAGATCATTGGTCAGCAGGTAGTGTACCTGGATATTGCAGGAGCATGTTACAAATTCCAATCAGAGAATGGTGTCATGAAGCGCACTCGGGCTGATGAGCTGGTCAACAACCACGAGGAGGCCGACACGAAAGTTTGTCTGCATGCAAAGGCCATTGACAGATCATGTCGATCTGGTGACATTGTGGTGCGTGCCAGAGATAGACATTGCGGTCATTCTGCTGTATCATTGTGGAGCAATTCAAACAAACATTTGGATGGGTGTCGGGACTGCAGTGAATAATGACCGGCGTTTCATAAACTTGACAGCAATTTGCAAGTCACTTGGCCCAGCAATATGTGCAGCCTTGCCTGCATTTCATGCCTTTACAGGCTGTGATTATACATCTTCCTTCACGTGTAAGGGCAAGGTGCTCCCATTCAAGAAATTGCAGAAGAGTCCAGAGGCACAAAGGGCATTCAAAGATCTGGCAGTGAAAGAAATGAGTCCACCAATTGAAAGAAACTTGCAGGAATTCACAATGACCATATATGGAGCAAAGGATGCAACTAAAAAAAAGTCTGAATGCTTTCAGGTTCCACCAGTTTGAGAAAGGCAACGGACCCAAGCCAAAGTCAGGCAATCCCCTGGCCAAATTGAAGGGGATTAATGCCAGCATGATCCCCCCCCATGCGAGAATGAACTGGTCATGCATCTAAAACGCACCGCCTTTGTGACCCAGATGTGGGCATGTGCAGACCAACTGAATATTCCTCAACATAAAACAGATGCAGATGGCTGGGATTTGGAAAATGGGGAACATGTACCAATATGTCATTGGGGACAACTGCTACCAGATTCCCTTCTTCCCCAGGATCATGAAGTGTCTGGCATGTCTGACGATGATGATGATGATGAGGAGAGCTTCAGCCTGTCATCCGACGACGAGTTGGATATCCCTGACGAGGTAGGTGACCCACAAGACTAGACACTGCACATGGCGTGACTACATGTACTTCTAAAGTAACCCATACCGTGCACATCCCTAGCTAATTATCGCGCCCGTTCGTGTGAGGCTTAGAAATGCATGCATATTTCTGCAGTTTGGAACACGCATGAAAAACCTGGTGTTGTAAGTTACCCTATATGTTATAAAAGAAGTTCAGACAGCACGCCTTGGTTGGGTGGGTGGGGAGATGCATGTCTGCACTGCCCTACATGACCTACATACTGTGTACATCATGCCTGCAGAAAATTCTGTGGTTCTGAAAATGTGGAAGGGGAACACCTCTAAATAAATTTGCAGATTATATCGGTTGCACGTACAGATGTGTTGGGCAGTAGGTAAATCTCATATTTGATGAATATATAGCATTTTGAACGCTGGACTTACGTAATTGCTCATTACGCAATGTTTCAGTCAAAACTTGACCGACTTTTTCATTTGCACATTTTATTTACAAATTGGAGTTATCTGGATTAGCTTCTTAATTTATCGTGTTAAACTGTTCTAGTTAGAGGACCAGTGAACTGTCAATTGATCTGCTGGTCTTTACTATGTGTAATGATAGGTTGAGAATTGAGGCCATATGTAAAGTGCAGAACGTTTCATGAACGATTCTGAAGTTGATTGAACTGGACTATAGATATCAAATCCATGGACAGATGGACCGATTTCAAAATCATGGGACTTAAGTGCCACACATGCACACCATTTTGATGCGATGGATGGCAACACTGAAAAGCTGCTAATTTTTAGGGCCATTGGAAATCTAAAGTGTATATAAACAGTAGCAAGGTACCATATGGCCCTCGTAAAGTGAATCGTATGTCTTTTTAATTCCCATCACCCATGCCATTAATGGTGGAAGTGTAAACCAACCACTGGGACTATTTTGCTGTCAACAGTAAGCGTGATCATGTTAAAGGGATGTATTTTAGAACCAGTGGACGATCTAACTTTGACTCATTCTTAAGGCACTTTGGTACAGGATTTGGGGCTTAAGAATGGTTGATAAGTATTTTGGACATCCCAAGGAACAGAATGATGTTAGCTTTGTCCGTGTACTCGACCATGCTATTTTAGGGTAAATATGCTAATTAGCTTGCCCATGAACTTTGACCCATTCTTAAGTGCATTTGGTACAGGAATTGAAACTTAAGAGTGACTGATCCGTGTTCGGGACAGCCTAAGGAATATTTGGCATTTATTTGATCGATGTACTCGACCATGCTAATTAAACCCCTAATTAGCACTAATTAAAGTTGTTCTTAAGTGGATTTGGTACAGGAGTTGAAACTTAAGAGTTACTATTTTAGCATCTCACTACTACAAGGAACACATTGAGAGTGTTTTGACCGATGTACTCGACCATGCTAATTAAACGCCCATTTTGGGGGCTTTTAAGTGGCGCCCCCTACAATTGGTACAGGAGGCGAAGCTTAAGAATTCCTTTTAGGAGGTCTCACACCCCACAGGTACACATCCCAGCCCTCAAACCTTTTGTACTTAAAACGCTAAACAAATCTTTCTGGGCTCCTGGACTATCAGGAATGTTCCAGTGTCTGTTCTCAAAGGAAGCATTGGCATGAATGCAACACCTGTTTACCACTTGTTCATTTTTGGGTGATTTTATTCACTTTGTGTGTCAACCGCAGGAATATAGAGAGAATGAACATAATTAATTTGTCCCACTGGGGTAGATGGTGAGAGTTAGCTTTTTTGGAATTGTATTTATTTATTTATTTTTAATCAAAAGAGCAGTCCAGATTATGTTCCAGAACTGCACTGCTTTCTCTTATCAGAATTACTTGTTAGATCAGTATTTATGTACTTAATAACATTCTTTTCGATGCATTTGTGATCCTACACCTTCGATGTCAGAACATGTGCCACTCTAAGGGCGCACATGTAAACAATTCTCACCAGACACCTCCCATAAAAGAGAGGCATGTCAATACTTACTCACCTTTTCTCGTGCTCTGTGATTTTGGGTGTCGAATGACATCACTGGCAAATTAGTCAGCGTCGCTGGGAACGTGGATTTCATCAGCAATCCAACAATTCAGCTCAGTTTTATTTTCAGTGCACATTTTAGAGAATGTCAGAAAGATGCCTCACACAATTGAGTGGCTGAGAGCAAAAGTCTACTGTCTAACTTTTCCAAGTTCTGAGAAAATAGTTTTGTTTGAACGGAAAAATCACATTATTTTGTACAAACAAAATATGCATATTATCGTAACGGACTCCAGAAAAGTGTAAAGTGTAAAATAAAGTGATTTTTCTGTTCAAACAAAACTTCAAATCTTATTTTCTCATAACTTGGAAAAAGTCAGATTGTAGACTTTTGCTCTAAGCCACTCAATTGATGAAGCGAAAACACCGGACCTGCACTCCCAGAAAACAAAGCAGGAGAGGTATAATAAAACTTCCTATGTTTAACATGGCTTTGGTGGGAGAAGCCTTCCACTGCTGGTCGGTAAGATATAATGGTGATGTGGCATGATTTGAAAGGCTTGGTCCAAAATGTTTGTCTTGATCTGCAATATGAACGGGGCCTATACTGACTGTATGAGCACATAGGTAAGCATTCTGGGATACACCCCTGTGTGTGAGCAATGGATCTGTGATCTCAAGAACAATACAACCAGAATATTATCTAAACAGATAAAGGAGGGGAAAGAGATATAGAGGAGAGAGAAAATGTTTGGGAAGTGTTGTGATGTGATATGACCGCAATTTGATCTAGGACATACCTTCCTCAAGAGTAACAACAGGGACCATCTCATCAATTTATCAGCCTGCCCTTTGTGTTGAACAGCAACAGCGCTGAAAAGTATTGGCAGAAGTATAAGCAGATGTATACACTCTTAATTAATATACCGGCATGATGGTTATAAATAAGATTAAATTGTATTGTGCACGCCTGACCTTTCTCGGTCCTGTAATGGCTGGTGTCAGGCCGTGTCAGTGTAACTATATTGCCTTCGCTTCTTGGGACGATGCAAACGCAAATGAGAACACTGAAGGGTGATTGTTTTTTCTCAGAGCTTTTCAGAGGGTCAGACTAAGGGCAGAGACGGATGGTCTTATTTTGCTCAGACAACTCTCTTGGTGTTGCTAGTATTATGTCAGACTGTTGTTGTTACAGGTCCATTGACCTTATTCACACCAAGGAACACAATGCACAGGCTACCTGCAGACACGCTTGGGGAAAAAATAGCCCCACAAAGCGGGCATTACCCCTTAGCCCCTGGATTGTTTGGAATGAATATAAATTGACAAAGGCATTTTCAAGTTATCCTGGGGAATACAAAATTCAAGATGGCGGCTGTGGCGGCCATATTGGACATCTAAGCGCCGTCAAATTCAATAGGCTTCTGGAAGAACACAAAACCAAGCAACAGAGCAAAAATGGCGTTGATTGACGAGGGCATTTTCAAGTTATCGTGCAGAATACAAAAGTTTACAGGACAGATGGGCAGACAGACGGACGGACATCGCACATGATGGCAATACCCCACTGCCCCTTAGTCGGGGCTGAGGGGTAAAAACACCCTTCAGTTTGAAACACTGATTTTAACAGTGCAAGTGTGTTTCACATGAAAATGCATCCAGGCACTGGGCAGTTGAAATAAGCCAGCCAATGAAAACTTTGAGCCTCCAGTGGTGGCTGGTGAACTGGCGATAGGGGAGGCTCAAAACAATCCCTTAAAATTAATGATTGGTCAAGACCTGTTTTCAATCATTCATTTAAATTACCATTACAGAAACTCCAAAAACTCAACATTATCAGATGTGGCCAGTTTTCATTTATAGCGCATACCAATTACGACTCTGGACTTCTCGCGCTTTTCTTTATTCAGGGATTGGAAGCAATGCATGTGTTTCATGATCGTTTAAATGAAATAAGATCATCTGAAACTTCTTTATGCAATTCCATTGCTTCCAACCCCTCCAGTGCACAAGGACTTCAATTGCGCACGAGAATCTCTTGCATACGCGTTGATTGAATAATTGCTGACTACAGCAGAGGAACGTAAATATGCCACTTAAACTCACACCGAATGCGTGAGAGTTGACAGGTATGCGTAATAAATGAAAACTGGACACCTGATAATGTTGAGAGTTTTCGGAGTTTCTGTAATGGTAATTTAAATGAATGATTAAAAACAGGTCTTGACCAATCATTAATTTTAAGAGATTGTTTTGAGCCTCCCCTATGGCCAGCTCACCAACCGCCACTGTGAGCCTCATAACTCCAAGTTGTTTGTTCAACCTCTGCCGGGAAAAATTCAGTTTTATTCCTCATTAGGGTACTGAATACTTCACATTACAACACTGAACCACTCGAATATCATCACTGGAAGCAGAGTTGTCCTCAAACTTACAGAGACACGTGATTGCACAGCAATGTAGCATTATCTCGCCCTGAATCGAACAGGGGTGCGTTTCCCGAAATCTCAGATGCTAACTTGCATAGTTGGAACCACTGACTGTGAATGGACGAAATTTGAGAAACACAACCCAGGAAAGTCAACCCCTCTGAGGCAGTAAAATAAGCAACTGATGGTACTGACTGATCAGACTGGCTTCACACTTGACACCCAGGTAAAGGGATTTTGGGAAAACAGTTCCCAGCTCTGGATGACTGCGATTAGAGAAACGGGTAGTCACAACCGGCTCATGCTGATACCAGGGATGACAAAGAAAAAGCAAAGATCCTAGAACAGGCTAACAAGCAGATGCCTTTCCAGGAGCAAACGACCGCGCACATCGCCGGAGAAACGGAGCGGAAGATCGCCGGCACCCTCGGCGCGGCTTGATTTAGAAGCGAAAGGAAGCTGTCGTTTAATAGCCGAAGCAATTTCGTGCGGCAGTCTGTAATGAGTCAGAAATCTATATGTTGGGGCAGTATCAGTAAATCAATTCTGAGGCGATACTCAAAATTGGCTGAGCCGGAGAGCACCTGTCATATTCTCTGAATTACGGCACATCACCAGCCGCGGATAATGACATTGGCAGTTCACCTTTTGTCCCCGCAAACTTTATTTTAAGGATTCAATTAATTTAGACCCTTTTCAAACTTGACAAGTCTTGCTTTATTGCAGTTTTCATAGATGGTAGGAGTATAGAGGGCAATTAACGCTAAAAAGCTATCAGTAGGGAATCAATAATAAGCGCTGGAATTGAGACCAGAAGTCAGTTGTCATGACTATCAAGCTCTGGCCGCTGTAAAGACACAGTGGATATCCAATCTGACACCTCTCTCTGACATTATTCTGTGTGTAATAGCAGCAGGAAGTGGGTGTCCTACTCGTTTGTCATTCGCTGTGAGCGTGGCATGATTGGCTGATCAGTTAGTAGGTCTAGATTTAAAGACAAGGTCAGAAAAAGGGCTCCATTGTGACCATTCCACTTTGCTTCTAAACGTTGCGTTTAACAGATGTAATTTTCAAAATAAGCGTAGATTTTAGCAAGGGCAGTTAAATTTTGAGTAAATTCAATGTATGTTTGGAATTGGGTTTTCATAAGAATTATAACAGCATGAGCTTCAGTTCATAAAGGCGGTTGTGAGTCCCGTACAACATACAGACATATATATGGACACATATGGAGTCTGGCATGCTGGACTTAAACATATTGACTTAAATTCCATTCCTGTCGGCCTGATCTATTCATTAGGTCTTCAGAGTCAACAGCTACTTTGGCTGAATGACTAAATTAGTGGAATACACCTATGTTGACTTAACCTTAACAATAAAATGCTGCATGTTCAGACCAGGAATTTCTATCAGCTGTAATTCCAGAAATATCAATTATTAAAAGTGTGAGATAATTTCATTGACTTAGGGGCATGAAATTGTTATGAAATCCAGGAAAATTCTCAAAATATGAGGCTTTTGCAGTTCATGAGAGAATAAAAGACATGAAGAAAGGAATATACACAACAACCTTGCACTGGCATGTCAGCACAATGTTTCAATAGAGCCAAAAACAGCACCGCTCCAAGCACTGATTTGGTTGATTTAATGACCGATTGAGACTGTCATTCTTTTGGTTAACAGAGGAATTGGTTTTTTAACTGACCGGCAACAGAGGAGCATCTTTTTCAGAAGCATATGTTATAATAATTGGCGGTGGAAAAGCCAAATGCCAGGAAAACTCAACTGTCGTTGGTCAGAAGAGTTATCAGACTTGACTTTTTTATTCCAAAAGGAATTCGACATAAATTATACATCTGTTTTTTAAATAATGACGCCCATTGAGCAGCTTTAAGACGACTTTACTTATCTCGCTATGAAGCCATTATTATTTCTTCATGTGCTTTCCTTGCAATCGCGTCACTAGCTCCTGCGTCTGCCAGCAGGTCAAAGCTGAACAATCTGGGTCGCCCTACCAGTTTCTGGTTTCCATTGTGTTCGGTACGGGGCGCGAGGCCGTCTCCACTTCCATACATGACAACAACCGGACGGGAGTACAGTGGCTCGGAACCGCGCTCGCTATTCAAAGACAAAACATGCGCCACGAGCGCGCCAGTGAAGCCAATACGCGGAGGGAAGCTGGCGTGTGTGTAAAGACCACTTAGATCAAAGAGAGAGACGGTACAAAAACAGATGAAACTTCAGGAAGAAGCTGGCCGAGGTCCAGCTCGTGGATAGTTGCAATATGCCAGTGTATGAACTGCTAAAATGCGGCCAAGGGAAACTGCGGTTTGGAGTCCTTTTTCAGATGACCGTCCCACAAGGAGCCTTTATTAGTATAGTCACCAAAATCTGAGGAAAATAAATGCATCTCAACACAGTATTTTAAACCGATAGTAAAACGTATTTTGCTTACATTTTTAAACATAAATTGAAGAGAAGTTCTTAAATCACATTTCCACAAATGGTGAGATAAGGATGGGAAAATGTCTTTTATAGTTACCCAAGTTGATTTTCTCCATTTTCTCAAAATGGACATTTCTTGACTTGAGTACTTTTAGCGCTGGGGTCTTCAATTAACAGATTGTATGGATCTATGATATATTCAGACCCTTCTTTCTCAAAATAGACATTTTGGGACTTAAGTAGCCTACTTGTTGCACCAGTGTCCTCAATTGGACAATAATATAACCCAACATGAATGAAATAAGCTTTTGATTCTTGCTACAAGACCATAAAAAAAATCTCAGACCAGTGTAAAATCACGGAGCTCAACGAAGGTGTTTGCTCAGCTAAGCTAATTTCCTCAGGCACTCAACCTAAGTGCGGTCCAGGCCTCGCACTCCTCTTACCCCGTAATAAAGGCCTCCCCCATGGGCCGCTCTCTGATTGGACTGCAGGTCAGGGCGGCATGCAACTCCCACCGCCCCATTCGTCACTGTCCGGCAGAGGGGCGGAGGCTTTGCTTGGGCCATCACTGCTGACATCATTACTGCAACGTCTGCAGGCTCCATGCCATTCCAACCCTCTTAATGCGCATTTAATGACCTCCAGCACAGACTGGCGGAGAGCGAGAAAGGCCAGCGGGCGCAATGTTGCGGGACTGGGGACAACTCCGCTAGTCTCCATACAAAAGAGCGAGTGCAAAGTTTAGCGTGGAACTAACAAGGGTGGCGTTTGGCTCAATCCATCCTTATCTCCTTCCCGCCTTACGTCTGAACCCGAAATCAATCGAATCCCGCCATCTTTAGGGAGATTACAATCCCTCGACTGGCTTTGGGAGTAATAATCATAAATTTCCCACAGATATCTTGAGCAAATAAAGACGAGACCATCCTTCGCAGCAGCATTATGTTTCTGTGAAGTGTGATATAAATGTTTTACTTCTACCTTTCCGTGGAGGAAATAATATGAATTGCTCATTAACCCTTAAAGTGCTTAATTTTTTACTCACCCTATCTTTCCAAAAGTTAATCATTCATTATGATTAGTGGTCAAATGACCTTCAGAGGGACTCACGGGTACCTGTGTACCCTTACGATGGTCATTGCCAACGAAAAATCGACAAAATTGTTGACCTTTTGAAGGTTGAAATCTGAAATTTTGTTTCATATATTTTGTGCCTTGGGTGACTATAGCAGTGTTGAGCACCTTAAGGGTTAAGGTTACGAGTCAGACATTGAGGAAGTTAATGAATATACCTCACTCCATCTGCCACGGCTGTGACTTCCTGCACTTTTAACGGCCATTTAAAGAGGCAAGGACGCCCCATTCCACTCGCGTTTCTTTGAGTACCCATCTTTAACTCCTTTTCTTAGCTTTCTTCCTTGCCCCCTCAATGGGTGGAGCCAGAGAAGGGAAGTAAATCACAATAAAAGGAAGTAAAGGAAGGAAGGACATGAGCAACAGTAGATTGAAAGGAGCCCTATGTCTTGTGTGACAGCCATACACGGAGGCAGTGGTGAATTTAGCTGGAATTAGCCTGAGCCCAGAGTTCCCAGTGCCAATATGCAGGTAGCTCACAGTACTGCACTAGTCTCACAGTAATAATGGTTAAACTCCCATCAGGCTTTGCTCAAATCCAATTTGGTGTCTGAGGAATAAAGTAATTTATTCAGTTATTAATTTGACAGGGTAGATTAGCACAAAGGTATCATTCACAGAATAAGAAATAATCTGAAACAAGTTATTGGTCAGATGAGAGGGAGTTACAAGATAAAATTAAAAACTGCAGCAATTACACATACATACATCGAGACCAAACATGTTCAGACACCGTGTATTCAGGGTTTGTCCTTTATTATTTGAGAACAGCCCATAAGCATCAATGTTAGAGAATCATAATGCTACAGCGTGCGACGACACCGCAGATAATTCTGTGCTTCTGACAATTTCTTTTCCAGATTCAGCATTTCAGCGCCCAAAACACAAACATAGCAAAGGGACAATGAGCCTCATTTATAAACTGCGCGTACGCGCAGAAAAGATGCGCGCACAACTTTCATTGCAGATTTTTTAAAAAACCAACTTGTCATTAAAAAAGCTCGGGAAATCGGTAACATTATGCACATATGTAGCAATTTTTAGTTAATCCTGATTAAATAAAGATTGCGTGCCGTTTTTCTTACCCACAGTTCTATGAATTAGGTTATGTTTTACCATTTGCCTTTTCTTTTGTTTTTTTAAAGCGTATGCATTATTCAGGTATGTAATCCATGCAAATTTTCATGAATAAGGCCCATTGTCATTAAACAATGCATTAGTAAATGGTCTGTTGAGAGCCCCAGACTAACTGAGCCTCAGCTAAACCCGTCAATCACTTCTGAGACTGAACGAAAAGCAGACTTCAGGACACACCGAAGTATCTAAAACAGCTCACTCGTGCCCTTTACATTTCTAGCTAGAATGGAAGCAAATCCCTTTTCTAAAATCCAGTGGTGAGCCTTGAACAGAGTGTTATAGCTGCAAGCTGGTGAATCAACTCCATATTAACCCTAATGCGCAAAATACAAATAGTGTTGCTCAATGATGTTCAGAGATCAAATTCAAAGCTGTTGAAAAACCTATCATGTGTCGACTTGTTTAAAAGAGCTCTCACAGGGGAGCTCTTTTAAACAAGTAGCCACATGATAGGTTTTCAACAGCACAAGATAAGTTTATTTACCATTTTTTGGAAAATGTATTTCAGCACTCTTGGGGTTAATGCCCATAATTTTGGACTGAGATGGTGGATGTTACATGCTTTTGGGCACAAACTGCACTAAACAGTAATGATTATACTACGTATGGCACAAAGCCAGCTGTCTTCCCAGGACAGGACATAGAGTGCTCACCCTTGACTGCAAAGTAAAGATAACCTACGATCTTTGTTATCAATAAAACAAAAATATATTGTAAAAATTTTGGCGGGAAGGGGTGGATTGCAAAGACAGACCCCACAGTTCTCTTGAAATATTGGCCTTTGTTCTGTCAGTCAACATTGCGTGAAGTATCCATGAATCTTTGTGTGTCCGGCAGCATACGCATGAATGCATAAAGAGTACATAAATACATACAGATGCACGCATGCACACATATTAAAGCCGTTAAATTCTGAAAAAAATATAATAAAAGTATTAATCCACATGACATTCTTTTGCCACTAAACTCCCGCATTTAAAAGAACTAATCTTACCACACATGCACCCAAACACACAAACAAACACAGAAGCTTCTGAACACTCAAGAAAATTAAAGTATCAATGCATGCATGCTATCCACACGTCATTTCGCCAGAGATACTCTTTCTTTTCAATAATATAACATTCCTACAAAAACACACATCCATGCATACTCGCACACACACACACACACACACACACACAGAAACACACACAGCAGCGGAATGGATTGGTTTGAGTTCCCATGAGCCCACACTCTCTGACCTCATAGGTTCATTACAACAGAAATCAGTTATGGCTCTCCCTGAAGTCACGGAGTCAAAGTTCAACCCACACACCCCTGCTTGTCAATTAAAACCCACTCAGATTCTTTGTCCAGCTCCAATTTTTTTTTTACAGACCTGTTTTCTGTCGACCTAAGAGATTAAAAACGGGTGCCTCACCAACACAAATCGCTGTTTTCCACTCATTACCGACGAGGGGATGGTGGTTTCAATTTCACATCAAAGTGGGAGCATGACGAGCACATGTAACATTATCCATAACTGATAACGTATCTCTTCACTTCATACACCCTTCCCCCTTTCTTTTACATCTTCATACATTAAACATCTGTCGGCGTTTGACTTCTACCACTCCCCATGGGAACAGGACACCCGCCTAGACGCTCCTTCGCTAATCGATTTTAATGGGCAGAATCCAGTAATGCAAAAGAAATGGTTACACAGTTGACAATATGCCATAATTATTATGCTCATGTATTTATTATTGTTCAGCCCATCAGAAAAACCCATCAAAGAGTAGGTGGGATTCTAAGCTGGGTTAAGCTGTGTTAGCTGCTATTCCAGCCGTTTACAGCTGGGAACATATCAATTTGAAGGCACATTGCTCGTATATGCGAGAAATATCTATTTCTCATATGCCCAAAAAGCCCAATTCACTCCTGCAAGAAATATTTTATGTGCACAATTCTAGCATTCGAGAAATTCAAACTTAATATGAGAAATTTCCATCTCTCTTAAACCAGATACGCCCAATTCATACCTACGAGAAATGTTTCATAACCATATCCCCGAATCCCCGGCAAGAACAAAAGGAACAGTTGAATCTACCCAATGACTTCAATGGCCGTTGGAAAACAAAAATCGACATTTTATTCTTCATGACAATTATCAATTCATGCATATCAGAACTACACCATTCCTGGAGACAAAGAAATGACAGTTTCATATTGCCACCTTCGGGTGTACAAGAAATGCCCATTTCTTGTATACACACGCAGTGTGCCTTCAAATTGGCATAATCCCACAGCTGTTTTGAGGCAAGTAAAGCTTGTACAAATAGTTGGTGGCCAAGATGGAGAACTACCGGATGACAAGAAATGTATCTAGTAGACAGCTGGTCAATTAGCAAAGATCAAAGAGGTGTCTCGAAGCAGAGCTTTAATAATTACAACTACTGTTGAACTGCAGTAAATTTTGTGAGGGAATGCTAAACAGAACTCAACTGGTGTGTCCAAACCAGTAGAAAAGAAGACAGCCAGAGTGGCTTGACTGACCTGACAGTTCACTTGGGGTCAAAATAAAATGTACTCTGGGCCCCAAACAAATTACCGCAACTTGGAAAAAGGGTTTCTCAGAATATATTTTTGACACTGTTCCAGCGCAAAAGCTGTGCAGGCAAAAGTAGCTGTGTCCACTTTAAAAACTTGTGATACTAATTGTACCCTGGGCCTGTGGGCTTTAAGTGTGGGGACCCATTGTGGGGGTCACCCCATTTGACCTCTTCCATCAGCTACTTTAAAGGGCCTAATCAAATGGCAGTAAAGTATGCCTTTGATTGAGGTTCAAAGCGCACTGGTTCTATGGACTCTGCACCTTGCCCCATCACTTCAAACGATTTCCATCAAAGACACTTTATACCCTTGAATTCTTCTCACTTCAGCTTAAATTTTGCCAGTTGCATACAATTACTTTCTCGAATTCAAAATTTTTAGATTTGTTTAGATAGGCCAACATATCACATTTAGGTTATCGCTTTAAGTTTAAATTAGATCCCAATTAAATAATTTAAAAATGCTGCACAGATTAGAAGCTAACTCATGAATCTGCAAACGATAATCTTAAAAAATTATCAGCCTGTTCGTGAATTAAAACAGCTCGAGACACATGGCATCGTTTCACGTTTTGCAATTTAATGAAGTCCAACAAAATATAGCCATGTGTTGGCCTAAATAAAATCAGCGTTGCCCAAGTCAGAATTTCAGTTGGGCTTTACTCATCGTTTTTTTATACCCACCTCCACTTCTACCTGCTGGAAACCACCATCCGATTTATCCAAGGAATTACGTCACGGCATCCTTCAAACTGACTGTACACAGACTATCGAGTACAGAAATGCGCACGTGCACCAGTTAATCGGCGGATATATATTTCCATTGGTTGTAAAACAGCAGAGCAGATATATGCCAGATATATGGCTCCATGACCGATTGGGGTATTTACTACTTTTCTAGGCACGTTACTCTACTAACTGTGGACTGACTCTTCGGTGGAGTCTTTTCCCACGTTATGGCAAGGTAGTTCAAAATCAATTCAGTGTCATTTCTGGCGCCGGAACTGCTGAAAAGCTGTTTCTGTTCAGAGCTCAGAAGTATTAAAAGTAGGGCGCCCGAGACTAATGTAGTTTCCCACACTTGTTAGAACAGTATTCGCGAGCGTATTACAATCACAGTCGAATATCGCAGAAAGGTCACAAGACTTTAGTAAGGAAACGCGTAAGTGACCGGACAATATGCCCATCAGGCAGCTCAGTTTTGCATGCGCCAAAAAGAATGAGAAGGAAAACAACAGCCAAGCGAATTCTCGACCGCGAATACAATGATGAGCAAGAAGGGGACGAAAGGCATGACATCGACGTAAGAAAATTTCAAAGACAGGTCTTATGTGTGTGTTGTTAGCAATCATTTACATGGCTAATGTGCAATAAGACGATTATTGTCATAGCTGTACATGTCTGTGGACTGGTGCTCTTCGCGCATGGTGCACTAAATCACATCTAAATCGTCTTTCAGCACGGGTTGCAGAAAAGGAGAAAGCATATGTTTCCTACTAAGGAGAGCGCAGAAGAAAATTCACCACCCGCCGCTGGCATCCTGAAGTTGAACTCGAGGGTTAGAATTAATTATTATCCCTTTATTTTTGGAAAAAGTTTGTATTCCTTCGTGGGAGTGCCCAGTTGATTGATTACGGTCGAACGTAACCTACATCGTTGTCAAATAGCCTGCAAAAGTGAATGGTTGAGCTGTTTTAATCAAACACTGCTGGCGGGGAAATTCTGGTCTCAAAATATTGCTGAGAAAATTTAATGCCTTTTCGGTGGATGACGGGCTTAAAACGGTGGGGAGGAGAGGGCGGCCATGATTTACACCGGACATGTCGGGTAAAGTTGGCTCGAACAATGGAGTAAAGCACAGTAAACAATACGGCCATGAGCCAATGGTGCGTCTCGCAGAAAAGTAACTTAAATGGCCAAAATTCTGGCAAGTAAATTACGTATATCCCATTTCAGAAGCCTCAGGGATGCAAATATTCATATCCATCTTTGATGTTTACTATTTAGGCTACTGTTCTTAGACCACAGTTTACTTCAATTTGTCTGAGAGAAAAAGTTACTGTCTACCTTTCCCCCCCTACTCCCTCGCGTCAGGCTCTGTCTCAGATTAGTAGCAATTTGATTCATACTGTCAATTCGTTGCGAGAATCGTTTCCTCAATGCGCATTCTTTCTTGGCATGCTACATTGCCGTGAAACAACGCATACCTCCATATGTTGATGTGCCATTCAGATGGGCTTTTAGCTGTCATATGAGAACTTCTGTAACGTTTTATTTATTTATTTATTTATTATTTATTTATTGCTGTAGTTGTCCCTATGAAAAATGGGATTTGCCTTCCGATGGTGGAAAACGTGGGCCAAAACAGAAAAATATGAGTCCACATTAAGTTTTCCTAGAGCATTAAATTGCAGTGCTTTCCCTCAGGCATTCCCAGTTGGAAACCGAACATTGGATAAAGAAAAATCATAATAGCTGTTCAGTCTTATTATAAGTTGATCCAGCATTATTTTGCGTGTCCATTGAACATTTAGGCGGCTAAAGGGCAAATACAAAAATGCAGGATTAACACTACATTGCTGTGAACTAATTTCTTAACCGGAGAGATGTCACTGCATTAATCCAAAGAATTTATCACAGTTGTCGTGCATAATGACCGTGTATACTCGGAATACACCATGATTTTTGCGGTTATTTCTCTAAAATATTTAGTCTGAAGATTCATTGTCTCACCAATGAGCAACAATATAACTCACTATGCACAATATGAAGTGTTGGCCTGGTTTCATTGATATTAATACATTAAGACATTCTTACCTGAATTGAATTTTGTGGAATGTCAAGGGCCTGTTGGCCTACATTACATTTTACCCTTTAGGGATAATTTAAAATTTAGTGACACAAAGACAGATGTAGACAGTATGTGGCATTGTAAGCAACTCTTGAGTACCATGTTTTTTTTTTCTGTGGAGCGACGCCCCAATCAAAATATTAATAGTATAACTGTTTATTTCTGGTGAGAGACCAATGCTGTGCGTTGTTATTTATGCATGTGCCATTCAAAATTAGACCCTGCGTGTCACTGTGGGTGGATATTTATAAATCAGACTTTCAGTGTACACCCACAGAGACACTGCTCGATCCATTCACTTCAGGCATACTTTTTCGCTCTACGTCTGTAACATCTCCCCAACTCTTGGGATCGTAACAAATCAAATGCACATACCTTCCTAGCTAAGACAGCTAGACTCAGCCCACATGATACCGCTGGTAGATGCCTTCGTGGGAGATATGAGCAAAAATTCCTCGCAAGCGGCAGGCATCAAAGCGGGTTCAAACACTTGTTGCCATCTTCTAATCCCGACATGCAACTGCGCCAGGAAGACATGGCGACAAGTGTTTGAACCGCGTGTTAGGATTTTTTTCATCTCAAAGAGTTTGGGAAATGTTATAGACGAGATCAAAAAAGTATGCCTGAAGTGAATGGATCCAGCAGGGTCTCTGTGGGTGTACATTGAAAGTCAGATTTATAAATATCCACCCACAGTGACACGCAGGGTCTATGCAAAATAACCGAAGGGGAAGTGAATGGGTTCTGACTCATCAATCAAGGCCTGTGGGAAGCTGTGTGTGTGGTCTCACTGAAAGCTGTGACATCACAGCTTCCTATTGGCTATGATAAGCTGTTGAGAGAGTATCAAGGAAAAAAGTGCATTTTCAAATTCCTGAATCATTTGTTTGGCACAAATTCACCATTCATTGTTCCAGACAGAATGCCCTGAATGGGTTACCCCTGTCAGGGTGTAGTAAAAAATAAATAAATAAAACGAGTGATACCAAAGCACTTGGTGTTCCGAACAGAATCCATATATACTAAGCCAAGTGCAAAGAGAATAGAACTAGATTGTGCTTGGCCCTATATAATCCCTTGCCGTGCAGTGCAGTTGGGCGTGCCCAAAATTTGACCTGGAAAAAATTTGGTCAAAATCGGAGCTATGACCTTGACATCAAATAGCCTTCTGAAGGCACCTAATATGCATAACCTGTTTACATTTGAGGCCTGTCCCTACAATGGTTAACCAGCTAGAGAGGTAACAATTGATGAGAGGACACACGGACGGACAGACAGAAGGCAAAGGGAACGACAATACATCATTGGCAAAAATTGCCGAGTGGGTAAAAAATGGACAGACCTCATTTATATCGACCCTCTAGATGAGTGCAATTATTTATTTCTCATTACTTTATAAATTTTTATACAATCAGCAACACTGTACGTCAGGAAGGAAGTACCAGTTATTATTATCAATGACTTGTTATTTTGGGCACAAAAGTTCATAAATGCATGTTTTCTCAAATTCTGAGAGAACAATTGTTTCACCAATGAATGCACTGAGTCTGTTATTTATCACATTGCCTCATGCATGAACACGTTGTATGTTTGATGGTACCATTTATACATACCATTTTTTTCTAGTCTGCTTCTGGAGGGACCAGAATATAACTTTTATAACCTTGTGTTTTCTTTATTCATATCGCAAGGAAATCCTGGAGGGAAATAGTGCAGTAATTTTATGCCTTTTGGGAAATTGAAATTATGTTAATTGTTTTAATTGGCCAGTCAATCAATCAATGCAAATTTTGTGACCAGTGTCCTACAATATCACTCCCAATAATTGCAGAGGACAAATCAATATAGCTCATTCTGGAACTTCAATCCAGTGAAGCTACTGTGACATCACTTGGAAAGTTGTGACTCGTAATATCTGGTCAGGTTTTGACTGTAACTGATTGACTCCACTTGAACAGTACGGTTTTTTTTTTTGGTTTTTTTTTGTTATGGCACAGCATTGTTCATATTTCAAGATAAACATTTAAAATCACTGAAAAAACATTTGCTTCCTATTTTGCCTCGAGTCTGACCTTCCTGGTTCTCCTCTGCTGTAGGCCTTTGAGTTCGACGGCCCTGGCAATGAGCATTTCGAAGATGGTGATTCTGACCCGCAGGTACAGCCCCCCCATTGCAGGCCAACTGCAGAAAGAGATGGCCTATCACTAATGAGCAATCTCAGTTTCATTTTGAGTTTAGCCTAGTGGCTCCTTTACTATAATGAGAGAGGCTTGTCTCGCCCTGTCAAAAATGAGGCTGTGTGTCAGTTTTTGGTTCAGGCTGGCACAGCAGCACGCGGTTCAACTCATTCACTAATCACAATAGAGCATGAAATGTTTGTTCTTTCCAATCACTGTTGGTGATACTCGATGGCCGTTTGCCTTTCCACCCAGGAAGTGGACTTTCTGCAGTTACTCTCGAAGGCGGAGCTTATTGCCATGGTGTTGTGCATGCAGAAGGAGATGGAGAGCTTGAAGGAACAGATTCGGTGTCTCACAGGTGAGCAGACGGCTTCATTTTTTGGGGGGTGGGGTAGGGGGCTTCTGTAGATTGCAGCACTTTCTTACAATCTCTTCCCAGCTAGCGAACTCCTTCGTTCATTTTTATTCTGGACAGCGCTGCCATAGTTCATATGGGCTCAGGTTTGTGTTTTAGCCCAGTCCAACAACTTATGAATCTCCTGTTTAACCAATCACAGTTTTAAGTTAAGGCCTTGATGTGTGGAATCAGGTGTCCGTGGTAGTGCTGGGCAAGAAACAAAAACCAGCGCTCACTCTGGTCCTTTTGAGATAAGATTGGACACCCCTTCCCCATAAGTTGCTTTTTTAAACTTACAGAGCTCACTCTTGTTTTGTTAAAAAAAAAAAAAAAAAAAGCTGAGTTCTGATATGGGTGCTACCTACAGGGAACTCTGAGCCAAACGGTATCTTTCCATTCCCAGGCAGGGAAAGCTTATGTTTATGTTACGATTGCAGCTTGTGGGAAACTGGCCAGAACTCTGGAGAACCTGGTGGAGAGGACTCAGCTGTGGTCAAATGGAGGTGGCGGGACTACGTCTCCCAGCGTCCCCGGTGTGCCGAGTAGAGCCAATGGTCCAGTTCCAGCAGTAGCAAATGGGCAGTGGGCTGAACAGGACGCCCCCTCCCCAACCGACCAATCACAGCTCCTTAACGGCCCCCAAAAGGACAGACATCCCGTTTTCCAGGAGGCAAGTCCAGACGTCTGGCGTGCTGAGCACAGATAAGAACCCTTCGCCTCCGACCAGGGAGCGAGTGGAGCTCAACCAACGATCAGTAAATCAATTAATCAATCAGAATTCATTTGCCGTGACCCATTTTTGCTGCAGACTTGTCACAATGAGTCTAATTAGGCCTGACAAGCTCAGTCAAAGACAAAAGCCCCGAGTTAGAAGATGATGAAATGCTTTTATTGAGCAAAACCATCTGGACAGCACCCTTTTAGGAGCCAGTTTTTGATTCCTGTGTTTCTGAATGGCCATTGAGCTCCAAAAGGAATCGTTTAGACGGTTTAAATGGGGCTTTGTGCGGATGGAAGCATTTTGAACCTTTAAATTGTAATTTATGTGGCAGCACTGTATCACAGTCATAATATTATCTGTCTATACTCACAGATATCAGCTGGAAATAAAAAACCAATATTGTTTTTGGTACAATGGCCCAACATAAGAGGTGATGCATTTGATGTGCCCTTCTCAAAAAGTGGCCTGATCATTTTCTCCCAACCCACTTATATTTATTTTATTTGTAATTTTTGTGTTTTGTTGCTAAGACACTGGTAAGGTAAAACAGACGTCCAGAGGTTGCTCAACATTTGAAATGGAAGCTTTTTTGTATAATTTTTCCATCACCTGTTGTCATTGTTAAGATCAGAGGTAGAATGTTCCATTAAGAGCTGTATAATCACTTTTTTATCTTGCTCCTTTAAGAGTTGGGTATCTTTCCTCACCTGTTAATCTTGCAAGTTGACAGGATTTGTCGTCCAGATAAACCGTGTGGTATTTTTCCATCACAAATGGACGTCTGTGCTCATTTATGTCTTTCAAGGACATAGAAAGGAGGTTGTAGAATTTGTATGGTATTGGCATCAGCGACTATGGCTAAACAAATAGATTGTCACTATGGGTTCATAAATTCCATATTTTTGCTTTATAACACATTGGACTGACTACTAAGAAGAGTATGTTTGCAGTATTTACTGATTGTATAATTTGTTACATTCCTGTTGTTCAGCTGACACTTTTTATCCAAAGGGACACAATTGATAAGACTAAGCAGGGGACTGATTGGCCTTGGTGCAGTCTGGGGTAAAGGGCCTTTTTCAAGGGCCCCATCGCTGCTGATGCCCAGAAATGTTCCAAAACAAGAAAATACAGGCAAGAGGCAGGGTCTTTTGTCGATACAGACACTGCCACACACTTGTAGTGGCTCATAAGTGATGATTGAGTGGCATTATTTTTACATGAGTGCACAGTTTTTTTTTTTTTTTTGTTTTTTTTTTTAATAGTAAAATCCTACTCAGTACACCTTTGACCACCATATAAGGTCTGATAAAGTAAAATATTCTCCACAATCACGTCAAATATGCACGCCTTAATTACACTCATACAAAATTTCGCCTTTCCATACCAAACATCATGACATCTGCAGTCATTTTTTACTCTTCAGACAAATATGGGTTATAGTGCATATTAAACTGAAAAAAGGTGTAGTGACAGTGTAGTCAAGGCTTCAGCAGTGACTCTTCCTGTTTTGTTTCCTCAGTTTATCACCCCAGAGCTGCTGGACCGGTGTAACACCGGCACTACGGCCCAGAAACTGACCAATGACCTCCTGCAGGGGATGTACAAGCGCGAGCGCCTGGCGTTTCACTCCGTCTGCGGGGTCATCTACAGCAAGAGGGGTCAGGCCAAGCCCGCGCTGCCCGCCGACGAGGTCCAGGCCATCCTGAGTACGAGTCTCCGTATCCGCCCTTTCCTCCAGGGGTGGAGTCCGGGGCTCGGACAGTAAAATCCTGCTCCATATTTCATGCACCACCCATGAACTCAGCTGATACACCAATTAAGTCTACCTCCTAGCTAAAGTTTGGGCCATTTTCAGATGGTCACCTTATATTTGAGAAACTCTCGAGATTTGGATCTTGGCTTGTCTCTATGGAACACTGCTATGGAGCCATGAGAAGTGGCTTGTCTGTTTGCTACCTGTAACATCCATATCACACCTCGCCATTTTAGAACCATAGTAAAGAACATATGCGTGTATGTTGTAGATAGGCTAGCCTATATGTAAATGTTGGTCTTCGGCATTGTACACATCGGCTAGGCGCAGACTCACAGTAGAAAACAATGAATGGAACTGTGTGCAACCATTTGCAAATCTGTGGTGGCCATCTTTATATGGCCTAAAGTTAACTGTACTGATTAGCAAACCAGCTGGTTAAGACAAAACTCTGGGGGTGGGGTTGGGTTTGGCTTTTACTCACTGCACCTGGATTTGTCTTCTACTGATTTCCGCCAAATTCGTTTAACGTTTTCATGCTTGAAAGTGACCATGTATGGTGCCTTCGTCCAAGTGTTGTCTTTAACGGACATGCTGGAAATTACATCTTAAACCAGCCTAAACTGATAATGGTGGTTTCAGCTGTGTTTTGTACACTTTTTGCTTGTCTTAGGTTGCTATACAGCTGTTCATGAGCAGAGCTTCCACAGCCAGCTTGTCCACTGGTTTGGCCATTAGCTCACCCAGCTTTAATAAACTGGGACCAGCCTTTGACCAGTCATGGCCACTTATAGACCAGCTATGACGAGAAATAAACTAGCTAGAAGCATAGAAAACACATTATAACAACTTTTAATGTTCGCTAGTCTTAGCTAGATTTTTCATGAGGGACTGCCATTAAGACTGTTCTACTCAATCACTGACACCATCTCTCACATTATCCATCTTCCTGATATGAATACCATTTTCCACTCCCTCTTCAGTGCAGACGCTTCCTTTTCATGTTAATACTCGATCTCTCTGTTAACATGCAGAACTGTTCCCCAAACACTGCCTCGCTATTTAGTGTTAACAATGTCTTGATTCCAGTGACGTGGTCTTCGTCATACTCACTAACGCTCTTATAGTACCTTTCCAATTCTATTGCTGCCTCACTCCTTAAAACTATGACTGTTTCTCTCTGTAAGACAAATTCTGCCACTGTCGTTAACTTTGAACTTCCCCCTGACCTCTATTTTTCCGATTGTTTTTGAGCAGGGCAATGAGTTATAAAATGGCTAACCAACTACTAATAAAACTGAAGTGATCATAAAATGACAGGCACCATTCGTTGTCTTGACGGTCGCTTCTTATTGGCTTCTCAGGAGCAGCGGATGCGTTCTCTCTTCTCACTGGTTCTGCCTACTGTAGACCAGTGTCGTATCTGATTGGCTCAACTGGAGCTGAGTTGTGTTCTTTCCCCTCATTGGTTCTGCCGTGCAGTGCAGCATTTTCTTCTCTGATTGGCTCCACAGGGGCGGTGCAGCACTATTTCCCAGGGAAGACGGACGCGGAGATCAAGGGCTACATCCGTCAGAAGATGCAGAACGAGGCCAAGCGGCTGAGGAGGAAGCCGCACCTCCTGGGGAGGACGGAGGAGGCCGTGGTGCCCGAGGACACGAGCCCAGTTCTGCACAGGGACAGAGCCTCACCCTCACAGGTCGCGCAGTCCTCTGGAAGTACCAAGATGGCGGCTGTGTCGACGTGCCTCCTTTAGATCCTTCCTTTCGGTGCAGTGTGGACAATTTTGCGGAAACAGTGAACAGGCAAACTCCTGTTTTGTCGCGGTGGTCAACTGAAATGTTTCAGAGACCCATCGGATTACATTTTGTCTGGCCGTGAGCATTCTGTAGATCAGTGGAAACCAACCCTGTTCCTGGGCGTCTGCCCTTTGTCAGTTTTGACTCCATCATTTACAAAGCACACCTCCTCTGACAGCAGTTCGATATCTGCTCAAGCTGCTAATAAGTAGAGTTAGATGTGTGAAATCAGGACTGAAATGAACATCGACTGGACGGGATGGTAGATATCAAGGAACCTCTTTGGGAACCACTGCTGTTGATGAAAACGCCTTACCCACAACCTGTGAATGTGCCCTGTTTATCTGAGGTTTTATCTTTGAAAGATTGTTGTACTAGTCTATTTTATAGTAAATAATAGATGAGGTTATGTTTGTGATGAAGGATTGCGTATTATTAGCTCAGTAATGGAACAGGACTGTTGAAGCGCAGTCTTTTCAGTGTAACTCAGAAGTTCTCATGCTATCATGATCCCTGTAAACCAAACTTTGCTTTAGTTCCATTTTTTAATTAAACTTAATTCTGTTCCTTCTAATTAAAGGGTCAGTTTGGTTTTCAATGTTGGAATTTTTCGCTGAGGTCCCAGACAAGTTTTCTTTCCCAGGGTTCAGTAACGCTCTGGTTACTCTCGGCAGTTGAATGTAGAAAGCGTCCCTGATCTTAACTCTGGATTGATGACCTAAGTTAGCTTTCTTTCCCCTTAGGGTTTTACTTGCTCTGATTATTGTCTTAACGTAGTTTGCATAACTTCTCACTGTACTGAAGGCCTGCATTACTGAAACCCTATAAAACATTTGAGGATATTTTGGGGAACCCACAATCTTCCTCATTCAGAAAGTCTGTTTATTCTTCCTTCGGCCGCACTGGTGTTACGTCTGATTGTTCGACTGTTATGCCTTCATGAAAAACGGATGTGTTTTGTGGAGTTTTTGTGGTGGCTCAGTTGACGGTTGGATTGACATGTTTGTTTTGGCCTCGGTCAGTGGTCTGCTACTCTAGTCCTTGAGAACCATCTTCAGATCTTTTGCCTCCAGTCTGCAGTCAATTGAGAGCCAAGTAACTAGATGAGGTGAGTTGACTGTGTAATCAACCACCTGAATGAGCACAGAGTAACATCCTAGACCCACAGAGCCTGTATTTGGTCTTTATGAGACGGCTTGACCGAACATAGGGAGGTTTTACTCGAATCCATGCGGTGAAATCCTCCAAACAATCCATTTTTATGAAATTGGAATTACTCTTATTCCGTGAATCAAACTTCACCTCTGAAAATATGTGAAAGTTAAATTTCAAGAGCCTGCTCCTCTCGACCAGATTATGTTTCTTATCTGCCTGTCTCGTAACTGTGCAGGACTTCTTCCTACTCTCTAGAATGACCTTGTGGCGGCCCTGTATCTTTCTGTGAAGATCTTTCTTGGCTGTGGTCAAGGCCCATGAAGGAAGGCTGTTAAGTACACTGAGGTCTGGTGCTGGTTCACGTGGAGTTTTCAGACCTCCGTGTAACTAGGGGGCAGTATAGTCATTGGGATTCTGCTGCGAGGAGTTACCCAGCCATGGTACAAAAACACAGCATTAAAATAAACCCTATTTATTGTAACTTAATGACAAGAACAGGCCATTCAGCCCCACTCTGCCTTCAATTTTCTACTGAAATGTATCTCGTTCTTGGCTCACCAAAAAGCCGCGAGGGGTGGGCGAAACATTGGGGAAATGAAAAATTGGCTTTAACTTTGAAGTTTTGAACTACACATATAAAAGTATCAACACAGTTGATTCTGATTAATATGAGTGGTAATTAGAAGTATTCGTCTAGAAAGCAGTCTGAAAAGCTGCACTTTGCTGGGTATTTCTCCAAATCAAGACAACGTTTCTAACAGAATTCCACAGGGGATTGGTGCCCAAATTGCAGACTTGTTGGCACAAAAATGGCAAAATTATTCACTATGCCTCAGGGAACAATCTTAAAAATAATGAAAATATAGTCCAGACACCTAGAAAATGCCGACAACAAAAAGAGCGGGCCAAAAGCCAAAGATCTTCACCAGGGACGGACTGATACTTTGTGGGATTGTGGCTAATAACCACAGAACTGCTGCTCTAAAAACCTCTGTAGAATTGAATCAGTGCTCACCTGAACTCACTGCTGAGCATGTAAGCTTCACTAGGCTGCTATCAACCCTTAGAGTGCTGAAATAATTAAAATTATATTTTAAAAAATTTTATCTTGTGCTGTTGAAAGCCTATCATGTGGGGATTTGTTTAAAAGAGCTACCCTGCGGGAGCTCCTTTAAACAAGTCCCCACATGATAGGTTTTCAACAACTTTGATTTTGGTATCTTACGTCATTGAGCAGCGATAGCTGCGTTAAGTACTCAAAGGGTTAATGGCAGGCTTTCTTATGATCTGATCACCCTCTGTACATGGTATCTAACACTGTATTAAGTCTAGTCTTGGTACCCCCCAGTGTTTATGCCTGAACAACATGGTCAGGCTAGTTTTTCCCCACAGTGAATTCTCTTTGAGTGGAAAAAACAGGCTCAAATGGCTGCGGAGGCATTTTTTTCCATACTGTGAGTGAGAAAATTTGTGGGTATTTTGGGTTAGCCTGTGTGCGCCACCCTTTGTTTACACAGGTCTTTCTGCCCCACATGCCACTGCTCAAATTGAGCATGTAGGAGGATAGCTCCACCCCATTTCCCCCTACCCTACGCCCCCCCACCTCCACCCGACCTTTGACCCCGCAGGAATTCCTGCGGTAATTCATGCAACTCGACTTAATTACTCTCATTCACCTCTTGCCTCCGGAGGCAGCAGCCCGGAAAAGCTAATTATGTTTAATTTTTCGTGACATTATTTCCATTGTTTGTGATTTATGAACCTTCCAACCTCGGTATGGTATAGAGAGTAATGGCAGCTGTTTGGGAGAATTTGATTGGCTGTTGCGGATACCTCGCACATATCGGTCTCAACTGAATTTCAAAGCTGGGATCTTTGCAATCAGTTAAAGAACTTAATGAAAAGAGGGGATTATGGCTCTGTTCAGAATTGCAGACTTTTTCACATACTTACTGAATATGGCTTTGGCACATACTGGGGATTAAATGCTATTTTCCATTGTAGTGTGCTGTTTAGTAGCCAGTATGTGAAAATAACAATATTTGTACTGCTCAGTCACATGACCTCCAGGCTATCAAAATCACCTGGGTCCCAGTGAGATGTAACAATTGACCTTGTTGCACAGTGGGATGCATGGTGACCTTGAGTGTCCAGAAGGGTGGCATTTAAATAAAATGTATTATGTTATTATTATTATTATTATTATTATTATTATATTTCCATTATCTCAAGCAGGTTGTATGCCGCAATAGGACGATCAGGAGTGGGCCATAACAAATGACCATGGGTCCTGTCGTTTCTTCACCCAGTTACATTGACAACACCTTTCTCAAAATTCTGCCTGTCCCAAGCAATGCTGTTTTCTGTGGCAACTCCATTTGAATCACGATCTCAACTTTACCCGGCCATTTTTCAAATTTTGTTTGTCACTGTTCCAAGGGCTCCCAAAACAACAGGAACAACTTTTACTTTCTTCAGCCCCCACAAGCGTGCTACCTTCTGTTTTAGATCTCGATAACTTTCCACCTTATCCTTTTCTTTCTCAACTATTATCATCATTATTAATAATTTTATTTATAAAATATACTTTGAAGGCAGTTCTGGCTGCATACTGTGTCATTTTGCCAATGTAAGCAGCCATCTGGGTGTCTTTGGCATGCTAGTAAAATCCATGTAGGTCATATATTGTCCACATCTTGCTAATTCTGGCCACTATTAGAAATCTAGCTGCAGTGGTTCGTGATTCTGAATATTGCAGTTGTCAAGGGGTCTTATATTTAAGCAAACATTTTTCCAAGATATTCACTTTTTAAACTAAGAATTATTATCAAAATAATTCTATTAGAAATTTTAACTTAAAACACTGAGTTTCTGTAGCATCACATCAGTGGTTAAAACAGCTGTTTTAATGAATATATAGATACTTAGAGAAAAAACAGTTATTGAGATAACCAAACAGTGTTTGGTTATAATTTCAGCTGTAATGTGAATGAAAAAACATTCCTAATGTCACTACAGAGCGTTCTTTCCCAGGTTTTTATGTTCTAGTATTGATTTTGACCCCCCCTAAATCAATTTTGGCAGGAAACAGCTAATTAAATATGCATATTTTGATTTACTCATATTCAGAGGTACATATTGCAAAAAGAGCTCTGTGCAGACATAGATCATCAAAAAATGAAGAGAACTGCCAAATATGAAGTTAATTGGATGTACAGTTGCTGAGAAATCAGTTTTTTCTTGTTGAAAATCTGTATTTTTAGAAAAACGTGATTTTTTTCGGCAGTAGTAATGTGATCGAAGTTTGACAGTAATGTTCTCAGGAGGAATACATTTAGTATTTTGTTTTTAGTGGTTTTTAGGATTTTCTTACCTCCTTGAAAGGCACCAGCCTCATAAGTAACTCCCTCTTCCTCAATCTGTGTTTCTTCCCTAGTGTTACGTGCTTTTCAAGCGTCTATTTGTTTCTTTTCTTTTAAGTTCTAGTGTGCGTTTTTCACTCCGTTTCACACGTTCTGTCCATTTCGTGATAGCCTTTCATTAAGTGTGCCCCTGCCTTTATGCCAAGTTTCATAAGAATGGAGGCAATTCCTCGTTGGCCATCATTGAAAGTCACCACACTCATAGCTATTCCAGCCTTGAAGACAGTGCTCGTGACGAATGTTTCCTTCGGAACACGACTCCATATTATGGACAATTTGAAGGACCACTTCATGTTCCTACCTCAGAACTAAAATTTTGAACCAAAATTGGCATTTTGCTTAGCTATAGGTCCCCTTACCCTGATTTAGTGGCATTGCTGAACAAAAGGGCTGTCACTAAATGGCCGTTTAAGGACAGAAGTCCCACCCAGGTACTGCTGTCAAACCATTCAAACCAATATTCTGTTTAGCGAATCTCCCAAGCAACCATGTTTTCAACATTTGCAACTGAGACTTCTAGTGGTTGCTTCTGTATCCTGTGGGTGGCTGTCAAGCTGTAACCAATCAGAGGGCATTTGAAAACAGTCAGAACTGAAATGGACAATGAGTGAAATGATGTAACTGTATGCCCCAATCCCTGAACTGGCTGTTATTTTGCCCTATAAATACCGCTTAGGTCCAGTGCTCAGAAAAAGACAAGTGGGGGAGTATAGTCATGGATCCTAAATATGAAACACCGAAGCACAATGTCTGCAGACAGAAAAATACATTTTTTAGACTTTAAAAGTGGATTCTTGATGAAAACACAACAGCCATCTTGGGTCGACCAAAAACTGGTCTTCATCAGTGTCAAAGAGCACGTGTTTGTTTCCATTTCACGCACTGACCCACAGACGTCCTTTACGGATTAGATTGGACTCCCCCGAACGGAATACTGTAATAACCTCTGTTCTACACAAGCAGAGACCGGAGAGAGAGAGCCAGTGGGGGATAAAGAGTGCTCTTGTAAAATTATATCACGCTCCTCCGCTTGGTCCATTTCTTCCCAGTAGTCAACGATAATTAAATTTTATACAGATTTAATATTGGTATATTGGATAGACAGTAATATAACATGGTAATTTAGCAAGCGCCGTGCCAACATGTCAATTTTAAGTCATCGTTTTCGTCTCCTCTCTGCGCCTTTTTCACATGATGGGGGGGAAAGCCGCAATATTTTTTCTGTGGGACTAAATATGCGGTATTCTAGAGCCTTGCATTTCTCTTTTGTTTTTTTCTTACAGTCTCTACCTCGGTACACGGGGTTCATGTTCGCAGTTCATTAACTGACGCACAAAAGCTGCCACGGGGCTGTTGTTGCTGTGACCTGCTGTGTGCTGTATTGTGTGAACGCGAGCGGTTTGCTCGACAGCGTGCGGCAGCTGCTTTAGGGGGATGATGGCGGTATATCATTAGGTTATAGCGGCGCAGTCAATATCCGAACAAGAGTGAAGGGAGCGCGTTATTTGTTCTACGGGCCGTAAAAAAAGGGGACGGCGTAAAAATGATGGCCGTGAATGGTCAGCAATAATTTTTTGCTCTGATTAGAGGTCATTTTCTAATAGGTGAGGAACGCAAACACTGAGGCGGGGCCATTTGACTGGCTGCTTGCCTTTTATTTATGTTTGTGTGTGTGTGTGTGTGCGTGTGTTTGTGCTTCTGTGAACATGAATGCGCGAATGTATTTCTAAATGGTGAGGAAAGCAAACACTAAGGCAGGGCCATTTGACTGGATGCTTGCTTTTTAATTATGTGTGTGTGAGTGTGTGGGTGGGTGTGTTTGTGTTTGTGCGTGTACATGAATGTGCCTGTCTATGTGAGTATAGGTCAGTATGAATGTGCCTCTGTATTTGTGAGTGTGTTTATGCTTATGCATATATGTAAGTGTGTATGTGTTAGTATATGAGTCTGTGCGTCTATATATTCTTATCTGTATGAATACATGTGTAAGAGCACGTGTGTGTGTGTGTGTGTTCGACCAGCGAATCTACCTCCCTCTTGGGGCAAAGCTGGTGATGCAATCCTCCCCGTATGCTGGTAGTCGTGGCGATGGCGGAATGACTGACAGCCGCACTCTGACAGCAGGGGCTCAGGTCTGGTTGCCTTGGCAACCCCCGGGGCCCCCGGCCGCCCGAGCTAGGTTGGGCTGGCGTAGCCAAACACCTGCCCAATGTGGCTCCATGGGGAGCAGGGCCAGAGCAGATGAGCAGCTTTCAAAACTGAGAGGGGGGGGGGGGCTGCCAATATTAGACCAGCTGTCCAATGAGAGGCAGGGAAATTTATTCATTATCCGGAGGAAGAGGCAGTTCCACAGGGGTGATTTGATTAATTTTCAGACCTCCATCTTGTCAGTCTGTTTTTTTGTCCTCAGACTCGGGAAACAAAGCGCGCGGGGCGGGGGGCGGGGGGGGGCGAATAGCTGACTTCAATGGGAGTTCCTATGGCCACTATTCATTTAGACTCATGCCTGTCAGCTCTGATTGATAGCGCAGACAGTGATTGGACAGGTTCTCTGCCTATCTCAAACATTATCTGGCAGATGATGAGGAAAAGAGAGAGAGGGAAAGGGAGAGATAGAGAGAGAGAAAGGGGTGGAGGGAGCGAGAGAGGGAGGGGTTGCGGATTGGTTGGCGTGAGAGAGAATGAGAGGCAAGAGCAGGGGTAGAGAACTAGATACTGATGTTAGATAATATAATTGGTTATGTGTTATATGCGTTTTTCATGTTCTGCTGTATGTAATGCTGTATTGGATATGTGAGCAAGGAACAGAACAGCTAAGAACAAACCAGCGCAGAGAGCAGATTCAGAAACAACAGTAAATGGTGTTGAATCTTATAGTTGACCTCACTGCTCAAATCCTGATGAATCTTCTCTGGAGGATGTTGTGTGAATGTTAGGCCGCGTTGCTAAAATACCTAATCACTTTCAGATACCAGTCCTATTTTCAGAGATTAAATTTATTTTCACAATTATTAAAATTCCACAGTCTGATAAATTATTACAAAGAATTTTTTTTTGGAGTATTTTGCCTGACTGACGTGGGCAGTCCTCTGTAAGGTAGCTATCCACTGTTGACAAATTGTAGTATTTCCAGGGATGGGAGAGGTGGGTTCTGGGTAATGGAGTGGTGCGTGGGGTTGTAGCCATATTCTAGAGAGGGTTTTGGACCCCAATCCCCAAAATGCCTTAAAAACTGGTAGAATAAAATAAAAAAAGGCACACGAATCAGGCATTTGACTGCTCATTCATTGCCTATGGTTAACTGTCTGTTTTGTTTCACTGAGTCATACCACGGCCTCAGTTCAATTAAAGATAGCTATATTTTGTTGATGGATGCAAAATTTCTGAATGACAGTTGGTAATGGTGTGCTAAATGATGCTTTAATTCCAAGATACTATTTCCAAATACAATACGGAGGGGCAAAAAACCACCGAGTAAGAATAATTTTAACCCATTCATCGATTCTAAACGGGCCATGATATCCCGCAATGTCAGGACCCTGTAAACTAGCGGCGCGTTTTTCACTCTAGTGTTCCTGTTGTAGGATTGCACCATTTCTGCTCTCGCGGATTTCAGAGAAGATCCAATTTGCAGTAAAGGATGAGCACAGCAGCAGCAACCCGACCAAGTGCAATTCTTCAGATTCACCACGATGCACGACAGGCCTCTTTACATTCAGCTACATAACGAGATCGTAACCACAGATACAGTTTCGCAGGGTAGAAGAGGCAGGGAATTTACGGTATTGGGACGTAGAAGAAGTGCAGCAGCTTGTGTTGCATTACTCAGTTTGGGGATGCGTACAGGACGGGCTCGGGTGAAGTCGGGGCAGATGATTTCGGTACCTCGCTCTCCCTACAACCCCCGCCCCCCACACCCCCCTCCCTACTTCACTCAGCAGGGCAAATGTATCAGCAAATTGAATCGGTTATGCTTCGCAAATCAGATTTGCAAGGAGGAGGGACCACTACTGCTAGATCACGGGGGGCTTCAGTGTTATGTGTATTTCGGGTGAAAAATTGATTTCTGAGGCCTCTGTCAGCTCAGCTTTCTGTCTCCTCCCCTCCCACGCCGCTCGCCAGATGCACATTCAAAATAACACACTTTTATACTGAAGTCTTACAAAAACAGGCCTCTAAATATTGTTTACAATTTCCTTCACATTTGCGGTGGCAGTTCACATAGCTGTCTCACTTTCAATGGTGATTCTATGTATGCTAGTAACAACGTTCGTAATAATGGGCCGATGATAATAGCATCATTCATTATGATGGACTGATAAGAGATCGCCTCCTCTCTATATGTGACCCAAGACTGTTCCTGAGCTGAAATAGTGTATTACATGACAGCATGACCGAGCATGACGGTTTGCTCATAATGGTGGGGGCAAATTATGCAGCGACTGAACTTGATAACAAGGGGTGTAAATGATAAGTGTAATATGCGACCGCGCGCGTGAAACAGACATTGAACGCAGTTACCTAAATTGAAAATATGGTCCTCAAAAAAAAATGGACATATGAACGATACATTATATGATCTAAATACATTGTATGTATTCCTCTAACCCTCTCTTCTTCTTCTCTCCCTCTATCCTCCCATCATCTCTCTCTCCATCTCTCCAACCCTATATCTCTCTCTTCCCCCAGATTTTTCTCTGCCACCACACTCTCTCTCTCTCTCTCTCTCTCTCTCTCTCTCCCCTATGAACCACTGATCTCTCAGTCCCTCCTCCCCTTTCTCTCTCCCTCCCTCTCTCTGTAGCTCTGACCAACCCTTCATCTCCCTTGGTGTCTTTAGCCCCCCTCCTCTCTCTGTCTTTGCCTCAAATTTGCACTCCTACCAATGTGCTCGCTCTCCCTCTCTCTCTCTCTCCCCTACTAACCAATGATCTCTTCCAGTCTCTCCTCCTCTCTCTCTCTGACTGCATCTCTCTAGCTCCCCCCCTTCTCTCTCAAACTGCCCTCTTTCTCCCTCTCTCTCACTGTAACTGCCTCTCTCTAATGCCCCCTCTCTTTCTCTCTATCTCCCTGCTCTCTCCATCCCTCTCTCACTCAGTCTCTCTCTAAACCCCTGTCCCCCTCCTTCCATCCCTCTCTCCCTCCCTTCACTGCTGTTTTTCCCTCCATAATTGCACACCAGCCTTTGCCCCAGGCTGGTCACCCTCCCCCCCCGATGTCCCAGTCGGGGTGGGACGGGGTCAGTCCGGCCGGCCGGAGGATCGCGGTCCCAGCCCCTCTCCCTGTTCCTGCTGCACAAAGGCCCTTTTCTTCCCTACATGCAGGGGGAAGGGGGGGCCCCCACACTGCCCTGCGGCCCCGGGGCCCCCCGCGGTGTAATTAAGCGGGTCCTGAGTGAGATTGATGGGGGTCAGAGCCCCTCTCTCGCCCCCGAGGGCAACCCCACGGACCCCAGATACAGCTGGACGTCTCCAGATGTACCCCCAAACACTCCCCCCTTTATCTCCCGCAATCGCGCCCCTTCGCTCGCCGCTCGCTACCATGCAGAGTAAATTGGGTCTGGACTTTTTATTCCTCCTCAAAAATTCGGAACAGGGCGAACAGTGACAATATGCAGGCCGGCTATCCGCCAGCAGGAACGGACGGAAATAAAATGACAAATTGAACTGGAGAGGATGGGACAGAGAAACAGAAGGCGATGAGGGCGTTCAGACAACTGCATGCGTGTGGCATAACTGGTCTGGCGTTCTCTCGCTGACACGAGAAGTGATTATAGCCATGTGGCCATCGCAATGTAGCACATTTCTGTCTTCGGCTTTAAATGACATTTGTGTCCAGGCAAATTTTTTTGTTCAGATTATGTCACAGCATGCTTTATATTTTAGAGTAAACCTAATGCATGCGGCTACTTCAATGTTAAAGAAATAAACAAACACAATCATCAATATATATGCAAATTAAGGTATAATAGTAATTTAACTTTCCAGAAATTAAGGTTTGAGGAGCGTAGAGAAGAGTACTACAATGCACGTTAGCTCAGAATTATAACGACGTCAGAAAGTGACTTTCAGCTGAAGCTGTACTGGCTCTCCACCGCTGGCGGTGACTGCTGAATTAATTACTTCAGCTACAGATAATATACTGTACAGTGCAGTGTGTACGTATTTAAACTGTCAAATAGTCTGTGCTTTTTGGCTCTGCGCTCCGGCAAATTGGATTTGAAAATAAATGAATATGAGGATAGAGACTGTCAGCTTTAATTTGCGGGAATTGACAGCCATATCATGCGGTCCATGCGGGCATTACGGCCATTTTACGCGGTGTCCCTGCCTGAGTGCTTAAGATAGCACTGTAGATGTTCCAAGTGTGCTGGAACTCCTTGGATTCAACATAAAATACATGTATTTTGATTCTAATGTCACTTAATCCCCACAATAAGCAGTGACTCAGCAAAACAGCACCAGACGTGTAAAATAAGGGAATTCTACATTTCCCAGATGAGGAAATTATCTAAAACTGTATGCTGCCTTGAAAACAGCTGGTGCATTGAACAGTGTACACTATCGAGTTTGATCTATGGAAATTCAGGTCATGGATTAAAGATAGACGGGATCTCCACTCAGTAACACTCTAAGCATAGGTGTAATGGAGAGCACTGTTTTTCAGTTATATTAACAATGACATGATGAAAAAAGACACACTAAGAAAAGTACTCTCAGAGAGGGAACAGATTGGATGATTAGATAGTATTTACTGGCCACTCTAGAACGACGGATTCAGTAATGATCAGCAAGCTGCCAATATCACCTCAGAGCAAATATGATTGATTGTGGGGTTAAGTGCCGTGGCAGTGTGTGGCTGAGGGGGGTGGTGTTGCGGGGGAGGGGTCATATTTGGAATGAAACTATGGCAGCAGTTTTTTTTTTTTTTTTTTGGGGGTTGACTCATAACTGGATGCAAAGAACCCTCTGCCAAAAAAAAAACCAAAATAAAAAAAACCACATACTTCTTATGAATTGACTAAATTGCACTGGTTGCCATGTCAGTGTTTTTCTGTTTATTGTCAATATTCTTCAGCTCTCCTGTCACGCTTCAATAAAATTCCTACTCATCTGGCCGTACAGAGAAAGCACTAGTGACCAGAGCAAGGAGTTTCGAGTTTATGGCCCCTTTGATGTCCTCTCAGTAGCTTTCCAAAGCATTGTTTGACCGTCATTAAAAACTTTGTATTTGTTATTTATGCGCATAGTGAGTCCGACAGCATTACAATTTTTGACAAATATTCACTGGTAATAAAATAATAAGCATACATGTGGACATACAGCTTACTTTTACCACTGTGAAAGCAGTTCCAAATGCTTGTTTATTGATGCAGTATTTGCCAGTATACTACTGCATTCCGGAAATTAAAGAGTAGACATTTTTTATTTAGAGCACTGCAACCTACTTTTCGAAACTCAAACACTTCTGTTTCAGCTTTATTTTTTAGGGAATTATTTTCCGAAGGATACTCGGAAGACTGGAGGCAATATTGCTTGCAGATGAATGCAGAGGTATCGTCCCTGAACTGCTTTGAATTACTATTGTATTTTGCGTTCCCATCTCAAAACTAATTTCAAGAACTGTGTATATTCCACACAATAGAAATATATATGTATTTTTAAAAATAATTCTCCTACAAGCTACTCAACTTTTTTGCAATGAGGCAACAAATTCAACTCAATTGAATCTACTTTATTGTTATTGTGTAAAGGGCAGTCTCAAAGCAAAACAGGACCTACCTGTAGCAATATGTTGTACTAACAGAAGTATTTTTTTACCATAAAATGGAAAGTGCACACTCTGACAACAACTGCAAAAGATTTGGAACTTTCACCCTGCGTGCCATTTTTGTCTGGTAAATTCAGTGTAAAAATCTGCAAAAATAATAATCTAATTTCATGTAATTAAATCTTTTGAAACATGCTGATATTAAGGCAACTTTCATAATCAATTCATCAAGGTGGCAGATTACTAATACATTAGCACTCTTTAATACATTAGCACTCTTTACTGAGCGGTCCAAAATTGAGGTAACATTTACTGCAGACCAATAAAAAGTCTTCCCAGTCCAAAATAAATAAATAAATAAACAAAAAAAACAGCGACCCTCTTTAGTCGGCGTGGACCACGTACATTTTAATACCGCGCATTCACCTTCAGCATCCTTTTCTAATCTGTAGTTTCATCGCACATTTAATAACACTTTTTATGCAGTTACTACCTATGGTATCACTGAGACAGCAGGCCTAAATTTTATTGGATGGTGTTTCCCTTTAAGCAATAAACCGCAATCACGAGCTCAGGTGTGAACCAAGCCAGCTCTTCTCCTGGCGGAGTCATTCGCGCTCGAGCTCATTTCGCGCTTTAATTATCGCAGCGGGGGAAAAGAACGCTGATTGGCGCGAGGGTTGCCGAGCGACCCGGGCGGTCTTACGCAGCCTCGGAAATCCAAGCGTTCCCATTTAAATGCGCGAGGCGGCGGGGCAGACCTCATCAGCTCCTAGAATTCCCACTGAAGCAGCACGGACTGCTCGGGTAGTTTACAGCTCTCTGGCGCCCCGTTTAAAATCCCAGACTGGCTCGCTACATCTGGCCACCTAATCATTCGCGAACAGTTGCCTGGCTACGCAATCCCCGCATTCCCAACCCGGCTCGGTTCTCCTGGTGGTCAATTTAAAAAGAATAAATAAGTAAATTACATATTGGTAAAAAGGAAAGTTATTAGTCGTCCAGGCCAAACTGCTTGAACAAATGCTAACAAATACATATGGGTCAATGTGTTTATTTTGTGGAAATAAATCAGTTTTAATGTGGGATAATTCCTCGATGAACTGAAGCCCACTAAAATGCCAAGGCCTGTTTCTATTTCAACTCCCCAGGCTGTTGTAGTAACCTACTAGCAGAACAGTAATAAATAATGTATTCAGCCTACATTCTGAAATAAGCTTAATCCCGGAAATAATGAATTAAACATGACGAGCGGCTCAAGGGAACCCAGCTCATTAGTTCTTCTTGCAGGCCTGTTTGATTTGTTAGGGGTCAATGAATTCAGTCCAAGGCCTACATGTGAATACAATATCATGCACCGTGGAAAAACATGGTCGGCTAACACTGTGTTGTCGCATTTCTTCGTAATACGATTTACTTGACATCATATCACTGGTCTTTATGCTGGCCTATTAGACTACTAGGTGGAGGTCTACATTGCGATTGTGTATGAAGAACTAAAATGGTGTTGATCATACTTTTTTGCGCTTAACACAGTGCAAAAATGCATCCATGTCTCTCTTCATATGAAATTCACAGAGTCTACCGATGTCTCCACATTTGATGACAGTCATGTTCACTGACCTGTTCTGTTATTGGTGGACAAAGTGTTTGTGTTTGTTCACTTTATGGAAAAAAGATAGCAGTCTCAATAATAGACTGCACTCCTTCCAACACATTCTTAATACAAAGTCATAACGTTGTATTGTAGCCTGTGGCTGAGAAATTGTTCTAATTTAAGAAGTGAAATGTCTGCTTCACTGAGTTTAACCCTTTGAAACGCAAGTTTTTTGTTGTTTTTTTTCCCCCACGGCTCTAATCTATGACTGTTTCATTTTTCATTACCAGTGCATCAAGTTACATTGCGCTGTTTGCGATCTCAGATGTTAAAGGGTAAAAAAAAAACGTGATGGGGGATTGGGGGGGCATGTGTATCTTCTACCTGGCACGCAGCAAGTATCGCGCAGATAATGCCAGCAGGCCGTAGTTAATCACGTCTTAAAAGGAGTAATGGATGCCGCGCTGTGGCCTGCTTTGTTTTCCCGCAAATTAGACACCGATTTGCATAGAACCTTTACTCATCCTCATCGCCATGGAGACAGTTTGTCCTTTTCAGAGGCAGTCGAGCGTGGCCCCCAGGCGCGCTTGACAAATTAATTTTTTGTGCCAATTCGCTCTCAGGCCGGTGGCTACGTGCCCGGTGGTAGTAATTGATAGCTGACGTGGTAAATAGTGCAGAACTTTTTTTTTTAAAAGATAGAAGTAAGCGGAGGTGTTCGACTGCAGAAATGATTGAGATATGATGGAAAGAGGGAGAGGGGAAGTATGGGAGCTCACCTTGATTAATTGGACAGGTGTCAGTTACAATGATCCTCGTGACATGGGGATTGGAGCTTCTGTGCATGTGCATGTCTACGTGTGCGAGCATGTGCGTGTGTATGCGTGAGTGTACGTGTGTGTGTATGTGCTAGTGTGTGTGTGTGTGTGTGTGTTTTTGTCAGTGTGCATGCCAGCGCTAGTAAATGTTTGTATACATGTATGCTTCTGTGTGTGAGCATGTGCGTGTGTACACACGAGTGTCTGTATGTGTGTGTGTGTGTGTGTGTGTGTGAATGCTTGTGTTTGTATGTGTTTTTGTCAGTGTGCATGCAGGTGCTAATAAATCTGTGTGTGCATGTATGCTTATCTGTGTGTGGCGGGACTACAGTTTTGGGCCCCATTATATCTTTAGTGTTTTCACAGATTTTTTTTCCTTTTGTGCTGCCTCTGGTTTTGGTCACATGGGATTGTGGGCACCTCCTGCCCACGTACAGTGATGTTGGGCTGTGATGGTATCCCTGACGCTCAGGATCATTTCTGCTGCCATATAATGGCAGCTGCACACATACTCAGAGTCGACTGCAGTATTTTTGCGGTGTATCCATATTCCAGCACACTAACATTTTGATAGCCAGTAGCCTCTTTACCTCATTGGAATATCGCACAGATAGTGACGCCTTAAATGTGCTCAGCCGTTTGGAGAGCACATTCTGAGTCAGTGAATCTAATTGAAATATGCGTTGACCTTAAAGCAAACTGATTAAGCCATCTGTAACACACAATTGAGGTATGGTATGTGGAAAAAAAAAATCCAGCCAGTTCAGTTTAACACACCTTTCAGTTTGAGACAGTGACTCAAAATGTGCTCTACCAAAAGATTGAGCAGGGAGTTAAAGAGTTAAACTGGGAATTTCAGTGCAGAATTAAAGCAGCAGGTAAAAGTCTCAGTGGTCCGCAGTTTTCTGGCGCTCTCATTCCTGATCCTCCACTCCTCACAGCCGTATGAAAGAGACTGGTAGCTGGAGAATAATGAGTAGCGCTGCAACTGCGCAGATACATTGATTAGCGATCTTGCTCTGTGCCTAACATGAAAAACTCCACCTCTGTAGTTTTACGTCATTGGTTCCTGCTATTGTGGAAAGAGACACATTCCAATTTGCTGCTTCTCTATTAATATTCATTAAGAGGTGTGGCTGATGAGGCAAGACACGAGAGAGAGAGAGAGAGAGAGAGAGAGAGAGAGCAAAAGGGGAGGAGGGACTGAGAGAGATCAGTGGTTTGTAAGAGAGAGAGCAAGAGAGAGAGAGGGAGTGGCAGAGAGAAAGGGGTGGAGAGGGGCCAGGGAAGGGTACTTTGATGGGAAGTGTTGGGTCTTCGGGAGTTGGAAAGCTAAAGTTTACAGAGCAGGAAATGTCCAAAGGCCAGAATGTGAAAGCTGTGCTTTTCTTCATACTTTCTGAATCTGGATTTAGCATCTCAGACCATGAAGCCAACAAAAATGTGAGAGGAAGAGTTCAGCTGTGGAGATGTAGTGATGTGGGAGGGGACTGAGATTAGAGCGAAAGAAGAGGGAAAGGTGCCCTGGCAGACCACCATCGCTTATTTCATTCCTCCTCATCTAACACACATGATCTTGTTTCCTCGGTCTTCAAAAGTTTCCTCCTGCTGTTTCCTCATAACCTCCTTTGGGTGAGGTAAGGGATTGAGGAAAGGAAGTTAGGTAGAGATACAAGCTGTGAAAACGAGTAACTTGGGATGAGCACCCAGTTCGACCCAATGCATGGCTGACTGAGTGACAGACTGCCCTGGAAACAGTTAATAGTTTGGCCACCTTTATGCATTTTAAAAGAAGGGTTGCCCTCTTTCCCAAGATGGGGGGGGTGTCAATGGCGTGTAGATGATTTTTTTTCTTTTTTGTAATTTTTTTTTTTTTTTTAACAGTGGCCATCACTCATTGTCCTAATGCTCTCAAAGGCAGGTCTGAAGACCCCCCACTCCCCATTAACGAGCAGTAGGAATAATGAGGGATGTCATTCCGCGCTTCGTTCTCACCGAGAATCATTACCGGAGTCAGAGAAATGGCAACGGCGCCATGAATCACGCTCGCGCCGCTATGAAATTAAAATCAAAGCGATGCCTCTCGCCGTCTCTGCTCGGCCACTGCGCCGGGTTCCCAGTTGACGTAAAACGTTTACTCCGCGCTGCCGCTAAAATGTTGCGGCAATGTTGTTCTGTTGGCAAAACATTTCGCAAATTGCTCCCACTTTGGTCCTGTTCCTCGTTCCTCTTAAGCCTTATTTATGCTCGACGCAGTCGCGAGCGCGCGAGGTTCGCGCGCCACAAATGACATAATCGCGCACCTGGCGACAGCCGCGCGCGCTGGCGCTTCGCGAGGTCGTGCACCTCCAGGATTTTGAAACTTTTCGCAAGCCGCGCTAGTGTCGCCTACACTCATTGGTCGCCCAGTTCAAAGTGCTTCTACTTCTACTGTGTTTTGCCTGCTTGTACCACTCCCGATAGTATTTTTTTTCTACTGCACCCTGTCTTTGCGGCGAATAGTGCAACGGAGAATGCGCCAAGTATAAATTCCTCCGTGCTCTGTTGAGGTGCGTGCGCAATTCGCGAATGGAGCCAGGCGAAGGTATAACTGAGGCTTTACTCTGTTTGTGATGTCTGGGTCGCTTCTTGAGTGGATTTGAGGTTTGACAGCAATATTTAAGTTCATTTCTGTAAAAAAATCTTGGACATCACAAAGGAAGGATTGTGTGTGTGTGTGTGTGTTTTATTATTATTATTATTATTATTATTATAAATTTAAATAGCACCTTTCAAGCAATACAGCACAGAGTGCTTCACAAACAGGTAAAAAATAAATGTATATAAAAAGCAATAGTATAAAGTAGGAAAATTGAGGGAATTAAACATAAAATAAGGAAGAATTAGGATTTTAAAAGCAGTCTTACTCAAAATTACACCTGGAAAAAAAAAGAATTTAGACAGTAATAGCAAGCCTATAAAAGTACGTCTTCAAAAGTGTTTTAAAAAGTGGATAAAGATTCAGCATTCCTAATATTAATTCCAGAGTCTTGGGGCTTTAACTGAAAAGGCTAAAACACGCATTGTTTTAACTTAGACTCGGGAACAGCCAATAATGCTTGCTTTGATGACCTGAGTGATCAGTTTGGTTTATAAAGGATGAAAAGCTCATTTATATATTCTGGTGCCATACTGAGAAGAGCTTTGAAGATAATCAATAAAATTTTAAAATCAATTTGAAAATGAATTGGCAGCCAGTGCAAAGATGTTAAAATTGGACTCATATGAGCTCTTCAATTCCTTTTAGTGTGCAATCTTGCTGCTGAATTTTGAACTACTTGTTGTTTAGCCAGAGATTTCTTATTCAGGCAGGTATATAAGGAGTTACAGTAGTCTAACCTTGATGAAATAAAAACATGAATATTTTTTTCAGTATCTTCAAAAGACAAAACATCTAATTTTAGTCATGTTTCGGAGTTGCAAATGGCATGACTGTACAAGCTTCATAAACTTCTTTTCTGGAGAAATTTTATAGAGTCAATATACAAAAATACATTCTAATGTTTGTCTAATGACTAATGTTCAGCTCCATCAAGACGTGAAAAACCACCAATTCATAAAATTTAAATCCACAGTCTTTTGAAGAGAAAGAGGAGAGGAAAAAAGGAGCATTTAAGGAATCTTGCGCAGTTCAAAACTTTTTCAGACACCCCAAGATTGAGTTGAGTTTATTTCTATAATTTTACATAACATATATCATTGTAAGTAAATACAAAAATATAATAATGTGTAAAAAAATATACAGGGTAACACAAAAAAAGCGATAAAAACAGTTGCTTCCATTGTGGCCCTTAAATAAGCTGCCTCTTCAACTTTTTCTTTTTGTTTCCCTTATTTCTCAGTTTATCATGCACAGCATGTTCGTTGCAGGTAAAGCAATGTTAAGAAGCCGGTGTAAAGCAGCAACACAAACTTTCAAAAGCCAAGCCTGAAAGTAAATTGGCGCAAAGTGTCCGCGTGTCGCGGGATTACTATCCGTGTCGAAACAAGGAATCGAAGGCAAATCTAGCCAGTGCCGATATACTGTATAATCCATTATCAAATAGACGATGACAAATGACTGCACACTGCACTCTGCTGGGATATTTGAGAATTGCATCATTGACAAAGTAATTTCTCCTGCTCATGCTCAGCACTGAAGTAAAATCTTATGCCAAAATTATCTCTCACCTTGCTCAGTAAGTACCATTCCACGTACATGACCGGACGTAACCGCAGTGCAAAAGTAAGGCAGAAAAACAGTTGCTGACACGTTTGATTTTAGATAAGGGAGAAATCTTTATCAAAATTGCAAATACGTAACAGATTTTCTCACATTTTACCAGCAGGGGTCAGTGCTGTTACAAAAAAGTTTGAACAAGCACATTGCAGCCGAAACTGATGATGTAAATAAGGCAGAACGAAGCGTGCGGAATGCGGACCGAGAGAGAAGTAGCGGCAATCTGGATGTCACCTCCCCTCGCGGCTCTTTCATTGGTTTATGTCACGATTGTTCATACACTGTTACATAAGTCTTGAGGTGGAATTTGTTTGTTTAACGTCATATTGTATCTGTGCATCTGTCTTCTGCATGAAACAATTTTTTTCGCGGCCAATTGATTCGTGCAGTTGGGGACCAGTTAGATATCCTTTTATTGAGATTTACTCAAATGACATCAGTGACAATATATTGATATTAACAATATAAATCGTTCTCAGTATCATAATCTCGACAACAAATATCGGAAAGGAATTTAACATTAACATCACGAAGATTGTTGTATGCAGGAGAGGAGACCAGCTTTGGCCTTCATGAAGAATGGGGTTTGACGAAAGATTAATTGTAATTTAGAAATCATGAAGAGTATGACAGCGTGCGAAACACCTGCGGAAAAGCCGATGCAAAAACCACAATGAATAAGAAGGCAGTGTCATCACTATCCCCCGCCACGATCAGGGGCCATAACTCCGTCAAGCGAGTCATGAGTAGCTTATTAAGAAAACAAAATTCACGCATCTAGGGACAATGGTTTCAGAGAAATCTTGCCCTATTTGTAGCCCGGACGGACGGACAGACCCCAATTCAATATCCCCTGGTCACACTTTGTGGCAGGGGGATAAAAATGCTCATTATGGCAGATCCCACTGAGTCCTTTTCCAGAATAGTCATTCATCACCTTATGCTACAGTGCTGCATGCCTCTTTGCACATACCAGGGTAGGGCTTGTGCAAATTAAATCCTCTGGAGTTAGTCTGTGATTCATCAAGCAAGCAATCACACAGAGAAAGAGGTGCCTGTGGAATCCAGGTGTTGACCTTTACCTTCAGCCAAAAGAAATGCCGCTGTCATTTTAACGCTGTTACTGAAAGCAAGATGGAAGTGCCTTCGGCATCTATAACAAAGCATAAAACAAATTGGGGAAGCTGTTGTCTAGCAACTAAGGTGCGCAGCAGGGACTCAGGAGGGTGGTGGTTCAAAACTCAATGTGACCGCAGCACAGTCGGAGCTGTCAAGCCTTTGAGCAAAACCCTTCACTCCACGTTGTCCCCTGGGTGACTGGCCCCTAATTAACAGTAAGGTGCTTTAGATAAATGTGTCAGGATGACTACATCCCCTACCACACAACCTTTGACCTTTGTGACTGGAACGTATCCTGACATACAATTAGGCGAGAGGCGGGATTACGCCCTGGAAAGATTGCCAATCCAGTGCAGGGATGGAAATTTACGTGAGTATATTCAACCTCCAAAAATATGGTTAACTAACTCAAAGTTGAGGAAAGAGAAATTACCAATACCTTCCCCTCGAGCCTCAGTTGGTCTATTACCTTCGACAGAAGATCGTTAGCCTTCAATCAATTGTGACTTCAATCCATTCTGACAGAGCTTTTAAAGGGGCAAACCTCAGAACCTGGGGTTCACTTTATTTTCCCTTCCTTATAGATCCTCAATTATGTCGCCAGGTGCACAGCAAAAAATCTGCCCCTTGTGACCTCACAAAGGAGAGACACCCCACCACAATAATGGAAGAACTCATCAACTGTTTGGCTCAAGTTGATCAGTGCTTCTTCCCTCTGAGCAGTCACCTCCTCACATGGTGTCACTCAGGAAAAGATTTTGGAACGGCTTGCACTGGCAAATTGACTGCATACCTGGTGACATGATAGCAGACCTTAAATCAAGCTGAACCGTCTCACCTGCTTTCCTCTCCTCCTCTGGAATCTTCACCCCTTCCTGCTGAGTCAGGCGTTGCGCGGATGCCGAGGATTGCTCTGGACTGACAGGTATGCGAAGGCATCAGAAACGCGCACAGACGCTATCTCTGACGCCATCACCGCGCGTACCGTACAAGGACATTCTGTCCAGGAGCACTGGAAACTACCCAAAGCTTTCAGTTCCCCTGTCGCTGAACAGAAGCTGGAAAGCCAGTAAAGAAAGAAGGCACCTTACCTTTGGGAAGTCCCTGCTTATCCAAGAAAAGGAATGTACAACTAGGCCTCATTGATATCAAGTTGGTAAGTGCAGAATAGTGATAAGGTCAATATGCCTCATGTATATGTTTAATAATTTGGTATGAAAATGAGTAATACTAATAATCACAAAGTTAATTATTTATTGGTGCTGACAGGTCACGTTTTAACTTCTTGACGACACACAAGTACATATATCATGTATAATTTTTTAGAAAATAGTGTTTATTATGCTTTCAGATGTCGTTAAAGTTCACTTTCTGCTAAATTATCTGCCATTGGAAAGGATCGGTTAATTTATTCACTGCAATGGAGATGCCAGAGGCTTTTACCTCAGGAGCTGGAAGAACTTTCTGTCTGATGGATCCGATTGAAATGCAAATTCAGACTTGTTGCCTTAGTCTCGGAAGGGCTCCGCAGGGTCACTGCAGATGAGTTCTGTCTCAGCGAAGGGTTCCAACCTGTGAGAGTTCAGTAAAGAACTGTAAGGGGGTTCCTATTAGAACCCTTTTTTTTCTAAGAGCATATGAAACCTCTGGATGTAAACGTAACTTGATTTCTTAAATGTGAGGAAAAACGTTAGGCACCATTGCTTCCTGTTTCACTGTCATTTACTGGATATTCTAATAAATAACTAGGACTCAGAAGGTTGCTGGTTCAAGACCCCATGCAGCTACAATATTATCAGTGCAGCTGCAGGGATCTTAACCCTATTGTTCCAATGGGGACTGGCCACTGCTTGGTCTAGTCAACTGTAAGCCATGCTTGATACTTATACCAACATGCAAGTCACAGGCATTGACACAATATACTGCACACAATGATGTCTCTTTGTCAGGATTGCAAACACAATGAGGGTAATGATGGCAATATATTATTAAATTTTTTAAATATTTTTATATATATATATATATATATATATATATACAGTACTGTGCAAAAGTCTTAGGCTCATTGAAACGAATTTCGTAGGGCAAATATGCTTTCAAAAATGATTAAATTAAAAGTTTCTCATGACTCAGAAATGTACTAAACAGAGCCATAAACTGTTAAAAACTACATCAAACCAATATCTGGTGTAACTGCCTTTTGCCAAAAAATCTGGGAAACTGTCCTGTTGTGCTATAGTTTTATAAGATGATTGGCTTTTTGCTGACTCCAAGCAGAGTGGAAAACTTGCCACCATTCTTCTGCAGACTGACTGTCTCACTTGCATCTGTCCCTCCAAGAAATCACAAACAGCCATGATTATATTGACATCAAGGCTCTGTCAAGACTATAATACCTGTATTTTACTATTTTTAATAGAATACAAACATTTATTTATGAAACTTTTCTTTAAATTAGCATTTGGAATTTCAAATTTACGTTTTATCTTCAGGAACTCTAATATGGAATCAAAAAGTAAACATCTGACACAGATTCAGATTTTAAAAAGTATAGGGTGCCTAAGACTTCTTTATAATAATATTTTTTCCCCTCACCACTGTTTGAGGATTTTTCTCCTCACCGGGAGTTTTTCTCTTTTTTTTTTGCCTAATTTGCTATAGTGGGGATTAGGCTGGGCACTGCCCCTTTTATTTATTCATTTTATTTGTTTATTCACTAATTTATTTATTTTGCCACTGTTAAGCATCTTTGTGACAGTCTCTCCGTGAAAAGCGCTGTATGATTTGAATTTAATTGAATTAGCTGCAGATGAGTAATACCAATCGACACACTTATAATTGTATTGTAATGTGATATCATGATTCACACCGGCTAGTGTTTTGTTTTAGGGTTTTTCGGTGAACACTCACGCACTGTCAAGGTGTGTGTGTTTAAATCTCATTCTGTCTGTTCAGCTGGAGAACCTGCCAGGTTAGTGTGAACACACTGTCAGGATTAAGCCTTGTTGCTGTTGTCATGAGTTAAGAAAACTGAGAATGCCGGTCATTTTTTGCATAGCTGAGATATCGCTTCTGATGAAGGTGCGGAATGACTTCCCGTGGCAATGACTGAAAGTCTGTGAGGGTAAAGTCAACCATACTGGTTTGGTGAGGAGTGGGGGGCGGAGAGCCCAATCTTGACAGTGAATCTGGCCTTTTGCATAATGGCTGAGGCCATCGGAAGATTTCACATCACATACTGCACCAATTCATAACCCGTATAGGGCTCCTGTGAGAAACAGTGGGTTAGATGACACAAAGAGCTTCATATACAACCGCTGATGGTTCTTTGAAGAGAAACAAGAATAATTGTGCTTTAAAGGTGCTTTAAAGACATCTGAACTTTTTTCTTGATCAGTTTTACATAAATAAAAAGATTCCTGGATTGGCTCAGCTTGTGAATGCAGTCCAGGATGGGCACAGGTTTGACTCATCTTCTTGGCCAAACAGCTAGGACCATATAGCAAGTGATTTGGTTCCATAGGTTGATGGGGAGCCCACAGCGTTGGGTGATCGTGCAAAATGCATCGAATTTGTCATGGTGATGAAGATAATCTAAACGTTTGTTATGAAAAAGCAAATGCACAATCTAATGGTTTTTAACAGCAAATTACTTGATGGCTGTTAGACTGACTCAAAATTTTCTTTTACAAATTTAATGGCAACAATTGAGTGCATTTTAAAACAAACAATTGAAAATAGGTGGCACAAGTTCTTCCAAGGCATTTGCGGAAAAGGCCGGGCGACACAGGTGCTCGCGGTGCTGTCCTGCGGATGCGGTGGAAATAACGCGCCTACCGTGCGAGAGCTGAGATTCGGGCAAGAGGTAGATGGGCGCGCGCATCGGCAGGTCTAGCAAGTTGTGGGCGCACCTTCTTAGCAGCTGGGACAGCCGAAATCTCGCGGATTCTGTGACGTTGCAACAGCAATTGCCAAATGAGAGTCGAAACTCGGCGGCAAGTCAGCTGGTTCACCTGCAGATAAGCAGTCACTCTGAACGCGTAGTGTGGCCGTAGCTTAATTCAGGTAAGCATTTTAGACATTGTGATTTAAACGTCCGAAATATCTTCTGGTAATCACGTCATAGACTTTTGTTTAAGGGTGGGCTATTCGGATATTTTATACGGAGTTCCAAGGTTTTAGTGCGAGGCTTTTCTGATTGGGTTATTGAAAAATCTGTGTGTGGCCAAGTGCGGAGTGTTTGCTTACAGGATTTTTTTTTTTTTTTTGAAGCGGAGTGTATTTTCTGTTCTCAAATGCAGTTTGTAGGCCTACATGTGCTACAATTGATTAAATAGGCCTACATATAAACACGTGATGTCATTGGAGGTTTACGGTGTTATATAAATGGATGTTTAACAATGGAATTGCCTTCAAGCTGCACTGACGGTACTGGGCAATTGATGCCTACCTAAAAAAAAGTGAAGGAGTTCGTCATATATGTTCAACTGACTTAACTCGTGACCAATGGACCAAAAAAAAGTTTCCTCCTTATTTTCACTGTTGGATGTCGGTGGCCCCAATAATTACAAAACAGGAGAGAGTCAAACTTCTGCTTTTCCTGTGCCAGTATGTAGCCTACGTTAGAGTGATATCGCGATTCTCCCAAATAATCTGTAAACTGATTCACCATTAGGTTGGGTTCGTTTTGGCGAGGTACAAAAATATTTGTATGGCGACCTTTCGCGTGAAATACAATTCAGACACATCGCCTCATTAATTTGCTTAATTGTGCTTTACTTCATAAAATCCCCATCTTGCTCAATTTTGCGCTGCAAGTGCAATTCCTATCGCGGTATCACTGGCCCCTCCAGCCCAACTGCGTTGGGTGACTCCGCTCATTCTGAAGCGTTTTGATTTGAGTTTATTTGATAGATCATGCATGAAATGTAACAATACTAAAATACACATGATATATCGAGGATGGCACAAGAACGTCAAAAGACTTTTTTTTTTTTAAATTCTCTGAATACGTCTTAGGATGCATTTATTTCATGTCTGCCAGGTCAAAACTCATAGACCTGTAAGAGCATGATTTTTTTTTTTTTTTTTTTAATTACGTCGAAGCACGTGAGAAAATGTTTATGTGCAGTCACTGGAAAAAAGAAAACCAAACGTACGTCGTCAAACTTCGAACAGAAGGCAAATGATGGAATATAGGCAGAAAGTGAATCACGATTGAGGTCGACGAAATCTGTATACTGTCCGCTCTTATAATGCATATGATACAGACTGGAGAAATGCTTTGAATGTTGATATTTTTGGTACTTGTTTCTAGCGGTACGCAGCCCAAGGATAAATTAACGAAGGGCAGCACGTGCCCCGGAGTTCTTGCGTTCATCAAGGTTCCATTGATTCTGGATCTGCCGTTCCCCGCTATACAATAATGCCACAGCAATGAAACTCTACAGGAAGTGGAACTAGCAAAGAGCACAGGGCCTGTCCATGAATTGCATATTCTCACTCCGTTGCATTCCTCCGTGAAAGAGTGGGAGAACTTAAAACCAGTTTTATTACTTTCTATGTTGTTCATTGAAGAAGAATTGGCCTATTGAGTTTGTTTTTCGCGAGGGACAGGTGCAGTTAGGCTTAAATCTGTTATTATGACAGCCGACACTTGTACACGGATTGCGCATGGGACTTGACGAGGTGATGGCACTCGTCCAATGGAGGAGAGTGGGGGTGATCAAACCCTGAATTACTAAATCCACAGAATGCAGATGTACGTATAAACAGAATGTGCACTGCATTGTAACTCTGCGGTCCAAATAAAATTAATAAAAATACAAAGGCACTATTTTGGTCTATATCGAGAAACCGGCACAATTTTGTTAAAAATGTATGGTTTACAATGATTGGCGCGTTGTTTTCGTGCCTTAAGCATAAAATTCGAGCGGAAAATGGTGATTTGCGAACACTGCACTCACAGACCTTTATAAGTGTATGCCTTTGCTTTTTATCCACTTGGTGAGTTGATTCTGTTCTGGCGGTTCCAGAATAGCGTGAGGGTCATTATTTCGGCGTTCACTTTCTCATGTGCACTCTCAAAATTGGACAGGTTTGAAAACCCGTTCAGAAATGCCAGCGCTTTTCGTCCTCACTAAGGTTCTCTTGTGCGTCTTTGTAAATATTGAGCAAGGGTGCTAACTGCTCTTTCCTGCGTATATGTTGGGTGGCTGTTTAAAGAAATATTTTGATTACATCTCTCACATTTCTTTTGGTTGAGTAAACTGGGCACTGTGCACAGCCCTCTGGGTGTGGCCTGGCATGGAAATGTAAAATAACTGAAACAATAAGCAGACACAGCATACAGTAACGACTTGGAGGGATGTGAAGAAACGGCATTGGACTGGGTGGGCGAGGTATCTGTCGAGTAACATTACCACAAACAAATAAAGAATAAGGCCATTCATATTTTCTATTCAGAGTTGATGCTGCCATGTATTTTATCTTTAAAATTAATGTTTTCCTTGAGGTAATCATTTGCGTGACGCCCCACATATCACGCCTGGCTGATTTGTATATGGCAGGCAAGTTTCACCCTCGAGAATTTACATGTTCTATTCAAACTTCTGATGAACTTGCTCGGCAGACGGTTTTGTTTATTTGGAAAGTTTAGTTCTATTGCGGATGGTTGGTTCAAAATGACTGAAGCCATACTGGACGCATGTTGGTAGGAAGTCATACTGGATCGTCGCTTAAATGACCATCATGGCTTGATCGCAGAGCGCATGCGGTTCATGACCGTACAGTGTGGGCACTGGATGGATACCGGGGCCAGTCAGCTGTCTGATACATCTTCACATCGTGCTCTCTCACAACACATGAGATTTATCATTAGCCTTTTGTGCCACGCTTTTGGGGGGGGATGAATTTGTTAAAATGGCACAAAATGATAGGAACCTTTTTTATTTTGGGGGGAAAAAATGGGCTAAACTCTTTAATTTTCTTAGCATGTATTTCACTAATATTCCTTGCATTAATATCCATCCTACGTAAACCCCGAATGATGAAGAAATGAAAGTCCAGACACCGGACATGAAGTCTGTAATCCAAAGGACATAGCCTATTTGCGCTCTCTCAGCCTATGAGAGGAGCCTGGTCCTTTACTCTGTCGCGACTGCTGAAGGAAAATGGATGGGGAAATTACATCCGCGGATTTCGCGCACACGTGCGGCATTGGCTTGTTTGAGTGACACGGGGGTGTGTCCTGGCCCGGGGCATGACCCATTTTGTTGTTCCTCCCTTTCAGGTAATCCTTTTTGTCATGCTGGGATCTTTCCTTCCAGTCAAGTCATATGATTTTTGACTCTGATTCGGTCAGGCATGTGAGGGTTGTTTTTCTTTGGGCATTTCATAAGGAAGTTCGTTTTTGAGAAGGCATTCTTACCCTGGAATCCATCTGTTATATACTTCCGTCATGAGAATCCGCTTCCCAGAAATGTATTTTTTGTCGCAAAATACGAATTGATTGTTTGTTACTGTCAGTAAAAGAGGACTAAAATGATTCTGATGCGTAATATGTAAGTATTTGTCAATATTTATTGCCTACGTCTTGACAGATCTCTTCTCTGAGCTCAAAGTATGCATTTGTCTTTGATGTTGTTTGGAAACCAGCACTGTAATTTGTCTATGTATAAACTCAGTGGAAACATTGCATTAAAAAACTTTTGCTGTGTATTTCCACGGATGTGTTAGTTCCTTGGTGTCCTGTTTTATCCAGAAAGGGCTGATATAGGTTCTGTTTTTGTTCTGCTAAGCACTCAGACACCCGACTCTACTGATTTATCTATTTGTTTTCTTCATTGAAGACATTAATAAGCTGGTGTTTCATTTCTGGTGTCATGCTCACACCTTACTGGCCCTTTTGCATAAGAGTGGACCTTCTTGCTGTAGCTATAGTATATTGGTAGTATTATGGCATTATCAGAGTGGTTGACCTGTCTTCTGGAGAAATGTCATTATTGATGGTAATCATAATTAATCAGGGTAGAAAAGCAGCTACAACCCAAGGTGAGTCAAGGTTCTTTCGGGTGTGACAAAGTAGAGAGAAAATGAATGTCTGCATTGATAAAACTTTTCTGGATGCACTATTAGATTGTCACCGTGTGTTTTCTTTCTTGGGTCTGTTATTTTACCTCTGGCATGGAGGTTATGTTTTAACTTCACTTTGTGGGAAAGTATGTTTGTTTTTCGTTAGCAACATTATCAAGAAAATAATGGATACATATTTATGAATTTTTTTTCCTGCCGTGTATCTTGGCCCAACTTTGACGCAATTTCATTTTGGGAGTGATCTGGATCAAATTCTGGATCCAGGATTTTTATTTATTTATTTATTTTTTTACTTGTATGGCAGTATATGATAACACTGCTTGTATGTGTCCTAGACGTGGGGAACTGTTGGGCTTGGTGGAGTATACACACTCTGAGAGCTTGAGTTCTTGTGTTAGTGTCATCTGGTCAAAGTGACGTGGAGTTTGCTCACTAAAAAGTGAATGCATTGCTCCAGACGGTCTGAATGTTGAGTCGGTTTGGTCGCATCATGATCAGTTACTGCATAAAGAGCAGTGATCCTCTCCTCAAACCTGAACCGCTGCTTCTTTTGCCAAATTGCAAATAAAATTTGTTTGAATGATGTCAGATGTGGGCTTTAACTGTGGCAGAGTTTAAACCAGCCTAGACTTTAACCCTTGCTGAATACATTTTCAAGGAATTAAAAATGAAATTATCCTGAGCTGTTAAACCTATTATGTGGGGACTCTTTTAAACAAGTTGCCACATAATAGGTTTTCAACAGTATCTGATTTTGATTATCTTGCATCACTGGGCTACAATAGTTGCCTACAGTGCTCTAAGGATTCAATTTCTACTAGAGTCAAATATCGGCCGACTCACAAATAGCTAGTTTTGTGAAGGAATGTGGAGTCTCAAATTCTGAATTCCATTCCTGTACGTTAAATATCAGCTGCACGAAGCCAGGCTGTCGTCCGGTATGAATGTGGCCTGCGCAATGACCTAGTTTCCTGATAATCTGTCCAGAGCCAGAACCTGTTGAAGCGTCGCTCTGAACCTCGCTGATCCTTTACCGAAATGCGTGTCATCTTGATGCCAATTCCATGCATGTTCTAGTTTTGACAATGTACACAAGGGTTGGATGTCTGTGCCAATTGAACTATCTTTGCCGCAGCTGCAGAAATGACTGACCTTTGATTAACAAATCCCATTCCTTGAGATCCACCATCTTACCAGGCAGGGGGTCCCCAAATCCGGCCCTTGAGTCGAAAATCTCTCCCTGGTTTCCTCTCTTTCCAGGCAGTTAACAGTGCTATTCATGCTACTGATTGGCCAGACTGTCATTACATCTGACTCCCAGATAAAGGGAGGTTTGAAAACTAGCACTCCTCAGCCCTCTCAATGACTATGATTTGGGGAATAGGGCTGCAGGCTTGTCCTTCAGTCCAAACAAAAGCACGCTGGATTCAAAGATCTGCTCTGATGTGCTAATGAGTTGACCAGGTAGCCTATGCTAAATTAGAGGTGTAACCCGCAGGTCGACCTCAGCGATTGGGTTGGCTCCCTCTGCTCTGCAGGAGTCCATTTATGGTGTTGATTATCCAATCAATCAAAATTTATTTATATAGCACATTTACAAATGGCAATGGCTGAACCAAAGTGCTTTACAGATAAAAGCATAAAAGACAGAAGAATAGTGCAAATACAGGTGAAAGTGACAAAAAATTTTTTTAAAGTGGAACAAATTGCAGGAGAAAAAAAAAATGCAGCCAATTAACCCCTTAAGCGCTGAATAAATTTTCAAGGAATTAAAAATGTGGTTATCCTGAGCTGTTGAAAACCTATCGTGGCAACTTGTTTAAACAAGTTGCCACATGATAGGTTTGCAACAGCATCTGGTTTTGATAGCTTACACCATTGGGCAACTATAGTTGCCTGTGGTGCTCAAGGGGTTAAGAGGGCTGACTACCTATTCTTCATGCTTAGCCATAGAAGGCACAGGAAACGTATTGATGCAGAGGTGGGTGATTAGGGCCAAATTTGTTTCTGGTTTTCACACCAAATTTTGGGCCTTTTCAGAGATTTTCAAATTCATTCCTCAAGTTCATTGGAATACAGTGTATAGATTATTTTTGTTTATTATTTTTTTTTAAGGCATCATCACCTATTTCACCCATTTGTTTCTGTTTTATCAATCATTTGGTTTCAATATTTCATTTATCGATTGCATTTTTCTTAAGATCTTGCAGTGAAACATGCTCCGATGCTGTCATGGCATTAAGTCCTCATTACCTCACCCAATATGGCCTTAATTTCTTTTACCTGTTGTTCTAGCCACACTTCTTTATTAAGTAGGTGTACTGCGCCTGTGCAGTCTATTCTATCAGGGAACTTGTATTGCTGTACGCTGCTGGTTGGGTCATTTCATCAGGGTTATTTGTAAAGCCAAAAACTTGCGTGCACAGTGGTCCCACAGGGCCTAAACTGATCACCTCTGTCGGTTCGAGAGGGAGACGGAATGCGTTCCCGTAAGAATCTCAGCTGCTTCTCTGCCAATGCCCTTCAATTCCGACCGACTTAAGTTTTCTGTGTCAGGTTTGCAGTTAAATCGTGACGTAATCTTTGCACCACATTGGGCATGCGAGAATGTGACCTTGGTTGCCTTGTCTCCTTTAGATTTAAGGGATCGTTAGGAATCTGACTGCCTGCCAATAACAGAACCGGCGTTCCATCAGAACCTGACTCCAGTGCCCTTAGCAGAGGACTTGGAGCTCAGGCGGAACTTTCCGGTAAGAGGTGCCACGGCTCACGCATAGCATTTTTGTGGCATTGCACACCAGCATTACAGAAACGCTTCATTGGCGTGATTGCCATCAGGGATTATGTTGTACAATGGGCAAGCGACTCTGGGCCTAAATATATTTGCCATTTCTGGCTGACTTTGGGCCAGAATTGATTCGGTTTTGTTACGGAAACACTTGCTTTATCTGATTATTGTACATTTTGAGTGTTCTGTGTTTTGTCAAATTTGGCTCATTGACAGATGGGTCAGCATTGTAAGATTTGGACGTCTGTCCTCCTAAGTGGACTTCTTCTGTTATGATAGTTAAACATGATTATACTGCTTTGTGTAATTCTGTCCTCACTTATCTTCTGATTTTGTGTCTCGCTGTCTGTGTGATGACACAGAGGGCATAGCAGGGGATATAGGTTTCTGTAGAGAGGGGAAAAGACAGACCAGCAAGCTGGATTTCAATTCGTCGACCCTGACAGTCGGCCACAGCCAGTCTGTGATGTCCGGGCTGGACCGGTCCCCGCAATTGCATCGCGAACTGACACACTGCAGGAGCGGAAGCACTGGTTCGTCCCGACACTCCCACCAGGTAAACAGTCTTAAACCCTCACAGTCACCTCCTTCCCATTACTCACACCCCAAGGCCCCCCCACTGTTGAAACTCCACCTGACCCAGGCTTTAGTCATTTGAGATCCCCCAACCCCCCCCCCCGGTCACTTAAGACTGTGACTGTCTTCATGCAAACGTGCGCTCTGTTAACAATCAGCAATGGGAACCCTGTGATCTAAAAGCATTGAAAGCTGTATAAAGTAATGCTGGATAATGAAGTATATTTTTTTCTCATTAAAGAAATTAAATAAAAATGACAAGCCTGAACTGATGATTTGCTTGAGGCTTGAGTTCATATTGTTTATTTTATTTTTGATCATTAACTCCACTACGGAAGATTCTGTGTAGAAGACTGGTCAACTGCCCTCCTCAGTATTTTTAGTACAGTACGCTGTCATATTGTTTGCCAAAAGTAGTGAAAACTGGGGTGCCAATCATGGTTTCCATGCTTGTTTCTTTAGGTAATGTATAGTTTTTTTGAATTGCATTCAAACTTTTCTTCAAATAACTGATAGCATTCAGTATTTGTCCCATCTTGTGGAATAGGCATATATAAAGGGCCATTTGAATGCATTAATTTATACCATCGGTGGTAGATTTCAGTAGATGTGATATCCGTTGGTAACACTCTACATGAGTTTCTCCTGATCTACTCCGCTGTAGAACTCCAGGCATTGGGAGCTGATGGAAGACCTCCATGGCGAGATGCCGCTGGGGGCCGACGCGAGCCGGGAGGTGGGGGTCCCCGGGCTCTGCGAGGGCTACCTGATGAAGAAGAATAAGTGGCCGCTTCAGGGCTGGCACAAGGTGAGGTGCATGCTGGGATGCCAATAAACAAGAGGTGCCAGGCACTCTACCCGAGGGGAGACATTTTGGTGCTTTGGGTGTTGAATAACCTGCGACCTCCCTGGCACTGGAACTCTAACGTTGATGACCCCAATGATGTCACATCATACTGTGGCATATGGTTGGGAGAATTGCATGTTTTTAATCCTGTTGGAAGGTGATTGGAGCAGATATAAGGAGTCAATTATGATACAAACTTTTTTTTTTTTTTTTTTTTCTGTGACCTTGACCCAGTGAGACTCAAAATTTGATCGGGTGATCCTCGGACCATTACACACCCTGCGTGAAATTTTGAGTGATTTGATCAAACCGTCTTTGCACTATACTGCTGAGGGACCTGCACATTTTTTTTTTTTTTTTTTTTTTTTTTTTTTTAAATTTCCCATTGCAATCAGATCAAACTTGCGGTCGCTACTCAGCGGAGAGAATGACACAAACAAAAATGGAATGAGATAACATACTTGGCGATTTCGCCAAGTAACAAACCAATACCACCTAAAACGATACCCCTCCCACTTCTCAGGAGGGTTTTAAGAAAAAAAAAAAAAAAAATTAGAGGGCCGACAGTTGGCTCACAGCAAAGATGCACGGCTGCTCTTGCCATGCATGGAGAAGCGAGGGCTTGTCGTCATGTGAGTTGGAGGAATCGCATGTCATGGCAGCCTCCCCCTGAGTGTCTGAGAGCAGGTTTAGCGTGCTACAGAGGAATAAAACACATGGGTGAGTTCAGGCTGGGGGGGGAGAAAAAATGCCTCCCCCTCCCAAAAAAAGAAAGGGGGGAAAAAAAACAGCCATGTCACTAAGCAGAAATCATTGACTCTGGCCCTCGAATCCTAATCCAGCCCAGGTCCTAACACTGGCCTCCTAGGTAAAGGCAGGGCAATACTAGACAGTTCTCTGTCCTAGAGGAGTGTGATTGGGAGATCCCTGCCACAGCCTATGGATCTGAACTGAATGTTTTTGGGTTAATATTAAAATCTATGAAGACGAGGTTTTAAACACGTGCATGCGTCCACTCTGGCACCCTCTATCGAAGTATTCTAAAACCTAAGGCATTGTTTGAAAACAACCACACCTGAGGGTCTCCTGAAAATCCAGACAAAGTTGTCGATGTTCACTAAAAACGTTTATTTTTTTTCAGCGTCTGTAGACCATTAAAACATGAAATAAGTCATTCGAACTCTATTGGCTTTTATTAGAAAGAATTCCTTCTGCCCAAATGTCCATTAACATATTTTAAAAAGTCAATAAACAAAAAATTTTAGTGATTTATTTATTTATTTAAACAAGTGGCAGTACACAAAAGTAGCGCTGTAATAAAAAGTCCGTGTCGCTCCTCTCAGGACGTCAGCCATCGTCACTGTTGGCGGTGCAACTTTGAAAACTTTTTTTGTAGTCCACAGAGTAGCTCAAAAAATTTAAAAACACAAACCCATAATGCATTTTGCCTTCCCCACTTGTATTTTAGCAAATCATAATGCACTTCACCGGTCATGTTTCTCAAAAATGATGGCGTCATCTTAAGTGCTCTCATGTCACATCAGGCCTTGAAGGGAGGAGCATGCAGATGTTGCATCAGGTCTTAATGGGTTAAATAATGTCATGTGCTAATAGGTGAATGAGAATAATGCGAACTATTTCTCTAGTAAAAGTTTGACAACGATTAATGTATAAATTTTCTTTTAATGTATTTTTATTTTAACAATTAAAACTGTTTCCTCTTCAGAGGTACTTTGTGTTGGATCAGGGGATTCTCAAGTACTCCAAAAACAAGCAAGATGTAAGTACTTCCTGTTTTTTTTCCCTTGTGTTTCTTGTTTGGTTTCCTGTTTGGGGTGATCTCACTCCCATTCATGCACCTGAAACATGCCAAGGGCTCATCTCAAAACTCTCTTCCAGATCCAGAAGGGAAAAATGCTTGGATGTTTGGATGTCAGTCTGGCCGTCATGACCATCAACAGGAAGGCCAGACGCATCGACCTAGATGCTGGGGACAATATCTACCATGTTATGGTAATTTCCTCTGTCCTTCCTGTCTCTTCCTTTGTTCTTAAATGTATAAAATGTGTAATTTCAGCCATGACAGTGTCTTGGATATAGTTTTTTGGCTACGTGGCCTTTTTCATGATATTCAGTGATGTCTTTTCACATAAGAAATGAAGGTACTTGCCCAACTTTAATCGTTCCAGTACTCCACGACTGTGCTGTAATGTTGTCATTCATCGCTCGATGAGGTTTCATCTGAAGACACCCAAATAAACTACACAATAGAACCAAGTGCTGCAATCCTGATGGGCTGGATTCTAGTCTAACTTGTGGAACTGGTTTTGGTTTTTTTTTTTTTTTTTTTTTTTTTACTTTAAAGTGATGAAGTCATGTGAATGGTGTAGGGCAGATGGTTTGACACACTGACTTGGGGGGTGGGGGGGAGGAGATACTTTTACTTAATCCACCTTGGGGCTGTTAATGTTCAAGGCGATAAGAGACTGAGGTTACCAACTCAGAACTGGACTGACTCGATGACAGAGGAGTCCCCGGATTTTCAGCATGTGTCCTGGTGTTTTGGTGCATAAAATGGCAGCCGGAAGTTCATTGTTTTTTTTTTTTTTTTGGTTGAATGATTCTTGTCTAATGAGTCAAATAACTGGGTCAGCTAATTCAGCTAATTATCCTGCCCGGCCCTCTGTAACCTTTGAGTCACTTTCAGTCATATCTGAGATTCCTCGATGTGTGGTTTTAGACGGGGGGGAGGAGAGAGGAGAATGTATTTGACTTAATCCCACAATTGTTCATGATTGTTGCTCTGGAAAACGGGAGGTATCCGAAATATGTATGTTAACGCAGAATGGTTAAAAAAAATCCATGCCCAAAAAGTAATTCATCCCACGTACTTGGTTTCAAGTCACTTGGATTTGCTAATTGGCACAATTCTTTAGCCAAGAGGCATATCTAATTAATGTATTTAGCTGACTAAGTTAATGGGTGGAATAAACGCGTGGGACTATTTTTTACCATCATACCCCAGGGGCCTGTATCATTAAGCTGTATGACAGAGTAACCTGAATAACAACATGGAAATATAGGGCACTGCCGGCCCCAGAAGCTCCTGCCGTTAAGATGAACAAAATGTCGAAGTTTTTGTTGACGGACGCACGCATGGACGGACGCACGCACGCACGGAGCCCGATACCATATCTCCTGTGCCACTCGGGTGGTGGGAGCTAATTAGGAGCCTGTAACTGAAAATGTTGATAAGATAAAGCAAAATGTCGAAGTTTTTGATGATATTCTTAGGCCAGTGACCTTGAAAAAATAGGCCAAGGTCACCTTTAGGCACGTCATTTGTAGGCCTTTATCCGATGCATGTCCACTAAAAATTAGGAGCCTGTAACTGAAATACTTGATGAGATAAAGCAAAATGTGTTGACGGATGCACGCACGCTCGGGCAAAGCCAATAGCATAGCTCCCGCACTGCGAGCGGCAGGAGCTAATAAAACTGAGAAGAGCTGTTTTTACTTCCGTCCATGTTCCCGATTTAAAAATTCACTATTAAAATTCACAATTTCCTTGATTTGCAAATAACCATACCAAAACATCTGAAAGTCCATATTCTCAAAAAAATATATTACGATTGTAAAAGTTTTTTCACACAAGATTTTTTTTTTTTTTAACTATCCTCTTCCCTTGTTAATGATTTTTTTTTTTTAACCAATGTAACGTTTTTTGCGTACCAGCGGGCGTGAATTACAATTTGAACATTCGCCAATCGCGGAAGTTTCTGGTGGAATTTTTGTTTCAAGTCTCTAAGGTGGTTCTAGGTCTCACTCAACAGGGTTATCCCGCTAAAGCCGCTTTCACACCGGACGCGAAACGAATTTTTCGCACGGACGGATTATATTCAAAGTCAATGCAAAGACGCGAATACACGCGTTTCGCGTGTATTCGCGTCTTTACATTGACTTTGAATGTAATCTGTCGTGCGAAAAATTCGTTTCGCGTCCGGTGTGAAAGCAGCTTAACTCTGCTTCTTGTTGCTGGCTACTGGACCTGTGAGTGTTAAAAGCTTCTGTTGTGTTCCTCAGGCAAAGACCCAAGAGCTGTTCTACATCTGGGTGACCAAACTGTCAGCTCACCGCATTTTCAAGAAGAACGAGGCGGTGCGTGCGCACCACGGGGTCCTCCAGGCGCTGGCGGTCAGAGGAAACACTCTCCCCACCATGGCCAGCATCACACAGAGGAACCAGCAGCTACCCTATGGGGTCAGTACCTCACTCTCCCCCCACATCTACTCCTGTGTCCTTAATTTAGGAATCTCCGGTTGCTGGAGATCAACTGTCCTGTTGGGTTTTCACTCCAAATCTAACCAAGCACTCCTCACTCAACAACTCTCCTTGGGATGCCAATTTTAAATTGGCACCTGCAAAAAAAAATTTGGGACGAGATCAACGCTGCAAAAAAAAAAAAAAAATCTTTCCGAGCATTTTAATCTTGTATTCAGACCTAAAGACTTGTTTCTACTAACTTCTTTCTCAGTTAAAACAAAAGTTCTGCTACTAATGTGAGAATTTTGATGTATTCCTGGGATAGTCTATGGGGTAAGAAAGTTTCACTTGTGAAGCGCCTGGTAACTTTAAGTCAATATTTTCAACTTGTGAGAGAAAAGATGAGTTGGTGATGTCCCATAAGATCTAATTACTCGTTAAGATGGATACTTCTTGCAGTGAAAACCTTCAAGGATGGTTTGTCTCAAGGAGCAGGGCTGTGAATCACTAATGCACTCAATTACTGAGGTCCTAATGAGCCCTTGAGTAGTATGTATTGTATGCATTTGTATTGGATTCAGTTGAAGGCAATAACTAGCGAAACAAAATGCTAGAACAAATGCATGGATGGCGAACATGCTAATGGCCCTTACCGCTTTGTGTATTCTTACTACATGCATGTTTTTCATGGATTATGCAAAAGTTGTCAAGGCTCCACTGCCTGGCTTTTAGATTACAACTGTATTAAGTCCAGTTTTAATGATGCCGGGCCAGGCCACTCCTTTTCCAGAGGGCTGGTCTGAGTTATGCTTTTTGTTCCTGTTCAGTCTTGTTTTTGAGCGCTATAGCATTTTAAGGATGCGACTGTCATTGGTGGTTTTCGACATGCGCGATCAAGACATTATTGCAATGAAAGAGCAAATGGTGCCGGCTTTTGCTGAATTTGTGGCCCCCGATTTTCACTTGTCACAGATTTACCCCCAGTACCAGAGTAACGCCTCCCTGTGGCAGAACGATGCAGTGCACCTGAAAGAGGAGCTCCCCGCCTCAGCTCCAGGGGTCAACAGTAAGGTGTCTGCCTGGCTGGAGCAGACCGACGACTCAAACACCTGCTCACAAGGTACGGACCAGTAGCTTTCCTGGTCACATGACACTCTGAAGGACCAATCAGGCTGCCTGCGTGCGTGCCTGAGACTATACTACCAGGGCTGCCTAGCCTGGGTTCCGGAGGGCCACAATATGTGTTGATTTCTGCTTTCACCGAATGCTTTAGACCTGAGAAACCAAGTGAAGTGACATAACTGTCTTAAGTGATCGATTAAATGCTGGGTGATGTAGAATATCTCCAGGACCAAAGCTGGCCACCCCTCCTGTACAGGCTTGATATATCTGTCCCCATGGTGCCAAAACCTCTCCTTCGGTGTCCCCAGCTGAATCCAGGCATTTGTGCTCAATCAAAATTAAGGCAAGTGACCAACGGGCTGCCGAGTAGCTGTATCAGCTGTGGAACAGTCGGTGGAGCACATTGAATTCCTGTGTCTGGCTGGAGGTACCAGAGGAGAGGTTTGGAAAACCACTGGGGTCTGCAGAACAATAGTCCTGATTTGTCCACTCAGGAGTTCAAAGCAAAGTTCTTTCTGAATTCATTAGTTACTTCCCATTTTTAGAGGCAGCTGGAAGGACCTTCAAACCGGTCAGGTTTCACACACGGACTGTGTAGATTATAGTTTCTCATATAGATTCTGATTAATGGACTAAATTAAGCATTTTATTGGAGAATCTGAATTCCATATTGAATTTGCTCTGGGAGTTGGGTCTAGGGTCGGTGTTTGTGAAACTAGCCCAAGAATAATTGCAAACCAGGGTTGAGGATAAGTGTGGAACACATTCAATCCGGAGTTAAATTCTTGTCCGTGGAGGTTGTACCTCGTAAAATTTCCCTGCGTCCGGCTCTTGTCCTCTCCCATAGAGCTGCTGAGATGTCAGACCAGCCTGAATGAGCTGCACAAGCTGGTCCAGAGGCTGCAGTTCCTGGAGACAGGCCAGCCCATGACCAACGGGGACCTGGAGCACAGGATTAGCATGCAGGTGAGCCACTGAAATGCGTACGATCTATTAAAACCACCTGTAGACTATGTGCTGCTGATCCGAAACCAAAAATGTGTATATTGTTGGTATTTAAAGCCTGTTATAGTTTTATTGGGGCTACTTTTATTAAACCTTGTGGGATAATTTATCCTCAGCATTTGACTCATTCTAGTTACTTTGGTGCAGTGGGCAGCCACGGTTTTGCACCCAGAGACCAACTCCAGTTCTAAAGCCAGAGCCTTCGGTCAGGGGCACTGGTGGAAGTGTTCCTATAGAGCACATGTCCTCAGGGTGGGGGAAAACTGGAGTAGATATATCTGTGACTCCAAGTACAAGCCTTTTAGCACCATTGGCGGGGGCTAATGGCCATGTTAGCACCACAGTCACAGGGATAGTGAGGGGTAGAGGGAGAAACCAACGGTCCTCCATATTCAACTTCCACTAACAGCTTGGCCTGCGTTCAAACCAGCTGTCTATAGACCTCTAGGCCATCCCCCTACGATCATGGCGAGCCTGGATGCCGAAACATTCCCATTGCATTTACTGGGATGGTGCCTTTGTCCTGGAATGGGGTCTCAGAATTCCAATCTTCATGGGTCATAGTGGTTTGCAGGTTAATATATTAGCAGAATGATGTCATGACTGTGATGTCGCACCAGAACACTCTTCGCTGTAATGACTGTGCAGAAGTGGCTATCCACTAAAATGAAGCTGAGGTGTGGATGGAAGCAGGTGTTTGACTGGGACTTCAAAGGTTTCTGTTTGAAGCCCTAATATAGCTGCCATAAGATTGGTTTAGCTGTTGGGCCCTTGAGCAAGGCCCTTGACCCAACATTGCTATAGACGCAATAGGTCCCTGCTTCGCGTAATCAACTGTAAGTCACTTCCGATAGAAGCGTCCACTGAATACAGTTCATACAAATCGTCCTCTCGGGCATTCTATTGTAAATGTTTCTGTTTAGAATTCATGCCCTGTTCTTCCTCTGTCTCTCTCTCCCTCTCTTCGTTTCCTTTCAGAACCTCATGTTGGAAAAGCCCAAGAAGAAGTCCAACAAAATTTGGGGTCACTCTCGCACTCTTTCCCGGATGGAAGCTCTCGGTATGGTGAGTTGTGCCTCCATAACATTTCTCCAAATGTTAATCACAAACCACCCTGCGAAGACCATCTGAAATGCATTCTGGGTGAAGTGATCAAAACTGCTTCTTGATTTCATTTTTCATTTGACAGCATAACTGAGAGCTATTTACGGTAAAGTCACTGACAAATACAAGGTTTTCTCGGCAAAGTTGAGAGGAACAGGGGCTTGTTTCATAAAGAAAGATTAAAGTTAGCTGGTTGGCAGTGAAGTGTAAAACCTTGAACAGCAGAGACTTTGAGCTCTTTCAAGGCAAGGACATTACTTTGGTTTGAACATTTAGAGGGGCAGGGGGTCGAGATGAGTACATAGACATCGTTGCCTCTAGGTTATTGGGGGGTTCTCATCGACGATGCTGATATTTTAGGGTCGTGAATTTACTTGGTGCAGTTATACACCTCATCTGTGTAATCCTACTTTTTTGGGCCAGATGTAGCACGGTAATTCATTTCTTCTGGAAGGACAGAATAAACCTGTATGTTACCCTCCAGTGAAATATTAACATTAACCCCCTCTTCTTCAACTTTCAGCTGAACAGCAACATGCAGTACACCTCCCACCTGGGGGCATCGGTTCAGTCCATCCCCGATTACGTGTACTCTCAGCTGGCCACACCCGGCATTGTGTCCCCCGAAGGCAGGAAGGTCCAGGAGGCTATCTGCTCCGTGTCTGAGAAGGGTGAGTGGGGCACGGCCACTGCCCAAAACCGTGAGCATCGTCCTGGGCTGCTCAAAGCACTGGAGGGGTGGAGGCTGGTGGAGCTCCTGGTGGAGCATTGCAAGGAGTTCTTTTTGGAGCCAGGCTGACGGGAATCTGGCGAGGTCCTTTTGTGATGTTGCCTAAATTTCAGCTGTTATCATTCCTGGGTTTCGAGCATGCCGTGCTTAAAGATCCCCTATCATGTCGCCAGGTGCGCAGCCAATGAGCCGTTACAAGCCATTTCAGATCCGTTATTTGTGATGATATGAGTGGGAGGGGTCACCCAGCATAATGAAGAAACTGATTGACTGGTTGTCTTAAGTTGATCAGTCCCTCTGGTCTTTGGGCAGTCACTTCACCATATGATGTCACAAAAATACCAGTTTGGAGATGACTTGTGATTGGTTATGCACCGTCGACATGATGGGGGGGGCCCTTAACAGAAGGTACTTCTACAGAGGAGGGCATCCTCTTCCTCCTTTTCCCATGTACGTTTCATTCATGTTCTGTTACAGCTGAAAATCGGCTCCAATCGATCGTAATGGCTCTTCAAAGATGATTGATACACCCCTCAGATCTGTAGCTATCATCGTTCTGCAGTCAGAATATATGTGAACCTCGTTACATGGACTTACCCTTTCCGCCCCGGCTTGAATTCCTCCATCTCTGTCCATTGCTGATTGCTCCTGTTCGAAATTACCTCGTAGGGGATAAAAAAAATTTGAATATCAGATTATATTGTGTTAGGGGAACATTGCGCCTGCCTGACAGCTTTCTTATCCAATGGATTCTGTGGAGGGGACGCATACTAGAATAAGTCGGCAGTATGTTTACTGAGCAGTATGGATTTGGAGGACACGGTAGTTGGTTGGCTTCTTCAGACACTAACCTGGTGGTTTATGACTTGTTTGCTGAGCCATTGATGGCCTGTGGTAGATAATTACATATGTAAAATGATTATGTACCATGGTGTGATCTCCGCCCATTTCTCTCCCTGTAGTGTACTGCTCCCTGAAGTCTGTCCATGAGGCTCTGACCCAGGAGCGGGAGAGGTTACGGGACGCCTGGACGACCCCTGACCTCCGACAGTGCACCTCCAGCCAGCTGGCCAATCTGTGCTCACAGCTCTCAGAGGTGAGGCCCGCGTTCCCTGCCAATCAGATGGCAGGCCCCTCCTCCTCACCACTCAGTGACCAGTAGGACTAAGCAATCTATTCTGTGGTTGTCTTTTTTAGGTGTTTTGTTTGGGCTTTGGTATAGTTTTTATTTTATTTTTTTTTTTATATATATATAACTGTTCTGTCACGATTGTGCCCACTAGATGATCCTCTAGGACATTGTGCAAGTTTGGTTATTATTTTTGAACCTACAAGTATGAATGACTCGGGATTAGGTTTCATCAAAACATTTCTTTGATGCTTTTAACAATAAAAAATGCAACAATAAGCCGTAACACGGCAATTAAATCTTGTTCTCTGAATAAAAATCTTTTTGAAAATGGAGGCTGTTTTTCCTGCAATTTGGAAATTACTGGGAAAGATTTGGTGTCCACAAATGACAAGCTCATGACGCAAGCCCAATCTTTCTGGGCAGCTTGTGTGAAAGAATTTCTCGTGCGTGCAGCCATTTTGTTTTTCTTTGGCCCTTTGACACAAAGGCTCAGGCGGAACAGGTCGAGCTGGTGGAGCTGGGGTGTCTGGAGCCCTGAAGGAGTGGGATGTCTGTTTGGGGTGGAATCAACTGAGTTCACTGCTCTAAGCAGAATAACCAGAAAGCATTTCATCAGCGAACAAGTTGTTTTGGGGAAACTATGAAAGTACAAGCATGTCGATTTAATCCCTGCCAGTATTAAGCAAGAGTCAAAGAGAAAGTCTCTGTGGACTTGAAATGGCACTTTTTTTTTTTTTTTTTGTTGCTGTAAATGAAAAAAATAATTTCATATGGGAGTATATACAGTGTATGGACTCTTCCTCTTCTATAGATTTAGGAAACCTCTGACTCATTCAAATGACAAATTCAAAGCTTTAAAAAAGAATTTAGATGAGTACTGAAGGCAGATAGAGGTGTAATTTTATAGAATGATGCATTTTGAGATGATCTGTCACTACTCTCTTAACTGAGGTCTACCCGTCTGTTATTAAACTAGCCACATCTAAGCCTATGCTTACCCGTTGTACTGAGCAATTTTGGCAGACTGAATTTTTTTTTTTTTGGGTTGATGGAATATGCAAAGCCAGACACTAAAACGCAAATTGAATGAACCGTTGAGCTCCCTCTTGTGGCCATTCCCCATTTTTTTAAAAGAAGATTTTTATTTATTTAGAACAACGGCTGAGTTTTTAAAGTTGAGGAGCAGGATTTTCTATTAATGTTCTGGCAGGAGTACAGACTACTTGAACTTGGTGTAAAATTTCAAAATGTGGGGAGCTACAGTTGGCTGACATGCACAGACACATGGTACGAGCACATGATGGTGCCTCCAGGTTTAAGTTGAAAAATGGCGGTTGGGCTTGTTCTCTCGTCCCGAGTTCTGAACTGTGACAGTGCGTGTGCTTCCACAGATGGAAATGCAGTCCCGTCTCACCAAAGTCCACAGGCTGTCTTTGTCTTCGGACTCTACGGAGGACTCCTTCTGTACAGTCAACCAGGAGGTAAGTTGTCACCTGTTCCTCTTCCCAATACTTAATGCTTTGAAGAGCAGGATGTTCTCCCTGTGAATGTTCCAGAATGTTCTCAGAAACATCCCCTGCTTTCATTTATTAGTTGTGACTGTTTCTGTTCATAAGTGTTTCAGTGTTAAGATTACACTGTTTTCAATGCATGTTTATCTCAAACCTTAATGGCTTGAACTTTATCTTTTTGAACAAGGAAAACTCTGCGTTATTATACGTAAATGTGAAATGTTCAGATTCTGTGGAGCGTTAAATAGTCCTGTAATCTTTCCTTCTCAGTCTCATCCTCTCATTTGCCTCACTTCTTTCCTGCGCGTCTCCTTTTACTTTTTTCGCCAGTAATGACCCATTTTACGATTGTTCTCCCCCTCTCACTCCTCCCCCACCTTTCCCCTCCTCTGCCTTCATCCCACCATCCAGTCCACGCCGTCCATGCATGGCGCCGAGCCTCGCAAGCGTTCTGTGGCAGAATCGGTGGTGGAGTACTTCGACGCCAGCGAGGACATCATCTGCGAGAACTCGACGGAGACAGAGGTGTCCGACGAGTCGGGCATGAGCGACATCACCACCAGCAACTCAGAGCCTGACGAAGGCCACGGTGAGATTCGCTCTCGCTTTTACGAGCATGTGGACGACCTCGCATAAAAACATTTTTACGAGGCCTTTAGAGTCGTTTTCTGTATCTTAGACTTCTATCGAAAGGCCATATTTTTTACCTTTAAGGCTGCAGTTTTGTTCAGTTAGGCCCAGTCATGAATTTACCACACCGGTTTGTTTGGCCAAAAAACTGATTCCAGGAGTGTTTGAGCTGTTTTCCTGAATGAGTATAGGCCAGGGATCACGCAGACTGGCCCTCAAATCTAAAGCCTTCCGTGTATATATTTTTTTTTTCTCACCCAAGTAGTTAACTAATTAACTAAACAATTATTGCTGCTGATTGGCCAGGCTGTCTTTACATCTGACTCCCAGGTAAAGGGAGGGTGGAAAACCAGCAGTTCTTGGCCCTTGAGGACTTGATGACCCTTTGTGTAAACTATGAGACTGAAATCCATGGATTGACACAAAGTTTCTAGTTTTGGTTGCGGTGTTAGAATGTCAATAAATATGAGTGTTGATTATAAAGAGGTGTAGAGGGCAGATTGGACTCGAGGTTGATGGTTCAGGTATCAGGTTAAAGGACAATAAGATCTTTGTTGCTGTTAGGCCCTGGGGGGATTGTGAGGGACAGGATTGGTCTCTGCTAGGTGTTATCAACTGTAAGTTTCTTTGGATAAATCTAAATAAACGTAATGCTGTGTATGACAACCAGTGCCCACTCAACAGTGAATGGAGAGTATGGTTACATATCTGGTGGTCTTTGCTGAACACTGGGAAATTCCCATCCTCCCATAGTGATCTCCGCCCGTAACTACCGCACCAGCGTCTCCAGTGCTCGTGATGTGTCCAGCGCGATTCCCCAAGACACGGGCCGCCGTACCTCCCTGCCCGCGCCCGGACCGGACAACAGCCACATCGGGCTCATGACCATCCTGTACAACAACATTGGGAAGGACCTGTCGCGAGTGTCCATGCCAGCCGCTCTGAACGAGCCCGTCGGCCTGCTGCAGAGGGTCTGTGAGGAGCTGGAGTACTCTGAGCTGCTGGACATCGCCAACCGCACCGATGACCCCTACCACAGGATGGTAATGCTGTGTGTGTTTGTATTTGTGTGTGTGTGTGTGTGGTTGGGTGGGTTACCTATTTGGGGACCTTTTCTGGTATAAACACTGACTGTGTCGGGACCAAAGCCCTGTCCTATTGAGGCAAAACATCATTTCTATAAGCCAACTTGGGTGTAAACTATCAATTGCATCAGTAACAAATGGATAAAACAATAGTTTGGTCACCCTGACACACTTTACAGCCTTCTGAGCTTGAGGAGAGGAGAACAGGGGATGTCAAGATACCCCACTCCCCTCTGGGGGAGATTCAGAGCCCACAGGTAGATACTGGGTTTGTGGTGTGATGTTTACTGGCAGCAGGCCAATGTGATGCAGCGCAGTAGCAGGCAGAGGTATGTTATGCCATGACAGTGGAGCAGGAAAGCAGCTTGTTTAACTCACTTGACAGGGCGACAGAGCAGGTGTGATATTCATGGGAATGTGTATGGAAATGTGGGCATGTTTCGATTCATCTACTTAGAACTAGCTCCGCAAGCTGTGCTCCATATTGCAGTTGCATTAGATTAGGGATCAGGTGTGAATCGAGGTTAGGTTAAGGCTAGGGTTAGGCATGATTTTCTTATGGTTAGGGTTCGGCTGTCTGCAAAGAGTTGAAGTGAGTGCAATGTCCTCATAAGAATTGCTGTGTAAACTTGAGTGTGTAAGTCAAAGTCTCCTCTTCAACCTCTAAGTTTGGTCCATTTTTTAATGATGCTTCACAAATTTTTATTTTCAAAACTTGCCATTTAGTGATGTAGCCATTTTAACTGGGGTGGAAATCTACTGTGTGAGCAGAGAGATGAGGACAATGCTATGGGTTAGTGGTCTTGTAAAATGTCAGTTATTGTTTATAGCACCCATCATTTTCATCAACCTCATTTTAGCCTTTTTGAGTGTGAGGTCACAAATATGCAATGAGAATTTTCTCAGTTGTACGGTCTAACTCTAACTTCCCAATCACTACGTACGAGTGAAGATGATAGCGTTCCAGAACATCACTAGAAACTTTAAAACGGTCATTTTTAGGCCTTAACTGGTGTAGAGAATGACGGGGTTCTCGGCCTTCCCATTGTGCAGGTCTACATTGCTGCCTTTTCCATCTCCGGATACGCCTGGGCTCAGTATCGCAACCGATACAAGCCCTTCAACCCGGTCCTGGGAGAGACCTTCGAGTGCATCCGCGAGGACCGTGGTTTTCGCTACCACGCCGAGCAGGTAAAGACCGCCGCTCGCTGGCCAACGATGCACGAGGCAAATCATGGTGCAAAGAGACATATTATGGGGGAAAAAAAGAAAGGGCAAACCTAATGTTCTCACTTTATTACTTTTTCATTTTTGTGGATCAAATGCAGTCCAGTCTTGGTGTCATCAGATCATAACCCCCCCCCGCCCATTTGCCCATCTCTTGACAATGGGGGATCTGCCCTCTTTCCCAATTACTCTACCCCCACCTTATATATTCGTTGGTTATTCAGAGGGGGTGGGGGAGTTTTGTATGAGGAGGACCCTACAGCATATGGGTTTATTCACTGATTAAGGTACAATGTTGGACAGAGCAGTCTGGTCACGATTGAATGCTTTGGATCAGCAGTTATTTTGTGACCATATTTCACATTTACCCTAATTTTTGTCTCCAGGTTTGCCATCATCCTCCCATGTCTGCCTGCCATGCCGAGTCTGAGAACTTCACCTTCTGGCAAGGTAGGGCTTTCTGTATCGATGCTGTGTCTGTCAAATCTCTGAGGCCGTCACTAGTGAGACGGTCTCTTCTTTGGGGCCTGAAGCTGAAGAGGGCCCACGTTTTATTAGAACACCATTGTTTTCCTGGGGCCTACAAATCCTGACTATGCCTCTTGATTGAAGAACTTTAAAATAATAGAACTGGCCTGTCATCTGTTTTACGATTGTTCATGACGCAGTCTGGTTTCGTATGGTCCTCTGGGTTTTGGGAGAAATGGATGATGGGTTGTGGCCACAATCAGACCAACAATGTTCGCTTTTTCCACAGACCAGCGATGGAAGAACAAGTTTTGGGGCAAGTCTTTGGAGGTGATCCCCACCGGAATGGTCAACGTGACCCTTCCACGGTGAGCTCTGGTTCTCACTCACAGGAGTGCTGAAATTGAAGTGTTGTTTAAAGTCCATTTACCTCAGTCATCCGTTTCATAATTGTATCTCCCCTGAGGACGATAGTCGGGAGATACTATGGTTTAGTTCCGAGGCCGCCACAGAGATTTTATGTTCCGGGCTCTGGAAGCGACAATTATTACAGGAACTTTTTCTAATTTTGCACAGGTGAAGATATTTATTTGACAATGCTCGGGACCGATTTTCGGCAATTTAGGACGTCCAATATGGCTGCCAACGGCCATTTTGTCAGAAATTTTGGGATCGGGGAGATGCACGACTCCCTGTGGCGACCGAGTTATCTAGTTTGTGTTGATTTTTATTTATTTTTTGCCTGTGTTCATCAACCATGAAACAACAAAAAACATCAATGACATGATAAAATAAGGAATCAGAGTTAATGTGTTCAAAGACTCGTGCACTCCTCTACAACCTCATAAAAATGGGTTTTTGTGACTGCGAATTGCACAATGAGGTTCGTAAGTATCCAGACAGTTAAGCAATCTCTGTAGTCTGCGAGACTTTTCAGTCAATATGGATCTTAAGACCCTCAAATTAAAGATAACAATGTAGGATTTACCTCTCTTCACACCTGAGTCACTTTCCAAATACTGAATTGGCTCAATTTGCATGCACCGTGCGTGCTTACAGCCACATAGCTGCACTTCCTCATACTTTTGCGTTCCTGCAACATTCCGTCAACATTCCTGATTACTTCCTCATTCGAGGGGTCCAGCCAGGATTGCCTCTGCCGCTTGTGATCTGTGACTCCTCGCTCGCAGGTATGGCGACCATTACGAGTGGAACAAGGTGGTGACCTGCATCCACAATGTGCTGAGTCAGCAGCGATGGCTGGAGCACTACGGCGAGGTCGTCATCCGCAACCTCAACAGCACCGTCTGCACCTGCAAGATGACTTTCGTCAAGGTGAGCGCCCCGCCTTTTGGAATATTTTAATGACTGACGATGGCGCGGTGGCTTCAAAATGCGTTATTTTCTGCACCGTAATAAGGCTTATTTAGTAGTCGTGTGTTCCAGACATTCTGTTTTTAATATGTGCTGCATTAACCTGAAAAAGAACTTGAGAGGTCATTCTGGCCTTGTGTTTGACTGTAGAACCATTCATATTGTCCCACCACATTTGTCTGGTTGTTTTCAAATGGCGAAATAACAGCATGGATGGATAGATGGTTTCATTTGCATGCCAGACGACTTGTAGTCAAGGCAGTGATTTGGGGGGATCAGAACACTCACCAAATTGGCTAAGCAAGAGTGAACCGCTTTGGCCTATAAAATCAGGGAATGATTCCAGCGGGATACAGTTTCACGATGCCAAGTATTTACTGAGCTTAATGATTGTAGCTTGTGCTTGGATTAGTTGCTTGGGGACTATATAGGCCTTTTGCATGTGAACTGAAGCAAGTGTCTCCTTCTGCCCACAGTCTCGCTACTGGGGTTCAGAAAACACAAGGAACGAAGTGCAGGGGCAGGTCCTGAACGAGGCCGGGGAGGTCGTCCACAGATTCGGCGGTTTCTGGAGCGAGGGCATCTTCTGTGAAACACTACCCGTCCCAGAATGCATCTGGAAGCCTAGTGAGTACCAACACCCCCCACCCCCCCATAGTGGGATTTGTTTGTGTTGACAGAGCCAAATGGCGCAATACGACTCAATTTCAGAAACTATTCTGATCCCTTGGTTGTTGTGGCTCCATTTTCCTATTCATGTTCAATGAAGCCAGTTAAACAAGCTGAAGGAATATTACCACAGTTGTTCTTTCATCACAAGTGTACAGGTCGCTTGGATACTTGGATATTTTGGATACCAGACAACTGATGCGGAATCAATTGGAATGATTTTTGTCTCAGCGCTTGTTGACAAAGTTCTGACCTTTTGGAAAGTTGTCGTAAAGCATTCTAAGTCTGTGTAATAGAGCTCCACTTACCTAGCCTGGTAATGCCAGACTCTGCTACTTCGCTGGGCTTCATACACAGAGTCTGGACAGTCGTCACTGACAAGTGTTCACTTCCTGGTGGGTGGGCGCTTGTCTGAAGTTTAAAATCATTGGTGCACCCGTAAACGAATCACTAACGTTTGGCGATGATGTATGTTATGCGCCGGCTCAGCCGCCTAGTACTTCTGCTGGAAACTACAGTCCTTCATGCCAGGAATGCAGGGAAAACAAACTGATCAGTACATTAAAGTTAATACTGTACCCATACATATGCCCATCTACCAAATTTTAGCCTTCACTCATTCACTTAAAAAAACCAAAGGTGCTCTTTCTGTTCTCCTTATAAGAAACAAACTGTTGAGCTATCGTTTCTCCTGCTGATACTGCTGCTATAAAAAAAAAAAAAAAAAACGTAAGGGACCCGAAACCAACGGCAGAATCAGCAAGAATAGTGCATTATTTACATCAGGACGAAATCTGCGTTGACACGAAAACTGAACTGTTAACCAAACTTGCGCTAACATCATACCGAGCTCGCTATCTAACTTTGTCGTAACATAGTTTGGGTCTAACGCGTTTGGCTGTTACAGACAGCCATTTCATTCATGGATAATGACAACATAACACTGAGACAGCGAATAGGTCTTGTGACATGGACAAAAACACAGCTTTTAAAAAGTTTGTTGCCAACTTAAATGTGTGAAATTCGCGGGCAATGTAACACTAGAAGCTACAAGTTAGCTGAGGTGGTTGGGCTATCTCTCACAGAGATGAACAGGGTGCCTATTTCATATGTTTCATGATGGATATTAAGTAGATATGACAACTTTTCTCGAAACCTGTAGGGAGTAGCGCTACAACATCATTTCCATTCAAAAAAACTAACCAAACATTCATCTTGTTGTGGCTATAAGTCGCTGATACCCGGGATTTTCTCCACAACAGAGCGAATGGCCTCCCGTGTATCTATGTCCGTGGCCATCGTTGATTTCAGAGACTACAATTTCAAATTCGACGCAGCGGCTACATCATGGCTCTCGGCCACGCCTTCTGTTCGTTGGTTGGTCCGGTGTATTTTCTGCCGTGGTAAACGAAGCAGAGCTCCGAGTGACCAGACGGAGTAGTGAAGCGAAATGAAATTAAGTGGAAGTACGAAGGCTGGCGGAGTCAGGCTACCACTTACCAGTAGTGACTGATAAATCGGGATTAGAATGGTCAGTTAATACCATTCTGTTGGCATGTTTATGGTCTTGATGCATACCGGGCTAAAAGTTGCCATACAATCAGACGCCAACCAATCTCATTGTGTATGGGCTTGAATGTACGAGTTTGTGCTATGTTGGTCACCATGGTGATGGGTTTTGATTTTTTTTTCCCTCTTTTTCTTGTTTTTCAGACACTCCACCTGAAAACTCTTACCTGTACTACAACTTCTCTCGCATCGCCATGGAGATGAACGAGCTGCTGCCCGAATTTACGCCCCTGCTGCCCCCGACAGACTCGCGGTTCCGTCCAGACCAGCGGTAAGCCCCCCCAGTGACTGGCATGGGTGTATTTGAACAAGGTTCTCAGAGTGGGGGGGCAGGTTGATATACACAAAAGGAGGGGTATACTTGGAGCGTGCTGCCTTACTGCTAGTATCGCCATTCGGTTTGCTTGGTATAACCAAATGGCAAATTGCGAGGACTAAAGCTCGACACATGAATGAGTTTGGATGAGGGAGACTCATTTCAGTTGCGGTTTTGGGAACCAATAGCATCAGCATTTTGCAAAGCAGGGCTTGAGTGAACTGTATCTATGCATGCAGCTGGCATGATCTTTGTTGCAAACCTATGCTTTTAGCTGCAGTCACACATTGCTGGATCGCATTAAGGGACGTCCGACAGATAGAAACTTTGCAAAAGAAAATTATCCGATGGTGAAAGTAGTCTCCGTTGCTGCTCGAGGCTCATAATGCACAAAACTTTCTGCCGGATTGAACGGACCTCTCCTGACAAGGAACGCGTTCTCCGAACGAGAAATGGACAAGAAACACATGCAAACAGAGACGAACGGATTGAAAATTTTGCTCTCCGTCGGACATCCGTTAACGCTATCCGGCAAGGCGTGACTGCTGCTTTAGATGTACCCTTAGAAGTTACACTGGACAAAAACATAGGCAATGCGTACATTAACGTGAATGAGCGTCTGCATGGGTCATGATTTGGCTGTGTGCCATTTAAAGACCCTCAAAGGAAGACCCCATCTGCTGCTTGAGTTTTAGCGGAGCACATTACACGTTGCTGTGGGGTCTTCCATGTTACGCCTCATGGCTGCACGACTCCAAACTCTCCTCTGTTCTCAGACTCCTGGAGGAGGGAAAGGTGGAGGACGCTGACAAAAAGAAGGATGAAGTGGAGGAGAAGCAGAGGGCGAGGCGGAGAGCCCTGGAGAAGAGGGGAGAGCAGCACATCCCACGTTTCTTCACGTAAGTGCCAGGTTTACGCCGTAGAGTCTGCCACAATTGTGCGGCTATCCGCAGGGGAGAGTCCAATGCGATGGCACTGGTCACCTCTGGAATTTGATTGGCTATTCCTCCCCCCCTTACTGTTAATGGTGCAATATCATTGGCTGATATAACTATCTCAGTGCAGGTGTAGTTCTGCCTCGCTGAGTACTGGATTTGGTAAAAGGAAGTCATTAAAAGTTCTGCATTATATACTTGGCGCCATTTAAAAACGCAACAGTGAGGTATGTAGTGTATTTGCAGCAAATTGAAGAATCAAATGATTTTTATTGCTTTTCCAGTGAGGCACGAGTGGAGATAAAGAAAAGCGCGTGGTATTGTAATCCTGACGCGCGCCACGTGAACACGCCAAGCGCTTCAGTAATGACAAACATTGAGCTGTTTGTGATGTGTACAGTGACACTTGTTCTTTTGGGTGTGGTCAATATCAATTGATTCTTCAATTTGCCGGAAATACAGCACGTACCTCACCGTTGTTTTTAATGGTGCTAAGTATACTTTTGATTTGTTAAAACTTTTACTCGTGCGGACGGAAAAAAATTGTTTCATCTACTGTTAATATATCTCCTGGCCCGTCATCATTGCTGCTTCTGCCAGCATTTGGCCCACGTCCATAGCAACATCTCTCCTTTTCTTCTTTTCAGGAAAGCAGTGGATGGGAGTGGCAGAGACGTCTGGATAACCAATGGAACCTACTGGAATATCCGAGAACAGCCGGGATTCGCGAACACTGAAAACCTGGATCTGTGGTGTTGAGGCGAATAAGCATCACGTCACTTTGGGACTCAAGACAGGACACTTAAGTCATGTTGCCAAAAGTTTGAGCACGTGCAGAGAATCTGCTTTGGAGGAGCAGGGATAATGCGGACAGGGAAGAGGATGCACTTTGGGCTTCCTGGGATCTCCTGGACTAAATCCCACCCACGAGCACATCAAATGCACACAATCTGGACACCCCTGTGGAATTGACTGCTGCAAGCCAGCGCAAATCCAGCTTTCTCCATCTCTGAAAACCACAGCTGCTGTATAAACCATAAATAACAAATTTAGATTTTAAACGCTTGTATATTTATAAATTTTTATGAAGGGACCTGTGAAGTCGACCGCGATTTATTTAACCCGTTTAGTGTAGATTTGTTTATTTGTAGTTACCCTGATGAGATCGAATCTTTGTATTTTAAGATCGATATTTCGGGGGGAGGCTTACACGGACAAATGAAGGTCAACTACTTTATGTTCTTCCTAAATATTGTACTAGTTGCAAAGTCTAGATGACCATGTTGTTTTTTTTCTGTTTTTGTCTTGGTACACTGGTGTTGGAGCACGTATGAAACCTCCCATCTTCACCTCTTTACTTGGAAAAGAGGTTGTCCTAAAGTTGCACAAGTCTTATGGCAGTTTACCTCGGGGATGGTAAAATGTATATGTGCTGTAAATTTTATAAGTTCTATGCAAATCAGGGTTTTTTTTTATGGGCTCCTTTTATTATTAATGTGGAGACGTCTGTGAAGCCCTGCTTTCAGTTGATGCTATGAAGTATTTTTATGGATGTCTCAACTGCAGATTTAAGAGAAGAGGACCGTAAAGGAGTCCATGTTAATTACCTAGTGGAATTCTTCTTGACTCCAAAATGTATGTATTTTCTTATTTGGATCAGGTTTAAATAAAAATTAAAATAAAATTGAATCAAACTGTGTAAGGTGCGGTCATTTTAAGTTCTCCATCAGTTGAGATTGAAGTTCACTATGAGGGGCCTTCATTAAGTATCTTGCTTGTTTCATGGTGACTGGATTTTACGATGTCACTTCTTTCTCGGATTGCAAACTGGTCGCAAAATACTTAGTTTTCAGAATGTCAGACTCATGAGTCTAATGTGTTTCACTTGTGTGGCTTGTTTGCGCACTTATTTTCTACTGAGAAGGATGAGCATTCTAGTTTGCCAAACTCGATGCTGAGGTCCAGATGAAAACAATAGCTATATTTGTTTCATATTCCCATATATAGATCAGTTATTCAGCTGAAACCTTAATCCCAAAGCAACATGCAGTACACTTGATTGCGTCGACTACCCAGGGTTCTAATTCCCCTCTTGAGCAAGACAACAGTGTCATCACTATCCCCCGCCACGATCAAGGGCCATAACTCCGTAAAGAAAAAATATGCTTCAACATCCATTTTCAAACTCAACGTAGATCATGAGTGGCTTATTAAGCATACAAACGAGCATCTAGGTGTAATGGTCTCAGAAATCTTGTCCCCATTCTGGCCCGGAAGGACGAACCCCAATGCAATCCCCGGTCCCACTTCGTGGGGGGGGGGGGTAAAATAATGAGGGGTTTAGGGTTTTGCTCAAGCACACAACTGCTGCTCTGATCTCACACTGGCAACAATGGGGCTTAGACCAAGAACCCTCTGAGTTCTGGTCAAATGCCAGTCGAAGAAGGCAAGTCCAATTTATTGTCCTATTTCCTTGTATGTATCGTTTGGTGACTGGATGCTAAATTAAGGGTTAAAATACTTTATTTACTCACTACCACTACAATACTATCAATGTACACAAGGTGATGAATGATCTCTGTCAAGCTTCATGAGAAATGAGGCTAGCTGAAGACTGGTCGCCATCTTGGCGGAGAAAAACTACTTGAAGGCGTGAGGCGCTTAGGAAAGCAAAATCTCAAAAGAAAGTGGCAATTAAAATGAAAGCAATCGTGATCTCCCAGTTAAAATTTCAGACCTGAGTGAGGTAGAAAAAATTAAGCATCATCACTGACAGTAGCCGAGATGACAGCATCCAGAATTGACCAATGAAAGCAGTCTTTGGGGGAGGAGCATGTACAGTCTGATAGATGTCCAGCGTTATTATGGAACCCACCTAGATTGTTGCAAAAACCCGCCCCCCGGAGCATCCGAGCGCTCAGATTGGCCAGCTGTTCAAGCACTGTGTGTTTGCTATCAATCCTGCTGGTGAATGGCTGGCCAGTCCTGGGGGGTATACTACGAAGGTGGCTTTGTGATTAAGCCTGACTTCAGCACTTAGTAAAACTAGGAACCTCTTCAAATCTGGAACATGGACTAAAGTAAAAGGAGCTGCTCCGGGTTTTACTTTAGCTTGAAGTCAGGCTTAGTCACAAAGCCAGCTTGGTAGTATACCCCCCTGGCCCTTGGGGCTTTGGTGACGGGCCAATCCCAGTGCTTGAATGCTCCTGAGGAGCGTGTCTTTGCGACAGCCTAGGTGGGTTTCATAATAATGCACTTATTACAGCTTTGTTTCTGCACCACGGCACCGTCTGCTGTGTGATCCCACTCCACCCTGTGTTAATACCTGCTTCTCCTAGTCAGAATAAATTGGGGGTAATGCATTGCAAGGATATATCTTCCACATGTGACAGAATGTAAAACATTAATTCATGTTAATATTTTGAAGTTGGTCCTGATGGTGGATGCTGTGAAATTAAAGCCCATTAAAATGGTTCACCAAATATCCCTGTACATACCTTATGGTAGGCAGCAGCATTACGTTTCTCCTCCACATGATATTAGGAATCTGCTGCACCATCATCACAGAAGGTATAGACACTGCGAGGGATAAAGCAATGGAACCTCACATACTTAATGGAAACTTCACATAATTGCTAGGGGCAATGCGCGAGTGCGGCACAGAGAGGGTAAGTTATTATCCTTTGACACTGCATTACGCAAGCATTATAATTATTCAGTGATATCATACTTATCAAAATATATGATGCATAATTTGAAAAATACTGCTCTTACAGAAAAATTGGGAATGTACAGTATGAGAATACAGCCAAATACAAAAAAAAAGGCACACACACATCAATAAATTACATAACAAACACCATACAAGATTAATCATTACATACAATGAAAAACAAAGTTTATAAATTATTAAGTGTCAAAATACTGAACTCACAACAGCATGGCAAAGATAACGCAGTTTACATGACTGAATATGGAACATCAAAGGATGTAGGCTACATTGTGGATTACGCTGCCAAGCATGTACTTCATTTGGTATGTGACGGCCGTTTTGAAAATGACGGTACATAATTTGAATAATTAACATAAAAACATATAAAACTCTCCATAATAAGACTGTTGGGTGTGCTACAGAATTGAAATTTCACTGAAAAAGACAAAGAGCCCATCCTGACAAATAGGCCCGATTCGGATATGCCAGTAAATTTATGTAACGTTACAGTGGCAGATTCGTCTGAAAAATATTATCGTGAAATATTCTTTACTTACAATACTAAGCACATTCTCATGATACAGTATGTTTACATTTTCATTAGGGTGCGCCTCGCTTTCTGTTCAAATTAATGCTTCGGTAAAATGTTGAAAACTCGCCAAAACCCCTGTTGTGGCGAATCTGATACGTGAGATGGGAAGTAGGAAGAAACAAGTGGAGGTGAAAAGGCTTCGAGTGAACAAAGGAGAAGCTTGTGGTGTGGGGTGAGTCGGGCTTTTCGTGTTCAGTTAAACGTTTTTACGATTGTTATATTGCAAAGTTTAGATAATCGGCAGATTGTTTCTGATTCAACGTTGCTGTTATGGCGCACATGAACGCCTACTTTGTTTTGCTAAGTTGAATGTCATCTTTAGCTAGCTTGGCCATTCATTAGCTGGCGACATTTTGCGGCCATTGATTCATTTTCTCGCTTGCTATTTTAGCTAATGTAGCTAGCTAGAGGGCTGGCTCGCTGTCCTCGCTGCAGTGCATCATTCATTAGCTGTTTAGCTAGCTGCCTGGCTAATGTTGCTATCGGCTTGTTTATGGTTATCAATGATCATATGGATCGTCTCAGTATATCCATAACGTTCCTGTGTTTGGCTTGATATAGCTATTCGCCGTTGTCTTTTCCTTGCAAGATGGTCGTAGCTAGCTGCTGTTACGTTAGCTTGGCTCGCTATGTAGCTACACGGAATGTCTCTGTGTCTCGCCACAGCTAACTCAACGCACTTAAGCCGCTTTCATACTGGACGCGAAACGAATTGTTCGCACGACAGATTACATTCAAAGTCAATGGAAAGACGCGAATGCACGCGAAACGCGTGTATTCGCGTCTTTGCATTGACTTTGAATGTAATCTGTCGTGAAAAAAATTCGTTGCGCGTCCGGTGTGAAAGAAGCTTTAGTCGCTGTAGTATGCCGTTCATTCCAATATAGACTTTTTTTTTTGTGAGACTCGTGGATAAAACGATGTCTGTAATGTGTGTTTAGTCGTATTTTATGCTGATCCAATTGGTTGTATTTCCATCTGCCTTCTGCTGCCTTTCTGTCATGAGCAACATTAGCAAGTTGGCTAGCGAGTGTGATGTTGGGTTGAGTCCTGTGGCTACGCTTGCACGAAATGCCATGGCTGTCTGTGTGCTTTGTGGCTTTAAATGCGTCTTTGTTTCGTCTGTTCAGCAGGCTCTGTTGATTATTTAAAGTGTTGATGGATACAAGTATGCTGCATTAAAGTGATCACGATTTGGCATCATTGGCGCATCTTTCAAGATCGAGAAGATGGAGTAGTGTTACAAGTCTGTGAAACACACCGCGCTGCTTTCTCCCCAATTCTAAAAAAAGATGTATTTATTGCAGAATCAATGACTGGAATAGCTTGATATCTCCCATCCTTCAGCCAAGATGTCAAGTAAGGAAATTTCAATTCATGTGCTATAAAGGTGGCAAAAGCCGATTTTAAGGTGGTTCTCAATGACCCTATTCGGCAGTATGTTTCTCCCATCTGTCACCCCATAGATCTGTTGTGCATCGTCCTTCGCTGTAACTTGGCCCATCTTAGCGAGCCATAATTAAATGACGTATAAAAACACCAGTAATGATTATCTTGACTCCTATTACTGTATATGACCCCGACGTGGATTGACACTAACAAACGACACCCAAGTCGTCCAAATGTTTAGTTTCTCATTATAAAATTAATATAAGTTAACCTATTAAAACGAATTAACAAAAGCTCAGAAGAAAAGCTGACTTTAATTTCTGCCCTTTTCTCCCCTCATACAGAGAGGCCATCTTATGCCCCTCCCCCCACACCAGCCCCCACTACAGTAAGTATTCCTGAAACCGAGACAGGGGCCTATATCTTCTTAGAGACTCATGGAGTATCTATCGTGGCTGCCACAGATTCAGTGTTGGCACCAGCGAATGAGAGAATTGGCATGGCCATTCGTTTCTCTGCCTAAGTTGCCAGGTTAGAGAGGGCATACACAATATACCCCTGACTGTTGTATAGCTGTAAAACATACGGACCCCCCCCCCCCAATAAAATGACCATTAAATATGGTTATTATAACAGTCCTTGTCCTCCCACCTGCAGCCCGTTTTCATGTGATAATTCTTACACACGGGGAGGGTCAATAATGCCAATGTAGACTATCATTGCCGCTTTTTTAAAGAGAGTCTGCTTCTGCACGATTTTGGGTCTATTCCTTCCATTCATTGTTTATTTTTTTTGTCCTCCCTGCCCCCCCCTCGTTTTTTTCTTTGTGTCATTTCTCATTCGTGTTTTTGTCTCATTTGTTTTCATCAGCAAATGCCCAACACCCCAGGGTTTGTGGGATACAACCCTTACAGTCATCTGGCCTACAACAACTACAGGCTCGGAGGGACCCCAGGCAGCAACAACAGGGTAACGGTAGGACCGATTACAGACAAAAAAAACAGACGGAGCAGGAGTTTTCCGACCCGCCCCGGATGAAACTGGGGGCCTCAGCAATATAGCTAAGAAATAAAAAAAAAAAAAAAAGAAAGAAAAATCCAGCGCTTCAAGATAGATTTAGGAGGGGCTCGTGGCTTCTTAGTTGAGGCTTTTTGGCAGGTTTTCTGTAGTGAAATGATGAGCGGTCGCTTTCTGGGTTCCATTTCACGCTTAAATCATGTGTTGTCCAGTCCATTCATCCTCGTGACCCTTGCAGCACAGTTTAGGCATGCATGTACACACACACACACACACACAACACACTAACGCATACATGCATATACACACACGCACATTGAAACACGTATTTTTACGTATTCATGTTCTTGTGCGCAAAGCACCAGGCCTTGGACAGGGATGTCCTATTGCTGAATGACAGTTTGTCATGTCATAGACGTGTTGGCTTTCCACTTCACGGCAGGTCCTATGCGCCAGCCACTGAAAAGCTCTTTCCTGTACCTGTGAGGTGTCATTCATGCCCCCCCCCCCCCCTTCCTCATAACTGCCAACTGCCCGGAGAACTGTGATGTCATACCATCGCTGTTACCATGGCTCCCAAGGCTCATTGGCTTGGCTTCTTTTGCATGGAAGCTGCTCATTTTTGCTCTCGTGGCGTTTGCTTTCTATGGTACTTCGCCGCCCAGTCATGGTGCACCATTTTGTGTGTGTTTCACCGACTGCCCCTATTTTAAGCTGAGGCCATTTTCCTGCTCCGGTAGAGATGCATCGTTGTATTTAGCCCAATTGCTTTTTTATTTATATATTTGCATACATATATTTTTTTTATTCGCCGCAGTCAAAAGTAGCTTGTACGAGGAAACTGCTATTGAAGTTTCCGCCACGGATGACAGATTTTCTTTCACCCAGCTGCTTTTCCCATCGTCACCTTGTGTTGCGTGTCGTCGGTTTGTATTTTCGTTGTGCTGTAGGGTGGCGTTTAGACTTTCTGGAAGCCCAGGCAGGGGTGCACACACTACACTCATTGGTTGTGTGTGTGTTGTGCGTTTACTTTTCCCCTCCCAGAACTCATCGGGGATTACAATTCCGAAGCCTCCAAAGCCGCCGGACAAGCCTTTGATGCCCTACATGCGATACAGCAGAAAGGTAAGGTCGCTGGCCACCTCTAGCCTCTTTACCACCTGCCATTTGCCTGTCCCTGGGGCGGCGTCGGGCAAACTCTTGAGAACGCCCCTGGGTCCCCCTGCCCCACCATCTCACCGGCTTCCTGATGTTTTCTGACATGTGGGTTTTGTTGTGTTTGTGATTTTTTTTTTTTTTTTGTATGAAGAGCAAGGTTAAACCATATGGCCTCCTCTGGTTTATAACCTCTCTGCTCAGTCTTAACAGTACTGACCCCCCCCCTTACCCCCCCTCCCAACCCACCCCATGATGTCTGGTTCTCATCATCAGGTTTGGGACCAAGTAAAAGCCTCCAATCCAGATCTGAAGCTATGGGAAATTGGGAAGATTATCGGTGGCATGTGGAGAGACCTCACTGATGAGGAGAAACAGGACTACTTGAATGAATACGAAGCAGAGAAGGTTGGTTCACAGGGCGTGGCTGTTTTGGTTTGACCTGGTGTGATGGGAGAAGGGGTGGGGGGGATGTTGTGGAGGTGTTCAGGGGGGCTGGGGGGGTGTGAAAGTGTCCCTCCCCACTTTTCGCACTCCCCTCCTCTCCTTAATGGCGGGGTCTGGTGGGAGATCCCAAACACAATTGGCTTCGTTTGAGCTTCAAGGGCTTAAAAATGCCCAGAAACGGACGAGAGGGGGACTTCTGACTCCGTTTAAACAGTCTTGGAGAAAACTTCAGAGATGCTCGCCAAAAAATTGCCTACGATCCCCGGGACCCTGTGTACCATACTGGCTTTTTGGAAGTTTTGTTCACGATATTGGCTGTGGTACTTTTGTTGTTCATGTGTTCATCGTCATGTTGTGTTTTCCTGTTCCAGTGCTCCTCATGCTTTGTCATGCTCATATCTTTGTCCTCATTCAGATCTGCCTGACCATCGACAACTTAAATGGCTGAGGCGGAGATACCGTAATGTCAGTTCAACGGTGAAATGTTGCAAATTGGCTGGAAATGTGGTCGTTGTCAATGATTCCATGTGGAACAGTTTTCTGCTTGCAGTCATTCTCAGTTGGTACACAATTGAAGTCTTTTTAGCACTGAGTGTCATGGTAGGTGACGGTAAAATAATTTATCGGTCTGTTGCGCAAGATGACACTGTAGGTGTAATGCCACTCCAGGTGAGTGGCCGGAAGTTATGTGCTGGTGTTAAGTGTTGGGATTGCATTAACCATTGAAGTCGATGCACTGGAGTAACGGACCCGGTCAGATGAGTTGTCTGCATGGTTAAAATCCACTCATCACATCTGTTGCCTTCCAGTTCGCTGAGGTGGACAAGATGTCTGCTGTTTTTAGTTGTGTGCCTTGGCAAAAAGAGCTTTATGGGGTTGCAACTCCACAGTGTTGTTAGCCAATGTTGTCCATTGGCTGTTGGGTCACCAACAATGACTCTGATTGGCTTTTGGGTCACACAGGAACCAAAGGAAGGTTTCTTTATTTTTTTCAGTTGGTTGGGTCATTTCTTGAGACATCTGGCTTCCTTCCGACTGAAGTTGACCTCACAAATTGCGGAAACGAACAAAATGGATGTTGGTGCTGTGGTCTTCAGGAAGTTCTTGTGCACAGTGCCCAAATTAGCGGGCTGTTGAGGTCGAGTGACCTGCAAATTGAACCGGGTAATCCAAATTGGGAGAGAATCAATAAAAAGAGACATTTTTTTGTGTGGTCATGAAGATTAGTGGTCACCAACCTTGTTCCTGGAGATCTGACAATCCTGTAGGTTTTCATTCCAGTCCTAATTTGGGTCACACGCTTTTATTAGTTATGAAATCAACAGGATCTCTCGCTGTTGAAAGAGGGGCCTTTTTGGTGTTTGTTAGGTTTAAACATACAGGATGGTAGATCCAGAGGAACTGGGGTGGTGGCCAGTGATGTACAGTTATAAACCTTGATGGTGGAGGTAACAGAATTTCCAGGCAACCATCAAAGGTTTTCCATGTGAAAGACTGTCCATGGTACAGATGAAGCCATCATTGTTGGCCTGTTGAAGCCACCTTTTCCATCTTCATGGAAATGACATGCTGGCAATACTGAAGTCGGGCATATGAATTACAGCAATTAAGCTCACTTTCAGCTGACTGTCTCCCTGTCAGTCTGACTGCTTAATTGGGTCTGAAAATAGGAAAGATCGGACACCTTTTACGCTTTGATTTGATGTGTTTCCTTCAAATATACCAGAAATAAATGCTTGAATGATTATGTTCTACATGTTGTTTTGGTAAAAATGTTTGGGATTCTTCTCCAGAGAGTAGGGCTTAGCTGGAGAATGTCCCGTTTATGGCGCCAGTAAACGCAGCATTGTCCGCCTTGGTGAGAAGGACTGTTGTTATGGCCGCCGGCTGTAGCATTTTTTTTTCCTTTCTTTTCCTGACGCGCCACATCTCCCGCAGATCGAGTATAATGAGTCAATGAAAGCCTACCACAACTCGCCGGCCTACCTGGCCTACGTCAACGCCAAGAGCCGCGCCGAGGCAGCCCTGGAGGAGGAGAGCCGTCAGCGACAGTCGCGCCTCGACAAGGGGGAGCCCTACATGAGCATCCAGCCGGCCGAGGACCCCGACGGTACGAGCCCCCGTCCCACACAACACCTTCACCTCCTGCATGGACTCTAGCAAGGCTCATAAAATGGTGTCAAGAAGAACTAACATCCAGTAATGTGTACCTACATGGTGGCACTTGTCAGACCGGAGCCAAGTTCACTTGGTTTGCTACCAGTTTGTGGATATTGGTAGCTAGTTACTGTACTGCGGGACTGTCCAACTCCTTGCCAGATGGTTTACTTTCCTGCTGATATTCAGTCCATCATAGCTAAAGTGGATATTATTCAATGGTTTGAGATCTCGGCCAGCTCCCGCTTTTTAGAAGATGGTGTGCTTAAATGGGCAAGACTTAAATCTCCTGGAACTTCGTTAGGCGGCCAATTTATAGGGATCAGCCAAGCTCAGTGGTCAACAGTGTGTTCTTGGAGAAGACCAGTAGGTTGAGACTCCAACCTCCAAGAAGGTACACCTTAGTCAACAGCTGGAGATCTCACTGAGCTACTAACTGGTCGTATCCGGTGTGCCACGTTAGTTATGAAGATCGATGGGATGGTAGATTTCCAGGAACAGGGTTAGTGGGCATCGACGTAGAAGACAAAACACAGAGCAGATAGAAGCTATCTACAAATTACTGAGTATAATCTCTCCCCAAAACCTCGCTCCCCACCCCTCAGATTATGATGACGGTTTCTCCCTGAAGCACACGGCCGCCGCCCGTTTCCAGCGCAACCACCGACTGATCAGCGACATCCTGAGCGAAAACGTGGTGCCTGACGTGCGATCTGTCGTCACCACCGCCCGCATGCAAGTGCTAAAGCGCCAGGTGCAGTCGCTCATGGTGCACCAGGTAAAGTATCCCTGTCAGACCCCCATGTCATGGAAAACAAGTTCCCCCTCACAAATAAGCCCCTTCCCCTTAAATGCCAATGAACTGTGTGCTCGCTGTCGCAATTAATGTTCCTGAGGAATTTTTTTGACTGTCTTGCTTTATGGTGCACGTTCAGTGAAGCTGGAACAATTAAACTGAGTCTCATGGTTTTTCTTAGCATTTGTAATTATTCAATTACAATATTAATTACAGTTTGGCTTTAGCCATTTTTTTTTTAAAGGTGAGTCTCTACTGCTATGTGCTGCAACAGCAGCTGTAAAATCCAACTTTTGCTGTAACAGACATTTATGACAAGTGGCTTTAAAGTTTAAAGACCAGCAGTCAGAAAATTAAATTCCTGCCATGCACTTCCTGCTTGCGTTTACTCAGCCAGCTGAATTCTTATTGGCTCCATGATCCTGGCTGAGGAGCTGTGCTAAAGGAAAAACTGGGGTGAATGGGATGAAATATCGGGAAGGGCTTAAACTTTTTGAACCTGGACTTTGACACCTTTTCTTGCTGCACTCTCTAACCCGTGGATGACTCTGAAAGGCTCTCTCTGAGACGTGATTGGTTCTCTCTGAGACGTGATTGGTTCTCTCTCATCCACAGAGGAAGCTGGAGGCAGAGCTGCTACAGATTGAGGATCGCCATCAGGACAAGAAGCGGAAGTTCCTGGAAGCCACCGAAAGCTTCAACAATGAGCTAAAGCGGGTACGTTACGAGAGCGTGAACCGGTTTCTTGGCCCAATTGTTGGCGCCAAATTCAGAGCAGGGCTAGCCACCCCTATTCTTGGAGGTCCACTGTCCTGTATATTATTCCTCCAAACCCACAGTTTGAGATTTCATTGAGCTGCTAATCGGTCAAGTGCGGTCTGCTGAATTATGGTTTTGGAGTGAACGCCTACAGAACAGTGCATCTCCTGGAGCAGGGCTGGGTAGACCAGCTTTTAAGTATTGAAAATGGGAGTGTTTTTTCGGGAATAAAAATGAAAGGTGAAAGTGCATGTAATCGAATGTTTAAATGACAACTGCTGTTGCCTAATCTTGAGAGGTCTATTCAGGTTAGAAGAATTGTTGAAATTTTTTGGGGCTAAACTCATTTCTCTTCTTCAAGATCATAAGACTGAGGCCGGTACATGAATGCTCCAGTTTCGTAAGAGGTTTCGCTCCCTCCCTCCGAGCTAAAAAGCACATTTACTTTTGACCGGAACATTCCAAGAGTTACTCTGTCTCTTGGGGCATAGTTTTGACCGAGATAATATCAAGACACATGAGTTTAAAAACTGCTGTCATGAGTGGTGCAGAGGATATATAGAAAGGTTTTGTTACAGTCTACATAGTGATGCAATATTTTCTCTCCGTTGGAAACAAAATGGAGACTAGATAAAAGTAGAGACTGTGTCCGTAGTAGTCTGCAGATGTGCACATCTGCTCTTTGTGAACAGTTTAGAACCCTGGTCCTCAAATCATTCTTTGAGGTCCGAGAACTGCTAATTTTCCACCCTTCGTTTAGTTGGGAGTCAGGTGTAAAGAAACTCTGACCAATCATAAGCAATAAGTGTTCCTTTAATTATCTGGAACTAGGGCTGTAACAATTGTGAACCGCGGTTTTTTTAAGCCGTAGTACCACCACCTGCTACCATGGGGGCGAACATCCAAGCTTTCCCTTTTCCTTCGTTAAACCCGACGCAGGTTGAACGAAAGTGCCAAACATCAAAGGGCATGGGAAATGCTTCCGGAAAAAAACTTGACTGACATCAGTATTTTTCGGCGACATGCTGCACGGAACCAAGTAAAGGACTACAGAATCGTCTCTTATTAACCAATTAGGTTACTCTAAGAAAAGTAACCTGTTCCAGTTTACTTTTCTTGATTAGCAATCAAATGGTGGATTCGTTTACTCTCTAAGTTGAATGAGTAGAGCTGTTAATTAAGACAGCATGTTTGATTGCTGCATTTTGAAATTTAAATGGCCATAGAACAGCTCAGATTTGCATGGACACGATTGCCATTGCCGCGCCATTTCGTGCGACTGTGATAGTTTATATCTCACATTCACGTTTCATCTGCTTTTCAGGATGTTTTCCACCTTTTTTTGATGCTTGAAATCCAGGGCGATCTGAAAAAAATCTCTTTATTTTTATTTTATCATTATAGATCTCCTAAAAATACTACAATGAGAGATGAAATGCTGAGTTGGGATGTGGCGATGTTGAACAGGAATTTTTTTAGTGTGATGACCATGAGACAACTTGCAGTCATGGGGTGTGTAGGCAGTTGCGTGTAATTTCTTGAAACATACGCACCTGAAGCGGCTTAAACGATTTAAAATGCCGCCGGAAAGAAGCCTGAGTTTAGATTTCGCTAATTGCAGGTGCTCCGCCCTTCCTTAAATTTGCTCCCGTGTACTTGGCCTAAATAACAATCAAGAAATTTAGCCAGTAGCCTATAACATTAAGATGTGATGGTGAAAAGCAGGCAAACCTAACTGGGCTACGGTGTTAGATTGAAAGAATGCCAATAATTTGAATAATTAGAAAAAAATCTTCCTCTGAATTACATCTCTAATTGTAGTATTTTAGGACATTATTAAAGATTAATTTAAAATAGATTTGTGATAAGATCACCTTAGACTTTAAGCGTCTAAAAAATACACAAGGTGGAAAACATTCTGAAAAGCAGATGAAACGTGAATGTGAGATATATAGGAGACGATTCTGTAGTCCTCTACTTGGCTCCGTGCAGCATATCGCCGAAAAATACTGATGTCAGTCAAGTTTTTTTCCAGAAGCATTCACATGCCCTTTGATGTTTGGCACTTTCGTTCAACCTGCGTCGGGTTTAATAAAGGAAAAGGGAAAGCTCGGATGTTCGCCCCATGGCAGCAGGTGGTGGTAATACGCCTTAAAAAAACCGCGGTTCACAATTGTTACAGCCCTACCTGGAACAACAGAAAGCCTGGGCTGGATTTGAATTCAAGGTCCAGATTTGAGGATCCCTTGGTGTAGAAGTTGCAGCCATTGTCCGTGCAGTTTCTCTGCTTCAAATTCTTGTGTTTATTAGCGTTCAGTTGAGATGTGATTGATGGAGGGATGAGCGTTTTCCAGGAGCGATTACATCACATGATTGACACCTGCTGGCCTGCCCCCCTCCCTTGCATGTTTTCCAGCTATGCGCTCTGAAGGTGGAGGTGGACATGGAGAAGATCGCGGCAGAGATCGCGGCCGCGGAGGAGGCTGCCCGGAGGCGGGCGGAGGAGCGGGAGAGGGAGGTGGCCGAGCAGGCGGAGCGAGCGGCCGCTGGCCCCCAGCCGGAGGAGGAGCAACAGCAGCAGACCCCGCCCACCACCGGAGCCACGGGAGACAAGTCCTCGGAGGACCCCGCCGACGGCCGGCCCAAGAAGAAGAAGAGGAAGGATGGGGAGGAGGAGGAGGAGCATGTTGCCATGGAGATGGGTCAGTTGAGATGAGCCTTTATTGTTTGCCACAGGGAAATTCATGGTTACCAAACGGGAATAAGTTACAAAAGAGCAGACGAGGATTTGAAGTCCCTGGGAACACAGAATCGATCTCTAAAACGTATCATATTTCTGAATTGACTTTGTTCTGATGCATCCGACCAAGTTGAAATGGGAAAAAAAATTTACTTGCATATGATAAAACGCGTAACAAAAATGGCTGAATATATTGGCTGAGCTCTAGTGGGTGTGCCCTTCATGTAGGTTTCTGGGGGAGGGGAATTTATATTGGCTCCATGATTGGTGTAGCTGCCAACCAGTGAAATTTGGTGGATTACTCAAGTACAAGATGACGTCACCTGTGGATGAAAAGGATTATGCCCAAGTTTGACAGAAGAGATTTGATGATGTATCTTCTCAGGGACTTCATGGAAATAAATTGTTGATTGGCAGTTGCAGGTACGGCAGTGTTCCTCAGGGCTCTCTTGATGAAAGCATACTTTTTTTTTTTTTTTCTCCAGAGTTAGAAAAACAATTTATGTTTGTCATCCTGCTAGCATCTTGATCTGGAATCTGCCCCCTTCAGTTTCTGTGGAATGAAGTATTTAGTTGTGCAAACTACATTCTAACTACATTCTAAAAACCTGTCCTTAAGAACCTAATTCAGAGACCAGGAGGTGCTTGATCCGCTACCTCATCAGGCGTGCTTGAGACAGACTTCTGGAGCCAGCTGGGCCTGTGGGAACCACAGCTTGTATTACATAATGCCATTTAGCAAAAGCTGTCATCCAGAGCGATGTACTAAAAGTGCATCAGCAGGTACACCGGAGCTAAAAACCCTCAAGGGAGAGAAAGTTCCAAGTATTGTGGCTCCCATTTGACCTTGAGTCGTCAAACTTGAAGGTGGTGGATCCCCAGCCCAAGTTTCTTGACGTTTTCGGTCTTGTACATTTGGTGTGTTTAAACCCTGCGCTCTCATTGGCTGTCGCCCCCACCGCAGATGAGCCGCGGCCCGAAGGTCAGCGGGGGAGCGAGGAAGGGGCGGCGACCAGCGAGGACAAGGAGAGCATGGCGGAGGGCGGCGACAGCATGATGGAGGAGGGGACCAGCGATAGCAACGCCAGCTCCGAGAGCACGGGCACGCCCCCCGACGACGCCCTCCCGCCTGAGCCCGCCCACGAGGAGGGGCTCAGCAACAAGCCAGAATGAGTCCCTGCCCACTTGCATCCCACCATCTACCTTTCCAGAAAACCAAACTCTCCATGCATTTGTCATGAAAAACACAATGATGCACCCACCCCCTGTCCAGTGTACCTCAGTCATCCAGTGTTCTCCCAATCCTGGAAAAATTGAGGGGGGGGGCACCCTTTCCCGTACTCAAGGGGGGTGTCTGCTGTTATCCGAAAAGGGCTAGCTTGGGTGCTGGTTTTGGTTGTAACCCAGTGGCAAGGCCCCTGATTCTGTTTATCCAAGTCTTGACTGAGGGCGATGATGATTCTTTTTCTTTTTTTTTAACTAGTTCAGTCAGGTGGAGTAGTTCTGGGCTAAAACGAGAACCTGTACATGCACACACAGACCTGTTTCGAATAAGACTGGACACCTCCGCCTATACGTCTAATGCTTCCCCCTAACCATTCCATGATCCAATTCGCCAGCATCCTTCCTCCATGGCGATATTCCCGCGGATGCCGTCAAATCTGTGGGTGAATTTTAACCATGCTAACCTGAGGGGCTCAGAATTTTATTGTGTTGTCCAGTCGCTGCTATCTTTTGCAACTCATGAGCTTATCTCCCCCACACACACACACACACCCACACAAACACCCTCCACATCAAATGCTTGGCCGGGTTTCTTGCGAATGGTGACGCACTCTCGCTCTCTCTCTCTCACTCACACACACACGCACACGCACACGCACACACAGGGCCCCTAGCTCCTCTGGGGAACATGAATTTCAGTGGGGCCCAAGTGTTGTCGGTCATATGTGCCCACCATAAATTGTCTAGTGTCACTTCGACTCTTGATAGAGTATTAGCGAGTTCACATAGGATCTTACGCACTCCGAAGACTGTGGCTACTACTCAGCTCCTGGAGGTCTAGTGTCCTGTAGATTTTCCAGCCCTTAAGGAGTTCATTTCATTCAACACGAAAGGTGTGTCCTGATACTGGAGAAAATGCCCTCTTTTCTCCACTTGTCTCCTATCTTGAAGTATTGGAGGAGGAGACTGCAAGTGGATGGAAGGAAGTTACGTTTTTCGAGCATTGGGAGTGCCCCCTAGAGGTCTTGTTGAGCTGCTAACCGGTAGATTCTGGTGTGCCAAATAAGGGATGAAATTTAACCGGAGATGATGGACCTTCAGATTCAGGGTTGATAACTGCTGTGAGATGATTTGACACAGAAAATTTTACTGTGCAAGAGTAGTGATGGGCTCGCATTACTCCCCGCCAGGTCCACTGGTTTATTTTGCTTTGTAACCTCTTGCTTTTTTGTTTTAAATACACCCTTTTTTCCCCCCATTCCCCTGCTGTAGCCTAGATGTGTGAATAGATGGGTGTAGTCCCATTTTCGCCCTGCCTCTCACCTCCCTTTGTTTCTTTTAGTATTGTCTTGGAAGAAACGGAAAATGATTCGTGATTCGACTGTACGCTTGTTTTTATCTTTGCTAGTTCCATTTTTGTATTGCTGGATTTGATTCCCCGAATAAAATTTAAATCCATAACTTGATTCAATCTTTGTTTCTGTCGATTTTGTTTAACTTTGTAGGACTTGTTATCCGTTATGGTTTGCTATAGGTACATCTTAAGTGTTGCCGGTTCTGTTATTTGTAAGGTGGTATATTAAATTCATCCATACAAACAATTACTTTATTTACTATAAGTAATATCAAGAGATTTTAGGTTTAATTGGGCTAGTTCTATCCTGGTCCCAAGGCACTCATACAGATAGCTGCGACCTGTAAAATACTTTCAATTTAATGCACAAATTATTTGGAGCTCATTTAGGAATGTTGTTTGGAATTAACTCATTAACTCTTAACGTCACGGGAGTAATGCTATGGTGCTACACCCAAATCCCATGGACCTGACAAAGAAACGAGGAATTATGTGTGGCTAACAATTTACTCTATATCTCTTTTATTTAGGCAATATCAAGTCTAGAAATTTGAAGAAAAGTTGTTTGCCTAATGACAAGGAACATTTTGATTGATTAATAAAATATTTAAGGACAACAGCCCTTTCAATCTTAGACATTCAAACATTTTATCATTTGGAACAAATGAAACTCTGTCATTGAACTATAAAGGTTGAATTTTTGGCTCACCTGGACCGAAGGTCTGGGGTGCTTATGTTTTGGCCTGGTTGTCCGTCGTTCGCCATCCGTCGTTCGTCGTCTGTAAACATCTTCTCCTCTGAGACTGCTGCAGCTATGACGGTGAAACTTGGCATGCATGTTCCTACCAATGAGGACACCAAACTTTATGTAAAAGTTTCCAATATTTCAAGTATGGTGGCCATGAAGATGCCATATGGACCCACTGGATTGTCATTTTTGCTGCTGTTGAGCTGCAATTTGGTAGAATGGTAGCTAGTAGCAAGACCAAAAACATACCTGATGGGTTTTATAAAATTAAAAAATTTGACCATGATTCGAACTTTGATTTTTGGTCAGACCTATAGACTGTATAAAAAGATGGACGCAGCACCCGGGTCTGAAAAGTGAAGCCCATGCGGAAATCTCTGAAAATTGCATTCTATTTAATCGCCAACAGATGGCGACGTTGGTGGTTGCAGCAAGAAGTTCAATGCTATAGATTGAGAAAATGACCCTACTTTCCCACCTGATTTATTATTTCAGTAATGATTTTCCACATTATTTTATGGTATCTATCGGAAGTTTCAAGTCTCCTTTGATATATCATGATGTTTAGTTTAGTAAATTATGGTCCCAAATAGACTAGAATAAAGGATAAAGCCAGATATGCTTTATGGGGCGTGGCTATCCTCTGGTCCTCGTCAGATACGGTCAGATCCACACTTAGATCCACCCCTCGGTCCTCCCTGGATCTTCAATTCACCCTCTCGTCCAATAGAAATCACATTCAGTTTCAGAATGGCGCTGTTCAAATTGCCAAAATCGAGGCTTCCTAAATGGTATGCTGAAACCAATGGGTGGCGTCACGGTTGCTTCGTCCATCTTTTTATACAGTCTATGGTCAGACCCAGTTTTTTCTGTTATAATTTTAAAAATCATCTCTGAAACCACCGCAGCTATGAAGGTAAAACTTTCCAATCCGATTTCAAATATGACCGCCATGGCAGCCATATTGAAAATGGCATATGGGCCCATTGGACGGTCATTTTTGCAGCTATTGAGCTGTAATTTGGAAAAATGGTAGCTAGCAAGAGGCCCAGAGACATATTTGATGGGTTTTGTTGGCCACACCCAGTTTTTTCTACTATAAATTCAAAAATCTTATCCTCTGAGACCACTGCAGCTATGAAGGTGAAACTTGGCATGCATTTTCCTATCAATGAGAACACCAAACTATATATAAAACTTTCTGATCCATTTCAAATATGGCTGCCATGGCCACATCCACTTTTTTCTGCTGTAATATTAGATATCTCCTATGAAACCACTGTAGCTATGAAGGTGAAACTTGACATGCATGTTCCTACCAGTGAGGACACCAAACTGTGTACAAAACTTTCTGATCCAATTTGCGGCCATATTGAAAACGCCATATGGGCCCATTTTCGCGGCTAATAAGCTGACATTTGGTACATTGGTAGCTAGCAGCAAGCCCAAAAACATATCAGACAGATTTTGTGGAAATTTAAAAATTTGACCTCTGGTCTCTGGCCACACTCACTTTTTTTTTGTTGTAACTTAAAATCTGATTCCAAATATAGCCATCATAGCCACACCCACTTTTTTTCTGTTATAAGTTTAGACATCATCTCCTCTGAAACGGCTGCAGCTGTGGAAGTGAAACTCAGCATGCATGTTCCTACCAATGAGGACAACAAACTATATATAAAACTTTCTGATCGATTTGGACGGTCATGTTTTGGAGCTATTGAGCTGAATTTTGGTACATTGGTGGCTAGCAGCAACCCCAAAAACATATCTGACAGATCTTGAGAAATTTTAAAATTTGACCACTGGTCTCAGGCCACATTTACTATTTCTGTTATAACTTCAAACCATCGACTAAAAGATGGACAAAGCAAGCATGACGTCACCCATTGGTTTCCGAATACCAAAAAGGAGGCCTTTTTTCTCAACGATTAACCAGCACCATCTTGTCATTTTGAAACCGGATGGGTTCTGATTTGACGAGAGCGTGGATCAAGATCTGGGGGAAGCGAGGGGTCAGATACACGGCCACCTGACTGCTCCTATCACCAGTGTAGTCTCCAGCACTGTGTACTATGTATAACTTTAATTACACTTGTAATGTGTTTGTAGCAAGAGAAATATGTAAGAGTGTCACTTTGGCCCTTTCACATTGTTACTTAAGGAAATAAAATATGTAAAAACTAATATTTGATATCTTTCGAAGGTTTCATATGTCCAGGTGAGCTACAGTGCCCGTGGCAGTTCTTTTTTCTATATACTAAAAAATGAGCTTTGTAATGCCACAGAACCACTTTCAAATGATCTTAGATATTTAGTGCCAGTTATTCTTGAGTCACAAATGATATATAGTATATACACAAAATTATGATACAAAGTATTAATTGTCAACTTCAAATTTCGTGCTATGACAGTCCACCAATTACGCGAGGTCTCCAATGTGGAACGTGATACGTGATTTCAAATGTTGAATATATACTAAATATAGTTCTATGGCACATGGAATGCTTTTAGAGTCAAGACAAACCTTAGGTCCTCTCCGATTAGCTAAAGTACAGAAGAAGGCACTAGGATGAATATAACAATGATTTTGATTGGTGTGAATCACACAAGGTCGAATGTGCCATATGGCACTCTCGGGACTTAAAGGGTTCACGTACTACTGCTTCAGTATTAGACAGTTTCGTTTTTGCTGTAAGATTACCACATGTGACGACGTTCTCTGACTTTCTGCACAGCGGACTGATTAATCACATTTTCTTGTGACTTACTCACTGACAACAAGACGGTATCGGAATTGAAAGTCATTACGGAGAACTGTAGATATTTATACTGACCACCATTTCCTGGTCCATTAACAAGAAGCATAGCGTGTTAGCCGTTGTTGACACACTTAAACTTCGAAGATGATTGCGAAGCATTTCCTTGGGAGCGTGGTGCCAATTCGGCCGTTTTGGCGCGTTTTCGTGACGCACACTTAGAAAATTGCTCATTGGCCGCGTGAAGAAATGGCGGTCGCATTTGAAATGTACCAATTCTGGCGATGGCCACCAACAAATAAAAATAATTCTGAGTGTGGAATTAACTATCAGTTTGTTTTATATTCCCTGTGACAATGAACCTAAGGGAACAGTGATAGGAAAAATTGGCTAACTCCCAACTTGAGTTTCTGTGAACAGTGAACCTATGTCAGTCGTTGTCCATACAGGAAATATTTTTCTTAGATTCTCGGCAATTTTCCACATGGCATGAGCTTCAATGAAGAACGCGTCTGGTTTTTATCGTGGTGGTCAGATAAACGGCTTACATTACTTTTTTTCCACTTGCTGTTGGTGGAGAGGAGTCTGAGAAAACAATCTGGCATTTACTGTGAATTAACGTGTGAATGCACTGGATGATAAATGCTCTTTTACAAACGAGGCTAATTATATACAGAGAAGCTTTCAAAATAATCTTAAATGGTAAGTCCGCTCATTTGAAACTTGTCTTTACAATTTTCGCCGTATTAAGGCGATATTTCGTGATTCTGAAGGAGGTTCGTTATAGAAAGACTTCTAATTAATGACTCGATGGACGACGAGCCGAACGCATTCAGTTACAGTTGGCTGTCGCTGCATGCGGTCATGATGAGGCGAGGCGACAGTCTAGAAGCTCTCTGACAGATGAGCAAAACAAGTGGAGTCTATTTTGTCAGATCCTGGCAATCACGATGTGCGGTCACGGTTTGTATCTCTCTCTTACCATCCTCTCTTTAACTTCTGGCGCATCGTCTGAATACTCTACCAAGAGTGACTTCGATTACGATTTCGGCGACTATCGAGGCAAGTGGTGTTTAGACGACCACGGGTTTGTCTACAACATTGGAGAAATCTATTATCCCAGTCGCACGTCTTGCCCCTGCACCTGTACTGAAGATGGACCCGTGTGTGTGAGACCCCAGTGTCCGCGGATACACCCGCGCTGCACGCGCATCAGCTACAAGTCCTGCTGCCCGGTCTGCGAAGCCGTGGGCAGAGTGTGCGTGCACGCGGGCAAGACCTACAAAGTCCTGGAGGAGTTCAAGGTAGGCGTTTACTACTAGTTCATTCGAGTTCGGGCTGTAGTTATTGGGAATCGTGGAAACAGCTTTACACAATTCAGAAAATTGTTGAGAGTAAGAAGAAAGTCTCGGATAAAACTGTCTTTCATGTCTTCTTTAACATTCGAGGGAACAATTCCTCCAAGCCGTACAATTGAAATACTCGTTTAATCACAATGCCACTAACCTGGAGTCATGACCACATTGCAGAATTATTTTGTGTCGGCTTGGTGTTGTGCCAGCAAGCTATGGGGGACTCCTGACCATTACATAAGTGTGGAGGATAAACTGGTAGTTGGCCAGTAGTTTATTGTGCTTGCAGTGCCGTTGATTTCTAATCCAAGGCATTACATAAGCCTTGCTTTGTTTTATGTTCAACAGCTTCCTAAATGTCCATCAGAACAACGTTTTCTTAATTTATTGAGAATGCTTGAGTGTGAACAGGAGCTTGTACGATTGCAGCTGCCTGTTGTAATTACTCAAGCTGAACTATCCGGGAGGCAGCGAGCATTCTGTGTGTCTATCCTATTCCACCCTAAACTTTTCTATGTCCCAAGTTTCAAGGCTGTCAAATTTATAGGATCATACGTGAAATGACATGGTTAGGTCTTAATATAAATCAAAATGTCCTTGATAAAATTTTCTTTCAACTGAAGATACCAGATCAAGTGTACCTGTATCAAGTTTGCAGAAGATGTTGCTTTAATTAAGTTAATGGTCTCTAAATCTTGATGCATATGAACTCTGTGTGGCACCCGTGTTTACATACGGATTGCCATGCTTTAAATTTTTGAATTGGGGCAATTCCAGTCTTATTGATTCGACATTTGGAAACAAAATGACTGAACAAATAGCTTGACAAAAATTAATCTTCCGATATGATTCAAATTATTACTGTGTGTTCTCATCGCAGCAACTTGGATGGGTTTATTGGCAAAGGATATCATTTCAAAAATATTGGTAAGTCAGGAAAAAGATGACAAATATCCTGCATTATAGATGTAATGAAACGATAGGAATTTTGGGGAGACTACTTTATAAGAATTCTGCAAACTTTTAAGTCTAGTGTAGACAGTTTGATATCTATGTAATATAGAATGCTCGACTAAACATAAAAATGTATGTTTTGAAATTATTTGCATTTTCATTTTTATGAGGCGAAAGCAGAATTATGGATGTAATACCATTGCATTATGTCCCCTTTTGTAATTCAGTATTGTGTCCATCCAGAGATTATGATGATAACTTGCAATTTTTTGAATACAAAGGTCGGATGAAATTTGTACTCCAAAGTATACAACATAAGGGTTCATGTAAAACATTTTTGGGGGCACGTAACTTTACTTTTTGATACTCAGGTTGATATTATGATAGAACTGCCCATCACTGGATGTAGAAGTCTGTGTGCATCTGACCTTGAAGAGCGTCAGTTCATTCTGATTTTTGCTGTTAAAATCTATGCTTTCTGGCAACTCGTTTGCGATGTGCTGGAACCACAATAGCGACCCTAAAATAATGTGCTGTTATTTATGTTCAGTGCCAGGGGTTTATTGAATAGGCTGTTTGGATGGATTGTAGAGGCTTTATGTAACTGCTTTATTGATGTAACATTTGCCGCTATTGAATGTATTGCGGAAGGGGGGCTACTATTGGTCCACTGGTTTAATGTTGGAATGATGCATGCCAAGGCTATTGATTTTTTTAAAGATTATGTAATGCTTGGGTCAGCTGACCTACGGCTTCTGTGCAATTCAGCTTCTGTGTAAAGCAGCTGTGTAGCTGCTTTGATTCGGAGTCGTTCATAACCGCTGCACTGATTTCAGGTCAGTTTCACTTCCCCGCATTCCCGTGAGGGGTGATTAAAATACGTATGCGTGTTGACTGTATATATCTCCTTCGCATATTAGAAGTCGATATTTACCAAGCCGATGAAAAACGGGAACAGAGTGGAATAAACTTCACCAGTCTTGAGCCCCATTAATTACAGGAATGATGGCTACTAAGACCAGTGCAGTGATTGGAAATGATCTGATTCAGCAGAATACTGAAGTACAAGTTTCCCTCCATTTCTATATTGTAGCCACTATGAAAGTCGAGCTTAACAATTTATTGATTTGCGCTGTACTGTACTGTACTGTACCCATGTACAATGTTCGTGTGTGGTGACTGGCAGGTGTATGCAGCTATAAAACTTTCTGGTCTGATACAGGAGCCGGTGAACAATTTACAGTTTATTGCTGAAGTTATTGCTCCCAGTAGAAGGCAGCTTTAGCGCGCCTTCGATCGTGTGCAGCCATGTAAACAGGAATAACAGTCGGTCAGGTGTGGAGGGGATGGGGGGAAGTGGGTTGGTGGTCTGGCTGAGGTAAGAGGCGTGATGTCACTCCCCGGAACCGTGAGGGGTGGGGGGGGCGATGTCGTCACTCCCGGCCCTGTCAGCACACTGCCTGCTCCTGCCGAATCGCACTCCTGGCCCTCGCCCCTGCTCAGCCCCCCTGATGCCAGCTTTCCATGGCAGATGCCTGGCAGCACACATTGCCTTATGTGCCCCTGTCATTAAAATAGCCGCGGTCCAGGAATGAGTCACTGCATAAATAGGACACCACCAACCATCTCCCAAACACAAACAGCAAAAATAATTTCAGAATGCTGGCAGGAGGGTCCATGATGATGGAAAATATTACATCAGTACTGAGCTGCTTATGTGAAGAGACTCCATCTTGTAAAACAGCTTCCTGCTTCGTTCCATTTCATACACATACTTACACACACACTCTCACACCAACTAGTTTCTGTTAATTGGTCCTCCTCTTGAGAAACTACCAACAGAGTTTTGATGTTTGATATCCCATTATATTTGTGATACTTGCAATTACTTGCAATTTATAAGCAACAAATCTTTCCCTACACCACTCCTTTTCTAGGATGAGGACATCTGCTTGCCTGTATTGAAACTCAAATTTGTTTAAAACGTATAAAAAGGTGACTTTTGTATTGTGTGCGCTCCAAATCACAGGTAGATGGTTGGTTGCACGAGTATGGTTGGTACAACCATCACTTATTTTTTTTTACTATATGTACTATATGTATAGCATATCTTGACTGTGTTTTTTGTGATTTAAGTAGTATACCCCTGTTAATAACAGGAACCAGCTCACAGAATGAGCCTAGCTTTTGACTGAATCATATTTTGAGTGTAGATTCAGAACCAATTTTAAACCAGAACCAAATTGAAAGGGTGTGTATCAACTGGGACAAAGTGTCTGAAGTTCAATTTCGCAGAAGCTGTTTAAGTTTAGTCCTGGTCGACATTGATCCTTCATGATACGCTTCAAATGGTTATTTCTATCGCCGTTGAAATTTGTATGTAGTTGGGTCTACGTTTGATGTGTGTCTGTAAAGTTAGCTCCATGTGTACTAGGTAGTCAGAACTACAAACTCAATGTTCTCTGTCCTGCTCAGCTGTCTCGGTGTGAGTGGTGTCGGTGTGCGGCTAACAGGCAGGTGTACTGCACGGTGTCCGAGTGTCCCGCTCTCCACTGCGTCAACCCTGTCTACGACTCGCACCACTGCTGTCCCATCTGCAAGAGCGGTGAGTCCGTACACCCGTGCACGAGAGCATTATCATATTCTACCAGCACTGTGTGCAGGGATGCTAGTTTCACTTGTCCTGCACATTTCATGTATGCATGTTAGCATTATCACATTATCCATGCAAATGCACATTTATATACAGTCATGCTGTTTATCTGACATTTGCTGTATAAATAATTTTATATAATCTATTTGTTTTGTGAAGAATGCAGATGATCATTCATGTAAACATAAAACACTAGTGATTGGATTCATATAATCCATCTCAGAATTTATAGTGTAATTTCCTGGCAATATTATCCACGTTTATCCTTATTTGTGTGTATGAATAATATGCCCGTGTGCATATTAAAATATGTGTACGAGTGGTAAATATAGTTAGTTTATATTACTAGTTTTGGTGATATATTGATAATCTCACATACGCAAATACACAACATGACTGAATGCTCACTATCCATGGTAAAATTTAGATGATCATTTATTGCCAATCTTATCCACGTTTATGCTTATTCGTGTTTGTATATTATATGTGCATATACAGTTTGTGAATTTAAATATATATGTGAGTGATCAGTGTAGTTATTGTATATAATCGTTTTAGATGATATATTGATAATATTCAAACACAACTTGAATGTCTGAATGCTCATAATCCGTGGTGGAATTTAGATGATAATATATTGGCCATCTTGTCTGTATTCATACTTTCCTTTGAGTTATTTCTGCATATAAATGTGTGTGCATTTAAATGTGAATAAGAGAGATAAATATATTCAATATGCGTATATGGCGCAGTCTGAAGAGGCGGTTTGGAAGATAGCTCTGTGCACTTCCTGTATTCTATAGCTTATTCCGCCTACAAGCGGCCTGAAAAGATTGAAGTCCAGGAAGAGGGGGTGCTCGTTTTTTAATTATAAAGCGGGTTTGTGATGTTTATACTGTATGTCTCCTGCTGTGACAGGAATATCGCACTGATAGTTTGGCGCAGTGCCCTTCTATAACTGTGAAACCCAGAAATAGGCCTTTGGCCCGAACTGCGCAGAGCCATATGTGTCTCTGCGTGACCACAGAGCAGGTGTGAGCGTGGGCGCTGTGCTTGGCCAGGTCATGTGACCGAAGGGAGGGATGCTAGCTTTTTTGGAAAATAAAATCCCCCCCCCCAAAAAAAAACCAGAATTATCTATAATAAAAATCAATGATGATTTTATATCAGAGCATCGTAAGGACCGACAGAAATAAAATAATTGCATAACTCCATGGTGCAAAAGAAGAGGATTGTCAGATTTCGCCCGTAGGTGAGGACTGCATGCAGAAATGACCTCTCTCGGGGTAAGTTTAATTTGCCCGGCTCCTGGCACCTGATTAGCTCAGTGTGTTTATTTCATTGTGTGAGATGTTATTGCCCCTGTGGTGTGTTTTTCAGTTACAGGGATAATATATTCGCCCTTAAAACTTCCTTATCAAGTTCTCTCATTTTTCTGCGCCTCACAGGTAGCATTATTAAATGGTGGACATTTAGTGACTGTAAATGCTTAAAACGCCTCCTCAGTGTTTGCAGCTTGTCGTAAATGCAGGGATGTTTAAAGTGTTTCCTGGATTTTGGTGTGTTTCCACTTGCCATTTATTGAAGTCATTGATTGGCTGATGAGTCCTTACACCTTTATTCTTCAGGCATAAACAGGGTGCTGATTGAAAGGAAATGACATAAGCTTTCAGGCTTGGCGGCCTTCCAGTACTGGACTTTGACATAATGACTGGGGGAGGGGACTTATTTTTGTGCAGTAGCTTATTTTTGTGACACCGGTTCCTCTTGTTGGGCCCATCTCACACACTGGCCTCCCTCCCCCTCCTGGTTGGCGCAGGGCCAAACTGCTTCATTGGAAACACGGTGATCCCGGCAGGGGTGCGGGTGGAGGTGGATGAGCAGACGGTGTGTTTCTGCTCCTACAAGGACGGGACGTGGCAGATGCACCACCAGGCGACCTGCGAGGCGCGCCAGCCGACGCCCACCCAGCCCGACGGCACCCCCTCGGCGAGCGGCGGCGGGACGTCCGAACAGATGGTGGAGGAGCAGCTCACGCCACAACTGGACCTCATCCCTTGAGGAGGGGATGGGGGGGTGGGTCCCTGGCATCGCTTCCTTATGATGCCCAGTCCCCCCCACTGATGGGATGTGGCGGAGGGGAGGGGAGGGGGGGTTGAAATAACTGCCTGCTTTTTCTAACCTCCATGTGCCCCCCCCACTCCCGCCCATGGTGTATATTCCTCTACTACTCTGTGTTTTTACAGTCTGCAAGCCTAAGAGAAGAAATCATGCTCAAGGACCACATGTGAACTGCTAACCTGTATGATAACTATGGAAACTCGACAGGCACTCTGTAGAGCGGCATAACCCCTCCAAAACAACAATCAGTCAACAGCAGGTAGATGCGATGTTCGATACTCAGTTTGAGATATGACTGAAAAACTATATTACATTTTTATGATGTTACGTCATTACATCGCCAAGATTAAATCACTTCCAGGACATAATATTTGAGACTCTGTTTTATATGGCAATTCCATCACTAAGGAAAATACTGTTCTCTCTGGAAAGCTGTAGAACACAGTGTTTTAAATTTAGAAAAACTCGCTACTTCTGACTTGAACCAGTAAATCTTTGATGCTAGGCAAAACTATCCATTTTTTTTTTTTCTGACATTTAATTAGAAAGGTTATCGGATTGAATTGATCGTCTGCATTTACATCAAGTCGATACGACGTTTACTTCTTGAGATGTTGCCAAAAACACTTCTACGCGATTACGTAAAATTACGTCATAACCTCCCTAAAAATCAATTCCAGAGCTTAATATTGTGTACATCCCTGTAAAGTGTGGTCCAAATCAACCAAGTAGTTTTTGAAATGCTTTGTTCATAGATAAACAGACAAATTAACAATCAAATTAATCACTTGCATAGACTGAGAGCCTAGAGAAATTTTTTGTGAAAAAAATAATTTTTGAACCATGGCGTGTTTCTTTGCTGAACTTTGACCCACCTTCACAAAAAACAGATGGTATTTACTCTGGACCAAGGCCTCCTTGTGTATGAAGTTTACTCGGGATTGGTATTGAACTGAAAGCTGCAGAGCGGATGCAAGCAAAAAAAGCAAACAGGCAAACAGACTCAACTGCCTACTATGCTATTAAAATTGAAAATTTTGGTAACCAAAATCACAGACCGAGCAATTGCAGGAGCCCTTATCTAACTTTGTTTGACACGTTGCATTTTCACGTGTAAAGAGTGCTCACATTACATCACTAGGAAAAAGTTACGTCACCTGTGACAGCCATATTTCATGTCGCATTTTCTTGTCTTGCAGAAATTTCAAATGTGGGGGGAAACCAGCCAATTTTATCAGGCGTGATAATTTCCAGTTCACAAGTGGCATTTTCTTTTCAATTGTAAATATATTTATTAGAAATTGTGACATGATAAACTGTACCTGTACAATTGAGCTTTTCAGTTCACTTAGATGCTGACATCTCTGCCACATTTTGTGAAATGGGATCATTTTTATTACTTAGTGGCCTTGTGCAAAATTGTATATTATTTTCCAGTATTTTGTGGGAAGGTGATGCTCAGTGATGACCTGTTTAATGGTGTAATGCAATGGTCTTGAACGTCGTTCCTGGGGACCCACGGTGTATGCTGGTTTTTGTTCCAACCACAGTTGTAAACGCAGGATTTTGAACAAGCTGTTAATGTCTTAATTCAGTGTTTTTCATGTTTAGGGTTGTCAATTACTCTCTTTAACCAAATTTTACATAGAAACATCCATACATGCTATGAAGAATAAAATACCCGCAAAGATAGTGTGTTTATTTCTATACTTCAAGAAATTTCAGGTAATATAACATTTCAAACAGATTAGATCAGACACTGAGGAAATCATTAAACCCGAAATTAGGCTGCTGGACACAACTGTTTCAAGTTCTTTCAAAAAACTTCTGGTGCACTTAATTAGATGAACATAACACAAAACTGATTTGACTCTTTACCATTTGAATGTTAAATAAATTTGTCATGATGTGCCAATTAAGTTTCACCAATTAGGAGCCAACTACATCTTTAATTTGATTGGTTACATTGTTTTCTCTCATTTTATTCTGTTATTTCCAATACATTGCGATTTGTGTATGGAATTTTTTAATCTTGATGGCAAACATAGATACTTCTGTTAACTTGTGAGTTCAGAGGGCAAATAACTGCTGTAAACATTAAATGCACTTAAGGCAAATTAACAGCTTGTTGAAAGCCTGCGATTACAATTGTGGTTGGTACAAAAACCAGCATACACAGTGGGTTCCCAGGAACGACACTGAAGACCACTGGTGTAATGTAACGTTGGTGATACCTCTCAAGAAAGTCATAACCTCTGTGATATTCACAGGTTCTCCTGATATCTTGATTACTCTAGATGCTGACATGTAAAGGAAAAGTGAAGCTGAAATGTCTTGCTTCATTTTAAATAGGCTGTGAAAACACTGGCGCTGTTTTCTTGAGGTGAGACTGTGCTCTGTCCACGACCTCACCTTTCACTAACTTACTCGCTCAATATCTGTTTTCATGCTGGATTTTACCGTGTGGAGTGTATGTGGTCATGATCAGTGGTAAAATTGTATTTAGCGTCTATATCGTGTGTCTCGTTGCTGATTCTGTATGTCCTGTTTGTGATAACGCTACAAAAACCATGGTTTTAATTTTAATAAATTTACTACATGAAAGTAAATTCGAAGATTGCAGTCATTTACGCCAATAACGTACCCACTGAATACAGACTTCGAAAAATGCAACCAGAGAAACTTTAAAGTACTGAAAATTGTTGTTATTCTGGCTGTTTTAATTCTTGACCTTGAAATGATTGATTGACTCTAAAAAAAGAAATATGTGCTGGTCGCGTTCTGGCACGCAGTTCTAAATTCTGAGGGCGTCCTCTGTTCTGTGTGCATCGGATTTTAATCTGATTCCTGGCCTCTGATGAGCTGAATTGTTGGCCAGTTGTGAATATAAATGGTTGGCTGCGATGAAAGATGAAACGGGCGTTACTATTAATATGGACGGGGTGTTCTGATATTGCTCTGTGGCTCATCAATTAAAAAATGGCGCTAACAGTACTGACAGTTGTAACCAGCCCAGTTCCAGAGGGCAGAATTGTCAGATTCTGTCTCAACCCTGATTTGGCACTCCTGATTCTGCTAATGAGCTGTTGGACAAGGTGAGCTGCATTAGATTCGAGTCCAACAGACAGGACCATAGGCCTTCTGGAGCAAATTCAGCCAGCACTCCACTGCAATAGGCTCTGAGGTCAGAGAGAGTTCATATAAATGAGTCCCTTCAAAAATCTTCATTGTGGGATTGCCTTTCTATAGATTTCTATCAATTTTTGTGGGTATTTTTGTTGAGTAGTTTCAAACAAAGTATTATTAATTAATTAATCGTTAATTAATGAAGAATAGGTGAAAAACGTTTTTTTATCCATTTCGGCGGGGTTGTTTTCCAAGCCTTTTGTCCACTGGTTGGCCAAATTGAGCAGTTTTACAGAGATGATTAAACCGTTACGGGCAATTTTACATCAGCCGCCAACTGTCTTCATAAAGAATGCTGGACGTGGACTAATTTGCGACGTACAGAAGAGGCACATGTTTACATACAGAGATTTCGTACGGATGCTTAAATTCAGCCTTTGTGGTACGTCATCACAGGCTGTTACATTGTGAAGGCGCTTTTGCATGCATCCAAGAAATGCAGCCTTCATCTAGCCTGTTATCAGAGGGAATTTTCAACTCGTCTACACTCCGTTTCCTTGTTGACAATTATGTCTGATATCAGGCGAGATAAAGGCTGCATTTCTCAGCTGTATGTGAAAGCGCCTTCACAAAGGAACTGCCTGCAACGATGCATCAGCCTAGAAATTCAGCCTTCGACGGATGCACCCTACGCTTTGTATGGTGATTTTTTTTTTTTTTTTTTTTTGCGGATGATAATATGTAGTAGGCTTGTGCGCAAGTAGCATACTGGCAAAAGTGGGTAGTTGGAGCAGACTGGGGAGATGGGGTGGGGTGGAGTTGGATGGTTAATACTTTATAGCTTGGATAAAGTGCGTGGGACAGATATTTATTTTTAGAAACTGGGGTGGGGGCCAATGAGTCACGTCTTCTCCATCCCCTTGTCTGTTAAGCTCCTTCCCAGGTGAGTCCCCTTCATTTTTTGGCGATTGTAGCCCCGCTCCTGACCTGTTGTGCTGGCACCATGTTGGAAACTATGGGTGGGGTCTTGGCTGTAGTCATGGAAGGTCTTGGCATTCGTACATGCTCATGCTGTGCGAACGAAAATGTCAAGCTTGTATAGGCCCATTCCTAATGGAACCCGGACCCTGAGTGATAGTCCTCTTCTGTTTTTTTCTTACGGGCCCTTTCAGCTGCAATCAATTATCTTCCTTTTGTACGGCAAATCACAGTAGTTGTACTTCCTCATTTTTATCACTAGATGGTGCCAGAGGTCACTAAAGTGAAGTGAATTATTTTATTACTGAGTTAGGCATTGCAGTGGACGAGGAGAAAAACCCAAAGTGTTCTGACGATAGCTGTTAATTAAATAATGCAGAAATGCAGTTATGGATACGATAAACACGTGGATTGGTGGGTGGATTATGATGGGCAACGTCACATTTTTCTAAAATCCAACTTCAGAACTCTTAAAGCCAGGTGCTCTCCCTGGTCATTGCGACCAGTAGGGGCCACTGTTTTTACAGCATACTCAGAGGCTCTGCGCTTACCGTACTCAGTCAGTTTGTCGATTCAATATGCGGCAAATCATTCAGTGTAACAGACACGCAGTTTGAATCCGCGCGTTGTTTTTCGCTTTTGTGATTTTTTTTTTCATCAATCACGGCTTCATCTGATAAAATGGACGAACGAATGGACTCCTGTACATTCTTGTACTCTCTAAAAAATGCTGAATAGTGCTTTATGTGGATCTGGAAGGCCATTCAAAATGTTTCTATTTTATAAATTTTTGGGCATTTTCAGAGCTTGACCTTTTTTGTGCTTTGTAAAGGATTTTTGGCGGATGGATTACATGGCGCAGACTGGGCTGTCATGAAAACGTAGATACGATGGAGGGAAAACAAAACAGTGAATATATTTCTGCTGAATCATTGAAAAGATTTAGGACAAGGGCAATTCTGACTGATTTAAATAGTAAAAAGAACCTGTCTAAGTGGTATTTGTTGCCAAAGAATGAAACTTCAAAGAGCAATAAGATGGCAGTTTAATTTAGGAGCGGCACGGAGGTACAGTGGGTAGTGTTATTACCTCTCTGTGAGTTCAGGGCTATTTTGTGTCTGCAAATTCTCCCCATGTTTGCGTGGGTTTCCTCCAGGCACTCCAGTTGCCTCCCACTGTCCAAAGCCTTGCATGTCAGACTAATTGGAGATTTTATATTGCCTGAGATATGAATGTAAAAGTGGATGGTGTGAGATCCTTGTAATTATTTTTCAAGCTGCCCAAGGTGTGTTCCTGCCATTCGCTCATTGGATTCTGGGATTAGTTTCTGCTCCCCTGCAGCTCTGACCATGGACGGATGGATGGTTCTATAATTGAGCTTTAGAAAAGTCTTACCGCTGTCTAGATTTGGAATTTGTCGGCTCTGCAGGACCTGACTGGTGTGAATATTTTTGCGTTGTTTGTAACTTGACTGAATTTGGTTACTTTCTGAAGTGTCAAATTAAAATCCTACTCATAATTATGTCCCAATCACCTGGATTTTCTCATTAACAAAATTACTTAGCTTGGAGGTTGATCAGTGAAATTTGCTCTTTGGGGATTTTGGGGACGAAGCACACCTGATGTATTTTCTTCTACTGTCAACCTCATGACTAACTGGACCACTTTTTCTCGTATAAATTATGCCCTCCAAGGCCTTAACTAATACAACCAACAGATGGCGACACTGTACCCCAACAAAAACCTGTGATGTCGCCTGTTTGTAAAGCCTGTTTGTAAAGCTATTTCAAGAAGTTAAAGCTTTTTTTTTTAGTTCCAGAAGATAAAGGCCTCATCTGTTGGGCTTCCAATTCAGACAAGTGTTATTTCATCGCATGTCAATCTCGAAATGCTTAAAATTAATGCAAGTGGACTTGTTAGAGTTTACTTTTTTTTAGCTTCTTTAAACTTAGTGAGCCAGGTTCTCAGAGTATGGATAAAGCCTTGTCCTGGACTAAGTCACATTTTCTCGAACAAACACCACGATTATTATGCTCAAGCTGAGTCCTTGAAAAGGGCACTATGTGTTGTTTGACAGTGTCTTGTTCCATTGCAAAAAATACACAACACTTAAGGTTCCCCAATGACCTTCTGCCCGAGTACTTTAGTTCCCCAATAGCTTATGGGCCAAATTTGTGGTCCCATTGTGTATTACATTCATTAGATAGATGTCTGTGAACATCACTCACATGGTGCTTTGGGATGTTGTCAAAATGGCTGCCAAATGATTGACAACCTTTTGAAACCCCATTTCCACCCCATTAACTGTGAGTCAAAACAATCAGTATGCTGTCATTACCACGCAGCACCCTCTCGAGACCTCTCAGAATATTACAGTTTTCTATTTTCTGACGAAATACAAGTGTCTTGGATGACAAAAAGATCATGCAATGAAAATATTTTCGAGAATGTCCCACGGGCACCGTGCAGATTTCAGCATTTATATTAGAACGTGCGGTGATTGAGATTCAAAGTACACCCTTACGGGGAACAAAAACAAATTTCCAGGTATTGGATAGATAATCTGGTAGTGGAAAAGAGATTTACTTTGTTGTCCCTATGCCTGTAGCGGCTGAGTTGATCCTTTGTTCCTCCCACACAGTGAAATGGACAGGGAAAGGGTGTCTTAACCTCTTCATGTTCTAGGAGTACCAAGCCGTGCTGACCTTATAAAGTCACAAATTTAAGGATTGTAATGTATTAATTGGGACTGTGCAGGTATCAGGGCTACTGCAATACAAACAGTAGGTTCAGGGTCCATGCGCACGCACATATATGTGCACACACACAAACACACACATCCAGAGTTCTTGTTCAGTGGGCAAGTACAAATACAGCAGATTTTTCTTGTAATTTTATTGCAAAAACTATATGCTCCTCAATATTGCCATGCCTGAAGCATTTAACAATAAAGGTTAGAAAAAATACCCCTTGCCTCAGGGTGGGTTGTCTGAGATTTGTTTAGTAGATGTTTTATCATGCTATTAATTTACAGATAGCATTCCCGATACAGAGTGCAAAAAAACCAAACGGATCATCAGGTCTTAACAATTTACTCTTAATACCTTTTTTTAAATATATTTACATTCTGCAGTGAACACCAAAGATTATTTTACTGGAAAATAATACCAAAATAATACCTGCTAATATGGACTAATGGTCTGAATGTTTGCAGTGGCCCAAGGCACCAAAACTTGATAAGTTGGCAAGAATAAGCTCTTTCCCAAAACAAGCACGCCAAAATGTCTCTATCGTGACGAGAGGAGGCGTCATCGTCATTCTGGCAATATTTACACTCCATTGCCATTCTGATTGCAAAAGCATGTTAAATGTCCTCTCTGCTAGTCTCTGCAAAATATCCTTTTAAGCAAAGATGGAGGACATTCTGGCAATTATGACTTTATGCATGAGGTGTCAAATGTCAGTGCAGAAACACATTAAGCAAATGACGTACATCAAGTTGAAGACAAAAATAGTCTCAGTATTTGCACTTCTATGCTCTGTTCTGGCCCCAGTTCATGTCTGGTCTGTGGCAATGCACCCAGGAAGGGAGAAAGGCAGGAAGTAATGAAACCTGGGGGAAATAATTTCCTGTCAGCCACTGTAGTGTCACCATTGTCCACCTAAGTTCTCATTACCAGGGGAACTCAAATTCAGTGATGTGCTTCCTCAGAAATCCCTTTGTCATCAAAAAAAGTTGACTGTTTGTCAGACACAGCTCTTTGAAATTGCCCCCTTTGGCTCTTTGCTCTTTCAGTTGTCAGATCATGAATATGTCCTTGGAATGTTCTAGACTCAATATTTTAAATGCTGACTCGGGACTGAGAGCAATGCATATCCAGACAGCAAAAGTTTGAAAAAACATCCCATAAAAACCTGCTCTTCATAAGGTCAGTACTGTCCAGCTGGAAAGGAAATCCTGGGTCTGTTCTCCAGGGGAAAAAAGAAATAGTTCACATCTATTTAAAAGTCTGTAGTTCTTGTCTTCATGAAAATATGTCCATAGTTTCGTATGTTCCTCGATACACAGTTTTGAACGGCGCAGTTAATGTGCTTTTCTTCACGATGAAGAACATTTCAGTTGAGCTGGACGCAGGGCTCGAAGGTCCATTTTGAGGCCCCGCCGTAGATCTCGATTCCAGTCTCCACCCATGAGAAGACGTTCCCCATCTGAGCTTTGTTGCTGCAGGTGGCCAGGCTGTAAACTTCTCCCGACGAAAGCTTCTTGTCCCAAATGTTGAAATTTGCCATCTCGCCGACGAATGCTTGCGTGGCGTCAAAACCTCCCCCAAGAGTGTCCTGCAGAAAAATGTATCATTAAAATGAGACTGTTTGCTCCGTAATGTTTGGGGTAAGATATATTTTTACTTGATTTGGCTCTATATCGACAGAATTTATGTACAATTAAAAAAACAAATCTTTATTAAAGGATATTTAATATATTTTGTGATCACCATGTTGAAATGGCTGTGCTTTATAGATTGTTTGGCACAAATGGCTTCTTGGATGTCCAATAAATCAGGTGTATTTAGTTGCTACTTTGGCGCTGGTGTATGAATGGAAATCCTAATGCCAACCCTCTGTGTAATCTTATGGTAGCTCTTAGCATTTGCAGTTGACAACTTTGTTCAGACCTGTAATGCAATGCTCTTCTGAAGTGTTATTTAACTCGCAGACAACATTGGACAGCAAATCTGATTCTTTCACCAACAAATTCAATTTGTCGGTTGTGATTGTCCCTGGTCCGATTAATTAATGTCACCATGAATCTAAAGTTGGCACTGAACAGGCTTGCCTGATACGACATTTATATGAGTAAAATGTATCATTTTAGCAAAATTTTTGATGGGAGGGGAGTCGATTTGGATGAAATTTATTGCAAACGTGCATTCCTAACTGATGGATTTAAACCAGGGTGAGAGAACTTTGATTGAACGGGACAATAACAGATGATTGATAGTTGTGTTTAATCAAGACCACACCCACTGGTACACAAGGACCTCATTTCCTGGAAAGAAATCTTTTTCAATCCGAGGATTCAGTTTTACAATTACAACAAGTTTTACAATTTCATTATTTTCATAGAATATGTAAGTTAAGATGTTTTTACTTGGTTATTATGGAACTGAGGAGAAGGTGAATATTGTTTTCTGTTTGTCTTTAAGGGCACTTTCGATACCACACGTGAACCTTTTTTTTTTTTTTTACTTTTTGCTGCATGCTAACCGTGATAATCAATGGAACTCTATGGACCAAGGTCAAAAAAGGCTAAAAAGCACTTTGTCCATTGACTTTTATTTAATGTCATCACAAGACTGGTATATAGTATGGGGCGTTCATGTAACCTGTGCAAGTTTGGCCCCAGGCCTGAGTCTTGCTCGGGGTCGGGCCCCTGTGTGTGGGAGGTGTGTTACCTGCTCCTGTCCCAGCACTAGAACCCCTTGCGGTTTGATGGGATGGTAGGGTGCCAGGTTCTCCCCGTTCCCCCTCAGAACCCCGTCCTGGTAGGCCTCCCACACGCCGTCCCGAGTGGTCCACGTGACGCAGATGTGGTGCCATTTCCCGTCGTTAATGAGGAAGGGCAGTTTTGCCACCTGCGACACAGCAAATGACTGCCACTGTTAGCAACACAGGGGGCTTATTGCGGAAATGTCTCTTTACAATAATGCTACATCCTTTTAAAAATATTCAAATGGACGTGTGTTCAGCTTGAGTGCCTTCATCTGGATCTGTGTTACTTGATTCTGGATGTAAATATTTGTACTTATAAATAAAAAGTGAGCAGTTTACTGATATAAAATCTGGCTGCTCTGCCTTTTGAAAGTGTGATTAATACTTAAGCTTTTCAGAATTTTTAAAGCCAATTTTTTGTGCTTCTTTGGATTTATACTCTCTGGCTGGTATTCTATATTTTTTTCTGAATTGTGAATGGTTCTGTATATGTTATGAATTTATTTGCACTGTATATTTGCATATGTACTATAGACAGATTTGTGTGTTTGTATGTTTATGTGCATGTGTTTTTGTTTCTGTGCGCGCATGTGTGTCTATGCTTTGTGTGTCTGCATGTGGATATTTGCGTGTTTGTTTATGTGTGTGTGTGTGTGTGTGTGTGTGAGCTAGCGCACATGTAATACATATGTGTATTCAGGCACATGTCTACCTTGTCATTTATAAGAATTTCCATGGGGTTGTTTCCCCACTCGATTAGCACCAGTTCGTTGGCCTGTCCTGGGACCGCATAGGAGAATGGGGTCCCCACCCCGGGGGAGGCGTTTGACTTGATCCACATCGCTACGGTGAACGCATACATCTCCGGCATGTTCCTCTTCACTTTGGCGTACATGTAATTGGTTCGCATCGGGAAAGTCAGCTGGAATTTATCAAGCGGTCTGTTGTCTTTCTGACCTACAATTAAAAAAATGGAATTCATTGCAGCAGAGTGCATGAGACAGACAATTTGTCACTTGTACTAGGCATATGGTGGGTAATTTATACCTGACGGACCAGCTGTTTTACACTGCAGATGGTTTCGGGGGTTTGTCTCCGCGTGTCATTTGTAAAGACGGCTTTAACTGACACTGCGGTACAGGACATCAGCCCTGCTGACTGCTGACGGTTATACAACTAATCCAGTTTCTGCGGTAAGGCAGCGGTCACGTGATGAGCGGGAGCGCAGGGAATAGTTCTCTCTCTCTCTCTCTCTCTCTCTCTCTCTCTCTCTCTCTCTCTCTATCTCTCCCCCTGCTGTCTCCTCCCACAACTCTCGCGCAGATTACCGTACCACACCGTCCTCATGCCTTCTGTAACACTATGCAGCTGTCATCCATGATCGATACCCCCGATACGGCGGGGGAACATCACAGCGTCGTAAGGGGTCCCGATGAAGTTGAGCGATTCTGAGCGCGTCGAGGGAGCAGTGGGCTAAATGGGTACGCCAAATATCAAAAGCATCATTTTCACTATTTTTGCGGAAAACTAGAGATTTGTGACAGGCTTTCACGGCGAAATTATCCCACTATGCAAGTGAAACGGCCCGTTATGCCATTAATGTGGAAGAGGATATGCAAAGCAATGCGGCTCTCTTCCCGGGTCGTTACGACAAGATTATTTCAAGCCTTCGCATGACTGCTAACAAATGTTCTTTTACTTTCAAACATCAGATTGCCTGTAGGCTTTGAATAATATTCTTCGATGAACCCCACTGCGTTTTGAAACTGGCATATTCTGCGGGATGAATTTCAGGACCGTGTTTGCTTTCTTGCGCACTACAATCGTATTTCCATCGTGCGCTTTCCAAAGTTCCTTGATTAGCAGATCTCACCTTTCTCCAGATCGGAGATTCTCTGGTGTAGGGAGGTGAGCGTCGTTTCTACCCTGCCGCGCTGCTCCGTCTCGTTCCTCCGACCGGCTTCGGTTTCCTCCAAACTGTTCACGCGGGACAGCACCTGCTTCTCCAGGTCGTTGATTTTTTTCTGAAGCAAGTCCTTCAGGCTGTTCGCTTGGACTGAGTTATTGCTCCTGCTGAATTGCTAAAGGGACGGAAATAAAAGTGAAATATGAGTTTGCGCTTCCTGTTTTCTCAAGGGCTTAGTTTGTCAAGCACTTATACATTTTATCCGGGACACAGAGGCTGAACGCCAGCCAATAAATTTGACAAGCATTTTGGTGTAGACTATTAAAGACTCAGAATTGCATCCATAATTTGTCGCAAAATACAATATTTTTATTATTATTACCAATGCCATCTCAGCGAGGTATTCAGTTCAGAGGAGTAACATTCCACAGAAGGTTCTCGTACACCATTGAGGGAAGAAAATTGCATATCTTGGTTTGTTTACATTTATTGACGTTCCATAAATATATCACCACGAGCACGTACCTCGAGATTCTCGAGCCTCTGCTTCAGAGACTGCAAAGTCTGCTCTAGCTGCGCGAGCGTGTTGGCCGGACCTTTGGACACGTCCCCCATGGTGTTTTTGGACCCCGGTTCTTTCCTCCTCCCCCCGGTTCTGGCGTCTCCGGGCTCGGACTGACTCTGACTCTCACAGCGACCTAATTTAGAGGTCAGCTCCCTGATCGTATCTTTTTGATTCATGATGGTTTCTTTTTGCTGCAGGACAGTCTCCCTTAGCTGCATAACGGTGGTCTTTAAATCCTCCACCGGGCCACTGTTCTGTACGACGGCTGAGCACAGGTCCACATCCTTCGGCACGGAGGTGCAGATGAACTGCGTCTTTTCCACATCTTGGGTCGTCCCGTTCAGAAACAGAAAAGAGAGTAGGAAAAGCTTGGCAGATATTCCCTTCATGGTAGTTTGCATTTTTGATTTGTTTGGACGCCGTAGAGTAACGTGGCGATGTTCGTGGCTTATTTCAGGACCGCGGAGCTGTCCCTTAATGTTGTGAGCGATTCGCAGAGCGCGCCTGGCTTTTATAGTGCGCGAGCATCACGCGGGCAAGGGCGACTCAGGTTCCGACCTGATCATTGCTTTCTCTCGGTTAAGGAGGGGAGGAGGGGGGCGATCACAGTCGAAGATGCGGTAGTTTTGGCCATGTCCACAGGATAGTAAATTATCGATTGATTCCATGTGGTTTTCCGTGTATCACTCAAGTGTTTTCATTAGTTTACTCAGCAGAAATCTAATTTTGGCCCGTAGGATTTATTGGAGACAGTAAAGGGGTATGTTACCAACACACACTGATCAATTCTGAATCTGTCCCACCTTACCTGCTCTTCATTTGGCCTACTCTTATGTGAATACTATGACCACGCAAACAGATGAAGTAGTAATGATTTGAACGTTAATCGTAGAAACGTCATAATTCCTATAGATGTAGTCATTATAGCCAGTTTATCTATAGCCTACTTTGAAACTTTTGCGTTATTTCAGACGGGCGACAATTTCTTACAAGGCCTATGGATATAAGCTCTTAAGCACCTAATACAGCTGAACTTTTTATGCCCAGTAACGTTATAAAAAAGTTTCTTCGGCTGTTTTCTTTTCTGGACTCTTAATTTTCTGTTTGGGGCAAGATGCTTACGTTCGTGCGTTGAAGTTTTTTAATCAGGGCAGGCTACCATCTGCAGGATGGGGTTATCTAAAGTGCCTTCGGGGTTGATTAAGCGGTTGAGATCGATCAACAGCGCTGCATGGTAAGTTGGGTATTAAAAATGCAGGGATTTAGAGAAAATGGTGAGCACATCAAAGACAGGAATGCGCGACCCCTGGAGTATTCCCGCGTTCTCCGCGCGAGTCGCTCCTCTGGTTCGCTAATGAACCCACCCCGCTGATTCCCTTCACTTTGCTCTGGAGTCAGTTAAATGTAAAACTGCTTCGGATGAATTTCTACACCGCAGAATTTATGAGCGCAAATGTCAGCCCTTTTCGTATCAGCGCAAATATAATCAAACAAATCAAATCCAACCCACAGCATCCCTAAAGAATATTCACTGTATTATCTACTGGTACTAATACAAGTCAAATCCAATCCAACTCATGGTATCTGCATAAGTGTGATGCTTGCATGTGTTTCCGTCTGAGTTTGTGTGTCTTTGCGTGTGTTCAGATATCTGTGTGTATGCATGGGCTTGTATAAATGTTGTATGTCTGCGTGAAGGGTATGTATGTGCTATGATGTGCAGGTAAGTGCCTGGGTATTTGTGAGTGATTGTGCTTTTGTGCGTGTGTGTGCCAGTGTGCTTGTGTGAGTGTGTTAGTGTTTGTGGGTCTTTGTACATGTTGTAAATGTGTGTATAGTGTATGTTTGTGCTATGATGTGCAGATATGTGCCTGTGTATTTGTGAGTGATTGTGCTTTTGTGTGTATGTGCGCCTGTGTGAGTGTGTTAGTGTTTGTGGGTCTGTGCACATGTTGTACGTCTGCTTGAAGGGTATGTTTGTGCTATGATGGGCGGGTATGTGGCTGTTTATGCGTGAATGATTGTGCTTTTGTGTGTATGTGTGCCAGTGTGCTTGCGTGAAAGTTGGTGTTTATGCGTCTGTAAGCATGTGAGTGTGTGTGACCCTGAACATGTGTTTCTACACGTGCGTAAGCCGTCATCTTTACTGCCAGGTTCATCATGGTGCGGACGAGAGGCTGTAATACTGTCAAATCAGCTCTCCTGTGGAGGCCGGAGCACAGACAGTGGCGATAAAAAAATAAATAAATTTAAAAAAGCCCTTCCTCTGCTCACACAAGCTGACTAAGAGTGAGCAGTATGCAGCATACATACTAACTGCCTTCCAGTACTCAAGGTCAGACTGCATACTGCATCCTACATTCGCCCACTCTGATTGGATTGGCCAAAGACCGGGTCCTGGTAAGAGTTGAGCCGACCAAACCCCAGGGGACAGGTTAGTGGCTGGGAAAACGGACAAGTAATCTGCTCGTTTATCCGAGAAAATGCCTCCCATTAACTTCGAGAGCCCTGATATTTATGTTCCGCAAGACGGCGGTGAATTATTGGACACGGTGTCAGGTGTTTATCGACTGTCCTGTCCGCTCGGGCGACGAAATATTGCGGCACGAGATGCGTGCAGACGCGGGCGGCGTGTGGCTCTGAACGACAAGCGTTTCCTGTCCTGCCCTGTCCTGGCCTGTCCCAGTCGAACGTGTGGTGCTGGAGGAGGTGAAGGTGATGACGTTGGCAGAATGCTCTTTGGACTAGAGTAAATTTACCTGAACAGCCTGTTCCTTTGTGTAATCCGACACTGCAGAGTCAGTGGAATAAACGTCAGTGTTACTCCCAGTCAGTGCTCTGATGAAGGCCTAATATCCAAATCGTTAACGCTGCACCTCAATAAATCGTTATTCTTGGAGCACAGAATTAACCCTTCAGGTGTCTCAGTCCTTCAGTAGAGTGCATTTTGAGTCACTCTATCAAACTGAAAGATGTATTTAACTCAACCTGATCAAGCCTCTGTAACACTCTGTTGAGGTAAATTATGCTCAAAAAATCCAATCAGTTATGTTGACCACAGCATTCAACTACACTGTTGTTCATAAAGTTGGGATAAAACATTTTTTTTTTACCTCTTTTCATGAAATGATTGTGACAATGTGATTTATTCTTGATAGATAATGTGTCTGAATACAAAATTGTTATGACTTTATGGGCGACAGTACAGATACAGTGACCCAAAATATGGTCAACCAAAATGTTGAATAGACTATTAAAGGGTTAAGCATGGGATTCTCACTTTATCATGATGTTGCTGCAAAAGCCATTTGATGGGGAAAATATTTGTTTTGAGTCATTCACAGTGATGCTGTGAGTCATAAATAAGCAATGTATTTTGGCAGAGGCAGAGAACAATGGAGGCGTGTGAAGATACACTGTATATGAACCATTACATTATGACCACTCACAGACGAAGCAAATAAAGTTGATTATCTCATAACAACGGCACATCAGACTTTAGATGGTAAGCAAACAGTCAGTTCTTGCTGTTGATGTGTGGGGGTGTGGGAGAAACAGGATCTGAGGGTTGTGGGTCGTACCTGGTGTGCAGTGGTGAGTAATGTGGGGGAAAAATATCCTCGATCTGGGCCAGTGGACCAAGTGTTCCTCTCACACCCATAAAATCTATCCTCAAGGACTGGACGCATTCTCCAGAGTCTGATGCAGTTGGGTTCATGGTAAGTAGCTCAAAGTGAAATATAAAAACCCAGGCTGGTCTGCGCAGACCAAGTAGCATTCATCCTTCAACAATCACCCGACAGACTGACCGCCAATCGTCAGAACTCCTGTTTAACTGCTTATTTTATGGCGTGGATAAACCTGACACTTTTCACCTTTTCAGACATCATTAGCACCTGATTGGTTCATTGTCATAAATGAAATTTTACACCCTTAGTTACAAGTTTGCCGGAACTGCCTTTTATAAAAAAGTGTAAATGCATTTTAGGCCTCTAGAGTCGCGCTTGTACGGCACCTGTCTTCCTAAATCTTGGGGTTTTCTTGAGGATTCAGCCAACTTAAGGTGACCCCTCTGTATGACCTTCAGTTTGGACATTAATAGGCAAGACCCTCAGTTTTGTCCAGAATAAACCGTTTCTCTTTAGCAAGGCCTCCCAGTAGCTGCCACCAATATGGAAGAATTCTGGAAGACTTCTTCACATTTAAAGGTCATTAGAGTCTCCTTATCTAGTCTGTGGGCACTTAGGACTTTAAGTCTCCTCACTGTCCCATTAGTTCTATCAGTGATTCAGAAGGATATATGAACCTGTCACAGTTTTCTGTTGAACTATGATGATGGTTATACTTTGATTTTAGAATATTTAAGAATATTTTACCACCACAGTAACTACAGACAGTGGTCCAAGGTGGGACACTCCATGAGCTGGCAGCAGAGTCACAGTGCTCATTCTAGCCCCTGTCTGCCATCAAAAGCACCTACTATGGGCATGCGAGCATCAGAGCTGGATCTTCCAGCATTGGAAGAAGGTTGCCTAGTCCAATGAGTTCTGTTCTCTTTTACTTCATGTACATCTGCTGGGTATATGTGCAGTTCACCTGGGGAGGAGACGGCACCAGGATGCGCTGTGGAAGAAGACATGCTGGTGAAGGTAGTGTATTGCCTCTGGAAATGTCCCACTGGTAAACACTTATTTCAGGAATTCAAGTGGATATCAGTTCGATGGAGCTGTTTTGGCAGCATGAAGGGGACCTACTCAACATTAGGCCGGTGGTTCCTGTGCTGTGGTTGATTGGGGTACAAACATTGCTCTTTGTAAATATTAGGATACTCACACAATCAATACGAGGCTGACGTCAAGATCTTCCACTTGAATTTGCCTCTTTCATATGCCCCATGTTCAAGCCCATTCTCTACAGACTGCACAGGGCTGGCTGGTCAGTTCCCAGAGACGTCAACCTCAGCCTTTGACCAAGGGTTGGCGGGGGGTCAGGAAGTACCTTTGCTGCTTAGCGCGCTGCTGGATGCTAACCGCTGCCCGTGCCCCCTAACACAAGCCAGCTCGAGGCACACCTCATTTCCCTCCCAAAAAAAAAAAACGCTGCCGTTACCTTGGACTAAATATAAATTATACAACTGAAGCTTTACCTTTTGTTGAAAATAAAGACCTTTTATTTGTATAATGTTTTATTTACGTCTCTCCTCTGCCTGCCTTGCCTCCTTTGTGTTTACTGTAAGCAGGGGATTTTCTTAAATGTCACTAATATAAAGCCCCTTTAAACTATTAAATATTCCACTAATCCTCTGTTCCCCTCCATCTCATTTAGTATCCCTTTATGTATTCTGTGTGCACATGTATAAAATACTGAGCAACCCAGTGCAGAGCAGTCCAGAGACATTATCTACTCAAGTGACCGTACTGTTGCAATGTTGCACTGTGTGCTGGAGATATATGCAGTGTTTTTGTTTTTTTTAATTTTTTTTTTAAAACAAGTCTTCTGATATTTTTGAATCCAGGGCTGAATTGAGACAGTATCCAGCCGTGGCTGTTCAACAAATCTATCAGAATATTTTTTTCTACAACTGCTTGTATTCTTTTCTGCATGTTTTTCCCTTGTTTCAAGCCCTGCTCTTGTCCTGATATTTTGGACATGGTCACTATGCAAAGGCAAGCATGCAATAAGCACAAACTCAAGATGGGAATCAAATTCTTAACACCTGAATTGATCCTTCTAACATATTGTGGCAGAAAAGGGTGAAAAATTCCCTGCAACTATGAATACACCCTGACTATGTGAAATCTACAGCTTGTTGGCATAATTGAACAGTAGTAGCGGTTGGAACTTGAACGAACATGCACGGCTGCCCTGATCTACATTCCCACAAACCCAATGGACCTGTACATGGGCCGGTCAAATGCTGCTGCTGAATTCAAACCTGTGGAACTTCAGGACTATTTTAAATTCTAGTGGAGATCGCAAGGTTTTCGATGATCCCAAATATATCCTGCTGAATTGCAGAGAAATGTGTATAAAATGAAGTATACGATCTAGATATTTCCCATTCGATGTAATGCTGTGGCCATAAAAACGTCCTGGGTTTGAATATTTTTTCTCAATATACTTGTGATGTAGCTTCAGTGAAGCGCTGCAACCAGCAGATACTGAATATGCATATGAAATTTTCCTACAATATGAAAAAAATGCTTTTTATGACATTGAATTTATACTTAAGGGTAAACTTCAGAGAAAAGTTGGAGTTGAAGGGGTTAATGCGGCGACACTGGGACTTGAATCTTGACTTGTCAATTACTTCAGCTGCTCGGCTGTAGGCCACCCCTCATGCAGATGTTACACATCGTATCTCTAACTCATACCTCTCAGCCGGGACGTAAATCGTGCGTAGTGTTTTCATACTCCGTTACTTTTCCCGCACAGCTTTCCGGAGCTTAACACCGCGGCGCCCTCGGGATCAATTGCAGAGCGTTTACCTTTTAAGCTGACAGAAAGGGCCTCCGCCTTTATTAAAAATGTCAGCATTCTTGTCAGAGCGATGTGATAATTTCCCCCGAACCTGTCGCGGAAGAGTTATGCCTGCCATAAAAATAAGTGGCAGGCTGCCACGCCGCACCGCGTCGCGTTTCTGCTTGAGAGGTGAAATCAAGTCAGTTTTTCTGATTTAACATCAAATCACGGAACAATAATATGACCTGCGCTCCGTATTTATTGCTGATCTTCGCATATTTTGACTGTGCTTCCGTTTAGATGAAATTGCAGTGCAACCCCCATTAAACTTCGTTAAAGTAAACGTTTAAATAAGTGGTGTAAGTCGTATGGATTTCTGTGAGACTTTCTTTTATGATTGTTTCTGGTATCTGTACACGCTGTGTGCATTATGATGATTTTATTGTAATTGCTGTGTTTGAGAGCTGTGTCCTGGTCATGCTGTTTAAAGGGATAGTTCACTTTTGAAGTGGTGTTGTATGAACTACAAATCGCCACTACTTACATTAGATTTACATTTAATTATTAAAAAATAATTATAAAGTGCAGTGCATGAGGGATTAGACACAGCACCTACAATGGAACATCACAGCTGACGCACAGTCACTCTAAAAGGGATAGTTCACTTTTTTTGAAGTGGGGTTGTATGAGCTACAAATTGCCACTATTTACATTAGATGCAGTAGAAAGCTCTCTGATCTCCTCCAGGTAGCCGCACCAGCGCATAGTGCTGGGTGGAAATTTCGGCGATACACTGTTGTGAATGGAAACACAGAAACAGCGTATTTTCGCGGCCTAAAAGAGGTCCTACCTGAAAATAATACACCATTTCAATTGTACGCTATATTTAAAAAAATTTCAGCACTTTTGCTGCTCGGAAAAAAACACAGTTGCTCTTCAACTAACCAACTGACGTATTCCTCCGCGAGGCGCATCGTAGTTCACTGCACGCTGTAGCAATCAGCTGTTTGGGTCAGACTCAGAGCGGTTTGCGGCAGAGACAGCATTTCAATGGCATAGAATTATGTCCCAAATTTGAAAAAAAAAATTCCCTATAATACCCAACACAGCAAATACACAGTATGTGGCTGCGTAGACCCTATGCAATATCAATTTGTGCTGCAATGTTACAGTAGACTTTTTCACTGGTGTTTCACTCTTTTACCTGATGCTTGGGTACAGCAGTGCTCTTCAGCGTGCACTGTTGAGATTTCCCTGAATGTAGCCTCACGAAATCCTCTTTGGAAAAATGAATACTGCAAACACGGAGTTCTTTTAGAGTTACGGGTGGCGTATCAATATCTGTGTTGAGCGCAACTAGCCACAGCTACAAGTCCAATATTCCGCAGAGGAATGCGGTGGAAGCTGTAAGTGCACCAGGATACAGCTTTGCTTTCACGTCCAAGAGAGCAACACACACGGGCCATTTTCGAAATATTTGCACAAGTTAAACGACCGTCCGACCTTGCAACCGCAGTAAAGCCGCTTGCACACTGGACGCGAAACAATTTTTCGCACACAGATTACATTCAAAGTCAATGCAAAGACGCAAATTCACGTCTTCGCATTGACTTTGAATGTAATTTGTTGTGCGAAAAATTCGTTTCGCATCCAGTGTGCAAGCAGCTTTACTGTGACCCAAACAGCTGATTGCTACAGCGCGCAGTGAACTACGATGCGCCTCGCAGAGGAATACGTCAGTTGGTTAGTTGAAGAGCAACTGTGTTTTTTTCCGAGCAGCTAAAGTGCTGAAATTTTTTTAAATACAGTGTACAATTGAAATGGTGTATTATTTTCAGGTAGGACCTCTTTTAGGCCGCGAAAATACGCTGTTTCTGTGTTTCCATTCACAACAGTGTATCGCCGAAATTTCCATCCAGCACTATGTGCTGGTGCAGCTACCTGGAGGAGATCAGAGAGCTTTCTACTGCATCTAATGTAAATAGTGGCAATTTGTAGCTCATACAACCCCACTTCAAAGAAAGTGAACTATCCCTTTAAGAGTGACTGTGCGTCAGCTGTGATGTTTCATTATAGATGCTGTGTCTAATCCCTCATGCACTGCACTTTATAATTAATTATTTTTTGTGAGGGTACTATTTTCTGGGTATAATGCATACAATAGTTGGTGCTGATAGGTGTAGTCGAAGGTCTTTTATTGGGTTTAGTCCAAAGTCCATGGTTTGCCTTCGATAGACCTAGTCTGAGTGCTGTCATTAGGCGCTGATGCTTTCAGTGCAACCCAATTGCTGAATTTGGGCTCTAACAAACTAGTCTAAGTGCTGAGATTGGGCTCTGATAAGCCAGTACTAGTGCTGAGTTTGGGCTCTGATAAACCAGTCTAAGCACTGAGTTTGGCCTCTGATAAGCCAGTCTAAGTGCTGAGTTTTGGCTCTGATAAGCCAGTACTAGGGCTGAGTTTGGGCTCTGATAAGCTAGTCCAGGGGTCACCAGCTCCGTTCCTGGAGAGCTACCATCCTGTAGGTTTCTGCTCTTCCTCCTATTCAGCATACCTGATTCAACTAATTAGCTACATCACAAGATCACGTGCTGGGCAATTGAGTGGCTAATTAGTTGAGTCAGGTGTGCTGAATAGGAGATAGAGCAGAAACCTACAGGATGGTAGCTCTCCAGGAACAGAGTTGGTGACCCCTGAGCTAGTCTCTAATTGCTCAGTTTGGCCGCTGATAAATTAGTCTAAGTGCTGAGTATGGGGTTTGATACGCTCAGTCTAATTGCTGAGTTTGGTCTCTGATAAGCCAGTCTAAGTGCTGAGTTTGGGCTCTGATAAGCTAATCCAAGCGCTGAGTTTGGGCTCTGATAAGATAGTCTAAGTGCTGAATTTGGGCTCTGATAAGCCAGTCTAAGTGCTGAGTTTGGGCTTTGATAAGCCAGTCTACGTTATGATAGACTTAGTCTAAGAGGTGTGGTTAGGGTTTGATAAACTTAGTTTATGTGCTATGATCTGGTTCTGATAAACTCTGTCTACAGTATGTGTTGTGGATAGGCTAAGATAAATGGTGTCTGAGTGCTCGTCATAGGTTATGATGCATTCAGTTAAATGGTTTCAGTTGGGCTATGATGCGTTCAGTGCAGTCATCATTGTAAGCTCACGACTAATAGGGAGAGTGGTTGTAAGCGTGGCTTCTCACGCACTAAGCCTTCCGCTTCTCCTAAGCCGATTAACACTCTAATTACCACCGAGTCCTGCTGTGCCACCTGTTTCGAAGCCTGACATCCCAGACTCACTGAAAGAGTGAAAGTTTGGAGGTCGGACTAGAAGTCCGGCTGTCAGTCTTTCTGTCCATCCTCCTGCCTGCCTTTGTTGATTGGTCAGATCGATTGAGCGGATACCCCAAGCGACCAGACTAATGAGAGTCAGCTTATGTCGCATACAGGTCATTAAGAAGTGCAAGAGTCACTGTGTATTTTTTGCCACCCCAGTCCAAAGTTGCACTTCTCCAAGAGTACCTGAACTGGCTCTCACACTTAGGTCTCAAACTAAAATAAACCGTGCCCATTTATTTATATTCCCAAATAGTTAAAAAAAAATGTTTAAATGTCTGTCACTCACACTAGAAGTATGTCTGCTATTCTCATCTTTTCTGCTTTTATTTTGTTTGTTTTTAAATAAAGGTTTCAGCAAAAACACCCCATAAAAATGGCCCTTCTGTGACTTTTCCGGCTCTTCGCGTTTCTGATGAAACTGTTTGGAAAGCGTCTCGGGCTGCTACGTTCAATGGTTCAGCGAGGTTGTGCACACGTCCCTCCAGTGATGTAACCTTGTGTAAAAGTCAGGCTGTTCCCATCATTGCACCTACACCACAGGACCTTCGTAACACTGGGACTATACTGCTTTGCATTCCTGGGACTCCATGAAGTTGTGCGATAGCAAATATGCAGTTGGAATGTTCATGGCTGAACGTTCTAATGATGATGTAACAATCGCTGCTGGTGATTGAAGGCTACAGGGTTCCGGAATACTTCTGTAGTTTATGGAATTTTGTGGAAAGGCATTCCGTGAACCAGCTCTTCAAAAGGTTAAGGATACGGCTTCCAAAAACCTGCTCTTCTAGGGACTAAGGATGAACCTCTCCTCCCCTCTAGAGTTTATGCCTCAGCAGAGCTGAAAGTTCTTTCCAGTGATCACTGGTTCCATTCATCTAAAAAACTCACCATGCTGAGCACTGCTCTGTCAAATAATTTTTTATTAGGCTGTGGAGCGTTGTGCAAGCATTGATTTCTCATTTTCAGATTTTGTCAGGTCGCTGAGACGCCTTTTGAACATTTTTCTGCAGGGAAAAACATTTGAACGGAAATTGCCTATTTCATGCGACTGGGAACTTGTCGCTTTGAAGTAGAAAAGAGAGGAATATTACTGTAAAAACATCTCTGCTGCAGACTCGCTCGGCCCCATCCTGTTACAAAGTTGTTCAAGGCTTTTAATCACGCCGACTCCCTCCCCTGTGATTTCCTTTACTTCAGCACAAAGGATGCCACTTAAATCATCTTCTTCTGAGGCTTCTCATTCCCAGTCAGTGCGCTATGCAAACAGAACTGCAGGATTTAATCCCCATTGCCTCGGGTCTGGTGGTGAAATAATAGTGAGGCTTTCCCTCCAGGCAATGTGATGTCCCACGTGATATCACTGACCAATCCAATTGCAGGGAAATTGCGAATTGACGTTGATGTGTGAGCATGCATAGTTTGGCCAGGAGGGACATGTGGACTGTGAGGGCAAAGGTCAAAACGAAGCAACGTTTTCAATGCAAATTGTGACATTCTGTTCGTTTGAACTGGTGGAAGTTCATTTTTACGCCAAGCATACGTCTGGTTTTACAGAAAGTTCCGCTGCGAATCCCCCACACGCAGTGTGAACGTTGCTTATCGGCTTTGCCAGTCACTGAGGTCAATAAATAGATAAAGGGCTTTTAGGACTTTTCATTTGCATGTCTTTGGTTGCTGATGCAGTGCACAATTCTTCTTGGCATACAATGTTTTTCAGGAGTTTTGGATCCCATAGCTCAGAAAATCGTCTCGCCTGTATGCTTATTTTTTTAATAATAATTTTAGTTGTTGTATGCGCAAGTGCACATGACATCCTTTCTTAGGTTTTTACAGATTTTAACATCCAAAAAAATGTCTTGTATGTATGTTATCCGTGAGCCTTAACAAGGTTTATAAATATAGCTCTTCTTTTCATAAACCTCTGAGGGGTTTGTGTCTGAGCAGTGATTAGTCGTCTGCCAGTGGAACTGGAATAAAATACAGGTGCTGGGAAGAGCTCTTCAGTGACAAAGGAACTTGGTCCCAGTGCATTAGCTGCTGCGACAGCGAGGGCTGGTATAATTTTCACCTTGTGAGTCTGTGTGCGTGTGTGTGTGTGTGTGTGTGCGTGTGTGATCATGGCAAAACGTGGTACTGGAGATACCCACTCTAGCAGGAACCACCACAGAAGCGGTTTTTAGAACTTTGCCAGGTGTTCACGTGGCTGTCTGCCTGTCTGTCCATGGACAAATATTGTCAACGTGATAGCAGCACAACTGTGCGAGATGCACTCGTAAAACTCTGCAGGTGTGTAGTTGAGATCATGATGAATATCAAGCTTGAAGGTGGGTGTGGTCCGATCAAGGGCACAGGAAGTAAGGGGATAGGAAGTGCGGCTGGTGTGATCTTATCAGGAGATGGTCTTTCATTTGATTTAAAAACATTTCTGGTAGTCTTAGCTCCATAAAGCTACAGTCAGAAAAAAAATGAAATAATATTTGTGTCGCACAGGGCTGTTTCAAAGGATGAAATGAAATCTGCAGTATGCCGAGAAAATGTAAATTTAACACAGCCGCAGTCCAAAAAAAAAAAAAAAAAAAAAACTGTTCTAAGAAATATTGAATATTGCATTCTCAGTTCTTCCCTGGTTGATCGACAAGCCGCCCCTCATTCATTATTTACAGCCAGAAATCTTCCCGGTGCCCCAGTTTTGAGAAAATGTCACAAACTTCCAGACACAATAGTTTGCATCCCAGAGCAGTTGAGTGGAAGCCACCATGAATAAGGAAAATACCTGGAGGTCAGACGGTCCTATCAGCACAATGGAGCTATTCTGGTGCCAGGCTGAATAGAAATTCACTTTCGATGCGCTGAAACCGAGTGCTTTGTATGAATACACTCTGGACTGGGCGCGTTTGTGATGGATGCTTCTCCCAGTGCAGTCATCATGTACAGTGGTGGCCGAGGCCGCTAAAAATATTTCTTGACGGCGCTCACTTCTTGACGGGACGTGCTGACACAGATCAAAAATCGGACGGGTTCGTGGATATTTTCTTCTGAGATTTCCGTAGCTCGAAGGTCGTTATAAGAAAACTTCAGCTGAAGTTGCATTAGAATTCCAAGTTGGTACTTGACTGTTTTCACGTCGATCCCGATTCTCGAACACTGAGTTATCCCACAGGAGCCTCTGTGAGGCTACGGTTCTTGGAGGCAAATTAATAGTTTCGCAGAGTCATTTTATCGGCCGGTTAACGAGCATTCCTGCTCAGTCAACCCACCCAATGTAAATAAAGGTCAATTTGAAATATAGCTAGTGCATAGCAGTGTTACCACTCAGCAAAAAAGCCCCCAGCCCCAAAAAAATAACCCAAACACAAGTCAACCAGGTCACCCAGGGGGCGCTAGCTTGGTGGTCCTTTTAAAGAGGCGCTTGTTCATCCAGCGGACTTTGTATACATGAAGGTCAGAGTAAAAATAAATTGCATTCGGCAGACACTTGACACTGATCAATTCTGGGAAGAATCAGATCTGAACAGGAGTCTGAGCATAATAGTGTTATGTTTCCGTGAGGCTAATTGGGTTACATGATTATCGGCATTCTCTCTCCTTTTTAGCCTGCCGGTTGAGGACCTTATTTTGGTGTCTGTTCTGGATGGCTGCTGCACTGTGCTTTAGTTCAGGGATTTTGATGGTGATTTTTTTGCCCAGGCTGTTAGCGAACCTGTCAGGAGATGATGTTTTTGGGGGAAGCGACGGCACTATAATCCTCTCGGCCTCGTTCGGCGGGCCGTAATGGCGGTGAGGCGGGCAACGGGATGGATGAGAGGGAGTGATTATGGAGGGATTATTGTGCTGGACGGAGGGAGGAAGGAGGGTGCGGGGGAGGGTAATGTAAGGAGACAGTCCGAGATGGTCTGGGGAGGTATTTTTGGTCATGTGTGGGGGCGGGGCTGCACTGTTGTTTGTTATAAAAAGATCTATGGGGTGGGGGTGTGCGTGTTTAGGTGTGTGTGGGTGGGAGGGGTGGAGTTTGTGTGGGTTAGCAGGTGGATTATTGAGATGTAGAGGGCAACAGCAGTAAGCGTGAATATGTAAGCGCATGCTTGTGTTGTGTTTTTGTAAAAGAGGGATAGAGAGTGTGTAAGTATGATTGCATGTGTATGTCTGTATATAGTGTGTGTCTATGTGTGTGTGTGTGTGTGTGTGTGTGTGAGGAAATAAAAGGGAATATTAGCATGCAAGTATAAAATGTGCTTCAGCATTTGACTGTGTGTCAGTATGAGAGAGACCAAGAGATCGGGTATATCTATGAGTGTTTAAATATGTATGCGCTCCACTGTGGGTATGTGTGATTTAGACTGTGTGACGGTGTGTGTGTTAATGAGCGGAAATGAGAGCGCGAGATAGGGAGCGCGTATGCGCATTTAAATATGTGTACCTGCCTGTGTGAGTATCCGTGTTCCAAATGTGTGAGTATGTGTGAGAGAGAGAGCATGTGCTCGTTTGAGAGTATGAGTATGTGCTTGTGTGTGTCTGTGAGTGTTCGCATGTGTGTGCGAAAGAGAAAATGAGAGAGAGAGAGAGAGAGAAACAGTGTGAGGGAGAAAAGGGGGAGATTGGGCATGTGTTTGACTGTTTAAATATGTGTGCCTGCCCGTGTGGATATGACTGCTTCAGTCTAATTGTGTGTGTGTGTGTGTGTGTGTGTGTGTGTGTGTGAGATATGCGTAAGTGTGTTTAAATATGTGTGCCTGCCCGTGTTTGTATGACTGATTCAGTCTAATAATGTGTGTGTGCAAAGGTGTGTGTGCGTGTGTGTGTGTGAGAGTGTGAGTGCGCGTATGTGTGTGTGACATACATGGAAGCCTGTTTAAATATGTGTGCCTGGCCATGTTTGTATGACTTCTTCAGTCTAATAATGTGTGTGTGTGTAGGTGTGTGTGTGTGTGTAAGTGTGAGTGTGCGTATGTGTGTGTATGTGTGTGTGACATACACGGAAGCCTGTTTAAATATGTGTGCCTGCCCGTGTTTGTATGACTTCTTCAGTCTAATAATGTGTGTATGTGTGTGTGTGCGTGTGTGTGTGTGCGAGTGTGCGTATGTGTGTGTGACATACACGGAAGCCTGTTTAAATATGTGCACCTGCTTGTGTTTGTATGACTGATTCAGTCTAATCATGTGCGTGTGTGTGTGTGTGTGCGTGTGTGTGCGAGTGTGCGTATGTGTGTGTGACATACACGGAAGCCTGTTTAAATATGTGCACCTGCCCGTGTTTGTATGACTGATTCAGTCTAATCATGTGTGTGTGTGTGTGCGTGTGTGTGTGTGTGTGTGTGTGTGTGTGTGTGTGTGTGTGTGTGCGTGTGTGTGTGTGTGTGTGTGTGTGTGCGTGGGTGTGTGTATGTGTGTGACATACGTGTAAGCCTGTTTAAATACGTATGCCGCACACGTGCGTATGTCTCACTCGGTCTGGGCTCTGAGAGAATAGATAATGGGGCTCTGCTGCTGGTGATGAGGGGAGCTGAAACACTGGGGAAGCCTCCAATCAGCTGAGACGGATCCAGCCTTAATGCAACCTGAAGCCTCACATCGAGAGCAGCGCCTGTTTGATCCCTACACTCCCACTCCCTCCACGCCGCCCGTTTCTTTTGAACTGACGAGCTTTATTGATTGCCACTCTCCAATTAGTGGGTAAAGACGGCTCTGACATAAGAATAACTCACCTCTCCCATCACCCACCCCACTCTTGCGCCGATCTGTACGGCAGTGAATGGTTTTAATTACGGGAGCGGTTTTCTATTTAGTGTCTTAATAGCTTCTGATCAATCGCAGAGGCATGCTTTTTGAAATGCCCCGGAAATGGGATGAATTCTGTCGTGGAGGGAAAGCTGACAGGCGCAGTACACGACCTCAGAGCCAAAACCCCTTCAATTTACTAGAAAGGGCTTCGAACTGAACAGGGGAAACTACAGCCCTGTGAGTTTACTGCACATGTAGTGGAAAATTTCTCTAATTCACTGTAAGGAACTTCTCTGTTTGAGTTGAAAATTTATGTGACATAAACACAGCTTCCCGTTGAGCCATAAAAAATGAAAACTACAGTGCTGTAAAAAAGTATTTTCCCCCTTCCTGATTTCTTATTTTTTGCGTATTTGTCGCACTTAAATGTTTCAGATCATCTAACAAATTTTAATATTAGACAACGATAACCTGAGTAAATACAAAATGCTGTTTCTAAATGATGATTTCATTTATTAAGAGAAAAAAGCTATCCAAACCACCCTGGACCAATGTGAAAAAGTAATTTCCCCCATGGTTAAATTATGAATTAACTGTGAATAACCACATTTTTTTAGTTCAATTTCACTCGCCACACCCAGGCCATTGATTACTGCCAGACCTGTTCAATCAAGAGATCACTTAAATAGAACCTGTCTGACAAAGTGAAGTAGGGTAAAAGATCTCAAAAAGCAACACATCATGCCACAATCTAAAGAAATTCAAGAACAGATGAGAAACATAGTCATTGACATCTATCAGTCTAGAAAGGGTTACAAAGCCATTTCTAAGGCTTTGGGACTCCAGCGAACCATGGTGAGAGCCATTATTCACAAATGGAGGAAACTTGGAACAGTGGTGAACCTTCCCAGGAGTGGCTGGCCTACCAAAATTACTCCAAGAGCGCATCGACGACTCATCCAGGAGGTCAAAAAAGAAACCAGAACAACATCTAAAGAACTGCAGGCATCACTTGCCTCAGTTATAGTTAGTGTTCATGATTCAACAATAAGAAAGAGACTGGGCAAAAATGGCATCCATGGCAGAGTTCCAAGGCGAAAACCGCTGCTGACCAAAAAGAACACAAAGGCTAATTTCACATTTGCCAAAAAACATCTTGATGATTCTCAAGACTTATGGGAAAATATTCTGTGGACTGACGAGACAAAAGTTGAACTTTTTGGAAGGTGTGTGTCCCGTTACATCTGGCATAAAACTATCACAGCATTTCATAAATAGAACATCATACCAACAGTCAAACATGGTGGTGGTATTGTGATGGTCTGGGGCTGCTTTGTTGCTTCAGGACCTGGACAACTTGCCGTAATTGATGGAACCATAAATTCTGCTCTCTACCAGAAAATCCTGAAGGAGAAAGTCCGACCATCAGTTCGTGACCTCAAGCTCAAGCGCACTTGGGTTATGCAGTAGGACAATCATCCGAAACACACCAGCAAGTCCACCTCTGAATGGCTTAAAAAAAAAACAAAATGAAGGTTTTGGAGTGGTCTAGTCAAAGTCCGGACTTAAATCTGATTGAGATGCTGTGGCATGACCTTAAACAGGCCGCTCACGCTCAAAAACCCTCCAATGTGGCTGAATTCAAACTATTCCGCAAAGAAGAGTGAGCCAAAATTCCTCCACAGTGATTTGAAAGACTCATTGCCAGTTATCGCAAACGCTTAATAGCAGTTGTTGTCACCGAGGGTGGCACAACCAGTTATCAGGTTTAGGGGGAAATTACTTTTTCATATAGGTCCAGGTAGGTTTGGATCGCTTTTTCCCTCAATAAATGAAGTCATCATTTAAAAACTGCATTTTTTATTTACTGGGGTTATCTTTGTCTAATATTAAAATTTCTTTGATGATCTGAAACATTTAAGTGTAAGAAATATGCAAAAAAAATAAGAAATCAGGAAGGAGGCAAATACTTTTTCACAGCACTTTATTTGCATAGCTATTGACTGATGTGAATACAAATCAACGGAAGTAAGAATCCAAACACATCCTTGCGAGGCAACTTTCCCCTTCGGGTGCCCTAAATTTACACACTGTGACACAATCTGTCTCAAAAATCTGTAAATCCGCTCTCTTTATAGACAGGACTCCCTAGGGGAGCACAGCCTTCACCCTCAATGGGACAACTTACCCTGAGAGGAGGCTAAATTTACCCCTGAAGAGATTTACCCTGGAGTACAGCTATTTTTGGTTCCGCGGAGTCTACTTTGGTTCGCTATATTTACCACATTTAATCAGTGTGCTTGGCACAATGAATCATTACCTCAGAGCCGGGTGTATTTAGACTTGTTGGGCTAAGCCTGTTTTTATTACCCAGTCATCAACCTCTGTGTAATTTGATGTTGTTTGCTTTCATATAAAGTCTTAAGGACTGTTGTTGATGAGTGTAACATTATTACTGTGGGTTAGTGAGTTCAGCTGTCTCTCAAAGCTGCTTACAGCATTAGAACTGCGGACTTGGACCTCCTCTGCTCTGCGTCGACTCTTGGCTGGGCAGCATAGCACCTGCTGACGCCGGTTTGGACAAGATGGCGGGAATCTCTCCGGGGTAATTTCTGTACCTGGATGGTATGCATGCATGGACACGTGCGTACACTACTCAGAACCATGCACGCACTGACACATGCGCACAGACGCAAACGGATGCACAGAGGAAAAGATTCTCAAATACTCACACATACATACGCATGTAGACATGCTTGCACTCACTCGTGAATACACATCCAAACGGATATGCAAATAAACAGATACACACGCACTACACCACACATGCACTCAGGTGCACACTTACACATATGCAGATACTCACATGCACACAAACACGCACTGAGGCAATGAATACATGTGAAGAGTTTGTTTCCAAAACGCAATATATCCATTTTACTCATTTTGTGTAAATCAGCTTTTTCTGTGTTGGTGCCTATTGCATTTTATAGAAAAACACAAGCTTTGACCATGAGAAAATACACCAAATGAATTTCAAAAAATGAATTTTTGCACCATGTGTTATCTCAATTTTTGTAATTTTGGCACTTATTGTGTTTTGGAATCAAACTCTTCATATACTCGTGCAGACAGAGATACACTCATACAACACAGATGCACAAACTCACTCACAACGTGCAGCTATAACAGGTAACACGCAACAACAGACAGCCTCCCTCTCTCCTCCCTTTATGACTTTTTTCTTCTTCTCAGTCCATTCCTTCATCCCTCTCCCCTCCTCTCATTTTTCTGCCTGTCTTCTCCTTTCACTCTTTTTTCTCCTGTCCTTCTCTTTCGCGCTTGCTTGCAGTCAGTGTCGCCACATCTGCAATAATCCAACCTACTCAAGTCACAGGGTTGCCAGGTGAATGAACGCTGTCTTTTAGTCCCTGTTTATGCAGTTCACAAATCACACATCTGCTGTGATCACACAAATGTACATGGATGTACTAAAGCATACGACACATGCACTTTTTCCCGGCTGCAGCTTTTGCGGATCAACTTTTCACCTTTATCGCAGTCCGTGTTCATCTCCTTCGGCAACAATGGTGTGATCCAGATTTGATTCGGAAAATCCGGAAGCTGAAAGAACTGAGGAGTAAATAAAGGGATGAAGTAAAGGAGAGGTGAGAGGGTTCTCGCTGTGGAAAGATCAGGAAGATGCAGTGCAACCTGGGTCATTTGACCCCTCCCCTTTGCAGGTGACCTCTGTCACCATCCTGTGCTCTTGTTTCTGCAAGGAAAATGGCTTCCTGCTGTGTGTGTGTGTGTGTGTGTGTTTTTTGTTCTTTCTTGTTTTTATTACCAATAATGGTGATCTCTCCATCTGTCTTTTTACATTGTCATTCTGTCCTCACTGTCTTTACGGCTAACTGTCTACGGGAAAAATATGTAATTATATTTTGTAGCTAATTCTGGAGCAGCTTAGATTCATTACAGCTGGCCACTTGCCTCTCCTGAATAAATACGCTAATTTTTTAATAAAGGAGGTTTCCTGCTTTTTCTTGACCTTGAACACAGCAGTACAGTTTATTCAACCGCAGTGACCAGCTCCCATCGACTCAGAAGGAAGATGCCGTGTCAACTAGCCCAACTAACCATCGCTTCTTTTACACTATGGAGTCGCACTGCCATTCACACACTGGCTACACCGGCGAAGGATAACACAGCCAGCGTATATAATTTGCTACAATGAGACTAGCGAATTTTGACCACCTTAACCCCTTCTTTCCCCAGCAAGACTGAGCCTGAACTGAGTGACCTTAAGCCTCTGCTGCTTCCTTAAGTGAAGCAGACCGCGATGAGGGTCTTCAGTGTCCATAGTAACCCGCCATTTTGTCCTGGCCACACTACTAGGCCTTATGCGTATCAGAAGTGCTCACACCTGATGCTGATGATCGAGCCACGGAGCCGTAAAAGCCTGAGAGCAGCTCTTAAGCAGACGGGGAACCTTTGTGCTGGCAGCCTTTAGTGAGAGGAAGAGCTTTTTTTTTTCGCCCATTCTTACTCATTCAGCACCATATGTCATCGACTGCTTCTCTGGAACAAAACACGGCATTCTGCTGATTCTCAGCACTTTTTTTTTACCAGAGCACTCAAAGGAAAAGCCAAACACAAACACTCCGGGTGTAAGATTCTCGGCCGGCACTGGGCAGAGCAGGGAGTGCCCGTGTGTTTTTACTGGGGGAGGGACAAAAAAAATCTTTGAGGCCCAATCTGTTTGTTGAAAGTATTCATGGCCCTTGTGTTGAAAAGCAAGTCCGGCTCTGTGCATCGTGGTGAGAACTCCCTCCCCTTTTTCGACGTGTCGCTGAAAAAAGCAAGAGGCTCAGAAACCCCTCTGGGCCCAGACCTGCCCAGAAACATATTAGATAAATGTTGGGATTCAAATGCACTCCCGCTCAAAAGTTTGGAAACGCTAGAAATTACCTCCGCCAAGGAGGTTATGTTTTCACCCCTGTCAGTTAGTTTGTTGGTTTGTCTGTCTGGGTAACTCAAAAAGTTATGTACGGTTTGGCACGAAATTTGGTAGGATGATAGCTGGTAGTCCAAGGATGAGTTGATTCAATTTTGGAAGTGATCCGGAATATATTCTGGATCCGGAAGAATTAAAATTTATCTGTCTAACACGGGTCTGTGTGATATTTCTGGCTGGATAACTCAAAAAGTTATGAACGGTTTGGCATGAAATTTGGCAGGATGATAGGTGGTAGTCCAAGGAAGAATTGATTTAATTTTGGAAGTGATCCGGAACATATTTAGTAACCAAAAGAGCAGATTTATGGCATGGCGGAGGTATACGCTCTACCGTGTGCCCTCTAGTTTTAGTAGTTCTTTTATTTTTATTTGATGAAAGCATTTGTATTCAGTAAATTGTAAAAAAAAAAAAAAAAAAAACTTCCAAATGTATTTTAAGATGTATTATTAAGCATTTAAAGCATTCGGTATTTTCAATGATAAATAAAACCATCATCTACTTCAATGATTTCTCTTTAGAGTGTCACCAAGGAGATTTAATCACTGCTTTGCAAAGTTTAGGATTTCCACATAGACTACATTTCCTTTAGGTGTTTTCATTGAACTTGGTGATCCCACAACAGCTCTATGGGTTTTAAATCTGGTAAATGCGCTGGCTTCTCCAAATTTTGTAATTTTCTTTTCAGACAGGCCCTGCAAAGTTTAAATTTATGTTTCAGGTCATTTTTATGGGGTCACTCTAAGGTGACTCCATTTAATCCATGTGAAAATCACCACTGATTCCAAACCTTTGAGCAGTAGTCTATGTGTATCAGAAAGAAACTGCAATTGCATCTGGATACATTTGTATTTTTAATACTTAATGCCACATCGGAAGTAATACAGTGAACCTAGCAGACCTTATTTAGGAATCACATTGGAAACAAAGGCTTGCATGCGCCTTTTGTGAACATGAGTGACATAAATTCTCAGTGGAACAGCCCCATTTTGAGACCTTGAAAAGCATTTCTGTTGTGTGGGCTTTCCACAGAATAAACAGCTCTGATTATTTACTGTTTTTTGCCTCAAACTTTTTTCCTACCAATTTTTGGAGTATTGCGATGTGTACCTACAAGAGACCCATCTTTCAAAGTCACCCATTAAACCTGGAGGGGGCAATTAAAGAACAATGAAAACTTTTTATGTTTTCGTGATATCCGTCTTATTTTTTTCTGCCATCTAATTGCATTGCTCTTGAAGATAAACAGCTCCTGTGAAAATAACTGCTGCTTTTTTCCAGAGGAAAGGAAGAGAGGAGTTCACAGAAAATGAAGGTGCACTGCACTGAGGGAAATAAGGTTACATAATTAGTCTGGAACGAAAGGAAAGGGGAGCGAAGGAGAGATTTAAGGTGGAGGAGGACAGACGACTTAAGCTGGAAGGAAAGCGGAGAGGTCAGACTGCTGTCGCTTTCTCTGCTTTTTTGACCCACAGGAGCCCTTTCCTGCTGTCGTGGATCTGAGTCATGAAACAAATGGTCTTTCATCCAAATTAGCCCATTGCCTGATGATGTACGCACAAGGTATTATGGGATTGAAGTGGGGCCTCGCTGTCTCTCTTCGTACTTGAACAGATACTGTATGTTGTAGCTGACGAGGTGATTAAAATTCGATTGAATCTGTGAAGATGCATCGTATTATCTTACTAAGTGTGCATTTACGCACCGCATAGATTTAAACGATCCAGTGGGAATACACATTGTGACTTTCATCTAAGCTGCTAATTGAACTAATTAGGCCAATAAAATGATTTGCAACTCAGTCAAAGCCTTAAAACCCCACAGTTTTCATGTAGCTCCGTAGCTAGCTACCTGACAGCGTAACAGTAGGTGAAATCAAACCTTTGTAAGGCTTTGGCTGAATTGCTTCTAATTTTAACGCGCCAGCAAGCTAGCGCTCATCTCTTCTGCTACAGCAAGACCCCACTTCAATCCCATAATGCCCAGCGGGTACGTCATCATGCTATGGGCTAATTGTGAGGAAATAATTGTGCGAAATTTAGAAACAAAGAGACTGCTAATGTTTGTGGCCACCTTGGTACTAGAAAAGAGGCCCCCAGAATGGGCACTTGTAAATTTATACCAGAACTAAGTGGGCTGTTCTTTACACTATAGAGTTCATATTGATTGGAAACAGACACATAAATGGAGGGGTAAACCAATAAATGACCTACAGGGGGTTTTGGCGGGAAATTCACATGAGGATAACAGCTGAAGGAGGTCGTGAAGGGAGCCAGGTACAGATAAGGGGGGGATGCCTCCTTTCTCTACACCACCATCACTTCCTCAGTCAGACACCGCAATAAAAAAAATCATCATCTAAATTTTGTTTCCGTCTTGTAATGAGAAAAGCAATCTTATTTTCCCTCTCGAGTAGGAAATATTGGAGTGTTTTAAGTTGCTGTTTGCTTGGCAAGTGAAGTGTTCAAAAATCTGTTGGCAAATTTTGAAATGAGTCAAACTTTTCTCACATTATTGGCAACATCCTTGTCCTATAAAACAACACGAGAGTCGTTAAGGAGAATTCCAGCTGAGAAGCAGCCCTAAAATGCTACTTAAAATCGTCTCATCTTTATTGTTTGGGCGGTGGACACGACGAGGCAGGCAGGGGTGGGATTAAACCTGTGGATTACGGAGACGGCTTTCTCACAGAGATCTCCCAGCAGGCCTTGGGCTGCCAGCAGGAGAAGTGAAGTTATATAACTCCCATAACTGAAGAGTGCTGGTGCTGGGTTAAGATTTGCAAACCACCTATTTAACCACATGGCATATGCAGATGACGTCACTTTATTTGCATCAACTATACCTGGATTGTAAAAATTTATTGACATCTGCTATAGATATTCTATGAAATGGAGGTTTGTCTTTGGTATCTCCAAGACACAATGTATCACATTCTGTGGTGTTAAATTCAAGGAAATCCCCCAATGGAGATTAGGGGGTCAAGGTATCAAATCAGTGAACCACATGTCTGTTCTTGGTGTGCAATTTAGTTGTGATTATGGCAGTCAGTCCAAACATGTAGAGAGCAGAATCTCCTCAGCAAGAAAGGAACTGTTCAGTCTTAGGAAATATGGCCTGGAGTACTCAGGCTTGTCCACTGAAGTGAATATATATTTGTGGAGGAGTGCTGTTTTACCTGTTATGTTGTATGGTTACCCGAGTGTGTATCTTTCTAAGAATGATGTACGTTCACTCGACCAGTTTCAGGCTAAATGTATTAAAATGCTTTGTGGGCTTTCGTCTAGGAACCATCATAGTAAATTGATGGAGGCTCTTGGGATTGAGGCAATTGGCCCCATTGTGTTGAAGTACAGGCTTTCTCTGTTCAACTGAATTTTCAAGTATATGACCCCTCTCAGAGACCTGCACCTTATATTTCTAACTGAGTATATACGTAATGTGTTGTCCGGCCCAGCTACATGTACTCTGTTTTCTGAAATCGTGAGGAGTGGTTGTGTCAGCCCCCTTGCTGAGTTGGCATTGAGTAAACGAGGCACGTCGGGGGCTCAGTGACGCTATCCACCTGAGGATGGCTTAGTTGACTCCTAGAGGTGCCTCCTCTTCTCAGCAAGATATGGCCACCGCGAGTCTATGGAATATAAGATGGTGAAGCTGCTTACCAAAGCATTTTAGTGAGTGGCCATGTCACAGTGGTGCTATGAAGTTTCCTCATTGTCTCGCGTTGTTTTATGTTAATCATCTTAATGTTTTAGATGTCATTTGTATGTTTTAAATGATAAATTTGTAACATGGAATATAAGATGGTGCTGCATTCTAGTCTGACTCTGCTGTGAAGTGTCCTCACTGTCCCTCGTGTTGTTTTAGGCTAATCATTTTAATTTGTTTTAAATTAAATGCATATGTTTTAAATTTGTAATTTGAAATTTTCCCCAAATATGGGGGTTTAGTTTAATAATAATAATTAAAAAAAATGATAACATAACCGTGAGCAAAAGGGAAACTATCTTTCACTCTCTCTCCCTCACCGTTGTCGGGCCGACGGGCTACGGTTCTGCTGCAGTTTCAGACTGAAGGTTTCCTCTGGGTTTTTTGGGGGAGTTTCCTCTTGGGCTAGGGGGTCCTCAGTGTTTTGCGACACAAATCTCTGAGCCCTTTTAATCGAGAGGTGTCCAATCTCGTTCAAAAAGGGTGCAGGTTTTGGGTGCACTATTTTATTTTAGCCCAACCTTGAGACATCTAACTTGGCTGAGATGCCAAGTTCTGGAGTCCTGCCAAACTCCTAATGAATACAATCAGGTGTGTTAGTGTTGGGCGAAAAAAAAAATATTGGCACCCACATTGGTCCTTTTTCAATGTGATGGCACGTCCCTGTTTCGTACATTCCTCTTTGGACACCTCTCTACAGTATTTTACACATACCTCATTTGCCAATCAGGCTGCTCCAGTATCATTTTTAATTTGGTGGCCAAATGGTGGGTTCCATCCCTCTCCATCCTCTGATTTCAGGTCTTGGGGGCGGGTCAGAAGGACGGAAATAGTATGAAGGCCATCGTGTGTTTTGGAGATACACAGTCAGGTTTGTAGCACTATTTGCAAGTGATGAATTGGAGGGAAATTTGAGGTTTCCTTTCTGAGGGAATATGGCCGAGTGGAGTGCGTAGAGGTCAGCATCGAGCTCTCGTAATGACAACGTTCCCTGGAGAGGCTAACACTCTGATTTACCTCCAGGGTCGAATAAATCACGGGCTACTGGAGAACATTTAACATTGTTTGCAGTGTCCATTGCTATTTTTGCACGTACCAAAAAAATGGGTTAATTCTGTATTGAAGCCAAATTTAGGCATGTGATACAAAGTGGTGGACAATATTCAGATCAAATGGTGTGGCATAAAATGGTTTTACTTGCTGAAGTGTTAAAAATTGTAAGTTGTTTTCTAGAATCCCATTGTTCGATCTGATTTAGGTTATTAGGTAAAAACATTGTAATCACATGTGCGTGAGTGATCTCAAACGTCATTTTTATATGTTAACCCCCTAAACTCTTACTTTTCACTTAAATTGGTTCAAAGCCTGAAAAAGTATTGTTTTTCACGTTATTGCACGCTGTCACATACTTATTCTGTATCTGCTGGTTGCAGCTCTTCACTGAACCTGTTTGTACATCTCACTTATACTGCGAGAAATATTCAAACCCAGGATTTTGTGTTTTTATGGCCACAACATTACATCAAATGGAAAGTATTTAGGTCTTGGACATCATTTTATACGCATTTCCTTGTAATTCAGCAGGACATATTTGGGATAGTTGGAAACCTTGGGGTGTCCACTAGAATCTAAAATAGGCCTGAAGTTCCACAGGTTTGAATCCGGCAGCTGCATTTGGCAGACCCATATATAGGACCGCGGGTTTTATGGGGTTAAACTTTTGTTTATTGGTTTTCAATTCATTTTCGTCAGTTTAGGTTTTATGCATCATGAAGTTATGAGGGCGAGAAATTAATTATTTCGTCCCAATATGATGCGCCACCTTCTGAATCTGTTCCAAACACGGACTCACTCTAAGCAAAAAGGGCTGCAAAGGAGTTTGTGTTCACGCCAACACGAACCCCCCCGCGGCACATCGTAAATGCAGAATTTTTTTATATGTATACCGGAAATCAATGAGTTGCGGCTGTAAATCTCTTAGATATGTAACAGAGAGAGAAGCATAAATCGTCACCTGCATGTTGTTCTGGGGTTGCCCTGTTGTGATATATTGCAGCTTGCAAAGTCTAAAGAGGAGATGAAGCGTGCACTTTCAGAATGTACTGCCAATCAGTGTAAGGCATTTGCTCGCTCTCGGGCGTGTTCAGACAACAGGCAGCGCGGGAACCGCAATATTGACGCTTAGAGGTGCGTTAAACTGGCACGGGGAGGGATGCCTGTTTGCGTGGTCTGATTACAAGTGAAAACACCACTTTTCAGAAGGACAGGCAGATGGGTTGATTGTCCAACACTCCTTAGCCGCACTTCAACATAGTATCTATTGTGAAACCCAAAGTCTTTAGCAACAGAATGTGTCTTATATCCAAAAATTAGTGTTTTTTTTTTTCCATTCCATCTTCCCAAGATCTAGGTTTGCTTTAAGCGTGAGTCTGGGAATTTTGGTTGGTTTGAGCAACATAAGGAAACAAACTGAATTTGCTAAATCGACTTAATCTCCCAGTGGTCCCTAATTCAGCCTGACGTCATACGTCATGTGTTTGGACTGGGGACAGGTAATGTCTCCGGTAGTACAGTAACATACCTGCTGGTGTGCAATGGTGTGCTTTCTGAGACTTATTGTGCCTGTCTCTCTGGCTTTGTCCATTTGAATTTCTACACACACAGAGCTCTATGAGGATTAACCCATTTCCTCTGCTGTAACTGTGGAGAAAGAGCACATTTCATTCCATGTTTCCGAGTCTGGCAATCTGTCTTAATCCTACGCCCCGTGTACACATGAACACACAGGCAAACATGCACACACGCACAAGTGCATACCAATGTGTACAGGGACCACAAGTGCGTGCACACATGCTCATGAAGTTTACATAAATACACACTCACACACACGCACATTGACACAAGTACATGCACTCAACGTGGCACACCCACAAATTCATAATTGGACGCGAGCACACACACACACACACACACAAGGCACATGCATGAGCACAAGTACAGACACACACAGTCACACTGCACCCCGTGTTTCAGTTCTCCCAGGGGAGGTATTGTGCCAAGGAGAAAGAACAGAGGTGTGAAAGAAGACAGACAGCGTAAAGGAAGTAAAAAAATATATATAATACAGCCGTTACCCCTCCTTTATTCTCTTTTTAACTTTCTCTCCCCTCGGCTACTCCTCTGCTCTCAGCTCCTCCCAGGAGGGCCTTATATAACCACCTACACGCTCCACAACCATAGCTTACATCTCTATCTGTACAGATAGGCATAGAGAACTGAGACTGCTCTCCTGAGCTTACATCTCTATCAGTATAGAAAGGCACTGAAAACTAAGACTGCAATCCAGAGCTTGCATCTCTATCAGTAAAAATAGGCACTGAGACTGCAATACAGAGCTAACATCTCTATCAGAACAGAGAGGCACCGAGACTGCAAAACAGAGCTCAAATCTCTATCAGAGCAGAGAGGCACTGAGAGCTGAGACTGCACTACAGGACTTACATCTCTATCAGTACAAGGACGCACTGAGACTCGAATACAGAGCTTACATCTCTATCAGTACAGAGAGGCACTGAGACGGCAATACAGAGCTTACATCTCCATCAGTACAGAGAAGCACTGAGACTGCAACACACAGCATACATCTCTATCAGTACAGAGAGGCACTGAGACTGCAATACAGAGCTTACACCTCTATTAGCAAAGAGAGGAACTCACACTGAACGATAGTGCTTACACCTCTGTCCCGCTACTGACAGGTGTGAAGTCTGCGCCTCTTTCCTTTGCCCGTCCCTCTCTTTTTGCTTCACTCCCTCTCTCCCTGCATCTCTTCTCCCTGCATCTTCTCCCTCCCTTCCTCATGAGCAGTTGGGCAGTGGGGTGTTGGAGGAGCTCCCCTGGGCCCCTGCGGTATCGTTACATGTTCAGGGTGGAGAGGAGACCGTTTTAGCGTAAGGGATGGGAATGGCTCCGCTGAGGACTAAACAATGCCGTCCAAAAGATGCTGTGGGGTGAGGGTCGACCAGCAATAACTCCAACAGTCTCCCTGTTGGATTCCTGAAGTACAGCTGGTCCTGAGCTTGTGTCACCCCTAGAAAGCCGGGCCCAAATGCGGAACGCTTTGCTGGTTGATATAGGGGCAGAGGCTCTTGAAAGAGAAAATGTTTTTGCTCCGGGGAGAACAGCTCACAGGTTTATGGTGAGAATTTATACAGTCTGGAGAAAAAGATGGTTCACTTATGCTGTATGTTCTCAAAATATATGAGCCATATATTAACACATCGTGGAGGGGCTGAGTGTTTTGTATTAATAATGAATGGTTAATGAATTTGAATTTGCAATGCGATGTGAGATCGTCCTTCATGGCAACTATGTCAATCACGCCTCACTTAAACATTTTCCTGGGTAGTTGTGTTCTGTTTATTACAACTCCAAAAATTCAAATCGATCATATCTTTATGTGCCACTGAAGGATGACTAACATCCTGTGTTACTTGGCATGTGGTGTTTAGTGGGTGGAACACAGCAGTCTGTGTGTGTGTGTGTGTGTGTTTGTACTGAGTATGATTTACCGAAAGCAACCTAAACACTCTCTAACTGAAATAACAATGTCGCAGTCATGTTAATGCACAGGGAATTGGCTGTCTGTTGCCTGAATGCCCTACGCTTCTCCTGTGCCAAAGCCAGTCATCGACTGAGGAACTTTTTAACACTTTACAGATTTGAAGACAGCGTTCTAGAATTGCTGTCCTTTTACCAGCGCTGATTGTCACATGGGCATTAGGATGTTGAGTTGAGAGCGATGTTCTGGAATCGCAGTCCTCTTAGCAGCAGTGATTGTTACATCAGCATTCGAATTTTCTGTCGAGAACAGTGTTCTGGAATCACGGTCCTTTTACCAGCAGCGATGATGACATCAGCATTACAATTTTCAGTTGAGAACACTGTTCTAGAATCGTTATGCTTGTACCAGCCGTGATTGTGACATAAGGATTACACTGTTCGGTTGGGAACATTCTAATCATGTATCTGTGACCTCACACCTATAATGGCGAAGGATAATTGGTGATTCTAATTTCCCTTATTCCTAAAGCAGTAATTAGCCCTCATGAGTTGGCCTCCAGTCACCTCTGTATTAAGGTGACCATATGCTCAATGAGTGACGGTGTAATGGGCGGCAGCTGCGATTGTCAGTCAAAGGCTGCAGGGTCAAATCCCAAATGGGATAGTGCAGCCGAACCATTCTGCAAGGTTTGCAACTATCGTAGAATCTCCACTGAAAATATTCAGCCGTATAAATGAAAAAAGCAACAAAAAAAACACATGAAAGTTTCTATGGATGAGAGCGACTGTTTAAAGCTGAGATGTAAATGTATTCATGAGAGGGGAAAGAATGTTTCCCTTGATGTCTGATGTTTTATTTATCAGATGGAGAATATATTGTGGGGCGAGTTTTCTCTGAAGGAGGTGAGGGCTTCGCTTTGGCAAACAGCATTCAGCTCTGCTGCATCAAAAAGACAGTCAACAGCTCTCCGCCCCCATACGGAACCTCTCCAGGCTGCACCAAGCTCTGAGGCCCCATTCTGCAGTTCGGAGAGCCGGTAAATTTCTAAAGCTTTGGCTGAAGGCGACAGGAGGGGTTCGGGGGAGGAGAGGGGTGGTAAAGGAGGGGTTGGCGGGTGGTAGCGGAGGGGTCGTCACGGGAGACGTCCATGACAGCCCCTCCGCCATCTGCCCCCAGTTTTCAGTGCTAAAAAAATCACCTCCTCCCTGTCCAGTTAAGGACAGCCTGTGAGTCCACTGTGTGAAAAACAGTCGTGCCCACTCCCGGTCCGTCGAGGTGGATTTATGTGCGAATCTGGTCAGGTGGCAAAACCAGCGCGACGTTTCACAGCCAAATCCGTCCACTAGAGTGAGCAATGGTCTTTCCCACAGCTGTCGTATTTCACTTTTCTAATACTGATCACAGCCAAGGCAGCGATTTAACTGCTGCACACATGCAGCTAACACAAGTGCCGTTTAAATTTTTAAACACAAATGTGTAGCCCGTGTAATCTTTTATGCACTCTCATGCATGCTCCTCCCGGAAAAAAAAAATACACTTAGGTGAGTTTCAGGTAAATGAAATATTTATTGTCGCATTTTTCTTTGAGAGGAAACTTCACAAATTAATCACTATGCATGCTTAATTTCTAACTGCATTAGATTTTTATCGTTGGCAATGATAGTGATTGCTTTATGCATTTTTAAAGATTGCTTAGTCATTTTTACTTTCATTTCTCATCCACATCTTTCCTGTAAAGCCTTTCCTCTCGCTTAAGAAACTGCCTTTAAATATTCATGCGACATCACAGTAAAATTGAGATCATAATACTTTTGGCTCAGTCTGGCCAGTAAAACCTCTCTGTCTGTCTAAGAAATGGAGCACGAGGGTTCAGAGTGTTCCCAAACTCAATGGGAGTATTAAGAGCAGTTAGAGGACGGGTTTTGAAAAAGGAAAGGGAGGGCCAGCATTTCTGTGTCTAAAGGATTATTATATAGTGGCACAGCGAAGACCGTGGGCCCACCGGTGTGATTTGTACTGTTCCACGAGGTGGAAAAAGATGGAGGTGACAGTACCTGCAGACATCTGGGCTGTATTTGGGGACGGAGCACAAATAAAAAAACTTTGACGGTTTCGGGGTAATTTGTGGATTAAGCTATCACTCAAAACTTGGGTCAATGTTCTGAATCATAGTGGCTTTTAAGTGTCGGTGAAAGTTTCTCAAATTGCTGGAAGTGATGGCGGCGGTTAGCTTCCACCGCTATTATTCGTGTACATTCTGGTTTGGCTATGGGCACACCTAAGAAATGTGTTCTGAATTCGATTTCAATCTTTGTTTTAAGGACAATGTGAAAAATGGATACTTTGGGTTTTTTGTTTTCGTTCTTTTTTTTTCTTCTTGTGAAATATGTACCTGTAAAATGTAACTGGAACCTTGTTGTTTCCAAATGGAAAGAGAATCACAAAAAAAGTGTTTCGGTTTTGCTTTATGCTTTACCATTCAGAAGAAGTGTAGCTGTCTCGGAAGACATCTCATTCAGTCAGAATGTCAGAATGGCTTGCACCCAGAAGTGGGTTTTGTTCCAATACTATTTCCAATAATGTATACAGCTTTCACAGTTATTTTAAAGATATATGATTGCAGATCTCTTGCTCCTGTGGAGTTAATCTTTTTAAAGCAGGCTGAGTACATTTTTAATGGTGTATTTTACCTAATCAATAAATTATAGAATGGAACAGAATGCTTGGCTCCTCATAGACTATCTAGTGCTTGGCAAAGATCAGTTTGTGTCCTTCTGTCAGAACATCTTCTGTTGCCCAGAAACACTCCGCCCAGTCACTCACTGCCTGTTGCATCATAATCCCCACAGTGACATCACAATGCCAGTAATAATAGGACTGGACCACCATGTTATTCTTGAATCCAGAAACTCAACCAGCTCAGATTTTATCTTCTGAACCTCGATTCTTACACCTCTTGTCACATTCATTAATGCACCCATCTTTAGGTCACTCACAGTCACCAGCTCAACTGTTCTCAGATCAGTGTAATTGGGTGATCCTACATTGACACCTTATGTGGTTGAAGGGTAAAACACTCTCTCTTCCAAATTTTGTTAATTAATCTCATATTCTGAGGTAAAATGTATTCACACAACTAATAGAATTCCCTAGACCAGTGGTGACCAATCCTGTTCTTGGAGATCTGCCATCCTGCAGGTTTTTTCGTTCCAGCCCTGGCAATGCTCTGCTCACACAGAGGCAAGAGATACTGCTCTGCGGCTAATTAGTACAGTCAAGTGTGCCAGACTATAGCAGCAATGCCACCGTACAGGATGGCGCATCTCCAGGAACAGGGTTGATGATCACACCCCCGGACAAATCAAATGCGAAGATTGGTCGGCAGGAGGATTTTACCTGACGGAGTATTCCTGTCCTTTCATGGGTGTATCCCCATATCTGTCTGTAAGACGAGTTGTATCCATCACGTTATATCGTAACTGTTTTCAGATCAGTCAATATCATCAGTGTAATGGCCCCTCAATCAGTCACTTTTATTAATGCGACTGTTCTCAGGTCTGTCACGTTCATCGCTCATCCTGTCCTCACCAGGCTGGCAGCCTAATGCATTGAGCGTGTAATGGATGGGTGGGCTGCAGGGGGGTTAATGCATTGCAGCGGTCATGTCTCATTGTGGTAAATGCTGTCTTCATGTGCTGTAGGATATACCGTATTTATGAGGCATGGGCACATGAACGGCCCAGCGAAGCAATGCCTACCAGTGGGAAACCAGTGGACTTTTCTATGATACAGGAGTTCCAAAGTCGAGACATTTAAGAAGGTGTGACATCTGAGCCCAAAAGCTGAAAGTGTTGTATTTGCAGTAATACCTGTACATGTATCGTTATTTTCTAGCTGTAGTATTTATTATTAGCTTTAAATATTTTAGTATTCAACCTTTTTTTTTTTTTTTGGTAATGCCCATTTGTGCATCCAATACCTCTTGCAAGAAAACTTATTTGACCTTGCTGGACTGAAAAAGACGTGCTTCTATTGGACATCAATTTGTCTTGTTTGTTGAACAAGAGGACTTCATTGGTTTACATGCCGACGAGGACAAGATGGCGGCAAAAGTACCCAGGAAGCTGATTGGCTGAAGGAGTGGCCGTAGTGACTGTTTAGGACTTTTCACACCCAGGACGAAATGAAGAAGCAAGTCCAAAATGCGGAATACTTCCTGACGGCGAAATAGAAAAGTAACGTATTCACCACGCTGCTATATGGGTGTGCGTCTTGGACGATGACCAAAGCCATCTGTCACAAACTTGACGCGTTCCAGAATAGCTGCTTGCAGAGAATCTTGAACATCTTCTGGCCGAACATCATCTCGAAGGACAAATAACACCGGAAAACCTCGACTAACAACATAAGCTCTGAGGGGAAGAAGAGAAGTTGGCGCTGGATCGGCCACATCCTCAGGATGGAGCCATCGGCCATCCCCAAAGTCGCCTTGCACTGGACTCCACCCGGGAAAAGAGCAAGAGGAAGACTGAGACAGACCTGGCGACGGACAGTGGAGAAAGAGAGGAGGGCAGACGGAATCAGCTGGGGGGAACTAACGAGGAAGGTGAAAGACAGAAAGCAGTGGCAGTCTCTGGTAATGGCCTTATGTGCCCAAGGGCACGAAGAGGATTGAGTGAGTGATCGCATTCGGTGTGGATCGGCTCAGAGATAAATGAAGACCACAAAAGAAAAATGGATCAGAGTCCAAATTTTGCATTTTTGTACATTTTTATCTATTATATATTTTTATAATATTTTATACATTCTATATTTTTTGCATATTTTTTCAGTGCTTTGTTTCTAAGATCGTTTTGAATTTTTTTTTTTTGGTTTTTTTTTTTTAAATTTGGCATCTCCAATCCCACCCGAATCTGGAATGCCCAATTGGTGAACTATGTACAAGGCTTGCTCGTACACGACCCCTTGCTGCCAACTCAGGAGAGTGTAGACAGCACGCGCCTGTCAGCCACCGCTTCTTATACACTCATTGGTTGAATCTTCGCAAGTTCAGAACGAGGGTGGAGGATACTCGGACATGAACAGACTTATAATCTTCTTGACGAGCGCCCGTCTGGCCAACAGGAGGCGCTTGAGCAACGAACAAGGCAACTATTATTTTCCCTTCCCCGCAGTCCCTTCCCTATTTGCAACCCTGTAGCGCAATAGCCAATTGTGCGCTACTCTGAAAAAGCTGCTGACCACTGCCGGCTGGTACGAAGCGGGGCTCGATCCCGCGACGTGATAGTCCTTTCTGCTTCGCAACGCGATGCTTTACCGAGTGGGCTATCCGGCAGCGCTATCGTTTTGAGGTTTTAATTCATCATTTCTCCACTACGTGAAAATGTGACTGATAAGTTTTCCATTGTGGTCTTCAAATATATCTGAAGTTTTTAATAGACGCATTTTCGTTTTGCCGTTTCGTCTTTGGCGTGAAAAGGCCTTCAGGCCGCATCTACCTCGACGGGAATGTTGAGCTGTGGCTTAATCTAGTAAAGCAAGCCAGTAGTAATGACCCCATGAGCTCATTGCAGTCCTTTATTTATCACATTTCTCAGTCCTTTCTCTGCTCCTGATGTGAAATTGGGTTTGAGGATCACTATCATTAAGGAGATTCCAATTTGTTAAATGTGCCTTCAAGGAGTTGGGAAAGAGGAACTATGAGTTTCCCAAAGATAGCTCGGGCAAGAAAACCCATTTGTTTACTGTGAAAGTATTTTTCAGGACGCACAATCTATAAACAATCGATTGGTGGAGCCACCTGTCCCCATCTGCTGGGCCAGTAAGTGATGTTACTCTGAACAGCAGTTGGAAGAAGCACGGGCATTCAAATTTGTATTTTTCAGTTTTTGTATATTTTTGTCTCGTTTTCCTTTCCCTAGCAATAGCTCGAGCTAAGCTCTAGGTAAGTAAAGGAGGGAATGATGTGATAAATAAGTTACTGTACTAGCCCCGTGACAGACCATGCAGCTTGGTAGGCAATGCTCATTATGGTGTTTAGGACTTTAATATGCACAATTACTGGGGAAACATGGGATGAGGACGGACAGAACAGGAGAAAAGGCTTTTACACCTTCGGAAAACAATTTTTTGAAGGGGTATTGTCGCTGACTGTCTGTCCATCTGTGCATGTGTGTCTATAGCAAACTTACAAAACGCGCATGCTCAGTGCAATACCTGTTTGCACCACAAGGGGGGGGGGGGTCGCAGTGTCATAGCAATTGTGCGGTCTTAAGTGCAGAGGTACGAAATCTTTGGTATTTGCTTTGATCATTAGCATAGAATTCACACACATATGCGCACTCACTGTGCACTACACTCCGATGATTTTGAACGAACTGCTATGTTTATCATTCCATCTGCATTTGTCCATCTTCTCATGACTCAAGCGACCTGATCGCTGACTACAAATGCGTGACTGGGATTAACCAAATGGACCACGCAAGATTAGTCATCTTAGATGCTGTTTTTCAGAACTAGGGCTCATAAATAGAAGGTGGCAAAAGCCACATTTCGCAGAGATTGTCAAATTTGTTAATAGAGAGAATGGTCACAGTGTGGAATAGCTTGCCAGGTCAGATATAAAAAACAGGAATGATCTTGATACAGCGGCAGATCCTATCTGGTTCCTCAGTGTCGGTGCACGTTAGGCAGGAAAATGGCAGCCTTTGTGGGTTGAATGACCTGCTCCTGCCACTTTGTTATGTTATGATTCACTCCCTATCCACAGTGAATCACCCTGCAAATCAATTCAGCAGCGACTCAGCCAACACGAGATTTTCATCACTTTCACGCCTCGAATATACGAAGAAACAGACACATTACTGAAATACAGATTTACTCCCTGCACTTCCAGTAAAGCTGCTTATCGTTTTTTCGCCTGAACTTTTTCCCGAGTCGTTTGAAGCCGTTCTCCTTCAGACTACTCTGACTGTGTGCGTGACTGTGCTCCGAGTGCAAACGGGGACAACGGGGCATTAAAACGCTCAATCTTACTCCAAATAATTTTCACTTCCTTCCAAAACGGAAACGGCACAAGCTGGCAATATCAAGTGAGAGCATTTCGGCCGCCTGTTCCTGTAGAGCTGTCCCCTAAATCCATCCCTTCAGACGGGGGTGTCCAAACTTATCTGCGAAGGGTCAAGTGAGGGTGCAAGTATTTTGTTTTATTCCAGTGCTACAACACCTGTTTAAACTACTTAACTGATCAGGTTGATCGATTAAGACCTTTAGAAAGTACGATTAGGTGTATTGATGCAGGATATTAACAAAAACCTGCACCCATGCTAGCCCTGTACGGGTAAGACTGGATACCCCGACTTTAAAACACATACCTGATTTCACTCATAATTTTCTCAATGAGATGTATAGCTGATTTTTTTTTTGGGGGCAGGGGGGGGGGGTTATGGGATAGAAATTTCCAGAACCCCAGAATCATGGTTAGGCAGCCTTGGGGATATGTCACTAACCCCATTACTAAATATAGGAATAGCACTTCTGTTGATAGAGCTCTGATGCGAACTACATGTTCCTCAGTGGTGCCACCCATTATAACCAGGGCTACTGTGAGTGAGTTAATCATCAATCTATCCATTCATCCTGGTAAGGCTTAAAGGTCGAGGGCCAGAGCCTTACCCAGCATGCATTGGGTGAGAGCTAAGGACAGACCCTGGATTAGTTACCAGTACGTGTTCACTACTTTCCGAAAGAAAAAGCATGCATGTAACTCCTAATTTTGAGGTGCTGCTCAGCTGAAGACCACGTGGATTTCACAATAATCAAGAACAACTGATCTGAGTGTTCTGTTGGACACAATATGTGTTTGTGCGTGGATGGATGCTTCCAATGCATACATGGAAATCTCGTTCGTACACAGCCCTTGGCTGTCAAACCCTCTCCACTGCACCAATTATTTACCCCCTTTCTCCCAATGAAATGGGTGCAACTGGGCAGTACTGAGGGACGTGAATCTTTAATGAACGTCGATCTGAACCATCCGTCAGGCTCGGTGATTTATGGAGGTCACTGGACCCCTCAGAGGAAGCGTCCAGTGGCGGGATGTATGGTCCGCTCTCCGCCATCCAAGTTTTGTTCGCATACTTCTTTAAAGGCACAGTATGCGAGATTTGTAGCCTCGCTGTTGTTCCCTGTTTACAACCCAGGACGTGCCGTCCTTAACATCGTCCTCCATCCTCCCCGAGACTCCGTTTTCACGTGTCAAACCACTTTAATCAGTGCCTGGCGGTCATTCCTCGCTAGCTGCTGCTAGCCTCTGGAAAAGCTATTCCATGGCTGACTAGTATCCCTCCGAGCTCGAACAAGATTGCCCCGCCCAAAAACAGTCCAAATTCATTTTAGAGTCACAAGTACGGCTAAAGGAGAGCGAATTGGACTAAGGTGTGTGCGCACAGATACCCGCTTTTGCATCATAGATATGCCATTGCATGGTTATTTTATAAGATTTTTTGAAGGTGAAAATCCTGTAGGGTATGGTCAGTGCCAATTTAGCAAAGCAAATATCAAAGAAGAGAACCCATCCCTAATATTTTATATACTCAAGACCATTAAAAAAAATTCAATACCTGAAAACGTATCAAAATTTTTTAAATATTTAACTTCATTTGGTTTCTGAAATTATGCAACAGCTTTGTGTTGAGCAAACTGCAATCCGCTGACTGCCAACAAGCAATGCTCACTGATGCGTAAAGAAAAAACATCAATATCAACATTCACTGGGTGTTGCATTATTTGATGGTCAGGAGTACACATCCTTAATTTTGATTTTTGTTGCATCAACTCTTCCACAACTTCACAACTTTACACAAGTCTAGCAAGTGGAGCATGTTGCCCGTTTCTGTGACTGGTTTCCTCGTGCTGAGATTTCTTCTCATTGAGGAGTTTTTTTTTTCACCACCATTTGAGGGTTTTTTTTTTTTGCTTGGGAGGACTAATTTAATCTCATGTTCTCAATTTTTTGTGGCTGTTGAAGTCTGACCTTGCCCATTGTTACCCTACCTTTTACTCTGCATGGCATCTTTATGGCCATTTCCTATAAAAAGCGCCATACAAATATAGCTGATGTGATTTCACCATCCAGACACATTGCGGCGCAGAACGTTCTGTTTTCCCTTTAGTTCACTGGAGTGCCTGTAGCTGCCACAGGCAGAAGTTCTCCCAGCTCATTACAGCCACATTTCAATGAGGATACGGTTACTATGGATACTTGCGAACTCATCATCACCTCTGTGCTCAGGGTTCCCTCTAGTGGTCATGCGCTGCATTAAACATATTTCTGATTTATTTTAGAATGGTAGTTTGCAGGGCAGGGACCTAACATCTGATTGTTAAAGTAGCTCAACAGTGTTAACAAATAAATATTTAAAATATATATACAAACCTTTCCAAACTTTGCATTATCCTTCGTAGTTATGTGAAATGGCTGAACGTGTTTTATTAGGTTTTTTTTTAAATTCGTTTTTATTAACAGCATTTTGCTGTTTCATTCAGTGATACAACACTGGTACGTTGAAAGCAATACATTTTGTAATACATGTCACATTACAATCAGCTCACCGAACAAGAGTGTCCTGAGCTGGAAGTTCCTTTTGTACCTCTTATTCTACTGCAATGACAATATCCAGTACAGTTGTGCAGCAGTTCTGCTGTGGGTGCTCTGTCCAACATTGCATCGCACAGAAAATGACCTGCGGTTTGAAGCAGGCCGGCAGTGGGGTTATATGACAGAGGGGGAAGTTCTTGACCCTGTGGCTTTGCAACACGCGCTGCAAATTTTCTCTCAAGATTCAGTGAAAGGTGTGAGACCTCCAGAGTGCCCTGAGAGAGAGAGTGACACCCCCCCAAAAATCTCCTCGGGGAGAGGGGTGTTTGGTTGGAATGCTTTGCTCAGCATCGTTGAGCTCCAGGTCACCTTAGATAGGCTGCCTCAGCTGTCAATCACAGCACTCCCGGTCAGACTGGAAGTGGGGTTTTCGTTGTTTTTTCATATCAAAACTGTTGTCAAACCCTTGCGCCCCGTCCCCCGCCAAACATGAAACAGTGCCACAGTTGGGTTTCGTGGCTGGGGTCTATCTTACAGTCTGGAATGTGTTGACCTGGGTCTATATCCGTTCTGGAGCTATGACTATGGAGCGTTTGTGGATGGCAGGGTGTGTGTGTTTGAATATGAGTCGTTTTGTGTGTGTGTGTGTGTGTGTGTGTGTGTGTTTTCACACCCAGAGCTCTCTTGTATGTAAAGCACTATTGCCTGCAGCTCCCATACCTGAAGTTTCAATTAATTGGCTGCTGTCCCGTACCTACAGTGCCGTCACGCACAAGATGTGAAATACACACAGGTAGTGAGGGCATGAAGCCATTTAGTGATCGCTTTTAGCTCCAGATAAATCTTCAGTCTTTTTTTAAATAAGACTCCAGTTCCCGAAATTCAGTTCCAGAAAACACAAGTCCTTCCTTGTACTATGATCCAAATTCACATGGATTTTCTAATTGGTACAAATTAGAACTAATGAGTGAAATAAGCTGGCTTAGATGAAGAGTGGAAGAAACATTTCAGGACAGGCGCTGTCTGACCCCTGGACTTTACACTGCTGTAGGAATAGCGAGCTGCACTTGTATTTGCCTTTTTGCACAAATTTTATTGAGACGGAACAGGCTGTTCTCTCTCAATTACAGCGACTGGCTTCGTGCTTCGACTCAGTAACCCGATCGCTCGGTCCTATATCTGGAGCGGAGCTCTAGCGCTCCCATTGGTTGTGCTGCTAAAATTGGCAATGCTGACCCCTTTGAAATGCATTCTGGGAATATTCCGTAACTCGCTGCCTTATGGGGCCAACACCATGTGGTCTCTTCTGATTGGCGGTGAGGTCATAGAGGTAGAGACGCTTTTGCCTGGACCTTTTGCTACATAAAGTTACACGCTATGAATTTCACAAACTTCCTGACCCCTGTGCCAGCAACCTAGAATTTCTTGCCTCACCGACGCAAGCACAACAAATCCAGGGTGTCCTGTCCTCTAATCTTGACTGACAGCTTTCTGTAAACATGTCTCCCCGCGTAGCTCTCATGACTATTTATCCACAGATAAGTGCTTCCAGGAATCCACAATCGACTAGTGTTCAGTTACAGATAACAGGAACAAATACCTTTTGCATGAACTGTAATTATAATTGCTGTGTGCTGAGATAGTGAGAAGTGATAAGAGTGAGGTCTAGAAAAGGGCTAAGAGCTTTTCCAGAGGAGACTTCACTGACATTCGCAGATAATTATTGACAAAACCCCTGAAGTCCTCTTTCAGTATATTGCTGGAGAATAGAATTCAAACCTTTCAGCTAAGCTTTTGAATTCCAGCAGGGAAGAGACTATTTGTCAGTCACACTGTCAATATGAATGCAAGAGGTGTTTGTGAAGGGACAGAGAAGAGGATATTTAAAGGAGCAAGTGAAGCAGTGTGACTGTGGGAGCATGCCCAGTTCTCAGCCGGTGGCCATGGTTGGCATATTTGAGAAATGAGACCTGAGGAGGACGTGCTATTGAGTCCAGGGCCACAGCGCTAGTCTTACTGAGTGCGTTTGAAAGGTGGCTACAGGACTGGTCGCCTCGTAGATCGGCCTCGGCCGGGAGACCCAGTTGGGCCGGTTGGTGGGCGATTTTTGGCTCCCGGTCACGCGCTCCCCTCGCGCTGCGAAGGCTTCTCTCAAGAGGGCCGCGTGACAGACAAACGCTCGGAGCGCCCACCGACCCAATCCCCACATGTCAACGGGTCGTATAAGCTATTTCCAGTGACATCAAATGTTTACGAGGATCACGGAACGGTCGGATAACGCCCCCCCCTCCAGCACAGTGCGATGTTATTGCAGTAATGCGGCGGGAATAATTCTGCTGGCTCATGGGAAAAGACTTTGAGATGAAGAATAGTGTGGCCAGTCCTTACCGGACTGTGATTGGACAGTGTTATGGGCGTGTTAGTAAGAATATCGGTCCAGCAATTGCATTGGGCCTGATGGAATTTCTGAACAGGAAATAACACTTTTTAAACTTTATTTAACCAGGGAAGGTCCAATGAAATGTGTCTCTTTCTAAAGCACATCCTGTGAGGAATGCCAGTAGCACATAGGGAGTGTGACAGAGACAGGCAGGAGTAAAGCCCCTAGAACAACATTATGTTTAAGGGCCTTGTACAGGGGTCCAAGTTCCTAACATCATCTCTCCAGATGCTGTAAGCATCACCACAGGATTGCATAAGCAATGCTGACAGTTTCCAATCAGTCAACCAGCCACAAAGCTACCCTGACGCCCAAACTTAATCCTTATCCTATAAACCAACCACTCTGGCAAAGCTTATCCGAGTCACAGGTGGGCCACTTTGATAAGATGAGCACAGATAGTGACTCGTCAATGTTTCATTTTGTGTCTTTTTTAGAATTTGGCTTTTCCAATCCCAGTTGAATTTGGAGAAACGCGTTTGTGGGTGATGCAGAAACATGATCAGGTGCTACCCCAGCTCGGGAGAGAGAACCAGGGTCCTGCGGTTCCGCCTCGAAACATGTGATCCCCACTGGCCACATTTTTTCATCCCACAGTCACAGGCCATGCACTCATACACAGACCTGGAGCTGAGGAGACCCAATCATACACACACAGACCTGGAGCTGAGGAGACCCAATCATACACACACAGACCAGGGGCCGAGGAGACCCAATCATACACACACAGACCTGGGGCTGAGGAGACCCAATCATACACACACAGACCTGGGGCTGAGGAGACCCAATCATAAACACACAGACCTGGGGCTGAGGAGACCCAATCATACACACACAGACCTGGGGCTGAGGAGACCCAATCATACACACACAGACCAGGAGCTGAGGAGACCCAATCATACACACACAGACCTGGGGCTGAGGAGACCCAATCATAAACACACAGACCTGGGGCTGAAGAGACCCAATCATACACTCACAGAACTCAAACCACCAGCACCCAGACAGCCAGCTGTCCCTGCCCACCATACACTTTATCTTTTGAATGATGCAAAGCCATTTTTGTGCTGCATTTAATAAGAAAAAATTAGTATTCTCCAAGCCCACTTTTCAGTCCCATTTTTGAAACCCTTAACCCTTTGAGTGCCATAGGCAACTATAATTGCCCAATGATGTAAGATATCAAAATCAGATGCTGTTGAAAACCTATCATGTGGCAACTTGTTACAAGTTGACACATGATAGGTTTTCAACAGCTCAGGATATTTACATTCTTAATTCCTTGAAAATTTTTTCAGCGCTCGAAGGGTTAAAGTGCTTAATTCTTACTCACTCTATCCTACCAAAAGTTAATCATTCTTTATTTAGTTGGCAAATGACCTTCAGAAGGACTCGCAGGTACCTGTAAACCCTTTTGAAAGTCATTACTTCTAATTTGCTGACTGAAAATCAACAAAATTATTGACCTTTTGAAGGCTGAAATCTGAAATTTTGCTTTGTATAATTTGCGCCTAGCCTGACTATAGCAGCGATTAGCACTTTCAGGGTAAAGGGCTTTTGTTTTGTATCTTACCGTATATCATACTCTGGCTTTTGCTCTTGGTCTTAACTCATCAGGCAAAGCTAGATGCTGCACTTCTTAAACCAGTTCCACACTACATACTGCACAGTGAGTGTATACTGCAACACACACACACACACTACTGACATGCAGAGAACTGTCTCGCTGTGAGTTCTTACACATCCATTATTGTACAGGGATTTAGCTGATTATTTTTACCCAAAGTGACTTATAAATTATCATAATCTCTTACAAGAAACCACATTAGGAATACCATTAAAAATTACCACCAAAAACTACCAGTATTAGTGTAGTAATTGTATGTTTTTTTTGGAACGCACTGAAGAGAGTTTAGGATTACTATTGAAATATTGTAGGGCTCCCATAGCTAATAAAATAACACTACTGGAAAAAAACCAAGGTAATACCTGGTGAAATGTACCACAGAATGCTACAACTACTCTATAAAACACTACACAATTCTTATAGTATACTATAGTAACCCTTTAGTTCACTTATGTGAGGGATAAAGCAGGAAGCTGCAAAGGGGGTAAGGCCCGAGCTCAGGGGCCCAACTGCTGGGGCTTGAACTAACAACCTTCTGGGTTTCCACCAAATTACAGTACACAAAACAATAGTATATCATACACCAGGGCTATTCAACTTTATCCTGCGGGGGCTGGTGTGGGTGCAGGCTTTCATTCCAACCAAGCACTTACACACCTGATACTACTAATCAAGCTCTTTTGCAGAGACTCTTAGGGTTGATTAGTGGTGTCAGGTGTGTAAGTGATTGGCTGGAATGAAAGCCTGCACCCACACAGGCCCCCGCAGGATAATGTTGAATAGCCCTGTCGTACGCACTATCCTCCAGGCCAATGGTCTCCGACCATATTCCTCGAGAGCCACCATCCTAAAGGTTTTCTCTCCAATTCCAATTAAACCCACCTGATTGAGCTGATTGGTCACTCATCACAATTTTTAACTGGGAAATGAGGTCTGCTTTGCTCTGATTGGAATGAAATCCTTCAGGATGGTAGCTCTCCAGGAACAGGGCTGAAGACCACCGCTCAAGGCTATGGGGTGCCCCAGGTCTATCAACAAATGTGTTGCGAGGGACTGCTGTTTGTGTCACCACGGGTACGATATTTACACCGTCTCTTGAGTAAGCACAATTAGATACGAAGCCTTAATGACCACCCCGCAGCAGGAAGGGTCAGGGGGCAAAGAGGGTCAGCAGATTTATGGGTTTGCTTTGGTCGCCAGACAGCTGGATAAATAACAGCCTAGTGAGAGCTCCAAAGAGCTGGTTTACAGAACTAAATCAGCCTTTATCTCATTGGGTCAGCTCACGGGCTGAGTAATCTTCAGCAAAAGGAACTAATGCCTAGCCAAGGGAATTTTAACAGCCACAGAACCTGTAAGAATGTCTTTATAGTTCTGGAAAAAAATGGGTACAATTCAAAGAGAAAAGAATATATTATTGTATTATTCATAGGCTCTAGATAGTGTTATTAATCACCACTGCCCCCCCCCCCCCCCCACGTCCCCTGTGATTTGAAACAATGAACCCAGTTGTCCCCTCCCAACGGCAGCCCTGATTCTCCAAATTGTGTTTCCCCAAAATTGAGGCAGCGTCGTGATTTATTCCCAGTGACAATCAAGAGGTATTGTGGGAATGCAAGTTCTGATAGCTGGACTACTGCTCTGCGATGTGGGCAGCCAGATTTAGAGGCTTACGTGCATGTGGATGAGCACGCAACGGTTTCGGTGTGTGCTTTTGTGTGCTCATGAGAGTCTATGTTTATCTGCCTCTGTGTGTCTTTGCGTGACTGTGTATGTGTTTGTGCCTGAGAGACATTGTGTGTGTCTGTGTGTGTTCACGTACGAGATCCCGTGTGAGCGTATGTGCGTGAGCAAGAGAGCATGCGTGCGTGTTTGTGTGCAAAACAGTCTGTGTGTGCATATGACTCAGTGTCTCTACTGGTGTGTGTGTTTGCACCACAGTCTGTATGAGTGAATGTGTGAGCAGAGCAGTCAGTTTGTGTGTGTCTGCATTAGGGTCAGTCTGGGCCAGTGTGTGTGCAGAACACTCCTGTAACCTGGAAAAACCTAGTGTGCATGTCACTTTCGGTAGAAACGGAGTATGACCCTCATTTGCAGTAATTGAGAGTGGTGAAAATCGTAAAACACTCACTAGTTGTGTTATTTGAACTGACACAATCATGTTTTTGGAATTTTTTTTTGTAGGGAAAAGTCCAGAATCCAAAAATTTTTGTTCAATGGCCAAACCCTTGCCACTGATCAAATTGCTAGATTTTTTTGGAGATCACAGGACAACAGTGTCCATGTCCGTGTCAGGACGCGTGCATGTATTTATGCCTTTATTTGATTACACACATCCAGCCAGCCACAGAACCCAAACCGTATCAGACTCCAGAACTAATCCCTGTGGCGTGGGGCTATGCTGTGGCTCAAACTTCAGGTGTGAGGGAGGCGAAGCCACTGCCTGCCTTTCCACATGCTCGAAACCTGAGCTGCGAAAACAAGAAAAAAACCCTGCCAGGTATTTCTATCTCCGGGTTGGAAGGGTGAAACTGCAATTGGCTTTCCAAAACAGCAGCGAATGAGCAGAGAAAGTTGCAGCATTTTCCATCCCGGGGTGTTTAGAGTGGCAAGTGTTCATAAGCAAGGCCTGAACAGGGTGTCACTGTTCACTCTCAAAAATGAGCAGTTCACTTCTTTCCCTCAAGGTACAGTTTACAACAGGGCTATGCAACATTATCCAGAGAGGGTCAGTATGGGTGCAGGCTTTCATTCCAACCAAGCAGTTACACACCTGATACAACTAATCAAGCTCTTTAGCAAGGACTCTTGGGATTGATTTGCAGTATCAGGTGTGTAACTGTTTGGTTGGAATGAAAGCCTGCACCCACACCAGCCCTTTCTGGATAATGTTCAACAGCCCTGGTCTGCACTTATGTACCCCAGGGGCTTGTTTTTGGACCTCAAGGTATAGTGCTATGTGTACCCTTTCAAGGGCTGAAAAGGCACTTACTTAGGTACTTACTTACACATTTCCAAGGGTATTGTAGGCATACCTTAGGGGTATTACACCATTGACAAGCCATTGCATCCTTAAAGGTACAATGGTGCTTTTCATTTTTGTTGTCGCCCTAAGAAATGTCTAAGATGATGGTTTGCTAGCAGCTACAGCAAGATCAACAATGGTTTTTTCCTCTTGTTTTATGAATAATGGGCTCCTAATTCCACGGTAATCTTACACACCAGCACCACAAACTCTACTCCTTGCTGCTTCCAGAACTTTCAGGGTCTAAAACCAACTTGCTTTAAGATACAACATATATACTGAGTACAAGCTCAAACTTAAAAAACTGATGAAAAATGTATTCAAATGCAGCGTGAATTCAATATTTCTGTCAAAAATGGAAATGTTCGAGAGGTCGGAACATTATCATTAGCACAGTTAGTCTCAACTTGTTTAACGAATTGTAAATCATACTGAAAGCAATCCTGATGATTGTTTTGGCAACTGGAAGTGACCAAGGTTGTAGATATCTGAACTATTCTTATTAGGCCTGCGGGTAGCTAATAAGCCCTTTGATGAAAATTACATTCTGTCAACATAGGGCAGATGATTAACATTTGCTGGGAGGGCCCGAAGCCTTATTTCAACACGATAAATGCAGAGAAATTAATTCATCAAAACATTGGTCTGGCAACAGGAAGTGCAGTAAATCACTGGAGTAAATTGCTGCAATGAACAAGGCAATAGCTGTCTGCGCTTTCTAAACTGCCATTATGAGAAAATTATACGTGAAAGAATCGTAATATCACCAATGTAACAAAGTTATATTTAAATTAATACTTAATATAATCAATATTATTGTCATTGCTACATTTTACTATAGTGTCATTACTCCATTTTAATTCATTATTTACATCTATATTATTCCACGTTTTTTTAGAAGTTGATTTATTTATGTGGTATGATTAACTCTTTGAAGAGTGAATTTCCGGATTTTTTAAATTCTAGAACTCCTTTACTTTTATTAATGTTACAAAACCATTGAAATGTTCAGTTAAGAGCATCCTCATCGCATATTTTGTGACCTTACCCCGTAAACATCTGAAACAACATCTGCATTAAAAATGCGTTCCCTCCATTCCCGTGTATTTCAGCGGCTAAATCGCCGTAAGGATGTGACTGCGCAGCCGCGCCCGACACTGCCAGTTTCCATGGCCGGAATTAGCAGCATTTCTCTTTAATGCTGGCCTGGCTTACTGTTCGTGTAACTGGAGTAAGATGACCCCTGGGAGCCCCGTGTCCAGTGCGGTTCAGTAACGTTAAGCATGCCGTGCTGAAATTGTCGAAAAGGTGGATCTTTGGCGGTTCAACCAGTGAAGTTTAGAAATGCGAATTAACTCTGCGCAGATCTGCGTAAAATTCACCTGCCCACCTGCCAATTTGAATGTCAAAATCTATGTTTGGCTTCTGTCCCATGCATGTTACACTGCCATCTCAAACTTTCAAATCGTATTAAAATGGAAAAAAAAAGATATTTTTCAAATCGGTCAGCTTTTTTCCCCCCACTATGATAGTTTCACTACTTAACATATGGACTAGCTATATTACAACCCCAATTCCGAAATAGTTGGGACAAAGTGTAAATTGTGAATAAAATCAAAATGCAATGACTTTCAGATCACATGAGCCAATAGCCTATGTTATTTATAATAGAACATAGATAACATTTTAAATGTTGAAACTGAGACATTTTACATTTTTATCCACAAAATGAGCTCATTTCAAATTTTCTGGCTGCAGCTGGTCTCAAAAAAGTTGGGGCACAGGCAAAAAAGGGCTGAAAAAGCAATTAATATACAAGAGAATCAGCTGAAAGAACATTTAGCAAGTAAGTACATTAACTGGCTTCAGGTGTGTAACATGATTGGCTATAAAAGGGATGTCTTAGAGAGGCTGAGTCTCTCAGAAGTAAAGATGGCCAGAGGCTCTCCAACCCGTGAAGGCTTGCGTAAAAAAAAAATTGTGGAACACTTTAAAAAAATGTTCCTCAACGTCAAATTGCAAAGGGTTTGAAGGTCTCATCATCAACAGTACATAACATCATCAAAAGATTCAGAGAAAGTGGAAAAATCTCTGTGCGTAAGGGACAAGGCCGAAGACCTTTACTGGATGCCCGTGATCTTCGGGCCCTCAGACGCCACTGCATCACTCACCGGCATGATTCTGCCATTGACATTACTAAATGGGCCCAGGAATACCTCAATAAACCACTGTCTGTAAACACAGTCCACCGTGCCATCCCCAGATGCCACCTAAAACTCTATCATGCAAAAAGGAAGCCATTGTTGAGCATGATCCAGAAGCGCCGCCGTGTTCTGTGGGCCAAGGCTCATTTAAAATGGACTGTAGCAAAGTGGCAAAGTGTCCTGTGGTCAGATGAGTCCAAATTTGACATTCTTGTTGGAAATCATGGGCTTGCATCCTCCGGGTTAAAGAGGAGAAAGATCACCCCTCCTGTTATCAGTGCTCAGTTCAAAAGCCAGCATCTCTGATGGTATGGGGATGCATTAGTGCATATGGTGTGGGACACTTGCATGTTTTAAAAAGCACCATGAATGCTGAAAGGTATATACAGGTTTTAGAGCAACATATGCTCCCCCCAGACAACATGTATTCCAAGGAAGGCCTTGTGTATTTCAGCAGGACAATGCAAAACCACATACTGCAGCTATCACAGCAGCATGGCTTCATAGTAGAAGAGTCCGTGTGCTGAACTGGCCTGCCTGCAGTCCTGATCTTTCATCGACTGAGAACATTTGGCGCATAATTAAACGAAAAGTCCGTCAAAGGAGACCCAAAACTCACCAGCAGCTGGAAGCCTGTATGAAACAAGAGTGGGATCAAATTCCAATGGCTAAACTCAAGAAACTTGTCTCCTCAATGCCCAGACGCCTCCACTCTGTGTTAAAAAGAAGAGGGGATTCTACACCATGGTAAACAGGCCCCTGTCCCAACTTTTTTGAGACCTGTAGCAGCCATCAAATTTGAAATGAGCTCATTTTGTGGATATAATTGTAAAATTTCTCAGTTTTGACATTTGCTATGTTATCTCTGTTCTATTGTGAATAAAATACTGGCTGGTGTGATTTGAAAGTCATTGCGTTTTGATTTTATTCACAATTTACACTTTGTCCCAACTATTTTGGAATTGGGGTTGTACATAACCATGAGCAACATGGTTAAAACATTATGACCACTCATAGGTGATTCGAACGTTGATTATCTCACTACAGCTCCCCCTGTCACAGTCTGTGGTCAGAAATCGACTGCTATGCGACCAGTTGTTTCTCATGCGGGATATGTTGGATGCAGGGGAAATGACACCTGAGAGACTTTCGACAAGGGCCATATCATTATGGCCAGAGGAGTGGATCAAAACATCCCCGGAAACTTCTGGATTACCACCCAGTCAGCAGCAGTGAGCACCAACACACAGTGCTCTGACGAGGGACAAACCGTGAACCAGCGTGCCTCGATGTACGCTTGACACTTAATATCAGATCTGAATTCCTGCCTCCATTCTGTGGTTCTCAAAATGGAGGCATACCCGTTTGGAGGGCAGTGGGTTGGGTTGGTGCACTGGAAAGGTTAATGGAAGTAAATCCTCTAGAAACCAAAAATAAACTTGTCAGTCCTGTCAGCTGCGATCGCATGGGTGTAGCCCCCGAGTGCCCGCTTGGGATATCTTGAAAACTCTGACATCTGGAGCATTCAGAAGCTGTACACTGAAACGGGCACATTTTCAGCATAAAATTGCACTTTATTCGCCACTTCTGTTGCCATGGCACCCAAAATCGATTGGAGTTATGACCTAACCCCCATAACCTATGCCCACACCAAATATTAAAGGAATCGGCTGCAATTTGTAACCTGTGGAGCATCAACAAGAAAATCTCTATGGACGCAGCAGCAGTGACAACATCCATGAATCCACAGTAGCTGTGCGACTTTGTCCGGGTGCTACAAATATCATAGGTACCGAAGCCATGATTTTGTCACGTGATATTTAAAGTTTAGCCAAGCACCCTTCCATACAAACATAACCAGTGGGCTTGAGTTTTTCCACCAAATCCACTATGCATGGGTCTAGAGGCCATGTCAGAAGTTTGAGGCCATTTCGTGAGTAGCATTCCGTGGCGGCCATTCTGAACCTGGATGCTCTTCACAGATTGGGGCACACAGCACACAGCTCTCTGGCTTTACAAATCCACTGGGATTCCACCAGGGCCCTGGTCTGTGCTCTGAGGAATCGCGGTGCGGCGAATGAATCGCGCAACAGCTCCTCTAAGCCGCAGCGCATGTGTAAGGTGAGCAATGTCACCGCATCTGTCAGCTGCTTTATGTATGTGGGTAATATAATTATGTCACAGCTCTCACCAGCCGCAGCCAGTGTGGGAGAAAATGTGTGGCAGGTCCCGTAAGCCTATGTGAATGTAATTGGAATATGTCACCATGGCACCCCACCACACAAACTCTGCCTATGAAATAATCCGACCTGGGGACCGAGTACAAGACACCAGGAATCCGGCACGCGGTCAGTGGGAGATGGGGCATCCTGTGTGCCCCTGAGCTACTGACAGCTGCAGCTGCTGGGTCCACTTACTGCATACATAAGCACAACATGTGTGTGAGTGCGTGTGTGTGTGTGTGTGTGCATGGGCACGAAATAGTGAGTGTGTGTGCGTACATATATGTAGGCATGTATATGTGCTTTTGTGCTGTGTTCACAAATGCAATGTCTGTGCGTGTCTGCATTCGTATATGTATTTGTGTGTACATATGCATTCATGTGTGAACATATGCGTGTGTGTGTGTGCGCTCGGGCATGTTTTCATGTGTGTTTTCATATCTGTATGTTAGAATGCCTGCGTGCACCTGTTTGTGGGTATTCAGCATGTTAGCCGGGGATTGCTCATAGACGGGCCTCACATTTAGGCTTTGTACATTAAATTAACCCTTTGTTGCATGACTCTTTTCCTCTTTGTCTATTCAGGGTGGTGAGTGGGTTTGGTCATTTTAGGAAACCACTACAGAATAAAGGGTTACAGTCTGGGTCTCGGGAGGTAAGTAGACTAAAGGGAAACACTGGGTTTACATTGAGGACAGAGGTAGAAGAGGGGTTAATGTTCTCACTGTGTGCTAAAAGCAGTACCCTGTAAACAGAATAAGAATTTACCTCCACATGCTTCAGCTGTTTTTCAGTCCTGTGGTGTTTCTCTATAGTCTCGGACACTAACAGTGCCTATTACGCATTAAGACCTGCACACTGTGTGCTGAAAGCTAACATGAGGGAAGGCTCTTGTTTTTGTAAACTGACACCAGCTGACCTTTGCTGCCATATAGAGGAAAGGGTAAATTCATAGGCTCACAGGTTGTGACACAATGTGGGAGGGGCGGGGCCAGTGGGGTTGTGACTGGCGGCTGGAGCATGATGTAATGCGGGAAAGGTGTGGTGTAAAGCCGGGGCTGGCTTTCGCTGGTCTTAGGCCCAGGGGTGTAAACCGGAACTCACATTCCACCTGCTCCCCACCCCCACCCCACAAAATTGAACATTTTTGGCCCCGTGCAAATTCTGACCATCCCCTCCCAATCCCCCGCCCATTGACACGGGGAGGATCCAATACATTAAAGACAACAAAGATTACCTTTGCAACAAAATGCAGTCCATTTGGCATCTGCTTAGTGACACCACGTTGAAAAGGGCAACAGCTCATCTGAGATTTGGATGTAAATACCCACAAATGAATGCAAGTAGTCTCTACTGGAAATGCACTGATACCGATACTGGTATCGGATATCGTTCCAATACTGACTCAAACAGCTGCATCGGGTATCGGTGACAATACGCGGATTTGGATTTGGATACCATTCATTAAATAAATAACAATTCTGAACATGTATATCTATGTATTCGTTAGTTATATTTTGTTTTACAATGTTAGGAAGGCAATGTTTAAGTCGGGCCTGATGTTGCCATACACATAAAAGAATAATCCCAGCCTCTTTCACAAAGTGAGACACAGCTTATTAATCAAACACTAGTATCAGATCGATACTCAGTATCGGCCAATACCCAAGTCCAAGATATCGGTATTGGTATCTGTATTGGGATGGAGAGTCTGTTCAGTGCATCCCTAGTCTCTACATTAGCTTACCATTCAACGCATTAAATCCAATGCTCTGGTCAACTGAGCCAAAGAGCACAAATTGTATCACTGTCGAGATACTAATGCACAGCTCAACACTTCCTGCATACCACATGCTATTCTCCCAAGTCTACAGTCAAGCAGTTTCAGATCTCTATTTAAATACCTTTGGTATTCTGCGCTGTGAAGGAATTACGTTTTGAAATAATCTCTTCCAAATTCTGCAGTGTCCCTTTTATCCTACTTAATCATCAGCCCTCTCTCACGCTACATGAGGTCCATTCAGCAACTGCCTTCACTAGCTGTGACCGGAATGACAGCGGTCGTTTACAATTCTCATAAAAGTGCCTGCTAATGATTCTTGTGACAGAGGCCATTTATGAGCCCAAAGTGTTTACTCCCAGCTGTTCTCAGCTTTACTGTACCAGAGGGTAAACTGCAATATTTTTCTCCCACCAGACTGAAATGATCCAAAAACAGAATCAAATCCACGATCATGTTTATTTTTTTTTCCCCCTTATCATTATTGACGCATTTTCACATTTATGTGACAATGACCACTGAATATTGACTACTTGAAAAGACAGTGATTTCAAAGACAGAAACTCCTCATTAAACATGTTAGTTTTTCTTACAGAAAAAGATCCATAATTTGGTTCAGTCTGAATGACAGCTTGCTTCATTTAAAATAATTGTTGAGGGCGGGGTCAGGGACTAGCAGGAGAAATGGCTTGGTTCCTACTCTCTTCTGGGGTCCTTATATGAAGACAAGGTTGTTCGGCCAATTTAATTCCCCTTAATTTTGCTGCTGATTGGCGGTTGGGAAAGTACTTGTGATCTTCGCTCAATTCACCCTATAGTGTATTTTTTAAGCCCTTTGGAGCATGAAATCGCCAACTTGACATTAGAGTGTCTGTAACAGAACAATCTCTCACCGACTTCACCATCATGGTCACGAAAACCATCTTAGAAATAGTAAAAAACAACAGCGCGCACAAATCCAAGACCAAAATAATGTGTAAGGGTGCTCATCCATGGAAATTATGCAAACGAAATGTATTCGGGCACTCACTCAAAAAATCTTTATATTTCATGTGGGAAACAAGACGGACACATTTCAACTACAAGCCATCGTCAGCATGATGATGGCCATTTTCCCACTTAAACTCCTCAACCTGAATGCCCCTGATATCGGGGGGAAGTTTGGTATGGCTTGCCGTGAGCCTCCATTCTTTAAACACATAATCACTTTCAGGCTGTTCCTGTTTAAGATCGCTTGATTAATAATCACACAATTTGTTTACTGAATAATCACGACCAATATATAAGCCTGTAATTATTAAGGAAGTATTAAGAAATGACAGAGATAACTGAAGGGTTTCAAATGACAATGTACTTAATAGTGGTATTATAGGGATGGGGAAAAAAAACAAATAAGTAATTAATTAATCCAATACTTTCCCTGAATTCTACCTCCCGTTCAAGCATTTTTTTAAGCAGTGCAACCTAATTTATTTTAAGACTGCACTTCATCAATATGTTTTCAGCGTTCAAAAGAATAGGCTACATTTGTGGGCAAGCACAGTTGCACACTGGTTGCCCTGAAGCGACAATAATTAATTCCTTAAATTACCAACGCTCTGACATCGAAGCGTTGGTAATTGAATAATTTACTGAACTGGTTATTAGCACATTGTGAAAGTTCAATGCATGGCATGCATTTAAAATCATTTAAAAAGCATGCAATGCGTCAAACCTTCATGGTAGCAAAATCGTTTATGAGCTCTTTATAGTCCACCTCCTATGAAAGTTGTAGGACGGCTACAATATGAGATTGTATGAATGGAAATTATCAAATCAATTAATAAGAAATTAAATCTAATCCTTATCTAAATACCATTTTCAGCAGCATTTTCTGTGTAGCATTCTACTTCAAGATGGAATTTCAAGAAATTGCAGTTGATTGCCGTCCATGCGACCTCATTTTGTAGCCTTCCTCTTTGATGCAAAGCTATATGTCTTAATAATTAATGGTAAAGTAGCTTATTGGTTGCCTATTTGCGCTGTAAATTAATGAAATTTATTGTCCGATTCTTAGTCGGAAACAGGTAGAGAGTTAACCTGCATTATGGTAATGTCACTGGTTGCACACAGAGTTTTAACACATGGACCTGAGTCTGCAAAATCGCATTGCATTCTTATGCACATAAAGCTGATTGGACGCGGATACAGAAAAAAAATATACCATTTTGTGAGCTTCAGGAATTCATACGCTTCAAAAGACATTGACATTTCAGGTCACCATTAAATGTGAATGGGAAAATGCTTGATAATTATGAACAATAATGCAAGCTGAGGGGAAATGGACAGTAATTGATCAGTAATTCATCTTCACAACTGAACAAACTAATACTTAGTTGCTAATTAGAAAAAGTAAATGGGAACGAGTTTGGAGAAGTAATGCGCTTTGATGCGACGTGAGAAGAGGAATATTATCCCTCCAAACTCATGTCTCGGGCAGGAAAGGTTAAGTTGGCTTATGTAAAATTAAGACAGCTTGTGAATTCTGAGGAGACTCGCAGGTTCCAATCGGTATCCTTCTACACTAGGAGGCCCATTTAAATTTTTTCATTTTTGAACCTTCAAAAGTTGGAAAACAGCCTACAGGCAATTGAAAGCAGTGGAGCTCTGGAACAGGGATTTGGAACTTCTGAACTAATTTACCAAAAGACTACTCTTTGAGGCGCTAAACTGCTCGATGGGGTGTGTAGGTGCTGGAGAGGTCAGGCAGTTGAGAGGCTGCCTGTGCTCACAGTGTAGGCCCAACCTGGCACACACAATCAGGCCATGTGAGAGAGTGGGTGGAGCCTGGCTAAGGCCCTAAAATAGCCCAACCGACCATATATAGCGCCCAACTCTTCCCCTCTCGACAAAGACACCCCCCAATCAGTCTAACAGAGACAGTGAACAGCCAAACAGGAAAAACATTGCACAGAAAGGCAGAAATATTCACTTCCTCTCAACAACTCCTAGAAGAACATTTTGTCACCTTGGTGAAAAGCTCAAGGAATCTGTATTCAAAAGAAGTAAATAAATGAACTATAAATGAACTAAAACAAAAGGTTTCTGAAGGACGTAGGGGGATTTACCCGGATTGGATTGCAGTTTTTTGTCTTTGGATATCCTCGATTTCTCTTTGTGGGCTGATTTCTGACCGGAGGACAGCACTAAAAAACCGCGGGAATGAAGTACAGCTTGCAGAACTTAGTGGAGGAGTACACCCAAGCCAACCACTACAAACCCTCCAAACTCTCCCCTACAAACTACACGTCCACATCCTACACGCCATCGCGCTACACGTCGAGCAGTTACACACCTTCATATCACACAACTACACAGTACACCCCAACGTACACGTCAACGCTACACACACCATCGAAGTCCCTGACTAATTACACGCCAGCATCGATTTACACGCCCGCCCTGCGCGCGTCCGCGAGCAACACCTCCAAGGGCCGCGCCGCTGCGTACGCCAAGCTTTCCAAGTCTGCTCGCTCCGTGCACTTCCCCAATGACATCCTTTTCCAGGACTATATCCGCCGGGGGGACATGGAGCACGTTCAACGCTTCCTCCGAACCCGCAAAGTCCGGGTGAACAGTCCTTTCCCCACCGGTGAGTGCTCTAACCCCCCCGTCCCCCACTACAGATATTCCAGTTTTTTCACTCAGTCTAAAGACATAGCTGCCAGTCTATTTGGAGGCTGTAAATTGCCCACAGGTGCGAGTGCGTGAGTGAATAGTGTGTGTCACCCCGGCACCTGCTTAGAAAGAGTAAGAAGGGTGACACCATATAGCCTTAAATAAAAGTGCTGAAAGTTTTGTTGAACTATACATAAATAAGTAAATAAAAAGAGGATTTCACTTTTTGGCCAAATGGCTAATGTTTTGACCCCCAGGTAAGGCACTACTGCAGTTACCCTCAAGACAGGTAGACCTGCTTTATCTGGACTACTTCACTAGAAAGCTTGGTATCTAAAATGGGAAGGAAGGACTGTATAATATTGTGGTTAGGGCCAGTGCTTCAGAGGTAGTCAGTCTGATTGCCAGGTGGTGCACTGACGATGTACCCTTGAGAATGGCAGTCAACTAGAACTACATCAATGCAGTGCACCCAACTGCACAAATGATGACTATATTAGAGGGATTCACCTGGACTGGACTGCAGTTCTTTTCAGGAGATTCCTAATTTCTCTTTGCATACTGAATTCCGACAGTCACAGTGTTAATAGCTGTGGGAATGAAGCACAGGCTGTTTCAGAAAGCGAATCTCCCAAATGACTAAATTAGAATGCCAACAGACTTTGGGCTGTCCGTTGCAATGCAGTCCGTGGGGTTGTCTTCCCAAGCCTCCCTCTGTCCTCAGTGCCTGCGCCACCCCTGTATCTCCTTTCATCGCCCCTCAGCATATTCGTATTTTCAGCATGAGAAACAGCAGAAACATTTTCTTTCCAGTTTATTTCTGTGCAGGTGCTTCTTATTGATCTGAATGCTAATTAGCAGCATGCGTTAACTTGAAAGAGGTCTAATAAGCAGCACTTTGCTACGTTAGTCTCCAAAGCAGAATGACGATACAAATAGAGTTTCAAAGCTAAACTGTTGGTGCCCCGATTTCCTGTATGTAGGTCACCGATAAACGATAAGATCATCGAAGGTGGCAAATGGAACTACTCTGATAATTATGAAATCATTTGGAAACCACCAAAAAACAGCAACTCCAAATAACCTGGCCAAAAGCCAGAGCTCTCTGAGTGGGACAGATGGACGCTGGGTAGGATAGTAGCTAATAACTACAGAACTCCAGCTCTAAAAATCACCACAGAATTGGATCAATCCTTATTTGGACCAGGCTCAACAAAAAACAGCTTGTTGTGAGATTTACAAAACAGGAATTGGACATGAAAATGATCATTTCACCCAATTTACAGATTTTACACCACAATTCTTCAGCCCAGAATGGCCACTCAAGCTTCAGTGCAGTGCTGAATGATGATTTCCCCAGTATATTGTAACATATATTGCCAATATATTGTATATTGCCATTTCTAGACTGTTCCTGGTATTCTTTGCCCTGTTCTCAACTGCGTGGCAGTGCCCTAGTGCAGCTTTGCCAAATGCTAAGCCATGCGTAGCAGCTCTATGTTATTCTAACCTGTCTTGGTGTCTCTGCCATAAATTAACCATTGAAGTTATTTGAATGAAGTGTCTGCCTCAGTGTGCTGTAACCTGACCTCTGCTATAAATTAGCCTGTATTCATGTCTCTGCTCTATAACTCAGCCTGTGTTACAGGCTCGATACCAGGGGTCTAAAACTGGTATCGTTAAAGGGCCAGGGGACTGCACCTTTTCATTCCAGCCGAGTAGAAGCACATCTGATGCAACTAATCAACTGCGCAGACTGAGATCAGTTGATTAAACTAGTTGTCTCAGGTGTGCTTCTGCTTGGATGGATTGAAAACCTGCAGCCCCTCACCCGTTTAAGGACCAGTTTGAGATTCCTGCTCAATACTGTTCCTTGAACCATGTTCACGTGAGAGAGGGAAAACCAAGGTGGCAGGAAGTACAAGTCCAATCATTTGTCTAATTTCATCAAACTCAGCCAGCTAATTTTACCGACCTCCCGAAACCCGGCTCCTGGCAGAGGAAATGTCCTCAGTTGTAAAGCCAGTTGATTTAAAAAAAAAAAAAACAAACAAACAAACAGCGAGAGCTCTGCGAGCCAGGATTCCCCCATGTCTTGTTGGTGTCTATGTGCTGTGCTCTGGCCGTCGCTGGCTTGTCTTTCTAATGACCTCTGTGCGCCTGTCTGGCGCCCTCTGCAGGACTGACAGCGCTTCATGAGGCCGTGCTCACGGGGAACCTGGAACTCGTAAAACTACTAGTGACTTACGGAGCGGACGTTCAGGAGCGCGACGGAGATGGCTGGACTGCCCTGCATATGGCCTGTAGCGATGGCTACCCAGAAATCGCCCGGTAAGATTCCCACACACTGTAGAAAACGGTAGACACCCATTTCACATTTCCCCGCCATCTGTCAGGGTACAGCCTTTATCATAAAGGCAGAAAATTATAATTTTCAATCATTATTATCATTGAATGGTGCTTGTGCCATACAGAACAAGGGGTAACGTTATGAGGTCTATATTTTTCACTGGATTAAATAAATGGCTGCTGTTGGGATTAAATTAATCGTCTTCAGAGTTAAAACGTTACCTGTAAATCACACCAGTCATAATGAAATCACTGCATGTGGCCAGTTCATTACAATGCTCTGACCTTTTGGAGGAACTTAGATAGCATTGGAAGAATGGTGGCTGTACTGAGTGGTAACTGGTTCTGTTCTTCCCACCCAGTTACCTGCTATCTCTGGGCGCCAGCAAGGTGGCGAGAACCGAATCCGGGGAGATGCCGGCGGATCTCATCGACCCCGAGTGCAAGGAGCTGGTCGAGCTGTTCGATATGAACTGCTTTTGACCCGGCCCCTGGTGTCCACCTGGATGCACCAAGCTCGTGTCCCCTTCTGAGATATTTAAGTCACCATGGTGACGGGGACAGAAGGAAGTGATAAGCGGAGCTAACATGCTTGCGGCTCTAGTAGGACGGTTAGCTGCCGCTTTGTCGGCGCAGCGATCTCCGGCGTCTACGCCGACCGACTTTTGCTCTCGCTGATATTTCTACACACACGTCTGCTTTGATTGTATTCGTATTTTAAAATACTCGAAAAACTAAACGCGTGATGAAAATGTTGTAGCCTACGTGTACAGGCCGTTTTCCCTCGTGGTATGGACGGCTGCTTTGTACTGCTGTGTTTGTGTACGACACATGATGGTGAAAAAGAAACTGATGCTTTGTATCCACATGCCATGCCGCATGCCCTGTGAGATGAAATTTCCTCCACTTTGAGCCTTTAAGACCGAATTTCCCTAACCGAGTGAAGCTTCCTCCAGTTACGCTTGATACCCGCGACCAAGCGTACTAGCCCAACCCAGTTATCTTCCATGTAATTCTTTAGTGGAACAGGCCCTCCCAGTCTCTGCCGTGCGCTTCCTTTTTGCCCTATTTAAAGCCAGCTGAAAAGGACGAAGGATGAATTGACGGAATGAGCCGGAATGGCCGCACCTCTGAGAGAAATGGCATGTCTCCTTAATGCTGGGCAGAATGAAGTGATATCTGTCCTAAGAACTGACATTTATTTGTAGGACACCAGTTTATTGCACGGTATACTGCACTGTTCACGAATATGTATATAGGCTTTGTCATTGTGTCGGCGAGGAGGTGCGGCACTGTTGCCGGTGTGTCCTGTGCTGAATGTACAAACAACTGTGCAAGTCTTAATCTTTTGCTTTTTTTTACAAGACAGTTTTTTTTTCATAAATAAAGTTGGGTTTCTTAACAATCCACGGCAAAAATTGTCTGATTTGTATTTATTTTGCACTACGCTACAGTCTTTCTAATGTGACCTTCACCGTATTCAGCCCCACTATTTGGGTATATTTCCAGAGATTAAAATAAAAAATAATTTATTTGGCATAACTCACTGAAAACAAATCAGTTATGCAAAATTCAGTACCCTATAATTACCCGAATAGCATATTAACGACTAAAACATTATTAAAAATGCAAATATATTGAGCAGACCCGAATCCAGGTGGTTGCTAATGAGCTCTCATGGGTAGACTAAACAATGCTTATTACCCAAATAGTTCCCATGAAGCCGATGGCAGTGGATTTTTTAGAGACTTATACAATGGTAATAAAAGGTCAAACATGACAAGAATAAAAGCTCAAAGCAACTACAAATCAATATTGAAATATGGATCTACACTTAAATTGCTTATCTACCAACATAACTCAAGACCACAATGGAAAAACGATCAGAGTCCAAATTTTGCATTTTTGTATATTTTATATATTATTATGATATTTATTATAACCTATAATAACATTATATATTATTATTATTAAATGTTATATTTTTGCATATTTTTCCAGTGCTTTGTTTTTAAGATCGCTTTGAATTTTTAATTAATCATTTCTCCACAACGTGAAAATGTGACTCTGATCGTTTTTCCATTGTGGTCTTCAACTACATTTAAATTGGTGAATTAGCTTGTGGCAGAATGTTGGTGGATGGACGACAAGAAGAGGACTTCTTTAACCGTCAAGATTATGACCAATACCTTTAACCCAAAGGGAGTTTTATAGAGTCTATAGGGTTGAGTGTGGCGAGGAGAGGAAGCTGTGCCGTACTACAGCCTTTTAGTGCAAAAACAAGGTTTTAAAATCTCACATCTTTCTCCTTTTCTTTGTCAGTGTAACTAACTGCAGTGTTACTAACTTCCACACCTTACTGAAAAAACAGCATGGACAAGCCCACATTCCAAGATGAACAGACCGAATGCTGTTCCAAGCAGTTGTTTTCAAGCTGGTTAATCAGTTTTATCCATGTGACAATCATTCTGGCAAACGTAGGGCCTGTACAGCTTGTTCACAGGCACTGCTGGTCTTTATATCAAAGCATGGAGATATAATTACCATTTTAGCAGACCTACAAAAAATTTGGGGATTGCTTCATAATTTTCTATGATGCTTCATAATTTGCTATTCTGACAATATGTATTTTAAGAACACAATAATCTATTCCAGTATCATAAAATAAAATAACAAGCTGTCCTCCCGTCTGTCATAATCCAAGTTCTGCTTTTTCTTCTAGCTGGTTTTTGCAGAAGGATGTGGTTATTATTGGCTCGCTTATGCCTCGCTTACATCCTTGCGAAAGAACAGAGAAATGCAATCAAATGCAAAACAAGGTAACAGAGGACAACTCTAGACCACACAACAACCTGACAACTAAACTTGACAGAAGAGAAAAAAAGTTACTCACCTGCATGAGGCCTGCGGGACATGCTGAACATCTAGGCTGCAGTAAGGTGTCAGAAGTTGGGAATAGCCTACTGACCTCAGCTAGCTGACGTGCACGTGACCATCACGGACACTGATGATAAAGATGTTCCATGACTCTTGTGAAACATGCTGTTTGCAAGCGAATGTAGCTAATCATGTGCAAATTATGAATCACTAACATTGTGTCGTTATTGCAGATGCTTGTGATTTTTTGGCTTTTGCCCCTGGCCCTGACTTTCCTGCTTTTGATCGGTAGTACTGGCAATACCACAATACCTGAGCTCTTAATTGCACCTGATGAGCCAGTTGGCACCTTGCATGGCTGCATTTCACCTCTGTGTTTGTGTGTATGTATGAATGTGTATATATATATATATATATATATATATATATATACACACACACACACACACACACACACATAGCAGAAAGGTGCAAGCAAGAGGGAGAGAGTGTAAGAATGGCATATAAAGTCATGTTCATACAATAGTTTAAAAAAACTTCTAATGCTAATAGTCTTGAAGAGCATCTTGATTGCATTTCAAATTCACTGAGGAGGGCCACAGAGTCAACTGGCTGTTGATGTATTTTGGCCATGCATGCATTTAAGGTGTGCAAATTTGTGCAGATATCGGCCCTTACAGTGTATATGGGATCTCTGTTATATTTTGTTGCTTTCAAGGGCGTATGAATGAGTTTAACATTGGGGGGGACCAAGGGCGTAGGTTTAATGTAAGAATTGGTCAATTGGGACATGCATGTGATGTGAGCGCGCATAGCGCGCGAGCTGGAAAATTTTTGTAAATCTGAGTGCAGATACTGCCTTTACTGTATACAGAGATTATCCGGATGAGTGCTTCTACGTTTTTTTAATTAAGCTAGGCAAGGTGCCTCCAAAATTTTCATAGACAAAGATGCCACATACATAAACTTGCCACCACCTTAACTGACAGCTGCAAACCATATCAGCGCACTCATGAAACCTGCTCAGATCTAATGACCTGGACATTGATACCAAGTGAGTGGATATATAACTACGTTAGCAAGCCAGCTCGCAATCCTCTCTATTAAGCATCTTAATATCTGGTAACGCAATTGCAGCCGCGATAAACACCTCAAAATGGACAACCGACTATGAATTGGACAAGCCGCAAACCAAGCGTTAATCGGACTGGATCGTGTTAAATTTACGATTACGTGTTTCTTTCATTTCCCCCACTGAGCCAAAGTTGGTTTGGACATTTTGACTTTCAAAGGTTGCATTTGCTGAACATCATGAGACTAACTTTAATGCTTTCCCTATAATTCCACAGAACAAGTCATAATTATGACCTCACCTGAAGCCCTGATACACCTGCATCCCCAACAGCTTGCTCTGTTTCTCTAGCTTGCAGCTGTGGTTCCTGCATATAAAATAATTAATTAATAATGGCACCTTTGCGGGATTTCCACTGAAATTCACCTCATAATTTAACATATCCACCTGGCTTATATTTAGCTACTACTGCAGCAACCCGATTTCTAACCAACATTTGACAGAAACCGGGTTTGGTTCGCTAGTTGAAACTAGCAAACATGTTTAATTAACATCCGTTGACCCTTACAGTACTATGGAAATAATTAAAAGAGCTTCTGTCATCAGACCGCCTGCTGTCGACTGCTGCTGTATCCCACCTCCCAAACACTCTCAGAGCCGGTGAGGGAGGGGGCGGGCCAGTGACATGACGCCAGGTTATGCTTTCAAAATAAAAAGCACGAAAGTTAAAAATTTCAATATCAAATATTTTTCTCGTCCGCGGTATAATTTTTGGGTGGGACAAATGCGCCTGTCTCCAATATTGGAGGGGACACGTCCCCCCCATCCCCCCTGGTTCCGACGCCCATGGTTGCTTTGATTTTCACTCTCTCTTCATTCCAGTTTTCACTCCAGTTGATTTAAGTGACATCAGAAAGTAGAACTTGCGAGACTCCCGCAAAGTCATAATCCTCCACTTTTTTCCCCCAGCCAGCTTTCTGGCTGCGTCTTTATGGCAAAAAAAATCCTCCACCAATCATCTCTGCGGCAGGTCATTCAACGAACCAACCAGATAATCCGATTCCCTGAGTTTATCGGCCTCTCCCACTTATGCCCCAGAAGCTGATAGCCGCCCTGCCTCCTCCCCCCAACACATTATTGCTCATTTCCCTATTTTTGCGGTCTCCCTCACCCTGCTCTTTTTTCTCGAATAGAAATAGTTGCCAGTTTTTTGGCTCTCTATCCTATTCACTTCCATTTCATAAACAGGCAGAGCAAGCAGGCTGGAATTCCATTTTAAGAGATTTTATCTTGGTTTCATGTGCCAATGTTCTTTTTTTTTGATATTGATGAGACAGCGAAATTAGAGGTATCAGCTGAATTATTTACACACATAACGTGAATGACTACGTCTGAGAAGGTGGGCAAATGAACAGTGCTTTATCATTATTTTTTTTTAAATAAAGGATTTGACCCTTTTATCTTTACCCTATTGCCTCTGATTAGTTAAAGGAACTAAAGCGTCTACAGGGCGAAATTTCACAAACAGCCTCTCTTCATGTAATTTTTCATCCAGGAAAAAAACATGGCAGTCATTTCCCATAATATCAAACTCTTTAATTAGTAACTTTCTACTTGCCCTGGGAACGCCCCTTTTTTATCTCTGCAATCGATAATGCCGCCCTTTCTTACCGTGACGTCATCTAAAGAACTCAGGACCAATTCGCTGCATAGCTGGTATGTACAACTGCATGTAAAAATATCATTTTGATCACTTCATTACATGTTTTTGTCGCCGCAGTGCTTAGTAACTTCAAATCTGATATGATTTACATTATGAGCAAGAAAAATTAGCAATATGTATATTTTTTATTTAATATTACACTGGTTTTCTTAACGGGCAATCAGAGACGCGCTAAATGGGCTAGAGCGCCGTGGTTCACTCGCGTTCGCCGTCTGTGAAAGCTACTGCTAAACGCATTATCCAGGCGTTTGGTTCTTCAGCAAGCCAGTAGCTTAGCTTGCACCACCAAATGTAATGGAGATACATTTTCATATTTAATTAAAATAATTTCGATAGCTGTTTGTGTAAGTTACAACAGTCACACATTTCCCAGCCATTTAGTCTATTTTACAGTAAGGCTTGAAATAAGAGTTTAATAGCGGACATCCAACAAGCTCGTTAGATTATGTACGGCATTTGGTTAGGCTAGAGTAAAACAATAATATGATCTGACAAAGAGAAAAAGATTAGAACACGAGGCAAGGGTCAAGACAGCGGCAGCATGCAACTAGACGCGCAGCAGCAGCTAAGGGGAAGCGTTTTTACACTGGACGCGAAACAAATTTTGAGCACGACAGATTACATTCAAAATCAATGCAAAGACGCGAATACACGCGTTTCGTGTCCGGTGTGAGAGCAGGTTAATAGATCGCTGGCGAAGACAAGGCGTAAAACGTGTGGAATGCAAGCCAAAGCCTGCTAAGTGCTAGCCGCAGCCAGCGCTCTATTAAGCTCTATAGTGTCTATAACTAAAGCCCTGCCGAAGCGCTGGCGTAGCTAACGCGTTATAATTGTTCATTAGCGGCCTACCTTCATTTTCTTCCGTTTTTCAGTGCCCGGTCTGCTATTCTTTCTCCCCTTTTCCTCGGTGCCTCTCTCCTCGAATGGACTTTTGATTTTCGGGATAGCGTCTGGCTTGATTTTTCTCATCTTTTTCATCGCGAACTCAGACCAAAACCCTTCGTCCTCGAAGTCGGAATCGTTGAGAAGTGGTCGCTACAAATCACACTATTGTCGCTTGGTCCTTGCCAGTTTTCCCCAGTCAGTTTCACCCGAGACGCCCAAATTTTACTTATTTTTTAATCTTTTGGAAGTCGATGAAGGCTGACTCCTTCTTTGGATACGTTACTACAACCTGCTACAATGCATCTGGTAGGCACTTGCTCCGCCGTTTCCCGAAATGTAGCGAGAGAATAACGATTTTATAAACCTTCTGTAGTTCCTGTCCCACAGGCAGTATAGAAAAACGAGCTCGACTGAGCTCGTCTCGTTCTTTAGATGACGTCAGCAGGTCGATGTGTCAATCCAGCGGATTTTGGACCTAATTGTGGGCGGGGCAGAAACTGGCTGAAAATCAAGGTCTGCCATCAGAAAACAAGCCTAAAATTATTACTGTGAGTATTTTCATGGGAATTTTTGGCGCAGACATAGTTTACAAGTACAGAACTATGGAATTAATGTCAAAGTACCCGGTAATAGAGAGTTCCTGTAAGGTTTCCCTAAAATGTAACTGCAAGCACAGCCACGTCAACTTGCAAACACAAACCAGGCACCCACCTGCTGTTTTTAATCAAAAGGTTCTCAGTGAACCAGAGGTGCATACCCACTCCCCAAAATCGGCACTGAGTGTACAGTACAGCGTCCATCCGTACAATTTGGACAGCCCAGCACTGCCGAATTAAATCAAGACACGCTGACTTACATGGCCTGCTCTGCCTCCCTTTGGCTGGACTGGTGCCAGGATTCCCAGCGCAGCTGCCAACAGTATAGATTATATTACATTGTTTTCTTGTAATCCAGAGGAGCAGTTCATCTAAGGTTATTCTCAGACATAGTTATGAGCTTAAAAAATCTATTTCCTGATTTTGGATTAACTGAAGTGTTACCAGCGGTGGAAGAAATTGTCCATTCACTCAGTACAATATTTTTTATTATCGCCACGAAGGAGGTTATGTTTTCACCCATTTTTGTTTGTTACTAGCCAAAATCGTACGATTTTGCCAGTATATCAGTCGGTTGCATTAGACGTCTGTTTGTCTGTCAGTTTGTTTGTTGCGCACCCTTTTGCCATTTATCCTTCACCAATCTTAACAAAACTTGGAGACGTGCTAGCATTGGTTACTCACTACAGACCTATACTTTTTTAAGTTTCTATGTCAAAGGTAAAGGTAAAGCTCACACAACAGGTCGAAAACACATTTTGATCCAAAACTTTGTTTCTAATTAAGCTAGAGACTTGAAACTAACGCCATTCTTTTCGTCAACACAATGCGGTTCTAGCGGTAAGGGGAAGCGATGAGGTCACTCAGACATAAGTACGCGAAAATTATGCTTTCAATTTTCGCCAAAATGAATTTTTTTGATTCTCTTATTTCAACAATCGGTCAAAGAGCTCACACACCAAGTTTTAGCCAGAGACTGCATAAAAAGATGGACGAAGCAACCGTGACGTCACCCATTGGTTTCAGCATACCATAAAGGAAGCCTCGATTTTGGCAATTTGAATTGCGCCATGTTGTCATTTTGAAACCGGATGTGATTTCTACTGGATGAGAGCGAGAATCAAGATCCGGGGAGGGACGTGAGAGGTAGATCTGACCGTATCGGACGAGGACCAGAGGATAGCCACGCCTCTAAAGCATATTCTGGCCTTATCCTTTATTCTAGTCTACTTTGGACCATAATTTACAAAAATGAACATCATGATCTATCGAAGGAGACTTGAAACTTGCTATAGCTACCGTAAAGTAATGTGAAAAATCATTATTTAAATGAAAAATCAGGTGGGAAAGTAGGGTCATTTTCTCATAGACTTCTATAGCATTGAACTTCTTTCTGCAACCAATGACGTCGCCATCTGCTGGCCATTAAATAGAATGCCATTTTACGGTACTTCCGCATGGGCTTCTTTTTTCAGACCAGAGTGCTGCGTCCATCTTTTTATAGAGGGATTATTTGTTTATCAACACTGCGGATGCGCTCGCAACTTGACTGCAGAAAGAGCAGCCCCTTTAAACTGTTTGACAGGTTGGCATGGTTAGCTTGCAGTTGCGATGTTAGCTAGCTAGCGATGTTGTCAGCGTACTACAACAGTTCATCACCGAGTGATAAAACAAGTTATGCTGCTAAATTAACATTAGTGAATGGGATACGTCTTAACACGTTCACTGCCAACTACGAGATAACTCGTAATGGCGGTTCAGGGCCAGCGCTAGACCTGAAAATTCGGGGGCAATTATCCATCTCTTTATTGACAACAATTAGTCCTCGCTAATTCTAGATGGTTTTCCTATATTAACACGTTTTCCAATTCAAGAATAATCAAGTGGCAATTGAAGACACGGCTTCTCTCCCCCATGCGATCTAACAGCAAATAATGGGCTACATTCAGTACAGAACAATAATTTAATTGTAATTAGGTCCATGCACTGGCACTCGGCGACGGTAATTTTTTTCCAGCGAGAGCGGCATTTCAGAACTCTTCAGCGAATGAAGGTAATTCTGGTGGCAAGTACGTGGTTTCGTCCGTTTACATTTTCCAATCGGACAGCTGTCTATTTTTTACAGCAAGTTGTGTGACCGTGCTGCAAGAACAGGTGTAGGTACTTATCGCCAAAATTACCTTCATTCGCAAAAGAGTTCTGAAATAATATAAATATGTATTAAGTCTGGGTCATTGTGAACAAGAAAAACAACTGCATCCTGACCGCGAACTGCACCTGCATGGCTGGGTATGTAATTTAGAATAATATAACGTTACAAATTAATCTTAGCTTGCTTTGTACTTGTTGTACACATTTGCTTTTTTCCCCCCCTCTCATATCACTATCTTTTTGAGCTGCTGTAACGATGAAATTTTCCCACTGTGGGATCAATAAAAGTTTATCTTATCTTTCCATTGCTACGTAACCTCATCTTCAGTCACTGTCGTTATTGTAGTAAACATTTCACAACTCATTTGTTGCAATTATACAGCTGTGCCTGCGGGCATATCCAGCTTTATCACCATTCAAACCAATGAATCTAACATATTATATTAAGAAGAAAAGAAGAAGTAAGCCTGTTTCAAGCCAGTGGCCCATCGGCCCTGTGCTTATCCCCGGTTTCTGTGGCATGCAGTGACTAGGAGTATTACTACTCACCCTGGACGGGATGCCAGTCCCCCCAACTCTTAGTCAGGTTTCCCTGACTATTTGCTGGTACCCATTTATACACCTGGATGGAGTGAGGCGTGGAGTGTGGGAGTGAAGTGTTTTGCCCAAGAGCACACCGCGAAGGCCGTGGCCGGGGCTTGAGCTCAGGACCTTACGATCTCAAGTCAAGCATACTTGACCACTGCGCTACCGCGTCTCCCCTAAAACATAACATATTATATTGCTCAAAATTAATAACAATGTTCTTTTTTCTCTCAGTTTGGGGTCATGCTGTAGGCATGCTGCAGCACTGATGCTAAAAGTCTGTAAAACCTGCGCGTTTAAGACATGGTCGCGGCTCTTCCTGCTCTCTTTCTGCAGTTGACATGCGCAGTAGAGCGGGGTGACTTGTGTAATGACGTAGACTGATAATCCCTCTATACAGTCTACGGTTTTAGCCAAAGTGCTCAAACAATAGTGACACAATTGACGTTTTTCTGACGTAAATTTAGCAAACTCTGCAAATGGCCAGATTTTACAACATCCTGTATTTTCTGTACTGCACACAATCTTTCACGGTTCAGTAGGAGCGACCTGATATACAATATGGCACATCGCAAGCGGATATGATTGTCAATGACAGATCAAAGTTCAAAATGTAGACAAGTGAACTTCCGCCCATAACCACGCGCGGTTGAAGGCTAGCTAATATAATTGCGATTTATAACGTTTAGTTCCAAGACGTGAACTCCGGCTTTCACTTGAATTTAGGGTTTATTCGAATTTTGCGGTATTTTCATGTTCATATTTGTGTATCCACAATGGTATTCTACTGCGAAGCTGCGCAATGCTCATCGCATTCCGACATACATGGTGAAGCTAGTCTTATTACCGGAAGTGCGTATGTCTTCAAGAAATTCCATTCATTCAGCTAGTCTCCCGATTTATGACAGTTTCGCGCTATATCAGATCGCTCCTATTGACTGACATAACATCGAAGTGTTGACCTGAATGCAAATTTTCATGTTGTAAAGGTCAAGGTCAAAGTCAAGGTCACACAAAAGGTAAAAAGCACATTCTAGTCAATCTTTGTTTATAATTAAGCTCGAGACTTGAAACTAACGCCATTCTTTTTACCAACGCAATGCAGTTCTAGCAGTTACGGGTCACAATGATGTAACAAATGTGTGGAATTTCGGCAAGTCATTGTCCTATGAATAATCTTTCATTTGTCTGTCTATCTGTTAACTGGATAACTCAAAAAGTTTTGAACGTTTTGACACTAAATTTGGATGATAGGTGGTCGTCCAAGGATGAGGTGATTCAGTTTTGGAAGTGATCCGGACCACATTCTGGATTTTGGATCCGGAAGAATTAAATTATATCTGTCTATCGCGTGGTCTACGTGATATTTCTGATCGGATAACTCAAAAAGTCTGAGTCTTATGAATGGATTGACACGAAATTTGGCAGGATGATAGGTGGTCGTCCAAGCAAGAGTTGATTTACAAACCCCAATTCCAATGAATTGGGATGTTGTCTAAAACGTGAATAAAAACAGAATACAATGATTTGCAAATCTCATAAACCCACATTTTATTCACAATAGGACATAGAAAACATATCAGATGTTGAAAGTGAGATATTTTACCATTTCATGAAAAATATTAGCTCATTTGAATTTGATGGCAGCCACACATTTCAGAAAAGTTGGGACGGGGCAACAAAAAGCTGGAAAAGTAAGTGGTACTAATAAACAACTACTGGAGGAGCATTTTGCAACTAATTAGGTTAATTGGCATCAGGTCAGTAACATGACTGGGTGTAAAAAGAGCATTTTAGAGAGGCACAGTCTCTCAGAAGTAAGGATGGGCAGAGGTTCACCAATCTGCGAAAAACTGCATCTAAAAATTGTGGACCGATTTCGGAAATTGTTCCTCAGTGTAAAATTGCGAAGACTTTGAATATCCCACCATCTACAGTACATAATATCCTCAAAAAATTCAGAGAATCTGGAGAAATCTCTGTGCGCAAGGGACAAGGCCGAAGGTCAATATTGGATGCTTGTGATCTTCAGGCCCTTAGGCAGCACTGCATTAAAAACAGGCATATTTCTGCACTGGAATTCACTATATGGTCTTAGGAGCACTTCCAAAAATCATTGTCTGTGAACACATTTTGCCGTGCAATCTACAAATGCAAGGCTGTATCATGAAAAGAAGAAGCCATACGTGAACACGATGCAGAAATGCCAGCGTCTTCTCTGGGCCAATGCTCATTAAAATGGACTGAGGCAGAATGTAAAACTGTCCTGTGGTCAGATGAATCAAAATTTGACATTCTTGTTGGAAACCACAGATGCCGTATCATGCGGACTAAAGTGGAGAGGGACTATCATACATACAAGTTCAAAATCCTGCATCTCTGATGGTATGGGGTTACATCCGTGCCTATGGCATGGGCAGTTTACACATCTGGAGAGGCACAATCAATGCTGAAAAGTATTTAGAGGTTTCACAACAACATATGCTCCCATCCAGACGATGTTTCTTTCAGGGAAGGCCTTGCATATTTCAGCAAGACAATGCTAAACCACATACTGCATCCATCACAACAGCATGGCTTCGCAGTAGAGGAGTCTGGGTGCTGAACTGACCTGCCAGCAGTCCAGATCTTTCTCTGATAGAAAACATTTGGTGCATCATAAAACGAAAAATCCAGCAAAGAAGACCCAGGACTGTTGAGCAGCTAGAATCCTACATCTGAAAACAGTGGGTCAACATTTTCTCCCAAAACTCCAGCAATTGGTCTCCTCACTTCCCAGATGTTTACAGGCTGTTGTTAAAAGAAGAGGAGATGCTACACAACGGTAAACATGGCCCTTTCCCAACTTTTCTGAGATGTGTTGCTGCCATCAATTTCAAAATGAGCCAATATTTTTCATGAAATGGTAAAATGTCTCACTTTCAACATCTGATATGTTGTCTATGTTCTATTGTGAATAAAATGTGAGTTTATGAGATTTGCAAATCATTGTATTCTGTTTTTATTCACGTTTTACACAACATCCCAACTTCATTGGAATAGGGGTTTGTAATTTTGGAAGTGATCCGGAGCATATTCTGAAACCAAAAGGGCAGATATATGGCGTGGTGGAGGTATGTGCTGTACCAAGTGCCCTGTAGTATTATTTTTATCATTATGCAAACATTACAATAATTTGATTGTTTATAACGATGGTTATAACAGATGCAGGGTGAAAAGAATTGTGAGAATTTGAACATTTGCTTTTCCATTCTTACAATCTCCACATGGCAGGTCTGCATGCAAGATGAAGGAGAGTGGGTAACACTGAAGTCAGGAACAAAAATAAAACTTTAACTTTCAGGGCCACTGTTTGCAGAGGAAAAGAAGATGCGTCGCAGGTCCCGAGTTCAGACTGTCCACCCAAAAATGGTTTTGCAATTTTTTGCTTTTTGAGTCAAAAAGAATGTATTTTAAAAGAAGTAGCACTTGTATTGTTAGAAAAAAAAGCATTATTTTTGAGATGTCTTAGTCAAATTTCTACAAATTTTGGTGCTCTGCTTGTTGTGAACTTGACAGCTGGTTAGAATGACGGCAGAATAATTTATTTTCTGCCCAGGGAGCCTTTTATTCCCTGAGAGGAGAAAGAACTTTCTTAAATGCGGAGACCTTTGTAAATAGGTCTAAGTTGTGTAAATGAACAGCTCAGTTTTGATGAATTCAACAAAATGGAGCAAAATGTTCACTGAATAAAGATATCCCAAGACTAAATAAGTATTATGAAACACAGCTCACACTTTTGTCTGCCTTTCCAGTCGCTGGCCTCTTTTCCCTCCGGAATGAATGGCTATACTCTGCCATAACCGGTACGTAATCATCAAAGCAAGTTGATTTATTCGGGCTATTGCTTTTTTTCTTTTTTTGGTTGTTTTTTTTGTCACCAATTAACTTTTGTAGAAAAAACATCTGAACTATTACTGAAGCTTATTGGTCAGCTCACCGCATGACATAATATTCATAACGATGCAGTTAATTCCGCTTCTGTTGAATTGAAATCCTAATTTTTACTTGTCAAACGTGAGACAGGATTATTTAATATCAGATACTGTAATGCACGTAGTAGTCCTTCAACCACAGAACTAGCATGCATGGCATTCAGACATTGCGCACCAGGGGCTTTTGCAAGTGAAATAACCTATAGTAAGTAGTAAGTGTAGCTAAATTTGGACTATACCTGTGCTTTTTGTAGTGTAGATAGTGAAACCATATTCCATTTGTTTTTTCATTGTTACCACTCAAAGTTATTTTGGAGTGATGTGCAAAAGTTTATATTTGAAAAAATGGGCATTAATGTACAGATTAATGTATTCGATGTGATGCTATATTTTGTGTTTTTTGGAATGGAAAGGAATATTCTTTATGTAATTCAACTCCTGATCATTCTTGGTAAATTTCATATCCACAAATCTAAATGGTCTGGATCTAAACCCTGCTTTCGCCAATTTGTGATTGAAGTTAAACAATATGGCGCCATAATTGAAAATGTGAAGAACAAGAAAGCTTCCAAAACTTTTAGTATATTAAAAAAGTACATCAGATCTGAATTTAGAAAGGACTTTACCAATAGACCCTGTATTCCCCTGGCCTGTTCAATGTATGTTCTATGCAACAATTGTATATTTTGCATAACATTTTTATTTCAACAAATACCTCTTTGTTGTAAATAAAATGTGTTGAAAAAAAAACCGATAGTAAGTGCACACGTTACCTATTTATGAAAAATAGCCCTGTTTTGTTCGCCCGCGAAAATCCAGATAAACAAGAAGTTCCTTCGTTTGTTACGTCATTTCCTTCTGGTATAAATCCAGTCATTACTCTTCTTTCGTCATCATTCCGTAGCGATCTGTTCGAGGGTAGGGTAGACAAGCAACTGTTAGCGAGGATTAGCGCAGTACACGATTGTTTGATTTAGCGAAAGTAGTCCGTTACCGTTTGAGCATTAATTTAGGGTACAACATGGCAGATAAAATGGATATGTCTTTGGATGACATAATCAAACAGAACAGGCAGCAACGTGGGGGTGGAGGGGGCCGTGGCGGTAGGGGAAACCGAGGCCGAGGTGGTTCGGGCGGTGGACGAGGTGGTGCCGGTCGATTTGGAGCTGGAGGCGGCTTTGGGGGCCGAGGCGGAGGATCAGGCCCTATGCGGAATCGACAGAACCTGAGCCGGGGCAGAAGCAGACCTACGCCGTACAGCAGGGTATGAGAAAGAAAACGGAATAGGCAGAGGAGAAAACGAGGCACCTGAAAATGCTGGGTCAAGTCTTTTTTTTTTACTCTGGCTAGCTAGCGAAATCGTTAGCTAGCTAAATCCATGTAGCTAGCTGATCCTGGAATTTCTCTGGCATCATAATGTTCAGGAAATATTGGTCTGGCAGTTAACCTTGTCATCTTCAAGGATGTGTAATAATTTCCTTCCCCTGAACCCGTACTCCGTATTTACTAAGTTAGTAAAATGGTGCTTTTACAGCCGCACGGTTACGACCGAGTGTTTAATATTACCGTTTGCTAGCCTGCGTTTGCTGCCCGGAGCGCCATTTTGAATTCTGGATCATCAAAACAACAGCTTCAGCCGCGCAAGAATGTTTTTCACTCACTGAGGTGTCGGTTTCTCTTGCCGATTACAAGCTGCTGCGTCGAAGAATCAATGATTTAAGATAAGCAATTTCAGAATTGGGGTTCGGTTTCACAAGGAAGAAGTGCTTATTGAAGCTAATAATGAATGTCCTTTGTTCAAAGATTCATTATGACGTCAGTCTTCATGGAAGCACATCATTCATCTGTAATGGTTATGGTGATTGTGAATGGACTTTACAAATTGGAGACCTTGTGTTGAACGACGGTGTTCAGTTTTTCACCAAAAAAAATTTTGCGCAAACAAAATGGCGCATCCTCAAAATGGACGCTCAAATGGCCGCCACTGCTGGATAAGATGAGAATGACGACAGGAATGCCTTGACTGCCTGCAGTCCTCGCCTTTTTTTGTGAACGGACTTTATTCTGAACGAAAGTGATTCGAGGCCGACATTTTGACGCCAGTCCAGTGGGGATCAGGAAGGAAAGACCTTGGAGCAGCGTGTTGGGACCGACGGGAATGTTTTTTTTTTTTTTTTTACGCAAGTGGATTCGTCTAGATCTGTGGGTTCCCTCGGTCTACGCCTGTCGAAGGAAGCTTCGAGGCCTTGGCTCCTGGAGTTCTCGCGGCTGACCGGGCGGCAAGCAGTTTTCTGGGGAATTGGGTACATGCGGGAGGGCCGAATTAGAGGCACGAATTGGTACTGCTGGCTCTATTTACCGTCTAATTGCATCACGTAATTTGCAGCTTTTGGTGCAATTAGCGTGACAAGTTATCCATTGTTCTTTTGCACTGAACATCATGCATGATAGTTCAGGAAATATCTTCATCTCAAGTTTGGCATTTAATGTTTTATTTAAATTATTCATGTTAGAGATATATGGAAGTAAATTTTGGCGATTTCCCAATGCATTTGCTCAGTTTAATGTGATTATAATCTTACGTTCTAAGTTGGGGGATTGTGACTGATTTCACATTATGGTGTGCTTGCTTTGGGATTCCTGTTCTGTGTTAACTGGGGTGGAAGGTGTGTGGGGAATGGTGGTGTTTCTCCTGCATGTCTCAGCTCACCAGGCCCGCGTTACGACCGGGAAGGCCCGGGGAGCCCAGAGTCAGCAGGTGCGTTCTGTTTCGTCTCTTCCAGCCCAAGCAGCTCCCAGACAAATGGCAGCACGACCTGTTTGACAGCGGCTTCGGCACTGGAGGTGGCGCGGGTGTCGAGACCGGGGGGAAACTCCTCGTTTCCAATCTTGATTTCGGCGTGTCTGACGCCGACATTCAGGTATCCTCACACTATGTATCTTATCCTCCACTCACACTTGGCTGCTCAGCCCAGTAGTTGGAAAATACAAGTCCTACTTTGTCAGCCTTCAATCCATTCTCGACTGACGTCGCTAATTCTTGTTCTAATTTAAAATGAGGGAAAACTGTCCAACCATCCTTATGTCGCAATCCATTTTTTTTTTTTTTTGTCCCCCGCCGCTGCGGTACACACCAGCTTTTAACTTGAAGAAAGTTTAGAAAAATTGCCCAGAGAAACTAGGCCTAATGCTTAGAAGTTGTTCTATATGGCCCACTAGTATCAACCATGAAAACCGTTTAAAAATTCCAATGCAAATTTTTGAAAACAACTTTTTAATTCAAGTTCACAAATTGACATCTTTAAATTTACAAAATCTACAATTTCATGATCTTGATGGGACATTTCATGACCATCTGGATGAAATCTGTTGTAGAGATCCCTTCCCACTTGTCTGAGTTACCAAAAAAATTTTTTTCGAAACTACTTTTTTGAAAGTATTGTTTTTTTAAAGACTTTTTTTAAAAGACCTTTTGCCAAAATTAACTTTGGTTAGTCCAGGACTAGTAGGAACAGATCACTAATTAGAATTGCACCTGAAATGTTTTAAGCGTTAGCTGCATTAAACTCTCTGCCTGTTCCAATCTTTGTCCTTAGTCTGGATGTTTGCTGTCTTTGACGAGATGGCGTTTCCAGTTTGAACGCCTTGTATTTTGAACGTGGAATGCAGTTTGAACTTTCCTTGAAACCATTTATCCCAAACAGGTCACTGTCCTGCAATGAACTGTTATAGGTGTCAACTATTGGGTTCTTACATAATTATTTGATCATATAAACAAAATGGAGGGGGGTTCTGAATTGATAAATAGGCAATGCTTGGGGAAAATTGTTAGTTATATTTCTTTTATTTTTGGAATGTATCTCAGAATTCATGATTTTCTAAAAATGCAGATTTCTCAAATTTGCTTTGGCAATTTTAAACAGTTTTCATGGTTGATACTAGTGGACCATATAGAACAACTTCAAGCATTAGTTTCTCTGGGCAATTTTTCTCAACTTCAAGTTAAAACTTGGTGTGGGTAGCGTGCGGCGCGGTAGACATAGTATTTAGCTCTGTCCGTCCGTCACGTCCCGTTTGTTGGGACCGCAATATCAAGAACGGTTTGACCGGTTTCATTCATCTTTGGCTTCAGTGTGTATTAGTGTGATACGCCGACCCCAGTTGATTTCCGTGACCTGGTGGGGGACATGGCTGCGTTTAGTGGCAACACTTGTTTCCATTTGGTTTGCTTGTCAATCTATAACTCGAGCATCAAGGATTGGCGTGGGTAGTGACTAACAAAGCTAATTTTTCCCGTTTCCCAAATTTAAGCTATTTATATGAAAATTTGTTTAGGCACGCTAGGGCTGTGGGTATGGACAAAATCAATGCCTATTTTTGACCAAATACCTCTTGATATTATGCTGATATGTTTGGGATATTTGTTGGTGCTTTACACAAATGATTTACACAATGCAATTTTCGATGAAGTCATAAATAATATGGATCTTACGACTGAGCAGGTACAGGCAACAGCTACAACATTTTAACAAGAGCAGAGAACTGCATTACTTTACTATGAAGTAGCCTTTAAAACTGGAAAAGCCGACACTTTCGATATCACGATATTCAAAATCTGTGACGATATCTTTATCACGATGTTGCACTATTGAAATATAGCCTACCCCTATTATGTATATTAAGAGGCATTAAAAATGCAACAATATTTTGTGGAAATAATATAATCAAAGCTGCTAGTAGCGTTGAGTGGGCCCTCACATCCAAGGTGCACAGGGAAGCGAGGGCCTGTTCAATGCTGCTTGCAGCTTTAATTATATTATTACCACAAAATTTTGTACATTGTTGCATGTTGAATTTTTAATGCCTGTTGGTATACATTTTTAGCCACGTCTGTGTAAAAAATTTTGTTCCGCTGGTCCTCGGAAATCTGCATGAAATTTTGGCTCCTGCATCCCTGTGTGTTGGCTACTTTGATATAGTTTGGGTAACCGGATCTTCTGTTGTATAAGTTTGCTCATGAGAAAGCCCACATTGCCAGGTTTAACACTTTCCTTTTGCTGTTGGGCTTTAGTCTCGTTCTAACCGCCACTGTCTCTCTTCAGGAGCTGTTTGCCGAGTTTGGGACTCTGAAGAAGGCGGCAGTTCATTACGACCGGTCGGGCCGCAGCCTGGGCACCGCAGACGTCCACTTCGAGAGGAAGGCAGACGCACTTAAGGCTATGAAGCAGTACAATGGTATTCCCCTCGATGGTAAGAAACACCATTTCCCAAACATGCCTTTTTTGCAATCCTTTTTATGGGAGACATCCTATGCAAGTCTTGCGTAAAACCAAAAAATGACACTTTGGTTGCGTTCTGAATCACTTTCTAGCAGTCTTCCTGTGTCCATGCTGCGACCTGGAACTTGAGGTTCTAACCTTTCTCTCACCCCCCCCTGCAGGAAGGCCAATGAACATCCAGTTGGTCACGTCACAGATAGACACACAGAGGCGGGCTTCCATGCAAGGGTAAGGCTTCAGTTCGATTTTCTCAACTGTTCGGTTCGGTCTTTCGACTAGCGTTTGCTCTTGAAACAAGGGTGTCCAATCTTTTCCATAAAGTTTTTTTTTTTTTTTTTTTTTTTTTTCTTATGCAAGTTTTTGTTTTAGCCCAGTGCAACACCTGATTCCACTAATTCACTGATCGGGGGGTCAGTCAAGACCTTGAGTAGAATCGGGTGTGTTGTTGTTGGGCTGTAACAAAAACCAGAACCCACACTGGCCCTTTGTGGATTAGATTGTACGACCCTGTCGTGATGGTGCTGGTCCTGCATTAAATTTGGCGAAGCTAGGTTTGAGACTTGCAAAATGTCTTCTAAACTCTTGCCTGTGGCCAATTGAATTTGATATTTATGTACGAAGGGAACTTGTTGGCCGTTTTAAAGGAGCAATATGTAAGTTTGTGGCCAAAACTGGTAGTGCAATCACATTCAAAATGTTGCAGAGCGCAGTATCCCCTCCTCCTCTCCCCCAGACGAGAGGTTGCCAGCTAGGTTGCCGGATCCAACAAGAACGTCTACACGAAGCTACCATGGCTACATTTCAATATCGCCAATGATTTGCTCTGACAGGGTTGTGTTCAGTTCAGAAAAGATTGAGACTAATGACAATCCAACTTTAGCAATGGTCATATTGGTCAACTTGCTCGTCACTCTTCTGTGTGGATAGCCCACTAAAGTCCATACTATAATATGCATAAAGAATGAATAAGGACTCATTTGACCGATGTACTGTCTCAATTAATTTCATATTGCCATAATGGCTGTGCTAATGTTGGAATGGTTTCCACAGCGTCTCAGCATAAAGCCAGAGAAACGGACTGATAATGCATTGCTAATGTTAGCAATGAAGATTTCTCAAACAATTTGTTACTTAGTCAATTCGATGACCCACCTGCATATGCATTAACGTACCATGAACGAACATACATAACGTTATTCGTCTGTAGAGAATATTTGAGATGTCCGTGCTAACACTAAATAGGATTAAGTTAGCCAAACTTGGCTGAATCTTACCTGCTCAGGAGAAAATTAGCAACTTTGGCGTCGGTCTTCAAATTCTTCTCTGCTTTTAGCCGTCTCCATCTTTCAAAGGCATGTCCTATACAGATCCTTGTTTTGTTTCTGACTTTGTCATGACGTATTTCGGAATCATAACGAGACCTTTTAGGTTTAGTAACGTCAGACATTTGTGCTCCGAAACGCTGGTAGCTGCAGCTCAGTGGTAACTGGCACCCTGGATGCCGAAATGCTACTGGCTTCGTGATTGGGAGATAGGTGGAGGGCGGCACAACAGGCCAAAACACAAAATGACAACATCAACATTAGTTGTGGGCTGCAACTTCGCTTTTGTAATGAGCATATTCTGGCTGGACTACTGTTGTCAGTGATATAAGTATTTGAAATTAACGTCATTCCTTAATGTCTGGTGATATAGCAGGGCCATTTCATGATTAATCAACATACATTTCTTACGTATTGCTCCTTTTAAGGTCCGTTGGAATGTTTCACAAGCGTAACTTTCAAGAAATGGTAACTTGTCAAAAAAAAAGTGAGACTTGTCCCTGAAACCCATGGCCTTGTAGCTGCATTTTCTATGTTGGACTCTGTTTTGCAGTGTAAACCGAGGTGGCGGCATCATGAACAGGATTCGTGGAGGATTCGGCGGGATGCAGAGGCGGGGGGGTCGTGGAGGGGGTGCCAGGGGGAGGGGCAGGGGCGGCGGCGGCAGGAGTAACCCCAAACAGCAGCTGTCGGCCGAGGAGCTGGACGCCCAGTTAGATGCCTACAATGCCAGGGTGGGTCCTGCAGGAAGCAGCCTGTGGGCTGAAATGAAATCCCTGCAAATGCAATGTTCTGGCAATGCTTCTGGAACGTTTTGTCACTAACATCACGACAGTATTAGGTTTTGTTGGCTGGGATCCCATTTCTACCTTACATTCATTTAAATTTTGCACTTCTAATCTCGTATCATGTTTGATTTGTGCAAATTTGTAATTCTAATCATGTGAATGGAAACTTCTAAGTGGTTGCTGCATACACCATTAGCATCAGTGTTTGTGTGCTCCTTATGGGTGTTGCAACCCCTTGCGGACAGACCTGAGAGGGAATTTTGCAAAGCAGGATTTGAGTTTATCGCATTACTGTTGTATAATCCTGGAATGGCACTGTACTTCAGTCAGAGTTCATAGTTTTGGAAATTTCTGGATTTTGTTTGGTCAAGTAATCCAGAGAACTCCAATCCTGCCTCGTGAAACGGGGCCCTGGTCTTGTCCTTGGGGTGGGGGAGAAAAGCCAGTTGTCCTGAGTGTCATGACTTGTACACGGAAAAGCTAGTGTCTTGACCTGACTTGTTTGCTGCTATATGTTTGCTAACTGTACTGCTGATTGTGTTGCAGATGGATACCAGCTAAATTCTGACCCGGCTGCATTTCTCCCTGGCTGTTGGGAGTATCCTGTTCCAGCTGAAGGGGTGGAAGCAGTTTTCATTTGTTTTAAACTTGTGTAACATTATTTTATTTCTCCTTTTAAATGCTCTGTTTTTTGTACTATTTTTTGGAAAAAAAAAATATTGACTGGTTGTCTGAACTGTAGGGTTGAGGGGGGTGGGTGGTTGTTGCTTAGCCTCTCTTTAGATTCTTACAATAAACCTGCAGTAAACATAAACCACACCTGGAGTTGTGCTTTTTTTCATTTTTCTGAAATTGGCATATTTCAATGCCTTTAGTGCTTCAAATTATAATTATGAATTTGAATGTTTATTCCTTTCCTGGTAGTTGCAAGAATCCATTTGGTTTGAACTGGATGAAGCAGGATTGAATCCAACAGAAGCTTTATTTTTCAACAAGTTGGTAGTGTTCAGGAGCAAGACAGCACCATGAAATATACTGGACAAAGAAAGTTAGGGATCACCCAAGTTTTCAATATTAAAATATGATATGGAAAAAAATACTATCACATATTTCAAATTCAAAATTTGGGGTGATCCCTAACTTTATTTGTCCAGTATATTAATAGAGTTGAAGCAATTTTACGACTCAATGCCCATAGATCTATTGTGTCAAGCCAATCAATTAGGTCTGATTACACCAGTTGACTGCTTGAGATCTCGAAGTGAGGTTTTGCTGGAGTGAACCTACTGGACGATATATTTGTAGGAATAGGGGATGTCGCCACTCGAGTAAATGCTTAAATTAAGGCTGGCCTTAAGGGTGAAAGTAAATCTATACAACTTCCTGAACTTTCCAAGTGGTATGAAAATGTTGGAACTGGAGCGAGTGGTTAAGTGTTTTTTTTAGGTACACCAGTAGAGGTCCCCGCAGTCTTGCAAGCGACCGATTGGGAAGACCGCCCGCATAATTGCTTGCCATCACTTGGCACAACGCCATTTGGTTCCATGTAGTGCTAGCCATATTTACCAAGTGTATTCAAAGCTGGTGCACAGCCAGAAATGCCCTGCTGATTTGCCTATCTTTGCTGTGAAAACACGGAATGGCAAATATTGATATTTATACGCAATGAATAACCTTAAGTGGCATTGAGCGGGTTTACGTCGAATTGTTTACAGAGTAAAATCACGTATTTGGGTTAGAAGGGTCCTGATTTCAAATTTTAGGCGCATTTATCTCCGCAGGTTTCGCGCAGTCTCATTTACTGTGGCGCGCCGCGCGGCTCCTTTGCGGGGCACGTCGCTGTTCCCGGAAGCGAGTGGGGCGGGCGGCTCCGCGCTCTGTTCGCCATTCTTGCTCTGTTGATCAGAGAAGCTGAGTCGCACGCCCCGCACTTCGTCCAAGGTTTAACGGTAAGGACCGTGTATACCACCAGTTGATTAAAACGTTACTCTGGCGCGCTTCAATTAATTTGGCAATTTTAAACTTGCTGAAGTTCTTTTTTTGAGGGGCAGCCTCGATGAGTATGCGAGACGCAACTTGTTACTAACTGAACCTAAGCCAAGTCAACTAGCTAGCTTGCTAACTTCACTCGACAAATTTGACGAAGATGCTCCGAGGGTAATTCATCCTAAACGCGTTTACTATCGTCAGTGTTCTATCACTGCATACACCAGTTGACCGCCTGACTGTGGCTTAGGCTTATTCTGTCGCCAGTCCAGCCTGTGGCTGCATCTTGGTTCGCTAAGTTACTTTTAACTTAAGTCAGCCAACTCGCTAGCGAGCTAATGTTGTCAGTATCAGACTCCACCTGAAGTCGTACTCAATAAGTTGTTTCACCTTTATTAGCCAATGATTCGTTATTTATCTAAAGTTAGGTGGCTACAACGCGAGCCATTGCTTATGGGTTTGTTGAATGGTGCGGTAAAGTATTTGCGCAAAATGAATGCCTCTTTGTCTCGGATCATTATTGAAAAGACCTGACGGGGCGTCAAGACAGGATGCGGGAGACAAGTGGTGGGTTCTGAGTGTGCAAGACTTGATCTTCATGATGGTTTGTCGGTTTGTTTCCTGCCTTTGACTGACTTGAGAGATATTTTAACTGCTGTGTGGAAATTTAAACTTCACGGCAACGTTATTTATCAGCTAATGGCACGATTTCTCTCTTGTTCTGCGCTGCCTCAATATTGTGCAATATGAAATTATATGTATCTGGGAAGGATCTGTAAGGTGGTTAAACCGACTCTTCCGGTGTGTCTGGATGAAGGACACTTGAATTCGTGGTGAACAAAGAACATGAAACGTACTGTGGAAAGAATGTATGACATTAAAATGTGCCTTCCTCAGAGCATTTATGTGAAACAAATGGAAGGTTGACGGATAAGGTAGCTGTGACACGCTCGTAAAACTTGGACTGTAGTTTGCGTTCTCGAATGTACTACGGAAGCGGCTTCGCTGAGTTTTATCAGCGGTTCGGGAGTCATGTTAGACGCCAGTAGATTAACACGTGATCTTCGCTGTTTGGTTAATCGTTGTTAGTTACGTTGCTGCCCAGCAAGCTGAAAGTCTGTCTGAAAGACTCAAAGAAGAAAAACTCACTTTCTCGAAGTTTGAATTGGTTTTGTGAAGGGGAATCTGAACGGAACCTGCAGAAAACTCGTTGGGCTTGACTGCTGACTAAGATGTGATTTAGACTGTGGACCCAATTTTGAAACCTCTTCCTTCCTGCATGGCGGGCAGCGCGGTAGTTTCTCACTCCTTTTCTGCCCTGTTGGGCGGTGTCTGGAGGCCTCGTGCACTTCATATGCGCTTTGGGACGAATGACTTTGATATACCTTTTATTAAACAGGTTTACGGCAACATCGCGTTGCTGGCGAAATATTGAAATCATGCTTAATTCCAGCTGAACCATTGCCGAAAGTCTACCTGTGAATTTCTGCAGTTATGCTACATGTCGACTTGCATAGCCTACTTATATTAATGTACTAAAGATTACTTAATTGCTTCCTTATTTTTGAAAAAAAAAATAAATAAAATAAAATGGATACATTTCTTTTATTTATTTATTTAAATTTTTTTAACTGTAGTTGGATATGTTTTTTTTTTTTTTTGCTTAAAGAAAAGTCGTTGGGTACTTCCTCCCCACAGCACGAAGGGCCAGTGATTCACGTTTGTGTGACGTCACATACCACTTCCGAGATGTCGACTCTTATTTCTTTACCTAAGATGATGCGCGTTTTGTCATCCATGAAACATTTCAAACAGCAGCACACTGCCACTTTGTCGTAAGTTTTTTTTTTAAGAGCCTCAGTGGCCTCTTTAGTGTTTTGCTTCGTTAACAATATAAAGTGCGTTTTCGTGGTCAACTCTCTTCTGATTGTCACTCGTAATTGGGCCTCAACCACCACCAGAGCTTCTGACTGCAGTATTTGCGCTTAAAAAATAGCTGACCCAGAAAATGTGCTCTTATTTTTTCGTTTAAAATCAGGGCATTGTCCCCATATGGTATTTTGGTCCGTTTGTGGAAAAACACTGCTTAAAATGGAAAACTACAGTTGAGTTGCTTTTGTTTTTAAATTGGAGCAGGGAGAAGCAAGCATATTTTGACCTCAATTTTTATTATTGAGCACTTACTTTAGCCCCGTCACCGAAGTTCGGGGCATATTTCTCACCAAGTTGTAAATACATTTTCCTCCTCGCTCCAAATATGATCTCAATATTTAGCTGCGTTGTAAAATTAAGTGTTAGCCATCTCAACTAAGGTCCTGGGCATTGTCTTAATAAAATCTTTTTTTTTTTTTTTTCAGTTTGCAGATCTTGTAAAATTGGTTTTGCTTTCAACCCTGTGAAATATTGTTTTTAATTTTGAACTTGATATTGGAACATGTCACAAGTAAGATGTATGGGCAATTATACTTTATGGCCAGTTGGGGGAAAATGACAAAAGTATGGAATAAGACTTGGGTAATGAGTTTCTATATTACTGAGGACCTACTTTCACTGTCGGAGACATGTTGAAGTACATTTCTTTTAAATTAAAAAAATGACAGGTTTTGAATCCACTTTTGATTTCTTTTGCACTGCTTTACGTATCACTCAAACGATACAAATGGATTAATTTACAGGCTAATTTAAATGCCAAGTCTGCATGCGCCCGATTTTAAACAGGGCCGTATGTGATTGCTCAGTCAGGCTGTCTCGGGAAGGATTGGAGCTGTGGTTCTCGATATCTGTTCTGCGGGCCCACAGTTTATGCTGGTTTTTGTTCCAACCACAAATGCAATTGTAGGATTTTAACAAGCTGTTAATTTATATTAATTAAGTGCATTCCATCTTGAGAGCAGTTAGTAACCCTCTCAAGCCAATATTGACAGAAATATTCACGCAGGCCATGTATGGTGAAAATTCCATGCCCTCCTTGTGATTGATTGGAAACAATTGCACAGAAAGAGGAAAAAAATTCAACCAGTCAATGAACTGGCAGGTGCCTTATTGTAGAGAACTAATTGTCACATTAATACAAAAACTTACTGGATCTTATGCAAGCAAATGATATTCAAACCTGTATTGTGTCATGTTTGAGTAATTAATTCAAGCAATTTTATAAGAACATAACACGCTTTCGTTCAGCAACCTGTTTTGGTGCTTACCTAGTGATTTTATCAGTGTCTCGTTTGATTTGTTTAAAAATCTTATTGCCCAAAACTACTTTCAACGCAAAAAAAAGGCACAATATGTTCACATGAACCCTCTCCCATCTGTGCCTCAGGCCATAAATATTTTGGCTGTTGCACAGTTTTTATTAGGCCTCTTCTCTTGCAAATGGCAATGAAACTATATACGGCAGATTCAAGTGCACAGGGTCAGCTTAAATTTGGAGGAATTTGCGTTTGTGTCTGGTGACTTTCTTTGGAATTTCATCCATTTTTGTTCAGAGACATTGTCAAAATACTTGCGCATGACACCCTTGCTAACAAGACTGTAGTTTCCGGAAGCTCATAAGCAAAACGCGCTGAATGTCTCACACTGTGGTGGCGAAACTGTCACCGTGGGGGAGGGTAACGAATTTCCTTCCCCAAGGAGGTTATGTTTTAACCCGTTCATTTGTTTGTCTGTTGACAGATAACTCAAAAAGTTACGAACAGATTGGTACAAAATTTGCTTGGATGGTAGGTGGCAGTTCAAGGATGATTTGATTTAATTTTGGAAGTGATCTGGAACATATTCTGGATTCTAGATCCGGACGAACCAATAATGCTGACCTTTGGAGTGGCAGAGGTATGCAATCTACTGAGTGCCTTTCTAGTTTGGCTGCTGCTTTTATCTACATTGCTGGCTCTCTGCATGACTCGTTGACGTCTGACATGAGACAGGCCTCGTTGCACTTCCTTTGGGGCGGAGGGCAGGGCACCCTGTATTTGTCCTGGGCTGCTGTTTACGTCACTGCCCACCACCTCTGCGAAAACCCATGCGCCACCTGTAGAAGGGGTGCTTGGCCAAGTTGGTGCGACAGCGCTAACAGAACCAGGATTCTTCTGTTTGTACCTCGGTAGTACAGTACGTAGCTGCTGGGCTCCTCAACCCTTTATAAATGCATAAATAAATAAGCAAATAAATAAATAAATCTCCATTGCTGCTGCCACGTATCCCCCTGAGGACGCAGTTTCCGTAACATTCATTACTGAAAAGGATTAATGGAGTTTGGTGTCTCTTGAAGTGATTCTGTTCAGTGTCAAAATGGCCTTCTGTCATCAGGATACCTGGCCTGCACATCTGCTGCGCTGGTTCAAAAAGAGTTTTTCTGTGGGGGTGGTGGAGAAAATTTTGTGTTCGAAACCCTACGTTACACATTTTGTGTCTCTCCAAAAACACCTTATTCTGCTGATCAGCTCCTCATGTCAGATCTGGCGCACTGCTAAAATGTGCAGGACAGGAGTTCTCTTGGAGCTGGGTTGGGAAGCACTGTTCTGGAACTACTTTGTTTTTTTTTTTTTTTTTACAGTTAACTGTAGCGGATGAGAACGTTCTAATCAAGGGTTCCGTGATGGAATGTTCAGATCAGGGCATTCTAATGCAGTATTGTGACCTCATAGCTGGCAGGGGCGCTGTCTGGGGCTGGGTTGTTCTGAGTTAGTTGCGTCCGTGTAGCATTCTTCTGCCCGGCTCCCACTGCCCGAGGCGAGACGGATACTCGCCCCATGACCTTTCAGCTGACCTCACTTCACTCCTCACTCCCTGTGGCGCAGCCCGGGGTGTCTCTTTTGGGTGATTCTCTTTCAAGTTTTTTTTTTTTTTTTTTTTTTCCCCCCCATCGGGGTGGTAGTTCGGGTTCAGTTAAAAGCCAGGCCTGCAAGCCTTTGTAACTTTGTTGATTTCTCACCACCTTGGGTCGAGATTTGCCTGCAGTACTTCTGGTTGATTAGGTCAGCCTCCAGCTCTCAAATAAGAGATGACTGCCTGAGAATTTGTGAGATCAACTCTGCAGGCAGAACTCGAACGGAGCGTTTGTGGGGTAAACAAGCCCAACCCAGAGGCGAATCGGAGACGAAAGCGGAACACCTTTCACCGCAGGTAAAGGGACCTCAGGCAGGACCTTGGTCTTGCTCTAAGGAGCTTAAGTGTAGATTAGGATTATAATGAGCCACCGGATTGCTGTTCAGTGCATTATCTGGGGCTAATCTCTGCTAAGGCCCAGCTGAAGTAGGCTGAGGATGTTCCTCATTTCCCTCCCGGAAAGGAAACCCCTGGAAACTTTCTTGTTGACCACCTCTAACGTCTGATTTGTGGATGGCCTAACATGGAGGAAGTTGGTCTCTGGTTTATAAAATGTGACGGAGAGTCCTTCCTGAGTTGAAAGGTTATGCTAAAGTAAGAAGGGCCTCTGTAGGGGGGTTGGGTGAGGGCGCGGCTGTCTGGGGCTCCTTTTCCTGGGCTGTTGGTTGATGTCGTTGGTCTCAGTGCTCATCGTGGCCAAGCCATCTGATTCATTCTCAAAACGATTACTCGGGTAAGATCCAGGCAAGAGGAATAACTATGCGCTTGGAGGGTAAAATCGAGAGACGCCAGCCCTAATCTCTGACATGTTAAGACTGGCTGTTACCTGTTGCCGCGTGAAGAGTAAAAGTGAATGTGGTGTAATTTGTAAAGTTGCTGCAGGTGATTAAGGTTGCTGCATTAGTGGGATCAAAGCCAATAATTGTGTAACGGGGAAATTTCTCAACCCTAGACCTCCCTCTCCCTCCCTCCCTCTGAAATCTCAGGACATTAATGGTTAATAATTGCAGTTTGGGATTATGCAGCTGTTCGTTATTAATAATGGCACAGTGCCAAAACACAGTCTGGGCTGCATTAGTGTTTGTGCACAGTCCGGCTGGATTGGGATTGTTTTGCCCCCTTTTCCCTCTTTGTGAGGTCACAGAAGTGAGAGTGTTCTTAACGGAACATTCTACGGCTGATGTAACGGGCACCATGGACAATTGAATGCAGTGAAGTTCTAGAACACTGACCTCATCCCTATCATTTCTTTTAGAGTAGTGATATTTTAGATCTGGCTATATGTATATCGAGGGTTTGGAGCACAATGCTTATGTGTCCAAAATTTCAAATTTGAGATCACGTTTGTGCTCCAAGGAAAAGAATCAGAAACCACTTGTTTTAATATATAAATCCCAAATTGAAAAATTTTGGACATATAACCATTGTGCTCCAAACCCTCGGTATAATTTAATTTACCTTGTGGGCATGTAGTAATTTGTGGGACCAAATGCTCCTAAAATGGGAGCTGGCAGGACCCCTGTAGCCCTCATTATGGGGAAAAAAAATACAAACTGCTCTCAAAAATAGTTTATGGCATCTTTGCTTCATTGCATCTAGCTGATTGTCAGACTCATTTGGTCTGTATTATTAAGAGGAAATGTTTCCTTTAATAATCCGGGCTTCAGCAGTCTCTGGAGGTCATGGGTCTATTGACTCTTCTGAATCGCTCTCATTTCTCAGTCTTGTGGCCAGATTGCATTCTCAAAGGTCGGCTCTGCCTGTGTTTAACCGTGTTGCACAACAGCATTGCCACAAGGCCGGTTCGTATGCTGGCTTTGGGTTTGTGTGAAGTTATTGTTCCTCTTTAATCATTTAAACGGATGTTCGCTCCGCTACGCTCAGATATAAAACTGTAGCGCTCCTTTGGGATTGTGAATTGTCGCTACTTTCGCGTTCTGTGTTCCATGGTTACGAGGAGGTTCTTTAGTTTGGGGGAGTTTTGTGGAAATTTCTGGGCTTTTGCAGAACTGCCTGTCGGGCGCGCCATCAGTACGACGTCTCCAGAAACGTTCTGGCTTGTGCCTGAGGTTTCCCGACCTGTTGTTGGCGGTAACTTTGGATTCCGGGGGCTTGGGGTAGCCAGTCTCCTTTGGGAAAATTGGCGCCTTCTGCCTGTTTGCTTCTGGAGTTCTCTGCGCTACTTGAATTTTTTGAGCATGAATTCTGGAAGGTTCTCTTTGATTGATCCGAACCCAATTTAAACAAACCTGAGAGACGGTCACTCGTGGAGTTTCTACTCCATCAGCAAACTATATCCCCTCCCTTCTAAAAACCATGAAATTCTGACTCTTCTACTTTTTCCAAGCTATTTGGAACCTATCCTGAGAATATGAAAATTACACTGTGGACCCCCTGCACTGAACTGCCCGCCATCCCACCCTTTTTAAAACTGCTATCAAGCACTAGGGTGTACAGTGTTACCTCTAAAGGTTCTTGCTTTTGCCTAGTGTAAAGGCACCATATTACACTGGATTTACTCATCGTGGTTTTCATCTGGGACTGTGAGTTGCATCAGATGGCCTATTTCTGAGCTAAAACTGTAATCTGCATCCATGCGCTCGCCCGGCCCTCTTGCGGATGAGGCGGAGCACTATCTGCGACAGCGAGTCCACGTGAGGAAGGCTGGCACTGCTACGAGCCACTGCGTTTGTGATTAAACTGCCCTTTCAGAAACGGGACCTGCGCCCAGCACCTGATCACTGGGGGAAGAATGTGGTGCCCCCATCCTCCAGACATCCTGAGATAGGCCTGATTGGGTCAAATCCATGATTTCATTATTATAAATTAAAAAGAGAGGATTTTCATTGACTAAATGATGTAGAATTTTTTTTTTTCCCCCATTAAGATCCATCCCTTTAATTTGTTTCAACCTTGCCCCAGAAATTTGCTTGTTATGTATGTGCGCCTGTGTGGGGTGTGTGTTTCTGTGTGTACTTTTTGTGTATCACAGTTTTCAGTCATTAGTTATTTGGCTGACCGTTCTACCCAAACTTACCTTGAGTTAATTAGACCATTAGAGGCCAATCCTTCCGGAGCCCTGTGGGATCAGGGGTCAATCTCAAGGGCCCAACAAGCTGCTCTGACCTTATTGTGGTGATAAACCTCCCTTATTACTGCTAACAAGCATAAGCACCAGGCTGCAGGCTGTATCTTGCCAAAATTTTGTTAAATTTTGAGTTTTGTACACATTCAACGCTAGCATTTCATAACTGTGGTTTTTGGGTACACAGTGATTTTTTTTTTTTTTTTTTTTTTTTTTCCCGCTGCTTTCCCCTGCCTTCCAGTAATCTGTTCCATAACCTGATTTTTATATTTTTACCTCCGCCAACAAAGTTGGGGCGGAGGTTATGTTTTCGCCCCTTTTCTGTCTGTCTGTTTGTGAACAACATAACTCAAAAAGTAATGCACAGATTTGTCTGAAATTTTGTGGAAGCATTGCTATTACATCAAGGAAGGAACCTATTGATTTTCACTGCGATCAGTGAAACAATATGGCCGCCTTGGCAGCCATGTTGAAATCGTATAACTCAACTGTGCTCCCACTCATGAAGATTTGGACTGTGCTACCTTGGCGGTGGTTTGCACTCTACGAGTGCCTCTAGTTTTGCTGTGAAATTGATGCTTAAAAGCATTGGTTAAATTTTCTTTCCTGGCGTAGTATGCCTGTAGTTATTAGCACAATTTATTGTATTTCTGATCTAAATGCACTCCTGACTAAAAACGCTTGAGGGCCCCGGGGATTGTCACTACTTGACATTCCTCACTCAGCACAATTCTTTTCTACCAGAAAGCGAGATTTTTAAAGTTGAAGCGGTGCAACTAAAATGGAGGCCACTTCCATAGTTGGCTCTACTGAATCTGACAGTTGATTGCGAAGGCTCTGTCCCGGCTTGTTCCAGCCACATGCCTTCCTCATTACCAGTTTACTTTCTCCACATGCCACAGGTTTGGTCTAAGCTGATTTGCTCCCAGTTTTTTTTTTTTTTCCCTCTGACCTGGATTTTATGAATTGGTTAATGCTGGCTTTATTTGTTTGCTCGGATCAGGGAAACTCCTGTTTGCCATTGAGAATCGGCTCAGAATCTCGCTCTCTGCCGGTCTCTGAGCAGGGTCTCTGTCGCAAGCTGTCTGGTTACGTAATCTAGATGGAGTGAACGTAGAACAGGAAGGATGTTTTTTTTTTTTTTTTTTTTTGGCTGTTACTCAAGCTGACAGGCGAGTCCATTCCAGCTGCAGTTGCGTTTTCTCAAATCCTATTGAAAAGAATGGACGTTGGTGTGTTTTCTCCGATTGTTGGGTTCCAGGGTTTCCGCTACATGTAATTGATGCGCCGCCACGCCTATGTAAAATGACTTTACATAAACTCCAAAAATCTTAAAGGAGCAGTGTGTAGAATTTAGATTGATATTTTGGCAGAAATGGAATATAACATTCATAACTACCTTTTTAGTAGTGTATAATCACGTGAAAACAATAGTCTAGGAGTTTCATTTCGCTTGGAATAAGCCCTTTAAATCTACATGGGAGCGGGTCCACCTCAGTGGAGGCCAACATGTTGCGCCGCCATTTTTTTCTACAGTAGCCCAGAACGGGAAAAAAAGTTAATGAATAAAGCGCTGACACAAGAGTGCCTCTCACGTTTTCGCAAGTTTTGCGGCCACCGTAGGTTTTCTGAGAAAAGGAATGGTCAGTTGGTTGCAATCTATAATCTGACCACTAGATGGCTCTAAATCTTACACACTGATCCTTCAAGGACAATCAGGTATCGCCAGTTCTCCTTGTTAAGCTAAAATGAGCGCTAATTAGGAGATAAACCTACAGTTTTTTTTCGAACACGAGGTATTTATCGTAGGATAGATACCTGGAAATTTCATTTGAAACCGAGCGCTTGCGCGGTGTGTGGCTTGCGAATGCTCTACAGGTCAGAGTTTTGTAGATATCGCGAGCGGGCACTTGTGGTGCCACGCTCTTGCAGTCGCGGGTGACGAGACTCTAGTTAGAATGAGGGTGGGGGGGAATATAATGTAAGGTGTTGCCTCAATTGTTTTGTCCCGCCCCCCCCAGATTATGGCGGATCCAGAGCCTACCCCAGAGCAGCTGGCGGCGATCGCGGCAGAGAACGAGACCTGCGAGAAGGTGAACTACAAGGCCCCAGCTCAGAAGACCCTGAAGGAGATCCAGGAGCTGGACCAGGAAGACGAGAGCCTGAGGAAGTACAAGGAGACCTTGCTGGGATCCCCCGCCATCACTGCAGGTGAGAAGGCCCCCTCAGAGCCCCCTGCCCCCCGGAGAGCCACCTGGGGTCTGGCTGGGTCATGTTTTCACCTTCAAAAGGCCCCCTCTTGTGTCACCAGGTGCACAGCCAATTAGCCATGACAAGCCATTTCAAATTCTGTTCCTTTGTGACAACATATGGGGAAGTGACCGCTCAGAGGCAAGAAGAGCGGTTCAACTTCGGCCAACCTGTTAATCAGTTCAATCATTATACAGGGGGTGGGGGGGTGTCTCCCCCTTGTTAGGTCACAAAGACAGATTTTGAAATGGCTCGTAAGGGCAAATTGGTTGTGCTCCTGGGGACATGTAGAACCTTTAATGGGGAAAGTACATTAACAGTGGAGATTTGTTTTTTATGTCTGTATGTTCTTTTTTGGTTTTGCAGACCCCTCTGTTCCGAATGTCCAGGTAACGAAGATGGCGTTGATATGTGACGCCGCGCCGGGACCCCTCGAGCTGGACCTGACGGGTGCGTTCAGCTGAGAATCCCGTGCGTGATCACCGGGCGCCCCTGCTCAGTGGTTAAGGGTGCTGTTGTACACGGACATTTCCTCTGTGGGCAATTCACCCACAAATGTAATAAAACTGCACTTCCCCACACCCTGGGTGGTGTTTGTCCATCCGGGAAGTTTGAAAAGTGATGGCAGTTGTAGAAAAAAAGAATTGTATGGTTGTGATTTTTCAGTGCTATATTATTCAAATCACAGACTCCCTGATATTCCTGGTAGGTCGTCATAGGGGCTGACTGCACTAAAGGGGCCCAAATTTAAGTTCTTCAAAAAAAAATGTCTTTTTTTTTTTTTTTTTTTTTTTTTTTTTTTTTGGTCATCAAGTCATGGCGACAGTCGTGATGTCTGGCATAAATTGCTGTTAATATCTGGATTGGCACTCGGCAAACCTCGGCCGATTCGTTCCTCATCAAACCTCGGATGTGTGACTGCGGAAACCATTGGCCAGAACTTTTTTTTTTTTTTTTTTTTTTTTTTCCTGGATAAACATGGCGACGTCCAGTGGCAGCAGTGCTGGGTTCGATGTCAAATTAGTGAAAACATCGTGTTGCCTCTTGTGGCAAGACACGAAGAAGCGTCACCACACATTGATTTTGCGAAGGTCAGTTTTGCCTCCATTTTTAGGTGGCGATGTAGTGCGCGGATTTTGACAACTGCGTAAATAGGTCTTCCGGCAAAGAAAATGTCAGGCGGAGCAGAATGTCATCACCACAGTCACACATTCGAGGCTTGAGGAGTAGCGGAATCTGCCTAGAAGTTCATCTGTGCTGGATGGGAGCACGCTGACGACACCTGGTGGACATGCACTGTTGTACCGAAAAGTGAAGCCATACTTCCTGCACAGTGTGTAAAATGGCTTTTCTACCAAACAGGAGACCTGGAAGGCTTCAAGAATCAGTGCTTTGTGCTGAAGGAGGGTGTTGAATACAGGATAAAGGTCTGCTTCAAGGTGAGAAACCCTTTCTTCACAGGTTTGCCGGTCAGTAAATGTCAGTGAAAGCCAGTTTCTAATCCTGCCCAGCATGGTAGCGTGAGAATGCGTTTATGTACAACCCCTAGCAAAAATTATGGAATTGCCACTCTTGGAGGATGTTCATCCAACTTTTTTTACTTCACAGCAAATGAATAAATCACAGATATGGCACAAAACAATTTTTGTTTAATCGCCTAAGAGCCTGGCTCTTTGAAACGCACTTCAAACAAATTTAATTATTTTAATTAATGACATATTTTTTCCAGATCAAGTAGAGGAAATGATTATGGAATCAGCAGATCTTCCTCAGGCTTTTATGACAGCCTGAATTCTCTGAGGCATAGATTTCATGAATGGAAAAACAGTACTCTCCAATGAACCAGTTCCAACTTTATCAAATAGTGGTTGACAGATAAGCTTTGCAGGATGGGGCCTTGTTATTTTCCTTTTTTAAATTTTTTTATATTGTCCATGTATTTTCAATTGGGTTGAGATTTGGCTGTTTCCTGGCTATGCCATTGAATTCATATGTCTTTCCTGAAGAAAAGCTTTTATTCTCTTTGCTCTAAGGCAGGATGCATTGTCATCTTGGGGGAAAAAACCAAACCTTTTTTTTTTTTTTTTTTTTTAATTAATGGAATAATTTAAAAAAAAAAAAGGTCCAAAATTTCATTGTACACCTGTGCAGTGACTGTTGTAATGATTGCCATCGCTCCTGGTCCTTTACCTGTCGTGAAACCCCATTTCATAAATGAATGGGGAAATTTGCCTGTTTTCTTCAGGCTGTTGTCTCGCTGGAATGACATTAGATAAAACATGGCCGTGGCCAACGCGGAATTCGTGATTCATCGCTGAATATCAGTTTCACTCAATCATCCACACGTCATGAGTCCTCATTTTTAGCCCACTGTAACCTTGCTTTCTTCTGTTCAAATGTTCATGCTAGTTTTTGTTAGGCTTTTTTGATAAATCCCATTTCATTCAGCTGAATTCTTAGAGCTCTGCCACCAACAGTGACTCCAGTTTCTGCCTGTTCATTTTTCATTTGTTTTTTTGTGCATTTTCTATTGCTTCAAGTTTTCCAAATAACCAAACAAACAGTCACTATTTCCGAAATGGGTGGCAACAAAAGTGAGTGCATGCCCCAATTGGTAATGGTCAACCATGCAATGAAACGTCTTATTCATCATGGTTATGCATTTGTCTGTTCGACTGGGCCATATGAGGTTGTGTAACGTGTTTTGAAGGTTTAAACTGTGGTGCTTTGGGTGCACTGCTCTCATTCTGGTCACTGGATGGTCAACATGGCACCTCATGGGAAAGAGCTCTCTGAGGATCTGAAAAAAAGAGAATTGTTGCTCTCCACAAAGATGGTTTAAGCTACAAGAAGATCTGTGGAATCATGAAACTGAGCTACAGCACGGTGGCCAAGGTTATCCAGCGGTTTTCCAAGACGGGTTCTGCTCGGAACAGGCCTCATCAGGGTCGACCGAAGAGGTTGAGTCCTCGTGCTCTGCATCAGGTGCACAAGTTTGCTTCAGAAAACAGACGCAGGAGTGCTGGCAGCATTGCTAACGAGGTTGCAGCAGTGGGAGAACAGCCTGTCAGTGCTCAGACCATACGCCGTGCACTGCACCAAGTTGGTCTGCATGGCCGTCAGCCAAGATGGATGCGTCTTCTGAAGCCAGCCCACAAGAAAGCCCGAGAACAGTTTGCTGAAGACAGCCAGCCCAAGAACATGAACCACTGGAACCATGTTCTGTGGTCTGACGAGACCAAGATAAACTTGTTCGGCTCAGATGGTGTCCAGCATGTGTGGCAGCGCCCTGGTGAGGAGTACCAAGACAAATGTCTACTGCCTACAGTCAAACATAGTGGTGGCAGCATCATGGTCTGGGGCTGCATGAGTGCTTCTGGTCCTGCGGAGCTGCGCTTCATTGATGATATAATGGATTCCAACACGTACTGTGACATTCTGAAGCAGAACATGATGCCAACCCTTCGGAAACTGGACAGCACAGCAGTTTTCAACATGATAACGACCCGAAACACACCTCCAAGATGATAACTGCCTTCCTGAAGAAGCTGAAGGTGAAGGTGATGACGTGGCCAAGTATGTCTCAAGACCTGAATCCCATTGAGCACCTGTGGGGCTTCCTCAAGAGGAAGGTGGAGGAGCAGCAGGTATCCAACATCCACCAGCTCGGTGATGTTGCCGTGGCGGAGGATCCCAGCAACAACCTGTGCAGCTCTGGTGAATTCCATGCCTAGGAGAATCAAGGCAGTGCTGGACAGCAATGGTGGTCACACTAAATATTGACATTATGGACACAATTTGGCATGTTGACAGTGAGGTGTACTCACTTTTGTTGCCACCCATTTTTGAAATGGTGCCTGTTTGTTCAGTTATTTGGACAGTGCAGTAAATCTACACTGCTACACATATCGCTCAATGACTACTCTAGAATATATCGGGTTTTATTTCTGTAACGTTGTCCCTTGAAAAGATATAATAAATTAATGTTTTTTGTCTGTTTTTCGGGATTCAGGACTCTTGTGGACGAATTGGCTTGGTCACGTGATGTTTTTATGGAAACACCATAGCAACGTGATGACATCATAATGGTGCATTGTTCACTATAATATAAAAGTGAAGTTGACTTTGGTGGCCGGACACGCACGCACACACAGTCCACTTTGCTATTATATTATAGATGCCAAATGGAATAGTGCAGCTTTTTGCATTTCCAATCATTCCCATCAGAAACTTAGCACTGTTAAATTGACAACATGAGTAAACCATGTGACTGTCTTGTTCATGGACAGTGAAACAGGGACTTTTTGTTCTGATGGCGATGACAATGCACATTGACATAAATATTTATTTTTGATCGCTAAACATAAGATTTTAAGAAGGTTACCAGATTTTGCAGGTAATCCCCTATGTGGTGCATCTTGTACTAATTGTTCTGAGAAATGCTCTTGCTGTTTTGCAGATGTTACGGATGATTCAAGCACTGTACAAAAAGCAACTGAGAAAAACTAATCTAATTTGCTTGAGGTGTGCCTCATGAAGCCGAACTGTTATTCGTCAAATCTGCAATCTGCTTATTTGCTACGAAATAAAGAACCTGGATGAACATCCTCCCAAGAGTGATGATTCCGAAATCTTTGCCAGGGGTTGTATATTTGTTTTCAGGCTCGACTGAGAACTGACACTGTGCTGTCGTTAAGGTTCGTTTTCCAATTTCTGCTTCGACTCGGCTGCCAATTATTTTATTCCTGCCAGATTTCACAGGAGCATGTTTTCCTGTGTGCTGCGTATGTTTTCTGTGATTTGCTGGCATATCTCTCTACAAATGTAGAAACATCTCGGTATCTGCTGGGCCGGTAAGCCCCTCCGGATAAGAAGATTACCATTGGCTTATTTCAGCTGAAATATATCGGCCTCTGGATATTATGTGCCCTATCTGGTGTTGCAGAAAATGTCCTGTAGTGACGATGTCATGCCCATCTGTATACAAAAATAAAATGTATTGTGGCTCCTGAAAGAGGATGTGATCACATAGTCGCCTTAAAGAGACGAGGTGGGGGAGTTAGTCATACACCAGCCCTTAATGGGACACTCCATGATGCCCACAAGCCTTGCAATGGTTACAATGCATAGAAACCAATGGATGATGCGCTAATTAGCTTTTTTAGCTTTTGATCCATTGATTTTTATTATTTGTCAACACAAGGCTAGCATATAGCATTTACACTGAACAAAAATATCAACGCCCCATGTCAAATTTTTGAGTTTTTATTAACAAAAAACTGGAACCGGGATTTGTCTGTGAATAGCACTCTTCTCCAGCGTGCCAAGGGCCATCGAACGTGTGCGTTTGCCCATGCGAGTCGGTTCCAACGCCGGACAGTGGTGAGATCCAGACCACGGTGAGGACACCGAGCGTGCAAGTTGGCTTCTCGCAGGCGATTACGGACTGTCTGGTGCGATGCGTCTGTTGTGCAGACCAACTGTCTCATCCACTGTGCGTGTCGCTGATCTGAGCCGATCCCGCAGGTGGACGAGCCGGATGTAGCGATCTTGTGCTGGTGTGGTCACACGTGGCCAACGTGGATGAGGTCGATTTGCAGTACTGCCCGTCTGTCGGAAACAAACTCTTGTCCGATAGTTAACATTCAGCTGCACAGCGACCGCTCTGGTGGACTTCCCTGCATCCAGCATGCCAATGGCACGTTCCCGCATGACCTGAGACATCTGAGGCATGATGACTTTTGACAAAATTTGACATTTTGGGGTGGCCTTTTATTGTCCCCAGTATAAAAAGTGTCTGGGTACTGCTCATTCTGGCTGATCACCGTCTGGAAATGCCACACCCATGTACTGAGTGAAATCACTGCATCACTGAGCAAATGCTCACTGACAGAGAGATGGATTAAAAAAATGGTACACAAATCAAGAGAAATATCCCTATTGTATAAGTAAAAGTCAGCATATGCTCACTTAGAGTTGTTAACTCCATGTGGCATCAATATTTGACATGAGGCGTTTATATTTTTGTTCAGTGTAGTTTCCTTTTAGCCCGGCAATAATGGGCACGTCTGTCGGAGGGGTGGGGGGTGTTGTGGGACTCTTTGAGAGCATTTCGCTTTGAAACAAACTGGTGAAATGCAAATCTCCCCTTTGGGAAAGTGTCTCGGGCGGAATTCGGCTACATACGGGCCACCTGTCCTCGGTTAGCTAGACTGATGTGCGTTGAAAAGGATGTAACATGCCTGTATATGTCTGTTTAATTTTTTCCTGCAGGTGAATAAAGAAATTGTCTCCGGGCTGAAGTACCAGCAGACAACCTACAGAAAAGGAGTCAGACGTGAGTGATCTTTTTTGATCTGCGTGATTTCCTGTATTATGACAATGACTCCGTTGAGGGAGAACCTTCTGGAACAGCTGAGAGATGTACAGTGAGCTCCATAATTCATGGAAGGATGAGGCAGTTACTCTTCATTTTGGCTCTATACTCTAAGACTTTGGGTTTGAGAGGATGCGGTGGCAAAGAGGTTGAAGTACAGACTGCCAGCTGTAATTCGAGGGTTTTTCATCAACGCTAGATCAACGGTTTAGGAATGACAGCACCTTTTCTATAGAATCCCCCTCCTCCTCATTTTCAGCCACATAAAAGAACTGGACAATTTAACAGAATGTGGAATACAGTTATCATTTCAACATATGGTTGCACATCCTTTGCATGCAGTGATTTCTTGAAGTCTTTGACACACAGACATTACCAGACTTTGGGTATCTTCCCTGGTGATGCTCTGCCAGGCCTATACTGCAGCCGTCTCCAGTTCCTGCTTGTTTTGGGGACTTTTTGCCCTCCGTCTCCTCATCAGCATGTAAAATGCATGTTCAGTTGAATTCAGTTTCGGTGATTGAGTCAGCCAACGAAACAAAATGTGTCGCTGTCTAATGAATTATGGTAGCTCACTGTATATTTGCAACTGCTCAGAAGTTTGGAAGTGATTTTCAGGTAAAATTTATGTTTCCAATCATCTCAAAACTAATCGTGAGTTAAGTGTCTGTCAAATGATTTTTACCTTGTCTGCGGTTTCTCACACCCATGTTGATTGAGAATATTAAGACGTAAAATTAAGGCCCGTTACGATTGCTCGCAGTCTCATCACACGAGCTGTTGACGATTCCAAATTCATTTAGAGAGCTGTACGTGCTTCCAGGTATTATAAGGAAATTCTAGATTATTCTCCAATGCCAAAGTAACTTCAGGGCTGCCAACTTTCTACGCAATCTCACGCGTACGGTGTAAGTTTCGCGCATTTTGAAGGCCTATTCACCGTAGTCAGCAATTATTCAACCAACGAATATTAATGAGATTCTTACGCGTAATTAAAGTCCATGTGAGTGGAAGTTTCAGTTTCACTTGCGTTACAGTGGATTTCACCAAGGAAGCGATTGTGACTCCGAACGTTGTGCACTTTTCCTCACTCGGGTTGGAAGCAATGTGTGTGTTTCATGATTGTTTAAATTGTTTAAACAAAGTAAGACCATTTGAAACGTCTTTATGCAATTCCATTGCTTCCAACCCCTGTGTAAAGACAAACCTGAGAATTCCAGAGTCAGATTTGATTTCCACGTCTCTAGTGGTGAAATCCACCGTAATGCACATGAAACTGGTTAACTTCCATGCTCAAGGACTCAATTCCGCCTGAGAACATCTTAAATATGCGTCATTTGAATAATTGCTGGCTGCGGCATGGGAACGTGAATGCCTCTAAGAGGCGTGAGAGTTGGCAGCCCTGTAACTTCCTGGAAATCTGGGGTTTCCCTGTGCCAATGGTGCCCAATCATATGCTATGGAAGGCGAAGAGTATGCAGATTTTCATTCCAGCCAATCTCTGCTCCGGCTGATTTCACGGGTGGGCACGCCATCAGAGACGGGAGAGAACTAATTGGTGAAATCAGCTGGTGTCATGATTGGTTGGAATTAAAGCCCGCGTGTTCTTTGCCCTCCATGCCAACAAAAGCAATGAAGGTCGCACGCACTGATATAAAACTTCTCAAATTTATTGCAATGTTTCGGCCTGGTTCTGGTCTTCATACACTCAAAACGTTGTGATAAATTTGGAAGCAATGAGATCAGTATGTGGCATCATTATTCCTTTTGGGGCTTTGTTGTACCAGATTGGGTTGGATTTGCACTCAGTGTCCCACCTTCTAACACGACTGGGCACGACTGGTGGATGGAATTGTTATTTTTTCCTTTGATTCTTCCTTATTTTGCACTTTTTCCCGCCATCATAGTTGACAAGTCGGACTACATGGTGGGCAGCTACGGGCCGCGGGTGAGCGAGCATGAATTTTTGACCACGTGTGAGGAAGCGCCGAAGGGCATGATTGCTCGTGGGACCTACAGCATCAAGTCCAAGTTCACCGACGACGACAAGAACGACCACCTGTCCTGGGAATGGAACCTTACCATCAAGAAGGACTGGAACTGAACTACCTTCACCAGCCCATCTTTCCTCAAGCCAGCAACCCCTCCCCTCTATATACCCATCTGTCTCCATCTACCCCCTCCCTCCGTCCATCCCTTGTCAGGGGTCTTAGGCTAGGGTCTCCAACTCTGCCCGTCCGATAGTCATTCCCAGTCCGGGTAATTTGCTTTTGACCTTTGACCCCCCCCCTCAAACAGCTCAGCAGTATGGAAGTTTCCAGAAATCGACGCGTTTTGAAAGCAGAACAAAAACAAGTGCGCACAATCCTTTGATTTGTGGTTTTTGGTTTGTTCACGTGTAAAGGCGGTTCAATAAAAATAAAAGAAGAAAGGAGAAAACTATGGAGGAGTCGATTGTGCACAGCTGTTTTTCTGATGCTCGTCTCAAGCCTCCGTAAGCCTCGGTTCCTCCTCCTGCTTACATTCCTCTCTCATTCTGCCCACCTATCTCTTCCTCTCGTCTCCCGCTCTCCCCGTGACGTTCCTTTTTCTCTCTGTAACTTCTGAACATTTCTCTCTCTCGCTCCATCTCCCTTGAAATTGGGCCTTATACTGGTTTGCCTGGATATAGTGCGTGAGAGAGAGAAAGAGGGCCATATTTTTCTGGTGGCTGTAGAGCTGTGCACAGCTGGGAGGGATTCTCTTGGGCAGAGCCAATATACAGGTTTTTCGAAGGTCCCCAATTATGAAAATCGCCCTTTTCCTAGTGCCTCACACAAGTACTTTGGTCCTCCCTCAGCATCACATCTGACGGAATGCAGAACCATGCACCGTCCTTCCTGAGAAATCATGCGCTTGAACAACCCGTTTTAGTACTGTGCCCCTACTGATGTTATAAGGGGCTTTATCTGCATTTACAGTGGCTGGAATCTGGCTGCACATGCGTTTTGTTGCCACGAACTTTAAAACCTTGTTTTACAGCCACTGGGAAAGATGGGAACTTTAAGGGAGGAATTTTTGTCTGGTCCTGCCCTGTCGGTTAGCTTGTCTCCTCCCCCTTCTCTTCCTGGGGAGGGAGGATGTGATGTCACAAAGTCCTGAGCTCCACTCTCTCTCTGTCTCTCTAAAGACCCCTCACTCCTCCCTAAGACTCCCTAACCCAGTGATCACCAAATCTGGCCATTGAATCTTATTCCAGGCCTGTTTTTTTTTTTCCTCCCATGTAATTGGCTGAGATGTTTGTGCTGCTGATTGGTCAGCGTTTACTCACCTGACACCTAGGTAGAGGGTGGGCGAAAGGCCAGCAGTTCTCTGCCCTCAAAGACTGTGGTTCGATGATGTCCGCTCAAACCCAATCAAGCAAATCCTTGTGAATTTTCAGTGCCTTTTTTTTTTTTTTTTTTTTTTTCCAGTGCCCCCTTTTTTATATATGTTCACTTGCTGCCGTGTGGCCTTACCGCTTCTTGCTGAATGCTCAGTCATGTTTGAGCGACAAACCTTCTAGGTATCTTTTGACTCTGGAATGGTTCAGGAGCCTATTGAGTTTTTTGGGAGTACCTCTTCGAGCCAAACATTGTGAGCAACTTCTAAGCCTAATCATCATTGACACTGCCATAGGTACTCTTCCCCCAGTCTCCCATTGCTTGCCGAGGTTACTGGTCCTCTTCCAATTACGGAGAGAAAATATAAGCGCCTTCTTTACTTCTTACTTCTCCTTTATACCCACTTCCCTATGTCGGCTTGCAGTGTTTTTCTTTATTTTACAAAATGGCAGCAGAGCTGAAAAATATGCCTGTTGGACGTAAAAAGGGGTACAAAAGAACAGCCTTTTTCATCAGCAGTATAGAACGACAGTATCAAAACGCAATTGGAGCGTGCCCGCGGACTGACGACTTTCGGGTTTGTGTGCAAACGTAAGGGCGTCCGTTTGGGTGCTCTTCTGCAATTGGCGAAGGCCCGTCGCAGTGGTAATGAGTAGTGGTTGTCTTTTACCACATGACATATTCTGACAAGGGAGATGGGCAAAGTGGACATTTTATCACGAGCGCCTATTTTTTTACACACTCCAGTTTATCACACTCCAAACACCACAGTGCCATTTATGGAGGCCTGTCTCACACACTGGTTACCACTTCCTCCTGCTCTCATTTACATTGGGTACATTTCTGTACACCCGGGTGGCCATTGAAAAGTTCATACTGAACGCTGTTGCCTGTTCTGTTCCAGCTCGGTGTGTCGTCGTCCACCTGTCTCTTCTCCCTAAGGCTACGGAGAAGGTACTAGAATTATTTTGTAGGGGGGGGTGTGTCTTCCATTTCGTGCTGGACCCTCTCATCTGTAGCAGGCAGTATCCCATCTGAACCAAAAAGGACCAACACAAGTGCAGGTTTTCTGCTGTTTTTGCCCAGCGCTACGATATCGAGCTCAACTAAGCAACTGATCAGTGTCCTCAATCAAGACATTGTAGAATCAGTTGTGTTATTTTTGGGCTAAAACTAAAGCTTGAACCGCCACCGGATAAGATTAGATCAAAACTTGAGGCTTATCGCCATCTTGTCCCGGTCAGAGGTGAAAGTTCCCGGGTCCGAAGTGAAAATCCTACTATAATTTTCTTTAAATTTCTCTGCAAATCCTAGGGGTTGGAACGTAACACTGGTGTGGAGTTCTACTTTCTGCTATTGAGTTTTCCACCTGTGGTCCCAAAAAGCCAGCTCTCAGGTTTCTCCTTCGCCAGTGGTCTTCATTCCTCGTCCTGCAGAGGTCCAGGGTCTGCTGGTTTTTTACTTTTGCCTTGATATCAATAATTTGTTTAGACCCAAGAGGTGTCCTACGAAGCTAGTTCAACTTTAGCCGGACTTGGCATGAGCTGGCTGGGCAAACCTTAAACTCTGAGATTCCGTAAGTTAACATGTCAGGGTAAAAGAGAGCCATCTTTCTTACATTGAAAAGCATGGGTTTTAGGCTCAACTTGCATTACTAACCCTCTAATCTTGCTTCATATCACACCCCTCCAGTGAGGCAAGTTAATTGTGTAATAAATTGCTTGAATTGATAAAAAAGAGCTGAATTACAACAAAAACCAGCGGAAATTGTGGCTCTCCTGGGCTGGGAATGAAGGCCAGTGTCCCTAGCTGCAAACCCAGACGGGGAAAGAAAATTCCTTGGAGGAATGGATGGGCTATGTGATTAAAGAATATATTGAGGAATATGATGACTTGAGATGCAATTGTCTGTTTTTAATGGTAATTTCCCATATCAGATATTCTTTTTTTTTTTTGCTTGCCATTTGTGATTTGTTTTGATGGCAATTTTGGTTGAATTGTTTTTCATATTCATTCCCCGATGTTGAAAAAGCACGTGTGAATGTGGGGCCGAAATAAAATTCTGAATTGATAAAAGCAACTTTTCTCCTTATTTCAATGAATTTGAGGTGATGTGTGATGGTGTAATAAAATGATCCTCTTGTAAACCTCATACGCCTAATAGTTTTGTTGCAGTTTTTCATGGTTGCTTTTGAAATAATGAATACATTCTTGTCCCTGGAATTATTTTGTCCTGCTTTAAAATTAAGGATAGGAATTGCACTGATGAGTCCTTGCTCACTGTAAGCCATTGGGAATAAGTCTACGTAGTTTTGCCTCAAAATTGAAAAAGGAGCAGGAACTGTCAAAAAATGAGGCAAATGAAGTTATATGGTGGTTTATAGGCAGGAATTTCATTAGCGTTTGTATAGTTATGTGCTTAAAGTAATCATTATTCATACCAGCTGTGGTGAAGGGGACAGGTGTTAAATTGAAAATAAAATATATGAGGAGGTTACCTAGCAGGGGACGATTTCAATCCATGGACCCCTGGGTTATGGGCCCAGCACGCCTCCGCTGCGCCACTCTCCTAATGGGTTACAGGGGGTACACTTACACTTTACACTTACGTGCCATAATGCAGTATTATGTAAGTTATTTTCTGTACAGGATTCAAAACATTAATTCCATCATTGTCCGTGATAATATGTCCAAGACGTCAAACGGTTTGTTGTCCAAGAAACATAGATTAAGAAAGAAAAAAATCATTGCCGTCTGGGATCAGCGACCTAAAACCCTGATAATTGCATTCCGAGAAATGTAATTTATTCGCGTTTTCATTCCTTGTAGTCTAGCTGTCGATAAAACGCCCTCCCTCACTGTCAATTGAGTACAGACTATAACACCTGCACTATCGTGTTTTCATTATGGCTTCGTCATCATAATTAGCTGTGTCCACGGCTTTCTACTATGAATTTGTCTCGGCAGTAATATCATCGTCTATAAAACGCCACCACCCCAGATGGGACTCGAACCCACAATCCCTGGCTTAGGAGGCCAGTGCCTTATCCATTAGGCCACTGGGGCGTTTTACAGGTAACATAGGCGACGATCATGGCTTTTAAATGATGAAGAGGCATCAGTCCCGGGTCTATATGCAGCCTAATATTACTATTAGAATCGGTTTAGAAGCCCAAACTGAATAAAAATGCTCCAAATAAGCACCTCAATCAGAATAAACAGGCCTAAATCAAATGGAACTTCATTCAGTTTCAGAGGGGTAGAATATTCCTTTTCCCAAAGTCATAAAAAGTAAAATTTTATCATGTAAAAGGTGAAACAAGAAGGGCGGGTGAAACAGAAAGTTGTCTGGCTGCGTTCTGTCTGCGCATGTTCTGTCTTGACGTAAATGCGCGGTGACGTTTCTTCACCTGCAAATACGGTGTTGGTGGCTTCCAAGCTCAGCATGCAGAACTGTGGTTTACGGCGGAGTGTTTGTTTTTAATACGAACTCTCTGAGAACTGAAAATTATCGCATGCTTTTAGACGGAAGGAAAACAAGAAATGGCTAGTGAGCTTCTGGAAAATTCCACGAAAAACTCAACGAAGCCGGGATAAACAGAAACGTCAAACAAATTAGAACTGCTGGAAAACTCTGAAGACCGGCTACTAAACAGCTCAAGAACAAAAGTGGATACTTTTTTCATCGATCTGCGCATATCACACAGCTGTAAAACGTCTGTTCTGATTGCGGTGGCGCATATGAACACCAGATCGGAATAGATCACGTTACATGTAAACCAGGGGCGAGGAACCTTGTCCGAAAGGGGCCGGTGTGGGTGCAGGCTTTCATTCCAACCAGGTAGTTACACTCCTGATTCTACCAATCAAGGTCCTTAACAAAGATTCCAGAGGTTGATTAGTAGAATCAGGCGTGCAGTTGCTTGGTTGGAATGAAAGCCTGCACCCACACCAGCCCTATCTGGATAAGGTTCTCCACCCCTTATGTAAACAGTTGACCTGAAATCTTCAATCAGAATGAAAAAATGTCTGCATGTAACCCAGGCAAATGACTGACTAGCCACCTGGGGCGCGTTTCATAGTTCGTCCATTCATTGTCAATGGGTCCAACTACGCAAGTTAGCAACTGTGATTTCGGGAAACGCACCCCTGGACAGAATTCAATCAATTAAAATTAAAGGGTCCAGCAAACATTTGCGAGAGGTGGAGAGTCATAATCTCTAGGGTTTTCGCTCCAAGGGCGCTTTTTCGACATCGAAACGCGAGGCGCAGTGCCTAGCTAGTTAGATGAAGTAGCAAACTACCTGTCTTGAATTTATGACACATTTTACCGAAATGTTAAAAGCCACGCCCATGTAAGGGCATCGGAGTTCTGACTGAACTTGACTGAAGTCGCACAGTCGGCTCCGAATTTATCAATGGGCTAAATAACAGGCAAATCAATTATTTGGTTCATTTCAATATTCACCGTCTTTCTTGCGTTCCTCCCACATGTGCATTTTTTTCTGACAGCTAGCTAAAGTAGCTATTCACGCGGGCTTGCGTTGAATGTTTTTTTTTTTTTTTCCCAAGTATGGCAGGAGTCTTCTTTCAGGCGCATGAACAGTCGATGCGCCCAGTTAGCTCGCTGAGTATCTTGCCATATATGAACATGCTGAGCCAATGAGTCAGCCAGCTGCAATAGTATTTGGAAAGTCTTGCTTTCCGTACTTCCATGGGTGCTTGGAAACGTTGGCTAATTACGATACCTTCATTATTTGTGTCTAGGTTGATGTGAAAATGCTTTGAATTCCTTGATATGTTCATCAGCCTGGTGGGGGAACAAAGAAAGTACTGTAAGATTGTTAGATAAGCCAGTCCGTAATATTTCGTTAAATGGTTAGTTTGACAGTCAACAGGACCGCTAACCGTGTTCCCTGGCAGGCTTCTTGATTTAGATTGAAGTAATGTTAACGTTTAGCAAGCAATTTTCTTGAGTGAGACCTAAGGGCGTCTCCGTTTTATTAGCGTTATTCTCTCAATCGCATTGTTACGAGCACGTCTGGCGAACTTTCAGTGGGAAGTGTTAATGAGCAGTGCGGGCAAAGATGAAGTAGTGGGACAGCCGGTAAAAGACGACCACGAAGGGACTCGAACCCTCAATCTTCTGATCCGAAGTCAGACGCCTTATCCATTAGGCCACGCGGTCAGATGAAATAAATATCTGAGTTGCCGGTTTTGATATCACTGTAACGTAATCACAGGGGATCAACGCATGATCTGTTGAATAATTATTATTTTACGATTCCTTCCTGCTTAGAACGTTACTGCGGACTAGATTAATTTAGTTGCTGTAACGTACATTGATGGGAGGATCCCCACAAGCTAGCGTAAAACGGAATTGACGGTAGGGCTAAACTGTCCATTCAAGAAGTAAAGGTTTGAAATCAGTGCGCAACTCCAATTCAGACAATGTTGGCACTTCATTGAAGATTAAAAGGAACGTTTTGAAAATTCTTCTATTATGTTCTATTATATTGAAAACATTACAACAACGCATTATCTGATACTTTGAGAATTCAGTTGTTTACTGAAAACGTATGTTCATTTTTTCAAATCTGTTATAGGCTCTTCATTGCACATTGGACAGTTTAATTTAAAACTAACTAGCGGAGGTAGGTTTGCAAGGCTGCACACTTTCCAAGGCTTACTTGGCGCGAGATTGCCAAAGACTTTCCAAACTTTTAAAAATAAATGTCTTTGCATGCAAGCCTGAGAAGGAACTGCTGTTGGATGGATTACTTTCGGCATCCGAACTAAACTCCGCGAGGCAAGGATGGCAGCGATAAAGTTACCGCCAACGTCGCAATCTTTCGTAACACTGACAGGGATGTACATTTTCTGCTTTTGATCATCTTTCTTTTTCCAGTTAATCGTGAGACCAACACCAGGCTATTACATATAGGAATGCTGAGGAATGTTAATGGACACAGAACAGCTTGTCGATGAAATTTAACTTAAAAAACTTACATTCCCTTGGCACAAACTCCGGTGGCAAGTCAACATCGCTAGCTAAGCAGGAACCTTCAGACAAGCAAATATTACCAGTATCGATGTCGGGCAGAGGTTCAGCTGGCGATTACATCCCTGTCGAAATGAGGTGACTTCATGATGATTTCCAAAAAATGGCGATGGGACAACTTTGCTAATACAGCCTAACAAGAAGCCAGTGCAGCAGGGCAAGACAGTCTGGGCCTTCTAATAATACTGACAGCAAGTAGACAGCTTGAAGCCGGTCCCACAACCTTTTTATAGCTCTCTTCAGTTAACCAACAGCGCATGTCACTATAAAAAATAAACAAAGTTAGAAAAAAAAAAAAAAAAAAAACGGGCTCGACTTGAAGAATCACCAACAGATGAATCGATTCATCGACTTTCAGGGGGCGGCCCAAGAAACAGGTGATTTTAATCAGGTGTGATAATCGTGTAATAACATATAAACAGCCTTCAAATAAGGCCCAACCCTCAAGAACAAATATGGGCTGAGGTTCACCAATTTTTCCATCACATTGAGCACACTGTCTCTCAAGGACAAATCGGTTGGACTGTCGAATCTTGGTGCAGAAAGGACAAGGGCGAAAACCACCTCTAAATGCATGCCATCTCCAATTCCTCGGATGTCCGGTCTCCCATCTTGCAACTGCAATGGATATCATGATATGGGCCTGTAAATACTTTGGTAAACTTTCAGTCAGCACCTTTCTCTGCTACAACAACTGATGCAAGTTTAAGCTTTACTATACAAACCTGAAGCCATACATCAACACTGTCCAAAAGCACTGCTATGTTCGCTGGACTCAATGTCATCTGAGAAGGACAGAAATATAATGTACATAAATGTGTTTTGTAGTCTGATGAATTAATAATTCAAGTGGTTTAAAAAAACAGCTGCCGTGTTATCTTGACCAACAATGAAAAGGACATCCCTGCAATCAGCGGCAGGTCCAAAAGATAGTGTCTGTCATGATATGGGGATGCAGCAGTGCACAAAGCGGGGATGACTTGCATGTCTGTGAAGGTAAGTGCAAATATTGGAGCAGCATATGCTGCCTGCCATCTGGACATCGTCGGTTCCAGGGACAGCCTTGCATTTTCCAGCAAGATTACGCCAAATCACATCGACACTCTTAGTTGTGAATTTTTATTTGCATTTTCCATGTTTTGCCAACTTTTTCCAGAATTGGTGATGAATATCAAACAATTTAAGAGTGCCTTTTTCTAAGATCAGCCCAAGGGTGCCAACTCACCATCTCCAAATCTCTTCATACTTCATAATTATGACAAATAAAAGGGTTAATATCTGCATGTATGAAGTACAAGTACAAGTATGAAGAGATTTGAAGATAGTGAGTTGGCCACTTTTGCCAGCATTGGGCTGATCTTAGAAAAAGGCACTCTCAATATTTTCAAAAGTCAAGACCTCACATAGTTTACGAACATGTTTACTTGAGTCTTCGCTTCATCAGTATCAATGAGGACATTACATATTCAAATAATTTTTGCAACTTTTGGCGATGGCTCTACTATATGTGGCCCAGCTCCATTGAAATAAATGATGCAAGATACACATACAATGCAAATTAATGACATGCTGTGAGCCAGCAGGTCACTCTGTGAAAACATCTCAGTAGATGGATAGGATGATATTGTTTTAAAATGGAGGCGAAGCTGATCTCGGATACAGTAACCTGGTACAAATATAAAATGGCCAATAATCAGAAAAAAATAAACCAATGAGGGACTTATGTTCATTGATTAATAATCAGTTGCTAATTCAGGAATACAAAGTAAGCACTCTTTTGGCATAATCTCTTTCACCTTGTATATAGACCATAGATAACTGTAGCTAATGATTACTACGGTTATGGTAATGTCAAGTCAACAGGATAATTTAAATACTTGGCTCATTAATGGCTGAACTGACCAATAATAATTAGTAATATGGGACACATGTGCCTATCCATTAATGAATAATAATCTACTTTGCCAACCCTATGGTGAGAATGAACAAATAACTGCAACACACAAATACAGACGCAAGAAACCTGAGCAGCCAAAAATGAGCAGAATTTTAAAATGCAAGCTTTTTAATTATGGTATTCATTCATATTGTGCTATGAACAAGGGCAATTGCTAAATGTGTATGATTACCCTCAATTGTAATATATTCACTTCCTGAAACTCAGAAGGCTCCAGGATTTGTATTAGAGGCCCCTGTATGAGGAGTCAACATTTACATTTATACATTAGTCCCATTTTGAATGTAGAGACTAGACAAAAGAAAGAGAGAGTGGTTAACACACATGAGAATTTAAACAATTAGATATGGCTATAAGGAGTGAAGGGTTTAAAAATGAGATGAACACACAAAAAAAAAACCAAAATAAAATAAAAAAATAAAACCGCTCTGTGGGCCTCCAATCCAGTTACAGTCTTAAGGGATTGGGCAGCGGAGTCCATTTTTGGGAAGGTTTCCCAAATATTTCACTTCAACAAGTTTCAACACTTGTCAGAGGGACATAAGACATAATATCCTACCCACAATTCAATGCCTTAAAATTTATCTTCCATCTTGAAATTCATACCTTCAAAAATAATTCACTTTTATCCTCCTTTCTTCCAAAGACCCCTGCCGTTTTCCGAGCACTGACCCCCGGAGAGTGTCAGATAGAGAAACGGGACATAGAAATATAATTGTTTTCATAAGATTTATCACAGGTTGAGTTTCCTTCATAATCATATATCATAAATAGGTAGCATTTATGCCACATTCACAGCAGAAGCAGCTGAATGCAGTGCTCAAATTACCCCCAGGATTTTTCGGGGTGCCCGCGGACCCACTGGCACAGAAATGTGCCCGTGTTTCCTTGAAATAAGCAATTATTGGGCACACCCTCTGTATTTTTCATCGTCATATTAGTATACAAGGCATTGCAGCAGGGTATTTTGTCCCATGAATAACAAAAGGTCATAAGTGACATTCCTGATGAAACCTGTTTTTTGCACCACTCGTGGTGCAGAAAACAGGTTTCATCAGGAATGTCACTTGCGACCTTTTGTTATTCATGGGACGATTTGCGAGATTCAAGCCCTGGCATGGACAAAATTTAAGCAGAAGTTCTTATACAGTTTCTACTTCCCCTTGATAGGAACCAAGTCTTAATTATGAAGTGCTTGATCCATTTGAAGCCCTATGCAGAAACTGAACGGTGTGAAGCTATTGAAGGCTGTGCTCTGTGCTCCCTGTCTAAAATATCCCTTATTCACCATTTACCTGAAATATTGGTAATTCAGTGGGTAAATGACCAGTTTCCTTTTTGTCTGTTTCTGTGCGTGGCTATTATTGGTCAAATAGCAATTAGAAGGAGAGTCGCTCTTTAAAAGACGTAAAAGCTTTGGCCACTCCTGCCAGCGCAGTGCCTGTCCAGCGGTATCGGTGCTCACAGCTTTCTTGATTTCTCAGGACCCACTCAGCCAAACCACTTCAAACTTGACACGGCACTGCCTTAGGCCCTCAGCAATTCATCCACCAAGTTTGAAGTTGATAGGATGAACGGCTGTAGAGATATGTGAAGGACACACATGCATACACATACAGACAGAGATTCCTTGCAAGCGAGAAATACACGGAGCAATGGACGGAGTTTGAGACGGCGAGCTTCAGTCTTCTCGAAGCACTGGGACTTGTTCCTGAGAGAGGAAGTTTCCTGCTGATCATTCACTTGCTGCCCTTGCTCGGTTTGGTGGACTTGGCATGGTTCTTGGTCTTCTGGATGCGAGAGAAGATCTCCTTGAAGAGGGCCTTGTACTCAGGCGTGTTCTGACCGAGCCTTTTGTCCGCCGCGTCAACCTGACCGCCGAGGGTGTCGTTGGGGTCGGAGGGCAGGGGGGCAGAGCTGGGGGTGGGGCCGGAGGGCCCGGCGCCGTCTTTGAGGGAGGGGTCACGGGAGATGGGGCGGGAGGTCTGCACCCCGGCGTGTCGCAGGCTGTCCTCATGTCGTCGACATTTCCCCAGGAGCTCCTCGTACTTCTCCAGCAGGGCGTGGTACTGCTCATCCACCTCCCGCAAGATGGACATGCCCCTCTGCGGTCCGGCGGGGGCATGGTGGAGCGCAAACCCCGCCCTCGCCCTCCCCCCGGGCCCGTCCCGGGAGCCAATGACGTTGAGCGCCGTGTCGCTGCTGCTTTTCCGTACGGGGCTAGCCGCCTGTAGGCCCTCCCCTCCCGCTCCTCCTCCCTCCTCAGCGAGTGGGCGGGGCTCCTCTGGGGCGGAGTCACTCTCGGGGGCGGAGCGAAGCAGCGATTGGGCCAGGCCCTCGTCAGGGTGGATGACGAGCACGCGGGGCCGGCACAGCTGCTGCATCTCCTGCAGCTCGGCCTCCAGCTCTCGAATCCGCTGCCAGCAGCCCTCGGCGCCCTGGAGACGCTGCTCCAGCCGGCCGAACTCCTGCAGCGCGGCAGAGTACTCCTGCTCCGCCCCCTCCCGACGGTTACGCTCCGCCCCCATCGCCGAGCGCAGAGACGACACCACGTCCCGCAGCCGCTCGTTCTCCTCCTCCAGCGCCGAGCGCTCTGAGTGAGCCGGCCGCCGACCCAACGGGCCTTCTGAAAAACTGGAGAGGAGAGAGGAGGGGGGAGAGAGTGAAGGAGAGGAGGGATAGAGGGGGAGAGAGTGAAGGAGGGATAGTGGGAGGTAGGGAAGGAGAGGAGAAAGAGGGGGGAGAGAGTGAAGGACAGGAGGGATAGAGGGAGGTAGGGACGGAGAGGAGAAAGGGGGGAGAGAGAGAAGGACAGGAGGGATAGAGGGAGGTAGGGAAGGAGAGGAGAGAGATGGCGAGGGGGAGAGGGAGAGCAAAGGGAGGCGAGAGGGAGGAAGTGAAGGAGGGAGAAAGAGGGAAGGATAGCGAGAAGAGAGGGAGAGATAAGGTGTAGAGGATGTAAATAGGAGAAGGAAGGAGAGAGAGGGAAACAAAGAAAGAAAGAATGGAGGGAAGGAGGAAGGAGTCTGGCTCTGACCTGGGACCGGAGCAGAGTTCTCGCAGGCAGGGGAAGGAGTGTATGGTCCTGCGGCGTTCCCGCTTCCCCCGCCGGTACTGGAGCTGCTCCAGGGACCGCAGCTCCTCCAGCTGCGCAGTCAGTGCGTCCACCTGCCCCTGCAGCGTCTCCATGGTGACCGTCAGCCTGCACAGCAAAAGCCACAGCAGTGCTCCAAGGTCAGGGGACCAGGGTCATATAACCTCATCTGGGCCAGATGTCTATAACCTCACCAGGGTCATGTGACTGAGGACAAATAACCTCACCTCAGTCATGTGACTGGGGTCAGATAACCTCAGCAGAGTCATGTGACCAGGATCATAATACCTCAACTGAGTCATGTAACCAAGGTCACATAACCACGCCAGGGCGACATAACCAGGTTTATATAACCCCACCAAGTTCACATAATCAGGGTTATATAACTTCATTAAGGTCCCGTGACCAGGGTCATATAACATCACCGAGGCCACAATGAGTGCATTAGACTTCATTCTCACATCCGTACGATAGTGACGAAGGTGAGCAGTTTACAATCGACAGTGAATAGTTTTACTTCAGTCCATATTTTTCTGAACAAACAAACAAGGATTGGTCAGCTGCTCCTTTTGCAATAAACAAACGGTTAGAGCCATTTTAATACTCTGAATGAAAATGTAATAATTCAACAAGACATGCTCAAGCTCTAAATACAACTGCATGAAATGAACAGGATCTTGGAAGTAGTGACAGGATCAGAAATCTCACTGAAGTTGCAATGTGCAGCTTCATTGTTCTGGTGCAGGCGTATAAATAGTCAGCCCTATCCTTTCTGGATGGGAAACGACCAACTCGGTGTACTTTAATCATTCCCCTCGGATCATTCAGCGTTGATACGTCAAACTAAACTAAAAACAGCCTGTAGCATGCTGCCACAGAAGCCATTATGGCCGTGCACTGGCACTTAGAGCCAGTTAGCATAATTAGCCACTAGTGCCTTCCTCCTCTGATCATGTGACTCCGCCCACCTTTCAATCTTCTCCTGGGAGGTCTTGTTCTCCTGTTCCAGGCTCTGATTGGTCAGCTCCAGCTCGTGCGCTGTCACGTCCAGCTGCTCGTACACCTTGGCGTGCTGCTCGTTCATCTCCCGCAGCGTCTCCAGCTGTTTGGACAGGTACTGCAGAGACACACAGGTGTGTGAACACACAGGTGGACACATTACCGTGCTAAAACCTATGGCAGCTAGTCTTCAATAGTTATTTTTCTGTTGTCTGCGATCACGCATACATATAAATGAGCACATTTGAGATTTCCAAACAATACTATGAAAAAGAAATGTTAAAGGAGAATTTTAAAAAATGTTTTGTTCAAACAACTAACAGTATAGCCTCCATGGAGCCCTGTTTTCAGCAACATCATGGCTGGAATTACCAGGACAAACAGAAAAACATGAGACAGCCCGTCTCCACAAGGACTGTGGCAAGGTCTTCAATATGCTTAGAACAACCCACAAGCCAATTTTCTTACAACTATAAAACTGCATGAGTCTACCTAATTTTTGGGCAAAAGGCGGTCATACGTAATATTGGTTTGATCAAGTGTTTAAAGGTTTATGGCTCTTTCCAGTATATTTTTTTGTAGTTTTAACTTTCCATTTCAATGTGTAAGGAATCTTTGCTTTGCAGAGTTGTTTTCAACATGCCTCAGACATTATCGCAGCACTGTATACACCTGTCCATTCATGCACACAGTTGCTGACACATTCACGGCTGTCCGCCGAGGAGTGTTTCTGATCTCATTGCCAGGCTTCTCTTCATTTTAGTGAGAAATTTTCTGTCGTGAACTGACGCGGTCGCCACTGGCCTACCAGGCCCTTAATGTTTATTGAGTTCACCAGTGCTGGGGTCATGGTTCAGTCAGTTGATTTTAGTGAGCCTATGGTCAGGCTGATAAATGCCAGTGTTTTTCTAATGCCAAAAATTGTAAAGTACGAAGCCAAATGAGGAAAGAAAGGTGTCCCAAACATTATGGAGCCCGCTGTTACAGCACATAGGTAAACTCAGTGTGTAATACTGTAACGCCATTCTGGTGTTTAGTATAACATACAGGTATGCAAGTAAACTTAATGTGAAATAGCAATCTGTTTTACATAGGTGTGATAATGCCATGGGACACACATCAGTGTGTCTTATATCATGCAGGTGTGTAAGTGAGTTTGGTGTGTAATAGTATTGTGCCACTCAAGTGCTTATTATGACATTCAAGTTTGTTATAGTATTATGCCACTTAGGTGTTTAACCCTCGTCCAACCAAGGGGGGGGGTGGTGGTTACCACCCCCCCAACAGATTTTTTCCTGTCGCACAAAAACGTTAACAGATATGATCTAATGCTTCTAGGTAATTGTTTATTCATCCTCTGCGCTCATTTTCATGAAAAAACGATGAGGGTACCTCACCCCCCGAGGGTAGGGTAGGCCGTCAAATTCGAAGGGTAGGGGGGGGTGGTTGCCACCAGCGTCAATTTTTGCCTGTTTTTGATACAAAATATGCTTACAAATTAGTTGCAAATAGTATGCTATTATTATGTTTCATGCTCAACGAACTTTGTAGACCACACTGATTGTCATCCTTATTGACTTATTGATGGAGCTTGTCCTTGTATTAGTAAATCTTGGAATTACAATGACCAGCAGTGACCAGTAACCTTGAAGTGATCTTCACCTAATAATTTTAGAAGTGCATGACCAGCATACTTTTACTTGTGTGTTTGACTGGTTACTGTACTGTATACTATTTTTATACTGTGCTATAGGCCTACTATTATACAAGTTCATAGAATTGTTCGTAAAGTTGTTCTCATAATTCATAGATAAACCTTTTATGCAAGTGTGTAACATTTTGAGGGTATTTGTACATCTGTCCGGTGAAATTGAATCATTATTTTGCAAGGTAAGTTGATTTTTATTGTTCATATTCTTATACATGAAAGTAAAATTACTTGCATTATGGGTGTAGTGTTTTGGGTCTGTTGGATGGATAAATGTGGGATTATGTGGGTGTATATGTGAAGTTTGTTGGGTTAGTGGTATGTGGGTGTGGGGTGGGTGTGAGTGTGGGTGTGGGTGGGGTGTGTACGTTTTGGGTGGTAGTATATGTTATACAATATTACTTGATACTACAATATTAATTGTAGTATCAGTAGTTCTAGAGGTTACAGAAAGTTACTTATTTTCAGCTAAAACTAATAAAAATATAAAAAACATGGATTTTTGTCATTTTGATGTTTTTTCCTAATATGGTGTTAGTTATGACGTCACTATGATGTCATAATGTTGAAATGTGTTTTATTTGTACTTGATTTGAGGAGAGGACATCTGTAGCTGTGCACTGATACCAAACAAGATGATGTTTATCGCTTAATTTCGAAATAATCGGGCGGCCCCCTTGGTCGGGCTTGTAGTAGAAAAACCTTTGGTTGGACAAGGGTTAATATAATATAAAAGGTGTGTTAAGTTAACTTGGTGTGTAATAATATTGTGTTTAATATAACATACAGGTGTGATAATACCAATGTGTCTTATATCATACAGGTTTGCAGCTGGTACCTCGATCTCCTGCACCTGCTCCTCGCTGGTCATGTACATCTGCTGCAGCGAGTCCTCCAGCTCCCTGTTCTGTTCCAGCAGAGTCTTCCCCAGCTCCGCTGCCAAGTGCAGGTCTGAGAGAGAGAGAGAGAGAGAGAGAGAGAGAGGAGGGGAGGGAGGGAGAAAGATAGTGGAGGGAAAGAGGGAGGGAGGGAGGAGAAAGGAGAGGGAAGGATGGAGAGGTGGAGAAATGGAAGGAAAGAGTGAAGAGAAAGTGTAGAAAGAGAAGAAAGTGAAAATGTACAGAGAGAGAAAAAGAAAATAGGAAGCCAAAAGAGAAAGGAAAGAGAAAATACCTTTATTATTTTTATTTATTTATATATATTTTTTACAGCATTCTGCACCTCTCCACCTCTGGTGTACAATGGCTGTAGTGAATATCCCAGGTAGGTGAGGGCACACACTGATAATGGCTGGGGTTAGGTGCCCCCTCATCAGTGCACGGAAAAAAATCCCTTTCAGTTCTGAAAACAAGTACTAAATGTGAGCAGAAATGATCAGATTACATTCTTTCCCTGAGAACGCATCTGTTCACTCTGCCTGGAGCTTGAAGTGTTTAAAGTGACTCTGAACAGGCATCCATTCAGTTCTTCCAGTGGAGTTATAGATGGCTGATCAGAGAGGGGTCAGAGGTGTGAGGGAAATGGCTGATAGCGCGTAATAAGCCTGCCTGACAGCACGGGGAGCCCATTAGAAGAGGAAGAATTGGCTTTATGAAGAGAAAAAACCTCTCAGATGACCCTCTGCTTGAATGACAGTCCTTTTAATTATCAACAAAACATACTGATACTGTGACACAATTACCTAAAATATTAAAAGACAAATTTTTTCCCACTACTGAGACCAAATCGTTTGCATTACAATAATAGTTTCTTTAACCCTCTGTTAACCAAGTACCTTTCCAACTGTGTAAAAATCATTTCCCTAGGCAAATATGTTGATTATGGGCCAATATTTGGAAAAATAGTAAAAAAAAAAAAAAGATTTGACCCTTTGGCCCACCTTTCCAATAATCACGAATGGAAAAATTAAAGTGACGGACCATTCAAGTTATTCTCAAATGTTTATTTGGCAATAAGAAACAAAACCAGCAGGGTGTCCAGGCTGTTAACCCTTTCACTTTATGTAGCAGATATGCTACGGTGGTTAATAGAGGGTTAAGTAGCATTTCACGCTGAAGTTGAAGCTTCAGATACGATAAGCAAAAGCTTCTGTTTTTGCAGTCACAAATTTGTACACTACCTTGTTATTGCCCTTTTGAATACAACTTTCTTCGTGGCAGGGCAGAACATTTGGTGGAATAGATCACAATAGTCCAGGTTCCAGACCAAAGGTTGTTGAGACGGAATTGCTCTCATGGATTCATAAAAGTCATTTCAACTCCAGATGAATGCTGATGAGATGCTATGACAGTGCCAATAGATGTTATATCTGTCCCGTGAGGAAGGATGTTCGAAACACTCCCTTCAACTCTCTCTGTGTCTGCAAACTCAGAGCCCAACAGGATCTACTGCGTATTACCTGCCATACTCATATCCGACCCCATTCCTAAAGATCTACCATCCTAGAGGTTTCACTCCAACCAAAGCGAAGCAGAACTGACACAGAGGCAAGAGTTCCTGTTCAGCGGCTAATTAGTAGAGTCGGGAGTTCCAGACAGTGGAGCCGGTGAAAACCTGTAGGATATTAGTTCTCTAGAAATATGGTTAGTGACCAGCGAGCGGCAGAATTCTAAAGACGAGACTGTTTACGCGTGGCGCTACCCATCATGTCCACAGGGTGCCGCTGATGTGTCTGCGGTACAGGAGTGAATACCATGATGGGCTGTTTTTACTTAACTTTTCAAACCTCAGAGTGATTTTTGTTTCCTTAAATTCAGGCCTTGAACCTTAACTACATTGAGAAGGTTTTCAAGAGATGCCGTGTGTTCAGTGTGTGAGGTGTTACATGTTTAATTTGGTTGAAATGTGAGGAAAACAGTGTATATAAATAAAAGAACCACTCAAGTGCTTATTACGACATTCAAGTTTGTTATAGTATTATGCCACTTAGGTGTTTAACCCTCGTCCAACCAAGGGGGTGGTTACCACCCCCCCAACAGATTTTTTCCTGTCGCACAAAAAACGTTAACAGATATGATCTAATGCTTCTAGGTAATTGTTTATTCATCCTCTCGCTCATTTTCATGAAAAAACGATGAGGGTACCTCACCCCCCGAGGGTAGGGTAGGCCGTCAAATTCGAAGGGTAGGGGGGGTGGTTCCACCAGCGTCAATTTTTGCCTGTTTTTGATACAAAATATGCTTACAAATTAGTTGCAAATAGTACGCTATTATTATGTTTCATGCTCAACGAACTTTGTAGACCACACTGATTGTCATCCTTATTGACTTATTGATGTAGCTTGTCCTTGTATTAGTAAATCTTGGAATTACAATGACCAGCAGTGACCAGTAACCTTGAAGTGATCTTCACCTAATAATTTTAGAAGTGCATGACCAGCATACTTTTACTTGTGTGTTTGACTGGTTACTGTACTGTATACTATTTTTATACTGTGCTATAGGCCTACTATTATACAAGTTCATAGAATTGTTCGTAAAGTTGTTCTCATAATTCATAGATAAACCTTTTATGCAGGATCTACTGCGTATTACCTGCCGTACTCATATCCGACCCCATTCCTAAAGATCTACCATCCTAGAGGTTTCACTCCAACCAAAGCGAAGCAGAACTGACACAGAGGCAAGAGTTCCTGTTCAGCGGCTAATTAGTAGAGTCGGGAGTTCCAGACAGTGGAGCCGGTGAAAACCTGTAGGATATTAGTTCTCTAGAAATATGGTTAGTGACCAGCGAGCGGCAGAATTCTAAAGACGAGACTGTTTACGCGTGGCGCTACCCATCATGTCCACAGGGTGCCGCTGATGTGTCTGCGGTACAGGAGTGAATACTATGATGGGCTGTTTTTACTTAACTTTTCAAACCTCAGAGTGATTTTTGTTTCCTTAAATTCAGGCCTTGAACCTTAAATACATTGAGAAGGTTTTCAAGAGATGCCGTGTGTTCAGTGTGTGAGGTGTTACATGTTTAATTTGGTTGAAATGTGAGGAAAACAGTGTATATAAATAAAAGAACCACTTGAATCCACTGGTATCCTGAACCTACATGGATTTGAAACCTGCTGTTTCTAAGGTTCACACCTCTCCTCTTGAGGACCCTTCCAAGTTTGTACCCTGGGTGCCATTTCTGTGTCCTCGGCATGACTATCAGCAGTCCTGCTCGTCTTATTTGCTACTCCATGGGAACACTGCAGGCAACAGCAGAGGCCAGAGTGATGCTGCAGAAAATTCTCCTTCCAGTGGACCTCGCAGCTCTCGCTCGCTCTGCCTGCTTACTGCATCTCCTTCGGTTTTATTCTCTCTCCACCATATTTCTTTCCTGCTCCACCTCGTCCTTTCTCAAGCAAAGTGATCTAATTTAATCATAACCACTGTGCACCCAGAGCAGTTCAATGAAAACTGACCAAGTCATACATGGATGAGAAGACGGCAGAGTAAAATGGAGGAAGGGTGACAGAAGTGAGAAAACATGAATGTACGGGGTTAGCCTTATCTTATTCCAGTGGGTACAGCTGCGGCACCGCATACATTTTGGATTACGTAGGCCTATCAATCATCCAACAGAGACGTCTAGTCCCGTCGGTATATAATTTAACCATTATGTTAGGCAGAATGGATGCGCGTTCTCGATCCGAGCTGCGAAGCGATTACAACATCATACTTCAATATAGTTTAAACAAGTGAGAAGTTTCGACCTTTAACAAGAATTAAAACATTACGTTTTGGTAAGGTTGTGATGTGATCTTTTTATTAGAGCAAAATTTCCCTGGGATTTGCCGCCACCACTTGCGTGCGTGGCAGAAGGAGGAAATTCCTGGCGATACAAAGGGGGAAGATTTTCGTCCAAATGTGACAACTCGCGGCCGAGGAGTGGTCCCGAACTCTGCGAGGAGCATCTACTCTCTCGTAGCTTGCAAGATGACGAGACAATTACAGCGATTGATTTGTCTGGGAAAAGTCCGCTGATCCCTACTTCTCCAAATTCGGACTGGAGACGAAGAATCGATGCAAAAGTGGATACATGTGCGTACTGATCACAAGCTGTCTTGGCGAGTTATGCTCATTTCATGGCCATTTGCGAGCGGAGTGTTACCTCTTTGTCGCGACAAACTGTTCTCAAGAGGATGCGACTGTTCGCAGCGGCTAGCAAGGCCTATGACTTACTGTACTTTAAACAACATCCGCTTAATGCACGGTGTGAATATTAGCCTACTTATGTTAAATCATCTGGAAAAAATTACCCAGTGCAGATTTCATGGACGGTACTATTCGCATAATCAACTCAAAAAAATTCTGAGAGCAATCCTGCAAACAAAGTGAACAAGAACTGTGCCAAATAAGCTATCTATAGGCTATTATAACAACTGCAATCTGCCAAGATGTAATTTCAAGTAATGTTAACCGCCAACATTGTTGAATCTTACAGTGCGCGTCGTTTAAGATACTGTGCGCGCAAATTTCACCCACCTTGTTCCAGGTCTCGCTGATCGTACCATGGTTCCTCTTCTTCGGTGACAAACTCTTCCATTGTGCCCAGGCTAAGCATCTGGACCCGGCGCCCGGCACAACCTCCGTCCTGCCTTTATGGCGACGACAATCACCGATGGTTACGCTCTCTATTGTTCACCCTCGTTCTTCAGCGAAGAAAAACTGCATTCATCCGCTCTTCGCTCTCAGTCTCACTGGAACGCTGGGATCGCATCACGCCAGATGAAATGGGAGAAAGCCCCCGAAGTGGGAATGACGGGGCGTTATGATGACGACATCAGTGAATAACTACAGCTAAATGTATCTGGAGCTAACGAATGAACCCGAATACAAGCAGAGGTCTCAATCCAGCTGTCTGCGTTGACAGACAACAATTATTTTCCATACTAGCTTGTCAATAATTGTCACGCAGGCTTCAGTCCTGTTTAAACGTCTATATCTTACATTTATGGGAAAAATCATATCTGGATAAATGCCAGTTTTCGGTAGGGGGGCGAGGAGGTTCCTGTTTCCTATCCCCGCTGTCCTGGAGACGGTAGTTCAGTGGACAGGACAACCGCACGTTACAGTTACAAAGAGACTACGGTCTATGGCTGAACGCTGCAAAATGTTCTATTCGGTTTATGTGTTCTATTCCAGATAAACATCCCACATCGAGCACCTGGCTCCTCATATGATTCCCTGACTACCCGCCTTTCGGGTAAAATTTTGTTTTATCGGCTCAGACGTGGCAGCTGTTGGTCCCTCCTCCCTTCTGTCAGAATTATGATCACCTCCATGCACTAAGAGCTGAGCGCTTGAATGGCCAAAATATGAGGGGGAAAAATAATAATGATAAAAATGAACATATAAAAAAATACAGACTCTGTGACACAATAACTTAACACACGGTAGATCAATACTGAATATTTATTGCAAACATTTCCTTTCCGCTATTAAGCAAAATCGTTGGCATTGACACTCAACAATTGGTTCTTACAGGAGCTGTCTCACGATTACTGCGCATGCTCAGAGCATACATCCCGAGAAAGAGGGTCTGCGTTACTGCTAATCAGATTCCATCCTTTCCAGTCCGTCCTCGTTTTGCATTATATTGAAGCACTTTAGTTACACTGGCATTATGCTTTTAACATTAAGGAGCTTTCTATGGAAATTCAAGGATTCAAAGCACTATTTTAAGCTTCAGCGAAGGGATACAAAGAATTTAAACTGGTTGCCCTCGCCAATAATGTCAGAAGAAAAATACCTTCTGGATTTTGACTTGCAGTTCAGCGGATTTACTTAATTCTAAGTTGTGAGCATGCGCAGTAATCGTGACACAGCTCCTTTAAAGCACTACATGCTGAGGTTGCAGCGTCAAAATCGGTAACTGAAGCAGTCACAAAGTCACACACGGTCTAGTTCATTCCCTTCAGAGTTCAACTTTCTCAGTCACTGCAAACTACTGTGTGCAATCAATGATCAGTAGTTCCAATTCTTCAGTTTCAAAAACACAAGTCAGCATGACTGAATAGCTATTCTGGATTCATAAAAGCCAGTCTAACAAAAGACAGAATACTAATGTCCACGTGAACATGAGTGGCATAGGCAATCGTACAACTCAGGAGATGCACAATACGACTGATGTCACTCTTTGGAGATTGCATTAAGTCATCACCTCTTCCTGCACATCAGGAACTAGGTCCAGGTTTCAAGGGAGGGAAGCTGTAGATTCTCAGCCATAAACACTCCACCTTGTGCCGTTTCTGGTTTATCCCTAGTGCAGGCCGACTCCTTCCTACTGACCAACTCGCTTTCTTCTGGCCAATGGCTGTAGCGCGAAGACGGGTGTACCATGTAGGGAAGGGAAAAGGTTTAGCAGCAATCGTCTACGGACCACCACAAGTCTCTCGGTACTGTCCTTAGCTAGGAGCCTGTATTCTGGGTGTGGGGAACAGGGGCGGAGTTCTGTGCCACTGGTGCAGCCCCCTTCCTGTCAGCCACGCCCCGGTCATCCCGTTGGCCCGCCCATAGCGCCTTTCAAGTGCTTCCAGTCGCTTTCGTTCTCGCAGCGAGACACGTGGCTGAAGAACTTCTTGATCAGGCCTCGTGCCTCCAGTTTTACTGTGGACATAAGAGCAGCCTTTAGGGGACACTGTTGCTTCAGACAAACAAGAAAACCTCAAATTAGCCTTTCCGACAGTTCCCCAAATAGACCACCAACAAAACACTGAGCAGAGGAACCCAAAACAGGCCCTTTCTACTGGTCGCAAGACTGACCCAAACAGGAAATGGCGAGCAGGAAAACCAAAAAACGCCTTTTTGCATGACTGGTATTTAGCAAACGTTTACCCACCATGACGCAGAACAAAGTAAACAAAGTACACCGGTAGGTACAAAAAATGCTATATTTTCGGGAGGGACGTTATTCCAAGTTCCAGGAGTGACCACACTGAATAGGCTTTTCCATTTTTTCAGTCAAAATTTAGGGACCCCCCCAGGTTAAGCCCCCAGTCTGGCTTTCAGTCCAGCCAGTCCCTCATTTAACAATTAAGAGCACTGAGAACCCGCATTTAAGAGTTTCTCTGAGTCGTTCTTCAAAAGTATTTCAGCGGACAGCAGGTATTCATTTACCGGGGAGTGGAAAGGTGACTATTATTTACTGTGCATCTGAACCCCTGTAGGAGAAGCAAGGCATATGCATGCCATATCTTGTCATGTGGTCAAATATTCTGTAATTAAAATCTAACTGATGAATCCAGTCATATTAACATTAAAGAATTAAGCAACCAGCCTTCTACATAAATAATTGCTTTCCTTCAAGCCTACTGTCAAGAACAAATATACTGGTCATACAAGTAGCGATCGGATTTCAAATTCCTTACCTGGGATTAGAGGTAATTGCATGTCTTTTTAACAGGATATATCTCTAATCTCTATTAACTACGTAAAGTGGACTTAAAGTGAGAGCGCAGAGACTCTGCCCCAATGACTCACCTTGGCTCCTCTGACAGCTCCGCCCCTCGGTGAGCAGGTGAGATAGGAACCGGGCGAAGGACTTAAACAGGTCCTGCAGGAGGCGGGGAGGAAGGAGGTTTGAATGACAGATTATTAGAAACAAGCAGTGAAGCCACTAGCAGATACCCAACCAAAACTACATTTCCCAAAAGTTTAGTTGCAAACTCTGTAAGCAACTTACACACTTTAGCCACATAGGACAATTTACCATGACGTCTCAACAGTAATAGACGTTCTTCCACGTGGCAAAAGCCGAAGAGTTCTTAGCGAAACCTTAGTTAAAAATTAGTTTGCTTGCACTACATTAAAAAAAGACTGCAAGCTTTCAGTGTGTTACAGCTGTTACTTTTGCCATTACATTGACACATTTAACTTTATCTTGTACTGTGTCAATTGGAAAGCATATCGATGGAGCCAATTCAATACGGTGACAGCTAGTTCTAAGCCATCAGCTGTGTAGCCTAGTTGTGGGTGTTTCTTTACAGCTGGACAAACGCTAGCTAGCATAAGCACTGCCATCTCTCACGGACTCCCGTATTTGTGAATTCAAACTTGAGAAGTTGAGAATGGGAGTAGAAACTTCCAAGAACGCGAGGACACAGTAAGCTGAATCTGCAGTTTGAGTCAGTTGCGTTCTTGTCTACTTAACAGTTCAGTGCGAGAATTTATTTGTTCACCTTTCTCACCACCATTTTAATATCGTTAAATATTGTTAAAAATAAACAGTTATGTGCTTTTTCCTCGGCAGATGCTGTTGTCGCTGACTGTCACCAGAGAATGCTGTCACCCGGGGCTCCGCTGTCACATCAGCTGCAAAAGCCATAGGGCAAAAGCAGGCTACACTTGCCACCGATAGGCGTTGCAAGCACGGCTCGTAACAGTACTTTGTCGGTAGTTGGTTACTAACACAGGTGGGCGGCTGGTAGATACATCGTATATCACCACAGATGTATTTTCTGGTTACAAAACCTATGTTTTCAGATTTAACAGTCAACATTTCTCGTCTCGTTTTACAAAATATCAAGTCATAAACCCCGAACTTATTAATTTAAGACAGACTTTCCTGGCTGGATCTCTTCAGGTCAGTGGGAAGCCGCTCACGTTCTGCCATCCGGAAGTATCTTGGCGCATATTCTTTATAAACATTCTGAAATGCCCTATACAGTCGATGGTTCCAAGTATGTAAGTTAGCACCTGTGCTTTCAGGAAACACACCCCAGGTCCCAGGTTATATACATTATTGAGACAGAAAGAGAGAGCGAGAGAGACAGCTGATTTGCTGTTATAACACAGGACGACTTCAACGCTGGCATGGCTGCCCGACCCCCTTTTTGAAGATATAATCCTGGTTTTCATTTCAACCGCAATTTTGCAAACCTGATTCTGCAAATCAGCAAGTCTGAAAGATCACTTCCTGCTGAACGAGGTGTACTGTGTAAAGATTTGAAGCGTAAAACTACATAGTGATATATTTGAAAGAATACGATTTGGACGTGGACTCGGGTTCACAACTCCAATCTCAGAGTCTGGCGCTGGTTTTCCTTCTCATCCTAAACATTAACAGTTTCATAAACTACACTGGATCAATCCTCTACTTAAGTACAATAAAATCTCCAGCATACCCTTGCAGTCTGAGGCTACAGCAGGTAATAATGTAGACAGATGTACACTTGGTAAAGCCAGTTAAATTACTGATAACAGGAGCTAAAATCAAAATTCTGGACCGGATTCGCCCACTGGTGGTTTCGGATCAGCAGTCTCTTGCTGCGGCCTTCCCTTGCATGTAACACCCAATTATAACCCCCCCTCATATTTTAAGACCCAGTCAGTTCACAGACAGCCAGCATTCACATTGTGGGGCAAGTGTATTCTCCCATAGAATTGCCTACAACTCCGCTATAAACTCATTTTCCCAGCAGCCCCCACACTCTCACTCCATCCCTTACCTTGGTAGCAAATTTTCCTTGAGAATAGAAGGGGTCCAGGCAGTGAACCACAATGTCAGCAGCCTCTTTCAGACTGACGGCCTTCTCTGCTTCCCCAGGTACTGCCGCATTCTTCCCCTGTCCCTCCTTCTCCTTTTTAACAGGAGCAGTTTTCTCTTTAGCGCTGTGTGTGGCCACAGTCTTCCTCTCCTTGTCCTTCAGAGAAACCGTCTTCGCGGGTCTGAGTCCTGTCAAAGTCATTTCTGTCTCCTGCTTTAGAGTAACTGACTTCTGTAGGGCATGGAGCTCCGGAACATTCTTCCCCACTCCCTCTTTCTCTAGTTTAACGGTAGCGGTTTTCTCTTCTGCGCTAGTTGTGGCTGTAGGCTTTTCCTTCTTCCTTAGGGAAACTGTCTTCGGGGGTCCACGTCCCGTCAAAGTCTTTTCTGTCTCCTGCTTAAGAGTATCTGACCTCTCTGAAGCATGAAGCTCCGGAACATTCTTGCCTGCTCCCTCCTTCTCCGTTTTCACAGTAGCATTTTTATCCTTAGCTACAAGCGTAGCCATAGCCTTTCCATCCCCTTCCTCTATAGTAACAGTCTTATCCATTGCCATGTTCTTCCCCGAATTGCTGTGATGTGCTCCACTCTCAGCCTCTACAGCTGCTTGGGCCTGGTGACTTTCCTGAGCACTGGTGTCAAAGGTGACTTGTTTCTTCCTGTCCTGCAGGGGGCGATGTCGCTTGCTGGGTGGGAGGTTCCCATTTTCCAGGCGCTTTTTCTTCACCTGACCACCCCACCCCCGACAGAATGGACACAGTGAGACTCCTCAAAAAGCATTTTAACACCACAAATATCACCTCCTCATGACCACAATGTCAATTTATTCCGGTACCTTCTCTGATGGCTTTTTATCCAGAGAAGCTTCAGCCTCACTAAGGAAGAAAAACAGAGAAAACATTACATTCCTCAGGCAGATCGTTTTACACAGGGCAAATCAGGATGTAAGTGGGGAAAAAAAAGGAAGAATAATGTGCACACATACAGTACTGTGCAAAAGTCTCAGCACCCTGCACTTTCTAAAATTTAAATCTGCTTTAGATGTTTACTTTTTGTTTACCACATTAGAGTTGCTGAAGATAAAAAGTAAATTTGAAATTCCTTAAGGTAATTTAAAGAAAGGTTTAACCTTTAGCGTGCTCCCGGCGACCGTACTCGCCCATATATTGCAGTATGAGTGCGGTCGCGCTGATAGCGAGCAATGGAGAGTCAGTGGGTATGCATACAACCATTGCCAAATGTGACAGATTATTAAATGCTGATATTATGGATTTTGTGTCCCACATCTGTCTTGCATTGTTCTTGCTAGCTATGTAGACAATTCTTGTTGGACAGGTATTGCAAATCTAGCCATTTTTCATCATACATGCGAATGTAAAATGACTGTTGTGATCGCTGTACAGTACCAATACTTAGCATGCTAAAGGCTAATGAACAAATGTTTGTATTTCACTAAAAAACAGTTGATACAGATAATATAGTCTTGACAGAACCCTGATGTCAACATCGTCATGGCTATTTGTAATTTATTGGAGGGACAGATGCAAGTGAGACAGTCAGTCTGCAGAAGAATGATGGGAAGTTTTCCACTCTGCTTAGAACAAGCAAATGCCCATCATCTTATAAAACTATAGCTCAACAGGACAGTGTCCCAAATTTTTTGGCAAAGGGTAGTCACACCAAATATTGATTTGATTTAGTTTTAAACAGTTTACAGCTCTGTTTAGTACATTTCTCAGTTATTATAAACTTTTAATTTAATCATTTTTGCAAGCATATTTGCCCCACGAAATTGCTTTAAATGTGCCTAAGACTTTTGCACAGTACTGTACACACACACACACACACACACACACACACACACAGAGTTCCTTGTCTGCACACAAATAAGATAGTACAGTGTAGTCATTTAGCCATGGCTTATGTCCATAGTGATTTACAGCTCATTAAACCACGCAAGGGCCAATCCCCTCAGGAGCTAAGTGGGCTAATGGGTCTTGCTTGAGGGCCCAACAGCTGCACTGGGCCCTGAGGCCACACCCTCCCTCCGAGTCCCAGTTGAATATCGGAGAGCCAATGGTACTCAGTCTCGTCCTGAGGGCCACAGTGGGTTCAGGCTTTCAAGGCAGCCAAGCATATTCCTCTAATCAAGGTCTTTAGCAAAGACTGTGGTGGTTCATTTGTAAAAAATCAGGTGTGTGACTGCTTGGCAGGCATGCAGCACGAAAGAGGGCACACACACTGGTGCTTTCTAGATAGGGCTGAGTACCCCAACCTCAGACACTATAGGCTACAGGCGCTCAGATCTCACCTCTCAGGTTTTACGGCTGATTCCAGATCAGTTTTGCCCTCTTCAGCAGAGCCCTCCGCCGGTTTCTTGCCGAAGAACTGGAAGATGGAGAGGGACGTTTTTGCGGCCTGGGCCAGCTTCTGTTGTTTCTTGGTCAACCCCCTCTTCGTGGGGCTGTTCTGAGTGGCAGGGGCGTCAGGTCGGGGGTCAGCTTTGCGAGGGGATGAGGTCGCTTGTGTCATGTCTGAGGGTGTGGTCATCCTTTTCTTCCCTCTCTCTGCCTCAGTAGGAGGGTCGCTGGGCACGTTTGCATTCATGGGCTGCGCGTCGTTCGCCACCCCTGGCCCCGCCCCCGGCCCCCCATCGGCATTCTGGGATGTTTTCAGCAACTCGGCAGCCGTTTGGAAGGGGTTTGAGGACCCTCGTAACCCCGCCCCCACTCTCTTCCTCTTTAGCTACAGAACATGCACAACAAGCCCTCAGTGAGCCATCCTCTAGTGTGTATGTGAGTGTATGTGTATGTTTGTGTGGGTATATGTGCGTGTGAGTGTGTGTGTATGTGGGCATGTGGGTGTGTACATATCCATGTGTTTGTGTTTTTCTATGTGTCCATGCATATGTGTGTGTGTGTGTGTGTGTGTGTTGTGAGTAATAGTGTGGGTATATGTCAGTGTGTTTGTGGGGCTGTTATGTGTATGTACATGTGTACATACGTGTGTGTGAGTGTGTGTGTATGTGTGAAAAACAACGAGGCTCTTACAGAGTACATCTGGGAGGCAGGAGTGAATCCCACATAGTCTCCACCTGAGGAAGAGGAGGGTGAGGATGAAGGATCAGGTTTGGAGTCAGGCGGTTTATCTCCATGACTGCTGTAGCGGCTATCCTCCCCTCCAACAGCAGGGGGCGGCGTCATTTCATCGGCTCCCTTCTTCAACTCTGCCACCTTGAGATGGACAAAGAAGAAAGATTTACCATCTCAGGAACACGGTATCCACAGATGCATGCTTTCACATACGCATCTGCACGCATACACAGGCAAACAGAAAAAAAGTCTCAGGAAACAACAGTCACATCATATTTCAATTCATATAAAATGCATCTTCACATCATCAGTTTCAAAATTAGTTTTCGATCAGTCCAATCCCTGTCAACATAACTTTCGAGTCATTATACCCCCGAAATACCAGTTTCAGGGATATCATGGTTTCCCCCACCCGCCGCATCCGCAGATTTTAGCCGTTAGCGCGATAACTCACAAAATACTTTACATTGGCTTCTCATTTTTAGCACATGGGTAGATACGGTAGAGAGGATGAACTGATTAGATTTTGGGCAAGTATGCACTCCTAGGTTTGCCACCAGGTGGCGCTATATATTGAAAAATCAGTTTTTTAACCATATCTCTGGAACAATTACTTACACAGACCTCAAATTTGCCTCATATTGTAGGTCTAGTAAAGGGGAATCTAATAAAGGGGGCATCGAGGATAGGGGAATTTCGGGGATATAACCCTTGCGGTCGGCCACCGACAGCGTAGGCCTATTTAAAAACTGTTATTCAGATGTCAGTATATTTGTAGCTGAATTTGAGATTCTGGAACATATCTCCCTAAAGCAAACCAGAGCTAAAGCATTTCCCCTGTTGTGAACGGTAACAAAATACTTTGCTTAATAAATTAAAGTTTGCATATTCACATTTTGAAACCGCATTAACTGCCGCTAATTTTAATGCTAACTGGTTTATCCAGACTATCCTGTTTCTAGGTCCCCCACAGGAAACATTGAGGTCAGTTATGCTAAAGAATACCACAATAAATGATTAAAACAGTCATGCAGAAACAGCTGAACTGATTTTAGTAGCTAGACCACATACTGAGGTTACATTAAAAAGTTAAAACTCTGGAAAAGTTGCTTGGAAAATGGAATATAATTAATGAACGAGTGCCAAAACTTCTGCATTTTCACTGTAAAATGAACTTAACATTTTCTTTGTTTTACATGAAAAAAAAAACTCCTAGCATGTAACAATGATGTTAATGTTCAATATATTAGGAATAAGCAAGACCCAAGGTTTTCCATTAAACCTCAAATCCATATCAACTTTACATTGCATTTAACACCGCAAACCCAATATTCTCATACAAGCTCACAGACATAAATCTACAGGATTTATAAGGCTACAGGAATAAAGTCCACTTTGACAGCCGAGTCTTAAACTTAATGTGAAAACAAGATATCAATCCCATGAGCAAATTCATTCAACTTGCTAAAAGGTAAATCAGTCTGTTTACACCAGCTGAGTGAATGAGCGATACAGAGGCAGAGGCTTCTCTGCACTGAGAGGTTGGCCGAGCTGGCTGGAGCACAGCAGGATTTTCAGTGACGTCCACAATTAGCCATCCTCCCACAATTAGTCCGAGTGCTTCCCACAGACTCCCAGAAATGACAACACACAGCTGGCACTAGTAGCCTAGAGGTTGCACACTCCCACATAAGCCCTCACACAAACACGCACTCTCACACACTCACAAGCACAACGTCACAATACTTATGTTTGAGCAGCTGTATTTGTTTATATTACACACACACACGCGCGCGCGCCCACACACGCAAAATGTGCGAACACTTGCAGTTATGCTGCAACAACTGTACAGCAGGCAGACATAAATGCACACTCACACACTGACATTTGCTCACTCACACACACAAACACGCTCATGCGTATGCATGTACGCATACACCGTGAGAACACTTGCAGTGAAGTTGAAACGGTCGTACAGCAGGTACACATAAATGCACACTCAGACATTTACATTCGTGCACTAACACGCATCTGTAGACACACAATGTCAGAACACTTGCAGTCATGTTGCTTCAGTTGCTAAACAGCGGGCTGACACATAAACGCGCACTCACACATTCACATTTGGACACACACACACACACAAAATACACACACATACACACACACACTTCTCACCCTCTTTAGAACAGACGCCTTGTACAGGTTTGCGCTCTTGCTGGATCTGAAGACTTCATACTCAATCTTCACAGCCAGGGACAGAGAGTTAGAGCTGAAAAAAAAATTAATCAAACAAGCACTCAGGTAACACAAACTCCCCTTCACGCAGTTAATTAGTATCACGCTATAATACAACGGAAACCCGCTAATCTAGTGAAATTTGTGGTGGACATGGAACAGTTATCCACTTTTTTCTCATGTTTGTACAGTAAACACATTACTGGCACTACCTTCCCTCTGAGGCTGCTGCCCCCTGGTGGCCATCCAATGTTGACTGCAGGAGGGATAGACAGTGCTCTCGGGCCTATAAGAGACAGACCTCAAATCTCAGTATGGCCAGGTCTTTTTAGGAAGCTAAAAATTAGCACAGTGCAGAGTATAACCCTGATGAAAATTCCAGAGAAGAGCAAATTATTGAGAATCCAAACAGCTGATCATCCAGATAGAAGCATTGAAAACGCATCTTAAACCAGCTCGAGCAGTAAGGACTGGTTTAACTCCTTCAACCCCACAGCCCTCTACAGAGGGCTGACCAACATATTCCCTTCAACCCCAAATTCCTTTAGGGAAAATTCAAACAATCTGACTAATTGATTGGAACATATCAGGTTACATTTAATGGGATTCCAGAGATAACAGTAAGATACAATGTCCAGATAATGACCAGCCCTCTACAGAGGGCTGTGGGGTTGAAGGGTATAGTGATGCTAGAATATCTGGGATTGAAAGAGTTAAGGTAGAGTTCTCAAACTGACCAATCAGGTATCTGGGTTAAATTGAGACCAGGATTGGCCACTAATCTAGTTTATTCTCTGTGCCCTCTTTGACGTCCTGTTTTCACTGTAAAGACGCTCGGCTCGTCTATTGCGACCAACAGGTCCTGGGATCCTCACTGTTTGCAGACTAATCTCATAATGAGGGCAGTTATACGACAGAACACTTCTCCTCCTCTAATTTAAAACAGAATAAGCAGATACTTGTGAGAGAACGCCAAGCTTTTGTTCAGAAGATCACATGATTAGGATTCTGGGGCTCATCCAGTGGGACGAGACTATTGTCCTGAGTCACATGTGTACAGAGTTAGCTCCATAACTGTGTAGAGCACAGATTTTAAACAACTCAATTTTTGTACTTCAGTCCATGTTCCACCTATAGGAGGGTTCAAGGTTTTACTCAGTGTAGTTATCCAGTTAACTCGCCAATCCTTTTCCGTTAAATACCTCCCAGGTGTCTGAAATTGAGTAGTCAAATGTGTGTCTGCGTTTAGTGTGTAAATGCGCGTGAAACAGGTATTGCTGTGGAAGCTGGAATACCTTGACGGTGAGCCTGGATATTCTCTGGCTGCTGGCTTCCATCAGAGGACAATCAGCGTCTGAAAAAAAAAGTGAGAGAACAGGGGCGCCCCCTGCTGTCACGCAGATGTAACTACTCTGAACTCCAACAGCAGCAGAGAATTAGGCCTAATTTATGGTCCTCCAACTCCGTCAATGCGCAGACACGCAGAGCCCCTCTCCGACGTCGCAAACCCTCTCCAACATGCTCTTGGACGCATGACGGACACCTCCCAAATTTTCTAACTATCCGTCAAAACGAGGGAGACCCCACGGATAGCGCAAGCCTGTGATTGGTCAGCTAACTACATCATTTCCAGAATGCCGCTCTTCCGGTGTGACAGGCCGAGGTAAATAAACAATCCTCGACCATAGACGTCATGAAATAGTAGGCGGGTCTCCGAAAAAAACGCTACGCCCCTACTGTCCTGGCGGTGAATTGCTTTGCAACACTCATTAAGCAACGGAGAAGTCTGAAAGGTCCACATCTCCGTCGATACAACTACGTGTCTGCGCACTGACGGAGTTGGACGACCATGAACTAAGTATTATTCAACAGAGAAAGGGCAGGTCGGTGAGTTACCTGGGGGGACAAACACCTCCTGAGTATCAGAGCCCTGAGGAGAGACACAGAAGGACATTAGACTCTGAGGAGGGGGGGTAGAGAACATGGTTCTGGTACAAACACGGACCCGATGTGGGGCATGAAAATCCAGATAACCAATCAAATGCATAAATCTAATTGCAAAATTTTAAATAATCTTACTATTATTACTTATTCTCACATAAACAGTAATAAAAAGCATGTAACAAAACGTGAATGCTTTTTGCAAAAAAAGAGGAGATTTTTTAAAAACTTAAGATAAATATCATGTAAACTTTCCACCTGCCTTACGCATTTGCATTTGCTTCTTGAACAAGGTTCCAAATTCCTTCTTGCGTCTCTCGGAGTCGTCCTCCTCGTCGCCGCTCTCCTCGTCATACCTTCAACAGGCAGGAAGAGAAGCTAGGAACAGAGGCTGAACAACAGAGTCAGTGTTTAACAAAAACAAGGAAATACTCGCACCCCAAAATAGGGCAAAATAGGACCAATGGCCCGGTGGCCCACCAGCCGGCTTTCAAAATCAGTCTGAGCAAAACCCCCGTGACTCTCACTACGCCACAGTGCACTGACCAGCCACTAGAAGGCAAGGTTGCATTACTTTTTCCCATAATTTATCTAGGCATATTTAGTAAATGGGAAAATTCAATTATAAAAAAATTAAAAATAAAATAAAAATTTTTCAAAAGTGCCAGCAAACTTTAGAGATTTGGTCTCAAGGAAGGTCAATGCAAAATATGAAGTGACTCTCGCCTGCGGTTTTGGAGGGGAAAACTGTGATGTATTTTTCTAACGGAACATGAGCACGTTGACGCCGCTGCCTGATCCAAATTGCTCAGCTTGCCTATTGGCCAGTGAGCCAAAAATGCAAAGAAATACAAGAATACAACCCTTCTATTATAAAGTAAAAGTTCTGCACTCTAACTGCTGAGCTACTATTTGGCTGAAAAAAACCATTTTATGTTTTGTAAACAAAATCGTGAGCACAGACCAGTTAGCCAATCAGCTTTTGTCCTAACAGGCAGCCAACCAGTCGTTATCCACCCTTTATTTTATTTTTTTTAATTTAACCTTTATTCAACCAGGGAAGTCCCATTCAGATTGAAATCTTTTTTTTAATGGAGCTCTGGGGGGTTGAGGTGGAGAGGGAGAGGACAAGTTGCACAGCCAATCAGATCAGGGGATGATTAGGCAGCAGGTTGAAAGAGCCAGGTTGGGAATTTAGCCATGACACTGGGGAACTCCCTACTCTTATGAATAGGCATCATAGAACCTTTAATGACCACAGTGAGTCAAGACCTCAGTTTAACGCAGGCGTGGGGAACCTTATCCAGAAAGGGCCGGTGTGGGTGCAGGCTTTCATTCCAGCCAAGCAGCTACACACCTGATTCTACTAATCAACCTCTGGGATCCCTGCTAAGGACCTTGATTAGTAGAATCAGGTTTGAATGAAAGCCTGCACCCACACCGGCCCTTTCTGGAAAAGGTTCCCCACCCCTGGTTTAACGTCTCATCCGAAAGCTGGCATCTCCTTCAGTACAGTGTCCCCATCACTGCACTGGGGCATTGGGGATTACCCCACCAGAGGGAAGATTACAACCTACTGGCCACCAACACCTCTTCCAGCAGAACCTTGGTTTTCCCAGGTGGTCTCCCATCCAAGCACTAACCAAGCCAACACTTGCTTAGCTTCAGCCACGCGGCTGGAGCAGATTGAGTTGTGGTATAGCTGCTGGCTGCGACCATGACCCTTACCTCTCGAACCCATAGCCCTTGCGGCCCCCAGCATACAGCTCCCGGTCGAACCCAAATGGCCCCCGTGGCTCCTTGCTCTGGGCCGGGCCGGTTTTGGTGCTGAGACGGCTGGCTGCCTCCAGCTGGGCCCGCACCACCTTGGGGTTTCGGCAGAAATCGCACGCCCCGGCGCAGTCCGGCTTTTTATCCCCGAAAAACTGGGAAATAGTGGCATGCCTGCAGCTGGGGGAACGAGGGTGAAAACGTGATTAGAGTGTACGTCTGTAGTTCTGAGGTGCGTTTCCCGAAAGCATAGCTGCTAACTAAGTTAGCAACTAACATAGGTTGTCCATTCAGTCAGTTGTTCCAACTACATAAGTTAGCACCTGCTCTTTTGGGAAATGCACCCGATTGCTGTCAGAAGTGTGAGTCCCTTTACATGTGTGCACATTTGCAGGCATAAATGTAAGCAAGTGAGTACATGATTATGAGAGTGTTTGGATGAGCATGACTCTGTTTTTCAGCTTACGGGTATCAAGCACTACAAGCAGGACCTCCCAACTTTTAAAACCGAATTACTCCTAAAGTTATTATAACACAGTAATCAATCAATTATGTATTTAATGTACAGAATCTTAACTAAATGTATATGTGTAAATATTTGTGTTTTTTAAAATAATTTCTTATATTTTAAGGTTTTTTTTCCCCAAAACTGTTATTTTAGCATTCTCCGCTGTAACAAGAGGCTCAAACTTTCCACACATTCTCCTCCCCATCATGGCTCTAAGGTGTCAGATACTAATTATCTTAACATTTTCTGACAGATAAGAAGGTAAGTAAAACAGCCACATCAAATTTGCCATCCGTTGGTGTGTATTTAGCTATTTATAACCATTTGTAATCAGGATGTCTGTTTCTCCATTTCACATGAGGTCCAGACCCCTTGGGTCTGTTGGCCATCACCCTGACAACCAGATTATAAAGACACATGGAGTTGATAATCTGGAAGCACTTTGTCTAAACTAACTTTGTATACAATTTCATTGATAAAGATGTATATTTTCTGGGTAAACCAGGCACCTTTAGGAATCTCACAGTGTGTAATTGCCAGTCAGTTGGAGAAGGTCATTTTGCCCTACTGAGCTGCAGATGACTTTCTTCATATCTAAAAGTACGGTTTCTTCTATGAAAGCTATATATTCTGAAAGCACTTTTTGAGAACTATACTTTTATCAAAATTCTGACTTTGAAAAGTTTAATACAGCATTTTTGTAGCCTTTTTCTTTGAATCTCCTTCTCTGTAATTGTTACGCAGTCAGAGTCTTGAGGCAGGCTTCTAGCAGGATAGGTCAGCAGAACAACAGGCCTCCATTCTGCTGAACTTTAATATTTTCTCATGAAAATTATATGGTTAGAAAGCACTTTTTGAGAACTACATTTTGATCAAAATTATAACCTTGAAATGTAAAAATAAGCAGATTTCTAACCTTTTTTGTAATTGTTAGACCAGGGATACTCACTCTTTTCCAGAATGAGCCGCAGTGGGTGCAGCTTTCATTCTAACCATGCAGTTACACACCTGATTTTACTTATCAAGGGTCTATGGCAAAAGCTTTAAGGGTTGATTAGTAGAATCAGGTGTGCGACAGGTTGGATAGAGTGAAAGCTTGCACCCACTGTGGCTCAATCTGGAAAAGAGTGAGTATGCCTGAGATAGACAGTCAGACTTGAGGCAGGCTGCTAGCAGCAAATGCCCTAGAGTAGAGGCTGCTTGCTGCTGTCACTTCTCATAGCCTGTTACACATGTGTTACACATTTGGCCGTATTGAGTGGGGGATAGGTCCATGAAAATGAGGCTCAACTCCAATTGGTAGCCTCATCACTGCGCAAAGTGAGCAACAGCAGCCGAAACCAAAACCGGACTGTTTGGGGCTGTACTATGCAAATGAATCATTCTGTAACATCCATAGCGGATTCAGAAGGCCGCTACAGCAACAACACTGTGTCCGACTGTTTCACAATTTGTGTCAGGAGTTGGCTATAGGGAGGACAAAAGAATATCAAAGAGATATATAAAAGAAAAGGTGATTTCATAGTATGGGACATGAACGAGCGTGTATGTGTTTACGTGAGAGCGTACACCATTTTGTGAGAAAGTGTACACATTAAAACTTACGCCTCTTGCTCACAGAAGGACACCATGGCCTCAAAGTCAGTGATGGCTGCCCTGTCGTGATCCTTCTCTGAACCACGCTTCTTCTGCAGAGAAAATGCAACCAAAAGATTTTTTTTAATGAGTGCCAATCCACGCACCACTGCTTACACAACCTCAGGTACAAATTGATAATTGCGTACCATTTCAAAATAAACTGAAGATGTTTGAATTGTTGTTGATGTTTTGACAGTACAGAAAAAAAATAGAGATTGGCTCAACTATTTGACAATGACACTGAATAAATAAATCTTGCATGAAAGCTTCTATATTAGAAATTAATGCTTGACCGCGTTATGTCCATGAAACTTCACTGTTTGGGCTCAGTACACTTCAAAAATGCGAGGATATTAATTGAAAGTGGAACTGTTTCTCTCAGGGTGCATATATCTACAGCCATATCGAGTGACCCTCATAGGAATTAGAGCCATTGTGACTGTCCAAATAAACTGTATGGGCTCCTGTCTAGAGTACAAGCTCCTCTTCATTCACAAGGGTAACGGACTCCCAAATTCCTGACAGGTCAAATGGCCAGGATTCTAAATGCATCAGGGGGGAATTTCTTCCTTCCCTTGGACCCCCGTTCTCACCTGGATGTGCGCGATCTCTTTCCGGATGAGGAAGTTGATCTGGTCCCGGTCCTGGGTGGAGTAGTAGATGCGACAGAAAGAGGGTTTACCGTCTCTCCCGGCGCGACCGGACTCCTGATAATAACTCGCCAGGGACTTCGCCACGTTCCAATGAGCGACAAATCTACCAGGAACAGAAGAATTTTAACATTCTCAAAACATTTCTTAATTTAACCAGCAAACCTACCCATGAACATCGTTTAAATGTTTATTTCTGTTCTGCTCCCAGAAAAGAATATAAATAAAAGTGCTAAAGTTTCTCCGGCAAATGAGAAATGATACGTAAACAGAATTCATTATGATTATTATCATCATCATTATTATCATTGTCATTAATTCTTCAAACAGACATTAGACACTGCATGATAAGAGGTGACCAAGTCAAGACCAGGCTTTGCAGGTACCATCTAGTTTTTTAGTGCATTAATTATGAGGTCAACTGAAGAGGTAGGACAATGGCCAGCGCCGTTAAACTGAATGGCCCATTCTGATCACTGTGTTACACAATACTACGTCAGATAATTGAGACAGGAAAACCTTGTGAAGAAAAAAATGCAGATGACGAAGTCAAACACAAAAGGGATAATGTAAAGCCAGCCAGTCATTATTGCGAAATAAACCCAGACTGGAGCCAAGGGTCTTGAATCACCCTGAGGGAGTTTATTTTGCAATAATGACCAGCTCACTGTACATTATCCCGCTTACAGCACGGCTATTCACTAAAGAAATCAATAATTTTACACAAAATATTGATTTAAAAATAGTTTTAGTGATTTAAAATTGATTTTATTAAAGTCCATTAGATTCTGTGGTCGTATTCCATCACACCCATATCAATAGTCTGTTCTTCATAGCAATGATCTGCTCTTCAGATATAAATTGTGGAATGCCACAATTGACCAATCAGAATTAAGCATGCAACAAAGCCGTACAATAAACAGATAAAATGCTGCATTCAGCCTAGTAGGGTAGCTCTGCATTTGAGCCTTCCCAGCTACTGGGCAACAGTAGGCAGCCAAAGTGCAGTAAGTATCCAGGAAGCAAATGTATTTCAATGGTTCTTTTTTCCAGGAAACCCCTCGGCAAAAACTGGGCCACTGTGCCGCCCCAGATGACTTCAGAGGAACAGGTGGCAGACTCACCTGACATTGGGCTTGTCCACGCCCATGCCGAAGCTGATGGTGGCCACGATGACGGAAACCTTCCCCTGCATCCAGTCGTTCTGCGCCTCCGTGCGATCGGCAGTCTTCAACCCTTACCGATAGCAAACAGACGAAGCTTTCATGCCCGTTTCAGCTGCCAGTCATACTGTGAGCCACGCCCACCACAGCTCAAAGTTACTGCCAGACATCCATCAGCCACACCCACCACAGTCCAGAGTAACTGTCAGTCATCCCTAAGCCCCACCCACCTGCATGGTAGGGCCTGGCGGACACGCCCAGTTTGGTGAGACGATGAGCCACTTCCTCACAGCCGTCTCTGGTGCGACAGTACACAATCCCACAGCCCTGAGAGAGCAGACAGACAGGACGAGGGTTCAAGAGCAAAGGGTAAGAAAAGGCACACTATTGCTGAAAAACATGCAATCGTCTCCTTCTCAAAGGTCTCCTCTCATGTCACCAGGTGCACAGCCAATTTAGCCACTACAGGCCATTTTAAATCTCTCCATTGTGAAATCACGTGGGGGAGGGACCACCCAGAATAATGAAGCAACTGATTGACTGGTTGGCTAAAGTTGATTGGTCCTTCTTGCCTCTCACTTCCCCAAGTGATGTCAAAAAGGAACAGGTTTTGAAATGGTTTGTGATGACTAATTGGCTGTGCACCTAGTGACATAACAGGGGACCTTTAATTTGAAACTTTGGGCGGAAGAGACAAATTGAGTAATGGAGGATGCCTTTGGAGTACTGGAATGCACCCAGTGTCTTAGACAGAGCAGATTGGACAGTGGGCTCATGGATACTTGAACAATCTTGGATTCGGTATGAAATATATATGTGTGGGCCCTGTACCACAATGTAATTTAAGCTGGGTCTGAGAATGGATACCTCTACCCCTGGGGCACAGAAATCGTGTAAAGGTAGACAGGCAGATGCAATTGGTTTGCTTGTCTCTTCACACACACAGACTTAACTTGGTCCTGGAGTTTTTTGGAGTTTTCTATAAAGAATCCCAATTCAAAATTGAGTTTAGTCCAGCAAAAGCCTTAATCCGTGTCTCTGAAACTAGCCTGTGGGGTTGTACAGGCTTTCATGGGGTGGGGGGGCTAAAATTGGACACGCCCACCTGTCCAGCAGGGCCGTCCCCCAAGGCTTTTTTCGCAAAGGCCTGCAGGTGCACGTAGGCGTCTGGAAGAATGTCCCGGAAGATGACGTCGTAGCTCAAGTTGCTGCGGAAGACCGGGGTGGAGAAAGAGAGCGGCTGGCAGAGGTGCAGGGAGCGCATGATGTCTTCCTGCACCCGCCGCGGGGCCGTGGCGGTCAGCGCCACGCACGGGACCCCGGGGAGTTGTGTCCGCAGCTGCCCCAGCTTCATGTAGTCCGGCCGGAAGTCGTGCCCCCACTGCGAGACGCAGTGAGCCTCGTCCACCGCGAGACGGGCCAGCAGGCCGCGGGAACACAGGCTGTTCAGGTGCGGCTGGAAGGAGGAGGAGGCCAGCATCTCCGGCGTGACGTACAGCAGCTTCAGGCACGGGCTGTCTCTCTCCAGGTCCTCCAGGATCCGCCGGCGCTCTTGGGCCGGCAGTTTGGAGTTGATGGAACAGGCCGGAATGTTCCGGGCCTGCAGTTGATCCACCTGGTCCTGCTCAACAGTGAAGCACACGCAGCCTTAAAGCTGGGCAACATATCAATATTACATCGGTAAGTTGATATAATAGATGTTGTCCGCCATTTTGGGTATCTTAAGACCCTAATATGACGTAAATCAGGGCCGTCAGACTCCAGTCCTGGAGGGCCACAGCGTTTGCAGACTTTTGTCCACTTTATATCAACAGCCAGTTAATCTCTTGAGAATAAGGTTTGTGGACCCATTAGCCAATCAGTGACCTAAATGAATCACCCGTGTGGAAACACGCCAAAAAACTAGGAGACACTGCGGCCCTTCAGGACTTGAGTCTCATGCCCCTGGTTTTGAGAAAGACTTCTTTAAAACTGCGCAGGTAGGTTTTTACTTACAAGCCAGGCCTGCCTATACCATTAAAATCATACAGTTATCTATTAATTATTGAAGGTGGAATTTCTAGGAGTAAAAAAGTACAAGTCCAATGACTGACTGTGTTTCTTCCATTTATCTTGAGTATAGCCAGCTGATTTAGCCAATTATACCTTCTCGCTGAAGAAGTATGCCAATCAACATATATAAATTACAGCAAATTATTGTACATTCTGAACACAGATTTACCATCTCTGAAGCAAGGAGTTCCCCAGATAACTGGCACCAATTCTAAGCAGATATGGGAGTAAATTATTTACCTAATGTCTGAACAAATATGAGTGCAAGCGACATCAAGATGCCACAATGTTCAACTGCAAAATGGAAAGGTCTTTCACAATTCTGAAAGACTCCAGATATTTTTGTTATAGTTAGTTTAATCTATTGCTTTTTTGAAGTTTCATTTTAATGTTAACACTCGCTTTTTGGTCTCAAATGGCGGACGTTAATCCTCTGAAATGCTTCGACTTCACTTGCTACAGTAAGGTCTGACCTGAATCAGCGCGATGAGCGGAGATACCACCATGGTGATGCCCGCTGCCAGCACTGCAGGGAGCTGGTAGCACAGAGACTTGCCCGCTCCGGTAGGCATGCACACAAAAACATCTCTGTCACCTGAAACAAATCATGACACGTCATGACGTTATGCCGCAAAACTTTTCTCCCTCAGGAACGCAGGACAGTGAATATATTAAAGATCATGCCATCTCCATAAAAATTACAAACGTGCTACGTAGGCTTACTTTGTTTTCCATTGACACGGTTCACTGACCAAGAAAGGAAAGGATATTTAGCTAGCTAGCTCGCTGGTTAAATGGGCCAGACCAAGATCTTTGATTCTTCGAGTGCTACTGCTGCCAGTTTTAAAACTTTCGAACAAATATGATTACCTTGAACAACCGCATTGACAACATCCTCTTGTTGCTGCGATCTGAATTGCTCGAAACCAAAGTGAGATTTTAAAGCGTCTTTAATATAACTCATTATAATCACCACTCGGCTTTCAGCTCAACAACAAACTTCACGCATCCCGAGGATATTTTCTTGGGCGCACGAATATGACATCACATAGCTTATAAGGAGTGTACGTGCAAGTTGCAACCAATAAATATTAAATATGAGAAATCAAAATGCAGTAATTATCCCGTGTTTTATCGTCACATTGTACCATCTATTAAGATTTTTTCTGAATATTTTGCTGCAGTCGAAGTTTGTTTTGAATTTGCCATCGGCAGGTTGAGCACACTGTCGACGTAACTATAGTTTTCTGATCTGTTAAGAGTGGATGCAATGTGACGGATGTTTAGTTACAGGCGAGTTCGTAGGTCAACCAAAACGTTGTCTGCATGTAAAATTGTGGATTCCATGATTTTGTAAAATGATAATTAAATAACTTGAGAGTGCTACAGCTTTACTGCTGAGACAAAACTGCTTTCGCATTTTAACTGATACGTTCAAACTGAATATAGAGTTGAGTCTCAATGTCTCTGCCTCCTTTAAAGAATAACAAACATAATGCACCAAATTCATTGTTCCTGGCTCAAAGACACATTCTTGTAGAAAACATTATTTCAGTAGAGAAAATCTTTCGACTGAAATCTGTGATCTGTTAAGGGACTGGGTGCCATTTGAATGGAAGAGAACATCCAGATAGTTCAAATTCATGTTTTTCAACTCAACTAAATTGACATCCACAGTGTTGTTTATGTAACGCAAGGGATCAATGAATATTCCATTAAAACTTGGGAATACTGGATGCTTCATTTCTTGACCATATCGATGCACAGATACTACATTGTAGAAGAACTGTCGTGTACTATTCAATCCGGTGCCATTTTCACGGAAATATCAGGACAGTAAAGGAAAATTTCCCCTCACCAATATTGCGCTTTGACACTGTTAAATGTATTAATGCTATAATTGCAGATTGATAATATTCTCCTTCCCTTAAGAACTGTGCATGTGAACATAGGCCTAAATACTGAAAAGTGCATTAAGAAAAACTGACACAAAAATTCATTTCATTTGGTCAATTTATTATTAACCACATAAAGTGCATCATGATTGCAGGATTAGACTTACATACATCCAAAACAATGAAACAATAAAGTCTTTTAATCACGTGTCAAGGTACAGTAAGAGCACATACTGGATTGTACGGAGCGAGAAGCTAAATCAGGGAGGTAGCTAGCAGTGGCGGAGGAAGGGTGGCTACATTTCAAACACCGCGGGTCTTTACAGCTGAAATGTACTTCCAGGCGAGGATTAACACTTGCCTGGATCACTATGCGTTACCACAGGGCGCCTGTAGGGGGCGATCAGGCCCACAGACACATTGCTGAGCAGCAACTGCGCTCTTTCATCACTGGGGGCTTAATGACCAGGTCCTTGATGATCTCCACCGTGCCAAAGAGTGGGTAGAGCTTCTCGGTGAAGGCCTCACTGTAAGTGTAGATGTGCGCGCGCTTCTCAGTGTCGTAGAAGGACAGCTGGCCCTCGTCGTAGTCGAGGTACACACCCACCTTGCGGGGGATGAGGGCAGGGGGCAGGGGGGTGAAGGGGACAGTCAGGGCCTTGAGCTCGGTACCCCTCTCGAGCCGCAAGGTCAGGTACCCCGTCTCAGTGTTCAGGGACTTGAATCCCTTCCTCAGGGCCGACTCCTTGGCCACGCCCAAGCGCCAGTCCCTCTCGCCCACCTCCACCTCCCAGTATCGCCGCCCCGAGTCGAAGCCTTCCACCCCCACAGCGCACCACCACCCATCGAAACGCCCGTGGAAGTTGGGCACGTCCTTCCTCTCGAAGCCACAGCGCATCTTCTTTTCGTCCGGAGAGATCAGTAGGTCGGGGTTCGCCGTGTCTGGGTCAAGGGTCACCTCCACTGAAGAAGGAAGTGATTTCACCAAGAGGTCAGTTTGATGAGTCTGTGTATTTTATCAGAACAGTTGTTCAATACAGTCATCATTGTATGAAATGGATATATAATTAATATACTCTTCAAGTGGGATGAAATATTTCAGTAACCAGCCAAAAACATACCTCCCGCTTCGCAGATCCATTTCCACACTGCAGACAGAAAGAAAAAGTGTAGTGTTGAGTGACTTTACACCAAGATGTTTGCAAATACAGTAAGCAGCAACTATAGACTGTATAAAAAGATGGACGAAGCAACCGTGACGTCACTCATTTGATTCAGTATACCATTTAGGAGGCCTTGATTTTGGCAATTTGAACAGCAAAATTTTGTCATTTTGAAACCGGATGTGAGTCCTATTGCACAAGAGCGAGAATTGAAGATCCAGGGAGGAGCGAGGGGTGGATCTACGGGTGGATCTGACCGTATCTGACGAGGACCAGAGGATAGCCATGCCCCCAAAACAGAACTGGCTTTATCCTGTATTCTAGTCTAACATCATGATATATCGAAGGAGACTTGAAACTTGCGATAGATAACATAAAATAATGTGGAAAATCATTATTGAAATAATAAATCAGATTGGAAAGTAGGGTCATTTTCTCATAGACTTCTATAGCATTGAACTTCTTTCTGCAACCACCTGCTGGCCATTAAATAGAATGCAATTTTAAGAGATTGGCTTCACTTTTCAGACCTCGGTCCTACGTCCATCTTTTTATCCAGTTTACAGTAGCAACATCTATTTGCATGTCCCTACTGCAACACATTACAGTGTATTAGGTATTTAAATGCTCTAACAGTTGTTTATTCATGTATATAGGGAGAAACTCTCGCATTTCTGCATCATAACATCAGTTATTGATACAGTACATATGTAAAGCAAAATGCAAACGGTCAAAGTTGGAATTTTATTGAGGAAATTTCACACTCCGTGCCTACTTTTGCATGTTTTTTCTCAGGGCAGAGGACACTCGTAGAACTACTAAGGCTAGTCCTTCAATGAAGAAAAACATTAAACTTGAACATAAAAGCACAGTGGTGTCTGATTACACTGCCACCTACCAGTGTGGGGAATGTAGTGCACAGCCGCTGTAAAGGGAAAAGAGCCAGAAATTTAGGGATAAATCAAAGACCCCCGTATCCACTCCAACGTGTAAATGTCAGCCAATATCTAGTGAGCTGTTCGGCTGGGACCCACCAATGTTCTGTCTCCTCTGTTTCCTGGTGAGCCACAATTGGGGGACAGCATCCTGTAACAGTGAGTGGGCTGAGTTAGAGCTGGGTTCACTTCCTGCGTACCCCTGGGAAATGTAGTCATTATACGATAATATCTACTTATAGCATCCTTCAGCATTAAATTATCCACCACGATGGGCAAACCTTCTTGATCCATACACTTACTGAGTGTAAAAGTCTACTTCATTGCTTAACTTAAAAAAAAAACTGATTTTATTGATTTTTATTAAGACAATTTTAATTCCTTAAAAGCAAAAACAAAAGCAACTAAACCAACAAAGTGACAGCAAATCAATGAAACAGGAAATCATGTGCAATCACATTGTACATTCATAAGGAAAATTTAAAGGTTCTAACAAACAGATAACAGATTTAATGCTGTGAGCTGATTTCAACTGATCCATTAGTGGGAAAGTGACTTGCAGTTAAGACAAGATTCACTTTATTGGACCTTATGAGGTAATTTGTCCTCCACATTTGACCGATTCTTGTTACTTAGGAGCAGTGGGCAGCCACAGTGCAGCGCTGGGGTGCCAACTCCAGTTCTAAAGCAATGATAGGAATGTTCATATAGTTCATGTCTTCTGCGGTGGGATTAAACCAGACTGCCCAGATTAAACTCAGACAAGCAAAGAGAGGACACACCAACTCCCCGGACAATCCCCAGACTAAGCAGTGGCCATCCCCCTGATGTGTTTGAGCAAGGATTAAGGGCCTTGCTCAAGAGCCCAACAGCTGCACTGATCTTACAGTGACCACCTACAGTGGGACTTGAACCACCAACACTCCAAATCCCAATCAGATGTGCTAGGTGTGCTTAAGATACACCCCCTGTCACTGAAACCCACCTTGTCCAGGCCCTCGGTCAGTACAGCCCATATGACGAGCTCCATCGCGGGCAGCAGGTTTGGCATCCTTCCCCTCTTCCACTGCGCCTCCAGGTCATCCAGGGTCACAACCACTGACTCACCAGGCCACACGCTGAGCTACAGGCGGGATGGAGGGATGGAGGGAGAGAGAGAAAGTACCGAGAAACTAACAGACACACCACAGCACCACCATCCTGTGATAGGGTAGTACATGAGATAGTGTAGAACAAGCTTAGTAGCTCAAAACCTTCTCCTTGGAGATTAACGGCACGACCTGAGAATTTATTGTGTTCCACCTAAAACACACTTGATGCCACAGGTCAGGGGCTTCAGTGTTTCCATCAGGGACACTTGAAGTGGAAAACAAGATCCTATATATATGCCTGGAGGTCCCTATGAGAGGGTTTGGAAGCACTAGATTAGAAAACTGGAATCAAAATCCAATGGTCAACTATTCTGATTCCTTAACAGAATAATGAGACGCTGCCCTTGGGCTTGAATGGCCAAAATCAGGTATAATCAAATCACGACCTTGAGTCCAAATGTAGGCCTGCTTTTAATCTCCTTCAGATAATTTATTGAACACTTTCCACTTTTGTTTGGTCAGTCTTACTTCACCTCAGACGCACAGGTAAAGGGAGGGTGGAGTGCCATCAGTTTTCAAACCCTGAGGACTGCGATTCAATGATCCCAGGCCTAAATAAACATCCCACAGTATAAACAGACACTACGGATAACGTTGTGCAAGTTGCGCAACATGAGCATTGACTAAACGGCCGTAATGTGATGTAATAGAGCGTAACATGAGGTCCATCAATCCCTTCCTGTTAAGAGTTGAGGGGGAGGCTGGAACCCATCGTAGCATGCAATGGATGAGATGCGGGGAGGGAAAAACCAGGACAGTTGCCCCAATGTAGAATTGTCTAGATTTTATAAGTCTAAACACAAGAGGAAAATACTTGTTGAGACTGAATAGTGATCTCTCTCTTGTCCCCCTCTCCCTCCTAACCTCAGGCTGACTCCTCAGCCCTCTGATCCACTCGATGATGGTGCCCTGGGCACTCTCCACGTCCTTCTCGCTCCAGTTACCCAGCACCTCGCTCTGGTCACGCTTCTCCGGGTGTCCCGTCATCTGAAGGGCACACAGGGTTTAAAAATGGAAAGGTGGAGGCTGGGGAGTTCAGAAACAAAGACAACTGCGTCCAAGACAGGGATACAGTCTGTTGCAGTTCGAATTTCGAGGTAGTGCCACTGTGTAACAAAGAGCTGGAATTCCTACGTGGTTCATACGATATGGATGCGAGATCTGACGCGTTATTTTGGAACCCACCCATGTTCTCGCAAAAACATGCCTCTCTGGAGCATCCACGTGCTAGGATTAGCTAGTTGTCCAAGTGCTAGGATTCTAATCATAGAGCTGAATGGCTGATTAATCTGACTGTAGTTATAGTTTGAGCAGTGGCGGCCCGTCGGCAGAAACACAGGGCCAGCAATAACCTCACCTTTCACTGCTTAATGACCTGAATGTCTCGCAATTACCTCTCCCGATTAGCAACAGTTGCTCAGACTAATTGGTAGAACCGATGAGAGTCGAATTTATTTTTGATAGCCTTGTTATGCATTGCACTACGAAATTATATGGCGTTTTCTTCTGCACATCAATGATAACGAAAAATATCAATATGTCTTTATAATTTCTGTGCTCGGGTAGCTTGTGAAACAGTACAGATTTGCGTAAATTAGTTTGCGAGGCTCATTGAGGAATAAGCCATGAGAATCCGTTCTATAGTCTGAATGTAGTGACAGCTAAAGGGCGTTGTTAGGTACAATGCACAACTGAGTGATGGCGAAAATAATTGCTGCAAAGTCAGCGAAAGTTTTGGATTTTTTTGCATTTATGTTTCCATCCTAACAATGTTGTATCAATTATATAAATGTTGGCAATAGGCATTTATTTTTTCATCATCATTACTTACTTTGGAAAATGGATTGGTCTTGGTCGTTCAGTCGATAAATTGTTTGATTGGTAATCAGGTGAACTTGAATGAGAACAGCAAGAGGACAATTGAGCGGTGAAGGGTAAGGTTACTGAAGCCCCTCTGAACTTGACCGCACGCTGAGTTTGAGATCTAAAGATGTGATTTTATTGTCTGTCCCAAGTACACGGACCAATTTGGGAATGAAAGCTTTTAAGTGCACTGCTCCCCTCACCTGGAATTGCCTTCAAAAAGATTTGAAACTAAGGGAATTAGTTTCTTTGTCTGATTTTAAATTTCTTATTAGTACGATGGTGAATAAATCGGTTGGTACTTGTTTATGGCCATAGTTATTTAATTTAAGTCCACAGTTAAATGAATATCTTTTACTACCGTAAGTGAATGAAGGTGTCTACATCTTAGTGTGTACATTGTATGTTTTCTTACTATTGTCAAGTTGTCTTTAACACCTTATGCTGCCAATTTGGCCAGGCCTGCCTTGAAAAAGAGATCATTGATCCAATGGGACTATCTGGTAAAATATGGGTTAAATAAAAAATAAAATAATAATAATCCTGGCGCTTGCATAACTGGCCAATCTTAGCGCTTGAATGCTCAGGAGGGGCGTGTCTTTGTGAGAATGTGGGTGGGTTCCATAATAACGCAGAACTGACAGGCTCCGCCTTAAGGGGACCTATAGCTAGGCAAAATGCCAATTTTGGTTCAAAATTTTAGTTTTGAGGTAAGAATATGGAGTCGTCCTTCAAATAGTCTACTTTTAGGACATATATTCACTTTCTGCCTAATTGGCCTTAAACTTGCTCTAAAATTGCTCTGAGATTACTCTTTTACACTAAAAAGCACTTTGAAACCTTGATAAAAATACAGATGGTTTTCAAAAAGAAAATACAGATTTCTCAGCAACTGTACATCCCATTAACTTCATATTTTGCAGTTTTCTTCATTTTGTGATGATCTATGTCTGTACAGAGCTCTTTTTGCAATATGTACCTCTGAATATGAGTAAATCAAAATATGCATATTTAATCAGCTGTTTCCTACCAAAATTGATTTAGGGGGGTCAAAATCAATACTAGAACATAGAAACCTGGGGGAAAAAAAAGCTCTGTAGTGACATTAAGAATGTTTTTTCCTTCACATTACAGCTGAAATTCTAACCAGTTTAGTTATCTCAATGGCTGTTTCTCTAAGCATCTATATATTCATTAAAACAGCCATTGCCATGGCAACCACTGATGTGATGCTACAGAAACTCAGTGTTTTAAGTTGCAATTTCTAATAGAATTATTTTGATAATTTTTAGTTTATAAAGTGAATATCTTGAAAAAATGTTTGCTTAACTGTAAGTCCCCTTAACCTTATAGCAACTGTTATCAATTCCAGTACACCAAAACAAAACTGAGCTGTAACAAAAATCTGTGCCACTGTCCAAGCACTTGGAGGGTGCAATGTATGTGTTTAAACTGTTAGAGAGAAGGTCTGTCATGATCTCTTAACGTTGGCCGAGTCCGCTCATAAACACCTAAATCATCATCCACTTAGTTTATGTGAATTGTTTTGTGAGAGGCAGATGATGAGAGAGTAATTTACACTTTATTAAATTGTCTTGTGACAAATGGCTTTGGAAAACAAATCAGTAATTTCCATGAACCTGTAACATGTAACAGAACCATCATTTCATCTTGAAGCACTTTCTTCATTATTCAACGCAAGGAACAATGTGTTTTATTACAGATATTTGGTAGATATTTTTTCACCAGGTCACAGTTAATTAGATGACTCGGAGGTCGATCAGGTGAGAAGGGCAGTACCTGGCTCTTTAGTTGAGAGGCCCAATCTAAAATGAAAGCCTGGCAGATGTGGGGGGGCCAAACATCCTTACCACCCCAAATGTGTCCCAGTATCTCTGCACGCTGGAGAGGAAGAAAGAAGAAACTGTGTTTGTGTGCCATTGTGTGTGTATGTGTGTGAGGGCACACGCACAGGTATCTTTGTGCATCTGCATGCTAGTGCAAGAGTGTGTAGGATCGCTGTTAACAAGTGCATGTGTGTGTGCTTGCATCTGTGTGTATGTGCGTGTTGTGCAAGCAAAACTATCTTTCACATGCATTAAATAGTCGATGTGTGTGCAGGCACACAGTAAACAAGTGTATGCTTGTGTGTTTGGAAGTGTGTGTGTGCGCACAAGTCTCTTGTACATGTATTGAGTAGGGTGTGCATGTGTAGGCCACGTATAAACAAATGTTTGTTTGTGTGTCTGTCTCTGCACAGACAGGTGTCTTCATGCATCAGAGTAATGGTATTTTAGTGTGAAGGTATGTTTTCAACAATTACATGATTATGAGAGCCTATTTGTGCCGGTGTGCAACTGTGTGCAAGTTTATGCACACAGCTGTCTTGATGCATGTGTGTGCTTGGGTACGAGCGTATCGGAGTCCTGAAAGCAAATGCATGAATGAGTGTGTTTCTGTGCTTAAGTAAGTGTGCGCTTTCGTTTGGTTTTACCTGGCAGAGTCTGCCCAGCTCCCTCGCCAGTTCCATAATGAACAACTGGCTCTCCACCAACGCGTCTCTCCTCGCCGTCTCTGCCCTCTCCCGAGAATCCTGCCAAGTGTCGACAGAGCGCGAGAAAGAGGAGGAAGCCAAGAGTGCAACCGTGAATGAGACATAATAGCAACTAGTTAAAGCAACAGAATGTAGGGGAAGAAACCATCTTAGCAGCCATAATGAGATGGAGAGAAAAAGGAGGCGGAATCGTGGTACAACATAAGAAATGGAACAAAATAGCAGGAAGAAAGACAAAAGGAAAAGGACAGGAAGGAGACCGAAATCCACACAACACAAAACATCCAAAGGTTGGGGTGTGTCACATGAGAAGCAGTTTAGCCTTGGTTAAAAATATATACTTGAGGTTAACGAAATCATTCGTGCGCATTTAGAAACATTAAATCGGTGAAAGTCTGTGGCCATTTTTTTCCTCAGTTTTTCTGTTTTGTGCTATTGGCTCGCACCTTCAGCCGGATTGTGAGCGCTTTGGCAGGCTCGACGAGGAACCGCAGGCAGTCCATTTCGCTGTCCTCCAATTGATTCTAAAAACAGATGAAAAAACAACAACAATCAACTCGCATACCAACGGCCATTTTGGAGGAACTGAAAATCTCTGTCTGTTTATTTCTTAGTCGCTATCCCTGTACAGTGGTGGCAGGAAACACGTACAGCGGGACACGGGTCACAGGACTCCATCGCGACGACAAAATAACAGAAACTGTCAGGTGAGTGCGTGCGCTGCATCGTCTGGCCAAATCTGACCGTTTTTAATTCATTTCTACGGGCCACATTCCTGCATGCTTTTTCACCAAAATGGCTTAGCTTATTGTCGCAAAGTGATAACCATTTATTTAAACTCAGATGTCAACATCCACTTGAAAGATACAGGGATCACAAACCAAATTACCCGATTCTAAATTAAAGATGATAGCGGGCCCATGCATAGCATGGGAAGAGTGGGAGGAGCCAGTACGGAGGGGGTGTGACACACCGTGAGAAAATGCTGCCTTTCTTTGGTTTGTTTCCCTTGAGTTTATGGTTAGTCATACATGTCCATTCTTGCAGTGTCTTGCATTAAATTAACACGCAGTGCTCACAGGCTGCTGGATAAATAAATAATGTGCCAACCACTTGATGAACTGGTCCATAATGCATCACAGATAAAGAACTATGCAATGCATTGACTTAAATCATGTTGGTATCTCTTTCTAAATAAGACCAAATGCTGCACTTAACACTTAGCACTCATGCAAAAAAAAAAAAAAAAGGGTTGTGTTAAAGAAATAATAGCCATCATTGTCGACATAGGCTGTGTGCTACAAACTGCGCAGCGAGCGAGATGAGCTGCAGCTGACTCACGTAATATCTAGCAGTATTCTACGAATTCGTGATTTCATTTTTACCTATTAGTCTGAATGGAGAAAACCAGACATGACAAACTCTTAGCAAATAATCAATGAAAACCAAATTTAAAAAAATTGCCTAACAAAACCAGGCAATATCATAGGTTGTTCCATGTCGTAGATCTTTTAGACATCAGCCCCGTTGCAAACATAAAGCCATTTAAAATATTTATTAACAGACACCATTCAAGAGATTACCTTAACAGCCTGCGTTGGTTTACAGCCTAACCTAGAAGCTAGGGTTGCGCGACTTTGCGACAAATCGGACCGGTCTGTGCCCAAATATAAATGCGCAACACGGGAAATACCAAATGTTGCCAAACTTGCTTCAATTTATGAAACAGTAGGCAATCTTAACATGCATGATTGCACTTCTGTATCGCTGCTTAATGTAATTCGTGTTTGTCTCCATAATCACGTCTAAATGATTCGTATCGTATGCGGCTATCTCCTTAGCGCACAGGAAATGCAATCGCCCAGCCTGCCAATTAACTGGTGATATTTAAATGCGTAGGGCAACCAAGTTACCTGAACACCGGGTGAAGAATTAGTCGTAGGACCCTTTTGGCTATAGTCCTTTGATGGGACACAAGCGGTGGCTGCGGCAATTTATGTCTGACCTTGTTTACATGCAGTACTGTAGGAGGAGACTTCGATTCGGTAATCTCCGGGGCGGGCGAAGACAGACGAAGCACATGGCCATATTTGTTGTGGTTATTTTCTGTACACGGTGAATTCCGGTCTTTCCAGTGCAAATGATTTCAATGTGATTCTGACTTATATTTTAGGTAGCTGTATTGCATTACGCAATGCGATATTTAATATGATTGCTGAGGACGCAGCATTCTAAATTTCCCATATTATCAATATGTGTGTTTAAGTGTTTCCGTCGCTGAAGTATTCTTTTTTCTGTTAAATATAATTGAAGTATGTGCTCATGGTCTGGAGTTTGTAGGATGCTTAATAAATCAAGCATTTAGACAGAGCCCTGTCTTGTGCCAGCCTCCCTCTCCCGCAGACAGCAGCGCACGTGCATCCCGCCGTCTGACATTGAACTGACCTCGTCTGCCATTGACTGTGGAAAATTAACCGACGTTTAACTCCCCTCTTTTCGTGGAATTAGGTCATGCATTCCTCCGTGATATCCCATAACATATGCAGTGGCACCATTGCAAATGTTTACTTATGTGCCCCTCTATAAAGGTTATATGCCATAAAAAATTAGGTCATTCTAAAATTTCAAATTCTGAGTGAGCTTTAAACAATGAAGACCCCGTTGAATAGAGGTGTACTGCATTTATGGAAGTTTTCAGAGCTTGAAAGGGGCTCGGAATCTGAGCACCCATTCTCGCCAGTCAAATTCACCAGCAACCGAGTACAAAGTCTGTCTCTCACTTCGAGATTAAAGTAAACCCGCAATAAATACTGTGAATGTTTAACAGTAAACATTAAGTTGGTCGCCATCACAAGCAAGTAACCTCATTACATATTAAACTCGGAAATGGAAACACTCCACATTGCTCTCAGCAAGTGCACAGAGGCAGGTTCTAAAAAGACAGCCAGCTGTCAAAATGGAACTTGCACAGTATTAAAAAAAAAAAAAAAAAAAAAAAATTATGAAATTGATTGCAGTTTGTTCGTCCATGACTTCAGTCGACCCATACTTACATGATGGCTGTTCAACCAGTGTGTCTGTTGCCATTTCTGTGACCTTTGATATTTATTGCATGTCACTTTTGATACAGTGATGCTGCAAAATTAATGTGGTATTATGCACAGGCTGTTATTCACTAGGACATGAAGAGGGAGGGGTTAGTGAAGTAAAAAACCAGCACACATCATGCCAAGAAGACACCAGAGCCAGACCGTACCCTGAAAGTTCTTTAATACAAAGACTACAACATGACAGGAAAAGACTCAATTGTCACATAGCTGCCAAGGTTTGCACTGGAATAAAAAATAAAGACAATGTATAAAAAAAGGCTGCCAGAGAACCCAAGGCGCCTGCACATTCCATAAAAACAAACCAATCAGTGGTACTGGAGTCCAGTAGCCCCGCCCCCACGTACTGGTTTCCCTCCCCCAGAGGTTCTGGGTACATGATTATTGCAGAGCCGGGCAGTGGCCTCAGCCCTCAAGTCATATGACTACGGCTGTACCCTAGCGGGAACTCGAACTGCCAGCTCCAGGAGACGGGTGAAGCCGGGCCAAACTCCCGCAGTTTCCCCTCTGAGATGGAGGACATCGGATGGAAGAACCAGGGGAGGGCAGAGTTGGAAAGGAGAACTGTGGGCACTTCTGGACACTGCGTGTTACAACACTCAAGTGTATTACCCCCCTGTCCACTCAACTAGCACCCAGAAGTACAGAAGGAGGAGATACACATTTGGAGTATTGGGACACACACCTCCCCAACTTCTCTCTTTGGACCATTCTGCCCAGTAGGGCAAAAATGGCATCATTCATCTGGAGTCAATGATCCCATGGAATGACCTTACAATTGAAAATAAAAATAATAATAATAATAAAAAAAAAAAAACCAGACCATTACAAAAACCAGAAAGCAAAAAACCTCTTAAAACACATATCCAAGTAGGGTCAGAAGGTTTGGGGGAAGGGAGGATGTTGGGGAAGGGGGGAGGGGAGGTAGGGCTGGTAACAAAAATTCTCCGCCCCCCTCCGGCCTAAGCCCTCTCCCCTCGGATCCGGCGGGCCAGCTGGATGTCCTTGGGCATGATGGTGACGCGCTTGGCGTGGATGGCGCACAGGTTGGTGTCCTCGAACAGCCCCACCAGGTACGCCTCACTGGCCTCCTGCAAGGAACACGAACGCAGTGATCAACCCTTTAACCCTTTCCACCTCTGTGGGTCTAAAATACAAATTCCTTTTGACTGACAGTGGGAAATTATGTCGCGGTTGAAGTCAAGTTGGACAAGTGATCAATATTTCTAAAGCTTAACCCTCCACAATCTCATTATACACTTACATATACATACATAATCTCATACTTTGAACAACTAAAGTGTTCTGCTCAGTTGTTTGCAACAAGAAAAATGTTGACATTTCCTGGAAAACTCAGCAGGAAAGGGGTTAAAGCCATGTGCTCGTCCCGTAAATCACTGCCCTCTAGGGTCACGAACAGATGGATTACCCCCCTTTCCGTGGAAATTGGGTGTGAAGACAGTCTATAGCGCAAATCATTCAACTCCCAGGCAGAGAGGGGAACACCAAGGGCCCATTATTTGGTTTGACAGATCTGATGAACCAAATTTCAGGTGCAAGTTAACGAGTGTGTGATTAGAATGCTCAGCTGCACAGTATAATGGCTGATGCAACATTTGTAATGTATTGTGTATGTGTGTGCCCGTCTGTCGGAGTACCATACGAGGATGTGGCTGGTGAATAACCTAATCCTGCCTACACCCATGTATGCAATATTGTGCAATAAATATATCCATGTACGCCAATTATTACTTTAATACCTGCAGACATACATCTGTATATGCAAATGTACTATAGGACATTGTGCAATATAAACTAGCACCTTATAAACTTGTGCAATAGGGCAACGTGCAATAATACGAGCAATAAAATCTTTGGCTCCAGAGCACTTTAGCACTCAAGCACTTTGGCTTTTAACAACTTATTTTTCATGGTCCCTCAACTCTGGGTCTGTTATGAGCATTATTTGTTATACATTTTTATTGATGTAAACATCAATCTGCCAAGGGGACCAAAGATGGATATTAGCCACTGGCTACAGTCTTGCATATTTACATGTAAATGGTTTATTAATATGCATTGTCCCAGTTTTAATAAGAAAAACATTTTCTGGTGATGGAGCATGGGACGCAGTTCTAGAAAGGCAACAGAATAGCGAATTTACTTTCCACAAAATATGTTCCTCACAGGGCCAAGACTGAAGGACCTAACAGTTTGACTGGACTGTGAAGAAGGGTGTTGGAATGCATTTTACCCCACCCTCTCCCTCGCTGTGCGGCCCAAATTATCACCTACCTGCAGGGCTCCGATGGCCGCGCTCTGGAAGCGCAGGTCGGTCTTGAAGTCCTGGGCGATCTCCCTCACCAGCCTCTGGAAGGGCAGTTTCCTGATCAGCAGCTCAGTGGACTTCTGGTATCGCCGAATTTCCCTGAGCGCCACTGTGCCAGGCCTACAGGAGAGCAGTAAGAACTGTCACCTCATCATCCACCCCCTCAAAAGCCCTAGTGATGCACATAGAATGTGACAAAACTGAATGACAAGTCCTAAAGCAATGATAACCAATCCTGCCCCTGTAAATGTACCATCGCTCATGCAGTCACTCCAAACAAAACAGTGCATTTTTTTTGTTCAACCTGGCTGAGCCTTCGTTGAGTAAAATTTAACGATTTGGCATCAAAATTAAAACCTACATGGCAAATCTCCAGGAACAGAGCGTCCCGTATCAAAGGATGCATGCAGCAACTTGTTTAACACCGCTGGCTGCCGTGACTATCAGAAACTTACCTGTAACGGTGGGGCTTCTTCACGCCGCCAGTGGATGGCGCGCTTTTACGGGCCGCCTTGGTGGCCAATTGTTTCCTTGGAGCCTTCCCTCCAGTAGACTTACGAGCGGTCTGCTTCGTACGGGCCATTTCTCAACTGCAAAATAAATTGAAAGAATACTATAAGGATTGTTGAAGGCTATATTACGCACAATTTCCGCAAGGAACGTAAAAGCAAATTCATTTCAATATTTAAAGAATAGCTCTCAAACCGCAGCCACCGGCTGATACTTTCAACATCGCAAGGGGGCGCTCAACCGACACCCGAAGCACCACATAAAATAAAATACATTTTCTGTTCAGTGCATCATCCGCCATTATTTCGAGCGAAAATCGTGGCTCTTTCACAAGCGGAGACAAACAGATCACTTCGGTTGGTCATTTATTTAAATTAAATCTGCCGGGAGCCAACTTTTAAAATCTACCCTAGAACTACGGCAATCCAGCGATCAGTTAAAATTTAACATGTCGGCATTACTCGACAAGCCAACCAGACAGACCAACATTAAATGGCCGACCAGGAATTATAAAGAGCAGTTCGACCGTTAAAAAAGCCAACTATTAGCACGATAGCTAGGCTAGAAAAAAAAGACAATGTACATTAATTGTCCGCTCACACGAATAACATTACTTTGTATATTCAGACAGCAAATAATTGAATTTCGTTTCATCGGGCTAGCGACTGGTCAATTATTGTGTTTGTCTTCGTTTCCAATGCTCAGTAGCAAAGCTAAAGTATTTTTCCAGGCCAAGGCTTGAAATGCATCCGACCAGGCCCAGTGCGGAAGGGTATAACAATAAGGTTTCTAGCAACCCGAAGAAACAACCATCCTACACGACGATAAGACAAAATGAAACCATTATAATGTAAATTGTGCTACTTTACCCGAATGTATTTCGATGCGGAGGCTTGTTGAACAAAAAAAGAGCTTTATATCTTCCGACGGCGCCGCGGACTAACTACAAGGAATACCAACAACACGAATTATACGTCAGGAAGGCCCACAAGGGTGTTTATAGTTTTGCCTGACGTCACTTTTATTTTCGGTCTTCCGTGATTGGTTTGTCGCTTCAGATTCCAAAATACGATTGGTTGAAAAATTTACAAGAAAATTGATTGGAGTGAGTAGCTAGTACGTAAATTATGGACTTTTTGAACTATTTCTCAAATGCAATGGAATAGGAATACAACATGGTTAATGAGGAAAAAGTCTGCGCAAGACGTATATATTCAGCTAGATATTCAAAGGATAATTTATTTGTCACCCCCAGTTTCCTACAGAAGGTATTGCTATTTGCTGCTAGAATATTTTATCAGTGAGGATTTTCTTTATAATTAACCTCCAGTTTGGAACAAAAATTATTTGGCTTGTCCACTTATTGGGTAAAAATATGCAACATTGTAGTAATTCCTCCGAAAGCAAAACAATCCATTAATTCATCTGAACTGTGAGTAGGTGTTTGTGTTTATAGGCAGTCGTCAATAGAAGCACGCTTCTACGCTGTTTTAGTCGGTTGCACGCCATTTTCTATGCATACAATTCATTTCCTGTACGTCACAGAAGGTAGGTAGGCTAAAACAGCGGGTCGCTATGTGAAGTAAAAAACCCTGACGTAACCTCATCTTGTAATACTTGCTTACTCGTGACCTGATACAGATTGTAGTTCACCAGATTAACAATCAATTTATTAACTAAATATTCAATACCAAAGATTGATAAATTATGAATAAAAGATCTTAAAAATGCGGTTTAACTGCTTCTGCCCTCCCATATCGCATTATAGCTTATTTGGTACGTAAAGCAAGCTACCTCTGCCTAGCGTATGAATTCTATAAATCCGTATAAATCGACTTATGGGAATTTAAGCGCTTTGCGCGCGTTTCCACTCTCTTATTCTCCTGAGCAAATCGAAAAATATTTAAAAAATTAATGAATGGAAATGCATCTACTTAGGGCATTAGGACCAACGCCACTGCGATACAAGGGTTATTCACGAAGTTATGAGAAATTCATTGCAATTAATATTGATTAACAGGGACCTTCCCAGGGAATCTCGGACACAGCAGGACTGGACTGAGGAGCTCCTATACTCCTGATTTAGGCTATATCTACATGGCAGTGATGTCACAGTTGTGGTCTTGATACTCATCATTCGCAATGGCTTATATTGCGTATCATTATGTGAGTCCCATTTACAACCTCAATTCAGAACAATTTTGGAAAACTGCGTTGAATTAAAGTAAAAAATGAAAGCAACGATTCTCCAATTATCTTGAACCTGTAATACATTAGACAACAATACAACAGTACATTACATAATGTTTTTTTTTTTTTCAAAATAAACGCATTTCAATTTTGATTCTTATAACATATTTATTTATTCGCTCGTAATTAGTGCTCCTAAGATTCTTTGCTCAAGAAAGAAAACATCAAGGCTCAACTGACAACATAACCATCGAATGGACAGAAAAAAGTATACAATGTACATTTTATTACCACTAGATGGCAATGTAAGCACGACTTGATTTCTTCGTGCGCGGAATTCTGTTCTTAATTTCAGACTACATTTTGATATCCAGACATTTTTACATTTTAAAGTTTGCCGGAGACATCAAAGCAGTTCTGTGTAATTTTAATTTGTATTTTTCTCTTAATAGTGAAACTGCAGATAAAATCACGCATCCTTAGACGGCAACGTGTCCTGGTGAGCTTTGACGTCTGTTTGAATTAAAAGTGACCCTGTTTTCTAAAATTATTATAAATATTAACGGAAAGAAAATGGTTGACGTTGTCTCGGATCCCAGTGATAGAGGAGGTGCACCTGCTGGCCCACATATTGAGCTGGCCGTAGCCCAATTTTGGTCAAAACAAGTTCCATGAGGGATTTATCATTATTCACAGAATGTAAACACGCACTTGCGTATTTCGCAATTATTTTAATAATGTGCCCGTAGGCACCTTTTTCTGTGCGAAGTGTTCCTATTTACCGCCATTTTTCCACTCAGTCCTCTATCCTCCGGTTGCGTGCGAATACTGAGTGGCGATTGGTGTTTCCCGTGGAAACGTCATTCTCCTTTAGAACCTGTCAGAACTTTTTTCTAGGAACAGTGTGAGGGTTTTTAGAGGCGCAGTCCATCGGTTCTCTTTGACTTTTGGTTTGAAAAATCAAAGAAACTACTTACATTTTCGTGCGTGACTTCCAAAGTCGTGTACCTATAAAAGCAGAAAGGAGCGCTGTTAATTCAACATCTGCTAGCGTGCTGTTTAATTACAGTGGGCAATTACATCCAAATGCAACATAGGCTATAGGTTACTGAACTTCAAAGTGGATACTTTTACACGGGGCAAAAATGATGCCATTCAACCGGGAGTATATTCGGCCGAGGCTCTGTGTGCTGGAAAAAGGATCAAATGGTTACGGGTTCCATCTTCATGGAGAGAGGGGGAAAGCGGGACAGTTTATTCGACTGGTGGAACCTAATTCTCCATCTGAAATTGCGGGTCTGCGCGCCGGAGACAGACTGGTTTTCGTTAACGGGGAGAATGTGGAGAACGACAGCCATCAAAGGGTTGTATCCAGGATACTAGCGAGTATTGGCAAATTAGAGCTCATCGTAGTTGATGAGGTTACAGACGAGCTCCTCAAAAAATACAACATGAGGTGTCTCAAAGAATACGCCACTCACGGCATCCCACTACCTGCGAGCGAGCTGAGCCACAGGGGAGCGGGCAAAAATGGCATCACGAGGGATCTGTCATCGCCGTCAGAGATAAACGGAGCTATCGCCGGGAAAAAAAGAAATTCGAGGTCTACCCAGGTAATAAAAATTACGGGAAAGTTTAAGCAGCGTTTGAGATTTTTGTGATTAGATATTACTAGGGCTTGCAACTGTCTCGCCAGACAGTGTCAAACTCGGCAGTGCACTTCATTTGGTCCTCAGCAATACACCCACCAAGTTTGTAGTCAATCAGATGAACGGCTGTTGAGGTATGTGAGATACACTCATACACACGGACAGAGATTCCTTGCTTTATTGTATGGTGATAATGATGATGCTGATGATGATGATGATGATGATGATGATGCACCAATGAGCCAAAATATTATAACCACTCACAGATGAGGAGAATAACATTGATTGTTTCCATACAATGGCCCTCTTCAAGGTCTGCCAACAGGGTTTAGACAGTAAGTGAACAGTCGGCTCACCTAGCCGTTGAGTTGGATGTGGATGAAATGGAACCTGAGCAACTTTGACTACGGCCGAATCATTATGTGCCGAAAAGTGGGTCTTATACGCGAAAGCTTGTAGGGTACTTCCAGCTCTCAAGTGAGTAGGTTACTTGCCATCACCACAAACCTATTTTGCAACAGAAGGGCAACGAAGCCCATCCCATCTGGTCCAAACAATCAGAAGGGGCCTCTGCGGCGCAATCAGCAGAATATTTCAATGATGGTTACGGGAAGCATGTGCCTCAACATACAGGGTGCATCTCAAAGTTTTGGCTGCATCCTTCGAAGGCTGCAATTTTTAGGGGTCGTCACTTAATTCCATCTGCCGAACTGACGTAATGTCATCTCATCTCCGTTAAACAGCTTTGGTTTAAGTGAGTTGTCACTGGTTTCCCTAACCTTAACCTTAACTCTAACCATTAACCCAAAACCTAACCCTAAATTTAACCTTGTCCCTTACCCTAAATGTCAGTTTGGCAGATGGAAGTAAGTGACGACCGTTAAAAATGCAGCCTTCGAAGGATCCAACCTACACTTTGAGATGCACCCACAGTATACTGCATCCTGCTCTGTAATGGGCTTCATTCCTGTATAGACTGGTCAGATGTGGCCATTCAAACCCCTGGTCCATCATCAAAAGTACCGTCAGTTGGAATGCTAGCATCGGAACTGGGCCTTGGAGCAATAGAACAGGGTCGCCTGGTCCCTTGAGTCTCGTTTTCTGTTACATCATGTCGATGGCGTCAGGATGCTCTGTGGTATGAAGAGCCTCACGGTGGTGGAGTGAAATGCTCTGGGAAATGTTCTGCTGTGAAGCCCTAGGGGAACCAATATCACATAAGGCGTCTGGTCATAATGTTTTGGCTTATTGGTGTACATTTACTTCATCCGTGCATTCTAAAATGCCAAAATAAAATCCTCTGAAATTTTAACGGCACATAGGCCTAGATTTCATGAATGCCAGGATGTGTAGAATAGGGATTTGAGGTTCACATGCTTCTTGTCAGAGCTCCTGATTGCGAGGACACAACATAATGTCTTGTTCTCTCTCTCTCATTTATGGTCGGAAAATATTTTTGCTGAAATTTAACATTGCAGGGATCATCAGAAAAAAAGAAAAAAATTTGCTAAAAACTGAGAACTGGCACCACAATATAAGAATATTTGCCTCCTTAACTCAGTATAAGGGCATCTGTTTGAAATCACCCACTCCATTTTGTCAAGTTTTTAGTCAGACCATATGCAAGTGAAACCTGAGCTACATGGCGGAGGGTAACCTATATCCGCTTATGTCAACCATAGACTATATAAGAAGATGGACGCAGCACCCGGGTCTGAAAAGTGAGGCCAATGCGGACAGCTCTAAAAATGGCATTCTATTTAATCGCCAGCAGATGGCGATGTCGGTGGTTGCAGAAAGAAGTTCCATGCTATAGAAGTCTATGAATAAATGACCCTACTTTCTCACCTAATTTATTATTTCAATAATGATTTTCCACATTATTTTATGGTATGTATCGCAAGTTTCAAGTCTCCTTCGATATATCATGGTGTTCATTTTTGCAAATTATGGTCCCAAATAGACTAGAATAAAGGATAAAGCCAGAATATGCCTTAGGGGCGTGGCTATCCTCTGGTTTTCGTCAGATACGGTCAGATCGACCCATAGATCCACCCCTCGTTCCTCCCTTGAGCTTAAATTCACGCTCTCGTCCAATAGGAATCACATCCGATTTCAAAATGACAAAATGGCGCTGTTCAAATTGCCAAAATCGAGGCTTCCTAAATGGTATGCTGAAACCAATGGGTGACATCACGGATGCTTCGTCCATCATTTTATACAGTCTGTGATGTCAACAACTCAGCCTAGATTTCACTCACCTAGTGGGGTGGAATGGTATTGCACACAGGGTGAAGGGGAGTTAAAATTTTTTTTGTTGAAACTTTCAGTGATGGACTGTATTGAAAGGCAGATGAAGAAGTGAGCGAGAATAGCTGACAGGGAGGAGTAAATGTTGTCCCCATGAAAACGGATGATGGAGAAATGCCTAAAGGTTAAGCGGCCGGGTTGTTTCGACGTGGTGACATGCAATAATCGCCGTGGCCTGCATATGACGTCACCAAGCCAGCTGTTGAATGGCACCATCAAGCCTATTTTTGCCTTTTCTCGGAGATCCGAGCCTCTTAGCCTGATGTTATTGAGGATTTTTTTTTTTTTTTTTGAAGTTCTCGTGAATTCAGTGCCTTCTCTATGAATAGAAGCAAACCCTGATGGTAAATTGCATGAAAAAAAGTAAAGTTTTTTTCCCCATTCTGATAATCAGCTTTAAAAATTGGAAATTGGGGGCGCTCCGGTGGCTCATCGGTCTAAGCGCACGTACCACAAAAGGCTGTGTCCTCGCAGCGACCTGGGTTCGATTTCGGCTCGGGTCATTTGCTGCATGTCTTCCCCCATTCTTCTCCCCAACCTTCCTGTCTCTCTACACTGTATAACTATCAAATAAAGGAAAATTCCCAAAAAAATAATCTTTGGAAATTGGTCGTATTCGTTATGTATACACAGCTCTCGGCTCAAACACTATTGTTGTTTTTAGAGTTTTAAAGTTTCTGGCAATGATGTTTTGAAGGGCCGTGAGTGACAAATGCTCATAAACATGGTCTCATTCCTCAAGATTTGTGATTAAGGCAACAAATAAAAATAAAAAAAACAAATAAAAGCTGATTTGTGAACCTGCTTTCCTGTATAAGTACTCTTCTGTTGGACTGTTGTGCCTCTGCATTCTTCTGTGTGCCCAGCGTAGGATTCTCTGACCAATCAGATTCCAGCTCGCTCGAATCTCACTCCCACGGCATTCCGGACAGGCTTTGCCCGGTGTGGGTGGGCATTCTGCGTGGTGTGACCCAGGAATGCCCGCCCGGTGCCTGGCTATGTGCTTCCCAACCCAAGCCAATGAATTTAAATGTCTGCTCGTTCGACCAGCTCGCCCACCACGGCACTCACTTAATGCAGATTTCCCCTTGACCTCAGTTTGTCATGATTCATGCATCGTTAGCGATGCTAATGCTTGTGATAATGACACTGATGAAGAAATAGCCTCCGTAGCAAGCGCTGTGCGCAGTTATTAGAGAATGCAACATTACCTGAAGCATTTCATCAACTGCCACCATCCCTGTGCTAGCATATCATGTAATTTGTTTGAGGGCAATGTGCTGTGAGAAGACTATTGTAATGGTATATCGTTACTGCATGTATCAGACTCCATTCATTCTCCAGAATAGGAAACACAAGACAGACACAGAAGGGAAGAGCAGGAGGGGTGGAGGAAGGATGGAGTGACAGAAGTGCTATGACTAGGAGGGGTGAGGAAGAGCGAATGAAAGAAGGAGGAATGTTCGCTGATTAGATCACTCAATGAGTCACACCGCCCTCCTCCTCTAACTCCCTAAAATAGAGTTTTTGGAAGGTACCCTCCATTTTGTCAGCAGCTCCCTGTGACATATTTCCTTCTGTGGAAAAGAGACACTGACTGGAAATGCGATAATTTCCTGACTGTTCAACATGAAAGGACAGGCAGAATAATGCTGGACATATTTCCTCCCCCCTGTTTAAAGTAAACATGGCTCCTTTGTCCCTTTTTATTTAGATGGGGCTAATGGGGCTAAATTCTGCTGCTCAAAATGGTGGGCTGACTTGTGTGATTCAGCAGAACTAACTTCCGGGTTCCTGCAGGTGCTGGAAATCTTCAGAGACACTTGAATTTTAATGTGATGTTTTCAGGTTTTGAAAAGGGCTTGGATTTTGAGTAATGTGCTTGAAACTGCTTGAAATTGTAACAATAATTGCCTTGCTTTCATAGTAAATTGCTATCTGACTGAGTAGTTTGATAAATATGCAATTTAACACAGCTGTTTGAAATAGCTTAGAAATGCACTTTGAAAAATACTTTAGAATTGCTTAAATTTGACTTTAGAAAGGCACAGGAACCCTGTATTTTGCTGTGGTCATCACCTGATGTACTCTTGCTGTGGCAGTTTAGTTAACTGAGGCTGACTTACTGTGGGATTCGAATCATCTCTGATTCTTATTCGCCATGGGGCTTGGGTGACTTGCTTGAATTTGCAGTGGGAGTTGAGCGAATTGATGCTCACTTGCTCTCAGAGTCGAGTTAATGTTGACTCACTATTGCAGTTGATTCATCCAATACTAATAATAAGAGAATTTAGCTAACTGGAGCTGCTTTCCTGTGACAGTTGAGTCAGCTGATTTGCTGTGGTAGCGCTGGGGACAATTTGCCCGATTCTCATTTGCCTTGGGAGCTGAACTGACCGATGGTCATATGGTCGTGGAAGTCGAGCAACTAACTGACGCTGATTCAGTGTGAGATCGAATTTCCATTTTCCTCATGTACACCCATCAGATTCCACGCACTCCAGATTCTAGTGTTGTTGGCACTGCTCAACACTTATACCAGCCATCTCCAGGTGAACTTCAGGGATATAGAGCCAAGATGGCGCCGTGAGCAAATGAGGTAAAAGAGGTGGACCCCCCCCACAGGCCACTTCAGCATCTGCGAGGCTTTGAACACACAGAACACAGACAGCATTATAGATTCAAGTGTGGCCTCATGCTGAATATTCCAGCGCCTGATTATTTCTCTTTTGTTCAGCGTTGATTGAACTGAGGGTATCAGACAGTGTTCTTAGCGGTTTCCTTTTTCAGAAGCGACAGATGCAGTTCGAGAGAGCTGTTGGGAACAGCGGCAAAACTGTACATTTATTTTGATTCATTTACATTTTCAGGTTGCCTGCGGATTTTGCAGAGCAACGTACCTTGTACACATATGGAATTTTCTGCACAATCTGTTCACCCAGCGACACCAAAGCGCTCAAGGTTGAGTGTTTTTGTTGAGAGCTGTATAGGCAGTGCACCAGAGAGAGTTGAATACACAAGCTTCAATGTGTTTCCCAAACATTTATACTCTATTTGTGCCCAATTTAAAATTTATGTTTTTACAGTGTGCTGATGTTATTCAGAGGCATTTACTCAACTCACATTTATTCAATTAAATCCATATATTGTCAAACATTTAACAAAGCAATGTGGCAAACAACTGTCATTGCTCTTAAACTGATATTGTTTGTAATATTAATGAACATGCAAAGGTGTCTGCTGCACTCTCCCCTCTTTCATTGTACACGGTGCAGGTTTTGTCCTCCAGTCAAAGAAAGAAGGCAAATTATGTGTCTGACCCATGACCTGGAACAGGAAGGTGGGTCATTGGTTGGTCAGGCAGCTTCCTGAGTGACTCCAGAGACGTTCTTCACAGAAGTATATTTAGAAAGTCTCTGACGATTCCACCATCGCTCTGGCTATTTGTAAAGCAGTCAGTTGGGGTTGGGTGGCGTCGGTAGGAACTGCAACACTTTAAGGACACGATGTTCATGAGAAAGAACATTCCAGAAAAGCAGGGTGATGCGCTGGATCATAAACACAATGACTTCTATCTGTGTGGAAATGGGAGGGTTAACGTGCAGTACACCAGCCCAGCGTTCACTCGCATGTTGCGCTCCGAAAATAGCCCGGAGCAGGGGGGACACTTGGGGTTTAAATGGCAGCTATTGAGCATTCTCCTGTCAGCCCTATACCCGAGAGATGTTTCCATTGTCTTAGAAATGGGTGGAGGAAATTTAAAAGGACAGAAAATTCTCAGGATTGTCTAACCTCCCCAACCCCATCTTTTTTTGTCCCTCACAATGATCACACTCTTTACTGCGTAATCCTAAAGAGGAAAACTTTGCAAACAAAATGTCTTGAAACACCAATCATTATAAACAGTGAGCGTGACTTCGAGTGTGATTCAACCTCATTATATGGGTGATTTAGAACTTGGAACCTTTTGGATTCTTAGTTCAGTGTATCTCAATTAAGTTACTAGTCAGTTGACAGACTGAACTGTGTAGTGTGCTAAGTTTAAAACCATTAAAAACCAGGGAAAGCTTTCTTTGATGGAATCGTGATATCTACTGCTTTTGCCTCACCGTCAACGGTTTTCCCTAAAATGGCTCTTTGCTGGGGAGGGTAGCTCTGTTATGTCTTACGAGAGATCCAGCTAATCTCCCCTGGATTCCTAGATTGCTCAGGATTCATCCATATGAGTGCAAGAACATACCCTCATTGCAAAATACATTCTCTCAGTGTTGCTATTTGAGTAACGTGTTGAGAATATCTTGTGGTAGTTGTGTAGCCATCACCTTTCTTTCATAATAGTTTTTATCTGATGGATTGATCGGTTGACTGTTTAACCAGCTGGTAATTACATTTATAAATTAATTGGTTAATTACTGATTGATTGTTTGATTGATTTTTTTTTTTCCCCCCACAGGGAAATAAGAGCGAGCTGCGCCCGCGTCTGTGTGTTTTAAAGAGAGGGGCGCAGGGCTACGGCTTTAATCTCCACAGCGACAGCTACAGACCCGGTCAGTACATCCGCCTGGTGGACCCGGACTCCCCTGCGCAGAGATCCGGCCTCCGCGCCAATGACAAAATCATACAGGTGAAACAGCGCCCTCTGGAGGTTTCTGTCAAAAACAGTGGAGAGCTCCTCTCTGCACGCAACACTGAGAGTGCGTCCCAAAAAATCGTTCTGTTATCCTTTCGTTCCTTCCTCCCTTACTTCCACACAGGAGAAGGAGGCAAGTGGAGGACAGGAGGATACTTTTTTTCGGGCATCGGGGCGCATCCTCACTAACTCTGTATCAAAACTACAATTAGCCTCTCATGCTCTAAGCTATTGTTGCTTGCACAATACGTTGACTCATCCTGTCAGCACAATAGCCCCTTTGTGCTGTTGAAGTTTAGTGCTGCCGATGTTGCATAATTAATATTGTTTAATATTGTCTATGTTTCATAAGTGTAACAGAAGTCCCTCTAGGCGTAAATTTTGCTAATTAGCTTGTGTGACCTATCTATTATAAGCTGACATCACTTTATTTGTTGAATACTCTCTGTTTATGTGTCAGTGTCTGTCCTTAGGGCTGTACTATGAAGCGAGATTAGGAGGTTGGCGAGGTTTGTTGAGCTCAAAGCCAGGGTTTTCATTGTCACTGAGGTGTTTCTTTTTTAACTTGCCACAGTAAGCTTATGGTATCGCTGATTGTGAGTTTAGGGTTTGTCAAGCCAGCTCGCACAAAGAAAACCTGGAAAATGTTGAGCTTGCTTCAAAATACACGCCTCAGATTAATGTTTAATTAGATAAAATAAATAAAGAGGGTATGTCTTCAGGTGAACGGAGTACCCGTCGGACAGAAGCAGCACTCGGAGGTGGTGGCGGCCATCAGGGCCGGGGGCGACAGGGTGTCACTGCTGGTGGTGGATCCTGAAACGGACGCATTCTTCACGAGCTGTGGGATCAGTCCCTCTGAGGAGCACCTCACCGGTGTGTGGGTGTGTGTGTGCGTGCGTGTGCGCTCAGAGACTCCCAAAATAATGGCATCACGAACAGGAAATGACAGAACGTGGTCCTCTCACCTTATCTAAAATTATGTATTATTATTCACATGCTGCTCAAGACACATTAATGCATCTGTTTAGGTACATGATTACATTTATCATTACAGCTGTTTATCCTGTTTCTGTGGTGTATGTGTCAGTATAGTCAGGCTTGAGGTTTTGTGGGATAGCAAGGTAGCTGAGGTGTAAAATCCAGGGGTCGGGAAATAAAAATCCTGCCATGTTTTGTTTCCCTCCCTGAGCTGATGCTTTGGATTTCTCTGATTAAGCCCTGCCCACGTCAAAGGATAATTCAGCTGATTTTAGGCCTAATACCCTCCCTTCCAAAAATCTTAGGCAAAGCCAGATTTTTTAAATAACTCCCCAGATTCCTTGCCCAGTTTCTCTGCGGTGTGACGTGCTTGAAGAGTGTATTTGAGGTAACTGGATCTTCACAAAAGCCCATCGCTGCCTCATTGATTTTGAGTCAAAAACATTAAATATTTAATATTTAAGATCTGATAATGAGTGTTGTGGCGTCCAAATCGTAAAGTTAGTCACTGTCCAAACAAGAGAGAACCAAAAACTGTGAAATATGCAGTTTTATGCTGTTATACCTGGTGTTTCTCACATTTTAACATCAGTTAAGATTTAAAAAATCTGTTGGTGTGGCTTTAGTTCCACCTTCTGTTGGAGAAATTGTGCTGAGTGGAAAACACAGGCGACTGCAACAGAATTCTGGGCTGCATTTTCCACCTCAGCTAGCAAGTAAATGACATTGTTATTTTTGTATTGTGTACAGGATGGTTTATTGAGCATGGAGTAGCCTTTCCCAGAATTCTCTCGGTAACTTTTGACTTCTCTGCATCTTACAGGATCCCTGCCTGTGATCAAAGAGGTGGAAGAAGAAGTAAGTTCATGTAATCAGTGCTCTGTGTGTGTGTGTGTGTGTGTGTGTGTGTGTGCGTGTGTGGGCCGGGGGGGGGGGGCTAATGCACAATGGCTTGGTGGATACCGTGGTTATCTCGCGAGAAATAATCCCCTTGCCTAAATCCTCCCTGCATGTGGTTGTCATCTTCCACTCCTGTTTGACACAGTTTCCTCTAATACCTCCATTTCCCTCCCGAAATCCAAAGGCTGTCATCCCAAAGCCTACTGATGAAAATTGGCCTTCCTGACTACCTTTGGCACAGTTACTGTAGAGTCATTAATTGTGCATTGACCGCATACAATACGTGATTCAATTAAATCGAATTTGATTAAACAGCAGCACATTAGGGTCACTGAATCATGTCCTATGTCAGAGCAGGTTAAGCTCAGATGCCTGCAGAACTGAACCGCAGAACTGGGGTGTCTCTGTTACAAGCAGCAGTGATGCATGGCTCAAATTACTGCAGAAAGTTAAACCTAGGCCCGTGCGCTTACGAACCTGACTTTGCTCTGACAGTTAATTCTGTGTCTGCAGCCTGTAGGAGTTGCAGAATGCCAAAGTCCACACCTCACTACCTGTATGCAAATTGTAGGAAGAGAATGTTAAAATGTGATTTGCTGGGGCCTGATTTGGGGTGGGGTTGAATGCATGATTAGCCTTTCACACAGAAGCCTCGATCCCTGTGTATCCCAATATTTAAATAAAAAAAAAAAAGCCTCCGAAGGTTCTTCATCTGTCTCCCTTACCTACCTGGAAGTAAAGGGGAGGAACTGAGTCATGGAAAGGAGGATCTGTTTTTTCGGCATTGGAATGCACTCTCAAAGCCGAACATCTGTCATTAACCAGATGCAAAATAAGCATGAAAGCCTGCTCGGTGTATTGATGAACCGAAGTATACCCTCTAGTGGAGAGATGTGGCATTGCAACATGTTTGTGCTGGAAGGTGCTCTATTGGGAAACTTAGAGTATTCCCTGGTCGTTTGTGTGGGATGATACCTGGGGCGATTCTTTGATTATTCTTTTTAATTAATTGCACTGGCGTCTCATTAATTTCACAGAGCCCAGTGTTTTGTGTTTATGTTGTCAGTGGACCTGTCTGTTGGCAGTGCACTTTGCGATGACATCAGCGAGGGTTTTTCTGACTCGTCCCATCCTTCTGTTTAGGTTAATGGAAATGCGTCCAAAGAGCAGGAGACGGAGACTCGTACACCTGTAAGTCTGTCTCTGTACAGAGTCTTGAAGTACTCTGAGGCCTGCCTCAGTTCAGTTTGTGATTCTGTGCGTGTGTGTGTGTGTGTGTATGTGTGTGAAAGTGAGTGAGAGAGAGAGAGATATTCTTTGTGTTTGTGTGTCTTACTTTTTCGCTCTCTGTATGTCCGTATTGTTATTACGTCCATCACGTAACACACAGCGTGGGTCCTCATTGCGGTAACCTTTTTTTTCTCCTCGATTTCCTTCGCACTCTATTCCAATTTCACTCTTCCTTTTCATTTCACTCTGCCCGTCTCTCCCAATTACTCCCCGCCCCCTTCGCCCAATTTCTTTCTTTGTATCTATTGTTTTGTTATTGTAGGTGTCAGAAAAAGCAGTCGGGGTCAACAGTCCGGGCCCGAGCCTGTCCCTACAGCAGGCTAAAGAGCGCGCGCACCAGAACCGCTCCAGCAAGAGAGCCCCTCACATGGACTGGAGCACGAAGAATGAAGTTTTCAGCAATCTCTAGGACCAGCCCACCCTTTGACCTTTCAACCTACCTCCACAACATATCCTTTTCACTGAGGCCACACTACCAGTCAAAAGTTTTTGCACACCCTAAGATCTTGTAAGATCTTTATCTTACATGTATGTTTACAATAAAGAAATCACTGGAACCCAATACTTGTTTATTACAAGTAATAAATTTACAAGAAAAATCCACTAGTAATCCAGCGCAGGTGATTGAAATGATCACCTCGCTATCAACCCCCTGAAGCTGCTTGATAATGAGTAGATCATTTGAATCACCTGTGCTGGAGCAGGGAGAGATTAACACATGCAGGACAGGTGTGACTCTGGGAGAGGTTTGAGAAGCACTGGATTAGACCATCGTTACTGATCTGCTTAAATACTTACAAAATGACTGATCCTGGTTTTTCTTAATTTGTTTTGCTATATACATGGTTTATACATTGGGCTTCAGTTTTCCCACCTTTCTGTTATACACACAGTGGCCCTCATTTATCAAACTTGCGTAGGATCTGGTGTAGATTCTGGTGTAAATATCAGCGTTCACCAGGTGTCACGTCTGATTTACTAAAAGTGTGTACGTCGCTGATTTCGGTGTAGAACTGGCGTGGCGTTGATAAATCTGGTGGCTGAAACCATCGTAATTTACATGACACGCCCCGATAAATTCATGCTCCGGGAGGCATAGTCCTGCCCACTTTACGAGATGGACTCTCGAAAGACGGCAAAGAAGAGAGAACTTCACTGAGGAGGAAATATAAATTATCCTGTCTGAGGTGGAGAAAAACAAAATAATTTTATTTGGAAGCCTTAAGAGTGGCAAAAAGGGAGCCCAGAAGGCTGCAGTTTGGAAAACTATTGCTGCTGCGGTAAACACCGTTAAGGTGGAAAACCGGAGTGCAGCAGACGTCTTAATTTAATTCATCAATAAATCGAAGTGACTATTTGCACTTGTCCAAGCACAAAAATTGATCGAAATTCGCGTTAGACGTACTTATAAGTGTGGCCAAGATGCACATTTCTCCATTGCCCATACTTATTTTAAGTGTATCCAAAGCTAAATTTTTTTTCTTGGCCAAACTTATTTTAAGCAGTACTTTATAAGCGGCACTGGAATGGTCATCAACTGGCGCACTTATAAGTTTGGCCAAGAAAAAAATTCAGCATTGGCCACACGTATAAGTGCGAATAACATCGGCCTCTATAAATTCAATTTATAGATCCATGATATTTCATGTTATATAGCCTACATAATAGACAATCCAAATGCTTTACATGTAGGTAAAAAAAAAAAAAAGTGGTCCGATTTTAAGATCGCCACCAACAAACGGGTTGCGGCGCTCAGGCGCAGCAGCGCATGGACCGGTGGAGGCCAACCAGACTCGAACATCCGGCTGTCACCGTTCCAGGAGCGCATGGCAGCAGGGCTCCCCCTCCATCGTGGGAATACGAGTTTGGGGGACACGGATGAGACCCCACCGCCTCGATCGGAGCTGCATGAGGGTAATTGTTAAAATACAGTCTGCAGAGATCACTCTTCACTGTACTTTTATTATGACATTTTATTGGCTGCCACACAAAACAAGCAGCCACTGGTCACTTTCCCGGAGGAGATCTTCTCTGTGCCGAAAGTTCCTCACACGTTGGACAGAAGCTTATTCCAATAACAATAGAAGATCTGCCATTGTCAAAATGTGGCCAAAGTGTCTGTAGGCCTGTATATACTGGGCAACAAAAGAAATGCAAGTTAGCTAGTTAGTCAATGTACTCTTATGATTACTCAGTCAAAGTGACCGCAAAATAAAGAGAAGTTTGATGAAACGAGTGTAAATGTGCACGCGCTAGTAATAAATTTGCTTTTCTAAAATAATTACGCGCAAACTTATTTTCCAGTCTGCCTTTAATTAACTTGCATTTCTTTTGTTGTTCAGTATATATCTGACTGGATGAGCATCTGACATACCACACTGCATATCTGCCAAGCCCCGCATTGCGCTTAATCAAATTGATTGTAATTATCAGCCGTCTGGCCTGACAAGCAGGTTGTCTCAAAATATAAGTTTAATAATTTCTCAACACAGGTGTCTTATTTATTTATTTAGCCTATTTATCTATTCAGACTATTTATTCATTTTACGAATAAGAGCAACAACAGCATGACGTCCGCATCCCCGCACATGGTTTATTACTCATTTTAACAGCTGCACTCGTTCCTGCATGTTGTTCGCCGGTTTCAGATTTGCGTACACCTGGTCAGACCTGGCGTGAGATTTTTGCGGACCGCTCGCTCACGTTCAGATTGATAAATGCCGATCCTTGCGGCAGTTTTGGCGTACACCCATTTTTTTGGTGTACGCACGTTTGATAAATGAGGGCCAGTATGAGACTATTACACAAGAGCAAAATAGAAAAAATTGTGACAATTACAGAAAATATTGGGGTGTGCAAGAACTTTTGACTAGTAGTGTACATCCACACTAATACGTTTTAATTGTAAAACGCGTAACTGCTGTGACGTTTTCACCTAGCGTCCATCGTACTTCGGCATTTTTGAAGCCCTCAAACGGAGATTTTTGAAAATGCTGCTGACCCCATTCTAGTTTATAAACGCCGGGATTGCGTTTTAGCTTGGACCTAGATTGTTTTTGTTTTAAAACGCCATTTTAAAATGAAAACATACTGGTGCGGACAGAACCTAACTCTGGGGCTGTGTACCGATAAGCGTACTCTCCTGCTATTGAGTATACAAACTGTATAAGTTGTGGCCAGTGGGCTTAGCTCAGCTAACTCGCGAGTAAGAAGCAAGAGAGAGTGCATTAGTCATAAATCTTGGATGCAAGTAAGAGGCCAGGGGTCAAACCCCACTTCGGACGCGATAAGTGCCCCAGCTCATAAAAACTTGTATACTGGGTAGCACGGAGAGCACTGATTTGGACACAACTCATGGATTCAGACACACAGGAGTTATTCTAGTTTATCAAAGTATTAGTGAGAGGGAAGTATGATACTAACCAACTTTAAAAAGTAATGAAAAATATGAGTACAAACAACAAGTCTAATAAATGTCAACTAAAACAGAATTAATGTTTCCTGTACATATGGATTCGAAAAACAGTTTTTAGAAAGACACTGAAACCAAAAATGCCCTTAAATGTTTAAACCACAATTCTTCTTTACAGTCGTTCCAATAGATGTTTCATTTTCTCATTTCTTAACTTGTGTTTCAGCAGAATAGTAAAGGAGGATTATTCAGTGATGAAAACATAACGTAATTCATGTTCATGAGGATTGACACTGACGGTTATCCCAGTGAGAAACTATTCTAAAAGTCTGTTTTGTTATTAGAAAGTATGTGTTCATGTGTTAGTGCACTTGCGCGCACGTGTGTGTGTGTGTGTGTGTGTGTGTGTGTGTGTGTGTGTGTGTGTGTGTGCGCGTGTGCGCACGTGTGCTCATGCATGTGTGTCCAGATTATCTGAAATTGACTGCTGGTCAGAGAAATTTGTTCTGATGAACTTCTGTAATTTTTTTTTTATTTAATGCTTCTAATTTCCATCTGTTTTCTATTTAAACATGACAAGGATTTAAGAATTTTGATTAATCACTCTGACCATTACTTTTTACAGTATAGAAGCGAGGGGTCCATTGTTTATAGGGTCCCAAAGGAAGCATTTTAATCAATGTTTAGAGTTCAAGCAGTTTTTGCACGTTTCGCGAGAGTTTGACAGTCTAGGTGCTGAAATCCGACCATCTGCTCCTCATTCCTACCTAGTGGATGAATCATTTCAATGACTAGAAAATCTTGGCATTTAGATTAAATATGAAGGAAAATTTTTACATCATGAACCTGAGTTTTTCCACCTGTTTTATTTGTGTTGGTTTAGGCTTTGTTGACTGTTTGATGTGTCTGTCTGCCATTTATAGTTGTTCTCTAATGTTATATCCTAGATACCTAGAGTAATATAGTTTAATTTTTTGTGAACGGTTTTTTGTTTGTTTGTTTTTCCACCATAGGATATTTTGTACCCTCTTGTCAGAATCAATGGCTGATATGACTGTTATTTTTTATTATAGAAGGCTAATATTGTAATATCATATATTGTAATAAAGTTTAACTTCAATGCTCTTGAAATCCTTAGTGAACGAAACATTACTTCCAAATTTGTGTTTGGATTTTGGAATCTAGTTCCATTGCAGTCGTGATTTTCATGGCTGGAGAAAAAGACTTAACTTCATTTTTTTTTTTTTCTTGAAGGTGCAGTATCAGTCAAACATGCATGGATCAAAATTTCTTATAGTAGCTGAGAGATATCTGGTTCAAAATGAACGATTTTCTCACGTATTAAGCTAATAATTATTAATAATATAATAATAATGTAATGTATTCTCTATTATTATTATGATCGTTATTATTATTATTTGGCATTGCATATTCGTTTGTCAACCTTCAGTGCAGGGTTCGGTGACGTAACGTGAACGTCACATCGATGCCACTGATTGCGGCGAGTATTTCTGTGGACACTACGGACACACGTTTGTGTCATGGTTGCTTGCGAAAAAAAATGTTTAAGATGTTGATCTACTACAAATTTTGGGTGACATTTGGACTTCAGTGGGGAGTCAATCTGCATTTATTTGACTTAGACTTTGTCAAACCAACGAACAAGCTAACATACTGTACTTGCTAGCTACGGCAGCAGTGCATTTCAGATCGGTCAGGCTTGCTAAACAAGTCCGACCTGAATTGCTTTAGGGATGAATCTGCTGACATTGCTAAAACTTAAGCGCTTAGCACGCTAGAAGGCGTTTCAAATGTCCTTTGGGTATATTCGATAAAGCAACGGAATATTTAGCTAATATAGGCCACACATATCTATGTACCCATGTCTATTAATTCACCGCTTCAGAGTTCTGAAATAGCATTAGCGAGTAGCTAATTTGTGCGAGCTGGTCATGGCTTGATTTTTGCACTACATTAAATGAAGGAAAAAAATATAAAATTCTGTATATTTGGTTCATTTGCCTGCACCTGGATCTCTGTGGGAGAGACAGGCCTCATCAAAGTTTGCTGGCTGTTGCTATGGCTACCCACTCGCAGACACACACGGTCAGTTCTGCAGCGGTTTATGTTTCACATAGGTACAATACAACCATATTCAGGACTGAGAAGCGGAATTTCCACAAGATTAAAGTAATGACTCAGAGATTCAAGTGACTGTGGTTTGAAGGATTTTATTAACCAAGTTTAATACAAAACTCCAGCACTGCTGCACGCTAGTTGTCAGTAGAAAAATAACCCTGTCCATTCGGAATGATTGTAAATTCAATTGGTAAATCAGGAAGAAATAAAGTTAATCATCAGCTTTTACCAGTGTACAATTGAAACGAATTTAAAAATAGCCTAGGGCAACACACACTCTATGTCACACTCGCTCAGTCAATCTGCCACGGCCTCAGGTCTTACCTGACATTGTGCTACAGTTCCTGTGTGTCAGTGCGCTAGGAGCGCTAGCAAGCTTATGGCTGTCAGTATTGTGCGTTCGCACTGTACCCACACCTCTGCTTCGCACAAGGGTTAAGAAAAATCTAGAAAGCATCCAGTCCAGACAAACTCAAATGGAGTGGTTTCACTGTGTGCATTCTTCATGCAAGAGAAGTTAAGTGGTTGTCCTGGGTCAGAAACAATGATTGTCATCGCGTCTCAGAACACCAGCGTTCTCGATTTTCGCCTTTCCTGGGTGACGACTGGAATACAGCTGCTCCCAAGACTACAAACAGTAGTAACTTCACTGGTGTATTCAGCTCATACAACCACAGATGATGTTCACATACTACCATGTTTGTGTTCTTCTTCTCAAACTTTTATCCGTGGGGTTGCTACATAATAAAGCTGGCCAGCGCAAACATCTTTCGCCATTGGTGAGCTGGTTCCAGTCGTCACTGACGGCAACAAAGTACCTTCATCCACAAGAGCCCCGCCCCTGCTCGGCAATCCCAGCATGCCTCACTGCGTCAGCGGCCTCTTGTAAAGCGACATGACCTTCTGGGTGTGCAGTCGCTCCCACACGCGCCCCTCCATCTGCATGTCGTGGTTGACATAGAAGATGAGGGGCTTCTTCACCTTGTCGAAGTAGTGGTCCGAGAAGGCTTTGTAGTTGTCGGTGATGTAGCCGTATGCCGACACCTAAATAGAGAGAACCAAAGGGCCCTTTAAGTCCAATTAAGTTCCTCCCACGATGCACCTCTCTGTTATCCTGGAGGGTAGCAGATGGGAAGAGGCGGGGCCAGACCCCCCACTTAAAAAAAATGCAATCCTCTCGCCTGCACCTTTACTAAGCTAAATATTTATTTACCTGGCAAATTTGTAAATTCCAGTATGGACCCCCCCTGCCCCCTGCTCTCCACTTTCAAAACCACTCTTGTGCCTTTGGTACTATTACACACATATACTCATCGAAAGGGTACAAAAGTGAAACAAAACTTTCCATGAGGCTATTAAGCAAAAAAAGCAAAAAAAATATTTAAAAAAAGAATTGGCTGAAATATCAGCAATGCAAAGGCCAATAAAGTCAATTTCAGTAAGTATTTCTATGCCATTCAAAGTGAAACTAATGGGTTGAGACAGTTTCAGCCATTTTAAGATTTGTCACTGGGTGAGAAGAGTTCACTTGTCAAGAAAATAGTCACTTTAAACAAGCCAATTTTGCGCATGAGGAATAGATAAGAATGAGATTCATGTTTACATGTCATTGCAAGACTGAAACTTTTTGAGACAAACATTTTTGGCAGTGAGAGATGTGTAACATTAAACTGCCATAGTTCCTCTTTTGGTCAGATGAGGCAAGCAGATGGCGCGCACTGCCAAGTTGGTCTGACACTGAAAGACCACACAGGAAGCAGTGAAGCAGCGAACAGGAAGTTGTGCAGAGAGGAGGAGTTTCGCAGTCACCTGATCGCAAGCGTGTAGGGCGGTAAACAGCAACAGTGCACCTGTGCTGGGCATGTACAGGTGAGCGTACTTCTTCTGTAGGAGCGGTGACTTCAGGAAACTAAATGATGACATCACAACAGAATATGTTAACGACATCACATCAGAACTTCATAATAACATCACACCAGAACTTCACAATGACATCACACCAGAACTTCACAATGACATCACGCCAGAAGTTCACAATGACATCACGCCAGAAGTTCACGACCATGTAATTACCCCAGAATGTCATAACAAAGTACTTCAACCATTCCATCATGTGCACAATGAAACCTTTTCACCACACAAGTTCTCAGAAATTATTTTTTATGACCATCAATCCCCCCGCCCCCAGTTTTAAATACCCAGTTATAGTCATGTTGTAATGCTTGACGCAATATCAATTTATAATCGCAATATATTCATGTCTCTGGAGAGCAAGGACAAGCATGTTTACTTCTCCAGGGTTGATGTGAACCAACAATATCTAATCACTATAGGACAACGAGTAAACTTGGCACCAAAAAACTTCTTTCATATGCATCTTTTTACGTCTGATTTTATGTCTTAAAGTGTTTACATTTCATTCCAAATAAGTACAGGTTGACATAGAATTTTGCCGTATGACTGTGTAAGAGAGGTCAGGTGGTGACGTGACTATCTCTCCATCACACCGATACTTTAAAAATTTTTCAATATTTGCTGTTTTACTTTTATTTCTGGCAGAGGGTTTCTCACAATAAACGAGTTTCTCAAAGGCGATACTGACACTAATAAGGAACAGAACATGGTTTTCCTACCTGTCTTTGATATACCTGACGAAGTCTGGGTGAAGAATCTTAAACTTGTCAGCAGAGGTCTCCGGACCAAAATATTTGGACGGCCTGGTTGACAGGAAATAGGACGGGGAGAGTAACCTAGCCATAACTTTATCATGCTCCTTAGAATCAAAAGCAGAGTTCAAATATGTTAGGTCATATTTAACAAAGTTAGCACAAGGTGGTAAATGTTGGGAATAACAGTGACCCCTAGAGGACTTCTCTGATATGTACTGATTCAAGGTTAACAGTGAGAGACTCTGACCAAATATGTCTAAACACGGATGGTCCGACAGAGTCAAGCTAAGTATCCTTAACTGAGGATTTTGATTAAGAAAAATAAGGAATTTTCAAATGCAGTTCTGGTAAACTCGACCTGTAGGATGAAAAATGATGTTGAACCGTCAGAACTGTCATACGTCAGACAACGACGAGTTTTGGCAGGCACTGCCCTCCCTTGGCATACTCACACATCGCCCTTGTCGTGGTCGGAGGGAACCGGAATTCCTTTGATGGCAGACGACATCAAGAGATAATCGCGTGCATTAGCAGGGATGAAGATATAGTGAACTCCCTGCGGGGAGACGGACACGAAATGAGACGCTACTAAAATCAACCCCTGAATTTGAGTCAGTCCTCTTTCCTTGCTACCTTTCCTTGTTCCTTGGGGCACTGGTTGGGATAGAAGCCAAGGAAAGGAAGAAAAGACTGGGGAATTGCAAAAACGCAAATTCAAAAAATGCTAGCTAGGTCAGCTACAGGAGGAACAATTGATCATATGCCACATATTTTGAGAAAATTCTTTTGCACGAGATAAGCTTGCGTGTCCTTGCTCAAGATATTTTTGGGGAACTCCCTGCTCCTGCTTCCTGCTCCCTACTATCGACTTAATTTAACACTCAGTGGATGGAATGTCCTTAAAATTACAGACTTTGATTAATTTCTGGGTTGGGGAACAACAAGCATATGAGGACAGATAAAATGAGCTTGGAGGAAGCCTTTTGACATTTCAGCGGCTGAGGGAATCCTGTCCTGGCGGTAATATTAGCATACTGGCAGACGTCCTGTTCTCATTCCTGCCCAGCACTGAACCCAAGCACCTCAGAGAACAGCTCCAGTAAAGAGAGGGAGGAGACACGATTCCATTAAAAAAGCTCATGGCAACCGAAACGTGTGGTTTTCTTCCCCCTATTGTAACACATCATAAAAAATTGAAGAGAAACTTACAAATATTGCTCTCTTGGCCTTATTTTTTTAATCTAATTTTGATTATTATATATGTGAAACATCTAACTATTTTTAACCGTTTGTAGAGTGGGTTTACAATGTTCTTTTTTTTCAAATTTTTAAGTTTTCAGAGAAATGTATCGCTTTTGATTGTTAAATTAGCATTACAATCGTCAGCTATGAACATTCTGTTGTCACAATTTAGGATCTCGCTCCTAAAAGGATTGAATGCATGTCTGGGGAGCAAAATGGTTGTTTAGTTGTGAAGCTCTTCCTTCTCTTACCGGTCCCTGGGGTACTGTTTTAAACCCCGCCCCCCAGTAGGCGGCCAGGGAGTTCTTCAGGGTGTTGGCCGTGAAGCCGTAGAAGGATGTTCTGGTGCCCACGTCTTCCTCGAATCCCTTCGTGATGGCCCCATTCACCCTGAAAGGACAGACCGCTATGATTCTCAATATGGACCACAATTCTGCAATAAGACTGAATTCCTTACGCCAAATTAGTAGCACGGACAGATGGAAAGCCGTTGCTGGTCAGCGACATAGCCACATGTGCACGAGGGTGCACCTTTTTAGATTCCCTCTGCCTAAAGACAGTAGTAACACCAAAAGAATGGTTTACATTGGAATGACTGCTGTATATAAGGTAACGGACCTTGTAATTCATAAAAGGTCATTACTGAGGGTATCTTCCTGCACTGTTATAAACTGGCACCTTATTTACCTTATTTGCCAGTTGTTTTAATTGGCACCTTTTTTGCCAGTAATTTTAAGTGCAATTTTGCAATCAGTTTATAACAGAGTGCAAATGGCGACCAAATCCTCGCACTCCTGTGTATCTCTTGTTTAACCTGAGAGGGGTCAAAACTGCATAAACAGCCTGAGGGCCAGCCTGCAGCTTGCAAAGCCTGGTCCACTGCAGTGACATGTGCCAATTTCGTGGTTCTTTGTATGTTAACTGTAAACCACAGCTATAGGTAAAATAACAAGGAAACACTGCGTAAATTTAACTGTTAAATTCAGTCAATTCATCACAGTGTGTTAAAACAAGGAGTGTAAATTCCATCCCTGACTGAATTTCCCTGGCTGGGGGTCAGTTAAGCCACTGGTGCCAGATTGTGACCCAAGGGCAAACTGGGTAGATAAAACAAACGGAGGAAAAGGTTTGTACATTCAAGCATGCAGCCACTGCCTTTACACAAGGTCTGGAATTATTCCACACCAGCCAGCGGAGAACAAAAACACAGACTTAGAGCCATAACTGCACCCTATCAATTATTTGTGAGTCTGAAAATAAATATCTGATCACTGTAGACACCTTTCAGCTCACAAACGCGCTCCAGGGGAACAACGTGCAGCTGTGATGGTTAGACCGGTTTATTAGTTGGAGAGGTGTTTTGGAAATCGCCCCGGGGCTGGCCAGAGGGGTGTACTACAATGCGTGATTGATGTGTTAAAGAGGTATGTTGAGCCTAAAGCTGGGCTTTTCATTGTTAGAAAGGCGGCTATCTTCCAACCCGTCATGGTAAGTTACAGTGCTTCTGATTGCGACTGCAGGCATTGTTGAACCAACTCACGCGAAGAAAGCCAAACAAACGTTGAACTTGCTTCAAAGTACACCCCTCTGAACAATGCCTATTCTTGTTCTAGCTCAGTTTTTATTAATATCCTCTCATTGTGGAGAAATTTCCGTGAATTTCGACTAGAAATGACTATAAGTCATCAAGATTGAAGTACAGAGAGGTTCTGAAAGTATTCAGATAGTGGCAGAATTTTAGATGGCTGTTAGTCCGACACAGTGGATTGAAATACCCTTGAATTATGGTTCAGACTGACAGCCCTATATTAAGTTTTTTAAATTTAGATTAAGTGAAACCATTTAGGAATCCCTTATAAAAATTTACTATAGTTAACTATAGTTTACTACAGTAAAATTGATGTAAACTATAGTAAACTACACTGTACTACAGTAAACTATAGTTTGTTGCAAATATAATATAGTAATTGAATATCACTGCTATAGTTTACTATAGTAGAGTTAGACTTTTGTGATTTACTACAGAGTTACTACAGTATAGCTATAGGTTGTACTATCTGTAGGCAAAATGATAATGTTTTTTGTTTTTTTTGGTGACTGAGTACACTTACACATCTGGTGGGGTATAATGTCGTATGAATAACTTGTCCATTGATAAGTGATGTCCAAACTCAATATCGGACTGAAAAGGCTGACACTAATCCAAAAGTATGCAGGTGAAGTGTAATTATCTCATAATTCTGCAAAAATACCATAATTACTATAGAAAACCATGGTATTTTAACTGTAGTATTTTGTGGTAATTTTTCATAAGGGATCACAGGCTAAATATAAAATTATATGTGTTTGTGGACCTCACTATATAGTCGTCATGCCCCACTTTCGGCTGCCTGCCTCCACCCAATTATTTAATTACCCCTTCTGCTCTTTGAGTAAATTATCCCACCTGCTAATCCTTTGTTAGTTATTATCTCATTGTCTATTTAAACTTCGGTTCTCCCCCTCACAGGCAGGTAGCCTTGATGTGAAACACTCTTTTGTTTAGTGCTCTACCTTTTTTGTTGAACCTGAAGCGTTTGTATTAGTATTGTAGTGTCACCTTGATTTAGTTAATAAAATATCACGTCCCTGCACTTGGGTGCTCATATTCCCTCACTTTTCTGGCACCCACCTAACACCTTTGGGTGCCAGGACATTACAATAGTTGTAAGTCCTACATGGGAGACATGACTGGGAATGTAGTCATGGAAACGGGAGGGGGGAGGGGCTGTACCGGAAGACAAAGTGGTGCGCGTCGATGGCCTTTCCCTGACGGGACCCCTTCAGGATTCCACCGTTCCCCACGACGGCGCAGCGCACGCACCCTCCGTGCTCGTCCCGGTCAAACAGCTGCCCGTTTCGCGGGTCGCTAAGGAGGGCCAGAGTCGAGTTCACCACTTACGCACGACACACACACACGTACACGTACACATATGCCACATGCAAGGCCCGCAGGCAAACGGTCGCAAGCACACGCAACCAAACACACGGAGACACAAACGCACATACACACGCACAAACACACACAAACGCAAACGTGAGAACATGCGCGTAGACGCATAAACAAATGCTGACAAGGACACCGACTGACTGAAATGATCCAAATAAAATACTCGACATTATAAACAGAATTCTTAAATAGAAATCAGCAATGCCCCCCCCCCTCCCTTTGCAACAAACTTTATACACCAGGGGAAAATAAGAGCATGAAATTTCTGAATTACACTTTTTTCCATCCTTTCAGCTGATTACACCAAATGGGTTTATCCCCTATAGAGTAAATTGGGGTTAAGGGCCTTGCTCAGGGGCCCAACAGTGAACCTTACTGTGATCACAATGGGGCTTGGACCATCATTCTATGCCCTTATCAAACACATTAGCCGCAATGCGAATTTATATGTAAGAAACCACTGTGCGTTGTAGGGGTCGGGTGGCGGCTGGTACCATCAATGGGAAGTCCCTTCCAGCCATAAGGGGTGGGGATCTGCTGCAGACGCTCCCACTGTTTTGGGCTGAAGTGCCCAGCCCACTGCAGCACCGGTACGGAGAAGTTGAAGCCGAGCGCTGGGTCCTGCAGGGCATTCTCTCTGAGGACGCAGGGCCTCAACGCCTGGAGGAGCACAGGGACCAATCACAGACTGACACACGTGGGCCAATCATAAATTGCGAGAGAGGAGCCAAACAGGACAGCCAAAAATAGAATAAGACCTGGGAGCTACACACACGGGAGCCAATCATCAAATGAGGTATTGCAGCTTGACACACAGAAACCAACTAGAGTGTTTTTAGTTGTAAAAGGAAATGTCTTAAACCCCCCCCCCTTCAAGAAGCTGCAAAATACCATATGGCACCACTTCAATAGTCAATCAATACGACTACAAAATTTAGTATAGAAATATTGAGCGGTTTCTGAGTTATGGTCCAGAAACACTTTGGGACTGCCACACAGATCCTGATGCTGACTGAAATGGAGCCAAAAACTATATGTCTCCTTATCCCTCTCCCCAGGGGAGATACATGATCACAAACTTAGGTACAGCTTCCAAACACACAGGGTCCAATCGAAGTCATACACTCAGAAACCAATCACAGAGTGAGATACTGTTGCTGAGCACGCAGGAACAATTTGGGTATCTTTCCATCCTATTTGTCTCGTCTTTTAACAAGGAGGCATGGGAAGTCACCATCTCCGATCAATGGATGTTCTGCAATTTGTCGTCCCCAAAGTACGAACTGAACTGGGCAAGAAAGCATTTAGGTATTCGGCACCTATTGCTTGGAATAAATTACACTCTGAACTTCAACTTCAAGCACTTGCAACATTGAATGAGTTTAAGCTCTGGTGAAATCATAGCATTCTACCTTATCTGTGTGCAAGTGTTTTATGTGAGCAAGTTTCAATGTTAATTTTATCTGTTGTTTATTGTTGTTTAATATAACTATGCTGCTGCTCTCTTGGCCAGGTCTCCCTTGTAAAAGAGATCTTTGATCTCAATAGGACTAACCTGGTTAAATGAAGGCTAATAATAAGAACCAATCACTAACTGCGACACAGGAACCAAACAAACAGGAGCCATTCACAGATTGGGACATAGGAGCAAACTCAAGGAACCCAATCAAAAAATGAATTATAAAAGCCAATCAAGCTTAAGAGCCAAACACACATTTTTTTCCTTGCGAAGGATTGTCTCATCCCTCTACGCAAAATATCTTCGAAGACTTCTCATTTCTATTCCTAACTCATTTAACAGATTTAAGTCTGAATAATGTCGGACCTCAATCGATCGCAGGGGGAAGCATAAGGAAGTAACGTGGAAGGGATTTGAGAAATCAGGAAGGACTTTCCCTTCCGTGCTGTTACCCACATCTTTCAAAGGGGGCGCTGTGGTCCTCTTCTCATCCTCTTGTAAACTGGGTGGGCGGCCTTCAGTTGCTTTCGGCCTGAAATTAAATTAAAAGCCATTATGAAGCTAAGTCGAGATGAGAATGAATTCAAAATGTATTTCGCCCGACCTTTTGCTGGAAGCAAGATTCTACTGCAAACAGGATCACAAGCAAACACTGCAGATCACTACAGCCAACATGGCCACCTGCAGAGGGCAGCATACTTAATGACTATTTTCCCTGATCTGCAGTTAGTGGTTTACTGGGTTATTTAGTAGCATATCTATTTTAAGTGGTATATGGTATCCAGAATATGGTCTGGTTAAATTAGGAGACAGGGTGGTTATATAACTGGATGGAACATGCGCGTGGACCTGTGAAGTGACTAAATCAAAGAGACTTTTCGGCCACACTGACTGCACAAATCAGCATACTCAACACTTACTTACCCAGAGTTCTCTGTTCTCATCACTTCTCAGTTTGAGAATGGTGTGGGGTTAACTGCACAATTAAATGAACTTCACATTGGTACATATGTTTTTCCCCCAAATGCTAAATACCTGTTCTGAGGGTGCAGTTGAAATTTTAAAAGTTTTTCCATTTGTGTCAAATGCCTTAATAAAGAAGATAGGCAAACACAAGCGATATCACGTGTGCTAAGGTCAGATTAAGTGGATTCATTGTGATGTGCAGTCAGTTGCAGAATCATCGGCGCTCCAGACCGGAAATGCTAATAAACTTTTAAAAGTAAGCCTAAAGCTATGGAGATAATATCAAAATGCAAAGATTCAAAAAAAAAAAAAAAAAAAAAAATGTTCTAGGGGAACTAATCAAAATCATCATGAGGTGGGATTTAAGTCATTGTCTTGCTGGAAAGTCCACATATGGCAAAGTACCAGCCCTCTAGCAGATTGTCAGTCAAAATTGCTAAAATTGATATTTTTGAAATCCATTAGGCCATTGATCTTAACCAGCAGGCTTGGGCCTCTAGAATTAAAGCAGCTGCAAAACATCTCCGATTCGCCATCATACGTCACCATGGTTATGGGGTGCCTTCTTTGTACATGCCTGTTTTGAGACCAAACATGCCCATTCTGTATCTGACCAAAACTATCAGTTTGGTCTCATCCTACAAAAGCTTTTGTCCAATCATAATTTCAATGACCACTGTCAAATTGCAATCTCTTGCTTCTATGTCTTAAGGAGAGAAAAGGCTGTCTTCTTGTAACCCATCCAAAGAGCATGTCACTGGTGACTACTGGTGCTTTTCGAAAATCTGGTGACGCCACAAATCTACTAAGGCCTACAGTTGATGGGGATTTTTTGCTTTTCTCACTATCGTCCTTCCTGGCATTTGGGGCAAAATGCAGCTACCGTGGTACGCTTCTCAGAACCATTTAACCGTAAACTCAAACAACCTCAGATCAAGACCTTGTTTCCATGGCGACATATAGGATTCGACACCACAGACGTTTCCGTTCACTTTGACCTTCTTTCCTGAGAAAAGCCCCAAGCGAGTGTATCACTCAGACTCTTCAGGAAGTTAACTTTGTCAACAAAGAACCAATATGAAAATTCTAAATGCTCAAAGGCTAAATAAGGAATCAATAGTGAAGTAGTTCACAACATTGGCGAGTGTCTGCACTGTGAAAGACAGGAAGCAGACAAAATGATTGTAAACATGCATTAAGTAAACGTATATTAAACATGCATTAACTTGTGAATTATGTCTGGCCATTTGTTCATGTCATGACATGTGTACTAGCAAGCAGAAGGTATTCAGTCTTGAGCAAGATAATTGGATAAAGCGGGCTAGAGTGGGAAAAACCAAACATGGTTTCCAGGCTTTTTATTCCTTTAATAGCATCTAAATTCAGCACTCAGCACGAGCCGTGTCCTCCACAGCTCTTGATAAGCTGTTCCACCCGTTTTGGCATGGAGCTGACCAGGTTTTTGCGGGTTGCCTTGATTTCTTCATCATGATGCCACACCTGGACAACTGCATCGATGACTTTGGCTTCTGTGGTGCAGTCATTTTTCTGCAGCCTTGACTTGATGATGGACCAGAGATTCTCAATGGGATTGAGGTCAGGTGAATTACCAGGCCAGTCTGACACAGTTACAGTACTGTGTTGATGATACAATCACATTAGTTGCATCATACAAGAAATTAACGAAACATGGCTAAAAGGTACTATGCAGTGATCTTTGAGGTGGTTATGTAAAACATCCATCACTTGGCATGACTATTTGCATTCCATTCAGCTCATTCAAATGACAAGCACTTTTATCCAATTAATTAGCACAAGACTGTAGACAACAAGTTGCCTGGTACAGATGTCCATGCTAACTTTTATACAAGAAAACCTGCAATACATCTGAGCTTTAGCAGTAACGAATGCTGCAGAACCCGTTTGGGGGCAGATTGGGGAATGTGGAAACACACTTTGTGGCCAGAATACACAGTTTGAATTTGTAAAATATAATACTCCACAGATGTGAGATGGACGGGAAACCTGTAAAACTATGATTTTGGGGTAAAATTGGACTTCCTGCACACTATTGCTTGATGCGCAGTTCAGCATTATTGCAGACACACACAAAAAAAACTCATTGTGCCATTCAACTGGAGCACTGAAATAATTTTTTAAAAGATATAACTTTCATTATCTTGTGCTGTTGAAAACCTATCATGTGGTGACTTGTTTAAAAGAGCTCCCTCAAGGTCGATACGATAGGTTTTCAACGGCTTTTTCTTTTTTGATATCTTCCGTCATTGAGCAACAATAGCTGCATTTAGTGCTCTACACTGTAAAACCAAATGTATTAGTTCTGAACATATGCTAAACACTTTTGTGCAACACTTTTTAATCATGTCACAGGGTTTAGATTCAGTTTTACAGTGTATTCAACAAATCTGAAAAACCTTGATCACAACATCCAACATCAGTGTTTCGAATGAGAACACCTATTTACAAAAATAATCACCAGGCATTTAACTTTTGCACACTGGTGTTTAGATTATAAATATGTCCCATGTTCCACAGTTTTACAGTGTATGGGTTAATGTCGCCTGCTGTATCACTTCAGATTTCCAGGTGAGGCATCACTGAATATCAAAGTGCAAATTTGAGAGTGTAGAGAAGTTTCCAAAACCACAGGCTGCGCTTTCAGTAGTAGCACCAGCTGGTATAAAATTGAACTAATGGCTTCAAGCACAACACCTGCGTACAGTGGAAGTTTTTTTTTAAACAACAACAGGAACGGTGAAGTGCATCTCCGCACCAATTCTGTCGCACAAGCAGGAAGAACAAGAATACAATCAGCATTTATTTATTTATTTATTTATTTATTTATTTTTGTCACCGTAATGTTTTACCCTTCAAAATGTGTGTGTCTGAATTTGCGTAACTGTTCTCTTTAAAAGAATGCAGAGCCAGTCCAGTCATGCCCGCAGGCTAACGTACTTTCGGTACTTCTCTATTTCAAAGAAGTTTCGAAAGGTTTGACAGTAAGAGGAACGTTTGCCACGTGCGCCATATAATGATGGTTTATTAACCTGACATTTAATTTCTGCACCATAGGTGACTGATGAAAGTTTCAATTAGAGATGTGTCTTATGCGCCAAAAGAGTCTGTCTTAATAAGTCTTTTCATCTTCCTAATTTTTCTCACTGAAGTTGGAAAAGTTACTGTGTGCTTGACAAGCAAATTTTTCTTTTCCCTTGGGGCAAATCTGGAAATGTGTCAAAATTATGTAGCCTCATCAACAACATTGTTGTCTTACCGAGAGGACAGGTGATAGAAATAAGCCTTTAAGTCGAAATACAAGAATAAAATGCTTGATGAGAAGGACTTCTTTTTCTTTTTTTTTTTTTTGCTGAGTATGTACACTGAGTATGTATTTTTCATCCATTATGGCTTTTGGGAAAAACACTGCATCTGCAGAGGTGTATGCTGTATTACTGCAAATGTAATAAGCCCCATGATTACTTAGTGCCCAATATCTTCCATGTTGAGCAGTTAAATTATGTGGCCGTTATGTCGGTTAAAATATGTAATGCATCCTGACTAAGAACGTCGTTCAGTGAAGGGGCTGTTTCAGCAGAACAGGACTGCTGAGTCTCTGAAGTTAATTACTCAATAATGCAGAAAAGCAACAGTCACTATTCTGAGCGTAATGACATGAGAGATCGATAACATTCTCGGGAAATATGACAAACGTGAATAATTCTTTTCAACTTCACAATCACCAACTAAACAGGAACAATGTGACATGCTAATACTAACTTTTAGAGGGTAGAACCTGTTGCTTACAGGTGAAAGAACATTTAAGTGAAGTGGTTGCCCGTGGTTACCTTCCGAGAATGACGTGCCCACCGCTGTGTATGAAGTCCAAATCATAGTGTCCGTAAAGAAAAGCGGTTATTGTAAAGAAGACGATCCCCAATAGAAAAGCGCACTTCCATGTCCACGTTCTCATGCTCGCGGGAGAGAGGAAACAGAACCATAAATGAGAATATGATCAACCTCGCGCGTTAGCGCCGCGCTTTGGTATTTCACAAGTTTGTCGTTTAAACAAATTCATGAGCGGTTTGTAGTAAAACTGGAAAAACAAGACAGAAGAACAGAGCGGAATCGTGTTCGAACCACGACCCCCCTGCTGGAGGGCAACCCTCTGTAGTTCCTCTCTTCACTGGCGCTCCCCGGAGAACGATAATAGGTGTGGAGCAGAGAAAGAGGTGGGCTGGGTTCATGTACAGTAGTAAGAAAATACCAGCCCCGCAGTCGTCACATGCTGCAAATTACCATGAGACGTTCAATAGCCCAGGAAGTTGAGAATTTAATAGTAAAATTAGGTTCGATAATCTGTTTTGTAACGGTGTTTCAAAAAGAGAGAGAGAGCGAGAGAGAGAGAAAGAGACTTTTGAAATCCAGAGGACGAAGGAAAAACAAACTAGGCTTTTATTTTTATTGTTCAATTTCGCTACGCCCATAGCAGTCGTCTACTTTTAGATAATTGTATAAAGACACGTATCTATTGTATGATGGCGGGGAGTGTTATATTAAACCTCCTGGCGAATCTTCCCATAAGTCTGCAGTCTGAATCCATACAGTAATTTCGAGTTCACTGCGATGAATGGCTCACTGCCAGCAGAGGAGGTAAGAAAAGTGTAAAACCTGTGTCTGTGTTTTACTGATGAGGAGTTCTGTCCACATTCGGTGACCTAAAAATACATATCCAGTGTAGAACAAACGCCTGCCTCTGTCGTGGGATTTTATAAGAAAGTTGGGGGTGAATTGGACCCTACTGTATCTTAAGGAAAGGCAGAGTTACTTGATTTCGTTGTTGAGAATGTCCTGCTGTGTAAGTTTCACTGTCGGCCATGTTTCTACCTCGCCCCCTTTGTTTGCCTGTGTACTCCTCCTCTCTTGACTCGAGGGGATGCATTTAATCCCCAACACTAGTATATTGTTCCTGAGGGAGTAGGAAGAGGTGTGGAACTTACACACTCAGACGGGAATTAGCCCTTATTCATGTTATCTTGGCTGCAAGACTTGTCCTTATGCAGCTACAGTCTATGTTTTTTTCATCAGAAAGTTAAATGTAAATATTTGCCAAAGCCAAACACAGCTTTTTTTTTTTTTTTTTTTGCAGAATATGTCATATTTCCATATAAATTAATGGGTGATTGAAGAATTTCCAGTGACCAAATAAATAAATAAATAAAATATTTAAATAGTTATTGAATAGATATTGATTGTCAACATTCGAGAACTTGGGACAGACAAGATTAGATCTGGGAAAACAAGGTAAGGGGATGTTAATAATTGACTTCCTTTGCTGGAGTGTAATCACAGCACTGACAATGTTGTGTAATGGAACTGCTATGAGTATGATCCTATAACTCTTGTAAGTATTGATTAGTCATTTGCCAGGATATGATTTGGTAGATTTATCGTGGTGGCTTGCTCGCAACAGGGCAGCGCGGGTCTGAACGCGGATGACAGTTATGTCTGGTGCTGATGGGCCGACACATGTAAGGCAGCCAAGAGTGACAAAGGGCCTGTTGATGAAGTGGATCCTCAACTACAGTTACCGTGGTTACAGTTACTATGGGCTGTCTCTTGGCCACCTCAAGGGGCCAGTTTCACTAGGTGTGTCTTCATCAGAACGAAGTTAAACTAGCTAGCTATTTTGCTATTTAGGGAAATTAGCCCGATAGTACGAATTTGGGTCTCCATTAGCCCGAAAGCCCTGCGCTCGAGAAATGAAGATGCAACACAAATAGCTGGCTGTTTCGCGAACTAGACCAAGATTTGTTGGGAAAATTTCCAGATCAAATTAGCAGGCTACTCACTACAAAATAGCCAGCTAATTTGACATCGGGCTAATTTCAAAACCGCAAAATAGCTAGCTAATTTGAAACTTTGCTCTAATGAAGACACACCTCAAATCTGAATCGAGATTCCCCATGCAAGACTATCCAGGACTGTACTTAATGGAGCTGTAGTTAAGGTCAGACAGGCACAGAAGTTAGTACCAGTCATAAGGCCCTCCCCTTTCTGTCCAGTCATTCTTGACTTTAGCATCTCCACCCAATTTGTGAGCTTTATAACCGAGGCAGCGTTCAATCATCCCTCCTTCTCTGTGTCCTCCACACCTCACCTTCTCTGGCCTCCTACAGATCTGCCTCTCGTCTCCCCAACCTCCCCAGCCTCCTCCCTCAAAAAGGAGCATTGTTCATTGTAAGCAGCATTCATTAACATTGTATTCCTTTAAATGTTGTGAATCTCAGGCTCTGTCAGGGGAGTTGTGATCTCAGGGACTGTGTGCGTAATACTTGCTCGGATTGTTCCAGAACACCACTTGAGTCACTGCCAAACACAAATGCACGTCCTTCTGAAATAAATGGTTTTATCTGATGTAAATGTTCTGCCCTGAAACATTTCTCAGTGAAACGGGCCTTACATTTGAATGGCCATTGTTCAGTTACACATAAATGTAAAATAAAAAATAAAAAAGAATTGAATGTACGGAATTTCCGAGAACCAGCGATCAATGGTCGCAACATAAACCGCTCGCCTCTTGAGTTGAGTTAATAAGCTTCCATTCTTGACTGTCAGTGCAACCTTGAAGAAATTATTGCTGGTATGTAGAGGTCATGCGCCTTCGATCAGAAATGGTTCATTTTTTGTTTCGTTCAGCAGCTTTTGCCTGTGGACACATGACAGCTGCTTGTTGTTGTCGATAATACACTTTTATTTTCACTAATGCACGCTATTGAAACATCATCTAAAAGTTCCATAGTCCCAAAAAAAATGTTACTTGACCAATGCCTGGCATATTTCAGATTCAAGATCAGCTTGTGCAGATTGGGAGCTGGTTAACTATTCTGTTACCGTGAGAAGTGTGGACTCTGTCGTTTATCTCTCTAAGATTCTTTATTTTCCTCTCGCAATCTTGTTGGTTCCGTGAAGAATCTTGCACAAAAGCGGGTGTGGGTACAGAGGCTGCGCGGGGGCAATTTCATAGACTTGCAGATTAAGTGACAGACCCTTTTTATCGGGATGAAAAGAATAAAAGAACCTCAAAGAGAGACGGAGAGAAAGAGAGAGAGAGGGAGAGAGAGAGAAAGAGAGACCACAGGAGTTACTTAGCAACAGGAATGACTCAGTACGCTGGATTTTAATTGGTGGCAGAGCCGGCCCAGCTGGCTTCTTCGGCCTCGGGCAGCAGAGAGAACAGCAACTTTGGTGTCAAGGAGATTTTGCTCGGGTCCTCGGGAATGGCCGGCAGGCGGCAGGGAACTCCCGCGCCCACAGACGCGAGACTGCGGGGAACAGAAGTGGGAATGAATGACGCTCTTTTATTCCTGAAAGCTGACCCCGTGATCCGCAATATCGCAGGCTGTCACACCGCTCCCCTGCAAGTTTAACCCTTCGAATTTGTTCGGTCACAAGCGTGATGATTATAAAGTTTTTAACTGAACATTCTGATGCTGACGATGTCACAATTGTTACTAGTAGGCTAATCGAATGCGGCAGAGTTCTAGAATACTCTTGAAAGTCATATTTTTTTTTCTCTACTCTTTGAATGGACAATACTTTGTGCATGAGCAGAAGCCATCTTGGGCTATCATCTGCACTTTGTCGGCTATAAACAAAAACACGCAACGATGAGCTCAACCAGGTACATACAGCAAGTATGATGAGATTCAATTCAATGTGCAAACGCTGATTTACATCAAGGGAATTTATTTCCATATTCTGCAGTGTGGCCTGCGAAGCAAAGCCACACCACGCTCCTGAAACAATAGTTCACCGTCGCCACATGAATAAATTAAAGGCTTCAGCTTCTCTGAGCTTAACATGTTTGTAAATTCCCTCCCCCGCCCCCTGTCCCGTTGACATGAATTACCATATGTAAACCCAGCCCGCCTTGTGTGGGAATGTGATAGACAGGAAGAGTGGGAGTAAATGGATGGGTTGCTCATGACAGGAAGAGGACCTGGGCGTAACCAGTCAAGCACAAAGTGTAAAAAGGCTCATCTGTCTACAATTACAATACAAACTGCTGGGTTCATATTACTCTCGGGTAATGTGAATAGGTGTCCGTGCTGTCTTTCTGATTCAGTGTTTTTGCAGTCATCAGATGATGTTGCTTTAAGAAAAAACTTGTGACACTGTCACTGTGGAGAAGTGTCTTGTTTTTCATGCACCCTAGCAATGCAAAATAGGCCTATTTACAGTAATCAGCCAAAACACCCCACATGAGCACACATATGATTGTCCTTAAAGACCCACTCAGTAATTTCAGTTGCTAAAAAATGTTAACCAACCACAGAAGGCAAAAAGAGGCAGATGTGGAACCACATAATCAAACTAGTCTGTTTTTAAAAATGATTATTAAAATCCTCAGAAAAATCCTCCAAAAAAGTATCCAAAATAAGTGTTGTTTTTGTGCAAATCCCTTGTTCATCATCCAAGTTTTACATTTCTCTCAGTTTCTTTGTTTTTGCCATCTTTAGTCCATTTGCCAAAGGAACTCTTACTTTTCACTTAGGTTGTCCCTGAAGTTGGCTCAAATTCAGAGAAAGCATGTTTTTTTTTTAATTGTAGCACAGTGTCGCATACATATTCTGTATCTGCTGGTTGCAGCACTTCACTGAAACTACATCCCAACAACATTGAGAAAGAAACTCAAACTCGGGACATAATTTTTGTTATGGCCAGTGCATTACATCAAATGGAAAATATGTAGATCTTAGTCATGACTTCATACACACTTCCCAGTAATTCAGCAGGACAAATTTGGTATGGTTGGAAACCCTGGGATCTCCACAAGGATTCAAAATAGGCCAGAATTTGCACAGATTTTAATACAGCAGCTGCATTCGGTGAACCCGTGCATGGCTCCAGAGGTTTTATGAGGTTGAAGTTCACTGGTCAGTTAAGAAGAAAAAAGGAGTTGTTGACCAAAATGGCAAAGAAACAAGCTTGATTATCTCAAATACACTTAACATTACCACAGTCACGGTCCACAGAGAAAAGGGTAAGAGGCCGTTGCTAAGGTTACAAAAGCCCCAACGCACAGTATAACCACCGTAACGAGTGACAGGGCCCTCAACATCACTCATCAGCTGGGGAGTTATTTCAGCTCAAAATGTTGGGGGGACTTTAGAGGGGTTCGTGAGTGCAGGTCGGGGAGTGTTGTCAGCCCCCCCAATTTGCCGTCAGGCCCTCCCCCTCATAAATTATGCTCCCCAGGGCTGTTATTGTTCTACAAATTACATGCAATATTACCGTCATCAGTCCCATATTTTTTAATTTTAAAGTAAGCCCCGTCCAATATATTTAGATACACACTCTCTCATTCATTCTAATTTGAAATGTCAGGGAAACACGAACATTTTTGTCTGATTTCAGCAACTTTCTATATGGCCTCCCTACAGCCTTGTAGGGCCCGTTTCTTGTATCTTTCCGCTCTGTTCCTTGAGCCTGGGGTCCCTCCAGTGAGAGACACTGAGCTGCATGTAACCTGAGCTGCTCTAAACCAGATGAGATGACATCTGTTTTTTTTTTTTGTTCGCATTCAGCTCCAGTCCATTGAGTCATCTGGCTTGTCACTGCTAAATTAGGGAAGGGAGAGGGGAGGAGTCTGTGATGGCTGGGCCCAATGGGAGACAGTAGGTGTGGTCAGAGCCTTGACCCCCCCCCCACCCTCTCCTCTTCCTCGCAGTCTGTGTGGGGAGGGGGGGGTCCCCTCTTTTTAAATGGAGTACAGCTTCAGCTGCTCTGCTACGTCCCCCTCAGTCACCTCGCCGAAGGTCTCCTGGTTTTCCCTCAGCAGCTGGAAGATGGCCGCCAGCTGCTCCTGCTGAACCCTGAAACACACGGAAGAACAAACCACTGAATCGCCGCATGCGGATAACCCCTGAAACACATGGAAGAGTGACCCTACGAATTACCACCTTACACACATAACCCCAGAGACACACAAAAGTTACCCACTGAGTCAGCATGCATGCATAACCCCTGAAACACGTCTAACCCCTGAAACAAACAAGAATGACCCACTGAGTCACTGCAAACACACAACCCCTGAAACACACCCAGAAGTAACCCACGAAAGCACCACGCGCACGTAACCTATGAAACACATGAGAGAGACCCCTGAATCTTAGCCCAGCCATGACTCCTGAGCCCAAGGTAAAAACACCCCACCCCTGTGTCGCACACAGGCATTACCCCTGAAACACATACAAGAATGAATCTTGAATCATAACCAAGTCTGAGCTCCTGAAGTGTGCCCACAGATCATGCATAACCTCTCAAACAGTGCACATACATCCTTTGAATTATTCACGAGAGTAACGCCTGAATCACAATGCACACATAACCCCTGAAACACAAGTACACTTCCTGAAGCCCAACACAAGTTTAATGCACACTTAAACCTTAGAGCACTGAAATGCATTTTTAAAAAATATAAATGTAGCTGCTGGGTAGCTCACTCGGTTAAAGCATCGCATTGCAGAGCAGAAGTGATTACCGCGGCACTGGTTCGAGCCCCGGTCATACCAACCGGCAGTGGTCAGCAGCTTTTTCAGAGTAGCACACAATTGGCCATTGCGCTACAGGGATGCAAATTGGGTAGGGACTGCCGGGAAGGGAAATATAAGAAAAGAAATTGTTGCTTTGTTCGTTGTTCAAGTGCCTCCTGTTGGCCAGCCGGGTGCTTGTCAGGAAGATTCTAAGCTTGTTCATGTTCGGGTATCCTCCACCCTCGTTCTGAACTTGCGAGGATTCAACAAATGAGTGCAAAGAAGCAGTAGTTGATGGGCACGTGTTCGGAGGAGAGCCATGAACCGTCCCTCTCCCCTGAATTGGCAACAAGGGGTTGCAGTCGCATACGAGCGAGCCTTGTACAAAGTGCCCCAATTGGGCATTCCAGATTTGGGTGGGATTGGAGATGCCAAATTTAAAAAAAAAAAAAAAAAAAAAAATATATATATATATATATATATATATATATGAGTTTGTTTCCAAAGTGCAATATATCTACCTTAATCATTTTGAGTAAATTTTGAGTAATCAGCTTTTTCTATGCTGGCGCCTATTGCATTTTATAGAAAAACACAAACTTTGACCATGAAAAAATACACCTTATAGTATAAATTTCTAAAAATGGATTTTTGCACCATGTGTGAGAAGCACAGGGCCATCACTCCATGGTATTATCTCAATTTTTCTAATTTTGGCACTTATTGCATTTTGGAAACAAACTCTTCATATGTAATTATCCTGTGCTGTTGAAAACCCATCATGTGGTGACTTGTTTAAAAGAGCTCGCAGGGGAGTTCTTTTAAGCAAGTTGCCATATGATACGTTTTCGACAGCCTTGATTTTGATATCTTACCTCATTGAGCAACAATAGCTGTGTTTAGCGCTCTAAGGGTTAAGTGCACTCAAACAAATGCACATGATTTTCCTGCTTAAAGGCTCTGCACTACCTTAAGCATAGACAAGCATTATGAAGGAGAGGCTTCATGACCCTAATCGTGGTTAGAACCAGTGACTGCCCTATTGCGAAACTGCTATGATGTTTACAAATCCTGAAAACAAAAAGAACAAGATGTCTCTGCCCATTATAGCATTTTTTAGACTGCTACGCAACTTTTGCCTCTAGGGCTGTGTTGTCAAGCACATTTGATTTGAAAGCCGTCATAGTTAGAACTTTCAGCCTTTATTCGCAACAATTTTAGCTTTAACCCTTAAAGCCCTAAATGCAGCTATTGTTACTCAATGATGTAAGATATCAAAATCAAAAGCTGTTGAAAACATATCATGTGGCGACTTGTTTAAAAGAGCAGAAACAAGTTTCCACATGATAGGTTTTCAAAAGTACAAGAAAATTAAATTTATATTTAAAAACAAAAAAATGTATTTCAGCGCTCTAAGGGCGCTACACTACACTACGTGAACCATGTAGGAATTGTCCCTTTCCAGGCCCTGTCTCATTTCCATTTATCAGTATGTATCTTACATGTCTGATTTACCCTTAATGTCTTTTTTGCACGGCCAGTCCAAGGTGTCATTTTACCATGGAGCTGGTTCAAACTCATTTAACTTCCTAGTCAGCGTACAACCCAAAGAAAACTGGGCTGTGGAATCCATTTTAAATGTTACCTGAATTGACCTGAAATTTACCTCGTTTTTAAAGCCTGTTGTTTTTTCCTTGAGTTTCCTATGATTCCGGAAGCGCTTAACCTCCTGTGACTCATGAAATATCTAGTTTCCTTATAACTTGCTGCGTCCTATAATCTAACATGGAAGGATGGAGGTTATCAGAAACGCTTACGAAGCATCTATTCCTGTTGGACAGCTTTGACCTGTGGCCACAGTTATATTTTTTTTTTTTGTTGTTACGGTTTGTTTCATAATTTTGACACAGTTGTCCTTGTCACCGTGAGTTATTCTGCTGATTTTGTGACCGAAGCACCAGCAAGACACTTAACAGTTTGGCCCCTTTAGTGCTCCGTACGTATGCTTATGCTTTGGGTACTCACCTGGCAAACAGAGGTGGACTTTTCAGGGCCCAGAAAGTCAGTCTATGTTTTACTTTTACCCACGAGCTTGGTCAATGGATTTCAGATTCTTTGTACCTGCTGACTGATTTGTTCCAAATAGCGAATCCAGGTGGTTAAAACGAGCCCCTAGAGAGAACGAATACTTCCTGATGTTGGCTGGACCACAACTGTAGCAAAGTGCTGACACGCAGTAAATTTGCATTCGATTTTCACTCTGAATCAACATTCAAATTAACAGGAATGACCAGTGTAGACGCTGTTGTGACTGTCTTTTTTTATTGCGTTTTTGACATACAACGCATATGAGCAGGAAATGGCCTTTAAAGATATTTCAAGCCATTCTGATTTACCCGTGCATGCTTCATACTCGCTCTTCAATGAAGTCAACTGAAATAATGATGTGAAATGTGTTTTGAACTGAAGATATAAACTTGTCTTGCGAGCATTTCTCATTCATGGGTAGAGGGATAGGTTTGGCAGGCTTGCTGGTGCGCATTTGGTGCCAGTGTTGGTCTGATTGGTCTGATTAATGTTGCTCGCCGCATTCGATTGGTTTAATGAGCCTGTAAAATCCTGAAGAAGCAGGATTTGTGTTCCTAGTCGCAAAGTTTGACAAAGAACTTCTAAATAGGTAAACCGCCGTTCATTGTTTGTGGCCGCTTCGAGTGACAGTCCACATCAGATGTTTACGTAGCTCCAGTTTTCATCATGCAAACCCGGAGTGCGGTTTGAGCAAGCAGGAAGGGGTGAATGTCTTTCTAGGGCAGTAGAAGTTGCGCTGTCTGTAAATTCAGTTTTGTAGCAGCGTTACACTTGGGGAAGTAATAAAAGTTTGGGGTTTTTTTGCTTGCCTCACCGCCTCCAGTTTCCTGGTTTCACATGTGTGAGCTGAAGACAGCCCCCCCCCCCCACTTGAGGGAGATCATTTTTCCAAGGCTGCTCAGCAACACTCCACTATGGAAACTGTCAGACAGAGTAAGTTTAGCGCAATAACAGTCCTGGGAGTGTGATGAATAAGGTTCCCAGCCGGCCCATCACACTGTTGCAGTTTTAGGTTACCCAGCCTGCTACACCAACAGCCATTCTTTAATTCTCATGGCATAAGAATGCAGTGGCTAGTCCAGCAAAAATAAACAGATTCATAAACTAGTCCTCAACTGGGGACAAGTGTGTCACAACTCAGCACAGACTTGCCAAAAATGCTCATTAATGCAAAAACTTTGCTTGCAATCAGCTTAAATTTGGAAAAAAGGAAAGAATTACTGTAGCTGCGTCAGTCCCCGTCTTTGCCACTACTCAATGAGCGTGCGCAGTTTCAGACTGATGACCCAACCGATTGAGGAGAAGAATGGAATCAGAGGGATGGATGAACTGACAGTTTTATCCCCATTTTATGTTAGCATTAAATTGTCATAAACTGCAGTTGATCCAAAAGTGTGCTTTTGAAATTAAAGCATGTGTCCACTTATCTAGAGTACTATTGAGATTTCACCAATCTGCAGCAAAACTATAGTGACACTGCCATGAATGAGAGGAAACATACTTGGACATTTTCAAAAATTTCATATCAAATTCAAGAAAAGCTCTCAGTATCAACTGGCCTGAGAGATTCTGGCGAAAAACATGATTTGGAAATTATGACTAACTTAGACATGGGAACACTCAGGGAGTTTGGGGAGTTTATCTCTGGTGAGATTATTCAGTCTGTGCTTTTACCACCTGCCAGTCAGATAGGCGAGCGGCCTTGGAATCCAGTTCAACAAAAGACGCGCACAGACTAATGCTTACACAACCTCGGCTTTTAATCGTTACATGTTAACAAAAGCCAACAAAAAAAGAAACGAGTCTCATTTAACAGAACAAGTCCTTTGACAACAAAAAATAAAACAAAAACAAAAGAAAAATCAAAAACAACAACAAAAACTACAATGTGTCACGCGAGTCACTTTTGCGTGTTGTTTCTGCGGTAATAGATGTCCAAGGGAGGGCGGACAGCCTGTGCTTTCTTCCTTTCTCGCCTGTCCGACCAATCAGCACATGCGACAGGTGTGCAGTTCACACAGTGAGCCAGCTCTCAACAACGTGGTTCTCAGCATTACCTGGGAGCCATCTTGGATTTATTTATTTATTTATTTATTCAGGCCATGGTTCGGGGCTCTAACACAGCAGATCCATGTGCCTTCTCATCGAAGGGGGATGGGGGAGGCGGTTGTGCTTTTTTGAGGGGTCAAGGGATTAAAGAGTGCCAGGGATGAGTCGGCAAGTGAGAATTTTGGGGGCCGGATGGGATTGGGGGGTGGGGGGGGGGGTGGTAACTGAATCAAGGCACTCTGTGGTGTATTGAGTGAGATTTACTGGCTCAAGTTTAAGTGGGCATTTTGTTTCCGGATCAACAAAGAACAGAAGGAAATAAAGGCAACATTTAATTTCCTCTCCGAACAACAGTACGGTCACCAGACAATCAACGCAAGCCAAACTTCCGGGCGGGGTCGTCCTCAGTATTCATGGGGGAGGTGAACGGGGGGGGTGCGCAGGTCTTCGTCGGCCTACTCCTCCATACTGTGGGGTGGAGAAGAGAAAGAAAGGAGAAATCATTGCAAATCGTTAACACTGCCACTCAAACTCAGCACTAAATCTCAAGGCTTCCAACCAACTCTACAAAGGACATTTGTTATGAAGCTGTATCCAATCTGCTATGATGGCACTATCTCGCCGACTCATACACAGCTCACACTTTAACCACCACAAGAGTGCACACAGACAAAACTAGGATTAGGCTCGTCACGGTGTTACAATTTGCAAATTTGGCAGTGTTGCCACCTTTGTCAAAAACAGTTCACAGCTGGCATTGGTACGTCCCAACTTCTCTATAAACAACTTATAATTCAAAAAATTTTCAGTAATTTTTTTTAAACATTTTTTGCCAACAATTAATATATTCAATTTGTAGGTAAATACAACTGCTTTACACCATTATAGGAGGGAAATGATATTTAGAAAAGGGGGCTGTTATAATCAAATACACTTTGTGAAAAATGTGTTTCTATTGAAAATATAAACTTTTAGAAAACTGAAAATCTACATTTGGTGGTACAAATTGAAATATTGCCATCATTCGCCTGATAGCCTAATTAACAAGCTGTAATATCTAACCGCATTGAGTTCAACATGAATGTAATGCATGCACAGTCATTTATTCTTGTCGAAGTTGAAGCCAGTCAAATGCGCAAATTTTTTATGGCCTAATTGTAATTTCGAAAGACTGATTTTGACCCACAGACTGTATAAAAAGATGGACGAAGCAACCGTGATGTCACCCATTGGTTTCAGCGCACCATTTAGGAAGCCTCGATTTTGGCAATTTGAACAGCGCCATTTTTGCATTTTGAAACCGGATGTGATTCCTATTGGACAAGACCGCGAACTGGATCCACGGGCGACTGACCGTATCTGTCGAGCACCAGAGGATAGCCACGCCCCTAATGCATATTCTGGCTTTATCCTTTATTCTAGTCTATTTGGGACCAAAAGTTACAAAAATTAACATCATGATATATCGAAGAAGACTTAAAACTTGCGATAGATACCATAGAATAATGTGGAAATTCATTATTGAAATAATAAATCAGGTGGGGAAAGTAGGGTCATTTTCTCAGACTTCTATAGCATTGAACTTCTTTCTGCTACCACCTGCTGGCCATTAAATAGAATGCAATTTCCGCATTGGGCTCACTTTTCAGACCCGGGTGCTGCGTCCGTCTTTATACAGTCTATGTTTTGACCATGTGAAGGTAAGTAACCCCCTTTGCAGTTTAGTTCATCGTATGACCTGTTGAACTGAACACCGTGACGAGCCTACGGAAAACCGAGGAGTCCAGGTATGAACAAGGCACCGTCTGTGTTAAGAAGAGGAGAACTCACCGTTAGGCAGCACCAGCGGGGTTAGAAATCATGCAGGGTTTAAAGTGCCAAGCCCAGAGCAGGTCAGCAGTGCGTTTGGATCAGAACCAGAGAAAAGCCCAGAGACAAAACCCCTCCACCCTGAGCAGAACCGCGGTGTGGGGAGACTGCAGCATGCAGGATGGAGGCAGAGCGGCTGATTTTACAGACACTGTGGAGCTTAATCCTGGACTGAAATACAATTTCTGTGCACAATCTGAGCACATAATTAAATTTAGTCCGGGACTGGAAAACAGGACGAGGACCACTGTAAATCTGCAAAACGAGCCAAGAGTGCATCAGTGTGCCCTCCACCGAACATTAAAGGTTTATTGCATTAGCATGCACTCAGTAATACCGGTTAAAATCCCTCCCGTCTGTTAAATTTCACTCTGTCATTTGTGCGATCATGTGTGTGTGTGTGTGTGTGTGTGTGTGTGTGTGTATGTTTGTGAGTGTATGTGTTTGCGCGCGCGTGTGAGATTCTCTGTGTGCACACACATCGGGGGAGGGGATCGCATGCACCGGATTTGAGCGTGAAGTAGGAAGTAGAGAGCGTAGAGCCACAACCCACAACTTTCACTGTGAACACTTCAGGTTGCAAGATCAAGTGTGTTATGACAGTGCACTTAAATGACCATGATGCAACAATCAATAGTGGTTATTGAAAACAATTTCCAGAGAACCAACATGCAATTTAACCTCTGAAATTCAATATGGAGGTCTTTAAAATGAGAGCCATGAACTTGTATTCAAAATAAGAAAAATAAAGCTGTGGAACATACTGCGGAACTGAGATGAAAGTGTCTGCATATGAAACTAAGACTAAAATCTAACGGGAAATGTTCAAAATGAACAGCACATTTTATATGTAACTTACTTTCCACTTGCTTTTGTCAATGAGCATGTCTCTAAATCAACTGCTCCTATCAAGTATATCAGTGCTCATTTAATGTGTGCTAATTTAATATGTGCTGTTCACCATTTTAAAGGTATTTTGCTGTAGGCATTGAAATCTGGAATGGCACCCAGAAAGTACTTTTCAACTGTAGCTCTCCCATCATCATCCCCCAAAAAAAAAAAAAAAAATAAAAAAACATTAAAATCCATAGTAGTGATATTAATCATTTGCATCCATGAACACAAGACACTTGATTATGGTTTGGGCCATCCAGCAGCAATTAGGCACCTTTAAAAATGCTGGTGTTCTCCAATATCTAGTGGATACCATGTACACAATCAACTTGATGCACAAAAAGCTTACTACGGCAATGTAAGGGAGGGAACAAAGCGCATAATTTTCGTTGTCCAGCAGAGGGCAGCCTTGTGTCTCTATCATAGACGAGACATTAACAAACAGCACAAATTATATACCAATCCTTTTTATGAAAATAAAAATACAAATTGTCATTACAGTGGGTAAGGGAAGATTATAAAGCATTGTGCGATAAAAAGAAAAAACAAAAAATAAAATATGATCCACAATTAGCCGCTTCAGGCCAGTCATTTCACCCAGAAATCAAAAACAAATTGGTTAGTCGCAAATCAGCTAAATCACAGTGGAGCCAATGCCACTAAACGATGTGAGAATATTGTTATTGTTATTCTCGTGTGGAGCGGTTTGCAGCAAGTGGCACGTGAGGGGAGTGAATTTCACCCATGAAAGTTCTGAGGGGAGCTGAAGTGGGGATGTGGGGGGGTCTGGATAGGAAAAGGGTGGTCTTTTAAAGGGACAATTCACCCCAAAAATCAAATATACATATTTTCTTTCCTGTTACCAATAGTGCCATTTACCCTACACCCCTGGTCAGCAAGTGTTGTCTGGTAGGAAGAATAGTTGGGTAGGAAAATAGTTCCAGAATCAAACTGCTCACAACTTAGTCTGTGGATTATTTTGAGAAACCGGGTCATGATTTCTGGAAGGAGACACTGCTTTTGAATTTTTCAAATGTACTTTTTTGGTGCTTTGCCCACCACGAAACGAAAGCAATTTAATTCTATTCTGCGACCAACATATCCTAAACACGGTACCTCACACCAAAACAATCTATACTGATAAATAGCACTACAGGTGAGAGGAAAAATATATATTTTGGATTCTGAGGTGAACTGTCCCTTTAAGGAGGTCAAAAAAGTGGTGGATTTACCTTTCCACCATGCCCTGCTTGGCCTTGCTTAAAGAGAGGTTAAGTCAGTTGTGAGCTCTACCCTGCAAAAATAAAGGCAGCAGAATGGCCATCACTGACAGACACCTGGCAGACAGTGCAATTGAACACCTGTATTTGCCTACTTCTGTGTGCTCAATTTTCAACAGCTGTATCAGAGCTGTGATAAGAGCTTGGCTCTCTGAAAAACCCTAGTCTCTTGTTGGGATGTGTGGGCCCTTTTTTCAGGGACATCGGAGGACTGAATCAGGTTCCGACAATGTTTCACTGTTCTGAAGGGTAAAGGCAATTCATTATAGTCCTTTGCCGCAACATAACTTGGGTTCAGAGATTCAATGGTCACAAATAATATTTAAGCGACAATTCAAACATCTTATCTAAAGGGAAGGGGGAGGGCTTAAGGTTATTCAGTCCCCCCCCACAATCATACAGATGAGGTTAAGGACGCCAAGAGGGGAAACCTCCAAACACTGAATTCTGCGCCTTCGCTCACCAGCGCTTTTATTTGCTCTCCCTCTTCCTAAACCACCTCCTCTCCCAACCTCACTCCCCACCCTCCTCTTCTTGTTTGGCACCATGGGAACACAAACTATAAACTCTTTCAAATTCCTAAATCGCTCCCCCGCTCTGAGACGGTGGTTTATTTTAGGCACATGACTGAGTTCTCCTTTTGGATGAATCATGGTCACCAATCATACACAGAAAAGAAAAACACGCAACCACCCCTCCCTCTGCACGCACGCACAGACACACACACACACACATCGCACCCCCATGTGCACACAGAACGTGTGTACGTGCGCCAAGTCATACACTCATATACACATATATACAATCGCGCACACACACACACTCATGTTCTTGACATACTCCCCTGGGCCTCTCGCATGCAGAGCAGACCAGACGAAAGACCCATGCTCCATGTTTCATAACACGTTAAGACTATTATGCAATTTGAAGCAGGAGAGAGGGGAAAATTGCCACTATACCCTGCCAAGGATGGTCTGTGCACATTTCCCCTAGATCTTACTGGAAGTGTATGCTGAAAGCTCCGTGCAAGAGTGGGATTATAAAGGTTGAAACAACAGAGATGTGGTCATTCTGGATTGGACGGTCTTGAATGCTCTTAGAACTGCAAGAACGCAAAGATTGAACACTTGGCGAGGGATATAAACGAACACGCTCAGAACCATGTATATTTTCAAGCTTGCTGTTCTCGCAAACGAGCCTTGCTAGAGCGCCTCTCTGAAGTATTACATCCAACAGTTTTCCCCCCTCAGTAAAATAAATACGGTTTTTTTTTTTTAAGCATTTGACCATCAGCAGCCAAAAATGAGGGTGAAGTTGCACTACCATTACAGCAGAGGGCGCACATAGGGCACTCGAATTATGAAGTTTCATCTTGGAAGTATTGGCGAACAGGCACGGTAGCTAACGTTAATCGTGTTTACGTTTTAGCAACAGGTAGTGTGAAACTTAAAATATAGCTGGCTTGCTACTTAGCCGATACGGTATTTAATTTACACTGGTTAACTGCGATAGGACCGTGAATAAATCATCATTGCACAGCCGCAGTTTTATCAGGTAATAACTAAAATGACATTTATTCAGTTCTATAGATGCATATCAATATGGCGTGAAAAATATTACTCATTTGCGAACAAAAAGTGTGCTTGCGAGCTAACGCTGACCTAGCTAGGGTAACGGTTCTGGCTTCAGGTTACACAAATGCTTGCTAATCATTTGGGTAGTCCTACAGAACAATTTTTAATATTTAAACCACTGTTGAACATATGGTCACCATCGCTTGAGATAAGCTGAACAGACAGAGAGTAGGCTATAGTAGGTACGTTTTCCGTTTCAAGAGTGCCCGAATGGGACTTTTTTTTTTTTTTTACTTTGCTCGCTACCAAACAAGAGGCCGAGTAAGTGGAATATAACTACGTGGTCAACAAAGTAATCTTGCTTAATCTGTAATAGGTAATCGAGTTGTTTCATGTTATACGTTTCATAGGTTGAACAACAATCTCGGCTATATGGTGCTGACTAGTAATGAAAAAGCTGGACGACACGCTTACGTTGTAGCTTGTATTATTTCATGGCCTAATCGTTGTAATTGCAGTTTGCAAATATTAAATTGTCGAATTGAAAGTGCAGGAATTAAATCATGTGCAACAAAACCTTGAATATTAGGATGTAGGGTTGACTAACTTGTTGAAGGGATATTCGTCCATGAAGTTATAAGTTGAAACTAAAACCCGTGTTGTTAGTTGCCTTTCCATTTTAGTGCAGCAAAGCTATTCGGAAAGTTGGCTACTGTTAGGTCTTTCAGTGAGACGTTCAGGCAATGCAAAGAACTTGCCGTCCCAAAATTTTGCAATTTGAATGTTTGTCATTTTGCCATTCAGACATAATATCAAAAAAAGTCATACGTGCAGTGGGTTATTGCTGTGTGTTAGCAATGGCTATACATTCTTATTGGGGAGTACAGGGTGGGGAAGCAAAACTTGCACTGACATTTAAAGTACAAACAATCCCACAACCACTCCCCTGAATTGTGTGCACCTGTTATTTGAAAAAGCAAAGACTATAAGCTTTAATCCGAGTCGTTTGGTTGTAGAATGACTAAAATGAATAATATACAATCTATGGATGGTGATTTATTTTGCAAATTTTGCTTCCCCACCCTGTAATTATGTAGCTCGGATAGGAAAGAGCCTTGTTGACTGTCGCCAGTGGTATGTCACTTAATCCATATTGATTTTGTGGGAAAACTAGTAAATTAATTTGAAGATATTTCCCAAAGAATTGCTTTGCAAAACTGTGCGAGATCAGTTGTCTGCATGCGGAGAACAGTGTTGTTACTAATGCCTGAGCTGGTAATGCGTGCAATCTGTCAATTAGAACCATTACAGTGGAAGAAGTATATATGACAATGGCTCTCAACCCTGTACCTTGAGGTCTACAATCCAGTAGTCTATCCATTGTAGCGCCACTTAAGAAGACATGATACTACGCTAATTGGCATCTCGGGGAGATTTCCTTGCAGTTGAATGTTGCATGCTTTGTTTGCGTATGGAGTGGAAATATACAGAACCTTACATCTCTGGAACCAGGCAGAAAACCTCTGATGTCTGTATGGCAGTTGCAAGGAAAGTTGCCAGAGAAACCAAAAATGTCTATCGTAGCGCGGGTTTACCAAGTATATATCCCAATTCAAGTCAATGGATGGATATTTGTCCTTTTGACTTGTACCCATTGTAAAGTGTCTCCAAGTTTCCAAGATAATGTACTTTGGTGGTAGTAAGTGCAATTTTCCAGATTCACACCAGCAATATCATGTGCTCTTGGGGTCAGCGTGCTCAGGTCTGTCCATGCATAGGGTTCGACTTGTCAATAACAAGAACTGATATACCAGGAGCGCATTTATAAATTTCACTGCATCTTTTAAATATCTGCCTGAACTTTCAAGTTATCAAAGCCATAAGTTCACTACAGCAAACACACTGAGTGGTAATATACAGCCAATGTAACTGATAATCGAAGAAGGCAAGGCTCGGGAGAAATTAACGCTGGGAGGTTGCTGAGTTAGAGAGATGCTGCATACCTCTGCTCCTCCTCCAATTCTTCCTTGGTCATCATCTCTTCAAACTGGGTCGTCCTCTTCTTCCCAGGGCTGTACTTAGGGGACAAGTCCTCTTCCACACTGCCATCTACTGGCACAGCAAGAGAATGCACAATCAGTAATAAAATACATTTGAAGATGAGAAGGGTGTATTATGAAGTGAGATAAAAAAGGTATGTTGAGCCCAAAGCCAGGGTTTTCAATGTCACAAAGGTGGCTCTCTTCAACCCAGGCTAGATCACCAATGTAAATTTTGGAGTCTCTGATTGTAAGATTAGGATTTGTCGAGTCAGTAAAGAAAGCCTGGCTATGTTGAACTTGCCTCGTAGTTCGTCCTGTAGGCTCCCCAAGGTGTTTTTCAAAACCCCATCTTAAAGAAATGTGGATGGGTTTTAAACGTGGATGACAGTGGAAATTCACTCACAATGAGCAGATCCATGCATTGTTTATTTATTTAAGTATACTTTTGATGTGTTCTAAATTGATACTGCCACACATAATAGCTTGCTTCAAACCACTTGATTGTTCACAAATTCTGGAGATAAAGCGAAAAATCAGTAACTGGTGTAATATTTTGCATTATTTGCCACCCATGTGCCCCAACAAACGGGGTTACAATTATGAAAATGCATAGGATGTAATAGTTTCCATTTAAATACAGTTAATTAGCATTACAAATTAGCATCGAACATTTATGAAAATGTCACGTGCCCACACTTTTAAGTAGTATTTTTACTTAGTTTGTTGTTTTTTTTTTTTTTTCAGCTGAATTTCATGGGTCTGATTTGCATTTGTTAGACATAAGAATGTCTGCTGTATAAACCAGTTCAGAACCTCCAAGTGTAAAGCCTGTTCTGGTTAAAGCTATGCAGACTCTAAGGGATGAGTGAATATTTGTTCTACACCGGAATAATTTGGGGGAAATAATTCAGGAGGTACCATCCCTCCTATTCAGATGCTTCTGTATTAAGCCTATAGATTCTACAAATTCCTGAACTTCGCCCCTGCTCCTTTGGCCAGCCAATTAAGCTAAAGTTGAACCTCTTGAGAAACTGGAGAACTGGGCTTGGTTCTCTTCTTTGCAGAAGATAGATGGATTGCTTCAAGAACAAAGCTGTCCACAGTGTGGGTTACTGGTTACCGGGCTAGACAAAGTGTGTGTGTGCGTGTGTGTCTCTCTCCACACCTGTGAGCAAGAGTGTTTCGGTGTTCACGTCACCGAGTTTTTGTGTGATAGAAAGTGCTCTGATAGAGAATGGTTGAAAGACTTCATAAAATGCTAAATTTAGTTTCCTTTCCTGGGCAATGAGGTGAAGAGTGGAAAAAGTGCGTCAGGATGCAAGAAAAGACGCAGCAGCTGCAGAATCCTGGGAACGTTGTTCCCACTGGAGGGCTCAGTTCAGGTGGTCATGTGCAAACCTGCTCGCCCTACCGTCACGACTCCGCAAGCAGCTGTTGTCCAATGCTTACTCATCATTATCAATTTTCCATACACTGAACGCACAACAATGTTAACCCTGGGGGAAAATATTGCAAATACTCCACCTGATCTGGAAGCATCTTAGGACAGGAGGTCCTGAAAACATAGACTCTCAACACTGATGAGAGTTCTCTTACCAAAATATGCACAAAGATTACTTGCTGAAAAAAAACCAAATGCTGTTCTGGAAGTTTACCAACAAGATATCCTTATTCCGTAAGTATGAGCATCACCGCATCGCCATACCGTCATGCTCCGCCTCACGAGGACTCTCTTCGGCGGGTTCACCTTCAGGTTCCTGTTCATTTTCGGGTTCGGGCTCAGTTTCGTCCGTGACGGTTTCGGATATGAGTTCGGGCATAGGTTCCTCCTCTGGTTTGTGGGGTTCCTCCTCTGGTACAGATTCCTGTCATGAAGGAAAAGGGGAAATAAAGCAAGGGTATCCAGTCATATCCAAAAACACTGTTGAGGGTGCCGGCTTTTGCTCTAGAACAGCATTTGGACACTCCTTTGTGGAGTAGATTAGATTAATTCAATTTATCATGCGAACTGTAAATGATACTCACTCCTATTGGCAAAACTGAGTGCAACGGACTTACTCCATGTTATCTGGGGAGGACTTATTGTGTATCGCCTCGCGGGTAATTCAACCAAGTAGAAAGGTACCTCATTGTTTGATGTTTTACACAATAGAACAGTCTGAACAAAGATACACTCCAGCAACGCAGTTGGGGTCAGCAGCCCCCAAGTAAGCAACAGGTTTGGACGACTAGTCTAATGGCGAGACTAATCTGCGTCAAACATTTGCTTGACTGATATTTATTTACACATACAACATTTATTAACTGTACATTCATGAAAAATACCATTTGTTGGCTAGCTAGCTGGCTCGCAAAGTCTGGAAGCCAATATTTCCACTGTCTATTTTTTTTTTTTTTAAACTTTTCTTCACCGGATTTTAGGAAACTTAAGGCCATTTTGGATTCATGTGATCTGTCCTTAAAAAGCGAATGACTCTAGGCTGAATTTCTTGGCTGGAGTCAGACAAGTCTTCTGAATGGAGCAGCCTTCAATGACGTTGCGGTCTAGATATGTTGCCTACCTCGGATGCAGACTAGGTGTCTTAACTGATGCTAAAATATTCAACAGCCTCCCTGTATACCAACAAGCAGTGCCTTATTTTGTTGTCTTGTCCTACTTGCATCGAGCTCTAAATCAAGTGTAGTCGTTTCCTTTTTTAATCCAGGCTTTACAACACTGTCAAATGCGTATTTCACACAAAACCTTTCCCGTTTCAGCCGTTTATAATTATGTGGTGCCCAGCCAGAGCAGGAATGTATCAGTTCACACAGGTTTTTCATTTTGGCTGGTGTGGTCTGAGCACTTTGCTCGAAAATGATTAAAAAAAAGGACAGAAATCAACAAGGGACTCTTCCGGGACATCTTGCAGACTTTGCCCCATTTTCCGTACTTGTTTTTACTTTACGCAACAGACAGCTAATGCAAGCTAAACCTTAGGACTCATGCTCATCAATTAACACAAGTTGGTTCACTAATCAAATGACCAAGGAACTCATTGTACAAAATGTTTTGTGGTGGTGATCCCCATTTATGACAAGAGTAGACTTTTGGGAACAATACTTTTCCTTAGAAGTCTTATCTGATCCCCGGATGATGTCACGCGAATAAGGAAATTGCTTTCGGCATTCCCTCCAAGATACATAACATTGCTGCAAATGTCCTTTTATCCAGTCAGATTATTCTAGGTCGTCATTCTGCAAATCAGTTGCTTTCAGTTATTATAAATCATGATGCCATCAGCAATATAATGTTCAGTTAAGAATTCTCTGATCATTTGTTCCTAATTGTACATCTTAAGCAGAACAGGGACTTTCTTCCATAGAATTGAGAGAACCTTCCACCATGCATGCAAGTTTCTTCAATTCTATTCATAGCAAAACGACCACTTCAGCATAATAACCACTTTAAACAAACTTGACTGTAACCAGTGCATTAATTCCCCGGAAGAGCCGGACAGCTGCCATTTGCAGCCTTGCCATTTGAAACCCGTCTATAGCCCTCTGCCCGTGACAGTTGGACAAAGCTGTGATGCTCATTCACACCCTTCCACCCCAGCTCTTCCACTGCCATTCCCCTGAGACTGACAGAACCATTACCAGCAACGCAACCCTCCAAATGCCCTTGTCATTCAAGCTGAGAGAACAAAGGACCCAATCATCTCTAATGAGAGTAAATTCTACCACCACACTACCCTGGTCTCATAGTTACAGTGCCATTTTGACAGCATTTTGGAAGCAAACAACTCATTGCTGCTCTTGTTTATGGAAATGTGATTTTTATTTGAATGCACCATTACAGGCATGACAAATCAGTCCTATTCTTATGACTAACCCAGGGACCACAAATTAAGATTGGGCTTTCAACTGGTTCCAGAGCATAAAATTAGTTAAGTTTTGTAAACCATTTTAAAGAGCAGACGGGCATTTGTTTTAGCAGATGCACTTGCACACCTGATGACACAAATCCAAGTCTTGAGCAAAGACGCTTGCAGTTGATTACTAGAATCTAGTGTGTTACTTTATCGCTGGAACAAAAGCTTGCACCCACACTGACCCTTTTTGGAGAAGTCTGAATACCCCTGGTTTACAGCCTGGGAAATGAACAACGTTTGAGGCAGGGGACTACAGCTTTTCCAATTGGCCAACCCAAAAACTGTGCAAAGGCTGTTCAGCTAAGCCCAGAAAGAATGTATTGCTATGAGTAGGAAAAGGAGGTGCATTACTCATAAGGACAGATGTTGGCACCGACAGATAGATATACTTTGTAATTTATTGAACCCCGTGGGGTAATTTGTCCTCTGCATTTGACCCATCCTATTAGTTAGGAGCAGTGGGCAGCCACAGAGCAGCGCCCGGGGACCAACTCCAGTTCTAAGGCCAGTACCTTGGTCAGGGGTACTAGTAGGAGTGTTCCTGTAATGCATGTTTTTGTGGGTGGGGGAATCGGGTACTAGTAGGAGTGTTCCTGTAATGCATGTTTTTGTGGGTGGGGGAAACCGGAGTACCCGGAGGAAAACCATGCAAACACGGGGAGAGCATGAAAACTCCACACAGAAAGGCCTCAGGCCGGATTCGAACCCACACCCTTCTTGCTGTGAGGCAGTAGTGCTAACCACCGCTAACCAGTGGTGTGTATAGTTTCCGCTTGTCTGTCAGACAGACGGGTTTTGAGGAAAAGGCCGGGAGGAGGACAGCACAGTCGCCAGCATCTGTGTCCACATGACCGTGAAACATTTTACAGGAAGTACTGTAAACCTCAGCAGAGTTCTACTGAACCTTTAGTGACCGTTCTGCAATTACCGAGATGAGGGATGATCCCAACAGCAGCTCCACAGGACCTTAGGTGGATCCCCCAAAGAAACTGGAACCAATGAAGGCAAACTTGATCAGCAGAGTTGGTGGGTGGGTGGGGGGGGAGAATACAGAAAGAACTGTCTCGAAAAGCATTTGAAGCCGACTGATAACGGGCTGGTATACAGGACACAGATCCTCCATCTACGCCAATAGATGAGGCAGAACAAGTGGCACAAGCATTGACTGAGCAGTGATGATCCAGTCCCAAAATGTAGTCCAGCAGTGCATTTCCGAGATAAGATTTCCACTAACAGGAAAGGCAGACTCCCTCCCCATTGATTTCACCAGTTTACATTCCTCAGTTTGTCCTTAAAAGGTAAATGGGACTCAATACAAGCTGGCAAAACTCAATCCAGTGGAAATCGATTAAGCAATTCAGAGCTAAGTAGAGAAAATAAGTTAACTCATGATGTCCGTCCCCTCTCTTCATAGCTACCTCAATTTCCAGTGGATTACAGCCGCTGAAATAATCAGGGTTTAAATTCAACTGATATTAATAAGCTCCTTTGGTTAATACTAGTTTTAAATCTTACAGAACGGATTTGGCTGGTTCCTTGCATAAGGCTGCTGTGTTTCAGGCATTATGGTTAATTTTTCTGAGACCCCAGGCATCCTTTATTGTGAATGCCACTCCTACAACAAACATGACTGGATCTTCTCTCCCCCCACCCACCCTTATGCTTTCAGCTCAAACCAGATTGATTGGGTAGCTATTCTGGCTCAGCAACTTTCAGTCTTCGAGTTTTCAAGGGAGGAAGCCTTGCTTGGCAGGGTAGGGGGATACAGCCATTTCACTCTAGTTCAGAAGTCTAAAAACACACACTTTCGGCTGTATCTAAGGAAGACTCTTTTCAGGGGTTCATTTTTTTCAAAACAGCTCTCAATACCATGTGTTGGCAGAACCAATAGGAGCAGATCCAGCTGTCCCACTAGAGACACCCTGGGTCAGTCGTGCCCATTTAGTCATCTTTCATGCATGCTTGGAACTACTATTCATACCAACTGGGCACCAGAAAATGCATTTCCATCGTCGTCAATCAGGCATCTGGAAAGAGCTGGAGGTCGAAGTCCTTTGACTGAGCGGCACACTTTAATTAATGCTCATCCTTGGTGACCCTTTCCATGGCAACACATGGTCAAACATATCAGGCGTCATGGTAACAAGTGTTTCTTGGCAACCTGTCGGAAGGGTCACTGTCTAAAAAATAGGGGCACGAGGAATTGTGTTGCTACTGTGGTATGATGCACAAGATGGGGGATGGACGTAGATGTTTTATGTTTTGTTTTTTTTTTTTTTTTTGATGGGGGTGTATCCCACTTTGAGCAGCAAACGCAGATTCTTCAGTGCCTTATACATCCATTCATTATGAGAAGACACCAAGAAGGCTGACGGTGGCATCCATGACTGGGTGTCATCCACACACGATACGGCATGATAGCTTACGGCACGATACTGCCTGAAGTATAAGCAATCGTTGAGGATGCTTGCACTCATATGCCACGGGGTAACAAGCACCCGAGGTGTTAAGTCTGGGGGTCAGGAAGATATTCTTGCCATGAGTTTTTGAAACCTCTTAACAAAGCAAGAATGTTTTGCCAATCATTTCTACCTCTGATAATTGTTCTAATTATCAAATCTGGTAATCGGAACAAGACACTTGACGAGACTTTTAGCCTCTGAACCTGGATTTGTCACCCAACAGGTGTTACTGATCTCTGGGCCTCTAATCTTCTTGAACAGAGGGCTCATAATCGCCCTCCCCTTCCCTCTGGCGCATGGCATTTTCCCGATTCCACAGCTATGACTCATCTGGACTGAAAGTCCAGCACAGGCCCAACAGACCATAAAAGAACTCTGCAGAGATCGTCAAACCTGGCATGAAGCACATAGTATTGACAGAGGTTGCCTCAGGATCTTCAAACCTGGTTAAAAAAAAACCTTGTATGAACTGAGGTCACATGGATCACACAGGGTTCACAGCCATCAGTCGAAAAGCGGTAAATCTTAATAGTAATGGTAGTGTCCACGGTGTTTTGACACCTGACCCCAAGCAAAAGTAAAGGAGGCCAGCGCTCTGGAGGCTGAAGAGGAAATGCCCTTCCTTGAGAGAGGCTGCAAAATGGAGACCCTCACTTCAAAGAGGTCAAACAGCAGATGCCCTGCCTCAGGGAGAGAGGCCGAGAGGCAGAGTACTGGCCTCATAATGAGAGCTTGGAAGGGAAATTCCATGCCGGAGTGGATGGGGAGCGGGATGACTACCAATCAGCTCGCAGCCTCACAGATTCCGCCAGGGGCTGATGTTGATAACCAGACAAACACAAGAAAGCAGAGAAGAATTTTTCTAAGTGCGCTCGCTGGTACAATGTGTTTTCTCTCACCAGTGCAGTATAAACGACGCCTACAGTGTTCCGCGGCAAAATAGCAGCGCTGCTTCCTTTTTAATTTCTGCCAAGGAACATTCAGAGCCGCAAACGGAATAAGAAATATTTTGAATTTACTGAACAGGCACAAGTCCAACTCAACTCTCTGACTGTAGACAGTGTTAGCTGCTTTCAAAGTTAACCCTTGCCCAATATGCGAAAACATTCTGTCCAGTGTACAGAAATACACCCGAGCGTATGCCACAGTGAAAGATTGCGTCTGACAAATATCAGGAGAGCCCAGCTAACAATGACTGCACACTCTCCTCTTCCCTTCCCCCTTTTTTACACAAGTAAACATTCCCATATATGGGGAGCCACATTTCTGGAATGATGCTAAGTCCTGCAAGAAGTAGAGATGTTGGAGTAAAGTGGAGATATGGGTTTGGGTTGTGAGGATAGGGTGGCAGATCTTGGGAGAGAGAAGGCTTTGAAAAGGTAATGGAGCAGGCCTTAGCAAACAGATCAGTCATGCAGAACCAAAACTCAGACATGCCCTCTAGGCAACAGGCACGAGGTAATACAGGTGGAGACCGTGTAAGGGCCTAAGGACATGCAATCAGTCAAATGTATTCATGTATACTGGGAAGCAGTTACAGTCAATGTTGTTTAAATTTCAGATACTCTTTTCTATAAGGTAAAAGTGCGATTGAAATATGTTTGCTCAACATTCTTATGCTTAGAAGAACACAGGCTGAGTTTTGAGAGGGAAAAACATTGCAAAAAAATGTTCCCCTCAAAGAGTTAATATCTACTTCATGTACAACCAGACAGCAAGAACACTGGAAAAGATAAAGACAGTAAAAGAGGCCCTCCCAGACTTGAACAACCGTTGCAGTTGGACACTATCTATAGGGAGTGTTTACAACTGGACATGGGATGACATAACCATTTGTGGGTTTCTAAAGCTTGTCATTTCAGAAAAAGTTTCTCAATGAGGGAAATGGAGAAGGGCTCGCACAAAGGCCATTTTATACACGCCCTCACTGCAAATGCATGGGACTCACCCCACGGATGGTTTGGTGGATAGTGATGATTGGTGATGAGTGCCAACTCATCAGTTTCTCACAGTAGAAGAAAATGGGAGGAGCAAAATACGTAACCCGACACCGTCGACCAGACAAACATTCCGTGTGCACATGTCCAAAGGTCACAAAGCCCTGTCGGGCTTTCACATCAAGGTGCTTAGTCAGAGGAGGGGGTGGGGGAGGGTCACTTACCAATACATTTTAAGTTTGACCAGAGAGATTGAAGTTTTGCCATTTTTAACCTTTACTTTCATCGTTGATTCATTTCAACTCTTGCATTTTTGAAAATAATATAAATCACTTTTTGGTAAGTTTCGACAGTGTGCGGGTGACTTTCGTTTTTTCAACTCTTGCATTTTTAAAATGTTGATCCATTTTGTTTTAGACAGATGGAGATTTTATGGCTGAAATAAAGCAAAAAATTTGGTTGAAGTGCAGAAGGGTGATTAGCTTGCAGATACACCAATTAAAGTATGGCTGGAGATTCACTTGGAGTGTGTGGTTCCAAAAGGTTCAGAAAGGGGAAAAAAAAAAAAACACTCCGGTCTGGGGTCTACGGTAAGTAAAGTAAATGAATATCTGCAGAGCTGGGGGGGAAAGGAAGGGGGGAACTGAGGGGAACTATGGGGTGTTACTTTGAATGTTTTTGAATGTTCCAGCATAAACAGACAGAGGCCCTCTTCCTGCCACAGGCTGGAATATGGCACATTGAAAAGCATGTATGGCCACATGTTTGGTGGTCATGGTGGATGTGGGGCGGGATAACAATATAGTCTTTGACCACAATGAAAAAACATAAAAAAGAAAGGAGTACCGCTGTACTTTTCTCTGCCATGGTTTTTATCGAGGCACAGTTTTTTTTTTTTGGGGGGGGGGGGCCCTCCATCTTTTCGGAGGAGGATGTTACATAAGCAGATGTGAGAATTAGGGGGCTGGGCATTATAGCACTGCTACGGTGAACAGTCTGAGCAAAGGGGGGTGGGGGAGAGAGAGGACGGTGTACTTTGACGCCAGAACGAACAAAGTTCGATGCATACAGTTTGAGGATGGGGCTTGGGGGGGTGGAGGGGGAGGGGGTGGTGGTGGTGGTGGTGAGGTGGGGGCTCGGTTGACACGGCTTAAGGCATGTTTGTAAAAACATGCCTGCTGTCCACGCTGGAGCCGAGATACTGAAAGACTGGGGGAGGGGTTTGGGGCAGGACTAGACCACACAGATACCAGAAACTGCAAGAGCTCTATATGGAACAAGATGTACATCCTTGCTTGCCTTCTTTAAACTCAAATAAAGAAAGTAAAATAAAGCAAATGGCTCCAAGATTTACAACAGGTCGACTTCCATTTTGCACAAGGCTGCTGGACGGGGTTCTGCCAAGACTATCGGCATGCATTATCCTGTAAACAATTAATGGAGCAGTTTTGTATGTTAAAATAGACAAACGGCACAAGTATTAGGTTATAGTAGAGTGCCGGACTGAGCAGGTAGTTTTCTTTTTAGCCAGGCCAGCTACCAGTGAAATGCAGCACTGTTCACACGTACACTTGCTAGATTTTTTTTTGCCCCTGCTAACCCCGCCATCAACACCCCCTCCTCCCTTCCTAGACCAAACCTTAGCCCCAGGGGGACTGCAATTTGGAAATGATCCCACTCAGCAAGCAGTAGAAAAACTATCCCTTATAGCACAGAGAGACAAGGAACAAGGCCTTCTCTGTTTTCGCTGCTGCAAGGAGAAATGCCAATTCTATACGAGCCTGGTTTGAAGAGCGGCAAGGTACACCACAAGCAGAAGCACTTTAGCTATGCAAGTCACTGGCAAAGGAGCCAAAATGACAGAGCAAAGCTCGACAGTCAAAACATTGCACAACTTTTCAGCCTTTGGTGTGTTTCCAGTTGTTTGACTGCGTTCGTGTGCATGTGTGCACATTCTTGTTCATTTGGCATGCTCATAACTCCAGAAAAAGCTTCCGTTTTGCACACTTAGAAATTCAAACAAAATTTTTTTTTTTTTGCTCGCATACCCTGGGCCATGGTCCAAGCTTGACTCATTTGCCAAACAGTAGATGCAAATGCCAGTAGACGCTGTAAATGTCTGTGGTCTAAAAATGGATGGCTGTCAGTACCTTGTTCCCACTTTACAGCTGGATTATGGATCTAGGATCAGGTTTCTTATGTCCACAGGCCAAACTTACCCATTGTAAGGTAAAAGCCCAAAGTGATCCTAAATCTGTTCTCTTTGACTAAGAAGCTTTGTATAACCCACCTGCAACAGTCATCAAGGGCAGAGAACCGCTGGTGTTCCACCTTCTCTTTCCTGGAGGTTTAGGTACGAAGATAACCAGCGTCATTACATTAATTATTGCACAAATGCTTTATGAAAGAGGAAAGTAAACTTTAGCCAGATTTTGTGGCAGCTACTTGACGACAACAGCCCCAGCCGTCGGACTCTGCATTAAACTCCGACCAGGAGAATTAACTAACAATGTTGAGCATCTCACACACAAACAAGACTGTGAGAAATTAAGCCCTGGGGAGACAACCATTCCTCTTTGGTCTCTATGGTGACCGCCCTGTCCAAATAAGCCATTGCTGCTGGACTATGGTCGCTGGCCAAGAGGAAATAACGCAGCACATTCCCCCGTTCAACCAACAATTTTTTTCCCTCCCCACACTCGGCCCCGTCAGGCCCACCTGTGCTAAAAAGTCTGACGCAGACTCCTTTTCCTACAACAACAGAAACAAATCCATGTGTGTGCCATGTATATATCGCACAGCACGTATTAGACTGGGGCACAATTTGAGCTTTTTTTTTTTTTTTTTTTGGTGCTCAAGAACACCAAATTTTAAAACAATGAATATACGAGTAAAGGCTATTTGTTTTCATTTGCAGGCATATACGTCCACGTCGTGTAAACCATGCAGGTGTAGCAGCGCTTTTAACTCAGGATCACTGTCCAAATAGGGACTTAAGTATATATGAGCTAGAGAAAGGAAAAGACAGTGAGAGCATATATATTTGGAACCAAATATAGATGGTCTCAGCGGTGCATTCTTTATGGTATGGTTGCATCTCTGATTACAGCAGTGGTGAGCACATTCTTGCTGAAGTCAAGGGCTTCTAAAGGGCTTGTATAGGCCTGCTTCAGAAAAGGTCAGGAAAGCATACTGCACCATAGGATATCTGAGTTTTCCAAAAGCTGGCTGACCTTTGAAAATGTGATATAATATGCAATGATTTGTCTGACAGGCGTTAAACCCTGAGCCAGGTCGCGAATGTAAGAAAATTATAGATAAAATCCAATATGAATGTTAGTGTGCAGGAGTCCTTCTTGAAAAAGAAGCACAAGAAAAAGAAAACAAAAATCACAGAACGTGCATTGTGTTAGATTTTCAGAGGCAGTTACAAAATTGGAAATCATAAAACATTCAGCTTTAAACCTATGTGTAATCTCAAGGTAGTAGCTAGCATAATTGTTTTGCAAATTAGTAATTCACAATACATTTTTATGCGCAAATTCTGCCAACAACAGACTACTGGAGTATTTAAGAGCTACGACAAGACTTACATGCCGAAATAAATGAGAGATAAAGTAACTGATTTCGACGTGGTAGTAGAGGCTCTTGGCAACGATCAAAACGCCTTTCAGTGGGCCAACAGTTTTTCAACAAAATTCCTGCGCATGGCAAACGCATTTTCCAGCAAGTTGCAAGCGAGTGAAGTGAAGAGATGAAACTATCAAAATCTCTTATCGGGCATGTGACGCAGCACTCAAGACAAAGGCGCCAGCAATCAAATTATGCAAACCTTCAGGTCTATCGTTCACGTTTAAATCGAATCAATTACAACTTTATTTGCATGACCAGTGAAACTGCTTGCTTTGCGCTTTGACTCAAGTGCAACATCCTCCACACAACAGAAGAAAATTATCCGGTATACAGCTTAGCGACCGCGCCCCCCTGCCTACCTCTTGTGCTGGCTGTTCCTCTACGACCCCAATCTCTTCAACCACCGGCGCCACGGCCGCAACTTCTGGCTCTTTCTCCACAGCCTTCGGGGCAACTTCTGCCTTTATTTCTTCTTTATGTTCTACAATTGGGGCTTTTTCAGGTAGCTCTGTTCTGGGCTCAACTTTTTCAGTGCTTCCCTCCGGAGCAGCATCTTGCTTCTTTTTGGTCGGTTTTGGCTTTTTGAAGAACGATGATCCTATGATGACTGCGAGAAGCGTGAACAGAATTGCTGGCAACACGTATGACACATCTAAACCCAGAATTACTGCCATAGTTTATTTCTCTCTTTTTATCACTAATTATAATATTTATGTTGTTTTATCAGTCTTGCGTATCAGATTTTTTCTATGATTCTGCTTGTCGCTGGTCCTCGGATACGCTTTTCACGTGCTAATACAGTGTTACCCAGCAGGCTACCGGAGCATCTCGTGCGCTCCCACTAAACAAAATCACATAAACCTGCGCATTTAAGCAAGCAATCCCCCTTCTAAACTAGCGTCATTTCCTAGGGACCTGCCCAACTGAGAGAGCCCTTCCTCTTTAAAGGGATATTTTCTCAGTAGCCTGCATGCTGCTTACCTCGCTTGTGGCTATTAGGGTGAACGTCTGCACGAAAGTATTACGTGGTCTGCCCTAATCTCATATTGCGGATGTCTGCCCGATAACAAACAGCTATACAAAAACTTTGATGATGCGCACAGATAATTTCATGATTATCTCGCCACTTGTACCCATAACAGAGGGGAATTAATTTGAACTACCTGTGGAAGTCACAATCATGTAGATTTTATTAACTGCTTAATCATGCAGGAAAGTTAAGAAGAAAAAAAAACAAAAACAACTTGATATAGTGTGGTTAACCCCCATACAGTAGCCGTTTTAATAGTGACCTAACGTGTGCAGTCCAGTGCATGCAAGATTTTGTGGATGTTGCGCGTCTCACTTATGTTTCTGTGGATTTTTACTGTACTCAGCTGCATGCGAAGGTTGTGGGCTCGGTTCCCAAGCTGAGCATTACTGTTTGATACTTGAACATTGTACTTTACCTGATTTTTTTTCATATTAAAATGTACCATTCAACTGTATAATGCATGAAATTTAATGTTGCATTATAAATAAACTGTAAATTAATGTTACTCTATAAATGAACTGTAAATTAATGTTACATTATAAATGAACTGTGAAGATAGTATGTAAATCATAGCTTAAAGTGAACAGGGGATAATCAGTCTATAAAATCAATTACTGGTGTAGCCAAGTTACCCCATCATCAAGCTCCACCTTCACTGGCAAGCATAGTGATAATAACTCAAACATCCAATCATCCTTCCTCAGTTTCAGCGTCACCCACAATGTCCGATAATCATACTTCACTGTCAGATAAAAGCCAGTTGATCAATTCTTTCCCAAATTTGCGTGACTTGTTTCGTAATTCCCCTAGTGTGGAATCAGGAGGGCGCTAGCATGCTGTTAACTATATACAATATTCAGGAGTAATTATTTCCTAGCTACAGAGGCTTCTTTCTTGAAGATATTCTGTCGAACCTACTGGCTGAATAAAATCTTGTGATACTTTGTCCCATGAGACTTTTGGCAACAACTGCAAACTGACGGGGCCGAGATTTGAATCATCCAATCATCTTGTGCCTGTGACAACTGCTAACAATGGGGGACAGCTGCTGTAGTTTTCTGATTAGTCATGAAATAAAGAGATCAAATGTACACGAATCCAGGCCTGGGCTTGCACTGCACTGTGAGATATGCGACTACCATTCTTAGGCTAAAGACTAAACTTTTTTACTCGCAATGAAAGTATAGCAATACAGAAAGAATGGAGAATCAGAGAGAGTGGGAGAGATGTAACGACGATTGGTGGCTGGATTCAATCCACTGGCATTGCGACTGCCAAGGCACTTGGGAATGGCTGTGCCTTGGAGTATCTCTGACAATTGGCCATTTTTACAAGGCGGGCAGCTGTCAGGCATTGCTGGTATTATCTTGCATTTTAGGGTATCGCACATGGTTGCATCATATTTTACATTGACTGACGCACTGGGATCTTGAGGGAAGGTCCAATCTCTGTGCCATACTTGTGGTTCTGTATGCTACTGATCTGCCTGCAGCACATGAGCTGCCTGGCACATCTCTCAGTCAAACTTCTTTTCCTGGCTTCAACAAACTACTGTTTTCCATTGAAGAGCCTAGTGCTAAAACATTTTCACACACTGTGAGGTAAGGATAGGAAAACATCTTTTATCGTTACCCATGTCAATTTTCTTAAAATGGACATTTTGTGAGTGATGTACTCTGAGAACTGGGGTCTTGAATTAGCAGAATTTACGGATCTGTTACATATTTTCAGACCCCTTTTTTCTTTTAATAGACATTTTGTGACTGAAGTTCTTTTAATAATGGTCTTCAGTTTTATCTGTGTAATCCAATTGCATTACAGCGATTGCTCCTTCAATTACTACAGTTGTGACAAATTGATGAGGCAGGCTGAGTTTTGAGTCATTTTGTAACTGAAAGGGATAATGGAATATCCATTCATCCATTCTCTGTACCACTTCTTCCTCACTAGGGTCGCGGGGGGAGCTGGAGACTATCCCAGCTGACTCTGGGCGAAAGGCAGGACAGCTCGCCAATCTATCGCAGGGCGCGCACACACCATTCACACATCACTTTCTCTCACACTCATACCTATGGGCAATTTAGCATCTCCAATTAGCCTGACATGCATGTCTTTGGACTGTGGGAGGAAACTGGAGTATAATGGAATATATAGAGCAATATATTTGAGATACCCCTGAAAAAAATGGCTTTAACTTAGAAGTATCTTATGACCACAGTCACAAAAGCACCTACACAGGTCATTCCTATTCACCTGAATGCAAATTAGCAGCATGTGTTTGCCTAAAAGAGGTCTAACCAGCTTTACGGTGCAAGACTGGTCTCCAAAGCAAAATAACGTCATTAAACCAGAAAATTATTTGTGGCAGCAAGAAAGACTGTTTAAAAAATCATGACAACATGTACCAAATGAAAAAAAAGAACAGCAACTACAAAAAAAAAAAAATAACAGGTCATAAATTAAAGCTCTCCAATGAGGACAAATGGAGACGTGGTAGGATAGCGGTTGATTACCGCAGAAGGACAGCTCTAAAAATCACCACATAGTTTGAATCCATTTGTATTTGAACCAGTCCATTCGGAAACAGTATGTTGTCAGCTTCGCAAAGCTGGTATTTATGGCGGCGTTTCCCATGATTTGGCCACCCCCTGCTGCATTTGTATCAGTGAGGGCTCAGCTGTCGTCCGTGCCCTGAACAAGGGCTGATATGACCTGCGACCACTGTCCTCAGGTTGCCAGGGCAACCCTCTCTCAGAGCTGAGTTCTGTCGGCGGTGATAAGATTTACATGGCAGTTGGCCCCCACTTCTTTCAGAAAAGTCGGTCTGATCTGTCAAGACTGCGTTTCCTGCCATGTTTAAGATCCTCCTACTCCCACTTCACTTGTGTCTTCTTGGTAGTATATACTTCACTGCCTACTAAACGTGTCAGCATGACTTTCATGTGATGAATGATTTGATTTTTCCAAAATGCATTAGATTTGCAGTGTACTTGCACTTTGTCACTGTGTTCTTACCTTTGTCTACTCACTTTCTCGACCATCAAGCCAATATATATCAGAACATTTCAAGCTATGACATGAAGATAAAATGTTTATTCAAACATTGGTAATAATTCAGAAATGCTTCATTTCCTTAATTTTATGTAAATAGATCTCACCATTAGAGGACTAGAACACAACATTTCTAAACTAATACATAATATGGGTACAGCGTGTTTCATGTATTACCATTACAAAAATCATTAATGTGAACTGGACAACAATATACACTTTAAGTAACACACTCTCTCTCTCTCTCTCACTCACTCACTCACACACACACACACACACACACACACACATCCTGATAAACCTTGTAGGACTGGTTAAATGTGTTCAAACTGTAGATAGATTCTACCACAGAATGTTACCATGGCATCAGAGCTGAAAGCCAGCAAAACAGCCCATAGCATTTTTCAGCACTGGAGCAACTTCACAGCCCTATCATACCTGCCTAAAGACTTCACTGCCAATAGCCCCACCTCGAAGGCAGAGCTCTGAGCTGCAGTGAACTAGACACCATTTTGCCATGAGATCGCACCAGCCGCTCTTCCTACTCCTGTGCCCCTGGGGCCCATGCTTGGACCACATTTGAATTTGGCCTTCACTGATATCTCGACTATACACCTTTAAAATTTAGTTGCTGCATCTTGCACGGATGTGATGCTATCGCATCGACAAAATCTGTCCTCAGACAGACAAACACCCGGAAAAGTACTCAAAACCACTTCTGTGGTGTAGTTTTCACTACAGTAGTTGTCTTGAGGACCACATTTTGCCATGATGAAAAGCACACACACACACAGACACACACACACAGACTCATGGGGTGAAAACTCTACCAGCTGACGCTGTTGTGGCTGGTAAAAGGATTCTACCGACAACTGGAGGAGGAGACTGTCGCTGGCGGAACTGGGAGGTGCTAAGAGTAAAGTCAGAGAAATTTTCCCTCAAAATAACCCCAGAATTTAGGAGTATTACGAGAGAATATAGCTTTCATAGATAATTGTCAAATGCCGCGTTATTTCAGATGAGAGGTCAGTATAGATAAATAGTATAAAACAGGAAGACAGATTTGAGCAGATACTGTGCAAATTTTAGCAGGGACCAAATGAAAAGAAGGGAGAGAGACTTCTGAGGGACCAGGAGTCTTGTTACTGTGAATCTGCTCATCTGGTCACGGGTACATACATGTAAAGGAGAGGATTTATTTATGTACATGTATGTGGACATCTGAACACGCGTCTCAGGTTTCACGACAGGTGACAAAACGGCTTCGGCTCTGCGAACCTGTGGCTGGGCGCCTGTCCTCGTCAGTCCTGTACGCTATTCAACACCCAGCGCATGTGTTGGGTGGGTGAGGGGTCTGCTGCTGTACTCTGGGAGGGGTTTTGATAGGCCTGCCTAGAAATGGGGGGCTGGCTTGAGTACTGAGTGTTGTTTTTTGAAAAAATGTACTCGCTGCATAGGGAACTCATGCGGCTTCAATCACTGTATCAGTACATCCTCAAACGTGGACTGTTTACGGCTGATAACAAACAACAACAGGACTGTGTGCGCATGTCTGCATGTGTGTGTGTGTGTGTGTGTGTGTGTGTGTGTGGGGGGAGCTCCTTGCATAACATTTGCGCCAAGAAAGGGAATTCTCCACTGACAGTTTAATTCTAACTGGCTCATCAGGCGGCCGCATGACTGTTACCGCTTATTATGTCAGGAAGAGTAAGACCATACCTTCCCAACTTACAGGGTTACAGTCGGGGTGTAAAATACAGTACTTTACTGTGCTCACTGAAGTTGGCAGCAGGTTCATGCCTCCCCAGGCCTATAAAGAGCTGGTTGAAGTTGATACTACTTGAATCAGCACCTATCCCAAGAGCCCAGGCTGACAACAGAGACTGAGGCTACCTGATAGGGAAATTTAATGGTGTTGGGAATGAGGTTCTGCAGTACTGGAATGTTCACACTTAAAAAAGGGAAACTTTTCCTGTTTAACGTGACCAAAATCCTGCAACGCATTTTCAAAGGAGACTTGATTATCCTGTAAGCAAAGGCCAAACACTGTTATAAATTGACTGAATTTAACAGTTAAATTAACCCATTTGTCTCCTTGTTATTTCAAATGGAAGTAGAGTCCTGCGTGCATGTAACTGTGGTTTACAGTTAACATACACGGAACCACTGTTATAAACTGATTGTAAAATTACAGTTAAAATAACCGGCAAAAAGGGTGCCAGATAAAATAACTGGCAAATAAAGTGCTAGTTTTTAGCAGTGTAATCTTAGATAGCTTGGACAAAGTGCTCCCAGCTTTCTGACAACAGGAAGAGAACTTAATACAAAATGCAGAAAACAACGCACTGTTATTGCAAATGTTTTGTCATCCATTCTCAGTCTGTATGCCAGCCCTGTGATAGAGACGGTGTTAGAAACCATTGTTTTCTTGATATGCACTGAAATAATGGTGGAAGAAATTTGCTTCTTTGCCAGTCCGAGTCTTTTCACACTGTCCTCACATACCAGCTGTTTGTTTGGATGAGTGAAAAAAGAGATGCGTTGAATTGCATGTTCCACATTGCCCAAACAGCTGCGTGGTCACCATGTGACTGTTTCCCTTCTGTTGTGCTGCCGAGTGATTTCTACCCTACCAGGGTTGGAATCATTCAGACTCCCTGTGGGCTAGCCTAGCCCACGGTCCCCACCTCTAAATCACATGCTTAAAGCTATTTATACACTATCATTGTGTTGAGGACCAACTCGAGCCATGGGGGCAATGAAGTCAGTCATGAATTTCAAATATCTCTGGTATGGGTATACAAGAGTGTGGTGACCTGATTTAATCTTTGCAGGTAAATTTTGGTTTGATAGTGCTTTGGCTGTGTTTTCATTTGTTTACTTTGATCATTAAACCCAAAAATTGGGTCATGCTAACTCGATAAAAACTCCAGTGACTGTCCAACCCAATTCGGAGTCAGTCAAGCCTTGTGACTGTACCAGTGAAAGCGCTTGGTTTATGTACACCTTCGTATCTATGGCAACACGTCTTGAAGCGCACCGCTCTCTGCTGTTCACAAAGAGCGCTGAGACTAAGGCCTTTTTTTCAAAAATAAAAAAATCTGCCTTGATAATCGCTGGAGACTTCTGTACCTGATTTCTATTTTTATTTAACAAGCTGGCCTGTTGGATATTCATTTGATCATGTTCTTTATTATTTAAAATAAAAGTCTGTAACGTGATATATTATGACTTTATTTGCATTTCTACAGTGTAGTTGCACACTGCAATTATTTAGTTGTTTGTTGGCTACACATGTATGGATTTTACATTTCACATTACAGATTTTACATGACACTTTTACATTACACTCCAGGATCACTTGGCTATGATGTTGCCTGATCTGACTTAACCCGCTTAACCCACTTAACTAATATGTTCCTTCAATAAGCCATTGGACAAGCAGAAGCTGGGCTTTTTCATTTGAAAATTTCAATTGGAAAAACTGTATTCTCACTCACTCAGTGGCATTACGGTGAATCAGAAAAATGTGAGTGTGATCATAGAAAGTCTTCTTGGACGCAAGTCATTGGCCATGTGATGTAATCTCGGGTTAATCGGATGGAGTGGCCGCCAGTCGGCAGCAAATGGCTCACGAACAGCTCCACTATGGTCTGGACTGGCGTTTGAAAGTGTTTCGCGTGTTCTGAAGTAAGTTTGATCTGATTGGCGATCCGTATGCGGAGCCCGCATGGCTGCCTGTTACAGTTTGTCAGTGGAGAAAGCAAGCTGAGGATTTTCATGTGTTGGGACGGCGCTGTAGTCCTGAGACGGGAAAAAAGAAAGCGAGAATGAGCGAAAATGAGGAATCTAACGTTGCAGTGAAGCAATTTACGTTTGAAGAAAAATGCAACGATGAATTACGCACACGGTTAACGATTTCAGTCCCAGAGGTCATCAACTTTTCATTTATTTACTAAATATAAAAACGTGTTGTCAACATACCTTTTGACTGAAAACATGCATTGATATCGCACTTAAACCTGGTTGAAATAGGTTGGTTGTCTACTTCAAGCCTGTCGTGAGCAACTTCGCACGTAATGAAAATATTTTTATTTCTTAATGTGCAGTTTTACAAACATACATTGCAATAACCGCCCTGACCAGGGGTGCATCTCAAAGCCAAGGCTGCATCCTTAGAAGGCTGCATTTTTGGGGGTCGTCACTTACTTCCATCCGCCAACCTGAAAAATTGGGGTAAGGGACAAGATTGAATTAAGGGTTAGGTTTAGGGCTAGGTTTCGGATTAGGGGTTAGAGTTAAGGTTAGGGAAACCAGTAACGAGTCGCTTTCACCAAAGCTGTTTAACAGAGATAGAATGATGTTACGTCAGTTCGGTGGATGGAATTACGTTACGACCCCTTCGAAGGATGCAGCCTAGGCTTTGACATGCACCCGAAGGCTGCATTTTTAGGGGTTTTCACTTAATTCCATCCGCCAAACTGACGTAACATAATTTCATCTTCGTTAAACAGCGTTGGTGAAAGCGACTTTTCCCTAACCTTACCCTTAACTCTAACCTCCAAAACCTAACCCTAAATTTAACCTTGTCCCTTACCCTAAATGTTAGTTTGGCGGATGGAAATAAGCGATTACTCCTAGGCTTTGAGATGCACCCCAGAAGTCGTCACAAGTCCCGTTTTTATTGGGTGCATCATGAGCAAGGGCCGCATTGCGGTTCTTAAGTGTATTCACTTACTTTTTCAAACCTTTGCGCACAGGTACTGGATCCACAGTACGGGATGTATGTCTGGCCATGCGCAGTGGTGTTGGCGCAGTATGTGTGGATGCACAGAGCGGAGCTTGAAGGAAAGACCGTGCTCGAGGTGAACATCACGCGCATCATGCGTTGACGACACCTGAGAGATCTTAGAAAAATAGTGCCAGCAGCCATTTTCATGCTCGGGTTTAGTATTTCAGTGGACAAAAGTTGTTGTAAGAAGACATACTTTCAAGACTGCCTTCTCTTCGATGATTAGGTTTCTTACTTCCTATAGATTGGCGCAGGGGTGAGCTTGCCTGGGGTGCTGGCTGCCAGGTGTGGTGCACAGGTGACGCTGTCAGACAGTGCAGAGCTGCCACACTGCTTGGAAAACTGTAGGCGTACCTGCCAGGCTAACCACGTGTCCCTGGCAGTGGTGGGAATCACCTGGGGACAGGTGTCTTCTGACCTGCTGCGGCTTCCAACTCTAGACTTCATTTTGGGGTCCGACATTTTCTATGAGCCTGAAGGTGAGTACTCTGTCCTGTGTCACAGCTGTGAATTCTCTGGGCTGGGAAAAAACCTATGGCAATTTAACAAAAAAGGTTACACCTAACCCAGCGATACCACTCTGCATCTCTGACTTCGATCTTGGAGATCTCTGACTGGTTCTGAGTGAATTTTTTTTTGTTGTGATACATAAATTTCAGATTTCTTTGAGTGCCTCGAAGATACCTTCTCTAAATTTACAGCAAAATTTCACATGAAAACGGAACTGCAAAACTTCAATATCTGTGTTGCTAGTGTTGACAGAGTTAAAAGAGTTTTAACTTTGTGGTATACTGGGGTCAATGGGACTCCATCTCAGACATTATAAATATTTGAAATTTAATTTTATTTAGATTTTGAAGACGTCCTGTTCACTGTTGCATTCCTCTTGAGGAGAAGCCCTCACGCCCAGTTTTGGACAACCTACCAAGAGAGAAGGTAGGAGATTCCTAATTCCACTGCACCATGACTCTGAATCATACATTTTGTCAGTTTCCAACATTTAATAGAATGTTATTATCGTGTGTACGAGGCTTTCAGCTGATGCTTTATTCCTGGCCAACTTTCGATTTGTTCAAATAAAAATCATGGACAATAAATCACCACTATTTCAAGCTGGAATTCATGAGGGGTTATGGGTCATTCCATGTCAAATCACCCAGTTTTAGGAAAGTGTCTAACAATTAAGTTTTTCATTTATGATGCAAGGATCTGATCCTCTAAGTTAATGACTGGCACAAAAGTGGATCCTGTACTTGTCCTTATAGGGTAGGAGTTTTAAAGCATTGGGTAGTTGTCAACATGGTCACATGCCTTACCAAATAATGGCCAATTTTTTTTCCATTATTGACTCACTTTAATTCCTAGGCAAGTGTCTCAGTTCCTTCTGCTTTTTGCCTTGAGTAAAAATGCAACATTGGATCTGTCAGCGCAATTTGAGGCTTTTGGTGGACACCCAAAAACCTGAAATTAAAAAAAAAAAAGGCTCAAGAAAATCTGGCATACTCAGGAGCTCACAAGTGAAAAATGGCAACAATTACAGTTTATTATGTCATATTCTGAAAGCGGGGGTCAAAATCTGTTTACTCAAAAAATACAATTAGTATCTTTTCATTAGTTCGCGAGAAATGAAGCCTCAAATTTTGACAAGGATTTCAAACTTAAAAAAAAAAAAAAAAATTTTTTTGACACCTTGACTTTGAAGGCTTATATCTCAAAAATGATAGACTTTTCAACATAAACTTGGTACAGCATCATAATTTACTCTTAGGGTTTTTTTTTTTTAAAAATCATGCAAATCTGAGAAGTGTACTGTGGGATCCTCAGTGAGTCGACATGCAATGACCCATTTAGACCATAAACCACCAAGGTTGGGTAATCCTTTGTCAATGGTCCTAGTATGGGGAAAGAAAGGTTGGTATCAGTTGTGGTTTAAGGATAGAGATGTGGAAGAGGGGAGCAAGGAGGTACTTCCTAAATAAAATGGGTCTTCAGGTTATACTGAAAGGGGGGGACATTGCTGCCTTGATGGTGGTGGGCGGAAAGAGTAACTGTAAGGTAGTGTTTCCATTTCGCATCATATGCTAATGCTGCAATCTCTCAACCTCAGTGCTGATTGGTCCATAGAAGCGTTGCTACTCAAGTGGAACCTCAAGTGTGTTGACATTCCTCTGGAGTCATTTCAAGCAAGCGCTGAGCACCTAGCCGGCTCGACTCTCCCTGGGAGTCACACCGTACAGATGATGATCATCACACTGAAGGAGGACCGGAAAAGATAACAGAACAAGAGAGCACCATAGGAGAAACATGAACTTCTGAACTTGTCCTGTCATTCAGGAATTATGTCCCTTCCGTGGAGATCTATTTATGGTTCATTGCTTAGTTTTCTGGACTTGCCGTTGGAAGAAACTCTTTTCAGTAAAATAACTTCTGAGAAGTAAGTAACCAGAGTTTGCATTACATTCTCAAGTATTCCGGTGGCCAAGAACAGCAGTGTTTGGTGGCATTTATGACACAGGGATTAGATCTCTGCTGGTTTTATGGCAAGAAGGTTTTCGTGTTCCATGTTCAAACAGGCAGTTGACAGAATAACGTACAGAACCTTAGGTGGAAAGTTGAATAGTTTAGAAAGGAGAATCTTTGCTATGATTTTTCACCCATAAATTCTGCTGGCAGATTGCATGTATTCTGCCTCCTGGGACCAGAATATTGCCAACTAGCAAATCTTTGTAATAAAAAAAAAATAATAATTGAGGACTGTGCTCATTCTGAACCTTGATTTTTCATCATTGGACAGGTCTGACAGACTTTACACGTCTTTTTTCAGTTGGGGGCCTGAAATTATTTAGTCAGACCCTCATGAAAATATTGTCTGTATTAGGTCACCAATGCCATGGCTGTATTTGCAATATGGATGAAAATACCCTCAAATTATATTACTTTGCCCTTGAACCTCATTTCTTTTTTTACATTTACTACAATTATTTTTCAAATTTTATCACCATCAGAGTTCTTCAGAGCTGTCCAGTGGTAGACAACTGATGGCCTAGACCTGGCCCCCAAAAACGACCATTTTAGTTTTACACGCTCAAACAAATTAAAACATTTCAACTATTTATCACTGGCCGTATTCGACTGGCAGTTGCCGAGAAGTAGAAAATTTTCTCCGCCCACCTGCACAGTGACAGATTGTTATTAGTGCGTCGGCAAGTCAAACGAGTTTTTGAGATCTGTACAGTAGTGCTCCTACAATAGAGGAATCTCTCAGGAACGAAGCAGAGAAATCATGTCATTGTGCCATAGCAAAAGAATAAACAAAAGAGGGGGATGGTGGTTTGTGCGTTTTCCTGGTTTGCCGCAATTCCTGATGCAAATCACACACCCAATCGCCCATCCTAAAATTTCGATCAATTTGGAAGATCTTTAGAAGCAGCACGATCACCGAACCAGGATACAGGTGCTTGAGTCTGTTTACTTCTCCATTCCACTGTTACCATCCAATAGCAATATGCCATTCACTGTGCTTCCTGTTACTTCACTTAGGTTTCCCATTGGTGAATAAAGCAATCGCATTTCTGCGCTTCCAATAGCAATTGAATCATAAAAATTTACAGAAAACAATTACTTCACGAAAGCACCAGTGGAATGTGGCCATTGGCCAATTCTTAAATCTCGGGCACTTGTTTCGATGCACTACGTACTACAGCAGTGGTTCCCAACCCTGTCCTCAAGGACCCCCTGCCCTACAGGTTTTTGCTCCAGCTCTACTCTTTCACACCTGATCCATTTAAGGGCTTCATGTTGATTGGTTGAAAAAGATCTGCCTGAACAGGGTGTGCATGAAGGTGCATTGGACCTTGAATGGATAAAGGAGTGCAAAAGTAAAGCTGCAACAAAAACCTGCAGGGCACGGGGTCCTTGAGGACTGGGTTGGGAACCACTGTACTACAGCATAATCACAAAATTTTCATGAGGCACTACTGTAATTGCAGGAGGTGCCTTTAAAATTCAATTAAAAATTTCAGTGGCCAAAATCTTTCATAAACCCTGGATTAAATTTTTTCCACAGCAATTTTATATTTTGAGACGTGGCACACCTGACACGCAACAAACTGGTCAAAATCTATGCTGGAATGAGATGTCGAAAGTAGGCCTCCCTGACCATGCAAGAAGCCACATTTGAAGTTTAATACTCTGATTTCTGTCAACCCATTATCTTATGTTTAAAATCATAATCCCTACAAGTAGGGCTGCAGATAATTTTCACTGTCATTTGTTTTAGCAATTAGTCGATTGATCATTTTCTCCATAAAATGTAAATTTCCAAGACCCCGAAGTGACATCTTTTTTGTCCAACAGTCTAAACTCATTTACTACCATAAAGCTGAAAATTAGTACATTTAAGAATCTGGAACCAGCAAGTGCTTGACATTTTTGCGTGAAAAATGACAGAATTAATCAATTAACAAAATAGTTGGCAACTAATTTTCGATTGATCACTTAGTTGATTCATCATTTCAGCTCTGCTGACAAGTCAGTAAATAGTTTCCCCTCACACAGGTTGAGCCTAGTTTCAGACGAATCCATCCCACATGGTGTTACACCACAGAAGATTCCTTAATCCAGGCCTGAGGTTTCATCAGTCTGGAAAGTGGGCAGAAACTTTGCACACACCTTGCACACCAATCAAAAAGAACCTGTCACACAATACTGGCAAAAAAAAAATTTTATTAGCTCTGAAAAAGTGGTCGTCAATACAGAATGGGATTGCAAAAAATTCAAGAGCAAGACAAACATTTCCGTTCAACAGACATCTGAGGAAGAAGATTTAAAATTACGCAGCAGGGGTGTTCACCATGTACTCCACAAGAGGGGTAGGGAAGGGGTAGAAGGGTAATGGGTTATGGGAAGGGGGGGGGATGGGGAGGGATTTGCATTCACCGTTACCATTGGAAACCTGCGGCTGCATTTTTTTTTTTTTAATAAAGACGGCGCGGTGGCCACAGGCGTTATCAGGAAAACAGGAAACTGCCCAGCACTGCACAGCAACACGCCACCTTACAGCTAACCAGCATTATTCAACTGCTACACAACTGCGCCTAGTGCACAAAAAATACACAAGAGAGAAGATTAGAATCGCAAGAAGAGGGAGACAGCGAGGAAAAGAAAAAGAACAAACTGTCAAAAAAGCTCAATTAAATCAAAAGGTCTTGGGCTTAAATTTAAAAAAGCAAGCCAGCCATGAGAATACTCTTTACATTTTCAATTAACACAGCAAGATTCTTTGCCAAAATGGTTGAACTTAAATCATGAAACAGAATGGCACAAGTGTGCATTTAATTAGGCTAAGCCAGACCCAGGGGATGGGGGAAAAATTCCCCCAGAGCATTCCAAGAAATTTTTGTACAATTCCAACTTTATTTTCGTATTAATCAATTTCTGTTCAAGCTTTATTTTACCTGAAGTAATGTCCAGTTACGACAACTCCACGGTACCATCATTAAAAGAAAAAAACACTTATGCAATCCATTTACAATCAATCATCCCTCATTTGGAGTTAAACCCATTAACTAATAAACTGCAACAGACTGCAGTGGAGAAAACCATACAAAAAATTGATTAAATTTAAGTACAGAACTGAAAAAAGCAATAAAAAGGAATTTTAAAAACTTGCAGACCAAATTATAATAACCTTTTTTTAGTCAATTTGTGGTGCCGGGATGGAGGGAAGTGACATCCTCTCGTATTTGAGACTTTACTTGACTGGGGGGTCCAACGAAGCCGATCTGTAGGAGAAGAAAAGATTGTGAGATAACTGCGGAAGGACAGAGCAGGGCTCGGCTAGAAAACTAGCTTCGTCATCTAGGTATCAATGCAGCGTTTAAGCTTGAACTCGAGGCAGGCGAAGACACCCGGCTCGGTGTTTACCTGCACTCAGTGAGCAGGAACACAAATGCTCAAGATTGGGATTCCACATCGCTTGAGAATTACCATCTAAATGAGTGGCATTACTATTTGCGTTCACGTTTCGGGTTCTATAGGAAACTGCTAGTAAAATCTCGGGGATTTTCAAGATACTGCAAACAGCCAGGTCGAATTCTCGTGTGGGATGGACAAAATGGAGGGAAACAAACCTTTGGTCCTTCCAGATCTAGACCACGCCCCCTCATTTCCTGGGGGCGTGACCTGCCCACCATTCCGCTCACGTACCTCACCACCACCCCAACACTGACAGACACCGACCTGCTCCATAGCGCCACCAACCGCACCAGGGCAGCCATGGGCGGGTCAAACCCCTGCTACCTGCTCATACTGCCCCCAACCTCCACTTTTGCAAACAGGAATCAGCAGCTTGGGAGGAGAGAATTCCACATTTTTTGGTGAACATTTCTTTTTTTCCCGTCCGAAAACCAGTATCAAACTCTGCAAAGAAAGTAAGTCACGCCCTCTTCATATCATGAGCCACAAACCCACCTCCCACTAAGTCCCCACATAAATTGGCTGGATACAGAGAAAGATGCCATTTAACCAATCACATTCAGTAAAATAAATGGACCCAGGAAAAAGGAAAACATTGCTTAACCAATCATGACTGTTCTGTGCATCAAGCCCATCCTGAAAGGTCTCATCTCACATAAATATCTTGAATCATTTTAAAACCTACGGGCATTGAGATAACATTTTGTAAATATATTCCACAGCTGTGGACACCTGGATGTTACAGGAGGCAAAAACTGGCAGGAGACAGACAGTAGATGTAATCACTGCATAAACAATCACACCCACCCCAGGAACATTGGGAAATGTAGGCCATTTAAGTCCAGTTAACTCCTAGAATCTGCCTACAGTCCACCCCCTCCCACAATTCCACTTACTGCTCACTCAAGACGACGTATTTCCGTCCTCTGCCGCCGACTTTGACCGGCTCTTGGATCTCGACCTGGACTTGGCAGATCTTTTAGTCGGTGTGCGGCTCCTGGACCTCGACTTGGATTTGGACTTCGACTTCGATTTGGACTTGGATTTAGACCTGGACCGGGATCGAGAAGGGGGAGACTTGGACTTGGTCTTGCTCCGGCGGGGAGTGCGGGATTTGGAGTGGGACCGCGACCTGGAGTAGGAGCGGGACCGGGATCGGCTGTAGCGGGAGCGACTCCGGGAACGGGAGCGACTTCGGCTCCGGGATCGGCTCCTCCTCCGACGCCGGGGGCTGGGGGAGTAGCTGAGTGAATTTGGTGCGTTGAGTTATGGTCATCAAATACAGCCAATATTCCATCACAAAGCACGAGGAAAACAAATAAAATATCCAGCTTTCGCCCAGCTGTACGGGACGCAAGTACGTCTATAAATGACCATGCGGCAGAAGTGGCATGTAACCACGTCAACATCGGCAACTAGCCAGATTGAGTAAGTTGTACTACACCAGCAGGGTCAATGTCCAATTGATGAAACTGCGAGCAATTGAGACTAGCTACCCTCAAATGAGAAAGTACTCAAATCCCTTACTTTAGACAAATTAGAAATTCCACCTTTGTAGCTACAATAGGCTATTAACTTGAGTAAACACGAGTGCTCCATGGAAAATTTTTAAAAGTATACTTTAAATGCAATTACGTCTACTTTCTATATTCAATTGCATGTATTAAAAAAAAGCATATCTATCTTTATTAGAGTAGAAATTTAAGTTAGACTGAGGGCTTTCGCGCGAATAAGATTTCATAAAATGATTTTCACTAAGATTTCACTTCGATCCCTTCAAGCTGGCGAGCCTAGTTAGCTGGTTAATCGGCGCAATATAGGCGTAGCTATGAAAATTACTAAACGGCAAAGTAAACTAACAGGGGGGAGTATTTTTTTTTGGCATACATTGCCAACCATCTTTTACCGTTTGGTTGCCTAGACTACACAGAAGCCACCATGCAAAGCTATTTGGCCGGTTTGGTAATTATTGAGACAGTTTAACCAGGAGGGTCACAAGACTAAAGTCTTCTAGATAGACGCCAAGTGAAGCCTTCAACTTTAACAAAATTGCCAGCTTTGGTGTGCTCTCGTCGACTATTGGTGCTTTTCCCTGGCTACTGTATACGATTGGGGGCTAATGAACATTAGTGGACCTAAGGCCTTCCAAAACTAGGCCTAACGACGCCCACCTCATACGGCAATCTCGTAAACTAGGATAGCCACCTTTATCAACTTGTAAACTAATGTCATGACTGCTGATGACCACACAAATGATACTGACTAGCGTTAGCTAGCAAGTAGAGCTAGCCAACTTGCAACCAAGAATGCAGCTAGCAAGCAAGCAGACATCTGCAGGTTAACAAGAACAACATTGAATGCGTATACGGTCAGATTCACCCGCCAAGTAAGGCCGCAAAAGTTTACCTTCTACTTCTCCGGCCATATCCCCCGTGCCTCCGGGGTGGTCCTCCTCGGCGGCCGTAATGTGAATCTGGAGGTCTCCCGTAACGGGCCATCTGTACGCGCAACTCGCGGCCATCCAGCACGGCTCCGTCCATGGCATCCATTGCATCTTCGGCGTCCCTTTTGTCGTGGAACCGCACAAAGGCGAATCCTCTACTCTCTTTTGTGTAGCGGTCCCGGGGTATGTACACGTCCCCGACGCGCCCATACTTCTCAAACACGCGTCGCAGGGTCTCCGGGGTTGTCCGGTATGTCAGGTTGTCTACTTTGAGGGAAGTCATGCCCTCGACATCGGGCGGAGGCCTTCCGTAATTCATCTTGCTTGAGATTACGCAGAGTTCCAAGCTGGTAAATTAAGCGATCAAGCGGACGCCTTGTCCAGATATCAAGTGAATGTTATTTACGGTAGCTATTTATCAATAATTCGAAAGAAAAAACACGGTTGCCAAGCGAGATAAGCCAAAACCACGTTTTCAAGCGAGCACGAAGGCACTCACCACGCAGCACAAGGCTGCTCCTCACACAAAATGGCGGGTACGACGAGAAAGGCGGACTATTTATGGAAGCCGCCAAAGTGATGTAAATTTGATATGAATTATTATTAAATCAAAACTGATTAAAACTGAAATATTTTTGAAGAAAATGCATGTTATTTGCAGTCTAGGGGAAAAAATCGAAATATTTAATAATAAGATATTTTAACCCGGAAGATGAATTTTCAATCTGTGGTCGCTTAGAAAAGAACTCTATTTCCCAACAGCGTATACGAACGCGACGTGTGTCAGCTGATCGCCTCATGTGACACATTTCATTTGGCTCCGATGTGGAGTAACCAGCTAGATGGACAAGCTAACGCAATATTTATCCGGTGAATTTAAATGTCAGAAAGGACACGGATTGTGATCTCGCACTTACCGCGTTTTCCTGGCATTACCATTCTTAAGAGAGCGGGACGGTTGCTTAAGAAATTGTAATGCCAGATTTCTCGTGATCTGATCCGCAGACTACAACCGCGCCCGTTTGTCTAGACCCCGGGTAAGCCTCTTTGTACAACTTCATCGCCTCCGAAGAAGGTAAATGTTTGATGTCAACACATTTCAATAATTTGTTGTAAATCCATATTTTGAAATATGAATTTTGAAACTAGATTTGATATAGTACATGGGTGTTACTGATCCTGTGCTCCAAAAAACAAATATGTTTTTAATTATTCAACAACCTACATCCTTCTTGCATTTCTGTAATCAGTCGTGGTTTGTTTATTATCAGTGGCGTTGCGTACTGTAAAATCTTTCTGCGTTGTTAACAAATAGGAAATTGTCTTTCAGGCGTCCTGAGGACGTGTGTAGGAACTTCTCTCGAGAACCTAATAGTGATTTCGCAGAGACAACGCTGCAAACATGGGTCCGGAAGGAAAGTCTCTTCTGAACATTTTTATCTTGGGCTTCGGGTTCATGTTCATGTTCACTGCCTTTCAGACGTGTGGCAATATAGAGGTAAGAAGGAGGCGAAGACTGACGCGGACTCCTGACTTGCAGTGTGACGAGTCACGTGTCTATCTTCGATAAGCTAATTGAAATGCAAACATCAACACGTTATGGAATGCTAATGTGTGGCGTATGGTTGTTTTTAATAAAGTGTGACCAGATATATAGTAATATACGGAAGCTATTTGGTTTATCATTATTTGTTTTCCATGATGCCCCTCCGGATGATTTGGATAGAATCCAGAATTGGGCAGAAATGTGGCAAATGAAATTTAATGTTGCGAAATGTAAAGTTGTTCATGTAGGTAATAAAAACATTAGACGGGATTACTTCATGGGAGGTTTAAAACTGGAATGTGCTCCACACGAAATGGATCTGGGAGTGATTGTTGACCAAACCCTCACAGGCTCTAGCCATTGTGCCGTAGCAGTTAAAAAAGCCAATCGGATGTTGGGATACATTGCCAAAAGTATTGAGTACAAATCCAAGGAGGTGATGCTTCTTTTGTACAACACATTCGTCAGACCACATCTGGAGTATTGTGTACAGATCTGGGGACCATACTATAAGAAAGTTATAGAGGCTCTAGGAAAAAGTTCAGAGAAGAGCCACTAAGCTAATTCCGGGTATAAAAGATGAAAGCTATGAGAAGAGGCTGAAGATCCTTAATCTCTTTAGTCTTAGGAAAAGGAGACTTGGGGGTGATCTGATTGAGGTCTTTTAATATGTTAAAGGTATTAACAAAGTGTATTATGTAGGATTCCTTTGACCAAGTGTTGTTAGTAGAACTCGGGGTCACAAGTGGAAGTTGACCAAAGGTAAATTTAGCGCTGATAATCGGAAATATTTCTTCACCCAAAGAGTAACTTCGATGGGGAATAGCTTGCCTGACCATATTGTTGAGGCAGAGACCTTGGGAGTTTTCAAGAGCAGGCTTGACTTAAAGCTAGATACCATTGAGTCATTGAGTATCTGAAGTGATATATTCACAATAGTATAAAGAAACTGGCGAGCCTAGTTGGGCTGAACGGCCTGTTCTCGCCATTCATGTTATGTTATGTTATGTTTTGTTAAATGCATTGTTACCCGTGAATTGTGTTCCTTTACACATTGTATCATAATGGCAACCTTGATAAAGTGTGTTATTTAGCCTGTCATATTATAATATAGTCAACATTTTGGCGCTGTAGGCCTGGTATGCGTTTTCATTGCTGCTGATAAATCTGTTTTTTATTCTTCAATTTACATCCCTTAAATTTAATGTTTCTCTTACACTGAGGACTGACAGTTAATGTGTCATTCACTGCGTACTAAATCTAGACAGGAAGATCCATTTTGTTAAATGCCCCGGTTGACTCAGCGCTCCTGAGTCAAGTGAGTCTAAAAGTTGCCTGACCCGTTAAACGTGCAAAGGGACAGACCGTGTATTGGTATGCATGCAGTGACAAAGCTGTGAGCAACATCAGTAAGGCGGCAATCGAGCTGTACCATGACAGGCTTGTGTAAGTCTCACCAGAGATTGTACAAATCTTGTGATATGAATTAGTGCATTTAAGAAATTACGGCATTGGCCTGAGCAAAATTGCTACATGAAAAGCGGCAGACCATGTTGGTATGCTATGCATACAATGAAATCGCTGTGTGCCGCATCAGTAATGTTGCAATCAGCGGTACCATGACAGGCATGTGCAAGGCTCGCCAGCGTTCGCACACGTATTGTTTTATGATAATGTGCATTTCGTGAATTGCGGCATTGCCCCGGGCTAATTGCTAAACGTGTGTGTGTGTGTGTTTGTGTATGTATTACTAAGAACTTGCATCTATGATGATTGCTGATCGTCATTTTCCTTTCCAGCAAACAGTCATTAAAATGAAGAGCTACAACAACTCTGACTTCCAAGGGAGCGGCTACACCAGGTATGTTATATTACGGTGTCACATGCATTTATTATGGGCTTTCTCATGAGAAGCACCGTCAGCAGCTTAGCAGCTCATGAGGACATCGCCACAGTGTTAAATCACTATGTTCTGAGCCAGTGCATTGCTGCTCCCTCAGAATAGTTTGTGAGGCTGCAGTATGTTTTTTGGCTTTTGTGTCCCTCTCTGGGGACAGTAGGATAGCAATAATGCTAAAATTTAGCTACCTGGAAAGCTAGTTAACCCTTTGGGGAGTTGGGTTTTTCGGAGTGATTTTTTTTTTTTTCCCCAGCAGCATTAGAATGTTTTCAGCAGCGTTAGAATTTTTCAGCAGTGTTAGAATGTTCATTTTGGAACACTGTAATCGCCTGTTTGTGATCTCACTCCATTAAAGGCTGACCAGACAAGGTGGTTTCCTGTCGTCGGTTTCCCTGTTCCCCATATAACGCGGCTGCACTTTCTGCTTGTTATAAATGAATGGGAAGACTGAGTTCTGAAATGAAAGGCACATGATTTGTTGCTGACTGAATTGCCCTTAATTCAGCGTTAATTCTGTTGGAGCTCTTGCAGTCGGTGGTAGGAGGTTGCATTCTCAATTTCAACCCTGAAAATTGCTTCTCTGAAGCATGTGATACAGACATTTGACTTGACTTGACTTGGGATTTGTTCCCACTGATCGATGCCCGTGTATATGTCATGAACTTACTTGATACTTCCTGCCATAGACCAGTGGTTCCCAAACCTGGCCCTGGGGACCCCTTTCTGTGCAGGTTTTTTTTTTTTTTTTTTACCTAGAATGGGAATCCCAGAATTAACTGGTTGTTAATTTTCGCTTTGTTTGTGCTTTTAATGTGGATTTTCTGAAACAAACTTATGTTCTATCAGGAATGGCTGTTACTGCCACAAAGAAGAGCAACATTTACATGGTCATGTAGTGTTCATTGGTGAATTGGGAACAGTGCATACATGTAAATATATGTAAATAAGCTATCTTTTTTTTTTGTGCAAATTTATCTCCAACCAATTAAAACAAGAGTTTGGAGAATTTAAGGAGCTCCAATTTTCTGAAATTTTGGACCCCTGACTGCCAAACCTCACCATCCAGATGATGATGAAGGATTCAAAGTCAAAGTGAATGATGGGGAGGTTACGGTGGCACGGATCCTGTATGAAGCAGCCAAGATCCATTCTTTTTACCTCATTCTTTTATTTGCTACTTCTTTGTATGTAATTGTTGGTCATATAGTATTCATAGCTACTTTAACAGTTTCTTAAAATTCTGGGATTTCAATTGTGGCTGGAACGCATTACAGCATAAACATGGGTCTCCCAGGGCCGAGTATAGGAACCACTGCTATAGAGTATACCCCCAAATATTTTCATATGAATTAATTGCAGTGTGGAAGCCCAGCATGGACACTAGGTGCGGTCTTGTTAGCTTTTTCTTGCTCATATTGTAGCCTACAGTTGACACCACCCGCCCCCAATCCAACAGAATGCTCCCATACCCTTCCTGGGCGATGACGCTGTCGCTAATTTTGCTCTCTTTATGGAGCCACTGGCCACAGTCAGTTTGATACAATTCAAGTATTTTCTCTTGAGATTGTTGCTAAGTCTGCTCCTTGTTTGATTTAACCTATGTGGATTCATTTATGTCTATTTTATGTCTATGTTATTTCAGTGGATGTTGAGGTATGACTTTGTGTTGAATGATTGATTTTGGCCTTATGATCTTGTCTTGAAATGGTGTTGTGTTTTGTGTTTTTGTCGGTTGCCTATGGTCTTTGCTTATAAAATGCATATGAAATTTAAAGCCAATAAAAGCCCATCCAAATGGGGCTTAATGGTGAACCACAGGACGCTGCCTTGACCGAATGAGCCTCCCAGCAGCCTGTAAATCTCTCGTATTTCACCACAGTTGGTCTGTTTCAGCCCCAGCTTATCTTGCCCCATTGACTGCTGTTGGCACTGAGAACACTTGACCTTTCAGCCAATTGTTTTATTTATTTTTTTATTTTACATTTTATATAACCAGGAAGTCCCTTGAGATATTGTAGCTCTTGCACAAGAGAGACCCATTTCGCGATTAAGTACCCATTAAAGGACTGATTACAAATGCAACAAGACGGAAATTTACTCCATTACAAGTTGGGGAAAATCATTTCGAACCAAAAAAGAAAATTGGGGAAAAAAGCTTTAACTAAGAATAAACATTTACATTCTTTTCTAGAGGTTTTTCGGACGATAATTTTGAAATCAAGAATTGAGGGCAATGTGCCCAGCTTGATAATTTCTTGCAACTGATGCTGTTTTTTGTAATTGATATATTCCTGTAATTGTAATTTTTGCGCTGAGATGATCCAGCTTCTCATTTGTTTGCTGTTTCCCATCTATCCGCAGCATGGCCATTATTTACGGGGTGTTCTCCGCCTCGAACCTGATTGCACCGTCGGTGGTGGCCGTGGTGGGAGCCCAGCTCTCCATGTTCTTCAGTGGCCTTCTGTACAGGTGAGGCTGCTTTACTGCGGAGCTCTGCTGTGTGAAAACCTGAGGAGCAGTCAGCTCCACCAGATCTGATTTTCAGAAGTGTTCCTCTGGGGCTACATAGGCTGGGGTCTTTACAGGATTAAATTTGGTTTCATTTTCCTGAGGAGTGAAAACTGTCTGTTTCTAGAAGTAATGTCAAGCCTTAAACGTAAATATAACCATTAAATGCATTGTAAAAAAATAAATAAATAAAAAATAGAACGAGAAGTACAATTTCGACCAACCCAACGGAAAACTGAGGAAATTATATTGGGTCGGAAAACATTTTTTTTGAAGTTTGTTGCCTTGAACTTGAGTTTTTTCTGCTGTTTTAGTTTTACAGTGTGGTAACACTTTACAATGTGGACACATGCGCTAATGTTAATGCGGTTGTGATGTATAGGATGCTTTCACTCGGAGTCAAAATAATGTTTAATTAGTTATGGTATGTGTTTACTCATAATGAATATATTTGTATTAGTTCATACATTTTAAAAGCATAGGGAAAAACTAGGTATTAGTTTTAGCTCAACGGATGCCTAAACTGTTTTTTTTTTTTTTTTTTTTTGTTTCCGATGTAAATCGGCATTAACTAATCTAAATGCTCACATGAATTAGCAATGTCTTGGCTAACTCTGCTGTTGTTGGTATTTAACTACTACATTAGTTAATACCTGTTCCTGTTGACCGAATTGTGAAGTGTTACCCATTAAATTGTAATAGACACTATTGGATTACCATGAACTGATCAGTGGTTAAGACAGTGTGGAGATGTAGTCTTTGCTCATCGTGAAACGCATCATGCATAAATCATGAGCAGAGAATCCTGGTGTTTACCCTGTTAGCTTGAGATGTGTATCCTTTTAGTTTGAGAGGATTATGATTTCCTACTGTGACATTCCATGTGTCTCATTCGTTTTCAGTGTCCTCATTGTTAAATATACCGTATCGGTTCTTCTCTCACTGTGATCACCTCTGATTTTTCTCTCTCTCAGTGGTTACATAGCCATGTTTATCCATCCTTACACTTGGACCTTCTACACGGCCTCTGTATTGGTTGGGATTGGAGCTGCAGGTATGTGCAGAGTGGTGTTGAATCTTAGTTCATGGGAGGGCTAAACCTAGTGGCTAGGATATCAGATCTTGAGTGGCTGGAGAATCAAGCCCCAGAGTAGCTGTTGGACCTGAAACCCACACTGCTCTTTGGGGACTGGCCTTTGTTCAATTTAATCAACAGGAAGTTCCTTTGGATGATGGTGGTGGCTAAATACTTAATGTAATGGTCAATGTGAACCTTATGATGTTTCAGCTGCTGTTGAATCACGACACTTTTGTAATGTTCACTATTAGGGCCTTTACACACAGGATACGTTTTTTTTTTAAATTTTTTTGTGCGAATAATTCGCACGAAAAAAAAAAAATTTCGAACTGCTGATTGGGCATGAGGTTTTATACACAGACTGCGATTATCACGCTGTGAAAAAGCGAACCTTTTATTTTTCGGATCAAGGTCGATTTTTGCGAACATTCGCACTGCTAGCAAATGCATCAAGCAATCATATTTTAATGAAAGCACCAGAGGTGCTGATGCCTCGGTGTGTATTGCTGAGCCACTACTGATGTACAATAGTTGTACAGTAACATAAAAGCAAGCTTGAATACATAAACAGTCAATAGAGTGCGGTCCTTGTGCCAAAATCATGTGGGTGTGGCTTAACATTATGTACACAAAACGTGTATACTGAAACATGAAGTGCTACAAAAAATCAAAATTCTGGCACATTTAAAATCAAGAGAACAGTGTTTGTCACTCGTTGGCATTGTTACTTTAGCTTGGATGCACACGCTGTCGCAGTTATGATGGTAACAGACAGACAAACAAATACACAGACTGAGTACCGTATGCTCGCTGTGCGCATGCGCACACCGAGGCATAATAACTTGCCTTCCTCAGACAGACTGCAAGACATTCCTCCGGGTCAATAGCCTCTCGGTCAGCAGCGCGCCATCAGGTGTTCACAGGGCCTGCAGAAACTTCGCGCTTTACCGCTCAATTGCCCTCAAGCTGTTTGCGTTTAAGTTCGCCTGATCAGACAGTTTATTGACTGAACAACTAAGACCAATGGGATACATGACTTTAAATAAGAAATGATAATGAAAAAGTGAATGCCTGTTACCAACACGAATATAATTATGGCATTGATGGTAATATTGATGCAAAAAATCCAAAACTTTCCCTGACTTCGCAGCATTTATTTTTGCCATCCTTACCATTCTCACTCAGCTGTGCATTGTGCCTAACAACGCCCTTCAACCATGACTACATTCATTAGTATTGAACGGATTCTCGTAGCTTATTGCCCGAGCCTCATTCCTTATTTTCGTGTCGTTTATTCGTTACGCATCCGGTGTGTCAAGGCCTTTAATCAGAGAATTTCACATCAGTATTTTCTTGAGTGACGGACACCTCACAATCTTTTCTGTTACGGTCTTCTCTTTTCATCTCTACCCTCTCTGTCTCATCACTTCCTCTTATTTTCTCTCTCTTCCTCTCTCCCTCCTTCGATCTCCCTCCCTCTCTCAGTGCTTTGGACAGCGCAAGGGAATCTCCTAACGATAAACTCCACGGATGCCACCATCGGCCGAAACAGCGGAATCTTCTGGGCCTTGCTGCAGTTCAGGTATGCGTGTCTGTGACCAGACTTGCTCTGCTAACAGAGGCGCTTGTTCATGTTATCTGAATCTGGACTGTTCCTCCCTGAAGTACTGATATGACTGATTGTGTCTCCCCTCTGCAGTTTATTCTTTGGAAACCTTTACATATATTTCGCCTGGCATGGGAAAGCCACGATAACAGGTATGGTCTGCTGTGTCTGTAAATGCGTGGTCTTATCTGATCTCTGGGTCTCGGTGATGGGTTTCCTCCTCCAGTGTTGTGACATATATGGAATGTCACAAGGATACCGAATGGCTCAACAGTATGAGTTTGGGTGGGATTGGTGTGTGATGCTTGTGATGGACTGGTGAACTGTCCTCAGTGTATTTGTGCCTCTTGCCTACTGGATGCCTGGATATGCTTCATTCCACCTCGGCCTTGACCACATATGAGCTGGTTTGATGATAGTTGGATGGACGGATGAATTGAAGTCAACTGCTGGTCGAATTTGCAAGTGCCAGACAGATTTGACCTGCAGTTGTTTGGCTGGTAAGGTTGATCTGAGGCCCTGAGTTTATCCAAATAAGCACTCCCATACTACAGAAGTATGTCAGCATCAACCTGGAGGGAATTGAGCGCGAATGTGGGGTCATTAGGATTTTACTGGGGTAGGCAGTACTTCCAGTTCTCTGACTTATTTTCAGTTGAATGTTGTCCCAGAATTTATTTCGCTGTGTTTTTCTCAGTTGGTGTTCTAGAACTCCATCAATATCGGTCAATTTGAAATGGCTGAGACACGAGCATTCAAAAATTTTGGGAATTTACTGTATCTGTCTGTATGTATGTATGTTTATTTGTCAGCAACATTACGGAAAAAGTTCTTGATGGGTTTTTATTAAATTTTTACCAGAGGTGTGTCTTGGCCCAAATTAGAAGTTTATTCATTTTGGGAGTGATCCGAATTGAATTCTGGATTCAGGATTTTTTTTTAAAGGATTGTTCATCGTTGAGTGCTCAAGCTATTATGTGGGCGACTGTTGGGCCTTGGCGGAGGTGTGTACTCTGACTGCTCTTGTCGTAATTATTATTATTTTCGGTCTGCATCTCAGATAAAGACAGCCAGACCGTGTTTATCTCACTCACGGTCATCAGCTTGGTCGGCACCTTCCTGTTCTTCCTGATCCAGCGGACGGAACCCGAGCCTATTCCGACAGATATTCAGGAATCTCCGCCGATGGCAGAGAACTCTGAGAGCAGCTCAGTAGTCATGTGAGTACCGCAGAACCCTCCGGAACGGCTTAAAAAACCGATACGCTGCTTTTGGTGAAGTGGGGTGAAACCAGAATGGAAAATACTGGTTACTTGTATGTTTTAGAGACATTCTGAAGAAGATTTACCGTCAGGAAGATCATCTTATTAAACTACTTTTCAAGTGCAGCAGTGTTTCGGTGTGTTCCTAATTACATTGCATACCTTGCCACACCTGTACCTGTAGTAGTTAGTAGTGCAGTTTCATTTTGATTGCTCCGCGTTGAAATGGTGTCACCCAAAAAATGAAACCTGAGGATGAGGAATTCCTAGCCTCAAAATCTCAGGGCTGCTAATGCCACACGACGAAGGGACAGTAACATCGTACATTTCACTTTGAAAGGCTCATTGCAGGAGACCTGCTGCCGTATTGCTGGGCATCAACATTGTTACATGAGCCCGTGTTCAAGAACCCAGGCTATAGAGTCTTGTTATCTGTTATGTTTTTTCCAAGCTACTGGTTGACTTCCAGCTTGATGAGATCTCCAGTTCATATTATTCAAAGGCACGCACTTCATTGGGTTAATTATCTGATTTAAGATTGATTTAGCCTTGTACTGATTTTCGCTTTTAACCGAGATTTTATGAGCTCTGATTTCGTGGGCTGTGTTCTGAAAAATGCTTTTAAATTTGATTTGTATCAGCCCTGCCTGATTGAGTGAAAGACAATTTTTAGAATTACTGAGATTTCACTTGGAGGAGTGCAATTAATGCTTTAAAGGGTAAGTTTTTTTTTTTCTAAATGTTTTTTTTTTTTTTTTTTTTTAAATTCCAGCCGCGTACTCTCTTTTGCTTTCGCCTCCATTGCTTTCCATTACTGTGCAAGTTGTTGTGATTTTAAATTTGATATCAAAATGCTCTGAACAATCTGATATTTTAGGTTGAATGTGAGATTAGAATGTTTCAAACATTGTAACTATCATGGTCGAATGTGAGATTAGAATGTCCTAAACATTCTAATGGATATGGTTAAATGTTGGAGAAGAATGGTTCTCTAATGATGATGTGTAATCTCGCTGCTTTAAGTCTGGGTTTGAGTCATCTCCTTGGTTGTAATCTAGTGCTCTGTTCCTCCGTTTCAGAGCTCCACGGGGGCTGTGCTCGCAGGCTGTGGAGGCTTTCAGTAAGTCCTGGGAAAGATGGAGAGTCTATTCTTAAAAAAAAATCTTGTTTTTAGGAAGTTATTAAGTGGTCTAACCAACCAAGAGTAGCCACAAAGGGGAGCGTTAAGATTAGTGGAACTTGCTGGCTGACGGACTAACGGACGCCATTTTAAAACTACCACGAGGCTGCCTGTCCATTGGACTAACATTCATCTGTTTTGTGCTTCACTTTCACAGAAAGGGCCATCCTTGTGTTTTTTACCAAAGAGATGCTCCTGCTGAGCGTTGCCACCGCCTACACAGGTACAGATCACACTCTGGGCCTACACAGGTTCAAACCGGTTTAAACCAGTTACATACTCTCTGTCCTGGGCTTTCAAAAGGGGGGGGTCCTCAAAGGCCTGTAGGGCAGTGGTCTCTAACTTTGTTCCTGGAGACCTACCATCCTGTAACCTAATGAACCTGAGCTCATTCAACACAGAGGTCCTGTTGAGCTGCTTGTGAGTAGAACTGGATGTGCTTGATTGGGGTGAAGTTGAAAACGAACATAATGGTATGAGGACCAAAGAGCTGGGTTGGTCTGCGGGGAGTGCCTGGCTAGACTTGATATGAAATGACTTGTACATAGATTTATGGGTAGATATTTCAATGGAGGAAACTTTATGTAAAACATGACATCTCTTTAACATTGTTACAATACTTTTTACTTGGGGGGGGGATCCCTTGGATGCCTTTGAGCCGGGTAATTTTTGTGGGTGACATGGTAAGTGACGCCCTGATCTTTGGAGCAGATATGTTTTTAGATTGTACTGGCATCAAAGGTCAAACAGATTTTTGGCTAAGTTTTGACTGCAAATCACACCCTCAATGTACACACACACACACCTCCCCTGTGTACACACATTCTTGCTCTGGAAATTAAAAACATGCCAAGCTCAAGGTAAATATTTCTTTAACATAATAGTATATTGGATTGTTTTCCCGTCCTCGATATTCACCATATTACAGCTGAGATGTTTGAAATATTCAGTGTGACATCCAGTTTCTGCATTATTCCAGTTGCTTGATTGTGATGTCGGCAAATGTTTAAAGTCTGGCTCCTGTGGGCCAAAGGGGAGGGGCCAGTAGGGGCTCCACCTCAATGTATAACAGATGGTAAAGTCAGCTAATCATGTTCACTGAGTTTGATGAAAAGCACTTTGGAACGCTTGAATGCAGTTTTCAAGTACCGTCATTTCATACAGTTTTGATCCGGAGCTTGTACAGAACAACTGCTGAGTTTGAGTCGTTCACTGAACGTATCTTAGTAGTATACCTATTGCAGGATGTCTTCGGCATACTGGTAAATTTAATGTTGGTTACATGGTCAGTGATCAAGTAGTGGGCTGTAGGCAATTTTTGAAAACGGCCATTTTCTGATTGCAGTCGCTTGGGCCCCGCCCTTTCTCCCTCCAGGTCTGGAGCTCACCTTCTACAGCGGCGTCTATGGGACGTGCATCGGGGCCATGACCCAGTTTGGCACGGATGCCAAGGGGCTGATCGGCCTCTCTGGGATTTTCATCGGTATTGGAGAGATTTTGGGTAAGAGCCTGACATGTTTGTGAAGCACTTTGTTCAGTATTGCTTGAAAGGTGTTAAATGAATAAAATTAATTGTTATTATAATTATGGAATTGGCTGTAAAGGGCTAAAATAGTTAGGATATCGCCAAAACATTTTCAAAAGTAATTGTATAAATTATACTCCCCCATTGCCATCCATCCCTGCCCCAGAGAAAATACCATGAAAATAACAAGACAAATTTAAGTTGACCAAACTCATAAATGACACTTGTGACCATCTGGCATCACGGTACTCAGTATATTGAGTTCAATGAGCATGCTCTCGGACCACGCCCATTTTCAAACTCAATTTTCCTTTTTATCCCAACTACTGTATATTATCACCTGTAATGTTTCATGACTGCATCATAAATGGTTGTGATGTTATTGTGCTCCCAAGAATTGTCCACAAACCGAAACATACAGTACAAACACCTGCAAAAATCCTGAAAAAAAATCTGTCACTATAGCAGCTGTGTGGTGGTTTAGGATTAGTCCTGTTGAGGTTTTTTGTGATGGGTATTGTGCTACCGTGTTTGTCCAGGAGGGGGCGTGTTTGGGATGCTGAACAAGGACAATAAATTTGGCAGGAACCCAGTCGTACTGCTGGGACTGCTCTCGCACTACGTGGCCTTCTACCTGATCTTCCTCAACATCGCCAGCGACGCCCCCATTGCACCGGAGGAGGGAACTCAAATGCAGGCTTTCATCACTCCCAGGTGAGAGGGAGAGAGGGAGGGGGCAGAAAATACGATGGAGAGGGAGAGAGAGAGAGAGGGAGCGAGTGTGGAAAATAATGGCAAGGGAGTGGGAGAGGATAAGGGTGTGAGAATGGGAGGATGAGAGGGAGGGTGGCAGGGGAACCAGGGAGAGATTGAGAAAGAAGGTGAGAGGGCAGGAAAGGGAGAAATGGAGAGAACATAAGCATTCTAGAAAGGAAGAAGATTAATGCGATTGTAAGGCGCTACAGGTGTCTCTGTCCCAGAGGGAATCTCCAGCTCACAGCAAAACAGCGCACAAATGGATGCTATGCCAGGGTCCAGCGGGCAATAGATTTCCATTTAGGAAGCAAGAACTACTAAGATTTGCATTACATCATACAATGTGCATGGCCTGCGTGTGGGGCACAGTGCCGCTGATGGAACAGGACGTTTGGTAGTTGACACTCTTTTGAAAGAGAGTGACACACTGTGCCTGCAAGAGACCTGGCTTGCCAAACAAGACTTGGATAAACTGAATACATTACATAAGAATTTTTATGGTGCTGGAGAGTCCACCACAGATCTCAGCACCAAAATAATTCAAGGAAGGATACCTGGAGGTGTGGCAATACTTCGGTATAGGAATTTTGATCACCTGGTTAAGGTGCTAAGGCTGAATGTTGACTGGGCTATTGGGTTAGAAATTAATTATAATGAAAAGAAGTTTACAGTTATAAATCTATATACACCTTATGAGTCCTACCAGATGGAGGACGAGTTCTTTAATAGATTAGCATTTATTCATTCCTTTGTCGAAGACAATGATTGAACCTGTGTCTACATTATTGGAGATTTTAATGCTGATTTGTCAGATGGTAATTCTTTATTTGCGAAACATCTGTTGCAGTTCTGTAAAGACAGTAATCTTATTTTATCCAGTAAAATTCTTCTGCCTGACAACAGTTTTACTTTTGGGGTGTTTCAAGAAAACTTGCCATCAGCGTTAACCACAGGGAAGAAGTTTCAACCATAATGAAAATGCTCATAATAGTTCAACTTTTTTAACTGTTTCCTATGCATGTTTCCTTTGGCAGCCCAGTTTCCAAGATCGCATGGGGTGTTTAATGAAGTCTATTTGCTTACCAAATGTGACTCTGAAGTCAGGGGAAATTATTGGTTATGTACGGGACGGTGCACAAGCCTCCCCCAAAATTGTTGGTATTCAGGCATCAGACCCTAGATCAGAACTGGACACGTTTCTTTCAATTGTGAATGGGTATTAATGTAATTTAGGCAAGAAAGTCTCAGGAAGACCTCCATATTTACTTAGCTACACAGTCCAGATCAAAGAACACCGTAATCATGGTTTAGGTGTTACGAAAACGCCCTTTTAAAAAAACTGTGCTGTGATGATATAAACCCATGTAAGAGTGAATGAACGGTGCAACGCATAGCCCTTTAGCCACAGAATACAAAATTAGGCATTTCACAACCCAATGTTGGATGAATAAGCTACAGTTAAGGATTCAATTTTGCCTTCCTCTCCAGGTTGATGCAAAAATGGTCAAAAATGGTTATGTACGGGACACAAAATGAGCGATTTTGAAAAACTGAGTCAACCTATTTGAGTTTCTCATGGATGCCTATCCGAGGCAACCCCTTGGATAAAAGAGCAATGGAATATTAAGTCATTATACTTCATCATGTGGGAGACTGACCCCTGTTACAGGCATTTTAGCAAAATGGCAAGTTTTCTTGAAACACCCATTATGTCAGCGAAGCTTGGCACACAACCTCGTGGCTCGATCATTGTCTGTGTTCTGCAGATGCTCATGCCTCTCTGAATAACATAGACATATACCATGGGGTGGCCACCACTGACCATATACCGATTGTTCTCTCCTTGAATGTTAACAATATACCATCACTGGCTGCTGTTGATACTGATGCTAATGCTGTAAGGCCGGATTGGACAAACTTGGCCAGGGAGGACATAAATGAATATTTTAGTGCAACTGATTATCTGTTAAGTAATGCTAAGTTGCCTGTGGATGCTTTGACGTGCCTAAACATGAACTGCAAAAACCCAAATCATAGTACTGAACTGTGTGGCTTTTATGACACTATTGTATCCATTCTTAATGCTGCTAGTAAGCCCTTATGTAAACATAAAACTAAGGTCTATAACATCAAACCTGGATGGAACGATTTTGTTGCTGAACAACATGCTGCAGCGAGAGAAGCTTTCAAAGTATGGTCATGTGCAGGGAGGCCTGGACAAGGGACACTGTTTGAACATAAAAAACGTGCAAATGCAAAATTTAAATATGCGCTACGTTTCATCAAAATAAATGAGAATACAATGAGAGCTGATTCACTAGCTAAGAAGTTGAAGGATAATAACCTGTATGATTTCTGGACAGAGGTCAGAGTTATGAATAATTGCAAAACCTCCTTTCCATCCAACATAGGGGATGCTTGTGAACCAGCCAAGATAGCTGAGCTGTGGCGTGAACACTACTGTAACTTATTTAAGTGTTAAAAGTAATGTACTGGTAGTTGAAAATGTTGACCTTTCTGTAAACGTGATAATCAGATCAGGGAATGTCTATGAGGCTATTGGGATGTTAGACAATAACAAAGCTTGTGGTATGGATCTTATTACCGCCGAGCATCTAAAGAATGCCAGCCATAGGCTCTGTCCTCTGCTTGCAATGTGCTTTACTGGGTTCATGGTACACGGGGTTCTCCCAGATTCTATCACCTCTGTGTTGTTAGTGCCTGTCATTAAGGATAAGGTTGGGAAACTGAATAATATGGTTAATTATAGACCTATTGGCCTTAGCCAGTATTCTATGTAAAGTACTGGAAAGAATTGTATTTACAAGGTTGGAAATGTTTATTTTAACCATGGATAATCAATTTGGTTTTAAAAGAAAACATGGTACGGATATGTGCATATATGCTCTTAAAGAAATTGTTGCTCGGTATAGAAATCTAAATTCCACTCTATTTTTGTGTTTTATAGATGCCTCTAAGGCTTTTGACAGAATAAATCATATGAAATTATTTTCAAAACTGTCAGCTTGAGTTGTTCCAAAATACATACTTAGAATACTGGTATTCTGGTGCCAACCAGACAATGCGGGGTAAGTGGGATAATGTTGTGTCTGACCCATTTCATGTATCTAATGGTGTTCGACAAGGTGGAATTCTGTCTCCTATTTTGTTTAACGTGTATATGGATGACTTGTCAAAAAAGCTGAGTGGCTGTAACACTGGCTGTCTTGTTGGAAACACTGTTATTAATCATCTTATGACGACCTGGTCATCTTTGGTCCATGTAGTTTTGGGCTGCAGCATCTACTGAAGGTCTGCTCACAGTATGGGGATGATTATAACATTAAATTTAATGCTAAGAAGAGCAATGTCATGATGGTCAGAAGTAGAAAGGATAAGAAATTAGTTTTTCCTGTGTTTTATTTGTGTGATATTCCTCTCATGACATGTCAGGAGATAAAGTACCTTGGACATTTTCTTACTGATGATTGGTCTGATGATCGAGATGTATATCGACAGTGCTATAAATTATACAGTATGCCCAGGCAAACATGCTGCTTCATAAGTTCAGCATGTGTTCTGTCAGTGTAAAATGTTTTTTATTTGGAGCCTTCTGCTCTCCCATGTATACAGCTCAGCTGTGGTGTAGTTATGGGAAGAGCAGTATGCGGCGGCTCATCGTGGCCTACAATGACGCACTGAGGTTGCTGAGAATCCGTGGGAAAGAAAAAGGGAGAGTGGGGAAGAGAGACTGGAGAACAGTGAGTGAGTGAGTGAATGAGTGAGTGAAGGGCTATACTGAGTCCCACAGTGTCCTGGCATGGTTAGTGGGTGCATCTCAAAGTGTGGGCTACATCCTTTGTAGGCTGCATTTTTAGGGGTCTTTTAGGGGTCGTCACTTAGTTCCATCCGCCGAACTGACACGATGCCATTTCATCTCCACTAAACAGCCTTGGTTTAAGTGAGTCGTCACTGGCTTCCCTATTCCTAACCTTCACTCTAACACCTAGCCCTTAACCTAACTGTAAATTTCTTATTTCTAACCCTAAATGTTAGTTTGGCGAATGGTAATAAGTGACGATCCCTAAACGCTTTGAGATGCACCCAGTGTGTAGCATATCTGAGTCATGCCTTGTGCTCTCAGTATGGTCTCGGTGTATTGTGTCACTGGGCTGTTTTTCCTCCTTCAGTGTCCAGGTGGCGCTCCTGTGCAGCTTTCTGCTGGGCTTGGGCGACAGCTGCTTCAACACTCAGCTGCTGAGCATTGTGGGATACGTATTTCGTGACGACAGCGCGCCCGCTTTTGCTGCGTTCAAACTTGTTCAGGTGAGACCACGTCTGTGGTCACATGGCTGTCCATGTCTTGCGTGATGCGGTCCTTCGTGTCTCCTTGGTGACATGTTTTTCTGCGTCCGTAGTTATGGTACCTGAAGTCATGTGGTTCTGTCTGTAATTATGCAGCAATGGAGTAATGCAGCTCTCTGCGTCTGTAGTGATGCTTTTTTTCTGACTGTTGTGGTGTTGCTCTTAATGTTGTCTCTTCAGATTTTGTCTGTGGCGACACGGCTCTCTGTGTATCTACAGTGACAAATGATTTTGCTGTCTGTGGTGACTTGTCTTTTTGGGGTCTGTACTGCAGGGTTGGGTTCAATTACTTTTTTCAATTACAATTACAGTAATTGTAATCAATTACTTTCGTAATTGAAATTGAATTTTAATTGAAATTTTTATTGAAAAGTAATTGTAATAGAACATTCTGTCCAGAAAGTAATTGTAATTGTAATTACAATCAATTTAATTGAAAAAAGTAATTGAACCCAACCCTGCTGTGCTGATAGAACCTGTATTTTCTGTGTGTGTGTGTGTGTGTCTGCAGTCCATCATGGCGGCTATAGCCTTCTTCTACAGTAATTACCTGCTGCTGCATTGGCAGCTGCTCATACTGGTGACCTTCGGCTTCCTGGGAACCGTGACCTTCTTCGCAGCTGAGTGGATGGCTGTCTGTCGCCGCCAGGAGTCAGACTACGACAGCATCTGAATGGGCCACTTCAGACGGTAGTCTGGGCACCGGACTGGTCCAGGGTTGGGGGCGGGGGCGGGGGTTCTGTTCCACTTGTAAAAGCCCTCCCCCCAAAAAACATGCCCCCCCCCCCTCTGGCACCTCGGGACAACATAAACTCACGAGGACAACCTTAGAGGGACGACCTTTATCTGTTTTTTTTTTTTTTTTTCCCCTCCTCCATCTTTTGGGTTTTTTTTTTTTTATGCCGTCCACAAATCAAATCGTGCAAAATAAGGCTATGTACGCAGGTGACGCCTTTTTTTGACAGATGGACCATATTACCATGATTGTTCCCCCTGGTCAATTGTAAATAATGAATTTACAGCTCTGTGCGACATGGTTGGCATTCTTTGATAAATGGTAATTTGCCTCGATTTCATTTGCTTGGGGGATGAGTGGAGTTCCTGTTTGAAAATGGCCGTTCCCCTCAGCGCACGATGAGCAGGAATGCACTCATATGACCGTTCGCACGTGGAAAAACTGTAACCGTGCCCGCTGGTTGCCAAATATAGCAGAAGCTACAATGCGAACAGTCTTGAGCCAATATAATTTTTAGCACTTTTAAATACATTGGAGTCTCATTGTTCATCCTCAGTTTCGATGAATGCTGATTTCTTTCTTGTTCTGTTTTGAGAAACTGGAGTCTCGGCCAGGGACCGAGTTTGTGCTGAAGCAGTTTTTGAGAATCCGTAAATCACAATGCTGCTGTTGAGAATAAGAGCAGTCCTTAAATCTTTAATTGGTCGATCTATTCACGTTATGGCCCAGAGTTTTGAAAATGGCTTCTAAAGTAACATATGCTGTTGCTGTGTGTCATCTTGGGCCTCATAAAAGGTGCGTAGGTACAGAAAAGATGCGTACGCCTCTTTCTTTGCAGATTTTGGATTTATAAAAACAAACTTGACTTTAAAAAAAGATTATAAGATTTTGTGCATATGCAAAATTCCAAGTTGATCCTGATTAATGATGTAAAAACTGGGAGCAATTTGGCTTTCCCACGGTTTCGTAAATTAGGATTAGTTATACCACATGCTGCCTTTCTTTTTTTCGGCTGTATGGAATATTTAAGCACGAAATCCAAGCAAAGTTTTAAAAATTTAAAAATAAGGCCCCTGGTCTCGTTTAATGGTCTGTTCTCTTGTAGCATGCTCATCATGTTAAGGACTGCTTGTTTGAGTGGTTTTCTGCGATGGAAATGCTGACCTTTGACTCAAGCGGCCAAACAGGCCAGCAGGAATGTGCAAAAGGATATTTATTCCTTTGCTGAGAAAACATAGATCAGGTGACCTTTTTGTACTTTCTCTGACCAATCACACACACTCCTGCGCATTGTGCATTTGACAGAACATTCAAGCATGGCCACAGTGCTGCTGGTTATTCCCTGCGATGTTGTCTGAAGAATCATGAACATTTCTGAACATACCTCAGTTTTTTTTTTTTCAAAATGTTTTCTTTTTCATTGTCTGAATAAAAACTGCAAAAACAATGGTGCAAATTATGAAACTACAGTAAAAATACCAGGAATATCAGGATATTATGCACGTATTTAATTTTACCATTTACCTCACGGTGAAGTGTTTCTATGGTCCTCTGGTTAGTGCATCGCTGACTGTAGATGCAATTTTTTTTGCATGATCGAATTTATGAAGATATTGTCTGCTGCGCAGAATTTCTGGGGATAATTGAAAGGGCTGTGCTCATGAATGCAGTCCTCCGAAATGAGCAGAAGACCTGAATTTAGTTTCTGCAAAAGGTGAAAGGGAATGACGAACAATCAATTGGACTTTGAGGGAACATGGTTTAATGCAACCTGTTTTATACTGATATCTACTATTGATCTGCTTCTCGGATGTACAGCACCTTTGAGATTATCACCCACTAGAGTCCTCATGCTCCTTCCTTTTTATTGATTATTTTCATCATTTTTCTCTTCATTGGCAACATGTTTAGTTGTAAAAACAAACAATAAACTATACAGTTTAAACTAAGTGCCGATATTTAATTTTTTTTTTTTAACGGACAGCCACATACTCCTCTTTTAGTCGACAAATATCTGAACGAGCAATTCAGAGTTGGCTGCATCTCAGTATGGAAGATAATCTCAAGTGTTGAGAGGCGGGGAGGGTTGCTAAGAAACCGTAAACGCTTTGAGTCGCATTATTGGGAGAGAACCCTCTGTGATGGACTGAAATTTCACCCAATAAAAAGTGTTCTTTCAATCATACTCGTTGCTTGAGCCAATCTTCGTCTATGTTTCGTAGACGAGAACAGGGGGTCGGTCGAGCAAATTCAGAGTAATGTACTCTAATCAAGGCTGATTGCAAAAGCCGTCGGGATTCAGCGCGAGAAAAACTGCACAAGGACTTGCTTCGATAAGTAACCTTACAGTTGTTTCAGTTTGTGATGGAATGTATAACGTTTTACCTTCAGAATTATGAAACAATTTTTTGACTTTATTTTGTGGTTTTGAAGGTAATGTCTTAGAAATTACTTCGCTGTTTGTCAAAAATCACATTCTCGTATCAGTGTGTATAACGCATGGGCTGATTGACTTTTTGACGTTTTGTCTCCGCTATCCAACAAAACATTTTTATTCGCCCGCTGAGATGAGGAGTACCAGTCCTGGATTTATAGCGTAATCTTGACGTTTTCATTTTCTGTTCCAAAGCTGTTGGCTACTTCTGATCTCGGACTGGGTCGTTGTCATGTCTGTCGAAATTAGCTTGTTTGACCTGGTTAACCTGTCGGTCGGTTCGCCAGAAGTCGGGGCGGTGAACTTCAATGCCCTGCACAGTCTCCTTCACGCGGTCGTGAGACACCTGGGGATCCAGGACGTGACCGCGGAATGGATAGGAGAGCACGGGGGGCGCAAGCCTCACGACCCCCCTCCGCAAGCGAACCCTCCACGGGGAAAGCAGAGCCCCTACCATCATGTGGAGGACAAGTTAAGGGAGATCGAGAAACTGACAGCCACTTTAGAAGCGCTTCCCAATGCCACCGACCTTCTTGGTCGAAGTACCCCCGGCACCACACCGGTGAGCGACATGTGGCAACTCATGCAACTCCACAGAAAAGTGCAAGCCAATGAGGATGGCGTGTCCAAGGTAAACCCCTCCTTTGGATAACCTGTTTATTGACCAAAGACATACTTTCACCTTGCTAGGTATGTGACTAAGAGAGATGACGTTTGGCAGTAACTGGTCGCTCTGCTGCTAATGAAAATCATTCATGCTTTCATTCCTGAATTTTTTTTTTTTGAAACATTTATTATTTCGTTTTTTGGGCGACCTACCGTTTTGAGGTAAAATTGACCTTAATTGAAAGGTTCGCAACGCTTTTTTTTTGATCCCCAGCGACTGAAATGGGTCACCAAACAATTTGCCGTTTGGGGCACAATAAAATTGAATAACTTTTTTTTTTAATCTCTCGGCCCATTTCACGATCTTTGGGTCGACTAGAAGTTCTTTTTGAGAGCTTTACATACGTAATAAATTCATTAAAATTAATTGAATTTGATTTTTTTTTTTTTGGTCACATACCTAAACTTGCTGGTTTAGTTTCACGCTGTGTATGTATTTACATGTTCTTTTAATTCTAAGAACAAAGCCATAACCGCGTTCTCTTGCGCTCCCTATTACAGACCCGGTGGGTAACTCTGTAAGAGGCGGTGTAATCATACCCATCTTTAAACAATGCGGAGGCAAATCGCGTGACACGCGACACTCTCCGTGTTGAGATTATAATAGACGGTCAAGGACTATTCGGTTTCAAAGGCTGTGGATTTACTTTGTCGTGGGCACGGGGATGTGAACACGTCTTTCTTGTGTTTCTTTTCATTGGACACATTAATCTTTTATTCATTCCTTAAGTTTAACAGTGTTTAGCTGTGACTGTAGCTTTCTTGGGTCCCGCCATAACTGACCTATGCGCGTGGTGGTGTTTTGGACCCGAGTCGTCATCGAGTTGATTTGTTGACGTGCAGAGGAGCATTTGTAAAATTATGCAGGAGTGGTGTCCTATGTTACTGCGGTAAAACTGGTGATTGCTTGGCCGCAGTCCTATATTGTTGTGCATAGGAATTGTCCCCAAATAACTTATGATAATGCATTTCTGGGATACGAAGAGCTTCACCGAAACCTAAGATGAATGAATTTTTTTAAAATCAAGCCTGGTTTGGCATGTGTGATATTCCCGCTGAAAATTGGTACAGCTGGGATTCTCAGTTGCTTTAAAATGGCCTAAACGGGTTTTTTTTTTTTTTTTTTTTTTTTTTTTTTTTTTTGTGCAGTTCTATTGGACCATAGTTGGTCTCTAGCTGGATAAAACAAGCCAAAGCTGATCTCTCACCTACCAAATCTATTATCAAGCTGGTAGAGTAAGTTGGCGTTCGTTATCCACTAGCTGACCGTACAGATAGGTCTGCTGGTAAGCATGACTATCCCGTGTTGGGGGGGGAAAAAAACATATGAAACCAGCTAGACTAGCTGTGGCTTGAAATTTTGAGTAGGGAATCGGGATGTCCCCCTGTGACAGAAGATTTGTGAAGAGCTTATGAGGACTGGTGAATGATTACGAGCTGGAATGTCCCTGCTGAGCGAAACGGAGAGAGCGATCAGAGACTGTGTGACCCTCATGGAGCCGAGATAGTCATATGCTTCCCCACCCACGCCAGCCGATTCTGGCTCTCAGCTCGGGGGGAATCTGTAATTCTGTATGAGAGAGGAGGTAAACGATGATGAAGCCTGGGGATAATGAGTGCAGAGGTCTAAGCTCTTCCTCGTGCCCTTTTGATTGGCTGTCCTCTACTTCTGTCTTTGAGTCCATCAACAGTGTTAAGCACCCGCGACTCGATCAGTAATCAGCAGGATGGACGAATGGGTGGTATGGCTATGCGGGATTATGCCAGAAAAGCCCACTTAACACAGCTTCTCCTTATTGGCAAACATGCTCTGTCCTCAGAGATCATGGTGAAATTAAATTCATTTTTTGGTGCCTTGATGGTATTTCTAATGGTTTCCACTTTGTACGACAGCAGATGGACAATCAAGGCCCACTTGTAGGTTTGCCACCCTGTCTGAATCACTGAGGTGAAGTTTCCCTGCTCCGGACTTGGATGCAACATCACCTTTGGCGCAAGGATTCAAACCCTTTCCCCAAACCTTTAACTATTGAAAAATAAGGGTTGGAAAAGTGCCATACAAGACACTGACTTATTGCTGGAGTGGGTCATTTTAACCATTTTTGCGTATAAAAAGAACTTGTGTGTCCCTCCGATGGAAGGGTATTGAATTTCATTTTAACCCTTTCACTACCGCTTACTGGGAATAAGACAACCCTTGCTTACTGTAAATTTTTGTGCTATTGCAGCATGATATTGCATGTGGATTTTCACCCCCTTTTTCGAACTAAAAACGCCAGAAATGGACAATTTCATGTACAGAAAACATTTTCAAAATACATTTACCTTTCCATTGACACATCTTTGCTTAGTTTTCCAAAAGTAAGAACAGAAAATGAGGATAAAAACCGTATTTCGGTTTGTCAAGACAAGACGATTTCTCCTCTTTGGGATTTATGTACAAACGGAGATACACGCGCATTTCTGTACAAACGGAGATACACGTGCATTTGTGTACAAACGGAGATACACGTGCTGCAGCACGCACTGCCTGCAATAACCTGTATAAAATAAAATAAAACTGTGCATAACCGGAGGATTGGGAACTACGGGAAGCCTGATGACATCACTGATGTGTTGTGCGATACCAGACTCGTCCAAAGGGGTGTTTTGTTGTGGAGCTTTGACAGTTTTTGTGAGGGACTTTCTCTAGGTGCAAAATAGCGACAATGGTAAGTGATGCGGGACCGGCGCTGTCGCGGAAATGCGACAATGGTAATGAAAGGGTTAATTGTAACCCCCAGACGAAGTCGAGCAGCTACTATGGATTAATGCTTGTCGTCTCCGCCACATCTGCGTCCATAGGCACTTTCTTGTGGACGCTGTGCAGGGTGTGATTTTTGTCCCAATTTCTTCCATATTTGGTGTGGACATGTGATATACTTGAGTTATGACACCTATTGATTTTTGGTTGCCATGGTGAGAGTATTAGCCGAATAATACGCAAAAAAGGGGAGAAGTGGGCTTTCTGGGGCTACACCCATGTGGTTGCAGGCGACCGGACTGTCTAGTTTGCTCTCTGAAGGAGGAAAATGTGCCTGCCCTCTACCCTTTTCTCCCGAGAGAGCTCGACGTGCTATATCGGCTTGGCGCGAGTGGAGTGGGGCAGTTTGAAGTGTTGCCTAATGGGCAGGTTATACGGATGAATGTACACGGTTAATGAGTATGAGAGTGGGTGGGGGGCCATGAACTGTACGCGTTCCAGGATTTCCTTGTGCCCAGTGTAGAGTATCGTCAGTGCTCCTGGGGGTGTCTAATTGATCTCCCCTGGGGGGTATGTGGATGTCGGGGGAGGGATTGGGCTCAGCTGATACTGGAGCTTACCCATGAGATAAGGGGGTGGGATGGGGGGGTTGGGGGAGCACAGGTGCCTCTTTCTCTTTCATCTCAATAATTAATCCTCCCATCCACGATTTCCTGGGTCACCGGTGTCACCACCAGCCATCCCTTCACTCATCTGGGCCTTTCTGACAGCCCCCCAGGAGGTCCTTGGGTTACCTATTCCTGAGCTGGTTTACGTCCAATATTTGATTCGCCTGTATAGCCGGCTATGGTTGTGACTCCAGTCATGGGTGGCTGTTTAGATGCGTTGTCTATGCTTATTAGTGAATTGATGTCCATCTGTGGGACTGTGGCTGTGTTGCTAGGGACTGGGTCACTGATATACTGGTGTCAATGGCATACTAGCAAAAAAAAAAAAAAAAAAATAGCCTCAGTATGATTTTAGCTACCTTAATTATTCCGTTATCCATGGGGACTTGCACTTGACCAGTTTCATCAGGGGCCGATCTCATTGGTGCAATATGGGGGGAGAGAGCTGTTCTTACGGGTTTAAGAGCTGTTCTAGTTGTGGTTGCATGAGGACTTGAAACATCAATCTCCTGAGTTCAAGTTAAATGGTCTTGCCACTTGGCCACAAGTCGCCCCCAAAAATATGTAATCTATTCCAGCAACTCGGTGATCCAGCTACCTTAGTAATCTTGCTTCATGGAATAACCCCAAGGGATAGTCGGCTTTTTTGTATTAAGGGTGTAACTGGCCGAGTGACTGGCTTTTTGGCACAAGTCTTGGCCGATTAAGAGGTCCTGAGTCACGTAAGGATTGCGTGTCATGTTACAATTATTGTCCTCTTCGTGATGATGGTAACTGATTGCAGTTGTGTTTTAGGCTGGGCCTTTGGCAATACTGCCGAGCTGCATTCAGCTAGGTACTGTGTCACCTGTGAGATTCGCTGAAATCCGCACCTGGGTGTGTCTGTCCTGGAATGACCACAGAGGTTGTGTCCGAATCTGGCAACATGCTAACTGCTAAGATGGGGGGGAAAGAAAACACAAGGCTTTTGTTTGGTTTGTCATTAGCTGGTGGTTGGCAGGTAAATGTTTCATCAGTTCGATTAATATTGCATAAGGACCGTAGATAATCAATGTTTGTAGCGGATGGTCTCTTAGTGATGGCTGGGAGGGTTTCAAACCACTCGTGTTGGCCATCATGTCGTACACTAGTGTCAGACAGGATGTCGGTGCGTCATTAGACCGTTTGGCAAAGGTCAAAGGTCTCCCCATTGGCTGGAAGTTTTCATCGGTTGTCCCTGCGAGCCCAGTTAAATGGATTATTTTCTAACTTTGAAATATTATAACTCTGCTCATTTGTCTGGAGAATGATCACTTTGCTGAAAGGCAAACAGCTGATAACGAGAGCAGTTTCTGTCAGAAATTTTAGGTGGGGGTGGGGGTGGGGGGAGGCTGGTGCCACGGGGTCCTGCCTTTGCAGGATGTTGGGGATGTTGCCATGGAGATGGTAAACGGGCCTTTCTGGAACATTAATAACATGTCCTCCGAGGGACGGGGTGGAAGGAAGTGTAGGGGGGAGAGGATTTATTGCTGCACGAGTCCCTCTCTTATTGAGCTCCTCCCTATCTCTCCAGCACAGAGCAGCTGTGGGAATCTGAGCTTTTTTTTTTTTTTTTTTTTTTGGGATCTGGGGGGGTTCCACATACAGCAAAGGTCAGGTAAGTGCAAAGAAGTCTGTCTTTATTTGACATCACGTTTGCAGTGGTTTTGGACCCGGATGGGCACAAAACACCTCTTTACTCACCAGAAAATTAGACATGTGTATTCAAAAGCCTTATAAAAGCAGTACAATCATGTTGCTTGCAGCTAAGCCCTGTGCATCCAAGTGGGAGTCCAGTGAACATTCTGAAGGCGGCCCTGAAGGTTTCTTTAGGTGGGGCACAGCTGGAGAAGTGCAAGGTTTGATTTTGGAGGGGTTATTACAGAAATAACCCCCCAGATTCTGCCCCTCACCCCCCTTCCCTCCTTTTTTCAGTGCATGGCTCTGATCCAGGACCTGCTGAACGAGATCAAGGATCTGAGAGCATCCCGGGACGGCCTACAAGGTGAGGTCATGGCCCTGCACGAGAAGATCGCTAAGGTGAGTCTGCACCTTGTACCGTCGTCTTTACAGTTGCATTTAAGAGCTACAGTTTAATTCACACAGGACGCATGGCCTGACTTATTGAGAAATGATGAAAAAATGTCCAGAGAACTTAGAGTAAAATGGTTTGAATTTGGATGGCCTGGATATTTTGGAAACTCGATAGAATTGGCCTTACCGGGACTATTCAATGTTGGAATGCATTATTTCTGAATCTCTCTGTGCGTAAACAACCACATTGTTTATGGGGGTTAAAAATACTAAAAAAAAAAAAAAGAAAACTAATTACGGAGCAATGTGGAGCTCTTGGCCGAACAGCAGGGTCCATCAATGGCATCGATCATTCTTTTGCTGCTCTCAGTTCCAGTCAAGCGCCTCAGTCATATGATTCTTGGCCACCCAGTCTGCCCTAACAACTGATCCAGGATCAGTCTACCTTGTTTGCTGTGGACTTAATCCCTAGCAAGTTGGGCCAATCGACTAGTTTCATAGATGCAGATTACAGTAATTCCTAGCTGAGAATAAGTCCTAGATTTTTGCATGGAGAATTTCTGTTCAAAATTTCATTTAATCTAGTATCTGGTTTCATTTGTGTCTTCAACACTGGCCTGTTTATGTTTAAAAACAGAGGAATAAACCTGATACCGAATCCCAGTGAGTACTTTGGTAGTAAATCTATTTGCGGCATTTGAACACACTGACCCAGAGGCTTGAATTAAACAATAATGTAGGAGGTTGGCTGTCGCCAAGGCGGGCCATACCCACTAAAGCCTTGTGTACATAACCTGTGTGCTCTCATTCAGCTGACGGCTTAATCCACATTATCAGCACGTCTGAGGAATGTGCTGTCTGTCCCTACAGCTGCATGTGAGTGCGCTGCAGGACAGAGTCGGTGCCCTGGAGAAGAGCTCCCACCAAGTGACCAACCTGGAGAAGGTCATGGTGAGTTTGAATTTGTTGACAGCGGTGGTAGGCAACCCTGTTCCTGGTGACCACCTGCCCCTTAGGTTTTCAGCCTTACCAGAAAAAAGCACACCTCATCGTGAAATCTTGTTGATCTTCTCACTTTGGTATGCAAAACTAATATTGAAATGAATACAAACGGGTTGTATAGATCTCCTGGAACGCAGTTGGTTACGACTGGTGTGTGACTTTCAGCTAATAGCGACCTAGTGGCCTTTTACTTTCAATGTCCTCCCTTTTTTAATTTTTGACTGCCCATTCGCTGTCTGTAATTCTGCACAATCCACACACTGTCTCGTGTAGAAGCTGGGCTAAAATCTGTTGTGTATTTACTCCAGAGAGAGTTGAAAGACAGGTTAGGGCAGTACCCAGATCCAGAGGAGCTGACGCAGTTCATTACCTGGGATGTCCTCCAGGAGGCGCTTGTCAACCAGCGAGCTCAGCAGCCTCCGGTAAAGCCCTCTCGAGTTTCCCAGCATTTAACCCTTTAAGTTCTGGCAGGCATCATGCTCAATATGTGTTTGTATGTATACAAGAAATTCCCTTCTCTTTTTAAAGCCCGTAAAAGTCCCTTATGGCAAGCTTTGGTAGTAAAACAGATTGAGGACATGAGATAGAACTTTGGGAAGAAAAAAAAATTCCAGAAAATTTTACTCCAAAGGGTTAAGAGCATTTATCAGAGGCAAATATTTAAACTGATGGTTTGGACAACTGTCTGAGCAGAGAAAATGCACATTTTTTTACTTCTAGACAGTGACTTTTTATTTTTTATTTTTTAATATACCTTCCAGGACTCTGCATCCCCCACCCAGTCAGAGGAAAAGCCTTTGAGGGGTGTTGGGGGTGGGGCCGAACGTTACCCGGAGACGGTGAACGCTCTTCGACGGTTGAGTCTGCTTGAGCCCAGAGAGGATGCCCTGGAGGTCCGCGTGGACCAGCTGGAGAGGGTCAAAGCCGACCACGCTGAGTTAGTGCAGCTCAGCGACACGCTCAGTGACGTGGGTACGAGAGGCTCCTCCCACCACTGCTATACACGCGCAGTGCTGTCTCCCACCACTGGCTTCAGGTTCACAATATGGTCTTGTACAAACAACATGGAGAACACAGGATAAATCTGCCTTCTTTTGGCCTACATGGGGCACAGTTGCCATTCTTTTTTTTTTTTTTTTTTTCTTTCCAGTTTGGACACAAAATTCGGTTAGTTTTCCCGATTGCATCTGGTGCACTTTCAGGTCAGAAACCAGAAACATATCATTTTCGTCCATATGAGAACGAGGAAATGAGGCTCGTGTGCAGGCATTGATCGTACACATTTTGATTTGGTGGCTTAATGGGTCTGTTCACACTGATGACCCATGAACATCCACGGTAATGGCAAATGGATCTTATCAAAGCAAAAGTTCAAAATTGAAGTGTTTTGCATTGTAATGTGAATGTAGTCTGGGGCTATGCAATAACATTTTTCTGGAGGCTGTATTTTCTTAAAGAAATTTTCATTCCGGCCAAACATTTCCTTGTGATGATTTTTTTTTTTCCCCTTTAAGTGTATAAAAAGCTGACACAGCCTGCCTACATATTTGTTTCATTTGAACTACTACCATTTTTAAATATTGAAAAAAATAATTATTGTAATTATTTCAACTGATATTTCATCTGTAACTACATCTGGAACATTTGGGCTTAATACAGCTTTTTTAAAAATTTGCATGCTTGGATACAATTTGGCACTTACTGTTGAGTTGATAATTTTTGCTATTGACTTTTCTTTTTTGATATTGACAGTGACATTTTGCCATCTAGCTAGCATCCATTGACTCTTTTAAAATATGCTGGAAGGTCAGCTAAGATGATGATTTACCAGCTACACAGTAGCTAACAAAAGATATGACCTTGGCAGAAGTAATTCGGCTTAGTCATCAACCGTGCATCTTTGTGATTGGCTGTTGTTGACAGCAAAGCTGGGGACCTTAGTTCTGCGATTGAAATTTGGAGGGTTTGGATTTATTGTGTTGAAAATCTCTGGTAGTCATATAGTTATTCTGTCAGATTTGTCATTTATTTATTAGTTAACAGACCTTGATTTGCGGGCCAGTCTGCATTGATTAGCGGGCTGCTGTTTGAATAGCCCTGATGTAGTTTATGTTTCTCCTTACTAGGGTCTGTTCTCACTGTGTTACAAGTATACAGGGTGGTCCATAAGTATTTGGATAATGGGTTGTAACTCTCACACAGTTCACTCCATATGGTGCCAAATACTGGTTGGCTCCTGGCTTGAATTGGAGGGAGCTTTAATACACATCTAGTTTACCATGAGGCATTTGTAGCTCTTTGAAATTGTCTCTGTGTTGAATATCGATGAAACTCACTTGCTATGCAGAGGGACTTGACGCAAACATGTGCACAAAGTACACACTCTATTGCATTATGCATTTGATTTAAATAGTGTGTGAGTCTGGAAGAGCCCCTTAATCAGTATTTGACCCTCAGAACTTGCTTGACTCTCCAGCATCACGCAAGGAGATTCCAGACGATCTACTGGACCAGATTGGCGAGCTGAAGACCCAGTTGGACGGCATGATGACTGACAGGGATAAGGTGAGACTGTAGGCATGCATGCACATGCCTGTGCACGTAAGTTATCTCTCACACACGCACACACACACACACACACACACACACACACACTCACTCCAGCTTATGCTTTCTCCCAGCAATGAGAATGCGCATAATGGCGCTGGTCCCCGAGGTGACGAGGCATCGCTGTTTTCAGAACTCATATCTCATTGGTCAGTGTTGTTTTCAAAATAATCATTGGTTGGTCATTGCTCTTATCAAAGATCTGCGATAAAGAGGTGGTGTATTTTCAAAGCTAAGCACTGATTAGCTGTTGTGTTCTCCGAGCTCAGCACTGATTATTCGATGTGTTCTCAGAGCTCAGCGCTGATGAATCAATGTGTTTATCGAGCTCAGCGCTGATTATTGGGTGTGTTCTCAGAGCTCAGTGCTGATTAATAGGTCTGTTATCAGAGCTCAGTGCAGATTAATCAATGTGTCCTCTGGGCCCAACACTGATTAATCGATGTGTTATCAGAGCTCAATGCTGATTAATCAATGTTGTCAGAGCTCAGCACTGATGAATAAATGTGTTCTCGGAGCTTAGCGCTGATTAATCAATGTGTTCTATGAGCTCAGCGCTGATTAATAGGACTACTGTCAGAGCTCAGCACTGACCAATCGACATGCTCTTGGAGCTCAGCTCTGATTAGTCAGCTCTAAGACTCAGTGCAGATTAATCGATGTGTAAGAAGAGTTCAGTGCTGATTAGTTGACATGTTCTCAGAGTTCAGCACCAATTAATCAGTGTTTTCTCAGAGTTCAGCGCTGATTTATCGATGTGTTCTCAGAGCTCAGCATTGATGAACAACACGCAGGCGGCCATCTTACAGCTGCGGACAGAATGTGAGAAGTTAAACACGACCACCAGCCATCTGGCCAGTGAGCAGAGCCAGCGGCAAGAGCACCTGGATGTGAGTGCGGGGGGATAGGGGGTGTCACAACTGGGGTATTAGGTGACAATGATTCTGAAAGCATACTGCCTTGGGGCACCCACAGGGTGCTGGAGGGGGCCCACAGCGTGTACTCAAGCTGTACTCAAGACGTATCAAGGCACCAAGCAGTATTCTTTTTTACGGCCCAGAATTCCTAGCCTTGACACGAGATGGTCAGGGTTAGGAAAGTGCCAGGGGAGGGGGCGGGGGAATGAGAAACTTTTGCGAGGAGTCGCCTCCCCTAATTTACATAATGTCACCTGAGTTCTCTGTGAATTCACGTGGGTAGTCTGCGCTGCATCGGCTTCAAATATGCGAGTTTCTGAGTCTGGTGAGTCATTATTGATCTTGTTTTTGCTTCACCCAGCGACTGTGCAAGACATTGGAGCAGATGGAAGAAAAGAAAGCTGACAAGGAACGCGTAGAGATGGAGATCGACATTGTGAGTGCACGTGAACCAGACCGGCTACAGCACGCTCCCACTGCCACTGCGCTGACACACACTGACAATACTCCTCCGTCTGACGAACTGCTCTCCTACCTAATGAGACCCACAGACACTAATGACTAACACCATTCCTCCCTGCTGTAGTAAGTACCCACAGGCTAATGGCTAATAGCTCATGCACCCTAATTAATAAGTCTCACAAACTAATGGCCAACTGCTTTCCCCCTGTGCCAACAAGTCTCACAATCTAATGGCTGACTGCACTACCCCCCCAAACCGCAATGAGTCTCACAGGCTAATGGCTAACAGCTGATACACCCAAATATCAATAAGACTCACAAGCTAATGGCTACCTGCGCTAACTCCAATGGCAAGAAGACTTACAGGCTAGTGCTGGCAGCTCTCGTAACTATGGAAGTGTGACCCACAGAGCTAACAGCTTTCCCACCTTTATTTAGCACTAAGGCCCACAGACTAATGGCTTGCTGCCCTGTCACACATTGCAAGGAGGCCCACAGGCTAATGGCCTCCAGCTATCCCACGCGTAGCAATGTGGCCCGCAAGCTAATTGCTAGCAGTTCTACCATCCAAGGGTAATAAGACCCATGGGTTAACAGATGGCGACTTCCCACTGGGAGCAACAAAGCCCGCTAACTGTTGTCTCCTTCCCCTACAGAAAGCAGACAAGCAGGCCCTGGAGTCGAAGGTTAGCCGCGTGCAGTTTGACTCCATGACGGAGCAGCTCAGCACCATGTTCCAGGACCTCCTCAGCAAGATCTCCGGTCAGGAGGAGGACTGGAATAAGGTCATCCAGAAGATCTCCACGGAGATGGAGTCCAAGGTGATGAGCAATGCTGGCTTTTTTTCATCAAAATATCATGAACTAAATACCAAGAAATCCCAAAAATTAAAATAATACAGAGCTTTGCGGCCGTCATAAAGTAATAGGATTTCATTTTGACCAGTAAGTGCACATTGTAGGTGAATACTTTTCACATGCCTAATAACCATGGCTACCCATCCATTAATTTTATTTTTGTGATTGTACATCTGAGCCATGCCACGTGTTACAGTAGCAGGATGAAGTGGGTTAGAGGTCAGTGAGAACTTGGTTCACAGAACAACAAAGCAGTTGTGCCAGTTCGTCAGGAGGGGGCAGTGGTGAGTCGCACTTGCGAGCCACAAAAGAAGACTCCCTTTCATATGAAGTGTTCACAAGCAAACACTTAAATGCCCTCCTCTGACCAGAAGGCACTACCCTGCCCTCACTTGAAAGAGAGGGCACATCTTTAAGCATTCATTGTGTGAGGTCTCAGGTGTGTCATTATGTTCTTCGCTTTAATTTTGGTGTTAATGTAACGATCACTCCTGGTGACGCATAGCAACTGAGTTCTAGAACTTGGACTTGGAATTATGAAGGTAAAAATATTCCGTAGAAGTCCTCTCTTCAAAGGGGTAAAAGAGTATTGTAATTACATGGCACAAATTAAAGAGCTGACTGTGTGCCACTGACGGCTAACTACCGGAGAGCTCCACTACGTGTGGTCACTAGAAAGGAACTGTTGCTGAGTCACGATGGGGGAGTTAGAGATGCTAAATTCTTTTGTGAGACCTCAGGAGGAGCATTAGCTGTCACCCCATGACTACTTTTTGAGGAGCGTAAATCCAATGCAAAACTGTGATTGGTGTGGTCCTTGTTCTTACCGGGACTGAGGGGAATTCTAGCGCCCCAGAATGGACTCTGTTGATGGTAGGAGGGAAGAGATGACCCAGCAGTCCACAGTACGCAAAATAGACAGTGGTTGGAGCTGTGCCACTACCTCTGCTAGCGCAAAGCCTAGCCAGATCTATATCTGTGGCGACGCTATAATTCGTGACCCAGATTATTTCACTATGAGGCTACATGAGAACTGTGTGACTCCGTATCATAATAACCACCATGTACATTTTAAAAATAACTCCTGGCAACATGCACGAATGCTCAAGTTCATGTACGCAGATGTAATTCCCTGTTGGCAGGGTCTTAAATCCATGGGTTGACTGATTTTTTTTTTTTTTTTTTTTTTTTTTTTTTGGGAGACAGCGTACAGTTCAGCGTGTAATGATTTGGGAACTGCCTCTGTATGGAGAGTCACACAATCAGGATGTAAACGCTCACAGATTGAAGCTGACCGACTCTTTGTTCAACTCTTTCATTGTTTTCAAATACAACACATCAGAACCAAAAGGCAAATATTATTTCACTGCCCAAATACTTTTGGACTTTGCTGTATGCACATAAGTAGCTTTATTAAAAACATGACAGATTGTGTTAGCATGTTGGGGGTGTTATTTCATGCAGAGAGTGGTCACAATGAGCGAAAGTTTCTGGAATCATGCGCCAAAGGCAGATAAAACAGGAGTTTTAAAGATCAGGCTTCAAATATGGTGCTAGATACCATCTAGTGATTTGAGTATCCAAAGTGATGACTGCACTTCATTGATTGGAAAGTGGTCGGCTCATTTATGTTGAATGATCTGCTTTTGCCGATATACAGGTATTATGCTATACTGTGTAATGCTATGCTACGCTATGTTATGTTATACTATGCTATATTATGTCATGTGGTTCTGTGCTATACTATGTCGTGTTATGCTGTATCGTGTCATGCTGTGCTATGTCATGCTATATTGTCATGCTTTGCTCCACTATTTTACGCTATGCTATATCGTATCATGCTATTCTACGCTATGTTATGCTATATTGCATCTTGCTACTCTGCGCTATGTTATGCTGACTGTGCTATATGGTGTCATGCTATGCTATGCTCTGCTGTTATGCTATGCCATATTGTAACATGCCACGCTATGCTATGCTATGCTATGTTATACTATGCTACATTGTGCCGTGTTATGCTACGCTTTGTTATGCTTAGCTATATTGTGTCATCATATGCTATGCTCTGCTGTTATGCAATGCTATATTGTGTCATACTATGCTGTGCTTCACTATTCTGCGACAGTTAGTTTTGTTTAACCCTGGTCCCGCCCGGCTGCAGCTGAACCGGATCGAGCTGGACCCGCTGAAGCAGCAGCTGGAGGAGCGCTGGAAGAACATTCGGAAACAGCTGCAGGCCCCGCCCGCTCCGGACCTGGACGACGCCGCGGGGATCAGGAGGTGAGCGTCAGCGGCCTGGGGCAGAGCGGAGGAGTATTCAGATATGAAGCAGTCAGTGACCTCTCCGTTTATCATTCCCTCGCACTCTCTCCTTCCATCCCTTTCTGTCTCCTTCCTTCCCTCTCTCCCCTTTCCTCCCTCCATCTCCCTTTCTGTCCATCCCTCTCTCCCTCCCTCTCTCTCATTCCCTGCCTGTCTCTCTCCTTCCCTCCTTCCCCCCAAACAGACAGCTGGTGGCACGGTTCCACTGCATCTCCTGTGACCGGCCCGTCGACATGATGGCTCCTGGACCGTAAGTCGAACGTATTTCCATATCCATTCACCTGTGCCCGTGAGGGGGTTAGTGGTGCTGCCCTGTGACTCAGACCTTTGAGACCTTTCTCAAAACCCTTCACATGCCAAATCTCTCCCTCTTTCTCTCTCTCTGTCTGTCGCTCTCTCCCTCCCAGTCACCTGATCACAGTCCCAGCAGCCCCAGGTATGCCCTCGCACAGGAGCATGAGGCCGTACACCGTTTACGAGCTTGAGCAGGTCCGCCAGCACTACAGGAGGTGAGAACCAGCCCCGCCCCCTCAGCTCATGAATATTAATGAGCCAGCTCTTTTCTTTAATGTCTCTCACAAATTCTGGTATATAAATAATTGATATAAAAAACTGGGTAATAAAAATCTGTCATTGTTTCTTCACACAATATGGATGTTATTGCCCATTAATTGCTGATATATGGCTCTGCCCACTGCACTGAATATTCATTAGCGCTCTGCATTGATGGCTTGTATGCTACGCTAACGCTGCATAAAGTGGGCGGTGATTTTGATCTGATTTACACAATGCGGATGCGAATGCCTGCAAAAGAATGCTGACGATCTGTAATTTAGTTGCATGTTGATTGTTCATCTACTTTCGAATCTCCTGAGGGACAAATTGGAGAATTGTGTCACTGTCTAGGGTCATTCCATGCCAAATCACCTAATGGTCCCCAGGTGACCCTCTTAGATTTTGCTGAAACTCCATGAAAATGTTCATATATGCAAATAACGAACACACAGAAAATTTCAGGCCAAAAGTCCAAGCCGTTTTGAAATTACGGCCGTCCGAAGACCCCCCCCTCTTTGTCAAAGGCCAAATGTCATGGATTTTTTTTTCATTTTCAAATGATCATATTTTTGGATTTGAAAAAAGCTACAAAGCTGAAAATGGCTACCTGGGGTAATTTGCACACAAGCTTTCAGAATCTGCAATCAAAAACAGTGTATCTTGCTTCCTTTTGAAGATATGGGCACCTGAAAATGAAAGTTTTTTCTAGCGGATATTATTTTTGCGATTTTTAGGCTTACCTGGTGCCCGAACCATTGATCTGAGGATACCCAAATTGCTGATACATAATCTCTACATACAGCTAAATAACTCCCTGCAAGCATAGACTTATAAAACAATCAGTAAATGTATGGCTAGGGTCCAAATCGACTTTCACAAAAAAATCTCAAAAATCACTCCTTTTCAGGGGGTCGGTTGACCTTGTGAACAGTTACTCAGGGTAATGAAATTTGCACCACAGAATTATATGTATCTGTCCTTTATATGTACCAAATTTCATTGATGTGACTTAAGTCCTTCATAGTTAGGCAGTGTTTCAAAGAAACCCACTAATTTGATCAAATTACACCATTTTGCTGTACATTACAATGTCTTCGGTAGATGTCAAAGGGCAAAAAATGAGAATAAGTAATCTTTGATAACCTTTTTATATATAATAATTCTTAGAAAGTTGTAAAATTCATGACTTTGTACATCAGGAATAGTATCATATGGCTTGTTTTAAAACAAAGTTTTCCATAGTACCATACATTGTACATATTGTACATTGATGTTACTAATACAAAACTGCTTTTATTTAAGTGGATTCAACTTACTGATTTTCAGTGGGCTCTACTTACATTATTTGCATGAGGTCATAGCTGTTGGAAACTGTTTATTAAGATTCATCCTAGTCCAGGTGACCTCGTCTAATTAGGTGTTAAAACATTGTTTATCTAGGTTCATCCTAGTCTACTTAACTCCAAACCACAACTGTTTATTTAAAATAGCTGGATCAATTACCTCACTGTTGTGGCCGTATTGTTTACAGAATAATTGAACAGTGTGTTCACTTTTCAGCTCACATCCACTCCTCACAATTCATTTCAACTGCAATGTTCAGCAGATGAAGTGTACATTTTGTGAGCTCTGTAAAAATCAAGATTTAAAACATGGAATTTGAAGCATCAAGATCGGGATGCAGTATTGGAATTGCACTGGATGAGGAATGCCATAAGAAAATATATGGCAGAAATGTTGGCACACTTGCAGCCTCTGACTTGTCACAGGATGATAAGAAGCTATTGGAATGGAGAAGTGGGGTACTGCTAGGTGATGACAGCACAGTGTGTTTTCACCTTGAGAAGATGTACATCTCTCGATATGAATATACTCAGAAATATTGCAGTGATCCATTCAAAATGCACAAGAAACGTATTTCAAGTAGGTTTGCTTCAATTTGCTTTTACAAATTATTGTAATTGTCAATTTACCAGAGCTCGAGGATGTTGTTATATACCGTAAAGTAGCATAATTTGATCAAATTAGTGGGTTTCTTTGAAACACTGCCTAACTATGAAGGAGTTAAGTCACATCAATGAAATTTGGTACATATAAAGGTCAGATACATATAATTCTGTGGTGCAAATTTCATTACCCTGAGTAACTGTTCACAAGGTCAACCAACCCCCCGAAAAGGGGTGATTTTTGAGATTTTTTTGTGAAAGTTGATTTTGGACCCTAGCCATACCTTTACTGATTGTTTTATAAGTCTATGCTTGCAGGGAGTTATTTAGCTGTATGTAGAGATTATGTATCAGCAATTTGGGTATCCTCAGATCAATGGTTCGGGCACCAGGTAAGCCTAAAAATCGCAAAAATAATTTCCGCTAGAAAAAACTTTCATTTTCAGGTGCCCATATCTTCAAAAAAGGAAGCAAGACACTGTTTTTTGATTGCAGATTCTGAAAGCTTGTGTGCAAATTACCCTAGGTAGCAATTTTCAGCTTTGTAGCTTTTTCAAATCCAAAAATATGATCATTTGAAAATGAAAAAAATCCGCGACGCAGCGCGCGACGGCGAAAGAGGGGGGGTCTTCGGACAGCCATAATTTCAAAACAGCTTGGACTTTCGGCCTGAAATTTTCTGTGTGTTCGTTATTTGCATATATGAACATTTTCATGGAGTTTCAGCAAAATCTAAGAGGGTCACCTGGGGACTTTCCTGAAAATTAGGTGATTTGGCATGGAATGACCCTCTAAATACTGCTCTGTGAATACTGCACTGCTGGGAACGGGAGTGGCTCACAATTTTGAATATAAAATGCAAAAATTGATGCAATTAAAAGTCATTAATTTCTCTGAACCTGTTCTTGTGTCTTTACCTTGAGCAACCTTTGCATTGGCTAGATAATTGGCTCACATTGACAGCGAATTCTTTTTTTCTGAACGTGAGGTTGTCTGGGACCGCTCTAGCTGTCACCCCCTTTTTACTAAACAACCCCTCCTCTTGCCCCCTTCCCTCTCAGCGATAAGATCCCCGAAATGGCGGACTACAGCTACCTGGCTCGCAGCTGTGGGGGCAGCCACACCATGACGTTTCCGAATCGCCGCTACACCCGCCTGCAGCACATCGCCCAGGTCATCCAGGATGGACAGGAGCCCCCGGGACAGGCTATACCAGGGCCCTCGCTGCGCATACACGTCAGTTCAGAGCTCACTCTGTGTGTGTGTGTGTGTGTGTGTCTGTGTGTGTGTCTGCTGTGATCCATGTTGTGGGGACCTAAATCTTTTTTCTGTTACATTGTGAGGGCCTTGTGTTGCCTATGAGGACAAAGACTAAGTCCTCATTATGTAAATCATGAAATTTACAGGTGAAAACATAAGGTCATTGTAAGATTTGTGTGTAAGGACTAGGGTTAGGGAAGTAAGTAGGAATGGTTTAGGTTACAATAAGTCTTCAGGAAATGAAAGCAAGCCAATGAAATGTTTTCTGAAGTCATGGGCTGTGTCGGAGATCGCTCACTACATAGTGCACTGCATAGTTCGTTCGCCATTTTGTAGTGCTGTCTGAATTGTTTGTAAGAATTATTATCCCCTATATAGTGAACTCATTACATTCCACAATCCACCGCGAAACGTAGTGAACATCTGATGGTCACTAACCCAGCTATACATCCCATCATGCACTGCACACAAACCGAAAAGCTCCGAAAGAGCTGCGTTTAGTCAACGGAGTTAGTTTTTTTTTTTTTTTACTTTGTGAAAACAGGCACGAGACATTTACTCAACTTCAGGCGCGAAAATGTTTTTTTATTTTTAAATTGGAAACCGACCTGCTCAGGAGACTCATTTGTTTACGCAGGATATTTCATTAAGGATGGTGCACATAACGTAAAGATGAGAGAGATTTCAAACGGACATTCAGGTACAATTTCAACGAATAATGATGAGTTAGAGGACAAAAAATAAAAGATTATATTAAAAATTTAAGGCAAATTTTATTATTTAAACGATAATGGTAAACACAAACACGGCGGGAAATATACTCCGTTCGTTTATTTCAAAAATACAGCCAAATCCTTCAGCTGAAGTTGAACAGGTACGATTTAATTTTGTGACAGCAATGACGCTATTAACAGCCGCGACAAAACGAGCCAGGTAGTGTCCGAAAGCGTTTCTTCCCTCTGCTTATGAGCTCACTATATAGTCACCCACATAGTGAGTCCCTTTATAGTGAGTAGGAAATGGTGAATGAGTGAGTGATTTTGGACACAGTGATGGAGACACGACTGAGTTAGTGAGGGTGAGAGAGAAATGTGCAATTGCAGTCCTCATCCCTTCCCTCCATTGGTCCACAGGAGGAAGTGGATATCCTGGGCCTGGATGGACACATTTATAAGGGCCGTGTAAACCCCAAATCCATCAGAGGGGTGGAGTCCCGCCTTCCCACCATCACAGCTAAAGAAGGTCTGTTGTCAGTCTCATGAGACTCTCACTACCTGCGTATCCAACCAGGCTTTCCAACTGGCGAGATCATGGGCTGGTTTCAAAAAGCAGGGTTGCTAGCTGGATAGAGTTAGCTGGATAACTGCACTGACACCAACAGCTCTTTTTACTTCAGTCCATGTTCCAGCTTCTGTGCAGTTATCGAGCTAACTTAGTAATCTTGTCTGAGTAAACCAGTGCTTTTATAGCTGGGATTTGGTGCTGTCAGTTATGCGGTGTATTCTGATGTCACATTGAAGCATTGTTGTGCTTCGATGTCACAGCGATGCAGCTTTGTATTATGAGTCACAGTGACAGAATGTTTTGTTCTGATGTCACAGTGATGTAGAAATGTACTGTGATGTAACAGTGAGAATTCGGTGTGCTCAGATGTCAGAGTGCATTGTTGTTGCAGGTGCCAGTAAGGGCAAAGACAAGGTGAACCGCTCACTGTCCCAGAAGTCCACCTCCGACTCGGGACGAGCCATGCCAGCGCGACCCCAGAGCGCCCGGACTCACTGGAGCCACTCAGGTCAGTAACAGTAGCCCTGTCCCGGCGCACAATGATGACATCATACACGCTGGCCTTCATTCTCATTCATCGCATTGGCATGACCCTGGGCAGTGTTGGAATCATACATGAGACCGATGGGATTGGTCATTTGTTCCTCATGCAGTATCGTCCACTAAATGCCACTGGATAGCAGACAGAACAAGGACAGCTCCGGTGATCTGGAAAAACCTAGCGAGTTTATCAGTGGCAAGAGTCTCATAATTGAACAAAAACCTTGAGATTTTAGACTTTTCCTAAAAGAAAAAAAATAATAGAAACTTGATTTTGACAGTTCAAATAACACAAATAGCAAGTGTTTTAAGATTTTCACTGCTCTAGATTACAGCAAATGAGGGTCAAACTCAGTTTCCACCAAAAGTGACACACGTACTAGGTTTTTCCAGATCACAGGAGAGCTGTTGCCCGCCCAAGTTAGCTGGCTGGCTATCATTAGCTTTACAAGATCTAGCAAAACTTATTGTAAAAAAATTATAACTTCACCTGACCTTAATGTGGCTTAAAACTCAGTATAGATTTCCAGATCTACCATCCTGTAGGTTATCACATTGAACCTAATTTAGCAAACATGACTCAACTAATCAGCAGCTTAACAATACCTCCGCCTGCTGAATGAGCTGTGTGGGGCTAGTGTTCTCGTGCAAACTGACAGAGTGGTTAATTTCCAGGAACAGGATTCGGGAGCCCTGTTCTATATCATTGATATAGATTCAACATACGCCAGGTATACATGGGTTAAACTTAATTTATTAGGTGCTGATGTCTCCGTTATAGAGTTTGTTACAGCGTCCAGGCTCTTGTTGTGAATATTTTAAATTTAACGTCTCCTTCCCTTGCGTTACGCAACAAACGTTGCAAAATGTGAGCGTTCAGTGTCAATCGTTGTGCTCCTCGAATTTTCAGGGGATCAAACACATTTTTCTGGTGTCTGCGGTACGCAACTGTTATGTCCTTATTAATGTGAGCAGACAACGTGTGCTTCCTGCACTACAACATGGCAGAAAATGGTACAGATGTGTGAGAACTGAGATTAGGCTCATGTGTTTTCATTTGACCTATGACCTCTGACCCGTGATCTCTGACCCCTCTCACAGCCTCCAGCAGCAGTGTGCGGGACAGGCCCATGTCCTCTCTGGGCTGCGTGTCCCAGAGCTCCATCCCCCAGCCGCCCGCCCCCCCGGCCTCCGCCCACATGGACTCCACGGCGGACGCCTCACAGGGATTGGTTCTCCACGTGGACCTCGGCCAATCAGGCGAGGAAGAGCCGGTGACAACACTATAATTGTCACATGATAGTATGTAACGGTGGAGGGGGTTGTAGAGAGAATATTTATGATATTTATGAGCACTCAATGCTTTATGAGGGAATGTAGCATGTTGTCTTTAAAAAGCCAGGCAGTTCAAAATAGCTTTCATTACCTCACTGTTTTGAACACTGTTGCGTGGTTGTTGTGCGGAAGTCAGTTGGACGCTGGGAAAAATCTCTGTTAAAAGATATCCTTGTGCTCAGGGACGAAATATCAGAACTGTGTGCCTGTTCCGTACAATATCCACTCAGAACGTCTGTCGCTTTAAATATCAGAAATAAAACGTATCCGATACCTTAAAGGATTGCATATGCATCTCGTCAGAACGGTGCGTCTATCCCTTGAAATATCACCAGAAACAAAATCTATCCTATATAGACTGCAAGCCTTTAAATTATGTTATTAGAGCTGTGTATCCTTAAATATCCCAACGGAACCTTGTCTCTGTTGCTTTAAATAAATGCTGAAGCAAAATGCATCAGATGCTGGAATTATTTAAAATATCCAATCAGAATGTGATGGTTGTTCCTTTATATACCCTCTCAGAAAGGTATTTCTGTACCTTTTAAATACCACCGGACACAAAATGCATTAAATGGATTTTGCTAACGTTTAAAGTGTCTCATCTTAATCCGGAGGTTATCCATTACATATATCAGCACCCTATGGATACATATACAGGGATTTGTCAAATGAGCACGAGACTGCAGCCGTCGTGTAAATGCGAACAGTGGGGCCCCAAATGTGGGACAGCGCTAATGAACACCAAGGTTTGAGTGATTAAGAGGTGACTGTAAACATAGGGCCCCTGAAGTAAGTGTCAGTGGTATGAGTGAAGAGGAGGACACAAGTGTTGGGCCCCTGACACAAGCATTGGGCCCCTGATACCAGTGTTTGGGTTTACTTCAAGGCCCCTGATTGGCTGCCCAACTGACTGTCAAGTTTGATTGCTCTTCGAGGTCACAAACGTTGGCAGCCCCACAGTAAGTTTTGGCGAAGAAAGCGTTCAAGGCCGTGAGCGCACTCTCCTGAATCGAGCTTCCTCGTCACGCCGTAGCCTCCAGCGCAGCCGGGCAGATGGCGAAGTGTTACATGACGAGCGCCGCGGCAGGGTGCCGGGGAACAGGAGCGAAGCGGGCGAGGGTCTAAATATACCGTGAAGGACGAAATGCCTTCGGAGATCGTAGGGTGCGAGCGGGGCGACGCCATGCACCCCCATGACTGCCCTCAACCTCTGAGGTGCTTCTAAGCTTTTAAACTGAGCCGGAGCTGAGCCTGGGTTTCCAGGGGTGTAAAATTATTGGCCCGGGGTTCTCAAACTCATCCAGAAAGGGCTGGTGTGGTTTTATGATTTCTGTTCTTGCCACTCAGTTGCAAACTTGATTCTACCGATCTAGGTCTTTAGCAAAGACTCAAGGTTAATTAGTAGAATTGTGCAACTGCATGGCTGGAATGAAAGCCAGCACTGACACCAACCTGTTCTGGATAAGGCAGAGAACCTCTCTAATAGGGTATGTAAAGCAATGGCCTATTTATTCTCTAGTTTTTCAATTATGCACTTGAGTTCACTTTAGCCAGCTGTTCAATGAATGCTCAGCTAGGCTTTTTTTTTTTTTTTTTTTTTAGCCCTTTGCTAAATGGTAAAAAAGCAAAGGTTTTGGGATAAAATGAGGGAAAATATCACCATGAGTTGTGTCAAGAAGTGGGTACAGTTTCTCTCGTAATTTTATAAAGCTCTGTCCTTATTTCAGATACTGTGTTAACATGATAATGTGTCACTGCAGCATGAGAATTGTGCTTCAATAAAAATCTGTTTCCTGCACTCTGAGAGTGTCCCACATTCAGTTTTTGACTGGTTTCTCATGCAGTTGTTCAGGTTCCCATGTGTATGCTCATTTGAACTTGGGAGTATGAAACGCATCCGTTTGCCGGGAACAAATAAACAAGCTCGGAGGATCAGTGTGCGAAGGGCGGAGGAAGGTTCTAGAACGGCATGTTTTTGACCAAGTCAGCACTCTGCAGCCAGTAATGCGGTCTCCACTAATACCACGTGTGCATGATGCATTTGCATTCGTGATGCGGCTGCGGTTTTTCACTGTTATTATAAAACCTGGACCGCATTGCTTACGGTCACATAAGCTAGCGCAAGCGCTAGCGAACACGCTATGGTCCTATATGGCCTTGGCCTGTGAGTTGACCCTGGGCCTATCGGTGAGCAGCGACACTGAGGTGTCCAGAGGTGCAGTCAGCTGCTAACGAAGGAAAACTAGATAACTCGGTCGCCACAGGGACTGAGTCGTGTATCTACCCGATCCCCATCGGAGATCGCTTGCAAGTTTTTACAGTTGCTATGTTACCGTTTTTACTCTTGGCCGCCGGTGGCCATATTGTGTGTCGGAAATGGCCGAAAATTGATCTTGAGCATTGTCAAATGGCTCAAAATGACCAGAAAACACAAAATCTACCAAAAAAATTTTTTTCGACAAAATGGCCACCGGCGTCCATAATGGATGTCGGACATTGCCGAAAATTGATCTAGGGCATTGTCAAATAAACATCTTTCACTATGCAAATTTAGAAAAAAATGCTATAAACATTGAAGCCTCCAGAGCCTGGAACAGAAAATCTCTGCGGGCGGCGGCCCCGGAACCAAACCATAGTATCTCCCGACTATCATCCGGAGATATACAGTAATCTGATCTTGTTTATGGTACAGTTCCTTGAACTGTAAAATTCTATTTCAACTTCCAGAATGAGGGCCTACACTTCAGCCAGTCTCTCGCACACACACGCTCACACATTCTCACACGCACACACTCACACACATTTATGCGCAGTTCCCCATGCATTATCCCATTGAAACGGTCACACATTCTGTGATGGCACAAACAACCGAGACTTACTGTTCTCTTGGCTTTCTCTCAGCTTCTAAACAGAAAATGCACCACCCTACTGTAATAAGAGCGCTCGTCTCCCAGTGCTCTCCATCATCAACCCTTTGAAAGTAGGCTTTCCGAATCTGTGAGCACAGTATCCAAAACGCCACTGATTTCCATTACCAGTTGTGATCGTTAGTCTTTCTCATCACGTATGACCTCACAACATGAATGGAAAACACTGGCACAGAACTCTGCCCACTTATCACCAGAAACTTGTTTCCCCAATGGTTTCATTGAGTTACCAAAACAATAAATAAATCCAAGCACCCATTGTATTAAAGAAACTTTCTAAAAAGTTTATTTGGAAAACGTGGTAAGATCACACTTTTAAATATATAAATATAAATGCCGACAGACAAAATGAGCAGGAAGAAGAGAGAAGTCTGAACACAAGTCACCTCTCTGAAGCACGTTTTATAGAACGTTTTTAGGTCACTCTCAGTTCAGCCAGGTTTTGACATTAGCAGCCATTAAATCCTGCCTTGAATGAAGCATTATTGGTCTATCAAACTCTTAGCTCTCATCCTTTCCTTGTTACGGTCAGGGAATTTCCAGATTTGTCTACGAGACTCCCATAAGAAGAGTTTTATTAATCCTAACAACAGTCACTGCATGCCACGTCAAAATCGCAAAATTACTCATTGTGACATAAATTATAAAAGCATTGACCCCTGCTTTTTTCCTCGAAATTTCTTTGAATACTAAACCCCCAAATTTATATTGCCCCTCCCACCACGAGACCAGCAAACATTCTCACATCACGCATTGCTACTGTGGAACACCATAAGACCGTGCTTTTTGCACCATCGTCCTCACCCCACCCCACATTGACTTGCTCACCTTATTGCTTTTAAACCACCAGCCTTATGGTCAGACCCAAGCAGTGCTCTTGCAGTAAACCCACAGCATCTCTGCAAAGTTCTCAAATCCACAAACGGCCTCAGTTTATCGCGCGCGGCCACTGCTAGGCTAGCTATACCCGTTGCGGAGCAAGCTACACTCGATGCTAGCTAGAGTTGCAATATCCAGGTCGACAAAAGTAAAAGCCCTCTCCAATCTTCAAGTTCCCACCACTTGGATTCACAGACTTTAACAGCTCTCTTGCCAGAAAGAACTCTTAAATGAAACCAGTTGGCTGAATCAATTGGTGGTAGAAGAGCATGACAGGACTTTTCTCATCAGTCCGCTGGACTGAGTAAACCTGAAGTTGGCTCTACTATTTTAAGGACCCCACAAAACGCCCAGCCCCAAAATATTGTACATGAAAATAATTAGGGGCCCACTTGACGTCCCTGGGCCCCGAGCAGCTGCTTCTATGGCTTTGCTAGGTGGGGCCAACTCCGACCACACCCAGTGCAGTTACAGGGGCACTGCTGACTTCACTGTCCCAACATGGAGACTCCATCAGACTAGTCTTTTCCTGGGAAAAGCTATGAGCATCCCCAAGCATTTTCAAAGGACCTTTATTGCTTATGTTATATTCATTAATCCCCAATCCTTAGCTACTAATTAACATCTCTCGCTCACACCCAATCACTCACTCTGAAGACCAACTAAATTATATTGTAAAACTCATTTCCTCCAATTACGCGTCTGAACCACAATCTCGCGCTGAACCAAACCCATTTCTCATTGGTTGGGATTTCACACAGGTATTGACTGCCCTTGACTTTCATGTGAGGTCCTCCCCATTCGTCACTAAAGACGGAAAGGAGAAGATTTCGGTCCGTAGAATGGAACAGTTCATTAACACGGCTGAATAGGACTGTAAACATCTGATGTGCATCAGGGCCCACAATGGAGTTCTTTTCGACTTTCTCGCAGGGGGCTTGTCCGTCAGAAGCCAAGTCCACCTCGTGCACGTGTCCCTGAAGGATTTTCCATGGCTGCATTTGCGAATGCTTTCCTCTAGAGGGCAGCGTTTCTGCTCTGTTGACCGGAAGCACCCTCTTGATTATATAATCCTCATAACATGTGGATTCCATGCTGGCAAACACATTTTTTAAAAGAAATTAAAGTTGGGGAAAGAGTTAGAAAAAAAAAAAAAAAGTCTTCAAAAATGGTAAAAAGCTCATCGGCGTAAAAAACGAAAAATAAACTACATTACCCACAATCCCCTCCCCTGAAAAAGGAAAATGAATCCGAACCCAACCTGAAAATAGTCATTAACCCCCCTCCCCCCCCAGGGTCGATCAAAGCAGGCTTGCACAGACTGCGCCATGCCCACGAAACTGGAGCCAAACTGGGATTCGTTCTCATAAACACTAAGTAGCTTGTTTGCAATTAGGCTCTAGTATTTGGACACCCCGCAGTCTGCCGTAAAGCCCACGACAACCCTACTACCTGAATTCAGTTCGTCCCCATTCAGTGCCCAACCCCAACCCACCCCCCCGGTAATCAGTCTCATCTCTGCCCGTTCATGGCGGATACAGTGGGTGAAGGCTGGACGCCGCCGGGTTGGTGGCTCGTGGGGGGCCACGCGGGTGCCGGGTGGAATTGGTGGTGGTGGTGGTGGTGGGCGGGCGGTGGGAGCCAGGCAGGCTGGTGGGGGGGTGGAGACGAGGCCCATGCGGATGGCGACGGGGGCGAGCACGCCATGGAGACCGCTGCGGGGCCGGCGGCGTTCCCTGCTGAGCCGCATTCCGACGCACGCAGCTTGGAGAACATGGCGAGGGCGTCCGGGAAGCTCGGGGGCGTGGCGGGGGTGTTCTGTGGGGTGCACATCTGCGGGAAATGGACAAAAACAACAGGTCAACGTTTACGTCTCTCTTACGTATGGGGCCAAATTCAACAACACCGATCTAGCCAGGTATAAGAGGCAAAAGGATACCCCCAGCCCAGAGTAAAGCCAGGGTTAAAGAGGGCTAGCCTGGTTTTATACCGCCAGTATAGTCTGGGCCAGCACCCCGGCCACATTATACCCCCCCGCATTCAGTCATATCCTACACCGTGGGGTACATTTTGGCCCAGGCCAGATTATACCTGGGTGTAGTCAGGTGGGGTGGGGGGGTGGGGGTTTATCTGGGCTGCAACACCTGGTCCGAGGCAAAATCCAGTGGGGATCAATCGCAATGACGGGGAAGAGGGCGCTCAAAATCTGACAACGGAACGCGATTAAAAGAACTTTGTTAGGGGACATCACTGGAGGGCCATTCTGGCTCAATTCTCAACCTGGCCCTCTCAACATGCAACTCAACCATCCAACATTTTAATTGGCTTAAAAAAAAAAAAAAAAAAAAAAAACAATCTTTCCCTCTCCACTTCAGCTGATGTTTTATGAGTGTTCTGTCTTAAAATGGCTGACATCGTGGGTGGAATACACAAACGGCAGCATTTTTACTTTCTCTCGCATGGGGCCGTCTACCCCAGCTGACCAAAAAGAGCCAATCTAAATGTCCCTCAAAGAGACGGGCGGAGACAAGACAGACCAGTTCCTAGGACTAACATCTTGAGAATACAGAACTGCGAAGCTGATCTCAGTTGTGAAAATCAGTGCAGGGAATCCAGCTGTGCTCGAGTTTGGGAGCCGGTCATGAGACAGGTCACATGATTTCCAGGATGATGCACTCAATCTTCCTTCCTTAAAGCTCAGCACCTCCGCTAGCCGCGGGTTTCCCGTTTTTGATGCTAATCTCTCCTGTCAGCTAAAATGTGCACAGTCTCTCATCCGCCACTCTATGCTAATTCAGCACACTGATCTGCCTGTACCAGCACGTACGGTACAACCACGTCTGAGTAAACCAACACATGAATATGACCACCACAAAGGAAAAACAGATTCCAAATTTTGAATTTTTTGTATATTTTAAATATTATTATAATATTTATAATAATATATTATTATAATATTTTATATATTTTTTTTGTGCATTTTTTTCACTGCTTTGTTTCTAAGATTGTTTTGAATTTTTAATTCATCATTTCCCCACAATGTGAAAATGTGACTGATCATTTTTCCATTGTGGTCTTCATATACACTAACAAGTACAGAACTCACGTACATTCACAGTATCATACAAACATACGCAGAAACAACCATACATGAATATACAGTCACACTGTACGTATATACATTAATAATAACATGTACATATACACACAGAAATGCGCAAACACACAAATACGTAGATTCATCAATTAAACATTCAAATGCACTCATGCACAAATACATGAGTACACTCTGACACACTCATTTGCCCAGTACACATGTACATTGACAAACACACACACACAGGTCGCAGCTGTAAAGGGAGACGGGAGCCTCAGTACTTGTTATAAATAACCCTGCAGCTACATCTCTGCCATTTCTCAGGAGCCTGCAACACGCACAGCCCCATACAAGAGTGGTTTCATATGTTTGCGTGTATATGCCTCCCATGTGTACTTTGTGTGTGTGTCGGTCTCTCGTATGCACTGTATGTTCATCTACAGTATGTACCATGTATGTGTGTATATGCCTCCGGGTCAGTACCATGTATGTGTATACATTTACAGAGGCACAACATACAATTACAGGCAGAGAGCCAGCAAACAGAATGTTCTCTCAGTGTTCCTGGAATGCTCGGTCAGTGCTATAACATGGCTGCAGCGTTGTGGGAACGTTTTGCGCTGGCTGGGGATTGCGGGGGGGGTCTGCTGTGAGTTTTGAGCTTGACTCCATAGCCCAAAGGGCCTCTGCTGTCATAACAGCCAGCCTGTGGCCCTACAGACACCTTACATGCAGCTCTTCACTCTGACTCTGTTGCCTTGCAGTTGATTCAATTCGGCAGGAGCCGAGTGGCCCGGGATGCAGGTAAGAGTGATATTGAACTGCTACATGCTGATCTTAATGTTTCTACGCAAGAGCTTGAATCTATAACTGTCTCAATTGGGACTCAAACACCTTTGAGGCACTGAGGTTTAGAGGCTGCACCTCCACACATACTGTACAGACAGTTCCCCAACTAGCAGGCACACACCCACTGAATATTCTACCACCTACAAAGCACGTACACACCTTGTTGTACTTCTATCCTGGTGAGGATATTACATTGACTTACAATCATTCCCAATATGTCTGTACAGCCTTTCCCTAATCTCAACAGTAAGCAACGCATGCCTAACCCAAAGCCTTACTCTAAACGTGACCTTTCCCTAGTCCTAACCTTACTGCTGACCTAAACTAATAAGTCAAAATTTGCCTTTGTAGTTGTGAGGACATGTCCTCACATCCCAATAATGTCCCCACTCCGTAAGAAAAAAATTTTTTTACAGTCCTTGCTGTGTAGCAAGTACAGGAACACACACAAACACACGCAGAGTACAGTCAGAGTCTTGTCAAAAACAGGCACACACCCATAGAATAAAAACAACTCAGACGCACACACACATATGCACTGAACAGTCAGCCTCTTATCACTAACAGTCACACACCCAAAGAACAGTCAGCATGACATTAAAGTACAGGCATTTAGCATCTAATTTAGCATCTACTGTAACTAACAGCACTAAGTGCATTTAGCAGGCCTAAAAGAGTTAAATGCTTCTGGAATGTAGAAATCCAACTGCAGGTGACCACAGAACTTGGACACATGGCATCCATTGTTGGCCTCCAACCAAAACGCGGTCACACCTGTAAAATTGTCAACCACTTTACAATTCCAAACTCAAACGCACACACCCGCACACAAACAGTATATGAACAAATAACAATCATACAAGTGCTCACACACGCAATTACATACACAACCACACACACTTCGCTGTTCAGCCTTTTCAACGGCTATGAGATGAAGTGCGCAGACAGGTGCACGCCTGCCCTACACCCCCAAACCCCAGTTAGGGGGAACACGAAACCGCGCGTGTGTGTGTGTGTGTGTTTAGGGAGGCCATGGTGAAACTGGTCCACACAGATGGCGTGAAACCCCCCTGAGCTACTCTGAGTTACTTTCCCCCGGGTAATTACTGAGTAATCAATGGAAGTTATTCTACTTAGGGTCCTGATTTTAAACGGCATTTCTAATTTGTATGCCAACATAGAACATTGACCCTTCGACCAGTCAAAAGGCATTTCTCTTGCCATTGGCTCACCAGTAGAGTGACATTATTAATATACTTGCTGAAGTCTTAATTTTAACCACAATTATGGTTAATAAGCAGTTAATATTAAAAGAAAAATGTGTGTCATTTGATTTTAAGTGGACTTGGTTCATTATTGTAATTTTTAGTTTATTTGAAAAAAAAAAATTGAATCAAGTGGTGCTGTACTGCAGGAGGAAAATCAACCAATAAAAAGGATAAAATGTTTGCAAACCAATTATTTAGTGAAAGGAGGCAGCTCACAGTTGATGGCAATGATTGTGGATATTTACTATTTTTTTAGTCACTGATAGAGATAATGTACTCTAAAGAGTGAGCGCATGTCATTTCCTGTCTCGACTGGCTTCGTGTGATGAGGCCCTGGACTCCGATCTTTAAGCAGTTGACAGTTCTGGGCCCCAGTATCGACAGTTAATGGATTAGTTACTTTTTTCTTCTTTTTGCTTCCACTGCCCCAGCCGTCCAATGAAGAACGACCATGCCTGTAATGTGCTTGTTTGTGTATGTCACACGTGTGCGCACGTGTGTGCCAGAACATGCATGTGCGTGCATGTGCGCTCAGTCCTGCGCTAGCACCTCCCAGCCAGTGGGTGGAGCAGTGATTTATGACCAAGGGCTCTGAGCTCCCTTCCCCCTCACGGTCTCGCTGCAGGACAGAGAGATGACTGAGAGCAAATGTAAGCCCCCCCAACCCACCCCTCCCCACTTCCTGACACAGCGTCCGGTAAAGTGATGCAATAACTGATCTCTGTGAAAACAAAACCAAGGACCAAGGCCCCCCCAACAACCGCATGCTTCCTTATGCACACACACGCACACACACAAAAATACACACTCAGTCATACCTCTCATTCTTCCCAAAACAGAAAACAAGCCTGTACACTTCAAAAGACAACAACACTGACTGAAGCAAATAAGTGCTCATGACTGCATACTGGTGGGGATGGCGGTGGTCAGCTAAAAATGACTTGGTTTGTCTTTATCTGTGCATTTACTCATTTCTGTTGGCTGACAGACTGTTGTAGTACAATGCAGTTTCCACGCGCAAATGGCTGTATCACTGAATCGCCGTCTCACGGGTAACCTACAGTTGTGAAAGTACAGGCCACCATTACAGTTAACTGAAACCTCCATCAGGCTGAATCCTGGAGCCCAACGTCAGCCATTTTGCGAACTGTCAGTATCTCGCTGCGACCATTACCTAGAAATGAATGATACTGAAAAACTTTATACAAATGTAGTAAAATTTTCCTCTGCCCCACCATGGGATTTGCCTGAAACCCCCACACCCCAACTCCTTTTTTAAGACAATGTGGACTGTAGGCTTAATCATGCCAAGGCAGCGATTATTAATCTCTTAAATGTGACATCATAAATGTGTCATCATTAGATTGTTCTTCGCAGAACATTCCAATTTTGATGTCTCAATCATAACAGGTAATTGAAGGTTATGTGGTTCCAGAACAGATATTATAATATAAAAAGAAAGATTTCTAATAAACAACTGTACAATAAAAAGCTGTCCAACCTATTTGTCAGACCACACTTATTGTTTGCAGTTCTGGGGACCGCACTTCAAAAAAGACATAGGGGCTTTAGAATAAGTTCAAAGAAGTGCCACAAAGTTAATTCCTGGTATAAAAGATAAAAGCTATGAGGAGAGGCTGAACACTCAATCTATTCAGTCTTACTAAAAGGAGACTTCGGGGTGATTTGATTCAGTGGGTAGTGGGCACGTTCTTGCTTTTGGGTTTTTTTTGTTGATCTTGCATGATTTTAACACACTTACCATCTGATGATGGTGACTGGGGATGCTGGCCTCTTGAAAGAAAGCGCTGAGGGCCATCTGTGTGGGTGAGAGCAGAATCTATGAGAGTCAATCTCAGGAAAGCAGGAGTGCACACCGCCCACACCCTCCGACTCCGACTAATTACCCGAGTCAGAATTGGCAGCAGCGGAGAGGGCGGGAGGTTTACATAAATTACCAAAAACAAAAAGATTAAAACAAATGAAGGTGTTCCTTTGGAAATTGTGAGAGACAAACCCTGTGCTCTGCAATCAATGGCAAAATCTGAGGCACTGCTCACAAATTAAAATACTTTCAAACTGGGTTGGTTGATATTGAACATTTCAAATACATCAACATCTTTCTCCCCCGATGGCAGAAGCCTACTGAAATCTGATGAATGTTGGTATATTTTAAATGTTCAGTATGAACTACCCCTGAATTAAAGACTTCTTCATCTAAGGAGAGTGCCTCGGAAATTTTGTCAACCGCTGTTTCAGCTCTCTGACTGCCCTACAAGGTCTCGCGCAGACATTTTTCATGGAGAGCATGTGTTGATAAGTTGAAAAATGTGGGAGCATGCTAATGCAGTCTCAGTCACTGACGTAATTCTGAAATGATTTTCCTATCAGTCCAAATGCTCCAAAAATGGGAGCAGTGAGGGACCCAAATCTATATTTTCCTTCCTTACTAGAGCACTGCAAAATGTATTGAGAACAGTTGCAGTCAGAGATAGTAGCTTGTGCCTATGTAACAGTCGGATCAAAGTATTTTTGAGTTAGTTAAGAAATTAACGGCAGAAGCTGGGACAGAAGCCTGAAATGGACCAGCCTCTGTCGTATACCTCTGCTTTTAATGGTTTATGTGTCAGTACTCTGACTGACTGGGTGATAAATGCCTTTGTATTCCCTAATTTCCCCTGTTATAACTGCATCTGCAGTGGAAAGAAAAAAAAAGTGTCCATGAGTGAATTCTGCAAACACTAAAAAAAAAAAAAAAAATCTCAATGCTCCAATGAATTCTGTTACACTGATGTCATCGCCGGTATCATTATGTTTATGTCTCTAAATGGGTGGAATGTAGTTCCTCTTGCGCAACCATTCATTTCCTGTCTTTTCATGGCAAGCCAAAAGTTCTACCCACAGCCCTGCGATTGAGGTCACAATTGTTCTGTCGAAAACAAATGTCACACATCCTTAATTCTGAGTTGCTTACTGAAGCAACAGTTGACCCCTACCACACATACATTCTTATCATTCATATTCCTAACTTTTGAAAAGACATCATCACTAATAAAGAAAAACTAAAAATTAACAGTCACAGGTAGTGTGTGTTGCCATTAGATTACACTGTTCTACCTCATGAGCTCCGTAGTATTAATATTGGCCCCATTTATGCATAACTTGACGTCTGAATTCAATTACAGTCTGGCAAAAATTGTGACTCCTGAGAGCACTCTGAAGATTCCCAATCCTGTCCAGCAATATTATCCATAGTGAAAAAAGAACTTTGCATGTTCACTTTTCTCGTATAAAGCAACAATGTGATACGATCTGAAACATGGTCAACCATTTCAGCACCAACAGCATCGAATCACCAAATATGATAAATATCGATACCGCAGCTGTCCTCCTGTACTCAAGACGAAATTCAGTGAGTTCCACTTAAGCACGGCTTGTCAGTAGCCCTCTTAAACATGAACATTACTTCACTAGTGAAGTATCTGCTCAGATATCGATATGTGTAGGCTATCTGATATTGCCAATCTAGAGCGCGCGGCTGGATGGAGAAGGCATCTCAGCCAGAATTGTCGACAGGGTCTGAAGATTACGAAATGGCGAAAAACATGGGCTGCATCTTTATATGCACACTGCGCGAGACTGCATTCCCTGGTTTTCATTCACGTTCGCCGTTAATGAAGACTTTGTTGTTCATTGCGTCCCGCTGTGTTTGGATCAAAGCAACGTGATTATTGTATGAAAGTCGCGTCGTCGCAACCCCACATTGTACAGAAACGCACGTTGCAAGCGCGTGTTTCAGAGATGAGTGCGTGGCATCCATGAGCTGTGACGCTGCTGGGTGGGGATAATGGATCTTCGCCGGTGTGACGCCAGGCTTTAAGGCGAAGAATCTTCGTTGAAGGATTGTTTTGTATACAAGAATTAGGATGTGCCAACTAACCTTCACTAATGTTGCGCAAGCACATTTAAAGTGCTAAGTTTATGTATTAATTTTTTTGCAACGCCGCCACGTAAACACGGCACTTTCGTTTTGCACCGTGATATAAACTGCACTACACACATCGCCCAATAAACAATCCAACACTACACAACCCAGATTGTTATTCGTGTGGCGTTCGCTAATATTAAAGCTAACGTTACCGAACATGCAATGCTGGCCTGCTAAACAAGTCTGGTCATTTCACGTCAGCTATACTATAATGCAAACACAGATCTCGTCACGAGCTACTAAGTTAAGTAAAAATTTTGAAAGGTCAGCGTAGATCGAAAAAAAGGAAAAAAAAAAAAAAAAAGGGAAACCGACACAGGAGATGGCTCGCCAACGTTCAAATAAGCATGTGTGATTCTCTAACGTGGCTAGCCACCAAGCATTGTTAAAAAATACCACGTCGTCCATCATCCAATACACTGGCCAGCAAGACTGCGATAGGGTTATGTCTTTGACCATGTTTTCCGGGTTGGAAGCCAGCTAATGTAAATGTGATTTACCGTATGGTGGAAATATTCACGGCCAAGTGCAGATTAAATAACATAAGTGAGTAACACTGGAAGCAAATTTTTAAATATAGGCTACATATTATATAACATTTTGAGTAAAATACAGTTGCTTTTCAACAGATTCACAGGAAAACTTATGCTAAAACCTAGTATCTAACGACCCCCCTCCTTCCCCCCACTGTCTCTCCCTCACCCCTCTTTCACTTAACGTTACACACATAAACACACCTCAAACTGCCAATGAGCCGCTTGAAGAAGCTGCTTCGCCTGATCGGCGGCACAACCGGCGATCAGGACGAACTGGTTGATCATAACTTGGTGTCTGAGCTCGTCCATATTCACCGACATCACCCCCGCTGACGCCGCACCAGACAACGCGTAAAAACAATGTGTAAAATGATTGTTCAATGGTAGCAAAAGCCTTCCAACCTTCCTCTCCCCTTGCCTTCCAGTAACAACAAATATTGAAGTGTCATCACCAACAACAAAGACCAATTCAATAGCGGATTGGACACCGGAGTACGTACGAGTATTCATTCTGACATCTTATTGGCCTGAAATTGTCAGGGTCTGGCCGTCTCGGATTGGATGCTGGAAAGATTCGGTCATGGCTCTATTGGCCTTTCCAGGAATGTTTTGAGATATTAGTCACTCATTGGTCAATTCAGTGTGAGATATGTGTTCATTTTTGTGGACATGGAATGGAGCCGTTCATTCATCACCACGAAAAAAGAATTGCGCTGTACTGCGGACATACAGTATGTAAATTGAACGTGAGATAGGTTGACACACTACTGCAAGCATATTTCAACTCTGAGGGTTACGTTTGGGGAAGAGCTTGCTTGATTTCACCGTAGCCTTTCTAACAAACAGTAAACGGCCTCATGCCTGATATACATTTCAATTAAAACCACATCTTGCATTTTATTTGAGGCCATCGACCTTGAATTGGAACCAGAATGAAAGGCTTATAATATCTTGCCAGTGAGTTCCATATTTTTAATCAATTTATAATAATGACTCCTTTTATAATTTATGAAAATACATTAGCAAATATGTTATGGCTTGTTTAGACAGAGACAATACATTGAATCGCGTTTCATCACATTTGTACTGTAATTATCAGAGGTGTAAAATCCAGGGGTCAGAAAGTAAAAGTCCTGCCAAGTTTTTCTTCCTCCCACAGAATGAGCTGATCACTCATATTGGCTCTATCTCCTGTCCGAAGTAAATCCAGGTGGTTGGAATAAAGTTCTGGGGAGGATTTTTTACTTTCTGAACCCAGACTTTAACACCCCTGGTAATTATTGAAATCAAAAATTAACATTTTTGTTTTATGAACTGCGCGCATTATCAACACAACCTACAGTTAAAACTCGAAACCTTCTTCTGCCACCGTGTGGCTATTGCTGTAAATAACACTGAGTCCGTATGCGAAGGTGCAGTAGGACCCAGTGGTGACTCGTGTAGTTCAGTTATGGCAGATTCTAGTCAAACACGGAAGGATGAGGATATGGGATTTTGCAATGAATTTCTTAGGTAAAGTTCTAAATATCCCGAAAACAATATTGTCAAGGTGCTGTGTGAGCTTAACCTTGCAGTCTGTTTTGCGCTAACTGCATGAGTTCAACGTTAATTCATTATTATTATTTTTTTTTCTGTTGAACGACAGTTTGCGTGTTTCTGCACGTGGATCTTGTGCAGTGTGTTTTTCCGATTACTTCTGCCAAGTCCTAGACATCGATGGTCTCTAGCCTTGAGTTCCTTTCTCAGTCAGAAGGGTCATATTTGTGTTTCTGGTTTGGGAAGATATTTGTAGTTAATGTGGACTATCATTGCTCATTTCTGGTCGTTGTTTTGTGTCATTTGTACGGCTGCTTGTGGCAGCCCCTCCGAGCTTTTTGCAGCGCGGTCGCGGAGCCACAAGATCCCGCTGCGGGGCCAGAAGGACTTCATACCGGATGGATCGGAAGCGCAGCAGCAGCGGCTCGAGCACAACCTACAGGAGCACTTGGACCTCCTGTCAGAGGAGCGCGTGGAGAGGCTGTGAGTCTCGCTCCTTAGGTTTTTTTTATTTATTTATTTGAGAAACAACTTTGAGAGTGACTCGGGGTTAGATCTGATGACACCTTTATTAGGTATTGACATGGTACATCCTGGGGTCGAAAAAAGTTCCTGGAAAGGTCAGCTGGTCTCTCGGGTGATCCCTAAAAGGTGCATAAAATTTTGTCTTCAGTCATGGATTCAACTGGGAGACAGGCTTTCCAAAATTTTTGCTTGCTATTTGTAGTTTCTGGGCTGCAGATGAGTGCACATATTATGATGTCAGGGAGATGTTTTCCTGAAAGAACGGACATATGCCATTCTGCAAGAGTGTTTTCCCGAAGGGAAGAGGTCTTCATATCATTTGAATCTTGTGTTGTCATGCAAGCTGTGCTCTGAAGTGTTTTGGTAACCGTTTTACTTGCTTTTCAACAGTAACCTGCATGCTTGTGTTTACGCAGTGGAAACCTGGTGAAGGGCCTGTGGATTCCCCAGGAAGGAGTAGTGGAGTTACAGTCACCGGCTGTGAGTGACTATTTAGGAGAGGGGCAGTGGAGGGGAGAAACTGGTCTAGTCGGGGGAAAAAAAAACTGCAGTATTTTTAGGCAGATCTGTAATCTGCTGAGACTTTAATTAATGGATGCCAGCTTCCTGCAGAAAGTCTGCCACACCTGTTTTATTTATACACTAACTTTTTTGCACTGGATGCCAACTTCCTGCAGAAAATCTGCCGCACCTCTTTTAATTATACGCTAACTTTTTTGCACTGAGACAAAAAGTATAACCTAACCACTAAGAGGATTCTGAGTCATTAAGTGTGCCTTTAGTCATTGTGAGGTCCTGTGCGAATGACTGTGATCATGTGCCTTTGCTGCCACATTCAGGGGAAGTTCTGGCAAACGATGGGCTTCTCTGCACGTGGAAAACAGCTGCTTCTTCCCGAGGAGGCTCTGTACCTCATGGAGTGTGTGAGTAACACCCAGACGGCTGATCAGACTGGCTGAACTGGGAATATGATGGTCAATGAGGTTCTTTGTACTGTGCAAAATTGGAAAATCTCTACTTGTCAGGTTATATGTATTCAGTGTCCATCTATCTGGCTCTCAGGTCTGTGAGTCTGTCAGATTAAGGTTGTACAATGTTACCCATTGCATGTGCATGATTTTTTTTTCTTTGTTTTTGAACAGAAATTGAATGGGCTTTTTTTGGTCTCATATTAATGCCCTCTGGTTGGTGTAATATAATTACACAAATTTTGTTTTTGCATTACCAGGGGAACATGCAAGTGTTTTATCGCGACCTTCCGTTGTCAATTCAGGAGGGTTATGAGCGATTGCTCACCAAGGATACTGTCAGTCTGCAGCAGTATCAGGTACTTAAAAGATGAGGATGAGATGCAGCAGGGTGACTAGTGCTCTGTCCATTACTGAATTTATTTTTCTAATCGTGTTTCTAATTATTCAGTTGGAAATAGGGCTCTTGTCTCATTGGAGTAATTTAAAATGGTGTACTATTCAGTACCACTGTCACATTCCACATGTGACACTATAAACATGAAAGGATAAAAGAACCTATGGTGAACTTGCATCGCCAAATAAAGAATAATATCTCTGCTGTCCAAAATGATGAGCAACTTTTTTCTATCATGAAAACTGCATTTAAATGTTAAATGTGTAAGACGGCACAAGAAAGCCGCTATGTTACTTTGGCTGGTAGAAGATGCTTACGTCACCCGGGCTGGTAGCTCTTTTGTTTTAAAGGTAAAATGGTGAAAGGTCTCATCAGTCAGGATCGGATCGCCCGTTTCGTTAGAATACCCAACAACCGCACATTGCGGCATTGTCGAGGATTAAATATAGATTTCCAGCAAACAATCGGTTGTAATTGAAACAAATGGAGTCTCTCAGTACAGTGCATCATCAGTGCAACTTTAAATATTTACACTGTGACTACGCACACTCGAAAGACATATCCAGCGCTCATGACGTCATGCACCTGGGCAGAATATTTCCCATTGTTTGATTGGGCGATTATTTTTTTTATGGTGGCGATGGCAGGTTCTGAAGTTTGTAGATTCTGCGATGTTTGATTGCGGATAGCACGGTGTAAAAAATGTAAATAAAATAATGGCTTATCATTTTGGATTGCTAACATTATGTACTTTGACCATGCAAGTTCACCATAGGTTTTCTTATCCTTTAAAATGTCCTGAGTCAGATCAGTGCAAACTGGTGTACCAATGAGTCATACTGGAACCCCACATCTTGTTAATATTTAACACTTAAACACGTGGGAGTGTATTGGAAGGAAATATATGAACTTGTACCAAGACGTGCTATGCTATAATAATGATAATGTTAAAAGTAAATTGTTTCTATTGTTTCGGGAAGTGCTTTGGGTGATGCTCTGAAAAACATGATATACATACTGTGAGTATGTGACAGCTTTTCAGAATGCGTTTTCCAAAACAAAGCATTTTCCAGAGCAATCAAAATGGATATTCAAATTGACTGAAGTCGAACATGCTGTTACATTTCTACAGCAAAAAAATCAACAAGGCAAAAAAAAGAATTGGAAAGAATGAGAACATTGAAAAGCCCCATGCAATTAAATTGACAGCAACATGAAATGAAAACATGACTCCCTCAAATCAGTCCATAGAAATGTGTTTTGGATGCCTTGTTTTTACCAATAATGCGCTGTATTCTTTTCATCTTGTTCCCTGAAGGTATTCAGCCATTTGAAAAGACTGGGATATATTGTGACCAGATTTGATCCTGGGTAATTCGTTTTTTTCCCCCCTGTGTGTTCAGTCTCCCAGTTTTTTGCGGAGAAGTGGACGGAGTGATTATTTGTACAGTCATGTTGTGCTTTAATTGCTTTCTTTATGGGATTTATTGTCTTTGTACACCAAAGGAGGGAAGTGATGTCAGTATCTGAGGGTACAGTCGCGTATATCGTATGTGTGTACTTTTTCAAGAGGAAAACATCTTGGCCAGTTGCGTAATTTTTACATTTCATATGCTTTATTTGGTCCTGCGTGTAGTTCAGATTTCTCTTTACTCTGAATGTGTATGGATGTTTGAACGAATTAGAAGAAATTATTATTTAGATTAAGAAAACATTTGTAAGAAGTCTGTACATTCAGGCTGTCTCCGTCACGCGCACAGTCAGGAAATGGCCGCTGACCGTGGTGCGTTCCCCTGCAGGTCTAGAATCCCATCCATCTACGAGAGACAGCTGAACCTGCCGCAGGTCTCCGATAGGCCCGGTAGACGTCTAAAAAGGAAACGGAGCTCCAGTCCCGCCTCCAGGTGAACAGGACACGCCCCCTTCTCTCCATGTAGCACAGAAATTTCCTACAAATCCATGTGAGAGAGCTGCCAATCTCAGGCCGCATCTGCTGTCAATCTGACCTAAGCTGATCCGTCTTCTGGCGTATGCTAACATGTGCTCTGTGAAACATAAACTTTCCTCAGTGGATACAAGGAAAAATTTAGCCTCAGTCTGTTACTCCCATATTTTTTTGGCTGGACGCAACGGCGGCGCCGGCCCCACAAATGCAAATGTCTATGACTCACTGACTGACTGAGCAGCTGAGTAATGGAGTTAGCTCAATGCTAAGATATAATGGGAATGGCAATTAAGGTGCTAACAGAAATTAGCTCAGCTATTGCATTAACATTAACGGTCCAGTCAAGTTCTCAGTTTTGACCAAGGATTGTTAAGCTTTTCACATTAAATGTGTTTGTGCTTCTTTGAATAGACCTATTTATTTTTTGTTTGAGAGATCCAATTAATGCGTATAACAAACTGAAGTTATATTCTTCTTAAATATACGAATGCACATATACTGTGTGTGTCTGTAGGCCGTCAGACAGACAGGAGGAGCCGTTGGGTGAGAAGATGGAAGTGAAACAGGAGGGAGAGGTTAAAGATCTAACACCTGTCCCCAGTCTGGATCTACGGTCTCCCCGGGAGGAGTTGGAGGAGGAGTCAGGAGAGGGGGAGCCTGTAGAAATGCCTTCCGCCTCCAACTCCACCCCCGGGAGGAGCTGGTGGGCTGAGAATAAGGAGGACACAGAGTTGGAGCCCACGCGTAGTTCTGGGCCCCGCTGGGACTTCGGCGCTATTGCTTTCCCAGACCTGGGCTGCAGAGGCCCCCTCGCGACCATGGCTCCCCCGGACCCCGCCCTCCTACCGGGGCCCCTCTCCGTGGGCCCCTGTGACGTCGCCCCCTGGAGGCGGAAGCTGAACACGCGACAGGAGAGGCTGTCCCGGAGGGAGCGGGAGCGAGAGCGCTACAGGGCACGGTACCGCCGCGGCGTGAACAAGGACAGGGAGGTGCGGCGCTGCAGGAACTGGGCAGAATACCACCATCTGGTGGAGAAGAGGCGTCAGCGCAGGCAGCAGGAGCGGCCGGCCCACCTGTGGGAGGGGGAGGTTAAGCCCCTCCTCCAGCCTGGACAGTACAGCACTCCCGGTACGGCCTTGCCCTGAAACATGTCCATTTTTAACGCTTCAATACCTGGCACGTGCATTCTGTTCATCTGAAGAGGAGTACTTTCCCCTGCGGCAGGGGCAGTTTTTGCCATGACAAGAGGTCAAAAATAAGCCAGTAGACACATTTTTTTCCAAATGTTTTGGCACTGTTGACTTTCTGTTGCATAGTTTACAATTACGCGTGAATAACCGCTTTATGCTGGGCTCCATTTGACTGATGGGAGTGTGTTGTTTTTCTTCTGATTGGCAGGTGACCTGATGAAGGGGATTGGTGTGATTCAGCCTTCCCGTTTCCTGGAGGGCGTGTCCCGGTGTGTACTTCTCCCAGTGTGCAAATTACTCCTTAGCTTTTAGGGGTGCCCGCCCACCCACTTAAGCAGATAGGTATCCGTGTCTCATAGCAACATTGCCAGGGTGGCTGAATGGTAGGTAGCTTGACTGGTAACTATAGCGTTACTGCTTCAAGCCCCCAGTGGGGAGGGATTAGGGGCAAAGTTTGGAAGAACTCTGCTGTTGGGCCCTTGAGTAAGGCCCCTAGCCCCAAAATTGCTCCAGGGGCTTTACATCTGTTTTTTTCAATTGTTTCCTACTTAGAACTTTCTTTTATGGTGTTTCTCTCGGAGCATTCTAGAAAATTTTAACATGTTTTCTTGTGAAACCAAAAAAAAAGGAAGAAATGGGGGCCCTCCTTAGTGTTTTTACAGGTCATGGCATGGCCTGGACCTCTTTAGGTGGGCATTCCCGGGCTTGGCCGTAATGAGAACACTCGTCGCCAATCAGCAATTTTTATCAACCATCGGAGAAATCTGTGTTCTTAAATTGTGATTGGTGGAAATCGATCAATGGCCAATAACCGGTGTTCTGTGTCCTTCCCGCAGACAAAGCCAGGGCTCGGAGGAGTGGACTATCTCGTTCAACGTCTACCAGCCTGACAGTGCGGCTAGCTACAAAAAGACGAGCCCTGGGAACCCTTACACACGCATGTGTGTCTGCAGGTAAAGAGAGTTTTACACGTACCGCCTCTTCCTCTCTAGGGTCGCGGGGGAGCTGGAGCCTGCCCCAGCTGTCTATGGGCGAAAGGCAGGGACCCACCTTGGACAGCTCGCCAACCCTTTGCAGGGCGCACACACCATTTACTCACCATTCGTGCCAATGGGCAATATAGAGTCTCCAATTAGCCTAACATGTCTTTGGACTGTGAGAGGAAACAGGAGTACCCGGAGAATACCCACACGAACACGGGGAGAACATGCAAACTCCACACACAGAGGCCCCAGGCCGGATTCGAACCCATGACTTTCGCAACCTACCTCCATGCCACCCACTGTGTAAAATGTTAATTAAAATGGAATGCAAAATCATTTAAATCCTATATTTAACCGAAAATTGTGCGAAGACAACATATCAAATGTTGAAACTGAGAACTGTTGTTGTTTTTTTTTTCGAAAAATATATGCTCATTTTGCTCTTGATGCTAGCAATGTTTTTTTAAAAGTTGGAATGGGGCAACAAAAGACTGGTGAAGCTGTATGATGCTTCGTAACTAATCAGTTGCATGATTGGGAATAAAAAGGAGATTCAGTTTTTCAGAAGTAAAGATGATGAGGGCTTCACCACTCTGTGAAAAACTGCCTGGGCAGATGGGTCAACAATTTAAGAATAACGTTTCTTGGTGAAAAATGAATAAGAATTTGGGGACTTCATCTAAGTTATATAATCGTTAAAAAAATGCAGAGAATCCGATGAAGTCTGTGTACGGTAGGGACTAGCCCAAAACTCAATATTGAATGGCTATGATTTCAGGCCCTCCAGTGGCACTGCATTAAAAACCAACAACATGTTGTCGTGGAAAACAATGCATGGACTCTGGAAAGCTTCTGACATCAGTGGTCGTTGAACAGGTTTTTTTGCTGCATCTGCAAATCCAAGTTAGAATTCTAATGTGTAAAGATAAAAGTATTTAACGAGGTCCAGAAACGCTGCTGCCTTCTTTGGACCTGAGCTCATTTATGCTGGACTGAGGTAAGATGAAAAACTGTCCTGTGGTCTGACCAATCAGAATGTGACATATTTTTGGAAATCATGGATGCCGCATCACCCAGGCGAAAGAGGAGAGGGAGCGTACTGCTTTTTACCTTTGCGTCGTTCAAAAGCCACTATCTATGATGGTATGGGGGTGCATTAGTGCACATGGCATGGGTAATTTGCACATCTGTGCGGACAACATTAATGCTGAACAATACATGCAGGTTTCCGAGCAAAATATGCTGCCATCCAGACAACATCCTTTTTAGGGAAGACCTTGGTTATTTCAGCAAGACGACGCCAAATCACATTCTGCATGTATTAGAACAACGTGTCTCTGTTGTAAGAGTGCTAAACCGACCTGCCTGCAGTCCGGACCTTGGACCCTCTGAGAACATTTGGTTCATAACAAAAACACAAAATATGTCACAGAGGCCACAAGGAGTGGAGCAGCTGCATCAAGCAAAAAAGGGAAGACATTTTACTTTCATTACTACAGCAGTTGGTCTCTCAATTCCCAAACGCTTACAGCGTGTTGAAAGAGGTGGCGATGCAACAGCGGTAAACATACCCCTGTCCCAACTTTTTTGAAATGTGTTGCTCTCTCTAAATTCAGAATGAGCATATAAATTTTGATAAACTATCTCTCAGTTTCAGAATCTGATTTGCTGTCTTCGTACTACGTTCAGTTAAACACGGAGTTTAAATGATTTTCAAATCATTGCAGTCTGTTTTTATTTACATTTAACACGGTGTCCCAACTTTTTTAGAAATGGGGTTGTAAACGAATTACTGCAGTTCCGATGAGGCCCGAGATTAGGGATTTGGTATGCCAAGATTAAAGCTCATTGTTTGCACTTTAATGTCAGATGTATAGTTTTCTTACTGTTTTCTAGTGAACAGACCAAAGCAAAATATGCTGTCATGTAGACACTGTGATTACCAATGGGACTGGGAGTGATTTAATTTTAAATCACAATAAGTACTTTTTTTATTTTTAGGGCACCAAGCACTAAAAATGTATTGCAGCAAGAAAGCATCAGCATGTATTGATCTGATTGTGGTTGGTGTAATTTGTGGTTTACCTAACTTTTGTAGTATGGAGTGCAGAATGAATGGTGTGTAAGTGAGTATAACGCTTATGTTTCTGAGTGCATGTGTTGTGACTCAGTTTTGAGAGCCCTGTGCCTGACCTCCGGACCCTAAAGCTTGTGGCGCTCCAGAGCGGGGACGTGCCCGTCACCTTTGCCGTTGTGGACCACGGGGACATCTCTTTCTACACGTTCAAGAGCTTCCAGCTGCCCAATGATTTCTCTCACTGAGATTAACACCATTACATCATCACAGCTGACATGGACCAGCAGGAACCTCGCTGTGCGGGGAACCTTCTGTGACATCACAGGAGCCTCTGTGCCAAAAATGGGAATGGAACTGCAGTGTGTCATTGTTTCTGTACCCTAGTGTCCCAAAGGTGAGGGGACATTGCAAAAATACTGAACATTGGCCACCCAATCAGGAGAGAGCTCTTCCTTGGGGAGAGATTCCTGTTAACCCTGAGCTCTGAGAGCGCATTTCTCACCATGTGTGCAGCATCATGGACGTCTACGGGAAGGAGAGGAGGCCTGATTTTTGTTTATGCAGAGATCAGCATTATGTAGGCATTTTTAGTTGAGGTTCTGTTGAGTCCTGTCCTCTCATAGCTGCTTTTAATTTCTCAATCATGTATATTATGATTAATTCCATAGCTGTGTCACCTCAAGCTCTGGTCTTGGGGGGAGGGGGGGGGCGGAGTAGTATACTCTCAGGTTTCTTCTGGCTCAGTATGGTGAGTATTTACTCAGTATGGTGTGTAAAATGCAGCTGTGCTGCAAATTAAACACTGATTTGCGCAAAAACATCCTTGCATTTCATGAATGACCAATTACTGTTCTTCTTGAGCATAGTTGCTGTCTGCACATGCAAATTTATTTGCAAAGATGTCCTGGTGACAGCAATAGATGTCCTAGTTACAGCACGTAGACCTGCATTTTGCCAGTTTCATTCTATTGGAATGAATAGCCTGCCACATCTGCGGCAATTAAGAATTGACAGGAAATACAGGAGTCAAATTAATAGAAAACAGCTGAATAAATGCTTTGACAAACATAAATGCTGATGCCTCCATTCATTTTTCTGACTTGGTCTGTGTCCACTCCACCCCTTCAATGGTCACTGTAAATAAATGCTGAGCTATTCTGTGTGCTCACCTTTATATCCAATGATGAAGCATTCCCGCCATGATGGGAGTGGTCTTTTCCAGGAGGCCCAAACCCCACAGGGCACAAGGGGTCACTGAATGGTTTTATGAGTATAAAAATGACCCTAGACATACACCGCAGCCTTCAGTCACCAGGGCTGCGTCCGAATAGTCTTTTTTGCTTAGGAAAGTTCCTAACTCCTAGAAAACGATCCAGAAGTATTTACGTGGCAGCCATGATAAGTGTGTTCGGATTCTTTAAATGTGAAGGAAAGGTGCTACAATGCTTCCTAATTTATCACCTTTAGGATAGGGTACACTGAACCATCCTTTTCAAAAAGAAAGGAAGTGCTATCCTGCAATTTTGCGATGACCGTCCATCCGGCCAATCACGAAAACAAACACACATGACGGGCGGGAGGCGGATGATCACTGTGCCTAGTGTAAGTGCATTCGGATTCTCTTATTAGCGCGGTTCTCTTCCTAAGCTGTAAAAGAGTCCCCTTTACACCTTTCCTTTACCTCATGATGTTTTATACAGAGGTAAAAGAAAAGTGGTTAGGAATTAGACGATAGGACGTAATTTTTTAACTATTCGGACGCAGCCCGGTCTCAAACTAACCAAACTTGTATTGGAGATTTTTTTTAACATCGTTACTTGTGAGATGGCACACTCTGCCACCATCATCAAAATACTGCATAAGGGAATATCAATGGGCTTTATGCACAGCTCCACTACTTCCTGAACTTAAGCCTGCTCCTTTATTTCCTGTCTTTCATTACTGGACAAACTGAGTAATCCAGGTGTGCCTGACCCCCACAAAAACAATGGTCAGGCACACCTGGATTAGTCAGTTTGTCCAATAATGAAAGACAGGAAATAAAGGAGCTGGCTTAAGTTCAGGAAGTAGTGGAGCTGTGCATAAAGCCTATTGGGGGAAAAAAGGTACGTCCCTCCAGTAAAGTTCTACACTTTCAGACTGTTTGCCAAGGCATTATGAGGCTGATCTGGTGGCTTTTGGAGGCCCAACACGTCGCCGAGACTCTTTATGTTCATATTTTTCTTTCATTGATTCGTCATCTGTCTGTCAGCTGGAACCCCGAGCATGCCTGTGTACTACGGCTGTACAGAGACGCCTGTTAATTTTGTTGTTGTTCGAGGCAGATCATGAAAGAAAACGGGCGGGGTGTTTTTTTGTGTTTTCTCTCGCCCATTTTTATTGTATTGACTTTCCATGCAAAGCGTGTGGCCTCACGTTGTTGCAATGATTGACTCAAGCACTGTGTGTTTGCTTCCGGAAATTAGAAGAAACCGGTTTGTTGGCTTTTTCCAGAGCAATGAGAATTACATAATTAGCTCTAATGTTCCATTAACATCTCTTCCAGACACTGAGCCGATTGGAGCCGTGCTATTCTCTGGAGTAAGTTTTATTGAAAGCTGAAATCGCTTGAATGTTCTTTTTTTTTTTTGCCCCCGTTTTCATATAAGATAGCCCTCCTTCCTTCCATTATTTTTACTGCTACTTCCTCACTAGGGTCACGGGGGGGTGGAGCTTACCCCAGCTGACCATGGGAAAAAGGCCGAGACACACCCTAGACAGCTCGCCAATCCACTGCAGGGTGCACACACCCTCTCATTCATACCTATGGGCAATTTAGGGTCACCATTTAGCCTGGCATGCACGGCTTTGGAGTGTTGGAGAAAACCCATGTGAACACAGGGAGAACATGCTAACTTCACAGGGATTTAAGCCAATGACCGTCTAGCTGTGAGGCAGCAGTGCTACCCGCTGCGCCACCGTGCCACCTGTGCTATAAGACACGAACGTCTATATTATTGAGCCGATGATAATTTGATGGGTTCTGGCAAATTTGAAAATGCATTAATGCAGGACTAGAATCGTCACAATTAATGCAATGGATCTGTGCATTAGGCCATAATCTAATTTCCGTCCCTTTTTCGTTGACTGGAAGTGAAACGTGTCTGTCAGAATCAGATTAGCATTGGTTTATTTTCTCATTTCCGAACACAACAGCCTGGGGCCATTTTTCGTCTTGTGGACGTGATGGCCAGCTTTGTATCTGATGGTCACCAGTACCTGCTTTCTATTGGCTGACAGACCCCATCGCCCCCGCCCAGTACTCAAGCCTGGGAAATGGACAGATTTGTCTCTCTAAATTCAGTTTTCAAAAGTGCTAACAAACCCCTCCCCATTCTGCAGACTCCATTAGCTGGCAGATATGACTGTGCGAAAAAGTTATTATGTAAGTAACCAATATTTATTACGGATGATATTTGGACAGATATTTTGCAACTTTTTTTTTTTATAAGGGGAAGTGGCTATTCACAAGGCCTTGTGGCTAATTTCTAATTGGCTATTGCAAAGCAAGATCCTTAAGCCAGTTTCCAATTGGCCATTTGAATGGTAAGAGACTGGTGGCAGAATTGGGAACTGTAGTTGAAAACAAACTAACCTGACAATGGGTGACCCCACCATTGTGGGACCAAACCTTACACACTCATTGTACTCTTTAGAATTGTCAAATTTTAATAAACTTGGTGTAGTTTGAAAACTCTTAACCAACACACGATAAATCCATTCAGTTTACATGCCTTTCACAATGTGAAAACGGCAAAATTCACAGTTCCCAATCTCGCCACCGGGGTCTTGCCTTGCGATTGGCCAATTAGAAATTAGCCACAAGGCTGCCTTGCAAATAGCCACAAAGATATTTGATTGGCCGTTTAGTTTAAAATGCCGCGGAACAAAGCAGTTCTCCTTATGCTACAGACTTTCCGTTTTCATCCAGTTTTTTTCCTTTTCTTAGCCGACAGGTGATTGAATAACATGTGGCCAAATCAAGTTTGTCGCAAAGTTAGCGACTGTTTTAAACAAGGAGAACCTTAGAGTGAGAATCGAGCTGCTTGTGGAGGACTGATGGTGGATGTTGATAGCTGCCCTCCTGATTCACTGATACTAAGTAAAATGATAAGGAGACGTCATCGACTTTAGCCTATTCTACCATTCACATTTGCTGCTTTGTAACCATAGACTGTATCAAAAGATGAACTAAGCAACCGTGACATTACCCATTGGTTTCAGCATACCATTGAGGAAGCCTCGATTTTGGCAATTTGAACAGCGCCATTTTGTCATTTTGAAATGGGATGTGATTCCTATTGGACGAGAATATGAATTGAAGATCCAGGGAGGAGCGGGGGTGGATCGACGGGTCAATCTGACCGTATCTGATGAGGACCAGAGGATAGCCACGCCCCTAAAGCATATTCTGGCTTTATCCTTTATTCTAGTCCATTTGGGACCATAATTTACAAAAATGAACATCATGATATATCAAAGGAGACTTGAAACTTGTGATAGATAGCATGAAATAATGTGGAAAATTATTATTGAAATAATAAATCAGGGCGGAAAGTAGGGTCATTTTCTCATAGACTTCTATAGCCTTGAACTTCTTTTTGCAACCGCCGACGTCGCCATCTGCTGGCCAAAAAATAGAATGCAATTTTTCAGAGATTTCCTCATCGGCCTTACTTTTCAGACCCGAGTACTGCGTCCATCTTTTTATACAGTTTATGTTTGTAACTGGTGTTTTTGCTGGATTGAATTTGCTTTTCATTGTGTTTTCTTTTACCATATTCTTTCAGTAAAATAATTTTTTCCTCCAAGTTTCATTTAAGTTCTCTTACCCTTTCATCTTCCATGTTTAAGGTTGAAGCTTTGTGGCAAGGTTTCTTCGCTGCTGAAAAAACACGTTATGCTTGCTGCCACTCTTCGGAAACAATGTTCCTTTCAACTGTAAGTCATGTTCCCTGCAGTGTCACCGTCAACAATTTCCCTTCAGTACCTAAGAGAGGAATTCTGTGCACTGCTCTTAAGTAGATCCCTAAGGTGAGGAGAAATCAAAAATTAAATGGAAAAGGCTGACTTCAGATACTTTCTGCAGCCTGCCCCAGCCTATAATTGATATCGGTCATTATTTGTCAACACATGTAGCCACCCCTGGCCAGTGAAAGCTACTCTGCGTTTAATTTGGACTCTTTTCAACATTTTTATAATTAGCCATTTATTTTACTGGCACTCATGTAATTTTGGTCTTTTATCATAAAGACAATTTTATAGATAGGAGGTTGGTTACTATATGCCTAGCCCAGCCCTACTATAGGCGTAGACCTATCGGGCAAAAATCACTCGTATTCTTTGCCACAGCGTTGATTATACAGCGTGACATTAAATGGACACATCACACAGCGAACTGCTTTTAACATGAAATAGCGAAGCCCATCAATGATAAAAAATGAACAGTTTGTGTAGCCTGCATATCAGGTAAAATAAGCAATCACACAAACACCATAAATGGTTAATTCCATATAAAATAAACAAGTGCCTCCCACCTGATTCCCTCAGAATCAGCTTATTTTTCTAGTACAATAACTTCAGTGTATTCAATGAATTCTTGCCGAATTTTACTTTGATCTTGTGAATATTTTGTTTTGTTACAGGCTCTAAAAGTACACGGGGTTAGGTTGAAATTTTGTGATTTCTAACTCGCATCATTTTTTTTTAGCATTCTTGAACCCTCACGACTTCATGGGTATTAGAGATGGCTAAATGAAATTTTCAGAGCTGAAAGACGTATTGGAGCACTGTAAAAAAACTAATTAAATGAATTGTATGCCCTTTCTAGGTGTCAAAATCTTAAGCCAAAATCTGGATTTTCTTCAGCAAGATTTGTTCTGCAACCAACTTCAAGCTTCAGTATCATGGGAACTATGGAAATTCAGTAGCAATGCTGCTCCAATTTAATAATTATCATATAGTGCAGTAAAAACAAGTATTGGAATCATGGCTGCATCATGTGTTTTCTTGTAATTCTCCAGAGAAAACTGAAAAGTGCGTGTTAGGGAAACTTCAAGGGGTCATATCACCATGTGGGATAGGCTGATGATCAAATCAAGTCATGGCATATGAAAGATCACATTCTGATCTAGATTTTGATACCAGGCCCATCTTCAAGCCACGATTCCTTCTGCGTCAAATAATTTACACACTTGTCAATGTAGAACTACATTTGCAATAGCAGATTACAGCTGCAGTTTTTAACAATGCTCCAAAATGTATTTCAGCGCTGAAAATCTCATCTAGCTATCTCTAATACACATTAAGTTCAAGGGCTCAAAAATGCTGGAAAAAATGACGCCAGTTAGAAAGCACGAGATTTCAACCCACCTCCGCGTACTTTTAGAGCCTATAACTCAAAAATATTCATGAGATCAAAATAAAATTTGGAAAGGATTTATTAAATGCACTGAAGTTACTGGACTAGAAAAAATCAGCCGATTCTGCGGGGTCTGGTAGGAACTCTCTTCAGATTTGGTTGATTTTATGTGGAATGACCCAAATGCTCTGCCCTGACCCTGTAAACCAATTGCCCAGAAACGATTAATAAAACAACAGAACGCTCAAAACTTTAGGTTACTTGCCTAACCCCGGTTCTCTGAGTAGCATGAGTGAGTGTCTCACATTGGGAACGCCTTCTGCGTGACTTCATCAGAAGCTCATCAGAAGCTACGAATGAGTTAGGAGGGTGGTCTGGTGAGACATTCACTCGTGCTACTCAGAGACCCGGGTCACGCGAGTAACCTAAAGTTCTCTTTCATTGCATTCGTTTCGTGTCTCACATTGGGAAATACTGACTCCCGGATTGCTGGGCAGGCTTAATTAGGGAAGCAACTGTCCCAAAATGAGTCCTACTGAGTGTTGGTAACACTAAGCACTGAGTGGGCTAACAGGGGTGCCATAACATCGAGCCTATAGAACCTGACAAAGGTGTGTGGGGAGGCCCAACTTGCTGCGGCACAAATCTCCTGAATGGAGATCCCTCTGAAAAGAGCCCATGAGGTGGTGAGACCCCTGGTAAAATGTGCGCGTAACCCCTCTGGTGACTGAAAACCTTTGGAGCTATAAGCTAAAGCAATAGCCCCAACAATCCAATGAGAGAGCCGCTGCTTTGAGACTGGCTTTCCTAAGTGGTTTTTTGCCCAAGACACAAAGAGCTGGTCACTTCTCCGACAGCTTTTGGTTCTGTCCATGTAAATGCGCAAAGCATGTGCTGGGCATAGCATATGTAACCGCTGATGCTCATCAGAGGAGAATGGCAGGGGATAGAAGGACATCAGATCAATAGGGGAGCAAGACCGTAAGACCTTCGGCATTAAGGCAGGGTTTGGCTGTAAGGTCACCCTTACATTCCCTGAGGAGAACTTTGTACATGCTTGGTGTACTGAAAGAGCATGAATCTCACCTACTCATTTAGCTGAGGTGAGAGACAGCAACAAAACAGTCTTTAAAGTCACTATTTTCAGGTCCAACTGTTCCAGTGGTTCAAAAGGTGGACCCGAACGAGCCTCCAGTGCCATGAGAAGGTCCCATGATGGGGCCAATGGTTTAGACACTGGGAGCTTACGGCATGCGCCCCTCATGAAGCCGCATACCAAGGGATGCTGTCCCACAGTTTTTCCTTCAAAACCAATATGGCAGGCAGAAATGGCTGCCTGGTACACTTTAATGGTGGAGAAAGCCTTCCCCTTGTAAGAAAGCCAAGATCGCAGCCACCAAGCACTGAAAAGGCACCTCACGTGAGTTTGTGCACCACTTTTCAAAAATTGACCATTTGCTTTCATAAAGGGACCTTGTAGAGGGGGCCCTAGCATTCTGGATGGTCTCAATTACTCCCAGTGGAAGGCCCACTGTCCTCAGATTGAACCACTCATGGGCCAGGCCCACAGAGCTATCCTCCCTGGGTGGGGATGAAATATTTCTCCGCGCACCCCTGGGACAGCAGTTACCTGCGTAATGGCAGAGGCCATGGCTCCTGAAATAGGAGCTGGGTTATCTCTGCCAGCCAGTGCTTTGATGGCCAGTATGGGGCTATAAGAATTATTGACAAGCCCTCCTCCCTCACCCGGCTAAGGTGGGGGAGATCAGAACTATCGTACAGAAGAGCATGAGGCCACTGGTGAGCCAGTGCATCCTACCCCAGAGGTGCATCCTGATTGTGGAGGGAGAAAAACAGAGGACACTGAGTGTTCTCCCTTGTTGCATAAAGGTCCACAGACGGCCGCCCGTAACGCTCCCAAACCAGGCTTGCTACCCCTGGGTGAAATCTCCATTGTACATACAGTGGGTTTCCCCTGGACAGTAGGTCTGCACCACGGTTTAGTATGCCCGGCGCATGTGTGGCTTTCAGGGACAAAAAATGTTTGCTGCTCCAGACAATCAGTCTGTGTGCCAGCATGTGTAACTGAGGGGATCTCAGGCCCCCTTGTCTGTTGATATAAGCCACTGCTGTGGTGTTGTCTGTCCGACCTAACACACGATGTCCCTCTAGAAGAAGGGGGAAGTGTCTCAGTCATAGCTGGACTGCTAGCAACTCTAAGTAATTTATGTGAAGTGAGTGCATGTGGGAATCCTAAGTCCCATTCACTGCTGTCCCGTCAAACACGCCCCCCCAGCCTGATAGGGAGGCATCTGTTGTGATCACTTTTCTGCACAGAATAACTCCCATAGGCACTCCCTGAGTCAAGAAGCTTCCGCTCCTCCATGGGATTAGTGCCGCCATGCAGGCGGCAGAGACTCTCACCCTGTGGGATCCCTGATGGCGTGGGTCTAGCTTGTGAGAAGCCACTCAACGCTGCATTCCCTTCATGTGCAGACGTCCCTATGGAACTACCACTAAGGCTGAGGCCATCAGCCCTAGCAATCTTGAGCAAAGCCTCAGAGACACAAATTTCCCCCTGCGAAAAAGGACTAAACAGTCTCTGAGGGCTTGTAGCCTTTCTCCAGTCAGCCTCACTCTGGCCTGAGCTGAGTCTATTAGTAGGCCTATGAAAGAGATGGTCTGACATGGGAGAAGAATGCTCTTTTCCAGATTTATTTTCAAGCCCAGATTTTCCAAGTGTTCTGTGAGCAACCTTGTGTGATCTGCTGCCCCCTGGCGGGAAGATGCCGCAATGAGCCAATCGTCGATCTAAGTGGCTACTCTTGACACCTTGCCTTCTGAGTGGCCCCACCACTGCCTTGGTATATTTCACAAATACTCTTGGGCTTAGTGATTGACCGAAGGGAAGCACAAGATATTCGTAACTCGTGCCCTGAAAGGCGAATCTGAGATACTTTCTGTGCAGTGGGTATATTGGGATGTGAAAATAAGCGTCCTTATGGTCGATTGAAGAGAACTAATTGCCCGGACACAGAAAATGCAGCAGAGAAGCATGCATTAACATCCTGAATTTGTATTTCCTGAGCTGCCTGTTTAGATTTCTCAGATCTAATATTGCACGCATATTGCAACCTCCCTTTTTGAGAACCAGGAAATACCTTGAATAAAACCCGCTCTGGCTGTGTTCAAGAGGGATCATTCTTATCACTCTTTTCTCTAGCAGGGAAGAAATCTCTTCCTGTATAAAATGAGCGGCCTCGTCTACGGCTTGTGACTGAATTATCCCTCTGAATTGAGGAGGTTTTATGGTGAATTGAAGCCTCTATCCCCTGCTTAATGTTTTCATAACCCACTCAGAGCTTGTGCATTCTGACCAGCTCTCTGTTCTCAGAGACAGTGGGCTGACAGGCCAGTCTGCCAGACATTGAATACGCGCCTCCCCTTGCGCTGTAGGAGCTATGTACCGTTCGATTGGTATTGCGCATGCGTGAGACATGACAATCACGGCAGGGTTGCTTGTGCCGGAGGGAGGGGTCACTCCCTCTGGAATGTCTAAATTGTTTTGCAACACTGATATTATTTTGTTTTTCATTTTTTCAACTGTGTCCTTGGCACATTGCCTGGATACGACAGTTGGGGCAACTTTAATTTTGTGAAACATTGAGAAGTGCTAGTGAGACGTTATGGGACCACTGCCAGCTTCCATTGACTGAATTCTGTCTCTGCCTCTCTTCAGGGTGCGCTGGACTGGGTTGAACATCCCTTCGTCCTTGAAACTGCTCATAAATGCAGCTGCTGCGGTGAGTGGGGCCTGGGGGGGGGAGCAAGGCCAGCTCGCTTACTGCCTCTAGGGTGCTGTTAGGCCAAACGCTTCTCCCTCCTCACTGCGTTAGTGAGGGTGGGAGGTGGCTGGTCAGACCAAGAACCTTCCTGATGGAAAGACTTTTTCTGCCACGGGCCCTTTGAAGCCTGTGCTCTCAGTGGAGCCTGAGGTGCTGCTTGAGGCTTGGGCGGCCTAGGGCCCCTAAAAGTGGGAGGAGGCCGCGCGGTCACCTGGGCAAAGGTTTGGCGATGGGGCAGAGGGGTGACAGGGGGCACCTTTCTCGGTAGGCACAGCTTCAGTGCTTCATCATCCCTCTTTCTCTCCTCACACCTCTTTTGCAAGGATGTGACCGCTGCCCTGAAGAGGCCCTGGGATGCTATTGAGGTATCAAGGAGATCCTCCTTGTCTTTGGTCAACAGGGTTGTGAGGTTCAGCCAATGGGCTCTCTCCTGCAAGACCATCAATCCCATGGCTCTGCCTTGCAACTGAATCGCTACCTTGTGTAGGTGAAGGCAGTGATCGGTAGTGATGCACATCTCATCCCATAAGGCTGAATCAGGCAACGCCGACATTTCCTCTTCCAACTCAGCTTGGTACACCATCGAGAGGGAAGAGGTATTGAGGACCCGAACCAACAGTGCAGCCGCCTTGTATGCCTTATCTGTTGGACTGGACTGGAAACGGTCCACCTTGGAGGGAAGTGTCGGCCCCGGTGAAGATATGAATGTCTTTGGATGAAGGTGAGTCTCCACAACGGGCTCCGCAGTGGGCATGTTGCGTAGGCCTATGGCTCTCCATTCCCTCGCAATCGAGCAAGGAGCTGGCTGTTATCGGATCCTTCTCTCTGTATGGCTTGTCGCGCTAAGAGAAAGGAAGTTCATCCAATAATTCAGGGAAAATAGGCAGGAGTTGTTTTCCCATTCTCTTCACTTTTGGTAACTTTTTCCTGTCGAAACGAGAACGCGTCACCTCAGCCTGGACTTCTGGCCATTGGACTTTCAGCTTAGCAGCCGCGCGTTTACACACGTCCTGCAAATTTAAGTCCAATGTGAGGAAAGGAGTGTCCCCGTCTCCTGCCGGAGCTGCCGTTGAGGTTTCAGGTTTTGCAACCCGCCCCGACAGCGTCATTGAAGAGTCATCATCCTTGTCTGTCATCAGGAATTCGGACTGCCCATCCGAGTCATCATCCGCTGTTTCCACCGGACAATGTAGCGGGCCTGCCGTGAGGCAGGGCCCAGCTAGCTCCTTGGGCAGCAGGTCAGTAAAGTGGAGCTGATCCCCCCAGCTCGGTCCAGTATCAGCCTCGGGAGCCGTGGTTACAATTAGTTCCATTGGTTCCTGAGCCTCTGTGGTAGAAGCTATAATTGGGTCGCCGCCAGACAAATTCGTCAGACGAGCCAGTCGACAGCGTAGCACTTTGTCGGGGAACCGGACACAGTGTGTGCACTCCTCAACTGACTCAAAGGCTGCTTGGGCATGCTTCAGGCCAAAACACATCACGCACATCGGGTGAGCGTCCCCGTTCGAAATCTTATTCCCGCAAGGGCAGGCTCATGTCTGAGTGAAGTCCTCTGCTGTAGTGGTGCCTTTAGCGGCTGCCATGGTCATTAGCAGGACCTGTTAGCCGTGAGGCTACGCTGTACTTGTGTGCTATTGCTAACCTTGTGTGGCTAGAAGATAGCGAGAGCCAACCAGGAGTTTTGCGACTTCCAGGCGGGTTATACAGCCGGAGGATTGCTACTCTGATTTGCTTGTTTAACTCGATGGAGCTAAAGTTAGTTTGGGGTATTGCTACCGTAGAGCGTTGCCACTCTGTCTAGCTAGCTGCTCAAAGTATCACTACTGTGCAGTTAGCCAGCTCAGACTACTGTTTGGCGACAGAGTAGTGTGAGCAGTAATTCTCAAAGAACTGTACAGACCGCGAACAAAGCGCCCGGTGATCGATTTTCACTTGTATCGATGGACAGTTTAGCTTGGTCCCAGAAAGCCAGTTCGTTCGAGAGAGATTTGGAACTTTATCTCATTGCGAGAAGAGGTTTTTGAATGACTCATTTCGTAGCGTCAGGCTATTTTATTGGGGGAGGGTCTTCACCCTCCTTGACACTGAGGCGCTCTACTACAGCCAATCCTGGCTGGCAGAATGTAATAGGAGCTTCTGATGAGGTCACAGAAGGCATTCCCAATGTGAGACACGAAAAAATGCTATGAAAGAGAACATGAAATTACCGAAAAAGAGAATGCACTGCATAGTGCTGATAGCAATAGACACAAATGCAGAACATTGTAATAAAAACATTTTATCAGATGCCTGATGGACTATTAGCCTACACTGCAGATCAGATTACGTCAGGCACAACCTGATATAGCAGATCCTAAAACACCGTGCATAAATAAAACTAGATCCAAGTGAGCACAATACTCTTTTTGCTGCGGAAACAGGCCTCAATTACCGCGATAACGATCGGATAATGAGTGAGCGGATAATTAAAATCCTTTACCTTGAGCTGCGGGCCGCGAATCCGCGACTCTCCAACGTTTGCTCATGGCAAGCCAAACGTGGCCTTGCGCTGGATCTTTTGCGAATTGAAGTCCTCAAAAAAAAAAATAAATAAATAAATAAAAAGATCTGAGATACATTTCTGAACCGTCTCACATCTTTGAATAGGCTACAAAGTGAATTGCCTACTTCAATTGGCGGGAAAAGTAAGCTAGCCAACTTATCAACGTTAAATGTGTTTGCTTCGGATATTATTCGAAATTTCTTTTGCAGTTCTTATTGCAAAATATTCCTCAAACCTTCCCGCGAGCGACACGAATTTGACAAATAACGATAACAAAACTACACGAAATGTTTTTGTGCGTCTTTTTTTCGAAATATCAGCTTTATGTTCACTCAAAACATTTTCACTATCAGCTCACAGGGGGATGCTGCGGCACCCCTTTCCCCGGCCTTTCGACAGATGAGCAGTTGCAGCACTCGGCTCCGCTGCAGAACGGATCCTTCAGTCGATCCTGTGTTCCCACGGCAAATAAGCTTTTCAACTGCTCCTGAATCACACACACTGCCCCTGTCACATCCTGGCTGGCGCAATGGACTATTTTAATTCTATTTATGCTCTTTTAAATTTAGTTTAATAATATTTTCATTCTATTTATATATGCATTGTTTTATGAATTTAGTTTAATATTTTTTTCATGAGCAGCTAGACGTTTGAATTTCCCTTCGTAAATGAATAAAGTTTTATCTATCAATCTGTCCATCCATCCATCGTAATAAGGGGGTAGGCGCAGCATTGAACTTGATGCCTGCCCATCAACGCAAACATTCAAATGCAATTATCCACCCACTACCAGTCCCAGACTCCCAGTTGCGGCATTAGACCCGATTAGCTAGAGGACGAATTGTTTTCATTTCCTATCTGATGGCTCAGTATCTATTTGCCGCTTGAGAAGTTTCCATAGTTTCCATCGGAGCAACTGTTCGGGGCATTTGTAAGCGATATAACAGAGCGCGCTGTGACTGTTCATCTTATCAATACAAACGGCTTCCTCCCCGGGACACGCAGATTCACGAGAGGATGACGGCACTGTGGCTCGCCTTGTCGCTTGCTCTTGCGGGTAAGTTTGCTGCCTTTACTTTGTTTGTTTTCTTGTCTTACTCTTTTTTTTTGTTTGTTTACTTTTTAATGTCTCAAGGGGTCAGTCGTGGAAGCAGCATTACTGGGATAAATTTATTGAATGCAGGGTCGACTCCAGACCTTAAAATTCGGGGACAAAGATCCATCCCTTTTTTTTTGACAACAATTAGTCCTGGCAAAATGTTTGTTGCTTTGTAACAGTGTGCTTTTGAGTCGAGCATATATTAGAAGTTATTGTGTAGGTAGCCTACTCTTTTTATGTATTGGTATTTTTTTCATTAACATTTTCTTTTTTATTTTTATAAATGTCCCTCCATCCTTTATCCACGGGTCAGACAGGAGAAGAAAAAATGCAAAGCCTGCCTACATCTTAAAATGTATGAAGAGTCTGTTTCCAAAATGCAATATATCCATTTCACTCATTTTTAGTCAATCAGCTTTTTTCTATGTTGGTGCTTATTGCATTTTATAGAAAAACACAAACTTTGACCATGAAAAAAAAGCACTTTATTGTATGCAGTGGCGTAGCCAGCGGGTGTGCCAAAACACGTTCCTTTATGACAGCAATTAGTCCTGGCAAGTTCTGAATCATTTTCCTTTATTGACGCGTTTTCTAGTTATCGTAATTGGCAACTGAAGACACGGTTTCTCTCCATATGCGGTCTAACAGCGATGAAATCATGGGCTAAATTCAGTTCAAAATAATAGTTAACTTATTAATTGGCCAGTTGATTGAACTGGTCGCATTCCAATTAAATATCGCCTCTCACTCTCGGTATTGCGTGGATTGATTAAAAAAAAAAAAAAAAAGTGGCACTCGGCAGTTAAAGAGGCTATAAAAAGCATGTGGCTCAAGCTATTTGCGCAGGTATGCAATTTTGAATAACATTGATTTAAATACAGCAAATACGCGTCCAGATGAATGATTGTCGTCTTACCTAATCGGGGAGAACAAGCAGCACCTGTTAAGTGTGGAGTGCTCTCGGAGTGAACCTTTTGTTAATCATGAAAATGACTGAGAACATGTCAGGAGTCAGGACTAATAATTGTTTTAAATGGATGTTTTGTGCACCCCAATTATCAGTTCTGGTTCCGCCACTGTACTGAATTTAGCCCATGATTTCATCACTGTTAGATCGCATATGGAGAGAAACCGTGTCTTCAGTTGCCAATTACGATAATTGGAAAACACCTCAATAAAGGAAAATGATTGAGAACTAGCCAGGACTAATTGCTGTCATAAAGGGATGTGCTTTGGCACACCCGCTGGCTACGCCACAGGTATGAGGTTCTAAAAACGGATTATTGCACCATTTGTAAGAAGCACAGGGCCATCACTCTATGGTATTAGCTCTTTTTTTAAATTTTGGCGCTTATTGCATTTTGGAAACAAACTCTTCATATGTGGCTGTGCATTCATCACTGCTTAAGGCCCTATACAGAGCCACCAATTGTCACTAGCAATGAAAATGGTAATCTAATCAAGTGTGAATTGTGACCAGAGCAGGGGCGTCTCTAGGACTGAAGATTGGTGGGGCCCAGAGCTCCCCTTTAAAACAATTACTAACCCTGTCTTGCACGCGAACATTCGCATAATTGACAAACAATCCCTCCAGGATTTTCCCGGCTTTTTAATTGTTTTATTGATTTTTTGCGGTAACTTTTTCAAAAAGTGGCAATGAAAGTTGCAGTGTCTTGGCGATTTGTTTTTTTGTCCGCGAGAAATTTGCGTGGATTGGTTGAATTTGCTTTAATAGTTGCAATCGCGACATGGAACTTCCTTGAGGGACTGAGCAATAGATTCACTCCGATAACACGCCGGTACGGTACGGTACATTTTATTTTTGGTGACTAGTACGGCGACAATCATTAATCTGGACGCGTAATTTCGAGCGTTTAAATCAGCGTTATTCAGAATTGCATACGGACGTTTCAAATGGTCTTTTATTTTATTTAAACAAAACGATCATGAAGCGCCAGTTAAATCACTTGATGTGTGGAAAAGGTAGCGCAGACGTTTGAGAGCAGTTTGTCTTTCATAAGCGTTGGCGTTGGCCAATTTTTGAGTGGCCTAAATAATTTTTCTGATCTGAATTTATCCCATTATTTAGTCGTCAAAAGATCGCATGGAGAGAGAAACCGTAACTTCGATTGCCAGAGGATTATTGTCATAATTGGAAAACGTGTTAATAATGGAAAATAACTGAGTACAAGCCAGGAACAATCATTGACGCAAAGGCATGGTCCGGCCCCCACCTATTATCACTTCTAGAGACGCCACTGGACCAGAGATATTTGCATTATAATTTATCAGATCGAAGATTCATGGGATGCTGGGATAGATTTAAAGGACGTGATTTTAGGAAAGTGTGAAGTGATATTTGTCGTCAAGCGTCTTTTTGAGTTAAGCATATTTGAGAAATGATGATATTGTATAGGCAGTTTTATACGTCATTTATATTCATATTTTCTTTTTAATTTATGTTTTTGAATTTCCCCCATCCCTTATGCAAAACTTCTCGACATTTTTAAAGCTCGTGTGGCTTTATGTTTTTTACCGCTAGAGGACCCTATGCAGAGCGCATCAATTGTCACTTCAGGTCGAAAACATAAGTTCCAAACGCTGTCTGAGCTACAAATGATTTAAAATAAGCTGTAAAGGAAATGTTGGTTCAGAGCGGAGATTGAGTTTCAAACGTACACAGTAAACAAATAAAGCATCTGTAAGTAAACTTGAGATTCTGTGAACCCTGCCAGGTGATCATGGAGGATTTCCAAATTTACCTGAGAGGGCTGTTAGTGCTTATTCATGTCATGCCATAAAAACAGTTAAACATTGAGCAAGCCAGTATGACAAAAAAAAAAAAAAAAAAAAAAAAAAAAAAGTTTTTTTTTTTTTTTTTTTGAGTTTTTATGAAAATTCCGTGGTAAACCAGTCTAAACTGTTCCAGTAAATCTATGCTGGGTTTTTGACTCTTAACCCCATAAAACCCACAGACTCATTGACAGGTCCATCAAATGCAGTGGCTGTATTCAAATCTTTGGAGCTTCAGGCCTATTTTAAATTCTAATGGAGATCCCAAGGATTCGAATGACCCCCAATATGTCCTGCTGAATTTCAGGAAAATATGTATAAAATGATGATGGGACTTTGTCCTACAATATGAAAAAAATGCCTTTTCTTAGTTTGAACCTATTCAAGGGAGACCTTCAGTGAAAAGTTAGAGTTTAAGGGATTAACTGGTCAACCAGCTAATCGGCCTATATAGTTGGTGTATGTAGTCCACTAGTTGGACTACCATCTTATTTTTACCAGTTTAAACCAATTTTGTTCAGCTAAGAACTCACTTTGACCAGTCCACACCATGTTATTGCTGGGGTGACATAATCTAAAACATAGCTTAAACCATCCTATTTCTATAATTTAAATAATTTTCATTCGGGCATCACTGGACAGCACCTACACAAGCTGCCACGATTTGTGAATGCAGTGACTTGTATCATTCAAGTAAAAAACACAATGTGTACTCCTTACTCCGCTTGATAACCATGTCACTTTCTCCCTCAGTCGAGGTGTCTACACAGGAGACCTGCGGCTACCAGAGTGTACTGAATTACCTCAATCTGACAAATAAAGAGGCGCTCTTATGGGCTCGGCCTGTCACCGACTGGAGGACCCCAACAGTCGTACACTTGACTCTGCACCTGTACGCAATCGTTTCAGTGGTGCGTGAGCCCCCTTCAGCTGCTGGTGCACATCTGCCATTTTCTGTATCAACCGACTCTACTGTGTTAGCAAACTTCTGACAACCCTTGAGAATCAGTGGTAATAATTAAAATCAGATTGTAATTTGATCATTTAAGGCAGGGCTGCCCAAATCACAGTCTTCAAGGGCCGAGAACTTCTGGTTTTCCGCCCTTCCTTTGCCTGGGAGTCAGGTGTGATCACTAGTGATGGCAATTTCCACACTCAAGTTCGGTCTGTTTCAAACACGTTCGACACTTCCAGTATTGACAAAGGTTTGCAACACCGTTTCGAAACTTCAGTCAAATGACCGAGTTGCGTCATATGCACTGACAGAAGGTTTGAATGCTTGTGGAGATTGATATTGGTGATGAACTTTGAGATACGTGCTGTTAAACTAGTTAAGTTAAATGGATAATTTAATTAGAATATGCTGATAGATAAATAGGTAGCCGATATCATTTTGGCGTAGGCCAGTATGTAAGTTATATTCCTAGTTAGCTTTATTGAATCGCTTATATCCATTGTTGCACTGGTTCAAACGTTTTCCTCCCATTGCTAAAACATTTGAAAAATTAACATCTCATGGAGCTCAATTTCCAGTATTACGAAAAACAACTACACGGTAAATTTCAGAGTGGAGACTTCAGAGACTTCTGGAAGTTCAGTACGTCATGCTCTCTCCCTAGCAGAGCAGCAGTTAAAAAAAAACCATGATTTCAGCAAGCTCTAAGAGCCTGGCTGTTAGCATATAAGCACAAGTTTTCACCAAACAGGTACTTCATATGGGACAACCAAAACATCTAGTACAAAAATGGGACTATTTTGTATCACACTTGGATTGACAATGGAGTACTGATGGTTAGTCAATTACGCAATCAAAATGGTTTCTTATAAGTAATTTCTAGGTAGATTCAAAATACCTATTAAACCAAAGGAGTATGTGACCGTTTTTGATGCTATACCAAAAAATGTCATTATACTTGTAAGAAAATGGTGTTTCAGACTTACATTTCAAAACTGAAAACTGTGTGGGAAATATGTGTATTGGTAATATTAATATTTTAAAAGAGAATTGCACAAACAAATCTATCCGGAATGCACTTTGTTATATTACTGTTCCATCATTTCCAAACATTTTTGGTCCTCATTGTTCAATGATATTCAGTGGAAGAAAGCATGGAAATTATGTGATAAATTCTGTATTAATAACAAGTTTAAGGAAGTGTCTTTTGAGGTATTGCATATAATTTATCTGATAAACAAATGTTAGAAAAATTTAAATTGGATATTGATTATAAATGTGATTTCTGTGGGCTGGAAAAAGAAACTGCTACCTATCTATTTTTAAATTGTATTTATACAAGAATGTTTTGGATTGATGTAACCAATTATCTAAAAAGAAAACTGAAGATAAATGTTGAAATTGATAAAACATAACAAAACATGAGTGGCTAAGCTCACCAATTTCGTATAGTGAATTTATCACTTCAGATACTCAATGACTCAATGGTACCTAGCACTAAATCAATCCTCTACTTGAAAATTCCCTAGGTTTGTGCCTGAACAATATGGTCAGGCAAGCTATTCCACACTGAGATTACTCTCTGGGTGAAAAAATGTTTCCTAATATCAGTGCTAAATTTACCCTTGGCCAACTTCCATTTGTGATCCCGAGTTCTACTAACAAACTTGGCAAGTAATCCAACATAATTCACTTTGTTAATCCCTCTAACATATTTAAAGACCTCAATCAGATCACCCCTATGTCTCTGAGAATCTTCAGCCTCTTCTCATAGCTTTCATCTTTTATACCTGGAATTAACTTAGTGGCTCTTCTCTGAACTTTTTCTAGAGCCTCTATATCTTTCTTCAAGTATGGTCCCCAGTACTGTGCACAATACTCTATATGTGGTCTGACGAATGTGTTGTACAAGATAAGTATGTCCTCCTTGGATTTACACTACTTTTGGCTATATATCCTTGCATCCTGTTGGCCTTTTTAACTGCTATGGCACAATGGCTAGAACCTGTAAAGGTTTGGTCAACAACAACTCCCAGATCTTTTTCATGTGGAGCACATTCCAGTTTTAAACCTCCCATGAAGTAATCCTGTCTAATGTTTTTATTACCTACATGTAGAACTTTACATTCCGCTACATTAAATTTCATTTGCCACATTTTTGTCCAATTCTGGATTCTATCTAAATCATCCTGAATCACTTCAGTGGACTCTAAACTGTTCTTCAAACCTCCCAATTTAGTATAGTCTGCAAATTTCACAAATTTGCTTTCAAATATCAAGGTCATTAATATAGATGAGGAAGAACAGGGGTCCCAACACTGATCCCTGAGGGACTCCACTCCCCACCATACCTAGCTAAAATGAGATTCCACTGACCACCACTCTTTTTGTTCTGTCCTGAAAACTAGTTTCAATTCCACTCCAGAATACTGCCTGTAATTCCAATGGAACTCATTTTGAAAATTAGTCTCTCATGCGGTACTGTATCAAATGCTTTCTGAAAATCCAAGTATATTATGTCATAAGCCCTGCTCTGATTGTAAGTCTTGGTGGCCTCTTCAAAAAATTCCAGAGGGTTTGTTAGGCATGACGTTCCCTTACAGAAACCATGTTGGCCAGCCCTCAAGACATTATTTCGTCCAAGAAATAATTCCAGCTCGTCTTTTATGATAGATTCCAGTATTTTGCATGCAATGCAAGTGAAACTGACTGGCCTGTAATTTCCTGGCTCAGTACGGTCCCCTTTCTTATGCAACCCCAATTCCAAAATAGTTGGGACAAACTGTAAATTGTGAATAAAATCAAAACGCAATGACTTTCAAATCACACCAGCCAGTATTTTATTCACAATAGAACAGAGGTAACATAGCAAATGTTGAAACAGAAATTTTACAATTTTATCCACAAAATGAGCACATTTCAAATTTGATGGCTGCTACAGGTCTCAAAAAAGTTGGGACAGGGGCCTGTTTACCATGGTGTAGCATCCCCTCTTCTTTTTAACATAGAGTGGAGACATCTGGGCATTGAGGAGACAAGTTTCTTGAGTTAAGCAATTGGAATTTGATCCCACTCTTGTTTAATACAGGCTTCCAGCTGCTGGAGGGTTTTGGGTCTCCTTTGACAGACTTTTAATTATGCGCCAAATGTTCTCAATCGGTGAAATATCAGGACTGCAGACAGGCTAGTTCAGCACACGGACTCTTCTACTACGAAGCCATGCTGTTGTAATAGCTGCAGCATGTGGTTTTGCATTGTCCTGCTGAAATACACAAGGCCTTCCCAGGAATAGATGTCATCTGGAGGGGACCATATGTTGCTCTAAAACCTTTATATACCTTTCAGCATTCATGGTGCTTTTTAAAACATGCAAGTATCCCACACCATATGCACTAATGCATCCCCATACCACCAGAGATGCTGGCTTTTGAACTGAACGCTGATAACAGGAGGGGTGGTCTTTCTCCTCTTTAGCCCGGAGGACACAACGCCCATGATTTTCAACAAGAATGTCAAATTTGGACTCATCTGACCATAGGACACTTTGCCACTTTGCTACAATCCATTTTAAATGAGCCTTCGCCCACAGAAAATGGCGGCTCTTCTGGATCATGCCCAACAATGGCTTCCTTTTTGCATGATAGAGTTTTAGGTGGCATCTGTGGATGGCATGGCAGTCTGTGTTTACAGACAGTGGTTTCTTGAAGTATTCCTGGGCCCATTTAGTAATGTCAATGACAGAATCATGCCGGTGAGTGATGCAGTGGCATCTGAGGGCCCGAAGATCACGGGCATCCAGTAAAGGTCTTCGGCCTTGTCCCTTACGCACAGAGATTTTTTTCCAGTTTCTCTGAATCTTTGGATGATGTTATGCACTGTCGATGATGAGACCTTCAAAGCCTTTGCAATTTGATGTTGAGGAACATTGTTTTTAAAGTATTCCACAATTTTTTTTATGCAAGCCTTCACCGGTTGGAGAGCCTCTGGCCATCTTTACTTCTGAGTGACTCAGCCTCTCTAAGACATCCCTTTTATAGCCAATCATGTTACACACCTGATGCCAGTTAACTTAATTACTTGCTAAATGTTCTTTCAGCAGATTCTTTTATATTTTAATTGCTTTTTCGGCCCTTTTTTGCTGTGTCCCAACTTTTTTGAGACCTGTTGCAGCCAGAAAATTTGAAATAAGCTCATTTTGTGGATAAAAATGTAAAATGTCTAAGTTTCAACATTTGAAATGTTATCTGTTCTATTGTAAATAACATATTTGCTCGTGTGACCTGAAAGTCACTGCATTTTGATTTTATTCACAATTTACACTTTGTCCGGACTATTTCGGAATTGGGGTTGTATATTGGTGTTATATTGCCCCGCTTCCAATCATTTGCCATTTCACCAGTTTCTAAAGACCGTCTGAAGATAGCTGAGAGCGGTTTAGAGATGATCTCACTAGCATCCCTGAGCACTCTAGGGTATAAGCCATCAGGACCCGCCACCTTATCTGCCTTTAGTTTATGCAATTTGTCTATTACTTCATTATCCCTACACTGTAAAAAAAATTCCGTTGTTTTTACGGAAAAAAACTGGCAGCTGTGGTTACCAGAATAATTCTGTAAAAAATACAGGACAAATGTAAACAACTTTACAGAGCAACTTGTAAATTTTACTGTTATTCAATGTATAATAAACCATAAGTGAGTGTTAATTGTAAATTGAATACCAGCAAAATTAACACTCACTTATCTTTTATTGTACATTGAATACCAGTAAAATTAACGATAACCGAGTGTTAATTTTACTGGTATTCAATGTACAATAAGCGATAACTGAGTGTTAATTTTACTGGTACTCAATGCACAATAAACGATAACTGAGTGTTAATTTCACTGGTATTCAATGTACAATAAATGATAACTAATGTTAATTTTACGGTATTCAATGTACAATAAGCGATAACTGAGTGTTAATTTTACTGGTTTTCAATGTACAATAAGCGATAACTGAGTGTTAATTTCACTGGTATTCAATGTACAATAAACGATAACTGAGTGTTAATTTTACTGGTATTCAATGTACAATAAGCAAAATCTGCGTGTAAATTTTGCAGAAATAATTAGTATAAAAGCAGTGATGTCCAGTTAAATAAGCAGTAAAGGACTGTATAATCTACAATTTTAAAATGTCTTTTTTTGTGAATTACTGCAGTTTAAGGATGTAAAATTTACAAGATGTTTTGTAAAGTTGTTTACATATGTACTGTATTTTTTACAGAATTATTCTGGTAACCACAGCTGCCAGTTTTTTTTTTCTGTAAAAACAGACCATATATTTTTTACAGTGTTACAGGATTAATGACAAGCTTTTACAGTCAAACACCCAAATAAACTGAATTTTCTGTAAAATATTCATCACATTAAAAGGCACAAATTCCTGTTCTATGACTCATATAAATCAAAAAGCGATGTATACCTCAAGAACTGCACTGACAGCTAAACAAAAACAAATAAATTGCCTCTTCAGGAATTAACTCATTTGTATTATGTATTCATCAAAACAGTGAAAAAGTCATGTCATTAACATATATACATGTACTTTACAAACTGTAGAATAGAAAAAGCCTTTGAGGCTGCAAATATCCAACTCGTCTGAAAACTTAATCAGAAAAATTCTCATGGAAATATAACATGTTTCAGTTAGTTGTGCATAAGGCTTACATTAACTTAGCCAACATAAACAAACTCTTCTGCTGCTGTGGTGAAGTCAGTTGAATGTGTAAAGCTGTTGCTGTGGAAAGATGAACCACTCAAATGACTTGCTGAGCACTCATTCAATTTCTATACTCTGTATGTGTGGCTGTGTCTCTCTTGAGATGTTGTAGTCAGATTGTGACGGTGCGTTCAGGAACCACAAGCGACAGAGGGAAATCCAAAAATCGTATGCCTTTATTGATTGCCGGGTCAGGACCAGCAGACACAAGAATTGCCAAGCCACAAAACGAAATTCAAAAATAAAGTCGACTAGAGAGGCCGGGGTCTGAACCAGAAAAGCAGAGGTGCGACGGTACATTGACAGTAGGCAAAAAATCGTAGTCGAAATCCAAAGCAGAGAGTCATACACAGGGCATCCAAACACAGTAGACGTTGTCGTACAGAAATGGGTCAAAAAAATCCATAAAGACAAACAAACAAGAAGGGCTGTGGCAAAAAATCAAGGTCGGACGAAACAGTCGAAGAGAAACAATACTCAATGGCACACAAGAGGCTCTGCACAAAGGAATACTGATCAACGTTCTGTCAGAACAGCAGTGAGGACTCTAAATAGACAGAAGGGAAGTCACATGCTATGCAGGGAACAGGTGAATTGGATGAGAACTAATTACAAAGGAAGGTACACATGGGGAAGTCCTAAACCACAACAATTGACAAAAGCCAAGACACGGACGGGATTCACGCAAACATCCAATGACAATTAAACAGCTCCGGTCAGGGAGTTCTAAGTGCACAGACAATGAGTGCAGGAAAGCAATTAAGCACGTGCGAGAGATCTCGCAGAAACGTAGGGAGAGACGAGGAAAGCCAAGCAAGGGGCGGAGACTAGAACAGGGCGATTGCTGAGATTGAATTAGTAATAATTAGTAGAGGTGCAGCTTTACAAGTTAACCAAAGTGCTCATTAGTGAGTTAGTAATATATACATGGATTAGTTGGGTTAGTAGACTATGATACAAAATATAAATGTTGTTATTATTAGTAATCTAGGAAAGCAAGGCGAAGGAAGTAAACGAGAATTGAAGTAATAATATGAAACACCAGAAACCATTGAAATCACCCAAAGCAGGTAAGCACACAGACTGGAGAGATGGACTGAACCAACTAGATCACAAGACAGGGGAGACAAATGCAATGAAACTTAAAATGGTATGAACTGAAAACTGGAGAATACAAAAAACCAAAAAGACTAAAGAAAAGACATGACCATGAACATAAAGCATGAACATAAACACAGAACCATGACACAGATATTGGTAGAAAAAGCTTCAAGATATGCTCTAATCACCTCACATATGAAAAACTATTGCTGACTTCTAGGACTGCACGATAAATGTATAGGGATGCACCGATACCACTTTTTTAAAAACCGATACGAGTACGAATACTTTATCTTGTGTACTTGCCGATACAGAGTACCGATACCAATATTTTTGAAATGTCTTTCAGGAAAATACAATGCCAATTCTTGGAGTGTATGTTTTAATTTTCTTTTTATAACACGCATAAAGAGGCCAATATTAACCCTTTCGCAGGCACAGCGACATTTTTGTCGTTTTAACCAACGTGTTTTATAAAGTCTTCTCTCATTGGCCGATTGCGGGAATTCCCTTGTTAGTTACACTCATTACCATTGGCTGTCTCTCAGGTCACCCAGCACTGTATTTTTAGCCGTGAACGAGGCATGGGATTTCCTAAAAACGCTAAATACGAGACTACTTCGGGTCAAATTGTGGGACATGTGAACATGGCATCGACCAGTACAAACAGCCGGCATTCTAGCCGTGTTTCTAAACGTAAATACAACGTGGATGAAGTTTTTTGCTTTATTGAATGACTCTGACGATGAGTTTGAATATCCAGAGAGCGGGAGTGACTTGGATCCAAACGATTTTAGCGATTCTGGAGAGGATTAAAACACAAAAACATCAGTTATGGGAAACTTATTATGAGATTTGGTGTTATTTTATTGTTATTTTGAATAACAATCATATTTTGGTAAAAACCCAAAATTAATCCGTCCGTGGGGGTATGCATCTGGGCCAAAATTTGCCTGCGAAAGGGTTAAATGATTCACACATGGCAATTTCCAAAAAAAGAGTAGGCCTAACTGCTAAACATCTTTCTGGATTTAGGCCCGACAAAAAGCCTTTAAACTAGCACTGCCATCAAACATTACTGAAGCTTGACAAATGAAATTAAACTCGCTGCATAGGCGAGAAAACACACCCAACTTCATAAAAAGTCAGTAGAACTATTTATTGGCGCAGATGGTTTCTACACACATTCATAGGCATTCTGAATCCGACTAAAGTCAATAATAGCTTTCAAGCAAACAAGTCATTACTTAAAGTGTGTGATATCGCCATATTTAAATTACACAAATGACAAATGAAAGAGTTAACTTAACCACAACTAAAATTTTGATGGTAACCATAGGTTACTAATATATTTGTAGTAAAATAAGAAGATTCACAATTCAAAATCCCTGTGTGGTGTGTGTGTGTGTGTGTGTGTGTGTGTGTGTGTGTGTGTGTGTGTGTGTGTGTGAAGGCGTGTTTTTTTTTTTTTCTTAAAAGCTGCTGTCCCACGACCTTGAAATGAATTTTTTTAGGACAGATTACATTCAAAGTCAATGCAAAGATGCGAATACACACGATCGCATGCATTGGCATCTTTGCATTGACTTTGAATGTAATCTGTCGTGTGAAAAATTAGTTTCGCGTCTGGCGGAAAAGCTGCTTAACTCGGGTAATCAGAGGGACTAAAAGAGCGGCAGAGAAGGGGAGTGTTGATTTAACACTGACCATTTGCTGTGTGCTTTTCCACTGGACGCGAAGCGCATTTTTCGGGCGACAGATTACGTTCAAAGTCAATGCAAAGACACGAATACACGCTTAAGGCATCTGTGCATTACAGTATCTGTCGAGCGAAAAATTAGTTTCACGTTCGGTGGAAAAGCAGCTTGTAGTGAGTGAGTGAATGGATGAGGGTGCATTTCCAACACAGCCGTTGTCTTTTTATGAACCCAAATGCCGGGAATAAAAGTTAAATGTTCCGTGTTCGGCTGCTCAAACAGCAGTGGGAAAATTCTAATTTAGAAAAACTGTAGCTCAACAAATCACTCACCGCATTCACACACTTAGCCGCACCCACTAACACACTTCGCCCGAGAGTCACCCTCTTTCAACAGTTCTCTTATATTTTTTTTCTAACTCGCTGTCTCCCCTAGATATAGAAGACAGACATTGCAACATAATGTAGCCTATCGACCGTGTTTGGCGTATTCCACTCTCTTACGTCTGCTAAACTCAGCCGAGGCAGCAAATACAAATATTGGCGTCTGGTCTGCGGAAATACAGAAGAAGAAGTCTTCTTCTTCTCCTTCTTCTTCTTCTTCTTCTTCTGTCGCAATTTCTATGTTTTCTCCCATCAATGTACTCCATGATATTTAAGTCTTTCATTAGCTGAAGGCAGACTGCAGTCTCCTGGCTCTTGCTGCTTTTTCGCCATGCTATTCGCCATGTTTGCCAAAATGTTTGACTGTAAACGGTACTGTAAACATACACTTGCAAATTCTTGGTAAATAAATTTTCAATTTTCATGGAAAAAATTGACAAAATTTTGGAGTCATGGTAGATGATGTGTGGTAAATTTCAGAATTTTAACTCAAAAACTCAATTTTTGACAGCATTTTGAATTTTCCTCTCATGTGAACAATTGGAGTCAATGCAAGAATGGCATTTTTAAACATCAGTTTTTCACTTATGGAGCAAATCAATCGTTGTTAAAAACAAATGACCAACATCTACTTGCTGTCTAGATGCAATATGTGTATTTTCAGATTTTTGTCTTAATAACTGAATTTTTGACAGCTGTTTAAAATCTGCCTTTCCATGCATGGATGGCTGCTGTCCTGCACCTCAGTGACTGGCTCAGTCAGTTTGTGAAGCTACATGTGAGATTTTAGCTCAATGAGATAGAGGCCGGTCCTTGGCATCGAAGATTGTGAGTTCAAGCCTCAGCTTGTGCAACATTCCCATGTGCGAAAACTCACCAAATTTCGCACAAAGGTCCAGTCCAATGCCAGATTTCCTCAGCTGCAAACACAAGCTAATAGTCTAGTCCTGATGGTGGCGCTACAGCAAGCCACTAAATTTCAAAACTTTGAAAATTTATAATAAATCAACCATATGTGCTACAGCTTTGCAACTTTCATCAAAATGTAGCCCCAATACCGAAGAAACCTTTGTACACTTTACACTTAAACATCAATTTTTCACTTTTGAAGCAAATCAATCATTGTTAAAAACAAATCACCAACATCTCCATGCTGTCTAGATTCAAGATGTGTATTTTCAGATTTTTATCTTGATGACTGATTTTTTTTTTTTTTTTTTACAGTGGTTTGAAATTTGCCTTTCCATGCATAGGTGGCTGCTATCATGTGACTGGCTTAGTCAGTTTGTGAAGCTTCACATGAAATACCAACTGCCAGTTAGCTCAGTGAGATAGAAGGTGGTCTTCAGTCTCAGAGATTGTGAGTTCAAGCCTTAACTGATGCTAAATGCAAATTAGAATGCCATCTTCCTATACTCCACTTGTTGCCTAAAATTGCCCGGCCTCGACCATTGCTGTGTGGCAGCTGTAATTTTTTTTCTTCTTTTGTTTTATTGTATTGTATTGACTTTTCTTTATGTCTTAGAAGCTGATTCAATGTATTCAATTATGGCCTTAAATTTCTTTGATATTGAATAATAATTTTAAAAAAAAGTTTGAAATTCAAACACAGCTGTTTAATTTGCGGGAATAGCCCCAGAAGCAAGCCACGCCTGCATAGATCTGGTCAGGCTCATGCTCTCATTTCAAAACTTGGAATGTCAAGCCTCTTTTTTTCAATCTTTATCGCAATTGCAAAGTATACAAATTCACTGTGAAAAAGCAGACATTAGCAAAAAACATTAGAGCACACAGATAGAGAAGAAGAACTACCGAGGTGGAACATAATTGGTGTCACTGCCATTGTAATATGGTGTCTTTTGGCATAACAAAATGCACCGGAAAGCCTTCTGACAAAAGATGTTATTCTAACAGTGCTATTATGACATTTTTACTGTATTGCAATGAATTTTATATTACAGTTATCTATGTTTAAACTACAGTAATTTGTTGATTCTCCAAAAAAGTATGATTTTTTTTAACATACTCCTACTGTCAAATTAACAGTTGGATAACTGTATTGCAATGTATTTTATATTACAGTTTATCTGTGATTAAACTACAATAATTTGTAAATTCCCCCTAAAATATTATTCTTTTTAAACATATTTTTACTGTCAAATTGACAGTTATATTTGGTTCAGAGTTTTGCAGCATATTGATGTGAATGTTAACACTACTATGATGTAATTTTAACTGAATTGCAATGTTTTCTGTATTACAGTTTATCTATGTTTAAACTACAGTGATTTGTAAATTCTCCAAAAAATATGATTTATTTTAACATATTCTTACTGTCAAATTAACGAATATATTTGTTTCAGAGTTTTACATCATATCAATGTGAATGTTAACACTGCTATGATGTAATTTTAACTGTATTGTAATGGTTTTTATATTACAGTTTATCTATGTTTAACCTACAGTCATTTGTAAATTCTCCAAAAAAGTATGATTTCTTTAACATATTCCTACTGCCAAATTAACAGTTGAATTTGGTTCGGAGTTTTACAACATATTAATGTAAATTACACAGAGCTTCATTGTTTTTGTATTTACAGTTTTTTTAATGTGATTTTACAGTGATTCACTGTTAATTCCACGGACATTTTTTACAGTGTAACTTTAATTTCTGCGAAATAATCTTGAGCATTGGACATGCCCACTGGCCTAATAAAAATTCACCCTGAGGTAAAATTCTCAACAAAGTAGCTATTCAAGGTATCAGCAATATCCTTATTCTCGTACAGCAGCGATTCTTTATACACTTCACCTCCTCTTTGACTTTCCTTTTTCCACCACAGTACTGAAAAAATTCTATCAGGGTCATTACAGAGCACTAAATCTAAAATTTCCTTTTCTCTTGTAGGTTTACTATCATACTGCACCAAAAATTATGATTTATAACATTGATAAATTCTTCCTCCCCTTTACCCTGTCCTTTCACCATTTCCCAATTGATACCAGGATAATTGAAGTCTCCCATAATAATAGTCCCTCCTCCTCTGCAAGCTTGCCTAATCCTCTTAAAGAGCATTTCATTTACAATACTGTCCAAAGCTGGCTGTTGATAGCACTCCTATGTTTAAACCTGTCTCATGATCCTGACCCAGATATCTTCACAGGGCAAGAATTCTTCGATTTCAGGAATTTCCTGCACATTAATGTTTTCGTTCACATAGAGTGCTACACCCCTTCCTCTCCTATTAGATCTATCCTTCCTTAAGAGCTTATAACCTCCTACATATATTTGATGTCATATTATATTTTAGTCAGGATACGATCGAAAACAACAAAATGTACATTATACAATTATTAATTATTGTAGATTTCACATTCATAGGACAAAATGAATTGGAACAAAGCCAAATTTCATACACTTTCTTAATTAATTCAATCTAAAAAGCACCACGATTTCTAACATTAAGAACAAAAAAGCCACTAAAACTCATAAGCTGTTAAAAGAATATAATGTGTTGAATTTTACAGATACTCTGGCAATGTAAAGTGTCATTTGTCTTTTTCTTTTCTTTTTTGTTTATTTATGTTTTTGTATTTTTTCCCTTTTTTGTTTTGTCTGTTGTCTACATGTATTTTATATCTGTATATGAACATATTTTCAATAAAGTTGAGCGATTTGGAAAAAAAAAAAGGTTTAAGAACGTGATTTATCATTTGATCCCTCCAATAAAATGACTGTGAAATTAAACCATCACAATGTGTAAAACAATGCGTGATTTGTTCAATGGTTCCTGACCTGACGGGCAAATGATCTGAAACTAAAATAACAGTCAGTTCTACAAGTGCACAATGTAAATGCCAGCACATTTCAATTAAATTGAAAACAAACAAATTAGCCTTCATTGTGTATATTTGTAAATGCTTGATATAAATTATGGTATTAATATATGAAGTAATTGAAGCTCATCCGCAATTATCCATGCTTTTCCTGTCAGAAATATATGCGCAGCAATGACTGCCTCTGCCTGTATGCTGTGTACTACTTGTAGAAACATTGTTTTAAAGCAGTTTTAAACATATCTGAACTATGTTTCAAAAGTTCGAAGCTGTTTCAAAGGTTTGAAATTGCCATTTCTAGTGATTACAGTCTAGCCAATCCATAGCAATTATTATTCATTGTATTGCCTGGAAGGAGAGAAAACCGGGGCTGGATTTCTGTTTGAGGGCCAGATTTGGGCAGCGCTGCTTTGAGGTGTAAGAACACAAAATATGTGACAACAATGTTCTTAATGGAAAACTGTTACAACAAAGGACTGCTGATGTGACCATTGCCCCCGTTTGAAAGCAAATGAGTTCATAAACACTGATTTAGAGGTGGTAAATATGTCCGACACAAAACCAAAACCTCAACCATTCAAAGTGTTAACTGCATCCGTGACCCTTCAGATTTGTTAAGTGCACTTGAAGCCAGATACACTTACTGTATGCGTAGATTAACTTTTGCACCAGATATTTATGTTACATGTTTTTTGGAAGTTTCTCTGTGCTTTTTTTAAAAAATATATCCTTACTCAAGCATTTGCTGTGTCGTGCCGCTGTTTCATGATTTTTTGCAAGAAGTGCAGTTATTCATTATTTAAACAACAAAGTCTCATCCCGACTCATCATCTAGTGATGCTACCTGACCAAGCGTCGATATACGACAAAAAAGGGTGCTTTTGGCGTCCTTATTTGATGTTTAGGGTTAGGGGATAGGGTTCATTTTGACACTGGCGCCGAATAAGGACGTCAAAGCATCCTTTTTTGTCGTATATCGACACTTGGTCAGGTAGCGTCACTGTATGACGAGTTAAGATGAGAATGAGCTAATTTAAAACGTAAAGCTGCCATTGTGTTCACTTGCAGGTTGAAAAATCCCAGACCTTCACCCCTTACATCTGGACCACCACGGTGAGTGGTGAAAGATGGCCTTCTCTAATAGTCCTCTCCTGGTAATGGCATGCATAGTTCTATTAAGTGCGATTACAAAACTTTCCAGCCACATTTTCAATCCAGAATAGGCCCAGTGACACCCCTGGTTACCACTGATTTTTCAGACATGGAAAAATGAGCTGATCTCTTGGAACCCGGAGCAGTTCTGTGGAATTTCTGCAGTGGTCATTCCAAGAGAGTTGCTCTGGCGGCCGGACCTTCAGATCCTGGAGCGGTGGGTCACCTATCAACTCCAATGCTGTGCCATTGGAGGAGTGAAAAAGGCCTCCAATGAGTTCACCTTTGAATGCGCAAGTTTCTATACTTGTTTCGGTCTACAGTACTTTGCCTGAGCGCTAATCACATAATACACTCACTCTGGTAAATTTGCAGACTGAAAACATGCAAGATGGACCAATTGTTTGGAGCTCAAATTTACATCTGAGTGTCTGTGTGTGAGTGAATATACTGAGGACAAGAAAATGAGTTTTATCACAGTTAGGTGCCTATAGCTAAATGGTTAAGATGATTCTCTGGGACTCAAAATGTTCGTCATTGAAACCCTAGTGCTATCGCATTAAGATATGCGCAGGTGCTCATCTCATGGGCTGGGCCCTCAATCCAATATTACTCCAGGGTGGCTTGGCTTCTGCCTGGTAAGTCTCATTAACTGCAAGTTATTTTGGATAAAAGTGTCTGCTAAGTAATGGTATGTATTGCTTATCCAAAAATCATCGCAGTGCTCATGTCTACTGTATGTGCTTGGCTGCAGGATAGACGATGACAGCAAAATCTTCCAGAAGCCTTTCGTTCAAGTCTCCCATGGTGGGACAGTGTACATTGAAGATGGATTTACAGTGCTCAGCACCTGCAAGTTGGACGTGTACAAGTTTCCCTTTGACACCCAGAGCTGCAACCTCACATTCGGCTCTGCGCTCTACACAGGTGAGCTTTTCTCCGACCCCTGCCACGTTACCTACGGCAGAATTCTGGAATTCCACCTCTGACACTTGTGAAGTCTGGAACCACACATCTCCCACAGGTGAGTTTTGAATTCTATCTCTGATACTTGTGAAGCCTAGAATCACACAACTCCAACAAGTGAGAATTCGACCTGTGAAACTTGAGAATTGAGAACCACTCATCCCTGCCAGGCAAGCTCGAGAACCTCTCCTTTCCTTCTAGTGAGCTCCAGAACCCCACCTTTCTTACCGCTGAACTGTTGAACCCCACCCACCTCTTCCATACACGTGGACTCCAAAGGCTGCCAACAGCTTTATTTTCCCCCTGGGTATCCATAACATGACACCTTGCAATATATCTCTCTTCTGTTTACAGATACTGAAGTTCAAATCAAGTCGGCCTCAAACTCATCCGGGCTTACCCGTGAGTCACTAGACCATCTGCAGCCTCAGGGCGAGTGGGACTTCCTCCACATTTCTGTGACCAAAGGGCAGATCAGTTTTAACAATCTACGATGGGAAACACTCAAATACACGGTACAGATAGATGTGCATTGTTGACTTCCTGTTGCCAAATAATATCCTGAATACATAAATAAAGCCAGGGATTTTGGAACAAGTGAATTAAGGCAGTAACAAGAACGCTTAACAAATCACAGGAATGTGTCATTAAGTCATTTACTTGCCCTATTTCTTATGTCCTCAATGTTAAAATTGAGACAAAGATAGCCTGAAATCATGGGTGAACATCTTCAGCCCAGGTGCTACAGGATTTTCAGTGACGTGCCATCAGAGTTATGAAGGCCTTTCACTAACCTCTCCTTATATTGCATGATTACTACAAACCGGTTCCCATTTGTTTTACTAAAAGGGGACCTATTATGCTGATCCTTCTTTCAATACATACAAGTAATGTTATAATGTTGGATGTCCATACTCAACCTCTGTAAAGTTTCTAAACATAAGATACAGGGGTTTTGCTGTAATCCTAGAACGTGATTTCCTGAACATGATTTCCTCTCTGAACAGCTTGTCCCGAGATCTTTACAAGATCTGGGCAAAACCTGACGTCAAGTTGTGCCATCCAATTAGTACAGACCTAGCCAGAGCCAATCACGGCACTGGACCTGCACACCCTGGAAACTACTCTAGCAGGCACAAACAACCACGGATCATATTACGCCTTACTAGCGTCTACACTTCCGGAAATACAAAAAGAAGAAGAAGAAGAACCACAGATCATTTGAGGAGCAGCTTTGTCAGTATGTCTCCCAAAGCTCCTGGTCCGTGTTTTTTTGGATGCGAAAAAAAAGCACTACTATTTTCTCTTACAAAAGACGATATCACCAGAAATCAGTGGGTAGCTTTTTTGTGTGCTTGTGGCAAACAGCTGCACTCAAAGGGAACGTTAACTGTTTGTGCTTGGCATTTCACTGGAGACAGCTTTGTCAATAAAGGATAATTTGACATTGGATATGCGTCTCAGCTGCTGCTGGAGCAGTTGCATCAATCAAGCACTAGGGGTCACAAGCTGTAAGTAATGATAAAACAGCAAATAATGTAAGTGAAGCTAATGTGTTACGGGTGGCTAGCAGGACCGCTAATGATAGTTAGGCTGTGTTCAATTTGTACTGGGAAGTCGGGATTTCCGAGCTCCCAGTTGGAAATTTCAATTTGAATGCCCCCTGAAGTCGGATTTCCAACTCAGAAAGTCGGAGATTCCTCACCTACCCCAAGTTCCGAGTTCCGACTTTAAGATGGCTGCACTGTAAATCAAAAGTAAGTGAAAGCTGTAACAACCAACTTTATATTTACAATTCTGGGTCATTCACGATTCATTAAATCAGTCGTACACACAGTGTTGAATAGAGCTTATCGGTGGACTTATTGCTATGGTGTTTGCACGCGAAAAATACCGAGTAATGTATCGTTGTCAACTTGTATTGCTAACAATAGCTAATAAAGGCTATCCTTTTGGCTAGAGGACCTCAAGTCAGTTTTCCGACTTACTTAATAGAACGCACTTAGCTCGGGTATGACGTTATTCCCAACCCCGACTTCCAACTTCCGAGCCAGATCAAATGCAGCATTAGCACTAACAACTGGCCTCAAACGCAGGCTTTGTAAAATATCTGAAGAGAAAGCCTGGATTGGTAGCAACTGTCCGTGACTCACAGACGCGGAAGCAGTAAGTTTGACCATCATGTGTTGCTTTTCTGCACAAGCCTACCTAACGTGACAGCCTGTTGAATGTGGCTGTAGCACTGCGGCTAACATAGTTAAGTTACTGTTGCTAATGTTTGTTCCCTAAATATGCAAGAGTAATATCGGGGACATTCAACAGAAGGTGTGTGAACATAAACCTCATTTGAAGCTAAATTTTTATACTTGTTTGTAATTTGGATGCTTGGTACAACGGTTCATGGTAACGGAACTTGCTGTCTGTAAAACCTGCATTGCAGGGTCACGTTTGTCTCTGTTGTTATGATGACCGCTGGGTTACTACCGTATGTTAGTTTGTGTTCTGTGCTACTTTCAAAATGCTCCTGGTTAATTTATATGCAGTAATTCAGATTGGTATGCTTGTGTTACTTTGGTTAACATCAAGGTGGTAGTTTCATCATAATGTTACCTGACCATAGCCCAACAGTTGAAGCAAGCCGGAGAGGTGTTGTGCGTGTCTGCAAAATTGGGCTGATAAGGCTGCAGTTAGACCAGGCGTAGGCTTTGCGGAGCTTGGGGTACGTGTTTGGATTTTTTTACTGCTGCTGTGAAACGATCTTTTGCTTATCCATGACCAGGGTCAGCTGGGTACTTTGCCGTGGTGTGGGTTTAGCTTTCTGATCCTACCGCGGTGAAAGCAATCGCAAAACGCATTGTAATTTTTCTGGAAAAACAAATGATTTCTCTGCATTGCCTTGACAGAATTTCATCCACCTTTGAAAATTGTTCTGGCAAATAAAAAGCCGAAAAAATCGTGGGGATCGGATACAGATTTTTTTTTTTTTCAGGTAGAAGTTATCCCACATAAGCAATGCTTACACTGTTTGTGTGTTTTTGCTTTCTCAGAGCACATCCCGGATTGCTTTTTTTGTTTTGGTGGAAATGGTTAACAGGAGCTTATAGCAAAATTTCCTCCGGATAGCTGTATATAACATGACTATATAACAGTACAGCTACAATAACATGCATGCAAGGTGAGACAGTAAGAGTAACTTGCCACTCATTAAAGTCCTGCTGTAAACATTGCTGCAATACTTCAATTGCTTCCTCCCTCCCATTCTGAAATTGTATTGTCAAACAAGTTTTCACTACAATACATGCCGGGATGTGTCCTTCCGATATCTGCTATCTTGGTTTCCTGGTTTTTTCGGTCTGCAATCCCCGGAATTGAAGTGGCCAGGCAGCCAATCGATCAGTCAGGGTCATTAAATAGATTATTGCCCATTTCAAAACGGCTTAATTCAGGCAACAACGATCCAATTAGAGAAGAGGTCTCAATTGGCCTGGATGTGTGTGGGTTTTTTTTTGTTACTGAATTCTTAACATTATTTTAAAGACCCAATGGACATACACTGCCCGGCCAAAAAAAGTTGCACACTCAAATATTTAGTTGGAACCCCTGTAGCTCTGATTACAGTGCATATTTGTCTTGTCATTGTTTTTGACAACTATATGCAATGCCAGAACATTTATTTTCGATCAGAAATGCCATAATTTTTGGCGAGATCTTTCTTCTTGACATAATGGTTGAACCACTTGGTCTTTCTTGAGCACATCCCAATAACTTTTAATTTGTTTAAAGTCAGGACTTTGTTGGCAAATTTGTTTGTCCTCATACTTGTTTTTTGTCATTCATGGTTTTCATTGCTAAATACAGGCCAATAACTTGCCCGTTCTGAAATACTGTAACATCTTTTCCCTCCATCAAATGTGTCTTCCGACTATTTTTTAAGAAATGAGAAGGGCCTTCATCAGTCAGGCCTAAAATGATTATTGCCAGCTGAAACATATTAATAACCGCAATAATGATCCAATTATAGAATTTGTTCATTAATTTCCAAACGGTGACTTTTTTTTTTGGCCGGGCAGTGTATTTTAAACAACTAAATATAGCATAATAGGAGACCTTTAATGAGCAACCAAGCACTAATTTGCTCATTTGTGAAAAATTGGTAGAATGACTGGCCACTTTGATTTTAGTTGGCATTATTTTCCCTTGCATCGGAGATGTCCTCAATGATGGCATAAAACGTCAATATTTCCAAAGCTTCTCAATTCATGTGCCTCATAAAACAGCACTATTTGATAGCTGGGCCTGGGCCTATAAGTGACGCCATTCTGCATCAACATTTGACAGGATTTGATATGCTTAAGAGGAAATTTTCCATTTTAAATATGTTCTTCTTACCACTGAAAACATTTTGAATAAGTTACCAACCATCTGAAAATAAATTTTTTTAGGCAAAATGATATTTGACAGATGACAATTCAGAGAAAAGAATTGGATCAATTATTTGAATTATTGCCATCCTTACATCATCCCAAGCCGCCATCCAGTTACTAACAGACTGCAAGGTAACACCACAAATAAACAATAGTGAAGATAACCTTCCCAACGAACTGAATGACTTTTATGCACGCTTTGAGGCTCTTAACAACGCACAACCTGAAAAAACTACACCAACCCCTGAGGAACAGGCGTTTTGTCTGATCACTGCTGACATCAGGAGGATGTTATCCAGAGTCAACCCAGGGAAAGCAGCTGACCCAGACAACATTCCAGGGCGTGCGCTCAGAGACTGTGTTGATCAGTTGGCAGATGTTCTGACTGACATCTTTAACATTTCACTGAATCAGGCCTCAGTCCCTGAGAGCCTTAACCCTTTAAGGCCTAATGCAAAAATCCCAGCAGAGAATCATGCTGCCATGTTTACCATAGTAACCTGTATTTGGGCTGAAGCACAGCTTCTCAGCTTTCAGGAACAGTTGGATTTTTTTTCTATTGCGCAAAACTTACTGTAATTACGGTACTTTCAAAATTACGCGTATATCTGTGTCGGCAACGACACGTTCTTAAAATGCCACATGCTGTCCCGGTTTGAATGGGTTAAGAAGACAACCATCATCCCTGTGCCAAAAAAAGTCATCACCAGCATGTCCCAATGACTATCGTCCAGTAGCACTGCCACCAATCATGATGAACTCCTTTGAGCGACTGGTCAAGAGTCACATCCACTCATCCCTTCCCAGCTCACTGGATCCACGAAAATTTGCCTACCGTCCCAATCGCCCTGCATGCTTCACTCTCACATCTGGACAACCCAAACACATATGTCAGAATGCTGTTCACTGACTTCAGCTCAGCATTCAACACTATCATTCCCCAGCAGGTAGTAAACAAACTGTCCATGCTAGGCCTCAACACCCACATCTGCAACTGGATCTTGGACTTTCTGTGCGAGCGACCGCAGTCTGTGCGCATCGGCAGCAGGATATCGGACACCATCAAACTGAGTGCAGGAGTCCCCCAGGGGTGCCTGCTTAGTCCACTGCTGTTCACGTTGCTCACTCATGACTGTACTGCAAAGTCCAGCTCCAACATTGTCATCAAGTTTGCAGATGACACCACTGTAGTGGGCCTCATAAGCAACAACAATGAGGTACCATACAGAGAGGGGGTGAGGCATCTAGTGAGCTGGTGCAAAAACAACAACCTGTCCTTAAATGTGGACAAAACTAAGGAGATGGTGATTGACCTGAGGAGGAGGCCCACTCACCAGCTCCCCCTGCTCATCCATGGCTCTGAGGTGGAGAGAGTCACTACCACCAGGTTTCTGGGCCTCAACATCTCCAATGACCTATCCTGGACCACCAACACCAACTCTGTTGTGAAGATGGCACAACAGCGTCTTCACTTCCTACGGAGACCAAAGAGAGCCAGCCTATCACCACCCATCCTTACCATCTTCTACAGGGGCACTGTGGAGAGTGTGCTGAAAACTGTATAACTGTGTGGTACGGAAATTGCCACACAGTGGACCGCAAGGTCCTTCAATGCATTGTAAGAACAGCGTAAAAAAATCATCGGGTGCCCCCTCCCTCCCATCACGGACCTCTTCAACACACGCTGCCTGCGTAGAGCCTCTGCAGTCAGAGGTGACCCCTTTCACCCCTCCCATGGACTGTTCAAACTCTTGCCATCAGGCAGGAGGCTCCTCAGTATCAGAACTCACACCACAAGGTTCTGTAACAGCTTCTTCCCTCAAGCTGTCGGAGCCCTCAATAATCTCATTTAAACTTCACTGCTGCATACACATCCACACATACATACACACACACACAGGTTGGGCATTTTTTATTTATTTCCATTTATTTTAACTGGACTTGCACTAGTACAATTGTACCTTAATATAACTACCTCTTATTGCTCTTTGCCAACCAAGCCATGCCCTGTCTTGTTGATATCGTATTGTTTGCGGTTTTACTGTCTTTGTGGTTGTTGTTTTAAATTTTGTTGTGTTTTTAATTTTTTCAATTCTTAATGCACTTTGAGTCCGCACGAAAGGCCATTTCGTTTCGCTACTTCTTAGAGCATGTGGTTGAAATGACAATAAATGAGTCTGAGTCTGAGTCTGTGTATTACATGTATATTGTAAATGTGGCCAAACAGTAATCTCATTGTTATTTCTTAATGAATTCTTCCTCATTATAGGCTCAGGTATCAGCCTTGATTAATCAGTAAACAAATAGTTAGATTATTAATTGGACAATTTTAAATGGGAACAGACATTTACCCGTAAAAGGTGAGCGTACTGAAGGGCTCAGACAACACGCTACTGAAAATTGCGTTTTGCCGGTATTACCTCTTGAGGGAGTTGGGGCTGAAGAGGTTTTTAAAGCACCACAGTACATAATGGTATAACTCACAGTAGATTGGATTAAACCTTTGTATTTCTCTATCTCTCCCATGTGCAATTGCCCTGTGTCCCCTCTTCCTCTGCCTATTCCCTTCTTCCTTTCTCCTCCATCTCTCTCCATTTTCCCTCTCTCTTTCTTGCTCTCTACAGATCACCTTTAAGAGGAGACCCATGGTGATTGTGTTGCACTTCATGTTACCCCTCCTCTTTTTTCTCATACTGGACCTGTGCACCTTCTTCATCTCTGACTTCGGAGGGGAGAAGCTGGGCTTCAAAGTGACTGTGCTCCTGGCCATATCCGTTCTGCTGCTCATCCTCAATGAACTCCTGCCCTCTTCGTCTGGCAGAACGCCCCTGATTGGTGAGGCCAGTTTGATTGACAGCAACAGATCTCACAACTGATTGGTGCTTGGGAAAAAACGCCACTGCTAAATAGGTGGCTCTTGCTGTGGAAGTACATTTTTGTTCTTTAACCCCTCTGCGCAGATGTCGACGTCAGCGGACATAGAGCTGCTCTATTTAGGCATGCAGTTACACTATTCTATCACTAGATGGTACCCCCGGATCAGTTATTGAATATTCACTAGCAAGCCAAGCTCGAACATGGTTTATAATATGGACGAATTCAGTTCCATCCCTGTTTCCCTGGAGTTGCATGAATTAAGTTCCTCAGCTAAGCCTGATGTGCAAGCTGCTCAATATACTTGCCCACGGTATCTATCCAGCTGTTCAAAAAATGATCTCTTGCGGCAGAAAAAATCGTTGTCCTTTGTAGCAACCACTTCAGCTATAGTGAGTCAATGGTACCCCAATTAAGTAGTTAAGAAAAATCAGTTTTCTGAAGCAAAAATTCAACATGGTATTCATACTATGTCATTTTACTATCAATTGTAGTCATCACTAATCAAAAATGTATAGTTCCCTACAGTAGATTTACGTGTAGATTTCTCCATCAATGAATTCAGCGCTCCCTTATATCCTCCTGGGTACTCTCCTTGATTAGCCATGCACTCAACTGCTTACTTAGGCTCATCTGCATCATGCAGAGTTATAGTTCACACGCATGTGAAACTTAATGATCAATTGATTGACACATTTCTTATCCAATTCCAGAGAGCATAAACTTTCCACAGAAAACCGAAAGACATTAACATAACAGAACATAACATAAGTGGCAACAACAGGCCATTCAGCCCAACTAGCCTCACCAGTTTCTTGTTACTATAGTGAATGTATCACTTCAGATTCTCAATGACTCAATGGTATCCAGCGCTAAACGAAGCCTGCTCTTGAAAATTCCCAAGGTTTCTGCCTCAACAATACGGTCAGGCAAGCTATTCCACACTGTGATTGCATTTATTGGACCATCATAAAAGTATTCAAACCTTTCCATAACAGCAGTTGGGTTGGATTCTCTTAATGTTGCACAACTGAAAATGACGCAATTGCACAGTAAAAAAAAGACTTCCAAAACCTGCCTTTAGTGCTCACTTACGTTTATAGGATTTAAATGAGATAAGAACTTAGTCAATGGGAATTATTCGGAATGAAACAGGACTGGAGGGTTCCTTCTACTGAATAGATCTATGTCTCTGGAGGAATTCAATCAAGAAAAGGGTTTTGTTCATTTTATGAATAAGTGCAATTTTAGATTTTTTTTTACATATGGCTAGCTGGCTAGCTGTTTTTTATTCTCGGTTTACCATAGACATGATGATCACAGAGCTTGTTTGCCACATTGGTTAGTAAGAGTTACGGTTAGTCTTTGCTGATAATACTGCGTGTGGTGGCATTTTGCTCAATGTGGCTCTGTTTTAGAATTTATACCATATTCAACTAAATCAAATGCTGAGGTTTTGGCTCGTTTAAAATGTGAACAGCTCAAGCACTTCGATAGACCCTCTGCTACATTTGTTGCCCCATTCTGTTCAATCTAGGGTAGAATATTGCCTGCTTTTACCTGATAGTGTACTGTCTGTTTTGTTATAATAGGGTATATTTCAGATTTTACTGAGTTAGTGAGTTATACTTGTTCCTTATAAGGTTTGGAAAGTGTTTATATAAGGTTGCAAGCTCAGAAGTGGGAACTGCTAGCTTTTCATTGCAGGGTGAATTTTCTGACCATTAAATAAGCAGTTGCTTTAATGAGTGTGTGTGCTGGCTTGTGAGACTGAAGAAAAATGGACAAAATTCGAAACTTTATCATGGAGAAAAGACATGTTTTGGGTTTGGAGAGGTTACTGGTGACCATTGATGTCCAACTGCACCCATGCTAAATTCAACCAGAAAATCATGAATTCATTTTGAATTTCATGTGTCAAAGTTGATTTCTGTTAAATATATGATTATTTTATGATTTGATAGTGTGCCATTTTGAGGGAAATGAGAGTTTGGGGGGCCACCTGGAGAGCTGTCTTATTTGGCTCCAAAAGAGTAGATAATTTAGAATTTCATGCTCATATGAAGAGCACTTGTGGTCAAGGAGTTTATGATCGCAGAAATGAATAGTTTTAACCCCCAGCTATTTTTCAATTCTCAGTATTATTATTATTATTTTTACAATTTCAATGCTGAATTCTCATTATGTTTTTTTATGTTTGCATTCCTTTATCTCTTCCAAAATCATGAAAATAAACTGAATGCGATGGAATTCTAAATGCTAGAAGCCATTCAGTCAGTTGAGCCATTCCATTCCCCTCTGTGAAGCTGCAATCTTGAATTATGAAGCCTTAAATAAGGTAAATTTATTTGGCCTCTGTGCAAAGGGGTTAAGGCACGTTTTGGTCCTAATGAACCCTGAAATCTACAAAAATGTTCTTTGGGGACTAGTAAGTGCCTTTTTCATACAAGTAGGTAAAAGTTCATTTTTAAAACCAATGGCTAAAGATCCAGTTTCACATCTCTGTAAGATACCACCTAAATGGCATCCATTTTTACTTTTAAAGTCACTTATTCTTACCTTTTTTGGGAGTTTTCTATGTAGCTTAAATGAGCCTTTAAATCACGAGAATTTGCCCCTGAAAAGGCAATAAAATGTCTTTGATATCGTGGTCGCTTTGAGTTAGCATCTCAGTACCTAAACACATCCGGATGTGAAAGTCTTGGAAAGCGGGGAGAATCAGTACAGTAATTTCTCAATCCCATTGCTGAAAGTGACGGTCCATTAAAGTCTAAATTTACGTCTGAGGTAAGCGCAATCTCTATTACCAACAATAGTACATTACCTTAAGTAAATTTTCTGTCAACACTCACTTTTGCATAAATCATAAAAAATATTTTTGATAAACGGAACAGTAAAGTTTGACGCAGATATTACGTCAACATTTTTTATATGTTCTACGTCTTCACAGTTGCTAAATGTATCACTCCCCTACAGTGCCTCTCTCTCACTCTCTCGCAAACAGACATCTGCTTAACCTATCGAAGGATGTAAATTTTGCACAAGATCAATAGCCCATCCTTGGTGGGGATCAGATCGAGGGTGAATTCGAATTGTCGAAAACAGGTGGTCTTTTTCCCTTCATCTCCACTTTTTCTTGACCTTGCGGCAAAACATCACGCGGGTCTAGTAAAGTCACAGGGAGATTTTTAAGGTTTCTTGGGACTTTTTTGAGAAAGGGTGGATGTCCTCACCTTCAGTACATCACGAGCTTGATGATAATCGATTTAGACACAACTGTTTCATCAGTAAAACAACACCTGCAAAAGGTTGCAGCAGCTGCAAAGGATTGTGGTCAGTAATTGATCGGTTGTCTTTTTCTTAGTCCTCTTGTGTTCTCCCGAACATCTTTACTCATGAGGCTTTCAATTGAGGTTAAGGAACAGTGGTTAGGAATTAGACGATGGGACGTTTTTAACTATCTGACCTCCACCTGCATTGCCTTGCTGGATAGATGCAAAGAGGGAGCTAATTGCCTCCATTCCTTCATGGAGTGGAGAATTTGGCAGCCTGTCAAAGTATTTCTGGGTCATGGCTGTTTCTGGGCCAGGTTTCTTGCTCTTTAGAGAATTCAAATGCACCCGAAGTCCCTTCTAATTTACATCGTAGAGCCAACTCTTACCGGCAAAAACCTTCACTCTATTGCAGCCACTTACTGCGTTGGCACCTTTGCGTTCCTGTTTGTGAGCCTCCTGGAAGCTGTACTGGTGAAGTACCTGATGGAGAAAGATGCCACCGCAGTGCAGGATCCGACTGATGGCGAGACTCACGTCAAAAGAGGTGACCAACAAAACATATGCTAATCCTACGGGTTGCTTTGCGCTGTATGGTGTTTGCCCGCAACATATATTCCTATCCCGAGTTACTTAAGCAGATGCCATTTTTACGAACAGTCCATCTTCACGTCTCCATACCCTTGCATTTGATTTGGAACAAACGTATCCATTTTAAACTTGCTGTGATCGAACGAGTTGCAATTATCTTTCTTGCCCTCTGTTCCTGTATAGTTTTTCAACATGTAGCCTACATTTTCTTTATTTCCCTCATGTCTGTTGCGTATATGATTTGACTGAACGTGATGAGAATCAGTGGCGTTCCGTCAGATGTTCAGAGGACCTTCAGTAACCTCACCCTTTTCCACATGATTGCTCTCAAGCAGTACCCCTTTTAGTTTGCCTGAATAACAGTCATACAATTTATTCACTGAATAACCAAGATCAATACATGACCTGTAATGATTTAGGAATTATAATGACAAAGTGATTGCCTATGAGCAACATTTATATAATTGATGTGATGTTGTAAGGATGGCTATAAACTGAATAAATGCAAAATATCCAAAACTTTCACTGACTTCCATCCCTCTTGGATTTCTGGAATTTGCTCAGTTATTGCAGTCCCAACAATGTCACTCCGCTGTCTGTCATGCCTAACAACGCCCTTTAACCATGACTATATTCAGAATGTAGAACAGATTCTCCTACCTTACTGCTTGATGAGCCTTGCGAGCTAATGTGCTACATGAGTTCAGAATCTATAAAGACATTGACATTTTATGTCAACACTTATGTGCAGAAGAAAAAGCCTCATCAACCTTGTAAGGATGGAACGATCCATCGCGAGACAGTTAGAAATCAATGCAATAGGCCATTTGCAGGAATTGATCACATGACAAATTACTCCATAGCGATAAGACCGTGTTGTGCAAGCGAACTCTACATTCCTTGACGACCATAAGAGTTTGACTGGCAGCGCGTGACATTCCAATACTTTAGTGACTGTTTTGACCTTTTGTTCTGTGTTTTTATGGTTCATTTTTACTGTGTACTCAAAAGATGATATATTTTATCATTTGGTGTAATATGTTTGCCATTTACTGGCCGCAAAAGCGAATTTTTGACTTCAAGTTGGTTGCTGCAGACCGAAACTCACGTGTGAAATGGTGGAATTTTCAGGTATGTTTCTTATTAAACTCCTTTTTAGCATTCATCGTTCAATGATCGTTAAGAAGATTCATAAAACTAAACTTGGATAATCTGAAGAGATGTTTTGGTGCCATATTATAAGCATTTGAGGCCATTTTAAACCCAAAATCTTCATGTGTGATATGTTTGCCGCCAGCTTAAGCGCGAAGATTATTTCAACTCGCTAAGCTGTCTTTATGCTCAAATCAGGCTCTCAAGTTGACTTTTTCTTGATATTTATTACGTGTAGACGACTTGGCCGATCTCTCAAGGTTTACTGAAATGACATTTTCATTGGAACAACAACCGACTCCAAGCACGAGTAAAGCGACATTATCTTCCCATCTTCATTGTTGTGTTCCTACGTGTACTGGCGATTCTCGCTACAACAAGGAGCTTTCCTTCCATCGTTTCCCAAAGGATGCATCACTAAATTGGCTTCAAACGCGAATAATAAGGCCACAAAACACATCTAAAGATTATCCAAGTTTCGTTTTATGAATCTTCTTAAAGGGGACCTATTTTGCTATATTTCCAAGGTTATATTTTGATCTTGGACTCCCCTAGATTACTCCTGATCGTTCAAAGTCCTAAACAGGGTCCTTATTTAGCTCATACTGCCATCCTCGAAAAAAAAAAAGGAGTTTAATAAGACCTAAACATACCTGAGAATTCCGCCATTTCACACGTGAGTTTCGGTTGGCAGCAACCAACTTGAAGTAAAAAAACTCGCTTTTGCTGCCAGTAAATGGCAAAAATCTTACACCAAACGATAAAATATATCTTCTTTTAAGTACACAGTAAAAATTGGCCAAAAAAAGACAGAACAAAAGGTCAAAATAATCACTGACGTATTGGAATGTCACGCACCCCCAGTCAAACTTTTTTGGTTGTCAAGGAATGTATAGTTCGCTTGCACACCACGGTCTTGCTGCTATGGAGTAATTTGTCATGTGATCAATTCCTGCAAATGGCCTATTCGCTGAAAGAGAGCGAAGGCACTCTCGCTGGATTCAACACTCACTTCCTTGACAATGCTTCACGCTCACATCATTGCAACACATTCACTCGTACACCTAACATACGACAAGAAATACTTAGTATTTGACGTTCAAAATATACTGAGCAATGCTTTCTGTTCTTTTATAAAGAGCATAGTTTGGGTTTAAGATAGCTGAAAATGTAGCATAATTCCATACATAGACACGAGGGCCATGGTGATAAACACTGTGCAAGTTGTTTGGTTCATTCGGCGTGAACCAGTTGCCACAGCTGCGGCAGGTTTACCTCTGAGTGACGTCAAGACTTTGGCAGCGCATTGAGTGACGATTAAATTAGGTTGAGATGAAAAATGAATCGCGATGCCCTTTTTTAAACAGCAGAGGGCGTAATTTACTTTTGAATTCACTTGTTCGACGCCATACTCAGTTGCACCTTTATGAGGAAGATTTATGCATTGTTTCGCACAGTTTACCCCTCCTCTGGAAATAAAAAGGGATTCTCTTTCATTTGCTAAGGATAAAAAAAAATATATATTTTTAAGTTTTTGTGCGTTTAAATAAATGTAGACTGTATTTGTTGTAAAATATGCACTCATTGCAGAGTTTCGTCAAAAATGTTGTGTTTTTTGTCTGAGAAATAATTAAAGGAGTCTTTTTCAGTCATAATTTGTCTGCAAGCTCAGTCTGCTAAAAACATGAGAAAATCGTATTGTTAACTCAGTTTTGGAAATCATATCAAGTTGTGAGTTGAGTGTATCATTAAATCCCCATAACCTTGTGATGCTATGTACAACGATGCTATGGAAATTAAATTTGACAGTCATTCTACCATTTGATCATAGCAACTGGTATCAATCAGGCAAAGTGAACTGCAAGGGGATTAGTTAATTTTGCATTGAAAGGTGAAGTTACATGAGGCCTTTGTTTCCGCCGACGGATCGCTACAGATGAGAATAAAGATCATCTCTCTGCATCCACTTGGCTAGCAATTAGGCCAGCAAGGCCGCCCTCTTAAATGGGGGCATGGACTTATTTTCTCTCTGACTTCAAAATCTCACCACCCCGGCCTCTTAGAGACAGAGCTGGAGCAAGACGTCAGCGGAAGCGCCAACCACACCGACTCCCAGCTGCTGCGCCTCGCTGTCCAGGAGCTGCGCGCGCTACGGCGGAGCGTCCTGACCCAAACTGCGGTGGAGCGAGGGAGGTGCTACCTCGCTACTGGACAAGAGTCGCTAAACGCATAAATGTGACTTTCTACAGCCTCTACCTCATCGCCGTCTTTGTGTTGCTGCTGTTTCTGTCCGTCCAGTGGGGAGCCTAGCACAGATGCCATGCACTTTGTAAAGTTGTCCCTTAGCAGCTTGAAAGAGTGGTAGGAAAAACTAAAAAAAAAAAAAAAAGAAGGGTTTCATTATTACTTTCAGTCTGGGAGTATACTATATGGGCATTCTGGTTGGAATGTGTTGGAACAATGGGCGGGGGCCCTGACGACAATGTAAACAAAGGCTCAGAAATAAATATTGTTTTTTTTATTTTGATTGTTCAAATTTTATTGATATAAATGGTAAGTAAGCCGTTTATGTGTCTGTTCACTTTGGGGACACTAAGATCAATACTGCTATAATCACTGGTCACAAATCAACAAGTCACTGCTTTTTCTGGCAATCAAACATCAGGTACGACTGATGGGTACAACAGAACCCGCTATAGGCCCATTTCTTGTTTGATATTGCTGAGTTGCTCAATGGCAGTACTAACTGTGGAAACAATATCTGTTTGCGTAAATAGATTTACATACTGCGAGATACTTACAAATGCCAGGTTGTACTATTTGCTTACAGGGGAATTTCATTATTACAAGCATTGTTGAAACCCTGAAACCCTCCATCCATTCTGTTCACTCCTAAACCAACACTATCTGCTTGCTGAAATATACTGCATCTTGTTTTGTCATAGAATCTTTGGCGTCCTATGATCTTTTGCCTCTGATTTCAATGCATTCGCCCTCTGCAGAGAAGTGTGGGACGTTATCAAGAAACTGATGTGCTGTTGTGTTCTGAGTAGAGTCACTAAACAGAGAGAGTAGCAACAACTCAAGAATAGGAGCCATTTTGTTTACATCCCTTGAAACCGAGCTATTGTGCTCAATGAAAATTGTTGGATTTTTTCATACTTTTTTCATCAGGGAAACATATTAATTTTGGGTGGAAAACAATAAACCAGGTGGCAATGGTTTTGACAAGCATAAGAGGGGAGAATGTTCGGACAAGAGAAAAGGGAAAATGAGAAAAAAAACTCATTCATTTTGAGACGGTGCCTGTTAAGGCGATGGAAACAAAATGAACCCGTGTCCAGATTTTCCGGAACCCAGATGTTGCAATTCTGAGAAACTAGCTAGCTGCAGATGCTGAAATTATGGAGAATGAGCATTAAAGTTATTTATTTCATTATCACTAGCTGCCTGGTCAGTGTAACCTGATTTAAATCTATAGACAAGTAGTAATTCTATAAACAAGTTGGCCAGTTACTGCATTAAGATGGCTAATTTAAAATTGAGTAAAATAGCCTGTCAAAGATGTTACCAAACGCTAACTTTACTCGACTCAAGCAGCAGCCACGTAAGTTTAATGTTAAATGTTCGGCCAGTGAGTTAGCACAGCATCAGTGCATTGTTGCTAACCTTAATGGATTCATGGAAACACTAGCTACCTAGCTAGTTTGCGGTGACAGACAAAACCTTTGGCAGTCAAGTAGCCAGATGGCTAACATGAAGTATGTTAGGTGGGTGCTACTGGCTAACAGCAGGGGCCAACACTTCAGCCTCCCTGACTATGGCAAGCTAAAGTTGTATCAATTTTTTTTCTGGACTAGCTGGCAAACAGTTTGCTTGCTAACTCCCTACATGTTTATATAATTGACCAGCCTTAAGTCTACGTCAAACCATTAGATTGTTTCAAATGTATCAACAATTGAGGCCATGACATCCACTAACGCACAGCTGCGCTGGTAGAAGTGAAGAGGTGAACACTTCCTGCGTCACAGAATTGGATAACTTACTTGGTTTCATAGTTTCATTATGGTTTCATGGTTTCATTATGTGAGTCACATAAATGGCCTGGTAGTGCACCTTTTGAATCGCATTAGCTGCCATACCGCCATTCGACCTGCTCCAGCAATGTGGTTGAAGCTAAGCAGGTGTGGGCTTGTTTAGCACTTGTGTTAAGTATGAGTATTTTGTGGACAGCACTGTATATCATTTGTAAATGGAAATTTGTTAGACACTATTTAAATGCCCATTATGACTGGTCAGCGATTTGTTTATTTTGGTTATCATTTAGCAGCCTCTGGTGGTATGTCTGTTGAAAAACATGATCTGATGCAATACCACTTCTTTGTGGTGAAATAGACTAGTGCTTTCTAGAAGCTTCTGGCATCTTCCTGCCTGGAGGGGGCCGGATCACCCAGGAATCCTGTAGATCTTTCCAGAATGTTACTAGTCTATATAAATGCTGTGATTTTGGTCAGTAGGGGCAGAGTTTTTGTTTTGGCAACAGAATTACATAGTGGCATTAGAGTGTTATTATAAGATTAAACAGTGGATTATTTGTAGAAGTTTTTTTTTTTAATTCAGTGAAGAATAAATTTGTTTAAGTTGTCATTGCTGGTTTTCTTTGTTGTGATTGTCAAGTCATAGCAAATTGGAGTTCCACCGAGACAAACCATTCATTGGATCAATGATTGGATTCACCAAAGATTAAAGCTGAACTATCATTTTAAATCTTGTGACTATTTGAAAAACCAGCAATCATGACTTCTGATGTTGAAAGTTTTTTGAAAACTCCAACCCAGGAATCAATTGTGCTGGCAAAGAAGAAGGACTTGCTGCAAATAGCCTCAACCCTTGGATTATCTGATGTGAAATCATCAATGAAGAAACAAGAAATATTCAACATTTTGGTGCAACATTTCATCGATGAAGATATCTTTGGGGAAGAAGCAGCAGAATTGATTAAAGATGTGGAAGTGCCTGCAACAGAGCTGCAAAGACTTGAGATGCAGCTACGCCAGAAACAACTAGAACTGGAAGAAAGAAGGTTGGAGAAGGAAAGAACTAGAAGAAAGAAGACTGCAAGAAAGAAGGTTGGAGCAGGAGAGAGAACTAGAAGAAAAGACTGGAAGAAAGAAGGCTGGAGAAGGAGAGAGAACTGGAAGAAAGAAGGATGCACTTGCAGTACGAATTGGAAATGAAGAAAATAGAAGCAGGTACTGTTACAAAATCTTTTGGACTTTCTGATCATTTTGATGTGGTTAAACACATCAGACTTGTTCCTCCCTTCCTAGAAAATGATGTAGACCAATACTTTACCCATTTTGAAAAAATTGCTGAAAATTTGAAATGGCCAAAAGAGCATTGGACAATGATGTTACAAAGTGTTCTTACTGGTAAAGCTAGGAAAATCTATAACCAGTTATCTGTCCAACAGTGTTCTGATTATGATTTTGTCAAATCTGCCATTCTGAAGGGTTATGAATTGGTCCCCGAGGCTTACAGGCAAAAATTTTGGAATTCTCGCAAGGAAACTCACATGTTGAGTTTGGCAGGTTGAAGGAACAGTTGTTTGATCAGTGGTGTAATTCCATGAAAGTTGAGAAAGATTTTGACAGAATGAGGCAACTTATTCTGGTTGAGGAATTCAAAAGGTGTATCCAGCCTGATATCAAGACTTACCTTGAGGAGAAACAAGCCATTACTTTGCAAGATGTTTCCACCCTGGCTGATAGTTATGCATTGACTCATAAGTCTTCTTTTGTCCAAAAATCCACTTTTTCTAAATTTCAAGGCAAGTCTCAGTCCAAGACTTCATCTAATAACACTTCTAATGATTCCAAGGCCACTTCTGAGAGGAAACCTTCCAGTGAGAAGCAATCCTCTGATTCTTTACCTTCTGTGTCTTGCCAATATTGCAAAAAGCAAGGCCACCTTATTTCTGAGTGTTATGCTCTCAAGAAAAAACAACAATGAGAAGAAACCAAGCCAACTGCTTTCACTAGGAGTGAATCTCTTGTATCAAAGGTCAGTTCGTCTGAGCTTCTACCTTCTGTGTCTGATTCTGTCATGGAGGGTTTTGAGCCATTCATCACCGATGGTTTTGTCTCACAACAAATATGGTGTGCTTATGAGAAAGTGGCGTCCACCTGATGTTTCTGCAGATGAAGAGTGGATGATCACCCATCAAATTGTTCTTCCAAAGTCTTATCGTCAGGAAACTCTTAGTCTGGCCCGTGACAATCCTATGTCAGGTCATTTGGGTATCAAGAAGACCCTTCAACGTGTCAGGAATCATTTCTTCTGGCCGTCCATGAGGTCCGATGTACAGGAGTACTGCAAATCCTGTCATACTTGTCAAATGGTTGGGAAGCCGAACCAGAATATTCCAAAGGCTCGACTCAAGCCTATTCCCGCTTTTGAAGAACCTTTCAGTCGGATCATCATTGACTGTGTTGGACCATTGCCGAAGAATAGATCTGGTTGTGAGTACCTACTGACTATCATGTGTGCTTCCACTCGGTTTCCTGAGGCAATTCCACTTCGTAATATCAAGGTGAAGACTATCATCAAGGCTTTTACCAAGTTTTTCTGCTTTGTTGGTCTTCCTAAGTCTATTCAGTCTGATCAAGGGTCAAATTTCATGTCTGGCATATTTCAACAAGTTATGCATGAGCTTGGTATTAAACAATACAGGTCATCAGCTTACCATCCTGAGAGTCAAGGTGCTTTGGAGAGGTTCCATCAAACCCTGAAGAACATGATAAGGACCTACTGCCTTGACACAGAGAAAGATTGGGATGAAGGTGTCCATCTTCTTCTGTTTGCTGCCCGTGAAGCTGTTCAGGAGTCTCTTGGGTTCAGTCCTTTTGAGCTTGTTCTTGGGCATACAGTCCGTGGACCTCTGAAGCTTCTGAAAGAAATGTTGCTGGCCAAAGATGATGTCCCAATGAACTTGCTTCAGTATGTCTCTGACTTCTGTAATTGTCTCTCTAAGGCTTGTGACTTTGCTAAGTCTAATCTCAAAGAGGCTCAGGGCAAAATGAAAGCCAGAAATGATCTTCATTCCCAAGATAGAAGTTTTAAAGCTGGTGACAAAGTCCTGGCGCTTTTTCCAGTTCCTGGAAACCCTCTAAGAGCCCGATATTTCGGCCCTTACACTGTCCTCAAAAAGGTCAGTGATCTAAATTACGTAATTTTAACCCTTGGAAGGAGGAAACAAAAACAAATGTGTCACATCAACATGCTGAAAGAATACATTGACAGAGACACTCAGCAAAAGCCAGTCAATGTGGTAAATACAATTGAACTGGAAAATTCTGAAGACGATTGTGACTGCCCCTTGGAAAATGAACCTGGTCCAGCCAAACTTGAAAATTCAGACATTCTTCAAAATATTGACAGCAAGTTGTCCCACCTGGACCCTTTTCAACAGCAACAGCTAAAGCAGCTCATATTTGAATATAGTCACATATTCCCTGACGTTCCATCAAGGACTGATATGGTTTTACCATGATGTCATCCTACAAGATGATGCCAAGCCTGTAAAACAGCATCCTTACAGAATGAATCCAGAGAAGCAGAAATACCTTAAACATGAAGTCAAATACCTGCTTGAAAATGACTTTGTTGAACCAAGTAACAGTGACTTTTGTAAAGCTACATTTGTTTACTTAGGTCGTATTGTAGGACAGGGTCAAGTCAAACCAATTGATGTAAAAGTAAAAGTTATCACTGAATTTCCTGAGCCTACAACTAAAAGACAACTAATGAGATTTCTAGGGATGGCTGGCTACGACAGAAAATTCTGTAAAAATTTCTGTATCATTTCTGAACCTTTGACAAATTTACTGAAGAAAAATGCAAAAGTTGTTTGGGATGAAAATGTCAAAATTCATTTGACCAACTGAAAGCTATCCTCAAACATGCACCAGTTCTCTTATCTCCTAATTTCAAAAAGGAGTTCAAGTTGGCTGTTGATGCCAGTGATATTGGTGCAGGTGCAATTTTACTGCAAGTAGACACTGATGGAGTAGATCATCCTGTTTGTTACTTTTCCAAAAAGTTTGATAAACATCAGAAAAACTATTCAACAATTGAAAAAGAATGTTTGGCACTTGTTTTGGCTTTCCAACATTTTGAAGTCTATTTGACTTGTTCAGCTACCTCCATCAAGGTCTTCAGTGATCACAATCCCCTCACATTCTTGCATAAGATCAAAAACAAGAATCAAAGATTACTGAGATGGATTTTGCTTTTGCAGGAGTATGATTTGGATATTTCTCACATCAGGGGAAAAGATAGTGCATCTGGAATAACACTTTCTCGCATGTAATTTTACGTTTCTATTTGATTGTGAAAATTGCACTGGTTGTTATGTGTATGATTGTAATTATGATCATGTAATTATGATCAATGATACTTGATGTATAAAGTTTCAAGATTATACTGATTATAAAACTGTGTTAATTTTTACAAAAGAAAGCTTTTAGCAAACCTTTCTTTTCTTAAAGAGGGGAGGTGTTATGTATGAGTATTTTGTGTACAGCACTGTATATCATTTGTAAATGGAAATTTGTTAGACACTATTTAAATGCCCATTATGACCGGTCAGCGATTTGTTTATTTTGGATATCATTTAGCACCCTCTGGTGGTATGTCTGTAGAAAAACATGATCTGATGCAATACCACTTCTTTGTGGTGAAATAGACTAGTGCTTTCTAGAAGCTTCTGGCATCTTCCTGCCTGGAGGGGGCCGGATCACCCAGGAATCCTGTAGATCTTTCCAGAATGTTACTAGTCTATATAAATGCTGTGATTTTGGTCAGTGGAGGCAGGGTTTTTGTTTTGGCAACAGTTGCATAGTGGCATTAGAGTGTTATTATAAGATTACAGTGGATTATTTGTAGAAGTTTTTTTTTTTTTATCAGTGAAGAATAAATTTAAGTTGTCATTGCTGGTTTTCTTTGTTATGATTTTCAAGTCATAACACTTGTTTTGTTGGTGACAGGGTTCCCTCCCAAATCTCCAATCCCTCCAGTCTTTGGATGGGACGTTAAACCGAGGTTCTGACTCGCTGTGGCCATTAAAGCTCCCACGACACTCTTCGAAAACAGTTCTGGGTTCCCCGGTGTCCTGACTAAATTCCCTAATAGGCTCTTTCAGCCTGGCACCTAATCATTTTCTGATTTAATTGGGTATGATAACTGTGCTCTCTTTCTCCACCATAGTTCATGTGTAGTGAATATTCTGACGCAAAATTGATCCCGCTCATCACTCTGGGAGAAGTTAAGCATTGGTGGTGGTGATGTGAGATTCCCCATATCATTATGAAGCACTTTGAGTACTTAAAAGAAAGTACTATATAAAAGCACTATATAAATTCAATATTGATGCATTCAAATAATTGGTACACTCACGGAGAGTAGCAGTGTTATGCAAATTTGTATTTGGCTTTCTTAGAATTCTTTTATTTCTGGTTCCAATGGTCCAGTGTGACTGTGAATAATGAATGGAGTTTTTGAAAATCAGGGAAAATTAGGTCCATGATTAAATAAAAGACAGGAATAGCCCCAGAGTTTCCCATGAGATCTACACTATTGAGGCTGCTCCACGCCAACTAAGCACAGAGAAACTAATCCCTGTTCAATTCCATCTGCTCCTCCGTTCTTGACTCAGCCTATATCTCAACCTGGGCTAAGTGACTCCACTATAACCTGGGGGCGGCATGGCTCAGGCGGTAGAGTGGGTGGTCTAGGAATCAGAAGGTTCTTGGTTCGATCCCCGGCTCCTCCAGAGAATGTGTGGAAGTGTCCTTGAGCAAGACACTGAACCCCACACTGCTCCTGATGAGCAGGTTGGCACCTTGTAAGGCAGCCTCTGCCATCCAGGTAAGTGAGTGGCAAAACTGTAAAGTGCTTTGGGGTCATGTCATGTGACTAGAGAGTGCTATATAATACCATTATACCATTTACAACCTGAAGAAGGAAGAGTTAGTGATGGGGAGATGATGCCTTGTGAAACGTCAAAGCCTCTCAGCCGAATGAACCACCAAAATGGTTCGACCTCAAAGCTCCAAATAAGTATGCTAGGAACACCTAGTGGTGAATGAAATTATGATGAAAGAAAAAGAGTTTCCAGTCAATCCAACCCAAAATGTGACGTTTGCTTTGTGTGCTAATACAACCAATCACTTGAGAATTAAAGTCATTTTAGTGATACATGTGTGTGAGTGTGCCGTTCAAAATTATCTCCTGAGATCCAAAGCATTTAAAATTATCAATTAATTCAAGGCCAGTCTTCCCTAGAGCAAACTGGGGTTAAGTGCTTTGCTCAAGCGCACAACAGCGACGGCGAGATTCGAACTCCTGACTTTCTGAGGCTACTGCATGTTATTCGGGTTCCTTAGCCACCCTGCCACCACCGGACATGATATTCAAAAGTGATTGATTGATTAAAGTCGTATCACACTGCATCATGATGACTGAGAATGAACGTTATTAATTCAGTAGCCATTAAAGTGATCTTGGAACTGGGTATCTTATTTTTGTAAATTACGTGTTTTAGGCAACAGGACAGTGAAAGTACTTTTGTTATTGAACATTTTTCTGGCAACATGACAGTGGAACTGATTTTGTAAAAGGGCAATGTGGTTGAGATGTGGGACAGTGCTTTGTGTAACATTGGGGGGGGGTTAATTATTTTTTTTCAAAAAGAGAATTTGCTCCAAAACCTTTGGGCTTAGCCGGTTTCTCTTTTTGGAGACAACTTCTCCTGCCTTGGAAAAAACCCGCTTGCAGGGGACAGAGGATGCAGGCGTACACAAAAACTTTAGTGATAAAATGTAGAGGTGTGGATATAATGCTTTGTGTGTGTTCCAGTACTGGAGTGGATCATCAGCTCTGTCAATATGTGGTTCTTTTATATATCGCTGGACCTCTACAATGTCTTCTGCTGTGGCAGTGTGGGTTTGTCTGCTCTTCTGCACAGTTGCATCCAAATGGTGCCACAGTCGACCTAGGGAAAATTGACAGAAAATGGATTAAATATGACTACATGGCGACAAAATCAAATTCACTATGAACATACCAGAGGAGGTGGAAGGGACTTCATCTTCATGCATTGCTGCTGATGAAAGTGGAGATGATTGTAGTCCTTTACACTAATCCCAGCAGCGAGTGTAATTTGTCTCCTTCCTGAAATAAAGTGAAATAGTTTGGCAACACAGATGCGCGAGGCCGCTGCTGCTTGTGGCGCCGACACCAAACTCGTGCACGAGCTGTCATCAAGCTCTAAGTATCAGTTCTTATTTTACAGGCCTTCTTGAAAACATCAAACAGTTGCGTCAGACAAAGAGCAAAATAATGAAGGATTACCGAATACATTTTCTTTTGTTTTCGCTTTATTTGGAAAGAAAAAAATGCGCACTTTTCAGTTGGTGTCTATGGAGCTGCCGCATCTTTGGCCACAAAATTGCCTCCAGTGGGAAACGTTGAAGCAGGAAGCTAACATGCTAACTGGCTGAAGCAAAGGTACTTCCTCGTTCTCTCTGGTTCTATTGTATATCTCTATGGTTTCTAATTGGCCTTTTGAACCGCAAGACTCTGGTGGCAAAATTAGGAACTGTAGTTGAAAACAAACTAATCTGACAATGGGTGACCCCACCATTGTGGGACCAAAGTTCACCCACTCACTGTACTCTTCAGAATTGTCCAATTTTAATAAACTTGGTGTGGTTTGAAAACTCTTCACCAACAGATCATAAATCCATTCAGTTTACATGCCTTTCACAATGTGAAAACGGCAAAATTCATAGTTCCCAATCTTGCCACCAGGGTCTTGCCTTGCGATTGGCCAATTGGAAATTAGCCACAAGGCTGCCTTGCAAATAGCCACAAAGATATTTCGATTGGCCGTTTAGTTTAAAATGTTGCTTAACAAAGCAGTTCTCCTGAGGCTACAGACTTTCCGTTTTCTTCCAGTCTTTTGTCTTTTCTTTGCAGACAGTTGGCTCTAAAAGTATACCCCGGGGTAGGTTGAAATTTTGTGCTTTCTAACTCGCATCATTTTTTCTAGCATTCTTGAACCCTCATGACTTCATGGGTATTAGAGATGGCTAAATGAAATTTTCAGAGCTGAAAGACATATTGGAGCACTGTAAAAAACTGACTAAATGAATTGTATGCCTTTTCTAGGTGTCAAAATCTTAAGCCAAAATCTGGATTTTCTTCAACAAGATTTGTTCTGCAACCAACTTCAAGCTTCAGTATCATGGGAACTATGGAGGTTCAATAGCAATACTGCTCCAATTTAATAATTATCATATAGAGTAGTATAAACAAGTATTGGAACCATAGATGTGTCATGTGTTTTCTTGTAATTCTCAAGAGAAAACTAAAAAGTGCATGATAGGAAAACTTCAAGGGGTCATATCACCATGTGAGATAGGCTGATGATCAAATCAAGTCATGGCATGTGAAAGATTACATTTTGATCTAGATTTTGATACCAGGCTCATCTTCAAGCCATGATTCCTTCTGTGTCAAATAATTTACACACTTGTCAATGTAGAGCTACATTTGCAATAGCAGATTACAGCTGCAGTTTTTAACAATGCTCCAAAATGTACTTCAGCGCTGAAAATCTCATCTAGCTATCTCTAATACACATTAAGCTCAAGGGCTCAAAAATGCTGGAAAAAATGACGGCAGTTAGAAAGTACTAAATTTCGACCTGTCTCCGCGTACTTTTAGAGCCTATAACTCTAAATATTCATGAGATAAAAATAAAATTTGGCAAGGATTCATTAAATGCACTGAAGTTACAGGACTAGAGAAAAATCAGCCGATTCCGCGGGGTGTCAGGTGGGAACTCTCTTCAGATTTGGTTGATTTTATGTGGAATGACCCAAATGCACTGCCCGGACCCTGTAAACCAATTGCCCGGAAACGACTAATAAAACAACAGAACGCTCAAGACATTAAATTACCGAAAAAGAGAATGCACTGCATAGTGCTGATAGCAATCTACACAAATGCAGAAAATTGAAATAAAAATCATTTTATCAGGTGCCTGATGGACTATTAGCCTACACAGCAGGTCAGATCACGTCCGGCGCAACCTGATACAGCAGATCCTGCAACACCGTGCATAAATGAAACTAGATCCGAGTGTGCACAATAGCCTACTCCTTTTGCTGCGGAAACAGGCCTCAATTACCGCGATCACCAATCGACTTGAGCGGATAATTAAAATTATTTACCGTGAGCTGCGGGCCGCGAGTCCGCGACTCTCCAACGTTTGCTCACGGCAAGCCAAACATGGCCTTGCGCTGGATCTTCTGCGAATTGAAGTCCTCAAAAAATTTCCAAAATCGATCTGAGATACATTTCTGAGCCGTCTCACATCTTCGAATAGGCTTCAAAGTGAATACTTCAACTGGCGAGAAAAGTAAGCTAGCCAGGGGTGCGTTTCCCAAAATCACAGATGCTAACTTATATAGTTGTACCCATAGACTGTGAATGAACGAGCTATGTAAGTTACTACGCTTTTGGGAAACGCGCCCCAGCTTATCAAAGTTAAATGTGTTTGCGTCGGATATTATTCGAAATTTCTTTTGCAGTTCGTTATTGCTAAATATTCCTGAAACCTTCCAGCGAGCGACACGAATTTGACAAATAACGACAACAAAACTACACGAAATGGTTTTGCGCGTATATTTTAGAAATATCAGCTTTATGTTCACTCAAAACATTTTCACTATCAGCTCACAGGGGGATGCTGCGGCACCCCTACTTCCCACGGCCTTTCGACAGAGGAGCAGTTGCAGCACTCGGCTGGCTCCTCTCACTGCGCTGCAGAACGGATCCTTCTGTCGATCCTGGGTTCCCACGGCAATCAGACGTTTTAACTGCTCCTGAATCACACACACTGCCCCTGTCACATCCTGGTTCGTGCAATGGACTATTTTAATACTATTTATGCCATTTTAAATTTAGTTCAATAATATTTTCATTCTATTTATATTGTTTTGAATTTAGTTTAATATTATTTTTTTTCATGAGCTGGTGGACGTTTGAATTTCCCTTCGGAAATGAGTAAAGTTATCTATCTATCTATCTATCTATCTATCTATCTATCTATCGTAATAAGGGGGTAGGCGCAGCATTGAACTTGATGCCTGCCCATCAACGCAAACATTCAAATTCAATTATCCACCAACTCCCTGTTGTCCCAGACTCCCAGTTGTGGCATTAGACCCGATTAGCAAGAGGACGAATTGTTTTCATTTCCTATCTGATGGCTCAGTATCTATTTGCAGCTTGAGAAGTTTCCATAGTTTCCATCGCAGATAATGTTCGGGGCATTTGTAAGCGATATAACCGAGCGCGCGTGACTGTTCATCTTATCAATACAAACGGCTTCCTTCTCGGGACATGCAGATTCACGAGAGGATGACGGCACTGTGGCTCGCCTTGTCGCTTGCTCTTGCGGGTAATTTTGCTGCCTTTTCTTTGTTTCTTTTCTTACTTTTTTTTTGTTGTTGTTGTTTACTTTTTTAATGTTTCATGGGGTCATTCGTTCAAGCAGCATTACTGGGATAAATTTATTGTCTTACCTAATTTATAAGCCAAATGTATTATAATAGGAATTATATTAAGAACATTTTAATTAGTGGGATATGGATTGTTTAGCAATTAACTGCATGTTTTGCATTTAGTTAATTGAAATTTTGTAATTCTATGAAAAGCTGGTCTTACGTACGGTAAAATAATTGCTTGTCTTAACTAAGGTGAAGTAATTGCTCTTCTGTTTCTTTGGAGAAAGCAATGACAACAATGTAAATAAATAAAGGTTTAACTTCTTCTATATCAGACAAGAAAAGAAAAACGTAGTTATGTTTTCATGCCTTGACATGTTTCGACGGGAACCTCCGTCGTCGTCAGAAGCGTTCAGGTGACGCTTCTAAAAAAGACGTGGGTTCCCGTCGAAACATGTCATGGTATGGAAACATACATTTTTCTTTTGTTTACTTGTCTAATATAGAAGAAGTTAAACCTTTCTTTAATAAAATTAGAGACATAATGAATCTCATTCAACTAAAACAACAATGTAAATGATATACCAAATCGAATGTAGCTAAATCATTACTGATCCCAGAAATCTATGCATTAGCGTTTATTTGCATCTTTATCAGAGGCGAATGGGATGGTGCGATGGATTTTAAGGACACATGCAAAATTGTCTTAACATGGACCCATTTATGGTTAGGAATGTTGTTGGTCTTCATATCACGGGAACCGCAAAATGATTATTGCTCTCGAACAGTGTGTTTTTGAGTGGAGCATATATTAGAAGTTATTGTGTAGGTACTCTTTTTATGTATTGGTATTTTTTCATTAACATTTTCTTTTTTATTTTTATAAATGTCCCTCTATCCTTTATCCACGGGTCAGACAGGAGAAGAAAAAAAATGCAAAGCCTGCCTACATCTTAAAACGTATGAAGAGTTTGTTTCCAAAATGTAATATATCCATTTCACTCATTTTTAGTCAATCAGCTTTTTCTATGTTGGCCCCTATTGCATTTGATAGAAAAACACAAACTTTGACCATGAAAAAAATACAATTTATAGTATGAAGTTCAAAAAACAGATTATTGCACCATGTGTAAGAAGCACAGGGTCATCGCTCTATAGTATTATCTCTCTTTTTTTTATTTTGGCGCTTATTGCATTTTGGAAACAAACTCTTCATATGTGGCTGTGCATTCATCACTGCTAAAGGCCCGATACAGAGCCACCAATTGTCACTATCAATGAAAATGGTATATCTAAACGAGTGTGAATTGTGACCAGAGATATTTGCATTATAATTTATCAGATCAAAGATTTATGGGATGCTGGGATAGATTTAAAGGACGTGATTTTAGGAAACTGTGAAGTGATATTTGCCGTCAAGCAACGTCTTTTTGAGTTCAGCATATTTGAGAAATTATGATATTGTATGGGTAGTTTTGGCATACGTCATTTAAATTCATATTTTTTTTATTTATATTTTTGAATTTTCCCCATCCCTTATGCAAAACTTTTCGACATTTTTAAAGCTCGTGAGGCTTTTTGTTTTTTTACCGCTAGAAGACCCTACGCAGAGTGCATCAATTGTCACTTAAGGTCTAAAACATAAGTTCCAAACACTTTCTGAGCTACAAATGATTTAAAATAAGCTGTAGGCTAAAGGAAATGTTGGTTCAGAGCGGAGATTGAGTTTCAAACGTACACAGTAAACAAATAAAGCATGTGTAAGTAAACTTGAGATTCTGGGAACCCTGCCAGGTGATCATGGAGGATTTCCAAATTTACCTGAGAGGGTTGTGAGTGCTTATTCATGTCCAGCCATAAAAACAGTTTTACATTGAGCAAGCCAGTATGACAAAAAAAAAAAGTCAGTTTTTTTATTTGGTTGAGTTTTTATGAAAATTCCATGGTAAACCAGTCTAAACTGGTCCAGTAAATTTATGCTGGGTTTTTGACTCTTAACCCCATAAAACCCACAGACCCATCGATAGGTCCATCAAATGCAGTGGCTGTATTCAAATCTGTGGAGCTTCGGGCCTATTTTAAATTCTAGTGGAGATCCCAAGGAATCGAATGACCTCCAATATGTCCTGCTGAATTTCAGGAAAATATGTATAAAATGATGATGGGACTTTGTCCTGCAATATGAAAAAAATGCTTTTTCTTAGTTTGAACCTACTCAAGGGAGACCTTCAGTGAAGAGTTAGAGTTTAAGAGGTTAACTGGTCAACCAGCTAACTGGCCTATATAGTTGGTGTATGTAGTCCACTAGTTGGACTACCAGCTTATTTTTACCAGTTTAAACCAATTTTGTTTAGCTAAGAACCCACTTTGACCAGTCCACACCATATTATTGCTGGGGTGACATAATCTAAAACACATCTTAAACCATCTTAGAATTCCAGATGGTCTTATTTGTAATTTTCATTCGAGCATCACTGGACAGCACCTACACAAGCTGTCACGATTTATGAATACTGTGACTTGTATCATTCAAGTAAAAAACACAATGTGTACTCCTTACTCCGCTTGATAACCATGTCAATTTCTCCCTCAGTCGAGGTGTCTACACAGGAGACCTGCGGCTACCAGAGTGTACTGAATTACCTCAATCTGACAAATAAAGAGGCGCTCTTATGGGCTCGGCCTGTCACCGACTGGAGGACCCCAACAGTCGTACACTTGACTCTGCACCTGTACGCAATCATTTCAGTGGTGCGTGAGCCCCCTTCAGCTGCCGGTGCACATCTGCCATTTTCTGCATCAACCAACTCTACTGTATTAGCAAACTTCTGACAACCCTTGAGAATCAGCGGTAATAATTAAAATCAGATTATAATTTGATCATTTAAGGCAGGGCTGCCCAAATCACAGTCTTCAAGGGCCGAGAACTTCTGGTTTTCCGCCGTTCCTTTGCCTGGGAGTCAGGTGTGATTACTAGTGATGGCAATTTCCACACTCACGTTCGGTCCGTTTCAAACACGTTCGACACTTCCAGTATTGACAAAGGTTTGCAACACCGTTTCGAAACTTCAGTCAAATGACCGAGTTGCGTCATATGCACTGACGGAAGGTTTGAATGCTTGTGGAGATTGTTGTTGGTGATGAACTTTGAGATACGTGCTGTTAAACTAGTTTAGTTAAATGGATAATTTAATCAGAATATGCTGGTAGGTATAAATAGGTAACCGATATCACTTTGGCGTCGGCCAGTATGTAAGTTATATTCCTAGTTAGCTTTATTGAATCGCTTATATCCATTGTTGCACTGGTTCAAACGTTTTCCTCCCATTGCTAAAACATTTGAAAAATTAACATCTCATGGAGCTCAATTTCCAGTATTACGAAAAACAACTTCGCGGTAAATTTCAGAGTGGAGACTTCAGAAACTTCTGGAAGTTCAGTACGTCATGCTCTCTCCCTAGCAGAGCAGCAGTTAAAAAACCATGATTTCAGCAAGCTCTAAGAGCCTGGCTGTTAGCATACAAGCACAACTCTTCACCACACAGGTACTTCATATGGCATAACCAAAACATCCAGTACAAAAATAGGACTATTTTCTATCAGACTTGGATTGACAATGGAGTACTGATGGTGAGTCAATTTCACAATCAAAATGGTTTCTAATTATCTTATAAATAATTTCTTGGTTGATTCAAAATAACTATAAAACCAAAGGAGTATGTGACCGTTTTTGATGCTATACCAAAAAATGTCATTATACTTATAAGAAACTGGTGTTTCAGACTTACATTTCAAAATTGAAAACTGTATGGGAAATATGTATATTGGTAATACTAATATTTTTAAAGAGAATTGCACAAATAAATCTATCCAGAATGCACTTTGTTATATTACTGTTCCATCATCCAAACATTTTTGGTCCTCAATGTTCAATGATATTCAATGGAAGAAAGCATGGAAATTATGTGATAAATTCTGTATTAATAACAAGTTTAAGGAAGTGTCATTTGAGGTATTACATATAATTTATCCGATAAACAAATGTTAGAAAAATTTTAATTGGATACTGATTATAAATGTGATTTCTGTGGGCTGGAAAAAGATACTGTTACCCATCTATTTTTTAATTGCATTTATACAAGAATGTTTTGAATTGATGTAAGCAATTATCTAAAAAGAAAACTTAAGATAAATGTTGAAATTGATATAACATAACAAAACATAAGTGGCTAGGCTCGCCAATTTCGTATAGTGAATCTATCACTTCAGATACTCAATAACTCAATGGTACCTAGCGCTAAATCAAGCCTGTTCTTGAAAATTCCCAAGGTTTGTGCCTGAACAATATGGTCAGGCAAGCTATTCCACACTGAGATTACTATCTGGGTGAAAAAATATTTCCTAATATCAGTGCCAAATTTACCATCGGCCAACTTCGATTTGTGACCCCGAGTTCTACTAACAAAACTTGGCCTAAGTAATCCAACATAATTCACTTTGTTAATCCCTCAAACATATTTAAAGACCTCAATCAGATCACCCCTAAGTCTCCTTTTCCTAAGACTACAGAAATTAAGGATCTTCAGCCTCTTCTCATAGCTTTCATCTTTTATACCTGGAATTAACTTAGTGGCTCTTCTCTGAACTTTTTCTAGAGCCTCTATATCTTTCTTAAAATATGGTCCCCAGAACTGTACACAATACTCCAGATGTGGTCTGACGAATGTGTTGTACAAGAGAAGCATCATTTTCTTGGATTTGTACTCAATACTTTTGGCTATATATCCTTGCATCCTGTTGGCCTTTTTAACTGCTATGGCACAATGGCTAGAACCTGTAAAGGTTTGGTCAACAACAACTCTCAGATCTTTTTCATGTGGAGCACATTCCAGTTTTAAACCTCCCATGAAGTAATCCTGTCTAATGTTTTTATTACCTACATGTAGAACTTTACACTCCGCTACATTAAATTTCATTTGCCACATTTTTGCCCAATTCTGGATTCTATCTAAATCATCCTGAATCACTTTAGTGGACTCTAAACTGTTCGCCAAACCTCCCAATTTAGCATAGTCCGCAAATTTAACAAATTTGCTTTCAAATATCAAGCTCATTAATGTAGATGAGGAAGAGCAGGGGTCCCAACATCAATCCCTGAGGAACGCCACTCCCCACCATACCTAGCTAAGATGAGATTCCACTGACCACCACTCTTTGTGTTCTGTACTGTAACTAGATTCAAATCAAATCCACTCCAGAATACTGCCTGTAACTCCAACGAAGCTCATTTGAAAATTAGTCTCTCAAATGGTACTGTATCAAATGCTTTCTGAAAATCCAAGTATATGATGTCATAAGCCCTGCTCTGATTATAAGTCTTGGTGGCCTCTTCAAAGAATTCTAGAGGGTTTGTTAGGCATGACCTTCCCTTATGGAAACCATGTTGGCTAGCCCTCGAGACATTATTTCATTCAAGAAATAATTCCAGCTCGTCTTTTATGATAGATTCCAGTATTTTGCATGCAATGCAAGTTAAACTGACTGGCCTGTAATTTCCTGGCTCAGCATGATCCCCTTTCTTATATATTGGTATTATATTGCCCCGCTTCCAATCATTTGGCATTTCACCAGTTTCTAAAGACCGTCTGAGGATAGCTGAGAGTGGTTTAGAGATGATCTCACTAACATCCCTGAGCACTGTAGGCTATAAGCCATCAGGACCCGCCGCCTTATCTGTCTTTAGTTTATGCAATTTGTCTAATACTTCATTATCCCCAACTTCAATTTCTGCGAAATAATCTTGAGCATTGGCACATGCCTGCTGGCCTAATAAAAATCCACCCTGAGGTAAAATTCTCAACAAAGTAGCGATTCAAGGTATCAGCCATATCCTTATTCTCGTACAGCAGTGATCTATCTTTCTTCTTTATACACTTAACCTCCTCTTTGACTTTCATTTTTCTACTACAGTACTGAAAAAATTCTATCAGGGTCATTACAGAGCACTAAATCTAAAATTTCCCTCTATCTTGTAGGTTTACTATCATACTGCACCAAAAATTGTGATTTATAACATTTATAAATTCTTCCTCCCCTTTACCCTGTCCATTCACCATTTCCCAATTGATACCAGGATAATTGAAGTCTCCCATAATAATAGTCTCTCCTCCTCTACATACTTGCCTAATCCTCTTAAAGAGCATTTCATTTACAATACTGTCCAAAGCTGGCGGTCGATTGCATACTCCTATGTTTAAACCTGTCTCGTGTTTGCCAATGATCCTGACCCAGATATCTTCACAGGGCAAGAATTCTTCGATTTCAGGAATTGCCTGCACATTAATGTTTTCGTTCACATAGAGTGCTACACCCCCTCCTCTCCTATTAGATCTATCCTTCCTTAAGAGCTTATAACTTTCTACATATATTTGATGTCATATTATATTTTAGTCAGGATATGATCGAAAACAACAAAATGTACATTATACAATTATTAAGTGTGTGTCCAAGAGAAGACCATGCAAACGGTGACAAGGTGGGGGTTGGCCGATTTGGTTGAAATTTGGTATTGAGGAACCTTCTATGAAGGGATGATGACATGCCAAATATTAGTCCAATCACTTGAACCATTGTGGAATTAGAGCCAAAAGCTGGAATTTGGATGTTTTTAGGCCTTTTTTACAGTGTTTTTAGGTGGGGATTTTGAGCAGCTTTATACAAAATTCTCAAAACCCAAGAAGATTGCCATTTTGACGGTAGCATACCTATCATGTGGTCTACTTATTTGTGGAAAATTATTAGGATACATCCATCATTAACAGACATAACATGGACAATACACCCCCTACCCAAAATACAAGTTTTGAGCAATGGTTAAAGTCGGACCCCATAACTAAATTGCTGCAGGGAGCTGGATAATGAGCCATACTTCATAATGTACCTTTTGACCTTCTCTTTCAAAATCAGAAAAAAAATCTTTGGGCGCTGCTTTCAGTGAGGAGTACCAGTGGAATGAAATTGGTCTATTTCAAAGTACTTTGCAGGGCTGCCACCTATCGGCAGTGATTAAAACTAAGCTGTAATGTTTGTTGTACAATTTTCTCATGATGTGGGATGTTATCAATTAACCCATCTTACCACGTCACAAACCCAGAGCACCCCAGGTGGCTAGTTCTTAGGGCAATCCTCTCTTAACGGAATAGTTGTGGCATTTCTAGTGGGCCCAATTGTCAACACGGATCATCCCTCAACTACTCCTGCTCAACAAGGACACGGAGATAGTAGTTTGGCTGTTGTATACATGTAGCTTGATCCTCAGGGATGATACAGGATTAAATCTTTAAAATCCAAAGGAGTGGAAGACTGAACTGAGGTCTTGCCCATCACTCAGAGGACTTCAAAACTGACCAAAATTCATTTTAGGTGACTTTGGTCATTCAGGCAAAGATAAAACACAAAAGAATTCAATATAATAGAACTAGTTGCTATTATTAGTAGCAGAAAAAGAAACAAAAGAACATTCAAAGCACATGAGCCTTTCCTCTTTACTAAACTTTGTTCCAGTGCTGGAATAGGGTCATTTCAATAAAAAGCAAGTTCTTTGATAAGTCTATCAATCATGGCAAACCCTCCCCCATGATAAAACCCCAATTCCGAAATAGTTGGGACGAAGTGTAAATTGTGAATAAAATCAAAATGCAATGACTTTCAGATCACATGAGACAATATGTTATTTACAATAGAACATAGATAACATTTCAAATGTTGAAACTGAGACATTGTACATTTTTATCCACAAAGTGACCTTATTTCAAATTTTCTGGCAGCAACAGGTCACAAAAAAGTTGGGACACAGGCAAAAAAAAAGGGCTGAAAAAGCAATTAATGTATAAGAGAATCAGCTGAAAGAACATTTAGCATGTAATTAAGTTAACTGGCATCAGGTGTGTAACATGATTGGCTATAAAAGGGATGTCTTAGAGAGGCTGAGTCTTTCAGAAGTAAAGATGGCCAGAGGCTCTCAAACCTGTGAAGGCTTGCATAAAAAAGTGGAATACTTTAAAAACAATGTTCCTCAATGTCGAATTGCAAAGGCTTTGAAGGTCTCATCATATTCTTATCGCTATGTAAACGACTGTGAAGCACTTTGTGACCCTGTCTGTGAAAGGTGCTACATAAATAAACTTTACTTACTTACATCATTGACAGTGCATAACATCATCGAAAGATTCAGAGAAACTGGAAGAATCTCTTTGCTTAAGGGACAAGGCCGAAGACCTTTACTGGATGCTTGTGATCTTCGGGCCCTCAGACGCCACTGCATCACTCACCGGCATGATTGTGTCATTGACATTACTAAATGGGCCCAGGAATACTTCAAGAAACCACTGTCTGTAAACACAGTCCGCCGTGCCATCCACAGATGCCATCTAAAACTCCATCATGCAAAAAGGAAGCCATTGTTGAGCATGATCCAGAAACGCTGCCATGTTCTGTGGGCCTAGGCACATTTAAAATGGACTGTAGCTAAGTGGCAAAGTGTCCTGTGGTCAGATGAGTCCAAATTTGACATTCTTGTTGGAAATCATGGGCGTCGTGTCCTCCGAGCAAAAGAGGAGAAAGTCGGCCCCTCCTGTTATCAGCGTTCAGTTCAAAAGCCAGCATCTCTGATGGTATGGGAATGCATTAGTGCATATGGTGTGGGACAATAGCATGTTTTAAAAAGCACCATGAATGCTGAAAGGTATATAAAGGTTTTAGAGCAACATATGCTCCCCTCCAGATGACATCTATTCCAGGGAAGGCCTTGTGTATTTCAGCAGGACAATGCAAAACCACATACTCCAGCTATTACAACAGCATGGCTTCGAAGTAGAAGAGTCCGTGTGCTGAACTGGCCTGCCTGCAGTCCTGATCTTTCACCGATTGAGAACATTTGGCACATAATTAAACAAAAAGTCCGTCAAAGGAGGCCCAAAACTCGCCAGCAGCTGGAAGCCTGTATTAAACAAGAGTAGGATTAAATTCCAATGGCTAAACTCAAGAAACTTGTCTCCTCAATGCCCAGACGCCTCCACTCTGTGTTAAAAGGAAGAGGGGATGCTACACCATGGTAAATAGGCCCCTGTCCCAACTTTTTTGAGACCTGTAGCAGCCATCAAATTTGAAATGAGCTCATTTTGTGGATAAAATTGTAAAATTTCTCAGTTTCAACATTTGTTATGTTATCGCTGTTCTATTGTGAATAAAATACTGGCTGGTGTGATTTGAAAGACATTGCATTTTGATTTTATTCACAATTTGCACTTTGTCCCAACTATTTTGGAATTGGGGTTGTACAAAGGTATGCATATGAAATAAGACATTTAGACACTCAGACAATCCCAACCGAACACTGCGATCACGACGAGGTTTACGTGCAGATGCTGGAACATGGACAGGGTGCAGACACCGACGAGAGGGGTTCCAGTTCAGACCCAGCTTATAACAATGCACAGGGCAGATGGTTCGGTTGTCCAATGCACTGCTTGTGAAGTCAAACACTCATGCACGCAGAGCAATTAGCTGCCACTCTGCTTGCACCTTCGCAAAATCAACAGCAGGGACCTTCAAACTCCTCAAATGTGATGCAACGTCCTTCGTGCACTGCTTCAGCAGCACGACACTGTCATCCTTCCCATATTTTTTCAACAAACCACATTTCTAGACCAGTAGAAATATCTGAAAAACTGCATTTCATGGACTTTTTTTGCTGCACTGGAAGATTTTGCCACTTGGATGCCATTTTCACTGCTGCGTCCGTTGTTGCTGTTAGGTATGGTAAGCCAGACGATAGGCAAATTAAGAGTGTAGGGGGAGAAGTGGCCAGGGTCTGAGGGTACAGTGGGAAATGGAGTTCTCCACTAGTGGCACTGGACATGGGAGATTCTTAGAGACTCATAAGAGTGTTCAGAGCCTCATCATAGTTCATATTAGTTGTATGAAGCCAGCTCGTTTGCTTAAGTCGGAAATGTTAAAATTGGGGTTGGGGGGAGTGCTCTACCAACATATCTGAGGGGGCGCCCAAAGATTTTATTTTTTTAACTGAAAGAGAGGTTCCTCTCCTTCATACTGTGAAGAGGTTATTAACAAACTCTCTGCAGTATTTCAGATATTAGGGAGTTTTCGCAACTACGACGGCAGACGCCTGGGACGGTAAGCTGATGCCAAAGTCGATTTGCGCATGCGGGACCCTGAAACTTCTTCCGTATTCTCCAAATCTGCTACAATAGTAGGCCGATTTCTCGTTCGTCATGGATCTTCTACAATGGAGCGTGTTGGAGTGCAACCAGCCAATCAGCACTTGGCCGCGTCATCAGCACTCAGAGCGTGGTGTATGCAAATATTCCCTCGCACCTCTGGCTTTTTCGATGCATCAAGGATTCAACAACTAGGCCTACTACTAGTAGTAATGCTTTTCCTGTGAGTATGCGGCGACTGTACGTACATCGCGCAGTCAGGTTTATTTCCTCGGCCAGTGCGAAACTGCATAATAATTTAAAACTTTAGATCCCATTATTGAAACTTAAATACGAGTTCGTTATTGTTCAGGAATGGGTTTGGCAATTCAAAGCAGCTCTCCTAAAATCTTAAAATTAAGAGACCACTCTCGTCATCTCCTCCAATTTACTATTACTACATGAATATTTTGGAGAAACACCAACTAACTTTACAGGCGCGCACAATAGAGGGAGTGCATCTGCAGCTGACGTCACGCACCGTCCTCGTACTCCTTTCGCGAAACTGCGCATAAGTCAGACGGTGGCTTCAGTGCGGAGATGGACGCAGTTGATTGCTCACCGGTGAAGATCTTGCTCCGTCGTGGTTTGCGAAAACTCCCTATTGACACTTAGGTAGGGCCCAGTTTCCCCTATTTTGAGGATAATGCAAATTTGTGGGGCATGGTGCGTTTAACTGGAGCAAGACTGGGACACCACTTGATCTCGGAAACATTACATATGATACCAACTTGTATTTTCATAATAGTAATATGTGTTCGTATTTCCTGTAAATGTGAAAACCGCCTTCAAATATGTCCATTTTCAATGAAAATCAGACTAATAATCTTAAAGGAAATGAATTAAAACAGGTTTCCCCCTGCAACTTCTCAGCCGTGGGATCATTTGTCAAAAGGTTTTACCTGCCATCATCCTACCATAAGACCAGTTTATGGTAGAAATTTGAGCTCGATCTGTCGACCCCCCACCTTGTCACTTTTTGCAGATTTTGCATGGTTTTCTCACGGACACACACTTAATTATTGTAGATTTCACATTCGTAGGACAAAATAGATTGGAACAAAACCAAATTTCATGCTCTTTCTAAATTAATTCAATCTAAATTGCACCACAATTTCAAACATTAAGAACAAAAAAGCCACTAAAACTCATAAGCTGTTAAAAGAATATAATGTGTTGAATTTTACAAATACTCTAGCAATGTAAAGGGTAATTTGTCTTTTTCTTTTCTTTTTTATTTATATTATTGTATCTTTTTCCTTTTTTGTTTTGTTTGTTGTCTACATGTATTTTACATCTGTATATGAACATATTTTCAATAAAGTTGAGCGATTTGGAAAAAAAGGTTTAAAAACATGATTTATCATTCGATCCCTCCAATAAAATTACTGTGAAATTAAACCATCACAATGTGTAAAACAATGCGTGATTTGTTCAATGGTTCCTGGCCTGATGGGCAAATGATCTGAAACTAAAATAACAGTCAGTTCTACAAGTGCACAATGTGAATGCCAGCACATTTCAATTAAATTGAAAACAGAAACAAATTAGCCTTCATTGTGTATATTTGTAAATGCTCAATATAAATTATGGTATTAATGTACGAAGTAATTGAAGCTCATCCGCAATTATCCATGCTTTTCCCATCAGAAATATTTGTGCAGCAATGATTGCTTCTGCCTGTATGCTGTGTACTACTTGTAGAAACATTGTTTTAAAGCAGTTTTAAACATTTCTGAACTATTTTTTAAAAGTTCGAAGCTGTTTCAAAGGTTTGAAATTGCCATTTTTAGTGATTACAGTCCAGCCAATCCATAGCAATTATTATTCACTGTATTACTTAGAACGAGAGAGAACTGGGGCTGGATTTCCATTTGAGCGCCAGATTTGGGCAGCGCTGCTTTGAGGTGTAAGAACACAAAATATGTGACAACAATGTTCTTAATGGAAGAACGTTACAACAAAGGACTGCTGATGTGACCATTGCCCCCGTTTGAAAGCAAATGAGTTCATAAACACTGATTTAGAGGTGGTAAATATGTCTGACACAAAGACAAAACCTCAACCATTCAAAGTGTTAACTGCATCCGTGACCCTTCAGATTTGTTAAGTGCACCTGAAGCCAGATACACTTACTGTATGCGTAGATTAACTTTTGAGCCAGATATTTCTGTTACAGGTATTTTGGAAGTTTCTCTGTGCTTTTTTTAAAAAAATGTATCCTTATTCAAGCATTTGCTGTGTCATGCCACTGTTTCATGACTTTGTGCAAGAAGTGTTGATATTCATTATTTAAACAACAAAGTCTCATCCCGTCTCGTCATATAGTGATGCTACCTGACCAAGCTTCGATTTACGACAAAAAAGGATGCTTTTGGCGTCCTAATTTCACATTTAGGGTTAGGGGATAGGGTTCATTTTGACACTGGCACCGAATAAGGACGTCAAAAGCATGTTTTTTTTGTCGTATATAGACGCTTTGTCGGGTAGTGTCACTGTATGACGAGTTAAGATGAGAACGAGCTCATTTAAAACGTAAGGCTGCCATTGTGTTCACTTGCAGGTTGAAAAATCCCAGACCTTCACCCCTTTCATCTGGACCACCACGGTGAGTGGTGAAAGATGGCCTTCTCAAATAGTCCTCTCCTGGTAATGGCATGCATAGTTCTATTAGTGCAATTACAAAACTTTCCAGCCAAATTTTCAATCCAGAATAGGCCCAGTGACACCCCTGGTTACCACTGATTTTTCAGACATGGAAAAATGAGCTGATCTCTTGGAACCCGGAGCATTTCTGTGGAATTTCTGCGGTGATCATTCCCAGAGACTTGCTCTGGCGGCCAGACCTTCAGATCCTGGAGCGGTGGGTCACCAGTCAATTGCAATGCTGTGCCATTGGAGGAGTGAAAAAGGCCTCCAATGAGTTCACCTTTCAATGCGCAAGTGTTCTATACTTGTTTTGTTCTACTTGGCCTGAGCGCTAATCACATGATACACTCACTCTGGTAAATTTGCAGACTGAAAACATGCAGGATGGGCCAATTGATTGGAGCTCAAATTTACATCTGAGTGTCAGTGTGAGTGAATATACTGAGGATTAGAAAATGAGTTTTATCACAATTAGGTGTGTTATGTATGGGTATTTTGTGTACAGCACTGTATATCATTTTTAAATGGAGATTTGTTAGACACTGTTTAAATGCCCATTATGACTGGTCAGCGATTTGTTTATTTTGGTTATCATTTTGCACCCTCTGGGGATGTGTCTGAAGCAAAACATGATCTGTTGCAATACCACTTGTGTGTGATGAAATAGACTAGTGCTTTCCAGAAGCTTCTGGCATCCTCTTGTCTGGAGGAGGCCGGATCACCCAGGAATCTTGTGGATCTTTCCAGAATGTTGCTAGTCTATATAAATGCTGTGATTTTGGTCAGTGGAGGCAGAATTTTTGTTTTGGCAACAGAGTTACATAGTGGCATTAGAGTGTTATTATAAGATTAAACAGTGTAGAAGGTTTTTTTTTTTTATCAGTGAAGAATAAATTTGTTTAAGTTGTCATTGCTGGTTTTCTTTGTTGTGATTTTCAAGTCATAACAGGTGCCTGTAGCTAAATGGTTAAGATGATTCTCTGGGACTCAAAATGTTAGTCAGTGAAACCCCAGTGCTACCGCATTAAGATATGCACAGGTGCTCATCTCATGAGCTGGGCCCTCAATCCAATATTACTCCAGGGTGGCTTGGCTTCTGCCTGGTAAGTCTCATTAACTGCAAGTTATTTTGGATAAAAGTGTCTGCTAAGTAATGGTATGTATTGCTTATCCAAAAATCATCGCAGTGCTCATGTCAACTGTATGTGCTTGGCTGCAGGATAGACGATTTCAGCAAAATCTTCCTGATGCCTTTCGTTCAAGTCTCCCATCGTGGGACAGTGTACATTGAAGATGGATTTACAGTGCTCAGCACCTGCAAGTTGGACGTGTACAAGTTTCCCTTTGACACCCAGAGCTGCAACCTCACATTCTGCTCTGCGCTCTACACAGGTGAGCTTTTCTCCGACCCCTGCCACGTAACCTACGGCAGAATTCTGGAATTCCACCTCTGATACTTGTGAAGTCTGGAACCACACACCTCCCACAGGTGAGTTTTGAATTCTATCTCTGATACTTGTGAAGCCCAGAATTACACAACTCCCACAAGTGAGAATTCGACCTGTGAAACTTGAGAATTGAGAACCACTCATCCCTGCCAGGCAAGCTCGAGAACCTCTCCTTTCCTTCTAGTGAGCTCCAGAACCCCACCTTTCTTACCGCTGAACTGTTGAACCCCACCCACCTCTTCCATACACGTGGACTCCAAAGGCTGCCAACAGCTTTATTTTCCCCCTGGGTATCCATAACGTGACACCTTGCAATATATCTCTCTTCTGTTTACAGATACTGAAGTTCAAATCAAGTCGGCCTCAAACTCATCCGGGCTTACCCGTGAGTCACTAGACCATCTGCAGCCTCAGGGCGAGTGGGACTTCCTCCACATTTCTGTGACCAAAGGGCAGATCAGTTTGAACAATCTACGATGGGAAACACTCAAATACACGGTACAGATAGATGTGCCCACATTGTTGACTTCCTGCTGCCAAATAATATCCTGAATACATAAATAAAGCCAGGGGATTTTGGAGCAAGTGAATTTAGGCAGTAACAAGAACACTTAACACATCACAGGAATTTGTCGTTTAGTCATTTACGTGCCCTATTTCTTATGTCCTCAATGTAAAAATTGAGACAAAGATAGCCTGAAATCATGGGTGAACATCTTCAGCCCAGGTGCTACAGGATTTTCAGTGACGTGCCATCAGAGTTATGAAGGCCCTTAACTAACCTCTCCTTATATTGCAGGATTACTACAAACCGGTTCCCATTTGTTTTACTTAAAGGGGACCTATTATGCTGATCCTTCTTTCACTACATACAAGTAATGTTATAATGTTGGATGTCCATATTCAACCTCTGAAAAGTTTCTAAACATAAGATACAGGGGTTTTGCCGTAATCCAAGAACGTGATTTCGTGACCGTGATTTCCTCTCTGAACAGCTCCTCCTGAGATCTTCGCGAGATCTGGGCAAAACCTGACGTCAGGTTGTGCCGTCCAATTAGTACAGACCTAGCCAGAGCCAATCACGGCACTGGACCTGCGCACCCTGGAAACTACTCTAGCAGGCACAAACAACCACGGATCATATTACGCCTTACTAGCGTCTACACTGCCGGAAATACAAAAGAAGAAGAAGAAGAAGAACCACAGATCATTTGAGGAGCAGTTTCGTCAGTATGGCTCCCAAAGCTGCTGGTCCGTGTTTTTTTGGATGCGAAAAAAAAAGCACAAGTATTTTCTCTTCCAAAAGACCATGCCACCAGAAATCAGTGGGTAGCTTTTATGTTTGCTTGTGGTGAACAGCCGCACTCAAAGGGAATGTTAGCTGTTTGTGCTTGGCATTTCACCGAAGACAGCTTTGTCAATAAAGGATAATTCAACGCTGGATATGCGTCTCAGCTGCTTCTGGAGCAGTTTCATCAATCAAGTGCTCAGAGTCACAAGCTGTTAGTAACGATAGAGTATACAAAAGTCCAACGCGCTTCAGCCAAGTTTTAAAAGTGAGGAAAAAGGTGCTCAACAGTGTAGGACCATCCAAGTAGAAAAACTTTTACCTGGGCGCTTCAAAGAGACTACCTAAAGTAAGACACTGGAGCACTCTTAGAAGTCTGCATGTTTTATTGCACGGGGTGAATGACCATTACTTACTTTGGGTGTCTCTTTGAAGTGCCCTGTAAGTAACAACATAACGGCAAATAATGTAAGTGAAGCTAACGTGTTACGGGTGGCTAGCAGGACCGCTAATGATAGTTATGCTGTGTTCGATTTGTACTGGGAAGTCTCCTGGTTAAATTTATATGCAGTAATTCAGATTGGTATGCTTGTGTTACTTTGGTTGGCATCAAGTTGGTAGTTTCATCATAACGTTTCCTGACCGTAGCCGCTACAGTTGAAGCTAGCCGGAGAGGTATTGTGCATGTCTGCAAAGTTGGGCTGATAAGGCTGCAGTTAGACTAGACGTAGGCTTTGTAGAGCTTGGGGTATGTGTTTGGGTTTGTTTACTGCTGCTGTGAAACGATCTTTTACTTATCTATGACCGGGGTCAGCCGGGTACTTTGCCCTGGTGTGGGTTTAGCTCTCTGATCCGACCGCGGTAAAAGCAATCGCGAAACGCACTACGTGTCTGGTATAACAAACGATTTCTCTGCATTGCCTTGGCGGAATTTCATCCACCTTTGAAAATTGTTCTGGCAAATAAAAAGCAGAAAAAAAAGTGGAGATTGGATACGGATTTTTTTTTTCGGTAGAAGTTATCGATTCACTTGCTACACATAAGCAACGCTTACACCGTTTGTGTGTTTTTGCTACGAACTCATTTAGTAGCTTGGTGTTGGAGTTGCATTTCGTTTTGGTGGAAATGGTTAACAGGAGCTTTTAGCAAAGTTTCCTCCAGATAGCTAAGTGGGTATATAACATGACTATATAACAGTACAGCTACAATAACATGCATGCAAGGTGAGACAGTAAGAGCAAAACACTAACTTGCCACTCATTAAAGTCCTGCTGTAAACATTGCAGCAATACTTCAATTGCTTCCTCTTCCCGTTCGGCGTCGGATTCGGGATCAAACAAGTACGGTCTCACAGCAATACATGCTACAGAAAGCTGTCCTGAAATATCTGCCATCTTGGTTTCCTGGTTTTTTGGGTCTGCACCCTCCCCGGAATGGAAGCGGCCTGGTAGCCAACTGGAGCAGTGCCTCATCAGCATAGCCTCCCCGCCCATTTCAAAATGGCTCGTGTTTTAGGCTGGCACAGAGGGGGTGAGAGAAGACGTCTCTCTAGGCCTGGATGTGTGTGGCTTTTTTTGTACCTGAATTCTTAACATTATTTTAAAGACCCATTAGACATATTTTAAATAACTAAATACAGCATAATAGGAGACCTTTAATGAGCAACCAAGCACTAATTCGCTCAGTTGTGAAGACTAATTGGTAGAATGACTGGCCACTTTGATTTTAGTTGGCATTATTTTTCCTTGCATCGCAAAGTTATCAGGCATTTTCCTGTCCTCAATGATGGCATAAAACGTCAATATTTCCAAAGCTTCTGGATTCATGTGCATCATAAAACAGCACTATTTGATAGCTGGGCCTATGAGTGATGCCATTCCTCATTAATGTTTGATAGGATTTGATATGCGTAAGAGGAAATTTTCCATTTTAAATGTATTCTTTTTTACACTGAAAACATTTTGAATAAGTTACATGCCATCTTAAAATAAATCTCACTGCTGAAAAATGATAATACAGAAGATGACGGAATTCAGGAAAAGTTTTGGATTAATTATTTTAATTATTGCCATCCTTACAGTATCACATGTATGGGCATCCAGTTACTAACAGACTACAAGGTAACACCACAAATAAACAATAGCGAAGATAACCTTCCCAACAAGCTGAATGACTTTCATGCACGCTTTGAGCTTTTAACAACGCGCTGCCTGAAAAAGCTACACCAACCCCTGAGGAACAGGCATTTCGTCTGACCACTGCTGACGTCAGGAGGACGTTATCTAGAGTCAACCCACGGAAAGTAGCTGGCCCAGACAACATACCAGGGCGTGTGCTCAGAGACTGTGTTGACCAGTTGGCAGATGTTCTGACAGACATCTTTAACATTTCACTGAATCAAGCCTCAGTCCCTGAGAGCCTTAAGAAGACGACCATCATCCCTGTGCCAAAAAAAGTAATCACCAGCATGTCTCAATGACTATTGTCCAGTAGCACTGACACCAATCATGATGAGGTGCTTTGAGCGACTGGTCAAGAGTCACATCCACTCCTCCCTTCCCAGCTCACTGGATCCACTACAATTTGCCTACCATCCCAACTGCTCTACTGATGATGCTCTTTCTTATACACTGCATGCTTCACTTTCACATCTGGACAACCCAAACACATATGTCAGAATGCTGTTTATTGACTTCAGTTCAGCATTCAACACTATCATTCCCCTGCAGGTAGTAAACAAACTGCCCATGCTAGGCCTCAACACCCACATCTGCAACTGGATCTTGGACTTTCTGTGCGAGCGACCGTAGTCGGTGCGCATCGGCAGCAGGATATCAGCCACCATCAAACTGAGCACAGGAGTCCCCCAGGGGTGCCTGCTTAGTCCATTGCTGTTCATGTTGCTCACTCATGTCTGTACTGCAAAGTCCAGCTCCAACATTGTCATCAAGTTTGCAGATGACACTACTGTAGTGGGCCTCATAAGCAACAACAATGAGGTACCATACAGAGAGGGGGTGAGGCATCTAGTGAGCTGGTGCAAAAACAACAACCTGTCCTTAAATGTGGACAAAACTAAGGAGATGGTGATTGACCTGAGGAGGAGGCCCACTCACCAGCTCCCCCTGCTCATCGATGGCTCTGAGGTGGAGAGAGTCACTACCACCAGGTTTCTGGGCCTCAACATCTCCAATGACCTATCCTGGACCACCGACACCAACTCTGTTGTGAAGAAGGCACAACAGCGTCTTCACTTCCTACGGAGACTAAAGAGAGCCAGCCTACCACCACCCATCCTTATCATGTTCTACAGGGGCACTGTGGAGAGAGTGCTAAAAAACTGTATAACTGTGTGGTATGGAAACTGCCACACAGTGGACCGCAGGGCCCTTCAGCGCATTGTAAGAACAGCAAAAAAAAAATCATCGGGTGCCTCCTCCCATCACGGACCTCTTCAACACACGCTGCCTGAGCTGAGCCTCTGCAGTCAGAGGTGACCCCTTTCACCCCTCCCATGGACTGTTCAACCTCTTGCCATCAGGCAGGAGGCTCCTCAGTATCAGAACTCGCACCACAAGGTTCTGTAACAGCTTCTTCCCTCAAGCTGTCGGAGCCCTCAATAATCTCATTTAAACTTAACTGCTGCATACACATCCACACATACACACACACACACACACAGGTTGGACATTTTTTATTTATTACATTTATTTTAACTGGACTTGCACTAGTACAATTGCACCTTAATATAACTACCTCTCATTGCTCTTTGCCAACCAAGCCATGTCCTGTCTTGTTGATATCGTATTGTTTGTGGTTTAACTGTCTTTGTGGTTGTTGCTTTAAGTTTTGTTGTGTTTTTAATTTTTTCAATTCCTAATGCACTTTGAGTCCACAAGCAATGACATTTCGTTTCACTACTTCCTAGAGCATGTGGTTGAAATGACAATAAACATGTTTGTAAATGTGGCCAAACAGTAATCTCATTGTTATTTCTTAATGAATTCTTCCTCATTATAGGCTCAGGTATCAGACTTGATTAATCAGTAAACAAATAGTTTGATTATTAATTGGACAATCTTAAATGGGAACAGACATTTACGCGTTACAAGGTGAGCTAACTGAAGGGCTCAGACAACACGCTACTGAAAATCGCGTATTGCCGGTATTACCTCTTGAGGGAGTTAGGGCTGAAGAAGTTTTTAAAGCACCACAGTACATAAAGGTATAATTCACAGTAGATTGTTTTAAACCTTTGCATTTCTCTATCTCTCCCATGTGCAATTGCCCTGTGTCCCCTCTTCCTCTGCCTATTCCCATCTTCCTTTCTCCGCCATCTCTCTCCATTTTCCCTCTCTCTTTCTTGCTCTCTACAGATCACCTTTAAGAGGAGACCCATGGTGATTGTGTTGCACTTCATGTTACCCCTCCTCTTCTTTCTCATACTGGACCTGTGCACCTTCTTCATCTCTGACTTCGGAGGGGAGAAGCTGGGCTTCAAAGTGACTGTGCTCCTGGCCATATCCGTTCTGCTGCTCATCCTCAATGAAATCCTGCCCTCTTCAGCCGGCAGAACGCCTCTGATTGGTGAGGCCAGTTTGATTGACAGCAACAGATCTCACAACTGATTGGTGCTTGGGAAAAAAACGCCACTCCTAAATAGGTGGCTCTTGCTGTGGAAGTACATTTTTGTTCTTTAACCCCTCTGCGCAGATGTCGACGTCAGCGGACATAAAGCTGCTCTATTTAGGCATGCAGTTACGCTACTCTATCACTAGATGGCACACCCGGATCAGTTATCGAATATTCACTTGCAAGCCGAGCTCGAACACGGTTTATTATATGGACGAATTCAGTCCCATCCCTGTTTCCCTGGAGTTGCATGAATTAAGTTCCTCAGCTAAGCCTGATGTGCAAACTGCTCAATATACTTGCCCACGGTATCTATCCAGCTGTTCAAAAAATGATCTCTTGCGACAGAAAAAATCATTGTCCTTTGTAGCAACCACTTCAGCTATAGTGAGCCAATGGTATCCCAATTAAGTAGTTAAGAAAAATCAGTTTTCTGAAGCAAAAATTCAACATGTTATTGATACTATGTCATTTTACTATCAATTGTAGTCATCACTAATCAAAAATGTATAGTTCCCTACAGTAGATTTATGTGTAGATTTCTCCATCAATGAATTCAGCGCTCCCTTATATCCTCCTGGGTACTCTCCTTGATTAGCCAGGCACTCAACTGCTTACTTAGGCTCATCTGCGTAACACAGAGTTATAGTTCACACGCATGTGAAACTTCCCCGGTCATGATCTGTTGATTGACACCTTTCTTATCCAATTCCAGAGAGCATAAACTTTCCACAGTAACCGAAAGACATTAAAATAACAGAACATAACATAACATGAGTTATGAACAGGCCGTTCAGCCCAACTAGGCTTGCCAGTTTCTTATTACTATAGTGAATCTATCACTTCAGATTCTCAATGACTCAATGGTATCCAGCGCTAAATGAAGCCTGCTCTTGAAAATTCCGAAAGGTTTCTGCCTCAACAATATGGTCAGGCGAGCTATTCCACACTGAGATTACATTTATTGGACCATCAGAAAAGTATTTAAACCTTTCCGTAACAGCAGTTAGGCTGGATTCTCTTAATGTTGCACAACTGAAAATGACGCGATTGCACAGTAAAAAAAAAAAGACTTCCAAAACCTGCCTGAAGTGCTCACTTACGTTAATAGGATTTAAATGAGATAAGAACTTAGTCAATGGGAATTATTTGGAATGAAACAGGACTGGAGGGTTCTGGAGCTGGAGCTAATGAACCCTAAAATATACAACCCCAATTCCGAAATAGTTGGGACAAAGTGTAAATTGTGAATAAAATCAAAATGCAATGACTTTCAATTCACACCAGCCAGTATTTTATTCACAATAGAACAGAGATAACATAGCAAATGTTGAAACTGAGAAATTTTTCAATTTTATCCACAAAATGAGCTCATTTCAAATTTGATGGCTGCTACAGGTCTCAAAAAAGTTGGGACAGGGGCCTGTTTACCATGGTGTATTATCCGCTCTTCTTTTTAACACAGAGTGGAGGCGTCTGGGCATTGAGGAGACAAGTTTCCTGAGTTTAGCCATTGGAATTTGATCCCACTCTTGTTTAATACCGGCTTCCTGCTGCTGGAGAGTTTTGGGTCTCCTTTCACGGACTTTTCGTTTAATTATACGCCAAATGTTCTCAATCAGTGAAAGATCAGGACTGCAGGCAGGCCAGTTCAACACACAGACTTTTCTACTACGAAACCATGCTGTTGTAATAGCTGCAGTATGTGGTTTTGCATTGTCCTGCTGAAATACACAAGGCCTTCCCTGGAATAGATGTTGTCTGGAGGGGAGCATATGTTGCTCTAAAAGCCTTATATACTTTTCAGCATTCATGGTGCTTTTTAAAACATGCAAGTGTCCCACACCATATGCACTAATGCATCCCCATACCATCAGAGATGCTGGCTTTTGAACTGAATGCTGATAACAGGAGGGGTGGTCTTTCTGCTCTTTAGCCCGGAGGACACAGCGCCCATGATTTCAAACAAGAATGTCAAATTTGGACTCGTTTGACCACAGGACACTTTGCCATTTTGCTACAGTCCATTTTCAATGAGTCTTGGCCCACAGAACACGGTGGTGCTTCTGGATCATGCTCAACAATGACTTCCTTTTTGCATGATAGAATTTTAGGTGGCATCTGTGGATAGCACGGCAGACTGTGTTTACAGACAGTGGTTTCTTGAAGTATTCCTGGGCCCATTTAGTAATGTCAATGACAGAATCATGTCGGTGAGTGATGCAGTGGCTTCTGAGGGCCTGAAGATCACGAGCATCCAGTAAAGGTCTTCGGCATTGTCCCTTATGCACAGAGTTTTTTCCAGTTTCTCTGAATCTTTTGATGATGTTATGCACTGTCGATGATGAGACCTTCAAAGCATTTGCAATTTGACGTTGACGAACATTGTTTTTTAAGTATTCCACAATTTTTTTACGCAAGCCTTCACAGGTTGGAGAGCCTCTGGCCATCTTTACTTCTGAGAGACTCAGCCTCTCTAAGACATCCCTTTTATTGCCAATCATGTTACACACCTGATGCCAGTTAATGTAATTACTTGCTAAATGTTCTTTCAGCTGATTCTCTTATATATTAATTGCTTTTTCAGCCCTTTTTTGCCTGTGTCCCAACTTTTTTGAGATCTGTTGCAGCCAGAAAATTTGAAATAAGCTCATTTTGTGGATAAAAATGTAAAATGTCTCAGTTTCAGCATTTGAAATGTTATCTATGTTCTATTGTAAATAACATATTGGCTCATGTGATCTGAAAGTCATTGCATTTTGATTTTGTTCACAATTTACACTTCGTCCCAACTATTTCGGAATTAGGGTTGTACAAAAATGTTCTTTGGGGACTAGTAAGTGCCTTTTTTCATGCAAGTAGGTCAAAATTCATTTTTAAAACCAATGGCTAAAGATCCAGTTTCACATGTCCCTAAGATACCACCTAAATGGCATCCATTTTTACTTTTTAAGGCACTTATTCCTACCTTTTTTGGAAGTGGTCTATGTAGCTTTAATAAGCTTTTAACGTCACGAGAATTAGCCCCTGAAAAGGCAATAAAATGTCTTTGATTTCGTGGTCGCTTTGAGTCAGCATCTCTCTCAGTTTCCAAGCACATCCGGATGTGAAAATCTTGGAAAGCGGGGAGAATCAGTACAGTAATTTCTCAATCCTATTGCTGAAAGTGACGGTCCACTAAAGTCTAAGTTTACGCTGTCTGAGGTAAGCACAATCTCTATGACCAACAGTACATCACCTTAAGTAAATTTTCTGTCAACACTCACTTTTGCATACATCATAAAAGATATTTTTGATAAATAGAACAGTGTAGTGGAGTGTACATAATTCACCCACGGAATTACAGTGGAGTAAAGAAGTTTCCGCACGGACTGGTTAGAGAGCTGCAACTAGCAGTGAGTTAGACGAGTTGTAAAATGTGGTGCAGTTTTTCTGAGGCTTATGTTCAATAAACCGCAAGCTGTTTATTTTGATACTCCGCCTACGACTCCTGTACTTCGGCACTACAACAGTAAATTTTGAGGCAGATATTACTTAAACATTTTTTATATGTTCTACGTCTTCACAGTTGCTAAATGTATCACTCCCCTACAGTGCCTCTCTCTCACTCTCTCGCAAACAGACATCCACTTAACCTGTCGCAGGATGCAAATTTTGCACATGATCAATAGCCCATCCTTGGTGGGGATCAGATCGAGGGTGAATTCGAATTGTCGAAAACAGGTGGTCTTTTTCCCTTCATCTCCACTTTTTCTTGACCTTGTGGCAAAACATCACGCGGGTATGGCTAAGTCACCGGGGAGAGTTTTAAGGTTTCTTGGGACTTGTTTGAGAAAGGGTGGATGTCCTCACCTTCAGTACATCACGAGCTTGATAATAATTGATTTAGGCACAACTGTTTCATCAGTAGAACAACACCTGCAAAAGATTGCAGCAGCTGCAAAGGATTGTGGCCAATAATTGATTGGTTGTCTTTTTCTTAGTCCTTATGTGTTCTCATTAAAGCCGCTTTCACACTGGATGCGAAACGAATTTTTCGCACAGCAAATTCCATTCAAAGTCAATGCAAAGACGCGATTCGCGTCTTTGCATTGACTTTGAATGTAATCTGTCGTGCGAAAAATTTGTTTCGCGTTTGGTGTGAAAGCGGCTTAACATCTTCACTCATGAGGTTTTCAATCAAGGTAAAGGAAAAGCGGTTAGGAATTAGACGATGGGACGTTTTTTTAACTATCTGACCTCCACCTGCATTGCCTTGCTGGATAGATGCAAATAGGGAGCTAATTGCCTCCTTTCCTTCACGGAGTGGAGAATTTGGCAGCCTGTCAGACTATTTCTGGGTCATGGCTGTTTCTGGGGCAGGTTTCTTGCTCTTTAGAGAATTCAAATACACCCTAAGTCCCTTCTAATTTACATCGTAGAGCCAACTCTTACAGACAAAACCTTCACTCTATTGCAGCCACTTACTGCATTGGCACCTTTGCGTTCCTGTTTGTGAGCCTCCTGGAAGCTATACTGGTGAAGTACCTGATAGATAAAGATGACACTGCAGTGGAGGATCCGACTGATGGCGAGACTCACGTCAAAGAAGGTGACCAACAAAACATATGCTAATCCTACGGGTTGCTTTGCGCTGCATGGTGTTTGCCCGCAACATATATTCCTATCCCGAGTTACTTAAGCAGGTGGCATTTTTACGAACAGTCAATCTTCACGTCTCCATACTGTTGCGTTTGATTTGGATTAAACTTATCCATTTTAAACTTGCAGTGATCGAACGAGTTGCAATTGTCTTTCTTGCTCTCGGTTCCTGTATGGTTTTTCAACATGTACATTTTCTTGATTTTCCTCATGTCTGTTGCGTATATGATTTGACTGAATGTGATGAGAATCAGTGGCGTTCCGTCAGATGTTCAGAGGACCTTCAGTAACCTCACCCTTTTCCACGTGATTGCTCTCAAGCTGTTCCCATTTTAGTTAGCCTGATCAACAGTCATACAATTTATTCACTGAATAACCAAGATCAATACATGACCTGTAATGATTTAGGAATTATAATGACAAAGTGATTGCCTATGCGCAACATTTATATAATTGATGTGATGTAAGGATGGCAATAATCTGAAAAAATGCAAAATATCCAAAACTTTTGCTTACTTCCATCCCTCTTGGATTTCTGGAATTTGCTTGGTTCGGTTATCGCCACCCCAACAATGTCACTCCGCTGTCCGTCATGCCTAACAATGCCTTTTAACGGTGACTATATTCAGAAAGTAGAACAGATTCTCGTACCTCACTGCTTGATGAGCCTCGCAAACGAATGTGCTACATGAGTTCAGAATCTATAAGGACATCGACATTTTATGTTAACACTTATGTGCAGAAGAAAAAGCCTAATAACCTTGTAAGGATGTAACGATCCATCGCAAGACAGTTAGAAATCAATGCAATAGGCCATTTGCAGGACTTGATCACGTGACAAATTACTCCATAGCAACAAGACTGTGGTGTGCAAGCGAACTCTACATTTCTTGACAGCCATAAGAGTTTGACTGGCTGTGCGTGACATTCCAATACTTTAGTGACTGTTTTGACCTTTTCTTCTGTGTTTTTTTTGGTGGATTTTTACTGTGTACTTAAAAGAAGAAATATTTTATCGTGTGGTGTAAGATTTTTGCCATTTTCAGGCTGCTAAAGCAAGTTTTTTGACTTCAAGTTGTTTGCTGCAGACTGAAACTCACGCGTGAAATGGCGGAATTCTCAGGTATGTTTATGTCTTATTAAACTCCTTTTTAGCCTTCAACGTTCAATGATCGTTAAGAAGATTCATAAAACGAAACTCGGATAATCTGTAGAGGTGTTTTGTGGCCATATTATAAGCATTTGAGGCCATTTTAAGCCCGAAATCTTCATGTGTGATATGTTTGCCGCCAGCTTCAGCGCGAAGATTATTTCAACGCACTAAGCTGTCTTTATGCTCAAATCAGGCTCTCAAGTTGACTTTTTCTTGATAGTTATTACGTGCAGACGACTTGGCCGATCTCTCAAGGTTTACTGAAATGACATTTTCATTGGAACAACAACTGACTCCAAGCACGAGTAAAGTAACATTATCTTCCCATCTTCATTGTTGTGTTCCTACGTGTACTGGCGATTCTCGCTACAACGAGGAGCTTTCCTTCCATCGTTTCCCAAAGGATGCATCACTGAATTGGCTTCAAACGTGAATAATATGGCCACAAATCAAATCTACAGATTATCCAAGTTTCGTTTTATAAATCTTCTTAACAATCATTGAATTTTTAAGGCTAAAAAGGAGTGTAATAAGGCCTAAAATACCTGAGAATTCTGCCATTTCACACGTGAGTTTCAGTTGGCAGCAACCAACTTAAAGTCAATAAACTCGCTTTTGCGGCCAATAAATGGCAAAAATCTTACACGAAACGATAAAATATATCTTCTTTTAAATACAAAGTAAAATTCGGCCAAAAAAAGACAGAACAAGAGGTTAAAATAGTCACTAAAGTATTGGAATGTCATGCACCCCCAGTCAAACTTTTATGGTTGTCAAGGAATGTAGAGTTCGCTTGCACACCACGGTCTTGTTGCTATGGAGTAATTCATCTCGTGATCAATTCCTGCAAATGGCCTATTCGCTGAAAGAGAGCGACGTCACTCTCGCTGGGGTCAACACTCACTTCCTTGACAATGGTTCACGCTCACATCATAGCAACACTTTCACTCGTACACTTAACACACAGCACAAAATACTGAGTATATGACGATCAAAATATACTGAGAAATGCTCTGTTCTTTTATAATGAGCATAGTTTGGATTTAAGGTCGCTGAAAATGAAGCATAATTCCATACATAGACACGAGGGCCATGGCGATAAACACTGTGCAAGTTGTTTGGTTCGATGGGCGTGAACCAGTTGCTACTGCTGCAGCAGGTTGACCTCGGAGTGACGTCAAGACTTTGGCAGCGCATTGAGTGACGATTGAATTCCGTTGAGATGAAAAATGAATCGCGATGCCCTTTTTAAACAGCAGAGGGCGTAATTTACTTTTGAATTCACTTGTTCGACGTCATACTTTGCACCTTTATGAGGAGGATTTATGCATTTTTTCGCACAGTTTACCCTCCCTCTGAAAATAAAAAGGATTTTCTTTCATTTGCTAAGGATAAGAAAAATATATTTTAAGTTTTTGTGCGTTTAAATATATGTATACGGTATGTGTTGTAAAATATGCATGCATTGCAGAGTTGGTTTCGCAGTTACAACCTACCTCAAAAATGTTGTTTTTTGTCTGAGAAATAATTAGAGGAGTCTTTTTTAGTCATAATTTTTCTGCAAGCTCAGTCTGCTAAAAACATGAGGAAAATCTTATCGTTAACTCAGTTTCGGAAATCGTATCAAGTTGTGAGTTGAGTGTATCGTTACATCCCCATAACCTTGTGATGCAATGTACAACAATGCTATGGAAGTTAAATTTGACAGTCATTCTACCATTTGATCTTAGCAACTGGTATCAATCAGGCAAAGTGAACTGCAAGGGGATTAGTTAATTATGCATTGAAAGGTGAAGTTACATGAGGCCTTTGTTTCCGCCGACGGATCGCTACAGATGAGAATAAAGATCATCTCTCTGCATCCACTTGGCTAGCAATTAGGCCGGCAAGGCCGCCCTCTTAAATGGGGGCATGGACTTATTTTCTCTGTAACTTTAAAATCTCACCACCCCAGGCCTCTTAGAGACAGAGCTGGAGGAAGACGTCAGCGGAAGCGCCAACCGCACCGACTCCCAGCTCCTGCGCCTCGCTGTCCAGGAGCTGCTCGCACTACGGCGGAGCGTCCTGACCCAAACTGCGGCGGAACGAGGGGAGGTGCCACCTCGCTACTGGACAAGAGTCGCTAAACGCATAAATGTGACTTTCTACAGCCTCTACCTCATCGCCGTCTTTGTGATGCTGCTGTTTCTGTCCGTCCAGTGGAGAGCCTAGCACAGATGCCATTCACTTTGTAAAGTTGTCCCTTAGCAGCTTGAAAGAGTGGTAGGAAAAACTAAAAAAAAAAAAAAAGGGTTTCATTATTACTTTCAGTCTGGGAGTATACTATATGGGCATTCTGGTTGGAATGTGTTTGAACAATGTAAACAAAGGCTCAGAAATAAATATTGTTTTTTTTTTATTTTGATTATTCAAATTTTATTGATATAAATGGTAAGTAAGCTGTTTATGTTTCTGTTCACTTTGGGGACATTAAGATCAGTACTGCTATAATCACTGGTCACAAATCAACAAGTCACTGCTTTTTTTGGTAATTAAACATCAGGTACGACTGATGGGTACAACAGAACCCGCTATAGGCCCATTTCTTGTTTGATATTACTGAGTTGCTCAATGGCAGTACTAACTGTGGAAACAATATCTGTTTGCGTAAATAGATTTACATACTGCGAGATACTTACAAATGCCAGGTTGTACTATTTGCTTACAGGGGAATTTCATTATTACAAGCATTGTTGAAACCCTGAAACCCTCCATCCATTCTGTTCACTCCTAAACCAACACTATCTTCTTGCTGAAATATACTGCATCTTGTTTTGTCATAGAATCTTTGGCGTCCTATGATCTTTTGCCTCTGATTTCAATGCATTCGCCCTCTGCAGAGAAGTGTGGGAGATCATCAAGAAACTGATGTGCTGTTGTGTTCTGAGTAGAGTCACTAAACAGAGAGAGCAGCAACAACTCAAGAATAGGAGCCATTTTGTTTCCATCCCTTGAAACTGAGCTATTGTGCTCAATGAAAATTGTTGGATTTTTTTCATACTTTTTTCACAAGGGAAACATATTAATTTTGGGCGGAAAACAATAAACCAGGTGGCAGTGGTTTTGACAAGCATAAGAGGGGAGAATGTTCGGACAAGAGAAAAGAGAAAATGAGAAAAAAAACTCATTCATTTTGAGGCGGTGCCTGTTAAGGCGATGGAAACAAAATGAACCCATGCCCAGATTTTCCGGAACCAAGATGTTGCAATTCTGAGAAACTAGCTTGCTGCAGATGCTGAAATTATGGAAAATGAGCATTAAAGTTGGTTTTTTTTTTTCATTATCACTAGCTGCCTGGTCAGTGTTACCTGGTTTAAATGTATAGACAAGTAGTAATTCTAACTTGAAAACAAGTTGGCCAGTTACGGCATTAAAATTGAGTAAAATAGCCTGTCAAAGATGTAACCAAACGCTAACTTTCCTCGACTCAAGCAGCTGCCAGGTAAGTTTAATGTTAAATGTTCGGCCAGTTAGTTAGCGCAGCATCAGTGCATTGTTGCTAACCTTAATGGATTCATGGAAACACTTGCTAACCAGCTAGTTTGCGGTGGCAGACAAAACCTTTGGCAGTCAAGTAGCCAGGTGGCTAACATGAAGTACGTTAGGTGGATGCTGCTGGCTAACAGCAGAGGCCAACGCTTCAGCCTCCCTGACTATGGCAAGCTAAAGTTGTATCAATTTTTTCTCTGGACTAGCTTGCAAACAGTTTGCTTGCTAACTCCCTACATGTTTATATAATTGACCAGCCTTAAGTCTACGTCAAACCATTAGATTGTATCAATTGTATCAACAATTTAGGCCATGACATCCACTAAAGCACAGCTGCGCTGGTAGAAGTGAAGAGGTGAACACTTCCTGCGTCACAGAATTGGATAACTTGCTTGGTTTCATAGTTTCATTATGGTTTCATGGTTTCATTATGTGAGTCTAAATGGCCTGGTAGTGGAATCGCATTAGCTGCCATACCGCCATTCCTGCTCCAAAAATGTGGTTGAAGCTAAGCAAAATGTGGGCTTGTTTAGCACTTGTGTTAAGTATGCGTATTTTGTTTGTTTCAAAGCAACAATTGAGGCCAAACCCCACGATAGCTGCAGCCATCGCGGGGTTTGGAGGGCTTATCGAAAATCTTGCAACTTAAGCCTTCAAGATTCTGCAGCCATTTTTTCGAATCTCGCAGCCATCCGCGTTTACTTGCAGACGCGCTCGAATGCACTCATAGTTTCTCTGTCACTGCACATCCTGCGTCACATAAATGGCCTGGTAGTGCACCTTTTAAGTTGCGTCAGCTGCCATACCGCCATTCGACCTGCTCCAGCAGTGTGGTTGAAGCTAAGCAGGTGTGGGCTTGTTTAGCACTTGTTTTGTTGGTGACAGTGTTCCCTCCCAAATCCCCAATCCCTCCTGTCTTTGGATGGGACGTTAAACCGAGGTCCTGAGCACTGTGGCCATTAAAGCTCCCACGACACTCTTCGAAAACAGTTCTGTGTTCCCCTGGTGTCCTGACTAAATTCCCTAATAGGCTCTTTCAGCCTAGCACCTAATCATCCCCTGATTTAATTGGGTATGATGACTGTGCTCTCTTTCTCCACCATAGTTGATGTGTAGTGAATATTCTGATGCAAAATTGCTCCCACTCATCACTGTGGTAGAAGTTAAGCATTGGTGGTGGTGTTGTGAGATTCCCCATATCATTATGAAGCACTTTGAGTACTTAAAAGAAAGCACTATATAAAAGCACTTCATAAATTCAATATTGATGCATTCACATAATTGTCCTGTCAGAACTCTTCCTGGACTGCAGAATTGCCTTGTCAGAGCAGTTTTTGGTCACGCAGTTGCTTCATTGCCCTGTCGGAGCACTTCCTGGGGTCACATTATTGCCCTGTCTGAGCTCTTGCTTGGATTGCATCAGGCAGTGTTGCTGAGGGCAGTGCGAAATATGATGGATTTCTGGAGTACAAACACAGATGGCGTAAGAGTGACAAGGAACAGCTGTGCGCTTTGTCACCACTCATGTCATCAGATCCCCCCCTACCCGAGGTACACTCACGGAGAGTAGCAGGTTACGCAAATTTGTATTTGGCTTTCTAAGAATTCTTTTATTTCTGGTTCCAATGGTCCAGTGTGACTGTGAATAATGAATGGAGTTTTTGAAAATCAGAAAAAATAAGGTCCATGATTAAATAAAAGACAGGAATAGTCCCAGAGTTTCCCTTGAGATCTGCTCCACCCCAACTCAGCACAGAGAAACTAATCCCTGTTCAATTCCATCTGCTCCTCCGTTCTCGACTCAGTTGCTGCCCACAAAGGCAAAAAGTCTCAGCCTATATCTCAACCTGGGCTAAGTGACTCCAATACAACCTGGGGGCGGCATGGTTCAGGAGGTGGAGCAGGTGGTCTAGGAATCAGAAGATTTCAGATTCGATCTCCGGCTCCTCCAGGGAACGTGTCGAAGTGTCCTTGAGCACTGAATCCCACACTGCCCCTGATGTGCAAGTTGGCACCTTGCATGGCAGCAACTGCCATCAGGGTGGATGAGTGGCATAACTGTAAAGTGCTTTGGGGTCATGTCATGTGACTAGAAAGTGCTATATAACCTGAAGAAGGGACAGTCAGACAGCAGAGGGAAATGGGAAGCAGGACAAACTGCAAATCTTCTTAAAAATTCTGAGTCTGTCTTTTAAAATATCAAAAAGCAGTTAAGGCAGAGAGAACAAAACACTTCTCTACGCTCATTTTCAATAACCGTCATAACCCTGAGGTCAGCTTCAGTTCCATTTCCTCTCTCACCTGCCCTCCACTTGACCCAGCCTTGTGTCCTTTTCTTTATGGTAAGAATTCCAGCAGTTCTTCATAAACAAAGTAGAACACATTAAATCCAATATTTTATCTTCCTGGCGCGACCAACCTGTCTCCCAAGTCTGCTCTGCACAGTCAAATTGTCTCAAGCCACTATGATTATTTGCACTCAAAAAAAATGTTTTCAGTACAAAATCGACTGCCTGCCCCGTTGACATTGTCCCCACTCATCTCCTAAAGGAGGATTGACACAACTGCACCCTGCATCCTCTCCATTATGAACAGCTCTCTGGCTGCTGGAACTATTCCATCATGTTTCAAACATGCTGCAATCCAGCCCCTTTTTTAAAAAGTACAATCTAGACCCCTTGGTTCTCAGCAATTGCAGGCCCACCTCAAAACTACCCTTCCTATCCGAGGTTCTAGAGAAGAGAATTCTGTCCCATGTTGCTTTATCTGAACCAAAACAACATCCTGGATATTTCTCAGTCAGGTTTCAGGGTGTCTGAAAGCACTGGGTCTGCAGTGCTGAAAATTTACAATGATGCTCCTCTCCTCACCGGTGATTCTGGGAAACGTGCGATTTTACTCCCCCTTGACCTCAGTGCTTTGAAACAGTAGATCATACCATTCCAACTGACTGCCCTGGCCATGGGGTTAGTATTCGGAGCGCGACCTTGAGCTGATTTATATCCTATCTCTGGATCGGAATGCTTTCAGTCAATTTAGGTAACTTTTCTCCTCTCCACTCAATCTCACCCCTGGGAACCCTCAAGGTTCCATCCTAGGACCTTTTCTCTTTTCCAAGTATATGCTGCCCCAGGATAAATCATTCAAAAATGCATCATCTCCCTTCACTGCTATACTGAGGACATCCAGGTCAATCTCCCCTGAAATCAAACAGTTTGTCGAGTTTTACCTCCTTAAAGATTGCCTCAAGGACATTAATTGTTGGATGCCTCCTAATTTGCTCCAACTTAATGAAAGCAAATCTGGAGCTATTTTTGGTCCGTCCCAAATCCATTGACCTGCAGCAATTTAGGTCAACTATCTACCTACTTTAGGCCAAATGCACAGAACTTAGGTGTGATCTTTCACTCTGGCTTCAAATTTGAAAAACAGGCAAATTCAGTAGTAAAATCTTGTTTTTGTTACCTTGGACCATTGCAGAAATAAAACCCTTCTTTCCCTTCAATGAATTGAAAAAAGTCATCCATGCGTTCATCACCTTGTGGCTTGATTGTTACTTCCTGTACACTTGGATCAGCCAATTGTCCTTTTCCCACCTGGAACTGGTTCAAAATTCTGCAGCCAAGCCTCTGACTGGGACCAGAAAAGGGGACTAGAATAGAATAGAATAGAATACTTCTATTCTTGCCTCTTTTCACTGGCTTCCAGTTTGCTTTAGGGTAGATTTGAAGGTAATGCTATTAGTTTTTAAAGACTGAAATGGTCTCCCCTTATACCACAGACCTCTTAACCCCTCACACTAGCTCCAGGTCTGTCAGGTCGTCTGACTGACATGGGCCTCTTGATTGTCCCTCACTCGAGGCTTAAATTCAAAGGTGACTCTGTTGTGGCCCCCAGGCTGTAGACCAGCCTGCTCCTCTTGTTCAGAACTGCCACCTTTCACTTTAGGGTATATTCTTCTCAATGTATTGACTGCACCTGATAACCAGCTTGCATGAGGCAATGAGACACTGATTGTCTCAGTACAGATTGTTGACATGCATTGATTTATTGACTTTGTTCAGCACTTCAGTCAAAGGCAGTTGTGTATAAAAGTGCTTTTTAAATAACTGTGATTTGATTTGAAAAACCAAGAAATAAGGAAGAAATGGGCGCCCTCCTTTATGTTTTTGTAGATCATGTTGTGGCCTGGACTCAGTTATCTGTGCATTCCTGACCTTGGCTGTAATGAGAATTCTGGCTCCCCATTTCTTGAATGTGGCGTCACCAATCGGTGATGTTTATTAACCATTCGAGAGGTCTGAGTTCTGCAATGTGATTGGTTGAAATCGGCCAATCACCAATAAGCAGGGTTCTGTGTTGCTCTTAGACTCAGGGCCAGGGCTTGGAGGAGTGGAGTATGTTATTCAAGGTCTACCAGCCTGAATGAGTGGCTGACTACGAAAAGATGAGCCCTGGGAATCATTACAAATGCCTGTGTATCTCCAGGTGAAGAGTGTATCCGTGAGTGTGTGGATGGTCACTAAGAATGTAATTCTGAAAGGGCCAATGTTTGTAGATTTAAATACCTCAAAATTGAAGCTGATTCTTTGCACTTTAATGTCATATTAATTGTTTCATTTCTATGTTCTGGTGAGTAGCAACAATATGCAGTGATTAGCGTAGTTAAGTAGTCGGAGTGAGTTCATGTTTAATCGCAATTAGTATTTTATAATTGCAGTGCACTAAGTACCAAAAATGTATTGCTGGATGTATTGCGGTAAGAGAACATCACCAAGTATTGATTTTATTGTGGTTGTTGCAATATGTGGTTTATCTAACCTCTGTAGAATGGAGAGCAGAATGAATGGTGCGTATGTGTATTGAGCCTAAGTTTCTGTGTTTGGTGTCGTGACACAGTTTCATGAGCCCCTTGCCTGACTTCTGGACCCTGAAGCTTTTGGCCTTCTGGAGTGGGGACGCGCCCGTCAGCTTTGCCGTGGTGGATCACGCTGACCTCTCTGTCCACACGTTCAAGAGCTTCCAGCTGCCCAATGATTTCTCCCACTGAGAGAAAAACCCTAACATTACCTCACCTGACCTCAGCTGTCCTGGTCAAACAGGATTAATCTGTGTGAAGAAACTTCTGCGATATCACTGAGGTCTCCCTGCCAAAGATGGGAACGGACCTCTTTGATTCTGTTCCATAGAGTTCCAAAGGTGAGGGGACATTCCGAAATTCTGGAACGATAGCCACCCTATTGAGAGAGAACTCTATGTTGTCGTGAGATGCTTGTGCATTCTGAGCTCTTAGGCTACTGGGTTGGTGCATTTCTCACCTTGTGTGCAGTATTACAGACATCTACGAGAAGGAAAGGAGGTCTCGTATTTGTTTATGCAGAAACCAACCCAGTTCAGCTTTCTTTAAGTCATTTTCCTCTAGGTAGTTTTTCATTGCTTAATCACATATTTCATGGTTAATTCCATTGCTTTCTCACCCCAAGTTTTGGTGTAGGGGGGTCATATAGTGCATCCGCTGGTTTATTCTGGCTCAGTATGGTGAATAAAATGCAGCCGAGCAACAAATTGAACGCTGGTTTGTCTACAAATATCCTTGCATTTCACAACTCAGTGTGAACGATCAATTACTCCCCTTGATGAGCTAAGTTGCTGATTGTGTATGCAAATTTGCAGATGCCCTTGTGACTAGTGATAATATGCAGTCTTGATTTTGTCCTGTTTGGGGGAACAACCTGCCACATCTGTGGTGATCAAGAATTGACAGAAAATACAGGAGCAAATTGAACAAAAGAGCCTTGTTCATTTTTCTGGCATAGTTTGGATCCACTCATACCCTTAATGGGACATCAGTCATTTCAGATAAAAGTAGAGTTATTCTGTGAGGTCATTTTCATATCCTATGACTAAGGATTCCTTCCATGATGGGGGTTGTCTCTTCCTGGATGACAATGACCTAAGCCCAGCGGGGCTCAAGGGATCACTGAATGGTTTTATGAGTATGAATATAAACCAAAGCATATGCCACCGCCTTTCTGCTCAGAAAAGTGCAGTACAGAGCTTTCTGTTAATCTAATCATCATCTGACACAGACAATGAAAGAAATCAGATGGGGTGTTCTTTGCATATTTTCCCATAGCCTTCTGTATTGCATTAACATTCCATGTAAAGCGTGTCTCTCCATATTGTTGCAGTGGTTGCCTAAAGGGCTGTGTGTTTGCTTCCGGTAATTAGAAGAAACCAGTTTGGTGGCTTTACCAGGGAAATTGGCTCTAATGCACATTAACATCTCCTCCTGACATCGTGCCAGGTGGAGTCGGGTTGTTCCCCTGGAATAAAGTTTTTTGAAAGCTTAGATTGCTTGAAGGTTTATTTGTTTTTCCAGTTTACGTATAAGCTACGAGGTATGTTCATCTATATTATTGATTCGGTAGATATTTGATAGGGTCTAACACATTTAAACATGCATTACTGCAAAACTAAAATCAATGCAATGCAATACAATGGACCTCTGTGTTTAGACCATGTGGAAATTTCTGTCACTCGCCCCAGTACCAAAACAGAAAAATACACGTCAGGTCGAAATGTCAGATTGCTGGTTGTTCATTCTGTAACTTGCTCTCAGGCAGAGGCATAGACAACGGGCAGCAGTGTGGTTTAAGTGCTTTTAAGAGCGGTATTATTATGACCCTACAAATACAAATAAAAGTAGAGAACTGGACTCAAGTGCAGAGATGGATCTGGTAGTAGTTTTAATAAACGTTGACAACACTGCTGTACGCACAAACATAAGAATACAAAACAAAAAAGGAACTGAGGCTCCACAAACTTGCACACTATGGTAATGCGATGACTGGCTGCGTTAACAGTTACAAAGCATTTCAAAAGGAAAGCAAAAGGGAAGCGAGGTTCCTTCAGGCAACGGCAGGGCTCCAGCACGATGCGATCAGGAAAGCGTGAATGAACTGGACTCAATGGACATTCCTATCCAGCAATCCAGCGAGCTAAACACTTGACCCAAGGAACATCAGTAGAGACGAACAGTCGTTTGATGCCTTACTGCTGGGGTAGGGAACCGTCTCCAGAAAGAGCCACTGTGGGTGCAGGCTTTCATACCAACCAAGCTACTACACACCTGATTCTACTAATCAACCTCTGGAATGTTTGCTAAGGGCCTTGATTAGTAGAATCAGGTGGCTCTTTTTTCTGGAGAAGGTTCCCTACCCCAGCCTTTCCGAATCAAAATGTGAAACTGTGACCAAGGTTCAGTTGCGTAGTACACGCGTAGAACAGTGCACCATTTTCTAACTCAGAGGTCACTGTTAGTACCATAGCAGGTAAGTAGTAGGTGAGGTCACTACTCGAAGCTAGGCATACATTTAGGATTTTCGTCACTTAGCATATGATCACTGTTAGACCGGTTCTCTGAGGGGGAAGAAGAGTTGAAGTCCAGGGCTGGTGAATAATAGTTCTGTTTACAGCAGTGATTGTTAGTTCAAAACTAGTGAAGCAAATCAATAGAAGCGAGAGGATAGAAAAAAGAGCGCAAACTATCTCTTGTGTGCGCTAACTATTATACCCACTCAGACCCATCCCAGGAAGTGGGGGGCTGCTCCTCTGGGGTCGCCCTATAGGATGCTGGCTCAGCAGACCTCCCCTTTGCTACATTTCTTCGTCTCCATGGCATATTGTACAACATCTAGCATGGTGTTACTTTGTTAATTGTCAGTCTTAAATTTTAGGACAACTGAAAGAAAACTAATGCCAGGTTCCTTCACTACAGCGCACTCAAAGCATATAGGTGATCCACTAACACTGATAATCAGCTGCTTTTCATACATTCAGTCCAACTCCCCATAAATGTTGTAATAATCTCTGAAATATGTTTGGAGTTATCCCGCTGACAAACACACAGATTGACACACCAGTGTTCACAATTCCTTCTGGCAGTGGTAACTAGGAACTCCAAATGTACAGTTCTTTAAATAGTAATTTAACATCAAGAAAACAGCACTCTATATAAAATTAATCAATTAATGACGCGTAATTCATAGAGGTGTTTGACTATTATCGATTCCAGTTAGTACACAAATTATTATATGTCTTGTTCATCCAAAATAGCACACATTAGCAAGACTCTTGATGACGCCCTTCTGGATGAACTGAGACGAGACATATCTTATCACATGCTCTCGCGCTGACCCCCTCGCCACACACCTCTTTGCATTTAGAGGTTAATCTGGGTTACCCCATCTTCCTTCTCCCCGCCATGCTCAGATGCAGGAAGAGGTGGCTTAGAGTTCCAAGGGGCGGGGCCTGGATGAAGAGCAGGAAGATGTCGCAGTCACACTCAGTTCTGTTTTTTAGTGATGTGACTTGTGGTGGAGCAACAACAGAAACAAATGGAATTCTCCTTAAGGAAGTGTTTGTGGTCTTGAAGGCAGAGTGTTCCCAAGAGATGAGAGAATCAGGTGAAATGGTTAAATGAAAAAAGTAGCCAGTTACAAGTTGCATGTGGCGCCACACCATTGCTCAGCCTGTGGGGTGGGGGGGGTCCTTGGGCATGCTCCCGCCATAGACTGTCTAAAAAGATGAGCGCAGCACCCGGGTCTGAAAAGTGAGACCAATGCAGAAATCTCAAAAATTTGCATGATATTTAATGGCCGGTAGATGGCGACGTCGGTGGTTGCAGAAAGAAGTTCAATGCTATTGAAGTCTATGAGAAAATTACCCTACTTTGCCACCTGATTAATTATTTCATTAATGATTTTCCACACCATTTTATGGTATCTATCGCAAGTTTCAAGTCTCCTTCGATATATCATGATGTTCAATTCTTCAATTCACGCTCTCGTCCAATAGGAATCACATCCGGTTGCAAAATTACAAAATTGCGCAATTCAAATTGCCAAAATCGAGGCTTCCTAAATGGTATGCTGAAACCAATGGGTGACGTCACCGTTGCTTCATCCATCTTTTTATACAGTCTATGGCTCCCGCACAGACAGCTCAATGCATGTATTTTTCAGAGTATAGTTCTGGGATTTTCTGGTCAAGTTTAACTTTTTTTTTGTAAAAATTGAATGCCCTTACTTAAGCAACATGCAACTATTTCAATCACAACACCAACTAGCGCCACAAACACCAATACATTTCATAGTAAAAGCAAGCATAAATTAACTCAAACACCAAAGCAATTATTTCTTTGAACCATTTGTTCTATTTTTCTTATTTACTCTAAATGTCCTATTGGTTGCATGTCTTATCCTGTAGTATAACAAACTGTAAAATTAATGGGGCGCCCCGGTGGCTCATCGGTCTAAGTGCGCGTACCATAAAGGCTGTGTCCTTCCCGCAGCGACCTGGGTGCGAATCCGGCTCGGGTCATTTGCTGCATGTCTTCCCCCAACTTTCCTGTCTCTCTACACTGTAAAACTATCAAATAAAGGAAAAATTCCCAAAAAATAATCTTTAAAAAAAAAAACTGTAAAATTAACATTTTCTTACAATTAAAATATTATTTCAATTCTTCAGTTCTTATCATTTGTGACAAGTTTTCCTTTAAATGTCTGAAAAAGCTTTTCTTTAGTGCTGAATTAGCCATTTTTATGATAACAACATGGAAATTCAAGGAACGACTTTGAATAAGTTCCAAAAAAAAAAAAAAAACTGCAGCAACATCAATATCAAAAACTGCATTCAATCCCTGGAAAAATTATGGAATATCTCTGCATAGATGATGTTCATCTAGCTATTTTACTTCATATAAAATAAACAAATTGCAGATATGACACAAAACAATTTTTCTTTTTCAGCTAAATATTCGGCCTTCATGGAAAACACCACAAACGAATTAGATGACATTAGTTTAATTAATAGAATTTTGAATGAGGTAATGCAAAAATATGGAAACACTCATTCACTTTACAGTTACTGGGTTAGATATCGAGACATATGTGCACAAGAAATGAAAAGTGAGTTTTTCATATGTCCCATTTAAAATGCAAAAAAAAAGCTGAATTTGAAATATGAGAAATATGCCCTATCATTGTACCACGAAATATATGTGTCTATAGTGAGTATTGATAAGTTCACAGATTTCAAATTTGGACCTCACCCCACCCCATATCTACAGTACCAGTCAAAAGTTTGGACATACCCACATTTTTCTTACGATATATGTTAAATAAAGAAATAAGCAGCCTTAATTTTCAAAAAAAGGTCAAATTCTTAGATCCATCAAACTAACCACCATTTGTTGGCATATTCGTGGAGGATTCTGACATTTTTTTTTTTTTTTTAACAAGGGCAGTCAAATGATTATAATGAATTTGCAGCTGCAAGGCATGCTGCACTTAAGGCGTGCTTTTAATTTACCTTTTTGCCCAACAAGTCCCAAAACTGTTTGACTTTAATTTGACTGTTGGAAAATAGAAGGAGCTTATTTTGTCTGTTTACTTTGCAAAATGTGGCTTCTAAAAGAACTCCAAAATTTTGGACACTATTCAAACTAGTAAATTATTCTTTTTCACTTCTGACTGTTTACCTTTTTACAAGATTCCATTTGAGATTATATACAGAAGTTAAGTCATTTAATGTTCAAAACAGAGTGCTCTGACTTTAGCAAAGTGTGTCCAAACTTTTGACTGGTGACATGGTGATTCTACCATGCCATCCACCAGATTTATGTTGCATGGCCTTATTGAAATAGTTGGATATGCTTTCCCCATTTTTCTCAAAATGTCTGAAATTGCACTTACTAGGTTTTTGATTTAACGTCCACACTGACAGAGCATTGGGAGTCTCTTGCCTTAATTTCTGAGTTGCTAGATTTTTATCTACTGAACAATGCAACTAACCCATGCAAGGTACAGGCACTGAATTGAACTTGATTCCTGCACATTAACGCAAGCACTCAAAAGCAATTAGTCACTCTCTCACAAGCCCAGATGTGGCCTGAGGCCCGACTGACAAGGGGGAGAACTGTTTTCATTTCCTATCTGACGGCTCGGTATCTATTAGCGGTTTGAGAAGTTTCCATGGATAACAACTCAGCTAATGTTCTGGGAATTTGTAAGTGATATAACCGAGTGCACTCTAACTGCATCCTTCTTTTCCACTCAGAAAGGCCACCTGCACACACTGCCCTACCCCGAGACAAGACAGTTCCCGAGAGGATGAGGGCCCTGTGGCTTGCCTTGTTGCTCACACTTGCAGGTAACGTGATACCTTTTCTTTGTTTTTTCCCGCTCTTTTTAAGTTCTTTTCTGTTAAATTGTTCAGTGGATCAGGCATTGAGACAGCAGTGCTGGGCTAAATTTATTTTTTTCAATAATTCATTAAATTATGTAATATTTTATTTGAAGTGTAGCGATTTGGGGACTAGAACAGATATTCAAACAGAGAATCTTTCAGTAATTTTTTTTTTTTTTTTGCAGTAGAATTGTAATTGAAAAAAAAAAAAAAAAAAAAAACTACCAAGTTACTGTACCGGTATGGGATTAGTCTATACATCTTTATATGTCACAATTTATGTCATTTATGAGCAACAAATATCAGGATTGTTTTTGAAATGTTTTAATGAATGGTATTTGCATCACTTAGTAATTAACTGCATGTTTTGCTCTGAAACCTTTCAACTTTGAATCCATGAGAAGATGGCTTTATACAAGGTAAAGTAGGTGTTTCAATCATCCTGTATCAAGTCCTGCTCTGTTGTTTGTATGAAGAAAGCAGTGGAAGTGAAGATGCAAATAATACACCAAATCAAATGTAAATTATTACTGATCCCAGTCATTTTTGAGTTTTGCATATATGAGAAATTATGAAATTGTATACGTATTGTTTTTGTATAGGTCACATTTTCTTTTTTATTTATATTTTTACATTTTCCCCATCCTACACTAGGGTAGGACGGGAGGAGCGAAATACAAAACCATTCAACATCGTAAAAGCAAATGTGCCTTTTTGTTTTCTACTGCCAAGAGACAGTATGCAGATCAAAGTCAAAGACTTTCTTTTCTGATAGTTCTTCATACCAGTGGTCAAAAATTAGCAGTGCGTCAAACGTAATTTCCAAGCGGAAACAATTTTTCAGATGTACAAACTAAAATTAAGCATGTAGCATGTATGCATTAACTTAAAATTCTATGAACCCTGCCAAGTGATCACAGAGGATTTCAAAATGTACCAGAGACAGCTGTATGTGGTTATGCTTTTCTGGCCATAAAAGCTGGCCATTTTGACAAAAAGTGTATTTATTTATTGTTTTTTTTCTTTTCTTTTTTTAATTCTATCTTAGGCCAGTCTAAACTAGTTCAGTTAATTCACGCTGGGTTTTTGACGCTCAAAAGGGCTTTGTCAATAGCTGGGCATGCACAGTTTGGTCACGAAACTTATCTTTCGGTTGGCCAAGGGAAAGTCTAACATTCACTATTTGCAAAGGTCCCCCAATCTAAACGAATCCAGCTTCCTTTCATGTGATCTGCGCAAAATATTTATAAAAGAAGAGTGCTGCATTATTAAGCAATGTTGTCGTGGAAAGGACTCTTCTTTCATGAATATTTTGTGCAGATCACCTGAAAGAAAGCTGGATTTGTTTATATTGTCACGCCCCCCCCTTTGTAATGGCAAATGCTAGACTTTCCCACGGCCCACCAAAAATATAAGTTTTGCGATCAAACTGCACCTGCCCAGATATTGACATAGCCTCTTAACTGGTAAACCAACTGACCAGTTTGTATAGTTGCTGTATCTAGTCCAGCAGTTTGACAACCTGCTTGCTTATTTATACCAGTTTGAACCAGTTTTGTTCAGCGTGGGACCTCCTTTGACCGGTCCACACATTACGTTTTTACTAGGCTGATGTGTCATAGACTCAGTTTAAACCATCTTAGATGGTTTTATTTGTAATTTGCAGTCAGGCATCGCTGGCCAGTTCCTTCATGGGTGAATGATGTGTGAATACTCCTCACTCCACGAGCTAACAATATCACTTTCCCTCCAGGTGAGGCGTATAAGCCGGCACCCTGCAGCTACCAGAGTGTAATTACTCACCTCAATCTGACAAACAGAAAAGTGTTGTCATCGGCCCGGCCTGTCGTCAACTGGACGACCCCAACAGAAGTACGCTTGGACCTATACCTGTACGCAATCCTTGAAGTGGTGTGTGAACCCCGTCCAGCTACCGTTACACATCTGATTTTTCTGTATCAACCGAATCAACTATGTTAGCTACCTTCAGACAACCCTTGAGAATCAGTCGTAATGAGTAAAATCAGACTGAAATTTAACCATTTAAGAAGTAAGATCACGGAATACGTGATTAAATTTTCTTAATGGAACACTGACGCAACAATTGAATGTTGATTTAACTACTGCCACTGATTTCAAGTAACTGAGTTCTGAGATACGGATTTAGCGATGGTCAAACTGCTAGTTGGATTGTGCTTCTGACTCCGCGCTTGATTCCTGGTCTGGACTATAATGCTCACTGTAGGCGTAAGTCAACTTTTGTGCCAAATGTTTTTGTTGCATTTTTTTTTTTTGGAAGTTTCTCTGTGCTTTTTATGATGTATCCTAATCCGAGCATTTACTGTTTTTTGTCAATGTTTCAGTTTGAGGAATTTGAATGAGAAGAGCGGTTATTCACTATTTTAAACGTAAAGCTGCCGTTGTGTTCATTGCAGGTTGAAAAATCCCAGACTTTCACCCCCTTCATATGGACCACCCTGGTGAGTGGTGAAGATGGCCTTTTTAATCCGTTTTTCCTGGTAACGACATGCATAGTTCTGTACAGTGTGATTACAAAACTTTCCAGGCACGTTTTTAACCCAGAATAGGCCAAATGACGCTCCTGTAAACCGCTGCTTTTTCAGAAATGGCGAAATGAACTGATCTCTTGGAACCCGGAGCAGTTTTGTGGAATCAAGACGGTGGTCATTCCCAGGGAAATGCTCTGGCTGCCAGACATTATAATCATGGAACGGTTGGTCGTTTGTCAATTGCAGTGCTGTGATATTGGAGGTATTAAGGGCCTCCACAATTTCACTTCTTTATGGACAAGTATTCTTAACTTGTTCAGGTTTACTTTTCCCAGGAAGAAATCAACTAATTTACTCACCCTTGTCAAGTCCCCCCAGCCTGAAATTTTGATATGAAGAGAAATATGAAGAGTTTCATCGCAAAACCCGATAAACGCCGCTTTCAAAATTTTTGGACCTCAACTGCAAGAAGATCATTGGTAGGCCAGTAGTCATGCCAAGTTCAGCCCTTAGCAAAATGCTATATATCCCAGGGTTTAGCTTGCTTGAACATCAGCTTTCATTCCAAAACCCAATAAACACTAAGCTAGTTTTTCCACTAACTGCGACTTATTCATGCAACTAATCAGCCTTGGAGAATTCTGCACTGCCAACAGGCTTCAATTGTTTAGCAACTCCTGTTTTGGGCAACATAAAAATATGTGTTTCATTTCTATATTCTACGGAAATTTTTTTAACCCCTAATTTCTCAGTCAAGAATGCGTTTCCCATCAGTGGCCATAGTTTTCTGCCCATTTATCAAGTAGTTGGCTGCATTGAGCAGCAGATTCGCAAGAAGGACGGTGTACTACACGTGGACGAGTGTCATCAATTATCACCGAAACATGGAAATGTTTATAATCACACTTCTCTGGATACATTACGTTTAGCCAAATAATTGCAACAAAGTTCACGTTTCCACAAAATTCATTATTCTAAGATTTAATTGCATCATAGTATTGTGTTTAACTTGTTTAGCAAGACATATAAACAAATAAGAAAGCTCTTCGATGCCTACTTTTCCCATGACAAAAAGGACATTTTTCTAAAAATGCTTCAAATTGATATATTGCGTTTTGTGGTGAAACTCTTCATTTCCACGTGTCAGTGTGTGAGTGGATACACTGTGGATAATAATGTGAGTTTTATCTGAGTTGGCTGCCTTTAGCTAGATGGTTAAGATGATTACCTGGGACCTTGAATGTTAGTGAATGAAACCTTAGAGCTCCCATGTTAAGATACGCACAGGTGCCCATCTCATGAGCTGGGCCCTGAATCCTATGCTACTCCTGAATGGCTTGGATCCTGCTGAGTCTCATGAAGTGCAAGTCACTTTGGATAAAAGTGCCTGCTATACTGTCTAATTCAAAGCTACATATTGTTTATCTGAGAAAAATTACAATGCTTATGTCTGTGTGCTTGGCTGTAGCATACAAGATCACAACAAAATGTTCGTGATGCCTTACCTTCAAGTCTCCCATAATGGGACAGTGTCCATGGGATATGACTTTCGAGTAGTCAGCACCTGCGAGTTGGACGCCTACAAGTTTCCCTTTGACACCCAGAGCTGTGACCTCACGTTCTGCTCTACACTCTATAAAGGTGAGCTCCTCTCCGGCAGATGCACTCTATAACCCCTGCCTCTTTGCCTACTGGTGAGAATTTCACCTCTGCTATCAGTGAAGTCTAGAACCACACATTGCCCATCAGCGGGTCGTAGACTTCCACGTCTGATACTAGTGGAGTCCAGAACCACACATCTCCCCCAGCTGAGTTCTGGAATTCCACCTCTGATACGAGTGAAGTCTCGGACCGCAGCTTGCAATGTATCTCTCTCCTGTTCACAGAAAGAGAAATTAAAATCATTTCGGCCTCAAACTCATCCCGACTTACCCGTGGGTCACGAAAGCATCTGCAGTCTCAGGGCGAGTGGGAATTCCTCAACATTTCCGTGAAGGAAGACTGGATCTCTTTAAACAATCTACGATGGGATACAGTCGTATATACGGTACAGATGCAAGTCCATTAGATATACCTGCATTGTTAACTTCCTGCTGCAAAGTAAGTACCTGGATTCAAAAATAAAGCCAGGGATTTTCGTGAAAGTGAATTTAATCAGTAGCGCAAACACGTAACCCATCACAGGAATGGGCAGGTAGGTCATACCTATACCCTCTCTCTTAGGCGTACAGAGTAAGAATTTAGACTGCTCATATGGTACTTTTCAACACACAAAACATACAGTACCAGTCAAAAGTTTGGACACACTTTGATAATGTCACAGCGCTCTGTTTTTAGAGAAATTTAAATGTCTTAACTTCGCTATATAATCTCAAATGGAATCTGGTAAGAGGTACACAGTCAGAAGTTAAAAGGGAATAATTTACTTGTTTGAATAGTGTCCAAAATTTTAGAATTCTCAAAGAAGCCATATTTTGCAAAGTAAACAGACAAACAAGCTCTTTCCATTTTCCAATGGCAAAATTAACGACAAGCTGTTTTGGAACTTTTTGGGCAAAAAAGTCGATGAAAAGCGAACCACAAGTGCAGCACATCTTTGGGAACTTAGACAGCCGCTCAGCAGCAAACTCATTATAGCCATGTAACTGCTCTTGTAAAAAAAATAAATAAATAAATATAATGTGGGTATTCTCTGTAAATATGACAGAAAATGCTGGTTAGTTTGATGGATTTAAGAATTAGATCTCTTTTTTTGCTTAATAAACGGTAGCCATTTCTTTATTTAACATGTCTTGTAAGAAAAATATGGGTATGTCCAAACTTTTGATTGGTACTGTACATGCACTCACAAATTTCAATTTTTATATGCAGATATAAGGCGAAAGCATATAGTGTACGAAGATATTTTGAAACATTGCACTAAATAAAGGTATAATTAACTGAGGCTTGTATGAAGCCTGCACATCTCTATCTCTCCCGCATACAAGAGTCCCTTGACAGAATCGTGATAACTCAAAATCAGGAGCCATTTTGTTTCCATTGAACGAAACCAAGCCCATTAAAATTGTTGGATTTTTGCTCTTTTCGCGGAAGGGAAACATTAATTTTGGGGAAAAAACATTAAATCAGCTAGCATTGGTTTCGACAAGCAAAGGAGGGGAAAATGTTCGGACGTGAGAAAAGAAGAAATGGAGAAAAACTCATTCACTTTGAGCGGTGCCCGACAGCAAAATGGACACAAAATGGCTGTATGACCAGATTTTCTGGAACCCTCTTGTCGCAACTCTAAGAATTTTACCACATACTATTGCCCAGCATCTGCTCTCCCTCTGCCTCATCCCTTCCTCTTTTCTCCTCCATCACTGTCCATGTTTCCTCTCTCTCCTGCTCTCTACAGATCACCTTTAAGAGGAGACCCATGGTGATTGTGTTGCACTTTATGTTACCCCTCTTCTTCTTTCTTAATACTGGACCTGTGCACCTTCTTCATCTCTGACTTCGGATCGGAGAAGCTGAGCTTCAAAGTGACTGTGCTCCTGGCCATATCCGTTCTGCTGCTCATCCTCAATGAAATCCTGCCCTCTTCGTCTGGCAGAACGCCGTTGATAGGTGAGACAGGTTTGATTGACGGCATCAGATCTCACAACTGATCGGTGCTAGGTAAGAATGTCACAGATCGGTGAGGCCAGTTTGGCCCTAGAGAAAGAAGATAAAATGTCAGGGATTTCGTTAGCGCTTTGAGTTAGCATTCCTCTCCGTTCCTAAGCGTATCCGGATGTAAAGTCTTGAAAAGCAGGGAGAATTTGTATGGTAGTGTCAAATTTGCTGGGACGTCCACTCCTGGAAAGACCAGCAACTGTCGTGAATGTTTTCCACTCAGGAATAAGGTCCCTCACTGTAGAATGATGGACTTAAAATTATTTGGAAATGGCCTTATAACCCTTCCCAGACTGATGGGCAGCAACAATTGCGTCTCTAAGATGATTTCTGATGTCTTTTGTGTTAACGCACACTTAAATGCTCCAGACCAGCAAAGTGGCCATCAGCTTTGTAGCCTAGTTGTAGGTGTTTCTTTACAGCTGGACAAACGCTAGCTAGCATGAGCACTGCCATTTCTCACGGACTCCCGTATTTGTGAGTTCAAAATTGAGAAGTTGAGAATGGGAGTAGAAACTTCCAAGAACGCGAGGACACAGTAAGCTGAATCTGCAGTTTGAGACAGTTGCGTTCTTGTCTACTTAACAGTTCAGCGCGAGAAATTATTTGTTCACCTTTCTCACCACCATTTTAATATTGTTAAATATTGGTAAAAATAAACAGTTACGCGCTTTTTCCTCGGCGGATGCTGTTGTCGCTGACTGTTACCAGAGAATGCTGTCACCAGGGGCTCTGCGGTCACATTAGCTGCAAAAGCCATAGGTCAAAAGCAGGCTACACTTGCCGCCGATAGGCGTTGCAAGCTCGGCTCATTACAGTACTTCGTCGGTAATTGGTTACTTACGCAGGTGGGCGGCTGATATCGTATATCACCACAGATGTATTTTCTGGTTACAAAACCTATGTTTTCAGATTTAACAGTCAACATTTCTCGTCTCGTTTTACTGAATATCAAGTCATAAAACCAGAACTTATTAATTTAAGATAGACTTTCCCGGCTGGATTTCTTCAGGTCAGTGGGAAGCCGCTCGCGTTCTGCCACCCGGAAGTATCTAGGCGCATATTCTTTACAAACATTCTGACATGCCCTATAGAGACCGGGGAAGTTCCGCCCCAGTTCAATCAGCCAGATGGATAAAGAACCCGATTGAAAAGGAATTCGATCTCGTCCCGGGACGAGAGCCACAAAGAAAAGTCCAAAACACACGCACGCCTCACAAACCATGACACACATACGCGTTTCCCAGCCGACGGGCTGGTGACCCAGAATGTATTCAGTATACTTGGCACTCGCACAGTAGCGTAGCGAGAGCACAGAACTGCTCTTTTAAACAATTATTAGTCCTGACTTCTTCTCAATCATTTTCATAATTAACAATAGACTCACTCCGAGAGCACTGCACCCTATCAGGTGCTGCGAGTTCTCCCCGTTTAGGTAAAACGACAATCATTCATTTGGACAAGTCATTTGGTGGAATTAAATCAGCGTTATTCAAAATTGCACACCTGTCAATTCTCACCCATATGGCGCGAGTCTCATGCTTTTTAGTGGCATATCACGTTCTCACGCCACAGTCAGCAATCTTACATTTAATAACAAAAGTGAAAAATTACACTAAATAACAGAAGTAACAAAATTTTATTCAACTGCCAAGTCCCACTTTTTAATCAATCCACGCTGTAACGAGAGTGAAAGGCAATATTTCATTGGAACGCGGATCAGTCATTATTCAGTCAACGCGTATTTAAGAGATTCTTGTGCAGAATTGAAGTCCTTGTGCATGGAGGTTTTTCAGTTTCACGTTTGTTACGATAGATGTCACCACTAGTAACATGGAAACCGATTGTGACTCTAGACTTTGCATGCATTCCTTTTCTCGGGAGTTGGAAACTATGAAATTTCACAAAGATGTTCCATATGGTCTTTTATTTCATTTAAACAATTGAAACAATTGTGAAGCGCAAGTTAAATCGTCCAGTGTGCTGAAAAGGTATTGTGGAAGTTTCACAGCAGTTTGTCTTTCGTAAAGCATAGGCCTAATTTTCAGTAAATTTTCTGTTCTGAATTTGGCCAATTATACACCTGTGCAAAAGTTAAGCACCACCAACATTTTGAAGTAAGTGTTTTGGCGATACATTCGTCCTGCATATTTAATGCATATATTTAATCTTGTTTTGTGTCTGCTTGAAAGCCATGACTGTCATTAACTTCTGAGAGCGATAACAAGAAATAAACTGTCAACAATTTTGAATTTATTCGTGAGTTTTGATGAACACTGAAAATACAGAAAAATGGGACCTGAAAAAATTTTGATTGTCAGACACAAACCACTAACGAGAGACTAATGGAATTCCTCACAAATGTGGATAATGTAATACCAAATCCTGCAGTAAAATTTCATCAATATCGTGTCACCACCCCACGTGCGGATGAGATCTCTCACACGTCTTCTCATGCTGTGAACCAGTCTTTGGATTCTCCACATTGGAATTATGTGCCACTCCTCTTGGAGCGCCTGAGCCAGTTCTTGCACAGTTTGCACTGGGATATTTCTTCTTTTGATTTGTTGACCCATTACATCCCACAGATGCTCAAGTGGATTTAAATTTGGGCTTCTGGCTGGCCAAAGCAGAGTCTCAATGGCATTCCTCCTTAAAAATTCAGTGACAGCATGAGCGTGGTCAGGACGGGCATTGTCATCCATAAATATTGGTCTGGATGCAAGTGGATGACCATCATAATGTGGTACTACCTGATTGTCAAGAATGTTTTGGTAATTATGGCCCCCCCCATGAACTTCAACCAACTGCAGTTTGCAATATGGGAGCAACACCTCCAGATCATAACTGAACCACCTCCAAATGGAACTTCCTCAGCAACATTATGTTGAGCGTCAGGAGTACCCCATGCCCTCCACACTCGCATATGACCATTGATGACATGAAGCAAAAACCTGCTTTCATCTGACCAGTGAATGCGTCTCCAGGATCTCAAGTTCCAGTGTTCATGAGCCTTACACCACTGTAGTCCCTCCTGCTTGTGCCTGGCAGTCAGTAATGGCTGCTGTATTGGTCATCTGGCTCTTAGTCTGGCCTTATTCAGTCGTCGAGGAACAGTACTGGTCGAGATTCTGTTACCCAGTCACCATTCTTCACATAATTGTCCACTGTTGTGCCAAGGATTCCTCCTGGCTAACCGCACAAGGGCTCTGTCATCTCTGGTACTGCTTGCCCGAGGTCAGCCTGATCTGGGCCTGTCCTTGACATCTGGTGTTCAAAAAGACTCCAAAGGTAAAAACCTGAGGAAGACACTTTACAAGTTTTTTTGAGGAATAAATGACTGCGTTTAGGACTAAAGTCTTCCTCAGAAATGAACTTAGTCATGTCTATTGTCCTTTACTGTTGAGCACCTCTCCTCACTTTTGAAACTTGGCTGAAGCGCGTTGGACTTTTGCATATCACCAGTATCACGTTGCTTGGCAATCAATTTGCTTTTCACAGAGTGATTAATGTTCAAATCTCTATTGATGGCACGACACGACAAACCAGCTCTGTGCATGCCCACTATCTGCCATCTGGTGTTCGGGGACATTTTCTGCCCAACTATCTGCCATCTGGTGTTTTGAAACTCGGGGTGGTTTGCTTATTCACAGGCATTTTCTAACATTTTTCATGATTTGTTGCAAAATGAAATTGCATCAGTTCAATTTGTATGTATTTTTTCATTGGTCAAATCTCTATTTGAATTTGGTGGTGCTTAACTTTTGCACAGGTGTATATGACCCTTAAGAGCCATACTGGGCCAACCCATGTTGGGGAACTTTTTGAGAAAATGGGACTCAAAGTAGCCAGCCTCCTGTGTCATCTCGAGTATCTGGGAACTAGTAACACCGCTGATGTTAAAAACTCAAGATTTGTAAAATTACGTTATGCACTTCTAATGCAGGTTTTGGATGCCCTTCTGTTTCATTTAAAGTGAAAGGTACCTCCTTCTGAAGCAGAACCATCATCTTCTGATTCATTTGGGTCAAACTCTGGGTCTCCATTATCTTCCAAATCATCATCAATCATAGCAAGCAATTCCTCATCAGTGAGATACCTAGCCGTGTTTACATTGAATTATGGAAAAGTTGCCATCAGTTCAATTTGTATCTATTTTTGTATGAACAATCCATGGTCAAATTCTATTTGAAATTGATCTCAGTTTTTTCTGGTGACTTTCAACTTTTGCAAAAAAGTGGGGATGGCCCAGGGTTCTTAGGGGCTATATTTAGTTGCTGAGAGACTGCATGAAGAGAGAGGCCATAACTTCGATTGCCAGTGGATTATTATTATTATTATTCGAAAATGTGTTAATAAAGGAGAATGATTGAGAACAAGCCAGTACTAATAATTGTTGTAAAGGGATGTTCTGGGCCCCACTAATTTTCAGTTCTGGCTTCGCCACAGCACTTGTAGGTGTAAAGCTTCCTGTCACAAAGGGGTTAATTCCTATGGAAGCAGTAAGGGTGTACTTAGTTTTTCAAACATGGCTTCTGCATTTTGGCTGAATTTTTGTTAAATCAATAATGACGCGGTGGAATCTGTGGTGTGTTTACACCTGAGGTTAGATTTATGTAATTTTAGGACCTGATAAGGACCAGCTGATTTTATTATTATGTCCTTATATATAAAACCATAGAACTGAAAGAGGGTGGACTTTCTTTTTCTCATGACTGTATCTCCTGGAGCAGAGTGTACACTGGACTGTCCTTTATGAAAAGAGAGGAGATAATGCCATCCCACAATTCCTTGCAGCTGCAATATCTAAAGCGATGCACCATACATCTGGCCAATCATGAAAACAAACTAACATGAAGGACTTTGGTATCATAATGTTTTCAACTAGCCTGAGTGCAGATGAATTCTCTAAGCACCAAGGCTGTTTTTTCTTAAGTCCATATGAGTTCTCCTTTACATGTTCATTTTCATTTGAAGTTAAGAGAAGGTGGTTTAGCATTAGATGATAAGACGTATTTTTTGATGAGTTTTCTTGCTGGAAGGATGTAATGATGGAGCCAACTGCCTCCTTTCCTATATGAATTAGACAATTAGGTCACTCCGTGTCATGGCTGCCGGCCAAACTATTTCCAGATCATGGCCTCGCTCTTTAGATAATTTGGATGCACCCTTAGACCTTTCCCCTTTGGCACCACAGATCAAACTTTTACTGACAAACTTCCTCTCTTTTGCAGCTATTTACTGCGTTGGCACTTTTTCGTTCCTGCTTCTGAGCCTCCTGGAGGCTATACTGGTGAGGTATTTGATTGAGAAAGATGCCACCGCTGAGCAGGATTTGCCCGATGAGGAGACAGATGTCAAAGAAGGTGACCAGCAAAAAAAACCGCTAATCCAACAGCTTTCATTATGTTACACAACGTTTGCCCTCACAATATGAAGCTTGTTTCCAAAACGCAATATATCAATTTTACTCATTTTGAGTAAATCGGCCTTTTCTCTGTTGGTGCCAACTGCATTTTAGAGAAAAACACAAACTTTAGGGAGCCAAGACTTAAATTCTCAATGACTTTAAAATCTCACCACCCCAGGCCTCATGGACATATTGCGAGGGCCAGACGTGAGCAGAAGCAGCGAGCGCAACAAGGTGCATCTGTTGTGCCTCGCCGTCCAGGAGCTGCGCATGTTACGGTGGAGCATGCGGACCCACATTGCGGCAGGACAGGGGGTGGTGCCACCCCGCTTCTGGACAAGAGTGGCCAAACGCATAAACACGGTCTTCTTCAGCCTCTACTTCCTGGCTGTCATCGCAATGCTAGTTTACCTGTCCCTGGAGTGGAGTAGCTGGTACTGAAGCAGTGCAATTTGCAAAGTTGTCGATTAGCACATCCTACTTTATACTTTATTTTTCTCCCCAGATGCAGCAGTCTCAAGCGCTTTCAGGATCTGGCGTTTGCTCTTTTGCTCCCTCTCTTTATTTAAATCAATTTAAATTTAGGTGACTCTTGCCTCCCTTGTCAGTAAATTTTTTTGTTTTGTTGCCTGTTGAGTGTACTTGCATCCTAACACACTAACACATTCAAAATCTTGTTTTTAATAGGGACTCTTTGTCATTATCCTATACCCTCCCCTCGAGCAAAGACACATCTTTACATTCACCATACAGGCATGTCAAAACAATGTAAACAGAGGCTCAGAAATAATCAATAGTTTTTTGATAACTGGATTTTTATTTGACTTTAAATGATGAATGGACTGCATTTATATTGTGCTTTCTAGTCACATGACCCCAAAGCACTTTGCATTTATGGCTCACATTCACTCTGATGGCTGAGGCTGCCATGCAAGGCGTCAACCTGCACATCAGGAGCTGTGTGGGGTTCAGGGTCTTGCTCAAGGACACTTCAACATAATCTCTGGAGGAGCCAGGCATCGAACCAGGAACCTTCTGATTCCTAGCCCACCCGCTCTACTTCCTGAGCCATGCCAACTTTTGCTGATATTAATATCACTTCTGTTCACTTTGGAGACATAAAGATCAATACGTATTTAATTTTATGTCACAAATCACTTTTTTGTGCTTATCAGTCATCAGGTACAGCCAATGGGTACAATAGAACCCACAATAAAACAATTTCCCGTTTGATATTTGAAAATTGCTCACTGCAGAGCTCACACAGAAGAAAAAATCTGTTTACATACATAGATTTACGTTCTGCGAGATTGTCACAAATTTCAGGATATGCTATTTGCCGATGCGGGAACATCACATTAGCATGCGTTATTAAAGCCCTGAGCTCCACTCATTCCATTCACTCTTAAACTAACTTTATCTGCTTGCTGAAATATACTGTATCTTGTGTTGTTAAACAATCATTGGTGTCCCATGATCCTTTGCCTCTGATTTCAATGCGTGCACACTTTGCAGTGAAGTGTGGGACGTCATCAAGAACCTGATGTGCTGTTGTGCACTGAGTCCCGAAATAGAGTTGCAACAACTCAAGAATAGGAGCCATTTTGTTTCCAATGCACGAAACCGAGGGGTTGTACGCAGTGGAAATCCTTGGGTTTCTTTCATTCTATTCTTGGAAGGAAAACGTGCTAATTTTTGGGGAAAAATGATAAACCAGGAGGCAACGGTTTTGACAAGCATAAGAGGGGTAAATGTTTGAACGTGGGAAAAGAGAAAATTGGAAAGAAAACTCATTAAGTTTGAGACGGCGACTGAGAAGGCAATGGAAACAAAATGGACCCATGCCTTAAAGAGCCGCAAAGTTAATTCCTGGTATTAAAAAAAAAAAAAGCTTGAGGAGAGGCTGAAGATTCTTGATCTCTTCTTAGTCTTAGTAATTGGCGGCACTGGGGTGATGTAATTGAGGTTTTTAACCTCTTCCCCCCGGGACTTGCCAGTGGAGGGATTGTGGCCCTGCTCTCTCCTCGTCTTAAAGCGCATTACTTCTCTAATCCCATTCTCAATTACGTTTCCTGATCAGCAACTAAGTGTTAATTCAACCAGTTGCGCAGATCAGTTGGTAGAATTGCTGTCCATTTCCCCTCAGCTTACATTATTGTTACTTGCAATAATTATCAAGCATTTTTATATACACATTAATGGTGATATAAAATGTCAATGTATTTTGAAGCTGCTGAATTCCTGTTGCTCACAAAATGGTGTATTTTTATTTTCTGCGTCAGTGTCCGATCTGCTTGATACGCTAAACAAAACGTTGAAGAAAAATGCGGTTTTGCCGACTGAGGTCCATGTGTTAAGTTTGCTTTTGTACAAATACAGCTCTTTTTTATTACAGGACAAAACAAAACATTGACAACAAAGCAAAGACAAGAACAGAGAATACAGGAATACAGGCCAATCAACAACATTTTGTCCAGAAATAAATCAGAGTTGATGCTGATGATATACCAGTGTGTATATGTGTGTAGTGTGTTTTGTTTGTGTGTTTTTTTTCTTCTTCTTCTCCTTTCATTCTGATGTCAAGTGTAGTGGGGGGGGGGGAACGAGGGGGAAAAATGTGGGGGTGGGAGAAACTATAGGGGAGCATTGGAAATGGAGCCTTAAAGATCAATAAATAGTAATAAGGTGAGGGTCAGGGCCCCGTCAGGGAGCTCCAGGTTAGCAGGGACAGTCTGGCAGGATCATCCAGGTTATTGTTTCCATTTTGCGGCTATTGGTATGAGAAATCTGAATATTGCTATGGACTTGGGGCTGCACAGTGGTGCAGTAGGCAGTGCCGCCATCTCAGATTGAGAAGGCCAAGGGGTCGCATCTGGCCCATATGGAGCTCGCGGGTTAATACCCGGCCTGTTTCAGAGCTCGCGTGAGTCCTCTCCAGGCATTTCGAGCAGCTATCCTCCTTCTACAGCCCCATGTCACCCCTGTCAGGCTGACTGGGGACTCCAGACTGCTCACAGGCACGAGTCTGCAAGTAAATGTTGCAAGTCTGTGGCCAGCTAGTGAACCGCTCAGGTTAACTGGGGTGATGCCCAGCAGTTGTTGATGTGTGGCGTAGGTGGAATGGCAAAATTTGGTGACCCAGCCCTCCCTTCCTCATGCTGCCCATTCTTGAGATAACTGATAAAGCACCCTTTCACATTACGATGGGGCAGGGGAGGATGGAGAAAAAAGGTAGGGGGGAATGCAGAAAGGTGGAAGAGTGTCCCAAAATGAGCTGAAAAAAAATTAAATGAAGGAGGTTTTATGGTTGTGGATGCATATAAAGGGAAATAATAACAATTTTTAAAAAAATCATAACAACAACAAACAGGAACAGAATCAATTATAATAATAGGCAACAGAGAAAAAAATACACTGAGGAGTGAAAAAAAATTCAAAACAGACAAAGCAGAACAAGATCAACCATCTTGCAGCAACGGAGCGCATGCGTATGTGTTTGTGTGCTTGTATGTATGAATGTATGTTTTTACGCATGTATGCAGGTTTTAGTGAGAATCAGCTTCTAATAAAGCTCTGTCTACACCCAGTGATGTTACCATAATGCAGGTGAACTCTCAACTTGTTTCAGAATAGGAATTGGACAATTAATTGAAGTAATTTACGGCGCAAAATCAGTGTATATGTCACTGAGTCAGAGTAAATGAGGATGGAACACTGCATAAATGAAAAATCTTTTTTGCACCAAACAAAGTTTTACTTTTTATCTGTCTTAAAATTATTCAGTTGCAGTCTGAAACCCCTAAAATTACAGCATAGAATCTCACCATTATCCGTGCCAAAGTTTATTCTAACCACGTAAATCAGAGCAAAATTAGAGAAGTTTTAGTGTGGAATGTCTAGGTGGCCTCTCCAAGCTGACACTGTGTGCCGTTTCATATTTCTCAGATAACAAACTGCAAAACTCATTTAATTTCACTAATATGTCACTACAGGCATACATTCCATCCAAATACAACCACTTTTTAATTTTTAAATTTTTTTTTATTATTATTTCTGCCAGTCCTGTAGAAATTGTATACAATTTCTCATTCAAAGATAATACATACAAAGAAAATGAAGTTTGACTCCACTGGAGCAGATTTATTTTTTTAAATGCCAATAAATAAAATTATAAATACAAAGGTAAAGTAAAAAAAAAGGTAAAAAAAGAAAAAAGAACAAAAACCCTGACAATTATTTATACAAGAAAAATGCTATTATTGCCTTAGTAAATGCATGCCGAATTCTGGGATTTGGACCCTGGTGGTCTAGGGTGCAGAGCTTCACCATAACCACAAGGCTGAATCAACTGACTGTGAGTTATTAGTCAAATTTCCAATATCAAGAATGAGTGATGGACTCAGTTTGACGCACTGGGAGCGCAAGGCTCTAGCTCAGGCTAGGTTTGTGCTAGGGATGCACCGATACCACTTTTTTAAAAACCGATACGAGTACGAGTATTTTATTTTGTGTACTTGCCGATACCGAGTACCGATACCAATATTTCCGAAATGTTTTCCAGGAAAATACAACGACAATTTCGGAGTACAGGTTTTATTTTCTTTTTATAACAAGCCTAAAAGAGGCCAATATCAAACGATCACACATTGCTATTTCCAAAAAAAAAAAAAGGCCTAACTGCTAAAAATCTCTCTGTATTTAGGCCCGACAAAAAGCCTTTGAACTAACACTGCCATCAAATGAGGCAAAACATTACTGAAGCTTGACAAATGAAAAGTAAACTCGCTGCATAGGCAAGGTAACACGCCCAACTTCATAAAAAGTCAGTAGAACTATTAATTGGCACAGATAGTTTCTACACACATTCACAGGCATTCTCAATCCAACTTATGTCAATAATAGCTTTCCAAGCAAACAAGGCATCACTTAAAGTGCGTGGTATCGCCATATTTCAATTACTCAAATGACAAATGAAAAAGATTTAACTTAACCACAACTAAAATGTTTAAGGTAACCATATGTTACTATTATATTTGTTGTAAAATAAGAAGATTCACAATTCTAAGTCTCTGTGTGTGTGATTGTGGGTGTGTGCGTGTGCGAGCTTGGCTTGCTTGTAAATATTCAATAACTGATCCGGGTGTGCCATCTAGTGAGAGAATATTGTAATTGCGTGCATAAATTTGCAGCTCCATGTCCGCCGGCATAAACATCTGCACCAAACGCTTAAGATACCCTGCCGAACACCGTTGTTCTTCTTGAACACGCCGCATCCAGATAATCCTTAAATGATGAATTATATACATATTTTAATTTGTAACGTGTAGTGAAGTGGCCAGTGAAGTAACGAAGAAAAAGTATACTTTATAGTGTAGAAGTCCTGGTAAAAAAAAAAAAAAAAAAAAAACTCAAGTAAAGTACAAATCCTCAAAAAAACTACTTAAGTACTGTAACGAAGTTGCCTACATGTACTTCTTTACTATACACCTCGTGTGTATGCGCGTATGCCTGCATGTGATGGGATGACTATAAAGCTCTCTTTTTCGTATTTTTTCTAACTTGCTGTCTCCCCTTAGACATAAAAGTCAGATAGTACAAAAAACTGTTGCCTATGCGACCATGAGCAGGCAGTTACCTTGCGTCTTACATTAAGTGGTATCGGTACGTGGTATCGGCAAATGTGGACGAGAAAGAGTACGAGCATATTAACGCGGTATCGGGCAGATACCCGATACTGGTATCGGTATCGGTGCAACACTAGTTTGTGCGAATAAGGTGCTGTACAGCTCGTTGGAAACATCAGAACCTATAGAATCAAATGGCTACTGGCAAAGTCTTACTGACAGCATCACAAGCCGATCACAGACAGGAAAATACACTGCAAGCAAGCTGAATGCAGAGGAACTGAGATCTTTGAAACAATGCCCCGGAAAAAAAAAAAAAAAAAAACATGCTTAGAGACTGGCAGATCTAGTTTCATTATAGTACAGACACATTGGGCTAACAAAAGCAAGCGCAGATTTACCGTCGAACAGTTTTTTTATTACAAAATATCAAAGGTAAGAAAATTTTTTTGCTCATCTCCGTAGACTGTAAAGTGTATGCCTGCTGTTCTTTGAGTGTGGTGTCAGTTTAAAATGACAATTTATTTATTTATTTAACCTTTATTTAACCAGGTAAAAAAGCCAGTTGAGATAAAAAATCTCTTTTACAATGGTGACCTGGCCAAGAAGGCAGCAAAAAAAAATTGCACATCAGAACAAGCTGAATACATACAACGAAATACAAAACAATATTTTGGGGCAGAACAGGGTTGCGAGTATACAAAGGCACATATAAACAAAATGCATCAAGATAAAACAAGTTATTTTGCACTAAAACAAGAACAATTCGTGGTGCAGATTTGGGTCAGCTTTTGTTTGAAACTCCTAAGGGGGATCAGGGAGCTTAGGTTGAGTGTAGCCTGCAAGTTGTTCCAAGACCAGGAACAAGGCTTATATTGTTGGATTCTGTGGTCTTTCCTCTTTCATTTGAGGTATCGTTTCTATGCATCGCACAAATTCAACAGAAATGCTAGTGACTCACTGCTGATATGATTTTATCCTATGTTTTGCTACATGGTTATTTACTTGCTTGGTGCTTGAATTGTGTTCGGTTGAGATAAAAATGGTCAGCATGAGCTTTTTGCAGAGTTTCGTCATGTGAAGTGGATAAGCTGCATGACGGTGCTGCGATTAGGAAACATGCTGAATTTATTATGCATAACGACCGCCCACGGTACGGGGGACGTTCGGGTTTAAGAGGTTAAGACAAACAGCTTTGCATCAAAGAGGAAGGCTTCAATATGAGACTGCATGGAGGGCAATTGACTAAAAGGAGGTTTGCAGGGTATAGGCAAATTTGCCCACAGCCCGATTTGAACCATCTTCTGGTTATATGTGCCTACTTATGGGGCTGTCCAGAAAATAGATTTGAAATGTGAAATTTGCATACAGGAAGTGAACTGTGACCTATTTAGTGATTTCAACATTTTTGTGGGACAAGGCCTCGAAAAGTGCATATTTAAACCCATAAATGATTGTTCTCAAAAACCAGATGATTTCTAATGGCTACACAACAACATGACGGACATTTTGATACCAAACACATGTATATATGTGAAAAACTGAAGAAGTTTCATACAATTTTCCATTGAAAAATGCATGTCTTGACCAAAATTGATGCAAAACGTGAAGTTCATCTTGAAAAACAACCAGGTTCCTACAAAAACACACCTAAGATATTTTCACAAAAGTTGCCTCATATAGTTAGCTAAATAATGTGCGAGTGTCGTTAAATTGCGAGACTGGTAACATGATCTGGATTGCGAAAATTGGAACCATCCCTGTATTTAGAAAAAAGCCACCAAACAGGATGTGAGATCATATCTCAGCAACGCTGACATATCAACCCCAAACTTGGTACATGGCCTCAAGACCTGCCCCTGGGGAAGGCCAAAAAATACCGTGACTTTTGACCTCTGGAGGGCACTATAAATAGCAAAAACATGTTTTAGCTGATATCTCTTGATCTGTTTGGACTTAAGCCTTAATTCCAGTGTTTGCTGATGCTGTTGGGCATCCCTAGACAGATCCTAGAAGACTGTATATATAAGCATCAAAATTTGGCGGCAATTTCTAATTTTATCCAAAATGCACTTAAATTTACAGAAACTACAAAGTTTGTCCGATCATTACGAAACTTGGCACACATAATCTACAGACCAAGCCTGAGAAGTCTGTAAAGTTTGGTATCTCAACTCCAAGCTGTTTGGCCATAACAGCCAATCAAAATCGACGGCGAAGCCGCCAAACAGGAAGTAGGCTGATATCTCAGCAATGCTTTTGTGTATCAATAAGAAACTTGGTATATGGACTTATGACAGTCTGGAGAAAACTTATTTAATTTGGTGACCTTTGACCCCTAAAAAATATTCAAGTCACAGGAAGTGAAGTCAGATCTTAGCAATGCTTTCAATTTCAATTGGCTTTGACAACCCTGTCCAAGGATCAGTGATCACAAAATTTATTGTGCAACATCAGGATGAGGTCCTAGGTGAATTTGATGAGTTTGTTTTGGTTATTTGATTTCTAATTTTGTCCAAAATGCGCTTTCTGTGAATTTAAAAAATCTAAACGCAATGACTTTCAAATCACACCAGCCAGTATTTTATTCACAATAGAACAGAGATAACATAGCAAATTTTAAACCTGAGAAATGTTGCAATTTTATCCACAAAATGAGCTAATTTCAAATTTGATGGCTGCTACAGGTCTCAAAAAAGTTGGGACAGGGGCCTGTTTACCATGGTGTAGTATCCCCTCTTCTTTTTAACACAGAGTGGAGGTGTCTGGGCATTGAGGAGACAAGTTTCTTGAGTTTAGCCATTGGAATTTGATCCCACTCTTGTTTAATACAGGCTTCCAGCTGCTGGAGAGTTTTGGGTCTCCTTTGACGGACTTTTCGTTTAATTATGCGCCAAATGTTCTCAATCTGTGAAAGATCAGGACTGGAGGCAGGCCAGTTCAGCACACGGACTCTTCTACTGCGAAGCCATGCTGTTGTAATAGCTGCAGTGTGTGGTTTTGCATTGTCCTGCTGAAATACACAAGGCCTTCCCTGGAATAGATGTCATCTGGAGGGGAGCATATGTTGCTCTAAAACCCTTATATACCTTTCAGCATTCATGGTGCTTTTTAAAACATGCAAGTGTCCCACACCATATGCACTAATGCATCCCCATACCATCAGAGATGCTGGCTTTTGAACTGAACGCTGATAACAAGAGGGGTGGTCTTTCTCCTCTTTAGCCCGGAGGACACGACGCCCATGATTTCCAACAAGAATGTCAAATTTGGACTCGTCTGACCACAGGACACTTTGCCACTTTGCTACAGTTCATTTTAAATGAGCCTTGGCCCACAGAACATGGCGGCTCTTCTGGATCATGCTCAACAATGGCTTCCTTTTTGATTGATAGAGTTTTAGGTGGCATCTGTGGATGGCATGGCGGACTGTGTTTATGGACAGTGGTTTTTTGAAGTATTCCTGGGCCCATTTAGTAATGTCAATGACAGAATCATGCCGGTGAGTGATGCAGTGGCTTCTGAGGGCCCGAAGATCACGGGCATCCAGTAAAGGTCTTCGGCCTTGTCCCTTACGCACAGAGATTTTTCCACTTTCTCTGAATCTTTTGATGATGTTATGCACTGTTGATGATGAGACCTTCAAAGCCTTTGCAATTTGACGTTGAGGAACATTGTTTTTAAAGTATTCCAAAAATTTTTTACACAAGCCTTCACAGGTTGGAGAGCCTCTGGCCATCTTTACTTCTGAGAGACTCAGCCTCTCTAAGACATCCCCTTTATAGCCAATCACATTACACACCTGATGCCAGTTAACTTAATTGCTTGCTAAATTTTTTTTTTTTTTTTAATTATTTTTATCAGTATTAGACTATGGTGATGTAATCTATAGATATGCAGCTGCATCTACATTGAAACAATTAGACTCTGTTTTTCATTCCGCACTAAGATTTATCACCGGTGACAGTTCTAATACATACCACTGCACTCTCTATAGTAAGGTTGGCTGGCCCTCTCTTTCTTTGAGGCGCAGTTACCACTGGCACTTGTTTGTTTTTAAAGCCATTAGTGGAAAACTTCCTCCTTATCTCTCCTCCCAACTACATTAGAATCTTGGTTCCTATCAAACCAGATCCAACAATTGGCTCACTCTTCGGGTTTCTTGCGCGCATACGGATCTTGGAAAAAAGGCCTTTTTCATTGATGCCCCTAGTACATGGATTACCTGCTTTTGTTGTCTCGTTTTTACTGCGCTGGTTTTCCTGTCTTGTCATTCGTGCCTTGTACTTAAGCAATCTCGTTTCTCCCTGTCGGTCTACAGGTGGTCCTCGTCTCGTGATTCTAGCTGCTATATCTGGGGAGAGGCTGGAGTTGGCTGGCAGACAGAGTCTGGTTTACCATTCGTGTTCATAGTGTTTTCGAGTGTGCTCTTGCTTGTATTATTAGCCATAGCTCTCGTTTTGTTTATTGAATGTGCCTTGTGCCATTTCAATCTTCGTTTGTTTTTGTTTATTGGTCATCTTCCTTAAGAGTTTCTAGTGGCTTTTGTTTTCTCGTTTGGTATTTTGGTTTACTGCTCTGTGAAGCATTCCTTAGTTGAATTTTTGCAACCCTTTGGGCCAAGTTTTTTGTTTGGCCATCGTGCCTGTTTTGTTTTCTGTTTAAATAAAACCTCTGAGCCTATTCCTGCGTCTCACACCTGGTGTCCACCCGTCTCTCGCAACACACATTACATGGAATAACAAAGTAAACTATGCAGGATTACTTAGGCCAAGTTCTGTTAGTAGTACTTGGGGTCACAAATGGAAGTTAGCCAAGAGTAAATCTAGCACTGATGTTGGGAAATATTTTTTTCACGCAGAGAGTGATATCAGTGTGATATAGCTTGCCTGGCTATTTTGCAAATGCAGAAACTCCGGGAGCTTTCATGACCAGTCTTGATTTAGGGCCAGATACTGCTTCGTCCTCAAGTTTCTTAAGTGAATGTTCATGTAAGTGATGGAAAATGGTGAGCCTTGGGCTGAATGGCCTGTTCTCGCCACTCATAGTATGTTATGTTAAGTTATATCAGATCAGATCTGCCCCCTTTGTCGATTCTTTAAAGTCAAGGCTCAAAACTCATTTATGTAGATTAACATATGGGACCTCCTGAGCTGAATCGATGCAGGGTATTGTGTCTCTCAATATATTGATCAGTCCAGATTAGCTGCTTTTACTTTAGGGAATATATTGTGCTTCTTGAAGTTTTAACTTGACTCGATAGGCAGCTTGTACTTTATATTGCGTTTTAGCACTGATCGTCTTAGAGCTGATTGCTGATGTGTGCTCATTTATTGATTTTATTCAGCACTTTGCTCAACAATGATTGTGTATAAATGTGCTTGATGAATTAATTTGATTTGATAAACCAAGAAATAAAGAAGAAATGAGAGCCCTCCTTTCTGTTATCATAGATCACGTCTTTGCCTGGGCTAAGTAGGCAGGGCATTCCTGGGCTTGGCCACGATGACAACACATTGCAGCCCACTTTTTGATGTTGTGGCGTCAGCAATGTTTATTAGTCATCAGAGGTCTGAGTTCTTTCATTTGATTGCTTTAAATCAGCCAATCACCAGTAATCAGGGTTTTGTGTCGTTCTCACAGTCTGTGCCAGGGCTCGGAGGAGTGGAGTATCTCATTTGACACCTGCCAGCCTGAAAGAGCAGCAGATTACAAAAGGAACCCCCTTACGCATCTCTTGAAAGAAAGGCACACCATACCTCTGGTTCAGTTTGCACCTGTAAACTCTATTCCAAGGCTTGTTGATGTTGATCTGTGTTATGATTCTGATCTGTTTTGTCATGATTCTGCCATGCTTGTCATGTTTTCCTTGTTCCCTGTCATGTTTATGATCTGTTCTGTTAGGTTTTGCCATGTTCTGTTTAGTTTTTGTATTTTGCCATGTTTTCGCTTTTGCCATTCCCAATTCACTATTCTGTTAGATTCCGGTCCATGTCTTTGTTCATGCCCTTCATTGCACTTAGTCTCCCCTGTCTGGTCTTTTGTTAAGCAACAGCTTCTCCCCAGTCCTGCGTGTCACATGCTTAGGTGATTTCATGGTTTCTGGGTTTCAAACATTCCTTCCAATCTCGTTTGCTTCCTTCGCCTCTCTTTTCTGTTTTACTAACCAATACTAACAGTTTGTTATTTTTGTTAAAGTTACTAACCCAGACTAACATTGTATATAATACTAACTTACTAACGAGCACTAGGGATTGTATAGCTGCACTTACTAATTGATTAACAAGCTCTCAGCACTCGCCCTGTTCTGGTCTCCGCCTCTTGCCTGCACTTAGTCTTTGCTGCAATTCAGCAGATCCTCTGCACCTGCTCCACTCTGTCCTACCTCTCATTATCTGTGCACATTAGAACTCCCTAACCGGAGCTGTATGTTTTGTCATAGGTTGTCTCGTGTTCCCTGTCCGCTTTTTGGCTTTTTGCCAATTTCATGTGATTAGGTTCTCCCTCATGTTCCCTCCTTTGTAATTAGTCTGATCCTCCTCACCTGATCCTAATCATAGCATGTGACTTCCCTTGAGTGTATTTAAGCTGTCTTCTCACTGCAGTTCCCCGTCAGAACGTTTTCTCTTGTTTACCTGTGCTGCTATCTTTCGCCTTGTACTCATAGTGTTTATCTTCTGACTGGACCGCCCGACTTACTTATTTTTTTTTCTGCTCTTTTGTACTTTTTGTCTGCATCTGCTTTCGAACCCTTTTTTTGTCCGACTACGAGTTTTGTGTTTGCTGCCCTGGTAACGGTTTGGATTTCGCCCTCTGGATTTTGGCTTTGCTTCTCTGACAAACCTGTGCCTGTGTACCGAACCTATTTTTGCCTGACCACGAGTACTGTATTTGCTGCCCTGGTTTTTGATTCTGTTTTTGCCCTCCTGGATTGTGATTTTTGGCTTGTGGACTCTGTACCTTTGCCTTCTGCCCTGCGGGGGTTACCCCCCCCTCATTCAATAAAGCCACTTTTACTGCAATCCTGTGTTCTTGCAACTGGTTCCTGAACGAAACCTCACAATCTGCTGCTGTTGGAGACCCAACACGTTACCAAGACTGTTATGTTGACTTTTTCCCTTTAATTTTTTGCCCGTATGTATTTCTGAACAGCTTGGATGTGCTGACAAAGAAATCAACTGGAACCCAGTACATGCACTGCATACCAAAGCTAGGTGTTGTCTGGAAGAGTGCAGTACGGAGCCGCCAATTAATCCAATTATTATCTGTCAGACGATGCAAGAAAACAGACAGGGTGTTCTTTGCATATTTTCCCTTTGCCTTCCATATTGCATTGACATTCCATGCAAAGCGTGTAGCCCCACAATGCTGCAGTGGTTGTGTAAAGTGCTGTGTGTTTGCTTACAGTAATTTGAAGAAACCAGTTCGCTGGCTTTTCCAGGGAAATGAGGATTACATAATTAGCTCTAATGTGCCATTAACATTTTCCCCAGACAGATTGCTTGACTGTTGATTTGTTCTTCCACTTAAGCTATGAGGTATTTACATCCATAATACTGATTTCAGGGGTTATTTGATAGGGTCTTACACATGTAAACATGCATTACTGCAAAACTAAAATCAATGCAATGGACCTCGGCCTTTAGACCATGTGCCAAGTTCTGTCACTCGTCCCTTAACTGAAACAAATCTCAGGCGAAGAGGCTGCAGTTTCTTGTTACTTGGGTCATGATCATTTCAAGGACCACCGATGGAGAGCTGGGAGTCTGTTGCCATCACAGTTGCTAGATTTCATACCCGCCAAATAATGTTACTAACCCATGCAGGGTGCAGGCGCTGAATTGAGCTCAATTCCTGCACATTACGCCAGCACTGAAATGCAATTAGTTACCCTCTCACAAGCCAAGATGTGGACAGAGACCGAATTCACAAGGGGGAGAATCGTTTTCATTTTCTATCTGACGGCTCAGTGTCGATTAGCGGTTTGAGAAGCTTCCACAGATTACGTCTCAGCTAATGTTGTGGGCACGTGGGAGTGGTATAAGGAGCGCGTCTGTGTCCGTCACATCAATTAAGAGAGGCCATCTCCACTCTGCACTACCCCGGGACACGCAGATTTGCGAGAAGATGATGGTACTGTGGCTCGCCTTGTTGCTCGCTCTTGCAGGTAACGTGCTACCTTTTTTTTTTTTTTGTTATATATTTTAATTGCTTTTTCTGTTAAAGTGATTAGTGGATCAGACGTGGAGACATTAGTACTAGGGAAAATTTATTGTTTTCATTAATTCATTAAATGTATGTAATCTTTTGTTTGAAATGTAATTTGGGGACTGGAACAGAAATTTAAACTAATACAATCTTTCAGTTTTTTTTTTTTTTTTTGCAGTTGAATTGTAATCGAAAAAAAAAAACTACTGAGTTACTGTACTGGTATGGGATTTGTCTACATATCTTTATGTCACAATTTATGTCATTTATGAGCCACATACACTGCCCGGCCAAAAAAAAAGTTGCGCACTCAAATATTTAGTTGGAACCCCTTTAGCTTTGATTACAGTGCAAATTCGTCTTGTCATCGTTTTGACAACCATATGCAATGCCAGAACATTTATTTTCAATCAGAAATGCCATAATTTTTGGCCGAGATCTTGTCTTCTCGACAAAATGGTTGAACCACTCGGTGGTCTTTCTTGAGCACACCCCAATAACTTTTAATGTGGTTATGGTCAGGACTTTGTGGTGGCAAATTTGTCTGTGAAAATGATTCCTCATACTTGTTTTTGTCATTCGTTGTTTTCTTTGCTAGATACGAATAGGCCAATAACTTGCCCGTTCTATAATACTGTAACATTATTTCCACCATCAAGGGATGCGTCTTCTGAAATGATTTTTTAAGAAATGAGTAGCAATGCGCTTCATCAGTCAGGGTTAAAATGATTATTGCCAGCTGAAACATATTAATAACCGCAATCATGATCCAATAATAAAATTTGTTAATTCATTTCCAAACGGTGACTTTTTTTTGGCCAGGCAGTGTATATCATGATTTTTTTGAAGTATTTTAATGAATGGTATTTGCATCGCATAGTAATTAACTGCATGTTTTGCTCTGAAACCTTTCAACTTTTTGAATCCATGAAAAGATGGCTTTATACAGGGTAAAGTAGGTGTTTGAATAATCCTGTATCAAGTCCTGCTCTGTTGTTTGTATGAAGAAAGGAATGGAAGTGAAGATGCAAATAATACACCAAATCAAATGTAAATTATTACTGATCCCAGAAATATTTGCACGATAATTTAACAGATCAACAATTCATGGGATGTAGTGATGGATTTTAAGTACGTGACTTTAGGAACTGTAAAGTGATTGTTGCCATCAAACATTGTCTTTTTGAGTTTTGCATAAATGAGAAATTACATTGATATTGTTGACACATTGTTTGTGTATTTTTATTCACATTTTCTTTTTTATATATATTTATAAATTTCCCCCATCCTACACTAGGGTAGGACGGGAGGAGAAAAATACAAAACCATTCAATATTGTAAAAGAAAATGTACCTTTCTGTTTTTACTGCCAAGAGACCCTGTGCAGAGCGCACCAAATGTCATGTCTAATGGAATTTCTGAGAGGAAACTATGTTTCAGATGTACAAACTGAAATAAAGCATGTATGACAAAACTTAAAATTCTGTGAACCCTGACAAGTGATCACGGAGGATTTCAGAATGTACCTGAGAAAGCTGTGTGTGCTTATGCTTTTCTGGCCATAAAAGTTGGCCATTTTGAGAAAAAGTATATTTATTTGTTGCATATTTTTTTTTTAATTCTATCTTAGGCCAGTCTGAACGAGTCGAGTTAATTTAGGCTGGGTTTTTGACACTTAACTGGTAAACCAACTGACCACCTTATATAGTTGCTGTTTCTAGTCCAGCAGTTTGACAACCTGCTTGCTTATTTTTATCAGTTTGAACCAGTTTTGTTCAGCTTGGGCCATGCATTGACTGGTTCACACTATGTTATTACCAGGCTGACGTGTCTCAGACTCAATTTAAACCATCTTAGATGGTCTTATTTGTCATTTGCAGTCAGGCATCGCTGGTCAGCTCCGTCATGGGTGAATGATGTGTGAATACTCCTTACTGCACTACCGTAGCTGTCACTTTCCCTCCAGTTGAGGCGTCTACGCAGAGACCCTGCAGCTACCAGAGTGTACTGAGCCACCTCAGTCTGACAAATAAAAAAGAGTTGTCATCGGCCCGACCTGTCATCAACTGGACGACCCCAACAGAAGTACACTTGGATCTGTACCTATACGCAATCCTTGAAGTGGTGTGTGAACTCCGTCCAGCTACCATTGCACATCTGACTTTTCTGGATCAACCGAATCAACTATGTTAGCTACCTTCTGACAACCATAGAGAATCAGTAATAATGAGTAAAATCAAACTGCAATTTTAACCATTTAAGAGCCATTGTCTGAGAGAATAACATTGGGTGTGGAAGTGACCATGTAGGTACAGACACAAGTATCACGAAAAATCCCAAGATTTTTTTGCCATTACTCATGTCGTTTGGTTGCAGCGCCACCTGGAAGCTGAAAAGTCAGGGCTGAAATAGAGAAAAAAACCAGTCTTATGAGATGCATTATAATGGGAAATCATTTCAATCTATTTCAAAAACTATTTCTGATGGATATGTATATTTAAGTACTTGAACTTTCCCCTGAATCAGTCGCCACCGAGTGGTCACTCGGAGAATCGTGTGGCAGGGGCTCAAAGTTTAGGGAAAACAAAAATGAAAATCCACTTTTTGGACATGCCTTGAGAAACTATGCTTTATGGTGAAGGCCTTTGAATGTATAGTAGCATAATATGAGAATTCCTCTGGTATTTTGCTGTAGTTTTGGGATATTTGGCTTAGAAAAGTGAACATTAGCTGTTTTGGCCCTAGTTTGAGGTCGGATATCTCAATACTCCGGACAAGAATGGAACTTATGAATAGGTTGATTTATACCTTCTTCCATGTTGTATGAAAGGTACTAAAATTTGATATTTGATATTGAAAGGTACTAAAATTGATCTTCATGAAGGTTTTCTTGTGGCACCTGCCCAGAGAAAGTGACTATGCGCTTGAATAACGGACAGTGGCCCCTGCTGGCATAGCAAAGAACTCCACCTTAATGCCATAGCAAATTCTTATTTTTTCTCATCAGACCAGTAAATATATTAAGCTTCCAAACGTTTTACTGTGGCACATCCGTGGAGATGCTGTAAAATAAGGTATCGACAAAAGCACCACCTGGTGGCAGTTTTAGCTGAGATTACACTTCAAATATCTGACTTGCCATATAGAGTGCCATAATAATTCCACCTTTTCTTGAATCTACATGGTAAAGTCTGAAGATTTTCTAAATTTCAAGTATCTATCTCGCTGGAGTAAAATTTTATGGACTCCTAAAGACGGTCCCAAATTCGCTGAGGTCGTCACTTTCAGGTCGTATTGGCAACTTTGACAGGGGACAGCACTAAAATACTTAGGAGTGCCAAAGAAATTTTTGGTACCTTTCATACACCATGGAAGAGGGTATAAATCAACCTCTTCAGAAGTTCCGTTCTTGTCTGGAGTATTGAGATATCTGACCTCAAAGTAGGGCCAAAACAGCTGAAGTTCACTTTTCAAGGCCAGATATCCCAAAACTCCAGCAAGATACCAGAGGTGTTCTCACATTATGCTATTATACATACATAGGCCTTCACCATAAAGCATAGTTTCTCAAGGCATGTTGCTGAGTAAATTAAAGATTAAGTCCAAAAAGTGGATTTTTATTTCTTTTTTCCCCAAACTTTGAACCCCTGCCACACGATTCTCCAAGTGACCACTAGGTGGCAACTGATTCACGGGAAAGTTCAAGTACTTAAGTATACATATCCATCACAAATTGTTTCGCAGATTGAACTGATCTCCCATAAAAATGCATCTCATAAGTCTGGTTTTTTCCACTTTTTCCCTATTTTGGCCCTGACTTTTCGGCTTCCAGGTGGCGCTGCATTCAAATGAAGTGACCAATGGCAAAAAAAAATTTGGGGATTTTCCGTGATACATGTGTATGTACCTACACGCAGTTTTGTTCAAATCTAGGGGGGTCATTTCCACAAAGTGTCCAAAAAGTGCTATTTTCTCGGACAATAGCTCTTAAGGTGTAAGATCACGGAATATGTGATTATAATTTTCTTAATGGAATACTGATGCAACAATTGAATGTTGATTTAACTTCTGCCACTTATTGGAGGTAACTGAGTTCCAAGATACGGATTTAGCAATGGTCAAAACATCCTACACAAACACAAAAACAGTACGATTCAAGGGGTCCACTGCATCCATATCTGTTCAGATTTGTGCAGTGCTGTTGGTGCCAGATGCACCTACTGTCACAACCCTCATGTGAATGCCTTGCCTGTTTCCTTGCAATTCAGCTGCTTGCATGTATATTAAGCGTATGTGTGTTGTGATTGGTTTATGCTCTGTGCGTCCCTCCCCCTCGGCTGAATCTCGTAATGCGTTTGTGCTCTTAACGAAGGCGTAATGTTTATTTAAGCTCTCTAGTGTGCGTGCAAGTTGTTGGATTGAAAATTTGCTTTCATGCGAGTCATCCTAGTCAATTTTTAGTTCTAAAACTCTTTAGACTTCGTCTAATAGAGCTGGTGCCTTAGTGACAGCCTTTTCCTGAAGAGGTCATTCCAATCATTCAGTTAATTTGGACAGGCCTCCAATCCGAATCAAAGTCCAGATTTGAGACCGTGGTCAAGTCAACTCAACTCAAGGCTGTTCCTGTTCATTTATTCAGGTTATCAAGAACAAGCTTACAATTTTATCAGGGTCCAGGACTGGGACCGCATTCTTGCTAACCCAGGGGAGTCAAATCTTATCCACGAAGGGCCACTCTGGGTGCTGGTTTTTGTGACAGCCCAACACTAATACACCTGCTTCTAATTATCAAGGTCTTGATTGAAACCCCCCTATCATTGTAGCCCCAGGACGAAGTCGGGCTGCTTCTGTGGATTCACGTGTGTTGTCTCCGCCGCTGCCGTGTCCCCATCCCCGTCCGTGTCCGTAGACACTTTCTTGTGGACGCTCTACAGGCTGTAATTTTTGACCAATTTCTTTCATATGTGGTATGGACATGTGTTGTATGTCACTTATGACACCTATCGAATTTGGTTGCCATGGCGACAGTATTAGTCGAATAATATGCAAAGTACTGGCAAAACATATAGATTTCCTTGTGGACTCAGTACAGGCTGCAATTTTTGACCGATTACGTTCATATTTGGTGTGGACATGTGTTACACTTTACCTCTGACAACTATCGATTTTAGTTGCCATGGCGACAGTACTGGCTGAATGATATGCAAATCAGTGGCAAAACATAAAGATTTCCTTGTGGACTCAGTATAGGCTGTAATTTTTGACCGATTACTTTCATATTTGGTGTGAACATGTGTAACACTTCACTTATGACACCTATCAATTTTGGTTGCCATGGCAACAGTATTAGTCGAATAATATGCAAATTAGTGGCAAAACATATAGATTTCCTTGTGGACTCAGTTCAGGCTGCAATTTTTGACCGATTACTTTTAATATTTGGTGCAGACATGTGTTACACTATACCTCTGACACCTATCGATTTTGGTGGCAAAATTAGTGGTGGCAAATTAGTGGCAAAACAAAGAGATTTCCTTTTGGATGCGGTACAGGCGGCAATTTCTTACCAATTACTTTCATAGCTGGTATGGACATGTGTTACACTTCGCATATGACTCCTATCAATTTTTGTTGCCATGGTGACAGTCATGGCAGAATAATGTGCAAATTTGTGCTGAAACATACACTGTTCCCTCTGGATGCTGTACATGTTGTAATTTTTGACCGATTACTTTCATATCTTGTATGTACATGTGATATACTTCACTTATAACATCTATCGATTTCAGTTGCCATGGCAACAGTATTGGCCGCATAATATGTAAATTAGTGGCAAAACATATAGATTTCCTTGTGGACGCAGTACAGGCTAAAATTTTTGACCAATTACTTTCATATTTGGTGTGGACATGTGTTACGCTTTACTTATGACACCTTTTGATTTTGGTTGCCATGGCGACAGTATTGGCCGTATAATATGCAAATCAATGGCAAAACAGAGATTTCCTTGTGGACGCAGTACAGGCTGTAATTTTTGACCGATTACATTCATATTTGGTGTGGACATGTGATACACTTTACTTATGACACCTATCAATTTTGGTTGCCATGGCCACAGTATTGGCCGAATAATATGCAAATTAGTGGCCTAACATAGAGATTTCCTTTTGGATGCAGTACAGGCTGCAATTTTTGACTGATTACTTTCATATTTGGTGTGGACATGTGTTACACATCACTCATGACACCGATCGATCTTGGTTGCATGGCGACAGTATTGGCTGAGTAATATGCAAATTAGTGACAAAACAGAGATTTCCGTGTGAACGCAGTACAGGCTGCGATTTTGGACCGAATACTTTCATATTTGGTATGGACATATGACATACTTCACTTAAAACACCTATCGATTTTGGTTGCCATGGCGACAGTATTGGGCGAATAATGCGCAAAAAAGGGGAGAAGCGGGTTTCAGGGGCTACACCCATGCGGTTGCAGCCGACCTGACTGTCTAGTTTAATTAGTTGAATTAGCTGCAGAAGCCCTGGGCTGTAATAAAGACCTGCACTCACACTGGCCCTTCACGGATAAGATTGGACACCCCTGTGCTAACCCATCCAGTTTGCTCCCCTCATCCAGCTAGATAGGAACAAGCTTCCAATCCTGAACAGGAGCCAGGACTAGGACTACGTTCCCCTCAGGCAACCTCTCCTTCAATGGCGTAGGTTGAATGTGAGAGTTGGCAGGGACACCACAAGTAATGCAAGCGTGCATAGCGCGAGAGCTGGAGATGACACTATTTGCAATCTGAGTTTAAATACTGCCTTTTCCGTATACAGAGATTATCATGAGATTTGTCTTTAATGATGTTGCACAAGGTACCTCCATAATTTACAGATAGATGCTATATTCATGTCTATTTTGTATCCAAACACTTGATCTGATTTTTCATAACAAATTTACAACTGTTATTATGTATGTTATGTACATTTATTATGAAGCTTAACAATACCAAATAATTGAAGTACTCTTCCCAATATGTTCCATACATGATGGTATGTTATATTATTAGGAAACATTACCAACATTATACGATAATTCAGGGGTTCCCAAACTCTGTCCCGGGGACCCACCCTGTCTGCTGGTTTTTGTTTCAGCCACAATTGCAGTCCCAGAATTTGGGACTAATTTTTAACTGCACTGCCCAAACCCAAATGGATTATTTTACATTTTTAAGCCAAATTATGTCAGAAGGTGGTATTCAGGCTATTGCTGAAGAGCTGAAGAGTTGCATATCAATATTTTACTTTACTGCGCAAAAAAAAAAAAAAAATCGAGGGAACCCTTAATCCCCGTAGTATAACACCAAATCTGTTAAACTTCAGGGATATCAATCTGTCCATTTAGGAAGTACAAGTTGTGTGAATCAATTTCACTGGATTTGGTGCAAATGAAATTGACAACAGATGCATAGACCGGCAAAACCAAGACAATCCCCAAAAAGGAAAGGGTTCTGCCTGCGGTGGCCGCAGAGAATTGTTCTCTCCTTATGCTTCCTAACAGATTATTTTCTAGTTTTGTGTTCTGCTAGTGTCCTTGTCACAACTGATAGCATGAGGTGGTACCTGCAGCCCAATCAAATTGCACAGGTAGTGCAGCTCCTCCAGGATGGCACATCCGTACGTGCAGCTGCATGAAGGTATGCTGTGTCTCCCAGCACAGTCTCAAGTGCATGGAAGAGATACCAGTGGACCGGCTGTTACACAAGAAGAGCTGGACAGGGCTGTAGAAGGGCATCAATCCAGCAGCAGGACCGGTATCTGCTCATTTGCAGAGAAAGAATAGCAGGAGCGCTGCCATGGCACGATAAAATGACCTCCAGCAGGCTACTGGTGTGCATGTTTCTGACCTCACTGTTAGAAACAGACTCCATGAGGGTGGCATGAGGGCCCGACATTCTCTAGTGGGACCTGTGCTCACAGCCCAGCACCATGCAGCTGGATTGGCATTCACCAGAGAACACCAGAATTGGCAGGTCTGCCATTGGCGCCCAATTCTCTTCACAGTTGAGGGTAGGTTCACACTGAGCACTTGAAAGAGTCTGGATGCACCGTGGCGAACGTTATGCTGCTCGTAACATCATCCAGCACGTCCGATTTGGCGGTGGGTCAATGATGGTCTGGGGATGCATATCCTTCAAGGGTTGCACAGACCTTTATGTCATAACCAATGACATCCTGACTGCTGTTAGGTTTAGGATGAAATCCTAAGAGTGATTAACAGGCCTTATGCTGGTATTGTGGGTCCTGGGTTCCTCCTGGTGCTGGACAATGCCTGGTCTCATGTGGTCAGAGTGTGGAGGCAGTTCCTGGATGACAAAAGCATTGATGCCATTGACTGGCCCTCTCGTTCCTCTGACGTGCATCTGACGCCGCAAGTACCACCACAAACTGTGCAGGAGGTCGCTGATGCTGTGATCCAGGTCTGGAGGGAGATCCCTCATGACACCACCCGCCGACTCATCAGGAGCAACCACAGAAGTTGTCGGGAGTGCATACAGGCATGCGGGGGTCATACACACTAATGAGTCACATTATGAGTTGCTGTGATAAAATCTATGCAAGTTGGATAAGCCTGTGATTTCAATTTTTAACTTTAATTTTTGGGCTGATTTTGAATCCAGCCCTCAATGGGTCGATGATTTTGGTTTCTACTGACCATTGTTACGTCATTTTGCTCTTAATAAATTATACAATGTGTAACAATTCACTTAAACCAAATAGATAAATGAAACGCTACAACGCAAATTAAGGCAGCAGGCGGACCTGATACTGCAGTAATTAGACTGCGCCGACCGGCCAACCTAAAAGTAACGAATAATGCCAAAATCATAAATTATTATTTTTAAGTGACTTAATTATTTAAATAAAATACAATCTAACGAAAAAAGGCGAGAGAAAATTCAGTTTTCCAAAATATAATAATATAACAAGTAAACAAAAAATCGCGTCCTAACTGGACGGAAAGCAAACAAATGACATTGGGGCTAATAGGTGCGCGCCGGAACAAACAAAGGAAATAATAATCACAAACACAAAGCAACTATTATCCGCAAAACCCAAGTCCATATAAAAAGTCCCAAAGTTCCCAAAAGAAATTAGGTCGACCTTAATACACAGTTAACGTAGGATCCGGAGTTCAGGTGAGGAGAGAAAAAGTCGCCACGTAGATGACTCTGACTCCACCGCGGTATAGCTCACCAACTCCCTTAAGCCGGGTAAAGAGGTTCCAGAACGGTCGCCATCCAATTCATTCCCAAAAAAGCAAAAAAGCAAAAAGCAAAAAAAAAAAGAAATCCAAATCGTCAGGGATATTCCACATAGAGCGCCGCTTGGGATCCACAGACGCTGGCTCCTACCTGGACGTGCACGCCTCGCGAGGGACGTCATTTCCCTCCTTTTATAAGTTCCGCCGGTCAATAATAATAATAATAATAATAACAACAACAACAACAACAACAGTAACAACAATAACAACAATAATAATAAAAATAATAATAATAATAATATGACATAAATTGCAGGGATCCATTACCTGAGTACAAAAGTTAATTGTCAGATAAACTCAACGCTGATACAAACCTGACAAAAAAAAAAATGACAGACAATGAGCAGCTCATCTTAAAATACACAGGGTGTACTGCATGAGGGCATGCGAGCCTTACAAATGTACATCGGCAAAGATTTTAAACTTGAATGATTCATTATATTAAGATTTGATACGTGATGTAAGTGTTCCCTTAATTTTTTGGAGCAATTTATATGATAAATCACTTTTTTGCATGAAAAGAGGAATATTGTGACTCCTCAAATTGTAAAATCAACTGACTTTTAATTGTTGAAACTGTGGACACGTGGTCTCTAACACTAACCATTTATTAGGTAATTAAGATTTCAAAGACAAAGTAAATTACGATCAGTCAAACCTGTTTGGTGTTATATTTGTGATTGGTTTTAGGAAAACCATTTGGAAAGACATCTGTCTTCAGAAACCTGATTAGCAGCTTCTTGATTCACCATAGTCTTGAATTTTATCATTTAAAGCAATGTGGGAAGACTTGAGGTTGGTTTTCCTGGTCTTGGCCTCAGAATGCTGTGACTCAGACTTTGATTCGGACTTGGCATCGCTCCATCTGGCCTCAGCCATTTAGGCCGCTAAATTTGGTAACATAAAAACGCTATTACATGTTTTTCTCAAATCACCACAATTCAGTCAAAAGACATAATGTTAATATTATCATACCGTTATTATGGTAATAATGTCCTAAAGGTCTCGCAGCTCCAAACTTTGAAGTAATGCATGGCTGACTGTTTTTTTTTGTTTTACAATGTCTTCAACTTCACTGATAATTCGATTTAGATTGTTTGACTACGAAGATTATGAAGAAGGAGGGAACAAAAAAGCACTGAGCAGGTTGCAAATCCTGTAGTTCATCATCCCGAAACTCCGCGAGTTCAAGAGAACAACTTCCAATTTCAGCTGGCACCCTCAAATTGTACAAAAGACAAAGTAAGGGGTCGTACCAGGATGTATTGGTGCTCCCAAGCCGACCGCGGGAGAGATCCCACCAGGTCCATCCCAATTCGCTGGAACGGGGTGTCGATGACTGGCAAGGGGATCAGGGGTGTGGGGGCTGGCTTGACCGGGGAGGTCAACTGGCATGTCAGACAGCTCCGACAGAACTTCCTCACCTCTCTATAAACGCCTGGCCAAAAGAAACGGTCAGTGATGCGTAATAGGGTTTTCTCTTGCCTTAAGGTGCACCCCGAACAGGTGACTATTTGCTAACATCATCACTTAGGTGATGTAAGGCCTGGGCATGACTAATAGCTCCTTCACTTCCTCCCTCTTCTCCATGGCATAGTAGAGGAGACCCTTCTTTACGAGGAAATATGGGGGTTGTTTTTTCCCCTTTCCACAGGGGACACCTTCTATCTCCCACACCTTTGACCAGGCTTGCCGTAGGTTGGGGTCTTGTAGCTGCTCCATCCTGAACCTTCTATGTGGATGGACCTGCGAGGGGAAATCAGACATAGAGAGGGTTAGTGGTTGCTCACCTTCTTCGTCTGCCTCTTCTGCTTCTGCCCCTACGACAGTCAGGCCACATATGCGCCGTCCTCCATCTCCCTGGTCCGGCGCCTTCGTTTCTTCACCGTGCTGCCAACCCCTGCACCGGTCCGATAACACCAAAGGGCGTCGAAGCCCGGGAACTCTCGTCCTAATAGGAGTGGGATGGGGAGCTCTTCCACCACACCTGCCACTATCAGGTCAGATCCACGGGCATGCTTGATGTGCAGTTTCACAGTGAGCACCTCTTGAACGTCTCCATGGACACATTCACGCTTCTGCCGCACCTGAATTTGATTTTCAGCCGATTGAAGCAGGCAAATGAGGATTAACAGCTTGAAAGATGGTGGCGCGCAGTTGTGCAGCGGCTTCTCGAGCTCCTGATGAATCAACCTCTTTTTGCCCTCTTCTCTCCTGGAGGAAGTGTGCATATAGTTCATCTGAACTCGTGACACTCAGGAATTCTGCTGTTCATCTGCCAGCATAGGTGAGAGCAGTGTTAGGCAGTGTTCGGGAGTGTTAAAAATGGCGGGCTGGAACACAAAGACACACCGGCTGAGGGGCAGGCGGAAGCGGTGTGCACATAGACAGAAGCGAGGGAAGCGAGGTGGTCTGCTCGCCAACAGACCTGCTATCCCTTCACTCCTAGTGAACATTCGTTCGCCGGATAATAAGATGGATCTGCTTTGGCTCCGCAAGACAAGTTACAGGGACATGAGGAATTGTTGCGTCTACATCCTAACGGAGTCTTGGCTAAGCAGCAGCATGCCTGACGTAGTATTCCAGATCGATGGGCTAACACTTTTTCGAGCCGACCGTGACCATCTGTCCAGGAAGAAAAGAGGTGGCAGCCTCTGCGTCTACATTAACAGAGGTTGGCGTGCGAACTGTGCCCTGGTAAGCAGTCAACTGAACTTCTGGGCGGCAACGTAGATTGACAGGTCTGAATGCAGCAATATCTCTTTGCGCAGGCGGGGGTAACAATGGGCTTCCGTGGGTGGACGAAGTAGGCCTGTTAGGTGACGCCGGTCAGGAACGGTGGCAGGATCCCAACTCACTCATCCTGCTCTCACAACTCTCGTTCTGCTAGTCTCTCAAATGTGTGTAGGTAGGCCATGGCATCATCTTCCTCTGTCATTTTCATGAGTAATTCACAAGGTCCAGTTGCTCCGTGGTGGGGGCTCTTCCTAATGGTGTGTGCCAGGCGGAAAACTTGTTCTGATACAGCTCGGGAGGCCTGCTAGGCCCCCATGTCGGTCTTAACTAATGCCCGAAGCAGCTCCTCCATCTTGCCTGTATGGTAATCAGAGAGAGACAGAAAGAGACCAACACGCACAGCCTCCGCACCTGGGCCCAAATACACCCCACAGTATTAATCCCAGTAATATAAATGGTTACCACAGTCAATATTCGCTTGTGTCAGTGCCCACATTCTCCACCAGTGTGGCGAGACATTGGAAAAACAGGTGCAGACTAGGCGGGAGGTTGGGAAAAAACCAACCCACATGGCAGGGAGTTCATTTTTTTATTTGACAACACAAGAAAATAGGCACAAAAAATTGCACGTATTGAATAGCAAATTGACCTGCGTTTGTACTAAGAAAGAAAAAAGTATTCACGGCCAGTAACAGCTTTGCTGGGGCTCGTTCAGAATATCTCTGTCCTCTGCTGGCTTTGGCCCTGCTGCCCACTCTTCCCACCATCAGAATCTTAAATCAGAAGTGATAAACATGTGGTTAGTTAAAAGCTTTGTACGCTCACTTCTCGCTAGCCTCCTTGCAACTGCACGGCTCCTCCTTTTCAGCTTTGGTCGTGTTTGACAATCATGAGGCGCAGCAGTGTTCCCTTGCACCTCTCTCCTCCGGGCCCGCCTAGCCTTATGACTTGCAGGTGGCGGGGACTGTCCATGGTCCTGCAAGTCTAGGGAATGTTGCTTGGCCGTCGGCTCTCCGTCCGCTGTTCGGGGTGCTGAAGTTTCGTTCTGCACTGGTGATGAACGGGAGGGGAATTAGCTGTTGTGGGTGTGCTGACGTGGTTGAGGGGTGTGGCCGCAACCTGGTTTGCCACAGCATGTAAAGCAGGGTGAGTAGTTTTTACATGGATAGATTTGTATTTGTATCGTATGAGTTTTCATTTTGGGTTTGTAAATGCATGCATTTGTCTACTACAACTTCATTTGAATCAGAAAACCCATTTTCTTTGAGCTGGTCAGGCCACATCATTTCATTCCACTGAAATCAACAGAGCTGTAATAATGCAGCACATGTAATATTATTTGGGCTCTGTTGACCCCTGATCTTTTCAAGCACCATTTCATTCTCACTATTTTAATGTGATGATATTTAACAACAGCCATTTAGAACTTGTTTGTTTCCTTTCAGGAGAAGTGGACACTGTTCACATATTGTCAGCCTGGTTAAGTCTCTGCAAGGGTTGAAATTGCACAACTTCAATTGAATACTGAACGTGAAATGGCAATAAACTTAATTTGCTTACCTTCGAGCAAACACAGCCAAGTGTTTGTCCATTTTGTTTGCATTGAGTTGCGTGTGAGGCCATCCACATGCCTTAATTCATCGCAAACACTTCACCAACTGCGTTTTTAGCTTTAAAAATAGGATAAATTTAGCTCCCTGGGCGGGTCTTGGACAAGGCTCCTACTGGGGATTCCATAGTTCTGCTGGGAGACTTCAACGCTCATGTGGGCAACGATGGAGACACTTGGATGGGAGTGATTGGGAGGAACGGCCTCCCTGATCTGAACCAGAGCGGTGCTTTGTTATTGGATTTCTGTGCTAGTCACGGATTATCCATAGCAAACACCATGTTCAAGCATAAGGGTGTTCATAAGTGTACTTATTACCAGAGCACCCTTAGCCTAAGGTCAATGATCAATTTTGTAATCGTGCCATCAGATATATGCCTTGGACACTTGGGTGAAGAGAGAGGCTGAGCTGTCAACTGATCACCACCTGGTGGTGAGTTGGATCAGATGGTGGGGAAGACTGCCAGACAGATCTGGGAAGCCTAAACATGTTGTGAGGGTGGACTGGGAATGATTGGTAGAGGACCTTGTCCAGAGGATTTTTAACTCACACCTCCGGAAGAGCTTTTCCCATATCCCGGGGGAGGCTGGGGACATGGAGTCCGAGTGGACCCTGTTCAAAGTTGCTATTGTGGAAGCGGCCGCCGCGAGCAGTGGCCTGAAGGTTGTTGCTGTCAGTCGTGGTGGCAACCCAAGAACCCGATGGTGGACCCCAGCAGGGAGGGAGGCCGTCAAGCTGAAGAAGGTGGCCTTTTGGGCTTGGTTAGCCCAGAGGACCCCCGACTCGGCAAACTAGTACCAGCAGGCCAGAAGAACTGCAGCCATGGTAGTTGCTGAAGCAAAAACTCGGGTTTGGGAGGAGTTTGGGGAGGATATGGAGAAGGACTTTCGGGTGGCCTCAAAGAGGTTCTGGGAAACTGTCAGACGACTCAGAAAGGGGAGGCAGGGCTTCGCCCAGCAGGGGTGGTGAACTGCTGACCTCGACTGAGGATATTGTCTGGCGGTGGAAAGAGCACTTTGAGGTACTCCTGAATCCAGCAGACATGCCCTCCATTGAGGAAGCAGGGACGGAGGACTCAGGCAACTTCCAGTGACTTCCATGGTGGAAGTCAATGAGGTGGTTGAAAAGCTCCACAGTGGCAAGTCACCAGGGATGGACGAGATTTGTCCTGAGATGCTGAAGACCCTGGAAGTTGGTGGGCTGTCATGATTGACACGCCTGTTCCACGTCACGTGGATGCTGGGTACAGTACCCATGGACTGACAGACTGGGGTGGTGGTTCCCATTTTTAAAAAAAGGGGACCGGAGGGTGTGTTCCAACTACAGGGGGATCACACTGCTCAGCCTCCCAGGAAATGTCTATGCCAGGGTGCTAGAACGGAGGCTCCACCCGATTGTCAAACCTTGGATTCAGGAGGAGCAATGTGGGTTCCGTTCTGGCTGTGGAACAGTGGACTAACTTTTTACCCTCGCACGGATACTGGAGAGGTCATGGGAGTTTGCCCATCCAGTCTATATGTGTTTTGAGGACTTGGAGAAGGCTTATGACCGTGTCCCACGAGGTATCCTGTGGGGGGTGCCGTGGAAGTATGGGGCTCCAGGGCTGTTAATTCGAGCCATTCGATCTTTGTACAACCAAAGCCGGAGTTGTATCCGCATTCTCGGCATTAAGTTGGACTCGTTTCCAGTTGGTGTTGGACTCCGACAAGGGTGTGCCTTGTCACCTATTCTGTTCATGATTTTCATGTACAGAATATCAAGGTGCAGGTTTGGAGGGTGGCCATTTTGGTGGCCTCAGGATTTCATCTCTGCTGTTTGGAGATGATGTGGTCCTGTTGGCATCACCACGCTCTGACCTCCAACGCACACTGGAGCGGTTCACAACTGAGTGTGAAGCGGTTGGAGTGAGGATCAGCACCTCCAAATCTGTGGCTATGGTTCTCTCCCGGAACAAGGTGGATTGCCCCCTTCATATGGGGGGTGAGTTGTTACCCCAAGTGGAGGAGTTCAAGTATCTCGGGGTCTTGTTCACGAGTGAGGGTAGGATGGAGCCTGAGATTGACAGACGGATCACTGCAGCATCTGCAGTGAAGCGGCTGTTGTACCGGTCCGTTGTGGTGAAGGAGCTGAGCATAAAAGAGAAGCTCTCGATTTACTGGACGATCTACGTTCCAACACTCACCTATGGTCACGAGCTTTGGGTAGAGACCGAAAGAATAAGATACCGAATACAAGCGGCCGAAATGAGCTTTCTCTGTAGGGTGGCTGGGCTGACCCTTAGAGATAGGGTGAAGAGCTCGGACATCCGGGAGCAGCTCAGAGTAGAACAGCTGCTCCTCTGCATCGAGAGGAGTCAGTTGAGGTGCCTCCTGGTCGTTTTCCAGGCATGTCCAGCTGGGAGGAGGCCCCGAGGCAGACATGCTGGAAGGACTATATCTCCCGGCTGGCCTGGGAACGGCTCGAGGTCCCCCAGGTAGAGTTGGAGGAAGTGGCTGGGGAGGGGGGCACCTGGGCCTCTCTACTTAGTCTGTTACCCCCGTGACCCAGCCCAGGATAAGCGGAAGACAATAGATGGATGGATGGATCACTCCCTGTAGCAGAGCAGTGTATCTTTTGTTGGAATTACATGTTCTTCCAGCGCATGTAACAGCAGTTTTCAAAAAAGTCAGCAGCCGTGCCTATTACACACAGCTAATGACTGAACTGGGTGCGGGACAACATGCTGGTACTATCGGGATAGTCAGGACCTTAGTTAGTTAAGGCAATCTGATTGGTTGTTTATGTACACGTTTGACGGGTCGGAGAGGTCCGTTGCTGGCCTCCATTACCATGATGCTGTATTAATTATCTGATATCAGACATTCTGGCTTGACTACATGAAGTGGTGTTTTTTTTGTTTTGTCTGACATGTAGTATAGATTCTTCTTTCCAAAAATCACCCCAAATGAATTTCACATGATTTCTTTGAGGCATAACTGGCAGATTAATCATCATTCATAAGAAAAGCACAGTTCTCGTAAGAGAAGTCATTTAGAGCGCATTGTGAGGGCCCATAGTATACCAGGTTACATGCAGAGCGGTTTTTCATGGCTCTGAGGGCCTGTGCAGATCATGTGTGAGCCAGTGCATTTCCTTCTGCTTTATATATTTTTGCTGCCCATTAAAAATTGGCCTCGGTTTCCCATATTTTTTCGGTCTTAAATGATAAACAGAATTTCTTTGGATTGTAGGCCTATACAAACATGTAGGCTTCCAAAGCGTGTTTCTGATGATTATTTTTTTCAAGCACTCAAATAAAATTAATTTCTGTGATCTCAAATCCATGCATCTATTCTCTTATTTTGGTTTCTTCGTATTTAACTGAATTAGAATTAACAGTAGAATTTTAAAATGTTGACTTTGAGTATTAGGTGTCAACTACTCGAACCTAAATTCAGACATTCTGTGGTGACCTGGAATCAGCCTTGGCCGCGAAGGGTGGTGACTAGGTCTCGTTCTTGGCATTGCAATTCTTTAAAAACAGCATATTAATTCTGTAATTGTAATGTGGTTGGAACGAAAATCAGCACACAAAGTGGGTCCCCAGGGCCGAGTTTGTGAACCCCTGCGGTAATATATTAGCTAGCTATCGCTCACAAGCTAGCTTGCTAGCTAGTGCTCCAACATCAGTTACGTTCTGATGCCCCCCACACAATTAATGGGTATACAAGTCAGCGTTGGAAATGCATGGCTTGGTTTCTTTGTGAACCAACATCCCACGTCGTCCCCACATAAGTTAGATAAGCTTTAACACTCAGAATTTTTTTTGACCAACCACTATTTGTCATTTTCAAACCATCTGAATTTAATTGTTTAAAGCAAAGAAACTCAAATTTTTCATTTTTAAATGCATTATTGTAGCATAAATGATTAATCTGGAATTCAGTGTCTACTTGAACTTCAAACAAAAACTGGGTGCCTGCAAGGCACTCACATCCAGTTGCCAACTGTCTTGCATTAGCAAAATGGTCAATCAGGTAAAAACAGACCAGCTGAATGTAAAACTGAATGTCCTACACCAAAGGACAGGAGTAGGTTAATTACATAGCATCGCGGCAAGCAACGGTAACGCTGTCTGATTTTCCTAAGGTGCTCCACGTCTGCACATCGCTCAAGAAGACATAGAAACATAGAAATTTACTTCAGGCAGTATTACCCTCGCCTCATCTTCCCCTCTACTTTCTTTTTCTCCCATTTTTGTCTTCGTTCTCTGATGACTGCATTTTCAGGGAAGTCAATTTGTTTGGTCATATTTCCTATGAATCTCTGCCAAAAAGTAAGTGAAAGGATATTTTCCATAACATAAACAAAAATTTGCAGTCTTCACTCTGTCAATTTCAATGAAAAAAATAATTATCTAACATAGGCCCTATACATATTTACATGATTATCTAACATTGACAAATTGAAATCTTCAAAATATTACTTCCCACGACAGAGATTTGTTTTTGCTGTTGTTTATCATGCTGAAAAACAACCATTATTGCGCATATCAAGCGTTGCAGAGAGCTGTCTTGGCAAAGCGTTTCTGATAGTCATATTCCTTTTCTTCAAGGCAGCATTGAGTTTAATTGTAGACAGACCCCAATCACACGTGGGCTCGGGTGTGATTGCATCTCCAGTATTTCTGCTACCGGTCATCAATTACAACTAGTATCAATTAATTTTTGAATTTCCTTCACTTTCCACAAACTCATTTATTGCTACAAATCATCTCCGCGCACTCCCAAAACCCGCTCAGTTCCCGCAGAGTGGACACTGAAACCAAGTGAACGGATACATGGCTATGTTATCTAGCCACTTTGCAATCCTGTCTATTAAGCATATTTTTGTGTTGTATTGCTTTTTTGATGCACTTCAGATTAGACCATTGAATCTGTATGGATTGGTCAAAGCTGCAAACTGAACAATTCATTGGATTGGATCGTGTTCAACTTACGATTTCGTGTTTCTTTCGTTTTACCCACTGAATCAAAGATGGTTGGGATATTTTAGCTACATCTGAAAATTGCTCGGGACATTTATCCGGACCATCCCAACCCAAATCTATGCATATGCACTCCATCCTCTGAAGCAGTTCAGTGCTGGCTTCAGTGTCTGTGTGACACCTGGCAGGGTCCAGGAAGCCTGGCCAGGAATTGTAGCTCAAGCGTAGCCTGTTGTAACTGAGCTGAACTGTCTATTTTCCTCGGGGTTCCGTCTCTGTTATCCTATCTTGAGGTTTGCCCCCAGTCTCTACCATAATGCCATCAATAAACTACTAGCTGGATTGTGCTTCTGACTCTATGCTTGATTCCTGGGCTGGACTGTAGGCGTAGGTCAACTTTTGTGCCAAATGTTTTTGTCTCTCTTTTTTTTGTGTTTTTCTGTGCTTTTTATGATGTGTCCTTATCTGAGAATGAACTGTTTTGTGTCAATGTTTCAGTTTGAGGAATATGAATAAGAGGCGCGGTTATTCACTATTTAAAATGTTAAGCTGCAATTTTGTTCATTGCAGGTGGAAAAATCCCAGACTTTCACCCCCTTCATATGGACCACCCTGGTGAGTGGTGAAGATGGCCTTTTCTAATCTGCTTTTCTTGGTAATGACATACGCAGTTTGGTACAGTGTGATTACAAAACTTTCCAGGCACGTTTTCAACCCAGAATAGGCCCAATGACGCCCCTGTACACCATGACTTTTTCAGAAATGGAAAAACGAGCTGATCTCTTGGAACCCGGAGCAGTTCTGTGGAATCGAGACAGTGGTCATTCCCAGGGAAATGCTCTGGCTGCCAGACATTACAATCATGGAACGGTTGGTCGTTTGTCAATTGCAGTGCTGTGATATTTGAGGTATTAAGGGCCTCCACAATTTCACTTTTTTGATGGACAAGTATTCTCAACTTGTTCTGGTTTACTTTTCCTAAGAAGAAATCAAATAATTTATTCACCCTAGTCAAGTCCCCCCAGCCTGAAATTTTTATCCGTTAAAAATGCTTGTTTTCCTTTTTATAAAATTGCTTCACTTTTTTTTTTGTTTCCTTCAACACATCAAAAACAAGCTGGTTAGGTTAATTCATTGTAGTTTAAATTTTAGGAGTTACATCGCAAAACGTTTCAAAATTTTTGAACCTCCACTGCAAGAAGATCATCATTGGTAGGCCAGTAGTCATGCCAAGTTCAGCCCTTAGCAAAACGCTATACATCCCAGGGTTTAGTTTCCTTAAAAATCAGCTTTCATTCCAAAACCCAATAAATACTAAGCCAGTTTTTCCACTAACTGCGGCATATTCATGCAGCCATTCAGACAGGGAGAATCCCGCACTTCGGGCAAAATAAAAATATGTGTGTCATTTCTCTGCTGCAAGCTCTACGGAAGGAAAATATTTCCCTGATCTCTCCATTGAGAATGCGTTTTCCATCATTGGGCATAGTTTTCTCCCCGCTGACCAAGTTCTTGGCTTCATTGAGCAGCAGATTCGCTAAAAGGATGGTGTGCTACACGTGGACGAGAGTAATCAATTATCACTGAAACATGGAAATGTTTACATGTGTGATAGTGACTTGCAGGCATTTGACTTAAAATCACACTTCTTTAAATACATTGCGTTTTGCCAAATAATTGCAACAAAGTTCACGTTTCCTCAAAATTCCTTATTCTAAGATTTAATTGCATCATGGTATAGCATTTTAACTTGTTTAGCAAGACATGTAAATGAATAACAAAGCTCCTCTATGTCTACTTTTCCCATGACAAAAAATACATTTTTCTAAAAACGCTTCAAATTTATACATTGCGTTTTGTGATGAAACTCTTCATTTCCACGTTAGTGTCAGTGGATATACTGTGGATAAGAAAATGAGTTCTATTGGCTGCCTTTAGCTAGATGGTTAAGATGATTACCTGGGATCTTGAATGTTAGTGAATTAAACATCAGAGCTCCCATGTTAAGATATGCACAGGCGCCCATCTCATGAGCTGGGCCCTGAATCCTATGCTACTCCTGAGTGGCTTGGATCCTGCTGAGTCTCATAAAGTGCAAGTCATTTTGGATAAAAGTGCCTGCTATACTGTCTAATTCAAATGTACATATTGTTTATTTGAGAATAATTACAATCCTCATGTTTGTGTGCTTGGCTGTAGCATACAAGATCACAACAAAATGTTCGTAATGCCTTACCTTCAAGTCTCCCATACTGGGTTAGTGTCCATGGGATATGACTTTCAAGTTGTCAGCACCTGCGAAATGGACGCCTACAAGTTTCCCTTTGACACCCAGAGCTGTGACCTCACATTCTGCTCTACACTCTATAAAGGTGAGCTCCTCTCCGGCAGATGCACTCTATAACCCCTGCCTCTTTGCCTACTGGTGAGAATTTCACCGATGATATCAGTGAAGTCTAGAACCACATATCACCCATCGGCGGATTGTAGACTTCCACCTCTGATACTAGTGGAGTCCAGAACCACACATCTCCCCCAGGTGAGTTATGGATTTCCACCTCTGATACGAGTGAAGTCTCGGACTGCATATCTCCCACAGGTGAGTTTTAGAATTCCAACTCTAATACTTGTGATGTCTAGAACATCCCAACCAGGTGAGCTTAAGAACATCTCCTCCCAGAGGAAAGGTCTAGAACCCTAACTCTTCTACCAGTAAACTCTGGAAGCACTAAACCCCAGCAAGAAAGATCTGGAGCCTCCTACTTTGGCAGGTTAAATTTCAAAGCCCACCTCCTTTTCAAGTAAGCTGTCAAGCCCCACCTCTCCTGCAAGTGAACTCTTGAAACACACAACCCATACAAGTGAGCCCCAAAGGTTGCCAAAAGCTTTATTTGACCCCCAGGTTTGCATAACATGACACCTTGCAATGCATCTCTCTCCTGTTCACAGAAAGAGAAATTAAAATCATTTCGGCCTCAAACTCGGCCCGACTTACCCGTGGGTCAAGAAAGCATCTGCAGTCTCAGGGCGAGTGGGAATTCCTCAACATTTCCGTGAAGGAAGACTGGATCTCTTTAAACAAGCTACGATGGGATACAGTCGTATATACGGTACAGATACAAGTCCATTAGATATACCTGCATTGTTAACTTCCTGCTGCAAAGTAAGTTCCTAAATTCAAAAATAAAACCAGGGATTTTCGTGAAAGTAAATTTAAATAGTAGCGTAAACATGTAACCCAGCACAGGAATGGGCAGGTAGGTCATTCCTCTACCCTCTCTCTCAGGTGTACAGAGTAAGAATTTAGACTGCTCGTATGGTACTTTTCAACACACAAAACATACATGCACACACAAATTTCAATTTTTATATGCAGATTTAATGCGAAAGCATGTAGGGCCTGATGTATGCATGTTTGCGACCGCAGTGTTATCTGCGACTTACACTGTCCGCATAATGCGCGCGCTGTGCCTTTTCATTTTGCATGGTATATATCAAAGACAGCGGCCATTTGCATAATCAGTGCATGTTACTGCCCATAAATGTAATGTGCGACCACAATAAAAGCACAGGAATTGCAATGTGGACAGGAGTTTGACAACTGCTGGTATGGAGCGTGAACGCTGAGTCAGCGGTTCGATGTCATCTCTGATTTCTTCCAATAATTGCATTATTGCGTGACTGCTTAATCTGTAACGCTTGATGATTTCCTGTTCACTCAATTGAAAAAGGGTAAATCCTCTCAGCACGTCTCACTATCCGGTGTCTTCGTCTCGCTCGGATAACTGTTGCCATTCTTACTGGAAGTCTACCCTGCACAACCAAAGCGCTTCCTGGATTACACCTGCTTTTATGGGGTGTAGAATTTCCGCCACAAAACAGGTGTCCGCTCTCACCTGCATTTTAAGTACATACCAGGGAATACATAATTAGGCGTTAAATGCGCATCTCTCCCATTTTTTGCGCAAACCTCCCACTTTAACCTCGACCCTCCCACGAATGCATATGTATGAGTTAGAAAACCGCATCTTGCCATTCTGCGCTTCACAAGAAGGCAGATTGTGCTTTCAGTCTTGTACGGTGTATTCGTACATACCAAGCAATGATTTTATGTGCACATTGCGAAGAAATTACATTTAAAACAGGCGCTAACTTGTTCGTACATCAGCCCCTTAGTGTATGAAGATATTTTAAGAGCCATTCCGTGAGAAAATGGCACTTTTTGAAGAAGTTGAGGAGTTGACCCCCTGGAATTGAATGAAATTTGGCACATAGGTAGATATGGGTGTCTCACGGAAAAAGACAAATTTTTAGGTCCATATCTCACTTCGTCTGCCTGTGGCGCCACCCGGAAGCCACTTAAGTGTCTCAGTTTTGCTTTTGACACCACGTTTTACATCTATTATTATGACTTAGGGGTACACAGTACCAGATGTGTTATACTTTTATCATGACCTGAGACACTTCAAGTCTGGATAGACATCAGCACCACATCAGCGCCAAGCTGGATAACTGTGTTATTGAGCCTGAATTATTTGAGAAATCACAGTAAAAATTGAAAATGGGAATGGGAATAAAATAAATACCCCAGACATACACCAATCAAGAAAGCTTTATTATCTGTTTACTCACAACGAAACTATCATTTTCAGCTAATAGTACCTTGGTATCTTGTTGGGTTAGTGCAATGGAAGGCCAGAAAGATGGTCGAAATTCATTTTTGGTTCATGTTTGCGGTATGTTTTCTCTGCAGCTCAGATTTGTGCTGTGGGGGTAAATGCTGTTTGTTTTGCATTTGGAGCTCTATTTTTGGGAATACCAAGCATTTGTTTCGTAGTATCTGCACGTTCAAGCTAGACGGAGCCTAGTTGGAGGAAAACTCAAAATTGACCATTTCATTGCAGATTGTGCCTATGTTTAGGTGGCATTATTGCGTTTACCCAGCAAGATAGAGATCTGAAATTATCTAGATACATAGTCCATCTGGGGTACATTACTAGTAAAATCTCAATGGTAGTATTTTCAGTGTAGATGACATTAAACATCAAAAGTCGGAAAAATTCACCCCCAGGAGGCACTGTAGGCTGGATGCAAGTACTGGCCATTCCCAGCAATGTACCAAAGAAATTGTTTTTGAATTATAATGCACGCAGCTATTTTTCTCTGAAAATGAAGGGTTTAGCTTGGTAATATTCTGGATGGACAGCTATCTGACCAAAGGTGGTGCTGTAAAGAGCTAATGTTCTACTGACCTAATATTCCATATTCCCAGACATATACCAAAGTTCTGTCTTTTGAAATATATGAAGTACATGCACAGTTATACATAAAATTTGTAATCCCTTTGGTATAAAGCTTGTTTGGTTATGAACTGGTGGTGACTGTGAGCGTTACAAAAGCGCAATACATGGGCTATTACCAAGTACGAGTACAGCGCAGTCAGAATTGTACAGCACGTTATAAAATATGACCAGTCCAAAATTTTTAAATGCCAAAAAAGAACTAATGTAAAAGGCGTACCACCATAAGCATGAATGCAGACATGCATCAACAGTATGCGTACTGTGGAACCCCGAGCGCTTCTCGGCGTCCCACTAACTCAACCTGGCACTCAAGAGCACAAAACAGGAAGAAACTGCGTGGCTGTAATTGATGATAGGTATTTTCCTGCAGACATGCTGGCCAATAATTGGTTAATTGGTTGATGAGGAGCCACACCTGGGCAACATTGATCTAATGAGGCCTAGGGCTTTAAAAAGGGTTGGAACTGGGAACACGGGAGAATTGTAAGCTGGCAGTGTGGTTTGCCTGACCTATGTTTGTCTCCCCAGCACTGTGTTAAGACTGGAAGACGGCAGAGTTCCCCCTACCCCAGGGATTTGGAAGCCCTCAAGCTTGGCGACTACTTTTGAATGACTGTGCTGTTTTTTGTTTTTTTGGCCCCCGCCCCTTTCCCTCACGAGTATTTTTTTGGAAAAATAAACCAAATCTAATTTTTCCCACTGAATTTTGCAGTCTGTCAACTTGATTCCCCACAGTACACTTACATAAAATAACATTCCATAATTTGAACTCTAAAAGAATCTTTGTCACACAACCGTGTACATGAAGACAGAATGTATAGTACCAAAGTTAAAACTGTTTTATACTTTTCGTTATCCAAAGTGAAATAATGTCAACACAGCATGTGACTAGCTCTCTCCGTCAGTCTGTTTTTGGAATTCAATTGTGAGTTGGCGGCACCTGGTGGTGCGCACCAGAGGTGCTCCTTGGCCCTGAGCAGTTATCCAAGGCCTTCGTTCAATCCGGGTCGATGTTACCAGCGGAGCCAGTCGAGCCCGAGGCAAGCCCTACTACACTGCATCCTGGGTCTCTACAGGGCTGCTTACAGGCAGTGATAGTGAGCTTGTCTGTGTCTGAATTAAATAGTGGGCTGCAGCCTGTTTAGTGCAGTAGTTGCGCTGACACCCATGGCTTGGTACGCGCAGAAATGGGAAGTCTGTAAAAGAAACCTTGCCCTCCCAACCAGCGGGTATCCCATAGGCTAAACATCATGGGCAGGTGTTAGGAATGATGGCATACAAGTTACCACTACAAATGAACTGCCCTTTTCTTGGCAGGGTGCTGCTTGCTTGCTAGGACCTCTGTGCCCTTTATCACGACAACCACTCGCTAGACGCGACTGCTGTGCCCTTTTTAATACCCAAGCACCATACCCTGGGGAAATCCTAGAATTAACGCTGAAGCCTGCTCTCCAGTTCTAATAGTAAAGTGAAAATGCAGAGAATTTGTAATTTTCTGAAAACGCACCAACACCACAAAACTGTACACTCTACTGACTACTGGTAAATGTCTTGCATGTTGACACAAGGTTACAATCACCACCAACATTTTTTTCCAATTCACAACTAACCCAGCTTCGTACCAAAGAGCTTACAAATTTTATGTATAACTGTGCATGTACTTTATATATGTCAAAAGACAGAATTTGGTATGTCTGGGAATATGGAATATTAGGTTTGCGGAACATTTGCTCTTAAGAGCACCACCTTTGGTCAGATAGCTGTCCATCAAGAATAGTACCAAGCTAAACTCTTCATTTTCAGAGAAAACTAGATGTTTGCATCACAATTCAAAAACAATTTATTTGGTACATTGCTGGGGATGGCCAGTATTTGCATCCAGCCGACAGCGCCCCTGGGGGCAAAATTTTCCGATGTTTGATGATGAATATTGTCCACATTGAAAATACTACCACTGAGATTTTACTAATGTAAGATACCCCAAAGGGACTATGCATCCAGAGAATCTCAGATCTCTATCTTGCTGGGTAAACAAAATAATGCCACCTAAACATAGGCACAATCTGCTATGAAATGGTCAATTTCGAGTTTTCCTCCAATTTTGGCTCCGTCTAGCTTGAACGTGCAGATACTACCAAACAAATGCTTGGTATTCCCAAAAATAGAGCTCCAAATGCACAACAAACAGCATTTACCCTCACAGTACAAATCTGGGTTACAGAGAAAATATACCGCAAACGTGCACCAAAAATGAATTTCGATCATCTTTCTGGCCTTCCATTGCACAAACACAGCAAGATACCAAGGTACTTTTCACTGAAAACGATAGTCTTGTTGTGAGTACATGCATAATAAAGCATTCTAGTTTGGTAAATGTCTGGGATTTTATTTTATTCCCATTTTCAATTTTTATTGTTATCTCTCAAATAATTCTGGCTCGATAACGTAGTTACCCAGCTTGGCGCTGATGTGATGCTGAAGTCTAACCGGACTTGAAGTGTCACAGGTCATGAAAAAAGTATAACATATTTGGTACTGTGTACCCTTAAGTCATGATAGTTGATGTAAAATGTAGTGACACCAGCAAAACTGAGCCACTTAAGTGGCTTCCAGGTGGCGCTATTGGCAGGCAAAGTGAGATACTGATCTAAAAATTTGGCTTTTTCTGTGAGACACCCATATCTACCTATGTGCCAAGTTTCATTCAATTCCAGGGGGGTCAACTGCGCACTGAGTGTCAATTTCTCATGGAATGGCTCTTAAAACATAGCACTACATAAAGGTATAATTAACTGAGGCTTGTACAAAGCCTTCACATCTTTATCTCTCCCACATACAAGAGTCCCTTGATAGAGTCGTGATAATTCAAGAGTAGGAGCCATTTTGTTTCCATTGAATGAAACCAAGCCAATTAAAATTGTTGGATTTTTGTTCTTTTCTCGGAAGGGAAACAATTCTCAGGAAAAACAATAAACCAGCTAGCACTGGTTTTGACAAGCCAAGGAAGGGAAAATGTTCAGACGTGAAGAGGAAATGGAAAAAAAAACTCATTCACTTAAAACGGTGCCTAGCAACTAAATGGACACAAAATGGCAGCATGACCAGATTTTCTGGAACCCTCATGTCGCAACTCTAAGAATTTTATCACATACTATTGCCCAACATCTGCTCTCCCTCTGCCTCATCCCTTCCTCTTTTCTCCTCCATCTAGCTCCCTGTTTCCTCTCTCTCCTGCTCTCTACAGATCACCTTTAAGAGGAGACCCATGGTGATTGTGTTGCACTTCATGTTACCTCTCTTCTTCTTTCTCATACTGGACCTGTGCACCTTCTTCATCTCTGACTCCGGCGGGGAGAAGCTGAGCTTCAAAGTGACCTTGCTCCTGTCCATATCAGTTCTGCTGCTCATCCTCACTGAAATCCTGCCCTCTTCGTCTGGCAGAACGCCATTGATAGGTGAGACAGGTTTGATTGATGGCATCAAATCTCACAACTGATAGGTGGTTGGTAGGAATGCCGCTGATAGTAAGGCAAGTTGGACTTCTGGAAGGGCTCCTTTGACTATCTTGTGGAGGAGCTTTCGGTCGATATGGACTCTGACCACTCGGGCCCCCTGACAATCCAGCTGAGGAGATGGACTGGTCCGGCTCGGAAGAATCGCAGGGCCCAAGTGGAGCAGTTTACATATCTCTGGGTCTTGTCCACAAATGAGGATAGGAGGGAGCATGAGATTGACAGACGGCCCGGAGCCACAAATTCAGTGAAGCAGGTGTTGTACCTGCTAAGCGCGGTGATGGGAAACACCAGATCTGAGATGTAAATTTAAAATAAAGGGGTTTTATTAAATAATACACAAATAAAACACAGCACAAGGGCCATCAAAAAGCTTCACTCAAGGAGCTGAAAATTTGAACAGAAATGACTAAATCAGGGAACATAAAGGGGCACAAAGGCCAACGAAAAACTAAACTCAAAGAGCTGATAAAAATGAAAGGAATAACAAAGCTAATAATAATTAAATGGCGAGGACTTGACACAGATACTATGGCAAAGAACGAGAATTTGATAAGCACTGAAGAACACATGCGCGAAACAGGACTGTGGGTAAACAAGGATCCGTCTGCCAGATTGGAGCTCCACCTCATAATATGTAGTGTCTCACAAAAGTGAGTACACCCCTCACATTTCGACAAGTAATTCATTATATTTTTTCAAGGGACAAAGTTACAGAAATGAAACCTAAATATAATGTAGAGTAGTCATTGTACAATATGTGTATCAGTGTAGATTTACTGCACCGTCCAAATAACTGAACAGTCACTATTTCCAAAATGGGTGGCAACAAAAGAGAGTGCACACCCCGATTGGTAATGGTCACCCAAGCAATGAAACGTGTCTTATTCATCATGTTCATGCTTTTGTCTGTTCAACTGGGCCATATGAGGTTGTGTAATGTGTTGAAGGTTTAAATTGTGGTGCTTTGGGTGCAATGCTCTCATTCTGGTCACTGGATGGTCAACATGGCACCTCATGGGAAAGAACTCTCAGGATCTGAAAAAGAGAATTGTTGCTCTCCACAAAGATGGCCTAAGCTACAACAAGATCTGTGAAACCATGAAACTGAGCTACAGCACGGTGGCCAAGGTTATCCAGCGGTTTTCCAAGACGGGTTCTACTCAGAACAGGCCTCGTCGGGGTCGACCGAAGAGGTTGAGTCCTCGTGCTCTGCGTCAGGTGCACAAGTTGGCTTCAGAAAACAGATGCAGGAGTGCTGGCATCATTGCTAATGAGGTTGCAGCAGTGGGAGAACAGCCTGTCAGTGCTCAGACCATACGCCGTGCACTGCATCAAGTTGGTCTGTATGGCTGGTGGCCAAGACGGAGACCTCTTCTGAAGCTAGCCCACAAGAAAGCCCGAAAACAGTTTGCTGCAGACAACCACTCCAAGAACATGAACTACAGGAACCATGTTCTGTGGTCTGATGAGACTAAGAAAAACTTGTTCGGCTCAGATGGTGTCCAGCATGTGTGGCGGCACCCTGGTGAGGAGTACCAAGACAAGTGTGTACTGCCTACAGTCATACATGGTGGTGGCAGCATCATGGTCTGGGGCTGCACGAGTGCTTCTGGTCCTGGGGAGCTGCGCTTCATTGATGGAATAATGGATTCCAACATGTACTGTGACATTCTGAAGCAGAACATGATGCCCTTCGGAAACTGGGCAGCTCAGCAGTTTTCCAACATGATAACGACCCTAAACACACCTCCAAGATGACAACTGCCTTCCTGAAGAAGCTGAAGGTGAAGGTGATGGCATGGCCAAGTATGTCTCAAGACCTGAATCCCATTGAGCACCTGTGGGGCATCCTCAAGAGGAAGGTGGAGGAGCAGCAGGTGTCCAACATCCACCAGCTCTGTGATGTCGTCATGGAGGAGGATCCCAGAAACTACCTGTGCAGCTCTGATGAATTCCATGCCTAGAAGAATCAATGCAGTGCTGGACAACAATGGTGGTCACACTAAATATTGACACTATGGACAAAATTTGGCATGCTGACAGTGAGGTGTACTCAATTTTGTTGCCACCCATTTTGGAAATAGTGACTTTGTTCAATTATTTGGACAATGCAGTAAATCAACACTGCTACACATGACTACTCTAGAATATATTCAGGTTTCATTTCTGTAACATTGTCCCTTGAAAAGATACTATAAATTAATTGTCAAAATATGAGTGGTGCACTCACTTTTGTGAGATACTGTATGGGCTCGGGCGGGATCAGGGAGACAAGGAACACCTGGGCAAAACGAGAGGGGCAAGGCGCTGAAGCATGAGACATGGGACAAGCAGTAAGACTTAACGAGCTCAATAAGAGAATGGGCATGTTCAGCTTAAGTACTAATGTAAGATGCTGCAGAGAAGGAAGGGTGAGACTGTTTACAGAAAAGCAAATGAGATCTAGAAAATAGCAAATGGGGGAAATCATGCTAATCGATACCCTATCTAAATTAGTAAGGATTAGTGTGTGCCTGTCTAAAGAAACACCTCCCTTGTGAGTTAGTAAATGTTAGTAATGAGTAAAAACAATCAAGAGGCAATCAAGTTTAGAACAGCCCCAGATTCAGAACAGCTGTGAAGGAAGTGGAAACACCACCAGCAAAACCAAAGCAATGAAAGGTGCAGCACGCAGGAACAAAACATGGCATGGAACGCAGACTGGAGAGGTGGATCCCAAACTGGTAGACTGGACCGGAGCTAGAAAATAGAAAGACACATGAATAAACAAGGACACATGGCAAGAACTATGGGCATGGCTATGGCAGAAACTAAAAATGCACTAGAGAGGCAGGGAGACAGAGCAAAAACACAACAGTACCAGTCCATTGTAGTGAAGAATTAGCTGAGCTTAAAAGCGAAGATCTTGGTTTACTGGTCGCTCTACGTCCCAACCCTCACCTATGGTCACAAATTTAGGTAGTGACCGTGAGAATAAGATCGCAAATACAAGCGGCCAAAATGAGCTTTCTCCGCAAGGTGGCTGGGCTGACCCTTAGGGACAGGGTGAGAAGCTCAGACATTCGAGAGAGACTCATAGTAAAACTGCTGCTTCTCCACATTCAGAGGAGTCAGTTGAGGTAGTTTGGGCATCTGGTCTGGATGCCTCCTTTTCGCCTTCCTTTGGAGGTTTTCCGGGCATGTGCAACTGGGAAGAGGCCCAGAGGCAGACCCAGGATGCCCTGGAGGGACTATATCTCCTGGCTTGCCTGGGAATGGCTTGGGGACCCCAAGCAAGAGTGGGAGGAATTGACTGAGGAAAGGGACACATGGGCCACTATGATTAGATTACTACGCCCGCAATCCAACCCCATATAAGCGGCAGAAAATCGATTAATGGATGGCATATTCACCCACTAAAGCTGCAAAGGATTGTGGTCTATAAATGATTATTCCTTTCCTCTAAGGTTGGCCCCGTGGCTGAGTTTATTTGTTTTGCTTAGGAAAGTTCCTAACTCCCGGGAAAACACAAGAAGTATTTATGTGGTAGCTATGAGAAGTGGTGTTTGAATTCTCTAAATGCTGAAGAAAGGTGCTTAAATGCTTCCATACTTACAGTCATGAGAAAAAGAACATATACACCCTCTTTCAGTACTATAGTTTCACGTATCAAGATTTAAAAAAATCAGCTGGTCATTATCAGGTCCAAAAATTAGGTAAATCTAACCTCAGGTGTAAAACAACAGACAACAGATTCCATTGTGCCATTATTTATTAAACCAAACTTCTGCAAAAATGCAGAAGTCATCTGTGAAAAACAAAGTCCTCCCTAAAATTCAATAGCTTGTTGAACCAACTTTAGCAGCAATAACTTGAACTAATCATTTTCCATATGATTTTATCAGTCTCTCACACCGTGGTGGAAGAAGCCATTCTGTCGTAGATTTGCTGGTGTACTTGGGATCATTGTCCTGTTGACCCAATTGCGGCCGAGCTCTAGCTGTCGTACACATGGTTTCACATTTTACTCAAGAATACTTCTGTACACAGCAGAGCTCATGGTCGACTCAATGACTGCAAGGTGCCTAGGTCCTGTGGCTGCAAAACAAGCCAAAATCATCACCCCTCCACCACCATGCTAGACAGTCTAGCCAATTATTTAGTCGCTGATAGACTGCATCAAGAGAGAGGCCATGACTTCGATTGCCAATAGATTATTATTGGTATTATAATTTGAAAATGTGTTATTAAAGGAGAATGATTTTTGGGCCGGGCCGAGCAGCGGCCTGGCCCCTATAAACGCGAATGTCGCTGAGTGAGTGAGTGAGTGAGTGATCAAGTTCAACGATTGGCTGGCGGGGGGGAAGAAGTTCAGCAATTGGTCGGCCGGCAGGGAAGAACTTCAACGACTGGTTGGACGACGATTGGCTGTCCGGCTGGAAGAAGTTCATCGATTGGTTGGCCGGCGGGGAAGAACTTCAACGATCGGTTGCCCGACGACTGGCGTTCACGTCACTCGTACCTACTGGTCTGTGTATCTGCATTATAAATACATGGGTCTCGAAACTTCGGCTTTGACGCTTTGCCGCAGAAACTGAATACTTTGCTGTCATTGAATCTTGGATTTGAGAGCAAGAACGGAATATTTTGCTGTTGTTGAATCTTGGATTTGAAATGGACTACTTTGCTCTTGGTGGATTTTGGATTTGTCTCTGGAAGGTAAGTGAAATTTTCACTTTTCTGACTAAGGAAAGTTACAGTAGTCTACGTGTTTGTTTGTTTGTTTAGGGTTTATGCGGGTCTGCGGTGTTCCTCGAAAATTAAGTTAGCTACCCAGTTCTATTCTCTTGCATGAGGTTCATGGCTTGAAAAAAATTCACTCCTTTAAAAACGGGGGCATTTCATGAGTGAAGTTACAGTACGTTTGTTTGTTAGGGCTTTCGCGGTCCGCGGTGTTGCTCGAAAATTAAGTTGGATACCTAGTTTTTAGGGCTTTTGCGGTCCGCGATGTTACTCGAAAATGAAGTTAGCTGCCCAGTTTTATTCTCTTGCATGAGGTTCAAGGGTTAAAAAAAGTTTATTCCTTTAAAAATGGGGGAATTTCATTACTTAAGTTACAGTAGCCTACGTGTTTGTTTGTTCACTGTCTACTTGTCCGAAAGTCGGACAGGGTTTTAATATAACTCTGTGTCCGACAGTCTGATGGTTTCAATATCACTCTCAATATAACTCCGTGTCCGACAGTCGATTATGGTTCTTAATTCCTTCAAATCTATTGAATCTTTTAGTTATTAAATGTGAATGTTTTGATAAGACGGCAGTTCTTCAAGATGACTACCGAGAATTTCAACCAGTAGCCTACGTGTTTGTTTGTTAGCAGTGTCTACTTGTCCGAAAGTCGGACAGGGTTTTAATATAACTCCGTGTCCGACAGTCATAAAAGTTCAAATTTTTCGAGTATTCCAGCTATTATTAGATGTACAATCTTAGCCATGTTCGTGTTCCACCTTTATAAAATGCAAATTGATAGCTATCGACTTTTCTTGGTCTATTTATTAGTCTGTTTTAACTCTTCCGTTGAAGATGGACGAGACTTTATTCGGTCTTATTGAAAATTATAAGGTGATATAAGGTGCATGAATAGTTGTGGAGTTTACATAAATCAAAATGCATGCCTCCAGTTGACGAATTCGTTCTACTGTAGGCTATCAACAAAAAGAGGGCCTGCAAGTAAATAAATTGGAGTACTCATTGGCTGTTCTGTTTGTTGTTAAAATGTTTTTTTTCTTTCTTTCGTTATCAATCTGTTCTAATCTCCTCTTTTTTTTTGGCTGTTGGACACGGAGCATTTTGCATTTTCTTTAGTACCCCTTGCGAGATTCCACAGAGATAGAGGAATGTAACGCATCTTACCAATTCACATGGAAGAATCATAACAATGGTCGGAATGTGTTTTTAATTTCCCGATTCAATCTTGCAACCAATACAACAGTTAACAAGCATGGAGGACAGTATCGGTTGCGAGGTTGAATAGGGGAATTAAAGACACATTCTGACCATTGTTAAGATTCATTCACGCTAGATTGGTAGGATGTGTTACATTCCTCAATCTCCCTTTTGAATTTCGCAGCCGGTACCAGAAAAAACTACCGTTGAGGACTGTAACAAAGTTCTCTTATATATACACTCATAATTACTGTAGAAGACATGAGCTGCAACTTAATGGCCGGCAGTATGTCTACAACATTCAATAGGGAGATGGATGGAAAAGAAGAATGGTTGGATAATTTCCTTATTCTTCCTATTGAATCTCGCAACCGATACGAGAGAAAACGGGTACAATGAAGGGACTTGGGATACATTATCATATTAGCTATGTGACAAAGTGCAATGCTCGGTTGGGCTGCAACTCTCGCTTATGAAAATCGTTTTCGGACACGTAGACACTGCGTAAATCTTAATATAGCGGATGCATGCTACGCTTGCCCTAGCTAGCCCGATTTTTAAAAATGTTCCATTCTATTTTGTTGCATTACGTGTACAATCCGACCATATTTTGGATAATCTTCTTTCACGCTAGATTGGTTCGGTTTGTTTCAGTCCTCCACGGTTGTCTTCTCTGGTACCGCTTGTGAGATTCCACAGAGATAGATGTTTAAGTACAATTTCACTTATTCCACGTTATTTGTATTACAAGCAATTGCATTAAAGTTGCTTTAAGTATTTTATTTGTACATTATTTTGCATTGTTAGTGCTGGTGTTTAGCTGCTCTTTCATTTTTCTAATTCCTTTAAAAGACGTTTCTGACAATGCCATTTACCAAAAATAAATTTGAAATTGTTGAATAAAATCTAATGTAAGCACCTTTAATATCATGGATTCCTCTTAATCTCACACTCTCCCATTCTCCCCACCCACTTGATAAAGAATTTATCAGCTCCGGCTCATTACTAAACTTGCACTTCCTGTAACTCAAGCTTTATCTCATTTAGCATCCTTCTCTTGGGCCCACATTCTCATACATCACTTGGCGGCCTAGCCATATACTAGGTTGCACCTAGTCTTGTTTATGATGTCCTGATACATAAAACCATAGAACTGGGTGGACTTTCTTTTTCTCATGACTGTATCTCCTGCAACAGAGTGTACGCTGGACCATCCATTACAAAAAGAAAGGAGATACTGCCATCCCACAATCCCTTGCAGCTGCAAAATCTAAAGCGATGCACCATACATCTGGCCAATCACGAATCATGACGGACTTGGGTATCATAATGCCATCAACTACCCTAAGTGCAGATGAATTCTCTTAGCACCAAGGCTGTTTTTAACATAACATAACATAACATAACATAACATAACATGAGTGGCGAGAACAGGCCGTTCAACCCAACTAGGCGCGCCAGTTTCTTTTTACTATTGTGAATATCACTTCAGATAAATGACTCAGTGGTATCTCGCTTTAAGTCAGGCCTGCTCTTTAAAATTCCCAAGGTTTCTGCCTGAACAATATGGTCAGGCAAGCTATTCCACATCGAAATTACTCTTTGGGTGAAAAAATATTTCCTAATATCAGTGCTAAATTTACCCTTGGTCAACTTCCATTTGTGACACCGAGTTCTACTAAGAAAACCTCGCCGAAGGAATTCTACATAATTCACTTTGTTAATCCCTTTAACATATTTAAAGACCTCAATCAGATCACCGCTAAATCTCCTTTTCTGAAGACTAAAGAGATTAAGGATCTTCAGCCTCTTCTCATAGCTTTCATCTTTTCTACGTGGAATTAGCTTACTGGCTCTTCTCTGAACTTTTTCTAGAGCCTTTATATCTTTCTTAAAGTATGACCCCCAGAACTGTACACAATACTCCAGATATGGTCTGACGAATGTGTTGCACAAGAGAAGCATCACCTCCTTAGATTTGTACTCAATAATTTTTGGCAATGTATCCCAGCATCCGATTGGCTTTTTGAACTGCTACGGCAAAATGGCTAGAACCTGTGAGGGTTTGGTCAACAATCACTCCCAGATCTTTTTTGTGTGGAGCATATTCCAGTTTTAAACCTCCCATGAAGTAATCTCGTCCAATATTTTTATTATTTACATGAACAACTTTACATTTCGCTACATTAAATTTCATTTGCCATATTTCTGCCCAATTTGGGATTCTATTCAAATCATCCTGAAACACTTTAGTAAACTCTAAACTATTTGCCAAACCTACCAATTTAGTATCATCTGCAAATTTAACTAATTTGCTCTCAATATTCCTATCAAGGTCATTAATGTAGATGAGGAAGAGCAGGGGTCCTAACACCGATCCCTGAGGGACGCCACTCCCCACCATACCTAGCTTAAATGAGATTCCGCTGACCACCACTCATTGTGTTCTGTCCTGTAACCAGTTTTGAATCCACTCCTGAATACCTCCTGTAACTCCAATGGAGCTCATTTTAAAAATTAGTCTCTTATGCGGTACTTTATCAAATGCTTTCTGAAAATCCAAGTATATGATGTCATAAGCCCTGCTCCGATCGTAAGTCTTGGTGGCCTCTTCAAAAAATTCCAGAGGGTTTGTCAGGCATGACCTTCCCTTATGGAAACCATGTTGGCTATCCCTCAAGATATTATTACGTTCAAGAAATAATTCCAGCTCATCTTTTATGATAGATTCCAGTATTATGCATGCAATGCAAGTTAAACTGACTGGCCTGTAATTTCCTGCCTCAGTAAAGTCCCCTTTCTTATATATTGATATTATATTGCCCCGCTTCCAATCATTTGGTATTTCTCCAGTTTCTAAAGACCGTCTGAAGATAGCAGAGAGCGGCTTAAAGATGATCTCACTAACTTCCCTGAGCACTCTAGGATATAAGCCATCAGGACCCACCGCCTTATCTACCTTTAGTTCATGCAACTTGTCTAATACTTCATTATCCCTAACCTCAATTTCCGCTAAATAATCTAGAGCATTGGACATGCCCTCTGGCCAAATAAAAACCCGCTCTGAGGTAAAATTCTCAACAAAGTAACTGTTTAAGGTATCCGGAATATCCTTGTTATCATATAGCAGCGATCCGTATTTATTCTTTTTGCACTTAACCTCCTCTTTGACTTTTCTTTTTCTGCTACAGTACTGAAAGAAGCGCTTAGGATTAGTTTTTGCCCCTTCTGCAATTTGCCTTTAATATAGTCTTCTAGCACTCCTCAGCTCTTTTTTGACCACAGCCTGCATTTTACAGTATTCAGCCTTAGTATTCTCATTGTTATCCTTTATGTACATCTTATAAAGATTCTTCTTTTCCCTCAAACTCCTACGAAGAGCTGTGGTCATCCACTGAGCATTCTGCTTCTTCAGCTTACTTTTGGACACCTTCAGAATAAATTTGTATTGTGAATCAAGTAAAATCCCCTTAAATCTTTCCCACATCTCATATGGACTTTTTCCTAAGTCCATATGAGTTCTCCTTAATATGTTCATTTTCAATTGAAGTTAAGAGAAGGTGGTGCATTAGATGATAGGACATATTTTTTGATGATTCGACCGCAGTCTGAAGGATGTAATGATGGAGCCAACTGCCTCCTTTCCTTTATGAATTAGACAATTAGGTCACTCCTTGTCATGGCTGCCGGCCATACTATTTCCAGGTAATGGCTGTCTCGTGGAAGGTTCCTCGCTCTTTAGATAATTTGGATACACCCTTAGACCTTTCCCCTTTGGCACCACAGAGAAAACTTTTATTGACAAATCTTCCTCTCCTTTGCAGCCATTTACTGCGTTGGCACTTTTTCGTTCCTGCTTCTGAGCCTCCTGGAGGCTATACTGGTGAGGTATTTGATTGAGAAAGATTCCACCGCTGAGCAGGATTCGACTGATGAGGAGACAGATGACAAAGAAGGTGACCAGCAAAAAAACAGCTTTTCCAACAGCTTTCATTATATTACATAACTTTGCCCTCACTATATGAAGAGTTTGCTTATATCAATTTTACTCATTTTGAGTAAATCAGCTTTTTCTATGTTGGCACCTATTGCATTTTATAGAAAAACACAAACTTTGACCGTGAAAAAATACACCTTATAGTAAGAATTTCTAAAAACGAATTTTTGTAATTTTGGCACTTAGTGCGTTTTAGATACAAACTCTTCATATATTCTCATGAGTAACTCACGCAGATGGTGTCCACAGTTCAACACGTGATCCATATGGCCAGATATATACAATACTTACATATGTATGTTCTTTTTTGTTACCAACCAACGCATTTGATTTGGGTGAAAATTACCCATTTTAAACTTTTAGTGATTGGACAAGTTCTAATTTTGGTTCTTGTTTTCTGTTTCTGTACATTTGTCATCTGCTTTAGATTTTTTTTTCGCCTTACATCACTTGCATACATGCTTTGCTTAGACATGATGAGGATATGAGGTTAAAAATCAACCCAGCAATTAACCCCCTTAAATGGGAGCGTAGACTTAATTTCTCAGTTACTTTAAAATCTCACCACCCCAGGCCTCATGGAGATATTGCGAGGGCCAGACGTAAGCAGGAACAGCGAGGAAACCAAGGTGCATCTGATGTGCCTCGCTGTCCAGGAGCTGCGCGCACTACGATGGAGCATACGGACCCAAATTGCGGCAGGACAGGGGGTGGTGCCACCCCGTTTCTGGACAAGAGTCGCCAAACGCATAAACGTGGCCTTCTTCAGCCTCTACTTCCTGGCCGTCATCGCATTGCTAGTTTACCTGTCCCTCGAGTGGAGTAGCTAGCACTGAAGCAATGCAATTTGCAAAGTTGTCAATTAGCACATCCTACTTCAAACTTCATTTTTCTCCCCACATACAGCAGTCTCAAGCGCTTTCAATTCAAATTTTTTTTCAATTTAAATTTATGTGACTCTTGCCTCCCTTGTCAGTAAACTTCGTTGTTTTGTTGCCTGTTGAGTGTACTTGCATCCTGAGGCTTCACTAACACATTCAAAACCTTGTTTCTAATAGGGACTCTTTGTCATTATCCTATACCCTCCCCCCCGAGCAAAGACACATCATTACATTCACCATACAGGCATTCTTGTTGGAATGAGTCAAAACAATGTAAACAGAGGCTCAGAAATAAACAGTAGTTTTTTTTTTTTGATAACTGAATTCTGATTTGACTTTTGCTGATATTAATGGTCAGCTGTTTCTCGTTTTGTTCACTTTGGAGACATAAAGATCAATACTTACGTCATCTTTGGTCACAAATCACTTTTTTTGTGGTTATCAGTCATCAGGTACAGCCAATGGGTACAATAGAACCCACAATAAAACTATTTCCTGTTTGATATTTCAAAGTTGCTCACCTGCAGCACTCACAAAGAAGAAAAAATCTGTTTCCATACATAGATTTACGTTCTGTCACAAATTTCAGGATATGCTATTTGCCGATGCAGGAACTTCAGATCAGCGAGCATTATTAAAGGGACACTCCAGTCATTTATCATATTTGAAAAGGAACAATTATTTACTAGATTTTCATAATCTCTACCAATCCTGAAATTTTTGTTGATTTCTGAGGTCGTTTAACATTTAAAATCGATTTTTATTAGCATGGATCTGCATTTATGATGAGCGGGGCCATTCTTACCAAGTCAAATGATTCCACAAAGGGAAGTGACGCCACATGTGCTGTAAACAACTGGCCAGGGCAACAAATGTTCAGCTAAACTGTTATGATCGCAATAAATCAAAAAGCGTATTGCATGATTTCATATCGTAACACTGCCATGTTAGTCACAAAACACTGTCGCTATTGCACTTACTCGACAAGAGACGTCATTTTCGCCCCGCTGGCTTAGGTTTTGTTCAAGTTTCTATTCAGGATCCAGCAGTATAGTAAGAATGCGGTGGTACAATTACAATCTGCACTTCGTTCAACTGCCTGTGAGTCAGAAACTGTGCACCAGATAATCAGATCTAAAATGCATCAACGGACAGTTTTCGGTGAATAAACAGAAAATTCTTGGTCCAGGCAACATTGACGAAAGTTCAGTAGGCTTATTAGCATACCCTGTCCACAAAGTAATAATACAAAGCTTTCTCATGCGGTGTGTTTCTCAAGAGCACATTTGCTCACTACGTTACCAACCTACATAGTTCGTCCATTCAGTCAATGATTCCAGTGATGCAAGTTAGCATCAGTGCTTTTAGGAAACCTGCTAACCTGAGCTTGCACAGTCCGCCGTGCCATCCACTGATGCCACCGAAAACTCTATCATGCAAAAAGGAAGCCATTGCTGAGCATGATCTAGAAGCGCCGCCGTGTTCTGTGGGCCAAGGCTCATTTAAAATGGACTGTAGCAAAGTGGCAAAGTGTCCTGTGGTCAGACGAGTCCAAATTTGACATTCTTGTTGGAAATCATGGGCGTCGTGTCCTCCGGGCTAAAGAGGACATCTTTATCTGCGTTCAGTTCAATAGCCAGCATCTCTGATGGTATCTGCGTTCAGTTCAAAAGCCAGCATCTCTGATGGTATGGGGATGCATTAGTGCATATGTTGTGGGACACTTGCATGTTTTAAAAAGCACCAAGAATGCTGAAAGGAATATAAAGGTTTCAGAACAACATATGCTCCCCTCCAGATGACATCTCTTCCAGGGAAGGCCGTGTGTATTTCAGCAGGACAATGCAAAACCACATACTGCAGCTATTGCAACAGCATGGCTTCGTAGTAGAAGAGTCCGTGTGCTGAACTGGCCTGCCTGCAGTCCTGATCTTTCACCGAGAACATTTGGTGCATAATTAAACGAAAAGTCCGTCAAAGGAGACCAAAATCTCTCCAGCAGCTGGAAGCCTGTATTAAACAAGAGTGGGATCAAATTCCAATGGCTAAACTCAAGAAACTTGTCTCCTCAATGCCCAAGACGCCTCCACTCTGTGTTAAAAAGAAGAGGGGATGCAACACCATGGTAGACAGGCCCCTGTCCCAACTTTTTCGAGACCTGTAGCAGCCATCAAATTTGAAATGAGCTCATTTTGTGGATAAAACTGTAAAATTTCTCAGTTTCAACATTTGCTACGTTATCTCTGTTCTATTGTGAATAAAATACTGGCTGGCATGATTTGAAAGTCAGTGGTCCTCATATATCAAACTTGCGTAGGATCTGGTGTAGATTCTGGTGCAAATATCAGCGTTCGCCAGGTGTCACGTCTGATTTACTAAAAGTGTGTACGTCGCAGATTTCGGTGTAGAACTGGCGTGGCGTTGATAAGTCTGGCAGCTGAAACCATCGTAATTTACATCACACGCCCCGATAAATTCATGCTCCGGGAGGCATAGTCCTGCCCACTTTACGAGATGGACTCTTGAAAGACAGCAAAGAAGAAAGAACTTCACTGAGGAGGAAATATAAATTATCACGTCCGAGGTGGAGAAAAACAAAATAATTTTATTTGGGAGCCTTAAGAGTGGCATCAAGGGAACCCAGAAGGCTGCAGTTTGGAAAACTATTGCTGCTGCGGTAAACACCGTTGGGGTGGAAAACCGGAGTGCAGCAGAGGTTTGATTTAAATTAATTAATAAATCGAAGTGACTATTCACTCTTATTTAAGTGCGTCCAAGCACAAAAATTGATTGAAATTTGCGTTAGACGCTCTTATAAGTGTGGCCAAGATGCACATTTCTCCATTGCCCACTCTTATTTTAAGTGCATCCAAAGCTTGAAATTTTTTTCTTGGCCAAACTTATTTTAAGCAGTACTTTATAAGCGGCACTGGAATGGTCATCAACTGGCGCACTTATGAGTGTGGCCAAGAAAAAGACTCAGCATTGGCCACATGTATAAGTGTGAATAACATCGGCCTTAATAAATTAAATTTATAGATCCATGATATTTCATGTTATATAGCCTACATAACTGACAATCCAAATGCTTTACATGTAGGTCAAAAAAGCGGTCCGATTTAAAGATTGCCACCAAAAAAATGGGTTGCTGCGCTCAGGCGCAGCAGCGCACGGACCGGAGGAGGCCAACCAGACTCGAACCTCCAGCTGTCACCATTCAAGGAGCGCGTGGCAGCAGGGCTCCTACTTCATCGTGGGAATACGAGTTTGGGGGACATGGATGAGTCCCCACCGCCTCGATCGGAGCTGCATGAGGGTAATTGTTAAAATACAGTCTGCAGAGATCACTCTTCATTGTACTTTTATTAGTATTACTCCATGACATTTTATTGGGTGCCACACAAAACGAGCAGCCTCTCGTCACTTTCCCGGAGGAGATCTTCTTTGTGCTGAAAGTTCCACTCACGTCGGACAGAAGCTATTCCTCTAACAATAGAAGATCTGCCATTGTCAAAATTTGATCACGGTCAAAGTATCTGTTGGCCTATATATACTGAGCAACAAAAGAAGCGCAAGTTAGCTAGTTAGTTAATGTACTCTTATGGTTACTCTAAGTGACCGCAAAATAAAGAAAAGTTTGATGAAACAAGTGTAAATGTGCACGCGCTAGTAATACATTTGATTTTCTAAAATAATTATGCGCAAACTTATTTTCCAGTCTGCCTTTAATTAACTTCCGTTTCTTTTGTTGTTCAGTATACATCTGACTGGATGAGCATCTGACATACCACACTGCATATCTGCCAAGCCACGCATTGCGCTTAATCAAATTGATTTTAATTGTCAGCCGTCTGGCCTGACAAGCAGGTTGTCTCAAAATATAAGTTTAATTAATTTCTCGACACAGGTGTCTTATTTATTTATTTAGCCTATTTTTTCCATTTTACTAATAAGAGCAACAACAGCATGACGTCCGCATCGCTGCATATGGTTTATTACTCATTTTGACAGCTGCACTCGTTCCTGCATGTTGTTCGCTGGTTTCAAATGTGCGTACACCTGGTCAGACCTGGCGTGAGATTTTTGTGGACCGTTCGCTCACGTTCAGATTGATAAATGCCGATCCTTGCGGGAGATTTGGTGTACACCCATTTTTTTGGTGTACGCATGTTTGATAAATGTGAGCCATTGCGTTTTGATTTAATTCACAATTTACACTTTGTCCCAACTATTTTGGAACTGGGGTTGTATATATAGCAATGTTCAAGTAAAAATGTCCCCTTTTTTTGGGTGGGAAAAAATCCCCCTTTTTAAAGGAATTAAGATCCAAAGTTTCCCTTTAAATGGACTTCTCCTTTCAAGAAAAGGGGATGAGAATTTCCATGGCTTGGTGTGTGCACACTATTCCTAACACTACCCAGGTAGTTTTAATGTGTTAGTTCTTATCTGGTTCCTGAATGATTGGAATGAGTCGATGGTCCTGATGTCCTCTGAGGGCTTATCCCACGGCTGGCCACACTGCGATCTGGTCCGCACCCAGTCGATCGTGTCTTGGGTTGGCTCACCGATTCAGACTGAACTAATCCTGTCTAAAAATAAACCAATCTACACACAAAGTGCAGAATGTATAAGTTTCCATCTTCTCTTTCTGTTCATTATGCGACCTCATTACCACTTCCATCATTCAAAATATCTTTTCAAGTATAACCCATTACTCAGGTTATACAGTACTTCAATCCTTGTGAAATGAATTGATGTGCATCATAACAAGGGTATTTTACTGTCATGAAAGGATTACTCTTCATGAATTCCCATATTACAATCTCCATTTTGAAATAAATGAAATTATTAGCACCATTAATCTATTTAAACCGCTTCCAAAATTACTATTTGTGTTTTAAACAGCTTTTGTATGTAACATCTTCTCCTTTAAAAGTGCATCTTTTAATATATCTCCCTTAAAACATCCAGATGAACTGTATTATTGCAATCTTATTTAATATACATTTCAACAACCAAAATGAAATAAATCAACTGCATCTGTGTGATAAACATCACAGTGAGTGATTACTCCTTTAACAAAACGATTCTAAAGTAAACAGAAACGAGTGTAATGCTCATTTAATGCTGCACCACGCCATCAGCTTCACTACTGAACTTCAGCAATAGCTAGCTCAGTGAGTTAGCTGCAGAGTTAGCATCTGTTTTAGACATTGGCAGCATTGGCAACCCCAGCCGTTGGCCTTTAGGGTAGCCGTAACTAATACTATTAGCGATCTTTTTTTTCTTTTTAAAACATTCTAGGCAAATTACAATGATACAATCTGTGCCACAGTAATTTTAAACATAAGGCATCAGTGCCATAATTCTGATTGGTTTAAAGAAGAGTATCTGAACAAAAGCATCGTGTGGTCAGCAACAAACTCACGTCAACAAGCTAGCATAGAGGTTTAGCCTACTAGCAACCAGCGGCTATACATTGCTTATCGGAGCTCACAACGAGAGGGCTTTCAAGACAGATGCGGCTCCTCACGTTCACTTCACAAACAGGATTCAGTTAATAACAAACAACTTATTAGGAGTTGATATGAGGTGATTAATCATGGTTTTATAACTATTATGTGGTATTTTTCATACAGCGAATTTGTTTACTTGTTCAGTGCGGGCTCTTCAGGATACTTCTCGGCCAGAAAGAACGAGACTGAAGCAGCTCGCCAACACTGAACTAGAGAGCGTGCGCGCCACCCTCTGGTCGGCAGGAGATTGCACTTCTAAATAACATAGAGGTTTAGTAACCATAGTTTCATGTGGGCTACACCCTCCCTTTTGAATCTGCACGAGTCCCTTCATGAGCTGTCTTGTGGTTCATATGGGAGTTATCAGTCACCAATTGTGTCAAGTGCTTGGTTAAAGCTTTGAAAGAGACTCAGGACCTAGGAGATTCAGGGTTTCCCCCAGTGAATGTAGTGAAAATGGTCAGGAGGTTGTTGTGATCTTCCTGATTACCATGGGACCAGAGGTCGCGTTAACCGAATATTTTCCGTCATTGACGGATATTTTTTAACAATGACGGAAAATTTTGAAGGCCGTCCGTCATTTTGACAGAATGTAATTCACACCCCCGTCCAGTTGGTGGTGGGTGTCATATTGTCTTGAGCATTGTCTTTGACCTGTATGACAGAGATGCCAAGTCTCACGCATTCGGCGTAGGTCTCACGAATTTTTAAGGCTTATTCCAACCCAGGGTTTCCGCAATTATTCAATTAACGCTTATTAATGAGATTCTCACGCGGAATTATAGTCCTTGTGCATTATAGTTTCAGTTTCACTTGCGTAAAGGTGGACCGCACCATGAAAAGCGATTATGACTCCGGACTTCTCGTGCTTCTCTTTACTCAGAGATTGGAAACAATGCATGTGTTTCATGATCGTTTACATTGTTTAAATGAAATACGACCATTTGAAACGTCTTTATGCAATTCCATTGCTTTCAATCCCTCAGTAAAGATATTTCCACAGAAAATGATGTTGTGGCAAAAGAAGGCTAGATATAAGATTATTTTGCGTTGGTTATCACTCATATCACCTGGCTTTAGGATATTATGTCGCGAAGCAGTAACATTTGTTATTTACTAATACCTCCTTCGCAAAAATGAAAAAATAAGACAGTCGTTCTCACTTTTTTGCACTTTGATCGGCGAGATTAAAGCGGCAATTCTTTCGCAAGAATTTAACATATGAAACTGTTTCTCTCCTGGGTTGCAAATGGGAAATAAAAGCGACACACGCTCGGTCAGTGCATTCTCCGACACAACACCGGCGTTTTGGCCTCAGTGGATGGTAGGTTGATACCATCGATGTATTAATATGTGTGTGTGTGTGTGTGTGTGTGTGTGTGTGTGTGTGTGTGAGAGAGAGAGAGAGAGAGAGAGAGAATCCGGTGTCGATGGGTGAATAAGAAGCGAAATTGGAAAATGCCTTCCATGACTGCACTCACGGCAGTATTTGCTTCTCCTCTTCAACTCGATCTCCATTTTAATTCCGTACAGATTAACCTTCTGCACTCACTTGAGAAATTGTTTCTGAGGCGAAATTGCGCTCCCACGTTCACAAAAACTGACAAATTCAAAGACAAACCAAATATTGCGAAATCTGGTTTTGTTATATTTCTAAAATTCCAGAGAAACATTTTTAAGTTTTAAAATAACTTAAACAATTGTTCTCAAAACCTTGATAACCCACCAAGCAAGAATACGTCCAAACTACATCTTTTAAAGGTCTTCCACAAACGTATTAAATTACATCCCCTGAGGAGCCAGAATGAAAGTTTTTATGACGTCTTTTTACGACATCTTCTGGACGTCCCGCATCGACGTCCACCAGACGTCTGCACAAGGTTAAAAATTAGTTCAAATGAGGTCATTCGGGGCGCCTTTTCAACGTCAGCTGCACACTCATTTTAGTGAGCTCCCGAGGGGGCATAAAAAAAAAAAAAAAGTAGGGGAAAAAACGTCATAAAGGTAGGCTATATCTTTGCGACATCTTGCAAAAGTTTTGCGAGATATCGCAAAACTTTTATTTATTCATTTTAGATTCATGGCTCATACTGAGCTCCGTTCTGCCCGTTGGCTGCTGCCATGCAGTTCTGCGAATGAGGAGGCGCTGCGACAGAACAGCTGTCTTTCCGTTATCTACAGCCTATTTCCAGAAAGCCCACGAAGCGCAATCATAGGCTAATTTTGTCTGGAAAAACTATTGGCCTTCACCTTCACCTTGCTTTCAGAGAGATGGCGCTGCTGCCCTTGTGTTCGATAGTATAATTCATTCGGACATTTATTTTCAGCGACATTTTGATATACTTCTAGCGGCCGCTTTGAACTGAAACTAACACAATTGTGCATTTTACAGTGTAATAAATCTACTTGAACACGTCAAGGTTATCAACAAGTTAATTGGGCTTCCTTTCCTGGTCAGAAACTCACCTCAAATCACACAAAACGCAGCTCTTAGAAACGGTAATACGAGTGGCAAATTCCTACACTTTGCTTGCAGATCTAATACTGGCTCTAACAGGAGTTAGCCTACAGTGCCACCTTGTGTCCCTTTCCAGTAGCCAACGGGCAGAACGGAGCCCAGTATGGACCATGAACCTAAAATGAATAAATAAAGGTTTTGCGAGATCTCGCAAAAGTTTTGCAAGATCTCGCAAAGGTACGCACCTTTACGACGTACGTACGTTTTTTTTTTCTACAATTTTTTTTTTTTTTTTTTAATGTCCCTCGGGGCTCCGTGACTTTAGAGATACTGGACGAAAAAAAAAAAAAAAAAATTTACGTGGACGTAGCTATCGTTTCCCTTACGGCACTTCCTCCGACTGTTTAACTAGCTGTTAGGGAAGTAGCTCACATGAACACTCATCATTCATTACAAACTATGTTTTATAGTGCGGTACTGAGGGGATTCGAACCTACGACCTTTTATTCGCAGAGCTACATTCGTTACCGACTGCGCCATTCAGTTTGGTTTTATGTGTTCAGGAGTTAAGATGTGTTTCCCAACCACTACGTTCCACGGGCCATTACACGAAGTCATAACAACTTGTATTCATAATATGAAAATGATGTACTGGACTTATAGTATAATGTTGGAAAAATAAAAACAATTAAGAAATATATTAACATGCAATTTTGTGTTATCATAGTCGGCTGGTTTTTGTTTGTTTGTTGAAAGTGGCGACTCGCCCAGCAGCGGGGTTAATTGGGCGAAAGAGATCAGCAATCTGCAGTGCGGACAAGAGAAGCAGTTCTGCTATTGGCACCGCGGCAGGGCGGATAAGAGAAGCACTTCTGCTATTTTCCCCACAACTGGGCCAATAAGTGATTTCACTTTATAATCCGTCTCAGTCTTTGAACTTTCGAGCCGAAGCGCTACGAGACGAATAGCCTCTTCCTTGTTTGTCTGTTAGTAATAAACCTTAAAAACCCTGCGAAACTCGATTGCTGTAATACTTTGTGCCGCACAAAATTACTGTTATGTGCTTTTCATGAGAGTATCCTCTGTGCCACCCTTTTCAAGTGCAATGGTCCTTAGTCCCACCCCCAGGGTATAGCCTATACGATTGAGAATCAATCTTGACCCAGACAGTGAACATGTGATGTCTGCCCGACGTGCAGATCATGTCGGCAATTCGTAAGAGTCACATTTAACAGTCTTTATCGCTGTTTAACTTCATGAACACTCCTATAGTCCCGTCCCTACATAATAAAGAACCCACCACTTCCTGTAGCTCAACATATGTACTCTTGAAAATAAAAAAAAACACTCTACAGTGTTAACTCAGATTGCACCAAAGATATGTGGTTCTGTATTTGGACGTCAAAATAAGGTATTTTTGGACGTCTATTGACGTGCAGGACAGGTGCAGGAAATAGATCCTTTTCAAAGTTGCCATTTTACATGTCAAAGCTGGGCAAGCACTGATGTAATTAGGCTAATAAAAGTGATTATGGTTCCATTGCATATAGGTGTGTTACATTCCAGTAAGACAGCAACTGCAACACGAGGGCCATATGACCCCAAAACCCCTGGGTGGAAAGAGACCATAATTATTACACCTGTGCTTGATGCCAGGGATGGATTAATGAATGGGCCTACCGGGCCCAGGCCCAGGGGCCCAAGGGCTCAGTTCCTGTCAATAACAAAAGTCCTACTGGCAAACTGAAGGAATAGCCTAAAAATTCACTTTGAAGACATTACAAGAAACAAACCATCATGTTGCATTTTAAGTGGGTGTTTATCGCTTTGGTTTATCCACAGGACTTTAGAGGTGCTCCATGTAATATGGGCCCTTCAACTCTGTGGGGAGAAATCCAAAGACCAAGTTTAAATCAAGTGCAATCAAGTTCTGTCCAAGGGGCCTCTCACATGGTCATAGATATGGACCCTCCGCCACACACACACACACACACACACACGCACAAATGAGCTGTTTATGTGGCATTTCTGGAAAGTCATGGTTCATAAAGACCCTCGAAGGCCCCTCAATCATATAACATGGGCCTGCATATGTGTGTGTGTGTGTGTGTGTGTGAGAGAGATTTCCTGATTAATTGATTCATTTATTTATAGATTTATTTATTATTTTTGTGGTGCATCACTTGATTATAAGCTCCTTTAACCTTTTAAGCCCGAGAGGCCCCCGAATTGGAGTCCATCAAATGCAGCGGCTATATTCAAACTTGTGAAACTCCAGGCCCATTTTAAATTCTAGTGGAGATCCAAAGGTTTCTGACAATCCCAAATATCTCCATGTGAATGACAGGGAAATGTGTATAAAATATGTACTTGATATAGATATTTCCATTTGAAGTAATGCTGTGACCATACAAACATGGCGCCCTGGGTTTGAATATTTTTTTCAATATAAGTGCAGTGCAGCTTCAGTGAAGCGCTGAGACCAGCAGATACAGAATATTTGTGCGTCTTTGTCCTCCAATAGGAAAAAAATGTGTTATCTTATGTTACATCCTTTTATGGGAAAACTTAAGGGAAAAGGCAGGGTATAAGGTGTTAAGTATGTTTCAATGTTAGCCCTTGACTGGGACAAGTGGGATTTCTTACAAGAATATAAGAAATATATTTTGCATAGGCGTATTTTATGGGGGCCCACATTCCCGTTAGCTTAATGAATAAAGAAACTGGTCGATAGAGGACGCTATTAGAGTTTGCACTGGAGAAAGTGGGGTAACGATAAGGTCCATCTGTTAAAATGTGAAATCCTTTAACAAGCGCGAAACCTACATAAATTCAAAATGGAGCACCGGTGGACGTTAAGCAGAGCAGCCAAAAGAAAGCTAAAAAAAGAAAGAAAAAGAAACCAAGGAAGCATCTTTTTTTTTTTTTTTTAGATAAGGCTGTTTCTCAGCCCGTCAGTAATTGCGAAGGTGAGCGGTCATTCTCTCTGCTATCCAGAATTAAAAATGAGCTGAGGACGAAAATGACAAAAAACGTCTGAAATCGCTTTCTCTCACGGCAATTGAGAGCGAACTGTCTAATTGCCTGGACTTTGACGACATCGTGGATGATTTCGCACGACGCAAAACCAGGAGACAATGCCTTGGTTAAGTTGGTTAAAGTAAGATGATTTAATGTTTAATTTTAACTCGGACACCGTCTTGCTGTAAATTGTTTTTAGGCTTTGTTTTTGTTAATAATCTAAATGGCTTAACTTTATCTCATTTGTAGTTGAGAGCGGTTTAATTTGTTCATTTTTTACGGCATGAAATGTCAACGCGAAAGTGGCAAAATCGATCAATACTGTAACTGAAATGTGCATTCGCGAATGTTACATGTGACACTGAAAATTATGAATAAAACTGAAAAATAAAATTAAAGTAAATATTGTGGACAATAAATAAATGCCAGAATTTTAATGTAAATAGTTCAGAGTTTTCTTGTGTGGCAGTAAATTTGGTGATATTCACATTAGATTGGGAAGACGTTTCGGTGATTTTAAACTTGGTTGCCGTTACTTGTACACAACGGCTGAATCCAAATCTCCACCCTCTGGACTTGCAGACTGAGCCCTCACGGACTTCAGGCGTATGTAATGTGACGTTTTCACCATCATCACGTAAAGTCTGCAAGAGCAGGAGTCTGCAGCATTATAAAAAAAGCTAATAGACAGGCTTCGAGTCTGTTTCACTCATTTCCGTGCAAATGCATATTGTCTACCTCTATAGCCTATATTTCTTTTTCATGATGTTGAATTTTATATCTGGCCTACGTTATTCAAGTAACGTTTTAATATTATAAATTTATAACAAGTTTATGAGGTTTTGTGTGTGTGTGAATGTGCTTTTTTTCAGTCAGCAATTTGGAAAAATTAAAACGTCACGTGCGTATTGCAAGGAATTGTGGGTAACTACGCTAGCGAAGTCTGCACCCCTAGCGGACCCTCTGAAAGTCCGCAGAAAGTCCGCTTGAGGCCCCTTGTGGACTGGATCAATTGTGGATTTGGACAGCCCTCAGCACTCCCGGACTTCCCGTGAACGTGCCCGCAAAGTCCGCGAGTCTGCGAGTGCGGTGAAGTGCGGACATTTGGATGTAGCCAACTTCCCCTGCGCGGGCAGCCGGAGGGGGGGGCTTTCATATGTCCGTGCCCAGGGGCCTGACGTCTTTTAATCCGTCTATGTTTGATGCCTGACTTTACAAATTGGCCTCTGTGAAACAAGTCTGACACGAGCAAACAATTAATAGGCAAGAATTGGAGAGCGCGCATGGTGTGACTCATAAATTGCCGACATGATCTGCACGTCGGGCGGACGTCTCATGTTTGCTGGGTTAATAGGCCTAAGAATAATCATCATCATTATCATCACCGACAACCTCTAAGCTCTCGCTCCAGTTCTTGCCGATTAATTGTTTAATTACTTGTTCGACCTTTTTCACAAAGGCCATTTTGTCATGTCAAAGCAGCAAGCACAGGTGAAAAAAAAATTATGGTCTCATTCCATTTAGGTGTTTCGGGACCATATTGCCCTTGCACTGTGGTTCCTGTCTCACTAGAATAGTTGTGGCACGCCAATATGGAATCGAACCATGATCAATCTTATTAGCCAATCACACATTTGCTTTGTCTTGTAAAATGGCAACTGTCAAAACGACATAAATCCTGCACCTGTCTTGCACGTCAATAGACGTCCAAAAAATACCTTATGTTGACGTATAAGCGTAGAACCACTTATCAGTTGTGTCATCTGAGTTAACACTGCAGTGTGTTTTATTTTGAAGAGAACATACGTTCAGCTACAGGAAGTGGTGGGTTCTGTATTGTGGAGACAGGAGTACGGGGATGTTCATGCTCTTCAACAGCGATCCAAACTGTTGAATGCGATCTTAAAAATTGCTGACGTGATCAGCACGTCAGGCAGACGATCTTCTGAGGTTCAGTGTAGGGTTCAATCGTGAACCTTATTTGTGCGTTGTATTGCCGTACAGATATGGTTCTGGACCGACCGACGTGATATAGACATGATCTGCACGTCGGGCGGACGTCTCATGTTTGCTGGGAAGTTGCTTATTGATTCACTCCGGCCTTGCATTGGTTAAATAATGAGAATTCAATCAAGGAAGCGTTTTTGTTGTTATAACGAAATTCACAGTGCCACTTTTACAATATCATATGGTAGCGTTATTAGCCTGTTTGATTCTATAGATCCCTTTATCATTATGGGATAGACGTTGAATGAATAAATTGCTTGATTATTATTAAGGCAAAGTACACGGGAACAGTTAGCGGGTAATTTGGCGTTAGCTGTGCAACCTCGCCGGCGATTAGCTCAGTTTTTATGACAATGTCTAGACATGGTGATTTCAAACCGATGCCGATTACCGGCAAGTTGGAAGAACAGAAAGGACTGCCACCTCAAGAGTGACGAAGTAGACTGAGGATGGGGCTTTTGGATGTTTGACGGGAGCTGATGCAAGATTTACACCTTTTAGCCACTGGAAACAAAGCCATTTCTGCAATCTTGTATGTAGGCCAGGTCAGCTACGAAGAATAAGTAAATATGTATGCATATATTTCACAAAAACAATTCTTGGTTCAGAGAACGTTCTGGGAACATTGAGAAAACAACCGCCTGCGAACGTTCGATGAACGTTCTGTGAACCTAATTTGTAACCAAAAGCAAACGTACGCGGAACGTAAAGAAAACTTTCCCAAGTAACGGTGAGGGAACGTTCGCATCAGCGGTCCAAAGAACGTTCCCAGACCCTTCAGGTAACTTTCGCGGAACGTTGCCCGAACGGCACATTGTTTACTGGGTTCCTACAAATTGAAAATAATTATTTTTCTGACTTTGAACCTACTTATGGGAAAACTTAAGTGAGAAGTTATGAGTTAAGAGGGTTAAATGCTTTGTGTATACCCGCGCCAGTCAGACAGCACGAAAAGTTTGCCTATTGTCTTGATTTTTAACTTTTTGGGCAAAAAACACAGTATTTGTTTTGGAAGCAAAAGGGGCGAGTCGGCTTGTTCGGTTTTGACTGCTGTTTTCTGTCATGGTTCTGGATGTTTGTGCGTGTGTTTTGGACTTTTTTTTTTGGCTCTCGTCCCGGGATGATATCGTATTCCTGTTCAATCAAATTCTTTGCCCAGCTGGCTGATTGAACTGGGGCGGCGCTTCCCCAGACTCTATATAAGCCGGATGTTCGCCACGCCTCTTTGCTAGAGTGTCTGTTTGTAGCTACGCACTATTGCTGAAGATATCTTTAGTCAGGATTTGTTTGACTTTCTATCTTCTCGTTATTTTTGGAGTTTCTTCTCCTTTTTCCTTTCTCGCTTTGCTTCCGTATTTCGAACTATTATTTGTCCTTTGGAAGCGTGAGTGCTTTCGTTTGGTCAGTATTATTCTCTTTGTTTGTTTTGTGTCCGTGTTGCTCACGCTCTCTTGTCGCTGCATCTGGCCTCCTAATTCAACCGACCATACAGAACACTAGCCAAACATGGAGTCGCCAGCAGCGGATACGCTAGAGAGCATTGTCACTGACCAGCAGTCTGTCCTTACTGCGTATGGCCAGGGTCTTTCTAGCTTAGACAGTCAGCAGGCCGAGCTGACAGAGAATTCGCCATCAGGAGCAGGCTATGCAGGCACAGGAAAGTCTTCTTATAAATCTCTCCGAGTGTATGAGAGCATTGTCTGCTCAGGTTACACTAAGTGTTTCACAAGCACAATCAGTACACCTTCCACAAGAGCCTACACTCCAGTTACCCACAAGATATGGAGGCGAGGCAGGAAAATGTAAAGATTTCATTGCTCAATGTGAAATTTTTTTTAAAGCGCAACCCTCTGACTGTAGGTCTCACTGTAGTGAGATTCTGGCAAGTTGCCCCAAATTTCAACCCATGGGGGAGGCGTCGGGTTCTGAACAAGATTGGTGTGTAGGAGCCGCGCTGAACCTTGGTTTACCTCCCAACGTGTCAGATGATTATGTTGATCTCGCGGAGGATTTTGGCAAACAACGGGCTTTGTCTTTGCCTCCGCATCGTGTTTACGATAGTGAGATCAAACTATTCCCTGACAAGGTGGCAGTGTTTAGGAATTGGCCTGCCCCTCAGAATGTTAAGGAGGTTAAACGATTTTTGGGCTTTGCTAATTTTTGTAGGAGGTTTTTTCGCAATTTTAGGGCTGTGGCTGCCCCCGTCATTGCGCTTTCTAAGAGGAATTCCTCCTCGTCGTTTGCTTTGTCTCCAGCAGCAGAGGCTGCTTTTCAGAAGTTGAAGAAACAACTTAGTTCTGGACCAATTGTCGTTTTGCCTGACCCCTCCCTCCCATTTGTGGTGGAGGTTGACGCTTCGGAGGTCGGGGTGGGTGCCATTCTGTCCCAGCGCCCCCTTTGGGACAATAAGTTGCATCCATGCGCCTACTTCTCCTGGACGTTGTCACCGGTTCACCGGGAGTTGTTAGCTGTTAAATTGGCATTAGAAGAGTGGCGCCATTGGTTGGAGGGGGCTGAACATCCGTTTGTGGTTTGGATGAATCACAGAAATCCCCAGTGTGTCCAGCAGACTAGGCGATGGGATTCCCGGCAGGCGCGGTGGGCATTGTTTTTCAATCGCTTTGACTTTGCGTTGGCTTATCGGTCGGCTCCAAGAGCATCAAGCCTGGTGCCTTGTCACGGATTTATGACCGCTCGAGCCGTGATCCCGTTTCTGGGTCGGTTGTTCCGGCGGCTTGGATTGCGGCTCCCATACAGGGGGATACTGAGTCTGTTGTGCAAGAGGCCTTGCGGCCCGACCCTGGTTCTGGTGGGGAGCCATCTGGCTGTTTGTTTGTCCCCATGGCTGTGCATAAACGGAAGGCTGCCGCTGATAGGAGGCACCGTTTTGCACCGGCTTATCAGGGTGGCCAGAGGGTTTGGTGTCCTGAGGAGCAGTGCTGGGTCCCTGCTCGGGGTTTTTTGGGAACGTCTGGGGCCGTCCCTTGGGGGGGGGGGGTGGGGTCGTGTCATGGTTCTGGATGTTTGTGCGTGTGTTTTGGACTTTTCTTTTTGGCTCTCGTCCCGGGACGATATCGTATTCCTGTTCAATTGAATTCTTTGCCCAGCTGGCTGATTGAACTGGAGCAGCGCTTCCCCGGACTCTATATAAGCCGGATGTTTGCCACGCCTCTTTGCTAGAGTGTCTGTTTGTAGCTACGCACTATTGCCAAAGATATCTTTAGTCAGGATTTGTTTGACTTTCTATTGTAATGTGGAAAAAAAAAGCCACTAGATGGCAGTATTGACATTTTTTTTGTTAAGCCCAGTCTGGAGCTAGGTTGGGGCATGTCTTGGGCATGCCTCAGAGGGGAATGTCCCAGAGAATTGGAGAAAAGTCTGGAAGGTGGGAGGGGGCTGGAAAAGAGTATATGAGGAAAAAAATTGAGAGAGTGAAAGGTAGTAGGAGAAATTGCAAGGAGAAATTGTGGAAGGATACATTTGACCAGACCTGTCACTCTTTTCAAGACCTGTGAAGATTTTTGTGGATTTTTGCCTGTGTTGGAGCATTTTCCTGTCCCAAGACATCGCAACATAGCAGCGCCATCTCAATTACCAAGGGACTGTAAATATCTCATTTTTTTTTTTAATTTCAATCTTGGTCAGTAGAGTAGATTGTAGATTAGTTCAAAGTGTTTGTTTAATTAAATCTGTTAAAGTTTAAAAATTTTGTCTGTCATCCCTTGCTGTCTGCTACGCCATAACAAATTGGGGCCATAACACTATCTTCTGGTTATTTTTGGAGTTTCTTCTCCCTTTTTCCTTCCTCACTTTGCTTTTGTATTTTGGACTATTATTCGTCCTTTGGAAGCGCGAGTACTTTCGTTTGGTCTGTATTATTCTCTGTGTTTGTTTTGTGTCCGTGTTGCTCACGTTCTCTCTTGTCGCTGCACCTGGCCTCCTAATTCAACTGGCCATTACATTTTCACCCTTTGGGTTTGTCATCATTAGTGATCTCTAGTATATTGAACGCCTTGACGGCATGAGTACCATACACAACCTCCACTTTTTTGGGGGTTTTTTTTTTGGCCAAAATGATTTTAGAAGGGGGCACAAATATTTTTGGGGGGTTTTTATGAGTGAGAAGGGGGTTTAGAATGATGGGGGAAAAATTTTAAAAGGAAGGGGTAGATGCGGCGCGAGTAAAAAAAATTTTTGCGGTAATTCTGCTTTCTACATGTGTACTCTTCCCTCGTGACATTCAATCTGCGTAGTACTATCTCTTGAATTTCTCATGCTCTTCTTTATATGTTTTTTCTCCATCGATGAGGCAAAGGTTTACATGTTAAAGGAGCAATATGTAAGTTTGTGGCCAAAACTGGTACTGCAATCACATTCAAAATAGTGCAGAGCGCAGTATCCCCTCCTCCTCTCCCCCAGACGAGAGGTTGCCAGCTAGGTTGCCGGATCCAGCAAGAACGTCTACCACATGGAGCTACCATGGCTACGTTTCAATATCACCAATGATTTGCTCTCACAGGGTTGTGTTCAGTTCAGTTCAGTCCAGAAAAGATTGAGACTAATGACTAACTAACTTTAGCAATGGTCATACTGGTCAACTTGCTCGTCACTCTTCTGTGTGGATAGACCTCAAAAGTTCACACTGTAATATGCGTAAAGAATGAATGAGGACTAATTTGACCGATGTACTGTCTCAATTACATTTCATATTGCCATAATGGCTGTGCTAATGTTGGAACTGTTTCCACAGCGTCTCAGCATAATGCCAGAGAAATGGACTCTAATAATGCACTGCTAATGTTAGCAATGCTGAGTCACGGTTTTTATTTCTCAAACAATTTGTTGCCTAGTCAATTCGATGACCCACCTGCATACGCACTAACGTACCATGAACGTTATTCGACTGTAGAGAATATTTGAAATGTCCGTGCCTACATTAAATAGAATTAAGTTAGCCAAACTTAGCTGAATCTTACCTGCCCAGGAGAAAATTAGCAACTTCGGCGTCGGTCTTCAAATTCTTCTCCGCTTTCAGCCGTCTCCATCTTTCAAAGGCATGTCCTATACAGGTCCTTGTTTTGTTTCTGACTTTGTCAGGACGTATTTCGGAATCATAACGAGACCTTTTAGGTTTAGTAACATCAGACATTTGTGCTCCGAAACGCTGGTAGCTGTTCCATGCCATGTTTTGTTTCTGTTTATTTCTGTATACTCTGCCATAGTCCATTCCCCCAGTTATATTCCGGTCATTGTTTTGTATTTTGCCATGCATTGCACTTTGTCTCCCCTGTCTGGTCTGGTGTTATGTGACAGCTTATTTCCCCCAGTATTGTGTGCCACGCTTTCAGGTGATTTCATGGTTTCTGGATTTCCAATCATTCCTTCTAATCTCGTTTGCTTCCTTCGCCTTGCTGTTCTGTCTTTACTAACAATACGAACAGTTTGTTGTTTTAGTTAAACCTACTAACTCTAACTAACATTGCATATAGTACTACCTTACTAACGAGCACTAGGGATTGTATAGCTGCACTTTACTAATTGATTAACAAGCTCTCAGCACTTGCCCTATTCTAGTCTCCGCCTCTTGTCTTCACTCAATCTACTTGGCTGCGTTTCAGCGGATCCTCCACACCTGTTTAACTCTGTTCTGCCTCTCATTATCCGTGCATGTTAGAACTCCCTAACCGGAGCTGTGTGTTCGTCAATAGGCTGTCTCGTGATCCCTGTCCGCGTTTTGGCTTTTGCCAATTTCATGTGTTTAGGTTCTCCCTCGTGTTTGCTCCCTTGTTAATTAGTCTGATCCACTTCACCTGTTCCCAATCATAGCATGTGACTTCCCTTGCGTGTATTTAAGCAGTCTTTTCACAGCAGTTCCCTGTCAGAACGTTTCCCTTGTGCTATGCTTGTTTTCGCCTTGTATTCTTTGAGATTCACTTCTGACTGGACCGTCCCTGTTTTACGATTTTGGCTCTGCTTTGGATTTCTGTCTGCATCTGCGTATCAAACCCTTTTTTTTTTGCCTGACCACGAGTATTGTGTTTGCTGCCCTGGTTACGACTTGGATTTCGCCCTTTGGATTTTGATTTTTGGATTGTGGACTCTGTACCGTTGCCTCCTGCTCTGCGGGGGTTCGCCCCCTTCCATAATAAAATCCAATTTTACTGCACTGCTTGGTTCTCGCGTCTGGTTCCATATCGCTACCTCACACTTCTTCCAGAAAAGTGGAGACACCAGAAAACATGTCATTAATTAATGCAAAATGCATAGGTTTAATTTGCAGAAATGGAAAGAAGCCTTTATCAAATATAGGATGGACACTTTTAAGTAATTTGCTAGAAAACCAGTTTGGATTGAAGTAGAATTTTGGAATAAGGGAAGCCTTCATTGAAAGATTTAAAGCTTTTAAGTTTAAGAGTTTTAGCCCACCAGATACGTAATCGTTGTAGAGATATGTATGCTTAATTTTATCAGGTTTATCATTCCATATAAATTTGAATATCTTCTGTTCATATATTTTGAAGAATGCTTCTTTAGGGGTTGGTAATGCCATAAGTAAGTAAATAAACTGGGATACAACCAATGAGTTAATTAAAATTTTTTTGCCATAAATGGTCAGATGTTTCCCTTTCCAGGGCAGCAGCATTTTTTTTGATTTTACTTAATTTATTATGAAAATTAATAGTTGAAATTTCACTCATATTTTCTGGGATGTGTATACCAAGTACACTAACCAATCCATCTGTCCAATGAATTGGTAAATTGCATGGATGAGTGAAATTTCTTTTTTTCAGGGAACCAAGCCTCAATATTTGGCGTTTCTCATAATTTGGCTTCTGTCCAGACAGGTTTGAAAAGTCATCCAGATCTTTCTGTAGGCTCTGTAGCGATGTATAATGAGGGCTCAGTAGAAAAATTGTATCATCAGCGTATATTGAAATTTTTGTATTTAGACCTTGCATTTCCAAGCCTTTGAAATTATTATTTGTTTGTATTTTTACAGCGAGTATTTCTATTGCCATGATAAATAAATACGGTGATAACGGGCAACATTGTTTTACCACCTCCCCCCCCGAAAGAGCAATGGGTTTTGAAATATAACCATTTTTTATCATTTTGGAGACTGAGGTATCGCACATAACTTTAACCCATTGTATTTGAGACTCACCAAAATTAAAAAATTCAAAACACTGATAAACAAAATCCCATCTTATTTTATCAAAGGCCTCCTCAAAGTCTGCTATAAAAACCAAACCTGGTTTCTTTATTTTATCATAATCTTCCATAATTTCAAGTAATTGTCTTATATTATTTGCAATATTTTGTCCTTGAATAATGCCAGACTGGTCATGGTGTATAATATCAGGCAGGACATTTTTTATGCACAATGCCATGCATTTAGCTAATATTTTAGCATCGTAGCACTGTAGATAAGTGTAGTAAGTGGTCTCCAGTTCCGGCTCTTTATCGTGGCCACTAGCTTCTTTTTTTAAGAGCAGAGAGATTACACTTTCCTGCTGAGTCCCTGTGAGAATACCTTTGTCATGAAAAATTAAAACTTGTTAGTAGGGGTTTTTAATCTGTTCGTAGAAAGTTTGGTACACTTCTATTGGAATACAATCCAATCCTGGCGCTTTCCCCTGTTGAAAGGACATAATTGAATTGTAAAGTTCAGTTTCTATAATTAGACCCTCGCAAGTTTCTCTCTGTTCCTCTGATAATTTAACTTGATTACGAGGGAAAAACGGATTACAATCAGTGTTATTTAGTGGGACAGGTGGTGACTGGAAAGAGAAGATCTCTGTAAAATATCTCTCTTCTTCAGTCAGAATATCTGTAGGTGAAGTAAGAATTGCCCCATCATTCCTTTTTAACCCTTAAAAGCCCAACCATAGTAAAAGTTCAAAGAAAAATCAATGTTTTCTGTTAATATGTCCTGGGGAGGGGCTAATAACCACCCAAAAGCAATTTTTAATTTTTGGTGACCTTTGACCTCATTTTAGTTCTGTGACATATATGTCACTCTAAGTTTCTAGGATATAAATAGAACTTTTGTTCATCATTGTTTTGGTAGTTGACATATAGCTGAAGTATTAGGCATAGCTTATTTTTCATTAGCTTACCTGTTTGTCTACTTTATCCAGTGATGAATGGGTGCTGATCTATCGTGTGGATTCCACCATAGGGGAGGCCATATTGGAAAGGTTAGCTGGTGTAGCCAGTGTAGTGTCAGTTCCACTTTTATGCATCAGATGGCAGCACTGATGGTCTAAATAGGTCACTATGGGCATTAGGTTGCAAAATTTATGTGGGCTCAGTGGTTTTGATAACCCCCAAAATCGTGTGACAAATTTGTCACAGGGGGCATTTAAGGGTTAATCTCTGTATATTTTTCTTTGCTATATTTCTATGTTGGAGACTTAAAAATAATTTATTGCATCTTTCACCCTTCTCCATCCATTTCGCTTTATTCCTCTAATCCATTATTGTTGACATATCATAAATTAGTTGTTCAAATTCTTTTTGTTTTTGGTCCAGTTTGTCAGCCACATCCAGAGTTGTCAAGTAGTGATATAAGCATCTCAATTTCTTTTTTGATTTGTTGTTCATTTAATCTTAATTGTTTTTAGGTCACCTGAGACGAAGTCTCAAAGTGACCTATTATAATCGCCTTTGGTCCGTCGTCGTCCGTCGTGCGTCCGTAAACAATTAACATTTTCGACTTCTCAATAACCGCTGATCCGATTTCAATAAAATTTTGCAGGAACCTTCCTTGATCAAATATGCACCAAAATTGTGAATTATATGGTGCCCACCCCCAGGGGCTCTGAGGGGCGGGGCTAAAACTGGCCAATACATTTTCGACTTCTTCTCAGAAACCGCTGATCCGATTTCAATAAAATTTTGCAGGAAACTTCCTTGGTCAATTATGCAACAAAATTGAGAATTATATGGTGCTCACCCCCAGGAGCTCTGAGGGGCGGGGCTAAAACTGGCCAATACATTTTCAACTTCTCAGAAACCGCTGATCCAATTTCAACAAAATTTTGTGGGAACCTTCCTTGGTCAATTATGCACCAAAATTCTGAATTATATGGTGCCCATCCCCAGGGGCTCTGAGGGGCAGGGCTAAAACTGGCCAATACATTTTCGACGACTTCTCAGAAACCGCTGATCCAATTTCAATAAAATTGTGCAGGAAACTTCCTTGGGCAATTATGCACCAAAATTGTGAATTATATGGTGCCCACCCCCAGGGCCTCTGAGGGGGGGGGCTAAAAGTGGTCAATACATTTTCAACTTTTTCTCAGAAACCTCTGATCCGATTTCAATGAAATTTTGCAGGAACCTTCCTTGGTCAAATATGCACCAAAATTGTGAATTATAAGGTGCCCACCCCCAGGGACTCTGAGGGGTGGGGCTAAAACTGGTCAATACATTTTCCACTTCTTCTCAGTAACCGCTGTCCGATTTCAATCAAATTTTGCAGGAACCTTCCTTGGTCAAATATGCACCAAAATTATGAGTTATATGGTGCCCACCCCCAGGTGCTCTGAGGGGCGGGGCTAAAAGTTGTCAAATTGGCTGAAATTTTCAAACTCTTCTTCTCCAGACCCAGATATGCTTGATAACGATACTCTTCATAGATGGAAGGGTCTTCAGGTGCTTTATCAAAATTGTTCATTTCATGGCCCCCAGGCTCCATGTTTGCTCCTGGGGAGGGGGTGAAGTTTACTATACTTTATATAGGAAAATGATGGGTATATTTGGTTCGTTCACATCAATAACATCAGTTTTTATACAACTCAGGTGACCGTTAAGGCCCATGGGCCTCTTGTTTTCTTTGTGAGGCAAATTGAATCGAGTGGCCTCTAAAGACACATTTAAAAGTATCCCATACAATAAGACGGTCTGCTGATCCTATATTATGTGCAAAAAATCTGTAATAAATTCTTTCATACTTTCTACAAATGTTTGATCCTCTAGTAACTTTTGATTAAGTTTCCAGTATCCCTGTCCTCATGGATATTCAGTTAGTTCTAAATGCAGTGAAATAAGTTGATGATCAGATTTTAGTTTGTCTTCAATTACTGCCTTTTTTGTTTTGGATAACAAAGGAAAGGAAATAAGAAAATAATCTATACGGCTTGCCTGATTCTGTCTCCTCCACGTATACTTGTATAATTCTGGATTTCTTAATCTCCAAACATCTACCAGATCCATTGTATTCATTATTGATGTGATTTCTGTTGAAGCATGTGGGTGGTGATTAGTTGAATTATTTCCCTTACGATCCATTAAATTATTCTCTACTGTATTAAACTCTCCAACCATTATGAGATGTTTACTTGTGAATTTTGAGGTTTTTATAATGTTATAAATAGATTTAAAAAAGTGTGGATCATCGTTATTTGGACCATATAAATTAACCAAACATATTTGTTTATCCTCAATACTCATATTTTGAATGTTCCACCTTCCTTGAGGGTCAGTTTCTAAAGCTCGGAGAGTATAGTTAAAGTTTTGTTTTTAAACATGGTCATAACTCCCCTTGAATTTTTTAAACCATGTGAAAATAATATTTGCCCACCCCATTCCTCCATCCATATAGTTTCATCTGTCATTACTCAGTGAGTTTCTTGTAGACAAAAAATAGCATAATCTTTCTCTTTTAACCAAGTAAATATTTGGTGTCTTTTCCTTTTATCTGCGAGCCCATTGCAGTCATAACTGGTGATACAGACTACATCTATTCCCATTTTTAAAGACTAGGCTTTAAAATTAATGGAGTCTGGGTTTGGATGGTCAGATATACCATAGAATGTTTTCTAAGGATAACAGAAGAGCTAACCATAATCCATGCAGATATAAAAAGTAAAGTAAATTCAACATAGGTGCCATGCCTGCCAATATTCATGAGGCAGTTGAAAAGCATAAACAGAAAAATTAACATAATTAGGTAAGAAAAAAATCACAAACAAAAACAAAATGACCTGCTGACAAAGACAAACAGATAACATATCAACACATGAAGCATTTTTTGTCCCAAATTCCATTTCTTTGGGTAACTCACTATTGTGTCCCATAGGATTATAATTAATAGTCATAACAAATGAAGAAAAAGAAAAAAAAAGAAAAAAAAGTGACACAGATATCCACCACTATTATTTTCTCCTTACTTTTAAAAGCAAGGAGGGAAAATGGACGAAGGCCATTGTTGCAACTGAAATGGAAAGTCACCAAAATAACAATCGCCATCACTGTACCATCATTATCATTACTATAATAATAACAACAAAAGCACCAACAACAAATAGAAATTAAGATCGGGTCTCAGAATTTTAATACAGCCAAGGTGTAATTGTTGCGTCCCTGTATAACTGATTATTTATGTACAGCTTGTCAACTGATAGCCGTACTATAAGTTTTTTGTCCCGGTTCTCTTTCATAATGGGAAAAAGCTTCCTTCTCCTTTCTATTATCTCCGGAGGGAATTAGTCATTCATTGAGAAGGGTTTGCCCTTCAATTCTTTTTCTCTATCCGACACGACCATTTTACTTTTAAAATAAGTAAATTTGGCCACAACTGGACGAGATCTACCGGTAATCATTTTCCCAAAACGATGAACTCTTTCAAAGCGAACCTCCGCGACTCGCCCATTCGTCATTCCGAGTTCCTCCTTCATAAATCGTCTGACTTTGTTTTCAGTTTCGGTATAACTTTCTTTTTCATCTTCCTTTATACCCGTGAGTACCAGATTATTTCTCATACTCCTGCATTTTAGATCAAGGAGCTCATTTTGTACTTGTCGGTTCTCTTTCTTTAATTTTTCCGTAGTATTTATCAGCGCGTCTACTGTAGCTCTTAGCGCTTTATTTTCCCTCTGTAGCTCTTGAATCAGTTCATTATTCAAGCCAACAGAATTTTTCAAATGAATAATGTCTTTACTCACCAAAGCTAGGTCACTGACTAATTTCTCCTACAAATCTAGCTTTGACAGTTTAGCATTTATCTCGCCCTTAGTAGTACTCACGCTGCGCCCGCAGAATTCAGCCGTTTCCGAATCACTTGATCCAAGCTGAGATCGCGTTCTCTTGGGCTCTAGCTGGTTTGGCATAGCGTCGTAATATGTATCTAAAAATTTTTCCAAACGAATAATTTTATCCAGTTTGGAATCCCCAAGGTTTGTGGTTACACCTTATTAGATTTTTTAATTTGGGACGTTGCGAGAGAACAGTCTCTCACATCTTCAAGACGGCAGCCATCCCACGTCCGGGAATCCACAAACATCAGCTATGTTTGGTATAACATAAATGATCGCGGTTCTACTCTAGCTAAGTGAGATAGCGAAATAATGGATAATTTTTATTCATTTATTTTCTATTGAGATCCGTGCGCCAAACTGTTGGCTAGCAAGGCTAGCGAACTTAGTAGTTAAGCAAGAGAACTAACATTTGCTAGGTAGCTGGCTAGCTAGCCAGAAAGCCTTTGCCTGTTCGCCAAACATGTGAGAAGATATAAATATCTGATGACGTCAGACAAGCAACCAATCAGAGGCGCCAAATCGGGCCTAATGGATATAACGGGTAGAAGAAAAAAAATTCAATGCCCGGAGAGCACTGCAAGTTGGAATTTGTTTACATTGTGGCAGATCAGCTGATCAGTTGCCTGTTGTCGAGTTTTCATGTGCACGTACATTTAGATCTCAGTGTGTTTCAGTAATTTTGAGCCATCTTGACTGCTTTAACCCCTGAAATAAATCAATTTAATACTTTGCATCACATAAAATCTAAAGCTTTAGTGGAATGTAGCAGTGTTTTGTAGATTACCCATAACATGATAATAATTATTGAGTCATATAGTGGTACATTTCTCATATACATATAGCGTTGTATTTCTTATAAAGTGGTGTATTCCTCTGATAAAAAACATGAAAGTAAAAATGGTTGTTGTATTGAAAATTTACATTTGAGGTGTCTTGATCATTTATTGTTGAGTTTTTATGAGGTATTCTCAAAGCTCATCAATCATTTTTTAACAGAATTTACAGAAGTTAGTTATTTTGTATCATTCAATGTTGCCGAGAAAACCCATGTTCTTTTTGTGAATTTCTTGTTATACTATGTACATTTAATGTACTTGTTAAGTTGATGAACAGAACAAACAATAAAAATAATCTGGTAATGATTTCTTTGTTGTATTTTTACTGTATACTGAATTGATTATGATTTGCAGTCATGTGTTACCCTTGGAAAACAGTTAAGGTTAGGTTTTGATCTCATGATAGCATTGTTGTGACATTGATGATCGCGCGCATGATTGCAATTTGAAGCAATTTTTTTTCCAAAAGAGCACCAGTCAGATCAGGGGTCTGGATCCGGCCCTGCAGAGCCGCTGATTAATCCAATTATTATCTGTCACAGACGATGCAAGAAAACAGAAGGGGTGCTCTTTGCATATTTTCCCTTTGCCTTCCATATTGCATTGACATTCCATGCAAAGCGTGTAGCCCCATGATGCTGCAGTGGTCGTCTAAAGTGCTGTGTGTTTGCTTACGGTAATTTGAAGAAACCAGTTCAGTGCCTTTTCCAGGGAAATGAGAATTACATAATTAGCTCTAATGTGCCATTAACATTTTCCCCAGACACTGCACCAGCTGAAGTCATCTTGTGCCCTGGAATAGTTCTTTGAGCTCAGATTGCTTGACTGTTGATTTGTTGTTCCACTTTAAATATAAGCTACAAGGTATGTACATCCATATTACTGATTCAGGGGTTATTTGATAGGGTCTTACACATTTAAACATGCATTACTGCAAAACTAAAATCAATGCAATGCAATGGACCTCGGCCTTTAGACCATGTGCTAGGTTCTGTCACTTGTCCCTTAACTGAAACAGAAATCTCAGGCGGAGACGCTGCAGTTTCTTGTTACTTGGGTCGTGATCCTTTCAAGGACCACTGACAGAGAGCTGGGAGTCTGTTGCCATCACAGTTGCTAGATTTCATACCTGCCAAATAATGTTACTAACCTATGCAAGGTGCAGGCGCCGAATTGAACTCGATTCCTGCACATTACGTCAGCACTCAAATGCAATTAGTTACCCTACCACAAGCCAAGATGTGGACAGAGACCCAATTCACTAGGGGGAGAATCGTTTTCATTTTCTATCAGACAGCTCGGTGTCGATTAGCAGTTTCAGAAGCTTCCACAGATTACGTCTCAGCTAATGTTCTGGGCACTTGGGAGTGGTATCAGGAGTGTGCTCTGACTGTGTCCATCACATCAATTAAGAGAGGCCATCTCCACTCAGCACTACCCCAGGACATGCAGATTTGTGAGAAGATGATGGTCCTGTGGTTTGCCTTGTCGCTCGCTCTTGCAGGTAACGTGCTACCTTTTTTTGTTTTTGTTATATATTTTAATTGCTTTTTCTGCAATTTCAGTGTTCAGTGGGTCAGGTATTGAGACAGCACTACTAGGGTAAATTTATTGTTTTCATGAATTCATTAAATTTATGTAATATTTTATTTGAAATGTAGTGATTTGGGGACTGGAACAGAAATTCAAACTAATACAATCCTTAAGTTTTTTTTCGCAGTTGAATTGCAATCGAAAAAAAAAAAACCACTGAGTTACTGTACTGGTATGGGATTTGTCTATATATCTTTATATGTCACAATTTATGTCATTTATGAGCCACGTAAATCATGATTTTTTTTTTTGAAGTATTTTAATGAATGGCATTTGCTTCACTTAGTAATTAACTGCATGTTTTGCTCTGAAACCTTTCAACTTTTTTTAATTCCATGAAAAGATGGCTTTATAGAAGGTAAAGTGGGTGTTTGAACCATCCTGTATCAAGTCCTGCTCTGTTGTTTGTATGAAGAAAGCAATGGAAGTGATGATGCAAATGATACACCGAATCAAATGTAAATTATTACTGATCCCATAAATATTTGCATGATAATTTAACCGATCAATAATGCATGGGATGCAGTGGTGGATTTTAAGTATGTGACTTTTTGAACTGTAAAGTGATTGTTGCAGTCAAACATTGTCTTTTTGAGTTTTGCATATACAACCCCAATTCCGAAATAGTCGGGACGAAGTGTCAATTGTGAATGAAATCAAAATGCCATCACTTTCATATCACATGAGCCAATATGTTATTTACAATAGAACATAGATAAAATTTCAAATGTTGAAACTGAGGCATTTTACATTTGTATCCACAAAAGGGTGATTCTCACGAAATTGCATTTTGTCATGTCCGTGAGGATTTGATCGACTAAACTACTAAAACAACCATTTGTGAATAATTATTTTCTGGGCCAAATACATGTGTCCAGAGCATGAACAGTTCATTTCCATAACAGAGATATTTGGCTCCATTAAAATCCCTGTGTTCCAATAAATAAAGTTTTTTTGTCTCGTGATGCATTATGTGGAAGAGAAGTAGCAAAATGGCTACCAGGTAAGATCATCTTTAAAGTTCTTCTGGTAGATATGTTAAAGATTGTACTTATATACACCCCTTGGCACACTACTACTGTTCATTACCATAACAGGGTATATTTAAAATAGTTTTGAAGAAAATTATTTTATGTTCTGTGGAAAAGTAACTTTTATAGAGCCAAACTGTTAGTGAAAATATTTCTGCCGAGTCATGCTAGCTATGCTAATTATTGCTAGCAACATGGGACTGCCATTCATTACCGTAATGCTCTGCATTCATTACCGTAACATATACAAGGCTGTTACGGTAATGAAATGAAGTGTTATGGTAATTTATTATATATGTATAATCAGGGCTCCAAATTTTGTGGTTGGTTTTCTAGGGGTTATACTGTAGGGGTTGATTGGTACTAGGTGTTGTTGGTTTACTAGGGTTGGTTGGTACTAGGAGTTGTAGTAGACAGAAAAGGAGATTAACTATATTGACTAGAGTAAGCAAAGTTGAATGGATTTAAATCATACCGCCAGTCTTGATACAAGTATATTCCTAATAATTCCTCATTCCAAATGTATCCCTGTAGCAGCATTCTTTTTATTATTTATTTATTTATTATTTATTTATTCTTTTAATTTTTTTTAGCTAATTTCGGTTTTTTTTTTTCTTTGAAAATTCATAAAAAAATCGCAAGAATGGGTTACAGACTTACTTTTTTTTTTCGACATGCTCGGGAAATTAAGCTGAACACCACTAGTGTTCATTTTGCCAAAACGAGAAGTTGAAAAATCACTATTTCTGAGCATGTAAAAAAAAGTAAGTCTGTGACCCATTCCTGTGATTTTTAAAGGTACTTTGTGTAGGAATTTCTCCCATCAAGCGGTGAAATTGTATTTTGCATTCAAACGAATAGTGCTCTCTAGCGCCTCGCTTTTTCAAAGGCGGGTTGCAACTACGGTAGCCGTAATGTACCAAGAAGCTATGACATCATGTCATCCAATACCACTTCACAATACCACGCTGAACTGCGGTCTACGGCAGAGTGTTTGTTTTTAATACACACTCTCAGACCGCTTCGCAAAATACGATTGTTCGGTGCCGTGCCACAGTCTTGATTGTCCCTCTCCCCGCTGGTCAGCTTACTCATAAGTAATATCGTACCATACCTGACTAAGCCAAAATTTCAATACAGCGCGTTGCAGTATCCACCTTGGTAGTTTTAAATGGGGAGATATACAGAAAGAAGGAGTAGTTAACTCTTGCGTAGAAAGAATTCCGTTTCTAATCTCTGCTTTTTTCTGGCTTTTTATTTGCCAGTACGATTTTAAAAGGAGGCGCCAATATGTTTTGGGGGATTTTATTATTGAGAGGGGGCTTTAGAATATTGATATCGCGAATGCGTGCTGCGCGTGCCCTAGCAACCCGGTGTGTCATCAGTAACATGGATTACCACCACATAGCAGCACAAGAAATTAAACTTGAAATTTTCTTGACTGAGTTTCAGTTGCTAAATCATCAAAATTGCTAAAATTGCTCCCTACAACTGTCAAACGCAATTCTGTCATCTTGGATTGCCCGGAGACGCCTGTCAAACAATAAAATTGCAACTTGATGGCAGGCGTGAGACCATCATTTACCACCGTTGTCTATTTTCCTAAGAAACGTACTGATGGAGGTAGTAGGTATGATGAAATGCAACCCTTATTCCATCAAACATGGCCTATGCTGCTATTCACCAACGACGCTGTATACCTACACATGTTCTACTGTTATGCTGCCTATATAACGAATTACACAACCAAGCAATGAAAAAAGCTTGTAATTTAGACAGTAACATTTACTTACCGGTTGAGCAGAAAGCAGGCAACTTCAGCGTCCCTTTGAAAGTCTTTCTCCTTCATTAACTCTTTCCACCTGGGAAAAGCTACCCCGATGTTTACCCTCATTTTTTGAGGCCCGCCATAGTCTAATTTGCGCGTGTTGAGTATACATGCGCACGTTTAAAAAAAAAAAGAATAATAGGAAAGGTACTGGAAGACGCAGAATTTGCGCAATTGCCCCTCCTACCCCATCCCCCCCCCCCAAAATGAGAATGATTAACCCCCACCCCCGCTCAACAAAGTGAGAGTGACCTCTCCAGACATCGGTCTGCCGAGTCAGCATTCACACTATTGTTATCCAAATCTTTATATGTTCTTATTATTCTGAGTTCTTATGCCGCTTTTTGCAGTCTAACTAGTCCTTCATACTTTGTGCTAGAAAAACCGTTCAAATATCAAAACGTTCAGCTTTTTCAGGACATTAGGGCTTCCATTCAACTTTTTGAAGATATTTATACTTTTTAAAATATTAAGCTTTTTCTGAAAAATTTTCCTCATTCAAAATGAATGGAGAGAATGGTCAAATCCTTCAAATCTTCAGCCTCTTTAAACTTCAACTACTTCAGCATACTTTCAGCTAGAGACTTCATTCAAACTTTAAAATGCTCTCAGGACTTTCAGCTATTCAGCTACAGTTCAGCTTTTAAATATCTTTTATACTTTTTATGAATTGCTCTTAATTAATTGAAAATATTATTGTATACATTGTATTGATTGTGGTTGCATTAAACCTTCTGTTATTGTTATGAATTGCTCTTGATTCATTGTTTTTTTGTAAAGTCAAGCTTAATTTGTCATTAACCAAGACAATCTAATCATTCAGTAATTCTAATGTAGCCTTACATGACAAACAGTAAAAAAGATTGGGCCATATAGCCTAATTTGTGAATACTAAAAACATGGCTTCTGTGATGAATGCCATGTGAGGTCATTACCGTAACAAAGCTTTTCATTACCGTAACACTTGCTGTATATGTAAATATTTGGATAGGAATGAGTGATCACTTCAAATTTTATTTTTGCACAGGAATTTGTCAAGTTTTTTGAATTGACATTTTTTATTTATTTGTAAAATTTAGACTCAGGGCTTTCAAAAGTAGCCGGCGACCGGCGATAATCGCCGTCTACTCGGGACATGACGACCGGCTACTCGCGACTCTGATTCTCCATATCATGAAATTCTTTTTGGCATCATCTTCGTTTTTTTTTTTTTTTTTACGGAGTTTAGCCACATTTTTAATAAAAGGAATCATTGCGTTATTTCCTTGCTTTAGTAAGCCATCATGGTTTCCTTCATCGCGCATAAACGAGCCTGGCGCAGCCTATGATACGTTCGTACCGTTTTGATAAAGACTTGAGGTGCTTGCGCCGGCAGAAAATTATTACCCTTCGTTCAAAAATTCGCATCGCCGTTTGACCGAGGATACGAGATGGCTGAACCCCGAAGTAAAATTATAAAAACCTCAACAATATTGTCCTCCTTTAACAAGAAAGGTAAAGATGCACTATGTTTTGCAAACATATCTAAAAAGAACCATCATTTCATATCGAGGGTTTTGATTACCGACCGTCTAAACTGTTTCCTGCATGGGAAACTTGTTGAAATTTCCCTTAAACTACAAATATAAAATGATGGCGTTAAGTAATTAGTCAATGTAATGGTGTTAAAGTAAAGTGTAATGTCTTACCTATATTACCAGATATGGTTTTAATCATTTACTGGAGCTTTGTCTTTGCACGAGTTGGAAAAAGTATGCCAACACCTCTAATTTAGCTCTGCGCTATTCCCTTGGTGGAACACTCATAACGTTAGCTCCTCATTGTTTTGCGGAATGTTGATAAAGGTTGATCCTGAGTCGGCAAAATCTGCATCTGTATTGGCTTTCGCTACGTTATTCGAATAGTTATTTGGAAATGGTTCAGCGTTACATCTTTGTGCGTACGGTCATGTTTCAGAAATCAGAAAAAAACAGCTGCATTTACTCCATGATTCTTCCCCGCGGCGGTAACCCACCCAGACATCCGACATTTCTGCTTCTCTCGTCCCTTGACCACAGATTATGTCACACAGTAGTCAATATTTTCGGTGGCTGGACAAAGCAGTATCCCGAAATCACAGATACTTACTTACATGGTTGGAATCATTGACTGTTAATGAACGAACTATGTAAGCTGCTAACCTACGCTTAAGGGAAACGTACCCCTGATCATGCATTTCTATGCCAGTAAACAGGCTAGGAAGTGGGTCAGGCCGAAAGTGTCTCACTCAGGGAATGGTTATCGAACCGCGTCCTCAGGGCACCTACGTTAACATGTTAATATATGTTACTTATATAACGCCATGTGACACAAATTTTTTCCCTGGTTTGTGTGTGATTCCTTTATTGCTTATGTTGTAAAAAGAATAGAAAATGCCCATTATTTCCTTTAAACTTTGCTTTTGTGACCAAGATAATGAAATTTAGGAATTCGCCAATTTTCTGTGTAAAAATGGGAAATTTGCCCATTTTCATTTACATAAGGTATTAATAAAAAAAAACATAAATCAAATTTTATTTCATTTGTATAATATCAAATCTTCCTATTTAAACAAGCAAAAATTGTCTGTCTTACCTTCTTGAGATATTTTTTGCAGTGGTCTTAGGTAAAATGAGGTGCCCAGAGTTTGTGTTGATCCCCGAAGGCATGCCAAAATATACCTTGTTGGCTTCATACATTTTAACAGTTGCTGTCAGAGTACTTTTTTGCTCTTATTTTGATAAATTGGTCACATTCATTGCAGAATGCATCTAGAGAATGCTTTGCAGCTTCTTGATGCCAGCTCTGAAAAATTCTGATATATCTACATGTTTACTTGGGCAGCTAGAACTAAACTGAGATGGTGAGAGGTGAGCTGCTGAATAGATATTACTATGGAAAGATCTAGAAAATTTTAAAACGTTCTTGAAATACTTGTAAGTTCTACAACATCCTAGAAAAATTATTGAAATGTCTTGGAAGTTGCACAACATTCTAGAAAGTTCTTAAATGCTTGTAAAATCAAGAAAATTCTCAATTAGCAAACCAGCTCTATATCTACCTTTAATGTCCTGGAAAATGGATACCATTTAAAAAATACATTACCCAAGTCACAAAAGTCAAGTTTGATAGGTCTTCTCCTTTTACTTTAGGTATAAGCAATTGGGAAATAACACTTTCTGCCCAGGAACGGGAAAAAGCTACAATTTTGTTTCATTTTGTAATGGGCAATATGTTTCAGTCAGATCATGAAACCAGTCATTTCTTGAAATTATAAATTTTTTTTAGTCATTTCATGAAATGACTTAAGTTTGACGCCAGCCATTTCATGAAATGTCCAAAAATTTTATTTTGAAAATAAACTGAAATACGATGGTATTTTAAATGCTTCAAGTTTCTGATTTCACTGAAGCCATTTTCCCCTTCGCTGTGAAGCTCAAATCTTGAATTATAAAGCCTTAAACAGGGAATGCATACATTTTCTGATTTGGCTTCTGCACAAAGGGGTTTGTTGCATGTATTTAATTCTAATAACTGATAGTCGGAAGTGACAATACATAATGCATCATGAGCAAATAATGACAAGCATCTTCAAAAATATATATGTCAAAACTAAAAAAAAATTTAATTTACATCATCAAATGACAAGGAAATCAGATGCTAGAAGGCACCAGAATGCATCATAGAGCTTCAAATTTTTTAATTTCTCCTGGTAGAATGCCCCCTGGAGGGCTTTGCGCCCTCAATGCTTGGATTCTCGGCACCTCCACCACCAGCCGTAGCCGCCTACTCTACTCTGCCAGCCGCCTACTCCAAAAACTTTTGAAAGCCCCGACACTGCAGGAAAAATTTAGTATAAAACATGTAATTTTGTTACGGTAATATCAGTAAACATTTTTCTGAATGTTTACACTATGTGGCTATTCTGAACTATTAATAGAACATACATGAAAAAAATAAAAGGTCTACCTTTCATACATATTCAGTTATCATCAATTGAGAATGTGTGACGGTAATGCACTTATTTGGTCAATGACTCAATAAAACATTCTGAAAATGTATTAAAAAACGTGTATTGATCTCTCATTTTAGTTGAGCCAGTTAATTGAGACCCTTCTTGCTACTAATGGGAGAAAAAACTAGCAAAATTGACCTAAAATTGTTTTTGCAAAAGTCAGGACAGTTTTGTGAGAATCACCCAAAATGAGCTTATTTCAAATTTTCTGGCTGCAACAGGTCTCAAAAAAGTTGGGACACAGACAAAAAAGGGTTCAAAAAGCAATTAATATATAAGAGAATCAGCTGAAAGAACATTTAGCAAGCAATTAAGTTAACTGGCATCAGGTGTGTAACATGATTGGCTATAAAAAAAGATGTCTTAGAGAGGCTGAGTCTCTCAGAAGTAAAGATGGCCAGAGGATCTCCAACCTGTGAAGGCTTACGTAAAAAAAATTGTGGAATACTTTAAAAACAATGTTCCTCAATGTCAAATTGCAAAGGCTCTGAAGGTCCCATCATCGACAGTGCATAACATCATCAAAAGATTCAGAGAAACTGGAAAAATCTCTGTGCGTAAGGGGCAAGGATGGATGCCCGTGATCTTCGGGCCCTCAGAGGCCACTGCATCACTCACTGGCATGATTCTATCATTGACATTACTAAATGGGCCCAGGAATACTTCAAGAAACCACTGTCGGTAAACACAGTCCGCTGTGCCATCCACAGATGCCACCTAAAACTCTATTATGCAAAAAGGAAGCCATTGTTGAGCATGTTCCAGAAGCGCCACCATGTTCTGTTGGCCAAGGCTTATTTAAAATGGACTGTAGCAAAGTGGCAAAGTGTCCTGTGGTCAGACGAGTCCAAATTCGACATTCTTGTTGGAAATCATGGGCGTCGTGTCCTCCGAGCAAAAGAGGAGAAAGACCACCCCTCCTGTTATCAGCGTTCAGTTCAAAAGCCAGCATCTCTGATGGTATGGGGATGCATTAGTGCATATGTTGTGGGACACTTGCATGTTTTAAAAAGCACCATGAATGCTGAAAGGTATATAAAGGTTTTAGAGCAACATGTGCTCCCCTCCAGACGACGGGTCCATCCCAATACCCACACTTCCACTCAAAATTGACCCTAGCCTTAATATTTGCGCGTTCCCGCGAAGGGAAAGGGTGTCCCAAACTGTAAGATGATTAAGGGAAGTGCTTTTTAGCCCTTAAAATTCCCACTTAATTCTAAGGGCCGGGCGATGCTCACTACGAACTGAGGGGAAGAATGAATTTCGCAGGATGCACTGCGAGACTATCGAGCTGGACGAGTTTTCCAAGTAGATTGCAGCTGCCATGAAAAAAGCATCGCACAATTGTAAGCACTATTTCCGTAAGCATGCATGCAAAAAAATCCAAAACATGTCAGAATGCAGAATGTGTTATGTTTGTGGGTATACGCCTTTATCTGTAAGTGTTGATTTAGAATATGCATGCTTGAAAATCGCTAATTCACGTTGTAGCCAGCATGATATCCACCGCGTTCTCTGTATAGCAGTAATGCTGCACGCATTTGGCTAATGTTATCGTTATGCGTGACGAGCATGCCTGCGTTTTACACGTGTTATATTACAATTTCTTTGAAATTTGTGTCGTGACATGACCTGGTTTGTGATAGTGAATGCGAACATACCACGACAGCTACCCGGTTGTAGCTGCGTATGTCAACTTTCAAAGTTGCAATGATCGCTCTGGCAAGCCATGCAATGAGTCGGTAACTGTATAATGTAGGCTGTTCAGTGTACAAAACCGATACAAATTACATGATAGAATGTAAACGCCTCGAAATAAGTGCAAGAAGCGTACGTCAGCCATACGCGTGATGTACTTGGACACACGTGTTACGCAAATTTGCATGAAGTGGTGTCCCAATTCTTAGTTGAAATTCCCTTCCCCTCAAAACTACCCCTTCGTCGTTGAGGGAAATCTTAGTATTTAGTGCACTTGAAACCAAGGGTTAAGATTAAGGGAAGAGAATTGGGATTGGGCCGACATCTATTTCAGGGAAGGCCTTGTGTATCTCAGCAGGACAAAGCAAAACCACATACTGCAGCTATTACAACAGCATGGCTTCATAGTGGAAGAGTCCGTGTGTTGAACTGGTCTGCCTGCAGTCCTGATCTTCTGCCGATTGAGAACATTTGGCTCATAATTAAACGAAAAGTCCGTCAAAGGAGACCCAAAACTCACCAGCAGCTGGAAGCCTGTATTAAACAAGAGTGGGATCAAATTCCAATGGCTAAACTCAAGAAACTTGTCTCCTCAATGCCCAGACGCCTCCACTCTGTATTAAAAAGAAGAGGGGATTCTACACCATGGTAAACAGGCCCCTGTCCCAACTTTTTTGAGACCTGTAGCAGCCATCAAATTTGAAATGAGCTCATTTTGTGGATAAAATTGTAAAATTTCCCAGTTTCAACATTTGCTATGTTATTCTGTTCTATTGTGAATAAAATACTGGCTGGTGTGATTTGAAAGTCATTGTGTTTTGATTTTATTGACAATTTACACTTTGTCCCGACTATTTCGGAATGGGGGTTGTATATTCCAGTACTACGTAAGGAGGAGATATGATTGTATAGTCTTTAAATAACAAAATAATGACAGGATTTTTTCCATTATAGTCAAAGGGAAATTAAGAGGTGCGGTGCACTGGATGCCATATTGGTTTCTTCAACTTTTCACTCCTACAGCCTCTCCAGTTCTATATACACGCAATGCTGAAAACTGAGGCCAATGCGGAAATCTCCAAAATTTACATTCTATTTAATGGCCAGCAGATGGCAACGTCGGTGGTTGCAGAAAGAAGTTCTATCCTTTCAAAGTCTATGAGAAAATGACCCTGCTTTCCCACCTGATTTATTATTTAAATAATGATTTTTCCACATTACTTTATTGTATTTATCGCAAGTATCTTCTTCGATATATAATGATGTTCATGTTTGTAAATTATGGTCCCAAATAGACTAGAATAAAGGATGAAGCCAGAATATGCTTTAGGGGCGTGGCTATCCTCTGGTCCTTGTCTGATTCGGTCAGATCCACCCGTAGATCCACCCCTCGCTCCCCCCCGGATATTCAATTCACGCTCTCGTCCAACAGGAATCACATCCGGTTTCAAAATGACAAAATGGCGCAATTCAAATTGCCAAAATCGAGGCTTCCTAAACGGTATGCCGAAACCAATGGGTGACATCACGGTTGCTTTGTCCATCTTTTTATACAGTCTATGTCCCGAATACAATTGTGTGTTTCCGACTACCATAGTTGGCAGGTAATGACACCGTTATGACGTATCCTGAAATCACGTGAATGTCACCTGTTACATGGATTGGCTAGTTGAAAAAAAAGAAAAAAATGATTGTTGTATTTTTCAGTTTGTGTTTTCCTGAGTTCACATCAGAACCAAAGCCTTTGCAAGTTTACATTTAGCAACAGTGGTCCCAGGTATTATTTCAAGAGATTTTGCATGCAAGATTTGTATTCTAGGTGAGTATATATATCCTTAAATTGGGCCATCTAGACTGTCAAATAGGCCTCAAAAAACCATAAATTGCCAGAGCTTCCAGGAGGCTTTGCCCCCCTGGGCCCCCCACCAGGGCTCTGCCCTGCCCCCACCCCACTACGCTGTCAAAAATTTCTGGTGAGAACCCCGACATATGAGAAATTATGATATTGTTTACATATTGTTTTTGTATAGGTCATTTTTATTCACTAATTTTTTAAAATTTATATTTATGAATTTCCCCCATCCTATACTAGGGTAGGACGGGAGGAGAAAAATACAAAACCATTCAATATTGTAAAAGAAAATGTACCTTTCTGTTTTTACTGCCAAGAGACCCTGTGCAGAGCGCACCAAATGTCATGTCTAACGGAATTTCCGAAAGGAAACTATGTTTCAGATGTACAAACTAAAATTAAGCATGTATGACAAAACTTAAAATTCTGTGAACCCTGACAAGTGATCACGGAGGATTTCAAAATGTACCTGAGAAAGCTGTGTGTGCTTATTCTTTTCTGGCCATAAAAGTTGGCCATTTTGAGAAAAAGTATATTTATTTGTTGCTTATTTTTTTTTATTCTATCTTAGGCCAGTCTGAACTAGTCTAGTTAATTTAGGCTGGGTTTTGACACTTAACTGGTAAACCAACTGACCAGCTAATAAAGGTGCTGTATCTAGTCTAGGCATGGGCAATACAAATGAATAAAATGACAACATTTCTTGAGTTGCTGAGAACAAAGTGTTTATTATTTTCTAATGATTTTTTGCAGGTAAGTACAGAAGACACAGACGAAGAGTTTGCCACAAGTCCAACGCCTTTACAGGAAAGGGTCTCAGAGCCACAGGGTCCCCAAAATGGCTGATTTCCGCATTTTTCAACAAAACCTATTGTGAAAATTGGGGGATGAAGCCTGAGGGCATTTTCGAAAATACAGTCTATTCAGAAATAAACCAGGCCAAATTATCCATTAGGGTACCCTAACAGAAATAATTGATGCTAAAGTCATCTACCCCTTTTCTGAAGTGCAGCAGCGCCCCCTAGGCCCTTTTTAATGGAAAATGCATTGAATTTCACCCAATTATGTTCAACATTAGGTTTTGCATTGATATTAAAAAATGGTAAGAATGGGTTGCCTGTGAAGTTTTTTGTGGATCAATGGCCTGCAAAAATGTCAAAATTATCGGTGGGAGGGCCCATTACTATATAAAATGCTGTGAAGTCGCTGATGCCGGCAGTTGTTTGCCCTCCCACTGCTACGAAACATTCCCCCTTCAATGAACCGTGGTGATTTAAAAAAAAAAAAAATTTGCACTGTTTTTACTATGTCCATATACCCTCTTCCCATGATAGTTTCAATGAGCTACTGTGAATAATTCATAGTAAAACACAGTGACGTGCAGTCGGAGGTTAGTTTGGCGAGGCAGAAACCTCCCCTTTGCTTGATTAGCAATCAGACGATTAACTAGTTTAGTAAGACTATTCGCAGAATGACGGGCCAGTTTAAGTTTCATGACGTTATTACTCAGTACATCGAACCTGAAATGCTCACTAGACAGCAGATTTGCGCATACTTGCTTCCAGGAAGCCGAAGCAATGTCATCAACAAATATTAAAACAGTTCAACTTATGCAGAGTTCAATGCTTAATCAATATACAATGTATTCTCCTTTAAATACGCGCTTTTACATCCAAACAAAAAGCAGGCGCTTATTTTCAGTCTTCTTTCATAATCCGATGAACAAAATGTTTAAACGATATACAGAATTACCGAGAGCCGAGAATTTTTCCTAATTGATTATTCAGATTTCCATCCTTGCAGTCTCGAATTGAAGCGTATACGTGAATGAATCTTGTGACCGGTGGGCTTCAAAGGCCTGGCACCGGTTTATTCCTTGGTATATTTTACTGAAACTTCACAAATAGGGTCACAGGATATTCTGTCAACAAACTATGTAAGGTAAAGTAAAAAATACGCTCACCTTTCTTGCTATTGTTGAGAAGAAATCACGGCGAACTCGTGACAAACTTCACCAACTTCTGTCGAACTTATTTCACATCCCCTGGAGGTCTAGCCTGGACAAACAGACTCGTAATTTCTCAAATTAGATGGTTGTAAGCAAATCAGGGCCGTAGCTGGGATATCACGTCGGCGCGGGCTGTTTGAAATGTACCTCCAAAATGGTTATTTTTGCCACGCCGTGCCCTTGAAAATTTGTAAACACGGCGCAAATTTAGGTCACGCATTCATCCTATGGGCAAACAATAGCTCTGTTCAAATCGCACTTTTGGCCGTAATACGCAGAGTTCATTTATGAAATGCGGGTATCCTATTGAAAAGGTTGCTTTTAATCAAACCATGGTGTTCTTTTTGTATGAAAATGGTATTTACGTCATTTTTTATAAGTTTTCTGAGGCTTGTTTACCGCCCCAGTTCAGCTGTTACGCATTCCATTAGAGTTTATGCAGAGCGTTGCCCATGCCTATCTAGTCCAGCAGTTTGACAAACTGCTTGCTTATTTTTACCAGTTTGAACCAGTTTTGTTCAGCGTGGGACCTGCTTTGACCGGTGCACACTACGTTTTTACCAGGCTGACGTGTCATAGACTCAATTTAAACCATCTTGGATGGTTTTATTTGTAATTTGCAGTCAAGCATCGCTGGCCTGCTCTTTCATGGATGAATGATGTGTGAATACTCCTCACTCCATGAGCTAACAATGTCACTTTCCCTCCAGTTGAGGTGTCTAAGCCGACACCCTGCAGCTACCAGAGTGTAATTACTCACCTCCATCTGACAAACCGAAAAGTGTTGTCATCAGCCCGACCTGTCATCAACTGGACAACCCCAACAGAAGTACGCTTGGATCTGTACCTATACGCAATCCTTGAAGTGGTGTGTGAACTCCGTCCAGCTACCGTTGCATATCTGACTTTTCTGTATCAACGGAATCAACTATGTTAGCTACCTTCTGACAACCATTGCGAATCAGTCATAATGAATAAATTAGACTGAAACTTTAACCATTTAAGAGCCATTGTCTGAGAGAATAGCACTGGGTGTGGAAATGACCGTGTAGGTACACATGTATCACGGAAAATCCCGATTTTTTTGCCATTACTGACTTTGTTTGGTTGCAGCGCCACCTGGAAGCTGAAAAGTCAGGGCCGAAAAAGTGGAAAAAAACCAGTCTTATGAGATGCATTATAATGGGAAATCATTTCAATCTATTTCAGAAACTATTTCTGATGGATATGTATACTTAAGTACTTGAATTTTCCCCTAAATCAGCCGCCACCGAGTGGTCACTTGGAGAATCATGTGGCAGGGGCTCAAAGTTTAGGGAAAACAAAAATGAAAATCCACTTTTTGGACATGCCTTTAGAAACCATGCTTTATGGTGAAGGACTTTGAATGTATAATAGCATAATATGAGAATTCCTCCGGTATCTTTTGAAGTTTTGGGATATTTGGCCTTGAAAAGCGAACTTTAGCTGTTTTGGCCCTACTTTGAGGTTAGATATCTCAATACTCCAGACAAGAATGGAACTTATGAATAGGTTGATTTATACCTTCTTCCATGTTGTATGAAAGGTACTAAAATTTGATATTTGGTATTGAAGGGTACAAATATTGATATTCATGAAGGTTTTCCTGCGGCACCTGCCCTGAGAAATTGACTGCTCTTGAATAACTGACAGCGTCCCCTGCTGGCATAGCAAAGAACTCCACCTTAATGCCATAACAAATTCTTATTTTTTCTCATCAGTCCAGTTAATATATTAAAGGTCCCCTATTACGCTATTTTTAGTCGTTTAAAATATGTCCAATGGGTCTTTAGAATAATGTTAAGAATTAAGTTACAAAAAAAAAAACCAGACGCATGCAGGCTTAGTGAGACATCCTCCCTCTGTGCCGGCCTCTGTGTCTGTCCCGCCCTGAAAAACGAGCCGTTCTGAAATGGACGGGAGGCTATGTAAATGAGGCACTGGAGGCACTGCTCTGGCCGCTTCGATTCCGGGGGAGGGTGCAGGTCCGAAAAACCAGGAAGCCAAGATGGCAGGTATTTCAGGACAGCTTTCCACTGTATCTATTGCTGCAAGACCGTATATGTTTGATCCCGAATCCGACCCCGAACCGAAGGAGGATTTTATTGAGGTGTTGCAGGAACGTTTAGCAGGATGTCAATGAGTGGTAAGTCAGAATTTTAGTGTTTTGCTCGTACTATCTCGCCTTGCATGCATAGGGTTGTAGCTGGACTGTTAAGTAGTCATGTACCCACTTATCTGGAAGAAACTTAGCTAAAAGCTCCTGATGACCATTTCTACCAAAACAAAACACAATTCTGACACCAAGCTACAGAATGAGCTTGTAGCAAAACACACACAAACAAGGTAAACGTCGCTTATGTAGAGCTAGCAAATCGATAACTTCTTCAGGAAAGAATTTTGTATCCAGTCTTCACCTTTTTAGGCTTTTTATTAACCAGAACAATTTTAAAGGGGGATGAAGTTCCTCCACAGCAATGCAGAGAAATTGTTTGTTATACCAGACACATTATAGCTTGTGCGTTGCGCGATTCCTTTCACCGCGGTAGCATCAGAAAGCTAGCCCAGATATTGGTGAAGTATCCGGCTGACCGCGGTCATGGATAAGTAAAACGACCGTGTCACAGTAGCAGTGAACAAACTCAAACACGTACCCCAAGCCCTGCAAAACCTACATCTGGTCTAACTGCAGCCTTTACGGCCCAACTTTGCAGACACATACAACACCTCTCCAGTTAGGTTCAACTGTAATGGCTACAATCAGGCAACGTTATGATGAAACTACCACATTGATGCTTACCGAAGTAACACAACCATACCGATCAGAAGTACTGCATATAAGTTAACCAGGAGCATTTTTAAGTAGCACAGTACATGAACTAACATGCGGTAGCCAGCAACGGAGCGTTCATAACAATGACAGAGACAAACGTTACCCTGCAATACAGGTTTTACAAACAGTAAGTTCTGTTACTGTGAACAGTTGCACCAAGCATCCAAATTAAAAACAAGTATAAAAAGTTTGCTTCAAATGAGGTTTATGTTCACACACCTTCTGTTGAATGTCCCGTCATATTACTCTTGTCATATTTAGGACACAAACATTAGCAAAAGTAACTTAGCTACGTTTGCAGCAGTGCTACAGCCACATTTGAACAGGCTACGTTGGGTAAGCTTATGCAGTAAAGCAACTTACTACTGCTTCAGCGTCTGTGAGTCGCGGACAGTCCCGACCGATCCAGGCTTCATCTTCAGATATTTTACAAAGCCTGCGTTTAAGGCCAGTTGTTAGTGCTAACTATTGTTAGTGGTCCTGCTATCCACCCGTAACACGTTAGCTTCACTTACATGTCATTTTTGCTGCTATATCGTTCCTTACAGCTTGTGGCTCCGAGCGCTTGATCGATGCAACTGCTTCAGGTTTGAGAAGCAGCTGAAACCCTTATCCGGCGTCGAATTATTCTTTATTGACAAAGCTGTCTTTGGTGAAATGCCGAGCACAAACAGCTAACGTTCCCTTTGACCGTGGCTGTTTGCCACCAGCAAACAAAAAGCTACCCACTGATTTCTGGCGGCATCTTCTTTTGGAAGAGAAAATATTTGTGTTTTTCTTCGCGTCCAAAAATAAACGGACGAGCAGCTTTGGGAGAGATACTGACAAAACTGCACCTCAAATGATCTGCGGTTCTTCTTTAGTATTTCCAGAAGTGTAGACGCTACAAAGGCATAAAATGATCCGCGGTTGTTTGTGCCTGCTAGAATAGTTTCCAGGGCGGGCAGGTCCAGCGCCATGATTGGCTCTGGCTAGGTCTGTATTAATTGGATGGCACAACCTGACGTCAGGTTTTGCCCAGATCTCGTGAAGATCTCGGGGCGAGCTGTTCAGAGAGGAAATCACGTTCAGGAAGTCAAGTTCTTGGATTATGGCAAAACCCCTGTATCTTTTGTTTAGAAACTTAACAGAGGTTGAGTATGGACATCCAACACTATAACATTACTTATATGTATTAAAAGAGGGATCAGCATAATAGGTCCCCTTTAAGCTTACAAAGGTTTTATTGTGGCACATCCGTGGAGATGCTGTAAAATAAGGTATCGACAAAAGCACCACCTAGTGGCAGTTTTAGCGGAGATCACACTTCAAATATCTGACTTGCCATATAGAGTGCCATAATAATTCCACCTATTCTTCAATCTACATGGTAGAGTCTGAAGATTCTCTAAATTTCAAGTATCTATCTCGCTGGAGTAAAATTTTATGGACTCCTCAAAATGGTCCCAAATTAGCCGAGAAGTTCACTTTCAGGTCGTATTGGTAACTTCGACAGGGGACAGCACTAAAACACTTAGGAGTGCCAAATAAATTTTTGGTGCCTTTCATACACCATGGAAGAGGGTATAACTCAATCTATTCAGAAGTTCCATTCTTGTCTGGAGTATTGAGATATCTGACCTCAAAGCAAGGCCAAAACAGCTGAAGTTTACTTTTCAAGGCCAGATATCCCAAAACTCCAGCAAGATACCTGAGGTGTTCTCACATTATACTATTATATGTTCATAGGCCTTCACCATAAAGCATAGTTTCTCAAGGCATGTTGCTAGAGTAAATTGAAGATTTAGTCCAAAAAGTGGATTTTCATTTCTTTTTTCCCCAAACTTTGAAAATGGATTTTCATTTCTTTTTTCCCCAAACTTTGAGCCCCTGCCACACGATTCTCCAAGTGACCACTAGGTGGCAACTGATTCACAGGAAAGTTTAAGTACTTAAGTATACATATCCATCAGAAATAGTTTGGCAGATTGAACTGATTTCCCATAAAAATGCATCTCATAAGACTGGTTTTTTCCACTTTTTCCCTATTTACGCCCAGACTTTTCGGCTTCCAGGTGGCACTGCAACCAAATGAAGCGACCAATGGCAAAAAGATTTGGGGATTTTCTGTGATACATGTGTATGTACCTACACGCGGTTTTGTTCAGATCTAGGGGGATTATTTCCACAAAGTGTCCTAAAAGTGCCATTTTCTCAGACAATAGCTCTTAAGGTGTAAGACCACGCAATACGTGATTATAATTTTCTTAATGGAATACTGATGCAACAATTGAATGTTGATGTAACATCTGCCACTTATTGGAAGTAACTGAGTTCCAAGATACGGATTTAGCAATGGTCAAAACATCCTACACAAACACAAAAACAGTACGATTCAAGGGGTCCACTGCATCCATATCTGTTCAGATTTGTGCAGTGCTGTTGGTGCCAGATGCACCTACTGTCACAACCCTCGTGTGAATGCCTTGCCTGTCTCCTTGCAATTCAGCCGTTTGCATGTATATTAACCCCTTTGTGCAGAATACAAAATTTTGCCAATTTTTCCTGTTGTTCATGAGCCTATTTAAGCTTTATAACTCAGGATTTGTGTCACAGAGATTTTTGAAAATTATTCCAGTGGAGCTAGACATTTGGAAATTCGATTACAGAATTGTTTAGGAATTAAATTTTGGAATTTACGGATGCAGGCTTCTATATCTGCGCAAAGGGGTGAAGTGTATGTGTGTTGTGATTGGTTTACGTTCTGTGTGTCCCTCCCCCTCGGCTAAATCTCGTAATGCGTTTGTGCTCTTAACAAAGGCGTAACGTGTATTTAAGCCCTCTAGTGTGCGTGCAAGTTGTTGGATTGAAAATATCATGCGAGTCATCCTAGTCAATGTTTAGTTCTAAAACTCTTTAGACTTTGTCTAATGGAGCTAGTGCCTTAGTGACAGCCTTTTCCTGAAGAAGACATTCCAATCATTTAGTTAATTTGAACAGGCTTCCAATCCGAATCAAAGTCCAGAATTGAGACCGTGGTCTAGTCAACTCAGCTCAACTCAAGTCTGTTCCTGTTCATTTACTCACGTTATCAAGAACAAGCTTACAATCTTATCAGGGTCCACGACTGGGACCGCGTTCTTGCTAACCCAGAAGTGTCCAATCTTATCCACGAAGGGCCACTCTGGGTGCTGGTTTTTGTGACTGCCCAACACTAATACACCTGCTTCTAATTATCAAGGTCTTGATTGAAACCATCATTGTAGCCCCCGGACGAAGTCGGGCGGCTTCTATGGATTTACGTGTGTTGTCTCCGCCGCTGCCGCATCCGCTTCCCCGTCCGCGTCCGTAGGCACTTTCTTGTGGACGCAGTACAGGCTGCAATTTTTGACCGATTACTTTCATATTTGGTTTGGACCTGTGTTACACTTTACTTATTACATCTATCGATTTTGGTTGCCATGGCGACAGAATTAGTCGAATAATATGCAAATTGGTAGCAAAACATATAGATTTCCTTGTGGACGCAGTACAGGCTGCAGTTTTCCATCGAATACTTTCATATTTGGTATGGACATGTGTTACACTTCACATATGACACCTACCAATTTTTGTTGCCATTGCGATAGTAATGGCAGAATAATATGCCAATTTGTGCTAAAACATGCACTCTTCCTTGTAGATGTTGTACAGGCTGTAATTTTTGACCGATTACTTTCATATTTGGTATGTACATGTGTTATACTTCACTTATGACACCTATCGATTTTGGTTGCCATGGCGACAGTTTTGGCCGCATAATACGCACATTAGTGGCAAAACATAGAGATATCCTTGTGGACGCAGTCCAGGCTGCAATTTTGGACCGATTACTTTTATATTTGGTATGGTCATGTGATATACTTCACTTATAACACCTATTGATTTCGGTTGCCATGGCGACAGTATTGGCCGAATAATGCGCAAAAAAGGGGAGAAGCGGGCTTTCGGGGGCTACACCCATGCGGTCGCAGCCGACTGGACTGTCTAGTAGCCCTGGGCTGTAATAAAGACCTGCACTCACACTGGCCTTTCACGAATAAGATTGGACACCCCTGTGGTAACCCATCCAGTTTGCTCCCCTCATCCAGCTTTATAGGAACATGCTTCCAATCCTGAACGGGAGCCAGGACTGGGACTACGTTCCCCTCAGGCAACCTCTCCATCAATGGCGTAGGTTGAATGTGAGAGTTGGTAGGGACACCACAAGTAATGCAAGCGTGCACAGCGCAAGAGCTGGAAATGACTGTACTTGCAATAATCTGAGTGTAAATACTGCCTTTTCCGTATACAGAGATTATCAGAATGAGATTTGTTTTTAATGATGTTAGGCAAGGTACCTCCATAATTTTCATAGATAGATGCTATATTCATGTCTATTTTGTATCCAAACACTTTCGATCTGATTTTTCATAACACACTTACAATTGTTATTATGTATGTTATGTACTTTTATTATGAAGCTTAACAATACCGAATAATTGAAGTACTCCCAATTTATATGTTCTGTTCATGATGGTATGTTATATTATTAGAGAACATTACCACCATTGTACGATAATGCAGGGGTTCCCAAACTCTGCCCTGGGGACCCACCCTGTCTGCTGGTTTTTGTTTCAGCCACAATTGCACTCCCAGAATTTGGGACTAATTTTTAACTGCACTACCCAAACGCAAATGGATTATTTTACATTTTTAAGCCAAATTATGTCAGAAGTTGGTATTCAGGCTATTGCTGGAGAGCTGGAGAGTTGCATATCAATATTTTACTTTACTGCGCAAAAAAAAAATTGAGGGAACACTTGATCACCGTAGTATAACGCCAAGTCTGTTAAACTTCAGGAATATCAATCTGTCCTTTTAGGAAGCACAATTTGGTGCAAATGAAATTGACAACAGATGCAAGAGAGAGGCAAAACCAAGACAAACCCCAAAAAGTAATGGGTTCTGCCTGCGGTGGCCACAGAGAATTGCTTTCTCCTTATGCTTCCTAACAGATTACTCTCTAGTTTTGTGTTCTGCTAGTGTCCTTGTCACAACTGGTAGCATGAGGTGGTACCTGCAGCCCAATCATATTGCACAGGTAGTGCAGCTCCTCCAGGATGGCACATCCGTACATGCAGTTGCATGAAGGTATGCTGTGTCTCCCAGCACAGTCTCAAGTGCATGGAGGAGATACCAGGAGACTGGCTGTTACACAAGGAGAGCTGGACAGGGCTGAAGAAGGGCATCAATCCAGCAGCAGGACCGGTATCTGCTCCTTTGCGGAGAAGGAATAGCAGGAGCGCTGCCATAGCCCGACAAATGTCCTCCAGCAGGCTAGTGGTGTGCATGTTTCTGACCTCACTGTTAGAAACAGACTCCATGAGGGTGGCATGAGGGCCCGACCTTCTCTAGTGGGACCTGTGCTCACAGCCCAGCACTGCAGCTGGATTGGCATTCATCAGAGAACACCAGAATTGGCAGGTCTGCCACTGGCGCCCCATTGTCTTCACAGATGAGGGCAGGTTCACACTGAGCACGTGACAGGTGCAAAAGAGTCTCGATACACCGTGGTGAACGTTATGCTGCTTGTAACATCATCCAGCATGACCGATTTGGCGGTGGGTCAATGATGGTCTGGGGAAGCATATCCTTCAGGGGTCGCACAGACCTTTATGTCATAGCCAACGATATCCTGACTGCTGTTAGGTACTAGGATGAAATCCTAAGAGTGATTAACAGACCTTATGCTGGTATTGTGGGTCCTGGGTTCCTCCTGGTGCTGGACAATGCCCGGCTTCATGTGGTCAGAGTGTGGAGGCTGTTCCTGGATGACAAAAGCATTGATGCCATTGACTGGCCCTCTCATTCCTCTGACCTAAATCCTATTAAGCACCTATGGGTGTTATGTATTAATGCATCTGATGGTACCAAGTACCACCACAAACTATGCAGGAGCTCACTGATGCCTTGATCCAGGTCTGGAGGGAGATCTCTCATGACACCATCCGCCGACTCATCAGGAGTAACCACAGAAGTTGTCGGGAGTGCATACAGGCTCGCGGGGGGCATACACACTAAAGTGTCACATTATGAGTTGCTGTGATAATATTTATGCAAGTTGGATAAGCCTGTGATTTCAATTTTTAACTTTAATTTTTGGGCTGATTTTGAATCCAGCCCTCAATGGGTTGATGATTTTGGTTTCTATTGACCGTTTTTACGTCATTTTGTTCTTAACATATTATGCAATGTACATCAGCAAAGATTTTAAACTTGAATGATTCATTTTATCAAGATCTGATATGTGATGTAAGTGCTCCCTTAATTTTTTGGAGCAATTTATATGACAAATTGCTTTTTTTGCATGAAAAGAGGAATATTGAGACTCTTCAAATTGTAAAATCAACTGACTTTTAATTGTTGAAACTGTGGACACGTGGTCTCTAAAACTAACCACTTATTAGGTAATTAAGATCTCAAAGACAAAGTAAATTATGATAAGTCAAACCAGTTTGGTGTTATATTTGTGATTGGTTTTAGGAAAACCATTTGGAAAGACACCTGTCTTCAGCAGCTTTTTGATTCACCAGAGTCTTGAATTTTATCATTTAAAGCAATGTGGGAAGACTCGAGGCTGGGTTTTCCCGGCCTTGGCCTCAAAATGCTGTGACTTAGACTTGGATTCGGACTTCGCATCGCTCCATCTGGCCTCAGCCGTTTAGGCCGCTAAATTTCGTAACATAAAGACGCTGTTACATGTTTTTCTCTCAATCACCACAATTCAATCAAAAGACATTATTATGTCATTACGGTAATAATATCCTAATGGTCTTGCAGCTCCAAACTGAAGTACTGCGTGGCTGACTGTTCTTTTCTTTTACAATGTCTTCAACTTCACAGATAATTCAGTTTGCATTGTACGACCAAGAAGATATTATGCAGAAGTAGGGACCAAAAAAGCATCGGGCAGGTTGCAAATTCTGTAGTTCATCATCCCGAAACTCAGCGAGTTCAAGAGAACAACTTCCAATTTCACCTGGCACCCTCAAATTGTACGAAAGACATAGTCAGGGGATGTATTGGTGCCCCCAAGCTGACCGCGGGAGAGATCCCACCAGGTCCATCCCAATTCACTGGAACGGGGTGTCATTGACTGGCAAGGGGATCAGGGGTGCCGGAGCTGGCTTGACCGGGGAGGTCAACTGGCATGTGAGACAGCTCCGACAGAACTTCCTTACCTCTCCATAATCGCCTGGCCAAAAGAAATGGTCTGTTGTGCATAACAGGGTTTTCTCTTGCCTTAGGTGTGCCCTGAACAGGGGACTATTTGCTAACATCATCACTTAGGTGACTTAAGGTCTGGGCATGACCATTAGCTCCTTCACTTCTTCCCTCTTCTCCATGGCATAGTAGAGGAGATCCTTCTTTATGAGAAAATATTGGGTTCGTTTTTTCCCCTTTCCACAGGGGGCGCCTTCTACCTCCCACGCCCTTGACCAGGCTTGCTGTAGGTTGGGGTCTTGTAGCCGCTCCACACCGAACCACACTGGACGTTCCTGAGAGGGGAAATCAGACATAGAGAGGGTTAGTGGTTGCTCACCTTCTTCATGTGCCTCTTCCGCTTCTGCCCCTACGACAACGCATTCCCCCAGCCAGGCCATATATGGGCCATCCTTCCTCTCCTTGGTCCGGCGCCTTTGTTTCTTCACCCTGCTGCCAACCCCTGCACCGGTCCGATAACACCAAAGGGCGTTGAAACCCGGGAAGTCTCGTCCTAATGAGAGTGGGATGGGGAGCTCTTCCACCACATCTGCCACTATCAGGTCAGATCCAGGGGCGTGCTTGACGCGCAGTTTCACAGCGAGCACCTCTTAAAAGTCTCTGATACACACTTCTGCCACACCTGCATTTGATTTTCAGTTGATTGAAGCAGACAAATGAGGATTAACAGCTTGAAAAATGGTGGTGCGCAGTTGTGCAGCGGCTTCTCAAGCTCTCGATGAATCAACCTCTTTTTCTCCTCTTCTCTCCCGGAGGAAGTGTGCATATAGTTCATCTGAACTTATGACACTCAGGAATTCTGCTGTTCATCTGCCAGCATACGTGAAAGCAGTGTTAGGCAGATTGGCACTGTTAAAAACAGCGGGCTGGAACGCAAAGAGACACCGGCTGAAGGGCAGGCGGAAGCGGTGCGCACATAGACAGAAGCGAGGGAAGCGAGGCGGCCTGCTCGCCAAGCTAAAGGCTAACAACAGACCTGCTCTCCCTTCACTCTTCCTAGCGAACGTTCGTTCACTGGATAATAAGATGGATCTGCTTCGGCTCCGCATGACAAGCTACAGGGACATGAGGAATTGTTGCGTCTACATCCTAATGGAGTCTTGGCTAAACAGTAGCATGCCGGACATAGTATTCCAGATCAACGGGCTAACACTTTTTCGAGCCGACCGTGACCATCTGTCGGGGTGGAAAAGAGCTGGTGGTCACTGTGTCTACATTAACAGAGGTTGGTGTTAAAACTGTTCCTTGGTTAGCAGTCAACTGAACTTCTGGGCAGCAGCGTAGACTGACAGGCCTGATTGCAGCAATATCTCTTTGCGCAGGCGGGGGTAAAAATGGGCTTCTGTGGGTGGTCGAAGTAGGCCTGTTAGGCGACGCCAGTCAGGAAGGGTGGCAGGATCCCGACCCACTCATCCTGTTACAACTCTCATTCTGCTAGTCTCTCAAATGTGTGGAGGAAGGCCGTGGCATCGCCTTCCTCTGACATTTTTGTAATTCAGGAGGTCCAGTTGTTCCATGGTGGGGGCTCTTCCTAATGGTGTGTGCCAGGTGGGAAACTTGTTCCGATACAGCTCAGGAGGCCTGCTGGGCCCCCATGTTGGTCTTAACTAATGCCCGAACCAACTCCTCCATCTTGCCTGTAGGGTAACCAGAGAGAAACAGAAAGAGACCAAAACGCATAGCCTCAACACCTGGGACCAAATTCATCCCACAGAATTAATCCCAGTAATATTAATGGTTACCACAGACAGTCAATATGCCCACATGCCTGTTTCAGTGCCCACATTCTTCTCCAGTGTGGCGAGACATTGGAAAAACAGGCGCTGACTAGGCGGGACATTGGGACAAAACCAGCCCACAGGGTGGGGAGTTTATTTTTTTATTTGACAAAACAAGAAAATAGGCACAAAAAATAGCGCATATTGAATAGCAACTTGACTTGCGTTTATACTAAGAAAGAAAAAAGTATTCACGGCCGTTAACAGCTTTGCTGGGGCTCGTTCAGAATATCTCCGTCCTCCGCTGGCTTTGGCCCTGCTGCCCACTCTCCCCACCATCGGAATCTTAAATCAGAAGTGATAAACATGCGGTTAGTTAAAAGCTTTGTAAGTTCACTCCTCGCCAGCCTCCTTGCAACTGCACGGCTCCTCCTTTTCAGCTTTGGTCACGTTTGACAATTATGAGGCGCAGCAGTGTTCCCTTGTGCGACTCCTCCGGGCCCGCCTAGCCTTATGACTTGCAGGTGGCGGGGACTGTCCATGGTCCTGCAAGTCTAGGGAGTGCTGCGCGGGCGTCGGCTCTCCATCCGCTGTTCGGGGTGCTGAAGTTTCGTTCTGCACTGGTGATGAAAGGGAGGGGAAATAGCTGTTGTGGGTGTGCTGACGTGGTCGAGGGGCGCAGCCGCGACCTGGTTTGTCACAGCATGTAAAGCAGGGTAAGTAGTTTTTGTATGAATAGATTCGTATTTGTATCGTATGAGTTTTCATTTTGGGTACGTAAGTGCATGTAATTATCAACTACAACTTCATTTGAGCCAGAAAACCCATTTTCTTTGAGCTGGTCAGGCCACATCATTTCATTCCACTGAAATAATCAGAGCTGTAATAATTCAGCACATGTTATATTATTTGGGCTGTGTTGACCCCTGATCTTATCAGTTTTCAAGCACCTTTTTCATTCTCGGTATTTTAAAGTGATGATATTTAAAGACAGCCATTTAGAACTTGTTTGTTTTCTTTCAGGATAAGTGGACACTGTTCACATATTGTCGGCCTGGTTAAGTCTCTGCAAGGGTTGAAACTGCACAACTTCAGTTAAGTACTGAATGTGAAATGGCAATGAACTTCATTTGCTTACATTCGAGCAGACGCAGTCTAGTGTTTGTCCATCTTGTTCACATTGAGTTGCATGTGAGGCCATCCACATGCCTTAATTCATCGCAAACACTTTGCCAGCTGCGTTTTTAGCTTTAGAAATTTAGAAATTTAGCTCCCTGGGTGGGGTCCTGGACAAGGCTCCTACTGGGGATTCCATGCTTCTACTGGGAGACTTCAACACTTATGTGAGCAACGACGAAGACACTTGGAGGGGGGTGATTGGGAGGAACGGCCTCCCTGATCTGAATCAGAGCGGTGCTTTGTTATTGGATTTCTGTGCTAGTCATGGATTATCCATAACAAACACCATTTTTGAGCATAAGGGTGTTCATAAGTGTACTTAGTACCAGAGCACCCATACCCAAAGGTCGATGATCGATTTTGTAATCATGTCATCAGATCTACAGGTATATGTCTTGGACACTTGGGTGAAGAGAGGGGCTGAGCTGTCTACTGATCACCACCTGGTGGTGAGTTGGATCAGATGGCGGGGAAGACTGCCAGACAGACCTGGGAAGCCAAAACATGTTGTGAGGGTGGACTGGGAACGTTTGGTGGAGGACCCTGTCCAGAGGATTTTCAACTCACACCTCCGGAAGAGCTTTTCCCATATCCCAGGGGAGGCCGGGGACATGGAGTCCGAGTGGACCCTGCTCAAAGTCTCTATTGTGGGAGCGGCCGCCGCAAGCAGTGGCCTGAAGGTTGTTGGTGCCAGTCGTGGCGGCAACCCAAGAACCCGATGGTGGACCCCAGCGGTGAGGGAGGCCGTCGAGCTGAAGAAGGTGGCCTTTTGGGCTTGGTTGGCCCAGTGGACCCCCGACTCGGAAGACCAGTACTGGTAGGCTAGAAGGACTGCAGCCGCGGTAGTTGCTGAAGCAAAAGCTCGGGTTTGGGAGGAGTTTGGGGAGGCCATGGAGAAGGACTTTCAGGTGGCCTCAAAGAGGTTCTGGGAAACCGTCAGACTCAGAAAGGAGAGGCAGGGCTTCGCCCAGGCTGTTTTCAGCAGGGGTGGTGAACTGCTGAACTTGACTGAGGATATTGTCTGGCGGTGGAAAGAGCACTTTGAGGGACTCCTGAATCCGGCAGACATGCCCTCCATTGAGGAAGCAGGGACGGAGGACTCAGGCAACTTCCAGTGACTTTCATGGTGAAAGTCACTGAGGAGTGACGTGGTTGAAAAAAAGCTCCGCAGTGGCAAGTCACCAGGGATGGACGAGATTTGTCCTGACATGCTAATGGCCCTGGATGTTGGGGGGCTGTCATGATTGACACGCCTGTTCAACATCGCGTGGATGTCGAGTACAGTACCCATGGACTGACAGACTGGGGTGGTGGTTCCCATTTTTAAAAAAGGGGACCGGAGGGTGTGCTCCAACTATAGGGGGATCACACTGCTCAGCCTCCCAGGAAATGTCTATGCCAGGGTGCTAGAAAGGAGGCTCCACTCGATTGTCAAACCTCGGATTCAGGAGGAGCAATGCGGGTCCATTCCGGCCGTGGAACAGTGGACTAACTTTTTACCCTCGCATGGACACTGGAGGGGTCATGGGAGTTTGCCCATCCAGTCCACATGTGTTTTGTGGACTTGGAGAAAGCTTATGACTATGTCCCACAAGGGATCCTGTGGGGGGTGCTGCAGAAGTATGGGGCTACAGGGCTGTTAATTCGAGCCATTCGATCCCTGTACAACCAATGCCGGAGTTGTGTCCACGTTCTTGCCATTAAGGTAGACTCGTTTCCAGTAGCTGTTGGACTCCGCCAAGGGTGCGCCTTGTCACCTATTCTGTTCATGATTTTCATGGACAGGATATCAAGGCGCAGCTGAGGTTTGGAGGGTGTCCATTTTGGTGGCCTCAGGATTTCATCTCTGCTGTTTGCAGATGATGTGGTCCTGTTGGCATCATCACGCTCTGACCTCCAACACACACTGGAGCGGTTCGCAACTGAGTGTGAAGCGGTTGGAGTGAAGATCAGCACCTCCAAATCTGAGGCCATGGTTCTCTCCCGGAAAAAGGTGGATTGCCCCCTTCATGTGGGGGGTGAGTTGTTACCCCAAGTGGAGGAGTTCAAGTATCTCGGGGTCTTGTTCACGAGTGAGGGTAGGATGGAGCCTGAGATTGACAGACGGATCACTGCAGCATCTGCAGTGAAGCGGCTGTTGTACCGGTCCGTTGTGGTGAAGGAGCTGAGCATAAAAGAGAAGCTCTCGATTTACTGGACGATCTACGTTCCAACCCTCACCTATGGTCACGGGCTTTGGGTAGAGACCGAAAGAATAAGATGGCAAATATAAGCGGCCGAAATGAGCTTTCTCTATAGGGTGGGTGGGCTGGCCCTTAGAGATAGGGTGAAGAGCTCGGACATCCAGGAGCAGCTCAGAGTAGAACCGCTGCTCCTCTGCGTCGAGAGGAGTCAGTTGAGGTGGTTTGGGCATCTAGTACAGTTGTTTTCCAGGCATGTCCAGCTGGGAGGAGGCCCCGAGGCAGACCCAGGACATCCTGCAGGACTATATCTCCCGGCTGGCCTGGGAGCAGCTTGGGTTCCCCAGGTAAAGTTGGAGGAAGTGGCTGGGGAAGGGGGAACCTGGGCCTCTCTACTTAGTCTGTTACCCCCGCGACCCGGCCCCGGATAAGCGGAAGACAAAGGATGGATGGATGGATAGCTCCCTGTAGCAGAGCAGTGTATCTTTCATTGGAATTACATGTTCCCCCAGCGCATGTAAGAGCCGTTTTCAAAAAAGTCAGCAACCGCGCCTATTACACACAGCTAATGACTAAATTGGTTGTGGGACAACATCCTGGTACTATCGGGGTAGGCAGGACCTAAGTTAGATAAGGCAATCTGATTGGTTGTTTATGTACACGTTTGACAGGTCGGAAAGGTCCGTTGCTGGCCCTCATTACCATGATGCTGTATTAATTATCTGATATCAGACATCCTGGCTTGATTACATGAAGTGGTATTTTTTTTTGTCTGACGAGTAGTATAGAATCATCTTTCCAAGAATCACCCCAAATGAATTTCACATGATTTCTTTGAGGCATAACTGACAGATTTATCATCATTCATAAGTAAAGCACAGTTCTAGTAAGAGAAGTCATTTAGAGCGCATTGTGAGGGCCCATAGTATACCAGGTTACTTGTGGAGCGGTTTTTCATGGCTCTGAGGGCCTGTGCAGATCATGTGTGAGCCAATGCATTTCCTTTTGCTTTATATATAAATGCTGCCCGTTAAAAATTGGCCTCGGTTTCCCATATTTTTTTGGTCTTAAATGATAAACAGAGTTTCTTTGTATTGCAGGCCTACACAAACATGTAGGCTTCCAAAGCGTGTTTCTGATGATTATTTTTCAAGCGCTCAAATAAAATTAATTTCCATTATCTAAAATCCATGCATCTATTCTCTTATTTTGGTTTCTTTGTATTTAGTTGATTGGTTGATTGCAGTAGAATTTAAAATTTTGACTTTGAATATTAGATGTCAACTACTCGAACCTGAATTCAGACATTCGGTGGTGACCTGGAATCAGCCTTGGCCTCGGAGGGTGGTGACTAGGTCTCATTCTTGGCATTGCAATTAATTAAAAAACAGCTTGCTAATTCTGTAATTGTGGTTGGAACGAAAATCAGCATACATAAGTGGGTCCCCTCCGCCGAGTCTGGGAACCCCTAATGTATTAGCTAGCTATCGCTCACAAGCTAAGTAGCTTGCTAGCTAGTGCTCCAACGTCAGTTACATTCTGATGCCCCCCACACAATTAACGGGTATACAAGTCAGCCTTGGAAATGCATGGCTTGGTTTCTGTGTGACCCAACATCCCACGTCGTCCCCACATAAGTTAGATAACAGTTTTAACACTCAGAATTTTTTTTTGACCAACCACTATTTGTCATTTTCAAACCATCTGAATTTAATTGTTTAAAGCAAAGAAACTCAAAATTTTCATTTTTAAATGCATTCTTGTAGCCTAAATCTTTAATCTCTAATTCAGTGTCTACTTGAACTTCAAACAAAAACTGGGTGCCTGCAAGGCACTCACATCCAGTTGCCGACGGTCTTGCATTGGCAAAATGGTCAATCAGGTAAAAACAGACCAGCTGAATGTAAAATAAAGTCCTACGCCAAAGGACAGGAGTAGGTTAATAACATAGCATCGCGGCAAGCAACGGTAACGCTGTCTGATTTTCCTAAGGTGCTCCACGTCTGCACATCGCTCAAGAAGACATAGAAACATAGAAATTTACTTCAGGCGGTATTACCCTCGCCTCATGTTCCCCTATACTTTCTTTTTTCCCATTTTTGTCTTTGTTCTCTGATGACTGCATTTTCAGGGAAGTCAGTTAGATTGGTCATCATATTTCCCATGAGTCTCTGCCAAGAAAGTAAGTGGAAGGATATTTTCCATAACATAAACAAAAATGTGCAGTCTTTACTCTGTCAATTTCAATAAAAAAATAATTATCTAACATAGGCCCTATACATATACTGACACAGTGAAAATGCAACACTCATATTTAATAACCAAAAAGAAGAAGAACCAATGTTTTTGAATTAAATTTTAATACACATAGAAAAAAGGATTTCATTGTTCATAACACTGTAAAGTTTCATCACATTATCTCAAAAAATGTTTCCCATATGCCATTGTGAATGCACAGACCCTCCACAAACTGTCAGTGTCCTCCCTGTGCTTGGACACATGCGCGTAAATGGCGAGGCATCAATTTGCACAAATGTCGCACAGTTGCTTGGGGAATGTCCCTCCACTCCTCCTATAGTGCTGCCGTCAACTCAGCGACTTCGCCTGGTTGACGTTGACGCTGGCGCAGACGATGACCCAGTTCATCCCACATGTGTTCAGCGGGGTTAAGATCAGGTGAAATGGATGGCTATGGGTGAACATCGATCCCTGCTCATTGGAGAAAGTCTCTGGTGAGGCGTGCAGTATGGGGATGGGCGTTGTTGTGTTGGAACGTGAACGGCAATCGTTGTTGACCATGGTTGTTCAATAGTGGTTGGAGAACTGGACTTAAAATCTCATCCACATATCGCTGTGCTGTAAGACCTCCACAAATCACAACAAGTTCATTCTGAAATCTCACATTAATGGCAGCCCAGACCATCACACTACCCCCACCAAACCCATTTCTCTCCAGAACACATCCGTCTTGATGATATTCATATTGCCTCCTGTACACCCGTTGTCGGCAGTCGGCAAATGACACACAGAACCTTGATTCGTCTGAAAAACCCAACAATGGAAGACTTGTGGCGGCCAAAGACGATGACGTCAAGAAAACTGGTGTCTGTTGTCCCTGTGATGTTGTGTCATGATGTTGCCTTGATACGGCCTCTGGCACCTTAACCCCACAGCTCACAGTCGCCGAATCACAGTCATGGCATGGATGGGGCGTCTGTGGCGTCCTATCGTGTTCCGAGCCGTGTCTGCTGCTGTTTGGAACCGATTCCTCAGATGGATCCTATGGATGTGTCGGTCCTGACGTGCCGTCGTAACCGGAAGTTGTCCTTGTCGGGGGCGGTCATGAACGCTTCCTGTCTGTTGGTAGCGAAGCTCCTGTCTGTTGATGGTGGATGGACTGACCCTGAACCGGTGGGTAACCTCTCTTTGAGATGTTCCCCCATGCAGCATCTCCAAAGTTCGCTCACTCTGCTGTTCTGTAAGCCGTGGCATCCTGACATGGATGCTGATGGGGATGAACCACTGTGCCTTTTATGCGTCCAATGTCTTGCTTTACACTTGCATGTCATTCAAGTGATGCATTCAACCTGCTGCTAATGGCATGGCAAAAGTTGTGTTTTGGGATTGTGATCCCCTGATAGACACACAAACTGGGTTTGAATCTGGACTTGCACAAATTCCAGCTTTTAACCTTCATACCACTATATCTCTTCTGAGGTAATTTTGAAGGCTTCAAAAAATCAGCTTCGATTTCAAAAATTAGGCGTTGCGTTTTCACTGCGTTTCAGTATATTTACATGATTATCAAATATTGACAAATTGAAATCTTCAGAATATTACTTCCCAGGACAGAGATTTGTTTTTGTTGTTGTTTATAATGCTGAAAAACAACTATGATTGCGCATATCAAGCGTTGCAAAGGACTGTCTTGGCAAAGCATTTCTGATGGTGAGAGTCATATTCCTTTTTTTTCGAGGCAGCATTGAGTTTAATTGTGGACAGACCCCCATCACACGTGGGCTTGGGTGCAATTGCACCTCCAGTATTTCTGCTACCGGTCATCAATTACAACTAGTATCAATTAATTTTTGAATTTCGTTCACTTTCCACAACCTCACTTATTGCTACAAATCATCTCCGCGCACTCCCAAAACCCGCTCAGTTCCCGCAGAGTGGACACTGAAACCAAGTGAATGGATATATGGCTATGTTATCTAGCCACTTTGCAATCCTGTCTATTAAGCATCTTTTTGTGTTGTATTGCTTTTTTGATGCACTTCAGATTAGACCATTGAATCTGTATGGATTGGACAAAGCCGCAAACTGAACAATTCATTGAATTGGATCATGTTCGACTTATGATTTCGCGTTTCTTTCGTTTTACCCACTGAATCAAAGATGGTTGGGATACTTTAGCTACATCTGAAAATTTGTTGGGACATTTATCCGGACCATCCCAACCCAAATCTATGCATATGCACTCCATCCTCTGAAGCAGTTCAGTGCTGGCGGAGTCTGTGTGACACCTGGCAGCGTCCCAGAAGCCTGGCCAGGAATTGTAGCTCAAGTGTAGCTTGTTGCAACTGAGCTAAACTGTCTATTTTCCTCGGGGTTCCGTCTCTGTTATCCTATCTTGAGGTTTGCCCCCAGTCTCTACCATATTACCATCAATAAACTACTAGTTGGATTGTGCTTCTGACTCCGTGCTTGATTCCTGGGCTGGTCTGTAAGCGTAGGGCAACTTTTGTGCCAAATGTTTTTGTCTCTCTTTTTTTTTTTGGTGTTTTTCTGTGCTTTTTATGATGTGTCCTTACCTGAGAATTTACTGTTTTGTGTCAATGTTTCAGTTTGAGGAATATGAATAGGAAGCGCGGTTATTCACTATTTAAAATGTTAAGCTGCCATTGTGTTCATTGCAGGTGGAAAAATCCCAGACTTTCACCCCCTTCATATGGACCACCCTGGTGAGTGGTGAAGATGGCCTTTTCTAATCTGCTTTTCTTGGTAATGACATACATAGTTCTGTACAGTGTGATTACAAAACTTTCCAGGCACGTTTTCAACCCAGAATAGGCCCAATGACGCTCCTGTAAACCGCTGCTTTTTCAGAAATGGAAAAATGAGCTGATCTCTTGGAACCCGGAGCAGTTCTGTGGAATCAAGACGGTGGTCATTCCCAGGGAAATGCTCTGGCTGCCAGACATTACAATCATGGAACGGTTGGTCGTTTGTCAATTGCAGTGCTGTGATATTTGAGGTATTAAGGGGTCTTCAGGGTAAAAATTTCAATTTTTTTTTTTAAAAATTTGATATTTTTGATTTTCACATGAAATAAATAAAATAAATAAAGGAATGCAGTGAGATGCCAGTAAACACCAAGAATCTATGTTTTCCCTCTGCCTCAATTGTTACTCGTCACTGTAAATGCAAATTAACGAAAATCACTATTTTGACTGATTTTCAACCTTGTGGCATTCATAAAATCATTAATATTCATCTGATTGACTTGAAATTTGAAGTTGTATCTGTTGGAGATCAATGAAATGATTTTCTAGATAGGTTCATCTCTAGGGGGTTAATTTTGAAAATGAAGCAAGTTGATGATAACGATTTTTGTTATGGTTACATAACAGAGCTCATTAAATATTTATAAATGTTCCAAACAAAAAAATCCTATTTCATTATATGAGACTAATTTGAGTAAAATCTGACTATGGGTTATTGAAATATCAGTGCCACAAAATATTTTCAGATTTTGTCATTAAAGTGCCGTTTCCATGGCAACCATGCAAATTTTTATCAAAATACTACATTTTATGAGGTTAAAATCATATTGAGTATATTTATTTCTTAGTTTTTACATTATTATGGCTATTTTTACACTTTACCCTGAAGACCCTTTAAGGGCCCAATTTCACTTTTTTTGATGGACAAGTATTCTCAACTTGTTCTGGTTTACTTTGCCAAAGAAGAAATCAAATAATTTATTCACCCAAGTCAAGTCACCCCAGCCTGAAATTTTTGTCAGTTAAAAATGCTTGTTCCCCTATTTATAAAATTGCTTCACTTTTATTTTTGTTTCCGTCAACACACCAAAAACAAGCTGGTTTGGTTAATTCATTGTAGTTTAAATTTCATTGCAAAACGTTTCACAATTTTTGAACCTCCACTGCAAGAAATAAATAAAATAAATACACCCCGCACTGACTATTACAAAAGATCTCTCCATTATCAAGGATCAATAATGTGGAACAATCTACCTCAATATATTCGATCCATAACTTCTCTACAGTCATTCAAGAAATATTGTAGACTTTTATCTATAGCCTGAATTAAGTATAACTGATTTTAGCCACTGATAAACCTTGGTATTTGTCTAATATTTTATTTCAATATAAAACTGTACAAGTGCCCCTACTTTTGGTTGTGCTCTTTTGCAAATGTTTATGTTGAAATCCTTAATGTGTGTATGTAGGTATATATGTGAGTGTGTCTATATATATATGTATGTATATGTGTAGGTATGTATATATGTGTATGTATATCCCCCCCCCCCCCCTCTTGTCTTATGAGTATGTATCTCTATGTATTCTACGCTTTGTCACTCGTTGGTTTGGTTAATGTTTTTGTTTATTTTTATTGTGCAGGGCCCCTTGGAAGAGCAGTTTCCTAACTGAAAGGGTTACCCTGTTGAAATAAAACGGAAATAAAAAAAAAAAAAAAAAAGATCATAATTGGTAGGCCATTAGTCATGCCAAGTTCTGCCCTTAGCAAAACGCTATATATCCCCGGGTTCAGCTTAAAAATCAGCTTTCGTTCCAAAACCCAATAAACACTTAGCCAGTTTTTCCACTAACTGTGACATATTTACGCAGCCAATCAGCCAAGGAGAATCCCGCACTGCCAACAGGCCCCGATTGCTTAGCGACCCCTGTTTTGGGCAAAATAAAAATATGTGTGTCATCTCTATGCTGCAAGCACTACGGAAAAAAAATGTTTCCCTAATTTCTCCGTCGGGAATGCGTTTTCCATCAGTGGGCATAGTTTTCTCCCCGCTGACCAAGTTCTTGGCTGCACTGAGCAGCAAATTCGCAAAAAGGACAGTGTACTACATGTGGACGAGAGTCATCAATTATCACTGAAACATGGAAATGTTTACGTCTGTGATAGTGACTTGCAGGCATTTGACTTAAAATCACACTTCTTTAAATACATTGCATTTTGCCAAATAATTGCAACAAAGTTCACGTTCCCTCAAAATTCCTTTTTCAAAGATTTACACTGCTGTGAAAAAGTATTTGCCCCCTTCCTTATTTCTTATTTTTTTGCATATTTGTCAAACTTAAATGTTTCAGATCAAACAATTTTAATATAAAACAAAGATAACCCGATTAAATAAAAAAATGCCGTTTTTAAATGATGATTTCATTTATTGAGGGGAAAGAGCTATCCAAACCTACCTGGCCTGATGTGAAAAAGTAATTGCCCCCCATTCTCAAATCATGAATTAACTGTGATTAACCACATTTTTTTAATCCAATTTCACTAGCTACACCCAGGCCTGATTACTGCTAGACCTGTTGAATCAAGAAATCACTTCATTAGAACCTGTGTGACATAGTGAAGTAGGCTAAAGGGTCTCAAAAAGCAACATGTCATGCCGTGAACGAAAGAAATTCAAGAACAGATGAGAAACAAAGAAATTGACATCTTTCAGTCTGGGAAGGGTTGCAAAGCCATTTCTAAGGCTTTGGGACTCCGGCGAATCACGATGAGAGCCAATATCAACAAATTGAGAAAACTTGGAACAGTAGTGAACCTTCCCAGGAGTAGCCGGCCAACCAAAATTACTCCAAGAGCGTATTGATGACTCATCCAGGAGGTCACAAAAGAACCCAGAACAACATCTAAAGAACTGCAGGCCTCGCTTGCCTCAGTTAAAGTCAGTGTTCATGATTCAACAATAAGAAAGAGACTGGGCAAAAATGGCACCCATGGGAGAGTTCCAAGGCGAAAACCACAGCTGACAAAAAAGAACACAAAGACTCATCTCACATTTGCCAAAATGCATCTTGATGATCCCCAAGACTTTTGAGAAAATATTCTGTGGACTGATGAGACAAAAGTTGAACTTTTTGGAAGGTGTGCATCCCGTTACATCAGGCGTAAAATTAACACAGCATTTCATAAAAAGAACATCATACCAAAAGTCAAACATGGTGGTGGTAGTGTGATGGTTTGGGGCTGCCTTGCTGCTTCAGGACCTGGACAACTTGTCAAAATTGATGGAACTATGAATTCTGCTTTCTATCCTGAAGGAGAATGTCCAACCATCAGTTTGTGATCTCAAGCTCAAACGCACTTGGGTTATGCAGCAGGACAATGATCTGAAACACACCAGCAAGTCCACCTCTGAATGGCTTAAAAAATAGAAAATGAAGATTTTGGAGAGGTCTAGTCAAAGTTCGGACTTAAATCCGCTCGAGATGCAGTTGCATGACCTTAAACAGGCCGTTCAGGCTCAAAAAACCCTCCAAAGTGGCTGAATTAAAACAACTCTGCGAAGAGTGGGCTAAAATTCTTCCACAGCGATGTGAAAAACTCATTGCTAGTTACCGCAAACGTTTGATTGCAGTTGTTGTCGCCAAGGGTAGCACAACCAGTTATTAAGATTTAGGGGGCAATTACTTTTTCACATAGGGCCAGGTAGGTTTGGATAGCTTTTTCCCCTTAATAAATAAAATCATCATTTAAAAACTGCATTTTGTATTTACTCGGGTTGTCTTTCTCTAATATTAAAATTTGTTTGATGATCTTAAACATTTAAGTGTGACAAATATGCAAAAAAATAAGAAATCAGGAAGGGGGCAAACACTTTTTCACCACACTGTAATTGCATCATGGTATAGTGTTTTAACTTGTTTAGCAAAACATATAAACAAATAATAAAGCTTTTCTATGTCTACTTTTCCCATGACAAAAAAGACATTTTTCTAAAAACGCTTCAAATTGATACATTGCATTTTGTGATGAAACTCTTCATTTCCACGTCAGTGTCAGTGTGTGAGTGGATATACTGTGGATAAGAATATGAGTTTTATCTGAGTTGGCTGCCTTTAGCTAAAGGGTTAAAATGATTACTTGGGATTTTGAATGTTAGTGAATTTAACCTCAGAGCTCCCATATTAAGATATGCACAGGCGCCCATCTCATGAGCTGGGCCCTGAATCCTATGCTACTCCTGAGTGGCTTGGATCTTGCTGAGTGTCATGAAGTGCAAGTCACTTTGCATAAAAGTGCCTGCTATATTGTCTCATTCAAATGTACATATTGTTTATCCGAGAATAATTACAATGCTTATGTCTGTGTGCTTGGCTGTAGCATACAAGATCACAACAAAATGTTTGTGATGCCTTACCTTCAAGTCTCCCATAATGGGACAGTGTCCATGGAATATGACTTTCAAGTTGTCAGCACCTGCGAAATGGACGCCTACAAGTTTCCCTTTGACACCCAGAGCTGTGACCTCACGTTCTGCTCTACACTCTATAAAGGTGAGCTGCTCTCCGGCAGATGCACTCTATAACCCCCTGCCTCTTAGCCTACTGGTGAGAATTTCACCTCTGATGTCAGTGAAGTCTAGAACCACACATCGCCCGTCGGCGGGTCGTAGACTTCCACCTCTGATACTAGTGGAGTCCAGAACCACACATCTCCCCCAGGTGAGTTCTGGAATTCTACCTCTGATACGAGTGACGTCTCGGACTGCACATCTCCCACAGGTGAGTTTTAGAATTCCACCTCTGATACTTGTGATGTCTAGAACAACACAACCCAACCAGATGAGCTTTAGAACATCTCCTCCCAGAGGAAAAGTCTAGAACCCTACCTCTTCTACCAGTGAACTCTGGAAGCACTTAACCCCAGCAAGAAAGACCTGGAGCCTCCTACTTCGACAGGTTAAATTTCAAAGCCCACCTCCTCTTCAAGTAAGCTGTCAAGCCCCACCTTTCCTGCAAGCGAACTCTTGAAACACACAACCCATACAAGTGAGCCCCAAAGGTTGCCAACAGCTTTATTTGACCCCGGAGTTTCCATAACATGAGACCTTGCAATATATCTCTCTCCTGTTCACAGAAAGAGAAATTAAAATCATTTCGGCCTCAAACTCATCCCGACTTACCCGTGGGTCACGAAAGCATCTGCAGTCTCAGGGCGAGTGGGAATTCCTCAACATTTCCGTGAAGGAAGACTGGATCTCTTTAAACAAGCAACGATGGGATACAGTCGTATATACGGTACAGATGCAAGTCCATTAGATATACCTGCATTGTTAACTTCCTGCTGCAAAGTAAGTTCCTGAATTCAAAAATAAAGCCAGGGATTTTCGTGAAAGTAAATTTAAACAGTAGCGTAAAGATGAAGCCCATCACAGGAATGGGCAGGTAGGTCATTCCTCTACCCTCTCTCTTAGGCGAACACAGTAAGAATTTAGGCTGCTCGTATGGTACTTTTCAACACACAAAACATACATGCACACACAAAATTTTTATATGTAGATTTAACGTGAAAGCATATAGTGTATGAAGATATTTTAAAACGTAGGACTACATAAAGGTATAACTAAGGCTTGTATAAAGCCTTCACATCTGTCTCTCCCGCATGCAAGAGTCCCTTGATAGAGACGTGATAACTCAAGAACAGGAACCATTTTGTTTCCATTGAATGAATCCAAGCCAAATTAAAATTGTTGGATTTTTGTCTTTTTCTCGGAAGGGAAACATTAATTTTCAGGGAAAACAATAAACCAGCTAGCACTGGTTTCGACAAGCAAAGGAAGGGAAAATGTTCAGATGTGAAGAGGAAATGGAAAAAAAACTCATTCACTTTGACCGGTGCCCAGCAACAAAATGGACACAAAATGGCTGCATGACCAGATTTTCTGGAACCCTCATGTTGCAACTCTAAGAATTTTACCGTATACTATTGCCCAACATCTGCTCTCCCTCTGTCTCATCCCTTCCTCCTCCATCTCTCTCCATGTTTCCTCTCTCTCCTGCTCTCTACAGATCAACTTTAAGAGGAGACCCATGGTGATTGTGTTGCACTTAATGTTACCCCTCTTCTTCTTTCTCATACTGGACCTGTGCACCTTCCTCATCTCTGACTTCGGAGCGGAGAAGCTGAGCTTCAAAGTGACTGTGCTCCTGGCCATATCCGTTCTGCTGCTCATCCTCAATGAAATCCTGCCCTCTTCGTCTGGCAGAACGCCGTTGATAGGTGAGACAGGTTTGATTGACAGCATAAGATCTCACAACTGATTGGTGATTGGTAGGAATGCCACTGATAGTAAAGCCAGTTAGCCCTTGAAAAGGTGATAAAATGTCAGGGATTTCATTGGCGCTTTGAGTTAGCTTTCCTCTCCAGTCTCCACTCCTAAGCGCATCCGGATATAAAAGTCTCGAAAAGCAGGGAGAATTTGTATGGTAGTGCCTGGATGCTATCGCTGCAAGCATTGGTTTGTTGAGATTAAGCCTAAGTTTAAATGTAGTCTCTTTCACCAATAGTGGTATATTACTTTTGGTAAATACACTGTCAACCCTCACTTTTGCCTTTGTCATAAAAGTTACTTTTGACAAATGGGACAATACATTTTGACACTGGTGTCTCCTACATGTTTCATGTGCCCTTCGACGTCTTCATAGTTGTTAAATGCATTGTTCCCAGTAATAGTGATTCTTTTTCACTTTCTGTCGCTGCCTGGCAATGGTCTAATGGATCACAGGGTGTGAATTTTATGCTTGCTCAATTGACCATCCTCTCTGGGAATCCAATCTAGGTTGCATCCGAATTGTCTAAAACAGTTTCTTTTTCCCTTTTAGCTCTATGTTTCCTTGACCTTGCTTGAAAATGTTGCACTTGTCAAGGGAAAGTTACTAAGAGATTTCAAAGGTGCCTTGGGGAAGTTTTGAGAAGGTTTGGATGTTATTACCTTCAGTATATCATTAAGTTGATGGTGATTGATAAAGATATGACTGTTTCAGCAGAAAAACAATGATTGGCACCTCGAATCCCTGAATGGCCAAAGTTGGAGTTGCGGTCGTATTCTCAGCATTAAGTTGGACTCGTTTCCAGTTGGTGTTGGACTTTGCCATGGGTGTGCCTTGTCACCTATTTTGTTCATGATGTTCATGGAGAGGACATTAAGGTGCAGCTGAGTCTTGGAGGGTGACCAGTTTGCTGGCCTTAGGATTGCATCTCTGCTGTTTGCAGATCATGTAGTCCCGTTAGCTCCATCACACTGTACCTCCAACATGCACTGGAGCACTTTGCAGCTGAGTGCGAAGTGGTTGGAATGAGGATCAAATACAAGTGGCCAAAATGAGCTTTCTCTGCAAGGTGGCTGGGCTGACCCTTAGGGACAGGGTGAGAAGCTCAGACATCCGGGAGAGACTCATAGTAAAACTGCTGCTTCTCCACATTCAGAGGAGTCAGTTGAGGTAGTTTGGGCATTTGGGGCCTTATTTATAAAAATTTGCGTGGATTTCATACCTATGTAATATGTACGCACAAAAAAATGACATTTTGTGGAAAATAACCTAACTTATAAACCTATGGGTAAAATAAACTGCATGGAATTTTCATTTATTTAATCAGGATGGACTTGGAATTTACTGACATTGTGCATAAACTTAATGATTTCCCTTTTTTTAATGTCAAGTTTGTTTTTATAAATCAGAAATCTGCAAAGAAAGTGATGTACGTATCTTTTTTGTGCCTACGCACTGTTTATAAATGGAGGCCCCTCGTCTGGATGCCTCCTTTTCGCCTTCCTTTGGAGGTTTTCCGTGCATGTCCAACTGGGAAGAGGCCCAGAGGCAGAACCAGGATGCCCTGGAGGGACTATATCTCCTATTTTTGTTGTTTCCATGGAAACAAATCTGGACTTAGTGCACATCAGGCCTAGTTCGTTTCCAGAGCAGAACTCAAAAACCGTTCAATATATCTTACTGAAACTTTGCATGTGTATTACTCACATACTGAAGTGGTGCCTTTTGATATTTTCAGATTTCGGAAAATCTTATTTTTTTCGTTTCCATGGAAACCAGTTGCATTTGGACTCTGTACTGAGATAGGTTCGTTTCCGGAGCACAGCTCAAAAACTGTTCATTATATCTTTCTGAAACTTTGCATGTGTATTACCCACATACTGAAGTGGTGCCTTTTGATATTTTCATATTTCTGAATTTTTTTTTTTTTCGTTTCCATGGAAACAAGTTGGATTTGGACTCTGTACAGAGAGGTTCGTTTCCGGAGCACAACTCAAAAACCGTTCAATATATCTTACTGAAATTTTGCATGTGTATTACCCACATACTGAAGTCGAGCCTTTTGATATTTTCAGATTTCTGAAAAATCTTTTTTTCATTTCCATGGAAACCAGTTGCATTTGGACTCTGTACAGAGAGAGGTTAATTTCCGGAGCACAACTCAAAAACCGTTCATTATATCTTTCTGAAACTTTGCATGTGTATTACCCACATACTGAAGTGGTGCCTTTTGATATTTTCAGATTTCTGAAAAAAAAACTTTTTTCCTTTCCATGGAAACCAGTTGGATTTGGACTCTGTACAGAGATAGGTTTGTTTCTGGAGCACAACTCAAAAACCGTTCATTATATCTTCCTGAAACTTTGCATGTGTATTACCCACATACTGAAGTGGTGCCTTTTGATATTTTCAGATTTCTGAAAATTTTTTTTTTTCGTTTCCATGGAAACAAGTTGGATTTGGACTCTGTACAGAGAGGTTCGTTTCCGGAGGACAACTCAAAAACCGTTCAATATGTCTTTCTGAAACTTTGCATGTGTATTACCCACATACTGAAGTGGCGCCTTTTGATATTTTCTGATTTCTGAAAATCTTTTTTTCGTTTCCATGGAAACCAGTTGCATTTGGACTCTCTACAGAGATAGGTTCATCTCCGGAGCATAACTCAAAAACCGTTCATTATATCTTTCTGAAATTTTGCATGTGTATTACCCATTATTAGTATTATTATTTTATTTTATTTTTTTTTCCCTTTCCATGGAAGCGACATGGATTTGGACTTAGTCGCAGGGCTGGGTTTGTTTCCGGAGCAGAACTAAAACACTGTTCATTAATGACCCTTGTTTTTTTATTGCCTTTGCCAACGTGTGCTATATAGTCTTTGCTAGATGTTGCCAGTACATACTTCCAGATCATTCCAGAGGAAAATCACCTCAACATTCTTGTTTGAATTTCTTTGAAGGTGTAGGATTGACATGACTTTTGCAAATAATGAGGGGTCGGGGGGATATGTCATCTTTTGATGACTCTTGTATCAGTCTCTCACATCGTGGTGGAGGAAGCCATTCTGTCATAGATTTGCTGGTGTACTTGGGATCATTGTCCTGTTGACCCAATTGTGGCCAAGCTTTAGCTGTCGTATAGATGGTTTCACATTTGACTCAAGAAACTTCGGTACACAGAGGAGCTCATGGTCGACTCAATGACTGCAAGGTGCGTAGGTCCTGTGACTGCAAAACAAGCCAAAATCATCTCCCCTCCACCACCATGCTTGACAGTTTAGCCAATTATTTAGTTGCTGATAGACTGCATGAAGAGAGAGGCCATGACTTCGATTGCCAATGGATTATTACCGGTATTATAATTTGAAAATGTGTTAAAAAAGCAGATAGATTTTTTTTATTATGTCCTGATATGTACAACCATAGAACTGGGTGGACTTTCTTTTTCTCATGACTGTATCTCCTGCAGCTGTGTACACTGGACCATCCATTACAAAAAGAAAGGAGATAATACCATCCCACAATTCCTTGCAGCTGCAATATCTAAAGCGATGCACCATACATCTGGCCAATCACGAAAACAAACTAACATGACGGACTTGGGTATTATAATGCCATCAACTACCCAAAGTGCAGATGAATTCTCTTAGCACCAAGGCTGTTTTTTCTTAAGCCCATATGAATTCTCCTTTCTGTGTTCATTTTCAATTTAAGTAAAGAGAAGGTGGTTTAGCATTAGATGATAAGACGTATTTTTTGATGATTCGACCGCAGTCGGATTTTTCTTGCTGAAAGGACGTAATGATGGAGCCAACTGCCTCCTTTCCTTTATGAATTAGACAATTAGGTCACTCCTTGTCATGGCTGCCAGCCAAACTATTTCCAGGTCATGGCTGTCTCGTGGAGGGTTCCTCGCTCTTTAGATAATTTGGATGCACCCTTAGACCCTTCCCATTGGCACCACAGAGAAAACTTTTACTGACAAAGGTTCCTCTCTTTTGCAGCCATTTACTGCATTGCCACCTTTTCGTTCCTGCTTCTGAGCCTCCTGGAGGCTATACTGGTGAGGTATTTGATTGAGAAAGATTCCACCGCTGAGCAGGATTCGACTGATGAGGAGACAGATGACAAAGAAGGTGACCAGCAAAAAAACAGCTAATCCAACAGCTTTCATTATGTTACATAACCTTTGCCCTCATAATCTGAAGAGTTTATTTCCAAAATGCAATATATCAATTTTACACATTTTGAGTAAATCAGCTTTTTATGTGTTGACGCCAATTGCATTTTATAGAAAAGCACAAACTTTGACCGTGAAAAAATACACACCTTGTAAGAATTTCTAAAAACGTATTTTTGTAATTTTGGCACTTATTGCGTTTTGGATGCAAACTCTTCATATATTCTTATGAGTTTCTCACACAGATGGTGTCCACAGTTCAACACGTGATCCATATGGCCAGATATATACAATACTTACATATGTATGTTCTTTTTTGTTACCAACCAACGCATTTGATTTGGGTGAAAATTACCCATTTTAAACTTTTAGTGATCGAACAAGTTCTAATTTTGGTTCTTGTTTTCAGTTTCTGTACATTTGTCTGTCATCTACTTTAGATTTTTTCCCCTTACATCACTTGCATACATTCTTTGCTTAGATAAGATGAGGATATGAGGTTAAAAATCAACCCAGCAATTAGGCAACCCCCTTAAATGGGAGCGTAGACTTAACTTCGCAATGACTTTAAAATCTCACCACCCCAGGCCTCATGGAGATATTGCGAGGGCCAGACGTAAGCAGGAACAGCGAGGAAACCAAGGTGCATCTGCTGTGCCTTGCCGTCCAGGAGCTGCGCGTGCTACGGTGGAGCATGCGGACCCAAATTGCGGCGGGACAGGGGGTGGTGCCACCCCGTTTCTGGACAAGACTCGCCAAACGCATAAACGTGGTCTTCTTCAGCCTCTACTGCCTGGCTGTCATTGCAATGCTAGTTTACCTGTCCCTCGAGTGGAGTAGCTAGCACTGAAGCAATGCAATTTGCAAAGTTGTCAATTAGCACATCCTGCTTAATACTTCATTTTTCTGCCCACATGCAGCAGTCTCAAGCGCTTTCAATTTAAATTGTTTTTTCAATTTAAATTTAGGTTACTCTTGCCTCCCTTGTCTGTGAACTTTGTTGTTTTGTTGCCTGTTGAGTGTACTTGCATCCTGAGGCTTCACTAACACATTCAAAACCTTGTTTCTAATAGGGACTCTTTGTCATTATCCTATTGACTAATCCGGCGAAACCAGGAAGTTGCGTTTGCCGCCACTGCTGCGGTCCAAACGTCATTGGAAATGAACGGATGTCTATGGAGAGCGCCGGTGGCACTCTTTATTTTAGCCCTCTCTATTTACAAGTTTTTCTTTTTCTGAACTCACATGCCGGGAAGAAACTGTTCTGTGTTCGGCTGCTCAAATAGCAGTGGGAAAATTAAAATTTGGAATAAGAGTATATACGAAATCCACACACCTTTGGCACATAGTGACTGCCCCAGTTTAGCACCATATTCACTGCACAGATTCCCTGCAAAGAAGGACGACGTTCGCCAGCAGATAGCGGTCCTAAGCTGCTGAGGTGAATGTTTGCGCCACCTGCTAGCGCTAATAACGTGGTAAAACACACTGCTGCATTATTAACGCAAACATTTGAATAGCTAATATGACCGTCAATATAAAATAATCCGGAATCGGCTACCTGTAAAAATAGAGTATTTATTTGAATCTGGCTAGGATAAGAGTTATTCGTTAGCCTACGTTAGCGATGCCTACATATCTGTAGTTATATTGCTGTAGGCTAATTATTAACACAAACATTTAGCTAATAACTGACCATTAATACTTAATACATTAATTTATAATATATACCTTTACCGGTAACGGTAGGCCACTGCCTGACATCGTCCACACAATCTGCCATTTCAGCAATTATTGATGCTATCGACATAATAATGACACTTCTGCCAGCGGCACAACCTGTCAAGCAGGTAATTTAATCAGAACTGTCACCGCAGTAATGACGTTGCCACAAGATGGCGGCATCCACAAATCTCTCGCCGGATTAGTCAATACCCTCCCCTCGAGCAAAGACACATCATTGCATTCACCATACAGGCATTCTTGTTGGAATGAGTCAAAACAATGTAAACAGAGGCTCAGAAATAAACAAGTTTTTTTGAATAACTGGATTTTGATTTGACTTTTGCTGATATTCTTGGTCAGCTGTTTCTGGTTCTGTTCACTCTGGAGACATAAAGATCAATACTTCATCTTTGGTCACAAATCACGTTTTTGTGGTTATCAGTCATCAGGTACAGCCAATGGGTACAATAGAACCCACAATAAAACTATTTCCCATTTGATATTTGAAAATTGCTCACTGCAGAGCTCACACAGAAGAAAAAAATCTGTTTACATACATAGATTTACGTTCTGCGAGATTGTCACAAATTTCAGGACATGCTATTTGCCGATGCGGGAACTTCAGATCAGCAAGCGTTATTAAAACCCTGAGCTCCATTCATTTCATTCACTCCTAAACCAACTGTATCTGCTTGCTGAAATATACTGTATCTCGTGTTGTTACACAATCCTTGGTGTCCCATGATCCTTTGCCTCCGATTTCAACACGAGCGCACTTTGCAGTGAAGTGTGGGACGTCATCAAGAAACCGATGTGCTGTTGTGCACTGAGTCCTGAAATAGAATTGCAACAACTCAGGAATAGGAGCCATTTTGTTTCCAATGCGAAAAACCGAGTGTTTGAGCGCAATGGAAATCCTTGGATTTCTCTCATTCTATACTCAGAAGGACATTGTGTTAACTTTTGGGGAAAAATTATAAACCAGGTGGCAACGATTTGACAAGCATAAGAGGGGTAAATGTCTGAACGTGGGAAAAGAGAAAATTGGACAGAAAACTTAAGTTTGAGATGGTGCCTGAGAAGGCAATGGAGACAAAATGGACCCATGCCCAGAAGAGCCGCAAAGTTAATTCCTGGTATAAAAAAAAATAAAAGCTTGAGGAGAGGCTGAAGATTCTTAATATCTTCAGCCTGAGTAATAGGTGAGACTGGTGTAGCACCCTTAGCCCTAACAATTGATAAGAACTATTAATGAAGCCAACATTCACCTAGGTTCGGAAAGTGGATACCTTGAACTGTTTGGCCGACTCACAAGGAGACATTGGAAGTAAAGTTGAACAGTGACAGCCTTTATTGCCTCAGTAGCCATTATGTGGCAATGCAAATAGCTGTACAAAGCAAAACACATACAAAAAAAAGAAGAGCTCTTTCAAAGCACCAAAAAAAAAAAAAAAAAAAAAAAATATGGTTCAAATAAAAATGTCCCTTTTTTGGGTGGGAGAAAATTCCCCTTTTTAAAGGACTAATGATCCAATGTTGTTTCCCTCTAAATGGACTTCACCTTCAAGGAAAAGGGGATGAGAATTTCCATGGCTTGGTGTGTGCACGCTATTCCTAACACTACCCGGGTAGTTTTAATGTGTTAGTTCTTATCTGGTTCCTGAATGATTGGAATGAGTCGATGGTCCTGATGTCCTCTGAAGGCGGATCCCACGGCTGGCCACACCGCGATCCGGTCTGCACCCAGTCGATCATGTCTTGGGTTGGCTTGCCGATTCAGACTGAACTAATCCTGGTCTAAAAAATATACATTCTGCACTGTGTGTGTAGATTGGTTTAAGTTACCATCTTCTCTTTCTGTTCATCATGCAACCTCATTACTGCTTCCATCATTCAAAATATCTTCAAGTATAACCCATTACTCAGGTTATACAGTACTTCAATCCGTGTGAAATTAATTGATGTGCATCATAACAAGGGTATTTTATTGCCATGAAAGAATTATCCTTCATAAATTCCCATATCACAATCTCCATTTTGAACTAAATGAAATTAGCACCATTAAACAGCTCCCAAAATTACTATTTGTATTTTAAACAGCTTTTGTATGTAACATGTTTTCCTTTAAAAGTGCATCTTTTAATATATCTCCCCTTAAACATCCAGATGAACTGTATTATCACAATCTTAATTAAAGCAGCACTATGTAGTTTTCGCCGGATTCGCTCACGGTGTCCCCCTGCAGTTGATAAACTGTATTGTCTGTAACTGCCGTAAAATCTGCCTATACGTGCATTTGTTGACAAGCCAACGACACCAGCGGAAGTCCACACTACTACTATAACGGCAATGATAATGGCAAACGACAACGTTGCGGTCACTTTCAGAGCGATTTAATGCACAAACTGACCGCCAATAGAAATCCATCGGAATTTACAGGGCTTCGCGTTCATTCAACACGGCAGATCCCTTACGAAAATGAACTAAAGAGTTACTATAGTACACTATAAGAATTGTAGTGTTCTAAAGTGTGATTGTGGTGTTCTATAGTACGTTTCACCAGCTATAGTATTACAAATAGTTTTGCCTGTAGAGTTATTTTATTAGCTATGGTAGCCCTACAATATTTCAATAGTAACACTAAAATCTCTATAGTGCGTTCAAAAAAAAAAAAAAAACCATACAATAGTAGCAGGTTCTTGTCTGTGGTTGGTTTCTTACAGTAATTACTCTACTCTCCAGGACTGGGATCAGTGACCCGAAACAATCAGAACCACACAAAATAGAGCAAAAAGATTTTTATTACAACATTCCGTAGTTAAGAGTCTAAGTACAATATCCAAGGGTAACGAAGTGACAATGGATTACAAATGTCCAAAAGTAATACGTAAAAACAGATTACAACCAAAGGGAATAGAGGCCAGGGGAAGAGATCCAAGAACAGCCAGCAGCTCACGACTCCGGGAGGATTAGCCCACCCAGGAATCAAGTACCGCCTCCCCCTACAGGGTTTCCCTACTACAAACACACCACATAAGTGATTAATCACAGTATCCTTATACAATTTATACAACATTCCATGCTTTAAGTTGCTAAAATACGTAACAAGATGACAGCAATAAAAATGGAACGGCAAGCGACAATAAAAAGGTGCAAAACCCAACTACAGGGTGGTTAAATCAGTCCCTGGGGGAAACCAGCCCGATCCACTAGAGGGAGCTGACGCCGTTCCTTTAAAAAGCAATACATTCCCAAAAAGGTAACTTTCAAAACGGTTAAAACACATCCAACAAACGGGGTACTATTCAGCTGAATACATCATTAATTCGTCCAAGAAAAAATGAAAATTACTTAAGCGACTGGATTATGGTCGCACCCAATAATTACACTGCAACAACCAATCGCTACGGCCACAACGCGCTTGAAATTACATGTGCCTTTTATAATCGCAAGAACCAGGTGCGCAGGAATCAATAATTAAGTGTCAGTCGCAATTCCATAACCATCAGCGATTACAAAACAGTACCCAATTGCACAGGCCCCACTATATATAAATTAAAAAAAAAAAAAAATTTACAAAGAAAACCATGCCTGGTCAGTTTACAAATCTCCCTATGAGGGATGCGTGAGGTAGGGAGGACGCTCTCAATGTGAGCACCATTAATCACAGATTTCCTTAAATTATGCCATTAACATTGGGCCACGGGCAAATACATCGCCAACCAGTTGCAGTTCAGCAAACGCGTACAATGCCATAAACCAGTCTACAGTCGTATTTCCAGAGCGTCCACTCCAACCTCTCGCTCCCTCGCCCAAGGAGAACAAGGCCCCGTATGCCACAGCTGCGCATTTTAAAATCACGGCTGCCACGACTCGCTCTTCCATTGGTAGCGACACACCGCCAATGGAACACTGCCTCTGCACCTTCACCCCGCCTCCACACGTCACTCAAATAAAGAAGCCCAAATCAATGAAATGTGACCCAATTAGGGGAGAAGTTAATTACAGGGGAGGAAATTAAAATCAAACATATCCAGGAGGGCAATAGCATTTTTGGAGAACATACTACATTCCCCTTGTTACACAATTACTACAGTAGGCTAATACTATAGTTTTTTGGTGGTAAATTTTATAGTATTCCTACAGTGGTTTTTTGTAAGGGATGACATCGCAGAGAAAAAAGGGCTCTGACACTGCTGGAACGCAAAACATCAATGTTTACGCAACGATATCGTTCATCAGTGTTGATGCTCAAATCGTTATGGTTATCATTATAGTTATCTGCTCCGCAGTGCTCTGCAAGTGAGCGAGTTGGCGTCGCTTACATGCACAGCTGCTACTAATCCTAGCCCTAACCGGCATCAATTCATTTTTGCTCTGCTAAGAAGTGAGTGGACGTCGCTTACATGCACAGTCGCTGTTCGAATAGCCAGTCCCTACGTAGAATCCGACCACAAAATCGTCATGCACAGAACCGATTAGCTTGTGCAATAAAACAAGAGGGCAGCAGGGAATTGGGCAGAAAATCCCTGAAATGACATGAGTACATGCGAAGCCAGATCATTACCTTATCCTTCCGAAATAAAACACGACAAATCTTCGACCTTTAGTACTCTATACGGGAGCGTAGTACACGTTTATGATCAAACATTTCGACTGGCGACTAGTTTAGCAATGTTTGCCAGCTCGCGATAGCATGACAACTAGCGAGCATGTCAGATACCTTCTAGATAGATAAATCGCTGTAGACGATTATTTGACTGAGCATAAACGGGATACTAGATGATTTCAATGACAGCCTGACACAAAGCAAGTTCAAATGCACTAGAACTAAATTTTGAATGGAGGATTAAGGTAACAATTTGAACTTACTTGTCCAAAACAACAAGTTAAAAGTTCTTTATTGTCATTGTTATTGAAATAACGAGATTTTTAAAACTCTCACAAAGCGGGACTTAAATACAAGGCACATAAATAGTAAATAAATAATCCATGCTATCAATAATGGATAAAAAATTCAATAAATGCATTAAATAATGACAGCAATCAACAAAAGTACAAAATGTAAGGGTGATAAAAACTTCAGTCCTGAAGCAGGGCAGAGGTGGTATGGGAGAAAGATGTAAAATGGCTGTTCAAAAGTCTTATTGCCTGTGGATAAAAACTGTTGCTCATTCTAGCAGTCCGTGCTCGAGTGGATCTGAGCTTTCTCCCTGATGGGAGAAGTTGGAACAGGTGGTGGGCAGGATGTGACGGGTCTTTGAGGATACGGAGTGAGCGCTGTAAGCAGCGGGAGGTGGAGATGGTGTTCATACCTGGCAGCCCTACCCCAATGATTTTTCCTGCTGCTTTGATGACTCTCTGTAAAGCCTGTTTTTCTGCCTTTGTGCAATGAAAGTACCAGGCAGACACACAGTAAGGGCCGGTTCATACTCTATGCAAGGTACGCGAGCGAATGCAAGCACAGGTCCGTTCCATTCCGTTCACAGAGAAGCCTGAACGCGCGTTCCTTGCTGCGCTGTGCCTCATTCAAAAGCAGTACACTGCTCATGCAATAGGGGGCAGCAAAGTCTTCTCCTTCTCCTCCTCCTTCTTTTTTTCTTTTTGGTGTGTTGAACACAGCGTATGGTGCATTATTTGCTTATCTCCCCTATTGGAATCTCACGGAAATACACGCGTCGATGCGTTGCGTTACAAAAATTTGGACAATACACTTTGCTACGCAAGGACGCAAGATGGCTACCTTTATGTTGCTCGATCGTTGCCTTATGTTCAAGGCGCGTACCTTTATGTGAGTATGAACCGGCCCTAAGTCAGCACACTCTCCACAACTCAGCGGTAGAAGTTGATTAACAGCCTCTGTGGCAGGTTTACTCTCTTCATTTTCCTGAGGTAATACAGGCGTTGGTGGGCTTTCCCCACGACAGAGGCTGTGTTGATGCTCCATGTCAACTCCTCTGTTAATGTCACACCAAAGAACTAAATGCTGGAGGCACGTTCCACTGCCTCACCTCTGATGTAGAGAGGAGCGTGATTGTTCAGGTCTGCTTTCCTAAAATCCACGATCATCTCCTTTGTCTTCTGTATGTTCAAACTCAGATTGTGGTCCTCACACCAGAACTTCCTTCCTGTAAGCAAACTCATCGTTGTTAGTGATAAGGCCCAGCACTGTGGTATCATCTGAGAACTTAAAGATGTAATTTGTCGGACAGGAAGGGGAGCAGTCATGCGTGTATAGTGTGTAAAGCAATGGACTGAGCACACAGCCTTGTGGGGCACCGGTGCTGATGGTCAGAGATGATGACTGATATTTGCCAAACCGAACAGTCTGTGTGTGATTGTTTAAAAAGTCCAGAACCCAGTTACACAGTGAAGTGTTGAGATTTAAGTTATGTAGTTTGAGGAGAAGTCTGCTTGGCAGGATTGTGTTGAATGCAGAACTAAAGTCAATGAGGAGCATACGGGCATGGGTGTTCCTCAGCTCAAGGTGCTCCAGTGCAGTGTGGAGCAACAGGGCTACCGCGTCTTCTGTTGACCTGTTCTCCCTGTATGCAAACTGGTACTGGTCGAAGGAAGCAGGCAGGATTCCTCTGATGTGCTTCATGACTAATCTTTCCAAGCATTCAGCAGGCGTGGGGGTGAGGGCCACAGGCCTGTAATCATTTAGACATGTGACTGCTGTCTTTTTTGGCACCGGAATTATTGTGGATGTTTTGAAGCACAAGGGGACACATGATATGGATAGGGAGCGGTTAAAAATGTTTGTGAAAACCTCAGTCAGTTGATCAGCACAGTCTTTCAGGACTCTGCCTGCCACCCCATCTGGTCCAGCAGCTTTACTGGGGTTGATGTTCCTTAGGCAGAGTCTGACCTCATGGGAGCTCAAGATGGGGAGGGGCTGCAACAGCTGGTGTTTGTTGTTCCGGTCGAATCGTGCATAAAACACATTCAGCTCCTCAGTTAGGGTTGCACAGCTAGTTGTGGAGGGGGATGTTGTCACCTTGTAATCAGTGATGGCTCTTACTCCCTCCCAGACCTGCCTGGAGTTGGTGGAGCTGTGAAAAAGATGTTCCACTCTCTGCCCGTGGTGTGCCTTAGCAGACTTTATGCCTCTCCTCAGTGCTGACCAGGCTGTGCTGTACTCAACTGCATCTCTTGATCTGTAGGCTGCGTCTCTGGCCTTTAATAGTGATCGTACCTCCCTTGTCATCCATGGTTTTTGGTTTGGAAATGCTCTTACAGTCCTCCAGCTGGTCACATTATCCGCACAATAATTGATGTAATCCATGACAGTAGTTGTGTATTCCTCCAGTGCTTCTTTGGGGTCATCATATATTTCATGCCCACCAAATACAGTCCAATCTGTGGTATCAAAGCAGTTCTGAAGTTGGGGAACAGCGTCCTCAGGCCAGATTCTCACGGACCTAATTGTAGGTATCGCAGTTTTGATTATTTGCCTGTACAGGGGTTGCAAGAAAATTGAAAGGTGGTCTGATAGGCCGAGGTGGGAGTCGGACTGGGCTCTGTACGCCTTAGCAACATTGGTATACACCTGGTCTAGTGTTTTACTACCTCTTGTCGCACAGGTCACGTTAGGGTGAAATTTACGGAGCACAGTTCTGAGATTGGCATGATTAAAATCTCCCACAGCAATGAAAACACAGTCTGGATGGGCAGATGCTCTTTTGTCAATAGCATCATGAAGTCGCGCTAGTGCTACCTTAGAGTTCGCGTCTGGAGGAATATAAACAGCGCATATGTAAACAACACTGAACTCTCTTGGAAAGTAAAAAGGTCTGCACTTAAGTAACAAAAATTCCAGATCAGGGCAACAGTGTCTTTCAGTGATAACTATGTTCGAACACCAGCAGTTGTTTATATATACACACAGACCCCCTCCGATCTTCTTACCAGAGTCTTTAGTCCGGTCGGCTCGGTAAACAGTGCGACCCGCAAGCTCAATAGCCTCATCCGGTGTGGAGCTGTTCAGCCACGTCTCCGAAAGGATCATACAGCAGCAGTCCCTCAGAGTCCTCTTGGATGTGAGTCACACTCTTATTTCATCCATCTTGTTCTGGATTGAACGCATATTTGCCAGGAATATGGATGGGAGCGGAGGTTTAGATGGATTTGCTTTTAGCCTAGCGAGTACACCGGCCCGCTTGCCTCTCTTCTGCTTCCTCTCGCAGCGCCTCTTTCTCCGTCCTCCTGCCGCTGCAGGTGTCGGGGTCTGTCCAGGTGATCTGCCGATCTCAGAGGGAATAAATATCTCCGCCGGCAACTGGTGAACTACTCGGTGGATGTCGAGGAGTTCAACACGGCTATATCTCCTTGCCAGTGCGATGTAGTTCAGTGCAAAAATACACAAAATAACTAGTAAGATGCCGCAATGTAGAGAGCTCTGAGCCGCTGCGTGTGCACGCGCCTCCAACAACGCCAGGTCGCCATCGGTCAGACATCCTTCCTCCTCTTTCAGCTCTGGCCAGCAAGTGAAAGCCGGTCCAATGTTGACCCTAGTCCTGGCTCTTATTTTATCGCTTTTGCGTTTTATTTTAAATGTCTCCTCTGACAACACCTTTGCCTTCTTCGGTTTCCTCACTGCTTCAGCCATTATCACCACTTCCGACTCTGCTTCATTCTACGTTCACTCGCTGGTCTTGAGAGACGTGGAGGAAGGGGATTGTGTGACCTATGCCATAAAGCAGTAAGTTAGTTTTATAGTTCTTTTTGGGCCTGGGTGGCCTGGGTTCCTACCCAAAACCTGAAGTTACATAGTGCCAGCGAAGGCGATGCAGGTGCGATCGAGCCATGACAAAGGTGTCATTCAACCTATTGTGAGTTGATTAATCACCAGAATGATCTTGGAAATATATATTTGAGAGTGAAAAAACTACATAGTGTTGCTTTAATATACATTTCAACAACCAAAATGAAATAAATCAACTGCATGCGTGATAAACATCACAGTGAGTGAATACTCCTTTAACAAAACGATTCTAAAGTAAACAGAAACGAGTGTAATGCGCATTTAATGCTGCACCACGCCATCAGCTTCACTACTGAACTTCAGCAATAGCTCAGTGAGTTAGCTGCAGAGTTAGCATCTGCGTTAGACAGCATTGGCAACGCCAGCCGTTAGCACAGCAACTAACGCTATTAGCAAACTTTTTTCTTTTCTTTTTAAAACACTCTAGGCAAATTGCAATGATACAGTCTGTGCCACGGTAGTTTTAAACATTAGGCATCAGTGCCATAACTCCGATTGGTTTAAAGAAGAGTATCTGAACAAAGGCATCGTGTGGTCAGCAACAAACTAATGTCAACAAGCTAGCATGGAGGTTTAGCCTACTAGCAACCAGTGGCTATGCATTGCTTATCAGAGCTCACAACGAGAGGGCTTTCAAGACAGATGCGGCTCCTCACGTTCACTTCACAAACAGGATTCAGTTAATAACAAACAACTTATTAGGAGTTGATATAAGGTGATTAATCATGATTTTATAACTTTTATGTAGTATTTTTCATACCGGGAATTTGTTAACTTGTTCAGGGCGAGCTCTTCAGGATACTTCTCGGCCAGAAAGAACGAGACTGAAGGAACTCGCCAACACTGAACTAGAGACCGTGCGCGCCACCCTCTGGTCGGCGGGAGATTACACTTCTAAATAACATATAGATTTAGTAACCATAGTTCCATGTGGGCTACACCCTCCCCTCTTGAATCTGCACAAGTCCCTTCATGAGCTGTCTTGTGGTTCATACGGGAGTTATCATAGTCACCACTTGTGTCAAGTGCTTGGTTAAAGCTTTGAAAGAGACTCTGGACCTAGGAGATTAAGGGTTTCCCCCAGTGAATGTAGTGAAAATGGTCAGGAGGTTGTTGTGATCTTCCTGATCTCCATGGGACTCATTTGGTTCTCTATCTGTAGGATCCTCCATATCACTAGAAGATGCATCGTTTCCATCATCAACAAGAGGTGGATTTTCGTGTGTCATGTCCGGTTGATTTCTATTTGTCATATCTGGTTTTTTTTTTCACTTTACTTATCCATTTCATCCTCATTTGTCTCAGTTTCATGTTCATTTGTCATATCCAACTGAGTGATGACGGCACCAGCAGAGGGCTGTTCACCCATAATCTCAGGTTCCTTGCCTTCTACTGCTTCAGGAAGAGTTTCAACTGGTTCGGCAGGGAGGCCGTCATCATTAGACTCATCCTGAGGCTGGGAGGTCGAAGAGTTTGTTGATATGAATAGCAAGCATTTATCCTCCACTGCTGGAGTTGTATGGCTTTGCTGTCGCCTTGGAATTTCACACACTAGGACAAATCTTTCCTCAGGAATATCAGATGACTGGGCAGGATAGACGGACGAATCGTCCTCAGACTCTGTGTGTTCCTCTAGGAGTTGAGGGTTACTTTGTCTAGTTCTTGGCCAGCGGACCTTGGGTTTGGCCATTTCAGTTTCCTCCGCTTCTGATAAGTCACTACAAGGGAGTAGGAGATCCCTATGCAAAGTTCGGGTGGGACCATCTCCACTGATAGTCTGTACTTTATACACAGGTAGGTCTCCCATCCTTTCTAGGACTTGGTGCACAGTCGGCTCCCACTTATTCGCAAGCTTATGTTTATTCCTGCAGCCACAGATTCCTCACTAATACTTGATCACCCTCCTCAAGTGTTGACTCTCTGACTGTTTTGTCAAAACAGCATTTGTTTCAATCAGCAACCTTTAGTGAATTCCTAGTGGCGATCTGATAACTCTCCTCTAGGCGTGCCTTCAGATTTTTGACATATTGGGAGAGAGATTTAGGAGAGCCATCCTTTACAGGTAGGCAGAACGCAGTGTCCACTGGCAACCGAGGCTGGCACCCAAACATTAACTCATACGGGCTGAAACCAGTGACATCATTCTTGGTTCAGTTATAGGCATGGGTTAGTGGTTTTACGTAATCTAGCCAGTGACTTTTCTTTTTGTCTTTCAAGGTCCCGAACATACCTAAAAGGGTTTGATTAAACCGCTCTACGGGGTTTCCCCTTGGGTGGTAGGGACTTGTGCGCACTTTAGTGATACCTGTGAGGGCGCAGAGTTCTTCGATGAGTTGGGACTCGAAATCCCTGCCCTGATCACTTAACAGCCACTCTGGAAACCTGTAGTGCACCAAGAACTGTTCCTAAAGAGTCTTCGCAACCGTTGTAGCCTTCTGATCTTTTGTTGGTATGGCAACGGCATACTTGGTAAAATGATCTGTTAGGACTAAGATGTCTTTGGTATTGCAATTGTCGGGCTCTAGGGATAAGTAATCCATACGCGCCAGTTCCATGGGACGAGCTGTTTGGATGTTCACCAGGGGTGCTGATTTTTCTGGTCGCGTTTCTCTTCTGACTCAACGTCCACATGACTTGACCTTTTTCATCCTCAGCCATTTTTAGCCAATAAAATCTTCCCCTGACTAAGTCCAGGGTTCTTTCCATACCCATATGCCCCATATCATCAATATAGGTACTTGAGGATGGGGGGCCTGAGAGACTTGGGGGCGACAAACTGGTACGTTACATCTTCTCCAGACTGACAAGTTCTGCAGAGAAGGCCATCTTTCATTTCCAACCTTTTCCACTCTTTAAGCAGTAGCTTGAGCTCAACAGAGTCAGAAATAAGGATGCGGTCGGCTTCACCTCCAGCCTCCAAGAATTTGACAACCTGCTCAATGACTGGGTCAGAGCCTTGATGTACTTAGCTGTAGGTTGGTATAGTAGAACAACTTAGGACCCCTTCATCTCTGTAAATATCTGGTTCTGTGTCAGGGTGAATAGCAAGGGATTCTACCAAGGTAATGGAAGGAAGGCGGTTGTCAGCTTTGCCTAGGAGATGGCCTTAGCACAAGGCTGTGACTGCGTCTAATGGTAGGTCTTGTTGATTGGGAGATGACAATAGATGGAGTGAGGTGAACTGTTGGATTCGCTCTCTTTCCTCAATAGAAGCTTAGTCGTCCGCTAGAATGTCATGGGGCCGTCGGGAAAGACCGTCTGCGTCTTAGTTGCTCTTCCCAGCATGGTACTTGATGTTGAAGTCAAAGGTAGAGAGAGCAGCCAGCCAGCAATAACTAGCAGCATCGAATTTAGCTGACCTCAGAACGTATGTTAATGGATTGTTATCCGTAATGACCGTGAATGTTTTTTCGTAAAGATAGTCTTGAAACTTTTCCACAATGGAGAAGTTTGGCAAGGAACTTTAGCTTATGGGCTGGGTATCGCTGGATGAAAGCCCTCTGCTAGCGTAGGCAATAACGGGCATTTCACCATCCTGCTCCTGGTACAGGGCAGCTCCTAGACCTGTAGTGCTTGTGTCTGTGTGGACTATACAGTCATTTTGGATCGGTAAATCCGAGGACATGTGCGGAGGTGAGTTTTTCAATGATTGTCTCAAAGGCGTTTTGACATTCATGCGTCCACCGCTCATCAAAGGGTTCCTTGGGGTTGAAGTATCCTCCAAGACTAGATGTTTTTCAGCCCTTCCTGTAAGGTGGGTAGCCAGTGAGGTCATTCAGGGGTTTGACTATTTTTGAATATTCCCTGATGAAGCAGCTGTAATACCCCACAAAGCCAAGGAAAATACTTGAGCTCGCCACTGACATCACTAAGAACACTAGTACTTCTTTCAGATGAATAATGCCCATGACTAGCTCAATTAATTGATGGAAAGTACTGTGGGCATTGGTAAAGCCCTGGGGCATGCGATTGAATTTGTAAAACACCAAGGGGCAAACGAAGGCAGTCTTAGGCTTATAACATTCCTCCATCTCATTCTGGTAATATCCAGATTTTAGATCCATCACAGAAAACCATCGGGATCCGGCAAGGGCTGAGAAAGCTTCCTCAAGATTGGGAAGTGCGTAGGCATCTCGGATTGTCAGTAAATTCAGTTTACGATAATTGATACAAAGATGGACCTCTCCATTTTTTTACAAACCATAACAATTAGTGAAGCGTAAGGGAATTCCGATTCACGAATCACCCCTGTACAAAGGAGTGTTTGCAGATGTTCCCTAACAGCTTCATAATCGTTTGAGTGGATTAGTTGGGACCTTTGCTTGAATGAGGTTTCGTTTTTTAAATTTATATGATGTTGTACTTTAGTTGTGTGTCCAAAATCTAAATCATGGAGCTTGACGTGAATTCTGATAGACCACAGAGTCAGCATGCTAACGTGGAGGAGCCTCTTATCCCGCTGGAGAATCACCTGAGTGCTCATGACTGTCATTCTGACTTTACTGTCTCATGATTGCTTGACCAGTAATATGCTAGCTTATTTAAACTTTAGCTTCTGAGAAGCAACTCTTCAGCACGTGCGCTTAACATCGCTCGCACAGGAGGCAGAGCCACCTGTTACAAGGTTTGTGGTTTTTGATATCGCTGCTACTTCTATAACATGTTAATTTTGGTTACCGCACTTTGGCGGAATTGATGCGGCTTTTGAAGTCATGCTCGCCATGTCGCCACGCTGGAAGTGTTCGGTTATGCAGGATAACCAGCCCAAAAAAACTACCTTGTCTTAAAAAGTAGCTTGTTTCAAAAACACTGCCTTTGTGTTTGCTGAAGGAACCTTTCGTAATTGGTGTATCATTTGTTAAACTGTAAATTTTAAGCAGCGCATGCTAATCCGGATGCAGCCACGAACGCTCGATTTCAGTTCTCGCTTAGCGAGGCAGTACTCTTTGTCAGAAACTATCTTTTCCAGGTGTCGAAAAAGCATTTGGATGCTTTATAAAAATGCAGTAACGCACTGCGGTCTTGTCCTAATTGGACGCATGGTGCTTAGACCTGCATGTCTTCCAGACAAAGTGTGCTGGAATGCAAATATTTTGAGTCTTGGCAGAGTTTGTACTGGCAGCGCAGAAAGATGCTGTCATGTCTCATTTTGTGAAGTTACCCGAGCTGCTAATTTTCCTTTATACACGGGATGCTCACTAATTTCTTGTGTACAGTCGGGATATATGATTGGGAAGCCCTCGCAATCGCATGTTGAACGTTATCTCACCGCGACAATGAATGAGCTCTCGGCTTTTTTGAATCACGTTCATGTTTCATGCCTTACAGATTCTACAAATAATAACTTTGGTCTTCTAGCTGCGCCCAATTCACTCAGCTATAATGAAGTATTTAGAGATGGCAAATTAATTCTTGGTAGCAACCTTCGGGTCGGATGCTACTTGGTCAAGTGATTTAAGTTTTCAACTTCTCGGTTTAGTTGGATTTGTTAACTCTACTTCTACCTGGGTTCTCAGATATGACGTTACATGGATTGACTGTGCATGTTCAATCCGAATTTCGCTCAAACTGGTTGTGAGGTCTCGTGGATTGCGACCAAACTTCATTTGCCTAGTCTCAGGCTTGTTAATAGCAATTCACGGGCTGAATTACTACTATTTGTTCATTATTAGCGTGTCTCAGTGCTCATGCTGGTCATATAAGTGGAGTGTCTATTGAGCAATGTCCTGTGGTTCAAATTTGTCTCGACTCCTTATAAAAAAATATAAAAAATCTTTACGCAATGTCTCGATCATGTTCATTTAAAGCAATTGGCTGTTCATAAATACTTCAGCAACGGTATGCTTGGCACAGGAAATTGTTTGTTAATTTCCAATAATTTCGTGATTTACACAACCCCAATTCCAAAATAGTTGGGACAAAGTGTAAATTGTGAATAAAATCAAAACGCAATGACTTTCAAATCACACCTGCCAGTATTTCATTCACAATAGAACAGAGATAACATAGCAAATGTTGAAACTGAGAAATTCTACAGTTTTATCCACAAAATGAGCTCATTTCAAATTTGATGGCTGCCACAGGTCTCAAAAAAGTTGGGACAGGGGCCTGTTTACCATGGTGTAGCATCCCCTCTTCTTTTTAACACAGAGTGGAGGCGTCTGGGCATTGAGGAGACAAGTTTCTTGAGTTTAGCCATTGGAATTTGATCCCACTCTTGTTTAATACAGGCTTCCAGCTGCTGGAGAGTTTTGGGTCTCCTTTGACAGACTTTTTATTATGTGCCAAATGTTCTCAATTGGTGAAAGATCAGGACTGCAGGCAGGCCAGTTCAGAACACAGACTCTTCTACTATGAAGCCATGCTGTTGTAATAGCTGTAGTATATGGTTTTGCATTGTCCTGCTGAAATACACAATGCCTTCCCTGGAATAGATGTCGTCTGGAGGGGAGCATATGTTGCTCTAAAACCTTTATATATCTTTCAGCATTCATGGTGCTTTTTAAAACATGCAAGTGTCCCACACCGTATGCACTAATGCATCCCCATACCATCAGAGATGCTGGCTTTTGAACTGAACGCTGATTACACGAGGGGTGGTCTTTCGCCTCTTCAGCCCAGAGGACACGATGCCCATGATTTCCAACAAGAATGTCAAATTTGGACTCGTCTGACCACAGGACATTTTGCCACTTTGTTACAGTCCATTTTAAATGAGCCTTGGCCCACAGAACACGGTGGCGCTTCTGGATCATGCTCAACAATGGCTTCCTTTTTGCATGATAGAGTTTTAGGTGGCATCTGTGGATGGCACAGTGGACTGTGTTTACAGACAGTGGTTTCTTGAAGTATTCCTAGGCCCATTTAGTAATGTCAATGACAGAATCATGCCGGTGAGTGATGCAGTGGCGTCTGAGGGCCCGAAGATCACAGGCATCCAGTAAATGTCTTCGGCCTTGTCCCTTATGCATGGAGATTTTTCCAGTTTCTCTGAATCTTTTGATGATGTTATGCACTGTCGATGATGAGACCTTCAAAGCCTTTGCAATTTGACGTTGAGGAACATTGTTTTTAAAGTATTCCACAATTTTTTTACGCAAGCCTTCACAGGTTGGAGAGCCTCTGGCCATCTTTACTTCTGAGAGACTCAGCCTCTCTAAGACATCCCTTTTATAGCCAATCATGTTATACACCTGATGCCAGTTAACAGAATTACTTGCTAAATGTTCTTTCAGCTGACTCTCTTATACATTAATTGCTTTTTCAGCCCTTTCTTGCCTGTGTCCCAACTTTTTTGAGACCTGATGCAGCCAGAAAATTTGAAATAAGCTCATTTTGTGGATACAAATGTAAGATGTCTCAGTCTCAACATTTGAAATGTTATCTCTGTTCTATTGTAAATAACATATTGGCTCATGTGATTTGGGAGTCATTGCATTTTGATTTTATTCACAATTTACACTTCGTCCCAACTATTTCGGAATTGGGGTTGTATATCTGGGGCCAAAAATGGACAAAGTGATATTCAGATGATGTTTGCCCTAATGCTGTTCAGATGGCTAGACCAAATCATAATTGACATTAATGTTAAAATCTAATCCAAGTTGCCCATATGCTGCTTGAATCCAAAAATCACGCTGCAACTACTTCCTCGCTGGTGTTATGGGCCATTCTTAGACAGTCACATGTGTGACCAAAAATGTAACAAATAGCAGAAAAAAAAAATCCCTCAAATTACAAAAGCATTGGAGGTTCATTATTGTGGACCTAATATAGGAGTACTACTTATCCAAGTCTATCAAGTAAAAATTTTATTTGTTACATTAGCTTTAACTACTTAAGGTTAGAGGTCAAATATGACTGGTCACGTGTGTGACTTCACACGGGAGGTTTTTCATAACTCTATTTGACTTCAAAAACTCTGAAGTTCACAAATCTAGAATATTCATATTTTCTTCAGACATTTATCATAGTTCTGAGGTATGGAAAATGGCAAGGAATAAATTTGATACCTTACATTAATTCTTAAAGTGTCTCTTCATGTGATGACGTCTGGTCACGTGTGTGACATTTTGGTTCACTTTTCAAAGAATGGCCCTTATTCATCTATTCCTAACAGGTCCTGCCATTAGAAGCAGTGTCGAGTTATGGTCACGGTTTGCAAATCGCGTTGCATACACCTTGCATCGGTAAAACCGACAGGAAATGCTAGCTACTGGAGTGCTCAGTGATTAAAAAGATTTAAAGGGGACCTATTATGCTGATCCTTCTTTCAATACATATTAGTAATGTTATAATGTTGGTTGTCCATGCTCAACCTCTGAAAAGTTTCTAAACATAAGATACAGGGGTTTTGCCGTAATCCAAGAATGTGATTTCGTGAGCGTGATTTCCTCTCTGAACAGCTCCTCCCGAGATCTTCATGAGATCTGGGAAAAACCTGACGTCAGGTTGTGCCGTCCAATTAGTACAGACCTAGCCAGAGCCAACCACTGCGCTGGACCTGCCCACACCGGAAACTATTCTAGCAGGCACTAACAACGGCAAATCATACTATGCCTTAGTAGCGTCGACACTTTTGGAAATACAAAAGAAGAACCGCAGATCATTTGAGGTGCAATTTTGTTAGTATCTCTCCCAAAGCTACTTGTCCGTTTACTTTTGGACGCAAAGAAAAACAAATATTTCTCTTCGAAAAGACGACGCCACCAGAAATCAGTGGGTAGCTTTTTTTTTGTTTGCTGGCAGCAAACAGCCACGCCCAAAGGAACGTTAGCAGTTTGTGCTCAGCATTTCACCAAAGACAGCTTTGTCAATAAAGGATAATTCGACACAGGATAAGCGTTTCAGCTGCTTCTCAAACCTGAAGCAGCTGCATCGATCAAGCGCTCACAGCCACAAGCTGTAAGTAACCATATAACAGCAAATAATGTAAGTGAAGCTAACGTGTTACGGGTGGCTAGCAGGACCGCTAGCGATAGTTAGCACTAACAACTGGCCTCAAGTGCAGGCTTTCTAAAATATCTGAAGATAAAGCCTGTATCGGTCGCAACTGTCCTTGACTCACGGACACAGAAGCTGTAAGTTGCTTTTACTGCATAAGCCAACCTGACGTGATAGCCAGTTGATTGTGGCTGTAGCACAGCGGCTAACGTAGCCAAGTTACTGTTGCTAATGTTTGCGTCCTAAATATGCAAGAGTGATATCAGGGGAAATTCTACAGAAGGTGTGTGAACATAAACCTCATTTGAAGCTAACTTTTAATACTTGTTTGTAATTTGGATGCTTAGTACAACTGTTCACAGTAACAGAACTTGCTGTCTATAAAACCTATATTGCAAGGGTTTGTCTCTGTGGTTATGACCGCTCAGTTACCAGCTACTGCATGTTAGTTTGCGTGCTCTGCTAATTAAAAATGGTCCTGGTTAACTTATATGCAGTAATTCTGATCGGTATGCTTGTGTTACTTCGGTAAGCGTCAATGTGGCAGTTTCATCATAACGTTGCCCGATTGTAGCCACTACAGTTAGTGATCGCTTCAATTATCCATGACCAGGATCAGCCGGATGCTTCACAAATGTCTGAGCAAGCTCTCTGGTGCTACCATGAAAGCAATGCAAAACGCAGAAGCTCTACCGGTTTACAAATGATTTCTCTGCACTAGCTTGACATAATTTCATCCCCCTTTAGAAATTGTTGTGGCTAATAAAAAGCCGAAAAAGGTGGAGATTAAATAGGTAATTCTTTCCTGTAGAAGTGATCAATTCGCTAGCTCCACATAAGCAACTTGTCCGCGCTAACGGAACTTAAGGTCTGCAAAACCTGTATTATGTTCATAACATAACCGAGCTCTCTCTAGCTGGCGCGTACTATCCATAAAGCTGCTTTCACATCAGACACGAAACGAATTTTTCACAGGACAGATTAGCCTACATTCAAAGTCAATGCAAAGACGCGAATACACGTTTTGGGCACGTCAAGCCGCTTTCACACCGGACGCGAAACAAATCTTTCGCGCGACAGATTACATTCAAAGTCATGACTGCTTATCAGCTACTGCATGTTAGTTTGCATGCTCTGCTAATTAAAAATGCTCCTGGTTAACTTATCTGCAGCAATTATGATCGGTATGCTTGTGTTACTTCGGTAAGCATCAATGTGGCAGTTTCATCATGACGTTGCCTGATTGTAGCCACTACAGTTGAAGCTAACCTGAGAGGTGCTGTGTGTGTCTGCCGAGTTGGGCTGCAGTTAGACCAGACATAGATTTTGCAGAGCTTGGGGTGCGTTTTTGGGTGCTTATGAAACGATCGCTTTACTTATCCATGACCGGGGTCAGCCTGATACATCTCCAATGTCTGGGCAAGCTCTCTGATACTACCGGTGTAAGCAATAGGGAAGCGCACAGCCTATAATGTGTCCGGTATAACAAACGATTCCTCTGCATTCCCATCGATTGAATATTAAATTATTTCCTGTAAAAGTGATCAATTCACTAGCTCCACATAAGCAACGGTTCACGCAGACGGAACTTACGGTCTGTAAAACCTGTATTTTGTTCATGACATAACCGGAGCTCTGTCTAGCTCTCGCGACGCTATACATAATCGCCCATTTTCCGCGAGGAAAAGCTGGTCATTCGAAGCAATAAGTAAACCATTACCACAGGCAATTTCTGAAAAGGCCGTTTAGCTTGGAGCTTTTCGCCTTCGTCCGTCATATACCAGCCTGAAGCTGTTCGTTTCTCCACGCTAACAACACACCACAGCTATGCACATGAACCAGCAGGTCCTAATACACACCGAAGCAGTCCATAAGCTGTTGGTCCACTTTTAGCTGCTCCTCACTGTCCATGTTTCCCTCTAAACTCAGACCCACCGGCTTTCTACGGTCTCCGGTCTACACTTGGGCATGTCGACCCATTCTACAAATGTGTCTATATGGGGTGGATTCTAGCTTCCCCTGCATCCTAGCTAGGAGTAGAAAAACCGCAGTACTCACCAACTGTTGCCGTAGCAAACTGTAGCCGATAGCAAATTCGTGCTTGAGCTGCCAGACTTTCGCACTGCGTCCTCCACTTTCGCCGTTGCGTTTATTAGAACAAGTTAATTTCATTAGATTAGAGATGGCAATTTCGACACGCAGATTCCAACTGTTTCGAACACGTTCAAAACTTCCGGGTTTGACACGGGTTTACGACTCTGATTCAAAACTTTTGTCACGTGACTATTGACGTTTTTCCTGCTCCGCCCGGCAATGATCATGTGTTTCGTTTCACTTCAAAACATTTTAAAAGCTGCAGTACAAGTTTTTGCCACTAGGCTCTGCACTACTGAAATCAACCTGGTTTCGAAACAATTCGGAACATTTCGAAACAGTGGTTGTTTCAGAGGTTTCAAAACTGTTTCAAAGGTTCGAAATTGCCATCTCTACATTAGATCTATACACATGTACTCCGTTTGCTTGCAGAATTTCCCCGCTGATTCCTTAGCTCAGATGGCAGACGCGTCTCACGTTTCACTCTGAGACCCGGAAACTGCGTTCAGCTGCCTCGTCCCGCCTAGATCCGCCCTCCACAGAGCTGGCCAGTCAGAAGAAAGTGGGCACACGGGCAGTGGGGGCCATAGCGGAAGAGCCACCCCAATGAGGCGTTTCAGGCAGAGACTACAATGGACTACAAATGGGGTTTTTTGAGGATGGCAGTATGAGCTAAATAAGGACCCTGTTTGGGCTTTGAACGATCAGGAGTACTCTAGGGGAGTCCAAGATCAAAATATAACCTTGGAAGTATAGCATCCGAGGTCCCCTTTAATAATTTTACCAAATGCTGTGGAATGATTACATTCAGAGCAGCCATTCCGGTTGGTATTAGAATTTCTGAGATCAATCTGGTAATACTCCACCTTGTTAGAACGTAAATTAACTAATATTGTATTTACCAAATCAGCTGTTTTCCCTGTAACATCGGCAATAATGTTCTTTGTATAATCGCACACGCACTAGCACCCAAGTTTGGGTAAAAGTTTGATGGCTATGTTTTGCTTGGCAAGTAAGCCTCAGAGTGCTTGCCAACATCAAGCTCGCATACTCAAGCTGTGGCTTACCTTGCACACGCTCAGCAATGCCATGGTGCGGCACCTTGCCCATGCTTCGCTGATATTTACCCCATGTCAGCAACTAGCTCGTGCTAGTGGTCTTCTACTTATTTCATTCAAATCGCTTTGCCTCTGCCTGCTCAGTATGTCCTATAGCCTCTAACTGTGCCAGTTGCTGGGTTGACCCAAAAGTCATGGCTCCAAGGCTCACTGCCTCTGGTGTTCGGGTTTTGCCACATCATTGGTTTTCGGGGGATTCTAGTAGCTTTCTCAGCTTTCAGATTCAAGAAGGTGCTTTGTAGTTTTCCAATTGTGGTATTTTTCCCCCCCTTGTTATATGAACTTTATGGAGTAGACAATAAGATGTCGTGGTATTTTCCCAGGACTGGTTCCACCTGTCTTCTCCACTAATTGCCTGGATTTTATTTATTTATTTTTTTTGTTCTGTCCATGTCCACAGTGGGGCCCCGCCGTGAGCATGCCGCTGCTGGTCTCCGCCATCATCGCCACCTGGCCTCCGCCCAAGTGCTGCTTAGTCTCAACCATCGAAATGGTGCAGCCATCGAAAGCATGCAGCCCCATCATTTTGCAGTGGTCGTCTAAAGTGCTGTCTGTTTGCTTACGGTAATTTGAAGAAACCAGTTTGGTGGCTTCTCCAGGGAAATGAGAATTACATAATTATCTCTAATGTGCCATTAACATTTTCCCCAGACACTGCGCCAGCTGAGGTCATGTTGCGCCCAGGAATAATTCTTTGAAAACTCAGATTGCTTGGCTGTTGATTTGTTTTTCCAGTTTAAATATAAGCTACCAGGTTTGTACATCCATATTACTGATTCAGGGGTTATTTGATAGGGTCTTACACATTTAAACACGCATTGCAAAACTAAAATCAATGCAAAGCAATGGACCTCGGCCGTTTGACCATGTGCCAAGTTCTGTCACTTGTCCCTTAACTGAAACAGAAATCTCAGGCGAAGAGGCTGCAGTTTCTTGTGACTTGGATCATGATCGTTTCAAGGACCACCGACGGAGAGCTGGGAGTCTGAGGCCATCACAGTTGCTAGATTTCATCCCCGCCAAACAATGTTACTAACCCATGCAGGGTGCAGGCGCTGAATTGAACTCATTTCCTGCACATTGGTCTTAAATTACAGTGACGTAATCGCGTGGCTCTGATTTGGCTCCTCGGCGATGGAAAACCATTCAGGTTCTTAGGAGGTGCGTGGGTTGAACCAACTAAGCACTGGTACTAGCACCAGCACGGCACTAGCACCAGGCTCTTTTTGGTGGAAAAGGGGTATTTCTGTACAAGCTCCGGTGCAACTTACTTCTCATGCATCACAGCCGATTAGCCAATCGCTCGCGAGTTTTAAGAAGAGATCTCAAAGTGTTTAGTTTCTTCATTTTTTTTTTACCAGTATGACATACAATTATGAAAGTTAAATGCTGGATTCGTGAATTACAGGCAGTAGGGGAGACCGGGGTTACCTTGTCATGATTTTGTATTTGGCTCCATAACTCTTTGTTGTTTAAACTTAGAGAGATACCTTTACAGTATATGTGTAGTGCAGAATGTCGCCTACAAAACTTGTATTGATACAATCTCAGTATAACATATATTTACGTCACAATATTCAATTTTTAGATATATCACAAACATGCCGAAGTAACCCCATACGTGGGGTTACTTCGTCAGATGGGTGGGGTAAAATCGTCATAGTTGGCAATCAGCTGAAGCTGAAAAAGATAGTCCAATATTCTCATAACAGAAATGGTGAGAACTGTTTTATTTTTACAATGAACCAACACAAGCTATGATTTATGCATAATCACCATCAGAGTTGCAGTTATGACATATGTAGGCGAGCCCACTGACATTTGCACAGTCCTCATGTGCCCACCCTTTGCATGAGAAGCATTGGACCCACTCCTCTCCACCTTTGGATGATGAGTTAGGACCACGGCACCAAAGAGGAGCAGCAAACATTCCCACTGACAAAGGAATGGAATGAAATGCAGAGGCCCCAAGGCTGGCACCTGCCAACCCTAAATACTCTGCCAACACCTTTACTTTAATGGGCCCCACCTGTGGCCCATTAAGGTGGAGGTGAAAGAATGAGAAAGAGGAGGGGCTGCAAGTAGCAAACCCTTACAAACCCATACTTGTGTCCTCTATCATAAACATAAAATAAATGCAAATATTATAATTATTAAGACACAATAGGTGTCTGAAAAACTATAAATCAGCTCCTATATTTGACTTTGGAATATTTTAATATAGGCCTAAGACAGGACATACAAGCGGGGCAACCTCAGCACCCTGACGAACTAACCCCATGCTGCTTGGCCAGTGTAGCCCCGTGCTCCCACTTTGGAGATCAGGCTGCATCTCTCATCTCATGATCGCAGCAGGCCTTTATCTTATGTGTTGTTAATAACTCTAGTTACATACGTTTATGAAACAGTAAAAACACCATGGAAATCTTTGTCTTCAAAGAAGCTAGACGCATTTCTTTCAGAAACTTAAAGTTTACAATTTGGGTCAAAATTCAGTTATCTAGCCAGAAAACACTTACATGACACTACAAGTCCTTCTTCTTTCCAAGAGATGACGTCGCTGGGATGTCACATAATTTGTACATTTTCGTTTTCTCGTCAATGCGTTTGGAATGAAAAAAACTGGGGTGACAAACCTAACCCCGTGGCCGAAGTAACCCCGGTCTCCCCTAATTCATGTCTACAGCGGTTTATTTCCCCTAATTTAGTAGACCTTTAAAGTACAGAATGTGATTAAAACCTTAGACTCACAATTCTATAGGCTTATTTTACATTTCTGAGTGGTTTCCACTCTAAATCCCAGTCAATTTCTGTTTCCAGTGGAAAAATGGGCATTGTCCAAAAGAGTGATCTTTTTTAAAAACACACGCTGCAGTCAGATAAATCACACTAAAGTATTCAATTTTTTGGAACCATTCAGAAATGGATCTAGTTTTCATGTAGTAAATGACTTAACTGCATAGAAAACCCAGTTTGAACTGCGAGTCTTCAAACTTTGAAAATAGGTTTTCTGAGATTTCCCATTTTGTGACCATGCCCGTTCTTCCCCTGGACTCCTCAATTAGTTACCCTCTCACAAGCCAAAATGTGGCCAGGGACCCAAATAACAAGGGGGAGAATCGTTTTCATTTTCTATCTGACGGCTCAATGTCGATTAGCGGTTTGGGAAGGTTCCACAGATTACGTCTCAGCTAATGTTGTGGGCACGTGGGAGAGGTATAAGGAGCGCGCTCTGTCTGTGTCCGTCGCATCAATTAAGAGAGGCCATCTTCGCTCTGCACTACCCCGGGACACGCGGATTCGCGAGAAAATGATGGCCCTGTGGCTTGTCTTGTCGTTCACTCTTGCAGGTAACGTGCTACCTTTTTTGTCTTTCGTAACATTTCTAATTGCTTTTTTTTTGTTAAATTGTTAAGTGGATCAGGCGTTGAGAGAGCAGTACTGGGGTAAATTTATTGTTTTCATGAATTCATCAAATGTAAATAATATTTTATTTGAAATAGTAGTTGTGTTGGCACTGGAACAGAAATTCAAATTAACACAATCGTTCATTATTTATTTATTGCAGTAGAATTGTTGTTGAAATGGACCAATGATTTACTGTACTGTTATTGGATGTCTATTTGTCTTTTTAAGTCACATCTTATGTCATTTATGAGGCAAATATATCAGGACTTTTTGTAAGGTAATTAACTGCATGTTTTGAACTTTTGAATTTCAGGAGCAGCTGCCTTCGTAGGTAAAGTAGGTGTTTGAATCATACTGCATCAAGTCGTGCTGTTTTGTTTGTATGAAGAAAGCAATGGAAGTGATGATGCAAATGATACACCGAATCAAATGTAAATTATTACTGAACCCAGAGATATTTGCATTATAATTTATCAGAGCAGAGATTCAAGGGACGCAGTAATGGATTTTAAGTATGTGACCTTTGGAACTGTAGAGTGATTGTTGCTGTCAAACATTGTCTTTTTGAGTTTATCATATATGAGAAATTATGATATTGTATACGTGTATTGTTTTTGTATAAGTCATTTTTATTCAGATTTTCTCTATTTATATTTATAAATTTCTGCCGTTCCCCACTCAGGGGTAAGACGGGAAGAGAAAAAACCATTCAACATCTTAAAAGCAAATGTACCTTTCTGTTTTTTACTGCCAAGGGCGCGTCCACAACCGAAGAAAAGGTAAGGTCAACTGCAACATTCCTTTCTAACAGTTTCTCCGGTTCTACAATTAGCTGTACATCAAATGCTACTTCTGAGCAGAATAGATGTTTCAGATGTACAAACTAGACAAATTAAGCACGTATTAGTAAACTTAAAATACAGTGAACAGTTCCAAGTGATCACATAGGGTTTCAAAATTTACCTGAGAAAGCTGTATGTGCTTATCCTTTTCTGGCAATAAAAGTTGGTCGATTGGACAAAAAAAAATATTTTTTGAAAATTCCTTCTTACACCAGTTTCAACTGGTCCAGTTAATTTATGCTGGGTTTTGACACTTAACTGGTCAACCAGCTGACCAGCTTCTATAGTTGCTGAATCTAATCCACCAATTTGACTGCCAGTTGCTTATTTTTACCAGTTTGAACCAGTTTTGTTCAGCTTGGGACCTAATTTGACCAGTCCACCCTGTGTTATTACCGGGCTGACGTGTCAAAAACACAAATTGAAACTATCTTAGATGGTGTTATTTTTAATTCGCAGTCGGGCATCACTGGTCAGCTCCTACATGAGCTGCCAGATGCATGAATGCAGTGATGTGCAGTAGTGTGCAGTGATGATTATACACTTAACATGAAGGTAAATCAGAGACCAAGTACTTTTCAAGTATTTGTTTCATGCAGTATTGGAGCGTAAAGATGAAAATAAGTAAACAGATAACAATACATGGTAAAAACATGCAGATTATGTCTGATATACCTCATGCCATCTTCATCAACGCATCACTGAACACAAAAACAGCACTATTGGAAGGCACCTGTTTCAAGAGCGGGGATTACTGAAGTCTAGAAACACTGAACATTTGTTTTCAGTTCTGGAGAAATTTAAATCAACATTTGACAGTTTAGTCTTTGAAATGTTCTTCATAAAAGAACTCAAACCTCAGTTAAACATTCAATCGGACTCGTCCGTACAGAGCTATTTATGTACAAATGCACGTGACAGTTATCCCCTTTGGTCTTCTTTGACCTTTTTTCCCACTTTCCTTTTCTTCTTCTCTGTTTACACTCTTCGTCTTTCTACACTTCACTCACTTGAGAATGATGTGAAGTTGCATTAAAACATCGTGTTTTTACAACAAAAATTTTAAAAGCTTTTACAACAATTTTTTAAAAAGTTTTTTAACCTTAAAACATCTTTTAAAATGATTTAAGCTTTTAAAAAATATATATTTTTAAAATGTTTTTTAACCCTTTCACCTCCAGTAGTGCCATATGGCACTCTTTTTGTTATGTGTCTTTTAACAATCAGGAATAAGAACAGACAGCCAGATATTTAGTTAGAATGTGAACGAAGGCCACAGGGAGAAATCAGAAATATTTGCATTGTAATTTATCAGAGCAGAGATTCAAGGGACGTAGTAATGGATTTTAAGTATGTGACCTTTGGAACTGTAGAGTGATTGTTGCTGTCAAACATTATCTTTTTGAGTTTAGCAAATATGAGAAATCATGATATTGTATACGTGTATTGCTTTTGTATAAGTCATTTTTATTCAGATTTTCTTTACCTATATTTATAAATTTCTGCCGTTCCCCTCTCAGGGGTAAGACAGGAATAGAAAAAAACCATTCATCATCTTAAAAGCAAATGTACCTTTCTGTTTTTTACTCCCAAGAGAACTACCGCCCGCCGCGACTAAATCCAGGTGAGTTCAACTGCAACATTCCTTTCTAACAGTTTCTCCTGTTCTACAATTAGCTGTACATCAAATGATACTTCTGAGCAGAACATATGTTTCAGATGTACAAACTAGACAAATTAAGCACGTATTAGTAAACTGAAAATACAGTGAACTGTTCCAAGTGATCACAGAGGGTTTCAAAATACCTGAGTAAGCTGTATGTGCTTATGCTTTTCTGGCCATAAAAGTTGGTCAATTGGACAAAAAAAAATATTTTTTGAAAATTCCATCTTACACCAGTCTCAACTGGTCCAGTTAATTCATGCTGGGTTTTGACACCTAACTGGTCAACCAGCTGACCAGCTTATAAAGTTGCTGTATCTAATCCACCAATTTGAATAATAGTTACTTATTTTTACCAGTATGAACCAGTTTTGTTCAGCTTGGGACCTGATTTTGACCAGTCCACCCTGTGTTATTACCGGGCTGATGTGTCAAAAACACAAATTGAAACTATCTTAGATGGTCTTATTTTTAATTCGCAGTCGGGCATCACTGGTCAGCTCCTACGTGAGCTGCCAGATGCATGAATGCAGTGATGTGTAGTACTGTGCAGTGATGATTATACACTTAACATGAAGGTAAATCAGAGACCAAGTACTGTTCAAGTATTTGTTTCATGCAGTATTGGAGCGTAAAGATGAAAATAAGTAAACAGATAACAATACTTGGTAAAAACATTCAGATTATGTCTGATATACCTCATCCCATCTTCATCAACGCATCACTGAACACAAAAACAGCACTATTGGAAGGCACCTGTTTCAAGAGTGGGGATTACTGAAGTCTAGAAACACTGAACATTTGTTTTCAGTTCTGGAGAAATTTAAATCAACATTTGACTGTTTAGTCTTTGAAATGTTCTTCATAAAAGAGCTCAAACCTCAGTTAAACATTCAATCGGACTCGTCCGTACAGAGCTATTTATGTACAAATGCACGTGACAGTTATCCCCTTTGGTCCCCCTCGACCTTTTTTCCCGCTTTCCTTTTCTTCTTCTCTATTTATACTCTTCGTCTTTCTACACTTCACTCACTTGAGAATGATGTGAAGTTGCATTAAAACATCGTGTTTTTACAACAAAAATTTTAAAAGCTTTTACAACAATTTTTTAAAAAGTTTTTTAACCTTAAAACATCTTTTAAAATGATTTAAACTTATAAAAAATATATTTTTAAAATGTTTTTTTTAACCCTTTCACCTCCAGTAGTGCCCTATGGCACTCTTTTTGTTATGTTTCTTTTAACAATCAGGAATAAGAGCAGACAGCCAGATATTTAGTTAGAATGTGAACAAAGGCCACAGGGAGAAATCAGAAATATTTGCATTATAATTTATCAGAGCAGAGATTCAAGGGACGCAGTAATGGATTTTAAGTACGTGACCTTTGGAACTGTAGAGTGATTGTTGCTGTCAAACATTGCCTTTTTGAGTTTAGCATATATGAGAAATTATGATATTGTATACGAGTATTGTTTTTGTATAAGTCATTTTTATTCAGATTTTCTTTACCTGTATTTATAAATTTCCCCCGTTCCCCACTCAGGGGTAAGACAGGAATAGAAAAAAACCATTCAACATCTTAAAAGCAAATGTACCTTTCTGTTTTTTACTCCCAAGAGAACTACCGCCCGCCGCGACTAAATCCAGGTGAGTTCAACTGCAACATTCCTTTCTAACAGTTTCTCCTGTTCTACAATTAGCTGTACATCAAATGATACTTCTGAGCAGAACATATGTTTCAGATGTACAAACTAGACAAATTAAGCACGTATTAGTAAACTGAAAATACAGTGAACCGTTCCAAGTGATCACAGAGGGTTTCAAAATTTACCTGAGAAAGTTGTATCTGCTTATGCTTTTCTGGCCATAAAAGTTGGTCGATTGGACAAAAAAAATTATTTTTTGAAAATTCCATCTTACACCAGTCTCAACTGGTCCAGTCAATTTATGCTGGGTTTTGACACCTAACTGGTCAACCAGCTGACCAGCTTATAAAGTTTCTGTATCTAATCCACCAATTTGAATAATAGTTACTTATTTTTACCAGTTTGAACCAGTTTTGTTCAGCTTGGGACCTGATTTGACCAGTCCACCCTGTGTTATTACCGGTCTGACGTGTCAAAAACACAAATTGAAACTGTCTTAGATGGTCTTATTTTTAATTTGCAGTCGGGCATCACTGGTCAGCTCCTACGTGAGCTGCCAGATGCATGAATGCTGTGATGTGTAGTACTGTGCAGTGATGATTATACACTTAACATGAAGGTAAATCAGAGACCAAGTACTTTTCAAGTATTTGTTTCATGCAGTATTGTAGCGTATAGAAGAAAATAAGTACAACCCAAATTCCGAAATAGTTGGGATGAAGTGAAAATTGTGAATAAAATCAAAATGCCATGACTTTCAGATCACATGAGCCAATATGTTATTTGCAATATAACATAGATAACATTTCAAATGTTCAAACTGAGGCATTTTACATTTTTATCCAGAAAATGAGCTTAATTAAAATTTTCTGGCTGCAACAGGTCTCAAAAAAGTTGGGACGCAGGCAAAAAAGGGCTGAAAAAGCAATTAATATATAAGAGAATCAGCTGAAAGAACATTCAGCAAGGAATTAAGTTAACTGGCATCAGGTGTGTAACATGATTGGCTATAAAAGGGATGTCTTAGAGAGGCTAAGTTTCTCAGAAGTAAAGATGGCCAGAGGCTCTCCAACCTGTGAGGGCTTGCGTAAAAAAATTGTGGAATACTTTTAAATCAATGTTCCTCAACGTCAAATTGCAACGGATTTGAAGGTCCCATCATCAACAGTGCATAACATCACGAAAAGATTCAGAGAAACTGGAAAAATCTCTGTGCGTAAGGGTCAAGCCCGAAGACCTTTACTGGATGCCCGTGATCTTTGGGCCCTCAGATGCCACTGCATCACTCACCGGCATGATTCTGTCATTGACATTACTAAATGGGCCCAGGAATACTTCAAGAAACCACTGTCTGTAAACACAGTCCGCTGTGCCATCCACAGATGCCACCTAAAACTCTATCATGCAAAAAGGAAGCCATTGTTGAGCATGACCCAGAAGCGCCGCCATGTTCTGTGGGCCAAGGCTCATTTAAAATGGACTGTAGCAAAGTGGCAAAATGTCCTGTGGTCAGACGAGTCCAAATTTGACATTCTTGTTGGAAATCATGGGCGTTGTGTCCTCCAGGCTAAAGAGAAGAAAGACCACCCCTCCTGTTATCAGCGTTCAGTTCAAAAGCCAGCATCTCTGATGGTATGGGGATGCATTTGTGCATATGGTGTGGGACACTTGCATGTTTTAAAAAGCACCATGAATGCTGAAAGGTATATAAAGGTTTTAGAGCAACATATGCATCCCTCCAGGTGACATCTATTCCAGGGAAGGCCTTGTGTATCTCAGCAGGACAATGCAAAACCACATACTGCAGCTATTACAACAGCATGGCTTCATAGTAGAAGAGTCCGTGTGCTGAACTGGCCTGCCTGCTGTCCTGATCTTTCAACGATTGAGAACATTTGGCGCATGATTAAATGAAAAGTCTGTCAAAGGAGACCCAAAACTCTCCAGCAGCTGAAAACCTGTATTAAACAAGAGTGGGATCAAATTCTAATGGCTAAACTCAAGAAACTTGTCTCCTCAATGCCCAGACGCCTCCACTCTGTGTTAAAAAGAAGAGGGGATGCTACACCATGGTAAACAGGCCCCTGTCCCAACTTTTTTGAGACCTGTAGCAGCCATGAAATTTGAAATGAGCTCATTTTGTGGAAAAAATTGTAAAATTTTTCAGTTTCAACACTTGCTATGTTATCTCTGTTCCATTGTGAATAAAATACTGGCTGCTGTGATTTGAAAGTCATTGCATTTTGATTTTATTCACAATTTACACTTTGTCCCAACTATTTCGGAATTGGGGTTGTAAACAGATAACAATACATGGTAAAAACATTCAATTATGTCTGATATACCTCATGCCATCTTCATTAACGCATCACTGAACACAAAAACAGCACTATTGGAAGGCACCTGTTTCAAGAGCAGGGATTACTGAAGTCTAGAAACACTGAACATTTGTTTTCAGTTCTGGAAAAATTTAAATCAAAATTTGACTGTTTAATCTTTGAAATGTTCTTCATAAAAGAGCTCAAACCTCAGTGAAACATTCAATCAGACTCGTCCGTACAGAGCTATTTACTTAAAAATGCACGTGACAGTTATCCCCTTCGACCTTTTTTTCCCGCTTTCCTTTTCTTCTTTTCTATTTATACTCTTCATCATTCTACACTTCACTCACTTGAGAATGATGTGAAGTTGCATTAAAACATCGTGTTTTTAACAACAAAAATTTTAAAAGCTTTTACAATAATTTTTAAAAAAGTTTTTTAACCTTAAAACATCTTTTAAAATTATTTAAACTTTTAAAAAATATATTTTTAAAATGTTTTTGAACCCTTTCACCCCCAGTAGTGCCATATGGCACTCTTTTTGTTATGTTTCTTTTAACAATCAGGAATAAGAACAGACACCCAGATATTTAGTTAGAATGTGAACGAAGGCCACGGGGAGAAATCAGAAATATTTGCATTATAATTGATCAGAGCAGAGATTCAAGGGAGTAGTAATGGATTTTAAGTATGTGACCTTTGGAATTGTAGAGTGATTGTTGCTGTCAAACATTGCCTTTTTGAGTTTAGCATATATGAGAAATTATGATATTGTATACGTGTATTGTTTTTGTATAAGTCATTTTTAGTCAGATTTTCTTTATTTATATTTATAAATTTCCCCCGTTCCCCACTCAGGGGTAAGACGGGAAGAGAAAAAAACCATTCAACATCTTAAAAGCAAATGTACCTTTCTGTTTTTTACTGCCAAGGGTACCACCGCCCGCCGCAACTAAATCCAGGTGAGTTCAACCGCAGCATTCCTTTCTAACAGTTTCTCCTGTTCTACAATTAGCTGTACATCAAATGATACTTCTGAGCAGAACATATGTTTCAGATGTACAAACTAGACAAATTAAGCACGTATTAGTAAACTGAAAATACAGTGAACCGTTCCAAGTGATCACAGAGGGTTTCAAAATTTACCTGAGAAAGTTGTATGTGCTTATGCTTTTCTGGCCATAAAAGTTGGTCGATTGGACAAAAAAATTATTTTTTGAAAATTCCTTCTTACACCAGTCTCAACTGGTCCAGTTAATTTATGCTGGGTTTTGACACCTAACTGGTCAACCAGCTGACCAGCTTATAAAGTTGCTGTATCTAATCCACCAGTTTGACTTACAGTTACTTATTTTTACAAGTTTGAACCAGTTTTGTTCAGCTTGGGACCTGATTTGACCAGTCCACCCTGTGTTATTACCGGTCTGACGTGTCAAAAACACAAATTGAAACTGTCTTAGATGGTCTTACTTTTAATTTGCAGTCGGGCATCACTGGTCAGCTCCTACGTGAGCTGCCAGATGCATGAATGCTGTGATGTGTAGTACTGTGCAGTGATGATTATACACTTAACATGAAGGTAAATCAGAGACCAAGTACTTTTCAAGTATTTGTTTCATGCAGTATTGGACCATATAGAAGAAAATAAGTACAACCCCAATTCCGAAATAGTTGGGATGAAGCGAAAATTGTGAATAAAATCAAAATACAATGACTTTCAGATCACATGAGCCAATATGTTATTTACAATAGAACATAGATAACATTTCAAATTTTGAAACTGAGATATTTTACATTTTTATCCAGAAAATGAACTTAATTAAAATTTTCTGGCTGCAACAGATCTCAAAAAAGTTGGGACACAGGCAAAAAAGGGCTGAAAAAGCAATTAATATATAAGAGAATCAGCTGAAAAAACATTCAGCAAGGAATTAAGTTATAATTAAGAGGGGATACTACACCATGGTAAACAGGCCCCTGTCCCAACTTTTTGAGACCTGTAGCAGCCATGAACTTTGAAATGAGCTCATTTTGCGGATAAAATTGTAGCATTTCTCAATTTCAACATTTGCTATGTTATCTCTGTTCTATTTTGAATAAAATACTGGCTGGTGTGATTTGAAAGTCATTGCGTTTTGATTTTATTCACAATTTATACTTTGTCCCAACTATTTCGGAATTGGGGTTGTAAACAGATAACAATACATGGTAAAAACATTCAAATTATGTCTGATGTACCTCATGCCATCTTCATCAACGCATCACTGAACACAGAAACAGCACTATTGGAAGGCATCTGTTTCAAGAGCAGGGATTACTGAAGTCTAGAAACACTGAACATTTGTTTTCAGTTCTGGAGAAATTTAAATCAAAATTTGACTGTTTAATCTTTGAAATGTTCTTCCTAAAAGAGCTCAAACCTCAGTGAAACATTCAATCGGACTCGTCAGTACAGAGCTATTTATATAAATATGCACGTGACAGTTATCCCCTTTGGTCCCCTTTGACCTTTTTTTCCCGCTTTCCTTTTCTTCTTCTCTATTTATGCTTTTCGTCATTCGACACTTCACTCACTTGAGAATGATGTGAAGTTGCGTTGAAACATTGTGTTTTTACAACAAAAATTTTAAAAGCTTTTACAAAAATTTTTTTAAAAAGTTTTTTAACCTGAAAACATCTTTTAAAATTATTTAAACTTTTTTTAAAAATATTTTTAAAATGTTTTTGAATGTAATAAAAAATGGATGTTTTCAGTGTTTTTGTTTATTACCCATATTTTTACCACAATATACTTGGAATTATTTTTTTTTTCTGTTCTCATTGCCTAAAATAGTATTTTGCAATACATTTTCTTCAAAAAATTATAGAGAAGTAATACAACCCCAATTGCGAAATAGTTGGGACAAAGTGTAAATTGTGAATAAAATCAAAACGCAATGACTTTCAAATCACACCAGCCAGTATTTTATTCACAATAGAACAGAGATAACATAGCAATTGTTGAAACTGAGAAATTTTACAAATTTTTCCACAAAATGAGCTCATTTTAAATTTGATGGCTGCTACAGGTCTCAAAAAAGTTGGGGCAGGGGCCTGTTTACCATGGTGTAGCATCCCCTCTTCTTTTTAACACAGAGTGGAGGCGTCTGGGCATTGAGGAGACAAGTTTCTTGAGTTTAGCCATTGGAATTTGATCTCACTCTTGTCTAATACAGGCTTCCAGCTGCTGGAGAGTTTTGGGTCTCTTTTGACGGACTTTTCGTTTAATTATGCGCCAAATGTTCTCAAACGGTGAGAGATCAGGACTGCAGGCAGGCCAGTTCAGCACACGGACTCTTCTACTAAGAAGCCATGCTGTTGTAATAGCTGCAGTATGTGGTTTTGCATTGTCCTGCTGAAATACACAAGGCCATCTCTGGAATAGATGTCATCTGGAGGGGAGCATATGTTGCTCTAAAACCTTTATATACCTTTCAGCATTCATGGTGCTTTCTCAAAACATGCAAGTGTCCCACACCATATGCACTAATGCATCCCCATACCATCAGAGATGCTGGCTTTAGAACTGAATGCTGATAACAGGAGGGGTGGTCTTTCTTCTCTTTAGCCCGGAGGACACAACTCCCATGATTTCCAACAAGAATGTCAAATTTGGACTCGTCTGACCACAGGACACTTTGCCACTTTGCTGCAGTCCATTTTAAATGAGCCTTGGCCCACAGAACACGGCGGCACTTCTTGATTGTACTCAACGATGGCTTTCTTTTTACATGATAGAGTTTTAGATGGCATCTGTGGATGGCACGGCGGACTGTGTTTAGAAACAGTGGTTTCTTGAAGTATTCCTAAGCCCATTTAGTAATGTCAATGACAGAATCATGTCCCTCAGTGATGCAGTGGCGTCTGAGGGTCTGAAGATCACGGGCATCCAGTAAAGGTCTTCGGCCTTGTCCCTTACGCACAGAGATTTTTCCAGTTTCTCTGAATCTTTTGATGATGTTATGCACTGTCGATGATGAGACCCTCAAAGCCTTTGCAATTTGACGTTGAGGAACATTGTTTTTAAAGTATTCCACAATTTTTTTTACGCAAGCCTTCACGGGTTGGAGAGCCTCTGGCCATCTTTACTTCGAGAGACTCAGCTTCTTTAAGACATCCCTTTTATAGCCAATCATGATACACACCTGACGCCAGTTAATGTAATCACTTGCTAAATGTTCTTTCAGCTGATTTTCTTCTATATTAATTGCTTTTTCAGCCTTTTTTTCCCTGTGTCCCAACTTTTTTGCGACCTGTTGCTGCCAGAAAATTTGAAATGAGCTCATTTTGTGGATAAAAATGTAAAATGTCTCAGTCTCAACATTTGAAATGTTATCTATGTTCCATTGTGAATAACGTTGGCTCATGTGATCTAAAAGTCATTCAATTTTGATTTTATTCACAATTTACACTTTGTCCCAACTATTTCGGAATTGGTGTTGTATATAAGGACCCCTTTTAGCAGAATTGGTGGTGTATAATCATCACTGCACACTACTGTATGCAAACTTCTTACTCCACTAGCTAACAATGTCACTTTCCCTCCAGAGGTGGCATGTAAGCACAGCCACTGCAGCTACCAGTGTGTACTGAGTCACCTCAATCTGACAAACAGTAAAGAGCTTTCAGCAGCCCGACCTATCAACAAATGGAAAAAGCCAACAGAAGTATACTTGGAGCTGGACCTTTACGAAATCCTTGAAGTGGTGCGTGAACTCCGTCCAGCCACCGTTGCACATCTGACTTTTCTGTATCAACCGAATCAATTATGTTAGCTACCTTCTGACAACCCTTGAGAATAAGTCATAATGAGTAAAATCAGACTGCAATTTAACCATTTGAGGTGTAAGATCACGGAATACGTGATTATAATCTTCTTGATGGAATACTGATGCAACAATTGAATGTTGATTTAACTACTGCCACTGATTTCAAGTAACTGAGTTCTGAGATACGGATTTAGCGATGGTCAAACTGCTAGTTGGATTGTGCTTCTGACTCCGCGCTTGATTCCTGGTCTGGACTGTAAAACTTACTGTAGACGTAGATCAACTTTTGTGCCAGATGTTTTTGTTGCAGTTTTTTGGAAGTTTCTCTGTGCTTTTTATGACGTATCCTTATCCAAGCATTTACTGTTTTTTGTCAATATATCAGTACAATAAATTTGAATGAGATGAGCTGCCAGATAGCTCACTCAGTAAAGCTTCGCGTTGCGAAGCAGAAGTGACTATCACGGCACGGGTTCGATCCCTGTCTCGTACCAGCCGACAGTGGTCGGCAGCTCTTTTCAGAGTAGTGCTCAATTGACCTATAGCTAAGCCCCACCCCCTCCACTGACTCGGACAAACAATGAACATTTTAGAACAGGCGCTAATGGCTGGTATCACAGTCGGAGATATTTTTCAGGATGCTATCAATGATTTTTGGCGATAGAAGGCTCAAATATCATCAAGAAGTCAGCAAATATGATTACACTATACATTGGAGGGATACATTAATGCATTTAGAGTGGAGAAGGTCAACAAAAAGTTTAAATTAGAAGCTAAAATTTTCAGGTCTCAGTGCAAATGCGATCAACCGCATCTCGTTTCCGTCACCCTCTCACACAAGACAGAGGATCAGCATTGTTCATGCACCGCAGGGTAATACATTCAATTTACGTATTATAATTGCTAGCTATCGAATTTAAGAAATCTAACCTGACGTGACTGAACTCCTAAGTAAACAAAGTGATATGGTGAACAATGCAGCCAGGAGCTCACAGCCAAGGTACGTCAGCACTGAAGTTAGCCATAGAGTTTACTAACTTGAGCTAACGTTAGCTAACATAGTGATGTAAAAGATAACTTTACATTAATATCCAGCGAAGTGAAAAGATGTCACCTTAAACACAATGTTGACTTAGCTTGGAACAAATGTCGACATCCTTGTTGACCTTTGTTAGCTACGTTAAGCTGATTGGGGGGTCTTCCACAAAGCTTTAAGCTGCTTTCACACCAGACGCGAAACAAATTTTTCGCACGACAGATTACATTCAAAGTCAATGCAAACACGCATATTTGCGTCTTTGCAATGACTTTGGATGTAATCGGTCGTGCGGAAAATTCGAATCGCGTCTGGTGTGAAAGCAGCTTTATACAGAGGAGACACTCCTCTCGGTTATGATGTGGCTTTGGGAAGGGTATAAAATACACCCTATCGACCAGCCTCTTGGGATACCCCGTATCAGAGTTAAATTTACCCCAAGCACAGCGTTTGACCATTTTTTAAACTTAGGAACATGTTAAAACCCCATGAAAGCGAACGATTCGGAGTTTCCATAATGCATTTCAATGGAAGGTCAGGCTCAGAATGTCTGAGTATATGGGAAGAGAATATGCACTGTGATTGGCTCATCGCATTTGAGGGTGGGGCTTAGCCATAAGTCAATTGGCCAATGCGCTACAAGGATGCAAATTTGGAAGGGTCTGCCGGGATAGGGTATCGTAAATAACAAAATTCTCAGGCGCCTCCTGTTGGCCAGATGGGCACTCGTTAGGAAGATTCTAAGCTCGTTCATGTTCGGGTATCCTCCGCCCTCGTTCTGAGCTTGCGAAGTTTCAACCAATGAGTGTACAAGAAGCAGTGGCGACGGGCGCGTGCTTCGGAGGAGAGCCGTGAGCTGTCTCACTCTCCTGAGTTGGCAATAGGGGGCCACATATGCGAAAAGCCTTGTACATAGTTCCCCAATTGGACATTCCAGATTCGAGTGGGATTGGAGATGCCAAATTTAAAAAAAAAAAAAAAATTTGAATGAGATGTGCAGTAATTCACTATTGAAAACGTATAGCTGCCATTGTGTTCACTTGCAGGTTGAAAAATCCCAGACTTTCACCCCATTCATCAGGACCTATATGGTGCGTAGTGAACGTGGCCTTTTCTAATGGGCCACTCCGTGTCATGACATGCTAAAGTCTATGCAGTGCATTCACAGAAACTTCCAGCAGCATTTTCATCCATTGCGCCCTACCCCCTCCAAAATATATTGTCAAACAGGCTGTCCAAGATTTCCAAAGAGATGAGCTGGGCTTGCACCAAATTTTGCTTTTTCCAAAATTACTCAAGTCTGAATAACCATACCAGTACATCTTGAAGTATACAGTACAGTGCAAAAGTCCTTGGCACATTTAAAGCAATTTTGTTGGGCAAAAATGTTTGCAAAAATGATGAAATAAAAAGGTTCTCGTAACTGAGAAATGTACATTACAGAGCTGTAACCTGTTAAAACCTAAATCAAATCAATATTTGGTGCAACTACACTTTGCCAAAAAATTTTGGACACTGTCCTGTTGTGCTATAGTTTTATAAGATGATTGGCGTTTGCTTGTTCTGAGCAGAGTGGAAAACTTGCCACCATTCCTCTTCAGACTGACTGTTTCACTTGCGTCTATCCCTCCAATGAATTACAAACAGCCATGATGATGTTGACATTGAGGCTCTGTCAAGACCATACTATCTGTTTCGACTATTTTTAATGGAATACAAACATTTATTTATGAAACTTTTCTTGAAATTAGCATTTGGAATTTCAAATTTAATTTTTATCTTCAGGAACTCTAATATGGAATCAACAAGTAAACATATAACACAGATTTAAATTGACAAAGGTGCAGGGTGCCTAAGACTTTTGCATAGTACTGTATTCCCCCCAGCTCTTAGTCAGGTTTCCCCAACAGTTAGTCACGACCCACTTATACACCTGGGTGGAGTGAAGTGTTTTTGCCCAAGAACACACCACAAAAGCCATGGCAAAGACTTGATCTTTGGGCCTTTCGATCCCAGGTTAAGCACACTAAACCACTTCACCACCAGGCCCCCTCAACAGAACTCTGAAAATAGTTAAAAATTTTTTTTGAAATATCGCTTCTTTTCACACCCTGAAAAATTACTATACTGTTAATATGGCATCAACAGGGGATGGTTTTGACTGAATACGTTTGTAATCCATACTGTCCTGTCCAATCGACGTCCTTTAACACCTGTTCCAATTCATCTGAGATCTGAATGCATGTTCACATATAACGTGAATCATAACGACTCCTTGTTCTATTTTAAATTTTGTTTCATTTCGATGTCAATCAAATGACTAAGTACAAAGAAAAACATTTGACTGGAGCATTGGAAAATCATATTAAGTCCGTAATATTTGACTGACATCCTCCATTATCCATGATGAATCAAGAAATGTAGTATTCCATTCTTGGCCAGTGTTTTTTTTTTTTTTTTAAGTGAACTGATTCCAATGCATTTGTGGGAGTAGATGAGACCCTCTTTCTCAGGAAAACTTAGTTTATTTTGTAACGTATTTTTATGTAACCTCTGGTTTTTCAGAAATGGAAAGACGAGCTGATCTCTTGGGACCCGGCGAAGTTCTGTGAAATCAAGAAAGTGGTCATTCCCAGGGAGATGATCTGGCGGCCTGATCTTATCGTCTTGGAATGGTGAAGTCTCCTGTCAATTCCAGTGCCTTGCCATTTCAGGAGTGAAAAGGCCTCCACAATCTTACCTTGAAATGCATGAGTATTCCCGACTTGTTCTGCTTTTCTTTGTCTGAGCAGAAATTAAATAAACTATTCACCCTAGTCAAGTGAGCCCAGCCTTGAATTTCCACCAGTCAAAAATGCTTGTTTCCCTTTTTATAGAATTGCTTGACTTCTATTTTTGTTCCCTTCAACAGACAAAACACATGCAGATCAGGTTAATTGAGCGGAGATTAATTTACATCAAAGTGTCAGCGTGTGAGTCTATATACTGCGGATAAGAATATGAGTTTTATCACAGTTGGGTGTCTATAGCTAAATGGTTTCGATGATGACTCAAAATGTTTGTCAATAAAACCCCAGTGCTCCCACATTAAGATCTGCGCAGGTGCTCGCGATGCGTCATGAGCTACGCCCTTAATCCTAAATTACTTCAGGGTGGCTTGGCTCCTGCTGAGTCTAATTAATAATAATAAAAAAAAATTGATGAAAGTGCCTGCTAGACCGTCTAATTCAAATGTATGTATTGTTTATCCAAGAATCATTACAGCGCTCATGTCTGTTTGTTTGGTTGCAGCATACAAGATCACCATAAAATGTTTGTGATGCCGTATGTCCAAGTCTACTATGATGGGAGTGTGTCCCAAGGAGATGCCATGAAAGTAAAGAGCACCTGCAACATAGATGTCTATAAGTTTCCCTTTGACACCCAGAGCTGTGACCTCACATTCTGCTCTGCACTGTATACAGGTGAGCTCCTCCCCAGCAGATGCACTCTATAACCCCCTGCCTCTTAGCCTACTGCAGAGTGCTAGAATTCACCTCAGATACTAGTGAAATCTAGAACCTCACATCTCCCACAAGTGAGTTCTGGAATTCCATCTCTGATACTTGGAAAGTCTGGAACCACACATCCTGACCAGGTGAACAACTCCTCATACAAGCAAAGTCTAGAACCCTACCTCTCCTTTGAGTGAACTCTTAAAACCCACCACTTATACAAGTGAGCTCCTGAACACAATCTCTTTTACAAGTAAACTGAAGAAGGCTACCTCTCCTTCTAGTGAATTCTTGAACCCATGCTCTGCTGCCAGTGATTTCAACAACCAAACCTCCCCAACAAATGAATGCAAGAACCCCACCTCTACATCCATAGAACAATAGAACCTAACCTCTCCTTCAAGGAAAACTCGGAACCCCACCACTCCTAAAACTGAAATTTAGAACCCACAGAACTTAAATGGATATTAAGGCCACTCCCATTTGAATCAACCTACCAGGACAGCTAGCACAGCAGCCATTTTTATGATATCACTCGGTGCAGCCGGACCTACTTCCGTATATATGCTGATGTCCTCACATTAAGTGACTAACGGCAATTGAGTGATTGTGGTCGACGACATTTAATGCAACATTTCTGAAGCATTGCTGCCAATGAGTACTGTAGCCACAATACGCCTTCCACTAATGCACATAAATGTGAAAGCTTAATTGACTGCTCTTCTTCAAAAGGCCGTCCAATGTTATTTAATGAAATCTGTCAATTATGGTCATTGTGTAGCCACCATACCAATGAACTCCAATTACACTCTAATGCACTCCCAACTAAAGGAATATTTCTTGTCGGATTTGACCCTAGATGAACTTGACTTGGCTAATTTGTTGCTTTAGGTTATTTGTTCATTGCTTGGATAATTTACACACTTGAAGTTTACTCAATGAATCATGTTTATAGTTTGTGTTCTTGTGCATGATTGAAAGCCGTCTGAGCGCAATAACAGTAGTCCAAATTACATTACAGGAAGGAGATTGATTCAGTCAATTGACAAACACTGATTTTGGTTCACAAGTTTGGAAAATTAAAAAAAGAAAAGACAAAATTACGTGAAATTCTATTAATTACGCACAAGCACAGTAGGAAAATAATTTGTCTGCTGAAAACATAAAGTTTTCATTTTATAAAAAAAGATTTTTTAATTGATGTAAATTGTTTTTATTTTATGCAATTTATTATTTCATTTTTGCAATTATGTAATTCTGTGGGAGAATAGACTTCATTTTATCATCCAGATACGGGTACTAAAACTAAATGAAAAGAATTAAATTTAAAATTGTTTTTTTTAAATGACTGCACCTGCAAATAATGAAAACAAAACATAATTCACAGCATTTAATCATAAAAATAGGGGTGAAACAAAATCTACATTTCATTCCATACATTCCAAAAATATGAAGAATTCTACAACCCCAATTCCGAAATAGTTGGGACAAAGTGTAAATTGTGAATAAAATCAAAATGCAATGACTTTCAGATCACATGAGCCAATATGTTATTTCCAAAAGAACATAGATAACATTTCAAATGTTGAAACTGAGACATTTTACATTTTTATCCACAAAATGAGCTCATTTCAAATTTTCTGGCTGCAACAGGTCTCAAAAGTTGGGACACAGGCAAAAAAAGGGCTGAAAAAGCAATTAATATATAAGAGAATCAGCTGAAAGAATATTTGGCGAGTAATTACGATAACTGGCATCAGGTGTGTAACATGATTGGCTATAAAAGGGATGTCTTAGAGAGGCTTAGTCTCTCAGAAGTAAAGATGGCCAGAGGCTCTCCAAACTGTGAAGGCTTGTGTAAAAAAAAATTGTGGAATACTTTAAAAAGAATGTTCCTCAACGTGAAACTGCAAAGGCTTTGAAGGTCTCATCATCGACAGTGCATAACTATGGGGCGCCGTTTGTAAAATAAGGTGTGTTGTTTTATACCGTACAGTTTTTGCACATTTAGCATCAAAAACCGAGAAAAAAGATTGTTGCCATTTTAAACCGTATCTTTTTCACACGTTTACGCACAAATATGTGTAAACTGGTGTAGAGTCAAGTCATGTACGACCCACAGAACAGCAATGCTAAGCTGACAGTGCCATCTATTGGCAAACAGGTTAAATCTAAACCTTAAGTCTTAAATCTTAAATCCTAAATTATATATATATATATAATTAAATATTTAATCATATATATAATTTAGATTTGTATTTAACAATTTGATTTATATTTAACGTTTAGATTTAGTATTCAATATCCTCTTTTTCCTTCTACAAACAGTTATACTACAAAAAAACGATATCACCTTTTCTACACCAATTTACACATATTTGTGCGTAAATGTGTGAAAAAGATACGGTTTAAAATGGCAACAATCTTTTTTCCCGGTTTTTGACGCAAAATGTGCAAAAACTGTACGGTATAAAACAACATACCCTATTTTACAAACGGCGCCCCATACATAACATCATGAAAAGATTCAGAGATACTGCAAAAATCTCTGTGCGTAAGGGACAAGGCCGAAGACCTTTAGTGGATGCCCGTGATCTTCGGGCCCTCAGACGCCACTGCATCACTCACCGGCATGATTCTGTCATTGACATTACTAAATGGGCCCAGGAATACTTCAAGAAACCACTGTCTGTAAACACAGTCCGCTGTGCCATCCACAGATGCCACCTAAAACTCTATCATGCAAAAAGGAAGCCATTGTTGAGCATGACCCAGAAGCGTCGCCGTGTTCTGTGGGCCAAGGCTCATTTAAAATGGACTGTAGCAAAGAGGCAAAGTGTCCTGTGGTCAGACGAGTCCAAATTTGACATTCTTGTTGGAAATCATGAGCGTCGTGTCCTCCGGGCTAAAGAGGAGAAAGACCACCCCTCCTGTTATCAGTGTTCATTTCAAAAGCCAGCATCTCTGATGGTAATTTGATGCATTAGTGCATATGGTGTGGGACACTTGCATGTTTTAAAAAGCACCATGAATGCTGAAAGGTATATAAAGGTTTTAGAGCAACATATGCTCCCCTCCAGACGACATCTATTCCAGGGAAGGCCTTGTGTATCTCAGCAGGACAATGCAAAACCACATACTGCAGCTATTACAACAGCATGGCTTCGTAGTAGAAGAGTCCGTGTGCTGAACTGGCCTGCCTGCAGTCCTGATCTTTCACCGATTGAGAACCTTTGACACATAATTAAACGAAAAGTCCGTCAAGGGAGACCCAAAACTCTCCAGCAGCTGGAGGCCTGTATTAAACAAGAGTGGGATTAAAATTCCAATGGCTGAACTCCAGAAACTTGTCTCCTCAATGCCCAGACGCCTCCACTCTGTGTTAAAAAGAAGAAGGGATGCTACACCATGGTAAATAGGCCCCTGTCCCAACTTTTTTGAGACCTGTAGCAGCCATCAAAACTGAAATGAGCTCATTTTGTGGATAATCAACATTTGCTATGTTATCTCTGTTCTATTGTGAATATAATACTGGCAGGTGTGATTTGAAAGTCATTGCGTTTTGATATTATTCACAATTTACACTTTGTCCCAACTATTTCGGAATTGGGGTGTATATGAATCACATCTTTGTACAACGTAGTGCATGCACTGACGCTGTGGATGCGTTCAAAGGTACTCAGTTCGTCTCATTGTCATCTGCAGCAAATCAGCACTGTTCTCAAGCACTTATGGAAGAATTTACTGCCTCTCCCCACTCGAGCTGTCACCATAGCCACCAACCCTCAAACCTCTGAATCGCCATTTCATGGTACACAACCCAAATTACTAAGTCAAACGGTGGGATGACTGTTCTACCAAATTTGAGTTCTGTGGTGGAACCCCAGTTCTCCTTCTGGTACCCCCCCTCCTATAGGTGAACTGTCACACCCCACCTACCTCTCCCATACACCCGAGCTCCGAAGGCTTCCAACAGCTATATTTCCCCCCAGGGTTTCCATAACATGACACCTTGCAGTGTATCTCTCTCCTGTTCACAGATGATGAAATTCTAATCAAGACAACCTCAGACTCCTCCTGGCTTACCCGTAGGTCACGAAAGCATCTGCAGTCTCAGGGCGAGTGGGACTTAATCAGCATTCATGTGAAGGAAGGGAATATCACAATGGACCCTCAACGCTGGAGTACGCTCACGTACACGGTACAGATTCAAGTCCATTAGATGAGCCTGCATTGTTAACTTCCTGCTGCACAGTAAGACCCTGAACTACAAACCCCAATTCCAATGAAGTTGGGACGTTGTGTAAAAGGTGCATAAAAACAGAATACAATGATTTGCAAATCTCATAAACCCATAGTTTATTCACAATAGAACATAGCATATCAAATGTTGAAAGCGAGACATTTTACAATTTCATGAAAAATATTAGCTCACTTTGAATTTGACGGCAGCAACACACCTCAAAAAAGTTGGGACAGGGCTATGTTTACCATTGTGTAGCATCCCCTCTACTTTTAACAACAGTCTGTAAACGTCTGGGAAATAAGGAGACCAATTGCTGGAGTTTTGGGAGAGCAATGTTGTCCCACTCTTGTCTGATGAAGGATTCTAGCTGCTCAACAGTCCTGGGTCTTCTTTGCCAGATTTTTCGTTTTTTATGATCCGCCAAATATTTTCTATTGGTGACAGGTCTAGACTGCAGGTAGGTCAGTTCAGCACCTGGACTCTTCAAAATGCGCTTTTTACATCCAGTCATGTTACTGACGTTGCCAATTAACCAAATTAGTTGCAAACTGCTTCTCTTGTTATTTTTATTAGTACCACTTACTTTTCCAGCCTTTAGTTGCCCCTGTCCCAACTTTTTGAGATGTGTTGCTGCCATCAATTTAAAAATGAGCTATTATTTTTCCTGAAATGGTAAAATGTCTCACTTTTAGCATCTCTTATGTCGTCTATGTCCTTTTGTGAATAAAATGTGGGTTTATGAGATTTGCTTTTTTTTTTTTTTTTTCAGCTCAGGGGTGACTATAGTAGAAGTACAGCCCCAATTCCGAAATAGTTGGGACAAAGTGTAAATTGTGAATAAAATCAAAACTCAATGACTTTCAAATCACACCAGCCAGTATTTTAATCACAATAGAACAGAGATAACATAGCAAATGTTTAAACTGAGAAATTTTACAATTTTATCCACAAAATGAGCTCATTTCAAATTTGATGGCTGCTACAGGTCTCAAAAGTTGGGACAGGGGCCTGTTTACCATGGTGTAGCATCCCCTCTTCTTTTTAACACAGAGTGGAGGCATCTGGGCAATGAGGAGACAAGTTTCTTGAGTTAAGCCATTGGAATTTGATCCCACTCTTGTTTAATTCAGGCTTCCAGCTGCTGGAGAGTTTTGGGTCTCCTTTGACGGACTTTTCGTTTAATTATGCACCAAATGTTCTCAATCAGTGAAAGATCGGGACTGCAGGCAGGCCAGTTCAGCACACAGACTCTTCTACTATGAAGACATGCTGTTGTAATAGCTGCAGTATGTGGTTTTGCATTGTCCTGCTGAAATACACAAGGCCTTCCCTGGAATAGATGTCATCTGGAGGGGAGCATATGTTGCTCTAATACCTTTATATACCTTTCAGCATTCATGGTGCTTTTTAAAACATGCAAGTGTCCCACACCATCTGCACTAATGCATCCCCATACCATCAGAGATGCTGGCTTTTGAACTGAACGCTGATAACAGGAGGGGTGGTCTTTCTCCTCTTTAGCCCGGAGGACACAAAGCCCATGATTTCCAACAAGAATGTCAAAGTTGGACTCGTCTGACCACAGGACACTTTGCCACTTTGCTACAGTTCATTTTAAATGAGCCTTGGCCCACAGAACACGGTGGCGCTTCTGGATTATGCTCAACAATGGCTTCCTTTTTGCATGATAGAGTTTTAGGTGGCATCTTTTGATGGCATGGCGGACTGTGTTTACAGACAGTGGTTTCTTGAAGTATTCCTGAGCCCATTTAATAATGTCAATGACAGAATCATGCCGGTGAGTGATGCAGTGGTGTCTGAGGGCCTTATAAGCAGATCACGGGCATCCAGTAAAGGTCTTGACCACACCTTGTCCCTTACGCACAGAGATTTTTCCAGTTTCTCTGAATCTTTTGATGATGTGACCTTCAAAGCCATTGCAATTTGACGTTGAAGAACATTGTTTTTAAAGTATTCCACAATTTTTTTATGCAAGCCTTCACAGGTTTGAGAGCCTCTGGCCATCTTCACTTCTGAGAGACTCAGCCTCTTTAAGACATCCCTTTTATAGCCAATCATGTTACACACCTGATGCCAGTTAACTTAACTACTTGCTAAATGTTCTTTCAGCTGATTCTCTTAAATATTAATTGCTCTTTCAGCCCTTTTTTTCCTGTGTTATGTATGAGTATTTTATGTAAAGTACTGTTTATCATTTGTAAATGGAGATTTGTTACATACTATTTGTGCTGCCTTACATGTCCGCTATTTGTTTATTTTGTTCATCATTTAGCACCATCTGGTGGTATGTCTGTAGAAAAACATGATCTGATGCAATATCACTTGTTTGTGATGAAATAGACTGGTGCTTTCTAGAAGTCTCAGGCTTCTTCTTGCCTGGAGGGGGCCGGACCACCCAGGACTCCTGTAGATCTTTCCAGAATGTTCCTAGTCTATATAAATGCTGTGATTTTGTTCAGTGGAGGAGAGTTTTTGTTTTGGCAACAGAGTTACATAGTGGCATTAGAGTGTTATTATAAGATTGCACAGTGGATTATTTGTAGAAATTTTTGGACCTAATCAGTGAAGAATAAATTTGTTTAATTTGTCATTGCTGGTTTTCTTTGTTGTGATTTTCAAGTCATAACACCTGTGTCCCAACTTTTTTGAGACCTGTTGCAGCCAGAAAATTTGAAACAAGCTCATTTTGTGGATAAAAATGTCAAATATCTCAGTTTCAACGTTTGAAATGTTATCTATGTTCTATTGTAAATAACATATTGGCTCATGTGATCTGAAAGTCTTTGCATTTTGATTTTATTCACAATTTACACTTTGTCCCAACTATTTCAGAATTGGGGTTGTAGTAGCTGCACTAGTAGTAGTATGAGATTTGCAAATCATTGTATTCTGTTTTTATTCACGTTTAACACAACGTCCCAACTTCATTGGAATTGGGGTTTGTAGAAAATTAAGCCAGGGATTTCAGTGAAAGTGAATTTAAACAGTAGCGTAAACACGTAACCCATCCCAGGAATGGGCAGGTAGGTCATTCCCATACCCCCTCTCTCATGAGCACAGAATAAGAATTTAGACTGCGCATATTTTACTTTTCAGCACATAAAACATGCATGCACGCTCAAATGAATCTCAATTTTCATAGAGATGAAGTGAAAGCATTTACTGGGTGAAGATATTAACTGAGCCTTGTATTAAGGGTTCTTAACTTTCATTATCTCTCCTGCATACTAGAGTCCCTTGGCAGAATAGCGACAACTAAAGCATAGGATCCATTTTGTTGCCATTGTACAAAATCAAGCTAATTAAAATTGTCGGATTTTTTGTTCGTCTCTCAGAGGGGAAATGTACTAATTTTGGGGGAAAAACAACAAGCCAGCTGGCATTGGTTTCGACCGGGTTCAACAAGCATAGGAAGGGTAAAATGTTCGGACAACAGAAAAGAAAAAACATAAAAAAACTCATTCACTTTGAGAAGGTGCCCGACAACAAAATGGAAGCAAAATGGCTGCATGACCAGATTTTTTTTTTGGACTCCTCATGTCACAACTCTCTCTAAGAACTCTGCCGCGAAATATCAAAGGACAGAGTCCTGGAGCACACAGTTATAATCAGAGATTTATTGTGTTGCAGGTGACTGACGTTTCAACACAAAGTCTTCTTCAGAGTCAAAACTCTGGTTGTGACTTTGAAGAAGACTTTGTGTCGAAACACTGGACACCTGCACTGCAGCAAATTGCCAGTTATAACTGCGTGCTCCAGGACTCTTTCCTTTGATATTTGATTTTATATCCCCTTTTTTATGAGAGGCACCGGTTTTTGGCTATAGTTTGTCAGCTGAGGCACGTATGTCTCCTTGGTTTCAACTCTACCAAGAACTTTTCCCCAGCATCCACTCTCACTCTGCCTCATCCCTTTTTCCTTTCTCCTCCATCTCTTTCCATTTTCCCTCTCTCTTTCTTGCTCTCTACAGATCACCTTTAAGAGGAGACCCATGGCAATTGTATTGCACTTCATGTTACCCCTCCTCTTCTTTCTCATACTGGACCTGTGCACCTTCTTCATCTCTGACCACGGAGGGGAGAACTTGGGCTTCAAAGTGACCTTGCTCCTGTCCATATCCGTTCTGCTGCTCATCCTCAATGAAATCCTGCCCTCGTCATCTGGCAGAACGCCATTGATAGGTGAGGCAGGTTTGATTGATGGCATAAGATCTCACGACTGAAAGGTGATAGGTAAGAATGCCATTGATTGGTGAGGCCAGTTTAGACCTCAAAAAGGTGAGAAAATGTCTTGGATTTTGTAGCTGCCTTGAACTAGTATCCCTCTCGGTTCCTAAGTGCATCCGGACATGAAAGTCTTGAAAAGCCGGATGAATTTGTATGGTAGGGTCCAGATGCTATTGCTGCAAGCAACGGCTTGTTGAGAAAAAGCCTAAATTTATTCAGTCTGAGGGAAATGTTGTCTCTCTTACAAATAGCAGTATATTACCTTTGGTAAATTCATAGTTGACCCTCACTTTTGCCTTTGTCATAAGAGTTACTTTTGAAAAATGGAACAATAAATTCTGACACTAATATCAACATTTTTCATATGCCCTGCAACGTCTTCATAGTTGTTGGAATGAATTGAAGACCCTAGTGCTAAAAGTACTTAAGTTACATTTTCACACGCCATGAGGTAAAGATGGGAAAACATATTTTATAGTTACGTAAGTTGCTTTTTTCAATTTACTCAGAATGGACATTTTGTGACTTAAGTACTTTTAGCACTTGGGTCTTCATTTGTTCCCAGCGATAGTGATTTTTTTCACTCTGTTTCTGCCTGGCAACTGCCTAACGGATCACATGGTATGAATTATATTCTTGTTCAATTGACTGTCCTTCGTGGGAATCGGATTTACTGTAAGTTGCAAAGGGTTTTTTTCCTTTCATCCCTACTTTTCCTTGACCTCGCTACAAAATTCCCAAGCATCGCGGTCGTCTTTTCTGAAGTCCATTGAGTCCTCCTTCTCATCTTTCCATAACCTTCTGACATTTTCAATCGGGGTTAAGGAAAAGTGGTTGGGAATTAGATGACAAGACGTATTTTTTGACATTTTGACGGCAGTCTGAGTTTATTTGCTGGAAAATGCAAAATGGGAGCTAATTTCTTTCATAAATTGGGCAACTAGGTCACTCCTTAGGGCTGTCAGCCAAACTATTTCCAGGTCATGGCTGTTCTTGGGGAAGGATCCTCACTTTTTGGAGAATTCGGATGCACCGTTAGACCCTTCTAATTGGCGCCCCAGAGCCACTTCTTACAGACAAAACATTCACTCTATTGCAGCCACCTACTGCGTTGGGACCTTTTCGTTCCTGTTTGTTAGCCTCCTGGAAGCTATACTGGTGAAGTACCTGATGGAGAAAGATGCCACCGCAGTGGAGGATCTGACTGATGGCAAGACTCACGTCAAAGAAGGTGACTAGCAGAACAATAGCTAATCCTACAGATTGCACTGCATTACACGAAGTTTGCACTCAACGTATATACTTATCACGAATAACTCAAGCTGATGACGTGGACAGTCCATTCTTACATGTGGAGACGCAATCCATACGGCCAGTGGTGGTGGATGTCGGTCATTTGAAAGTATTAAGCAGAACGATGTAGACCGAGAACAAACAGCGGGGAAAATAAGTATTGAATGCGTCAACATTTTTCTCAGTAAATATATTTCTAATCTGGTTATTGACATGAAATTTTCGCCAGATGTTGGTAACAACCCAAGTAATCCACACATACAAGGAAATCAATACAAATAAGTCCATAAATGAAGTTATGTGTCACGACTCATTTCATCAATCTCTCCCATTTATGCTCAGTGAAGCTCTGCATAATGTAGTTATTTTATTGGACTGCAGAGAGAACTGCTTCCGAAAAATTGCATTATTTGATGAAAATCAGTATGCCGCTAATGAAAATATGTGGTTATTGATTCTGATTCAATGTGAATTTGTCAATTTTTTCCCCATCTATTTTTTTTTATTTTTTATTAAGCAGTGCATAATTTGCATAAATGGACGAGCCGCCTCTGATGGCCAAATATATGCAAGACAAATATATGTACTTTTTTTTTTTTTTTTTTTAAATACCAACCCATGTATTTGATTTGGGTGAAAATTGCCCATTTTAAACTTGTAGTGATTGAAGAAGTTCTAATTTTGGTGATTGCTTTCTGTTTCAGTACATTTTTCTGTCATTTATATTTTCTTTTTTTCCCTTAAGTCGATTGCATGGGTGGTTTGCTTTGAGTAGTATGAGGATATGAGGTTAAAAATCAACCCAGCAATGTAGCCGCCCATTAAATGTGGCATGGACTTAATTTTTCTGTGACTTTAAAATCTCACCACCCCAGACCTCTTAGAGCCGTCGCGGGACCCAGACGTCGACAGCGGTGTCGAGTGCACTGACTTCCAACTACTGCGCCGCGTCGAGTGCACTGACTTCCAACTACTGCGCCGCGCTGCCCAGGCGCTGCATGCACTGCGGCAGAGCATCCTGACCCAAAATGAGGCAAAGCAGGAGGAGAAGACGCCTCTGTACTGGACGCGAGTCACCAAGCGCCTAAACAAGGCATTCTTCAGCCTCTACTTCATCGCCGTCGTCGCGATGCTAGTCTACCTGTACCTGCAGTGGAGAGCCTGATGAGGATCATATTTCAATATTTCTCATCATATTCATCAGTATATCAATGACCATAATTACTAGCCATAATCAATAATCACAATCAGTAACCATATTATGTAAGCAGCAGTAACACACGTCACAAACTACAAACTAAAAGTTGTATATGTGTGTGTGTGTGTGTGTGTGTGTGTGTGAGTGGTTTAGGTGCCATGTCCTAATACACTTGGTTTTTTCCCCCAGACTCAGCATTCTCAAGCGCTTTCAGGATTTGGGGTTCACTATCTTGCTCTCTCTCTCTCTCTGTAAATCTTTTATTGTTCGATGATTCTCGACCCCTTTGTCAGTAAACTTTGTAGTTTTTTCACCTTTTGAGTGTACACGTATCCGAAGGCTTCACTAACACATTCAAAACCTTGTTTCTAATAAGGACTTTCTGTCATTATCCTTAACCCTCCCTCGAGCAAAGACACATCTTTACATTCACCCTGGGAATATACTATACAGGCATTCTATGTGGAATGTGTTAGGACAATGTAAACATAAGCTCAGAAATAAATATTAGCTTTTTATCCCTGAATTTTGATTATTCAACTTTTATTGATATAAAAAGTAAGCTGTTAATGTTTCTCTTCACTTTGGAGACAGTAAGATCAATACTGCTTTAATCTATGGTCACATATCAATGATGATGTCTTTGTCTTTGTGTTTTTTTTTTTTTTTTTGGTTATTGAACATCAGGGCCCCGTTTCAGAAAGCAGGGTAAACAAACTCTGAGTTTGTTCTGTAACTGTGAGTTGACTTACTCTGAGTTGCTGACCGCGGAGTTCAGAACAGGTGAAAACACTTGGTTCAATCAACTCTGAGTTAACTTACACCACAGTCAGGCGTGTGCATGAGGATATTAAAAGCCCTCATCAATGGAATATAGACAACACGATTCTCCATGGCAACGGTGGAGAAAAAAAGTCGCGCGTCTCATTTTTCTCCAGCAGAGCTGGACAAATTAATAAAGGCGTACGCTGAGTACGAGCACTTATTAAAAAAAAAAAAAGTACAGTTGCAGCTACAATAGAGCGCGAGTTTGTGCGACAGAAAATTGCTGACCGAGTCAATGCGAGAGTATTAAAAAACAACCAAATGAAGGTTAAATTACGAATACAGAAAACTAAATTAGAATTCCAAATGCTGGAGCATCAGTTACAGGTGGATGAGGGGATAACAGGTGGATGATTTCACTTGTTTGAAGAACAGGAAATATTAACTACTGCATTTGTTCTTGCAGGAAGCAAAGAAATTTAAAAAAATGCAAGTTCAAGTTGTCCTTAGTTTATTTAAGTTGATACAAGTTGAATCTTTTTTCTCATTCCAAGCTGATGCAAATACCTTATTTCAGGATAATTCCACTGACTTTAATTTTCACATTTAAAAAAATTAGTTGTTCTATCTTGAGGTCTTTTGACTTGGAATGAATTGAACATACGAACTGCTGATCATTCATTACAGCTAATTAGCAGGCTTTCCAACATGTATTGTGAAGAATTAAAAACTCTCCAGAGAGTTATTCATTATTTTGTACTTTGAAGAGCCCACTCGTGTTAGAAACTGACTGTGCCTTTAATGAATGAAGTCGTGGTTGTTTCTTTCCGTAATAAAATAAAACGATAATGAAAACAGCCGTTTGCAACGAAAAAAAAAAAAAAAAACGAAGAGCTACGCAATTTGTTATGAACTGAGAGAATGTCCTCGGTGTGTCACACGAGCAATATGCGGGCTGAAAATTTTGTTGAAATAAATTAGAGATTCCACAGAGAAACGGAACGCTAAAACAAATATTCGTCCGAAAACGATAAAACATCCAAACGTGGTCGGATAACTGTCTCCTAGCGGAGAATTCTTCTAACCATTTGCGCTTCAATGTCCTCTGTCTCTTCAAGGAACGGACACGCAGGGCCCTATCTTGCGCCAGAGTCCCTAAACCCGTTATTTGCGGATTTCGCATTGCGTAAGAGGCGTTCCCCCGCGAAAGTTGCTATCTTGCACACCTGCCTATATCCCTAAAACACCAGCGCTACTCGTTACATTATGCATAGGCGTGGTTTGGGCGTTACGCCAGTTAAACCAATCAGTGTGCCAGGTGCCACTGCCTTTCGGAGCAGGCTGCGCTATCCCAAATCCTCAAACCGAAACCCGTGATGGAGAGAGGAAGGTCGCCACGTTTCTCCGTTGACGAAGTTAAATTGCCCGTGCATGAGGTCAAATCCAGTCAGGGGAGGATCTGTTTTTGTTAAGTTATTCATGAATTGTATTATTATTATTATTATTATTATTTGACATTGACATATTGTTCAATGTTTGGTTTGTAGTAAAAAAAAAAAAATCAAGCCTACCCCTTTTTGTGATGGAAACTTAAAAAAAAAAAAAAAAAAAAGCGTTTCGCCATGCACTTCCAACTCCTCTCCGTCTGAAATGAAGCATGGAACAAAATCCCATTTTAGAAAAATAAAATTAGGTATATGCACTGGCACTCAGCGACGTAACTCCCCCCAACAGCGAGAGCGGCATTTCAGAACTCTTCAGCGAATGAAGGTAATTCTGGTGACAAGTACGTGGTTTCGTCCGTTTACATTTTCCAATCGGACAGCTGTCTATTTTTTTTTTTTTTTTTTTTACAGCAAGTTGCGCGACCGTGCTGCAAAAACAGGTGTACATACTTGTCGCCGAAATTACCTTCATTCGCAAGAGAGTTCTGAAATGCCGCTCTCGCAGGAAAAAAAATCCGTTGCTGAGTGCTAATGCATAGGGCTCTTGTGAAAGCCCAAATGCGGGTAGCGCGTGGTTTTAGGACCCGCTATACGCTTTCCCTAAAGTGTGTGGTCAAGATAGCAATTTTAGGGAAAGCGCATAAACACGCCCACGGGCACACCTCCAGGCGCAAATAAAGGATTAGGCATAATGCATAGCGGGTAGTGTGGCCGCAAGATATCGTTTAGGGATAGTGGAAGCTGCTAAATGCGTAATTCACGGGTTGCGGGTAGTGGCAACGGGTAAGGCAGGGTGAAAGATAGAGCCCGCAATGTCTAAAACCTCCTCAATCTGCAGTTTTAGTAGAAGAAACTCTGAGTTACTTGAAAACCTGCCAGCAAGCAGGTTAGCTTCACGGAGTATGTTGCCGCGGCAACTGACTCAGAGTTGGACTGAACTCTCATTGTGAACCGGAAAATTCAGAGTTTCCTGCAACTCTGAGCTAACAAACTCCGAGTGACCACTTACCCCGCTTTCTGAAACGGGGCCCAGGTAGTCCACTTCAGATTCAGTTGCCCAATGGCAGCACTTTCAAAGAAAACAAAACATGTTCACATACTTTGAGTTTCATACTGCGAGAAACTTGCAAATTTTAGGTTATACTTATCACCAGGAAACTTAAAATTAGCAAGCCTTGCGGAAACCCCAAGCTCCATTCGTTCCATACACTCCTCAGCAAGCACTTATGTGCTCACTGACATGTAACAATTTCTTGTTTTCTTACACAATCTTTGGCGTCTTTTGACCATTTACTTCTGATTTCTACGCGTGCGCACTCTGCATCGAAGTGGGATGTCATCAAGCAACTGACGTGCTGTTGTGTTCCGAGAAACTAGCCACGGAGGCTAAAATTATGGAAAATGACTGATAAAGTTGCGTTTTTTATTGAGCCTGGCCGCTGGGCCAGTTTTACTTTGTTGACAAGAATGTGTAGTTAATTAAACTGACTCTAAACAAGGTGGACAGATTCCGCACTCGGAGGGCCAATTTAAATTTGCCAGCTGTCAACGGTGTAACGATAGCGTTAAGGCAGCGTTATACTTTGCGCATCCGCGAACGCATTTGTGCGCAGTCGGACGTGGACGCGTCCTCTTCCAAATATAGTTAAGCGCATTGAGCGTTCCTGTACGCGGGAAGAAAATGGCGGCGCGAATGGAAGAAGAGCTTCTTTGTTTGTTTTATGTCCAGTAGCGGAGCTACAGGGGGGGTAAAGACACGTCCCTTTTAGTCCTGGCTGGATCTCAATCATTTTCCTTTATTGATGTCTTTTCCAATTATTGTAATTGGCAACTGAAGACACGGTTTCTCACAGTATGCGATCTAATAGCGATTAAATCATAGGCTAAATTCAGAGCAGAAAAATAATTTACTTAGTAATTGGCCAATGCTTCGCGTGATTGAACTGGTCCTTGTTCCAATGAAACGCGAACTTTCACTCTCTGTATTTCGTGGGTTGATTTAAAAAAAAAAAAAAAAAAAAACAGCACTTTCGGCAGTTAAATAGCCTAGGTTATAAAAAGTGTGCGGCTCAAGCCATTTGCGTGAGAGTCGACAGGTAGGCTATGCAATTTTGAATAACTACCAGTTACCTGGATGTAACTCCAGTTCTATGAGTACGTGCGTAGCCCTCTAACGCGCTTCGCTATTGGTTTGCCTCGGTGCCTGAGAAGGAAATTGAACTCACCTGCTCCGTAGGAGTGGGTAGCACCCTCACCTCCCATAAAGCCTCGGTGCTGCCAATGCTCGTCTCCCTTTGAAACTCAGCATCTCACACTCGGGGCCAGCTGGGCAGGCTGTTAAAGGGAAACGCACGTACTCATACAACTGGAGTTACATCCAGGTAACTGGTAGTTCTATTTCGTACGTGCTTCGCCCTCTAACGGGCTTCGCTATTGGTTTACACCTAAGGCGAAGGCCGTTAGGGATGAATGTACTCCCAGGTGGCCCCGCACCCCAGAGTTCTATCTAGAAACCAGCAAAGCCCGCGCACTCTCTGGGGCAAGCACCGCCAGGCTGCGTACCCCGACCCAGGTCATAACACACTTAAACCGCACCAGACCCAAGTTGGTGCTAGAGGGCCCTTCCTGATATGGTCCCTCCCAGAATGAAAGAACGAAAGCATGGGGGGCGCTTGTAGCTGACATGTCTTGCCTGCGAGCCCCCTCGCCCCCCTCCCACGCCTGCCGGCGGGGCGCCTCCAGAGCGCATCGCCTCAGGGTGTGGCATCACACTAGTTAGTGTTAGAGGGGAGCCCCGCAGACAGGGTTCCCAGGACTGAATGTGTGACCGAACTGGCAGTCATGTCCCTCAGATATGACTGCGCGAAGGTTGATGCGGAAGACCACGAGGCCGCCTTGCAAATCTCCTCCACGGATACGCCCTTAAATAGCGCTGTGGAGGATGCGATGCCCCGAGTAGAATGCGCGGTCAGTCCCGCCGGGGCGATGAGGCCCACTGCCGACTAGGTTCTGCAGATAGCATCACAGATCCAGTGGGCGAGGCGCTGCGATGACAGAGGGCCCCCTGAGCCCGTCCACCATAGCCCACAAACAGCTGATCCTCTTTCCTAAGGCTTGCCGTGCGTCCCACGTACAGGCTGAGCGCGCGCACTGGGCATAGTTTGTGCATCCGTTCCTGCTCGCTGGTGGTATGAGGCGGAGGGCAGAAAGCCTGTAGCCGGATCACAGACGATCTGAAGGCTGTGGTGATGACCTTTGGTCGGAAGGACGGATTAGGGCGAAGCTCCACTGACCCACTGTCCTCACTTAGGGCCAGACATGACGGGTGCACGGAGAGGGCGCCCGGCTCGCTCACCCTCCTGGCTGATGCCAAGGCCAAAAGGAGGGCTGTCTTGATTGATAAAATATGCAGGTCCACCTGATCCAGGGGTTCAAATGGTGGTCCTGCCAGGCCGTCCAACACCGTCTTCAGACCCCATTGCGGGACCACACGTTGCGTCAGGGGTCTTAGCCTGCGGACTCCCCTCAAAAAACGCTTTACCAGGGGGTGACTTCTGGCTGTGAAGCAATCAAACCCATCATGTCCCGCCGCGATGGCTGCCGCAAACACCCCCAGAGTGGATGCTGCGCAGCCCCCTTCGAAGAGCCCTTGAAGGAAATCCAGCACCCCTTGAAGGGGGCATGAGCGTGGGTTCAGGCCTCTTGCCTGACACCAGCCGACAAAAATCCGCCAACGACTCGCATAAGCCTTAGACGTGGCTGGGGCATACGCATTCTGAATTGTGGACACCACTGCCTCGGGCAGGCCTAATTCAGTTAACTTTACCCTTTCAACTTCCAGGCCAGGAGGGGGCGGGCGCGGACGGCCTGGAATCTCCCATGGGCTCCCCAATGCCAGCTGGGTGAGATCCAGAAACCATCTGGCGCTCGGGCACAGTGGTGCCACCACAATTATGCACAGGTGCTGCTCCCTCACTCTGCGAAGCAGTGGCATTAACAGCCGCCGGGGCGGGAATGCATATAGCAGGCCGGCTGGCCAAGCTGGATGGGCCAACGCATCCACCCCCAGGGGAGGATTGTCGGTAGGCCTCAGGGAGAACCACAGCGGGCACAGAGCGTTCTCCCTGTTCGCAAACAGATCCACCTTCGGTCGCCCAAACAGCCTTCAGATCTGTTCGGCTGTCGCCGGTGGGAGGCTCCAATCCTCCTCGGGCAGCGCCCCCCTGGTCAGCCCATCTGCCCGAGTGTTGAGGATGCCAGGAACATGCTGGGCCTTCAGGGAGCAGAGATAGCGATCCGCCCATCTCAGGATGGGAGCAGCCATCTTGTGTAGGGCCACTGACCTGACACCCCCTTGCCTGTTGAGATAGGCTACCGCCGTTGTGTTGTCTGATCTCCCTAGGACGTGCCTCCCATCCAACTGAGGGGAAAAATGGTGCAGCACCCTCTGAACTGCCATGAGTTCTAGTAGGTTGATGTGCCGCCGGGGCCCCTGTCATGTACCAGCGACAGAAGCAGGGCCGTAAGTTCCGCCCCACCCTGTGAGGGGTGAGAGGCCAATGGCAACAGCGCATCCGCTGCAACCCCGAGCACGTCACCTGGTGACTCATTCACCATGGGTGGTGGGGGCGCAGCTGTTTCTGAGTCAAGCGAAAGCCCTTCCTGACGTTTACCCTCAGAAACATTGGCATCCCAACACACCTCGAGCTGTGGGGCAGAACGAGTGACACCTTCCTCCACTGGTTCGGAAGCCCCAGCACCAGAATTACGTTTGCGTACACAACCCGTCTCTTGCCACTGGGATGCATAGTGAGTATTTTGTGACACCTCAGGAGCTATGGAGCCAAAATGGCTGGCAACCCTGCTTCCGTGTGACCCGGAAGCAAAAGTCAGCTGACGTGTCCTGACCAAACTGCTTGAGCAGGCTGCGTTAGCAACATGCTGGCTTTTAGTTTGTGAACGTTTCTTCGCTGGTGGCGCGCCTGGACAAAGTGAGTTCCTCGCTTCTAGAGATTCGTTGTTATCAACTTTTGGTTTAGCCACCAAGTTTAGTCGAGTACTACCACCATGAGTAGTGCGACGCAAACCATGCCGACGGTTAGCTAGCCAGTACCTCATAAACAGGCTATTAGCCGGTGAAGCCCCAGTTTTAAGAGCACGATTTAATGGAGGCGGTGAGGAAACACGAGCTTCATGCCCCGCGTCCTCAATAACCATATCCACGGCAGGCAGGGCTACCACTCTGTCTCCGGTAGGTTTTTGACCCAGTTTACCTAGACTGCTACCACCTGAAACAGCCAGCGTGTCAGTGTGTACAGTGTGGGAATAGAAAGACTCAGAGGCCAAATACTGAAAACGCCTTTTATTTTCTGTTTTCCCCCAGCCTGACCGCCGAGGGCCCCCACCCCTGGCGCGGACCTGGCGAGACTGAGGCTGTGGTCGGCGTGACTCCAGGCTTGGCTGGCTGGGGCCGGGGAGCGGCCAATCATCCGACCTGCGGCGGCGGCGGCTGGGCGGAGGTTGAGAGTAGCGGGGCCCGGCGGCGGACTGCTGTGGGCATAGGTGGGAGCCCAGCTGTTCAGCTGCCTTCCGGGCTGCTTCCAACCGATCCACCAAGGTTTGGACGTCCGGTCCAAATAGCGAAGTGGTGGAAATGGGCGCATTAACAAGCGCCCGCTTTTCCCACTCCTTTAAGGACCACAGCCCAAGCCACAGGTGCTGGTGACCCACCTGGGCTGCACACATGCTCCTTCCCCCGGTAATGGCGAATGCTTGAGACATCCAGAGCATCGTTGCGGCCGTGGTCTGGATCTCCTCGATCTCCTCCGGCGCCAGCTCCGCCTTTTGGTGCGTCAGACGATCCAAGGAGCCAGCCAGGAAAGCCAGATTGTTAGCCAACACGACTCCCTGGGCCGCGTTGGCATAACAGCGGTCGAGCAGGCTCGCTGTCATCCTATCCCTCTCGGACCGATGCAGCGGCCTACCGCCTGGCCACATGGAGGCGGTGGGAACCAGGCACCGCCTCACCGCGTCCTCAATGGGCGGGACGCCCGTATCCCACTCCCAGCGCTCAACGGTGGAATACGGCGCATACGCAACTGCTGGAGACTTGGCGGCGACCAGATTCCCCCAATCACGTTGGGCGTAGCCGATGAGCATCTGGGGGCAAACCACCTTGGGCCGCGGCTTGGATTTTGGCTAGGCCAGCAGGCCTATAGTGAAGTCGTCTCCGTGGGTGTTTGGGGTCTGCGGAGGCAGGGGCATTTCCATCCGCACCGCCGCCGAGCGGAATAACCCAGGCAGGTCGTCCAGCGGGTAGCGGTGCTCTGGGGGAGGCTCCTCGTCACGGAAGAGGGCTGCCAGATCTTTCTGATAGACGCGCAGGTCATCCTCCTCATCGTATTCGCTCCAAGGCTTGGAGCGGACCGCCGCCACCAGCTCTCGGGCTGGCTCCGAGCCAGCCTGGTGGGTGCGTGCGGCCCGCAAGAACTGCTGCCGCCGCTCGCGCTCCTCCCAGGGGAGCACTGCGCAGGCAGCACAAGAACCAGCCTCCACCTGGTGACGCCAGCCCAAACACACGAAGCAATCGTCATGTTGGTCCTCGGCCACCATGGGGGAGGCGCACTGCAAACAAAACTTCATCATGGATGCTTTCTCTTAGTCCAATTTCTTCAGAAGGCTGAGTGAAAAAGGGAGACGAGCATTGGCAGCACCGAGGCTTTATGGGAGGTGAGGGTGCTACCCGCTCCTACGGAGCAGGTGAGTTAAATTTTCTTCTCAGGCACTGAGGCGGAGCCTCGGAGGGGTAAACCAATAGCGAAGCCCGTTAGAGGGCGAAGCACGTACGAGATAGAACGTAGATTTAAATACAGCAAATACGCGTCCAGATGAATGATTGTCGTCTTACCTAATCGGGGAGAACAAGTAGCACCTGTTAAGTGCGGAGCGCTCTCGGAGTGAACCTTTTGTTAATCTTGAAGATGACTTAGAACAGGTCAGGATTTATAATTGTTTTAAACGGCTGTTTTGTGCAACCCAATTCTCTGTTCCGCCACTGTACTGAATTTAACCCGCAATTTAATCGCTGTTAGATCGCATGTGGAGAGAAACCGTGTCTTCAGTTGCCAATTAAAATAATTGGAAAAGACGTCAATAAAGGAAAATGATTGAGATCTAGCCTGGACTAAAAGGGACGTGTCTTGGCCCCCCCCGTAGCTCCGCCACTGTTTATGTTAGATTGATAAAAGAAAGAAAGAAGAGAAAGTGTTGTATGCGCCCTCTCCATGTACACAGAGCGCTCTGCGGAGAATTTGGCATGCTGGTGCGGGAAATGCAAGCAATCCATCCCGAAAAACATCATCAGTACTTTCGGATGTCAGCTGATGAAGGAGGGGTTCTATAGGTGCGGGCACCGATGCACCTCCTCACATAACTGCTCCTTGAAAGCATCCATGTTTGTTTGCTAGAGCATGCGCAGTCGGTGTTTTGATCACGCACTCCTGTGCACTCCAGTGCGCGCGGTCAGAAAATTTTGGAGGGTATGCGGTCGACCACGGAGAGCCATTGTTTGATGACGAAAATTGCGTCAACGCTCTCTAGCGCACACACAAAGTATAATTCCGGCTTTACTCGACTCAAGCAGACGCCAGGTAAGTCTGACGTTAACCCATCTGATGTTAGCGAGCCTAGCATCAGTGGCTACATTGCTGCTAACCTGAACTTATGCATGGACGCGTGATACGCGGTGGCAATAGAAAAAAACGTCTGCCTAATTAGCAACTAACTTCGTGGCTAGCGTGAACTATGTTGGGTGGCTACTTCTGGATAACTGCGTGGTGTTACCCCAATACCCAAGACTCCCCTGACAAGAGACGAGCTGTTGTCACAACATTTATTTAAAAATATAAAAATAAAATTAATAAATTATATACCCAGCGCCATTAAAAACGCACAGGTGAGGTATGTACTGTATTTGCGGCATAATGAAGAATCGATTGATTTTTATTGCTTTTCCAGTGAGGTACCAGAGGAAATAAAGAAAAGCGCGCGGTATTGTAATCCTGACGTGCACCACGTGCACAGGCCAAGCACTTCAGTAATAAACATTGAGCTGTTCGTGATGTGCACAGTGACACTTGACTTATTCTTTTTGGTGTGGTCAGTAGCCTACATAAAGCCAACAAAAAAAAAACTAAAAATGCTACTGCATCAAGAAAATGGAACGGCTTGTGACACAGGAGAGAGAAAAAGAGCCTTTGGCATGTTACGGTCAGATCTCAGCCGCCGAGAGGTGGTGCGTCATTTGCACTGTCACCTTTCAACAATCAGTCGGCCGTCTATCCGAGAATGAAACACAGGCACTGTCACTGACCGACCCCGCTTAGGGCAGCCACGAGTGACGATGATGACTCAAGAGCGCCACATCTGGTTACAGCCCGTACGTGACAGATTCCGGACAGCAACCAAAACTGATCATGAGCTGAGGGGTCCGAAATGATTGAGAGTGAACGCAATTACCGTTTGATGGCGTCTATGTGAGCAAAACATGCGTGCACACGGCCCCTACAGAAAACCCATTTTTGTGCGTAGTATACCCAGTGGTGGATTGTGTTTTCGTGCGCCTACATTTCGAGCAAGTATTGAATTTCTTCGTTTGAATGGAGAGATCCTTTCGCCGTTGCATTTCTTAGAACAAGACAACCGTGACCCATAACGGTAATCTGCCGTGCTGAAGTACGGTTGCTTTCACATTTGATACTAGTACGGATGGATCGTGCCCAAATCCACCTCTTCCAAACGTACTGGCGTACCGAGCCCGAGCCTCGTGCTCACACTTGCCAAACGAACTAAACTATCTCTATCCCTACCTCTATCCCTATCCCTAACCTTAACCTAACTCACAGGGAATGCTATCCCTTCCCCTATCCCTAACCCTAACCTTAACCTAACTCACAGGGAATGTTATCCCTACCCCTATCCCTAACCTTAACCTAACTCACAGGGAATGTTATCCCTATCCCTAACCCTAACCTTAACCTAACTCACAGGGAATGCTATCCCTACCCCTATCCCTAACCCTAACCTTAACCTAACTCACAGGGAATGTTATCCCTACCCCTATCCCTAACCTTAACCTAACTCATAGGGAATGCTATCCCTACCCCTATCCCTAACCCTAACCTTAACCTAACTCATAGGGAATGCTATCCCTACCCCTACCCCTAACCCTAACCTTAACCTAACTCACAGGGAATGCAATCCTTACCCCTATCCCTCACCCTAACCTTAACTTTACTCACAGGGAATGTTATCCCTACCCCTATCCCTAACCTTAACCTAACTCATAGGGAATGCTATCCCTACCCCTATCCCTAACCTTAACCTAACTCATAGGGAATGCTATCCCTACCCCTATCCCTAACCTTAACCTAACTCATAGGGAATGCTATCCCTACCCCTATCCCTAACCCTAACCTTAACCTAACTCATAGGGAATGCTATCCCTACCCCTATCCCTAACCCTAACCTTAACCTAACTCATAGGGAATGCTATCCCTATCCCTGGCCCTAACCCTAACCTTAACCCAACTCAGCCACAAACAATGGTTTGTTCTGCTCAAATTATTCTACCAGGGTCAATGGGTCAGCCAACTCGCCAGTATGAAACACATCAAAATGGATATTCAATTTACATCTCCTCATTGACAACAATAAATAAAAGAAAGAAAAATTATATATTATTTCTTTTATTTATTTATTATATATATATATATATATATATACCTTCGGTTTTCTTTCCCCCTTCAGCGATGAATGGAAACTAATGGCGCTGAGCTGGCAACAAACTCAGTTGGTGTAGTGGTTAAGGCCACAGTGTGTGGTGTGATTTACATTGCTTTCTCCACAGGTGTCCAGGTTTGAATCCCACTGCAAACACTAATGTAATGTTTAACTTAACATGTAAACCTTTGTTCACAGCCTCATCAATGGAGAAAAAAACATTAAAAAAAGGAGAACATAAATAGGTCAAGAGATAGGACAGAGAGTGAATGGCACGAGGGAAGAGTACAGAAGTGGAAAGCAAAATTACTGCAAATTTTTTTTTTTTTTTTTACTCGCGCCGCATCTACCCCTTCCTTTTAAAATTTTCCCCCCATCATTCTAAACCCCCTTCTCACTCATAAAAACCCCCCAAAAATATTTGTGCCCCCTTTTAAAATCATTCTGGTCAAAAACCCCAAAAAAGTGGAGGTTGTGTATGGTACTCATGCCACATTGGTATCCTTAAAAATTACGAAGTTAAAGAAAGTTTATGAAATATGAGGGGGTCGATAAGCTTACTTTACTTTACAGACCAGCAAGGACGCTGGTACATACATTAGCTTTACTATGTAAATCCCTAGAGCCTTTACCAGCAATCAAAAAATAAATTGAATGTTGCCCTCCTTTTTATGAACGTCTATTTTGGGGGCACGGCCTGAATTTTCTTCAATTTTTTTTTTTTTTGAGGATTTCAGTCTCAACTGCTCTGTTTTGGAGATTTTGCTGACAAAATATGTAAAATAAAAATGGCTCAATACATTGTATTTTTTTGGTGATTTGCATTTTATACGACTGATAAAGCACTCTCATGGACATTACTGTTTAGTCTGTCCATTTTGTTGTCTCGATACTTGTTGTTTACCGAAGTGCTCGTTCTGAGTCTCAGGATGTTCATAAAGTGTTCTTAATCTTGAACATTTTTTCATCCTCAACGGTCTTGGGTAAAAAAGGACTCTTGTGAAAAGAGTATTATATAGACTTGATCATTCCTCTGATGATTATTTTCTTCTGTAGGTTTTGTGACGTAGGCAGCCGACGCCTGCTCGGACGGCACACATCATGGCCGGCGGTATCACGGAGTCCGGGGAGCCCTACTCTCCGTATGTAAGTGCCTCGTCTGGTTTGTGTTGTTCACGACGGGAATGCTGCTCGTGTGCATATTATTTTGCATGAGAGCCTTCAAGCGTGTCGCAAGAGCGTCACATGCCTTCATTCTTTTGGTTTTGTGCGCCAAGTAAGCGCTATCATCTCAGCACTTGATTCCAGCCGACGCACCTTAGACTGAAAACCCTTTTATTCCCCATTGTACTTTGTACAGAATTTGAACTTTATCTTCCTGTGGGGTGCATAAATCCGTGAAATTTGTGCATATTTCAAACTTGGACGTAGGTTTTCAGTCTGCTATCTTGCCATTTGTCATGAAAGGCCGCAGATGTAGTTTGTTTTGAGCGAGCAGCAGTAATTTGAGAATTTTTACAGTATTGTAATCATAAGTTGCTTTCATTGCTCGATAGTTTACCAAAAAGATGACCATAAATTCCAGTACTTTTTTGGGATTGTCAGATCGGTCTCCAGTCTGGGCGGTTTGAAAGCTGGGTAATCTTTTTCCTCTAGTCACAAAATTGATTTTCCGTGGGATGACTTTTTGCTCAATACATATGTTTATTTGAGCGAACTATTTGTTCTCTACTGTGTCATAAAAAAAGTACAGTTAATCCCAGAGAACAGGCAGTGATATTTGTTCTCAGTCACAGACAAAGGGCCCACAGGACCTCATTCCTGGGCTATTCTTTTTTTTCCTCGCTCTGCCTGTCTGCAGGGGAAGTGAGATCAATCTGTGGCTCAATAACCCGCAGCAGGGCCTCGGCCGTCTCTGAAGCAGTAGAGCTCTCTCACGTCGGCAAAACGGAAGCATGTTTCTGTTTGTTGCTTATGCGGCGTTCTCGCGGTTTGAACATTAGTCCCGACCCTGGGCAGTTCCTGGGTCTATACTCCGCGTGACCTGTACGGCTGACTAAGAGCTGAATCTTTAAAGGGGCAGACTGGAGATGGCCGGCTCGTGGCAGATTTTAATCTTGTCCCAGCAAGACTCTCCGGTACTCAGATGCTTCTGGCTACTAGCAGCGGCATGAATGTACGTGCCTCCTCAGCTGGTGGTGTTGTTTTTGACAGTGTCTTGTAGGACAGGAGCTATGATGAGATAAATACCCTGGTCTCACTGACTGCTGTAGAGTTGCTGGTTCAAGACCCCAGTGGGATTCTGGCTTCTATCTGCAGAGGTGAATTTGGGAAGAACGCTGCCTTTGGAAGGCCCCTAACCCCCCAAAATCACCTCAGGGGCCCCTCTCCTTTTTAGCCCTCAGCCCTGACTAAGGGGCAGAAGGGTATTGTTGTCACATGCGATGTCTGTCTGTCTGTATGTCCATCTGTCCCGTAAACTTTTGTTTTCTGCACGATAACTTGAAAACGCCTTCGTCAATCAACGCCATTTTTGCTGTGATGATTGGTCTTGTGTACCTACAGAGGCGTATCGATTTTGACGTCGCTTGGATGTTCACAGTATGGCCGCCTCAGCTGCCATCTTGAATTTTGTACTCCGCACGATAACGTGACATTGCCCTCGTCAATCTGCTGCATTTTTGCTCTGTTGCTTGGTCTTGTGTACTTAGAGAAGCCTATCGAATTTGACGGCGGTCGAATGCCCAGTATGGCCGCCACAGCTGCTGTCTTGAATTTTGTATTCCGCAGGATTACTTGGAAAATAAAAGCCTTGTTAATTTATATTCATTCCAAATAATCCAGGGGCTGAGGAGTAACGCCCGCTTGCTGGGGCTATTTTTCTCTCTGTCTATCTTTTTGTAACTGCCCTCCCTGCCCTTTCTCCCAGGGCATCCTCGAAAAAAGAGAAACATGTTTCCGATGGTTATTTAAGGGTTAAGAGAGCCCCAGTTCTTCATTTCAAATGGCTCTCTTTACCTGTTTGTTTTGACTGACACATTGAAGGGGGCGGGGCAAGCTGGAATTTGTTATGCACTTGTGTTGAGGACTGTTTAATAGACTTATTTCGCTGCTTGAGAAGGATGACCTTCGACGATCAGGTGTGTTGAATCTTAAATAAAATTGACCAGTCTTGGTACAGGTTTTTGTTCCAGCCCAGAACTAACAGGGCTTCCCAAATCACGGCTCCTCGACGGCCGAGAACCACTTGTTTTCCACCCTCCCATTCCACTGACGCAATCTGGCCAATATTGGTGTTGATAATAGAGGGTATCACTAATACGAAAAAAATGCCCGGAAGTTGCATTCATGCCCCGTTTCAGATGCATTTATGGGATAGTTCGGTAACCCAGTCGCTTCCGGTCTCTGCAGAGCCCAACAGTAACTGAACTGTGGTCATTAAGGCCATGGGTCTGTGAAGCTACCATGTCTTCCTCTAATGAAAATAAGCGGAAAAAACTTCAGAAACACCCCTGGATGAGAGATTTGCACGCACAATGACCGTATATATGTATGCGTGCGTGCATTGTTAAACTGTAGGTAGCTCACGGAGACCGATAAACGTGATTTCAACAACGTACAGGAAGTGAGTGACTTCTGGATATTGCAAGATATTTTGCAGAAAGCGCTACATCCGGGCATTTTTTTCGTATTGGCGATACCCTCTATTGTTCTTGGAGCCACTTGGCAGGTGAGAAAACCTGGGCTGGATCTGGATTCCTGGGCCAGATGTCAGCAGTCCTGTCTAAGGCCATCTGATGCTGTTTCTGAAGGTTTTCTCAACTGAATATTATGATCCATTAGCCATTTGAATCTGGTGAGATAAAATACTGGTTGCTAATATGATAAAGCGTCTGTATTGCCATCTGTACTGTGCAATAAAGTTGTTCTTCAGGAGCTGGTGTGTATTTAAATTTCCATTTGATGCTGTGCACCTGCGCACCTTACCTGGGAGCTCCTGCCCAGGAACGGAAGCAAACTGGACTTCATGACTCTGAGCCATCATGAGTGTCACATGATCAGCACGCACTCAGATCTGAGCAGTGAAGGCGCCTCATTGCCTCATGGTAGTTGGAGTGTAATAAATTTTGAACTACACATAACATGCGTCTGATGAAAGTGGTGCATGCGTGGTCCTTATAGGTGCTATAAAATGAAATTGCAATGTCGACAATGAAGGAAATAAGTGTTTGTTTTGAATTGTGACGGTGCCTAAAAATGGATGAGGTGCTTGCATGTTGACAAATATATGAATGTAAATACCTACATTTTGTGTCACAGGTTTTGCATTCGCTCTGACCCCCAAGTCCCACATGCTTGCGTATTTTCTGTTGGGCCTAGTTTTTCTCTCGAGGACTGCCATTGCACAGCTGAGTGGGCAAACATGTCTTGCGTGTTTGTTAACCTTTTTTTTTTTTTCCTCTCCCTCTCTCTGTCCCCCCCTTCTCTCGCTTTCTCTCTCTCCAGGTGGGGCTGGTGTACATCTTTAACCTGATCGTGGGCACGGGGGCACTGACCATGCCCAAAGCCTTCGCCACAAGCTCTATACCAACGACTGCATCAGCTCATCTCCCGGAACCATCTACCTCAAATACTCGGACGACACAGCCGTCCTCGCTCTCCTCACAGACGACCACTCTGTTTTGGACTTCCACAACACCATCACACACTTCACCCAGTGGTGTGACCGCAACCACCTCAACGTCACCAAAACAAAAGAGTTAATAATCAGGCCTCCCACCCCCCAGCTCCTCATCATCATCAACAACCAAACAGTAGAAACAGAGGACAATTTCAAATACCTCGGAGTGACACTGGACAATAAACTCACCTTTGATCAGCACATCACGGACATTCAAAAACGGAGTCATCAGAGATTATCAGCCATCCACAAACTCCGAGGACTATATGTTGCTCCACATCTCCTTCTGATACTGTATCAAAGCATTATTCAACCCATTCTACTGTACTGCTCCACCTGTTTTTACAATATGCTCTCTGTTAAAAACCGGACTAAACTCACAAGCATAACCAGCACTGCTGCAAAAATCATCAGTCTACCCACACCCAACCTCACTGCACTCAATAACACGGCTATCGTACGCATTGCAACCTCAATAGTACAGGATTCAACACACCCATTATATGAACACCTCACCCCGCTGCCTTCAGGGCACCGGTACAGGACATTAAGGTGCAGGAAGGCTCGTTTCCGGAAAAGGCTGATCCCCGCAGTCATAGCTGCCTTAAACAACAGGCCCCGCTGAGTGTGTCATGTCATGTTTTTCATTTTGTATAGTGTTGTTGGCAATGTTTACCATGTGGAGTTTATGTGTACAGTCTGTGGAAAACAATTTCTCCTCGGGGACAATAAAGTCTAAAAGTCACAGCCGGCTTGGCGGTCAGCCTTGCGCTGATTTTAATCCTGGCCTTTATGAGGTGAACGTCGCCACCTGCGCTCGAGTCCGTCTGTTCACAAGCCTGTCCCCTGCAGTACACTTTGTAAACTCCAGAGGGAGCCAGTTCCCACCGAACCTCTACTTAGACTTGCTAATATTTTGTTGTAGCAGTGGAAATTGGTTCAGTAAAGGCGCCAATGGTTTCTTTTATGCAAATTTTAAGAAAATAAACGGAAAACGGTGACCTTTTGTAAGGAACTAAAGAATAGAGTATGAAATAAGAATCGAAAGACCACGCACTGGACTCCTGTTCATTTACTGGCATTTCTCTGCCTTGTACTCATGTTTCTAAAAAGCCTCTTTTTTCACCTGATTTCTTTCATTGCATTAAATAAAATGCTTTCATCGGTCAACCTAATTCAATGTGGTTCCCCCAATACTACTTCTTTTATTATAATATAGATGTTTTTCCTGGGCTGAGTTTCAGCGTTTGCTGACCTCAGTTTATGGCATTCCAGAGCACTGACATTTTCAACAGTCAGAGATAAGCTTGAGTTTTTGGCGCAGACAACTTTTACAATAAGTCCTGTCTTCTCCCTCCAGCTACATGACGACCACCTTCATGATCGAGGCCATGGCGGCCGCCAACGCACAGCTGCGATGGAAGAGGCAGGAACAGGAACAGGTGAGCACTTCCTGTCATCACTGTCTGTGCTCTTCCTGTGTCACGGAATTTCTCAGTCAGATCACTACCTGGGTCACACAATTTCCAATGTTTCCATAATGGGATCTATAATGGCCTTATTATGCTCTGTTGACTAGAGCGTTAAAACAAGCTTCGCTTATCGAATCTCATTCAGGTACACTACCAGTCAAAAGTTTTTACACACCCTAAGATCTTGTCAAGTCTTTATCTTACATGTATGTTGACAACAAATAAATCACTGGAACCCAATACTTGTTTATTGCAAATAATAAATTTACAAGAAAAATCCACAAGGAATCCAGCACAGGTGATTGAAAAGATCAGCTCGCTATCAACCCCCTGAAGCTGCTTGATACTGAGTGATAATTAAACTGAACTTTATAAAACTCTCAATAAACATGACACAACAATGGATGATAAAGCTATCAGGCTTGTAGTCTTGTGAGTTGAACATGATGATCTGATCATTTTGTTTTTCAAATGTCCATTTAAACTACACAGAAATTTGGCTTATGCTTGGAGAGATGTTAGAGAGACAGTATATTTGGCCCAAACCTGTTATGTCTGTTCAGCTGCCTATATTTTTCTGAGGAAATTTTACATTCCCCTTTTCAACACTGGTAACTGGTGATAATAACAAACTTGCTTACTCTTTTAGATCAAGCACTGGAACAAGGTTTGCAGGGGAGAACAGGCCCCCAACAGAGAGAAGAGCATCACTAGTAAGTATCAACTGCAGTAAGAAAGAAATATATTAAATGTTAAATGTTAACCACTATTTATAAACCATACATTGTGATTAATATATGAAGAGTTTCATACTGCCCACTGCTCCTAACTATAGGATGGGTTTAATGCAGAGGACAAATTACCCCACGGGGTTCAATAAAGTGTATCTTATTTTATCATAGCAAAACGAGACATATCCATTTTTGCTGTTTTGAGAAAAAGGCCTTTTTTCTTCCAGACAAAAAGTTTTCAGGAAAACCAGTTATTTTTTTATTTCTCAGTCTTGCTCTTGACTTGCCAAACATATTTAGCCAGAAAATAGAAATCTTGCATCACTGTGATTATTTGGTACTGGTTAATGGATTAAAATATTTTGAACTTTTTTTTTCTTTTATAAAATGAGATATATCCATGGAAAAAAAAGTGAAATGGATATGTCTCACTTTGCAAAAAAAAAAAAAAAACCGCTAATTTTGGCACAGTGAAATAAGGGATTAAATCGCTGTTTGACCCAAAACGGACACTTGGACATGTGCGGCTATCCCTTGGCTATGTTTCTAATGTCACTACTAGAAAATTTTGAATTTGGCGCATGTCTCATTTTGCGATGAAACTCTTCATATGTAGTATGAAGAATAATTTCTGAGGTAACACACAGTAATATCTTAAATGTACTTTTTTTACAAAACAGTTATTCCACTATCAGGAAAAAAACAGGCAATATGCGACCCTAGATTGAACAGAATCAGTATAATGAACACAGCACGGGGTTTACCAAAGTCCTCGTACTGATCGCATTTTGAACTTGTGAAAACCTAGGCATTCTATTTTCTTGAATGCGGTATAAATTCTAAAATGGATTGCCATATTTGGCAAAATGCCACTATAGTCAGTATTATTAGCGAAGGCCAACGGTTACTGAGTATGACCAAAGTAAAAACAAGCTGCAACAGTTTGATATTTTTAGCAACGGAAGCAAACTGAAAATAAAAAATAGCTAGCTAACTATAACTAACATACTCCAAAAAAACTGTACATCAGGAGAAAGACTCCATCATTGACTTCCTTCTCTTTAATGCTATCAAGCTCAAGGAACCCTCCAGTCTGGTTCAAATTGGAATGACTCCTGTTGTCCAAGTCCTCATGGCATTCCCATCTCTGTGCGGTTTTGTGCTTTTAAGAAGTTTTCAGTGAATCTTAGTGTGTCCTTTTCTTCTTTTTTCCCCAGATGCATGAAGGGTCCAGCTGATCACTGGCAATTTGGTGAAGGATTTTTACTATTTGCTACATTGCACTGTCTTTTACGGTACCGATGAACTGACCAGTTGTGGCATGTTTTGATTTTACTTTATATATATATATACTCTGTATTTTTAGAATTCAGGATTAAAAGACAGTGTAAGGTTTGTCTACATATATTTTCAGAACTCTACAGAGTCCCGAGGGATCTAAAGAATTTAATGTAACAATTTAAAACTGAAATGGGAAATACAAGCTGAAAAACAGACCAAAGCCCCGTCAGCTCTATTTTGCATTTTATAAAAGAAAAATCATGGCCTTATCATGATAGTAGCCTTAACAGACAAGAGGAACATGGAAAAATGGCATTTTTAGTTTTCCCAATTCCTCCTGAGGGTCTTTTAAGTACTGTTTGTAAATATTTGGTTGATAATGTAAATTTGCATTTGAATTCATTTTATAAGTGTTTCAGAAGCAACAGTTTTGTGTACTCCGTTTGTTGTTTCCGACCCAACTTTATTTGAAACCGTGAAAATCGTGTAAATGTATCAATTTATTGCCTTTGTTTTCAGTTGAGGATATTTCACGCCGGTAATCTTAAAGTGTATATTTAAAGAGAATTTGAAGAAACTTCTGTTGTTAATCAGTGAAGTGGCTTTAAATATTGCATTTCATTTAAGGTTTTAAATCATAAAATACTGTACTTACACTTTATCTCAACTGGTTTTTAATGTGATCTGACTTTTGTTTACACTTTTTGGAAGGTGTCTGACTGTAGTAATTCAGGGGAAAAAAAAAATCAGTACAATAATATTTTTTTCTGTTGCTATCTTTTTATTGAAGGTGATCAAATATAATAATTCAGGAAATTAATGTAAAATTAGTTTCTCTGCTATGCTTTTGGTGCTATCACTCAATAGTTGGGAGTTTGGTCATTATAATTCATAATTAGTAATTCATTAATAATAAGTGTTTCACTGCAGAACTATGAGTGACATCACTTTATTGAAGATGTTTGATCATTATAAATCAGGAAATACCTGAAAAATAATGGTGTTAGTCTGCATAACTTTAGGGGCCATCACTTTATTGAAGGTACATTAATGTAATATTTCTGAAATAGCTGTAAAATGACAGTATTTCTCTGCATAAAATTTAGTGCTAACACTTTATTGACGGAGTTTTATTGTAATAATTCAGAAAATAACTAGGATAACAGAGTTTCTTTGCAGAACCTTTTGTGCTATCACTTTAATGAAGGTGTTATATTGTAATAATTCAGGAAATGGCTGTAAAATAATGGTCTTTCTCTGCAGAACTTTGCGTGCTATCACTTTATTGAAGGTTTTTTACTGTAATAATTCAGGAAACAGCTGTAAAATAATGGTGTTTCTCTGCAGAACCTTTTGGCATTTTATTGTAATAATTCAAGAAATATCAGTTGAAAAACAGTGTTTCTCTGCGGATCTTGAGGTGTTGTCACTTTATTGAAGGTGTTGTATATTAATAATTCAGGAGAAATCTGTGAAATAACAGAGTTTTTCTGCAAAACTATTAAAGCAATCATTTTATTGAAGGTGTTTGATCATAATAATTCACCAAAAACTTGTAAAATAACAGTGTTTCCCTGTACTTTCTTTAATGAAAATATCTGTAAATTTATTGTTTTATTCTTTTTTTGATTTGGAATATTTTACTTTAATTTTAAGGTTTTTGTTTGGCAGCCATTGCTGCCAGTCATTTACCTTTTTTTTTTTTTTTTTTTTTTTTTCCCCAGAGTACCTTCACCCAGGAATTAAGGACATTGTGGAAGCTCAAAAAATTTATGAGTAAGCTTGTGTAAATTGTTACCATGTTTTGTATGTTAAATGAAATCCTCTTGTACTTGTATCTGTTTCACGCGTCGTTCAGAATACCTTTCTACTCACATAGACAGGGCACGAAGTGTCACTCCAGCACCCATGCAGGTTTACTGGGGTGACACCCAGCAGCTGTTGAAGTGTGGCTTCAGGGGCTTCTGTCTGTTCCTCAGAGTTCCAAAGGTGAGGAGCCATTCAGAAATTCTGGAACTCTGACCACCCTACAGGAAGAGAACGCTTTTGCCGAGAGATGCTTGTGCATTCTGAGCTCTTTGGCTGCAGAATTGGCGCAATGAAGAGTTATTCTGTGTGATCATCTTTATATCTTATGATGAATCATTCCTACCATGATGGGAGTGGTCTCCTCCGAGATGTCAATGACCCAAGTCTTGCTGGGTACAAGGGGTCACTGAATGGTTTTATGAATGTGTATATGATCCCAAGCATATACCTTCACAGTAACCAGATTTCAAACCACCCGAACTTGTATGGCATATTTTTTCAATGGTCACCATCATCAAAACACCAAGGGAATATCTCTTGAAAGAAAGGCACACCATCCCTCTGGTTCAATTTGCACCTGTAAAGTCTATTCCAAGGCATGTTGAAGTTGATCTGCTGCTTTTGGAGACCAAACACATTACCAAGACTGTTAACGGGACTTTTTTCCCTTTAATTTTTCGCCCGTATGTATTTTTGAACAGCTTGCATGTGCTGACAAAGAAATCAACTGGAACCCAGTACATGCACTGCGTGCCAAAGCTAGGTGCTGTCTGGAAGAATGCAGTACGGAGCCGCTGATTAATCCAATTATTATCTGACACAGACAATGCAAGAAAACAGACGGGGTGCTCTTTGTATATTTTCCCTTTGCCTTCCATATTGCATTGACATTCCATGCAAAGCGTGTAGCCCCATGTTGTTGCAGTGGTCATTTAAAGTGCTGTGTGTTTGCTTACAGTAATTTGAAGAAACCAGTTTGGTGGCTTTTCCAGGGAAATGAGAATTACGTTATTAGCTCTAATGTGCCATTAACATTTTTCACAGACACTGCGCCAGCAGAAGTCGTGTTGCGCCCTGGAATAGTTCTTTGAAAACTCAGATTGCTTGACTGTTAATTTGTTATTCCAGTTTAAATATAAGCTACGAGGTATGTACATCCATGTTACTGATTCAGGGGTTATTCGATAGGGTCTTACACATTTAAACATGCATTACTGCAAAACTAAAATCAATGCAATGCAATGGACCTCGGCCTTTAGGGCCCGACCGATACGTATTTTTTGAGGCCGATGCCAATTCTGATATTTGACAGAAAAAAATTCTGATAACCGATTAATAGGCTGATTAATTTAAAACATATATAATGAATAAAATGTCTTCTTTTTCGGTCCCTTAACGCTTACAACAACAACAAGATATGAATTACAGGCAGAACGTTTTACTGTTTTACAATACTTTGTCCTTTAGTATTTGTTTAATTTTACAACAGAGAGGAATTTTCAAGTACAAAAACATGCAAAAAAGCATTAAACCTCTGAGAAATTATATAACCTTAAAAAAGAGTCAATCTATAAATGAGTTATGAAATACATCTTGTTCTTCTTGTTGCTGCAAATTAGAGGTAGGATATTGATATAGTCCAGGTAGAACAACTTTTAAAAAAAGTTGTGAACAGGTAATTGTGAGAGGAAAGTGTTAGATTTTAGTGTTCATAGCACATATAGTGATATATGGCATTCTGTTGGCAGTAATCTAGAATCTTTACAACCAGCTATTCTGTCTCGCTCTACTACTTAATCAAGGCAGTTTCAGCCCACTGCTGGGTTGAAACTGGTCAAGCAGGAACACACTGATGGGTCATGTTCTGTATTCACTGAGACAATGTCATCTGTGTTTAACCCAATGAGTTAATCAGGCCCTATTGTTTCTGCACCATAGCGAAACTCCTCGGCCAATATCTTTTGTTCACAATGAATATTTAAACCCTGTTGTATCCCAATGAAGGCAGTCAGATCATATTTACACTGGACACTGCGCTGGTCGAGACGACGAATAAACTCAGTTTCTTTTTAACTGTGTTTTCTAACACCAAATCTGACTCCGTCTCTTCTCTTGAAACGCACCACAAAGTCGCGCAAGTTTTGTTTTCACGAAGAAAACAGAAGAATTCTTCAGTTGGAGGTTCCACCGAGATCGACGAAGATAACCAAGGCCCAAGATTTTCCCCGGCATCTGGAAAAACTTGAACTGTTCCAGCGGACTGTCACTCCAGCAACCAGAAGTCGCACGTACCGGTGAAGTTTTGAGAGTTTCTTGGTGCTAATTACCTTCGCTCGATAAGAAACTAGGGATAGAATCGCGGCTGGCGTGGTTGTAATTCAAGGGAAGGCCTCATGTTGTGGTGATCAGCGCATTCGTTTGTTCGCGTTTGCTTGTTCGCGTTCGTTCACGTGTGTTTGTTTGTTGAGTAAGTATATTGAGTCTGTGAAACTCACATTATAGTACTTGCGGGAGGCAAGTGCGTTGATCGTGCGTGAGTCATAAATTTGTGAAATTAATATTACTTGCGGGAGGCAAGGGTGTTTGCTGGGGGCAAGCATTAGAATATTAATTCTGTGAAGTCTGAAAATTAATATTACTTGCGGGGGAGGCAAGGGTGTTTGCTGGGGGCAAGCATTAGAATATTAATTCTAGGCTATAAGACGTTATTCGTCAGGGATCCAAGTTGTATGGGCGAACAAGGCACGTTTCTTTAATCGAAAGAAGTAGATTAAAGGAATCCTCCATTGAGCGGTCAACAGTTTTCAGAGGACTTTTGACTGCAACAGGGTGTCTGTGGCAGTGTTCATGTTTTAACGCTGGTGCATTACTTGTTTAACTCAGGGGTCTTGGTCAGTTCGGGAAGCAAGGCACGCTCTTTTAATTGAAAGAAGTAGATTAAAGGAATCCTCCATTGAGCGGTCAAAAGTTTTCAGAGGACTTTTGACTGCAACAGGGTGTTTGTGGCGGCGTTTGAGATTCAAGCGCCGGTGCGCTACTTGCTTAACCCGCGACGCGTGGAAGACCTATTCGGGGTCCGTTTTGAGCAGTGGTGCTGCTCGGTTTCTGTGAACGTTTAAGTGTTTGTCTTCGTTGTGTTTACCCTGAAAACGTAAGTAGGCTACTACAATAGAATTGAGTACGCTTGGTTTGTAAAGTGGGCCGGTTGTTGCATTGATCGTTCGGTCATTAGAGTTCGGAACTCTCAGGCACTTCAGGTGCGTATGAATGATCTGATCGTTTGTGGAAGCGAAATTTGCGGTACACGGGAGATAAGCTGGCTGTGCACGTGTATTAATTTTTTCAGAAAATTAAGGACACAAAATCTGCGCGAGAGTGAGTCGAAAGAATATACCTGGAGAGTATTGATCGACAAGACCTCCAATAGTTTGCATACGGGTGAAGGTGTGAGAGGCCTCCGGAGTAAATTATTTGCAGTAACGAAGAATTGTGTGAAATTCTGTCGTTGTGTCGGGTTTTTCTTCTGGTGGGACCCGCTGGAGCCTCTTAAGGTGTGGCGCAAGTGTTGGCCACTGTGCTCAAGCGGTTACTGAGTTGATTCGGACGTTCTGGGTTTGTTCGTTTTAATATTGTATTCCAATGAGATTGTGAGTCCCACGTTATTAGGAAACTGAGTCGCAAGTGGTACAGTTTTGTTTAGTTTCAGAGTCCTAAACAAAATCGCTTAAACGTAGAACCAGAGTGCTCATTTTTAGACCTTTGAACAAAAAATTGAGGCGTGGTCCCCCCCGTGACAAGTCAATAGACCTATTTTCAAACAAATATTGGACTAAGCGTTACACCGTTGTTTACCTACTGAAAGCTCCAAATTTGAATCAAAAAGAAAAAATTTCCTTAATCATGTTCAGTAAAAGTAAAAACGCGTCCGAAATCCCTACCACTGAGAAAGGTGGCAGAGCAGTACCCGAAATTGATGCTGAAACAGTGTTGAATACCGCTAAGGGCTTTTTGCAATCGTTTTTGAAGCTGGACGATTACGAGCGCAAAATTGAATTAAAATACGGTTTCAACGTTAATGAAAATCACGTTTGGTCCATAGATGACATAAAGAGAGCATGGGGCAAAATGCAACGTCTGCCAGCGAAGGAAAAAGTTCCGTTGGCTTTGTTAATTGTCAGCCATATGAGAAGGAGGAAAGAAGTAAATACCAAGTGTGAAGCTGAGCGTTTATTGAATATCGAGAGAGAGAAAGTTCAGGCTCTGGTTGAGGAGTTGAAAAGCGTCAAAACAAAGGTGGCTAAAAAAAACGCGGAAATAGCTGCTTTAAAGGATAAGATCAAATTATTGCAAAATGGGCAGTTACTAGCGCCTGTTAGTGGGGTGACCGCAATGTCAGTTCCTCCTTCCGCTCCACCGCTTTACGAAGAGAGGGGGCCTGTCTCCCTGGCTCTTAATGACGAGTGGACTAGTAGTAGTGACAGCGAGACATCTGACCATGATACGGCGGCGGTAACCCAACTCAGAGCGTTGACGCAAAGACGAGTCGAAGGCGAAATACAGTATAGTCATAAACCAACCAAACCTCAAGATATTGATAAATGGTCGCATGACTTAAAACATCCACGGGTTGCAGGCATGGACACCTGGACCCAAATCAATCGTCTAAAGACGAATTATTGTTAAACCCATGTGACGGTGTGCAGTTGCTAGCCACCGTTATGACCCCCACGGAGGTCAGTAAGCTCAATTCAGCAGTTAAAACCGCATTGGGAGGTGATGGACAAAACCTTGATAAGGGGTGGGAGTCCATTGAAGACTTCATTCGGAAGGCAACTAACGCGTCCACCAATTGGGGAAAAATCGCCGCATGTATTCAGAAAACTGGTGAAGCAGTTGATGAGTTTGCCGAGCGTTTTTCCGAAACCTTCTTGAGGCATTCAGGGATTAAGGAGTTGAGACGGGATACCCTCCCCTCCAGTACAAACGGCCCCCTCAAGTCCACTTTTATGCAGGCGCTTTTACCAGAAATCCGTTCCGCCACAAAACTTAGCAAGCCCGATTGGCAGGATGAAACGATCACCTTCGATCAATTGTTATCAGCAGCTAGAAGGGTTGAATTGGACACCGAGTATAAAATCCGCAACTTAAACAGCCGCAAACGAACAAATGCTAAACGTAACAACACGTGTCGTAATTGTGGGGATCCAGGGCATTTTTGGCGACAGTGTAAGGCACCAAGACAATACCGAAACGACGCCCCCCCGACGCACAATGACGCAGAGGACGACACTAATGATCTGAATGAAAAGTTTGCACGTTTGAATGACAGTCAGAAAAGAGCAATCCTTTCTGCGGTCCCTTTAAACGAGAGGACCCCTCACTGAGGCACATAGCAGCCGCAGTGAGGCAGTCAAAGGACGGGCTATACGTGTGCGCGATAGTGAATCAGCAAATAGAAGTTGATTTCCTTATAGATACTGGTGCTGAATTAACCGTTTTACCTGCCACGTTTGCAAACAGCAGCAGCTTACCGTTAACAGACCGTGTACAGCGATGCTACGGTGTAGGGGGACAGGCCATTTCGTTGCGACAGACGCAGCCCGTTGCTATCTCAGTAGGACCTGCCGAAATAATCACTAATTTGTGGGTTGGGGATACGTGTCAGGCTTTACTTGGCATGGACGTTTTGCTAAAATTGAACTCGAGTCTCGAATTTTCAGAAGGTAAAGTCATGTGGAATTTGAGACACCTGCAAAAAAGACGATGTTTCCACACACCCAATTTGGGCAAAGAGTAAAAACGACTGTGGACTTCTTGAAGTTGAACCGGTATTGCTCACCGGGGCACCCCCTCCCAGTACGCGACAATACCCACTCAGCAGGGAAGCTATAGATGGTATACGGCCCATCATCAGAGAGCTCGAAGAACGCAATGTGTTGGTAAAAACCCAGAGTTGTTCAAATAGTCCCCTATGGCCCGTAAAGAAAACGAATGGCAGCTGGCGTCTGACCGTCGACTACAGAGAGGCGAACAAAACAATTGACAAATTGACATCTTTGGTAGCAGATCCTTCTACCATATTCAACTCATTAAAACCTGAACATTCCATTTTTACTGTAATTGATATGGTGAATGCATATTGGACGGTTCCTTTAGCTCCGGAATGTCAGGATTGGCTAGCCTTCACCTTTGATGAGCAACAATATCGCTGGACGCGTGTCCCCCAGGGAATGCATTTAAGCGGAACTATATACCACCAGGCGCTTCACAAACATCTCATATCCGAACAAATGCCAAAAATCACATCCGATGTCATTCAGTATGTAGATGATGTTCTCATCAGTTCTAGATCGGAAGAAGAGCATGATAGAGATGTGTCGGCCCTACTCGATTTTTTGCATGAAAAGGGCCACAAGGCGAGTTTGGAAAAAGCACAGCTAGCGCAACGGGAAGTAATTTATTTGGGACAAAAAATTTCTCAGGGAAAAAGGGAAATCACGCAGGACCGCACAGTTACAATCAGAAACACCCCCGAACCTGGTACAGTAAAGGACCTTCGCGCATTTCTGGGCCTTTGTAATTATAACAGGGCTTGGGTGGAATCTTTCACCGAAATTGCACAGCCACTGAATGAGATGCTAAAGGGCCAGCGGCAGTCAAATGAACACATCCAACTTAATGATGAACAGAGACACGCATTCGAGTCTTTGAAAACAGCATTGTGCAAAGCCCCTGCATTAGGCATCCCCGATACAAACAGGCCGTTCACGTTGTTTGTTAATGAAAAAAAATGGGTACATGACCTCCGTCTTAACACAGCAACACGGCGACCAGCATAGACCCGTGGGTTATTATTCTGGCAAACTAGACAATGTGTCCTTGGGCTTCGGCCCATGCCTACGAAACCGTACAAGCTGTCTTCCAGGCAATACAACTCGTTTCTAGTCTTGTATTAGACCAACAAATGATTGTCAAATGCCCGCACTCCGTTCACACCCTGTTAACAATGAAACGCGCAACACAGGTTTCGGCCAGTAGGTGGGGTAATTGGCAGGCAGTGCTCGAAGCACCTAACCTGATCATTCAGAAGGCTTCTCTCTCTAATCCTTCAACAATGATGATGCCCACTGATAACAATGCGTGCGATAGCGATCACCGCTCGAAGATTTAGTGGCAATGCTAGAACGAGAGACGAGCATTTGAACGAAACCCCCTGGCTAACCCTGACTTGATCCTTTTCACTGATGGATCTTCCTCTTGTATTGACGGAGTTAGACATGCAGGCTGGGCAGTGACATCAGAACACGAAGTGTTGCAATGCGACTCCTTACCCCCGGCACATCAGCGCAGCAGGCCGAACTAAAAGCCTTGATTGAGGCATGCAAATTCGCTCAGAATAAAACTGCGAATATTTATACAGATTCTCGATATTGTTTCGGAATTGCTCACGATTTTGGTTTATTGTGGAAACAGCGCGGGTACATGACAGCAAAGGGGACTCCTGTCAAAAATGGCAAACTGGTGGAGGAATTAATGGCCGCTATCCAATTACCTACCGAGGTGTCGATTCTCAAGGTAAAAGCCCACACCCGTTTTAACACAGTTGAGTCTAAAGGAAACGCATTGGCAGATGAAGCTGCCAAAAAAGCAGCTATCCAAAACGCAGCGGAGCTTGGCAATGACGACAACGTGACCCTTGATAATACCAGGCTGGCGACATGCAAAATACGTGAGAGCTTAACCGACATAAAGGAAATGCAAAAGTGCGCCGATAAGGAAGAAAAGTGGAGCTGGATTGAAAACGGGGCAAAAATCCACGATGATGGAGTGTGGAGACATGGCTCCAGGACGGTGGCGCCTAACAGCCTCCTTCCATATCTCACAACTCAAATACATTCACTTGGCCACGTCGGTCTAGAGAAAATGAAATATCGATTCACACAAATATGGTGGAATCCCAAGTTTTCGCATGAAGCAAAGGGAATAATACAAAGTTGTGCTCCTTGTCAGCAAAACAATAGTGACAAGCGTGTGAAAGTTCCGGTTAAACGAACACCAGCACCCCCCGGGGCATTTCGCCACCTACAAGTTGATTACATTTCTTTGCCTAAGTGTAAAGGCTATAACGATGTTTTGGTCGTTGTCGATAAGTTTTCTCGTTGGGTGGAAGCTTACCCGACAAAGAGGGGGACGGCTTCACACACAGCTAAGGTATTAGTGAGAGACCTAATTCCGAGATGGGGATTACCGGAACAAATCGACTCCGATCAAGGTACGCATTTCACTGGGGCTGTTTGCGCAGAGGTTAGTCGGATGATGGGAGTTAAATGGTCACTTCACTGTCCACATCATCCGCAATCATCCGGACTGGTTGAACGAATAAATAGAACCCTAAAAGAGCGTTTAGCAAAAATGCACCAGCAGGGCATTCCATGGCCGGATGCGTTACCTACTGTCTTGTGTAGCCTACGAGCTACGCACAACAAAGAGACGGGGCTAAGCCCCTTTGAAGTAATAACAGGCAGACCCATGTCGTTACCAGGAACAATTGATTTGAGAAATGCGGATGTGCATCTGACTTCGGATGCTCTTATCACATACTGTAAACAACTGACCGAAGCAGTCAAGTCCGCAGCTCAGCAAGTGTTTGACGCCTGGGGAGACCCACCAGAGGGGGGCCATTCTATTGTCCCAGGGCAATGGGTTATGGTTTACAAACCGCAGCGCGCAGCTCTGGAGGCAAAATGGGATGGCCCTTTTCAGGTCCTGTTAACCACTGATGCTGCAGTTAAGCTACAAGGCAAACATAGATGGGTCCACGCGGGTTTCTGTAAAATAACTGAGCCCCCTAATGACAACCACACAATGGTAGACAGACAATAATTAGGCCTCCGTGCATTTGGCTCATTATATATGCGCAACGATCTCTTGTAGTGCAATCTCTAAATTACTTTAGTTTGTTTGCCCCTCTGCATTCGCCCCTGCATTAGCCTGATTGTACGGTGTCATGACTGCTTATTATCAATCAACGCATAGTTGTTTGTTATTTTTGGAGATTGCCGGTAGTCCAGTTTTCGGTTTTGGTTTTTTTAAAATGTATGTTTCTTTTGTTTAAGGGAATCTTTGGGTTCGACGGCCCATCGCGAGGTTGGCCCGACGGTTCCCTCCTTCTGTTCTGTTTGGCTGGGATCTCCTCTTTCCTTTTATTTTCATGCGTTGAACTCACTTAGATTTCTGCATTAGAGAAATCTTCAAAATGCTGAATTCCGAATGATACTGCCGCACCTCTCTCTCCTTGACAGGCTACAGTCGAAAAAGGACCGATCCGGAAACAAGCACCCACCTAGAGCCAAGGCGTCACAATTCGCGAAGAAGACTTTTGAAACCAGATATAACCCATTACACATCCGTGGACGCCAAGGAACCAGAGACTATATATTCACTCCACCTTGTTTATTTTAATCACTCACTTGTTTCCGTTTATCTCTCCTTTTTGTGAAATTGTTCATATTTTATCATTTACCTTCTCTATTCATACCAATATGGTCATGTTTATGTTTTTATTAGTAATGTGCCTCAGAATACAGGCATCGTTTGATAGCCATAATGATGTACCCAGTGATAACACATTTTTAGCTACAGCAGCTGCCTTCGCTCAGGCTAAGGGCTACAGCTCGTGCTGGGTCTGTGGTCTATTACCCATCTCTTCCGACACCTATCCTTACTTGGCTATCCCGTTTACCCTTATTGATTATGTAGCCGCCTACAATAACCGCATGAGCCGCTTTTATAACAGTAACATTACCTTTCACGAGAGATCGATAACTGAGAACCAATTAGAGCAAGTGAAAATTAGTTACGCACCTAAGGGATTGCTATGCTGGGTAAGTAATCCTGAGATCGGCCGCACTGCTTTAGGGCAGAGTGCGTGTGATTTTTACGCCACCATAGGACAAGTAAGTGTGTCAATCATGTGGCATAACAGTAATGAAACTTTAGTTCTGCCGACACATGTACGCGCCGCAATGAATGGAACTATGTGGGTTTGTGGCAAGCACGCGTACCCGCAGCTGCCCCCGAAATGGTCTGGCTCTTGCTACCTGGCTTATGTCGTCCCAGCCATGCGCGCGACCCTGTCGCATCCCAGAACCCACAAGGTAAAGCGAGACTTATTCCATAGTCAAGAAGTTGTCGCCTCCCCTACCCAAAGATTCTTTTCCGCATTGATCCCGAATTATGGCATGACGGTCGCCCTTGATGAAATTAGACAGGTTGCCCATGTAATGGAGAGGATCGCCAATGACACCGCGGGGGCCTTGTCCTCTATCAATAGAGAACTGTATTCTGTTCGACAAATGGTGTTACAGAATCGCATGGCTCTGGACATTATGTTAGCCGATAGAGGTGGCGTTTGTGGGATTATCCAAGCCCAATGTTGCACATACATACCAAACGTTAGAAGTAACGTGACTGCCTATGTGAATGATATTTATAAGCAAGTAGCCACTCTGAAGGAGCCCGCAAGTTGGAATTTAAATGCCTGGTTAAAGTCCTGGGGGGGAACTTCACTCGTTTATCTGGTACAGATGCTTACGTCATTCTTGGCCCCAGTCCTTGGTATTTACATCGTAGTGCGCGCTGTAATTTTCCTCACCCACCGAATCTGTAAGGATCCAAACACCCCAAAGAGACTTGCTCTCATCTCAACCACTGAACCTCTCAAACCGGATAACCAGAACATGGTGAACTTTTGAGAATAAGCTTCCTGTAAGATGGCTCGTGACCAAATAAGACTATTATTCCACCCAAACAGCCCCTTTTATTCACATCTTCTCTTCCATTCTTTGTTATGTTTCTTTCCTCTTTGTTTTCCTTAATTATTTATTCATTTTCTCATTATTTAAGTATTTCTGTGCCAAAAAAAAAAAAAAAAAAAAAAAACAGAGTTTAAAGTTTTCCAGGCAGCGTTTGTACTACCACAGCTTAAAATATACATGTCGCCCAGTATTCCGAACCTGCATTTTTATACCTTTCTGTAATTATGGTTTGATCATAGATGTGAGTGATCATATGATCAGAGGGGGAAACTGTTAGATTTTAGTGTTCATAGCACATATAGTGATATATGGCATTCTGTTGGCAGTAATCTAGAATCTTTACAAACTGCTATTCTGTCTCGCTCTACTACTTAATCAAGGCAGTTTCAGCCCACTGCTGGGTTGAAACTGGTCAAGCAGGAACACACTGATGGGTTATGTTCTGTATTCACTGAGACAATGTCATCTGTGTTTAACCCAATGAGTTAATCAGGCCCTATTGTTTCTGCACCATAGCGAAACTCCTCGGCCAATATCTTTTGTTCACAATGAATATTTAAACCCTGTTGTATCCCAATGAAGGCAGTCAGATCATAATTACACTGGACACTGCGCTGGTCGAGACGACGAATAAACTCAGTTTGTTTTTAACTGTGTTTTCTAACACCAAATCTGACTCCGTCTCTTCTCTTGAAACGCACCACAAAATCGCGCAAGTTTTGTTTTCACGAAGAACACAGAAGAATTCTTCAAAAGCAACAAAAACACTAAGGTAACATTCTTTTCACAAGCCTCCTTTATTTTTCTACTCTACATCTTTCAAGAACAAAGAACTTTCAAGTCCAAAATAATGTGCAAAACTGCAATAAATTTCTGCAAAATAAAATAAATAACCTTATTTAAAATGTAAATATATAGATGAATTATGAACTCTATCTTGTCACATCTGCCTTTCAGTCCTAGAGTCCTTCTCATTAGTGCAATCAGAAATAGGTTTTAGTGCAGGTAGAATAACTTTTTTTTTTTTAATTGTAAACATGAGGTAATATGTGAGAGGAAATCAACATATGTTCAATAGTAAAATAAGATTCTTTCCACAAGCCCCCTGTATTATTTTTGTGCAATTTTCAAGAACAAAACACTGTCAAGTGCAAATTTATGTGCAAAGTTGCATTAAATCTCTGGGGAAAAGATAAATAACCATACTTTTAAAAAAAAGTGTAAATCTATAAAAGTTATGAAATAAATATTGAAACATTTGCCCTTCAGTCTTAGAGTCTGTATTGCTGCAAATCAAACAGGTAGATTATAGGGCAGGCAGGACACCTTTAAAATGTAAACATGAGGTAACTTGTATGGGGGAAGCAATATATGAACAATACTAAAATAAAACTCTTTTCACAAGCCCCCTTTAGTTGCAGAGTTATTCTTAATACTGCCACTTCAACAGAGGAAGGTTGTAGTGCGGGAAGCACAGCTTCTCTGCATTCTCTCCTTTGAGGGAGCTGCGCCTTTCCTCGTAAATGTTACCAATAACGCTGAACACCCTCTCACTCGGCACAGAGGAAGGTGGACAGCAGAGGTACTTCCTGGCCAGGGCTGACAATCCATTGAAACGGCAACTGTTACTCTTCCACCACTCCAGCGGGTTCCCTTTTTTTCTTTCTATCACAGGCTCCCTCCGACAATTTTTTTTTTTTGGGTGGGGGACTTGTTTTTCGTGTTCTTTATCTTTTCGTGCTTAAAAAGGAAACGAATAAGGAATTGTAAATCAACAATATTTATGCTCTATTATTTGGCAAAGCTAAAGAATAAGCTCTACGATTGCCTTACCCTTTATATTATTGCTCAGTTACCAACGTTTTTGTTTCGTTCAAAGAAAAAGCGTTCGCATTCAGCTGTGCCTGTGAGCCTACCAAGCAAGAATACGTCCAAACAACGTCTTTTCGAGGTCTTCCACAAACGTCTAAATGACGTCCCCTGAGGAGCCAGAATGAAAGTTTTTATGATTTCTTGACATCCTCTGGACGTCCCGTATTGACGTCCACCAGACCTCTGCATAAGGTTAAAAATTAGTTCAAATGAGGTTGTTCTGGGCGTCTTTTCAACGTCAACTGCGCGCTTATTTTAGAGATTCTTGGCGAAAAAAAAATACAGTTTCTGTCTCCTCCCTCCACCTACCTTGCGGTGCCTCCCTATCTCTCCGACTACTTTATTAGCTCTTAGATGTCGCTCTTGAGCAATTGACCTATGGCTAAGCCCCGCCCTCAAATGCGATGAGCCAATCACAGTGCATATTCTCTCCCCATATACTCGGACATTCTGAGCCTGAACTTCCATTGAAATGCATTACGGAAACTCTGAATCGTTCGCTTTTATGGGGTTTTAAGATGTTTCTAAGTTTAAAAAAAATGGTCAAACACTGTGCTTGGGGTAAATTTAACTCCGATACGAAGTATCCCAAGAGGCTGGGCGATGGGGTGTATTTTATACCCTTCCCAAAGCTACATCATAACCAAGAGAAGTGGCTCCTCCGGATAAAGCTGCTTTCACACCGAATGCGAAACGAATTTTTCGCATGACACATTACATTCAAAGTCAATGCAAAGACGCGAAAACGCGCGTGTCGCATTGACTTTGAATGTAATCTGTCGCGCAAAAAATTCGTTTCGCGTCCGGTGTGAAAGCAGCTTAAAGCTTCGTAGAAGACCCCATTATCAGCTTAACATAGCTAACAAAGGTCAACAAGGATGTCTGTCTACATTTGTTCCAAGCTAAGTCAACATCGAGTTTAAGGCGACATCTTGTCACTCCGCTGGAGATTAATGTTAAGTTATCTTTTTCATCGCTAAGTTAGCTAACGTTAGCTAAAGTTAGTAAACTCTATGGCTAACTTCACTGCTGACGGACGTTGGCTTAACCGTGAGCTCCTGGCTGCGTTGTTAACCGTGTCACTGTGTTTCCCTAGGCGTTCAGTCACGTCAGGTTAGATTTCTTAAATTCGGTAGCTAGCAATAATATTAAGTAAATTTAATTTATTACCCTGCGGTGCACGAACAATGTTGATGCGCTATCTTGTTATGTGAGAGGGTGATGGAAACGAGAAGCAGTTGATCGCACCTGAAAATTTTAGCTTCTACTTAAACTTTTCGTTGACCTTCTCCACTCTAAATTCATAAATGTATCCCTCCAATGCATAGTGTAACCCCATTTGCTGACTTCTTGGTGATATTTGAGCCTTTTATCGCCAAAAATCATCCATAGTATCCTGAAAAATATCTCCGACTGTGATACCAGCCATTAGCGCCTGTTCTAAAATGTTGATTGTTTGGCCGAGTCAGTGGAGGGGGCGGGGCTTAGCCATAGGTCAATTGTTATGACAACCAAAGCTCTTTATTGGGGTAAAGAGGGAATTCGATCTGCCGAACTGTTAATCACTGAGCTAGACTCGCTACTGACTGCGCCACGAAGTTAGGTGAAGGGCACTGCGTAGTTAAGATATGTTTCCCAATGACCACTTTCAACAGGTCATTAAACGAAGTCATAACAACTTGTATCCATAATATGAAAAATAATGTACCGGACTTATAGTATTATAGTGTTGGGAAAATAAAACAATTAAGAAAATTATTAACATGAAATTTTGTGTTTTAATGTTATCATAGTCATCTGTTTTTTGTTTGTTTGTTGAAAGTGGTGACTCCCTCCGCAGCGGGGTTAATTGGGGGAAAGAGACCGGCTATCTGCGGTGCCGACAAGAGAAGCAGCTCTGCACCACGGCGGGGCGGATAAGAGAAGCACTTCTGCTATTTTCCCCACAACTGGGCCAATAAGAGATTTCATTTTATTATCCGCCCCAGTCTTTGAACTTGCTGTAGCAATCGAGTTTCGTGAGGTTTTTAAGGTTTATTACTAACAAACAAACAAGGAAGCGACTATTCGTCCCGTAGCGTTTCGGCGCGAAAGTTCAAAGTTCTTTTAATGATCCGTGGAAAGTAGTCCTCGGGAAACACATCTTAACTACGCCATGGCGCAGTCGGTAACGAGTGTAGCTCAGTGATTAACAGTTCAGGGGATTGAAGCCTCTCATTACCGCAAAACGGAGCTTTGCTTGTCATAACAATTGCTCAAGAACAACATCTAAGAGCTAATAAAGCAGCCGGAAAGATAGGGAGGCATTGCAAGGTAGGTGGAGGGAGGAGATATAAACTACATATTTCTTTTTCGTCAAGAATCTCTAAAATAACTGTGCAGTTGACGTTGAAAAGATGCCCTGAACAACCTCATTTGAACTAATTTTTAACCTTGTGCAGAGGTTTGGTGGACGTTAATACGGGACGTCCAGAGGATGTCGTAAAAAGACGTCATAAAAACTTTCATTCTGGCTCCTCAGGGGACATCATTTAGACGTTTGTGGAAGGTCTCAAAAAGACGTCGTTTGGACGTATTCTTGCTTGGTGGGGTTTGTTGTAGCCATTTTCTACACATATAATTTACGATAATTTGAATCAATATTCTGTTTGAGATGTTTGGGTTCGAAGTATTTTCTGTTCCGTATTGTAAAGTGGAATGAAGGTTTGGCCAGTGACTAATGACGCGATAGAATGGTGTTTTCTCATTGGCTGCTGTGTGTATAGTATAAATACATCGTGAGCCCACGAAACGGCAGAAGCCACTGGACCTTGATACAACACGGTCTTTTGAACAGCGCAGTAATTTTGGTTAGTTTACTAAGAAAAGTCGAAAGTCTACTATTTTTCTGTTTTGTATGATTTCAGTTTTGTAATAAAGATACTAAAAGAAGAATTTAGCTTCAAGACTTTTGCTTTCCGATGTCAGTGTGTTGCGTGCAAAAACTTTGAGGTCCGGAGCTAGTGAGGCAGCCAGCTGCTGCACCCACACCAAAGTCAAAAGACCGCCATTTCTCTCAGGAGCTAACCTGCTGTTCAGACGGTGGACCTGCGAGTTCGGTTAGGAAGACAGTTTGGAGTTCAAGTTGAAGCCCCGAGAATACCCGGGAAAAGCTTGTGGAATGGAGATTTCCCTGGATCAGGTCTGATATTCTTTATTGACTCTTGTAGCCTTTTGGCGACGCTGGCGCAGACCATCATCTGAAAGTGAAAGTAAATGTTCACTGGATATTCCACTACAAAAGCCATCGGGTTTTAATGGAATAAATTTGGCACATGTAGAAGCTCTTTTCACAACGGATTAGATGCATTAGAAGAGTTAGAAGCTGTGGATAATTCGAGGAATTGTGGCAGTTTACGTGTAGAGGATTCCGTAGCTAAACGAGATGGCAGAGAAAAGCGCAGCTGCGCGTGATGACCAGAAGAGGAAGCCAAAGCCCACAGAAAAGGCTGTAGAGGAGAAAATCAACCGGCTGAAAGGAGAAAGAAGGTGAAAATTGGCTCAATTAACCAGGCAAAAGAATGACTTTGAAAAACTGAAGGAAAATGAAGATAATGTTAAATTCATAAAAGATGAAGCACTGCTGATGTTTGAAAAATACTTTGGAGAGTACGACAGGCTCAATGAACAATTGTGTGAATTAATGGATGAAGAAGAAATTCAATCAGATCAAGACGCTTTTGAGACAAGGCATTCAGAATTCAAGCAGTTCTTACAAGAAATGAATAGGTGGATTTCAGATGTGCTTAGAGACCCTCAAGAAGAGGAAGAAGGTATTTGGCCACAGGATAGTGCATCTAAGCCCAATTCAGTTGTAAGCCATACTTCCAGCATTATTTCTGCAAAGCTAAAAATCAAAGCAGAACGTGAAGCACTATTAGAAAGAGCTGCTGCAATGAAAAAGAAAGAAGCACTAGAACAGGAGGAAATCCACCTGAGATTAAAGAAAGAGCAATTAGAAATTGAAACTGAACTTGCTGCTTCAGATGCCAGATTGAAGGTGTATGAGGAATTTGAAGATGATCATGAGTCAATGGATGATCTCCGTAATACACTGCCAAGATTTAAAGCAGAACCCCTGGCTAGTAGACATGAAAAGCATTGTTTTGCCAGTGGTTACGTGCATCATGGAGCTAGTGAGCTTTCTCTTGCTTTCAACCCAAAGCTAGCTGTGCAATTGCTTCAGAAGAAAGCCATTGTCAAGTTTTGATGCTGCCAGCAGTACCCCACGTCCTGATCGCCATGACCGCACGGATACGTCTACAGACAACCTACATGAAGTGCTGCAGCGGAAAAATGAAGTCACTGAGATGCTCATTAAACAGCAGAGCTTGTCCCAACTCCCTCATAGAGACCTACCAACATTTACAGGAGACCCTCTGACGTATAGATCCTTCATTAGGGCCTTCGAATATGCAATCGATAGCAAGACAGACAGCTATCAAGATTGGTTGTACTACCTTGAACAGTTCACGAGTGGAGAGCCGCTTGATCTCATTCGTAGCTGTGAGCACATGAGACCAGACAAGGCTTACAGAGAAGCTAGAGCATTGCTTGATCGTCACTATGGAGACGAACTGACCATCGCCACAGCGTATATCAAGAAGGCAATGGAATGGCCTCAGATAAAGCCTGAAGACAGAAAAGGATTGAATACCTTTGTATTGTTCTTGATTGGATGTTGTAACACAGTGAATGATGTGGACTACATGGACGAAGTGAATAATCCCGCCAACATGAAGTGCATTATATCCAAGCTTCCATTCAAATTGAAGGAAAGATGGAAGAGCTACGCTTATGACATGCAAGAAAAAAGAGGAAAAAGAGCCAGATTTCCTGACTTAGTGGAGTTTGTTTACCATCAAGCGAAAGTCGCAAATGATCCACTGTTTGGAGATATCCTAGACTCCACCTTCGGAAATCAGAAAAGCATGAAAAAGAACTAAGCCCTGTGAAAGCTGAGTCCAAGAGAAGCAGCTTTGCTGTGAATGTATCTACCACAGAGAAGGATGCCGGTAAAGGTCAGTAAGAGAAGAAAACAGCCACAGTTAAGTCTACAAATGTTTTCAAAAGTCCCTATCTTTACTGCCAGAAGAACCACGCACTGAACGTGTGCAACAAGATCACAGGCGAACCTTTCAAAGAAAGAATACAGTTCTTGAAAATGAACGGTCTTTGCTTCAGCTGCCGGATAGCAGATCACTTGGCCAAGGATTGTAAAAAGAAAGTTTCATGTCCAGAGTGCTCCCGCAAACACCCAGCTATCCTGTATGTGGCAAAAGACGACGCCGCATCGGCCCAGAACAGCGCAGACGACAGTTCACAAGGCACAGGAGAAGTCACAAGCGCTCTCGTGTCTGCGGGCTGTAGAAGAGCGGACCACACTGGGGCCGGGAACAGTGAGAGTATACTGCCTATTATACCTGTGCAGATAAAGCACAAGAAAGGCACAAAGATAGTCAAGACCTATGCATTCCTGGATCCAGGAAGCACAGCGACTTTCTGCACTGAAGCCTTGGCGAACCAGTTGAACATAAGAGGCAGAAAGACAGAGTTCCTTCTCCGCACGATAGTACAAGAGCAGAAAGTGAGTAGCTATGTGCATACTGATTTGGAGGTGTGTGGCTTAGATGAGCAATAATACATTCAGCTGCCCAGTGTGTATACTCAGTCAGATTTACCTGCGAAGAAAGCCAACATGCCACAAGAGACAGATTTGGTGAAGTGGCCTTACCTGAGTCGGGTCCATCTCCCAAAACTTGAAGCCGAAATTGGCCTTCTCATCGGCGCCAATTCATATAAAGCTATGGAGCCGTGGGAGATTATTAGTAGCCAGAACGACGAACCGTACGCAGTGAAAAGAGCGCTTGGTTGGGTTGTCAATGGGCCAATTAGCATATGTCAAGAGAAAGAGTCAGATGATGACGAAAGACCAAGTTTTCTTGTCAACCACATCTCCGTAATGAATATTGGAGACATGTAAATGAAGCACTACAATGCCGATTTCCCTGAAAAATGGTGTGAGGACAAGCGAGAAGACTCTCAACATGACAAGCAGTTCATGCATGCTGTGACTACATCAGCACAGCTCCTTGATGGTCACTATTGAATCAAGCTGCCTCTGAAAGATGACAAGGTGAAGATGCCATGCAACCCTGGTATTGCTGAACAAAGACTTAACTCCTTGAAGAGAAAGTTCAATAGGAACCCAGACTTCTTTCAGGAGTACAAGACCTTCATGAACAAAATACTGGAGAAAGGCTATGCAACAAGAGTTCCAGAAGAGCAGTTGAGTCGCAATGATGGAAGAGTGTGGTTCATCCCGCACCACGGGGTGTATCATCCGAAAAAGAGAAAGCTGCGAGTTGTCTTTGACTGCGCAGCAAGGTATCGAGGCATGTCATTGAACGATCAATTGTCGCAAGGGCCTGACCAAACAAACACCCTCATCGGAGTGTTGCAGAGATTTAGACAGGAGCCCATCGCCGTGATGGCAGATATCGAGTCTATGTTCTATCAGGTGCTGGTTCCAGACACAGATGCTGATCTGCTACGCTTTCTGTGGTGGCCAGGGGGCGATGTGAATAGAGGAGCAGCTGAGTACAGAATGTGTGTGCATCTGTTTGGTGCTACATCATCCCCCAGTTGTGCGTTGTATGCACTGAGAAGAATGGCAGAAGATGCAGCGACTGAGACCACACCAGAGGCCACACAGACTGTCCTCAAAAACTTCTATGTTGACGACTGCTTGAAGTCGGTAGACACAGAAGATCAAGCAGTTGCTCTCGTGAAGGAGCTGATGACATTGTGCGCTAGAGGTGGGTTCCACTTGACTAAGTGGATCAGCAACAGTAGAGCCCTGCTGTGCTTCATCCCTGGCTACGAACGAGCAGATGAAGTTAAAGATCTTGACTTGGAAAACGACAAACTACCTGTGGAACGAGCACTAGGCCTGCAGTGGTGCACTAGTTCAGACAACTTTAAGTTCAAGATACACCTTCCAGGCAAACCGTGCACAAGACGAGGCATCTTATCTGTTGTCAGTTTGGTGTACGATCCAACGGGCTTTCTGGCGCCTCTCCTCTTGCCCATCAAGCTCATTCTGAGAGATCTCTGCAAAGGGAAAAGTGGTTGGGATGAAGAGATCCATAACAAGCCATGCAAAACATGGCTGAGGTGGCTAACAGACCTCGACAAGCTTTCAGAACTGGAAGTCAGCAGATGTTTCAAGTCTGCCACGTTTGGGCCAACCAAGACTGCCCAGATCCACAATTTTTCTGATGCCAGTCAAGATGGATATGGCGTTGTGTCGTATCTCTTGTCGACGAATGGCTAAGGTGAGAAACATGTATCCTTCCTGATGGAAAACATATAAAAGAAAACACACAAGAGCCATCTGGCAATGGCATATCCCCCCGGCCCCCGAAGGCACATCTAGACATCATGCTCAACATGTCTGTGAAGTTGCGTGAAGATCGGATGTATAGTTTCCAAGATATGGCCCGGACCAGATACTAAGTTCCAATTTACACAAGTTTCCATGGAAACCGCAAAAAAAAAATGCCAGAAATTCCTACATATCAAAAGGCACATCTAGACATCATGCTCAACAAATCTGTAAAGTTTCGTGAAGGTCGGATGCATATAGCCTGGAATCCATACTGATAAAGTGCTGGTCGCTCCCAACGGTCACTGACTTATCAGTCTGGCCTCAGTTGTATAGCCAGCGTTTAGCCCTTACGTCACTAATGAAGAGAATATATGAATATTCATGTTTTCTGCTCTTGGCGAGAACCACCAATCGAAAATGAGCAGCGTTGCCAACTTGGCGACTTTCTCGCTAAATCTGGCGACTTTCCAAATCATCTTGGCGACTTTTTTTTTGTCAAAAGCGACTAGCGACAAATTTAGCGACTTTTTTTGTTGTTATTGGATAGTTCTCTGGTGTTTTGGTGACTGACGTGAAAGCCCGTTTCGTTCTGCAGTTACTGTCCTGAACGAGCAGCGGGTGCTGCCGTGTGCTGCCCCTGTCCGAAAGCACTGAAAGATGCACAATATGAATGAAATGAACTGCGCTCCCCCATCAACAAAGATGAACTGCGCCCCCCCACTCAGCAAAATACACGCCGTCTCCCCCCGGTCAGGGTGTTTAGCGACTTCTAGCGACTTTTAGGACAGCCAATAGCTACTTTCCTTACTGAGGAGTTGGCAACACTGAATATGAGTTAGCAGGCCAGCAACGGCATTCATGAATGTTATTTGACATGAGCTTAAAAATTAGATTGTGGCTTGCTTGCGTTTACTCTTGGAGTGGTTGTTAGGTTTTGAACAGGATAATGTTTGGCCATATCCATATTTCAGTGGGATTCCCCGGTATAATAAAGGCTAAATTAAATAATACTCAAATTACATAACGTATTTCACTGTAATTGGCATTAGCTGTAGCTCGAAGGGCATGATTGCATCAGCTAGATTAAAGTGATACTCAACCCAAAAACTATAATTTCAATTACTCACCATTAGATGTCTTGAACGGACTGTAATGTGGAAAAAAAAAGCCACTAGATGGCAGTAATGGAGCTTGACGTAAATTCTGATAGGCACGGAGTCAAGCTTGCCAACTATAGGAGCCGCTTCTCGAGCTTGAGAATCACCTGAGTGCTCATGAATGTCATCTGATTTGCTATCACATAATTGCTTGATTGATATGCTAGTTTACTTAAGCTCGCATTCTGAGCAGAGGCTCCGCAGCATGTACGCTTAACATCCCTCCTCCTCCCCAGCTCCTCCCGTCGATTTTTAGTATTCTGCAATCCTGTTTATTTTTTGTCTTAACTGTTGTACAATAACAATGTCTCTTCTTTTTGAGGTCATTGTTGCTATAGGCTCTGTTCTGTGAAGGGGGGTTGATTGCAGCTCCCTGCCTTCGGTTCCACGCTGGACGGGCAGGGATCTCTCGAACAGAGCCATACCGCCAAACTCAATGTATGTTTGTATGCTTTTAATAAATATTCTCTTTGACAAAGTGTCCTATCAGAATTGACTTTTTTTGTTAGGCCCAGTCTGGAGCTAGGTTTTGGGGCATGTCCTGGGCATGCCTCAGAGGGGAATGTCCCAGAGAATTGGAGAAAAGTCTGGAAGGTGGGAGGGGGCTGGAAAAGAGTATATAAGGAGAAAAATTGAGAGAGTGAGAGGAGTTGGAGAAATTGCAAGGAGAAATTGTGGAAGGATACATTTGACCAGACCTGTCACTCTTTTCAAGACCTGTGAAGCTTTTCATGGATTTTTGCCTGTGTTGGAGCATTTTCCTGTCCCAGGGCATCGCAACATAGCAGCCCCATCTCAATTACCAAGGGACTGTAAATATCTCATTTTTTTTGTTACTTCAATCTTGGTCAGTAGAGTAGATTGTAGATTAGTTCAAAGTGTTTGTTTAATTAAATCTGTTAAAGTTTTAAAATTTTGTCTGTCATCCCTTGCTGTCCGCTACGCCATAACAAATTGATGCCATAACAAATTGGGGGCTCGTCCGGGATAGACCATTGTGTTAGTCATTTATTGAAAATCTAAAATTTCAAATTGTGAAATTGTTTTTTGAATTTTCCTAGATATATATTGTCAGATCAAGAGCAATGGATTTCTTGGCATCACCAACCGTAGAGGTTTTGAAGTCTTTTAAAAAGACAGAACTGCTAGAAATATGCAGACAGTTAGAGCTGACAGATGTAAAACCAGCCATGCGAAAAGCAAGACTGGCTAGAGAGATTGTTGAATATTACATTGATGAAAATGTGTTTGCACCAGGAGATCTGGAATAGTTTCCTGTGGAAAATCCAAATGTAGAATTGGAACTTAAATTAAAAATGCTAGAGATTGAAAGGGAAGAAAAAGAAAAACAACGAGAGTTTGAGAGAGAGAAAGAGGAAAAGAAAGGGAGGAAAAAGAAAAAAAGAGAATTTGAGAGAGAAAAGAGAAAAAAAGAAAGGGAGGAAAAAAAAAAAACAAAGAGAATTTGAGAGAAAGAGGAAAAAGCAGAAAGAGAGAGACAGAGACAGAGAGATTTCGATTTAGAAAAATTAGATAGAGAAGAAAGGCTCCAAATCGAGCTACTAAAAATCAAAATTCAAGCTGAAAACAAATTTCGGGCTAGCCAGGAGGTAAAGCTGGTGCCTCCATTCTCAGAGAAGGAAGTTGATAAGTATTTCCAGTGCTTCGAGAAGGTAGCTAAGAGTTGTCAGTGGCCAAAGGAACACTGGCCTCTGATGTTGCAAACTGTCCTCAAGGGTAAAAGCTCAACAAGCCTATTCGGCTTTGTCTGCAGATGATTCCTCTGATTATGAGGTTGTCAAAAAGGTTATTTTGACAGCTTATGAGTTGGTTCCAGAGGCTTACCGACAGAAATTCAGAGGTCTGAAGAAATCTGACAATCAGACTTATGTGGAATTTGCTAACGAGAAGAAGGTTTGCTTTGAGCGCTGGTGTACTTCTATGGAGGTCAAGGATGATTTCAACTCACTAAAAGAGATGGTGTTAGTTGAAGAATCCAAGAACTGTGTCAAGGTTGATATTAAGACCTACCTTAATGAGAAGCAAGCACTGAATTTGCAATCAGCTGCCAAGTTTGCAGATGAATATGTTCTCACACATAAGTCCAAATTTGGACCAAACAAAGACAAATCTGGTGATGGTGCTCATAAATCCAGTCAAAGGTCTGATCAATGTGTGAAAGCTGACAGTGACAAAAGTGGTCTAGTTTGCAATTATTGCAAGAAATCTGGTTATGTTACAACTAACTGTTGGTTCCTTAAAGCTAAGAAAGAAAAAGAAAAGGATACCAAACCCAATGCCTTTGTGAAGACAAGGTTAGAAACCCCTGTAGTAGATGACCGATCTGCTAAATTGCCTGCTCCTTGTGAGGCTAAGAAGCCTGATACTGCTGACTTTGTGAGGGAGGAATTTCTTCCATTTGTGTCGGAGGGATTTGTGGCTCTGAATGAGCATTCTCCTCCTGTACCCATATATATCCTAAGGGATACCGGAGCTTCTCAGTCACTTTTGTTGATGGACTCCTTGGAGTTACGTGATGAGACCGCTTCTGGGGATTTCATACTTGTACAAGGTATTGAAGGGAGGACTGTATCTGTACCCCTGCGCTCTGTATTCTTGAAGTCAGATTTAGTTACAGGACAGGTAAAGGTGGGACTTATGTCAAGTCTACCTATCAAGGGTGTTTCTCTGTTGCTAGGCAATGACCTGGCTGGGGGCAATGTAGTTCCCCCTGTTCATCTTACTTCACAGCCGAGCACTGAAGATGGCGATGAAGACCCATCTCTGTATCTTTCCTGTGCAGTGACCCGTGCTACGACCAAGAAGGCTCAGGAAGAAGATGATGTGGTGCCGTCCAGCACATTGAATAGTCATGACTCAGGTGGTTCGCCTCACGACTCTGTTCAACCTACTATGGTTTCTCCGTTTGAGGACTTATCAGACACTTTCATCAGTTCTCTGTTAAGCCAGCCAGATGGGTCTGGTGATTCTGATTTGTCTGGAGACTTGTCTCTGTCCAGAAAGCGGTTGATTCAGGAGCAAACCAATGATCCTGAAATTTGTGTATTAAAGAAGAGAGCCCTTCCTGATGAAGAAATAGACGCAGTTCCAGTTGGGTATTATCTCAAGGATGGAGTGTTGATGCGGAAGTGGCACCCTCCTGATATCCCTGCCAATGCAGATTGGGCAGTGGTCAAGCAAATTGTTGTTCCGAAGGTCTACAGGAATGAGATCTTAACAATGGCTCATAGTTTGCCTTTAGGAGGTCATCTTGGTGTTAACAAGACTGTTGACAAGATCATGAAACACTTCTTCTGGCCTGGACTTCGGAAAGATGTTTCCAACTTTTGCAAAACCTGTCACACTTGTCAGGTAGTTGGAAAACACCAGTTAGACCCACCTGTAGCCCCATTGCAGCCTATCCCAGCATTTGGGGAGCCCTTCTCCAAGGTCATCGTTGATTGTGTTGGCCCATTACCCAAGACTAGATCTGGAAATCAGTACTTGTTGACAATCATGTGTGCATCTACCAGATTCCCTGAAGCCATACCTCACACAAGTTTCCATGCAAACCGCAAAAATGAAAAATTCCAGAAATTCCTAAGTATCAAAAGGAACATCTAGACATCATGCTCAACATATCTGTGAAGTTGCGTGACGATCGGATGTATAGTTTCCAAGATATGGCCCCGACAAGATATGATTACAGACGGACGCCCGGACGGACGGAGAGACGGACACACTGATGACTATATCCCCCCTGCAGTAATGCTGCTGGGGGGATAATAAAAGTAGAAGTTGGTGATATCGAATACAGAGTGAATGTCACGAGGGAAGAGCACGGTGGTGGAAATTGGAATTACTGCAAAAATTTTTTTTCCTCACGCCGCATCTACCCCTTCCTTTTAAAAATTTTCCCCCATCATTCTAAACCCCCTTCTCAGTCATAAAACCCCCCCAAAAATATTTGTGCCCCCTTTTAAAATCGTTCTGGCAAAAAAAAAAAAAAACCAAAAACGTGGAGGTTGTGTATGGTATGCCCAACGTTGAAAAAACGTTGCGAAATCAACCTTGATTCATCTTTCAAAATCAAAACATAATTCAACAGTGATTCAACTATGATCCATGACGTTGATTCAACAGTGAAAAAAACGTTAAAGGGCCAGCTGGGTAGTTTGGTGAGGCGGAATCCTTCCCTTTACTTGATTAGCAATCAGACGATTAACTACCCAGCAAACATGAGATGTCTGCCCGACGTGCAGATGACGTATATAACGCGATATAGACATGATCTGCATGTCGGGCAGACGTCTCATGTTTGCTGGGTAGTTGAGTAAGACTATTCGGCAGAATGATGGGCCAGTTTAAGTTTCCGTGGCGTTATTACTCAGTATATCGAACCTTAAATGCTCACTAGACAGCAGATTTGCGCGTACTTGCTTCCAGGAAGCCAAAGCAATGTCATCAACAAATATTAAAACAGTTCGACTTATGCAGAGTTCAATGCTTAATCAATATACAATGTATTCTCCTTTAAATACGCGCTTTTACACCCAAACAAAAAGCGGGCGCTTATTTTCAGTCTTCTTTCATGATCCGATTAACAAAATGTTTAAATCAGGGCTATTCAACCTTGTCCAGAAAGGGCCACTGTGGGTGCAGGCTTTCATTCCAGCCAAGCACTTACACACCTGATACTACTAATCAACCCCAAGAGTCTTTGCTAATGAGCTTGATTAGTAGAATCAGGTGTGTAGCTGCTTAGCTGGAATGAAAGCCTGCACCCACAGTGGCCCATTCTGGACAAGGTTGAATAGCCCTGGTTTAAACGATATACAGTATTACCGAGAGCCGAGAATTTTTCCTAATTGATTATTCAGATTTCCATCCTTGCAGTCTTGAATTGAAGCATATACGTGAATGAATCTTTTTGTCATTATCTCCTCTATCAGTATACGGGCTTCCTATAGGCTTGGTCTTAATTGTTTTGATTGTCAATCAGGAATAGTACGTGGGAACTGGTTCACAAAATCCTGTAGTTTGGGTCACTGCCTCACCTCACTGCACGTCTCTGGCTTCCTGTAAGCAAGAACTCGCAAATCTGCAGTTTCGTGAGCATTTCAGGTTCGATGTACTGAGTAATAACGCCGCGGAAACTTAAACTGGCCCGTCATTCTGCTGAATAGTCTTACTAAACTAGGTCATCGTCTGATTGTTAATCAAGCAAAGGGGAGGATTGTGCCTCACCAAACTAACCTCCGACCGCACATCACTGAAATCAGGCATATTCGATGTTAATTTAATGGAAAAACATTACAGAAATTTTTTTTTGGTTCATGTTGATTTATACTCAGCGCCATTAAAAACGCACCGGTGAGCGCAAGTACCATTTGACGCCGTCTGTGTGAGCAACACATGCGTGCACACGGGCCCTACAGAAAACCCAGTTTTTGCCCATTTTCGCATGGCTGCCCTTACCGTGGTCGGTCGGCAACAGTCCCTGTTTTCCATTCTTAGACAGAAACAGAGAAATAAAGTTCCAAAAAATTACACAGACGCAGGTGCCCACAGTCAGAAGTGAAGAGTTCCTACTCCTGTTGATGGGCAAAAAATGGATTTTCTGTAGGGCCCGTGTGCACGCATGTGTTGCTCATATAGACGGCGTCAAATGGTACTTGCGCTCACCCTCAATCGTCTCGGACCCCTCATCTCATGATCAGCTTTGGTTGCTGTGCGGAATCTGTCACGTACAGGCTGTAACCAGATGTGGTGCTCTTGAACTGCCATCGTCACTCGTGGCTGCCCTAAGCGGGGTCGGTCAGTGACAGTGCCTGTGTTCCATTCTCGGATAGACAGCCGACTGATTGTTGAACGGTGACAGTGCAAATGACGCACCACCTCTCGGCGGCTGAGATCTGCCCGAAACATGCCAAAGGCTCTTTTTCTCTCTCCTGTGTCACAAGTGTCATGGTTCTGGATGTTTGTGTGCGTGTGTTTTAGACTTTTCTTTGTGGCTCTCATCCCAGGACGATATCGAATTCCTTTTCAATCAGATTCTTTACCCAGCTGGCTGATTGAACTGGGGTGGCACTTCCCCGGACTCGATATAAGCCGGAAGTCCGCCACGCCTCCTTTGCTAGAGTGGCTGTTTGTAGTTAAGCACGATAGCCGAAGATATCTGTAGTCAGGATTTATTTGACTTTATATCTTCTCATTATTTTTGGAGTTTCTATTTCTCTAGGGATATTCCCTTTTCTTCTTTTCCTCTCTTATCTGTGTATCGCACTATTTGAGGTGCTTTGCTTTTCTCGGTTCCCGAGTGTAGTCGGACGTTTAGGCGTCCTTTGGAAGCGCGAGTACGTTTCCTGTTGTGTGGTCTTATTTACTCTCTGTTTGTCTTTAGTCCGTACTGCTCTGTTCTCCTCTTGCCGCTGCGCTTGGCCTCCAGATTCTACCGGCCATTACAACAAGCCATTCCATTTTCTTGATGCAGTCACATTTTTCATTTTTTTTGTTGGCTTTATGTGGGCTATTGACCACACCAAAAAGAACAAGTCAAACGTCACTGTACACATCACGAACAGCTCAATGTTTGTTATTACTGAAGTGCTTGAAGCGCTTTTCTTTATTTCCTCTCGTGCCTCACTGGAAAAGCAATAAAAATCAATCGATTCTTCAATTTGCCACAAATACAGTACATACCTCACCGGTGCGTTTTTAATGGCGCTGAGTATATTTACGGAAGAATAGATCGCTTCATAGGGGAATTCCCAGGAAGACTGTATGTTAGGAAATAAGGTTGTAACGCTAAATCTGCATTTTGGTAAGGGGGCGCGCCGCCCCTGTTCCCCGCTTTAGAAAAAACCCTGGTCATTCTCTGAACTCTCAAATATTTTGTACACTTACGTTATTTCTGTAGTTACTGACTGGCTTTTAAGCTGTTAGCTAACGCTATGCTAGGTTGGCATAACTACAGCGATGTTATTGCTAACATAGACAGGGAGTAACTAAAGCTAGGTTAGCGCAACTTTAGCAATGCAACATAAATGAAAAGCATGACTGACGCAACGAAGCATGCGTCACTCGTCATGACACATGGCAAAGAGAGTTAAACTGAAACTGGAGACATGTTGAGTCATTGTTAATTTCACAACATTGTTATAAACTTATCTGTCGGCAAGCTCCGCTCAGCCCACTCCTGTAATGTTCCCTGGCTGTAGCTCACTCTTGTATGTTACTGAGAAGACAGCGGTGGGGACTGAGGATTGAATGGAGTCAGAGCTCCATGTACTGAACAAACCGCGCAAGGACATCATTCTGTGCGACTCCGACACTTAACAGCACTTACTGTTTTATGAGAAATTAAGAATATATCGGCGTTTAATTGGCAAAACTGCGGCCGATGATGATTATTTTGAAAAGGGCTATAATCGGCCGATTGAAGACCGATAAATCGGCTGGGCCCTGCTTTAGACCATGTGCCAGGTTCTGTCACTTGTCCCTTAACTGAAACAGAAGTCTCAGGCGAAGAGGCTGCAGTTTCTTGTTACTCGGGTCGTGATCCTTTCAAGGACCACCGACGGAGAGCTGGGAGTCTGTTGCCATCACAGTTGCTAGATTTCATACCCGCCAAACAATGTTACTAACCCACGCAGGGTGCAGGCGCCGAGTTGAACTCGATTCCTGCGCATTACGCCAGCACTGAAATGCAATTAGTTACCCTCTCACAAGCCAAGATGAGGACAGAGACCCAATTAACAAGGGGGAGAATCGTTTTCATTTTCTATCAGACGGCTCGATGTCAATTAGCGGTTTGAGAAGCTTCCACAGATTACGTCTCAACTAATGTTGTGGGCACGTGGGAGAGGTATAAGGAGTGTGCTCTGACTGTGTTCATCACATCAATTAGGAGAGGCCATCTCCACTCTGCACTACCCCGGGACACGCAGATTCGCGAGAAGATGATGGCCCTGTGGCTTATCTTGTTGCTCGCTCTTGCAGGTAACGTGCTACCTTTTTTTTTGTCTTTCGTCATATTTCTAATTGCTTTTTTTTGTTAAATTGTTCAGTGGACCAGGCGTTGAGACTGCAGTACTGGGGTAAATTTATTGTTTTCATGAATTCATTAAATGTACATAATATTTTATTTGAAATGTAGTTGTTTTGGCACTGGAACAGAAATTCAAATTAACACAATCGTTCATTATTTATTTATTGCAGTAGAATTGTTGTTGAAATGGACCAATGATTTACTGTACTGTTATTGGATGTCTATTTGTCTTTTTAAGTCAAATCTTATGTCATTTATGAGGCACATATGTCGGGATTTTTTGTAAGGTAATTAACTGCATGTTTTGAACTTTTGAATTTCAGGAGCAGCTGCCAACAAAGGTAAAGGTAGATCATCCTGCATCAAGTCGTGCTGTTTTGTTTGTATGAAGAAAGCAATGGAAGTGATGATGCAAATGATATACCGAATCAACTGTAAATTATTACAGATCCCAGAAATATTTATTTATCAGAGCAGAGATTCAAGGGACACAGTAATGGATTTTAAGTATGTGACTTTAGGAACTGTGGAGTGATTGTTGCTGTCAAACATTGTCTTTTTGAGTTTGGCATACATGAGAAATTATGATTTTGTATACATGTATTGTTTTTGTGTAAGTCATTTTTATTCAGATTTTATTTATTAATATTTATAAATTTCCCCCATTCCCCACTCAGGGGTAAGATGGGAAGAGAAAAATGAAAAACCACTCAACATCTTAAAAGCACATGTACCTTTCTGTTTTTTACTGCCAAGAGGTTCAATGCAGACAGCAAGAAAAGCCAGGTGAGGTCAACTGCAACATTCCTTTCTAACAGTTTCTCATTACCAGTGGTCTACAATTAGCTGTACATCAAATGCTACTTCTGAGCAGAATATATGTTTCAGATGTACAAACTAGACAAGTTAAGTACGTCTTAGTAAACTGAAAATACAGTGAACCCTCCCAAGTGATCACAGAAGATTTCAAAATTTATCTGAGAAAGCTGTATGTGCTTATGCTTTTCTGGCCATAGAAGTTGGTCGATTGGACAAAAAAAATATATATCTTTTTGTAAATTCAACTGGTCCAGTTAATTTATGCTGGGCTTAGACCCTTAACTGGTCAACCAGCTGACCAGCTTCTATAGTTGCTGTATCTAATCCACCAATTTGACTTATTTTTACCAGTTTAAACCAGTTTTGTTCAGCTTGGGACCTGATTTGACCAGTCCACCCCGTGTTATTGCCGGTCTGACGCGTCAAAAACACAAATTTAAACTATCTTAGATGGTGTTATTTTTAATTTGCAGTCGGGCATCACTGGTCAGTTGAGCTGCCAGATGCATGAATGCAGAGATGTGGAGTAGTGTGCAGTGATGATTATACACTTAACATGAAGGTAAATCAGAGACCAAGTACTTTTCAAGTATTTGTTTCATGCAGTATTGGAGCATATAGATGAAAACAAGTAAACAGATAACAATACATGGTAAAAACATTGATTATGTCTGATATACCTCATGCCATCTTCATTAACGCATCACTGAACACAAAAACAGCACAATTGGAAGGCATCTGTTTCAAGAGCAGGGATTGCTGAAGTCTAGAAATATTGAACATTTGTTTTCAGTTGTGGAGAAATTTCAATCAAAATTTGATTGTTTAATCTTTGAAATGTTCTTCATAAAAGAGCTCAAACCTCAGTTTAACATTCAATCGGACTTGTCCGTACAGAGCTATTTATGTAAATATGCACGTGACAGTTATCCCTTTTTTTCCTGCTTTCCTTTTCTTCTTTTCTAATATACTTTTCGTCTTTCTACACTTCACTCACTAGAGAATGATGTGAAGTTGCATTGAAAAGTTGTGTTTTTACAACAAACATTTTAAAAGCTTTTACAACCATTTTTTGAAAAAGTTTTTTAACCTTAAATGTGCACCTCAAATGTTTTAAAATGTGCGCCAAATTGTCTGCAGAATATCTTCAGATTGTCTTAAATATAAGGGGGCAAAAATTCATGAAACAATCACAAAATGGTCAGCAGAATGTCTTCAGACTGTCTTCAGACATTTACAAGACATTCTGAAGACTTTTTGCATATTCCCGCCCATTCTGTGCATGCGCCGTCAGTAATGCCATCTTGACAACATCAGACACAAAAGTACATGCCAAGACAAATCTGTTCAGTGGGACTGCAACTCTGTTCGAGTACTTTGTCTTGAAACAGTCGCCAATTTCAAGTCTGCAAACAGTCTCGAACTATCGCAGCCCAGTGGGATACAGTCTTTATATACTGGATCAACTGACCAGAGGTAATTTTGCAGAATTATGTTACCTCAGACCCACTTAAACAAATTTTTTAGCATCAATAATCATGGAATACACCTTCAAACATGCATTTCAGCTATGCAAGAGTCAAAAAAAAATTTGCAAGACCTTTTAATTGTTATAAAAATATATGTTTTCAGTGTTCTTTTTTATTACCCATATTTTTACCACAATATACTTGTTGGAATGATTTTTTAGTTCTCATTGCCTAAAATAGTATTTTGTAATACATTTTCTCCAAAAAATTATAGAGACGTAATATATAAGGACCCCTTTTAGACAGAATTGGTGGTGTATAATCATCACTGCGCACTACTGTATGCAAACTTCTTACTCCACCAGCTAACAATGTCACTTTCCCTCCAGGTGAGGAAACTGAGTCGAATCCCTGCAACTACCAGTGTGTACTGACTCACCTCAATCTAAGAAACAGAAAAGCGGTTTCAGCGGCTCGACCTGTCAAGAACTGGACCGACCCAACAGACGTAAACTTGGAGCTGTACCTAAACGCAATCCTTGAAGTGGTGCGTGAACTCCGCCCAGCCACCATTGCACATCTGACTTTTCAATATCAACTATGTTAGCTACCTTCTGACAACCCTTGAGAATCAGTCGTAATGAGTAAGATCAGATTGCAATTTAACCCTTTAAGGTGTAAGATCTCAGAATATGTGATTATAATTTTCTTAATGGAATACTGATGCAACAGTTGAATGTTGATATAACTACTGCCACTGACCGGACGTAACTGAGTTCCAAGATACGGATTTAGCGATGGTCAAACTACTAGCTGGATTGTGCTTCTGACTCCATGTTTGATTCCTGGGGCCTTATTTATAAAAATTTGTGTGGATATCATACCTAAATAATGCGTACGCACAAAAAAATAAAAATGACATTTTGTGGGAAATAGCCTAATTGATAAACCTATGGGTAAAATAAACTGCATGAAACTTTCATTTATTTTATCAGGATGGACTTGGAATTTATTGACATTGTGTATAATCTTAATCATTTCCATTTTTTTAAAGTCAAGTTTGTTTTTATAAATCAGAAATCTGCAAAGAAAGTGATGTACGTATCTTTTTTGTGCCTGCGCACCGTTTATAAATGAGGCCCCTGGTTTGGACAGTAAAACTTACTGTAGGCGTAGGTCAAGTTTTGTGCCAGATGTTTTTGTTGCATTTTTTGGAAGTTTCTCTGTGCTTTTTATGACCTATCCTTATCCAAGCAATTACTGTTTTTTGTCAATATTTTAGTACAATAAATTTGAATGAGATGTGCGGTAATTCACTATTGAAAACGTATAGCTGCCATTGTGTTCACTTGCAGGTTGAAAAAACCCAGACTTTCACCCCATTCTTCTGGACCAATATGGTGCGTAGTGAACGTGGCCTTTTCTAAAGGGCCACTCCGTGTCATGAAATGCAAAAGTCTATGCAGTGCTTTCACAGAAACTTTCAGCAGCATTTTCATCCATTGCGCCCTACCCCCTCCAAAATGTATAGCCAAACAGGCTGTCCAAGATTTCCAAAGAGATGAGCTGGGCTTACACCAAATTTTGCTTTTTCCAAAATTACTCAAGTCTGAATAACCATACCAGTTCATCGTGAAGTATACAGTACAGTGCAAAAGTCCTTGGCACATTTAAAGCAATTTCATTGGGCAAAAATGCTTGCAAAAATGATGAAATAAAAAAGTTCTCGTAACTGAGAAATGTACATTACAGAGCTGTAACATGTTAAAACCTAAATAAATCAATATTTGGTGCAACTACACTTTGCCAAAAAATTTTGGACACTGTCCTGTTGTGCTATAGTTTTATAAGATGATTGGCGTTTGCTTGTTCTGAGCAGAGTGGAAAACTTGCCACCATTCCTCTTCAGACTGACTGTCTCACTTGTATCTATCCCTCTAAGAAATTACAAACAGCCATGATGATGTTGACATCGAGGCTCTGTCAAGACCATAACATCTGTATTGACTATTTTTAATGGAATACAAACATTAGTTTATGAAACTTTTCTTTAAGCAATAGCATTTGGAATTTCAAATTTACTTTTTATCTTCAGGAACTCTAATATGGAATCAGCAAGTAAACATGATATAGATTTAAACTGAAAAAAGTGCAGGTGCCTAAGACTTTTGCATAGTACTGTATATTCAAGGGAACTATTTAAAATCTGTATTCCCCCCAGCTCTTAGACAGGTTTCCTCGACAGTTAGTCACTGCCCACTTATACACCTGGGTGGGGTGAAGTGTTTTTTCCCAAGAACACACCACAAAAACCATGGCAAAGACTTGATCTCAGGGCCTTTCGATCCCAGGTCAAGCACACTTAACCACTGCACCACCAGGCCCCCTCAACAGAACTCTGAAAATAGTTTAAATTTTTTTTGAAATATCGCTTCTTTTCACGCCCTGAAAAATTACTCTACTGTTAATATGGCATCAACAGTGGATGGTCTTGACTGAATACGCTTGTAATCCGTACTGTCCTGTTCAATCGACGTCCTTTAACACCTGTACCAATTCATCTGAGATCTGAATGCGTGTTCACATTTAACGTGAATCATAACAACTCCTTGTTCTACTTTGAATTCTGTTTCATTTTGATGTCAATCAAATTACTAAGTACAAAGGAAAACATTTGACTGGAGCATTGGAAAATCATATCAAGTCAGTAATATTTGACTGACATCCTCCGTTATCCATGATGAATCAAGAAATGTAATATTCCATCCTTGGCCAGTGTTTTTTTTTTTTTAAGTGAACTGATGCCAATGCATTTGTGGGAGTAGATGAAACCCTCTTTCTCTGGAAAACTTAGTTTATTTTGTAACATGTTTTTATGTAACCTCTGGTTTTTCAGAAATGGAAAGACGAGCTGATCTCTTGGGACCCGGCGAAGTTCTGTGGAATCAAGAAAGTGCTCATTCCCAGGGAGATGATATGGCGGCCTGATCTTATGGTCTTAGAATGGTAAAGTTTCCTGTCAATTCCAGCGCCTTGCCACTTCAGGAGTGAAAAGGCCTCCACAATTTTACCTTGAAATGCATGAGTATTCCTGACTTGTTCTGGTTTTCTTTGTCTGAGCAGAAATTAAATTATCTATTCACTCTAATCAAGTGACCCCAGCCTCGAATTTCCACCAGTCAAAAATGCTTGTTTCCCTTTTTATAGAATTGCTTGACTTCTATTTTTGTTCCCTTCAACAGACAAAACACATGTAGGTCAGATTAATTGACTGGAGTTTAAATTTGCATCAAAGTGTCAGCATGTGAGTCTATATATTGTGGATAAGAATATGAGTTTTATCACAGTTGGGTGTCTATAGCTAAATGGTTTCGATGATTCGCTGGGACTCAGAATGTTTGTCAATAAAACCCCAATGCTCCCACATTAAGATCTGCGCAGGTGCTCGCGATGCGTCATGAGCTACACCCTTAATCCTAAATTACTCCAGGTTGGCTTGGCTCCTGCTGAGTCTAATTAATTATAAAAAAAAAAAAATTGATATATGTGCCTGCTAGACCGTCTAATTCAAATGTATGTATTGTTCATCCAAGAATCATTACAGTGCTCTTGTCTGTTTACTTGGTCGCAGCATGCAAGATCAGCATAAAATGTTTATGATGCCGTATGTCCAAGTCTACCATGATGGGAGTGTGTCCCAAGGAGATGCCCTGAAAGCAAAGAGCACCTGCAACATAGACGCCTACAAGTTTCCCTTTGACACCCAGAGCTGTGACCTCACGTTCTGCTCTGCACTGTATACAGGTGAGCTCCTCCCCAGCAGATGCACTCTATAACCCCCTGCCTCTTAGCCTACTGCAGAGCACTAGAATTCACCTCAGATACTAGTGAAATCTAGAACCGTACATCTTCCACAAAGGAGTTCTGTGTTCCACTTCTGGTTCTTGTGAAGTCTAGAACCTCACATCTCCCACAAGTGAGTTCTGAAATTCCATCTCTGATACTTGTAAAGTCTGGAACCACACATCCTGACCAGGTGAACAACTCCTCATACAAGCAAAGTCTAGAGTCCTTCCTCTCCTTTGAGTGAACTCTTTAAACCCACCACTTATACAAGTGAGCTCCTGAACACAATCTCTTTTACAAGTAAACTGCAGAAGTCTACCTCTCCAACAGGTGAATTCTTGAACCCATGCTCTCCTGCCAGTGATTTCAACAACCAAACCTCCCCAACAACTGACTGCAAGAACCCCACCTCTACATCCATAGAACAATAGAACCCAACCTCTCCTTCAAGTAAACTCTGGAACCCCACCACTCCTAAAACTGAAATTTAGAACCCACAGAACTTAAATGGATATTAAGGCCACTCCCGTTTGAATCAACCAACCAGGACAGCTAGCACAGCAGCCATTTTTATGATATCACTCGGTGCAGCCAGACCTACTTCCGTATGTGCTGATGTCCGCACATTAAGTGACTAACGGCAATTGAGTGATTGCGGTCAAAGACATTTCATGCAACATTTCTGAAGCACTGCTGCCAATGAGTACTGCAGCCACAATACGCCTTCCACTAATGCACATAAATGGGAAAGCTTAATAGACTGCTCTTCTTCAAAAGGCCTTCCAATGTTATTTAATGAAACCAGTCAATTATGGTCATTGTGTAGCCACCATACCAATGAACTCCAATTACACTCCAATGCACTCCAACTAAAGGATTATTTCTTATTGGATTTGACCCTGATGAACTTCACTGCAAAAAATGAAAAAGCTCGTGTAAAGTGAATTCAGCAATTTTCTTCTAAACACATTAAATAGGTCATAAATACATTTCTCTAAAACGTGTAAAAAGCATTCCAACCATTTAGATTTGAATTTTGGTGCTAGGCTTCACAAACTGTGTTTCAAAGTTTCTGTGTTCAGGATTTATTGGGCGGGTCTGAAAATCACTGCCGCTTTACGTAACGCAGCAGTGATTTGTATAACCCCACCCCTGCTGCTGTAGCAGTATAAATACTTTCAGCGCATTAGCCTCTGTGGTATTCCCGCTCGTTCTCGAGTCTCGGAAGGCATCAACTGACGATAGTTTGAACTGGAGAGGCTGCCGCCGCTTTCTTCTACGAGCGCAGTTGAAGAAACCAATATGGCGTCATGTGCACTGCACCTCTAAATTTCCCATAGACTATAATGGAGAAATCCGAGCCATTTTCTTTAAAATTAAGGGGTCTAGTGCCGTATTTTCAACACATATATAACTCGGATGCATGTAAGAATAAGAATCAATAGGTTATTTTACGTGACACTATTCGAGGATAAAGTTATTGGGGGTGTTGTTTTACTCATCGCACTCAACATTTGAGCGGCCGGTTGGTTGTATTGAGTAATGACGATGAGTGGCTAAGCACTAATTCACGGATTTCATTTGCAACATCATGTTACGTGGATGGGCGAATTGTGAACGTGTTTGTTCTGTTCTCTAGATAGCTGGCATTGGTTTATGTGTTTCTGTTGTGGGTATTGTGCGGATAAATATCGATTCCATTAAAGTTAATTGTTTGAAATATCATCTGGCATGCTAGTTATCACTGAACTCAGCTATGCTTGCCATCGCGTGCTGAACGTGCCAGTAAACCTTTGAAACGGTTATATCAAAATTGATTAAATCCACATGTTGGCTATTAGCTAGCTAGCATGATTACAAACACTCCCACCAAATTAGCTTGCGAGCTAGGACAGATAAAACCCGTCTCTCCGCAGCAATACCTATTTCCGAATGAGTCCGATTTGCTGTCAACATTGCCTACTACTCGACATTGTCATTCGTGATGAAAATGCCAATGCATCACACTGCTCTCTCCAATAATGCTTTATACTGCTACAGCAGCAGGGGTGGGGTTATACAAATCACTGCCGCGTTACGTAAAGCGGCAGTGATTTTCAGACCCGCCCAATAAATCCTGAACACAGAAACTTTGAAACACAGTTTGTGAAGCCTAGCACCAAAATTCAAATCAAAATGGTTGGAATGCGTTTTACACGTTTTAGAGAAATGCATTTATGACCTATTTAACGTGTTTAGAAGAAAATTGCTGAATTCACTTTACACGGGCTTTAAGTCAAACGGTGGGATGACTGTTCTACCAAATTTGAGTTCTGTGGTGGAACCTCAGTTCTCCTTCTGGTATCCCCCCCTCCCTCCTACAGGTGAACTGTCACACCCCACCTACCTCTCCCATACACCCGAGCTCCGAAGGCTTCCAACAGCTCTATTTCCCCCCAGGGTTTCCATAACATGACACCTTGCAGTGTATCTCTCTCCTGTTCACAGATGATGAAATTCTATTCAAGGCGACTAAAAACTCCTCCTGGCTTACCCATGGGTCACGAGAGCATCTGCGGTCTCAGGGGGAGTGGGACTTCATCGACGTTCGTGTGAAGGAAGGGAATATCACAGTAGACTTTCAACGCTGGAGTACGCTCACGTACACGGTACAGATTCAAGTCCATTAGATGAGCCTGCATTGTTAACTTCCTGCTGCACAGTAAGATCTTGAACTACGAACCCCAATTCCAATGAAGTTGGGACGTTGTGTAAAAGGTGCATAAAAACAGAATACAATGATTTGCAAATCTCATAAACCCATAGTTGATTCACAATAGAACATAGACAACATATCAAATGTTAAAAGCGAGACATTTTACCATTTCATGAAAAAATTAGCTCACTTTGAATTTGACGGCAGCAACACACCTCAAAAAAGTTGGGACAGGGCCATGTTTACCATTGTGTAGCATCCCCTCTATTTTTAATAACAGTCTGTAAACGTCTGGGAAATAAGGAGACCAATTGCGGGAGTTTTGGGAAAGCAATGTTGTCCCACTCTTGTCTGATGAAGGATTCTAGCTGCTCAACAGTCCTGGGTCTTCTTTGCCGGATTTTTCGTTTTATGATCCGCCAAATATTTTATACTGGTGGCAGGTCTGGACTGCAAGTAGGTCAGTTCAGCACCTGGACTCTTCAAAATGTGTTTTTATACACCCAGTCATGTTGCCAATTAACCTAATTAGTTGCAAGCTGCTTCTCAACTTATTTTTATTAGTACCACTTACTTTTCCAGCCTTTTGTTGCCCCGTCCCAACTTTTTTGAGATGTGTTGCTGCCATCAATTTAAAAATGAGCTATTATTTTTCCTGAAATGGTAAAATGTCTCACTTTAACATCTCTTATGTCGTCTATGTCCTTTTGTGAATAAAATGTGGGTTTATGAGATTAGCTTTTTTTGCTTCACCTTAGGGGTGACTGTCGTAGCAGCAGTACTAGTAGTAGGAGTATGAGATTTGCAAATCATTACATTCCGTTTTTATTCACGTTTTACACAACGTCCCAACTTCATTGGAATTGGGGTTTGTAGAAAATTAAGCCAGGGATTTCAGTGAAAGTGAATTTAAACAGTAGCGTAAACACGTAACCCATCCCAGAAATGGGCAGGTAGGTCATTCCCATACCCCCTCTCTTACAAGCACAGAATAAGAATTTAGACTGCGCATATTTTACTTTTCAACACATAAAACATGCATGCACGCACAAATGAATCTCAATTTTCATAGAGATAACGTGAAGCATATAGCAGGTGAAGTTATTAACTGAGCCTTGTATTTACAGTTCTTAACTTTCATTATCTCTCCTGCATACTAGAGTCCCTGGGTAGAATAGCGACAACTCAAGCATAGGAGTCATTTTGTTGCCAGCACACAAAATCAAGCTCATTAAAATTGTTGAATTTTTTGTTCGTCTCTCAGAAGGGAAATGTACTAATTTTGGGGGAAAAACAACAAACCAGCTGGCATTGGTTTTCAACTGGTTTTGACAAGCATAGGAAGGGTAAAATGTTCGGACAACAGAAAAGAAGAAACGGAAAAAAACTCATTCACTTTGAGAAGGTGCCCGACAACAAAATGGAAGAAAAATGACTGCATGATGAGATTTTTTTGGATTCCTCATGTCACAACTCTCTTTAAGAACTCTACTGTGAAATATCAAAGGACAGAGTCCTGGAGCACACAGTTATAATCGGAGATTTATTGTGGTGCAGGTGACTGTCGTTTCAACAGAAAGTCTTCTTCAGAGTCAAAACTCTGGTTGTGACTCCGAAGAAGACTTTGTGTTGAAACATCGGTCACCTGCACCGCAATAAATTACCAGATATAACTCTGTGCTCCAGGACTCTTTCCTTTGATATTTGATTTTATATCCCCTTTTTTAGTTTGTCAGCTGAGGCACGTATTTCTCCTCGGTTTTAACTCTACCAAGCAGTTTTTCCCAGCATCCACTCTCACTCTGCCTCGTCCCTTCTTCCTTTCTCCTCCATCTTTCTCCATTTTCCCTACCTCTTTCTTGCTCTCTACAGATCACCTTTAAGAGGAGACCCATGGTGATTGTGTTGCACTTAATGTTACCCCTCCTCTTCTTTCTCATACTGGACCTGTGCACCTTCTTCATCTCTGACCACGGAGGGGATAATTTGGGCTTCAAAGTGACCTTGCTTCTGGCCATATCCGTTCTGCTGCTCATCCTCAATGAAATCCTGCCCTCCTCGTCTCGCAGACCGCCGTTGATAGGTGAGGCAGGTTGACAGCATAAGATCTCTCGACTGAAAGGTGATAGGTAAGAATGCCATTGATTGGTGAGGCCAGTTTGGACTTCAAAACGGTGATAAAATGTCTTGGATTTTGTTGCTGCTTTGAATTAGTGTCCCTCTCGGTTCCGAAGGCCCGTATTCAGAAACGACACTCACACTCACCCTCCACTCACCAAATAGTGAGTACGATTGAAATGTAACTGGAGTGAGAGAAAGAGATCCACCCACCACTTACCGAGGGAGTGGTCCCACTCCTCGCCAGTTGCTATTCACAAACGCCACTCGAGCATAACTGACAGTAGTGGGCACTGGGTACCACAGGCGGTGCATCGGCTGCTGCAAAGGGACGCTCAATCCTCGCCCTTCAGTGCTGATTGACCTAAACCTGACCCAGTTTACTTTTCTTGATTAGAAGGTTTCTCAGACAAATTGGTAAAACGACAATCAATTTTATTTTTGATAGCGTTGTTATACATTGCTTCTCAAAATTGAGGCGTTTCTTTCGCACATAAATGACGATGTAAAATATCAGCATGTCTTCATAAATTCTGTGGTCGAGTGGCTCGCGAAAGGGGCAGGACAGCCCACGAGGCTCACTAAGCAACAAGCTGTGAAACGTGCCAGACATTTCCTTCTACATTCAGCAATTAAGAATGTAGAAAAGAATGGATTCTCGTGACTTACAGCTACCTGAGCCTTGCAGACCAATCCACACGGCGCCCTACGAGCCAACTGAGCGCAAAATTTTCCAACCCATGAGTAAAGAAAAGCGCGAGAAATCCGAATGCGTGACAGTAGACAGATATGCGTTATGAATGAAAACTGATAATGTTGAGAGTTTTCGGAGTTTCTGCAATGGTAATTTAAATGAATTGAAAACAGGGCAATAATTATCAGTGCTCATTCTAACCTAACAAGTAGAACTGGCGACACATGATAATCCTTAAGATTTTTGGAGTTCAAGTAAATAAAATTTTATTAAATGATTAAAAACAGGTCATGTCCGATCATTATTTTTAAGGGATGGTTTTGAGCTGCCCCCTATTGCCAGTTCACCCGTAGCCACTGGTGGGTACACAAATGCTAACCTCGAGTTCACAACAGTGCAGTTCGTAAACACTGAAACCAGGTGGTCAGTCAGCAAGTTACCGGCATGGTTATCATCATTAGTGGGCCTGAGCTGAGTACAGGCCCACTACTCTCCCCAGTTGGGAGTTATATTACTCTATGCCTATATTTTTATTATTATTATTTATTCTTCCGTAAAAATTTCGGTTCACCACTAGTCTTACAGCTTTGAGAAAACCCATACAATATATATATTAAATTGTGCGGCTCGATCGGGAAAGGTGTGGTATGTCTTTTCTGAGCGATCCGACTTACGGATTTCCCACAATTCCCGAAAAACATGGATTTTCATCCCTCCCTAGCAACCAGGCAGAACTCCATAGCAACTGGCTAGTTATGCACAAGCAATCACCCACACCACCATAGCAACTGCCAAGCAACGCCTTAGCAACCATCAGGAATACCATAGCTACCGCCTGGCAACGCCCTAGCAACCACGAGGAGCACCATAGCAACAGTCTAGCAACGCTCTAGCAAAAGCCCAGAACACCATGAAATATGTCTTGCAATACCTTGCCAACCACCTGGAACACCATAGCAACCGCCTAGCAACGCCCTAGAAAGCACCCAGAACACCATAGCAACCACCAAGCAACCACCCAGAACAACATAGCAACCTGCTAGCAACGACCTAGCAACCACCCAAAACACCATAGCAACCGCCTAGCAACCACCTGGAACACCATAGCAACAGCCTAGCAACGCCCTAGCAATCGCCCAGAACACTATAGCAACCACCTAACAATCGCCCAGAACACCATAGCAACTGCCTAGGAACGCATTAACAACCACCCAGAACAACATAGCAACCACCTAAGAACCACCCAGAACACCATAGCAAACGCCTAGCAACGCCCTAGCAACCACCCAAAACACCATAGCAACCACCTAACAACCACCCAGAACACCATAGCAACCGCCTAGCAACGCCCTAGCAACCACCCAAAACACCATAGCAACCACCTAACAACCACCCAGAACACCATAGTAACTGCCTAGCAACGCCCTAGCAACCACCGAAAACACCATAGGAACCGCCTAGCAACCACCCGGAACACCATAGCAACCGCATAGCAACGCCTTAGCAACCACCCAGAACACCATAGCAACCACCTTGCAACCACCCGGAACGCCATAGCAACCACCTTGGAACCACCCGGAACACCATAGCAGCCGCCTAGCAACGACCTAGCAACCACCCAAAACACCATAACAACTGTCTAGCAACCACCCAGAACACCATAGCAACCGCCTTGCAATGCCCTAGCAACCAACCAGAACACCATAGCAACCACCTTGCAACCACCCAGAATAAAATAGCAACCGCCTAGCAACGCCCTAGCAACCACCCAAAACACCATAACAACTGCCTAGCAACCACCTGGAACACCATAGCAACCACCTAGCAACGCCCTAGCAACCACCCAAAACACCATAGCAAGCACCTAGCAACCACCCAGAACACCATAGCAAGCACCTGGCAACGCCCTAGCAAACACCCAGAACACCATAGCAACCACCTAGAAACCACCCAGAACACCATAGCAACCACCTAGCAACCACCCAGAACAACATAGCAACGTCCTAGCAACGCCCTAGCAACCACCCAAAACACCATAGCAACCGCCTAGCAACCAGCTGGAACACCATAGCAACAGCCTAGCAACGCCCTAGCAACCACCCAGAACACTATAGCAACCACCTAACAACCGCCCAGAACTCCATAGCAACTGCCTAGCAACGCCTTAGCAACCACCCAGAACACCATAGCAACCAACTAAGAACCACCCAGAACACGATAGCAACCGCCTAGCAACGCCCTAGCAACCACCCAAAACACCATAGCAACCACCTAACAACCACCCAGAACACCATAGGAACCGCCTAGCAACGCCCTAGCAACCATCCAAAACACCATAGCAACGACCTAACAACCACCCAGAACACCATAGTAACCGCCTAGCAACGCTCTAGCAACCACCGAAAACACCATAGGAAGCGGCAAGCAACCACCCGGAACACCATAACAACCGACTAGCAGCGCCTTAGCAACCACCCAGAACACCATAGCAAACACCTTGCAACCACCCGGAACACCATAGCAACCACCTTGCAACCACCCGGAACACCATAGCAACCGCCTAGCAACGCCCTAGCAACCACCCAGAACACCATAACAGCCGCCTTGCAATGCCCTAGCAACCAACCAGAACACCATGGCAACCACCTTGCAACCACCCAGAATAAAATAGCAACCGCCTAGCAACGCCCTAGCAACCACCCAAAACACCATAACAACCGCCTAGCAACCAACTGGAACACCATAGCAACCACCTAGCAACCACCTTGCAACCACCCGGAACACCATAGCAACCGAGCAACGACCTAGCAACCACCCAGAACACCATAACAGCCGCCTAGCAATGCCCCTAGCAACCAACCAAAACACCATAACAACCACCTTGCAACCACCCAGAACAAAATAGCATAGCGACCACCTAGCAACGCCCTAGCAACCACCCAAAACACCATAGCAACCACCTAGCAACCACCTAAAACACCATAGCAACCGTCTAGTTACCACCCAGAACACCAGAGCAACCGCCTAGCAACGCCCTAGCAACCACCCAAAACACCATAGCAACCACCTAGCAACAATTCAGAACACCATAGCAACCGCCTAGCGATGCACTAGCAACCACCCAAAACACCATAGCAACCACCTTGCAACCACAGGAACACCATAGCAACCGCCTAGCAATGCCCTAGCAACCACCAAAAATACCATTACAACCACCTAGCAACCACCCAGAACACCAAAGCAACCGCCTAGCAACGGCCTAGCAACCACCCAGAACACCATAGAAACCACCTTGCAACCACCCAGAACACCATAGCAACCACCTAGCAACGGCCTAGAAACCACCCAAAACACCATAACAACCGCCTAGCAACGACCCAGAACACCATAGCAACTGCCTAGCAACACCCTAGCAACCACCCAGAACACCATAGCAACCACCTTGCAACCACCCAGAACACCATAGCAACCACCTAGCAATGCCCTAGGAACCACCCAAAACACCATAACAACCGCCTAGCAACCACCTGGAACAACATAGCAACCACCTAGCAAAGCCCTAGCAACCACCCAAAACACCATAGCAACCACCTAGCAACCACCCAGAACACCATAGCAACCGCCTAGCAACGCCCCTAGCAACCTAGCAATGCCCACCTAGCAACCACCAAAACACCATAACAACCGCCTAGCAAACACCCAAACACCATAGCAACCACCTAGCAACGCGCAACCACTCAAAATACCATAGCAACCACAACCAGAACACCATAGCAACCACCCCAGCAACCACCCAAAACACCATAGCAACTGCCTAGCAACCATCCGAACACCATAGCAACTGCCTAGCAACGCCCTAGCAACCACCCAAAACACCATAGCAACCACCTAACAACCACCCAGAACAATCATAGCAACCACCTTGCAACCACCAGAACACCACCCAAACCACCATCAGCAACCGCCTAGCAACCACCCAAACACCACCATAGCAACCGCCTAGCAACCACCCGAACAACCAGCAACCCACAATAGCAACCACCTAGCAAACCACCCAAAACACCATAGCAACCACCTAGCAACCACCCAGAACACCATAGCAACCGCCTAGCAACGCCCTAGCAACCACCCAAAATACCATAGCAACCACCTAGCAACCACCCAGAACACCATAGCAACCACCTAGCAACGCCCTAGCAACCACCCAGAACACCATAGCAACCGCCTAGCAACGCCCTAGCAACCACCCAAAATACCATAGCAACAACCTAGCAACCACCCGGAACACCATAGCAACCGCCTAGCAACGCCCTAGCAACCACCCAGAACACCATAGCAACTGCCTAGCAACGCCCTAGCAACCACCCAAAACACCATGACAACCGCCTAGCAACCACCCAGAACACCATAGCAACCACCTGGCAACGCCCTAGCAACCACCCAAAACGCCATAGCAACCACTTAGCAACCACCCAGAACACCATAGCATCCGCCTAGCAAAGCCATAGCAACCACCCGGAACACCATATCAACCACCTCAAGAACCACCCTGAACACTACAGCAACCGCCTAACAACGCCATAGCAACCATCCAGTAAACCAAAGCAACCACCTAGCAACCGCCCAGAACACCATAGCAAGCACCCAGCAACGCCCTAGCAACCACCCAAAACACCATAACAACCGCCTATCAACCACCCGGAACACCATAGCAACCTCCTTTCAACCACCTGGAACACCATAGCAACAGCCTATCAATGCCTTAGCAACCACCTAGCAACCACCTGGAACACCATAGCAACCACCTAGCAACCGCCCAGAACACCATAGCAACCACCCAGCAACGCCCTAGTAACCACCCAAAACACCATAACAACCGCCTATCAACCACCCAGAACACCATAGCAACCTCCTTTCAACCACCTGGAACACCATAGCAACAGCCTAGCAATGCCCTAGCAACCACCTAGCAACTACCTGTAACACCATAGCTACCGCCTAGCAACCACCCAGTACACCATAGCAACCGCCTAGCAACGCCCTAGCAACCAGCCAAAACACCATACCAACTGCCTAACAACCAACCAGAACACCATAGCAACCGCCTAACAACTCCCTAACAACCACCCAGAACACCATAGCAACCACCGAGCAACCACCCAGTACACCATAGCAACCGCCTAGCAACGCCCTAGCAACCACCCAAAACACCATACCAACTGCCTAACAACCACCCAGAACACCATAGCAACCGCCTAACAACTCCCTAACAACCACCCAGAACACCATAGCAACCACCGCGCAACCACACAGAACACCATAACAACCACCCAGCAACGCCCTAGCAACCCCCCAAAACACCATAACAACTGCCGAGCAACCACCCGGAACACCATAGCAGCCGCCTAGCAACCACCTGGAACAACATAGCAACCACCTAGCAATGCCCTAGGAACCACCCAAAACACCATAACAACCGCCTAGCAACCACCTGGAACAACATAGCAACCACCTAGCAAAGCCCTAGCAACCACCCAAAACACCATAGCAACCACCTAGCAACCACCCAGAACACCATAGCAAGTGCCTAGCAATGCCCTAGCAACCACCCAAAACACGATAACAACCGCCTAGCAAACACCCGGAACACCATAGCAACCGCCTAGCAACGCCCTAGCAACCACACAGAACACCATAGCAACCACCTAGCAACCACCCAAAACACCATAGCAACCGCCTAGCAACCACCAAGAACACCATAGCAACCGCCTAGCAACGCCCTAGCAACCACCCAAAACGCCATAGCAACCACCTAACAACGACCCACAAAATCATAGCAACCACCTAGCATCGGCCTAGCAACCACCCAAAACACCATCACAACCGCCTAGCAACCACCCAAAACACCATAGCAACCGCCTAGCAACGCCCTAGCAACCACCCAGAACACAATAGCAACCACCTAGAAACCACCCAAAACACCATAGCAACCGCCTAGCAACAACCCGGAACACCATAGCAACTGCTTAGCAACGCCCTAGCAACCACCCAAAACACCATAGCAACCACCAAGCAACCACCCAGAACACCATAGCAACTGCCTAGCAACGCCCTAGCAACCACCCAGAACACCATAGCAACCACCTAGCAACCACCCAAAACACCATAGCAACCGCCTAGCAACCACCACGAACACCAGAGCAACCACCTAGCAACGCCCTAGCAACCACTCAAAATACCATAGCAACCACCTAGCAACCACTCAGAACACCATAGCAACCGCCTAGCGATGCCCCAGCAACCACCCAAAACACCATAGCAACTGCCTAGCAACCATCCGGAACACCATAGCAACTGCCTAGCAATGCCCTAGCAACCTCCCAGAACACCATAGCAACCACCTTGCAACCACCCAGAACAACATAGGAACCACCTTGCAACCACCAGGAACACCATAACAACCGCCTAGCAACGCCCTAGCAACCACCCAATACACCATAACAATCGCCTAGCAACCACCCGGAACACCATAGCAACCGCCTAGCAACGCCCTAGCAACCACCCAAAATACCAAAGCAACCACCTAGCAATCATCCAGAACACCATAGCAACCGCCTAGCAACGCCCTAGCAACCACCCAAAATACCATAGCAACAACATAGCAACCACCTGGAACACCATAGCAACCACCTAGCAACGCCCTAGCAACCACCCAGAACACCATAGCAACCGCCTAGCAACGCCCTAGCAACCACCCAAAATACCATAGCAACAACCTAGCAACCACCCGGAACACCATAGCAACCGCCTAGCAACGCCCTAGCAACCACCCAGAACACCATAGCAACTGCCTAGCAACGCCCTAGCAACCACCCAAAACACCATGACAACCGCCTAGCAACCACCCAGAACACCATAGCAACCACCTGGCAACGCCCTAGCAACCACCCAAAACGCCATAGCAACCACTTAGCAACCACCCAGAACACCATAGCATCCGCCTAGCAAAGCCATAGCAACCACCCGGAACACCATATCAACCACCTCGCAACCACCCTGAACACTACAGCAACCGCCTAACAACGCCATAGCAACCATCCAGTAAACCAAAGCAACCACCTAGCAACCGCCCAGAACACCATAGCAAGCACCCAGCAACGCCCTAGCAACCACCCAAAACACCATAACAACCGCCTATCAACCACCCGGAACACCATAGCAACCTCCTTTCAACCACCTGGAACACCATAGCAACAGCCTATCAATGCCTTAGCAACCACCTAGCAACCACCTGGAACACCATAGCAACCACCTAGCAACCGCCCAGAACACCATAGCAACCACCCAGCAACGCCCTAGTAACCACCCAAAACACCATAACAACCGCCTATCAACCACCCAGAACACCATAGCAACCTCCTTTCAACCACCTGGAACACCATAGCAACAGCCTAGCAATGCCCTAGCAACCACCTAGCAACTACCTGTAACACCATAGCTACCCACCTAGCAACCACCCAGTACACCATAGCAACCGCCTAGGAACGCCCTAGCAACCAGCCAAAACACCATACCAACTGCCTAACAACCAACCAGAACACCATAGCAACCGCCTAACAACTCCCTAACAACCACCCAGAACACCATAGCAACCACCGAGCAACCACCCAGTACACCATAGCAACCACCTAGCAACGCCCTAGCAACCACCCAAAACACCATACCAACTGCCTAACAACCACCCAGAACACCATAGCAACCGCCTAACAACTCCCTAACAACCACCCAGAACACCATAGCAACCACCGCGCAACCACACAGAACACCATAACAACCACCCAGCAACGCCCTAGCAACCCCCCAAAACACCATAACAACTGCCGAGCAACCACCCGGAACACCATAGCAGCCGCCTAGCAACGCCCTAGCAACCAGCCAGAACACCATAGCAACCTCCTTGCAACCACCCGGAACACCATAGCAACCGCCTAGCAACCACCCAGAACACCATATCAACCGCCTAGCAACCACCCAGAACACCATAGCAACCACCGAACAACCACCCAGAACACCATAGCAACCACCCAGCAACGCCATAGCAACCACCCAAAACACCATAACAAACGCCTAGCAACCACCCGGAACACCATAGCAACCGCCTAGCAACGCCCTGGCAACCACCCAGAACAACATAGCAACCACCTTGCAACCACCCAGAACAGCATAGCAACCACCTAGCAACGCCCTAGCAAACCACCCAAAACACCTTAACAACTGCCTAGCAACCACCCGGAACACCATAGCAACCACCTTGCAACCACCCAGATCACCAAAGCAACCACCTAGCAACGCCCTAACAACCACCTAAAACACCATAACAACCGCCTAGCAACCACCTGGAACAACATAGGAACCACCTAGCAAAGCCCTAACAACCACCCAAAAAACCATAGCAACCACCTAGCAACCACCCAGAACACCATAGCAAGCGCCTAGCAACGCCATAGCAACCACACAGAACACCATAGCAACCACCTAGCAACCACCCAAAACACCATAGCAACTGCCTAGCAACCACCCAGAACACCATAGCAACTGCCTAGCAACGCCCTAGCAACCACCCAAAACACCATAGCAACCACCTAGCAACGACCCACAACATCATAGCAACTACATAGCATCGCCCTAGCAACCACCAAAAACACCATAACAACCGCCTAGCAACCACCCAGAACACCATAGCAACCGCCTAGCAACGCCCTAGCAACCACCCAGAACACCATAGCAACCACCTAGAAACCACCCAAAACACCATAGCAACCGCCAAGCAACCACCCGGAACACCATAGCAACTGCTTAGCAACGCCCTAGCAACCACCCAAAACACCATAGCAACCACCAAGCAACCACCCAGAACACCATAGCAACCGCCTAGCAACGCCCTAGCAACCACCCAGAACACCATAGCAACCACCTAGCAAGCACCCAAAACACCATAGCAACCGCCTAGCAACCACCCGGAACACCAGAGCAACCGCCTAGCAACGCCCTAGCGACCACTCAAAAAACCATAGCAACCACATAGCAACCACTCAGAACACCATAGCAACCGCCTAGCGATGCCCTAGCAACCACCCAAAACACCATAGCAACCGCCTAGCAACCACCCGGAACACCATAGCAACCGCCTAGCAATGCCCTAGCAACCTCCCAGAACACCATAGCAACCACCTTGCAACCACCCGGAACACCATAGCAACCACCTTGCAACCACCCGGAACACCATAGCAACCACACAGCAACCACCCGGAACACCATAGCAACCGCCTAGCAACGCCCTAGCAACCACCCAATACACCATAACAATCGCCTAGCAACCACCCGGAACACCATAGCAACCGCCTAGCAACGCCCTAGCAACCACCCAAAATACCATAGCAACCACCTAGCAACCACCCAGAACACCATAGCAACCGCCTAGCCACGCCCTAGCATCCACCCAAAATACCATAGCAACCGCCTTGTAACCACCCGGAACACCATAGCAACCGCCTAGCAACGCCCTAGCAACCACCCAGAACACCATAGCAACTGCCTAGCAACGCCCTAGCAACCACCCAAAACACCATAACAACCGCCTAGCAACCACCCAGAACACCATAGCAACCACCTGGCAAAGCCCTAGCAACCACCCGAAACACGATATCAACCACCTAGCAACCACCCGGAACACCATAGCAACCACCTAACAACGCCCTAGCAACCATCCAGTTAACCAAAGCAACCACCTAGCAACCGCCCAGAACACCATAGCAACCACCCAGCAACGCCCTAGCAACCACCCGAAACACGATATCAACCACCTAGCAACCACCCGGAACACCATAGCAACCACCTAACAACGCCCTAGCAACCATCCAGTAAACCAAAGCAACCACCTAGCAACCACCCGGAACACCATAGCAACAGCCTAGCAACGCCCTAGCAACCACCCAGAACACCATAGCAACCTCCTTACAACCAACTGGAACACCATAGCAACAGCCAAGCAACGCCCTAGCAACCACCTAACAACCACCTGGAACACCATAGCAACGGCCTAGCAACCACCCAGAACACCATAGCAACCACCCAGCAACGCCCTAGCAACCACCCAAAACACCATAGCAACTGCCTAACAACCACCCAGAACACCATAGCAACCACCTAGCAACGCCCTAGCAACCTCCCAGAACACCATAGCAACCACTTAGCAACCACCTAGAACACCATAGCAACTGCCTAGCAACGCCTTAGCAACCACCCGGAACACCATATCAACCACCTAACAACCACCCGGAACACCATAGCAACCGCCTAGCAGCGCCCTAGCTACCATCCAGTAAACCAAAGCAACCACCTAGCAACCGCCCAGAACATCATAGCAACCACCCAGCAACGCCCTAGCAACCACCCAAAACACCATAACAACCGCCTAGCAACCACCCGGAACACCATAGCAACCTCCTTGCAACCACCTGGAACACCATAGCAACAGCCTAGCAACCGCCTAGCAACCACCTAGCAACCACCCAGAACACCATAGCAACCGCCTAGCAACCTCCCAGAACACCATAGCAACCGCCTAGCAATGCCCTAGCAACCACCCAAAACACCATAACAACCGCCTAGCAACCATCCGGAACACCAAAGCAACCGCCTAGCAACGCCCTAGCAACCACCCAGAACACCATAGCAACCTCCTTGCTACCACCCAGAACACCATAGCAACCGCCTAGCAACCACCCGGAACACCATATCAACCGCCTAGCATCTACCCAGAATACCATAGCAACCACCGAGCAACCACCCAGAACACCATAGCAACCACATAGCAACCTCCCGGAACACCATAGCAACCGCCTAGCAACGCCCTAGCAACCACCCAATACACCATAACAACCGCCTAGCAACCACCGGAACACCATAGCAACCGCCTAGCAACGCCCTAGCAACCACCCAAAATACCATAGCAACCACCTAGCAACCACCCAGAACACCATAGCAACCGCCTAGCCACGCCCTAGCATCCACCCAAAATACCATAGCAACCGCCTTGTAACCACCCGGAACACCATAGCAACCGCCTTTAGCAACCACCCAGAACACCATAGCAACTGCCTAGCAACGCCCTAGCAACCACCCAAAACACCATAACAACCGCCTAGCAACCACCCAGAACACCATAGCAACCACCTGGCAACGCCCTAGCAACCACCCGAAACACGATATCAACCACCTAGCAACCACCCGGAACACCATAGCAACCACCTTCAACAGACCTTTAGCAACCATCCTGGAACACCATAGCAAATTTCTGTGAACACCATCAATGCCTTTGTACCACCCATAGCAACCACCTGGAACACCATATCAACCACCTAACAACCGCCCAGAACACCATAGCAACCACCCAAAATAAGTAACCACCCAAAACACCATAACAACCCTAGCCTATCAACCACCCAATGAACACCATAGCAACCTCCTTTCAACCACCTGGAACACCATAGCAACAGCCTAAATGCCAAAGCAACCACCTAGCAACCACCTGAACACCATAGCTACCCCCTAGCAACCACCCAGTACACCATAGCAACCACCCTAGCAAAAGCGCCCTAGCAACCAGCCAAAACACCATACCAACCGCCTAACAACCAACCAGAACACCATAGCAACCGCCTAACAACTCCCTAACAACCACCCAGAACACCATAGCAACCACCTAGCAACCACCCAGAACACCATAGCAACCACCTAGCAACGCCCTAGCAACCACCCAAAACACCATAGCAACTGCCTAACAACCACCCAGAACACCATAGCAACCGCCTAGCAACGCCCTAGCAACCACCCAGAACACCATAGCAACCACCTTTTCCACACAGAACACCATAGTCCAGCCAGCAACGCCCTAGCAACCCCCCAAAACACCATAACAACTGCCCAGCAACCACCGAACACCAAAATAGTTCTAGCAACCACCATTAGCAACGCCCTAGCAACCATCCAGAACACCATAGCAACCACCTTGCAACCACCCAGAACACCATAGCAACCATAGCAACCACCTGGAACACCATATCAACCCAACACCATAGGTAACCTGAGGTTTACCACCCAGAACACCATAGCAACCACCGAACAACCACACTTACAAAGAACACCAAAGCAACCACCCAAAATCCATAGAACACCTAGAAACTCCACATTTTGGGTTGTAACAACCACCGGAACTTAAAATAGCAACCGCCTAGAAAGCCCCAACCACCCAGAACAACATAGCAACCACCTTGCAAAACCCAGAACAATTTTACATGTGGCAAACACCTTAGCAATGTTCACATAGAAACCAAGGCTCAAAAGTTAACAACTGCCTAGCAACCACCGGAACACCATAGCAACCACCTTGCAACCACCCAGATCACCAACAGGAGACCACCTAGAAAACAAAGTTGAAGAACACCATAACAACCGCCCAGTGCAACCACCTGGAACAACATAAAGAGTATACCAATCGTTCTAATTTCCCTAACAACCACCCAAAAACCATAGCAACCATTTTTAGCAAACCAGAACACCAGGCAAGCTAACAAATGCAACCACACAGAACACCATAGCAACCACCTAGCAACCACCCAAAACACCATAGCAACTGCCTAGCAACCACCCAGAACACCAAAGCCTTTGCCTTAGCAACGCCCAAAAAAATGCATGGGTCCAAAACACCATAGCAACCACCTGGCAATCCTATTCTAACACATTCAGTCACAACATCATAATTGCAACTACATAGCATTAACAGGGAAAGCACCATTGTAACCACAATCCTTGGAATGAGGATCACAACACCCAATTCTTTACCATGTCACACTTCAAATTGGTTGTGAATTTAACTTTGCAACCACCCAGAACACCATGGCATTCCACCTGTAGAAACCACCCAAAACACCATTCAACCTTTAGTCAACCACCGAATGCCATAGCATTTTTGCTGAAAGCTGGCTGGCATTCCATCCCACAAAACACCATAGCAACCACCAAGCAACCGCCCAACAGTTTGTTGTCACTGTCAATCAATAGTTGGTATAGCCCTTACATAGCAACCACCCAGACATTTGGTTTGAAATAGTTTCCCAAAACCATCAAGAGCAAGGTGCCTGCTATCAACAACCATGATCTTGGAACACCATGAAAAACATTGCCTTTGTATTTTCCATTTGCGACCACTCAAAAACCATAGTTATAGAAATTTTTTTTTTTTTGCAGGGCTAGTATAGTCCACCACACATAGCAACCACTCATATTTTCTCCCATTATTTGACAGTTAACATCCCATATTCATCAGTAGATCAATTGCCATGTTGAATAACCATAATCAATAATCATAATCAGAATCCAATTTATGTTTGCAGCATTGACACACACACACACACATGCACACACACATACACATTCAAGCAGTTCGCACACACATGAGCAGTGCACACAGACACATGCACACACGTACACAGACACACACACATACAAGCAGTTCACACACAGACACACACACACATATAAGCAATTCAATTCACACATGAACAGCTCACACACGCAAGCAGCGGGCTTCTGTAGCTTTGATTAGTTAGCAGGCTTCTGTTTAGTTGTTTCAAAAACATAATCAGGTGATGTTTTTGATTTCTGTAGCTTTGATCAATATTTGTTCAGTAAAATCATTAGTTGTGACTGAAAAAAAACATAATTAATTGAATCATTTATGTATCTACTTGTATCCTATTCATCTGGCTGTATTTTTCCTATCTTGACAGTAATTTTCCAGTCCTTTTTAGTGATGTGCATGCTTATCTTTTGGTTGAAGTTCCCAAGGGAAGTTGGCAGTGTTTTGGTTTGCCTGTTGTTATGACTTAAAAATCACAAAAAAGAAAACCAGCAATGACAACTTAAACAAATTTATTCTTCACTGAATAAAAAAAAAACCTCTACAAATAATCCACTGTTCAATCCTCTAATAACACTCTAATGCCACTATGTAACTCTGTTGCCAAAACAAAAACTCTGCTCCTACTGACCAAAATCACAGCATTTATATAGACTAGCAACATTCTGGAAAGATCTACAGGATTCCCGGGTAATTCTGCCCCCTCGAGGCAGGAAGATGCTAGAAGCTTCTAGAAAGCACGAGTTTATTTCATCACAAAGAAGTTGTATTGCATCAGATCATGTTTTTCTACAGTCATACCACCAGAGGGTGCCAAATAATGAACAAAATAAACAAACAGCTGACCAGTAAGGCAGCACAAATGGTATGTAACAAATCTCCATTTACAAATGATTTACAGTGCTTTACATAAAACACTCATACGTAACACCTCCCCTCTTTAAGAAAAGAAAGGTTTGCTAAAAGCTTTCTTTCGTTAAAATTAACACAGTTTTATAATCAGTATAATCTTGAACTTTACACAAAAAGTATCATTGATTATTATAATAATTATATATATAACAACCAGTGCAATTTTCACAGTCAAATAGAAAAGTAAAATTACATGCGAGAAAGTGTTATTCCAGGTGCACTCTCTTTTCCCCTATTGTGAGAAATATTCAAATCATACTCTTGCAAAAGTAAACTCCATCTCAGTAATCTTTGATTCTTGTTTTTGATCTTATGCCAGAATGTGAGGGGATTGTAATCACTGAAGACCTTAATGGAAGCAGCTGAACAAGTCAAATAGACTTCAAAATGTTGTAAAGTCAAAACAAGTGCCAAACATTCTTTTTCAATTGTTGAATAGTTTTTCTGATGTCTATCAAACTTTTTGGAAAAGTAACAAACAGGATGATCTACTCCGGCTGTATCTTCTTGCAGTAAAACTGCGCCTGCACCAATATCACTGGCATCAACAGCCAACTTGAAGTCCTTTTTGAAATTAGGAGAAAAGAGAACTGGTGCATTTTTGAGGATAGCTTTCAGTTGGTAAAATGAATTTTGACATTTTTCATCCCAAACAAATTTTGCATTTTTCTTCAGTAAATTTGTCAAAGGTTCAGAAATGAAAGAGAAATTTTTACAGAATTTTCTGTCGTAGCCAGTCATCCCTAGAAATCTCATTAGTTGTCTTTTAGTTGTAGGCTCAGGAAATTCAGTGATAACTTTTACTTTTCATCAATTGATTTGACTTGACCCTGTCCTACAATATGACCAACAACTGTAGCTTTACAAAAGTCACTTTTAACAAGGTTTGTGACTTCTTGTTTAAGGTATTTCTGCTTCTCTGGATTCATTCTGTAAGGATGCTGTTTTACAGGCTTGGCATTATCTTGTAGGATGACATCATGGTAAACCATATCAGTCCTTGATGGAACGTCAGGGAATATGTGACGATATTCAATTATGAGCTGTTTAGCTGTTGTTGTTGAAAAGGGTCCAGGTGGGACAACTTGTTGTCAATATTTTGAAGAATGTCTGAATTTTCAAGTTTGGCTGGACCAGGTTCATTTTCCAAGGGGCAGTCACAATCTTCTTCAGAATTTTCCAGTTCAATTGTATTTACCACATTGACTGGCTTTTGCTGAGTGTCTCTGTCAATGTATTCTTTCAGCATGTTGATGTGACACATTTGTTTTTGTTTCCTCCTTCCAGGGGTTAAAATGATATAATTTAGATCACTGACCTTTTTGAGGACAGTGTAAGGGCCAAAATATCGGGCTCTAAGGGGGTTTCTAGGAACTGGCAAAGGCGCAAGGACTTTGTCACCAGTTTTAAAACTTCTATCTTGGGAATGAAGGTCATATCTGGCTTTCATTTTGCCCTGAGCTTCTTTGAGATTAGATTTAGCAAAGTCACAAGCCTTAGAGAGACGACACGAAGTCAGAGACATACTGAAGCAAGTTCATTGGGACATCATCTTCGGCCAGCAACTTTTCCTTCAGAAGCTTCAGAGGTCCATGGACTGTATGCCCAAAAACAAGCTCAAAAGGACTGAACCCAAGAGACTCCTGAACAGCTTCACAGGCAGCAAACAGAAGAAGATGGACACCTTCATCCCAGTCTTTCTCTGTGTCAAGGCAGTAGATCCTTATCATGTTCTTCAGGGTTTGATGGAACCTCTCCAAAGCACCTTGACTCTCAGGATGGTAAGCTGATGACCTGTATTGTTTAATACCAAGCTAATGCATAACTTGTTGAAAGATGCCAGACATGAAATTTGACCCTTGATCAGACTGAATAGACTTAGGAAGACCAACAAAGCAGAAAAACTTGGTAAGAGCCTTGATGATAGTCTTTGCCTTGATATTACGAAGTGGAATTGCCTCAGGAAACCAGGTGGAAGCACACATGATAGTCAGTAGGTACTCACAACCAGATCTAGTCTTTAGCAATGGTCCAACACAGTCAATGATGATTCGACTGAAAGGTTCTTCAAAAGCAGGAATGGGCTTAAGTCGAGCCTTTGGAATTTTCTGGTTCGGCTTCCCAACCATTTGACAAGTATGACAGCATTTGCAGTACTCCTGTACATCGGACCTCATGGAAGGCCAGAAGAAATGGTTCCTGACACATTGAAGGGTCTTCTTGATACCCAAATGACCTGACATAGGATTGTCATGGGCCAGACTAAGAGTTTCTTGACGATAAGACTTTGGAAGAACAATTTGATGGGTGATCGTCCACTCTTCATCTGCAGAAACATCAGGTGGGTGCCACTTTCTCATAAGCGCACTATTGTTGTAGTAAAAACAGACAGGAACTTGAGTCGCCTCTTGTTCACTTGCAGCCTGTGGTAGAAGATGCGCTAGATCACAAGCTTGCTGTTGCTCCTGAATAAGTTGTTTCCGAGACAGAATGTCATTAGAATGACCTGACAAGGACAAGTCTGAAGATTTCCCAGACATCTCAGGACTGGAAGGTTCCTGATGAAAAGACTGCCCAATGAAGGTGTCAGCCAGGTTGAAGTCCAGGTCAGCATCATCTTGAATAGCCTTTTTGGCCATAGAATGAGTAACTGCACATGAAGGATAGAGTTCTGGAATTTCCTCCTCTATAGAGTCAGATTCTTGATCTATCAAAGGAGTGTCAGTTACATCAGGGTAGGGTACAACCTTATCCCCAGCAAGATCATTACCAAGAAGCAAATGAACACCTTTGAAAGGAAGAGAAGACCTAACACCAACAGTAACAGGCCCAGAGACCAAGTCTGATTTGAGATGAACATTATGGAGAGGTACACTTGTAAAACCACATTCTACTCCTTGAATAAGGACTTTAGCCTGAGTAGACGATTAATCCGAAAAAGGCAAAATTTCTGCAAGAATAAGAGATTGGGAAGACCCAGTATCCCTTAGAATTCGAACAGGAGCAGATGAAGAAAAATCATGTGAAAGTGAGACAAAACCATCGTTGATGAATGGCTCAAAACCCTTCTTAACAGAATCAGACACAGAAGGTAGAAGATCAGGCGAACTGACCTTTGATACAAGAGATTCTCTCTTAGTGAAAGCAGTTGGCTTGGTTTCTTCTCATTGTTGTTTTTTCTTGAGAGCACAACACTCAGAAATAAGGTGACCTTGCTTTTTGCAGTATTGGCAAGACACAGAAGGTAAAGAATCAGAGGATTGCTTCTCACTGGAAGGTTTCCTCTCAGAAGTGGCCTTGGAATCATTAGAAGTGTTATTAGAAGAAGTCTTGGACTGAGACTTGCCTTGAAATTTAGAAAAAGTGGATTTTTGGACAAAAGAAGACTTATGAATCAATGCATAACTATCAGCCAGGGTGGAAAAATCTTGCAAAGTAATGGCTTGTTTCTCCTCAAGGAAAATCTTGATATCAGGCTGGATACACCTTTTGAATTCCTCAACCAGAATAAGTTGCCTCATTCTGTCAAAATCTTTCTCAACTTTCATGGAATTACACCACTGATCAAACAACTGTTCCTTCAACCTGCCAAATTCAACATGAGTTTGACTGGCTTCCTTGCGAGAATTCCTAAATTTTTGCCTGTAAGCCTCGGGGACCAATTCATAACCCTTCAGAATGGCAGATTTGACAAAATCATAATCAGAACACTGTTGGACAGATAACTGGTTATAGATTTTCCTAGCTTTACCAGTAAGAACACTTTGTAACATCATTGTCCAATGCTCTTTTGGCCATTTCAAATTTTCAGCAATTTTTTTCAAAATGGGTAAAGTATTGGTCTACATCATTTTCTAGGAAGGGAGGAAAAAGTCTGATGTGTTCAACCACATCAAAATGATCAGAAAGTTCCAAAGATTTTGTAACAGTACCTGCTTCTATTTTCTTCATTTCCAATTCATACTGCATCTTTCTTTCTTCCAGTTCTCTCTCCAACCTTCTTTCTTCCCATTCTCTCTCCTTCTCCAACCTTCTTTCTTCTTTGCCAGCACAATTGATTCCTGGGTTGGAGTATTCAAAAAACTTTCAACATCAAAAGTCAAATTTATTCTTCATGATTGCTTTTTTTTTTTTTTTTTTTTTTTAGTCACAAGATTTAAAATAATAATTCAGCTTTACTCTTTGGTGAATCCAATCGTTGATCCAATGAATGGTTTATCTCGGTGGAACCTCCAATTTGTTATGACTTAAAAATCACAACAAAGAAAACCAGCTATGACAACTTAAAAAAATTTATTCTTCACTGAATAAAAAAAAACCTCTACAAATAATCCACTGTTCAATCCTCTAATAACACTCTAATGCCACTATGTAACTCTGTTGCCAAAACAAAAACTCTGCTCCTACTGACCAAAATCACAGCATTCATATAGACTAGCAACATTCTGGAAAGATCTACGGGATTCCTGGGTAATCCCGCCCCCTCCAGGCAGAAGATGCCAGAAGCTTCTAGAAAGCACTAGTCTATCACAAAGAAGTGATATTACATCAGATCATGTTTTGCTACAGACACACCACCAGAGGGTGCTGATGAACAAAATAAATAGCTGACCAGCAAGGCAGCAAAAACAGCATGTAACAAGTCTCCATTTACAAATGATATACAATGCTGTACATAAAATACTCATAGATAACACTTGCTTACTCTTTTAGATCAAGCACTGGAACAAGGTTTGCAGGGGAGAACAGGCCCCCAACAGAGAGAAGAGCATCACTAGTAAGTATCAACTGCAGTAAGAAAGAAATATATTAAATGTTAAATGTTAACCACTATTTATAAACCATACATTGTGATTAATATATGAAGAGTTTCATACTGCCCACTGCTCCTAACTATAGGATGGGTTTAATGCAGAGGACAAATTACCCCACGGGGTTCAATAAAGTGTATTTTATTTTATCATAGCAAAACGAGACATATCCATTTTTGCTGTTTTGAGAAAAAGGCCATTTTTCTTCCAGACAAAAAGTTTTCAGGAAAACCAGTTATTTTTTATTTCTCAGTCTTTCTCTTGACTTGCCAAACATATTTAGCCAGAAAATATAAATCTAGCATCACTTTGATTATTTGGTACTGGTAATGCATTAAAATAGTTTGAACTTTTTTTTCTTTAACAAAATGAGATATATCCATGGAAAAAAGTTAAATGGGTCTGTCTCACTTTGCAAAAAAAAAAAAAAAAAAAAACAAATGCTAATTTCGGCATAGTGAAATAAGGGATTAAATTGCTGTTTGACCCAAAACGGACACTTGGACATGTGCAGCTATCCCTTGGCTATGTTTCTAATGTCACTACTAGAAAATTTTGAATTTGGCACATGAAACTCTTCATATGTATGTATGAAGAATCATTTCTGAAGTAACACACAGTAATATCTTAAATGTACTTTTTTTTTTTTTTACAAAACAGTTATTCCATTATCAGGAAAAAAAAACGGGCAATATGCAACCCTAGATTGAATAGAATCAGTATAATGAACACAGCACGGGGTTTACCAAAGTCCTTGTACTGATCGCATTTTGAACTTGTGAAAACCTAGGTATTCTATTTCCTTGAATGCGGTATAAATTCTAAAATGGATTGCCATATTTGGCATAATGCCACTATAGTCAGTATTATTAGCGAAGGCTTACAGTTACTGATAATGACCAAAGTAAAAAACAACAGTTTGATATTTTTAGCAATGGAAGTAAACTGAAAATAAAAAATAGCTAGCTAACTATAACTAACATACTCCAAAAAACTGTACATCAGGAGAAAGACTCCACCATTGACTTCCTTCTCTTTAATGCTATCAAGCTCAAGGAACCCTCCAGTCTGGTTCAAATTGTAATGACTCCTGTTGTCCAAGTCTGCATGGCATTCCCATCTCTGTGCGGTTTTGTGCTTTTAAGAAGTTTTCAGTGAATCTTAGTGTGTCCTTTTCTTCTTTTTTCCCCAGATGCATGAAGGGTCCAGCTGATCACTGGCAATTTGATGGAGGATTTTTACTATTTGCTACATTGCACTGTCTTTTACGGTACCGATGAACTGACCAGTTGTGGCATGTTTTGATTTTACTTTATATATATATATACACTCTGTATATTTAGAATTCTGGATTAAAAGACAGTGTAAGGTTTGTCTACATATATTTTCAGAACTGTACAGAGTCCCGAGGGATCTAAAGAATTTAATGTAACAATTTAAAACTGAATTGGGAAATACAAGCTGAAAAACAGACCAAAGCCCGTTGGCTCCATTTTGCATTTTATGAAAGAAAAATCACGACCTTATCATGATAGTAGCCTAACAGACAAGAGGAACGTGGAAAAATGGCATTTTTAGTTTTTCCAATTCCTCCTGAGGGTCTTTGAAGTACTGTTTCTAAATACTCGGTTGATGGTGTACATTTGCATTTGAATGCATTTAATAAAAGTGTTTCAGAAGCAACAGTTTTGTGTCCTCCGTTTGTTGTTTCTGACCCAACTTTATTTGAAAACGTGAAAATCGTGTAAATGTATCAATTTATTGCCTTTGTTTTCAGTTGAGGATATTTCACGCCGGTAATTTTAAAGTGTATATTTAAAGAGAATTTGAAGAAACTTCTGTTGTTAATCAGTGAAGTGGCTTTAAATATTGCATTTCATTTAAGGTTTTAAATCATAAAATACTGTACTTACGCTTTATCTCTACTGGTTTTTAATGTGATCTGAGCATTTGTTTACACTTTATCGAAGGTGTCTGATTGTAGTAATTCAGGAAAAAAAAAATCAGTACAATAATATTTTTTTGTTGCTATCTTTTTATTGAAGGTGATCAAATATAATAATTCAGGAAATTAATGTAAAATTATTTCTCTGCTATGCTTTTGGTGCTATCACTCAATAGTTGGAGTTTGGTCATTATAATTCATAATTAATTATTCATTAATAATAAGTGTTTCACTGCAGAACTATGAGTGACATCACTTTATTGAAGGTCTTTGATCATTATAAATCAGGAAATACCTGAAAAATAATGGTGTTAGTCTGCAGAACTTTAGGGGCCATCACTTTATTGAAGGTACATTAATGTAATATTTCTGAAATAGCTGTAAAATGACAGTATTTCTCTGCATAAAATTTAGTGCTAACACTTTATTGACAGAGTTTTATTGTAATAATTCAGAAAATAACTAAGATAAGAGTTTCTTTGCAGAACCTTTAGTGCTATCTATTTATTGAAGGTGTTATATTGTAATAATTCAGGAAATAGCAGTAAAATAATGGTGTTTCTCTGCAGAACTTTGAGTGCTATCACTTTATTGAAGGTGTTCGATCATTTTAATTCAGGAAACACCTGAAAAATAACAGTGTTTCTCTGCAGAACTTTCAGTGCTGACACTTTATTGAAGGTTTTTACTGTAATAATTCAGGAAACAGCTGTAAAATAATGGTGTTTCTCTCCAGAACCTTTACTGCTGTCACTTTACAGAGATGGGACCAAGTCACACATGAGCAAGTCTCAAGTAAGTCCCAAGTCATTTTTTCTTGGGCAGGTCAAGTCAAGTCACAGGTTATGGCAAGTCCAGTCAAGTCAAGTCAAGTCCTGTAATAGGCCAAGTCAAGTCCAAGTCAAGTCACCTTATTATTGCAATTTTACCCGCAGAATCTGATCTTAATGAAGTGAAAAGACAAGGTATAAGTAACTGTCAGTAATCTCAACATCATTAACCAATGTGTCCAACCTGTTTAAAAAATATGACAGTAATTTGGATTTGCATTCTAATTCCTGATATTCAGTAAAATACATCATGGAATCAAACAAAACAGAAATAAATTCATAAAATTATTTATTGTTGGCTTTCAATCTCAACAAGATCACTTCTGCCTCATTTCTGCCAACAGTATTTGAAATATTTTAGTTGCCTTGCAAATAACAAGAAAAAAGGAAAACATAAAAATCTGAAAGAATAAACATATTATAGACCATCAGAAACGTCTGTATGTGTTTCGTCTGTATCATCTTGAGACACCAAGAGCTCTCAACACTTCCATTTTTGACATTCAGTCCATAGAAAAACAAGTAACAGCTTATTGTTCTTAGAAAAAGATTCCCAGCGATGATTCAACAATTTTAAACTCTGTTTAGAGCCTTCTACTCGTGCTCCGCTTACCGATTCTCCTGTTTCACTTGCGAGGTTAAAGTATGACTGCACAATAGGCTGATGCTTGCATTTGACCGTATCATAACACTTTCCACTTCGTAGGTTATGATTTATTTAATAAACCTGGTTCATCTCATTTGTGAACAAGAGAAGTTAAGTCCCAATATCGTTTTACTATAAACTAGTCGAAAATTCTTATGGACTCTGATCGTGTCTCTCAAATAGACACAAAGTGGAAATAACATTCAATAAAGAATTGGGTGCAATCAGAGTAATTTTCGTTTTCATTGTTGCTATCAACTGATTTAATTTGTTGGGTTTTTAATTCCTACTTAAAGAAAACCGCTGACGTTACAGTCCATTCCAGCAGACTACCGTAAGGGATGCTTTGTTTTTCCTTTGAAACCGCAATACAGAATAAACCAGTTCACTTGATTCGAACAATGTTAAGTATATAGCCTATTCTAAACAAAAAAATAACTAAATTACTGAAGAAATAAAATTGGATAAAGTGAATTCATATATAATGTCTCAAATCGCAATTTACAAATTTCAAAGCTGCATGAACATAAACGGCATTCACTCAACTCAGCCACTTAGATTACGGTTTTAATGTGCCAGCACTAAAACAATTAAAATTGTGCTAAAAATGCCAAACATGCCCAGTGAATGACCTGCAATGTGAAGTTTAATTGCCTATTATGTAATCCCATTCCACTAACGAGATGAGCAAAAATGACATTTTATTGTTTTTGTTGGCTGTATATATATATATATATTTTTTTTTTTTTTTTTTTTTTTCACATGGATTAGGCTAGTCAGGCTGGAGCATCAGCTATTGTTCTTGCTTTTTTTGGAGACACCGGCGGTTGAAGTTTGCGTTACACCTGCAAGCTAGGCTAACAGGATAATATTAGCTAATTGACAAGCACTTACTGGGCAGAATGGCTCTTCAAATGACGAACAAAGTCTGAGGTTGTCGTCTGTTTGTCCAAGATGTTTATGCTGCATGTCTTGCACTGTGCTGTTCATCTTTTGCCGTCAAAATGGTAATTCCGAAAAAAAAAAAGCCGAAGACGATGACTTTCGGTACCCCTCCCGCTGACATGTTGATGCCTATATCTGATATAAGAGGGCGTGTTTCTCCAATAAACACGTAAGGTATGTAGAGAGGGCATGACTGATTGACAGGGTAGTAATCCAATCATAGCAAGATGAAAACTGTGAAAGTGATCCCATTATACAAAGCAGGAGACAAACATCTTTTTACAAATTTCAGGCCAGTTTCCTTGCTATCTCAGTTTTCTAAAATTCTAGAAAAACTCTTTGTTGTACGTTTGGACAGATTTATTGAAAAGAATCAGTTGCTGATAGACTGTCAAAATGGTTTTAACAAACCGATCCACTTCATTGGCTTTAATGGAAGTAGTTGAAGAGCTAACCAGTTCAAATGACAACAAAAAATATGCAATAGGAGTTTTTTTAGATTTGAAAAAAGCATTTGATACTATTGATCATGATATTCTGCTACAAAAGTTGGAAAGGTATGGTGTCAGAGGGGTGGGGCTTAACTGGTTAAAAAGCTACATTGAAAACAGGCAGCAATTTGTGCAAATTGGTGATTACAAGTCATCTTGTTCAGACATTTCCTGTGGTGTGCTGCAAGGTTCAATATTAGGTCCAAAACTTTTTATTTTGTATATCAATGACATATGCAAGGTTTCCAATATTTTGAAATTTGTTGTTTTTGCCGACGATACAGATATTTTCTGTTCTGGGGAGAATTTACAAAAACTTTTGGAGATTGTCTCAGCTGAACTGGGTAAACTGAAATTGTGGTTTGATTACAACAAATTATCACTTAACCTGAAAAAAAAAAAATTCATGGCTTTTGGAAAAGGAAAAAATACTTTCGGTTGCACAGATTGAGGTGCAGATTAACAATGTTAAGTTAGAAAGAGTTTTTGATAATGTTTTTCTAGGAGTGATAATAGACCACAATTTGTGTTGGAAACCTCATGTACACTATGTTCGGTCTAAAGTTGCAAGGAGTATTGGTGTTCTAGGTAAAACAAGGCACATTCTGAATCATAAGTCATTGTACATACTGTACTGTACACTCATTTTACCATACCTGTGTTGAGGTGTGGGGAAACACCTACAGAAGCACCATACAGCCCATATACATAATGCAAAAAAAAGCAATAAGGATAGTATACAATGTAGGATATCATGATCATACCAATGTACTGTTTTTAAAGTCAAAGGCATTGAAGTTCATGGATTTGGTGGAATTCAATACAGCACAAATACTGTGTAGTGCAAGGAATAATCAACTTCTAGCCAACATAGACAATATGTTCATGGATAGAGAGGGGGGGGTATAACCTGAGAGGAAAACAACCTAGTGTGCACACCACTTTGAAAAGCATGTGTATTAATGTCTGTGAGGTGAAATTGTGGAATGGTTTGCCGGAAGATGTCAAAGATAGTATCAATGTCACACAATTTAAAAAAAAGTTCAAAAACTTATCCTTGATAAGTATCAATTTGAATGAATGACTGAATTTTTTTTTTTTTGGAATTCTTGGTTGTAACTTTTTTTGTGTGTATGTATATTGCGCAGTTGCTTAAAATGTATGGTAAAAAGGATAGGCAGCTATAAGCTGTACAGCTTCAGCCTATACCTTTTCGATTGGCAACAAAAAATAATAATAATAATAATAATAATAATAATAAAAATAATAATAATAATAATGATTTTCAATATTTAATGTAACATCACATACTGTTGATCGAAATAAACTTGATTGATTGATTGATTGATTGAATCATGACAACGCCATTCCCAGCCTGCGCTACTACCGGGTAATCGATATTATTTTTTAAATTAATTTATTAATTTTATATTCAAACTGAAAACATGAACTGAATAACACTCAAGTCATTCAAGTCATCGTGTCTCAAGTCAAGTCAAGTCCCGAGTCTTTAACTTTGAAGTCCGAGTTGAGTCTCAAGTCTTTTATTTTTTTGTCAAGTCAAATCCTAAGTCATCAAAACAGTGACTCGAGTTGGCTCGAGTCCAAGTCACAGTGACTCGAGTCCCCATCTCTGTCACTTTATTGAAGGTGTTTTATTGTAATAATTCAAGAAATAACAGTTGGAAAAACAGTGTTTCACTGCAGATCTTGAGGTGTTGTCACTTTATTGAAGGTGTTGTATATTGAAAATTCAGGAGAAATCTGTGAAATAACAGTTTTTCTGCAAAAGCCATTAAAGCAATCATTTTATTGAAGGTGTTTGATCATAATAATTCACCAAAAACTTGTAAAATAACAGTGTTTCCCTGTACTTTCTTTAATGAAAATATCTGTAAATTTATTGTTTTTATTCTTTATTTGATTTAGAATATTTTACTTTAATTTTAAGGTTTTTGTTTGGCAGCCATTGCTGCCAGTCATTTACTTTTTTACTTTTTTTTTTTTTTTTTTTTACAGTGTACCTTCACCCAGGAATTAAGGACATTGTGGAAGCTCAAAAAATTTATGAGTAAGCTTGTGTAAATTGTTACCATGTTTTGTATGTTAAATGAAATCCTCTTGTACTTGTATCTGTTTCACGCGTCGTTCAGAATACCTTTCTACACACATAGACAGGGCACGAAGCGTCACTCCAGCACCCATGCACGTTTACTGGGGTGACACCCAGCAGCTGTTGAAGTGTGGCTTCAGGGGCTTCTGTCTGTTCCTCAGAGTTCCAAAGGTGAGGAGCCATTCAGAAATTCTGGAACTATGACCACCCTATAGGGAGAGAACGCTTTTGCCGAGAGATGCTTGTGCATTCTGAGCTCTTTGGCTGCGGAATTGGTGCAATGAAGAGTTATTCAGTGTGATCATCTTTATATCTTATGATGAATCATTCCTACCATGATGGGAGTGGTCTCCTCCGAGATGTCAATGGCCCAAGTGTTGCTGAGGTCACTGAATGGTTCTATGAATGTATATATGATCCTTAGCATACACCTTCACAGTAACCAGATTCCAAACCAACCAAACTTGTATGGCATATTTTTTCAATGGTCACCATCATCAAAACACCAAGTGAGGGAATATCTCTTGAAAGAAAGGCACACCATCCCTCTGGTTCAATTTGCACCTGTAAATTCTATTCCAAGGCTTTTTGAAGTTGCTGTTGGAGACCCAACACATTACCAAGACTGTTAATGTTGACTATTTTCCCTTTGTCACCCATATGTATTTTTGAACAGCTTGGATGTGCTGACAAAGAAATCAGCTGGAACCTAGTACATGCACTGCGTACCAAAGCTAGGTGCTGTCTGGAAGAGTGCAGTACGGAGCCGCCGATTAATCCAATTATTATCTGTCACACACGATGCAAGAAAACAGACGAGGTGCTCTTTGCAGATTTTCCCTTTGCCTTCCATATTGCATTGACATTCCATGTAAAGCTTGCAGCCCCATGTTGTTGCAGTGGTCGTCTAAAGTGCTGTATGTTTGCTTACAGTAATTTGAACAAACCAGTTTGGTGGCTTTTCCAGGGAAATGAGAATTACATAATTAGCTCTAATGTGCCATTAACATTTTTCCAAGACACTGCACCAGCTGAAGTTGTTTTGTGCCCTGGAATAGTTCTTTGAAAACTCAGATTGCTTGACTGTTGATTTGTTTTTCCACTTTTAAGATAAGCTACGAGGTATGTACATCCATATTACTGATTCAGGGTTATTTGATAGGGTCTTACACATTTAAACATGCATTACTGCAAAACTAAAATCAATGCAATGCAATGGACCTCGGCCTTTAGACCATGTGCCAGGTTCTGTCACTTGTCCCTTAACTGAAACAGAAATCTCAGGCGGAGACGCTGCAGTTTCTTGTTACTGGGGTTGTGAACGTTTCAAGGACCACCGACAGAGAGCTGGGAGTCTGTTGCCATCACAGTTGCTAGATCCGCCAAACTAATGTTACTAACCCATGCAGGGTGCAGGCGCCGAATTGAACTTGATTCCTGCACATTACGACAGCACTCAAATGCAATTAGTTACCCTCTCACAAGCCAAAATGTGGCCAGAAACCCAATTAACAAGGGGGAGAATCGTTTTCATTTTCTAACTGACAACTCGGTGTCGATTAGCGGTTTGAGAAGCTTCCACAGATTACGTCTCAGCTAATGTTCTGGGCACTTGGGAGAGGTATAAGGAGTGTGCTCTGACTGTGTCCATCACATCAATTAAGAGAGGCCATCTCCACTCTGCACTACCCCGGGACATGCAGATTTGCAAGAAGATGATGGTCCTGTGGCTCGCCTTGTTGCTCGCTCTTGCAGGTAACGTGCTACCTTTTTTTTTGTCTTTTGTCATATTTCTAATTGCTTTTTTTTTTGTTAAATTGTTCAGTGGATCAGGCGATGAGACAGTAGTACTGGGGTAAATTTATTTTTTTTCGTGAATTCATTAAATGTACATAATATTTTATTTGAAATGTAGTTGTTTTAGCACTGGAACAGAAATTCAAATTAACACAATCGTTCATTATTTATTTATTGCAGTAGAATTGTTGTTGAAATGGACCAATGATTTACTGTACTGTTATTGGATGTCTATTTGTCTTTTTAAGTCACATCTTATGTCGTTTATGAGGCACATATACCAGGATTTTTGTAAGGTAATTAACTACATGTTCTGAACTTTTGAATTTCAGGAGCTGCCAACAAAGGTAAAGGTAGGTGTTTGAATCATCCTGTATCAAGTCCTACTCTTTTGTTTGTTTGAAGAAAGCAATGGAAGTGATGATGCAAATGATATACCAAATCAAATGTAAATTATTACAGATCCCAGAAATATTTGCATTATAATTTATCAGAACAGAGATTCAAGGGACGCAGTAATGGATTTTAAGTATGTGACTTTAGGAACTGTAGAGTGATTGTTGCTGTCAAACATTGTCTTTTTGAGTTTAGCATCCATGAGAAATTATGATTTTGTATACATGTATTGTTTTTGTGTAAGTCATTTTTATTCAGACTTTATTTATTAATATTTATAAATTTCCCCCATTCCCCACTCAGGGGTAAGATGGGAAGAGAAAAATGCAAAACCATTGAACATCTTAAAAGCAATGTACCTTTCTGTTTTTTACTGCCAAGAGACCAAATGCAGACGGCAAGAAAAGCCAGGTGAGGTCAACTGCAACATTCCTTTCTAACAGTTTCTCATTACCAGTGGTCAACTTTTAGCTGTCCATCAAATGCTTCTTCTGAGCAGAATATATGTTTCAGATGTACAAACTAGACAAATTAAGTACGTCTTTGTAAACTGAAAATACAGTGAACCCTTCCAAGTGATCACAGAGGGTTTCAAAATTTACCTGAGAAGCTTGTATGTGCTTATGCTTTTCTGGTCATAAAAGTTGGTCGAATGGACAAAAAAAATTTTTTTTTTATTCCATCTTACACCAGTCTCAACTGGTCCAGTTAATTTATGGTGGGCTTAGACACTTAACTGGTCAACCAGCTGACCATCTTATATAGTTGCTGCATCTAATCCACCAATTTGACTACCAGTTGCTTATTTTTACCAGTTTGAACCAGTTTTGTTCAGTTTGGGACCTGATTTGACCAGTCTGACGCGTCAAAAACACAAATTTAAACTATCTTAGATGGTCTTATTTTTAATTTGCAGTCGGGCATCACTGGTCAACTCCTACGTGAGCTGCCAGATGCATGAATGCAGAGATGTGCAGTAGTGTGCAGTGATGATTATACACCTAAAATGAAGGTGAATCAGAGACCAAGTACTTTTCAAGTATTTGTTTTATGCAGTATTGGAGAATATAGATGAAAATAAGTAAACAGATAACAATACATGGTAAAAACATTCAGATTATGTCTGATATACCTCATGCCATCTTCATTAACGTATCACTGAACACAAAAACAGCACTATTGGAAGGCATCTGTTTCAAGAGCAGGGATTACTGAAGTCTAGAAACATTGAACATTTGTTTTCAGTTCTGGAGCAATTTAAATCAAAATTTGACTGTTTAATCTTTGAAATGTTCTCCTTAAAAGAGTTCAAACCTCAGTTTAACATTCAATCAGACTTGTCCGTGCAGAGCTATATACGTAAAAATGCACGTGACAGTTATCCCCTTTGGTCCCCTTTGACCTTTCTTCCTGCTTTCCTTTTCTTCTTCTCTATTTATACTCTTCGTCATTCTACACTTCACTCACTTGAGAATGATGTGAAGTTGCATTGAAACATTGTTTTTACAACAAACATTTTAAAAGCTTTTACAACAATTTTTTAAAAAAGTTTTTTAACCTTAAAACATCTTTTAAAATTATTTAAACTGTTTAAAAAAATTTTTTAAAAATGTTTTTTAACCCTTTCACCCCAGTAGTGCCATATGGCACTCTTGCGTGAATGGCACTTTTTATATGGCACTCTTTGTTTTTTGTTTCTTTTAACAATCAGGAATAAGAACAGACAGCCAGAAATTTAGTTATAGAATGTGAACGAAGGCCACGGGGGAGAAATGGAGCAGTAAGATTTGTAGGGGCCGTGTTTTGCACGCATGTTTTGCTCACCCCTCGTCTCATGATCAGTTTTGGTTGCTGTCCGGAAACGGGGCTGTAACCAGATGTGGCGCTCTTGAGCTGCCATAGTCAATTTTTTATTTATTAATATTTATAAATTTCCCCACCCCATCAGGGTCATGAAAACCATTCAACATCTTTGGTTTCTGTTTTTTTACTGCCAAGAGACCCAATGCAGTTAAGAAAAAGCCAGGTGAGGTCAACTGCAACATTCCTTTCTAACAGATACCAGTGGTCAACTTTTAGCTGTACATCAAATGCTTCTTCTGAGCAGAATATATATGTTTCAGTTGTACAAACTAGACAAATTAAGCAACTTAAAATACAGGTCCAATTGATCACAGAGGGTTTCAAAATTTATGAGAAAGTTGGGCTTAGACAGCCATAACTGGTCAACCAGCTGACCAGACTTATATACCATCTGTTGCTGCATCTAATCCACCAATTTGACTACCAGTTGCTTATTTTTTACCAGTTTGAACCAGTTTTGTTCAGTTTGGGACCAGTCCACCCTTGTTACCAGTCTGACGTGTCAAAAACACAAATTTAAACTATCTTAGATGGTCTTATTTTTTTAATTTGCAGTCGGGCATCACTGGTCAACTACGTGAGCTGCAGATGCATGAATGCAGAGATGTGGAGTAGTGTGCAGTGATGATTATACACCTAAAATGAAGGTGAATCAGAGACCAAGTACTTTTCAAGTATTTGTTTTATGCAGTATTGGAGAATATAGATGAAAATAAGTAAACAGATAACAATACATGGTAAAAACATTCAGATTATGTCTGATATACCTCATGCCATCTTCATCAACGCATCACTGAACACAAAAACAGCACTATTGGAAGGCATCTGTTTCAAGAGCAGGGATTACTGAAGTCTAGAAACATTGAACATTTGTTTTCAGTTGTGGAGAAATTTAAATCAAAATTTGACTGTTTAATCTTTGAAATGTTCTTCATAAAAGAGTTCAAACCTCAGTTTAACATTCAATTGGACTTGTCCGTACAGAGCTATTTATGTAAATATGCATGTGACAGTTAGGTCCCCTTTGACCTTTTTTTCCCGCTTTCCTTTTCTTCTTTTCTAAAATACTCTTCGTCTTTCTACACTTCACTCACTTGAGAATGATGTGAAGTTGCGTTGAAACGTGTTTTTACAACAAACATTTTAAAAGCTTTTATAACAATTTTTTAAAAAAGTTTTTTAACCTTAAAACATCTTTTAAAATTATTTAAACTGTTTAAAAAAATTTTTTTAAAATGTTTTTTAACCCTTTCACCCCAGTAGTGCCATATGGCACTCTTGCGTGAATGGCACTTTTTATATGGCACTCTTTTTGTTTTGTTTCTTTTAACAATCAGGAATAAGAACAGACAGCCAGATATTTAGTTATAATGTGAACGAAGGCCACAGGGAGAAATGGAAGAAAGATTGTAGGGGCCGTGTGCACGCATGTTTTGCTCACGTAGACTGCGTCAAACGGTACTTGCGCTCACCCTCAATCGTCTCGGACCCCTCGTCTCATGATCAGTTTTGGTTGCTGTCCGGAATCTGTCACGTACAGGCTGTAACCAGATATGGCGCTCTTGAGCTGCCATAGTCACTCGTGGCTGCCCTCAGCAGGGTCGGTCAATGACAGTGCCTGTGTTCCATTCTCAGATAGACAGCCGACTGATTGTTGAACGGTGACAGTGCAAATGACGCGGCTGAGACCTGCCGTAACATGCCAAAGGCTCTTTCTCTCTCTCCTGTGTCTCAAGCCGTTCCATTTTCTTGATGCAGTAGCATTCTTCATTTTTTTGTTGGCTTTATGTAGGCTATTGACCACACCAAAAGAACAAGTCAAGTGTCACAGTACACATCACCAAACAGCTCAATGTTTGTTATCACTGAAGTGCTTGGTGCATTCACGTGGCGCGTCAAGATTACAATACCATGCGCTTTTCTTTATTTCCACCCATGCCTCACTAGAAAAGCAATAAAAATCAATTGATTCTTCAATTTGCGGCAAATACAGTACATACTTCACCATTGCATTTTTACTGGTGCCAAGTACAACCCCAATTCCGAAATTGTTGGGACAAAGTGTAAATTGTGAATAAAATCAAAATGCAATGACTTTCGGCCAAGATCACGAGCCAATATGTTATTGACAATTGAACATTGATAACATTTCAAATAAACTGAGGCATTTTACATTGTTATCCACAAAATGAGCTTATTTCAAATTTTCTGGCTGCAACAGGTCTCAAAAAAGTTGGGACACAGGCAAAAAAGGGCTGAAAAAGCATTTTATATATAAGATAATCAGCTGTAAGAATATTTAGCGAGTAATTAAGTTAACTGGCATCAGGGGTGTAACATGATTGGCTATAAGAAGGATGTCTTAGAGAGACTGAGTCTCTCAGAAGTAAAGATGGCCAGACACTCTCCAACCTGTGAAGACTTGCATAAAAAATTGTGAAATACTTTAAAAACAATGTTCCTCAATGTCAAATTGCAAAGCCTTTGAAGGTCTCATCATCGACAGTGCATAACATCATCAAAAGATTCAGAGAAACTGGAAAAATCTCTGTGCGTAACGGACAAGGCCGAAGACCTTTACAGGACGCCCGTGATCTTTGGGCCCTTAGATGCTACTGCATCACTCACTGGCATGATTCTGTCATTGACATTAATAAATGGGCCCAGGAATGCTTCAAGAAACCACTGTCTGTAAACACAGTCCGCTGTGCCATCCACAGATGCCACCGAAAACTCTATTATGCAAAAAGGAAGCCATTGTTGAGCATGATCCAAAATCGCCGCCGTGTTCTGTGGGCCAAGGCTCATTTAAAATGGACTGTAGCAAAGTGGCAAAGCGTCCTGTGGTCAGACGAGTCCAAATTTGACATTCTTGTTGAAAATCATGGGCGTCGTGTCCACCGGGCTAAAGAGGAGAAAGACCACCCCTCCTGTTATCAGTGTTCAGTTCAACAGCCAGCATCTCTGATGGTATGGGGAAGCATTAGTGCATATGGTGTGGAACACTTGCATGTTTTAAAAAGCACCATGAATGCTGAAAGGTATATAAAGGTTTTAGAGCAATTAATATATGCTCCCCTCCAGATGACATCTATTCCTGGGAAGGCCTTGTGTATTTCTGCAGGACAATGCAAAACATGGCTTCGTAGTAGAAGAGTCCGTGTGCTGAACTGGCCTGCCTGCAGTCCTGATCTTTCACCGATTGAAAACATTTGGCACATAATTAAAAGTAAAGTCCGTCAAAGGAGACTCAAAACTCTCCAGCAGCTGGAAGTCTGTATTAACCAAGAGTGGGATCAAATTCCAATGGCTAAACTAAAGAAACTTGTCTTCTAAATGCCCAGACACCTCCACTCTGAGTTAAAAAGAAAAGGGGATGCTACACTATGGTAAACAGGCCCCCGTCCCAACTGTTTTGAGACCTGTAGCAGCCATCAAATTTGAAATGAGCTCATTTTGTGGATAAAATTGTAAAATTTCTCAGTTTCAACACTTGCTATGTTATCTCTGTTCTATTGTGAATGAAATACTGGCTGGTGTGATTTGAAAGTCATTGCATTTTGAATTTATTCACAATTTACAAAACCCAAAACCAGTGAAGTTGGCACGTTATGTAAATCGTAGATAAAAACAGAATACAATGATTTGCAAATCCTTTTCAACTTATATTCAATTGAATACACTGCAAAGACAAGATGTTTAATGTTCAAACTGAGAAACTTTATTTTTTTTTTCAGCAAATAATCATTAACTTAGGAATTTAAAGGCAGCAACACATTGCAAAAAAAGAATGGCACAGGGCCTTTTTTACCATGTGTTACATCACCTTTCCTTTTATCACACTCAGTAAATGTTTAGGAACTGAGGAGACCAATTTTGAAGCTTTTCAGGTGGAACTCTTTCCCTTCTTGCTTGATGTACAGAAGTTGTTCAACAGTCCGGGGTCTCCTTGTCACTAGTTCTCGCTTCAAACCATTCACATTTTCAATGGGAGACAGGTCTGGACTACAATGCAGGCAACATTTAAAGTCTTCAGCCTTTTGAAACGGAGCCATGCTGTTGTAACACGTGCAGAATGTGGCTTCCATTGTCTTGCTGAAATAAGCAGGGCGTCCATGAAAAAGACGTTGCTTGGATGGCAACATATGTTGCTCCAAAACCTGTATGTACCTTTCAGCATTAATGGTGCCTTCCATTGTGTAAGTTGCCCATGCCTTGGGCACTAATACAAGTTCCCCATACCATCACAGATGCTGGCTTTTTGAACTTTTGGCTATAACAGTCCGATGGTTCTTTTCCTCTTTTGTCCGGAGGAATGAATGCACAGTTTCCAAAAACAATTTGAAATGTGGACTGTCATGTTGAACACTTTTCCACTTTGCATCAGTCCATCTTAGATGAGCTTGGGCCCAGCAATTGTGGTTCTGGGTTGTTGATAAATGGCTTTCGCTTTGCATTGTAGAGTTTTAACTTGTCTTGCAGATGTAGGGGCAAAAATCCACTGTAACAACAAACAGTGGTTTTCTGAAGTGTTCCTGAGCCCATGTGGTGATGTCCTTTACACACTGATGTCATTTTTGATGCAGTACTTTTGAGGGATCAGAATTCACGGGCATTCAATGTTGGTTTTCAAGTGTAAACATCGTGCAGTGATTTCTCCAGATTCTCTGAACCTTTTTGACGATATTACGGACCAGATGATGAAATCCCTAAATTTCTTGCAATAGCTCGTTGAGGAATGTTGTTTTTAAACTGTTCGACAATCAGCTCAAACATTTGTTCACTAAGTGGTGACCCAGTGGGATCCTTGTTTGTGAATGACTGGATCATTTCAAACATCAGCTGCTTTTATACCCAATCATGGCACCCACCTGTTCCCCAATTAGCCCGTTTTTGTGGGATGTTCCAAATAAGTGTTTGATGAGCATTCCTCAAATCTCTCAGTTTTTTTTGCCACTTGTGCCAGCTTTTTTGAAACATGTTGCAGGCATCAAATTCCAAATGAGCTAATATTTGCAAAAAAACAAAGTTTACCTGTTCAACATTAAGTTTTGTTGTCTTTGCAGTGTATTCAATTGAATATAGGTTGAAAAGGATTTGCAAATCATTGTATTCTGTTTTTATTTAGTATTTACAATACGTTTTCTTCACTGGTTTTAGGAGGTTTTGTACACTTTTTCCCAACTATTTCGGAATTGGGGTGGTATATATATATATAGTGCTGGGACTGCACAGCACTTCTATCAAAGGTTTGGTTTAGCAATATTAAATACGCGAAACGAAGCGCTAAGCTATACAGGCGTATGGCTGACGAGAAGTTGCGAAGAATAATGAGAAAGCAGAGGTATTTATATATGCAGCCCTGCTCAGCGGTAATCACACACAGCTGCTCCTAGAGTGTGTGAGAGTGGCAGCGCTCCAGGTCTTAATTGGCCCTGCGTGCTGGACCTGCAGAGGCGAGACCTGACCGCAACTCTACTGCCACTAGTTCTCAGCAAACCATTCTCTTTGAAATGCTTGATGGTGTTTCTTACAATGCCATGGCAACATTTAACGTCTTCAATGCGTGAAAGATCTCAAAATGTGGATTATGAACAATCTCAAAATTTCCTTCCATTGTGCCATCGTGTTTAACGCTGTGACACTGCTCAAAGTCCATGTCACCTTAAGCCTGTATCCCACTGGGGTTGCGATGTTTGACATTTGCGACTGTCATTCTGCAGAATGTCTGCAGAATTTTTTAATGACATTAAATGGTTGTCATGTTGTCACAATTTTGAACGTTTCAAAAATTTGTTGGTGACAACTGTGACATGCCAAAGGTTTTGAAATGTTCGCCAAATTGTCTGCAGAATATCTTCAGATTGTCTTGAATATAAAGGGCAAAAATTCCCCTTTCAAATGACGGCTTGAAACGTCAGGTCAGAATGTCAATCAGACTGTCATCAGACATTTAGAAGACATTCTTCCACTTTTCATAATTCCAGGGCATTCTGTGCATCTTCATCAGTAATGGGTTGATCTTGACCAACATCAGACCTGCAAGTACATTCCAATACAAATCTGTTTAGGTCCTGCAACTCTGTTCGAGCACTTTGTCTTGAAACAATTGCCAATTTCAAGTCTGCAAACAGTCTCAACCATCACAGCCCAGTGGGATACAGTCTTTATATACTGGATCAACTGACCATCAGAGGTAATTTTGGTCTTATGTTGCCTCAGACCTCATTTAAACAAATTTTTAGCATCAATAATCATGGAATACACCTTCAAACATGCATTTCCGCTATGCAAGAGTCAAAAAAAAATTTTGCCCAGACCTTTTGATTGTTATAAAAAAAATATGTTTTTGTGTTGTTTTTTTTATTACCCAATTTTTCCACAATATACTTGTTGGAATGATTTTTTTTTCTCATTGCCTACAATAGTATTTTGCAATACATTTTCTCCAAAAAATTATAGAGACGTAATAAATAAGGACCCCTTTTAGACAGAAGTGGTGGTGTATAATCATCACTGCACACTACTGTATGCAAACTCCTTACTCCACCAGCTAACAATGTCACTTTCCCTCCAGGTGAGGAAACGGAGTCGAACCAGACACCCTGCGACTACCAGAACTTACTGACTTGCCTCAATCTAAAAGAGAGAAAAGGATTTTCAGCGGCCCGACCTGTCACGGACTGGAAGAACCCAACAGACGTACACTTGGAGCTGTACCTATCGTTTGATGGTGTGCTGCTTGAAGTGGTGCGTGAACTCTGTTCTCAACACCGTTGCACATCTGACTTTTCTGTATCAACTATGTTAAGCTTCCTTCTGACAACCCTTGAGAATCAATCGAATGAGTAAGATCAGATTTGTTATTTAACCCTTTAAGGTGTAAAATCTCAGAATACGTGATTTTAATTTTCAATGGAATACTGATGCAACAGTTGAATGTTGATTTAACTACTGCCACTGACTGGATGTAACTGAGTTCTGAGATACGGATTTAATGTGGTCAAATACTAGCTGGATTGTGCTTTTGACTCTGTTTGATTCCTTTATCCTTATTTATTGTTCATCAGTGGATATCATACCAAATTTGTATGTCATTTCAAATAAAAAATACATTTGAAATCCCTAATTTAAAACCTTTGGGTAAAATAAACTGCATGGAATTTTTCATTTATTTTATCAGGATGGACTTGCAATTTATTGAATTGTTAATTTAATAATTTCCATCTTTTTAAAGTCAAGTTTGTTTGTTCTGAGATAAATCTTTAAAGATAAGTGATGTACTATCTTTTTTGTGCTTCTGACTTTATAAATGAGGCCCCTGGTTTGGACTGTAAAACTTACTCTAGGTGTAGGTCAACTTTTGTGCCAGATGTTTTTGTTACAGTTTTTTGGAAGTTTCTCTGTGCTTTTTATGATGTATCCTTATCCAAGCGTTGACAGTTTTTTGTCAATATTTTAGTACGATTAATTTGAATGAGATGTGCGGTAATTCACTATTGAAAACATATAGCTGCCATTGTGTTCACTTGCAGGTTGAAAAAACCCAGACTTTCACCCCATTCATCTGGACCTATATGGTGCGTAGTGAACGTGGCCTTTTCTAATGGGCCCCTCCGTGTCATGACATGCAAAAGTCTATGCAGTGCATTCACAGAAACTTCCAGCAGCATTTTCATCCATTGTGCCCTACACCCTCCAAAATGTATTGCCAAACAGGCTGTCCAAGATTTCCAAAGAGCTAAGATGGGCTTACACCAAATTTTGCTTTTTCCAAAATTACTCAACTCTGAATAACCATACCAATACATTGTGAAGTATACAGTACAGTGCAAAAGTCCTTGGCACATTTAAAGCAATTTCATTGGGCAAATTTGTTTGCAAAAATGATGAAATGAAAATGTTCTCATAACTGAGAAATGTACGTTACAGAGCTGTAACCTGTTAAAACCTAAATCAAATCAATATTTGGTGCAACTACACTTTCCCAAAAAATTTCGGACACTGTCCTGTTGTGCTATAGTTTTATAAGATGATTGAAGTTTGCCTGTTCTAAGCAGAGTGGAAAACTTGCCACCATTCCTCTTCAGACTGACTGTCTCACTTGTATCTATCCCTCTAAGAAATTACAAACAGCCATGATGATGTTGACATCGAGGCTCTGTCAAGACCATAATAACTGTATTGACTATTTTTAATGGAATACAAACATTAGTTTATGAAACTTTTCTTTAAGCATTTAGCATTAGCATTTGGAATTTCAAATTTACTTTCTATCTTCAGGAACTCTAATATGGAATCAGCAAGTAAACATGAAACAGATTTAAACTGAAAAAAGTGCAGCTGCCTAAGACTTTTGCACAGTACTGTATATTCAAGAGAACTATTTAAAATCTGTTTTCCCCCCAGCTCTTAGACAGGTTTCCTCGACAGTAAGTCACGACCCACTTATACACCTGGGTGGGGTGAAGTGTTTTTGCCCAAGAACACACCACAAAAACCATGGCAAAGACTTGATCTCAGGGCCTTTCGATCCCAGGTCAAGCACACTTAACCACTGCACCACCAGGCCCCCTCAACAGAACTCTGAAAATAGTTTAAATTTTTTTTGAAATATCGCTTCTTTTCGCACCCTGAAAAATTACTCTACTGTTAATATGGCAATATGGCAACAGTGGATGGTCTTGACTGAATACGTTTGTAATCCATACTGTCCTGTCCAGTCGACGTCCTTTAACACCTGTACCAATTCATCTGAGATCTGAATGCGTGTTCACGTTTAACGTGAATCATAACGACTCCTTGTTCTACTTTGAATTCTGTTTCATTTTGATGTCAATCAAATGACTAAGTACAAAGAAAAACATTTGACTGGAGCATTGGAAAATCATATCAAGTCAGTAATATTTGACTGACATCCTCCGTTATCCATGATGAATCAAGAAATGTAATATTCCATTCTTGGCCAGTGCTTTTTTTTTTTTTTTTTTTTTAAGTGAACTGATGCCAATGCATTTGTGGGAGTAGAAGAGACCCTCTTTCTCTGGAAAACTTAGTTTATTTTGTAACGTGTTTTTTATGTAACCTCTGGTTTTTCAGAAATGGAAAGATGAGCTGATCTCTTGGAACCCGGCGGACTTCTGTGAAATCAAGAAGGTGGTCATTCCCAGGGAGATGATCTGGCGGCCTGATCTTATGGTCTTAGAATGGTAAAGTTTCCTGTCAATTCCAGTGCCTTGCCACTTCAGGAGTGAAAAGGCCTCCACAATTTTACCTTGAAATGCATGAGTATTCCTGACTTGTTCTGATTTTCTTTGTCTGAGCAGAAATTAAGTAATCTATTCACCCTAATCAAGTGACCCCAGCCTCGAATTTCCATCAGTCAAAAATGCTTGTTTCCCTTTTTATGGAATTGCTTGACTTCTATTTTTGTTCCCTTCAACAGACAAAACACATACAGGTCAGGTTAATTGACTGGAGTTTAAATTTACATCAAAGTGTCAGCGTGTGAGTCTATATACTGCGGATAAGAATATGAGTTTTATCACAGTTGGGTGTCTATAGCTAACTGGTTTCGATGATGACTCAGAATGTTTGTCAATAAAACCCCAGTGCTCCCACATTAAGATCTGCGTGGGTGCTCGCGTCATGAGCTACGCCCTTAATGCTAAATTACTCCAGGGTGGCTTGGCTCCTGCTGAGTCTGATTAATAATAAAGAAAATGATAAAAGTGCCTGCTAGACCGTCTAATTCAAATGTATGTATTGTTTATCCAAGAATCATTACAGTGCTCATGTCTGTGTGTTTGGTTGCAGCATACAAGATCAGCATAAAATGTTTATGATGCCATATATCGAAGTCTACCATGATGGGAGTGTGTCCCAAGGAGATGCCCTGAAAGCAAAGAGCACCTGCAACATAGATGCCTACAAGTTTCCCTTTGACACCCAGAGCTGTAACCTCACGTTCTGCTCTGCACTGTATAAAGGTGAGCTCCTCTCCGGCAGATGCACTCTATAACTCCCTGCCTCTGAAGCCCAGTTCAGGCCAAAGATTCGCGACGAGACGGGCCGAGACTTGCAACAACTTGCGACGCGCCGGTCTGCGACGTTCTGAAACCTGCCAGTTCACACCGAAGCGACGAGATGAGACGGTGTATCGTTTCCACAGCAACGACTCTCTGTGCTTCAGTTCTAACTACCGGCTTTTAAGGCCTTTTTTCCAGTTGATACACTTGTTGCTGCATTTGAAAATCTGGATAATAGTGATGATGATTCGGCGCAACAGTTGCATTTCTGCTATTAAAAGAAAGCGAGGACACACACAAGAAAATAAAGGGGCGAGAGTTTGGAGCCGTCCGTGGGCAGTAAACATCTCTTTAAAAAAAATGTATTCGTTCTGACTCGATCGCAGTCATTTTTCTAATTAACTATACATTCAATCCGAAAACACTCCGCACTATCAGGTGTTCCTTGTTCACCTCGTTCAGGCAAAATGACTATCATTCATTTGGACGCGCAATTTTGTGCATTTCAAATCAGTGGCGTAGCCCCACCTGAAAATTGAGCGGCCACACAACATCGTTTTACTACAATTATTATGCCGAACTTGTTCTCAGCCATTTTCCTTCGTTAAAGCAATTTTCATTTATATGAATAATCAATTGGCAATTAAAGACATGGCTTCTTTCGTGATGCAATCTAAGGGCGACTAATCAATATGCATAATTCAGTTCAGAAAAATAAGTTACTCATAAGTTGTACTTTAATACTTTGAATAATACTTCTCGAGAGGTAAACTGTTCTGAAACCTCCGCGCTACATTTTCGGCTCATCAGGCGATCTAACCCGTCCTTTATGATCGATTTAATTATTCAAATTGAACCAAAGACAGAGATTTGAAATGCACAAAATTGCGCGTCCAAATGAATGATTGTCATTTTGCCTGAACGAGGTGAACAAGCAACACCTGGTAGTGCGGAGTGTTTTCGGATTGAAGGCATAGTTAATTAGAAAAAATGATTGCAATCGAGTCAGAACTAATAATTGTTTTAGAGACTTGCTTATTGCCCACGCAATTTCAAATTCTGGCGGCGCTACTGGTCCATGGGTGCTTCAATTAAATACCCAGGGCACTTATGCCAATCTGTGCCGGGAGCTCGCAACGGGAGACCTGCCCTCTTTTGTAAATTTCTCTCGGTTATTCTCGGCGCAGTTCCGACCAGCTGATAGTTTGTAACTCCCGAGACCAGCTGAATTCGCTAGGAGCTGATTGGCTGTTGAGATGGTTTAGTGCTTGATGTTCTAAAACCAGCCTCTTGCAATTTGACAAGCTGAAATCGCTGGCGACGCCATCAGCCGACTTGCAACTAGCTGCGACGGGCCAGTTCACACTGCTGTGACTCCTCCCCGCGACGTTCTAAAATGGTCTCGTCATGCCGCAAATCTTTAGTCTGAACTGGGCTTTAGCCTACTGCAGAGGTCTAGAATTCACCTCAGATACTCGTGAAATCTAGAACCGTAGATCTTCCACAAAGGAGTTCTGTGCTCCACTTCTGATACTTGTGAAGTCTAGAACCTCACATCTCCCACAAGTGAGTTCTGGAATTCCATCACTGATACTTGTGAAGCCTGGAACCACACATCCTGACCAGGGGCCGGTTGCACCAAACGTATCGAAGACTCCAAACTTAGGACAGCGCTGAGACATGTCGTAACTGCCGTTTCACCAAAAACTCTTACGCGTGTCGTAAAATCCGTATCTTAAGATATGTCTTGGGACATGTCCTAAATGACATACACAAACATCCCTGACCGTGAAGTCCTGACTGGTGTCTCCAACTTTAGGAAGGTCAAATCTGAGTGGCAAGTAGTCAATTTTGGATGGTGTAATGTATGTATGTATGCATGCATGAGCAGTTTATATGATATATACAATAATATATAAATAAACATTAGTATCATAGAATGAACGGAACTAAGACAGCTACATATAGCACACACAAAAGCAAAGAGGTGGTTTTTCTCTTAAGTATAGCAAAAAAAAAAAAAAAAAAAAACAGCATCCCGGTGCAGTCTTGAATGAACGACCCAAAAAGTGCCAAACATCAGAGGGCGTGTGAAATTCTTCTGGAAAAAACTTGACTCACATCAGTATTTTTCAGCGACGTACTGAATGGAGCTAAGCAAAGGGCTACAAAATAGTCACTGTTTAACCAATTAGGCTACTCTAAGCCTGTCCCCATTTACTTTGCTCAATCAGTAAGTAGATTTGCTTATTAAATAAGTTGAATGAGTAGATACTCGTCACTTTCCCAGAGGAGATCTTCTCTGTGCCGAAAGTTTCATCTGCCATTGTCAAAATGTGATCATGGCCAAAGTGTCCGTAGGTCTACAGTAGTATATATAGGCCTACTGAGCAACAAAAGAAACGCAAGTTAGCTAGTTAGTTAATGTACTCTTATGGTTACTCAAAGTGACTGCAAAATAAAGAAAAGTTTGATGAAATGAGTGTAAATGTGCACACGCCAGTTATAAATTTGCTTTTCTAAAATAATTGCGCGCAAACTTACTTTCCAGTCTGCCTTTAATTAACTTACATTTCTTTTGTTGTTCAGTATATATCTGACTGGATGAGCATCTGACATACCACACTGCATATCTGCCAAGCCGCGCATTGCGCTTAATCAAATTGACTGTAATTGTTAGCCGTCTGGCCTGACAAGCAGGTTGTCTCAAAATATAAGTTTAATTAATTTCTCAACACAGGTGTCTTATTCATTTATTTATTTATTCATTCATTCATTCATTCAGCCTATTTATCTATTTAGCCTATTTATTAATTTTACTAATAAGAGCAACAACAGCATGACGTCCGCATCGCTGCATATGGTTTATTACTCATTTTGACGGCTGCACTCGTTCCTGCATGTTGTTCGCTGGTTTCAAATCCACGTATGCCTGGTCAGACCTGGCGTGAGATTTTTGCGGACCGTCGCTCACGTTCAGATTGATAAATGCTGATCCTTGCGGGAGATTTGGCGTACACCCATTTTTTTGGAGTACGCACGTTTGATAAATGAGGGCCAATCTCTTTTACAAGTAAACTGCAGAAGTCTACCTCTCCAACAGGTGAATTCTTGAACCCATGCTCTCCAGCCAGTGATTTCAACAACCAAACCTCCCCAACAACTGACTGCAAGAACCCCACCTCTACATCCATAGAACAATAGAACCCAACCTCTCCTTCAAGTAAACTCTGGAACCCCACCACTCATAAAACTGAAATTTAGAACCCACAGAACTTAAATGGATATTAAGGCCACTCCTGTTTGAATCAACCAACCAGAACAGCTAGCACAGCAGCCATTTTTATGATATCACTTGGTGCAGCTGGACCTACTTCCGTATATATGCTGACGTCCGCACATTAAGTGACTAACGGCAATTGAGTGATTGCGGTCAAAGACATTTCATGCAACATTTCTGAAGCATTGCTGCCAATGAGTACTGCAGCCACAATATGCCTTCCACTAATGCACATAAATGTGAAAGCTTAATAGACTGCTCTTCTTCAAAAGTCCTTCCAATGTTATTTAATGAAACCAGTCAATTATGGTCATTGTGTGGCCACCATACTAATGAACTCCAATTACACGCCAATGCACTCCAACTAAAGGCTTATTTCTTATTGGATTTGACCCTAGATGAACTTCACTGCAAAACATGAAAAGAAAACAGGACTAGGTGCAACCTAGTATATGGCTGGGCCGCTGAGTGCTGTATGAGAATGTGCGCCCAAGAAAAGGGTGCTAAATGAGACAAGGCTCATTCAGTTATATGAAGTGCAAGTTTGGTAATGAGCTGAAGTTGATAAAGTATTTACAAAGCGGGTGAGGAGAGTGGGAGAGTGAGAGTGTAAAAGTGTGTTTACATAAAGCGTTATTCGATATTGGTGATGGTTGAATATGGTTAACTGTGTGACAAAAAAATTGAAATGCAATTAATTTTAATGAATTGATTACCTATTGAAATCTCTCGAAAAGGCCTTGTAGTTGACACCAAGATCAAATTGGCCAAGAAATAAAGAAGTTTTGAAATTTTATAGTGCCCCCAAATAGCGAATTGTTTGGTATTTATTTCAGTCTCTGTGGATAAAGAAAAAAAAAAGTGTGTTGCGAAGTGAGCAATTTAGGTCAATTTTACCTCAAACATGGTAGACAGTCAAAAAAATGATATAAGCAATGTTTTAAAAAATGCAGTAAAATACAAGAATTCAGGAAAGAAAGCATGAACGATTTTCATAAGCGACAGTTACAACCTGACCAAGAATTGCACTTTGTCACATAGCTAATATGATAACAAAGGTGTATAAAGTACTGGGAAAAAAAGTTACGAAAAAGTAAAAGTAACATTACTGAAAGTTACTTTGGTAAAAGTTGAAGTCGCCCATAAGAAAATGATTTGAGTAAAAGTCTTAAAGTTGCTCACATTAAATGTACTTAAGTACCAAAAGTATCTTGTGAAAAAATATAATTAAGTATCAAAAGTGCAGGTACAAAGTATTTTTCATGGCACGCATAGAAAGAAGCAAAGCAACCACCCATTGTTCTCTCCTTGTGCTCTTTAATTAATTTTCAGGTATATATATATATATATATATACACACAGTCGTGCCCAAAATTATTCATATCCCTACCAATTTTTGAGTTTTTTTTCGAGACATTTTTTGACAAATCAAATTTATTCTTGCACAAATGACACAGTAAGTTGACATAAGGCTGTAAGAAGTACAGTAAACAATTTTTCAAGAAATACATTACTTTTTGGTATTTTATTTGACAGATTTACAAAAAATGCCATGTCCAGAATTATTCATACCCTTTTTCTCAGTAATTGATGGCAAAGCCTTTATTCACGATTACAAACGCTTCCTCCAAACGCATTTTATAAGTTGATTTTGGCCATCTTTGGCGAAGGTTTCCAGGTCCTTGGGATTTTGAGGGCCCATTTGCCATGCACTTGATTTTGGTTCCCTTTGATCCAGGCATTGAGGATGGAGTTTCTATTCATTGGCCACTCCAAAAACGGTTGTCAACTTACCATTTTTTTTTGGCCGTGTGTTTAGGATCATTATCCTTTTGAAGATCAATTCCTCCCCAATATTTTTTTAAATTGATTCGCCGGATTGCTTGATGTTTTCACTTTTAGGATTTGGATATTGGTCCTGTTTCATTATGCCATTAACTGAACGGCCCATTCGCTTTCAACGATGTTTTTACGACTTTGGGAAAAGTCCCATCTCTGTGCCCAAACCAAACAGCTGATCTTTGTTTCATCTGTCCATAACATTGACAGCCAGAAGCTTATATCTTCATCCAGGTGAGCTTTTGCGAAGGCTAGATGAGCTCTTGTGTGTCTGGGTTGGAGAAGTGTAAGTGGCGAAAAAAGGTGAAGTCTTCAACCGAAAAACACAGTCCCGACAGTCAAACATGGTGGCGGGAGTATCATGCTCTGGGGTTGCTTTTCAGCGAATGGGCCTGGAAACCTTGTTAAAGTTAATGGCATTATGAAATAGGACCAGTATATCCAGATCTTCGGTATAAACATCAAGCAATCCGGCAAGTAACTTGATCTTGGGGAGGAATTGATGTTCCAAAAGGATAATGATCCTAAACACACGGCCAAATCAGTCAAGAAATGGTTAGTGGACAACAAAGTGAATGTTTTGGAGTGGCCAAGCCAGAGCTCCGACCTCAATGCTATCCGGAATCTGTGGAGGGAACTGAAGACCAAGGTCATGTCAAGGAAACCCTTAAACTTTAAAGACCTGGAGAAGTTTGCAAAAGAAGAGTGGGCCAAAATCTTCTTCCCCGCCGGCCAGCCAATCGTTGAACTTGATCACTCACCACCTCAGTCAGTCACTCAGGTACTCAGCTGACATTCGCTTAGGGGGGCCTGGACTGACTTTATTAGCATGCATGCAGCCATCTTAGTTTGAGTGCAAATTTTCAAAACACTTATTTCTATCACCATTTTTTTTTAGTAAGACAAAAAAATTTCCTTGATTTGTAGGTTATTTTGATTATCTTGCCAATGGGATAAAACACTTTGTGATTTTCAATGTTGTCAAACAAATAGTGACTTAAAGCAAGTTACTATTTGCTTGACAAGTGAAAATTTACTACCCCATTGGCAAGATAGTCAAAATAACCTCAAATCAAGGGCAAATTTTTTGTCTTATTAAGAAAAATGATGATAGAAATAAGTGTTTTAAGTCTTAAAATACGTAAATTCATCTTACCTAGTATTTCTTTCTTTTCATTTTTTGCAGTATTGACTTGTCTCATTTGTTGCTTTAGGTTATTTGTTCATTGCTTGGATAATTTACACAGTTGAAGTTCACTCAATGAATCATGTTTATAGTTTGTGTTCTTGTGCATGATTGAAAGCCATCTGAGTGCAATAACAGTAGTCCAGATTACATTCCCAAAAGGAGATTGATTCAATCAATTGACAAACACTAATTTTGGTTCACAAGTTTTGAAAATTAACCTTCCTGTCGTGTTCAGGTCAAATCTGACCAATTTACAACTTAAAACGCTCATAAATATTGTGTTTTACCTCTGATTGCCTCAAGGCCTTATGATATCCTCCACACCGTGCACTTGAACATATAAAAGTGATGATCACCACTTTCATTGAATTTTGAGTGGTTTAGTCAACCTTGTTACACCTGTGGTGTTCCTGGTCAAAAGTGACCGCCATAGGAAATGAATGGGTATCCAGATTATATTCATCCATCAGATAAGAAAACATCCCAGGCGCCCCGGTGGCTCATCGGTCTTTCCCAAGCATTTTGCATCATAAAGGCTGTGTCCTTCCCGCAGCGACCTGGGTTTGATTCCGGCTCAGGTCATTTGCCACATGTCTTCCCCAACCTTCCTGTCTCTCTACACTATAACTGTCAAATAAAGGAAAAATTCCCAAAAAATAATCTTTAAAAAAAAAAAAAAAAAAAGATGAGAAAACACCACCCCAACACACACACACTCACTCATACATATTCATTTAGGGATACATTTTCAGTGCTTACTTGTATTTACACTGCAGTTGTTCATGTTAACCACTACTCTGAGACATTGTTCACAGCTAAAAAGAGTGTTAAATAAAAAATTGGTGGTGATTAATGGTTTTTCTGTTAATTTAAGAGCAGTTAAAACAGACCGGTCAAATTTGACCGGGAACACGAAAGTAAGGGGAGGGGGGTGAACACGGCCGGAGGGTTAAAAAAAAGATAAGATATAATTACGAAATTCTATTCATTACGCACAAGCACAGCAGGAAAATAATTTGTTTGTCTGCTGAAATATGCAGAAGTTTTCATTTTATTAAAAAAGATTTTTTTTTAAATTGATGTAATTGTTTTTATTTTATGCAATGTATTATTTCATTTTTGTAATTATTCTGTGGGAGAATAACTTCATTTTATCATCCAGACACGGGTACTAAAACTAAATGAAAAGAATTGAATTAAAAATTTTTTTTTAAATGACTGCACCCACAAATAATGAAAATAAAAAATAATTTGCAGCATTTAATCACAAAAACAGGGGCGAGACAAAATCTACATTTCATTCCATACTTTCTAAAAATATAAAGAATTCTGTATGAATCACATCTTTGTACAATGTAGTGCATGCACTGACGCTGTGGATGCTTTCAAAGGCACTCAGTTCATCTCATTGTCATCTGCAGCAAATCAGCACTGTTCTCAAGCAATTATGGAAGAATGTGCTGCCTCTCCCCACTCGAGCTGTCACCATAGCCACCAACCCTCAAACCTCTGAATCGCCATTTCATGGTACTCAACCCAAATTACTAAGTCAAACGGTGGGATGACTGTTCTACCAAATTTGAGTTCTGTGATGGAACCCCAGTTCTCCTTCTGGTACCCCCCCCCCTCCTACAGGTGAACTGTCACACCCCACCTACCTCTCCCATACACCCGAGCTCCGAAGGCTTCCAACAGCTATATTTTCCCCCAAGGTTTCCAAAACATGACTCCTTGCAGTGTATCTCTCTCCTGTTCACAGATGATGAAATTCTAATCAAGGCGACTAAAAACTCCTCCGGGCTTACCCGTGTGTCACGAGAGAATCTGCGGTCTGAGGGGGAGTGGGACTTCATCAACATTACTGTGAAGGAAGGGAATATCACAGTAGACTCTCAACACTGGAGTACGCTCATGTACACGGTACAGATTCAAGTCCATTAGATGAACCTGCATTGTTAACTTCCTGCTGCACAGTAAGATCCTGAATTACAAACCCCAATTCCAATGAAGTTGGGACGTTGTGTAAAAGGTGCATAAGAACAGAATACAATGATTTGCAAATCTCATAAACCCATAGTTTATTCACAATAGAACGTAGACAAGATATCAAATGTTGAAAGCGAGACATTTTACCATTTGATGAAAAATATTAGCTCACTATGAATTTGACGGCAGCAACGCGCCTCAAAAAAGTTGGGACAGGGCCATGTTTACCATTGTGTAGCATCCCCTCTACTTTTAACAACAGTCTGTAAGCTTCTGGGAAATAAGGAAATTGCTGGTGTTTTGGGAGAGCAATGTTGTCCCACTCTTGTCTGATGAAGGATTCTAGCTGCTCAACAGTCCTGGGTCTTCTTTGCCGGATTTTTGTTTTATGATCCGCCAAATATTTTATATTGGTGGCAGGTCTGCACTGCAAGTGGGTCAGTTCAGCACCTGGACTCTTCAAAATGTGTATTTTACACCCAGTCATGTTACTGACATTGCCAATTAACCAAATTAGTTGCAAACTGCTTCTCCACTTATTTTTATTTGGACCACTTACTTTTCCAGCCTTTTGTTGCCCCTGTCCCAACTTTTTTGAGATGTGTTGCTGCCATCAATTTAAAAATGAACAATTATTTTTCCTGAAATGGTAAAATGTCTCACTTTTAACATCTCTTATGTTGTGTATGTCCTACTGTGAATAAAATGTGGGTTCATGAGATTTGCAAATCATCACATTCCATTTTTATTCACGTTTTACACAATGTCTTAACTTCATTGGAATTGGGGTTTGTTGAAAATTAAGCCAGGGATTTCAGTGAAAGTGAATTTAAACAGTAGCGTAAACGCATGACCCATCCCAGGAATGGGCAGGTAGGTCATTCCCATACCCCCTCTCTTACAAGCGCAGAATAAGAATTTAGACTGCACATATTTTACTTTTCAACACATAAAACATGCATACACACAAATGAATCTCAATTTTCATAGAGATAACGTAAAAGCATATAGTGGGTGAAGATATTAACTGAGCCTTGTATTAAGGGTTCTTAACTTTCATTATCTCTCCTGCATACTAGAGTCCCTGGGCAGAATAGCGACAACTCAAGCATAGGAGCCATTTTGTTTCCAGCACACAAAATCAAGCTCATTAAAATTGTTGGATTTTTTTGTTCGTCTCTCAGAAGGGAAATGTATTAATTTTGGGGGGAAAACAACAAACCAGCTGGCATTGGTTTTGACCGGTTTTGACAAGCATAGGAAGGGTAAAATGTTCGGACAACAGAAAAGAAGAGACGGAAAAAACTCATTCACTTTGAGAGGGTGCCCGACAACAAAATGGAAACAAAATGGCTGCGTGTCGAGATTTTTTTGGATTCCGCATGTCACAACTCTCTCTAAGAACTCCACCGTGAAATATCAAAGACAGAGTCCTGGAGCACACAGTTATAATCGGAGATTTATTGTGGTGCAGGTGACTGATGTTTCAACACAAAGTCTTCTTCAGAATCAAAACTCTGGTTGTGACTCCGAAGAAGACTTTGTGTCAAAACATTCGTCACCTGCACCGCAATAAATTGCCAGTTATAACTGCGTGCTCCAGGACTCTTTCCTTTGATATTTGATTTTATATCCCCTTTTTTTTCTAAGAGGCACCGCTTTTTGGCTATAGTTTGTCAGCTGAGGCACGTATTTCTCCTCGGTTTCAACTCTACCAACAAGTTTTTCCCAGCGTCCACTCTCACTCTGCCTATTCCCTTCTTCCTTTCTCTGCCATCTCTCTCCATTTTCCCTCTCTCTTTCTTGCTCTCTACAGATCACCTTTAAGAGGAGACCCATGGTGATTGTGTTGCACTTCATGTTACCCCTCCTCTTCTTTCTCATACTGGACCTGTGCACCTTCTTCATCTCTGATCACGGAGGGGAGAACTTGGGCTTCAAAGTGACCTTGCTCCTGGCCATATCCGTTCTGCTGCTCATCCTCAATGAAATCCTGCCCTCCTCGTCTGGCAAACCGCCGTTGATAGGTGAGGCAGGTTTGGTTGACGGCATAAGATCTCACGACTGAAAGGTGATAGGTGAGAATGCCATTGATTGGTGAGGCCAGTTTGGACTTCAAAACGGTGATAAAATGTCTTGGATTTTGTAGCTGCTTTGAACTAGTGTCCCTCTCGGTTCCTAAGCGCATCCGGACATGAAAGTCTTGAAAAGCCGGAATTAATTTGTACAGTAGGGTCTGGATGATATTGCTGCAAGCAACAGCTTGTTGAGAAAAAGCCAAAATTTATCCAGTCTGAGGGAAATGTTGTCTCAAATAGCAGTGTATTACCTTTGGTAAATTCACAGTCAACCCTCACTTCTTCCTTTGTCTTAAGAGTTACTTTAAACAAATGCAACAATAAATTCTGACACTAATGTCAACATTTTTCATATACCCTTCAACGTCTTCATAGTTGTTGGAATGAATTGAAGACCCTAGTGCTAAAAGTACTTAAACCACATTTTCACACACCACCAGGTACGGATGGGAAAACATATTTTATAGTCACCTAAGTTGACCTTCTCAATTTACTCAAAATGGACATTTTGTGACTTAAGTACTTTTAGCCTCAGCGTCTTCAATTGTTCCCAGCGATAGTGATTCTTTTTCACTTTCTGTTACTGCCTGGCAACTGCTTTTCTTAAATCCATTGAGTCGGCCTCCTCATCTTTCCGTGGAACCTTATGACATTTTCAATCAGGATTAAGGAAGAGTAGTAGGGAATTAGATGACAGGACGTATTTTTTGACATTTCGATGGCAGTCTATTTGCAGGAAAGATGCAAAATGGGAGCTAACTGCCTCATTTCTTTTGTGAATTAGGCAACTAGGTCACTCCTTGTCAGGGCTGCCAGCCAAACTATTTCCAGGTCATGGCTGTTCTTGGGGAGGGTTCCTCGCTTTTTTGAGAATTCGAATGCACCCTTAGACCTTTCTAATTGGCACCCCAAAGCCACTTCTTACAGACAAAACATTCACTCTGTTGCAGCCACCTACTGCGTTGGGACCTTTACGCTCCTTTTTGTGAGCCTCCTGGAAGCGATACTGGTGAAATACCTGATAGAGAAAGATGACACCGCAGTGGAGGGTCCGGCTGAAAGTGAGACTCACGTCAAAGAAGGTGACTAGCAGAACAATAGCTAATCCTACAGATTGCACTGCATTACACAACGTTTGCACTCAATGTATATTCTTATCACGAGTAACTCACGCAGATGACGTGAACAGTCAATTTTTACATGTGGAGATGCAATCTGTACAAAATCAATACGTAAGTCCATAAATTACAGTTATGTGTAACAATTCATTTCATCAATCTCTCCCATTTATGCTCAGCGAAGCGCTGCATAATGTAGTTCTATCATTGGACTGCAGAGAGAACTGCTTCCGAAAAAATTGCATTATTTGATGAAAATCAGTATGCCGCTAATGAAAATATGTGGTTATTGATTCTGATTCAATGTCAATTTGTAAATTTTTTCCCCATCTATTTAAAAAAAAAATTTATTAAGCAGTGCATAATTTGCATAAATGGACGAGCCGCCTCCGATGGCCAAATATATGTTCTTTTTTTTTTTTTTTGAACAACAAACCATGTAATTAATTTGGCTGAAAATGGCTCATTTTAAACTTGTTGTGATCGAACAAGTTCTAATTTTGGTGATTGTTTTCTGTTTCTGTACATTTTTCTGTCATTTGTACTTATGTCAATTGCGTGCGTGGTTTGCTTTGAGTATTATGAGGATATGAGGTTAAAAATCACCCCAGCAATGTAGCTGCCCATTAAATGTGGCACGGACTTAATTTTTCTGTTACTTTAAAATCTCTCCACCCCAGGCCTCTTAGAGCCGTCGCCGGACCCAGACGTCGACAGCGGTGTCGAGTGCACTGACTCCCAGCTACTGCGCCGCGCTGCCCAGGTGCTGCATGCGCTGCGCAGAGCATCCTGACCCAAACTGAGGCAAAGCAGGAGGAGAAGACGCCTCAGTACTGGACGCGAGTCGCCATGCGCCTAAACAAGGCATTCTTCAGCCTCTACTTCAGCGCCGTCCTCATGATGCTAGTCTACCTGTCCGTCCAGTGGAGTGGCTAATGAGCATCATATTTCAATATTTCTCATCATATTCATCAGTAAATCAATGACCATAGTTAATAACCATAATCAATAATCACTGTCAGTAACCATATTATGTAAGCAGCAGTAACACACATCACAAACTAAAAGTAGTATATGTATGTGTGTGTGTGTGTGTGTGAGAGAGAGTGGTTTGGCTGCCATGTCCTAATACACTTAGTTTTTTCCCCCAGACTCAGCATTCTCAAGCACTCTCAGGATTTGAGGTTCACTATCTTGCTCTCTTACCGTAAATCTTTTTATCGTTCGGTGATTCTCGACCCCTTTGTCAGTAAACTTTGTAGTTTTTTGCCTTTGGAGTAGACACGTATCCTGACACTTCTAACACATTCAAAACCTTGTTTCTAGTAGAGACTCTCTGTCAATAATCTTCACCCTCCCCCGAGCAAAGACACATCTTTACATTCACTCTGGGAATATACTATACAGGCATTCTATGTGGAATGTGTTAGGACAATGTAAACAGAAGCTCAGAAATAAATATGAGCTTTTTATCACTGAATGTTGATTATTCGACTTTAATTGATATAAAAAGTAAGCTTCTTATGTTTCTCTTCACGTTGGAGACAGTAAGATCAATTCTGCTTTAATCTCTGACCACATATCAATGATGATGTCTTTGTGTGTGTGTGTGTGTGTGTGTGTTTTTTTTTTTTGGTTATTGAACATCAGGTACAAGTAATTGGTGCAACAGCCCTGCAAAAAATGTTCTATAAGAATCCTATAGGACAGTTCAATAGAATTTCTATAGAACTTTAGTACCTGAAGTCCTATAGAAAAAAGTTTTATAGAAAATTTCTGTAGGAAACAGTTCCAAAGAAAATCTCCATAGAACTTTTTTCTTTCCCCATCAGACCCTTCCCAATTTGCATCCCTGTAGCGCAATGGCCAACTGCGCGCAACTCTGAAAAAGCTGCCAACCACTGCCAGCTGGTACGACCAGGGCTCGAACTCCTTTAACCGTGCTTTAACCGAGTGAGCTATCCAGCAGTTTGAACATTCAATGTTAAAAATAACCTTTAGAGTGGGTTCTATAGGAAATTTCTGTGGAAAAATTCCGATTGTACTTGATCCTGATCAATTTGAATAGCTTTGCTGTACCCAACAGATGGCCCGTTGTATGTCTTCATAAGCAAAAGAGGAAGACGAGTTTTCCATTATAGCATAATAAAGTTGTAATGCCTTACATTTATATTTTTGAATTGCTGCCGAGGAAATGGAAAGAGGTCTTCATATACCGTAACTGAAATATTGCTAAGTTGTGTGGTCAGTCAGTCAATCATTCGACTGATCAGAGAATCAATGAGTTAGTATGTGCCTGGTACCCCATGTGCTTAAGCACACGTTAAAGTTAAAAGGGACTAGATTTCCTTGCTGCTTCAGTATAGAGGATATCACTGCATATTGCACATTTTCATACCATGTGTCCGGTCTCTCACTTCTAGAACTCGGGTACACATAAGGTAAACTGACCCTTCGATAGAGCATTGCAAGGAGTCATAAGATGTCTTTTACATTAAGCTTTTGTTCTATTAGAAGGTCCTAAAGACCATCAAAGTCATATAGAACAGGTTTTTCAACTAGGGTGTTCTATAGGAAGGTCTTATAGAACAGCAATAATATTATAGGACTTTCTTTTCCATAGAGGTGTTCTATAGGTTTCTATAGCAAATTCCTATGGAACACACGGAAAATCCTATAGAACATGCTGTTCTATTAAAATGTTCTATAGAGTTCCACTGATGTTATATAGAATTATATAGAATTCCATAAAAGTCTTATAGAACTTTTTTTGCAGGGCTAGTATAGTCCACCACAGATCCAGTCGCCCAATGGCAGCACTTACAAAGAAAACAAAACATGTTCACATTCTTTGAGTTTCACACTGCGAGATACTTCCAAATTTTGGGTTATACTTTTCACCAGGGAACTTAAAAATAGCAAGCCTTGCGGAAACCCCAAGCTCCATTCGTTCCGTTCACTCCTCAGCCAGCACTTGTGTGCTCACAGAATGCTAAATGATCTTGTTTTTTTTACACAATCTTTGGCGTCCCGTGACCGTTTGCTTTTGATATCTACGCGTGCGCACTCTGCATCGAAGTGTGGGACGTCATCAAGCGACTGACGTGCTGTTGTGTTCCGAGAAACTAGCCACGGAGGCTAAAATTATGGAAAATGACTGATAAAGTTGCGTTTTTCATTGAGCCTGGCCGCTGGGCCAGTTTTACTTCGTTGACAAGAATGTGTAGTTAATTAAACTGACTCAAAACAAGGTGGACAGATTCCGCACTCGGAGGGCCAATTTAAATTGGCCAGCTGTCAACGGTGTAACGTTAGCGTTACTTGACTCAAGCAGACGCCAGGTAAGTCTGACGTTAACCGGTCTGATGTTAGCAAGCCTAGCATCAGTGGCTACATTGCTGCTAACCTGAACTTATGCGTGGAAACGTGATATGCGGTGGCAATAGAAAAAAAACGTTGTCTGCCTAATTAGCAGCTAGCTTCGTGGCTAAGGTTAACTGTGTTGGGTGGCTACTGCTGGATAACTGCGTGGTGATATCCCAATACCCAAGACTTCCCTGACAATAGACGAGCTGTTGTCACAACATTTATTTTAAAAATATAAAAATAAATTATATATATTTCTTAGCTGTCGGAACAGTTTGCTTGCTTGCTAATTGGCTACGAGTGAATATTCCGGACATGCGTGCATAAAGTCTGCATAAAACTATTAAATTGTACTAGTTGTGGCTGACTTGCTAGGTATCGATACGGAGTAGCAGATTTGGCACAGCAGTACTCTTACCCATTCAAAGTCAATGCAAAGATTCGTGTCTTTGCCTTGACTCTGAATGTAATCTGTCGTGCGAAAAATTCGTTTCGCGACCAGTGTGAAAGCGGCTTAACGTAACTATTTTTATTTTGGTAGCGAAGTAAGTGAATTAACTTGCATCTTCGGTACAACATATAAATAAGTTCATGCCATTATACTAATTGTCGGGGCCACCTTTTCTCAGTTCCTTTCAGCCATAAGTAGTTATTCAAGTAATGACGCGCTGAAAGTCATACTAGCGCACCTATCAATATCCTGCCAATCTTGAAATTTAGTTGGGAGGAATCCTTAACCAAAATAGTGCCGAAAACGAAACTGCTCTCAGCGGTGTTTTTGGGTCAGTGAAACTGCAATGCCGGAGATGGCGAAATCCATTGCGCAATTTTGAAAGACAGCGCCTTTAAAATGATTATTAATATTGAATTCACATCTGTCCAGTGGTTCTCAGTGTCCGGGGTCAAATCCACTTCTACCCACAATTCATGAGTTTTCGATAAGTTGCTGCGGTCTCTGCTGGCCCATCTGTCAGGAATGTTGACAAACAGTTTGAAGATCAGGATTTTTCACGATACGAATCGCGACATTTCATGACAACGTAACGGTTCTCTTGCTGGCCTGGAGCGTCGAACGTAACAAGGTAAAGCGTGTATTAGGATTGTACGCTGAGCTTTAAGTTCTTGCTGTTATGTTTGTTACAAGCTTGTTTATCTGCCAACGTGTGAATAGCTTGGGATGACTCGACATGATCGCTTCCTACTTCACCAGCCATTCCATTTTGACATTCGGCTCTCATGCCCCGTTCCCTATCGTCAGCTGATGTTAAGTGACGTTTACTTCGTTGGTAATGGTATCTAATCTAAGGCAATGTTGCTGTGACTAAGTAGCTTGCAGATTTAAATAAATGAAATGGATGATTGAATTTGTATTATCGTTTGAGCGGGGACTTCTGTTATTGGGTCTACTTAAAATTTGGTCAAAAATGTGATGGCGAGTTAACAGGAACTTTAGCTACGAAGCAGGAAAGGGTGCTGATCTACACTAGGTTTTTAATTATCGGATAAACTTTACAAAATATTCCGAAAATATTAGCTGCATTCGACAAAATAAACATTTTGCGTCTGAAAAAACTGCATGAGTAATTTCAACAGATTGAACCTTTACATGCATTTTCATTCTTAAAAATTACGAAGTTAAGTAAAGTTTATGAGATATGAGGGGGTCGATTAGCTTACTTTACTTTACAGACCAGCAAGGACGCTGATGCATACATTACCTTTACTATGTAAATCCCTAGAGCCTTTACCAGCAATAAAAAAATAAATTGAATGTTGCCCTCCTTTTTATGAGCGTCTATTTTGGGGGCACGGCCTGAATTTTCTTTATTTTTCTTTATTTATTTATTTGTTTGTTTATTTATTTATTTTTTTGAGGATTTCAGTCTCAAGTGTTCTCAATGCGAGGAACCTTTGTTTATGCTTTGGAGATTTTGCTGACAAAATATGTAAAATAAAAATGGCTCAGTACATTGTATTTTTTGGTGATTTGCATTTTATACGACTGATAAAGCACTCTCATGGACATTACTGTTTAGTCTGTCCATTTTGTTGTCTCGATACTTGTTGTTTACCGAAGTCCTCGTTCTGAGTCTCAGGATGTTCATAATGTGTTCTTAATCTTGAACATTTTTTCATCCTCAACGGTCTTGGGTAAAAAAGGACTCTTGTGAAAAGAGTATTATATAGACTTGATCATTCCTCTGATGATTATTTTCTTCTGTAGGTTTTGTGACGTAGGCAGCCGACGCCTGCTCGGACGGCGCACATCATGGCCGGCGGTATCACGGAGTCCGGGGAGCCCTACTCTCCGTATGTAAGTGCCTCGTCTGGTTTGTGTTGTTCACGACGGGAATGCTGCTCGTGTGCATATTATTTTGCATGAGAGCCTTCAAGCGTGTCGCAAGAGCGTCACATGCCTTCATTCTTTTGGTTTTGTGCGCCAAGTAAGCGCAATCATCTCAGCACTTGATTCCAGCCGACGCACCTTAGACTGAAAACCCTTTTATTCCCCATTGTACTTTGTACAGAATGTGAACTTTATCTTCCTGTGGGGTGCATAAATCCGTGAAATTTGTGCATATTTCAAACTTGGACGTAGGTTTTCAGTCTGCTATCTTGCCATTTGTCATGAAAGGCCGCAGATGTAGTTTGTTTTGAGCGAGCAGCAGTAATTTGAGAATTTTTACAGCATTGTAATCATAAGTTGCTTTCATTGCTTGATAGTTTACCAAAAAGATGACCATAAATTCCAGTACTTTGTCTTTTGGGATTGTCAGATCGGTCTCCAGTCTGGGCGGTTTGAAAGCTGGGTAATCTTTTTCCTCTAGTCACAAAATTGATTTTCCGCGGGATGACTTTTTGCTCAATACATATGTTTATTTGAGCGAACTATTTGTTCTCTACTGTGTCATAAAAAAGTACAGTTAATCCCAGAGAACAGGCAGTGATATTTGTTCTCAGTCACAGACAAAGGGCCCACAGGACCTCATTCCTGGGCTATTCTTTTTTTTCCTCGCTCTGCCCGTGTGCAGGGGAAGTGAGATCAATCTGTGGCTCAATAACCCGCAGCAGGGCCTCGGCCGTCTCTGAAGCAGCAGAGCTCTCTCACGTCAGCAAAACGGAAGCATGTTTCTGTTTGTTGCTTACGCGGCGTTCTTGCGGTTTGAACATTAGTCCCGACCCTGGGCAGTTCCTGGGTCTATACTCCGCGTGACCTGTACGGCTGACTAAGAGCTGAATCTTTAAAGGGTCAGACTGGAGATGGCCGGCTCGTGGCGGACTTTAATCTTGTCCCAGCAAGGCTCTCCGGTACTCAGATGCTTCTGGCTACTAGCAGCAGCGTGAATGTATATGCCTCCTCAGCTAGTGTTGTTGTTTTTGACTGTCTCTTGTAGGACAGGAGCTATGATGAGATAAATACCCTGGTCTCACTGACTGCTGTAGAGTTGCTGGTTCAAGCCCCCAATGGGATTCTGACTTCTATCTGCAGAGATGAATTTGGGAAGAACGCTGCCTTTGGAAGGCCCCTAACCCTCCAAAATCACCTCAGGGGCCCCTCTCCTTTTTACCCTCAGCCCTGACTAAGAGGCAGAAGGGTATTGTCGTCACATGCGATGTCCGTCTGTCTGTATGTCCATCTGTCCCATAAACTTTTGTTTTCTGCACGATAACTCGAAAACGCCTTACGCAATCAACGCCATTTTTGCTGTGATGATTGGTCTTGTGTACCTACAGAGGCCTTTCGATTTTGACGTCGTTTAGATGTTCACAGTATGGCCGCCTCAGCCGCCATCTTGAATTTTGTACTCCGCACGATAACGTGACATTGCCTTCGTCAGTCTGCGGCATTTTTGCTCTGTTGCTTGGTCTTGTGAACTTAGAGAAGCCTATCGAATTTGACGGCGCTCGAATGCCCAGTATGGCCGCCACAGCTGCTGTCTTGAATTTTGTATTCCGCAGGATTACTTGGAAAATAAAAGCCTTCGTTAATTTATATTCATTCCAAACGATCCAGGGGCTGAGGGGTAACGCCCGCTTGCTGCGGCTATTTTTCTCTCTGTCTGTCTTTTTGTAACTGCCCTACCTGCCCTTTCTCCCAGGGCATCCTCGGAAAAAGAGAAACATGTTTCTGATGGTTATTTTAAGGGTTGAGAGAGCCCCAGTTCTTCATTTCAAATGGCTCTCTTTGCTTGTTTTGACTGACACATTGAAGGGGGCGGGGCAAGCTGGAATTTGTTAATGCACTTGTGTTGAGGACTGTTTAATTAAAAAGTCTTATTTCGCTGCTTGAGAAGGATGACCTTCGACGATCAGGTGTGTTGAATCTTAAATAAAATTGACCAGTCTTGGTGCAGGTTTTTGTTCCAGCCCAGAACTAACAGGGCTTCCCAAATCACGGCTCCTCGAGGGCCGAGAACCACTAGTTTTCCACCCTCCCATTCCACTGACGCAATCTGGCCAATATTGGTGTTGATAATTGTTCTTGGAGCCACTTGGCAGGTGAGAAAACCTGGGCTGGATCTGGATTCCCGGGCCAGATGTCAGCAGCCCTGTCCTAAGGCCATCTGATGCTGTTTATGAAGGTTTTCTCAACTGAATGTTATGATCCATTAGACATTTGAAACTGGTGAGATAAAATACTGGATGCTAATATGATAAAGCGTCTGTATTGCCATCTGTACAGTGCAATAAAGTTGTTCTTCAGGAGCTGGTGTGTATTAAAATTTCCATTTGATGCTGTGCACCTGCGCACCTTACCTGGGAGCTCCTGCCCAGGAACGGAAGCAAACTGGACTTCATGACTCTGAGCCATCATGAGTGTCACATGATCAGCACGCACTCAGACCTGAGCAGTGAAAGCGCCTCATTGCCTCATGGTAGTTGGAGTGTAATAAATTTTGAACTACACATAACGTGCGTCTGATGAAAGTGGTGCATGCGTGGTCCTTATAGGTGCTATAAAATGAAATTGTAATGTCGACAATGAAGAAAGTAAGTGTTTGTTTCGAGTTGTGATGGTGCCTAAAAATGGATGAGGCGCTGGCATGGTTGACAAAAATATGAATGTAAATGCCTAAATTTTGCGTGACAGGTTCTACAGTACATTCGCTCTGACCCCAGGTCCCCACCTGCAACATACTCCTGTATTTTCTGTTGGGCCTAATTTTTCCCTCGAGGATGGTGTCATCGCACAGTGAGTGGGCAAACATGCCTCAAATGTTTGTTAACCTTTTTTTTTTTTTTTTTCCCTCTCTCTTCCCCCCCCCTCTCTCGCTTTCTCTCTCTCCAGGTGGGGCTGGTGTACATGTTTAACCTGATCGTGGGCACGGGGGCGCTGACCATGCCCAAAGCCTTCGCCACAGCCGGCTGGGCGGTCAGCCTCGCGCTGATTTTAATCCTGGCCTTTATGAGGTGAGCGTCGGCACCTGCGCTCGAGTCCGTCTGTTCACAAGCCTGTCCCCTGCAGTACACTTTGTAAACTCCAGAGGGAGCCAGTTCCCGCCGAACCTCGACTTACACTTGCGAATATTTTTTGTTGTAGCGGTGGAAATTGGTTCAGTAAAAGCGCCAATGGTTTCTTTTATGCAAACTAAGAAAAAAAAAAACTGAATGGTGACATTTTGTAAGGAACTAAAGAATAGAGTATGAAATAAGAATCGAAAGACCACGACACTGGACTCCTGTTCATTTACTGGCATTTCTCCGCTTTTTACTCGTGTTTCTAAAAAGCCTCTTTTTTCACCTGATTTCTTTCATTGCATTAAATAACATACTTTCGTCAGTCAACCTAATTCAATGTGGTTCCCTCAATACTACTTCTTTTATTATAACATAGACTTTTTTTTTCCTGGGCTGAGTTTCAGCGTTTGCTGACCTCAGTTTATGGCATTCCAGAGCACTGACATTTTCAACAGTCAGAGATAAGCTTGGGCGCAAGTTTTGGGCGCAGACAACTTTTACAATAAGTCCTGTCTTCTCCCTCCAGCTACATGACGACCACCTTCATGATCGAGGCCATGGCGGCCGCCAACGCACAGCTGCGATGGAAGAGGCGGGAACAGGAACAGGTGAACACTTCCTGTCATCACTGTCTGTGCTCTTCTTGGGTCACAGAATTTCTCAGTCGGATTACTTCGTGGGTCACAGAATTTCCATTGTTTCCATATAACAGGCTAATTATGCTCTGTGGACTACAGCGTTAAAACAAGCTTTGCTTGTCGAATCTCATTCAGGTACACTACCAGTCAAAAGTTTTTACACACCCTAAGATCTTGTCAAGTCTTTATCTTGCATGTATGTTTACAATAAAGAAATCACTGAAACCCGATAATTGTTTATCACAAATAATAAATTTACAAGAAAATTCCACAAGGAATCCAGCGCAGGTGATTGAAACGATCGGCTCGCTGTCATCCCCCTGAAGCTGCTTGATAATGAGTTGATCATTTGAATCACCTGTGCTGGAGCAGAGAGAGATCTAACACATGCAGGACAGGTGTGACTCCAGGAGAGGTTTGGAAAGCGCTGGATTAGACCATCGTTACTGATCTGCTTAAATATTGTCAAAATGACTGATCCTGGTTTTTCTTAATTAGTTTTATTATATACATGGTTTATACACTGGGCTTCTGTTTTCATACCTTTCTGTTATACATGGTTCCCGCGGTCATGAAATTCCTGGAAAAGTTATGAAATTTGGAAACCTGTTTTCCAGTCTGGAAAAGTTATGGAATTAACGAACGGTTTTGGAAAGGTTTGGAAAAATACACTGTTTTGCCTAATGCGTATAATATGTTCACTAAATCCCCAAAAGATGTCTAGAGTTTACTGCAAAACTACAAGCTATTATTTAAAATCGAACGCGACACCGTTGAAACTAACATGACGTTTCGTGATACACGTAGGTACCATATGCAGCTAGTTGGCGGGCGGCGAAATTTTTTTCCCACCGGACTTCTTAATACAAACTTTATCTCATTAGCTTACAGCCAATAAGAATCGAGCACATGCTTTTGTTTGCCTTTTGACGCACATGGGCTTGTACCCTCTATGCACGTGGTAACTTGGTAGCTGTTCGCCGGAATTTAAAGGGCACCGTTTTACGAATAACGCCAGTTGAATTTTCCCACTGCCTCGCTTCAAATTAGTCTAATAATAGCATCAATGTCAATCAGAATAATGAATGAAATAATGTGAATATAATAAGATTTCAATACAAACACACAACTATTTAAGTTTATGGTCGACGTCCACCTATGGCCCAATTGGTTTCTCTCCAAGTCATTTTCCTGCATTATACACTGTTCAAAAATATTTCATTTCCATCCTGGCATTTTTTTTTTGTTTGATTACCCAGGTTCGCTTGCGAAACTCAATGATTTTCTCAGGTCGATGAACACGTCATGCACGTAAATTGAATAGACCGCAAAGAAACCCGATTCCCGATTGTAGCAGAACGGAGTGTATGAAAATATTGTCACTATTTGCTTTGAAATTCTCCTGCAAGTTTTCTCATTCCAAATAACACATTTTCCATATTTTTTAAGCATGTTTGTGTCGACATTATTGTGATGCATGTTTGTGTAAATGCCGATGTTTGATTTTCTGAGAAAATGGGACCAAACGTGAAGGAAAGGACCCCAATTCTGGCTTGAAACACATAATTAATTTTTTCTCTAATCACGCAAAAATTCCAAATTGGAATTCTATCCGAACATGCGCAACATTTTAAACAATATACACTTTGGTTCATGACTGGGGCATTTGTTACGTTTGAGAAAACTTGCACGAAGTGATTTTGATGATCTTCGGGGGGGGGGGGCTCATGAACTCCACCAACTTGCGTTTTTTCAAATTTCCTTTTCATACAATGTTGCAATACAACATACGTCATTGACAGATAGCTTAATTTGATAGGACTCGGCCCACACAACTGAATAATGGGCTGATGTTATTCGCACTTATACGTGTGGCCAATGCTGAATTTTTTTTCTTGGCCACACTTATAAGTGCGCCAGTTGATGACCATTCCAGTTTTTAGAAAAAGTACCGCTTAAAATAATTTTGGCCTAGAAAAAAAATTTAGCTTTGGACACACTTAAAATAAATGTGGGCAATGGAGCAATGTGCGTCTTAGCCACACTTATAAGTGCGTCTAACACGAATTTCGATCAATTTTTGTGCTTGGACGCACTTAAATAAGTGCGAATACTTCGAGTCACTTTGATAATATCAAGTTTAGCGGCTACTGTGGTGTCAAAAGGTGGACGTTGACCTTAACTTTCTCTTTACATGTACTCTGAAAGCTTCCATATCACCATGGCGTGTTCACCAGAAAAGTACGTTATGCCGTGGGCCAAAACCTGGATCCTTTATCGTCACTTTGTGGAAACTTTCTGAGGGCAGTTCAAGTATTTTTCCATCAGAACAAGTATGATGCGCAGATATTATAAAATGAAAATATTCTCAAAAAGTATGTGCACACTCATGAGAACAATTAGTTTGCAGCTTTGTAAGAAACATATTTTTTTCCTGTACTGCGATAAGCACTAGGCCTCCTACAGACGAATGCACTGACAATTTTGCATATCACTCATACGAAAAGAAAATCTCACGAAAGACAGCTATTCTATGAAACCTTTCCTCAGTTACAGTCTTTAATGGTTACATGTCATGTCAGTGTCATTTAAACTTGGCTAACTCGACGACGCCCCCCAGATTCTGCGAACAATGCACGGAAGCAAGGATAATGCACTCTATGTGTGCAATCTTTATTTATTGAGCTTTCAGGGGTTGCAAAGTACATTATTATGCACTCTATAATGCACTCTAAATAATAATTTGCAATTGTTCAACATCTGTTCCAGAATATATTAAATACCATCTGTTTATTACCTCTTCAATGTTTTTGCCTTCTTGAGCATTTAAATGTAGCACTTGGTTATTTATTGTTGTTTGTTTGTTTGTTAAATATAATTGAGAAAATGCAAGAATGGTGCCATAGGCCCTTATGCCATTGTGTGATGCCCTAGGATAGGTGGTAGATAGACACAGCTTCCCTTCCATTCTCCATGCTACATTTGTGCTACACTGCTTAGGGCTTAGCGCACTGTAGAAGCTCATTATGGCGCTCTTTGTTCGCTATTATAGGCCTTATCTATTTTAAACTAAATCATGGAAATTAGGTAAAATATTATGGAAAAGTTTTGAAAAATCACTGGTAAAAAAGTCTGGGAACCCTGGTTATAAAACCAATATGAGACTATTACACAAGAACAAAATATAAAAATTGTAACAATTACAGAAAATATTGGGGTGTGCAAAAACTTTTGACTGGTAGTGTACATGTAACTGATAACTGGCACAATGCGTTTAACACCCATCATTTGTAATGGTGGCTATCACACGCAGGCAGGGTATTAGAAATGGGTGGTGAATGGAATTGGCTCTTGTCACTGTGTACATTTAAAATTCATTGACGTAAGTGTTTGCTGGGCTCTGGATGTCCTGAACTGGGCCTTGTCTCATAAAGGGCTGTTATTCATCTGGTCCAGTGATCCTGTTCATGATGCAGGGCCCCGGTGTTCTGAATGTGTGGCCCCCGGGGTGCTGAATACATTATGCATCTTACTCTGTTGCCCCAGTGTGTTTGAAGAATAAACTTGGAAGTCTAATTCTACATTCCTGTGGGGCATTTTTCAATGAATAATGTCAGTAATGTATTCTGGTGTTTTATTTTGATCGTGTGCAATGCAATAATGCAATGCATTGAAGGCAAAGTGAATGTGAATGGCGTCCTATACCTAATGGAGACGGTGATATATTTTTTATTAACTTTATTACCAAACCGCACCGTGGGAACAGAATCTAGGCATCCTAGCCGGACAGCTGTTGTCTTTAAAAAGTGTTATGAAAGCCTGTGTACTGTAGCCTGGTAAAACCAGACTCTGCTACTTCGCTTTGCTTCGTACACAGAGCCTGGACAGTCGTCATTGACAAGTGTTTACTTCCTGGTGGGTGGGCGCTTGTCAGAAATTTAAAATCATTGGTGCACCCGTAAACTAATCACTAACGTTTGGCGATGACGTATGTTATGCGCCGGCTCAGCCGCCTAGTACTTCCGCCGGAAACTACAGTCCTTCATACCAGCAGGAATGCAGCGAAAACAAACTGATCAGTACATTAAAGTTAATACTGTACATACATATGCCCATCTACCAAATTTTAGCCTTCAATCATTCACTTAAAAGAACCAAAGGTGCTCTTTCTGTTCTCCTTACAAGAAACAAACTGTTGAGCTATCGTTTTTCCTGCAGATACTGCTGCTGTTAAAAAAAAAAAAAACGTAAGAGACCCGAAACCAACGGCAGAATCGGCGAGAACAATGCATTATTTACATCAGGACAAAATCTGCGTTGACACGAAAACTGAATCGTTAACCATATTTGCGCTAACATCATACCGAGCTCACTATCTATCTTTATAGCAACACAGTTTGGCTCTAAGCGTTTGGCTGTCTCAGACAGCCATTTCATTCATGGATAATGACAACATAACACTGAGACAGCGGATTGGTCTTGTGACATGAACAAAAACACAGCTTTTAAAAAGTTTGCTGCTCACTTAAATAGTGTGAAATTCGCGGGCAATGTAACGCTAGAAGCTACAGGCTGGCTGAGGTGGTTCGGCTGTCACTCAGAGATGAACAGGGTGCCTATTTCATGATGGCTATTAAGTAGATATGACAAACTGTAGGGAGTAGCGCTACAACATAATTTCCATTCAAAAAACTAACCAAACATTCATCTTGTTGTGGCTATAGGTCGCTGATACCCGGGATTTTCTCCACGACAGAGCGAATGGCCTCCAATGTTTCTATATCCGTAGCCATTGTTGATTTCGGAGACAACAATTTCAAACTCGGCGCAGCGGCTACATCATGGCTCTCGGCCACGCCTTCTGTTCGTTGGTTGGTCCGGCGTATTTTCTACGGATGGTAAACGAGGCAGAGCTCCGAGTGATCAAACTGAGTACTGAAGTGAAATGAAATTAAGCGGAAGTACGAAGGCTGGCGGAGTCAGGCTATGTGTACTGAGCTGTAAGGCTAACATTGACATTTCTCCCCAACTGGAAAAAAAAAAAAAAACATGTGTACAAACATTCCTGGAATGTTGTTACAGCGTTGTGGCATTGAGATGACATTGCGAAGACATTGGCAGTAGTGATGTATCTGTGTTTTTGGAGCGTTCGTCTCTGCCTCTCTCTGTAAACTCTGTGCTGTAGATGCTGTTCTGCTCCTGACACTTTCAATGTCGCCCGTAATTGAAGTGGAATTGAAACAGATCTGTGACTCTCTGCAGATGAGGAGTTATGAGGGGGACTTCAGCCAGGCCCCTCTCTCTCTCTCTCTGTCTCTCTGTCTCTCTCTCTCTCTCTCTCTCTCTCTCTCTCTCCTCTCTCTCTCTCTCTCTCTCTGTCCCTCTGTCCCTCTGTCTCCAATCCCTCTATTTCCCCTCCTGTCTCTCTTCTTATCACTTGTATCTAGCCCTCATTTATCTATTATTCTCTCCGTCCCCCTCTCTTTCTCTCTCTTCCCTCTCTCTTCACTTTTCTCTCTTCCTCTCCCTCTGTCTGTCCCCTTCTCTCCCTCTCTTTCCGTCACTTTTTCTACACCCACTTCTCTCTTTCTTTGTGTCTATACCCTCTCGATCTTCCTCTCTTTCCTTTGCTCTGTCTATCCCTCCCTCTCTCCCTCTCTTTCTCTGTCCTCTTGTGTTTTCTGCTGCCTTCTCTCCCTCTCTATCACTCTTTCGTTACCGGTGACCTCACAGCTCCGTTATAGCTGATTGTGCTTCGCAGAGCAGAGGGCGTTTATCTGTACTGTAGCGTGTCGCAGCTCTCACTGTTAGCGCGCGGTTAGCAGCAAGGCACAATGTGTCATTACTCACGGAGTCAGAGTTGGCACGGAGCTCCAGAACGAGTGATCGCCGTGTCACACCCAGGGCCGCCGCGGTCGCCGAGCCGGAACCCAGCATGCGCTAGCTGTTGATGTCATCGTTAGCGGAAGAGTTTTAGCGCCGAGACTCTGCGGCTGCCTCTCTCCGTGTGACCCTCGCTGATGTACCTGACCTTTCACCCTGCAGGTGAAGGACAGCGACGACTCTTCAGACTACTCTGACGATGAGGTCATCATCCGGGGACGGTCGGAGCCTCTGGAGGCGCGGCCTATTTTGTCCATCCGTGAGTAGATGGCGACCCTATTCAAGAACGCGAGTAATCGTAGTCCTCTTGATAGGAGTATTTGCTTATTGTGTATTTGTCCAAGTGTGTGGGGCAGATTATTTTTCACGCTGTTCAAAGGTCTGGATTCCTCTGCGGCATCATTATTGACCTGAAGTCCAGCTCAGCTCTGTGTATTAACAGTTTCACCGAAGGGTGAGCAGTATTGATCTGTGTCATCGGTGAGGAAACTCGTTTCTCGTCTCTGCGGTCACGTACGTCTCCCTTTCTTTCAGAGCGAGGCGGGACGTCGGTGGACCAGTTCGACATCGTGGAGAGGGTGGAGATGGGACAGATGGCCTCCCTGTTCTTTAACAAAGGTGGGGTTTCCATGGCAACCTGTGGTAAACTGTCGCAGACCCCTCCCACATTCAAACATCAAATCAGTTTTAAGGTTAAGTTTGACAGCCAATTCTGATAACCCCCATGTAATTACTTTTCAATGTGTTGTCATCGTATTTGAGTGGGGGCGGGAAGGGGGAAGGAAATCACTTCGATCTGCAAGCTGAAAGATATTTCCGTCGGACACCTTTCATTACGTGCATGAAGTTATTTAGCCTGTTTGTGAGCTGATTACTGGGGTCGAATTCCTGGTTATTAACCTGGTAACCAATATGCAAACTAATGCACTCTGAAGATGACCAGCCGCGTGTCTGCTCTCGCTTGGGTTTGTTTAAAATGCAGCCCTGTCGTCTCTCAGCGTTCAGGATGCGTGCCTAATTTTTCGATCGGCTCATGAAGTTCGGGGGCTCCATGTGCTTACACGATTGGCTTTACCTGGGCAGATGAATATCACCATACTGTACACCTCTTTATACAAGCTGCTTAACTACCCTGGAGGAAGTATGCTAAGTGTCTTATCTACAATTACCAGTGATAAACGGGTACTGTGGACCTGCTCTGATTGCCCACCATGCTCAACTAACGCCGTTGTCTCCGAAAGAAGGTAGTCAGCGCTCCTCTGAGCTTAAGCGGGCAAAAATGCATAGCTAGTACATACAAATCCGTAAGCTAGCTGTAAACTACTACATGCATGTTGCCCCCAGTTTTTATGCATTATTATTGGGGGTGGGAACGTGTACAAAAAAATTCTAAACGTGTACACGCGCCGTATAATTGCGTGTACACGTGCCTTCAGAGTTTGTGGATTTTGACCGCTATGCAACCGTTAGAGGGCACTGTCACCATTCCAATAACACAGTGCACACATCCATTAACGCAGTTATTAGCCAGATACATTTATTAAATCAATAGTTGGTAACGGTGAATTTGTAGGTTACTCCAGTACAAAATTACGGCCACATCAGATTGGCATAAAATCACAACTAAATGAATAATGTTGGGCCCTTTCACCATTGTAAATGAATTAACCATAAACGAAAATCATAATTTTGACAAGCAAGAACATGGACATTAATGAATTCTAATAGTTTAGCTCTGATTTTTTTTTTTTTTTTTTTTGGTCATAGTCCTTATTATTGTACCTTGTTTTTGTACAATTTTGATTTGTAAATTCAAACAGAAAACTGCATCCCTCACTCACAGCGGGAGCTGCGTTTCACTATCGTTACGTTTCATAGCGTTATTAAAGTGAATTGTAATTGAGGAGGAAAAGCAGCTGAATTGAGAAACACTTTTTACATCCACAACGCTAAAACAAAAAGAAATGTTAACAGCGTTTTACGTGTTCTCATTCAAATAACAAAATGAATATCGTCGGCCTGTTGGTAAAACCTCGTATCTTCAAAATGATGAACTTCACAGGAAAATAAAAAAAAAAATATATAAATAAAAAAATAATATAAATATAATTTAAAATATAAATAAAATAAAAAAATGTTTAATTTTGCATGTAAGAATAGTGGACATACGCGTTTTTGTTTCTTATCAATTTGGAGATACGAGGTTTTATCAGCAGGCCCGACGGTATGCTTTTCTTTTAACGAGCAGACGCGAGGATGACATTGTGCATGCAAATATAGGCGACCGACAAAACGTCCACCAAAAATGTAAAAAACAGGCATGGGGCAATTAACTTAACTAGTTACTCCAACAAGTTAACTTAAGTGATGAAATTTTAGTATTAACTTAACTAGTTAATTTCCAAATCGACATTAACTTAAGTTAATTTTGACAAGTTAACTAGTTAAAAGTTAACTTTGTTGTTTCCATGCCATCGACAATATTTTCAAATACGTTGATTGACTTAACTACAGAGTTGTAACTATAAGTTGTTTAACAAAAACATTTTGTAGTAAGCAAAGAATTCCAAAAAAATTCAAGCATGACAAATCCAACATTTTCATCAATCATCACTTTAATCGTCAAAGAAAATAAATGGATTAAATGCAAACATTACCTTGAGATGGCCCAAAAGTTTGAGGAACTTCCATCCACTACTTACACCTCCTTTTGGCAGTGCTTACACTGAACTTTGTAACTGCCTTTGAGTACAGCTCCAGGAGGAAGTTTAAATTCCTCTCTCACATCAACCTTACTCATTTTGATATCTGAACACTTGTGAACTATAGAATTTATGTTAACAATCTGACATAAATTTCAACGTGGATATGGGGTCATATTGAGTTCTAGCTCCTTATAGATGAAAGCACAAGCACATCTCATATGTCACAAATCACCACACCTGAACAGGGCATTGCAATTATTTGTGACAATGTGAGCATAATTGAAGACCTGGGTGCAAAAAGCACTTAAGTCACATTTTCCAAAAAATGAGCTGACACTACTACCATAAAGTAGAGTGTCATGTGCATCATTTAAAGCCAAAAAATTCCAAATATAAGTACTCAAGTCCTCAATACTGATATACGGCCTTCCCTGAATCTGCAGAATTTTTGTGCAAGAAATACTCAGGTCCTTGACGTCATCAGGAACAAGTGCCTAAGTCCATGACTGTCCAATCAGCTGCTAGTATGTGTCATGTGACAAGTGTAGCAAAAATGACTGTTTGGCAATCAGAAAATGATTGAAACGGCATTTGTGTGGTAAAAAGTACCAAGTCCATGCATTTTATGGCAATAAGTACCGAAGTCCAGGCATTTTATGGTAAGAAGTACCAAAGTCTGAAACTGATTTTCTTGTTTTTTTCGTAATAAAGCATTATTTTTCCACAAAAACAAGTCTGTCTACTTTGTATAACCCTTGGGACTAGCAGTAGGCGCCACTGAATGTAATCTTTTAAAAAAAAAAAAAAAATCTGCAGCATGTTTTCAAAACTTTGACCCTTAATATCTCAAAAGTGTTATTTTGTGACTAAAGTACATCTTGCGCCCAGGTCTTCAATTTCTCTCCAAATGACCTCCTGCCTGGGTCTCAGCAAATGCTCCTACTCCACAAACATGGGTGTGGCTTCTTCACAAACAATCACATATCTGCTCAATCGCTATTGCAATTAAGAGGTTGATTATTATGAAATCACCCTACCTGCCAGTAACCCTGGCTTCTTTTCCATGCTGGAAGACATGCTAATTGCTATTAAGTAACAATATTAATACATTAAATTTGAGATGGGACAAAAACTTTTCCATTGGTTAGAATTTAAAGTAATTAAAATCGTATAATTGGATAAGCGAAGATTATTTATCATTGTAAAACCATAATAATTATTATGGGGACAAAATCTCATCATTGCGGTAGTTAGATGTTTACAAAAAATACATAAGTAGTCTGCATTATCAGGTCAACTTTGTAGCAAAAATTTTGAAGTTAATCAAAAATTAATTTAAAATTAATTGAAAAAATCAATTAATCTGCAAAAAATCAATTAAGTTAATATCCCTTCTCAAAAGTTAACTAGTTAAGTTAATGGGATTTTAACTTGACTTGATTAAGTTAACGATTAAGTTAATTAATCGCCCCATGCTTGGTAAAAAAAAAAAAAAAAAAACCAAAAACACACAGTGAACAATATGTGAGATAAAAATACTGAGCTATTAACCAATCGTGTTTTAAAGCAACATAAAGAGGAATTGAGCCTGGAGACGATGGCTGCGTCCGAGTAGTCTTTTTTACTTAGGAAAGTTCCTAACTCCTAGAAAACGATCCGGAAGTATTTACGTGGCAGCCATGATAAGTGTGTTTGGATTCTTTAAATGTAAAGAAAAGGTGCTACAATGCTTCCCAATTAATCACCTTTAGCATAGGGTACACTGAAGCATCCTTTTCGAAAAGAAAGGAGGAAATACTATCCCGCAATTCCGCGATGACCGTCCATCCGGCCAATCACGAAAACAAACAAACATGAGGGGCGGGAGGCGGGTGATCACTGTGAACTTAGACTAGTGTAAGTGCATTCGGATTATCTTATTAGCGCGGTTCTCTTCCTAAACTGTAAAAGAGTCCCCTTTACACCTGTCCTTTACCTCATGACGTTGTACACAGGTTAAAAAAAGTAGTTATTAGAATTAGACGGTATGACGTAATTTTTTTTACTTTTCGGATGCAGCCGATGAGTGCGTGTACACGGTTAGTGGTTTTTTTTTTTTTTTTTTTTTTTTAGAAACGTTTACGTTAGAAACGTGTACACGTTTACAAGTCCCACCCCTATTTATTATCCCTCGCCACGAAGTGGATGGGCGATATCGGAATGAGTGTTGCCCTTTTGCTTGTCCGTTCGTCCGCATGTCCGTTTTTCACGCTTCTTTTCCAGGACAGAACTTCTAAACTGATCAACATTTTTCCATGAAATCTACTGCATAGATGCATCTTCTTGCGTAGATCTGCCTTTCTGTACTTCCGTCCATCCTTCTGTACGTCTGTTATTCCCTCCGTTGCGTTTCGTTGCCAGGTCTGAACGCCAAAGCAGTGGCGGAGGATCTGAGTATGTCATGCTTAGTCCTGCTGTGGTGCTACACTGTGGAGCTAAATCGGTAGGCTTTCAGGAATAACTCGGCTCTGTAAAACTGCTCCACTTATTACTCTTTTAACATGGCTCAGGCAAGTGTGTTGTTTACCTCTTCTAGCGGCTTTATTACATCAAGCTATTGTACATGTAGTGCCACTGTGACGGTACAGTGCGTATCAAAAAAAGGGTAATCCAACTTCAGCGGGTTAATATTCCAGGTTTATATAGTTTCACCATTTCTATGCAATTAGCCAAGGAAGAGGATGTCCTTTGCTCTGCATGGATACCACTGACTGCAACAATTCTGTTGCACATGCCTGATTGAATCGAGGGTTTGGAGCACAATGGTATATGTCCGAATTTTGTGGTTTTGAGATTTTTACCCCCTGTCACAGCTTTCTATCAGCTAATCCTTGGTGCATAATGACTGTGTCCCTCTGCATTCATTTTTAATCAGAATTCACATTTTCATTATATCCCCGGAATGTGAGTTTCGGGGATATCATGGTTTCGCCCCACCCGCTGCCGCGTCCACAGATTTTAGTTGTTAGCGCGATTACTCAGGAAATACTTTGGCTTCTCATTTTTAGTATATGGGTAGATTAGATTTTGGGCAAGTATGCGCTCCTAGGTTTGCCACCAGGTGGCGCTATATATTGAAAAAATCAGTTTTTTAAACATATCTCTGGAACAATTACTTACACAGACCTCAAATTTGCCTCATGTTGTACGTCTAGTAAAGGGGAATCTAATAAAGGGGGCTTCGAGGATTGGGGAATTTCGGGGATATACCCCTTGCTGTCGGCCGCCAACAGCGTAGGCCTAGTTTTGTGATGTGTCCAACAAAATCTGCTTAAATTAATTAAACATTGACATTTTTATGAATAAACGTGAATTTTAATAGTCTGTCCTCCATTGCAAACAAACTTGCCTTCAACCAATCACCATTGTGTTATGTCATATCATGTGCTAGAATTGTTGGAGCACTGAGGTGATGTGTCCGTTTTTGGAAATTTTGACCATGATGTTGAGGTTACACTCCTATGAAAACTTGTTCAATATACTACGAACCATGCAGCAAAAGAGTGACTGGTAAAAAAAAAAAAAAAAAAAAAAAAAAAATGATATAAAATACCTGATTTAAGAGAACACTTGGAAACCTAAAAATCAATTTTTCTCAAAACCTCTAAAATGGACATATAACCATTGCGCTCCAAACCCTCGAAATGACCTTTGAAATGGTAGATTAGAATTTCATTTTTTCCAAGTTTTGGTAATGCATGAAAGACATTCAGAAATCGACAAGTGTTTTTAGTTTTTCAAATTTCCCCAAAGGAAAAAAAAAAAAAAAGTGTTTGTGACTCCTCCCAGAGATCTTGATGCGCTGCAAGAGCACATTCAAAATGAAGTTCAGGCTTTGCGAAATGATCCGGCTATGGTGAGGCGTGCAGGACGTGCTCCATCGCTGACAGCTTTGCGTCGAAATGGGAGGTGGACATGTCGAAGGTGTCAGTTCACAGCCAGAGGGCAGTGTGTTGAAGGTGTCGGTGCACAGGCAGAGGGCAGTGTGTTGAAGGTGTCGGTGCACAGGCAGAGGGCAGTGTGTTGAAGGTGTCGGTGCACAGGCAGAGGGCAGTGTGTTGAAGGTGCCGCGCACAGGCAGAGGGCAGTGTGTTGAAGGTGTCGGCGCACAGGCAGAGGGCAGTGTGTTGAAGGTGTCGGCGCACAGGCAGAGGGCAGGTGTTGAAGTGTGTTGAAGGTGTCGTTGAAGGTGTCGGTGGCAGGCAGAGGGCAGTGTGTTGAAGGTGTCGGTGCACAGGCAGAGGGCAGTGTGTTGAAGGTGTCGGTGCACAGGCAGAGGGCAGTGTGTTGAAGGTGTCGGTGCACAGGCAAGGGCAGTGTGTTGAAGGTGTCGGTGCACAGGCAGAGGGCAGTGTGTTGAAGGTGTGTCACAGGCAGAGGGCAGTGTGCACAAGGCAGGCAGGGGCAGTGTGTTGAAGGTGTCGGTGCACAGGCAGAGGGCAGTGTGTTGAAGGTGTCGGTGCACAGGCAGAGGGCAGTGTGTTGAAGGTGTCGGTGCACAGGCAGAGGGCAGTGTGTTGAAGGTGTCGGTGCACAGGCAGAGGGCAGTGTGTTGAAGGTGTCGGTGCACAGGCAGAGGGCAGTGTGTTGAAGGTGTTGGTGCACAGGCAGAGGGCAGTGTGTTGAAGGTGTCGGTGCACAGGCAGAGGGCAGTGTGTTGAAGGTGTCGGTGCACAGGCAGAGGGCAGTGTGTTGAAGGTGTCGGTGCACAGGCAGAGGGCAGTGTGTTGAAGGTGTCGGTGCACAGGCAGAGGGCAGTGTGTTGAAGGTGTCGGTGCACAGGCAAGGGCAGTGTGTTGAAGGTGTCGGTGCACAGGCAGAGGGCAGTGTGTTGAAGGTGTCGGTGCACAGGCAGAGGGCAGTGTGTTGAAGGTGTCGGTGCACAGGCAGAGGGCAGTGTGTTGAAGGTGTCGGTGCACAGGCAGAGGGCAGTGTGGTGAAGGTGTCGGTGCACAGGCAGAGGGCAGTGTGTGTCGGTGAAGGTGTGTGTTGGTGCACAGGCAGAGGGCAGTGTGTTGAAGGTGTCGGTGCACAGGCAGAGGGCAGTGTGTTGAAGGTGTCGGTGCACAGGCAGAGGGCAGTGTGTTGAAGGTGTCGGTGCACAGGCAGAGGGCAGTGTGTTGAAGGTGTTGGTGCACAGGCAGAGGGCAGTGTGCTGACTTTCACTGACTTTCATCAACTCTTTTTTTCTGACTTCCATCAATAAACATAACTTGGAAAAATGAAATGCGAATCTGCCATTTTCAGAGGTCATTTAATCAGGCATGCGCAACAGTAATGTTGCAGTCAGTGGTATCCATGCAGAGCTAAGGACTTCCTCTTCCTTGGCAAGTTGCATAGAAATGGTGAAACGATACAGACATGGTATATTCGCCCGTTGAAGTTGGATTACCTTTTTTTGATACGCATTGTATATAAGTTAAAGAACTTTAAGTTTGGGCAGTCGCTATGCTCTGTTGTTGCAGTATCCCCTGGGGTTGTGGCCAATATTATTCTGTGAATTTAAGTTTCACTCTTTTAATTATATGAATCTGTTGGAACTATTCATTGTTGGCCTTCAGTCAACCCATTCTTCTTATTCTGGGTCCAAATCAAAGTGTTGATCTTGATTGCATTCATTTACTGTTAGTGATGGTTACGTCAGCAGTAGAAGGTTCCGGTAAGAATCTTCTGATAGGATGTGATCTGGCACGTTGAAGGTGAAAATGAAGCCACCAAAAGGCAGCACTTTCAGTCCTCAGGGCTGTCAGCTTGTGTCCGCCCCATCTACAGATGGCTCTTTCGGTGAAGTCTCTCTCTCTCTCTCTCTCTCTCTCTCTCTCTCTCTCTCTCTCTCTCTCTCTCTCTCTCTCTCTCGCTGTCAGTCTCGCTTTCTCTCTTGAGGAGTAGATGAATGATGGCACAGTGGCAGTCTGTTGGTATGAATGTGTTTAACCTTGTGCCTTCAAACCAATATCCCTTTCTACTTCCTCATTCGCGTCAAACGCGCTGTTCGCATATTCCCCCTCCGCTAGTGCTGTGCCCGCCTAAAGACAGGAGGTGGGGCAGCTGTTCACTTTCATTTATTCCAGTGCTTCCGCGATATAGCTTCAGTCACTTCGGTGAAAACAATAAATAAACACGCCTTCGGAGCGCTTGCAGTAACGTCCTCTCAGCCGTGTAGCGCAGTCTTCATTCTTGGCCAGTAGGTGGAGCCCTCGAGCCGTGCTCGGATGTACGTCGATGGGGCCTCTGTAGTGTCGTCAGGGCTGGTGCCCTCTCGCGCGTTTGCCCTCGATGCAGGTTGGATAGCGGCTGGTATTGATTCTCCGGGAGGGTTGGGGGGGGGGGGATGAGCTGGTGCGACTCAAGTTCGATGCCTCCAATCGGGGGAAAAATGGGTCCACCGGGCCCCTTGCCCCCGACGTTCCTGGTCCAGAGTTCCCCAGAGAAGACCGTGGAGATGAAGTGAACCTGAACTTATTTAATCTCCTCTGTTAATTGTTTTTATCATTATGCGATGAGGGTACTGTTTTTGAGCGCGGCAATTGATCGATAAGCCCTGGCTTTTTTTTTTTTTTTTTTTTGCCAGAGTGGAGGCCTAGTTGCACTGCTCGTGCATGAGAGTCAGACACAGTTGCTGTAGGAAATGGTGGGCGGCTTCACTCCCCAGATATGGGGACAGGCAGGCAGGAATTAGTCCCAGTCAACAAGCGATTGGCTCAATCCAGGCTGTGGGAGGGGCCTTGCATAAAATGTCCTATCACTTCTGTGTCAAAGCCAATGTGATGTTTTTGCGGTAGAAAAGGTATTATTGCTGATATAGCATGAGAAGGCAGCACATAGCAAATTAATTATATATTATACTCCCTTACAGCACGTAAATTGGTGATCTGTTGTGCTTTTAAGACCTGTCATCTGCTGTATTACAATCCTTTAGCTATACTTGGGCGTACCCTTCTACACTGTAATTCAACATACCCTTCGAAGCACCCTATGTGAATTTATACTGTAGTCGTGGGTTCTGCAGCCAGAGGGGGTATATATTCCATAATTGTCAATGCAGTTCCTTAAGAACAGCTACAGGTATGTGGGTAGTATTCACGTTCTCATGGTAGGCCCTGTTGCATTAGGAGGCCCTTGTATGGGAAATGTCGTAGTTGTATGAGTGTAGTAGTTCTACAGGGACAGTCAGTGTTTTCCATGTGGCAGTTGTTTGGGAGCAGTTGTATCGCTGCTCTGTGCTTGTGATATTCGGGTCTATTTGTGTTGGTATGGTCTAGGCGGCTGTATTATTATTGGTGTGGTGCTTTCGTAGGGCGAGTTGCATGTGTTGCTGTATATGGTAGGTATAGGGTGTATAGGGGTAGGTATGGTGTTTGGCCTGTGGTTGTAATATTCTTATTTTGCAGTTCTGTTGGGACAGTGTAGGGCTGTTGTGTGGTGTTTGTATAAGGGCTCATGGGTGGAGGTTTGTTATGTGATGCTGTTGTATTGTAAGTACAGTGCTTAACAAATTTTACTGGACCACCTGTCATAAAAACGAGAAGAAACAAATATTTTTGAAATTTGTCAAAAACTTGTGTGTAACAAAAAATTATATTGTTATTTCTTTGGCAAATAACAAACTGAAACCACTAAATAAGTCCTTATTCACACATAAAAACCAAAAAAACTTTATATTTTGTATGGCCTCCTTTGGCCTTGACAACAGCTTGCATTCTTGCATTCAACCACTAAAACTAATTTTTATGTTCAGAAATGCAAGTAAATAACTGTTATTTGGCATCTTAATTAGAAAATAATAATGTGCTTAACTATTTTTTTCTGCTTCTTTGTAAATTTGAAAATTTGTGGATAACGACAATAATTATATTTTAGCATTAAAAATATAATTTCAATTAAAGAGCTCGCACATACTGGTGGATTAACCATTAGAGAAACTTAAAAAGTGATTTTGGTAATTACCAACACTGTTAATTTAGGGCAGCTGTGGCATAAACCTTACATTGGGTGGTGGTCTAATAATTTGTTAAGCACTGTATATGATTTGTTGTTAGTCTCGTCGTATGGCAGTCGCATAGGAGTTGGTACCGGAGTAAGTGTGGTCGGCTGAGCAGGAGTACGAGCGTCAAGGCTGCTGTCCTTGCTTTGACCCTCAAACGGCAGTGCGTGAGCCGAGGTTTGGATTTGGGCCACGATGATTGGCCCAGAGGAGTTGACAGGAATTCTGATGGGGCGGGATTACGAATGGAAACGCGTTCCCGAGACCTTCGCTGTCATCACCTGCGAGCTGATTGGAAGGATGACTTTGTGTAAAGTCACCGAGAGGACTGGAGTTGGGGGGGGGTTTTGGAGTTCTCACCTCGCCTCCTTTCCCTGCATTCGAAAGCCTGGACTTTTTTTTTTTTTTTTTTTTTTTTTAAACGGGGTCGTTTTCTGGAAATTTCCGGACGTGTATTGGATGCTCTCTAACGGGGGGGGGTTGGTTCGTTGACGTGGGCCGATAGCGGGCGCTTGGCCGTCACGTGACCTTGAGGTCTCCTGTCGTGCGCCTGTCATCGGGGGCGACTGAAGATGAGAGCACCACGGCAAAACCTGCCGGCGTCTTAATTGTGCCGAGCCGCCCCCCTCAACCTGCCCCCGCGTCTGTGCGCTCGTTATCGTTAATACCTGCGGTAGCTCACCTGAAGGGCGAAGACAAGCAGAGATTACTAATGAGGTGGGGGGGGTGCTGGCTAGTTAGCATCGGCCACCAAAGTATCGCTGTCAGCAGAGAGAGCCGCATCGATCAGCCAGCCTCTCGGTGAGACCCAGCCGACAAAACGCTGGCCTGCACCGTTACTCGCTGAGGTCATATTTACAAGCAGTATTGGTGGACATTTCGACGAAATTAAGACCTTTTAAGTTCTGTCACGCCGAGCTACCCGCATCCCCCGTTAGCTGTATTGTCGCTAACGGATTGCTTGCGTCTCGCTGTGTTTCGAGGATTGAATCTATCTGGCGTTACAGGAACTTAAATGATGCTCCGCACTTGCATTGGTCATTGGGCCATTGACCTTCTCTTTGAAGAGGCACTGAATGCTTGCTTCTCTGTTGGGTAATTGACCGGTGTTCCTGCCTGGTTGTGCTTTGCTTCTGAGACTGCATTACAGTGCATTATGGGCATTTAGCAGAACGCCATTTAGCCGTTTGCAGATATTGCTTCGTCCCTCTCTGCTACAGTGTATTGTCATGCTGACGGCTTGAAGGATTCGCCTCTGTGTGTGCCGGTTATCAGGTGAAGCGATCCAGTGAGCCTCACTCTCGCCGCACTGCTTCGCTCCATCCGCTCGTAGGAACGCGCCAGTAATCTGCGTCAGGGTGCAGCCTGCCCGGCGCTTGGCATTGGCTGCAGTCAGCCCTTGCTGAGGGTGTCGAGACCTCTTTTAGAGCCGAGTCATCGAGGTGCTGGTCGGACAGGTGTGTGACTGAGTGGGTTTCTTTAGTTGTGTAAACACCTGTAATGCCTCCACATTTGTCCACATTTGGTAAAAGCGGGTGGGCTTCACAAACATTATTATAATGTTCTCACCTGAACATTCTAATGCTGAAGTGACCATCGCTGGTGTGGAAGTGGAAGCAATGAAATTCACAGGCCTCAAATTTTTGTTTCAGTGTATATATATATTTTTTTATTTAAAATAAAATTTAATCCTGTATCACCAAATCTGGTCCCCAATTGCTTATCCAGCCTTGATTTTTCTTTTCCTCCTGTAAATGAATTAATGAACTGGACCCTTACTGATCGCAACTGCTACTGATTGGCCAGACTGTGATCACACCTAGCCTTGCAGAGCAGACGGCCCTGCCTGATTCATTGTCTGAAATCCTGCAGGTCCGTCTTGCCAACTACCGTCGTCCAAAAATTTCACGGCTAAATTTTTTACGGCCCAATCAGGGGAAAGAGAGGCGGGAGCTGCAGACGTGACATCACCAGGAAGCGACTTTATGTTTGAATACAATGGCGGCGTGCAAAGCGGTTCCTGTGGATGGGTCAATATCAGCAGTTTTATCAGAAATAGACTCAATTTCTTCATTAAAAGAAGAGCAAAGAACGTCACTAAAAGCTTTTCTGACTTGAAACGATGTTTTTGCTGTTCTCCCAACCGGTTTCGGTAAGAGTTTGATCTACCAGCTGGCTCCTCTGGTCGTGAAAAAGATGTGAAAGACCCGATTGGTCGGTGATGAGTGTGACGAGAAGAACCATTGTCCAATCAGCAGCCGCAGATTTTTTTGAAGGTTCCTCCTCTGAAAACTTTTTTGAACGGCTCTTTCCCAGATGGACTTGTGAAATATTTCCGTGGCGGATATATGGAACTGTCCGTCTGGCGTGTCAGGTTAGGTCACACCAGACTCCCAGGTAAAGACTGGGTGGAAAACCATCAGTTCTCTGCCCTGGAGGACCGTGATTTGAGGATCTCTGCTTTAAGCGGTTGAATGTCACACAGTCAAGTGTTATGTTTTCAGGTGAAGTTCAATAGTTCACTCTTGCATAAAAGGATTCAAATGGAAGGACTCGGTTGTACGGCAAGGTTGCAATAACATTTCACGGAGGTGAAACCGGCCTCAGTATCGATAAATGAAAATGTCCCTCTTAGAAGCTTGAGCTGGGATTGGCCAGAAGTGATCGCACCATCATCCTTCCCCTGTGATTGACCGGATATAACTCAGCCATTTAAAAAAAATAAAATCGTGCCCCCCGTGTTAACCTTTAGTGGTCTTTCCCGCTAATGTCCCTGACGCTAATGCGCGAGTGATGGGTGCAGCGAGAGGGGAGTGACCGCAGCATCAGGCCGAGGTGATGGATTTCAGACGTGGGGCGGCCATCTGTCTTCTCTAAAGTGCCCTGTTATGGGGTAAACCCCCCCCGCCCCCTCGCTGTGTGACGGAGCGGTTGGAGTCAGCGCCTCTGTACAGCCTCCCAGCGCAGAAGCACTTCCGCCCAGAAAAAATTGATGTGCTAATGGGGAAAAAATTATTTAGCCTCTCTCGCCTGCTAATGGGGACGAATTGGTGTGCTGCTCTGAAGCAATGGTAACGTCGGAGGAAAAGCAAACTGAGGGGGAAGAGTGAAATGAGTGAACTAATAAGGTAAACGGAGGAGGGAGAGATTTTTTTTTTATTGTTTGCAGTGATCACTTACACCGTTTGTTTGATTGGCAGGTTTCTCATGTTGTGGGTCGACAACACTCTGTTCTTGTAGTAGTTTCAGGGTTGGGTGGTTGGAGTGATTGCCCCTCTAGTCATGGGATGGTCGCTCTATGGTTACTGGGACAATGTTCTGTGCTTAACTGAACTGTTCTAGGATGAGATCTCCGGTAATGTTTCTGTGGAAGACCGAGTTCAGGCCACACTGTTCTAAGATCAGGTGAAGGCCCGTATCCATTAATCTTTTGGCCCTGCTTTTGCTGTTCTGGGATCAGCTGTTGCTCGTTTTGATGCTGGTCTAATTTCAGCTCTTCCTGTTCTGGCTTTGACGGTAAGCTTGCAGACGGTCTGGAGAAAAGGTGCAGGCTTCGATTCGTTTTGCCAGAATGGGTTTTGGATCCCGGAGAGAAGTGATTTGGCCTTGTCTGTGTAATCCTTCATTTTCACAGTGCTGACGGCCGTTTGGCTGGGGAGCTGCACCACTCCGCGGAGACTTGTTGTGTTTACTCTAGACTGCAATTGATCCTCCATTTAAATGTGCTTTAGTGAGTTTGGAGGTGGCATTACAGACGGTGCCCGTTCTTACACCGCTCAAGGTCGTTTACCCTCTCTCCTCCGTACCTGTGTCTGTGCGCCTGCGTGTGTTTGTCTCTGTGTGTTTGTCTGTGTCCATTTCTGTGTCCACATGTGTTCATTTGCTTGTATATTGTGTTTGTGTGTGTGTGTTCTTCAGTGGGAGTGAACTTTTTCTACATCTGCATCATCGTGTACCTGTACGGAGACCTGGCGATTTACGCGGCCGCGGTACCCATGTCACTGATGGACGTGTCTTGGTGAGTATTCAGAGCTGCCCTTAAGCAGTGAAATATGTTAAATCTCCATCCTGATATGTCAGTTTGTGCTTGGTAATTCTGGGAGATGTAGTTTTCTCCCCATCAACGCCCTCAAATACTCTAGTTCGTAGTCAAGGGAACCAATGAAGCACAACCTATCAGGCAGTGAAATCATGACATTAACAGCCTATATTCAGCGTTCAGCATTCAGCGATTCCCAAGGTTTTGTGCCTACAATGCATCCCTATTGGTCAGTCTGTGCTCCAGAACTGTGGGAGTTGTAGTTTTCCAGCCTTGCAGTTGCATTGTGTGCAAACAGAGCACCATGAAGGCACATTCCTCCAAGCTGTAAAATGAGGACATTGGCAGTAATTATTTGCCTTCAGCAACTCAAACCACATCCTCCTCCGCTCATCTCAGTTAGCTGGTGCGTTTTGTTTCCGTGGAATTCTGGGTGTTGTAGTTTAATTCTCCTTTCGTCCTGTGGCTCCGTAGTGGGAATCACTCCTGCAGTGCAAGAAGTGTGAAGTACAACGATACGGACTCCTGCTGGGGGTCTGTCACGAGGAAGGATGCCTACAGGGTGTTTTTGGTGAGTGTTTATTTCTGTGACACATTCGGCCTGGCGGTAGGGGGTGTGGCGTTTTCTGTGATTGACGGCTGTAACAACCCCAGGACCCTCTTTCTCCATTGTAATACAGGAAGTGACCCGCTTGCTCTTCCTCTGTCTTAAGGTCCAGGGGCTGAAGAGTGACTGAATTCTTAAACGTCTTTTTTTCCTGTTTTTCTTCTTCTGTATTATTTTTATTTAAAGGTGTGCAGAGTAAAATTTTTCAGTTGCGGTTTGTAAACGCAACATTCAAAGTTGGCCCCTCCTCTCTGGCTCAACGACACCAGATGGGCTCAAAGCAGTGCAGTACTATGTGCTGACCTCACACCCTTGTGTGCACTGTTATTGGCTGAGAGCTACTCACTCATTGCCCATTGGCTGACACCCAGAAATGTCTCATACAAAGAAAAATAAGGAAATGCAGGCATACGGCTGGGTTTTTGTAGAAGCAGAGAGTGCTGCACACTTATAGCTTCCAGTGGATCATTAGCAATAATTGAGAGGGATTATTTTTTTTAATGAGTCTACACGTTATTTTTTAGGAAATTCATGCTCAGAATACCTTTTAATATTTTGGATCCCCCCATAAACTATGGCTCAAAGGTCTGTCTATCCCAGCCTAAAAGAGCAAGAAAGACTAATGAAAGGGTACATTAAATGAACGATAAATTCTCGTGATTAATGCGCTTTGATAGTGGTCATTAAGCCTTTTCTCGAGGACATCACACATGTACCGCTCTCTGAGTTGTTATGGAGGACGAGCGGGAAACCAAGATGAGGGGGAGGGGAAGGTTAGCTTGGGGCCCAGGACCTGTTTCATCAAGCAGGATTACAGATTAAGATAAATTACTGGCAGGTTTGTGGAGTTAGCCGGATTACTCGCAGGTTTACAGAGTTAGCTAGTTTACTTGCAGGATTGTACAGTTTATGACAGTTGATAAACCCTGGAAACCTTAATCAAAGCTGCGTTTCCACCCAAAAGGACCCAGAACTTTTGGTCCCTGGGACTAGTTTTCGAGGAACTAAAAGGTTCCTTCAGCCCAGTGTCGTCTGCGTTTCCACATGAGTCTAAACACCAGTGAAGAGGAGCGGTTAGGCTGCTGACGTATGAAAAATTGACGACTGTCTTACGTGTAATTTTGGTATCATCCTCAGCGTAAAAGCTCAATAAGGCCTGGACCTCATCTTCGGTCCGTCTGTCACATGATTAAGTTCCATGTTGATGTGCTGAAGTACGATTAACAAGAAGTATAAACTAGCTAGATTGCGGCAGCAAGTTTTTAAAAATGTAAGTTGGAAATACAATGTCGCAAGTGCTCAACCAATCAGGAATGTTCAGTGCAAGCTGCAAGCCCCACCCCAAAGGTTCCTGTATTTTGGCAATACACTCCCCACTGAGCAAGGGTATTCTGGGGGGTAAAAGAATTCCCCGGAACTTAATTTAGACCCTGGTCCCTGCAGTGGAAACGCACCAAGTTCCTCCAAATGTTCCTCGTTCCTGGGGAGAGCTCCTGCAGTGGAGACATGATGTAGGATGAGACATGGACTGAACTTCAGAACGGCCGCTCTGGGTTTCTCTGTTCGTTCTTTACGAGTGTGGTTATGGGGACCTGCTAGTTATTTATGTGTCCCTTGTCCATTTGTACGCGCAGGTGTTAGGTTTTTGGGGACTTCTGTTTGTTATTTATGATTATTTCTCAGTGCGGAGAGCAGAACCTAATTAATCCCCTGTCAATTTCATTCTGTCGTTTCCTAAAAGCTGCCAAAGAGGCGCAGGTTCACTCCTGTACATCAGGCGTTCTCAAAAAAAATTTTTTAATGCTTTTTTTTTTAATGAAAGATATTAAAGCGGTGCCTCCTGGCCCATAATCCCTGAGTAAATGATGGTTTGGGGGGAACATTAATCAGTTCTCCTTACTGCCAGATCTTTGGTGATGAAGCGTCCCGGCTGGCTACACTGACATGAGCAATGCTTCCATTATCAGGGGCAGTAAACGCTCGCTCGCGCTGCGGCTTATAGGTTTAAATAAAGGGCCGTGGTGATATGACACACCGATTGGACGGTGGGGGGAGTGGGGGAGGGGCTGAGGTACCCCTGCAGCTTGCCGTATATCAGTGGCGGCCATTTTGTTCCTTCTCCCCTCACACACAGGACTCCTGGTGGCTGGCATGTTGCATGAATGAGCAATTATTCCAGATTTACGAGGCTCCCCTGTGCCCTGCCGCCGTAAAACGGTACGCGGTGTTGAATCTCATTACTTACTCTGCGAATTTGAGTTGATCAGGGATTTATAAAGTGTTCAGATTGCCTCTAATGCAAGGACTTTGTGCGCATGTTGAGATTGTGAGAGAGATGGCTTCATATCTGTGAGACAGTTGCACTGTGTCTGTGTACTGAGGGTCGCTGCCCGCATGTCTGAGTCTTTACCTTTGTGGGTAGGTTATGAAATTAACATTTTTTCCCCTGCTGGTTATTGTCCAGAAGTATTTCAAAAGGAACAGAGCACATTTAAAAAATAATATTTTCACATCGCTGGAAGCAGAAGGTACATTAAAAGATTTGACGCAGCCCATTATAGCTGCAAAGTGGGCAGAATCTTTCAACAACTTTGCCCTGTGACCTTAACCCTCAGAGCACTGAATACATTTTCAAGGAATTAAAAATGTAATTATCCTGAGCTGTTGAAAATTTATCATGTGGCAACTTGTTTAGAAGAGCTCCCCTGTGGGAGCAAACAAGTTGCCACATGATAGATTTTCAACAGCATCTGATTTTGATATCTTGCACCATTGGGCAACTATAGTTGCGTATAGCACTCTCAGGGTTAAGTGATATTTTTGTGGCAAACGCTTTGCCTTTGGTACAATTGTCAATACCCTGAAAAATTGTTCTAAAAAATGAATGGGCAGTTTTTGCCTTGAAAGTTTGTGGCCATTTAGAGAATTGTGGGGTCATCTTTGCCCTTTACTACATTCTGACATCACAATAATTGTAAATTTGTTTTCTCGGTAGTGGATGGCAACTATCTTCAATATTCGTAGGTCCCCTATCATGTCACCAAGTGCACAGCCAATTAGCTGCTACATACCCTTTAAAAATCTGTTCCTTTTTCACATCACACGAGGAAGTGACCGCTGAGGCAGGAAGGACTGATCAACTTCAGCCAACCAGTTAATCAGTTCCGTCATTATTCCGGGTGACCCCTCTTCCTTCTGAAGTCAGGAAGGACAGATTTTGAAATGGCTTTTAATGGCTTATTGGATTGTGCTCCTGGTGACATAATAAGGGATGTTTGTAAAACTCGCATTTTAATTTCATGAATTTTATGGAAAATACTCATGGAAATTACAGAAAAGTGAATTTTGATCGATTGCTTTTAATTTCCTGCCCTAATTCCTCTGATCTGATGCAAACCCAGGTGGTATGGTCCAGACCAGGAATCAAGTGCGGAGACAATCTCGCTATAGGACTGGTAGTTTATTGGCAGCTCTAAGAGTAATGACGGGGACGGAACCCTAGAGACGATAGCCAGGGCAGAACACCGGAGAGATTGGAGAACAGTTCAGCACAGGTGTAATAGGAAACGTTTGAGCTGCTGTTGCTGCCCAGTGTCTTCCGGCATGCAGCCAGATGTTGAAGCGCTTGCCAGCGCTGTCTGCCCATGGGGAGGAGGGTTGTTGCTTGAGAGGAATTCGCTCCCAGTCCTGGACCTGGCTCAGGGTTGGAAGCTCTTTCCTGACAGGCTTCAGAAAGAGAGTAGACTTGGAAGGATTAACAAGAACACCGTCTCAGTCCTGGACCCTGATTGGCATTGGAAGCTAGTTTTAGTGAACTCATGATCATAAACGTTTCAAAGAGACTTTGGCTGCCACTTAAGCACAGGTTGCATTTAAAGACAGAAGTTTTACTAACATACTTATGACAGGGTTTTCCATGTTAATGCGACTTTACAATCCAGCGACAAGTACACGCACTGGAAAGGTTAAATACCAGTCACTCGTTCATTAGGAAGCGAGCGAGTAGCGAGATTCAGCAAAGAGGGGAGACGCGCACAAGACGTAAACCAGTCACAACATGCATACAGTACACCTGATAGACACACGAGCTGCTGAAGTGCAAAGAGACACATTTGCGATTCACACAAGGGTTGTGACACCCAGGAACTGCAAACGCACCACCTGTATGACACATCCTCCCTGCCCCCCCCCCCCCCCTACAGTGCTCTGCCCACAGAGAAAAGTGGCATAATTTCCTCCTGTAATATGAGTAATGTGTCATATTTAAGTCTGGCTGCGAGTGAGGCCGCAGTTTCATTACCGGGCTAATGACACCGCGTCTTCGCTCAGTGTGTCAGGCCCATCATCATTACTCCGCTGGGCTCCGAGGGAGACATCTGGAACCCTAATGTTTTATTCGCTTTGCTTAGTTTGTTTTTAAATGGTCAGTTAACACGCGCATTAACGTGATCTATTGCGCATAAAAGAAAAAAAACTTACAAATGAGTTTTTTTAAAATTCATTTTTTTAAAAACTGGTTCACATGTTGTTCCTTGTTTATAAGGCTGACACTGAGGAAAATACTGGACCTTTCTATTGTAATGTCAACCAGAGCATAAAAACGTAAAGTTAGTTACTCGCGGTATAAGTGTTTTACCTGTATTCTCAGGTTGTATACTGTGCAGCGCAGATTTTATTGGCCTGCTGTATCGACGAAATTGCATACGATTACTATTACAGTGTTGGATTAACACTGTAGTAAAGCATAAAAGAAATTGCTTGGCGCAATGGTGTCGCGTCCGTAACGCTGCTTTTTCCCTGTATAAGTAAAAATGAAAATGTAAATATTTTCAACATGGTCATTATTATGTTCCACCAGACCTTCATCATGTAGCTATCAAACTTTCAGCTGTAGACTTCACATTGTGCAGAATTCTTAGGAAGAAGTTGTGTCCAAATGCCTGTGTCGCATCCATAGTGCTGTGTGTCTATTTATTTATTTATTTTCTGACTTAAAAATATTTTTGTAATTATCTTCTTTGCCTTTTCACTCTTCCAACTGGTTGCGAAGAGAATATGAAGTAGTAGTTTCTATCAAATCAGAAGAGTCATTTCTCTAAGCTGTTTGTTTTGTCATTGTGTTTCCAACTGTCACATCAGTAAGGCTGGAATTGCCCGATTAATCATCTCCATCATAAACAGTAGGGACACAGCATGGTGTTCAGAAGTTTCTTCAGTTTTATTATGTATAAAATCTCGGGTGCATTGAATGTGTTATTATCGACATGCATAAAAATGATAAATTTGAATTTTCAGTTATGGATTTCTTAACAGCTCCGTAGGTTTTTTAGCTAATGGCTGTATTTAGGAGGTAAAGACGTCCTGCAGGAATTGACGATGAAAGTCAAGGCCTTGTTTTCTCGGTGTGAATTTAGCTTGCATGCTTTAATACCTTGTTGAAAATGTGGCCTAATGACACAAGGGCAAACGTGACTCGCATTAACTTAGCACATTCTCCACACATCTACTTTCTTAAATTCTCTGAATCAGCCTGTCTAACTCTTAACTCATTCACCGAGTCAAGGTTTGATTCCCCCTGTGCTACACTGACCCCTCCTGTCTATCTTTGAATTTAACTCCGACTCTGAGTCTAGCACTCTCTGGAATGTACGTTTGGATGCGATTTGACAGATTCTGCTCCTATTGATGCTGTGTTTTGTACTGACGAGAATGTGTTCTGTATGCATTATGACTGATATCTCTATCATGACTGTACGAAGTGCAGTTTGTGTTTCCTTGCAAAACCTATCAAGATGTCTGGGATAATGTTCTAAAAAAAGGGAGAAGTGTCCTTTTCAATTAGACCTCTGTGAGAAATATGCCTGCAAAGACCCCCTGATCACATTGTGATGTATTTATTATGTTAATAGAGGTCCATCATGGCTGTAATTTAGCTGTACCACCTCCCTAAACCCTCCCCAATAGGCGTAATGGGGCTCGGCGCTAGAGTTCGCCTATCAGCCTTTTAAATTAAAATCTGTTTGCCATTTTTCATCCTCTTCCACACAGCCAAAGAGCTCACTTCAGTCATAAATCTCCCATTAGTGGCTTTTGCCAGAAACCCACCCCTCAGCTTTATCTGCTGCGGGCTGTTCAAGGGGGCGTGGTCTAATGAAAGGGGAGGAGGCCTGATTAAAGGGGCGTTGCAGCATTTGTTGTAGAACTATGGCTGAATGTATTATGGGTCTATCGAGCTCAGTGGTCACCGAGCACTTACCTGGGGTTGGAGTGAAAACCTACAGGCCGCAAAATCTCCAGGATCAGGGTTGGTTAGCGGTTAGCGCTGCCATAGTTCTGCATTTCAGACACTTTGGGAATTAAGGTGGAAAAACTGAAAAGTTTTTTTTACAGTGTTAAATTCCCCTGTTATCAGTTATTCCCCTGATTTTGTCCTGGGGTTGTGGGTGTTAAACTGATTTGACACATACATGGAGGTCACAGCTTACGAGCCATTACCCAAAAAGCTGGTGATAGAACTTGTCAAGACGGACCCACCAAGAGGCAAAATATCGCCTGAGACTTGGATTTCGATTAGTCATTACTACAGTGAGGCGGAGTGCTTGCAGCTGTTAAGAAGTGGCAATATTTGGTATTCATGTTTCCATTTGTTTAGTAATGAATTTGGCGAGTTAATTATGCCAGGCTAATTGTTATGTCTTTCAGTGATTAATGGGGCTGAAGGCAGGTTCTAATTCATCTTAACAAGGGTAGCAAAATTTGACACTCCTCTCTTTCTTTGTCTGTTTCATTCCTTCTCTCGCTCTTTCTCCATCTGCCTTTAACCCATTCTTCTCCCTCCTTCTGTCTCTCCGCTGTCTTTCTTTTTTGCTCCCTCACTCATCCCTTTCTCTTTCTCTCTCTGCCCTCTCTCTGCATCTGTCCCTCGGTTTCTCACTCTCCTCTCCTGCTATCCTTACTTCAGCAGTAGGTCTTTCTCACTATATCTCCTGATCAGATTTCATTCAAAAGGGTGCGATAGAAAAGGCCACTCAAACTTAAATCTTAAAATAATTGAAATATTTGAATCATAATATGTATTAAGCTCACTTTGTCATATTGGCTGTATCAGAACTCAGAAAATTTGAATGCGGTCACTCATAAAAATGGCACATATTATAATAATTCACAATTATCTGGCACTATATGCGCTTTCTCTGGCCAAAAATGATGTCTTTGTCCTATTTTAGATAAATCTTTTGAGAACCGAGCTTATACTGTGGGCTGTAATGTTTGAAAGGCAGATTGGGATACTGTGGTTGTACACTTGAATAAGGCACTTTTTGAAAAGAATGAAGCATGTAATGGTTACTGTGCAGGAGAGTGTTTCCTAATGTAACTGAATGTTTAAAAAAAAAAAAAAAAAAAACCCTTGATTGTATTTTGGGCCAGTATGATCCTGTGGGCAGCGATGTCTGCTGGCGTCGGCCATTTTGTATGTCCAGGCCTTGCTCTCTGGCCGCGGCCTTTGTTGTCGCCTGCGCGGACGATGTCGGGGCTACTATGGATTTGGCCTCATTACGTGTCCGCCAGTGCCATAGAGATTTCCTTGTGGACGCTCTACAGGCCACAAATTTAGAGCTATTTCTTTTATACTTTGTATGTATGTGGGCAGTGGTTACGACAAGGCATCTATCGATTTTGGTTGCCATGGTAACATAATTCAATAAATGATAAACAATTTTGTGTCAAAAATGAGCCAAAATGGAAAAATTTGGGCAAGCGGGGGCTACACCCATTGGTCGTGGGCGACCGACCTGTCTGATTTTTATTTTAATATTTTCTGACTGCATTGTGCTTGTTTGTTGTGGTGAACTCTGTTTTGACGGAGTTATTACAAACAATTCTTTGCTCTTCTCCCCAGCTCTATCCCTCTCTTTTACTCCCTCTCTCCTCTCAGTCCTGCCCTCTCGGCAGTGAGAGAAACTTGATAAACGGATTGATGGCCTGTTCGTATCCCCCCTCAGCCACAGGCGGCGGCCGCCCCGCGCTCAGGTCCCGGATTTATAGACGCTACACACGCTGCCCGGCTCCAATGGGCGGGAAGGGAATACCGGGGGCCCTGAGAGTGGGCATCGGGGCCCTTCTGCTCTCTCTCAGTCCCGCTCTTCGTCCTGCATGTTAGAAGACAGGACAGCAGTGCTGATAATGGCTCCTCTGCCCTGGTTAATGGCTGCAGTTTTGGAGTTTAATGGCTGGGATTCTAACCTAATAATGCAGAGGTTGTGGGTTCCATTCCCAGTTGGGCAACTGTTGTTTTAACAAGGTGTCTGACCTCAGTCCTCTGTAAAACAGACAGCTTTATGTGTTAAAATGCCAAGTGTCTGTCTCTGCAGACAAGAGCCTCTGCTGAGTGCATGGTCTTTGGTTCACATCTCAAACGGGTGTTCGTTTATTGTAGCCCCTGACGACGTCTGCTGGCTACTGTGGATTCATGCTCGTCGTCTCCACCTCCGCGTCCGCGTCCATAGACCCTTCCTCGTGGACGCTGTACAGGCTGTAATTTTTGACCTATTTCTTTCATAATTGGTGTGGACACGTGTTATACTGAAGTTATGACACCTATTGATTTTTGTCACCATGGCGAAAGTATTCGCCGAATAATGCTCAAAAAAGAGGAGAAGCGGGCTTTCAGGGGCTACACATGCAGCTGCGTCCGACCGGTCCATCCAGTTTTTTTGGCTTTGCGGTTAGATCAGCTCTATGTTTGTGCCCTCTGTTTTGACTTTCTTCCCAGTGCCACTCGGAGGTATTGATTTTAGTGTGGAGTGAGGCCTAATTTGCAGATAATTATTTTACGCTGAGATGGTAGCTGTTGCACCAGCTCTCACACCGTGGCAGAACACACAACCTGGAATGACGCCAGTTTTTGTGACGCCAGGACGCCTTTGGCAATATTTCTGATGTCAGCTGGCAGAAAGGACCTTTTTCAGTTGCAGGCGCCTTCATAAAATGACATTATTGTGTGCGTGTTCGTGCATGATGTCGCCGTTTACCGACGTGACTGTGACTTAAATGGAGTGTGTTTATTGGAGAATGTGCTTTGAAGGAACTGGTGAGAAGCCCTAACGTGTTTTGAACCTTCGGGGCTTCTGTACCTCCTGCATTATCCGGTGTTTCATCAAACATGGCTGTGGCCATTTAACCCTTTTGAGTGCTGAATAAATTTTCAAGGAATTAAAGATGCCATTATCCTGAGCTGTTGAAAACCTATCATGTGGCAACTTGTTTAAACTTTTAAACAAGTTGCCACATGATAGGTTTTTATTTATGTATTTAAGAAGTAGGGACAGTACATATTAATGAACATAGGCATGTAAATATGTCAGATTATAGCCAAAGGCTAATTTACATCTGTTGTGCCTAAGCAGGTTGATGTTTTGAGAAAGAATACAATAATACATGACAAAAATACATAAACCAATAATGCACAACAATTTTACAAAACAATAAAAAAATACAATAATACATAACAAAAATACACAAATCAATAATACACAACAATTTTAGACAAAACAACACAAATGAGATTCAGCCTTTTAGCTCAGAAGAAATCCCAATGCGGCCATCGGATAACAGTGCTCACAATAAAAGGCAAGAACTGAAACATTACACTGCCCTAATTTGCTTCAAAGTGCAGAACGTAATTGCACTAAGTCCATAATTTTAAAATACTATAGCATAATACACATAGCCATGTTATTATACTGTGATATATTGCACTAAGCCCAATAAGAGGTGGAATAAATATGAAGAAAAAAGAATGCGTTAAAATGCCAGTATTACCTATTGATCAATATATTACATGTTGCCCTATTACACATTAATGCCTGCAGTTTGGTCAGTATATTAAACACTGCCCTGTTACATATTAGTGCCTGTATTTTGGTCAGTATATTACACGTTGCTCTGTCACACATTAGTGCCTGCAATTTGGTCGGTGTATTGCAAGTTGCCCTATTGCACATTAATGTCCACATTTCAGTCAGTATATTGCACATTGCCCTATTGCACTTAATACCTGCATTTTGATCAATATATTGCACGCTGCCCTATTGCACTTAATACCTGCATCTTGGTCAGTATATTGCACGTTGCCCTATTGCACTTAATACCTGCATTTTGGCCAATATATTGCACGCTGCCCTATTGCGCTTAACAAATACCTCACTATTCATTATTGTCACAAATCTGATTTGATCTAAGCCACACCTTTAGATTACCTTTAAAGGCTACAAAACTGGAACACTTCCTTATGGAGAGTGGTAAACTGTTCCACGATAATGCTACCCTTAAAAGAGAAAGCATTTTGACTAAAAGAGGTTCTTCTAACAGGTACCTCACAGTCCCCCCTGGCTATGGCCCTAGTAGTCCGAGTTGTTAAATTACTGGTTATTCTGTACTTTACATAGTCATTTAACGGAGGCATCTGATTTTTAACAGCATCTGATTTTGATACCTTGCATCACTGGGCAACTATAGTTGCCTATAGCGCTGAAGGGGTTAAAATGTGATGTCACAAGTGTGGGACTAGAATGTTCTAAATTGCGTTTTCTAATGATGGTGTTACAAGAACTATTGGTGATTGAGAACAGTGGAGTTCTAGAGCAAAATGAATTTGAGATGGTGATTCTGGAGGTTTTAATGGGATAAATTGTGTTATTTGTAAATTTTGCTCGGTGCACAGAATGCTCATTTCCCTGGATGCATTGGAAGAGTGTGTTTGGTTCTCGGTGTTTTCTTTTGAACGCCGTTGGGAACGCCGCACATTTGCTTTGGGCACTAAATGGCTGCGGATGCCACTGGGAACGTCCTCCATCTCCCATCATGCCTCTGGAGAGAGTTTTACTACGCAGGTCCCCGGCTGTTAATTGAGTTGTGCCATATCCCTTCTCTCCCAGTCTGCTACACAGATGCTTTCGCACCCCGTTCCTCGAATCACAGTCCTAAAGCTGCTTCCCTCATCAGCTACATTTGTGTACGAAGGCCATCTAGTCGTCTAGTGCCACTAACTGTTCAGTTATTTACTCGGGTTGTAAAGAAAACAAGGGGCGGATCTGGATTCTAAGGCCTGACATTACTCCCGCTGTAGCTTGTGTGCTGGTAGCCAGCATTACCCAGCTGCTTGGTTTGGAGGGCAGGTGGGTTACACACACAATCTGCTGAGTGTCATGTCAGGCCATCGTCATAAATGCCGAGGCAGGCTGGATGAGGCCCTGTTATATGGCTCTGGCTGACCCCACTGTGGAGGACAAACCAAGAAAGAATCAATCAAATGTGGAGTAGGAACGTCTTTCTGCTGGTCGGCCGCTAATGCGTCAAGCTGACGCTTCAGTCACCCCACTCTCTGCCCCTCTGTGCACTGAGAGGCATATGTAGACATGTTCATTGCGCATTTGTGTATGAAAGCACACTTGCCTGCGTTCTCACTATGGTTTGACAGTTTGCCATGGCCCCTCTGGTTTAAGGAACTCTGTTGCCCGTCCACGGGCTATTCCGCTTTAAAAAACCGGCAATAAGTATTGTGTTGGTTGTTCTAAATATTTCAAGGGGTTTTCTGTTACCATAAGTCTCTAATCTGCATAATTTCACGGTAATACAGAGGTCTAGGTCTTGGAATTTGGGCATGCAATTCTGGGCGGAAATTGTCAAAGAAAAAAAAGCCAAAGATTTTAAGAGGTTAATTATGAAGTCTCAATATGGATGCGTGCCTTTTTTAGCAGTTGAGCAGGAGTTATTGTGTGCGGCTGTGATCTCCCTGCTTTAAACTGCACTTAAGGTGTTTTTGTGGACGATTCTTAAACTCCTTGCTGGAGGAAAAAGGCTCACGTTATTGTTTTCTCTGCTCTGATGGCGTTAAGAGGTGCTAGAAACTGTGGCCCTCTCGATTTTCAAGAGAAATGAGGAGCTGCACTCCTTCATTTTCGTGCTCCTCCTGTCAGTTTCTTTCGAATGATTTTTTTTTTTTTTTTTTTTTTTTACTTTTGTTTTCTTTTTCCTTGTTATTTACTTTTTTGCTCGTAAGCCTGGGATTTTTCTGTGGAGGCCAAACACCCAGCTGTTTAACGCTGTTGCTGTAAAAGGTCTTGGATCTTCTCCCCATCACCAGGGTACTCGTGTGTCCCCCTTTGGGAATGTTGTTATTCTTTGTGAGGGGGTGGGGGGCAAGGGCAAAGGCGAGGGGGCAGCAAGAAGGTTGAGGGTTTGAATCCGGCCGAGGACTTTTCTGTGAGGAATTTAGAAATGCGCCTGCTGTTGGCATGGGTTTCCTCCGGCACTCCGGTTTCCTCCCGCGATCCAGTTGACGTGCTCGTCAGGCTGATCGGAGACTCTAAATTGCCCATAAGGATGAGTTTGTGAGCGTGTAATATCTTTATTGCTAATGCTTAGTTCCCACTGTCATGCGGTCCGTTACGAACGCCACGATTGGCCATTCGTAGCTGATCGTGGAACTTCTCTGAAGCCGCTTTCACACTGGACGCAAAACAAATTTTTCGCACGGCAGATTACATTCAAAGTCAATGCAACGTGTATTCGCGTCTTTGCATTGACTTTGAATGTAATCTGTCGCGCGAAAAATTCGTTTCGCATCCAGTGTGAAAGCAGCTTAAAACTTCAGGTTTGGATACGAGGTGATGCGATGATCACGGTTGACGATTAATCGTGTTGATCGTAGGAAATTTTTTGAACCGTCCAGAACTTTTTTTTTCTACGATCAACACGATTGCCATTACTGACCTCAAGATCTGATAGGATCGCCGCAATTACTCCACGATTAAGACCACGATTTCAATCGAATCATGATAGCGGGAACCTAGCTCTAGAGTACAAAGTGACTTTAAAGTGTTGAAAGTGCAGTGAAAACTTAAGCAGTGAAACATTGTGGGGGTGGAGGGTGGGATCTTTCCTCTTGTTGCTGCCTTTACGGTGCGCGGCCTGAAGGTACTCCTGGAGTGGAGACGGTCTCTGCCAGACTGCCTGCAGGATGGACACCATTATGGAGAAGAGCAGGTGGTCAGGTGGAGGGGTCCTGGGCAGGATTAGGTGCATAAATGCATCAGGAGGGGAGCTGGAGGGCACAGAGTGGGAGAGATGGTGAATTAAGTCCCCTCTATAAGGTGGAATCTGAGACTGTCTTCTCTATTGGCCCATCTTCTGGGTGGAGTCTGAGTCAATCCTTTCTGTTGGTCCACCTTTTGGGTGGAATCTGAGTTGGTTCTTTCTATTGGCCCGTCTTTTGGGTGGAATCTGGGTCGATCCTTTCTATTGGCCCGTCTTTTCGGTGGAATCCCAGACGGTCCTTTTTATTGGTCCGTCTTATGGGTGGAATCTGAGTCAGTTTTTCTATTGGCCACTGCTCAGAGTGGATTGACAGGTGGCCCTCTCTACTGGCCAGTGCTGTGGGTGAAATCAGGGATGGCCCCTTCGATTATCCATTGTGTAGGGCAGAATGTAAGAGAAGGCATTTGTGTGTGTGTGTGTGTGTGTGTGTCTGTGTCACAGATTCAGTCACTTACTGTAATGCCGCCCTTTGTGTGGGATTAATTCACATTACCAGCCAGTGAATTGTGTTATGATTTACAGCATCACTGTTATCCTGTGGGTGAAAAGTAATTTCTTTACTTTCCTTGGTAAACTGTGTTGCGTTTTTCTCTCCCAAAATTAAATTCATGTAATGAAATGCTCTCTCAGGTGAATCGTTCTGTTATAAAGCATCTGTGTTCATTCGCTAATGAGTTTATGAGTTGTGTCGTGATATACAGCGTGTATGCTCTCTCCCAGGGGAATTGTAATATAAAGCATCTCTCTTTCCCTCCCTAATGAGCTGTCTTGATACAGCTTGTGTGCTCTCTGACAGGTGAATTGTTGTGATATAAAATGTATGCATTCCCTCCCAAATGGGCTGTGTCGTGATATACAGCAAATGTGCTCTCTCCCAGGTGAATTGTTGTGATATAAAATCTCTGTTCCTTCTCTAATGAGTTTTGTTGTCATGATATAAGGCATGAGTGCTCTCTGTGGGTGAATTGTGATATTAAACATCTCTTTTCCCTCCCTCATGAGTTGTGTTGTGATATACTGCAGCACGTGTTGCTCTCTCACCGGTGAACCGTCTCATGACCGGATGTGTTTCTGTTTGTGTGTCTCAGGCTGCCTTCGCCTTACTGCTTGGACCCTTCACTTTCTTCAACGCTCAGAAGACCAAATATCTGCAGATCCTCACCTCCCTCATGAGGTGGCTCGGTAAGAACGCACACGCACGCTCACTCACCCACGCACACACACAGACACTCACGCGCACATGCATACATACATGTATACATATGTACATGCTTGTGCACGCACACGCACACATGCACACATTGTGTTTTTGTGTTATTCATTCCCTAACCTCTTACCCTGACCTTAAGCACCTCAACCGTGAGCTTTATATGCTGAACCGTGTCTCTCACCTCACCCAAACCTTAACCCCTGACCCTGAAGTACCTCAGACCTGAAAACGTCCTCATAAAAAAAATATTGTGTTCCAACACTTGGTTAGACATTTGGTCCTCTCAACAGTAGGAATGCACCCTCATTCTCACACACACACACACACACACACACAAAACACACTGCATACTCGCACACACTCTCACACTCTCTCTCTCTCGTGGGAGAAGAAAAATCTCAGCAGGCTTCATTGTGACTCTATTGGGGAAAAAGTACAATTTAAAAATGAGAAGACAATTTGCAGTCCTGTGTTTGGGGCAGTAATTGGGTCAGTTTGAAAAGCAGCGTCACGGGAGAGGCGTTTGTTTCAGCAGCTCTCTTATCCAGTGTATCTGGGAGCTCAATGGAGGGCGGGACAGAGGCGGTTTTATAGTCATTACCTTGATGTCTGTATGTACACTCGGTTTGAATAACAACCCTTTTCACTTCACACTAGGCCACTCTGTCCACACACTTGTTTTAAACAAGTCGCCACGTGATAGGTTTTCAACAGCACAAGAAAATTAAGTTAAATTAAAAAAAAAAAAAAAATTATTTCAGCACTCTAATGGTCAAAGATGCCACTTAATGCATCAAATAATGTGTTGTAGTGCTGTTCTCAATACAGAGGAGGGTGAAGAAGTTTTCGTTTCCATTCATCACAGTGTGCTGACGTTTTCAGAATTGAGGTTGTAAATGTTTCATTTTTCATTAATTTTTTTTTTTTTTAATTCCTAAAAGACTTCAAGACTTCTACCCAAGTTTTTGCCCAACTAAACAAAATGATTGTCCTCAACGCCACCCATCCTTTCTTGTCCGCCTGTTCCCTGCCAGCCGCCATTTTGGTCTGATTGGGCAAAAGTTCGCGGGCATGTGCCCAAAAACAAACGGTCTTTCTTGATGCCATTGAAATCACAACAACAGTGATTCATACCCTCTCTATTCCCAACCAGGCCCCCCCCCCCCCCGCGAGCCTTCCTCCCTTCCCCGTCATCTCTCCTCAGTGCACACAGGAAGTGATACAGTCACACACACGCGCGGGCGCGCACACACACACACACACTCACAAACACACACACACAGGCACTTCGGTCCGCAGTGATGGACTGTGTGTGTCGCCATCACGGCGGTCTCATTAAGGTCCACACCAGCGGCTGAAATCTCAAGTGCTCTTTACTTCCTCATTGCTCCACTTAGCCTGTCCGTTACAGATGCATGTCTGTGTTGTGCTGTAGGCTCGTCAGCATATGCTCCGGGTGCATTTACTATTTGGGACACGTTCGTTTGCACCCAAATTTTTCAACTTGGGAGCACATGTGGCCCTTGAGGAAAAGTTTTCGCGTAGAGTCCTAACGGAGCCGGGTGCCAGACCTCCTTTTGAGGGGAGAATTCAATTTAGCAAGGACTGAAGTTGGGAGGAAATTACAGTCCAATTTGTCTGCCTTGGACCGTGTGCAAAATATTGATTTCTTTGTGAGCAAATGAGGCAGGCAATTTTGGGAGGAAATTGAAGCGCAGGGTGCAGCTGACATTGATTATTTGAGGAGAGAGCTTGCTTTAAAATTTGCACTTCACAGCAGTTGAAGAACAGCCACGTTTGTCCTTGCTTGACCTTGAACTTGTCCTCATTCAGATTCCCTGAATGACCTTGACTGTCCCGTCGGTCTAGTTGTGGCTCCCTGCCTTTATTGTAATGGCGCTGAATGACCTTGGGTAACCTTGTACTGGTCCCAGTTCAGTCTCTGAAAGGGTTAAATTCTTTGTGTCGTGCAAGGACTCCTCTTCAGTTTTTATTTCACGTCGGTCAGAACTCCAGTGAGTGGTGAGCTGTGAAAGACCTTAAACTAACAGGCCCTTTAAAGGATTTTGTGAGTCTTCTCATTTTTCAGAGCATCCAGTGAAATGAAATGTAGGGTAAACAAAAGCCAATGAACTGCGAAATATAAAAATAAAATGCTCCGTCGGGGAGACGGTGTGCCAGGCTTTTAAAGAGACATGGCCCTGCGCGTGGCCTGACTGCATCATCGGGGTGGGGTTTATTTCTGCTGAAAAATTATACTCATTAAAATTTGCATAAGTATGAGTAATCCCACTACAACAGGAGGCTTAGCGTACACGCTAGCATGTAATCATTTAGTTCGCCCTAATCGGCGTCCAATCACTCGATAATTAGCCCAGAAAACACGGGCTTATGAATATTGATGAGACTGGGAAAGAACAAGTGGCTGTACAGCATGGGCGAACAGGGTTTCGTCTCTTAAGTGGCGGTTTTAATACGTTCACATGCTACCGTAAGACGCTTACAGGATTTTAGCCCTCCTGATGAATAGTGTTCTATGCAAGTAATGTTGTGCAGCTCTTGCTCTGTGGTAACGATGTCGCAGTTTCATCTGCGTAACCTTTACAATCGTTATTATACATTTGACATCCTGGCCGTTTGTCTTGCCTTTTTCAGGATACGTCATCAAAAAAGGTTTTTTTTTTTTTTAAATTATTTTATAAATTATTTTCCCCCGAAATTTTATGTCCAAGTTCTAGGACTCTGTTGCTTTTGATTAGCATTGTTGTTTCTTACATTAAGATTTGTGTCACATTATTCACATAGCTTGTCACAGATTATTTGATGAGCTTAAAGGGTTTAAAAAGTAAGACTGAGGTAAACGCGTTTGTGCTGTGAGGTTTGAGTTGATCACGATCACTCTGAAATGAGGGAAGCGCAGCAGATGTAGTCGTGAACCTATTTCCTGGTCTGTTGACTTCTGGGTGCTTGCTTGTACCATCTTAAGATACGTTTCGCTCAGAGTGTGAAAGAACGATAAGGAAGTTGATTTGGTGGCTGCATAAGTGCTGGTGAAATATTTACTTTTTTGTGAACTTGTTTTGTGTTTCAACTGTCAGTTCCATCCTAGAGTCTTAGGTGACCTGCTTCTGAAAATTGCTGTTGTGCTTAGTTTCCTAGTACTCGCAAGAAACCAGGCATGATTGTCGTCATCACTAACGCCACTAATGAAGGAAATAAATAACGCCCCCTTGCCGCTCTATTGGAGTTTATTTGCTCGTATCGTTTCATTTGATGGTTGCTGCTCTGAAGCTGGTTGGATTTGCGTGACTCAGGCTGAGAGCCGGCTAAAGCCTCGACTCGTTTGATTTTAATTAGTTTTGTCTTATCGCCGTGGCCTTGTCACGCAGTTGCAAACGAGAGGGTGAGGGGGGGTAGGGTGTAGCGTGTGAAAACTGACTCCGCGGAGTCCAAATACTCCACCGCTCTGACTTGAAACAAGCTCATCTTAATTAAGAGCCGTTCACCCCTGCGCCCTCGTTATTGCGGCCGCAGTGTCGACATGGAGTTTCACCGCTTCCTCGCCGACTTGGAGTAATTGTGAGCTTTTTTTTTCTGCGATTCCCTGATTGAGGAGGAATGAAAACAGGGTGATAACCCCAGATTTACCCCACCTTTCTCTAATGCGGACGCTTGCAGCTGTAGCGCCTGTTCAAAGCCAGAAGGTCCTGAGTTCAAATCCCGGCCGGGGGAATTTCTGTGTGAGGTTCACACGTTAAATGTGATTTATTCGGTTTATAGCGAGCTTTCTGAAAGAAGATTGGTCCCAAAAGCAGGTCGGAGTTGCTGGGTAAGAGATAGACAGTCGACTGGCCTGGCCGAGGTACCGAGAGGAAACATTAGTGTAAAACCAGTTCTCCATGTGTCGCTGTAGGCTTCCTCTAGGTTCTCCCGTGTTCTGCCTTAACCCAAACACATGGATGTCAGGGTACTTTGGGGAGGTGGGTGTTGACGAGATGTGTAAATATACTGTATGATATGGGAACTTTTCACCCCAAAATCAAAAAAACTTATTTTTCCTCTTACCTGCATTGCTCTTTATCCATCCAGCTTGTTCTGGTGTGACCTGGTGAGTTTTTGAGGTATGGGCCTTAGAGATGTTTGTATTCTCTCAAATCTTTTGGAACTAAATTGCATTCCTCTTGTGGTACTCAAAGCGCCAAAATAAAATACATTTGAAAATTTCTAAAGCAATGTCTCTGTCCAGAAATCATGACCTGCTTACTCAAGCTAGTCCACAGACCATGTTGTGAGCAGATTAACATAGAAACCATTTTCTCTCTCCCAAACTTTGACCACACTATTTTTTTTTTGTTTACTAAGAAACTAAACCCAAGAAAGGAATTAGGGTAGAAACTCCCACTGAAACAATCTAGATGGAGAAATCGCTCCCCAGATTTGAGGAAAACTACTGTTTGTAGTTCTGATGTTGGATGAACTGTCCCGTTAATAATGAAGTTCACAGAAGACTGATGGTGACGGCACCCAGAGATGAAGTTTCAGACTGACAGGGCAAACTCGCTCTGCGCATCTATCAAACCGGACATGGCGACTGTACCAGCATGCCTTACGCACACACTCCGTCCTTCTGGGGCGGTGATGTCATTGTTAGCATTAGCATGAGTAACAGGCTTCAAGGTCTCCCAGACTCGGATAAGTCAATACACGCTGAACTTCACTTCACCTTAACATTGGCTGTTCTCCAAAAGCCACAAGCAGTTGGTCATTAGGCATTAGCTACTAGAGATGATGCTCTCCAAGGCCACACTACACAGAACATTCGGACCACTTCAGCCATTTCCGTTCACAAATAACCTCTGACATGATGAGTGCCATTTTAGACACGACTTTCACGATCATGTGACTCGCTTAGAAGTGAAGGGGCATCAGACAGGGGGCATTAATTTCTTTTCTTTAGACTTATTATCAATACTGGCACAAAATACTCTTCTGGAGGGGTATGTAAATATTGATCAAATTTTCCCTCCGTTTGGGTTCTCTACAATGAATACAATTGTCAAATATGAAGGAACTTGGTTGTTCTTCACATAGCGACGAGAGAAATTGCACCAGCCGCATCATATGACCCACCAAAGTGGCCAATTCCATGTGCAAAATGGCGCTCGTTATATCCCAGGCTCATCAGTCACTTACGCGAATGGCCGAGGTGCTCTGAATGTATGAGGAAATGGCTTAAGTTCTTGTAGAACAGAGACCTGGTCTTCCGTATTCCTTTTAAGGGCTTCCTAAATCAGCCCCATCAGTTCTCTGCGAAGCGGGCGAAGCGGCGCTTTCATCGTCCATGATTTTCTCGGCGACAATTAACTCCTGTAGAAAGAGGTTACATTTTTTAATTGATTCATTGATAAGGCTGTCAGGTAGAGTCAGAGTGAGGTCTTAACTGCCGGCTGCGAGGGCCTGTTCGCTAACGCTAAACCGCTCGCGGGAAAAAATAAAGAGTCCAATTAAGCAAATGGCAGGACGCCAGGCCTGTGTACCGTTCAATTTGTTTGAGGGCAAATTCATTTAATGCGCATTTCCAATAACAGATTGATCGAGAGGACCTACTGACAGAGAATTCTCAATGTTTTACCTCAGAGAGTTCAAAGACACCAGATTTAGCACGTCCTTGTCCATCAACGTATCCCTGCTGGGAGCATGATGGACGAAAGCGAACCGTTTAGTGCTGCCTTGAATCGACTCGATGGCGTTCATAGGTCACGGCTTTTAATAAAATAAATACCGCCAAATAAATCTCTGGGAATGTTTGTGCCCACATCCTGTTCCTCTCCAGTGCGCAGGGGTCGTTAGTTTTGAGTTGACGGCGTCAAGCAGCAGAATCCTCCTGGAAGTCTCATCTTCTCCGTCGCCTTATTCTCGGCCTGGCGTCCTCTCGACGTGATTTAATGTTGTGTTTGCAGCTGCGTGACCGTCGATGGGAAGCAGAAGTCTATCAGACGCTCTTAATTCCGCAAGCGTCTTCCCCACCCGTGGTCTTAACCAGTCAGACAGATGTTCCCTCGATGTCTATCTGTCTCGCCGTTATAGAATCGCTCCATTGGGTTCAGACTGGAGAAATGGTTCACATAAACTCTCGAGCTCCTGTGGTTTACCTTTTTTAAATGGAATTTGGCCTTCAACTGCAAAGTGGCCTTGAAGGGAACAGGGGGCGGCGTTACTGTTTGATAAACTGTGTCAACTGTAATGCGTCTCATTTTTCATGTTTATTGCCACGACTCGGCCGCTGCTCTGGGCTTTGGGTTTCAGAAAGCAGGATTACAGAGTTAGCTGGGTAACTGCGCTAAGTAAAACCTGGAAGCCCTCCAAATAAAGGACATGGACGGAATTAATAAGAGCTGTCCCGGCACAGTTATCCGGCTAACTCTGTAATCCTGCTTTGTGCAGCAGGGCTGTGGAGTTTGTAACTTTTACATGTGTTTGGCTGTTTGTAGCACGAAAATGTGTGATGTTTGATTTTATTGTGCGCAGATATTGTTGTTGTGTATAGGTCTGGACGAATACTTTATTTCTTCTCTGGTCATGCCACTTCTCCCTTCCCAAAGGGTGGTTTCCCTCTTCCTGTGGTGAAGATGCAAACTGCAGTGCACATGCAGCTTTGCCCTGATCATGTGATGATTTTCTGCCAATCACATGGAGGCTGCATGTGTCTCCTCTCAATGGGTTGTGGGGAATGTATTTCCCTGCAAGTTTTTCAGCTGGGCTTTGAGGTTTAGAAACCAGGCCAGGTGTGATTAAGGAAGGAAGGGAAGATGAAAGAACTCCAACAGAAGGCATGGCAATAATGATTTTTATTCAGTGCACACACACACACACACACACACACACACACACACACACACACACACACACACACACACACACACACACACACACACCCATACTCTTAAACACGTGCTTTACACACACACACACACACACACACACCCATACTTTTAAACATGTGCTTTACACACACACGCAGGCCCACACACTCTCAAAATAGTGCTTCACACACACACACACACACTGAAAATGTCGTGCTTTATATACACGTGTACACTCACGCACGCATACTCCCTTGGATGATCGCATTTCTGTCCTAAAAACAAACACCACCTGCAGTTATCTGTGTGGGATTATCAGAATAACTGAAATGCTGTGGGCGCCTCTCAGATTCGGTTCTGGGGATCCCCGCTCGATGCTGGTTTTCGTTCTTACTGCAATGGCAGTCCCAGAATTTTGATTAGATGTTAATTTTATACTGATGTTAATGCTTATACCGTGGGATGACTTAAACTCTTAAATCACATTCTGTCAGAAATGGCTATGCCTGCCAAGAAAACTACATCTTCTGTGGGAACGTATTACTTATTGGATTAAATTTTGAGCCGTAAATTTCAGTATGCATATAATTTTATGATAAGAGTTAAATTATCTATAACTGATGAAATCAAAGGCTCTGGTCAGTCAGCAAGCTCCTAATTGATATTTACACCCGGCTACCAATACTAATGAAGAATTCAATGCCTAAAAAAAAAAATACTGAGGCCCACCTGCTTTGCATTGAAGTTTAAGGAAAAAATGGCAAGTTGTAGTGTATTTAACAATTAAGTTAATTTAGTTACCTTTAATGGAGTAAAGTTGGCCAATTAACCCAATCCAATGGCTTATGTACTTGTTTGCTTATTGTGCAATAAGCACACAGTAAAATTGGGAGTCTTTGTGGCATTGGAAAATTATGCTGACATAATGTGGATTAGGAAGGTAAATAATACCTTTAAACATCAAACACATTTAATTAATTAAAATGAATTGCGCGGTGCGGGTTCTGGAGTGGCAGCTGTGGCTGGGTCAGAATCCAGCGCAGACAGGTGTCCCCCAGGACTGAGCACGACTGCCGTAGACATCCGATCTCCTCTCAGCCCGATGCGTGTTTAGCTAGCGACTCTAATGCTAAATGTTTTGTTTACTGCTTGACAAAATTTAGGCTGCTTGGGTTTATCCATATCGCTCCGGAGGGTTGTAAAGTCTGAGTGCTCGCGGCAAGGTCGTTCCCATCTCCGCTGTCGGGGGGGCGTAAATCAGTCTCGGGCTGATTGCTCGGGTGCTGCTGATTTGCAGCCCGGAGAAAGGCACCATGTGTTCTGCCGAGAGGAGCGGCGTCCAGTAGACCAACGCGGAGCGTTTCGATTGCGGCGTGAAATGAGATTTGGGATTTGTCTGTGGGCAGTTTGGTAGCGAGTAGGAATTGGGCTTGGTACCGGTGTCCGTAGTGTGTTATAGCGCGGGATTAGTGTCAAAGCATGTCTAATACTCGTGTGGATTGGGACTTTGGGTAATTAGCGCCAGTTGTGTGTAATTCTCGTGTGGATTGGGGTTTCACTGTGGCCTCAAGAGTATGTTGTATCTGTGTGAAATGGGTCAAGGGAATTGGTGCCAGTAGAGTGTAATACCGGTGTGGTAAGAGACTTGGGGATTAGTGTCAGTTGTGTGTAATGCTCGTGTGGATTGGGGTTTCACAATGGTTTTAGAGTATGTAATAACTGTGTGATATGGGGCTTGGGCATTAGTGTCAGTAGAGTTTAATACCGGCCTGGAATGGGGTTTGGTGATCAGTTTCAGCAATAGTGCAATATCAGTGTGAAATGTAGCATGGGGATTGGGGTCAGTACCATGTAATACCTGTGTGAAATGGGTCGTGGGGATTAGTGTCAATAGAATGCAATACCAGTGCAGTATGAGGTTTGGGGATTACTGTCAGTAGGGTTTAATACCAGTGTCGAATGGGGTTTTGGGGATTAGTGTCATGAGAGTGTAATACCTGTGTGGAATGGGGTTAGATTCATGTCTGAGACCTGAAATGGAGCTTGGGGATTAGTCTCAGTAGATGGTAATGCCAGCATTGGAATGGAGTTTCATATCAGATTGAGCAGCATGTAATGCCATTGGGTTATGGGGTTTGATATTAATCTCTGGGGCATGTAATAGCAATATGGGATTATTTTTGAGGTGTGTATTTCTGAGGGTGCAGTGGCTGGCTTCATTGTGCAGTTCATTAGATTTTGTTGTGTGTTTGACTTGGCCAGTCATTGTTAAATGAATAGAAAATGTCCAGTAGATCCATCCCAGTTAGTGTTACATTAATAGCCTTGTTGTGAGACTTTGCAAGAACATCGCTGACAAGGAATCATTTTAACCCTTAGAGCGCTAAATGCAGCTATTGTCGCTCAATCTTGTAAGATATCAAAATCAAAGCTGTTGAAACCCCGAAGGGGGGCTCTTTTAAACAAGTCGCCACATGATAGGTTTTCAACAGCGCAAGATAATTAAAATGATATTTTTAAAAAGTTTATTTCTGCACTCTAAGAGTTAAAACTATGTTCTGCGCACTTATCACCATGTGTAAATTGCACTGTATAATATAATGAAGAATTTACGATTGTTCCTTGCAGTAGAAGATTGATCTGTGTTTAGATTACATCCTGAGCCTAAAGCAATGGTCGATAAGCTGACTCTTACCTGTGTCGTTTTACAGATGTTTGGACTTTCCTCGAGAGCATGCACACTCACTGGGCTTTCGGCATGCGAGTCGGTTATTGGGAGATGCATGGTGGAGATTTATAATCACGGTCGTTAACTTCTCTTTTTAGCCTTTCCCTGAGAGGACATTATGTTTCTGTAACATGGAGAGTCATTTTTACTGCAAAGTCGACGCAGCCTAACACCAACCCGGCAGCTGTACATAGCGCGCGATTACAAGGAACGATATTGCACCCTCGGGTGCCGACGGAACACCATTAAACATTGCCGTCCAATCATAGCTGTCCGTTTTTTAATCCTGCCTGCAGTTTTCGAGAACGCCAAGGTGTCAACGGAGAGATTGTTTCTGACCCTATTCTAACAGGCCGGCTGCACAATTGAATGCGCTCTGCGTTTCAGATGGAAAAGTGGCGACCTCTCGTCCGTGTTCTGACCCGAACTTGATGGGTTCCCTCCAGATTCTGTGATGATTCTGGGCTAAATTTTGCATCTATTTTTAGTCGTGTGACTTTGAATCTGCAAAAAATCGGCCAGCTGCCAGTCCGGTTGTTTAACTTTTTCCCCCTCATTATCATCCGCCTCTCGACGTCTATCCCTTATTTCCCCACAAGCGCCTCTCGATGCCCGGTCTCGATCACCACACAAGCGACTCTCGACGTCTCACCGGGATTTCCCCATAAGCGTCTGTGGATGACTCTCTATTTTAAGCTTATATGTGATTGAGACTATGATGTCAACAGTTTCGGGGTAGATGCATAATTGAAGGCATATGATTGGTCAATAAAAATAAAAAACTTAGCATAAATTGAACTTTATTGAACCTGTAAATATAAAGACTCATTGTGTTTAATTTGAAAACACAACTAGTGAAATTTCTCTTTCTCTAACTGAAATATTGGAATATAAAAAACATTGTCTTGAAGATGAGGTTATCCTGAAAAAGAAAATATATACTTTTATGTACTTTTATTCCGTAATTATTTATTTGTAAAAATAAAACTGAATGGTCCATCATTTCTTTGTTTATTTCTGAAAATGCCTGAGTAAATGGGTGTTATCACATCAGCAGCTCTGTGTGGAGATAAGGTTGCAGTGGCCAGCTCCCCACTGAGTAAACGCTGCAGTGTTATCTTTAGGGCTGTGAGGGGGAAAGAGTTAAAGAGGATAATAAACCCCTAAAATTGCTTTTTTGAGATCTGGTTTCGAATTTCTTGTCCACATTATAGATCAAATTAGTCTTATTGTGAGTTTTGTATGGAAAAAAGGAGCTGTTAATGAAAAGTTTTCATTTTGCTCGGATCCTCGCCCTTATTCATGACGTGGAGGTCGATTTTAATTTTTCAAAACCGTACATTTACCTGACCAAGTCAATCTCCTGAATGTCTTTCTTGTTGATTGATGGGTTGGGCTGTTTGATTCATGCTGCAAATTGGGCAGCGTATTTTTCATTTGCCTTCGGTCAAACTGACGGTGCGTACGGTGCGTTACCGAATCGCTCATTCCCGCCTCCCTCTGCCTTTCCTCTGTTCTCCTGAGTCCCAAAACAGATCTTTTGAAATTATAAATTGAGCGGAGTGCAGACAGGCTGAAAGCGGTGATTTTTTTTATGCACTGAGAATCATGGCGCAGCAACTGTACCGTCCTCTGCTAACAATGATCGACAACCGTGGTGCTGGGCCTTCATGCAAAACCAGCCGAATTCAAACTGTTGTATTTTACGGCTATGGAATGATGAACTTGTTTCTGTAATGCTATACATTACAGTAACATGCCACCAATGTGTGCTGCAGTCGACTTGTTAATTTGGTGATTAGGCTACACCGGGTTTGGGTATAAAATTGGGCTAAAGTTTATTGGGCTGGTTTGCATTGGATCATGAAGATGACAGGGTTCAGTGAGCTCTGGCTGCAGTTATAGCCCAATGCCGTTCTCTACAGCTGACCACAAGACTTAGTCCTGCAGTGAAGCACTCACTCCCGTCCCGCTGTTCATTGTTTTAATTAGCAGGCTGAGAAACTGAGAAACTGTCTGTGTGACGAGACGAGTAATGTAATTTGCATTTGGCTTCTCCTCATTTCTTTTGGCTCCGTTCAGAGTGACAGCTGGAACAGGCAACTATTTTCTCAGAAGGAATTTTGATGGGGCTGAATATACTGAAGCCACACAGTAGTTTCCCTTCTCTAAAATTGTTAAAGAAATGGTTTAACTGAAAGGAGTGCTGCTTGAATGTTTTTTTTCTGACAAGGTGATTTGAAATTTTTCAGTTGAAAAATGTCCGTGGCTGTTGAGGATAAGGATACTTTATGAGTGTATATGTATAATATTCCACATATGAAATTAGTCAGTGTGAATTACTGAAACTGTACTGTACTTCAACTCTGAATTTCATCTTTTAACCCGCTACTGGCCGTCATCACATCATGGAGTACATCTTCGGGAGTGCACAGGACTAACAAATTACTAACAGGAGTTGATTCTGTGATTGTATTGTGCCAATCAGCTCATCCCTGCCACCTTTAGTAGTTAAATTAATCTGTTTCATAGATGTTGTAGCATGCGGGGAGAGTTCACTGTGCTGAGTGGTGTGGGGTCTCAAATAGGGGTCATGTGTCGGCATAGCAGTGGACAGGCTGCTGTTAGATTGTATGTACATACTGAAGCCGTGTTTAAACCTCTGAAGTACAGGTTTCTTGTAATCCATTTTATTCGCGCACTACCTCAGTGTTCCACAACTTCTCTGCTTGCAGTTAATGGCAGAGACTGATGCATCAGCTCAAAGATCAATCCAGAACATTCCACGCGTTTGATCTCGAACGTGACGAGACTGTGTGAACGCAAAACATTACCAGACCCCTCGGCAGGAGTGTATTTACGTCATAGTTTTAATATTTCAGATGATGCTTTTATCTAAAGCAGTTTACAGTTGATCAGACTAAGCAGGGGCCAATTCCTCACCCCGACCCCCAGGAGCAATGTGGGGTCAAGGGCCCCAGCTCTTATTGTGGCTACAATGGCTTGAACCACCAACCCTCTGTGCCTAATCAAGTGATAGCCAGTAGACTACAAGCCACCCCATTAGTCTCCGTACGGTCGGTGTGAGCTTTAATGTGCAGGTGTTAAATTCCTGCGGTGGTTTATGCGGACTTACCTGTCCACACTACTCGCAGATTTGACACGGCCCAGTGAACTGGTGTGGTCCTTGTTATACCTTCTCACCAATATTGGTTGTTCTGAAGTAAGAATCAAAGTAGTCTGGAAGTTTGCGCAGAAGGTGTTTGGAGACGTTGAAAGACCGGCGATAGAGGCTTTGTGTCTTCCTCTTGAAGCACGAGAGAATATAAATTGACAAAACTCTGGAAAGAAAAACTGAAATTCAGACAAATCCCATTTTCAGAATAAAGCCCTCTCACTGTTGAGTGATGCAGGTGTGAGATGTGTGAAATCCTACATCTGAATTGTCTTTAAACTCCTAATGTGGCCTCCTTTGAACTTTATAACTGAAGCAGCATTGGTCTTGAATGTAAAGAATAATTGCATTATCTTCTCTCACTGCATTCAGCAATCCAGTTTTTTTTTTTTGGGCTCCTGTAAATGGTAAGTTTTTTTTTTTTTTGGAAAAGGCTCGTCCCAATTATACCAGTTAACCATCTCCTTGGATTTCCCCTCTTCAAATTAAAACACCTAGTTTATCCCCAAAGGTCTGTTATAAAGCCTGCCTATAAAAACACGGAAAAAGAGTCGCACTAAACCAATACATACACAAGCTGAAACTGTAAGTCGTGCAACATGGACAGTGATGGCAATGCAGATGAATAAAAACCTGAATGGAAAAAAAAAGTGCAGTAAATTAACCCTTTTAGTGCTGAATACGTTTTCAGGGAATTAAAAATGGAATTATCCTGAGCTGTTGAAAATCTACCATGTGGCAAATCGCCACGTAATTGGTTTTCAACAGCATCTGATGTTGATATCTTACATCATTGGGCAACAATAGTTACCTGTGGCACTCTAAGCGCCAGATTTACCATGACCTTATTGCACTAGCAAAGTCAGTAAAATGGCAAATGATTGGTGCAAAAAAAAAAAACCCGCCAATCATTGGCCATGTTATTGGTTTTGCACATGTAAAAGTCTTAAGAAATCCAGTCCTAAGGGTTAACAGGTTAAATACAGTATATCTATCACTTCTTTTTCTGTCATCCACTCTTTCATGTCCTCTATTCCTTTTTGACGGTTTTCCCTTCCCTCCCTCTTCCAGCCTTCAGCATGATGATCATTCTGGCTCTCATCCGCATCGGGAAAGGCAAAGGGGCGGGGCACCCCCCGGCGGCGAATTTTTCGGGGATCCCCAACCTGTTCGGGGTGTGCGTGTACTCCTTCATGTGCCAGCACTCGCTCCCCTCCCTCATCACGCCCATCTCCGACAAGAGGCGGGTGGGGTCGCTGGTGCTCGCCGACTACGCCCTGATCCTGGGCTTCTACAGCCTGCTGTCCTTCACCGCCATCTTCTGCTTCGACAGCGGCGCGCTGCGCGACATGTACACGCTCAGCTTCACGGACAGCTGCGACGTCCTGGACGTGCCGGTGCTGCGCTACTTCCTGGGCCTCTTCCCCGTCTTCACCATCAGCACCAACTTCCCCATCATCGCCGTCACGCTCCGCAACAACTGGAAGGCGCTCTTTCACCGCGACGGGGGAACATACCCGTGGGTGGTGGACCGAGTGGTGTTCCCTCTCATCACTCTGGTGCCGCCCATCGTTGTGGCCTTCTGCACCCACAACCTGGAGTCTCTGGTGGGCATCACGGGCGCCTACGCAGGGACGGGCATCCAGTACGTCATCCCCGCCTCCCTGGTATTCCTCAGCCGCCGACACCTCGAACCCGTGTTCGGGAGGGACGTGGTCAACAAGCACCGCTCGCCCTTCCGCCACACCTTCTGGGTGGGATTCGTCCTGTTTTGGGCCGCTTCCTGCCTGATGTTCGTCACGGCCAACATCGTCCTCACGGAAACAAAACATTAGAGGCCGCGGTTCTGGTCTCGTATACTCGCTCACGTCTGCCCAAACGTTGAGGCCTTTGCGGACCGACCGAGCCCCGAGTGGGCAGGGCTGTATACTTTTATGTAAATCTTGTAGCATGTACATTGATTAGGATATTAGGTTGATTTAACGAATTACTCCTGAGGACCAAATTACTAATGACCGAAAAATTGTACTGGGGGGAGGTATTGGAGGGAAATGGATAAATGGAGGGCATTTTAAAAAGAAATTGGTGTCAGAGTTTCCCTTTTATGAAAAAGTTTTGACAATCGCAGTCGAGTTTCCCTAAGGCTTTGCACTGCCATTCTGTTCTCAGTATATATGCAGTCTTCAGTCTCCGAATGTATTGAACAGGTCTGGTTATCTGAGTGAGTGGGTAAAGCAGCAGGGCTCCGCTTTTAGCACAAGCAGGGCGCTAAAAACGGTAAAAGCACATTAACTACGGATCCATTGAACTTAATTTACTTAATCGGCCTGAATACGTCAGTCCAGTTCAAAGTCTTTAAGACACTTTCAGTTGTTAAATAGCAGGGCCAGTGGACTAGGACGGATTTTGGTCAGTGTTGACCAAAACTGGCTGACGGTTAAATTTATCCGTCCGAGACCCTCAGAGTTATAAGGTGGGATCGGATGCAGTCGCAGAATCGGAGAAATCCAAACGAAGCAGAGCAGAAACGATGTACGTGCTGTCTTAAAATGTCTGTCACTAATAATCTTGCAGTGCATCCGCGGTGCTTTTGGCCACGTGTGGTCAGGACGATTATGAGAAATGAACCCTTCGATGAGGGACTCCTCGGGAAAGCCTGCTGCTGTATGGTTTGTTATTGCGTTATTGTTGTCTGTGTTTCTTACTCTGATAAACGGTGATCCATGGGAGCCCCCAATGCGCGGTGTTGCCAGAATCACCGTTGGATTCTGCACGGCTTGTCTGGGATCCATTGTTTTTCTCCGAAGGTGTCGGTAGGGATGAGGTGAGGTAGACGCTGCTGTCGTGCCGCACTCTACGGTGATTTAACTGGGCATTTTATGACCATGTTCTCTCAGTTTCCTTGACTGCACGTGTATTGTTTGCTTCATGTTATTTTAGTGTGAGGTTATTTTGTTTTAACCCCTTTGCGCAGATATAGATGCCGGCATCTGTAAATTCTGAAATTTAATTCCTAAATAATTCTGTAATTGAATTTTCAAATGTCTTGCTTCACTGGAATAATTTTCCAGAGTCTCTGTGACACAAATACTGAGTTATAAAGCCTAAATAGGCTCATACATAATAGAAAAAAATGGCATTATTTGTATTCTGTGCAAAGGGGTTAAAGCTTTCAGGAGATGCAGTTGTTTGTCTCTCCTGTTATCTCCTAGCGTATGTGTTTGAGGGGTTAGATATTTGTTCTGGAAAGACCCTGCTGCTCTAGGGCTCTGACTCGAGTCCTGTCAGACTGAGTCATGATCTCCGTGTCACGATTCAGTGCCCTGAGCCCATATCCTATCCTTCCCTGGTGTTCTGTTCCTCACCTCTCCGGCTATTACACAGACCCCTGTCGGGCATGATGTCACGAATCCTCTCCGGGTAATTTATTTTATTTAGCTAATTTTTGTTGGTTTTAATTTTATTTCATTTTTATTACAACTTTCACAGAACTGTGCCCCATCCTTCATTTTTTTTCCCCTCTTTCTCAATGCTTGAGTTGGAAAAGCTGTGTTTTATCATTTTTAATCAGTTGTATGTACGTGTGAAACTCCTGGTTTTACAGGTCTTTTTTTTTTTTTTTTAATTAGTTTTATCGCAGTATCCGAGAGGGAGATTTATGTTCTGAGAAGGGAATTGATTGTATGGTTTGGTGACTCATCATTTCGCGAGGACGATATTTCATCTCACGACCTGCATTTCGTCCTGCCTCCAGAATTAAAACGTTTTGGAAAATATGCGCGAAGTATTGGGTAAACAAATGGGCCTGCAATCTGGTCCGATTACAACCAGCAATGAATCATTCCTTGGCGAGTGGTGTTGCTGTAAACCCAATATGGAAGTACCGTGTATCGGGTTTATTTAGCTGGTGTCAGGCAGAATCTCTGCTCAGAGCTAAAAACACTGATCATCCCAATGTGCAATATTACTTGCGTGTTACTGAAGCGACCAGTGTAATGTTCCCATTACCGTAATGATGGAGTAATGGCTGGCGTAATGCTAGTCCTGTGTTACCGTAATGACTGGAGTAGCATGCTGCTTTACCTTGCTATGGTGCCCAAAACAGAATCTTTATTTGGACATTTCACTTCTCAGTGGCAGTGCTGTTGCCTGCCCCCGTATCCTGGGCGTGGATGTGCCGATAGGTTTCTGTTTTATGTTTTTGTTTTATTAGTTCTTAAGTGTGTTTTTGTTTTGTAAGTTTAAAGGTGCGCACAGGAGTTTCATCGCTTTAAACCTATTTTTTTTTTTTTTTTTGTTTTCTATCTTTGGAATGTCAGCAGTCTTCTCAGTGATTGGTGGCCCAGGGTCTTTCATGTCAAAGGTCTTCTGTGATTGGTGGTCGAGGGTTTTTCATTTCTGAGATCTTCTGCGATTGGTGGTTGAGGGTTTTTCATTTCTGAGGTCTTCTGTGATTGGTGGTCGAGGGTTTTTCTCAAAACAGGGTTCCCTTGCAGATGTATTTGCAGAGATGGTGATTCCAGAATCAAACTTGCTCGGAGCAGTCGGGCAATATATTTATCTGCAAGCAAAATTCAAATTGAACAAAATGAACCGCTTATGTTGTCTTTAAAAAATGTTTTTATTTGTGCTTTTTTTTTTGTGAAGTGTGTGAACTCCTGTTTGGAGTCAGAACTATGTGCCTTGTTTGGCAGGCTTAATCCTGCTGTTTTTAAGGTGTTGGCTGCAGTGTCCCTGGTGTTTGTGTGTAATCTCTCCCCGAGATAAGATCTGCATGTAAGCCACTTCATTTTACTGACAATCAATGTCCCCTCAAAATAAACTTGGGAAATCCTTGTCTCTGAAGTTCCTCTTGGTCTTTGTGTAACTTTGTGAAGTATTCTGTTTGTCTGTGAGGTATAAGGGCGTGATATTCCTTGGTGTGCATGGTCAGTTACACACACACACACACACACACACACACACACACACTCTCATACAGTCACACGTGCGCGCGCACACACACACACATCCAACCCCAAATGTCCTCGCAACATCTGTGGTTTCTGAAGAGTTGGATATTGGGTTACACTTTACAATAAGGGTACATTAATTAACATTAGCTAATACAGTAAGAAGAATTAACTATCAGCTAATTAACCTTAAACTAATGGGTCTACTGATCATACTAATCATTTACTAATGGTGTTCATGTTAACTAAGGTAATAATTTATACACTGTTGAATAGTTTTATCGTTTGACGGATACTTAAGGGATGTTTTCAACTTCATAATAAGGATGTCAAAGAGCATTAATGAATGGTAAGTTAAGGTTACCTAATGCTTATTTAGCTCTCTGATGCATTAGTTAACTGTTAATTAGTTAGTAGTCAATCTTCATTACTGCATTAACTAATGTACCCTTATTGTAAAGTATTACCGGTACTTAAGGGTATAGCTTAACAAGCTTACACATGTGCATACACACACACACACACACACACACACACACACACACACGTGCACAGGGAACCCCCAAAATTGGCATTATTAGAATGTCACAATTAAAATCAATATGGTTGTTTTGGATGTCACGAGCAATGGGCCTGCACATTAAAAATCATTAAAGGTGCTTTCACTAGTTTTCTGGCCGCTGCACAGGTATATTCAATATTTTTGTCATGTATTTGGAAAGGGCGTGCAGCATCTCCTCGCAGGAGATTCGCTTTCATCCGTTACAATTTCTGCTTTATTGGCAACGGTTATTTTCACCGGAGAGGATTAAAAGGCCGGCCGAGGACTCGGAAGTGTGTTTTTCAGAGCATGTCTCCCCACTGCTTGCTTTCCAGAAGTTTCTAAAACACCCAGCCCCCCCTCTCCCCCCAACACCCGGCCCCACCTGTGTGCTCGGTACATTTTGTGGGACGCACAGGTGTCCAGACTGCTTCTGCGATCCAGACTACAACCGTGGGCTGGGAGCTCTCATGCTGTCCTGGGTTCTGTTATAGGCAGATGTTTCATTATTAGTTGTGTTTCTGCCTGTCCCAACTTTAATGATGTTCCTGCTGATCCCTTGCGCAAGTCGCACCTCAATTGTTACTTCAGGAGAACTTGCGTGGACCCTCAAAGGCGCTCTGACAGCATACCGTAATCCTTGGCCCTTTTGCACAAAGATGGATTGCGAAGTTAGCAGGTAAATCATGCCGATTTAAACCGGGAACTCAAACCTTTTCTGGGACATTGATTGAACCTTGTCAAGCATATCTCTACTTGAAGAAAAGTGGAGAAAGCAATTTCAGTTTTGTTGATCGCAGCTCCTGGTTTTACGGTTTGCGTATGAAGGGAGTTTTCTTGATTTTATTCTCTGGGAAACATGGGTCAGGCTGAGATTTGATGCCCTGGAAAACACAAATAATAAGTTTTTTCCTGGTATGTGCTGTGAGAGTGTTGAATCTCCAGGAATGTTTTCTGGGCTGTTACAATTGCATTTTTTGTGCAAAGTTTTTATTTGTGGCTGGAACAGACTGAGGTCTATTAGAACTTGGTACCATTGAGACATCAGGGAAGTTTGCCTCCTGTCAGCAGGGGTTTAAAATATGTTTCTTGGGTGATTCTCATTCTGATATTCCTTAAAATTGTGCTGTTTATGTACCATGAAATTTGTCATTTATGGCAAAATGTTGCAATGTGTTAAGCATACAGTTGCAGAGTTTGACAAGTGTTGCATATATTTCACCTTAAAACGATTATTTATGGCATTTTGTCATTTTATACCTCTTTTTTTGTTTTTTTTGTTTTTTTTACAGACTTGCCATTATATTCAGAGAGATTTTTTGCCATGGTAAAGCCTGCCATGGTAAAGTTGTATTCCAATGAACATCCGTCAAACGGGACTTTTGGAAGTATTGAGACTGATAAAAAGAAAGTTTGACTTTTTCAAGTGGGAAGTGGTGAAGGCTTGTTTTTGTGGGACGGGGGCATCAGGAAATCATTGTAGAAAAGGGGTGAGACTTGTGGAGGTAAAACGTTCCCCAAAGGACAGTCCTCTCTGTGGCAGACGGCCATTTAATTCCCCCCCCCAACCAGTCAATTTTAAAGACATAAATAATTTTTTTATTAGCTGAGGAAGTATGGGAATAATTTATCATGAGTTCGTTTCGAGAAGATTTCATATCGGTGGTTGCGTGAGCACTTTTAAAATGACCGAAATGGCAGGACCGAAGATTTCACCATCTCCCTCAGTGCTGGAGACGCGGTATCTCACTATCCCATTCACGCGAAACTCCTCCGTCATCCCTCTGTTACAAAAAATCTGTATTATTTTTTTTATTATTGTTATAAAACTTCCAGATGAATTTGAATTTTGAGCTGGACGGCAGCCGCGTAATTTAATTTGCTCGGCGCTTCGCCTGCCAGCGCGCGTGCGGCGGACAGGGCGTGGTATAATTGGAAATTAAAACACCACTCGAAGCGCAATTTATGCCGTTTATTTAATTTCACGATGATTTATGCGACGCGTCGGTGCAGAGGGGGAGGAGGGTGTTGGCGGTCTTCATTACGGACTGTTCGAGAGCCGCAGATCAGATCTGCTCATGCTGCTTTGCTTCCGTGTCTCCTCAGTTTAAATAGACCTATGCTTACAATGGCTGCAGGGCCACTGTATGGAGGATTATAATATGTAGGACTATCCTGTGCCTTATCAGCAGCCACAGTATATGTAGGGCTACTATAAGCCTCCATGTCACAGTTCTGTATATCTGCAACGCTAATCAATTATCTTTATCAAGTGCTTCTATATCTGCAGAGCCACTGTATCATATATAACCAGGGGCCCATGGTTCCAGTTGGTTTTCTGTATCATATTAAGGGCCCACAGTATCTCTGGTTGTTCAAGCACATTTATCAAGGGCCTTCATGCCTGCAAGACGACTGTGCCATGTCAGTTACTCTAGTATGTCTGTCGGGCCACTGTAATCTGCCATATTAAACAATGCTATTGTTCCATGCTTATTAAAGGCTTTTATGTCTTGCAGAACTACTATATTCAATGGTCTCTATGGTGTGGGTTGGCTAACGTGGGTAGTGCTTTGGCTTGGCGCTCAATGCATTGTAGTGAGCATATTAGTAGCCCCCTATTTAAAATTGGCATAGCTGAATCCTCTCGATCTGGCATTTTAATGAATTCAATCTGTCATTAAATAATAAAGATTTGTCTGTAGTACATTTCTATTGTCTGATTTTGCATGGAAATTCAGAACGACTACCGGACCATCCCAGTTGAAAAAAAAGGCAGAGGCAGCATTTACTACTAGACCATTCGGGTTTGTCACAATTACAATAGGTTAGGTTGTAGCAGTCTGCCGTGTTTATCGAGGGGCCGTATTATCCGCGGGGCCGTTGTGCTATGTTAGCGATGCCTCTTTCAGTCTTTGGGGTTACTGTGCCATGTTTGTCTATGAGCCATTGTGTCTGCCGGTCGACTCATTCAGTTTGATGAGCACATCCTCTCTGCCTGCAATGCTGTTGTCAGCCAGGTGGTGGTGTGCTGAGATTCAGAGGAAGCTCCCATGCAGGTATCATTAAGGACAGGGAAGAGGGAGGTGTGTTATTGGCCTACCAACCCTAGAGAGTGTGACTGACACCCCACCCGTGTCTCTTCTATTATTGTCTACCTCTTTCCCACTTCTCTGTCTCTCTCTCTTTCCTCAATTTGACTTTTGTTTTTAGCATCTTTCACACTCTTCTCTTGGCATTTTGTTGTGGCAGAGGGCTGTCTGCTGCCGCCCGATTGGCCCAGAGTCAGCCTAGCCCGCCTCTCCATTTTCCATGGACGGGTCGATCCCACGAACGGCTAGCGGGTGGGACAACTCGCTGCTCGACGGAGACAAAGCCGTTAGCGAGTGTCATTGTGAGCCTCCACCTTTAATTTTACCAGCCCGGGCGGCAAGGGCTTCATTAGCGGTAATTCACACCTGCGCGAGCGGAGACCGTGGCCAGAAGTGAAGCCAGCAGGAGGCACCGTGGAGCGGGTCCTAATTAGAGCACCGATTATCGCTTTGCGCAGAGGGGAAGGGGCCTCGGATGCTACTGCTGCAATTTCGATGGTGACTGTGTCACGATGAACCAGCCACCACCTGGCCCCCTTCGTCATCTTCAGTCACTCGTCGTCCCGCTCCTCTGGAGAATAGATTAACGCACAAAGACGCTCCGTCTTTCACCCGGTCATTCAATTCACACATTATCTAACTTGTCTATTCTTGGTCAGGGTTATTGGGTAGCTGCAGCCTATCCCAGCATATGATGGGTGAGTGGCTGGAACACACCATGGACCATTCACCAGTCTATATTCCACGCGCCATTCGCTTGAACCAATCTGCCAGACCACTATGCCACCCTTTGACGCGTCTAGTTCCTCCTGCTTTAAAAGACCTGTGTCATGATTATTGCGCATGCTCTCAATTTTGAACAACGTAAATTCACTCAATCGCAAGTTGAAATTGAGAAGGCATTTTTCTTCTTTTGTGATTATTGGCGATTACAACCAGCTTACATTCTTCATGCTAAAGCTTAGAATTGCACTTTGAATCCTCGAATTTCCGTAGAAGCCTCCTTTATGTGATCAAAGTGACACCATCATTAACTCCTGGATAAGCTGTTTGTAAATCTTACCGCCTGTGGTCGTGCTAACGGCAAATTGATTGATTAATTGATTGATTGATTGATGGATAAGTGAGTGACGCTGGAGTCTCATCATAGCATTCTGTCCTAAGCTTTGCTTATCCAGGAGTAAAAAGCATATTGCCACAGTGATAAAAATATGTAAATATAATGCAAAATGATGATGGATTGGCAAGGATGGAATCAGATTATGACTTGCAGTCAAGCAGGTTCACTTTGTTAGGATGTACGCTCTTAGAATGCACAGTCATTGTGACACAGCCCCTTTAAAGAGGCGCACCCTTTCTTTATGTGTTGCCAGCTTGTATCTTCTCTCTCTCCACCTTGTCTGTGGCCAAGCGAAATGCTTTCTGGTCAAACTTGCTGCAGAAATAGTGTCTGACTGAGCAAGTGAGTTAGCCTTCCTCTGAAATGTCGTATATTCATTTTTCCTCTCAATTAGAAAATTTGAGCGTGTTTTATGTTTTGGTCATTGAGTGAAATGTTTTATCCAGTCAGCAAACCTGGAAGCCATTCAAAACATTTCACCACATTCACCTGTTGAACCATTTTACAAGGTTTTTTTTTTTTTCCACCAAGTAAGATTTTGTGATTATAATTTTGTAATTACATTTTATTCAAGATTTTTGTTTAAAAAATAAGACAAAATACTGGCCAAGGCTTTACTTTTGCTTGGCTTTTTCTGTGCACTGATATGTGGACAGTGTGTCGTTCCTGATTTCTTCCCAAAAAGGTCCCTTAAACGTTGCTGCAGGTCCCTCTTTCGCCTGCTCTTTTGCCATAACACTGGATTTAAAGCTTGCTGCGGTATAAAATGCTACTATAGCGAAGTGTGCACTATATCACCCTCTATCTGCCACCCTGTACCCCAGAGTTAGCTGAAGTAATGCTCACAGATTTATTGTACAGTATATGGCTCCCCGATACCGTTCTCTGGCCTGGTTGTCTGTGCAGCGCTGATATGGTTTTACTGTACGACTGTAGACTGTTAATTTTTTTCTGTCTGTCTGTTCATAATGTATTGTGAACCTGTTTTTTTTTTTTTTTTTTTCTCAGTTCATTGTTCAAAATCTTAATGGGTTTTTACGGAATTGTATTGCTTTTCTTTCTCTTGGTTCTGCCGTACATTGTCGGAACATTACGTTTTGCCTGCTGTATTTTGATATCCTCTTGAACTGCAGTCGGAAATTAGTGCCGTGACTTAGGCCGATCTCGATAGTTTAAGAAGGATTAGTTAAATTCATTTATGAATCAGGCTCGTAAGGGCGGCGCGTGCAGAAAGCAGCTTTTCTGAACTGAAAGCGTGAAACGCTTTCGGCGCCTTATCTACAGAGCGGAGAGGGGAGGCACGTGAGAAAACGAAGTCGAGCCGTGACTCTCGGCCTCTGCTGGGTTCATACTTCCACTTCCATTTTTACATATTTTAATTTCCTCTTTAATTACCCTCAGAGGCGGAGTGGTTTTGTGAGAGTCTGCTTATCTGTGGCCGGAAAGCGGTGCGCTGAGGCCCGCGCGCGCTGCCATGGCGAAGGCAATGAGCACGTGTAACGGACCAGCGACCACTGAGGCTTTGAGTTAAAATGACAGCTCTCACCGGTATCTTCATTTATAAAGGGCATTGTCGCCGAACTTTCCGTCTTCTGTCTTTTAAAATATGTGCATTTTTGGACGATTTATTACGTTCACGTTCAGGTGTGTTATTGCGATGAAAAGCTGTGTCTGCCTGTGGGAGCGCTGGGCCTTATCACTAAAAGCTGACATGAAGTCGGCCTTTTTCCTCTGTAAGAGCTAAAATTTGAGATTTCGGGATCGCTGTGTGATGTGGACTCTGGTGTGAAGAGCTTCAGTTTTGAGTTCTCTGGCCTAGGGAAAATATTTTGGGAGGTCCTTCTAAAATTTTTTGTCACAGATATGGTCACACTACATATCCTGAATCCCTTCGTACACCTTTTCTTCCTACCTGCGGCCCTTTATGCGGGAGACTGCATGCACTGCATTTATAGTGTGATCTGTGGGGGATTTTGCAATGTTCACTAAACGCAAAGTCATTTCATGACATGCTGGCTCAACCAAAAACTCTCAGGGCCAGTTTTGCTGATGTGGATTCTGACTAATCCTTTAGAAAATCAATTCTGAGCAGAGACTCTCCATAGGAAAAATCAATTAGTCCCCTGGACTGAGATCAGTCTATGTCAGTTAAACCAAAGTCAGGGCCCTCGGGAAGATGATTTGCTATGCGATTTGAGAGGATCATTTATATACCTGCATGAAGTTTGTGACTGTTTTGATTTGTTTTTGAATGTTTTTAAGTACCTTTACCATAGGGGTATTTTAATTCAGACCAGCCTCTACAACCCACCGCCCCAATATCATATTATAATGATTGGGGCACTTCAAACCCCCCCCCCCAGTGTTCACCCCAAAGTATTGCCCTTGACCTTTACCATGTCAAAAATACATTTTTTGAATTGTTTTTTCCTTGTTGATTAAGTATGTCACACACGTGAGTCACCATATCCAATGATAGTATGATGTCCTTTGGGAAATCTTCGGGAGGACTTTTAATGTTATGCACTCCTCAGATCCTCAAAGCCTCCTGAAAACCAGCAAACTTTCACTTCAAAATGCTTGTTTATTTATTCATTTATTAATTTATTTATTTTGCTGTGGAGAGATTTTTTTTCCTGTGTACAGTCTGTCCACAGCTTCTTTGAAAGTCCGATTTATGAAACTGAATCACATTAGAATGCTGGTTCCACGTTTTCCCTGAATGGTAATTTTTCTCTCTTCGCTTCTACACCATCTGTACTGGTCCCCAACTGCCCACCTCCCCTCCTGTTTACCCCCGCTGGACAGTAAGAATTGCCCCCCTCTCTCTCACTTTTACCCCTAGTGGGGGAGCCTGCTGGCAGTGATTGATGCGAGTGACTGTCGGCTTAATTCTATGAAGTTGTCTTTCCGGAAGATGAATTTCTCTTGAAGGGGAAGTAGAACAAACGTTTCCGCCAAATTAAAATTAAGGCAGTGCAAACTGCAAAAAAAAAAAAAATCTTACCAAGCATTTTAATCTCTATATAGACTTGATCACTTATTGCTATTACTTCTTCCTTAGCAAACAAAAATTCTGCCACTGATGAGAATTTTGACTAATTTCTACAGTAAATTTGTCCATTGGATCAGTGAAATTTTCTTATTTAGAAATTAGTCAAAATAATCTCATGCCAGTGGCAGAATTTTTGCTTTCCTGAGAAAAGGAAGTGGAAATAAGTCTTCTAAGTGAAAAGACTTGGTAAGTTTTTTTTTTTTTTTTTTGCGTGAGTAGTATTGGTTAGTTAGGAAGTGGATGATATCCGATGTCTTTTTTTTATCATGTAGTTATTATATGTTTAAAGGTAACCAGTCTGTTCTTTATATATATATATATATATATATATATATATGACCAAAACAAAAGGGAATAAATAAATGTTTTCTCCGAGAATGCTTGCAATCCCCCGAAAATGTGAAAATAGTTTTTGCGACCCGCAAAAACTCCCCGCGCCATTTGAAATGCCTCATTAGTATTCATAAGTAAGCAAAAATGATGTCATGCGAAAGCAGATGTGCGCGGTGGATGCAGAAATGAAGAGAAGTTAGCCAACAGCAAAATGCCGTGGCCAAAGAAATATCTGACTGATTCGGCCCATAAAAAGTGCTCGAAAAGGCCAGGAAGAAGATCGAATGAAGGCCAGGATGAATATAAAAGGCCAGAGTGATCGCTGGCAAACTTTTAAAGCCAGGTTTAGAGATATTTCCGATGAAGATATGGCCAAACTTTTGCTGGATACGTAAGTAAACTTGATGCCTGGTGCAAAATGCCCGATTTACCTGTTTCCTAGCACTTTCAGATCGTTAATGTACTTGAAATTGTCCCATATTTGTAACTAGACATATTTATAGTAATGTTTTTCTAATGCATAAACGTGATTTATTTACTAGCAGTCGAATCTGATGACTGATCTGACGTGACTTTTCATGCAAATCGCTCATGCATATTAAGTAGTAGGCACGTCGAAATGGCCGCGGTCCAGCAGCCACAATAGCTGATCGTAACTGTCGAGTGTTTGCTTTCCTTCGGAATTTGTCCTTGTTTGGGGTTGAGGACGACATTAAAACTTACACACAAATCTTTTTATTGGAACAGCCTGGCAAATTATGCGAAAAAAAAAAAGTTGAGGACAAGGAACGAATTGGTTACCTTTAACATTATCAGAATGCGGGTCTTGCATATGTAGTATTTTTCATGCACTGTTTTCACATTACGTTCTAGTTATTGGGAAAGGATACTGTTTTAAGATTATTTTCTATTTTCAACCATCATTTGTCCTTAAGCTCAGTTCCTACTCAGCGCTGCTGTATATGAAAGTAATTGTCTGTTTACGGTGCACTCTGTTGAGTGACTGTAGTAAAGCTGGCGATGAATAAACCTAATATTTGAATTCAGCTGAATATCAAGGGTAAGTGCAATTGCTGATTGAATCCCATGCTATGTCTGGAGGATAGTAATGATGAAATTGTGTTGTAGACGTGAGTAGAGTCTTTGAAAACCTCCCTCTGAGATGGAGTTGGCTGTGCAACTTTTCGTTGTGTAACTTTTCTTACTGTCATTTGACCTCACAACTCTGTGAGGCAGTCATGTGACTGCAGAGCTCTGAGTAAACTGTCCTGTGACTGCCTGGCTCAGTGCAGCGGTCACGTGACCGCTCAGCTCTGCGCGGGCTGTCATGTGACCTGCTGCTCTGCTGCGGAAAAACTGGCCCAGAAAGAGCTGAGAGACAATGGTGTGACATCATCACAGTACCGTCACAATATCACAGTCAGTCTGCCTGAGACGGAGAGAGTGAGAGACATACGACAAGGGGGTTGGAGCAGGGAGACGAAATGGGGGTATTTGAGGAAAAGGGAGAGGAAGGGAGGGGGTGCGATTTGGAAAGAGGAGAGGGAGAAGAAGGCAATGAAAAAAGACAGGGGAGAGCTCCAAGGTCACCTCATTTCTCATGTCAGGGAGCCGTAGTGAGATTCTGCAGTCATTCTGAGAGTAACCGCTTCATTCCCTGTACAAGCTCAAAAACGGTAATTTACCATATTCTCAGTCTGACTTATTTTCCCAAGGGAGAGTTTAAGCATTTTAAGATGGATTAACAGAAGACAGAAAATCGTCTCTCTCCCTCACTTTCTGCTGTCAGTCTGCTTATTCTCTCTGTCCGTTTCTCTCTCTATGTCTCTCTCTTTCTCTGTTCTGTCTGCCTCTAATTTTTTTTTTTACGTTTATTTATCACTCACTGTCAATCACTGCCCCCATCTCTTTCTCTGTCTGTGGAGTTGAGGAGAGTTGTTACATGGGAAAATGGGTTAAATGGACTTTATGTGCAAGCTGCCCTTACATAGCCAGGTACACAACGCGAGAGGTTAATGGAGATGAAAGGGAATTTATGGTTTGGCTCGTGGGATGTTGATATCGGGGCGCTGGCGGGAATCTGACGGATCGCGAACACCTCTGTGATGTAACTCTCCCTTGAGCTTGTCTGCGCCATGTCTCTGGAAGCTTGTGAAAGTTGTGTGCCCAAAACATCACAAAAAAAAAAAAAAAATTAACATCCAGATGTTCCTCAGTTCAATCAGTATTGACCCCATCTTTATTTGTGAGAACTATACTGCCCTACTCTAGCAAGACCGTTAACCATAATCTATCATAGATATGCCAACTATTTGTTTGTTGGGACAGCAAACAAATTCTGAAGCCATTTTTTACTGCTTAAATTATTTTGTAGTTACTGCACTTGGCCTTTGTAGGGCAGTATAACTCCCCAATATTCATTAGCTCGACTGATGCATATGTGTTTTATAAGTCCTCAAGCTATCTCATACCTTCTTACGTAAACATTAAATTTTTTTCCCCTGTGCATTCAGAAAACCTACATTTCTGTGTATAAATTTACCACTCGGGCTATTTACATGCCCCTGTCTACAATAACAGGAATTCAATTTATTATTTATTATTTACATGGGTATCTTTGGAGAGGTTATGAAATGAAGTTGACTTTGGAGCCACCATTTTCTTTTCAGTCAGTCACTTGGCTGTTGCTGTCCTTGTTTGGCACTGGAAGCTAAGAAGCATTACTCTTCCCCAAAACACTTTTACAGTTAACTTGACTGGCTGCCATTTGAGAGATAGTCGATTAACCCAGTAATCCTGTTTGACCATGTTGTTTCATAAAGCAGGTTTTTTGAGCTAGCTGACTAAGTGCACTAAGTAAAATTCAGAACCTTCCCCGATGTTGAGCATGTACTACCATAAAAGTATTAGCCCTATGCTCTGCTCTGTGCAGTTGTCTAGCTAACACAGTAATCCTGCTCTGTGAAACCCGCGCTAGAGCTCAAATTCCAAAGTTTGTGCACTGCGCTCCACTCATCCCTTGATTTTCAATTTTACTGCCGCTTCCTCGTCTTCTGCTTAGGCAGCGTACGGCTGCATTTTATGTCTGTTTATTATCGTATCGCGCTTTTCATTAAGTGTAAACCTCAATGTGAAAAGGACCTGTTAAAAGCTGCCAGGAATCATAAATTACATGAGATGGTCCAAAATCCAGATTTTATGGCCCCTGCCATGGTAAAGGCTGGATTTCAGGAGACCTGTTTCTAAACTGTACAGTACCGTTCATTTTTTTGCCATCCAGATTTGTGCTCTGGTTTATGTTTTGTACGGCAAAGCCCACATGTGCCGAAGTCAGATAATTGGAAAGACGCAGTCGCTGGCACCCGGAGCCCTCGCAGTCCATCACAGTGTCAGCTTCTTGCCTCTCCGCTTGTTCTGGGAGGAGGATGGTGGGGCGGAGGGGGAGCGAGTGGGTGTGTGTTGACGGAGGGTGTAAATTAATATGTACACAAACCGTTCCCCTGTGGCTTTAGTGCTGCGCTGATTTGCCGACAGCAGCTTGGGGCCACCTTTAAGGGCAGATTTTATGGTCAGTCAGTATTTATGGCCATGATCAGGCGTATTTGTGTCCTGTCGCCCATCGAATCCTCGACACCTCCACCGCCACTTTTCTGTCTCCCGCTGTGACGCCCATTTGATTTTAAAAATTCCCTCAGCCCTGCCCTTTTTCCCACACGACGAGCCCTCGCAGCCCAGGGTCTTTGGGATGGAGCAGAGAGGCTATCAAATTGTTTTTATTGCCCCCCAGCACCTGGGGAAATGCCTCAGTGCAACAGAGCCTCCTCTTTATCCTTTGCGGCTGCCACAGACCACGTCCGAAGCAACCTCCCCATAACAGCGTCCTCAGAATATCTGCTGTCTGCGAAACGCACTTCCAGCTACCCGCTGCGTACCTGAATACAGGCCGTTTTTCACGGCGGCAAGTTGAGTACAATGGATTGAACGGCTGGCAAGTTGGTAAAATTTTCTTTCAGTGAAGTTTATATAAAATCCCTGTGGTCATATAACGTGATCCTGGGGTTCTGCTGAGTGCATTCTAGAAAACTCTTTTCAGAAAGTGAGCTATACAGTTTAAGCCGTCCTACAGACAGGGCAAAGCTCGGTAGTCTTTGAGTCCGTTCACAATTGGGTAAATTGTAAAGGAGGAGGCGGGTGCTATATGTTGCTCGGGACATCTTATGACACGTGCATTCTACTCTTGCGACAACTGTCTGACTGTGCAGCTCCACCGGGGGTCTGCAGCGTGATGAAAAGTAGCCGAGATACTGTAAGCATGGCTCTGGTTTTCAACACTGTGCATAGCAATGAAATGGGCCTGTATGCACAACTTATTAGTCCACACTGAGACGGGAAAAAAAGGTCATAAATTGGAAGTCCCATCCTGTTAAGGTACTTTTCCAGTCTGCTGATGGCTTCTCTCAGATTTATCTGGGGCTGTAGCAAGAAAATGGCTTATGGAAAAGCACTGGGCATTCCAAAGTGAGAGCAAAGCGCTGTAAACTAAATGGGAAAAAAAAAAACAGAAAATAAAAAACACCATTAGCTTTCTTCAGCTGGAGTCACTGCCTGTCTTGTAGTCTCTGTGCTGTGAATGTTCATAATCAGGTCCCCAATTAACCAAACCCCCCCCCAGCACCATCCAGAAGGTCTACTAGGTGAGAAACGATATAGCACCCAGCTGAAGCTCTCCTCTTGGCAGTTGGGGCAGCGCCACCCTCCATCTAACCCCGCTAACCCCCCCCACCATAAATAATTCCAATAAATTACCCCTGCTGTGACCTTTGAGGAGGTGAGGGAAAGAGAGAAAGGGATTATGGGAATGTTTAAGAGAAGGAGAAAGAGCGAAGGAGGTCGGGGGTGAGAAATCATACTGTTCGTGGTGGCGAGCCCAGAGCGCAAGCCTGTTAGAGTGTCCTTTGGGATTTTATCGGGTGTAAAATTGCGCCGTGAGATGCAGACGTGGCAGAAAGAGGATGTTACCCCCCCTCCCACTGCACTCTGGGTAAAAGTTCACTCGCTTTTTCGAGCTGCTTATCCAAAAGTGAAACTTCACTTTCACTCCTGACTGCCTGTATATATCAGGACTGACTCAGCCCAAGGTCTTCTGAGTATCAGACAGTATCAGTATGTTGGCTGATACAGTAAGCCTCAGGTCTTGTTTCTCGGAGATACAAGGTGTATCAGGCGAGGGCTCCCAGTGCGATTCCTCTTTCCCATTCCTTACTGTCAAATAAATCACTGGGAGGGAAAAACGCCTCTCTGAAATCAACCCGAGAGGTGTGCCTTTATTCATGGCCTTGACCAGATTTTGCCTCTCACCTCTTGAATCCATGTTGTGCATTTCCGTGGGATTAAGGTAAAGAAAGAATCGCTTCCTGTATGGAGAACCTCTTTTATTGGCTTGGGAAAAAGATCCATTTCCCTAATATGGATATACGTCATGTTACCGTTACATAGCTGATGTATTTATCTGCGGCGACTTGCAGTATATTAGACTAAGCAGGGATTAATCTCCCCTTGGAGCTATGTAGGTTTCAAGGTTGTTTTTTGCTTGTAGGACACGTCAACAAGAATTTTTAGAAAATTGTCAGATGACACAGGTGCGATTTTGCTCAAACAAAGCGTCAGACGCAGTCTGTGGCCTCAGCTGTCATCTCCAACTGGACGGTTCTCCATTCCAAACATCAACCTGCAGTACAGTTGCGAATTCCTCCCAGGAGTTAGTTTATTTTACATCTTTGAAGTCCCTCCATAGCAAGTTTACCAGTCTCTCCTTAAACACATTCACCATTACTTTAGGTCTGATGCATTTATCGTTTTATATCCCACCAATCTTTCTGCCAATGCTACTGAGTCAAGTTTGACCAAAACAATTGTTTGGAACACTATTCCAGTCTCCATGACAACGACAGAACTTTTGGTCCATCCAGCCAATGAAAATAAAAGACACTGACAAACAACACTTCTGTTTCTAATAACATTTTTCTCGTCAGACTCATGTCTTGCAAGCATAAAACAGCCGTCATGGCGCAACCATGGCGCTGCTCTCATTATCTTGAACCAACAACCATCTGGGTCTCAGTTACACATCTTAACCACTTGGTTTCAGGCTGCTCCCTCATTCTTTCAGGTTCTGAGCCCACCCTCCCTCCCCCACACCCCAGCCGCTCCTGTGAACCCAAACCGCCGGCTGGGTCGCCTCTTCATCAAAGCAGCAGATGTAATTAGTGTGCGGCAGTGTGGCCCGGCTGGCAGCCGTACCCCTGGGTAATTTGTTTACTCCGCCGGCCGCTCGCGGGGACGCGAACCCGCCCCACGGCAGCTGCTGCCTCATGAATATTAAGCAGCTGTCTCCGCCCCCTGCACTCTTTATGAGTTAAATCTCATATCTCTCTGTCTCTCTTCCTCTCGCTTCCTGTACGCTCTTCGACTTTATCTATCATCTCTCCATCCTCCATCTCTACCATTCCTTATCTTTCTCTACCTCTCCCCTTTCTCCATCTCTCATCTTTCCACTTCTCCTTCTCTACCTTTCTCTCTCTTCCACTGCCTTTCCTTCCTTTTTCTCTACCTCTTCTGTATGTCTAGCTTTCCTCCTCTTTTCCAGCCAACTCTAATAGTTTCCCTCTACTGTACCTTCTCTCTCCTTGTCTCTCATCCCTCTCTCCTCTTTTGCTAGTTTTCCTTGTTTTTTTCTCTCCTTCTCTCTCTCTCTGTGTATCCTAATCTCTCTCTTCATGTCTGTCTCTTTCTCCCCTCCTCTCTCTGTCATCACCTCTGCCTCTCCCTCCACCTCTCTTCTCTCTTGCAGTATATTTCTTTCTTTCTCTGGCTGCTGTGTCCTCTTGCAGGTTTGTCCGTAAAGTTTTTAAAACAGTTTTCAGTTCTCGGCTTTGCCCAAATTTTCACCCTCATATGTAGCGTCTTGCCTGCAAAAGTTAATCATCTTGAATGTGCCGCTCTTGGGGACCGTAGATTGTGCAGTTTCAGGTCTGCTGTTGTCTGTTGATGGTGCCTCGCTGGAAAGAGGTTCTGGGTTCGAATCCCGGGTCTAGATCCTCTCCTCCCCGGTGTTCACTCTAAATTTTTCTCCTAGTAATCCGGGTTCCTCACTGAAAAACATAAACAAACATATTAAAATAAAAACATATCGCCCTGGGACTGCAGATCTACAGATGATGATACGCGTCCAGGGCTAACTCAGTCATGTTTGCAGAGCAGTTCATGAATATGTGCATTTTGACTAATAAGTTACATTAAATTACTCTGAATAATTCACTGTAAGGTGCTCTCTGTGCCACCCCTCCCTCTGGGAGATAAGAGACCCCCGCCCCCCCTTACCGGCCCCGCCCTGCCTGATTGTGCTCATGACTGGAGATGGGATTGGAGAATATGGACAGGGGGTGTGGTTTGTGTGACCGTTCGTCTGCAAGGGCGACGTGTCCCTGTTTGAGTTTCGCTGGATAATTCGGCTGATGGGCAGAACTCTCAGCTCTAATGGGGTCTCCTCTAAGAGCTGATTTCCTTCGGGGGGGAAAACTTTGCAGAGAGTTTGCGGAACTGTCAACAACCAGCGCCCGGCCTCGCGATTTCTGCCCTGCTCGCTCACCCCCTCCCCTCCTCCCTCTCTCCCTCTCTCCCTCTCCCTCTCCCTCCCTCTCTCGTTCTTCCTCTGTCCCTCCATCCCTCACTCACCTTTCCTCTGGTTCCTGGTGTTTATATTATCACTCTCATTCTAGAGGGACTGATTTTTTTTGGGGGGGGTAATGAGCCTTTTGATGTCTGTTTATGTTTGTGTGCTACATGTGTGTGAGAACACGTTATTTGTACATTTGATAGCGTGATTTTTGTTTGTTTTTTGCCAGCACAGCTACCTGACTGAGTCTCTGTATTTGTGGTTTTGGGTGTGTGTGTGTGTGTGTATGTGTGTGTGTCTGCATCTGTGTGCTTGCCTGTGTGTGATTGAGTTTTTGTACTTGTGGTTTTTGGTGTGTGTGTGTGTCTGTCCTTGTGTCTGTATGTCTGTGTGTTTTCAGGGTGTTCGTTTTGTGGTTATTTTCAGCTCAATTGTGTATTCGTGTCCAAATGTGTTTGCCTGTGTGTGTGTGTGTGTGTGTGTGTGTGTGTGTTTTGCCTGTGTGTGTGCATTTATGTGTGAGTATATATGTGTGTGTGTGTGTGTGTGTGTGTGTGTGTGTGTGCGTGTGTCTGTCTGTGGGTAGGTGTGTTTGCCTGTGTGTGTGTGTGTGTGTGTGTGTGTGTGTGTATATATGTGTTTGCTTCCGGGTGTGGAGCCACATTTGTAAGTGCAAGGATTCTCAGCTCAATGACAGACACTGTTTGTGTCCAAACTCTCTCTGGCAGTAAATCGAAGCCCCCTGTCATTGCCGGAGCTCTGATTGGTTCCCTGACATTTGGGTAATCCCTCATCACACGGCCCTCTCTGCTTTCTGACAGCTACGCTCGCAAATTCCGACTTGCGGCGAGGTGTCCACCCAAATCCCTTTTTATTTCCACACCATGAATTATGTGACTCCGCGGCTCGAACGTCGCCGGTACGACAGGCCCACCATTTTCACGCTTGGCGGGAGAGCGAGCGTGTTCTTTTCCTTCGTGCTAAACGTGTCCTCGCTTCCTAAAATCAAATGTTTGTCTGGAGGGCAGCATTGAGCGCTCAGCGTTCTGTAGCAGCCTGAAACAAACTGAGATTCACTCGCGCTGAAATTGAGCGCAACCTGAGGGTGGTGACCTTTAGTTGTACCTGGAACATAAAATTATTTTTTCACCGCTATGGCCTCAGCTGAAGTATGTGTTTAGATCAGTCTTAGTTAAGCCATGCTTCATCTCACGGTTTAGCAGAAAGGTAACCTTAATCACGCGCTGCTGTTTTGATTGGCTGGAACGGAGGGTGTTATTGTTGGGGGGGGTCTTTGTAATGTAGCTGTAGGTTGGAGGGGGTTCATGTAATGATCCGAGGAGGAAAAAAATGAATAAATGTGAATTGTTGTTTGTTGAAACTGAAGGTGCACAGGCATTACTGTGGGTGATGAAGTTTGGAGGATGAAGTGTTTTCATTACCCCTCTGGTTGCGAGACTGTACTCAGCCTTATGGCGAAATATAAAGCGGAAAATCGATGCAGAAACAAAGAGAATTGTGTCCATGGCACGCCAGTAGCGGCCATGTTGTACAGAGATGAGATGCAGCCTGATTTGTTCTCGGGGGAGTGGACAGGAAGTGGTGGTGTGTGTGTGTGTGCGTATAAGCGTGTGTGTGTGTATCTTTCACACGAAAAAGGGAATCAAGTGACTCATTTATCTTCAGAGGTGTAAAGTCCGGGTTCAGAAAGTAAAAATCCTCCCCAGAACTTTATTCCAACCACCTGGATTTACTTCGGACAGGAGATAGAGCCAATATGAGTGATCAGTTCATTCTGTGGGAGGGAGAAAAACTCGGCAGGACTTTTACTTTCTGACCCCTGGATTTTACACCTCTGTTTCTCTTGCTTTACTTTTACATCCTTCCTAACTTTCCTTCCTAAATTCTCTGGTTCTTCACTCCACCCATCAGGGTGAAATATCACGTCACGCCTTGAGGAGGAAATCCTTTCGCAAAGGATTGTCTTGATGTTTCTTCACTGAGGTTACCTTGGGGAAACTTTCCAACCTAAATTAACCACTAAACTGGCCCCAGTGAGCGCCTGATAGACTCATGGGGCCTGTGGTCACTGACCCAGGCCCTTAGAAGAAAGGCTTCGGCTGTTACTGGCACCAGGGGCTGTTAATGTTACATCAACTGGTTAAACCCAATCGCCATAAGTAACATCCGATTAACTCTCAAGACTTTAGTTCAAATTAATAAATCAAACCAAATGGAAGTTAATTATGGCACTTGTGTGGACCCAGCAAATATTTTGAAGTAAATCTAATATTTTAGTTTTTTCCAATTTACGTCATCAGGACTATTCTCAAGCAACTCCTGAGTTGCCCGGTAAACTTGAATTTAACTCACACACACACACTTACTAGATATCACATGCTAAAAGGACAAAACTGAAATTTTCACCAGCATTTGGTTTTTTTTTTTTTTTCTCCCCAGAGATATTACAGCCTGAATAATCTCACGTAATGTGTCATATAAAAATTCAGAAGCCTCTTAACCTGGAATTACCACTGGTGAATGCAAAATTTAATCCCTTTAAATTAATCTCAAAAAATAATCTGATCTTTAGCTCGGTAAGCCCACGTCTCTCCTGAATGTGTGCAGGGTAATTAATCAGCTTAATTACCAGATAATGAAGGATGGGACTTGCGCGAAAATCCCGGGCCTTTATCCGCGCGAGCCCCTGACAAGGCGAGAGCCGGTCCTAAGGATCGTCGATTTCACCGCGCATTAGTCACCTTGCTGTCGACGGTGAAGGGGAGGGCAGTTAGTTTACCGCGTTACTGTTTCCTAAGTGCTCTTTTGACTCTGGTTGCCGTTTTGTATTCCCTTACAGGGTACCTGCTCTATTAGCCCTTTCTTTGAGTAGTGCTGTGAATGCTAGGCGAGTCGTTGGCGATTATTCGGTTGGTAATCGTCAGGCGGTTACTAATGGCCGCTCTTATCGTTGTCCTTTGAGCGCTTGGATGTCCGACGAGGTGTCTCTGATGATGTCGCCCTGCTCTTTAAAGCTAGCACTAAGTAGAACCAATCAGAGAGGTCCATGACTTTTAACTTTATGGTATTTGCCGGGATCCAGCCCCCCTCCCCGCACCTCTTCCCCAATAGGAGATTTTCACCCTTGAATCTGGTACAGTTTGGCTTTTATCTGTGCGAAATTCAGCTGCGGAGAGTCAGAATTTGTGGTTCAGGCTGTGGGGGTGGGTGGGCAGTGGTGAGGGGGTATGGGTGGTGGTGGTGGGGGGGGGGGTTATGGTTGGTACGTGAGGGGAATGCTTTTCCCAGTCCGCAGAAGAACGTGTTCACATTTGCTGATCTTTCAGAAAACACTCTGGGGGCCTAATGCGTGTTTACCAACCAAACGCCTTTTTTCTTTTTTGCATCATCTCTCGATGTAAATGGAAGCGAGTGTATTCTCCTCAGGTTTAAGTCTCTACCCTCTTCTGTTCTTTGCATAAACAAACTGCTCCTCTTCCCTGTCATTGCATCTTCGTCAGAACGACCACCGCAGCGGCTGCTGTGCTATTTTTACATTTTAAAGTGCTTGTTTCATTGCCACGATAAGAGACGTTTCACCATCTCGATTTCATCTAAGTACGGTCTTACAAACAGCCTGATATGCCTTTTTGTAGTTTGTTAATGCAATCATTGAGATCAAACAACCCAGTCATTAAAGTCATGTCTTGTCTACGCCTGGATATGCAATTCAAAGGCAGTTTCACAATGCATAATATTATAGAACAGTGGAGGCCCAGCTTCAAGAAGCAGGATTACTGAGTTAACTGGATAACTGCCCCGTATAATCCTGGCACCCTTACAGATCTGGAACTGACCTCGCTTCATCAGATTCCTTTCCTGGTCTTTCTCCAGCTGCTAAAACCATAAAGCACTGCCAAGTGTCACATTTAATTAGTTTGTTGTTGTACTGTTGACAGATTTATCTAAAGAAACTCAGTTTATTGGACTAAGCGCAGGTCAATCCCTGGAACGCTGTTGGATGAGGGGTCTTGCTCAAGGGTCCAAGCAGCTGCTTTGATCTCATTCAGGCTATATTGGGACTCAAACCACCGACCTTCTGAGTTTTTCAAACTGAACAACTGTTGAGAGGAATGTTCCTTGTCTATATGTACAAACTCTTGCACAAACACACACACACACATATGCACACACGCACATGGATTTTGTTCAGCTTTACCTGTGAGAATATTATATTGACTCGCACTCATTCTGTACAGCCTTTCCTGAACCCTAACCATTACCAAATTATGCCTAACCCTAACCTTTACCTAACCCTATCTGGAACCGTAGCCCTAACTTTGGCCAATCAGCTGTCATCTTCTGTGACGACCACCCGTAATGTCCTCACAGCCACATATGTCCTCACAACATTGTGTTTTTACTATGTTGGCTTTCAAAATTATAGCTATACAAGCTCACATGCGCACACACAGATACCCACACACACACACACACACCCTCACCTGTCCGACTCTCGAGCCCTCCTCTCTCAAGGTGACCCTCAGCATCTGGGAGAGTTTATAGAGTGTGGGGTAATTTATTCTGAGTGTGGATGTGCTCTGAATACAACTGCTGCTCTGCTGGAGAATGGACAGAGCAAGGGCTTTGTGTATGTGTGTGTGTGTGTGTGTGTGTGTGTGTGTGGCGTGCCTGTTTCTGTGTCTACGTATGTCTGCGTATGTCTGTTTGTGTGTGTGTGTATGCACGTGTGTGTGTGTGTGTGTGTGTATACATTTGTGTGAGTGTTTGTGTGTGTGCACAGGTGTGTGTCAGTGTGTGTCTGTGCATGTGCAGACGTGTTCGTGCAAAGCAGCGTATCTGTTTGTGGGAGGGTGATGTGTGTGTTTGTGCTTGTGCGTGGAAGAGTGTGAGTGTGTGTTTGTGTGCTTACGTGTGAAAGGGATGTATTTGTGTGTGACGAGATGTATGGGTGTGTGTGTTTATTGCTGGGCTTGCGTTTGTGTTTGAGTGTGTGTGCAGGGGTAGCATACATGTACGAATGCGTGGGGGCTGTGGTTGCAGTGTGTTTGCTGGTATGTGCGAATGTATCTGCCCAGGTGTGTGTGTGTGTGTATATAAACCTGTCCGTCTCCGATTGGTCACCCTCGACACTGAAACCACCGTCTGACATAAACAGAGGCAGAGGTAAGGGTTCTTAACGGCCAGACTTCATTCCACAGTGTGGGTTGTAATGATTTAAGCCTCCAAATTTACATGTTGGGTACATAACTGATTAAACTTGTCAGAAAAGATAATTTTAACACATCAATCTGCCTACCATCTGGGCCGCCATTGGCCAGGTGAAGACTGTGTCAGGTGTGAAATTTCCGGAACACCTGCAGCCTGCAGTAATGGGCAGCAGGGTACCAGGGGGAGTGGTATAATTACACTTTGAATGCTGGATAACAGATACTTTATGAGAATCCTTCCTTAAGTGGACCATTTCCTGCAGTCTTTTTTTGGTTTGTCCTTGCTGTACTTCATTTTGAATATGAGCATCTGTCAGATGAAATGTGGAGTGGTGAATCTGGGCCCGTTGAGTGTCAAATCTAGGATTTACCAGCTGCCTGACCAGAGTGTCCAGCTTTCAAATCTTGTTCTGCAGGTCTGGGTTGTGGTCCCAGCTGGACAGTGCAAATGTCCATTTTTAATGACAGACCGCTGGACTCTCGATCGAATGAATTTTCACCGTCTATGTCCACTTTTATACTTTTCTCCTCTGACCCTCGAGTGCCAACGCACCCCTTTAAAATCAAGCTTTTTAATTCCCCACATTACCTCTGTGAGCACATTTGTCCGGTCTGAGCGAATCATTGAAATTTAACCCTTAGAGCGCTAAATGCAGCTATTGTTGTCTAATGATATGATATCAAAATCTAAACAAGTCGCCACATGATAGGTTTGAACAGCACAAGATAATTACATTTATAAATATATATATATATATATATATATATATATTTTATTTATTTATGTCAGTGCTCTAAGGGTTAACCAGTAGTTTATGATTGATTTCCATCATCCATTGTCACTTAAAACACTAGAGGCATGGGGCGCCCCGGTGGCTCATCGGTCTAAGTGCGCACACCATAAATGCTGTCTCCTTCCCACTGCGACCTGGGTTCGAATCTGGCTCGGGTCATTTGCTGCATGTTCTCCCCAACCTTCCTGTCTCTCTACGCTGTATAACTATCAAATAAAGGAAAATAATTCCTAAAAAAATAATCTTTAAATAACACTAGAGGCGCTCCAAGAGTACGAACCTCCGCCAAGGCAGCTCAGTCCTAATCTTGGTGAGTGGGAGCAAAGTTCAGTTATTGCGTGTCATAGGATTTCAAGATGGCTGCCGTGGCGGCCATATTGTTTGACTGATTGCGGTGAAAATCAATAGTGTCCATTCCTGATGCAATAGCGACCCACCCACAAAATTTCAGAGATATCAGTTCATTACTTTTTGTGTTATCTTGTTCACAAACAAACAGACAAACAAACGGCACCGATCACATAGCCTCCTACCAATTTCGTTTGGCGGAGGTAAAAATTCAAAAATGTCCCTGATGTTACCAATGTGTACATGTGTGCATGCGTGCCTGTCCTGAGTAAGTGAACTTTGACCGCTGTCTTAGACTGGATTTTATCTTTCATTTTTTCCCACTTTTTTACACACTTTGGCCTCTCCCTCACCCCACGCCCTTCTCTGTTGATCCACGATCGACACTGTCAGCAACCGCCCCCCCCACTAAACACTAAACCCACCCTGACCCCTGCCCTTGGTGATATTCCCGGTGCCCAGTTTTCACAGGTTCTAAATGTGGCAGCACTACATAAACCGCTGCAGTTGATGAGAGAGCGAGAGAAAGAGAGTGAGAGAGAGAGAGAGAGAGAGAGAGAGAAAGAGAGAAGCTGTGTTTCCATTCAGTTTTGTGCAAAATAAAAGCTATCTTTCGAAAAAATTCGACAAAGCACAATTGCGAGTTTCAAGAGTTTCCATTTGAGGATGTTTTACCAATAAACGTCATAATTCTCTTTAACTCTCATCTCGCGATCGTCTTTTCGACGGAAAGATGGATGTCGTTAGACTGGGTCAGAACCTGTTGTGTGTAGGGAGTGTGACTTGTACGTAAATGCGGAAAAAAGTGTTTCCAGTCCACTTTTGCGAAATAATGCAATATCGACACGTCTGAAAAACCACCTCAGGAGAGCGTTAAAACTTTTTAGTGATATGTGAGAGGTTTTTCAAAATTCACGTGTTTCCATTTCCAGTTTTCACCCCTCAGCCCCGTCTAAGGGGCAGAGGGGTATTGTCATCAAGTGTGATGTCCGTCTGTCTGTCCGTCTGTCTAGTAAACATTTGTATTCCTCACGATAACTAGAAAACACCTTCGTCAATCAACGCCATTTTTGCTGTGTTGCTTGGTCTTGTGTACCTACAGGAGCCTATCGATTTTGACGGCACTTGGATGTTCAGTATGGCTGCCACAGCCGCCATTTTTGCGCATTTCTAAGGGTAATGTAAATGCACCGAGAGAGAGAGAGAGAGAGAGAGAGCCTCTCCATGAGTCTGGCCGGCCGATCTCAGTGTCTGCTGTTTTATGGGGGTTCTGGGTCAGCCTGTTACCAGGGGCTGGTCGAGCTGACCCGAGATTGTTCAAGAAAGTCTGTTCTGTTTGTGAGTTTGTGATTTCAGTCAAACCATGAAGGGTGGGCTTGTCTATTTTCTACCTTGTCTTCTGTGAGCTGGTGACGGTCTGACCTGTTGATAGCTTTGAGGAAAAAACTGATAGTATTTAGGCGCCTGTTGGTTATTTTGTCAGTTACCAAGCAGCTCTGTGTATTCCCCTCAGGATTACAAACTTCACCGCTTTAGGTCCACAGTTTTGTGCTATTAGTTCACCTGAGTGCTTGACACGTTTGCCTGCCACTTGCATCAGCAGAGCGTTTACAGCTATCACTGTTGATGTCAATATCTATAGCATTGCCCTATTGTCCATATATCTGGAAGCTCACCAGAGCTGTGTGTGGCTGCTGAATCAGTCATATCTCATCATGGTTGGTTGGCTACTTTAACTGATATTATTTTTTTTTTCATTGATGTTTTAAACACAGCTCTCCATTTTGTCCCATTGTCCTGTGGTTTGCCCATAAAATGTCACTCAGAACCCTGCTTTAGAGCAACTTAACAGGGTGAGTGTGTTGTACTGTGGGGAGTGGTCAGATTATCTCAGACATCGCCATAGCAGGCATTTGGCACTCAGTGAATGCTAGTTTTGGTGAGTCTGGTGAAGATTTGGATTGATTCAGGTCACTTTACAGCTGTTGTACTGCTGATTTGAGTAGTTATCCCTCTAGTGTCCGTCAGTCTGTCCCTCACTTGTGGCTGCAGCTCTTCTTCTCCATTTCTGACTTTGGTATTTGGCAGATATTATCACCATTTCTGCTGCGGATCCCCTTGCCACCTTGAATAATTTCATCTGCAATTAATTATGAGGCCCCTCTGGAACTCATATTCTTATCTTGCTTCGGAGATTTACTAAGCAAAGCGCTGCTGGTTTTTAGCAGACACGTACTGCTAAGTAGCACCCAAATTAATGAAATGACCTGTGTCGGTGCTCTCATAATTGTGGTTTAGAGGCTTCGAAATTAAAGCCATTTTTCAGTGGCGATGGCGATGTTTTGTGCAGTCCCTGCAGCTCTATAGTTATCTGTACACTGCACACTTTTCTCTTGTTCCTCTTCCACTCTTCTATACAGTTAAACGCGATCTTGTGGTTGATCGGATCATCAGTATGCAGTTGTTGTTGGGAAATTATACCCCCGGGGGCTTCACCAGATTGGGTAACCAAAGGCCTAATGAATCCGACTCATCATTTATACCAAAGCTTCCAGCCAAAGCTTCTTTGTTTCGCCCTGTAATGTCATTTAAAGTTTTATTGCTTTGTGGAAATTTCTGTGATTATGTGTTTGTGTTTGTAGTGGACGAAGGCGAGGCATGGCTTTTGGCACTGTAAAGTGGAGACAAGGTCTCGCCAAGGCTCCTCTATCTGAAGCTGTGTTTCCACCTGACACTTTTGGTGCAGTGCCCTTAGAACCAGTGTGTAATCTGCATGAAGCGGTACCCAAACCCTAAATCTGGTTTGGGTTTCCACCGTAGATGTTACTCTGAAATGTAGGCGGGGTTGTTACCAGATTGTCATAGCCGTGTCAACCGCATAAGTGGTGGGTTTGTGTTCGGTCCTTGTTGAGCAAGTGTGTCGATTCTCACTTGACCAGCCAACAGATTGCAGTGTTTCTAGCTCCCCCGTTTAGCATAGGATCAGTGTGGTCGGTGCCTAAACAGAGGGGTAGCAAAAAAACAGGATGGATCGGAATTGATCTCTTGTTACCATCTACAACTTCCGACAAAAGAGGCACAAAAATATCCACCCTAATGTGTCACAAATGGAACCTGACAACTTGGTGGAAACAATGCTTAAATACACAAAGTTATATCTAAATAAGTATTAGTGTCCTTAACCAATAGTTTTTGAACCAAGGTATGATCTAGAACAATGTACCCAGCTTTCACATTTCTTGAATGGTATATACATTTATGGCCAGCTCTAAACTCAAGAGCCAAATAGTCTTACCTCAGAGTCCAACAGGCAACCTTTTGTTTACGGGGCTAATTCCTTAACCACTACCCTAAGTGATTCCTCGGGGAAAAGCCAGTTGTCTGAAACTTGCTCATGTCTGTCATTGTTATGGGAACAGGAAGGAGGCCATTACCGAACCTTAATGAGCTCGGCTGTAAGTGCAACCCCCTTTAACGAATCTGCTATTTGTCGAGACCTACTTCGACGAGCTCGGCCTTAGTTTTCCGTGATGGGCCATAATGAGTCTGAGTTGCCGCTCTGAGCCCATTAACCTATTTGTTTCCCCTTTTTTTCCCCGTTTAGGAGATAACAGTCGAGTCGAGATTAGTGAGCTGTCACTAAATGTGGCTCCATGCCCAAAGCCAGTTACCTGAGCTCACAGACCGAACGAGCCCATTCCTCATTGTTTAGGGTACTAATTAAGTCACTTATCCTGTCATGTGCTAACGATCCTGAAGCCTTTTTTGTTTTATCCAGGTTTGGGATCCGAGCTGGAAACCTTCCCAGAATCCTCCGGGGCAAAACTGGGCACAGCTCCACGACGTGAAGTGCACCGCGTCGGGTGATTGCTTGATTATCAAAATTCATCACTGCCCTGTAGTCATCAGTCTTTTCGATGAGAGGAAAGGATGAAGGAGAGAAGAGGAGAAGATGGAGGAGCGATGGCTGACGGAGGGGAGCAGGCCAGAGGAAATTGGCGACGTGAAAACCACTTTAACCCTCAGGGCGCTGAAGTAAATTTTCAAAAAATGATAAATTAAATTATCGTATGCTGTTGAAAACCTATCATGCGGCGACTTGTTTAAAAGAGCTCCCCTCTTTTAAACAAGTCGCTGCATGATAGGTTTTCAACAGCTTTGAATTTGATATCTTACATCATTGAGCAAAACTATTTGTATTTGGCGCTCTAAGGGCCCGATTTACTAAGACCTTGAGCACATGCAAAATCTTTTTGCCTGTGCGAAACCAATAACATTGCCCATGATTGGCCAGGGTACTTGCCTTGCACCAATCAGTGGCAATGTTATTGGTTTTGCACGGGCAAAAAGATTTTGCATGTGCTAAAGGTCGTAGTAAATCAGTCCCTAAGGGTTAACTTCGTTTGAAGGGCAAATAATCAACATAAAATGACCTCAGAGACTGAAACTCAGGACCCTGCCAAGCTGTGTCAAGAACAGTATATTTGTCTTCCAGCTAGGACTCTGCCATTGTACCCTTAAGCAATATATCCAGCTTGAAGAGCTTTGACGCATCTCTATCGGTGTAAAGTGGCGCTAACTGAAAATACTTTGATGCCGTTTACTTCGTTCTGGATCAGAGTCAAACTGTTTTGTTTGAACTGAAGACGGTGTACAGATCCCCCGCGCATATGCAATCCGCGAAAAAGGCGGAAGCGAATTTTAGGAATTATTCATCATCCTGTCGACAAGGCGCACTCTCGTGTTGTGGGGGAACCCCCTGCTGGCACCTGTTTTGATGGGGAGTCGTCATATTTCCGTCTCTCTCCCGGTATTTAATTTTGCAAGGGTGGGATGGCTGCATAAAAAAGAGAGCATCATAGAAACGGTCTTTGAAGAGTTCATTGCTTTGTGCGACTAACGTTGAGTTGTATGCATCATTGACATTTTTTGTGTCATTGAAGGCAACTGTGCCAAGAGTCCGACATGCGTGGGTGCATGAATCTGTCCATTTCTGTGTGTGTGTGCGTGTGTCTGAGGGTAAATGTATATTTGAAGAGTTTGTTTCGAAAATGCAGTACATCCATTTTACTCATTTTGGGTAAATCAGCTTTTTCTATGTTGGCGCCTATTGCACTTTATAGAAAAAACACAAACTTTGACCGTGAAAAAATACACCTTATAGTATGAATTTCTGAAAACCGATTTCTGCACCATGTGTAAGAAGCACAGGGCTATCGCTCTATGGTATTATCTCAGTTTTTGTTATTTTGGCACTTACTGCGTTTTGGAAACAAACTCTTCATTTCATCTTGTATGCAAACCTGCATTTCAACAAAGCCTAAATAAAGCATATAACAGTGTTGCCTTCCCAATATTTTTCCTCATGATAAACACAAATTGTGTAAAAATCAAGAGAAATGATGAGCTGAAGAAAATCCTCTCTCTGGTCTCGGCCTGAATAGCTGTGTGATGTCAGCCCAGGGAATAGCAATATGCATCGGTCTAGTAGGAGAGTCGAGGGTAAAATTGCTTTTCTTTCGCAATGTCCCTGTGGAATATAATTTTCCCCCGAGTGATTTTCTGAATTCTGTTTGCTGGGGTTGGATTTTTTTTTTTTGGTGTTATTGTGCTTATGTTGTGTTTTGTGTCTGTTACCATGTGCACTTTGTTTTTGTACGTGTATGTTATAGTGTGCACTTTGTCTTTTCTGTGTAATTGTGTGTATATGATGACTTGTCTAAAAACTGAGCTGAGGACATCGGTGCAGTCTGGAATAAGTTGCTCGGTTGCTGGAGCAGGACAGTTGGGTTCATTAGCCTGTGAGAACAGTGTTAGGAAGTGAAGTAAACAGAAAATAAGTAAAATTTCTTAATTGCTGTGTTGATATGATCACCCTTTTGAAAGATGCGTATTTCTTGGTTTTTCTTCGAGCACATAATTTTGTTTCTGTTTTTTACAGCACATATTCATATTGTTTTACCATGTTTCAAGTGTAATATTCATTTCACAATCATTTCCTGTGTGTGTATGTGGACAGGTTCTGCAGTGTGTCAGTCTTTGTGTATACTGTATTATTCTGTGTTTGCCTATGTTTTCTGCAAGTGTGTGTATGTGTGCATGTGTTTGTATGTGTGTTTTATCTTGTTCTTGCATATGTTCATGCTAATTTACTCTGGTGTGTGTGTGCTTGCATGTTCGTTTTTGTGTGTGAATGTGTGTGGGCGAGCACAGGAGACCATCTCAGTCTCTGATTGTATTGTTTTCAGAATAACGGCATGTTACATGCTCGCTTGCTGTGTTAAATAGTTAAACTTAAGGGAACACTGTGCTACTAGCTAACCTTGTCATGTCGATTACTGGAAGTCAATGGACCAAGGCTAAAAAAAGCTAATTCATGCCTCGTCCATTGACTTCTATATTCTCATCACAGGGCTAGCATGCTGCATGGAGTGTCCTTTTAATTGGAATCGACAATGCTGTCACGGTCCCAAGTAGTCCAATTGTTTATTTTAATTTGATATCCAAATGGCTTCATTTCCATTTGTCCCTGTGGTCAGTTTACTCTGTGAGAAATATGGAGCGCTTAAGTGTGACGCCTTTAATTACTTGCGCGTTTCCCAGCAATGCAAGATCTCGGGCGAGAGCAGTAGGTCAGCGCTCATTCAAGGTAATTATGGTCATGCGGGTTACAACAGTTATGCTCAGTATATTTGGCTATTGCACAGAGCCCACTTGACTATTAAACGTTTATAATTTCTTTGGCGCGCGCCATGACCCGTAATGAATCGCTGCCGGATTCAGCGCGGACCGACTGCTGACTCCACGAGATAATTCATCTCTCTCCTCTGAATCATTTATTAGCGGCGAATTCCGCAGAGCTGTCTCATCAATCGCGCGTTCAGCGGCGGGGGATCTTAAACTTTTCAGTCCGATTTCCTCGCGTTTGTCATTCACCGCCTCCGGGGATTAAAAAAAAAATCAGAAGAGCGCTTCAAATGCGCGGGGAGCGATTGGGGCCTTTAGCTCACCCCTGTCTTCATCGTTGTGAAACATTGTCGCATCTGCGACAGGTGTCACATTTTCTGATGTACAGGCTAAAAAATTCAGAGCCAGGAAAGGACAAAGGGCATTATTTTTGCTCTCTCTTGCAATACTGTATTAGCATAGGAGTCCCGATAATGACAAGCCGAAACGATGCAAAATAATTTTTGCATCGCCTCGTATCGGATTCACAGTTCTGTTGTGTCCTTGTCTAAAAGATGCATAGGCCCTTGACAGCTCATCACAAGTCTGTCTTTGTAAAGTTGAAAACTGTCTGAAGTCAGACGTATTTTTCAGAGGTTTCATTAGCGGCAGAAATGTTGTGCACTTTGTGCTTCGACGCGTTCTTATTTCTCCAACTTCCGGTTTGGGAATGTAGTTGTTTGAGAAGGGTAAGCAATCAGGCGAGTAACCTCAAGATCGATGGTAAATATTTTAAACTGCTTCAGTATTTAGGAGTTCAGGGCTTATGTTCCAGGGTTGCCTAGCGGTATTTTTGAGTGGCAAAAAATGTTAGTTTGAACCTCTAGTGAGGATTGGCTCTGTGACTTCCACCTGGAGAGATGAAGTCGTGAAAAACTGCCATCAAGCCCTTGAGCAATGCCCTCAACTCTAAAACCATCTTTGCCCCTGTCTCTTTCACTCTCAATAATAAAAACTGCTCTATCAGCTGTTTCTCCAAAGCCTTTCTGGTTTAAAAAAAAATGTTTTTTTGTAAGTTGCCTGGTTCAATTAAGCTTTTATGTGTGTATACACTCAACCGTAAACCCTTCTCCTATTTCTTGCTGGGTCATTCCATGTCAAAACAGCCTCCCATGTACATGACGCCTCTCAGATTTTTCTGAAACTTTGTGCGAAGACACCTTTTGGTCCCAAACGAAGAAATCCAAAGTTTCAGGTCAATATCTCAAACGGTTTTCGCAGGGCAGCCTCTTCAAATTTGGGTGCCATGCCCCTTTTTGCCAGACTCAAATTGCACGTTTCATTTTTCAGCATTTTTTGAGGCCCATAACTTCTTTTCTAATATAGATGGGAGGATGAAATTTGGCTTGCTGATTCTATGTGGCCCATACTTTAGGACTCTGGTCCAAAAATGAATGTGGCTCATCATATTGGGGAGGGTGGGCTCCCAAAATCCTATTTTTGACTGACAAGCCAAGTGATTTTTTATTTTTTAGTTATCACTGCAAATTAGATTGTAGGGATTTCCTCAATTGAATTAGGTTAATTATCAAATATGGGAACTTCTCTGCAGCCAGAATGAATATTAGGGGAACAAGAGGAAAATTGATGGAATTATGGGGGTCTCAAAACCCTTTCGGGTCAGAATAACCCTTTTTGACCCCCATGTTCGGACCCCAAAATGACCACGAGGGCACATAGAGAGCAAGATGAGATTTTTTTCAGAGAAACATACACATTTATTCTTACATTTAATGAAAGAAAAAAACTTTGCTTATCTATCTGCTTCAGGTTAGAATATCATAATATAATTGACAGGTTTTCAAGCCTTTTTTCAGTCATTATCGGAGTCCACAAAGTGGGTCACATCAGGATAAGATGGGAAAATGAGCAGACTGGTATAAAATGGCTTATTCTCTAAGATAATAGGCATGAGATAAGAAATACCTCAGTTAAATACTGGTAAATGTTCAAATCAAGTGTTTAACCCCTTCTCAACCATAAAGTAGCACGCCGTGACCCGGTTTTCAGACTATGAGGATGAAAGTGTTAATCTCCTATCCAGCATCCTTATCAACCTTAGATCCTGGAAAATGAGGTCATGGCCTTGTATGTATAATCCAGGACAGTCACATCAGTCTGTAGCTTTGTTTTATGTGCATGCAGCGAACAGACTGGACATTACCTGAAGTCATACACTGAATAAAGATGGAAGACAATACATGTGCTGTTGGTGTATTTCTTGATGAGGAGTGTCACAAAAGCACTCATTCCAGAAAAAGGGGTGTTATATAGGTTAACACTTTATCAGCTAATGATAAAAGGCTCCTTGAATGGATATGTGGCTTCTCACTTCAAAATGAAGAATGTAACTCTCAAAAATGATAACAGTGTGACAATATCAGTGATTACACACAATTTTGTCAACCAGCAGCAAATTGTTTTTGCTTGACCTACTTTTTAAACATGGTGATTCAAGAAAAAAGGGTCAGAAATGACCTTTTTTCATTTATCATGTATGCATTTAAGGAGATAGATAATCTAAGTTTTTTTCCCATTAAATGTAAGAATAAATGTGTATGTTTCTCTGAAAAAAATCTCATTTTACTCATCATGTGCCCTCATGGTCATTTTGGGGTCCGAACATGGGGGTCAAAAAGGATCATTCAGACCCAAAAGGGTTTTGAGACCCCCATAATTCCATCAATTTTCCTCTTGTTCCCCTAAAATTCATTCTGGCTGCAGAAAAGTTCCCATATTTGATAATTTACCTAATTCCATTGAGGAAATCCCTACAATCTGATTTCCAGTGATAACTAAAAAATAAAAAATCACTTGGCTCTTCAATCAAAAACAGGATTTTGGGAGCCCACCCCTCCCCAATATGATGAGCCACATTCATTTTTGGACCCTAATCCTTAAGTATGGGCCACATAGAATCAGCAAGCCAAATTTCATCCTCCTATCTATATTAGAAAAGAAGTTATGGGCCTCCAAAAATGCTGAAAAATTAAACGTGCAATTTGAGTCTGGCAAAAAGGGGCGACACCCAAATTTGAAGAGGCCGCCCTGCGAAAACCATTTGAGATATTGACCTGAAACTTTGGATTTCTCTGTTTGGGACCAAAAGGTGTCTTTTCACAAAGTTTCAGAAAAATCTGAGAGGTGTCATGTACAAGGTGTCTCAATCTTGGCTGTTTTGACGTGGAATGACCCTGCTTGCCTTCCCTGGCTTCCAGTTTGTCTCCTAAAAATTCCCTGGGTTGGATAATACCACATCAGGACAACAATTTAAAAGATAATTAATACTCTTTAACCCATTAAAGATGAATCCTCCCCCCCCCCCAAAAAAAAACCAAGAGTTCCAGACAATGACATTGATTTTGATTACCAGTAGTGATTACATCACATTAGAACTTTGTAATCCCATATGCTTTTTGTGATCAAATGCAATTGATCTCCTATTTTGTGATCTGACACCTTACAGGGTTTGGTTACCCTGCGCCGCAGTCTGTGAGTACAGATGCATTCAGCTGTGTTGCTCTCTCCCCTCCGCTGCCCTTCGCATGCGTTTGCTCGACTGCCTGAATGATGGAGATGAAGATGAGGAGTGCTTTCGCTCCTTCAGAGACGTGGGGTGGGGTGGGGTGGTGGTGGAGTGCTGGGGGTGGGGGCATATCCACACTCTCCCTGTACCCTCAGGCATTGCGGTCCTGGCATTTTTATTAACTGCGACTGTCAGTAAATTTTAATTTAATTCTCGACATTGACCGGCCCGTTATCCGGGTTTCACTCTCAACAGGAGAGTCACATCTTCGCGACATCAGTCCTGCTCTTCCGCCGCGCGTCTGCCCATGAATCACCTCAGGTTTTACTTACTCTCCCTGCGGAACCTCCTCCGATCTACGGGAAGCCTCCATAAATTGTCGTCACGTTCCCTATTGACGCGTGCCGGGCTTGTCCTTGAGCCTGTCATTAAAGAGCAGCGCAACACCGACCATACAGACGAATTCCATCCTTTAACATCTGGTGCCGCAGACTAGCCACCTGTGCGTAAAACTTAAAAGAACAAAGCTCTGAGTTAAAAAAAAAAAAATCTTAATAGCTGCTACTCAAAACCTGACTTGAGTAATTGCTCCGATTAATCTTTCAGTTACCGGCCCTGATTAGAAGTATAAGCCTTCTATTCGCAGTCGTAAATTCTGCTTTTAATTACGCAACAATAAATTTTGTCTATTCCATAAGTTCTCTGACAGCGGCTTTGTATTATAAAGGACACCAATTCCAACAAGGATCACACAGTGCACATGCGAATCCTTGCGAATTAATATAGGGGCCTGTACCTTAATCTCACAACCTCATTGTTTTTGACTCAAATGTGATGGAGAAGAGCCAAGAGGGCTAAAAAATGCCCCTCTTAAAGCTGCTTTCACGCCAGACGCAAACCGAATTTTTCGCACGACAGATTACATTCAAAGGCAATGCAAAGACGCGAATACACGCAAAACGCGTGACTTTGAATGTAATCTGTCGTGCGAAAAATTCGTTTCACGTCTGGTTTGAAAGCGGCTTCATACTTACACTCTGCAATGTAGCCAGTACCCCTTTTATTGTTTGTAAGGGCTGGGTAGAGTGTAGCTGACCGCTAGCATGGCTCCATTTTACAAATCGTTCCCAGGTGACCAGTTGCCCTCGGCTGTGACATGTCCCTCAGAACTTACCTCCCGCTGGCATACAGTCGTGGTCCAGTCTCCCCCAGGAACACGCCGGTGCTACCCCAGGATTGAAAGGTCCGGTCCCGCGCAATTCCGCAATCAAGAACAGAGACCTAAGTCTGGTCCGAAAGGACCGTGGAACGGCCCGTCTCATTTATTAGAGAAGCATAGCTCCTGGAATACAGACTCTTTCTTTCGCCACCCACCCCCCCAATCCCAGTCAACACTGTGACGCCCATTCACATTTTACTCCGGCAACCCCCTGCCCAAAACACGCATCTTATAAACCACCTGGAAGACATATTTCGTGAGCATGAATTTACAAAAATTATATTTCATTTCTGTGTATGTAAATGGAAGAATCCTAAAATGGTTGAAGGCTTGTGGTTTGTTTAGTGGTGCTATCTAAGTCTCGCAGTGGCAGAAGACTAACGCAGCGTTCTCGAGGAATGAACAGCTATTCAAACATTGTTCTTGCGGGGAAGTTCACTCGCTCAAGCAGCAAACGCTCTTTGAAACCTCAAACTCAATCCCACCCACCTCTACAGCCAGTTTTTTCATTGTACATATCACAGACCATTTTCCTAAAATCCCAGGTGTGAGTCATTGTACTTTTATTTCAGTAAATCCAAAGCCTGAATGTCAGGTCAAGGTTTTTCTTCTTTTAAAATTGGGGCACAATAGAACCAGTTTCACAGCTTGTGGACGAGAATCCTGATGTCCTCCAGGGTCCAAACTATGGTAGAGGTAAGATTTTAGACCTCCATCTCCAGGCAACAACTGAGAGCTAGTTAAGACTGCCAACTCTAAGCTACAGGAGAGGCTTCGGGCTGCAGTTGAGGGTCGATTTTTATAGACCACTGACTCCAGGCTACAGATAAGAATCCAGGTTTAAACCCTCAATTCCAGACTATTGTCGAGTAAGTTAAGACCGCCAACTGTAGCTTAAAGGTACGGTTTCATATTCTAACCTACTAACTCCAGGCCTTAATTGGGGGTCTGTCTTATACACCCAGCTACATATCAGGGTTCCAATTTATACCCTCAACTCCAGGCTTCAGGCAAGGTTCAATGGTTATATCTCCAACTCCAGGTGACTTGAAGATCCATCTTCTAGACCTTATAATCCAGGCTACAGATCAATATCCAGTTTATACCATCAACTCCAGGTTTAATTGAGGGCTGTGGGCAGCAGTAACCAACCCTATTCCTGGAGATCTACTATCCTGTAGGTTTTCACTCCAGCCATGACAAAGCACTCATTGTTCAACGGCTTGGGATATCATTCCGCTGCTAATTAGAAGAGTTGGCTGTTCTAAATTGGGATTGAGATGAAACCCTTATGGGTAGTAGATCACCAGGAATAGTTTTCACTGGTCTACAGTTATATCTCCAACTGAAGGCTCTAGAATTAGACCTCAGACTCCAAGCTAGAGATCCTGCCCCAGGGCCGGGGCAGGTAGGGGCTGCTTGCAGTCCTTGCCACCAACACCTGCCTCCTGTCCTGCTCGCCGGGGGTCACTGGGGGCTCGTCCCGCGACAGCCCTCCCGCCCCCTCGAACCCCCCGAAAGCTCTGTCCTGGTAGACCAGCTGCCGGTCCCCAAGGTGAGGCACGAGGGCGGAGTCCGAGGAACAGTGCCCCACGCAGGGAAAGAGGTCGTACGCGTCCCTGGGCTGCCTTTGGTAGTGAGCGGGGCCCACATAAACCGGAACATCAGTGTAGGAGTCAAGGTAGGCGGAGTAGTGTCTGTGCACTATGGTGGACGACCGGCGCATCGAGCCAGAGCCTTGGAGAATCGCCTCACGGTATGACGGCAGGTGGATGGACGGTGAGCATTTGTGCTTGTGGCCTCTGTGGCGGTCGGTCCGGCTGGCGCAGGGGTACCCATGGTCCGCTGGCCCGTGGCAACACGGACCGTGCCCCGCCCTGGTACACAGTTTGATGCCCGGGGAAGTGCTAGCAACCGCCACCCGAGGAAACAGGTCCGGCGGGTTTGGGGCAGAGGCTCGCGTGGAGGAAGGCGGGTGGTCGTCCGGCCGAATCCGGTCGCCGCCCCAGGTGGCCCGGAGGTACGAGGCACGGCGGTTGACCCTGTCCTTCCCCAACAGGGGGATCTCGTCCTGCTCGGGGTCGGGGTATGGTCGGACGCAGGAGCTGCACTTAGTACTCGGCGCACGGGGGTACGTGCCACCCGAACAGGGCGCCGCCGAGTTGGAGTGGGGGGCGTGATTCTCCAGCAAATGGTTCGCCCGAAGCTCGGCAAAGCAGGTGGGTGCGCCGCCGTAATCGACCCTCCCCCGGGGGTCCAGGTCCGGAACAAGGAAGCTCCGGGAGCGCTTCTTCCTGGCGGGTCTGTCGGAGTACAGCCTTCGACCCACGGGCCCCTCTTGCTCTATGTACACCTCTGACAGCGGGACGTCCCTGCAGGTAATGTAAGGGGAGACAGGCTGTCGAGGGGGGGTCTCCACATACAGTGCCCCCGTGTGGTGGTGGTTGGCGGTCGGCGCTGGCGGGTCCCGCATGGCAATATGGGGGCTGCTGAGGCTGGAGATGGGGAGTGTGCGGTCGTACAGGTGGGTCCCGCGGGCGGGTAAAGTGTAACGGAGTGGGGCCGGATGTGGCGGAGCCCGCTGCCTGTCCACCATGGTGTGGGCGTGGCCGTCGCCGTAGTAAGGGATGCGCTGAGGGTAAGGGGAGTGGTTGGCGGAAATGCTGGAGACGTAAGGGACCCGTCCTGGGTCCATCTCCGCAGTGACCGCTCGAATGGGCGGAGCCCGGATGCCGTCGCCGCGGCGACTCCAGTTCTCAATTGTTCTGGTGGCGTGGTCCAGCGAATCCTCCACCCGTGTGGAGGACACCAGGTCTTTGGCGGTCTGGAGCATCTTCAGCATGTTGGCTTGGGAGTAGCTGCCGGTGACATCCGGATTCTGCATGCTGCCCGAGCGATCAGACTCCTCCACCCCATTAAAGCAGCTGTAGATGCCCTGTGCAGAGAGGGAAAGAACCAGCAATATGACCCGGTCCAGAGCAGTCAGATACCGATATCTCTTCTACATCCAGAGGTGGGCTTCCCACTGCCCATGAAACATTAACTTTGCAAGTGAAGGAAGGGATTGATGAATAAGTATCATAGCCAGTGGAGCTGGGAAATTTTATTAGATTTTTAGTAATTTTTGAAAATTGTAAAATTCAATTTAATGAGCATTCAAGACGTCAAAGCAATGTGAATGTGGTTACGGCAAAATAAAAATGACAATAAATGGAGTTGCAGGTTCTTTCCTGTGATGCAGTCTTTAATGCATTTATGCAAATTTGGGGGCTCAAAGTACCATTTTGAATTGATTCCCCAAGTCATTAGATCTGCCCTTGTCTGCATCTCACAGAAAGAACATTTTCTACTTTTCCTCCTGCTGAAATTTAAAAAGGTCATTACCTCAGTCGTGCTTTTCAGTATTTGCCAGTGAAATCACTCTAATATGCCATAAAACTGTCAATAAAAGCAGTAAAAAGTGTTTATTAACTGCTGACAAACTAAGATGCAGCAGCAATAAGGAAAGGTGCGACAGTAAAATTTTTAATGGCCTGGGCCTGTTTAATGAAAGAAGGCTTTATTCGCAGGTGCACGTATTTGTGTGTGTGTGTAAGCATGCATGCATGTGTGTGTGTGTGTGTGTGTGTGTATGTGTGAGACAGAGAGAGACCTGTTACTGCGCGTCGATTTTCCGCAGGGGATGAAAAAGAATAATTAGCTAACTGTGCGCTTTCGCCGCACAAGTTTCCGAGTTTACTCTCCGGTGAGGCCTGGCGTCGAGAGCGTCGCCTGATCAGGATTCTGTGCCTATCGCTCCCGCCTGTGCCCTCAAACGAAGGTCGTGTCACCGTTAATGAGGTTGTTAGAATTCCGCCCGAGCGGGAATCAAAGCCGGGACGGCTTCGCTGACGAAGCCGCTACGGAGATCAGTCTGTTTTCTTCCCGCCGCTGGCGTACAGACAGTCTGGTTCACAGCTGTTATTCTTTTTTACCCTCATTTGCTCGCATTGTACATTTCGCTTTGCTGTAACTGGAAACCATGATGGGACTCAGATTGAAATGCTCATGTTCCCGTAAGGAGAAATTGGCATGACCCTTATTACTTAATTTCTGAGAGCAGGAGTGTTATTGCTGTGCAGGATCGCTGTTTAAACACTGAATGAGAGGCCAGGGTGTTCTGAATGCTGTGTGCTACTTGAACAGATCTAAAAACCTCTGACTATAAAGCTTGTTCCAGTTTATTAAAGGTGTTGATAGTATCTTGCATCAGTGATCTCTCTTTAGATTTTCAGCCTCACGAAATATACTCAAGTACTTGTACGCATTAATGCCTGGCAACATGCACAAATACAAACTCATGTACACATTTATGTGTACCTGCGCGCACACATAGACGTACACACTATATGTACACACCCACTGACACATTCACACAAACACACAGTCTCCTAACATACACACACACACACACACACACACACACTCCCTATTCTCACACACGCACTCCTGTACACACACACACATACACAGGTCCCAGGCCGCTCACCCTGCTGATGGCGAGCAGGAAGTCCAGACGCTCTGACTTGCGGACGGAGTGCCGCAGTTTCCAGTACAGCAGGTGCTCCCAGGCAAACACCAGTAGACTGAGCCCCATGGCCACCAGCAGCATGTAGAACACGCCCGCCATGTTGTCGATGTCCAACTTGGAGCTCATCACCTCCTTCTTCTCATTGCGGCAAATACCAGTCAGCCACACCGTCTGAAGTTTCTGAGTGTCACCTGTGGGAGACAAAATGGAGTCTCAGACTACCATTCCCAGTATGCATGTGCATGGTGTCCAAGACTCCAAGTCCCAGAATGCCACTGCTCAGGGTCAGAGACTACAAATCACATTATGCACCTATTCTGTGTTGGAGACTCCAAGTCCCGGGATGCGACTGCTCTAGGTCTGCAACTACATTACTTTTTTCGATATTAGAGTGCTTGTCTGTTCAATGCAGGTGAAAAATGATCGAACAGAAATTCCCTATTGTCTGACAACAACAAACAAGGGAGACTGTGCAGCAGAATTTCCAGCTGGTCTTGTTCTTCGTCACGATGAAAACTCATGTGTGTCTGGCTTGGATGGGGAGTACACGGCAAGGGTAAATTGGTTAGGTGACGGGACACTCAAAGATCCGCCTGTCATTTTATTTACATTTCCTAGTGCTAGAGAACTCAGCGGTCTAAATTGAAAACGCATTAGTCGCTAAGTTCTTGCCTTATTTGTTAGACCGACATAAAATTGCTCGCACCTCAGCTCCTGGAATAGTGATGAATGCCTCCCTCTCAGGAGTGTTGAAGAGTAATGAGGGCTGTTAAGTTGCTCCCCGCACGTCAATGCAGAATATAATTTGTCGGCATCTTGCTTACGATCAACACAATTTATTATTAAGCCATCATGACTTGTAATGGTTGCACTTGTGCCTTGTATTGCCACTTAACATAAAATTGCTCTCAATCCACTTTAGGCTGGTGGTAAAGTTGTAAATGCTTAATACATTTCTGATGGCTTGCGATAGAAAATGTGTTGTGCGGGAGGAAAGGGTGCAATTACTGCGAAATCTCATTAATCACCACTGCTATGTTTAATGGCACCATCTTTGCATGTTATTTCTCCATCTGGGTGCTTTGGCGTCTTCCGGCTGTGCTCTTCACTTTGCAAAATTTCAGAAGAAAATTCAGCTAATGGTGTGCAACATATTTTTATGCCAGCAGAATTGTTATAGACTGTTTATAATGGATTAATAGCTGCAATGTAACTCTAAACTGTTTGTTATACTCAGTTTGCTGTAAGACAGGGGTTTTCCGCCTTATCCAGAATGGGTCTGTGTTGGTGCTGGCTTTTCATATCCGCAATGCATATGCCCTGATTGCATTCATACGCCCTGATTCCACTGAACAATACCAACTGTCTTTGGGCTGGCAGTTACCCATGGCTAATTGGGCTAACTGGCTTTTTACACAAGCACTAGGTCATTTGTGGATTAGATCACAGTAAAACATTTCTTATATGCCGTAAAATGTTAGAGTGCACATCAGGGTGTTGGGCTGTTGCCCCTGTGTAAGAAGGTTGCGGGTTCGAATCCGGCCTGGGGCCTTTCTTTGTGGAGTTTGCTTGTTCTCCCTGCGTTCAAGTAGGTTTCTTTCAGGTACTCTGGTTTCCTCCCACACTTCATAGACATGCATATCAGGTGAATGGGAGGCTCTGAATTGCCCATACGTATGAGTGTGTGAGCAGATGGTCTGTGGTTCCAGCAATTGATTGGCGGACAGTCCTGGTAGCATCCATGAAAATCTATAATTTCTTGGACATTCCCCCCTGCCAGTCATTCTGTTCCCTCCAAAGAACAGGCTGTTTTGGCTAAATTCCACTCTGTGATAATGTGCTCTGCGATGATTGGCCAAGGAACAGAGCTACTGGTGCCGTACACGCTGCATCAACAGACTAAAACTAATGCCAAAGAAGAAGAGAGAGACCTGAGCTGGAGGTCGAGCAAAGCTATGGCACTCAGACAGAGCTGGTGGGCATAAATTATGGGCGTGAACTATGCAGAGCATAATATAGGACCTTTAAAGCTGAACACATGTTGTTGACATGAAAACCAGCAGCTGGTAAGGTTCTGCCCACCTCTGGCCTACTGGACGCCAATGGCTTTGATAAAAATTGCTTGCGATATAGAAATTACTTTAAGATCTAAATCAGATAGTTTTCCTCTACTGCTGTGGTGTCATAATATCATTGAGTGCTTGCAGGTATGAGGTCAGTCCATGTTCATCTTTTTGCCCCCCACCCCAACCCCATCCCAAACGCCTCCATAACAAGGCCGGAACATTCAGGAGTTAATTATGGGCCAAAATGAATCCTCCCAGAGTTAGCCAAATCCCTCTATCCCAAGCCTTAAAAGTTACGCAGGCAGATTATGGGCCAAAGTGAATTCTCCAAGAGTTCACTCACCGTCGGCCAGGAATTGGAGGAGGGCCAGGTCGATGAGGCGTTTCCACGGCGAGTCCTTCTGCAGCGCGATGCCATAGCCCGTGGTGGCAAAGACCTTCCCGCTGCCGATGGTCACCAGCTTGCAGCCCTCGTCTTTCCCGGCCATGTAGTTCAGCACGGCTGCGTCGTAGATGAAGGCGTCCAACTTCCTGCCAGAGAGGGCAAGGAAAATGGAAAATGGCTTTTATTTTGAAATCTTGGAACCACAATTACAAACTGCCTCCACACAAATAGTACCTGTTACAATCACAACATTGCTAACCTTGTATTTACGCTCAGATATTTGCTCTTGATGCACAGGGGGTAGACAAAATATTACAAAAATATTGGAGTCAAGTTTGAAGTATCCAAAGCACAATTACAAAAGCATCGGCATAGCTCTTTCCTCTTAATATTTATGCTATTTAGCAGCATGTATCTCATCGGAAGAGCCCTGCCCAGCAGCAGTTTGCATGGTCAGTTTCCAAAGCAAGATAAGGATATTAGCAAAGTTTCACAGGGGCTTACAACATCATATTTGCTCTTATTACGTGTCTTTTCACCATTTCACTTTGTTGGATTACAGTGTCACAAAAAAATAGACTTTGCTATCGGCCCCAGGTGAGATGCAAGGCCTTATTGGTTTGCGGGCGGACTGGCAGATACCCTGTTTTAAGGCTGTTGAGAGCATCCTCTACTCCCCTCTGGTTGTACTTGACCATGTGGGAGTGCATCTCCGGGTAGTTGCTGCGGATGTTCCTCTCCGTGCTCCCGTTGGGCACCGTGCCGAACCGAAATGGCGGATACTGCTCCTGAGGCTTCTGGAACTGTCCGAGACAAAGAATGAAGAACGAACGTTGGCACGAAACATTCGTTGACTTTGTGGAATGCGGGAAACTTGGGTGATGTCAGGTGGACAGTGAGTAACTGAGTTTTGTGAACTTGACTTGAGTAACTGGGTGGGTTAAATCGACTTGAGCATGTAAGTTGTGTTGCGCAATGTGAACACAGAGGGTGATGTTTCGTGAAATGAGTAGTTGGACCAACACGTGACTTGAGTAACTGGGTGATGTTATGTTGCGAGTATCTGGGGGATGTCACATGACATCCTCAGGTACAAAAAGTGTGTCATTAGATCTTATCACATGACATGAGTAACTGAGTGATGACATGTGAAGAGTTTGTTTCCAAAATGCAATGAGTGGCAAAATTAAAAAAATTGAGATAATACCATAGAGCGATAGCCCTGCATGTCTTACACATGGAGCAAAAAATCTGTTTTTAGAAATTCATACTATAAGGTGTAATTTTGTCATGGTCATGTGTTTTTCTATAAAATGCAATAGGCACCAACATAGAAAAAGCTCATTTACTCAAAATTAGTCAAATGGATATATTGCGTTTTGGAAACAAACTCTGCATATGTTGTGAGTATTTTGGGGATATCACATGACAAGAGTATCTGTATGATGGTCCAAAAATGTGTGTAATTAGACCTTATCACATGACAAGCGTAATTGGTTGAAGCCCCCAGTGGAGATTTCTCATGAAGGACTAATTTGGGCCGTGACAGATTGTTGGTTTTGCTTTCCAATATGTTTACTGCTGCTAATGAGCTGCTTACCGCTGAGTAAGGTACACCGTCAAAAAAAATTGCTGCATCTCCTCCGACTTTGACAAGTCTTAAGGTCAAGTCAACAAACGTCAAGTTCAAATCCTGTATTTTGTTCGATGTTAACAATTTTACTTTGAATCTACACATTAAAAAGTGTTGAGATGACAAAAAGCACTATTTACAGCAAACTAGACCTGTTCTGTTTGGGAAAATAATGAATAGTGCTGGAACAAAACTATGAAAACCGCTGTGTCGAGCGATTACAGGGAGTTAAAGTCAGATCTGACCACTAGCTGATGTCTTTCAGCTTCTAGAAAATGGTTTACCTCTGAAAGCAGCGGGGGTCCTTTTGATATTTCCCAGCAGAACTAAAGCTGTACCATGAGGGCGGAGATTTGCCTGGGTCTAAACTTCAAATTTGACCTTTGGTTGAGCATGCAAATGCTCGAATTGAACACAGACAATAGGATTCACGAGCGCGAATGCCACTCAATCAGTCTGCAGTATGAAAAGCTGGGGAGAGAGGAATAGACTGAAAGAGGGAGGGATAGAGAGATGGAGAAAGAGAAATAGAGACAAAAGCACTGTCCACCCTTCCTACCTCCAGGCTGACACCTGGTCAGCTAAGGTGACAGCTCCACTCTGATCCATTCCCGTGAAATTTACAGTGCCTAGAGCGGTAGAGAGTGGCACAATTGATAGAAATGATCTTTACCTGGAAATCTTTTTGGATTTGGATTTGATAAGATTTGAGACGGCGGTTTTATAGATTTTTGTCCTCAGCGATATTAAATCCTTTCCCCTCTCCCCAGCTGAGAGTTTAAAAGTAGACAGAGTAGTGCTGACTGGCCTGAGTTAGGAAGTAACTCCTTGTCAGGTGCTGATTGGACAATTGGGAGGAAGTTAACAGTCACAAACATAGTTGTTTGTGTACTGACTGATCAATTGAGAAATCTTCACACAGTGGATGTTTCTTGGCAAGGTAATTTGCTGCAGTTAGTGTCGCTGCTCAGATGAAACATAGGCGATACCCCTGATGGGATTTTGTCATTTACAAATGAAATGTATAACTTCTCAATCAGATAACAATAACAACTTGGTTAGTAATTAAACTGAAATTGACCAACAGCATCTCCAAGGCTTTCATTACAAGACGTTCCGATAGTCCATGATCTGGCCTGCGTAGTTTTTGCAGAAAGAGGCCAGTTAAGTGATATTTTGGCCGAGGGGTGTCTATGGGCTATTTTATGCCTGAAAACGATTACTGTGGATAGGACCAGAATAAGATGGGAATTATGAAGGGGTCATTCTAATGCATAAAATAGGAGGTAGTGGTTGAAACAGACCTCACTACATCAATGCATTTAGTGAGGAAATAATGTTCATTCTTTGTCTTTTGCCCAATCCCAATTTCCACCCTAAAGCCTGAAGCCCTGATCTCTCTAGAACATTCCTGACCTCAGCTGGCAAGAACTTGAGTGTCAGAGGCTGCGAAGTCTTGAAATGGGATAAATAGCAACAACTATCCAGTTCGCCTGCGCGCTTTTGCACCAAATATTTTTTTTTGGATACAAATGCAGCGTGCTGATCAAAATTAGCATAGCAGGAAGTACTCATCGACGGGCACCATTCTGTGTCCTGGCCGTACCTTCTTGTCGCTGAGCCCCGACACCGTGTCGATGTACTGCTCCTGGATCATGAAAGCCGCCAGGTTGGCGGTGTAGCTGGCGAGAAAGATGACGGCGAAGAAGGCCCACACCAGCACCATGATCTTGCTGGTGGTCCCCTTCGGGTTCTCGATGGGGACGGAGTTATTGAAGACGATGCCCCAGAGCAGCCACACTGATTTCCCGATGGTGAAGGTCGGTCCTCCTGGATCTGGAAGAGGTGCGGCCGTGAGGAAGACCAGGGTAAGTTTCACTTCTATGTCATATAAGGAGTCTCTGTGTGACTTACATTTGTGCGCGGCTTTGTCAGCATTATTTTAGTTTCGGTTCCAATGGTCCAGTGTCAATGGAAAAAATGAATGGTGTTTTTGAAAATGAGCATAAGGTCCATCATTAAATTAATGTGTGGGAAGCGTTACTGTTTTGTTTATTGAGATAATGTGGTTGAATACTACAAACTTTTCAAAAATTTAAGACTTTGTGACCCTAAAAGGTGGATGTTGCTATTGCCATGCTAAGGTTTAAGAAATATGGAACTACATCACCCACTGGTCTCAGAATATCAGCTCATTCAAACCTCGTCCATGCTTGTAGTTCACTTATTGTTCGTGATTTTTTCATGTGGTTGTAAGGTAATGCGTATGTTATCTCACCAAACAAAACATGCACCGTCACGGTCAAAAAATTCAGTCATGAACCTTACTTTTGCTGATTTTTTCAAAAAATCCTATTAATTTCTCCCATAGACACTGGACCAAAAGTGAAAAAATGCTGACAAAACCGCAATCAAAATGACAAAAGGACTGTAACTTGCCTTACCCTTTCAAAAAGCGAGGTCAGACATACAGCATGTGAAAACGATGTTCGTAACTGAACACCGTAATGCTGATACAGCAATAAGTGCTAGTAATTGAACGCCGTAAAGTTCTGGAAAACTGGCTCCGATTTTTTTTTTTACTTTTTTTGTGAAAAACTTTATTGAATTGCTAGCGCTCACTGGGTTTTACTATATATAAAATGAAACAGGTATAAATTGAAAAGGATGTAAAACAAAAAAGGTATTCACGAATTACAACAGTTCTCTCCTATCTTCAGTAATGCCTGAATAGTTTTGCTCTTTGCCTCGCGGTCGTCTGGTTGAAGGCCATGAATGAGTCGCAGCACATAGAATGTTAAACACCCAGATAGACTTTAGGAATAGATTACCTGTTTTTGATTTCTTAAGTACTCCCCTGTTTTTTATTGTGAATGAGGGGAAAAAGCAACGTGGGGCAGAGTGCCCTTGTGAGAGGTCATCGTTCAGGAGAAAGAATTTTGGGGAAAAAAAGCCTGAATACTTTTCAGCCTTCATTCATGAATTGGAAAAATTATATGTTTGCTGAAGGCCATTCTTTTAGGAGGTGCCCCTTGGTACGCCTGGTCCAGAACACAGCTATCACCTCATAAACATGGTACTGAAGAGTACTGAGAATGATTTCAGGTGTGTACTGGCACACACAGAGCATTCAGTTTTTTGTCCTCTGGTGCCCTTCCAAACATTGCTGTTTCTGCTTTGAACTTTAAACTTTATCAAAAGAAAAATTCTGCCATCAGCACATGGCGCCTTAGATTAAATTACATCAACGTTTTATTGGTAAAAGCTTTCATTTCCCGATGGGCCAATTCCAAGCTAGCCTCTTAATCTCCGCATAATCATTGTTTTGATTACAAGGCTGAACAGTGGCCTGTTAATCGCTGTAACAAGTGTTTGTGGCTTTGGTTCTTGCTTTGATATGCTGGTCTCTTTGTTTATGTGCTGCAAGGCACAATGCATTATGGGGGAAAAAGAAAGAGTCCAAGAGGATCAGATAAAGATTAATCAAACAGCGTTAATTAAATCCCGGGGAATTTATTCATGCCGTACACATCCAGAACACCTGCAAGGTCACCTCACAGTCACATCCGTCCTCATCTCGTCTTATCAAATTATTGAGTTAGCGTTAGCCGGACAGACGTACCATACAAAGGACTTCTACTTTTGGAAATACATAACTGAAAAAATGTTATAATTCGGGGGAAAAAAAATAGAACTTCATCTACTCATTGGGATGCTCTGGAGTGCAAATAAAATTTTTCCGACTTTAAAGCACGTGTGGATTACTCCTGGAGAAAAATGCTGGTGAGGAGGGGCAAACATATGGACTCACCTTTGGCATTGACCAGGCTGCGGTTGTATCCAACGGGACTAAAGTACTCGAAGACGAAGACAGTGATGGCCACTACCGTCAAACACATGACAAACATCATCACCCACACAGCTGGGCTATAGGGCTCTGGGGAGGACACAGGAAAGGATTAATTAGCCTATTTTTTCCACGAATCACAGCCAGAGGGTCCAGCCAATCAGATCAAAGGTTCAGTGAAAGGATTTACTGATTTGTCATTCATTCATGGAAGGGAAGGTGAGATGGAACCTTGGACACTGTCCAGCCAATCACAAAAAATAACAGAGGGCGGAGATCCTCAGCTGTTGTCCAATCAGAAGGGGGAAGAACAAATGTAATTAAAGACACTATTTAGCCAATCAAAGCAAAAAAAGAGAGGAATGGGATCCTGAGCTGTTGTCCAATACAAACAGGAGAAAAGTGTAATGATTTCAGGAGGATCACTTTTGGACTGATCACATGGATGTATGCTTGTTAAACTTTTTTGTAAAATTAATTTGCACCTGTAATGAAAATATTTTGGCTTTTTGGATAATGGAGATGCTGGATGTCTGATGGTCTATTAAGCCAACAGCTGGTCAGCCCTGGAATGGGCCAAGAGGGGACAATCTCACCTAAAAAAGCAGATGGGGAGACTGTGCCGTTACTCCTGGCCACCATCACACTAATCCCCGTCTCCACGAACGGGACGGAGAAGTCGATAATCTCCGATCGCTCCTCGTTGATGGTCAGGGATCCGATGGCCATGTCGGCTCGCTTGTAGACCACCTGCCAGGCACAAATTAAATCAAAACTTTTGGCACTTTTTAAAATTATTGCTCAATTCAATACGCTCTATTGGCATGAATGTCAAGTGGACACAATTGCCAGAGCATCAATGACAATTTTGTTTGTGTGTGCATGTGTGTGTGTGTGTGTGTGTGTATCGAAGTAATTATTGATTTTTTAGGATCAATAAAGATACAGAAAACAACCATATATCAATACAAAATTGTAATTATCAAATGTGAAATAAGTAAATCATCATGAAAATCTGATTTACAAGGAGCTTTGGCAGTATCCCTTGAAAAAAACAAGTCTGAAGCCATAGTGCTCATGGAAGACTCCTGCAGGGAAATTATGGGACCACAGGAACTATAGTCAACTAGGGAGCAGTTTCCTTAGGCCGACTCCAGGAGTAGGTTTAAGTGACCAACAAAGTCAGTCAGTATTCATATCTTAGAAATTGAAATTAGCCGCAGCTAAGTAGCAGTTATGAGGATTTGGGGCTCAGAAATATTTAGGACAGTATTGTGTCTCTATACAGACACGGTTGTCCATTTAGCTTACTCTTTGGGCTGAAAAATTAAGCCTTGTTATCAACGGCCATCAGCGCATCGTTACAAAGCCAGGAAGCTGGGCTGCTTCTTCAGTATCAAAGACTTTCACATCGTCTGCATTCCTATTCAACCTCTCGCTACCTAGTTTCAAACTCAAGTTTTTTTGGGGGAAACTGAACTTCGAGGATTGGATTTCATATGAAACTGTCACTCTCGAAGTTCGTATATCGGGCGTATTGTCAACCTGGTCTCCCCTTGATGTCCCTCCGTAGCGAAACGAAGGAACGAGACCGAGGTATGACTGATGGCTGAAGCCTGGCAGCTGCTTAAGTGAAATTGAAATCTTGACAAATATGCATCGCAGACACAGTGTGAAATTGAAGTCAAACGTGGCTGTCAGTTAGGTGAACGTACTGCAGGTTTCTGAGAGGCTGTGGCCTCAGACTTTCTTCCCAGTCTGCTCAGCGAAGAGAAGCAAAAGTATTCCTGGGCTTTGTACATCATCCGCTCCCTTTGTTCGTGCGACGTTCCCCATCCTTATCCACTTTACCTCGCGTGGTTTCTAAAGATCTCTAACTTGATTTCCCTCCCCACCGTGAAGGAGAAGATTAGGAGCCGTGGGGAGGGGTCAAAGCGTGGGACTAACAATCCTTGTATCAAAGGTCTTTGTCAGTCAGATCAGAAGAAGCCATATTCTCTGGCAGCGATTATACTTAACTCCCCCGCAATCTAAATATATCCCACCTTCTGACGTCTCCTGCGCTAATATTTATGGTGGTGGCGAGTACTCCGGTGTGTGGTTTTACTGGCCGGGACACCTTCCGCAGCACTTCATCATGCCAAAGCACTACTTTGTGATAGTTGTATCCCGACGCCTCTCTAGGTGTGATAGATTCGCTGTGATTGGGAATTGAGGCAGCGTAGGAAACTATTATAATTTACAAGGATGGTTTTGATTTCGGTTTTTTTTTAATTGTGCCCCACTCTCTCATTTTAAGAGCTTACTTTCTGCACGCACGGGTCATAAACTCAATCCTTTATGCTGCTTCTGTTAGGTAAGCTGTTAAGTAGTGTTTTCTATGCACTGTTACAATATTTTTTTTTACTAATGAAGTTATTCAGTACCCTCTGCTTTCCAGATTAATAATTTTATTGAGCATTTATTGATTGCAACTCCTGACAGCTACCTGTGGTTGTTACAAATCTTGTTTATGCTAAGAGGGTAACCAACTGTGACTACAAGGATAGTATAGCATATGGTGTTTTTCCGTTTATACTTTTACAGCGAAAATCTAATCCTTGGCCTGTAGAAATGTTTTGTTTTTTTTTTTATTTCTGTAAGGAACTGTATTTATGCAAACAGTTAAAGGTATTTAATTTTTATGAACACTTGGGGCAAAAATACAGTGTGCTGTCAGTTACTGGAAAGATAATAATATTTTATTTCCGGTGGTAAATCACAATGATTGGCTAAATGTGAGTCGCTGATAAATATATGGTGGGTTCACTTGGTGACACTGCCTATGCGCTAATTAACCTCACTGTTATGTCAAATTATGCTCCTTTAGATGGGATGATTGTCCAGTTAAATTACGAACAGGTGATCAAATTGCGGTAATTCTGACACATAATAGTGTAGTTATAGTGGAGATGGATGCACAGACCACCAATGGGGCTTGAACCACTGATGCACTGAAGCCTAGTTGAGCACCCCAGCCACTGGACCACAGGCCATCCCAATTCGCGGAAATGGCTGATTTAGTATCTTTCTACCCAATCTGGCTTATGTCAAGTATTTCTCCCAATGACCTCCAGGATACACTTATTTTAAATGGACACTCCATGCTACATGCTATCCTTGTGATGACAATTTATAGAAATCATTTGACCGAGGCTGAGAAAGCTAATTAGCACCTTGTCCATTGACTTCCGTTGATTGTCATCACGAGGCTAGCATGCAGCATGGAGTGTCTCTTTGAGTCACCCTGGGTTGTATTCGATTGTGCAACTCGAGTGACTCGGGTTAAATGGGTCAACGAATTGAACGGCGAGAATTCGACCCTCGGGTCGGCTTTTGACTCGACACTCGTGCTCCCCGCTTGGAGGAGGGTTTGGAAGATCCAACATGGCTGCCAGGAACAAGTACTGGAAACGCTGAATCGAATCGAAGTGCTGATTCCCGCCATGTTGACTGACCCGAATATAACGCTCTCGGCGTTCGATTCATACAGCACAGGTTCAACCTTCTGCGCATGCGCGTTCTTAACCCGAGGGTTAGTGGGATCGCGCAATCGAATACAACCCTGGATAGAAGAAGAGTATAACGTAATGGCGGCAGTGACCTCTCACCTCTCCGATCATCCCGTTCCAGGTCCCCCGGACCCTCTTTCCGTGTTTTCCGTTGGTGACCAGGTAGAGGTCGTAGGAAAACTTGATATTTCGCGAGAGCTTCTTCAGGATGTCGATGCAGAAGCCCTTGCAGCACAGCTTGGTGTAGGGCTCGGTATGGCCAACAATGCTGCGGGGACAGGAAGTAACATGTCTGGGCAGGAAGTGACATCACAATACTGTAGTGCCATGTTCTTAGACTGCCTGACGGTACGTTGGGTGCTTAATTATCAATTTATATGCTGTCATTCTGCTCCAGGGTTCTATATTTCAGCTGATTCCCAGGGGAGCCAGCAGTAGTTTGTGATCCATCATTTGCTGTGGCAGCACAGTTTGTTCTGACTGTAAAAGTTTTTAGGAAATGAAAAGAAGAACACAGGTTCAGACCCACCCAATTGCCAGTTTTTTTTTGGTTTTTTTTTTTACCCTTGGCTCGGCTCTTCAAACGTGGGATCGTTCTCGCTTTCCGTCAGCTATCGATTAAGTCTCAGAAGTCCGCCGTCGATGAACGCTGTTGCATCTGCTTGTCTTTGCAGACACTGGGCGAATTTTTAATGACGGTATAGTGAAAGATCATTACGGATCTTACGGCTCAGCATGGCAGTTTCAGCTCCGAAACGCTCCGCTTCACCTCTGACCGAATCTGGATCAAAGTCTTTTCAATATTTACTGGGGTGAGGGGCAAAAACAGGGGTGACCTGCAGTAGCAGTTATAATAAATACACACGGATTTTGAGGTAAGGACTGTAACAGAGGCCATACAGATAAAATCATGTTCCTTTGGGGAAGTTGGTCGATGTTATGTATTTATGCTCGTGTCGTTAGTGGTGAAGTCCCCTGTCTTATCGGCCTCTATCTGTACCATGTGCTGGGAGAACAGCGTATATGTCATCGCCGACCCAGCGACGGCTATATTACCAGCTGCCAGACCCCTGGGACTAAATGTGACTTTGGTAGGAGGAAGAGTGAAGAAATGTAACTCTCCTAGTCCTCTTGCTGTATCTCTCTCCATCCCACTCTCAGTCTGTTTCCCTCCCTCTAACTCTCACTCTGTCCATCTCTTCCCGTCTTTTGTCCAATCTCTCTCTCTCTCTTTCAGTCTATCTCTGTCTTTTTCTTTCATTCTCTTAACCCTGTCCCTACCCCTTTTCTCTCTCCTCTCTCTCGGTGCCTTTTTCCCTCCCTCATTCCCATTCTTTCCCTCTCTCTCTCCCCCTCTCTCTCTCTCTTCCCCCTCTCTCCTCACTCTGTGCCTTTCTCTCTCCATCTCCCTCCATCTCTCTCTCTGACATCACGAGATGCGGAGGCCGGGAGTAGCTCAGCAGGGGGCAGTATTATTTCACCGCGGCAACAGATGGGCCGACAGCCGGGGATGACGGAGAAAAAAAAACCGGACAGAAATTAATCACAAACAAACAGAAACAAAGGAAGAAATAAAGAGAAAATAAAGCTGTGCTGTGGATGAGCTGCCTTGGGAGAGGAGGAGAGGAGCACCAGGCGACGGCTGTGGAAGCATGACCGCCGTACCGCCGTATCGCGTGGCCCACGTGTCGCCACTGCCGCATGGCCAGAGAGTTATGCCCTGACTCCGCCCATCCTGCCGCGGTCAGGTGACCTCTCCATGCAGAAATCCCCCTCCCTGACTTCTACTTCTGTGCTTCAATGCTCAGATTAGTCTACGCTTCGACTTGTACCTAACAACATCTCAACCCGTCGCTCCGAGCTTTCGTGTAGAGCATGGGAATGAAGGTTTGGTGGTTTTCTGGGGGCACTGCTAGCTGTGATAGCAACATGATATCTGTATTACAACTACAGACAAATGGGACTGGACTGGTTATTTTCCTGGCTAGTGCATGCAAGAACTGGATTTGAACTGGAGGAATGAAGGAGCAGTGCATTGTGGGTGTTTTCTACTTCTGTTAACCAAACTGTGATGACCAGGAACATCACGTGATGATTGGGTGGCCTTGGGTGTCATGGTTGGCTGCAGGATAGTGATGTGTAACTGTTGTGTGTGTGTGAGTGTGTGTGTGTGTGTGTGTGTATGGGGAGAGTGTATTTGTGTGCATATCACACCTGCTATATACATTCCTGCTATGCCCCTCCCCCCCATCACCACCCCACCACCTGCTCTGGGCCCGGCCCGGCGGCAGCGCTCCGTTTGGCAGCTGAGGTTGCCAGGTGTTTTATTTGTAATGTGCTGATGCACGGCCTTTTGACCGGCATCATTAGAGCGGAGTCACAGGCGGTGGTCAGGACCAGCTGTTAACCTGAAAATCAGCACAGCCCAACTCAGTCAGGAGCCTCGGACTGATCTGAGAGCACCTGATATCTGACCTTGAGACTTGCCGATAACTGACCTTGGGACCAGCCGATAACTGACCTCATGCTGCTGATGACTGACCCGGGGCCAGCCAAAAACTGGTCGAAATCCAGCTCATAACTGACCTTGACACCAGCCGATAACTGATTGGAAACCAGCTGATAACTGACCTTGAGACCAACAGATAACTGACCAGGGATGAGCCAATTACTAATCTAAGACTAATCAATAATTGACCTGAAACCAGCCAGTAAGTGATCTGAGACCTGCTGATAACTGACCAGGAACCAGCCAATAATTGACCGGGGACCAGCTGATTACTGACAGGAGATCAGTCAATAACTGATCGGACACTCGCCAAAAACTGAAACGAAGCCAGCCGACAACTGACCTGAGAGCACCATAGCTCAGAATAGTGTCATAAGGCAGTGTTTTATTTTTGGCTGCGTACAGTACATCATTTCAGAAAGACTAGGTGTGCACTACTGTCGGTCTATGCGCATGTGGGTATGTACATGGTCAGGCTAGTGGGTTGTGTGTTTGACTGGGCATTTGTGCAAATGCTATCTGGTCTCCTCTCTTGTGTCACTAATAGACTGATATGTTCAATGTATTCCCAGGATACATTATCATGTCTATTCCTTGTTGGAGCTCATAAGTGCGCACGGAAAGCCAGCCAAACTCCAACACTCCGGAAAAGAACGGGACGAAGGGGACGAGACGGCATCGCTCTTGCCCCAGAACATGTGACCCCGATGGGCAGTCAAGTGGCGATGAAACACTGAAAACCAAAGGGGGAGGGGGTAACGATTGAAGTTAACGATTCTGCTCCTCTCTCCGTTGCCCCTGATCAGGATCTATAAGCTGCTGGAGCGATTAATGCTCTCTGTGTATGCAGAAGACCTATTACTGAAGACCTATTACCGCCAGGGCTCTGCGAGGCTGAAATTAGTGCTGGTGTAATACCAGCGGTACATTACCGCCATCGATCGCGGGTGTCACTCCTGCCTCTCTCGTTCTGCGTAATCCGTCATTTTGTCCCGCGCTTGATTCATCAGATTTTTATTGGTTCTGCTTTCTCAAACTTAAATAAAAACAACCTTATGATCGCGCTCGTCTGCAAGTCCCTGAAAAACGTAAGCAAATCATAGAAATAATTAAAAAAACATTGATTAATGACGATAAGCAGACCTTCACTTCAAACTCGTACTACACGGAGAGCAGGTAAAAAAAAATTTGAATGAGGCCAACGCAATACATTCCTGCTGTGTTGCAGCCGTGCAGTGGCAGTGTTGTAAGGTCGAGAGAACATTCCAGCAACATTGCGGAAACATCCAGCGTCAGTTAGGGAGGCAGAAATTGACAGCGGAGCGCGCTCCTGTCGATCTGTGGAACCCGTGTCCTTCAACTCGAAGTTCAGGCTTTGTTCTCAGAGTCTATTGTGCAAATGGTGTCTGGGTGCTTTGTGATTCCAGATGGTGAAAAGGATCATCGATTAAGCGTATGCTGCTCAATAGGCAGCCTCTTCAGTATCGATATTATTATACATAATCATCTAATGGCTGTGATCCGAAGTCTGACCCCATGTCTATGGATCAGTGAACTCTGGGGTATAAAATTCAGACTCCAAACCTCTCTTCTTCTCTTTCCCCGTCCCTCTCTCTACCTCCCTCCCTCCAACACCCCTCTCTCCCATTCCCTACAGTACTGTCTGTTTACCACAGACTGCCAAAAGTCAAAGACTCCTTCCTTCTCTCTCTCTCTCTCTCTCTCTCACACACTGTTTCTTGAGTTTGCAGTCTCTCAGTCTCTCTCTCTTTCTTCTTCTCTCTCTCCCTCCATCTGTCTTAACGGAGAGTGTAAAACAAATCCACTCCGCTCAAAAACATTTAATTAAAATGGAAAAGGACGAGCCGTAGGGACCGGTATGCAGCGCGCCAGATAGCCACGAGCGCCGAATTGTTTCACAAATTCCAGCGGCACCCAGAATAGTAGTAGCTGGTTTGGCCAAGCCGTGTTCGCTGTCGAATTCGCTCTGAGACACATTCCTCTCACGTTGTTTCTCGCAAAGCAGGGGCTGTGGAGAGAGGATGGTGAGAACTGTGAGAAGAGTTTATTTTTGTGCTCTCTGCATAATCTGCTGGGGCTTACGAGTGGATTGTTTGCATTTTTTTGATGTGCCACGATACCCTTTCTTGAACTTTTGCCTTTATCGTCGCGTCAACTTTCAGTACGTGATTCCACATTAACCCCCCCATGTACCCACACACACACACACACACACACACTCATGTGTAGATAACCTGCCATATCAGTTTTGTTTTCTGTACATAAAACAAAAGTTTATGTTTAACGTCTACTACTAGTCAAAATCTTTGATCTCGACACTGTACAAGCAGTTCGCGATGGTGGAGGGGGGCAAATTATACGTGCACTTTTTGTTTAAAATAAAATATCAAAATCTAAGGTTCTTCTCCTTTCGTTTCTGTGTAGCATATTCATTTTATTTCTTTTCCGCAAAGAAAGTCATGTTGTTCTGAAAGTTAAAACTCAGCACTTCGATGGGAGTTTCCACAGATGTACTACTGTTTTAATTTCTGATAAAAACGTTTTTATTCTAAATGCTGTATTTATATAACGGTTGAGTTCATCGCTTTTCTTCCTTCCTTGATTAAGGATCAGACTCTGTTGGCTCGGGGGGTAAAGGGGGAAGACAACGATGATCCGTCCATCAGATGATAACGGATGTTCCTGCCGGCGGAACATACATCCTGCTTAACGGCGGTCAGCGCGCGATAGCCCCGCGTTCCGCCATGATTAATGCCGCTGCTGCCGCGCGATAAATCACGGCGAGACCGCGTACGGCTGACGGCGCATACCGCGCTTTTTACTGTAATTTAGAGTCCCGAAAGTGCGGCTGTCGTTTAGACGGGCTCTCGAGACGGGATGGTTCAAGTTCCGCCCAGAATTGAGACGGACAGGTCACAGACCAATTGGGCAGAGGAGTAGACGATCATAATTCTTCTTTCTGGCAAATTTTTGATTATTAATCATATTTTCTGAGGTTACATTCATTTGCAGACATTGCTGAAGTCCCCTGCGTAATGAAACTCACAAAATGGTTCTTGGGAGGCCAAGACATGTGGAACAGTTGACGGTGGTTATGGCTGTGATTTTGGAGAGGTGCTGTGGGGATGGGGTAGAACGGGGGGCGGTTCAGCTTTGATTGAATTGGGATCTCGGCTCTTACTGTGACCTTGGAGCAGTTGGATATATGATAAATGTGGAAGGTTCTGGAGATTTCTGGGCCATCTGAAGGAATATTACATTTCCTTTTTTTAAGGAAAACATGAAGGTCCCATTCGTCTGGGGGCCCCATGAATCTTTCCTATTTAACCTCTTTGGCGTAGGCCTTTGAGGCCTTAACAGGCAGCAGGGTGAGCTGTCGGGTCTGTGATTAGTCCTCTCTGCACATGTGAGCAGAAGAAGTGAGCTCTGATTGGCTCCCGGAGAACCGGCTCAGATCGGGCCCCTGGGGCGTCTCCGGTTATCCTCCTGCGACCTTTCAAACTTGCTTTTATCATGTTCCGCCATGTTACATCTGGTCAACCCATGTATCCCCCCCCATCACACCCCACCCTCCACCTGCTGAGAAGCTGGCAGAACATCGACCCACCCCCGGCATCACCAGGCTTTGGACCACGGCAATGCAGTTGGCGGTCTTGGCAGCAGCTCTGATAGGGCAAGAGGATCAAAGCCAGTGTGAATGCTCTAACGCACCGCTAAGCCATGCTGGAGTCTCAGGGAGGGGATTCTGGGTAAATGTGCTCTCCTTGTAACAGACCCTTTGAAGGTGCTGTTGATTGGTTGATTTATTTATATTTGATTTCTCCCTCAGTGTCAGAATCAGATGTCAGCTTACCAACATGTTCATGAACGATGCCCCGTCTGTCACGTTTTTGTAAATCACTCACCAGTTTTTTTTTTTTTTTTTTGCAGTTGCGATCCTTCCCAAATTTCCTTTGCCTTTCACATTTTCATAAAATGCACCATACGCAAATATTGGATTTAATTGTAAAATAGTTGCTGCTTTTATAAAATCTATTTTTAAAAATTGCAGACGCGGAAACACAGTGAATGGTCTCACCAGGCTACAAAAATTTGAAGAGTTTGTTTCCAAAATGCAATGAGTGCCAAAATCACAAAAATTGAGATAATAGAGCGATAGCCCTGTGCTTCTTACACAAGGTGCAAAAATGTGTTCAGAGAAATTCATACTATACGGTGTATTTTTTCATGGTCAAAGTTTGTGTTTTTCTATAAAATGCAATAGGCGCCAACTTAGAAAAAGATGATTTACTCAAAATGAATAAAATGGATATATTGCATTTTGGAAACAAACTCTTCATTTAAAGTGCGGTTGCAGTTCAGAATTTCGCATCAAGAGCACATGCTGCGTTAGCCGAGCTGTGAAACCGGGGTTCAGAAAGTCAAAGTCCTTCCCAGAATTTTGTTCCTATTCCTTAAATCTGCTGATAATCACAGTCCTTCAGCCCAGAGGTATAACTTCTCAGCTAAATCGGCTGGCTGTGTCATGGCGGGATCAAACACAAGGCAGGGCGTTTACTGTTAAACCCCTGGACTCTCCACCACGTAATGCACAGCCCTAGCCTCAGACGGATACCTTAAGCCAATGGTGACAGTCACTGTGCAGTGTTTGTTTGGTGTTCACTTTTTGATACTTTTCAGGCTGGAATTGAGCGCATCTAAGCGACCTGCCTTGGTACTGTCCACAGGGTCTAATTTTATTGAGGCCTCTATCACCTGCAAAACTTGCAATACCAAAGACATGGCCTGTGATTGGTGCAAAAAATAAATAAATAACTCGGCCAGTCACTGACTGTGTTCTTGGCTTTGTGGTTTTGCCTGTGCTGAAGGCCTTTGCATGCGCTAAAGGTCTTAGCTAAATAGGCCCATAGCATTTGACACCATTAACCTACTATGATGCTTGCCTTGGTGTAGGTGCCATGGCGTTAGACTTGGAAACCCTCTCAGCTGCATGCTTTTATACTGCAAATAGCACTAGATATTAGCGACCCTTTCAGCTACTAGCCGTGGGACTGTTCATAGCGTTAAGATGCTAAAATCTCCCAGCTACCTGCCTTGGTGCCACACATAGTATTGGACACTGTGCACCCTCGCAACTACTTACCATTGTGCTCTACACAGCATTTGACGCTAAACCCACTCAGCTACATGCTTTTGCACTGTAAATAATGTTTGCTGCAGCATAGCTGGACGGTTTAAGCTTCACTCACGGCTCGGTCTTGTTGGACTGTCGTCTGCAGGGCACGGTGTTGCTGCCGCACGTGCCGGTGCTGGAGTCGACGCTCTCCACGATGACGAAGGGCCTCTCCTCCAGCGTGGCCACCGTCAGGTGTCGGTTGTCCGACACCGCCTCCAGGTACTTCCCGAATCGCGGCCAGACCGGGTAGCGCATCTGCAGGATGCCTGAGGCGTAGTCCCCCACCTGAGAGAAATGGAAGAGTGTGGAAGAGGAGGAAAGAGGGGATGGAGAGATGTTTAAAGATGGCTGGGTAGCCTAGAGTAGAGTTTCCTAACCTTCTCCAAGAAGCACATAAGCCAGATCCAGGTTGTGCTCCTCCTTAGAGGAACACTGTCACAAAACTGAGACATGCGCAGTCGCGCTGCATAAACTTTAAAAAAATGGCCGACTATTTCACCACTTCATCACTGGTGGAAATTGCTTGTTTATATCACTGTTTATCATGGCCGTCCCCATGCTATTCTATCCTAAAAAGGATTATTTACTTAAAGTAGGACTAATTATGTATTTTAGTTCAGTTTTTTGCGCATCTCTGAAAAACGTTGTGCACTCTTCGTGGATTGCTGCTAAGATTAAGTATGGCAACGCAAGTGACTCGGATTTTGCAAACCATCTACTTCCACTTGAAAAATCTCTGATCTAGGCGCATCCACCATACGGGCTCAGCCTTGACAGTGTTAGTTTAAGCACACCCGATGCAGCTTATTAAACGCATGATAAATTACATCAGGTGGAACACAACAATTACCCTGAGGAGATGGGGTTGGGAAACACTGTCCAAGTGATCGGCTGCTTAGCTGGTACTGTCAAGTTCCTGTTCTGAACCCCCTGAGTGACTTGTTATTCTGACTAGCATCCACAGAGATGAAGTTGGCCAGAGGTCTTAACCCCAAAAGTGCTACAAGAGCTCCATCACTGTGTTTCTCTCTCTCGCACGTCCTACTGTTTTATCTGCCATTTCCCACCAGGGCATCTTTAAAAAAAAAAAAAAAAGAGAAACATGTTCTCTAGTGGACCTCTCATATTGTGAACTTTTCAAAAATATGTCTCTGTGTATGTGAGTGTGTGCGTATTTCTGTCAGGGTGTGAGTCTATATTCGCGGCTACCGGAAGGAGCAATTTAGCCGACATCAAAAGACCCCGCACTCCGCCGTCAGACTCCAATCTCCGGGCAGGTAAGGGGAGCTCATAACCGTGACCGTATGGGAGAGAAGCGCGTCTCCGCTTCCGCCCGTTCCTCCCGCTGAAATGTATCTGAATCATGAGTATGTGGGCTAGAGCAGGAAGAAAAAAGCCATTAAAATGGTTTCCGGAAGGTCGAAGACTGGGAGGAAATGGCTTTCGTGTATGTAATCAACTAGGGCGGTAAGCGGGAGTGGGAGAACGTCGCTGTACTTTTAGCTATTTTTAACTTCTCTTGCGTGACCATACGTTTATGGCTTCGCGCTTTATTACTTAATCGCTAACAAACCATCACCCTCCCATTTTATGACCATCACGAAACATACTTGTGCGTACACACCGGATCTTTATTGCGGTTTGCGTGTTTCTCCCTGAGGCCGCTTTCACACTGGACGCTAAACGAATTTTTCGCACAACAGATTACATTCAAAGTCCATGCAAAGACGCGAATAAGTGTATTCGCGGCTTTGCGTTGACTTTGAATGTAATCTGTCGTGCTAAAAATTCGTTTCGCGTCCGGTGTGAAAGCAGCTTTACAGTGAGGTTCTGCACCTTCTTTGTATGCAGCTCGCGAAGTTTTTCGGTTGAAAAATCTGCCTTGTGTTCATTTCCTCAATCACGGAGCGGTTTCATTCTCGCAAATTGTAGTCGCATCTTGTGAAATATCGCCTCGGTCTGTGACGGCGAGGCCGCGCAAACCCTCTTGCAGTAGGCAAAACATTGTGACAAACGGTTCTTTATCGCTGACATTTTGTGTCCTTAACAGAGATGTTGAGACTATTTTTCCTTTAATGAGGACCATATTGCTCCGAAACAATGCCAAATAAACACCATTAAGACCCGGCAAAGAACAGGTGATGTAGAGAGAGTAAGCATAAAAAAAAACTAAGAAATGTGCTGCCACTATTAATGAAGGGTGCTTTTCTGCACAATAAGTTTCTGAAGTTGACTAAAGTAGCATTTTAAATGAAGAAAAATCACACGAACACTACCGGCCAAAAGTTTGGGGCCACCCTCAGATTTTTAATGGTACACCAAGTGCAATGTGACCCCTTGGTTTTGGGGGAGGCATTTATACTGCATGCCTTCTTGTTACATAAAATTGTTCACATCCTTGTGACATAAAACCATGTTAACACAAAAGCATTGGAACTCAATTATAACAGGGCATTCCGCGTGAGATTTAGTGGCATATTCACGTTCCCGTGCTGTATGGCAGCAATTATTCAATTTGCACGTTTGTAAGAGATTCTCAGGCGGAATTGAAGTCCTTGTGCATGGAGGTTTATCAGTTTCACATGCGTCACGGTGGACTTCACCACTACTATGGAAATCAATTATGACTCCGGACTTCTCACGCTTTTCTTTACTCAGAGGTTGAAAGCAACGGAATTGCATAAAAACGTTTCAAATGGTCTTATTTCATTTAAACAATTTGAATGATCGTGAAACACATGCTTTGTGTTGATTGAATAATTGCTGACTACGGCACGGGAACATGAATATGCCACTAAATCTCACTCGGAATGCGGGAGAGTTGGGAACCCTGTTATAAAACATTGTGATCAGTGATCAATCAGTCAAGACAGCTTTAAAATGTGGCCTGAGGTCTGGAATTCACCCAAAACCTATTGGCTTCCTGTATTTTATGCACTGAAGTCATTTCATGCGCAAAAAATAAGGAAAGAACAGTTGATGTGTGATTTTTTTTTTTTAAATCTGAGGGTGGCCCCAAACTTTTGGCCTATAGTGTATATGCAGCACAGCCATGGCAGAAGTATATGACAACTCTGCGATATCGATTGTTTTCCATAGTTTGGGCAGCTCATCAATTTCAGAGAAAAAAAAAAACTTCACTCTGAATCGCACATTTCATATTTTTGCTGAACTACATACAGTTTGTGGAAAGCCCTTTGAGATACTCAGAATCCTGCTAAGAACTTAGTGAGATCCGTGCAGCTCAATGAATTATGCCGCCCCGCTTCTGTTCTGCATTTGAGAACATTATATGATACGCATCGAGTCTGCTGCTGAAGCTGGTGCTTAGGCAAATGTCAGATCGGGATATAATCGTGCCAATATCATCATCATTGGCAGGACTTTCCGCACAAAGTCCTGAAATGGATTGAGCCTTAATTACTGTATTTGTACTGTACATTACCGTTATTTCATTGACTCTTTCATCCCGAGGGATTTCGCTCGATTCCTTCAAAAGCTCACACCTATAGGGCTATTTAAAGTAAATGATTTAACCGACATGCATTTCTCTGAATTGAGGGAGGATACCGGAGAATGCAGAGAAATCAGTGATGATGATATTAAAGACCCACACAGAAAGGCCCCAGGCTGGATTCAAACTCAAAACCTAATTACTTTGAAGTGACAGTATTAGTGACACTAGTCCTACGGTGACACTTCAGGGCAGTAGTACAAAAAAATAAATAAATAAAATTAAAAATGGCGGCACAAAAATATAAAATCAAGCTAAAAAGGTGACGTTTCTCTGAGTGTTATGGGGGGAAGAGAAATTGTTATAATCTTAATTTGAATCTCCACACTGCTGGAAGAAAGCAATGTAATTTCTCCAGATTCCGGAACTTTCCATTTGAAGCAGAGTGGTTTGTATGGCTTTGAACAGCCTTTTAACTTGACCAAAGTGTAGCTGTCCTGATCTGAATATTGGGGATGTGGATTAAGAGACTGCCCCCCTGCCCCCCACCCCACCCACCTCAGACTCATTAAAATCTGGAGCTGAATGTCAGCCGCAGACACAGTTGGCTTTTAAGCGCCATTTTGTGTTACCCGACTTCAAAAACAGAGCGGCTAATTATTGCCAAAAAAAGCTGTCAGGTGTTGGGCGACAAAACGGTCAAGTCCTTCACCTGAAAGCTCCGCGGCCCGACAGCCCTCGGCTGAACTAAACGCTCCGACTCAAATTGGCTCCTACCTTTTTGGTAATAACCTTCCCGTCTGTCTCGAAAGATACCTACTCTTTTAACGTGGAGTCAGAGCGGAGAGCGTTTCTCGGGGTTTGACTGGCTGACACGCATAACGACCTTTACTGCTGGAGTTGCAAATTGCGGTAAGTCTCATTGGAGCGTGCACTTCCCCATCGCCAACAGCCAAGCTCACCCCCCCCCTTTCTGTCATCTCACTCTATTATTTACTCTCCCTGTCCATCTATCCATTCTTCCTCTCTACCACTTTCACACTCTCTCCCTCTCCATCCCTGTCTGTCTCTCAATTTCTCTCTCTCCACCCCTCCCTCTCTCTCTCTCTCTCCCCCTGCTGCCACGCTCTCACTGTCCGTCCTACTTTCTATCTTCTATTTACCTCTCCTCTGTTCCTATGTCTCTATCTCTCACACCATCTCTGTGTCCCTTTGCTTTCTCTTTCCATCCCTCCTTCTCATCCCTCTTTTCTCCCTCTCCCTCCTTCCTGCACTCTCCTCCTTCCCACTTCCTCGCTTTCTGCCCTCCCCACCCTCTCTTTATCTCACCTTCTTTCTCTCACTCTTTCTCCTTCCTTCTCTGTCCTTTCCTTGCACTCCTCTCTCGCCTTCCCTCCCTCTCCCTCGCTCTCCCTTGCTTTATTTCCCTCTTTCTCATCTCTCTATCATTTCCCATACTGTCTTGCCCTCTCTCTTTCAATTCAATTCACAAGGTTTTATTGGCATGACTGCATGCAATACAATGTTGCCAAAGCATTAAAGGGATATTTCAACATTTTGGCAAATTGGCCTATTACCATAATCCCTATAGTTATATGAGTAGGTACATTACCTTTAGTTATCCATGCCCGTTGTTTTGAGATTCGGGGGGGGAAAGACGCGAGCTGCTCAGCAAATATAATGAAAGTGAACGGTACAGGTCCCTCCCTCCTTCAAAACTCTTCAAATACGCAATCCAGCAGCTCCAAAACACTCTCGTGGACAAGTTGTGACCTGCACACTCACCACGCTATAAAATAATAATTAATAATTACGAGACAGAGTTATTTTCAAGGAAATGCATAACCAGAACTATAACCCCAATTCCGAAATAGTTGGGACAGTGTCAATTGTGAATAAAATCAAAAAGCAATGACTTTCAAATCACACCAGCCAATATTTTATTCACAGTAGAACAGAGATAACATAGCAAATGATTGAAACTGAGAAATTTTACAATTTTATCCACAAAATGAGCTAATTTAAAATTTTATGGCTGCTACAGGTCTCAAAAAAGTTGGGACAGGGGCCTGTTTACCATGGTGTAGCATCCCCTCTTCTTTTTAACACAGAGTGGAGGCGTCTGGGCATTGAGGAGGCAAGTTACTTGAGTATAGCCATTGGAATTTAATCCCACTCTTGTTTAATACAGGCTTCCAGCTGCCAGAGAGTTTTGGGTCTCCTTTGACGAACTTTTCTTTTAATTATGCGCCAAATGTTCTCAATCGTTGAAAGATCAGGACTGCAGGCAGGCCAGTTCAGCACACAGACTCTTCTACTACGAAGCCATGCTGTTGTAATAGCTGCAGTATGTGGTTTTGCATTGTCCTGCTGAAATACACAAGGCCATCCCTGGAATAGATGTCGTCTGGAGGGGAGCATATGTTGCTCTAAAACCTTTATATACCTTTCAGCATTCATGGTGCTTTTTAAAACATGCAAGTGTCCCACACCATATGCACTAATGCGTCCCCATACCATCAGAGATGCTGGCTTTTGAACTGAACACTGATGACAGGAGGGGTGGTCTTTCTCCTCTTTAGCCCAGAGGACAAGACACCCATGATTTCCAACAAGAATGTCAAATTTGGACTCGTCTGACCACAGGACACTTTGCCACTTTGCTACAGTCCATTTTAAATGAGCCTTGGCTCACAGAACATGACGGCGCTTCTGGATCATGCTCAACAATGGCTTCCTTTTTGCATGATAGAGCTTTCGGTGGCATCTGTGGATGGCACGGCAGACTGTGTTTACAGACAGTGGTTTCTTGAAGTATTCCTGGGCCCATTAAGTAATGTCAATGACAGAATCATGCCTGTGAGTGATGCAGTGGCGTCTGAGGGCCCGAAGATCACGGGCACCAAGTAAAGGTCTTTGGTCTTGTCCCTTACGCGCAGAGATTTTTCCAGTTTCTCTGAATATTTTGATGATGTTATGCACTGTTGATGATGAGACCTTCAAAGCCTTTGCAATTTGACTTTGAGGAACATTGTTTTTAAAGTATTCCAAAAATTTTTTACACAAGCCTTCACAGGTTGGAGAGCCTCTGGCCATCTTTACTTCTGAGAGACTCAGCCTCTGTAAGACATCCCTTTTTTAGCCAATCATGTTACACGCCAGTTAACTTAATTACTTGCTAAATGTTCTTTCAGCTGATTCTGTAATATGTTAGTTGCTTTTTTCAGCCCTTTTTTTGGCTCTGTCCCAACTTTTTTGAGACCCTTTGCAGCCAGAAAATTTGAAATAAGCTCATTTTGTGGATAAAAATGTAAAATGTCTCAGTTTCAACATTTGAAATGTTATCTATGTTCTACTGTAAATAAAATATTGGCCCATGTGATCTGAAAGTCATTGCATTTTGATTTTATTCACAATTTACACTTCGTCCCAGCTATTTCGGAATTGGGGTTGTACATTCCAGACATACCGGCTGGGCGGAGTGATTTGAAAAGCATATGTGTACTGCAACTACTGGCAACATCTGAGGTGCGCACTGCGCACTGTGTTAATCCGCCCAGCGGGTTACTCAAGAAAGTAGTTCCGAGTATTTGCTTCATGTGTCGTAATGTTTCATAATTATACATTATCATTTCATAGCGTGGTGAATGTGCAGGTCACAACTTGTCCACGAGAGCGTTTTGGAGCTGCTGGATTGCGTATTTGAAGAGTTTTGAAGGAGGGAGGGACCTGTACCGTTCACTTTCATTATATTCACTGAGCAGCTCGCATCTTTCCCCCCCGAATCTCAAAACAATGGGCACAGATAACTAAAGGTAATGTACAAAACCCAAAACCAGTGAAGTTGGCACGTTATGTAAATCGTAGATAAAAACAGAATACAATGATTTGCAAATCCTTTTCAACTTATATTCAATTGAATACACTGCAAAGACAAGATGTTTAATGTTCAAACTGAGAAACTTTTTTTTTTTTTTGCAAATAATCATTAACTTAGAATTTAAAGGCAGCAACACATTGCAAAAAAGTTGGCACAGGGGCCTTTTTACCACTGTGTTACATCACCTTTCCTTTTAACGACACTCAGTAAACGTTTGGGAACTGAGGAGACCAATTTTTGAAGCTTTTCAGGTGGAACTCTTTCCCATTCTTGCTTGATGTACAGCTTAAGTTGTTCAACAGTCCGGGGTCTCCGTTGTCGTATTTTACGCTTCATAATGCGCCACACATTTTCAATGGGAGACAGGTCTGGACTACAGGCAGGCCAGTGTAGTACCTGCACTCTTTTACTACGGAGCCATGCTGTTGTAACACGTGCAGAATGTGGCTCGGCATTGTCTTGCTGAAATAAGCAGGGGCGTCCATGAAAAAGACGTTGCTTGGATGGCAACATATGTTGCTCCAAAACCTGTATGTACCTTTCAGCATTAATGGTGCCTTCACATATGTGTAAGTTGCCCATGCCTTGGGCACTAATACACCCCCATACCATCACAGATGCTGGCTTTTGAACTTTGCGCCTATAACAGTCCGGATGGTTCTTTTCCTCTTTGGTCCGGAGGACACGACGTCCACAGTTTCCAAAAACAATTTGAAATGTGGACTCGTCAGACCACAGAACACTTTTCCACTTTGCATCAGTCCATCTTAGATGAGCTTGGGCCCAGCGAAGCCGGCAGCGTTTCTGGGTGCTGTTGATAAATGGCTTTCGCTTTGCATTGTAGAGTTTTAACTTGCACTTGCAGATGTAGCGACGAACTGTAGTTACTGACAGTGGTTTTCTGAAGTGTTCCTGAGCCCATGTGGTGATGTCCTTTACACACTGATGTCGGTTTTTGATGCAGTACCGCCTGAGGGATCGAAGGTCACGGGCATTCAATGTTGGTTTTTGGCCTTGTCGCTTACGTGCAGTGATTTCTCCAGATTCTCTGAACCTTTTGACGATATTACGGACCGTAGATTATGAAATCCCTAAATTTCTTTCAATAGCTCGTTGAGGAATGTTGTTTTTAAACTGTTCGACAATCAGCTCACGCATTTGTTCACTAAGTGGTGACCCTCGCCCCATCCTTGTTTGTGAATGACTGAGCATTTCAGGGAAGCTGCTTTATACCCAATCATGGCACCCACCTGTTCCCAATTAGCCCGTTCACCTGTGGGATGTTCCAAATAAGTGTTTGATGAGCATTCCTCAACTCTCTGTCTTTTTTGCCACTTGTGCCAGCTTTTTTGAAACATGTTGCAGGCATCAAATTCCAAATGAGCTAATATTTGCAAAAAATTACAAAGTTTACCTGTTCGAACATTAAGTAACTTGTCTTTGCAGTGTATTCAATTGAATATAGGTTGAAAAGGATTTGCAAATCATTGTATTCTGTTTTTATTTACGATTTACACAACGTGCCAACTTCACTGGTTTTGGGTTTTGTACCTACTCATATAACTATAGGGATTATGGCAATAGGCCAATTTGCCAAAATGTTGAAATATCCCTTTAACTTAAACTATAGAATAGTAAGACATATGAGTAAACTATATACAATAAATATACAAAAGAACATGTAAAACATAACATCTTTTTCTCACTTGCCCTCTATCTCTCCTTCCATCCCTGTCTTTCCCTGACTCTCTCTCTCTCGATCCCTCCTTCCCTCTGTCTCTCATTCCCTCACTCCCCCTGTCTCTATCCCTCCTTCCTTTTGTCTCTCCATCCCTCCCTCTCTCTCTCAGTCTGAGTAAATGTTCGTATATGGAGTATATATCTCTCTCTGTTAAGACTCCTCTTTGCTGTCTGAAGTCTGCAGAGGTACTTATGTGGGAGTTGGGTGTGCGTGGGGGAGGGGATGGGTGTCGGGTGGTCAGGTTTTGGGGGGATCTCTACTGCTCAGACGCTGTAATAAACAGCAATCCGTCCATCACCCCGATGCTCTCTCTCCTGTCTGAGAGGAGCCGGCGCCCCTGTGATTTATCCCGCCGATTCGTCCCGCGAACCATCAGGGCGCGGCAATCCAGACGGTTGGACGTCTTTATTCCATCCCGCGACGGCTTGAACACCGGCGTGGGCGAGAGAGAGAGGGGAGGGGTGTTTATTTCCCTCCTCAAATAAACCCGTCAGGGGTCGAGAGCATTCAAGAGACAGCTCGGCGAAACTTCAACGATGACGGTGACGTGCGGGAGGTGGGCAAACAGAGTGAATGATTTTAGAAAGAAAACCCCAGGCCAGAATACAGAAGCAGCAAAAAAAAAAAAAAACTAAGCGTAATGTGCTCATGTGCAATCCAGACCATTTACGTCCTCTTCAGAAACCCACATCTTTGGTCCTCTGCTGAACAGTTGCTCTTTTGTCAGGAGAGGGGAGAATCACATGTTCAGTGATACTGTCTCCTTCATTAGCTGGTTCCTTCCCAAAGGGCCAGTAATTTCTGATGGGCGATTATGCCAGTACAATAACTCCTAACAGCCCGGCAACAAAAAGATTTGCGGAATTAATGGCACATCAAAGATCAGAAATTGCATGCACCATAGTCTCTATAAAAAGCCAAGTGGGAGGGAAAATGTGAAGACTGGGGTGAACCAGCGCATAGTGGAGCTTGTCTGAGTTCCAGTCATAGACTGTATAAAACAGTCAGTTGTTGGCGAAAGCCCCATTATAGCTACAGTCAGATGAGGGCAGATATTTGGCCCTTGGGCAATGCCCTCGACATGTCACAAAAAATACAAAGGATAACTACATATGGCAATGATTTTGATTGGCAGTATATGTGAAATTTTTTTCCATCTGCTTAAGATTTTGGTTCTACAGGCCTTCAGATGGGTGGCGGGACCCTTCGTCCCCAAATTTTTTGTCCCCGGACTTTTCGTTCCCTAATGATGACGAAACATGTTACCATTGTTGACAGACAGATGGACGGATGGACAACGGACAGATCACCATGATATGAGGGTTGGGGTTTGGTTTAGGGTTAGGGTTATGATGCAGGAAGAGGGCAAATCATTTTTGGGGAGGAACAGCCAAGGGACGAAAAGTTCACCGGGACGAAAAGTCCGGGAACGAAGAATCCTAGAGCCCTTCAGATCTTGTGCGCTGCCGATGCACTTAAATTGACCGAGATGGAGAGTTGCTGCAAACATAATATATACCGACAAGAAAAAGGTAATTAAAAGGGTTATGTAAGAAAACTGTATGTAAGATTCTCGGGATAATAAATATATATCAACTATGCCTGTAAACATTCTGATCAGGGACCAGTATGCTAAGTTGCTTGTTAGGAAATAATGCGCACGTATTTTTTAAATAGGCTTTTTATGTTATTTTATTCCGTTAAGTCAGACAGGATGCACCACCCAATACTGGCAATGCTAAACTGGTCCTCCTGAGACCTAATCAGTTAAGTGAAGTCACTCGATCTGATCCTCCAATTTACAGCCCTCACCCCTGGTTGCGCCGGAATATTTTTAAATAATTGACTTAACGGAAGCCGACCGTGGGAGACGAAATCAATCAAGACCGGGCTAATTAGCCAGACAGCGCCTGGAGGCAATTTCCTGTCTGTTACTAACAGGAGGAAGCACGTAACCTGCCAAAACTTCTGCCCCCAGACTCAACACTTAGACTGGAGATGAAACGGCCGTCCGATAACCAGCTGGAGTGCCTAATGACTCAACAAGAGGTATTAAATAAAGTAGGCAAAGTAATCTTGGCTGAAAGGCTCTCACTGGGCACAGATGGATCCCAGAGACATGTCAATTACAATTTGCACAAATTTAAGACGATAAATTAAGCTGTAAATGCGGATTTGGAGTTGAATTTGGGGAACGTGACTAGTTTACTCCATATCTAGCGTGAGCACACTGCCACTCGAAGCGGATGCGGCCATAATCTTGGAGAAAAATGCACCATTTGGAACCTGCCATCTTGTTCACTGGTACGCCTCAAACCTTTTGTTACACAGACTCTGGTTAGGTTTTGTAAAAGTAAACCATAAAGGACATCTGAGCGGTTGTAAACTCAATGTAACCGTGCTGTTGTGGATGGGTATAGAGGCACTGGTTCAAATCCAGCCTGGGGCCTTCCTGCTTGGAGTCGAGTCTGTTCTCCCCGTGTTTGTGTGGGTTCCCTTTAAGCACTCTGTTCCCTCACACAGTTCAGAGACATGCATGTCAGGCTGACTGGTGACTCTAAATTGCTCATGGGTATGAGTGTGTGAGTGAATGGTGTGTGATCCCTACGATGCATTGGTGGACTGTCTAGGGTGTGTTCCTGCCTCTAAGCTATTGCATGCTCGGATATGCACTGCCACACCCCCGACATACAACCCTGACCAGGAATTTAATGAGTTAGAAAATGGATGGATGGATGGATGGATGGATGGACAGAGAGGCAGAGTACAGCATGTTGCTACTCCCTGAATGAGTGAGGCTGTGAAACTAAGGTGATGCTTTTATTCCACAGGCTGAATAACTGCTATGAATTGCGGCAAGAAAGCACTGACTGTTGGGCAGAATTATTTAACGAATTTAAGTAGACGCTTCAGATTTGCTCCAGTTGCAAAACACAACGGTAGTAATTGGCAAAATTATCTGCAAGCCAAGATTTTTGTTTATGCCAAACAGGATGAGATTGTCCACACAAAAAGTGGCAGATTTTTGGTACAGGAAGTAGGAGGATGACGTGCGACGTTATTAGCAGGAAGCAATGTGCTGTAGATAAAAGGAACTGCATAGAAATAGCTTATATAATCGATTAGCAGTTAACAAATGCATTTCTAGACTAATGCATCAGTTTACTAGCATCAGCAAAGCATGAGATGAAGCTAATCAGTCCATGAAATTAACAAATTGTATGAACTAATGTGAAGGTAAATTCATAATATTTTATTCAAAGCAAAATTCTGATTCTGCACTGCCAAAATTAGCTGAGTCAAGAAACCTTTGCTCCAGTTACAAAGACCCTCAGCAGAGAAGGCCGGGAACATACAGAGATAATTACGTCAAACACCCAGCTACAAAAGCCATTATCAGCATACGGTGACCTCAAAATATAAGATTTCTGAAAAGTTAAACTGTGTAAGCAAAGCTGTTGTTGTTCCAAAATACTGACTCATCTTTCTCGGCCGCCTGTTTGTAAACAAACAAATACAACTTTCCCAGGACAAGGTTCAGCACTTAATTCTACATATTGTGAGATCTCTCTTCCTCTCTGGAGCCACCCGGTCCTCTCTGCACAGGACTGTTAAGACTTTTTCCCTGGTTGATCAGCCATTAAATAATTTTGTTTTCAAAAGAACTTCTGCACTTACTTCAAACTGAAGTGAAATTTCCGCAACACTGATTTGTTGACCATTAGCAAATACCTTTTTTCAGTTCCTCGTATAAGGATCTTGTTAACATGAGTGATGTACTGGCTAATTTTTCAGGGTCACACCATAATGCCTTCATAAATGAGACATAATGTCTTCATAAATCATACATAAGCAAATGTCATGCTTTGTAAAGGGTGAAATAACACATCCTTATTCAGCATGTGATGCCAAATGTGGCAATGACAATGTCACTCACCCGACAATGTCACCCTTTATAGCATTTAGCCACTAGCTAAGTGACATTGTCAGTTATATCACATCTGGCATCACATTTTGAATAACGATGTGATATTTCACCGTTTACAAAGCATGACATTTGCTTATGTATGATTTATGACGACGTTATGTCTCATTTATGAAGGCATTATACATGCTGTATAAAGCCTTTATGAGCAACACCTCATCTGAAGTGTGAGCCTTTTCAGTAGTGAACAAGATTAGCTAAAGTAAAGTCACGAGAATCTTGCTACACAGTGATCCCAGTACATATTTTTGTACAGGATCGACCATGGCAGCATCAGGGGTATAGTGCATTCCCATTATCGGAGTTCTCGTACCTTATCCCACTGGCGCTCGCGGTCCAAAGTGATTATGACCATGGCTGGGTTGATCAGGTAACCTTCACTGTTGAAGAAGAAGTCCTTGTGTTCCCAGGACACGTTCAGCATGTGTCTGAAACGCAGTCACAGTCACAGTCGGTCAATCAATCGATCAAACAATCAATCAGTCAGTTAATCAGTGGTTGCATTTGTGCTGAACTTTTCTCAGACTTAACTCATTCCCTACAGAATACTTTCAAATAAAATTGTTGCGTTTGTACGGGATACTTTTCCCGAAAATTACACAGTATAAAGTATTGACGTTCAAATGGCCCATGACCGCGATCGTCAACTGATTTCGTATTTTCATCGGACTGCGAATGGTCATCCGCGCCGCTGGCACCGGCTTACCATAGGGAATGGTAGAATTTGCCGTGCTGTTGGCAGCGGCTTGCCGTAGGGAATGAGTTAAAGCACTTTACAGGGATGAGGGGCTTGCAGGCCTCAACTACCACCAATATGTGTAGGACCCTAGGGTGACGTATGGCGGCCATTTTGTGTTATAACAACTAGATACAGTCAGAGAGGCACATCACGCAGTAAGTGCACTGAATTAGGTGCACTTTACCTGTAAATTGGCTTAATACATGGCATTTTTTGAAGTGTTATTCATTTTCCCAAATTATATCAAGTGAGATCACAAAACACTGGAGAGTATGAATGACGAAGAATCAACCCCCCCCCCATAAATGTTTTAAAAGAATATTTTAAGCAATAATGCATTATTAATGCATAATGGATAATAACTGCACTGTACATACTGACAAAATGCTAGACAGTCCATAATTATTTGGAGTGTAGTGCAATTTTTGACATGTTTCAGTGCATGTTTCAGTGAAACAAGGTATAATATTAAAATAGAAATGTTTGGTTTTACTTAATGGGGATGTTTAAATCAATATTGTTTGAACCATATGGAAAATGCTGCCCTTTTATACAGTGTTGTTGTCCAGACGCTTGGGGTTTTGTCATCATTATTGTTTTTAGCTCATGAAGACAGATTTATTGACAAATGTCTGAGTGGACAGCTAGTTCAATCTACCCTTGTCATCCAGTAGACAGCTGGGAGTGATCTTAATTGAAAATGACTCATTATAAATGTCAGATAACATTCAGTAAAACTGAGAAAAAGGGAATGAATCTTTGTTCTGAAGAAGAAGAGCTCAATACTGATCCGCGTTTGTCTTTGGTGAGGTGAAATGCAGTAGAAAGACCAGTCTTACCTGTGACATTACTCTTGATCACCTCAGCGTTTAAACCAAAGATGTAACAGTTCACCTTCAAAGTAATTCTGTCAGTGATTGGTATTACCGTGGACAGGGGGTCGGGGTGGGCGGTTATTTTTGATGTGCGTTTGATGCGATGCCAGGCGCAGGGGATAAAAACAATGCCACAGCATCTCGACATTCATCCAGGTTCACCTGAAGGACACGTCGCCTGGTACAAATGTGCAATTTCACAGGCGCAGTCATCTCACTGTCCCCAGTGATGGGAATCATAACACTCATGCGGCAGACCTGGGTTCATGGAAGGGACGCTCCATGCTACATGCTAGCCTTGAGATGACAATGTGAATAGAAGTCAATGGACAGGGCGCTAATTAGCTTTTCTAGCCTTCGTCCATTGACTTCTGTTCATTGCAGTCACAAGGTTAGCGTGCAGTGTCCGTTTAAGTAACTTTTCTTGGATACTTTGTCCTTACTTTTTTACTAATTTGGCTTCGTAATCCTTTGTCACGCTTTATGGAGATTGTTTGGATTGTATCGAATCAACGCTATAAAATACTCCCAGTGTATATCACTTGATTTGTTCTAGTGTAAAAAACAAGATCAAACAAGTGCACAATAATTCAAATCCAAATATCCATGCACAGCCTCGAAACGGGTGCTGGTAGGTCGCAGGATTATCTGTAGAATAATAAAAGTGAATAACAAGCTACCGCACACCGTGTTGACTTCACTTAGTTTTTATTTTGAGCAAACAACGCGTTTCTCCTGTAGCATCATGATGACGCTACAGGCGAAATGCGTTCTTCGCTCGAAATAAAAACTAAGTGAAGTCAACACGGTGTGCGGTAGACTGTTATTCACTTTAATTATTCTATAAGTGCACAATAATATTTGAATCCAAAACAAGCGCGTAATCGACACGGGTCCGCTACAGTACACAGACATGACGTATAATGACTCCTTCCACGATTGTCCCACTTCCCCAGGGTGCAGCCCACTCGCCGCTGTTCTCACACAAGCCCCTCCCCCATTGCACGAGCTTCACCGGCGCCAAGCGGTGACCGAATTTCCCAAACCGAAGCTGGCGTCATTTTTGGCTAATTGTTGTTCGCTGATCCAATAGGATTATCTGTGTTTCCTCACACAGATGGTCCCAGATTGCTCTTATTTTGGCGTTTGGCTGGTATGAGCTCATCTACCTCTCTCTCTCTCTCTCTCTCTCTCTCTCTCTCTCTCTCTCTTTTCACAGTTCATGTTCTTAATTTTCTCAATTTTTCTTTCAAAAATGAAATAAATCTTTCTAGTTGTGTGCATGTACTTAACTGTACAATTGAAATGCATACTGACAAAGCTAACAAAGGATGCATATGGAATGACGTATTATTATATTATTTTTAGTGCTTTTGTCATCACTATTTTCATTGCACTTTCCATTTAAATATAACATATTACTATGCTTCCACTATTTTCTTCCTTTTCCTGAAATTCTACACCTGAGCGGACTGTCCACTGAACCTAGCCGGTGCAGTATGTGCCCGATTTAGAGGCTAATGCCCCTTGGCTGGTCATTTCAGTTGATCCTCTGGTCTTTTCATGTCTCACTCAGTCTAAGCTTTAATCAGTCTGAAATATTCTCTCTGTGGTCGGTTATTTGAAGCCAGCCGAGCCGCATTTCCTCCAGCACAAATCATTAAAAGGTGGTGGTTACAAAGTTTGGAGAAATTTCACCTCCCCGCGACCCCATTTCTGGGGAAAATAAAATGCAGACCAGAGCATCCATGTGTACATGACCTTTTCACACTCAGCAGCCTGAAGGAAAAACAAGTTAAACAAGCTGGTGTTTCTCTGGCCCGTCTGACTTGACCTTGCCGGAGGGCAGCTCTTGAGGTCAAACCCTGCCCTTTGACATTCAACCCCTTGGTCCTGTGCAGTGTTTAGAGAGGAGTGGTTTTGAAACGGACTGAATGTGCCAGTGAGGTGGAATTGGATGTGGAGCCCCGCCTACCCCATATTCTGCTGCCTAATTTACTTGTCACTCTTTGCTCTACCCTCGTAAAGACATCTTAGCCTCTCTCCTTCTTAGCAACATCTTAGCCCCTCCCCCTCTTTGCGACATCATAGCACCTACCTTGATTACAGACATCTTGGCCCCTACATCTCTAACTGACTTTGTAGCCCTTCCCCCATTTAAAGATGTTTTTCCCCTACCACCTGATTAAACAAGTCTCAGCCCCACCCTTTCTTACAAACATGTTAGCTCCTCCCCTTTGTTAAGTCATCTTGGCTCCTCCCCATCTTACAGACATTTTTGTCCCGCCGATTTTTAGGCATCTTAGTCCCTCCCATCTTACAGATTTCTTAGCCCCTCTCGCTCTGGCAGATGTCCAGGACCTCTCCCTCTTTGAGTTATCTAGACCCCTTTGAGACACCTTAGCCCCTCCCCCTTTGAAAACATTTTGTCCCTCCCATACCCTCTCTTTGCCCCCCCTCATTTGACCCTGCTTTTTATTCGTCCCATTGACTCACCTAAAGAGAGCGTTGTCGCCAGAGATCCGTGGCGGACCTCGGCAGTCGCCCTGCATGTCTGGAAGAGCTCCTCGGTATTTTCGGAAGCTCTGTACTCCTTTAACCACGATGGCGACCCCGTCCCTCACCCTCTTCCTCAGACTTGTCTTCCAGCGAGCGGTGATGATGCTGATTATCCCAACGGGGAAGGTGTCAGGTGGGGGGAGGTCCGGGTTCCCCACCGCGATGCTGGGCAGCATCCAGATGTACCCGGGCCCCACCAGGCCCACGTTGGCAGCGATTCGGAAGAGGAACCGCGCCTCCTCGTGGGAACAGTACACTAGCAGCACCTGAGCATCCACCTGCTGCAGCACCCTCCGAGCGCGGATGTCGCTTGTCCCCTCCGACATGTCGAAGGTCTGCACGTCCTGCAGGTCCCACAGGAAGTAGCTGGTGTCGATGAAGGAGCGTATGTACTCCACGTATGCCTCGTAGCCCGGATACAGGCTGGTAATGACCGCAAAGTTGTCCCAGTTGTACTCCTCCATCACCTTGAACATGCCGTTAACCTGCTGCTCAATAGAGGAGCCCAGCTGGAGGAAGGCTGATCCCTCACCCTGACAGGAACCCGTGGGGAAGAGGGGCATGGGGGGTGGGGGCAAGTTGAAGGATAAATTAATTCTTTATTTGAAACAGCAGATTCAATTACACTGGCTGAATGAATCTAATCAGACAAATCTTTCAGTTGCTAGACATGCTTGCAGTAACAAATGAAGGAGAGAAAAAAAATCAATTGGTCCAAGAACCATACCCTGTGGGACACCCTGACTGATACTTACGTTCTTTCATGAAGACATTAACTAATTAAGCAAGATTGTGGTTCAGAAACTGCATTTTAAATTAGTTGAGGATGCAGATGAGAAGTATACAAAAGTGAAAACAGAGAAGGTCGATAACTTTCTTGAATGCAATGGTTTTAGCGCTAGGCTTTGAAGCAAGGGGCAGACGCTCTAAGTTGCTCAGACTGTTCACGGTGAGTTAGAAAGCCATCACTTTGAGATGCAATCACACATTGCAATTTCTCTCCCTTAGAGGACAGAGTGAATATGTAGGTCACTGGAAAATTATTTAGGAAATTTGCAGAGAGACCAGACCATGTCAACGCCAAGGCTACAGCATCTGTCTTCGCGGAGAAAGAACCCCTTAGGTGTTGTCTAATAGTTAGGGTACTATGTGTCAAAAAGGCTGTGTGGTCACTTGACAGGCATGAATCCCTTTGAGCAAAGTATTGCTTTAATGTGACTTTTGTACAGATACTGGAATGAATGTCATTGCGCAGACATTGAATCCCCAATGACACTGCAAGCGAACAGCAAACCCCTGTCTCATTTGTACGGTACGCCACCAAAGATTTGAACTTGGGAGTATTCATAATTAATATCGAGTCCATTTCCTCCAAGGCCTTCACAAACACAGCGGAAAGTCAAACTTGAACGAATAGCCGTGAGTATACTCGTCGGGATGTCATAAAGTAGGGGAAGGTCAGTGCTGACTGACACCAGTGCTCAAATTTTCTAGGGTGGTGGGGACCTATGTGGATTCTTTTCGTAGGGCTGAAATTCGCCGGTAGCGACCCCAGAAGCTTGTGATAATCCACGACCTCACTCAAGGTAACTGTCCTCGAAAGGCCTTTGATTAAAAGGCTCTTGCATGACGAGAGGAGAGGCGGTGACTCATGCGCTTGAAGTCGCAAGGCTGAAGAAGCGGTGCGCTCTGGGATAGGTTTTCTTATTTACTTGGCGGTGTTTGTGATGTTTCTCCTCAGAAGAGGGTCCCAGAGTGAGGCGGGGGGGAGTGTTGTTTGGGTGGGGGGGATGGGAGCGGAGGAGTGGAGCTCTTCAGCAGGTGAGTCACGGAGACGCGGGCTGGAGAGGAGCCATAAATCTGTCTCCGTCCGGCTGTCACTGGCGACGCCATCAGAGAGACGGAGTTGAAGTCAGAGTAGGACCCCCCCCCCCCGTGTGAATCCACTCGCTACCTGCTGTCACGGTGAGGGAGGGGCCTGAAAGTTTCGTACGGCGGAGGGGGAGAGTGTCTGTGGCAAAATGCAGTCCGTCCTGTGTGGGCTTGCATAGCTATGCTTGTGAGAACTAATTCTTGAGAAACTACACGTGTGGTTGTGAGGACATTTTGTGTGGTTCTCACAGAATATTATGGCAAATTGGTCAAAAATAGGGTCACAGTTACGGTAAAAGGCTAAAGATTATAGTTAAGGTAAAGGTCATGTCCAGGCATAATTTGGTTACGGCTAGGGTTTGGGAAGGGCTGTACAGAATGAATTTAAATCAGCACAGTGTCCTTACGAGTGTAGCTATGTCAAGGTGTGTGTGTGTGTGTGTGCATTTGGGAGAAGTGCTTTATGTGTATGAAAAATGCCTGATAACATTTTTGTATGCTGCAGAGGAGGAGCAGGGTCTAATGCATGTCAATGTGTATATTCTGTGTATATGTCAGTGTAATGTTTTCTCTGTGTGCGTTTGTGTGTGTGGAGAGGTTCTGCAGTGTGTTGGTTTTGGTGAATATTATTCTGTGTTTGTCTATGTGTCCTCAAGTGTGTGTATGTGTGTGTTTGCTTGTTCTTGCATATGTTCATGCTAATGTACTCTGGATAAGGGCATCTGTCAGGCGATGTAATGTAATGTGTGTGCGTATAAATGTGCTCCCAGTTGTCTCTTTTTAATCACCTGCTGTGTCCCTCTACAGAAAAATCCAGTACATCTTGACAAAAACGCTTCTGAAAACCGCACGCAGCAAAACACAGATGCTCTGTGTTTGCGGGGGGTTCGTAGATCAAGTGTGTCGAGCTGCCCCGCTGGGCCACAGCTGTTAAACACTGCCCTCCTTTGTGCACTTACCTGCGGGAGACTCTAATTCAGTGCCGCATATGCAGCTCTGTGCAAAGGTTTATCATTTAACTGGGCAAGGGAGTTTTCAAATATCATAAAAAGAAAGGTTTCTTTGGGTGCTTTCACACAAGGGACTCGGGCATGAATCCGAGTACACTTGATCCCAAAGTCAAGTTTATTTGGTAAGTGTGAACACACGGTACGCGAGTCCGCTTGGAAGAGGCACAGATCCATTCTCATACCAACTGTGAGAGCAACCGCGCTCGAGCACGGAGACTGTGACGTCTTAACTATTCGACTCTTTTGTTCGAACAAATATAGCGGCAAAAAGGATCTCTCTGGTCAAACGAAGAAATTAAATGCTTGCTCGAAATTTGGGCAGACGAAAACATACAATCACAACTAGATACTATACACAGAAACGCATAGATTTATGGAATATTTCCCGAGTATTTACATTCGCGTGATTATCGCAGAACAATAGAACCGTGCCGTGACAAACTAAAGAAAATGCGGCTGCAATATCTTAAAAGTGCGGAATGCGGTGCGAAAGTCTGGCAGCGCAACAGATGGAAAAGACAAATTTCCGTGCCTTCTTCTTTGTGTGTATTTCTCTATTTCAAAACCACCTAGGTGCATGCTGCTGCCTATTGTATTTGAGTTTTGACAAAAGCAAACGTACTCGGGTACATAACGACATTGCTAGTGTGAAAGCTGACCAGCAGGGGGAGAGGGGAGGGGGGAACAATCGCACTGTGGCACGGTATGGAACAATCGTACCTAAGGTGAAAGCGTCCTTAATAGCATGAAGTGTTTAAAACTGTCAAATCGACATCAAATCAATAATTGTTGTGACTACCCTTTGCTTAAATATGAGGTGCATTGTCCTATAGTTTTCTAGTTTCACTTGATGATTGGCTTTTTGCTTGTCGGTTGAGGATCATATTTCAATATTTCTTGACAGTTCCAAGTGTAATAGGGAACTTGCTCAAGTTCTTCTGCTTTTGTCTTACTTGCTTCTGTCTCCAGGTATCCCCAGACAGCCTTGATGATGTTGAGATCAGGGCCTTGCAAAGGCTATGTCACCTGTATTAACTGTCTTGAATTGAAATACAAGCATTGATTTGTAAAATTGTTTATTAAATTAAGATTTGGAGTATTAAATGTGCTTTTTATCTTCACTAACTAGGGGGACACAAAAAATAAACATCTAAATTAAAAAAATCTTGGATGCCTGAAACCTTTGCACAGTAGTGCAGATCTCAGATGCATTACTTCCTTCTTTCCTCTCCTTGATTTCCTTCCTTCATTCCTTCCTTTCTACGCACTTAATGCGGAAATCGATTGAATGGTCCACCTTCATTAACGAGATTCCAATCTGTTCAATTGGCTTTCGAGGAGTTATGAATGGGGAATTAGGAGTTTTACCAAACATATCTTGAGGAAAGCAATGCCACGCTTTCCTTGCTCCGAACCACAGAAATCAATCAAGGTCCGCCACCATTCCAATCAATGCTCCAATACACCATGAAGGGGAAGGGAAGGTGGAATTAAGAGATTTTTAAAGTTGCCTCAAGCCAGAAGACCCTAGAGCGTTCTTTGCAGGAGAATGTTTCTTGGAATTCATGACATATAAATGATTGACCCTCCACCTCTCCACATCAGAGTATTTAAAGAGCAAGGACGTTCCATTTCCTTAAATCACCTTTCCCCGCTTCACCTCTTTTTCTCACTATGTTTCCTTCCCTCCTCAATGGGAGGAGAGGAGAGCAAAGATATGGGGTATGAAAAGGAAGGACTGGGTTAAAAAATAGAAAAAACTGGAGAGAGCTCCACATCTCCCCAAAAGATTGTGACTTTCTGGGTGGAGCCACATCGAACATCATCCATCTATCCATCCGCTAACTCATGTTCAGGGTTGCAGAGGATGCTGGTGACTATCCTAGGATGCAGTGGGTGAGAGGGAAAGAATGTGTCCTGGACGGGTCGACAATCCATCGCCAGTTACTAAATACCATTCTGGGCATAATGACTGCTGTTGATTCGCTTGTCAATGCATTCAGGTTTCTGGACTGCAAGTTGCTAATTTACCGATGAGGACCTTCTTGTCCCTGGGTGTGTTAATGTTGTTACTGTGATTGCTAAAGGCTGTCTACGATGGCGCGTCTCCCACTGTGTTAAATGATCTCTGACAGTATTAAAATGCCTCTAACAGGACTAAATTTTGGTTGACAGAAGCTTCAGATGAGGACGGCAGTGGGTGGGGTGGATGAAATGGGGGGCGGGGGGGATCTCAGCCAGATGTTGGCAGATGTCAGTTACATTTTTATGTCATTGTATAGGAGAGAGGGCAGGCCGGTGACAATCGCAGTTGGGGGCAACATCTCGCTGGAATCCCACAACAAGCATCACAAACCTGCCTTATATGTGTGTGATTGTTTCTTCAGCTGAGTACACATGAAGACCAGACGCTCGACCATACCAGAGCATTTAAGAGGTGATGTAAGGGCTGCCAATCACTCCTGTTCCCAGAGTAACGTCAGAGGAAAACACATTCTCGTGCCGATATGGTGTGCATTTCTCAGAGATTAGAGGCATTTATTGTCACACTTGTGCCACTGCAGTCTCAGTTCAAGCTTATGGCAGTTCAAAAGGGAAATTACCATGTCCAATCTGTACACCAACACACAAGGGCAAGTGTAATGGCTCTGGGAGTTGCTTGTGTAAAAACATAAAATTTGGTGTTTGTTCACTGACAAGATTTTTCCGTTTGGTTTAATTAATTATTTTTACTATTCTGGGGTGCGTTTCCTGAAAGCGCAGACGCTAATGTACATAGTTGGAGCCATTGACTGTGAATGGACGGACTATGTAAGATGCTAACATAGTTAGTTACTATGCTTTTGGGAAACGCACCCCTGGCTGTGTCACACTTGGTGATTATCCTGCGATGTGTAGCTGTTTTTCATGAGAACGCTGAGCAGCAACTGTTACCCTTGGCTGAGGAGACACCTGTAAAGCAGAGACCAAAATTGACTAAATATCCACCCCCCCCCACCCCACCCACCTTGGTTCAGGGCCTCAGGCAGTCTGATGTCAACAGTGAGCCAATGATTGACAAATTCCACAGAAGCTGAAAAGCCCCAGTGGCTAGTAGCGGTATTGCAGCTTATAAGCCTTTGGTGCCAAATAGTGAATTTCCTCATTGAAGTATATAGAAAAATACACATCTACAGTGGCAAAATAATTCTACATTTGAGAATGATATTTCATTTTCGAATTATTCTGTATGCTCTGAACTTATTACTCATCATGAGCCAGTTTTTTCTTTCTCTGAACTGGACAAATTAAAATTTTGATTTCAGTTAGTACTCCTAATTATCTCTTCCTGTGTTGGTAGCCTGTGTGCATGACCTAGTGTCAAAAAGCCCGATAATCAAATGGTAGCCATCCATGAATTTGTTTCATGAATTCAATTTGCGTTCATGAATAGGCCTCTTCGTGCCTCGCACCCACATAGAAGAGATCCCGTCTTGCGGTGCTATATGCTGTTAATTAAGAATGTTCATTTAGCCACAGTGTCTTTGCGCTTCGACCCCCATTTTGTTTTTACTGCTGCTATGTAATTAGGTCATGAAAATTAAATTGATTTTGCAGTGGAGAAATTCATCATTTGATGAATGTCAGTGTTACCGCTCATAAACCTCATGGTTTATGACTTATTTTTACAGTCCACTTTGGACACTTGTATCCGTCACTTGCATTGTCAACAACTCTCTCTCATGCAGGCCCTTTAAAATCTTTGGAATTACCAAATTTAATCGAAAAACTGAAAGGAATTTTGTCAGGAATCTACGGGTTTGATCTGCACACCAATGACATCCTGTCAAGAAGGGAAAGTTCCCAAAAAATTAGTCAATATTTCAGTTTCAGCTCCATTCGGTTAGAAAAGTTTTTTTTGTCCGATGCACCTTCTGAGGCCATTAGAATGCACAGCACCGATCGAAAATAAAAATTAATTTTGTGAGAGAAAATCCGTTAAAAAAATAGTCAAGACAAGATAAATATTTGCGCACACAAATTACGCAGTTAACTGGGCTCATCCTGGAGTAGAGACGGACAGAATGAGAAATTGCTCTCGCTCTGTCTTGACAACAATCGCGCACTTTGTTTTGCTCTTGAGCTCCGCACAGAATTGTAGTTCACACTTTTCCTCTCACGGAAGAAATCCATTTCCCACAGGCCAATATATCCCGCTGTCTGAATTAACCCCTAGACCTGTGTGATTTTTTGGAATGTTATCTCAATTGCTTCCAGTTGCAGTAGTGATTGTATTATCAGCATTGAAAAGTTGATTTGACTATCGTGCAATATTCGGGTCTACATATCATGCTTCAAACAGGTCTATTTAATATTTTTAAAGGAAAATTTTGGTCAATTAATTACATCTTTGACTTTAGCTTATTTTTTGTGAGGAGTAGGCTATGTTAAATAATATATTGTGATTAAATAGCCACAAATATCAGCATATTACCCCCTTAAAGGAGCTGTGTCAAGATTACTGCACATGCTCAGACCGTACAGCCCAAGAAAGTGAATCTGCTTGACTGCAAGTCATGATCTGATTCCATCCTTGCCAATCCATCAGTGTTTTGCATTGTATTTAAATATTTTAGTTACTCTGGCATTATTCTTTTTATATCAAGGAGCTTTCTGTGGAAATTCGAGGATTCAAAGCGCTATTTTAAGCTTTGGCCAAGGGATTCAAAGAATGTAAGCTGGTTGCCGTTGCCAATAATCATAGAGGAAGAAAAATTGCTTCCAGATTTTGACGAGCAGTTGAGCGGGTTTTCATCTTTCAAAGTTGTGAGCATGCGCAGTAATCGTGACACAGCTCCTTTAAGCTACAATACTATGTGACAAAAATAAAAAAAACTGAACTCAAAAGTTCAGAACTTTAAAATCTTACACCTCAATGGGTTAAAGACGGTGTTTACAGAGCTCGTGTGCACATACCGTAGTCATTCCCATTGATCAATCCCACTATCTGCTCGCCGGCACGACACTTGAGTGATAATCGATCGGTGATTGATAGCTGATAGCCAGCGCTCCGCGATTTGATTTTCATCCGCGCAGTGATGTATGGGGACCGGCCGGTGAAAGCGGTAAGAATCTTATTGCGACTTTTACCAAAGCTGCAGTTCTGTCAATCCAAGAGCTACGTACACAAGTCCGTGTTTATGCAGTGACAGAACTCATTTACACAGTCCCTTTGTCTTTAATCGGATGCCATTCCAGAAGATGGTCACTCCTATGGTTGTAAATGCCCAAATCAGGTCGTTTGTGGCATAAATAAAAGCAGACAGGTTGTGTTGAACTTAATCGACTTACTCTTTGTTTTCATTTCAATTTGCCAGACTGCAGAGCCTAAAGAACCTAGAAAAGGACCACACAGACCCATGGCGCGTAATGCAGATGCATGCCACTAAACATCCCTTTGAAACGTGGGTGGGTGAGTGAGTGAGTGAGTGAGTGAGTGAATGACCGACCACAATTGCAAGGCCTAGGCCACAGTGGCAGTTTACGGTGACGTTGGAAAAATATTGCGTCCGTCCAAAAACTAACCTATTGCACTGTTCACCTCTGCAATATACTGTTCACATGTACATCAATGAGTGAAAAAATTGTGACCACCACTCACTGATTAAGCGAGTAATGCTATCATATAACAATGATGCGGGAGCAATGGGTTAGCATACAGACCTGAACGGCATAAACGAGAGCCAAATCCTGATTGCCGGCAACTGCTTTGGAGCATCTCCTCGGCAGCACTGCTTGTGAGGTGCTCCCAGTCAGCAGTGGTGAGCACCAACTGACTGAAGTCTGAGGAAGGACAAGCCATGGACCAGCGATAGAGTGTTGAGCACCCAGGCTCATTGATGTGCAAGGGCAACAGAGTCTATCCCATCTGGCCCAAATCGAGAGAAGGGCACATGTCGCAGAAAATTGAAAATTTTAATGAAAGGTACAGGAGGAAAAGGCGACTAACATTTTGGGATGCATCCAAATTCTCCAGGAAAGGTGCAACTAAACGATCTTCTGCTTTTGCCTTGCTGCCAGACACCGTAGAGCACCCTCAGAGGTTTGGAAGAATCCCTGTCTTGGCGAGTCGCTGACGTTTTGGCGGCACGCGGAGGAGATGACGCAATCGGGGAGAGAGACGGAGCTGGGGTGAAGTCGACCGAGAAGGTTGAGACCTCTTGCAAATGAAAAATGGGGTGAATTTTCATGTGGAATACCTCTAATTTCATGCTTATATTAAAACTAAAGGGCAATTATTTCCGCTCCTCACTGGGTAGCTCTGAAGAACCGCGATCAATCAAAAACCTACGCGGTTCGCCTTAATGACGGTCTGACCCATATTTTCACCGGAGAAAAAAATCTATTTGGTGTGCAGACCCAAACTCTGGGTCAATACAGTGTTAGACCCTTATAATAATATCCTAGTTATTTCTCAGTAATACTATAGTATTTTTGGCATATTTATAGTATTACTATAGTTTGCATATTATAAGCAGAGTAGTACAATAGCCATCACATTATAACTATAGTATTACCACAGTCAACAGTACGATGATATTACTTTACTGTAGTCCACACAACTGAATTGCTGTAGTTTGAATAACTATAGTATCACTATAGTCATACTACACCGTGGTGGCGAAAATACCATCCATTTACTATAGGATAATTATAGCTATAATATTATAATAGATACTGTAGTATTCTAAGAAATTACTCTAGGATATTTTCATAAGGATTGCAGCGCTGCACTGAATCTAAATCGCACTTATATCGAGAGAAATATTCAAACCCAGGTCTGCATGTTCTTATGACCACAGCATTACATTGAATGGAAAATATCTAGATCTTGTGCATCATTTTATTTGGGATATTTGGGATCGTTGGAGTCCTTGGGATCTCCACTGGAATTTAAAATTGGCCTGAAGTTCTGCAGGTTTAAATTCAGTAGCTGCTTTTGGTGGATCTGCATATGAGTCCGTCAGATTTATGGAGTTGCCTTCAGTCCATGTTCCTAATTAGAAAGACTTCCCGATTTTTCCCAGTGCAGTTATCGAGCTAACTCGGTAGTCCTGCTTTGTGAAACAGGCCCCTGTTTTTCAGTAGACTACTGCTGTGGCCTTTAAGGGGATCACCTGTGTTCACGCTCTTGTTTTTCGAAAATCTTGCTTTTGTTTCCCGGACTGTCAATGGGCCTGTGACTCTTCTATTTCTCAATTTTAGTTGCTCAGATTTTCAGCTGTGCTACTTCATTATGTGCTGTAAACTGTACATGTCATGGCCTGCTTCCAGCCAATTAAATTCCTCCCAGTGCCTCAGATTCTTCCTTGTTCCTAGCTAATTAGAATTCCTCTCAAACGTTAGAGCACCTTTTGTTTCCTGTATGGTCAGACTGTTCCATATGGTATTTTGAATACATGTTTTATTCTTGCTTTCTCATAATCTCTCTTGTTTTTTTATTCTCTCTGGCTCTCTCATTTTATCTCTCCCTTTCTCATTCTCTCTCTCGCACGCACGCACGCACGCACACACACACACACACACACACACTTATACGCACAGGCTCATAATCCCTATCAAAACTCAACAGCCTTGACTCTGGGTGGAATTTGTTTGCCTGTGGAGTCCCAATTCTCAGAGAAAAACAAGGGACATTCAGTCAGAATGTCTCGCCTGAGGTAATTGCATTTCATCCTTTATTAATTTCCTCATTAATCCAGTGCTTTTAACTGTTGTGTTCTCTGAGATCAGATAATTAAGAGTTTAAATTATTTTAGCAGGTATTTATTTGGCTTAGTCCTGTTTTTGGGTCTCAGATTGCTATGAATCCGTTTGACAGACCCCAATAAAAGCAGGGAGGCCGAAGAATATGAATGGTTTCAGCAGGTTGCGCCCCACTGAAGAGTGCAGACAAATAATGCGGAAATTCATCACGCCAGGTCTCATTTTGACATTTTACTGCCGAAATATTTTTGAGAAATAAGACGGCAATTTCTTTTCGGCGCTATGAAAAAAAAAACTGAACTCCAATTCGGATGCCTGAGCCGGGATTAATCAGCTTCTCAGTGAGACCAGAGGAACTGTTTATCCTGGGCTTTATTTTCACATTAAATGAGTTCCATTAAAATTTCATACCACAAATTGATTAGGCCCGCCTACCCCCAAAACCTCCGACAAAAACACTATCTGAGCCCCACTGAGGAATTTCCTCTGCTTCCTGGAACCTGAGGCCGTGGTCAAAGTCGAATGTGATTAACACTTGGGGGAAATGGAGGGAAGGAGTGAAACGATATGAGAGAGAAGGAGAATAAGAGAAATAATGAAAAAAGAGGAGGATTGTGGAAGCAACAGAGAGAAAGAGTGAGTGAAAGACGAAAGGAGACAGGCGAAGTAAGATGGTTGATGGAATGAGACATTGTCAGACAGACAGACAGGAGACAGAGGGTCCATCCATATTCTTTCAAGTGCGAGGAACCTTCTTTGCTTGCAGACGTGAAACGGGAAATAGTTTGGCTGATTGCCATGACAAAGAGCGCTCATATTGTCAATTTCAGGAAGTACAAGGATGCATTTAACTCCTGTGTTACTTTCTTCCAGCAAGAAAACACTGGCCCAACCTTGGAAGAAAGGCATCATAGATTATGGGCCACAATCCTTTGCAGCTGAGGCGATTGGACTCACTGCAGTTTTCCTATTGGATTAGTCGTGTCGTTATATATTGCCATTGAGCTCGTGCTGTAGACCTACTGAAGGAAATAAAGACATCAGATTTTTCTCAAATATGTTCCATGGTAACTTAAAAACTCCCATCAGCTTCCCCTTGACCTGTGTGAAGTTTTCTGTGGAGGTCAAGGTAATGTGAAGAGGAAAGGGAATGGCTGGCTGTTTAAGGAAAGTGGATGAGTAACAATCATAGACTGTATAAAAAGATGGACAAAGCAACCATGATGTCACCCATTGGTTTCAGCATACCATTTAGGAAGCCTCGAGTTCGGCAATTTGAGTAGTGCGATTTTGTCATTTTGAAACCGGATTTGACTCCTATTGGACAAGAGCGTGAATTGAATATCCAGGGAGGAGCGAGGGGTGGATCTACGGGTGGATCTGACCGTATCGGACAGGACCAGAGGATAGCCACGCCCCTAAAGTCTATTCTGGCTTTATGCTTTATTCTAGTCTATTTTGGACCTTAATTTACAAAAAAGAACATCATGATATATCGAAGGAGACTTGAAACTTGCGATAGACACCATAAAGTAATGTGGAAAATCATTATTGAAATAATAAATCAGGTGGGAAAGTAGGGTCATTGTCTCATAGACTGCTATAGGCTTGAACTACTCTCTGCAACCACCGACGTTGCCATCTGCTGGCCATTAATAGAATGCAAATTTTAGAGATTTCTGCATTGGCCTCAGTTTTCAGACCGGGGTGCTGCGTCCATCTCTTTAAACAGTCTATGTGTGGCAGGCCGAAGGGAGGCCCGTGTCCTCACGCTCCATGCTTTACGCATGCTGCCATCCATTAGGATCCCCCAGATCCTGCCGATTACGCCAGAATGTGGCAGGCCAAAGGGAGCCCCGGGCGGGGACTTGAACCTCCAGACTCCCAGGTAATAGTCAAACACACTGACCACATCACCAAAGAGCCAGGCTCGTTGGCAAGGTAGCCAGGGCGCGTACTTATTAGGAGACATTTCTAGTGACAGGACCCTTCAACTGTCACATATGGTTACAATGAGTGACAAAGGGAAACATTGGGGGACGTTATAGCGTGAGTACAAAGGATTAACGGGGTAATGGAAATTGACGTTGACCACCAGAAATCATGTTTCCCACTCGTCAGATTTCTGTCGCCTGCGTGTTTGTGCTGATTGCTATTTCTGCATAAATGAACAATGCCGATTATGTAGTCGCGAGCTTCTCCCGCTATCTATTCAGGACAGGAGGTCTGTGCCCTGGGTCATTATTCCTTTACTGCGAGCAGATAGAAATTTCTGTTCCGGGCGAATCTCTTCTCGCTCCTGGCGTCTTATAGTCTCATCTCATAGAACTAATAAAACCGTTCTTCGCCCGTCGTCTCGAGCCTCTTTGTAAATCCACATTACAAAACAATATTGGGCTGCCAGTCCGCCGCTTTCTGTGGGCTGGCGGTATTTACGGCATTGTCCTTCCCCTGTGCTGGAAGAAATTAATACAGTTCGCGTGTGTGCGCGCGACGTTTTAATTATAATTTCGGTCACTTTCCCTTTCTGCTGCCAGCAGTGCAATTCTTGGTCAATGAAATTGTTTTATCAATGCTTTTCATCTTCGCCAGGTCCTTCAAGAAGCTATGAATGCCCAAGCGTCCTACGTCAATTTGAAGACTCTCATTCTGTGTGAAGCGGTCAGGCTGGAGTGGAGTTTGGCTTAACATAAAAGCATGTAAATATGCTTGATGGTGGACAAATTTGGGATATTGCCAGTTCGCCTTCAGTGAACAGGAGCGCGTATCTGATTGCGCTGGTGCCTTTACATTACTGGATCAGTTTGGTGTAAATCACTGTGCGGGACCATACATCACTCATCTGACAGGCTTTCAGCCTTGATAAACCAGTTAGCTATAGTATTAGCAGTCTTACAAGGTCACACAGCCACATCTGGTGAATCAGATTTACAATATTATTTGCTGTTTTCTGTTGATGTTTGGGTATTTGATACAGTCCAGACAAAAAGCTGGGGTTGAATCTCTGGCCTTGCTGAAGGAAGGCTAGCCCCATTCTTGCCTCCGAGGGCTTGTTTTAACATTCTGACATTTACTGGCCCAGCAGATTCACATGCCGTGCCATTGACAAAACCTGCAAAAATGGAAATCGCCAGACACCACTTGTCTTCTACCGCTGCTAGTGTCAAAACTTTCTTTTGTTTTACCTTGTGTCTGGTATCGGCGTAACAACGACATATTAAAGATTCGTTCGGCACCAACCATTCATCTTAACTCCGTCTCGTTCCGAAAAATAAGTCTGGAAGAGGCAAAACTTCACCCCTTAAATCTAACTTCCTGCCCAGAATCATTCACGGCACAGCCATGAAAGTGTGACACGCGCGCTGATTGGCTGGCGCTTGAGAGACCGTCTCAATGTTAAAACAAGCCCTCGGAGGCACAAATGGGGCTACAGGAAGACGTGGTTCTGATACCAAAATTTAGCTCTGATGCTAAATTTTCTACTCTGTTGCTAACAGTCTTAACCTGATGCTAATGGTCCTGCTCACAAACTGATGGTTTGGGAAATAATGCTCAAGGTCCAGCTCTGTTCTGCTCAGATGCATGGCAAATCCCCAGCTATAATGCTAATCACCCAACTCTGATGCTAAAGGGACGGCTTTGATGCCAAAGGCCCTGCTCTAATGCCGCACACCCAGCTCTGTTCAGCTATGATGCAAAAGACCCGATGTTAATGCTAAAGGCTCAGCTCTAATGCTAGAAGTTCGGCCCCAGTTGTCCCATCCCTGCCAGAAGATCCAGGAGCCTTCTGGAATTTGCTACCTGCTCCCTGATGCCTTGAAGCAGCCCAAAATCTGTGGGCAAACAAAATATTTGGACAACCACAGAAAGAGTCCCAAGTTCAGAAAAGGTGCCTGTGCACCCCTCACACATTTTTTCATTGGTCATGTATCAATTCCATCAGTCTGCCAGCATTAAGTTTGGCGAGAATGGGATATCTGTAACTCTGAGGGCAAAGGTCGAGCTTTGATGCTAACGGCTATGCTCTGTGGGTAACGGTTTGGCTCTGATGCTAACGATCATGCTCTGTTGGGAAACTTTTGGCTCTGTTGGTACAGGTTTGACTTTGATGCTAACAGCTATGACTTTGTCATAAAGCTTTGGCACTGATGTTAATGGCCTCGCTCTGATGCGAACAGCTTAGCTGTGAAGATGAAGGCCTCGCCCTGTTGCTGGTTTTTATAATAGTCCGATAGCCTTACCCTGATATTATTGGAATGGGTTCAATACTTAAAGTTCTTTGAGGCAGAAGAGTGAGCTCTGATTCTAATGCATCGCTACGGGGCTCGGATGCTCGACGCTAACCTTGTAAGGCAGAACTACCGCAGACCCTCCACTGATGCCCACGATGGGGACGCCGGTCTGCGAGGAGATGAAGTCCAGCATTTGCGCCACGGCCTCGGAGCCCTCGTTGTCCTCGAAGACCACGCCGTGGACGCGGCCGGCAGCCAGCGTGTCGCAGATGCGCGTGAGCAGGGTGCGCGGGTTGGTGTTGTTTACCAGCACCGTGATGGGGTTCACCTCCAGTGGCAGGTCCAGGAAGTTCTCGCCGCTCAGTCGCCCCTTGATCTCCATCTGGTAGGCGGAGCCGCTGAACACCACCGCCACGTTCACCGCCGGCGCGGGGGGAGGTACAAACGGGCGGCTCAGGCACCAGGGGGCGCCGCTGAGCAGCTGTAGCAGCAGCAATGGCCACAAGGAGGCGCTACACCGCCCTGATGTAACTCCCATCTCAGCCGACTACGACCTGTGATACAGAGAGAGAGAGGGAGGGAGAGTGAGGGGGCGAGACGGTGGGGAAAAAGGGGGATAGAGAAGAGAGAGAAAGAGAGATGCAGGAAAGGAGAGCGTGAGAGAGAGAGGGAAAGAGAGATAGAGGGTGAGAAACAGTGGCCAGAAAGCTTGAATTTAAAACCTCCTTTGCATGGACCATAGCTATATCAAAACAATGACAATTTCTCTGGGATAATACCAGTAAACAAACAAAAACAACTACACACAAAGAAAACAGACAATTAGTCACATTACAATGAAGGGAAAAAGGTCAAGGACTCAAATAAAAAATTAATTTCAGAGAGAAAGACAGACCAGAGGCTTTTTTTTTTGGCGCGTTCCCTTTGCTTCAAACTGAGTCAGAATAAAAGTCAAGGAGACTTTATCTTTTTTTTAAACTGCTTTTTCTTATGAATTTTTATTATTATTAATAGCCTGATTTTCTCATAGTAATCATTATAAAGTGATGTGTTTTGTTGAATTAGACGAACAGAATACGCCTTTGTTAGCATGACCTTAGCATAACACGATTTCGGTGAAGGCAAATTTTAGGTTTTGTTGGCTTTACAAAATTTGAAAAATTAGAGTTCAGGAGTTCAGCGTTAGACTCATTCAGAACTCCGGAGCGGTTTAAGGTCACGTTAATGAAAGCTTATTTGAATTTTATGGAAGGGCAGTTTTAGCGAAGGGGCGGTAGTGAATGCTAAATATTCAGGCTGTCCTTTTGTAAGTTTTCCACAGTAAAATGTGCTGTGTTAAATCAGCTTTTGAAGAGCACATTGAATATGTTTTTTTGTTAGCCTTGAATTACCACTTAGTATTTCGCTCTTGATACAGAGGGTGTGGACAAAATAATGGAAGCACACCTTGATAAAGAGATTTAAATGGTAAATGGACTGCATTTATATAGCACTTTTCTAGTCACATGACATGACCCCAAAGCGCTTCACAATTATGCCTCTCATTCACCCTGAGCCTGCACACCAGGAGCAGTGTGGGGTCAGTGTCTTGCTCAAGGACACTTCGACATGTTCTCTGCAGGAGCCGGGAATCAAACCAGGAACCCTCTGATTCCTAGACCACCCGCTCTACCTCCTGAGCCATGCCATCCCATTTAATGGAGAATTAGCTAATCTGCAATTACAAAAGCCTCTACGTTGGTTAGTCCTACTAATTTAAGTGCTAATTACAGGCATGTGCCTGCTTACAAGAGGTCTAACCAGAAGTAATTTGCTAAGGAAGTCTCCGATGTGGCAAAGTGAATACTGTTGATATCATGCCAAACTCCAAAAAACAGCAAGAGTTTTAAAAAAAGAAAAAGGCCGTGGCGACAAGTCAAAGCCACAAGTCTTCGACAGGCACAGACAGACACTTTGTCAGATAGTACCTAAAATGTAAAGAATTACAGCTCTTAAAATCACCCCAAAATTGAATCAATTTGTCGCTGATCCTGTCTCAACAAAAACAGTGTGGTGAGCTCTGTAAAGCTGGTGTTTATGTCAGTTTTTTTCCAGTTATTTGAAACACGTGGAGTATCTCCTTTTGCTTGTTTTTATTGGAATTAATTATCAGGATACAAACTCTGTTTTGTTTTATATTGACCTGCATCTTGGCAGGTGACCACTGGGATACTTCGTGAGTGACCACTTGGATAACCTGGCCTGCTCTAGTCCAATCGGTATCAGCTCCAGGAGCAGGAGTTTGGGTGGAGGGGGTTGGAGCACCATGGAAACTGGCCAGGGCTATCTGCTTCCCCGCCCCCACTCTCCCCCTCCCCAATATCGGCAGATGGTGCGCCGATGAGGAAAAACCGGTCTTTAGTTTTAAAATAAACGCAGAACACGGGATTAATGCTTGTATGGCCACCTGTGTCTCTCCACCTGTGTCTCTCCTACTCTCACAGCTTTAGCACCACAAGGCTAACATCTTGTTAGAGTACATCTTTGGCCCCAAAAGTCTGGAGTTTCATCCGTTTGTTGCTAATATGTTGGATGAGTTGGTACTTCGCTGGGCAGTAACTCTTTGAAGAGTCAGTTTTTTGAAAAGGTTTTTCTTTTTTTTTTTCAAAATATTAATCTCGTTAGAGGTCTTGAACTCCATCACTTGCAGTTACAAGCAGTGGTCGGCTTTAAATCAACATCATATTTGAATATTTGAATTCAGCACATATTTGTGCTTTCATACTATTAGGAGTTAATTCAGCCAAAACCAAGAGAGAGTTTTAACAGCACTTGTGTCATAATTGTCCAGATGTTCTGTGAAAACCTTTACATTCAACCAGGTTTTTTTTTTTTTTTTTTTTAAGTGTTCTAAATTTTAATTTTAAGTCTTGTCTTAAATCCAATTATTTGTAAATTAAGAACATATTTATGCTTTCATAGTATAAGGGGTTAATTCAGCCAAAACACAGAGAGACTGTTGACAGCATCTGTGTCACAATTCTTGACTGTGTGCCTGACGCTCTGTCAAAGCATTTACAATAATATTCAAATCAGGTTTACCTCCTGTTCTAGCGCGCTTGCAAGTCATTAAAAACCTGATGCTATCAACCAGTCTTGCCACTTTGCAAATACATTTTGGCTGTTTACACAGGGCATAATTTTCTGTCGCTTTATTTGCATTTTTATTGCACTTTGAGAATTTTGTAACACTGTACCACAGGGCTATGGGAACTGCGCTTCTAACCCGGAGTGTGATTGCCTGACGGTAATGGGACAATAACACTAGCGTAAAATGTGATTAAGCTTACTTTGGGGTACTCCGGTATCGGGGCGACTGTTGCAAGAAGAACCAAGTTTATTGGTCCGTGTGGTCCTGTCATGGTTGCCAGATTTACTGTTGCGTTAAAACAGCGGCGGGCAAAGACCGAGTAATCCCCCATAATCCCACACTGCTTGTGGGGGGGTAGATCATGAACCCAATGTGAGTCTCTCACCTTAACAACCATGCCCTCGGTGACAGGGAGAGCCTTTCAGACATGTATTTTTCTAAATCTATGTATGCAGTCACGGGCCAAAGGGTCTGGCCTGGGACCAGCATGCGCCACATTCAAAGGACACCCAGCACTATGCGGACCCCTTGTTGAAACTCAGTGTGATGCCGGCAATCTATTGCAGCGGTGTCAGACTGGTCCGTAAAAGGGCTGTGGGCCTGCAGGTTTTCAGTCCAACTGAGCAGAAGCACATTTGATTCAACCGATCACCTGCGCAGGTTGAGATCAGTTGATTAAATGAGTTGTATCAGGTGAGCTTCTGCTCGGTTGGATTGAAAACCTGCAGCCCCCTCGGCTCTTTCACGGACAAGTTTGACAACCCTGATCTAATCAAATCATAGCAGAAAAGTAGTTATCATCGCGGAAGTAGAGCGGATACAGGGTTTGCCATAGTGCCGAAAAATGTCGTTCAGGCATTGGATTGGGATCGGGAGAGTGGCGAGGTGAGGCGGCTCGAACTCTGCAGTTTTTTCCGGGCCGTCAGAGCACAGATGGCCAAGGTGCCGCGGGTCTCTGCGGGGGAAAATCATAATCATACCTGCGTGCACTGCCAGATCGCATCAGCTCAGCACCCCAGACCTGTACGGTACACCTGCGCTGACTACTGTTTTCTCAGTCTAAAGACCCAACGTGCAAAAAACAGCCACACCGTGTGACTCCCTGTGGAGCCAGGTTCTGAGAGTCCATTTGAAACCATTTCAAACCCTTCAAGGTGTGCGAGCCCCTAGGGGTCTGCTATTATGTCACTAGGTGCACAGCCAATTAGCCATTAAAAGCAATTTCAAAATATGTTTCTTTGTGAAGTCACAAGGGGAAGTGACTGCCCAGAGGCAAGAACGACTGATCAACGTCAGCCAACCAGTTAGAAGGTTCCTTCATTATTGTGGGTGGTTCCTCCCCCGTGATGTCACAAAGGATAGATTTTGAAATGGCTTGTAATAGCTATGTACCTGGTGTTAAGACAGAGTACCTTTAACTGGATTTACTTGTACTAATGCGTACAGTCGCTGTTGGTAATTGAATGCAATTGAATTCAACAACTTATAGAATAAAAGAATAAGCAAACATTCTAAGACACTTACGGCTTCACAGGATCAAGGAGAGCCAGAGATATGTGATTATACTGCTGTTAACTGAACTTTCTAATACCGATTACATAATCAGCACTGTTAATTATGAGCAATGGGAATTCAAAAGCTCTGACTTACATTTAGAGCCAATTTTGAGGATTGAGCCAAGTATGGTGTAACTGCTGAAACACATTGCAGACTCACACGCAGGGACCAAAATTAGCACCTGCCACCAGGTAAATGTTGGTAAAATATGTAAGTGGCTGGTAGATTTGCTTAACTAACCAGCAATAAATAAATAAATAAATAAACAAATAACGGTGATCTATTGAGTCGCTGGTAAAATTGGAACATTCATCAGCCATTTGGCTGGTGGACAAAAAAGTTAATTGAGCACCCTCACAGATTACTTCAGTTCTGCAATTAGAACTTGCCAGCAGCCCAACCACTGTATGACCTGTTCTGGCAAAACATCTGAAGCTGAGCAGGGGTGGGCTTGGTCAGCACTCGGATGGGACACCATGTGGGAAAACAAAGTTGCTGCTGCTACTGGTGTTGTTCAGCCAGTAGGTTGTGGTCTTCCCCGTGGTCAAATAAACCCCAGTGGAGTGATGGGGACACTGTGATGTAGGAGTTGCCGTCTTTCGGGTGAGACGTCGCACCGAGGTCCTGTCTCACTGAGGTCATTAAACAACCCCTCGCAATCCCCGTGGGGAGAGCACTCTATAAATGCAGTCTTCCACCCTGGTTATGTGAGCTTAATCATTAGAGGAAAATTTGGGAGTCACATCTTCATGCATGCTTCAGTAGACATGTGTTCTCCCCTTTCATTGCAACCTAGCGTCACTCATTATCTGAGTCATCCCAACAGGGCTGCTACTCAGCTGTAGCTAAACATTGGCTTGATTTACTCAAACACTGACCGAGTGACGATGCTGGTCACCTAAACTTACACCTGAGCTGGCCCAACACATTCCCCTCCCGACTCGTCATATAGTGTTGCTACCTGACCAAGCGTCAATACACGACGAGAAAGGAGGCTTTCGGCGTCATTATTTGACATACAGGGTTAGGGTTCGGGTTTAGGATTAGGGGTTAGGGGGTAGGGCTTGTTTTTAAACTAGCGTCAAATAAGGGCTCCAAAAGCCTCCTTTTTTTGTTGTATATTGATGCTTGGTCAGGTAGCATCACTGTGTGAGGAGTCAGGATGAGACTGAGCTTGCCGGCCAGAGAAGGTTCAGCCTCTCCTTCGCTGAGTCTGGTCCCTTCCTCCTATCTGTTATCTTTGACATTTTTTTCCTTCCCGTTTTTGCCATAAGTTTGCTCTTGTGGGGTGGTTTAGCCTAGGGTATTTTGTGAAGGGCGTTATGAAAATACTTCATTAAATGGGCTTCACATAAATTAAGTTTGGTTAGGTAACTTTTCCGCCATTTGAATCGGGGCAGAAGCCCTTTCTGCAATGTTCCTCCAACCGACACCACCCTCTGTGACAGGCGTGCATAATGTTGTGATATAAATGCGAAATTCATCACCGCCTGCTGGACGCGGAATCTTTAATTACTCAGCAAATATTTTTGCTGAGAAGCAAATGCACGGTCTGCGGTGCAGGGCGATCTTATCTGATTGGATAAAAAAAACAAGGATGCAGCAACGTGGCATCGCGCCAAAACCGCCAGCGGTACGGGGGGGTAGAGGTTCGCTGCCCTTCCAATGCATTTGTGCTATCCCAGTACACATATGAATGACATCTTGGCATTATTTATTCTTACGCCACATCTGGACGCTTGGCTTCAAATAACTGTACAGTATAGCTGGCCCTGTAGGATGCAAATTGCGAAGGAAATTTTATTGGCTCTGTTTCAAAACTGCGCTATCGCAAGCTTAGCAAACTTTCGGGGGAAGACTCATTTGCCTCTGCTAGCTTTTTTCCGTAGTTCACATAACAAATTATTTTTGCGTAAAAGTCGCATAGTGCTACATCCATTCACTTGATAAAGCCTTTGTGCTCCTTTTGTAACTTTTAAGAAATGTCATTCACTCAGAGATAAAAGAATTCAACAAAACAGACTGAATTTTAATCAGTAGAAGCATATTCAATTACTTTATTTTTTCACACTGATTAAACGTAAATATACTAGGGGTTTTGTTGCGCTGCATTGTTGTATCCTAGCCGGAAGGTGCCGGGCTATGTGGTGAAAACAGGACATTAGATCTGGTGCACTAATTTAAATCCAGTCCTGGTGTTTAGCTCACTGGCCCTATGGGCCGATGAGCTATTGTTGTGGTTTGGCGTCCGTCGTCTGGAACATGTTTTAGTCTTTTTTTTGGCCTGATGACCTGATGAATTTTCCTGTTAATTTGCCATGACATACTACCAGACCATATCTCCAGACGTTTTTTTTTTTCTCAGATTTTTGATTGAATTATTTTTGTCCGTTTTATGGGCCCTTGAAATTTTGGCCCCAGTGTTAAAGATAGGTCTTAGAAATTTTTTAAAAATTTGTATCATTAAAATGGTCACAGATGGAGTCTAGGTTTGTGTTACAGACAACTAGGAAGTCACACATGAACTTTCATTTGGTGACATTCAACGTGACTGTCGTAGACCTTCGAAGATCAAACTCAACATAGTGAAATTACAATGGCTTGTAATCACCAAAATGGTCACAGATAGAGCCAAGGTTTGTAATAGAGACATTTAGAAAGTCATATATGAAGTTCATTTGGTGACCTCAACTTGACCTTCTGTGACCTTTCAAGTTCACACTTGACATAATGAATTTTCAATGACTTGTATCACCAAAACTGCTTCAGAGATTAGTATTGTATGACAGACATATAGGAGGTCTTGTAAATTTATGTGAACTTTTATTTAGTGACCTTGACATTGACCTTCAATAATTTGAGGGTCAAACTTCACACAAAATTTTCATAACTTGTATCATGACTTTAAAATCGCTGCCGGTAAGCAACAGGACCCTTGGTCCTATTTTCTTTTCTCTCGTGTGCTAAACCAGTGATTGTGAACGGTGGTTCTGGGGGCCCAGCTGTCTATGGGGGTTTTTGTTCCAACCATAATTGCCTTTGTAGGATTTTAACAAGCTGTTAATTCGTCTTAATTAGTTGAATTTTACGTTTAGAGCAGTTACTTGCTGTCTTTAGCCACATTTGACAGAAATATCCAGACATGCCATAACTGCGCCAGATATGAAATGCTTCTAATTAAGACAAATCAACTGCCTGTGAAAATCTACAATTGCACTTTTGCTTGGAGAAAAAACCAGGATTCACAGTGGGCCCCCAGGACCGATGACAAGAACCGCTGTTCCAAACTGAACGATCAATAGCTGATTGGACAGAACAGGATCTTTACGCATGACACCCAAGGGAAGAAAAGAAGTTCTTGTCCCTTGAGGACCCTTATTTGAGGACTGTCTTTCAAAGTGTGGGGTGCAGCCGAGGTAGGCTGCGTTTCTGGGCTGGTACGTTATTACAGGCTGTTCCATTGTGAAGGCGCCGTCGAATGCAACCGAGAAATGCAGCCTTCATCTCACCCAATATCGGACGGAATTTTCAACTCGTTTACGCTCCAAGTGCATGTTGAAAATTCCGTCTGATATCAGGCGAGGTCAAGGCTGCTTTTCTCGGCTGTATGCAAGAGCACCGTCATAATGGAACAGCCTAAATGACATAGCCTACATACCAGCTTAGAAATAAAGGCTAGCTTGACTGCAGCCTATATGCTTTCAGAAACGGCCAATTTCTTTCATTGGGAGTCAGAAGGTTGGCGTTCCAAGCCCCAGCGCAGTCACAAAAGAATCAGTGCTGCTGCCTTGAGCAATGTCGGCATTAGATAACAGAGAGTGACATAGAGTCAAATGATTGGCATTTTCCGATCGTCGAGTTATTCCCAAATGCATTGCTTATTTTGTAATTAAGCGTGGCATGCGGGAAGTGTCAGACTGAGTTCGTGAATATCCTTCACGTCCATCAGATCGTCAACAGAATTGCTTTTTGCACACGTGACTCCATAACCGAAAAATACCGTGCTAATTGCACTTAAGACCCCTCAGCTGCGTATGTAAGCCCCTGGTGGGCAAAGTAAGAGTCGAAATTGGCTGGAATTCGAGAGGTAAGTGAAGGATCCATAGACGTACCTCCCACCCAAAAATGAGAAAGCTAGAAGCAAACCTGAAGGCGCTAGAGTGGTAACGTTGTTGAATTTAAAGATTGGCAGCATTTACGGTATTTGACCTAGAAAACGGTAAAAAATAGGTCAAATCAAAAACGCGTCTGAAATGTGATGAAGGGTGATCCCGTGTACCTTCAGTAAAAATTTGAGCATCGTAGCTGAAATAATAAGGAAGTTATGGCAAATTTTCATTTTGCGCAATAAGCCCCATGGTGGCCAAAGTAAGAGCCGAAAATGGGCGGAATTCAATAGGTAACTGAAGGATCCATAGACGTACCACCCACCCAGAAATGAGAAACCTAAAAGCAAAGCTGAAGGCGCTAGAGCGGTAATGTCGTTGAATTTAAAGATCGGCAGCATTTATGCAGAAAACGGAGGAAAATTAGTGAAATCAAAAACGCGTCTGATATGCGATAAAGGGTGATCCCATGTACCTTCAGTGAAAATTTGAGCATCCTAGCTGAAATAATAAGGAAGTTATGGCAATTTTACATTTTTCACAATAAGCCCCCTGGTGGCCAAAGTAAGAGTCGAAAATGGCCGGAATTCGATAGGTAGGTGAAGGATCCATAGACGTATCAGCCACCCAGAAATGAGAAGGCTAGAAGCAAACCTGAAGGCGCTAGAGCGGTAACGTTGTCAATGGACAGACGGACAGACGTACACCGCAGGGCACGACAATACCCCGCGGACGGCCGACGTGCCGCCGGCCGAGGGGTAAAAACAGTTGGTCAAGTTTTCAGCCCAGAATTCAGACAAAACAATACAGGCCTTTCTCCACCCTCTGACATAGGCCTACACGGCAGCCACATTTAGCAATGCATTTGGGATTGACGTCGCTTCGAAATTAGAAAAGGCAGGTATTATTTACCAGTAATTACATGCGAGCAAGCAAGAATTCCTTTTGACATTTTCTCGCTCGCACGTAATACAGGCCTCCAAGCTTTGAGATTGTCACTGGAGACACAAATTTTATGTCTTTGCAAGGTTTTGGGCGAGGAATAACGAAGGACCTCATTCTCGGCATTGGAGGTACGTATCACGTGCGAATAATCACTATGATTAGGAATTACTGCTCAGTTAGCTCAACTTCGCCCTGTGTTATCAAATGCCTACCATTGCGGTAGGCCCTTAACCCCACTTTGCCCCTGCTTGAATCAACTCTGAATAAAGGCGTCAGGTAAATTACAGTAATGTACTGAACTCCTGCTATTATGACCAAAGCCATAAATGATTTCTTCTCCATCTCTAGTTTAATACCCAGTCCATGCATCGACAGCCAGCATTTCAGTGTTTATTCACTAGTGAATCAATGTTGTTACCAGGGTTGAATCACTGTTGCTTTCGATTTGAGAAGCAAATCAAGCAAATCAATTTTGATAAAATAATAATAAAATAATATGAATGAACATAATAAGTTTGAAAGGCAATCTATTTTTTATGTTGTTGAGGACATTATTGATCCAACTCACAGTGTTTGTTAAAATTTCAACTTTGACTAGAATGTATTTTGTTTACCCTTATACATCAAATTAGCATGAAACATTGTTTCAATGTTGTTTCAATGCTGAAACAAAAACACATTATTTCAGCCAAATTTCAACATTGAAGGACGATCATATGCTGGCCGAGCTGATCAGTGTTCTGACCCAAAATAGGAATACGGTAATTATAAAAATCCAACAATATCAACATTTTGTTTCATAGATTTTCATCTGGGCCTGACATGATACTGCTGATCAACAACGAGAGCACGTTCCACCAAAGTTGCGGGAAAGTTCATCTCGAGAGAAAGCTGTCCTTGTTTAAAATGTGTAGAATGTGAAATTGGTTTCTTTCAGTACTTTTTCACATCTGCGTTTGTCAAGGTAGATTAACAGACTGTGCGAAGGTTTGATATTTTTGAGCGCTAAAATATCATGTGGATATCTTTTGAAGCCTAACTCAAACACCTGGGATAAGGAATTATTGACATGATCTTAGTTAAATCTCTGCCTTAGGGGATGCTTAGTGACTAAAATGCCTTGCAAAGCTTTCCCTATTACTGGCTTGCCGATCAGGGGTTTTAAAATTCCGACAATGCATCCGGACTGATGGGATATTATTCCCTGCTCCAAAGGAAGAAGAGAATAATAATGATCCACAGTCAGACGGAACCGCGGCGTGTGGAATCACTTTAGAGAGTGTCTCGCTAACCACTTGTTCCCTGCGCGCTGTGGTCGGCCCCAAGTCTCCAATTGAGTCCCGGCTGTGACTGAAATGGCAGAGATGAGTTGTCTTGCCCCTGTGGGTACACATTTTAGCGTCCGCGCTTCGGAAAATGCAGAGAATCTTGTGATGCTGGAGCAACTTTTAATATTGTTTGGGAATTCCAAAGGATTCCAAATTCCTGTTGGTGGTTCATATGTATTATCAGAGCTGAAATTAAGAGTAAATTATCTGCGTGTGGAATTCGGAATCCTTCGGGACTCCCAAATGATATCAGCAAACGTGTCCCATCGTTGCGGATAATCCTGTGATCATAACGGGGGCACGTCCACACTAATGCTGTTTTGATTTTACGAAGGAGTCCAAATTACAATCGAGAATGCAAATACGTTTTAAGTAGAAACGGTTTACAGCCAAGCTGTCGGAACTTGAAACCTGCGCTGTCAGGGGATCGAAAGACGACAGCGCTAATCTATTTTACCCTGCAGATCCGAGACAAATTCAAGCGCGTGGGCGCAAGGATTATATTGTTGTTATTGGTGCCCTTTATCTATTCATTCATGTGATGAAGCAGGATATTCCTTTGGCATTAGTTTAATTTTTTTTTCTCCTGATGTTTTAAGTGAGTCATTGCGCTTGGTGGCGAGTTGTCAGCTTAGCGTCGTGTTCATGAAAGCTGGCAAATTTCCCGAAGCCCTGACCTTGATCATTGCAGTCTTTTTGTGAAGGTCTTTGTGGGTAAGCGCATCCTCTCTGGTATGCCTTCTCGAGAGAGAATTCTGTGTATTTAACGATTAAACAAGGTATTTTTGCAGTGCTGAAACATTTGTTTCACCATATTGATTTTTCTGACAGCCCTCACATTCAAGTGCAACCAGACAATGGGACTGGAACTTGGGGAGAGCTGAGAATATTATGTGCTGGAATATAAATATTGAATGTGGATAAAAAATGGTATTTGTTTGGAACATGAACACACACAATGCAATTGTTCATATCCTGTTGGTGGAGGCTGGAAGGCTATGTTTACTGGATGATATTTTCTGTAGGCACCTGAGTTCAAAGGGTCATAGACTGAGATTTTGTGATGTTTAGAGACCGGATTTAACGAGAACTTCAGATCAGTGGCTTGTCTTGGCTGGTGAGACGTGATCCATTATATGTAAGCCTAAGATTGTGACCATACCCCCCCTCCCCCATCCGCCCCTCTCTCTGTCTCTCTCTCTCTCTCTCTCTCTCTCTCTCTCTCTCGCTCAGTCCCTGCTAGTCCATTTGTGCTGTTTTTGCACATGAGTGTGCATGTATTTTTTAATGTACATCGGGGTTGAGGTTAATTCTTCTTCAGTGCAGCAAATCTGGGAAGTGAAATTCGGTTAATGAATTGAAAAATCCGGGTGGAACCTCGTGGGCATTTTTCAACGAGTATTAATTGAGTTTCAGTGCATTTCCTGAATTGACAGACTTTAAGTGGAATTGATCCTGGACCTGAAACGCATGGGCATGATGTCATTCAGTGTGTGTGTGTGTGCGCGAGAATGCATGCATGTGCAGGCATGTACTCGTGTAGGCATATGTGTGTGTAAATGTGTATCAGTCTGTGTTTGTCTGTTTGTGTACACCTGTGTATCTGTATGTGGCTGTGTGTGTGCATGCATGTGTCTTTGCGTGCATGTCTATGCATGTGCGTCTGTATGTCCATGTATGTACATGTCTATGGGCGTGTGTTCATGCATACATGTCCGTCTGTGTGTGTGTGTGTATGTGCATTCCTGACTGTGTATTCTGTAATGTGTCAGTGTCCTTCACTGTATTGCAGGATTTCTTTGCCACACTACCACCCCTATCTCAGAGAGAGAGATTAGACACAGGACGCTGCTACTGCTCATAAAGTCGCTGATCCAAACCAGATATTGCTACTGCTCTTTCAGTCAGTGATCAAAATCAGGTGCTGCTCCCGATCCTACAGTCAATGAACCGAACCAGGCACTGCTCCTGATCCTACAGTCACCGATCCAAACCAGTTACTGCTCCTGATCCTATAGTCACTGATCCAAACCAGTTACTGCTCCTGATCCTACAGTCACTGATCCAAACCAGTTACTGCTCCTGATCCTACAGTCACTGATCCGAACCAATTACTGCTCCTGATCCTACAGTCACTGCTCCTGATCCTACAGTCACTGATCCAAACCAGTTACTGCTCCTGATCCTACAGTCACTGATCCGAACCAGTTACTGCTCCTGATCCTACAGTCACTGATCCAAACCAGGTGCTGCTCCTGATCCTACAGTCACTGATCCAAACCAGGTGCTGCTCCTGATCCTACAGTCACTGATCCAAACCAGTTACTGCTCCTGATCCTACAGTCACTGATCCAAACCAATTACTGCTCCTGATCCTACAGTCACTGATCCAAACCTGACATTGCTATTTATCCTACAATCACTGATTCAAACCAGACACTGACTACTGATCATACAGTCACTGATCCAAACTAGGTACTGCTACTGATCCTTCAGTCACTGACCAAAACCAGCCACCATCACTGATCTAAACCAGGCACTGTTACTGATTCTGCGGTCGCTGATCCGAACCAGTCACTGCTCCCATCAGTCATTAAGCTGCAGTCCTCTGCTGCACATCCCCCTTTGTCACAAATCCAAAACACTGTGCTGAATACAGTCACTACTCCAAACCAGTCACTGACCCAAACTAAGCCACTGCTCAGACCCTGGAAGAGCGCGAAAAATGCTCTAGTGCTGCTGCCCACTGCTTCAAAGAGCCTTTGTTATAATCGTCACTGTGACGAGTCCACAGCCTTCTGTTCAGTTTTAGCTAAAAAATTTACTAGTCTCTTCCTTTCATTCTGATCTACTCTTGCTTTTTTGCTTTCATTTTTTAATTTGCCTTATTTACCTGAGGCTGGCTGGCATTCCTTTTAGTACAACACACACACACACACACACACACACACACACACGCACGCGAAGGGTACTTTTTCTGTCACAGGTAGTTCACAGCACATAATAATAACAATGAAATCGAGCACCTGCACTACTTGCCATGAAAGGCCGTGCATCGTAGCGGTTATAACAGAGACACGTGCACTTGGACGGCCATCGATAAATCCATCCCACATGCATGCGCACATACCCGGCTGTAATTAACTTCAGTGTCAAGGTGTCTGAATCCAGTGGCGTCATTGCCAATGAAGATTGAGCGGCAGATGGGTAACAATGTTAACGGGATTTTCTCAATGACTCAAAATTAAATTTGAAACGTATACCAGGTTCATAATAAACATTGATTTGAAATACAGATTCAAATGCCCTGACCCTCAAACCACAGAATGAATTACAACTAATAGGTCTCTGTGTTGTGAATTTAGTTAAATCTTTATATTGCATATCGCCGAGAGGGAATCCATTGGAGAATCAATATGGAGAGTGAATGAGATGACTCTCACTCGCTGACCGTACACTAGAACATCAACCGCGCAGGAAGATTCATCCATGTTTTTAAGTCAATGGGTTTTTCCTAATCGCTTGGTTTTCCTCATCCTTCCTTCCTTTTCTTTGCTCCATTAGAAAAGCAAGCAGAGGAAGTGAGGGAAAAAAGTGTGGACCAGGGAGATGAACAAACACCAGTTAGAGGAATGGACTGTCCTCACTCTTTCAAACATTAGTTCACAGGGAGGTCAGTTACAGCTCTGGCTGGTATACAAAATGGATCCAAAGGGCACTAATTAATACTTCACGCATGCTGAAGGAATACTTCCACGTAGGTAGATCTGTAGTATCCTTGCTCAAGAAATCCTTGGAAAACTCCTGATTCCTATTTCCTTATTCCTTTTAAGGATTGGATACTCTCTGATGCGTGTGGGCCTCAATCGACTTCCAAGTATTGGTGGAGGAATGAAAGAAGGATTTGAAAAATGAGTGATGGGAGTGTGTCCAGTATATTTTTGAATTGCGAAACAAGCAGAAATATAACTCTGTAGTTTTTGTGTTGTCACTCTTTCTCGCCATTTCCTGTTCATCATGTTTTACTCTCTCCCTCCCTTTGTCTTCTTCCCCCATCCCTTTCTCTCAATAATTCACTCTCTTACTGCTTTTTCTTTCTCTTCCTCAATTCTTCTTTTCTTATTGTTTCGCTAACGGTCACTTGTTGCTGTTGTCTTTCATTTTTACCCCTTCTCCTCATCCACTTCCTTTTGCCCTCTCCTCTCCTGCCCCGTCTTGCTCTTTCGCCCACAATCTGCTCTTTTTCTCTGATTCTTTCACACCCCCCTCCGTCCTTGACTTACATCACTTCTCCTTCCCTCCACCCCTCCATTCTTTCTCTTTCTCACCTTGAATTGTCCTCTCTTTCTTTTTTTGGACATTGCTGATCATCTGACCGGTCCGTCATGTGACTCCCTCCTTTTCTCTGTCAACCTCTCTTCCCTTCTGCCCAGTTTTTTCACCCCAGCTTTCCTCCTGTGACACTTAACAGACAAATTGCGTTGCTGTATTAAAAGAGTGCTTTTCCCCATTGATTTTTTGAGGCCTGAGGAAATTATAAGACAAGGGGCGAAACCATTAGTGTGCACGAACTGAGACCTGACAAAAACTGTATAAGTGCGGATAAAAGGAGGTTTTCAGCACTCATGGAGATGGTGATGAATTGAAACCAGGACGGACAGGATGAGGATTGCAGTGACTGCGGCTGGGGAGATTTTAGTGATGACTGATGAGAAGAAAGGTGAAATTCTGCGAATATTGGGGGGTTTAAAGGGTTTGGTAGGAGTTAAATACTTAGTTGGTAGACGCTTATAGTTATTGCTATCGGAGACTGTGGGTCAGTGGTTTGGGTGAGGGTTTTTTTTTATATATATATATATATATATATATATATACATACATATATATATATATATATATATATATATATATATATACCACAACAGAAAAATGATTAGAGTCACATTTTCCCGTTGGACAAATGATGAATTAAAAATTCAAAACGATCTTAGAAACAAAGCACCAAAAAAATATGCAAAAAATATAAAATATATCAAATATTATAATAATATGTAACATTATTATATAGTATTATAAATATTATAATATTATATAAAATATACAAAAATGCAAAATTTGGACTCTGATCATTTTTCCTCTGTGGTCTTCATACTCTTATAAATATAATAAATCCTGTGGGTGGCAGCGATACACCAACAAGTTTGTTAACAACAATTAATACCAAAGAAGAAAATGAAGCAGCCGAAGATGAAGGAGAAGAAGAAGAATGAGTGCTCAGTCCCAAACATGGCGGTGTCATTCTAAGCCAAAATACGGCGCTCATATCGAAGGATGGCAGGTAATTACCCACCATTTCATGTCATCATTAGCATGTGAACAATCACAAATTAAAACTTCACTGATGTACATTTGGCCACTTTAAGGAAACTCGATAAATGACCTTGAATGCGTCTGTCTTATGATACCTGGCTTTTAATGTGATCATGAGAAGATTTCAAAGTTCGCTAGTGTTCCTGACGAGTAAACTAGGACTTTCTATGGAATCTGTTAGATGTAAAAAAAAAAAAAAACAGAGCATTGCAGTATTGGTGTGACATCTCCTTTATAAAAAGAAAAGTTAGCAATATGGAAACAAAAGTCAAATACATACATTCAGAGAAAGGCTTTGAAATGTGATCTTCTTGATTCTTCATTTTTCAGGTATAAATTAGAGGCTAATGCCAATGGTCACTTTGTTTCCAATGTGGAAGACTTTGCGGTGGCTGCGTCTTGCTTGGAAGGTTGGCTTTTCTGTTACACAATTTGCAGAACATTTTCATTCAAATCGATGTTCCGTAACCAGATGGTAATCTAACCACAAATGTTCCCCGGTGTTCTTGGAATGTTCCAGACCAGGTGGAAAGCACAGCACTATCTTTTATGCTTCTGATACGCTAAGTTGGCATTAACCTGACAGTCTGTTGCGTGAGTCGGCTACAGCCCACTCTCTGATGTGTTGACCGAAACATTCTGTTGTTGAAAAAAATGTCCTGTGCCATAACCAGGACCTCCTTCTTTAGTTTGGACTTTTTCAGACCTCCGGTTGAGAGATGTACCCGACTCCTTGGCTCTTTGTACACGTGGTTTGATTTTGGGTTTGGGGGCGGAGGCTGTGGAGATTTTAGGTGTGACTCATTGCCGTTCGTCTTGCGAAGCCTTTTTTTGGAAAACGAGACCGAGCCAGAAGCGACAATCTGTCGCATGGCGAACGCTCCACTGTGGATTCTACGCTTCAGCTGTGTGCATACTCATTCAGGAAGTTATCCTCAATGTTACATTTACATACTGCACTGATAGTGTAGGCTTTTTCATTACAGATGGCTCGACCCCTTCAGTGCTTTCCAGTTCTGTAACCCCCACCCCCCGAAACTCACCACTATGGATACATTTCAGTTCTCTTATGTGATATTTCCTTGATCCTCGCTTGAAGAGGAAGTTGTTTTGGATCTAACGTCTTGCAGATTGTCTCAAAGCTCTAATTTCTGCTCCATGGAGCAAGGAGGGAGCTCTGTGGAGCTGTGAGCGAGGTTAGACGAGAACAGCCTTCCTGGAAGACTTTCCTCTGAAACCCGTGACGTCAATCAGTCCTGACAGATGCCGTGCACCGTCATCAGAAACGGAAGTCACTTCACGTGACGCTTCAGAGGAAAGTATGGCTCATTTCTCCAAAATGAATTTCCTCGTTTCCTCTCTCCTTGCATGGTTTCCTCGCCTCTCTCCATGCATCCCTGGTGGAGGGACTAAGACCTGAAGGAAAGGCGCACACAAGGGAAGTGTGGATGCAATTTAAGAGAATTGTGATGCACCCTATTAATACCTGCCTTCTCCCTCCACTGCAATATCTCAAATAGGGACACTTACAGATGTTGTCCATTCTGTTTACTCCATGACCAGATGGGTGGACATATAACAAGTGTGACATCGCATTATACACAAATGGCCAGTGTCAGAGTGAGTAATGGAGTCACAGCCCTATAAATCCCATTTTGTATGTGAGTGTGTCGGGCGGATTGTTAAGCCTTTGGTGTCGATAAGAAGATTTTCCCATTGAAATGAATTCAAAACCATGCCGTCGGCAAAACCCATTCTAATATTGACAGTCCGATTAAATTCGGGAAGTTCTTTGCGCTGGTCTAATTACGCTAATTAATTTGTACAGAGGAAGATTCTGAGATTCGATTTTCACTCGCTTCTTCCTGTTTTGGCACCCGGTGTCCACGGCGAAAAGCCCCTCAGGCTTAATTTGCTGAGATCACAAAAATGTTTTGGTGTCCAAAATGTCAGCCAAAAAACGTCCTGCCTTTGAAGCGTCATTGACGCTAAAGTGGAACCGCTTAGCCAAAACGGTTGACCTTTTCCTCCTTAATCTCTTGAATGCTATTATGCCTCGCAAAGTGACATAACCGCGGCGGTTTTGGGGAAGTGATTGTTCCGAGGAACGGGGTGAGGGAGATTTAGCCCCCTCTCAGCTTATTTTGGAAAATGCTTTAGCCATTGCTTTCGAGGTTAAGTGAAACAGTGACTTGGTGCGAATGACTCTGCTCAATCGGACACGATCTGACATCATCCATTCACAGGTCAGCACCTGAAAATCCCTATCACTCTATGCATCCTGTTGCATTGGGTGTGTGTGTGTGTGTGTGTGTGTGTGTGCCCGCAGAAGTATGCGGGCCGGTGTGCGTGTAGCCTCTGTATGCCATCCAGTAAATGCAAAGACTAAATGTGTTTGTGTGCTGTCATCATGGACTCAGTCAGGTTCTGGTCTACCTGTCCTTCGGAGGGGCATTTTAAAATTTTGACAGGTTTAGACAGGTGTGAGTTTTTAAGTTTCACATCTGATTAGATTTTTTTACTTTTCTAATCCCATCTAGATTTTAAAATGCCCCTCTTAAAGATGGGTAGACCATTGCTTGGCTACAGGTATCTGCTTGAGAATCTATAACTATGGCAATCCATTGCCTTGTGTGGGCACGTGTGTTTGTCCACATTTGTGTGTGTGTGTTTGTGTGTGATTTGTGTTTGGATCAGTGGCAGCAGGAGTGGTGGTTGTCTTTAGTAAGTGGTTAACTAACGGTCAAGATCTTGCAAGAAAAACATCCCTGATCCTGGATGGGAGGAGTGGGGCGGTCAGGCTAAGACCTTATTCGAGCTCAGACTCTAGCGTCTGCAGCAGATGCAACCCCCAACCGCCCCCCCCCCCACACACACACACACACACACACACGCACAGCTTAAAATCTGCATCAGCAAGCTCCAATTCTGCACTTAATCTGCCTAACATACGTGCAGACTATACTTATACATCTGCGCTCCTGTCCCCCTTCTTAAGCTTTACAGGCCAAACAATATACATGTGCCAACACAACATGTGTTTTTCTCCTGTGTGATGTGGTCTGCTGATCAGCATCTGGGGTACAGAGTGCACTAGGTGCCAGTTTTATGGTAGAGTGATATGCTGTATAATTTATATTGGGGCAGTATATTCTGCAAACTCAATAAGTTAATCAATCGAAAAGAATTTAGTCTTAAATATTGCTCACCACGTGAGACATGCATCCTGTGGTTTGTTCTGAGTTCCAGCTTGGTGTCCCCCAAAGACATAAATATGCATGCAGTTTGAACACTTAAAAAACAAAAAACTTCCTTATTTTTATGAAAAATGGTCATAAAAGTAACTGAAATTTTCAATTCAACGTTAGCTCACAGCCTTTTTGTCTGTCGCCATTCCTTCAGGTGCTACCATCTGTCCTGCACAGCCGCTAATTGCTAATTGTGAAATATTAGCAGGAATTATGGGAATCCTGGATCAGCCAATTGATCAGATGAAGTGTGGATTACAGCCGGCATCAGCAGCGAAAGTCAACATTTCAGAACCGCATGGGCCTGAGAATTATTTTTTTTTTTTTTTTATACCTGAAAACTGACAAGACCCTGGACAAAACACAGCTGATGAATGCAGAGGTAGCAAGCCTGGCGATAAAACTTCATATAGGCAATGAGGAAGGCAACGGAGAGCCAGTCTGTTCACCTTCAGTGTACACAAATCACCTCATTTACAAATGCATATACACTCTCACAAATGTATCAATTTATGTGCTCTCAGAAATACAGTTAATCATAAAATGCACGTTTATATAAAAAATAAACCATAATCTGAACGCTCAACAAAGTGTCAGTAAACTATTGGCTACTCTATGCACTCACTGTCATGACACCTTATTCATCTGCACTCTTGTAATGGCAGTGATGAACCATAGCCTAAACAACACCCTTAAAAAGGCATCAACAAATAAATCCATGCACTCAGCAATGTGACTATCTACACAACTGGAGCAATAACAAGCATGTCAGACCTACAATCTCTCAGACGCAGCGGTAAACTGTAAATCTGCGCGTTTCCTAATGCAACAGTAATCTCTCATCGCTCTCACGTGCTCGAACGATAAACTCTATTGTGCTCACGACCTCGAGAGTGACGCGTAAGCCACATGCAAACGCGAACCGTAATCCTCTGAATATGCTGACATGAGAACCTTAACCTACTCGTCGTCTAAAAGGACGTCAAATTCTAATCTGCACGTTTGACATCTCCGCACCAATCCCGACTCGCACTTACAAGCAAAACAATGAGCCGTAACCTACATTCTTTATGCAACAATAGACGGTAAACTATCCCGTCACTAACCTAACAATAAATTGTTATATACGGACTCATAAACGTAACAAATACTCATCCATGCACTCGTGAATGTGACAATAAATTCTCACATAATTTGATCTCTTATCTGTTTCAAAAATGTCTTCTTTCACCCTCTCTCCCTCTCTCTCTCTCCCTCCCTCTCTCAAACATCTCACAAAACACCATAGAAACACACAAACTCTTCTATACAATCCAAAGGCGCGTGCGCGCGCACTCACACTCGGGTTCTCAACAAATGTTATTTTTATTTTCTGTGAAGAAGACCATAATACAGAACATGTGGGGCCCCCCTATAAAATGTAATACATTGCTCTTTTGACCTTGATGTAGAAGTTTTTGTAGAATACTCTCCCTGTAGTAATCTTTTGTTTCAAGTGTGTGTGTATCCATATGTGCGCTGTGTGCCTGTATGAGGTGTGCATGTGTTTGCATATACATGTGCATGTATGTTGTTTGTCTGTCTGAAGTGTGTGTGCTTGCTTTGACATGCATGGATATACTTAATGTGGATGAAGTGTGTGAGCATGCCTGTGAGCATGTTGTCTGTGTGTGACTATATGCCATCTTATTTTCTTTCCTTTTCAAGTCTGGTCGTAAATAAAGCTACTCAAACACACACACATTCAGACACACGCACACACACACACACACACACACTGCACTCTGTTCAGTAAAACACTGATTGTCTCCTCTGAGCACCTCCTCTGGTTTTACGGGCAGGTGGAGATGACATCTGTTTTGAAAGCTGTGCGATCGTTGATTTTAAGTACCCCTCGTAACTCCCCTCCCCCCCCCCATCCCGAGCCTGAGTCCCACTTTCAGCTCTTTATCTCAGAGGAACGAGGGAAGAGGGAGAGAGAGAGGGGGGATTTTCTTATCCTCTTAAACAGACAGGAGGGACAGTAAGGACCTGCTGTATGCTGGTCAGAGCTGTGGAGTCATTTTGTCATCACCTCTCCTCTGCTCATCCCTCTTTCCTGACTCCTCTTTTCTCTCCTTCTCATCTCCCCTCCACCTTTCCTCCTCTCCCTCTCCCCACCTGCCCCATCTCCCCTCTGCTCCTCTCCCCATCTCTCTCTCTCTCTCTCTCTCTCTCTACTCTGTAATGGGACGGTGGGCAGTGAGAGTCTCGCTGTGTAAAGGGGCCTCTACTTCAGAGCAGGAGCCAGCACTCCCAGGGAAAAGGGCATCTGCTCCACTCTCACTCACACACACACACACACACACACACACTCATGACCACACACGCACACATGCACATATGCACACACATGAACACTCACACGCGCGCTCATACACATAGACAAGCACACACACACACACACACACTCGCACATGCACACATTCACATGTACACGGACACTTTCACATGCACGCTCACACACACACATGCATGCTGACTGCAGCCATCACAAATGGGCAGAGCCACTAATCCTCACGCGACAGTGACCATTGGATAAGCTGAATTAATCAGTATTTGGTTTTGCTGGTTTGCACAGTGGTTTGCACTGCTACTTCATGTAAGGTTCTGAGTTTGAGTCCCAGGCTTGGATTTACCTTGCATCATGGATGCACGTTCTCTCCCTGGACTCTTCTCCCCAACTTCTGCGGATTTCCTCCAGGTCCCTCCCTGGTTTCCCCCCACAGCAATAACAGGGTCTACATGTCAGAATTAGCATCCCTGGCTAACTCTGGCGCGTGTACAGAAATGTTCATTAACGCACATTGACCTTGTCCAAGTGCACTAATGAATTAAAATGAGGCTGGTTACGGTCTGTTTCAGTGCAGCTGAGCCGGGGTTGAGCTCCGCTACATTCGTCACACACTGAGCACGACAGCGATTTTCACTCTGAGAAGAACCCCCACAAATTCCCCTGCCGTACAGGTCCATGACCATCACACGCCAATTATGACCCTAATGTCACGAGCTGGACAAGCATGGAACTGTCAAATCTGAAGTATATACGAGCACAGCTGCTGCGCACCGATAACGATGGCAGCCACATGCCGAACGTGATCCCGTTTTTCATGCATTAAAGATGACTGCGGCCAGCGCTCGCTGTCCGTGACCTTGACAATATGGCCGTGACCCATTAATTCAGCCGGAGCGTGTGCAGTTCAAATACAGCCATCACACTGTTGCCTGCCCTGTAATAACTTCAGTCACTGACACGAGTGCGATCTTAAATCTGACAACCTGATATCTATCATGTCCCATTACTCTCAACGGTCTGATCCTTTCAGGTCTCTGAACTGCCCATCAGTATAAGAGAGTACGTGAACGGAGAGTAAGTGCCCTGCCATGGATTGGTAGATTATGCTGGGTGTAGTACTGTGTTTTGTCCTTATGGGGGGGTAAACTCCATCTCCCGAGGGCCCTACAGGACGTAGTCAGTTAGGTAATGGATGGATGGATGGATGGAGAGTAAATTTGCAGCCATAACACAACTCGATCTGCTCCAGGCACATGGCTGAAGCTAACCAGGTGTGGGCTTGGTTAGTACTTGGATGGGAGACCACCTGTGAGAATCAAGTTGCTGCTGGAAGAGGTGTTGGTGGGCCAGTAGGTTGCAGTCTTCCCTCTGGTGGAATAATCCCCAATGCCCCAGTGCAGTGATGGGGACACTGTACTGAAGGAGACGCCGTCTTTCGCATGCGACGTTAAACCGAGGTCCTGACACTCTGTGGTCATTAAAGATCGTATGACACTCTTTGATAAGAGTAGGGGGTTCCCCGGTGTCATGGCTAAAGTCCCAACCTGGCTCTTTCAACCTGCCACCTAATCATCCCCTGATCTAATTAGCTGTGCAAGTTGTCCTCTCTCTCTCTACCTCAACCCCCTAGGGCTCCCTTGAAAAAGAGATTTCAATCTCAACGGGACTTCCCTGGTTACATAAAGGTTAAACAAAACAAATAAATAAATTTGTTGACTGTACTGACTTGTGGTCACAAAAATATTTTCACTCTCCAAATAGCAGAGTTCCATTTAAAACTCAGCTAATACTAGGCACAAATAAAGTTCTTGTTTTTCTCAGAGGAAAATGCAATGTTAGCGCAGGTAAGAATGCAGTGTCATCAGACATGGTGAGATTGTGTAACATATTGAACCTTTTTGATTTTCTACAGGAAAGTTTTTGGATTTTATGTGGTTACTCTCATGCACTCAGCATTCAAGTTCCAGCTTGCTTCGTCAAATTTAAATGTGCGGCAGGATCATTGCAACAAACTCCACCAGTGGAGACTAACACGTGGAGGAGCATGTTACACCTGTTTCTCGATGTTCTTGAAGGCCTTCAACACATCTATTGCAATCTTGTCTCTCTTCTAGTTACCACCTCAAACAAAATTTCAAAGGGGAAATGTGGTCGCCATGTCTGTTCATTTGTCTGCGCCTGTGTCCTAAAAAACTTACAAAACGCTCAAGTGTGGTGCAATACCTGTGTGCTCCACCAGGGGGCCACAATGTCGTAACAAATGAGCAGTAAGGTGGTCTGAAATGCTGATGTATGAGAACTTAAATGACTTGCCACAACATCGCTGATTTAGCCAGGAATTACCATATGCACTTGATCTGATGTTCGTAACTATGAATAACTGATATGATATGTGAATTGTGCCTCATCTGAACCATAGTCGTTCCTGTGACCTTCAACGCAAAAACATGGAGCCAAAATCCCACAACAATGTCACAGTGAGAAGGTTTTCCTTCTAAAAAAAAGTCTGATTAACACTGAATTGCTGGACTGATATGCAAAAGCATCTCTCCGCTCGCTCTGTTTTCACAAGCTGCTATTCTACAGGAATTGGCTCTAAAGCTAGTTAGGGTGGCAGTTACTGCCGCCTGCTGATTGGTCAGAGTTGAGTGTGACGCTCTGACATTCCGTATTCAGGGCAGAAGAGACCCGCCAATCAAACGGACGGGCGGTGTCGCCTGCCAAACTGTGGCTCTGTCCTTCAACATCTTTAACAAGGAGGACGGCTCTAATTTCACTCACTCACTATTCCCTCTCTCTCTCTCTGTCCCCCCTCCCTCTCTCTTTCGCTCCCTCCTGGTTTTCTACAATTCCTTTTCATCTTTCTCAACCCTGTCTGGAAACCTTGAATGACTGTTTTTCATTAAAGCGAAAACTACAATTGAGAAGCTGCTGGAGTCTTCTCCCTTCACACTTGTTCATCTCTGTCTGAGGTTCGTATCTACATAAGCAAATGAACCTCTCTCTCTCTCTCTCTCTCCAGACTCTGTGTAAACTCAAACATCTCTATCTCTCTCTCTCTCTCTCTCTTTCTCTCTGAAGTGAGTACTCTGCAAAAACACATACCTCTCCGTATCTGGAATGTGTACTCTACAAAAACATGCAGCACTCTCTCAGGAGATTGAACTGTACACAGAGACACATAGTATCTCTCTCTTTCTCTCTCTCTGTAGAATGTGTATTATTCCAACGTGTACACAAACACACACCTTTATCTGGAGTGTTCCCGTTACACACACACACACACACACACACACACCCCTCTGTCTCTCTTGAGGAAGAGTCATAAAAAATGTACTTGTCAAGCAACATGCTGACAGCTGTGGGACTGTGAAAGTATGCGTGTTCATGCGTTGTTGTGCCTGCAATCAATCTTAACCTCGTCTGTAATGGTATAATCGCCAGCCCCACTAGCCTCGTCCCAAAGGATGTTCAGCTGGTTCTTCTAGGAGCCATTTTCATTTTAATTACCGAACATGTCTCGCATGCTACTCACTCCATCTTTCTCAAAGGCATATTCCCCATCTACGACTGACTACACATGCTAATATCGCCTTCTCTGGCTTCAAGTGTGTGTGTATGTGTGTGTGTGTATGTCTGTTTCTGGACACACACACACACACAAACACCAACATATTGTCTCTCATGGTTCCTTCAGATGCACAATTACTGCCTATGCAAGTAAACGCATACAGTAGATGGACGACATATCAGAAGCATCCCTGAAAAATGCCTTTAACTTTGAAGTATCTGACTATCAATTACATAAGCAGGTTATTCCTATTCATTTGATCACTACTTAGCTGCAGATTTCTGCATGAAGGAGGTCTAAACCAGCGGCTTTTGGCAAGGTAAGTCTACAAGGTGGAACGAAAACTGTCCTAGAGTTTCAGGGGGGCAAACAGGCGGTGCCTGAATGTCCAGGGGGCATATTATTTAAGGCGGCAAAGGGAATAGAGTCAAAGATTATTGCCAACACAAAAAAACAGCGTCTGCAAGAAGAGAATGGCGGCCACATGTAAAGTATCTCTGCCACAGTCAGACTGACACTTGTTACGATGGTCACTAATAAACAACTCATCACAGCACTAAAAACTCCCCACAGAATTGGATCTGTCCACATCTGTGCCAGTCTCTGAAAAAACAGAATGTCCTGCGCTTTTTAAAGCTGGAATTTATGGCGGTGCTTCCAGTGGTTTGCTAACACCCCAGTATGTTTTCTCCCTCACATCCACACACAAACACACTCACACACAGCGATGCTCACGTTCTGAGTCAATGTTGTCATTTCCTCATTTAAATCTCACCACCTGTGATACCCTAGCTGTGTTTGTGTCTGGAACTGTCATGCACGGAAAGACTATTTGACCTGTACGAGGTGAGACTGCTACCATAGCGGTTTCAAACTTAAGTCCTCAAGGGCCTCAGGTGTCTTCAGGTTTTTTGGTATTTCCATCCAATTAGCAGCTAACTCAGGCCTCATTAGCAAGGTGCGTGGACTCCTTAGCCAATCAGTGTCTTAAATTAAGCACATAAGTGCCAAAACAACCCAAAACCAGGAGACACAGTGGCCCAGCACTTGTGTACGATGGGAGAAGTGAGTCCCAATAACACATGGATTCTCTATCACAGTGAGAGAGGATATAATTTCTTGGAACACATGGAATTCTCAATGTCATTGGCAGACAATCTTATGCCCTAAACAGTGGATTCCCGATCACAATGATCGAAGAACAAAGTCCCTATAACACACGGGATTCTCTATCACAGAAAGAGAGGATCTAATTCTCAAAAACACATGTAAGATTCCCTATCATAGAAAAAGAAGATACTATTCGCTAAAATGCTTGTAGAATTCCCAATGACGGTGAGAAGATCCAATTTCCTTAAAACAAATGTAGAATTTCTTGTCATTGAGAGAGAAGATTTATTCCCCAAAACACATGAACAGTATGATTTCCAGTTCCAGTGATAGAGAATCCAATTCCCTTAAGAACATGCAGGATATCAATCACAATGACTGAGGATTTAATTTCTTAAAACAGATTCAGAATTCTGGTCAAGGTGATGGAGGGTCGAAGTTACTATTAAACCTTTAGAATTCCTGGTCACACCAGCTACTAGGGTCTGTAGCATAACTGACCATCAGAGAGAGAGGTCCGGGATACGAGAGTCCCAGCATCATGATTCAAGCATGTTTAATAACAGCTGCAGGAGGGGCTTGTGTGACTGAACCGTGCGCAAACACACACCGCAAGCACACACACACACACACACAGATCTCCCTCTCCCACAAACACACAAACAGTCACTGATACACACAATCCTTCCCCCCACATTTAAAAATTCTCACTCATTTCACAGACTGCGCTCATACACACAAACTCTCAAGGTGAAGATAAAACAGGTAGTTCAACACACAAGTGCACACACACATTCACACAAACGCTTACACATGCTCATAAACACACACATTCACACAAACGCTTGCACACGCTCATAAACACACGCAGATCCACACAAACTCATTCACTTCTGACACTTTGGCAACAGGGGGTCCCGTCCAGCCAATACTTACATAAATCAGTGCCATTATCAATCAGTACTCCTGTGAGTCAGTGTTGGTCAGTACCTCAGTCCATGATTTGCGGTCTGTACCCTTGTCAGTTTCCAGTCAGTATTATTCAGTACCGCTGTCAATCCATCTCGTGAGTTTTTCAGTCAGTCAGCGTTGTCAGTACCCCGATCAGTCAGCACTGATCAGAATCCCAGAGCATCCCCTGTCAGTCAGTAGTGGTCAGTTCCACCAGTTAGTCCTCAATTAATGATTTGTGGTCAGTACTTCTGTCAGTACCCAAGTCAGTCAGTACCTCAGGTAGTTAGTCCCGGTCAGTACCCCAATCATTCAGTATTGATCAATTCCCCAGTTAGTCCTCAATCAGTCAGTAGTGGTCAGTACCTATATCAGTACCCAAGTCAGTCAGTACCCTGGTCAGTAAATATCAATCAATACCCCAGGTAGTCCCCAGCCAGTCATAAGTGATCAGTACCTCTGCCAGGACCTAAGTCAGTCAGTAGCAGTCGGTACCGTAGTCAGTCAATATTGATCAATACCCCAGTTGGTCGTGATCAGCACTGCTGTCAATACCCAAGTCAGTCAGTACCATAGTCAGTCAGTATTGATCAATACCCCAGTTTGTCCTCAGCCAGTCAGTAATGATCAGCACCTCAGTCAGTATCCAAGTCAGTCGGTGCCTCAGTCAGTCAGCATCAGTCAGTACCCCAGCTCAGTACATCGCGCCACAGAGCGACTGAAGGTGATGCATTACCTGTGTTTGCGCTCCGCATCCATCCCGGTCTCCCTGAGACGCATTCCTCGTCTGTAGCTTCTGCCGTCCTTTTTTTAGTTTCTTTCCTCCTGCTCTTCTCTCTTTCTCTCCCTCCCTCTCTCACACTCACTCTCTCTCTCTATCTCTCTCTCCTCACTTGTTAGAGTCTGTTCCTGTGTGGCTGCGCTGCTGTGAGGCAGTCATGTTTCCCTGCTTCTCTCTTTGGCAGAAGGTCATATTATCTCTCGCTGGTTGGAGGGGTGTGTGTGCAAGGAAAAGCAGTTGTGATGGAGGGATGGGGAGGGTCACTAAACGAGGGGAAAGCAGTGGACAGAGGTGTGTAGGGAAGGGAAAGAGGGATGAGGAGGGAAAGAGGGATGTTAGCCCTGCGCAGGTGGTTCACTCCTGTCAGGCTCGCTGTTCCTCGTAAGGTCGAATCTGGCGACCCTCCCGCTCCTCTCAGGGTTAATCAGAGGAGGGAGGGATTGTAGTGGGAACAAAGGAAACTCTCCAGAAAGTTGCAAAAGACGTGAGGGAGAGGACGAGAAGATTTTGCGCCCAAGCGGCTGCCGGTGATCTTGCGCCCCAAATGCCAACACTGGCGAGGACCCGGAACTTTCCGCCTATCGCCGTCCCGTTCTGTTCTGGAGCTCCCGTTCCCGGTTCCGTGTCGAGGAAGTGCAAGAGGCGACCGAGGAGCACTCCATCCCAAAACCCCACCCCCAACTCCACACCACTCCCAAACCAAGAAGCAAAACTCAACCGTCGTGACACCACCTCGGCCCCCCCGGCCCCTTAGGTCCGGATCGATACAATCGACTGCAAAGCCCTTCCATTGCAAAAAAACGCACTGCTGGATGTCCCAGATACAGACAAGACGCAAGGCTGGTGGAGGAAGTAGGAGTGGCTGATGATGTGGCGCGTTCGGCGGAAGAAACAGCAATGGGTCGAACTCTCCCTCTGTCACAGGTTGTTGCAGGATTCCTGTACCTGTTGGTTCTGTGTTTTGTTTTGTTTTTTTAAGTCCTGGACCCCCTCCAGGTCCACAGCGGCTGTGTTTCGCGCCAGGGGACCCTCAGCGTCTCCCGGCGGAGTTATAATCCTGGATCCGCCACTGCGCGTCACAGCCCGGGCTTCTGAGCCCCGATCATTATGTCGTGAGGATTTATTCTCTCTCTCTCTCTCTCTCTCTCCATCTCTCTAACCTCTTTGCTCTCTCTCACACTCTCTCCCTCCCTCTCCATCCACCCCTCCCCTCTCTCTTTTCTTTCCTCCTCTCTCTTTCTCTCTCCTCTTTGTATCTCTCTCTCAGTCCATTCTCTGAGGAGATAAATTCCATTACTCAGTCTTTAAGTGTCCTCTCCATCTCTCTCGCCCAATCTATCCACCCTTTTCCTCCACCTTTCCTCACAACCTGAATCTTTCTACGCCCTGTCTGTCTGTGTCTGTCTTTGAATCTATTAATTTTATCTATTTATAATGCATTTTAAATATTATTTTACCAGGGAAGTTATTTGAGAACATGTTTATATTTTCTGGAATGGGAGGAATTCCTGATCGAACACCTATAGGCAGGGTCAAGGATAAAGACCCTGGAGTGGCTGGGGGGTTAAGGGCCTTTCTCAAGGGCCCAATAGCAGAGTTCTGCCTGAATTCATCTCTGACAGCAACTCTCCTGTTGCTGATTAAATGTCCTGCTACACTGTCACCCCTAAGTTTGAGCGAAGATCACACATCCTCACTAAATATCCCAGCATTCCTTTGGTGTGGGAGTTGTTGCCCTTGATATGATCAGTTATGTGTGTTTACCAGGGCGACAAATAGGCCAAGGCCATGTTTAGTGAGCCATCTCGCCCTACAGGAGATATGACTGGATCTTTATGATTGATTGATTGCATTTGATATGTTTTTCATCTGTGTGGATATCCCATGGAATTCACAGGACTTAAGTGGTCCACTTGTCATCTCAGGGTTGAATGTTTGATGTAAGACTCAATTCTGTCAGAAGTAACGGTACGGTGCATGCCTCATGGTGATGGAAAGGCATCCTCAAAGTTTTCCTTGAGGAAACGGCTGCAGTATTTGCACAATTTAAAGCATGTCTTCTTTTTAAATTTACATTCAACAAGTGCATTTCTGCGCGTATTGAAACCCCATACAAGGCTATTTGTTTAACGTTACTCGTTTGAAGATGAACGAGGTCATCTGACAAAGAGGGTCATTAGAGGGTAGTGGGAATACGATACGGCCGACGGAATATGATTTTGTCTTCTGAATTCACAAAATGTTTCTCTCGTCTCTCCCCTCTCGCGGAGCAAAGGCGCAAGTTTCAAACTTGATTGAGTTTTTCGATGTTGCGACCGATGCACCTCGGGGCTCGAAGATAGGCTAACCACACACAGGCTGAGTCCGACTGCGAGAAACAAAGGGGAAATAAAACGATCTCCGTGGGTCTCAGAAAAACACACTGCCCGCCATAAATATGAAAGACGGCTTTGTTTTTATAAAGATAGCAGATTTTCCAAGTTTTTTTTTTTTTTTTTTTTTTTTTTTGCATGTCCTTCGCGCACTTTCTGATTTACAATCCGTTCCTCGCGCGCAATTTCTTTCCCACGCGCACTTAGTATTCGGAATATTACATGTCTTGAAATGGCAAATGTAATAGAGCTGTTTAGAGTCTCCATGTTTTATTTTACTGCTGTTTTTGCTGGTGCCCTGCAAGATTTTAACATTCTCAAAAGAGTATGCGATGTGTTACATTAGGTTTCTCCAGCGTAATAACAATGCTATCGGCTTTTTAGCATAATAACACCGCTGAGGGTTTCTTTAGCGTAATTACGTTGCTGTCGTTTTTTTAAGCGGAGTGACTTCGCCGCTTTCATCCTGATTAAAATCTCCTGCAATTTGTGTTGGACGCTCGTGATTCGCATCGCCGAGGGAATCTGATGGGGCGCGAGAGACCGGCGAGAAACCAGAGGCTCTACAGATGACGGAGGGCCCTTAGACCAGTGTGTAAATATGCTTTCAAACTCTCTTTCCCTCGTTTCTCTCCCCACCTTTCTCTCCTTCTCTCTCGCTCCATCTCTCTCGCTTTCTCTCCCTCTCTCTGTTGCTTCCGATCTCTATCTCTCCATCTCTCTCTTTCTCTCATTCCCAAATTTTCTCTCCATGCATCTCTCTTGTTTTCTGTCACTGCCCTGCGGGTAGGTCCTAATTCAGAGAGTAAATGTCCTGCCATACATTCCTTTAACCCAGGCTAACAGCCCATTTTCACAATGAGTTCTTCCTTTTGCCTTAAGAATTATGTCCATTAACGAGTCCAGGTGGTTGGAACAAAACACTGGAGTGGACTTCTATTTTCTGAAACTGGATTCTGCACCATTGCTCCTCAAATTTCTCTCTCTCTCTCTTCCTCTCTGCTTTTTCTTTCCCCCACCATCGCTAGCCTCGCTCATTGGTCCTCTATGTCTTTCTTATATCCAAATGAGCTTTATTGGCATCGAACGGGTACTCTTAAATTGCCAAAGCATGCAGTGTCATAACAAACAAATCAAGCACAGGCAACAGCAATCTGTCACTCAGTTTCAGAAGTGCCCTTCCAGGTTCTGATCGATCGCTGTTTCACTTTTGACCATTGAGGAGGCCTTAAAAGTTAAAAGCTTATTTGCTGTTGACTCATTCAATTTTTGCGCATTTTTCTGTGAAGCGGAAAAAATGGTGGAAAAGACTATCCACAATGATGCTCACGAAATAAGGATAAAACCAAGAATACTTTAAAGGGAAACAAGGAAAACCTCAAAAATATGAGTGAATAACTATAAAACATCCATAAAAAGACATCCATCAAAACACTGATTAAGCCCCTCTTGGTAAAGCCGAACAGTAAAAACAGAGCGAGGGATGGAGGGAGAGAGAGGTGATTAAACTGTTAGAGGTCAGGGGTTTGTAAGAAGGGAGGGAGGGACTTGATTTTGAAACTTTCTTTACTGGGATATTGTTCAAAAATGACATCTACCGCAACTTGAAAGGAAGCAAACAAGCTGAAAAAACACTAGCTCAACGTGTGAGAGGAGAGAGGGAGAAAGAGAGAGAGAGAGAAGGCGAATGTTTCATCCTGTCAGGACCGAAAGGTTGGTGAGCAGCCTATCACGAGATGCAAGGTGTGACCTGCGCAACCAAAAACTACTGTTGTTACGGGGAAAAAAATTTAACTGTTTATGTCTAGTTTATGTTTATGCATATGATTTTTACCATTTAAATTTACAATTTATGCCATCATTGCATGTGTGCATATGTTTTCCTTTTTTATGAAAAGGTTTGCAAACATTTAAACCCCTGTCAGGAGGGTAATATGCTTTCACCAGCATTTGTTTGCTTGTTTGTTAGTTTATTCATTTGTTTGTTCATTGGTAGAGCCTAGCTGGGCTGAATGGCCTGTTCTCACCACCCATGTTGTTTTGTTATGAGATATCTCAAAAATTTATGGATGAATGTCAATTAAATTTTGTTTGTTGATAGATACTGTGCTTAGAAGGAAGTGATTACATTTTGGCGAAGATCTGACTCATATTTGTGATCCAGGACGCAAAAGAATTTCCATTTGTGTAAAAACGGCACTTTTGAGACTCGTTTAACACTCACGTTCAATGTTTATTCTTCTGCCAACAAATTTCAAAACAGTGGAGGTAATGCGCTCTCTGAGTGTCTTCTAGTTACGAAATGTAGTTCTTGCCAATAACGTGTATTGAACTGTATTCGGCGAGTGAGAGAGAGAGAGGGAGAGAGAGAGAGCTTTGTCCCCTTCAACGTGTCTGTTTCTACGTTTCTCCTGGGAGGCTTTTGGAGGGGATTCACCTGTTCCTCACGCAGTGAGGCGCAGAAATGTGATCCTGCGGTGCTGCTGCAGTACCAGCTGCTGCCCGGTGCCCAGCGGTGTCCTGACTGCCATAGTATCTCCCTGCCTGGGCTGTTTTCCATCTGCACAGCAGGGTGACTGGGGCAGCCTGCCTGGCACCAAGAAGGTTGTTGATTCAAAACCCAGTGTTGTAGCTACACCCAGAAGATTGCTGGTTCAAAACTCAGTGTAGCAGCAGCATCCAGAAGATTGCTGGTTCAAAACCCGGTGTAGCAGCAGCACCCAGAAGATTGCTGGTTCAAAACTCAGTGTTACAGCAGCACCCAGAAGATTGCTGGTTCAAAGCCGGGTGTAGCAGCAGCACCCAGAAGATTGCTGGTTCAAAACTCAGTGTTGCAGCAGCACCCAGAAGATTGCTGGTTCAAAACCCAGTGTTGCAGCAACACCCAGAAGATTGCTGGTTCAAAACCCAGTGTTGCAGCAACACCCAGAAGATTGCTGGTTCAAAACCCAGTGTTGCAGCAGCACCCAGAAGATTGCTGGTTCAAAACCCAGTGTTGCAGCAACACCCAGAAGATCGCTGGTTCAAAACCCAGTGTAGCAGCAGCACCCAGAAGATTGCTGGTTCAAAACCCAGTGTTGCAGCAACACCCAGAAGATTGCTGGTTCAAAACCCAGTATTGCAGCACCACCCAGAAGATTGCTGGTTCAAAACCCAGTGTAGCAGCAGCATCCAGAAGATTGCTGGTTCAAAACCCAGTGTTGCAGCAGCACCCAGAAGATTGCTGGTTCAAATCCCAGCATAGCAGCAGCACCCAGAAGACTGCTGGTTCAAAACCTGGTGTTGCAGCAACACCCAGAAGATTGCTGGTTCAAAACCCAGTGTTGCAGCTACACCCAGAAGATTGCTCGTTCAAAACCCAGTGTTGCAGCAGCACCCGGATGGTTGGTGGTTCAAGACCCTAGGTAGCCACAATGAAATTGGTAGTTTCTAGGCCCTTGAAAAAGGCCCTTAACCCCACATTGTCCTTGAGGGGATTCACCCCTGCTTTGTTTAATCAACAATAAGTCACTTTGGATAAAAGTGTCAGCTGTATGCATTCTTATTGTACACCTCCAGCATCACATTGTCTCTGTGCCTCTGTGCTGTCCACAGATCATATTCTCCGACAGTGAAGTATAAGTATTTGGACGGTGACGCAATTTCAAAATTACTGCTCAATTCAATTAATATTTATTCACTGTCTGCACTTTAGTTTGATATTTATATCCACACTGAGTACACCATGTCATCATTTTTAGCGTTCTAACATTATTTCACTGTCTGAATAATTATTTGCGAACTGTCCAGTGAGTATTTTGGCCTGCTCCTTACTGATTTGATGCTGCAGCAAGCTACGGCCTCCACACTGCTCTTACAGGGTTAGGAAGGGGATGAATTATTATAAACCTCACCATATAACATCTCGCTGGAGCATCAAGACCCCCCAGGTGCCGAGGCTACTGTGCTGCTAAGGTAGTCAGAGCACTAGGTGGTTGCACATACTGTACAGTCCGTATGTATTTGGTAGGGACCGTCAGCTCCAATATTACGGGTGTCGGTTCCAACTGCGCGGGAACTACTGCCGTTTTTGAAACATTGCGTCGTCCGAATACTTATGGACGGTGCTGCGTTTTCAGAGATCCAGTGGAGGGTGCGACACATAGGGGGATTGTCCTCAAGACTGCATCTGGGACGTTACAGCTGGGGAATCAATAATAACTGTCATAAAACAAAAATTGCCTATTGCGCTTTAAAGGATTCCTGTCCGCTTTTATGCGACAATATTTTATTTTACGTGGGTGCTTATGGGGACTCTTGATCTCAGTTCGGGGGGATAATCGCGCGGAGTATAGAAAGAGTAGCATCGTGCGGAATTCCATTTGCTGGGATGACGTTACACGCCCTTAGAAATACAATTACAATGCTGGTATATTTTTGTCTCTTGAAAGTTTGTGTGAAATGGAAGTTGGACATAACAAGTTAACGTAATATGACGCATATTGGTGTGAATCAACAGAAACAAGTCTTTCAGCAGAATTTTCGATTCAACTGATTTTAATTGCGGCCGCGCATTCCGGACTGCGGCCCTATGCTCCCGCGTGAAAGGACGTTGATTGCTGGGGAGGAGATAATCGACAGTCGCGCCAATTTTGATGCTTGCCGCCGGGACACGATGATGCCGTGACTGAAGCAGAATTGTTTTCTGGGAATCTGGGCGGAAACAAATTGAGTGTGAAGGTATTGCCGTATTATTATCTGCTTGAATGTTCCCTGAAAATCTTAGTCATATTCTTTGTGTGCCAGTGAGCAACTTTTACAATAAAAAGAGGTAGGCCTACAAATTAATCATCAGACCCAATTATTTAATGGTACAATGTATTCAAAGAATATCACTCTGGAGACAATGCTTGTCCATTTATCATTGGAGTACAGAGGGTGGCATTACGGTGCACCGGATTCCACAGGATGGCAATATAGAGAGTGGCATTGCAGAGATTGGTATTCCTTATGACATTATGGAGAGTGGCATTACAGTGGATGGTATTGGCATTACAGATGAGCACCACTGAGGTATTTGCTAACTGAAAGGCCCCTGTGCTCTTGCCTTTACTAAACTGTGCTGTGGTACGTGGAGTTACTGTCTGCATGTGGAAATTATCGATGGTTTTTCCCAGTGAGTTATTTCAGTGAGGTCCTGCACTGAAATGCCCAACTCTGCTCTCTGGGGAGACAGAGAACAACCACGTATTCATCAAGCCGTAAAAAAGCATGAGTGCTGATCTCAGACCAGTGATCAATCCCTCCCTGTTACCACATGGGCAGTTTAGGGGACAATAACAAACTGGTCCTAGATCAGCACTCTCACTTTTTTAATTGAATTGTGTGTACTTTCCTGTTCTGACTGACATTAGAGTGAATTTCCACGTTGTAGTTTTAAAGTTTGTCAGTCTGTCGCTGTCTGTAGGACAGGGGTCTCAAACTGGTCCATAAAAGGGCCGAGGGGGCTACAGGTTTTCAGTCCAACCAAGCAGAAGCTCACCTGATACAACTAATTTAATCAGCTGATCTCAGCCTGCACAGTCAATTAGTTGTATGAGGCGTGATTCTGCTTGGCTGGAATGAAACCTGCAGCCTCTTGGCCCTTTTATGAAGCAGTTTGAGACCACTACTGTAAGAAGTTGTGTGTGTGTGTGTGTGTGTGTGTGTGCGTGCGTGTGTGTGTGTGTACATAGTGCAAGTGCTGCCAATGTGACTATAGAGTCTACTTATTCAGTTTCTGAGCTGGTGCTTTTATCTAAAGCAGCTTACAGTTGATTAGGGCTAAATCCCTTCTGGATCATTTAAGGATTTACGGGCCTTCATCAAGGGCCCAAAAGCTGCATTGATGGTACTGAGGCTCCATTGGGTCTTGACCCACCAACCATCTGAATCCCAGTCAGATTTTCTGGTCAATAGACTATTGGCCACCATATGCTGTCAGCTATGCAGTGACTGTGCTGCCTCTGTTTTCCATCTGTGCCACGTCTGAACTGTGTCTGTATTGCGTCTGTAATGTGTCTGTTATCCCTCCCAGCCCTGTCACGGATGTCAAACGCTCCACGGAAAAGCCGTCTGCTTTGGAGAGACACCCCGCTGCGCTTGCTCAGCGACAGGGAATAGAGCCAATCTGCTGCTCTCCAGCACAATCGATTACGAGTCCTTGAACTAAATGTGAAATACATTTGGTTCATCTGATTGAAAAAAAAATATTGTGCTGGGACAACCTGCCTTTGGAGCAAACTCTTAACTCTTACCCACCACCCAAGTGCCTTTCCCTCCATAAACTCCCAAACCTTGACAAAATTTGACGCAAACTTGATTTTTCACTTTGAGCATGTGAACAGCAGGGTAGAGAAAATCGAAACGAGACACAGTCTCCTTTTAATAAGTCCTGTTTTTATCAGCTGTGGCCTGTCTGATTTTTATTTTTTTTCATCATTCAACCGTATCAAAACAGGCTTGAAAATGAGATGCATTATTACTAGAAATAATCTGTTAAAAATGCGGCAAATCAAATTCTGAAATAAAGCACAGTAATTGCACTTTACATGTCCTGTAAGAATTAAGTGAAAAGTCATGATTGTCAGACATGCAAAAGCTTAGCTTATGAAAAAACTCAGACAACACTTCACTGGTGGAGTTTCTATTCTTCGGTGCTCATAAGATTCTTCTAAGCACCATAAATGGAGCTCCTTACCAAGCCAGCCAGATTTCTGTATCTTCTCATGCTCTTCCCAGTGAATTTGGCCCTCAGTCTTACTAAGCAATTGAGGACCCCAGTGCTAAAACTACTTAAGTCAATTTTGAGAACATTGAGGAGGTGGACTTCGGTAACTATGAAAGGCGGTTTCCCAGCCTTACCTCACAGTCTGTGAAAATGTGACTTTAGTTGCTTTTAGCTCTAGGCTCTTCAATTTTAAGTCCAAAAACACACTCTCTGAACGAGGACATCCAAGTGTCAAGCTCAGGCTTAGGGTCATGAACAGAAAGACTTAAAAACAGCGTCTTCCCCAAAAAAAAAAACAGTGTAAAAGGTCTGCTGAAAGCCTGTGCTGGATTTGCACCTCACACTCTGCACTTCACTCACATCCACATTTAATGGACATTCTGTCCTTTTATTCCCTTAAGCCGCTTTCACACCGGACGCGACACTAATTTTTCGCACGACAGATTACGTTCAAAGTCAATGCAAAGACGCGAAATGTCTTTGCATTAACTTTGAATGTAATCTGTCGTGCGAAAAATTCGTTTCGCGTCCGGTGTGAAAGCAGCTTTATATTTATATTAAATGTTTATATTTATATTTAATGTTTTTTTTTTTTTACTTGATATGCTGCTGCTTACTTGATATGCTGCTGTTAACTCATGTGCTGCTGTGATAAGGAGGGCTGTCAAACAGAATTTCGTTGTATGGGAATGTGCAATGACAATAAAGAATCTGCTTATCAAGTGAAGAGCAACTCTCAAACTGCTATGCAGTTCTCCTGGTGAGAGAATGTTCCGGGTGAAATACCCATTCTGGCGGAGTTAAACAGAGCCAGTAGGAGCAGCCTAACCTGCGGCAGGTGTCCGTTAGCGGCAATACCTTCCCGCCTAATCCTCAGGAAGTCCCGGGACCAGATTTCCTGCGGGAATTAACACAGAAATCTCAGATTTTTTGGCTCTGGAAGAAGGGGTTTATCATCTCTCTGTGTCCTTGTCCTTATCGCACTCAGCCCAGGCAGGGGGTGAACCTTTCGAGTTTGCCACGTACGGCGACTTCTCATCCTGCGCGTCGGCTCCAAAAACCCCGTGGGAGGTTGGGGAACGAGGAGCCGGACTTTCTCCTGGTGCTCTGTGAAGAGTGGAAGTGTGTGATTCGAGAGGTTAAAAGGAAAGAGAGAATAGAGGTGGAGAGAAGTGGAGTCGTGCTCGACAAAGCAGAGCAGTGAGTTCTGGAGGACAGTGTTGCGCTGTGGGTTGATTAGCGCAGTTCTCCTGTGATATTTGGGTAAACCCATTTTCAACTGGGCAGCCTTCATCCATTCATCCATCCCTCCATCCATCTGTCACTGTCGCAGGAGGTGCATCTTTCTCAAGAATGCTCTGTCAGAGTACAGGTATCAATAGGTAGGAACACATCCTGTCCAGTTTGCTACTCTATAGCAATGATTTTTTTCCTACTCACAGTTCATGAAATTTACATCCTAACCTTTCTTAAAATTAACCTTCACTATCTTTTCTTGTTTTCTGCGAGGAGCCAATAAAATGATGCATTTTCACTGTGATCCCCCCCCCCATTTGTGAGTGAGTCCTCAACAAAAAAACAGAACACCAAGGTTTTCAAATTATAGTTTTGATCAGGAGCTCGGGAAACGGTTATAAGGCGTCCCTGTCCAGGCTAAACCCTGCTGCACCGACGCTGGCCCGTATCGGATAAGATCGTGCACCCCTAGTCTCGCTGACAGCGCTGCGTGCACCATCTGCCTCTGAAACGAGGGAAGCTTCTGGTCGTGTGACACCGGTTTCCGTTGCGCTAGTGCCGTGTAACCGCGGTAAAATCAGCCTGAGAACACAGGGTTCTTACCGAACCACGTTGACCTCTGAAGGGGGAAATATCGACTCTGACATCCTGCTCGTAAACACCTGCAGCGCTGGCCTGTCCGGGCGGCCGCTTGTCACAGTGTGGCGTTTTGTTTTTTCCACGCGTTTTTTTTTTTTTTTTCAGAACAGGTTGTTCCTCCAGGTTTCGGTTTATTAATAGCCCGCGTTTCCCGCGACAGACGCGCGATTGGGAGGGAACGAAGGCCGATTTTGGCCGCCGGAGCTCTCCTGGGAGCAACCAGATTTATACAGACGTCTCTGAGTATTGAGCAACAGTGGCTCACCTTACGTGCCGGAGCTCCCTTCTCTCTGTCGAACTCACCTCCCTTCCTTCTCTCTTTCTTCCCTCTTGCTCTCTCCCTTCCTCTTTTTCTCTTTCCTCCTCTCTCCCTCTGCTTCTTTTTTCTTTTCCCTCTCTTTCCTATTGTGCTGTCGTTCTTTCTCTCTCTCTCGGTCATCCCTCTCTCCTCCCATCCCTCCCTTACCCTTTAATGTCTCTCATCCCTCTTTCCTCTTGCTGTCCTTCTTTTTTTTTGCTCTCACTCTCTCAGTCCTCCCTCTCTTGCTTTCGCTCTCTCACACTCCATCTTACTTTCTGTTCACCATCTCACTCTCTCCTCCTCTGTTCTTTCTCAATTATATTTTGCACCTGTTTTTACCCTGCTGGAAGGGGGGAGGGGTTTTGTTTTAGGTGCTGTTTGTTTATTTTCTTTTCTGTCAGCATTTTAGCACAAAAAATGGTTTAATAAAACTGCAGTAAAGTTTCAGGAAAGGTGGGCAGTGGTCCAAGGGTCAGTTGATAAAATTTGGACCTAACTGGGTCAAGGTCAAGGTCACTGAAGAATCGAAAATCGTTTAAAATGTATGTAGTGCCTACGTGCTCCACTTGTTATTTTCCTGCATTCAGTAACCTCTAAAGATGCCTCTTGGGCACTACGCTGCAACACTTTCTGCAAAAAACACATTTATTTCCCCCGGACATTTCCAACTGGCATCTTCTGCTTTTTTTTTTTTTTTTGGAAAGGCATAAGGCAGGTGCAACACACTGTGTTTAGAATCCCATAAATCTTGACGTCACGTTACCTGATTTTTCTATATAATATTGTGTCATGCTCATGTGAGTGCGTACGTGCTGCGAGTTTTGTCATATCCAGAGGTTTTATCATATTTGTCACCTTTATGCTTTAATCAGTACGGGCCAAAACGTGGTCCTTACGCGGGCCCGTCACTCTTATAAAGCAAATTCCACCACTGACCCATCACAACACAGCGGACCAGCTCGACCCGGGTTACTGTCTTTATTAGGTGCCGCTCACATGACGGCGCGCACATGCTGAGTTTGAGCGCAGCATGCACGGTCTCACGCAACAAGCAGCGCAAGTGAAGCTGATATGTCATTGCCCCCTAGTGGCCACTAATGGGAAATTCACTCGAGGTGAGTTGAGCTCATTAGAGACAGGATGGTAACAGGTGTTAACTGCTGTGAGAGTCAGAGATGGATGGTGAGTGAGCATGTGACGTTGGAGTGCGAGGGTGTGTGTGTTTGAGTTCGAGTGTGAGGATGTACATTCGTATGAACGTTTTTCAGAATGAGTGTGTGTGTATTGATTATTTTGTCTTGAAATGGGGTAATGAAAACAGATCGACCATCCTGTAACAATAATAATCATGAAAACTAATGAGTATGTGCATTACTCCAGAACACCGACTCCCTCCACACACACACACACACACACACACACACACACTCATCCTTGTACTTGTATCTTCATGAGGACATTACATTGACGTCCATTCATTCTTTCTCTGTCTCTACAACCTTTCCCTAATGTTAACAAAAACAAACATGACTAACCCAAACCCTTGCCCTGACCTTAGCCTGTCCCTAATTCTAACCTTAGCCCTAACCTTAATTAATAAGTCACAATTTGCTTGTTTAGTCGTGACTTCCCAATTATGTCCCCACTCTGTAGGAAAAAAATATTTTTTGGTTCTTACTTTGTGGCATGTAAATGAACACACACACACACACACACATACACACACACACACACACACACACACACACTTCCATCTTCTAGCATACACTTCAGGAACATCAATTTGAACAAGAACTTTAATCTCATATTTATTCTTACATTTTAATGCCCCTTTTTTGCTCAGCATTGTAAATTCTGTGACCAAAAAATACTGAACAAATGAGCCTGTTTGACTTGTAATTGCCAATGCAGTATGCTCATCCCGCTTTCTGAACGCTAAGCGTTTGTGCGCCGTCGTGTTTCTCTGCTCGCCTGAAATGAGTCTCTCATAGAATACTACCTTGTGGCTAGGCTCGAGGTCCGTCTCTAAAATAGCTGATAAATAATGATTACCGAATAATCCTCCTTTACAATTTGTCTCCGAGCGAACCGGAAAATGGTTTTCATTGGCGGACGTCTCGGCCAAAACGCGCACACTCACTCACACACGCACACACACACTCCACTCCGGACGACAGACGGTCTGCCGCGAAGCCTCGTCCAAATCCGGTGTGCATACGGACCCCAGTGCCAGGCCTAATCCTGGTCCGACTGACTCAGAGAGAGGTATGGAAGGATGGAGGGAGGGAGGGGAGGGGGAGGGGGAGAGAAAGAGAGGGGGTAGCGAGAGAAGACATAGTGACGATGAGTTGGTTTGGCTTATTTATTTATTTTTGGCAAAAAGAGGCTCAACAAATGCAATCAGTCTCGCATGTAAACACACACTGTGTTCACACACGCATGCATGTGCACTATTCTCCTGTGATCCAGGAAAACCTGCTAAGTTCATTGAAGCGAGTTTCATGCAATTGAAGAAAAACGTGTACATTCTTTTCTTTTTCAACCCAAAAAAAAAAGGAGAAACTTGATTTTGACGATTAAAATAAAACCGATAACTTGTGTTTCAAGGTTGTCACCTCACGTAATTACTGCAAATAAGGGTCAAACTCAATTTCTGTCAAAAGTGACATTCTTACACGGTTTTCCTAGATCACAGGAGAATTCATGCACACCTATACTGTATATTTTTTGTTCTGTTGATTCATTGCCATTCCACACCTTCTCTGTCCCTGCACACGACGCCAGGTGCACATATTTCACCCACCCCCCACCCCCCCAGCACTTCCTGTTGGCAGAGCAGGCACTTCCTGCGGGCACTGTCCTCACCTGTGTGATCAGCACAGGCCCCGGTGCACAAAAACCACCTGCAGGCTTCTTTAAGCAGAATCATATTTCCTGAGTCAGGTGACCAGCTTGACTCATCTCTCCCACCACACAGTTCAGGCTCTGACGTTCAGTCTTTTCTCTGTCTGAACAATTATGAAATAGATCTTGTTATGGCTTCCTGTGTTAGAGGGGCCTGGAAAGTTATTTTTTTAGCTTGGAGCCCTTAAAATTCTTGGGACAGCTCTGCAGCCCCAGTACAAACTGCAGCATCCTCCATAAAGTTTGGGGGTGAGAGGCTTATACAAAGTGTTCTGACTTCTACTAAACTGTATGAAAATGCCCTTTAATAATTGTGCATTTTTGCCACTTATTCGAATTGTTTCAATTTAAATTAAAAAATGGTGGCGTTTAGGTCGAAATTAAAAAAATGTATTGGTCCCAAACATTTTGGAGGGAACTGTGTGTCTGTATCTTTGTCTGCAGAAAGGACTCTCGTCTCATTGGGTCTCTGCCAGTTCTATTATGACATCACAGGGGGTAAGGGCACCGCTGCGGACTGTCTGACGGCATCATTGACTTTGCAGGCTGTGTTTTTTTGTCCCCCTGACATCAGCAAACTTCCTTCCTCCCATCCATTTTCATTAACTGCCTATCCCTGGTCAGGGTCCCGCGAGGTGCTGGAGCGTATCCCAGCATGCAGCGGGCAGGAGGCAGGAATACACATCGGACAGGTCTGCCATCCATCATGGGGCAAACAGAAAGCTATCAAAACAATTTCTCTCATTCCCATTGGCGGGTGATGGATGGGTAGCTGGGCAGGTGCCAAGGCTCTGGGCGTTTAACCCATGAATCAGGTAAACGCCCTATTGCCTCAATGGACTCTATATTACCCACCCCTGCCACACCCCATCCTCACTGCGGGGGCTAAATGCACCAACTTCACGTACGCCTCCATACCCCCCCAGTCAACACATATTTCCCCTGTCGAACCCTGCAGTTTGCTTTCCATATAGTCTATGGGCGGCACGGTGGCGCAGTGGTTAGCACTGCTGCCTCACAGCAAGAAGGCTGTGGGTTAGAATCCGGCCTGTGGCCTTTCTGTGTGGAGTTTGCATGTTCTCCCCGTGTTCGCGTGGGTTTTCTCTGGGTACTCCGGTTTCCTCCCACAGTCCAAAGACATGCATGTTAGGTTAATTGGAGACACTAAATTGCCCATAGGTATGAGTGTGAGAGTGAATGGTCTGTGAATGGTGTGTGCGCCCTGCGATGGATTGGCAAGCTGTCCAGGGTGGGTCCCTGCCTTTGCCCGTAGTCAGCTGGGATAGGCTCCAGCTCGCCCCGCGACCCTGGTGAGGAATAAGCGGGTATAGAAAATGAATGAATAGTCTATGGCTTGGACACAGAGAGGTTATATTTTGCTATTTTGCATTCCAGAATTGTGAATGTAGTTTCCTCAAGTTCCGAAGGGGAGGTAACATCCCAGCCATGTTTACGCTACACTGCTTTTCAGTGAGAGTGAGATCAGTTTGGTGTGATTCTCATATCACCATGCATGCCCCTATGAAAATATCCCACAGTTGTTTCTTAGTAATAGTATAGTATTAACGGCATAGCTGTAGTATTACTATAGTTCGCGTAGTAAAACTAGGGTAGTACTATAGCCATCACATTATAACTAGAGTATTACCACAGTCAACAGTACCAAGATATTACTATAGTCCACACAACTGTATTGCTGTAGTTTGAATAACTATAGCATCACTATAGTAATATTACACTGTGGTGGTGAAAATACCATCCATTTACTATAGGATAGCTATAGCTTGGAACTATAGTTATTTTTCATAAGGGTATATGGATATGAATGTGATTTGACTGATAAAATTCTTCAAGCTTGAGATTTTGCATTTGTGCGATTCTTTTTTTTACACCCAAAACATTTCGGTTCCCGTTTGTTTGTGTGCATTTGTCAGTTTATGTGTTCATGTGTGTGTGTGTGTGTGTGTGTGTGTTTCATGTATGTGTGTGTGTCTGTGTGAGTGTGTGTGTGTGTGTGTTTGTCTGTTCCTGGCTGAGTATTGCTTGTAACTTGCTGTAGCTCAGAAAGACTTAGCACACACTGTTGCTTTATTAATTATCGATTAGCTGACCATCAGGTTTGTGATTACAGCTTACGAGGGAGGTTATTAACCCCAGCATCACGGCAACCCTGATTTATCGCTCTGGAGGTGGAGGTGGGGGAGGGGCTCTATCACGCCTCAGTGCAGATTGTCCCTCATTCCCTACTGTCCTCCCCTGCTAACCTTGGAGCCGATATTACAATATTCTCCGGAGAAAGAACAGTATCGGCTCATCCACGCTCTCTTTCGCCGTTTTCATTGCCACATTAATTCTGCTATTCATCTTGTGTCTGCAATGGGCGGAGCCTGGCAGGGGGGGTGAGCGAGGGAGCTGATCTTGGACTGAGCATGTGCAGTGACGAGAGAGAGAGAGAGAGAGAGAGAGAGAGAGAGAGCACCATTGCATTGAAGCATTACTGGAGCGCGTGGACAGAAGGCTTTTGGCTTGAATCCCAGCTACCATAAGCTCTCTTGAGGAAGGTGAACTACTCACTTTTCGGCTTCAAAGAATCTTGGGTTGGGTCCAAATCTTTGCACCATCGCCTACTGCTGAGTGTGCGTGTTGTATACAACTTGTGCACTACATGTTGTACGCACTAATTACCCACTGCTTTCCTCTCATATACAGGCAAATTGTAGCTGCAGTTCCTATAATACCACTGAAGACGCACCTGCTCATGGAAGTGGAAAATGCAAGTTTAGAAAGTAGAGGTCTTCTCTTGTACTTTACTCAAATTACCTGGACATGCTAATTTGGCCATTTCTTTAGCCAGGATTAAGTAGAAATGATGGGGGGAGGGGCGGGGGGGGGGGGGGGTGTTAAATCCAGAGCATTGTAATATTGTTGTTTTGATAAAAAAAATTTCAGTGAGGAGGAGCAGGACAGAAGTTGTGCTGGTCTGTGAACGCTGGAACAAAATGCAGTTGACGTGGGTCACTGTTCACAATTTATTCTCCATGTTCACACATTTTGCGTACATATTTTTATCATGTTATATTAAAGCAATTCTTACCTTTCTGGGATGTCGCACAGCACTCAGTAAAAATTTGAACATGAACAACTCCGCCTCACGCCAAAGTCCCACCCTCTTCTCCCCGATTGCCAGACTTCTCCTACAAAAAAAAATATTACTGGTAGTTCGTCAGACTAATAAGGTAACTAAACGTTACGAGGGCATTTTATTTTATACCACATATAGAATTGAATATTATTGAATTACTGTTGGTTAGTTTTCACTTACTGGTGCCTCTGAATCTGACTCCATTGACCCGTTTCACTCGCGCTGCTCACTTCCTCGCGCCGCACGCAATATTTTTTTTCGTAGGAGAGTGAAACGGGTCAATGGAGTCAGATTCAGAGGCACCGGTAAGAGAAAACTAACCAACAGTAATGACATAATATTCCATTCTATATGTGGTATAAAATAAAATGCCCTCGTAACGTTTAGTTACCTTTGTAGTCTGACGAACTACCATTAACGTTATTATTGTAATTATAGCACTTCAGCACCCGTTTGTTTACAGTCAAATGCGTTGTTTTTCTTCTGCCAGAGAGGCGTAACTCGCAAGCGGTGACAGCTATAGGCAACTGGAAGGGGCGCTGCGACAGATGACAGACAGAAAGCTCGGCAAATCATTTTATTCGGACCGAAGAAAATGATTGGTCAGACTTTTATCAGAAATATATGAGAATTGAATATTGAAGAGTTTCAATACCTGGTGGATTTCTTTTACATTTTAGTGTGCCATACACTTATTAGGAGCATTTTAAGATTACAAAAGAAAAGTGTAAAAATGCCAGAAAGGTAAGAATTGCTTTAAGAGTTAGAATTTGCGAGGTCCATGTATCTTCCACAAATGAGCTGATTTCACAGACTTCTAGTTGAAGGACTTGTGGTAAAATTGGTTAATTTCTGTCAGCTCATTGTTATGTATTGTTTAAGTTCTGACCCCTGGATTTACACCTCTGATCGTGACACTGAAAACCTCCTATCTATGTCATGCAATACTAAGTTAATTACAGGCAAAATGAGTAATGACCACAAGAGGCGCTGTCTTAAACTGAGCTTTCGTGGCACCACAGACAACCCTAAGCCTAAATCGTCAGTGCGTCATTGTTTACGTGGAAGTCTTTACTTCCGACTTCGCTGTCTTGCGCCGATGAGGAAGACATGGCAGGTGTTCCTGCAGAATCGCTGCGGGTCTCCGAAATCCGGGACCCGGCGGCCTTGTTCGAACGTTATAACACGGAGGAAATTCGGGCGATAGAGCGCAAGGTCCGAGGGGAGATCGAGGAGAAGAAGGAGGAACTCCGGCAGATGGTCGGGGAGCGGTACCGGGACCTGATCGACGCCGCTGACACGATTGGAGAGATGAGGCAGTGCTCTGAGAGTGTGGTGAACTCGATCCAGGACATGTACCGGTACTGTAACAAGCTGAAACAGGGCAAGACCCCCGCTCCTGCAAGTAACAAAGAAGAGGTATAACTTGTTGTTCGTTCAGAGACTTTTCTTGGTCTTGACAGATGCCGTGGGGTTGCAGGTTGTCAATATACTGTTAGCCAGCTGAGCTAGCTTTGGGTGCTGTTTCTGTACAGGATGTGCTCGTGTTGGTGTGTGTGACTGGATTTTAATTAGTTTCTTTTCCATTTGTAGCATCGCGGCAGTAAATGCATGTTCAGTATAGCAGTATTCACTTGTCTGCCATACGTGGAGAACGCACTGGTGTGTAGCCTGCTCGTCTCTTAAATATTCTCTGTACTGGAACTTACATAGTTGGTCGTTAAATCGTATATTATTGCGTGTTGAACTCCATTAGCTTTGACATGACTGGATCTCCGCCTTCAAGCTTGCCACTGTTGATCTTCCACCCGGAAACAAGCTGTTCAACAGTCTCCATCATATACCTACTACTCAGAGTCAGAATAAATGTCTTCCTCTACAGGACTGATTACTTGAGGTTGGGCAGTCTTTGTATGTTAATGTGCACGGCATAGATTGATGTCACATTATACAATTGAGTTTACTGTGATCAAAATTACGATGAGACCCTGCAGTATTTGCGAATTTGCGTTGTAAAGGCAGGCTGCAATTCCTTTTTGGTTAACACAATATGGATGTGAATTCTTGCAAGTTAAAGCTGACCATCTCTGATTTCATTGCTTTCAAAGCTAATGCGATGGGTCAGAGTTTTAGTGTCAAAAATCAAAAACTCTGCTACTGTCCAAACATTTATGGACAGCCTGCCGGCTTCTGCTCAGTTAAGCTCTGAAGCCCATTGGTCAAGCTGCTCCCTGCTCCTCTGGTAGCAGAGGGTAAATACAATCAGGGGTATAAGTATTTGGAACATGGAGGAATTTTCAATATTTGTCATTTACACCAGTGCATTTTTATTTCAAGCAATTTTCAACTGAGTTCAACAAGCAATGTTGGGCCCCGAAGCTGTGTGGGCTCGAGGGCCCAATGTAAACTTGAACCTCTTGCGGCAGCTGCTGTGGCAGTGACTTCAGCAGGGTTCAAAATTGGCACCAGCCACCAGCAAAATGCTGTAAAAACATAAGTATATTTGTTTCAGTGCTATTTTGCTTATTCTTACTTTGAAGATCTGCGAAACATCATATGTACTGTGCCATTGAGCTGTATTTTAAAGTATGAATTTTATTGTGCTAATTGTTAAAATTGGTCTTAGCCCATGTCTTTTCATTGCATATTGCATCTTCAGTCTTTCTCTTAGTAACTCTGATGAAGGTCGTTTGACGGAATTGTCAGTTCTCAATAAAGTTTGGTGCATTTTTGTATAGTTAGCAGTCTTGCACTGCTCCCATCATTCATTTGTAGACTTCTCTCATTCACCAGCCCAAAAAATGGTAATATATTAAGTGGTTGGTAAAATTTGAACATTCTCCAGCCATTTAGCCAGCGGACTAGAAAGCTAATGTTGCACCACGGCTCGAGCCTCCCACATCTGAGGTCCAGTCCTGCTGTTTAACCCTCAGGTTACCAGCTGCCCTCGGTTAGTGTTCTTCGTATTCTCTCTGCGGGTCAGTCGATCCACGAATGGGTGTAATTTTGGATTACTTTCCCTCCTCAGACCCAGCGGCAGACGCAGGAGAAGTTCTACAGCATGGCGTCTCAGATAAAGCTGCTGCTGGAGATTCCTGAGCGGGTGTGGAGCGCCATGGAGGCGTCACGGTACCTGCGCGCCACTCAGCTCTACCTGCTCTGCTGCCACCTGCACGGCCTGCTGGGATTGGAGGGCGGGGCCGCGCACTACAGCCCCGTCCTCGTCCGCTTCCCCATCCTGGTGCGGCAAGTTGCCGCCGCTGGGCACTTCAGGTACGGTACAGGGGCCGCGGTCTGGGGGGGGGGGGACACGGTCTGACCGCGAGGGGCTGAGGTCCTGTGTGCCCCGTGTGGTTATTGTTCGGATTATTTTCCCATTTTCTGTGGAAAAATGTGGGGCGAAGAGGAACAGGCGACCATGTTGTCGTAGAGAATTCTGTTTTATTTTTGTGTGCAGTGGCGAAGTGAGAGAATCACTGGCAACGTGTAGGGAAAAGGGCAAAATTATCATAAAATATTATCATGGTTTAAGAAGAGCTTTTTGCTCAAAGGCCATTCTGAACTGTTTGACTTTTATTTTATTATATTGGCCTCAAATAAAACAGTGTCGTAGTTTCAGTCTCAATGATATAAAAGTACTTACAATGACACTGACGCACAAAGAGATTTCCTCTGCTGGAAGAGGACCATCTACAATCATGGAGGTGATGCTTCTGTTGCTCTATTGGGATGCGTTAATCTTGCCAGCCCTAGTTGTAATGCTTGTATGAAATGAAATGTAGCATGATGGAGTATAAAGTAAAGTAATGTGATGTGGTGTAATGTTTGATATGGGCTGTGCTTCCTGTGGTCCCCTGAGCAGAGCCACGATCCTGCTGGACAGTAAGTCTCTCCTGAGGGGCCGGGCGGTATCGGACCAGGCCATCGCCGAGGCGCTGGTGTCCAGCATGCTGCTGGAGGACAGCTCTCCCCGACAGGCTCTCGCCGACTTCCTGTTGGCCAGGAAAGCTTCCATTCAGCAGCTGCTCAACCAGCCACAGCATGGTGAGTGTGTGTGTGTGTGTGTGTGTGTAGGTGTGTGTGTTTAAGTATATATTTGTGTGTGTGTGTGAGGTTATGGAGGGGGGTCGGTGTGTGTGCACTTGGAGGGGAGGGTATGTACGTGTGTGTGGGGGGGCATGCATGTGTATTTCGAGGGGTAATGATGCTGGAATTTGTGTGTGTGCATGAAGGTGGGGAAGGGAGGTCTCTGTGTCCATGACTGAATAATTTAGTGTATTTTATGTCCTTAGCAGCGGTGAGACTGTACTTGTGTCAAATAAAAGTCGTCTGAGGGTGTTCCGATGTGCTTCATGTTTTGGTTTTTGGTATCTCAGTAACACCACTATGGTGTCAACAAGACATCGAACTGGAGCTGGTCAGGCTTTTCTGTGAAGCAAGTTGCAACTCTTCCTAGTGGAATAAATTTTATCTTCAGAATAGTGTACGTATTTACAGCGAGTGCTACTGACGTGACGTTGCGCCACAGGTGCTGGCGTTAAGGCGCAGGTTTGCTCTCTGGTGGAGCTGCTGGTTACCACGATGTACCAGGCCTTCGCCGTATTCTACACGCCGCGCGAGGGCACACCCGCCGTTCCGGGTCTCGGCTGCGGCCTGCTCTTCTCCACGCTCGAGACCGTCACCTCCACCTCCTCAGCAGGTGCGTCCCATAATGCACTGCTCTCCCAAATAAACATGTCCCTTCTGGGTTAGCAGTCATCATAAGTGTGTATGCAGTGTATTACTCATCATGGAGAGTTCAGCGTTGACACTATAGGTCAGTTGCCCAACCTGTCTGTAAACATGATGACAAAACGTCCTGTCAATGAAAGAAGGTTTTGGACCCTCTGAAGTTGGTCTTCGAAAGGAAAGGGTTCATTTATTGTTTGGGTGAATGAAGTGTGCTGTAGAGAGTAAGAGTCAAGGTCGCTCTGTTTCTGAAGCCCCATTGGTTGAATTAGAAGACAAATAAATCTGATTATCTCATGTTCCCCAGACACTCTTCTGCTGTAACTGAACGCTCCCCAATTCTCTGCTCTCTCTCTCTCTCTGCCACTCTTTCTCTTTCTATCCTTCCCCCTCTCTCTCTCTTTCTCTCCTTCCCCCTCTCTCTCTCGTTCTCTTTCCCCCCCTCTCTCTCTTTCTCTCCTTCCCCCTCTCTCTCTCTGTTTCTCCCCTTCCCCCTCTCTCTTTCTCTCTTTCCCCCCTCTCTCTCTTTCTCCCCTTCCCCCTCTCTCTCTTTCTCTCTTCCCCCTCTCTCTCGCCTTCCCCCCTCTCTCTTGTTTACTCCCTTCTGCTCCCTAACTTACACCCTCTCTCTTCCCTCTCTCCCTCCATCTCTCTCCTTCTCCCTCTCCGCTTCGCTCACACCCTCCACAATCTCTCACTCTCGCTCGCTCTCACTCTCTCCCCCTCCCTCTCTCCCTCTCTGTCACACCTTCCATTCCCCACTCTCTCCCTGTCTCCCGTGCTCTCCCTCTCTCTCTCCCTCTCTCCAGGTAAAGGGCAGACAGTTCTGCAGGAGGAGGTGAGTGGGGGCAGCTGGTGCAGATACCTGCCCCCCTCGGTGCTGGAGTTCCGGCCGGCCCTGCGGACCCTGGCCCAGCCCATACAGGGGGATCAGCTGAGAGACGCCCTGCAGCAGTGGATCCTCACGTAAGTTTGAATGCTGCTGCTCACCGAGTCTGCTCACGGGTCTGTCTTCAGTGTGCCTTCTCACCCTCTCATTACGCCCCCTCACCCTCTCATTACGCCCCCTCACCCTCTCATTACGCCCCCTCACCCTCTCATTACGCCCCCTTCACCCTCTCATTACGCCCCCTCACCCTCTCATTACGCCCCCTCACCCTCTCATTACACCCCCTCACCCTCTCATTACGCCCCCTCACCCTCTCCCATTCGCCCCTCACCCCTCTCATTATTCGCCCCTCACCCCTCTCATTCCCCCCTCACCCTCTCCCACGCCCCCCTTCACCCTCTCATTACGCCCCCTCACCCCTCTCCTTCCCCCCCACCCTCCCCCTCTCCCTCTCATTCGCCCCTCACCCTCTCCCACGCCCCCCCTCTCACCCCCCCCTCACCCTCTCCCTCGCCCCTCACCCCCCCCCATTACGCCCCCCTCACCCTCATTCACCCCCCCCCCCTCATTCGCCCCCCTCACCCTCTCTCATTCGCCCCCCTCACCCCCTCTCATTCGCCCCCCTCATTCCCCCCCTCCTTCTCTCATTCCCCCCTCACCCCCCCCTCATTACGCCCCCTTCACCCCCTCATTACCCCCTTCACCCTCTCATTCCCCCCCCCTCACCCTCTCCTTCCCCCCCCCTCTCATTCGCCCCTCCCTCTCCTTCGCCCCCTTCACCCCCCTCATTCCCCCCCCACCCCTCATTACGCCCCCTCACCCCTCTCATTACGCCCCCTTCACCCCTCTCATTACGCCCCCTCACCCTCTCATTACGCCCCCTCACCCTCTCATTACGCCCCTTCACCCTCTCATTACGCCCTCTCACCCTCTCATTGCGTCTTTTCACCCTCTCATTACGCCCCCTCACCCTCTCATTACGCCCCCTCACCCTCTCATTACACCCCCTCACCCTCTCATTACGTCTTTTCACCCTCTCATTACGCCCCCTCACCCTCTCATTGCGTCTCTTCACCCTCTCATTTCGCCCCCCCTCACCCTCTCATTACGCCCCCTCACCCCTCTCATTACGCCCCCTCACCCTCTCATTACGCCCCCTCACCCTCTCATTACACCCGCTGAACTCTTCTCTGAGCCCTCCAACACCTTGTTTGTGCTCTAGGTCCACTCTATAATGCTCGGTGACCCGTAGCACTCATGGAAGTGTATTACATCACCTTAATGTTACTGTTATATTTTTTATCGCAAATAAATGGTCCCTCAGAAGTGTACCCAAGCCTTTCTATATCTCTCCTACTTTAAGTCTTCCTGCTTCCCTTGCTAACATCTTACGTCACTGTAACTCGTCCACCCCACTTGAATCATTATAATTGACTTCTCATCAGTTTTTTTGTGTCCAATTGCCATTCCAACTCTCTGGCCACCAGAGGGCGTGCTCCCCTTTTGCTGGTTTCAACTGGAGATTCTGGAGTTTTATTCTCCCGCCTGGGAGTTTATTTTTACCTCCTGTGTTTTTTATTTGGCAGTTTTTTGGCCTTTATTTGCCATTTTTATATTTTATCTCTATGACAGCCCCTCTGTAAAAAGCGCTATATGAATAAACACTGAAGTGAGACTGAATTGAATGTGGCTCTGTTGTTCTCCCTCCTGCAGCTGTCAAGAGGACGTTCGCAGCGGGGTGAGCAGCCTGTTGGTGTATGTGAAGAGCCTGAAGGCCCTGGCAGCCATCAGAGACGCCGTCTGGGACTTGCTGAGCAGTGAGTCAATCAGCCAGCACTGGGCCACCGTGTGTCAGCGTCTGCTAGAGCGCCCGCTGCCTGTGTGGGAGGACTTCCTGCAGCAGCTCTTCCTGCAGCGCCTACAGGTAGCATTTTAAATATGCATCGGCCCCGGCCTGTGGCCCTTAGTTTACTGGCTTTTCTTCGCATTCTATGAACTTCACTGCAAGGTCAAAAGTATGTGGACACTCCTTGGTTTGCGGCTGTTTTCCATAGTTTAGCCTCTGCAGTTATTTTTGTGAAAGGAAAACAGAATAGCAGGCCAACTTCACATCAATGCTCATGCTTCTGAATGGAGGTGTTGAAATGACCAGGTGTCCACTTTTGGTCATTTAGAGTATTTTTACAAAAAACAACTCTCAGGTTTTCTGGTGCTGCGGAGACTAACTTTGTCCCTGGTACTATAACAGGTCAACAACAATGTACCTATTTTCTCTCATAGTTGCAGTAGATTTTTTTCTATTGGCTCAGGGGTTTGATTGACATGTCCCTCCCCCTCTCAGGCTCTGACACGGGAGGGCACAGCGGGCGTGTCCAGTGGCTCCAGGCAGCTCCTAACTGCCACATTGCGGGAGCTGGAGGGCCAGAACAGCAGGACGGCACTGTTCGAGCGGGATGTGGCCTCCTTCCTGTGGGTGGAGTCTCAGGGCGACCTGGCGAGCGACGCGGCATGGGTGGGCGTGTCCCAGCGCGGGACGAGTCAGCAGCAGGGCAGAAGCGGATTGGCCAATAAGACCCAAGCTCTCACGCCCTGCGTGCAGACCGTGTGTGCCGCCCTCGACGCCAAACTGAAGGCCCAGCTGGACGATTTGCAGCACTACCTGCCCTCGGAGCCTCGACCCATGGGCGGAGCCTCGGCGTTCGACCGTTTCGCGGACACGGCGATGGTGGAGGACACTCTGCGGGAGCACTGCCTCGCCTGCGTGCGGGACTTCCTGTCCTGCGTGCGCGACGAGCTGAAGCCCCGCCCCCACGCTCAGCTGGGTTCCGTGCTCTTCCTGGCGCGCCTGTGCCAGTCCGTCCCCCAGCTCTGCCCCAACCTGAAGCAGTGCATTCTGGGAAAGCAAGCGGGCCCCGACCACCAGGCCGGGAGAGGCGGAGCCCCTCGGCAGGGCAAGAAGCTGGGGAAGGGTGTCGCCAAGGCGACGGAGGTCAGCCCCGCCCAGGCGCAGTGGGCGGGGTTGAAGGAGGACCTGCTGTCCTGCAGTATGGATGCCTATCGCATATGGAGCTCTGCCCTCTCAGTGGTGAGTGACAGCCCAAGGGTTACGCTGCATTCGCTTGTAGTGGGAAGTGGGAGGGCAGAGGTAGATTTTGCGTCATTTACCACCTTTGCGCATTTCAGCTGCCCGGCACCCTAATGGTTGCTCTGAGCTCTGCTGTGATGCGAAAACAGCTGCTTAAAACTGTATGCTCCAATGTTATCGGTTTATCTAAATGCTGTCTCGTGTGCGTCTCATACGTGTCTCGCGTATGTCTCCTGTGTCTCATTTGTGTCTCCTGTGTTTCTCAGGAGCTTGTGGGGTCATTCACGAGCTCGCTCCACACGGACTCTGCTGGCGAAGTCTTGGCCTCTGCCACAAACTGGGAGGAGCTGGAGATACAGGAAGAGGCGGAGTCCGGGAGCAGCGTCACGTCCAAAATCCGCCTTCCTGTCCAGGTGAGAGGTTGCTCTGACAGTCTGTCTCTGATGGTGGGTCTATGGAGCACCAGTAGCTGGATCTGCGATCACTGTAGTCCTTTGATTAGCATGGAAGCTTATTGGTATGTGTTGTGCTGGTTTGTTCATATTCCTGCTCCAATGGTCAGAAACTGTCATGGTTTTCATGACCAGGCTTGATAAGTTTCCACCTAGTTTTTGGTCAACTGTAAGCACTAAGTGCCTGTTAGTGGTGGAAAAATGGTGAGCATTTTGGTGTAAATGGCCCGTCCTCATAACGTTAGCATGTTATGTTATATTGTGCTATTTTGTGCTATTTTCTTCCATTTTCTGATATGTTGGGCTGTATTGGGCCATATTACGCCATTTTGCGCTATGTCATGCAATGCGAGTCTATGTTAGGTTATGTAATTTGATGTAATACGCGCTGATGTCCCCTCTTCTGTAGCCTTCCTGGTATGTCCAGTCTCTGCTGTTCCACCTGTGCCTGGAGGTTAACAGAGTTGGAGGTCACGCCCTGCCGAAGGTCACCCTGCAGGAACTGCTGAGAGGCTGTTTGGACCAGTTGGTGTCAGAGTACGAGAAATTCACCCAGCAGGCCCAGAGCAAGGTAACTCTGTGTAACACCTGTATCTGTGTTTTATACCTGAGTATGCAGTGTGTGTGTGTGTGTGTGTGTGTGTGAGTGTAATCGAGAATTAATGAGCGTGAGCGAGTTTGAGTAGGTGTGAGCGTGAGTATTTAAACCTCTTTGTGTTTACCTTTTTTGTAAATGTGTGTATTTATACCTTTGTGTACAATGCATTTGTTTTCATGTGTCTGTGTTTTTATACCTGAGTATGCAGCATGTTTGTGTATGTGTGTGTGTGTGTGTATATATTTATGCTTATGTGTACAATTTGTTTGTGGGTGTATTTATGCGTGTGTATGCAGTGCATTTATCTTGTTTGTCTGTGTGTGTGTGTTTGTGTGTATTCTGATGTGTATGGGAATGTTTGTCTGCATCTGAATATGTGCTTTATGTATATGTACGTGTATACCCGTATATCCAGTAAGTGTATGTAGGTATATGTGCATGTATGCTTTTATATCCAGCATGTGTGTGTGTCGCCCCCTGCAGGACGGCTCGTTCCCCATGACTCAGAACAGAGCTCTGCAGCTGCTGTTTGACCTGCGCTACCTGTGTTCCACCCTCAGCCCCCGCCCAGAGGAGGGCAAGAGCTCCCGACCCGCCCAGGAGCCCCGGTACAGGCACTGCCGCCCCCTACCAAACACACCCATCTCTCTTAAACACGCCCACCCCTTCCAAACACGCCCATCTCTCTCAAACAGACCCGCCCCCCTCCAAACATGCCAACCAACCTCCAAAGCAGATCAGTTCTTTCTTGCTCTCTTTTTAAATTGCATGAAACAATCCCTGTTCTTTACTCCATTCTTCCCCAGAGTGCAGCAGGTGTGTGACCTCCTGGAGGGCCATATCGACCCCTTCGACCTGGACGTCTTCACCCCTCATCTCAGCAGCAACCTCAGCCGCGTGTCCCAGAGAACCTCGGTGCGTTACTGGCTCGGGTCACATGATTAAACTGCTTCAGTCCCCGTCACTCCGTCTGCTGTGCTGTGTGAATATGAAGCTGCATTGTTTTCACTCTTGCATTTTTTTTTTTTTCCCGAGCGATCGGAGTCGAGCCTGCTTTTGAATGCTAAATGGGACCTGACTGTAGCTCCACCAAACAGAATGAGATAAATGGTGCTCTTTTGGCAAATCCGGTGTTTTATTGCTTTTGGTTGTGCGCACAGACACACTGCTGTGGTACGGTTGTGAATTTAGTGCTGGGACATTTGGCCTCCGTACAGTTTTGGATTTTGTTGTGATTTATGGGGAATATTTGAGGCCTGTCGCGCCTGGATCTCAGGTTTTGGTTTGGGTTCTAATTGCGAATTTCTGGACAATTATGATGGTTTTTTCGTTGTTGGTTGTGAAATGTCCCAGCAGTCTTATGATTGGTTGTAAAGTTTTTGCCTGTATGTTATTATTGATCGTTCTTCCTGGTTGTTATATTGGGTTATTTTGATTGGTTGGTAAATTTTTGGCGTTTTATGGTTGGCTGTGAAGTTTTGGCTGTTTACAATCTGCTTTGTTCCCTGAGCAGGTTTTGTTGGGTCTACTGACGGGGGCGGAGAAGCAGTTCAGTTCCCGTGGAAACACCGTCAGCTCCCAGGAGCCCTATAACATCCTTCCATTGGCCAGCAGCCAGATCAGGTGAGGCCCTGACTCCGCCTCCCTACAAGCACCAACTGTCAATCATCAGCTGTATCAATCAGGGTGTCTTTGTGACTCTGTGTCACTTTCAAATTCAAATTCAATGTCATTCATCAGCCTGATATAATTAGGAATACAAATTGCCTTCGTTTACTTGCCAGACAGAATAATCACTCTGTCTTTGCCCTCCTCTCCTCTCTCTCTCCCCCTCATCTCTCTTTCTGTGACCATCTCACTTCCACCTCTCATCTCTCTCTCCACTCTCGCTCTCTTCCTGTCTGGCTCCGTTCTTTCATCTCTCCCTCCTACGTTTATGTTCTCATTCTCTCTATTTCTCTCTCTGTCTCTCTCTCTCTCGCTCTCCCTCCTTCCTTCCCCCCTCTCCAGGTTTGGGCTGCTCCCCTTGAGCATGTCCCAGTCGAAGAAGGCCAAAGCAGCTACTATGGGCATGGATGTCACCCGCCCGCTGGTGAGTGGGCTGATGGGAAGGGGTCAGAGTTCACAAGGACGGGTTACTCTGGTTATTCCGGTCATTTAGACTAGAGGGTGGAAACATTGCTTCATTGCTCAGAGATTGGTTGGCATCATCATGGGCGTGGCCTGGCACAGTCGCCAGTTCATCATGCTCAGCTGTGTCTCTTCACTCTGAACCTGCAGCTGTTCTGAGGCCGTGTGACCGCGGAGGCCTGTCGCTGGGATACCGCAACCGTGGGTGACCGTCGTGCGTTTGCCGTGTGCTCGTGGACTGTTTTCACTTTTTCACGCAAAACTAAAGTTTCGTCTCTGTGTTCTGATACTCGCTGCTCTGCACTGATCTCTTCCTGTTGCTTCTTTGGTTGTGTCTGAAGACAGACAGTGGGTTTGTTTGCTTGCTGTGGGAATTATAACCACATTTAGCACAATTTTCTTTACGCTTGATATGCTTGTTTATTGTAACTTTGGGACAATAACATATCATTGCATTGAAAAATGAACCTAAGTGCACCTCTACAGACGACCCAGAGGATACAGAGGTAAGTTAAAAGCTTGAGGTTTAAGTGGTGCATTTGAAGCTGATAAGGGTTGTTGTGGCTGATGGATTGTGCATTTTCTGGAATATTCTGGATATTGTCTGCTGCTTTATTCATAGAAATGTGAATGTAGCAGTAGGGATACAGCGCACGTGCAGTGAAAAATTCAGCTATTCACAGTGGCTAATTATATCCCCGAAATACGAGTTTCGGGGATATCATGGTTTCGCCCCACCCGCCGTCGCGTCCACAGATTTTAGCCATTAGCGCGATAACTCACAAAATACTTTACATTGGCTTCTCATTTTTAGCATATGGGTAGACATGGTAGAGAGGATGAACTGATTAGATTTTGGGCAAGTATGCAGTCCTAGGTTTGCCACCAGGTGGTGCTATAGATTGAAAAAATCTGTTTTTTTAACCATATCTCTGGAACAGTTACTTACACAGACCTCAAATTTGCCTCATATTGTTGGTCTAGTAAAGGGGAATCTAATAAAGGGGGCTTCAAGGATTGGGGAATTTTGGGGATATGCCCCTTGCTGTCGGCCGCCGACGGCGTAGGCCTAGTTCAAACAAAGATGTTACAGATTCCCCTGGATTTTGATTGGTTAGCGATGAGCGATGAGTTAATGAGAGGCTGTGATTGGACATGTGTATTCGAAGGTGAGCTGCTCTCATTGTCTGAGCTTATGAGGGCAGTGGTGGCCAGATGTATGCACGGCTGTCCGCTACGTTAGCTTGGCTTTAGCGCGGACACTCTACTGGCTTTTTGTGTTTAGTAAATTTGCTTTTGTTATATCGTAGGTCACCCCCTCATCCGCCCCAACCACGGAGGCTGCCTTTCGCCCGGGAAGTCTCTTCCGACAGCTGACCAATCAGGAAGAAGACTCTGCCTCTTCCTCTCTCTTCAAACTGGGCTGGCTGTCGGGCATGACCAAGTGAAGCTTTTCCCCGGGCATTTTAACATGTACAAAGACTGTGAAATACACATCTATAAATATGTTTCTAAACATTGATACAGATTTAAAGGTTTATGGATGATTAATACAATTTCTTTAAAATACAGACACTACATTGATTTAAACGCAATGAAGGCTGTCCAGCTTATAATCAAGGATTATACAGTTACTGTCGAGCAACAAACTGTTTTAAGAATGTTAAATTGTACTATAGTGTGAAATAGTTTTTTCATTTATTTTCTACAAGCTTTTTAAAAATGAACAATGTTTCTGAGGGCTGATAAATGGTACTACATTACTTTGTCTGGTCTGTTTTTTCTTTCAAAGCTGCTTTTATGTATAAATCAGTTTTTTGATGGCGGGAGTGATTTGACTCTAAATGCATAATTAAAAATGGAATTTGGAGGTGCCATTTGAACTTTTATGCACAAGAATGTCTCAGAATTTTTCAGGAGTGATGGGTGATTTAGCAATATTTTCATACAGTCTAGAAAATGGCTGAGTTGAAAGTCATTTATTTGTTGGTAGTTTTGGGTACTGGAGAGAAAAGACTGTTGCTCGTGTCTCCCCTAGACTTCCTTTATAGAGTGAGTTGCGACATGAGTGTTCCAGAGCATTTGGTCATTGAGCCATCTTGTTTCCATCGTGTCATCAGGCACTGTCTCTAAGTGAATGAGTTTTTTTTTTTTTTTTTCAGTTTTCTCTTTTCTCGTGTCCAAAGTCTTGCCCTCTTGTGATTGTTGAAACATTGCTCGCAAGTTTGTTTGCCCCCCAGAAATTAATGCATTTCCCTCCTTCAGAGAAGAGAACAGACAAATTTTCATTGTGCAAAACTGCTTACACGGTGGAAACAAAATGGCACTTATCACTGAGCTGTCGCGACTTTCTTTATCTTGGGACTCTATTCTCTGCGGCTCTCTTGCTCCCCCTGCTGGTCGTTACTGGATTGTAATTCAGTGCAGTGGCAGACTCCCAGGGACAGACCATCTCCTGCATGGTGACTCCGGCGGCCTCCTGTGGCTCCTCATCCTGCAGGTGAACTGGGGGTTCTGCTCCATTCTGCAAAACCCTGGAAACCAGAGACAAAGTACAGTGTCCAAGTGTCAGTGAATCCATCTGTCGAACCTGCTTATTTCTGGTCACAGTCGAAAGGGGAGTGGATGAGTGTGTGTGTGTGGGGGGGGTGCTGGAGTCTATCCCAGCATGCAATGGGAAAAGCCAGGGCCGAATCTAGTCCACCAATCCCTTACAGGGGTCACACACATTTGTTCACACACTCATTCCTATGGGCAATTTACAGTCTCCATTTAACCTAGGATTCACATCTCTCGATTGTGGGAGGAATCCAGATTTCTTGGAAGAACCCCTCGCAAACATGGGGAAGACCATGCCAACTGAACTCATCAACTCCTGAGGCCAGACTTAAACCCGCAAACTAGCTACTGTTAAGCAGCCGCAGTCGTTATTGCATACGCCGTGCTGTCTGTGTCAGTAAATGTTGGTAGAAATCAGTTGTTAAAGGCGGAAAGTCCAGGTTCTGAAAGCACATACCCCTCCCCATTATTTTGTCTTAATTGTGTGAATTTGCTAGTTGGCTGAATTTGTTTGTGACAAGGTGGAACCAGTTGGTGTTATCCGCTGGCTGAGTTTCTGGGTGGAAGAACATCATGGTGGGACTCTTGTTTTCTGACCCCTGGACCTTCTTTCAGTTTTTATTTGCCGTGTGACACTGAATGCAGTTGCTGGCCAATCAGAGTGCCTGCAGGAGGTCGTGATGGGTAAAGAAAGGGTTTGGACTTGAGGTGACTCACAGGGCGATAGACTGTGTTCGGGGGCGTAGTTTGGGGATGGAGTGGCGGGCTTGGCGTTGGTCACGTGCGGATGGAGGGGTGGAGCGCCTGGGCGAGGTCATGTGATGCAGAGCCAGGGTCATGCGCCGCCTTTGGGCTGGCTTCCAGAATGCTCCGCACGGCCGTGACGCCTCACCACCGAGACTGACCTCCTCCAAAGTCTCTGCAGCTTCGAATTTTTGGGGGGACCAAACTGATGAGGAACTGCCGTTTCCCTGGCGATCACCTCTGGTGGGTGTGGCCAGGGCATCCGTGGCCGGGATGAAGGAGGCTGAGGAAGAGGAGGAGCAGGCGGGGCCTGGCGAGAGCTGCGACACGTCGTCTGCCCCGGATTGCCAGTGGACCGAGCACATGGCCAGGTGGGACACTCGTGCTGTGAGCTTCAGGAAGGGATGAGAACAGGTAAGCACATCCGCCCGTCAAACACAGACCAGCACAAACACTATCTCTATCTCCAACAGTTCACTACTGAGATCCACAAATCTGGCCTTTCAATCCAAATCCAGCCTTGTTCTTCGCTGTGGTAAATAACTGAACAATTAGTGATTCTGATTGGCCAGTACTGGCATTGCATTAGACTTCCTGGTAAATGGAGGGTGGAAAACCAGTGGGTCGAAGCCCTGGTGGACTACAAGTTTCAGACGCTCTTACCATTTCACCTGTTTCATCAGGTCTCTATGTAGACTTAGCTGTTTAATAGAGGTTAAATGTCCTGGGGTGAGAAAGATCTGCCTTGTATTCATTCCTCTCCGTTAACTGAGGCTGCTGATTTCACTAAATGTTTCTATGGTCTGGTAAAAGAATTAGTCGATTTGTAAATTGTGGTGAATTGAACTAAATACTGCTGAGGAATTTTACCCTCTGAATCTGGACCTTACACCTGTATCAAATTGGCTCTGTACTTGGTCAGTCGGATGTAGAACATTTAAGCTGTGGCGACCCACTGCAAACTCTACGACATCCCTTTCTACAGCAAACCTGTCTATGGTAACCTCTGGGTAAGAATGGCAAATGGGGTCAAAATGAATGGCTCAGAAGCCAAATACTGAACATGTAAGGAAGATGTTAAGCTGTCAAACGTCTTAGTCGCTTGTTCTATTAACCCTTAGAGCGCGAAATGCAGCTATTGTTGCTCAATGATGTTAGACGTCAAAATGAAAGCCGTTGAAAACCTATCATGTGACAACTTGTTTAAGGGTACCTATAGCTAAGCAAAATGCCAATTTTGGTTCAAAATTTTAGTTTTGAAGTAAGAACATGAAGTGGTCCTTCATATTACAGACTATTTGGAGTTGTGTTCCGAAGGAAACATTTGTCACGAACACTGTCTTCAAGGCTGGAACAGCTATGAGTGCGGTGACTTTCAATGATGGCCAATGAGGAATTGCCTCCATTCTTATGAAACTTGGCATAAAGGCAGGGGCACACTTAATGAAAGGCTATCACGAAATGGACAGAAAATGTGTGAAACTGAGTGAAAAACGTGCACTAGAACTTAAAAAAAAAGAAACGAATAGATGCTCGACAAGCACGTAAAACTAGGGAAGAAACACAGATTGAAGAAGAGGGTGTTACTTAAGAGGCTGGTGCCTTTTAAGGAGGTAAAAAAAAAAAAATCCTAAAAACCACTAAAAACAAAAAAATACTAAATGTATTCATCCTGAGAACATTACTGTCAAACTTTGATCACAGTATTACTGCCGAACTAAAATCACATTTTTCTAAAAATACAGATTTTCAACAAGAAAAAACAGATTTCTCAGCAACTGTACATGAAATTAACTTCATATTTGGCAGTTCTCTTCATTTTTTGATGATCTATGTCTGTACAGAGCTCTTTTTGCAATATGTACCTCTGAATATAAGTAAATCAAAATATGCATATTTAATTAGCTGTTTCCAGCCGAAATTGATTTAGGAGGGTCAAAATCAATACTAGAACATAGAAACCTGGAAAAAAAGCTCTGTAATGACATTAGGAATGTTTTTTCCTTCACATTACAGCTGAAATTATAACCAAACACTGTTTAGTTATCTCAATAACTGTGTTTCTCCAAGTATCTATATATTCATTAAAACAACCGTTGCCATGGCAACCACTAATGTGATGTTACAGAAACTCAGTGTTTTAAGTTGCAATTTCTAATAGAATTATTTTGATTATAATTCTTAGTTTGAAAAGTGAATATCTTGGAAAAATGTTTGCTTAACTATAAGTCCCAAACAATTCGCCACATGATAGGTTTTCAACAGCACAAGATAATTAAATTTACATTTTTAAAAAAAAATGCATTTCGGCGCTCTAAGGATTAATTCAGCATTGCTCAAATTTTAACTGAAATGTTTCACACTGAAATGTTGATGATAAAAATACACAGGCGGCTGACACGAGTTATGATGCTTTGCCGTATTTTGTGGGTGGGCGGGAGTGTCTTGTGCTGTAGGATGCAGATAGATCCGGTCTAACCTTACATCAGAATCAAATTCACATGCATTTTTTTTCCCAGAAAACAACAGTAAATGAATGCTGAAAAACATTGATAAAGACAGTCAGTGTAGCAATATGATTATGGACACATAAATCATTCATCTTCTCGATCAACACTGTAAGCCTTTGAAGAAAAGCCAAGCATGGGGTTGTTTGCAAGCCAATTAGAACTGTTAATTGCTGTCACGATTTCTTTGTTAATGTCACTAGACCTGGGCAATATGCCAAATGTCTTGGCAGAGGTGTTTTAGTTGGTGTCAAAGTTGTGGGGTTGGTCGCCAGTTGGAAAGGTCACTTGTCGATACAAGCTACCTGGCACTTTTAATGAGGAAAAAAAATATCATGCTGTTGGTGGAAGCACAAAGTAGCCAGATATTAAATCAAATGTCTTGGATGAAAATTCTTCGGAAGAGATTCTTTATTAATACTCTGTTCATATTGTGATACTTTTGCCGTTTTATGGGATCACTGGGAGTGGTCAAATGATCAGAAATTTTGTGATAAATTCCAGCTTTGTGAAGCTTTTGGCAGGCAGTTCTTGTTAAGCCTGTTTCAGATAAGAATTAAGTATTTTCTGTGGTGATTATCAGGGCTGGAGTTCCCAAGGTCATTGGCAACTATCCTATCAAGTACACGTCTGTCTGTTGTAGTGCTTTGACTTGTGACCACAGTTCTGGTTAAATGTGCTCGACTTGGGATTGAAAGGTCCTGAGTTTGAGTCCTTGCAACAGCTTTCACGGTGTGTTCTTGGGCAAAACACTTGACTACCACTGTGCATCACTCTATCCAGGTGTATAACTGGGTAACAGCAAATTGTCAGGGAAACCTGACTTAGAGCTGGTCAGTAACCTGCGATGGACTGGCATCCCATCCAGGGAGAGTCAAAATACTCCTGCTCACTTTATGCCGCTGAAATTGGGGTAAAACACCGGCCTGATGGGCCACTGAGGCTCAGAAAAGACTTACTTCTTCACCTTTTTTGTATTTGCCATGTGTTGTCAAAATTTTGACTCAGTCCCACTTGCTAATTTTATAAATTTCACCATATTTGTGACTGACACAACTAAGATTTAGACATGAACTATTTGGAAATCCACATAGCCCTTCTGGAACGATGGTGGTATTCTGATCTTGATTTGGAGACCTACCCAGCTAAGTGCTGTTAGCTAGAAATCTTTCAAGTGGACGCATGCTGCTACTTGTATCCAAATGAACATAAATCACCTTCTAAATGTGGTAGAGATACTTTTTAGTTAATGCTGCTTTTTTGTGGTCAGTGCGATGTCTACCCTGAAGTATTGTGTGGTTTTAGCAGCCTTAAAGCCGCTTTCTTGCTGGACGCGAAACAAATTTTTCGCAAGACAGATTACATTCAAAGTCAATGCAAAGACGCTTGTAATCTGTCATGCGAAAAATTCATTTCGTGTCCGGTGTGAAAGCAGCTTAACTGTTAATAAACCTTCCATAAAAAATAGTGAAAATGACACAAAAGCAAGATGACCATGGACAGTTAGAACAGTGACACAGATGAAATACTGGACGACACAATGTTTGTTTGATTTTTTATGAATTTATTGGATGAATGACAGCTTTACATGAACATCACTAAACATTGTGACCAAGACAAAAAAACAAGTTGGATAACCCAAAACTGCTTCTGTTTCTCTCTTTCTCTCACACAGACTCACACATACAAACACAAACACTTACAAACAAGCACACCCCTCTCACACTAGATGGGGTCTGGATTTGGAATTCTCCGAGTATGATAATGGATGCGACAAACAGATACAGGGTAATGTAGATGGCAATAGGAAGCACCATTGATTGAGACTGTCACACACACACACACACACACTCTCACACACAAATTCAGAGTGACACATGGAGAGCTACTTGCCCTATTAATCAACCTTCTCTCGTCTAAAGAAATTTCAACGTAAGATATTTCAAAGTGAAGTACTGAAACGAATTAGGATTAAACTTTGCATTTGTATATTTGTTTGCTAGTTCATAAAAATTTTTTACCTGTCTGATACTATAGTGTGACAGTTGAGCGACTTGCATAACAACTTGCATAGATTACACTCATTTGCACATCTTTCAAGAATCTGAATATTTATACATCTCTTCTAAATAAATTTTGTGATTTTTTTTTTTTTTTTTTTTTCACAGTAGCAATTACAGTTTATTTGGATACGAATATGTGCTGTCACATTGTCTGCATTCTTTGCGGAGGGGACAGTGGAGAAAATATTCAAATTTTCATGAGTTCATAGCTCATGAGAAAATGCTTGAATTTTTTGTAAAAGACCAGGAATATCAGTTTAGTTTGAATAGCTGGAAGGTGATGAAACTCTCAAACTCTTAAGAAGAGCAGTACTGCAGGGGTGTCTGGGGTGAATTGCCTAGATTTTTTCTGCAGTTAAGTTATCATTTCTGGTAATTTCCAATGGCAGAAATACGTCCCGTTCCTGATGAGCCCTTCCCAGTCACAACTTAAAATTCCTGAGTTTAATATGAATAATATTTCTCATCATCATGCTACATTATTTGAATAAGGGGGGGGGAGGAGTGGTTATATGTTTTTATAAGGAATTTAAAATTAGAGGGGTAGTTTACTATCCCCTTGTTAGCTGGGTGGCCCTGGGACACCCTGTGATTGACCCGCAGAATAAAGCAAATTTTGGGCTTCACTCTGGCTGGTTTTTACTTCCTGTCGCGGTCCAGCTTGCTCATGACCTTTTTGATGTCGACGGTGGTGTTCGCGGCCGCCAGCTTGGCCTTCTCTTCCTCGGCTTGTTGCCGGAGCACTATGGGATGGATTCCGGGTCGGCGGTTACGAGCGTTCTGCTCCAGCTGTGCGTCGCTGCAGGAGACCAATGAAACAGTCCAATCAGATGTGTCTGCTCGCCCAGGCAGAAGCCTACTGTACACCATATCTGGATCAGTGCACTTGCCTACTATTGTGTATGCTAGTTCAATGCAAGTTGTGTAGAACTTGCGTACTTAATAGTAGGCGAGTGTGTTGAGTTCAGTGCAATCCCACAGATTTCTTATCTCCTCCCACACACACACACACACACACACACACACACACACACTTGCATGTCCCCTCAATGTCAGATTTTTACCAGTCAGAAAACGTTTGATTCACTTGATGAATTGATGAATATTGTGGATTTTGGAAGAAGTGCGAGCAGTTCTTACATTGTTCACTCAAAATATGGCTGCAAATATCCACAAATTGAAGTTGACAGTCTCGACTACGACCTCATATTCATTGTCTCCAATGTGCTGGCACACAGAGCCAAAGCACTTTTGTCTCACTGTCCAAATATCTGTGTGGGGAGCGATGTATGCTAAATCATTGGTAGCATTTATCTGAGCAGAAGCTTTTGGTTTACCTGAAATTGTGCACTGCTGGATTCAGAGCTTTTGACTGTGTGTCTTTGAACACTGGAGACTTCATGTATCGTCCGTACGTGTCCTGCAAATGAGAGGTCCACCATTTAAAAGTCACTTTTTAAAACCCATATTGAAGCAGAGATGGTCCACTTTCTCTTTTATTTAGGACATCCTGGGAGAAATTCCCAAGAGAACAAGAGCAGAAACCCCCCTGGGGCATTTTATCTGGGTGAGGGGACTTAATGGAGGGCCAATAAGCAGCGTTATTTCTTTGTTTAGGGACTTGAGATTATCTCTCCAGATACCTTTCAGAATTTGCACATACCCACGGTGCACTAGATTGAGCAATTCTTCGTTCTTCAGTTTTGCATCTAACAGCTAGAATACAACCCCACTGCCTCCTGTTTAACACTAGCACTCTCCACAAGGCGGAAGTCTGCCATAAGCCTCTGTCTGATAGCAGCAGGGTAACGACGCGCACTGTGGTAATGGAGTCTGCTATTGGCTAGGCTACCATTAATATACACTTTAAAGGGACACTCCATGCTACATGCTAGCCTTACAGTGACAATGAATACAAGTCAATTGACAAGGAGCTAATGATCATTGTTAGGCCTGGCCCATTCATTGACCTTAATTAATTGTCATCCCAAGGTTAACATGTAGCATCGAGTGTCCATTCAGTTCCCAAGGAGGACCAATGGTCCGTTTACACTTGTTAAACACGCATTTTGGGTGATCGGATCACAAGTGGTCAGCGCTAAATACAAGTATAAGCAGCAACATGTCTTGCCTGACCGCTTGTGATCCAATCACCCAAAACCAAGTGTAAAAGCACCATAAAACACTCTTTCCACAGTATCATTTTCTCGAGTTTGGGCACCTAAAGGTCGTACCTTCTTCATGAGCATGAATATGTGAGTTTGGGCAGCGTCTAGCACATAACGGTGAGGGTGCTCCAGACCCTTGACGGTGATGGCCATGGTCTTCTGGTCAATGTTAATCCAACGTGGAGCACCAGGGGCAAGGAAAGTCCTGCAGGAGGCGCAATAGCACAAGATGTCCCCACAACAACACCAGCACAACATCTTATCAGTTCAGCTGGTGCTTTTCATCTGTAGGGGCTTACAGTTGATTAGACTAGGCAGAGGCTGTTCACCCCTGGAGCAAAGTTGGGTTAAAAACCTTGCTCGAGGGACCCGTGGCTCAACTGATCTTATAGTATGACTTAATTCTCCAACTTTCCAGGTCTAGGTGAAATCATAGCCACTAGGCCTCAGACCAACCCCACTTACATCACAGCTGGATGATGGCAACATTGTGAGAATATAATGTGGTCACACTTATATTACTCCAGACTGTGATATGGCTTTTTTACTTACTAAAATCCTCATTCTACTGTAACCTACTTCAGAAATTATCATATAAGTATATAATAACTTAAACATGTCCTTGCTTGACAGCAAGGCGCAGGTGTAAATGTGTACTGCAACAATGACAAGATGGTCAGTAGTACTGTCTATTAAGGTGAGCAAAGGGAAGTTCTTCAGTCCTCCATCTCACTATATTAGACCTTGAGCCAATGACATGGACAATCGCTGCTCTTTTCCGAGTGATTCATATTCACTTGAGAATACACATGATTGTACAAATGCAACGCAAAATGTAATGCATGTGCGGTTATGGGATGTCTGTAAAGTGAATTATGGACGGGGTCTAAAAGTCATGCAGTGACAGCTTTGTAATCGTTATGGATTCTCAAACGTTATAAAAAGAAGGGCTTTGTCATGGGTGAAATTTATTGCATGGGGTTACTGAATGTGGTCTGCGTTCTTGTATGTGTTTGTGTTAACCCTTTAGGCACTTGTCGCGGCTATAGCCGTGATAACAATAATCATAACAGCTGCTGTTTCCAGCCACAGCTGCTGACGTTTTGGGGGCGGTATGTGTGTTTCACCATACCAATCAGATTTTAGTATTTGCGCAGCCATGTTGGGGATTGGTTGCTAGGGGCCTCGGAGTGTGCATTGTTGCAATTTATTTGAACTGCATAGTCATCCTTTGAATGAATCATTACAATATTCTTGTTTTGTGGATTTTGACCATGCTTTGTTTTAAAATGGCGGCGTTCGAGAACTTGTCAGGTGTTGGCAGTGAGTTTAACTATGAAAATGCTGAATATCTAGACACGTTGTCTGCTGAAAGTGAAAAAAAATGTAGCACTTAATGGGTTAATATGCTTTGATGTGTTAAGGGTGCTAAAGATCCTAGTCTGTTGGTGTTTTTTGCTGTTTGTTGTGGGTCTCACTTGTAAATATGTTCAGCCTTCTCCTTCATGGAGGCTGCGGTTCCCCACTTCAGCTCCTCCGCGGCCTCCCAGAAGGCCAAGTTCTCCCCTGCGGTCCGACAGATAAGCACAAGCATGAGGTTTGCTAGGTTTGGATGACCCCTCATTGGTCAGATACGGGCAAGCATGGTAGCTGGGTTGCCAGACTTGGACCCCCCAGTGTCTGGAAACAGGACAGGTGCTGTAGTTGGGTTGCCAAACTCAGACTCCACTCTGGTCAGATACAGACAAGCACTGGCAGTTAAGTTGCCAATTTAGTTTTTGTGCAAATGGCACCTGGAAGCCCATTATGATTGGTGGGAAACTGTGGGAACCAGGGTTTGGATAAATCAATAATTTTTCCTGTCTGTCATTCATAATGGACATTGTCTTGTTTAGTTGGTTTCACAGGCTGACCTGTACAGATCATTTGAAAAATAGACCAGTTGGTTGAAAAATTGGAAAAAATCTGGCAACCCTAGCAGACCGATGCAAACACAGGCTTTTGTCTGGGTCTAATCAGAGTCTTTTTAATACAGTCCTTATTCCTGAATCAACACTCTTCTGCCTTCGCTCTGTCAAGATGCTCACCACTGAACTCCTTCTTCAGAAACTTCCAGAAATCTGCTCTTCCGCGAGGGTCATTCAGGAGCTCGTAGAAGCTGAAGGTCCAGTGTTCCACGCGCATCTTAGTTGGGATTTCCACACTGCGAGAGACATATTTGTTTAACCTAACTGTAAAAGAAGGAGTTTTCCACCTGCTCAAACCATTGGGATGGTGATTAAATTCCTAAAATCACTCTTACTACCAACTTCAGAAATCTACGGTCTGTTAGGCCAGAAATCTATAATACGCTGTAAAAACCAAAAAAGAGGTTTATCTTATCAAATATTTTGGCCAATCATTCAGAGTTAATCTTATTTATATTATTTTTTACTAAATTAGACACAAATGTCGCTTACGCATTGAGGTTGACTCTTTTGAATGTTTGAAAATGGGTAAAAATTGAAGACCCCAGTGCTAAAAGTTCTTGGGTCACAAAATGTCCATTTTGAGAAAATTGAGGCCGTGGACATTGGTAGCTATAAAAGATGTTTTTCCATCCTTACCTCATGGTGCGTGAAAATGTGACTTAAGTACTTCTAGCACGAGCCTCTACAATAGCACTCGTTTCAGAAACGGTGAAGTGAAACAATTTATTGATTGAGTGATCAAAATAATGTTGCTGGACAAAAGACCAAGTTCTTTATAGAGAAAGCGAGTCCGTTATCTCAGTGCGTTGACCCTGCATTGCTTCACTTGGAGGACAGACCTGACCAACGAGCCTTACTTTGGCAAGTTCAGCTCCCAGTACAGGCAGTCATCCGTTTGCCAGGGGTTACTGGGGAGGCACGGTGCCAGGAAGGGATCATGGGTCTTGTACGTCGTGACAAACTTGACGAGGCTACAGAATGATGTTGCAAAAAAAAACAGAAAAGAAAAACGATTGTTCTCTCAAACACAACTTCCTCTACTAGATCACAGAATTAGCTCACTATACCGAGGCATATACAGTACTGTGCAAAAGTCTTAGGCACGTTTAAACCAATTTCATAGGCAAATATGCTTGCAAAAATGAAATTAACAGTTTATAATGACTGAGAAATGTGTTATACAGAGCTGTAAACGGTACCCTTTGCCAAAAAATTTGGTACACCGTCCTGTCGTGCTTCAGTTTTATAAGATGATTGGCTTATTGCTGGCTCAAAGCAGAGTGGAGAACTCGCCACCGTTCTTCTGCGGACTGACTGTCTCACTTGCTTCTGTCCCTCCAAGTAATTACAAACAGCCATGATGACGTTTGACATCCGGGCTCTGTCAGGACTACATTGTCTGTATCGACTGTTTTTAGTGAAATGCAAACATTTATCTATGAAACTTTCTTTTAAATAAGCATTTGGAATTTCAAATTTAGTTTTTATATTCAGCAACTCTCATGTGAAAAACAAAAAGTAAACATCTTAAGCAGATTTAAATAAAAAAAAATACAGGGTGCCTAAGACTTTTGCGCAGTACTGTAGATCTGTGTCCCCGCTACATTTAAAATGAAATTATGCCCATGCTGGTACACGTTTGTCCGCATGAGATACGACAAGAGCTTGGGAAACAAAACCTGAAAAAAATGGCCGATAGTGTGGCAGCAGGTGTTTGGGGCGAGTCATGTTCGGGTTTTTGAAAGAACTTACGCGCCGAGAGAGACAGTGGATTTGGTCCGGGAGCGCATGATGTACTGCTGAATGAAGATGATCTAAGGAGGGAGAGAGAGAGGAACTGTATTACTCTCTGGGCTTCTGCAGGCTCCTGAAAATGACTTTATACAGTAAAAAGGGCCGCAGTTTACTTCCCAGAAGTTCTACAAGTCAAGTATTTGAGGCGATTTTATGGAAATCTGAATGTTGCTGTTGTAGAATGAGAGAATTAGGGCGATGGGACCATCATCAGCAGCAGAAATTAGCCTGGACCACCAGCCCTGGAGTTGGAGTCAATGTGTAGATGACCCATAGGCCTCATGAGATGGACTTCAACTGATTTTAAAAGTTCAAAGGTCAATAATTTACTTCCTTAAAGTTCCAGAAGTCAAGTAATTCAGACCATATAATGGAACTCTGAGAGTTTTTGAAAATCGTGCAGGACTCAGGCTGTGCTGAGCTGTAACGGAGTCTTGGGTCGCTCAGAGAGCACAGAACTGTGATCTTAAGCCATTTTTTTTAAACACGAATTGAAATGGCTAATTGTTTTTGACTGCGTTCATGCGCCAGGGCACTGCACATGACAGTCATTGATTGTTGTCAACAGGAAATTGTCTTGCTCATACAGTAATTGACGTACCAATCTTCTGTAGTATTCAATATTCTTTTTCTGTTGAGAGAGCAAAAAAAAAGATCAAGTGCTTGGTTTACATATGTGCACTTCCATACAAGAAAATTTGTGATAAGCTAGACTATGGATTGGCTTAAGCTTATTATCAGTTAAAAACATGGTTTAAAGTACAACTATACATACTGCCTAATATGATGGGTACACAAGGCATATTAACCCTTAAAGTGCTAATCACTGCTATAGTCACGCAAGGGGCAAAATTTACAAGGCAAAGTTTCAGACCTTAGCCTTCAAAAGCTCAACAATTTTGTCAATTTTTAGTTGGCAATGACCTTCAGAAAGGTTCACACGTACCTGTTAGTCCCTCTGTAGGTCATTTGTCAACTACATAATGAATGATTAACTTTTGGAGGGATAGGATGAGTATAAATTCAGTACTTTAAGGATTAATAGTGACTACATGCGCTGTTAAGCAGGACTACATTTGCCATCTAATGTGCTGAGAGCCATGAGCTGCTATCAGTGTTTGACTGTAATATCAGGATCTTTGTGTACAATGTGGAGAGATATAGAGTGTCATTATTGTGGTTGCCAGGTTCTTGGATACACATCAGTTGCTAGCATTTGCCACAGTGCTCGCAGAAATGAATGACTAACAACAACCGGTAAATATTTCATTAATTGCAAATTGCCGCACTGTAGATTATGGGCAATAATGTCACAAAGAAGAGCTTGCCCTGTTATTCGCTCGAAAAAATGAATCTAAGTCACATGGGAATTTTATTAAGGTCGCAAATTAAACCATGATGCCACCGATTATTATTGTGTTATTGCCATATTTTCATCTTAATACATAAAAAATGTGTTTGCTTTAATATATGCTGAGCGATGAGGCGTGAAAGTAAATATTTATTTAGCTGACAAAAGCCCTTTAGACACAATCTATCAGTGGTGTTGAAACTTGGTTCAACAGAAGACCACCACATTCATAATCGCAATGCTGTATCCATGAAATGCTAGTGCAGTTGAATGTGGATCCTCCATCATTCATTGCATCCACTCTTGCTAACCTACAGTATCTCTGACAATAGAATCCCTAGTATTGCTAAGGAGCGTCTTTGCCAAGAATGTACAGATTAACCCTTAGGGCACTAAATACAAAATAGTGTTGCTTAATGATGTAAGATACAAAATTAAAAGCTGTTGGAAAACCTATCATGTGGCAACTTGTTGAAAAGAGCTCCCCTGTGGGAGCTCTTTTAAACATGTTGCCACATGATAGGTTTTCAATGGCACAAGATAATTTATTTAATTTATAATCTTTTGAAAATTTATTTCAGCGCTCCAAGGGTTAAAAAGGTGTCACAGGGAACTTTTATGCAAGGCCGTTGATATTGCACTATGAGACACGTCTACAGCGTGGTGGGTTTAATATTTGTGATCTGAGCTGCCTTGATGACATTAGTGTGGTATAATGGTTTGGGAAACAAATGGTTTGTAACTCAAAGGTTACCAGTTTAACTCCTTCTTGGAAATTCCCCTCGGTTCCCCTTAGGCTTTCCATGAGTGGCGTATTTACCTTGAGTTGCTTCAATAAAGTGTAGAGCATTTCACGAAGATTAGGCATACATGTGAAAGGAAAATGTGATTTGTGTCGTTTGCGGTGGATTATTACATTACTGAACATGTAATGCCAGCTGATTGCGATACTAAACCGGCAGCTTCTAATTTTCCGGCGATTCCCTCTGAAGTCTTTCTCCAGTGTAAATTTCAGCCTGCTGGCTGTCTTATATTAATTTTATGTGCTGTTTGATTTTAATACTCAATGAGGTCACACAAAGGTCAGGAGCCGATGGATCTCTCTGTAATGAGTCCAGCATCTGATGTTCCCCACAGCATCCCGCCATGAGTCCGGACGTCCCCTGTGGCCCATAGACTTTTGCCATTTCCTTTGGTGGTTGTGCCCCAATCAGACACTGGTCTGTTGAGGGCTATTCAGTTCCAGCTATATACATGCGTGCGTGCAAAAGTGTGTGTGCGTGTGCGTGTGCGTGTGTGTTCTTGAACTTGCTACAAAGTGAGTACCAGGAAACTTTTTTTTTTTCCCTTCAGAGTGGGGACATTATTGGAAAGTGAGGACATTTTTGCCTGTCCTCACAACTACAAAGGCAAACTGTGACCTATTAGCTAATGTTAGGGGTAAGGATAGAATTAGGGATAGGTTAAGGTTAGGGTAAGGGTTTGGTATAAGGTTAGAATTAGGGATAGGTTAAGGTTAGGGTAAGGGTTTGGTAAAAGGTTAGAATCAGGGATATAGGTTAAGGTTAGGGTGAGGGTTTGGGTTAGGCATGCATTGCTTATTGTTAAGATTATTGAAAAGCTGTAGAGACGCACAAAAAATGAATGGAAGTCAATGTAATGTGTGTGTGTGTGTGTGTACATAATCTATACTCTTCCTGGTATGCACTGAGATGGAGCAAAACCTATGGGAAGAGAAAAAAAGGAGGAAATTATTAGTGAAAATATACAGAAGGCCTGTCATAGACCTGAGGCAAACCTTAGTAACCTGCATCATGATAGACAATTTTATGCACCAGTGGTAACCAAGCCTATTTATGGAGGTATACCTCTCTGTGGGGTTTTATTCCAGCTCAAACAAAGCAGACCTCAGTCAACAGCTGGAGATCTTCATGAGGCTTCTTTTTGGGCTGTAGTGCCCTTCTCTGGTCCAGGACACCCACCATAAGTTTAAACAAGGCTACATGTTTTATTTTTAATTGTTTATCCCAAGTCTCCATGTAGTCTTTACACATCGGATCTGGTTTGGGACCTAAAAAAACACACTCGATTCTGCAGCAGCTCAATGATATTTCCAGCAGTCGGCCGTAATTTGCTTTGTAAGGCTTTGAATGAAAATCTGCTTGACAGTAGGTCTGTGGAGATGGGACTGAAAATCACTGCCCTGCAATACTACCATTGACCACCAGGGGTTTGTAGCGTCTCAATCTCCCATTTTGAAGCCCAGACTTGGAGTAGGCAGCTTCCAAAAGCCACAAAAAGTCTCAAATCCTGCCATTGGCCACATCGGAGGTTGAGAAATCAGCTTACTGAGGGTAAGAGGATTGGCTTCAAACTTGCCATTGGGCAGCTCTGCACAGAGGTCCAACTGCGCTAATCTCTGATAATGTTCTTACACGCAACAGGTGGTCCCACACAAGTTCCCAGAATGCACTGCTGCTTTTGGCACACGACTTGGCCGTTTCTAAAAGCTAGGCTGCAACGTAGGAAGGCAGAATTTGTTGGCTGCATCGTCATCGAAGACTGTTCCAATGTGAGGAGGAATTTGAATACAGCCGAGAAATGCAGCCATCATCTTGTCTGATATCGGACAGAGTTGTCACTATAGCTTTGGAGTGTAAGGAGTTAACAATTTTGTCTGATATCTGGCAAGATGAAGGCTGCATTTCATGGCTGTACTCAAAGGCACCGTCACATAGGAACAGTCTTGATGTAACAGCCAAAAAATGAGGCCTACCTAAAGGCTGCAGCATATGCTTTGAGAAATGGCCCATAACTTTTTTTTTGTCAGAGGCAACCATCTTCTGATGCTGATTAACATGATCTCTCAACGTAGAATGAGGTGTGTATTGTTACGGTTGCAGTGAGGACCTACTGGATGGTGCATCACCAGGAACCGGAGTTGTTTTTATACTTTTTTCCTACATCTTCCTCTTGCTTGGAATAGCCAACCAGCCAAAGTTAGCCATATCCTAAAATCCTTCCTGCACCCCAATAGGGTCTTTACCTGTTACCTCTTCCTCATTTGGATCACAAAGGCGCTCTACTCCGTAATCCATGGCGCTGAAGGTTCGTGGCTGTTGAGTGATTTAAAAAAAAAAACAAAAAAAAAACATAGGTTGGTTTCCGATGGAGATTCAACAGATATTAACATCTAGACCCATCCCTCACCTTACTGGCAAGCAACTATCACAACATAAAACCCTCTAAGGTGTGGGATGACAAGTACTTTGTGATTAAAATGTTGTTTACAGAACATTCCGGTGCTTCTGTAACGATGACAATGGGTCACTGGTAAGCAGCGGAATTCTGGAACATCCTTCTAAAAAAAACGGGGGAAACTGTTCGTCCTACTGTCTAATTATATTTTTTTTTCCCTCAATCTGTCCTCCAATCAATCTGCAGCTGCACCTGGCCATTGAGCATTGGTCCAGGCAAGGACTAATGAAGCAGATTTTTTTTCATTTTCCCAAATTTAAGCTGTTCATGAGCAAATTTGACGTCTTTCGGGCATTTTTGGCAAGTCTGCGCAGAGTTTTGGCATGCGCATCAGCAGAAGTCTGCATGTGACAGTGGCATGAGCAGCCCTGGATGTGGAGTCGCTGACTCGGAATGTTGAAAAAAAAGAATTGCTGACGACCAACTGAGAAGGACAAGCAGAAATCAGAATTCATGTCTAGTTTGACCAACTGTATAAAAATTTCTGGAAGTATTTATTCCTTAAAATAAAATAATGATAAAATGGTTAAACTTCTAATATTTTTTTTCCTTCCTCTTCCTGGACAGTTTAAATTTTGAATGCGAAGTCATTGGGTTTCAGGAAGTATATGCAGTTGGTGAAATATGTCAATCATCTGTACTGCTTCAATCAAAATCCTTTTACGTTTTTAGATTTATCGCGACTCAGAACGTGTCCACGCCGGATGTCAATCAAATCAACTTCCCTTCCTTCAAAAACTTTGCAAAAGTGTTGTGTTATGCAGATAGACGTCATATAGCAGAATCTCGGTCTGATCTAACTTCCTTTTTCACAACGTCTTCGAAAGCAATAAGAACAAATTCTCGTTCTCTGCGTAGACTGCAGAGGATGTGTTGACTGATTGAGAGCCAGCTAAGCCACAGCAGATGCTGGGGATTTGTGGGTAATTAGCAGCTGATGTAAAGGCCCGCAGGGGACAGCGCTGGGCGCTATCAGGCGACTGTGCGCTAACACTCCTGTGGGGTCTTACAGAGCAACATCAGGCTTTTTAATTAGCCCTGCTGAGCCAATCAGGTCTACTGAAATATTCAGAAATGTGAGGGAGCTTATTCAGTCTCTCAAAGGGGTTCAAACATACACACGCCAGGATGATATTTGTTACAGTCCCTAAGTCTGTAAGTATTTGGTTTGTGACATGGTTTTTCCACCCTTTTGGCTTGTAATCCAGCTCAATGGGTTTGAATGCAGTGAAACAAGGACAAAGCAGGGACTGCTGAGTTGAATTACGGAAATTTCCATGCATTTCATATAAGCCCAGGAAAGACTTCCCCGTTATTTTTTTGTTGCATCCCTATTGGAAAGCTTAGGACTGCCCTGTATGCCTTCACTACATCTTTTTATTTTATTTTTGTTTCATACTTCAGTACAATAGATTCCATGAAAGCTTATAGATTCCACAGTAATATTAAAAATATGAATTACTGTTGTGAATAAGAAGTATACTCACACACACACATGCACACATATACGCAGTGCATCTTCTTTACCCCTGTATTTTTCCCTGATCCACACCGGTTGGTTTTATGAGTAAACGCAATGTTTAGCATCGTAGGCTAGCTTCGTTTTTTTGCTCACCGGTGGCTTGTGGACGATCCAGTAGGCTCTCTCCTGGCAGTCGAACACCACACGATCCGGCTTCTTCCGCTCCTTGCCTGACCTGAGTGCAGAGAGAGATCAGTTACTCACAGGCCTCTCTCAGTCACTCAGGCCGAGTTCTGAATCTCATACTTCGCTTACTACAAAGTGCATTCTGTACCAGTATATACTGGATACTATATGCCTACTCTCCATAGTAGTTTACAGTGTAGCAGCCAGTATGTGATTTTAACGATTTCTTGTACGGCATAGTCACATGACTACCAGGCGGGTAGTCTACCACTGGAGCTTGGTGAGGTAGTACGGTTGACTAGTTGCATTGTCCAATATAGTTCAGCAAGAAGACCGCTCTAGCTACGAACTGTGAAACTTAGTTTTTGATGTCATAAATTTAGTCAGGAGGAGTAGGCTATTCAAAACACTGCTTCCGTCTGGAGATTCACCTCTACTGGGACATCCAGGATGGAAACAGCCTTATAAAAGCCTACTTCCATCCTGGAAGCTGTTTGACTCCTCATAAAAATCAATATTTTCAAATAGCATTTGCATTTTGTCTTGATTTTATGCTTGAAAGCACATTCAGTTTCATTGCATGCCATAGATCTAGTGCTATACAAATAAAGGCTGATTGATAGATGATTGCATGGGGATGCTGCTCTACACTGACTTGTATTGTTCTGTCGCCTGCATTACGATGAAGTCCCATTTGTGGTTCATCCATTTGTGGAGACGGTCATAGTGTTCCTGCACAGATAAAAAAGATTAATGAATATTTCTGCCTCTGGTTCAGTTGATTATTCAGGAATTAAGATTTTGGCCCTGGTGGGGGTATTATAACCAGCATTATATGTTAACTTACCTGCTCATACATTTCCAAAGCACCTTTCTTCCGGATATTTCTCTTGGCCAGGTAGATGGCTACAAGGAGAGAGAGACTTATGGGGAGCTATTATAGATTTCAAAGGAAGTGGCATATTACCTGTTTTTTTTTTTTGTTTTTTTTTGCCTTGGAGTATTGTGTAATAAATATGACTCTGCCATGTTTTATTTATTGAGGAAGGAAGTGTCTAAATCAGTCGACATATTATTAAATTCACTGGAGGAAGGGTTTAATAAACAAAGTGGTGTTGCTGATTTTTTATGTTGGATGTCTTAATAACAATATTACTCGGATACACCCACCGTAGTTTGTGTCATCCATTGGCCATTTCTGCGCAGGCCAGAAGTACGGGGTCTATGGCGGAGCGAAAGAGATGGGAGGTTAGTGCCGTCAAAAAACGAAGTTACAAATCATTTACATTCATGTGACACTGTGTGCATAAAAACCTCCTATTACATGGACGGGGTTGAATGAGCTGAACAGTGAGCGTTCATACTTCATTAGGAGGGAGAGTAAAACCCATTACTTCTACTAGACTCATCAGGCCCAGGACTTAAAGCCCCCAGCAGCACTGGTTTCACTTCAATTCAATTTTACTTGGATGGCACTTATTGCAGAATGGCTGTCACAGAGACACTGTACAGGAGGCAGAGGGGCAGATGCCCGGCCTAAGTGCTCAAAATGGCATATTGAGTTAAAATATGAGGTTTCAGGGACAAATTCTTGCAAGACAAATCTCTGACAGAACTCCGCTATATTGGGGGAGCCCATCCTCGGCCGGCTAGCAAAGCTGAAGAATCCGAGGGCCCCAGTGACTTCAAGACGTGCCTAAATGCACATATTTTTACATTGGTCGCAGTGAAGCCTCATAACACTGCTGACGCATTGGGGTTTTGTGGCAGTTGAGGGTGGGTGTGCTCTATGTTTTAGGAGAGGGCAAGGTTAGACATTCCAGGGGTCAGAAAGTAAAAGTCCTGTCGTGTTTTACTTCCACCCCATGAGTTCAGACAGCTAACTTCACTAAATAGTTCACACCATCTGGCCGACGTGTTGTTTTAATCAGTGGATCCATTTGGTTGGGACAAAACACTGAGGCGGATCTTTACTCTTTGAACTCGGATTGTCCACCTCTTGGAATGGGGTTTGTGTGTGTCGTGTCAGAGGCTAGACCCTCAGATTGTCTCACCTGGTAGCGGTACAGACTGGCATCAGCTTTGAGGACGAGTTTTTTGTGGTTCTGCAAAGGGTAGATGTATCCATATGCCACCAGCATGGTGCCGAACGCCAGCGCCTCTGGTGGGGAGGAGGAGTTATAACGTTATTTGATTGCGTCTCTATTCTAATAAAAAAGAACAACTTCTTGATGGACACTGTTTGTACAAATAATCTTCCTCCTACTCAGTCAATCAATTGACTCTCAAAAAAATAGATCCATAAAAATGGTCAAATTTAGCTGCAACAGTTTAGCTGCTCCTTACTTCTCATTTTTAAAAATGTCATCAAGCTATTTGGCCCTAAGAATGAATGCTTATAATTTGTGTTTCTAAATGGATATATGGCTTTTTAAGGTTAAATATTCTGAAGCAATCACAAAAAAAGTAATTCCAAAATGAGCGAGTGGATCAAGAATTGAGATTGCAGTTTAATATCCCCAAGCCGAGATGCAAAAAAGAACTGATGATAGGATCTGATATTTTCAGTAACTTCTTGATTGGTCCGGAACATACTGCAGATCGTCTAATAATTCTGCTATTGGCACATTCGGCATCACCAGATCTCTCACCTTCAGCAGTGACCTTGAGTCGATTAACGATCCAGGCGTGGATGTCCTGACCTGTGGACAGAGGGAGGGGGAGCCTGGTTATGGTAGCAGCAACACGAGGTTCTATGGCCCACGGTCAGAGAACAGGGAAATGCGTATTCCTCCATTAATAATGACAGTAAAACTGTAAGCACAAGTTCAATTCTGGCAGGCTGGTTGTATAACATTGTCGTGCTTCTTGACTGGAGATGAGAGGCAGTGACATTTTTATATTTTACATGTGACATCGTGCCACAAACTGACATGTTGGGCAATGTTAAAAGCTGCTAAAATATAAAAAGTGGACTGCTATTTTTTCACTGCCAAAGGTGAAAAATAAGAAAACTCCTCTCACCTCATACTATTTTGAGTTTGACCACATTAAAACAGGTTATTGACCCTTGAACATGAAGTCACACAAAATGGCTATTCAATTTTTGAGCTAGTGCCTCTGGCATTGGAGATACCTTGGAGACATGAACAGAGTCTGTCACCTTATCCTTCTCTACACTACCTGTACAGAAATTAATATTTTTCTCTCCAAATTGAAATCGACTGTCACGTCCAAATCGCCACAGAATCCACTTACACACTCATATACACTTTCACATACACAAAGACCTTCCACGCGCACACACACACACCACATAAAGCTCAAATGCTAAATGTTTTGTATGTTGCTGGCAAGACTTCACTACTGAGGTTACTGCTGATGTTTGAGAGGTTAGAGGTCAATTTTTCCTGACCACTACCAGTGACCTTAAGCCTCATCTTGCGTAATACCGTGCTGACCCACTGACACCTGTTCAATTTAAACCCACTCTACAACCAGCGAAATCTGACTTATTGCGTTCCACCACCCCGGACTGTAGTACCACGAAGACGTCTGGATTCCCCTAGGACAATAGTGAAAGGAATTTGGGACTGTCCATGTGCTGTTTGCACCCTAAATCTTTGGAAAAGTCTTCTTTTGGACATCAGATAATCTGACTTGATCAGGTCTAAACAATAACTTAAAATCCATTCATAATCACTTGCTTTTCATGATTCCTGCATTCTTAGTACAACAAGACTGCCAGTTCTCCCTCCAACAATGTTAAAAATGTTAAACTAAAGGACTACGCGTTTCATATTTGCGGTCCAAATCATCAGAAAAGTCTACCTTTGCACACCAGATTATCTGACTTGACACTCAGTTTAAAAAATATTTTGAAACCCATTTGTATTCCCTTGCTTTTCATTGCTCCAGTCCTCTGGTTTACGCATTGTTGTGTGCTTAAATTAGATTGTTTAATTGTTCAGCACATTGTAACCCAGGTTATGAAAAGAGTTTCCAGACTACAACATAACCAAAAAACTGAATTGTAAATGTAAACCTCCTCGGGGAGGGGTTAAGGTCTTGACCGACAGGTGGCAGGCCCTGCCTTTCGGCCCATGATCTTTTTGCCGGCCTTAGCTGAGATTAGCGAGCGACTCCCTGGTCACAGAGCGAAACGTGCAGCTCATCCAATTGAACACTGCCATATATAGAGGAAACTCACAGATTACTGTCAGCGTCAAGCTGTTACGTTCCCCCCATGACAAAAGAGACCGAGCATCTAGATCTGTGTGTGAACCACCTGCAAGTGTAACAACTAAGAGGCTTGTGGCTGGTTTGTCATGTGTTAACCAGTCAGTACAGCAGGCAGAATCTGGAACTGATGAGTGAGGATGAATGGGGGAATCACTTATGTCCAACAGCTCAAAAACCTACAGATTTGTTTCAATCACTATATTTGTGAGGACATTATATTTGACTTACTGTCATTCTTTACTGCCTTTCCTGAAGCCTAACTGTAACCAAATTATGCCGAACCTTAACCTTAAGCTAACCCGAACTGTAACCGTTACCTTAACTTTAACTAAATAGCCACAATCCACCGTAATCCTCTGTGAGGACCACCCAAAATTTCCTCGCAACCCCAAATGTTCTCACAACATCTGAAGTTTCCTCTGCAGTTGGTTCTCCCAGTATAGCTATACAAGCACGCACACACACAGGCGCGCGCACAGTTGTGAGTCCCTGATTAAACCCAGTGAGGTGATTGAGTATTTGAATAGTGACGCAGTATTAACGGACTGGCACTTTTCATGCCACAGGATGTTCAGTGTTTACTGTTGGTTTTGACCTGAGGATATTTACATCTATTTGTAGTGAACCAAGTAGGAATTTCTGCGCTTTTAAAATCGTGCCACTCTCCCGATACTCATAGATAGTGGTGTAATGGAGGGTATACACAGGTATAAAGAGTATAATTACCTTTTTTTCTGTAAATTTACAGTATAATCACCTGCTAACCAATTAGCCATTGAAATACATGGGATAGTCCACCCATTTTCTTATTAGCAATGTATCAGTTTACCGAATTGAGTATACCGACTCCTCCAGACACCCCTACACCGTAGATCTCACAGACCTTACTGTGAGACCAGTGACTGGCCTATACGCGTTTGTGTGGAGCCACAGTTGTCCACAGCGGGGCGTCTCACCGGTCATGGCGTGGGGGATGGTGGTGATCACCAGCTTCTGCTCCTGAAATTTTACTCCGCTTTTCGGATCCTGCATCTCCACGACTAAGGGCTCCATCTACCAATATGAGCAGAGAGAGTTAAAATGCACACTATCTACCCACAATTCCTCCTGTCGCCAGAAAATCCAGATCTCTTTTCATATATAATTTTCCATCCATTACCCATCTTATCCCATCAATACATTGAGGTAAAGGTTTGCCAACTAACAACATTTCCATCCAGTGTACTCAACTGGCTGGAGTGAGAAACGGTCTTTCTTTGAGTAGGTAGCACATGATTAGCAGAATCTTTCGTAGACAGTACATACTTTGAGCACACCACAGATAAGAGGCCATTTTGGACACGGCCACAATGTCTTTTGAGAGATTCTGTATTCAGTACTCGGGCATTTCTATGAACTGTGTGAAATTGTGTTGATATGTTAATAATTTAATGCAAATTCACTGATAAACTGATGTGATGCGTCATTGTCCGTGTTTAAATGACATTTAAGCATAATGTCAGCTTCTCGGCAGGAATTCAACTGTGGTGCACCATGTGACTACCGAGTATGGATCAGTTAAGTGTTTTGAGATCTGTGAAAGGGGCATTTTCAATACAATTGAAGACCCCTGTGCTAAAAATACTTCAGCCTCCAAATGTCCAAGTTGAGAAAATTGACTCAAATAACTATAAAAGATGTTCCCCCATCCTTACCTCACGATGTGAGAAAATGTGATTAGAAATTTATCATCATCATCAGTAATGGTAGGCACATAATATATTTTATGTAGCATGAAATCAGAAATTGTGTCAAATACAAGTAAAATATACCATTGGTCTGGAATATGCTTGGTTGTTTGGTTTTGTTTTACTAATTATTTGATGCACTTTCTATTGAATTTTTTCCCCTAATGTCACTTTTTGCTTTCAAGGTCACTTTTGTCAATTTGTTGTCAAAGTTTGAGCTTTTCAAATGCTCTATTTTCATTATTATTCACGTAAATATTGCCATACTTAGACTCCAAAATGCCATTCTAGTTAGAATGTGCTTTCTCTGAATGCCTGGAGTGATGTCACTTCTCTTGAGTCCAACAGCAGGATAACTGCTTCATCCGGTTAACTGCCCTTAGTAAAACCTGGAGGTTGAACCCCGCCAAATTTGGAACACGAGCTGGGGCAAGAAAAAACGAGTCATCCGAAGATGACATATACCCCGCCCCCGCATTCTTAGAAATCCCAAAATATAAAAAGGCACCAGTCTAAGACCTGATCAATACGCACAACACGTTTTGTTAAAAATACTGAACGGTATTCGAGTTCTGCGCCAAAAACGAAATGATTGCAGACGGACGGACTGATGACTATATCCCCCGCACTACATGCCGGGAGGATAAAAAGAGGTCTGCCGGGTTTTACTTAGTGCATTTATCCAGCGAACCCCTGATTTATCAAACGGCGCCCTGCAAGTTTTACAACGCAGAATGAGCCCTTAAACAATAAGTTCCCAAAGTGTCAAAAAAAAAAAAAAAAAAAAAAAGGGGGTAAGTGGAAGAAGTTGAACTGGGTAAAGGGACTGTTGAAGAAATAATATGACTGCCTCCGTAGATTAGTTTAGCTTTGTCTGGAATAAATTGACACACTGATGAACTGCGTTGCCTATTTATCAATATAATTAAGAGAAGTAACAGGACAAACAAGGAGGGAAAGCAGAGAGTAAGTTAGAATTAGAAGTCTGTGAGTACAAATATAGCTAATTGGTTAATTGGATTCTAGATATGTCTGATGTTGGATGTTCTGTTAGAACGGTAGGCACTAGAACCATCTAAAATAAAACGATTTCAACGCAATTATTTTCTTAAAAAGGTGAGAAATTTTAGTTTTTATTATTATTATTATTATTATTATTATTATTGTTGTTGTTGTTGTTGTTGTTGTTGTTGTTATTATCATCTGCATATTATATCTCATACAGGTTATTATCAGAACGAAAACTCTCTGAAGAAGACCTTGTGGGCATGCCTTCATTGTCCGAAACGCGCGAAACTGATCTTGAGTTTTCCCACTGAATATCAACGAATAGGTATATTGTCGGCATACCTTGTCCTCAAGTGCTTGTAATTATTTTTTAATGACTGAAAGATTGAGAGTAGGTGGCACAGAGCCTGTTATTAGTGGCAATAGTTCGGTTATAACGCATTACCCATCGATTCACAAGGACCATCAATATCGTTATCAATTTAAAATATTCCTCTTATTCTGTTTTTATGGTCTACCTACCTTCTTCAGGCAGGCCATTCGCGGTCGATAATGCTGTCCATGATCGCGGTTTGTTCTGATGGTCATTTTGGAGGTGCCTCTTCCTGTTAACAAAGTGGGAAATATTTAACGGCGTTTCAAAATGTGTTAATAAGGTTTTCTCGCAGGCCACACATGTAGACTGCACTTGTGATTATTGCCACTCCATCGCTCAGGGAAGTTGTACCAGCGGGAGCTCGGAGAAGCTCACGAATGGAAATGTCATCCAATCACAGCTAAGACCCATTCCTTCAATCTGCAATTGAAGTCCACAGAAATTCTCCACAAAAATCACTGCACAGCCTGTCCAGCAGGCGTCGACGTCGAGCTATGAATGTGTCTTTATTTGAACATGAATGCGTATTAGCAAGTGCAGTAGTGGTCACTAAAGTCAGCGACTTTCACAATCAACTTGGACGTTATTCTCCAGCTTTTCATGAACGTGATTCTACCAAAGAATAGTGACGCTGAGCTGGTAAATTTCATTTGAAAACGCTGTTGCCTACACACATGCAAGCCAGCGCAGCTATTTCAGCACTATTTGCCACTGATAATTAAATCTCTTATTGAGGATATTTTACTTAGCTAACACTGAAGCAAGCAAACAAATATTTCCTTTAAGAAATAGATTTAATTAAACTCAATTCTCATGAATTTCTCTGTCGTAGTTATTGTTCCAATATACCATCCAAATGTACTGAAATAATATGTTGCTTACCTCTGTTTGAAACCATAAAATGTATGTTGCACCAGTGCCTCTGTGGGCAACACCTATCTCTGTAACTAGTTAAACCAGCCAACTGCCAAAGCAAAATCAGTGTTTTCGCTATGTATAAATTGCATATATTTCATTTCAAGAGATTTCTCTGTGGCACATGCCTGGTTTTGCGAGATCTAAATAAGGTGGTACGACGGGGCGCCGCCTATTGGCATTACTACTTAAACCATCATAGTGCCAAAACAAAATCTGTGTTTTCACAATGTACATCAGACAAATATTCCATTTCAAGAAACTTGTCCATGGCAAATGTCTGGTTTTGTTAGATCTGACATATTGGTTACAGCGCCCCCCATACGGATTTATTTTTGAACATATATCCTTATATCCAGACATTGGCAAAGATTGCCATAAAACTTCCTTTGGAATGTTAAAATATCCTAAAAGGGCTGGAGACTTAGCTAATTTCAAGGCTCTGTCTCCTTGGTCAACATTTTTTATGGGCCCCTGAACATCACTGCAAATCATAAAAAAATGGGCGAATTGGAGATTTAGTCAAAAAGTCTGTTGCCACTGCTCCAAGATGGAGCACAGTGCCAGAGATGTTTCTGGTGTCCTTTGTTTAGCCCAAAGGAAGGTTCAAATTCACAGTCTACCAATCCCCACAGGTGTCTGGTTATTGATGTTAATGTTAATCCACTGTACAAACAGGAAAAAATCAGCCTGCACCCAACTTTGGGAGCATATATCTCGAAAAACCAAAAAAGTTCCAGACTAAATACCTCAAAATTTTTCTTTCCTTTATTGTCTGAAAAGGAAACAGATAAGATGAATTTAGCACTGATTTGGTTTAAAAATTAAAACAAGCCTGAATTTGTAAAAATATTTTTCCCGTTGTACACAGATTTCTTGTCATTGCACATATAACCAATATGACCACCTGGTGGAACTTTCACATTTTAAAAATTTGGGTATCCTTGTATCAGATACAATCGTAACTTGTTCAGCACATTGAAGCAGTTGTCCACAATATTCCTTCAAAAATGGGTATTTTTCCTCAAAAATGCTCAATTTGGTACCTGATTTTTCCACTTCTAGGTGGCGCTGTTGCCATTACAATAAAAATTGTGAGCTCAAACTCTGGGATTTCCCATTACGTATGTATGGGCACCATTCTGCCAAATTTCATGCAATTCTGAGATGTCAACTCCACTACCAGTGCCACTCTCTCAGAATATGGCTCTTAACTATAACATGAGTTTATGGCAACCACAACAACTGCAAAATAAATAAAATGAACTATGGCATGGTATTTTGGCAACCCTCACTGCAGGAAGGGTGCATTCCAAATGTAGTTATTATTTATAGGCGGACTTGAATGTTGCCTTCTGAAACTCTGATCGATAGAGATGGATATCTCAGTACAGCTACATCTAAGAGTGTTTCCATTTAAATGCTTTATTTTATGGGATGTCTCGTTCCGTCAGTGCTCAACGTCAGATAGAATCAGTGCTCATAATTCTGCATTTGTATATACATGAGACACTCCGTCCATTCTGATTGCAGCATGGTTGTGGCTGTAGTTTGTCTTAAAAAGGGTTCTGTGAAGATCAGGGGTGATTAATTTTATCCCCAAAGGACCAATGAAGGTGCAAAAATTTTTGTTTTCGCTCACCTTTATGATGCCTTACTCAAAGAATTAACTGGTCATGATCTTCTGTGAAGTATAATCTGGTGTTTTAGTGCAGAGGTAATACAAAAACCTAAATGCAAACCAGCTCTTTTTGGAAAAGGTTGGGCACACCTGATCTTATGTAGTAAATCATTTAGGTTACCCAAAGAGCTGGTCTCTTCTAACATATTTTCGTGCTCTCCTGTGTCCCTGGTGGACCTGTTTGATAGACTATCTATCATCTCTGTAATATCTACCCTCAGTCCAGTCTTTACTCTTCCCCACCCCTGGCCCTTTCTGTGTCCTCTCCTCCAGGCCAAAGCAGTCAAACTCCTCACGCCCACGTCTCTTTGTTGTGATTTGTATGGACGGAGCGAGTCTGCCGTGCAGTCCTCACCGGGAGGAAATGGTGGAAACCGAAGAACCCCGCTGACTTGACCCTCTACCAGTCTCTCCTCTCCGCCCCCTACTCATCCTGGAGAGCTTTAAAAAAAAATCATTTTTGCCAGGAAACGATTCAAAGCTGCTGTCACCGTCCCATGAAAAAATGTCCTCTGCCCCCCCCTCTTCGTCTCTCTCTGCAGATTCTTTGTGATCCTCTTCCAGGGCCCTCATAATGACCTGCTCCACATCCTGAAATCAGACACTCCAGCCCATCAAAACTGCAGAATTTGTGGCGCTCAAAACCTGCGGCTGGCCCATATGATCAGATTACAGTTCCGTTCCCGAAAGCGAAGCGCACTTTCGCCACTTAATATTTTTTTATGCAGTGTGGAATCAGAATTAGTGCTGAGTATCGAGTGTGTATGCAAGTATAACGTTCGATTGGTGTAGACAGCTTGCTGAGCAGTCACCTTTTTTCATTTGGGGTATCTTGTATTAATCTTGTATTAATTGCATTTCGTTGTGTGTCACTTTTTTTCCCATCATATTAAAAATGTGAGCATTTTAAAACTAGTCTTCTTCCTCAACTTCTTCTTAATCTTCTTCTTATTATTATTATTATTATTTAATTAATATCCATGATCAGTAATTCAGCATATATGAATTCAAAAATATGCATAGGCAATATTTAGTGAAAAAATTGCAGAACGCTGAAACAAATCATTTAGCCCAAAAATGCGGCTATATCCTGTCTGACTGGTTGTATTCTTACAGCCTGATTGTTTTACAGTGGTGATTTGCCACTGCATTTAACCTGCTCAGCCCCTAGGCCTTTGAACTTCTAGGTCTTAAAACATCAACATACACTAGGCTAAATGCCTCAAAGCGTGTGGGAACACTGTGTGGACCTGTTTTTCTCGGCTCAGGCTGGGCTTCTTAGTTCCACCAATGGAAAATCTTTACGCTAGAGCATACAGTGACATTCCAGGAGATCATGCACTTCCAACAATTTGGGGAAGTCCTCTAAATGAGGTCCACACTTGGCTTGTCACGACTGGCTCAGGAGAACTTGACGGGCCTGTTAAGAACACTGTCCACGATCCTAACGAGCACGTTTTCAATGAACTGGATAACTCAGACTTCGAATCAGGGCTAAAGGCACCAGTATCACTTCCTGACCTCTGTAATGATTTTCTTGCTGGAGTGGTAACATATCTTAACGGCAATGTTATGACATCCAGCGGAAGGCATTCCCCGAAGAATTGGGGCTGTTTTTTCTCCGGACGAGGGATCAACGCCAACGCCATGATTTTAGAGTAAGATATTGCTGTGAGAGGGCGTCCTCATATTTTTGGCCATGTATGCTACTGTGTCTACATTACCACAAATAAAATCTCGTCAGATCTGGGATTTCGGTTCATTATAACTGCAGTTCTAATACGTGCGTTTTTTTGTTTTTTTTTTTTGTTTTTTTTTTACAAGCAAGATTTGCAGACCGGGAAACTGGTTGACTGCCCACTTTTTTCCTGACTTTCGCCGAAATCGGTATGACAGCATTTTTGGATCCTGAGGCAAAAATTCGATCAAGAAACCACCCACTATTACGTATTCGCCGTCCGCGCCCATAGACTATTGTAGCAGTCGCGTCCACAGTGTACGGTCGCGCCCCTCCCGCCTAGACACAGGAGCGCGCTTGAGCCGGACCCTCCCTGCTGCTGCATCGATGAAGTTGCTTCAAAGATGGCGGACTTCCTGCCGTCTCGGTCTATTTTATCTGTGTGTTTCCCAAAGTGTCTCCTCAACAGCAGCGAAGCAGAACAGCTAAGAAGATCCAAGGAGATTGACAAATGTATTTCAAAGGATAAGCCCTATGTGAAGCGCCTTGTGAAGATCTTACTCCTCGGAGCAGGAGAGAGCGGCAAATCCACTTTCCTCAAGCAGATGCGCATCATACATGGCCAGGACTTCGATCAGCGGGCCAAAGAAGAGTTCCGGGCCACGATATACAGCAATGTAATCAAAGGTACGGGACTAATAAAGCTGCTTTCACACCGGACGCGAAACGAATTTTTCGCACGACAGATTACATTCAAAGTCAGTGCAAAGACTCGAATACACGCGAAACGTGTATTCGCCTCTTTGCATTGCCTTTGAATGTAATCTGTCGTGCGAAAAATTCGTTTCGCTTCCAGTGTAGAAGCGGCTTAAAGATGGCATGTTCGTTGTCTGCTTACTTTACTGTGCTATTTTGGACCCTAAAAGGACTGTGGATTCGTCAGCATAACGTTACCCAGTTGAACACAGCTCAAGTAACGTTAACTGGGTAGGGCTAATCTTCTGAAAACATTCTGATGAAAATTCGCTTACTAATTCTTTTTTTTCGTCAGCTCAACTAGATGTTGATAGATATACATCTCAAGAATAGCTGGTGAAAATTTCATCACAATATATTAAGAAATAAAGAAATTATGAAGGAAAGTATAGATGGTTGTAGTTTTTCAGCAGAATGTTTTCAGATTAGCCCTACCCCAAGTAACGTTAACTTGCTAGCTAGCAAGCTGCTTCGCATGAGAACAGAAGTAACTTAACGTTTTAGCCTGCCGTTCGCTGGCTAGCTGAGCGGTATCTCTTCCCATTGAGACGCCGTTAGCTAGTTAGCTAGCTTGCTAGCCGCTTAGCTAAAGTTGCGAAGAAGAAACGCCCATGTTATTAAGTTTCGTGAGCTTGTTTGCTGAGATTGCGCTTTGCTGACGGGGGTCTCTACCCGAACGTTGAAGGAAACTTTTTATTATGTCTTTAGCTTGCTAATGTTGACTTGGCCGAGGCTGAGCTGCTCCTGATGGTCCTTGTTCTCTCGTTTTGAGTTCATTTGCAAGGAAGGATGGCGGTTCGGGATTCAACATTGGCTGCCAACTTGTTTACATCCCCCTCTTGCTCATGGCGTTAATCATTCGTCGCCGCAAACCCATCATTAAAGCCGCTTTCACGCCGGACGCGAAACGAATTTTTCGCACGACAGATTACATTCAAAGGCAAGGCAAAGCAAAGACGCGAATACACGCGTTTTTCTGAAAAATTCGTTTCGCGTCCGGTGTGTAAGCAGTTTTAACTTCGACAGCAGACTATATGTGTTTGCTGGGAATGGCTATTAGTATTGCTAAGTAAACATCTGGCAGCTCATTTACTTCTTGACATCTCCAGAGACGCCTGGTAAACTGGCTGGCAGCAGAACAACCATCTCCAAGTGTTCACCGTTTAGGAAATTTACTGTTAAAAGCCACCCAGCGTGTTTGCGTCGAACCTGTCTCTCTTAATCACTGTTTTGTTTACCCAACATGACCTCTTTTTTCTAAGAACGGTGCACAGTCTATTGAAATGTAAAAACACGAGGGGCCAGTGACAGTAAATGCAATTTTTTTCTGGCATGGCCCCTAAACGATTCCGCTTTTTAGTGTACATTGCTAGAGTTGTGTCCATATTGTTTGCCTGGTCTGTGGGTGAGTTTGTGATGACGGATAACCCCGGCATGTTTCCTTCCAGGGATGCGCGGCATGAAAATGCAGTTGGATGGTGTTTCCGCCGCACTTACAGCACCTGCTATGGAAACGCGTCTTTCACTTCGTGTTCTGTCATATAAAGGGCTTCCACCTTTTTTCCGATGGAAGTTGTTGAATCTGCTTTTATTGCGTGAAAGCGCAACTTTTTTCCATTGAATCAATTTGGCGTTTGATATTTCACCTAGTCCCATTAGGTCACTAGAAGGTGCAAACTGGCCTGAAGGCATGGTCACCAATATTAGTTATTTTTAGCTGTTTTTGGTCGCCCTTTGTCAACCACTTGAGCCCAGACATTCGCTGTATGGTGGTTCTATATTTGTTGTTTATTGCACGAGATAAGGGTATCAGTACTGACATCCACCCCCAAGAACTACCATTATACTTTTTCTTACACACGCATAATGCACCCTGGTTTCTGTATTGTACCAACTGTACGTGGGATCATGTGCCAGTAATGCAACTTTTATTTCTGAAATTGTGACTTGCATGTAACATTAGTCTTGTCAGCTTTCGTTGGCTGATTGAAGCTCAGGAAATGTAACTTTAGTACAAAGATCTACCATCACGCTTTTTCGTACACACGCATAATATACTCATGTTTCTCCCTTGTCCCAACTATTTCCGGGATCATGTGCAACGGGTGCAACAAACTAATTGTTTTTTTCCATTAAAAAAAAGATAAATGAATATTAGGGACATCTCCTTTCATAAGTGATGTCGTATATTGTATTTTATTATGGGAAGAGGGAAATGTGAGGCTTGTAGAAACATGAGCGGGTGGAGAAAGAAGGTGCCGTGTGTGCGCGCGCGCGAAGTCTCTCTCTGCAGTTCCCGTAAATCTCTGCGCAGTTTTGGGTGCTACTTTTCCGATTTTGTTGGAGGGGTTTTACCGCAGTCTGAGCAGGTGGCAGATTTCCCTGACTGCGGGTCGTGCCTTTGTCAAAGCGGTACAAAGCGGAAGTGAGCATAACTGTAATGTTACTAAATGGGAATCCCGTGGTGATGTATGTAATAGTTTCAGGTCGTCAGTTGGACTTTTTTTAAACTCTTCCCCTCGCTCTTATTTCTCAAACTGAATCATCCTATATCTGGCGGTTGTTTCTCTGCATGTGCGGTGTGTGTGTGTCTGTGTGTGTGTGTGTGTGCGTGCGTGCGTAGATGGGTGTTTGTGTTCCTTCTCACACATCTCTTCCTCCTGCTAGTTTAGTTTAGAGGAAATGTTAAGTGAAGTGCATGTTCTCTGCTTGGGTTTGGATGAGGAAATGGACCAGATTGATGACACGGTCTCTCCTCAGGAGAGGGACAGGTCACTGACTCGTGTCCTGAGAATGATGGCACTTCGGAGTTTCTGTCGATTGATTCCACTCACTTCTGGGGACTGTGGTGGGGGGTGGGGGCAGTCCTGGGGCCTGTTTCAGCATTATACAGATGCCCGGATAGCTGTACAGTGAAAAACCTGATCAGTCTTTTTTTTTTTTTTTGTCACTGTGTGTCTCAGAGGTACATTTCCCAGAAGCTTAGTTACTCGAGCCGGTAGGCCACGAGTCTAAGTTTCGGCTCCGTTCTTTTTTTTTTTTTTCCCCGGGGTCGTGCTTGTCCTGCTTATGCGCGCGTGGTTTCACGATTGGCCCAGGCCTAGACCTGGCCTGAGTACAGGCTCTGAGGAGCCTCTTGTTGCTGACTACATTAGCAACATACGTAGTCTGAGCCTGAGTAATACAGAGAGGACATAGTTGGTAACGATGCTTTAGGAAAATGCACCCCAGATTTTGTTGTGGTCCGGATTTTACTTGCTGCAGTGATCCTGCTTTGCGGAACAGGGTGCAGTTTCACTAACCCGGGCGCATTAGCATCTCTCAGAAGTCGTAACGATGTTTGTTCTGGACTGTTTTTCGCTGCTTATGGCATTATGGGCCCAGAGCACCAGCGTCGTAGTGAATGTGTGTTTATGTGGTCGGGAGGGAAAGTCTGATTGTGCTGCCGTGAGGCGGCTGTGTGTGGTTTTTGTGGCTTTGGCTGCTCCAGCTTGGCTGCTGCTGGTATTCGGCGCTACTGCCGAGCTGCAGCTGGGGCCACTGCTGTACACTTGCGCCCGCGATTGTTGGAGAAGGATGCGTCCATTTTTACGCCTGCGAGGCCAGAAACGAAGCCAGGGGCTTTTGGAGTGTGTGTGTGTGTGTGTGTGTGTGTGTGGGGGGGGACGTGGCTTTGAAGGTCGTAGTAGATCAGCTGCACCTCATCACGAGGGCGCACACTAGATTACCCTCAAAACAAAATATTGGGGTGAGGGAGAGGGGTGAATATGTGCTCATTTGGGATGTTGCGCAGTGGCGACCCCCTTGTGTGGGTGGTTCATTAGTCAAAATTGGGGGGTGATTGAAGACCTGCTTCTGCTTCCATCCTGTGCGCCGCATCCCCCTCAACCTGCAGTGGTGTCCTCTGCTTGTGTGAGAAGACAACACAGGGTCTCCATCTGATATAACCAAACCACATCCCCGCACTCCTTCCCCCGTGTCTGGGCTTGGCTCAGTGATTCCTGCTGCCAAAGCTGGGGTGGTGTTTACCGGTTCCGGCCAATGAGAGCAGATCCTGTTTATGAGTGGGGGCGAGAGCGTTGAAATGTGCTCACATCCAACTCATGTGGCGTATGTCGCATGGAGTGTGTGGGCTGCAGTGTACTGACTGTGGACTGCTGATGGGGCCGGTGAGATGGGGATCAGGAAGAGGGTGCAGTCAGAGGCCGTAATCCGCACAGCTGAACGGAAGTCATGCACGCCGAGCTCGCGGAAGAGTCCGTTGCAGGAAGTCTCCGGTCGGCCGATGGGGTCGATAACGGCAGTTGAATTGCTGTCGGGTATGCGGAAAGTTCACATCATTGTGTGCTTATTTGGCTACCGATGGTTTCGCTGTCAAAGGATGAAAGTAGTTTTCATGCAAAGCGGAGGGGTCACGTACGCCAACTACGTGCGATACACTGCTCTTTTATGGGATTTGGAGTCCCTGAACACTAGATGGTGGTTTAAGATATAGTTGCCTGGGGAACGCAAGTAAATGACCCCAACTGAATGTATTGCTGAGCTATTAAATATGAGAAATTCAACTACACGCGCATGGTGTTCTGGTGTTAGAAACGTGCTGAAGAAACAATTGCTAAGAGAACAGTTCCGGATATAGAAGTGTTCTGTTCAAAAATTTATGGGCCTTTCTTTTGAATTTTAGTGGTTTTAAGTTTCCATAGAGGCTGAATTGTGTATTAGTAGTTGCTCAGTTTCTGTGCCTGTTTAGTGTCAGAATTTGGCGCCGTCCGGGGTGTGTTTTCATTGTCACTCCATGGTTGTCCTTTCCCCGGGCAACGATACAGGCCAGCTTTGTGCAGAGACTTCCAGGGCGGCAAGCGTCTTTTTTACGGCCACCCTGATGTGGGAGCGGGCGCCGGGAGGGCTGGCGCGGTGCCCGCTGAGGCCGGCGTAATTACGCCAAAAGAGGAAGTCCAGAATTTACTGCTCTCGCCCACACCAGCCCCGCCCGTGCCACACTGGAAGTGCATTTCCCCTACGGCTTAATGTGTGAATATTTCATAGGAGGGCAGCCGTTTCGCTGATGCTAATGGCTCGGCGATGGACCGTTTGTCATCGATCGCTGGGTCTGGCTCCTGGTCGTTGCCGCTCGCTGGGTGGCTGACCTCTGTGGTATTTTTTCATCCCAGTCTAATGAATTAAAATGTGATTATGTTCCTGACCTTGATGTCTTGCTGTCTCTCTCTGGTCTTTGTCTTGTGCAGACAGTGGGAACAGGATACAAGTGGGCACAGGCTCTTTTTGACAGTGATGTATCCTGTTCCTGTTGTCTATCAGAGCATTTATGAACTCTTTTTTTTTTTTTTTTTACCGTCTGGTATCCTGTTCTTGCATTCTCTGTGAGGCGGGATGAACCCTGTCTGTAGGTCTTGTTTCCTGTTCCTGTTTGTCCAAGCAGGTATGGACTCTTTATTTCAGATCTCATGTCTTGTTCCCGATGTCAGTGTGAGCAGATGTGGGCTGTTTTTTTTATCGGGTATTCCGTTCCTGCTTATGATGAATTATTATTGAAAGCAGTGGAACAGCTGGTCTGCAGTGTGCACATGTTGAGTTGTTTTAGATGTGGTTGGCATTGGGTTGTGACCAATTATGTTTGTAGGTCAAACAGTGTAGATTGTTTTTGTGGGCGGGGCTTAGAACAAGGCTCTTGTTGCCGACTGTCTGTGGTTGCTTAACTGAGAGCAGGAAGGTTGATGGTTCAAGTCCCACTGTTGCCACATGATCAGTACAGCTGTGAGGTTTGACTGAGGTCCTTATCCCCACATTGATCCCGGAGTGGACCAGCGCCTGCTTAGTCTAATCAACTGTTAGTGGCTTTGCATAAAAGCGTCAAAAAAAGCAGATGCAGTAGTGACCGTGAAACTAAACCTGGAACCTGAGCTGTAAGAAGAGATGTTCCGTGTTTCACTTGGTACTGATATCTAGCCAACGCTATAATCCTGTTTTGTAAAATGCGGCCCAGGACTATCGTTTACCTTGGGCTTGTTGCAAGTAATGTATAACTAATGTTCCCCCTTTTTTCGGCAGGTATTCGAGTTTTGGTGGACGCCCGCGAGAAGCTGCACATTCCGTGGGGCAACCCCTCGAACCAGGTGCACGGCGACACCATGATGGGCTTCGACACGCGCTCCTCCCTCATGGCCAATGGCATGGTGGAGAGCAAAGTGTTCCAGCTGTACCTGCCCTCCATCCGCGCCCTGTGGTCCGACAGCGGCATCCAGCACGCCTATGACCGCCGCCGCGAGTTCCAGCTGGTGAGCGCTGCCGGGGAAGGGGCTCTGTGGCTAGGCTGTCCGACTGACACCCAGGAGGGTGATGGTTCAAGTCCTGGTGTCGCTTGATCTAAGCCAGTGTGTCCCAACCCTGCTCCTGAAATACCTCTGCCCTGCACATTTTATCTCTCTCCCTGATCTAACACACCTGATTCAGCTGATCAGCTTATTAGTGGAGGAACTGATGAGCTGAACTGGGTGTGTCGGGTTATGGAGATGTGTAGAATGTGCAGAGCAGGGTGGGGGCACAATCTAATCGACTGTAAGTTGCTTTAAAGAACAGCTTTTGCTAGATGAAGGTCACAGTGCTCTTGTAGTGGCATGGCATGGGGTGAGGAATGTGGGGGGGTCCATTAAGGCTCCTTCTGGTGTGTAGTAACCCGCTGGGACGACCTGGGGGGTACAAAGTGTGTGTAGTCAGTGTCACTGACCTTCAAAAGATGGAAGCATGAGCCAGAATTCTGTCGCACATCTTCATTCAAAAAATGTATGATTTGGCACTCATTATTCGCTCTTCTACCTTGTGTGCTAACATCACACGGGAAACTTTTTGTGGTGCACATTGGATACATCTGGATTCATATTTCAGAATTCCCTCGGACATATTTTCGACTATATGGGTTCACATCTTGGTACATCCCCTTGCTGTCCGATTCATGCGAAGCATCCCTGCCTCCCAGATCTGAGATTAAAACCTACGACCTTCTGTTCGCAGTCTGCAAGGGAGCTGCGATCAGGTCGCTCCTGTTCCCGTGTTCTGTGACTGTTCCACAGACCTTTGGTACAGAGTTATTGTGTTTCTGACAAGTAAACCCAGCGTTGAAGACTGCAAAATCTGCAAGTCAGGACCTCGTGCTCCCAGTGCCCCGCCCCCGGGTGGAATCGATGTAATTCCATTGTGATGTAATAGAAGGGCACAAATCCAGGCTTGTTACGCCCAACACTTTCACTGTGCCAGAGGGATGGCCTCGATTTCCTAACTGACCGTATATTGTGTGAGGTCACAGATGAGTGATTAGAATGTCGTCAACTGAACGTAACCATCCTTACTGGCAATTTAAAACATTGAAGTTCTGGAACACTCTATTAGAATTGTTTATGGGTGTAAAAGTGTTCCAAATTATAATGAAACAGTGTTATTCTTCAAAGGGTTATGGGGTGCAGTTTGTTCCTGCATAATCTTCCATTATGATGAAATCCTCATGTTCGATTGTTGTCCCAGGAGCCAGACTGACTCAATCGATGTGCACATTCCAGCTTTGGCGTTTCATATGCGAATTGTGACTTATTTTTCAGATCCCATTAACTCTGCTTACTTGTGTTGCAATTTTGTCCATAACTGTTTGCCTTTGGGCTGCTGAGCCATTTAGTTTTTTTTTTTTTTTTTTTAATTTTATAGTCTTCTCTGGTTTAGGGATCAGTTTTAGAGGGAGAAGCTGAAAGACCAGGGATTGGGGAACATGAGTGATTGTGCTGGAAGAGGCTCAAAGGCGAGCTGTCAGTATTTACAAAGCAAACGGCAGTCGTTGTCTTTCTGACCGACGCTAATCCAGCTCTTCAGGTCCAGTGTGTTTGCTAGGCTCTCGTGGGCTGACTGTCGCGCCTTTCAGAGCCACGGTTTTGCATGTGGGTGAAGCTGGATGTTTGCTGAAGTAAATTGGGATAAAAGTTTCTCTCTAAACTGGAGTAGCCATTTCACACCCCCCCCCCATGGGATTTTAATCTGTAAACCTGTGCAGGGTAAAGTCCAGGGGTTCAGCTGTTACCACCCCACACTTCACCCCCTCCCCTGGAGGTAATATAATAGAACTGGAGAGAGCCAGGAAGTACCACCCCTATTATTTTCAATGGAGATGCTAGGCTAGCTACCTCAGCCCAGGAAGTACGGAATATGAGCGATCTGATATACAGTACAGCACATCGCAAGGCGGATATGCTTGCCGATAATGACGGCTCAACGGTCAAAATGTCGACAAGTGAACATCCGCTCATATCCGCGCGCGGTTGAACGCTAGCTAATATAATGGTGATGTATAGCGTTTAGTTCCAGGACGTGAACTCCGGCTTTGACTCTAATGTAGGGTTTATTTGAATTTTGTGGTATTTTCATATTCATATCTGTGTATCCACTATGGTATTCGACTGCGAAGCTGCGTAATGCTCATCGCATTTCGTCATGCATGCATTGACTTGGCAGGTAGTCTTATTACTGAAGTGCGAGCGTCGACAAAAAATCCCCTTCCTTCATCTCATCTCCCGATTTACGACAGTTTCGCGCTGTATCTGATCGCTCCTATTGACCGACGCCATCTATAAAAATGGCGTCCCATGGGTGCTTATTTCCGGCACCATTTCATAACATTGCTAATCTGATTACACGGCACAAATGGCCAAGAAAGTGTTTCGTCTGTGCGGATTGGCGAATGTTTTCGGGGACGAGCAATGCTGTTAATCCGGAACACGCACTCTCATTTCACTCTTTATTTTTTTTTTAATTGCTGCAGTCAGAGCAACAGCTGGACAACCAAACTCATGCACGAGCTGTCATCAAGCTCTAAGTAGCAGTTCTTATTTTACAGGCCCTCTTAAAAACATCGAACAGTTGCGTCAGACAAAGAGCAAAATAATGAAGGATTACCGAATACATTTTCTATTGTTTTCGCTTTATTTGGCAAGAAAAAAAATACGCACTTTTCAATTGGTGTCCATGGAGCCGCCGCGTCGTTGGCCACGAAATTGTCTCCAGTGGGAAACGCGGTAGCAGGAAACTAACATGCTAACTGGCTGAAGCAAAGGTACTTCCTCGTTCTCTCTGGTTCTATTGTATATCTCTATGCCGCCATCCCTGGTGCCATTACTTTTGTTTTGCGTTTGTGCTCCAGCGTCCCTCGCGACATGGTTTGTTTTCGCACACTGGCCATAGGACATGATTTGCATACGTTGCCAGCCATTTTTGTAGGGAATCAAAATAAAATTCTAGTGGGCGGCACATTTGACTCAGAGGGTTGTCAGTTCAAGCCCCAGTGCAGCTGTTGGGCCCTTGAGTGAGATCTGAAACGCCACACTGTTCTCGGGGGATTTGCACTTTATCAACCCTCATCACAACCTAATGAACTGTGCATCGCTTTGAGTAATGTAGCTCGCTAAATCATTATTCTAATGTGGTGGGTTTTTTTTTTTTGGGGGGGTTTGACTGTGTGACATTTCACAGGCCAGCCAAAGTGCTGACCAGGGCTGCTCGACAGAGCTCCTTGTGATTTGTCGTTCTTTAATTTTTCCCACTCCAGCACTTAGAGTGGGCTGTTCCCTGTCATGGTTACTATGAAAAACTTACAGGGTGGTGGATCTTCAGGATGAAGGTTGGGCAGGACCTGATATGGCCCCATTCTAACCGGTGCAGAGCCCAGGCTCGTGTGGGTTTCGGGCGGTACCGCGGGGGGGGTGGGAGAGCATCGGAGGGGAGCCGTGCCGAGTGCCTGAACTCCAGATGGCTGTGGGAGGAGTCTCACATGGAACACCAGCTCAACTGAGCTTCCCCTCGCCTTGGGTTAATCCCCGCCGGCGTGTGCCAACCGTGAACATGCCCACCTTCCAGCTTTTGCAGCGCCCCCGCTCTCCGGCTTACTCGGGTTGGAGCTGCCGAAACAACACAAGCTCCCTCTTTATTCCACCTCGGTGACCTCTGACCTCTCCCGCTGTCTAATCCTAATCTCCTAATCCGCGGCGTTTGGCTGCGCGGGAGTCAGGTGGCCACATTCCGCGTGTGTTTAAGGGTGCTTTAGTGGGTCGGCTCATTCCAGCGCCAGAGTTATTGCCACAGGGGGGCTTATTTTATACAGTGAGCACCGTAATTCACTGGACAGTGATGCATTTTTTTTTTTATTATTATTTTGTCATTTTGTGCTCCAGCATTTTCAGTTTGAAAGGGTACAGTGGCAATAAGGTTGAAGGGCAGGCTGTCGCCTTTTATTACCCCCCGCCACGCAGCAGGACGGGGGCTATTGAATTGGTGTCCATCCGTATGTGTGTCCGTCCGTCCGTCCGGGCCACAATGGGGACAACATTTCTCTGAAACTATTATACCTAGATGCGTGAAATTTTGGATGCTTAATAAGACACTCATGATCTATGTTGAGCTTTTTTTTTTTTTTTTTTTTTTAATTTAAACAACCATATCAAAAAATATCAGTCTGGTTAACATAATGTAGAATGATGTCATCATTTTTTACATTTGGTCACGTCCTTTGCATGCAGAGACTGTTTGAAGTCAGTGACACACAGACATCACCAGACTCCGGGTATCTTACCTGCTGATGCTCTGCCAGGCCTGTACTGTACTGCAGCATCTTTACTTCCTGCTACTTTTAGGGACTTTTTGCCCTCAGTCTCCTCTTCAGCGTGTAAAGTACGCGTTCGCTTGGATTCAGATCTGGTGATTGAGTCGGCCAACAAAACCATCATGAAAAAGAAGTGTCGCTGTCCAGTGTATTATGGTGCTCACTTAGTTATATGTGTTGTACAAAGTAAGTAGAAGTAAAAAAGGCAACACGCACATCATGGAAAAGCACGTTCAGCATGGGTGCTGGACCAAAAAAGAATATACCGTAAAAGCGAAAAAGGAGGTCCGCTCACCAAAAAGAGCTCCAATGCAAAAATAATTTATTAGCGTGACGTTTCGAGCAAAAGCTCTTCTTCAGACGCTTAAAGCGTCACGCTAATAAATTATTTTTGCATTGGAGCTCTTTTTGGTATACAAAGCAGGTCTCTCAACTCCCTGCCCCCACTGCTGAAAACGCTGTCATGTTGGGGGTGTGTGGCTTTGTAGAGGCATAGCCGATGGCAGGAGGGAGCGGACTGCACGTTCATCCTTTACTGAGCCCTGCTGGATCTGTGCTGTCAGTCTGCGGCTCGGCTGTTAGTTTAGCAGTGTGATGTCACAGAATACAGTGTCACGTTAAAGAAACACCCTGCCTGCTCCTTGTCATAAATAGTGTTGATAGTCGTAACTTGGCTTCTTCTGCGTTACGGAGTCAGTCGCTGGCCGCGTGTCCTGGTTCCTGTACTACCCGTGCTTGGTCTGCATATCGTGCGGAGAGGCGCCACGGCGGATTTGCGGACTGATATCGATCTGCATGTCGCATCGATTTGTCGTGCTGATGCACGTCGATGTTTACATTTCTGTCCACGTCCATATTTCAGCTCGCCGCAGCCTGCAGCGTCTCGTGTTGGATGTCAGGCGTCATTGATCTATGAAAGAGGGAAAATAAAAAAAACCTAGCAGAAGATGCATGAGTGATTTTGGTGGCAGTTGTCAGAATTGCGTGAAATGATCTTCAGCAGAGTCCAGCTTCGACTCTAACCCTCCCAAAAGGGATTTATGGTATATTTTACAATCATTGTACAACACAATAGTATTAGGGCTGTGATGTGGGACAGATATGCTACGAGGACCGTACTTCCTTACAGCTACACCCACCACTGGCTAACCAGCATGAAACTGATGGATTCTCATTGGCTGAATTTGACTGCCCATCTCTCACTTGCAACTAGTGTTTGATTAATGGCTTTTCTCATTGGTTGCAGTGAGTCCTTGTTTATACTTATTTAGTTTTTGTGGACTAAACGTGGACTTGGATAGGTGGCTGTTTTGGCCAGAGATGAGTCCACCAGTGTGTGACACTTCACCCTTAGAGCGCTAAATGCAGCTATTGTTACTCAACGATGCAAGATATCAAAATCAAAGCTGTTGAAAACCAATCATTTGGTGACTAAGAAGTTGCCACATGATGGGTTTTCGACAACACACGTGATAATTAAATTTGTATTTTTTAAAAATTTATTTCAGCGCTCTAAGGGTTAAGTGCAGTGATGTCGGACTCCAGGCCTGGAGAACCGCAGAGTTGGCTGGCTTTTGTGAGCTCCCTCCAATCAGCAGCTGGATAAGACCTTGAACAAAACTGGTGTGGACTCTCTAGCCAATCAGTGACTTCATTGAATCACGAGTGCGGAAACCCAGCAAAAACCTGCAGACATTTTGGCTCCGTGGGTCTGGAGTTAGACAGCCCTGCTTTAGTGGATTAGGGCATGACGCGAGTGTCTCGCGAATCACGTCCAGTCTGTACAGTATCAACCGCCTGCCGGAGACGCACTTATTTTTTTTGTTTGTTTTTTTTTAATTCCTGTTGCTGCAGCAACATGCTAGAGGCAGTGAGCCATTTCCTGTTCTGCTGGGGCAAGCGACAGCCGGTAACATCGCGCTCTTAGACGCCTCAGTCAGTGTTCGAGCCCCGAGGCGTCTGTGTATCGGAGGAGGTGATGTGTGACGGAATCACGCCTGCCCACGTCCTGTCTGCCTCACTCACACTTTCAATTCACAGCCCTGCGGAGAGGAGTATTTTTTTTTTTTTTTTTTTTTTTTTACGTCGGGGAGTTTTTATGCGTATTCGGAAGTCTCCAGAAGGAAGGTCATGAATCGCACTTTGATTGTTTTTAGTCAGTCTTTCCAGTGAAATTTCTGAGATTGTTTCATGCAGCTTTGAAATTGCCAAATATGGTGTTCCTGCCTAATTGAACTTGAGTGACGTCAGACTGGGCCCGGGACTTGAAGGGTTTATGGTTAAAGATCTTCCGTTGGACGTGACGGGTTCCAGTGAAGCCGTTTTACTGGTTCTTATTGCCCACCTGACTCTGCTACATAACTTCTGCTAATTAACCGCAGTTTCAAAGGGGCTGTGCTTTACTGGAGTCGGAATGAAAACTGGCAGGGCGTTACGGTGCTACGATTATTGCTGTGCCATGCCTGGGGTAAATGCCCCTTCCTTGAGCATAGCTGTTGCTTTCTGGGCGCCGCCGGCAGTTGATACCACCAGGTTTTAGTTTCAGGCCCCTCAGATGCAGCCCTTGCAGCCCTGGATGTTTACTGAGAAGAAGCGCTAGGCTAGCTGATCAGGCGCCTGCTCCTGGAGCAAAGACTGTGCAGCCCGGAGCAAAGATGTCCCGAGCAGAGCAGAGACATCTAACGTGATGAAGCCTCTGAAGAAGTTGTGAAAAAGCTGGGCCTGATCAGGGGAGCGTTTCCCAAAATCACAGATGCTAACCTGCATAGTAGGAACCATTGACTGTGAATGGATGAACTGTGTAAGTTGCTAACATGGAGAGCAACTACGCTGTTGGGGAAACGCACCCCTGACTGATTGTCCAAAGGATATGGGAGATGCTGTTTAATGACAATGAGACGCTGTTGAGCTGTTGAGCACAAGCTGGTTGATTATTGCGGGGTGGGATTGGTGGTTCGAATATGGCCGCCTGTCACGTCCGTCCTCTCTGTCATTCTCCATTCCATCTTTCACTTTGCAGTTTTCTGTCCAAAAAAGCTGAAAAGGTCTTGAATGTATATTAAAAACCGATGAATAAACCTAATAAAGGTGAGGACACAAGTGCTGCAGTACAGGATGTGCACCCACCCCCTCGCCCGCTGGTTTGGACTGAAAGCAGATTCACCTGTCAGACAGGTAGAGGAGCACAGTGCGCTGTAAACGGGTTTCTATGGGAGCCTGGTCACTGCTGCTGTTTAGTCCATAAACATTCGGTCATTACGGCATACTGACCAATCAGGTCGGTCTCCACCAGTGGCGGTTCTAGACAAATTGTAGTGGGGGGGCCCAGGTGGGGCCAGTGTTTAATCAGAGGGGCACATTAAAAACAACAATGATGGCCCTAGATATGGGCCTGCAACTGAGACGTGCTGCAACACCACTCACTCCCTGGCTCTCTAAACTTTTCTGTGTGAATAAAGGCAAAAAGCCCAAAAATACTTTTAAAAAGCAACAACAATGATATTAAAGCATTAAAAACTTCTATTTTGCTTTAGCCTATAAAATCATGCTGAAGATTTTTTCACGAAGAAAAAATGCATTGACTGATGGCCATCAAAAATGGAAAATAAAATACAACATAATAAAGTGTGAAGTATCAGACAAATCAAATGGCTTATGCCCTTAAGAATGGGCGACTCGTTCTTAGAAAACAAAACTCCTCATCAGTTATTGGGCCTATCAGAACCACAGCACACAAGTAACATTTGTACAAACTTGTCTGTATTCATGGCCACTGACTTGAGAGTCCAGTCTTCACACTTATTTACAAAATATGCTGCCAGTGCCTGAATACATGGCAGCTCACACAGGTGTGCATGTCATGCTGACTTTAATTAGTGACAGACAGAGCTACTTAGAAGGATCTGGTAATTGAGGAGTGATAGTTCTTCAAACATAAATCAAACTTACGAATATACAGTATGCAGTAGGCTATCTGTGGATTGAAGCTAGTTATGAAAGGTGTTTATTCATACAAATGTAACAGAATAGTGCTAACAAAACGACTGGTTCTAGTTACTGTAATCACAATGAAATAAGTATTCAACATAATCATAAAACATACATATATATACCCTCCACTCTCTCAGACACAATGTGCCATTTCCATTTGTGGAAGCCAATATTACTGTGGAGTGATTGATTGAAAATATGAATTGGAAAAATGCTGCAGTCAACTGAAATATAATCATAGATTTGTGAATTGCACTAATACTAGGCAAATATTTCCATATAAGTGATTTATTTGGTTTCCTGTAATTCAAAATTTTTTTATTTACTTGGGCAAAAAAGGAGGCGATATCCCTTCCTCGTTTCATGACAGTCTTAGAAGGAAAAAAAATGTACAGAGATGCGTACATCTCATCTCACAAATAACCATCCCTACTTAGCACAGACAGATAGGCTACTGTTGATTACTTTACTTCGTAGCCTATTATTTTTCAAAATGGAACAGCCTAGTCAGATGAGGTTAGTGGTTAACATCACACCATGGTGTGGAATTTTCCTTAAGTACTTTGCCGAGTGTGATTCGTAACGTAATTCTAAGAGACATTTACAAACTTGACAACAAGCTTTCATTGCCGGAATGGGGAACAACATTAACACGGCCACGTCTACAACAAATTACTTTATAAGGTGCAGTCGTTTAGCTTACCTTTGTCTCTTGCAACAGGTTGTTCTTGCTGGTTGCCGCACTCATATTCAAATCCCAGCCAACGTATTGAGATCAGTGAAGGCAAACGCAGGTAACCAACACACTTTGGTGCGTCGCTCTAATCAGTCTGTGTAGAACGTTGAGTGACATAAGGTCCGGTTTTGGCGCTAGCGCATATCATCGTAAAAAATATACGGTATAATTTTATTATTCAGTCAGCACAGGGGCCAGCACGGGGGCACAGGACATCGGCAGGGGAGCACAGGCCCCTGTAGGCCCCCGTGTAAAACCGCCACTGGTCTCCACACAGCAGATATTGGTCACTACGTCTTTTCTCATTGGCCGATTTTTATTTTTTTTTATTTTTTTTTTTTTTTTGGGAGTTGAGGTTGAGGTTTTGAAGGGGGGTGGGGGGGGGGGCGGGTAATTGGGGGTTGCTGGCATCACAGTGATTTGGGTGGGGAGGGGGGCGTGGTTTAGAAGGGTGCACTGCTGTAGCAAAGGTTATTGGTTCAAATCCCTGCATGGCCGCAGTAAGGTCGAAGCAGACGCTGGACCTTCAGCAAGCCCTACAAAGCTCCAGGAAGGTGTGGTTCTTGCTTAATCTACAACCCCAATTCCGAAATAGTTGGGACAAAGTGTAAATTGTGAATATAATCAAAACGCAATGACTTTCAAATCACATCAGCCAGTATTTTATTCACAATAGAACAGAGATAACGTAGCAAATGTTGAAATAGAGAAATTTTACAATTTTATCCACAAAATGAGCTCATTACAAATTTGATGGCCGCTACAGGTCTCAAAAAAGTTGGGACAGGGGCCTGTTTACCATGGTGTAGCATCCCCTCTTCTTTTTAACACAGAGTGGAGGCATCTGGGCATTGAGGAGACAAGTTTGTTGAGTTTGGCCATTGGAATTTGATCCCGCTTTTGTTTAAAACAGGCTTCCAGCTGCTGGAGAGTTTTTGGTCTCTTTGACGGACTTTTCATTTAATTTTGCGCCAAATGTTCTCAATCGGTGAAAGATCAGGACTGCAGGCAGGCCAGTTCAGCACACGGACTCTTCTACTATGAAGCCATGCTGTTGTAATAGCTGCAGTATGTGGTTTTGCATTGTCCTGCTGAAATACACAAGGCCATCCCTGGAATAGATGTCGTCTGGAGGGGAGCATATGTTGCTCTAAAACCTTTGTATACCTTTCAGCATTCATGGTGCTTTTTAAAACATGCAAGTGTCCCACACCATATGCACTAATGCATCCCCATACCATCAGAGATGCTGGCTTTTGAACTAAACGCTGATAACAGGAGGCGTGGTCTTTCCCCTCTTTAGCCCGGAGGACACAACGCCCATGATTTCCAACAAGAATGTCAAATTTGGACTCGTCTGACCACAGGACACTTCGCCACTCTGCTACAGTCCATTTTAAATGAGCCTTGGCCCACAGAACACAGCGGCGCTTCTGGATCATGCTCAACAATGGCTTCCTTTTTGCATGATAGAGTTTTAGGTGGCATCTGTGGATGGCACGGCGGACTGTGTTTTACAGGCAGTGGTTTCTTGAAGTATTCCTGGGCCCATTTAGTAATGTCAATGACAGAATCATGCCGGTGAGTGATGCAGTGGCATCTGAGGGCCCGAAGATCACAGGCATCCAGTAAAGGTCTTTGGTCTTGTCCCTGACGCGCAGAGATTTTTCCAGTTTCCCTGAATCTTTTGATGATGTTATGCACTGTTGATGATGAGACCTTCAAAGCCTTTGCAATTTGATGTTGAGGAACATTGTTTCTAAAGTGTTCCACAATTTTTTTACGCAAGCCTTCACAGGTTGGAGAGCCTCTGGCCATCTTTACTTCTGAGAGACTCAGCCTCTCTGAGACATCCCTTTTGTAGCCAATCATGTTACATATCTGATGCCAGTTAATGTAATTACTTGCTAAATGTTCTTTCAGCTGATTCTCTTATATATTAATTGCTTTTTCAGCCCTTTTTTTTTTTTTGCCTGTGTCCCAACTTTTTTGAGACCTGTTGCAGCCAGAAAATTTGGAATAAGCTAATTTTGTGGATGAAAATGTAAAATGTCTCAGTTTCAACATTTGAGATGTTATCTATGTTCTATTATAAATAACATATTGGCTCGTGATCTGAAAGTCATTGCATTTTGATTTTATTCACAATTTACACTTTGTCCCAACTATTTCGGAATTGGGGTTGTAATCCAATGGGACTCTTTTGGATACAAAGCATCAGCTAATTGACCGTAATGTAATTTAATCTAATATTTTTAATGATGCTCAAGGGGTTGCAGGTCAGACTCAACCTGAAATTTACATGGCATGCTTATCCAATTTGCATTTATAAATGTAATCCAGCCACTGTAGTTAAGTTGGCATTTGCTGTTTCGTTACGGTAGCACAATGCTAGCTTGACTGTTAGTAAACATAAACAATTAGGGCTGGAGCCATGTAGGGGCGGGGCTTGTGAGAGGGGGCAAGAGCATGATGTGGTTCCCTCAACAGACTTAACCCCTCCCACTTTGGGCGGAGCTCTGCACTCATTCTGCCAATCCCTCATTTCTCACTCCCTACTGTCGCATCATTCGCCTGACCTCAGAAATTGATCAAGGTCAGACATCATTAAGGAAATTTCACTCTATTTAACGTGTTTGGGGTGGGGAAAAAGAGGAAGTGAGGTTTTCCTTAGGTAACCTCAGTTAAGGAAGCACGAGACTGTCCTGTGTGGAGGTATTTATTTTCGGAATGCGTGACGTGTAATCGATTGACCTGCGAATCTTCTGCTTTTCCCATCTGCCGCACATCTGCTAAACCTGCAGCAGAGGTCACTCTGAAATGACACTTGGAGGCAGAAGGGCATTGGACTTTCACTCATTTTGGTTTTGGAAGACAGTTGTTACTGCATCCACTGCAGAGATTTTTGCATCACAGCAGGAGAGCAAGAAACAATCCCTGAATTTCTCTCATTTTCGGCACGTGGCTATATGGGAACCTAAACCAGAGCAAGTTTGATAGACAGGGTGATTTGAGCCTTTTGTTGGGCGTATGGAGGTGTAATTGGGCCCAAAAACGCTCAAAAATGTTCATTTCTCAGCCGGCTCGCTCTTGGCGACGCCTCACTAACTCTTGCTGAACAAAGATGCTACAAACAGCTCGTTTCAGCTTGTCAATCGGGGGGGTGTCGCTGGAGGTGAGAAGAATGTGCGTCAAGGGTTACGTTAGTGCTCAAACGCTCCCTCAGCCGAGTGCTCTAGTTCACCCCTCCCCTCGAACCCATCTCACCACCTCTCTCGCACTTATTGCTTTTGACAGCTGTGAAGTGTCTGACTGCAGTGCGACGGCCGTGGGCTGCGAGCGGGAAGCCGAGGTGGCGGTGGGGTCTTGCAGTACGGAGCGGGACGTGTCGCTCGCGAGTGCCGATGCGCTCTGGGGTGTGGGGCGATCTGGTGTGAAGCTGCAGTAGGTGCTGTCGGGCCTATGTGAGACTCCTTGCTTTTTGGCACCTTTACCACTATGAGGCGTCTGAAGAGCAGTCGTCGCGTTTCGTTGGATCTGTGAAGGCGTTTGATTGGCCGGGGCCGTGTGATGTGGGTTGGGGTGAGGTGAGGCGGGGCGAGGGGCAGTTTTCGGGCGCTTGTGTTTGGGCTGTTTTATTCTGGGGTGAAACGAGAGGAAGTTGCCCCAGCGGGGGCTGCACTTCCGCATCACGCTTTCATTCTGAGCTGTTCCCACGGGTGGCCCTGCAGTCCTACAGGCAGCAACAGACACACTCTTACACACACACACACACACGCACACACACTCATATACACAGGCATACAAGTGCAGAGTCATGCACCCGTGCCCATGTTCACTGTGTTATACACACACAAAGACTCGTGCACTGACTCGTACTCATACACAGGCACTCATGCACGCAGACTCTGGTGTACAGACTCCATTAGCATACAGCATCTTGGACCAAACAATCAAAACACCAAAAGTCTTTCACCTCACATTCTCTTAATGTCAGCAGTAAAGCAGTGGGATTTGTGGCGGAGGTGCGTCTGATTGAGCTCGGGACTTAAAGGGGTCAGATATGATGGTGAAGTGATGAACTTCACTTGTGTGTAACTCGATCAGAGTCACGGACACAAACACGGCTGCGGTTGATTGTGCGCTGTGGTCTCTCCTGCTCTTCTCCTGTTTTCACTCCTCATTCTCATTTTGACCTTATTTTGACTCCTTTTCATTTGCACTACAGTTTGCTCTCATACTTTGTGCTTTTCTTGTCACGTATCACTTGCAGTGTGCATCACTTTGACTGTGTTAGCTGAGGACGGGCTCCCCCGGTATAACCAGGCTGCACCTGAGATCTTCACTCTGGGGAGATTTCTTTCTTCACCCTGTTTGAGGGTTTTGTTCTACCAAGAGCGTATTTATTTATTTATTTATTTATTTTTTATTTATTTTGCCTTTTTTTTTTTTTTTTTTTTTTTTTTTTGGACCTCATTTGCTCTTTTCAGGTGGGGTGCCAGTCCCATAGCTCTGTGAAGCGTCTCTGACCGTCTGTCTGTAAAAAGAGCAGTTCAAACAACAAATATGTACAAAAAAATGATTTAAATATCAATGAATTATGATTTGCTCGTGTGCTCAGTTCTTCTTTCCTTGTTTGCTTCATGTATGTCCTCCCGGAGAAAACGCATTAGCATCGCGCTAGCCTTTCTGCTGGTGTCTGAGTTTGAGGGTGAATGAGCAGATGTATCGGTATTCGCCCTGCGTGTCGGCTGTCCTCCTGCGCTACTGGGCGCGCTCAGCATGGGTTACACGGGCAGGGTGAATCTGAGTCGCACGGCCAGCGATAAGATCCTCTCTCCAGGATGTGGCAGCCCCATTTCACACACTTCCTGCGATGTGTTAAAGCCTTTTCTACAAGGTGAACGCAGTAGGTTGTGAGGTACTATGTTCTGCGTGAGAGTAGTTACCAATGCTTACTGATGGACCTAAACTTAGCACCCCACACTTCCTACAGCTTCTGATTGTAACCCTTTCCTGTGTGGTATTGAGAAGGACTTGTCATCTCGCATGTCAGCGGGCAGCCATGTTTATTTATAAATGTGCTTCACAGTACGTTATATTCAGGCTTCTTCTCAAATGCTTCCTCTAACTGTCACTGTGGTCTGTGACCTTTACTTTAACCCCACATGGTCACAGTCGTGCGCACTCATGCCCACAAACACACGTGCAAACTTACTTCTGTCTCTCACGTATGCATGTAAACCTGCTCGCACACACTCCACATATAAGCACTTGCATACACGAATGGCATACACACTGACATACGGAGCGCGCACACACACACACACGCGCGTGCATACATTACGCACACAAAATGGCTATTGGAAATTTGCAAAATCAAATTTACTATTTGTGAAATCAGCTCTGTAATCTTTATACAATATGCTTTGCAGCGTGGGTAATGTAGTCTTGTCTCAGCGATAGTTTGCACAGACAGAGTTGGCTGGTCTGGCACAGATGGTCAACATGGCAGTCAATCATATGATGGTTCATGGGAGCCATTTTGAAGAAACAAAATGGCTTCTGTTCACCCTCTGGCTTCTCACTCTTCTTCTCTTTCTCAGGGGGAGTCGGTGAAATACTTCCTGGATCATTTGGAAAAGCTTGGAGAGCTGGTAAGCCTGTTATTTTTTTTTTGTTTGTTTGTTTTTTTTACACCCCCATTTTAATGCTGTGGGCACTAATCGTGTTCCTGTAGCTCAACCGTTCTGTTGTTTTTTTTTTTATCTCCAAACCCGAGAAAGCTCATCTCAGTGAACATCAGAGATCTCACTGAGCTGCTGATTAGTAGAATCATGTGTGCAAAACTAGGTTTGAAAATGCTGCAGTATGGGAGCTCTTCAGGAACTTAATTGGGAACCACTGACCTCATTTACTGAGCTGAATGTGTAGAAGCTGAGATGAGAATGTACGCTGAGATGGATTTCTGTAAACTTGACTATTCATACAGCACCTTTTACACACAAAAAACTGCAGCTCAAAGTGCTTCAGTGTCATCTCTTATTTAAATGAAAGAATCACGAAGTGAATAGATTAAATGGGGTATAACACTCAAAAGAAATGCAAGCAGAGAAAAAAATAATACAGAAGGTATACAGATGGAACAGGGCCGTTTTCCTGTGCTTTTCGTGGTAGTGATTTGTTTAGGTAATATTGGGGCGGTCAGGATCATTGCAGCGTAATGCGACAGTCTGTACAGGGAGACCAGGCAAAGCGTTCCCATGGAATGATCACGACCCCACATTACAGCTGAACTCCATCGCCCTCGCATATATAGCATTACCCAACCATAATGCATTGTTGTATTGCATAATGGCTATATAATGCACAAGGGTATATAATGTTATAATCAGGGCTGTAAGCATGAGCTGGTGGGTCAAGTGCCTTTCCTGCGATTATACTCAGGCCAGAGTGGGCTTTTTGTACTCAGACTTCTTCTATGGTAAAAGGCTGCCCCTCTTTTGGACTCCTTACTTCGGCTAATGTTACCTAACTGTATCCTTTCGAGCCCAGTCCAGTCATTATGATGCACTTCTTCTTCATGTGAGTCACTGTAATGCACTTCCTTTCCAACCAAACACCGCTACACTTGGGCAGCCAACGGAGAATGGGCTCCCCCACTATCCTCAGAGATTTCTGGCCATTTGGGGTTTTTTTCACTGCTGTTTGAGGCTTAAAAATAGGAGACTGACTGAAAAATCATTAGCATAATTGCCTCAGTCATATTTTTGCCAAATTTTGATATCAGCTGCCTGTTCTTTCGTGTTGGCAAAAAATGTTTTTTTTTTTCCTTTTTCCTCTAAACCTTAAAAAAAAATTAAATTAATTCTCTGAAATATAAAAAAAAAAATTCAAATAAAAATAGAAAACTTAAGAAATGAAATGGCCAATTATGCTATGAGGTTAATGAAATGAAAAAAAATTTATAATGTTTTTACTCATTAGCTTTCTGGGGATTTTGGCCGAGCATTAGCCATTCTTCTGCTGAATAAAACAGGTGTTCCCTCCCTTATCTGCAAAGGAGCCAGGGTGGATGTGAGCTCTTGTCCTAGCCATGCAGTTACATGCCTAATTATATTAATCAACCTGTTCAGCCTTTTAGTCAAGGCTCATTACCTGCATTAGTGGAATCAGATGTGTAAATGTATGGTTGGAATGAAAGCCTGCACCCTTATTGGCCCCTTTCTGGATAAGATACGGAACTCCTGCTCGTTTTTCGGTGACGATCCGTCTGTAACAAGCGCTACGCAGATAAAACTGAAATAAATCTGAATTGAGGGGAAGCTGGTACTTCCCCCTTCTCGGCTGCCTCAGATGATTGGTCGTGAAGCGAGTGGCGTGATGGCGTTGAAATCCCCGATGATGACGACGCAGTGGCTGGCGCCAGAGTCGGCGGCTTCGCCTCAACAGGATCACTCATCGTTCTTCCACCTTCATAAATTATTCACACTGAATACCGTTCACGCTCTTGTTCCCCTTAATCGGAAAGAGAAACGTTCTTGTAAGTGTGAACTTCACCACACTGGCCTGGTTAGAGTGCTGTAGATGTGATCTGTCCAATCTGGTGTTACTGCTTGGAGATCCCCTGTGCTGTTAGTCATCACTCCAGCCCTAACTGAGCGCTTGGGACAGTCAGCATCGAGAGATCTCATCCAGCCAATCCGGAATAGAGCAGACTGGTTTCCACTTTCTCCAGGACAGGCTGATGTAGCTGCAGGCTTTCATTCCAACCAATCAGTGCTTTCTTAGCCAGACACCAGTAAAGATCTTCATTATTTACAGCCTGCAACAACTCTGGCCCCTTCTGGATAAAGATGAGACCCTCTACCACGGCGCGGGTTCGATCCCCGGTCGTACCAACCGGCAGTAGTCGGCAGCTTTTTCAGGGCAGCGCACGATTGGCTATAGCGCTGCGGGTATGCAAAATTGGGAAGGGACTGCCGGGAAGTGATATTAAAATTGCTTGCCTTGTTCGTTGCTCAAGGACCGCGTGTTGGCCAGCCAGGCGCTCGTCAGTGAGATTCTGAGCTCGCTCATGTTTGGGTATCCTCCGCCCTCGTTCTGAACTTGTGAAAGTTTCAACCAATGAGTGTAAAGATGCAGGGGCTGACAGGCACGTGCTTCGGAGGAAAGCCGCGAACTGTCTCTCTCTTGAGCTGGCAACAAGGGGTCGCATACGAGCAAGCCTTGTACATAGTTCTCGAATTGGGCATTCTAGATTCGGGTGGGATTGGAGATGCCAAATATTTATTAAAAAAAAAAAAAAAGGATGAGACCCTCTGAAGCTGAATCTGGTTTGTAAAGTTCGGGTTTTAAGGACCACTGCATGTTAAATGCTGGCTATGTGGTGATAATGAAAACAAATTAATGGACAGGAGGCTAATTAGCTTTTTTAGCCTTGGTCCATAGACTTGTATTTATTGTTAGCATATAGCCTTGAATGTCACTTTAAATGAAATCCTACATCAGGGACTAAATCTGGACCTTGAATCCAGAACCACTCCTGGTTTTTTGTCCTCCGTGTAAAGAACTCATTAATCGGACAATTTGTGCTTCCCATTGGCCGGACTGTCTTCAGACCTGACTCCCAGGTAAAGGGAGGGTGAAATCCAGCAGATCTCGGCCCTTGAAGACCGTGATTGGATGATCCCTGTCGTAGAGGATGGTAGATCTCCAGGGACGGGGTTGGTGATTGGGTAGATAAGAATTGTGAAAAAGTTTGCGCCCCCTTCCTGATTTCTATTTTTTGCCCATTTGTCACGCCTAGCGGTTTCAGATCTTCTCACAGAATGGTGTGTAATGTAAGGATAACACAAAAAAACACAAAATAAAGTTCAAAATCGGTCACTTCGGAGGAGAAAGGTTATCCTGCACCAATATTGTGTGACCATCTGGACAAAATAATTGCACCCCCACCTCAAACTACATAAGTAACGATATGTCTGTCTCATTTGTGCGTGTCGATGCAGTTAGTTGAGGGTACAAACATTTGGGATAAACATGTCTGTCTGTCTGTCTGTCTGTCTGTCTGTCTGTGACTGTCTCTGTCTTCCTCTTAAGCGGAGGATGGTAATCAACAGATTATTAATAACCTTTAATGGCCTGATGGTCTTATTCATGCTTCCTGTTTGTTGAATCATGGTTGGAAACAGAGTGTGGGGGTGTTAGCGCCGTGCTTTAGTCACGCTAACGGCTCCGAGCATCGCCCCCCTCCTCCTCCTCCTCTGGTATTTGTTATGAATCTGTGCACATGTTTGTCGTTGCAACCTGCTGTGTCTTTCCTGTCGCCTGGTTCCATTTAGCCGCACATTGCCCGGCTCGATTGCGCAACGTCCGCGCAAATGGGGTTTATCAGCGAGGATTTCCTCTCCTCAACCCTGCGTTACCTTTGATCGAGTTACTTTTTGTTTGTGTGTAGCGTGTGCGCTTGTGTTCCTACATCTGTTAGTTGGCGTGTGTCTGTCCATGTTTGCGTCCCTCTGTGGTTTGTGTGTCTGTGTATGTGTGTTCATTTCCTTCTGCTTGTTATGTGTGTGTGTGTGTGTGTGTGTGTGTGTGTGTGTGTGTGTGTGTGTGTGTGTGTGCGCGCGCGCTGTTTTTTTCATGGCCTGCAGTTTGACGGGCGTTTTGTGGAACTAGAAGAAAGGGGTAAAGCAGAATTTTTAGGAAACGCGACTCACTGCCTGCGTGCCACTTCCTCATCAAAAAAAAGTCACGAAATCCGAGACCCGTGACTGGTGACATCATAAGTCCACTCCGCCATTTGTAGAAATGGTACGAAGCCAAGTCTGGCTGGAAAGTTAACTGCAATGAATCAGCGCTGCTTATACTCCCAATGCAAATAAAGTAAAGCTGGTTTGGCGATCTCATGAAACGAGGTAAATTCATAGCGATCTGACGGCAGTGGGCTGCTGCTTTCCGTTGCTAATGGTGGGTGCCTTCCCAGCCAATCAAGTTGCATGGGTGAGGCATTTGAATCTTCCTTTTAAGACGAGCCATGCCTGACGCTGACACATTTAGTTCAAAGATATAAGAATGCCTCTCATTTTGGACTTCGGAGTGTCGCTATTACCAAGACCGCTGTCGGCCAATCGGCGCTGTGAATTTTGGTTTGTGTTTTTGCCCGCGTCTTGCTGGGTGCAGCGTGATGGGTGGAAGTGCGGAGTGTTTCCGCACGACAGCGCCCTCTGCTGGCGAGAGGATTACTGTGCTCGGATTCTTAGGAGGTTGTTTCTGCTTCCCGTTGCAGCGCGAGCTTCGCAGTTTGTACTCCAACCTGCGGATTTGAATAATCCGCTCGCGCAGCCGTTATCAGCGGGAGTTTTGCATTCTACGCAAAGCAGGCAGGGAGCCCGGGTGTTCAGACTTCCCTTTGTATTTATTTGTGTGTGTGTGTGTGTGTGTGTGTGGCGATTGTGCGCAGCATCCATTCTTCTGCTCGATCTCTGTCACTCATCTGATTGGTCAGTGCGAGTGGTCTGTCTGTTTAGCCCTGTTTTGATAGGCTTTGCTGTGATGACGGACGCCGATGACCTTGTATGGCCTCTTCTCGGAGACGTGTGTCCGAGTTCATCAGCTTGCGTTTCCATAGAGACGGAGCGCAGCCGTGACATCAGCCATTAACCTGAGCTTAAGAAACTCTGTTACTCATGAGCTCATGTTTTGGCTCTGTGGATGATGCTGAGTTTTTCACCGCAGTAATCCCACTTCCCGTTTTCTCTCCCTCCATCTTTCCTGATCTGTCTACCTCTGTCCTCTCCCTTTGTACCTATCTCTCTCCCTTTCTCTGACTCTTCCTTCTCCCCATCTTTTCTTCCCCCTCTCCTCCCCCCCTTGCTTCCCCTCTCTCTTTCCCTCTTTCTCCCTCCCTCTCTACCCATTCACTCACCCTCCTTATCTTTCTCTCGACTTCTCCTCTTCCATTCTTCTCTCTCTCCCCCACCTACCCTCTCCCTCCCATTTTCTCTCTCTCTCTCTCTGTCTGCAGGATTATCTCCCATCCCAGCAGGATATCCTGTTGGCCCGCCGGCCCACGAAAGGCATCCACGAGTACGACTTCCAGATCAAGAACGTCCCCTTCAAGATGGTGGACGTGGGCGGGCAGCGCTCGGAGCGCCGGCGCTGGTTCGAGTGCTTCGACAGCGTCACCTCCATCCTCTTCCTCGTCTCCTCCAGCGAGTACGACCAGGTGCTGATGGAGGACCGGCAGACCAATCGGCTCAAGGAGTCACTGAGCATCTTCGAGACCATCGTCAACAACCGCGTCTTCAGCAACGTCTCCATCATCCTCTTCCTCAACAAGACGGACTTGCTGGAGGAGAAGGTGCGGACGGCGGACATCAAAGACTACTTCCCCGAGTTCCAGGGCGACCCGCACTGCCTTGCCGACGTGCAGAAGTTCCTGGTGGAGTGCTTTAGGGCCCAGCGCCGGGACCAGCAGCAAAAGCCACTCTACCACCACTTCACCACCGCCATCAACACGGAGAACATTCGCCTGGTCTTCCGGGACGTCAAGGACACCATCCTGCACGACAACCTGAAGCAGCTCATGTTGCAGTGACGTTTTGGAGTTTGAAAAGAGAAGGAAAAGTTGGAAAAAGAAAGTGACGCTGTTATAAAGGGTCATCGCCCCTTTCTCCCCCCCGGCTCTCGTGACCAAGGTCCTCATCTCAGTCCCCCCTCTTTCTTTGCATTTTCACTTTTTAACTCCATACACAAAGAAGAGTAACAGTCTGAACATTTGTAGTTTTTTTGTGTGGGGAGGTGTGGATGCCCCATTGGACTGGGGGTTCAGGGGTCCCAACACTTGTCATGGGGGAAATGTGGTCTTTTGTGGATAAGGGTGGCGTTTGTTTTGTTATTTTAACAAAAAACATTTTTTTAATTCCTTGTGCCTACCTGTAGTTCAAAGACTGAGCTGTAGATGGCACTGTTTTCATTAGTGACTAACCTGTGGTAAAGGCCAAAATGAGTTGGGGTGCTGTAGGGGTGTGGCCGATGTGTAGGGACCAATCGAAGTGCTGTTTTAATACCTGCGTTGCCAAGGTTTATTGTGCTGGGGTAATGGCACTATGCTGTTTTTGTCTTATGACTTTACAAGAGCCAGGGTCTAAGCCAATAACTGCCTTTGCCTAGAGGCAATCTTCCAAATCGCTTAACTGTAATCTTCCAATAAGCTGTATCGTCGTTTTTGTTTGGATTGCATTTCAAGTTGTTTTCCACTTCTAGGATTTTCTTAGATCCTTTTTCAGTGGATCGTCGCTGTTCCGTTTGTGCCTGCCTAATGCAAGCTACTGGGCTCTCGCATGTACACATACACTCGCGCATAAATGTATACACACACATACCGCATAAAACTCAAGATGGGTGGTCCATGAAGGGTGTTTGACCAGACTGCCTTACCTTTTAAATCCAGGCCTGACCGGTTTGAAATCAGTTACATAGGATGTCATGAGTTGAATGGCTGCATCAAATTGCAAGCCTCTCTTCTGCGTTGTTACGCACGTCGTGCCATGACCTCTTAAGTGTTTGTAAGTGTTGGATACCGATATAACCGGTTATGAATTTCAGGTCGTGTTGTAAACTGCCCTGCTCATGATCAACGTTTCTGTCCTTAAGCACTAGCCTGGACGGAGTATCGTTTGTTTCAGTCTCAGTTCTCTTCGTAGGCCACATTGTGTATTCAACGAGGGGAAAAAAAACGCTTTTTTTGCTCACATTTTAAAAAGTGCTATCCAAGAGCGTGTAAGGTGTACGGGATGTTTTTCTGCCTGTAGTGTGGCCTGGGAACGCCTCTCGCTCACTTACTCCTGTCCCCTTTTTTCTCTCTTTCTCTACCTCCGTCAGTTTCTCTCTGTCTTCCACTCTGTCTCCATCTTTGGCTTACGGGGTTTTAAGCCTGTAAGTCTCTTCAGTCTGTGCGATTCTCTGTCCTCAGGGTAGGTGAGAGGCATCTTTATTTGGGATCTGACTGCGGATACTGCCTAGTCAGTCCCAATGGCCAAAAGTCCGCTGATCTCAAGCGAATTTTCACGGGGATTTTGATGTTCAAAGCTGGGCGGGGTCAGACGAAGTGCCATTGGGGGATGAGCATCACATTACTCTTTAAACTAACAGAACTTGTGACAGGTGTTTCTTTGTGTACATTTGAGGAGGTTGAACATGGAGTTGGCCGTTCCGCGTGTGACGGTAACCGTGTGAGCCATTTGGCGGTTTCTCTTGGTTGTGCTGTTTTATTTTTTTTTGTTTACAGATGTGACTGAAGCAAGAAATTGCCGCCTCTCCTAACACCCCCTCCCCACATCAGCCTTGAGGCCAGCAGTTTGTTCTTAATTGTTGTACCAAATTTTGTTCTCCCAACGCTGGGTTAAGAGGTCTGCCATTCTGAAAACCGATGTTGGGGAATGTGTCGTCAGTCAGGGCTGATCTTGCTGATAAACTGCCGCCATGCCTGCCGCAACAGTCCTCCTGATCGGCTGTGTGTTGCAGAGCGTGCGCGTGGGTCGTGACGTAGGAAACGATGCTGTTCATACGGGGTCTCCTGAAGAATTTTGTTTTTTTCTAAGCTAGTTGCGCGCCAGGTCGAAGAGCTGCCGGGTGATCGCTCCCTGTCAATGGAAGCAAGTCTGTCTTAACAAGTATTGTCGTCTAGCGTTTAGACTGAAAATCCTTTTATATTTCTTTTGATGAAATGAGATGCATTCCACGGGCTAATGCAGGCTATGTATATTCCGTTAACAAGCGAATATTCGAATAATTTTCGCGGACTTGTAATACGCCTCGTGCAGCCGCGACCAAATTCGATTCTCCATACAAAACAATTAAGCAGTAGCCTACGACGCTATGATTTTACTGTATCTGTGAAGGCAGGCCTTAAAGTATGATTAGAGGAATTTAGGTCCTGAGGCAGACGTCCTTGCATTCCTCTGGTGTCTGACCCAGCGCTGACCTCTCTGCCATCCGTCTAACCGCTAAAGAGAAAGAAAAAACGCACCCAATTTGCCTTGTTAACTATGCAACGGAGTCTGCTCATCCTGTTAGAGATTTGCGGTGGTAAATGTAAATACGGTTAGTCTCTTGTCTGTTTTTTAAATATCCCAGTGAGTAATATGATCAGCCAAAAAAAAATTACAGTGCCTATTTCTCCGGACAGGTGTTGCCTAATTGTGGTATTTTAGTACTTTTTTTTTTTTTTTTAATGTTTAGATTTTAAACAATTTTGCCTTAAGTAGGCGTTGTAAATGTGTGAGTTGTCGTTTGTTCATGTCGGATGAAAAATAATTCGTTCTTAGCACCTGCCATTGACGGGTGATAATTTCTGCAGTTTTCCATCGTCAATCACTATTTTTCCACCTGAATTAATGTGTGCCATCATAATTCCTGTGGATATTATATACAGGGCTACGTAATCCATCGCTAAACCCCACCCATCTCTTTGTAGATATATTGGTATTAGTGTCTGGACGTTGACTGAGGTTTGAGGCTTTTTCCGTGTGCGGAGGTGGGGAGGGTAATTTCTGCAAAATAGCAAAAATTCACGCTTTCCATTTCACTATTCTGTCATTCAGTCCCTCACCAAACAGCTCAACTGTCTAATTTTCTCAGTAATAAAAATAACATATTTTCCAAAGACTTGCTTGTCCGCTGCTTCATTATTTTTACTGATTAATAGTTGGCCGTCATCGCAGTCATGAACGGTGACACTGGAGCCATTTTGGATCGGTAAGGGTGGTAAGTTTGTGCAGTGTTCATTGGTGGTTAGTGCAAGCTGATCAGTACAGTGTGGTTTTATAATGTAATGTTTCGTATTTAAAAGTCATTTGTCATTCTTTTGCAATGTTTCTTTTCCTCGATGACTTCTAATCATACAGCTGGCAGGTTTTTTTTTTTTTTTTTTTTTTTTTTAAGGTAATGAAACTCCTGCCCGATTCACTCTCAGCAGAACTGGACGTTAATATTGAGTGATGCTTTTAAGTTGAGAGTATTTCTGCGGAAACCATGCAGAAATACTGCTCTTCTGAATGGCCCGTCCAAAGTATATTTGGACCGCTCTGATAGTTTGGGACGGAGAACTGCAGTCCTGGTGAGCCGTAGTGCTTGAAGGCCTCTGATTTCCCTCCAATTACCAGCTGACTAATCCCAGTAAAGAATAATGTGAGCAGTCATAACGCCAAGCAGGGGCTCGTATGACTCGCTCAGTCAGAAATTTGCCATAACCAACTGACATTCTGGGCCGCCATGCCAGTGGTTCACCTCCGCTCCAAATCATTGATCTATAATTTCACGGTTTCCAGCTGCAATAAAGTGGTAAGTATTCAAATATACAAACATTGTAATGGCGTTTTCATGATTTTCAGCATTCTGAGGCTTTCTTGAGTATTAACTAGTTACTTAAATGTAAGATTCTCAGCCTCCATGTGTGACCGATGTGAGGTCTGCATTGTCCAAATTATTACCTCGGCCAAGGAGGCTATGTTTTTTCTGGCGTTGGTTTGTCTGTCTGTCTGTTTGTGTACAAGATAAGTCAAAGTAATGCAAGGATAAAGGTGAAATTTTTTGGATGGATTGCTATTACATCAGGGATGGACCCCATTGATTTTTGACTGCGATCGGTCAAACAATACGGCCACCTCAGCCATCTTGAAATCCTATAAAACACGATAACTGAACTTCGCTCCCAGTGATATCACTCATATTTTGCAGGTTGATAGGTTCTGTCCCTGATGCGAGACCAATCAGTTTAGAACGCGCTGCATCTATCAATATGGGTTGCCATGGGAGCCATCTTGAAATCCTATGTTACAAATACCTTAAATTTCTTCACTCAGCAAGATTTCGACTGTGCTGTCTTGACGGAGGGTTGCCCTCTCGGAGTGCCTCTAGTTCTGATTAAGTTTAGCAACACATTTCTGATTTCCATGCAGGTCCTTGGGAGTGAAAATATTTTGTCACGTGTGTTAAATTGGATGTTGAAAGGGATGTTTACATCACACTGGGACTTTATAAAATATGAAAAGATGTCGTTTCAGATGAAGCGGGATAGTCGTTTGGCTCTGGAGGACCGAAAGGGCTATGACGAGGTAAGGTGCAATGACATATTTTTGCCACATTGATTCGCCTAGACACTAATTTAGCTAAGTAGTGCTGTTCATTGTTCATTCTATAACAAAAATACCTCTGTCCTCTAGGTGGTGCCATTGAGCTAGATACATTACTGAAGCAGGGCATAACGCATAAACGTGGGCAGAGCTACTGAAAATGATTTAGTTTTTGGGTGCACCATTGTGTCTGCCCATTTCAATGAGAATCTGCCAAAACGGTGTCATTCTTTCCTTATACCTTTCCCATTAATATACACTTTTTTAAATTCACTTACAAATGTATAGATGGAACGTTCTACAAGCAATTGTACCAACTTGGACTGGGCCTTATTTCAATTTGTCAGATTCTCTACAGTTCAATTGAAGAGCTTAATGCTAAAAGTGAATGTCACATTTTCACACACTGTGAAGTGAGGATGAGGAAAAAAATCTCTGCAGTTACCCAAGTCTATTTTCTCAGTTTTCTAAAAATGGTCATTTTGTGACTTGCCTACTTTTAGCACTGGGGTCTTCAATTAGCCGATTTCATGGATCTATGCTATATTCAGACCCTTTACTCTCAAAATGGACATTTTGTGACTTAAGTATTTTTAGAACCAGAGTCTTTTCCATGGTGCAACCTTTTTCATGAATTATTATAATAATATTGAGCAAACTTTTGCTTTAAAGCCCATTGGCCATCCAATCATGGATGTTCAATTAATGCAGCAGCACAAATTTCTTGTTGTAAATTGGATCTCTTTAATTGGTAGGAAAAAAATTCAGCAGTGAGCGTACTGAGGTTTTAAATTAATTATATGCCTGCAGCAATGCAGACACATATTACAATCCTACATACTTCTTTATTATGTGCCTGCAGCAATGCAGACACATATTACAATCCTGCATAGTTCTTTATTATGTGCCTGCAGCAATGCAGACACATATTAAATCCTGCATACTTCTTTATTATTCTTCCAAATTCTTCCGTAATCGCACGGATCGCTGCTACTCCCACAGTTTTCACCCGATCCCCTCACATTACACATGAAAACGTGCGGCTCCCTTGTGAGGAGTATGCTATGAATTTTCCAAGCGATCCGACTTCCGGATTTCCCACAATTCCCGAAAACATGGACTTCTGAAACCTCGTTATAATGGAAGTCAATGAGAAAATCCTTCAAACTCACTCATCTTCATCCTCTCACCGTGAACATATATATTCACATAGAAACGGTTCCAACTCCCACACATTGACAAGCAACGCCCAAGCAACCATTAAGAACAGCATAGCAACCGCCTAGCAACGACCTAGCAACCACCCAGAATGCCCTAGCAACCGCCTAGAAATGCCCTAGCAACCACCCAGAACACCATGGCAACCACCTAGCAAAGCCCTAGCAACCACCCAGAACACCATAGCAACCGCCTATCAACGCCCTAGCAACCACCCAAAACACCATAGCAACAGCCTAGCAACGCCCTAGCAACCACCCAGAACACCATAGCAACTGCCTTGCAACGCCCTAGCAACCACCTAGAACACCATAGCAACCGCCTAGCAACGCCCTAGCAACCACCCAGAGCACCATAGCAACCACCCAGAACACCATAGCAACCGCCTAGCCCTAAACCACCCAGAACACCATAGCAACCGCCTAGCAACCAGCCCAGAACACCATAGCAACTACTTAGCAATGTCCTAGCAACCACCCAGAACACCATAGCAACCACCTAGCAAAGCCCTAGCAACCACCCAGAACACCACAGCAACCGCCTAGCAACGCCCTAGCAACCACCCAGAACACCATAGCAACCGCCTAGCAATGCCCTAGCAACCACCCAGAACACCATAGCAACATCCCAGCAACGCCCTATAGACCACCTGAACACCATATCAACATCCCAGATCCCTGGCAAGCACCTCGAACACTGTACGTGTAGAGCAGCAGGCACATTCAAAATTTCTACCGGAATTTTCTAGTTATTATTCTTCCAAATTCTTCCGTAATCGCACGGTTCGCTACTCCTCCCACAGTTTTCACCCGATCCCCACACATTACACATGAAAACGTGCGGCTCCCTTGTGAGGAGTGTGCTATGACTTTTCTAAGCGATCCGACTTCCAGATTTCCCACAATTCCCGAAAAACATGGACTTCTGAAACCTTGTTATAATGGAAGTCAATGAGAAAATCCTTCAAACTCACTCATCTTAACCCTCTCACCGTGAACTCATATATTCACGTAGAAACTCTGTTCCAACTCCCAAACATTAACAAGCAATGCCGTAGCAACCACCCAGAACACCATAGCAACCACCTAGCAACGCCCTAGCAACCACCCAGAATGCCCTAGCAACCACCCAGAACACCATAGCAACCGCCTAGCAACGCCCTAGCAACCACCCAGAACACCATAGCAACCACCTAGCAAAGCCCTAGCAACCACCCAGAACACCATGGCAACTGCCTAGCAATGCCCTAGCAACCACCCAGAACACCATAGCAACCACCTAGCAATGCCCTAGCAACCACCCAGAACACCATAGCAACTGCCTAGCAATGCCCTAGCAAGCACACAGAGCACCATATCAACCACTTACCAGAACCCTGGCAAGCCCCCCGAACACTGTACGCGTAGAGCAGCAGGCACATTCAAAATTTCTATCGGAATTTTCTAGTTATTATTATTCTTCCAAATTCTTCCGTAATCGCACAGTTCGCTACTCCTCCCACAGTTTTCACCCTATCCCCACACGTCACACATGAACACGTGCAGCTCCCTTGTGAGGAGTGTGCTATGACTTTTCTAAGCGATCCGACTTACGGATTTCCCACAGTTCCCGAATAACATGGACTTCTGAAACCTCGTTATAATGGAAGTCAATGAGAAAATCCTTCAAACTCACTGATCTTCACCCTCTCACCGTGAACATATATATTCACATAGAAACTCTGTTCCAACTCCCATACATTGACAAGCAACGCCCAAGCAACCATTAGGAACAGCATAGCAACCACCAAGCAACGCCCCAGCAACCACCCAGAACACCATAGCAACCACCTAGCAACGCCCTAGCAACCACCCAGAACACCATAGCAACCACCTAGCAACGCCCTAGCAACCACCCAGAACACCATGGCAACTGCCTAGCAACACCCTAGCAACCACCCAGAACGCCAAATCAGCCGCCTAGCAACGCCTACAACCACCCAGAACATCATAGCAACCGCCTAGCAACGCCCTAGCAACCACCCAGAACATCATAGCAACTACCTAGCAATGCCGTAGCAACCACCCAGAACACCATAGCAACCACCTAGTAACGCCCTAGCAACCATCCAGAACACCGTAGCAACCACCCAGAATGCCCTAGCAACCACCCAGAACACCATAGCAACCGCCTAGCAACGCCCTAGCAACCACCCAGAACACCATAGCAACCACCTAGCAAAGCCCTAGCAACCACCCAGAACACCATGGCAACCGCCTAGCAATGCCCTAGCAACCACCCAGAACACCATAGCAACCACCTAGCAAAGCCCTAGCAACCACCCAGAACACCATAGCAACTGCCTAGCAATGCCCTAGCAAGCACACAGAACACCATAGCAACCACCTAGCAAAGCCCTAGCAACCACCCAGAACACCATAGCAACTGCCTAGCAATGCCCTAGCAAGCACACAGAACACCATATCAACCACTTACCAGAACCCTGGCAAGCCCCCCGAACACTGTACGCGTAGAGCAGCAGGCACATTAAAAATTTCTACTGGAATTTTCTAGTACAACCTTATTGTCTGTGCAATTACATTATAAAAATGGCATTTAAAAAATGTTCACCAATTATTCATAATTCATAAAAGTCTTAAAATTACTTGTACAAATTATTTACAATAAAAACCAAAATCGTACATGAGCATGTTGAATGTGACCCATTCTGAGGAAGTTCAAGTTGATGCATAGGTGAGGTAACAATACTAAGACACTGTGTCGGCTTCAGTAGTGATGTCACTGTTATGACCAAAGAGAGCGTAAGGCCGGAATTTTTTACTACTTGTTTCTCTGACTTCTATCCAGAAGATTTAATTGAGGAGTGAGGGGGAAATTTATTTATTATTATTATTATTATTTTTTTATTTTTTTTATATATATATATATTTTTTTTTTACGTACTTTTGGGTTTCTTGAAGAATATTCAGCCTGTTTTTGGAACGGAGGAAGAAATAAAAATAAATCTTTTTTTATCGTCGAGTTGAGCAACAACAAAGATTATGGTTATGAGGTTAATCAAAACTTGTCTGATATACAGTTCCTTCAACGTCAGCAGACAGAGGATAAATAATATATTTTTTTCAATACCGGGGCAATCAATGTTCGGCAATTCCGTGAAATGGCAAGAAAAAATATTTTCTTTGGTTTTCAGAATTGGGTCGTCGGCGGATCCGAGAAACAAGTAATAAAAGTCAGGCCTAACCAGAATACACACTTTCTGAATGACGGTAGACTGTTGTCCCCTCTCCCCTCCCCGCCCACAAATCTTAAAGGCAAGAACCTGAGAACAATGTGTTGCCTTTTATATATCAGCGTAGTGTAACTTACTTTCCTGAAATCAGTAACGGTACAATCACTGATGCAAAGAATACAACATTGTGCGTTTTTAACCCTTGTGTGACCCCTGGACATTTTTGTCCATTTCAGAAAATTCAAAACTCCCTCACAGGCAATCACCCTCTTCACGGGAGTTGATTTTTGGTGAGGCGGTGTCATTCTGATTGATATTTCAGAATCTCAACTTTCAGCACGAAAATCCATTATTTGACCCTGTAATGCATTTTTTTCCTATCCCTGACCCTTCAAGTGGACAAAAATGTCCACCTGTCATTTAGCCATTTGTAAATGTCGCTATTTGTACTTATTATTCTCAAAATCTTTGAGGTGACTCATATGGAGTTACACTAAATCACTTTTGACATGGATTTCAAGATTTTAACCCCTTCTAGGCCATTTTGAACACATCTGGGTACTGTTTCTATAGAGGGCAAAACCACTAAAAGGTCAAAAGTCAAAATGGGAGTTCAACATGAGAAAAATATCATATTTCATTTACAACAATAAACAACAAATTTTGAACAATAAAAGAACAATAGATAGAATAACAACAAAAACAGTAAGATACAACAGTGGTGTGAGGGATGGGGAGGAATAAAATTGGGGAGTGCAGAAGGATGGGGGTCTCAGGGGGTGCATTTCGAGCAATATATTGCCCGAATACATCTCTTACAAACAAATTTCTTGCATCCAGTGCAAGAGGACGTTGTTTTTGCCATCTTTATTGGGGGGCAGGTCCTGCAGAGGCCCCTGGCCTGTGCAGCAGCAGCAGCAGCAGCAGCAGCAGCAGCAGTGGGTGGGGTTGGGGCTGCCTCCTGTGCCCGTTTGGAAGCAGCTCGTGTCAATCAGACGGGTGGCTGTAGGCCAACAGCTGGTGGTTCTGCTGGAGCTGGTGGTTGTGCTGGAGCTGGTGGTTGTGCCAGCTGCTGTTTTTGCTGATTGGCCAACCACCCTTTGCCTCCATCACCACCAGCTCCGTGACACATCAGCCTGGGGTAACCACCAGCTTCTCCTGGCCATGTGAGGGTTGACAAGCTCACCAAACAGGCACAGGCGGCAGCCCCATTCCCACACTGGGAAAAGAGCTTCTGCCACTGCTGCTGCACAGGCCAGGGGCCTCTGCAGGACCTGCCCCCCAATAAAGATGGCAAAAACAACATCCTCTTGCACTGGATGCAAGAAATTTGTTTGTAAGAGATGTATTCGGGCAATATACTGCTCGAAATGCACCCACTGAGACCCCCCTGTCCTTCTCTCCTCCCCAATTTTATTCCTCCCCATCCCTCACACCACTGTTGTATCTTACTGTTTTTGTTGTTATTCTATCTATTGTTCTTTTATTGTTCAAAATTGGCTGTTTATTGTTGTAAATGAAATATAATATTTTTCCCATGTTGAACCCTCATTTTGACTTTTGACCTTGTAGTGGTTTTGCCCTCTATAGAAACAGCACCCAGATGTGTTCAAAATGGCCTTGAAGGGGTTAAAATCTTGAAATCCATGTCAAAAGTGATTTAGTGTAACTCCATATGAGTCACCTCAAAGATTTTGAGAATAATAAGTACAAATAACGACATTTACAAATGGCTAAATGACAGGTGGACATTTTTGTCCACTTGAAGGGTCATGGATAGGAAAAAAAATGCATTACAGGGTCAAATAATGGATTTTCATGCTGAAATTTGGGATTTTCAAATTTAACGCAAAATTAGCCCCCCTTACAAAAAATCATCCCCCTGTGACATTTTGTTGGACACTTTCTCGAAAATGGACATTTTTGTCCATGAAGGGTCATGGATAGGATAAACATGTATTACAGGGTCAAATAATGGATTTTCGCAAGGAAAAGTTGGGATTTTCAAATTTATCGCAAAATTGGCCCCCTTGCCAAAAAATCATCCCCCCTGTGACCTTTTGTTGGACACTTTCTAGAAAATGGACATTTTTGTCTACTTGAAGGGTCATGGATGTAACTTTTTTTGAAGGGTAACACAAGGGTTAAGTTGTGACCTGAGATTAGTCTCTAGTTACTATTTGGGCATTGCATATCTGGGTGTTTTTAAATGTAAATGTTCGATTCGTTTTTTGTTTTTTTTTTTTTTTTTTTTTTTTTAGCTTGAGTGACCGCTTCCCGTTCAGGTCAATCGTTCTGCACTTGAGGATGGAGAGGGCTATGACGAGGTCAGGTGCTCTGGCACGTTAATGCCACATTTTCGCCTATATCCTTATCAAGTCACAGCAGTGTTTTTTCTGCACAGATTCCGAAACAAAAACATCCCTGTGGCCTCTAGGTGGCGCCACTGTCCAGAAAGTAAATGTTACTGAGTGTTGACGCTTATGAAGACCGTGACACACGGACATGCATAGGCAGAGCAACTGTATACAATTTAGTCTTCAAGTGCACTATCACGTCTGCGGTATCTTGTTTATCTGTCTATGTCGGTGTGAATCTGCCGATTCCTCCTCACTGCACAACTGAAAATACTCATGACCAATGCAAAATGGCTTAAAAATTACTTGGCACTTGGGTGCTCTCCAAGGTCTGGATTTTGAATCTGGATTTTGCTGGTGCGAGTACTGCCCCGAACCAGGGTCAGCAAGATTCATGCAAAAAATTGTACTAAGAAAGACTCTGTCAGCTGACATGTCTCGATAAGTAGACTTCATTAACTGACTTTCCTGTTAGAGTGCACAATTCATTAACTGGCTATGCTGCAGTGCTCTGCTTGTGTAAGGACAGCATGTGCAGGTCTGAGGTGAAAAGTCTGACTGATTTTGCTCTTAACATTTTAACTAAGATGAACATAACTGAAAATTAAATAAATACTGATCATTTGCATGTTTGGCCTTTTTTAAAGCGGAGGACTGGTATGTAAAAGCTGAAGACCAGCGATTTCGTGTCTTCATGGGAATCCACTGGTCATGCATCGCCGCCGTAGAACTTGCCAGACACTTTTGCTTCACGCCGACAATCCCACTTCAGCAGGACCGCGACGAGGACCTCTTGAATTCTGCTAAACAAAAACACTGATATCCGCTGACCTGAACTTTTGACTGGCTGGCCGAAATTCCGCGAGAAAACGGAAAAATACCCGGCCCGCAATGAAGTCTCCCTGAAGTTTGTCCAAAAAAAAACAATGCAAAAACTTTTCTTTTTCTCTTCTACCTTTGACTTTTCTTCCTCGAATATTTCATGCCTCAAAGTTGAGGCAGCCATTCTACACCGCGCAGGTATAAATCTCCACTTCTCAAACGTCCCCCGGCTGCTCTTTAGTGTGGCTCGTCTCCAAGGTGACATCCGCATCCAGGAAGTCCACGGGCTTTTCCTGGTTGGCCTGAGGGGCCGTAAGCTGCACTGATCCCTCCTGATCTTCTTGTTGTCGCCCCCTTCTGGTCCCACACTGCCACTTCTTCGCAGGACGCACCAGTCCCAGGAACACCGCCCCAATGGTCATCCCAGCAGCACAAGAGTAAAACGCAGAACCGTAATTCTGAGTGACATCCACCAAGATGCCTACACACACAAACACAGAACACCAGCAGTGAGACCATGATTTCTTTTGCCACTTGGAGGCCCTACCAGGGCATATACTTCAGGTATTATTGAGGTAACAAAGATCTAGTCACTTCCCTTGATAAATCAGGAGGGAATAACTTGCAGATTGAAATGTTCATAGAGCGCTTTTCAAGGAAAAAGGAAATTAAAAAAAAAAAAAAACCAGATGAAAAGTTGGATGATACCTTAGGCGTATTCATTAGCATTCACAGAGGTGGGTTTAAACCTGTTTGTACACATTTAGAGTCAATTAATGTTTCACATGATGCGGCTGTCAGGTAGTCAAATCCAAGTTTAAGTACTTTGGGGGAGGAGGGAGGGGGACGGAGGGACGGACAGCGGGCGGCGAAGGGCGCTCACCTCCGAGTGGGGGCCCGCCCAGGCAGGCAAAGCTGTGGATGAAGACGTAGATTCCGGCTGCGGAAGACATCTTGTGGATGCCCACCACGTCATCCTCGGCCAGCATGGGGATGTGGGTGGAGCAAACTGTGCCCAGGAGGTAGCCGTAGAGGATGCTGCATATGCAGAGGCCCCAGAACCCCGTCACGGCGGTGAAGAGCACCAGCACCAGGCAGAGGAGCGACACGCATGCCAGCAGGATGTAGATCTTGCGCACGGGCCGGCGGTTCATGATGAAGCCGATGGAGATCCGGCCCACGATCTCAGCCACCGCCATGGCGGAGAGCATGAAGGAGGCGGTATTGCGCGCCACGCCGCGGGTCACACTCAGTTGGATGATGTAGAGCTGCGGGGCAAAGAAGCCGAGGGTGGCGAACAGGCCGAAGAGTGCGTAACAGATGAAGCTCCAGTCCCTGAGGATGGAGACGTCTAAGAGTTTGGGCCGGGAGGAGGCAGGGGTGGGGCTGGAGCCACTGAGCAGAACTATCTCTTCTGATGTCACAGGCTTCTCCTGTGAAGACGCAACCTCCTCCTGTGACATCACAGCCTCCTCCTGACACACCGGAACATTTTCCTGTGATGACGCAGTTTTATCTTGTGATGTCTTAGCCAAGTCTGGCTGTGAGGCGCTCAGAGACTGCACACCGGAGTCGGCGGAGTCCAAAGAGCTGCGGGTGATCTCGTTCTCTAGGTTGAACGTCCCATCCTGCTGTTTTTTGGGGGTCGGGCTCGTACCCGCCTCCCCTTCTTCAGAGGGCTTGATTATGATTGGCCGGAGGAGAGCACCGCAGAAGATGATGGTGGCTTGAAAGACTCCCACCACGACCAGGCAAAGCCGCCAACCGATGCGCGCCTTCAGAGCAGTGAGGGCTACAGGAGCAGAGAGGAGACAAAGCGCATCATACTTGCTCAATGCTTAACACCCACACTGTCAATGATTGCCACTAGCCACACATAGACCTGCACTGTGATTGATAGGTACTGACCACATGTACACCCACACCATTACTTATAAGTACTGACCACAAATAGACCTGCACAGTTATTGATAGGTACTGACGACATGTACATCCACACCATTATTGACGAGTTCTGATCATGCATACACCAGCACTACTATTGACAAGAACTGAACAGAAATACACCAGCACTGTTATTGAGGAGTACTGACTACAGTACCTTTCTTTTGCTTCTTTTACAGGGCAAAAACTCGAGGGGAAAACAAAGGGATGAGTAGATAAAATCTGCATTGTGGTCTATGTGGGGAGTCCGAGAGTTATACACAGAGGAAAGCACAGTGTTTCCTGCCCAAGGCATCATCCAACCAGGAGAACAAATGACATCACTACTTCAATGGAGGCCTAAAGAGGATAAAAAGAGGAATGGGATATCGTCTGGCCCTAGACACCATGGTCACAGCTCTGAGTGAGTAACAAAAAGGATGGGTCTGTAGAATAGTCTGTAAGCAAATTCCTGTCAGGGTGAGTGTGAGTTTGTGGTCATGTCGTTTGGTCTAAATAATGGTTCACTATGTTTGTACATGGCTGAGCATGCATGAGAGAAAGAGACGAAGCAAGATCATTGAGGACCAAGGCTGTAGAGGACATTCACCGAATATATTGAATATATTCTTTTCCTTTTTGCTCTCAGACTTTTGCACCTTTCCTAAAAACATGTGCTTGAATGACCCCTTCAGGTCTGCGCCCTTATCGACATCACAAGGGGACTGATTTGCACAATTCATCCCAGTACAGATAGGTTTTAGCCAGTTTTGTTCACTTTGTGCAGTGGATGAGGCAGCCAATGAAAACAGAGCCTGCATTTCACTGAGTCACTCAAAACGACGGGAAGTTGGTGACGGGGAAACTGAGAGGCTGGCGACTGGCTGCAAATTCTGAATTTGTGTGTGTGTGTGTGCGCGCTTTTTTTATTTTACTTCTTGCTCTTCTTGTCACAGTTTCAAACCTTGTCTAACAGACAAGGAATCGTCTTAAATTGTTTCGAAAATGACATTGAATTGGGATTTCAATGAAGATGGGGAGTATGTGTCTCTCACCTGGCGCAAGGGCGAAGATGGAGATGCATTCTCCGGTCGAGGCGGACGCTGTGACCAGGGACCGTCGCTTCTCGAAGTACTGAGACAGTATGGTCACTGTGGGCAGGAAGGTCAAGCAGTAACCCAGGCCTGCAAATGAGGGGGGGGAGAGAGAAAGAGGGAGGTGACACCGCCTGGCTCCACCCATCACCAAGAAGGGGGGGTCGCCTACGATGACAGTGACTGCCACGGCAACGGCGTTGCACAAGACTCAGGGCCCTGAAAAAAAACTGAAGTTTAAGGGGGCAAAAATGGAGACAGAGGGGGGAAAAAAGAAATAAGGTCTGTAGTTAGACACAACATCCTTTTCCTCAAGAAAAAGAAAATGGCGGGCGGGAAGGGAAGTCTAGCAGTTTTGCTGTGGAATCTGTGAAAAGCAAAAAGAAGTGGCTTGAATTGGGAACAGCGTTCTGTGCTGTGTCGTGCGTGCCATACTGGAGAAAATCACAATACAAACACAATCCATATCTTGTTTTAAACAATGAAGTCTGATCTGCATTTTTTTAGACATTTTACATCGGAAAGCTACATTTCTCTTTAGGGTAGCCACTTTGTAGTTCAAAAACTTTTAAAGCAAGGTAATGGTAGTTTATGCTTTCGGTGTAGCTTTCCCAACATTGGATACTTTTCACACCAGATTGCTGGTATTTTGTAGGCAGACGATCTCATTTGGGTGCATTTCAATGAGCATAGCTTGGCTCTGAAAAACATATCTTTTAGAAGCAGTCAGGGCGCTGCTAGTACTCCCCATTTTGTTGCTCGTCACATTCCTGAATCCCTCATTCCCATTCTATACTTCAAAACTTGGCTTTGCCGCAGTATAGAGAAAGGATCCAGGATAAAGCAATGACCATACAAACAGCTGCAGACCATTCACCATCCGCACAGTACGTACAAACAGTGCATCAAAAATACAAAATTTTCCGTCTTTCCTTCCCTTTTGTTTCCTGAAAAAATCAGCATTTTATTTTGGAAAATGATGCTACCCTCCTTAAACCTGGCATTTGATTTCTGTCCGCCGAGGAGGGCATGAGTATCTGGTCTTGACCGATCTACAGAACTTTACTGTGCTAAAAACCTATCTTTAAATGATATTTTCACCACATCATTTTTGTCAGCCAGGACACCAGTATTTTGTAAATTCTTTCAGTCCTTAAAACTTCATGTTTCTGCCAGGTCTAGGGAGGATATGATCACAGGCAGTTTGTAATGTTACCGTTCGCAACATACAGGCTCATGGACATGGGTAGGGTTTTGCCACAGACGGAGTAATCACCTGAGATGATTCCGGTGGTGAGGTACATCTGGTTGACTGATTTGGTGAAGCCGGTTGCTATGGTTCCCACGCTGATGAGGAAGCCCCCGAGCATGACGACCAATCGGAAACCAAAGCGGTTACTCATGACTGATGACAGGGGTGCTGTGGGTAAAAAAAAAAAAAAAAAAACAGTGTAATGTTCTGGGTGGGGCTCAGAGAGGGTCAACTGGTCTACAGGAAAACATTTCTTCCTGCCCACGGGATCCATGCATCCATTATCTTAACTGCTTATTCCAGGTGAGGGTCGTGGGGTGGTTGGACCATATCCCAGCATGCAATGGGTGAGATGCAGGAACACGCGGGAGGGATTGCTAATTTATCATCAGGATCACTCACCAATCACTCGTACACTCGTACAGAAGCGTGCAGAGTTTATACATTAGACAAAATTAAGATAAATCAGAAACCAAGTATTGTTCAAGTATTTCATGTAAAATTGGATAGATGAAAATAAGTAAACAGAAAACAAGGTATGGTAAAAATAAAGTCTTTTCGAGAGGGAAAAAGTCAATATCTGGTGTGGCCACCCTTTGCTTTGATTACAGAATTTTAACTTTCAGGTATAGTTTTCACATATTTTTTCATTTCCTCACTTCCTAAACCATTCCACATGGTTTGAAGTTAATTGCATAAAGATTCTTTCGATGTTGAAACAGATTTGCTCAATCGGATTAAGGTCTGCATTTTGAGCTGGCCGAGTCATAACTTTTATGTCACCAGATGCTTCTTTCTGACTGAGATTATTCTTGAACAACTTAGAAGTTGGTTTAGGGTCATTATCTTGCTGAAAATAAAATTCCTGACCAATCAGACTTTTTCCAGATGGCACCGCGTGCCTCACAAGGATGCAGCGATACTGCTTTTGATCCACGATTCTGTCGATTTTTATGAAATTGCCGGCTCCTTTCGAGCAGACTGAACCCAAGCCAAAACCATAACATTACCACCTCCATGTTTTACTGAAGGGGTTAAACAGTCATTTGTGAAATGTTCTCCGACTCCTCGACACACAAGTTCTGCATTTGGGTGAGAAAATATTGAATTTTGATTCATCGGTCCAAAGGACTTGTTCCCAGTCTATTGGTGTACAATCCTTGAATTTCTTGGCAAACTCAAGTCTTTTTTTTGATGTTGCCAGCTCTTGGCAGCAACACGACCGATCAGACCAATTTCACACAAGCATCTGGAAATGGTAGATCTTGACACCTTCATCTCTTCACCTCTGGCGCAATTAATATCATCACAGAGTTGTCGTGCTGTCAACCGCCAATTTTTTCTTACTTGTCATACACAGATAATGAGCATCAGGGGCACTTTTGCACCTCTACTGCCATTAATTTTCAGCAAACCGGTCTCTTTGAAATGCTTGATGTTGTTTCTTACAGTGCCACGGCAGCATTTAACGTCTTGAGCATCATGTAATGCCGCAGTGCGGCTACGAACAATCTCATACCCCTTTTCCACCAAGCTGGTGCTGGTGCTGGTTCGGAGTCAGAGCCTGACTTAGCACCGGTTCTTTCGTTTTCCACAACCTAAGCACCAGCTCCTGGCTCTTAAAACCGGTGCTAGAGTAAGCACCAACTGCTTGCTGGTCCAGAGCAAGCACAGATTACGTGGGGCGGAGTTTACCTACACGGCCAGCGCGGTCGCGGAAGTATTTTGAGCATTCTGCTCGCAGTAGACGTTGGTATGTATAAGCATATGTCTTATATCTGCACGATGCGTTTATATTTCATTTTACTTTCTGTGCCGCTTACGTCTATAATAAGCATTACGAATATGAGTTCGCTGGCCAGATAGGGCGTTCGCGAATTACTGTTATTGCCATTAGCGAGCTTGAATGGCAGTTCAAAACGAAACTACATTAGATAATTCAAAGTTACGAAGCTGGAATGAAATACGACAGTTGCTGGTTTATTTATTGCCTGTCTGCTTTTTTGGGAAAAGTAAAGATGGATAGCGTGTTCCTATTATTACACTGTATTTCTGCGCAATGTTTCGGTATTTTTTTTTTTTTAAGATTATTTTTTTGGGAATTTTTCCTTTATTCGATAGTTATACAGTGTAGAGAGACAGGAAAGTTGAGGAGAAGAATGGGGGAAGACATGCAGCAAATGACCCGAGCCGGATTCGAACCCAGGTCGCTGCGGGAAGGACACAGCCTTTATGGAACGCGAACTTAGATCGATGAGCCACCGGGGCACCCCAAGGTTTCGGTATTTTTAACATGCACGGACGATAATGCAAGATACGGTATGTGCCTTATATTGCCGCCTTTTAAATATCTGATCTTAATTCAGTACAAGATCATAGCAATCTAATCGGCTATATTCCTTTTCCCCGCTAAAAACGATAAAACCTCAATGACAATAATAGTATTACTAAGCATAGAAACACAAGCATTATTTTACTTTAAAATTTTTATTTGTGGTTTCCCGCAGTCCATACTGTATTTTTGTATTGCCAGATGTTAAGTGAGCGCTGCTGAGAGAAACGCAGATCTCGAACAACGTTCATTTTCTCTTGATCTGCTGGTCTTAAATTACAGTGACGTAATCGCGTGGCTCTGATTTGGCTCCTAGGCGATGGAAAGCCAAACAGGTTCTTAGGAGGTGCGTGGGTTGAACCAACTAAGCACTGGCACTAGCACCAGCACGGCACTAGCACCAGGCTCTTTTTGGTGGAAAAGGGGTATCAGAGAGCTCCTTCCATGATGCCATCGTGTTTAACACTGAGACACTGCTCAAAGTTCATGTCACCTCATATACTGGATCAGCTGACAATCAGAGGTAATTTTTGTTGCCTTAAACCAGTTTAAACAACTTTTTTTAGCATCAGTAATTATGGACTGAGCCTTCATACATGCATTCAGGCTATGCAAGAGTCAAAAATAAACTTTACAAAACCTTTCAATTATTATTAAAAAAAATTGATGTTTCCTGTGTTTTTCTTTATTACCCATATTTTTACCTCAGTATTCTTGAGGGAATTAATGTTTTTGTTCTCATTGCCTACAATAGTATCTTTCAATAAATTTTCACCAAAAAATTATGGAGCATTAATATATTAGGACACCTTTCAGCCAAAAGTGGTGGTGTATAATCATCACTGCACACTCTATGGGCAATTCAGAGCCTCCAGTGAACCTGGCATGCATGTTTGGTGTGCAGGAGGACACCAAAGTGCCCAGAGGAGAACCCAAGCCAACACGGGGAGAACATGCAAACTCCATGCCGAAAGGCCACAGGCCAGATTCAAATGCAAGACCTTGTCTGCTTGCTTTATACCTGCTTGATTTCCTGCTTTTGAATAGAAGGTTTGAATACAGCTACTGTTATACAGTGTGGAAATTGCGTCAGACCTCAGAGAAGAATTCCTGGGTTCTAATACTCATCCTTTATAACATTTTTGAGCATATGCAAGTGTGTTTATTGCCTGTCAAAGACTCCACAGGCAGAACCCCCGCACTCCCCAATATACAGCAATGCGCATTGTGTCAACAGTGGTCACCTGGAGAGGGTTATTTTTATATAACTGCAAAAGACGTGCCGAATGACCAACCCAACCAAAATAAATACTGCAAGTGGAGCAGATGATTATCTCTGAGGATCCACAAGCATTTATTTCTATGGTAGCCAGGAAAATACTAGTGCTTCCCCCCACCTCCTCCCCCATTTCAACAAGTCTGGTTGAAGCTTCTCTGAATTTCCACCACTAACGTGTATTAAACTCTGAGAATGCTTGAGGGCTGGGCAGCATGTAGGACTTTATCAACCATCAACTGTGGTCTTGAAACCCCAGATTCTTCTCTGCATTAGTACATGACCCAGCAAGCAAAAAAATCCACACTGTGACCACTCTCTGCAGAGGGGATGTATATTGGCTGGTTTCTGGGTGAAATGTGCAAGGACTCACCAGTGAAGGTCATGACGAACACACTGATGGAGATAATCCAGGAGATGCGGTTGTTGGTCTCGGTGAACTCGCTCATGAGGTCCTCCAGAAAGACGCCGAAGCTCTTTATGACGCCGTAGGTGAAGACCTCCACGAGGAAGAATGACACAGCGATGACCCAACCCCAGTCGCCGTCCGGTGCCTTGGAATAAACCTTGGGCCCCAGGCACAGTCCTGTTTTTGACTTTGACTTCATTGTGGCTGCGTTAAGGAGAGATGGAGACAGAAAAAAATTATCATTGCACTGCGATTGAGAAACAATTCATTTCTACGCGGTGTGGTCCATAAATCACTTGAAAGCTGGCACAAATTTGAAGGGCCTGCAATTCTGACCACAGTTCATGCGATATCGAAGAAATGTAACTCACAAATTTAAGCCGACACACCGCTGCCGGGTATTTCCATTCATATGAAGTGAAACACAGAAGTGCTGTTCATTCGCAGTCCAAAATACTTGAGGGCCAAGTAGTTGGAAACCTCTCCCCTTTTCAAAGAAGGCCTCCCATTTCTGTCAACTGCCAGCATACTTAAAAGCATTCCTTTAGATGCATTTCCAGAATCTCGCCTATCATGAAAGAACAGCATAAAATTAATGCAGTAAAATTAAAAAGAAAAACCATTCCAGCCTTGTGGCGAGCGCGCCTAATAGGGATCTGGAAAACTGGAGCTTCAGGCCTCAATGTAGCCGCAATAACATAAGAGCAGCTGCGGGCCCTTGAGAAAGGAAGATCCTTAACCTCAGATTGCAACAGGGAAGATCAACAGTTAAATCTAGTAAAATGTATTTCACCTTGGTTGAAAAAATGAAAATCAACCGGTTTACTGAATAGGTAAGCGATCAGATGATGCAAACTATTTATCTAACAGATTCAACTTTGGCCCTTTTTCTCACTGAGTGAAAAATACCAAAAATACCATGTACTAATAACACTGGCGAGCTTGTACTCTGAATACCCCCCAGGCTGAGCTTGTCTCTTCAGTAACTCCTGGAATGAAGGTATGAGACATTAAGTAAGACTGCCATGAGCCATTAATTTGCACCTTTTCCCAATTTGCTTCTAAAAGGAGAATATGAATGAGCACCAATATAGAATTACAGAAAGCCGATTTACAGGATATATCAGAGGGGAGGTGTTCGTTCACTAAAAATGGCAGTGGTAAGCCACCTTTATTTCTGAAAGAGTGAATCTTGCAGGGGAACATTTTTTACTGATAATATAAACAAGGAAATATTTAATGAATCGTCATCATCTTTTGCGCTGGCTACTTCTAGAAGTAGGAAAAAAAAAAAAAACAGGGTTTTGCATTTCATCACTGTGTCATCGAACAGCGATCAAGACCTGTGATACTGCTGTCACAATAGCCCAATCTAACCTTCAAGGCAACTAGACCAGAGACCTTGCCACTCTTCACAAGACACGGCGCTTGACGTGACACGGCATACTCTACAGTGAGAAACCGTTGCCAAGTGCCATCACATTGGGGCGTACCCTTCTTTGAAAAGCTGTTCAGAGAAATTATGCGGATGTAATCACGCTCTTCAACAACTCGATCGCTTGAGGAATTTATCGCTTCCCTTCAGAATTACAAATAGTCTCCCTGAAGTGAATTCCAAGCTACACCGGCAGGTACCCAATAACAAGAATAACTGCAAACAAACTAACCTAAATGTTGATTAGCAACAAGTGTCATGACCAGATTTTTCACGTTTTACCTTATTAACTTTATTGTTTTTTTGTTACACAAATCCTGAATTAGAATCTGCCTGCAACACATTCCAATAAAGTAGGGACAGGGGCAATGTAATTGGAATTGGTCGGAAAAATAGAAAGATGAGCGCATTGATGCTAAACCGGAGACACTATTATGCTTGGATACAAAAAGAATCCACAAATGGTCTGATTATTTACAAGTAACCAGTTGTGCGACTCACCACTTTGCGAAAAACTTATTCAGTAATATCACAGTTTAAAGACAACACATCTCATTCAGCTGGCATGAGGCTTTTAGGTAATTCACCCTCTACAGTTAATAATAATATAAAGATTCAGGAAATGCAGAGAGATCTCTCCATAAAGGGAGATGTTGAATATTAATACTGTGTGTCCTTGAACTTCTATCCTTCAGATGGCAGAGAACAGAGAACTGACTTGCTTTTGTGATTGATATAACCACACAGGCTACGACTACGCTGGAAAACCTTTGCCTAACCACATCATTCATTATTGTATGCAGCCATAAGTCACTAATGCCCACAATGCTGCCATCTTCTCTGTGCTTTAAGCTTATCTGAAACGGACTGATGCAGGGTGGAAACGTACTGTCGTAGGACCAGCCAACCTTTCAAATTCTTTATGGTATTAATGTTCTCCAGGCCAAAGAAGAAAAGGACCATCCTGTTTGTTACCAACACAAGGTTTAAAAGCCAGCATCTGACATGGTATGGTTAATTAGAACATCTGCATAGACCCCACTGATGCTGAGAGCATTATATACATCTTGGAACAACACAGGTTATCTTCTTGATTATTCTTTATTATTGCAATTTATTATCTCCGCGCTTCCAAAAAAGCAAGGAGATCTTGTAATGCAGTTCGGCGTCTGTCCGTCCGTCCGAAACAGTAACTCCTCCTAGGCCATTAGACCAATCAACCTGAAACTTTGGTGTGTGTAAGGTAGTGACCCAGAGGGGTGCACAACGCATTTAAAATTTAAATTAATTTCATCTTCTGGCCACCAGGGGCCTTTTTGCGAAAATTGAAAAATGGCCATAAGTTCCTTATGCATTGAGCTAGGATGCGCAAATTTTCATGGGAGGTGCATGGGATGACCCTTCATCACATATCAGACGGGTTTTTGATTTGACCTCATTTTGACCGTTTTCTCGGTCAAATGGCGTCAGGTGTGCCAATCGTTGAAAAGGATGGCACATTTTGTTATTACTCAACGTAGAAGGCTGCAAATTGGTATGGATATGCATCTTGGTGATAGCAACCTGCATGCCAAAAATTGCCGTCCTATGATTCATATTTTGGCCACTAGGGGGCTTTTTGTGAAAAAAGAAAAATGCCCATATCTACCTTATGCATTGAGCTAGGATGCTCAGATTTTTATGGGAGGTGCATGGGATGACCGTTCATCACATATCAGACGAGTTTTTGATTTGATCTCATTTCCACCATTTTCTAGGTCAAATGGCATCAGGTGTGCACAATCGCTGTACCGCACGTCCTTTCCTTTCATAATACTCTCATTTCAATATGAAGAGTAATTTATGCTCTCAACAGACACTCAAAAAGTACTCTATCCAACTAACCAAATATATCACATTGCTATAACTCTGATCAGTATCAGTGCTTTGTCACTGCAACAAGCAGATTATCATTCGTACAGCAGAATGCCAGTTCAGTGAATTGCCCTCTGACACATTACTACTACTCCCATAACATTCGTTGCGGAGCGTGGAGATTTGCGATGGCGCGCCATCGACATGCGTCTAGTTGTATTTATAGTTCTATTTATTTATGACTGAGAACTGTCAAACTGAATTGCCTATTTTGGGATAAATTGACCACAGTAGTAGTTCAAGCAGGCCACGGAGTCACGCCTAGCTCGCAAGCCTGTCTTCATTAGTGATGGTACAGATCGCAAGCCGAGCCCACATCAGCTGATTCCTTTCAGGCACTCAATTGGCAAATCATAAACAAGGCGCATTATTTAAAGATGCTCTGCCTGCCTTCCGTTGCCACTTTCTCTGCTCATTTTGCAACCCACCTCCATCCTCAGCTCCTCCTTCACATGTTTATCTGACTGAAGTCAATGACAACGCAGTCACTGATGGCTCAGTCTGTTCTGTACCTCTGGGAGGGAGGGTTTGCTGCTGCTCTCTCCGCCAATGGCTTTCATGGGTATGCATGGAAGGGCAGGTCTATGGCTCTCCCTGCTTTACTGGCTTTTCATGCATACGCGTGATAGGGCGGGGAGGCCCCAGAACAGAGCCATGCCGCCAAACTCAAATAATGCAAGGAAATTTGTTGCAAATGATATAATTTGGAGATTTTGACCAAGTGGACCTGACTGAAATAAAGTTTTTCTGAGTTCTGATTGACGGCATCTTTCCAGGGACGTCCCTGATTATTTCAGGAGGAATACAGCCACCCAAATTCTATATGCATTCCAACAGCGTAGCTTCCGAATCAAAGAATATGGCTCCAAGACTGGCCTATCCGTGGTCCAAACCTGTCTCTCACTGAAAATATGCGGTGCTTTTAAAAGCGCAAAATAGGACGACACTGACATCTACGCAGCTGAAGATGTATAAAATGCAGACTGGGGGAAATCCTTCAAAACTGGAAGAACTGGTGTCATTACACCTGCAAACAATTACTTAGAGGTTTGGAATAAGGGTTTCTTCCCCCAAAAAAAAAGGTGTAGAAAAGGAAGTATCTTGTGTTAGCATTGTTTTCTATTTACTACAGCTAATGTCAGAGACGACTACCACTTTGTCTTTTGTTTTCGTTTTTAATTGCATTTACCATACTGTCCTTACTTATCCAGTAATTTGGTTGACGGCTACTTTCACAGAGCATCTGAGGGTGTGGGAGAGAGGGCCCACCAGAAAACTTGTCGCTCGAGTTCATGGCGAACCCCACGCCCTTGCTGGTTACTTTGAGTTTTTTTTTTTTTTTTTTAACCATTCTTCTGTGATGAAATTTGGTTAGAAGCAATGAATGCATACATTTTTTATTTTTCTTTCTTACTTGAATAGTACAACCCCAATTCCGAAATAGTTGGGACGAAGTGTAAATTCCGAATAAAATCAAAATGCAATTACTTTCATATCACATGAGGTAATGTTATTTACAAAAGAACATAGACAACATTTCAAATGTTGAAACTGAGACATCTTACATTTGTATCCACAAAATGAGCTTATTTCAAATTTTCTGGCTGCAACAGGTCTCAAAAAAGTTGGGACACAGGCAAAAAAGGGCTGAAAAAAGCAATTAATATATAAGATAATCAGCTGAAAGAACATTAAGCAAGTAATTAAATTAACTGGCATCAGGTGTGGAACATGATTGGCTATAAAAGGGATGTCTTAGAGAGGCTGAGTCTCTCAGAAGTAAAGATGGCCAGAGGCTCTCCAACCTGTGAAGGCTTGTGTAAGAAAAATTGTGAAATACTTTAAAAACAATGTTCCCCAATGTCAAATTGCAAAGGCTTTGAAGGTCTCATCATCAACAGTGCATAACATCATCAAAAGATTCAGAGAAACTGGAAAAATCTCTGTGCGTAAGGGACAAGGCCGAAGACCTTTACTGGATGCCTGTGATCTTCAGGCCCTCAGACGCCACTGCATCACTCACCGGCATGATTCTGTCATTGACATTACTAAATGGGCCCAGGAATACTTCAAGAAACCACTGTCTGTAAACACAGTCCGCCCTGCCATCCACAGATGCCACCTAAAACTCCATCATGCAAAAGGGAAGCCATTGTTGAACATGATCCAGCAGCGGCGCCGTGTTCTGTGGGCCAAGGCTCATTTAAAATGGACTGCAGCAAAATGGCAAAGCGTCCTGTGATCAGACGAGTCCAAATTTGACATTCTTGTTGGAAATCATGGGCGTCGTGTCCTCCGGGCTAAAGAGGAGAAAGACCACCCCTCCTGTTATCAGCGTTCAGTTCAAAACCCAGCATCTCTGATGGTATGGGGATGCATTAGTGCATATGGTGTGGGACACTTTCATATTTTAAAAAGCACCATGAATGCTGAAAGGTATATAAAGGTTTCAGAGCAACATATGCTCCCCTCCAGGCGACATCTATTCTAGGGAAGGCCTTGTGTATTTCAGCAGGACAATGCAAAACCACATACTGCAGCTATTACAACTGCATGGCTTCGTAATAGAAGAGTCCGTGTGCTGAACTGGCCTGCCTGCAGTCCTGATCTTTCACCGATTGAGAACATTTGGAGCATAATTAAACGAAAAGTCCCTCAAAGGAGACCCAAAACTCTGCAGCAGCTGGAAGTATTATACAAGAGTGGGATCAAATTCCAATGGCCAAACTCAAGAAACTTGTCTCCTCAATGCCTAGACGCCTCCATTCTGTGTTAAAAAGAAGAGGGGACACTAAACCATGGTAAACAGGCCCCTGTCCCAACTTTTTTGAGACCTGTAGCAGCCATCAAATTTTAAATGAGCTCATTTTGTGGATAAAATTGTAAAATTTCTCAGTTTCAACATTTGCTATGTTATCTCTGTTCTATTGTGAATAAAATAGTGGCTGGTGTGATTTGAAAGTCATTGCGCTTTGATTTTATTCACAATTTACACTTTGTCCCAACTATTTCGGAATTGGGGTTGTACATGTAGATTGCTCCATCATTGATTTAAAAAAAGTACACCGCGTCCCCACTAACTCGACCCATGATTGGCTGCTGACTGGAGTAGCCAAAGCGAACGAATTGAGCTCGATAATTTAGCCGAAGTTAAACCTTAGCAATGAGCGAATTTATACTGTCGCATTCAAAATAGCCACTAACGCACGGTGAAATAACAATAAGTCCGTCATCTAGGGCTTACACATATTCACCACCAGGCTACAAGATTATACTACCCCTTAGCTACCGTACCCCAACTATCCTAGTCACCGAAGGATATTTTTTAACAGCAATATAGGCTGTGGGGCATGAGTAGATTGCTACTTTTCTTGTCATGCCAGAAAATTAACTTACCAACTCCAGAGGGCTGATCAATCTGAGTGAGGTAGAAGAGTGTAACAAAAATTTCGTATAGATCGAGAAATTACCGACATCCAGAGACGAATATATTTTACACAGCTATAGTTTAACTGTTACTCTGTCGTTTCCAATATATGCCCTCGTGGGCAAACGAAACCAAACTTAAAAGTCCATATGCAAGTAATACATCGCCGATCTGCTAAGTGGTTTTTTTTATTGTTATTGTTATTATTATTATTACTGATGAGGCCAACTGGTTTCCTCCGCCGTTCTGTCCGTAGAGCTTGTGAAATGCTTCCTTTTTCTGATCTCCGAGAATTTATACCGGCTCAAGCCGGTATTCAAATGCTAGAGCGCGCATGCCGCCTTGTCTGTTCGGGACCGCGCAGTTCGATTTTCTAGGTCCATTGATTAGTTTTGGGAATGACTACAGCAAATTAATGCTCACTGAGTCTATCCGATCAGCCGCGTGCGAAAATGGGCAACGTCAATAAATGCAAAATAGCTTAATAGCTTGGACAATAATAATCTTCGTAATGCTCACCACCGTGCTGTCGGCGGGGCCACTTCAAATTTATTGAATTTGAACATTTTAATGAATAATATAACTATGGAAATCGATCTGGATGTCCAAGGCACATTTCATCAGCCGGCACGAATATGTTTTGCCAGGGAAATACGACTAATAACCCGCTGTTATTTTAAGATACTTGGATATTCTTCTTGAAGTTACTTGCTGAAGAGAGAGTGCAATGCTCGCGCATGCGCACGTATAGTTTTGGGGCGGAAGTGCGGCATGCACTATTTTGTGTCGTGACAGATTTGCTCTTGTTCGATATAAACAACTCAGCTATATTTTAACTTTTTAAACATTTTCCAGTGACTTCTCATCAGAAACTCAGGACTGATTAACCATACACTAGATTTTCATAAGATATATTTTATATTAATGCTCACTGAGATGGAAACTATCCAATCAGCCGCGTGCGAAAATGGGCAACGTCAATAATTGCTAAATAGTTTAATAGCTTGGACAATAATCTTCGTAATGCTCACCACCGTGCTGTCGGCGGGGCCACTTCAAATTTGTTGAATTTGAACATTTTAATGAATAATTTAACCATCGAAATCGATCTGGATGTCCAAGGCACATTTCATCAGCCGGCACGAATATGTTTTGCCAGGGAAATACGACTAATAACCCGCTGTTATTTTAAGATATTTGGATATTCTTCTTGAAGTTACTTGCTGAAGAGAGAGTGCAATGCTCGCGCATGCGCACGTATAGTTTTGGGGCGGAAGTGCGGCATGCACTATCCTTCGTGTCGTGACAGATTTGCTCTTGTTCGATATAAACAACTCAGCTATATTTTAACTTTTTAAACATTTTCCGGTGACTTCTCACCAGAAACTCAGGACTGATTAACCAAATACTAGATTTTCATAAGATATATTTTATATTAATGCTCACTGAGATGGAAGCTACCTGATCAGCCGCGTGCGAAAATGGGCAACGTCAATAATTGCTAAATAGTTTAATAGCTTGGACAATAATCTTCGTAATGCTCACCACCGTGCTGTCGGCGGGGCCACTTCAAATTTGTTGAATTTGAACATTTTAATGAATAATTTAACTATCGAAATCGATCTGGATGTCAAAGGCACATTTTTTCAGCCGGCACGAATATGTTTTGCCAGGGAAATACGACTATTAACCCGCTGTTATTTTAAGATATTTGGATATTCTTCTTGAAGTTACTTGCTGAAGAGAGTGCAATGCTCGTGCATGCGCACATACAGTTTTGGGGCGGAAGTGCGGCATGCATTATCCTTCGTGTAGTGTCAGAGTTGCTCTTGTTTGATAAAAACAACTCAGCTATGGGTGCGTTCGAGCGGGTCTGCAAGTAAGCCGGCTGCGCGAGATTCCCGAAAAATTACGCGAGAATCTTGCCGAAGTTGCGGGATAAGCCCTCCAAACCCTGCGATGGCTGCAAGATCCTGCAGCTATCGCATGGTTTGGAGGGCTTATCGCGCAACTTCGCAAGACTCTCGCGTATTTTTTTTCGAATCTCGCAGCCGGTTTACTTGCAGACCCGCTCGAACGCAGCCTATAGTTTAACTTTTTAAACATTTCCCGGTGACTTCTCACCAGAAACTTAGAACTGATTAACCAGATACTAGATTTTCGAAATATATATTTTATTAGCTATCCCTTCGATTGGTATCTATTTGGAGATGGGATATAATCGCGACGCGTCGCGAAGCCATGCATTATGCCATGAAAGCGCCCTCTCCTACCTGCCTGCACTTGCTGACATGTTTCTTGGTTTGGCTTGGTCGCATTTTGTCGCTGTTGTAGCGGAAGGACAGTTTGCCTGACGAAGTATGGTAATACGGGTATTCATGGATTTCAGTCACGTGACGTTTTTGTTGCGAGCGCCATCTTGAGTACCTACCAGGGACCGAGGCACAGCTAAGACCATAAACTGTATGGGCTACGATGAAGGATGTCTCAGTCTTTATTTCTCCATAACAACAGACTAACTCTACATTATCCCACTTATTACACGGCTTATGAGTGAAATTATTAATTTCAGACGTAATGTTGATCAAAATACGACTTTTATTGATTTATAAATTGCATCATTTCGCGAATCTGCAAGTCCTGTCACTTCTCCGCTGTTTTGCTCACCCTCCTCGGTTGTGTGTTGGCCTGTGACTAAAAACCGGGTACCAGGTCCGCCCGAAAGGTTCGGGTCCCGGGAAGAAAAATTGCAATACCCGTTTCGAAAATCAGTACATTGATTGTGCACCACGATAAAATGATGGGTAATCATTAATGGCATCACCCAGACATTCGCTTATGTAGGCTGCATTATTTATTCCTGTAGCTCATGACTGTCGTGCGCCAATGATTACCTTATCAACTTACTTGAATGGGAAACAGATGGAGAATCAATCAGTGTCAATTTGGAGATTTTAATCAAGAATGTATTAATACCTACCTCCTTGGTCTAGTCAGCTCGCTTTTCGCTAGCTGCCTTTCGATCTCATCGGCGTCATGTTTTTTTTTTTTTTCTTTTCAATAGTTATGATGATGAATTTTGATGATATTGATACAAAATACATGATATATTTATTGTCGTTGTGATTGATAGACCCGGTTGATAGTAATAGGCCTAGTGATGATGAATACGGCGATTCGGTATTCGGTGACGATTGAAGTTGATGGAATAATTATCAAATGATGATGATAATGAGGAAATGGGAAATTCAGGGGTGCAGATATGATTTTGAGTTTTGACGATGGGATTGTTATGATGGAATAATGAAATAGTAAGTATTAATGATAATAATGACATCAGTCGGACATCCGTACACTTTGATATAGTAAGTTAATTTGGAAAATACATTTGGAAACTAAAATATCGTATTCGTAAAATACCTGATCAGTCCATCCAACGTTCGTGAGTTGACAATGAAATACCACCTCGAACGAGCTTTTCGTTGTAAGTTATCTTTCTGTTTCTCGGTCTTTCTTTTTTTAGTGTACGTAAACCAGTGGCGTAGCCAGAACTTAAAATTGGGTGGGCACTAAACATCTCTTTAAAACATTTATTTGTTCTGACTCAATCGCAGTCATTTTTTTCTAATTAACTATACATTCAATCCGAAAACACTCCGCACTATCAGGTGTTGCTTATTCACCTCGTTCAGGCAAAAGACAATCATTCATTTGGATGCGCAATTTTGTGCTTTTCATATCAGTGGCGTAGCCACACCTGAAAATTGAGCAGCCACATAACATCGGTTTATTACAATTATTATACCTAACTTGTTCTCAGCCATTTTCCTTTGTTAAAGCAAATTCCATTTATATGAATAATCAACTGGCAAAAAAAAGACAAAGGCTTCTTTAGTAGTGCGATCTAAGGGCGACTAATCAATAGGAATAATTCAGTTCAGCAAAATAAGTTACTCATAAGTTGAGCTTAGTTTTAATAATACTTTTCGAGAGGTAAACTGTTCTGGAACTTCCGCGCTACCTTTTCGGCTCATCAGGCGATCTAACCTGTGCTTCATGATCAATTGAATTATTCAAACTGAACCAAAGACAGAGATTTGAAATGCACAAAATTGCGCATCCAAATGAATGATTGTCGTTTTGCCTGAACGAGGTGAACAAGCAACACCTGATATTGCGGAGTGTTATCGTATTGAAGGCATAGTTAATTAGAAAAAAAAAGATTGTGATCGAGGCAGAACTAATTGTTTTAAAGAGATATTTATTGCCCATGCAATTTTAAGTTTTGGCTGCGCTACTGACGTAAACGTGTTTGAAACTTTGAGGTAAAGAATTAACACGGACATGCATGCCTCGTGAGAGCGAGCTGTGACACGGGTCCGAGGCTCTGATCGCAGTTTTGGTTTCCAGCCACAACGTGGAAGGAGCCTCCACTCTCCCTGTAACAAGTTACAAGTCATTTATCTAACATCACAATTAGTCCAAAGCTGTTTAATGAAGGTAAAAATGAAACATAAGGTAAATATCCTGCATAGTTCTTCTCCTTTGTCTCCTCCGATCAGAGCGGCGTCCCTAGCAACGGCCTGTTTCACTTAGCAACAGTCTGTCATACAGAAATAAAAGACCGTAAAATGTAGAATCAGAGTGTAATTCATTAATCAAAATGCAGCATTCAAAAGAGCCGTATCATAAAAAAATGTTAATCCACTCTTTTTGTGAGACTTCTTATCACAGCCCACGGGGCGACAGATAGACGGCCTGTTGTAAGTCAGTACTCAAAATGGCGGCGCCTAGAGTTTGAGAGCGGTCAAGTGCGTCTATGACGTCAGCTGACGTATGAATACACGTCAGACAACTGGTATAGTCGAATGTAACCGGATCTCAGGGAAACGCAAAACCCCACTGGAGCGGGCGGATGTAAACAATCGCGGGAATTAACATCGAAAATTCATGGATTTTGGCTTTCTCGAGGAAATTTTTTTTTTTTTTATATTCCATATTTATTCCCTTTGTCCAAGAATAAGGAGGAAAATTCTGATCTCCGGAGGAAGGTTATTGCGTAGGTTTTGTAAAGTTCACATACTCTGATAAGCCGCAACATCAGAGCCACCTCCCTAATATTGTGTCCGTCTCCCTTGTGTCGCCATAACAGCTTTGACCTGTCCAGCAATGAACTCCACTAAACCCCTGGATTCCACCGGACGCGTATTTGCAGCGTGACTTGAGCAACGCTATTTTGCTCCGTCTTGCAGGCGACTTCATGTTCCAGTGAGCGCGGAAAGTCAGCGCAGCGTCCTGCCAGCTGATACAATCGACCTGCTCAGATTTTGCATATTTCGTCATTTTTACCAGTATATTTGTGTAGCGAACTTAAATGCTTTATGATGTTTTTTTCTGCTTTAACTGCATTTAATGTCATTTCTGTCTTTGTTGTGCTGTAGCCTACTACAGTCCAGCCGTGAACGCCATAGATTTAAAAAAAAAAAAAAAAAAAAAAAACTGTGCCCGTGTTTAAGTTAAAACAAAATCACAACTTTGAAAATTAATTTATAAACGAATTTTATATCAAAGATTTGTAGCTGGTTTATTTTAGTCAAAAGCGTATTCCCCTTGATAGTTACTTCCTGCCTGGCACGATCTGGTGTGCGATTCCCATTAGCACAAATACTAACGTAGCTGGATCCAATAAATGTATATGGTCGAACTATGGGAAACTTACCCCTGCATTATTCAGATCAGCGCGACTGCGGCCTGCTAGCGGCAGAAATAGACTCGGCGCGTATTTTCGGCGGGGCAGCGCGGAGAGCCGCTTCTGGGACGCTGACGCGACGCGCCGTGGCGCGGCTGGTGGAATCACAACCATTGTCTAGAATGGCTGCGATCAACTCCGGGTGACGCGGCCAAGATGCTCCCGGTGGAATCAAGGCTTTTTAAGGTGTCCAATTGTATCTGACACCAAAATGTTTGCAGCAAATCTTTTATAACCTGTGCGTTGTGAGATAAGGCCTCCGAGGATAAAACTTGTTTTACTGACACATTTCACAGATTATCGGCTAGATTGAAATCTAGGTAATTTGGAGGCTGACTCAACACCTTGGACTCAGCAGCATGTTCCTCAAACAATTCTTCAACAATTTTTGCCCTGTGGCTTGGTGCAATATCCTGCTGGAGGATGCAGCCACAAAGGAGCATACTTGGTCTGCAGCAATATTTAGATTGATGGTACATGTCAAAGTAACATCCGGATGAATGGCAGGACCCAAGGTTTTCCTATAGAACATTGCCCAGGGCATCACACTGCCTCTGCTGGCTTGCCCTCTTCCCATAGTGTCTCCTGATGCCATTCCTTCCCTTGGTAATCAGTGCTCACCCACCCAGCCTGGCCACCCTCTTTCAGTGCTGCATGGTCCGAATCTGACACTCATACACCAATTGTTCGTACCTTAGGCATCAGCATTGTGACCGGTAATGCAGCAAGCTGTGATGCAGAGCTAGTCCTCACACCATTGTATCATAGCTAGCGTTAATGTGTTCTGTAATTTGTGCTGAAGTAGCTCTTCACCAGGATCTGACCACACAAACTTGCCTTTGCTTCCCATGCGCATCAATGAGCCTCGACTACCCATAACCCTGTCGCCGATTCACAAGTTGTCCTTCCTTGGACCACTTTTGGAAGGTACTAACAATCGCATACTGGGAAAACCCCACAAGACTAGCCGTTCTGGAGATCCCCTGACCCAGTCGTTTGGCCATCAGAAGTTGGCGTTTGCCAGAGTCGTGCAGATCCTTACCTTTGCCCTTTTTTCCCTGCTTTCAGCATACCAACTTCAATAACTGACTGTTCACCCACTGCCAAATACATCCCAGCCCTTGACAGGCGCCATTATAACAGGATAGTCAATGCTATTCACTTCGCCTTTCAGTGGTTTTAATGTTGTGGCTGGTGGGTGTTTTTCCTCCAAAAGGGCTTAGAGACATGAAACCTTGCATTGCCTACAACAAAAGAACATTAATCGGCTGTCATCTGATCCTTGTAACAAGGACAGGCTTGTACTGATAGACAAAAATGGCACATTCTTGGTTGAGACAAAGGGAGGAATGCCATTTCTTCATGCCATTTGACAGAAAATGCGATTCAATCCAGCTTCACAGGATACTGAACCAGACTAGCATCTGGCAGTAGCGTGTGTATGTGCCTAAAGCCCATGTAAGAGCTGTGAATTTTGTTTATCCATACAGAATGGCTTTGCATTGTATAGAAGTTCGCTACTCTAAACATGAGTGTTTCACTGCTACTGCTCTGCTTTGTGCACGAGAGGCCTCCCTCATTGCTTTCCTGGAGTCTGGTGTTGTCTGCTGGTTTTCATGCTTGGGCAAGTGTGATTCTCCTAACCCTCTGACTATAGAGATGCACTTTGGTCTCTGGCTAAAGAGTCCATGTAACTCGGCTGAAAACCAACTGCTGCAAAGGTACTACTTAACAATAAGGGTACATTAATTAACATTAACTAATGCAGCAAGAAGCATTAACTATCAGTTAATTAACAGTAAACTAATAGTCTACTAATAATTTTTTAATGGTGTTCATGTTAACTAATGTATTAATTTATTGAATATTTTGAGATGTTACTTAACTGATGTTTTCCACTTCAGAATAAGGATGTCAAAGAGCATTATCAAATGGTAAGTTAGGGTTACCTAATGCTTATTTACCTCTCTGATGCATTTGTTAACTGTTAATTAATTGGTAGTTAATGCTTATTACTGCATTAACTGATGTACCCTTGTTGCAAAGTGTTACCACTGTAAATAAGGAGGAATTAATACAATGTAGAATGAATCTGCAGCTACTGCAGTTCTATCGGAGTGGAGTTTGACTCTTCATAATGTTTGCTTGGCTCTCAGTGAGGTGTTGTAGATATAAATGAGATTTCTTTTGGCTCAGGGGTGGGAAGTTAGGCACTGTTGTGAGAGGCGTCTGGATTCGTATGTCAGAATCATAGCAATGTGTTGCTGTTAAGCATCAGACCATGGAGACTAGGCTTGAAAAAATCTGAGGCAGCCTGTAAGTGTTTACTTTTTGCTAGCATTTAGTAGCACTTAAGCCGCTTTCATACCAGACGCAAAACAAATTTTTCGCACGACAGATTACATTCAAAGTCAACGCAAAGACGGTGTGAAAGCAGCTTTAGGCTTGCCCTGTTTACTGGGTCACGGGGGCGTATTTACTTGGTGTCAGGTTGCCGTGAGTGGGTTTACCCATCAGTCTCAGGTTGCTGGGGCTGGTAAATTAATCTTGTGCTTGATACCATATGATACTCTTTTTTGAGCTTTATATTTGTTCAAAAGTGGTCATTCAACAACCCCTGACCTCTAGTAATAGAGGTGCTAATATTTATTCATGAGAAAAATTAAGTACCACGCACAAGCTTATTAAATGTCGCATCCAACTAGCTTTTGGATGGGGAGGCCAAAAGTATTCAAAAATTGCAGAGACGGAGTCATGGCGGGAGCTTTGAGGATCCTGAAACTTAGCTGAATATGGTGAAGTATTGCCCTATTTCTCAAAGCACATGCAAACAAGTACCATCATTAATGTTAATATGGACTGAACTGAAAATAGCTGCCAGATTCACCCACCCAAGACATCAACACCTGGGTCTTCTCCAGTCTCAGTCAATGAGCATTGTAACGGACTCCTACCCTGGATCTTGCCAATGGTGTGCCCACATGTTGTCCCAGGTTGTCCTGTTGGGTCCGAGTCCGGCTGAGGTGTGTTGGCCGCCCGGCCACCAGGCGTATGCCTACGGACTACAACCTCTAGCCTTGACCTCAGGAATGGGTCCCAGTAATCCTGTTCCAGCCTGGGTAAACTAGGTTGCTTACTTGTTTATCATAGTCAGAGTTCTCAGTTTATGTTTTCCTGAGTCAGACCTTACTTCAGATCTGTTTGTTTTGGGTGACCCACAACCAACAGCGTAGCATTGGGGATTGTAAAACCTCGCCTGCAGCTCTGCCTCGATAAGGCATCGATCTAGGAATGGATTGTGAGATCAACCAGCGTGCAGAGTGCTGATGCGGCGACCACAGTAATGCGGTCATCGAACCGGATGGTGGTGGTGGTGATGAAAAAGCTGAGTCGAGAAGTGAGGCGCTTTGTGACCCAATTGGTCTTCACCCTTGCTCTCACGTATGGTTGTCAGCAATGGGTAGTGTCCGAAGGGGTGAGGTCACAGATGCAAGTTTCCAAAATGGGGTTCCTTTGGAGAGTGGCAAGACTAGGTCTCCTCTATGGGGAACAAACTAAGTCATCCAGGAAGACCTCAGAGACAAGTCCCCACTCCTCAGAATTGAGAGGAGTCAGTTGAGGTGATCTTAGTATTTGATGAGGATTTCCCCTTCAGGGGAATCCCCCTCTGTGATGGTGTTCCAGACATGTCCTAGGGGCAGTCCTGGGGCTCATTGGAGGGACTATGTCTCCCAGGTGGCCTGGGATCACCTTGCAACCCCCTAGGACGAGTGGGTGTATGTTACTGGATTGAGGGACGTCTAGGCTTCTCCGCTTGCCCTGTTGACGCAGCGACCCTGAAGAGGATGAGTGGCTAGATAATTGACAAATAAAAGACACTGTGGGTGGTATACAAAAGAAATTTTCAGATTGGAATAACCCTTAAAGTGTTTAATTTTCACAGGTACCTGTGAACCCCTCTTAAGGTCATTGCAAATAGCAGCCAGCAGCCATACCACTATCCGATCTGCTCCAGCTGCGTGGCTGAAGCTAAGCAGGTGTGGGCTTGGTCAGTACTTGGATGGGAGACCACCAAGGAAAACCAAGTTGCTGCTGGAAGAGGTGTTGGTGGGCCAGTAGGTGGCGATCTTCCCTCTGGCGGAATAATCCCCAATGCCCCAGTGCAGTGACGGGGACACTGTACTGAAGAAGATGCCGTCTTTCGGATGAGACGTTAAACCGAGGTTCTGGCTCACTGTGGTCATTAAAAATCCTATGACACTCTTCGATAAGAGTAGGGGGTTCCCCGATGTCATGGCTAAAGTCCCAACCTGGCTCTTTCGACCAGCCACCTAATCATCCCCTGATCTAATTGGCTGTGCAAATTGCCCTCTTCCTCCCCACCTAAACCCCCAGGGCTCCCTTGAAAAAGAGATTTCAATCTCAACGGGACTTCCCTGGTTAAATAAATTAAAAAAAACTAATTTGCTGACTAACAATTGACAAAATTGTTGACCTTTTGAATGCAGAAATTTGAAAATTTGCCTCCTATATTTTGGGTTTTTTTTTTTTTTTTGATTATAGCAGTGATCAGCACTAAAAGGGTTAACCTGATAAAACTTACAGACCCATATATGGGTTTTTCAAATGTAGCTACTTTATTCAAACTAGTGGAACTTCAGTCATATTTTTAATTCTAGTGGTGATTGCACGGTTTCCAACTATCCCAAATATGTCCTGCTGAATTACCGGGGAAAGTATATAAAATGAAGTGCAAGGTCTAGATATTTTCCATTTGATGTAATGCTGCCGCTATAGAAAGATGCCACCTAGGGTTTGAATATTTCAATCAATATAAATGTAATGTACACTGTCAGGCCAAAGAAAGTTGTGCACTCCTAACATTTTGTTCGATCACCTTTAGGTCTGATCACGGTGCTCATTCATTGTGCCATTGAGTCAACAATCTTATGCAATGTTACACCATTAATTTCTGACCAGAAGTGCATTAAGTTTTTAACCGAGATCTTGTATTGACGAATGGTCAAACCACTCCATAAAACATTCCCCAGCACATCCCAAAGACACTTCAAATGGTTAAGGTCAGGACACAGGTGACCAGTTCATGTGTGAGAAAGATTCCTCATACTTGTTGAACCACTCTTTTACAATTTGAACCCGATGAATTTTTCATCCTGGAATATGCCTTTTCTATTTGGAATTTAAAAACTGTATTGATGGGATAACCTGGTCATCTGTACATTCAGGTTGTCTGCTGACTTCATCTTTATTGCTGCCTAACATTGCTGGTCCTGGACCTGACTAATTGAAGCAATCCCAGATCATAACATTTCCTCCAGAGGTTTGTACAGTGGGCACTATGCATGACGGGTGCATCACTTCATGGGCTTCCTTTCTTACCCTGACAAATCCATCACTCTGCAAAAGGGTAAATCTGGACTTGTCAGACCACATGACGTTTCTCCATTGTTCCTCAGTCCAATCTTTATTCTCCTTAGAAAACTGAAGTCATTACTGAAATCATTTTCCAGATTAGCCTCAGTAACAAGCAGCTTTCTGGTGGCCATGCGGCTGTTAAGTGCTAATCCCGTAAGTCATTACAAGGTCTGTCCTTGCGGAGTGCATGTTGAAATGCTCTTACTATCACAATAAAACCCTGCCATGAGTTCTAATGATTTTTTACGATGAGACCTCACCTAGTGTTTTTATGATCTCCGATCATGACCATTCATGATTTTTTTTTTTGGTCCATTTCTTCCGCGATGGTTGCGGTTCATCGCTGTCCTTCCAGGTTTTAATAATGCGTTGGACAGTTCTAAACCTGATTCCAGTGACTTCAATAATCACCTTAGTTGGTTTCTTTGCACAATGCAGGCCGAGCTTGAAACACAGCAACCATGAGCACGTCTTCAGACATGGTTGTTTAAGAAAGGAGAAGCCACACATTGCATTGGTCAGGGTTATAAGAATTGTTGCCTGCTGAAACATATTAATCACTGCACTAAAGATTCAATTTCAGGCTCTGAAGTATGTGTTTATTTGAATTCAAACAGCAACTCTCTTTTGGCTTGGCAGTGTACCTTAAGTGAAGCACTGCAACCAGCAGATACAGAACATAAATGTGACAATTCGGGGGCTTTGCGAGACCTATTTTAGGGGGGCATTAGCCGTCCTGAAACATTCTTTGGCTCCCCGCAAATAATTTATACTTCAAGGTTAATTTATCAATAGCTTGAGGAGAACAAGTCTGACCAGTCCCCCCAAGTAAAGGTTCAGCCCCCTATCTAAAAATTTGTGGTCACGAACGTGTGTGACATTGTCCTCCAATGCCGACACTGTTTTTTCTAACTTTGAACCTTCTTAAAGGGAAATTTGCAAAAATCGGAGTTAAAGATTATAGCAGGGTGTCAGAGGACGCTGGTAGGTGGGGGGTGGGGAGCTTTTGGGATTGTTTGCAGAACTACAGTGCAGCTGTCTGAAATATTGACTGCTTGGATCTCGGCCTCCCAAGGTCTGCAGCCAGAGTGGAGGCAAGTTTGTAATTTCAGTCAAGAAGATTGGGGCAAGAAGCATGTGGGCTCAAATCAGGCCAGGGTCTTTCTGTGTGGAGTTAGCATGTTAACCCATGTTTGCATGGGTTTCCTCTGTTTACTTTGTGTCCCTGCTGCAGTCCAAAGGACATACATGTCAGGCATTTTGCAGAATACATTGCCCATGGGAATGAGAGTGAGTGTGAATTGTGTGTGTGCCCTGCAATGGACTGGAGTGTCTCTACCTGCCTCTTGCTCATTGGATACTCGGGTCCAGCTCCGGCCCCGCCCCCGCCCCCGTGACCCTGACCAGAAATAAGCAAGTTAGATAATGTGTGAATAAATGCTGGATTGAAAAACGTGGATTTGAATAGAACTGCGTTTGAGAGAAACAACAAAAAGGGGGTTTGTTTGTACCAGTATTCTTACATGACATTACATATTAATGTTATCTACCCCCCCCCACCCCGGCATCAGTAAGCACTGCGCACCATGTTTATCTGATAGCAAGCTAAGGTTAAATATAACTTCTGTAAACAGCAGATCATGGATGGCAAGTTTGTACAATTTAACAATGTGGTTGCCATTAGATTTCACATTGACTGTTTCTATGCGTGGACTGTGGTCCTGAAAGCTTAATACTGACTTAACTCCATATTATTAACAAATTTTAAATGAAAAAAACCTTGTTTAGGGTTTTGTCACCCATCCTGTTCTGAAGTCACACACCTTCTCTAGGCAAACTGAGAATTGAGAAATCATACAAGTGCTCCAAGGTTGGAATTCCCTCTTGGAGAGGCATCAGAAAGCACTTCTCTTACTGGTACTCCTTCCCAAGATGTCTTAATTGCAGCATCAAAAACAGTGTCCGTAATTGCACAACGGCGCATTTTGCGACTTGAAAATGGTTTTGCAGGCACAGTTTGTACTTACAGTCAAGCACTATAATTGAGCTTTGCCCTGAAAATCTCCATTCAAAATTGATTGTAGTGTGTGACTCTGTGTAACCTGTGTCATTAACCTTGACCCCATAATGTTTAACGTATTCTCTTTGCACTTTTTGGCTTTCTTGGCCAAGTTAAAATGTTAAACTCCCCACTTTTATTAAGCTGACATAGTATTAGTGTCACATGGTAGCTGGAAAAGAAAACCAGGGCTGGATTTTGATTTGAGAGCTGGATTTGTTATTCCTTTTCACAAAGCAAGGGTGGCGAACTCCAGTCCTGTCCCTGCCGGCTTCCGTCAACACTTTTTCAGTAGCCACTTCATGCTTTGAGAACAAGTCAGCAACTCAGTCAGATAACTTGTACGAAGTGTCGCGCCCCTGCTATGCAGTAACCTGTTGAAACAAAATCATCAATTCACGGATCACTAAATCAGGTTCTAGAATCCAAATCCAGCCCTGGCTTTTTTTTCCTCCTGGTATTTAACTAATTAACTGTTTCTTATTGGCCTGACTGTCTTTAAACCTGACTCCCAGGTAAAGGGAGGGTGGAAAACCAATAGTTCTCAGACCACGAGGACCTTTAGTTGATGATCCCTGAATTAAACAACCCAAGAATTAATTAAATGAGTGTGATGACATGAGGATAATCCTAATATAGCAAAAGTTAATTTCTGGTAAGCAGAAATTCCAGCTAATGCAGATAGCCTCAGTGCTGCCTTTGACACTGTACATCATGACATTCTTATTAACCGTCCGGACCTTGAACTTGGTGTGAGGGATGACGCATTGGTGTGGTTTTCATCCTATCTGTCTGATCGGTGTCAATTTGTTTTTATCAATGGAGGGATATCTGATAAGTTTTTTCTTAAGCATGGAGTCCCTCAAGGATCGCTCCTTGGTCCGCTTTTGTTTACGGTTTATGTGCACAAGCTTTTCCACATTGTTGAGTCGCACTTGCCGAATATTCAATGTTATGCAGAAGACACCCTGCTTTACCTGTCTTTCAGCCCATACAGGGAAAGCAGAGCGGAAGAGGCTGTTTTATCAATGTCTAATTGTATCATGGCCATATGGAAGTGGATGATTGAGGATAGACTTATGATCAGCGATGATAAAACTGTACTCCTAGTGATAGGTACTAAGCATCAGTTAGCTAAAGTTGATATTAGTCACATTGTTGTTGGATCATCTGAGATTGACCCTAAGTGTGTTATTCGGAATCTTGGATCCTGGTGGTATTCTAATCTTTCAATGTCTGGTCATATTAGCAAGATTTGCAGTTCTACATTTTACCATCTGCAATATATTTGGTGCATTCGCAAGTATTTGTCGTTGGAGACCACTCAGGTTTTAGTACATGCTTTTAAAACAAGCAGGGTAGACTATTGTGACAGTCTATTATATGGTCATCCAGATTGTCAGCTAAATAAGCTACAATGAGTACTTAAAGCCACTGCAAGACTGGTCTGCCTCACACCGAAATGTTATTGCATAATGCCATTGTTGCGTGATCTACACTGGCTATGCAGGAGATATAGAATTAATTTTAAAATCCTTTTAATGACATTTAAGGCAATTCATGGCTTCGCCCCATTAACTAATCTATTAAGTTTTCAGTCTTGTACCTATAGTCTTAGATCTTCAGATGCTCTTCTTAATGTTCCTTCTGTTCGATCTAGAAGTACATAAGGTGATAGGGCCTTTGCGTTTGCTGTGCCTAGGCTGTGAAATGCACTGCTCAAAAAAATAAAGGGAACACTTAAACAACACAATGTAACTCCAAGTCAATCACACTTCTGTGAAATCAAACTGTCCACTTAGGAAGCAACACTGATTGACAATCAAATTTCACGTGCTGTTGTGCAAATGGAATAGACAACAGGTGGAAATTATAGGCAATTAGCAAGACACCCCCAATAAAGGAGTGGTTCTGCATGGTGACCACAGACCACTTCTCAGTTCCTATGATGTTTTGGTCAAATGCTGCCTTTCACTCTAGTGGTAGCATGAGGCGGACTCTACAACCCACACAACTGGCTCAGGTAGTGCAGCTGATCCAGGATGGCACATCAATGCGAGCTGTGGCAAAGAAGGTTTGCTGTGTCTGTCAGCGTAGTGTCCAGAGCATGGAGGCGCTACCAGGAGACAGACCAGTACATCAGGAGACGTCTGAACAACCCAGCAGCAGGGCCGCTACCTCCATTTGTGCACAGGAGGAGCACTGCCAGAGCCCTGCAAAATGACCTCCAGCAGGCCACAAATGTGCATGTGTCTGCTCAAACGGTCATATGAGGATGGTATGAGGGCCCGGCGTCCACAGGTGGGGGTTGTGCCTGCAGGACGTTTGGCATTTGCCAGAGAGCACCAAGATTGGTTTGTTGGCGCCCTGTGCTCTTCACAGATGAAAGCAGGTTCACACTGAGCACATGTGACAGGCGTGACAGAGTCTGGAGATGCCGTGGAGAACGTTCTGCTGCCTGCAACATCCTCCAGCATGACCGGTTTGGCAGTGGGTCAGTAATGGTGTGGGGTGGCATTTCTTTGAGGGGCCGCACAGCCCTCCATGTGCTAGAGGTAGCCTGACTGCCATTAGGTGATGAGATCCTCAGTTTTGACCATATGCTGGTTGGGTTCCTCCTAATGCAAGACAATGCTAGACCTCATGTGGCTGGAGTGTGTCAGCAGTTCCTGCAAGTTGATGCTATGGACTGGCCCGCCCGTTCCCCAGACCTGAATCCAATTGAGCACATCTGGGACATCATGTTTTCCACCAACGCCACGTTGCACCACAGACTGTCCAGGAGTTGGCGGATGCTTTAGTCCAGGTCTGGGAGGAGATCCCTCAGGAGACCATCTGCCACCTCATCAGGAGCATGCCCAGGCATTGTAGGGAGGTCATACAGGCACGTGGAGGCCACACACTACTGAGCCTCATTTTGACTTGTTTTAAGGACATTACATCAAAGTTGGATCAGCCTGTAGTGTGTTTTTCCAAATTTTGAGTGTGACTCCAAATCCAGACCTCCATGGGTTAATAAATTTGATTTCCATTGATAATTTTTTGATTTTGTTGTCAGCACATTCAACTATAAAGAACAAAGTATTTAATAAGAATATTTCATTCAGATCTAGGATTTTATTTTAGTGTTCCTTTTTTTTTTTTTTTTTTTGAGCATGTAGTTTGAAAAAGAACTGATCCAGTCTATTGACCGATTCAAATCTCATCTTAAGACATATCTATTTAGGCAAGCCTATGGCTAGTTGTTTTATTTATATATTTATATATATATATATATATATATATACTGTGTGTGTATATTTCAGTTTTTAGGATTTTTAATTAAGGACATTACTAATGGATCGTACTAGTATCTGTACATATTGTATTAAAATGAGTTATTTGCTATGACTTTTAACTTACCACAGTTTATTGTTATGCATACTTGATGTCCAATGTAATCTAAGCAATAAAAATTATTATCACTATTATAATTATTAATTCCTGTGGAAAACCTGTTTTCACTCATTGTGCAGCCACCCTGAAGGACCTTCTAATGGGCTTTGCCCTTCAACAGTTTATGTTTGATGTAATACGTGCCTTACAATGCACTTTGACCATTAGCTTACTGCCCAGCGCACAGTACAATCAACAATATTTTTTCCGGATAAGGTCATTTGTTAAAGGAAAAAAGTTAATTTGTAGCGTGTTGTTTGCGTGTCCCCTGCAGTGCTGTGTGCCTGCTTGGATGGCTATCAAATGAAACTATTTTCAAAGTAATTTTTTTATGAATCATCCCTCACTAGGGGTAAGTAAGCCAAATGAGTTGAATAGGCTTTGAATTAATTCTGTATTAATAATACAATATTATTATGAATATTATATAATTTTGTTTTTTTGGTTGTTATTGTTGTTTGTATACAGAAGAGAGTGAGGTCATGGGCAGCATGGGAGTCTGTCTCGAAGCAGGGTCACTCACTGAGTTGGACAAGTTCACCAAGTAGAACGTTGACCCCTTCCATCCCAGGAACTTGAACTGAAGCTGTTCTGAGGTTTACACTGCGAACTTGTACAGCAAACTCCTGCTTAGTGTTTTACCAAGTTTAAACACAGTTATTTGTCACGTACACAATCCCTCACGGGACAGTGTGCAGTGAAAAGCTTTAGGTACCTGCTCCATACCTTTAAATACACAAAGGCTTCGGGTACACTGTCTGTACCTGTTAAAATAGTGTCTAATACAAACTTTAATGGAGCAATTAAAATTTAGGAGACAAGCTAAATCTAAGTTGTGACAATTTAGTAAATTAAATAATAAGTAAAAATGTAGATGATCCCAAAGCATATGATGGGATCCTCTTGTTAGGTTCCAGTTCTGCCGGTGTCTAACACACCCGATACAGAGAGAGACCTAGCTGGCTTCTGTGTCGAGATTAAAGTCTGGGGAATTGGCACATTTTGTCTTCCTGTGCAATGTCCCACATTAATTATGTCTTTTTTTTCCAGTTAGGACACTCCGTCCTTGTCAACTGGTGACACATCAGTGCAGCTAAAGGACTTCTGATCCTCTCTGCCTGTGCTGTGTGTTGCTCAAGGGTGAAACAGTGATTTTGGTGGTTCAGGAGAGAACCTTAAGCTCTCAGGTTGCAGACAGTGTTTCGTAAGCCCTCTGAAGAGTATTGTTTTTATGCTCTATTGGGGGCATTCTGGGGGCAAATGGGGTTACCTTTGTCTGTTAGTCTGTACTATGTGTACATACGGGGTTCATCGTGTTGGTGTGGGGTATTGTTCATCCACTTCTCAAAAACAGGTCAACACAATTCAGTGAACTTATACATCTGCTTCGTAAATGTGTGCATCTGATACCTTGTTTCTGAATTTTTTACATTTTGATGATTTTCAGGTGTTTGAGTTCAGGTAAATTTTGCCAAGTTTCCCTCTCCCTTTGCTGTAATAGGGTGTGTAGTCTCTCCGTTTTTCCAAAACTGCTCAACAGATTGAGCTTACACATGTGATTTGTGAGCTCACATGTGATTTGTAGGGACACTAAAGGTGTGAATCTTATACTTTGTTTGCCAATTTTCAAAAATTTTGATGATTTTACGGGTGTTTGAGTTAACTTTTTTGTCAAAATTTTGAGCTAAATTTTGTCGAATAGCCCTGATGCACAGACACCTGTGTCCCATGGACATATATTTATGTTCCTCCCCCACAAAGGGAGGGGGGACATCTTGTTTTTGTCCGGTTTTCCATGTGCGTGCACGTCCGCGTCGGCGTTCCCACCATTTCCGGACCGTAACTCAGAAACCGTTCGATATATTTCCATGAAAATTTTCACACATTTGCATCAGGTCATGCAGATGTGCCTTTTGCCATTTTGAGGTTATTAACTTTTTTAGTGTCTGCGAACATCAATGAGGGGCGGCTGGGTTCGGGTGGGGGGAGAAATTTATTTTTTTGCCGTAAAAACAATCTCTAGTTTCTAGTTTGATAATGTTTTTTTTCCCCCAAAAAAATTCTAAGTCAGACTAGGCTCCATAACTCTATTACTGTCATTTATCTGTAGTCGATCATCAGCTTAAGAATATTCAGTTCATTATGCTCCAATTACAGATCTGTGATAATCCCATACACTTAAAGGGCTGAATAAGCGCACAGTGCAAGAGGCACTGCTTTTTGTTGACACCTACCTGTACAGCAGTTGACCGCACATTGAATCACCTCACCTGATTTACTGGTTGAACTGGGAGCTTGTTGTGTCCTCTTCTGTCCCAGGGACATCCCAGCCCCCCAGCTCTTGGGTGTCACGGCCCCCCCAGTCATAAATTAAAAAAGATTATATTGAAAAACAGTTCAAAGTTATATAATTGCCGCATCTGGAAAGAAATCCTCTAAAGTGCACACAAGGACCACACATTGAAGACTCGAAGGGTGTGGAAACTTCCTGAGGTCTCTAACTGTTGGGGAGTTTATAGTGGCATAGGTTGTAAAATATTGCATACATGTTATAAGCGGGGGCCCACATCTTTATTCCGGAAAGACATAATGGTTTCGTTGATGAACAAAACGCTGCTATGATCACCCAATACCATTAGGCACCTCTTATTCCATTGGTACTCCCCTGACCTCCGGCCGTGCAAGGTCCCAATGGCCCGGGGACAATTCATGAAGCACAGTTACGGAGCTAATGGGACAACTGCACTAAGTAATACTCACAACACTCTGAAAAACTCACGATTGCGTTCAGATATCATCCGCTGGCCTCTCCTGTAGTGCTTAATTATTCATCAACGCGCAGTAGCCAATGCTCTCACATGGCAAACCTCCGGGGCCGTCAATGAATACACAAAGGAAAACCATGCATTTCACTTTAGTTTATTTCCATTTTAATTTCTACTTGTTTCTTTTTCGGATTTTGTGCAACTTTTGCAAAATTTTTTTTTGCATGGTTACAAACGATATTATAGGCACATACAAAAACAATTTACCAACTTGGTATACAAAAAGAGTACAATACATACAATTGGCATGTATCCAAAAATTAAGATAACCAAAAAATAAGAAAACATGATTTAAAAATAACCATAAAAATAGTTAAAATTCCTATTTCAAGGTTTGATACCATAATGGTAATAAAACAATATTTCTTTGAACAAGATATTGGTCAAGTATATGATGTTAAAAGTTATAACTATGTTAAAAGTTCAGTCATGCATCTCATATAACATACTTTCAAGGAAATGAGCTGAAACACACCCAATCCTGTTTTTTTTTTTTTTTTTAAAGAGAGAACTCATTTCCTTCTCTTTTTTTTTTTTTTTTAAACAAGTGTTAGCACCCTGAAATGTGTAAGTGACGTTGCCCAGGCGTTAGCCAATCTTCTGGCCACAGGTGTTGCCTCCCGCATGCTGGTCTCCACCTGTGAGCCAGACATCACCTGACTCCCCCTCTCTCTCTCCCTCTCATCACGCGCGTCGCCCTTTTCCGTTCCCCGTCTCGTCGCGGCACACATTAATCTACCAAAAATCCAAAACACAGCTTCACCGTTCATGGCCCCCCCAGTGTTATGGCCAGACTGACAGCATTTCATTTGATGCGAGACAGCACTGACAGTCAAGCAGGGCCGCAGCTAGTTCCGATAAGGCACGGCACAAAATGTTGTCCATCTGCAGCCCTGTAGTGTCCCCATCTGTGTTAACTTGCAGGATCAAGTTTCAGTGCGAGTGAATGCTGGCAAGAAACTGGTACCCCGCAAACTGTGTACATAGCGTTCCATTTTGCTAAATTTGCCTGACCTGGAATGAACACAAGTGGGCGTGCCTTTCATCCAGAAGCCTTCATCATTAACAACATGTGATTGGTGTGCCATCCATTCGAAGGACATTGTCTTCTCCACAGTAATAATTTCACGTTGACGCGTTGGGGATTGGACAGTTTAAAAATAGATTGTGTTGTTAATCATTTAAAAATTGTAAATTTTCACACACTTTGACGCAGAGCCAAAACTACAGTGACTTAATGTGACGAGTTGTCTCTTGATATCCGGCCATATGAATTACAGGCATTACACTGCCTACACCAGTGGATCTCAAACTCAGTCCTGTGGTACCCCTGTGTATGCTGGTTTTTGTTCCAACCGCAATGGCAATCCCACAAATTTAACAGGCTCTAAATTTCCCAAACTTGGAGCTTATACTGTGGGATTACTTCTGCTCTTAAATCACATTCTCCTGGAAATGGCTATGCATGTGGTGAAACACACTTCTTCTGAGGACATGCAGTACTTACTGGATTAAATTTCAAAATGTTCATTTCAATATGCATGAGGAGAGGTAAATCATACAAAACAGATTAAATTTAAGACTGAGGTCAATCAGCAAGCTCTTAATTGGTATGTACACCAGGCCACCTATCCTAACCATTCAGAAGATTATTAAGAATTAAATTCTAACGCAAGTGATAATGAGGCCCACCTGTTTTGCGTTGACCAAGTAACCTGTATAATTGTTAAGTTGGCCAATTAATCTCATTTATTTGTTACCTCTTTATTTAATTTCTTGCTGATAGTGCAATAAGCACAATATGAAATTGGTCATCTTTGGGGCATAGCAATGCTATGTTTGGCATTCTGAGGATTAAGATGGTAAATAACCTCTCATAACATCAAAAGCACCTAATAAAGAAATATGAACAGATAGTTAAAATTCTGGAATTGCGATTGTGGTTGGACAGAAAACCTGCATACACAGGGCTCCCCCAGGACCGAGTTTGAGAACCACCGACATACACAATGCTCGCCTGTTGGAATAGAAGAGGCTCAAAGAATCTCTTTGATAGCCCACAGTGCCCCCTAGTGACAAGGGAGAATTTCGCCCCTGGGTTTACAGCAGGAAAGGTCAAGAGGACCTGAATCCATGCAGCAATGAGGGGTTTTTATTTGCAAAAGTAGGGATTCAAAGAAAATAAGTACCCATAAAATTGGTCCGTTATGGCAATTTCATGGTATGTTGAAGGTATTCACTCATCTAACAAGAGAAAAAAAATTTTCATGCTACTTGATATTCGCTTTCAAAATGTTGCTCCTTTTCCACGTAACCAGTCCCGACAGTCTCATTTCCCGTGACGTCACATACGGGTTGTGTACTCTGAAAGTACCCAGATGTTCCATAGTTATAATACAGTGAACACTGTGAAAATTGTTTTCAATTTTGTTTTTAAAGCCTGACGAGTCAGAACTCTTAATAGATTTCTTCCAGATCTCCCAGTAGTTCATAGTTTTAAATCCCATGTTTAAATCTTTATTTTTTTTTTTCAGCTAATGTCGCATAAAGGTGATTTCTTTCATCAATGCATATTAGTTTTGCTGCTTATTTTGGTTCGTTCCGTGCCTGCAAAAAGTCCGGTCGCCGCACTGGCTATACACTATACACGTACATGTTGTCTAATTTAGAAAGAAAATTATGTTTTTACTGGAGTCATGCTACCATTCCGAGGAGGGTTGGATAAACCAATGCTCAGGGCTACAAAAAAGATAGTATTTTATGAACACGATCAAGTGGACTCTCATAACAGTGATTGACTGACATAGAAATATGGAGTGACGAGGTCGATGCCATTTCGAACAATCGTACCCCTCAAATATCTCCACCCAATACCTCAAATGCTGCCTGAATTGTCCGCCTGTACTTCTCATGCACTCAAGCTCAATTTCAGGTCTTAATTGCTTTTTTATAGTTGCTGTATCTCTTCTCTTCTGTGTTTGCAGTGAGCACATACTGCTCTACCTAATTGTATCTTCATGATTATTTAATTCCAATTCCGGAGTCCGGAGTCATAATCGGTTTTCATATTATATGTGAAATCCACCGTGACACATGTGAAACTGATAAACCTCCGTGCACATAGACTTCAATTATTACATCGCCTACGTGCTGATAAATGAAAACTGGCCAGACCTGATAATGCTGACGTTTTGACCTGACGCTGAAGCCCTCCGCCACAGTTTCAAAAAATCCTGGAGGAAACCCTGCCTTCCCCGTATTTACACATGCTTTCCACCAAATCGTTTATATGTCCATGTTAATCTTCAATATACTATATAGAAAAATATAGGTTTAAAGGAAAAAAAAAACAGATAAATTTTTCTCCATTATAATTTATCCATCAAGTAAAGTACGACTCAATTTGAACCTTAAATAACAAAATATAAAGCTTAGAGAGACATAGTACTTCTATTGACTCTGCCCGCAAATTCACAGAGCAGAGTTTGCAATACCCGTCCGTGACGTCGCCCAAAACGGGCCTCTTTCCTAGCATCACGGAAGTATTCACGCTCGATGAAGTACTGTCGTTTCGTGCTTTTTGCATTTTCTCGTATCGATAATGTGACGGAAGGACATTACATTGCATTCTTTGCGTTCTAAGCTTTCCATTGATGTCGAAATTGCTATATTTCAGTTTTTTCTTTGAATCCCCACTTTAATGTATCAGCTGATCAAAATTAGGCTTTTCCCCCCCATTAATAACCAGTAAAATAATCAAGGTATTACATTACTTATATTTGCAGTAAATGGTGAATACACCCTCTCAATGTTTTACTGTTTATTTATACAATGCTGAAGTATTTGAATATCATTCCAAACCATTTAAGAAAGGGTTAATGATATGGGAAAATATGCAATCTACATGGCAGTTTGAGGTGAATTCTGCAACCTTCACTTCTGTGTGACGAGACTGTGTCCTAGAGCTCCTTTGCATAAAACGATCAGCAGTGGATCATTACGTTAGCATTTGAATGTTCAGAACTTCTCATCGCGCTTTTACAATTTTGACAACTCATTGATTAAGACTTGGTGACTCTCATACTGAGGAAACCGATTTTGCTGATTGCTTGACTGCAAATTACACACTCATAGGCTTACGCATTTCCACTTCCCGTCATGTGATCCGGAAGTCGATTCCTGTCATTAGCACTGTAATGCATTTGTTCTACCTCGTCTTGTAAAACAGGATTCCAGGTAATCAAAAACTAGTTATTAGGCTTGAATAGTATCTCTGTATGGGGAACATGAAATGAGAACATGCCATTATAAGGGAAACTGCTCTTTAGTGAAATGAGAAGACACACAAAGATAAATGCATGTTTGTCCACTTTTGTAGATGCATTGATATGAGTAATACTGAAATATAACCCCCCAATAACATCAGCGGCAGAGAAACCACTCGCTGCATCTGGGCAGATATTTAAAGTGCGCATGTTAGGTTTTTGAATAAAAGCTCTGAATAGCTGGATTTTCGGTATTAGGTGTCATGTCACCAGTTGAGACCCTGGGGTTATAGACCAGGCTCAGCTGTCATGTAGCCCTGTTTGGGGGCAGGAGAATTTGCATTTGCACGTAATAATGCAAATGTGCTTCTCTAGTATCAGCTTGGAGTATCCAAATCCTTTTTTATTTTAACGTACCGGTGAATTCAAACACTGAGCAAAATCCTCTCTCCTGGCAAACTGACTGACTAACTGACTGGGCAAATTGTTAATGTGCTTTTAATGACACAAAATTTTACCTAGATTGTCATGAAACTGTCCCACCTTCTTACGATGCGGCTGGCTTGCTGATTGGTTGGACAATTTCCTTTACTTTAGGACGCGAGCTTATTTTTTCTAAACAAGTTGCAGTACCGCTTCCACTCTGAGCCAAACTTCCGCCAATCAGATTGGCTTCCACAATTCCAGTTAGGTACAATCAGATTGTGTGTAACCTAAATTTTTCCCTAACTTGGTCACGAGAAAATAATCCGGCCTATCGGACTCCCTGGCTAGTTGATCTAGTTGTTGACCGGTTTTTCGACTGGATAACTGAATCGCTGGTTTTTTGACCAACTGGGCGACTGACTGGCTAGTTGTTTGATCAGATGACTGACTGGCTTTTTTTCTGGTTTATTCGCTGACTGGCTGGTTTTTGGGCTCAGTTGACAGTTTAATAAGCTTTATGACTAACTGGCTGGTTGATTACTTAATTGACTGGTTGCCGACTAACTAACTTGATGTTTGACTAGCTGGGTGACTGACCACCCAGGTTTTTGACTGCTTGACTGAAAGGCTGGTTGTTTGACTGGCTGGATGTCTGGCCGACTGGCTGGTTGCCTGTCTTGACTACCTGACTGACTGGCTGGCAGGACATTTGACTGGTTGAATGAGTGACCAGTCAAATGTCACAAAAGGTTGTTTGCCTGTCTGACTGCCTGCCTGTTTGTCCGGCTCCAGGCCGCCGCCCCCCCCCACACACACACACAAGGTTATTTGTTCTGAATGCTCACGGGAGGAAACTCATTCTCGTCATCCAGACACACGGGCCCCGCCGCGAACTCGTGCTCCGGGATGACTTCGCCCTTCATTGCCCCCCCATCCTCTGAGTAACCTGGAGAGAGAAGGGGAGAGGAGCATGGTGACACGGTGGGTGCACGTGCACACCCATATATATGCACACACACACACACATGCGTGCACACTGGCATATATGCACACACATATGTGCAGGGGCATGCATTCACATCCACATACGCGCACGCATAGACGTGCACTTCTGCATACACGCACACACAGGATGTGACACGGTCACCACATACCGTCAAAAGAAATAAACTTCTCGCCGAACACACATAGATGGCGCATGGAAGTGAGGAGACCACAAAGACAGCTACATTAATATAAAATGGATGCATTCATGATCCGTGTACTGGTTAGGGTTCTGAGGGGGGGGCTTCAGCATATCCAAAGGCCCAGAGGCAGGACTGCACCCAGGACATTGCAGGGCAATCTGGATACAGCATTATACATGGCCAGCACATGCAGAGACTGTTGTGTATTTTACAAGTTGTCAGAACTAATACAATAACTGAAATATACTTGGCACAATTAAAATGCACAGGTGAGGTATGTACTGTATTTGCGGCAAATTGAAGAATCGATTGATTTTTATTGCTTTTCCAGCGAGGTACGAGTGGAAATAAAGAAAAGCGCGTGGTATTGTAATCCTGTCACGCACCACGTGAATGCGCCAAGCACTTCAGTAATAACAAACATTGAGCTGTTTGTGATGTGTACTGTGACACTTGACTTGCAGAGATGGGACCAAGTCACACATGTGCAAGTCTCAAGTAAGTCTCAAGTCTTAACCTTCAAGTCTCAAGTAAGTCCCAAGTCATTTTTTCTTGGGCAAGTCAAGTCAAGTCAAGTCACAGGTTATGGCAAGTCAAGTCAAGTCCTGTAATAGGTCAAGTCAAGTCCAAGTCAAGTCACCTTATTATTGCAATGCAGAATCTGATCTTAATAAAGTGAAAAGACAAGGTATAAGTAACTGTCAGTAATCTAAACATCATTGGCCAATGTGTCCAACCTGTTTAAAAAGTATGACAGTAATTTGGATTTGCATTCTAATTACTGATATTCAGTAAAATACATCATGGAATCAAACAAAACAGAAATAAATTCATAAAATTATTTATTGATGGCTTTCAATCTAAACAAGATCACTTCTGCCTCACTTCTGCCAACAGTATTTGAAATATTTTAGTTGCCTTGCAAATAACAAGAAAAAAGGCAAACATATAAAAATCTGAAAGAATAAACATATTATAGACCATCAGAAACATCCGTATGTGTTTCATCTGTATCATCTTGAGACACCAAGAGCTCTAAACACTTCAATTTTTAACATTCAGACCATAGAAAAACAAGTGACAGCTTATTGTTCTTAGAAAAAGATTCCCAGCGAGGATTCGACAATTTTAAACTCTGTTCAGAGCCTTCTACTCGTGCTCCGCTTACCGATTCTCCTGTTTCACTTGCGAGGTTAAAGTATGACTGCACAATAGGCTGATGCTTGTATTTGACCGTATCATAACACTTTCCACTTTGTAGGTTATGATTTATTTAATAAACCTGGTTCATCTCATTTGTGAACAAGAGAAGTTAAGTCCCAATATCGTTTTACTGTAAACTATTACAATCAGTAAGTCGAAAATTCTTATGGACTCTGATCGTGTCTCTCAAATAGACACAAAGTGGAAATAACATTCAATAAAGAATTGGGTGCAATCAGAGTAGCTAATTTTCGTTTTTATTGTTGCCATCAACTGATTTAATTTGTTGGGTTTTTAATTCGTACTTAAAGAAAACCGCCGACGTTACAGTCCATTCCAGCAGACTACCGTAAGGGATGCTTTGTTTTTCCTTTGAAACAGCAATACAGAATAAACTAGTCCATTTCATTCGAACAATGTTAAGTATATAGCCTATTCTAAACAAAAAAATAACTAAATTACTGAAGAAATAAATTGGATAAAGTGAATTCACGTATAATATCTCAAATCACAATTTACAAATTTCAAAGCTGCGTGAACATAAACGGCATTCACTCAACTCAGCCACTTAGCTCACGGTTTTAATGCGCCAGCACTAAAACAATTAAAATTGTGCTAAAAATGCCAAACATGCCCAGTGAATGACCCGCAATGCAAAGTTTAATTGTCCATCATGTAATCCCATTCCACTAATAACGAGATGAGCAAAAATGACGTTTTATTGGGTTTGTTGGCTGTGTGTGTGTGTGTGCGTGTGAGTGTGTATATATATATATATATATATATATATATATATATATATATATATATATATATATATATAATTTTTTTTCATATGGATTAGGCTAGTCAGGCTGGCTTCGGTAGCAAGAGCATCAGCTATTTTCTCGCTTTTTTTGGAGACACCAGCGGTTGAAGTTTGCGTTACACCCGCAAGCTAGGCTAACAGGATAATATTAGCTAATTGACAAGCACTTACTGGGCAGAATGGCTCTTCAAATGACGAACAAAGTTTGAAGTTGTCGTTTGGCTGTCCGAGATGTTTATGCTGCATGTCTTGCACTGTGCTGTTCATCTTTTGCCGTCAAAATGGTAATTCCAAAAAAAAAAAAAGCCAAAGACGATGACTGTCGTTACCCCTCCCGCTGACATGCTGATGCCTATATCTGATATAAGAGGGCGTGTTTCTCCAATAAACACGTAAGGTACGTAGAGAGGGCATGACTGATTGACAGAGTAGTGATCCAATCATGACAACGCCATTCTCAGCCCGCGCTACTACCGGGTAATCAATATTATTTTTTTAATTAATTTATTAATTTTATATTCAAACTGAAAACACGAACTGAATAACACTTAAGTCATTCAAGTCATCGTGTCTCAAGTCAAGTCCTGAGTCTTTAACTTCCAAGTCCAAGTCGAGTCTCAAGTCTTTTATTTTTTGTCAAGTCAAGTCACAAGTCATCAAAACAGCGACTCGAGTCGACTCGAGTCCAAGTCACAGGGACTCGAGTCCCCATCTCTGTTGACTTGTTCTTTTGGGTGTGGTCAATAGCCTACATAAAACCAACAAAAAAAAAAAAATGCTACTGCATCAAGAAAATGGAACGGCTTGTGACACAGGAGAGAGAAAGAGAGCCATTGGCATGTTACGGGCAGATCTCAGCCGCCGAGAGGTGGTGTGTCATTTGCACTGTCACCATTCAACAATCAGTTGGCTGTCCATCCGAGAATGGAACACAGGCACTGTCACTAACCGACCCCGCTTAGGGCAGCCACGAGTGACTATGGCAGCTCAAGAGCGCCACATCTGGTTACAGCCTGTACGTGACAGATTCTGGACAACAAACCAAACTGATCATGAGACGAGGGGTGCGAGACGATTGAGGGTGAGCGCAAGTACCGTTTGACGCCGTCTACGTGAGTAAAACATGCGTGCACACGGCCCCTACAGAAAACCCATTTTTTGCCCATCAACAGGAGTAGGAACTCTTCACTTCTGACTGGGGGCACCTGCCTCTGTGTCATTTTTTGGCACTTTATTTCCCTGTTTCTGTCTGAGAATGGAAAACCGGGACTGTCGCTGACCGATCCCCCTTAGGGCAGCCATGCGTAAATGCGCAAAAACTGGGTTTTCTGTAGGGGCTTGTGCATGCATGTGATGCTCACATAGACAACGTCGAAATGATTACAAAATACAAGTGAGGATATCCTCCTAAATGTCTGAAGAAGAGCCTACAGGCTCGAAACGTTACCTCACTTAAAATCTTTTTGACGGGAGCTTTTTTTTTTGGTTTGCGGATCATTTTGCCTTTTTGTATTTGCATTTCTCTTTTTGATCCAGCACCCAATACTAGAGATTTTTGGGATGTGCATATCATGCAATTTTCTTTTTAAGACTTTTGATCCGAACATTACACATCCGAACATTTCGTATTTTCGTGTTGTTTGTTTGTTACGCATCCAGTGTGTCAAGGCCTTTATCAATGATCGGTGATGGTGATTTTTTTTTTGTTTGTTTTTTTTGCCCTAATCAAGTGTTATTTAGTTGTTGACCACCAACTGATTTTGCAAAAACTGCAGGGCTATAAAAACTAGGCCCTAAGTGCAGTATATTGAAGGGTGGGGTTTATAATAGACGTCCGTCAAACGGTAGCTTCACCCATGCAGCTGGGTGCGGTCGTACCTGTAAGTGTGGCGGGGGAGGGCGTGGCACCGGATGTGGCGACGGTGGCTGCATACGACTGGCAGCTCTGGGCAGGCACCGCGGCGTCTGACTCCGATTCCTCCGTCGCATCACCTCCGTCCTTGTCCGAGCCAAACAGTCTGCCAGAGAGAACGCGGGGAAGGACAGGAGTTTGGGAAATTTGCGGTGCTGAAAACACAGAGCTCAAACACTTCAACTGCAACAGTTCACACGCTTGCGTACACACAGCAATGTACTGTAATGCACCTTTGACATCTCCATCTGCATCAGTTTATGTATAAACAAAGTGCAAAAGAAAGAAATAAACAGAAGTAGCTTTTTTGTAAAAATTCATTTCTGACATTAACACATGCACCCAAGAAATTTGCAGGAATTTGTATGTTCTACTGGCAGATAATGCATTTGTAAAAACGCACAAAATGAGCAGCAAAAACTCAAGAAATTAATTTGGATATTAATCAGTGTTAAACCAGGATAGAGAATGCCATCACTCTGCATCACAGAGTGAGTCCAGCTTCAGAAAGTAAAACATTCCCCATGATTTTACTCATGTTGCCTGGATTTGCAAATCGGCACAATTCTTCAGCCAGAATACACTTTACTGGGGAAACTGGCTGGCTGATTTCATGGCTAGAAGACTGGACTTGCTACTTTTGATCGCCTGCATGAGAAATCCCAGGTCTGACAGTACGACGTGGCATAAAATGCATCGGATTTTCCATAGTACTTGCCTTTCTCACGCGCCACCATTCTTTCCTTCACACACTCACCTGTGCTTCTTGACAAGGACACACTCTCCACCCTCATGAGGATCCAGGTTGTAAATGCAGAGCTGCCCGTCAGAGGAGGCCACAAGGAGCCGCGGGAGCTTCTGGATCCTGCAAGGGAGCGCCATCGTCTGGTCAGCTGTGGTACAGCACAGCCAGAACCTGCCCTACCACAAACTTTGGGTTCTCAAACTGAAATCCTGGAGGGCCGCTGTGTCTGTTAATATAAGTCAGTGATTGACTAACAAGTGTTCTCTCCTTGTTAATGAGGCCTCAGCTGGCTGTTGATTGAATGAAAATTCCAAAAACCTGAAGACAATATGGTCCTCCAGGACTGAAGTTTGGAACCCCTGCTCGGGGGAGATCAGGCCCTGTGCTTTGGGCCCCACCTACAGCAACAGGACCTGCTTCACTGGTTTCCAAACAGTGTTTCTGAGGCGTCCCTAAATTTTTTTTTTTTCTCTGCTTAATGCTTCCAGAACTCTTGGGACTGCTTTGAGCGCAGCACAGTACTGCGATAGATGCCTGCATTATGTGCTTATGTGCTGCAATGAGACTTAAAATTTAAGTACCTTTCTCTCTTAAAAAAATATCAGAAATATCCACTAGTTTTAAGCGACCATTTGCATGACCGGTCAAATTTTCATAACCCATTGGCAGATCTTAAATGATTCTCTGTGTCACTGAATTAGCAATATCTCGTCTGAGGTGCGAGGTAACAGAATTAAGTTAAATCTATTTAAAAGCTGAAATACTATTAGGGAGATTGACTTATTTTTCTACTCTGCAGTGTATCAGACGGTATAGCTCCCGCGGATAGCTCTGTACAGGAAGAGTGGGCAGGTGTCGAGAACAGACTAACGTGGCCAACGCGCAGACGTTCCGCTGGCCGAAGACGTCGAGGCGGACGGTGGCGAAGGCCCGGTCCTGGTTCATCATGTCGGACACCTGCGTCGGGAGGTAGCTGCTGGCTGCGGAGAACACCTTCCCCATGTAGGCCGACCAGGTGGGAGCCGAGTCCTCACCACTGCGGACGGGAAACCTACAGGTGTGACCGCAGCCTGTAGGCCTTTCATATTTGATCTGTTTGTGGTTATGTGTGTCATAAGTACTTAAGGTTGGGCTGGCGAATCTGTGAGAATTGGGATAGTGACTGTGTGAAACATTGCAATTACCAAGTGGGCTTCATGATATTTTATCATTTATTTTACATAATGCATATCATGTAATTATATACTACTCAAAATTTGATAGGGATCATAGGAATTTTTTTGTGAAATGACATGCAAATTTGGTAACTGCCACTGATGAACAATATATTGGATAAATGACATGCAGTCAGACACAAAACACATTTGGAAGTGCATTTAATGACATTAAATGAGCATGCAGCCTCACACTTTTGGCTTTCACGAACACTTCATGGTTTCACCTCTGACATGTAAAGTGAAAACAGACAGTGTTCGTTTGATGTTTCATTACCACAGTTAATGTCAATAACGGGTATGGCCTCCCCTAGCTTGAATGACGGCTTGACAACGTCGGGTCATACTGTCAATCAGAACCCGGATGCTTGCAATTGGAATGTTGTCCCATTCTTCAACAAGGGCATTTCCGAGCTCTTCTAGAGTTGTGGGTCGTGCCCTCGACGGAAAATGACGACCTGCAGCATGTTCCACACATGCTCGATAGGGTTTAGGTCCGGCGAACGCAGCGCGGGCCAGTCCATGCGGACAATTGTCTTCTGCTCTAGGAATTGATTCACCATCCCTAGCACGATGGGGACGGGCGTTATCATCCATCAAGATGAAATCAGGGCCAACAGCACCAGCGTATGGTCTTACGCACACATTGAGGATCTCATCCCTGTACCGTACCCTGTCATCGTCCCTCTCCCCATGACATGCAGGTCCGTTCTGCCGTCCCTGCTTATTCCTCCCCAGACCATAATTGATCCGCCACCATAACGGTCGTGTTCGTTGATGTAGGCATCATTAAATCACTCACGTTGTCTTCGCCACACCCGTTGCCTCCTGTCAGTAAAGTCCAAGCAATATCGGGACTCATCAGTAAAGAGAACTGGAGCCCAATCGTTGTGTGTCCATGTGACATGATCGTGAGCCCAATCCAAACGGTCACACCTATGACGACGCCGGTCAGTGGGATTCGAACACATGGCCTTCTTGAGTTGAGGCCGGCAGTATGAAGACGATTCCGTGTCGTCTGAGTGGATACCCTGACCCCGAGGCGTTATGAAGGTCATTTAAGAGGGTGGTGGCTGTCCAGAAAGGATGAAGTCGTGCCTGAAGTGTGAGAAAGTGGTCTTGTCGTTGTGTAGTCGATCTCTGACGACCACCCCCATGACGGTGTGCTGCTGTACCAAACTGATGCCGGTTCCACGCTCTGTTCACAACGCTTTGGCTGACGTTAAGTGCATTAGCAATGTGACGTTGTGAGAAGCCAGAGTCAAGCATTCCGATGCATCTTCCCAATTGCTCTGAAGTCAATCGACGTCTAAGACGTTGAGGAGACATTGTTATTGCTAAATGTAATGCAAAAAATTTGGGAACTTCCAAATTTTCACCAACAAGCAACACACACGTCTGAGTTGAAATGGTGAAGTGTTAGTCAAAGCCAAAATGTGAGGCTGCACACTCATTTAATGTCATGAAATGCACGTGCAAATGTGTTTTGTGTCTGACTGCATGTCATTTATCCAATATATTGTTCATCAGTGGCAGTTACCAAATTTGCATGTCATTTCACAAAAAAATTCCTATGATCCCTATCAAATTTTTGAGTAGTATACATTATATACACAGTACCAGTCAAAAGTTTGGACACACTTTGCTAATGTCACAGCGCTCTGTTTTTTGAGAAATTTAAATGGCTTAAATTCTCTATATAATCTCAAATGGAATCTGGTAAGAGGTAAACAGTCAGAAGTTAAAAGGGCATAATTTACTTGTTTGAATAGTGTTCAGAATTTTAGAATTCTCAAAGAAGCCATATTTTGCAAAGTAAGCAGACAAACAAGCTCTTTCCATTTTCCAACAGCCAAATTAAAGACAAGCTGTTTTGGAACTTATTGGGCAAAAAAGTCGATGAAAAGCAAACCACAAGTGCAGCACCTCTTTGGGAACTTAGACGGCTGCTCAGCAGCAAACTCAATATAGCCATATAACTGCTCTAGTCAAAAAAAAAAAAAATGTGAGTTTGCTCTGTAAATATGTCAGAAAATGCTTGTTAGTTTGATGGATTTAAGAATTAGATCTTTTTTTTGCCAAATAAAAGGTGCCCATTTCTTTATTTAACATGTATTGTAAGAAAAATGTGGGTAAGTCCAAACTTTTGACTGGTACTGTATAATAAAATATTATATCATGAATGAAGGCAAACTGTTTACTTTCACCTCATAATCCTTGTTTTCTAATCCACACGAGCTTGGCTGAGTGTATTCATAAATGTCTGGAAAATAATGATAATGATGGAGGTTAAGGCAGGTGATTGAATTTGGTTGTGAATCTTAGGGCTACCTGGGGACTGGCTGCTCCAGTTTAAAGATGTGCACCGTCTCCGTGTTACTGGAGGCGCAGAGAAACTGGTTGTCCGGACTGAAGGACAGCGAGCTGATGCTGACGTACCTGCAGGCAGACACGAGAGGTCAAATGTCAGGGGTTATAGTGCTGACAGCTGTACCGTGTCATGGATGAGAGTACGATTCTGTGACCCTGTTTACATTGGGTTTTAACTTCTGTTTTGGGCGATCGGATCACAAGTGGTCAGGCGAGACTCACTGCTGTTTACACTTTTTGTCAAGCTGACCACATGTTCTGATTTTGTTGCTTACTACGTAGCTTCCGCTAAAATCCGGCGCACAGTTAATATGTCATATAACAACAATAGCGGTCGTTCCCGCCAGACGAAGCCAAGATTTTGACCCTGTTTCATGTTGTTACGTTGTTTTTTGGGCAAGCTAATATGTTTCCGTCTATAGTTTACATTTTCAGGATATTTCAGTCATTGAAATTAGCCGGCCAGGCACATTTGTAACTTGCAAGAACACACAGGACCACACTGAAGAAGAAACTATTTTATCACAAGTTCACAGCCTACATTGATGACGTTTACAGGGTATGTCCTCGTCAGGAATGCATGAGGACAGAATAGCGTTTACACTACCAAACATATGTGGGAGGCGCAGTGGTGAAGTAGACTTGACTTGGGATCTAGAGGTCCTGAGTTTGAGTCCTTGCCGTGGCCTACGCGGTGTGTCCTTGGGCAAAACACTTCACTCCAACACTGCCTCACTCCACCCAGATGTACAAATGGGTACCGGCAAATAGTCAGGCAAACTTGACTAAAAGCTGGGGGTAACCTGCGATGGACTGGCATCCCATCCAGGAGGAGTAGCAATACTCCTAGTCGCTTCATACCACGGAAACCGGGGTTAAGCACCGGCCCGATGGGCCACTAGGCTCGGAACAGACATACTCTACCAAACATGTGGTCAGATGTGTCCTAGACCATCTCCGCAAGTGGTTTGAGCGATCGGATCTCAATGCGTCTTGGAGCCCGTTTACACTTGTATTTAGCGCTGACTAGTTGTGATGCGATCACTTAAAACGAATGTTGAAACAAAGTGTAAATGGAGCCTGTGTGTTTATGTTGATGATTGTGTGTGTGCGCGCGCATGCAGGGTGTGTGCGCGTGTGTGCGTGCGTGTGTGTATGTCTGTCACAGCACTTATTTGCCCTGCTAACCTCTTCATGCCTCTGCGGAACTCCAGCAGTCGATGCCCCTCCGGGATGCTGAATACTCTAATGACAGTACCCTGAGGGAGAAGAGCAACGGCCAATCAAATATCACTTTGTTTGCTTGAAGAAGAGAGGGAACCAATCAAACAGCATCTCTACCCCAAATAATGGTGCCCAGTGGAGCAAGACTGCCAATGAAATTACAGTGCTGCATGAAGTAGGTGTGGTTGGGGGGTGGGGGGGTTGAGGGGCCTGGAGGAAGGGGATTGTGGAAGAATATTCACCCTTTCTGAGGCGCTAGCCAACTTGGTGCCTGAAGCATTGAAGGTAATGGCCGCCAGGGGGCTGTCATGAGCCTGAATCATGGTTACAGTGTTCTGTGTGAAAACAGAGACCATAGAATTAAAAACAGAAGCATGTACAATGTCAATCGGTAATGTTATTCTGAATGTGCTAATAACGAGCGCCATTTTGAGTAAGACTGAACTGTGATTGTGAACGGCAGTGACATCTGAAAAGTTGCACCGTAAAATACGTCACAGACAGGTCAACTGTAAAAGGCGGCAGAAGTCTTACACAAAATGGCCAACTGTTTGACACATCCTCGCAACAGTAATCCCAACCTACTGTTTTAGAATTCCATGGCAGAGACTATTATTTGAGACACATCGTGAATGGTAGCACTGCAGATAATGATTAACAATGCCACAAAGACTTGTTCAGCCTGCTGCTGGTTGGATAAAAAAATAATGGAATTTAACTGGGAACTTCATTACTGGTTCAACTTAAACCTTGCAACCAAAAAAAAAGCCATATAAACCCACGTTGACAAAAATTTATCCAGCTTAACCCTTAGAGCGCTGAAATAATTAAATTTATATTTTTAAAAAATGTATTTTGTGCCGTTGAAAACCTATCATGTCGCGACTTGTTTAAAAGAGCTCCCCTGCGGGGAGTCGCCACATGATTGGTTTTCAACAGCTTTGATTTTGATATCTTATATCATTGAGCAGCAATGGCTGCATTTAGCGCTCTAAGGGTTAAAAAAGCAAAATTTTGGCCCAATCCACTGTTTGTGCTTTCAGATAGAATGGAAGACCACGACATACTAAATCCCACAATGTTCCATCTATCCTGTTCCAGCGCGACTGAATGCTGTTTAGCTGTCACACACGGTACCTGTTCCTGCTAGCGTATCTCTCGCAGAATCACTGGAATAGCCACACAGTGCAGGACTCACACACACAAACCACCTCTAATGGTGAACGCGACTCAAGCACAGGAGCACAGCTTATACGGAGAAGGCTGCCATTTCATTCCACGAACATCGCCATTAGCCCTTTTCAGCTAACGCTTCTATCCAAACTATTGAGCGGTCAGCGAGACTCACCAGGTTGTTGGCATCGTAAACGATGATCTCTCCGATGGTGGCGCTGCCTGGGTATGCCAGGTGTGAGTTAGAGTGATTGATGGACAGGGCGCAAAGACCTGGCGGACAGATGGCACAGCTCTTACTCAAGAAGCTGGGACACAAACACACACACACGCACGCGCGCACACACGCACGCACGCACGCACGCACGCACATATTCAAACATATGTACATACATGCATAACATATGTACATACATGCATACATACACACACACACAAACGTTCAAACATATCCCTTGTGTGGTCGCCTGGTGTGGACACAGACAAGCACACACAGACACACAGACTCTCATCTCCTCCTTCAATGAAATTGATGAAAAAGTTTATATCAAGCTAGAGTAGAGAGAGGCAATGTGTTTTGTCAAGTGTAGAACACATTGCTATATAAATCCTATAGGGGGCAGTGTGGCACACCTGAGGGGTTCGGTGGCGTGTTGAGAAGAGTCTTTAAAAGCTTCATGTCCTTGATGTTGTGGATGTAAATGGATTCCTCCAGACACACCACCAGCCTCTGTACAGGGAAATGAACTATGACATCACGCCAGTCTCATCCAATCAGAAGGAACCTTTTCTGGTGTTGCATCATGTTTGCAGTAGGGGAGCTGATAACAGAAGTCCTGGAGGGCCAAGGTGTATTCAGGATTTCTTTCTTTCAAAGATCAGCCCAGTTCTTTTTAGGCATCAGCTCTGGTTTACTCATCATTGTTTGGACCAATGAGTAATTTTTCACTTACTGACCCAAGACCTGTTTTAAAGTATCCTTCATGGCTTCATAAAAAAAGCTAAAAGGCAAAATTACATACATTATTTCATAACGGGACAAGAAATCCAAATATAGATGCAGTCCTCCTCTCCATTACCTGTGGTGACTTGGATAAACTTTCGGATGTGGCTGGAATCTTGAACAAAATAATTTCATTCTTGTTTGAAATTGTAGCAAGTAACGACGTAGGAAAACTGAGGCACATATGAAAAGTATCGCCCGACTCCGACCTCAGAGCGCCCCCCTACCTGTCGGTTGAGGCGGACGGACAGGATGTTGTTTGAGTAGCTGTAGTTGCAGATTTCCGTTCCCTTCTTGAAGTGGTAGACGTTCATTCGGCGGGGCGTGGCGTGGCTGACGACCACCACCAGACTGCTGGAGAAGAGCCGCTCCACAATGTAAACATCTGAGCTTTCTACTGGGGAAATGGAGAGAGCGAGTGGTCACCACGGACCGTACGCCAGGGCTCCCAAAAACACAATCCTCGAGGGCCAAGTTCCGCTGGTTTTCCGCCCTCCCTTTACCTGAGAAAGAGGCGTGATGACAGTCTGGCCAATCGGCTCCACTAACTGTTCACCTATTTGCCTGGAATGAAAGAAAACTGGGGCTGGATTTGGATTTGAGGGCTGGATCTGGAGAGCCCTGCTGTACGCTGAGAGAGAGACACAGCTGGCCCTAAAATCTAAATCCAGCCCGTGTTTTCCATCCATCCTCCCAGGTAATCTGCGGAACAGTTCCTGCCACTGATTCATGGTTGCAGTTTGCGCTACAGCCAGACTGTCTTCCCACCTGACTCCCTTGCAAAGGCGGGGAGAAAAACCACCATTTCCTAGCCCTCGACGACCGTAATTTGAGGAACAGGACTTTACACCCTTTGTAAAGACCCCCGCATAATCTAAATAGGCTTCATATAGTCAGATCAACACAGACCAGCACATTAGTTGCAGTTCTCCTGCCTTCCATTGACACTATACACAAAAATACAGCCCATAAACATTTAATGCAGTCCATACATGCTGTGTATCAGAATCTGGGTTTTTGCCCTCGAGGTAATAGAATAGTCTGAGCTAATGACTGACCAGACTGTCTTTGCACCTGACATCCAGGTAAAGTCAGAGAAAAAAAAACAGCATTTCTTGATTGTTGATGACTTTCATTCAAGGAACAGGATTTTACACCCTCAGTCCTGACTCCCTTGTGCTCTGAAAAGACTATATTTGTCAACATAGACCTGCATATAATGCACAGACCAGATGCGGTCCATTTGGGTTATGCACGTAAAATGCAGCCTCTGTAGACCAGGGATCCTAAAATCCGGCCCACGAATCCAAATCCATCCCTGGTTTTCCTTCTTCCCAAATACTGTAGTTAACTGAACAATTAATTTACTGTCCAAAATGGACGGACTCTCTCCATACATGAGGGAGGGAGGTAAGGCCAGCCGTTCTCGATCTTTAATGACTGATTTTCCAAAAATGGGCTTTACATTGTCTGTGCAGCTCACGCATGCATACCCGCTCCACCCACAATGAGCATGCTCCATGCAAAACCCATACTTCACGCACAGAGCCGATTCGTAGAAAAGAAACATGAGGTTCATTTCCCCACACCTCCCCATCTATGCAAAGCTGAAACTTCAGTACAGAGCCACACCCTGCTGACTCTCTACCTACATCCTGACAATGCCACGACCAGAGGTAGTGATGGGCAAAAATGAACAAACAAATCTTTTTGAACGACTCTTTTTAGTGTCTGATATGTACCGGATCAGCCTGTCAAATGTCCGAGTGCTGAAGTGAATCCCCAACTTCTCCTACCAGTTAGACTCGCCCACCCGTACTGCTCACAGGCTGCTACGGTACCGATAGAAACCGATGGATGTCTCAGAAAACTACATCTCCCGCCACCATGTGACATCCTTTGTGTGCACTCGCTTGCGTGATTTTTTCTATTTCCCCTCCGCACCCCCCGCTTTTGAAAACTTTTTGAAAATGAATGAAATGAACGAAAGGTTCTATACATTTATATGTATCGACTCGAAAGATTCGATTCTTTGAAAAGAATCGAACTGCCCATCATTAATCAGAGGTGGACTCATTAAATCTATTTTACAGATGCTAGGGAGTCCATTGTTCAGCAAAGAAAGCTTCCAGCCATGTCTTTCTTTCATCTTTGAAGTCTGCTAGCTGGTTTTGCAAATAATTAACGCCTCCTAGATGAAGGATTGTGCTGATTCACAAATGCAGAATACAACTCCCCTGCGGAAGCCCTTTTAAATAAGTTGTCACATGATTGGTTTTCAACAGCATCTGACTTTGATATCTTACATCATACTTACGGCGCTGAAAGGGTTAAGTTTAGGGTTAGGGATTGGGGATGAACCATCCAGGGATGAAAAGTCCAAGGACGAAAAGTCCGGGGACGAAGAGTCCTGGAGCCCCGTACCACCATGGCTTATTGCAACTGCCCGCCTGTATCTACCCCAACACTAGAGGAGTGCCCTAAAATTTGTGTTCCTACCAACATATGGGCCCTGTCCCTCTCCCTAGCCAATCAACTCTGGGGTCACCCACAGGTCAGAGTGCAGAGGTCAGGTTCTCACCGCTTTCATAGACACAGTCTAGCTTCTCCACTGATGTCACTGAGAAGAGTCGGTATCCAGCCTTATTCCCCACTGCCAGCGACCTGCGGGAGGAAAGGGATTCGTTTACATGGCTTCATTTACAAGGCTTAGATCCTGTCCTTCCTTGAGAGACGTCGCACACCAGAGCGCATGCCGTAGTTTCTGGTAAAGGTCACTCAGACCCTGTTTTCAATGCAAGTCTATGGTAACAAATGTCAAAATATAAAATTAAATGGAGTAATTATACCCCCCACACACGCACTAGAAAATTTACACTCAGTTTGAGTTTTTAATTTGTCAAACTCTCCTCGCTTCCCCGTTTTGTTGGGCTAATATGCTGAAATATTTAGTGGATGAATCCAGAGCAGGTTAAGCCCCTCTTGTAAATAAAGCACTTGGTGTGAGACCAGGCAGCAGTACTGCACGCAATATGGCTCCAGTTCATACAACACAGTGGCAGCCACAAGAATGCAATTCTGCTGTTCAAAGTGTCTTTCCACCAAGTCAGAGGAAATTCAACAGTTGAGACACAACACTGATTTAGTTCATATTTTTTCCATTGTCTGCTCATCAAACTGTCTGGTACTAATGTGACTGTAACTTATGTGGGTCCACTTTGGCCTCACTTTACTAATTCAAACTTCGCAAGAGCCAATTTCACTTTGAAAATTTTACTGTCTGCTATCCGGAAACTTCCTTTCTGCAGTGGTTTGCTCAGGACAGTGGACACATATCTGCCCAACAAGAAAACTTAAGTGTCATGTAGCTTTTCATTTTTGGTAAGCTTGCTTTCATTGTAGGACGCAAATTGTTTTTGCCCCCCCGAATCCCAATGCTCTGTAATGGTTATTCATAGGAGCGCCTAAAGAGTTGTTTTTTTTTATTATTAGCAGATAGACCTTATCTAGAGATATCTAACCACTTGACAAGTGTCACATGTCCCTCTCAAAGTGTCAACTCCTAGATAAGCTGTGAATTGGAGACCGGTCATCCATGCCAAGATCATAATTATCTTACCACCCATGATCATGCTAATAGCACATTTATTAACTGCTTGACGAGCGATGTTGAAGTCACATCACAACACTCCTTCCTAAGCTTCAATTAATCAGGAGTAACAAGTTTAGGGGAACTAAAATATTAACACAAACAGGGAAACGCAGTGATAAATGTGCTATTTTTTCATCAGTTCTGTCATAACTAAAATAGTACTGCAATTTAAAACATCCCGGTGGGTTATACAATTTTATGACATTAGCACAAAGACTTTAAACAACCACCACAGGTCACAGATCAATCAGCTGACACTCATACCCATAGCCACTGGCTATGGAACAGCCTGCCTACCATTGGCCTCCCGCCCAGCGTGACCACATAGGAAACGGAGAGTCACCCTGCATGTTTCACAGAAGCAGTCAGTCTGCACTGCCGCAGTGTGAATAATAACTTTGGGGGAATGCCCGAATAACCAGTTTTATCTTAATTTTCCGCCATGAATCAATTTGCAAAATTTGTGTCAAAATGGCTTTGGTTTTGAAAAGTTAATTATTTTACTTTGCCCTTGCCATGACAAATCGAGACGACTGAAAAAATATAATGTATTGAGATTATTAAATCAATAAAGCGCCTTGGTGAAGGGTCCATTTTGCTATGTCCTCATCAGGGACATTATCAGCGCGCTGAACTAATGGTACGGCCATTCGTAGTTTGACTCCTCAAATAATATGCAAGGTGCGACCACACGTAACGCATTCTCATGCTTTCAGAACGAATTCGCGACTAAACACGATCGAGCGAACGCGGCTCAGCAGCGCTACCATGAAGGCTCGTTTCTGTAAGCACTGCGGTGATACTGTAGCAGAAAGCTCATTTGCTTTGCTGCCAGGCAAACCGCAAAAGATAAACGCACATCCACTGACACACCCTAACATAAGCCCAAATTAACGGAACTCTGAAGCAGTCACAACGTCTGCCATTATCTTCTTCCTGTCAGCTGAAGAAGATCTTTTCCCGGCAAACATCAGTTAAAATAGGTAGGTTTTTCTTGGAATAGATAACGGTCAGCAAACTCCTTTTGCAGTTTACTGGACTTCGTAATAAAATACAACGCCAGCTTACTGTATCATCTGCAAGAACGCAGACATTAAACAGCTGAACGTGCAAGGTGACGATGCATTTTTGATTGGCCATTTCAGCGCAATAATAGGACGGAGACAGGCTAACAATTTTTATATTTAAAGGACCAGAACTAGGCTACGTGCCCTACGTAAACTGCATCCGCCCGGAACATTTATGAACATCTTAACAAAATGAATTGGGCCCCAAATGAAAGCTACTGGGTATAATCATTTCAATAATCTGATGTGTTTCATATAGGCCTATTAATATGCTATTTGCTGAATCTATATCCAAATATGCTCTCTGCTGTTGTAAGCTGCTAATAAATTTAGTTTGGACAGTGTGCAAATTGTTAAGTCAAATAGCTGGTTCTGTGTAAGGTGTCAGCTAACTAAAAAATTACATAAGAAGAGTAAACCAACCTTTGAAGTCCGTCTCCCTCTGATCATGTGACATGGGGATCTTCAGGATCGAACACTGGTTCTTATATTTTACGTTTGCCAACATTTCCATGCAAGGGAACGTGGCGTACATTTATGCCCGAGTAAATAGTCAATTGTGAGACCACTGGTATGTTGTGCTGCGTTTTCATACCCAAGAAAGCGCAGCTATTGCCATATGTTGTCTGAAAAAGTGGTGTTGTAACGAATTTATAACCCCTACTAATAAAGCACTATCGTCTTTGTCGTTTTCGGACAGAAAGCAGACGTGGATTGTAGAAAATCTGTGGACATGATACCACAAAGGTTTTGGCTATAAGAGCCTCAAATATATATTATTGGTCACCGGTGTACAGGGAATAAACTCGGGCTATTCCAAGTATCTATCTATGATTCAGTTTGTCATTTTTATAACAAAAGGGCACGACAACGAACCCCGAGTCACGTAATTAAGCATGTATTTATCTATTTATTGAATACGTGAGATCGAATTTGTGTGCATTTGGGCCATGTAACCAATAAGCCCTCGGTATGCAATTGCGGTCTGGTATGCAACCACATATCGCCAATCCAGCGAGATCCACAGCACTTCGCTAGTAGAGCAGCGATCAGGCGCTTACGTGGTGTCCTGGTTGAAGGAGGCGCAGCAAAGCCCCGGCGCGGTCGATCCGCCGGCCCCCTCTTTCGTCTCCATCCCGATCCCAGTGACCTCCTTCCCTCCCTCCGCCCTGGATTGGAGGCCTGGGGTCGGCTCGGCTCCTCTTCGAGATCGTTTTCAATGCTAGAGGTCCGGCAGACGGTAAAGAATTAGATCTTGCATCAGCTATCTGGGTCGCTAGATAACAAATGAAAAGAAATTATAATGTATTCTGTTCGTTTCGATGTCCTGGTTGAATCCAGAAACGTATTCCTGGTTTTATTCTGTATTTTATATAAGGATAATCGGCTAAATTGACGAGGTAGATGCAGAAAATGTAGCGAAAACACAAACAGCTGACAGCTGGTTGCGTCACTTAGACGCTACACTTCGGTTGGCTTAGTGGAAGGTCAACGCCCATCGTTCGGCTCAAATCCAATTGGTTGGCCCCGCAACACATTGGTTTTATTGGCTGAAAGTAATCAACTTGAGAATTCGAGAGCCGAGAGTGCTCCGCCCCTTCCAGCGGGGCTAAATTTGATAGGCAGAGACTGACTTCAATCTTGACACGAGGTGGAATTGTTGTTATTCTGCACGATAATATTACTGTATTAACTCCAATGACTGTATTGACAAACGACCCACAACTTGCTAGACAAAGCAAAGAAAAGGGTGCATATTTCAGTGAAACAGCCATAGGGGAATACATTCTTCGTTGTTAATTTTGCTCAAGATGCTGATGCACGGCACACCAGTTTCATATCCGTTGACGTGTTCTCTCCGTCGTGAGCGGGCAATGTAATTTTGTATCGGTGTTTGTATGATGCAATCCAGTACATACACTCATGTAGCGAATTCGTTACAGCCTGTAGCGTTGCTCCTCAACCTTGATGGATCAATCGCGTGTTTGTCGGCGTAAACCTACTGTCAAGTGGATTACTTTATAATTTGGTCCATGTAGTGTTCTTAGTTTTTCATTCTCCGATAGGCGATGATAGCGTATCACTCGAATCCGTTCCATTGGTGTTGAGTTCAGTTGTTTAACTAACATGTAGGCTACGTGGGCCAACTGTTTGTCCACAAGCTTTTACCCGTAGCGTTGTGCATTCGTCACATTTTAACGTCAATTTTTGCGCCCACATATCATACGGAGGCAATTTTGATTCGGGTCTCTTCCTAGGGCTTCGATGGCTGCACTTCTGCATGGGAATTAACCAATAACCTTCGAGTTTCAATGCACTAGCCAAATGTACGCGAACCTGGTTGTTGTTGGATTTTTGTGGGTCATCCTGAAATGACAGCGAAGAGTGCTTTATAACTCCAAACTTTTCGGCTGCAACAATTACTGCAGTAAAATCTCATTCCTGCGGGAAGATTGTGTGAGTGTGTACTGACTGAATAGGTAATGGAACGGATATTATGGAGGGGTATTCGTTCACCGTTTCTTAAGGGAAATTAAATTCCTTTCAATGATTTGCTGCAATTATTTCTGAGTGAAAAAAAGATAGGCTACTGTCCGCATGACTTGTTTCTGTACATGCAAATGATCGCTGTTGCTAGACGGCTGCCAGTGCATTTTCTGACTTACCTGACTTACATAGGCCTCCGTCCGAAGGCCGCTTTGAGTTTTAGCCGGAAAAATTATAGGGTGTGCAAATATTGCCACGTGTATTATTATTTTTATTTTTTTTTTTTTAATTATTATTATTGGTAGTAGTGTAGGTATTACTAATAATAGCAACAACAACGATGATGATAATAATAATAATATAATAATAATAATAATAATATCATCATTATAATGATAATGAATCGATAATTTATATTTTATGTATATGTATATGTCGATGGTGTGTGTGTGTGTGTGTGTGCACTCTCGATACATGTTCTTGCGTGGTTGCATGCATTCATGGTTCAGCAAAAAACATAATTCTCCACCGCCAGCAGAGTTTTTAGCAGTTAGCATTTATTGTGAATGTGATTACACAGAGGTCCACAGTTAGGATGAGGGATTGAAGGCCACCCCTGGGACAGAGCAACTGATCGTCGGCTCAGGTCTCACGGCTGTGGAAATGGGTAGAACAGCGTTAGTGCAACCATATTCCTTTTTTTCAGTGCGCTATCCTCAGGCGCAGTAACTGAGCATATAAGGGGAAAAAAAATCTGTCTTTTGACAATTGGGTAATGAAAACAGTAGGGGGCAGCAGAGGCTACTCACTTTGATGTCCCACAGGCCCATGGCTCCGTCCAGACCCACGGTGCTGAACTTCTCCACGCTCGCCCTATCCCCCTCCACCGGACGCAGTTGCCTGCAGGAACCACATCAAAAACAGGAGATGAATGATACCGAGCTTTAAATTCCTGGCCAGAAGTCCATGCGTAATCTAATCCTTTGGACAGGGTTTCTTGCAATGTGTTTTTCCCCCTTCAAAATGGTCTCATTTCTTTCAGCATCGATTTATCATTTTGACACTACAGCATCAGAAGCAGAGAAAATTCTATTACAGTTTTTATGCTGTGGTCACAGTGCTCAGACATTAAGAATATGGAATGTTTGCGATGGTGATATTTACACATTTACAAGGCATCTTGCAGCATTTTTGAGATCTCATGCCTGTAAGAGCACTCCTCTTTCAAAAAAAAAGTACAAAGAATGCATCTCTCTAAGTACTGGTTTATACAATGAATACCTGACAATGTTTGCAGCTTGTATCAGTCAAAATGAAATGGCACAATTGTTTTACATTTAAGATGTATAGTCACAAATGTGTAACTGAACTGTTGAATATTTTAATGCTGACAGAAAAATTACTTGAAGAATTTTAAAGCATTGGAAATCAGCAATATTTGGTTTACTATTTCAACAGTTAATAATTCCACTCTCAGAATAAATAAATACAAAAATAAAATAATTGGACTTGCCGGGAACTCGAAAATTATTGTTACCCCTGACTGGCAATGCACTAAAATTAACATTTAAAAAAAAAAATAAATAACATTGTGGTGATGAACTCAAAATGGCAAGTAATGAAAAAACATCGTAGTGTTTAACGTCCCAATGCAACCAGCAAAAATCATGTATTTATTCAATACATAAACAAATTTTCCACAATTAAGATTTCAGAATTATTGGTAACACTAGTTTAGTAATTGATACAGCCATCTCTGGCAAAGGTAACATTATGGAGTCTTTTCATGTGTTTATGACAACCTTAAGGCACACATTTGGAGGGGTTTGGAATATTCCAGACACTGCCTGCCTCAGTTCAGCCCACGAGTTCTTGTCAGATTTAGGTCTGGTCAATGAGATGGCTATTGCAGAGCATTGATTTGTTGTTGTGGAACCATTTTTGTGTGCACTGTTAGGTACACTTTTGTTCATAGTCTTGGTGGAAAGCCAACCTTCGGCTAAATCTCTGCCATTATGCAGAGGCAACCACATTATCTGCCAAAATTGCCTAATACTTAGTGGAATCCATTTAGCCAGCAATCTTGACCAGTTCCCACGAACCTCTTGGATTAAAACAGCACCAAAACACCACTGACTCACTGCAATAATTCAACGTGGGTATGACATGCCTTTCTCCTACGCATCTGTGTACTGATGCCAAACATGCCGATGCGGTATCTGACCTAAACGTTCGATTTTGGTCTCGCCTTACCTGAGAACTTTCCTCCTATCATGATAAAAATGTCATCTGGAAAATTATAAGCTCTTGCTTCTGTCTTGTGGTCAGAAAAGGCTTCCTAACTTAAAGACACTTTCATTAAATAGATAGATCATTTTGGTGGGTACCACTGAAATATTAGCATTTCTCATAATTTGGCTTTTTGAGTTTATCTCTTCAATGTTATTATTTATTGTATTTTTATCCCCGAATGACAAGTCAGGGATACTACGGATCAGCAATCGTCCCACTGCGTCCGTAGAGATTTTCTTGTGAGCGCTCTGCAGGCCGCAAATTTCAACCAATTTGTTTCATATTTGGCGTGGGCCATGTGTGTGGGATGGTCATGATGCCTATCGATTTTAGGAGCATTTTCTCTGGGGGATCCGGGGATGCACATCGACCAGCGGGCAACTGACTGTCTCGTTTTTTATGGGACTTTGAAGCACATTACCATTCTGGTGTGCCAGTAATTCTTGAGCCCACTGTCTTATGTACTTAATTTATTGCGATTCAAACTTGAATTATGTCTCCCCGGAGGGAGAGGGAGATATATTGCTTTAGGCTCGGTTCCCATTTGCATTTGCGTTCCCATTCGCATTGGCGTCGGCATTCCAACTTCGATTCCAGAGCTGAACTCCAAAACTGTTTGCATGATCTTAACGAAACTTTGCATACTTACTACTCAGGTCCTGAAGTGGTGCCTTTTGGTATGTGCCCGCCTGTCTGTCCATCCGTCTGTCTGGATGTCATCTATTTCTGTCCAAAGCATAACTCCTAAACCGTTTGCATGATCTTAACGAAACTTTGCATACATACTACTCAGGTCCTGCACTGGTGCGTTTTGGCATGTACCTGTCTGTCCGCCCATCTGTTCGTCCGTCCGGCGGGTTAGGCAAAGAAGGGGGCCGGGGGGAGAGGGGGGAGTTGTACGTGTTTACGAGTAAAAACACATTCTAGTTGGAAATGTAGTGCTTGAGCATGTACGAGACGTGCACAGTTGCACATGTCTGAGGCCTTTTCTCACATGATGCTGTTCTGATGCAGCGTGTCCAGCTCGCGGTTTTCCTCCTCGGCCTTGTTCATCATGTCCAGGTTGCGGAAGCGCTGCATGGCAGTGATCTCGCCCTTGGAGGTGTCCTTCGGGATATCCAACTTCTTCTCAAACTTCAGTTTTCCTGGGCCCTTGTAGGAGAACTGATATGGGCAGCAGTCATGACCCTTGAATGGGGGGAAAAAAAGCATCAACACTGATGTTACTCTTTGGAACAGGGGTGATTTGGAGAGATGATATTACGGGTGCATAACTAGAGAGGGGTCCATTTAGGTTTCATTGGGATTAGATCATCATGCTTCCCTTCGGACAAAATTCCTTGCTACACCCCTGCTTTTGAGTGTAGATCCTCACACTGTTGTGCTTTCAGCCAGTGATTCTCAAACTCTGTCCTGGTGCACCACTGTGTGAGCTGGTTTTCAATTGCAACCACAATTGCAATCCCAGAATTCTTTTCAGCTGTTGATTTGTCTTAACCCTTTGAGCGCCATTGGCAACAATAGTTGCCCAATGGTGTAAGATATCAAAACCAGATGCTGTTGAAAACCTATCATGTGGCAACTTGTTTGCGGGAGCTCTTTTAAACAAATTGACACATGATAGGTTTTCAACAGCTCAGGGTGCTTACATTCTTAATTCCTTGAAAATTTATTCGGCGCTCAAAGGGTTAATTAGTTGGTTTTTTTTTTACCCTCTAACTTCACATAATGCGAGAAGTGCAATGCCTGCCATGAGAAATGAAAGCCCCATGTCCATATTGTGTTTATAATGCTGCAATACAAGTAACTGCACTAGGCCTAATATATTTACTGATCCAAGTCATACAAAAGTTAATTATTTAGCTCCTATAGGGTTCTGCACACAAGCTTAAAGTTCTTAAATTTTTTCTTCAATGTAAACACGAAACAGGTGTGAGGCAGTTGTCAATTGCTTTGCTTTCTAACTCCTCATTATCAAATAAATGGTTCAATTTAGTGATCATGCATCAATGATTATACTACTTAAGAGTCAACTGATATTTTGAAAGTTATTGGTTCATCGGTTTAAATTTCTCTCTTATTATTCTGCAGTTTCTCAAATAGCATGATGTGAATATGAAACATTAATTGTTCATAGCATGCATAGCTATTTTTGACAATGTTCCGTGAAAGAGTAATGAAAGAAAAATTAACAACTCATTAAAATTTAAGGTTTGCATTTGTGGTTGGCATGAAAACCTGCATGCACGGTGCTCCCCCAGGATCGAGTTTTAGAACCACTGCTTTCAGCTGCCCTTGTCAGAGTAAGAGGCTGCACTAATGTCTGTTTGCCAGTAGGGGGCAACAGTGATTGGCTGCCTCATAGAGAGTGAGTTTGTGGCATCCCAGTGGCATGCTCTTATCTAACTAACACTGGGCAAGGAATGAGACTAAGGGAGAGTGACTGATGATGGAGGAGCATGTGTCTGAGTGTGTGTGTGTGTGTGTGTGTGTGTGTGTGTGTGTGAGCATCGACAGTGTTGCTCACCGCAGCTACAATGTCCGTCTCGTTGATGTGTAGCACACTCATCAGTGGAAGGTATTGAGTGGTCAGCCGGGTGACCCTGCCATTTAGATCAGCATGTTATTCACATACTCGGGGTGCACATAAAACACACGGCTCATGCTTTTATTTCATCGACAAAGATTTAAAAATCTAAAGACTCTATGTTCATAGAGCAAGTTTGGCAGGATAAGGAGTGTGAGGACAGAGGTTATGTTATAGAGGAAGGGATGTGACTGAGTAGAGCACAGCCAAGCATTACCATTACATTTCAGTCTAGTGCATTCAGGTGAGCAATAGGAATTCAGTTCATCCTCTCAAGTAAAATACATTGAGAAAGATATGCTCTAATTGTTGACTCAACAAATTGAATTGTGGCTAATTTTTCATGGCATGTGTTCATAGAGTGGCTGTGAACATATGTGTCTATGGCTAAGACAGTCATTCGGATTTTAAGAGAGGAAAGTGATGTCACAGAGGTGTGAGTGTGAAGTAAGCAAGTCAGTGACGGAGTTGATTTGACGTGGAGGAAATGACATCACAAAGGTGAGACTGTCATGGAGACGATCTGATGGAGGGAGATTGGCTGCGATGGAGGCGCAGTAAGGTTTGATATTATGTAAGGAAGTGACTACAGTGTAAACAGGATATGACCGATGAAGATTTCAGGAGGTGAGGCTGTAACAGAGCTGAATCAACTTGGGAAACAGGAAGGGATGTCGGAGAGCCTATTACAGAGCTGATTTCAGCAGGGGAAACAGGAAGTGATGAGGGAAAGGCTGTAACAGCTGATTTGAGCAGGGGAAACAGGAAGTGGCGTGAGAGAGGATATAACACGGGTGGTTAGACCAGGAAAAACGAGAAGTGATATGATAGAGGCTATAGCTGATATGACCAGGGGAAATAGTATGTGATGTGGGTGTAGCTGTAACTGAGCTGATTTGACCAGGATAGACAGGAAGTGATGTAGGAAAATCTCTCACTCTTTGCCCTGAGCGGCGTCGGCAACACTGATGCTGCTGTTGTGGCTGACCCAGGCCAGGCTGTCTCCAGAGGGAGAGAAACTGACGCCATGCACCCAGCCCCCACAATCCTTATGCTCCAGCAGAACCTCTCCAAACGGCATCTTCACTCCCCAGGCTGTGGGACCTGGCTTATCCTCAATGTCCTTGATATAGGCTGAGAACACCCTGCCGTAGGACAGCACACAGAAAAAGGTCTGGTCCGGACATTGGGGTCCATGTTTACGTTGAATGAGGGCATTAGTGTGTAAACCTCTCGAATGCAGTGAGGTCCGTAAGTATTTATGCAGTGACACAATTTTGAAAGGCTGAAAGTACTGTCATAGTAATTTAGGGAGTCAAACTGTCTTAGGACTACAAGTCCCAGCATGCAAAGCAGGTTGGAGGTACACACGTAGATATAAGTATGTATGGATACAAGGCTGCATTCAAACCCACTAACTAAACTAGCTGTACACGCTGATTTGGCCAAAATGTAGAATGTTTGTATGGCCAAATCAGTATGTACTGCTAGAATAGTAGGAAGTTTTGAATGCAGCTGAAGAGATCAGAGCAAATAGTCAGTTTTAATTTGAGGGCATGTGCTTCTTCCATATTAATTGAACTGCGCTAGAATTAAAGCCCTTTTTAATATCTTGTCACTGTCCAAATTAAGAGTTTCATATCAAAACAAGACATATCCATTTTTGCTGTCTTGAGAAAAAGGCCTTTTTTCTTCCAGACAAAAAGTTTTCAGGAAAACCAGTTATTTTTTATTTCTCAGTCTTGCTCTTGACTTACCAAACATATTTAGCCAGAAAATGGAAATCTAGCATGACTGATTATTTGGTACTGGTAATGCATTAAAATAGTTTCAACTTTTTTTTTTTAAAATGAGATATATCCATGGATATGTCTCGTTTTGTCAATAAAGTGAAATGGCTATGTCTCACTTTGCGAAAAAACGCTAATTTCGGCATAGTGAAATAAGGGGTTAAATCGCCGTTTGACCCAAAACGGATACTTGGACATGTGCGGCTATCCCTTGGCTATTTTTCTAATATCACTACTAGAGAATTTTGAATTTGGCGCATGTCTCGTTTTGCAATGAAACTCTTCAAATACTTATGCATATAAAGTGTGTCTGAGGCCTTGCTGACCTGCAGTGGAGGTCGGCCGATCCAGCCGCCAGCAGGATGTTGTTTGGGTGCCAGTCCAGACTCAGCACGGTGGAGCGGATGGCCTTCTTAATGTGCTTGCTGAGCCACCTGGGGGAGTGAAAGGTCAGAGGGCAAGGGGCATCAGAGAGTGTAAATACTAAGTACAGCCACCCAGGCAGTATTACTGTAAAAAGGACACAGTTAAGCCACCAATGGTTTAATCTGGGTGTGGTTTGAACTTCACTGGCCCCTAATTTTTTCAAGCAAAAATTGCCTGTACTTTTCCTGAATAAATATTCACATTAATGATGCAAAATTTCAAGTCCAGTTTTAGTTGAGGTAATCTAGAGGGCATAGTATTGTAGGCCAATACAAATGCCATTGAATGGAGGGCCTTTGAAAAATGCAAGCTGGATGTTCTAATAATACAATTGAATGTGTCAAAATGCTGCTTGAGGACTGCAAGTCCCAGCATGCAGTCGGCCTGTACGCATATAGCGGCACTCATGAATTGGACAGTCGCGGAAGTCTCACCAGTCGTTTTCCTGCTCGAAGTAGCACACAGAAATCAGCCTGGCCCCGCTGCCCAGAGCGAACTTGTTCTCCAGGGGAGACCATTTTACGCAGGTCGCTGCCCGATTGATGCGGACCAGAACCAGGGTGGGCTTCCAAGCCCCATCTTTCAGCGTCCACACGTAGGCATTCCGGTCCGAGCGCACGTAACGATGCGGTTGGACTCTGGGGCCCAGTCGATGCCTGCAAAATCATAGGCTCGCGTCACTCAAACACAGTGAGCCTCTAAGCAGCCACACCCAAACGTCTTCTTGGACACCGTCCAGCCAGATTCAGGTATTTGAGGTGCTGAGACTTGAGAGTGCCTGATGTACATGAGGGCTGTATTAGTTAAATCAGGAGTGCTTGTGGAACACATCACATATCTGGATTCGACAGGGGCTGCCCGCGGGGCACTTTTGTGGAACCACTGCCTTAAGCTTTGGGACCCTAAAATTTCACTGTTCACCCTAAAATGGATAGCAAAGGCTATTTCCCCAGTCGCTGGGTGAATTGAGTCAGTTTCCAAATTCACCCAACCATTCTCAGCCAATGAAATGCGTCGAATATTTTGCGAGGGACATGTTTTGGTGAAACTTTTTGGCGCCATTTTAATGGTGTCGTCTGGAGCGCGGGATCACAAAGACAGTTGAGGTTTAGGGGAAACCTTCCCCCCTGTTCCAGCAGTGGTGGGGGGAATAAGAGCAACTTTCCTTCCTGTACCACCGACGGTTGGGGGAATAGCCACTCTGAAAATAGATTGCTGGGTAGTGTGTGAGGTTGGTGACAGACTGAGTTTGCAGTGTATGCAGTCGAGCTATGTAAATGTGAATATTGGGAGGGTCCCTCAAAGGTATTGAATTTCTCATTTGAGTCCTGGCATTAAAAAAGTATATCTAGCCCATGATTGACTAAAGACTGGAAATAACATGTTAAGAAAAATGACTGATAATAACAAGAGGTCTTGTTGGTTGGTGTAGAAAGGCAAGGTTCTGTATGAGAATAAGAAAGGCATGCACCTGCATGTATCACTCGTCATTTTTTTGGAACATTACTGTTTATCATGCCTTAAATAGTATTTCAGTCAGTTAAACTCATGGATTTGGATTGAACAAATTTTATTGACATGTTGTAGATGTGATGACATTTTACTGTGGCGGAAGGTTCTGCACAGGAGGTGCTCTCTGCCAAGGCATCGCAAGAACATACTAAACAACAAAATCAGGAAGGGAGCAGAGCTTATGAATCCCCCCACTGTCAGACAGAGCAGAACCAAACAGGTGGAGGCTGGGGTGGAGGAGGAAAGCAAAACACATTTCTCACCTTGCGCGCGAGGCAGCAAATTGAGCAGCAAAGGTGATCAGCTTCATTGTGCTTAAATAGACAAACATGATAGGTTCTTTGTTGTTGCCACTGTGCAACTGGTGTACTCTCGTTTACGAAGACAACTGCACCAGCTGATGGAGAATGACTCTAGTTTCCTGCCTGAACTAGTTCCACTTATTTGTTGTTCAATGTTTGTGAGCTTTTTAAAATTGGGCCGCAGCTTTGAATTGTTTGTCTCTCTGATGTACCCCACCAGTGCTAATGCTACGTGCTCACACTGAGTATCACCGCGGAGAAAAACTCCTGCCGGTGCATTTCGACCCTGACCATGCTCTCAGGAAAGGTCATTGTCGAATACATGAGTTTACAGCAAAAACTTTCAATGCAGTAGACACCGTCCTGTGGGTTTTCTCACTAACTGTAAAAAAGCACACTTCAAAAAAGTTAAAGGTCCTGTTCAGCTGCTAATTAATAGAGTCAGGCATCCCAGATTAAGTTTTCTATGAAAACCTACAGGATGGTAGATCTCCAGAAATATGGTTGGTTATTTATGAATCATTAAAACGGAGAAGTGTTTTCTCCAGCGAGGACAGGTATGCGTTTATGGCATTAAAGCAAATGCAAAGGCTTTTCCTGTAAGTGTGCGATCGATTCCCTCGTACTACTGGATTCCAGCTGTCCCAGTCCGTGCCCTACTCTGTAAACACACCATGGCAATGCACTTGGTGTGTTTGTCTAAGGAGTTCCTCCAGATTAAGGCGGTTAATGTTTCACCACTCCTCCAGGGATTGGATTTTTGGACCCTGCTCGTGATAGGTCTCCAGCATTCCGATGGGGGCGGGCTCACCTGTGATTCGCCCGCTGTGCTCGGTCAGTTCGTGAATCTTGTTCCACCCCTTGCCACTCTTCTGGTAGATGTGCACCTCATTGTTGTTGGGGCTAATGGCAATCTCTGCAATAAAAATGGTCATCTTTTTAAAATAAATGTTTTGCACCTGCTCTTGTTTTGATTTTTAAGCATTTTTTCAGGGCAAATATTACAACCCCAATTCCGAAATAGTTGGGACAAGGTGTAAATTGTGAATAAAATCAAAACGCAATGACTTTCAAATCACATCAGCTAGTATTGTATTCACAATGCAATAGAGATAACATAGCAAATGTTGAAACTGAGAAATTTTACAATTTTTTCCACCAAATGAGCTCATTTCAAATTTGATGTCTGCTACAGGTCTCAAAAAAGTTGGGACAGGGGCCTGTTTACTATGGTGTAGAATCCCCTCTTCTTTTTAACACAGAATGGAGGCATCTAGGCATTGAGGAGACAAGTTTCTTGAGTTTAGTCATTGGAATTTGATCCCACTCTTGTTTAATATAGGCTTCCAGCTGCTGGAAAGTTTTAGGTCTCCTTTGACGGACTTTTCGTTTAAGTATGCGCCAAATTTTCTCAATCAGTGAAAGATCAGGCCTGCAGGCAGACCAGTTCAGCACACGGACTCTTCTACTACGAAGCCATGCTGTTGTAATAGCTGCAGTATGTGGTTTTGCATTGTTCTGCTGAAATACACAAGGCCTTCCCTGGAATAGATGTCGTCTGGAGGGGAGCATATGTTGCTCTGAAACCTTTATATACCTTTCAGCATTCATGGTGCTTTTAAAGACATGCAAGTGTCCCACACCATATGCGCTAATGCATCCCCATACCGTCAGAGATGCTGGCTTTTGAACTGAACGCTGATAACAGGAGGGGTGGTCTTTCTCCTCTTTAGCCCGGAGGACACGACGCCCATGATTTCCAACAAGAATGTCAAATTTGGACTCGTCTGACCGCAGGACATTTTGCCACTTTGCTACAGTCCATTTTAAATGAGCCTTGGCCCACAGAACACGGCGGCGCTTCTGGATCATGCTCAACAATGGCTTCCTTTTTGCATGATAGAGTTTTAGGTGGCATCTGTGGATGGCATGGCGGACTGTGTTTACTGACAGTGGTTTCTTGAAGTATTCCTGGGCCCATTTAGTAATGTCAATGACATAATCATGCCGATGAGTGATGCAGTGGCTTCTGAGGGCCCGAAGATCACGGGCATCCAGTCAAGGTCTTTGGGCTTGTCCCTTACGCACAGAGATTTTTCCAGTTTCTCTGAATCTTTTGATGATGTTATGCACTGTCGATGATGAGACCTTCAAAGCCTTTGCAATTTGACGTTTGAGGAATAATGTTTTTAAAGTATTTCACAATTTTTTTTACGCAAGCCTTCACAAGTTGGAGAGCCTCTGGCCATCTTTTCTTCTGAGAGACTCGGCCTCTCTAAGACATCCCTTTTATAGCCAATCATGTTACACACCTGATGCCAGTTAACTTAATTACTTGCTAAATGTTCTTTCAGCTGATTCTCTGATATATTCATTGCTTTTTCAGCCTTTTTTTGCCTGTGTCCCAACTTTTTTGAGGCCTGTTGCAGCCAGAAAATTTGAAATAAGCTCATTTTGTGGATGAAAATGTATAATGTCTCGGTTTCAACATTTGAAATGTTATCTATGCTCTATTGTAAATAACCTATTGGCTCATGTGATCTGAAAGTCATTGCATTTTGATTTTATTCACAATTTACATGTCGTCCCAACTATTTCGGAATAGGGGTTGTAGTTATTAGTGTTTATATAAGCATAAATGCCGTAAATATTGCATAAAAGTATAATTAACTTCTTCAGCTCTGCTGATGCCATGTGGGTGGGTCAAATGCAGTTGCTCTATTTAAACCTGTGGAATTTCAGGCCAATTTTAAATGCTAGCGGGGATCCCAAGCTCTCCAATGGTCCCAAATATGTCCTGCTGAATTACAGGGAAATGTGTACAAAATGGTGTACAAGATCTAAATATCTTCTATGTGATGTAATGCTGCAGATATAAAAACATGGCATCCTGGGTTTGATATTTCACAAAGTATAACTGTGATGTAGCGTCAGTGAACTGCGGCAATCAGCAGACACAGAAAATGAATTTGAAATTACACCACAATATGGAAAAAAAAAAATTTTTCTTACTATGAACCTGGTTAAGGGGAAATTCAAGCAAAAATCACAGGGTTAACAGTTTCATGACATAACCGATCAGGAGTCTGTTCCTCAAAGGTGGATAACTGAGTCACCTGGATAACTTAACAGAGTATAACCCGGAGCACCTCTGTGTGCATCAGTCCATGTTCCAAATTTGGGGTGAGGGGAGTTCTAGGTTTTACTCAGTGTAGTTATCCAGCTTATTTACTGATCCTGCTTTGCGGAACAGGTCAAAGATGCTTTAATGTAGGGGGCATGCAATCTTATCCAAAATGGGCCAGCGTTGATGCCATTTTTTGTTCCGCCCCAACAGTCATACACCTGATTCCACGAATCAAGGTCTTGATTCATTAATTTGTTGAATCACTGGGGACATTGACCATTTTCAGGTCAGACAGGAAACCTATACTCCATTGAGCCAAGACTTTTAACTTGTGTCTTTAATGCCAGATATTGCTCAAGTCTACAAACAGTAAAACTCTTTTAAGCAGACCAGGAATGTTATGAAAGAAGTATGTGGCGTAATGATTCCCCATTGTCCTGTTTTGGTCACTCTAATCCTAACTGGTTGGGAGGTCTGCAGTTCTCCCTTCAAAAGCGTTGTGACATCACTAGGAGGCAAGAGCGAATCGTATCCCCAGGTAAATGTAATGTAAGCTGAACTCCAGCACTCATCCCTTCCTGTGAATCTGATTTGTCCGAGCTCTTTCTTTTAATGGGAAGCACTTAGCTGCATAAAAATGCCACTGCGAGCAGCAAGACCAGCTGAGATGGAGAGAGTTTGCGAGTGGGAAGGGGAGGGGCAGGCGAAATGCAGCTGTACTACTTTGCGCTTACGCGACTTGTCTTTGTTCCAGGCATGACAGGACAGCGGCTCCAGCCCGAAGTTGTGCAGAGACATGTCTGAACAGCGCGAGTATGGAATGTTCCGGGCCGAGGAATTTCTCTTTGCTCAACGCCGCCGCAGCGCTGAAACAGGGAGAAGAGTTGACACGTTACGAAGTGTAGAGTATAAAACTTAATTTCAGCAGCCATCTTGTATCATTCACTTGTAAAAAAACAACAACAAAAAAACACTGTTTCAGCTTCATTACGAGACAACTTTTTTTCTCCCCTCTCGAGTGGACAATGTGTGCTTGTTTTAGGTTACTGTTACGTATGATTTTACATTTCCTCAACCCACCCACCAATCTTATGAGTCAAAATATCTCATCTCATTGGCAACATTTTGTCGAATTTTGCAAACTGTGATCAGATGGAGTTTGTTTTTGCAAATTTGGAACTAAAATGTATGTTGTATTTGTTTTCACAGTATTCAGTAATAAATACTTATTGCTCTGCCCAGGTTCAGATATGTTACAGACCGCAATCACTTACAGACCACTATTTCGTTTGTAGGAACTGACTCTTGTTAGCATTTCCAGTGAAGGCAGAGCCATTTGAAGTGTTGTCTCAATTGTATGTGTTCATAAAGCTATCCTTTCAGAAGTCGTGCTTAAAGCACTCATAAAAGAGGCCTTATTAAGATAAATAATCTGTATAAAGCCGCTTTCACACCGGACGCGAAACGAATTTTTCGCACGACAGATTACATTCAAAGTCAATGCAAAGACGCGAATACACGCGTTTATCGCGTCCGGTGTGAAAGCAGCTGTAGGAGAGGAAATTTAGTGCACAGCTTTGAACATTAGGAGTCACAACATTGTGATTTACCACACCTACTTTTGAAGTTTACATGAAGAGTTCCACAAGCCTGTGTTTTGAGTCCAATTTAAAAACCTGCATTTGTTTATGTTCCTTATTCTTGCAATGCGTCAGTTACTGGTGTTTGACGACACACCAAGTGAGTGGCATTAGTTTTTAACTATTAGCATCAAAGATTTCTGGCAAAAACAATGGGTGGCTATTTCAGGCTATCCCAACCTCTATACGGAATTCCCGCCCTTATCATGAAGTTTTAAAAACGGCATCATCTTGCATTATCTCAGGATAATACAGGGCCATAACTTTTGCCCGTGCAATAAATGTGTATTCATAGCATCTCATTAACACATAACTGACAGAGGACTACAAATAGCATTCTAAAGACTGACACCAACCACTAAGACAATTGTCATTCCTACAGAAAGGCAAATAAAAGTAACACTTTATCTGAGCATTCTAAAGGAATGCAAGTTCATGTGTCTTGTATAATTTTTTGAAAACATATCTGTTGTCATACCTCCAGCAGATGTCAAAGTTGACAGTCTGCAAAAACAAAATGAACTTTGTGAGGATGTTAATGGGTTAACCAGGCACACTGTACTGTCAGAGGGTCCAGAAACAGCCATTAAAAGCTTTAGCACGTTAAAGGCCTTCAGACTGCATGCGCGCACGAATGTTTGAAGATCGGCGCACAGAGGAGCAGAACATGAAAATGGTGATTCGGAGGCTGCAAACACCTGAACAGGGGGGTGACCCCTGTACTCACCTTTGTTGTCGCCGATCTGGAGGCTGGCGTTGAGGCCTCTATGGGCTTTGGAGTCGCTTTAGGCCGCCACAAGGGCTGCAGCAGGGTAATGCTCGCGGACTCTGGGCAGTCGACACGAAGGAAACCCGGCTGACAGTGAAGGCTGGTGGAGAGATAAGCTCAATCAAGAAAGAGGGAGGATAGAGAGAATGAGGGAGAGAGAGCGATAGAGAGAGAGGGAGAGCGATAGAGAGAATAAGGGGTGTGTCTACAGTTCTAACTCAAGCACCTGAAACAAGCCCTGGAGGAAAAGCTTATCATTCCTGCACATCAGACCGTGCAGCAAATCAATCTTTTTCTCTGAACGTGGAAGTACTGCACCTTAACCGATGTCATGGGTTTCATAGCTTATTGTGCACCAAATGGCATCAATATTTAATGAAAGTACAGGGGAACATAAAAGCAAGATCATACTTAAAGTAAACGTCTGCATTTTTGAGCCTATGAAGAGAAGACTTTTTTAGAATTTTTTTTTATCCAAAATTCAAAGTCACAGTAGCAGAACTCCATTCTAATTGACTAAGAGGATTATAGGCCAATTTAATAAATCAAATTAATCTGCAAGTTTTACTGAACTCAATCATGTTGAACACATTTTTTTTTTTTTAGAGTTTTCTTCTTTATTAAACAGTTTTTAGTTGAGAGAGATAGGATAGAAGAGGGAAGATATGGAACGAGGGGTCTGGGCCAGACTCAAACCTGTGCTGTTGCGGGAAGGCCTCGTCTCAGGCATGGCGCATGTACACTTACTGCTGAGCCACCAGGGGACCTGCTAATATAGTATTTTTGATCCAGAAACTACATTTTTCTGAGTGTGCTTGAAATTGTCAATGGAGAGTGTTGCATCATCGCATATTTATGACATTTCACACCGAGTATTTTAAGGGTTAGTCTAATTGTTGGCAGGTGCATAGGACTGCTTCTGAACTAGAATTCTTCTCTTTGGGGTCTGTATTGAAATTTTTGCATTTCCCGGAAACATTCCTAATAGCACTGAAGAACTTATAAAGATTGTGTATTGGGGTGGGAGGGGGGAATGTGGTATTTGTTTCCTCACATGACCGATCTGCTGCACCTTCAGCTGCCTGACTGTAGGGGGCTAAGATGTAACATCACATCACATCACATTACAGGCATTTAGTAGACAGTCTTGTCCAGAGCAACATACAGCCCAGACTGCATAAGTTTCCACAAAACTACTGCAACCTTAGACATGACGAATGTCCCAATAGCAAGAAGTGATTTTATAATGGTTTTGCCCGTTTAGAGTGACCTGTGAAGAGAAACGCATTGCTAAAACAATCCAGACCAATAAAAAGCTTGTAATAGTAAATTCACGAATAGCCAAGCAAGACTAGTGTTAAACTGGCAATAGGATGGTGTATCTATCGGTGATCACTGGAGTTGGCAGTCCAGTGGTGCAGAACAGAACTGACCGCACTGTTGCACTGTAAAAATTTTGATCGGTTGGGCTGTCCCTGCCTTGTCACACTAGATCATTGGACTGAGCAGATTGTACCAGAAGCAGTGGTTGTGTAGTTAGTTCTCTGGTGCAGTGCGTGGATGAATTCAGCGCAGTGGTTGTGTTGCTCAACTAATGGTTACATGATCAGGACTAGCGGCTATTTGTTTCTCAGGCTCTGTAGGCGGCACAGTGGCTAGCACTGTAGCATCACAGCAAGAGGGTTGTGGGTTCAAATCCAGCCTGGGCCCTTTCTATGTGGAGTTTGCATGTTCTCCTTGTGTTCGCGTGGGTTTTCTCCGGGTACTCTGGTTTCCCCCACCTGCCTGCATCCTTACATGCATTATAGGAACACTCCTACTAGAACCCCCAACCAAGGAACTAGATTGATCCCTGGGCGCTGCACTGTGGCTGCCCACTGCTCCTAACTATAACATGGGTTAAATGCAGAGGACAAATTACCCCACGGGGTTCAATAAAGTGTATCTTATCTATCTTTGTAGGAGTCTGAGCTCGACAAAAGTCTGAAAATGATTAGTATAGATTCACCTCAACCCGAATTCCGAAATAGTTGGGACAAAGTGTAAATTGTGAATGAAATCAAAATGCAATGACTTTCAAATCACACCAGCCAGTATTTTATCCACAATAGAACAGAGATAACATAGCAAATGTTGAAACTGAGAAATTTTACAATTTCTCTGAATCTTTGGTGATGTTATGCACTGTCGATGATGAGACCTTCAAAGCCTTTGCAATTTGACATTGAGGAACATTGTTTTTAAAGTATTCCACAATTTTTTTATGCAAGCCTTCGCAGGTTGGAGAGCCTCTGGCCATCTTTACTTCTGAGAGACTCAGCCTCTCTAAGACATCCCTTTTATAGCCAATCATGTTACACACCTGATGCCAGTTAGCTTAATTACTTGCTAAATGTTCTTTCTGCTGATTCTCTTATATATTAATTGCTTTTTCAGCCTTTTTTTGCCTGTGTCCCAACTTTTTTGAGACCTGTTGCAGCCAGAAGATTTGAAATAAGCTCATTTTGTGGATAAAAATGTAAAATGTCTCAGTTTCAACATTTGAAATGTTATCTATGTTCTATTGTAAATAACATTGGCTCATGTGATCTGAAAGTCATTGCATTTTGATTTTATTCACAATTTACGCTTTGTCCAAACTATTTCGGAATTGGGGTTGTACAACTAAATATGGTCATGCCAGCAGTGAGAAATTATGGGGACACAAAACTTTTTAGATCTTGATTACAAATTAATTCCAAATCAAATTCGATCAATTTATTGAATGCTGTGAATCCCGATTTTTATAATTTGCTTGAATGAAACTGTTATTTTGCTTAAATTTATAAAACTTTTAATATCCCATATATTTTCTGCCACCAAAATGCTACAGAAACTTGTTTGGCCAAAGAAGGTTGCATGTTTTCATCCAATTGTTAATAGGGATGATTACATGTGAGATCATTCTGTCGATGGCGCATCTTGAATTGCAGTTGTAAACAAAATCAATAATTTTTTAATCCCTTTGGCGTCATGACTTGGCTTTCCGCCAAAACCTTGCGCTTTAAGGTTGCCAATAGTTACAAGGACTGCCAGAACGAGGCGCATTGACGTCAATGGTTGTCGGCGATTGGTCCTGACCTGTTTCCGGTAGGGCAGCCATCCAAGGACTGTAAAAACAGAGGAAAGAGGAGTTTGAGTGGGGAACAAATAGTCTCTAAAAGCTATTCAGCTTCGAATACCTTCGGTAAGCAAACGGAAATCAATTTTCAGAACGCATGCGTTTGATATTTCTTGCATTTATAGATGTCGCTCAAGACAGAAACATGCGACGTGACATTTTGTCGCTGTCGTCCGCATCTCCCGTTTGTTTTTATAGCGCAAGTTAGCTTAGCTGGTTATATTTTCAAGATGGCGTTGACGTTATCGGGGCTCTGCGGCCCTCGAATATATCCGTTATACTTCGAAAGTTTGGTTTTCCCTTGTCTGCGTGATGTGCCACGACATTTGAATGTTCATTTTGCAAACAGATGGACCATATTTGTTTGATTGAAATATCCCATTCGGCGAAAGTGGGAAGAGAGTGTCAACCTGCATTGACCGAGAGGTCGTAATCTACTCCATTTAGCTAGCGACGAACCAATATAACCTAACGGGTCTGGTCCTTAGTCGAAAAATGTCTCTTGTCAAGCCAAGGTCGTGGTGCACCGATGTCGGTGCTTTGGAAATATTGTATGGATAGTTGGCAAAAATGCCTGGCTTCACAAATGGGAAGTCCAGTTTCAATTTTCTTATACCTGTAGCTGTGCTGTGATGTGATGTCGTGCGGTATATATGGAATGGTGCCTTCGCTTCACCCCAGAGAATGAGCGCATTTTTCCCTTATTGAGTCAGATTTAAGATTACAGATCAACGCTGGTGATTTTTTAAATGTACTTATGATGCTGGCCGCATTTTAAAGATGAAATACGGCGAATAAAAAAAACCGTGGCGAAACTGAACGGGCCTACTTTTGCATTTTCCTCTGACATGTGCAGTGAAGTTAAAACTTGGTATGGAGATTATAGTTTGTTGTTCTGCTCCAGTCGCTAAAGGACAGTTTATACGCGCAGTGAGGTCATCAGTATCGTCCTGTGAAATTGCTCAGTGGGGTCTTTGTCCCGCAGTTCGCTCCAATTTATACCGCGGAACACAGGCAAAACCGGAGAACTAGATTCGACCTATTTTGACAGTACTGGCTTTTCTTGTCGCGCAACATGGGTCAGTCATGTGTGTGTTTGCCTCTGTTTTTATGAAAATTAACTAGTTGCACTACAGTAAACAATAAAAAAAATTCAGAATGCACCATCTCGCCCCTTCGAGCTATTGTGTTACACTTCAAGTGAAATTTTACTGACACTCGCTGTTTTATGGGTTCTAACTTGATGACCGCTTATTCTTGGCAGTGGGTACACACTGAAAGTATATTTACATTGGCTTTGCCACATCTGACCCGCATTGTTGTGTGGACACATCTTACACTGTACTGCGTAACAGTGGTTTGTTTTGTTTTTCCACTCACAATCGCCTGTATATACCCGTAAACAAGGCCGAGAACAAATCAGAAGCCTGGCACACGAGACCATGAAGAGAGGAAGCCGAATGAGGTCAGCTGATTGGTTCATCCTGCTTAAGACTCTGTTCTAATCCACTGCATGGATTGGCCCCGCAGTCTTGCATCCGACTATGGTCTGCGGTCCCTCAGCTCTGTCGTTGCCCAAAAATGAGAGGATTTCGGTCGTCTCGTGCCGACCACACATGCTCGATCAAGCCCCTCCTCTGGCTGTCCACTGGTTTATGTCTCGTGCAAGCCCAACTTTAAAAATAAAGAAATTGACAGCTGAAATTCCAAATTCCCTAATTTCACAAATTGAGCACTACAAACTGAGGAGAAAAATTATTTTTTTCAAGCATCTTCCTTTAATCGATTGACATTTCTGGAATCATTAAAATGGTTTGTTTGCCCCCCCCCCCCCAATTTCTCGAGATTCAAGGAATGCTTAATTTTACATTTTGAGCTGTGCACATCAACATTGTTTTACTAACCGCATTAAACAAGTTGACTGTTTTTTTTTTTTTTTTTGCATAATGCTCAACCTCTTGGCTGGATGTCTGGGATCAGTTTCAGAGCTGTCACTGAAACATTATAGTGAGTAAATGTCTCAAGATGCTGACGAATCTACAGTCTTATTTCACGTAATTGTTCGTGGTTGTTTTTTAAACACACGGTGTCTAGTTGAGGGCAGCACAGCGTCTTATTTTCTGCACTGCGTTTTAAAAGATACTTTTTTTCAACAAATATTTGGCACACTTTGACAGAAAATGTTTATATGAATGTAAAAGAAGTTACTCAGGAAGTATGTTGGATATAAAAACATTCTTTTGGAGAGTGCAGTTTTCCTGCTCCAAAACAGCTTATTCCAAAATGTCTTCTGATCTGAGTGTCCTTCATCAACTGAAGACAAGAGCAGTAATGTTTTTTATGGGATACTCCTTTTTTTTGTTTTGTTTTGTCTTTCAAGTTATTTCTGCCTAGAAATTTTCTGCCAAGCTTACGATAAGTAGAGTGCGACACCAAATGGCAAATTTCATGCATAAGTGACTATTAAACTGGGTAAATGTTAAATGATGTGAACTCTGATGAATAGTTGGAACAGAAATTTGGCCAGTGTTTCACATTCCCCTGGAAAAGCACCTACTGACCGCCCATTTGGCTGTTTGTTTATTGTTGTCAGGGTTTACAGCTGAGTGCTGTTATGTTGATCCATTGAGGTCGATCTCTGCTGTTGAAATTACAGCTTTTGTTCATTCGCACTGACGACAGACTGCATGCGGTTTTACTGGCTGGTTGATATCGCCAAGCAGCCTCCACCAGGCTTCATTTTCGAGACTCGCTTCCTGGCCTTGTGCGACTTGCTTGCAAGTGCCGCTACAGTTGGCTCCAGTGGAAATGATTCAAAACATGTTTGAAAAGTTTGCTGAAATGGTACAAGTGCTGACAAAATATGAAGTCGATCATTTATTCACACCCACTAATTTATTTGCTTTTTATATACTTTTTCCTGGTTTTATGTTTATGTGCATGCTGATTTGTTAACCCCATAAAACCTACAGACCCGTATTTTGGTCCGTCAAATGCAGCTGCTATATTCAAACCGATGGAACTTCAGTCCCATTTTAAATTCTGTTGGGGATCCCAAGGTTTCCAATTATCCAAAATATGTCCTGCTGAATTACTGGGAAATGTGTATGAAATGTTGTACAAGATCTATATTTACAATTTGATGAAATGCTGCGGCTATAAAAACATAGCATCCGGAGTTTGAGTATTTCTCTGAATGTAAGTGTAGCTTCAGTGAAGCGCAACAACCAGCAGATAGAGAAAATGTGTTGTCATTCCACAATATGAAAAAAATGCTTTTTTTCTGATTTTGAAGCTTCCTGAGGGAAAACTTCAGAAAAAAGAGAGTTTTTAGGGCGAAGCTTGTGATACACTTGGTGCTTATTATGTCACTGCATCCTGCATGTCTTGTGGTGGATTTGATGGCACTACTGCACTGACTCATTGCAGAGTTATTGCGAGGCCTGGAGACGACACTTCCATTGGTGTGTTGCCCTTGAATGGCTACTTTCAATAAGCCAGAATTTGAGTTAATCTTTTTCATCGAGGGAAACTTGATGTGTTGAATGACATTACTTTCCTTCCTTTGATATTTCAAAGTTGTCGCTGAATTTTTGTGAGCTTTTATTTGATTTTATTTGTTCTATTGTGAAAAACTTTTTGAGTTAAATGAAGTCACTTCCTGTTCCTCAGAGCGTAGCACATAAGTGGCTACCTTCCATATAGCCTGTATCTTATCTTTTCTTTAAATTGTCTGAAATTTATTGTATTGTTAGTAGAGCTGCTGATAACAGTTATTTTCATTGTCGATTAATCTGCTGATTTTTTTCTTGATTAATCGATTAATCGTTTATTCTATGAAATGTCAAAAAATTGTGAAAATTGCTCATCAGTTTCTCAGAGCCTAAAGGGAAGTGTTCGGATTGCTTTTTTTGTCCAACACCAGTCCAAATCCCATAGACTCTTCATTTATGATCATAAATAATAACGATAAGCAGTAAAATCTTTGCAGATTAGAAGCTGGAACCAGCAAATTTCAACTTTTTTTTCCATGAAAATGACTGAGATGATTCATCGATTATCAAAATAGCTGGCAACCAATTTTTGCTCAATCAGTTATTTGTCACAGCTCTTCCTAAAATACATCACCTCCTGTCCCTCAGCGTGTAGTGCTGCACAGACCAGTATTGTTTTTGTTTTCATTGTGTGAAACTGCTTGTGTTTGTATGACCTCACTTCCTGTCATGTCCTCGGCATCCAGTACAGCGGATCCGCGGGTCACCATGGCGTCGGGCAGCGAGGAGGAACGGAGTCTGCGGGAGTGCGAGCAGTACGTGCAGAAACACAACGTGCAACAGCTGCTGAAGGACTGCATCGTGCAGCTGTGCACTGTCCGCCCCGAGCGGCCAATGGCCTTTCTCCGGGAGTACTTCGAGAGGCTGGAGAAGGTGAGTGTGACTTAAAGTCAGGACGTGTTAAAGGGGTGGAGAGTTTTTAAAAGGGTTGCTGCTGTGACAGTTGCTTTAGTCCATGAGTACTTCGACAGGCTGGAGACGGTGAGTGTGGCATAGAGTCAGGATGTGTTAAAGGGGCGGGGGGAGTGTCTTAAAGGGGTTGCTGCTGTGACCACTTGCATTCTTCCGTGAGTACTTTGAGAGGCTGGAGACATTGGGTGTGGCATAGAGAGTCAGGATGTGTTAAAGAGGCGGGGAGTGTCTTAAAGGGATTGCCGCTGTGACCACTTGCATTCCTCCATGAGTATTTTGAGAGGCTGGAGAAGGTGGGTGTGGCATAAAGTCAGGACGTGTTAAAGGGGCAGGGAGTGTCTTAAAGGGGCTGCTTCTGTGACCACTGACGTTCCTCCACGAGTACTTTGAGAGGCCAGAGAAGGTGGGTGTGGCATAGAGAGTCAGTATCTGTTAAAGGGGCATGGAGTGTCTGAAAGGAGTTGCTGCTGTGACCAATGGCGTTCTTCCATGAGTACTTTGAGTGGCTGGTGAAGGTGGGTGGGGCACTCATCTTAAAGGGGCTGCTGCTTGGTCCAGTTTCCTTGCTCGTGGAGTAATTCATTTGGTTGGATAAGGTGTAATTAGAAGGCCTCCAAGTTAAGCTCTGATCAGTTTTGGTATGGATAATAGACCAAGGGTGTCCAGTCTCATCAGCAAAGGGCTGGTGTTGGTGGAGGTTTTATTTTAGTCCAGCGCTACTACACCTTATTGAACTGATTAATTAATCAGGATCTTCAGTCATGACCTAGATTAGTGGACTGGGGTGTGGTAATGTAGGGTTACCAAAAAAAGCTAGTAACCACACCAGCCCTTTGCGGGTAAGATTGGACACCCCTATGCCCCTAAGTGCCAAAGTGCCAAATGCACTTGGAAGCCTTTTTGTGTATTAATCATATTTTCAGAAGTCAGATTTATGCACGATGCACAAAACTGGTGGAATTCCCCGGTCTAAAGGACATCATTTGTCTGGAAGATTTCCCTGAGTGGACTTGAACACAGCTTCTGACCTTTTTAGAGTGGCCATCTAATCATGACCTGGAGGAGCCCTCCACTGGCTTAAAAAACCAGGAAGTATAGAACTCTCCTCCAGTCAGAGGATGGACTTAGACTAATGCACCAATCATGTTAAGCTATACTAAGGCAGTTTGGTATGACCTTCCAAACTGCTGGCAGAAAATACATGGGTCTCAATGCAATAGTCATGTGCTTATTGTATATTTGTGTTTTTGTTTTTTGGAAATGAACTGGCCATGCATAATGTGGATGGTGCTTTTAGAGTGCTGTTAATGTATGAGGCTTATAAGAAATGCAGTCAAGATAGTGCCAACATTTATGTACAAAGCCCAAAACCAGTGAAGTTGGCACGTTATGTAAATCGTAGATAAAAACAGAATACAATGATTTGCAAATCCTTTTCAACTTATATTCAATTGAATACACTGCAAAGACAAGATGTTTAATGTTCAAACTGAGAAACTTTATTTTTTTTTTTTGCAAATAATCATTAACTTAGAATTTAAAGGCAGCAACACATTGCAAAAAAAGTTGGCACAGGGCCTTTTTACCACTGTGTTACATCACCTTTCCTTTTAACGACACTCTGTAAACGTTTGGGAACTGAGGAGACCAATTTTGAAGCTTTTCAGGTGGAACTCTTTCCCATTCTTGCTTGATGTACAGCTTAAGTTGTTCAACAGTCCGGGGTCTCCGTTGTCGTGTTTATGCGCTTCATAATGCGCCACACATTTTCAATGGGAGACAGGTCTGGACTACAGGCAGGCCAGTCTAGTACCCGCACTCTTTTACTACGGAGCCATGCTGTTGTAACACGCGTGCAGAATGTGGCTTGGCATTGTCTTGCTGAAATAAGCAGGGCGTCCATGAAAAAAGACGTTGCTTGGATGGCAACATATGTTGCTCCAAAACCTGTATGTACCTTTCAGCATTAATGGTGCCTTCACATATGTGTAAGTTGCCCATGCCTTGGGCACTAATACACCCCCATACCATCACAGATGCTGGCTTTTGAACTTTGCGCCTATAACAGTCCGGATGGTTCTTTTTTCCTCTTTGGTCCGGAGGACACGACGTCCACAGTTTCCAAAAACAATTTGAAATGTGGACTCGTCAGACCACAGAACACTTTTCCACTTTGCATCAGTCCATCTTAGATGAGCTTGGGCCCAGCCGAAGCCGGGCGTTTCTGGGTGCTGTTGATAAATGGCTTTTCGCTTTGCATTGTAGAGTTTTAACTTGCACTTGCAGATGTAGCGACGAACTGTAGTTACTGACTGGTTTTCTGAAGTGTTCCTGAGCCCATGTGGTGATGTCCTTTACACACTGATGTCGGTTTTGATGCAGTACCGCCTGAGGGATCGAAGGTCACGGGCATTCAATGTTGGTTTTCGCCTTGTCGCTACGTGCAGTGATTTCTCCAGATTCTCTGAACCTTTTGACGATATTACGGACCGTAGATGATGAAATCCCTAAATTTCTTGCAATAGCTCGTTGAGGAGTGTTGTTTTTTTAAACTGTTCGACAATCAGCTCACGCATTTGTTCACTAAGTGGTGACCCTCGCCCCATCCTTGTTTGTGAATGACTGAGCATTTCAGGGAAGCTGCTTTTATACCCAATCATGGCACCCACCTGTTCCCAATTAGCCCGTCACCTGTGGGATGTTCCAAATAAGTGTTTGATGAGCATTCCTCAACTCTCTCAGTCTTTTTTGCCACTTGTGCCAGCTTTTTTGAAACATGTTGCAGGCATCAAATTCCAAATGAGCTAATATTTGCAAAAAATTACAAAGTTTACCTGTTCAACATTAAGTAACTTGTCTTTGCAGTGTATTCAATTGAATATAGGTTGAAAAGGATTTGCAAATCATTGTATTCTGTTTTTATTTACGATTTACACAACGTGCCAACTTCACTGGTTTTGGGTTTGTAAATATATCCAGCATAAAGCATGTGATTCTTACGAATGTGATAACTTAAATAAATCTGTTTTGTGCCATTTTACTTTGATTTATTCATAATGTGGAAAGATGAAAAGTGGCCTTAAGTCAGTCAGCTGATTGGCCCTGAGCCACAGGTATTGGCTGGAACATAAACTAAGTAGGTCATGTCCATTTTAATGTGGCCATTTGATGATGTTTTAAATCCTGGCTGCAAACCAGATCTCTCCTCATCAGACAGTAAAGGTGTATTGATTGGCAAAGGGTCAGAGGTTAGTCGGTCAGTCCTGTTGTTTGTGGTAAAACGTAGTTTGGTCGTGCTTGAGGTCGCGTGATTGAGGTCATCCCCCCCATTCTCCCTCTCTCTCCCTTTCTCTCTCTCCCCCTCTCTCATTTTCCCTCTGTCTCCCATTCTCTCTCTCCCCCCTCTCTCCCTCTCTCACCCTCTCTCTCTCTTTCTCTTCTCCCTCCCTCCCCCTCAATCTCTCCTCTCTCGCCCCCTCTCTCTCGCTTTCTCTTTCTCTCGCTCTCTCAATTATTCAGTTCAGTTCAATTCATATGCTTAATTACAAAGACATATTTCAAAATTCATGTTGCCAAAGTGTAATTTAACAAAACGGTTATGGTAACATACCATAGCAGACAGGTAAAATCTGTCCCAAGACAAGTGGCTTATCAGACTGCAGCTTTAGCCCAGTTTCAGTAACATGAACTTGGGAGTGCTGCTACTCCACCTGGATGCAGTGCTGGTCCATTGCTGGTGATTTATAACCTGTATTGATGATTAAATATTATGAAAAAGTTAATTAATTGTGATAAATGTCTCTCTCTCAGGAGGAGATGAAACAGCAGCAGCTGCAGCAGAAGCCCAGCTCTCGCTCGGACTCCCGCGAGGACGAGGTCTCTCCTCCCATGAATCCCGTGGTTAAGGGCCGCCGTCGCCGCGGCGCCATCAGTGCCGAGGTCTACACCGAGGAGGACGCCGCTTCCTATGTCCGCAAGGTGATCCCCGCGGCGACCGCGTATATCTGTTGCCTATGGGCGCAATCCCACAATGCACTTCGGACAGTAGTGCTTAGAATGGGATCTGTGTGCATGTGGTGTGAAGCATGCAACCACATGAGATTAGATAAATAAATGGTCTGTGTTGGTGTTGCCCCAGCTGGTAGTTCTTTTAATTTATTTTATTTCGTTGTGTCTTCTATTTGATGAGACGACGGCCTGGTGATGCCCTGGTAGGCAGGGTCCACGTTTGCCAGCAGTGCAGTTCGGCCAGTCGTGCTCGGAAAACTGCAGCCTTGCGGAGCTAATCGCACTAGCTGTCATGGTGTTATTTTTGTTTATAGTATGTTAACGCAGTACAGTAATGAAAGTATAAAATTACATAATGACAAATGGACATCATGCAAGAACATACCAAACTCGATTTTGTGTCTTGTTACGCATTATTTTCTCTCTATCTTCATTAATGTTAGTTTTATTGAAGCATAAGTTAAGATAAACTGAATTGGTTATTTTTTAGTCCTAATAACACACCGTTAAAGGTGTGTCTCTGACTACACTGGCACGCAGTCCTACAATGTATTTGGGATAAAGCTGGCCGGAATGGGGTGAAGACTTGAATACGCTAAGGAGCCGTGCTTAATGAAGCATTACAAAGAATTGACACAAGGATTGACTACAGTTATTATTGCCACCAGCTAATGTTATGGGCTTTGATGTGTAGAAGTCCTCAGGGCTCCCCAAATCACAGTCCTCGAGGGCTGAAAACTGCCGGTTTTCCTCCCTCCCTTTACCTGGAAGTCGGGTGTAATGACCGTTTGGCCAATCAGTGGCAATAACTGTTCACCTAATTGCGTGGAAGGACAGACAACCAGGACTGGCTTTGGATGTGAGGGCCAGATTTGGGGAGGCCCGGTATGAGCGAACCTGGCTCTGTTTCTTTAGGTTTTGTGAAGTTAGCCAGCTGCCCTGAGCCATTTTAATTCTGTCTCATCGCAGGTCATTCCCAAAGACTACAAAACGATGGCAGCTCTGGCGAAAGCGATTGAGAAGAACGTTCTTTTTGCCCATCTGGATGACAATGAGAGAAGGTAACGCTGGCATTTCAGAATTGTTTAATGACGAGTCGAGGTGGGGAAATTAAAGTGTCCATCTGTTGAGGAGGTTCATGATTCTGTTGCGGCTCTCTTTAGTGTGTGCCTGGTGTCACTAAATTATCACCTTTTGTTTCCTGATATTTCTGAGAAATGTTCTTTGGAAACCAATGAGGGGGGGGAGGGATGGGAATCTGTTTTCTTTCAATTGAAAATGGAACATGTTTGTCTGCTGTTCTGTAGTTTAATGTTCTACATATTAAAGTTAACAGTTAAACTTACTGCTCTTTTCTTCTTCTTCAGTGATATTTTTGATGCCATGTTTTCTGTCACCTACATTGCTGGAGAGACGGTCATTCAGCAAGGTAGAATTTTGCATTGCTTGTGGAATTTACAAATGTTGGCTTATTGAAGAAGTTGCAATTCACTAATTGTATGATTCCCCTCTCAAGGCGATGAAGGGGATAACTTCTATGTTATTGACCAAGGCGAAATGGATGTAAGTTTTGTGTTTTATTTAATTTGATCGGTAAATCAATGTTTATTAATGTAGCATTATTATTTCTCTGGGAATGTCTGTCATCTCAGCCTCACAAATTTATATCACCTGTGATTTTCGCGGAATTTTGGATTGCAGTTGTAGTCCAGCCCTGTTGGTGCGTCCTCCCTTAACGGGGCAACAAGGGCAGCCTAGCGCATTGGTTTCTAAGCTAAGTCTGTTAAGGACTCCTGTGTTTGCTAATGTTCGTTTCAGCCTCATTTGTAATCCCAGAAATGTTGCTAAGCGTTCATTTTTCTTAATTGCCTCTTTTCTTCTTTAGAGGTGTAATTTAATCTCTTAATTCATGTGATGACAAAAATGGCTCTTAATTCCGCAGAGAATAAAATCCCAGTGTTCATACTGAGTTTATTCGGCTGTATTCAGCTATATTCTGAGTTTAAAAAATGCTCCTGAATCTAATCCTTTCCCTTCACTCACCTGGGCTGGGAGAAGAAAGTCGTTCATTGGCTCGTTATTCACAGGTGTATGTCAATAACGAGTGGGTCACCAGCATTGGGGAGGGGGGCAGTTTTGGGGAGCTGGCCCTGATCTACGGGACGCCCCGAGCGGCCAGCGTGAGGGCCAAGACCAACGTGAAGCTGTGGGGCATCGACAGAGACAGCTACCGGAGGATACTGATGGTGAGTGTTTCTGCTCTGTATTTCTGACGCTGTGTTTAGCGCCAATAGCTTAGCTAGGCTTTACCGCAATGCTCTGGAAGTGGTGTTTATACATCATAGCTTAAGCTAGGTGAAAACGCTCTTTAAAGTAATGTTTAAAGTGGCACTGTCATGGCCGAGCATGCGTAATAATCTTGGAAAAAAAAACTTGCCTTTGTTTTTTTTTTTTTTTTTTAAGTTTGTCACTATTGAATATTGTTAGTTTAATGTTATATCACGGTTAACCATTGTTGCTAATTGTAGCTGTACTTACCAAAATGGAATTATTTGCTTAATGCTGGACTCCTAGGATATTTTAGTGTTTTTTTTTCTCTTTTAACCATCTATTTTGCTTGCGCAAACTTGGAGATGTTTGTTTGTGTGCAGCTATGTCTGGCCATTGATACAAACAGCTGAAGATGCTCTCCTATAACCTATGCATCCACTACATATGCTGGGAGGTGACAGTGCCCCTTTAAGGGCATATTGTGCTGAATTTTCTCCTTGCAAATATTCTACAACAATCCGCGCTCAGTGCTTCGGTGTGCTGATAACTTACGTCTGTAAGGGCGTGATACTTTTCTACTTTTGCATCGCATGGGAAAAGAGTGGGATCTGGATGCACACAGGAGGAGATGTGTTTAGATTCAAAACTGCATTAGCTGAATTTTTGAGATATTACCTGGCATTAGCTAAGAAAGAAAATCCCGTATACTGCACAGAGTATAGTATCGAGTTCATAGTGTCTACTGAATACCAGTAGTATTGAATTATACTATAATCTGTATTTGTCAATAATAGTCTGAGCTATTCTGCCCTACAAAGGCTAAGTGCAGTAACTACGTAATAATTTAAACAGCAAAAAAAATGGCTTCAGAATTAGTTTGCTGTCCCAACAAATGTATAGTCAGCACATTCATGATAGATTATGGTTAACTGACTTATCATAGTGTAATTTCTGGCCAAATAAATCCTGACCTCCAGATACCCTCAGACCCAAAGCTGTGTAACTCACATTTTACCCAAAATGTAGTTACTGCTCTTAGGCTTTGTAGGGCAGTATTGATATAATAACGGAACGATCAAACTGTCGTTTAAGCTCTGGAATTCTCTGTTTGGCTAATGGAAATGGGCAACTGCTGTAGATTCTTTAGAGAAACTGTAGCATAGTGTTGTGAATTTTGTGATTCAAATGTTTGTTGCATAAAATCAGTATAAAGAAATGGATCTTTTTTTTTTTTTTTTTTTACAGGGAAGCACTTTGAGGAAGCGTAAAATGTATGAAGAATTTCTCAGCAAAGTGTCGATATTGGGTGAGGATGAGACTGTTATGTCATGGCTTTTTTTTATTTTTTTTTTACATTCTGGGTGTCCTTCATTCTTTCCTGATGATTGGTTACATTTGTCTGGCATTGGTGTTACTGCTCATTCAATGGTTGATTTACGGTAATTGATGTTTTCATTTGACCAGTCATTCTGTAAAATTCTTCAGATTTTCCGTATATTTTCAAATGGATTTGCGATTGTGTATTGTTGGGTGCCATCTAGTGGAACAGCTCGTGAACAGAGAGCAGAAATTTTTTTTTTTAATTTTGTGATGCATGTTGGTTATAATTCAGATTTGCCTCCTGCCAATGTTTAAAGTTAGTGTTAGCAATGTTTTGATATGCAGAGTAATTTTCATCAATGAAGGTCTGTCTTTACTTAGCGTCGATGAATCAGTGTAGTTTATCTTCATTGCTATATTTGCTATGTAAGCTGGGCTTGATGTTTAAAATCATATGTAGCGGATACTTTGTGTGATTTGTGAATTAGCTCATCTGTGTTCTGTGGTTTTCCAAGTAACTTTTGGTGTGCTCCTATCGTATGTCTCTTTGGATGTGTTCGGTTTGTAAAGGAGAAATGCCATATCCTGATTGGCTGTTGGTCTCTGCAGAGTCTCTGGAGAAGTGGGAGCGCCTCACAGTGGCCGACGCCCTGGAGACGGTGCAATTTGAAGATGGACAGAAGATCGTTGTGCAGGGAGAGCCAGGAGACGAGTTCTTCATCATCCTCGAGGTGTGTGTGTGTGTGTGTGTGTGTGTGTGTGTGTGTGGGTGTGGGTGGGGTGGGGGTGTGGGTGCGGGTGGGGTGGGTGGGGGGGGCACTTTGAGAGCTGATCTGTGTCAATCATGGTGTTTCAGAGCTGATCTGTGTCTGGTGGTGTTACAGTGGACGTGTGACTCGCGTTACAGAGCTGATGATTTTCTGAATTCCTCCGCAGGGGTCTGCAGCTGTACTGCAGCGCAGGTCTGAGAATGAGGAGTTTGTGGAGGTTGGGCGTCTCGGGCCGTCTGATTATTTTGGTGAGGAATTGAACCAAATAGTTTCTTCCTTTTGTGCCAAACTTGTGTCCTGTGAATTAAATGCCTGTCAGTGTCCACCGTGGTGCTGACCTGTCGAATGTCCCACATCTGCTATTCTGTGAGACACTCATTCATGTGCATGCGGATTTATAAATGTACGTATACAGAGAAGTTTGCAAGGTATGTTATATTGCTTTTTTGCATTTAATTGCATTGAAGTGGAGTCCGTTTACCAGTGCGATGCACTGAAGTGGATACAATCTTATGCGCATACACAATCACACACACGTGTGAGCTCCTCTCCCAAACTCACGTCTGAATGTGTGCATGTGTATGTGTTTTTTTTTTTTTTTTTTGCACGTAAAACAGATTGGAATAGGATATGGGGAATGGGGTATGGTATATGGGTGTGGTATATGGGGAATGATGTATGGGGTATGGTATATGGGGAATGGTATATGGGTATGGTGTATGGGGTATGGTATATGGGTATGGTGTATGGGGTATGGTATATGGTGAATGGTACATGGGTGTGGTATATGGGGAATGGTATATGGGTGTGGTATATGGGGAATGGTATATGGGTGTGGTATATGGGAAAACTTTGGGTGTGTTATTTTTTTTTTTTTATAGGTTTGTATCTGGGGAATGGAATATTGTTATTTAATGTTGGTATTACGGGGTATATATTGGGTGGTATTGTAGGGCTGCAATACTTAAATAAATGGAATTATTTGCTTAAAAGTGGACTGCCACTATGATATTTTAGGCAAAGGAGATTATTTTAACCATTTATATTGCTTGCATAAAACTTGGAGATGTTCATTTGTGTGCAGGAAGATGTCTGATTTGAAGTCAAACAGCTACCATGCTCTCCTGGACAACCTATGCATCCACTACATAATTACCTTAAATCAATTCCAGTGCCCCTTGCCTAACTTGCAATCAAGCCGTTTATTCAGCCAACTGCAAATCAAAACCAACAATCCGCCAATAATGATTAAGAAGAGATAACTTAGAAGCTGACAGACCTAACCAGGCTGCTGTGTTAGGGAAAAAGAATGTTAATAATCTGAATAAATAGCAGACCTCTGATTCAAAACTGCATTAGCTGAATTTTTTGAGATCATTACCTGGCATTTCTAAAAACAAAATTAATTTCAAGATAGCCTTGGTTTTAAGCGTTTTTAGTGTTTGACTGAATACCAGTGTAAAACATTATACTATAATCTGTATTTGAATAATAGTCTGAGAAATTATATTTTTAAATTTAAGTGCAGACAAATACAGCAAAGATTTAAACAGCAAACAAGTTCAGACCTAATTTGTGCCGCAAATTTGTTGCATTTTTTTATTTGATAATTGAACAAGATTAATTTAAAATAGAATAATTAATAGCTCTTGATTTTGGTTAATTTTGACCTCTAATAGCCAACAGTGAAGGTGGAAAACATTTTGTTTAACTAGACGAACTTACCCAAAATGTTAGTTTTTTTAATCTTAGTTTGACAGAATGATAAAACAAGAAATGATCTAACAGGTTCAGGCAAATCTGTCTGTTTCTCTGTTCATTTAAATTTCAAAATGTAATAAACAAAACATATTCAAATAAATCAGACTGTCAACCTAGTTAGATGTTAATTTGTTTAATCAAATGTTTGATTGCAAAAATGAGCAAAAACAATGGGGATTTTTTTTTTTTTTTTACAGGTAGAAGATGATGATTTTCCTGAAATGTTAACTTTGTTTTTTTCAGCAAAGGTCGATATTGTATGTGTTTGAGACTGTTATTTCCAGTTTTTTTTTATTTTTTTTTACATTCTGGGTGTCCTTACAATTTCTTTCTCACGATGATTGGTTAAACAAAGTGTTTTCATTGGTGTTAGGCTATTTAGATGCTCAAAAGCAACCAAAATAAACAGTTTTAATTACTTTATTTGAAATCTTGTTCAATTATCAAATAAACAATCAAATGGATTTGCGATTGTGAATGTGTTTGCCAAGTCATCTGCTGCAACAGTCTATTGCAGCAATGCAGAAATTTTTTTTCAAATTTTGTGATCGCATATTGGATAATTCATTTTTTCCACCTGCCATATTTTGAAAGTTTTAAAAAGCAATGCCATTTAAAATGGTTTATTTTTCATCAATGAAGGTCTGTCTTTACTTAGAGGTCTGCTATGATTGAATCAGTGTAGTTTATCTTCATTGCTATATTTGCTATGTAAGCAGGGCTTGATGTTTAAAATAATATGTAGCCTGGTTTGGTGATTCTGAATTCTCATCTATGTTCTGTTAATTTTTATTGGTAATTTTTGGTTTTGATCAGTCAGTTGGCTGAATAAATGGCTTGATTTGTAAAGGAAATGGGGAATCCTGATTTATTGTTGGTAATTATGCAGAGTCTCTGGAGGCTGTCCAACCTCACAGTAATTGACGGACTTCAAATCAGTTTTCTTCGGAAGATTTGAAATGGACAGATTAGGTATGTGTGTGGTAGAAAGGGGAATGGTTCTTCATCATCCTCATAGTGGCAGTTAGTGTTTGTGTGTGTGTGTGTGGGTGTGGGTGGGGTGGGTGCAGCCTTAAATGGTATATGGGGTGGGGTATATGGGTGGGTATATGGGGAATGGTATATGGGTGTGGTATGGTGTTTGGTATATGCTGAATGGTATATGGTGGTGGTATATGGGTGTGGTATATGGGTGGTATAGAGCTGATGGTTTTCTGAATGGTATATGGGGTGGGGTATATGGGGTAATGGTATGAGAATGGGTGTGGTATATGGGGAATGGTATATGGGTGTGGTATATGGGGAATGGTATATGGGTGTGGTTATACCAAATATGGTATATGGGTGTGGTAAATGGGGAATGGTATATGGGTGTGGTCATGTGGAATGGTATATGGGTGTGATATGTCGAATGGTATATGGGTGTGGTATATGGACAATCATTCATGAGTGTGGTATATAAATGGTATATGGGTGTGGTATATGGGGTATGGTATATGGGTGTTTTATATTTAATGGTATATGAAGTGTGGTATATAGGGAATGGTATATGAAGTGGATGGTATATGGGGAAAATCACACATATGGGTGTGGTATATGGGGAATGGTATATGAATGTGGTATATGGGTGTGGTTTATTTTTTTTTTGGTATAACAGAATGGAATAGGATATGGGGTATATGGGGAATGGTATATGGGTGTGGTATATGGGGAATGGTATATGGGGTGTGGTATATGGGGAATGGTATATGGGTGTGGTATATGGGGAATGGTATATGGGTGTGGTATATGGGTATGGTATATGGGTATGGTATATGGGGAATGGTATATGGGTGTGGTATATGGGGAATGGTATATGGGTGTGGTATATGGGGAATGGTATATGGGTGTGGTATATGGGGAATGGTATATGGGTGTGGTATATGGGGAATGGTATATGGGTGTGGTATATGGGGAATGGTATGGGGAATGATATATGGGTGTGGTATATGGGCTTAAATCAATTCCCGTACTTTGCCTAACTTGCAATCAAGCCGTTTATTCAGCCAACTGACTGATCAAAACCAAAATGTGGCCAATAATGATTAAGAAGAGATAATGAGAAGCAGACAGACCTAACCAGGCTGCTGTGTTAGATTGAAAGAATGTTAATAATCTGAATAAATAGCAGACCTCTGAATTCCACCTCTTGTAGAATTTTTACATATCATTAAAAAGATTTCTTAAAAACAAACCATTTCAAGATAGCCTTGGTTTTTAAGCGTTTCAAAACATACACGAAGTGGAAAACATTTTGCGAAGCATCTCGAGCGTGAAAGTGAGAGAAATTATATTTTCGCATTGCACGCAATAGACAAATACAGCAAAGACTTGGCAAACAAGTTCAGACGAATCTGTGCCGCAAATTTGTTGCATTTTTTTATTTGATAATTGAACAAGATTAATTTAAAATAGAATAATTCATAGCTCTTGATTTTGGTTACTTTTAGAGCGTCTAATAGCCAACAGTGAAGGTGGAAAACATTTTGTTTATGCGTATCGAACTTCACGTAAATTGTTAACGCATTTGCACGCAGCGCAGCAGAATGTAAAACAAGAAATGATCTAACAGGTTCAGGCAAATCTGTCATGTTTCATGGTCATTTAAATTTCAAAATGTAATAAACAAAACATATTCAAATAAATCAGACTGTCAACCTATTTAGATCGTTAATTGAGCGAATCAACTGTTTGATTGCAAATTGAGCAAAGCAAATGGGGAGGGGGTGAGAGCAATTGTCGGGTAGAAGATGATGATTTTCCTGACCTTAACTTTGTTTTTTCAGCACGCAATTTACCTGTATGTGTTTGCGAGATTATTTCCAGTTTTTCATTTGGTCGCACCGCGTGCTAATGCAGTTACAATTTCTACATCTCACGTTTGATGCGCTTAAACAAAGTGTTTTCCACCTTCACTTTAGGCTATTTAGATGCTCAAAAGCAACCAAAATAAACAGCCATTAATTACTTTATTTGAAATCTTGTTCAATTATCAAATAAACAATGCTCCAAATTTGCGTTTGCCTGAATGTGTTTGCCAAGTCTTTGCTGCACTTGTCTATTGCGTGCAATGCGTAAATAATTTCTCACTTTCACGTTCGATATGCTTTACAAATTTTTTCCACTTCGTGTATATTTTGAAACGCTTAAAAACCAAGGCCATCTTAAAATGGTTTATTTTTAAGGAATCTTTTTAATGATAGGCTATGTAAAAATTCTACGAGAGGTGGAATTCAGAGGTCTGCTATTTATTCAGATTATTGACACTCTTTCAATCTAACACGGCAGCCTGGTTAGGTCCGTCTGCTTCTCATTATCTCTTCTTAATCATTATTGGCCACATTTTGGTTTTGATCAGTCAGTTGGCTGAATAAACGGCTTGATTGCAAGTTAGGCAAAGTACATGGGAATTGATTTAAGGTAAGCTAATTATGCCAAGGCGATGGAGGCTGTCCAACCTCGCTGGTAATTGGCGGACTTCAAATCAGTTTTCTTCGGAAGCATTTCAAATGACCGCATTAGGTATGTGTCATAGAAAAGGTAATAAAAAGTTTCGTGTCTGCCTCATAGTGGCAATGGTTTTATTATTGGGTAACCGCGATTCCGTTTATCGTGCAGCCTTAAATGGTATATGGGGTATGGTATATGGGTGTGGTATATGGGGAATGGTATATGGGTGTGGTATATGGGGTATGGTATATGGGGAATGGTATATGAGTGTGGTATATGGGTGTGGTATATGGGGAATGGTATATGGGTGTGGTATATGGGGAATGGTATATGGGTGTGGTATATGGGGAATGGTATATGGGTGTGGTATATGGGGAATGGTATATGGGTGTGGTCTATGGGTATATGAGTGTGGTAATGGTATATGGGTGTGGTATATGGGGAATGGTATATGAGTGTGGTATATGGGGAATGGTATATGAGTGTGGTATATGGGGTATGGTATATGAGTGTGGTATATGAGAAATGGTATATGGGTGTGGTATATGGGGAATGGTATATGGGTGTGGTATATGGGGAATGGTATATGGGTGTGGTATATGGGGAATGGTATATGGGTGTGGTATATGGGGAATGGTATATGAGTGTGGTATATGAGAAATGGTATATGGGTGTGGTATATGGGGAATGGTATATGGGTGTGGTATATGGGGAATGGTATATGGGTGTGGTATATGGGGTATGGTATATGGGGAATGGTATATGAGTGTGGTATATGAGAAATGGTATATGGGTGTGGTATATGGGGAATGGTATATGAGTGTGGTATATGGGGAATGGTATATGGGTGTGGTATATGGGGAATGGTATATGGGGAATGGTATATGAGAAATGGTATATGGGTGTGGTATATGGGGAATGGTATATGAGTGTGGTATATGGGTGTGGTATATGGGGAATGGTATATGAGTGTGGTATATGGGGAATGGTATATGGGTGTGGTATATGGGGAATGGTATATGAGTGTGGTATATTGGAGTGGTATGTGGGGAATGGTATATGAGTGTGGTATATGAGGAATGGTATATGGGTGTGGTATATGGGAATGGTATATGAGTGTGGTATATGGGGAATGGTATATGGGTGTGGTATATGGGGAATGGTATATGAGTGTGGTATATGAGAAATGGTATATGGGAATGGTATATGGGGAATGGTATATGAGAGTGGTATATGGGGAATGGTATATGGTTGTGGTATATGGGGTACGGTATATGGGGAATAGTATATGAGTGTGGTATATGGGTATGGTATAAGGGAATGGTAGGTTCTTGTCATTGTTATCATCAGTGTGATGCGTTTCCTCTGGAGCACTGAGCTTCTGGCAAACTCTGACCACCCCCCCCCCCCCCTCGTTGACCTCTGACCTGCAGGTGAGATCGCCCTGCTGATGAATCGCCCTCGTGCCGCCACCGTGGTCTCCCGCGGGCCGCTGAAGTGCGTGAAGCTGGACCGTCCCGCGCTTCGAGCGCGTCCTGGGGCCCTGCTCGGACATCCTCAAGAGGAACATCCAGCAATACAACAGCTTCGTGTCCCTGTCCGTCTGAAAACCAACACGACAGTCCCCCAGGCCCCTCCCCACTTTCTGCAGGGTCCACCAATCAACTCGCTTTATTTTTCTTCTTCTATGCTTTGTGTTTAATTATTCTTCTTCTGTTTTTTTTTTTTCTGACACCCAGCCCCCAGCCTTCATCATGCCCTGTCCTTATTTTATTCCTCTTTCTGTCTGTCAGGCTTCTTAATGATGACCCGAGGGGATGTTTCGCATTTCGACGTCCCGAAGCTTTCTATAGCGCTTGTAGGCCTCACTGCTGTGGCTTTCTCTTCTGGGCAGAGGAGAATATTCTCGGTGTAGCTTGAAGTTCCACTTGCTTTCAGAGTGATTGTAGGGCAGCGGTATGAAGTCAAACAAGAAAAATGAGACAAGATGACAAAAAAAAAGCACTGAAACTGAACTACCACGTTGGAAGCTCTTGATCTGACCTGTCTGTTTGAGATTTTGTAGTCTGCAGTCTGTATCTCCTAAGTTAGGCTATCATTTCTGAGTGGCTGTTCGTATTGAACGAGTGGTAAGAAACAACATAATGACATGCTGTGTTTTATGATGACTTGCTCATGAAGAGTGTTGGTTCGCGTGTGCATATGTAAGATGAGGACAAAAAAAGATATATTTTATTGAACCCCATGGGGAAATTCGTCCTCTGCATTTAACCCATCCTTGTTACGTAGGGGCAGTGGGCAGCCACAGTGCAATTCCTGAGGAATCCCAAACATGACATAGTTTACACTGTTTGTGGTGAACATGTAACAGGATTTTTATCCACCAGCTAGTATTAATTGCGGCGACAAGGTCCAGTGTGTTTATTCATTATGGAGAGTAAATTTATTTTAAAAAATTGCATTGAAAACCAGCTTTTCCCATTTTCCAACCCATTTTGCCCTCCACCGTGTTCCGTACCTGGGTGTCTCTTGCTCGTCTTGATCTTTTTAAAAAATGTCTTTTATATTATTTATGTTAAACTGAAAGAGAGCTGAGGAGCAGTTTCCTGCAGGACATTGCCTGTTCTAGGAATTATGGCTTCAAGCCAGTGCCAAATGTTACGGGCTGCTCCCGATTCTGTTGGAAAGCCTGGGTCTTGCAGGAAACCGGCGCTCATTTATACTCTGTTTTTATGCTCATGACTGAAGATTTGTGACTACGTGGGGTTTTTGAAGGTACTCGTTTCAGGTCCGTCACGGCCGAATATCCACTTAAGGACCATGGCGTTGGGCGAGGTAGTTGCGATGTTTTGGCCGAGTGCGTCGGTTTAATTTTGAGAAAGGGAAGGTGGGGAAACGAGGTGATGGTCCGTCAAAAAAAAAACATAAAGAGGTGATGGTCTGTCGAGTAGGCTAGAGTCAGGGCGCCGTTCGTACGAATTCTGAGAAGTGGCTCGCTCTCGCTATGAACCCATGCTTGGATTTTCGCGATGTGAGGCTGCGCTCCTGCCCGGGGAGCAACGCGCGATTCCCGATGCAGTGCGACGAACAGGCTCAGCACTTCTCCCCGACTCTCATCTCTCAACTCGCGAGCTGGACCTGTTTAAACTGTGCAGAAGAGAAGTAACGCCAGTCGTTAAGCGGCTGTGCGGCTCGCTGTCACAAATTTCGCTATTCGTTTGGACTGGCGAGCGGCTTTATGAGAACACCGGGTTTCGACTGAAGCCCGATTGTGATTGATCCTGTTCAAGTCTTAAAACGTGTTACAAGTATTTACCCATTTCCTGTTACGTTTCTTCGTATACACCAAATGTTTATTCAAGTTACACAGTTCCGTAATGTATATGAACATGGAATTTCTATTATTATTATTATTATTATTATTGCTATTAATACTGTGTATGGAGTTAGAGTAGTAAAAATAGATAGGACTGAAAGCAGGCTCTTACGAGTGAACATTATTTTTTAAATGCCTATTTTTCCATAAATTCGCTCTATTTTGTGTGCCTGGTGGCATGATTCTCAAAGAACTCCCCCAGAAAAAAAAGCCCTTCTCTCATTGGTAGTGTTCAGGTATTCGGATACGAGGGATCCATGTTGACGCAGATACAGTGTAGTCCATGAGAATTTGCACAGTTACACTGTCCAAATACTTATGGTATCAACTGTACATTCAGATTCCTTTCCTGCTCATTGTTTAAGAGTTGCTCTCGCTGGGCGATGTCTCGCAAAGAAATTTTCTCCACAGCACAATGCCATACTGGGACGTTAGAGTTTGCAAACAGGCTGGGAGTTGCTCGTGCGTATATTGATACGCGGGGGGGAGGGGGAGGTGAAGCGAAGCTCTGGTTTGCATGACGAGTATTGTTTGGGGGTGCCTTATACGCAATTCAACCTCCTGCCAAAGTGTATTCCGTTTTACATGCTTAAACACTGAACTGGAAAGTACCGTGTTACACTGTAATGTTACAGTTTGTCAAAAAAAAAAAGTGCCTGCATTCTACGCTCTAGTGGGAATGAACCCGTCCAGCTCATTCCAGAATGTCTTTTTCCGGAATAGTCAACATGGCTGCCCGTGTTTAATCATCCATTGTGTATTTTTTATTTTTATTTTTTGATGGGGGGGAACGCAAACAAGAAAACAATCAAGAAACTATCATTATTATCTCATGTTTTCACCGAGCAGAACTGTACAAGTGTGGAGTTGTGCGCTACCTGCCTCTGACTTGTATAATGCAGCTGAAAGTCTCTAATGTGTTCCCATGGTTTCCTTTATTTACCATGACAAATGGTCAGATGTAAATTGAGGTTTATGTTCAAATAAAACTCCATAAACCCTTTGAACTATGACTAACTGTGTCTAAGATTCTTGAAATTCAGGGACTTGTTTGCCTACATTTACTTCACTCCCATCTGCTTCCACACAGTAAGTTGTTGCCTAGTGCAGCAACTGGGTTGATTTCAGGTTGCCTCTATTGTTGCAAACCAAAATTGTAAAGAAAATATTGAAGTACCTCTTGTAAAAATGTATTTCAGTGGATTAAATTTTCCTACTGGGTAGCAGGTTGGGTCCAAGTACTTTCAAGTACTTTTGAGAATTGTATGCAAGCATTTTTTTTTTTTTTTTTTTAACATACCATAGTGCTTGTATTTGTATCTGAGTACTACCTAATAATGCCTAATATTAGGCATTAGGCCTAATAATAAGTACATATCCTTGTATCCAAGTACTTTTCAAATACTTGACCAATCTCTGTCAGCACTTAGGAGACAGATTGGTCAAGAACTTTGAAAAGTACTTGAATACAAGTACAAGTACTTTAGGCATTAAGAGGAAGTACTCGATACAAAAACAAGCACTTTGGTATTTAAAAAAAAAAAATACTTTCATCCAATTCTTGGAAGTACCTGAACCCAACTCTGCTGGGTAGTAATGTTGACACTCTGCAAGAAGGTTGTTGCACATATGCACAAGAATGTGTGTATATGTGTTTTTGTGTGTGTGAGTGAGAGGATGAGTAAATGTGTGCGTGTGTGTGAGAGAGTGAGGGGATGAGTGAATGTGTGTGTGTATGAGTGAGTGAGGGGATGTGTGTGTGTGTGTGTGTGTGTGTGTGTGTGTGTGTGTGTGTGTGTGTGTGTGTGTGTGTGTGTGTGTGTGTGTGTGTGTGTGTGTGTGCGTGCGTGCGCTCAAGGTGTGTTAGGGCTGTCCGTATGTGTCCTGAGTGTATCTGCTGCTCTAATTCCAGGTTCAGTTTTTTCATGTATCAGGTAAGGGTTTTACGTATCACTATATTATTTATTATTGTTATTTTTGAGATTGATGATATGCCTGATGGGATTGAGGAGGACCTGTCAAATTTGGCTCCTCCTCTTTTCTGTTCAGAGAAGAATTTACTGCAGCAAGAAGGGAATTATATGACAATTTGGGCCAGTTTGTTTGGCATCGATTAATTTTAATTTAGACTAAATTCAATTTTCAATGGAAAATTTTTATACAAAGCCCTGTTTATTCCATTTATTCTAGAACTACTGTTAAGCTTTGTCTGGCCCTTTGAGAATAGTTTTGAAGTGTTTTGCCAACCTTCCATCCTCTCGTTTGGTGATATTTTGTGTAATGTTTTAATGTTTTAGCTCGTCTTATTCATGCTGATCACTATTTTCTTCTTCCGAATAGAGTAGGCCTAATTAACTCCAATTTTGCATTGTTGACGATTTCTGCACTTGAAGAGTTTAATGCCGTTTACCTATTTCAGCTTGGAAAGTGAATATATTGCCGCGAAGAGAGAACCCACTTCTGACGTTTGAAACGGAGGATCAGCCCAGATGTCGCCACCACAGTACGTATAATTTCGAGTATTCACTCAAAAAAATGAAACCCTATGAAATGTTAGATTTACTAAATAATGTTATGTCAACTGGTTCCACAAAACTGAGTTAAGTACATTCCACTCAATGCAATTAATTAAGCTGGCCAAATAAATGTCAGGAGTCAAATATAGGTTCCGCAAAGCTATTGCGTGGAACCAGTTGACATAACATTATTAAGTAAATCTAACATTTCATAGGGTTTCATTTTTTTGAGTGTTGGCACACCACTGAAGCATCCATGTAGTTCAATCGCTTCAACTGCTTTCAGAAGAAGTTTTCTCTTTGAACGGCTGAGTGATAGTGTTTTTGTATTCTCAAGCATTTTAACCTCGTTTATTGCAATGATACGTGTAACGGGAATTGAACTGCTTCTAACTGCGTACTTAGGCCACACATGTAATTTGAGAACTTGCTCAGGACCCTTGCACAATGCACATCTATCGTCAAGGGCTCATGGTTTCTTTTGAAATTGCGTATAATTGTCCATTTTGATATCTCGTTATATTTGTGCATTTATTTCTAGTTTATTACCATCAGCCTCACCAATTCATTACGTCATCATGTGCTCGAATAGGCGCTCTAGGCCCCTCTCCATGTACGTCGCGGAGTATGATCACTCATCTAGGATCAGTGTAATCTCTTACTGTCAGTGGATGAGGTGCTAAGGCGGGTCGGGGCAATTGGTCTTCGATGCTAATTATTTAAGGGGCTTCATGAATACGGGTCCCGATTTGATGAGAGAAAAGGTTTGAGTGAGGTTGCCTGCCACTTTAAACAGGCTCGTTCTTTTCCGGAGGATTCGGTCATTTTCGGTGCGCATCTTGCCGCTGCAGCTTGTGCGCTGAGTGGAACGGACCTGTTATTAATACTGATAATATCTCATCTCGGGCGAAATAGTGTGCCTTGAAATAGATTCCATAGTCTGCTGATTGACATCACCTTCTACTCTGCAAATGCAAGCCATTAAATGCGTGGTTGTCGGCGATGGGTAAGAGCGAATATTTTTGATTTTTCGTTCGTATTTCACCGTTTTCTGCGTATTTCCAGGCGTTTTCGGGGAAAGCAATTGTTGCAAGAAGGGCTGCGGCCGGAGTCGGAGCAGAATGGTTAAGGCGCTGGGTGATTGGTTAACTAGCAAACCTGATGGCTTGATTCATGATCATAAGCGTTTGCAAGGATTAGTTTTCGGGTAATTCTGATGTAATTGTTTTAGTGTTACTTACACTGAGTTTTGGTGTGGATTTGAATATTATGGCCATAATGATGGCTTGAGAAACAGTAGGTATTGTATTTCCCCGTGCGCAAAATGTGCAATAAACGAGATTAAATCTCAACTTCAAAATGACAAGATGTTTGTCTGAATGGCTCTGCATGTGATATCTTGTGAAATACGATAAAACTCGTTATTTTATGCAGGGGAATCGCTGCTCTCTCAATGAAATAGTATTTTATGCGCAACTGTGCGCCAAAGCGAGCCCACCGCGTTGTGAGCCGAGCACATTCTAAAATGCGCGACATGGAATGATGTAATGTGTTCACACCTACACGGCGATTACCCTGAATTCGTAACAGACCTGGTTCTGCCTCACGCTAGGTTGTTATAATACGCTTAATTTTTTTGTAAAGATATTGGGGGCGCTCTTCGTCCACAAATTCGATCATTTCTGACTTATTTGGCGTTATAAATTTTCATTCGTTTCTCTGAAATAGCGCTGCGAAAAAAAATAGGACGAAGGCACGTGGGTCTGGGCGGGCTGGAGCGGAGCCAGGCTAGACTCGAGATGTGCGAAAAAGAGTGAATCTCGCTAAAATTCCGAAGCACAGATTATTTATTTCTGTATTTCCCTTTAGCAATTCTTATCAGCAGGAAAATTTAGGTTTCAATGGGACCCCAATGGATTAATATGAGTCAAGTATTAGCTTTATCTGGTTGTTTGTGCAGCACCTAAAGTTGTTGAGGTGAATTCAATTTTCAGTTCATTTTTGGTCAAATCAACTGTCATTTTTTTCCCAGGTTATTTGCGGATTATGGACCATGAAAAAGATAAGATTCCCCACCATTGTCTCTGTACTTCCTAATTTGATTGATGGGTCAAACGCATCGGACCGGGTGTGGCTTTTTTTTTTCAGCTATCATGGAATTCCTATCCAGTGTTTGTGGTATCTCACTGACTTCATATAGTGAACACATTCTGTACTGTTCATGCTACAATCTCTCTCTCTCTCTCTCTCTCTCTCTCTCTCTCTCTCTCTCTCTCTCTCTCTCTCTCTCTCTCTCTCTAAGTCATTGCTTTTGAGCTGAATTGCATTACATTTAGTTACCGGCTATCATTAGCATTAGAGTGTTCGGTTGAGATCATTCTAATGACATAATTCTTGGTGACCTCACTGCGACTTGAGATGGTACGACTGCAGAGTCCGTAGAATTAGAAAACACGGCTACCGTGAACCTTACTGTGTGGAATTCTGTGGTTTTTCTTTTAAGATGTTGCTGCAGTTTATAATAGGAATTCAGTCTTAGAGAAAATGGCACCCGTCATTCGCACTGTCCTGACCATAAGGACCCGATAACATTGTCCATTCTGCTGTTTTTAATTCAATAGTAGAGTCATTCTTCCAGGGAGCAGGGATGGGAAGCAGTAAGTGAACTCCAGGCAATGAATGGTTAACCTTTGAGAAGGTGTTTCAGTCACATGACTAGTCGAAGCTCCACCCCCCAAGCTCTGTTTTTGAGGCTCAGGGGCTCAGGAGGAGATGGCGAGTGCCTGCACTGCTGGATTACTTCGGCTGTGGTCATGTGATGTTGGCCCTGTCTGGTCCTCACTCCTTATCTCCTGCCATCATGACTTCTCTCTCTCTCTCCCTCTCTCTCTTTATCTTTTTCTCTCTCTGTCACATTCCCCTCCCTCCCTCTCTCTCTCTTTCTCTCACTCTCATATCACGCTGCTGGTCCCTGCTTATCGCCTGTCCATCACAACATCTCTCTCTCTCTCGCTCTCTCTCTCTCCGTCTCTCTATAATCACTCTGCTAAAACCCTCCTTACACATCCCTCCATCATTTCATCTCTTTCTCTCTAAGGGTGCTTTCGCGCTACACCCTAAGGTCCAGTTCATCTGGTAAGTGTGAACACAAGAACACTATGCTCGGGCACAGTACGCGAGTCCGCTTGGAAGAGGTGGTCTCTGGTACAGTTCATCCTTACTCCTGCTAAATGTGAAAGCAACCGTACTTGAGACGAGACGGGGGGACAATCGTACCTCGTGTGAAAGCGCCCGTAAATCACCTCCAATCATGTCTCTCTCTGCCTCGTCATCTTTCTTTTCTCCAAATGCCCTCTCTTCTCTCCCTCCCCTCTTGTTTCCCAGTTTATGGTGTGTGTGTGTGTGTGTGTGTGTGTGTGTGTGTGTGTGTGTGTGTGTGTGTGTGTGTGTGTGTGTGTGTGTTGTGTTTTGTGTGTGTGTGTTTGTGTGTGTGTTTGTGTTTGTGTGTGAGTGTGAGTGTGAGTGTGTGTTTGTTCTCAGCATGCCATCTCTAAGACTCCTCCCGGCCCAAACTTCACACCTTCAGTTGTTAGTCACAGCAGTATTGCCCATTCCATCCACCACCTCCTCCATCTCCCCCCCCTTGGGCAGCTAAGGAAGTGTGTTCGCCAAAGCAAAGTAAAGCTGACTGTACAGTGAATTACTCTACTTTCATTTCTCCGCTGTACAATCATGTGTCTCAAAGGCATTGGCAGTACCAGTTAAATTTAGTTATGAGGGCTCTGTCTTGATCAGGAGAACTGGCAGATTTATCAATAACCAACGGGAATATTGGGCAGGATATGGCATGCAAGGTATGTGCATCCATTGTGCAACATGCCCGACCGCCGAAGTTCGTTTAATGTACGCAACAAAAAATTAGACAGCTGAAACCCGTGATCTTTTGGTTTTCGAGAACAATGCCTTACCACTTGGCTACTACGCCTGATCTCCCTTAATTGAATGCCACAATCACCAGATTTGCCGTACTCTAGAATAGAATCCTATTTTTTAAGAAAGCAGTTACTTCATGAGTTGAATTTCAAAACGGGAATTCAGAATCTGTTTTGGCTTTGAAAAACGTGTCAATTTCAGATTGCCTCAAGTTACAGATGTGGACTCAAGTTAGGATTTTCGAGTAACAAGACCAGCAACGTACTGCCCGGCCACTGATGGGACGAAGGTCAAATACCATGGTCACCAGACTCGCCACAATGTATGAGAAGGGCGATTTTTAAAAGATATGTTGTAAGTGCCTTGTCTGGAATCCAGAACCTGTTTTAGCTGAACATAGGAGGAGGGCCCCCAAAATCCTAATTTTTTTAAGGCAGCAAGTGATTTTTCACTTTTTCACTTTTTAGGGGTCTGGAGGACTCAGTTCAGCGAATTTTACTGTTGAACATGTAGAATCCCAATTCCGAAATAGTTGGGACGAAGTATAATTTATGAATAAAATCAAAATGCACTGACTTTCAGATCACATGAGCCAATATGTTATTTACAATAGAACATAGATAACATTTCAAATGTTGAAACTTAGACATTTTACATTTTTATCCACAAAATGAGCTTATTTCAAATTTTCTGGCTGTAACAGGTCTCAAAAAAGTTCAGACACAGGCAAAAAAGGGCTGAAAAAGCAATTAATATAGAAGAGAATCAGCTGAAAGAACATTTAGCAAGTAATTAAGTTAACTGGCATCAGGAGTGTAACATGATTGGCTATAAAAGGGATGTCTTAGAGAGGCTGAGTCTCTCAGAAGTAAAGATGGCCAGAGGCTCTCCAACCTGTGAAGGCTTGCGAAAAAAAAATTGTGGAATACTTTAAAAACAATGTTCCTCAACGTCAAATTGCAAAGGCTATGAAGGTCTCATCATCGACAGTGCATAACATCATTAAAAGATTCAGAGAAACTGGAAAAACCTCTGTGCATAAGGGACAAGGCCGAAGACCTTTACTGGATGCCCGTGATCTTCGGGCCCTCAGACGCCACTGCATCACTCACCGGCATGATTCTGTCATTGACATTACTAAATGGGCCTAGGAATACTTCAAGAAACCACTGTCTGTAAACACAGTCCGCCGTGCCATCCACAGATGCCACCTAAAACTCTATCATGCAAAAAGGAAGCCATTGTTGAGCATGATCCAGAAGTGCTGCCGTGTTCTGTGGGCCAAGGCTCATTTAAAATGGACTGTCGCAAAGTGGCAAAGTATCCTGTGGTCAGACGAGTCCAAATTTGACATTCTTGTTGGAAATCATGGGTGTTGTCTCCTCTAGGCTAATGAGGAGAAAGACCACCCCTCCTGTTATCAACGTTCAGTTCAAAAGCCAGCATCTCTGATGGTATGGGGATGCATTAATGCATATGGTGTGGGACACTTGCATGTTTTAAAAAGCACCATGAATGCTGAAAGGTATATAAAGGTTTCAGAGCAACATATGCTCCCCTCCAGACGACATTATTCCAGGGATGGCCTTGTAAATTTCAGCAGGACAATGCAAAACCACATACTGCAGCTATTACAACAACATGGCTTCGTAGTAGAAGAGTCCTTGTGCTGAACTGGCCTGCCTGCAGTCCTGGTCTTTCACTGATTGAGAACATTTGGCGCATAATTAAAAGAAAAGTCCATCAAAGGAGACCCAAAACTCTCCAGCAGCTGGAAGCCTGTATTAAACAAGAGTGGGATCAAATTCCAATGGCTAAACTCAAGAAACTTGTCTCCTGAATGCCCAAATGCCTCAACTCAGTGTTAAAAAGAAGAGGGGATGCTACACCATGGTAAACAGGCCCCTGTCCCAACTTTGTTGAGACCTGTAGCAGCCATCAAATTTGAAATGAGCTCATTTTGTGGATAAAATTGTAAAATTTCTCAGTTTCAACATTTGATATGTTATATCTATTCTATTGTGAATAAAATACTGGCTGGTGCGATTTGAAAGTCATTGCGTTTTGATTTTATTCACAATTGAAACTTTGTCCCAACAATTTCGGAATCGGTGTTATAGGTCTCCTTCATATTTGGGAACTTTCCCACCACCAAACTAAGTTTTCGGATAATGGTACCATTGGTGGGGGACTTGTGGGGGTCTGAAAACCATTCCAGGGTCTGGTAGAATGACATTGTCGCCCAACTGGCCACCTAGTGTGAGGAGCGTAATTTTTCTAAAGTATGTTGTAAGTACCTTGAGTGGAATCTAGAACTTGCTTTAGTTTAACAGAAAATGTAGATCTGTAAGTCAGAGCCTCTAGGCCAGGGATGTCCAATCTAATCCAGAAAGGGCCGGTGTGGGTGCTGGTTTTTGTTAAAGCCCAAAACTAACACACTTGATTCTACCCACCTGGGTCCTGATTGAATCCCCAGATTAGTTAATTAGGGGAATCAAGTGCTGTAGCACTGCTGGCGAGAAGAAAAACCTGCACCCAGACCAGCCCTTTATGGACAAGATTGGACACCCCTGCTCCAGGCACACATGGGGATCAAACCCATGATCTTCAATTTACAAGGTTGACGCCTTGCCGCTTGGCCACTGCACCTGAAAGGGACTGGTGGAATGGCATTGTCACCAGACTCGCCACCCTGTATGAGGAGCATAATCTTTATAATATATGTGGTAAGTACCTTGAGTGGAATCTAGAACTTGTTTGAGTTTAACAGAAAATATAGGTCTTTGATTCAGAGCCTGCAGTCACACATGGGGATCAAACCCATAATCTTCAATTTACAAGGTCGACGGCTTGCCGCTTGGCCACTGCGCCTGAAAGGCACAGTTAGAATGGCATTGTCACCAGACTCACCACCCTGTGTGAGAAGCGTAATTTTTATAATGTATGTTCTAACTTCGTGGTGTGGAATCTTGAACTTGTTTTACTGTAACAGAAAATGTTGGTCTGTAAGTCCGAGCTTCCAGGCTCAGATGGAGGTCCATCCCATGATCTTCGGTTTACGAGACCGACGCCATTGCCGCTTCGTCACTGCGCCTGAAAGGGGTTGGTAGAATTGCATTATCGCCAGACTCTCCACCCTGTATGAGGAGCGTAATTTTTATAAAGTATGTACATTGAGTGGAATCTAGAACTTGTTTTAGTTTGACAGTAAATATTGGTCTTTGATTCAGAGCCTACAGGCACAGATGGGGGTCGAACCCATGATCTTCGGTTTACAAGACGAACGCCTTGCCGCTTGGCCACTGCACCTGAAAAGGATTGTTAGAATGGCATTGTCATTAGACTCACCACCCTGAATAAGGAGCGTAATTTTTATAATGTATGTGGTAAGTACCTTAAGTGGTGTCTAGAACTTGTTTTAGTTTAACAGAAAATATCGGTCTTTGCTTCAGAGCCTGCAGGCACAGATGGGCGTCGAACCCATGATTGTCAGTTTAGGAAGACCGACGCCTTGCTGCTTGGCCACTGTGCCTGAAAGGGACTCTTAGAATGGCATTGTCGCCAGACTCGCCACCCCATATGAAAAGCGTAATTTTTAGAACGCATGTTGTACATACCTTGAATGGAATCTAGAGCTTGTTTTGGTTGAACAGAAAATGTTGCTCTTTCAGTCAGAGACTCTAGGCCCCAATGAGGGTCGAACCCATGATCTTCGCTATATAACACCAATACTTTGCCGCTTCGTCACTGCGCCTGAAAGGGACTGTTAGAATGGCATTGGTGTCAGACTCACCACCCTGTGAGAGAAGCGTAATTTTTATAATGCACGTTGTAAGTACCTTGTGTGGAATCTAGAACTTGTTTTAGTTTCACAGTAAATATTGGTCTTTGATTCAGAGCCTGCAGGCACAGATCGGGGTAGAACCCATGATCTTCAGTTTACAAGACAGACGCCTTGCCGCTTGGCCTCTGCGCCTGAATGGGACTGTTAGAATGCCATTGTCCTCAGACTCACCACCCTGTAGGAGAAGCGTAATTTTTATAATGTATGTTGTAAGTACCTTGTGTGGAATCTAGAACTTGTTTCAGTGTAACAGAAAATGTAAGTCTGTAAGTCCGAGCTTCCAGGGGCAGATGGAGGTCAAACCCATGATCTTTGGTTTACGAGACTGACGCCATTGCCGCTTGGTCAGTTCGCCTGAAAGGGGTTGGTAGAATTGCATTATTGCCAGACTCTCCACCCTGTATGAGGAGTTTAATTCATATAATGTATGTATTTTGAGTGGAATCTAGAACTTGTTTTAGTTTAACAGAATATATCAGTCTTTGATTCAGAGCCTGTAGACACTGATGGGGGTTGAACCCATGATCTTCAGTTTACAAGACCGACGCCTTTCTGCTTGGCCACTGTGCCTGAAATGGACTGTTAGAATGGAATTGTCGCCAGACTCACCACCCTATATGAGGAGCGTAATTTTTGTAATGTATGTTGTAAGTACCTTGAGTGGAATCTAGAACTTGTTTTAGTTTAACAGAATATATCAGTCTTTGATTCAGAGCCTGCAGGCACAGATGGGGGTCAAACCCATGATCTTCGGTTTAGGAGACCGACGCCTTGCCGCTGGGCCACTGCGCCTGAAAGGGACTGTTCGAGTGGCATTGTCGCTAGACTCGCCTCGCCATATGAAAAGCGTAATTTTTAGAACGTATGTTGTACATACCTTGAATGGAATCTAGAGCTTGTTTTCATTGAACAGAAAATGTTGCCCCTTCAGTCAGTCTATAGGCCCCGATGAGGGTCGAACCCATGATCTTTGCTTTATTACACCAATACTTTGCTGCTTCGTCACTGCGCCTGAAAGGGACTGTTAGAATGGCATCGTCACCAGACTCACCACCCTGTATGAGGAGCGTAATTTTTGTAATGTATGTTGTAAGTACCTTGAGTGGAATGTAGAACTTGTTTTAGTTTAACAGAAAATATCGTTCTTTTATTCAGACCCTGTAGGCACAGATGGGGGTCGAACCCATAATCTTCGGTTTACGAGACCGCTGCCTTACCGCTTGGCCACTGCGCCTGAAAGGTATTGTTAGAATGGCATTGTCGCCAGACTCACCACGCTGTATGAGGAGCTTAATTTTTATAATGTATGTTGTAATCACCTTAAGTGGAATCTAGAACTTGTTTTAGTTTAACAGAATATATCAGTCTTTGATTCATTGCCTGTAAGTATAGGCAAGGGGTCAAACCCATGATCTTCGGTTTGCAAGACCGATGCCTTATCACTTGGCCACTGTGCCTGAAATGGACTGTTAGAATGGCATTGTCGCCAGACTCACCACCCTGTATGAGGAGCGTAATTATTGTAATGTATGTTGTAAGTACCTTGAGTGGAATCTAGAACTTGTTTTAGTTTAACAGAATATACCAGTTTTTGATTCACAGCCTGTAGGCACAGATGGGGGCCGAACCCATGATCTTCGGTTTACGAGACCGACGCCTTGCCGCTGGGCCACTGCACCTGAAAGGTATTTTTAGAATGGCATTGTCGCTACACCCGCCTCCCCATATAAAGAGCGTAATTTTTAGAACGCATGTTGTACATCCCTTGAATGGAAGCTAGAGCTTGTTTTAATTGAACAGAAAATGCTGCCCCTTCAGTCAGAGTCTATAGGCCCCCATGAGGGTCGAACCCATGATTTTCGCTGTATAACACCAATACTTTGCCGCTTCCTCACTGCGCCTGAAAGGGACTGTTAGAATGGCATTGGCGTCAGACTCACACCCTGTGTGAGAAGCGTAATTTTTATAATGTATGTTCTAACTTCGTGGTGTGGAATCTTGAACTTGTTTTACTGTAACAGAAAATGTCGGTCTGTAAGTCCGAGCTTCCAGGCTCAGATGGAGGTCCATCCCATGATCTTCAGTTTACAAAACTGACGCCTTTGCCGCTTGGTCACTGCGCCTGAAAGGGGTTGGTAGAATTGCATTATCGCCAGACTCTCCACCCTATATGAGGAGCGTAATTTTTATAAAGTTTCTAACTTGAGTGGAATCTAGAACTTGTTTTAGTTTAACAGAATATATCAGTCTTTGATTCATTGCCTGTAGGTATAGGCAGGGGTCGAACCCATGATCTTCGGCTTGTAAGACCGATGCCTTATCACTTGGCCACTGCGCCTGAAATGGGCTGTTAGAATGGCATTGTCGCCAGACCCACCACCCTGTATGAGGAGCGTAATTTATGTTGTAAGTACCCTTGAGTGGAATCTAGAACTTGTTTTAGTTTAACAGAAAATAACAGTTTTTGATTCAGAGCCTGTAGGCACAGATGGGGGTCGAACCCATGATCTTCGATTTACAACACCGACGCCTTTCCGCTTGGCCACTGCGCCTGAAAGGGACTGTTGAAACAGCATTGTCGCCAGACTCACCACCCTGTATCCGGAACGTAATTATTGTAATGTATGTCGTAAGTACCTTGAGTGGAATCTAGAACTTGTTTTAGTTTAACAGAAAATACCAGTTTTTGATTCAGAGCCTGTAAGCACAGATGGGGGTCGAACCCATGATCTTCGGTTTACTGAGACCCGGCGCCTTGCCGCTTTGGCCACTCGCCTGAAAAGGATTCTTAGAATGGCATTGTTGCTACACCCGCCTCCCCATATGAAAAGCGTAATTTTTAGAACACATGTTGTACATACCTTGAATGGAAGCTAGAGCTTGTTTCAGTTGAACAGAAAATGCTGCCCCTTCAGTCAGAGTCTATAGGCCCCCATGAGGGTCGAACCCATGATCATCGCTTTATAACACCAATACTTTGCCGCTTCCTCACTGCGCCTGAAAGGGACTGTTAGAATGGCATTGGCGTCAGACTCACACCCTGTGTGAGAAGCGTAATTTTTAAAATGTATGTTCTAACTTCGTGGTGTGGAATCTTGAACTTGTTTTACTGTAACAGAAAATGTCGGTCTGTAAGTCCGAGCTTCCAGGCTCAGATGGAGGTCCATCCCATGATCTTCGGTTTACAAAACTGACGCCTTTGCCGCTTGGTCACTGCGCCTGAAATGGACTGTTAGAATGGCATTGTCGCCAGACCCACCACCCTGTATGAGGAGCGTAATTTTTGTAATGTATGTTGTAAGTACCTTGAGTGGAATCTAGAACTTGTTTTAGTTTAACAGAAAATACCAGTTTTTGATTCACAGCCTGTAGGCACAGATGGGGGTCGAACCCATGATCTTCGGTTTACGAGACCGACGCCTTGCCACTTGGCCACTGCACCTGAAAGGTATTTTTAGAATGGCATTGTCGCTACACCCGCCTCCCCATATGAAAAGCGTAATTTTTAGAACGCATGTTGTACATACCTTGAATGGAAGCTAGAGCTTGTTTTAATTGAACAGAAAATGCTGCCCCTTCAGTCAGAGTCTATAGGCCCCCATGAGGGTCGAACCCATGATCTTCGCTTTATAACACCAATACTTTGCCGCTTCCTCACTGCGCCTGAAAGGGACTGTTAGAATGGCATTGGCGTCAGACTCACACCCTGTGTGAGAAGCGTAATTTTTATAATGTATGTTCTAACTTCGTGGTGTGGAATCTTGAACTTGTTTTACTGTAACAGAAAATGTCGGTCTGTAAGTCCGAGCTTCCAGGCTCAGATGGAGGTCCATCCCATGATCTTCGATTTACAAAACTGACGCCTTTGCCGCTTGGTCACTGCACCTGAAAGGGGTTGGTAGAATTGCATTATCGCCAGACTCTCCACCCTATATGAGGAGCGTAATTTTTATAAAGTTTCTAACTTTAGTGGAATCTAGAACTTGTTTTAGCTTAACAGAATATATCAGTCTTTGATTCATTGCCTGTAGGTATAGGCAGGGGTCGAACCCATGATCTTCAGCTTGTAAGACCGATGCCTTATCACTTGGCCACTGCGCCTGAAATGGACTGTTAGAATGTCATTGTCGCCAGACCCACCACCCTGTATGAGGAGCGTAATTTTTATAAAGTATGTACCTTGAGTGGAATTTAGTAGTTGTTTTAGTTTAACACAATATATCAGTCTTTGATTCATTGCCTGTAAGTATAGACAGGGGTCAAACCTATGATCTTCGGTTTGCAAGACCGATGCCTTATCACTTGGCCACTGCGCCTGAAATGGACTGTTAGAATGGCATTGTCGCCAGACCCACCACCCTGTATGAGGAGCGTAATTTATGTAATGTATGTTGTAAGTACCCTTGAGTGGAATCTAGAACTTGTTTTAGTTTAACAGAAAATACCAGTTTTTGATTTAGACCCTGTAGGCACAGATGGGGGTCGAACCCATGATCTTCGGTTTACGAGACCGACGCCTTGCCGCTTGGCCACTGCGCCTGGAATAGACTGTTAAAACAGCATTGTCGCCAGACTCACCACCCTGTATTAGGAACGGAATTTTTGTCATGTATGTTGTAAGTACCTTGAGTAGAATCTAGAACTTCTTTTAGTTTAACAGAAAATACCAGTTTTTAATTCAGGTCCTGTAGGCACAGATGGGGGTCAAACCCACAATCTTCGATTTACAACACCGACGCCTTACCGCTTGGCCACTGTACCTGAAAGGGACTGTTAAAACAGCATTGTCGCCAGACCCACCACCCGGTATGAGGAGCGTAATTTATGTAATGTATGTTGTAAGTACCCTTGAGTGGAATCTAGAACTTGTTTTAGTTTAACAGAAAATACCAGTTTTTGATTCAGAGCCTGTAGGCACAGATGGGGGTCGAACCCATGATCTTCGGTTTACGAGACCGACACCTTGCCGCTTGGCCACTGCGCCTGAAAGGGATTCTTAGAATGGCATTGTTGCTACACCCGCCTCCCCATATGAAAAGCGTAATTTTTAGAACGCATGTTGTACATACCTTGAATGGAAGCTAGAGCTTGTTTTCGTTGAACAGAAAATGCTGCCCCTTCAGTCAGAGTCTATAGGCCCCGATGATGGTCGAACCCATGATCTTCGCTTTATAACACCAATACTTTGCCGCTTCCTCACTGCGCCTGAAAGGGACTGTTAGAATGGCATTGGCGTCAGACTCACACCCTGTGTGAGAAGCGTAATTTTTATAATGTATGTTCTAACTTCGTGGTGTGGAATCTTGAACTTGTTTTACTGTAACAGAAAATGTCGGTCTGTAAGTCCGAGCTTCCAGGCTCAGATGGAGGTCCATCCCATGATCTTCGGTTTACAAAACTGACGCCTTTGCCGCTTGGTCATTGCGCCTGAAAAGGACTGTTAGAATGGCATTGTCACCAGACCCACCACCCTGTATGAGGAGCGTAATTTTTGTAATGTATGTTGTAAGTACCTTGAGTGGAATCTAGAACTTGTTTTAGTTTAACAGAAAATACCAGTTTTTGATTCACAGCCTGTAGGCACAGATGGGGGCCAAACCCATGATCTTCGGTTTACGAGACCGACGCCTTGCCGCTTGGCCACTGCACCTGAAAGGGATTCTTAGAATGGCATTGTTGCTACACCCGCCTCCCCATTTGAAAAGCGTAATTTTTAGAACGCATGTTGTACATCCCTTGAATGGAAGCTAGAGCTTGTTTTAATTGAACAGAAAATGCTGCCCCTTCAGTCAGAGTCTATAGGCCCCCATGAGGGTCGAACCCATGATCTTCGCTTTATAACACCAATACTTTGCCGCTTCCTCACTGCGCCTGAAAGGGACTGTTAGAATGGCATTGGCGTCAGACTCACACCCTGTGTGAGAAGCGTAATTTTTATAATGTTTGTTCTAACTTCGTGGTGTGGAATCTTGAACTTGTTTTACTGTAACAGAAAATGTCGGTTTGTAAATCCGAGCTTCCAGGCTCAGATGGAGGTCCATCCCATGATCTTCGATTTACAAAACTGACGCCTTTGCCGCTTGGTCACTGCACCTGAAAGGGGTTGGTAGAATTGCATTATCGCCAGACTCTCCACCCTATATGAGGAGCGTAATTTTTATCAAGTTTCTAACTTGAGTAGAATTTAGAACTTGTTTTAATTTAACAGAATATATTAGTCTTTGATCCATTGCCTGTAGGTATAGGCAGGGGTCGAACCCATGATCTTCGGCTTGTAAGACCGATGCCTTATCACTTGGCCACTGCGCCTGAAATGGATTGTTAGAATGGCATTGTCGCCAGACCCACCACCCTGTATGAGGAGCGTAATTTATGTAATGTATGTTGTAAGTACCCTTGAGTGGAATCTAGAACTTGTTTTAGTTTAACAGAAAATACCAGTTTTTGATTCAGAGCCTGTAGGCACAGATGGGGGTCAAACCCACGATCTTCGGTTTACAACACCGACGCCTTACCGCTTGGCCACTGTGCCTGAAAGGGACTGTTAAAACAGCATTGTTGCCAGACCCACCACCCTGTATGAGGAGCGTAATTTATGTAATGTATGTTGTAAGTACCCTTGAGTGGAATCTAGAACTTGTTTTAGTTTAACAGAAAATACCAGTTTTTGATTCAGAGCCTGTAGGCACAGATGGGGGTCGAACCCATGATCTTCGATTTACAAGACCGACGCCTTTCCGCTCGGCCACTGCGCCTTAAAGGGATTGTTGACACAGCATTGTCGCCAGACTCACCACCCTGTATCCGGAACGTAATTATTGTAATGTATGTCGTAAGTACCTTGAGTGGAATCTAGAACTTGTTTTAGTTTAACAGAAAATACCAGTTTTTGATTCAGAGCCTGTAGGCACAGATGGGGGTCTAACCCATGATCTTGGTTTACTGAGACCGACACCTTGCCGCTTGAAAAGGGATTCTTAGAATGGCATTGTTGCTACACCCGCCTCCCCATATGAAAAGCGTAATTTTTAGAACGCATGTTGTACATACCTTGAATGGAAGCTAGAGCTTGTTTTAGTTGAACAGAAAATGCTGCCCCTTCAGTCAGAGTCTATAGGCCCCGATGATGGTCGAACCCATGATCATCGCTTTATAACACCAATACTTTGCCGCTTCCTCACTGCGCCTGAAAGGGACTGTTAGAATGGCATTGGCGTCAGACTCACACCCTGTGTGAGAAGCGTAATTTTTATAATGTATGTTCTAACTTCGTGGTGTGGAATCTTGAACTTGTTTTACTGTAACAGAAAATGTCGGTCTGTAAGTCCGAGCTTCCAGGCTCGGATGGAGGTCCATCCCATGATCTTCGATTTACAAAACTGACGCCTTTGCCGCTTGGTCACTGCGCCTGAAAGGGGTTGGTAGAATTGCATTATCGCCAGACTCTCCACCCTATATGAGGAGTGTACCTTTTATAAAGTTTCTATCTTGAGTGGAATCTAGAAGTTGTTTTACTTTAACACAATATATCAGTCTCTGATTCATTGCCTGTAGGTATAGGCAGGGGTCGAACCCATGATCTTTGGCTTGTAAGACCGATGCCTTATCACTTGGCCACTGCGCCTGAAATGGACTGTTAGAATGGCATTGTCGCCAGACCCACCACCCTGTGTGAGGAGCGTAATTTATGTAATGTATGTTGCAAGTACCCTTGAGTGGAATCTAGAACTTGTTTTAGTTTAACAGAAAATACCAGTTTTTGATTCAGAGCCTGTAGGCACAGATGGGGGTCGAACCCATGATCTTTGATTTACAAGACCGACGCCTTACCGCTTGGCCACTGCGCCTGAAAGGGACTGTTGAAACAGCATTGTCGCCAGACTCACCACCCTGTATCCGGAACGTAATTATTGTAATGTATGTCGTAAGTACCTTGAGTGGAATCTAGAACTTGTTTTAGTTTAACAGAAAATACAAGTTTTTGATTCAGAGCCTGTAGGCACAGATGGGGGTCGAACCCATGATCTTCGGTTTACGAGACCGACACCTTGCCGCTTGGCCACTGCGCCTGAAAAGGATTCTTAGAATGGCATTGTTGCTACACCCGCCTCCCCATATGAAAAGCGTAATTTTTAGGACACATGTTGTACATACCTTGAATGGAAGCTAGAGCTTGTTTTAGTTGAACAGAAAATGCTGCCCCTTCAGTCAGAGTCTATAGGCCCCGATGATGGTCGAACCCATGATCATCGCTTTATAACACCAATACTTTGCCGCTTCCTCACTGCGCCTGAAAGGGACTGTTAGAATGGCATTGGCGTCAGACTCACACCCTGTGTGAGTAGCGTAATTTTTATAATGTATGTTCTAACTTCGTGGTGTGGAATCTTGAACTTGTTTTACTGTGACAGAAAATGTCGGTCTCTAAGTCCGAGCTTCCAGGCTCAGATGGAGGCCCATCCCATGATCTTCGGTTTACAAAACTGACCCCTTTGCCGCTTGGTCACTGCGCCTGAAAGGGGTTGGTAGTATTGCATTATCGCCAGACTCTCCACCCTATATGAGGAGCGTAATTTTTATAAAGTATTTACCTTGAGTGGAATCTAGAACTTGTTTTAGTTTTACAGAATATATCAGTCTTTGATTCATTGCCTGTAGGTATAGACAGGGGTCACACCCATGATCTTCGGTTTGCAAGACCGATGCCTTATCACTTGGCCACTGCGCCTGAAATGGACTGTTAGAATGGCATTGTCGCCAGACCCACCACCCTGTATGAGGAGCGTAATTTTTGTCATGTATGTTGTAAGTACCTTGAGTGGAATCTAGAACTTTTTTTAGTTTAACAGAAAATACCAGTTTTTGATTCAGAGCCTGTAGGCACTGATGGGGGTCGAACCCATGATCTTCGGTTTACAAGACTGACGCCGTACCGCTTTGGCCACTGCGCCTGAAAGGGACTGTTTAAACAGCATTGTCGCCAGACTCACGACCCTGTATTTGGAACATAATTTTTGTAATGTATGTTGTAAGTACCTTGAGTGGAATCTAGAACTTTTTTAGTTTAACAGAAAATACCAGTTTTTGATTCAGAACCTGTAGGCACAGATGGGGGTCGAACCCATGATCTTCGGTTTACAAGACCGACGCCTTACCACTTGGCCACTGCGCCTAGAAAGGTCTCGTAGAAATATATTATCTCCAGAATCTCCACCCTGAATGAGGATCGTAATTTTTTTTAATGTATGTACCTTGAATGGAATCTAGAACTTGTTTTAGTTTAACAGAATATACCAGTCTTTGATTCAGAGCCTGTAGGCACAGATGCGGGTCGAATCCATGATCTTCGGTTTACAAGACCGACGCCATTGCCGCTTGGTCACTGCAGCTGAAAGGGACTGTTAGAATGGCATTGGCGTCAGACTCACACCCTGTGTGAGAAGCGTAATTTTTATAATGTATGTTCTAACTTCGTGGTGTGGAATCTTGAACTTGTTTTACTGTGACAGAAAATGTCGGTCTCTAAGTCCGAGCTTCCAGGCTCAGATGGAGGCCCATCCCATGATCTTCGGTTTGCAAAACTGACGCCTTTGCCGCTTGGTCATTGCGCCTGAAAGGGGTTGGTAGAATTGCATTATCGTCAGACTCTCCACCCTGTATGAGGAGCGTAATTTTTATAATGTATGTACCTTGAGTGGAATCTAGAACTTGTTTTAGTTTAAAAGAAAATGTTGGTTTGTAAGTCCGAGCCTCCATGCACAGATGGGGGTCGAACCCATGATGTTCAGTTTACAAAATGGATGCCTTGCTGCTTGGCTACTGCATCTAATTGGCACTTGTAGAATGGCATTGTCCTCAGACTCACCACCCTGTATGAGGAGCGTAATTTTTATAATGTATGTTGTAAGTACCTTGATTGGAATGTAGAACTTGTTTTAGTTTAACAGAAAATATCGTTCTTTGATTCAGAGCCTGCAGGCATAGATGGGGGTCGAACCCATGCTCTTTGATTTACGTGACCGACACCTTGCCCCTTGGCCACTGCGTCTGAAAAGTACTGTTACAATGTTATTGTCGCCATACTCGCCACCCCATGTGCAGAGCGTAATTTTTATATCGCATGATAGGGTCTATTCTCTCATGCGCTTAAATCGAAAAAAGCGCGTAGCTACGCGCTTTTCAGCCTACGCGTATTCTCCCCTTGACTTCAGTCCGTGCATTACGCGCCCCAAAGGCAGTTACATACTTCGGGCGGAGCAAGGCCAAAATCGGGGCGTTTCTCAGGCAAATACCACTTACCCGTATTTTCCCCCTGGCTTACGCGCTTTTTCTGTTAAGCACTTTTGAGGGCTGGATTAACGTCAAGCGCCAATATAAGACAAAATAGAATATTGCGTTTGATATAGGTTGAAGGCCAAGTTTTTAGATCTATTTTATTTTATGTAACATGGTAAAAGTTGAGACATTCAATATTCGATTGTTCATCCTTATTTCTCTACTACATTTCTCATAACCATAATAAATTATCAAACAAAATCATCACATGATATTTCCCAACAGCCTGTTCTCCAATTAGTTCAATTACAAACACATAGCAATTAATTAATACGAATATACGTAAGACCATCATTCAATCATGCCCTCAAAATCTAAAACCAAAATGCCAGTCCTGCATTTGCTTGGACTTTTGCGTGACTGGGAAAGAGTTAAAGGAGCGCACCGAGCTCGAAGACGACCACACATATATCAGCCTTGTTTGGAAATCCTGGGACAACAGACACCGAGTGCATCCAGCTCTTTCGTCTGAACCGTGAGGCAATCATCTATCTTTGCTGACTTCTGGATGAACAGCTATCCAGCCGCAGCAATCATCCACAAAACATACCCGTGGTCGTCATCATCAAGGTCACAACTGCGCTGTCGGTCCTAGCATCTGGGTCGTTCCAGAGAGTGGCTGGTGATGTCATGCACATATCACAGGCGTCTGTGTCAAGGTGTCTGAACAGTTCGTTGACGCTATGCTGCACCACATCAGCCATTTCATAAAGTTCCCCGAAACACCCGCTGAAAGACGGAGAGTTAAGGGGGGGTTCGGGTCGCCGGGTTCCCCAGTGTTATGGGAGCCATTGATTGTAGCTCCCTTCCACTCATGAGAATATGTACAGAGACCGTAGACGTCGGCACTGCATTAATGTTCAGGTTTTGTGCGATCATGATACACGCATATTAAGCATCTGTGCCCAATTCCCTGGCTGGCCCATGACGCCTATGTATGCGCAACAGCTTGAAATGCCAAAAAATTCAACAAATATTTGAAACCATATTAAGCTTGTTTCCAGTATTTATCACAATGATACTTTGAGTATAGGCAAATAAAAATGACCATTTTATGTAACCCTCCTTCATCCGTATCCACTCCAAGTTCTTCTCCATGCACTTCCACTGCAGAAAGAATGGCTGCCACCTTCCCTCCAGTGCAGTGAAATGCACAGGGGATGATGGTTGCCCACCACCTATTGCGTGCACGCTTCTCCGGTGTGCAGAGAGCCTGGCTTTTAGAGTTCCCCGCAGATCTCTCCATTTATGCTTTAAATCGGGGATACTGCGCTCACATCTCCCCACCGAAGCCACATCCAGAACGATTCACAGCTTTCTTCCTCGGATCAGCCTTCAGTGCCCCCTTGCCATACAACACCTCGTGGTGCCTCTTCACTGATTTCACCAATACCTCTAACTCCTCAGTCCTCATCTGTGAAATTTGGTTTTCTGCTTCGGCTCAACGTCGCCATCGTTGTCTTCATGTTCTATTAACAAATGTAACTGCCCTATGTTCGTGATAATCTAAAAAGTTGTGATATTCTCACTAGGGAGGAGATTGATTTTCTAATTGAGGATATCTGTATTAACTAACCCGTGTCTATGTAAATATGTTTTTTTTTAACCATTGATAATATTGTGTATTTTAATGTGTGAATAAAGATATTATTATATACTTTAAATTGAGCCCTACCCTGGCCAATACCAAAGCACTACCCATTTGTTAATCAATTTTAGCCAATAAAGAATAGCCGACATGGGAAGAATCATTATCAGTAAATGGGATAATTGATTATAATAAAGTACTAGGCTCAAGTTCAAGTGAATGTGTCGCTCAAATCAAATGGGACATAAAAGGCTATGGATATGGAATTGTGTGATTGTTGAGGCGGTTTGGGGGCAGGGGGATGACCGCGTGCGGGGAAAGAATCCTTTGTTTGTTAAAACGTTGCCATGTCCTTTAGTTGCAAACCTGACATCGGCGTAGTTTGAGATTTCAAGTGCACAATTTCTAAATGAGATCATATTAACTGTCTTTGGTTGTTATTTTTGTGAGACTAGAATGTTCTCTTTATTTGTCTTCTTCCCTGTCTTCCACGGAACAAACAGACTGGTGTAGGAGGGGCACATTTTCAATGCTCTGATTGCGCTGGTTGAGAAGCGCTAAATTCTTTAGCAATTGGTTATTTCATTATCGCGGCAATTTATTTGTTTTGCATAGCTTTGATGTCATGGTGGCTAGAATAAGAAATAGAAAAGAGATGTCTGCATTACTTCTTATAATTGGCACAGACATACATAGGCCTACTATTACAGTGGCAAATTCAAATTTAAAGTCTGGTTTGCGTTTTCCATAGACTACAACTGCATTTTCATGGTTAATCAGAAAATCCTTGTTACATGTTTTCCTGAGAGCCATAATCAATGAGCTTGGTACGGAGTCTGCCTGTCTTTTGGATTAGTCACACCTCTTTCATAAGGCCGCCTACATTCTGAGGTTAAGCGCTGTGGGCGTGATCGAAGCGCGTAGGGGAGAATACGCGTAACTCAAATGCGCGTAAAAAAGGACTTACGCGCAAATGGGAGAATAGACCCCATTGTGCATACCTTAAATGGAATCTAGAGCTTGTTTTAGTTGAACAGAAAATGTTGTTCTTTCAGTCAGAGCCTCCAGGCCCAGATGAGGGTCAAACCCATGATCTTCAGTTTACAAGACCGATGTCTTGCCACTTGGCCACTGCACCTGAAAGCAACTGGTAGAATGGCATTGTGGCCAGACTCACCACCCTGTATGAGGAGCTTAATTTTTATAATGTATGTGGTAAGTACCTTAAGTGGAATCTAGAACTTGTTTTAGAGTAACAGAAAATGTAGGTCTGTAAGTCAGAACCTCCAGGCACAGATGGGGGTCGAACCCATGATCTTCGGTTTACAAGACCGACACCTTGCCAAGTGGCTCCTCCACCTGAAAGGGACTTGAGGAATGGCATTGTCGCCAGACTCACCACCCCATTTGAGGAGCGTGATTTTTATAACGTATGTTGTATGTACATTGAGTGGAATCTAGAACTTGTTTTAGTTTGACAGAAAATATGGGTCCTTGAGTCAGAGCCTCCAGGCACAGATGGGGGTTGAACCGATGATTTTAGGTTTACAAGAGTGATGCCTTTCCGCTTGGCCACTGCACCTGTTAAGGACTGGTAGAATGGCATGGTTGCCAGAATCGCCACCCCGTATGAGGAGTGTCATTTTTATAACGTCTCTCAGTGGGTTTTAAGGCCTTATGAGTTCAAAAAAATTCTACTGGAGATTTTTCCTTGAAAATGGGTTGCCTTCACCAAACAGACTGACATGGTGAAGAAACGAAAAAAATCCGCTGGGGAATTTTTTGAGAAAAAGTGACTTTTTTGAAATTTTGATATTTTGAGATTTTATTACATAACCGATGGTCAAAATATTGGGCAGATGATTCCAATTAACACTTTACTGCTTTCTCATAGAAAAAAAGCAATTTGTCCCATCATTGTCAATTTATCCCCAATTGGTGGTTGCCATAGCAACCAATTAATTTTTCTTCTCTAAGGTACAATTCAGAAGAATCACTGGGCCATGTCAGTATAATTTCCCTTCCCATATTCCTGATCACACTAAACAGCTTTCCCCCTGTCATCAGTTACATCATGAGGCCCACATCGTAATTAATGACTGGGACATACATAACTTGGTCTATGCCAGGGGTGGCCAACCCTGGTCCTGGAGAGCCGCAGTCTCTGCTGATTTTTAGCTTGCCGGCCCTATGGGCCGATTAGCTATTGTCGTGGTGTGGCGTCCGTCCTCCGTCGTCCAGAACATTTTTTATCTGTAAATTTGCAGTAACATACTACTAGACCATATCTCCAGGCATTTTTCTCGGATTTTTGATTGAACCATTCTTGTCCGTTTTATGGGCCGTTGAAATTTTGGCTCCAATGTTAAAGATAGGACTGAGCAATTTTAAAAAATTATTTCTCAAAAACTGCGTAAAAAATTTTTTCAACTTACCTTGGTACCGTCAATGTACAGTGCGAGCGCCATTTTGATTGAATCGACTGAAGTGGGTCTATTGGGAGCACTGTACTTATTGAACATGCAAGATGGCCTGTGGAGGCCAAATGGTTGCAGATAGAGATTAAGTTTGTATTATCAACATATAGGAAGTCATATTTGACGTATATTCTGGCAATGTTAAATTTGACCACAGATGACTTTGAAAGGTCAAACTCAAGGTCAGGGGATATATTAACAATGTTAAAAGATATGACTTGAAATTTCAAAAAATTATTTCTCAAAAACTGTCAGATAAATTTTTTTCTAAATCCGGCAATCAACTCACCTTGATACACTTTATGTACAGTGCGAGTGCCATTTTGATTGAATCGACGGAAGTAGGTCTAGTGGGGGCGCTGTACTTTAACATTGGGTCTTATGGAGAATTGGCCAAATCGTCTATGGAAGCTAAATGGTTGCAGATAGAGATTAAGTTTGTATTAGAGACATATAGGAAGTTATATATGACCTATATTTTGGCTGTGTTAAAGTTGACCTCAGATGACCTTGAAAGGTCAAACTTGAGGTGAAGCAAAATGTTACAATTTTCAAAGGCTTCTAGGCTTGAAAACATTGAAGATTGGGAACATATGTGGGTAAACACTTATATGCAGTCATGTATGAAGTTTCATTTGGTGGCCTTGAACTTAACCTTCAGCGACCTTCGAAGGTCAAACTTCACATGGTGAACTTTCAATGACTTCTATCACCAAAACTATTACAGATAGAGCTTAGGTTTGTATTGTGGGCATATAGGAAGTCATGTATGAAGTTTCATTTGGTGACATTGAACTTGACCTTCAGTGCCCTTCGAAGGTCAGACTTCACATAGTGAAATTTCAATGACTTCTATCACCAAAACTATTACAGATAGAGGTTAGGTTTGTATTGTGGGCATATAGGAAGTCATGTATGAACTTTCATTGCATGGCCTTGAACTTGACCTTCAGTGACCTTCAATGGCCAAACTATACAGTGAAATTTCAATGACTTATATCAGCAAAATCGTTACAGATTGGGTGTAGGTTTGTATTGGAGACGTATAGGAAGTCATGTATGAACTTTCATTTGGTGACCTTCATATTGACCTTCGAAGGTCAAACTTGACCAAGAGAAAATTCAATGACTTCTGTCACTGAAAAGGTCACAGATGGAGCCCAGGTTTGTATTACTGACATAGGAACTCACATATGAACTTTCATTTGGTGACATTCAACTTGACAGTTGGTGACATTTGAAGGTCAAACTTGACATAATACAATTACAATGACTTGTATTGCCAAAACGGTCACAGATGGAGCCTAGGTTTGTATTAGAGACACATAGGAAGTCATGTATGAACTTTCATTTGGTGACCTTCGTATTGACCTTCAAAGGTCAAATGTGACCTAGTGAAAATTCAATGACTTGTGTCACTAAAATTGTCACAGATGGAGCCTAGGTTTGTGTTACTGACTTCTAGGAAGTCACATATGAACTTTCATTTGGTGACATTCTACTTGACTGTCAGTGACCTTTGAGGGTCAAACTCGACAGTGAAATAACAATGACTTGTATCACCAAAATGGTCACAGATTGAGCCAAGGTTTTGATGACATTTACGTTGTTTAAAGTCATATATGAAGTCCATTTGCTGACCATAACTTGACATTCTGTGACCTTTAAAGTTCACAGTTGACATATTGAATACATGTTGACATATTTCAATGAATTGTATCACCAAAACTGCTTCAGAGCTTAGGATTGTATTACAGAAGGTCTTATAAATGTATATGAACTTCTATTTAGTGACCTTGACGTTGATTTTCGTTAAATCCAATGTCAAACTTCACATTAAATTTTCATAACTTGTATCATCGCTGTAAGACTGCTTGCCGGTAAGCTACAGGACCCTTGGTCCTATTTTTGGTGTTACTCAGCACTCGATTGATTGATTAAAGTAGTTGATTACTCACTTAACTGATCTTACCTGGTGTCTCAGGTTTAATTTGGTAATAATGAGCCAATCAAGCAATTAGCAGGAACAACCCACAAGACTCCTAGAGCCAATTAAGCAGACTTGCAGGTTGTGACAGCAATCTACATGTTAACCAAGATTTGTCAATGTGGTTGGATATTTAGTGTAGTTGTAATGCAGACAAAGTAGAAGTACAGATAAGTTTATAGAACAGGGGTGGATAACGCTGGTCCTGTAGAGCCAGAGGGTGTGCCGAGTTTGGTTTTCTCCACCCGATTTAAACCTAAGACACCTGGTGAGATGAGTTAAGTGTGTAATCAACTGCTTTAATTCATCAATCAAGTGCTGAGTAACACTAAAAACCAGCAGACGCTGAGGCTTTCCAGGACCAGGGTTGGCCACCCCTGGTCTATGCCTTTCATTGCTGACAAAAAAGTCCTGATTAGGGTCGAGCATTTTGACTGTACAGCACGTGATATTCGAAGCAGGAATTCAACTCAAGAAAAGGCGCACATATCAAGATGGTACCTCCTCTGGTAAAGGATTCAGTGACAATGGTATGCGGAAACTCCTCCTTATAGCAGTACTGGAATGTGGTCTATTGTAAGTACCTTGAGTGGAATCTAGAACTTGTCTTATCTTTTCAGAAAATGTAGCACTTTCTATCAGTCTCAAGGCACAGATTGGGGTTGAAAAAACTATGCAAGGCACGCATAGTTACTGCTTGGCCACTGCCACTGCTAGGACAAATTGAAGGACAAATTGAAAACCAGGGTTCCAGACTTAATGCAGTGTGTAAGTAGTTAATTTGCGCAAATATACAGGTTTTTTTTTTAGGGTCCCCATGCCAGAAACTACAATATCCTCAAAATGTGTACCATCTACTACATGTTCATACTGTTATTCCAGTTCTTGGACTTGCACATCGCAAGATGTCGGCCCATAAGCTTTCGTTCTGAGAACAATGTCTTCCTCAAGTTTAATGGCAGGACTATGAGGTACCAATAAGAGTTGTCAGGTCTACCACACAGGCAGCAAGCATCAATAACCTGTTTTAGAGCTTTTTTTAAAAACATATTTTGCCATCCTGTGGGCCTTGTTGGGATTTTAACTCAGGATCTTCAGTTTATGAGAGTGAACTTGTGTCACGTGGCCCCTGGGCCTGTTGGCTGATCTGCTCCTGTATAATTAAGCTTCTCTTTCTCTCCCTCAGTGCCGTGGGAAAGACCTGCCTTCTCATCAGCTACACCACCAATGCATTCCCCGGAGAGTACATCCCCACCGTGTGAGTACTGCCTCTTACAATGTTTTTTATTTTTTAATTTGGCTTCTCCAATCCCACCCGGATCTGGAATGCCCAATTTGAGAATTATGTACAAGGCTTGCTCGTATGCGACCCCTTGTTGCCAGCTCAGGAGAGAGACTGTTCACGGCTCTCCTCCGAAGCACGCGCCTGTCAGCCCGTGCATCTTTACACTCATTGGTTGAAACTTTTGCAAGTTCAGAACGAGGGCGGAGGATACCCGAACATGAGCGAGCCCAGAATCTCACCGATGAGCGCCTGGCTGGCCAACAGGAGGCGCCTGAGCAATGAACAAGGCAATCATTTTTAATATCCCTTCCCGGCAGTCCCTTCCCAATTTGCATACCCGCAGCGCTATGGCCAGTTGTGCGCTGCCCTGAAAAAGCTGCCGGCCACTGCCAGTTGGTACGACCGGCGATCAAACCCGCACCGTGGTGGTCACTACAGCTCTGCAAAAGCGGCGTCTTAACCGAGTGAGCTAACCTGGCAGCTAAACGCATTTTTTTTTTTAAATGGGTGTCCCTTGGTTGCCTTGGAGTGGTGGTGTCTGCATTCCTTGAATTAACAATCCATCTCCTCTTGCAGGTTTGATAACTATTCAGCCAATGTGATGGTGGACGGGAAGCCCGTAAACCTGGGCCTATGGGACACTGCGGGACAAGAGGACTATGATAGACTCCGCCCTCTGTCCTACCCACAGACGGTATGATTTGACCCTTCACCTTTACTGCGGCCACAGGACGCCATTGCTAGTTTGCTGCTGTTCTGCCTCTGTGGTCGAAAGTGTCGACTGACGGCGTTTCCTTTGTTTATTGCGCAGGATGTGTTCTTGATATGCTTTTCTCTGGTGAGCCCCGCGTCCTTCGAGAACGTTCGAGCCAAGGTGGGTGTGGCCCCTGAAATCTCGCCTGGTTCGTTCAAAGCAGACATGTTCTGGGTGGCGATCTTTAGTCAAACTGAGCACTTCACACTCAATATTCATTATATCACATCAAAGGTGCAACTTTCAATAAAGTCCTCTGATATTGCTGAGGCCGAGGTGAAAAGGACCCTAAGTTGTCGCCTCCATTTAATTTGAAAAGGTAATTGGTGAGAAACTGCACAGAATGTCCATTTTAAATTGTTCAGATGGTATACATATTGCTGTGGTTTCGTAGAATATGTTTTGTGTCTTGAAAATGTGTACTATCAACTAAACATATGGTACCATTTCCTCTCTGTAGACCCTCTGAAATTAATGGCTTATTTCCTGTTAAGTATTTTTCCAAACTCCCTTGGCAAGTACCTACCAATATGTGCTATCTAGAGTTTTAGATCCAGTATATTTTTGCAGGCCCTGCACCCATTTCACATCCTGTTCCCTCAGTCTGTTGAAGTCAAAGATATGAGAAACAGCTCCTATTAGGCTAGCCAGTTAGTTGTTTGAAGCGAGCGATTTAACCCTTTGAGCACTGAATACATTTTCAAGGAATTAAAAATGTGGTTATCCTGAGCTGTTGAAAACCTATCATGTGGCAACTTGTTTAAACAAGTTGCCACATGATAGGTTTTCAACAGCGTGTGATTTTGATATCTTACATCATTGGGCAACCATAGTTGCCCACGGCGCTGAAAGGGTCAAATTCATGACTAGAGATTCCAATGGAATTTTAGCAAAGAATTATGGTGTGGGTTTGAACCCACACTCTTCAGTGTCTAACACTACTGCCCTACCACTTCACCACTGCATCTGTCTGTTTTAAGCCGACCTGTATCGTATTGTTCTTTTAAGAAGACACAGCTGACAAACTCAGCTTGAGTGATGAGAACAGCTCAACTCGGCTCGCCATGTACCTATCGCTAAATGGAATGTCTTCATAAAATCGTTCTGCGGGGACTGGTAGTAGCAGACGTGGTTCACCACTAATGTTTGCCTTGTTGAACACATCTGCTTTTCTTTGTCTCCCTGCACTTGCACCATTTAAACTTGTCTGTCTTTGTCCTGAGCCAGTGGTACCCAGAGGTGCGACATCACTGCCCCAACACCCCCATCATCCTGGTCGGGACTAAACTGGACCTCAGGGACGATAAGGACACCATCGAACGTCTTCGGGACAAGAAGCTGGCGCCAATCACGTACCCACAAGGCCTTGCTATGGCTCGAGAGATAGGTGAGGACTGGAAAGGGGCGTCATGGTGTGGGTAGGCGGGGTTTCTAATGCAGGGGTAGCTCTTCGATTGGGCGATCGGAGGAGGGTTGCTCAAGGTTTTAATTGCGCTAGAACTAGCCTGCTATTTTTCTGTTTTTGTGAATATTTTTTTAACAAATGCTTACAAATTGAAACATTATAAATCACAATAACACAGTGTCACTGCCCGCGATGCCTGATTGTCATTTAGCATTTTTGTTTAATTTACTGGTCATTTTTGTTAACTTTACTGGTCGTGTTTGTTAGCTTTACTGGTCGTCTTTGTTGGCTACGGTTCATTCTATTGATACAAATTTCACTTAGTGTTACTAATGTCACTTGATCTACTAACACTTCAACTTGTTTCCTTGGAGCTCAGCACTATCGTACCGAACATTTTTACTTTTGTACGTCGCTCTGGACGAGAGCTTCAGCTAAGTACCTGTAATGTAATGTAATGTAACGATGTGATAATTACACACAAAAAGAGAAAATTGAAGTTCTTTTGTACCACCCTTACAGAAAAGCCACATGAATTTTCCATGTATTCCACATGTGATCACATGGGTTTCACGGGAATTCACGTGTGATTCACATAAAATTGGGCCAAATACACGTCTCCCATGTGCAAATCACATGTTTTTCATGGGTTTCACATGGGGGTTGGCATGGATCTCACATGTGATCCCATGGGTTTCACGTGGGAATTCACATGTGATTCACATAAAATTGGGCCGAAACCACATTTCCCATGTGCAAATCACGTTTCCCATGTGCAAAACACGTTTTCCACTTATTTCACATGTGAAAAATCACACGTGAAACATCGCATGTGCAAAGTCACATGTGAAGTTCATGTGGTTTTTCTGTATGGGAAAAGTCTGCTGGACTGGCAGGAAGTCCTGGAAAGGTGCAGAAAGTAAAATTTCTGCCGTTTTTTTTTTTCCCAGCCGTAAACTCAACCAGCTGATCATTAGTTTTTCAGTAATTTCATCTAGAGCCTGGCTGCGGAACGGACCGAAGCCTCGTGATGGGAACAAAGTGCCAGTACCTCTTTCCTATCTGAACCAGGATTCTCTGCTTTTCTCTCTCCGTCAGGTGCAGTAAAGTATCTGGAGTGCTCGGCGCTGACCCAGCGAGGTTTGAAGACGGTGTTTGACGAGGCCATCCGGGCCGTCCTCTGTCCACCGCCCATCAAGAAGCGCGGCAAGAAGTGCGTCATCGTCTGAGCACCCGAGGAAGGGGAGGAGCGGCCTCTCGGAAGAAAAAACGTGGGGGGGGGGGGGCGGGGTCTTCTGCCACAAAAATGGCCACACCAGGAAATATTAAACATCTCTGTGTCATGTGAAGTGATTTGAATACTGTACGCCTCTGATCAAGTGATTTAAATCAAGTACAACTTTGACAAATGATTCACATACTGTAGAACTTTGAACAATCCGCATTCAGTGCAACACTGAACAAGTGATTTGTGTACAATACAACTTTGACCAAACGATTCACACGAGGCACAACTTTGATCAAAGATTCTTAATCAGTGTAAATCTGATCAAACAGCTTCAATATAGCACAACTTCGATAAAACAATTCACATTCAGCACTACTCCGATCAAGTGATTTTTAATACAGGTCAACTCTGATCAAAAGATTCTCATACATTACAACTCTGATCGTGCGAATGCATTGCAGTACAACCATGATCAAGTCATTCCAATTCAGTGAAACTCTGGCCAAGTGATTCATATAGGCCTACTGTACATCTTTGATCAAGGCATTCTTGTACACTACTGGACTGATCAAGGGATTCAAATTCTGTACAGCTTTATCAAGTGATTTCAAGAGAGTATAAATCTGAATGTTACTCAAATACACTATAACTCTGACATGGAGATTTAAAATGTGGTATAGTTATGATGAACCAGTTTAAATATTCTGAAGCTCAAGTGATTCCGTAACAGTATAACTCTTTTCAAGTGATTCAAATGCAGAGCCACAATTCTTCGGAGAGTGGGTGGGGTCTACGGGAGTTTGATGGAGGGAACAGGGCATTGGATGTGCAAATGCAGCCATGCTTGTCCAGCTTTAAAATAAGAAAACTGTCAAACAAAATGGCCGAATCTGCCTTAACCAGCTGTAAATTGACCCACCATTTTCTGAATTTATAACCACTTTAATGCTGGAAACGTCTCCCTCCCTCCTGCCCTCCCTTCCTTCCATCCACTTTCTGACGTTGACTACAAGCTTTTCTGCTTTGTGGCAGTGTGTATCTGGACATTGATTTTTGCCTGTATTTTATTCCTCAGATTTTGGCCTGTGAATGCTTGACGTGATGGTGTTTATGTTTGTTCTGAAAGGATTACATGATTTCGGCTGCCTGAGCCAAGGGAAGATCGTACAAATTCACCTGTAGGGGGCAGTGTAATGATCCAGCTTTTATAGGATTTTCATCCTTTTGCATCTCTTGCATGGTTTTTGAATAGTCTCATTTCACAGAATTGCATTTTGATAAGTGATCATCCAGTGCCATTGACTGCTCTTTTAACTAATTTTTTTTTTTTTGTATTGTTAATTGGTTTGAGAGCACAAGTCATACAGTTTGAAGGTTATGCCTCTCTGGCCAATTTATAAAGAACCCTTCCCCCTCTTTGTACTAATTCATGACAGGTATTTGCTAAGTGGGATAGTGTGACTGGAAAAACCACTTCAGTGCTCGCATCCCCTGCCTCCCAATCACTCCCCATTTTCAACTACTCCATCTGGCATTCTCTTCAGGGCATCCTTAAAATAAGAGAAACATATTCTTAATTGAACTTCCCTAGTTAATGGAAGCCTAAAAAGTTACATTGAAAAAGCTCTATAATCAGATTTACTGAAATACGGGGAACAAAAAGGCTGAAAGTGATTGGTTTTATGGCTTTGTTTAATTCATACCCTGGACTCTGTTCATCAATGTTTCTCAGCCTTGTCCACCATTGCCTGGTTTTCATCTGCACCCTTCTCCGTTTTCTCTGCCATGGTGCACTTGTGATGAAATCAATCACTAGGTGGCCTTTGCCAAGCCTGTGTAGTATAATGCTGGAGTCCTCTACCCTCTGTTATTCCCCATGTTGTGAGTATATCAACAATTTTTACTGCTTCAAACAAGAGGAGGATATCAGCAGGATGAATATGTGCCATCTTGACTAGTATTTGGGAACTAGCACGCCAAATTCACGAATCACAGGACAGCCTTGTGGTTAGGCTCAAGTTGGTATCCGCGGTATCGTTTGCTTCTGAAGACGTGTGCATTTCCGCTGTCCTATTTACCAAGTGTGCATATTGAGTGGTGTGTGTGTGTGTGTGTGTGTGTGTGTGTGTGTGTGTGTGTGTGTGTGTGTGTGTGTGTGTGTGTGTGTGTGTGTGTGTGTGTGTGTGTGTGCGCAAGTGTGTTTGCTTGCTTGCATGCGTGCACAGGTGCATGCATGTGTGTTTGAGATCTTGGGTTGCTCCAGTAGCAATGTTGTGTTGTTTTGTGTTTGTGATAATCCATCTGATTTTACTGAGTAAGTCTGGACAGTGGAACCTAGCAAAAAAAAAAAAAAAAAAAAAAAGAGTCAAAATACAGTGATGATAACATTTTATTAGTATCAATTATGGCCAAAACAAACTCTTGTGTTCATTTTTGTGCGTGAAATTTGGGAAGGTATGCATTATTAAACAACATTTTGAATGTATTTATAGATATTACCTTTTTTATTTGCTATAACAAACTCGGATTGTAGAATGAGGATGCTAAAGCTTTGTTAGCTTTGCTGTCTGTGTATGTCGCCGATTTTTGTCAGAAACACCTGTTTAACACAAAATATTTCTTTATCTTGAATGGCTTAGATGGGAAATAAAGTGTCTCCCTCTGCTGGTGGTCATTGGGAATACAAAATTTCAGTGTATAGCTTGTTGGCTCTGTAGGCATGACAAACACGCCTAGTTGACGAAGTATGTGTCTCAGGGCTGCTGTGAAGTGTTTTATAACTGCATGGAAACTCCCTGGAAACTGAAGACAAATAATTTACTTGTTTTTTAGACTTAAGGGTCAGTGGTTGGTGTCATAGGAAAGCTACTAATTTGCAACGTGTTCCATCCTCGGTTTTTTTGTTGCATTATTTTGTATACTTTTTCCATGTCTTGAATTATTGTGAGAGAAAAAAAAAATTTTGTATAATAAATATTAACTATGAACTAAATCTTGATTTGAGGTGTCCGTGTATCAATGTTGAGAGCGGGTCTTGGAATAACTAACATTGGGGGTGTGCACTGCTTTGATGCTTCATTAATTTTTGCGTTGCCGCCAGTCTGGGTCCAATCAATGACTCATTCAATTGAAAAAAAAAACGAAATGGTTTGGAACAGAGTGATGGAAAGAAGTGTCAGTGCCTGGAAGGTGAATTTTCCAAGGCTGGGAGAACATGCAAATAGTTCTTGGGCAGTATTGTCGTTCCCTTAGACCCCCGCCCCCCTGCAAATTCTCTTCCCTTGGCTTCAAGACACAGGATATTCCCGAGAGAGCAACTGGAGATCGACAGAGGCTGGACACTGAACAAACGTCCTTTAGCGACTTTACCATACAGGTGTATTAAATGGTACGATACAGATTAATTAGCCTCACTAAGTTAATGTTGCTATGATGTTAAGAAATGAAGGTAAAGCATATCTGATTTAGAATACAAGATTGATGAGGAAGCATGCAGTTAGAATAAGATGGTATCGTTTTAAAGATGGGTAATTCAATAATGTGTCGCGTTGTGTCAGTGTCCGGTCACTATGGTGTTATTTAATGGGTCGCTGGCCCGCGTTTGTGTTTTAAACAGACGGAGCGCTTAATCTTAATACATGTAGCACCATTTGCACAGAACGCGCTTGCAGCAGGGATCTGCAATTACGTCATTCCGCTGCAAAGACGCGCGTCACGTTCAGCCAATGCCCCGGATGTGTTTCTGATCTCTGTGTTTCTGCAGAGAAGGAGGAGGAGATGCCTCTACCCGTGCAGGTCTTTAACTTTCAGGTAAACCAGTCATTTTAAAAAGTATACTTTAATGGCGTGCATGAACTGAACCACTCGTGAAAAATCTTATTCTGCTGTCAGTTTCGTGGTAACCCAACCCATAGCTTTGTAACATATTAGAAGCTCTTAGCTTTGCTAATGGCTATCACCGCTAGGGCCTCGGACTGCTAGTTTGCTAGCGTTAGCATTAGCTAGCTGGATAGCTCGCGAAGTCTTTGCCAGTTGCTCCAAGTTCGGCTCGCGCGGGCACAGCATACAGTTGCGGCAGTGTTGTTGCCGCGTGCTCATCTCCGGCGTTTCTGACTGAAATACATGGAAGTTTTACGCCACTTTTACGTCCGTAACGGCGTCCGTGGAGAACTGTGTGATGGACAGGGCGGTTATAAATGGCAATTAGTAGTCCATTAGCTGAATTGCAGCGATGAAGCTGGCTGGCTTAGCTAGCTAACTATTCGCCAAGCGGAATAACTTTGGATGATTCAAATTTCTGTCCCGTCTTGGATAATATTGCAAAGTCAAGTATTATTTCTAGCCTGTTATCAAGTTAACTACAACTGTTTTACCGCAGGTTACAAATGAGCAGTTCTTTGCTTAACCATATTTGTGATTGGTCAGTCAACATTGCTCTGTCAAAACTGTAAGCAAGCTGAGGGGAACTGACGTTAGCCACCTGCCTGACTAATACTGAAGGGTCAAGGAGTGAGCAGATGGCAAGATTACGGCAGCAACCAAGTGATGTAATTGTTTACCGCAGTGCGTTGCTTCACTTCAATGTCCTCTTTACCTCAGAAGGTATAGTTTTAGCTGTTTGGTTAGTTATTCTCGATCCGTTGTCATTTCAATCAATACACCCACCTAACCGAAGGCTGGGCGTGAATATAATGGATTTTAAGGCCTGTTGCTTGGTGCTCTTGCAGCAATGATAACGAGTCGATAGCTTCTTTCGATCATAACTTACAGTTGAATGTGTTGGTCAGTGACAGTGGTACCACCTTTAACTTATTGTGTATCTCTCGCTGTTACCTCTTTTTGCCAAGTTTTCTTGCTTATAAAATTTCTGAATGGAAAGACTAATCTATGCTAGCTGGGTAAAACCATGGACTGGAGTCGCAAAGGTGTATATGTACTCTTTCCAACCCAATATTCATCCCAATTCAGTAATTGAACTTTTGGAACATCTGTGCCTGGGTATGGCTGGATGGGAGTATTTATGTCAAGCAGTGATGTAAGAGACCAATCCCTGAGGTCCAAGGTGTCTGCCAATGTTCGGTGTCAGTAGCTTTCATTTACTTTATTTGTGTAGTGGGTCTTGTTAGGGTAGGTAGGGGCTACACAACCCTGCTCCTGGAGATCCACCAACCTGTACGTTGTCATTTCAGCTCTTAAATTTGCGCACCTGATAAGAAAAAATAGTGACCCATCGAGATGTGGTTTTGCTGTGCGTTACGTTTTGGAATAAAAACTTGAAAGAAGATGGATTCCCCAGGAGCAGGGTTGGGCAGCCGTAGCTTATATAGTGCACTCGTTTTACACTGAAGACCTTTTTGATACTGTTTGAGAAGGAAACTTCAAACACCTGCAAATTCTCTGGTCCTCCCAGGAAGTGAGTCTAACTCCTCCTCTAATGCCAAGTATGAGATTTGTCATCTCTCATGATGGCTTTGTGATATGAAGTGGAGCTGTGGACTTGTGCCTGATTGTCCTTTGCTGCAGGAGGTTGTAGGGTCAGGGCTAGGGGGCGCCACTGAGCAGGGTCAGGACAGGGTCAGTGGCAGCTCCGGATCGGCCTTTCCTGCGGGGGCTGATCATTTCCTATTCTTCGGCTGTGTGTCTGACTTCTTCCTCCCCTTTATCGCTCTCGAGCATGACGCTGGCCTCAGCGTGTCAGCCTGCTGTGACGGCCTGCAGGTAACCATCTGCGGGAAATGCTCACGGTGCCACAGGAACAGGACTGGGAACCTCACTGTCTCACTAGGAAATCATTATGCCAAACTACTCTCCTCGTAACACTGAGATACACCGCATGTTTCATGGTGTTCCATTACGTTGGCTCATCTGATGCTTTCATCCTAAGGGATTTATAGTTTATCAGACTAAGCAGAGGCCAGTCCCCCAGGAGCAATGTGGGGTTAAGGGCCTCGCTCTAGGGCCCAAATGCTGCCCTGGTACTTGAACCATCAGTCATCCTGGTTCTAATCAAGCACGTTAGCCACTAGGCTGTAGGCTGCTGCTGTAAATAAAAAAAGAGCCTTTTATGATAATATCATTTTAATAATCTGAGCAAAATTCAGACACTGTGTCATTTGTTTTAGTTTTTGTTTTGTACTGACGAAGTGAAAGCTCGCTTCAGAACTGTGTTCATTTCATTGATGAAAACTATGGCAAAAAATGTCTGTCAATGAAATTTTTTTTGTGATGAACATGAAATGAAAAATTATTATTAGAGTGATATGATTTATGTTGCACGAATAATTGTGCTTCTTTATTGTAATTGATGTTTGCATGTTGTTTTTTCAGATGCGATGTTCATTTTCTGACGATAAAATAAAGATCTGAAGAGAAGTAGTTGTCATACTTATCTAATTATGCATAGTGAAAGCTCCAACTAAGAGTGTTTATATTTTTGTGAACACATAAATAAAACAAGGCGAAAATGTCAAGTGTTAATTTCAGTGACAGAAACTGACAAAATGTCTTGTCAACGACTAGAAGAAATTTTGTTGCGTGGCATCTTTGCCTCATTTTCATTTGTTTAGGAATACGCTTAACAACACTTTTTGTGAGTATTTTTATTTTATGTGATGATTTTTAAGTAATTATTGTCTCATTTCCGTCACAAAAAAATGTCATTGACAAACATTTTTATCACCGTTTTTGTAAAACAAAAGTAACTCTGCTTTTGAAGGGTAGCTTTCCAATGGATTGTTTCTGTTTGAAAACCCAGGGCCCCGCGTACCTGAATGCTTGTTAGCTTAGCTGGATAACGGCACTGAGTTACGGCACTGCTCTGTGCATGAGCTCTGTCTGCTCTGCTGCTACATATTCCCACTATGGTTACACATTTTTCGGTGTCCCTCAGTGCAGTCTCTCTGCTAATTTGATCATTTTACTTAGTGATACGGGCCCTAGATTGGAAGCTGCTCAAGGTTTACGTTGATGAAAAGCATCAGTGCAATTAAATCATTTTTAAGTTGACTGCCATTAGTTTTTTGCATATAATGGGGAATTTGAATAGTCTTGACAGTTCCTGGTTGTGTTTTTTTTTTGTCCCAGGTGAATGGTATTAGATGTGTTTTTTCGATGTTTTCACTCATAGTCAGTTTTGTGAACTTACTACCCAAGTTCAATGTTGTTTCGGATGGTCCGAAGAGTTTTTCCCATTCACTCGGCCAACCATGCCCTTTCCCTGTATTTATTTCACAGGGGGCTGCGGAGCCCATGCAGATAGATGCTGACCCTCAGGAAGACCAACAGAATGCCCCCGACGTCAACTATCTGGTGGAAAACCCCACGCTGGTATGAACAGCCATCCGTAATATTAACCTCAATTCATTCAGCTTGTGGCTAGTTTAACGTTTGTGATGACATTTTTAATTGTTTTCGTGATGCTTTTTTTCAACATGGAAAGAATTTATGATAATTACACTACGGCTGAGCAGCTGTTTTGGCTTCAGTTCATGTTCAGTGTTTTAAAGACTTCTGTGTTTTCCTTGGTGGAATTTTCTAGTTTACTTTCTAACTGTGCATCATGATTTATTCACTGGGATGAATTAAGTTTTATTAAGAATGAATACATAAATGGTTCTCTTGACGGGTTATTTTGGGCGCTTCTCTCGTCTCAGGATTTGGAGCAGTACGCGTCCAGCTACAGCGGGTTGATGAGAATCGAACGACTGCAGTTCATCGCCGACCACTGTCCCCAGCTCCGCGCAGAGGCACTCAAGATGGCACTGTCCTTCGTCCAAAGAACCTTTAACGTCGACGTCTACGAGGAAATCCACCGCAAACTCACGGAAGCGACCAGGTTCTGCTTCGACTCAAGGCCCTTCATTCTCAGAGATTCTGCCATTTTGTATACCATCCTAGAAGTATTTAACAGCAACAGCCTGATAAAATGTGGACTTCATGTTGTTATTTGCACGAGGGATGTAATTGCATCTGCCGTACAAACTTATCGCGTATTATGGATCAGTGGTCGTTACACTGACGCCGCATGATCTGTCTGTAGCCAATTTATAGCTCACTGGCCAATAGGCCATACGCCATGGTGATCAGGCGGCGTCCGACATCGTAGTCGTAATTGTGGTCATGATCGTCATCGTCATCCGTTAGCAAAATCTTTAAAAATCATCATCTCTGAAGATACTGGCCCCATTGACTTCAAATTTGGTATGGACCTTCCTTGGAACGGTGTCATCACTGTAAACTACTGTACACACCGCTAAATTGAGATGCAGACAGCTTTGAGAATATTAACATTCGTGTCAAGCCAACCGCATAGTGATGACCTCCATTTAAAATGGCTTCACCGTCCAAATAGTTGTGGCCTCACTGTGCATGTGTAATATTAGAGTCATAAAGCACTGGTTTGCACCACAGACGGTGTGAGTGTAGATTCATAACTTCATTCAGGTGTGTGGGTATGCCTATATGTACGCCACCCTTCAAAAGTATTGGGACACTAGTAGCTTAATTTTTGCCGTTCCTGCCTGGAAGATGCCCAGAATCTACAGTTCATGGACTTAAGAAAATTTGGAGCCATTTTTTAAAAAAAGGATTGTCATTCCTGCATGAGTCACCCACAGCTGATGTCAAAACCTGCAAGTTAAAGCTGCTAGTTTCTACTTTAGTGTCGCATTTACTGATTTAAATCAAAACACTGTCTTCCTCAGAAGTGCAGAGATTAAACAAGTGAAACTGCGTCACTGAAGAATAGGGACAGATGAGGCTGTGTACATGCAGACCACGTGTGTTCACGCGTCTCTCTCTCTGCCTCTGTCTGTCTGTCTGTCTGTGCAGGGAAGTCCAGGGGGTGCCCGATGCAGTCCCTGAGGGAGGGGCGGAGACTCCCGCCCTGGACACGGCGTGGGCGGAGTCGACCAGGAAAAAAGCCCTCCTGAAGCTGGAGAAACTGGACACCGACCTGAAGAACTACAAGGGGAACTCCATAAAGGAGAGCATCAGGTGTGCAGCACGCCCGCCATCTGTGCGCTGTGGGTCGGCCGGGCCGCTCGGAAGATTGGGGGGGGGGGGGTGGGTGCAATGGTAGTTAGGTGGTGTGGGGTTGAAGTTTGTGGAACGTGACTCTCCTCGCATTTGAGAACGACATGAGAAGTCTTGTTTCAGAATACTCAAGTGCAGGCAGTGGATGCAATAACTGCAGTCTTTTTCTATGAGGACTCTATGCAAGTGTCCGATAGAGGTTCAGCTGAAGGTTGTGGAAGTGGTTAGTTATTGCTTGGTGAATGGTAATGGTGCTGGATTTTTCGGCCGGTTCTCAAATACTCTGTCATGCAGATTTCCAGCAGTCTTGTATGTGCTGTGCTGCGTGTGGTGGAAATAAGCGTTGAAGTTTTAATCATCCTTTACAAAGTGGAATGGGGATATGGGAAAGGGTCGTTCCGCGTGTCTGTCCGTCCACGTGTCTGTCTGTCTGTCCGTCCGTCGCGTTTTGTTTTTGGGCCAGACCTTCTAAACCGTTCAACATTTTCCAAGAAACTTAATATGTAGGTGCATGTTGTTGTATTGATGTGCCTTTTCATAGTTCCATCTGTCCTTCTGTCCATCTGTCCATGCCTTCTTTGCATTATGTCTTTTAGGCCAGAACCGTTCAATATTTACCAACAGAATTTAATGTATAGAACGCCTTTATTGCGTAAATGTGCCTTTTGATTCTTCTTTCTGTTTTACTTTTTCGGAAAATGCTCTCTGCCATTTCCTGAATTTTTTTGGAATATCAGCCATCTCTTATCGATGGATCTGAGTATTTCATGCTTGATGTTTTTTACATGGTTGTGTTAATTTTCATGATTGAGAAATAGTGTTTGTTGGCCCGTAAAAAAGTTCTCTAACTCTTATCAGCAAGTTTCCTCAAGTTTAGAATCTCTGTTCATTAGGAAAGTGCGCATTTCCTTTTCCTGTGCAGGAGAGGTCACGACGACCTTGGAGACCATTATTTAGACTGCGGTGACCTTAGCAACGCCCTCAAGTGTTACTCCAGAGCCAGAGACTATTGCACTAGCGCCAAACACGTCATCAACATGTGTCTTAATGTAATCAAGGTAAGCCCATTCTTGTATGGACACACCATGCTACATGCTAACTTCGTGAAGACGGTGTATAGCAGTCAATGGACCTAGGCTAAAAAATAGTTAATTATTGCCATGTCTATTGATTTCTATTCGTTCTTATCACACGGCTAGCTTATAGCATGAAATGTCCCATTAAGCTTACACCTTGTAATGGTGAACTGCTGTCGAAACAAATGTAAATTGCATTGATAGGTGGGTATGTTGGGATTGCCTTAATCGGAATGTAATGACTTTTGTTTATTCAATGGGGCTGTTCACTGTGTGAGATGTGAAGGAGGTTTATGTTTAGGTCACCTTAAGCAAAGTAGCCATTTTATTTAAACAGGTAATTCACTCACCTGTTTTTATAGGGGTGCATATTTATTTAAAAGGATGGTTAACTTGCTGGGGATTTGAGATAATATTGTTTTCATCGCATTCTGGATGATATGGTCTGAATAAAAAAAAAAAAAAAAAAACACTTTGAGCAGTTCCAAAACTGGGCTAAACACCACTATAAAGAACAAAGAGGGAGTGTAGTTTCTTTTAAACCTTAGAGCCCATAAATAATTTAAAAAAAAAATATAAATTTAATTATCTTCTAATGTTGAAAACTTACCATATGTCAGATTGTTTAAAAGAGCTCCCCTGTGGGAGATATTTGAAACAAGTCGCCACATGATAGGTTTTCAACAGCTTTGATTTTGATTTCCTGCATCATTGAGCAACAATAGCTGCATTTAGCGCTTTAAGGGTTAAAATGGTGCCATGTTGTCTATTGAATGTGAAAAGAGCCACTTTTTTGGTGGGATGTAACGTGGATGTGCCCTCGGTGGCCAATGACATTTAATAATAATTTCCCATCTCTCTGAAGGTTAGCGTTTACCTCCAGAACTGGTCCCATGTATTGAGCTATGTCAGCAAGGCAGAATCCACTCCAGAAATCGCAGAGGTAGGTGTGACTCGCGGCAGACCCTCACGTCGCCTGTTTAAGGCGGTTTATGTTGTCTGGAGAAGCGTTTACTCTCATGGAGGGGTCAGTTCATCTGGCTGAGAAATGCCACGCTGTAGTCGAGAGAAATACTCTCACTGATTCAGAGCTCCATTTCGACAGGCTGAGAAAAAGTGCACTGTGATCAAAGGTAATATTTACACTGTACACAAGACAAGTGATTACACAGTGCTCAAAGCATTTGCACTGTGCTTCAGACAAACATTTACTCTGGGTTCATGACAGACATTAACACAGTGCTCTTAACAGTTGGACTTGTGTTATGGCCGCAATTTGTTATGGCGTCAATTTGTTATGACGTCACGGACAGCAAGGGATGACAGACAAAATTCTTAAACTTCAACAGATTTAATTAAACAAACACTTAGAACTAATCTACACTCTACCCTACTGACCAAGATTGAAATAAAAAAATAGATAGTTACTGTCCCTTGGTAATTGAGATGGGCTGCTATGTTGCGATGTCCTGGGACAGGAAAATGCTCCAACACAGGCAAAAATCCACAAAAAGCTTCACAGGTCTTGAAAAGAGTGACAGGTCTGGTCAAATGTATCCTTCCACAATTTCTCCTTGCAATTTCTCTTACTACCCTTCCACTCTCTCAATTTTTCTCCTTATATACTCTTGTCCAGCCCCCTCTGAGGCATGCCCAGGACATGCCCAACCTAGCTCCAGACTGGGCTTAACAAAAAAAATCGTCAATACTGCCATCTAGTGGCTTTTTTTTTCCCCCATTACACTTGGCACGAAACATGTAATCATTACGAATGTTTAGTAAACTTCAAAGTAATATTAACTGTGGTTAAAATATTTACACTGGGTTCATGACAAACATTAACACAGTGCTCTTTTCAGTTGGACTTGGCATGAAACATGTAATCATTACGAATGTTTGGTGAAGTTCGAAGTAATTTTAACTGTGGTTAAAACATTTACACTGGGTTCACGACAAACATGTACAGTGTGTTTGGGACAAACGGTTACACTGAGTTTAAGACCATTATTAAGACAGTGTCCTTAAGAATTCAACTTTGCACAAAATGTGCTCAGTATGAACGTTTATTAAAGTGCAGTATAGACTGTGCTGAAAACATTTACACTGCGCTCAGGCCAAACATTTACAGTGTTTAAGACAAACCTTAACAGAGCGCCCAAGAAAGATTACCCAGCTCTGGACAAGCCATTACTCTATCCTAAAGAGAGGATTTGTCACTGCGACAGAGAAATGGTTGCTCTGCTTGGAAGAATGTGTGTTCTTGCATTTAACTGTGCTCTCTCTCTCTCTCTCTCTGTAGCAAAGAGGAGACCGAGACAGTCAGAATCAAGCAGTCCTCACCAAACTAAAATGTGCTGCAGGTCAGTGATGTCGGTGCCAGACCTCCTGTTTCTGTTGGTTTTGCCCCTGGTCCTCGAATCACGGTCCTCGAAGTCCGAGAACTGCTGGTTTTCCACCCTCCTTTTACCTGGGAGTCAAGTGTAAAGACAGTCTGGCCAATCAGAGGTGCTAAATGTTCATTTACTTACCTGGAATAAAGGAAAACCTGGACCGGATTTGGATTCGAGGTCCAGATTTGAGGATCCCTTGGCCATTACTATGGTTCCTTCCTCTTTTTCGCCGTCCAATCATCCTTTCTCTCTTTCGTCAGTCCCTCGCTTTCTTCTCTTTTTCACTTCAGTTGCTTATTCTCCCTTCGATTACTCTTCCTTTCTCTCAAATCCCTCATTCTCTTTCTCTCCAGCTTCCCCTCTTTCCTTCATCCCTTTCCTTTTTCCATAGCTCTCCCCATCACTTGCTCTCTGTCCTGTGTCTCTTGTGGGGAGAAAGTTCTGGTAAACCCGTAAGAACCCATGGGTACACACGTGTCACTAACCCTTCTCAGAAGTGTGTTCCATTTGGTCCATTTTGTCTGTTTTATATTCCCCATAATTTGCCTTTGAGGGTGAATGGGTCTGGGCTCTAATGGGTTAATTTAAGTCCCTCCCCCAGCAGCCTCTCCCTGACTCCGCCCCCTGCCCTCTGCCCGCAGGTCTGGCAGAGCTCGCCTCCCGAAAATACAAACAGGCCGCCAAGTGCTTCCTGCTCGCATCCTTCGACCACTGCGACTTCCCCGAGGTGAGCCAATGCTGCGAGGCCACACCCATCCATGGGGCGGGGCTTGTACTGGAATCAGGAAGTAGTTCTAACATGTTGGGGATGTGCATTGCTTCCATTTTAGGAGCATACGCTCTTGACATAGAAAAAAATCCATGCTGAACTTATTTTTTTATTTGAAAAAGTGATTGATGTTTGTTCATCTATGTGGTACAGAGTAAAGAGCCTCGGCGATTCTCTGAGTAGGAATGGTTTTCAGTCTCCCTTTATAGCACTTGGTAACGTCGAACTCGCATTATTCCTCTTTATATTCTGCTTGTTGCAAATAAAGTCGAAACAGCCGTTCCACAATGTTGCATTTAAAAGGCATCCATGACCCATATTGTGGCCAATTAAACTTACGGTCTCAGAGCGTTGCTTCTATTTGTTAGATGACAAGTTTTTTAATGTCTGTGGGGACAGAACAATTTTGTAATGATCTGGAACTTGAGATGGGCGAAGGGTTTCACCCTTGGGTTTTAGCCAGTGACGGCAAGGATGGCCCCTATTGAAACACCATTTGGGATGCGCTATCGCGCTGCTACGTTACTGTGTTAGCTCTGAGCATGTGGTCATCTTGGGGAGGGGAAGGATTAGCATTGAGCCCTGTGTCTTTACTCCTCCATTGGGTCTCCAGCTTCTCTCCCCGAGTAACGTGGCGGTGTACGGCGGGATGTGTGCGCTGGCCACCTTCGACAGACAGGAGCTGCAGAGAAACGTCATTTCCAGCAGGTAAAGCGGAGACCGTCTGTGTGGTGCCTTTAAATTGAGGTTGGTATGGATGCTGAGGAGGCGATTATGCACTTGAGCAATTTACTAGCATTCCCTATAAACATTGTAGCGATGGATAATTGTAGCGTTGGATAGACCTCTATCAAGGTGTGTCCCTGAAGTCGATTTAACATTGATATTTAGTGCCACAACCCAGTCAGCCTTGTAGCTTCAGCGCAGGTCAAAAAATTATGTGAAGGTCTTGATACTGATAGCCAATAAGTGTGGATGGGTCCTTTATTTATGGTTAACCCTTAGAGCGCTATAGGCAACTATAGTTGCTGAATGATGTGAGATATCAAAATAAGATGCTGTTGAAAACCTATCGTGCGGCATCTTAGGGGGAGCTCTTTTAAACAAGTTGCCACATGATAGATTTTCAACGGCTCAGGATAATTCCATTTTAATTCCTTGAAAATGTTTTCAGCACTCTAAGGGCTAATACTGATGAAGAAGATTCAGACACAAGCGAGTGATGCTCAGTTGATGCGGTGAATGAAGATAAGGAAGTGGGCGTAACCCAGCTAACACAACAGGATGTTATGTCATTGTTGCTGGAATATTTTGTCAGTGTTGCATAATTACGGCTACACTGCAGCAACAGTACTTTGCCGTAGCCGGGGAGTGATCGATGCAATGTTATTACTGATGATGAAGATGCAAAAATGTCCACAAATGGTCAATACACAATGTTGATGATGATTTAAAAATAGACATGACGGCTGAAACACTGTTTATACTGATGATAGAAGAATTTTTATTAAGGGTTAACCCTTAGATTGCTGCAGTAAATTAAAAATATACATACATTTTATTATCTTGTGCTGTTGAAAACCTATCATGTGGCAACTCGTTTAAAAGAGCTTCCCTGTGGGAGCTCTTTTAAACAAGTCGCCACATGATGGGTTTTCAACAGCTTTGATTTTGATATCTTTAATCATTCAGTAACAATAGTTGCATTATGCGCTCTAACGGTTAATATACAGGTAATACTTACGATGATGATGACGATGCAAAAATAGACAGGCATGGTTTGTTCGCATTGAATACCGATAAAGAAGCTGCAAAAATAAACATGAGTGGCTAATGAGTGGTTGATACTGATGATTGTTATTGTTGAAGGATGTGATTTACATTTAGCATTGAGGTCTATGGTTGGGGTACCATTTATATTGATGACTGAGGTGTTTTTTTTTCTTTACCCTTTTGAATTAATTGAGCCCATGTTTTATTTGTCTGTTTTAGCTCCTTTAAATTATTTTTAGAGTTGGAACCTCAAGTACGTGACATAATCTTCAAATTTTACGAGTCTAAATATGCGTCCTGTCTGAAAATGCTGGATGATATGAAGGTGAGGAAAACTTGGATTGATGAAGAATTTGAATGGCACTCTTACAGATCATATTACTTGACATTATCATGTTTATTAATCAAATAAATACCCCGTTTTCTGAGAGAATGTTTTTTGCTAGTAATTTGTTTTATGGAACTGTGTTCCTTTCAGTTACCAGGAGTGACCGTTTTATCCACGTCAGAATGTTCAGTTAAGACTCCTGGAGAAACATTTGATGGTCTAATTAAAGTATAACATACTGGACTGCTTGAAACCTTGTGGTTAATGTGGCTGGTTATTGCAAAGAAATCCTCGACAATGGGCCCTTAAGCTGGGCCCTATGTTGTTCTGGGGTGGACTGGCTCCTGTTTAGAAGAAAGTGTTTGCTAAATGATGACGTTATTTTATTATGCAGTTTTTTTTTTGGTTTGTGTAATGTAGAGTGTTTAGTGTGTTTGCTGTGTATGGATGCAGTGCCAAACTGTATCTCACTGCTCTCTTTTCTGTTCAAGGATAACCTTCTCCTGGACATGTACCTAGCACCTCACGTCCGAACACTGTACACGCAAATCAGGAACAGAGCCCTAATTCAGGTGAGCCAAACGCGCTTCTCCTATGACCTAATGCATGCCCTTTCCCTGTAGTTTTAACCCCTTAGAAGAGAAGATGAAGAATGCCTTTTGGCCTGTTTTCAGTAGGTCGAAGTTTCAAATTAGCTGGCTATTTTGGGGTGAAGACGCAAATAGCCCGTTAATTTAATTTGATCGGAAAATGTTCCCTATAAATCTAGGTCTAGTTCGTGAAACGCCAGCTAATTCACGAATTACCCCACTATTTGTGTTGCGTCTTCATTAGACCGAAATTGAACCTGGAAAGCCAAATTGAACCACGCGCTCTATCTGGAAATGATGCGAAGTGGGCATGCGTCCACTCCGGTCTAATTTCTCAAGAGGAGGGCTTTTGGGCTAATGGAGACGCAAATTCGTACTATCGGGTTAATTTCCATAACCGCAAAATAGCTGGCTAGTTTAACTTCGTTCTGATAAAGAGAAAACTTTTGTTTCAGAGTCGGTGTTCCAGAACTCCGCTGCTATCAGTTACCAGTAGTGTTTGTGACATTATTATTAGAATGATCAGTGAAGAATATTGTTCTCTCATGTTCCTGAGGAGTTTCTCATTCGCTCGTGCTTTTTTTTCTCCTCTGTTCCTTGTGTTTCACTGTTAAACTGATCTTGCCAGAATGGGGAACCTTCCTTGACACGTCTACACTCATTCTTCTCCATTCTTGATGATTTCTAAATATGACTAAATTCTGCCGACAAACCGGAATAAATTTATTGAAATGGGGAAATTTTAATGTTTGTGGACGACAGTGCAGTTTGAATGTAACTGATTATCGTGGCAGATGAAATTGCTGGTAAATTGATTCTATTGGTGTAATATGTTTTGTTTTGGTTTTTCTGGAAGGGCGTAGCATGCTACCCTCCACTTATCCTGCCTGTTTAGAACTACTAGTGAAGGGTGCACATTGACCCTGTTGGCCATTTTGTAAACCGAAACCTGTTCTCTCTGCCCGCAGTACTTCAGCCCGTACGTATCAGCTGACATGAACAAGATGGCGGCCGCGTTCAACACCACAGTAGGGGCTCTGGAGGACGAGCTGACACAGTTGATACTGGAGGGGCTAATCAACGCACGGATCGACTCCCACAGCAAGGCAGGACCTCGTCTGCACCTCCTCTATCACCTCCACTCTGTTCTCTCCTACACCTCCTCTTTCACCTCCTCTCTGTTCTCTCCTGCAGCTCCTCTATCACCACCCCTCTGTTCTCTCCTACACCTCCTCTATCACCACCCCCTCTCTATCACCACCCCTCTGTTCTCTCCTACACCTCCTCTATCACCATCCCTCTGTTCTCTCCTACACCTCTATCACCACCCCTCTGTTCTCTCCTACACCTCCTCTATCACCACCCCTCTGTTCTCTCCTACACCTCCTCTATCACCACCCCTCTGTTCTCTCCTACACCTCCTCTATCACCACCCCTCTGTTCTCTCCTACACCTCCTCTATCACCACCCCTCTGTTCCCTCCTACACCTCCTCTATCCCATCCTCTGTTCTCTCCTACACCTCCTCTATCACCATCCCTCTGTTCTCTCCTACACCTCCTCTATCACCACCCCTCTGTTCTCTCCTACACCTCCTCTATCACCACCCCTCTGTTCTCTCCTCCTACCTCTATCTCATCCTCTGTTCTCTCCTATACCACCTCTACCACCCCTCTGTTCTCTCCTACACCTCCTCTATCACCATCCCTCTGTTCTCTCCTACACCTCCTCTATCACCATCCCTCTGTTCTCTCCTACACCTCCTCTATCACCACCCCTCTGTTCTCTCCTACACCTCCTCTATCACCACCCTCTGTTCTCTCCTACACCTCCTCTATCACCATCCCTCTGTTCTCTCCTACACCCCCTCTATCACCACCCCTCTGTTCTCTCCCATCCCTCTGTTCCCTCCTCCCATCTATCACCATCCCACCATCCCCCTGTTCTCTCCTACACCTCCTCTATCACCATCCCTCTGTTCTCTCCTACACCTCCTCTATCACCATCCCTCTGTTCTCTCCTCCACCCCTCTATCTCTGTTCTCTCTCCTCCCACCCCTCTGTTCTCCTCTCTCTACTCCACCACCCCTCTGTTCTATCCTCTACCACCCCCTCTGTTCTCTCCTGCACCTCCTCTATCCCCACCCCTCTGTTCTCTCCTGCACCTCCTCTATCACCATCCCTCTGTTCTCTCCTACACCTCCTCTATCACCATCCCTCTGTTCTCTCCTACAGCTCCTCTATCACCACCCCTCTGTTCTCTCCTACACCTCCTCTATCACCTCCCCTCTGTTCTCTCCTCACCACCTCTGTTACCCCTCCTCTATCCCTCTGTTCTCTCCTACACCTCCTCTATCCAACCCTCTGTTCTCTCTGTTCTCTCCTACACCTCCTCTATCACCCCCCTCCCCTCTGTTCTCTCCTACACCTCTCTACCACCCCTCTGTTCTCTCCTACACCTCCTCTATCACCATCCCTCTGTTCTCTCCTACCCCCCTCTATCACCACCCCTCTGTTCTCTCCTACACCTCTCTAAGGTTCTCTCCTAGGGTCCTATCACCAACCCTCTGTTCTCTCCTATACCTCCTCTATCACCTCCCCTCTGTTCTTCTCTCCCTATCCTCTATCAGTTCCTCCTGCAGCTTCTATCACCTCCCCTCTGTTCTCTCCCCTATTCCTCTTTTCTGTTCTGGAAAAATCCTTCTAACCTCCTTGATCCTATAGATCCTATTTGTCCATTTCTTTTGCTGAAAAATCAACTTTATCCTCGTCCCAAAAATGGAGGACAAAATATTAAATAAGGTGGAGTCCCATTAAAGGCATTTTCTGGCCCAAACCACCAATTTCAATTTTCAGCATTGATAAACCACCCCATGGGGTTCATGAATCCACCAGAGAAACCTGCGATATCAATTTTCTTTATGACAACAAATGATATTTTTAACATTTTTTACTTGTTCGGAGGGGCCACCTATGCTGGGGCCCCACAGACTTTCTCTGGTGCATTCATGAAACCCATGGTTTATCAATGCTGAAAATTATTTTGAAATAGGTGGTTTGGGCCAGAAAATGCCCTTAATGGGACTCCACCTTTGCCCACATGAGCAGGAACCAATGTTCCCCGATTACCCCTCCCCCAGATCCTGTACGCCCGAGACGTGGACCAGAGGAGCACCACGTTTGAAAAGTCGCTGCAGATGGGGAAGGAGTTTCAGAGACGAGCCAAGGCCATGATCCTTAGGGCCGCTGTACTGCGCAACCAGATCCACGTCAAGGTAGCACACCGCCATCCGCAGCGAGAATATTTACACAGTACGATAAACAGCAACTCTCCTGGGATTGGCTTAATTGCTGAATTCCATCTGTAGTCCCAGGCAGGTTAGAAAAGCTGGTAATTTACAATAAATATGTACGAGGAGCAATTGGAATAGAAATATTTAATAAGTATGTTAGTATGAAATGTGATGAAAATTCCAGAATTGTGTTTGATAAATAATTTATTGATGGTGTGTTATGAATATTTTTATATCCAAGTCCTTTCTTTCATGTAGTTTTACTCTGATGCAATTTAACTTGCCAGTTCAAGTTTTTTCTTGGTGGCAATTTATAAAGTTTTTAATGACTCGTTGAGGCATCACTTTGTAACCTGTGGTGCTTATTGACTCTTGATTGGCTGGAGCTTGAACAATAAAGCCCTCCTCTCGTATCCCATTGGCTGCCCAAACTTTCAATTTTGGCTTGCTGTAAAATTATTCAGCTTTAAAAAATGAGGACCAAATTGGAGTGTAAAATGGGCTAGAATGAATCCAACTGAAGAGTAATTCAATATTTAGAATATTTAGCCACACAAATGTTTCAGTCATCCTCCATCTTGGTGTAAAATACAAGCCTGATCGCTGATCAGCACTACTGCTCTAAAACGTTTTAGAAATATGGGCCAGTGTTTGTAAAGTATTGTTTAGCTCCTGCATGCTATCACTATTCACTCTACCTTTATTAAACCCATATACCACATCTATGTTAGCCCAGTGCATGAAACATTGAGTTGAATTACAAATGATTGTCATGTTTTGGTAATTTATAAAATCTGCAACGTTATAATGAGGCGTTACTTTGTAATCCTTGCTAATTATTGACACTTGATTGGCTAGAGCCCAAACAATGAAGCCCTCCTCTCGCATCCCATTGGTTACCTAAGCTGTCAATTACAGCTTGGTTTTAAATCATTCAGCTGTAAGAAGTGGAGACGAAATTGAAGTCTAAAAATGGGATAGAATTGAATCCTGCGAAAGATTAAGCCTACAGTTATTGTATTAAGCTGCAGAAATGTCTCAGTCCTCTATCATGGTGTTAAAACACTAAACTGATCTCGGCACCGCTGCGCTAAAACGCGTTAGGAATATTGGCCAGTGTTCGCAAGGTTCGGCTCAACTGCCGTGTATCGTAGCTATTCAGTCAACCCGTATATCACCTCTGTGCGTGAACCCAACGTATGAAAAGTGTGTGAATTACGAATGCTTAACTTTTGTGCAGTGATCGAGAGTGGACTGGTTCTGAACAGTTTTGATAATAATTTTACCAATATTTTTCTGTTTTTTTTTTTTTTTTTTCTTCCCCCTTGCCCCTCCCCCTCCGTTCCAGTCCCCCCCGAGGGAAGGGAGCCAGGGCGAGCTCACCCCTGCCAACAGCCAGACGCGAATGAGTACCAACATGTGAGCCGACCCCCCAAATACCACCCCTAACCCCCCCCCTCCCTCAATCCCCAGCACACGCACATGCACCCTTCCCTGCGGAGAGCGAAACACGCCGGCCGGAATCCCCCACCCTCCCCGGATCTGTCGGAACTCGCCGAACCCCCCCCCCCCTCCTCCCTCATGAACAAATCAAATTACCAACTTTGAAGACTGTATTTAAGAGGGAAGATGCCTGTTCTGTGTGTCAAAGGACAAAGGAAAAAAAGCCTCTGGAATATTTCTGAAAATGAGGGGCAAAAAAAGGAAGTAAAAAATAAATAAATCAATAAAAATAAGAAAAAAAATATATATAAAGAAATGCAATGCAGCGATTGCAGCCGCTCCCCTGCCCCGGCTGCCTGTGATGGATGCACTCTTCTTCTTCTGTATCTTGTGATGAAATCTTGGGAGAGGAAGAAAGCAAAAAAAAAAAACGAGGAAACGACCCGCGAACAAGAAGTCTCAGAACTCGCCTCGACTGGACACTTTCGGATTTTTTTTTTGTGGTTTTAAAATAAAACAAGTGTAAAAAGCTATGAAATCGACAGGATTTTTTTTCCCCTCGTTTTTTTTTTTTTTTTTTTTTGGATCCACCTCAAGGTTACAGTTTCGGTGAAATAGTCTGCTAAGTTCTCTTCACGTTCTCCCATACTTCTCCTGTTTGTACAAGGGCATACTCAACGAAGCCTTCCAAATAAAATATCTGTCTCTTAGGCTTTCATTGTTTCTCTGCGTCTCATGACAAAGAATTTCAGTGGAAGCCATTTTGGGAAATGGCATCTTGGGAGTATATTTTGTTTTGTTGCATGCAGTGTTTGTTTGGTTTTAATTTTTGCTAAGGTGTTCCAACATCTTTTGTCCTGGGAATTGATTTATGTGAAAAGCCAATGTCGAGATTAGTATTGATTCGCAGTTTAATATGATTTCACCCACTGAACTTGCCTACACGAGAAAACTGTTCTACAAGTAAGAATGATCGCTTCACCAATACGGTCAACAAATAAGCTCCAAGAATCCGCTGCTTTGCACTGAAACTGGAAAAGCAGCTTTCTAAGCCTGGGTTTGCTAAACTTGTTTGGTGTGTTTATGCTTCATTGTAACTGGTCACTTTTAGTTTTACTCGGTAAAAATTCAATTTCAAAAAGTTTTGTGCGATATTTACTAAACTCTGAGAAGCTTCAGCGAAACAAAAGACTTGCGCACATGCTCCAAACTACAAACGATGGCATTAATTATACCATTATTATTGAATAATTATTTGGCTTTACATGGTAAAATGATTTACATCATTTTTGGAGCATGAGGTGAATGTACTTATCTCACCTGAGGAAAGCAGCTCTTCTCCACCCAGACTGGCTCATGAGTTTAAAAGAGGGTACCTTGATATTTTTTTATTTCTTTTAAATTTTATTTTATTTCCTTTTTTTAAATTGTTTTTTTTTCTACAACCCCAATTCTGAAATAGTTGGGACTAAGTGTAAATTGTGAATAAAATCAAAACGGAATGACTGTCAAATCACACTAGCCAGTATTTTATTCACAATAGAACAGAGATAACATACCAAATGTTGAAACTGAGAAATTTTACAATTTTATCCACAAAATGAGCTCATTTCAAATTTGATGGCTGCTACAGGTCACAAAAAATTTGGGACAGGGGCCTATTTATCATGGTGTAGCATCCCCTCTTTTTAACACAGAGTGGAGGCGTCTGGGCATTGAGGAGACGAGTTTCTTGAGTTTAGCCATTGGAATTTGATCCCACTCTTGTTTAATGCAGGCTTCCAGCTGCTGGAGAGTTTTGGGTCTCCTTTGACGGACTTTTCGTTTAATTATGTGTCAAATGTTCTCAATCGGTGAAAGATCACAACTGCAGGCAGGCCAGTTCAGCACACAGACTCTGCTACTATGAAGCCATGCTGTTGTAATAGCTGCAGTGTGTGGTTTTGCATTGTCCTGCTGAAATACACAAGGCCTTCCCTGGAACAGATGTCTTCTGTAGGGGAGCATGCGTTGCTCTAAAACCTTTATATACCTTTCAGCATTCATGGTGCTTTTTAAAACATGCAAGTGTCCCACACCATATGCACTAATGCATCCCTGTACCATCAGAGATGCTGGCTTTTGAACTGAACGCTGATAACAGAGGTGGTCTTTCTCCTCTTTACCCTGGAGGACACGACGCCCATGATTTCCGACAAGAATGTCAAATTTGGGCTTGTCTGACCACAGTACACTTTGCCACTTTGCTACTGTCCATTATAAATGAGCCTTGGCCCACAGAACACGGCAGTGCTTCTGGATCATGCTCAACAATGGCTTCTCTTTTGCACGATAGAGTTTTAGGTGGCATCTGTGGATGGCACGGTGGACTGTGTTTACAGACAGTGGTTTCTTGAAGTATTCCTGGGCCCATTTAGTAATGTCAATGAGGAGATAAACCTACAGTTTTTTTTCGAACACGAGGTATTTATCGTAGGATAGATACCTGGAAATTTCATTTGAAACCGAGCGCTTGTGCGACACCCCTACGAAAATATTGGCGTGCTAGCTATGACACACAGTTCGATATCACTTTGGCTTGCTAGCTAGGAAGCCAACTAGCTCGCTAACGAGTATGACAGTGTACGCATTGAAAGCGAACTGCAGCCTTTTAAGTTCGCTAGCCAGTGGGCTATATAGCTAAATACATTGGCGCGCTAGCTATACTATTGCTAGCTCGGTAGCCAACTAGCTCGCTAGTGAGTAAGACTGTACGCAAACTGTAGCCTTATTTTGTCGGCGTAATCATGTCGAGGTCTTGACCCAGTGCGAGGTAGTTTACTGGTGAATAGATACCTGGTGTTAGCCAATCAAAATGCAGAATTTGCTGGAATGAATGGTTGAATGACAGAATCATGCCAGTGAGTTATGTAGTGGCGTCTGAGGGCCCGAAGATCACAGGCATCCAGTAAAGGTCTTCGGCCTTGTCCCAGATGCACAGAGATTTTTCCAGTTTCCTCTTTTGATGATGTTATGCACTGTCGATGATGAGACCTTCAAAGCCTTTGCAATTTGACGTTGAGGAACATTGTTTTTAAAGTATTCCACAATTTTTTTTCGCAAGCCTTCATAGGTTGGAGAGCCTCTGGCCATCTTTACTCCTGAGAGACTCAGCCTCTCTAAGACATCCTTTTTATAGCCAATCATGTTACCCACCTGATGCCAGTTAACTTAATTACTTGCTAAATGTTCTTTCAGCTGATTTTCTTGTATATTGATTGCTTTTTAGCCTGTGTCCCAACTTTTTTGAGACCTGTTGCAGCCAGAAAATTTGAAATAAGCTCAATTTGTGGATAAAAATGTAAAACGTCTTAGTTTCAACATTTGAAGTGTTATCTATGTTCTATTGTAAATAACATTGGCTTGTGATCTGCAAGTCATTGCATTTTGATTTTATACACAATTTACACTTTGTCCCAACTATTTCGGAATTGGGGTTGTATTATATGTTACCACAATCCTGTTCATTGTGCATATCTTTTGGTGCGCCTTGGGGGGGTTTTTTGTTTTTTTGCCACTGGAAAGTTCTGGGCTCGCCTGTGTTATGCAAAGCTAATCCTTACTGCAGCTCAGTAATCATATTTTTCTCCCTCTTTCCCTCATTTTATTGGGGGGGCTGTCGAAGGAATAGTGGTTTCCCTAATATACCCTGTGATAACTAACACTAAGATGACCCTTTTTGGCAATATCTTTTCTGGAACGCAAGAGGTACGTATAAATGATGCATCTGTCCATAGTTTACATACCCTTAAATGTTTGACCTTGTTATATAGACACAAAGTTGGGGAGCCATCGGGAGGCGGAAAAGAACTGTCTAAGGACCATGTAACAAGGCAGTTCAACTTTTTAAAGATGGGAAAAGATATAAAGAGATATACAAAGACTTTAAAATGCCAGTCAGTACGGTTCAGTCTGTGAGGATGAGGTGGAAAATTAGGGGATGTGTTTACCAAGCCAAGGTCAGGTAGGCCAAGAAAGATTTCAGCCCTAATTGCCAGGAGAATTGTTTGGGACACGAAGAAAAATCCACAAGCTACCTCGAGAAATACCGGATGCTCTGGGAAAAGATGGTGTGGTCGTTTCAAGGAGCACAATAAGGAGGTACTTAAACAACAATGAGCTGCATGGTTGAGTTTCTCGAAGGATGCCCTTATTGCACCAATCCCACAAAAAAAGCCAGCGTAAAATATGCCAGAAAACACCTTGGCACACCTCACAACTTCTGGAATACTGTCATTTGGAGCGACGAGACCAAAATAGAGCGCTATGTTTGGAGAGCAAGGACCATGATGAAAAATATACCATTACCGCTGTAAAGCCTGGTGGTGTCTCTCTGATGTTTTGGGGGTGTGTGAGCTCTAAAGGCACAGCTAATCTAGTGAAAACTGATGGCAAGATGAATGCAGCATGCTATCAGAAATTTCTGGCAGACAATTAGCATTCTTCAGCAGGAAAGCTGCACATAGGACGCACTTGGACCTTCCAGCATGACAATAATCCAAAGCACTAGGCGAAGTTGACCCTCCAGTGGAAGGTTCTGGAGAGGCCATCACGGTCTCCTGACCTCAATATCATCGAGCCGCTTTGGGGAGATCTCAAACGCGCAGTTCATGCAAGACTACCAAAGAATTTTCAGGAGCTGGAGGCATTTTGCAAGGGAGAATGGGCTGCGATACCACCTGAGAGAATTAGGTTCCACATTGACAACTATCACAAAAAACCTAACGGCGTTATGGATGATAAAGGGGGCAATACACAGTATTATACACTTTTGAACAGGGTTGATTTCATTTTTTTCCCCTCATTGTCATGCTTTATTTGGTGATTGTGCCGTTCTATATGACCAACAGTTGGATTTGAATCCAGTAAGAAAGAAAAATGTGTTTTGCCTAGCCATTCATGTCTTCTTTTAAAAATGTTCCCAATTTTACAAATTCAGCCATGCAAACTTATGAGCACAACTGTACTATTAAATTGGTATTTTGTTAATCTATCTACCGCAATGAATATTTAGGATTGGCACAGCTTCAGAAACAATCTGGTAGCAGAAGTTGCCTATAAACTAAGAGACTTTGTGGCGATTACATGATGTTTTTAAGGGCAGGACTGGCTAACGAAAAATTCTGCACTCTTCTTGAAAATCTACTGGGGAAAAAAAAAAATAAATTATTGAAATGGATACAAACCCTCTCAGACGTTGGAGCCGATATTGTTGACAGGCGGGGTCAGAGGGCGTCTCCCTGGGAGATGTCGGGCTGTATATGCCCGAACGAGCACGGGAGTTTGCGCGAGAAAGAGAAAGGGAAAGAGGGCTATGAAAGGTGGAGTCCATTAAGGGCATTTTCTGGCCCAAACCACTGAATTCAAAATAATTTTCAGCATTGATAAACCATGGGGTTCATGAATCCACCAGAGAAACCTGCAATATCAATTTTCTTTATGACAAAAAATGATATTTTTAACATTTTTTAGTTTTTGGGAGGGGCCACCCATTCCGGGACCCCACAAAGTGTCACCAATGATTATAATCATGTGCTTATCAATGCACATTGTAGCTGATATGTTTTCGTAATGAATAAAAAACAATTTGTTGAAATTGATGTCATACTGCCGAGATATGAAGATATTTGTTCAAAAAAATATGTTCTGAAATGGAGATTTCCAACGGCCACGTTTGTAAACGACGGTACATTTGACAAAGTTCCCGGCCATGACACACTTAGGGAATTTGTTGAAATTTGCCCCTGGGTATGGTCAACATTCAATGAAAAAACCAGGATTTGTCAACACCCGTAACATCTTCATTCGAACACTTGCATCCACCGATCGTTGTAAACCCTAAAATGGGGTGCGGCCTATACGAAATTGATTGTGTGAGTATGGCTCTCACTTAATTCTTCTAGTTTAAGTTTCTTCAGTTATATAGTTATTAACTATGACCCTTATGATGTTTATGCTTAAAATTATTGCCTATTCTTAGACCTTCACACTGGAGGAACCTCAAGACCACGACGAGGTGATCTGTTCCACCTCGGGACTCCACCTCTGGTCTATTTGCGCGGAGTTATAATTTACAGAATTTTGGGCGAAACAAACTTGTGTGGTTTAACATTTATAGGGACAATGTCCAAAATGGTGTGGCCGTCCGTGTCACTATATTCAAACGTTAAAATATGTCAAGAGCGAGGTTACAACATTCCCACCCACATTTTCAAGTTTTTCTTTTCAGAAATTATGTTGATGAATCACTTCTGAGCGCTTCCGTTTCACTGGATGCACGGGCCATTCAGGCGCCCAGTGAATCCAGCAAATTTAAAAAAAAAAAAAAAAATCATTTACCAATGAATGTGAAATAATATAAAAAATGTTCACAGATCCAGAGGCTCGTGAATGCAAACTAAGCGTGTTGTGGACTTACAATTGCATGCCCGAATTCCTTCACTCCACAAGGATAGCCTAATTTATTTCTGGTTGGGCATTCAGGGATGGTATTTCTTGTCCTGCACTCCGACGACATTTTCTCTAACACCCGTCCGCCAGCTGTGTGTGGACACAAAACGATCTACAGTTTAAATCTGCATGCCAAAGTGACAGCATGTATAGGACCAAAGAGGCGCTCTTAAATTTGTTTCGTCAACATGTAGGAGAATGGGCCAGTTTTAAGTTCAGTCACTTTGTACGCTAATACGCTTGTTAGCCCTACCGAAAGTTGTGTTATGAAGTTTAGAATGTTTTATCCAGAAATGACTTGATAAATCATGTTCCGTGAATGATGGGTATCTGGAAATTTGGAAACCTTGTCTTTGGAAGAGGCTATTCTCCCCGCAGCGCTTCAGCACGAAACTTCTAAGAGTGGGGCGGATTATAAATTGAAATCTTTTATTGGCCCAGCTGCGGGTCAAATAGCAGAAGTGGTTCTCTTGTCGGCCCCGCTGCGGGGCAGATAGCCGATGTCTTTCCCCCAATTCATCCCGCTGCGGGGCGAATAGCCACTTCCTTGTTAATTAGCCACATAGGAAGACTGAAAATGCAAAATTCTACATTTTATTGTATGAAAAGTGCTCTATAAATAAAGTTTTGATTGATTTTGATTGATTGATTGATTGAAAAGAAATTAGCTGTTGTCTTAGTTGCCATTTGTTTGTTATTTAGTCCTCCCATCTGCATGGTTCCAAATAAAAATGAAAAAAAATTGGCAGGTTTTGTCGGAAAGCTTTCGGCGCAATTTTTTTGCGGGGAAGCCTCTGAAGACAATCAGGCACCTTCGAAGTCATGAGTGGCCAACCCTAGTACAGAACAGCAGCGGTGTTGTTGTTGCTCAGGACTTATCTAAAGTACTTAACTCCCTGCGCCTGATTTCTTGGGTCTCGACTCATTGGCGAAAACAAAAACCGGCACACCCTGTGGCTCTCCCGGACTAGGGTTGGGCGCCACGTGAATTTAATCTTCAAATGTGTTTCATTTAGTTCTATTTCCTGTCACTTTTTTCTTCTTGGGGTCATTGCATTTTACATTCAAAGACATGCGTGAGCGCGTCGTTGGCGAAACCGGCAATAAATTACTTCAACAAACAAAAGACCCGTTAAGTTCGTCCATGGACATTTCAGTCATCAAGAATGTGGGTCTGTTTAGGACCAAGAACGAGGGCCCGTGTGTCTTTCAGCATCTTTCGTTTCATGAGAAGTCGAAGACAAGCGATTGTATGTTTTGAAGAAGCAAATAAAGGCATTGGAATCAGGATAAACTCCCCACCGTCAGGATTTTGATGTAAGTGAAACTGATCACTGAAAATTTACGCATAACTTCTTGACTGAATATAATACTGGAAAGACAATATTCTTTAACATTGAAATGACCAGTAGCCTAATTACAAAACGCTTTGTTTTATTTATTTAAAAAAAAAAAAACGCGTTTATATTCTCACAATGGCTCATGTCTGATTGATCAACTAATAGTTGCCACACTAACTTAAAAGAGGAGGAACCGAGACAAATCCTGTGAATGTCATTATGCATGAAGGGCCGGTTTGGAGGCAGGTTTTTGTTTTAGTCCAGTGGAACACCTGGTTCCACTTCTTAACTGATCAGGGGGTTCATTCAAGATCTTGATGAGTAGAATCAGGTGTGTTAGTGTTGGGCTGTAACGAAAACCAGCACCCACACCAGCCCTTTGTGGCTTAGATTGGACATTTTAAAGAACCCCAGCCTGCGCCTGATTGCGTTTGGGCTGAGGCGAGGGTTAAGCTTCGGACTGTTTAGACCAGGGCGATTCAACCTTATCCAGAAAGGGCCACTGTGGGTGCAGGCTTTCATTCCAACCAAGCACTTACACACCTGATACTACTAATCAAGCTCTTTAGCAAAGACTCTTGGAGTTGATTAGTGGAGTCAGGTGTGTAAGTGCTTGGTTGGAATGAAAGCCTGCACCCACAGTGGCCCTTTCTGGATAAGGTTGAATAGCCTGGTTTAGACCGACAGGTGCCAATCACCATGGAGACCATTCGTGATCAAGAAAGCAAGTCACTCCTACCGCTATATATCTTCAGTATTCACAGCACAGAATATGACAGTATTGCGTAGCAGTTCTGTTGAATTTGGCATCGGCCGTTCACCGACCTGCAAAAATTATTGATGTAAACCTTTCTTGGCTATGAACACAATCTCATTTGCAATGTCCGATCTAGTCTGGTGGTGTTTTCTTCTAAGCCACAACCAAGGCAGCCCTCACTGCTCGCTGAATGCTTTCACGGGCTAGGGGACAAAATAAATGCTGTACAACAGTAATGACCTCGGTATTTCTTACGTATTATACCGTAGAAGTCCTTTGTAATGAGCTTTATAGACCCACTGTACAACAGCGTAAGTTTGCATTTTTGTGATGGACAAAACTGGTATAGCAGTCATTTTGCGGTGTCTGAAGGCAAATGAAGAGCGACAGTTGAGTGAATGTGTAGGAGATTGTGCGCTTGTGTGGGCGGGGGCCCCTGAAATGGTGACCGCGGTGAAGTTCCTTTCAGGTAGGATATTAGACGGACAGTCTCGATACACTCTATAGCTTTATGTAGCGATATTGACTGGGGATGGTAGGCTACTTCGAGGGCGGGCCGTTGAATAACTATAGAGCGCTGGCTGCAGCAGTTAGGGATCGTCTATAAATTCGTGAACTGCACGTAGTAACGCATATTTATACCAATTGGTTACTGCACTCACTGACTGAGAGAACACTGAATGCCCAATAGGCGACATATTAATGGAGCTGTGTCACGATTACTGCGCATGCTCAGAACTTACATCCTAAGAAAGTGAATCTACTTGACTGCAAGTCATAATCTGAATCCATCCTTGCCAATCCATCTTCAGTTTTGCAAAGTACTTATTTATTTTAGTTACTCCAAAATTATGGTTTTTATATTCAGGTGCTTTCTATGGAAATTCAAGGGTTCAAAGCGCAATTTCAAGCTTTAGCCAAGGGATGCAAAGAATGTAAGCTGATTTCCACTGCCAATAATCATAGAAGAAGAAAAATACCTTCTAGATTATGTCTTGCAACTTCAAAGTTGTGAGCCCGCGCAGTAACCATGATGCTGCTCTTTTAAGTTATTTTCAATTTGATCTGTATTTATGACTGTAAATTCATCATCATGGATAGTAAAATAATAAATATTATATTATTTAAATATATCAGGCCACATGAACAAGGGACACAATGGAAAAAAAATCTAATATGCATTCTACATGAGGCACACTTCTTTTTGTTGTCAGAACATGCTTTGTAGTTTGTAAATAATAATTTAATGAGAATAAATGGATTAATATGAATTGGAAAAAAAATTTCAATAGCTATCTGACACCTTGACCCAGGGATTAAAAAAAAACCCTTCATACATCTGATATTCATTCAACATAAGTCACACATCTTTTTATTGTCACAAAGTGCTTTGCAGTATTTTCATAAATATTTAATCAAAAGTGATAGATTAATATGAATTGAATTTTTTTCAATACCTACCAAGCCACCAGAGCTTAAATATTATTCTAATATTCTACTTTTCATTGTCATTTTATGATTTCTGACATTTCAGTAAGCATTTAATGAAAATTATTACTTTACTATTGGTGGAAAAGTAACTTCTTTTCAATAGCTACCTAGCCACTTGACCTCGGGACACAAAGTAAAACATAAATAATGCTAATATTCAGTCTAAATAAGGCACACCCCTTTTTTCAGAATATGTATTTTGGAATTTTAATTAATATTTAATTTAATTAATAGATGAATGCGAGGTGTCTGGTAGCTATCAAAAATTTATTTTTCCATTGAAATTAATGTACTAATTTTCATGAAATATTCATTAAAATGTCACAAAGCATATTCTGAAAATAAAAAGGTGTGCCAAATTAAAAATGTGTATTTAACATATTTACATTTTTGATTGAATCAAAATGAAGATCAATTGGCCTGGTAGGTATTGATAAAAGCATTGTGTTTCTATTCATATTTATTTTTAATTTTATTTGAATATTTATCAAAATGTCACAAAGTATATAATGAAAATAAAAATAAGTCTATCTTATTGAGAATGAATGTTGCAATAATTAAGGTTTTGTTTTGAGTCCCTGTGTCAATGTGGTTGGTAGTTATTGATTGTTTCAATTCATATTAATGCACTGTCAGTGATTATGAAACATTAAACATTAATTAAATCGTTGCAAAGCATATTCTGTAAAATAAGAGATGTGCTTTTTAAAAATTAATAGTAGAATTATTTAGTTTGTGAGTCCCTGCTTCAATTGATCCGTTAGCTTTTTAAAAAATGGTTCATTTCCATTCATCTTAATATATATATTTTCATTAAAATGCAATAAAAGCATATTCTGAAAATAAGGAGTTGTGACTCATGAAAGATTAATATTAGAATTATATAGCATTTGAGTTACATCCCTGGGTCAAGTTTCCTGAGAGTTATCGAAAAAAAAATGTTTTTCCATTCATATTAATGCATTAATTTTCATGAAATATTTATTAAAATGCTACAAAGCATATTATTACCAAAAAGAAGGATTGCCTGATTGAATCAATGTTAGTATTATTTACATTTTGTGTTGTGGCCTGGTAGCTATTGAATCTTTTCATTCATATTAACCAATTAACTTTCCTGAAAATTTTTAAATTCCATAATGCATGTTCTGAAAAGGAAAGAGGTGTGCCTTTGAAAAAGTGATATTGGATTTTTTTTGTGTTGTGTATTGAGTTCTTATTTTTGACTATAAAAATGCCAAAATGATGCAAATAAAAAGTAAAATTCTCTTTTTAATAATGTATTTAGGTCTTTGTAGTATTGTAATTGAAAAATTACACTTTAAAAAATTATGAAATTTTTGGCAATATTTTGGACACTTTTACTGCAAGCATGCCAAAAGTAACAAAATAACAGTATTTTCCCTATTTTATGATGTTTAAAAACTTTCATTGTTCTAAGTCAAGAAATTGATGAAAAAATTTGCCCCAAAATTTGTCATTTTCAGAGATAAAGTTATGGTCTTTTGGTCATTTTTGCTGAAAAATATTTTTGACCTTAAAAATATCAAAATGACTCATATGAAAAGTATAATTCTCTTGCATATAATGTATTAAAGCCATTTTAGAATTGTAATTGAAAAATTACACTTTAAAAAATTATAAAATTTTGCACAATACTGTGGACATTTTTAAACTGCAAGTATACCAACAATACACAAAATTATTTTCCCTATTTCATGATGTATAAAAACTTTCAGCATTTTAAGGAAAGAAATTGATGGAAAAAAAATTGACCCTAATTTTGCCATTTTGGAGATAAGAGTATAGCATTTTACCTCTTGGCTATTTTTGCTGAAAAATATTTTTGACATTAAAAATGCCAGAATGAATCTTGTAAAAAGTTGAATCTTTTTTCTTATAATGTAATGAGGCCTTTTATTTTAATTGAAAAATTACACTTTAAAATTTTTTCAATATATTGGATATTTTTAACTGCAGGTACCCCAAAAATACACAAATTGAAATTATTTTCCCTATTTTATGATGAATAAAACCTCTTTCATCATAGGAAGTCACGAAATTGATGAAAAAAATTGACCCTAAAATTGACCCATTTTTAATTTGACATTAAAAATGCCAAAATGACTCGTTAAAATTTGAATTCTCTTTCTTATAATGTATTATAGATTTTTGTCAAGATTTTGGACATTTTTAACATGTCATAAATACTGAAATTAAAATTATTTTCTATATTTCATGATGTCTAAGAACTCACATCTTTCTAATTGAAGAAATTGATGAAAAATATCTGACTCTAATTTTGCCATTTCAGAGATAAGAGTCTTTTGTCTTTTGGCCATTTTTGCTGAAAAATAGTTTTGACCTTAAAAATGTCAAAATGTAGTGTATAAAAAGTTGAAATCTCTTTCTCATAATGTACTTAGGCCTTTTCTAGCCTGTGCATTGAAAAATTACACTTTAAGAAATAATGAAATTTGTGTCAATATTGGACATTGATGAAATTGATGAAAAAAAAATTTGACCCTTAATTTGCCATTTCTGGGATACAAGTATAGTCTTTCGCTTTTGGCCATTTTTGCTGAAACATATTTTTGTCCTTAAAATTCCAAAATGACTCATAAAGTTGAATTCTCTTTCTTATAATGTATTAACCCCTTTGTGCAGATGTGTCTGCCAGCGGACATGGAGCTGCAAATTTATGCAGGCAGTTACAATATTCTATGACTAGATGGCACACCTGGATCAGTAATTGAATATTCACAAGCAAGTCGAGCTTGAGTGCGGTTTAAAATATTGACGAGTTCACTCCCATCCTTGTTTTTCAGGAGTTGCCTGAATTAAACCCCTCAGCTAAGCCTGATGTGCAAACTGCTCAATATACTTGACCATAGTATCTATCCAGCAGTTCAAAAAAAAAGATCTCTTGCGACAGAAAAAAATCATTGTTCTCTGTAGCAACCAATTCAGCTACAGATAGCCAATGGCATTCCAATTTGGAGTTAAGAAAAATCATTTTTCTGAAGCAAAAATTCGACTTGGTATTGATACTATGTCATTCTACTATCAATTATGGTCATCACACATCAAAAACACATAGTTCCGGTGGATTTACGGGTAGATTCCTCCATCGACAAATTCAGTGCTGCCTTATATTCTCCAAAGTACTCATGTTAATAGCAAATCACTCAATGATTTACTTAGTCTCATCTGCGTAACTGCACATTTATAGTTCATGCTCACGTGAAACATCACCTGTCATGCTGTATTGATTGACATGATTCTTATCCAATCCCAGAGGGAACAAACTTTCCAAGTAACTGAAAGACATTGATTGTGCTATCAGAAATGTATACAAGCCTTTGCGTAGCAGCAAGGTAGGTTTTATTCTCTCAAAGTTGCCCACAGTGGGGCAGCTGAAAATGACGTGATTTCAAGAAAAATATTCTGCCAAAACCTGCTGTTACATTTACAGGATTTAAATAAGGTACTGACATGGTCAATGGGAATTATTTCAAATGTAACGGGACTGGAGAGTTCCTTCTAGTGAATACATCTGTCTCTGGAGTAGGGATTCAATGAAGAAATACTGCTACTGTAGTAGCATTTTGCTCAATGTGGCTTTTTGTTTTGGAATTTATGTAGTATTCAATGAAATCGAATGCCAAGGTTTTGGTTTTTAAAATGCGAGCAGCTCAAGCACTTCAATATACCCCCTGGTACATGCGTTGCGCCATTCTGTTCAATCTAGGGTAGAATATTGCCTGATTTTTTCCTGATAGTGGAAAAGTGGATAGTTCTGTTGAAATTAGGTATATTTCAGATTTTACTGAGTTATTGAGTTATACTTGTTCCTTATAAGGTGTGGAATGTGTTTATATAAGGTTGCGACGCTCTGAAGTGGGATCTGCTAGCATTTCATGCAGGGTGAATGTTCTGACCGTTAAATAAGCCATTTCTTTAATGAGTATGTGTGCTGGGTTGTGGTACTCAGAAGAAAAATGGAAAAAATTCTAAACCTTATCATGGAGAAAAGGCATGTTTGGTGTTTGGAGAGGTTACTGGTGACCACTGATGTCCAACTGCACCTATATTGATAAAATCATGCTAAATTCAACCAGAAAATCATTAGTTCATATTGAATTTAATGGGTCAAAAGTTGACTTGTGTTAAATATATGAATATTATATGATTTGATGGAGTACCTTTTTGAGTGATCTTAGAGTTTGCAGAGTCTCCTGGATAGCTGTCTTATTTGGCTCCTAGAGTGTAGGTAATTTAGAATGTAATGCTCAGATGAATTATAATTGTGGTCAATGAGTTCATGATCCCAGAAATGTATGGTTTTAACCCCCAGCCATTTTTCAACTCTCAGTATTTTTTTTTTTTTATAACTTCAATGCTGAGTTTTCCTTAAGACATTTTTATGTTTGGAGCCCTTTTTTCTACCAAAATCATGAAAATGAACTAAAATACGATGGAATTCTAAATTATTCAAGTGTCCTGACTCAGTTGACCCATTCCTTTCCTCTCTGTGAAGCTGCAATCTTGAATTATAAAGCCTTAAATAAAGTAACACATAAATAGCCAGACTTGGCTTTGGCACAAAGGGATTAAGGCCCTCTTTATTATTTTAAATGAAAAATTACACTTTAAGAAATTATGATATTTTTGCCAATATTTTGAATTTTTTTACTCAAATTAAATTTATTTACCCTATTTTATGATGTATACAAACTCTTTCCTCATTCTAAGTCAAGATATTAATGAAACAATTCAACCCTTAATTTGTCATTTCGGAAACAAGAATATAGTCTTTTGTCTTTTGGGCATTTTTGGCGAAAAATATTTTTGACCTTAAAAATGCCAAAATGTCTCATTTAAAAAGTTGTCTCCACTAACTCAAAATAAATTTGTTTTCCTTCATTTATGATGCATGAATACCCATCTATCATTCAAAGTGAAAAAACTGACAATAAAAAAATTTGACTTTAAATTTGCCGTTTTGGAGAAATACAGTCTTGTTTTTTGTTTTTACATTTTTGATGAAAAGTATATTTGACCTTAAAAATGTCTAAATGAGCCATATAAAAAGTTGTCTTCACTGCCTTATGATGTATCAAACCCTTTTTGTATTTTAATAGCAAAATACCTCTTTTAAAAAATGAGAATTTTTTTAACAGTAAGGACAATTTTCAGCACAGATATGCCAAAAACACTCGAAAGAAATGTATTGTCCGTACTTTGTGATGCATGAATACCATTTTATCATTTTAAGTGAAAAAATTGACAATAAAAAAATTTTGACCTTTAATTTGCCATTTGTAGATAAGAGTATAGTCTTATGTTTTTTGGACAGTTTTGATGAAAAATATATTTCACCTTAAAAATGCCAAAATTAGTCGTTTGAAAAGTTGTCTTCACTCCCTTATGATTTGAGACACTTTTTTTGTAATTTACTTGAAAAATACCTTTTTAAAAAATTGTGTAATATTTTTGAACACGATAAACATTTTCGGCCATAAATATGCCAAAAAGACTCAAAATTATTTTCCTTGCTTTGTGACACATGTATGCCCTTCTATCATTTAAGTGAAAAAAGTGACAATAAAAAATGTTGACTTTAAATTTGCCATTTTGGAGATAAGGATATAGTCTTATGTTTTTTGGACATTTTTGGGGAAAAATATATTTGACCTTTAAAAATGCCTAAATGAGTCATATAAAAATTTGACTTCTCTCCCTTATGATGTATTAGGCTCTTTTTTGTTATTTAATTGCAAAATAAGTCTTTTAAAAATATGACATTTTTTAGAACATTATTGACATTTTTCAACACAAATATGCCAAAAAGACTCAAAATCAAATTATTTTCTTTACTTTATGGTGCATGAATACCCTTCTATCATTTTAAATGAAAAACTTGACAATAAAAAATTTGTTACCTTTAATTTGCCATTTTGGAGATAAGCGTATAGTCTTATGTTTTTTGGACATTTTTGGTGAAAAATATATTTGATCTTAAAATGTCAAAATGAGTCAGATAATGTTGTATTCACTCTCTTGTGATGTATAAAATGCTTTTTTTAAATATTTTATTAGAAAATTGCTGCCTTAAAAAATTCTGAAATTTTTGTAAACAATTTTTACATTTTTCATCACAGTTATGCCAAAAAGACTGAATGAATTTTCTTTTTCCCAATATCGTGTGTATGAGCACACTTTTATTGATCTAACTGAACTAATTGACCATCTCAGATTTTGAGCCTAATTTTGCCATTTTGGAGATAAGTGTATATAGTCTTATGCTTTTTGGACAATTTTGGTGGGAAGTATAGTTGACCTTAAAAATGTCTAAATGAGTCATATGATAAGTTTTCTTCCCTGCCATAAGAAGTATTAAACCCTTTGTGGTAATTTAATTGCAAAATATCTCTTTTAAAAAACGTGAAAATTTTTTGAACATTATGTACATTTTTCATCACAAAGATGCCAAAAAGACACAAAAATAAAATAATTTTTCTTACTTCATGTTGCATGAATACCCTTCTATCATTCTAAGTGAAAAAATTGACAATAAAAATTTTTTACCTTGAATGTGCCTTTTTGGAGATGATGGTATAGTCCAGTGGTTCTCAACGTCAGTCCTGGGGACCCCATGTGTGTGCTGGCTTTTGTTCCGACCACAATTGCAATCGTAGGATTTTAACAAGCTGCTAATTTGTCTTAATTATGTGCATTTAATGTTTAGAGCAGTTATTTGCCCTCTTAACCCACAACTTAACAGAAATATCTATTTGCCATCAAGAATTTCAAAAATAGCATTCGCACACTGCAGTATATCAGAAATAACAGCATAAAAGGAGAGAAAACAATGTAACCAATCAAATTAATGATGTAGATGGCTCCTAATTAATGAAACCTACTTGGCTCATCATGACAAATGTAGTCCACAAACAAACCAGTTTTGTGTTATGTTGATCTGATTAAGTTCACCTGAAGCTTTTTGAAAGAACTTGAAACAGTTGTGTCCAGCAGCCTAATCTGGGGTTTATTGATTTCCTCAGTGTATAATTTGATCTGTTTGACATGTTTTGTTACTTGAAATTACTTGCAGTATTGCAATAAACACACTATCTTCAAGGGTGTTTTATTCTTCATTGCATGTATGGATGTTCCTATGTAACATTTGACTAAAGAGATGTATTAACACCTCTGAACATGAAAAGCACCTAATTAAGACAGTCACAGCTTGTTAAAGTTCTACAATTGCAATTGTGGTAGGAACAAAAGCCAGCACACACGGGGTCCCCAGGACCGACGTTGAGAACCACTGGTATAGTCTAATGTTTTTTTTTTGGCATTTTTTGAGAAAAAATATATTTGACCTTAAAAATTCTGAAATAAGTTGTATGAAAATTTGTCTTCACTTTCTTGTGATGTTTAAAGCCTTTTTGGTATTTTGATTGAAAAAGACTACTTTAAATAATTGTGAAATTATTGTGTCCATTTTTTACCACAACAATTCCAAAAAGACTCATAGTAAAATTATTTTCCCAACTTCTTGCATTATTAACACTCTTTTATCATTCAAATTGAAGAAATTGACAATAAAAAACATTGACCCTAAATTTTCCATTTTGGAGATAAGAGTATAGTCTTATATTTTTTTGGACATTTATGGAGAAAAATATATTTGACCTGAAAAATGCCAAAGTAAGTCATATAAAAAGTTGTGATTGCTCTCTTGTGATGTTTAAAGCCTTTTTGGTATTTTGATTGAAAAAGACTACTTTGAATAATTGTGAAATGGTTGTGTTCATTTTGAACATTTTTAACACAACTATACCAAATAGACTCAAATTCAAATTATTTTCCTAACTTCTTGCATTATTAAAACTCACACTTACATTATTAATCATTCTAATTGAAGAAATAGACAATCAAAAATTTTGATCCTTCTTTTGCCATTTTCCAGTTAAGAGTATAGTCTTATGTTTTTTCCAACATTTTTGGTGAAAAGTGTAGTTGACCTTAAAAATGCCTAAATGAGTCATATGAAAAGTTTTCTTCACTGCCTTATTTTGTATTTGACCCTTTTTTGTATTTTAATTGTAAAATAAGTCCTTTAAAAATATGAAAATTTTCAGAACAGTATGGACAATGTTCACAACAAATGTCAAAAAGACTCAAAGTAAATTTATTGTCCTTACTTTGTGATGCATGAATACCCTTCTATCATTCTAAGGGAAAAAATTGACAATAGAAAATTTTGACCTTTAATTTGCCATTTTGGAGAAAAGTCTATAGTCTTATGTTTTTTTGAACAGTTTTGATGTTTTTGTCTTATGTTTTTTTTTTGGACATTTTTGGTGAAAGATATATTTGACCTTAAAAATGCCAAAATGAGTCGTATGAAACGTCTTCGCTCACTTGTGATGTATAAAGCCTTTTTTGTATTTTTTTATTGAAAAAGACCACTTTAAATAATTGTGAAATTGTTGTGTACATTTTGGACATTTTTTACGACTATGCAAAAAAGACTCAAATTAAAATAATTTTCCCAACTACTTGCATCAGTAACACTCACACTTGGATTATTTATCATTCTAATTGAAGAAATAGACAATCAAAAATTTACATCCTTATTTTGCCATTTTTTGAGATAAGAGTATACTCTTGTGTTATTTCTGACATTTTTGGTGAAAAGTATAGTTGACCTTAAAAATGCCAAAATGAGTGAAATAAAAAGTTGTCTTCACTCTTGTGATGTTTTAGAGCCTTCTTAGTATTTTGATGGGAAAAGACTGCTTTAAATAATTGTGAAATTGTTGTGTACAGCTTGGACATTTTATACCACAACCATGCCAAAAAGACTCAAATTAAAATTATTTTCCCAGCTTCTTGCATTGTTAACACTTTTTTATCATTCAAATTGAAGAAATTGACAATAAAAAACGTTGACCCTAAATTTGCCTTTTTGGAGATAAGGGCATAGCCTTATGGTTTTTTGGACATTTTTGGTGAAATATATATTTGAACTTAAAAATGCCAAAATGATTAATATGAAAAGTTGTCTTCGCTCTCTTGTGATGTTTAAAGGCTTTTTTGGTATTTTGATTGAAAAAGACTACTTTTATGTAAAAGTGAAATTTTATGTGTACATTTTGGACATTTTTTACCATTCAACTAAAAAAATAAAAGACTCTCAGGTAAGATGTTTTAGAGCCTGTTTAGTCTTTTGATTGAAAAGACTATCTTTTAAAAATTTTTGATTGAAAAAGACTTTTTTTTTTTTCATTTTGGACATTTTTACCACAACTATGCCAAAATACTCAAATTAAAATTATTTTCCCAACTTCTTGCATTATTAATACTTTTTTTGTCACTCAAATTGAAAAAATTGTTTGCAATTTTGGAGAAAGTCGTTGGACCCTTTTTTTGCCTATTTAGAAAATAAATGAGTCGTATAGTCTTATTGATTTTTTTTTTTTTTTTTTGAAAAAAGAATTTTTAAAAAATTGTGAAATTTTTTTGTTTATTTGTCATTTTTTAAAAATGCCAAAATAAGAATCAAATTAAAATTGTCCTTCCTTTTAATGTTTAGTGCCTTTTAGTATTTTTGAAAATTGAAAAAAACTATTTTAAAAAATTTTTTTGAGAAATTTTTTATGTTTTTTTGGACATTTTTTACCACAACTATTGACCTTAAAAAGACTCAAAATTAAAATTATTTTTTGGGCAACTTCTTCATTATTCACAACTGACTAATCATTCAAATTGTAGAAATTGACAAAAAAACGTTGACCCTAAATTTGCCATTTTGGACATTTTTGATGAAAAATATATTTGACCTTAAAAATGCCTAAATGAGTTGTATGATACATTGTCTTTGCTCTCTTGTGATATTTAAAGCCTTTTTGGTATTTTGATAGAAAAAGACTACTTTAAATAATTGTGAAATTGTTGTGTACATTTTGGACATTTTTACCACAACTATGCCAAAAAGACTCAAATTAAAATTATTTTCCCAACTTCTTGCATTAGTAACACTCATACTTAGATTATTTATCATTCTAATTAAAGAAATAGACAAGCAAAAATTTACATCCTTATTTTGCCATTTTTGAGATAAGAGTATAGTCTTATGTTTTTTCTGACATTTTTGGTGAAAAGTATAGTTGACCTTAAAAATGTCTAAATGAGTCATATAAAAGTTTTCTTCACTGCCTTATGGTGTATTTAACCCGTTTTTGTATTTCAATTGTAAAATACGTCTTTTAAAAAATGTGAACATTTTTAGAAAAGTATTGACAATTTTCATCGCAAACGTCAAAAAGACTCGAAGTAAATTTATTGTCCTTACTTTGTGATGCAGGAATACCCTTCTATCATTCTAAGTGAAAAAACTGAATATAAAAATTTTGAACTTTAATTTGTCATTTTGGAGAAAAGTGTATAGTCTTATGTCTTTTTGAACATTTTTAGTGAGAAATATATTTGACCTTAAAAATGCCAAAATGAGTCGTATGAAACGTTGTCTTTCGCTCTCTTGTGATATTTAAAGTCTTTTTGTATTTTGATTGAAAAAGACTACGTTAAATAATTGTGAAATTGTGTACATTTTGGATATTTTTTACCACAACTATGCCAAAAAGACTCAAATTAAAATAATTTTCCCAACTTCTTTCATTATTAACTCTCGCACTTAAATTATTAATCATTCTAATTCAAGAAGTAGACAATCAAAATTTTCCATCCTTATGTTTTTCCATTTTTTGAGATAAGGGTATAGTCTTATGTTTTTTCTAACATTTTTGGTGAAAAGTACAGTTGACCTTAAAAGTGCCAAAAATGAGTCATATGAAAAGTTGTCTTCACTCTCATGTGAAGTTTAAAGGCTTTTTGGTATTTTGACTGAAAAAGACGACTTTAAATAATTGTGAAATTGTTGTGTACATTTTGGACATTTTTTACCACAGCTATGCCAACAAGACTCAAATTAAAATTATTTTCCCAACTTCTTGCTTCATTAACACTCTTAACTTTCAAATTGAAGAAATTGACAATAAAATACCTTGACCCTAAATTTGCAATTTTGGAGATGAGGGTATAGTCATTTTTGTGAAACATTTTTGACCTTAAAAAATCCCTAAATGAGTCATATGAAAAGTTGTCTTTGCTTTCTTTGTGATGTTTTAGAGCCCTTTTGGTATTTTTGATGGAAAAGGACTGCTTTAAATAATTGAGAAATTGTTGTGTACATTTTGGACATTTTTTTACCACAACTATGCCAAAAAGACTCTCAGGTGATGTTTTAGAGCCTGTTTAGTCTTTTTTGATTGAAATACTTTAAAAATTGTGAATTTTTTTTTTTTCATTTTGAACATTTTTTTATTGCCAAAAAGACTCAAAATTATTTTTCCAACTTCTTGCATTATTTATACTTTTTTTTGTCACTCAAATTGAAAATTGTCAATAAAAAAAAACATTGACCCTAAATTTGCCTTTTTAGATATAAGGGTATAGTCTTATGTTTTTTTTTTTTTGACATTTTTGGTGAAATATGTATTTGTACTTAAAAATGCCAAAATAAGTCATATGAAAAGTTGTCCTCTCTCTTTTGATGTTTAGTGCCTTTTTAGTATTTTGATTGAAAAAGACTACTTTAAAAAATTGTGAAATTTTTTTGTTTATTTTGGACATTTTTTACCACAACTATGCCAAAAAGAATCAAATTAAAATTATTTTCCCAACTTCTTGCATTATTCACACTGAATAATCATTCAAATTAAAGAAATTGACAATAAAAAACGTTGACCCTTAATTTGCCATTTTTGAGATAAGGGTATAGTCTTATGTTTTTTGGACATTTTGGTGAAAAATATATTTGACCTTAAAATGCCAAAAGGCCTAATGCAAAATTCCCATCAGATAGTAACCTGTATTTGGGCTGAAAAACACCTTCTCAGCTTTCAAATTGAAAATTTGGAATTTTTTTTCAACATTGCCAAAAACTTTCAGTAATTATTTTAATTTCCAAATAACGCACATATCTGTGTGACAATAAACGACCCTAAATTTCTTTTGAAAATAAGGGTATTATGCTGTCCAGGTTTAAATGGGTTAAAATGCCAAAATGAGTTGTATGATACGTTGTCTTTGCTCTCTTGTGATATTTAAAGCCTTTTTAGTATTTTGATTGAAAAAGACTACTTTAAATAATTGTGAAATTGTTGTGTACATTTTGGACATTTTTACCACAACTATCCCAAAAAAGACTCAAATTAAAATTATTTTCCCAACTACTTGCATTAGTAACACTCACACTTAGATTATTTATCATTCTAATTGAAGAAATAGACAATCAAAAATTTACATCCTTATTTTGCCATTTTTGAGATAAAAGTATACTCTTATGTTATTTCTGACATTTTTAGGTGAAAAGTATAAAAGTTGACCTTAAAAATGTTTAAATGAGTCATATAAAAGTTTTTGTTCACTGCCTTATGGTGTATTTAACCCTTTTTTAAAATTATTTCAATTGTAAAATACGTCTTTTAAAAAAATATGAACATTTTTAGATAAGTATTTACAATTTTTTTTTTTTTTTTTTGGACATTTCAAAAAGACTCAAAATAAATATATTTGTCCTTACTTTGTGATGCAGGAATACCCTTCTATCATTCTAAGTGAAAAAAAAAAGGACTATAAAAATTTTGACCTTTAATTTGTCATTTTGGAGAAAACTATGACAAAAGTCTTATGTTTTTTTTTGAATATTTTTTCAAATTGAGAAATATATTTCACCTTAAAAATGCCAAAAGATGAGTCATATTTTTTTTTGAAATTTTTGTTGTGTTCACTCTCATGTGAAGTTTAAAGCCTTTTTAAAGCCATTTTGACTTTGAAAAAAAGACTACTTTAAATAATTGTGAAATTGTTGTGTACATTTTGGACATTTTTTACCACAAATATGCCAAAAGACTCAAATTAAAATTATTTTCCCAACTTCTTGCTTTGTTTACACTTTTAACTTTCAAATTGAAGAAATTGACAATAAAATACATTGACCCTAAATTTGCAATTTTTGGAGATAAGGGCATATTCTTATTTTTTTTTGGACATTTTTGGTGAAAATATATTTGAACCTTAAAAATGCCTAAAATGAGTCGTATGAAAAGTTGTCTTTACTCTCTTGTGATGTTTTAGAGCCCTTTTGGTATTTTTGATGGAAAAGGACTGCTTTAAATAATTGTGAAATTGTTGTTTACATTTTGGACATTTTTTAGAGCCATTAGTCTATTTGATTCAAAGACTCAAATTAAATTTATTTTCCCAACTTCTTGCATTATTCACACTCATTTATGATTCAAATTGTAGAAAAATTGACAATAAAAAACGTTGACCCTAAATTTGCCTTTTTTAGAGATAAGGGTATAGTCTTATTTTTTTTTTTTTTTTTTTTTTTGACATTTTTGGTGAAATATGTATTTGTCCTTAAAAAAGCCAAAATGAGTCATATGAAAAGTTGTCTTTGCTCTCTTGTGATATTTAAAGCCATTTTGGTATTTTTGATTGAAAAAGACTACTTTAATTAATTGTGAAATTGTTGTGTACATCTTGGACATTTTATACCACAACTATGCCAAAAAGACTCAAATTAAAATTATATTCCCAGCTTCTTGCATTGTAAACACTTTTTTATCATTCAAATTGAAGAAATTGACAATAAAAAACGTTGACCCTAAATTTGCCATTTTTGAGATGAGGGTATAGACTTATGTTTTTTTGGACATTTTTGCTGAAAAATATATTTGACCTTAACCCTTTAAGGCCTAATGCAAAAATCCCAGCAGATAGTAACCTGTATTTGGGCTGAAGCACACCTTCTCAGCTTTCAGGAACAGTTGGAATTTTTTTCATCGCGCAAAACTTTCAGTAATTACGGTAATTTCAAAATAACGCCCATATCTTTGTCGGCAACGACACGTTCTTGAAATGCGCACATGCTGTCCAGGTTTAAATGGGTTAAAAATACCAAAATGAGTTGTATGATACGTTGTCTTTGCTCTCTTGTGATATTTAAAGCCTTTTTGGTATTTTGAATGAAAAAGACTACTTTAAATAATTGTGAAATTGTTGTGTACATTTTGGACATTTTTACCACAACTATGCTAAAAAGACTCAAATTAAAATTATTTTCCCAACTACTTGCATGAGTAACACTCACACATACATTATTTATCATTCTAATTGAAGAAATAGACAATCAAAAATTTACATCCTTATTTTGCCATTTTTGAGATAAGAGTATAGTCTTATGTTTTTTCTGACATTTTTGGTGAAAAGTATAGTTGACCTTAAAAATGTCTAAATGAGTCATATAAAAGTTTTCTTCACTGCCTTATGGTGTATTTAACCCTTTTTTGTATTTCAATTGTAAAATACGTCTTTTAAAAAATATAAACATTTTTAGAAAAGTATTGACAATTTTCACCGCAAATTTCAAAAAGACTCAAAGTAAATTTATTGTCCTTACTTTGTGATGCAGGAATACCCTTCTATCATTCTAAGTGAAAAAACGGACTATAAAAAATTTTGACCTTTAATTTGTCATTTTGGAGAAAAGTGTGTAGTCTTATGTCTTTTTGAATATTTTTAGTGAGAAATATATTTCACTTTAAAAATGCCAAAATGAGTCGTATGAAACGTTGTCTTCGCTCTCTTGTGACATTTAAAGTCTTTTTTGTATTTTGATTGAAAAAAACTACTTTAAATAATTGTGAAATTGTTGAGTACATTTTGGATATTTTTTACCACAACTATGCCAAAAAGACTCAAATTAAAATTATTTTCCCAAATTCATGCATTATTAACTCTCACACTTAGATTATTTATCATTCTAATTGAAGAAGTAGACAATCAAAAATTTCCATCCTTATGTTGCCATTTTTGACATAAGGGTATAGTCTTATGTTTTTTCTGACGTTTTTGGTGAAAAGTATAGTTGACCTTAAAAATGCCAAAATGAGTCATATGAAAAGTTGTCTTCACTCCCAAGTGAGGTTTAAAGCCTTTTTGTTATTTTGACTGAAAAAGACGACTTTAAATAATTGTGAAATTGTTTTGTACATTTTGGACATTTTTTACCACAGCTATGCCAACAAGACTCAAATTAAAATTATTTTCCCAACTTCTTGCTTTCTTAACACTCTTAACTTTCAAATTGAAGAAATTGACAATAAAATACATTGACCCTAAATTTGCAATTTTTGAGATAAGGGTATATTCTTTTTTTTTTTTTGGACATTTTTGGTGAAACATATATTTGACCTTAAAAATGCCTAAATGAGTCATATGAAAAGTTGTCTTTACTCTCTTGTGATGTTTTAGAGCCCTTTTGGTATTTTGATGGAAAAGGACTGCTTTAAATAATTGTGAAATTGTTGTGTACATTTTGGACATTTTATACCACAACTATGACAAAAAGACTCAAATTAAATTTATTTTCCCAACTTCTTGCATTATTCACACTCACTTATCATTCAAATTGTAGAAATTGACAATAAAAAACGTTGACCCTAAATTTTCCTTTTTGGAGATAAGGGTATAGTCTTATGTTTTTTTTTTTGACATTTTTGGTGAAATATGTATTTGTCCTTAAAAAAACCAAAATGAGTCATATGATACGTCGTCTTTGCTCTCTTGTGATATTTAAAGCCATTTTGGTATTTTGATTGAAAAAGACTACTTTAATTAATTGTGAAATTGTTGTGTACATCTTCGACATTTTATACCACAAATATGCCAAACAGACTCAAATTAAAATTATTTTCCCAGTTTCTTGCATTGTTAACACTTTTTTATCATTCAAATTGAAGAAATTGACAATAAAAAACGTTGACCCAAAATTTGCCTTTTTGGAGATAAGGGCATAGTCTTATGGTTTTTTGGCATTTTTTGTGAAATATATATTTGAACTTAAAAATGCCAAAATGATTAATATGAAAAGTTGTCTTCGCTCTCTTGTGATGTTTAAAGGCTTTGAGGTATTTTGATTGAAAAAGACTACTTTAAGTAATAGTGAAATTTCTGTGTACATTTTGGACATTTTTACCACAACTATGCCAAAAAGACTCTCAGGTGATGTTTTAGAGCCTGTTTAGTCTTTTGATTGAAAAAGACTACTTTAAAAAATTGTGAATTTTTTTTTTTTCATTTTGGACATTTTTTACCACAACTATGCCAAAAAGACTCAAAATTATTTTTCCAACTTCTTGCATTATTAAAACTTTTTTTGTCACTCAAATTGAAAAAATTGTCAATAAAAAAACGTTGATCCTAAATTTGCCTTTTTAGAGATAAGGGTATAGTCTTATGTTTTTTTTTTTTTTTTTGACATTTTTGGTGAAATATGTATTTGTCCTTAAAAATGCCAAAATGAGTCGTATGAAAAGTTTTCCTCTCTCTTTTGATGTTTAGTGCCTTTTTAGTATTTTGTTTGAAAAAGACTACTTTAAAAAATTGTGAAATTTTTTTGTTTATTTTGGACATTTTTTACCACAACTATGCCAAAAAGACTCAAATTAAAATTATTTTCCCAACTTCTTGCATTATTCACACTGAATAATCATTGAAATTGTAGAAATTGATAATAAAAAACGTTGACCCTAAATTTGCCATTTTTGAGATTAGGGTATAGTCTTATGTTTTTTTGGACATTTTTGGTGAAAAATATATTTGACCTTAAAAATGGCCTAATGCAAAAATCCCAGCAGATAGTAACCTGTATTTGGGCTGAAAAGCACAAATAATTCTCAAATTTCAGGAACAGTTGGAATTTTTTTTCATTGCCAAAAAACTTTTATTTTCCCAGTAATTACGGTAATTTCAAAAATAAAAAATAGATATCTGTGTTTACATCCTTATTTTGCCATTTTTGAAATAAGCTTTATGCTGTCCTGACATTTTAAATGGGTTAAAAAATGCCAAAATGAGTTGTATGATACGTTGTCTTTGCTCTCTTGTGATATTTAAAGCCTTTTTTGGTATTTTTGATTGAAAAAGACTACCTTAAATAATTGTGAAATTGTTGTGTACATTTTGGACATTTTTACCACAACTATGCCAAAAAGACTCAAATTAAAATTATTTTCCCAACTACTTGCATGAGTAATGCTCACACATAGATTATTTATCATTCTAATTGAAGAAGTAGACAATCAAAAATTTCCATCCTTATGTTGCCATTTTTGACATAAGGGTATAGTCTTAGGTTTTTTCTGACGTTTTTGGTGAAAAGTATAGTTGACCTTAAAAATGCCAAAATGAGTCTTGTATGAAAAGTTGTCTTCACTCTCATGTGAAGTTTAAAGCCTTTTTGTATTTTTGACTGAAAAAACTACTTTAAATAATTGTGAAATTGTTGTGTACATTTTGGACATTTTATACCACAACTATGCCAAAAATTCAAAAGACTCAAAAAATTAAATTTATTTTCCCAACTTCTTGCATTATTCATACTCACTTTTTTTATTCAAATTGAGAAAATTGATAATAAAAAAACGTTGATCCCTAAATTTGCCTTTTTTGGAGATAAGGGTATAGTCTTATGTTTTTTTTTTTGACATTTTTGGTGAAATATGTATTTGTCCTTAAAAAAGCCAAAATGAGTCGTATGAAAAGTTGTCTTTGCTCTCTTGTGATATTTAAAGCCATTTTGGTATTTTGATTGAAAAAAGACTACTTTAAAAAATTGTGAAATTGTTGTGTACATTTTGGACATTTTTTACCACAACTATGCCAAAAAGACTCAAATTAAAATTATTTTCCCAACTACTTGCATTATAACGCTCACACATATATTATTTATCATTCTAATTGAAGAAATAGACAATCAAAAATTTACATCCTTATTTTGCCATTTTTGAGATAAGAGTATACTCTTATGTTTTTTCTGACATTTTTGGTGAAAAATATATTTGACCTTAAAAATGTCTAAATGAGTCATATAAAAGTTTTCTTCACTGCCTTATGGTGTATTTAACCCTTTTTGTATTTTTTGATTGTAAAATACGTCTTTTAAAAAATATGAACATTTTAGAAAATTTTTTACAATTTTCACACAAAATTTCAAAAAAAGACTCAAATTAAATTTATTGTCCTTACTTTGTGATGCAGGAATACCCTTCTTTATCATTCTAATTGAAAAAATAGACTATAAAAAATTTTGACCTTTAATTTGTCATTTTGGAGAAAAGTGTGTAGTCTTATGTCTTTTTGAACATTTTTAGTGAGAAATATATTTCACCTTAAAAATGCCAAAATGAGTCATATGAAACGTTGTCTTCGCTCTCTTGTGATATTTAAAGTCTTTTTGTATTTTGATTGAAAAAAGACTACTTTAAATAATTGTGAAATTTTTGTGTACATTTTGGATATTTTTACCACAACTATGCCAAAAAGACTCAAATTAAAATTATTTTCCCAACTTCTTGCATTATTAACTCTCACACTTAGATTATTTATCATTCTAATTGAAAAAATAGACAATCAAAAATTTCCATCCTTATGTTGCCATTTTTGACATAAGGGTATAGTCTTATGTTTTTTCTGACGTTTTTGGTGAAAAATATATTTAACCTTAAAAATGCCAAAATGAGTCATATGAAAAGTTGTCTTCACTCTCATGTGAAGCTTAAAGCCTTTTTGTTATTTTGACTGAAAAAGACGACTTTAAATAATTGTGAAATTGTTGTGTACATTTTGGACATTTTTTACCAAAACTATGCCTAAAAGACTCTCAGGTGATGTTTTAGAGCCTGTTTAGTCTTTCTGATTGAAAAGAAGTTTACTTTAAAAATTTTGTGAATTTTTTTTTTTTCATTTTGGACATTTTTGACCACAACTATGCCAAAAAGACTCAAAATTATTTTTCCAACTTCTTGCATTATTAAAAACTTTTTTGTCAAAAATTGAAAAATTTTTATAAAAAACGTTGACCCTAAATTTGCCATTTTTGAGAAAGGGTATAGTCTTATGTTTTTTTTTTTTTTTTTTGGTGAAATATATTTGTCCTTCTAATGCCAAAATGAGTAAAAAAAAAACCTTTTTGATGTTTAGTGCCTTTTTAGTATTTTGTTTGAAAAAGACTACTTTTAAAAATTTTTAGTGAAAAATTTTTTGTTTTATTTTGACATTTTTTTACCACAAAATGCCAAAAAGACTCAAATTAAAAAAAAATTATTTGCCCAACTTCTTGCATTATTCACACTGAATAATCATTGAAATTGTAAAAAAGATAATAAAAAAAACGTTGACCCTAAATTTGCCATTTTGAGATTAGTTGTAGTATATTTTTTGGACATTTTTTAAAAATATATTTGACCTTAACCCTTTAGGCTCAAATTAAAATCCACAGATATTCAACCTGTATTTGGGCTGAAGCACACCTTCTCAGCTTTCAGGAACAGTTTAATTTTTTTTTTTGAAAACTTTCAGTAAAATTTTAATCCTTATGTTTTTCCATATTTTGAGATAAGGGTATAGTTCTTAAATATTTTTTCTAACGCTGTCCAAAGTTTAAATTGGGTTAAAAATGCCAAAATGAGTTGTGAAAAGTTGTCTTTGCTCTCTTGTGATATTTAAAGCCTTTTTTGTTATTTTGACTGAAAAAGACTACTTTAAATAATTGTGAAATTGTTGTGTACATTTTGGACATTTTTACCACAACTATGCCAACAAGACTCAAATTAAAATTATTTTCCCAACTACTTGCATCATTAACACTCACACATAGATTATTTATCATTCTAATTGAAGAATTGACAATAAAAAATTTCCATCCCTAAATTTGCCATTTTTTTTACGAGATAAGGGTATAGTCTTAGGTTTTTTTGGACATTTTTGGTGAAAAAATATAGTTGACCTTAAAAATGCCAAAAATGAGTCTTATGAAAAGTTGTCTTCACTCTTTGATGTTTAAGCCTTTTTTAGTATTTTGATTGAAAAAGACTACTTTAAATAATTGTGAAATTTTTTGTATTTTGGACATTTTTACCACAACTATGCCAAAAAGAATCAAATTAAATTTATTTTCCCAACTTCTTGCATTATTCATACTCAATCATTCAAATTGTAGAAATTGACAATAAAAACGTTGATCCTAAATTTGCCTTTTTGAGATAAGGGTATAGTCTTATGTTTTTTTTTTTTGGTGAAAAATATATTTGACCTTTTTTTTTAGTAACCTGTATTTGGGCTGAAATATGTTGAATATTTTTCAGTAATTAAAAATCTGCCAAAATGATGTCCAGGTTTAAATGGGTTAAAAATGACGAGTTGTCTTTGCTCTCTTGTGATATTTAAAGCCTTTTGGTATTTTTTGATTGAAAAAGACTACTTTAAATAATTGTGAAATTGTTGTGTACATTTTGGACATTTTACCACAACTATGCTAAAAAGACTCAAATTAAAATTATTTTCCCAACTACTTGCATGAGTAACACTCACACATAGATTATTTATCATTCTAATTGAAAGAAATAGACAATCAAAAATTTACATCCTTATTTTGCCATTTTTGAGATAAGAGTATACTCTTATGTTATTTCTGACATTTTTGTGAAAAGTATAGTTGACCTTAAAAATGTCTAAATGAGTCATATAAAAGTTTTTCTTCACTGCCTTATGGTGTATTTAACCCTTTTTTGTATTTCAATTGTAAAATACGTCTTTTAAAAAATATGAACATTTTTAGAAAAGTATTGACAATTTTCACCGCAAATTTCAAAAAGACTCAAAGTAAATTTATTGTCCTTACTTTGTGATGCAGGAATACCCTTCTATCATTCTAAGTGAAAAAACGGACTATAAAAAATTTTGACCTTTAATTTGTCATTTTGGAGAAAAGTGTGTAGTCTTATGTCTTTTTTGAACATTTTTTAGTGAGAAATATATTTCACCTTAAAAATGCCAAAATGAGTCGTATGAAACGTTGTCTTCGCTCTCTTGTGATATTTAAAGTCTTTTTTGTATTTTGATTGAAAAAGACTACTTTAAATAATTGTGAAATTGTTTGTGTACATTTTGGATATTTTTTTTACCACAACTATGCCAACAAGACTCAAATTAAAATTATTTTCCCAAATTCTTGCATTATTAACTCTCACACTTAGATTATTTATCATTCTAATTGAAGAAGTAGACAATCAAAAATTTCCATCCTTATGTTGCCATTTTTGACATAAAGGTATAGTCTTATGTTTTTTCTGACGTTTTTGGTGAAAAGTATAGTTGACCTTAAAAATGCCAAAATGAGTCATATGAAAAGTTGTCTTCACTCTCATGTGAGGTTTAAAGCCTTTTTTGTTATTTTGACTGAAAAAGACGACTTTTAAATAATTGTGAAATTGTTTGTGTACATTTTGGACATTTTTTACCACAGCTATGCCAACAAGACTCAAATTAAAATTATTTTCCCAACTTCTTGCTTTCTTAACACTGTTAACTTTCAAATTGAAGAAATTGACAATAAAATACATTGACCCTAAATTTGCAATTTTGGAGATAAGGGTATAGTCTTTTTTTTTTTTTTGACATTTTTTGGTGAAATATATATTTGTCCTTAAAAAAAGCCAAAATGAGTCATATGATAAGTTGTCTTTGCTCTCTTGTGATATTTAAAGCCCTTTTGGTATTTTGATTGAAAAAGACTACTTTAAATAATTGTGAAATTGTTGTGTACATTTTGGACATTTTATACCACAACTATGACAAAAAAGACTCAAATTAAAATTATTTTCCCAACTTCTTGCATTGTTAACACTTTTTATTATTCAAATTGAAGAAATTGAGAATAAAAAACGTTGACCCTAAATTTGCCTTTTTGGAGATAAGGGCATAGTCTTATGTTTTTTTTTGACATTTTTTTGAAATATATATTTGAACTTAAAAAATGCCAAAATGAGTCATATGAAAAGTTGTTTCGCTCTCTTGTGATATTTAAAGCCTTTTGGTATTTTGATTGAAAAAGACTACTTTAATTAATTGTGAAATTGTTGTGTACAACTTGGACATTTTATACCAAAACTATGCCAAAAGACTCTCAAATTAAAAATTATTTTCCTGTTTAGTCTTTTGTTAAAAAAGACTTTATCTTTCAAAAGTTGAAGAAATTTTTTCATTTTTGAATTTTTACCAAACTATGCCAAAAAGACTCAAAATTATTTTTCCAACTTTTTGCATTTTTAAAACTTTTTTGAACTTAAATTGAAAAAATTGATCAATAAAAAAAAGTTGACCCTGTGATTTTAAAGCCTTTTTTAGAGGTAAGGGTATAGTCTTATGTTTTTTTTTTTTGACATTTTTGGTGAAATATGTTTTGTCCTTAAAAATGCAAAATGAGTCAAAAAAGACTCTCTCTTTTGATGTTTTAGAGCCTTTTTAGTCTTTTGTTTGAAAAAGACTACTTTTAAAAAATTGTGAAATTTTTTTTTTTATTTTGGACATTTTTTACCACAACTATGCCAAAAAGACTCAAAATAAAATTTTTGCCAACTTATTGAATTATTCACACTTTTTAATCATTCAAATTGTAAAAATTGTCAATAAAAAAACGTTGATCCTAAATTTGCCATTTTTGAGAGAAGGGTATAGTCTTATGTTTTTTTTTTTTTTGACATTTTGGTGAAATATGTATTTGTCCTTAAAAATGCCAAAATAAGTCGTATAAAAGTTGTCCTCTCTTGTGATGTTTACTTTTTAGTATTTTTTTGATAAAAGACTACTTTAAAAATATTTTTGTTTATTTTGGACATTTTTTACCACAACTATAGATTATTTTTTCCCATCATTCTAATTGAAATCATTCAAATTGTAGAAAATCAAAAAAACCATCCTTAAATTTGCCATTTTGGACATAAGGGTATAGTCTTATGTTTTTTCTGACATTTTTGGTGAAAAAATATATTTGACCTTAAAAATGCCAAAATGAGTTGTATGAAAACGTTGTCTTCACTCTCATGTGAGTTTAAAGCCTTTTGGTATTTTTGACTGAAAAAGACTTCTTTAAATAATTGTGAAATTGTTGTGTACATTTTGGACATTTTTACCACAACTATGCCAAAAGACTCAAATTAAAATTATTTTCCCAACTACTTGCATTAGTAACACTCACTTATTATTTATCATTCAAATTAAAGAAATTGACAATAAAATACATTGATCCTTAATTTGCAATTTTTGGAGATAAGAGTATATTCTTATGTTTTTTGGACATTTTTGGTGAAACATATATTTGACCTTAAAAATCCCTAAATGAGTCATATGAAAAGTTGTCTTTGCTCTCTTGTGATGTTTTAGAGCCCTTTTGGTATTTTGATGGAAAAGGACTGCTTTAAATAATTGTGAAATTGTTGTGTACATTTTGGACATTTTATACCACAACTATGCCAAAAAGACTCAAATTAAATTTATTTTTCCCAACTTCTTGCATTATTCATACTTTATCATTCAAATTGTAGAAATTGACAATAAAAAACGTTGACCCTAAATTTGCCTTTTTGGAGATAAGGGTATAGTCTTATGTTTTTTTTTTTTGACATTTTTGGTGAAATATGTATTTGTCCTTAAAAAGCCAAAATAGATATGATACGTTGTCTTTGCTCTCTTGTGATATTTCAAGATTTTGATTGAAAAAAGACTACTTTAATTAATTGATTGTTGTGTAAGACTTGGACATTTTTTTAATTGTGAATTATGTGACTCAAATTAAAAATTTTATAACCACAAATGAGCCAAACAGATATATTAATTAAAATTATTAATTGAAGAAATTTCTGCATTGTTAAATTTACATCCTTATTTTATCATTTTTGAATAAGAGTAAATTTATGTTATTTCTCTGACATTTTTGGTGAAAAAACGTTGACCCAAAAAATGTCTAAATGAGTTTTAAAATAAGGGCTTCACTGCCTTATGGTTTTTTGGACATTTTTTGTATTTCAATTGAAATATATTTTAAAAAAAATAAAACATTTTAGAAAATGATTTAATTTTCACTATTTCAAAAGAAAAAGTTGTTTATTGTCCTTACTTTGTGATGCAGGAAAGGCTTTGATCATTTTGATTGAAAAGACTACTTTAAGTAAATTTGTCATTTTTGGAGAAAAGTGTTTTTTATATCATTGAACATTTTACCAGAAACTATTTCAAAAATGAGTCATCAGGAAAGGTGATGTTTTAGAGCCTGATTTTAAAGTCTTTTGATTTTGATTGAAAAAGACTACTTTAAAAATTGTGAAATTTTTTTTTCATTGGACATTTTTTACCACAACTATGCCAAAAAGACTCAAAATTAAAATTTTTCCAACTTATTGAATTATTAATAACACTTTTTTTATCACCCAAATTGAAAAAGTAGACAATAAAAATTTCCATCCTTGGTTTGCCATTTTAGAGATAAGGGTATAGTCTTATGTTTTTTTTTTTGACTTTTTTGGTGAAAATGTATTTGTCCTTAAAAAAATGCCAAAAAAATAAGTCATATGAAAAGTTGTCCTCAATTTTGTGATGTTTAGTGCCTTTTTAGTTATTTTGATTGAAAAGATCACTTTAAAAATTTTAAATAATTGTTTGTTTATTTTGACATTTTTACCACAAACTATGCCTAAAAAGACTCAAATTATGTTTTATTTTCCCAACTTTTTGCATTATTCACACTGACTAAAAATTCAAATTTTTTTTTTTCATTTTGGAATTTTTACCCTAAATATGCCAAAAAGACTGGAAATTATTTTTTAGTCTTTATGTTTTTTAAAAATTTTTTTGAAAAAATTGAAAAATTGACAATAAAAAAACGTTGCCTAAATGAGTTTTATGATACGTTGTCTTTATGTTTTTTTTTTTTTTTGACATTTTTTTTTGGTATTTTGTCCTAAAAAAAATGAGTAAATAATTGTGAAATTGTTTGATGGTACATTTTAGACATTTTTTTGGAAACTATTTTTAAAAAATTGTGAAATTTTTTTTGTTTATTTTGAAATTTTTAATTATTTTGCCAAAGACTAAATGCAAATTATTTGCAACTTCTTGCACTATTCAATATTTATCATTGAAATTGCAGAAATAGATACAAAAAAACGTTGACCCTAAATTTGCTATTTTTGAGATTAGTATAGTCTTATGTTTTTTGGACATTTTTGGTGAAAAATATATTTGATATTTGGCCTAATGCAAAAATCCCTAAATGAGTCATATGAAAAGTTGTCTTTCAGAACAGTTGATTTTTTTTCATTGGCGCAAAACCTTCATTTTGATTTCAAAAGGACTGCTTTAAATAATTGTGAAATTGTTGTGTACATTTTGTCCATAGGTTTAAATGGGTTACTAATGCCAAAAAGACTCCAAATTAAAAATTATTTTTTCCAGATATTTAAAGCCTTGTTGGTATTTTGATTGAAAAAGACTACCTTATCATTCAAATTGGAAGAAATTGACAATTTTACTAAAAACGCAAAAAAGACTCAAAAAAAAAATTTTTTCCCAACTTTGGGAGTAACGCCCACACATAGATTATTATTCTTTTTGAAGAAGTAGACAATTTGGTGAAATATATATTTGAACTTTTTGAAATAAGGGTAATGAGGTTTTTTTCTGACGTTTTTTGTTGAAAAAGTATTGTGATGTTTAAAAATTGAGGTAGTTTTGAAAAGCTGTCTTCAAAAAAGACTAAGTTTAAAGCCTTTTTGGTATTTTTTGACTGAAAAGACCCACTTTTAAATAATTGTGAAATTGTTGTGTATTATTTTGGACATTTTTACCACAACTATGCCAAAAGACTCTCAGGTGATTTATTTTCCCAACTGTTTTCATCTTTTTATGATTCAAATTGTAAAAACTGACAATAAAAACGTTGAAAATTTTGAATTTTTTTTTTCATTTTTTTTTTTTGACATTTTTACCACAACTTTGTCCAAAAAAAGCCAAAATGAGTCAGTTTTCCAACTTATTGAATTATTTAAAGCCATTTTGTCATTGAAAAAAAAAAAAAAATTGTCAAATTGTTAAAAAATTTTGACCCTTTACCATTTGCCATTTTAAAATTATGAGGTACTTGCATGAGTAACGCCTTTTTTTTTATTTACATTTTGGTGAAATAGACAATATTTGTCCTTATTTTGTTAATTTGAGATAGAGGCCAAAATAAGTTATTTCGGATTTTTGTGAAAAGTTGTCCTTAAAATGTCTATGAGTCATATAAAAGTGCCTTTTGGTGTATTTAACCCTTTTTGTATTTCAAGAAATACTTTTAAAAAAATATGAAATTTTTGTTTATTTTGGACATTTTTACCACAACTAATGCCAAAAGACTCAAATTTATTGTCCTTACTTTGTCCCAAATTCCTCCATTATTCATTCTAAGTGAAAAAACGGACATTCAAATTTTGACCTTTAATTTGTCATTTTGACAAAAAAACGTTGACCCTAAATTTGCCATTTTGGGAAAAAATGCCAAATGAGTCATATGAAACGTTAAGTATGTTTTTGGACAAAGTTTTTTTTTTGTATATATTTGAAAAAAAATGGCTTAAATGATTGTGAAATTGTATTTTTTGGATATTTTTTGCACAACTATGCCAACAAGACTCAAATTAAAATTATTTTCCCAACTTGCATTATTAACTCTCATTTTGATAGAAAAGACTACTTTCCTTAATTGTGCCATTTTTTGACATTTTAGTCTTAATTTTTTTTCTGACGCTTTTGGTGAAAAAAAGACTCAAATGAGTAAAATTATTTTTCCAACTAGCTTAAAGCCTTTTGTTTTTTGACTAAAAGACTTAATTTTAAACTTAAATTATTTATTTTGGACATTTTTTAATTAGCTATGCCAACAAGATAGATTAAAAATTATTTTCCCAAATTTACATCCTTAACTTTCAAATTGAAGAAATAAGAGTATAAAATACATTTTTTCTGACATTTTGGAGAGGGTATAGTTCTTTTTTTGTTTAAATATGTATTTGTCCCAAAAAAAAAAGCCAAATGAGTCATATATGATACGGTGTATTTAGTGACCTTTTTTTGTATTTGATTGAAAAAGACTATTTTTAAAAAAATGAACAATTTTAGAAAAATCTTTGACAATTTTCATCGCGAAAAAAGACAAAAAAATTATTTCTCCCAGCTTGCATTGTTAATTTATTGTCCTTTTATTATTCAAATTGAAGAAATTGAGAATAAAACCTTCTATCATTCTAAGTGAAAAATATGGGTATAAAAAATTTTGAACTTTTTTTTGAAATATATTTTTGAACTTAGAAATGCCAGAATGATTATATAGTCTTATGTCTTTTGAACTTGTTAGTGAAAGGATATATTTGACCTTGCTAATGCCAAAAATGAGTACATTTTGGACATTTTTACCAAAACTATGCGAAAAATTTAAAGCCTTTTTTTAGTATTTTTGATTGAAAAGACTACTTTTTAAATAATTTTTTTTTTTTTTTTTTTACATTTTGGACATTTTTTACCACAACTATGCCAAAAAAGACTAAATTAAAAATTCCAACTTGCATTTTTAAAACTTTTTTTTGTATTCAAATTGAAAAATTGTCATTAAAAAACGCTAGAAATTGACAGAGATAAAAAACGTTTTTTTTGACATTTTTGTGAAATATGTATTTTTCCTTAAAAATGCCAAATGAGTCGTATGAAAAGTTTTCTTATGTCTTTTTGAACATTTTTAAAAAAATTCAGAAATTTTTTTGTTTATTTTTAAAAATTTACCAAAATGAAAAAAGACCAACTAAAATTATTTGCCCAAAACGCATTATTCACACTGAATAATCATTCAAATTTAAAAATTTTTTTTTTTGTACGTTTGACCCTAAAAAGACTATTTTTAAATAATTGAAGGGTTGAAGTCTGATGTTTTTTTTTTTGATATTTTTACCATATGTATTTGTCCTTACAAGCCAAATGATAAATTAACTATGTAATAGTTGCATTATTAACTCTCACACTTTAGATTATTTATCATTCTAATTGAAGAAGTAGACAATCAAAAATTTCCATCCTTATGTTGCCATTTTTGACATAAGGGTATAGTCTTATGTTTTTCTGACGCTTTTGGTGAAAAAAGTATAGTTGACCTTAAAAAAAATGAGTCGTGGTGAAAAAGCTGTTAATATGAAAGCCTTTTTGGTATTTTTTGACTGTGATGTTTAAAGGCTTTGTTGTGTACATTTTGGACATTTTGATATGAAAAAAGACTCAAATTAAAATTTTTTCCCAGTAATAGTGAAATTTCTGAAGAGTAACATTGTAATAAATACATTTTTGGAGATATTTTTTACTTTTTGGAACTTTGCCAAATTTGACCTTTAAAATGCCTGAAATGAGTTTGAGAGCCTGTTTTGTTTTTTTTTGACTGAAAAAGATTTTTGATGGAAAAAGACTGCTTTAAATAATTGTGAAATTGTTAAACACATTTTGGACATTTTTTACCACAACTATGCCAAAAAGACTAAATTAAATTTATTTTCCAACTTCTTGCATTATTTAACACACTTATCATTCAAATTGAAGAAATTGACAATAAAAAACCTTGACCCTAAATTTGCCTTTTTGGAGATAAGGGCTTATGTTTTTTTTTTGACATTTTTGGTGAAATATGTATTTGTCCTTAAAAATCCTAAAATGAGTCATATGAAAAGTTGTCTTTTGCTTCTGTGATATTTGTGGTATTTTGATTTAAAGAGCTTTAATTAATTTTGAAATTGTTAAAGACTTTTTTTAAACAATATGAAAAAAAGTGTAAATTAAAAATTTTTTTCCCAACTATGCATGAAAAGACTCAAATTAACTTTATTTTTAATTAAGAAATGCAATCAAAAAATTTACATCCTTATTTTATTTTTGAAATAAGAGAAATTGACACATTTTTGACGAAAAGTATAGTTGACCTTTAAAATGTCTAAATGAGTGCCTTTTTGGAGCCTTAGGGTATTTAACTTATTTTTTTTTTTGACAAATTGGTTAAAAAAAATATGAAATTTTTATTTACAATTTTCATCAAAAATTTCAAAAAGACTCAAACGTTGTCTTTACTTTGGAGATAATACCCTTCTATCATTTTTTGAAAAACGGACTATAAAAAATTTTGACCTTTAATTTGTCATTTTAATTAATTGTGGAATTGTTTCTTTGAACATTTTTAGTGAGAAATATATTTTACCTTTAAAACTAAATGAGCCAAAAAGACGCTTTCAGATATTTAAAATTATTTTTGTATTTGATTGATTGACCTTTAATTTGTCATTTTGGAGAAAAGTTGTAGTCTTATGTCTTTTTTGAACATTTTTAGTGAGAAATATATTTCACCTTAAAAATGCCAAAATGAGTCGTATGAAACGTTGTCTTAAGCTCTCTTTTGATATTTAAAGTCTTTTTTTATTTTTTTGTTGAAAAAAGACTACTTTAAATAATTGTGAAATTGTTGTGTTACATTTTGCATATTTTTTACCACAACTATGCCAAAAAGGCTCAAATTAAAATAATTTTCCCAACTTCTTTCATTATTAACTCTCACACTTAAATTATTTATCATTCTAATTGAAGAAGTAGACAATCAAAATTTCCATCCTTATGTTTTTCCATTTTTGAGATAAGGGTATAGTCTTATGTTTTTTCTAACGTTTTTGGTGAAAAGTACAGTTGACCTTAAAAATGCCAAAATGAGTCATATGAAAAGTTGTCTTCACTCTTATGTGAAGTTTAAAGGCTTTTTGGTATTTTGACTGAAAAAGACTACTTTAAATAATTGTGAAATTGTTGTGTACATTTTGGACATTTTTTACCACAACTATGCCAACAAGACTCAAATTAAAATTATTTTCCCAACTTCTTGCTTCATTAACACTCTTAACTTTCAAATTGAAGTAATTGACAATAAAATACCTTGACCCTAAATTTGCAATTTTGGAGATAAGGGTATAGTCTTGTTTTTTTGGACATTTTTGGTGAAATATGTATTTGTCCTTAAAAATGCCAAAATTAGTCGTATGAAAAGTTGTCCTCTCTCTTTTGATGTTTTGTGCCTTTTTAGTATTTTAATTGAAAAAGACTTCTTTAGAAAATTGTGACATTTTTTTGTTTATTTTGGACATTTTTTACCACAACTATGCCAAAAAGACTCAAATTAAATTTATTTTCCCTAACTTCTTGCATTAGTAACACTCACACTTAGATTTTTTATCATTCTAATTGAGGAAATAGACAATCAAAAATTTACATCCATATTTTGCCATTTTTGAGATGAGTATAGTCTTATGTTTTTTCTGACATTTTTGGTGAAAAGTATAGTTGACCTTAAAAATGTCTTAATGAGTCATATAAAAGTTTTCTTCACTGCCTTATGGTGTATTTAACCCTTTTTTGTATTTTAATTGTAAAATATGTCTTTTAAAAAATGTGATGTTATGGACAGTGGTGTGTTACAGATTATTCTGGAAGATTCCAACTTAGAAGAAGGATTAAATTTAAACGATTTATTAATTAACTGAGCAAATGAACGTAGCAATTACAATTGTACAGGAATGGGTAATGAAATTACTACATTGAGGATAGACATACTGTTCACTAGCCCAAACTGTCCGTCCCTGCGTTGTTCTCACGACGACGGTGAAAAATCCACAGGAATCTGATGTCTATGGTGTGGTGATCCTGATCACCGCAAAGTCCGTATCCAAGAGGTGTCTGTGTAATCCAAAGTCCAACTGCACTCGGCAAAGCCGGTCTAGCTTTCAGTTGTAGCAGACCGTAAATGATTCTCTAGTCTGATGATTCCCCAATCCGTTGGCTGCAAGTTCCTTTTATATAGGCCTTCTACTCCTGTATGATGTCATAGAAGAGTCCTGCATGATGTTATAAGGAAGAACCTTGAAGGTGATGGCTCTTGGAGAAACCTGCCGACAATGGAACCCTGCAGACAATAGAACCCTCTAGATGGCTCCTGAAGATTCTATGGTTTTCCCAGGCTAGTCATAATGTTTACAAGCACTCATGAGTATTCATTACCCTTACATAAGAATACAGAAACTACTGGCTGAGCAAAATAATACAATCAGGTATTATAAATTGTCGTAACGTAACAGTGAACATTTTTAGAAAAGTATGGACAATTTTCACCGCAAATGTCAAAAAGACTCGAAGTAAATTTATTGTCCTTACTTTGTGATACAGGAATACCCTTCTATCATTCTAGGTGAAAAAACTGACAATAAAAAATTTTGACCTTTAATTTGTCATTTTGGAGAAAAGTGGTCTTATTTCTTTTTGAACATTTTTAGTGAGAAATATATTTGACCTTAAAAATGCCAAAATGAGTCGTATGAAACGTTGTCTTCGCTCTCTTGTGATATTTAAAGTCTTTTTTGTATTTTGATTGAAAATTTCTACTTTAAATAATTGTGAAATTGTTGTGTACATTTTGGATATTTTTTACCACAACTATGCCAAAAAGACACAAATTAAAATAATTTTCCCAACTTCTTGCATTATTAACACTCAGATTATTTATCATTCTAATTGAAGAAATAGACAATCAAAAATTTACATCCTTATGTTGCCATTTTTGAGATAAGAGCATAGTCTTATGTTTTTTCGACATTTTTGTTGAAAAAATATAGTTGACCTTAAAAATGCCTAAGTGAGTCATATGAAAAGTTTTCTCCACTGGCTTATGGTGTATTTAACGCTTTTTTGTTTTTTTAATTGTAAAATACGTCCTTTATAATGTGAATATTTTTAGAAAAGTATGGACAATTTTCACAACAAATGTCAAAAAGACTGGAAGTGAGTTTATTGTCCTTACTTTGTGATGCATGAATACCCTTTTATCATTCTAAGCGAAAAAATTGACAATAGAAAATTTTGACCTTTTATTTAAATAAGGGTATAGTCTTATGTTTTTTGGACAGTTTTGATGAAAAGTATATATGACCTTAAAAATTCAAAAATGAGTCGTTTGAAAAGTTGTCTTCACTCTCTTGTGATGTTTAATGCCTTTTTAGTATTTTGATTGAAAGAGACTACTTTAAATAATTGTGAAATTGTTGTGTACATTTTGGACATTTTTTACCACAACTATGCCAAAAAGACTCAAATTAAAATTATTTTCCCAACTTCTTGCATTATTGCCACTCTTTTATCATTCAAATGGAAGAAATTGACAATAAAAAACTTTGACCCTAAGTTTGCCATTTACGAGATAAGCGTATAGTCTTATGTTTTTTTGGTCCTTTTTGGTGAATAATATATTTGACCTTAAAAATGCCAAAATTAGTCATTTAAAAAGTTGTCTTCGCTCTTTTGTGATGTTTTAGTGCCTTTTTAGTATTATGATTGAAAAAGACCAGGTTAAAAATTGTGAAATTTTTGTGTTCATTTTGGACATTTTTTACCACAACTATGCCAAAAGCACTCTAATTAAATATTATTTTCCCAACTTCTTGCATTATTCACACTCACACTTACATTTTTTATCATTCTAATTGAAGAAATAGAAAAATTTGATCCTTCTTTTGCCATATTCGAAATAAGAGTTTATTCTTATGTTTTCCGACATTTTTGGTGAAAAGTTTATTTGACCTTAAAAATGTCTAAATGAGTTACATAATAGGTTTTACCATTAATTTTTGATCTATTTATTTTCATTAAATATTTATTAAAATGCCACAAAGCATTCTTAATAAAGGGTGGTGTGCTATATGAAAAACAAATAGTAGAATTATTTAGGTTTTGTTTGATGCTCTTGGGCTAAATGACTTCAGAGCCATAAAATTTTTTTTTCAGTCATCATAAAGTGATTATTTTTATTAGATATTTATATGCTAGAATGGATTTTCTGAAAATAAAGAGGTGTCCCTTATTAAGGTTTAGTATCTGAATTATTTGTCTCCTGTTTTGAGTGTCTGGGTAAAATTGCCTGGTTGCTACTGAAAAAATATAGCTTTTCCTCTCATATTATACCAATAATCTTCAATAAATATGTATTAAATGTCAAAAGGCTTATTTTGACAATGACAAGTGTTGTACCTCATATAGAATGGAAATTAAAATTAAAGTCTCTGTGTCACTTGGCCTGCTAACTATTTAAAAAAATATATTGTTCTTTTCATTCTCATTAATCTTGTAATTTTCATAAAATATTTATTCAAATAAGATAAAAGCATACGCTACCAGTAAAAGAGTTGTGCCTGATGTGGAATGAATATGAGAATTGAGGTTTTGTTTTTAGTCATTGTGTCAACTGACCAAGTACTTATTTGAAAAAAAAAAAATCCATCCTTATTAATCTATTCACTTCTTTTATGTATTATACTAAAATACCACAAAGCATATTCTGACAAAAAGTGTTTTACCGCATTAAGAATGAATATTGGAATATTTTTACTATTTGTTTTGCATCCATGGTACAAGTTGACTGGTAGCTATTGAAAAACAGATGGTCTTTCCATTCATATTAGTCTATTAATTGTTATTAAATATTTATGAAAAAACTACAAAGCATTTCTCAGCAGAAACAGATGTGCCTCATATACAATTAACATTTGAATGATTTGGGTTTTGTTTTGACTCCCTAGGTCAAGTGGTCTAGCAACTATTGAAAAAATGTTTTTTTTCATTCATATGAATTTATTTTCATGAAATAATTATTTAAAAACTGAACATGTTCAATAACGAGAGGTGCGCCTCGTATAGAATGAGTATTAGAATTCTTTTGCATTTGCATTGATTCCCTGGCTCATGAGGCCTGGTAGCTACTAAAAATATATGTGTGCAGGACTAGGAAAAGGGGTCACTTGGGTCATTTTATGAAAATTTAGATTTTTCAACAAAATCAAAGAGCGATCCAAGTTTTTCATTTTGAGAAAAAAATTGGGTGAATTTGTGCACAGCAAAGTGTTGTAAATTGACAGTACAGTAGTGCTGGGATATCACTATCACCGGAATATCACTGAGATACCCCGTTAATCTCAGAATGGAAAAAAATCCCAAGTGACCCCTTTTCCTAGTCCTGCACACATATTTTTCCATTCATCAACATTCTTAAACATCAAATAGCTTAAATGGAAAATAACATAAAATGTGTCCTTTTGGGCTTTAATGTGACAATGATTCTGTATTGTTTTTTGGTCAGTCGGTCATGTAGGCTGGAAGCAATAAGCAAAAATATACATGACTACTAATTCTTCTGGAATTTATTGACGGTCCCTAAGCGCTGCAGCCAGCCCTGAATTGTTGGCCCGCCCTCGTATCTCTGTCTCCGCGGAAGATCGCGTAATTATGCCGGAGAGTGAACCACGAATGTCCATCCAGTATCCAGCGGGAAACTTATTTCAATGTGTTGAAATGGTGCTGAAAATAAATCAGGCTCACAAGACCCATCACGGTTTACAATGAATGGAGCCGTATTCACAGGAGAGCAGTTATCCGAGGCTGCACCGCGAGCACTCGAATAACGGCGTTGTCTGGGAAGAGCCTCGTCCTTCACAAAAATGTCACTTCGTTACTTTCAAGAAACGACAAAAACACTCATGCGTTTATATGCAGTTATGTCTGGCCGAGATGTCCTTATTTAGACGATGAACTTTATTGGTTTTAGAGTGGTTTGTGGTTTCTAATAGGCTACTTGATTTTGAAATGAAGTTGGGTTTCTCACATTTTCGAATGCATTGAGGATTGTATGGCGGTCCGTGCGCATATTGCACTTAATTTTTCATCTGGTCATTTAGTGCAGTGTACATCAAAGCACGAAAGAACCGAGAGGTTTAAAATAAGGGGAACGTGTCTGGAGAACCTTTCCACCCACTAAAAATAGGAAAATAATAAGTCATAATTCAACTCCAGAACAGTCATGGAATCCACTGACTACGTTCGACTGAGAAAAAACACTGTGGGAGTCCATTCAGCACTACACATTTCTGCCTGGTGATCGCGTGCGAGGCTGGTCCGTTTTAATTGGCCTGACCTTTTTTTTTTTTTTTTAATGAAGCTTGCCCACTCGAGCGGATACGGTTCTACGCGAACTTTAGTTTTAGCGAACTTGAAGTTTTCTTCTCTCCTCTTTTTTTTTTTTTGCTCTGTTCAAGTCAGTTTTTTTTTTTTTTTTCGTTTGAATGAACCAACAAGCTTTTCCCACTGCATATTCACTTTCCTGTATTCAGTCAGTTGTTATTTAAGTTTTTTTTCAGGGTATCCTCCGGCTCAGAGTTTTGACATTGTGCCTGCCTGTGATGTTCATAAATTTAGACGTAGGCCTAAATGCTACAATACTCGATACCACTCCAGATGATTCGTTCAATGCTGACTTCGGTAGGTGATGCCAATTTGGTCTCGGAGAAGATACGCCACAATCTGAGCGTGTCCAGATTTCGTTCTGCTATTTCAATGTTTTTTTTTTAAACTTTATGAATCTTGAAAGGCATTTATTCATTCATCAATGGCTGTCATCTTAAATTTCACAGTGCGCAGTCAGTAACGCGGTAACAGAGTTACAAAATTGGTGTATTTTTTATCAGAGCTCCAAATTTGTAACTCCGTTACCGACCAGTTTTTTTTTTTTTTTGCCGTTTTCACCCAAAATAAATCAAATGAACAAAATTCGCTATTTTGTTTTTTGAAGTACTAGGAAAGACCTACTCAAAGCCATTTAAATTGTAACTCTTATCTTACTTGGTTTTGGAGCTATGATACAAAATACACCAATTTTGTAACTCCGTTAAAGCGTGACCTGGCCCTGCATCAAACTATGGAGAGAACCATGTAGTGTCCATTCTACACACTGGCACACCATGTAATAAAGGATGTGATTCTAAACACAGCCATTGTTTCTCGCTTGGTGTGTCAGATCCTTATAACCACCGGAGAGGATCATGGGAGGAGCAGCAGTGGACCAGGGCCCGAGCAGGGTGAAAGCTCCCGATGGCGGGTGGGGCTGGGCTGTCCTTTTCGGCTGTTTTCTGATCACGGGGTTCTCCTACGCCTTCCCAAAAGCAGTAAGCGTCTTCTTCAAGGAGCTGATCTCGGATTTTGGCGTCGGCTACAGTGACACCGCTTGGATCTCCTCCATTTTGCTGGCCATGCTTTATGGGACAGGTTTGGATTCCCCTTTCAGCCCTGATCTTTAAAAGATGTAGTAACCAACAGCACATTATCTAGGGCGGTGGTCTCCAACCTTGTTCTTCTTTCACCCAGTTTGTTTCCACTCCAACCCTAATTTCACACACCTCAGCCTAATAATTTGCAGCTCAACAACACCTCTAAAGGCTGTATGAGGTGCGCTTTGCTTGAGTTGGAGTGAAGACCTTCAGGGTGTGAGATCTTCAAAGCAGAATTGGCGACCAGTGGTATAGTGTCAATACACATCAGGTAATTCAGAGAAGGAAGAATGTGTGAAATGAGGGCCACAATTTTTCATCCCATTTGTCTTTTTTTATGCCAGTCTGGTGTAGTAGGATTGTCCCAGAAGACTCTAACTTTGTAGACTGCATGATCATAGGTAAAAATTAAGATGGCCGGCCTAAGCCCCCAAAATAGCAAAAGTAGTAAAAAAAAAAAAAAAATCCTAATAGCGGTGAAAAAAAATCTCTGGAGGAACTTGACAATAGTGATATTCACTGTTTATAAACAATAACGTCATAGTTGTGCATGCGCAGTTTGGCGGTTGGCACAAAGCGTGATCATAACATAAAGAAACATGGCAAGTAGCCTCGTTGGTTCTTTGCTTAGAATCCTCAAAAATGTGATTCCTGAACCCTTACCGAACCTGTTGGTGCAACCTATAACACAACTGACTGGCATCGCTATTTTAGATCTTTTATTAAGTACATACAAAAAGATGGAGATCTACTAGTAAACTTGGTTGTAAGATGAACCTTTTTGCCAACTGCGTGACAACTTGTGCCGTCATCGTAAATATTGTTATAGAGATGTTATTGTGTGTGTTATTGCAGTGACTTAACTCTGTGGTGGTAAATGTATGGAATGTGTGTATCTCCTACACAGGCCCACTCTGCAGTGTGCTGGTAAACCGGTTTGGGTGTCGGCCGGTCATGATGGTTGGCGGCCTTTTCGCCTCCCTGGGCATGATCATCGCTTCGTTTTCCACCAGCATCATTCACATCTATCTGTGCACTGGGGTCATCACAGGTCAGACACGAATACACACTCATCAAAACGCAAACAGAATAAAAATTATTTTGAAATGTTTTATTAACAGTGTATATTTCAAAAATCGACAAAAACAAAAGACATGTCTAGATGGTGAAAAAGTGTCAAAAATCTAAATGTTTTCTTGCATAAAATTCATTCTAAAACAAATTCGATTAAAAATGCATTTTTCAAAAATCAACAAAATGCAAATAACTCTTGTCCAGAGAGTGGAAAATGAATAAAAATGCTACTGAACCATGTTTTTTGAAAAATGCATTTTTCAAAAATTGACAAAATTGGGATAACCGGTTTTTGTCACTGAAAAAAGCTACATTTATAACATATGCTAAAATAAATTGAGTGAAATTACTTTGTAAACATTCAAAAATAGACAAAGTACATAATTCATTTAATGAAAATGTGAAAAGGCCTGGACTTGTTTAAATATTGAAATAAAGTGATCAATTAATTTTGTGCACAAAATAAGAAAAAAGTAAAAATTGAGAAATTGCACTTTTGCCTGCTGTCTTTCAAATGTATGGCTGTGATGTACATGAAATAAATCCAAATAAATGAAATTCAGAGCAATCAGAGTCCTTGATGAGGAGAAACCTAGTAAGAGGGTAAAAAAATGCACATCAACTGAACAGATAAACAGAACTGACAGGAAATGAAAACCAATGAGCAGTAAGACACTGGGTCCAATACAATAAATAAAGTCTGTATCATCCTCTGTACGGTGTAAGATGGGTATGGTCTCAACAGGATAGCGATGAATAGGAAGACTTAGGGATGACCAGAACCCATTGGCTACAGTAAAGCACCCACAGCACAACAAAAAAAAAAAAAAAAAAAAAAAAAAAAAAAGGGGTTCCTTATTGAAATCATGAAAATTAAACTGGATACATTTATATAAATATGCAGGGAAAAAAAGATTGCCCTCCCATGGAACATGATGGGTTTTAAATGCATGTGGACGAATGAAATGAGGAGTTTATGGTGGAATGACATATGGCTGCAGTAAGTATAAACAAAGCAAAGGAGGAAATGAAATGATGCCTATATATCGCAAAAGTCTGTAGGGTTGGAGGTCGGGGACATTGGATGGGCGTAAAAACAAAGGACTTTCATGCATGAGAACCAGTGTTCGATTACCCCATCTGGGAGTTTAACATTTCAAAAGCGCAGCCATCTTTTAAAAGGTTTGACTGTCTTTGATAAAAGGACAACCGCTTTCCACATCCACAAACCCTAACCGTCACCTAACCCTTGGTTTTTGACGATGTAAACAACGGTGGCATTGCACTAACTGAAGAGCCGTCCCTTCTATAGCAGGGCTATTAAACATCATCCAGAAAGGGCCGGTGTGGGTGCAGGCTTTCATTCCAACCAAGCACTTACACACCTGATTTTGACTTATCAAGCACTTTAGCAATGACTCTTGGGGTTGATTAGTGGAGTCAGGTGTGTAACTGCTTCATTGAGATGAAAGCCTGCACCCACCTCGGCCCTTTCTGGATAATGTTGAATAGCCCAGGTCTATAAGATCAAAAACACTGCAGAGGGTCAGGGAAACCAATGGGTCGTGTCAGAGGGTTGGAAAAATCATCTGTGGTCATATGGGGTGAAGTATATGTTGACAAAAACATTCAAACTAATGTATTTTTAGGCAAAGAACATTTACACAAAGCAAAACTGAACCCAAATCTATGAAAGACGATTTTGATTTTTGCTTGTCATTTCAACAAAGAATTTTATATGTGTATTAAAAATACAGAAATGTGGAAAACCATGCAGTTTATGGCATACTTGCTCCATGAAAGTAAAATCTAATAACTGCAGAAGCACTGCTCAAAAGTGCTCGGGAAAAAAAATGCATTTTATGATTATATGGAGGTCGAGACATTTCTGTTGAAAGCATTTCAAAAATCAACAAAATACAAAAAGGCTATGACTACAGATCCCAAAAGAAAAACATGCAATAACATTTTTAGCTTCAGCATGGAGAAGAAATGAATATTTCGTTTGAAGAAACTGAAAAATGCATTTAAAAAATAATCTAAATTCAAAAACAAGTTCCTTCCAAATAGTGAAGCAAAAGCTAATGCTGAGATTTTCAGTGAGATGCATTTAATAAATATGTGAAGGTATATTTTGGTACAAAAAAAGATGTAAAGAGTCTAAACTCGTGGTATTCAAAGAAAAACAAAAAATGGTTACATTTTCTTACCTCCAAGAATAGACAAAAACCTCTACATTGTCAACCACTGAAATATATTAAAAAAAGAACATTTAAGAAATGGGAAAATATTGAAACATTTTTTTCAGAAATGCATGATTATTCTCCAAAAATCATTGTAAGACTAGTCTGTGTCAAGAATAAAAAAAAGCGCATAAAAATTATTTTTAATATGCAATATGTTAATAAATATGGAGGCATTCTTTGGAGAGTTCTGAGACAAAATGGCCGCCGGCAGCCACATTGGATGTTGGAAATTGCCGAGAATTGATCTTGAGCATTGCCAAAGAAACATCTTTGACTATGCAAATTTAGAGAAAAATCCTGTAAGCTTTTAAGCCTCCAGAGCCTGGAACAGAAAATCTCCACGGCGGCGGCGGCCCCGGAACTAAACCATAGTATGCAGTATTTTTTTCTTCCTAGAATACAAAAAAAAAATTATTTTCAATCGGTTTTATCACTGAAATACATAAAAAGAAACTGAAATGCATTTTTAGAAATATATTCAATCATAAAATCTTTGTAAAACTAGATAACTCAGTCGCCACGGGGACCGAGTCGTGTATCTCCCCGATCCCCAAATTTCGAACAAAATGGCTGCTGGCAGCCATACTGGAGGTCCAAAATTGACGAAAATCGGTCTTGAGCATTGTCATATATATCTTCGCCTGTGTAAAATTTGAAAACATTCCTATAATAATTGCGGCTTCCAGAGCCTGGAACATAAAAAATTTCGGACAAAATGGCCACCGGCAGCCATATTGGACGTCCGAAATTGACGAAAATCGGTCTTGAGCATTGTCATATATATCTTTGCGTAAAATCTGAGTAAAATTTGAAAACATACCTGTAATAATTGTGGCTTCCAGAGCCCGGAACATAAAATCTCTGCGGCGACGGCCCCAGAACTAAACCATAGCATCTCCTGACTATCGTCGTCGGGGAGAGACAAAAAGACTGGCTTTTATTTCAAGAATAAAACAAAACGCATGTAATTTTTTTTGACTCATAATATAATGTAAATATGAAGTTAATGGAATCCCATTTGTTTTGAGACATTCTTAGTTTTCCCAGAAAGTCAGGAAAATCTGAACGCACACCCCCAAGGCTTTGGTCAGTTAAAATTAAAAATTTATTTTATTTTTTATTATTTAGCTGAGGTGCATGTAAGCCTCCGACTCAGGTTTGCTCTGAAAAGGAATACATATTTCTATTGATTTTTTTTTTAACTCAAGTATCATTTTGAGGCAGGGTTGTCTTCAGCAGGTCTGTGGCTTAATTTTTCTAATAAAACATTATCACTCCTAATTCTATTGAGTAACAGCTGAAGGAGAACTCTGGCAGTTCAGTGAGGCGCACTAAGGTAGGGTTGGGGTGAAAGCCTACAGTAGACCTACTGGGGTGGGTTAGGCAGCCCTTTTGTTGTGCATACCATCTGGGGGGAGGGGGGTGACTCAATTGTGTCTCCCTATTCCAGGCCTGGGTCTGGCGCTGAATTTCCAGCCCTCGCTCATAATGCTGAACCGGTACTTCAGCGAACGGCGCCCCCTGGCGAATGGGCTGGCTGCGGCGGGAAGCCCGGTGGCCCTGTGCTGCCTGTCGCCGTTCGGTCAGGTCCTGCAGCACTACTACGGCTGGCGGGGTGGGTTCCTCATCCTCGGGGGCGTGCTTCTCAACTGCTGCGTCTGCGGTGCCCTCATGCGGCCCCTGAAGCCCCGGCGGGGGAGGGTCTCGGCAGCAGGGCCCGAAGTGGACAAGAGGCGGCCGCAGACGAAGCTGCTGGACCTCAGCGTGTTCAAGAACCGCGGCTTCCTGGTCTACACCCTGGGCGTCTCCACCATGGTGCTGGGGCTCTTCATCCCGCCGGTGTTCGTGGTGAGCCGCGCCAAGTCCCTCGGAAACTCCGACACCAAGTCCGCCCTGCTGCTGACCATCCTGGGCTTCATCGACATCTTTGCCCGGCCAACCTGCGGGGTCATCGCCGGGCTCAAGTGGGCTCGGCCGCGCTGCGTGTATCTCTTCAGCTTCTCCATGCTCTTCAACGGCACCACCGACCTGCTGGGGTCCCTCTGCCACAACTACCCGACCCTGGTGGTCTTCTGCATCTTCTTCGGCATCTCTTACGGCATGGTGGGAGCCCTGCAGTTCGAGGTCCTCATGGCTCTGGTCGGCACTGACAAGTTCTCCAGCGCCATCGGCCTGGTGTTGCTGGTGGAGGCCATCGCCGTGCTGATCGGACCGCCGTCCGCAGGTACAGTCACGACCCAGCGCTTAACACATTTAATCAACTCCAAGGTTGTAAAAAAAACCAGGTCGGGATGTGCAGAGAATTTACCCATCGATGGCAAAACAACTTGAAACACTCCAGAGAGGGCAAACCTCTGCCAGCGCATTTGTCACCAAGAACTGCACAAAAATGGCCGTGGCCGCCACATTTGAATTCAAAGTCATCCGGTGATTTAATCACTTGTTCCTTGGCTCATGACCCTCGCTGCCACAAATAATATCAAAATTAAGAAATTGGAGAGATTTTGTTAGGTCAAACAGACAGCATGGGTGAATCCATAACCTCTGCCCAACTTTGTTAGGTCATTAAAACAGCCTTGCAAACTTTAGGTAAGCAACCAAGGATGTACTTTTAAGAGCTGTACACTAAGCTGGTATTAGGGTTGGAATGAAAGCCAACCGGACGGTGCATCTTCAGGATTAGGGAGGGTTTAAACTAGATGTGTTTCAGGGGAGAAAAGTGATTGTTTTGTTACACGCTTCAATTCTCCAGGTCAGAATCCTATTTTACGCCATGTTCATTACACAACAAACGTAGTTATCCTTCGCGAGGTCGGTAGTGGAGACGCTTGCGGACAGTGATTCGCTTTTAAAAGGCGGTAATCCCTGCATGGTTCACTTGATATGGACTAGCCTAATACAATTTAAAGGAGACCGTCAGCACAGATGATGGCATTCTACATTCAAACAGAGTGAACTATGAAGGAATTACAGCCCTACGAACCTGCATCACGCCCAAAATACTGACTAATCGCCCCATGTATGATTAAACCTTCAAAAACAATAGTAAACAATCGTAAGCAGGGACATGCAGTCAGGGTAGGCAGTGACTTCTCCTTTTTTTATCGCTAGATTTTGTCAACCTGTTTCCACGTACTATACCTGATTGTCAATCAATCAATTTGACCTTTTTTCTGGTCAATTAAGCCTGTAATGATTAAGAGGTGATAGTGACTAAAAGATTCATTTACCTTTGATTCGAGACTGCAAGGAAGTAAATCTTAATAGTTAATTAGGAAAAAATCTCAACTCTCTCGGTAGTTCCGTATATTGTGTTGATCTTTTGTTTATCAGATTATGAAAGAAGACTGAAAATACACTCCCTATTTTTTAAAAATGGCATTAAAAAGTATGTGTTTAAGGGGGGGGAATATTATCGTAAACATACTGACCACACATTGAACGCCGCATAGGAAAGGTTTTAATGTTTGTTAATGGCATTGTCCTCAAAGCAAATATGAACAAACTTCCTGTCTCGTGAGCATTTTAAGTTCGATGCACTGAGCAATAATGTAGTGGATGGAACTGGCACGCCATTCTGCCGTTTAGTCTTGTAAATTAGTTAATCAATCCTCAGATTGCTAATCAAGCAAAGTAATAAGAGTTATCGTTTGCTTAATGGTGAGGATTCTGTCTACCCTAACTGACCTCCGACGGCACGTCACTGATCGTAAGCACACGGAACAAGAAAAACTGGAAAAATCGCTCAGTAGCACACACCTCTGCCTATAATACAGATGAGGAATTCGAGGTACTTGCATCTTTGGGCCGACTGGCGCGAAAATTTGTTTTCCCTACCACAGGACGATCCTTTCAACAAAGTTTCATGTAAACCATCAGAACTTTTGAAATTTTTATGACAGGAACAGACAGCCACAGCTAAACATAAGCTCTACCTTTACTCCTGGCAGAGACTACCATTCATGCACATATTGTGAGGGTTATGGAAAAACCTAGTAACAAAATGCAGGTTTTGGGAAAAAGACTGAAAAATGGGGTTAAGCTCTTGTCCGACAATGAAACCGACTTGGCAGTTATTTGTTCATTGCATAAGAAATATTTAAGGAGAACACACTTCTTTTTTGTCAGCATCCATGGCAATATGACTTGGTTTTTCCATCCAAAAATGTAAAATATCATTTATAAAAAAGGACAAAAACCTAACCATTATATTGTTGCAGTGGCGTTTGACAGTTCTTCAGTGCCAACACTACCATCTGCTTCCCACTTGAAGTCATTTTTCAGTCGTTATCAGCAGGTGAATCATGTGAATTATGAATTCCGATCATGAATGTCCTGCACATCCAGTGCTCTGCATGGGGACTGACCTGACAGATCATGCAATAATGTACGCTGCTTCTTAAATGGAATAGTCAACTTGCTAGGTTTTGTCACAACAAAAAATTGAATATCTGATGCGGAAAAACCCAGGAAGATAACTTTCCAGTTTTTTGCTTCACAAGCGATTAAATATTGATGACTTGCTAGGTTTTAGGGAAGTAGTGATTATTTAGAATTTATCTTACTGTATATGAGGTGGCAAAGCCTAGTAAGTACAAACATTTTGACCAAAATTAGACTCACTAGCTTTTTCTATAATGCACAACATATGTGCAACTAAACCTTTAACAGCAGTAGTGAACCACAACAGGAGAATGAAAAACAAAGAAAAAAAAAAAAAAAAAAAAATCAATGATTGTGATCAGAATCTCCCGTCTCCTCCGCAGGACTGTTATTGGACAGTACAGGGAGCTACATGTATGTCTTCCTATTGGCCGGCAGCTTGGTGGTTTTCGCCGCCTTCCTGTTGGCTGCCGGCAACTTCCTGTTCATCAGGGGGAGGAGTCCTCTTCCCCGAGAGCTGGCGGCGGTCCCCGGGGAAACAGAACCTCTGACGGAACGGGGCAAGGAGGAAGCCCGCAGGGAACGCCTCCTGTGGGAGGCTCGACCAATCAGCATCCACGTGGACTGCACGGAGGTGGAGCGGTTCCTGAGAGAGGATTGGTGGAGGGGTGGGGACAGCAGCTCTGAGACTTGCCTGTAGCATCCTCCGCAAAAAAAAATAAAAAAAATAAAACAAAACAAAATGGCGGCAAGATAACCACACCTCCCAGACAGAGAGGAGAGGCGGATGAGGAACAAACGGTTTTGTCAAAAAAAAAAAAAGGGACAATATGACTGCATTTTAGTATACGGATGTAAGAAGTATGAGTAACTGAGGAGACCTCGCCTCGGTAAAGTATATTTCAGCAGAAAGTAGAATTCTTGAAGTGTCTAAAACACTAATTTTAATTTGGAAATAATCCAGTGCAACGGATTTTAAAACCAGCAAGTCTTAAAATTGGCTTCAATACCTGGGGGCAGACATTTTTACTGAGGGGGAATCCAATTTTATCCAATCAAACGCCAGTTCACTAGACTGTGTCAGGGTACTTGTGACATCATTTATACTCATTCCTTTCATGAAGGCGTTTGCTTGGATAAAATTAGATTCCCCAAGCCAATTTGAAGACTTGCTGGTTTTAAAATGCATTGCACTTGATTATTACCAGATTAAAATTTATAAAACTATGCCTTTTAGACACTTCAAGAATTCTGCTTTCCGCTAAAATACACTTTGCCGAGGTGAGGTCCCCTGCTTTTAAGTACCATTAAAGGGACCAAAACAGTTTAAGGGCGACCGGAATTGAGGATGCATTTTTACAGTAAGCGCAGAATATCACAGACCCATTGTGACAGAAAGAACAGAAACTTCCGGATCCATTTTTAGAGAGAGCACAAAAACCAAGGACCCATCTTCACAGGCAGGACAGAAAATTGCGTGCCCATTTTAGACAAAGAACAGAAAATTATCTCCCCAATTCAGAAAAAGAACATAAAATCACAAGACCCCTGTGCACAGAATATAAAGAACACAATTTAACACTGTCTGCCAGAGGACATCTCTATCCCATTTGTATTTCTAAATAAAGGGCCGTGCTGGTGAGGAGCCAATCAAGAAGAGAGAATGCTCACCTTAATTCACCCAATCAAGATGCCTAATGGTGGCTCACAAAGCAGCAGAAGATGGTGGGCAATGCGCACAGAGGAGACCTCAGAACTTGTGGTAATACCAGTGCTCTGCATTGATCACAGTTCATCTCCATCAACAAAGATTATAAATAGCACTGTATATTAGCAACTGTGACCAGTCCAGTTTTCCTGCCGCCTGCCAAACCACGTATAACGCTGGGTTCTAAATCCCTTATTCCTACAGGGGAAAAAGGCATAGTGAGTATAGAGTCAAACTTTAAATCTACTTTTTTTGACAAAAAGGCTACAGTGTCAACTCTCTATGTCAAAGTCAAACTAGATGTACAGCAACGCTGACGTTTTGGCTGATGTCTTCACGGGACTTTTCTATAGGGGAACTAATATGGAAGAAAATGTAGGGAAACATTACAGAGTTGTGGGCCAAATAACCATGACATTGACCATGAAGTAAGGAGAACATACAGTGCGCATTTAGATTGTGATTGCACAAAGTTATATTTTGTTTGGTACCACACGAATGAATCAGATGAAGAATCTATAAGGTTGGTGCATAAATCAATAGTGATTCAAGGCACCTCCATTTGAAATCGAGCGACATATTATAGCCTGGTTCACCAAAACAAAAGTGAGCCCAGTAGAAAATGCCATTACATGACACCAAACAAAAATACCATTCAGTCCAATGATCATGTCAAAACCAGTTCACATTCATCACTGTGCGTCTGGTTAGATTTTTTGCGCAAAATAAACGCAGTAGAATGAAGATATTTGTTTAAATTACGTGAAGTCGTGGCTTCAAGATACCAACCCACTTTTTCCAATTTGCTTTGAGGAGGGAATATGAGATGCTGACCCATTACTTTTTCAGGTATCAAGGAACTGGATTATTAAATTAAATTATAATTATACACAGATTTACATGCAGCATTAAATGCTTTTTCCCCTGAAGAGGAGCTCTTGTTTAAGGATTAGTGATGTTAAAACACCACAGTGTGCTGTGATTTCTATGTCCTGGGCATTGGAGACCTTTAGATAGCAGTTAAAAATAAATATTCTGGAAAGCCCAAAAAGTGTGAGATGGAATCTCAAACTGAGTGACAAAATCAACTGAAAATCAATTTTTTCTTCTTGCATCTGGAGCAAAATCTTCCCAATAGCTTGGTTTCTAACCTTGTTACATACTTTGAACCAGAAAAATGTAGAGCATATATAAAATATAAGTAATAAGTTATTAACAGATAATTTTGGGAAATGTTTCCTAGATTGTGACACTTGCGAAACACTGCCATCTACTGTTCCATGCGAAACATTATTTCTCGGTCAACACGCAGTACTTAACCACACCAGAAATAACCATGATAGAATTAACATGAATTAAATGCAGCACTTAATGACATATCTCACGTCTCTATAATTACATATTTGACGTTTCAGTCACATTACATGATTAAAACTATTTTATGTCAGGTAAATTAAGTTGATAAAATTTGTTGCCTTACACAGTAATTTTAGAGATAAGAACATAAGAACGTCTTTGAGAATAAATTAGTCAAGAATTGTACCAGTAAAATTGGAGATGATCAAAAATTCAGCTTCAACAGAAGTCTATGAAAGTTTAGATTAAAATACCTTTTCTTCCAGTGCACATCACACAAGTTTTAGGTTCAGAAACCCTCCCAAGGGAATTGAATCAAATTCCCTTACCTGAAGTCTTCGGAGACAAAAATATACAGAGGAATTGACAAAGCACAAACAAACAATTCAAATGCAAGAAAAACCATCTAGAATACGAGTTAAAAGGTACAAGTACTCAGCTTATTTATTTACACAATTTTAAAATACACAATTACAGTGGCGATACAAATGAGGGAGGAGAGGGGCAAAATGTTCAACAGGAGCACAAGCTATCCGATAATTCCAATCAGCACATGAGAGCGATGTGCCAGAAGTTTTGAGTGACAGGAAGGGGAGGAGTCACTGAGGCAGACAGAACAGGAACCGGACATTACGCACTGCCTCGAAACCAGACCCAACCTGCTGTGTCTTTACAGATGTCTACGGCCAAAGATGCATGAAGAGTACTGCATTATGATGTCACAGCAAACCCCACGGGCAAGTGTTATGAAATCCCAGTGTAGACACTGCCAGCTAGTACTGTGACGTCATAACACAGACATAAGTGGCCAGTATTGTGATGTCACAATACAGATGGCATTCAATTGATACTGCACTGTTCCTTCACAGGAGTGAAATGGATTCTGTCTAATTTCGTTGAACAATACCGGAGGGAAACATGTCCACAGTTCTAGCACACCGCCACTTCCCATCAGAATTTAATTCACACACTGACAAGGCAGCATCTTCGGCCAGGAAAAAAAGGAAAAAAAAAAGAAATTACACATGGCAACTGTGCCGAGAGCCGCACATCATCATCATTTAGCACATCCTACTTATGACAACACAAGATAAGAGCTCACCTCTTCCCCCTGCCAAACTACAAAAACTATGTCCTACGACAGCAAATCTGATATGGAGTCACCCACACCGACAGGAGAATTCTGGAAACCCTGTAAATAAGAGGCAGAGGCCTCTGGCAATAGTTTTTCTGAATCCCCGGCACCTTCCTCCTGCACATTTTCAGTATGACTAAAGCATAACATGCTGTAAACTGAGGAAAGACATCAAAGGGCTCGGACTGGCGCGGTTACTCTGCTCGTGAGGGCGACCGCGGAGGGGAAAAACCTCCAACTCGGCAGAAAAACAATCCCCCACTTTCGCAGAAATGAGCCCTTTTGCGAAAATCAACCTGGCAACCCAATGGCTGAGCACTGGAGCGAGGGGGGGGTGGAGACCGGTGCCTGTAACCCCCGGGTTAGAGATCCCCATATAACCGAGAGAAGCACAGCCCCGTATGAAAGGAAACGCGACATCTCTACACTACAAACATCTTCACAGCTTCACAGGAATGTACAAAAAAAAATAGAGACACCGCAGAGAGGCTCTGTAATTCTGGGGAGTGAAAGACCCCTTCAAACACGGGGGGGAGATGGCTATCATAACACCATAGGCCTGATGCCCAATGGTTAGAAAACAAGTATTTTTTTCAGTTGATAAAATAACTCTTAAAATAGCCTCTGCAAAGTCTTCTTCTAAGGCTCTGTCAGTGAGTGTCACTGTAATTCTTCACCCCCGCCCCCCTTTATAATTCGGCACAATTCACAGTCAAAAATCAAAGTACACAACCAATCCATTTACCAGATTTATAAACTGCAGCCTGCTGGATTGCAGGTTCAGTATAGAAAGAGTACTGTCGGAAGGATTTGAATGTAACTATAAAGTCAGAATACTGGCGCCCCATTGGCCAGCCGTTGGAGAGCAGGACAAAACCGAGCGGAGTCATTGGGCCTGGCTGGGAGCAGCTGACTTCTCTGGACTTGCCTGAATACCAGAGAGCGGTCTTGTGCCCTCTGCTGGAGGACAGAACTACACTTGCTGTGTATATTGCGTCTCTCTCCGCGAAGAGGCGCTGCGGTCCTTCCCCTGGTTTTTAGCTGGTTTTTTTATCGGAGGAATGTGCGTGGTCATTCAGGTTCGTTGGCGGTTTTGGTTCTCTGTGTTTGTCGTGTGGCTGTTTTTGGGAATAGTTCTGGCAGCGGCGGTGGTCAAGCCAGGTGAAGTCTAATCGCTGCAGCGAGCTGTGATGACCTCATCGAGGCGCGACGGACTGGACACCACCAGGGGGCACACGAGACATGACCTGTAAGGGAAAAAACATTTGCATACTTAAAACTACAACCCCCAGGGTGCAACTGGTGGACAAAAATACAGAAACGTCAACACCTATCTGGGCTATACTAGGTAATTCATAGGAATCGGAAACAAAAAAGCCTCGAACACCAATTTTTAAATGGCATATATACTTAAAAAAATAAATGCTTTTTCCACATTTCTCCCCCAACTATAAAGCGTGAAACGTGCTAAGGTTTTCTGCAGCTAGTCATTTGCTTCTAATGGGAACACTGCATCTTAAATAAAAGCATACAAATGTCAGTGAAAAAACAGAGCATATCACAACCCTGCAACAATGAACAGGGGAAAAAAAGGCCAATCTGTCAATCTGACACATGAAATCACAGCCAGGTCATTTGGGTTGAGCACAAACCCAGTGGGATTAGACTACTTTGTGAGTCTGGGGAGACGGGCAAGACAAACCCGAAATCTGATGAACTAACCAAATTCCTCTTCCCCATATGGTTATCTGGTTTATAATCATGCAGCAAATTCCTACAAGTGCAATATGAACTCAAGCACAGGCGACTCAAAGTGTGCAATTACACCCCAGGAGATTAAGAGCGACTGCTTTCCAGGTGTAAACCAGTGACCCACCCCCATCCTAATTCAGGGGACGGAAAACGCCCAGAAGCGGTGACCAAGTTGATGCGACATTTAAATTTTTTCAAGCCAATCTCCAAATTAGACAAACCTAGCAGATCTGGCCCTAAAATCACAAAGGGAACAGACACAAAATTATTTTGGTTGTGACATTAAATTAAATATCAGATATCCATCTACACACACAACTGGGGGAAGCCATTTCCCCACACAAAAAGGACCAAACCAATCACTGCCATTACAACACACACACCAGCCAATCCGTGCCTTTGCAACACAGACCATCACAGGTTGCCTTGCATTTTTACTTGCATTAAAATATTACACATTAAATACAACTTACACTTAACCACAGAGTGAAAGCAACCGCTATCCTTTGAGAGGAGTTGAAGTCACCACTGCGGTGTGACCAAATCTCATTCATTCAGTCTTACATTTTCATGCACAACAGAAAACCTTCATCTTTCATGAGGACATCTGCCAGGAACTACTATTCAAATCCTCCAGTGAAGGGGGGCGGCGCCTCAGAACTCACGCAGTTACTGAAGAACACAGCGTCCTGGTCTCTGTACGCATCACTGATGACGTCACAACTCACCACCCACCTAGCTTCACCCCCAAAAGCCACCGTGCCCGAGGGCAAGATTCGAGCAAGCGAACCGCCTGACTAATCGCCGTGTTCCCTTTAACGACATGCAAAGACCTCGCAATGAGGAGAGAACAACATGTTCCATTACAGCGGACCAAGAATAACCTGAATGCAGCACATTTAATCCCAAATTTTCTCAAACACTCAGCATGTTATGACAAGAAATTTGACCATCAATGATAGTTGTGGTCATTCTCTTTGATGAAAGAAAAAGGTAGAAAGGTAGGTCAAATTTTTTTTTTTGTAAATCCTATTTACTCTGCTTTTAAGAGACACACTTAAAAAAACAGTACAAAATACACAAGTAAAAATATTACAGAAGTGCTTCAGAACCGGTTCACACAGTTAAGAACCGTGTGACATTAATAACATCGTGAGTTAATGCGCAATGCTGAATCACTGGCCTATAGTGCATGGTGAGATGTAACAATATATTCAGTATATAAATAAATCTCATGACCTTTGTTCACAAGAAAGGTAAAAATGTAAAAATCCCAAAGGTGAGCAAGTCCATTTATGATATTTGGTCTTGTACTCTGCAAAATATTTTGAATTAACATAAAGTGTTACCAGCAGTCACAATCCTACCACTAAAAAAAAAGGGGGTTTAAGTTTTTTATTACAGTGCGTAGTGTTATCACTCCTTTGGGCGGGGGCACAAGTAGATGGAACACACGCACACACACACACACACACACAAAAGACAATAAAAGAAATTGAAACATCCTTTCATGCACCATAACTTCAATTTATCACCTGTAAAAAAAAAAGAAAAAAAAAAAACTAATTGTACATCCACATGAAAGCCACTCATTTTTCCTCCCTTTGGGAGAAATGGGGAACCAGGGGGAGGGGTGTGTCATTGAAAGAGGAGACAGAAACACACACACACACACACACACACACACACACACACACACACAGAGCTGTTTCCACTGCCATTCCTTCCCAATCTTCACACACTTTTCATCAGGTTCTCATAACTGAATTAAATCGATTGAATTAATGAGCCACACATCAGTGAGGTGTGAGTGTGCACCCAGTGTGTTTCGGGCCGGTGCAGGTGAATCTGAGGCCCTGGGAGTAACTCAGCAGATCTAACAGGCCTGAACACAGGTGATTCATTCACACACAACCTGTTCAAGGGGCTTCAGAGGACAGGGGGCTTATTCAGCCGCAGGGCATGCTGGGATGTGTCCAGGCGCTAACAAGCAGGCAGACTGAGTGTGTGAGAGGGTGAAAGAGGAGGAAGAGAGTGTGAGTGTGTGTGTGTGTGGTCTGCACGCATGAGCTGATCTACAACCCAGACCTGAAGGTCAGAACCCCATCATGTTTTTCTAGCTCTCAGTAGAACACGACACAGAGCAGAGAAATGAGGCTAATGCTACAGTGACCCAGCCACACATCTCCTTAGACAGAACAGCATCTGATGCTAAGGGCTAGACTGGCATTCCTACAGTCCTCCCAAAACATGGGCAGAACAGCAATGGACACTGCAGAGCTCACACACAGGATGGGGAGAGAGAGGGAGAGAGAGAGAGAGAGAGAGAGAGACAGAGAGAGAGAGTGTAAAACAGACTCAGCAGATGAGTAACCTGGGCTCTCGGGAGTATCAGAGTTACACAGCCCCGAGTGCCACTCAAACGCACTGGACTCTCGGCCCCCAACACTTCTCAAAAACCGGGGGCGACTCAGAGAACAAACGATGGGGGAAAATTGACCTCAACCACCACCAATGTGTGTTCGGTCCCATCGCCGAGCCACTACCAGTGTTCAAGGGCTCGTGCCCAGAAGCCTGGCGATTTGAAAGAACTATTATTTCAGTATTAACCCTTTGTTGCATAGTGGTTACTCAAGCAACCAGATCCACCCACCACACTTAATAGGCATAGAGTCACGCAACAAAGAGATAAAAATCTTAACAGCCGTTAAAATAATGGATGTACACATCCACTCCAAGATCTGAACGGCGACATCAGTCTTAGTGTGCCAAAATGCTTTTAATTGCAGTTAAATCTCCAACAGTGGCAATTAGAGGTGATCATCGACACACAGTGCAGAGAAAGTGATCTAAAACTACAGGGACAAGTCCTGGTAGCATTATGGGTAATGTAGTCTATAACAATAAACTCACCCGGTGCTGCGTTCAGACCAGAACGTGGCGAGCAGCTAGTTTCTGTGTTGATCGAGAGGAATGCTATTCTGAGGTTGGGGGGGGGGGGTTATGGGCATAGAGGAAGGGGGGTATGGAGGCGGGGTGGGGGGGGCAGAAAAAGCCATTTGGGAAGACCGACCTCAGAATGAGGAAAATGATGTTTAACTCCAAGCCTAAGCCGCCGGCAAACTAGTGCTTACAATAGGTCTCGTTTAATGACCATGGGTTCATAATCTAACCTTTAGTACGGGGAACAGGTTCAAGAAACAAGTCCAGGCATGTTCTGCCAGATGGACATTTAAAACGTCCTCCTCAAGGACACAATTCGTGGCAAGATGAGCTCATGGTTGAAGCCTGCTTGAGAACATGCACCTCAAGGCCACCAGATGGTCCATTTAGTTAGCAGAAACGTTCGCAATGGTTCTTCACGTGGAGACAAATGCTCAAGTAAAGACTTACATGTTTTATTTTTTTTTTAAAAAAAAAATATCTACCAAAATATTACAGGCAACAGGAGAGAGAAAAGGAACTATACATTCACAGCATAAAAAAATTTAAATTCAGAATAAATAATACTATTCCCCGGAATGTAGCAGGGTCCTGAAATCACTGTTGACTTCCCCATTGCTGTATACAGAACATTGCACAAGAATGCTAAGCTAGCCACTAGAGCTAACCACAAAAAGGAATGAAAAAAAAAAAACCACAAAGATATTCACAAAAAACACGTACGCGGATCATCCATTATGACTGCAAAATGAAAAGCTAATTCATTCATGTCAACTTCAAACCTGTTGCAAAAAAGTTCCAAACCACAGGTGTTGAGATGCTTCAAATTTTAATGCCAGTTCATAAACACTGCACAGCACACAAGCCAAGTAACCAACTATGCAAGTAAGAAAATGGTTGGTACGCATTAGCCTGCTAGCAGTGCAGTTGAAACTTGGCTAAATTCTATTCGGCACAGTTCGTCAAGGAATACAGAAGACCTAAAAAGACATCTTTGAGTCCAGCTATAAATGGCCAGTGTAAAAAAAATAAAGCGCAAGCAAATAAGAGGTTGTTTACCAAAAACTTCACTGCTGTGAACGGGTGGGGATTTGTTTACATTCTGACTCAGATGCAATTTCAGCCACGTCTGGCGTCCATTTCTTTTTCATGAATGCTATTGGTCGGAACAAGGCTAACTAGAAATTAGCCTGGGCCACAAACCATAGCCGCGGTACATCTGGTCTCTGCCGCAGCGACATCCCCCGCAGTAAATTAAGTGATCAAAACAGGATGTTGCAAAAGCTGGAACTTGAAAGACCTCGCAGCATTTCAGTTCCGCAAAAACAAACGGGGTCACCTTGGGCCACGGCGTGCCCTGACCCAACAGGGCGCGCTGAACTGAACACTAGGATGGCCTCGCTGAGATCACTACAGGGCTGGATCACCGAAACACGTACAGCAGATTCGCTGGGTGTAGTGACCTCCACATAATCCCCTGAAAGAGGAGTCCGGCTCACACTCTACAGTGTACAAAAACATTTCATTCTTCACAGTTTTATACAGCCTTTCTTTTAAAGGACCCATATAATGAAAATCACATTTTTCCTCTTCCTTACACATAAACTTCGTTCGTCCCTCTGTCAGACATCTGTCGGCACCCGAAACCAGATCATCTCAGTGTCCTTGTTTCAGTAGCCATCCTGAGACGTCACGTGCGCGAACAACTGCAGACCGTGCCGATTCGAGCCCCTGGCGACGGGAGATTCGTTTGCATATTACAACCTTGTACGGACAGTGTTTGGCTGTAATTGTTCACTTTTGCACTTTCCTTACTTTCTTACGATTAAAATGCTTTGGGAGAAATAAATCAGTCCTAGGCATAGTGAGATCTGAATTTAAGTCTGAGCAATAGATAAAAGAAAAAAACAGGGTCGAGGCCTCAGTGAAAACACACATTTCGTGATCCATCTGGGAACAGCGAAAGAGTAACTGCTCTATAATGAAATGGAGGATGTGTGATAGGCCTGCATGATAAATCGCCAGAAGATCGTGATCTCGATTCACCCCTACGTGCGATCTAATTTCTAAATGTTAACGATTTTCCAGCATTATTTCACGAGCCGCAGAGCAAACAAACTGGTTGTTTTCAGACAGAGTAGTGAGTAGTAGGCGGTCTCTTGGGGGCGCTTGAGACCGCCCCCAAACGCAACACTGACATTGCATTCGCGCTCATCCTATGGCAAAGCAGCTCTACATCAAGAAGCCAGAGGAGATAAACCAGTAACTGGTGCTGATCTTTCGAATCGAACGGAGTTGGCTAGCAGTGTAGGTTCAAAGGCAGCAAGGGAGAGACGAAGAAACGTAATAGAGCAGAGTGCAGGAAAGTTTCACCTTGGTCCCATGTTCAATTGACAATCAAGCACTTGATTCGCACAATTACAAATTTGAATCGGAAGACGGTCCAATTTATTTCTGTATTGTTCTTTTGGCAGTCGCATTTTGAGATTCAAATGACCTGGAAACAGTACAGATTCACCTTCGTGCGTTTGCCAGATTATTTTTGTAGGTTTACATTTGACGATTTGATGTGAATACGGACATAAATCACACCTCACGGTGGATAGGCTTAATAAAATGTTTTCCACATTGCGTCGGCCTATAGTGTTATATTTTTGAAAACCAGGGCCATGTAAAAATGTATTTTTATTGGTTATTGGCACTCTTACATGGAAGCCTCGTTTGGTATATCTACTTCTCATTATCGCTTTTTAATCATTATAGGCTACATGCCGGTTGTGCTTGTTGGCTAAATAAACTGCTTGATTTTTAAGCTGCTTTTCCACCGAACGCGAAACGAATTATTCGCACGACAGATTAGTGCATTCAAAATTATAGGGCCATGTTCAGGGTTTGGTTTGGGTTTAGAGGGTTGCCCCAAAACTACTAATCTTGGTTTAAGCCGGAATGCAGTCGGCGTGCTGCTTTCTCTCCGTGCAGGCTTCTGTTTGTGTGCAAATGTGCCTCGATGGGCTTGCATCGGTGCCTGCCTGTTTGATATGACATTATAATTGTGCAGTATCATCTCCTGGGTTGCGGTTTGACATTGTTGGATCCCTAGTTCAGGGCCATGTGGAGTCAAAGAGCACTTAAATTGCGCTTATTTTGCCTTTTTACCTTTTTTAAAACCTTTTTTTAACTGCACTTTAATGGCCAATTGTTTTTTTTTTTTTTTATGACTACAATAAACATTTCAGTTTGTGGGGAAAAATTGTGCCGAAGAATCATGATCTCGATTCTAAACAAAAAAAAATCGTGATTCACATTTTTTCCAGAATCGTGCAGCCCTGATGTGTGAGCTCAGCTTAGACAACTAAACTGCGACACCACTACTGCAGTTCCTCCTGCAAAAACGTCAGATTCTGTCCCCTCAACCTTTTCCAGTTTCCGCCAACACATCTCCACATACAAGATGGGCTTTGCCATTTGGCCAGCTTTGCTGTCGCTGAACAGCACTAGGATTTTCCTGTCTTTCATCAAAAAGGCACCCCAAAACAGGCAAAATTCTGCACACTTAATGTCAAACCTATTGCTATTCATATTATAAATAAACTGTATTAACTGTATTACATACATTATGAAGCGACATTCCTAAAGTACTTAACTTGTGCGATGCCTTTTACTTCCGAGTGAAACATGACAATCGGGTGAAAATTCATGTTGGGCAGGACTTGATTTTTCCCATCAGCATTTGATTGGATCGTGAACAGTGGGCGCCATAACACAACTGGTTAAAATTGTTTTTCTAAGCAGGCATGCCCTTGCTTGTGTCATCCAAAACAATGCGTTTCAGTGGCAATAAAGCTTGCTGCAATTTCATAAAAAATTACAAAAAAAACACAAAAGAAAATTAGTTTGAAAACGTACCAAACGAAACTGGACAAAATTTGACCGAAAAAAAATCAGGGAATCAAGTAAATAAGATCACTTTCGATTTTATCTTTTCTTACTTTCAATGACATCTCCACCATTTCACAATCACAGCCTGCTCTGGTAGACAGGTGGAGAGTTGATATTTGGTGGGCGGGGCTGAGTTGGTGGGTAGGATTAGGTTATGAGGAGGCGAGGCGGGGCTGGCTCGTACCTGTGACGCGGACATGCGGGAGGCGTCCTGGCGGCCGGTCAGGTCGGAGGAGGAGATGTTGACGGGCGCGCCGCGGTGCAGTCGCATGCTCACCTTGCGCTCGCGCTCCATCCCGGAGACGGCCCGCGGCGAGGTGTTCGCTGTCCAGGAGAAAAGCGCCAATTTTACACACTCATTACACTCAGCAGACACTTATCAAGAGACATGTGATGATAAATGGAAACCAAAGGTCACTGCTAACTACAGAGCACAGATAAGACATGCTACGACGCTCAAATATCGAAAACAGGCATGAATATCGCGACAAGTATAGATCGCAAAGCAGAGGTTAAGTCAAACTATAAGTGACATATCATTCCTAGAGATATGGTAAATATTGCCAGCCAAGTACACATCATACATGAAAGCTTTACTGTGGGCAGAAAGGCCAGGGCACTGAATGAAATTAATCATTTTTTAAATTTTGTATTGCTTGACAACACTGTTGTTTAGGGCGCACAGAGAAAACACCTTATCTCCAAAAATAACCACGAGACTGGATGAGTGGACAAGGAACTTGGCCCATAACGTATGTGAAAATCACCTGTTCGACAGGGACCAGCACTTTATGACCAACTATGAACCTGTTCAGATTTAAACAGGATGCAAGTGTCCACTGAAGAAGCCTAATGCTGAGGCTAACATGACTATTAAAAATATGGCTTGTATATAGCTTAAACACTGATCAAATAAGTCATTTTAAACATGGCCAAAAACACTGGGGACACATCTGTAGCCACAGATAGTTTTTGCACTTCAATCTCACAAACAAGATCTGCGACTGGTTGAAGTAAATAATTTGCGTCTGTTTGCACCGGAAGACAACTTTAAGTGGGCCACGTTTTAGTAAACCAGGCCTGACCGTCTACAAGGGGTGTTGACACCAGCAGGTGGCGCCAAATGATAACATAGGTTCAGATTCACAGACGCTAGAATCTGCTTACAGGCCAGAATGCAAACAGGACAGAAGCTAGCCATCACCGCTGGTCTCAGAAGAAAGCAGCATTCTTACTAAACAGCAAACCGTAAACGGCCATCTTAAAGCTCTCACAAAACAAAAGGGCAGCCTAGAAAGACCGAAGTCTTGCCCATGACTAGGATGAGCAGATAAAACAGACATCTTGCGGTTGTGGGGAGCTCAGTGCAGAAGGAACTAATTTCTGATTTTTCAAATCTCTGTCAATTAATCTTCACGCAGAGATTAAATTAAATCACAATAACTAAAGGAAATCCCCAGTGCACTGACAAATAAATATGAGCGATTGTGAGGATTTTATGACCTGGACTTGTGCGGACCGTTCTGTGCTCTCCAGGGCGGCCATGTTTCGAAGAAGACTTATCGCCCCGTGTAAAGGACTCAGGTGCGAGGCGCTCTTACCTGTGTGGGAGGTGGGGGTGAGGGGCGTGGGTGGGGTGGTGTCCTGTGCCCCTCTGGGGCGTCCCGAGGCGGCGGGGAGCCCCCGGGGCCCCGGGTTCCGGCCGTGCCTCATGCGATCCTCCCGGTCCCTCCTCTCGCGCTCTGCGTCCTCCGCTGCCCTGTTAGCGCCCTGCGGGGGCGGGGCACAGACACACGGCGAGATCAACTTAACCCTCAGAGCGCTAAATACAGCTACTGTTGCTCAATGATGCAAGATATCAAAATCAAAGCTGCTCCCGCAGAGGAGCTCTTTTAAACAAGTCGCCACATGATAGGTTTTCATCATCACCAGATAATTAAATTTATATTTTTAAAAAATTTATTTCAGGGCTTTAAGGGTTAAAGGAATACTCAACGTCTCTGCATGGAACATTAAAATACTGATTCTTTGCAAACAAAGGATTCTATGTGATAAAGAAATGTTCGGCTGTATGTGGGGAAACTAAATTTATCTGTTACGTGTAGATTAGAGTCAAGTAAAGTTACCGTACAGTATGTTGCAGCCGTGTGTTACGGCTATTAATAATCCTGATTTCACCAGTGTTCGCAAAGATCAGAGTTGAGCAGAGTTGTGATCTTGCAGAATATTAACCCTTCAAAGCTGTTGAAAACCTATCACGTGGCAACTCGTTTCAAAGAGCGCCCGCAGGGGAGCTCTTTTAAACGAGTCGCCACACGATAGGTTTGCAACAGCGCAAGATAATTAAATTTATGTTATTTCAGCGCTCCAAGGGTTAAAAACCAAATCAAATCCCATGCATTTGTGCACAAGTTTCACAAAGTGTTGCCACGACGCGTTTTACAGAGAACGCTGGCCTAACTGCCCCTCGAGAGCAGCCCTGCGGCTACAGTGACAGAGACCAACTCCCTGGCATTAGACAAAGAGAGAGAACCCTTGGGAGGTACCAGACACAAAGGTAACATGGCTGAGGGGAGCTAATTCCATGCTTTTTTTCGCCAGCTCATCGTGACAAACACCAGGGGCCTCATTTATGAGCAGTGCACAGGCACAAAAAAGATGTAAACACCACTTTCCTTTCAGAACTTGAAATCAACAGAATTTTCCACACATACAAAATTCCTGGTTGATCCTGACTCAATTCAGTAAAAATTGCACTCAGTTTAGCAAACTCTGAGTTTCATATATTACGACGTTCTTTCTTCAAACTCCCAAACTTATTGTGCGTGAACACAATATTCAAGCATAAAATCTGTGTAAAATTTTACAAGGCCCCAAGTTTCTAAACATCTCAAGATACTGTGATGAGGAGCGTCACACACGCTGGTGCTAACACAGCAGGCCTGATTTGATTCAATTTGATTTCAGTCTTACAAAGAAACAGGAATTTGAAATATCACAAAGCACTAGTGCCAGACACTCACAAACTTGAGCATGTTCCAGTCGAAGACGTAGTCATAGGAGAAGCCCTGTCGGTGGAACAGGTTCCGGAAAAGCTGCCGCAGGTAGGAATAGTCGGGCTTGTCGTCAAACCGAAGCGAGCGGCAGAAGTTGAGGTAAGTGGCGAATTCGGCTGCAGGAGGAAGAGAAAGGAAAACTAATCAGAAACGCTATAATTGCAGACGTTAAATCATTGCAGCTGTGACGACACAAATATGAGATTAGCAAGCTGTTAACTTATTCTAATGCAGCTGTAAAAATCACTAGCAAAGGCAGGCCAGGATAATGGTTCCAGAATGTACCCTTGGGGCACACCGGGCAGATCCAGGTATTTGCTGTGTCCCACCTTAAGCAAACCTGATGTCACTGATCTAGCCCGTGATGAGTTGTATCAGGTGATCTTCAGGCATAAGAGAACAAACACCTAGATCTGGCAGGCATGACCCCAGGAGGGTTGGGAACCACAGGAGTAGGATACCAATAACGAAAAAATCGACTCTTCAAATGTTCGCTAGCAGAGATTCTGTTCTCAGGCCCACAAACACACAGAAAGCAGGGACCCCCTTTCAAGAGGCAGAATTAGTGAGTTAGCCAGATAACCTGACCTTCCAAAACTTCCAGGACAACCAAATTTGAACATGGGAGTGAATTACTCATTACATTCGAACTGCCAACTCAGCAATCCTGCCCCATGAAATACTCCTCGAGGTTACGGTCGCTGCTGAATGCAGAGAAACATGTCTGCGTGAGTCACAGGAGTGCGAGTGCGGCCCGGACTACTAACAGATCTAAGAACAGGGAAGTGAAAGTCATAGGGGTATGAGCGCGCAGAAACCATGACTCACGAGATTTAAATGCACGAGCACCAAGTGCTGAGAGTCATTTCAGGACAGCATACAGCACAGACCCTAAACCTCGACCAAAAATGGTCAGTATGAGTGCAGGCTTTCATTCCAACCAAGGAGTTACATACCAACTTTGACTAACCGAGGAGTTCAGCAAAGACTCAAGGGGGGGTGGTTAGTAAAATAAGGGTACATTGGTGCAGGGTTGGAAAAAAAGCCCTGTACATTCACACCAGCCCTCTCTGCTCAAGGTTGAGCTCCCCTGATGCACATGCCTAAATACATACAGAAGGCCATGGAAGTGCAAAATAACCCTGTAATACCAGTTGGCCAACAGGATATGAGCTCATAGTTCAAAGCGGATTTCAAAATGGGCAACTGTCTCGGAGGCCCATGCCACTGGCACAGTGAAAGGCCTATTGTGATGGTACAGTCAAAGATGGTACAGTGCTTGGAAGGGGGTGGGGTGGCTGAAAATGTGCCAGGGGGGTCCAAGAGCGCAGGGAGAGGTCAGTCCTCAAGGAGGGCTCAAAGTGTGCACGGAGGGCTCAAAGTGCACGGGTAGCAGTTTAAATGTGCAAGGATGGGTCAAAGTGCACGAGGTGGGGTCGAAGTGAGTGCGCGAGGAGGGGGTCAAAGTGTGTGGGGGGAGGGGGGTCAAAGTGCATGAGTAACATTCTAAATGTGGAGGGAGAGGTCAAAGTGTGCAGGGAGGGATCAAAGTGCACAAAGAGGGGTAAAAGTGCACAAGTAACAGCCTAAATGCGTGGGGGAGGGGTCAAAGTGTGCAGGTACCAGTCTTAATGTGAAAAGAAGGGTCTAAGTGCACAAAGAAAGGTCAAAGTTTGCGTGGGGAGAGATCTTACTCACAGGGGTAGCCCTTGCACAGCACCTCGATGGGCGTGGACATTTTCTTCTCGCTGATACGCTCGTACTTCTGCCTCTTGGTGGCGGCCTTCAGGCCCTGCCAGGGCAGGGAGCCCAGGTTGAAGTACATGAGCACGTAGCCCAGGGACTCCAGGTCGTCCCGCCGAGACTGCTCTGTGGGGCGGGAGGTCAGAGGTCAACAACACAGGCAAGGTCAGCTGAAAGCGCGTGACTGTGTAACTGAGCCTCTGCAACACCGGAGGTTTCCTGCTCAACAATGGGGAGGCTGTCGTTTGCCCAATTATAACAATTCATCCCCATCTACGGACATTATCATCACCAGAAATCGGCAATCAATAAATCCCATTTAATTATACCCGCTTATTACTTCTGAGCTTTTGTATCAACGCATCGGTCAGCAACATAGTTCCACCCAGGTCACAGCACCTGCTGCCTATTGACTGGAGGGTTTTTTTTTTGGTTTGACAGAAAATAAAATCTAGACAAATTGCCGCTTCATTTACGTTGGGAGTCGCACAGGGGAGACAGTATCGCGAAGAGCATTGCAGTCATCTAATTCCAAAGCCCAAAGGCTCCGTTTCTGGTCAGACAAGGCAAGCAATCGCAAGCTTAACTATGCCCAGGGAAGCATTAATGAAGTCATATTGGACAGTGCCCCTCAGGTTCTTACCTATGCCCAGGTGAGTGCTAATAGAGGTTTACTGGACTGTACTCTGCAGGTTCTTACCGATGCCCAGGTGGGTGTTGATGGAGGCGTAGCGGGCGGTGCCAGTGAGGTTCTTGTTTTCCCGGTAGGGGATGTGCTGGTGGGTCCGGGCGTCCCGGTACTTCTTGGCCAGCCCAAAGTCAATGATGTACACCAGGTTCCCCTTCTTCCCCAGCCCCATGAGGAAGTTGTCGGGCTTGACGTCGCGGTGGATGAAGTTCTTGGAGTGGATGTACTCGATCCGGCTGATCTGGGGAAAGAAGGGTTAAACGGCGTGGGTGGGAGGGCGGGGCGGAGTAGGGAGGAAGTGTTCAGTTTTGGGAGGTGCGGAGAAAGGATTTTGGAACGCAAATGCTGATGACGTCTGACGCAAATTCCACAGGAAGACGCCCGGGGCGACGGCAGGGTAAGTGACTCACAGCTGTTACTGAGTCCCGCTCTGTGCTGACAGTCCGAGACACACCTGACAATACAGACTGAGCAGGACTGACTGATTCTTTGTTTAACAACACTTTCAGCAATTTTTCAGCCATCTCAGGTCAACGTGCAATTTGTTCATACCAATGGGCAATTTAGAGTCTCCAATTAGCTTAGCATGCATGTCTTTGGACTTCGGGTGGAACCCGGAGTACCCAGAGGAAACCCACATAAACACGGGGAGAACATGCTCACTCCACACAGACAGGCCCCAGGCCAGATTCAAACCCACGACCCTCTCAGACTGCACAGGAACTGGGGAGAGGAACGGAACAAATCACTGGATCTAAATCAAACCAACTTTTTTATGAGGTCATCGCCCTCAATTGCCGTTTCTAAATCACATTTAAAAACCTACTTGTCCTCCCTTGCTTTTCAAGTGGTTCGATCCTTTGTTTCTGGTCGAGTCAAGTTTCACTGTGCTCTCTTCCTGTTCTTCTTTTATGGTTCCGTTTTTTCATCTATTGTTTTTAATTTACCTGCTTACTTTTTCATTATTGTTTTTTCGATGCTTTATTGTAGCCCCCGGACGCAGACAGGGCGACTGCGGATTTGGCCTCGTCATGCGTCTGCCGTCGCCGCCTTAGAGCTTTGCCAGCGGATGTTCCACAGGCCACAAATTTAAAGCTCTCTCTTTTATAATTGGTATGTATATGGGCAGTGGCTAGGACATGGCGCTGATCGATTGTGGTTGCCATGCTAACATAATTCGCCAGATAATACACAATTTTGTGTCAAAAATAAGCAAAAATGAAAAATGTGGGTGACTGGGCGCTACACCCATTGGTCGCGGGCAACTGACCAGTCGAGTTTATTTTGTTTTACAGATATATAAATTTTACAGATGAATACAGCCTCTACATTTCATTTCCTTTACTAATATTCTTTGTTCAGCAGTTTGGCTCCTCACGTTTGTAAATGTGCTTCATGAAAAGACTTGAGTCGAGTATTACAGCAATTCCACTCCTATGAGTCTCGAAGGAATGGACACGTATGCATGTCACAGAGGGCAGGAATGAGTGTGTGTCTGTGTGGGGGTGTGATTCGATTTCAGCACTGGTTAGCGCAAGTGAGCCAGGGAGCATAAATGTGTGTGCGGGAAAGTGTGCACGTGTGCGTGCGCTCTCCTGTAAGGGACTGTGAGCACGTGTTCAGGTTTAATGCGCATTCGCCAGCACTGAGCAGGAGTAACATCACAGAATGACTGTGGATGAGTGCGCTGCAAGTATTTAGCAAATGTGCGAGCGACTGCGCATTTTGTGCGAGTGGGCGGGTGCGTGTGACTGATGCCGTGCAAATGACTAAATACGCCAGAGTATTAAGCAGAGTGTGACAATGTGTGCTTGTGTCTAACTGTTGTTTGTGTGTGTATGTGTGTGAGAGAGAGCGAGACGGAGAGAGACTAAATGAACGGTAGTACAATGCTAGGTAAATTAGAGTTTATAACTATGCCCGTTTTCAGATTAATGATGCCAGCTGGGAGACAGCCACTGCACCCTTCAGCATGTAGCTCCACCCTGACAGTCAAATATCCAGCAATATGAATGGATTTTATGTAAAAATATAATCTGTGCGCATTAATCTGCATTAGTGCGTTTGCTACACAGAGAAAATGCAGGAGAGAGCGAGAGTGCCTGTCAGTGGGCGTGAGTGTGTGCGTGGCAGTGAGAGGTGGTGTGTGTGTGTGTGTGTGTGTGTGCGCGCGTGTGTGTGGTAAGAGTGAGTGTGTAAATTAGTGTGTGTGGGAGAGAAGGCATGAGTGTAACGGTGTGTGTGGGTAAGCTTGCTTCACGCCATGTCGATACCGCAGGCCATTTCACGGCAAGACCGCGGTGACGAATCCATTGATACATCAATAAATCAATATGAAAAATGAGGAAATACGAGGACACAAAATGTTTTTGAGAATGTTAAGTGTTGTTCATGCTGCAAAATAAAAACCATCATAAAATGTTTCAAATGTGTTAGAAATGAGATATTCTATCATTTTTCGTGAGATGCCTTGTGAGTGAAAGTGTGGGCGCCTGTGAGCGAAAGATTGTATGTGCGAGCGGGTGTGCTTGTATGCCTGTGTGTGTGTGTTTGTATGCTTGTGTGTGTGTGTGCGTGCGAGAGAGTGAGTGTGTGTGTGTGTGTGTGCGCAGGAGTGTGCGAGAGTGTGCGCGCGTACGCGCGTGTGTGAAGGATTGTGTGCGCAAGCGGGTGTGTTTGTATGTGTGGGTGTGTGTATATATGTGTGTGTGCGAGAGAGTGTGTGTGTGTGTGTGAGCGCGGGTGTGCGCTGGCGCTCCCTCTCACCATCTGGTCGGCGAGCAGCAGGACGGTCTTGAGGCTGAATTTGCGGGAGCAGAAGTTGAAGAGGTCCTCCAGACTGGGGCCCAACAGCTCCATCACCATAACGTTATAGTCCCCCTCCGCCCCGCACCACTTTATACTGGGGATTCCCACTGTACACACACACACACAACACAATGTTATAGTCCCCCTCTGCCCTGCAGCACTTTATACAGGAGACACCCATTGTCCACACACACACACACACACACACACACACACACACACACACACAGACAACTTTGGTCCCCCTCTGCTCCACAGCAGGGTCATTCCATACAATTTCAACAAGTGGCTCCTGCACGACAACTTAAGATTCAGCTGAGAGTTTCAGCTCAGTAACTACAACATACTTAATGAACCCATGCCAAATTTTTATTGGATCATGCAAAAAATTTTCAAGTTACTGACTTTTGAAGCACACGGGTGCAAGTCGAAATTTGGGGGCTTCATTTTTTCTGCCATTTTTGAGTCCTCATAACTTTGTATGTGATGCAGGTAGATGAACGAAAATTTCAGGGTTGAAATCCACATATCAGCTCTGTTAAAAACATCACTTATAATACTACCATGTGCATTTGTGGCCCCACAGCATGAAATTTGTGATTGCAATTTTCTGGGCAGCCAACTTCAAGCATCTATATTTTTGGAAATATGTAGGTTTGATAACAGAGCTATAATCAAATTAATGCCTAGGATACAGAAAAATAAAATAAGCATGATATGCCTGCATTAAGGATTCATTTTGCAATTGCAGGACGATCTGAAAACTTGAAAAACATAATTTTTGGGCAAGTTTGGAGAACGCAAAATGCCATGTGGGATAGCTTATTGTTCAATAGAAGCTGAGTCATTTAAAAGAACTCATCTTTATCTACATTCTGATACTAAAATAAACTTCTAGCCATGAATCCTTCTGTGTCACAAAAACTTTACAAAATTAGCTGATTATCATTCTGTCCATGGTGTTTCCAACTTTCAACTCACTTTGGGCATGATTCTGATGATGTCAGCATGACCTTGGAGGAAAAACTATCATATTTGCCATGTTCAAACCTGAACAAATGGATTTACACTTTGCAGTAATGGCAATTTTGGAAAGTTTTTGTGACACAGAAGGATTCATGGCCAGAAGTTTACCTTATTATCAAAATGTAGATGAAAATGAGTTCTCTCAAATGACCTAGATTTCAATGACCAATGTGCTATCTCACATGGCATTATGTGTGGTCAAAGATTGACCAAAATTAGGTTTTTCAAGTTTTCAGATCTTCCTGTAATTATAAAACAAATCCTAATGCGCCCAAATCATGCTTATTTTTATTGTTCTGTATCCTGGCCATAAATCTGATCACAGCTCAGTTATCAAACTTACATATTTCCAAAGATATAAATGTCTGAAGTTTGCTGCCAAAAAAATCGCAATCACAAATTTTCAAAGTTTGACTTCATGTTGCAGGACCAGAAATACACATGGCAGTATTATTATAATTAATGTTTTCAACACAGCTGATATGTGGCTTTCAACCCTGAAATTTTCATTCATCTACCTGCATCACATACAAAGTTATGAGGACTCAAAATAGCGGAAAAAAATGAAGCTCCCAAATTTTGACTTGCACCCGTGTACTTCAAAAGTCAGTAACTCGAAAATTTCTTGCATTACCCAAGAAAAATTTGGCATGGGTTCATTAAATATGTTGTAGTTACTATGCTAAAAATTTCAGCTGATTTGGAAGTGGTCATGCGGGAACTTTTCTCAGATTTTGTGGAATGACCCAGCACTTTATACTGGAGATACACTTTCCTCCTGTGTGCAGTGGGTAAGTAAAGGCCCTTCAATACAAGACATAGCCAGTCTCAAACAAGCACAAGAGGCACCACTGACCTTCACTTCCAAACACCACACTAGCAGTATCTCTTCCGCGCCCACACACAGCAAGACCTTCCACACGAGACAGACTCGCGCGCGCGCACGCGCACACACACGCACGCAGGCACGCACACGCACACACACACACACTGACCTTCAAAACCAGACACTGCCTTATAAAAATGCATGCGCACGCAGGTGTCTGCACATAAATGCACAGATATATGCGCTCACACACACTACCCTGCATGCATGCACACACACTCACTAACACATACTCACAGTTGCTCAACTGCACAGCCAGAGAAAACAGTTTGCACATGAATGCTGCAAACGCTGCATGTGTCTCCGTCAGATAAAGCAAAACATTTTGTTCGCTCGGAACAAAACAATGTAAACTTGGACAGCTGCATCTTCTGGGCCTTGAGAAAAACACGCCCACCGACAGACGTGACTTCAGTAACAGAACAGCTCGTCTCCGGACGAGACGAGATTTGTTCGCGGAGAGAGATGCAAGGAACCATGGTGCCGCCAGCCAAATTTTCAAAATAGTTTTCTTCTCAGTCAGTTACGCAAGAACGCTCGTGAGCTACAGCATCTGGTCCATGCCAGCCAAACAGGGCCCACTAAGGTGTCTTACAAAGGGACTAACATTCCGGAATCCTTAGGAATCGTAAAGACGCCATGACAGATGATAGTTACAGAACGGCGCCACCTCCTTAAAAGTGATGTCACAGGGCTGACTGAGCTCCACCCAACTGAGCTTAAATCATAAAGCCAAATTCCTGATCATTCAGAGGTGTTTCTAATTCTCTAGAATCGCCGCAGTCAGATCCAGGACAGGTCATCATCAACAAAGTCAATCTTCCCCCAAACCCTCCAGAAGGAAACCGTTAATTTACATGATTTTTTTCCCTCAGCCAATTGTCTCCCAAAGTGCCAATTTTTTTGAGCCTGCGCAAATTTGAAAAGAAAAAAAAGACAGGCATTTTCTGGCCAAATTACATCACCGTGTCACACATTTAGTGGACAATAGCTATAATGGGGGCATGTGGTATATACAGTATCTCACAAAAGTGAGTACACCCCTCACACTTCGACAATTAATTTATTATATCTTTTCAAGGGACAACGTTACAGAAATGAAACCTGAATATATTCTACAGTAATCATTGTACAATATGTGTAGCAGTGTAGATTTACTGCATTGTCCAAATAACTGAACAAACAGTCAGTATTTCCAAAATGGGTGGCAACAAAAGTGAGTACACCTCACTGTCAGCATGCCAAATTGTGTCCATAGTGTCAATATTTAGTGTGACCGCCATTGTTGTCCAGCACTGCCTTGATTCTCCTAGGCATGGAATTCACCAGAGCTGCACAGGTTGTTGCTGGGATCCTCCTCCACTCCTCCATGGCAACATCACGGAGCTGGTGGATGTTGGACACCTGCTGCTCCTCCACCTTCCTCTTGAGGATGCCCCACAGGTGCTCAATGGGATTCAGGTCTGGAGACATACTTGGCCACGCCCTCACTTTCACCCTCAGCTTCTTCAGGAAGGCAGTTGTCATCTTGGAGGTCGTTATCATGTTGGAAAACTGCTGTGCAGCCCAGTTTCCGAAGGGTTGGCATCATGTTCTGCTTCAGAATGTCACAGTACGTGTTGGAATCCATTATATCATCAATGAAGCGCAGCTCCGCAGGACCAGAAGCACTCATGCAGCCCCAGACCATGATGCTGCCACCACCATGTATGACTGTAGGCAGTACACACTCGTCTTGGTACTCCTCACCAGGGTGCCGCCACACATGCTGGACACCATCTGAGCCGAACAAGTTAATCTTGGTCTCATCAGACCACAGAACATGGTTCCAGTGGTTCATGTTCTTGGACTGGTTGTCTTCAGCAAACTGTTTTCGGGCTTTCTTGTGGGCTAGCTTCAGAAGAGGTCTCCGTCTTAGCCGACGGCCATGCAGACCGACTTGATGCAGTGCACGGCGTATGGTCTGAGCACTGACAGGCTGTTCTCCCACTGCTGCAACCTCATTAGCAATGATGCCAGCACTCCTGCATCTGTTTTCTGAAGCCAACTTGTGCACCTGACGCAGAGCACGAGGACTCAACCTCTTCGGTCGACCCCGACGAGGCCTGTTCTGAGTAGAACCCGTCTTGGAAAACCGCTGGATAACCTTGGCCGCCGTGCTGTAGCTCAGTTTCATGGTCTCACAGATCTTCTTGTAGCTTAGACCACGTTTGTGGAGAGCAAAAATTCTCTTTTTCAGATCCTCAGAGAGTTCTTTCCCATGAGGTGCCATGTTGACCATCCAGTGACCAGAATGAGAGCATTGCACCCAAAGCACCACAATTTAAACCTTCAACACATTTTACACAACCTCATATGGCCCAGTGAAACAGACAAAAGCGTGAACATGATGAATAAGACACGTTTCATTGCTTGGTTGACCATTACCCATTGGGGTGTGTACTCACTTTTGTTGCCACCCATTTTGGAAATAATGACTGTTTGTTCAGTTATTTGGACAGTGCAGTAAATCTACACTGCTACACATTTTGTACAATGACTACTGCAGAATATATTTAAGTTTCATTTCTGTAACATTGTCCCTTGAAAAGATATAATACATTAATTGTCGAAATGTGAGGGGTGTACTCACTTTTGAGAGATACTGTAATAGCGGAGCCAGAAAAAAACTGCACTTCCTTGTGGAGACGTTATTTTCACTGGGCCCAATTAGAGCCCATGGGCTACTCCACATTGAGTGGGTCTGTAGTTCTGGTACAGTCCCTGCTCTCACCCTGTGCATGACAGCACAATATAAGGGCTGTAATAATGGGAAAAGGAGAGAGTATTCACACCGAGCTGTGCTGAAGACCCTCAGGGCACAGAGAGGCCTGAACCGGCAGAGCTGCAGTTATTCTGTTCTATCAGACTGTTATTAAAGTTCAGCAGCTCTCAACAGCTTGCATCTGCCTGGCTGCAATTCAGAGCATGCTCAGACCCGCACAGTTAGCCCAGAATTCACAGGCAGCCCACTCAGATTGGCATAGACGGTGAGCGCGCTCAGATCAGCATGCACAGAAAGCGTGCCCAGATCAGCAAGCACAGTGAGCGCTCCCAGATCAGCATGCACAGTCAGCGCGCTCAGATCGGCATGCACAGTGAGCGCGCTCAGATCAGCATGCACAGAAAGCATGCCCAGATCGGCAAGCACAGGGAGCGCGTCTAGATCGGCATGCACAGTGAGCGTGCTCAGATCGGCATGCACAGTCAGCGCGCTCAGATCGGCATGCACAGTGAGCGCGCTCAGATCGTAATGCACAGTGAGCGCGCTCAGATCGGCATGCACAGTGAGCGTGCTCAGATCGGCACGCACGGTGAGCACGCTCAGATCGGCACGCACAGTGAGCGTGCTCAGATCGGCATGCACAGTGAGCGCGCTCAGATCGGCATGCACAGTGAGCGTGCTCAGATCGGCACGCACAGTGAGCACGCTCAGATCGGCATGCACAGTGAGCGTGCTCAGATCGGCACGCACAGCGAGCGTGCTCAGATCAGCACAAAGTGAGCATGCTCATTCCACTACACTTAATTAACAATTTTTTAGCTGGTGCTTATCTCAAGAACTGGCTTTCATTTTACTGAACTACAGCTTATAAACTGGAGCTGGTTTTTGCCCCAGCTTATAAGCTATAGTTCAGTAAAATGAAGGCCAGTTTTGGAGAAAAGTACCAGCTAAACAATTGTTGATTAAGGGCCCAACATTGTTCTGACCATAACACAGCTTACTAAAGGGACTGAACCAGCAATTTTCATGGTTCTCGTAAAGGACTTCTGCCAGCAGAAAGTTTTCCTTTATTTAGCTGACATTCTCACCCGAAGTGATTGACAGCAGACTGGACAAATCAGGATGCAACAGCTGTAATCACCTTGTTGTGGCTGCAAGCCACCCTGTGAGCGTGCTCAGATGATAACAGCGAGCACACAGAAAACGTGCTCAAACGAGGAAGCACGCAGTGAGCATGCTCAGACAAGCACACTGCGTTCGGCACAGACAGACTGAGTGTAGCCCACGGTCAATGTCACTGTGCCCCAGGTGGTGGTGGTGGGGGGGTAATCAAAACCCCTCTGCCTTTGGCTAAAAACAAAATGTCCCTGTTCCCACACACAGAGGGACTAGGGGGAGCTGTGACAGGACAAGACGACCGAAACCACCCCCCCATCGATCCCTCTCTCTGCGAACGCGAGCAGCGGACATGGTGTAACAAGAATGTAGCGAGGACACTGAAGGAAGGGAGCATTTCTCTCCTCCCCTCTGCACCCCCTCCTTCCTGTAACCGCGTTCACGCCACAGTCCCCTTCCACCGTTATCATTTTAATTCTCCCACAAAACCCCCCGCAGGTCATTCATTGGTTTTGCCCTCCATTTATGTCTCTGTTTCCAATCAAATGTGAACTTTACTGTAAAGAACATCCCACTTTGTTCTGTTATAAATCTGCAAGAGCAAAAAAGTAAATTCGCACACCAAAAAGAGCTCCAATGCAAAAATAATTTATTAGCGTGACGCTTTAAGCGTCTGAAGAAGAGCTTTTGCTCGAAACGTCACGCTAATAAATTATTTTTGCATTGGAGCTCTTTTTGGTGAGCGGACCTCCTTTTTCGCTTTTACGGTATATTCTTTTTTGGTCCAGCACCCATGCTGAACGTGCTTTTCCATGATGTGCGTGTTGCCTTTTTTACTCTGACTTTATAAATCTGTAAGAGCCCATTCTAGAGGTCTCTTCTCTTCCCTGGTATCAGGCAGAGGGTCACACACTTCAGCAGCTGGTGTCTGTTTGTAACAGTTGCACAATTACTTGCTCATAATTTCACCAGCACGATCAATTTGATAAATGACCATCGACTTTAATCAATCGGTTCCACGACAACGCCGTGCCACGAACACATTGGGAGAAGGCAGCAGGTGATGTCGCTGCATTTGCCCTTTTCTAGCGTTCGTCACAGGACCGTTCCTCCGCGTTTCGGGCCAATGCATGAGCAACAGTCGACAGAATGAGAGACAGAAGGGATGTGCACTCATCTCTTCACATGGGGGGGGGGGGAATCTCACTTCCAGATTTCTAACTGATCAGGCATTTCTTAAAGCAGTCCTGGCAGAGAGGGAGCGAGTGAGCGAGCACGTGTGCAAGAGACCGTACCTCCCCCCTGCATCATCTTGTAGATCTTGCTCTCGATGTGGAGCTGAGGGTGTTTGGTCTTCACACATTCCAGCTTTATCGCCACTTCCTCTCCCACAGAGATGTCCGTACCTGGAGAAAAACCACACGAGAGAGACAACTCATCACCCAAATCAGATTTCACAACTGCATGGAGAAAGGAGTCTTCACCCTTTTACTGGATGATCTCCCAGCTACACAGGACCACTAGGTACCGATAAGCTAAAAAATTACAGCAACGTAACAATTCCTATTACGCCGCGGCCGCAAGGGCGTAGCCCCTGAAAGCCCGCTTCTCGCCTTTGTTCGGCCAATACTGTCGCCATGGTAACCAAAATTGATAGGTGTCATAATTTTAGTATAACACGTCCATACCAAATATGAAAGTAATCAGTTAAAAATTACAGCCGGTACAGCGTCCACAAGGAAGTGTTTACGGACGTGGCGGCGGAGACGACAAGCATGAATCCATAGTAGCCGCCTGACTTCGTCCAGGGGCTACAATAAAATAACACATTTTTATATTCATTACCTTTTTATTAACCATGTCTGTGGTTACAATAAAGACTTCAACCGTATGAATAATGTTGCTCTAGCAGTAAGCCAACGGTGACCAATGTCTTTTGACCGGAGGAAGGGTTAACACTTCCTCACAACTCGGGGTGAGTAAGAGGCGAGTTCTCAAATCACCTCCAGAATTCACTTCAGGGGCCGTGTTCTTTGGTGATATTTGAGCGATGTGTCTCTTGAGCCAGCAGATAAACATTCAGAGCAGTGCCAGCCCAAGGCAAGCAAGCCCGCCTCTGCTGCACATGCACAGCCAGGCTTTGACAAACTCTTTATAAACATCTGCCCACGGCACCAGCCTTTATCCCGACCGAGCGCGTAAATAAAAGACCGCCTCCGATTGATCCTTAGAAGAGGAGATTCTCTGGAATGTTTACAGCTAGAGTTCTAGAACTTCAGCGCTCTCTAAGTTACGAGCAGCGGTAACTCTTACATCAGCATTAGAATGTTCAGACAGGAACATTCCGATCACACGTCTGTGACATCACTATGTCACATCACACCTCCCCTGAGGTGTTTTTACATGGGAGAGCCGCACTTACACAAGCCCAATAATGGAAGAGGCTGAATTCTAAATTGTCATTGAGGTTCTGCGGGCCCAAATCGGGATTGGGGAGTTTGATATGGTGGTGAGTCACCGCGATTACTCTGGTGCTCTGACATCAGCACTCCGTATTGCCGCGCTGCCACAGCAGAGTGTTCTATGCAGCATTTTGCCACGCTCCTGGTTGTTTATATGCTAAGGTGAGGGCAAATCGCTTCAGGAACAAGACGTTCCTCAAATCACGTCGGAAAACACGAGCCCCAAATATCGCATCAGTAACAATAGCACCATACACCGTGTCTGAGACATGGCGTCGTTCAAATTCAGTCAGAAAACATGGACACCTCATATAATATCTTTGTCATGGATTCTCCAAAATCAAGTCAGGAACAGAAACCCTCCACTGGGCATCAGGACTCTGACTGGAAGGAATTTTCGGCCACGAGTGCAGCATGCATGGGCATGCCTGAACAAGTCCCAGCAAGTGTGTTTTGAAAAAGACATGCCTGACCCGAGGTAGCGTTCCCACAAATACACTCAGACATAAATATACATCACAGATGTCCCGAAGTCGATAGGATGGATTTCCAGTCCTACTGACCAATGAAAAGACAGTGGCTGGACCTTGGGTGGAAAACCGCACAGATACATTCTGCCAAATAGAAAACAGCAGTGTAGCGACAATAGCCCAACACACACACATCAACACGCGCACACACACACACTCACAGTAGTTAGTAATTAGCTGGCAATCAGATCCAAAAAACTGTCTCCAGTACAGTTAAGAACTAAGAACTAACTAGACAATCCGGTCGGCTGCAACCACATGGATGTAGCCCCCGAAAGCCTGCTTCTCCGCTTTTTGTGCATTATTCGGTCAATACTGTCGCCATGGCAACCAAAATCGAAAGATGTCACTCGCAGAGTATAACATGTCCACAACAAATATGAAAGTAATCGGTCAAAAATTGCAGCCTGTACAGCGTCCACAAGGAAATCTCTATGTTTTGCCAATAACTTGCACATTATTCTGCCAATACAATTGCCATGGCAACCAAAATTGATAGGTGTTACCAGTGAAGTGTAACATGTCCATATCAAATATGAAAGTAATCCGTCAAGAACAGCAGCCTGTACTGCGTCCACAAGGAAATCTCAATGTTTTGCCACTAATTTGCGTATTATTCTGCCAATACTGTGGCCATGGCGACCAAAATCGCTGCGTGTCGTAAATGAAGTACAACACGTCCATATTAAACATGAAAGTAATCGGTCAAAAATCACAGCCTGTACTGCGTCCACAAGGAAGCGTCTTCGGATCGGCGGCGGTGGAGATGACATGCGCGAATCCATAGTAGCCGCCTGACTTCGCCTGGGGTCTACACTTAGACAGGCAGACACAGGCAGGCAGTCCATACTAAAATCTTCATGGCAGCAGATCTCCAGGTTCAGGGGTGGTTAATGCTGCCCTGATAGACCAAATAGGCTTTAATAAGCCTGTGATGATGAGTTGTCACGAGGCTCGGACCTATCCAAGGTCACCAAAGGTATCCCTAACCCCTGACATGGTGATTCTGGTGGGACCGAGGAGTGGGAGGTTCGCACACTGACAGGTGTGTGTGTGTGTGTGAGAGAGAGAGAGAGAGTCCTGAGGCCCCAGCAGCTTTACGTAAGCCTCTGTTGAAGCTGCAATCCGGTGCTCATCGGCACTGGCTGAGTCACTACACTTACATAAGGGCCAGTAATTGCTCAACAATCTGCTGCCTGGTTACCAGGAAATGGTTACCAGGTACTCCAGGTCTGCGAGGCTATAGGAAGAGGCCCCGGGATGGTGGTCTTCGTAATAAGAGCTTGGGAAGGGGGGGGCAAATAGGGCCAGACGTGACCTTCTGCCAGGGTTCAAATGGACCACCCCATTGACCCCGCCGCTTCACATGGGGGTGCTGCATTTTTCGGCCTGGTGGGAACCGGGGCCTCCAATGCAAGCAGCGAGATCCAATGTCCCGCCAAGCAATCTGAGACAGAAGGAGGAAGAGGACGGGGCCCCGGTGGGGTAAGGGGCCTCCAGTTGGGGCCGCGGATGGCGAGACTCCCTGTGAACATTGCTCAGATCACCAGACGCTCGATGCCTGACTGAGAGAATCAGTGAGCTAAAACCCTCGGCCAAAAACCAAGGCCGTACGGCTCTGGACACAGACTGTACAGACGAATGGCTGACAACACAGGAGTCACGTTTCAAATGGTGCTCTCCGTACGACCGCACCGCCAACAGACCAAAACAACTGAGCCGAGCTAACTCACTGCTGTCTCGCAACAACGTTACACAACACAGAACTCGCTCACTGCAGCCATACAATACTGCACAACAATGAACTCACTGCAACCACAACACTACACAACAATACAAAACACTGAACTCTGCAGTCACTAAACATAACACTGAACTCACTAGTCATACAACACTAAACAACCACACAGAACTCACTCACAGCAGCCATACTACACAACACTGAACTTACTGCTGTCACAACACAACAATACATAACACTGAACTCTCTGCAGTCACTAAACAAAACACTGAACTCACTGCAGTCACAACACTACACAACAATACATAACACTGAACTCTCTGCAGTCACTGAACAACACTGAACTCACTACTGTCATACGACACGACAACACAGAACTCGCTCACTGTGGTCAGACAATACCACACAACAACACTGGACTCACAATACTCACTGAACTCACTACAGTCATACAATTACACAACACAGAACTCTTCACTGCCATCATATAACAGGGCTGTATATGTCGCACGTGCGACGTGAAAATTGGTCCATGCGATGAATGAACGAACTGTTGTAGCACCGGTGCGATGAAAGACAGCGGCATTGTGCGTGTGCGAGAGCGAGAGATCGAGACGTGAAACAATGCCACCTAATGCGCTTGGTAGTTGTAGTCTGTCATATGATTCAGAGACACGATCTCACCTGCCTATCCAACACCATTTCCCACAATTCCTCCGCTGGACACCGTCACATGAATACACCAGTGACGTGCGGTCGGAGGTTAGTTAGGTGAGGCAGAATGCTCACCGTAAAGCGAACGATTGCTCCCCTTTGCTTGATTAGCAATCAGACGATTAATTTAGTAAGACTATTCGGCAGAATGACGGGCCAGTTCAAGTTTCCGCGGCGTTATTACTCAGTACATCAAACCTGAAATGCTCACGAAACTGCTGATTTGCGCGTACTTGCTTACAGGAAGCCGAAGCAAGCAATGCCATTCAGTTCTCATGCGGAGTTCAATGCTTGATCAATATACAATATATTCCCCTTTAAATACGCATTTTTTTTAACCCCAATCAAAAAAGAAGGGGCATTTATTTTTAGTCTTCTTTCATAATCCGATGAACCAAAGGTTAAAACAATACACGAAATTATCGAGAGCTGAGATTTTTTCTATTGATTAAACGTATTTCCATCCTTGCTGTCTTGAATCGAAGCGTATACGTCAATGAATCTTTTTGTCGTCATCACCCATCAGTATACAGGCTTCCTATAGGCTTGGATTTAATAGTTTTGATCGTCAATCAGGTATAGTACGTGGGAACAGGTTGGCAAAATCCAGCGATAAAAGGTTAGGCCACTGCCTCACATCACTGCACGTCTCAGGAATACACTAATAAATAACAGCATGTATAAAACAGTATTACAGTATGTTTATACATAACAGTGTGCACAGAATGCATAAGTACTTAAATAAGTAGTATAAATATCAAATAGTGGGGACTGGGGAGGTCTGTTTAATGTTAATGCAAATTACTTAAAATTGTATGAATTTAAAGAATTCCGAGACCTTGAAAGTACTTCAATTTACAAAGAGACTCTTAATTTTATATGTCTTTAAATGATAAACTGCACTACTTGTGGTTGGTTTAAGAGATGTAACAGATGCTTTTACTGTGCTACAAGTTTTTCTCTTGTGCTACAAGACTATGAACCTCCGTAGCACCAGTGCTATGAGCAGAAAATGTTAATGTACAGCCCTGTATAATACCACGCAACAAAACTGAATTCACTAAAGTCACAACACTATACAACACTGAACTCACTACAGTCATACAACACTACACAACTACACCGCACTAACGCATTGCAGTCTCACACCAACACAAAACTGTTACAAAGCACGACAACACTGAACTCACTACAGTCATACAACACTACAAAACAACACAGAACCTGCTCACTGTGGTCATACAATACCAAAACAACACTGAACTCACTCAAAACACAACTCCAAAATCAAGCACAGAAATCTACAGGGGTACACTCTGAATGGACTGAAGGGCAAATAGACTGATACAACAGTGTAATACAGCAACTCAACAGCGTAATTAAATTACTATTCATTTGAAATGGTCGATAAAGAGACAGCTTCCTGGTTCCACTTCCCTATTCCACCCCAGGCTTACATAACTTGCCAAGCTAGCTGCATTAATACAGTTTATTCAAAGTTTCAGAAAAGCTGGACAAATCCTTGGTTCCAAAAAACCGTGCTACATATGACAATTAGTGCACCATTAGATTCACGCACAGCATCCCAAATGCGGTTTAAATACAAAACAATTCATTAAAAAAAATGAAGAAACATTTGCACAAAGAAGGTTTTAATATGGCTTTGTTTGCACATGGCACAGAAAATTAAAAAGGGGACCCCACACCCATCCCGTCGGGGGATTATAAGGATTACAGGGGACAGCCTTCACTCGGATTTACATAAACTAGTCGGCTTCTTTTTAAACAATGCAAAAAGTGGTCGAACGATCTCGCTCGCCCGGTCCGTGTTAATTAAAGTGTTGGTGGGCAGATGGCGGATAAGTCCCGCCAGACGTCCGGGGCCGCGGGCGCGGAACGATGCCCCAGTGTGCGGCCGCACGACGAGCACAGCGGTAATCTCCCACAAGCCCCTGCAACAATGCTCTTCCCCAACATTCTACCGCTCCTAAAGACACCCCGGTCTAAAACAGTCATGCATACTGTGCAAAACATAGTGCAAAATGACTTAAAGCCGAGCAAATGTGCCCATACATTTATATGTAGAGGCAATTAAAAAGAACAAGGAACCTTGTGCTCTCGTTAACTAGCTAATGTGCAGGATTTTGATTATGCAGATTAGCATACAAGCGGCTGAATGCTGACACAGGCTGCGTACTTCAGCCAGAGAGACGTTTCACAGCTGCCACAAGAAAAATGATTCTTCTGTCACAATGTTGCATAATGCACATTGAGGGGGGGCGGAGTTATCTGAATTCTGTCCCCGGTTTTAACCAATCAATGACCTCCGCTTCACACACTTCCTTGGCTGCAGAAGTGGTGTGTTGTTCAGATGGCTATACACACGGACTCGAGAGTTTGAGGAAGGCAGTGCAGACATACTGCAATTCAAGTGATAGCAGAACCTATCCTCCATAACCAATACAAAATTTTAAACAAAAACTCTTGCTCAATCTTCAATGTAAGTGAAGAGCTGCTTCGTAGCCTGCTATTAAATTTGTAAACAACTGCTTAATGACAGCTTAACAAATGGCTTCATTTCATATTTTGATAGAAATTACAGGCTGCTGCAGATAGCTGTATCCTTCCTTGCTTCCTTCAACAAAACCCATGTAAAATCATCAATTCAGCACACACACACACACACACACACACACACACACACACACACACACACACACACACACACAGATGCACAGAAAGAGAAGTATTTAAATCCTGGGAGAGTTACACAGACCATCTGACCACTGATATTTGTTCACGCGCTACAGTGGACCTCATGCAAAAGAGTCTGGGCAAACAACAGACCGCATTCAATCCAGGCAAACATGCTTATAAATGTGAAGGATTCACCTCACTACACATCCGCTGAAATGAACAGATATTTCAATGTTCCACTTAAAGGTCCCCTATCATGTCACCAGGTGCACAGCCAATTAGTCATTACAAGCCATTTCAAAATCTTTCCCCTGTTCACATGACATGGGGAAGTAACCAACCAGAGGCAAGAAGAACTGATCAACTTCAGCCAAGCAGTCAATCAGATTTCATTATTCTGGGTGGTCACTCCCCCTTGTGATGTCAGTAAGGGGAGATGTTGAACTGGCTCATAATGGCTAATTAGCTGTGCACCTGGTGGTGTAATAGGGGACATTTAAATCCTGTGATCAGTGGCTTTTTGGAATGTTTTTATCAAATACTAACTCATTGTTGTTCTCAAACTCCATTGCTTTCAATTGCCACTATAAATAACTCACACCAGAATGCAGAATGTTCAGTTAAGCTCATTCTTACCCCATTTGTGAACTTAAACATTAAGCCACATTTCGCTGTAGTTTGTATCTAGGAGAAACTCTGTCACAAAGGCAGTTGAAAGGAGCCCAACATTAGTGGCAGAGAGACACTGCAGTTTTATGTGTGGCAGTTCACACAAAGCCTAACATTTCTTTATCACATGGAATCCTTTGTCTGCGAAGAATTAGTCTTTTAATGTTGGATGCACAGAAATTGAGTACTCCTTTAACGCAGGACTCCTCAAATCGCGGTCCATGAGGGCCGAGAACTGCTGGTTTTCCACCCTCCCTTTACCTGGGAGTCAGGTGAGATGACAATCTGGCCAATCAGCAGCATTAATTGTTCACTTAATTGCCTGGAAGGAAGGAAAACCAGGACTGTATTTGGAATCGAGGGCCGGATTTGGAGAGCCCTGCTTTAACTGTAAGAGTGCTAAAATAATTTAATTTATGTTTTTAAAAACTTTAACTTGTGCTGTTGAAAACCTATCATGTGGCGACTTGTTTAAAAGATCTCCCCTGCGGGAGCTCTTTTAAACAAGTCGCCACATGATAAGTTTTCAACTTTTCAGCTTTGACATTGATATTTTGCATTCTTGAGCAACAATAGCTGCATTTAGCGCTCGAAGGGTTAATATTTCATAAGATCACGACTCAGCTCAAGTGCGATCTCTGCTAACACTGGTGAAATCGGGATTATTAATAGCCATAACACACAACTGCGACAGACTGTACGATAACTTTATTCAACTCTAATCTACACGTAACCGATAAGTTTAGCTTTCCAATTCAAAATCAGACATTCTTCCAGAGTCAATTTGTTCTTTCTCACTGATAATGTAGGCAAAACAATCCAAATCACTCTGAGCCAGGAGCCAATGGCAAGACTGGCCGGTCAGCATGACTCTCGGATGCCCAGCAAGCAGCAAATGGAAATTCAGTCGACAATTTTCCACACCAGACGCACCGACGTCTGCAGTAAGAAAATTCTGATACGGCCGCAGGTCTGGAGTACCTTTCAAATGTGATGCTCAGTCGTGCGGCTCAAATAATCTCCTTCACTGCTGGAACACTGACGCAAAATACAGAATGCCACAGTGACACTGCTGTAGCTCATTACACCAGGAGCAACTACTGAAGCTACTCACAGTTTGTTGGCGCAGCACTGTTTGAAGCTGGTTACAGTGTGCATCTAGGACACTGCTGAAGCCAGTTACAGCATGATTGAGTAACGCTGTTGAAGCCCTTTGGAAAACAGCTGTGGCTGGTTACAGTGTACATAAAGGACAGTGCTGAAGTAAACTGCTCTTACGCTGCTGAAGCTCAGTACAGCCTGCATTTGGAACACAGCTGAAGCTAGTTTAAGTCTGCACTGTCGAAGCCAATTACAGTGTGCATCTGGGACACTACTGAAGTCTTACAGAATGCAAGTGAAACATTTGAAGCTAGTGATCGTACGCATCTGGAACACAGCTAAGCTTTATTGAGTCTGCAGCAGGGACAGTGCTGAAGCCAGTTAAGCATGCTTCTGCGACTCTGAAGCTAATCACTGTATGGAAATTTAACACCACTGCAGGCAATTGCCTTATGCTTGTCAAGCACTGTTCAAACTAGCTGCAGTACACTTTGATGCGGCTGAGGCTAATTACTGTTAGCATCTGCATCTAACACACCAATCGAAGTACGTGTCTGGAACATTCCAACCATCCATTATCAATTACCGTCTCCTCCTCGCTGGGGTCACGGGGCAGCAGAAGCCTATCCCAGCTGACTATGGGCGAAAGGCAGGTACCCACCCTGGACAGCTCGCCATCCAGCACAAGGTGCACACAACTTATACCTATGGGCGATTTAGAGACTCGAATCATTCAGCATCAACTTGCGAGTCCTTGCGCTAACGGAGACGGTGAAAACATGGGGAGAGCACGCAATCTCTGCATAGAACAGCCCCTGCCTGGATTTGAACCAACAACCTTCAGCAACACCCACTACGCTACCATGTCAGCCTCAATCGGTTCATCCAACAAAATATTACCGCCATACATGGAGTCCACAAACCGCGACCGAGCCTTCGGGACCGGCAGCAGGAAGCGGAACCACAGCCCCCCCCCATCCCCATTCGACCACAGGAAAAGGAAAACGGGGCAGACAATAGAAATGACAAAGAGCACCTGAAGCACCAGGGAGCTGGCTTACCCATGCCCACCACATCCCACAACAGACCGATTCGTCCCAAGCTTTTTTCTCATCTAAATTTCCGGCCAGGAAGCACTAAACCTTAGTCTCCCTGTTCATTTCAAATCAGCTGCCGTTTGCTGATAAGATGAGGTTATGTGGAGAGGTGGTGCGGTTGTAGGGTGGTGGCGTGATCACGGTTACGGCTCGCGGGTAGAGGTTCGAATAGTCCACAGGTTGAATGGCGGGGAACTGTGTTTTGGGCCCTGACACGCAAAACACATTCAGAGCTCATCAGAAATTTTTGAGTTACAAGCTTACAGCCCAACATTATGGCAAACAGGACACAGAGCTATAGATCGATAATGATCACCGTCCTACAGGCAGACATATCGGCGAAGTTTGACTCCCAATTCTTTCTCAGCTGAAGGCACCTCTTCGCACCACGCCCTTTTCCTCTGCCGTGTGTGACCATGCCAACGAGCGCAAACACAAAGGTTTTGCAGAGGCTGTCTGCTGTAAGCATGTAAAAACCAGTCCACCGTCAGCGAGTAGATCCCTGCACTCATCTCTACAGCACAGCCACTGAGGCCACTTGGGTATATGCACTTATGCAAAGCGTACTTCTTTGCAAACAAAGAGAATGAAAAATAAGTATACATAACCTATTTCATAAGCATACCTTTACTGTCAATCCCTTTCAGGGAATGGACAAAATTTGCATGTCCTACAATGCAATCATTCAGCTTGTACATCCAATGATGCAACTCTGTTAACCCTGAGAGCGCTAAATGCAGCTATTGTTGCTGAATGATGCAAGAGATCAAAATCAAAGCTGTTAAAAACCCATCCCCTGCGGGAGCTCTTTTAAACAAGTCGCCACATGATAGGTTTTCAATGTCACAATATAATTAAATTTATATTTAAATGTATTTCAGCACTCTTAGCATTAATGATATCCTGCACAGTAATGGTGTGTACAAAATGCAGCTGCTTGCCTTAAGATTTCAGAGGCATTTGGAGAATGGCAAGCACATTTTGTTCCCCTGTGCCCTCCTCAATTTCCTTCCACAATTTTAAGCCCAACGTGTTTTGGGGGTTTTTAGTGGCTTCAATCCTGCTGACCCCCCCAAAAAAAACAGGAAATGGGAAACAGGAAAAGGGGACCACAGATCGTGATTGTGCATGCACATTCATGCTAATTTCCTATATTCACACTTTCAACAGGCACGTTTTCAATGCTGAAGTTCGCCTGCACATTTTTCTGGCTCTGAGTAATCGCACCATTATCCAACCAGCATATTTACAAAAAAAAAAAACTCCAATATTTTGAAGCTATTCACACCGAATATTTGATGATGGTAAAATGTACTACTGAATGTGTGCAGCATGTTTGCATTATACCTTATGTCTACATATGCTAAGCACGCATAATAACGCTTGTGACACTTCAATATGAGAATATGCAAAATGAATCTGACGCTGGATGTGAAACAGCTGGGACTCCGTGCCAGATGAAACGGGGGAGCCAGAACTGACGGGAAAGAAAAAGGAACACGCTGTTCTTTTGCATGGACCATAAAGTGGGCGTCGTCATTCTCCGGGAACGGCAAATGATTGGATGGTGCCCGCTGCTAGGCGACACGTCTGCACTATGGCGCGGAGAACAAAACACACAGATGCAGAGAGCAGGGAAACGCTCGAACGCTCCACAAATTCCTGCAATACAAAACGCCAGCAAGCCTGCGCCGTGGACGAGAACACAAGCTCAAATGCCCCGTTAGGGATCGATCTTTCAAATAGCACACAGCCGAGAAAATACCAGTCCTCCATCAAGAGTCTCAAGCACATTAGGCCAGATCCACATACTTGAATCAATTTAGACACTTGTCCAGGCTAACATTTTAAATGGAGACAGACACAGATGAGGCCCAGACTGTACATAAATCGTCTGGTCAGAGTTTACATTAAAAAAGTTTGAGAGCTGATTCCCCGTACAAAGCTCCAATCAATTCAGGACTCAGCATTATTTGCGCCAGTACAACTAGTCCTTGGATTTTGCTTCATAATGTCCCTTCCTAGGCAGCCCAATCCCACTTGTGAAATATTTTGAGGTATTTCACAGATTAAGCTCATCTTTTATCTAGCTAAATAATGTTAACCATCACATGGTAAGGACAGGGGCATTGTAGCTGGAGTCAGAGGAATATGGCTACCAGGGGCCCTAATCTGGGGGGCGGGGCACGAAAGGTTAAAGATAAAATGGCAGGCTTTGGTCTAAGACTAAGGGTGTCCACAGAGCCTAGGAAAAAGCTGGATCCCGATTTTCCTGTCAGAATGCCACCGAGGGAAGCACTGACGAAGCCTTAAATGGGAACCTACATCTGGCTTGAAATGACAGCCCACCCGCGGAAACATACGTCACACCACACGTTCCCTCTGGAGCAGGGCTCGCGACATCAACGACTGAGCCGACATTCGGCTTCCCACAAATTTTTTTTTTTTTTTTTTTTTTGTTTCACAGTCCGAGGTCGGGAGGGTGAGAGCCAATCAGCTTCAGCTCCGAGTGAAGCCACTGATGGGCGACCAGAACTCCCACAGGAACAGTCTAAGTTTTTTCTCTGCACAGCTGACCGGACATCCTCTGCTTTAAAGTACTTAATTTACTCAAAGTGGACAGTGGTCTGCGTGTCCCAATCTCGGCCGTGCGAGTGCAAGTCCAGCCATCTGAAAACCATTTTACCACGGGATAAACGCACTTTCTAAAACAGATACAATTCGAGAGAGCCGATGACTTCACGTGTTTTCAGATGTTGTTTTCTGTTTACGAGAACCTTGCGGAGTCAGGTAAGGGGAGCCAACTTTGTGCCAACTTGGCCCAAGGATCTGACGCGTTGTTTTGTCAAACACTGTTAAGATATAGAAATTATACACATGTATTGGCTCGCATGGTCGCCCCGCAGCAAGCCGAGAGCAATGATTTATCGCAGTCTGTGAGCACAGCTGACAATTGCGTGCGAGCGCTTTGCCGAAAGAGCAATCTAACAGGAAGTCAATTACTGCTAATAATTCCAACATTTTAAACACCCAGAACACGAGCGATTTTTGTATTCCTGACCCAACCTACTCCAAAGACATTAAACACTGCAATGACAAAGGCCTCGCGGCAGTCTGGCCGAGTAAATTTGTGAAATAAACCGTGAATTAATGTCATTTCGTCGGGAGAACGAGCACAGCCATCTAGCAGTATGGTTACATTAAATCAGACTGATGAAGGACAGCACTACCGACTAACATAAACGCGAACAAAGGTCACAAAAATGACGTGGGAGAATAAAATCACAGCAGCACAACAAGACGGTTGACAAGACCGAACAACTTACAAAACGTTAATTCCTTCCCACCAAGGCCCGCTCAGACAGAAAGAGCGCTTAGATGCCCTCCACATGCATGTCAGTGGAGAACTTCAATTTCACGCCCAGCATTTTAGTACAACTTATATCCACAAGTTTAAAAAATTGATTTAAAACCATCTTCCACGCTCCTACCTACGGACAATTAAACAGGTCAGTAATCCCAAACAGAAGGAATAAAGAATATTTTACAAATAATTTGTCCTGTTACACAAATTAATGTTGAATACTTCTGTCCAACTACTGTCAAACATCCTTAGCTTGACAATAGGTTCTGAACTGACGTTAGACAGATATGCCCCTGCAAAAACTGCAAGTAAACCATCAGAAAAAGTTTGCTAGCTAACAAGAAATGAGAACTGAACATCAAGCTACGGTAGAAACCAACAAGCCAAAACAAAGAAGCGGAGCAATTTATTTCACCTACTGTAAGGCCTACAGGCAAAAGAGGGCCTACTGTCAAGAGCTCTGTGGTGAATTGTCGGGGTAGGGCTAATCTGCTGAAAACATTCTGCTGAAAAACGACAACCATCTATACTTTCCTTCATAATTTCTTCATTTCTTAATATATTGCGATGAAATTTTCACCCGTTATTCTTGAGATGTAGCTATATCTATCAATAAGAAATTATGAAGGGAAGTATAGATGGTTGCAGTTTTTCAGCAGAATGTTTTCAGCAGATTAGCCCTACCACAAGAGCTCTGTGGTGAATTGTAGAGCTAAAACTAAAATCCCAACAAGCCAGGTCCAAGGTTTGAACATACGATAGCGAAGTGACTCAAACCTGTATGTTTCAGCCAGTCAGCCTTCACCAATGTCAGCGTGAACCATAACATTACCCAGCCAGCGATGGGCAGAGGGCACCGGCTTTTGTTCCACAATACTTCAGCTAAACGGCTAACGTTAGGTCACTATAGCAGAGGGTTCTGCGGAATTAAATGCCCTATCGCGACAGCAAGGGGACCCCGATCAGCAGCTGGTCACACAGCTGAACCAGGTAACACTCCAAAGATATAATAGAGTAGGTCTGACTAACAGTAATTCATGTCCCCCAATAACCAGACCAGATGCTACAGCTAAATGGCTAAAGCTGCTTTCACACCGGACGCGAAACGAATTTTCCGCACGACAGATTACATTCAAAGTGAATGCAAAGACGCGAATATTCGCGTTTTTGCATTGACTTTGAATGTAATCTGTCGTGCGAAAAATTCGTTTCGCGTCCAGTGTGAAAGCGGCTTTTTAACAGACCTATTAAAGTAAACACACCGTATGAAATTAAGAGAAATGGCCAAGTGACATGACATCCTGTTTAGCGATTGCTGTTGTCTAAACTGACGACAAACATCAATTGTTTTTCCACCAAATGGTTTGAATAGACGACACAGCGTTAGTGGTCATTAGATTTTCTTGTCATCTTTACTTCAGCCAACGTCGCGGGATATTTTCCAGGAAAATTTCAAAGGGAAGCCTAATTAGCAAAGCTAATTCATATGTTTTGGACTGAGGTGTTTAGCTATGCGCATTACCGAGCGAAGTAAACAGTTTATTGTACTTACCCAAGTAAATATCGCCGAATGATCCACTTCCAATTTTCCTGCCCAATCTGTATCGGTTTCCTACTCTCAGTTCCATGGCTTATAGTTCTTTATTCAGCTAGCCGACACGCTAACTGTATGTTTGCTTTTTAAATAGTACTTTATTCAGGCACAGTGTACCAATTCTGTACAAACTGCGAATCGAAGAAATTCTAATTTCCACAGTAACTGCAGTTTTCGTCGCTCCCCTTTTGGTTAACGGACTTCGAAATTATTCCTCCAAACAACTTTCACCATCCCTAATCAAACACCCTGATTTTTAGAATACCACAATATCGGGCTTATCTTGTAGCTTGAAGTGTGAAGATTATGCTCTCATCGTTTTGGAGTGAATTCCCCAAATTTAAGAAGAGGATTGGGCTGGATTTTTCAGTACATTTGCGAGGATTATCGCTTGGTCCGTTGCACTCTCCTCTTCCTACGACATTACACTGAAAGATTCATTCAGCTGACATCACTTCCGTTGGCAATCGCAAAGGGGGTGGAGTTTAGGGTTGGAGAGTATTGTAATTTTTTTTATTTTTTTTTAAAAAAGAGAAATTGTTGACTATAGCAATAGTTCTTCCCGGCCTGCTTCATTCAATACATTTTGTACTCAAGACTACTTATGATAACAATTAATTCTTACAGTAAGAAACAACATAAAACGCTTTCTCGAGTCTATGCATCTAATTATTGTCACCACAATCGTTCCACTGAGATTACGAGTCGTTTAACATATTTACAATGTCTAGCAATATCTCCCAGTTAAGACTACTTCAAATTACATCGACACAATATGTGGCACGTTAACCGATTCATGATTGCAGTACATTCCATAATGTCCGAATCAAGTAATTTCAAGAAATTTTTGAACGCCTCGGGGAATGGAAAAAAAGCGTTCACCTGTTTTTTTTTTTCGAAAAGTAAAACAAATTGCATGATCTTGCTTGTTTTTGTTTTGGTGTTGTTTCAACGTGTAAATCTACGGCAAGAGTCATCTTCAGAGAGGGTTCAAGAAAATACCGCCATTTTTAATGAGTGAAATACATATATTGCAAGCATTTAAAAATTAGAGGTTCTGCAAATATTTACAAAGACAACCATGTCATTTGTCAGCTGATTCTTCAAGGGAGTGTTTGTCCTCGCGGAACAATGTTTGATTTACTCGTGAAACCAGTTTGCACTGTGGGGAGGCGTATAAGTGAATTATGTAAGGCAAAAGGCGTGGATTAGTTGGCTTTCTCATCGCAAAAAAAAGGTTGCAAAAAGGAGTGCAATATTACTTCTGTATGATGAAAAATCAAAAGTTAACTACCCTTCAGAATTATATTCAAATGTTTTCCAACAGTTTCCGTTCAGCACGAACACTCACTCATTGATGACCCTCACTCACTGATTACCCTCACATCCTTTTCTTCCTTCCCTAGTTGTTGTGTCATGCCAAAAATAAAATAAAATAAAACCAATCCATCAGAATCATGAGATGGTTTCAGTGAATGTTCAGTTGTTCATAGAGAGCTTCTAAAAGATTTCATTTTAATCTCAAACCATTCCATGACTTTGACATGCCACCTGATAAAAGGGGTTGTCATGCTTGCCTTTTCAACTTCAGTAATTTTGAAATTTTCCGTTGGCCTGGTTTTACTGCTCTGTGCATAAGAGGCAAGTCGAGACATGTTACAAGCTGTTAGAGAAAGCGAGTTGATTGCATGATGGTGCCTGTGTCATTTAGTGAATCTCACCTGATCCAGTTCAACATGCCCAAGGGTCAATTCCAGCTTGAAACTCAGGAAAAGCCTCAAGTACTTCAAGCACTATTTTATATTGTGATTGGATGACAGTGATTTCATTACAGAACAAAGAATGCTGGTCTTCAGATTTGTTTGTTGGTCAAGATGTGGTTTATCAAAAGAACTGGCCTCGCAATCCATTTCTGGATCCACACCCTCTCACTAACAAAATTTTTTTATTATTATTATTATTATTGTTATTGTTGTTGTTGTTGTTGTTCTTGGTGGTGGTGTTACATTGACAATGTTTACAGTTCTAACAAGTCTCAATATCGATGATCTATCAAGAAGTTTGTAGCCTTAATTGGCTAATAGCAGAAAAAAGTGAAAAAAATTAATATACGCTCATAAAACTGCTTCACAAACATCACATTTCTTCGGTGACATAATACAGAAGACCTAATGCACTGAATAACCCAGACAATAAGGCGCACACACAGAAAAGGAGCAACAAGCCAGCAGCTGTTTCGCAAGTTATCTAATGCGGTTATCATTGCCATTGTTGTCATAGCTGATGTCATTGTCATCTTAATTAACTTACGTGCGTACTTGCATGTATATTTTGTGGCCTTCCAGCAAGTCGTTAAAAACAAATGTGAAAAAGACGCACTGTCGTGAATCACGTGCCTTTTACGTAGGTTAAAGACTTGATGAATTCATAGCTGTGGAGTGGGTGAGGTGCAACAATGTCGTTGCTTTAAACAATGGAAAATCATCGATCTAATTTCCAGACATATTAGATGCGCTCACAAAGACATGACCGTTCCTACTGGCAAGGGCGATGTCTAAGGGGGTATAAGGGGGGGGCAGTAACTTAGCAAGCAAGTAAGCAAGCAAATTGATTTCCCTTCGAGTGATGTCTTAACCCCAGAGAAAATCACATACCGCAAATCCCGCATACATTCATGCAAAATCAGCTCATTCGACTAGGATAATGATTTTTATTATATTGAATTCAATTTTACAGGTTAGAGAATAACGCGAGAAACTGCAGACAGATACGTGACAGACCATTCAATGCCCAGCGTAAGAACGATCACCGTGGTTACGGCACGCCCACAAACCTTTGACTGAGATTAGACGAAATGTAATTGGTTCGAAGGCAGCCAATGCCTGAGGTTACGCCCCAGCAGACCACGTGGCCATACACGCCGTTTTTGTTATGCAAGGTCGGTGGAGCACGTGTTGAACAATGCAGTACAGAGAATTCTCATGTTTATCTCAAGGGTACGTTGGTTATGGCCTCCAGCCATGATTGGGGAAAGCGCGATGGAAAAATGCGATTTCTAATATCACATTATTGTCGCCTATTAGTTTTACCGACTGTCGTAAAGCCTCTGACGAATTCATGCGGGAAAAAGTTGAGTTGTTGGCTGCTTTTAGTAATTTCGCTCAGGATTATGATTGCACCACGAGCATATGTTCAAATTAGCTAATGTCTCCAAGGTGACAGACAGAATAATAGGCTATCAATAACAGAGGATGGTTCCGATCAGATTATCTTCAGGCAGTGATAATTCACAGTGATCCTCATCTTGGGACAGGAGAGATGAGAAGACTGCTAAGACGATAAATACGACGCTAAAGCCGTACAGCTAGTGCTCTTTGCTACGATGTAATAACTACAGCCGCATGCAATGTATTCGTGTACAAATGGACCTACTGTGGATGCAGAGGTAAATGCAGGCACTGGCATGGTCCGCAGCTTCAGTCACTTTCCCGGCTTCGCAATTATTTACAAAATCAAAAGGTGACTGTAAGTGAACACAGGAAATAAAACAGTAAGTCTCTGTGTTATACAACCCCAATTCCGAAATAGTTGGGACAAAGTGTAAATTCTGAATAAAATCAAAACGCAATGACTTTCAAATCACACCAGCCAGTATTTTATTCACAATAGAACAGAGATAACATAGCAAATGTTGAAACTGAGAAATTTTACAATTTTATCCACAAAATGAGCTCATTTCAAATTTCATGGCTGATACAGGTCTCAAAAAAGTTGGGACAGGGGCCTGTTTACCATGGTGTAGCATCCCCTCTTCTTTTTAACACAGAGTGGAGGCATCTGGGCATTCAGGAGACAAGTTTCTTGAGTTTAGCCATTGGAATTTGATCCCACTTTTGTTTAATACAGGCTTCCAGCTGCTGGAGAGTTTTGGGTGTCCTTTGACAGACTTTTTGTTTAATTATGCGCCAAATGTTCTCAATCGATGAAAGATCAGCAGGCAGGCCAATTCAGCACATGGACTCTTCTACTACGAAGCCATGATGTTGTAATAGCTGCAGTATTTGGTTTTGCATTGTCCTCCTGAAATACACAAGGCCTTCCCTGGAATAGATGTCATCTGGAGGGGAGCAAATGTTGCTCTAAAACCTTTATATACCTTTCAGCATTCATGGTGCTTTTTAAAACATGCAAGTGTCCCACACCATATGCATTAATGCATCCCCATACCATCAGAGATGCTGGCTTTTGAACTGAACGCTGATAACAGGAGGGATGGTCTTTCCCTCCTTTAGCCCAGAGGACACGACGCCCATGATTTCCAACAAGAATGTCAAATTTGGAGATGTCTGACCACAGTACACTTTGCCACTTTGCTACAGTCCATTTTAAATGAGCCTTGGCCCACAGAACACGGCGGTGCTTCTGATGCTCAACAATGGCTTCCTTTTTGCATGATAGAGTTTTAGGTGGCATCTGTGGATGGCACGGTGGACTGTGTTTACAGACAGTAGTTTCTTGATGTATTCCTGGGCCCATTTATAATGTCAATGACAGCATCATGCCAGTGAGCGATGCAGTGGCGTCTTAGGGCCTGAAAATCACGGGCATCCAGTTAAGGTCTTCGGCCTTGTCCCTTATGCACAGAGATTTTTCCAGTTTCTCTGAATCTTTTGATGATGTTATGCACTGTCGATGATGAGACCTTCAAAGCCTTTGCTATTTGACGTTGAGGAACATTGTTTTTAAAGTATTCCAAGATTTTTTTACGCAAGTCTTCACAGGTTGGAGAGCCTCTGGCCATCTTTACTTCTGAGAGACTCAGCCTCTCGAAGACATCCCTTTAATAGCCAATCATGTTACACACCTGACGCCAGTTAACTTAATTACTTGCTAAATGTTCTTTCTGCTGATTCTCTTATATATTCATTGCTTTTTCAGCCCTTTTTTTGCCTGTGTCCCAACTTTTTTGAGACCTGTTGCAGCCAGAAATTTTGAAATAAGCTCATTTTGTGGATAAAAATGTAAAATGTCTCAGTTTCAACATTTGAAATGTTATCTATGTTCTATTGTAAATAACACATTGGCTCATGTGATCTGAAAGTCATTGCATTTTGATTTTATTCACAATTTACACTTTGTCCCAACTATTTCAGCATTGAGGTTGTACTTTCTCCAAATGTTCAATCAAAGGGCCTGCCCACCCATCCATGCATTACACTGACAACTTATGATCTCTCTCACATGTCAAAACAATGTCAACAGGCACTGTTTACTTGCTTACAAAAACTTGAGCTGAGCTCTGACCACTTTGCATAGCTTTTTCCAGATGTGTCTGAATATCATGTTGTATCATGCTTGCATGACCCCCTTGTTGCAAAATCTGTTGCAGGGTGACACCCTGTGGCCATTTTGTAAAAAAAATGTTGTTTTTTTTTCCGGAATGAACTGCAAGTAGTCGAAAATATGTTGGCCTAACGTCGATACATATCTGGTAATTAGTTTTTAGTTTCAAGCCAGTACCCCGCCGAGCATATTTCGCGTACACGGACACAAGTGACGTTTGACGTACCATTTTGTTTTCAGCCATTCGGTACATTTTCTGTTCGTGTTCGGACCAGAGAGCAGAATTTATAGTGGACCTGAGGTCCTCATCCAGGACTGCTCACCAGCATAATCCTTCCATCGGTCATACGCTTAAGCTACTGTTTTAAAACATTTAAATTTGGTGGCTTTAGTTATCGATGATAAATCAGCTTGATATATCTCAATATGATATGTGCATTTATTGGAAATATAGTGACCAGGAAATGTACTAACCAAGTTCTAACTTGCTAACATCATGACTCAGAATGATAACACATCGTTCAGTCTTTCAGTTTCCCTCTACATTGTAGCCTTTAATGGTGTTGGATACAACGAGAGAGTAGACCATTGAGGTGGTCTCGCTTCCAGAGGATTATCATTATCAGGGGCCATTCTCCCAGAACAAACGTTAGTCGTTGTTGCTTTTAAATGTTTCAGTTAACCCAGTAGTTCTCTTAAATTGATCATGTCAGAAATTGTACGTCGCAACCCAAGAGGTCAAAATTATTTTCATACGAGTGCCGTAAGTTTCGACATGCAAGAGCTCTGCATGCATTGAAAATGAAAGCAAACAATGGCTTTAGGGAAGGCTATATTTTTCGGAACATTTTGCAACACTTTCTCTACGAATATCGCTGAATTAGAGCTTTGGAAAAAAAAGATTAAATTGTGCAATAACTTCTCAAGCGTGCGCAGTAGCCCACTTCCTTCCTGCGAATGCCAAAGACCTCTACCGAGCTAAACGCCCCGAGATCTGAGTGCACAGTGTGTGTTTCTTATCTGACAACAGATTCCCTTTTCTCGCGATAAAAATCTTAGCTGACCTTCATGTGGATATGGGTAATTTATTTATTTATTTTATTAAAGCTGTAGTGATTTTCATTTTACAGTTTGTTTTCCATTTAAATTATTGTGTAGCTGTAGCAGTTCTAGAAGTTTCTATACGGCCCTATCGTTTCGGGATGTGATCGGACACGAGACTGTCGTGCCCAAGGAGAAAAACAAGTACGATTTTACGGGCCACTATGTTTAGGCTTTTTGGCGCTGGAGATGTTTTCCAGCTAAAATAAGATTATGCGGGGGAAAATGGATTTTTGGCTAGTGAGCGCACGACCACAGTACTGTCAAAATATTGCTCACTCTGTGCAACCATTGGCTATTTAAAAATGACGTCAAGGAATCATCGTTTACACGGCCAATCCTGGTTAAAAAGGAAGTGTGGCTTTCGGTTGCTGGTTATAGTTTTTAGCTGACCTGAAAGGTTTACATCCCGAGTGCCGAAATGGAGAAGGACCGAGAACACAGGAGTAAGAGAGAAACAGAGGACAGTGTAAGAGACGCAAACAACGCTTTCAAAAAGCTGTTTAGAACAGAGAATAACGGGTAAGTTCAATACCGTAAGATAGCATAGACTAGCCATTACTAATGAATTACTGGCTCGCTTACGGTTTTCTTGACCATTGATTTGCTTTCTGGCAACAGTGAAGAGACGTGCCGTGAATGTTTTATGCTGGTGCTTTATTTCCCAACGTCACAGAAATTTGTAATGCCAGATATACGTGCTCTTTCACTTTGTTCACCAGCATGCACAAATGCACTGTGGCTAATGTGCGTTTGTTCAGCCTGTAGACCTCACGATTTGTCATTTTAGTCTGATTCTTCTGTTGCGGATGAAAGTTTTCAGTTCTGTAGCTTGATCTTGACAATGTTTCCGTAAAGTAATATTTCACTGCCAGTACGATGATTTATTAGCATTTGTCTTGCGGTTTGAGCAACAACTCCGCTGTTGGCTGTGCTGTCAGACAAGATAAAATGCGTGTTTTTATTTGCATCTGACGTTTCTCCAGATTGGGGTCCTGTCTCGATCAGCCTGGGGGTTCAATGCATGTTTACGAAGTTGTGAAGTATGAACCGTCGCACCTGTCAGGTAAGTGCATCACCACGATTTAAACTGCCATATCGGATCGCAGCCGCACTTCATCAAAAACATTTATTCAGTCGTCGACAGAATCTATCCGGACTTTGTCAAGATGATTCCGGGTGCCACTGTGGTCATTGGTGATACGTCAAGGCCAATAATAAGTCAGTTTCAGAAGTTAGATGTTGAAAATTGATGGCTGTTCAGATCCTTCATGTCAATACATCGAATGGAATATGGACAGCACCGTCAATAAATTGCTCATTGTTTATTAGTTTTTGTTTAATTATAGTGCAGATGCTAGCTCCATCTTTTGTACAGGTTTGATTCTGGAAAACAGTCTGTTTTGAAAACAAGGCATTGTTTACATTGTAGAACCTTCATCATTCTTGAAATGGCAGTCGTGTATTTTCAGAAAATCAGGAAGTTTCAAACATACTGTACGAAAAGGTTACGCGTGCTAATATACCCGCTTCTCCCACAGTCAAACATTATGACCTGGATACCACCGAACCAATCAGCTACAGCCTGAAGACTTTGGATGAGCTGCTGTCATGGAAACGGAGTGATGCCAACCCATTCAACGTAGCCACGGTGCCCCTGGCCAGTCGGGTTCCTTCGCTGACTAACACTCAGCGAAAGACCCTGGTGTCACATGACATGATGGGAGGTTACCTGGACGACAGGTGTGCTGCCTGTTCAGTCAGGATTTTTGGAGCATGGATGCTGTATTTGTCTGTGTGGGACATGAACTGAACAAAAAAGTTAAGGAACACTCAATTTTGACCCAAGTATACAAAATGTAGAAACGAAAGTAAATCCCAAGTGTTGTGTACGTCATTGGGCTTAATCCAAGACACAAAATTCATGAAAACATTTGATCAGATGACTTTATTACTCCAAAACAGGGTATCCGCAGGGAAGACCAGAATCACACAAAGTCCAGACCATTGAATCAAAATGTCAGACAATGTCCAGAGTCATGTCAATATCTTGAGTGCCCATCTTTTACCCTCACCACAGCTCGACAGCGTCTTGGGTAGCTCAGAACAAGAGAAAATAATAGAGAAAAAAACACAGAGGTCCTTAACTTTTTTTGTTGAGTATATATTTGCAAGAATGTACCCTAAAGCATACAAGTGCAGCTTGTTGTTCACTGTCACTGTATCAAGGTTTGTTCAGTTCCCTGATTCTCTGCCTCCACTTGAAATCCCTGCCAGTCATGGCCTGGCTTTAGATCATTCTGTGTTACCATAGCGATTTGAATGTTATCTCTCACAATTTCCGAATGGCGCACAACGGCTGTCTCCTGTGGGGCTTGAGTGTACGTCTCCTTACTGCTTTCAACCATAGACTGTATAAAAAGATGGACGAAGCAACCGTGACGTCGTTATTGGTTTCAGCGTACCATTTGGGAAGCTTTGATTTTGGCAATTTGAATTGCGCCATTTTGTCATTTTGAAACCGGATGTGATTCCCACTGGACGAGAGTGTGAATTGAATATCCAGGGAGGAGCGAGGGGTGGATCTACGGGTGGATCTGACCGAATCAGACGAGGACCAGAGGATAGCCACGCCCCTAAAGCATATTCTGGCATTATGCTTTATTCTCGTCTATTTGGGACCATAATTTACAAAAATGAACATAATGATATATCGAAGGAGACTTGAAACTTGCGATAGATACCATAAAATAATGTGGAAAATCATTATTGAAGTAATAAATCAGGTGGGAAAGTAGGGTAATTTTCTCAGACTTCTGAAGCATTGATCTTCTTTCTGCAACCACCGACATCGCCATCTGCTGGCCATTAAACAGAATGCAATTTTTAGAGATTTCAGTATTGGCCTCACTTTTCAGACCCGGGTGCTGCGTCTATCTTTTTATACAGTCTATGCTCTCAGCCCTCTTCTATATCTGTGGTAATGGAGCCGTCCGAATGGCCGACACCATCGAATTTTAAGAAGGTGGTTTTGAGTTCGAGTCTGACCAGCTGTGTGTGCATGGTATACACTCCTCACATTTGCGTAGCTTTCCCCCACACACTCCTTGTCCCCCCAGAAAGAGACATATCGAGGGCTGACTGCAATAAACAGTTATGTCCAGATGTTATATATTGGACATAACTGTTTATTGCAGTCAGCCCTCGATATCCAGTGAGATGAGCTCCAGTTTCTGCCCGTAACCAAGGCAAGTAAGTAGGCTGCATTGCAGCTGCTACTGTAGCAAGTATGGATTAAATGAGTATAAATCACAAATATGTGCCCCCCCCTCGCAGGTTTGTGCAAGGGGCGGAGTCAGAAATCCCATATGCTTTTTACCACTGGCAACACATCGACATCTTCAATTACTTCAGCCACAACATGGTAACCATCCCGCCTGTCGTGTGGACCAACGCTGCCCACAAACATGGCGTCCTTGTTCTGGGTGAGATGCCCCCGTGTGGGCCGTACAGTCGCATGAATGATGGGAGGTGGGGATTGGTTCATTTCCCTGTGGTGTGATTGATAGGGCTGGGTGATTGGTTGATTTCACGGCAGGTTCAATTAAGGGATTTGCTGATTGGTCCTTTTCAGAATAGCGTGAATGATGGGAGCTGGTGACGGGTCCATTTCAGCGAGGGAGATGCAGATATTTTGTATGGAAATGGGATGATTGGTCTTAAGAGAAATTCCCCAACAAAACGGTGGATGCCATTTTTTAACAGATTAGGGTATAACTGATTGACGTTCTCAGCGGCTAAAGCAATCTTTGCACCGTCAGCTGTTATAGTCAGTGGCTGTTCATGCTTAGCCTCATTTAGCATTAGCCCTCAATAACCCTTTCTATACTACACTGAACAAAAATATAAACGCCCCTTGTCAAATATTGATGCCACATGGAGTTAACAACTCTAAGTGAGCATATGCTGACTTTTACTTGTACAATAGGGATATTTCTCTTGATTTGTGTACATTTTTTAATCCATCTCTCTGTCAGTGAGCATTTGCTCAGTGATGCAGTGATTTCACTCAGTACATGGGTGTGGCATTTCCAGACGGTGATCAGACAGAATGAGCAGTACCCAGACACTCCTTATACTGGGGACAATAAAAGGCCACCCCAAAATGTCAAATTTTGTCAAAAGTCATCATGCCTCAGATGTCTCAGGTAATGCGGGAACGTGCCATTGGCATGCTGGATGCAGGGATGTCCACCAGAGCGGTTGCTGTGCAGCTGAATGTTAACTATCAGACGATAGGCTGTTTGAGAGTTCGTTTCTGACAGACGGGCAGTACTGCAAATCGACCTCATCCACGTCGACACCACAGACAGTCCGTAACCGCCTGCGAGAAGCCAACTTGCACGCTCGGCGTCCTCACCGTGGTCTGGATCTCACCGCTGTCCGGCGTCGGAACTGACTCGCATGGGCAAACGCACATGTTCGATGGCCCTTGGCACGCTGGAGAAGAATGCTATTCACAGACAAATCCCGGGTCCAGTGTTTTGTTAATAAAAACTCAAAAATTTGACATGGGGCATTTATATTTTTATTCAGTGTACAATGTGGTGTGTTCTGTTAATTGGAAATTCAGCATGAAAGTACACAACCAAGCACCGCAAACCTTTACTTTTTAGTTGCTCATTTGTCAGAAAGCAGAAGACGACTCCGTCAATCGGACTGTCTTTTGTACAAGTTGGTGTTGTCTGACGCCCGCCCAGACCGCACACTCCCTACTGTAGTAAAGCCGGGAGCTGAAACATACACTGATTTTTGGGCCAATCCGTCTGCGCCCTCTCGTGGTAGAGAGTCCACCAAGAGCTCAATTTATATGGATTCAGCGCTGCTGTTCTCTTCTTCCTGCCAATGGATAACTGATTTTTTGTGCATGTTTTGTCTTATCTGACCTATAGGGGGCAGTGAATAACCGAGAATTGTGATTTTTCAGGGACCTTCATCACAGAGTGGAAGGAGGGAGCCAGGATGTGCGAGCTGTTCTTGGCCGGGGAGGAGTCTTACCGCGTGGCCGCCGATCAGCTGGTGGAGATCGCGAACTGCTACGGCTTCGACGGCTGGCTCATTAATATCGAGAATGGACTGAGTGTGAGTGGTCGGACTGTTCTTCTGTTGCTATGCTCAGAGGTAGACCTCAGAATCATAGCAAGATCTGCTGCCTTCTTTGTGTGCATCATGACCCGGGACAGGACGACAGCACACTAGGATGACACTGTTGCCTTGTGATGCGAAGGTTGTGATACTCCCCGATATTATCTAGCAGTCTGACTGTACAGTCCTGTACAGTATTGCCTCTAATCAACTGTGACAGCACATTTAGACAGAAAGAAAAAAAGGATGAAATAGTTGGAAAGATGAGCAAACTTAGTTTAATAAAAACAGCATGACTGTTGGAAGGGCAGCTCTCTGACACATCCTGTTGGGTGAGCAGGATCCTCTGGGAGAGCAGAATCTACAATTAGTCCAAATGTATTTGGACAGTGCTGAGAGTTTTTGTGTTCTAATTCATATATGGTTCCCTATTATGTCACCAGGTGCACAGCCAATCAGTTATTACAGAGAGAGGGAGAGTAAGCCTGTCACGAGCCTAGTGGCCCATCGGGCTGGTGCTTAACCCCAGTTTCCATGGCATGAAGCGACTAGGAGTATTATTACTTCCCCTGGATGGGATGCCAGTGCATTACAGGTACTCCCCCAGCTCTTAGTCAAGTTTCCCTGACTATTTGCTGGTACCCATTTATACAACTGGGTGGAGTGAGGCGTGGGGTGTGGGAGTGAAGTGTTTTGCCCAAGAACACACCGTGAAGGCCGTGACCGGGGCTTGAACTCAGGACCTTACGATCCCAAGTCAAGCCTACTTGACCACTGTACTATCGCGTCTAATTAGTTATTACAGCCATTTCAAAATCTCTCCCCTCTCGACATCACATGGGGAAGTAACCAACCAGAGGCAAGAAGAACTGATCAACCTCAGCCAAGCAGTCAGTCAGATTTCATAATTCTGGGTGGTCACTTCCCCCTTGTGATGTCAGGAAGGGGAGACTTTGAACTGGCTCATAATGGCTAATTAGCTGTGCTCCCGGTGGCATTATAAAGGGCCTTTAATTAGCATGAAAATGCCCTCAAATTAAAGATGATTGACTGCAGTGTACCATGCAGGCATTACAGCCCTTTAAAAAATCCCCTGTTATGCCTCCAAGTGCACAGTCAATTAGCCATTGCAAGCCATTACAAAATCTGTTCCTTTGTGACATCACAAGGGGGAGAGACCTCCCAGAATAATGAAGGAGCTGTTTAGCTGATTGACTGAAGTTGATCAGATCTTCTTGTCTCTGGGCAGTCACTTCTCCAGATGATGTCACAGACAAACCGATTTTGAAATGGCTTGAATTGTCCGATTGACTGTGCACCTGGTGAAATGATAGACCTTTAAAAATGGGTTACAGTTCAAATACTTCAGGCCCTCCCTGTAATCCCACAACTACCTGAATGACCACGTTTTCTGGCACATATGATGCACTCGCAACGTACGTGATATGTTCCGTAGCAACATTTTACATGACATCTTGCTTCCTCCCTTAGGAGAATGCTGTAAAGAACACGCCCCTCTTCCTCCGTTACCTCACTGACCAAATGCAGGCGTGTGTGCCGGGAAGCCTGGTGCTGTGGTACGACAGCGTGATACAGGACGGCTCCCTCCGGTGGCAGAACGAGCTCAACGACAGCAACAGGCAAGAGCAGCGAGCGCTACAGGGACGGGTGGGAGAAGGGTACTAGAGACACAAATGCATAGATTTAGGGATCTCTCTCGTGATCGCGGCTTGGTGAGCTGCTCCAAAAGTATCACTATTTTATGACATTCTTGAGTTATGTAGCTTTGTGCAAAAAAGCAGCCTTGGTGGTGAATCTTGAAAGAAAAATTTGTAATAATGAGGATTCTTTCAGCTAAGACACAGGGCAGTCCAACGAGCAGTTGGCCTAATGCTATCAGGGATAATGGATATAGAAGCAAATGCAAAATGTAGCACTTAAGTGAAAACCGTTTTTCTGTCTACAGTATGACTATCAATGCCTAATGATTCGTATATGAAGATAAAGTTACATAAAACACCACATGAAATAAAAGTAACTTGTGTACATAGGCCACCTGTTGTGGAGGCAGCAAAGAGATAAAGCTTATATACAGAATGGCTGCTTTATCTAAGAAGTATATTTATTATCACTTTTGTTCATTTATTTTTTAACAAATGTCAATGGTACACAAACTGTCAGAACCAGCTTCATCTAGGATGTTGACGACCCAACTATGCATCGCTAAACCTGAAATTTTCCCTTGTCCTCTTGCTCCTATCTGTCCTGCTGTGCTAGAATGTTCTTCGAGGCGTGCAACGGCATTTTCACCAACTACAACTGGAGCGAGCGCAGCTTGGAGTGGATGAGCACCTTTCCCTCGGCTCAGGGCCGCCACACGGACATCTACGTGGGGGTGGACGTGTTCGCCCGGGGGGACGTGGTGGGGGGGAAATTTGACACCTACAAGGTGAGGGGGGAGAGGGGGGAGGTAATAGAAGGAAGCACACGTCCCGTACCGTCTCATTCAAATCCAGATCCAAATACAGTCAATTACTGTAGCTGACTATTATCTAATGCAACTTGCAGTTGATTAGACTCAGTAGGGGCCAGTCTTTGTGGAGCACCATGTGACTCGGGGCCTTGCTCAAGGGCCCAATAGCTGCACTAATGTTAATCTAGCCACCACCAACCTTAAAAATATTTAGCGTCAAATAAACTTGGTTCAGTGTGTTTTCGCGCTAATGTAAGATTCAGCTCAAATGAGGCACATTGGAGGTCACTTGACTCTGTAGGAGTTGATTTAACCCTGAATGTTTGACTGGGCAGGTAGTAACTTAGCACTTTAATCATGTCCTGGTTTTGTGCGATGACGCTGGACGCTCAGGCGCTGGAACTCATCCGCAAACACGGATTTTCTACTGCCATCTTCGCCCCTGGTTGGGTGTACGAGCAAAACAACAAGAACGAATTCCGCCTCAACCAAGACAGGTGAGCACCTTCTCAATTAAATAATTAACTAAGTGAATAATTAACCCTCTGTGTGTGGCAGGGAAGAACGTCATCTTTCCTGTTTAATCGCATTATAATATGCTACTTGCATTTAGCGGGACCCCTTATATACCTTGGGATTTTCACACAGTATTACACAGAGTCCATTTAAGCGGCTGGATGTTCGCTGTCTGGTCAGGTGCCTTGTTTAAGGGTAAAATGGCGGGGTCCTAGAAGCCCAATGGCGTATATACTGCACTGGACAAGCTCCTGGTACAGCAGTGACTAGCTGAGGTACACGAAAGCAGGTTAATGCTCGAAGCGGTAATAATACCTGCACGCGCTCTGGTCAAAAAGCCATGTCAAGCTGCTGAACAAACTGCTCTATGTCAAAGCACCGAATGTCCGCTAGAGGGAGCCCACGGAGCATGGATTGATACTGCATTTTGGATTTACTGTGCGAACATTCTGAGTGCATTTTTTATGAGGCTTGTAAAGTGTGTCACTGAGTTTCTTTCATGCTGGGGATGAGACGGCATTCCAAAAGATAAAGGCTATGACAGACAGAAGCCAGACTGAAATATTTTTATCTCTCAGCTGCGTGAGATTCATGCCAATTAATTCTTGCCAGGGGGTATTTCTTGCAGCAGGATTATGGAGTAAAGTGGAAGACTGCACTAAATAAAACCCAAAACTGCTATTTTTACTGCAAGTCTATGTTTCAGATTTGGGATGGTTCTGTGTTTAACTTGGTGAGAGTATCTAGCCAACTCTGTAATGCTCCTTTGTGAAAAGATGTTTACCTGAAGTATGTATTTAGTAGCAGGCTTTATTTTTGATCTGTGCTGCAGTAATGGGAGCTCTGATGTCATTTCCTGTTTTCAGGTTCTGGGGGCTGCTGTATGACTTCCTGTATCTTCATCGCCCCTCCACTCCCCTTCCTTTCGTCTCATCCTTCTGTCAGGGGTTCGGGAAGAACTTCTTTTGGAAGGGGAAGGTCAGCATGACTACAGTGACATTTTATTGACACAGATGTAAATTGTTTGTCACGTCGACTACTTTTATTGGCACTTCAACCATGTCCATGACTTTTACAAACTTTTATCTGGGTTCGCATGATGCGTTCTCAATTGTGATAATTAAGTCTGGTTCTGCAGTCCAGCATTTTTTTGCCTTCAGATCCAGTAGGGCTCAGTCATGACATTTTATTTGGAAGCATTTTGTTTAGAGTTTCATTTTATGCCGAATACAAGGTCAATGGAAAAAAATAAAACGCATTGGATATCTTGTGCAGGGACCCATCGCCAAAAAATGCTTAGTAGCTTCCGGGTTTTAGAACTACAGACTGTGACACTATGTTACGCCTTTGAAGTAGTCCTTTTCCAGCAAGGCTTCGGGAAGTTGCCCACCTGCTTCTCCTGAAACGCTGTCTTATATGAGCAAAGATTGTCAGAGCTTTGGAGAGATCCGGAATTCTAGGTTGTCTTTTAGCCCTGGAAGCTAAGGGATTAGCAGATCCTGCCCTGCAGTTAGAAAAGTTTTTTCTCTGACAGAGAAGTATTTCAAGTTTTGGTGCTGAGTCCATCTTTCGGCCCGCCATCTCAGGAGGAAGCAGTTATCGATCAGCCTGAAAGGAGGGAGGGAGGATATCGGTTAAAAGAGGCGACTGCTCTCACTCTGTGGTGACTCGCACAGTGCCGTGCTACACTTGTCTTTGATTTATGCAGGAGGAGAGCGCCACCTGCTGGTTTAACCTGAGCGCGCAGGAGCTGCAGCCCCTGTACTTGGGCGAGTCGTTGGGAGGAACCGGCTGGCTCCGGACCCGCGCCTGTCCCGAAGCGGCCTGGGGCGGCGGCTGCTCTCTATTGGTCGAGGGAGTGATTCCGTTCACCTTGACCAAAATTTGCGCCAGGTGTGTGTTTGACTCCGCCCACTGGAAGTGTCATCAGAAACTTAGACTGATGTATATTAATTGATTTTTTTAATTTACTTTTTGACTCTTGGACTTTACATCAGTCATTTTGAATTCCTCTGCTTCACACAATTGGCATGACTCGAATATTTTTGATCGAACGCAAGTTTTTTACACTGCTTTAAGTTATCCTTACCAAAGTTATTGAACAAAACACAAGCAGAGAAAATCATCTCATGTGGCCCAACAAAGCCTGCCGTTTTCCTACCATTTAAGAGAACACAAAACTTGTGATACTTAAGAGCAAGCTAGTGTCAAGCTCTGCACGAAACCAGGTATAAAAAACCCAAGAGCTTTTGCCTCTTGTACCCTGTTCCTCGAATCTCGGTCCTTGAGGGCCAAGAACAGCTAGTTTTCCACCCTCCCTTTACCTGGGAATCATGTGTGAACCTAGTCTGACCAATCAGCGGTGCTGACTGTGAGGTTTAGTGTTGGGAGTAAAGAAAACCAGGGCTGGATTTGGATTTGAGGATCATTGCTGTAGTACATGACCTGGAAGGCTGTTCAACACTCTGACCACTATTCGTGTGGGGAAAAATGCTCCCTGTTATCAGACTAAATATAATGTTTTGCTAACATGCATTTATGAACCTTTAGTTTAAAGACCGTTTGTTGAGTAAACGTGACTTATTTTAGATTAAAAATGACTTGTCCCACGTTGTTGGTAGGATATTTTCCCTCCACATACCCCTGGCCCCAAAGACGCTGGTCTCCTTCATCTACAAGCCATCTAACAGTGTGTCGGTCGCGCTGGAGCTGAAGACCACCGATGCAGCTCTCTGCACCTACGAGGGGGTCCACGACATCCCACGTGAGACACATTCGGTCGCAGTGTCACTGTTACAGTCGCTCCTGAGTCACAATCCCCCAGGACGATGGTTTTCAAACCATTATTGCACCCAAGGCACACCGAAGGGCAAGCCAAAATCTCAAGACACACCTGTATTCATATCCGTGATCTGATATAATTGTTTATCCCTTAAGAGCCAATTTTTGAGAAGTTCAGATGGTCAGAATTGTTGACCCCCCCCCTAGATTTGGCTGATATTTTATTTTTGAGATAGGTATGGTACTCAAACCTCAAAACCCAAACCGGTCCTCTGTTGACCCCTTCTGTCCCGAGCTACAGCAACCCCTTTGTTTGGCCCTTTTTGGCCAATTTAACAAAATGGCAAGTTCCCACCTCTATACTTCAAAGATGTCCCAGTTGACTTTTTGCAGGAATCTTTTAGTTGGAAGGACCTTAATTCAAATCTGCTGTTACTTCTGTGGGACAACCTTGAAGTTTGCTCCTCCTGGCGAACCTCATACGCCTCCTTATGGTTCCCTTTGGTTTTGTCTGAGAGCTTCAGATCTGGAGCTGTCCCAACAACAGAGGCAGTGGCAAATGAGACAAATGAGACAAGATCCCTGCTGATTTCTTCTTTTATTGTAATATATAGGTCTATGGCTTTCATGTGATATAAGCAGCATTTGGCTACCTCTTTGAAGCTTTGAGAAATAGGGTCCCAAAATGACCCCTTTTTTGGTCCGAGACCCTTTTTAGGCCCTTTTTTCTGCAAACTTCAAGGTTGTCCCACAAAAGTAACAGCAGATTTGGATAAAGGTCCTCCCAACTAAAAGATTCCTGCAAAAAGGCAACTGGGATACCTTTGAAGTAGAGAGGTGGGAACTTGCCATTTTGTTAAATTGGCCAGAAAGGGCCAAACAAAGGGGTCGCTGTAGCTTGGGACAGAAGGGGTCAACAGAGTAGCGGTTTGGGTTCCATACCTATCTCAAAAATAAAAAATCAGCCAAATGCAGGGAGGTCAACAATCCAATGTGTCTGATTTTATCTGAATCTCTAAAAAATTGGCTCTTAATATACTGTAGTCGTCACAAAATCCCACAGAACACCAAGACTTGCCTCACAGCGGCACACAGTTTGGGAGCCTCTGCCCTAGGAGTCTCAATCACGTTTGTCTCATTGCTCTGTTTAGTCACAGTGCCTTTTGGGTCAGTCAGTCGCTGTTGGGTCTGGGTTGTTCCACTGTCACAGTCTCCTTCATGTGACTGATACCACGGTTACTGTCCCCTTTGAAATAGTCTCTTCTCTCACAATGACCTCAGTCTCAGTGGTCTCTCCAGAGTCTCAGTCACTCCTCTGTCACACTTTCTACAGAATCACAGTTGTGCCTTGGTTCAAGCACTTCTGAATCTCAATTATCCCTCTTACAGTCCCCTGGGAGTCTCAGTCACAGTTCTGTCACAGTCCTAATGAGGTCAGTCATCTTGGAATCTCAGCCACTCTAGTCTCAAGCAGGCCACTTTCAAATCCCCCTCAGAGTCTCAGTTATCCCTCTTGCAGTCGCCTGAGTCTCAGTCACACGACTGTCACAGCCCCCATGGGGTCACTGTCACCTTGGACTCTCAAGTCATTCCAGAGTTTCAGGCGGGCCACTTTCAAATCTGCGTCAGAGTCTCAGTCACTCCTCTCGCACATTCCCCACAGTCTGTTGGTCCACTGTCACAGTCCCTTAAGAGTCTCAGTCACTCGTCTGTCACAGTGCCCTCAATGATACACCTTTCACAGATTTACCTTCAAGGCATAATCCCCTGTGACTCAGTCACCCTCTTTTTCATTGTGTCAATAACTCTCAATCCTCATCTACTGTAAGTCACAGTCAGTCACCATACAGGGGGAACGGCACACTGCCTGTTAGCAGCTGCTTTCTATAACTAGTGTTTGTCTCTGCTTATTTTATGTTTCTGACAATGCTGCGCTATAACGTTGTGTGTATACACACAGTATGTGATATTAAGTTTGGGCATGGGTGTGTGTGTGCGTGTGTGTGTGTGTGTGCGTTCAGACACCATTGTACAACCCCAGGTGCTGGAAGGAGACCATCAGCTGGTGCGCCGCTTTACAGAGAACTGTGGGACGTGGTGGCCGGACGGCTGGACCGTGAGGTAGGAACTGATCTGCGTTTGGGGTGAGGGGGCACTGGGGAAGATCCTGACTGACGCACCCTCAGAAATAAAGGTGGAGGAACATTTTGGTTCCTTCTGGAACAGTTTTCACAAGCGCACTCTAGAAGAACCGTAAGGATCTGTTTGTCAGGGAAGAATGCAACCTAGTGGGTGAAGAGCTTAGCTGGGATCTACAACCCCAATTCCAAAATAGTTGGGATGAAGTCTAAATTGTGAAAAAAATCAAAATGCAATGACTTTCAGATCACATGAGCCAATATGTTATTTACAATAGAACATAGATAACATTTCAACTGTTGAAACTGAGACATTTTACATTTTTATCCACAAAATGAGTTTATTTCAAATCTTCTGGCTGCAACAGGTCTCAAAAAAGTTGGGGCACAGGCAAAAAAGGGCTGAAAAAACAATATATAAGAGAATCAGCTGAAAGAACATTTAGCAAGTAATTAAGTTAACTGGAATCAGGTGTGTAACATGATTGGCTATAAAAGGGATGTCTTAGAGAGGCTGAGTCTCTCAGAAGTAAAGATGGCCAGAGGCTCTCCAACCTGTGAAGGCTTGCATAAAAAAATTGTGGAAAACTTTAAAAACAATGTTCCTCAATGTCAAATTGCAAAGGCTTTGAAGGTCTCATCATCGACAGTGCATAACATCATCAAAAGATTCAGAGAAACTGGAAAAATCTCTGTGCATAAGGGACAGGGCCGAAGACCTTTACTAGATGCCCGTGATCTTCGGGCCCTCAGACGCCACTACATCACTCACCGGCATGATTCTGTCATTGACATTACTAAATGGGCCCAGGAATACATCAAGAAACCACTGTCTGTAAACACAGTCCGCTGTGCCATCCACAGATGCCACCTAAAACTCTATCATGCCAAAAGGAAGCCATTGTTGAGCATGATCCAGAAGCGCCGCCATGTTCTGTGGGCCAAGGCTCATTTAAAATGGACTGTAGCAAAGTGGCAAAGTGTCCTGTGGTCAGACGAGTCCAAATTTCATATTCTAGTTGGAAATCATGGGCGTCGTGTCCTCCGAGCTAAAGAGGAGAAAGACCACCTCTCCTGTTATCAGCGTTCAGTTCAAAAGCCAGCATCTCTGATGGTATGGGGATGCATTAGTGCATATGATGAGGGACACTTGAATGTTTTAAAAAGCACCATGAATGCTGAAAGGTATATAAAGGTTTTAGAGCAACGTATGCTCCCCTCCAGATGACATCTATTCCAGGGAAGGCCTTGTGTATTTCAGCAGGACAATGCAAAACCACATACTGCAGCTATTACAACAGCATGGCTTCGTAGTATAAGAATCCGTGTGCTGAACTGGCCTGCCTGCAGTCCTGATCTTTCACCGATTAAGAACATTTGGCACATAATTAAACCAAAAGTCTGTCAAAGGAGACCTAAAACTCTCCAGCAGCTGGAAGCCTGTATTAAACAAGAGTGGGATCAAATTCCAATGGCTAAACTCAAGAAACTTGTCTCCTGAATGCCCAGACGCCTCCACTCTGTGTTAAAAAGAAGAGGGGATGCTACAACATGGTAAACAGGCCCCTGTCCCAACTTTTTTGAGACCTGTAGCAGCCATGAAATTTAAAATGAGCTCATTTTGTGGATAAAATTGTAAAATTTCTCAGTTTCAACATTTGCTATGTTATCTCTGTTCTATTGTGAATAAAATACTGGCTGGTCTGATTTGAAAGTCATTGCGTTTTGATTTTATGCATAATTTACACTTTGTCCCAACTATTTTGGAATTGGGGTTGTCCCAGTGTGGGCCAGATAACATCTCTGCAGCTGTTGGGCCCTTGAGCAAGGCCCTTAACCTCACATTGCTCCAGAAGGTAGTACCGGCTCCTGCTTAGTTTAATTAACTAAGTTGTTTCAGATATGAGCAACAGGTAAATTACGGTGACAAAAAGTAATTCGGTTACTTCTTAGTAACCTTTTTAACCCCTCTGTGCAGACTTGGACGCCAGCATCTGTAAATTCCGAAATTTAATTGCTAAACAATTCTGTAATTAAATTTCCAAATGTCTTGCTTCGCTGGAATAATTTTCCACAGTCTCTGTGACACAAATACTGACTTATAAAGCCTTAAATAGGCTCATGCACAACAGGAAAAACTGGCGATATTAGTATTCTGTGCAAAGGGGTGAAAAGCAGAATAACTGTCAAGTAAAAAACAGTTCTGTATTGCTTGTTACGGGTACGATTTCGTATTTGGTATCCCCCAACAGTGACAGCCATTAGTCCCTTTTTATTTATTAATTTATTTCTTGGGCAGAGTGGAGGAAAGCTCATAATGTATTGAGCAGGGGTACTTGCCTGTAGGAATCTGCATTGTGAAGCCTCCTAATCACTAGGGGGCGCGCTCCACAGGTGCTTCCTGTTGGAGCTGAAGGGCTGTGCTCTGCGAGACATCTGCGTGAACTTGACCCGAGAGGAGGGGCCCCACGATGTTCCCTTCAGCTGCAGGATTGGTGAGATCTTGGTGAGACTGCCCTCTTTGGCCCCGCCCAGTACTCTGTGGAGACTTGTCAGGGTTTGGAGTGACAACCTTCAGCAGGGCTGCCCAACCCCGTTCCTGGAGATCAGCTTTCCTGTAGGAACTTAGCGCACCTCAGTCAACAGTCACTGGGCAAGTAGATTTCCAGCATCAGTTGGGCAGCCCTGACTTACCACATTGTTGATCCCCAGGAGCAGGGTTGGGCAGCCCTGCACCAGGAATATTGCTATGGGAGTCCATCTTGTGCAGTTATTTAAAGAATTACTGGAACTCCTCACTTAGAAAGTAAAACATGGTCATTTAGATTGACCACAACTGATGCTTCAAATTTTAGTGCTCAAAACTTTATTTTTTTTATTCTTAGTGCGTCTTTTATCCAAGCCTCATTGATCACACTTCCTCCTGCCGCTCTCCTCCATGCTTTGACTATCCTCATCTATTCGGGGATAAACCTCGGCCTAAATCCATAAGCCTGGTTTTATCACGGGCTCCTACAGATATGAACTGGACTAATGAATTGTTGTGTTGCATCTTATTGCACCAATCAACTATTTTGTTATTTTTTGGATTCTGGAAATGCAGTCCTATGCGGAGGAACACGCTTCATCTGTTTAATAAAGCTGGGGCATCACGGGCTTGGAGAGCTGCAGAATCAGCTGTTTTTTTTTCTTCGTTTCAGTGCTTAAGGGATAAATGTAAGCCTCTAATCATCGGCTCGCCGCGTCTCCAAGGCCGAAATTTGGCCGCCGTTTGAGAAGAGAGCACAGATTCAGCAGATAAAGCTGCTCTCCGGCACTCGATTTTTAACAACTCCCGTACAAAATGATTGGACTCGCTCCTAAAATTGTAACAAGGGCATAACTGCTCCTCTGGAAACTTTTCCCCAAATTTAAATTTACCAGCGAGGTTTCTGTTATCGGGGAAGGTAATGGATGGTTACCGGAGCTTCATAGCATTCGTTTTGACGGTTGGAAACCTTGATTATCGCCGCAAAGTGGAACTAGCCCTTCAGGCCGGGAGAGTTTGACAGGGAATGGACGTCATTTGTCCTTCTCGGACGTCTTTCTGCGAATTTGGTTGGCAGTAAACGTGCGATTGCTCTTCGGTTAACCTCAAGTCAAATCCAGGTGTACTGATTTGTTCCACCTCACTCAGGCACACCTGAGCACAGCGAGTCATGCTGCTGATCAGGTGCGCTTTATCAAATACCTGGATCCAGCTGGAGGTACCGAAGGAGATGTCGTGGAACTGCTGATTCAGGGACGTCACTGGAGAGCTGCCATTAGCAGAAGCTCAGCCTAAGCTGGGTCCAGCACAGCAGACTGCCCACTGGCCCGGGGCCCATAAAATTTAAACTCTGGCAAGTAGATTGCCCAGTCACTGGCCTTATCTCAGCAGTACAATTAAAATGTATTTATTTTGGCCTATTGGCTAGTGAAAACATTCTTGTGGGCCAGTTTATCTCAGGCATACTTGCCAAATAGGAAAAAGAAAATCTATATCAAACCCTGCTAAGTCCGCTTGATGAAATCCTCTAATCCCCATGTCTCATTACACTGCGGAATTCACCAAGTTCTGTGCAAAAAATATAATCTGAAAATGAAACGCCAAAATGGGAAGAATAATAAATAAAAATTTCCTTCTACCAACCCCAATTACTCTATAATCTGTCTCAACACTGGACAAGACCTGTCCTTTATATAATGGACTTTGAGTGGCGAACCTTAATCCAGGCCGTTATTGTATCACGGACCTATGAATTGGCTGTCAATCAGAACTCCATTTCCCACAATGCACTCTGCGCTGCATGACCCTTCGAATCTCCTTCCTGTGCAGGTGATGGACGCGGAGAGCCTGACGGTGCCGCCGCTCTCTGTGGAGAAGACTTGCCTGTCTGACGTCCTGTGGCGGAGGGGGGTCGGGCGTGGACCGGGGACCCAAGAGAAACTCCACCTCAACGCCACCCTCCACTGGCGCTACCCGGCCCAGCTGGTGCGCCATTTCCGCGTGCACTGGCGGCGTCTCCGGGGGCCGGAGCCACACACGCCGCCCGGCCCGCTCCTTCTGGTTGGGCGGGCATACTCCTCGCCGTACCGTGTGACCGAGCTGGTGGTGTCTGAACCGCCCTGCGTGATGGAGTTGCTGGTCGAACCCGTTACCCGCGAGGGGTTCAGCGTACCGACAGTGCACTGGGGCAGGCAGCTGCTCAGCTATACTGACAGGGGAGGGGTTTAGCTGTGGCCCCACCCGTGAAGGGGAGGAGTTTAGCCAAAGCCCTGCCCCAGAAAGGGGATGGATCTTGCTGCGACCCCACCCATTAAAGAGAGGGCAGACCCATCCTGGAATGGGAGGAGTTCAACTATGACCCACCCCAGATGGGGAGGGGTTTAAACGCAGCCCCACCCATCACAGAGGACAGAGATTAGCAATGCTGTCCTCTTGGCTAAGACTATAACAGAGCTGCTCAACCCTGTTCCTGCAGATCTGCCATCCTGTATGTGTCATCTCCACCGTAATGTGGCACACTGTTTTCTGCCAGTTCGCAGCTGAATATGATAACCACCTGTATAGCGAGGAGCAATTTGGTATTGGTTAGGGGAAAACTGCAGGATGGAAGGTCTCTTAGAACAGGGTTTGGCTGTCCTGCTCAATACTAACTGGTATGCGTGTCTGGCATACAATTTGAAGAGCAAGTAGGACTGCTCAGAGATAAATTAAAATATCCCTGAGAACTGATCATAACTGGGGCTACAAATGCTTTTTCATGAATTAAGAATTGGGTCCCCCATTTACAAAAAAACTTCATTTACAATTTTCATGGTCAGTAAATAATATTTGTGAACCAAAGTATATATTGGATAACATTTAACCAATTGCTGCATTTCATTTTGTGTATCTATAATTTTTCTTGCACCGAAGTTGATTTCTATTGTTAATCGCTATTTGGACCAGGCAACAAAAAACTGTTGCAATACTGGGACGGTGTTTACATGGCAGCTATGATGTGCAGTAGTTTCTGTGACTTCTGCCACACGATAAAACCAAGCTAGTTAAACAAATGTCTTGGTAATCTTACTGCTTATAGATAGCTTTAGCCTACCTTTTTGAAATCATGTACAGTGATCACCATAATTCATGGGACAATAACACTTATTTCTTTAATTCTGTACTCTAGCACTATGAGGTTGAAAGCGTAAAATGACAATCAGGTCGAAAAAGCAAACTGTGGGCTTAAATTAGAGGGTCATCAATTTCAGAATAACAGTTAAGAAATGGCAGCACCTTATGTATGTAGTACCTCAATCATTTTTTGGCACGTTAAGAAATATTGGACATTTAAACATAATGTAAAATGATGTAGTCATTTTGAAGATTTGGTCACATATCTTTGGAATGACTGCTTGAAGTCTGCGATACACAGACGTCACCAGACGCTGGGTATCTTCCCTGGTAATGATGTTCCAGGTCTGTACTGCACTGCTGCCATCTTCAGGTTCTCTCCTCCTCAGCATGTAAAATGCATTTTCAATCGGATTCGGATCAGGTGACTCGGCCAATATAACTGAAATAAAAAAGTTTCACTGACCAATGAATTACTACGTTCACTGAGTGAAGGCTTTTAAAACTGACGCAAAAATTATCGGCATCTTTGCCTTGCCTATGAAAAAGGCAAAAAGTATTGAAACCATATCTGAGCAGAAACTTCTAGAAGTGGCTGGTACAGCCAAGAAAAGATTCTCAAGGATTAACAGTCAAAATGTAATGTGTTAAGTGCCTTGCTGTGGGTAAGTGAAGAGAGGGAAGGAGATGCTCATTTTGCTTTTTTGAAATAAAAGTAAGCTTGAAGCTTTTTTTTTTTTTTTGTTAAGAAAAACAAACAAAATAAAACACATGCTTGTTATCTTAGACATACCAGGGAGTCCACACTGGTGCTATAGGGCTGAAGACTATTGAATAGGTTATAACCACAAAATGTACTGTGTTTATGATTTGCAAATATAGAGCTAATAATCATTAAATTCAATTTAAGTACATTAACGCGCATACTGTGCTTTCTTTTCTTTACACAATATGCCCTATCGGGTTCGCCCTTAATTCTGGTTTGTTATTGGTCATCAAATTTAACGATAGTAATCTGGCTCTTGAAGCCAGTAGTACAGTTACTTGCTTTCATGCTTTTGCTCTGTCCTAATCTACACCACGTAGGCTACGTGTGGCTTGCTCAAGAATTCCTTCAACTTGGAGCCATATTCAACAACTGGGCTCTGGGTAATGCACAGTGCCATTTTGTGCCGGAGCACCCGGGAAAACAAACATCAGTCGAGGCGGAGGGAGGGAGGTGAATTATTGCGACAGCAATAATTAAATGACCAGACGGAGAGCCGGTTTTGAAATTTGGCCAGGCACCCGTCCACGCTGTCGGCGATAACTGTCGCGGGATCTTTAATGATCACGTTTAACGGTGTAATTTTAACGGCTTTGTCCAGCGGGTTCCGTTTGTTTAGCGTTTAATGTTTCTTTCACTCGGTAATGAAATGGCGCGGAGCTCGTTCCGCGCAGCAGGTGCGCGTGCAGCACATCTGTAACTGTCAATTCTCCAGCTGCCGCTTCCCGGCTACGCGCTTCCGACTGTAAACACCGGAATCTTAACCGCGCTCCAAGTCTCCGGAAAGGACAGCCTGCCAAATAATTAATACTGAAAAATTAATCCCGGAAAACCAGTGAGTAATCGCCCTGGCAACATATCGCTCACTCTCCTCAGTCTAAATTAACTTGGCAGACTGATGAAGCTGTTTGGCAACACATCAGTTCACTTCGGTAATAAATGCTCAATACATTATTAATAAATACGTCATATGTCGCCCGTAAAAATAGCCTACGCTTTTCCCCGCTCATACATTTGAAGCGCCATAAACGCTAGCCAACCAGAAAATAAACACCCCGTATGCGTTTTGGTCTAGACTGTATGGAAGACATTATTATTGGTCAACTGTTTGGGAATTTGTCCCTCTAAAACAGCCAAGAACACTGCAGGAACCTTTGAAACAAACAATGCCTGCTATTAAGGACCATATTGTACCCTGAGAAGTTTAATTAAGACCTAAATCTCTTTTATTCCCACCGTGAGAAAACCTATTTTGTACAGAATAAAGTGAACTAGGCCTGGTTTCACCTTTGGGGTTGGCCGGGGTGGGCTGTTGTATAACCGCAATGTAGGGAGGAGGATCAGAGAATCTTCTTTCTCCTGGCAAAAGGATCCCCGCAGTTTGAAGCCTCAATCACCATTAGTGGTTCTGAACTGTATCCTTAAAGCTCAGCTCAGAAGCCTGATTTCAGCCCGACTGGCAGACAGTCTCGTGGGCTCAAATTTGTTTGTTTTAGAAATACTATTTCAAGGAGTCCGAATTCGACGTTATACCCAAAGTTGCACAAGCCCTTTAACCTCTCATCTGGTCCACTGCAACCCTTCTCTGGCTGGCGTAGAGTCTTACCCATGTTCTGTTCACATTTCTTGTACCAGCACAGTCATGAATGGTGCTACTCGTCTGTATATTCATATAATATTGACAGTACATGCCCAAACTTACCTTTCTCTGCACCTCTGACTGTTAAAGGAAATCATTAATTTATCAACAGAATATTCGTACCTGAACGCCGTACCTGATCGCCCAATGGAGTTGTCGAACACACTCTCCATGTATTTTGAAAATAACACTCTCCTCAAACCCTCTCCTTAAATGATGAACACCCATCAGTCACTTTAACAGCCACATGATTGCACTATACTGTTCCTGAATGGGGCCACCGAGAACTGCCTCATGCGATAGCCCCAATTACCAGAAAACTCATACATACAACAGGAAAATGCTGCAGTGTAGCTGGCTGGCCACAGGGAGGTGCTGTGGTGTTTTACAAACATACATTTAAAGTTACACCATTCATGTAGCTGGTGAGATTTGATAATTCCCTCACATTATCTTGAGTTATTGCTCGCTAAACCATGGAGGGTCACAACAAGAGCAGTGATTGGTCAGATTCTTGAAAAGAAGGGGGTCTTGTAAAATGAGTGACATACTTTACACACCTCACCTTCTTGTTCTGAGGTTTTCTACTCCCACATCATTCACATTTGAATCTTTAGTTTGAATCAGCGCCTTCACCTCTGACTTGAGTTGACTTCATTTACCCGATGTCACTAGATAAAGAATATTCAGTCATGTTAATGTGTGAGTCTACCCGTTGACAAAATCTCCCAAAATCTGGAATATGAACTGAGCTTAAAAGAGCAGTTCCAGTTTTCGCTTGCGCAAATATCCAAATAAATAAGGTACACCTTGCTGGGCCGGTTCGACACCAATGAAATGTGAGTTTCTCACCGAAAAGAGACATCTTTATTATCAATATGAATAACAATATAATAATAATTACAACAATCATAGTCCACTGTAATAATAAATAGTACTGGAATGCATTCAAAGAAACAAAACAAAGGCCGTCCATTTAGAGAACAGGTTGACATCTTTCAGTGCATACATGTATTTTTATCGTTTAAACTTTAAATAGAAAGAATTGCATAAACAGGTTAAGAAAAAAAGAAGAGATGACTTTTTTTAGCGTTTTGGTAGAGACAGTACAGCACGTATATATGTTTACATTGTGGGAGTATAGTTCAGTACTTTGGGAGAGAGGTATATATTTTGAAGCTAACTCGTACAGGAACGAGGCCCTCCATGTCTGGGAATGGTCGGCTGACCAGTCAAACACTTGTGCTAAAGGGGGCGGGATTACCAGTAAATGTGCTGAAAAGGGATCTTGGGCCTTGTAGTTCTGGTCGGCGGGGAGGTGAGTGGGGGGGCCACACATCGGTTTTGGTTGAGGTAAAAACCCCATCAGTGTATCTGTCCTGCTCACAGGAAGCCGATCTGTGACATAGCCTTTCCGCAGTTGCGAAATCGTCCATATCGTGTTCCCATATTAAAATAAATTTTAAAGTTATACCGCATATATATGCATACATTTTTTTTTAACTGCATGAACTTGTACGACTGTAGAAAAATAAAAATGTTTTGTGATGAAGGACACGCTCTTCCAGCCAGCAGGGGAGGGTCATCCCTTGGCTCCGCCCCTCATGCCTGGCGGTGCTGTTGCCGTAGTGACGTGCCACATGCTCTCTGTCAGTTCTGATTGGAGGATTCTGCTCCTCCCGTTTTTTAGGCATCGTTTTTTTTGAGTCTCATCCTTTCCTCATCCGTAATGTCCTCTCCCCCCCTCCCCAAGTTGTTGTCTTCTTCTGTGGTGTCCATCTTAAGTCAGTACAGCGCTCCCTCTTTTATCTACTGGAAATAGAGAAAATGGAAGACGTTTTTGAAATGGCTGCAAGTTTCCAGGTCAAATCAGATGCTCGCTAACAGAAAATGGCAACTGGAGACCCTCGGTTGCAAGCAGAGAACAAAACCAGGGCATCTGCTGCTTTACAATCAATTATTGATCCATGTAAGCCAATCAAGACTTGGCTCTCTACAAAACCACGCAGATTAGTGGATACAGTGCATCGCAAGCCTTGCATGTAAAAAATGCTTTTAAGTCCAAAAAACTTTTCTTCAAAAGTTTATCAGTTAAACAGGATGAAGCAGAGGGAGAGAGAGAGTCGATATTTCAAAATAAAAGGCTCAGACTCTCAGACATAAATGCATGTCGGTGGTACATTTTTTTGTACTTCAAGGAACACATTTCCCAGATGGTCCCTAAGAGCAGCAGTAATGTTCATTGGGTACCTTTAACTTGTATGTTTTACAAGCAAAAATACACAAATGAATAATTAAACCAATAGCTCTGGGCACAGTTAAATGCAACTGAAGAGTCCCATCCTTACAGTTACAAGCTTTTGTACTTTTTAAGCACTTGCGGTAAGTTTTTTTTTTCTGAAAAACATGGTGTGCTGGGAACCACTTTAGTCTGGGTCCGTCTGTCTACACAGCGAAGCCCAATCACACCCTGAGGAGACATTCCCAAAAATCTCAAATATTTTAGACTTATTTTTATACTAAAGCCCACACTTCTATAACAAAGACAAAAATATGCCAATGTGAGGTGAAATGGTTTGACTCGATTCAAGAGTCATTGGTGGCGTCAAAAAATATCTCTTTTGAAACACACAGAACATAAAGCAAGCCATATTTGCTCTGAGAGAGACAGGAGCAAGGTTTTGAGTCTCGCGACTGGACGAACACGTTCACGGCAGCCATTTTGTTTTTGCAGTGGAAAGTGCACTCAGAGAGAAGAGTGTCCTCATGACAGAGAGGCTGTCTGCCAGAGTCCCTCCAGGGGGCAGAAAACTGAACCTGACAGTTTCTTTTTCCCTCCCTCTCTCTGTCCTCTAATCTGCTACTTTTCTTACCTCCTCCTTCCTTCCTTCCTTTCTTTCCTTCTTGCCAATCTGCCTCTTCCCCCCGACACCTGTAACTGTCCTCACCATTACATACACACCAGCTGCGCAGTCCTTAGCGTCCTCACACAATCGACACCCCCCTCAACAGCATGATCCATTGATCGTCTTGTATTTTATCATTAATTTATTTTCTTACTTACCAATGAACACGAGGGAGAAAAATACCCAAAGGAGGAAACTATAAGAGATAACCCTCTGCATTCCACTGGCTACCAGTTTGATCGAGAAATCTGTCATTTTGGTTAATTACAACCATAGTCACCATAAGAATAAGATCCAACAGATCGGTGCACACACGAATATCAAATTTATAAATGTATTAGTAAAAATTCACATAAAATCAGCAACTGGTTAGTAAACACTGCCCATTTCTGTGAGAGAATTAGATCTCTAAAAATGGTCTTACAGAGAGCAGACTGAGTCTGATAAACAGAAATTCGGCCTGCGCTGCTCGTCTGGCGGTCAAAAATGAAAATTCTGTCTGGGTAGAGATTAAAAAGCGAGAAACCTCTTAACAATGAAAAAAGATAAAACAGTTTGGCGCGACTGGTGTGACAGCAGTGTCAAATCCAGTCCGGCGGAACACGTCGAGCAGTATAGGGAATGTCGCGCGAGAAGAAACAAAATGGCGCCGGTCCATTCCATACTGGACTCCGGCCCACGGTTTCATTTAACAACTGAGCACTCCAACAAAGCCAGTCACACTGGCCCACTCACAAAGGGACGCTCTGGCATCCAGGAGGGAGAGACGCTCCCGAGATCCAAGATCCATTTTCCCTTTTTCATTTCTCCTCTCACGGTCACATCTCAATCGGCATATTCAAACGAATTTCGCCGTTTTCATTTCAAAGCGCCGGAAGGATAATCGTCCCGCGGTAATTACCAAATTAGGTTGGCGTTTGAACAGGCAGTTCAGTTGTCTGGCTTCGGCTGTCTGCGAGCGACGGGACACGGAATCTAACGCGATCAGAAATGTCACAGCTGTTGCATTTCAAACAGTTTTGTTAAATTTTTTAGTCTGGGATGATAGCTATGCCGACAAGAAAAATAATGTCTCGAGCCAAATTCACCCCCCAAAAATTTCTTCAGTAAAAGCAGAATATTCAGCAGTTCACCGCAGCAATGGCAACTGGCAACGCTGGCCTTTCGCCATTGAGCAAAAGCTCAGTGGAGTGTGAACTTGCGGTAAATATTACTGTCCCGAGCCAGGGAATGGTGTAGTGAAATCATTTTTGTCTGACGCCCTGGGAATTTCAACTGGGCGCTGTGACAATATACACAAAAACATACCCTGCTTGCTCAGACTTTTGGCTTAAATTTTATTTATTTATTTTAAAAGCAAAGGTGCCCTTTACGTTTGCAATAGACCCCCCCCACACACATAGGTCCTTAATTGTAACCCCGCCCCCTCACACCCAGTTAATGTAATGTCCTATGAAAATGTCTGAACTGTCATGCACATTGCCTTTCCCCCCAGTTTTATGATTTTTATCTCTGCCAAAAAGACAATGTTTTCAGTTTATTTGTTTGTTTGACTGCATGTTTGTTGGCAGGATTATGGAAAAACTACTAATTTGATTTTCATGAAGCTTGGTCGAAGGGTGTAGCACGGGCCAAGGAAGTAAGTTTTTGAGTAGAACTGAATCATGGGGCGGATACGCTAATAATTTTTCACTTTCGTTAATATTAAAAGATTGGGCATTAGGGCCCTGGTGGAATAAATGCCATACATTAAAAAACCAGTAGATGGCAGCAACGTTCAATAATGACAACATAGAGGAGTGGACGATTGACCTAGGCGGAGGTCTGCGCTCTTTGAGTGCCCCTCTAGTTTTCCAAGTGTTAAATGCAAACACAGACAGAAATGCACAAATCTGAGACTTGAAAGAGAGTGGGGCTATGAAGACTACATCACCATTTCTGGACATCATTTCTGTGCTCAACTAGTGACATTTTACAAAACATATTACAGCCCTCCCCAGTCAAAAAGGAATATAGATGGCGCAATATCACAAACAAAAAATTTGAGTTCGGCTAACTGAACACTCCAGCACACATGAAACAATTGCTGACCAGTGACTGAAACCCAAGGACTGACTTAAAATTATGAGAAAAATTCAGAAACTCAACTTGTGAACGTGACTTATTAGTTGTAATTTAAAAGTGAAATAGATCAAGCAGTTTTTGCATTTTCCGCGCAGTGAATACTCATAATAGATAATATTGCTAAGGTAAGGCTAGTTATCTCCCTCCATGTAAAGGGTTTGATTATTTGATTTGATTAAGAGGCATATTTCATAATTACATGAGCAATCAAGGTCTCATCACAAAATCCATTAGCTTAAATCAGTGCTCTTTTCACTTAATAGAATACTGTTTTGATGCCTTCATGAAAACCAGGATTTAATACACCATCAGTTACACAAACAGTAACAGACATCGAGACAATTAGCAATTACTTTTCTTAGAAAAAAAAAAAAAATACCTTTTTGTACCAGTGCCAATCTGTTGCCTACATTTGAAACAAAATTATGGAAATAACAAATTACAAAATTATGGCGGAGTGATTATACAATATAGTGGACTGAAGATGCATTTGCTGGAAAAAAAAAAAAAAAAAAATTTGAAGAGGTTTCAAACAATGCTATCCGCACAGATGCATTGGTATGCTAGTCCTCGTTCAAGCGCGGTTGCCATGGCAGCAGTTAAAACACCTGTTTGAATGGGACTTAATGAGGTCCATCTAAGGCACTTAGACAGTTTCCATTATGTAAATACAGGGTGATTACATAGATGCTCAGCCCAGGCAATGTGGGTTTGGGAGGGGGGTCAGGCATTTTATGCTGTGATGAGCGAGGGATGGAAGCGATTGCAGGCAGTGATGCTCCTGGATTCAGCCAATCAGGAGGAAGAGGAGGAGAACACGTGACCTCACACACCCCCCTAGACACACAGCTTCAATACAAACTCTGGTCGCCAGAGGTATCTAGACATGAGCTGCATCTTACATTAATGGTTCCTAAACTTGGCCCTGGTGTCCCACTGTGTATGCTGGATTTTGTTCCAAGCACGATTGCAATCATAGGATTTTAGCATGCTGTTAATGCATCTTAACTATGTGCATTTATCTTTATAGCAGTTAAGCCACATTTCAACAGATATCTATGCATTCCATGAAGAATTCCATATGAGCATTGTAACATATTAGAAGGAACTGCATAAAATTGAAAAAAAAAAATGTAACCAACCAAAGTAAACAATAAATAGGTTTCTAATTGGCGAAACCGAGGACATATGGTCGTGATTTGCTCCGCAAGCAAATGAGTCAGTCCTCTTCTTTGTCATGTTTATGTTATTGAGTTAAAGCAATTTATTTTGAAAGAACCCTAAATGCTCGTGTTCAGCAACCTAATTTGGAGCTTACAGATTTTCTGAGTGTCTAATTTGATCTGTCTAAAAATGTCACCTGAAATTGCTTGTAATACAGAAAAAATAAACAATATATTCAAGTGTCTTTTATTCTTCATGGCACACATGAATAATTCTGTCACAATGTAGCTAAAGATGGTAAATAACAACTTTTAAGACGCAATGCAATGCAAATATTTAGGGTAAACAAACAGCTTATTAAAATCTTACAGTTGCAGTTGTAGTTGTAACAAAAACCAGTATTCACAGGGGGCATAAGGACTGAGTTTGAGAACTACTGTCTTGCACTTCTAATTAAAGGCAAATCCACTAATCTCTCCACATGGTTCTGTCCCAGATAAGTGTGTGCGTATGGATGTGGGCGTGTCTATGTGTGTGTGTTTACGTGAGCACACGTGTGGCTGAAGGAATGTCTGTGCGCGTTAAGCGTTCTTCGCTTTGGTTTTGGACTTAGCTGTGGCGTCAGACAACCCTGTAATCTTCAGCATGCACCAGCGTCACCTTTGAAGCTACGGCGCTTTTAGAAACCTGGCTCTCTGCGTTTGTCATGCCGTCAAAACATCACGCAAAATCAGGGCTTCACACCACTGGAGAAACCATCCCTTTTAATGACATGTCTTTCACAACTCAAAACCAATTCAGTGAGAAAGTGAGATTTCGTCCACATGTCAGACCACATTGAAGGGCTCCATATTTTCACGTCCAGATGAAGGTGTTCCACCCTCTTTGGTAAATTGAGGTTCAAACAAACAAAAAACAAAAAAAAGAAACATATTTAGTAAAATTGCGCCTCTGTGCAGCCAGGCCCCCAAATCACTAAACTCTAAATCTTCAAAGGGTAAACTCTCTTTTAAGACTCCCTCTGGCCGAAATAAAACTTTCATGAACATGAGGAGCATTTGCAATTTAAGCGAGCTGGAGATCAGCGGAGAGAATTTCATGCAACCTCTGTGGACCTAATTACTGAACGGCTTCCTGGAAGAGGCAAAAATGGAGAGAGAAAATGCCAATTTCCTTACCAGCTATCCATCTCATTTCACTGAAGTCTTACAAGAAGGAAAAAAAAAAAACAGGGAGCGTGTCGACTGGAGATATTCTCTGTTCAGATCTACACTCTGTCCGCCATTTGTTTGCAACCAGCACATGTCTGTCCCCAGTGGTACAAAGGTAAAACACGAGGATTTCTTTTTAAAGGGGATATTATGAAGACAGGACAGGAGAATGAAGGAATATGGAAGATGAAACTATTAAAAACTGAAGCCGTGGCAACCCATCTCTCAAAATGAGAATGGATCTGTATTTTAATAAATGAATGAAAGCTTTGTGTCTGGATATGGTTTTAACCTGGTCATGAGTGGATAGGGATGGACTGGGTTATGACTGGGGGAGGATAAACTTCGTGTTGATGCGACACGTACTGTGGTTGGACTAACTCTAGCCCTGGAAGGCCACAATGTCAGCTGATTTCTTGCTTTCTTCCAAACAAGCGGTTCCTTTTAGGCACAGGTTGTCTATAAAGCCCACACACCCTGTACACAAGGCTTTATTTACCAGCGTAATGAGAGGAGAACACAAAAACATGCAGTCAGGGCGGCCCACAGGAGCCAACAGTACCAGAAGCCCTGGATAGAAAGTAGCAACAACTCCGGAATAGGAGCCATTTTGTTTCCACCGCGCAAAACCGCACCATTGAGCACAGTGGAATTCGTTGGATTTTTCCGTTCTTTTGTTGGTAGATGAATGTGTTCATTTTGGGAGAAAAACAATAAACCTGCAAGCAATGCTTTTGACAAGCAAAAGAGGGGAAAATGTTCAGACCTGAGAAAAGAAAAAAAAAATTACCTCCGCCAAGGAGGTTATGTTTTTACGTCTGTTTCTATACTCATTTGTTTGTCTGCCTGTTAGCAGGATATCTCAAAAACAGTTGCATAGATTTTAACCAAACTTTGCAGGATGTTTAAGTAGCACAAGAGGAACAAGTGATTAAATTTTGGCATACCTAGGCCAAAGTACAGCTGAGATATTGGCCATTCAAATCCAGTGATGCTGGCAGAGGTATGGGCTCTCGCGAGTCCAGCTCTAGTTTACACTGAGACAGTGCCTGATAACACAATGGAAACAAAATGGCTCCTTGACTAGATTTTCTGGAAGCCTCATGTTGCAACTCGATCCATGAACTCTAAGCAGTTCTCGTATGATGCAGGCAGGGTGAGTGCAGACTGTAATGTCAGCCATACAGAAACTCACCCAATTCTGCTCACCAAAGTCATTAGCAAAGACAACAGAAGACTCGTCAGTGAAATCAGGTGTGTAACTGCTTAGCTGGAATGAAAGCCTGCACCCACACTGGCCCTCTCTGGAGGAGGTTGAAAACCCCAAGTTTAAGGTTGTGCTGGGTCAGGGATGGACAGATTTGGGGAGATAATGAAGGAAAGGTCACTCACCAGGGAACCCACAGTGTACGTGGGAGTGGGCGACGGGTTGATTGCGTGGTGATAGGGCTCTGTAGCTGCATAGAGTCTGCCGTAACTAGGACCAGAGAGCAGGGAACATGATATTAGCCATTAAAAGATAACAGAGCCACAAAAATGTATAAAGGGTGTGAGGCTGACATTACAGGAGATCTACTGCCCTACAAGTATTCACACCTACTCTAACAAAGCAAACCTTCTTCAGCTGCTGGGGGTGTGCACTGAGCTGCTAATTGGTAGTCAGGTGACTTAAATTAGAACTGGAGTGTTTATTTACCCATGAAAACAAATTTTTTCCCCCCCAGAAACCGCTAAATGGCAAAAGGCACCAGTTTAGTAGCCGATGAACGCACCAACATAATTTGGTCATGAAATACTAAGTGGTATCGGAGTTATGGTTCAGAAACGCGTCAGGAACGCAGATGCAAACGCCGATGGGACCCGGAACACAAACAATATGGGGGGAAGACATAATTGAAAAGAAAATCTACAGGACAGAAAATCCCCAGGAACTGGGTAAGGTAGTCCTGTCTTAAGCTACACATACAGCTGATGTCTATTCATTGGTAATGGAGTTGAGCTCACACTATTATCAGCAACTTATGGTAGGACTGCAAGTTATACAAAAGGACCACCAGTAAATACACAGTTAATAGGGGAGACTGGGGTCCGATGAGCCATGGGGACCAATGAGCCATATCACTATTTTGTGATCAATCGATGCCTAAGGTGTTTAAAATAGGCAAAATAGTGATATGGCTCATTTATTTCCATGACTCATCAGTCAATGGTCAATTATTTTTCCTATTTTAAGCAGCTCTGTCATCGATTGATCGCAAAATAGTGATATGGCTCATTGGTCCCCATGGCTCATCGGACCCCAGTCTCCCCTACATTGCAAGATTCAAGTAGCCACGACAGTCCTATCACTCAGTATGCTAATTCCCTCGAAGGAATTTAAAAGGAGGATTTCAATAATAATATTTGCATTTCGTTAATTTGCTTTAATAAACTGGTTGATTGAGACATTTAATCAGTGTGACCCATGCTCAAAGACCACACAATGTCTCCTTCAGTTGCCTGGCGATTACAGAACAACAGCAGGTCATCATACGAAGCTGTCATTCTGTTCTTGTTCCCGACGCCCACTGACGTCAGCTGACAACCTTCTTTACAGATGCTGGGTCCTAAAAGCCACCATCTGCTTTAACTCTTCGAAAAGTGCGCATTTTCCATGTTGTTTATTCAGAATTTGAAGTCAGCGTTCAAGAAGTATTCAGTCATAGTCAATTACCAGTGGTGACCGTAACATCGACATTAAAATGCTCTCTTAGGAACACTACAATCACACATTTACTGTCTTACACCTTAAAGGGGTTACAGAGACTGTTAGCAGTAAGCATTGACAACAGATCAAAGTTTTACTGATTTTTCAGGAGTCTTGTTATGCCCATATTATACACCAGGGGGCGCAGTGTTCTCACCTGTCACTGAAGGTTGCTGCTGTAGCAGGCTGGGTATATCTGTACGCGTAACCCCCCTGGGAATAAGACACACAAACACACACATGCACAGAATTGAGTCTCAGTTTACAGTTGACAAGTGCAGCACCGACACTCCCGTCCTTTTTGTCCAAAGCGCTTTCCATCCATCAGTGAGGACTGAGACAGGGAGCAGCTTAAGAGAGCAGGTGAATTAACAGCAGCAGATCTGCAAACTAGCGTGCGTAGTAAAGTAGTGACAGATGAATCTGGTGCGAACGCATGAAAGAAAACAGACTGCCAAGTGGTGAACACAGAGTCTGTTCCTGGCTGCACTGAGCCAGTGGGCTGACTAACTGTTCACAGTCTCTGAGTCAGCTGCTGGATTCCAGTCATCAGTGAGGACGGGAAAGCAATGCTTTGCTCATCCACAGCCAAACCGCTCGCCTTTATCAGTTTTCACATCAAATGTACAGCAAACCATGACTGTTATTCTCTGTGTATTGAAGATTTTTTTCTACAGAATGGACGCAAAGAGGAGTCCGCATTTTTATCAAAGGAAGTCTTACATTATTAAATCGCAGTAACACTGCTGGTGTTTTCATACAAAGTGACTAACAGTTAGTCAGACTGACCAGGAGCAAATCCCAGACTGGACCAATGCGGGGTCAAGGGTCACACTTAAGGTCCAAACAGCTGCTCAAATCAAATATTAGCTACACTGAGGTGTAACCAACATCCTTCAAGGTCCCACTCCAGCAGCTTAGCGCCAGGCTACAGACCACCCCATGCACTATTGGTCAAAATGCTGCCATCCAGTCCTCATGGTACCATAGATGTCCCCTGATAATTTACAAGGTCTACCATCACCAGAGTTCAGATAAAATATACGATTAACCCCAACAGTAGACTCTGGTGCAGTTTTATTCCGTACAATGGATTCCATAGGGAAACGAAAGTGGAAGCTTTTAGGAGTTTAACTAGTGGCCAATTCACATGGATGAGTCCCTGCTTTCAGGTCAATCTAACGCTTAAAATTACACCTCTGAAATAGCACGTTAGCAATGGGAACGACTGAAATGTGTCACACTGACCAGGAGCAAGGCGACCAGCAGTGCCGAATGTCATAAACACTCCTCTGGTACACTTGACATGGCCAGAATCACTGAGACGTTATCTTAGGCCGAAATGTTCTCACTCACTGACCGCTAGAGAAATCAAACCTTCAAAAGGAAGGCCGAATTTTTTCTTCATTTTTTTAAATGTGTGAATTGTTCTTTGTTTTTCTTTTTTATTCCTTATAACGGAGCAAAAAAAAAAAAAACACTGGAGCTTTTTATGAAAGAGCACGTACGAAGCACAATAAATAAACTGAACTTTCGGAATGTCTCGCTGACATTTTTTGCTCAAAACTAATCACACCTTTTTAATGCATTAAAAGATCAGAGGGTGTGCTGCAGTGATGTGCCACAGTCTTTCCGAAAGGCTAAGCCGGACAGGATAATTATCGTACTGATATACAAGTCGTCAGAGTGGTATTTCTGTGATGCCCCTACGTGCGGAGCCAAGGGCCCAGGCCATTTCCTGGTCCTCAGGGGCCAAATTAGATCTCATATGGAAATAAGGCCTTAAGGGAACAGAAAGTCGATAAACAGGCCCAAAGTGACCCCCGTCTTGATAGGAAAAACTGCACTCAAATTATTACAAAAAATAAATTAATACATTATGGACAAAGGTAGCACACACCATTATCAAGAACTGACGAGTGACAAATTAAAGGGAAAAAACAAGATTAAAATGTTTCGACAAACATAAAAAATGCAGAGGTTTTTGTTCGTTTTCCTGGCATGGTTTGGGTCCACTTGTCCCCTTAAAGGCAGAGGGGACACTGCGAATCTGTGCAGGGTTACTCAAGGTGATCACTGTTATATCCTAAGCAGAAGCATTTATATCCTAATGGGAGTGGTCTCTTCCAGGATGACAATGGCCCAAACCCCACAGGGCACAAGGGGTCACTGAACAGTTTTATGAGCATGAAAATGATCCTCAGCAAACGCCACCGCCTTCTCAGTCACCAGATCTCAAACCAACTGAACTCATGTGGGAGAGTTTGGAACAATGCACTTGACAGCGCTCTCTGTCACCATCATCACAGCACTAAATGAGGGAATATCTCTTGGAAGAAAGGTACTCAGTCCTTCCAGTAAAGTTTCACACTTGTAAACTCTATGCCAAGGCGTTTTGAAGCGGATCTGGCAGCTAGTGGCAGCCCAACGCTTTACTATGACTGCTTATGTGGATTTTTTCATTAATGTGTCACCCATCTGTACATGGAACTTAACTTAATAAGTGGTTGCACCAGGAGCTGAAAATCAGTTGTATCATATTCTTAATGAAACTGCCAGAAACCGAACTCCATAATATCTTAACCCTATCTAGACCGGGGAGGGGGGGGGGGCTTTTTATTCCCGCGCCAATTTTCACGTCGTATAATTTCTGAATGGCTTGAGCTACTACCACCAAACTTGGTGACTTTTCCTAAAACTTGTTGGGGAACCATTTTATGCCAATAAGTCAAGCTCACCAACTTCGCCGTTTCCATGGCAACGGTTTTCTAACAGGTATACCTGACTAAAAATCGCCGATTTCGGTTTCATCAATGTAGTTTCCAGATTTTCTTTTTAACATATACTTATTCCATTATATTTACAATATCCTACGTAATTTAATGTAAGCTTTGTTAAATAGAATTAATTTATGGTAATTTGATGACGTCATTGAATTTAAAGGGCCAAAATCCAATATGGCGGACAACATCTTTGACTCAGGTACATTTTCCCTCAAATTTAATCGATTCCTTTTATTTTCTAATATACTAAACACAAAGAAGTTGACAATAAGAACAGAGCAAGTTTTGCTTACGCAAACCTGTAATCCTTTATAAGTTTACTTTCATTTCTTTCTGACCTGCACGTCTAAAAAAAACATCCTGAGTAAATGAAAAACTATTTTCACTAAACATAAATAGAATTCCGTGTATTTTATGGCCTCTCGGAGCTGGTGCACTATGAGATAAAAAAAGCAAAGTATTCTGGGTAATAAAAATGAAAACATGATGTCAGAATGATGTCATAATAGGTCATAATAATACCAAAATGATAGTAGTGATTTAGTTTTACGTGTACATCATCCCCTGCAAATTTGGTGGTCATACACCATGTCGTTTAGGAGTTACAGTTGACTATCATGTTATGAAAAGTTCAAGCCATTTTGCCATTTTTATGATGTTGTTACTATTGTCTTTGGCAGCAGAAATCTTTGTAGACATTTAAGTGTTATAAGACACATTATGTGTAAAAATTGTGATGCATACCCTAAATTTGCAAAAAATTACAGTATTATGACAGTTTCGGGCAGTAAAATCAAAATATGACGTCATAATAGGTCATAATAGTACCAAAATGATTGTAGTAATTTAGTTTTATGTGTACATCATCCCCTGCAAATTTGGTGGTCATACGCCATGTCCTTTACGAATTACCGGGGCGTAAAAGCCCCAGGAAGCCCCAAAAAGTCCGGTCTAGATAGGGTTAAGGTGAATTTAACAGTTTATTTATTTGAGAGTGAGTGGAGCTCATTTTAAAAAAAGACTTGACATTTCTTTCCCCGCCCACCCCGTGTTACCCACGTTTATCAACAAAAACACTGAGGAAAAAAAAAAAAAAAACACAAACAAAACAACAATACTCACATAAATTTCCGCTCCGTAGAAGCCGTCCTGGTAAAGCACGCTGGAGGGGAAAAACAGACAGCGTGTCTGATTCATTAGCTCAGCACAGCTCCCCACCCAGTGCGACGCACCCCCCGTACACGACGCGTGTAGCGCTGCGGTGATTTATCGGCCCGCCCTCCCTTAAATCAGACTTTACTGATGGGGCAGTCAGTCGCGGAGGTGGGGAGAAATATGACACGGACATAACTCACTCCGACTCGACTGCCGGCTCTGAGGTCACGGCAACTGCACCGCGGCGAAAATGAGCAACGACACATTAAAGAGAAAAATAGAGCGATTTTGCCATCGAGGGGGTAAATTATGGACGGGGGGAGGGGGGGCAAAAAGGCAAAAAATTGTCTTTGCAATTGCCGCGAGTCTGTCACGGGCGATAGGGAGAGGGGCAGACAGGGTAGGGTCGCAAAGGAATGTGTCAGGTGATCATAAAGAAGTAAATTACCCCGAAGGGGTCGAGGGCTGAGGCAGGCCAGCGGACACCATTTTCTCAGAATCTCTGCCTTCCCTGCTGTGTCTGTGATATTGTGATGTCATAATGGCTGGCTGTGACATTCTGACAGCACAATACATGGGGGTGGCCGTGACATCACAACGCATGGGCTGCTGTGACATCACAATGCATGGGCTGTTGTCACATCACAATGGATGGGCAGTTGCGACAACACAGTGCACGGGCGGTTGTTTCCAAAAGGCTCCAAAGGTCCCCTCTGTTCTGTCTGTTTCTCAGATGCCGTTTACACTAAGCCACTTCATGCGTCTTAAGCAGATTGAATAGCAATCGGACAGCTAAAAGGTCAAGTGTAAATGGGTCGAGGACGCATCTGAGTGGGATTTAGATCTGATTTCTCAAACCACCGCGTTGAGACACATCGTGGCTGCAAAGTGCTTGAATGTAAATGGATCCGTCTGCAGAAGTCACATGATGGCACTGTGCTCCGCCCACAATATTACGTCTCCAGCTACATGGAGCAGGAGGGAAAATGTTGCCTGCCAATCAACTGACATTTATACTTCATGCGGGAGATTACAAATCAGACTGCTGTCAGTCCAACAAAGATGCACTGATTTAGCCAAGTGAAAAATGGAATGTGGATAAATCCTATCCGGATATCATCCACATACAAGATGAAATGACGTGTTTAAAAGGGGCTTTAGTGTTCTTGTGTATCTGTGCTTATGTGCTTATGTGAATTGAATATCTGCGTACATTAATATGTGCACGAGGGCAACTATGTAAAAAATATTTCTTGTGAAATTGTATAAAAATACCAGTATTAAAAGTTGACAATCTGGACATCTAACACCATGAAGTAAAATGAGGAAAAAAATCAAGCCAAATAAAGTTCAGAAATGTCTTGGTCCCAAGTCATGCACTGGTGTACACAGGTAGCACACACTAGTGCTGATGTGTGTTAGATTTGTATGCATATGTCCATGTGCATGCGCGTGTGTGAGTGTGCGTGCCTGCGTTTCAATGACACTCAGCTTGGGTGGTGTGACAGACCCTCTGGCAGAGGTGATTGATGGGAAATGTAGTGAAAGAGATGCATCATGGGAGAGAGCATGGCAGGTAGTGTTGAACGAGCGGATGCGACTCTAAATCTAAACGGCGCTCTCCATCCTTCATTGATAAAAAGGTGCATCACAGGCCTGTAAATCAGAGAGGCGATGTTGATGCGCGGCTGCTAGCCGTTTATAAGAAGCCAGATTTATTTTAGCTTGGCTCGGGCGAAGACGACCCAGCGTAGCGTACAATTCTCACCAGCCTATCATTTTTCCAAGGTATTTCCAGTTTCTTACCACTAAAACTCCACTTTTTTGACAGTTTTATTATAATTAACAGTTGTAAAAGTAATAAATAAAGTTAAAAACTGCATGTTTGCCTTGTACTTGCAACAGAACAAGATGAAGCCGAGCACGTTAATTACAGATTTTACAGTTTGCCAAGATAGCCAGCATTCATGCTATCTATGAACCTAGCCATGGTTCAAAAAGCTGGCGCAAGTTAGCAAACTTTTGACTTCAAACATGAATCTAACTGGACATCACTGAACATCCTGACTGCAGTTGCGCAGAGATTGGTTATTTGCCCGCGGAACCAGAAATACCCGAAATAATTGCAGGCCGGGAGGAATTGTGCAGTGCATCGGCGCTACACTCTGGTACTCACGCTCCGTAGGTTGGGAGGGGCGGGGGAGGGGGTGCGGTCCGGAAGGCATTGTAAATGCCGCGCCCCCGGCCTCGGATGTGCCCGCCCCTGTAGGCCGCTATCGCCGCGCCGGTGGCCGGGTAAGGGAAACCGGTTACTGCGGGACAGAGACACCTGTCAGACAATGAGTCCCTGTATAGATTTGTGACAACTCAAGAACAGGAGCCATTTTGTCTCCATCGTGTGAAACCAAGCCATTTCGCAAGACGGAAATCGTTGGATTTTTTCATTCTTTTCTCAGAAGGAAAGTGTCTTAATTTCAGGGGAAAAACAAAAACACAGCAAGCAAAGGTCCGGACAAGCATGAGAAGGGAAAATGTCCGGACAGGAGAAATGAGAAAACTGAAAAAAAACAAAAAAAAAAACAACACTCATTCACTTTCAGACGGTCCCCGATAATGCATTGGAAACAAAATGGCTCCAATACCCTCATGTCGTAACTCTCACTATCCAAGAAGTTTAGTCAAATGACTGCAAGTCTGCCCCCTAGTGGGGACTGATGTATAGACAAGGCAGAGACAGACACAGCACCACATGACACTGCAGTGTGTGAAGAGGCCATTTTCCAGCACTCTGTTCATACTCCATTCTGTCTAACACACACCCCTTTCACCACTCCTTCACCTTCATTAAGGACCCTCTCTTGCACCATTACATCTCTCTCTCTTTTTCCACTCACTTCTCCACTCTTCCCTCTCTCCCTCCGCTCCGATCCCCCTCTCCGCAGCAGATGCGGACAGTAAACCTGTAGCGCCGGGATGGATGGAAACACAGCGGTCCGTCGCCGCGGCGGAGATTTACGGCGCTGGATTTGGCGGATATCCCGCTCGAACCGGGCCGAGCCAGGACATCCATCACGCGCACTTCCCATTACGCTCACGCTCAGAGTTAATCAAACGCAGCCCCTAATTATTCCGCAGCGAGTCTGAGCACAAACAGGGGTTTTTATTCTTTATTTCCGTTCTGTTTCGTTAGCGCGACGGGGTCGAGGACGCGGTGGGTTTTGTGCTCGAGAAGAGGGAAAATGGGACGTTTCTCTAATTGATTAACAAGGCCGGGTGTCTCTCCTGTAACACCTGTCCTCCAGGTAACAGGGAGATTGGGTTTATGTGGACAGTCAGGTTTTAAACACTGCAGTATCACAGCCGGAGAAATGTAAAGGGATGATGTATGAGGTCCCAATGATTCTCACACCATCTACAGTGACAGATCAGGGAAGTGACTGTCTGAAGCCAAGTTCACACCGGATGCGAAACAAATTTTTTGCACGACAGATTACATTCAAAGTTGATGCAAAGACGTGAATACACGCGAAATGCCTTTGCATTGACTTTGAATGTAATCTGTCGTGCGAAAAATTCGTTTTGCGTCCGGTGTTAAAGCAGCTTAATACAGCACTGTGTGGGCATGTGTGTATTTGTATGTGTGTGGCGGTATGTGGGTATATGAACAAGCATTTTTGCGAGTAAAAATGTGTGTGGTGTGTGTGTGTATGTGTGTGTGTGTGTGAGTACGCTCAGTGTGTGTGTGTTTGTGAATAAGCACAATGAGAGTGTGTGTGTGTGTGTGAGTGTGTAAGAAAAAGAGTAAGCTCAGTGTTTCAATGTGTGTTTGTGTGTGTGTGTGAGTAAGCGCAGCGTGTGTGTGTGTGTGTGTGTGTGTGTGACAGTCAGCACAGTGTGTGTGCGATTGATATAAAGAGGATTTTTGGAGCGCAGACGCATTAGGGTTGCACTGTGGCTCAGGGGGTAGAGATATTAGAATGACAGACGACCACTTCATGCCACAAATGGTTATTCAGTGGTTCTGACTGAGAAGCTGAGAAAAATCTTATTCTCGTGAGAAAAATGAGCTGCATTAGATCAGGGAGACGAACCCAGGTCCTCCTCAACACCAGATACCGCAATTCTATTCTCCTTAAAATTCATATGAAATCATCAAATCTTGCCAGTACTGTGCGTGTGTGTGTGTGTGTGTGTGGGTGGGCGCGTGGGTGTCAGTTTGTGATTGGGTGGACAGGTAGACAGCCCCTGTGGGTGGACTGCATCCTCCACCAGACCTGCAAAACTCTCGACTGAAGCTGAAAATGGAGTCGAGTTTGATCGAATTTTCCCCATATAAAACTGATGGGGAAAAAAATGAAAAGAATCGAATCCACACTTAAGAAAGAAAAGTTTGAAAGACTGAGCTGGACCAGAATATCAGAGAGTTAGAGAGCGACAGGGAGAGTTTGCGTATCTGAAAGAGTCTGGAAAATGAGAATATCAGGGTGTTCGGAATTTACTTTTCATTTGACGCCACTTTCAATACTTTTCTACAGGGCTGCATGGAGTCACCGTCTGTACTCTTCTGAGTGCAGGAATGACTGAGCGTTCACACACACACACACACACACACACACTTACACCTGTGGACAATGTGCAGTCATCAGTTAGCCTGACACGCATGCCTCTGGAATGAGGGAGAAGACCCGGAGTAAATTCCAACTAGAATGTGTTTTTACTCGTAAAAAGATGTCTCCCTTCCAGCCCCCTGCCCTGCCTAACCCGCGGGACGGACGGACAGACAGACACACAGGCACATACGGAGAGGCACCAGTGCAGGCCCTGAGTAGTAAGTATGCAAAGTTTTGTTAAGATCATGCAAACGGTTTTGGAGTTATGCTCTGGAAACGAAGTGGGAACGCCAACGGGAACCGAGCCTAAAACAATATGTCTCCCCTCTCCCACAGAGAACTCAGAAGGTGCAAAAATTATAGATATGTATACACAGTTGCAATCAAAATTATTCAACCCCTTTTGCAAATTAGGTTTACTGGCAAAATTTACAAACTTTCAGCTGTTTGCAATGAACAAATCAAACAAGAATAATTTAAATGGCTCAACACAACAAATATTACAAGCGTCTTCTCCAAATTCAACACAAAATGCCACTTTTAATAACTACTGCAGGCTCAAAATTATTCAACCCTTTCATGACAAGCATCTTTGCTACTTAGTAGAAAACCATTTTGCCGCTATGACCTGCTGGAAATGTGATGCATAGGCAGACAACAGCTTCTGTCAGCATTCCCAAGGAATCTTAGCCCAGTCCTCATGGACACTGGCCTCCAGTTCACTAATATTCTAGGGTTTGCATGCTGCAACTGCCTTCTTCAAATCTTACCAGAGATTTTTTATGGGGTTCAAGTGAGGCGACTGTGACGGGCACTCTAGAATCTTCCCGGACTTCTTCTGAAACCAAGCCTTGGTGGATGTTGAGGTATGCTTCGGATCATTGTCCTGTTGGAAGGTCCAATGATGCCCAAGCGTCAGCTTCCCTACAGACAGCATGACATTTTCTCCTTGGATATCCCGGTACTTGACTGAATCCATCTTGCCCTCCACACTTTGCAGGTTTCCAGTGCCAGAGGAAGCAAGGCAGCTGCAGAGCATCAAAAAGCCCCCACAATTCTTCACTGTAGGCAGGGTGTACTTTTCAGCATATGCTTCTTTATTCCTCCTGCAGACATACCACTGATTCATAAGCCCGAAAAGTTCCAGTTTTGTTTCATTGCTCCACAGAACAATATCTCCAAACTTCTGTGGCTTATTTATATGGTTTTGAGCATATTGGAGCTTGTGCTTTTGGATCAGTTGTGGTGTACGTCTCAGAGACCTTCAGCGTTTAGTATGCGCCCTACTGTGCAAACTGAAACCTCAGTGCCACCTGCCTCTAAGTCTTGCTGCAGGTCTCCTGCAGTCAGTCGAGGGTTTTTGACCACACGTCTCCTCAGGAGTCTGGTGGCAGCCATTGATAGCTTTCTGCCACATCCTGGTACTGTAGCCTCTCTTCCTTTAACTCTGAACCTGCAAACTATGCTTCCAACTGTATCTCTATGAAAATTCAGTGCCTGTGCTACCTTTTTGTTTCCCTTTCCTTGTTTGTGCCAGGCAACAATCTCCTCTATTAGCTTTCTGGACAATTTTTTTGACAGCCATATTTCTAATATGCAATCAAATTTCACCGTCAACAAACCCCTAGCGAGTGCAAGTATTTGATGTATTCTATCTCAAGCAAACCTGATGCAACTAATTAAGCTCTTGAGTAGCTGCATTAGGTGTGCTTGAAGCAATACCTGACTTGCAAATATGCTCTTATGACGGATTCTATTCGGGGGGTTGAATAATTTTGAGACTCCAGTAGTCATTAAAAGTGGCATTTTGAGTTAAATTTGGAGAAACCACTTGTAATATCAGTTGTGTTGAGCTATTTAAAATGTTCTTGTTTAATCTGTTTATCACAAACAGCTGAAAGTTTGTAAATTTTGCTATTAAACCCAATTCCCAATGGGGATTGTATAATTTTGATTGCAACTGTATATATATAGAGAACACTGGATTGCTGATGACATCATGTTTGCATTACCTGAAGTGAGGCAGCTGGCCGCCATATTGATACACCCAATCTCTTCATTAAAATGAATGGTTTCCTATGAGGCCATCTTCGAATAAGTTGAAATAATCTTAAAATGCCGAGATATGTTGCTGCTTTCTACAGCAATATTCATTTGAGGGGCTGTAATAAAACGTTTCACGTGTAAGTTATCATAGAAACTCGAATTTAGATCTTCAACGGAGAAAACCGCGTTAATGTGCTAGCTAGCTAATTAGCTATCCCGTTGACTTATATGGACCGCTAATTTAAATCGAACACGAGCAGTCGCTAACTGTTTTCCCTCTTATGAGTGTGCCTCTTTTCCCCCAAAAAGCACATATTGCACATACGCTCTGCACAGCAAAACCAAAATAACACCGACTCTCAGACAAATGTTTTAGAAAACGACGTTTGTGTGCAGGCAAAAATGCATGGCAGTCTCCGTGCGACTTTTACTTCCGGGTGTATACGCTGCCGGAACAGTTGCTTCAGTTGAGCGTACCCTGTCAGCAATCTAGCGTTCTATGTCTATATTGATGGCAAAAATGAGTGCGTCACATGGTGTTTGGAATATAAATCCTATTATGCCAAACAGTATCAAGAATTTAGAATGTAAGTACATGTCACAGGATGTGCAGAATATAAGAATGCTGTTGTGCCCAAGGGTGTCAGAATCAGAGAATGTTAATACTAGACACTGTATATCACATGCAGTTTGGCCTCTGTACCTGCATAGAGTTCAGGACCATAGACGGCTCCCACAACTGGATTGAGTTTCCAGTCTGCAAGAGAGTTGAACATAATTAACCCATTAAACCCCAAGGCTTCACAGAGGTGGACAGGTTCTGAACTTCAGCAGATCATTTCATGTCAGCTTCAGGAAGAGGAGAAGGGAATGAGCTGTAATATCACTGAGCGCGCTCACATCTTTTTAATCTTTTATGTGACCAGGAGAGAACAATTTATGTTTGTCCTTTTCAAAAAAAAAAAAATGCCAGGGGATTAATGCTTGATTGAACAGTTGCAAGTAGGGACCGTGAGAGAGAAACCGCAGTACAGCTGCCAGTCAAGGAACCTACTTCTGGACCATCCTGCCGCCCAAGTGTGTGTGTGTGTGTGTGTGTGTGTGTGTGTGTGTGTGTGTGTGTGTGTGTGTATGTGTGAGGTTATGATGTCCTATTTTCTTAACAAATATATGTCACTTAAATGGGCATTTAATCATGTACCCCCAATTCTTGAAGTTCTCTTAATTTCTGGGTGATCACCATGGCGACAGTTTACCGTTTACATAAGGGTGGCACACCTTCTTGTTTGTCATTATTCTTGCCGTTGCGTTGTTTACCTGTTTACAAAGACAAGAGAGCACATATTTAAAAGATAAGCACACATACACATACACAAAAACACACACACAAACACACACACACACACACACACACACACGTGCTTTACTGCATTAGTGGCAAGCAGGACAGCTTAAAAATGTAAAATCAATACCTGCACAGAAAGGCACTCGGGAGATTAAACTGGACATCAGGCATAAACACCAGACGAAGCAGGAGAACTCAGGCCAACATGCATTCAGTAAGATTTTCCTTTTAATCCAGGCTATGTGCTTCTACACCCAGTCCTCCCACTGAGAGCCCAATGTGCAGCTATGAGCTTTCACCAGCAGGGGGCAGTAGAGGGAGAGGAAGAGTGATGGCAGCAGGAAAACAGCAGGGAAAGGAAAGCACCTCAATCTTGCGTCCCTCTACGATTGTACCGTTTAGCTTCTCCCGCGCACGCTCTGCGTCTTCGTTCGTTTCGAACGTTACAAACCCAAAGCCCTGGCCAGAGGAAGGAGCAGGGAAGAAAGGAAAGAAGAGGGATACAGGAAGAGAGTGAGAGGCAGCGCTAAACACAGAGAAGGCAGACAGCAGGCTAATTAGCAAGGCGCTAGCTGGATAAAAAGAAGAGAGCAGAGGGAAAGAGAGAGATTCCTGACCCAGTGACGCCTGGTTACATGCAGTTTCACACTTCTATTGACTGCTAAGACCGGGCTCTACATTTCTACAACACTATTGTAAGCATTTTACAATGTGATATGCTGCTTCACAGATATTACTGTTACACTGAGTTGGCTCAACACTAGCACTTCCTGTGATGAAACCATAGAGTGTATAAAAAGATGGACGGAGCACCGGAGTCTGAGAAGTGAGGCCGATGCGGAAATCTCCTAAAATTGCATTCTATTTAATGGCCAGCAGATGGCGACGTCAGTGGTTGCAGAAAGAAGTTCAATGCAATAGAAGCCTATAAGAAAATGACCCTACTTTCCTCCCTGATTTCTTATTCAATAATGATTTTCCACATTACTTTATGGTATCTATCTCAATTTTCAAGTCTCCTTCTAGATATCATGATTTTTTTTTTTTTTGTAAATTATGGTCCCAAATAGACTAGAATGAAGGATGAAGCCAGAATATGCTTTAGGGGCGTGGCTATCCTCTGGTCCTCGTCAGATACGGTCAGATCCACCCGTGGATCCACCCCTCGCTCCTCCCTGGATCTTCAATTCATGCTCTCGTCCACCAGGAATCACATCCGGTTTCAAAATGACAAAATGGCGCTGTTCAAATAGCCAAAATCGAGGCTTCCTAAATGGTATGCTGAAACCAATGGGTGCTGTCATGGTTGCTTCGGCCATCTTTTTATACAGTCTATGGATGAAAAATTGGGATGGATGAGTGTACACATCACTTCCTGTGATGGACCGCGGGGGATGAGAATGTATAGTCACAGCTATGGAATGGGAAGTGAGTATACACATCACTGCTGGTCATGAATGTAGTACGACAGCGATGTAACGGACTCGGTATGAGGATACACATCAGCTCAGTGACGGGACGCGGGGGTTGAGTTTGTACCATCGCAGAGATGGAAACGGGAGATGAGCATATGCATCACTTCCTGTGATGTAGGGGACTGAGTACGCACTCGGGTTCACTGACCTTGGAGCCTCGCTCATTAAAGATGATCTCCACATCCAAGATCTTCCCAAATTGCTGCAAAAAGAAAGTAGGAAAGAGGGGAGCGACAGAAAGAAAGGAAAAGATCAGCATAATCACTTCCATTTGGGGAAAAAAAAAAAAAAAAAAATTCCACTCCAGTTTCACCCTTTCATGAGACACACTGTAAACGAGAGTGCAGAGCGCACAGTATGTGGACTGTGTCTGAACGCCTACTTCTGTCACCCTCCGCCATCAAGATGATGCTCATTTTAGCCCTGTTTTAATGCATTTTTATTTGCCCTTTCATCAAAGGAAAAAAAAAGACAATAAGCAAACAGTTTCCGAACGCTCCATTCCCAGTTTAAGGGGTGATCTGGGGTTAATTGAAAAATGACACCAGGAGACAACTCAGAATTAATCTAAAGAGGTATATGTAATAACCACCAAAAAAGATACAAGTTGGCATTTTTCTGTTTATGCAGTTGCCATGGTAACCGAGCAAGCTCATTAAATATGCAGAAAACTTCTGGTACCAATTCCTCTTTAACTCTATGATATAATTCAGTTTTTCTTTCATCATTTAAAAGCAATTGCTTATCCAAATGCAATGACATAGCCATTCTTTGCCCAATTTATCAGTTTTGTGATTTTGGGGCATTTTACTCAAATTTTGAAATTATTTTGCGCAGAATCTGACGAATACTCAAAATATTCAAAGTATGTAACAGATAGGCAAAATTTCCCTATGTCATTGCATTTCTAATGAAGTAAAGTACCTACAGCCCAAATTTCACTGATTTTCAATGATAAATAAAAAATTTATGGCTGCCACAAACATGAGAAACGTGGAAAAAGTAATGCCTTAGGAAATCAATGGAAAATGCATTAGACCACATTGAAAAGTTGCGTTCAGTCTTAGTCTGTGGCTTACACCCATTTCTCAGACTGTAGTATCTGATTATTCAAATGTTTATCACTTTCCTGGAGTGAAAAGCATAAATTTCATCATCACAGTTGCTTTTAACTCATGATTTTATTTCAAAATTCAGTTTTTAATCCTTGTAGCAATTAGTGATTATTAAAGGTGGGTTATTATAGAATATTTTTATTCAAAAAAATTTTGGGAAAAATGATCAAATTTTGCCCATTTAACCCCAGATCACCCCTTAAAAAGTAAACATGATTCTGTCGCTGAGCCACATGACCCCAACTCAAAGCAGCGAGATTCTGACGGATTAAAAAAATAAGCAGATAATGACTTCGATGCTGGGCCTCCTTAATTTATTTGCCTTTCCGTCGTACCGCGACTGGGGGACGGCATCTCCTGGGGCTAGCCAGCACGCGGGCTCGATTTAAAAGGCGCTCGCCTTTGGACAGTTCGTTAGCAGGACAAGGGCAGGCGAGCAAAGCGGAAGGACTATAATGAACGGAGACACAGCGGGTTTTAATTAGCATCCACGGCGCCGCGATTTATTTCATTGGAACTAATTACCGCCAGGCGACTGGTGTCGCTTCGTTTCGGCACAGCGGGAAAAGGGATGGGTGGCATCGATCGCTTGTCCAGGCTGCTAATCAGGCTCGGAAGAGACGGATTATATCTGTCTGACCGGTCAAAGGGAAACCGCAAGACTTCTTTTTTTTGTTTTGGGCGGCGCTGTTGGGGGTTAAACTGGGTAACCGGCGTCCTTATCCTACCGTGACTCAGACTGACGCAGCAAAGTTAGCCAGAGTTCCCTACTTACAGAGCAGTTGAGAAGTACTTAGACTGTGACAATTTTTTATGCCTTCTGGCACAGAACTCCAGCATAATGGATTAGAAAACAATGAATGTGAGCTTAAAGTAGGGACTGTCAGCTTCAATTATCAGGGGCTCTTTTTTCCCTACACATATTTACATTTGGACCGTGTTGGCATCGCAGTCCATTTTGTAAGGTCTCTTCGTCCAGATACTTAGAGCTGAGCCGTGGCTGGTTGGTCCGATGACCCCTCATCTCGTTCCCTCATGGCAAACGCACATTTATAGGGAATCGCAAGCAAAACATCTGCTGCATACATCCCTATAATACGCTCAATCTGTCCACAGTGAGAGGGTGAAGTGGTGTTCGAGAGATGCGAAATTGCAAAATCAAAACTGCAGGCCATCTGGTGCAGCGGGATACTGGACATGTTGGGTTGTCGGGGTACTGACTTCCTCATGGACTCAGCTGCCCACCAATCACGGCTCTAACAAGCCCAGGGCTCCCCCCTGGAACAGCCCCAGACGCAGGCCGACCGCTTAATGACCCCCGTCCCACCACTAAGAAGAAATACACATCTGCAGGCATAACTCTAGGGCCAAGACTGGCTCCAACATTCGCCTCACACTCAGTCTCTTCTCTAAGTACCCAGTGAGCGAAGAGCAAGAATCCGAAGTTTAAACAAGACCACACGGCTGGAAACATGGCCGCCTGGTGAAACTGCCAGGCCCAATAAACCTCTGCATTAAGTTTGAAAAGAGAAGACTCTCAGACTGAACCATTTTGCCCCACAAACAGTTTCCTTTGTGGATGAACACAGCAGCTGCTAGGGACTGTTCCTTTTGGCAGCGCGCTGGTGGTGACGCGGGGCTGGGGTGGCCACTTATGTGCGAACAGACAGGGCAGAACGCAAAACAATTGACTTACAGCCCTTTATTGACTCAAACTTAATGAGCAACAGTAAATGGTCAAAACAAGGGAAAAAGCCAAACTGAAAACCTACAGCTGAGGTGATTACAATGACCACAGCTGCGGTCCTTCCTGTACGTACAGCTGGTGCTGCCCTCTGGTGGACAGCAGACAACATTCCCATCCTGCCATCATAAGTTTTACAAAGGATAAACACACTCACGCCATTAAAACACTTCCGTGACAAAGTTTAATACAAAAACGACAAATGACCAGGTCTTTGATCAGCCCTATTTATATATTTGATACCATCTCCCACTGCACCCAGTACTCATGTAAGCTTTATGAGTGAAGTATTGTTGGAATTCATCCAAAATGATGAAAGATCAGTTACATTGATCATAATTTGATTTGGCACATTAGACACAAAGTGGTGCGTGTCCATGTTGTTCTCATAAAAGGACTGTAATTCCAATATCATCCACCCAATTTTAATGCGCATATCCTCAAATTTAAGCAGTATGTCTGCACTTTGAACTCATGTTCATTATTTATTTTCAACTCCAATATACTTCGGTAGGCAAGTATATTAATGTCGTCAAAATCTAAATATTCATGGATCCAACTGTATATCAGAGCATTTACATTATAAATTTTAATATTACGTTCCCATGTGGTTCTCAAGGATAATAGGCTGTGTTTATCTCCATACATTATCATTTGAGCACAGATTGTGACAATGTTCCTGGAAGTGGTGGCGTGATGAGCATTCAGAGCAGAATTCCACTCTACCCATAAATCACAGTTGATGAGTACGTCCGCCACATGAAAAATGAGAGTATATAATAAAAAAAAGAAATCCGCAAACAGAGAGACTCGATGCGAAGGATACATGCTGTTCTCGTTATCCTTAGAGTCTCTTTGTTGGAGCGTTTTGCCTTTTTTGTCGCCGAAAACATCCTTTTGTTACATGGTTTAAGAAGCTTGTACTCCAGTCAGGAGGAACAGAAGAAATCTTGTATTCTGATACGCATCAGTTTTTGAGAAGAACTTCAGCCGAGCATCATATCAGAGAGGGGCACACTCACAATGCGCTTCTCAAACAGTGAGGATCACAGCCGAATTGGGCTGGTCCTTCGTTGACTCCGCAAATCAGTGTTCCAGAATGAGATTGTCCAAGTAACTAACTACATCATCAAAAAGGTCCCATCCTGTGGGCGTCGCTCAGAAACTTCTTGGAAGACATCGCTGTTAAGTATTTATAACCTACTCTATAAACGAAAAATTTGCGCCAGCGGGCACAGCTAACTTAGCTAGCAAATTTATGAAGCAAATATTGTGTAAAATACAGTGTGCACACTGTTCATCGCAGAGGTATATTTCTTGTAAACCAAAATGAACATTTTAAAGTAAACTCAAGGGTTTTGGGGATTTATAAAAGTTCCCAGGACTACACAGTGGCCTCGTTGTAATTTAAAATTCAGACGAACGCGCTGGATTGCAGGTCAGCTTGGGGATATACTGATTCAGTATTCAAAATTTGCCAACAGTTGGGGCGCCCTGGTGGCTCATCGGTCTAAGCGCGCGCACCATAAAGGCTATGTCCTTCCTGTGGCGACCCGGGTTCGATTCTACCTCGGGTCATTTGCTGCATGTCTTCCCCATTCTTCTCCCAAACTTTCCTGTCTCTCTTCACTGTATAACTATCAAATAAAGGAAAAATTCTCCAAAAAAAAGAAAATTTGCCGACAGTGGGCGGCATTTTTGAGCTGAAAACAAAGGTTCATCTTATTTGGAACAGCTCCGATGACGTAGCAGCCGAGAAATGCAGCCTACCTGAGCTCAAGCCTTCATGTTTGAGAAGCACCCAGTGGGTGCAGTTCTGGGGTCGTCTCATCTCCAGTGCTCCGACCGTAAAAACCTTCCCAGGTGAACAAGCACCAATAGAACAGTTCCCATTACGCATCTGTTCGACGAGCTCGCCTGCTCCGCCAACAACTGAGGCTGAACACTCAAATGGGAGGTGTAGACATTTTAAACATTAAAGAAACATCTGTTCCATTTTTATCCTCCTGTTTTTAGCCGTTTTTATCGCTGATTCCGAGCCTTCCTTTCCTCCCACCTCGGAACGCCCAGTCGTAGCTGCACGTCCGTCTCTCCTCGTCACTTCGGTTAACGCCCACGCATGAATTGCAGATTTAATCAACGGAACCGGTTCTTCATGAATATTTATAAGGAGGCCACTTTATTACAGTTGGCTCAATTGATATGGCTGTAAAAATGATCTTTACCAAAATGCAATTTGATTGATTGGCCGATCGGCTGATCGAAGGGCCATTTAGCGGGGATGTAATAATAATACCAAGTTTTGGATTCCTGAATTTTAAAAAGGCCTTTCAGCGCAGATTACGGATACAGCAGGCACCATGAAAGGCTGCTTTCAGAATGATAGCCACTGAGAAACACTCTAACCACCCGTGACCACGCACTTCATGGCTGGTGGGTGGAGGAATGGGGTGTGGGTGGGGCTCGGGGGGTCTTGGGGGTGGGGGTGGGGGTGGGGGGTCAGAGTCATCATCAGATGGCTTCCCCGTGCATGATGGGAGTTTATCCCAGGTCTAATGCGTGAATTCTTTAAATTTTCACACTTCATTACACTACTCAATACCACCATTTCTGTGTATTAATTTAAACACTGAAAATAAGATTAATAAACTAAAAAAATCTGAGGAAGGTCAACATACAGTTGCACCCCACCCCACCCCCACCCCCCCAATCGATCTTTTATCCGTTTCTTGACTAGAAAGAACTTTGGACTTGTTTTGGGAGGGCATTGAAGTGCCTTGTCCCGAATGCCACTCTATACCCAGGGCGCTGATCCCCAAGTGCACACTTTGGTGATGTCAGCAAAGAGTGGACCTTAAGTGCGCTAGTGCTCGAGGCCTCATGGATTTAAAAGTAGCACTAGAGACTCAAAAAAAAAAAGCAGCACTCAGCTATTAATCACAAATTGTTTTTTATAAAAGTTTTAAAGTGGCTACACATTGGTTATCTACTTAATGCGACACTTAATCACAAGTTGGTACAATATAAACGCATTTGATTCTATTACTCAGCGTAGTTTTGTTTCCTTTTCACGTTTGGCGGTCAGTCATGCAGGACTGTGGGTTGTGGGGGTGATGTGGGCCTTGGTGAGCACGCGTTTGAAACACATGAGCCGTTTCTCAAAGCGTAGGCTGCAGCCTTGGTTGGTTGCATATCTAGGCAGCTATGTCATCGCAGTCTGTTCGATTGCGAAGGCGCCTCGAAATACAGCCAAGAAATGCAGCCTTCATCTAGCCTGATATCAGACAAAATTGTCGACTCATTTACACTCCCTTTCCACATTGACAATTCCGTCCGATATCGAGGGAGTTGAAGGCTGCATTTCTCGGCTGTATTCGAAGGCGCCTTCAGAATGGAACAGCCTGCGATGCCGTACCAGCCCGGAAATGAAGCCGACCAAGACTGCAGCTCACACTTCTAGAAACGGCAATAATGTCACAAAGGACACCCAAAGCCGGTGGTCTCCAACCCTGTTTAAGGAGATCCACCATGAAAAATCTCTAAGCGGTAAATGACGTGTGCTTTGCTTTGGTTGGTGTGAAAACCTTCAGAATGGTCGCTCCGCAGGAACAGGGTCGGACACCACCGCCCTAAGCCCTTGCGGACTTCGCAGACAGGCGCTAACGCTCGCTTTGAGGGCGCCATTTTGTTAGCAGAGACAAGGCGACTGAGGAGCGGCGCTCACCCCGAACATCTGCTGCAGGTCGGGGTCCCGGAAGCGGAAGGGGATGTTGGAGACGTGGAGTCGTTTGGGCTGCTGCTTCTCCGGGGCGTCCGACTGCTGCAGGCCCAGCTGCTGAGGGCTCTCCGTTTGTGTTACATCCTCTATGTGCTGGAGGGAAACAAAGGACAGCGGCACTTCAGTTCCCACCTCAAGTCAGTCGGCTGTCCAGCTGGTGAAAAGCACAGAAAATAATCAACACTGACAACCAAGGAAAAGATGTCAGTCATTCCTTACACTGCCCTGCTTGTAATACTGAAAACTTGAGCCACAAAAGATAAAGAACAGTAGTGAGCGTGTGAGTTTAAGTCTTTAGAAGTTCGAGAAAAGATTCACATTCCACGAGCCGTGCTTTTGTATTGCAAGATCAGATGAGATCCAATTCACCCCTCTAGTAGAGACATTCAACATTAGCACAGTCACTCCACTGGAAAAACCCTGCTTAGAATGACCTAAAATGATTCAAACTTGGCTTTTTCACTCTCTTAGCGGGTTAACCTATAGTTCCCCATCTCCCTGGGATTCTAGTTAACTCGTCCACCAACCTGACCAGGTCTGACCAGCTTTGTCCTGCTCGAGACCAGATTTGGCTAGGCCACAGACCTGCTACAACTGGCTAAAACCAGCTTACACCAGCTCAGAATCCCGTCTGATCTCACCTGGACTCGCCAGCATCGAAACCCTTTTCTGCCCATAAAATAACAATAAAAACAACAGCAGCGACAACATCGAGTCCAGGACTGCAGGCGGTCTCGCGCCCTAAACTGGCAACGGGACAATGTCGTGAATTTCTCACAGAGCTACTTCCTGAATTGCAAAATCTGCCAGCGAAGACAAACATTTGCCAGCACAACGGGTGAACTGCCAGAACAGCTATATCACAGTCGCAATGCTAACTGGCAAAAAAAAAAAAAAAAAAAAAGTCCAACCCAAAACTGTCAATACAGGCATTTTGTTCAATGTAAGTCTTGCTTTTAGTACCTGCTGTTGGTCTTAACCGCAGGATTTAAGAAACGTCCCCACACCATTCAGATAACAGAGAGAATTTATGCATTACGCATCCTCGAACGGCCATTATCATTATTGTTAGACTAGCCGCGGCTACTTATTATGCGCAGTACCATCTCAAAGTGATTACCACTGATCTGCATTACAATTATTAGTACATTGCAGTAATTTAGTTGGTGTTTTTATCAAAAATGACTTACAGTTAATAAGTCGAAGCACCACAAGCAATATGGAGTTAAGGGCTTCGCTCAAGAGCCCTAAAGGCACACCAATCTCACCGCAGCTAAAAAGGGGCTTGATCTTGAAACTTCTCAGGCCCCAGCTTAGTACCAACTAAGCACCAAATGTACTCAAACTCCATCAACTCCATAAAAATATGGGCCCAAATATGGGTTTGTAAGATGCAGCTGCTGTATTCAAACCTGTGGAACTTCAGTCCTATTTTAAACGCTAGTGGAGACCCCAAGGTTTCCAACGATCCAAAATATGTCCTGCTGAATTACAGGGAAATGTGTATTAAATGATGTGCACAATCTAGATATTTTCCATTTGATGTCATGCTGTGGCCATAAAAACATGGAGTCCTGGGTAAGAATATTTCACTCAATATAAGTGTGATGCAGCATCAGTGAATTGCTGCAACCAGCAGATAAAGAATATGCACACAGCAGTGTCCAGCAATATGAAAAAAATGCTCTTTTAATTATGAACCAATTTGAAGGAAAACTTAAGTGAGAAAGTCAAAGTGTTAATAGCAAAGCAGCTCAAAAACCCAGTCAGGCTTAGAGGAAGTGTCCACACACCGCATACGCTCTCGACTAGAGTGAATTCATTAGCACAACTGAGCAGCATTTCGAGGCTAACGCTAACACGGCATCAGTCTGAACTTCGCATTTTCCAGGAGCAAATCCCGTTCTAACATGCAGGATTTATTAGCCTCACTCTGATGCCCTGTTTACAATCAGAGAACGGCCATCTTTATCTTTGCCCATTCCCTTTACTTATTGTGTTTTAAAACTGTTTTACCGTTTTTACTGTCTAATCTCATTGTTTCGATAGCTGCTGCTAGCAAAGAAAAGCAATTTCAAGGCCCACAATTGTTTCACAATGAGCTGCCGGCTTTTCGTCTCGGTCGATGTTGCCTACTTCTGCGACTTCATTTCTGCAGGCGCTGTAGCTATGCTACACCCGCTGCACGACACACAGGAAAGAGTACCCCAATCAGACACATCCTCATTGCATTTCAGAGCAAACGCAAGGCATTGACTGCTATGCCTCCAGCTGCCATAGCATCATTCGCCCTAAAAGTTGATCTTACGGCCCACATACAGCTGACTTTTGACCTGACGACCTCCGAAACCTAATCAGTTCAGCTACCCTCTGTGGGGGGGGGTACCGTATCTGATTTGGCGCAAATCCCTCTTCTCCTTCAGTAGATTTTGTGCAGACAAGATATTTGTGAAGGACGATGAGATAGACACACGGACGGGTGGACAACTGGAAAACAGTACGCCTCCTGGGCAGAGGCATAATATCGAATCGAATGATATCAAGAAAGGGGCTTTAACTTGACCTCGGTAAGCAAAAACAGAAGTGCCTAGTACATCATTAACATGCCTAAGTGCGGTTATTTCCAAAATCAAAATACTGCATAGTTTTCCCAGCACGAAGAAACATCATAATAGATGTTTCTGACTTGCAATGTGACAAGAAATCTCTTTCCTCTCAAGTAGAAAATATCACCATGTTATAAGTAGCTGTTAGCTTGACAAGTGAGAATTTTCTGAATCGATAGGCAAGTCTCGGAATGAGTTGCACTCCTCTTTCCTCGCAGGCGAAATTCTAGAGTTGCTAAACAAAAAAAGTAATGGAAATTGGATTTTTGTTCAATACAAAGAATACTCCAACCCTTGTTAGGACTGACATTGTTATTTTTGCAGCGTGCCTTTATCAAACTCACTATTCGGGAGCGAATGCAGCGTGCAGACGATTTCTCTTTTCTGGGTTGACGTATAGCCGAGTCCGAAACCTCAGCGGGCGCCCCGCTCTCATTCAGCGATGCCCGCGCATTGTCCCATAAGTGCTTGGCTCAGCTAGAGGCCGCTCCCGGTGGACCAGAATGGCAACTGGCTAAGTGAACTGACTCGACAGGGAGGGCAGCCAAGCAGGTATATTACACCCGATTAGGACCATGCCAGCTCGTCGATTACAGGGATTGCAGTGGGCAGTAGGTCACTTATTTATCCGTTTATTTCCCACCGCCCGCGCTGTTTTTACCCTCCCCCCCACCTTTCATTTTCAGCCATTATCTGATTGGTCGATGGCCGTTTGAGGGCTGGTGTAGCGTGTAATTCTGCCCAGCGGATCATTTTTCCCTGCCGTTTCTAGTTCCCTCCGCTCTCATAAAAAAAGGTTCCTTGGCGCACCTCCACTGAGGAGCCAGCTTTAGTTCTTTATAGCTCTTTATGGGACCCTCTGTCACAGGAGTGAAAGTGAAAGCTCCAAGACTGAGCCACTTTACCTGCAAAAAGAACCCATGAAATAAGCAGGTTTCCTTCAGGAATCATACAGGAGCCTTTAGAAACCATTTTCCCCCTTAGTTAAGTGTCAAATGGTATTGTTTGCACTACAGGCCAGCAACCTATACGAGAGGGATGATTTTTTTTTGATCATATCTTCATACGAAAATAATTTATTTGTGAATTACCTTCTGTGCAACAAACCTATAAACCCGTGAGCATTAGTGTGTGAGCAGCCGTACATGATTTGCCTGAGCATTTTAAATACAGCCTCAAAGTATACAAATCAATAGCCAGAACTTCAGTAGATAGCCATCGTAAAAGCAGTCAACAGACCTTTTCAATGTTCGCAAAGCTAGCAGATTATAAATTTTTGCAAATTTTGAAATATTGCCATACATAAATCGATCAGATTGGACATTTTTCAACATCCTGCATGTTGTTGAGTCAAGATTGGTTGGTTATTTGTGAGCCAAGACCAATGGTATCTGAAGCGGAAATGCCCAAGGGAAAACGGTGCACTAGCAACAATTACGGGATAAAATTGACAGCCTTGTTCAAGAGCCCAATGGCAGGACTGATCTTACTGTGGCGACTCTGGGTCATGAAGTTTCAGAGCTCCAGCGGAAGGCGTCAGTCGCTGAGCCATGGCCTCGCTGGGAAGTGAAACTCAGGGAGGGATACCAAGGTTCCACCGGGTTTTGGGTTGCGACTCACCGGTGTGGAGACGGTGCCCGTGAGGGCCGCGATGCCGCCGTCGGTGCCCAGCGTTTTGCCGGGCGTCTGCGCGGGGGTGTACAGGGCCAGCGGGTGCTCGGGTACGGTGCCCTGGCCGGTGAAGTCCTGCGCCGGATGGGGCGCCCCGAATTCTGCGTGGAGGCAGCTCTGTGGGGGGAACTGGGAGGGGGGGAACGGCTGGGCCATCGCTTCTAGAGGGGCGGCGGTCTCCTGGTTACCCTGAAAGAGAAGAACAAAGCGGATTGTGACGCACAAGCCTGTTGTCCTGTTCCAGCAGACTTCACCCATGATGTAGCTGCCGTTGGGCTATAAATCCTCTGTTGCATGACACTTTTCCTCTTTGCCTGCTATGGGCGGTGGATGAGTTTGGTTACTTTAGTAAACAGTATGCAACAAATCATTGGACTGGTCAGAGCTCCCCAAACCATTCTTTAACACTGAGCAAAATATCATCGCGGAGAATGGCACACAAGGACTCATGCAAGCACAGCAAACACGCACAGAGACGCACAGCACGCACAGAAACATGAAGAATACACACATACAAGATATGCACAGCACACAAACTGACATAAAGACACACACGCACAAGAACACTTTTAAAAAGTATGAATTAGGATTAATCAAAGGTGCAAATCGCTACAAACCCATTGAAAGAGTGCACATCGGGATGGAAATATCCAAATTTCAAATAAGGTGACCGCAGATCCCCAGAGAAACGGGCGGGAGGGCCGCAGGGTCGTCCCGCTAACTAAATAACCCCAGGGACCGGCTTCCATCCCCACGCTTCATCACAGATTAGACGAGCAGCGAATCTGCACTAATGAAGACACCATATTTTACACAGTCTGACTTTATAGTGTCGAGAGAACGGGGTTGGGAGTGTGGGGTGTGGGGTGTGGGGGGGGGATGTAATGGGAAAATCTCGTTCCCCCTCCTGAGGAATAAACGGCCGAAAAATCGTCGAAGCGAAGCATCTGACTGCAGGCTCTAGATTTAAATGCAAGCTTGGGCCGTTGATCAAACAGCTCTGTCTGTAAGTATTAGGACAGTGAAAATGTATAAAAATGGGCTGCCATAATTCAGTCGCCGTTTTCACAATATGCACACGAATATCTGCAAACTGAGGCCGGGAGTCTGTGACCTCACATTTGATCTATTCAAGTCCAGTGGGCAGTACCACAGAGCAAGAAAGCAAAAAATTTCATCACTGTCCAAATCTTATAAACTGCCCCGTAAGGCCCTAATTTATGGAGATATTTAGCCTGCGCTAAAGCTTTTAGCACATGCGAAACTAATGACACAAACAATGATTGGAGCAGAGGAAATACCACGGCCAATCACTGGTCGTGTAACTGCGTGCGCATGCTCTAAAAGTGTTTGTAAATGCAAAATGTGTGATGAGATCAGGCCCTGAGGCTGGTGAGGTGTGGCATGTGTTGTGGGGGACGAGGCTCACCTCTGACTTTGGGGTGGCTTGGGGGTCGAAGGTCAGACCTAAGGTTGTTTGTGCGTGCCCAGTTTCCTTACATAAATCTGGGCCATACAGACCCACAGACATGCATGCCAGGCTAACTGGAGACTCTAAATTGCGCGAAGGTATGAGTATGTGAGTGCATCCTGTGTGATTCCTGTGATGGACGGGCAAACTCTCACGGGTGTGTTCCTGCCTCTCACCCAATGCATGCTGGGATATGATCCAGCCCCCTGGCAAACCTGACCAGGAATAAACATGTTAGATGTGGAACGGATATCCTTATAAGTAAAGAAAAATCATACACTGAATTTAAGACAACGGTTAAACTCTGTTACCACCTCAACCAAACTGAGGACATCAGTCAACCTCTCCAGCAACTTAAACTGAAGACAACACATAAAATGCTAAAATGTAAATCAGAAGTAACTGTTAACCTGCGGAACAACTGTTAACCTCTACTACAAACTACACAGAACTCCGGTCAGCAGTTATCCATAGCTTCCAGACAACAAATAAACTCTTCTAAAATGTAAACCAAATCTCAGGACTACTGTTAACCTAAACAACAAACTAAACAGAACTCAGGACAACGGTTAACTTTTACTACAAACTAAACAGAACTCAGGACAACGGTTAACTTTTACTACAAACTAAACAGAACTCAGGACAACTGTTAACTTTTACTACAAACTAAACAGAACTCAGGTCAACTCTTAACCTCTCCAACAAACTAAACAGAACTTAGGACAACTGTTAACTAACACAAAGTAAACAAAACTCAGGGCAATTACTCAATCTCTGCTACAACCAAACACAGACCTCAGGACAGCAGATAAATGCTCCCACGACCCACACAGGTCAAAACCGCAGCAAAACTCTGCATCAACCAACAGCAAACTCAGGGCAACAGATTGTGGGACACCAACAGCAAACTCAGGGCAACAGACTGTGGGACCCAACGGGGAACTGAGGAACATGGAACAGTGGGAACAGGAAAGTCACTCTCTCCTCGCCTGTCACAGAGTTTCTCCTCATTAAAATGAGACTTCTTTTCTACCTTTGCAGCCGTAATTGTAAATTGCAAATGAATGTGTCAGTTTCAGGCCGGGAAAGCATATTTCACCGCTACACCTTACTGTGTGCATAAGGTACTGCCATTATTGTGCAGAGGAAAATATGCATATATGCTGAGGCAGTAATGTGGAAATCTAATAACGCATTCTGACAAATATCTTAACTCCCACCCAGACATATGCCATGAATACTGAATGTGCAAATTTAAACAAAAAAAAGAAAGAGATTTGCAAGGGGGGGTGAATGTCCTCTATTCTTTTCTGTCTCGGGAAAGGAGAAACAATACAGTTTGAAAATGAAAAATTTATTCATTAGCGTCTTACACGGGCGACAGTTGGTGGCACAGAAGTTCAGAGTAGTGGAGACTCATATTAAGTGTGTTTGTCACTGACTAAAACTACTGTGAAATGTTGGCCAAAAAAAAAACCGCACACGTTCATCCAATTAGGAGAAATGTCCATTATCTGAATGAAATGGCTGACGGAAAGCCTTGAAAGAGAGGGCATGAGCGAGTGAGTGAGGAAGAGGGAGAGACGGACAGAGAGAGAGGGGGAAATAAAATCAAAGCTCAGACAAAGAAACTCGCCGAATGTGAGTTGGAGAACACAAAAGACTAGGGTTTTCTACACACTGTATTTCATGTATAAAATGTGACGTATGGATGTCATACTGAAACACACTCAGCGCAGAGACACTTATGTATGTGTGTATCGACAGTGAGCACCATAATTCATTGGACAGTGACACGTTTTGGTTTTGTTGGCCGAGTCAATCATTGGATCTGAATCCAACTGAAAATGTATTTTACATACTGGTGGAGAGGACACTGAAGGCAAAAAGTCCCCAAAATAAGCAGGAAGTGAAGATGGCTGCCATACAGTACAGGCCTGGCAGAGCATCACCAGGGAAAATACCCAGCGTCTGCTGACGTCTGTGTGTCACTGACTTCAAGCAGTCTCAGGATGTAAAAGATCAGTGAACAAATGTTAAAAATGATTACATTATTCTATGTTCAGTAAAACTGTCCATTGTTTTTTTTAACTGCCCAAAAATGGGGACAGACTATGTGCAAAAGGTGCTGTCATTTCTAAACAGTTTATCCGTTTGGACTGAAAACACACTCAAATTGAAGCCGACAGGCTGCACTTTGACCCCATTTTCATCCTTTTACCCTGACAGTGTTAGAGCACAGAACCTTAACCCTTTCAGCGCCGTGGGCAACTATAGTTGCCCAATGATGTACGATGTAAAAATCAGACGCTGTTGAAAGCCTATCGTGTGGCAACTTGTTTAAAAGAGCTCCCGCAGGGGAGCTCTTTTAAACAAGTTGCCACATGATAGGTTTTTAACAGCTCAGGATAACTACATTTTTAATTCCTTGAAAATGTATTCAGCGCTCAAAGGGTTAAGATGTCACAGTCCGATGAAGTATAATTCTCACTGTACATACAGTGTGGATAAAGTATAGAGCAGGGACAGGCAGGTAGAGATGGGCAGCTCTGGGTTGTGTTGCTCAAACTCTATTCTCTGGGCTCTAAAGAGGCTCCAGCCCCCGCTAGCTTTTATCAGCAGGCAGAGCGAAGCGATGTCGCCCAAACAAGTCCCCATCACAAAAACAGAGCCCCCACAATCGCTTCCGCTGACGGACGGGCAGGCAGATAATATCTCCCATGAGCCAAATCATATTATCCTCAAACTCCGCAGGGCCTACCCACTTCCAAAACCCAACACCACCCTCATGCAGCAACTCTCCTTCCTTCCGCCCGCAAACCCCCCCCGCCGTGAAAACCAAATTGAAACACACGCCAACGCACTGCCAATTAGCTTCTGGTCCACAAGATGGCAGAACGCACAGAGGGATAGAATAAGGAAGAGAGAGAGACGGATGTCTCAACTCTGAAATGTAATCGTAGCGGAAACAGAGTAAACGACAGCTCGGGGATGCCAAACGTCTCTCCCTCTCTTTCTCTCTTCCTTCAATGCTAATCCTCCTTTCTCTCAGCAGCCACATAAGCGGCATGGCAGGGCGCCGACAAACCGACAGCCCCCCCCCTCGCCCTCCCCGAACCCCGTCCCGTCCCGGAGCCGACAGCTCGGGGAGCCGCGAACCGAAAATGAACCGGCTCAGGCAAAATTAAAAAAAAGGGAGAGAGGAAAAAAACCGCAGCGCAGTCACATCGCGGCGGCAGCGCGGCGCATTGTTTGGGAAGAGTGGGATGTCCCGAAGAATGAGTCAGCTGCCGAAACTCGGAGAGGAGGAGGAGGGGGAGGGAGGGAGGTAGCCTGTTACACAAGTCCCCCGGGGGGCGATAGAGACATCCACAAGACTTTTTTTGTTTTCTTAATCCATTTCTCTCTCTCTCTCTCCATCTCTCCCTCTCTCGCTCACTCTCTGCCTTGCCGAGTTTCAGGTGATGGGGGAAATGAAAGTATCGAGGGGTTGGGGATGAGCGGGGGGGGGGGTTTAGCCGCGGGGGAGAGAGAGAGAGAGAGAGAGAGAGAGAGAGAGAATCTTCATCTGCTGACACGGAGCCCAGCGGATCCCTCTTAACTCCAGTTATTAAGACCCAAACTCAACTTTGATTCATTACCCTGTTCAACCCAAATGCTTAATTAACTGCACTGCAGTACTTTAAAAAAAAAAACCACCACCCCCTTTTCCCGCCGGCATTTTTGGGGAGAAAAAGTTATTAACAATATTAATGACCCGTGATTCCCATCTCCCTAATGACGGGGGCTTATTAAGACTGATTTTCTGTGATAATGCAGAGATTCCAGCGAGAAAACGACGGCAACAATCTGGAATCCCCCCGGTGCAGTTTTTGGCATTTGGACAAACTTGTAGCGCAGGTGAACAGCACCGATCCGCCAACAGCACGAAGCACTCCACCACGGACAGACCACAGTACAGACACACTACGGCACAGAGAAAGACTAAACGTAGCCTACGGGCAAACTGACAGCACAGCCAAACTGGCAACAGTATTGACAGTGGGCCTACTTGCTAAAACAGTAACCCCAGTACTTATAACAGGCCTACTCCATATTGATCAATTCATCCACACATTCTTACAATTCCTGCTGACTCAGACCCGAGTCAAAAAATCTTTACCTTACAGCAGGGCAAACCAACTTTATTGAACTTTATTGAAACTTTTCTGTTTCTTTTGCAGTCTTGTACAACACAAACGGGCCCACACGGACAAGACTGAACTCCCCAGGCCTAAAGTGTTACCAAACTAAGGTCTGGTCTCATTACCATATTTTTTGCCACTCTGTGAGTGTTTGAGCACGTGAACGTGAGGTCCATCGTATCATCCCTCGGCCTCAGCGCCAAAAACGGCTTCTACATCCGTTTGACGACAGCGAGTATATCTCCTGTTTGTTTCAGTTCAGTGGCTCCATATTCCCCCCGAAAGGCAAATTTGCGCGCGGCATTAAAAATACGATTAATCACGCGATTATGACGGAAGTGGCGGAGCGAGACGATTTACTGTGAGCGGCGACAGATAAAGGCTGCGAGGTGATTACTTTTCGTCCGTTCCGTAACTGAATTATGTTTATGACAGCAGACAGCTAAATATCAGCGGGCTTAAGCTCTCGCGCGGGGGGTAAACACGTTCGGCGCGAGCGGAAGTCACGAAGGAAGAGATAATGACTTCAAAGAGAAACAGGAACGGGCTCAAAATAGAGAGAATGTAGCCTATGGCGACGGCGTAAATGATTTCGGAGTACAAGAGCAGGTAATAAAGTTGGCGCACTGCTGTGCGCGTTAGCACCGAGAATGAAAACAGAACCGCTGCCCGGCGTTATGCGCATCTAGAGAAATCCGTGCGGAAAACAAACATTAAGTTAATTAGCCATGTGCGTCCAACGGCCATTTATTCGGCGAAATCCAATCCAGTAAATCACCTTCTTGAAGGTTCAGTTGACCGACCCAGGAAGTTAGGTGCTGGTGGGGAACGACAACAACACACCAATCAGCTCTCAGTTTGCAGAGGGATCTTGAGGTGAAGTCAATGTGCTTGAAACATTTCTCCACCGTCTCCTCAAGCAGAATACTGGAAGTTTTGACGTCAACATTTCTGGGAAAAAAAGGTTCTCATCTCCACAGGGACATCCTTCCTCATTCTTCTGAAACCTTCCAGCACAGGAATCAGAGGCGCATTACGTACCAGACTGAGCCTTAACCTAGAGCAGGGGCTGACAAAATCTGGACCTCGAATCCAAATCCAACCCGGGTTTTTTTTGTTCTCCCGCGTCATTACCGAATTCACCGAACGAATTAGCGCTTCTGATTGGCCAGACTGCCTTTACACCTGACTCTCGGGTAAAGAGAGGGTGGAAAACCAGCAGTTCTCAGACCTTTGAGGACTGTGATTTGATAATCCCTGGCCTACAGTTCCTCTCGCACACACACACACACACACACACACACGCGCGCGCGCATGCACAAAGCCATAATCCAAGCACTGAACTCCAATTGTGACTGGAGAGCTGACGGGTTTGATGAGGGTTGGGGGTCACCATGGAAACCGCGCCGTCCCATGTCTCCCGTCAGTAGAGAGAGGAGGCGAACGGAGGGCGGTCGCCGTGGCGGCGGCTGATGATGGCTTTAATGAGCACCAGGAGGGGGTGAAAGGTCAGATTAATTGATAGTGTCTTGGGGGAGGGGTTATTGGTCACTACCCTTTACCCTCCACTAAAGATCATCTCCACAGGACCATGATAGTCCACTACAGGGAGCTCTCTTTATTTCAAACACTGGTGAGGGTCTGACGGCCGGGCAAGGGGGGGGGGGGGGAGGGGGGGCGGTGTGAGGGGGGGTTAGGAGAATAAACACTGCTGCTCTCCTGACCGCAGCTGGTTAATGAGAAAGTCGCTCCCTCCGTGTCGCATCGATCGGGTCACTCAGGAAAAGGTCAGGTTAGGCCGCAGAGGAAATAAGCAACACGCAGTTAAACCACTGATGGTGGGAAGTGGGGGGGGAGAAAGGGTTCCCTATCGTTTTTCAGATATTTTTTTCAAATACATAACATGGGGAATTACGGCAAAGGCTAAGATTATCCCCCACGGAAAGATAGGCGATACAAAACGTACTCTCGATTGGACATAACCTGTGAATCAAACCTAGGTTTTGTATTAAAAGCATATATAAAGTCAACAACGGGGAAATTACAGAGGAGAATCCGTCCGAATGCGCAGTAGACAAACAGAAATGGTCGCTCATTAGCGGAAATGTATCTAAGCAAGTACAGAGGAGCAACATTAGCAATATTCACAAAAGAAAATAGAAAAGGCCACTGCTGACCACAAAGGTTTATCGTCTGACAAGCGTAGAAGGGTGAAAGTTGGTATGAGAGCCCTACAGACAGGCAAGAATGTAGATTTCAGTGCCTCATGTCTTACACAGTATTTGAAGTTCGCTTTCTAAAAACCCTGCTGAACTGAAAGGCATGTAACGTGAAACAGACTACTTTTACAGCCAGAGAACTGAGTCACAAAAAAAATCTTTCAAGATCTCAATGTTACATTCCGCGAATTTCCGCCAGGGCTGCTCCCCATCAAATTTGCTTTGCATTGTGGGTCATCTGACGGCAAGCACACTTCTGGTTGGCGGGTTGTAAATGCATGTTATTAACAGCGAGGCCTGTGTTTTCTGAACTATTTCACGCAGATTTAAACCAGATACTGGTTACATTACGTGTGTTGAGATCGGATGTCACTGTGAGGCTGCGGAATACACATCTAATACAGGCGAAGCAAAGAAACTTCACCAGTATCTGGTCAGGAGTGATGTCACCACTGCTTCGGCAAGGCGAGCCATTGACTACAACCATTTAACGAACGTGGCCGAGCCGACAAGTGAGTCTGAAAAGGCCAGCCTGCAGCGCCCTTGCTGGCTAGCACAGCTAGATATCTGCATCCAGTCAAATTCTACTCTTTCCACGCTGCAGCGAAATAAATTGGGAGGGACAGCCGGTTTGGGATTATTGTTCGTTGCTCAAGCGCCTCCTGTTGGCCAGCCGGGCGCTCGTCAGTAAAATTCTAAGCTTGCACATGATCGGGTACCCTCCGCCCTCGTTCTGAACTTGCGAAGTTTTGAGCTACGAGTGTTAAAAGAAGCAGCGGCTGACAGGCGCGTGCTTCAGAGGAGAGCCGCGAACTGTCTTCGCTATCCCGAGATGGCAACATGGGGTCGCATACGAGCGAGTTTGTGTACATAGTTTGCTAATTGGGCATTCCAGATTCGGGTGGGATGGAACATGCCAAATTTAAAAAATTAAAATTCTATTCGTTATTCTGTACATACAACTGGCCCCCGGCCCCCGCCCCCTATCACCACCGTTACCCCGGACAAAATCCTCACCCTCGGTACCCACCGGCCCCTCCCTCTCCCACCTTATTGCCGATCTTATTTTTAGCCTAACCGCCAAGCCAACATCAGTGCCTTCAACAGGTGACAAAGGCAAAGTCAGTTCCCAGCCCATGTGGCCCATCGGGCCTGTGTTTAACCCCAGTTTCAGTAGCATGAAGTGAGGAGGAGTATCGCTGCTCCCCCTGGACGGGATGCTGGTCCATCGCAGGTTACCCCCAGCTCTTAGACAGGTTTCCCTGACTATTTGCTGGTACCCAATTAAACACCTGGGTAGAGTGAGGCAGTGTGGGAGTGAAGTGTTTTGCCCAAGAACACACCGGAAAAGCCGTAGCAAGGACTTGAACTCAGTGCCTTATGATCCGAAGTCAAGCGCACTTAATCACAGCGCCGCCACGGCCCCCTTCAACAGGTGACAGGGGAGAGAAAACAGTTGAAGGGATTGACTCATATGCCAACAAAAAAAAAAAAAAAAAAAACGGAAAAAACAGTTCCGGCTCTTCAGCAGTAATTCGATTGCATTCACAAAAGCCAGGCAGTTGGTATGAAAATAAAAAACCCAATTTTGACGTGCGGGGGAGCGGACAGGGAGGAGGACAGAGGGGGAGAATAATTTAGACGGGGGGGAGGGGGGGGAGATGGAAAAGAATGGGGGTGAGATGAGATGAAGGGCCGACGGACGTTTCAAAGCGACGGCCAGAGATAATTACACGCTCGTTAGTCGCCGTGACGACCGTCGGAAACAATTCAACCTGACCCGCTTTCCCCAACTCGGGACCGGTGAGATATTCCTGCACGACGATCGCTGTCTGAGTCATGCGATATGACACCCACCGCAGCAGGGGGCGTTCAATCACACTCAGAGAGGGGGCGTAGAGTCTCGGCCGCATACCTGACGCCAGCCACCTGACTCTCTTTATCGAAGCCTGGACTCCAGACTTTGATGGGTCAGTCATTTCAATCAGGTGTCTTTGTGCTGGTTTGAAACAGATATCTGCACATACAAAGACCCTTTCAAGATAGGATCGCACACCATTAAACCGTAGGGGCAACGATTCACTGATGTGGAGTATAAATGCTATAATAGTAATTACTGTGTTATTACAGGTTCCATATCAGCAGTGAGCACATATTCTCTGTGCTATCAAAGGACAGCAGGGAGAATATAGCGGGGGTGACCAAGTCGTGCATTCCCACTAATCGACCCAAAAAACTGTCCAGCAGTGTCAAGCATTCAACTTCACCAGGATTTCAGTTAAAGGCATCCAGTGCATGATTTTTACAATGAAAATATTGCAAAAATAACAACGCTAAAGCACAATTATTATGCACAAGTCGTCTCTCTTGTTGTACAACTTTGTCCAATTAGCACTCTTTTACGCGCTGTTATTCTTCAATGCGTTTGAAATGTATCTGGGCTTAGCTTTCATCTCTGGGTGTAAGGGCTGGGTGTTGCCACAGAGTCTGCAGAATTTGGCCACAGAGAAGGAAATCGAGGTGCTGACTCAGCTTTGGAGCCACTTTGCTCAATATTGAGAGCCATCAAAAATAAAGACATACAAACAGAACTGGAAGTCCGGTTTGAAGACTGAAAAAAGATGCGACAGGGCCGAGTTGGGGATTACGCATCTTTGAATGTAAGAGGGAAAACCACAGCAAGGCTATAAAGTCCAGCGCGCCAAGCCTTTAGAGAACGATTTCAAAATTGACATATGCCGATATAGACACAGTGTCAGACTCACTTCCGCAGAAGATGCGGAGAGACAGCGGGAGATGGGGGGGGGGGGGGAGGTGTAAGTGCCTCGGTTTTATCTCCCATATTCACACCACGCTGCTTTGTAATTGAATTTCAGGACTATTAATTAGAACATTCTGGAAGAGGAGAGACAGAGTCAGAGCAGTCTGCGTGGAAGGAGACTGGGAAATGCGCTGGCAAAAGCTAACGCTCGCCGCCATTTGCGACCACAAAAATCCTACACCTTTCTCCCAAAGAAAACATCTACTTTGGCGAGAGAAAATATCTTCTCTCCAAAATTAAACGCTCGCAGTTCCCCGCTTTCAGATCCTTCTTTGCACTTTACTATTTCAAATACCGCATAACCAACAGGAATTCTGAGTCGCAGGGCTAAAATCTGATGTGCATCACTTCAGACCCTGAATGATTTTACTCCCTAAAACAGCGGTTCTCAAACTCAGTCCTGGGGACCTCCTGTGTGAGCTGGTCTTCCTTCAAACCACAGTTTACCATCCCACTGTTCTACCAACTGTTCATTCTTCTCTCTTAGTTGTGTTTCATATTTGAAGGAATTATTTAGGAGCCAGTTATGATTCTTTAACTTAATCAATTACAATTTCCTCAGCTTTTTATGCAGTATTCATTTGCATTATGGTATGGTATGAGTATGGAACTCTTCAGGGCGCAAAGATAGTTCTGGCACAAAGTTGCTTAACCTCTTAAACTCTGATTTTTGCTTTAATACTGTAGGACAGCATCACATAAATATTCTGTATCTGCTGGTTGCAGCGCTTCACTGACGCTACATCACACTGATACTGCAAGAAATACTCACTCCCAGGACGCCACGCTTTCATGGCTGCAGAATTAAAGGAAATGGGAAATATCTAGATCTCCTGCATCATTCAAAACACATTTCCCTGTAATTCAGCAGGACATATTTGGGATCTTTGGAAACCTTGGGATCTCTAGTACAATTTCAACAAGGCCTAAAGCTCCACTGGATTAGAGCAGCAGCGTTTGACGAACCCATGTATGACATCACGGAGTTCGAGAGGTGAAAGTGCAATATATCCCTATCAGCATGCATAATGCAATCAAGCTAAATTAGCTCCTCATTAAAATTCTGGGATTGCATGAATAAAAACCAGCATATACAGCAGTCCCCCAGGACCATGTTTGAGAACCACTGCCCTACACCATTACGTAAATACATCATCAGGCATAAAATAGACATGCAGTCAAACCGTGTGCCATCTCCGTGCTCAACCTCGTCATTAAATGTCGGATATTATCCTGCTTGCACACTCACACCCAGCAAATGTTCATCCAAATCTTCAAAACGCCAACATCCTCAATTAAACTTTTTCTAAAAGCACTGTTTTTTAAACTACTGCCACAAAGTCTAGAAGATGTACGGTGTGTCCTGCACCCAGGGCTCGGTAATAAAAGGTGTAATAAGGGGTGCGCTGGGAACCCAGTTATGCTTGACAGAGTTTAAGGTCGTAACACTTTGGCCGGCACTTAAAGGCCCATCTCCAAAATAGCACAGGGAGCCGCTTTAACAGCTAGTTTCTTTTCAATTGCCTGAGTAGACCATTACCTGGCCGTAAAAGCTCACTGACAGGGTAAAAACACCGATCCGCCATCAAGCGAGCAGTCTGCAGACCCGCGAGCAGATTCACAGCAGCGCAAACGCTGACGGAACGGAGCGCACAGGCCGTCTTTACAAATAATCTAATAATGCTCACACAGCTCCACTGCAACCTGACACTATCAGAGCCAGGCAGCGCTGATTCTCATTCAGCTCTTCAGCGGTGCACGCAGGCACACACACACACACACACACGCGCGCGCGCGCGCGCACACATGCATGCATGCACCACATATTCACAGACACAAATACACAAGCATACAGACACACCCACACACACAAACACATGCATGCACACAGATACACAAGCATACTGACATCCAAACACAAATAAATGCACACACAAATGTGTATACGATGTATACACCCACACACGCATGCATGCACGCACACACACACACTCACAAACACAAATACAGAAGCATACACACGCGCAACCACACAGCCACAAAGACATGAGCACGCACACACACACACTCATACGCACACCACACACACAAACATGCTCACACACACACTAACACACACATGGGTGCGCACACAAACACACACACACACAGTTTCCAGCCAGTGAGGTTTAGGTATAATTCTTCCACACCTGGTCTCAGTGACTCCCTGAGGAGTTATTAAAAAGCAGCATTAATCAAGCAAACAATGAATGAAATATTAAACCCAAAATGCATCAAACTCAATGGGCCAGAGCCGCTACAGCAGCACAGAGGAACCCTTTCAAATCAGCAAGAACAAGCACCTTCACACAGCGAGTACAAGACCTGCCCGCAAGGAAATCTCAATAACAGGAGTGTTAGGGGGCTTTATAAAGATTCGAGACCATTATGAAGGCAGAACAGGCAGAGAGGACAGAGGGAGAGAGGAGCTGAAAGGAGGGATGAATAAGAGAGAGATGGAGGGAGAGACAGAGGAACACCTCTCCACAAACAGTGAGTAAAACTGTAAACGGGAGATTAAAATAAGATCGGGAGAGAGAGTGTGTGAGAGACAGACCGAGAGGGGGAGAGACGGATAGAGAGCGTGTAGGAGAGAGGGGGAGTGTGTAGGAGAGAGGGAAAGAGCGCAAGAGAGAGGGAAAGTGCGAAGGAGAGAGGAAGAGAGTGTAGGAGAGAGGCAAATAATGTAGGAGAGAGGAAGAATGCAGGAGAGAGGGAAAGTGTGTAGGGGAGAGGAAGAGAGTGTAGGAGAGAGGGAAATAATGTAGGAGAGAGAGGAAGAGTGTAGAAGAGAGGGAAAGTGTGTAGGAGAGAGGAAGAGAGTGTAGGAGAGAGGATGAGTGCAGGAGAGAGTGAAAGTGTGTAGGAGAGAGTAAAAGAGTGCTGGAGAGAGAGGATGAGTGCAGGAGAGAGGGAAAGTGTGTAGGAGAGAGTAAAAGAGTGCTGGAGAGAGGAAGAGTGCAGGAGAGAGGGAAAGTGTGTAGGAGAGAGTAAAAGTGCTGGAGAGAGAGGAAAAGTGCTGGAGAGAGAGGAAGAGTGCAGGAGAGAGGGAAAGTGTGTAGGAGAGAGTAAAAGAGTGCTGGAGAGAGAGGAAGAGTGTAGGAGAGAGGAGAGGAGAGAGGATATAAGTGTAGGAGAGAAAGGAGCAGTGGGGGACAGAGGGAGAGAGAGGGAGGATGAATATGTGAGTAAGTGTGAGCAAATGAGCTGTGTGTGTGTTTGAGAGACAGAGTGTGAAGGGGGAGATGGAGAACGCTCCTCATCAGGCGAAGGCCAGAACCTGCGAAACGTGTCGGGATAAAGACAGACCGACACTGACTGCTGCAGAATACACACCAGCCCAGCGCAGCGCAGCACGAGGATCTCAGATGGGACAGGCCTGGACCGAGAGGCGTCAGTGGACGAGCAGAGGACAGAAATCATCGTCAGGTAACGAAAAGCATAACGACAGCAGATTCACACCGTCTTACCCAATCAGACAAGCATTCTGGGATAGGGTACTCATCCGAGTAAGAATACAATGCAAGGATAGGGTACTTACCTGTGGAAAGTAGAGCACTGTGGAATGACAAGGTTACCTGGGAACAAGAGAGAATTCTGGGATAGGGTCCTTACCAGTGAAAAGTATGATGGGATAGGGTTCCTGCCTTGGAACAGTAAGGAATGTCGTAATGGGAATAAGAAGACAATTCTGGAATGGGGATCTTACCTAGAATAAGTAGAGAATTCTGGGATGGAAATCTCACCTGAGAAATCTGGGATAGACCCGGGACCTTGAAATGGAAGAAATTCAGAAATTTGCCTCTTACCTGAGGAGTGAAGCGGATGAGAGGAGGATGCAGGAAGGAGTGCGGTAACATTCCACAGGAAGAAAGAGAGAGAGAGAAAGAGAGAGAAGGAAGCAGGAGCCAAACATGTAGCGCAGCGTGACAGAGTGACTCATTCATTTAGCAGGGAAATCCTTCTCTTTCACACCCCCTCTCTGTCACTCCCTTTCTCGCTCTCTCTCTCTCTCTACCCCTCCCTCTCTACCCTTCCTCCTGCATCGCACTATTTTTGTCGCTTTGCTCAAGACTTTCCTCTCCCACGTCCCTCTCTCTCTCTCTCCCCCTCTCTCCCGGTGTTTGCAGAGACTCAGTTGCGATTCTTTGATTCCTTATCTTTGCTGAGGTATAAGAACCACTAAGACAGGCAAATGTAAATTCCCGGCGCATGTATGCACGTCTACATCTACTGTCTGTGTGTGAATATCAGTTTTATTTATGCGCGTCTGCATCACGTGCGTATGTGCACGCGTGTGTTTGTGTTTGCATGTGCTTGAGTGTGTACATACACAGTAAATCACTTTTATGCGCGCGGTGCCCTGCTTGATTGCATTGCCGGTGCGCGTGTGAGTGTGTTTCGTGCGCGAGCGTGTGTGCGTGTGTGTGTGTGTATGTGAGGGAGAACGTGCGCATTTTTGAAATCTCCCCGTTTTTTACTCCAGGATCACGGAGAGGGCCGGTATGAGCACACAGCGGGGGCACGCGGGGGCGGGGGAGAAATCTCCCGGGTGTGCTGACATCAAACGGCATGCCGAATAAAAAAACGGGAGGCGGCGTATAACGACACTGCAGCGGCGGCGGGCTCCCGGCGTTAACCCCTCGCGGTGCGCCACGCGCTGCCTTCAAATCAGAAGAGCAAGAGAAAAAGAAGTCTAGCGGCACGTCAACAGCAGCGCACGTGCCGTGCACAGAGATAACACTATAAACGGCTCATATCGCAAGAATCTTCGCCATTGTCACGTCTGGCTGTAAAGCGCTCTCATTCATCCGGAAAGTGCGTCTCCAAACAGTCTATAGTTTCGTACGTGTCAGTCCACCTCCGCTGCTATCCCCATCAATAATTAATCAAGCGCAGATTCGTGCACTTAATTAAACGTCAATTTAATTTCTTTGACGATCGCATAAACCGAAGACACTGGCGAAGTTCAGTGAAAGGGAATGGCAAATGAGCGCGCCCTCCATTCCGAACGGGAGAGGAACAGCGTGAGCCGCTGACATCCGCGGAGCAGTTATCGCCACTTTCTGCAACATGCAGTGATAATCACACTTTTTCTCCATATCCCAAATGATAACCGTGTGATTTCTGTTCGCGGTAAGACGGCTCAAAGTGCATTTTAATGGCTCTTTTACTCTGCTGTAATTTAAAACTCTTCAATTTCATCCTTTTAAGTAGCGGATATAAAAGTGACACCGGTAAGCGACACGGAATCCTAATGACAATAGCGTAAAGTTATTGTCTAGAGACGGCGCTCGACGTTTTGGGTTGTAACAGCATACATAAGAGTCGCCGGAGAGTATTCTTAATGCGCACCTCTTTTAGCCCACATGGTATCCAAGCTGGAAAGTAAAGTTAATTTAACAAAAAGCAAGCCTGCACCAATTAACTAGTTTTAATTAGCAAACCAGTTACTTAACCATGGGATTTAGAGTAGTCACCAAAAGCTGTACTTCTTTCCTCAGGAAGCTGGTATATAGATTGGGACACACACATGGGGTTGTGTGGCTTTGGGAATCATCATGTACAAGAGGTAATGCTGTTTATGCAGGAAGGAATTCAGTAATATAGATTTGGGCGAATGCACCAGGGTGATGGAATAGGTCATATCAATGGCCTCATGCAAGAAGGGTGTAAGTGACATTTTGCAAATTTTACAGGAGAGCCAAAAAACTGCCACAGCACCACCTGTTAGCTATATGCTGAACTATCCATGATAGAAGTATAGTACTTGGTGACCTACTGGGATGCCTGCTAGACATTTTCATAATTCTTCGTAATTTTGGAGATAATTAACAAAATGCACTTAAGCCCATTTAGCATGAGCGAAGATGACCATTTGATCACAGCTGCACCAATGTTAAAAATAGTGGCAAAGCCACTGTGCCCGCTTGGCCAAACATGGGTCAAATGGAACGCCCCCTATTGGCCGAAGTATCAGTCCAATTCCGCTCAAAATCGAACTTAGTCTAGACCTTATGACCATATATATACACATGTGAAATATGAAAAGGATCGGTGAAAAACTGAAGACGCTACAGCGCAGCCAAGCCAAAAGTTTACTCACGCACAGATGCACGCACGACAGACCACCACTAAAGACCCCGAGCCCAGCATAAGCCCCTGTGGGCCTTTTGGCCAAGTGGGCTAAAAAGACATTTTAACCCCATTAGGATAGGAATTGAGACTCCAGACTTGGCCAGGAGATGGGCTAGTCTCAATTATTCCAAAACAACCAAAAAAGTCGTTTTTGACCAAAGTGTCACTTACGCCCTTCTTGTGTGAGGCCATTGATATGGTGTTTACTGTGTACAGTAGTGTGTCAGGATTGGGGTGTGCAGACGAGATCTGGTATATGGTTTGGGCGTATAGTTTTGGATATACAGATTTGGATGTGCAGATTCAGGCAGATGGATCTGACTGCCAGGATTACAGCTGGAGGATGGTCGGTAGGTTACTTGAGGACATAAATCTACCGCATAAATACTCTCCAACACCTCAAAAAAAAAAAAAAACCACACACACACTCACACACTTCCCAGAACCCTCCCCTGAGGTCTTGCTTCAGACAAATGAGAGATTTCCTTTCATGACCAAGACGCTTTGCATTATTTAAGAGACTGTGAGAGACACACTGCTGCTTCTCACAGAGACGGCACACTTCAGGCGCGAGGGTCGTCTGTCCGGGCCTTCCGTCACTGCTTTTTCGTTTCTCGCTCCGGTCACCAGCCTTTCGCTAGCTTTCGCGGCGCCTCCGCGCTCTTGGGAAGGGAGAGGCGGGAGGAGGTCAGGCTGGGGGGGCAAGTTTAACCACAGATTGCTGTCCACCCCCTCTTCAAACAGCTGCATTTGTGCATGATGTCCAGCGAGGCCGCAGAGTTTGCATGCATTAGGGAAAAAAAAAAAAACGAAAACTTCTCTCTTAAAAGGCTTTTGAAAATTTGGGAGCCCCAGCTGAGCAGTGGAACTGGACAGTAGTCCAGTTAACCCACTGCAGAATAATAATGGATTTAAATGAGTATAAGTATAAATCCGATTTATACGTCCGATTTATACAACAATGCTACAGGGCTGCATTGAGCTGCATTAACCCAGTCGGGGGTAAAAAAAAAAAAAAAAACCGGGAGTTGGAGTGAAAACCGACAGAAGAGAAGATCTCCAGGATCAGGCTCGGCGTGACCACAGTCTTTAAGGTCGGAGCCCAGGGTTAATACGAGAGGGGAATGTTCTTCACTGAATGTTCCGGAACACGCTGATGTAACAATCACTGCTCGGGGGCACTGGAAGCAATGAAAGAGTTTGAGAGCCCTGACTCCAGAACTTTGGAGAGAAAAGAAAAACTGCATAAGAAACCACACACTTCTCAAAGGGTTCGAGCAAACTGAGGGCTACTTAGGGGAACGGTTTCATACACCCCCCACAGGCCACTGATGGAATATGACCGAAGCCTGCTGATATAAAAGAGGAAGTCATGAGCTGGTGGAAATATTCCTTTCTTTCACAGCTCACAGGCTCAGGGTTAAGCCCACGTCCACTCCGAGGGAGGAGAGAGGGAACCGTCAGAATTGCTGAGAGGAGAGAATAGGTGCCAGTGGCTATAATGGGGGGACAGGGGGGGGGGGGCTGGTGTGGGAGGCCAGGGGCCTGAGGGGATTTTCGGGGAGGGGGGGGGGGGGGGGTTGGAAGGTCGCAGTCATGTGCGGTCAGAAAGACCGCTGGGAGCTGGCAGCGGAAAATCGCACTGAATCAACACTCAAATATTGACCGCCATTTGGAGGGATATTTCAGGGGCAGCTGGTCCTGTGGCGCTCGTAGGTGTGCGAGCGGGACACACGCGTTCACAGAGGGCAGTGCTGCTCACCGTTCCCGCCTCTCTCGCATATGGACTCAGAGCAGCACTTCCGGCCCGTTTATCAAACCAAACGGCATCACGTATTTACCTCCTAATCGATACCTGATGTTAATGGCAATGAATTAACTAATTCTTCGCCTGAATTTCACCTTAGCGGACCAACGTCCTGCAGCCGTTCCAATAACCTTTTTGTTTGCAGCCATTAATGGTCCCGTCGAGTAAAAGGGTTTGCCTCATTAATTTAACGTATTGTAATGCGTAATGCTCGGAAACAGGGTCACATATTCCTAGCACGTGCGCAATCACAGATGTGTGATTAAAAAGTTCATAACTGAGCATTCCACAGTTAATGTAACCATCAGCGCTTGTAATTCAAAGTAATGTGGTTCGAGAACACCAATTTAGAGTTTTGGACAAAAGAATATTCTTAAAAAACTATACCACAGAGGGTTATACGAGTATAACTGTTTACATCCCAGAAGAATACAAAGATTTTTTCCATATTATCACATTTTAAATATTTATCAAAAGAATCTCAGAATCAGCCGAGAAGTTAAAACAGTTCCACTTCACGATTACCGGGTTGTGTTTTTGTCATTACCCCAATGGCTGGTATGGGACAGCATATATTATTCTGCGGAGCGTAGAGCGAGTTCGTATTCCATCACATCATTATTCTTTATCTTGGCTTATTAATACAGTGAGAATATGCAGCAGCACTTCCAATGCAATTACAAATAATTATAGAGAGAGAATGTCAACAGGAACAGATTACGTTCTCGTCTGATTGAGCAATAAATTCAGCATTTTTTTTTACCTCCCTCTCAGGCAAAAGGATTTAGAGTCAATCTCTGTCTTTAAAAGGAGAGTTGTCAAAGACGTCCCCTGACAACGCAACACGTAGAAGAACAGCAGGCTATTTGCATAATTGAGAGAGCAATCAATATTTTGCCCGCCATAACTGTCACTAAATTATATTATTGGTAATGTGATTTATATGTGGCGGGAAAAAAAAAACACCTTCTCGAAATTATATCCGGTTTCTTGTTGACACTACGCCGCCCAATGAATGAAGTGAACGTGCACGTTAAAATGTTTGGTGTAGACTCAACTCCAGCAGAGTACACGAGAGTCCAAAGGTATGACAGAGGATGGAATGGATTAAAATGTGACACCTGGCTCTTTATGTCAGTTCAGTTTATTTTAACAAATAAGTCGACGAGAATACGTGAAACACCATCGCACCGTGTATCAACCCGGCAATTAACGGGGCTACAGGCACGGGCAAAGTGTGGTAGCCAGTGAAATGGTACCCATAAATCTGAGTCCATTAACAATCAAATGTACACTGTGAGAGTATATTTAACACCGAACATTTGACTGTGGGTTAAAACAACTGTTTGATGAGCAGTTACCAGAAAAATCACACAAAACCTATGCCACTACTTTGCATCATGAATGGGCAGGAATCTCAGCGTATTCAAAGTGAAATAAAGATCATGAACGGTTTTGGGGCAAATCACTGGCACCACGGCAACCAGTCATATAAGGGAGCTGAATTCTGCAGCCAATCAGGTTAGAGAGCTGAACACTGCATAGCCAACACTGAAGGAGAGATGGATTTGTAACCACAGAGGCTGCAGGGTTGTTTTTTAGTTTGGGCTGTACAGTCACCTCCTTGGTCACTGCATTACGTCACAGTTATATGGCCGATGCTTTCATCCATAGCAGTTCATAGTTGACTCTACTAAGCAGAGACCAATCATCCTGAAGCAATGTGGACTTAAGGCCGACGCTCAAGAGCTCAACAGCTGCACTGACCTTATTAGAGCTCCAAGAACATTCTGAGTCAAGTCAGATGTGCTAACCGCTAGGCTATATGACACCCCCACAACACTTAAGCCACATTTCTCCTGTGGCCACAACATAACAGTCAACCGAGCGATATTCTGAGTTTGCACAAATGAAGCGGTAAGGCATAGATGAAACAATCCCTTCACTGCAAAAATAAAAAGGTCAGTCAGTATTAACAAGTATTTAGTATTGTATTTAAACCCGAAATCTCATTTCCAGTCCTTCCAAGTGAAATAAAATAAGAATACGGTCAATGAGTAAGGGACAAGTTTGGCTCATATCAGGTCTTGTCAATCAATTAACACAAATACACTTGCTAAGCAACTTCGGAAAAGTGAATCGGTTTTAGAGGAGAAGAAAGGGAATTCTGGTCTCATTACAGGACCAAAGCACTTGTTGAGATGAGGTTGTTTTGCAGTGTGGTAAGGCGTAGCCACAAATTACGCGCCATCCTGTGGTGCCGGCGCGACTCGAGCTCCCACACAGACAGCGGGGGGTCGCAGACACTGCCCCCAGATCGAGCTCCCTCGCGGCCCGCACGATGCACATCAGGCTCCGTCCATATTCCCCCGTTCGCCACGTGAGAGAAATATATAAAAAGTTCCAGCTCTCGTTTCAAAGAAAGACAGAGATCAGAGCAGACACGACAGCGGCCGAAGATCGTTAGAGTTAGAAGCGCGAGTGCGTTTCATTGGTCGAGTGGCGCGTTGGGGGTGGTTATATGGAGGGGGTTGCTTCTTTGAGGTGCCCCCGCTAATCGCCCAGACAGTGTCGAAATTGAACCGTGCTCAACAGGGGGCACGAAGCTCGAGCCCGGGAGTTCGACCGCGGCTCAAGGTTTACATTTCATTAAACGATATTAAAGACATAAATAAAGCCCGGAATGTATGTACACTCACTGTGCCGGCTAATGCGCCAGCGAAGTGCGGTCTTTCAGTTGGGAGCGTCCTGGTCGTATAAAAGGTCACCGAGACTGGAGTTTAATTGCCTTTCTCCGAGGAAGGCAGCAAAAGAATATAACCTAGCGCAACTATGCCCCGTGAATGTAAAATGCGAACTGAGACACACAGAGAGAGAGAGAGAGAGAGAGAGAGAGAGAGAGAGAGAGAGAGAGAGAGAGAGAGAGAGAGAGAGAGAGAGAGAGAGACTGGGCCACTAGCTGTAGAGAATGTGCCCGGGTTTCAATGCGTCACTCACTCTCATGATTCAGGAGTTTGCCATCTTGCTCATAAATTAGCCAATTAGCATTAATAATGCACTACTGCTGTGAGGTCAGAGCATTTGGGCAGCGTCAGAACGGTAAATGGCTGTAATTCCTCAGTGGTTAACTTGACATGGATACAAAAACCCTGAAAATGAAAGCTGAACCATGCAGGGTATTAGTGCCCTTTAAAATAGTGTCACCGTCAAAATGCCAAGGGAGCATCGCTGTGTTGCTTCATCAACAATTTAAATCAGTGAATCATTTCAGCTGGGTTTGAAAATGTATCTTGCAGCAAATGGAAACTTAAAACAAGGTAATATTTTGTACTTGTGCAAAAACAAGACTAAGCCTCACTGCAAAACGAATTGCAACACTAATACTTATACTGCCTCGTTACTTCGGGTTTTTTTTTTTTTTTTTGCAGGTTTGAATGGGTCCAAAAAACACGAATCGTATCTTCTACATCAAACCAAATTGGTCATCATGCCGTTGAATGAAAAGATCAGCACTTCCGCCGTAAGAGAAACAACAACAGTGAGGACAATAGTCATTTTTATCGCCGTCGAAGTCTTCGCCCGTCAGGATCGCCGCTCGGGTGATGCAGACGATAAAACACCTCTCGGGGAGGATTCCAAAGCGCTGTGTAGGCAGCCAGTCAGGTGCATGATGAGTGGGCGAGTGGGGGATTAAAATGGGGAGATGGCGAGGGGTGGGGTGGAGGAGGGGGGGTTGTTCGATAACCAGATTGAGCTGGGGTGGGAACCAGGCCAGAACTGCAGGAAAGATCCCCCCCACTCACAGGCACAGGAGAGACACTCAGGGATGTTACTCACTACAGCATAACCTGCCGCTTCCTATGAGGGATACAGTGAGGTTCGTAATTATTTGGACACCGGCAAAATTTTTAAAGGGCTACACAATTCCTATGCACAGACGTTCACTCGATATGGACGTCACATCAAATTGAAGCCCCTTCTTATATCAGAGATAAGGCGAGGTAAATAAGTATTAAGACATTTTAAGGGCCGTCACTCCTTTACAGTTCCCGCTACATGGATGTGCTATTTATTTATTTGCACTCGAGCGAACGTCAAGCAAATTGTGTAGAAATTGCGGTCCTTTAAACTTGTGCCAGCGTCCAAATAATTCTGGCGCAGACCTCTCCGTTTAGTCCGACTTAATCTTTAGAGCAGTGAAAAAATTTTTAAAAAATATATATTTAATTATCGTGCTGTTGAAAACCCATGACGTGGCGACTTGTTTAAAAGAGCTCCCCCACGGGAGCTCTTTTAAACAAGTCGCCAAGTCATAGGTTTTCAACAGCTTTGATTTTGATATCTCACATCGTTGAGCAACAATAGCTGCATTTAGCACTCTAAGGGTTAATAAATAAAGTTACCGCATCGTGACAGAGCCCTAGCGTGCTTCCTTCCGATCACTTGGCTGCGCTAAAATTAAGACGGATCTGCAGGACTCCGCAAGACCTTTTTCCCCCTAAGATTGATTACCTATTTTTTTTAAGACCCCTAAAAAAGGGACCGGGAGATTTTAGAGAACAGCTTTCCGCTCAGAAATAAACCTCCAGCAGTTTCTCATTCTGCCACAGCCTCAGATCCGTGCAGAGTGGGCAGAAACTCTCTTCAGTCCGATCTCTCCCCCTCCAGTCCCGTCCATCCGTTCTGCCCTGACCCTCACAAAATGGCTGTGATGTCATCGCCGCTGATGTAACCCCACGTACCCGTCAATCAAAATAATGCAGGAAGAATAACAGAAGCTCGGTCCTTCCTCTCTGCCCCTCCCCCTCCTCCCCGTCCCAAGATGCACCACTTCCAACACTGCCCATACTTAAAGAAAAAAATCTAACAGAAGAAGAGCACTCCAGAATCTCTCTCGTTACCCCCCGGAATGTTCTCCCGGCCATCAGTTGGACATGCTTATTTCTTTTATTAACATTTTTAAATCTAGACACGAAACGCATCTTATCCCCTCACCCTCCTACAGCCAACTGCGACTGGCAATACAGTCAAACTCGACCAGTCCTAAACAGGAGTTTTGTTTCTGGGTTTTTGTGTAATTTCATTATTTTAACTGGCTATTTAGTTTACCATACTGCCACTTAGCATGATCTCCTATTATCTTCCTTACTGTGTTTGAATGTTTTCGTTTAGTGATCTTTTGGTCTGTTTTTACTGTAAAACACGTAGAGCCCTCTGCTAAGTGCACTTCATACAAACACGGTCTTGAGTTTTTACTGTGCAAAAGTACAACATAGGAAAAAGACGATAAGAAAGAGGATTTTGTGGACATAAAGTTGCAGGTTTCAATCCCGTATTGGACACAGCCTGTTTAATTTCTAAGCTGAGCCGCCTTTCAAAATACACAGCAGTATCCTGCAGTCGAAGCGCTGCATCAGTGGGCACTGTGCAAATATCCAGCTGCGCTAAATAGCAGGGTGTAAAGATGAACATAAACACAAAACTGTAACTCGAGCAGCCTAGAATGAGCCGATCACACTTTATAGAGGCATTACTGTAAAGATGCTTTCAGATCTACAGAATACAGTAAAACAGTGATGTCACATCAAAGCTTTTGGGGATCCTGATCACAAAGGCTTCTCCGTAAAAAAAAAAAATATCCGTCTCATCAAGTGTTTCACCAGAGTAATAACCGATGCAATCTTTTCCTTCACCACAGTAAAAAAAATTCTCGCTCATTTCGAGTCAGCTCTTGCTTGACAAGTGAAATTTTCTTTCCCCCCCGAGAAATCTTGAAACAACTGAACTCGACTCGCCTCATTGGCAATAGTGCTGTCTTATCCCTCTGCACCACAGTGGCTAATCACTCACAGATTACGTCTTTCACAGGCTTATCGATAGCGCTTCTCTCGCTGGCCTTTATCAATCAGATAACCAGAGGTGTAGAATGCGAGTTCAGATAGTAAAACCCACCCCAGTATCAGGACCTGCTGATCAGCACTATTCTAAGGCAAAAAAAATTCTCAGGAAATCACGAGTGCAGTAAGCTGGACGAGTGCACTGGTGAAGGTAAACACGGGGCCGGAATCCTACTTCCTGTCCCCAGGACTCACCACCTCTGCAGAGAGCCACTGCCCTCGACCGACACACAACCTTTCTTACACAAGGGCCTGCGGCCCATAGACAGGGGTTTCTTTATGAAAGCCGCAATCCTGTACACCGCTGGTCACGGCGCGAGGTTTCGCAGCTCTGTGTTGTGTGCAGGCCGGTGCCGTTAGCCCCAGGCCGCAGTTCTCGGGCTGCGTCGAGCGGGCAAGGTGTCGAAAAAATTTTATTCCCGCAGAATCGCCACGCATTTCCAAACACGTTATGATGAAGTTGGCCCTTTTATGGGGAAGTTGCAAACTCAGCAGAACTTCGCCCACCCCCACCCCCCAAACTCCCGCCCTCTCAGGAATTTCATAATCTCTAATCACACCCGCACTCGGCCCTCCTCCCCTCTCTGCTGCCACAGCTACGGCATATTAGAAAATCCATCATATTTTAATAGGCCTTTGGTAGGGCAAGTCCAACAAACAGCTGAGACGAGATCGCATCGCATTATGGCTATATAGGTGGGCACACTTATTAAACTTATCAAGCGCACGGTGCCGAGGCACAGCGATCACTCGCGAGGCGATCATCTGAAGGGACGGGCTTTTAAAATGCACAAATTGTTTGAAAGGGAAGTTTCCAGGAAGCTCTGAGCATACTTCAGCTCTGAACATCTAATCCAACCTCCCCGAAGAGCCAAGAAGCTCTTTAGCAGCTTTTGTAGTGGCTAAACTGCAGCCCGCGCAGTCAAAATTGATGCAGTGAAATCGCAACCTCGGATATCAAAATACATCAGAAACTCTTACCCCCCCCCCATTGGCGCCCCGCAACAAAAGCACGAATGACACACACACACACACACACACACACATATACGTGCACACACACTCACAAAAGAAACACACCCGGGGTGAAAACAGCCGGCGAATTTCCAAAAATATGGAGAGAGAATCTGCCAGGTTTAAAAACCAAAAGCTGATTACAGCAGAATTTGGACAGTCCCCAAAACAAGCCCATGAGGTACTCACCCAGAAGTACATCATCATTTTGCAGATGGGCAGAGGAGGGCGAGTGCAGGACGAAGATGCGGGGAGGGAGGGGTGGGGGGAATCCAAAAAAAATCCGGCTCACGAATCTCTTGTCGAGTTCCCGTTTTCCCCTCCGTGGGTTGGACTCTGTCCTTTGAACTTTCTTCTGTCCCTCTTTTCTCTCTCTCTCTCTCACTCCTTTCTCCTGACGCGCTCTCCTCTTGATCTCAAATTCTCACAAACTTCCGTTTCCTCAGTCCCGAAGAGAGACAGATGGACAGGGGGGGGAAGATTGCAAAACGAACGCTGACCGCCGTAACCTGTAATATCTGATCATGCGCCTCTATCCCTCCACCAGCACTCTCACATTCCACCTCTCTTTCACTCGCCTCTTCCCTCTATACGTCTCTCTCTCTCTGTCTTAGTCAATCCCAGTTCTCACTCTCCCCAAGTCTCTCTCTCTCTCTCCCTCCCCTCCACCACGAGTTTCTCCCTCCTCCTCCACTCTCTCTCTCTCACTCTCTCTCTCGCTCCCCTGAAGCTTAAATCATTCAGTGCAGTAGCAGAGTCTGACAGCAGCCCGCAGCGGTCCTGTACAGGAGCTCTTCTCCCACTGTCTCTGGAGAGAGGGGGGGGGCGCTGGGGCCCCTGGAGTCCCCCAGACACCACCACTGCTGCTGCTGCTGGGCGCAGCTCTGGGGCCGAGGGGGGGAGAGAGGGGGCTAACAAGCACTGAGAGATAAGAGAGAGAGAGAGAGAGAGAGAGAGAGAGAGAGAGAGAGAGAGATGGATAGAGTAAGAAAGAGAAAGAGACACAGCAAGACAGAGACAGAGTAGAGAGGGAGAAAGAGAGTGAAATTAAGAATGTGCTGGGAGGAGTGCGGGACAAATTGAGGGAGGTGAAAAAAGAGATGGAGAGAAACAGGGAGAGAGGGAAAGATCGAGAGATAGCAGGACAAGAAGAGGTAGAGGGAGGAAGGGAAAGAGAAGATGAGAGAGAGAGACAGGGAGGGAGATGGAGAGAGAGGAAAGAGAGAGAGAAATAGGGAGAGATTACAGTAGAGAGACCAGCAGAAGAACAGATCTCTCTCTCTCTCTCTTTCACTTTGTCCATCTGACTTTCCCTTTCCAATCTAGATTCTAAAAATACTTTATTGGCCAAAAAATATGATAAAAAAAGAAACACATTGACTAAGACAATCAAAGCACAAGAACAAAGACCGATTAATAATAAAATGACGGTAAATAATAATTACATAGATGAAATAAAACAGTGGTGAAAGTAATCATGGTTTCCTCATCGGCAAAGCGAGTGGACATTTCATAAAAGGATTTATTTCTCCCACATCTCTCTGTTTCCCACACTCACTCTCTCTTTCTCTCTCTCTCAGATGGCTGTTTGGAGCGCAGCACCAGAGGAGAAAGCAGGTAATGGAATCAGCCAATCAGCAGGCTGACAGCGCAGACAGGTGCTGATGCGAACAGCGTGTTTCTGGATTTCGGCGATAGAGCGCGGCGGGCGGACTCCTTCCCACGCACCTCACCGAAACAATGCTTTATTTACTGTAGCAGTGCAGCATCATTATTTACACGCGAGCCATCCCTTGTTCTGTCATCGCCCCCACATACAGTCGCCCATGTTTTTAGATGGCAGTGTATAATTAGGAAGTACCGTATATAAAAAGTGCAGGACACTACACAACAGGAGCGCTGCACAAATCACCGCTATCACCGGAATAGAGAGTTTGATGGTGCCTCTGTGACCAAATTCTGTCACCACAAACATGATCATTATGACCTCACAATGACCATCAACACTATGATGTTCCGCAGTGATATCATCGTCATCTTGTTAGCACCTGTTATCAACAATAGTGTAATAAAGGTGCTCTTTGATTGGTGGAGGTGGTGCTACACCTCTATCTGATTGAAGACTATAGCAAGCATGAGCAGGTACGCCCACTCTGTAGCGACCTGGACTTATGACCTCACCGAAGTCACCAGTTCAGGTCCTCGCCAAGGAAGGCATCTGAACAGGGTATTTAAGGAATATCGCTTCAGCAAGTATGCAACAGTGTATTAGAATGGATTCCAAAAAGAAATAAGCCAAGAGCAGGCAGATACAAAATAAGCTCATTAACGGCGTAAAACTGACATTTGTTGACGCTATTGTGTCTTCAGTGGTGTCCTATAAATAGCTATAGCTCGCACAAAAAAGCTGATGGCCGCCAACAGGTTTATCCAATAATGGATACAGATCACAGGCAGCTCATCGGAAAATTCACCACAGTAACTGCAGGGCTTATGAAAACACAAGATGCATGTTTCCCTGAAAAGTATCGCCTGTTTAACGCCCATTTCTCCTCCGATTCACTGCCACCGTCCCCTCGCACATAATTACAGAGCTGCACGCTGTCACAGGTTGGACGTGAAATTCTCCTCTCGCGTTCGCTAGGCTCGGCCGGCACACGGACACAATTCGGGAAAAATCTTTTTTTGGCTTTTCCGGCACGCGGAGGCTCAGTCGATGCGGGGTCCTGTTCATGAATAACTCAGAGGCTCAAGGAGGGCAGAGGCCAGAGTTCTGGGGCATTATGGGGGATTTACCGATCAGGGAGGTGAGGCGGAGAATTTGAGGTTTTTAATTAAACGCAGTGTGACCTCCCCGCGACCTTTCCGCACCTCTCTCTGGCCACGGTGAGGCAGGGCGGAGAGAAAGACAGAAGATAGGGCGATAGAAGAGGTAGATGTATATTCGGTGCCCAAACATCCCCCCTCCTTCTCCCTTCCCCATACCATACTTACCCAGAATGCCTTGGGAGCACTGCATACTTAAGCACAGTGCTCCAGGCTGCCCCAGGGAGTTGGAGCAGGAAGGAGGCGTGTAAAACATGTAAAACACTGTATGTATATGTAAAGGTGCTTATGTTATATTCATTATATTCATATATATACATGATTTAGGGAGAGGGGGATGGGGGATGCATTTTCAGAACACTTTTAGACAGCTGTAACATAAACTTAACTCAAAAATAAACCCACCCAAAATCACGCCCACACTCAGGATAACCCCTGTGTCTACTGTAATTACACCACGTTTTGCACCAAAATCTCTCTCTCTCTTTTACGCACTCTCTCTCTCTCTGACCAGGGCGACTCTCCAGGAGGTCACAGTGTTGACGGAGCGCCATCGGAGAGCATCGATGACGCCCAGCAGAGGCAGACCCAGCCCAGCGGCTGTGACTCACTCTGTTGGGAAAATGTCAGAGCGACAAAACCGTTTCCCATCAAAACTCCCCCGTCCTCCCGCCTCCCCCCACCCCGCACAGACAACTGACACACCTGATGAGTCTGACAAAGAGTTGGGGGGGGAGTTCCAGCTCTACACTCAAAACAGCAAAAAGTTATATTAACTTAAAATTGTTGAGTTATGTGGACTGGTTCCACACAATTGAGTTAAGTAACTTCCATTCATCCATCCATCCATTACCAAAACCGCTTTTTCATATCAGGGTTGCGGGGGAGCTGGAGCCTATCCCACCGGACTCTGGGCGAAAGGCAGGGGCACACCCGGGACAGCTCGCCAATCCACCGCAGGGCGCACACACACCATCGAAATAACTTAATTAGATTTGGCCAAAAATCTCAGAAGTTAATCAGAAGTTGTTTGAGCCAGTGTGGAACTGAGACATTACGTCTGACATTTCGCTCCTCGGAGAGTGCAGTGCTTTTCGCATTTTGAGGACAGGAGTTGGGTTCGTTGCTATGGCCTTCTGTATATTTAACATGCATCATTGGCTTTTCACAGGGGTAAAAATTCAGATCTCTTCCCCCCCCATAGCAATCAGTCAGCCCTCACCTGCGTATTCACAGTTGGCTCTCCACGATGCCGCTCCGTCGAATTCTCAGCCACTCAGAATCTTGAGATGTTTTTCAATAGAGATGCGCTCCCTGTGCACATGACAGAAGAGAGAAGACAGATATTCAGGACGCGCGTACATTTTAGGACAGGAAGCAGAGCCACCCCAGCACTGCGGCTGGCCCAGATACACTTCACCCTTTGAAGAGTCGTCTCAGGAATGCCTGTTCAAAATTCCAAGTTAGTGTTCCAGAATTTTCCGGCAGGGATTGTTGCATTACATTAAGAATATTCAAATCATGTTTACAATGTCAGTCCTTCAAGGGTTAATGTGTTTCTTGTACTCACGTTACCACAACAGAGGTCACTGTGGTCTGCAAAGAAATTTAGTATTCGCCCTGGAATTTTCATGTGCCAACATTTTGTCTACCTCTGTCTCTCTCCGTCGAAGTCCTGACGGACAGCTAATAAAATCCGGGAGAGGATTAATGTCATGTGACGTAATGAGACCAAGTTAGATTCATCAATACTCAGAGCAGCAGTCTCAACCAGAAGCAACCATCAAGGATGGGTGGCAAGTATTGATGACCAATATTATTAAAGATTTAGGATCTTATTTAAGTTCTGTGGTTGAAAAAGTAGCTATACAGTAGTGTGCAGTGATGATTATACACCAGCACTTTCATACAAAAGGGGTCCTAATATATTACTTCACCATAATTTTTTGGTCAAAATGTATTGAAAAATACTGGCAATGAGAACAAAACCGTAATTTGCACAAGTATATTGAGGTAAAAATATGGGTAATAAACAAAAACACTGAAAACATTCATTTTTTAAGCAATCGAAAGGTGTCTCAAATTTTTTTTTTTTTGACACGTGGATAGCCTGAATGCATCTTTGAAGGCTCATTCCACGATTGATGCTAAAAAAAAATTGTTTAAACTAGTTTGAAACAACATAATTATACAAAATTACCTCTGACGTTCAGTTGATCCAGTATATGAGGTGACATGAACTTTGAGCAGTGTCAGTGATAAACATGATGGCATGACAGAAGGAGCTCTCAGAGATTGTTCGCAGCTGCATTGTGGCCTTACATGATGCTGAAGACGTTAAATACTGCCATGGCACTGTAAGAAACACCATCAAGCATTTCAAAGAGCCCAGTTCACTGAAAACTTATGGCAGTAGAGGTGCAAAATGGAAGTTTAAGGCTTCTGATGTTTATTATCTGTGTTTGACAAGTAAGAAAAAATTGGTGGTTGACAGCAAGGCAACTCCATGATGATATTTATAGCACCAGAAGTGAAGAGATGAAAGTATCAAGATCTACCATTTCCAGATGCCAGTGTGAAAATGATCTAGCCAAGAGCTGGCAACATGAAAAAAGACTTGAGTTTGCCAAGAAATTCAAGGATTGGACACCAGCAGACTGGAAACAAGTCCTTTGGACTGATTAATCAAAATACAAAATTTTCTCATCCAAACGGAGAACTTTTGTGCGCCATAGAGTTGGAAAACATTTCAAAAATGACCATTTAACCCCTTCAGTAAAACACTGAGGTGGTAATATTATGGTTTTGGGTTCAGTCTGCTTGAAAGGAGCCAGCAATCTCATACAAATCGACAGAATCATGGATCAAAAGAAGTATCACAGCATCCTTGTGAGGCACACATTGTCACCTGGAAAGAGTTGGGGATTTTATTTTCAGTAAGATAATGACCCTAAACAAACTTCTAAGTTGTGCAAGAATTCTCTCAGTTGCTAAGAAACATCTGGTGGTAGAAAAGTTATGACTCGGCCTGCTCAAAGTCCTCACTCCGATTGAGCAAATCCGTTGTACCATCGAAAGAATCTCCTTGGAATGAACTTCAAACCATATGGAATGTTTTAGCGAGAGAGGAAATAAAAAATATGCAAAAACCATGCCTGAAAGATTTAATTCTGTAATAGCAAAGGGTGGCCATACTAGATATTGACTTTTCCTCTCAAAAAGACATAAGTATTTTTGCTTTTACAATATATTGTTGTCTGTTTACTTATTTTCATCTATATAATCCAATATTACATGACATAAATACTTGAATAGTACTTGGTTTCTGATTTATCTTAATTTTGTTAAGTGTATAATCATCACTGCACATTACTGTATAACTTATCATTAGGGCAAACATACACATTAGAGAGGAGGTGGTGAATCCAGAATGTCACAATTTGAATATTTCAGAACCGCGCCACTTCAGTTGAAGAGGTTTAATGGTAGAGTCTCTATGCAAATCTCTACGCTTTCCAGAGATGTTCTGAGCTCCATTCAAGAGACTGAGGGCCACAGGCTTAAAAGCAGGAAACTGAGAATGAATTTCAGGGACAAAAACCATAAACACCCTCTCACAGTCATCATGTCTGCAGCCAGGGCGTAAAATTAACTTTTTTGTCCACCGGCCAAATAGCCAGTGAATGTCCAATTTTTACCAACCACTCAATAGATTACCATTGTTTCTTTTTTGGCTGGTGAGTGAAGCAAATCTACCATCCACTTGCATATTTTCCAGAATTTGGCTGGTGGCTAGCGCTACTTTCAGTCCCTGGTGTACTGCCAGATGCTAAGGACAGTGGATTTATTATTTTTTAAAGATATACTTTATTGAAACTCGTGGGGTAATTTGTCTTCTGTATTTAAGCTGTCTTAGCTTATGAGGAGCAGTGGGCAGCCACAGTGCAGTGTCCAGAGACCAACTGCGGTCCTGAGAGCAGTGTGTGCGCGTGTGTGTGAGCGTGTGTCTGTGCTTGTGTGTGTGTGTGTGTGTATGAGCATGTGTCTCTGCTTGTGTGTGTGTGTCTGTGCTTCTGTGTGTGTCCGCTTGTGTGTGTGTGTGGGTGTGCGCATGTGTGTGTGTGTGTGTGTGTGTGTGTGTGGGTGGAACCCCGAGTACCCAGAGGAAACCCACGCGTGCACAGGCGGAACCCCACACAGGGAGCGTCCAGCTGGGAATCAAACCCAGAACCTCTCCCCCTCGCCAGGACGCTCAGTTCCCTTCCCGCCCCCGCTTATAAAACACTGGCGTTCCCAAACTCGCCCCCACTGACAGGACAGCTTGGAGTTCCGACCCTCCCCTGCTCCGACTCCGGCGCCAGGTTCCGATCGGACGCCACTGTGCTCCCTCCCACCGCTCCTCATCCGGCGGAGAGACCCTTCGCGGACGCCGCGCTCGTGTGGGCGGGTCTGACTCACGGATACCGCGTCCCCGCGGTCGAGTTTACCGTTTCATGACATCGTGTGAATACTCAGGAAGAACGTGAAAACACTTCAACACAGGAGACTGGGAGCTGCACAGGAAGTCAGTCTGTCAGAATCAGCAACAATGTCATGACTGCATCAGTCGGTATGTGTGCACTGGGAACGAGTGCGCATGCTGCAATACTATTCCAGACGTACATTTACTGTGTATAAATATGTCAAGCTGTCTTGACATGCAATTGAGTTTACAGTTTCAAAGCACAATGTAAAGCATCTATTCTATTCATACGAGTAGTTTCGCACAACTGACTCAGAAATTCCAACCTGCCGTAGCAGATGTCGGAGACGGTTGGTGAAATAGAGGAACTTAATGCGGCGCGCGTGTTGAAGGTGGGTGCATCGTAAAGAGGGGGAGAGATTTTCACAGTTAACGTGCTTTGTGAAATTCCCAGGCGTGAAATCTTGGGACAGACTCCATACTTAAAGCAGTCCCGTCTCCGATCAGCGTCCTCCAATGAACCAATCACACGAGAGGGAAATTAAAGCTAAGCCGTGTCGGTGTGATTCTGAGGCTTGGCACATGCACGCTCGCGAGAATTCACACTCGCAGGCGCTCACAAATGAGCGTGCACACACAAGTGCATGAACGCAGGTGCGCGCACACACAAGCGTGTGCTCACGTGAGCACATGAACACACACACTCAAATATGAGCAAAAACACAAACATGCAAATGCAGGTGCACACACACACGCACACTCACACATGTACACATGTACACACACAATCCTGCATTCACAGAGGCAAATATGCGTGCACAAACATACATAGATGAACGTGCGCAAAAAACCACGCCCACGTGTCACATAAATACAGGAATACACATCAAGCAGGGGAATCAAACTGGTGAGAAATTAATGATGCTGTTTTTATGAGCGGAGCGCAAAGGAGCTGACCTCAGTCAGTGCCCTCTAGTCTCACTGCGAACACACACACACACACACCTCACACAATCACATACCTGAATGCACATACACACACTCCCACACACATATGCACAAACACAAGCACAGATATGTCTCCCATTCCGATAAATGTATATACACTCACACGCAAACACATGTACGTAATGTTATACCTGTTCATGTCGACAAACGCACGTATGCAAAAACACGTGGACAAATGCCTACTCACATATATAAAGACATGCTCACACAGCTAAATGCACATACGCGCATTCACAAAATTTTGCACAAATGAACCCCCCCCACCACACACACACACACACACACACGTGCATGCACACAGGCAGCTTAAAAACACCCTCCTTCTGGTCTCGGCCCAATGCGACTGACATAAGCATTACCAAAAAAAAAAAAAAGCCTCATGCATCAATCACACTGCAAAGTCAACCACCCTTGCAGAACTCAATATTGCCATCTGTCAAAATATCAAAGGCACAAACGATGGCATTTATTATGACCAGAGGTTCCTTCAGTTATAAAGCTGTCAACCCCAGCCTTTGACTCCATTTAGGGGGGAGCCAGCTCCGTATTTCCACACCACGGCAGCAATAAGTCGAGTAATAGCCTTTATCATATTACTATATATATCACTGTACTTCACCCGCGCTCTGCTCTACGCCACATACAGCGCTGCAGCACCGCTTACAAACTCCACACAAACCAGCCGTCTGAGCAGATAATACTGAGGATTCAATGAGGAACGATAATCACACTCCACGCCTGTGCTGTGCATGCGAGAAAAACAAAACCACCGAGAAGCATTCTCGAGTGCGGACACGCACACACGCACACACAAGCATTCTCACGAAAACGCTCTCAACTCTTTAAACTGTAGACACTGTAGCAGGGGGTCTACGATGAAAATAATATTCATTACAAACAAAAGCAGTCACACAGTCAAGCGCACACACACACACACACACACACACACACACAGAACAATGAGGGTAAATTCACAGTATGAACCACCATACTCATAAGACTATCATTCTCCCCTACACCTCCTGAACACCACTGTCACAGATCACAGAGCTGAGCAGACTAATTACCATGCATCCCTTACCACCATGACATCACAGAACTGACCTCTTACTACATATGCCTTGCCACTGCAACATCACAGAACTGACCTTTTACCACACATCCCTTATGACTGTGACATCACAGAACTGACCTCTTACAACGTATCCCTAACCACTATGACATCACAGAACTGACCTCTTACAATGTATCCTTTACCACAGTGACATCACAGAACTGACCTCTTATGCATCCCTTACCACTGTGATGTCACAGAACTGACCTCATACCACATATCTTTCACCGCTGTGACCTCACAGAACTAACCTCTTATACATCCCTTACCACCGTGACATCACAGACCTGACCTCTCATCACGTATCCCTGAACACTGTGACATCACAGTCCTGAACACAGACTGCCTCAGATCTACAGCTCCGCTCTCAGCTCTCTCACCGTCTCTTTTTCCTCTCTCTAAATTGGATCCCGGAGCTCACCTTCAACCTGACCCCCAGATTGATTTCACGAGGCCACTGCCAGAAGGGCTGCAAATTAATCCCAAATGTCCAAAGCCAAACTGCTGCCCTAATTTGGATGTTTAAATTAAACTGGCGGCTGGCCCCAGACCAGTTTCGCGTGGCGCCTGTCGGGAAATCTGCCAATTAATCCAAGTGTTAACCCTTGATGTTCCAAGATCAGGACTTCACAGCTAAAAAGTGTGGGCCCTCCAAAAGAATATTGTTCAGGGTCCACGTCTTTGTCATTGAAGATGCGGCTCCCTCTGGCATTGGGCCGTCCCAGCACCGAGCCACAAGAATAATCGCCCACGCCTCAGGGGCCATCATCAGAAATATGTGATTAGAATGTTTTGAACAGAGAAATTTGACGCTGGTGTAATAACCACTGACAATCGAATGCAATGAAGTTCTAGAACATTTCCTGAGAATTTTGAAAACAATAACATTCCTGACTAAAGGCACTCCGAGAGTGCAAACCTCCGCCAAGGCAGCACAGTTGAAATCTTGCTGAGTTAATGTGGCTCATGAGAAATTTAAGGTGTCCGCAACATAGGATATCGAGATGGTTGCTGTGGTGGCCACTTGATATTATTTGTTTGAGTGGACAGGCTGCCGTGGCGGCCATATTGTTTGACCAATCGTGGTCAAAATCAATAGGGTCCAGCTCTGATGTAGTAGCAACCCATTCACAAAATTTCAGAGATATCTGTTCATTACCTTTTGAGTTATCTTGTACACAATCAGACAAACAGCCAAACCAAAACCAGCAAAAACATAACCTCCTTGGCAGAGGTAATAATCTTACTCTTCTTCTGGTAAAATCTGCACTACTTGGACTTGTTTAGATGTTGTTTTAAATTGGCGAGCGGCTCCGAGATATCAGGAGGAAGGAGGACGCAGGGTGAGAGTCATTCGAATGTGACCCATCATCGACGCTGTGTCCAGGCTCTCGTCCAATGGGCAGCGCTGAACAGCAGCTCAGCATCATGGGTATCGCTCCTACAGCACAGAGCACATATAACGAGATTCGTGTCGGAGCCCGGAAGGCTTACAGGCCCGGAACTTTCCGCCATTTATGTGCAGCGAAGCGTCTAAAGTGCAAATTCATTCCCCCTCTGAACACAATGGTGCTGTTATCACACCGCCATTACCCACAATCCATCTCTCCGAGTCACAGAGCGGAATCACAGCCGCAGTTGCCCTTTTTTTAATGGTCTCTGGTCTGATATGACTGGGGCCTGAATCGGTATTCTCCCCTTATCCAGCATCGCATTAAGGTGACCCAGCATTAAGGGACATCCCTCAACCGCCACTAGAGTCCGAGCTCGCGAAAACGTCCACTTTTTCCTCTCGGCCGAAAATATTACCGCCAGCTGTATCGCCGAGAGACTCGCAGACGCGAAATTGCTGCCACTGCCGCCGCGGACGAAAGTGTCGGGTAAGCAAATAAATAATTAGAGGTGATTCCAGCCGTTGCGCTTTCTGCTAATTAAGCTAAAGCGTTTTATCCGAAAGTGATTTTATTGCATCCGTATGGCATGGCCCTGACAGCATTAGCGAGGGCTTAATCAGCCTGTGATTAGATTACAACAACAACGGCGGCGGCAGCAGGACGAAAGACGCGGCTCATCCGCCGTGCGGGAGCTGGACCGCACCACGATAGGCCACCACTGAGGCCGGGACCGGCCGGTAAGCGTTTAAACACCATGCACATGCATGTGGATTTAACCATTAGAGCGCCAAATGCAGCTATTGTTGCTCAATGACGTAAGATATCAAAATCAAAGCTGTTGAAAACCTATCATGTGGCGACTCGTTTAAAAGAGCTCACGCAGGGGAGCTCTTTCAAACGAGTCACCACATGATAGGTTTTCAACAGCACAAGATAATTAAACTTCTATTTTTAAAAAATGTATTTCAGTGCTCTGAGGGTTAAACATAAACATGCATACTGCCAACCAGAGTACATATACTGTACATTAATGCATGTGCACACCTGCTCGTACACACATAAACGTGCGCACGTGTGATCAAACAGACACTGAAAAACAACTGCTCACACAGACAAGTACACGCATGCACACACTCGAGCTAGACCACACAAATATCCATGCACACACACAAACTAAATGACACACAAATCCACGCACACACAAACATGCAAATGAAGAAATGCACAAATTTTCATACAAGCGCACCCAAAAACGCACATATACATACACACATGCACCCCCCCCCACACACACACAAGACTACAAACAGATGTATGCACACACAAACATGCAAATAAAGGAATGCACAAATACATATACATATATATACACATGCATGCATACATACGCAGAAATAAATATAAACAAATGCACTAACAAATACACTCAGACATCCACACACAAGCACACTCACGCAAATACAACCACAAATACACACACACACCCAAATACAACCACAAATATCCCACACACACACACACTTACACACACACACACACACACACACACACACACATACACGCACATAAACAGTCAAACACGTAAAATCAATCAGTGGCTTCTAAATGAATGTGCCTAATGCAGGAGTTAGGGCTCTCTGCTGTGTCGACAGGACTTGACCGCAGCCTGCAGAGATATTTAATCAGAGACGCACACCACCCTGCGACCGCGGAACACGATGGGCCTTCCTCCTGTAAGGAGACCCATTAAATCTCTCTCCTGTAATCAACCTCTCCAGCACAGAGAGGACCCCCGCAGTCACCGTGAGCAAAGCCAGTGGTCCTGCGATACGTCCGTCCGCACAGCGGAGGAGAAAATTGAACGAGGGAGACGTGTGATACATGAGGAGGGTTATAGTAACAATCCCCAGAGCAGCTCTGAGCCTCCTGCGATACGCAGCTAACATCATGAATTAAGGGTCAAATGCATTTAATACATTCTTTATGTAACCGTTTGCCCCCAAGGAGCACAGATGCTCCTGAGCTGAACATACAGAGGCAACACTATATATACAGGGGCATTATGTGTGCTTATAAAGCGGCAGGGCTGTAAGATCCCCATAACATGCAGCCACTGTAGTTCCAGGGGTCGCACCCCCTACCATGAATTTAGAAGCACCGCATGGGCAAAAGTGTGCGGACACTTTCCTGAAACCTAATTTTAAGAACATTCTGACCCAGGATTTGCATGTTGTTGCCCTAACTGTACATTCCCCCTCCCCCCTTCACAACTCCCAATAGTTTAAATGGGGCCATCAGTAAGGGGTATACAATGTGCTACAAAATCCTAATAGTAAAACAGATTTGAATCGTGAAGTCCTCAAATTGAAGCTAAGTTTCCGTCCTATTAGGCCATATTGGCCAATTAATTACAAATTACAGTTAAAATGTCAGATATTTAGCATTTTAAAATGTCCGTTTTCGGTGTATGTCAATGTGGTTTCAGTTAAGTCTCCACACACACACGTGGTTACGCAGTGTATATGTCACAGTCAGATTGACACACCAGTCATTTCATGAAATAACTAAAAATTTCAGTCATGTCATGAAATGGCTCATATAGCCCTAAACTTAAGTCATTTTCACAATCTGACTGTAACATATGTATGTGGAGACTGGGTGAAAAAAGAAAAACTAGTATCATACCGCGAGCTGAACGAGTCCACTCCGCCAGACTGAAACAAGCCCTCCACGCGCGCACGGCAGGTCAGAAATACGGATACATTACGCACTTTTACCGCCAAAGGAGCATCCGTTGCCAAGAGGCACTTAACAAACCAATAAGGTAGGCATCTAAAAATGCCGTTTCATATTAAATTAACTTCACGTTCAGGTGAGCAAATTACGAGCTGCGCTGGCATTAAAACGTGCAAGCAGCAGCAGTATGCAATGGGGTTTATAATTATATTGTCGAGTGATGCTATCGCAGTCTCTCTCTCTCGGCTCACACACTAAATTCATGTATAATTGCTCCGCTGGCCCGAGGCTAAGTTCAGCATCACGGACAGCTCACTCCTAAGTGTCTCTATGACGACGGCGGAGCTGACACCGCACGCGCAAGAATGTGGACCGGAGAGCGCGAGCGGGAGCGCCTTTGGCGCGGCGGCTTTAACGACCTGTCGTTTCGTTTCACCCACACCCTGACCTTTCAAAAGTCATTAAGACGAACACATCAGCCGTGGCAGTCGGCGACCCGTGCGCCCCACGTCCCCCCACCTCAGACTTTGATTCCAAGACGGCGAATTCGCTGCAAAACAGAAACCGACGGCGCTAAAAAATAAAAAAAACACAATTCGGCACGGGGGAGACCGGGCCACAACCTAACACGGGGATGCTGAAACGGAGATTTTGTTGCAAAGTTGCACCGGTGCCGTAATCGGTTTTTTTTTTCTCCCGATCACGTATGGCTGTCGTAGCCATGCGTTTCAATGTGCGAGTGGCAGTCTGATCTGAAACCGTCATCAAGATTTAGACCCTTGTTTTAGCAACATGCGAGTACGTTTCTTTAACCAGTGTTCTTAGGATATCGATGTGTCACTGCCTCTGACTACAAACACACCTCATTAAATCGGCATGTTGTGGGTTTTAAGTGCGGTCAGATTTGACCCAGGTCACCAGCAAACAAAAATAGCCAGCCATCCACGAAAACAAGCGCAGCGTGGGGCAAATTTTTACATATTTAAACCTACCACATTTAAAACTATCAGTAGCAATGACCTAATGTATATTCCAGTGATGTTGTATAATCAGTATACCATATTTGCCCTGTCCTATTCAGATTTCTGCCACAATATGGTCATGGCAGGCAAGTGCTTTTATCCATGTCTTCTGAGACATGTTGTAGCATATTAATGATATCATTCACTTAGATACCCAAAAAAAACAGGCCATTTTTAATGAAAGACTCAAAGATGAAGAGTGGAATGAGAAAAGTTGAATTCCCCTGCCTCTCACTTGTATGAAAGTCCAGTAAAACAAGGTATCAAAAAAAAACCCTCTCATACTATGATTCTCTCCCCTCACTAACTGTGTGCTGTGTTGAGTGGGCAGTGAGTCAGTGAAATGTATTTTATAACAATATTAGACCTTTAAAATAACACCATTTTATCAGTTAGTATTGTAACATTTAAGACAATGGCGCGAGGTGTCCTGTCGCCAGGACAAGTAGTAACAATTACACTCTCCCTTCTTTTGTTTGTCTGTAATCGCCAGGAAAGTTCTTGATCCCTACTGATTGACTGCATTTATAGCTAAGGCGTGCGTCTCGCATAAAGATGCAAAATATTTACTCCAAAAAATTTGTTTTTTAATTAAACGACTGGCTAAAGGCAATGGGTCATGCCCTGGCCTCTGCTTCTGATAAAGAATTCGGCAATTACAGGGGGGAAAAGCCGCAGATAAACGCTTATTTGGGCAAATAAACATACCCAGTTTGCATACCAAGTACTCATCCATCAATCTATCCATTTCTCCAGCTAATTCCTGGTCAGGGTCACATGGGGGCGAGGTGGTGTTTGTGGAGGTTGGGAAAGTTGACAGTCCGCCAGTCCATTGCAGGGCGCATGCACACCATTCACTCACACACTCACAGCCATGGGCAAGTGCCCAACATCCATTTCTTTAGACTATGGGAAGAACCAACAGTGCCCAGACCAAACCCACATGAACACAGGAAGTACATGAAAACTCCACACAGAAAGGCACAGGCCAGATTCAAAGCCATGATCTTTTCGCCGTGAGGTAACAGTGCTACCCACAACACATTCAGGCCACCTAATAATATACACTCAAAAATGTAACTCACAAGACAAAATCAATTACGGTGAGCGCAGAATTCCCACCCAATACCTATGTGTAAAACCAATTCAAGCCCAAGTGCCGTAATTGGAGTCACGATGACTTAATCAAGCACTAAAGTGTGGCCTACATTTCCCAGACAGATGTATTTGCGTGAAAAAAATGTTATTCAAATGCATCATATCAAAGGAGTGCCAAAATATTTTTTCTCTTTTGAGTCAACTCATGTGGGTCGCATCTGAAACTGCGCTTCCGCGGGGAACCAATTTACTATTTTGAGTAAAAGGGCAAAAAAAAAAAAAAAACCGACATCCTGCGAGGATCCTAGGAAATAAGAGTGTGTTGAGAGAGATTGTTTATTATTTGAGTGAACGGCAGCAGTGCAGAGATGTTTACACTGTTACATAGGGCTCCAATACGTTTACTATTGCATTCGGTCTATATACGACACTTCTGTTCTATTTGGAGCAGTGAGGGGACTGTTGGGCTACCAAGTGCTGCTCGGTCTCGGTCAAATAGCTGTTCAGCCCGACTAAAAGCTACTCCCTCTCGCTTTCGGTTTGCTGCGAGTAGCGGTTACATGTGTATTTACTGACACGGCTCCCTCCTTCCATCGGGAGCTGAGTATAGCTGTTCAGTAATCATTCAGTTAGAGTAGTACCTATCTTCTCCCTTCAAATTCGGTTATAGGCGGCCGTTACGTAGAGGGAATCGGCCACGCACTGTCTCTCACCCACCCCCGTAAAAAAAAATGAAGAAAAAAAAAACACAGGAGCACCTTTGGGCCCGCTCCGCGGCTCACTCTGACGGCTGTCCTCGGTGAAAAATACATTAGCTGTCTCCGGAGGGACAGGAGAGATTAATTGCGCTGTCGTACGTAATGCCACAGTTTGCTGCCACCGCTGCCTCGTGATGGGTTGCCAGATTGTGATTCCGCAAATTTCCCTTACATGCGGAACAACAAGCATATGTTCATACGTTCTAATTCTAGCTAAAGACTTAGTCATGGCTTTACCGACTACTACAGTCTTCAAACTTACCGTCAGAACTTTCACTGTGTGAACTAGACTTGACGTTCATGGCTGTGACTGGCCATTTGGTTAGGACTGGAACCTGACCTGTGTGTAGTATTCGCTCCAATAGCCATCAGTAAGCACTCTTTTATCAAGTGTCCGCCAAGTGTAATGTAATGTAAAGTAAACGCATTTAGAGAATCTGTTTGTCATATTTGTAAAATAGTGATGCGGTGTAATACTGACCAAGGTCCTGTACGCCCAAAATGATCAATGATGACCAATTAAATAAACATTTATAAGAATCCAACAAATGAATTAGGAGTATCAGTGGTCAAAATTTGGGACTGAAAAAGAAAGTCAACGTAACCAATCTTTTGAGGATGCCTTCATGCATACACCATTTTCCATTACAGGAAAATACGTGAAGAATGTTGTAGATCTTTGTAAACTTTGGTTCAGTGCTGAGGTGCCACTAATACTTCTGCATGATAACACAACTCTGCATTATGCCAGAACAACACACCCGAATCACATTACACTTTTCTAAATGTAGCTTGAATTTGAAGAGGGAAACTCAGGCCCTTGAATTAATACAGAATTACACTAAGTTCACTCAGCAGATTCAGCTCACACATTAGAGCCTCTCCCTTAATCAGGGTTAGGTGAGAGGGCCAAACACACACTGCCGCAGTTCTCTCGGAGAGCGAGATTTAAAAACAGGAGGGAGTAAGCAAACAAGTCACGTAAAGCCAATTGACGCAAAGCCGATCAAGCACACAAACAATGGCACTTTGAGTACTCGCGTGTTCGCTTGAATTTGCATGGATAAAATCCTTCAATCCTGAGAGCCAATCAAGATGGACTTTGCATTACACTGCAAAGAACTCATTGCCAACACGACATCATTGGCCATTTACCACTGACAACTAAAATGTCTCAGAAGCCCTACGTAAACATCCCTGATGCACCAAAATGGTGCTGGCAGAAATAACAGCCATTTCACAATAAGTTCCTGCAAGCCATCCAAAGGGCAAGGGCTAGCTCAGAGCAAATTCAATATGACCTTTTAAGGCGCGTTGAAGGCCAATAAATACCAATTTTGGCCTGTCAATAAACACAAATTTCCTGACGTCAATAAATCATCCTGATGATCTTATTGGTCTTTGGGGAAGGGGACTTAGTTATCATCAGCCATTCATGATCCAATGAGGATTCAGTCTGGGACACTGTCCACAAAAACGTCTTCAGCATAATCATTATCTCTGTATACAGTTTGGCGAATACAGCAGTCACAAAGATTAGCCCATTACAGATGGTCGCAATGTACATGTAGCATCACCCTTTACAGGACTAATGCAACCTCCATGTTGTATTTGATCATATCACTTCCATTTAAAGCACGCACGTACTTAGACATATTGTGATACTCTGAAACGCGTTTAAAACCCAAATGAAAACCTGAACTGCATTGTGGGAGCCAAGAGTAATTTTATTCTGCATATATTTTTATTATTTTATATAAATGACGTGCACTGATTGATATGTAAAAATGTCTGATAAGCTAAGTGACAGGAGCATTATTGAGCCCGTCTACATGAATTTAATTGATAATAACGATTTTGACGCAGTTAATCATGACCTTCAAGACAGGGTTCAGTGGATGAGAGTTTTGAACGTTACCGTTGACGGATTTTTAAACTATGTGTATACGAACTATTTGTAATAGATATCAGCTTCTTATCCAAGTTGTCAGCTCTCAAATGTCTTTTATTTCACGTCTTTATCTGCAACAAAGGCTGGAAAAATTAATTTTTTTGTGAAATATAGTTTTTTCATAAAACCATCAGAATTTTATCGAGTCATTTTTACCTGAGGCCTTAGTCCATAATGGGTTAACAGAACAAGTTTTATACATGATTAAAGGGCACTTTAGGCTAACTGGAGACCAAAGAGCCTGTGTTATAAGTGAGTGAGTGAATAGTGCGAGATCTCTGGGAAGGAACAGCAGACTTTTCAGTGAGTGTTTCTGCTTCTTGCACATTGCATGCTGGGATAGGCTCCTCGCACTGACCGGGATAAGTGGGTAAAATAGCGGATGGACGAATATTTTACTAAAGTGGCTTAGGTGTAGTGCCTTGCTTATGGGTACAAAGGCATCGCCCCACCTGGGCATAAAATGCACAACCTCTGAGTTACAGGCTTATATCTCTAACGACACCATACAACACCGTTGCTCATATTTCAAGTGCCAGTGATCATAGACACAAATCGTAAGTTTTACAAAGCATAAATCCATTTTTCGCAATGTCACTGCCACAATCAAACTTCTCTGGGGAAATGAAGTGAAGCCAGTTTCAGAGCGATTATTGACATTAAGTGATGCCAACACAATTTATTTTGAAAAGAGTCAATATGCACCTTCAGCATCCAAAAATATGTCACAGTGAGTTGGTCACCGCAAGACTCTGGGTGTAAAACGCACGCGCTGGTCACTCACAGTGCGACCTTAAAGATTGTCCTTACGTGCTCTTGTGAGAGGTTCCCAGAGTCCTGCTGTGTGACTCATTCTCCACGTTGCGTGCCCAGCGAGAGCTTTCCGACACCTCCTCAGCTCCCACGCGCAGCCAGAAACACCGACTATAACCGCCAGTTTGGTAAAAAGCTGAGGACAAAGCTGAAATCACAACTGATTTATTCATTCCCCCACCCCCCTTGAATTTAGTCAATTTTGAATAACCGCGCAAAAATGCTTATTTACACTACTCAGATCCCCCAGGCACGACATATGCATTTGCATTAACTAGATATTATGAGAAAATAGTTACTATATGTCAAACACAGTCATTTAAAAATGTTATCACCTAATGAAAAGTAATTTACCATTAAATACTTGGCAGACTTTCAAATGTGGAAGCATTCATAAAAATATAATTTTTAGTGCAGCAGAAAACACTCTCACACACACAAACAGAAACACACACACACACACACACACACACACACACTCTTACACACGGGATTTCTCTGGAGGTAAGCCTTAATAACCCTTTGCATATCAGACTAATATGAGAATTTGATGAGTTCCTTATTTAAGGTAAAATGTTGCCGATTCAGGGTTTTTGGGAGAAGTGAGGTGGGATATTAGGATGCAAACGGCTGATGCCTTTAAGCCCAGATGTGGGCCAGTGCGATTTCAGAGCCATTTCCCCTGGGATAGGAAATGAGCAGCATTATCCTGTACAGTCAATTGCCCAAAAACATTAAAACATTTAATGATGCTCCACAAACCTTCCATGAACATCACATTAAGGTCCGAGGGAACTGACAAACCGTGTCATCAGAGCAGGTTAAGGACAGCCCAACCCTGTAACGGAAGATCCTCAGTCCTTAGGCACCAGAAAGCAAACCCCATTCACCAGATAAAGCAGGGCTGCCCAACCCAGTGTCTTGAGATTTACCATCCAGTAGATCTTCATTCTGACCCAATCAAAGCTCATCTCATTCAACAGCCAGATAACCTAAATCAGCAGGTAAATATTAGGGGGGACGGGCTAAAACAGGGCTTAAATGAGAGCCGACACGACTGTAGATCTCCAGGACCAGGGTCGGGCAGCCCTGCTCTCACTGTTGGATGAGGTGTGCTTTGTTTAGGTTGGAGTGAGAACTGACAGGACTGTAGATCTCCAGAAAAAGGGTTGGGCAGCCATGCTCTCGGTGTGAATGGGTAGAATACCTACAGGACAGAGGATCTCCAGCAGCAGGATTTGTCAGCCCTGGTTTGGAGTGAGTGAGTGAGTGAGTGAGTGAATGAATGAATGAATGAATGAATGAATGAGTGAGTGAGTGAGTGAGTGAATGTATGTATGTAACATTGTGGCACTCTGGTACCCAGCCAGTTGCACAGGACGCAACAGAAGCAAGACCAAGTGCTGTCAATTCATCTCTAACAGGAAAAGCATCCTTAACCGTTTCGAGTGTAGTTTGTAACATATTTTTTCAGTGTACAAAGTCTAGAGCTCTAGAACTTTGTAGCTTTTGTACAACTGACTGCCAGTAGCAATGGTTAGATCAGCATTAGAGAGTACAGTCAAGAATATCTAAATCACATATTCACAATCACACAGTTTGAAAGGTACACTTCATGCCTGCCAAGTGGCATTAAGCAGCATTAGCAATAAAATTGTCATGAGAACTGCTTAAATTGGTATATCAATCATCCAACAACACAGTGCATGAATATGATCTCGCCACATTCGGGAATCTCTGTTGTATATGAGAAGAATTTCATGGTGAATTCCTTGGCTTTGGAAGACATCCAAGTTCCAACATCCAGCCTCCTACACTGGTGCGGGTGGATATTGCTGAACCTTATTGCTCAAAAAGTCCAGTTAAAAAATAGCACAGAAGACAAGCGAAACCTGTGCACTTGTCCGAATACCGTTTGCAAAAACACACACCTACATACGCGTACACACCCGCCCTCACACACACACAAACACACATACACACACACACAATCTCTTGCTTCAAGAGGCATACGACACATCGAATAAGCAGATAGATATTGCACTCGTGCATTCTGTATGGAGGTAATTTCGTTTACATTGATCACTTTTGAGGCAATTACATTTCCATCGACAGAGAACTAAAAGATGCATACATAAAGGAGGAAAAAAAAACCCAGGTAGGGCCAGTCACTGGGCGCGATGATTCACACAATTACACAAGCAACTTCAGCATATTTTCAATATGACATTACGCTCAATAGAAAATGCAGATTGAAAACCTATGGCGGCACTTTTCTCAGGCCTGCCAGCTTTGTTGGTGGTGCTCCAAGCTGAACTAGAGATTTTTCACGGTGCATCTCCGCTACGATCAATGCTGCGAGCTTTTCAGGGGATTCCAGCTGAAATGCGAAACGAACAGAGTCAAATACAGAACTCTGCTCTAGGCGAAGCAAAAATGTTTTTGTGAGCTCATGTTTTCGGTTATAACTGTAGACTGCAGAAAAAATATGGACTGCGACGACACCCATCGACCATCCTCGGGTGTGGTAAAAAAAAGCATTTTGGAGCATGGACGAACTGTTTTTGGGCCCTGATGTGTCACAAAATTTGGAGCCAGTCTGCTCTCCAAACTCCAAACCCTAAAGTCCGAGTCGTCCATTCGGAGTGGTAGAGGTAACAATGTATCCTGACCCAAGCTGTCCAAAAATTGTTTTTCATTTCCCCGATAACAAAAGCTTGACAAATCGGACACAAGTAAGATATCAGATGGAAAAAAAAAAAAAAAAAAAAAAACAAGGGTACATTTTCCTGAGGAAGAGGTTATTTATTTTATACTCTTATGGTCATAGTCGATGCTGACTAGCGCTAAATTTGGATCCGTAAAGACCTATATTGGGGCCAATCGCAGCTTAGCTGTGAATCGACGTCACGAGAGCTGGAGCCGAGCTTCAAAAACAAAGCCCGGTTTTGGCTAATTGGTCATAACAAACAGCAATTTGCACTGCGCATAAAGTCATGGCTCAAATGCGACAGAGGAAAATACAGAAAATCACGCAGCTGTGTTACTGAATCTGGGCCAAAAACGTTAAGCACCAAAACTCTCCGCGTCATTAAGAGCCATTAAATACAAGGGGGGTGTACTGCTCTCTACCGCTGCTGCAGACTTTTAATGAAGCAGATTTGCACACAGAGGTGTGAAGCCCCGGGTCAGAAAGTTATATTCCTGCCCTGAGTTTCCAGTCAGCTGATCACACTAATCAGTTCCACCTCCCGGCTAAATCACAGCACTGACTAATGAGAAAATCCAGGTTATGCGAACAAAACTACTTCTTTAACTTGGGTTCTGCAGCTCTGGTGGTGCGGGACAGCTTGTGTTTGTCCGTGCAGTCGCTTTGTTCATACGCTGCCGAGAGGAGCTTTGCCGTTTGTGGGGAGCGCTGTTTCGTGTGTGAAGCGAAACAGGTAGAACTAATCCCAGCTGTGGTCAGGGCTTAGCTCTCCTGTGTCCTGTAATTGAATGAGCGGGGCAGTGGGTTGGAGTTTTTTAACCTCGTTGCCACTGAAACTCCTGTGTGTACACAGAAACGCCAGTGATAACCCACCTCCCCGTCAGAACTGCAACTTCACCACTACACACACTCAAACACAGACAAACCTAAACCTAGACATGTTATTAAAAGACTCAGACAGGAGCATGCATGTATGCACACAAACACACGTCTGTGCCGTGACTTACAGGAGCTCCAGCCATTAGAAATGCATGTGATCACTAAAGAAACCAGTTTGTTATGAGAGCCCGACCTAAACCAACTCCCTTGGTATTAATCTTAAACACGGATTATGAATTAATTATTAGCATGAGCCAAAGCATGTGCGTTTCTAATGGTGTGTGCAAGCAGTGGTCAGATGCCAGACTTCCAAATGATGCAATGGATGGACAGTCATACGAAGCAATGACCTTTGCCTTCTCGAGTTTTGAACAACTTGACCTCAAATTTTTTCAGCCACAAAGGAGTGGAATATATATACAGACACACACACCAACTATCCTGAATGCTTAACCATCCTGGATTGTTAAGCTTTCAAAATATAGGTCACTCGCCCAACCTGTTTGTAACCATGGTAACAATGTTCTGTCAATAAAAAAAAGAGGTTTTTTTTTGATCCAATGAATTGGGTCTCCAGGGGAGAAGGGTTAAAAATGATTTAACATTTAATATTTAACTATATTTCAATGGACTGCAGCCATTGAACAGAAACTGAATTCAGTAGCCTTTCACAAAATCTTTCTGCAATGCTTTACCACCATCTACTGGTTGCTATGCTGCATGATAACCACATGATTTTTTTTTTGTACTCTCCCTTCCAATCCGATTTCGAAACAGGCCGCTTTCGGTGTGACCGGCGACCAGTGAAACACCCACACCCAGGCCCACTGCCCCATCCCAGCACTAAACCCAAACTCTTTGATGGTCTCACAGCATTTTATAATCCGCATTAAAGATAATCACCGGGCTATAGCTGTAACTGGTGCTGTTGTGATGGAGTGGATTGTGTTGAAATAAGTCTAACCCAGGCACTGACTCAATGTAGTAATTAAGGATCCCATGGAAACAGAGGTGTTAGATCAATGCCAGCGGTGGCAGAATGAGAGCAGTGGGATCCTGAATAAAACAGTCATTTTCCTGCCAACGGCGAAAACAAGATGGGGTTTTGAGCCAACCCACTCTGTGCCACGCACAGACACATACATGTACTCAAACGCACACACATACAAACACACATACGTAAATACACTCCTTACATGAGTGGATGTATTCACACAAACCCCAATGCAAATGAGTGCACACACGCACGCACGCACGCACGCACACACACACACGCACACAAGCTTGCTCATATATGCACAAACGCACACCCTCGAAACGTAAAAAGGCACTCGTCTCTGTATCCTGAGATAACCGCGTCCTTGACAAACACAATTCACTGTCGCATTGCAATACCCAGGATTTTTATCACTCAAACCCATACATCATATTCAGAAAGCCCATGTCATAACTACAGCAGTGTCCTACATCACTTCAGAAAAGTTTCACATAATTTTAGTTTTTTTTCCGTCATTAAACTGCATAGGCCAGCTGAGGACGCAAAGCTCTTTTTACAGTGATAATCACTGAGGGAAGGGAATGCAGGGAATGCTGCACTCCAACCATTTTTTCCTGGTCCTGCAAACTCACAGGGTCTGCTGGTGTTTAGCTTGTGTTTTCATATCAGCAGTTAAATCAGACCTAAGAATAAATACAAGTCGAGTTAAATGCTCAATTGACTACTTTAACTGATCGACTAACTGCCGAGTATCAATAACAAGAGCTGTCAGGAGATGGCATGTCCCTCCGGCCCCGCATATTGAAAGAATGAAAATGCCACCAGCTCTGGAAACAAACCATACCTCCTAAAATTTAAGTTTAAAGTGTTCCAGTGGAAACCAGAAAAAAATACAAAATTCATCAACTTCAGATTAGCAAAAGGCACCACTTCAGGTCATGATTAATGTACACACCAAGTTTTGTAAAAAATTTTGAACGGTTTTCAAGTTATGCTCTGGAAACGAAATGTTCACAGACAGACGGACGGACAACCGCACCCATGACCATATCCGCCCGCATCATATGCCGGGGGGACTAAAAACCAACAAAAACTGCCCCTTGCCACCAGAGAAGAAAAATCACTGTTTAAACCAATAATTTGCAGCAGGTAGCCAACGTAGAGTGCTTTTTGTAAGAATTTGGCGGGGATGGACTGAGTGCTGAACTGCGCATGCTCCACTGACCAGAGGTGGCGCTGCTGAGCGATGTGACTGATGAGGCCAGCCCATAGTTATAGCAGCTAAGGTGTTTTACTGGGATTCAAAGGATTGGTTCCAGAGTGGCCACAGTAAGATTAGCTCAACCCAACACTGCTGCAGGGAGATTGGACCCTGTTTCATCTCTTCATGTGTAAGTCACATGACATGAAATAATCAGCCAATCATCTAATCAAGATCCAATCCTGGGGACCTTAGCCCTCCGTGCAGCGAGGATTAGCTAGCATATCGCAGGGGTTAAACAAGTACAATAATGTACACACACACGTGCGCACACACACACGCACACACACCCTCTCGCTCTTTCCAACTCAAGCACACCTTTCTCACCCACTCTCACAAAAGTGCCTGTTTTGTCCTCAAACAAATGATGCATACGCACTCTCGCTGACACACACACACACACACACACATCTCTCCCGCCTACACTCACACAAACGCACTTTCTGACACATACACACACACACACACTCACTCTCACTCTCCTCTGTCCAGAAACCGCTGCTTGCATAACCTCGGCCTATCTCCATCCTGCGATACATTAAATTAGCATTGACCAGGACTGAACTAACAGCGAGCTCCTTCCATCCCTTCGCCTTTCATCCCTCGTTCGCTCTGATCGGCTCCGGCTGCACAGCAGTAATTATACCACTGTAATAACTCTGTGCACTATAATCCTCTTGTTTGAAGAGCGCCGGGGCCTGTGTTTAATGATAGCGACGGGGAGAGCGCTGGAGAGAGCCAGATAGTGTAGATCGGAGGATAAGAGCGGGAGAGTCGCTGGCCCTGTGTTATAAATATCAGCGAAACGATCGGCTGCCAGGGCGCCCCAGAGGAAGAGGAGCGAGGAGGAAGAGAGCAGATCAGATAAACGAGAAGGGAGCAGCCCGGAGTCGAGCGGCGAAGCTTTTGACCCCGCCTCAGATGGCTGTTGGTTCAAGTCCCAGTGTAGCTGTCAAGCCCTGGAACTAAGCCTTCAACTCCCACTCTGCCCCCTGGTCAAGCCTTGGCCCAATCAGCTGTCAGTTGCCTCGCATCATCAGCATCAGTAATAAATTAACCCTTGGAGTGCTAATGCAGCTATTGTTGCTCAATGATGTAAGATCTCAAAATCAAAGCTGTTGAAAACCTATCATGTGGCGACTTGTTCAAAAGAGCTCCCGCAGGGGAGCTCTTTTAAACAAGTTGTCACATGATAGGTTTTCAACAGCACAAGTTAATTCAATTTATGTATATATTCTAAATTTATTTCAGCACTTTAAGGGTTAATGTCTAAGCCAGGATTCTTGCATCCTTTCCAAAGTCAAATTCAAGCACTTACGACGTGCATTGTCATGCGTTTCCTACCAGCTGTGGTAAATGTCATATTTATCAACCTACTCAGATAGCGACTTGTTATGAAAGTAATGCAATTAACGTCCCAATTTCAAGCAGTTTCGAGCAATTTATTCAGAATCCGAGCACATTTAAAACCTTGATGACGCCGCATTAAAATTCAAGAGTTTTCTAAGCTTTCCAGCACCTGTCTGAGGCCTGTTAAACGTGATGAAGAGGAGGCATCGGGGGGCCAGACCCCGGAGCGACTCAGAGGAGGAGCCACACCCAGTAATTATAACACACCAGCGCCGTTTCTCGAAGCGTAGGCTGCATCCTTCGAAGACTGGATTTTTTTTTTTTTGGCTGCTACGTCATCGCAGATTGTTCAGTTTTAAAGCTGCATTCGAATACAGCCGACAAATGCGGCCTTTATCTTAACTGATATCAGACGAAACTGTCAGCTCGTTTACACTTCGTTTCCATATTGGCAACAGCGTCTGTTATCAAGCGAGATGAGGACAGCGTTTATTGAGTGTATTCAAAAGCGCCTTCAAAATGAAACAGCCTGTGATGAGGTAGCAGCCTAAAAATGCTGCCTTCGAAGGATGCAACTTGCGCTCTGAGAAACGGCCCAGGGAAAGCCAGACCGCAGAACTGAGCCAGAAGCTCCCATCATTTAAGCTGGACAGGTACAATGCAGAACCGATCAGTGAGGGTGACGTCGCCCCCTGCAGGGAGACGGTGGAACAGCACAACCTCTCCCTCCTACAGACATTCCAGACGAAACCTAAAAATTATGCTCAAAAAACTGGTCAGATCTGTTGCGTGGAAGTTCGATTGAATCATTCATGACGACTCCACCATTTCATGGACGATTAATCTATTGTTATTTAAAAAATAGCAGTAATTTACTACAGAGCTAAAGGCAAAATATTTCCCTTCAAATTGTGAACGCCTTTTTGTGAAGCTTGGAATGAAAGTCGACCAGAGCTTTATTGCGGGGAGCCGACAGAAATCGCAACACTTAGCGAGCCTTAATCAAGCAACGCGCAGGGGACTCGCGGGTGTCAATCAGACTGGTGAGGGTGGCTAGCTAGTGTTTCAGAGTTACTGCATGCTTTACGTTTTAACTTTTGCCTGAATGCGAGTCAAAATTTGATAAACACTCGACACATTTAAAATGCAAACGGGCAACAGAGTTTTTGACCCCTACAACAAAGAAAAATCCATTCCGCACTAGTCCTCCAAGTCTAATCCCAATACACCTGCTACAAATGCCATCTTAAACCAGCTTAAACTGGTTAAAACCGATTAAAGACACACTTCCACATCTCTTAGCTGGTCAACCAACAGTTCATCAGTTGACATACAAAGTCAGCAAGTCGGCCAGTAGGAAATCCAGGGTACTCTACCAACACTGCCCCTCAACCACCACTACTCAGACCATAGACCACTTGTAACCAGCGACAAGCGCAAAGAACACAGCTGAAGCCATCTTAACCCAGCTTAGAAACCCAGCTGGTCTTTGCTGGAATGTTGCAGGGTAGGTTGGGTATCTTGGGAGCAAAGATCCTCCACTTAACAGCGGGGTCTGTGAGCACAGCGTGACCCAGCGGCTTCTGACGGTAAACACTCTCGCTTCGACTCCCGTCTCGCGAAAAACCCGGCCGCTCCTCTAGGCTTCATGGGGATTCTAACAGCGTTAAACACCAAATCCCCCTGCCAGAGTCTCCTGCGACGCGCGTAACCCCGCTAACTCCAGCACACCGCTCTTTGGATCTCAATCGATTTTTCCCCTTCGCAGAACCAGCAGATTTCCTCCCGATAGTGTCGACCTCCCCCCCACCGATGTGGATACACAGCTAAGAAAAACATCACAGGGTCAGTCAATAAAGCCCCAGCCATGTAACAGCACTTAACCACTGCCAGGGCCTTTCGCCATCTCTGCTTGTCAGCTTCTGTGTTCTGTAGCGAACACTGAGTTCACTATGGTTGTTAGTTTCCTTGTTTTTGAGGAAGTATGGAGTGAAATACGCTTGTCGGTTCTTTTGCTCTCCAGCAAGGACTGCGTAAACTACGATAGTAATTTATTTGTTCCTAAGTAAGTACTGAGTAAACTATGCTTGTCGGTTTCTTAGTTCCAGAGTAAGGAAAGAATTAACTATGGTAGTCACTTTTTTTGTGCTTGAGTAAAGACTGAATAAAATATGCTTGTAGTATTCTTTGTTCTTAAGTAAGGACTAAGTGAACTATGATTATTATTATTATTATTGTAGCCCCCAGATGAAGTCAGGCGGCTACTTTGGATTCATGCTCGTCGTCTCTGCTGCCGCCGAATCCGTAGACACTTCCTTGTAGACGCTGTACAGGCTGTAATTTTTGACCGATTACTTTCATATTTGATTTGGACATGTGTTATACTTCAGTTATGACACCTATCGATTTTGGTTGCCATGGCGACAGTATTGACCGAATAATGCGCAAAAAAGAGGAGAAGCGGGCTTTCGGGGGCTACACCCATGTGGTCGCGGGTGACTGCACTGTCTAGTTTTCTTTGTTCTTGAGTAAGGACTGAGTAAACTATGGCTGCCAATTTCTTCTGGTCTTGTGTAAGGACTGAGTAAACTATGGTTGCCAATTTCTTCTGGTCTTGAGTAAGGACTGAGTGGTTGCTAATGGTTGCTAATTTCTTCTGGTCTTGAGTAATTACTGGGTGAGCTCTGATTGTCGGTTTCTATGTTCTTGAGTATGTACAGAGTACTCAGCTGTCTGGTTGTCGATGTCCTTGTTCGGCTCACATCAATCGCTTATTTTTAAATTTCTTCCTTCCCTTCCTTGCCCGACCCAGAAACTGACCGAGGTCCAGCATCATTAAGGAGACTCCAATCTGTCAAATATTCCTTCACAGATTAAGTAAGAGCCATGAGGAGTTTGCCAAAACATGTCCCCAGCATGGAAACGCGATTATTACCTTTTGTGGCAGTATTTTATTTTTTTTGCAAAGCATGACTCATTAATGACTCTGCTCAGCCGCTCATGTCTGCGTGATCTGCTGAAAGGTTTTGAAAAATTCGGCGATAACTAAGAGACGTCCAGAAGGACAGGTGAACACAAGCTCAATGAGCGAGCACAGCCAATTATTTTTCATGAAGAGACGACTTTCGCCCTTCAGAGGGATGAGAACACATTTGGCTTACAGGCCATCATAGCGATCACTGCTATGCAGCGACCAATCAGTCAACCAATCAGAGAGAGGCCGACTGGCAAAAATAATGCAACACAGAAACAGGAAGAAACGGAAAGGGAAACAATCAAAGCCTTACTGATACCAGCCCACTGTTCACCTCTCGTTTACAGCTCAACTCTCCCTCCTCAAGATTCCTCCAATGTCCCACAATATTTACTCAATATTCAATTATGATCACAAATGTTGCTGTTTTGGGATTTTGGCGACCCCAGGGACTGGGGCTGACACACTCCACCCACCCCACACACACACACACACACACACACACACACACACACACACACACACACCACACCCACCCCACCCCACACACCCCCCTTCCTCGGATAACGGAGGCTGCCAGTGTTGTCGTTTCGAAGTTTTCCCCCTAATGAGATTAATTATCACGCAGAAACAGATTCTGCGAATGTTCACTAATGCTGTCCATCTGTCACGCATCATCGAGAGAGAGAGAGAGAGAGAGAGAGAGAGAGAGAGAGAGAGAGAGAGAAGCAGAGAGGAATGAGAAAATGGCGGGAAACGGAGAAAAAGAAGGTGAGAGAGAGAGAGAGAGAGAGAGGGTTGGAGATGGAGTGAGACGGTGAGAAAGAGAGAAAAGTTTGGAAAAAAAGGAGGGAAAATGATAGTCAGTGAGAGACAAGTGAGTTAAAGAAAAGGAAAATAGAATGAGAAAATGGTGGGAAATGGAGGAGGAGAGGGCAGAGAGAGAGAAAAGGAAGGGAAGATGAGAGAGAGAAGGGCAGAGAGAGAGACAGAAAAGGAGAGAGGAAAGAAAGACAGACAGAGGTAAGACAGGACAGCATCAGGTGTTGGGCCGGGCCGATATCCCCCGTAAGGAGAACACTGGGAGCTCGAATCTCATGATCTCCACGCAAAATTGCGAGCTGCAGAAACACCTGCCATTTTATCAACTCCAAATTCACCCAGAGACAAATTTTTCCAATTCGGCTGAACAATAACCCGCTCAGACAACGCGGGGCGCCTCCACACAATTCCGCCGTGCCACATTCGCTCGTTTTTTTTTTCCTCACTCCTTAGTTGGATGGATATTCTAGCGCTACACAGATAAGGCGGCTAATACAAGCAGCCATTCGAACGACAATGGCGCTCGCGCAGCCAGAACAATCCATTACGGCGATAAGAGCGCTTTGTAAAACGGAATCGATGCGAAAATGAAGTATAATCTGCCGTGTTGGAGATACGACCGCGTCGGAGACGCCGCTCGACACCCTTCAGCCTCTGATGAGGAGGATAAATCTGGAATAAAATAAAAAATAAAAAACAAACATTTCAGGCAAAGAGAAAATTCAGACAAGGAGAAATATACAGCCTCCATTCCAACAAGGAGGGCAGAATTTTTTGCACTGCGGCTTTAAGTTAGGCCTTGAAATACAAAGGCCTTTCTCCCAGGATGTAGTCGACATGGAGATGGGTAGGAAACTATTGTGTCCCCCATGTACTTTCTCGAAACTAAATATTCAGACTGTGTTCTGGAAATGCTTTAATTCCACTACAGACCCACCTGTTCTGAGACGTTCCCGCCCACTTTGAAAACTACTCCTATGTGCTTGTGTCCTGCCCACTGCAAAGGTAACGAAGTACAACTCAACACAAAGTGTTGATTGCTATGCCTCCGTCTGCCATAGCTTCATACGCCCTAGAAGTTGATCTTCAGCCCCCGCATACATCTGACCTTATGTGACTTTGACCTTTGACCCCATGATCTCTCAAACCAAAACAGTTCAGCTACCCTCAGCAGTGAATAACCATGTCTGATTTGGTGAAAATTCCTCCACTCCTTCAGTAGCTGCAGTGCGGAGAAGATATTTGTGACAGATGGTGCGACCGCCGCATACGAGCGGACAGACAGAAAACAGTATGCAGAGGTATGACAACAAAGAACTTTAGTTCTAAACCCCATCACAAATGATTGCTTGTTTAAATGAAATCATCATCAACTCTCCAAGCACCAGTCCCTCAGGACGACACTAGATGTGATGACAAACTGTTCTGTATGATGATCTTACACCACCAGGATAAGTTATACCCCAGGGCCCTGTTTCACGAAGCACGATTGCAGGGTTAGCAGGATAACTGCACTTGACAACTCAGAGAGTGCATTGCCTCTGCTGTGCTGCAGTTCAGTGATGGAGGAATTATCACTGAGCATGAGTGTTAAACGAGTCTCAACAGTGTTGTCTCAATTCGCATAAAAATTCTCTCAGCTCCTGGACAAAGAATATGAGTCGGATCTTCACCAAATTTGATCACTCCCTCCTTGGCCTCGAATCTATCAGTACACAAAATTTCATTGACATCCATCAATAAATTTTGAGACATCCCATTCGCTGACAAACAAACAAAAATGAACAAACGTCGGTGAAGACATATTACCTTCTAGCAGAGGTATAACTAGAACTCAAAGCCCTCCCAAACCAAATGACAGGCCCATTGCGGAGCAGAAAGAATGGGCAGGTGCAATCCGCAATATCACAGAAACCACTGTATCCTACACTGTAGATATCTTCGGCATTCCAAACTGCTGAAAAACCAGGGGGGGGGAAAACGGTAAAATACTGATAAAAAAAAACAGTCTATCCATCATGTGGGGTGTGATCCTAAACTGCTGCAATTCTTGATGTTTTATTCATTTCTGATAATGGTCTCCATAAAATGCAGTCCATACATAACCAAAAATGCATAATTCATATCGGGGGTCACGTACCAACTCGATAGAAATTGAGCGGTCACAGTGAGTAATGGCGGACTGATGTTTAAAATGCGCCGATGGTGAGTGATATCGCACGCCGGATATTCTTCAAGCGCTGGTCACTTCTCATTACATATTATAAAACGTTCCTTGCCAATAAAATATTTCTCTCCCGAATATGCAGATGCTCTGGGATTGGTATTAGCATTTACCTAATGACCAACACTTCCTTGCGTAAGCAGAAAGCGGATTATGCGAAAACAGCAAAAACTGGAGGCCGTGTGCCATTTTTGTTTATTACACCCGAGAGACTGCGGAAAGACGGCACACGCGTTGGGTTTCGTGTACCGTAACCATGCTAATTCACGCGAAGATCACACAAGGCAAAGGTATCGGGTAAAAAGCCGTACTGAACTCCGTGCACTCATCCGCTTGGCAACAAATCTTCACTCGGAACACACACACACACACACACACACACACACACACACACACACACTCAAATCTTCACTCGGAACACACACGCACGCACACAAACACACACACAGTTCTCGGTGTACAGAAGTAGAAGAATTTTCAAAGCCAACCACTGAAGCTAAGATCTAGATTCACAATGAGCCGAGATATTAAAGCTGCATCTCGTAAGTTGAGTAAGTTTTTGAAAGTTAGCCAGGACAGCGCCACAGTTGTTCTGAAAACTGAGCATTGTTCTCTTTGCTGTTGATGATTCATGCCATGTGTGAAAGACTCGAATTGTGAATCATTGACAGTAAACAAACAAGAATATATGCTACGCTTTTATGGTTTCTATTCTGACACGTATCATGAACCCCTTTCATTGTAGAGCTCCTATCCAATTCATACAAAGGTAGGCAAAAAAAAAGTCAAAAAAAAAAAATTAGGCAACTTATGTTCTGAAGATAAAATCCAAACTGAAAGCGCAAATCGCTCTGAAACACTACTAAATCTAAAAAAAATGAAACGGTGAACCAAAATCAAAAACTAAACACAGAAATAAATACCAATAAAAGTCTTAAACAATTACCCCAACAGACATTTGAGTGAATAAGACGTATACTAAATTTTAACCCATCAATTTTTTCAACACGTCCATGCTTACACCGCACGTCCACTTATTAAAAAATAAAATCAAATTAAACGATTGTAAACCAGTTGAATATAATCTGGTCATATACTGGCTAATATTTATTCAATGTCCTACAGTTTATTAATATTGGTAAATAAAAGTATAGACGATAGAGACCGTTTAGTCATTCACTGTAACACAAAGTCGTTACAGTCATACTTAGTAAGCTACAGTTCACTAGTGGTTAAAACAGTATCCAGTGACAGTTGATTCATAGTTTATGCGAACGTATTTTAAAATAATCCTATCTCATAGCGGGAGCAGTGACGTGGACGCAGTCCTCGACTCCGCTTTAGAAAACGGAGAGATAATAAAGGGAGGGCAGTCTCGGCCCATGGGAACGGGGTGAGAGGGGGCACTTCTAAATTCAGACCGACCCCCGCCACACTTCCACATTACCAGCCTTTGAGATGAAGGCAAGAGACTTCAGGAGTTTCACCTCCCGAACATTTAAATTCTGCGGAGATATCTGCTCGATTCGCATTCAGCAGGCAGCGCAGAACGAATGGCCGGGATTTAAGGATTTGAGCAGCGCCGGGCTCGTATAATCTTCTGTAATTGGCAGAGCAGTTCGCATTTGTAGGGCCTCATCCAAAGCCAGCCGATCACGCAGGCAGCCCACGATCCCTCGCTGGCTGAGGGGCGATCCACAAATAATCAATCGCATTCGACCCAGAAAAATCGGTTGGCCTGGTCACACAAGCGGCAATGTTTTCTCGTAATAAAATAAAATAATTCTACGCACAAAAATTCATCTTCTGTAATCTGTAATCTCATCCAGGATAAAAATGGAACGACCCTCCTTTTAGGGTTATGCTCTTACTGAGCTTCAGTGTTGGAATATTTTAGTTACCTCACGACATAATTAACGAGTAAATATCCTCATATTAGTGAATTGGCATTCAGCTCTAAGAGTGTCATAGAGAATTTTCTTCTACATCAATGTCATTAGTCATCATTTATATCATTTTAAATAATGTAATTGCTATAAGTATCATGAAACGTTTGAATGTGATACAACCAACAGGATGTTCCAATAAGGAAGGACATGTTTTAATCTTATTGGTAAAAAGGGTGTAATACACACACCTGTGGGAATGAAACACACGTATCTACCAAGCCATCCATGACGTAATGGGTGACACTACTGCCTCACAGCAAGGAAGCCCTGGGTTCGACTTCAGCCTGGGGCCTTTCTGTGTGGAGTTAACACGTTCTTCCCCTATTCACAAGGCTTTTCTCTGGGTACTCCGGTTTCCTCCCACAGCCCAAAGGCATGCATGGTAGAAGCTAGGTTAACTGGAGACTCTAAATTTCCCATGGGTATGAGAGAGTGTGTGAACAGTTTGCGATCCCCGCGATGGATTGGCGAGTTGACCCAGGTCTGCCCCTGCCTTTCACCCATAGTCGGCTGGGATAGGCTGCAGTTCCCCCGCGACCTTGGTGAGGAAGAAGCGCTTCAGATAATGGATGTATATACCGCATAATTGACTGAACAAGTAGATTTCATTATGCCCCTTTGCTGACATCTAGTGGTATGCTGTGGTTACTGCAGGAGGTGCTCACCTTCAGGGGCATGATCAATAACTGAGCGCGAGACCACGAGCCTTATTTAGAAAAATTAGCGAGTATTTCAAATTTACGTATGGCGTACGCTCAAAACAAGTAAAACAGCGTATCGTAAGAAATATCCTAATTTACAAAACTGAGGGTAAGCTAAACTGCTGGCAATTTTTATTATTTTTTTATGTTAAGTTTGTTTCTATCCAAAGTGCGCAATGGAATTGGCATACACATGATTTCTGTACATGCACATGGTATATAAATGAGACCCCAGATCTCTAAAGGTAAACATTTACGCCATGAAATAAAATGGCCACCGATATAAAATGAATTCATAAACAATATGCCGATACATAGTGGACGAAAGATGCAGACAGTGCCGTACAAATGCGTTCCCGGCCAAACAAAACTCTTAAAAACAAAAACAATAGCAAAACAACAGTGATGAGTTATCCAGCCTCCGCACTGGCAGGGCACAGCAGAATCTGTACATTTGTCAGAAGTGAGGAATGCAGCTCTTAGAGAAAGTAAACAGACATGCCTCTCCCTGTACCAAGGACACTCCGTCTGCAAGATAATTGGTGAATTGTACAAACAGCAGTCAGACAGACACGGCAAGGTCTTGAAGCCAGGTTAAAAGATTGCCTCTGTGACTTTCCCATAAGGACAGGACGGATTTATATATATACAGCTACAAATCCATCCCCTGCGAGTTGAAAATCCAGAGTGGAGGATTAACAAAATCTATTCTTACACCACCAACTTTCAGTTTGAATGCACACTCGGGTATGGTGGGAAATTAACCCCTGAAACTCTGATTTTTCCTTAAACTTCCACATAGGAGGGTTCGAGGTAACGAAAACCATTTCTTCCATATTGGAGGACAATGTCATCTACATATTCTGTATCTGCAGGTTGCAGTGCTTCAAAATCGCACTTATGCTGAGTGAAATATTCAAACCCAGGATGCCGTGATTTTATGGCAACAGCATTACAACAAATGGAAACTATCTAGATCTTGTGCATCATTTTATACACATTTCCCTGTAATTCAGATGGACATATTTGAGATCTTGGAACCTTGCGATCTCCACTGGAATCTAAAATAGGTCTAAAGTTCCACATATTTGAATAAAGCAGCTGCATTTGACAAAGCCATACATGGGGTTAAAAACACTTTTAAAAGAGGGTAATTTTTGCCTCAAACAGGCTGACCTCCGGTGGTATTTCAAAAAGAACAGGCAATGCAAAAATAAGCTGCAAAATGGTACCGTAACTTTGCAGAAGGCAAGGTGCGAAATATAAGCCAACGGAAAGCACCGTTAGGAATGATGAGGAGGGCAGAATTTTTTTCAACAGCTTTTCCATGACTGCTTCATGACTAGAAAAACATTTTCTATGATAAACATCCTGCCTTTAGGATCACTGAAAAAATTACAAATATGATAATAAAAACAGTTATGTAGCATCTGGTACAAAATGGCAATTTTAAAAGACAAAGAGCATTCTGACCTGCATTCAATCTGTGGGGCACAAGCAGCTCTACATTTTCCTTCTCACAGACCGATGAACACTTGTAGGTGAACACAGAAACCACCTTCTTGAGGCTTTCGAAAGAGGTCCCTCAAGGCCCCATTCTCGGTCTGGCATTGTTTTACCGGCTGCATGAGTAATCACGCTCAAGCCGCAAATCACTTTCATTGGATGACCTCACTCGTTACGGTTGTGTGCCTATCCTCGCGCCAAGGGCTCCGGAACGCTTTGAATTCCACTCAGCGTGCACTCAGTGAACTCCTAGTGCTCATTACGGGCAAAACTAATGGCTGCTCTCAAGTTCATGTAGCTCTCATGTCTTGAAAATTACCGCTTCTGACGGTAATTGAATATAGAGTGCGCTATCTTAAGAATACTGAAGAGTTTGGGCCAGATAGAAGTTTTGAAATCCAAGGTGAAAAATTAATTAAGAAGTCCAGAGTTGAGTATGGTTTCTGAATTAGACACACTCGAAAATACTCCTTTTAAATGACCACTTCAGACACAATTTAAATGCAGCCATCCAATATAGACATGTTAATTATGCGTGTATCCTCAACTACTATTCATATTTCATAAAATTTTTCATAGTGGGTGATGTCGGATTGTGGGTGACCAGTTGCTAACCCGTCATTGTCCAGTCTGTGGTAACATCCTTAAATATAAACATCTATTGTTTGGCAATGACTTGAGTTCTTGCTTAACTCAGATCACTCTTCAAATGTTACACTATCAAGTTACTTTTTTACCATGAAGGGACATTCTCCGAACGTCATTAATGACAGTGACTGACGGATGACGTTGACGTTACACTGTGTTATTAATTATTCCTGTTCAGGCAACTGTCCCATCCCCATATGTTTGTGCCATTTTGACTGCAGACAATTTTCATAGCTTTCATCTCATGTCAGGTCCCACTTTGCGAAAGCGAAGTGAAACTCCACAGAGTATTCCACGTAAAGAAAGAATGAACAAAACGGTATGAAATCAGCATTTACTGCATCCGGCACTGTGATGTACGATAAATACTACTCACGGGAAATATACACAATATAAACAATACACTGCTGGCTATATAAATCCGGCTGTTTCAACTACATTGGGAGAGAGTGGATTCTGAAGATTAGAAAAGAGCATCACACTTAACCATAATGGCAAAAAATGTGACTGGATGCTTCATTTTCAATAGTTTTTGTCTCTGTTCTCAATAATATCCTTATCGTCAACTGAAGGGAGCAGTCCGTCCAGAGTCTAGTATTCCAATGCAAACGTATTCTGTTTAAATTAGGGAAGATAAAATTATTGTTTAGGGAGGGAAAAATATGTTCCATGATAGTACTGTCCAAACATACTGTGATATAATTTTAGGACATTTCGCTCAGGTCTATCAAATATCCAGCCTCCGAAACTCAGCTGTGAGTGTAACCCCGTCCTGCACTGGGGCAGCGACATCATCATCAGTCTTTCAAACCAGGACAGACTGTCACAGTGAAACAGGGATCCCTCCATTTTACACCCCCACATCTCCCTCACTCTGCTCTTAATAACACCGCGCTCAAAATGGAGTGATGCGAGCTGGGAGGGAGAGAGAGAGAGAGTGTGTGAAAGAGAGAGGGGGAGAAAGGAGAGAAAGCGATGGAGGGAGAGAGAGGGAGAGAGACCGAAGGAGGGAGAGAGTGAGAAAGATGGTGATAATGGAAAGAGAGAGAGAAAGATGGGCAAGAAAGGAAGGAGGACAGAAACAGAGAGACAAAAGGGATGAGAGAGAGAGAGGGAGAGGGAGAAAGGGAGAGAGGGAGAAAGGGAGAGAGAGAGGGAGAGGGAGGCAGAAAGGTAGGGAGAATGGACAGAATGAGAGGGAGAAAAGGGGGGAAGAGAGGGAACAGAAATAAAGAGACAGACGAGATGAGAGGAGGAGGGAGAGAGGGAACGAGGGAAGAGGGAGAGAGAGAGTGAGAAAGAACGAGTGTGTCGAACTGGGCCAACACGGCGGCGCCGAGCCAGAGGAGCGCACGGTGAACACACGACGCAGTCCCGATATAGAACCCTCCGGAAGGGTGGAGAGGAGCGCGCGGAGGGGAACAGGAAGTGAGTGGGAGGTGTTTGGCTGTGAGCAGGAAATGAGCACACATGCTGGGTGCCATGATACACATCCTGCCCCCTCCCCTCGCCAGGACACACACATACACACCTACTGCACACACACACACACAAACACACCTACAACTACCCACACAACTACTGTACAAAACCAACCAGCCGGCTACCTATCTACACAAACACCAACTGTATACACCAACAAGCCTGCTACCAATCTACAGAAACACACACACCTGCAGTACACACCATCCAGCTTGCTGCCCATCTACCTACAAACAGACACACACGCAACCCATACACACAAACACAAATTAAAAGAACTCATGTCTACGCATACACACAAATACAAAATAATTCATGCTTATACACACACAAACACAATCCACACCCATAGATTACATACACGCACAAACACAACCATATACCCACCTACAGTACGCATAAAAACACACACCACGCGACCACACGCTCGCGTTCACACAAAAGAAAACTCTTCGCAACACAACTATTCACCCGCCCACTTTTTGCCTTCATTTTCATACCACCCACCCACACACACCCAAACACAAATACAGCCACCCACACGTGCGAATGCGTACACACAAACAAATCACCCATCCATCATCGAACATGCACACACACACACACCCTGACCTCCCGCTGGCAGCTTACGGCACGTCTCTCACACACATGCATATTCAACTGCTCCACGCCTGAGCCCGTCTCTCTGATCTCTCCCAGCCCAGAGTGTCATCAACACAATCTGTTCATCCACAGGCCAGGACTCTACCCCCAGCCTCTCTCACCCACACAAAAATAACCGCCAGGTCGCCACGTACCGTACGGCCTGCCCGCCTCCCGGCCTGCCTGCCCGGGACGACGGCGGCGACAGCTGGTCCCCAAAGGCAGATCGGGTGACCAAATGGCCACGCAAGCAGGGAATCTCGTGTTTGCCCACACACCTTCATAATATCCAAACCCCGGCTTTACCCCCAATGGGCAACACCCTTTTACCCCCGACAGTGGCCGTGGTTCGCAACTGTGGTTATACTGCCAAAGATTACAGAGTTAGCTTGATAAGTGCACAGGCAGAAACTGAGAAAGCTCTTCTTAATTCAGTCCTTCTTCCAGTTCCAAGAACCCCTTAACACAGTGCACTTAACCAGCCATCACAGTACTGCTACATCCCTAAATGAAATCGTATCTAGTCCAGATTCCCACGGGGAATAAATTCGCTTTCCTGTTTGTCTCATACAACGTCTTGGATGTGAAGAACTCAGCTGAGTCAACCTGGAAATAGCCAAGCAAGAAGACAACTCAATATTCATCGGGTGAAAAGCTGAATACTGACAACAGTATCTTAGCCCTTACAGGGCTGAAATAAATTTTCAAAAAATTATAAGTTAAATTATCCTGTGCAGTTGAAAAACCTATCATGTGGTGACTTGTTTAAAAGAGCTCCCCAACAAGTCACCACATGATAGGTTTTGAACAGCTGTGAATTTGAAATCTTACGTCATTGAGCAACACTATTTGTATCTAGCGCTCGAAGGGTTAACCCTAGTCCTGCCGGTCGCCAATATATGGAGGACCCACACTCGTTTCCCTGTGTGCCGGTTGTTGATATATCGTTCCCCGGTAGCCATTTCCCTATATGCTGGTCCTCGATAAGCATTAACCTATAGGCAGGAATAGGATTAAAACTGCCCTCCACTGCATTAACTCAGGCCATAATGCGGTAAATATGGTCCGTACCCCAGCCCGACCCCAGCTGACACCTCAGGGGCGAAACTACGGCACGAGATTCGTGAGTTAGTGAGGTATGCGGAGCCCGAGGCTGGAGTTTTCAATGTCAGAAAGGTGGCTCTCCTTAAAACCTGCCATGGTAACTTACGGTATCTCCGATTGCGAGTCAGGGGTTTGTCAAGCCGCAGGTCACGCTAATTAATGCCTGGCAAACGTCGAACTTGCTTCGTAGTTTCTTTGTGGCGAAGAAACGGAGGAGACAGAAGGGAATCAGCTGAGATACCGAAACCTCCGCCCAGGACGGAAGAACAGGAGGCGTTCAGAGAGAATACTGCTGTGTAAGGTGAGGACATTTCTGACTGAACCTCCAACAGAACACACAACAAAGAGCAAACTCTTTTCATGAGTCGTGATAAATATCTCGCTGCCTGCAGACGCATCATCTGTTTGTTTCAAATTAGCAGAGCAAATTCTGAGGCGGCCATTTTGAATGATTGCTGTCATCAGTATTAGGTAACCTGAGACGCCCCGGTTTGATTCCGACAGTCGAGCGCACCTGTCACCTCCACTCCATTTGAATTCTACCCCACTGCCGCACTGCCATTAAGCTATTAATTTGTCACATAAAAACGTATATTTCAGGCATCCGCGAGTTGAAATATGGCCCCCGCAGAAGACAATAATGATGAAATGACTCATCGCCCAGACTCAGCAGGCCAAGGTCGCGGTGGCGCAATTACGCAGAGAACTCACCGTTTCGGCGAGCTGAGGTCACCGGTCACATGACTCACTCCTTACCTCAGCTGTCAGCGCACACCTCCGTTTCCATGGATACGGAGTGCGTTATTGGAGAACCCTCGGGAGGATAATAACCGCCGGCGAGAGGCCCACGATGCACTGCAGGCCGAGAGGTAAACACGATAAATATTGCAACGGGATTCGTGCTGTACGCGAACGGCTGGGGCCACCGTTATTACACGTCCCGCAGTAATCGCCAGACGTAATTCATGTCACAACTGATAGCTACAGCCGTCCGAGCACAGTTCTCCGTCGCAGTGTTGTAATTGTTGATAACGGCCGACAGTGGGGGGTGGGGGGGACTCATCCAGACAGACATGGCGATATAAACGCTGACGGCTCGCGTCCTGACAGAAAGAAAATGAGCCTCGTCTCGTTCGGAAGCAGAGGAAGACTCTAGAAAAGAGGCAAAGAGAGGAGGAGGGAGTAGAAAAAAGAAAAAAAGGTACAGAAAACAGACAGATGGCCTCGTTACACGTGGCTGTTAAAAACAGATTTATGTGAAATGTTTCCCTGACAACACGACAGCAACCCCAGAAATCTATGCAAGGAAAAATAAACAAACAGAGGGCCACTTGAGTGTATACCAACATGGTTTCCATGGATACATGGCAAGAACCTTTTAGCCCCCACAAAAACGTGGCCCTGACCTCTGACCTTTGTCTCGCTTGTTCTCTCATGCCTCGTCAATGTCTCTCTCTCTCTCTCGCTCTCTCACTCTCTCGCTCTTCAGCTAAATGCCAGAAATGTTCATGCAGAAACGTTTTCAGTTTTCATCCGCCTCCATGGCCAACTTCATTTGTGTGTTTTTACGAGCATCTCACAGCGTGAGATTCCCTAAATACACTGCGTGTATGCATTTGTGTGAGTCTGCATTCATGTTATTTGTGTGCAGAGTGTGTAGTACATGAGTATTATGGGCGCCTACGTGTGTATTGTGTGGGTGTGTATGTGCGTAGTATACTGTATGTGTAGTATGAGTATTCATGAGTGGAAAGTGTGCAGTATGCATTTGCATGCGAGTAGTGGGTGTAGTATATATCTAGTATGGGTGTCTGTGTGTAGCATGTGCATAGTAAGAGTGACTGAGTATGTAGTGTGTGCAGTATCTGTGTATATGTGTAATATGCAAAGTATGTGTGTGTATGTGCGCAGCATGTGCAGTATGGGAGTATGTGTGTGAAGTGTGTTTCATGAGTGTCTGTGTGTGCAGTGTGTGTAAATATTCAGTGTGAGTAGCATGCGTATGGGTGTAATGTGACAAGTATGTGTCTAAGTGTGTAATACATGTGCAGTATGTGTGTGTTCAGTCTGTGTGCTAGTGTGTAGTATATGTGTACCATGTGACGTGTGCAGAATGCATGTAGTGTGCAGTATGTGTGCACAGTGTGTAGTATTTGCATAGTATGCGTATGTGTGCAGTATGTGTGCTTGTAGCATGTGAGCAGCACGTGTTGCGTGTGCAGTATGAGTGTGTAGTATGTGCCTGCGCTCTGTGTGTGTGTGTAATGTGTGCATTGTGTGTAGTATTTGCGTAGTATCTGTGTGTGTAGTATGTGTACAGCATGTGTCGCGTGTGCAGTATGAGTGCGTAGTGTGTGCCTGTGCTGTATGTGTGTGTATATTGTGTGCATGTGTGCATAGTGTGTAGTATGTGCGCGTGTAATAAGTGTGCAGCATGTGTAGCGTGTGCAGTATGAGTGTGTAGTGTGTGTAGTGTGTGCGTGTGTGTGTGTGTGTGTGTATAGTGTGAGCTGTCTGATCTCCACAGTAGAGCCAGGCGTGGGTGCCCAGGCACAGAGACAGTCTCAGTTTCATGGATCGGAACCAGAATCTGATTCAGCCCAACTGGCAGTGAGAGGGGAACCCCCGCCCAGCAGCCCAGGCTCAATGCTCTCACGCCAACGGGAGCCGTTTATGATGTGGTTGCACCACGATTCAGCGCCGGCGCCAAATACGCTTTCACAACAGCATAGATGCTCCATTCTGCTAAAAACCAGCACTTAAGTGTACACATCCTCCACTCTCTTCACCGGAGCCACTAAAACATTCATAACTTGTCAATTTTACGGACAAATGTAAAACCCAATTCATGTCAACCTATAATTGCGGCCTTGCGTACTATATAAATTCACTAACTTATAATAATAGTTACATTAGCCTGGAGAAAATGAACTCATATGCAGAAATTTCCTCCCGAACTAAACTCATCGCCGAGACAGTTCAGACATTCACTCAGTATTTCTGATAGATGTCAAGTTGAGAAATTCCGCACGGAAAGCATAGGTAATCTGTTCCACGGTGTGTCGCTAAATGAAACCCATCTCCCTAACACGCACCATTAACCTTTCCTTAAAGTGTCAATTAAGACAATTTCGCTCCCCAAACACTTCAGGCGCTGCTTCGTGTAGCTGACAGTACCCCCTTATTCGAGATTACCAATCAATTGCGCCTGATTACAGCCTTTAAAACCATTCATCTAATTAACACCAATCAAACACGTATTGTCACATCGGGGGGAGGATAAAATTGAACACAATACGCTTTATCAAAGACGCAGGAGAAGAGTGATTCACAAGTGTGCGCTGATACATGTACAACATCAATTCCAGAAAAACTGGGACACCGTGGAAAATGTGAATACAAACATTAGACACTAATTTGCATGCCCTTTTTAACCTGTATTCAACTTTTAAAAAAGTGCAAGGACAAATTAAGTAATGTTGCAGTCATCAACTTTGGTTTTTGAAAACAGCAGCTTCAAATGCGTTGTCAGCAACACGCGCCAATTAAGTTGGGACAGGTGCATGTACAACCCTGTGTAACATCACCTCTCGTTTTAATTACACTCATTAGGTAATTAGTACTTGAGACACTAATTGCTGGAGTTACAAATGAAAGATCCGTTCCCACACTTGCCGGATGTTGGACCTCAGTTGGCAAGCAGTCTGGAGTCCCCGTTGTCCTATTTAGCGCTTCATAATCTATCACGTTTTCAATGGGACTTCGTTCCAGCCATGTTGTTGTAATACGCGCATTGTGGGAACAAGCAGGAGCGTCCCTGAAAAAGACAACATCGGGAAAGCAGCATATGTTGTTCCAAAATGCATGTGTAACCTTCTGCGGCAATAATGCCATCACGGATGTGCAAGAGGCCCATGACGAGAGCATTAATGCAGCTCGAGACTGAGTTACACTGAGGCATGAACATGTCGCTGATTACATTCAGGATTGTAGGTCCCCTCCTCGGCCCTTAAAACACGACAGTCATGATTTCCAAACACCATTTGAAAGATTAACTCGTCAGACCACGCACTCCGCATCTGTCCACTGCAGATAAGAATGAGCCCAGAGAAGTCGGTGGCGTTTCTGAATGATGAAGATATATGGCTTCCTCTTTGCGCATCAGTCTTAGCTTGCATTCGGTGATCATATGCCAAACTGTCCACTGACGCAGGTTTTCTGAAGCATTTCCAAAGTCATGCGGTTGTTACAGAAGCATGCTGGTTCTTAGTGCTGCACCATCTGAGAGCTCCAAGGTCAGGCACATCCAATACTGGCATTCGGCCTCATCTTTTATGCATAAATACTGCTTTGGATTCTCCGGATTCCAAAAACTTTTTTCTGTATCTTAGCCTGTCGATGGTTAAATGCCTAAATTCCACGCAATGGCATGTCCCAGTTGTTACGGAAAGAGTAGCAAACATCAAATTCGGAATTCTGAAATATTTATAAAAAAAAACCAATGCAGCTCAAAAGTTGAATTAAGTTCTATTTTAAACTAAGAGCAGGTAAAAATGTACAAATCACAGAATTCTGGTTTTATTTGCATTTTTGCATACAGTCCCAGGTCTTGCGGAATTGAGGCTGTAAATGAGTTCAAAATTTGTGGATACACATGCACGAGCACGTGCACACACAATGTTTCTTGCTTTACACACACACACACACACACACATACACAGAGTCCTTGAACATGCAGAAAACTCAAGTGGGGTGACTGGCAGTGACCTTGATTGACAATTCTGTCACATCACTGCAACCTCTTCAGAGAGAAACTGTCAGTGGATATTTCACTCAAAAGTCCAATATTGTGAACACAAGCACGCACACACATACACACACACACACTCAAGCTGCAATATTATGGATCATTCAAATAATACTTTCAACGCAAAAGTGGACACTATCCGTGTGTTCCTGGGTTATAAGTTTATTAAATATGTAGCAAAGTTGTGATTTCAATCATTATCCTCATTTATTTATTCTTACAAATGAACGATAGCAGCATTCAGTCATAATTCTAACTTCAGTGGTAATTATGAAGCGCCGACATGCGTGTCACGTGCACGCCCTGCTACCAAACGCAGCTTGAGGCCTTGTTGGTGCCACAGGCACATCGACCCCACGCTGTACCGACGCCCTGTCGTCTTACACACGCCCTGCTGTGAAGCAGTACCGCGCACACACACACACGCCACAGCGCACTGTCACTCCCCTGCCATCTACCTGTCTGTTTACATCATAAGGGTGCCTGTCAATCATTTTTAATCCCTCTCACATCCTCATATGCCTCCCTCTCTCTCTCTCTCTCTCTCTCGCCTTTTCTCTCCCTCTCCCCACACCCCCTCCCTCCGAGACACCGGCTCAGCTCCTCACGTCAACGCCAGTCTCCTCTTCAAACTTTCCCCACTCTCCACTTTCTGGAACTTTCCGCAAGTCAGGGACTTTTCTGTCTCGACCAATCAGGTGTCAGGAGGACACCTCTCTCTCTCTCTCTCTCTCTCGCCTGAGTTCTGACCCCCTGCTGCCGTCTTGTTGCGTTGCGCTGCAGACCCGAAATTAGTTTCCTCTCCGGAGTCTTTGATGCCTGGGGGCCAGTTAATTTCGCCGTATCTCCCCCCCCCTCGCAACAGACAAACTGCCAACTGACCCTCTCAAGCGTCCAAAAATTGCAGCTAATAGCACTGGCGTCCCCCACGGTCATTGGATATTATTCTGGTGCCCTATGACCCTCATGCTGATTGGATATTATTCGGGCACCCTTTGACCCCCATCCCCACGCTCACAGGATATAATTCCCTTTGACCCCTCACAATCAGCACAAACACACACACACACACACACCCGGTCTTCCATTTGAGAGTGAGAGTTTATACCAACTGGAGCCCAATCATGGTGGTCAAACTGGTGAACTCTCGGAACATACAAACTGGTGGTCAGTGTTGAAAAAACTGCAGTAACTAAACCAACCTGAGCAGGTTCATTGGAGCTGGGAATGAGAAGGGTAGTCAGGGAGAGATAAGGCCCTGCTGGCCTCTGAACCTCCAATCCTGGGTGTTGTCTATAAGGGAACAGAATCGTGTGGAACTCTGGGACAGTGACTCACACTGTAACGGTAGTGCAATAACGTCATACAAGGATGTTATGACATTACAGTTATTCAGCTGATGTCATTATCCAAAGTGAGCGACAGTTGAGTCGACACGGGGGCCAAAATCCCTGCGGTGCAATGTTGGGTTAAGGACCTTCCTCAAGAACCCAACAGCTGCTCTGATCTTGCAGCAGCAACTATGGGGTCTGAACAAACAACCCCCAAATTCCACTTCAGTCCTATTCTTAAGACCCCACGGCAGCCGCACTGATAATAATGTGGGTACTTGATGGTTCAAACCAACAACCATCTGGGACTCAAAAAGGCATGTTTGGCACTCGGCAGCACACATCTGTCTTCACTGGTACAGACTCAGTGTATAAGAGTCAGAATCAGCTAAGGTGTAATAAATTGTCACATTAACGTCAAAATATAGGCTTCTTCAATCATTTATTTTCTGACAATTATAAAAGCTGAACTACTGAACAGAGTTAATTTGGTAAAGAAAATAAAGTTATTTACCCAGTTTTTTATTTTGAAACTGACTTTTTCACCAGAGAAGCGACTGCTTGCGCTTGTTATTGTTTGATGGACTGAATGGTTTGTTTTCTGCTGCCATTTACCTTCTAGCACAATTTTCAGGTGAGGGAAGACATTTTCACAAGTATTTTTATGTTTACCAATTCATAAAAATCCAAACAGGATGCTGGAAGTGCATATCGCTGATCTTTGACCCTAGTGCATTAACTCGCATGAGCCGTCTGTCGGCAAATATCCTCTATCCTACTGACTTCAGATTTTGGCAAATACAGCTACAGAAATGGGATCACATCTGTATTTGGGACCATAACATAACACCTTGAACAAAACCCACAAAAAGCAAAATCACACTCATCTTGGGGACACTTGCGCATGTTATATTTGACAGACTAGCATAACTTCCGGGCAAACAAGGCCTTTTAAATCACAGCAGTAGCAGAGAGGAAAATCTGTTTATAAACATCAAGACTATGGAGCCAGAGACTTTTTGCACAAATTCTATTAATACTATATGTTATTAATTGCTTATTTCCGTATTGTCCTGGTATTGGCCTGAGGGTCGCAATACCGCGACCCAAAGGACAATACCAAGGCAATGCGAAAATAAGCAATTTATAATATTTTTATTAATTGGTTAAGTATGTTGTGCTATTATGACAATATTATGATTATGACTTCTGAAGTGCGCGACTTCAAGACTCATTAAAGAGCTAAATGCTAGGTCCGCGACTGCTTGTGCACCTGCTGAACTCCGCCAATACAGGGTCGGCAAATACAGGATATATTGGCAGGCCGTTTTTACTGTATGCGAGCAATAACATACTTGACCAATTAATAATATATAGTATTAATGGATGTCCATCGGCTCCTCATTTTCATGTCCGCCACATGAAGGTATTTCATTGCTAACGCCCGTCAGAAATAACTAGCACCAGCCCCGTCATGCCTATGTTTATTTAACCTCTCTCAACTCCCTTCCTATGTCTAAGAAGTCACCACACACAATGATTTATTTCTATCAAGTTAATGCTGCGTTTAGACTAACACACGTCACATCATTCGTATGTTAGGGATTTTGACGGACAGTCAAAAAAAAAAAAAAAAAAAACTTACCTGCCGCCTCTACTGCCTTCTTCCACAAGAAAAGATGACGCACACAGCAAGCCATACATGGGGAGATTTCCTAGAAATGCAGATGTCACAGGGCCTCCTAATCGTTGTCTTTTAAGTGCCGTAAATTATGTATGTTATTTTTTGACGGATTGGACTTTTTTTTCGGGACATCAATTTTAAAAAGCCTGGCTACAGATGAGCAGAGACAAGACTCACTAACTTTGGTATATGCGAATGAAAACACTACCGTGCATACAGTATGGAGCAGTCACTGATGACTGTGGGGAAAAAACCCTCGGCCATGACCCTGATATGTTTGATAGACGCACTAACGCACGCAAGGGGAATTTTTGAGGAGTTTTTTATTATTATTATGAGCCATAGGTGCTGTGTATCTGTGAGGCTCAATAGCTTTCAACCCTTTTAAAATGTCAGCAAATAGTTACTGCAATTTGGACTTCATTGGTAAAAATATCCTGCCAAGTACATGGCTACCTGAGGATTGTGATGTTTGCCAAGCACTGAAATAAGTAGCCCCTGAATTTTTATTTTCTTTCCTTCATTCGGGGCTTCACTGATGGTGCTCTAACTATCTGTCCTGTCTCTGGAGTATTTAAATTAAGGCGACCAAACAAAATTGACTGATTTACTCAAATAGGGAATAATTTATCATGTGATGGTTTTAATGACTTGTTATATTACACCTTAGCTGATTGTGACTCATAACAAATGGCACCTTAACAACCACGCTACAGACCACCTTACATTTGCCAGCTTTACTCCAGCTAGAATATTTCAGGTATTTAGCAGCACATGGACAGGTCAGCGGCTTCAGTGTTCGAGCGCTTTATGTGATATTCGTTGTCAGGAATATTTATCACCCGACAGGGATTCGATGTACCGAGCATCAATCAAGCGCCGATTTAACCGAACTCCACGATGCTTGGGTTTGTTTTTTGTGCTTAAGTGCCGCTGCGGTGCTTCGCCGATATTTTTACTTGGTTTTAAGCCGTTGCAGCCCAAAACAAAGTACACAACTGCATGCGGTCGGTGAAAAACGGCCGAAAACAGATGGCATCTGGGAGCGCTTCGGCGCAGTGGAGAACGGAGCGCTGTAGAGGGTGGGGGGTGGGGGGGGGATTCCGGAAAGGTCTCTGCAACTCGTGGCCCCCGCTGGGGGATACGAGGTACAAACGGCATGATTAAAGGATTTTCCTGCGAGCCCCGGGGCTGTCGGCGCGCACAGCAGGGGGAGACCGCATATCACTGCCTTAATGACTCTTAATGAGTTCTTAACGAGTTCTTAATGATTTAATCAAGAGGATCTATGCCTCCCCGCCGCCGCCGAACAGCCCTGGCACAGCCTCGCGTCGAGAAGCCGCTGCGGATCTCGACATCTCGGGCAGCGCACATTGGCGCGTACATGCTGGTGTGCGGACAGGGATATGCAGGAGGCGTCCCGGTTATCAAAGGAAACCTGCTTCCTGAGAAAGTATAGAAAGTTCCGTGGGAAGGAATGCAAGCTGTGCCGTCCTCCTGTAGCTTTCAGTTATGGTCAGGTGTGGTTTTGCGTTTAGGAGCGGCTTTTGTGGTAATGTACCGTCAATGCTGGTCACCTGTTCAATTCTACGGTCCTCTCGATAACTAGAGGTCACCAACGATCAACTATGTCTTTATGGTCCAGACATCTGAGACAAGTGACTGAGTCCTCACAGTCACTGTCAGTATTAAATTGCATTACTGGAAACGATCTAAGACAAGGTAAGAACTCTTGACAGATAGTGTGTTGAGTTTAGGAAGAAAATCAGGGATCTTGGATGGGCAACACCATCCTCGCAACTCCTGTGGAAACACTCCACTGCGACAGGAAATCAGTGAAACGAAAGACTGCATTGGTTGAGCAGCACAGGGCTCAATCTCATCACCTAATTTTCACATCCTCCCTTAACCTCCTTGTTCTTAGCTCCACCCACCATGGAGAGGAGGAAGAGAGGCCAGGAAAGGAAGTGAAGATGGGCGAAATGGAGAAATGCGAATCAGCAAAATGGAACATCCTCCCTCCTTCAAGCGTTAGTTCAAAGCGACGTCAGGAACGGGCATGGCAGATGGTGAGCAACAGTTCCGCGAGTTAATCGCTCATATATCATATATTCTGGAAGAAAAAAAACTGCAAACTATGGTCATGTCTTTCCACGATCAAGGCAAGTTACCCATGGGAAACTTCAAATTCCCATTTCCAAACTCATAGTATCCGAAACGATGGCAGGCCTCAATCGATTTACAGGTCGGGCGCCAGGAAGGCTGAGGAAAATGAGCGATTGGAAGAAGCTAGCAGGCTGCCTCTCCGAAGCAGCGAACACGTCTGGGGCGCGGCGCGTTCATAGCGAAGCTTTCAATCACCGACGGCTCAATCAGCTCAAATGATCTGCCTCTCCAACTCTCGCTGGCGAAAAACTTCCCTTCCAATTCTAAAACCAATCACAAACAGCCCCCGAACTCACAGGCTTCGCTCGTTATTGGCACGATAAGTCAAGTAATTTGCGAGTCGGGTCATACCGCCGAATAACAGAATTAATTCCACATCAACCCCCCCCAAAACTCCAAAGCTAACGACAACAGAATAAAGATTTATGAACCGCTTTTCGTCTTTCGGGCCAAGAAAGGGAGGGGGCGGAATAATGAAATAAAGCCTTTTGGAAATAAATCAGCAAAAGGTTAGCCTAGCTCGTTAGCTGGTCAATTTTGTGAGAGGATGTTGGGTGGGGAGGGGGGGTGGGGTTTAAGGAGGGGAGATGGAGAGCACCACTGTACAGATACAAACTGCCGTCTCTCTCCACCCTAGACGATTACCTGCTCCATAGATTGCAGGGAGACACAGAGGTAAGTAGTTTGATAACTGAAGAGTTTCTGATACGAGCCCTAAAAGTGGGACTTGGGACTCTGACTTACATCTGGATAGATGAGGTTAGGAAGGCCCATCGGGCCCTTGAGCAAGGCCCTGAACTGCAACTTTGCTCCAGGGGCTGTACCCCTGTGTCTCTCAATCCCTTATCACTCGCAACTGTTCGATTTGGCATTTCTCCAAAGGTCTCCTTAAGAGAGAAATATGTTTTCAGTGGTACTTCCTTAGTTAAGTAAAAGGCTGAAAAAAGATGCGGGTGCTGTCTGTCGTTTTTTCCATCGTGTCCTGAAATGCCTCTCCCTGCCAGACGTTCCTCCGGTGCCCCCCGAGGAGTTTATTCTGACAGGATTCTGCTCGATAGCTGCCGACCGCGCGTGTTCATTTCACAGGCAGCGAACGAACGACCCGGATGGGATGAGGTGACGACTCCAGAGTCCCTGTAATGGATGTCACTGCGAAGGTCAGCGAAGCCAGACGTCCTGCAGACCGAGGGGCGACACCTCCGACTGCTCCAGAGGAGAAAGCCACGCAGGCATTCCACACAACTTTTATGCAGGTTCCTGCAGACGTGATGCATCACAATCAGCAAGATTTCGAGCAGCCAGACTGCATAAACGATCTACAATTCTCACGAGGACAATGCCACATATGTGTACATCGCCACTGATCAAAGCTCAGTCTCTAAGCTCATGCTCATCACAAAATTAGAGCACTAAAAGGTAAAATTGCGTCACTGTCTGATTACTAATGGGCCAAACCTTTACCTTTTAATTCATTTGATTTTCAGCTGCCATTTACTGTAACCTTGACTTTCATACTTGCATGCGAGCACACGCACATACGCTCAAAAAAACATCTCTCGCTCAAAAACACTTCCTTCCCACCCACCCCTCCCCCCAGACACACACACACACACACACACACACACACAAGGGGTGAGGTAAGGTGATCGGATGCCCCTGGCTACATGATGCGTGGGCCCCTACCAAACTCCATTATCAGAAAACAGTTGCGCAGCGAAACGTTTTGGAGAAAAGAGTCGAATGGAATGACGCGGAATACGGGAAAATGCGTAAGCAGGACCCGCGCGAGCAGCGATGGGCTGACTCCAAGGCCGTGATCGAGACAGCTAATTTCCGGCTACTACACTTGTCAAAACGTGGCCACAAGAAACCACACTAAAATAAATACTAAATACTAAATAATGTCACTTTTGTTATTTGACTCAGTCGCAGTACGATTAACCCTTTCCCTCCCAAGGTTTCTGGAGAAACTGTTTTACCTGGGTGCGATCAGGTAAGCAAAACACATATGTTTGAGGACCTGGATAGCTAAGCTTTCAAATATATAGGTCAGATGCCTAATCCGTTGGTAACCATGGTAATATCCCATCAATCAAAAAAAAGGTTTCTTTTGGACCCACTGAATTCAGTCTCTGCAGGCACAGGGGTTAAGGAGACATTTTTGACGAATCGTAAGCGTACTGACAGAAAGAAATACGTACCAAATATGCCCAGAGCCCAGGCTACACAAGATATAAATACTGAGCTATACCCATCAGCTCCGGAGATGAAGAAAATATTCAACAAACTCTGTTCATAAACTCTGCTAAAGCAGAAAGTAAACATAGCATCATCTTTCTAGCCATGAGGAAAACAAAACAATTTCATTCGATAAATAAATGTATCTATCTTCATGAATACATAGGCCTAAATACCATTTTACAGCAAAGAAGACAAACCAAACATTTCAACTGCAGCCAACAACGATCAACTAACAGACCACAGCCATGATGCCAACAAGTTCAACCAAAATGCCTACGCCTATTTATTGGCAATACACCTATATAGCACAGAGTTGATCTGTGAAATTAGCCAAACAAATCGAACAACACAGCATGGAAAAGAATGTTTCCATTTTGTAGATCTCTTAACAAATTCCTTGACGAGGTGCTCGATCCAATTTTAGCAGGCCATCACTCTCCAGGAGTGTCAGGGCGAGGTAGACTGGGGCCATTCTGAAACATTGTTGACATCTGTCTACTTTTAACCAGTGGCAATTTTGAAAAAGAGCACTCCCCGCTCACATTTGTTACCGGCAAATTTAGCAGAAGCTGATCGCTGGGTCGTGCGGCGGTGACGCCAAATCTGCCAAAATAAATGGAACTTCTGAAACCCGCTGCATCTCCCCAATTCAATCAGCAACTCACAAAAAATACATATTTTTAATTGAGCCAGTGAGAAACCACGCACACATTACAGGCAAATAAATGAAAAAATAATTGCTCAGTGCCCCTGGGCAACATTACTGGCCTGTGCGTCAATCCGCCCCGGCAAGCACGCACACACACACGCACACACCTGCGTAATGCTTACACACGTCCTCAGTAAAGCCACGGGTAGATTGCTGTAATTGACATCTCCGTAAAGTTAATGTCCATCTTCAGTACTCACATGTATTTTAATTTCTCCCATAAGTACACTACACACTAAATTTCTAAATTAAATACACTTTAGACATTAACCTGAAAAAGACCTAGAACTTCAACTTGCCTCCAGATCAAATCACCTCTTCAAGTTAGCGGGTCAAAAAAGAGTCAATAAGCCCTCGGACACGTTCGACAAAGCGAATGAATAATAATTAGAAGCAAAAATTAGAAGGCGGATTACGAGCAGAACATAACGTACACACCCCCCCTCTCGCTCAGATCCACCTGCTCCCTCCTTAATTAGCGTCAGAGGAGAGCTAGCGGCCTGCGCTAGCGCCGGAGCCTCAAAGTGCCCGGGAGCCGCCATCCTCCGATTCCTCAGATGTGCCGCTCGCTCGCCGTCAAAATGTCTTCATTAGCCCGGAAACTTCTCCCGCCAATCCCACAGCGGTTCAGACAGGGGACAGACAGAGCGCGCTCAGAAGGACTGATACTGGAGACATGGGGAGGTTCAAAAATGAACATTCTCCCCCCCAACCGCCATTTGTTGTACCTGACTTTTCAATATCCTAGCAACAGCAGTGTGTGAGAGTGTGTGTGCGTGCGTGCGCGTGTGCGTGTGCATGCATGCGTTAAGCAGGGGTGCATGAGAGGATTGACTGCGTGTGTGTGTGTGTGTGAGAGAGAGAGAGAGAGAGAGAGAGAGTGAGTGTGAGTGTGCGCGCGCGTGAGAGTGTGTGTGCTTGCGAAAACAGGGGTGTGTGAGAGGACAGGCAGCGTGTGAGAGTGTGTGTGTGTGTGTGTGTGCTTACGCTCGTGTGTGTGTGTGAGAGTGTGTGTGTGTGTGTGCTTGCGCTCGCGCGTGTGTGTGCGTGTGTGAGAAAGAGAGCAGTGACGCACCTGTAATCTCCTGGAGCTCTCGGCTCGGCTGAAGATGGTATGATAATCAGCCCACAGCACACATCACACCCAGCGTGTGACTGAAGGTGCCGAGAGCTTGACGCTTCACACGAGATGTTGGCTGCGGAGGACCTGTGGAGATTATTCTCAATGAGCCCCAGGCTGACATTAATGCTAACCTCTCACTCAGGGCGAGAGGAGTCCGGCTCGCTGCTTATATCTCTCACTCCTGCCATTTCCTGATACACCGTTAAATGCTACAGCACAAGGGCTTGAGTCAAATCGGCTGTTTTTCTTCTGTGCCAATCAAATTTGTCCTTTAAAAATGAATATTCTCGATAAAATGCACAATGTCTGTAGGACTACAATAATTACATGCAGTCCCATTGTTTTGAGTCCGCATAAGTATTGGGACGAAGCCAGTTTCGACCAATTTAGTTTGACTTGCGGAGTCAAAGTTTTGTCGAGTACAGCTTACATTTTCGTGGCTTCAAACCATCAACTACTGGCCTTCGCTGGGTTCATGAAAGTCCCCCCTTTTCGCTTTGCTATCCACCGCGATCCAACCCCAGCTGAAGGAGCGGTCCAATTTATCGACAACTGTTTTGTCAGATCGCCTCATTTTAAAGGTTTAATCCTGGCTTTATACCAGGCCTACATCATACCGAATGACTTTATCATAAGACTTCATGCTTCCATTGTAATGGTAGCAGATAACAAAGGTGGAATACACTTTGAACATGCAGTAATTCTAACACAGTCGAGGCTAGAGCTGGACTCACAAGAGCCCATACCTCCGCCAGCATAGCTGGATGTGAACTTTGGCCTATATCTCAGCTGTACTTTGGTCTAGATATGCCAAACTTTAATCACTTGCTCCTCTTGTGCTACTCTAACATCCTGCAAAGTTTGGTTAAAATCTATCCTGCCAGTTTTGAGATATCCTGCTAACAGACAGACTAACAAATAAATTAACAAACGGAGGCAAAAACATAACCTCCCGGTTGAGGTAAAATGCTGGTTGAATCCGACGTCATTCACTTGTTAACGATACAGGGGACCAACTGGAGTGTCCGCCACATTCAAGAAAATGGCCGCCTCCCTGTGTCGTCCACCATACAGGAGACGTTTTCCCAGCTCTCTCTCCTCAGGACACAGCAGCCAGATTCAGGTACAGCTCATGTTCCTCAGGGACCGACTGACTGAAACTAATCTCGGGCTAGACTGAGCGCATCAGGTGTGCTTAAGGTAGAGCACAGCAAATAAGCTGCCTGATATGCCCCCAAGAGAGGGCTGGGAAACACTGCACACTGCTGTGGGAAACAAGTGAAGCATTTGGGACACAAGCACAGTTTAGCACTCCCTCTATAAACCCTTTCCTGCTCCTTTCTCTGCGATTCCACTCTTCCAATCACCATCCCTCCTTCAGCATTGTCCAGATTTACTGATATACAGTACCAGTCAAAAGTTTGGACATACCCACATTTTTCTTACAATACATTTAAAAAAAAAGAAAAAAGAAATGAGCACCCTTTATTTTGAAAAACAGATTTAATTCTTAAATCCATAAAACTAACCAGCATTTGTTATAATTGCTGAGCACACTCATATATGTATTTTTTTTTTTTTTTTTTTTACAAGGACAGCTGTATGGCAATGGTAAGTTTGCAGCTGAGTGACAGTCTAAGTTCCCAAAGATGTGCTGCTCTTGCAGTTTGCTTCTCATTGACCTTTTTTCCCCAATAAGTCCCAAAACAGCTTGACTTTAATTCAGCCTTAGTAAAATGGAAGGAGCTTGTTTGTCTGTTTACTTTGCAAAATATGGCTGCTCTGAGAATTCCAAAAGTTTGTACACTATTCAAACTAGTAAACCATTTTCTTCTAACTTCTGACTGTTTACCTCTTACCAGATTCCATCTGAGATATGTAGAGAAGTTAGGCAGTTTAAATTTCTCGGAGAAGTAAGCGCTGTGATGTTAGCAAAGTGTGTCCAAACTTTTGACTGGTACTGTAAATATCGCCCTCCCTGCTCCTCCTCCATTTCTGTCAGTCTAAACACGCCATTTCCGCCGACTGAAATAAGTCCAGGAGTCGCAAAGTAAAAATCCTCTGTGGTCCTTCAGCCCATCCCAGCCAGCTGATTTCACAGGTCAGCTGCACTACTTGGCTAAAAAAAAAAAAAAAAAAAAAAAAAAAAAAAAAAAAAGAGTAAAATAGAACAAGAAAAAAAGCAGGCGATTGGGCCAAACTGCCAGGTAATACTTTTTGGAAGCTGGAACTTCTAACAGACTGTCGGAAGCTCGGAACAGCAACAGTTTGCGAGGTTAGAGAGGTCAGCAGCGATTGGCCAGGCTCAACTGTGGATGTGAGGCCTCATTTGACCTCACTTACACGCCCCCACACACACACGCAGACACGAATGCACACAGACAACCTCCCCCTCTTCCCTACACCCAACAGATCAAGGAGGTCGCAATTAGCAGGATTCCCACGCCTGCGGAGGATTAGCCAGAGAAGCTAATTAACCGCGGAGCGCGGCCGACTGTTCGTTCCCGCCCGACGGGGGCAGCACAGCACGACGCAACACCCACAGATGCCGGCCGCGACCGCCAGCCGAGCCCCTCGTTAGCGCGGGCAGCCGGCGGCGCCGTCGAAGGTCGCTAACGAACGGAAGCCAGGAGCGTACACCGGCCCCGGCGGGGTTACCGCTGTCGTTATTTCCTCGGCGAGCGCCCTCGGTAAACGCTCGACGAACAGAGACGAGGTGGCGGGGGGGTTTGGGGGGGAGAACAGCGGTAAACAAAGATCAAACAAAAGCCTTTCAAGATATCCGCTGTGGTTATAACGGGTCGCCCCAGGAGAGCGTTTGATGTGAGCGTTTGGGCCTCGCGCCGGGCAAGAAACGACATCAAAGCAACCTCAACACCCACTGCCTCCCGCAAAGGTTGACCTGCCCAGGTACAGCCTGTTGTTTCAGAATATTATTCAACTTTTTATTCACAAAAACGTGACTCAACCAGGCTCAATGTTTCGGCCCTTCCACAGCAAATAATTTTTAGCGCTGAGTGCGAAACAAGCTGCATGATGTACAGGCCAAACTTCCTGACCCATCTGAAATGCTTCAACTCTGCATCACTGACAGCGTGAATTTACTAATTTTACCCATTTATACCAGGCCTGTCCTCAAGGTTACACGCTTTTCAGGGTCCCATTCCTGGGCTAGGTTGAAGCTAAAATGCAAAAGGATGAACTGACATTCAGTTTAGTTTCCTCCACGGCCTGAATTTCAATAGAATTGACTTGTGTGACACGGCCACCCACATAGACACAAACTTTTGTACACCCGCCCACATACGGGCGCCCACACACACACAAAGGCACACACATGCATGCACACACAAACACACACAAGCAAAACAGCACTATACACCTATGCACATGCTCACAGACATAAGAACACCGACAGAAGATATGACACGTACAAATATTAGTGTGTATCCACACACAGAAAAGGATCTCTCGCGCATGCCAGAAGACTCTCCGCGCTGAAAACACTTTTTAATGAAACATCGTTCTCACCTCCTCTGAACTCTCCCAAAGAGAGGAGTCATCTGTTCCAGAGAGACGGGTTCAAAAGACAATGGACGAGGACCTGCCACTCCGCGACGGCACAATTAGTCATTCTGAGCACCGGTGAATCACAGCACGGCCTTGCTCTAACAATGCCCAGCTCTCGCGCACCTTCATAATTCAAACTGCGAGGAAGCATCTGATCTACCGAAACGCGGACAGAAAGACGACTCGCATGAATTCCGTCGTCCAACAGCAGACAGGAAACATGCTGCAAAGAAAGGTAGCACCTCACTCCAGTAGCCGCGGTTAACAACGAGCTAATCAATAGCCACCGTTACGGAAAATCCGCAGCACATAGACTAGATTAACATTAATTAATTGACATTTTTATTCAGGGCGAATTACAGTTAACTAGAAAAAGCAGGGGCCAATCCCCCAGAACGATGTGAGGACCAAAGCACTGATCTTTTTGTGGCTTCAATGTGGCGAGAACCAATAACCTTCTTCAGTCAACACCTCAGGTCTAGACCATAGTTGGAGAAGGTATGTAGAGAATATGTACTTACGCATATGAAAAACAGCCACAAATTTAATTAGTGAAGAGGTAGCTAACTCAATAACTGTGCAAAGTAATTTCCTAAAATGCACAAGGCTACCTGAATAAACTTTTTACTGCGGTGAGTAATGTAATACAGAAAGTTAATTTCATTGAATGGACTGTGAAGAGGGCAACGGTTATTGCTATTAATTCCTTTGGCAAATTACCTGGAGCTGATGTAACCCACATAGCAGACGAGTCTGGCTTAATGCCCGATAAAATGTCTATTTTTGGAGAATGAGCATCTCAGATTAGGACTGGTATTCCACAGGATCAGTACAGAGCGAGACTTCCCGTCGCTTACGGCATGGTTCACAACTCCGTGAAGTTTTTTGAAACATTTCTGACTTTTAACGCAGCTATTTTTAAGGTCGCGGCTCAGCGCGAGCTTGAAAAAAAAAAAAAAAAAGGCTTTGAAGTCAAATGGGAAGCGGTCGGCTGTGATGAGCGCGCGCAGACGCAGCTAACGGTAATTAGCCGGAGGACGACGTCTGGCGGCAGCTTCTGACTGCGGTTTGAGCAGCCGTCTCCAACTTGAAACCGAAACACATCTCTTTAATCACAACAGTATTCAAAAGCGACGTACGACGAGCGCATATAGAATGTCATCGGAACAGCTATGCAATACAGGTCAGGTGAGGTAAAATTCACGCGTGGCATCGATTGACTCGTGAACCGCAAAGCTTAGACTTTGAACCAAGTAAAAATCAGAGGGCATTTCAGAGAGATCTACACGCCCCCCTTCTACACATCCAGAATACATTTACTTCTTGTAACAGACACCTTTTAAACCAGTTTTCATCAATTTGCCATCATCTGTCCCCCCCACCAAAAAACACATTGATCCCACAGCTGCTCCACTGTGTTTGTGAACATCATTTGTTTTCACTTCTTCCAGAAAAATACAAGCCTGCCGCAGGGGATGACAAGGACGCGATATCAGCTCACCCTTCTGTCGGATGGCAAAGGTCAAAATCACAGTCTGTAATAAAACTGTCCGTTTTTATCATCGCACCCCCTTTCCCTCGAAATTAAAAGTGCCTGACCGTGAAGACAGCATCTGGGTAAACATTCCTCAAAGTGTCAATTCGAAAACGATGACTCATCTCAGGGAATTTCGGCCGACTCCAACAATATACCAAGTTCTTTTAATAGTTAAGGTCTTTGAATGAGACTCCAGGGTTGCCAGTTCAGTCCTCCCCACAGGTTAAATTTACGGCCACTGAACAACTGCAATGTCAATTTATTCACACAGAATGCAGGTGCACATTCCTTAAATGTGCACTCTTGCTGCAACTGTGGGTATCTTACACACCGTGGATGGCATAAAAAAAATATCACCAGAGCCCAGAATTTTGTCTCCGCATTTAATCATTTCTGTTGTCCAATTTCTCCAATTCCCATACTAAGTTGAAATGGGCAATTATGTGCAAACAAACTGCCAATCAGGAAAGAACAAAAACAACCGCAGTACTCCTCCAAAACAGTTGGTGTCACCAGCCCCTGTTTTTTTCACACCACAGAGGAAGCTAACCTCACACAGCGGAGTCAAAGGAAGACCTTTTCATTAGCAGCTCTCACATGCAGTCAGAGTTGGAAAACACTGGGGTCAGACAGTGAAAAGTCTTGCCGCGTTTTCCTTCCGCCGATGAACTCAGCCAGCTGGTATCTCTAATTAGTTCGACCTACCAGCTGAAGAACTGCGCCAATTAGCAAACAAAAATACCAGGGAGAAACTGGAAAGAAATACGAGGGAGGTTTGTTATTAATTGAGCCACAGCCTTCCCGGTCCATCGGCTACTGATCAACCACAGAGACTGCAGCTAGAAAGTGTTTAATCTGAACCCCTAATTATCTCAACCCAGTCGTACCATGGGTGGTGTAACTGCAAATCGCCAAAGTTACTGAGCCCAGACCATTTTAAACACTCCTTTACCGTAACTCAACGTACAAACTAACAGTGACCTATAATGGATAACATCGGGCAAAAGACTACGAGGGTAAGACAATGAGTCTAGCATGTTGGCATTGTGTCTAACAAACAGCCAAGGACACAATCTCCCCTTCTGCAATGGGGGCCTCAAATTCCAGTCCTGCAGGGCCGAAGTTTCTCCAGGTTTTTGGGATTTCCACTCAATCAGCGGCAAAGACATGCCTCATAAACAAGGCGTCCCAACTCCTTACCCAATCAATGACCTAAACGGGAGGTACTCCAAGAGTGCAAACCTCCGCCAAGGCAGCACAGTCGAAATCTTGCTGAGTGAACATGAGTCATACGAAATGTAAGGATAGGTTCCGTCCCTGATGCGAGACCAATCAACCCACACAGTCTGAGCGATGTCACTGGGAGCAAAGTTCAGTTATTGCACGTCATAGGATTTCAAGATGGCTGACCTGGCGGCCATATTGTTTGACCGATCTCGGCCAAAATCAATAGGGTCCATCCCTGATGTAACAGCAACCCACCCACAAAATTTCAGAGATATCCGTTTGTTACTTTTTGAGTTATCTTGAACACAGACAGATAGACAAACCAACGCCGGCAAAAACATGGTGGAGGTAATTAAGTACTTAAGCACAGGAACAATCCAAAAACCAGCAGACACAGCAGCCGTCCAGGATTTCAGTTCGAGGAAAATGTTCATGCCATACCACCGGCTTCACACAGTCCTGATTTTCTGAGCTCCCACCCACACCGGCGAATGCACAGAAATAGCATCGATATTACATGGTATGGATCCCCACCGATGTTTCAACACCCACTGCTAGTCGCAGACTCTCCTGGTCGCGCCTGGTCGTCGCCCCTGACTCGCATCACCGTTCGGACTGCAGTACCACATGTGGAAGTGTGCTGCCGGGCGTAACCTTACAGGGTTGAGTTTTGACCGATATAGGGCGCCTGGAGGAAAAACTGTATTCTGTTTCTGCGCAGATCTGTTGCCCAGTAAGTGCTTCATGTCACTCTAGAGACGCCTGCCATTACACGGGCCCTGGAGAGCGTCTGGGAGAGCCGTGCCTCTCGACCTCCGAGCCTGAGATGAGAACCAAATCCCACCCATTACTGAAACCGCAGCCCACTGTAAGTGTGAAGGATGCTGGGTAATGTATCAGGTAACCAACACCCACCGACCCCCGCCCCCAACCCCTCTCTCCTCCACCATCATGTTCAGAGCCAATAATGTACATCATCGCCAGGCCAGGAGGGATACAGAGAGCAAGGTCACCGTTTACGGATTCCTTCGCGTTATTGCTCCAGACATCTGAGACGAACCGCTAGTTTGTCCCGCAGCCTATTTACTACGCCGACAATCGCGGCATCTCAGACATCCTGCGGATGCGACGATGCTGTTGTCTTCTTCGCGTTAAGGGAACAGAGGCGTCACAGAAGCAACGCGGTGACGTGTAGTTCCCAGTCGTGAGCGCGGGGAATGGCGGTATCTGTGCCAGGGTTATACCAGCGCAAGTCACAGTGTAAATTTGTCATCAACACTCCCTAGTACACCCCCCCCCACTACCCCCACCCCACCACCGCACTGCCACTTTACAGTGAAGAGTGGATTTCAGGGCAAGCTTTCCCCACAGACAAAATATCAGCTGAATGTTCCCGCTAAAAGTCAACTTCGCTCACCTTTTCTGCGTGACCCCCCCCCCATCCATCCATCCATCCACCCCCCACCGCACCCCTCCCCAGAAGGAAAGGTACTGCAAAATCATAATTCTCACCAAACGAGGACAGAAGTGATGAAACTACAAATGCCTCGATCCGACTTTCTCAGCTCCATTGCCAACACCTGGGCTTTGGGCATCAGCTGATACGGAGTATCGATCCGCTAGCAGTGTTTAACTGATAAGCTGTGTCTCTCACTGCGCAGAAGAGACTGGAATCACTCCTTTAGTACTGTGTAAGGCAACATCAGGCTTGACTTAAACATCGCTTTCCTAACTTCATAAAACAAACTGTAACAAGTAAAAGCATAAATACAAATGTACAACCAAATTGTTATGGTATCCGACACCAGATCAGCCCACTGTCACCAATACTCGATTCAGCAATCAGATTCAGGATTGCCAGTATTGCGATATCAGTATCAACATTGGCGCTTCTCTAGATGAAGCAAAGGTATTCAAACAAACTGGAGCCCTTCGTATCTCCCACACCAAATGTCATTTCATACAACACAGACTGCAATATTCACATAGATAGAGACCATAATTATAAATCCAGCACACACCATACTAAGATGGTCCAGCCAGCATAAGATGAGCTTTTAACACTTTTAGCCGGTGAACCAGCCATTCAACAGGTGACCACCAACTTAGTATACCGGTACCAGCTTGGTTTGCCGCCACCAGGCAAGCGATGACCGGTTGGAAGTATTCAAGGTACTGCTAAAACCATTAACACCATCTTAAAATCCCAACTGGGCTTAGCTGTAACTTGTTGAGGTGTTTCACAAGGAAGGATTGAGTTAGCAAGATAACTGTGCAGAGCAAGGCCCAAAACAGGTGTTTTAACTCAAGTCAAATTCCAGATTTCGACAGGCTTTTGCGTTCTATTTACTGAGGGCAGGAATCCAGCTTACTCTCATCCAGCTTCATGAAACAACCCTCTTGACTACACAGATACCTCCTTTCAGCCCGCCCCCCTCTAATCTCTGCCGAATCTCGAGAAATCTTAAGGGGCTCTCAGCTTACCGTCTGGGACGGCCGACTCCACACACGGGGCGGTATCCACGGCGGAAATGCGGCAGCGCATGCTTCGATCGGAGCCCCGCCGGGGGGAAATCTTACACAAGTGTGATGAATTCGACGCGCCCCTCCTTCGGCAGTTCAACCACTTCCCCTCGCATTACGGCTCATTTTCTCCAAGAAACAGTCATTTCCCCCGGGGACCGAGCAAAGCGCAGGCCGGAACGTACACGAGCAGTGAAATGCACACCGCTGAATATTTATTACATTCTGTGTCCTTTCTCAAGTATACTGCTATAATACATTGAGGCCTATAGGAAACAAAACCACAGTTTCAATTGCCTGGCTCCGCCCATCAAAACACACGCACACTCGCACTGGGCCGAGGTGCACTTCGCTGGGAAAACGTTGGTCACATTTTAAAAAAACCCAGCCGATTTTTATCCGCTTGGAATTTCAGCAGCAGAAAAATTAGCCGAGACGTATTAATCCTGGCACGCGTAGCTCGAGCAAGAAGAAATTTGCTGACGGAAAATCCTTGCGGATCGAAAATCCGTCTCGAATGTGAGCAAATTTAATTAATTACGGGGGAGCGCGAGGGCTTCAGTAAACAACTGATTCCTTTCATGCATCTGAACGCATTACATCATATGCATTATTTATGCACTTCCTGGATGCCGGGGGTATGCTAGCCTTGCGATGACACTGAATAGAGGTCAATGGACAAGGTGCTAATTTGCTTTTCTAGCTTTGGTCCATTGACCTCCATTCATCTTCATCACAAGGTTAGCATGTAGCAGAGAGTGTCCTTGTAACCTCTTAAAATCTACAGAACCATATATGGGTTTGTCTAATAAACCTGTGGAGCTGCAGGACTATATTAAATTCTGGTGGAGATCCACAGGTTTCCAACGATCCCAAACATGTCTTGCTGAATTTCAGGGAAATGTGAATAAAATGATGAACAAGATCTAGGTATTTTCAATTTAATGTAATGCTGCAGCCATGAAAAAATGGGATCCTGGGTTTGAATATTTCTCTCAATGTAAGTGTGATGAAGGTTCAGTGAAGCGCTGCAGCCCGCAGATCCAGAATTTGTATGTGACATTGTCCTGCAATATGAAAAAAAAGCATTTTCCGACTTTGAACTGACTTGAGGGAAAACTTAAGTGAAAACTTAGAGTTTAAGAGGTTAACTTGGCCCCACCCTACACTAAAAAAAACACTTGTTTTAGCCAGGGAGCTAACTGCAGTGGAGGATGGGTAATGCGGTCCCATGGGGATTGCTAAGCTAACAAGGCATCCAAGTGCGCAAACATTCACTCACCAATCCACAAGGGTGCGACTGCAGTAGCCGAACCCAAGACTCGAACTTGCAACCCTCCGTCCGGCCCATCAAGCCTCATCCGTCAGACTCCTCCCCATAAAAATATAATAAACAACGAGCATGAAATACTGGGATCCCCCAACACAAAACGGCTGATATCGGGCCTGGAGACAAAGCATGGTGGAGGCACAGAGATGGACAGAGGAACAGAGTGAAGTCTGAAAAGGCTCATCTACACAATAAGATGTAGATATTGTCTTCAATTTCATGGAGAAATATTGAACAGCTAAGGAGTTCTGGCCAGGAAAAGAACACGATGAGCGATACGTGGCCCGGAAACAAAATGCGGTGGATGGACGGACAAACGGACGGAAGGACAGAAAAGGCACATCTACACAATAAGTTGTATCCGTGTATGAAATTTCGTTGAGAAATATTGAACAATGTAGGAGTTCTGCGCTGGAATAGAAGCGTGATGGACAGATGGACGGACACGGAAACGACAACACCCATCTGTACATCCCCATTCGCTTCGGGGTGGGGGGAAGTAAAAACAGCTTTATTCGTATAGCTAGCTCTTGTGAACTACCACGGCACTAGCATAGCAGAGCACTCGAAGTGTAGCGCTTCTCAAACATTTAAGCAGGATAAATAATTGTGTGAATCCTTCAGCAGTAGGTCCCCCCGGGTCTGTTACTCGTTCGGACCTCATCACGTTGAGGATTTCACCATAGCAACAGGGTTCCCGGGCCAAGTTCATTTAAGGCTCCCCCCTCCCCTCCCTCCCCTCCCCCTCAGCCGAGCATGCCCGCTTCGCTCATGATTTGCAGGTTGAGGAGTCGCGCATCGAAACCCCTATAAATAGCGCAGGTTCGCCCGTAACTTGTGAAACATGTCGTCATCGTCGCGGCTCCTCGGCAAAACAGACAGCGCCGCTGCCGTCGCTCCCTGTTGATGCCATTCGTCTCGTTATATGGGAGAAAACATCTATTTCCACAAGTCATTACATCCCACTCAACCACTGCACCACATCACTGCCTGAGCCAAGACTGTTCAGGCATAGAGAGAGTAGGCTTCATCTCACACACTCTCGTACATGTGTGCGAGGACACACACACACAAACGCACACAAGCAGACACATACACACTCGCTCCACGCATTCATGCATACATGAACAGACGCACTCATACATGAATGAGTGAATACATGAATGAATGAACGCTGCATTTATATAGCGCCTTCTCATAGACACTTAAAGCGCTTTAGTAACATAAGGTAATACAGCCCCACCTGGATGTACGTGTACACGCGATACGCACTTGCTCATACATACACAAACACACACACAAGCTAATGTTTGCACACGTGGACACACATGCACGTTAATACACACTGAGACGCACACACACCCATGTTTTCTCCCTGACAGATATTTCCGGCCGCTCAGATTGATTAGGGACGCGACCACCCCGCACTCCGAGCAGATATCAGATTAAGCCGAGCCCGATTGAGCTGCCAAGGCGCTTCAGAATGATCTGCACGCGCCAGCGTCCAGGGAGCTTTGCGGGCAAAGCATGATGGGAACCGAGCTGCAGGAACGCAGCGTATTCCCGCGAAGGCGCGAAGCGAACGCGGAGTCAAACGAGGACAGGCGCCAGCCGTGAAGTGCAGCTGGATTATGGGGACAAAATCAAACATCAAAGTACTTTTTCACCAAATACTTTGTTATTGATATTGTGGCAATATTGCAGGGGTAACTATTGGTGCTTTTCACAAAAATATTTGCGCAGTGATTTTCAAAATATTTACACAATGCTTTCTGGTAAATAGTCATTAGTAATGTGGAGATGATGACTAACAAGGTAGAACAGTGTGATAAGTGCAGAAAACTGCATCCCTTTATTGTAATGCAGCCTTTAAAACCAGAAAAGATAACAATTACATCATATGCATATATGACAATATCCAAAATCACAGCAATGGCTTTTATCATGTATCAGTGATACCTTACTCAGCTGTGCCATAGAGAAGAGTTTCCTGAGGGAACATTGAAGGGAACCAAACACTAGAGCCTCAGGTTTTTAAGTGTGACTCAGAGGGTTAGCAGGTCAAATCCCAATGTAAGCGACAGTAAGACCAGTGCAGCTGTCGGGCCCCAGAGCAAGGCCCTTAACCTTCACCAATCTGTGTGCTGTAACTGTGTCCGATCCCGGGGTCACAGGAAGTGGGGCACCCAGTTGCCCCAGGCTGTGTAAACAGGTGCAAACTGCCCCCCCCCATTGCAGCTCAACAGAAATCCTCTACTCTGTACACAAACAGTCCCATCATGCACCAGAAGGCGCGCCAGAACAGCCCAACAGAGAGCAAGTCATCACAGCACCGAGACTCACAGCAGGAGGTGAGGAGCGAGAGAGAATATTGAGACGGCGACACAAAAAAAGTGATGAAAATGACTTAATTATTTAAAAAAAAGAAAAAGAAAAAAGAGCAAATGTTTATCGAGCCATTTAGGGAATCTGTCACAGAACATTATCTTGCAGATACGCCTGACGATCAGGAAAAGATATGAATTCAAACAAAGACAGACGTCGTGTATAGTAATGCGCTGTGCGCGTATGGCGCGGGGAAACACCGCACCGTCTCGCTGCGTTAATGGGCCCGAGTACAGCCTGTGCATTTTCCCTTCCACCGGTTGTTTTTTGCTCTTGTTCTTGTCAACATTTTGGAAACTAACACCCACACTAGCCCTCTCCCGACCCCCCAAAAAAAGAGAAAAACACACCTACCCACAGAGTTTGTGCATCTCCGAAATCTTTAAATCCAGGGTATCATTTCACACGGTGTTCGGTTTTGTAGTTAAGCCCCCAAGAGGATTGTGGGATGTAGGAGGATTTTCGGCCCAGTGGCTCGGGGATCATTCTAATCAAGGCAGCAGTGTGGCCCAGAGGTGGGCTGCCAGACTGGTAACCGAAGAGTTCCTGGTACGAGCCCTTCGGTGGGTCTTGGGATTCTGACTTACATCGGGAGAGATAAATTTGGAAATAACTCTGCAGTTGGGCCCTTAAGCAAGGCCCTTAAGCCCAAAACTGCTCAGGGGACTTAACCCCAGTTTCTCTCCATCCGTAATTGCTTACAACTGTTCTATGAGGCATTTCTCCTAGGCAATTCTTTAAGAAGAGAAACATGATCTCAGTGGAACTTTCCCTGGTTAAATAAAGGTTTAAAAAATTGCTTATTTTTCCAAATCCACCCTCCTGTGCTTTACTTGGGAGGCAGGGAGGGAGATAAACAGGTTTAATTGAAGGGGGGAAATGGAAGAATCCGGAATCAACAAGATGGAACCTCCCCCTCTCCTTCAAACGTCAGTTAGAAGGATGTCAGTTAAGACTGGCAGACAGGGAGAGGATGGGACTCATTTATCTTTCATTTGTCATTATCGCACACCACAAACATACTTCCGCAAACGATGTTCACAGATTTCCTCACTCAACATTTCTTTGGAAACTTTTTTTCCAAGTGGACATCAAAGTGGTAGTTCCATCTCCATTGTAGCCAAAATAAAATCAGTGCAGCGGTTGGGCCCTAAGTTACGGCCCTTACCATCACACATTTCCGGCAAGAATCAACCCCCAATTAGTCTTCGTTTAATCTAGTCTTCCAACTAGACAGTAAGTCGGCCACAGGTCAACGCATATCCCGGACACCCTATGTCCGAAAACACCAATCGCTCGCAAAATCGATGGGTTTGTGACCTTACCACACGCAACGTCCGTGCTAAATTTGAAGTGAATCCATAAAGAACTGTGACCTGTACAGTGCTCATAAGAAATCTCTATGGACGGGGCATAACGATCACTGATCCATGGTATCCCCCGACGATGATCCCTAGTATCCCCCACTTATCATCCAGGGATACAATTAAGCCTTGTTTTCAATTATAATGCCGACTGTAAGTGTTCAAAGAGCAACACTACAATTTCTACATGGCCCATAAAATATGGAAGCACTTCATACTTAAATCTCAAATTAACCGTTTCCCGAATCCAATATGCCAGAGAACGGAGCCAATAAAGAAACCCTGTTTGGATGCTTGCGGACGGGACGCTGAGCGCCAGTGCAGAGTATAGTGGATGTATATGAGCGATGTGTCACTGCAGAATTAACAGTATTATGATGTGACAGCATTTGATAAATGGTGTCAAGTGCTGCTCTAAGCCAATTTCCATTTGGACTGACAGCCAAACAAAACAAAATTTTTCCTGGCGTATGTTATGAAGAGGCACTCGTAAATATGCTAATATCACAAGTATTACTCATCAAAATGGAAGCCGACATATCCGCTGACCTCCCGTCAACATGAGAGGAAAATGGCTGCTGGGAGAGGAGCTGAGAGACACACTCGCACAAATGGATACACACGCGCGCGCGCGCACACACACATGTACGCACATGCACACACACATGCGCACACACAGATACACTCACTCTCTTCCTTCCTCTCACACACAAACACACACATACGCGCAAACACACACACACACAAACACACGCACGCACATGCGCACACACATATGCAGATACACACACACACAGATACACTCACTCTCGTCCTCACACACACACATACACACATATATACACTACACTCACTGACTCTCTCTCACACACACACAGTTACACTCACCATCTTTCTCAGACACACACACACACACACTCAGATTCACAGAGTGTCCTTGAAGGGCAGCTCTTGTAATTACAGCAGCTCCAGAACCCCGGGGCTCTAATTGTGGCTCCTGCCTGCAGCCGCATTATCACACCATGCTGGCCTTCGCCGGCCCGGCGGTTACACTCTCCTCTCCTCCCTCTCCCTCTCTCTCCCCCCCGTACTCCCCTTCTCTCTCACTCCCTCTCTTTCTCTCTCCCGTACTCCCCGTCTCTCTCACTCCCTCTCTCTCCCATACTCTCCTGTCTCTGTGTCCCTCAGTCACACACCCCCCCCCATCTCCTCTCAGCAGGGTCACTCTCAGTGTGACGGTCTCTGCTCCCTGGTCCGACGGGACGGACAGCGACCGACGCTCACCCTCCCTGGGCCGCCTCCAGCTCCACATCGAGACGAAAAGGTAAAAAAGAATGATATACTTAAAACCCCCCCCATGGGATGGCTGATATGTGGCTTGGAAACAAAATGCAGTGGAGAGACGGAGAGACTGACAGGACAGACAGATGTGGGAAAGGTCCCATGTACAGATTATCCACACGAGAAATTTTGTAGAGAAATATTGAACAGTCTAGGAGCTCTGCCCCAGAAAAGAACTGTGACAGACAGACAGACGGACAGACACCAGTCATTCCTACATACCCCTCCCTGTTCATGCCGGGGGATAATAATCAAAGCTGGTCTCCGCCCGACGGCCCATTTCACAGCCCTGTCACTGAGGTACCGGAGTCTTCCACGGCTAAAATCCCCACTGCTTACTGCCGTAGATATCGATACCAGCGAAGAACAAACCCAAATACTCCAATCAGCAATAAAGCACAGTGATATCAAGAATGCTTAAAATTAACATCAGGAGAATGGATGTGGAGGAACACTTGAATCAAAAATGAATAAGATGATTGACATCAGAAGCAAATTGACATCAGAGTCGAGAAGGAAATTAGGATATCATGAGCGAAGGAGAATATCGATTTCAGTAGTGAAGAACACTGATATTCACAGCTCATCCAGTTAGCATCCTGATATTAAAAGTTAACCCCTTTGCGTAGATATAGACACTGGCGTCCGTAAATTCCGCAATCTAATTCTAAATAATTCCGTAATTGAATTTCCAAATGTCTTGCTTCACTGGATTAATTTTCCAGAAACTCTGTGACATGAACACTGAGTTATAAAGCCTAGAAATAGGCTCATGGACAACAGGAAAAAAGTCTTAGGAACAAGACAGCAGCATTGTCATCGCCAATATCACCTGCCACCGTGGAATTCAAATTAAAACCAGTCAAGCTCATGAATCGCGGCATACACACACATAATTTCATTAATTTGGGTCACGTTTGTTTCTGAGAAAACTTGTCCCCATTTATCCAGATGGACGGACAAACGGAAGGGCAGACGGACGAGCTCCAGTGCAGGTTCCTCCACTTAGTGTCCTGGCAGAGGGACGGTCGAGATTAGCAGAGACATTAGGCACGGAGAAAAATACTGATATCAAAAATATGAAGCAATTACATTTTTACTGGACTCATTTTCGCTTGCTTTGAATTAATTAAAATCAAAGTCCAACAGTGAGCCGTAATGTATCAGTTCAGTTTTACATCAGTGTAAAGTCCAGAGATGACATAAACATTTATGACATCCATCTGTGCGGACTGGATGTAAAACACTAAGTGTGACTGCGGGGGGTTTTCAACGAGGCTCTCGGAGAAAAGCGGGCGCACAGCGGGCGTGAGATCAATAGACAGAGGCGGCAGCAGCGTGCGGACGAGCCTGTGTGATGAATGGGCTCTGGGACTCAGCGCAGAGCTGTTCGCAAACTGGGGAAAAAAAAAATAACGACCCCACGATTCGCGGCCGTTCCGACCGGCACAGTTTATTGCCGCTGCCGACAACTTTACGGCTATGATCGCATCCGCGAGGTGCTAGCACACACACACACACACACACACACACACCTCCCAAACAAACCGGGAAACTACACCGCACACATTCAGATGTAGCATCACACACACACACACACACACACACACACAGATACACAAACGCACTCCTTCAGCTATAATGCTCCGAAAAATGAAAAACGGCCGAGCGTTCGCACAGAATCCGTAATGCCCCCCATAGCGACCACAAACGGAAATGGCGGTCTGAAATAACGACCGCGAAGCCACAGGCTCCCCGAGGCGGCTCATCAAAGCGCTACAATTTCCCATCCTGTATTCAGGCAGGCGACCGCGTACGAGCAATTAAAACCCCGTAAAACGTGGGGATACTGCCACGTCACACCTCTCACGGCCAGGACTACGCCTGAATGGACATATTCGAGAGAGGCTGACTATTGTGCAACATGACTCTGAAAAGACAAAAAATGACAACTTCCTGTACCATTACCCCCCCACTCATATACCAGACCACCCCCACCTCCCTCTGGAGGATACTGGTGTAAATTAAGGCAAGAAATGCCTACATAACTTTAATTGTTTTTCAGAAATCAAAACTGCCCAAATCCTTCTGAGCAAGAGTTTACAGCACAGTGATGCGTCAGTGTGGCGTTACAGCGCTATGGTGCCGCAAATTCTGCTGTAATGGGGTCAAACGCTCCACAGCATTGATTTCCATTCTGATCAACAGCCAAACAAAACAAGACATTGCCCCGCGTGTAGTTTACGAGGAGACGCTTGTAAGTTTGCGAACGTAGCGGGCGCTTCCTGACGACTCCGTCGCAGGGACGAGACGCAGAGAGCAGCAGAGGTTGAGAGCTGCGGGCTGCAGGCACTGACAGCTCAGACCGCGACGGCAGGATCCCTCTCTTCAGAGCTGACATGGAACAGGTGTTAAGAACAGCCCCGTTCACCCCATTTTACCCCACCGAGAGCCCAGTACGCTCATGGCCGGGAATAACCACTCCCCCTCCCTCTTTCTAATACTCCCTACAACGTCCTCCCACTAAGGGCCAGCGAGAGTACATGCGTTTGTTCCAGCACCATACAAAAACACCTGATTCAATTCATCACTGAATGCCATGATTACTTCAGTGGCTGAATCAGGTGACAGAGAGGTCAGGTGAAAACTAACACTCCCCCCCCACCAGCCCTTTCAGGATACGATTAACCTGCTCCGCTAAACACTCCTGAGGACCAGCCATCAACCCCCAGACCGCGCTCATCCCAAACACCCGCTGCTCGACATCCTGCGTCCTTCCCCGCGTACAACAGCGAAATGAAGTGGATTACTGTCTCAGCCGGGAGGGAGTCAGAAGCATTAGAGCGGTCGCGCGACTCCATTCTGCATATCAGGTGTCCACGGCAACTCGCAGCACCGGGACTCCTCAGTGAGCCACGCTGTTTTAAAAAAGCACCACACACACTCGTGATGATCACCTGCCCACCGCAGGTAACAGGTAATGTAAAGGTGAGGTGTTATGATCTGTCGATACACTATTCAGCTTGAGTGCAAAACTCTGAGCAAGTGCTACATTCACGTTCTCAGCGACGGACACAAAAGATTTAGGAAGCCTTTGACAGTCCCTGGTGATGATTTTATGGCAGTGTTTTGCAACACAGAGTCACATTTCTCAGGGATTTTAACGCTTCACTCTGACTAATCAGCACAACACTTTAGTTCCCACAACCGTTGAGGTTTTCTTCGGATACAGAACAAAAGGCATGTTATCAAAATGCATAACATTTGCAGCGATCAACACCAAACGCACAAGAACCTAAAACACACAAAACATACCAGCAGTTTCAAATCGGCTGACAGTTTTATCGAAACGTGTGCGTCTGTGTGCTTGTGCGTGTTCTGCTGTGTATGTCAGCATGTGTGTGTGATGTGTGTGTCAGTCTGAGAGATACCAAAACCCCGCATTACTCACTTCTCTGCCCTGGGGACCGTCCACCACACCCAGAGAGACACACGTCCCTTCCACTGGTGTCCAAACGCTGGTCTCGCCACGCTGGTATCACTGGGCTGGTACCCACAAAGAGGTCTCACTGACGAGGTCCCTTCAAAGCAGAAAATCACTGAACTGGGTCCTAAAAACTGGTCCTGAAAAGTTGGAGTCTGTGAGGTGAGGTCACTGAGCAGGAAAAGTGAGTGATGTGAAGCTGGTCTCTCCGAGTCAGTGTCCACCAGCTAGAGGAGGAGATTTTGAGCCTTGTGCGCTGGTAGGAAGAGCGAATGTGTGCGAGTGTGTGAGCGAGAAAGAGAGTGAGAGAGAGAGAGAGAGAGAGAGAGAGAGAGAGAGATGGTGTAGGCTGCCTCAGATTTGCCTGCCAATCCAGTGTGGATGTGACACGCACTGAGCACGCTCACACGATCCCCGGAGCCAACAGTCTGACGCGCGCACACACACACACACACACACACACACACACACACACACACACACACACTCATTCACTCTGCCTGCATCACTGACAGCACCACTCCCACTGAGATTAATGAGGGAGGGAGAGAGAGAGAGAGAGAGAGAGAGAGAGAGAGAAAGAGAGATGGGGGGGAAGACAGGAGGAGTGGTACCGAGGAAAGATTTTCCAGCAAAATCCTCATCATTTTCTCAACTTGACAGGTACTGACCCCCCATCCCCTCCCCAACTTAACTACGCACACACGCACACACTCACACAGACAGACACACACACACACACACAAACAAACAGGTAAACACAGGCCGGCATACTACCGAGAATGACGACTTTCTCCCATCAGAACAGCCTTCCTGCTGAGAAACTTCTCTCCTCAATATCAAGTGCAGGTGATTCATTCCCACACATGGGGGATTCATACTCTTACTCGCAGGTGCAGTAATTCATTCCACTGCATAGGAATTCACTTTTGTGGTGTGATTTAACTCCATCGTATGCGGGATTCATTCTCATGCATGGGGGATTCATACTTTTGTGCAGTGATTCATACTCATGCATGAGGCATTTATACTTTGCTGCGGTGATTCATTCTCATGTATGGGGGGGACACATACTTCTGTGCAGTGATTCATTCTCATGTATGTGGGGATTCATACTTCTGTGCAGTGATTCATTCTCATGTATGTGGGGATTCATACTTCTGTGTGGAGATTCATTCTCATGAATGGGGGGACACATACTTCTGTGCAGTGTTTCATTCTCTTGTATGTGGGGATTCATACTTCCGTGGAGTGATTCATTCTCATGTATGGGGGGATTCATCCTTCTGTGTGGCGATTCATTCTCATGTATGGGGGATTCATACTTCTGTGGAGTGATTCTTCTCATGGAAGGGAAGATTCATCCTTCTGTGTGGCGATTCATTCTCATGTATGGGGGGATTCATACTTCTGTGTGGCAATTCGTTCTCATGTATGGGGGGATTCATACTTCTGTGAGGTGATTCATTCTCGTGTATGGGGGGATTCATCCTTCTGTGTGGCGAGTCATTCTCATGTATGGGGGGATTCATACTTCTGTGAGGTGATTTATTCTCATGTATGGGGGGATTCATACTTCTGTGAGGTGATTTATTCTCATGTATGGAGGATTCATAATTTTGTGCAGTGATTCACCCTGACTTATAGGGGATTCATACTCATGTGCGGTGATTCATTCTCATGCATGGGGGATTCATACTTGTGGCAGTGATTCATTCTCATGTATGGGGGATTCATACTTGTGGTAGTAATTCATTCTCATGCACAGGGGAATCCAGTCTCAGTTGCAAGTTATTCATAAACGTATGTAGAAAGATTCATAAGTGTGCGGGAGATTCATAATTTCAAACTGATATTAAAGACTGTCACCTCTAACATAGACCCAGCTGCAATCTCTCCTCCTTAATTGCATTTAATTTAACCTCGCTAATGAGAACAGGGATGGATGAAAACTATGATCCAACACACCTCACACATACTCAGTCAAGTAACATACGCGCACACACACATACACACACAGACAGATGCATACACACACTCAGAAATGCATACAAACTCACACACGCTCAAGTCATCGATGCACTCACATCAGCACGATTGTGCAAAGACTCATTCTGAGACACAAACATAAAAATAATTATACTCAAGAATGAACACACACACACACACACACACACACACACACACAGGACACACACTCACTCGGCTCTGAAAACCACTAGACACTCGGAAAAGGACTAGCATACAACATTCATAGCCAGAGGGTAACTAAGTGTTATACAGTCAGGCTGAATTTAACACTGATGCTTTCTCGCAAACTCTGCAAAACCATATAAACCCGGAGAGACTGAAAAAAACATCCCCCAAACAATGAGCAACTCTTCTCCAGTCCAGCTCTTTTCCCATGAATCCACGTTTAAGTTCCAGGGACAAACCTGAATTTAAAAAGGCAAGACTCGAACAGAACCAGCACCACATACTAAAATCAGACTCACCTCTCAGTCTCACAGGCGTGCACTGCAGCGGCCACTCCCCACCAGCAGGGGGAGCTCTGCGCTCTGCTCTATGACATCATAAAAGGCTCTTCACGACCAAGCTTGACCCCAATCAGAGGCTCTACTCTGAGGTCATCACTGTTACTGCACTTACACACCTTACACACCAAAAACCATTCAAGGAAACACTACTGCTTTACAACTACAAACGGCACACCCCTGCCGATCTCGCAAACCCAACCACTCCTCTAACCATCTCCATCCAATCCAAGTGCCCACAGCACAGCAGCTTAACCCTAGCGCGCTGAATACAAATATTGTTGCTCAGTGATGCCAGATATCAAATGCAAAGCTGTTGGAAACCTATCATGTGGCGACTTGTTTAAAAGAGCTCCCCTGCAGGTCGTGTGCAAGTCGCCACATGATAGGTTTTCAACAGCACGGGATAATAAAATTAATAATTCATTGAAAATTCATTTCAGCTCTCTAAGGGTTAATACAAAGCCACTGATTAGACTAAAAAGGGGCCAAACGCACCGGAGCAATGTGGGGTTCGGTATATCCTTGATGCTCAAGGCCTCAGCCACGATGCTCACACTGTGGCAACACAAGGACTCAAACCACCGACATTCTGAATTCCAGTCAAACGTTCGTGCCCCGAGGCGTAACCTCCACCCCCACCCCCCATATTCCCAGAATCACCAGTGGAGGAGGCTGAAAACAAAAAAAACCACACAACAGCATCACAATATTTGGCCAGACAGAAGTGCATCGATACGAGGGTGCCCAGTATCAATCTTCCGTTATTAAGCATTGAGCCTTTCAGAGCTAGGTAAGAAAATCAATCGTCATGAAGCCCGTCGACAACCTGTCTGACAACACCAATTTGCCACAATGAGGACTGAAGGCAGAGGAACAGAATTAAAATTTGACCGCGTCAGAAAACGAGTTTTTAATCTCCCGTCACGCAGTGGAGAGCGGGATACTGCAGGGGAGTTTGTCGCCTCATCTGTCTGTCCGGATAAGTGGGGACAATTTTACGCAAAAACTGCCAAGATTCATGAAACTTGGAGCCTGTGTATGTAACTAGTCATGACCATGATTGGGTTCCAAAAACAGGATTCCACGGTTACAGGAGATATTGATGGAAACGACTTTTTTTTCTATATGGGCATATCATTTCCAGTCAAAAAAAGCAATAACTCATAATACATCATATTGTAATCCTCAGCATACTGCAAATAATTCAAAATTCGCAATACCACTGTTATCGGGATAATACTGTACCAAGGAACCTCTGGTGATTTCTAATCCGACTAACCAACTGACGATTTTCTTGAATCCAATTTAGCAACCTATTGCAATTCGTACAGGAATCCAAGGTGAGGTCCATTTGACTTTTTCCCTTCCAATCTGTCAGTAAAGAGACTGGCTTGACTCAGACTTTGGCAGTTGCTTTATTTTCAGAAGAATGCAAGTCTGACTCTCATTGTTTGATTCACAACAGTATTGAACACAAAAGCCTCAGAGAGCCAGCAATGGTTCATTTTCAACAGCGCTTCGTTTTCTTGCTTTCTAACGGCGCGATTCCCCACGCACTCTCTCCTGAACTCTATGCGGTCTCAGTGCAGTGCGCAGCGCCCCCTTGTGTAGGAATTTATTCATACAAATACAGTATGCTCACAGGACTTCGGTGTGATCGTTGTCAAAGATAGAGCGAGATAAAATAAGACGAGATGCAACTTATTTCATGCCGTGGAATAATTTGGGCTCCGCATTTAACCCATTAACCCATCCCACTTGCAGAGGAATACGCAAAAGAATTGGGTGAAATCATTTCTTTTATCAGAATTAAAAGGTCCAACAAACTGAAATGAGGAGATTTGGAGGAAATGTAATTAAGTGAGCAGGTTTGTTGCAGCACTGTTTAAGATGGTATATAACAAGCGGAGGATTCCAGACATCGAACAGCAGGGGGTAGCCTGTAGCCTTTAGGGCAGGGATCTCTAAATGTGACCCTGGAATTAAAATACAGTCCTGGTTTTCCTTCCCTCCAGGCAATTAAGTGAACAATTAAAGCTGCTGATTGGCCAGACTGTCATCTCACCTGACTCCCAGATACAGGGAGGGTGGAAAACCAGCAGTTCTCGGACCTCGAGGACCGTGATTTGAGGAGCCTTGCTTTAGGGTCTACAGTGTTTGACTGAGACTCAGATGGTTGTTGGTTCTGGCCCCAGCGCAGCCAGAAGAGCTGTGAAGCTGTTGAGTCCTGTAACACCACATTTCTCCAGGGTTAACTGGCCGCAAGCAGAGTCTAATCAACTGTAAGCTTGTTTTGAGAAAAGCATCGGCGACTGAAACATGAGGAAGGAGGTTGCAACTTAGGGCCTGAGGACCGCAGTCTCCTGCCTGCTCATCCCAAATCAACGCTGCACAGGAACGCACAGGCTTCAGTTTAGAGTCCGTCCGCAAATGTTTTCATTGAGCGGTTCAGTTGTGATTTACCCGCGATCATTGATAGTCGGAAATACTCATTTTCACACTCAAAATGTCAGATTTAATACAAAACAAATTTACTTATTAAGATTGCATCGAGTGCTTTATTTTTATTAGAAGATGCATTTAATTTATTGGTTTATTAGATGCATTTGGAGACTGAATAACTGGAGACAACCAACCATTTTGACAGCATGGTAATATGAAGCATAAATATTTAAAAATTTAAAAGACGCCATTCGGATGATAGAAGTTTGCTCGTCCGCATTCGTCAGGCAACATTCTGCACTGGCATCGAACCCTGAGCAAATCTCTGGCTCGTTAGATGACGTCAAATTCGCAATACAATACAAGAATTTCAAACCCGACAGTTTGAAATGGCACATTAGGGAAATTTGCAAATGTAAGTTTACACACCAAATCAACACTGCAATAAAAAAAGCCATCGCTAAAAGTCGGGAAAGTAAACACTTGAAACGAAAAATTGTCAAATTCTGTTGAAAACATCAAAGCACTTACCCTGCCAGACATAATTACAAAGATTTCCAGGCCTCAAGATTCCTCTGATTTATGCAGAGACGAAAAGACATTTACACCCACACTGGATGATCTTAGAAAATTTGGGCATTTTCAGACTGTCCCACTACTTATGAACGCACTGTATTTGACTATTCTGAAGCAGCTCGTGAGCTTTGTCCTCACATGCGCTAAGCTAATGTGGACAGACATAAGCTTAGGACTAAGAATAGAATGTTGTGGGCAGCGTCTTGTTCAAAAGTGATGTAATAGCCAAGGTGTTAAATACACAAAGATGTATTCTTTGTCACAAGGTGCATTACATTCCAGCGAGTGTTCAGCGTCTTCCAGTAGAGATTACCCACGTGTGTATATTCTGTGCCGCAAGCGTACACCTCATCCCACTGTGTCCAGACTGCGAGCACAGGTGCTCTGAATATACAATCACGGGTATGATACCATCCGGAAAGAATTATCCTGCGTCATGTTGTATGGTCCAGGTGTGCTACATACGGCTTGTGAACTCAATATCCCAGAAGGCACTGCGTCAGCCGTAGACAGCGCCCCCATCAGGCTGGATGCAGCGAGAGGAACTCCGTATATTTCTTCTTCAAGTCCTCCAGTCTGGCAGCTGAGGGAGAGGAAGGAGGTGACACACAAACAGAGACACAACCAGGGTCAAGGGTCAAAATGGAGGCGGGCGTGCATTTAAACAAAAGAGCAAACTGCTATAAACAGAGCAGATTTAATCCCAGAACAGCTGCACTGGGGCCATATTTCTGTGAGAAGGTCATATGAGAGGGATAAAATAATGAGGCGAGCTCCAAGGTCACACCCGCGTCCACAGCTCTCCAGATAAGCCTGAGTGGACGTGCCCTCTTCTTCAGTGTTTACTCTGGGCTCCTGCAGCCATTGTACCTGACTCCATAATGCAGGGTGAACACACCTCTATCAAAGCCCAACTCAAGCATTTTCCAGGGGCATTTTCAAGCTTTTCTTTGCAGCTGTAGTGAAAGGCATGTCTCAACCTACTTAGACCAGCGATACTCACTCTTTTAGAGAATGAGCCGGTGTGGGTGCAGCCTTTCATTCTAACCAACCAGTCACTCACCTGATTCTACTGATCAACCCTTAAAGCTTTTGCCATAAACCCTGATTAGTAGAATCAGGGGTGAAACTGCATGGTTAAAATGAAATCCTGAACCCAAGCCGGCTCATTCTGGAAAAGAGCGAGTATCCCTGACAGTCAGATGGCAATTTACTTTTAACGTAAAGGTCTAAGTCCATTGTAATTAATGTTACAGATGAGCAGTTTCAAGCACTTTATTCAAAATCCCAGCACTTTTCAAATCTTAAACACCACATTAAAATTCAAGCGTTTAGGGTTTTCTGGCCCCAGTGGGGCCCCTGAAAATGGCTCTCACCCAGATTTGGTGTTGAAACAGATTTTTTCCTCTCTGCCGCTCACCCTATGGTTTTAACATGCGTTCTGGGTGATCTGATCACAAGTGGTCAGCGTTAAATACAAGTGTAAACGGGCTCCAAGATGCACCAAGATCCGATCACTGAAACCACTTTCAGAGGTGGTCTGGGATGCATCTGACCACATATGTCTGGCAGTGTAAACACTATTCCGTCCTCCTGAATCCCCAACGACGATGTAACCAGAAAAACGTCATCAATGTAGGCCGCGGGCTCGTGGCCATCATGCCATCACAGCAACGGTTAAAGGGAGTTACTCCTCCGATGAAGTTTCCTCTCCCTGCGTTCCTGCGCGCTCTTGCAAGCTGTAAATGTGCCGGTCCGGCTAATTACAATAACCGAAATAATCCGAACATGTAAACTATACACAGAAACATATTGGCATGCCCAAAAAACAAATGTGAAACGGGGTCTAAATCTCGGCATCATCTGGCGGGAACGGCTGCTATTGTTGTTACATAATGTAATTTCTGCGTGCCGGGTCTTAGCAGAAGCTACGGAGTAAGCAGAGGAATCCGATCACAAGTGGTCAGCTTAACACCAAGCGTAAACAGCAGTGTTTCTCGCTTGACCACTTGTGATCCGATCACCCGAAACGCATGATAAAACCAAGTGTAAACACACCCATAGAGGGCAGTGCATTAGCAGTCAGACACTCACGCAGTGTGTACTTCTGTCCCTCCCCCCAGTACTTCCTGTCCGTCTGCAGGTGCCTGACGCTCGCTGATACGGCGCTCGAAGTGTCCGACAGCTGCTCCAAGGCCCTCAGCTCCTGAGACGGGCAAGCATCGGCCAATCAGCATTCAGGAGGCACACTCAGAGCCAATCAGCAAACACACACATCAACAATCAGAGACCACACAGCCACTCAACAGTTATCACATATGCAACCCAGCTGGAAATGCATACATATGAGCCAATCAACAATCGGCACATGTGCACAACAACCCAATCAGCAATCAGTGCAGACACACCAATCAGCAATTAGCACAAGAGGCAACCAGCACATACACACACAAGCCAATTAATCAGCACATACAGACCAACCAGCACAGGAGCCAATCAGCACATGTACAACATCCAATCAGCAATTGGGACACACAAGAGGAGGCAGTGGTCTCTAGTCAATCAGCAGCTGGTTTTAACACAGCAGCCAATCAGCATTAAAGACTAACGCAGAGCCATGGCATCTTGCACACGTGTACGACTGTGTTTGACGTGCACAAAACAATGCCTGCACACAGCTAAAGCTCCGGGAGTGTGTGTGTGTGTGTGTGTGTGTGTGTGTGTGTGTTATATACCTGATCACAGGTCAGCAGTAGCTGGTGGACTCTCTGAAAGCTCTGTGTATTAGAGGAGAGGGTCGGTGCGCTGCGCTGACAGTAGCCCTTGAACTCCGAGTTAAAGGACTGACTGAATGCCGACATCAGCTGAGACAGGTCTGAAATGGCCAATCGCAGGGCGCAGGGGGAGAGGCGTGGCCGGGGGGTACTGCCCTCTGGCTCCAGGAAGACACACTGTAGAGAAACAACCAATTAAAAGAGCTGTGTCGCGATTACTGCACACTCTCACAACTTTGAACAAACTAAATCTGCTCAACTGAAAGCCAACATCTAGAAGGTATTTTTCGTCTATGATTATTGGCAATGGCAACCAGCTTACAGTCTTTGTATCTCTTGACTAAAGCTTAAAATAGTGCTTTGAATCTTCAAATTTCCACAGAAAGCTCCTTGATATAAAACGCATAATGCCGGAGTAACTAAAATATATAAACACAATGCAAAACACTGATGGATTGGCAAGGATGGAATCAGATTATGACTAAGGCCCGGGCCACACTGCCTACAGTAGCGATGCGGATTCCGCGAGCCGAGCACTGCAACCGCTTGCCGCTTGCAGCTCGGTCACACTGCCTGCGTATCTGCAGCGGCAGGTCTGCCGCGGGCTCCTCCTTCCAACTCTGTCTCTGCACGACTTTGCCCAAGAAACCACTATAAAATAATATATTATTTCGTCTCACGTCGTTATAGGGGAAGCATGCTTGAGCGTTATGAATCGTACAAACAATTTAATTACACGATCATACTGCAATATACAGCAAACCCTTCTGAATTGTGTCGTGCTCTTTTTGAAGGTACTTTCGGGGTAGGGGGAGGGTATCAGGATGTGGAATGTGCTTTCAAAAGCAATCTGATTTACATTAGTCGAGGCTGAAACCATTCGTATAGGCTAGGTGCCGAACAACTGTAAAAGGAACAGTTCAGACAATTCAGAAACTGGCTGATGTGCTGTACGTTCGTCTAGCCACTGTATCCAGCTTAGGTTTTTTTTTTCCTTTACCAGTGGAAACAGTCACCTGAAGTGTTGCTGATACAAGTGGGGGGTCGTATGAAGGTTCTGGAATTGCGTGGGTGTCATGGCCAGAGCGAGAGATACGGAAAAGTACTGCCCTGATACTCTTTAATCATCAACATAATAAGCTCTGTTCATTGGCTTGGCTCCGCAATTAATGGCATATTCCCGCAAAATACGTTGATACCCCCCCGAACATCTAAATCCAAAATAAAACGAACAACAGCGTACTGAAGTATTAAAGCTTTCAAAAAATAAGTTAGGAATGACTAAATATTTCCCTATATATTCCCTTTAATGACTGCAGCCTACGATGAAAGTCACGAAATTCCCACTGCATGTTCCAATGTTTCACGAAGCATTGCGGAATTGAGCGGGAGGGATGATATCCATAAACGGGCTTTTAACATGATAAACATGCCGGAAGTGCTGTTACATTTTTTGTTTGTCTGCTTCATGGTTGAACAGACATGCATCCTCGGCAATATAGCGAAATGCATGTATTTATGGCGATATGACTGTTTCTGACAGTCATTTTCAGCTCTGCTTTGCCTTTTTCCGCATGCGTAGCGTGGAAAAATTTGGCAAGAGTCCGAATCTATATTTTCCGCATGGTAGCAGTACGGATTTTCCGTGCGTGAGTCGTGCAGCTTCGTCATGCTGTGTGGCAGCTCTCATTGAATAACATGGGAGCCAAAACGAAAATACGTATGCGGTATGCGGAATCAGCATTGGTACTGCAAGCAGTGTGGCCCGGCCTAACAGTCAAGCAGATTCACTTTCTTGGCATGTAATTTCTGAGCATGTGCAGTAATCGTGACACGGCTCCTTTAAATTTCATCTACAATCTATTAGCTAATGTGGACATGCAACTGATGATCGTTCACCGTTATGTAGAGAAGGAAGGATAGGAAAGGAGATAGAGAGGGAGAGGAGAGATGGAAGGAGAGAGAAATGAGAAGAGGAGGGATGAAAGATGAAAAAAGGGAGAAGAGGGATGGAGGGATGGAAAAAGGACGATAAGTGAGGACAGGGGGACTGAGAGGACAGAGGGAGGGATAGGATAAACTATAAAAAAAAATTGTTTCCATGGGACACATATGCCCTCGCTACTGTTGGGTCAAATTCTGACTCTAGGTGTGCGGAGTTGAATGAAAAATGAGGTGCACCCCTTCGAGGGACACTCCGTGCTACATGCTAACCTTGTGATGACAATGAATAGAAGTCAATGCACTGCAGCAAAAGAAAGCAAATTAGCGTCCTGTCCATGGACTTCTATTCATTGTCATCACATGGTCAGCATGTAGCATGGAGTGTCCCTTTAAGGGTCCCTATGAGACAAATGTACAGTGAGGTCTGTTCATTGGTTTGAGTATAAGTAGACACACAACATCACCCATCAGGCAGTGTGTACGCATGTACAGACGGATGGACACGGAGGGTGACCTTATACATATAAATGAGTGAGAGGAGGGATAGGGAAGGGAGGAGGGATAGGAGAGAAGAGGAGCAGAATAGTGTGTGACAGTAGCAGAACCTGCGCTCACCTCCTCTCGCAGGTCCTCCAGCACACACTGTGTGGACTGCAGCAGAGCACTGGCTTCCTCTACAGAGTCTGCGGCAGCCTTGGCACGTGCTGACCTCTGCTGCCCCCTGCAGGCAGAGCGCACACAATTCACCCACTCAGACCCCGGCAGCCTCATTACCGCCAGCGAGACCTCGATCGCAGCACTTAACCCAACATCACAGGTGAGAGAAAAAAAAAAAAAAAAAAGCACACAAAGTATTTCACTTCACTTCAGCGCCAGGCCGGCGACCCTATATAAGGCCGATTAGCGAATGATTAACGGCCAGGCGTCAGCTCGTAATGAGGCTAATGTGATTTATTAAGCGAAAATGAGAACAGCGCTACAGAGCAGAACGAAGGTACGAAGAGGTACGACCCAAGAGACCGAGTGCGTCAGTTTTCACAAACTGTTTGCTGCATGTGACTACAGGAGGCCAAAATTATGTGGACAGTCCCTGGCCGGGTGCTGTATGCCACTTGTTCTAAACTTTGATCCTGGAATAACCAAGTGCTTGTCAGTGTTTGTTCCAGCCGAAGTAGCAGCAACAGTCTCTGAACAGGCTGTTCAGTTTTTCTCAACTCGGTGCCCTTATTGTGGGATTTCTCATACTCCTGAATCACATCACGTCAGAGATGGCCATGCATGCCATGAATAATAACAGCTCAGTGCTCTTGCACAGGGTTTATTGGTCCACACAGCAGACAACGCAAACATTTTAACCCTTAGTGCGCAAGAATGCAGCTATTGTTGCCCAATGCGGCAAGATATCAATATCAAAACTGTTGAAAACCTAAAACCTAAAAGAGCTCTGCAGAGGAGCCCTTTCAAACAAGGCGTCACATGATAGGTTTTCAACAGCACAAGAATCTATATTTTTCAAAAATGTATTTCAGCACTCTAAGGGTTAATATGAATGAAATGAAAAAGCGGGGAGATGTTTTAAATTGTCATAAAACAGTTAAGGTAGATTACTGCTATTAAAATACCATTAACATTTCCAAATTTTTCACGGGCCATTTCTCAAAAACCGCTAGTCCAATTTTAATGAAGTTTGGAACATAAGTAGTTTACAGCATGATGGTTGTCCTGAACCTAAAAAATATGGCCCTTTTGGTACTCTTAATTTCAGGGAGTGCTGAATATATAATGAGGTAGAGAATTTTCAAGTCAAGAGCAAAATCTCAAAAAACCTTTGCATTTTGTTAAAGTATCCAACTTTAAGAGGTTTATCCCATAGATGCTGGATCAGGCAACCTGTGTGCAAAATAAGAAGTTGAAATGTTTATTAGTTACTGAGGTATGGCGTTTTGAAATTGTCATGATATGCCCCTTTGCGGCGGCCATCTTGGGCACCTAATTTGCATAATTTATGCAAATCACCTCCGTCCCTGCTAATTTGAATGTTTGCTTCTCTGCTTCTCACATCAATAAAGCAATTTGATGTAAGTGATGAAATAAAGATTTTCATGCTTTACAGCAGTATTCTACCTTAAAATTATGAGCAGAAGTGAATCCTAATTGGAGAAAGTGTTGTCACCGGGGCTCTAAAACTTACCATTAGGTAGATCAAGAATTCAAAAACAAAAGCAACCAGAGTGATTTTACTCGAGCAAAGGGTGTAGAAGAACCTTCTCAACCCCATCAAACACCACTGGGGGGGAACTGCAAATCCAAAATCCAGCAAGACTTAGCTACCCAACACTGCTCCCCAACCCCAGAACTGCTGTTGCAGCTTGAATGACAGCAAATTCCCACGGAAAGGGGCCCAACTAATTACTAATGCCAGTGATTTTGAGAGGACATTTTGGAGGAGGTGTCCACATACTTTAGGCCACGTGCGTGCTTGCGTGCCCATGATTGGCAGGGGCCAAAGGTCAGGCGGGACTCACGTAGGGCCCTGAGGGGGTCCTTTGCGGCGGAGCAGCTCCCTCAGGTCGGCGCTCCAGGGGCTAAACTCGGGGTTCAACAGGGCCGACAGCTGGGGTGCGGACATGAGCTTTGCCATTAACTCCTCATTCCGCTGCACACTCACGCCCAAACTCTGCTCTGCACTGGAGACACACACACACACACACACACACACAGCTCTGTGCAGGGGACACTGACACAGGGAAAATTAAATGCACGCTCAGGGAAATTTTAAAATTCTCTCCTCTTCGTCACAGAGGCATGAAATCTCGGCGAGTCAATGGCAAAATGTCTTGTACACATTGATAACTGCATATTAAGCCCAATATTCAAAGTCATGAAAAAGTTGCTTTATGTTCGCTGTTCACTGCATCACCAGCATAAATGAGTCTGCTGTACACCACAACACCAGCAGGAGGAGCTGCTGAGTCCATACCTCACTCTACGCTCCTCTTGGAGGAGGGTCAGTAGCTGCTCCAGGAAGTGAAGCTGCCGCAGAGGCGGAGCCAAGCCCTGCAGAGGGGGAGGAGACAAAGAGATGGGCGGAGTTTATGCCCTCATTCCTGGATCACAGAAAGGGCCTTGGCTGTACACAAAGCAGATTTTCATTGACAGTGACACATTAAAGCAGAAATACTGGTCAGAACCCAAAGATAAACATATTGTTCGGTTAAAGCCGACAATCTGCACTTTCTTTCATGCGCATGTTCATCCTTACTTTGTGAACAATCCCCGAGCCAACAGCACTTTGATAATGGGTCAAAATACTCCAACTGCACATTACGAGCCAGTGGTAGATCTGTAGCGTAGTAGTGCTAGTTTTAAGTGAAGTGCAATAGAGTACAAAAGTGATGATGTCACCGCTACTTAGCTTCTGGTGTCGGAAGCAAAACCCCTATGGGAATTTATAATGGGGTTTGGACACTTTCCAGCATTGCTCGAACTCGAATTTTAAGAGCCGCCTCGCTCCGAGATTCGCCTACAGGGTATACAGATATAAATGATCACATCAAATTCGTAGTTTATTGCCAAAAATTATATGCTTTTGCACTTGTAGTCGTTTGTAGTCCATTTCTCCGGACTACATATCCACTACACAAGTGGGCGAGTACCCCGTGATTTGTTCCAAGCCGATGAGGTACCTCAGTTTCCAACGTTCATAACGTACCACGATGGAAGCCGATCAGTGCCCTAAAACATAGCGGGCTACTATTAGCTAGCTACATACCAAGAAATGAATGGATCACAATGAATGGTTATTTTGCCATTTAGCTAGCTCGCATTAAGCTACGCTAGCGAACCACCTAGCTAGCCAGCTAGTGAGCTTATTACATCTTGTGCACATACCTAAACTGATAGAAACAGTAAATGGTTAGTTGACCGTCACTTACTGGTATTTAGCAAGCTAGCTAGCTAGTTCGCTAGCCTAGCTAGCGAGCTAGCTAAGTGAATAAAAACAGTGAAGAGCCATTATTTGGCTACTCAGCTAGCGTTGAGCTGCGAACATTTCACAAGCTGGCATTTAACTAAATGCGCCAAATATGAAGTTAGCCAACTACCGAAATCACTAAACTAGCTCGCTGGCTAAGTTAGCCTGCTGTCAGTTATGCTTTGACAAGGCTGATAAGCTCGTTCGCTGACTACCGAGTTTTTAAGCAATCAAACGTTGGCCAAAGATGCCTGACTATTAAAGTAAATTGGCGCCAATTGTAAAACTAGATATCTAGCAAGGAAAGCGTAACCAAGTAGACCGCAGAGTCGCTCACTAATTAAGCAAACAAACGGCTGTGCTGGAAATTCGAGATGGGAGACTTGTAACGCGTTCTGAACTCCTTCATCCCGGGGATCAGGAGGATCATGGGACGTGCAGTTTTTAGACTACAAAGTGAATTAGCATGGTGTCGAAAAATTAAAATGATTTGAAATATAGCTAATTCTGGTCAAGAAAAATTATATTTGTTTTTAGTCGGAAATATAATGCGAAATCTCAAAAAAGATGGAGGCTTGAAAACAATGGAAAGTGATTCAAAAGTGAACTGAAAAAACAGTCTATGGGTAAAATGAATGGGAAATTTTACTTCCGACACCAGCGTGATGTCATCACTTTAGTACTCTATAGCAAAAACATTAGCACAGAGCACTTTAAGCGACACTCACCTTGATGAGGTCCAGGTCATCAGGTCCACAGAGCATCAGCTCATGGCCAAAGTGCGCCATCTCTGTACGGACCAGGAGGAACCAGCAGAGAGATGGAAGCGCAGGGAAAAAATTTTAGATTCATCGTGACTCATAAATGCAACACCGGTTTCTCTCCACAGCCAGGAGGCCACACAAATATAACGTCAGTAATTCTCAGACCCATACCACTTCTGCTTCACATCTGCATGACCCCGCCACATGCATTACTGTGCAGGAAATCTGTGGTATTGAGGACCACAGTAAGACTGTCTCCCAGGCAGGAACAGTACAAGTCCACATTTTGCTATCTGTCACAAGACACTCCTCACCCAAACTGGTAAACCTGCCCCCATGTTCTGGTAGCCAGAGGAGAAGAATGAGGGATATTCCAGCACTAATGGGTATACTGAACCAGCAGTGGACAATCCAGATCAATCCAGATCCAGAATGTAAAACTCCACACCAGTGTTTTGTTCCATCAATGTAAAGTTACTAAATGAAACAACGCCCCAGGCTGGAGGTTGAGCTGATGAGTAAAATCAATTGGTGAAAGGGCTGGCTGAGGTCAAGGGTGGAGGTAAAACACGGCAGGACTTTTACTTTTTGATCGGTGTAATGTCCAAATCAGCACTTAACCAATGATTCTAAACCAGGGGAAAATGGGGGAGGCCAAGTGGCTGTGCAGTTTGATCCAGACTCCAGGTAGCTCAAACCTCAGGGTCATCACAATAAGAGCAGATCTGCCCTTAACCCAGGGATTCACAAATCTGGACCCTGAATACAAATCCAGCCCAGGTTCTCTTTTATCCCGGGTAAGGAAATGAACAATTAGTGCCTCTAACTGGCCAGAATGTCCTTAGACCTGACTCCCAGGTAAAGCGCGGGGGGAAAACCTGCAGTGCACAGACCTTTCAGACTGTGGTTTCAGGACCAGGGCCTGAACCCGATGTCACTCAAAGGGTGTCCGGCTCAAACTTGGTCTAATCAACTACACGTGACTTTGGATTAAAAGGATAAGCTAAATAGCAGAAATGCAACGAAAAAGAACAAAAATGTCAAGAAAAAAAAAAAAACAGAAGCACCCATTTACTACAATCTATAGCTATGGTGCTCAAAACTTGTCCGTTTTATTCTGGCCATCTAAGCGAGGTACAGGGCGAACCGACTGACCTCTTAGTTTTGTGGGCACAGCTCCCAGTTAGTCTCACGAGAGAGAGAGACCCACAGCAGACACGGAGATGAGCGTACGAGGACTGAGGTAACTAAAGGCTGGATGTGAACTGAAGAGGCCATAGGCCTCCCTCACCTTGATTCAGCTTGTCGGTCTGCGTTGACCTCAGAGCAGAGATCTTCTCCTTCACCGACGAGCAACAACTATAAAACGGAAAAGATTACTTGTGTAAAAGCGAATCAAACGGAAAATGTCGAGCTGTAAATGAGAAAACCTTATTGTCCAACAATCAGCTCCACCTGATGGCATTAGATTTGGTAACCCTATAATCCTTGGACAATTTTTTTTTGTGCAGCTGGCTACTAGTGTGCATTAATTCTGGCTGAAATCGAATGAATGGGCCTACTTACGAGCAAAACTAAGAAGAAACTTTGATTACAAGTAAAATCAGTAACAAAAACTAATTATTGATGCAAACCAAATACCTTGACACATCGTAGGCCACATTATTTTGTTACTAAAAGCTCAAGGACATGGGGAAAAAAAAATATATATACACTGCTAAATCAGGCCCAGGCAGGCATTTGTGAATGCAAAGGAAAACTGCTAAATAGGCAGATATTTTCTACATCAGTCAACAATAATATGGGGATTTTGACAATTGACATACCTCCCGCAAATCCATTTGAGGATGTCTGTACGGTGTAAGGAGGGGGTGGTGAGTAGATTTTTCATACTGTCCGCATCTTGTAAGAACAACCCCTCCACCAGGGGGCACCCCAGACCCTAAACATCAACGTGAACGTTATATTATTATTATTATTATTATTATTATTATTATTACTGGCCATATTACTTTTACAATTCGCATTTCAAGTTGACTCTTTCAGTGAGAGGCTTGGAAAGACATCAGCGGAAAACTATCACAAATTTTAATCCTCCGGAGCAAACTTAAACAATGGGTCGGGTCTCTACTTAGGTCTTGAAGAAAGTATGGACACTAAAAGACAATTCACGTTTTAATTCGACCGGCGTAATGGCATCCAGCGTTAGCTAACCAACTAACGTTAGTAGGGTCACGATTCTATTCACAACATATGAACAGATAATTCCGCGCAACTTAACAGTATTTACGTTAAAAAAAATTCTAAAAAAAAAAAAAAAAAAAAAAACTAACGGGACCTACATTGACAACTGTTGTACTAGCAACCCAACAACGTCAAAAGGCACTGATTCCCCAAATTAGCCATGTAACCTAGCAAAAGATAAACAAACGCTGGCAAACAAGCGAGCTCAGTAGCTAACATTACAGCTTTAGCTGCCAGGGGGGGTATACTACGAAGCTGGCTTCGTGATTAAGCCTGACTTCAGCACTTAGTAAAACCAGGAACCTCTTCAAATCTGGAACATGGACTAAAGTAAAAGGAGCTGCTCCGGGGTTTACTTTAGCTTAAAGTCAGGCTTAGTCACAAAGCCAGCTTCGTAGTATACCCCCCAGGTAACGTTAATCGCCAACTTGTAGATCTAAGTGAGGTCGTGGCAGATGGAATTAGCTAACGTTACAGTTGTTACGTTGAAATACATTACATTGGTTCACTTTTACGTGACTTTCAATTCATTTAAAATAATTGCAAAACAAAAATAAAACACGAAGTTATGCGATACCTGCAACTGACTGTAGACGTGTTCAGCCAACTGGTTTTCTTTCAAAGACCCCGCCATATTTTTTGTCTTGTGAAGTTCCACTGCGCTCGTCTTCTTCTTCGTCTTCAGGATTTAAGGTTACAGAACGCCACTGGGCGTATTACTGCCCTCCGCAGATTAGAAAGATCAACTACATATTCAAAAAAAAAAAAAAACCTTCCCAAACTTACCTTACTTATCAGTCACCTGACCCCCACCAAACCCTCTCCACAAAATTCCCCAAATATCTTCCCCATTCACAGATGTTACTGTCGAAAACGTTCTCGCTGCTTACACCACCATTTTAATTCTTTCATTTTTATACTCTCAATATCTCTAGGACAAATTACCACCAATAAAAGGCAAAGACATCTCTTAACCATCGTAATTATAACCCCATCTTGTTCTCCAGCCTCCTGCACCCTTACCTGCTCCTTCCCCTTTCTTCACCTGCACTCTCTGAGTTGCCTCTGCATAAGACATCTACCCCTAAGGTCTTGTGCTTTCCACCTCCTGCTGCATTGTCCCTCTTTAACACTCCAGTGCACCAATTTCATGACATCCCCTACAGTGAAAACCCACTGTCTACTCTTTGGAAATATGTTTGTCCTCCATACATTCCTCTTTCCCATATATTCTACACCAGTGTATCTGCCTACAACACACTGCTGCCACGAGGCCATACTCTTGACAACACTAACAGTGGAGCCCTTTCATATTCCCACAACCGATAACAAACAATCTAAAAATACCCGTTCAGGGATACAGCTCAGATTTAAATTCCAACAAGACTGCCAAGCTTTCCTGCTCAATTCCTTCCCTACAGTCTTCTGTCACAGTCTGCTCTGCAGCTGCTGTCTCTCCCTCTGCTTGGCCACACCCCTTGTACTGCACTTGTTCTCGCCTGAGTCTTATTACCCAGCCAGTGTATAAGCAGCTCTGTTTCACTACTCATTTGCCAGATTGTCGTTGCAGTATGCACTACTCTCCAGCCTTTGTCTTCGGTCTCCTAGAATTGACTCTGCCTGCCTCTGACTACGTCCTCTCGCTCCTGCCCCGGTAAACCTGAAAGCCTTCTGCCTCTGACTCTGAGTTCTGCCTGTGTGCTTCCTGGTTCCTGTCTGCTGTCTTCCAAGCCCCTGTGCAAGCCACCCGTCTTGCCGCTCCACTGCCTGCCTGCGTGGACACGACCCTGTCTGCTGAGTCTCAAGCCAGCCTGCCCCAATGGCCCGGTGGTAACTCTCTCGCCAGCCGTGTGGGCGACCCGAGTTCAAATCTCGCCATTGGTGCCTGCTTCCTCGAGGTCCTGGAAGAGCTCCACTCAAGATCCACAAGTTCCTGATCTGCACCAAGCTGCCCTGTTCTGCATTTTGTTTACCCCTGCTCTGTAATCATTAAAAGCCAGTAAAGATTAACTCGTATTGATTGTGTTGCATTTGGGTCCTGCCGCTCCCTGTGACAGTTTTCAGCCTCCAAGCCCAAACTCCCTTCACTTCCAGGAAAGCACTGGCCCTGACAGATAGTGGAATGCCACTGATAACCTCCTTAATGTTTTTGTTTTCTTTCATTGGAAAGCAGACAAAACTGGTTAGATCATACATTTTAATTTTCAATAACTTCCTATATTGTTTCCTTGTTCGGCATTCCACTGTCACTATTCTACCCCGTGTTACTCTTACTGTCTTCAGGTCTCCGATTTTATCTTCATCAAATCTTCGCAAAAAAAACATAACGCGTTGCTGAATACCCCCCGGCCCGGACACGATTTCCTGCCTCAACGTCACAGCGTTAAGGTCAAAGGTCAAATCCAGCAAAAAAGGTGACGCTGCACATCTATGTGGCCCAGTGAGTTACCATACCAAATTTGGTGAAGCTGTGATCAGTAGTTGCTGAGCACTGACCCATATAAGATTTCTTGCCTCAAGGTCACAGCGCAAAGGTCAAAGGTGAAATCCAGCAAAAAACATGACATTGCACATGTGTGTGTGATAGTGAGTTACCAGACCAAATTTGGTGAAACTGCGAGAATTAGTTGCCGAGTACTGACCCGGACAAGATTTCCACAGTCAAGGGCACAGAGCTAAGGTCAAAGGTCAAATCCAGCAAAAAACCTGGCATTACATCTATGGGTCATAGTGAGTTACCATACCAAATTTGGTGAAGCTGCAAGAATTAGTTGCTGAGTACTGACCAGAACAAGATTTCCAGGGTCAAGGTCACAGAGCTAAAGTCAAAGGTCAAATCCAGCAAAAAACCTGACGATGCACATCTATGGGTCCCAGTGAGTTACCATACCAAATTTGGTGAAGCTGCGATGATTAGTTGCCGAGTACTGACCCAGGCAAGATTTCCAGGGTCAAGGTCACAGAGCTAAGGTGAAAGGTCAAATCCAGCAAAAAACCTGACAATGCACATCTATGGGTCATAGTGAGTTACCATACCAAATTTGGTGAAGCTGCGATGATTAGTTGCCGAGTACTGACCCAGGCAAGATTTCCAGGGTGAAGGTCACAGCGCTAAGGTGAAAGGTCAAATCCAGCAAAAAATGTGACTTTGCACATCTATGGGTCATAGTGAGTTACCACACCAAATTTGGTGAAGCTGTGATCATTAGTTGCTGAGTACTGGCCCGGAAAATGTCACCCGGACAAGATTTCCAGGGTCAAGGTCACAGCGCTAAGGTCAACAGTGAAATCCAGCAAAAAACCTAACATTGCACATCTATGGGTCATAGTGAGTAACCATACCAAATTTGGTGAGGCTGCAATAATTAGTTGCCCAGTACTGACCCGGACAAGATTTCCAGGCTCAAGGTCACAGCGCTAAGGTCAAAGGTGAAATCCAGCAAAAAACCTGACGTTGCACATCTATGGGTCATAGTGAGTTACCATACCAAATTTGGTGAAGCTGCGATCATTAGTTGCCGAGTACTGGCCCGGACAAAATCATGGATGGACGATGGACGACGGATGACAGACGACGGACGACAGACGGACACGCAGGTGACGACAATACCCCTCCGGGCCGGAGTCGGCCGAGGGGAAAAAACTGTTCGCATGACATGCAATTTCCGCCACCTCCCTTACAACAAATACCCCTTCTTCGCATTCATTTTCACTTCCTTTCTCTTTTTCTTTCTTCCACCTTCAACCACAACACACTCCATTTTCCAAATCCGTGACTCTGCAATCTAATCTCTATACTGAAAATCATGCAAAAGTCAGAAAAAACAATTTTATAGAACTGTCGATGCCAAGCGGCCATCTCTCGGACTGAAAAGCGAAGCCAACACCGAAGTGCCAAAAACTGCAGTTTCTCGAATGGCCACTTGAGGCTGATTACAAAAGCGAGTAAATCCCCATTGACCCCAATCTTTAAAAAGCCCAACTTGACAGCATAAATAAACATATTTACGGCCTTGCTCCAAAAGCGGTTTTAGTTTCAATAGCAAATCATCCCCTCCATGAAAACAGTGAGGGGGGTTAAATTTTTACATTCCTCACCCATTTACAATATATTAAGGCTTAAAGTTCTGCATAATTCAGGACGTGGATGCGTTGAGTGACAGAGAGGTATAAAGTCATATTTTCGATGATAGTCAGTAGGTAGCAGTAGTACGGCAAAATAATTGTCTAGACTTGAAACTCAATAGAGGAACAGCATGGTAAATAATAATGCCAGAATTTTTCCAGAAAGAGTTGGAAACACTAGATGAATTTTCCCTTTATTTGACAGTTATACAGCGTAGAGAGACAGGAAAGTTGGGGAGAAGAATGTGGGAAGACATGCAGCAAATGACCTGAGCTGGAATCGAACCCGGGTCGCTGCGGGAAGGACACAGCCTTTATGATACGCGCGCTTAGACCGATGAGCCACCGGGGCACCCCTAGATGAGATTTATACGGTTTATTGCCCTAATATAAAAGCTCCTCCACAAATTTTCTCAGATTTTTTCTAGCGTTTCCACATGACCAAATCATGCCTTGAATTTAGGCATTTTTGGGCATTTTCTTTATCATCATCATTTTCAGATGCAAGTTACTCCTAAACTAAAGACAGGAGATGGGATTGGGTTTCAGGGGCCAGTGTGCTGTAGCTGCTGAGGATGAGGCCGCAGTATGAACCCCTGATTATGCATACTTCAGTTAAGGGAACCAACTAAAAATCAAATAAAAATTTTGATTCTGTAAAAATGGTCATTTTCAACAGCCTATTACAGGAAAATAAAATGATATGCCAAATCTGATAGCAGATTCATGAATTTCAGGTAATTTTACCCATGTGCACCCATTGACATTAATTTAGGAGCACTGGAAAGTGTATTTGTATCCCTTCAAAAATGCTTGTAAGTCATTGCTACATTCGCAAGTGACTAGACACCCCCTCCTTAAATTGGCAATTACTCCATGAAAAATTGGAGTTGGAACTTAAGATTCTGGATTTGTCCATTGGAAATGATGGCAAACACCCATGATTTTTTTTCGAATTTTTCTGAGACGGTGTGGTGCAGACCCTGGTCCACTTTGCACGGAATGACCCTACAGAGTATTACTAAGAAATAACTATAGGATATTTTCATAAGGGCACACTCAAGGTTACAAAGACAGGTTATACCTGGAAAACAAACCTGCTGTTTTGTCTACTATCTAAAGTCCTGAACATAGCCTTTGCTGAGTAAAAGCACCTTGAACCCAGGACCTTAAATGATTTCCCATCTGTGACTTCCAGTAAAAACCAAAACTTGGTGACGTTATGCAGATAACGACTCAGGCAGCAATATAATAAATAGTCCCAGACCCAAACACTGAGTATCTGTTCTACTACGTCCAAGCATCCCCGGACAAAAGCAGTGTCCAATCGCTGATCGTCAAGCCATTAAAAAAAGTGAACAGCACTATGAGTCTGCAATATTAACCCGCTGAACGTCGCACCTCAATGCCATATCTCTGAAGTGATAAGATATTGCGGGAACAAGAAGACAGTCAATATAAGTCATTATCTTGTCCGTAAATTCGACTGGTTTGGTCAAACGTCTTCAGAAAGCAGCTCTGAAAGAAGAAAGAAGAACAAGGGGGCATAGTAAGATGAGGAAGGATAGATTTGCACTATGCACATTTACCATTTGCTTCTCGCAATGTTTTTCAGTTTTTTTTTTTTTTTTTTCCAAATTAAAATGTAAGATCCAGCTGTCACACTGGCGGCTTGTGAATCCAATTCCTTACTGTGGCATGCTGTGGCTTTCAATTTGAGACCAGAAGCTCATTCATCCGGTAAAATGATCAAAAACGGTGAAACAGTGAAAGGAACTCCTCCAGGGTAAAGTGCTCTAGTAGACAACGCTTGCTAATTTAAGCCCGAGGGAGGCAACCAAGTTCTAAGCCCCAAAATGGATGAAAAACTTAGCATCATTTAAAAAAATATGAATTAAAAGCTGAAATATTTAAGAGGAAAGACTTTCCAAGTCACATTTTTGCCAACGTAGTCATTTCCCAACAGTGATTTAATCAATTGTTTACAATGAAATGTAGTTTCCACCCGAACTTTGAAGATGGAGCCATCCATGCCACAATTATCCAACATGTTTATTCCTTCATTGGATCATGGGGGCTGGAGTCCATTTCAGCTTCCAGTGGACTAGAGGCAGGACCACACCCAGCGCAGCGCACCAATCCACTTCAGTGTGAACCCCCTGCTCTAGAATACTGTATGCGAATATGCTGAGCCAAATCAAAGTGATAGTCAGTGATAAGATAAAGAGGTGAACTTCGATCACGGTGCCCGGGGAGCAGAGGGTCCAACAGACGGAGAAATACGAGTGCGAGCACCAGTCGGACTCTCACAGCTGTTGGGAGAGGACCATCCAGAGGCGATAGGTGTTGGAACAGGCACCGCGAGGGGACGGCCGGCATCGCTCAACCTGTGATTTGAAGGGAGAAGTGCCAACATCTCCGCCGTGCACAACAGATTAGCGTCACTGTCTGCTCCAGGTGCATAGAGGACACTGGTAATTTTGTTTCAGGGGCCACAGTACACCAGTGATTGAACTACGACTGTGTACTAGAGAACAAATGTCGAGCATAGGATGGTCGTGACATAGCGGCCATGCTAAAAGCGTGTACAAAACATGGGTAATTATGTGACAGGTGTGTATAGAGCTATGGCACAGTTAATTGTAGACCACTACTGACCATTGTGCAGGTGTTTGTCATGGATACTATTGATTGTTTAATAGGTACCTGCAGAATAGTAACGATTGTGATACAGGTGTGTACAGAACACTACTGATAGTGCTACAGGAGTACATAAGTGTGCAATGCCATTGGTTAACTCAGAAATGTGTAGTTTTTGGTGATTTGATAAATCATATAAGTGGGACTGTTATGCTCAAAAATATTAGTGTAGATCAATGGTAACCATTGTTGTTCCTGAAGATCTACCATCCCGAAGGTTTTCACTCCAAACCAAAGAATGCACTCCCAATTAAATGGCTAGAGATCTTGTAGTGCTTCAATAAGCCTAGCCTCATAGCATAATTGCCTCTCTCATTTTTTAATGTATTTTATCTTTGAATTTTTAAAAATCTTATTATTTAGGAGAATGGATTTTGTTTTTTTTAAGGTTTTGAGAAAAAGGGGAAAGAAAACACTTTTTGCCGACAAGAAAGAATGGGCAGCTGATATTTCAATTTGGCAAAAAATATGACTTGGGTTACTATGCTATGAGGCTAACAAAATATACATCGAAATTAGAACTTATATGTTAATGATAAAAGATCTCCAGGAACGGGACAAGATTCCACTGGGGTAGATGATCGGATTGTTACAAGATTACCATGTTTGCTGCCAGGGAAACCGTGATTGGAGGATTGTAACCATGAGGTCACCGTTGAGGCTCTGGATTGGACAGACCGTGCTGAGGACCGTGAGTCTCTGCCTCCTGGTGGTGTCTCTCTGCTCCGGAGCCCCACTGAAGGGGACTTTGGAGTCCCGGAACAAGTTGCTGCTCATCTCCTTCGACGGCTTCAGGTGGGACTACGACCGAGACGTGGACACCCCACATCTGGATGCCATGGCAGCCGATGGGGTGAAAGCTGCCTACGTGACTCCGCCTTTCATCACCCTCACCAGCCCCACCCACTTCACCTTACTGACAGGTAAGCGATCAACCATGGGCCAGCAAACACTCCATTCTCAGTACTTTTACCACCAAGCACTTCAGTGCTTCTAAAACTTCTCCTGGAGGATCACTTGTCCTGCATGTTTTAGATCTCTCCCTCCCTGCTCCAGCACAGGTGATTGAAATGGTCAGGTGGTTATCAACCCCCAAAAGCTGATTGAAAATGAACTGATCATTATCAATCACCTGTGCTGGACCAGGGAGCGATCTAAAACACGCAGGACAAGTGATCCTCCAGGAGAGGTCTGAGAAGCACGGACCTACAGCAGGGATTGTCGTCTCGCAGTCCTCGAGGGCCAAGAACAACTGATTTTCCACCCTCCTTTTACCTTAGAGTTCGGTTTAAAGATAGGCATGCCAATAGGAAGCATTAATTGTCCTGTTGACAAGTTAATTACCAGGAAGAAAATAAAACCAGGGCAAGATTTCGACTCTAGGTCCAGACTTGGTGATCTGGACCTCAAATCTGGACCTCAAATCCAGCCCCGTTTTCTTTTCTGTCTGGTAATTAACTAATCAATGAAACAATTAGGGCTTCTGATTGGCCAGACTGCCTTCACACGTGCCTCCCAGGTAAAGGGTGGGTGGAAAACCAGCAGATCTTAGACCTTGAGGTCCGTGATTTCATGATCCCAGGCTTGCAGCAAGCTAGCAGTGCGCACACGCAGTTCCATGTTTCTCAAATTCTTCCTTCCTTTCCTTAACTGCTTATCTCGCTCTCAGCTTCACTCATCAAGGATGCAATGGAAAGAGGAAATTATTCTCATTTCTGAGTCAATTGCAAAGAATGAGAGGAAGGATTTGAGAAAGGAATGATTGGGACGAGCCCTTTGTTTCCACGGTATTGTTAGGCAATGTCAGAGGTAATAGTTCTGTTTCCATCTGAGAGAATTTTTGAAAAGCTGAGAAAAGAAAATCCAATCAGAATGTTTTTATAATATAACTGTAATAATCTTTATTTATATAGCACCTTTCAAAGTGCTTTACATTTAGGAAAAAAAATCAACACAATTACTGGTAAAAAGATAGGAAAGTTTAAGAACAAATCATACAGAAGACAGTGCGAGTAAAATAATACACAATTAAAATAATCAGAACAGAGATAAAATGGAAGAATAAGAACAATAAAATAGTAAAAATAATCATACAATAAAATGATGAAACAGTAAAACAGGGAGAATATAACAAAAGCAGTAAAACAGCATCACTAATTATAAGCTAGATTAAAAAGATATGTTTTTAGTTGCCGTTTAAAAATGTCCACTGACCTAGCCTCTCTAATACTTTTCGGCAAGGTGTTCCATAATTTTGGTGCATATTGGAAAAAAGCAGCATCCCCAATTTTCTTCTGTGAGGCCTTGGGAACTTTTAGAAGCCCAGACTCAGAGGATCTTAATGGACGTGGAGGAATGTAAAACAACGAGGAATCTGATAAATAAGCAGGCGTTAAACCATTAAGAGCTTTGTAAACAAGCAGAAGGCCCTTAAAATCAATTCTTAAAGCTATAGGGAGCCAGTGCAGTGCTGCTAAAATTGGGGTTATGTGCTCTCGCTTCCGCATTTTTGTTAAAAGTCTAGCAACGGAGTTCTGGATTAGTTGTAATTTTTCTACTGTCTTTTTTGGAAGACCAGTAAAGAGCATTGCAGTAGTCCAATCTACTTGAAATCTATTTTTTGAACTGATTGCTCTCATAAGAATATTTGAAAGGGTAGACAATGAGATTGTGTCATCAAAAGTTTGACAGATGGCTGTTTTTTTGCTAACTTAAGTAGAGGTGTGTGTTTAAGGTCTGTCATGTAACCACTTCTATGCAAAATCCGTTTCCATCTTTTTATGAATACACCAGTTTCACCTCCACCACTCACAAAACATTTCTACTACATTTCAGCATATTTCTCCACTTCGGCATATTGTTTTCCTCCCAGTTTCAGGCATCTGCACTCATATTTTGCTTGTGTAAATTCAAAATACGCCGTGAAACGGTCAGATGGAAACCCTGTTACTGAGTGCTGGCTCCTGCTAGGAACTAAATTGCAAAAAATGCTTCATCTATGCTCCAACACAAATTCGAGAGCATTATTTGTTTCTGAGAGTATTTACTGTTTTGATAACTGAACCCGAAGGGAACTCCTCGGCTTTTAGACCGCAGGGCAGAGTCTGTTCCCCTCTGTCACTGTTTGTTCTCTTCTCGAAGGGCGATACGTAGAGAACCACGGGGTGATCCACAACATGTGGTTTAACACCACCACCCTGGAGAAGAAGCCATATTACTCAACCCTGTTTGTGACCGAGTGGTGGGACAACGGCAGCATACCCATCTGGGTCACAGCTCAGAGACAGGTAATACATGCACCTGCCATCACTCAGTCTGGACGTAACGCATACATGCTGTCGCTCAGACCGAGGATATGTAATACATACAAGCTGCTGTTCAAACCAGAGACAGGTCATACATGCATGCCGTCACTCCGCCCACAGACAGGAAATATATACACACATTCAGCTTAAAGACTGGTAAAATATACTTGCAGTCACCCAGTTTAGCAACACATAATACAATATATGTAATGTCAGTCTAGAGACAGGAAATATATATGCGCTGTCACTCAGACCAGGGAGAGGTAAGGCATACAAGCTGTCATTCAGTTTAGAGACAGGAAATAAATAATCCACACACACACACACACACACAGTCAGACTGTCCAGAGAGAGGTAATATACACAGGCAATCACTCAGACCAGAGATAATACATGCCGTCACTCTGTCCAGACACAGCTAACACACGTGCACGGTCTATCACAGGGACGGACACAATATCTACACAGTCACTAAAGTTCAGAAATACGAACAAGATATGGATACAACCACAATGTGTGTGCGTGTAAAGCAGGGTTTTTTTCCCCAGTAATTTATGACAATGGGAGCAGTGCCAAGGTGTCTGTCATAAAATCAGATGATAACAACTATTGATGTTGTTGATTTCAGATACGGTTGAGAAAAGGGCGACAGGACAATGACCTTATTTCAAATTTGCAATGCAGTGCGGCACCAGTGTTGAACAATGTTTGAGGAAAACCCCGCATAGATTCTTACTTAAAGCGTACTAATGTCAGATAACCCTGAGACATGTAAAAACAATACATGCTTCCAGTCAAGCCCTGTGGCATCAGAAATGACTTTAGTTCAACTGACTTAAGTTGATTACACAAGGTGGAGAAAATGGTATCGCTCAAGGCCTCAACAGCTGCACTGAAACAATTGAGGCCCCATCGGGGCTTATTCAACCAAACATCCCGAGTCGCAGTCCAACTCGTTTGTCCGCAAGCTAAGCACAGACCACCTCTGTGTTCAATTTTAAACAGTAAATACCCGCAAAATGGGAACACTGCCGAGCCAAGCTATCCCCACCTTTCAGGAAGAGAAATATCCTCATTTAGTGCCTGGCCTTTTTAAATCTCCAGTCCATCCGCAATGAGATCAGTGCAGCTGTTGGGCTGATTAACCTCACATTGCCCCAGCTTTGTCTAATCAACTGTAAGTCCCTTCAGATAAAAACCGTACTTTATCGTAATACCACCCCCCTCCCCTTCGGCCCCCAGGGTTTGAAGGCCGGGTCCCTACACTTCCCCGGGACGCCCAGCAGCTACCAGGGGGAGAAGGTGCTTGTGAGCGAAGTCGAGCCGCCCCTCTTCAACTACGACAACGAGATGCTCTGGAGGGAAAACGTGGACAAGGTGATGAGGTCCTGGTTTGGCGGGCAGGACCTGGACTTCGTGTCCCTGTACTTTGGGGAGCCCGACGGCACGGGGCACCGATTCGGCCCGGACTCCCCTGAACGGCAAGCAATGGTGCGGCAGGTGGACCGAACAGTGGGGTACATCCGTGAATCTGCCCGCCGCCACGGACTCGCGGACCGCCTCAACATCATCATCACCGCCGACCACGGGATGAGGACGGTCCTCCGCGACGGTCTGGTGGAAGAGATCATCCTGACCAAACTGCCCGGGTTCGCCTTCTCCGACCTGGCCTTCCACCTGGTGGACTACGGGCCCGTCGGCATGCTGCTGCCCAAGGCAGGCCGGCTGGAGGCGGTCTACACTGCCCTGAAGGGGGCGCACCCACACCTCCACGTCTTCAAGAGGGAGGAGCTGCCCGAGCGCCTGCACTTCGCCAGCCACCCCCGGATCCTTCCGCTCATCCTCATCTCTGACCCTGGATACGTCATCAACGGGGTGGGTGACGAGTGAACGAGTGACAACCCTGAACTCTATAAACTCCATCACCGACTCTTCACATATACACTGTACCTAAAAACTAAGGTGGTAATATAATCAAAACACCTAAGGGGGTGTTACATGTACTGTTAAACTATTAAAAGGAACATTACAAATACTAACTCAGAAAACTATATAACAAATACCGTAAAACACACAAAGGGGTTTTACACGCTATCAAGGTACATAAGGCAGTACTGAAAATCCTGTCAAAATGCATCAGGCAGTTTTACAAATCCAGTCAAAGTACAAAAAGAGACATTAAAAATCCTAACTCAGAGGGCTATGTACCAAATACTGTAAAAACACATAAGGGGAGTTACACATACTGTCAAAGTACTCAAAGGAACATTGCAAATACCACCTCAGGGGGCTATATGATAAATACTGTAAAACATACATAGGGGGTATTACATATACGCTCAAAAAAAAAAAAAAAAAAAAAAAAGAAACGTTAGATTTACTTGAAAATGTTATGTCAACTGGTTCCACACAATTTTTTTCATGTAACTTCTAACTGAATTCTAAGATTTTAAACCAGTTAAATTTTTAAAAAATTAATTGGACGCTGCCTAACTCAGTTGGGTGGAACCACGAGACAATTTCAAATAAATTTAACATTTCATTTCTTGAATGTACTGTCAAGGCACATAAGGCAGTATTAAAACGCCTGTTAAAACATATGGGGGTTCAGGAAACGCAGTGAAGACCAATAAAGGGATATTGCAATTACTATCAAATAATATAAGGGGTTGTACAATGGCAAAAAACGGGATGTAATCTTATTCATTGAAACTGTATTTCAATGAAGCAAAGGGGGAGAATCCAGGTTCAGAATGTGAAACATCCTCTCCGGGATTTTGTTCCAACCGCTTGGAGGCTTTAATGAGCATAATCTCTACAAAGAGAAAACTTATCACTGACATCAGCCGCCTGAGTTCCTGTTTGGATGGAAAACATGGCAGGTGTCTTACTTTCTGACCCCCGGATTTTCCACCTTTGTCTCCACAGTTTTACCCCCTGCAGTTCAGCAAGGGGGAGCATGGGTTCGACAATGAGGACATGGACATGAAGCCCTTCTTCCGAGCCGTGGGGCCCTCGTTCCGCAGGGGCCTGGAGGTGGGGCCCTTTGAGACGGTGAACGTGTACCCACTCATGTGCCACCTGCTGGGCATCAAACCGGAGCCCAACGACGGAGCGCTGGAGGTCACCATGCACATGCTGGCGGCAAACGAGCCACAGCCAGAAACACCCGCAGGTGAGCTCAAGTCGCGAAATGCGGCCCGTTTCCGCAGCGACATCCCACTTCCTGCTTGTAATCTGGAGCCCATCCCCCGGCTGAGTTTACTTCCTGTCCGGTAAATTTAGGGTGGCAGTCATAGACTGTATAAAAAGATGGACGCAGCATCCGGGTCTGAAATGTGAAGCCTATGCAGAAATCTCTGAAAATTTAATTCAATTTCATCGCCAGCAGATGGCGACGTCGGTGGTTGCAGAACGAAGTTCAACGCTATAGAAGCCAATGAGAAAATGACCCTACTTTCCCACCTGATTTATTATTTCAATAGTGATTTTCCACATTACTTTATGGTGTCTATCGCAAGTTTCAAGTCTCCTTCGATATATCATGATGTTCATTTTTGTAAATTATGGCCCCAAATAGACTAGAATAAAGGATAAAGCCAGACAGTGGCGGTCCGTCGGCAGAATCACGGGGCCAGCAATAACCTCACCTTTCACTGCTTAATGACCAACACCTCTCGCACTTTACCTCTCCCAATTAGCAACAGTTGCTCAGACTAATTGGTAGAACCGACGAGTGTAATTTATTTTTGAAAGCCTTGTTATACATTGCACTACGAAATTATACGGCGTTTTCTTCCACACATCAATGACTACAAAAAATATCAATATGTCTTTATAATTTCTGGCTCGAGTAGCTTGTGAAACAGCACAGATTTGCATAAATTAGTTTGCAAGACTCATTGAGCAATAAGCCATGAGAATCCGTTCTATAATCTGAATGTAGCGACAGCTAAAGGGCGTTGTTAGGTACAATGCACAGTTGATGGTGAAAATAATTGCTGCAAAGTCAGCGAAAGTTTCGGATTTTTTACAGACTGTCATCCTTTCAGAGTCACATCAATTATATCAACATAGCCAATAGGCAATCACTTAGTCATTAGCATTTCTTAATCATTCCGTGTCATGCATTGGTGGTGGTTGTTCAATTAATAAATTGATTGTTAATCAGGCAAACTTGATCGCAAACAGTTTAAGAGCAATTATGCGGAAAAGGGCGATGTTACTGAAGGCCTTCCTGACATCTGATGGCACGCCACTGAAGCCACATATGCTTTATGGAGCGTGGCTATCCTCTGGTCCTTGTCAGATAAGGTCAGAGCCACACGTTGATCCACCCCTTGCTCCTCCCTGCATCTTCAATTCATGCTGTCGTCCAATAGAAATCACATCCAGTTTCAAAATGACAAAATGGCGCTGTTCAAATTGCCAAAATCGAGGCTTCTTAAATGGTATGCTGAAACCAATACATGACATCACGGTTGCTTCGTCCATCTTTTGAGACAGTCTATGGTGGCAGCAAGGGTCCTCGTTCAAATCCTCTTTCCCTTACGCCTGAATGGAAAATTGATCAAGGTCAGCGATCATTAATGAGATCCCAATCCGTTAAAATGTAGCTAGGAAACAGATATGAGGTTCCTCAAGATATCTTAAGCAAGGAAACCCAAGAAGATTCTTTAGTGGTAGAATTTTTTTCAGAGCGAGCGATCGACCCATAGATTCATCTGTCCACATCTGCCGTCTGTAACTGACGTCGCCTCAAACTGACATTCTATAAAGCAAGGAGATTCCAGTTTGCTACTTCACGATACTGGGATTCCCCCGTCTTCAATTCCTTTTTTCGCTTCCTTTCCTTACCTCCTTTGACATGTTGTGCTAGTAGCAAGGAAAGAAGGTAAGAAAAGGAAGGAAGGATATGAAGAAAAAAGCAATTGGAATGAGTGTCACATTTCCGCAAGATTGGTCACCAGGCAAAACCCACAGCATATTAGACTTCAAGGACAGGTTCGGGGAGCTATGATCCAAGAACTTCGATCCCTGTTGCAGTCAATACCGGAAAAGTACAGAAAAACCTTATTAGCTGACACTTACAATAAATGCGGCAATGATCACTATATTTACGCTGCCCCAACTTCAATATCATGGTACCAACTCGAAAAAAAAATTTCTTCCTACACCACCCCCCACCCCAAAACAACAGAACATAAAGCAATTGCAGTTCCGCGGAGTCATAAAGATCCTCTAATTGCAAACACAACTCTTAAAAAATGATAATGTAATCTTATCACGGTCAATTTCATAGAACATCTAGATTGGCACGTTACACACTCCTCATTCACCCGAAACTTTTGAAGCTGACAGGAAGGAGAATACAAATTATTTCCAGTCTGGTCTATAATGTGTTATCCTGCCTTGGTTTGTTCTTTTGTCTTTACAACTCCAGATAACAGCCTTCTGCAGAATGTAGTAACCGGGCTTGCGGCAGTGGTCGGGTTTCTTGCGCTGGTGTTTTTGGCATCGACAACCCACACGATATGCAAAAGGAGGAAAGCCAAGAAACGGTAAACAAATTGTGTCATTTAAAAGAATGAGAACTACAGTTCCCAGTATGCATTGCTAGAGAGATGGACATCAGATCAGGAGTTGTCAACTTCATCCTTAAAGGGCCGCTTCAGCCAAGCAGTTACATGCCTAATTCTTGACGTCAGCCCTCAATGTCTTTTGCTAAAGAACTAGATTTCTATAATCTGGTGTGTAACTGCATGGCTGGAAGGAGAGCCAGCAACCACACTTGCCCTTTCGGGATAAGGTTGAGGACCACTGTGCAAAATCGTAACATCAGTGCAGTACTTGTGTTGCTAATGAATACATGCTAATTCGTAGCTGTCCTACAAGCCTCAGGATAAAGGATGTAAACCTAGGCCCGGTTGGTCATCCATACAGTGGAAACATAATGCCAATGATAACGTTAATCTCCTTTCAAACTGTTGCGAGGAGGTTCACAAAGACTCCAGAAAAATATCTGCAAGATGCCCATGGCCATTACCACTGCACCATGGTACTGGAGCTTGAAGCAGGATGGAGCTGAATTGGCTTAGATCATACTGGCATAAGCACTTAGCTATAATCCTAGTTCTGAAAATTTAATAGGATCTGTTTGTTTGGCTTCTTTTGACCCTTTAACTGCCAGCTTTTGGTAGAGCAAATTTTGAGTCACGGTATCTAATTGAAAGATGTTTTGAACTTTATTGATTGGGTTTGTTCAGCATAACCTACCTCAACCGAGAATTAGAGATGACTCAGTCAGGTTCAGTCGTGTTCAACACATCTTTCAACTGCATGTAGTAACTCAAAATCTGTTCTACCCAAAGGTTGAACTGGCAGTGAAAGGGTTAATCTTTTTTCCCGATTTAGATACAGCATACTCATCAAGAATGCTACAAGCAAATTACTTTATGTATTGTCGCTACCCGGCAAAATGCAGTTCCGACAGTTTCAGAAGATTATTTTTTGCGCAACAATGTTTGTGTAATTCCTAAATGATGAGCTCTGAGTTTACCACAGTGTCATTCAAGTTTCATATCAGTGTCGATCATGTCAAATGAGACTGGCAGGACAAGATCTTCAGATAATCAGTTTCACCCTTGACATACGTTGATAGTAATCTTGCGATACGGACAATCATGATGACCTTATTGAGCCAATGAAATTTAAAGTTTTATGAGAGCTGTTACGGACTGAAATTGCCCATATGTACACATCCGTGAGTGAGTGCTGTGTGGTTGGTGAACTATTTGGGAAGTGGTCTTGCCTCTCACCCATTGCGGACTGTGATAGGTGGTTCCGTGGATGGATGAATGGATGGATGGATGGATGGATGTTATTCTGAATATTGGCATCATTGTGTGATGGTTACAAATAGAGGATAATGGCAGTGATACTGATATGCTGATAGGCACACATCAGGACATATCATTCAGCCATCAAGGCACTCACCTTACAGGCCAAATAAAAGATTTGTCATGAATTGCATGGACTTGTCCAGGGAAGTGCAAAAAGTTGTATGGATTGGAGACAGAAAATTTGAATGAGCATAAGTGTCCAAAAACAATAGAAACAAGTTGAGACAGTCATCCATATCCCCCGCAGCTGCACGAGAGTTACAGCCCGGACAGAAATACATTGCATAGCGAGATGGCTGAATACAAGAAGTGGTGACGGGCAACCGGACATTTCACGTAGTGACCTAGTTTTGGTTCGTGACACACATTTAGGTCATGATATGTTCATCTGTCAAGTTTGAAAATGATCAGCCGAATAATTAGAGAGTTACAGGCTGGACAGGAACATATGACACAGTAGGACTGGAAATTTCGACAAATGACAATAGACAGATGGACATGTGACCTAGTGACCTACTTTTCAGCATGATATATTGTGATGTCATAATGTATTTGCCTGTGACTTTTTGTTGAAATCCGACAATTTATTCTTGAGTAATGGCTCCGGATGGATGCACAGACGGAGCTCATTTTAATATATTACGTTGTTGCGGGGGGATAAACACATATACTGAACAGCAAAAGAAACGCAAATTGATTAAAGACAGACCGGAAAATAAGTTTGTGCCAAATTATTATAGAAAATCAAATGTATTACTAGCACGTGTACATTTACGCTCGTTTCATCAAACTTTGTTTTGTGGTCACTTTGACTGAGTAGCCATAATAGTATACTAACTAACTAGCTAACTTACATTTCTTTTGTTGCTCAGTATATAATGACAGCACTTGGTATGACTTCAGACAAAACATCTCGTCAGAGTCAGTGGGCTACATCAAAGCATTTGGGGCTTACAGCTTCCTTAACATAACATGGCTTCCATGGGACACGGCCTCCAGAATATCCCGTGCAACACAATACACTGGACCCAAACCTCAACATACTGAGACGCGTTAGCTGCAGGCCCAGAAATAAGAAATCCATTGGCTGATGGGGTAGCCTAGCAACAGACTGCTTGACTAGCAGCAGTGGTGTAGAGTGGCTTCAGTTTCTCACCTGCCTCTGGAGAAATGAACTTGGGAATAACTCTGCTGTTTGGCGCTAGAACAGGGTTCTTAACCCCGAAACAGTTCAAGGGGGCTTTACCCCTATTTATCTCAACCCCACTAGAGTATTCTGTCATTTCTCCAAGGGCATTCTTGAAAAAGAGAAACATTCTCTCAATGGAATAATGGTTTTAAACCAACAGAAAAAGAGGAAGTAAAAAGGGGGGGAAAAGACAGCATGGATTTATCACCTCTGGAGCTGTGCTTTTCAGGCTTAAATTTATTTCATTTGGAAAATCTGGAAATTATGGGTGATAAAGTATTAGGGTACAGGCTCCCATGGTTGAGGGACAAATCAATCAACTGGCCCGATCCAATTTCAGAACAGCATTGGGCCAGTGGGCCCTCTTTAAAGTTTGACTTTTTTTCTAAAATGTTTTCCTCTGCGGGGATGAACAATAAAGCCAAATTCATATCATGTCTCATAATTCTCATGGTGCAGCCTGTTGTTATACCAATATATCTCCCTCCACAAATATCCGCTTTGGAGAAAGACTGTTAATTTTAAGTTTTACACTGTTTTTGTGCACCTAGCTGAATATTTACAGCATATGGGTATTATTCCTTGATGAACCTGATGTTCGAGCTACTGGCCTAAGAGAATAAAAACTACTGTACTTTTGAAGCTTTGGGGATCAGGCTGAATGTGTAATGATGTCACTTCCTCTTTTTCAGCACGCAAATCGAAGCAAAAGAACTCGACTCGAAACAAACAGCCATGTGAATGACTGAATGAGTGGGAAGAAATGAGCAGAATCTCGGGAGGACAGCACGATCCAAGACAGAAGATTTTAGACTGAGCAACAACAGACATTTCCATAAACTCCATATACCTTGCTGACCTCTGCTTCAGACCCTTAGCATAAAATCTCCCCATTACCCGTCGTCATTTCAAATACTTGAATTAATGATCCCAACATGATTATTTGATGGGTTACAATTATGCTTTTACTCATTTCAGACAGACAAGTTGCAGGAAATTCCTACTGTGAGAGATAAATGTTTGAAAGAATTTAGAAGTTAAATTATTGAAAGCACTCACAGTAGATTAAGAGAGGGTAGCTCATTTGATAAATAAAAAAAATGGCTCGTACCCTGCTGGCCTCCAATATGGAACAACATCCGAATAAAAATTCAAATACAACACAAACATTTCACGATTCAAATGACTGTAAGTTGTTTGTTGGTGACATTTTAAAAAAAAAATCTAAAGGACATTGTCATCCATGTTTCATTCACATTGTCGTGAACAGAGAAATTCATAAATGTGATGTTCGTATGCACGTGTGATACATGAGTTTATTCACCTGTACTGAACATAGCTACTCATTACCACTTTGAATCCAAAATAACGCTGTTTTTATCGTTTGTTTTTTATTTTTCATGGTGACTGTACGAAAGTCTTATGACAATAAAATGTAACTGAATAAAAAACAGTGGCAGTTTGACTCGCAGTGGCGCATGCGTTCATAATTTTCGAAATCATGCATAGCGCTAAAAACAAACATCCATCAAAAAGTTGTGTGTGGGCCATGACAAATTAATTTAGTGGCCGCAAAAAGTACAATAAAAAACCCCAGTGACGTAATACAGAAAAACGGTCTCCGCAGAAGGACAATCTTCCTGCCTGTGGTTTCTTTCCGCCTTCTTTCTTCCCGTTTCAGAAAAGAAGGGTTAGAAAAGACTAGCTTACAGCAGACATGGAGGAGTTGAGCGCCGTAGGAGAACAGGTTTTTGACGCCGAATGCATCCTAAATAAACGTCTGCGGAAGGTTAGAAGTAATCGATTACTAAGCATCAAGTCTGAAAATGGCTCAATTAAGGGCTTGACTAAATCCGTGTTTTTTCGCAGGGAAAGTTGGAGTATCTTGTGAAGTGGCGAGGATGGTCCTCCAAGTAAGTCCACTGCAGCTGCAGGCTCGAACAATGAAAACAACAACAACGTGTCGCTTGTTGCATGCTGTTGCTCCCTCATCAAGCAAAACTTTACTTTCCTCGGCTGTTAATGCATTAAACACTAGCAGGATTTTGGGACGTCGCAATGAAATGGAATTTTGATGAAACCGATTGCAGTTTTGCCTGGATCTTATTGTTTCAAATGAGACCTGAACTGTGTTAGGGAAGAAAGCCTACTATTCAAGTCAACTACCGTTCGCTAGCAGCTTGTCGGTAGCTAAAACTATCGAGTTAAGTGGTCAAGCTATTTCTAAATTTATTGGCATTATATAGTTGTGAGCTTAGGAGAAAATCATTTGAAGCCATTCTTCAGGATGAATGTGTGGATAACCAAAATTATTTACTAATTTGACTCACGATTTAAAGATTTTTTTTTTAAATGATATGGTTTAAAGTGTATCAAGTCGTGTTTGTTACTGTTGATGAACAATAAAATCAATAAATGCTTTAATCGCTAGATCAGGTTAATGCTCACTTGCAAGTTTGCTCCATAAAGTGCAGTGTTTTATGTACATTTAAGGAGTTTAACCGTAGTTATCGGTTGTCTTTACTGTTCGTCATGCATCATCAAATTTGCTACCATGGACTTATAATTCGCTTGAAGTCGGCTGCATTCAAATGAATCGTTTTATTTTGATCCTAATATCGTTGTCACTGAACAATAAAAGTAGCTTACTGGCTAGCTAGCTAGCGAGCTAGCTTGTGAACAAAATTGCCCCGCCAAAGGCTGGGGGTGAGTCGATGCCTGCTGATCTCGCACGCTTACTCGGCCCTGTGCCTTCCCCTTTTCTCTATCCTCTCACATTGTTGGCGTTAATCCCCCCCATCAATGAACATCCTGCATGTCAATCAGAATGACTATTCACCCACAATCTGCACCACTCACGCTTTCTGTGTCACTGATTGTCCTCGGTCCGCGCACTAGGCAGATTGAGAGGAGCGGTTCAACTGGTTAATCGATTTAATTGATTTAACGAGTATAATTCCCCTTTCTAGCCTTTTAGAGGGTTTGCAGAATAGTTTTGCTATAACTCAATGTTGTTCAATATATTGCATTTCAGTGACTATGGACTGATATCTCGTGCTGTTGAAAATATATTTAATCGAATTCAGTCAGTTAGGCTTCTGTACTTTTTGTTTGGTTAACAGTACGAATGCGATCCGTTTGACTGTTCATCAAGAATAGATGGGTCAGATATAATGATCAATGAAGTGGACCACCAGAATGATGCGACTTTTCCCGGAAATGGGAATAACATAACTATTGTTATTTTTTACAGGGCATTCTGTAGTTTCTTTGTTTCCTTTTTGGTCGGCTCGGTTTTTACTGCAGTTACCCTTGTGTCACTGCGTGGACTTGGTGAAAACGAGTAATCTCCGTACCAATAACAAACTTCAGAGATGATCTTACATTGCCTACGTCATTATCCTGATCTTATGAGGTGAAAGTAATGAGGGTTTAGATCGTGCACTCGCCCGGTAAACCTCAATTTTTCATTCATAGTTCACGCATCGGGTTTCATTGACGGCAAATGTGCGGCGATATAGAAATATAAAAGAGCCACAATCGTGTCTAATTCACTTTGGGACGGGTTTGCTGGTATTGGGGCCACGAAATGTTTTAACCGCACTTCATTTCAGGCATAACAGTTGGGAACCTCAGGAGAATCTCTTGGACCCAAGGCTACTGGCTGCATTCCACAAGAGGTGAGTTTTGATTGGATCATCTGTCCACCACAGAAGCTGTGCTATATTGTCCAACTGGGCGCTAAAATGGACCGGGCGTCCACCGTATTCCTCAAAGTGGTGTGTTGGCATGGATATAACATGCCGATTTGGGAATCTGCTTGTAACCAGATAGTCGCGTGTTAAACGACAGAATGCATCGTGTTTCACCTGGACTGCTCAGTTAAATATCCATCTGTGTAAAAAAGAAAAAAAAATTGCATCGGGCAGGAAGTTCTCTGCCGGCTATGCCACAAGACACCGCATATCTAGCTGTTCAGATTGACCGTGCAAGTTTGTTCATTTCTCCCACATCTGCCATAAATTTTCACCATCAAGGGGGGGGGCTTGAAGTTAATAAGGAGAGGTAATTCAGTCTCCGCCATTGATAATGTCAACCATTATTTGGCACCTGAATGAACACTGCTGAAACTTTTCATAAATGTCATTAATAAACTACTGCCTCGGTACTTGTCAACCGCTGGTGTGTACATATCTAAGAGCATTATTGTGATTTTTCATCTTTAATCAGACAAAACTGATACTATTCCTGTGACCCATGGTTTGGTTAATGTATTTTTATAAACCGTCTGTTCACCGTAAGGTGCTACAGGAGTTCCAAAAATTCTTGAAGTTTGATGCTCTAAGACTCCCCTGAAATGTTGATTTATGAAATTTAAGAACTCGGAACACATTTCAAGTCTGGTAGTGATGTGGTTGCAAGAATGTGACATTGAGAGGGTTCGGCACTTGTGATCGTAAAACTGGGTCAGAAAGTATCTATTGCATGAGTGAGTCAAAACAGAATGTCAAAGCACACATGAAAGGAACAGGAAATGGATTTCAGAATGCAACAGAAATTCCGGGTATGACAGGAAACATTATGGGTTTTTTTTTTTTCCAGATTTGAGTGCATGTCTGTTGCACACCAGAAACTGAAGTATGCCAGTTGGTACGGTTTTACATTCCGGATAAGATAAAGCTGTGTGACATTGACAGATTAAGGATTAAATAAATGCAAAGATTTATGAAAAGGTGGTTATGAATGCAGATGTTATGCTTGCAGCATTTCATTATTTAATTTCATATTATTTCAGGTCTTGTTTAGTTTTACCCATTCATATGGAGAACAGAACGTGTATTTCACATGGTGCCATGGCAACATTTTCAACAAGTAATCTTCTATCAATTCATCCTGAGTTCTGCTTAATGTATGATTGTCTTTTTTGCCATCTTAGGGAGCAGGAAAAGGAAATGCTACTCCGCAAAAGGGGAAAAAGACCAAGAGGGAGACCACGGAAAATTCCGGTGAGCATCTTGGATCGTTATAGTACCTTTGAAAACAAACGGGAGTAGTTTTGTTTGAACGAATGCCGTGCTTTATCCATTTGCTTATGGCCTTGATTTTTTTTTTTACAAAAACAAGTTTTTTTTTTTTTTGGTTGTTGTTGCTGTTGTTGTTTTAGGAAATCATTCCAGCAGTTACTAAGACGAGTAGCTCCTCATCTTCCTCATCATCATCCTCTTCATCCGGGTCCTCCTCTTCATCGTCATCTTCATCATCCTCGTCCTCCTCAGAGGAAGAGGAGGAGGGTGACAACGATCGGAAGGTGAAGCCAGTGCCTCGTCCGCGTGAGCTCCTTCCCGTGCCGCAGAAGAAGGCCCAGATTGTGGTGGCCAAGCAGGAGCCCGTGAGGAAGAAGAGAGGGAGGAAGGCCCTCCCACCAGAGCTGAAGGCACTCAGGCAAGCCAAGGGCCCCCGAAGACTCCTGAAGCCGACCCCCAAAGACCCGCCGGTCAGCGACCTCAAAGCCTGGGTGAAGAAGCCCCTCCAGCCGGCCAGCTTCACCTACACGGGGTTGGGCCGCAGCTCTGCGCGGGACAGTCTGAGTGCCCAAAACAAAAGCTCATTTTCCCTCGGGGGCGCTATTCGGGGGTCTCCAAGTGTGCCTGGCTCCGGTCGCTCCACCACCCCCGGCCCCCCTTCTTCCATTGGGAGGCCCAGTCAGGGGAAGGGCGCACCAGATGCAGACTTCAAAATCTCGGTTTCGGATGTGAGTCGGGGTCCAAGCCTGGACCTCAAAACGGCAGCCACTAATTCCCCGGGCGTGGCGGCGCTCAACCTGCATAACCCCAAAGCGACCCCCAGCAGCGCCAGCCAGGGGTCGCCAGCCCCAGCAGTGGGAGGATCCGCCAACGGGCACAGGAAGCAAGAAGTCCCAACGCAGGCAGCGGCGGCACCTCAACGGACCGTCGGAGGCAAGCCAACGCCGACACAGCTCTCGCCAACGAAGGGCTCCTCCAACCAGGCCCTGAATCTCCAGGCTCTGAACCTGCAGAGCGTCAACAAGCCAGCGGCTGGCCTGGGGACCCCCCGGCCCGGATCCCCCCCGGGGTCCAACCTTCGGAGCGGGGCGGCCGTGGGACGGAAAGCAGTGGGGGTCAGTCCCCGACAGGTCCCTGCGGGAGGTCCGCTATCCCGAAAAAGTCAGCCAGAGAGGGTGTCTGAGGAAGGAGGGGAGCTGGTCAGGGCTAAGGAGAAGCAGGTCAAGGGTCCCGGAGGGAGGGGGTCAGACAGAAATGGGGCACAGAGCAACGGCGCCTCAGTCGAAAGCTCGGGACGGGAGAGGAGGAGCTCCAAAGATGGAGGCAAGCAGGGCACGAGTGCTGGGGAGGAGGGGTCCAGCTCGGACTCCGACCGCAATTCACCGTTTACCGCCGATGGGCGGGACCGGAGTAAGGCTACATCAGCGCCCCCCCCTCAGGACTGGAAGCCCCCCCGCAGCCTGATCGAGCACGTCTTTGTCACCGACGTCACGGCTAACCTGGTCACTGTCACCGTGAAGGAGTCACCAACCAGTGTGGGATTCTTCAACGTGAGGCATTATTGAAGGAGGGAGTTTTGCGGGCTAGCAAAGAGGGAAATCATCTCGCTCTGTCGACGCAAGGAGACGTATTGCGTGGGAGCCCTTAAGGATGTGGATAAGCTAGTTTCAGGGACAAAATGGAGAGATCTTTGCAGCAATGCCAACTCAATCTGCCTCTCTCTAGAGTCGGTCTCTAATCTGTTAACTTTAATCCTTCACTTTTTCCATCTCATAAAGGACACTTTCCTCTTTTTATATTTTTCAAAACAAAACTGAGTTCTTAATCAAGTTTTACTCTGGACTACTTCTCTGAACTTTTTTAAAATCAGGCTATAAAGGCAAGGATTTCATGTGGAATTTCAGAAAGTTGAGTATAAGGGACATAGTAGAATTTCATTTACTGGTGCTACTATCACTACTGTTGTGAATATGGCTAAATGGGAATTAACTACAGATGAGAAAGACAGGTAAATATGTAGATGATGTTCTGCAGTCCTTAAGAATTTGGACAGTGACAAACTATTTGGCTCTCTGCGGCAGCACACTGGATTTGAAAACGGTGAATAAGAGGTATAATTACAGGCAGTCATGGTGGATACTTGCATCCATTCTGTGCGAACCATGCAGTGCTGTGGACCCATACTTGTGGATTCCGCTTAAATCTGTTCCTCAGCCAAGTCTGACACGATTTGTCTGAAAGTTTGATCTGAGCTGATATTATAGATATATTTTTTTTTTTTTTTAGATATAGTTGCCTCACTGTTGAGTTGCAAACTTATAGACTTCTGACATTTTGTTTTATTACTTGTGGTGCGGAAATGAGAATCTGAAATTTTGCAGGACCCCAAAGAATGTCCCGGAATATTTTCTTTTAATGGTGCTCAATATTTTAGAGCAAACAAATAAGCGCAAAAAAAAAGTGACACACTTGTATTTGAACTATGGCTCCAGCCGTGTAATGTGAAGTGACAGCATTGCTACTCAGTTTTAGATTACGCCTATTTGATAATGCAGATTTTTTTTTTTTTTTTTTTGGTTCGTCTTAATTTATTATCGGGTTCATCTGAATTGAAAAAAAAGTTCAGATTCCTGTACTGTTTACTGAATTATGCGTACATTGGATATTCACAACTTATGCCCACTGGTTGAAAGGTAACATGCAGGCCAGAATTATTTATTTTAGCTAGTTTTTTCCTTGTCATGATTTAAAACATTGAAATTTCAGTGCCTTAGGTCAATTCTCACTTATGCACACATGGTTTCCTCTTTTGTTAAGATTGTTTCTTGAGCTGTCTAGCTCTGTTATAGCTTTGTAGCGGCCAAATTTTCCTTTTCTGTGATTGGCAAAGGGGCATTTACCCTTCGGACTGATAAGCCTGCCTCATTAGAAGTATGTTAACTTTCAGGAAACAGTTCCTTGTTTGAATGGGACCTTTATGATGTCCTCAGGTCATTTTTATTCCGCGTCCCACTTCGGCCAGAGACCACAAATGCAGTCATTTGCCTACTGCTTAATGTGAAGTCCAGCCTATTGGAGTATTCTGAAGATGTTTCCATTGTTTTGCAAAATGCTTTGGTGCCATTTTATGAAAGTGTACGATTTTACTATTATACTTCTCACAACATCGGAGAGGAACCTCTCTCGTGATTTCTCTTGAATTCTCACTGTTACATACCTGACGTTTTCTTTGTTCAGATACAGAAAGATGATCTAGTAGTCTTTCTCATGGAAATCTTCAGAAAAATTTCTGTGAACAGGGCACTGAACTAAGTGGCAGAACCAGTGCTTTTTTTAATTTTTTTTTTTTTTTTTTTTTTTTTTTAAGAGTAGACTGCTTCTTTAATATGAAGGTTAAATATAGAGTAAGGTTGACATAATGGTTTAAATTATAGGCTACTTGGGGTGAGATGGTGGAGGAGAAAAACAGCCTTCGTGTCAGCTGGTGGGTTGGGTCACCTTCACTCTGATTTAGTTGGTGAGTGGCCTGCTGCATGCTGATTGGGCGGATGAGTCCTCTGCTGCATGCTGATTGGGCAGGTGAGTCCTGTGCTGCATTTGAGCATGGCTTTCCCTTAGACTTGAAGGCGCTGATGAGGTTCCCCATCTGTAGTCATCAGGCCCTACTAACGGATGAGACCATAGCACATAAATTAGCAAGCAGTGTCCATTCTTTTCCGAGAAGGACCACTGTGTGGATGTAGGTTTTGTTTTTTAGCCCAGCACCAAGACACCCGATTCAACTGAAGAACTAATCATGGTCTTCAATCAAGGCCTAGATAAGTAGGATTAGATATTCTATTGCCAGGAAAGAAACAAAAACCTGTTTCCACACCGGAGCTTGCCTGATGTGACTGGGCACCTCGTGAAAAGGATGGCTGGAAACGGAGGGTACAGTGCAGTATTCGACTGGAACTGCATCTATTGCGCAGATAATAAATGACAGTAACTGAATGAAGTCGGATTATATTTAATGCTGCCACAACATGGCTTTTGGTTCAGTCCCTCCATGCAAAATGTTAAATATTAGCCAAATACTGTGCATTTATTATGCAATGCACAGCCTGTTTACATGCTAAAGGACAAACATGCAAGACTGCATATTTTTCTCAGAGAAAATCAATATGGTGACTATTTTCATCTCAGATTATACGGGCTGTTACAGTGATAAATATTCTGATTTTGTTTACATTTCAGCCTCTGGCTCATTGTTTTTAATTTTTTTTTTTTTTTTAATGCATGCTGGTGCCCAAGCTTTCTTAATCTGTGTTCGCTTAAGATGGATGAAGATCTGCGGTACGTTATATCGTACTGTGTCTAATTTTTACGTGCTTCAGTTCCACTTTGTGAGGGGAAACTACAGATTTATGCATTGTGGGCTTTACCTTTGAGAAGGGAAGTCGTGCATCGTAATGGCGCCCCCTCTGGTCAATGGTCAACCTGCACGTGGTCTGTCGCATGGGCCTCTGCTTTCTCCACTGCAGCAGCTGAGCTCCTGCAGGTAGACCTGGTTATCAGGGGTTGGCGCAAGTAGGTGCAAGAGTTCGGGGTGGCAGGGTAGCCTGGTAGTGGGTTGCTTGACTGGCAGCTTTGGAGTCGAGGGGTTTGAGCCCCTGTTGGGGCTTAGGATTCTAGCTTGAGCGCGGCCCTTAACCCCAAAACTGCCCCACGGTCTTCTACCCAGTTTCTCTCGAGTGCTCTCGGCTTACAGATTTTACAAGTGTATCTGGCATTTCCTCTGATGCATCCCTGGGGAAAATAAACACTCTCAGCGGAACTTCCCCGGTTAAATAAAGGCTTTGAAAGGAACTTTTAAAAGAAAATTACAGAATTAATTACTTACAATTTGTGTCCACCAAAACTTGTGTGAATAATTACCATTTGGTGTTCTAAATTAAAGAAAAAAAAATATTCAAGATTATTTATTGTCCATTTAAGAGCAAAGTAAATCTATTAAAGAAGGAAATGAGTGGAATGGAATGGCTGACTTGGAGGTATTGGTTGAATAGGCGCGTTTTGCTAACCCAGAGAGAGCGCGCTGGTGTGACGAGTTGAGAAAACAGGTTAACTTGCTCATCCTGACTGGCTGTTGAGCAGCCAACGCCCTTTCTGCCGAGATGCTCACTGTAATTGTCGGTAATTACTGCTGTCGCGCTGTTGTAGGACTCAGCGAAAAGCCAGTCCCGTAGCTCAGCTCTCGAGCTGTGCTAGGGAGGGGCCCGTTCTGGCACGAGGAAGCACTATATTGTGGTGTTTTGGTGGTGGGGGGGGATTTCCCATACAGTTTAATCCACTAATTGTGGCTCGAACACTGCAGCATTTGTTAGGCACACAGGAGGCAAAACACAACCAGCATTTGTCATCGCGCCTCTCTTCATCGCTCGGGAAAAGAGAAATGCCGTTAACCCTATGTTGAGTGGGTTGTTCTAGAATGGTTTTCAATGCTAGAATTCCGGAACTTCCAGAACGCCACTGTTTTCCATTACGAGCAGCACTGGTTACAGCAGCAGCATTTTGGGTGATCAGGCGTGAACACTAGCGGGATAGTTGTGATCTTAAACTTTAAAGAGTCATATGGGGTTAAAGAACTCTTGTATTAACAGCACAGGGACTTAAGTCTGCAAATTTAGTTTTGGTTTTGAATTTTTTCTCTCACCTATTACACCAGTGAGCCAAAATATTATGACCACCTGCCCTTGCATGTTCTGACTCCCTGAAGCGTGGACTCTGCAAGATCTCCGCAGGTGTCCTGTGGTATCTGGCACCAAGACCGCAGCAGATTAGCGACAGATCCTTTTAATCCTGTAGGTTGCACTGTAGAACCGTCCCAGATAGAACTTGTTCCGGCACATCTCGCAGATGCACAATCGGGTTGAGATCTTTGGAATTTGAAGACTAGGGCAGCGCCATGAACTCTTCGTCGTGTTCCTCAAATCATTCTCAAACAATCTGCGCCGTGTGGCAAGACACACTTTCCCGCTGAAAGAGGCCACGACTATCAGTGCATAACATTAGCATGAAGGGAAGTTCCTGGTCCGCAATGATGTTTTGGTCGGTGGCAGGGGTCAAACTTAAGTCCACGTGAATACTCGAACCCGGGGTTTCCTTGCAGAACACTGCCAAACCACAGTCAGGAGGCAATTGCCACTCCTGACTGCGAGCACCCCACAAGGCTTGGCAGTCCGGAGATGCTTTGACCCAGACATAACAACTTGGCCTCTTGTCAGAATCGTTCGTTTCTTAACACCTGCCCAAAATCCTCATCCAACAGACTTGCCTGACTGTCTTAACGTTTCCCTGACCATGACACGCGCCATTTATACGAGGTAACTGCTGCTGTTCACCTAATCTGCACGTGATCAGAATGTTTTGGCTCATCGGTATAAACACAGTTCAGGGTCCTGTGAGATTCAGGTATTTTTAAAGCACAACACTGGCTAAGCATTCCATGTTTCTCGTTCCCCAAAATCCCGAATTGGAACATTACCTTAAATGCTGAACAGTCTTAAATGAAGGTGGCAGAAGTGGCAACCGGCTGGTTGCCTTTGTGGGAAAGACTGGGTAGGGACCGATACATAGCTTGTAAGAAAGGAGACATCGAATACTGAAAAATTATGCTGAGTCATGCCAATTCAGTGTATTTCTTTGCCTTAATTGCATGGGGGGAATATCCCTGTGTTTCAAAAGTGTGACTGAGGGTTAGTGGAGTCATCAGATAAATTCCCATTATGCAACCTGCCAGATCGCGAATCAGGGTAGCACTGTGGGAGACCAGTGTTCGGTCCCTGTATGCGCTGTGCTGTCACACAGGATGTGTGATCCAAGCCTGTTATCCCCTCACTGACACTTATGTCATCTCAGTGCTAATGGGACCAGAACTGATCAGCACCAGTGTGTCCCCACAAGTTTCTTTTAGCTGCAAATCCATCCAGATTCATGGAAGTCGTAAAAATGCCCTTTAATGAATGATACGGGGACTTGCTAGCTTTAAGGTAACAGGCTCTAGTCTTTCTTAGCCAACATTTTCATATAAAGCATTCAATTGTTAGAAGTGCATTTTTTTTCTAAATTTTTGACATAAACCAGGTTTTTCTTTCTTTTTTTCCCCTGATAATTTGGATTACTGGAAGTTGTATGCTTGAGGTTTGCATCTGAACATTCGTCCCTAAACTGTAGGGAATGTATACTGAATGTTACACTGCTATGATTTAGGCCCACTTCATCTTGCGGTCAGAAATCAAAGCTTATGACCTGCATTGCTCTGGTATGTCTCAGGTTTCACCGGAGGCGGAATGAATTTTCCTTACTTCGGGAATCAGCCTTATCCTTCAGCAAACCAATTTAATTTGGTTAGTACCACTTTTTTATTTGTTTGAATGGCAACCCAACTTGCGATGATGAAAGACAGAAAAAATATGCTTCCAGTTTACATTCTCTGCACAAAGCTAAGGGCATCGAGCTGTAACAGGTAGATTTAAATGCGCTGTAGCATTGTTTAGGCTGAAAACCTGTTATGACCAGCTATTTATTTAAAATCTGATTTTAGGAATGTGATTCATATCTCCTTTTTTTATTACTACCGTGTCAGGGTTAAAGTTTTGTTAATCATAATAAATAATACTTTCCTACTTCTTGGTCTACCAGTTTTTTGTGTATGTTTGTGTTTTTACCAAACATTACCCTGCCATGAACTGTAAAGGCCTGATAACAGGCTGTCCTGCACGTTTCATCGCAGGATTTCTGTCCAGTAATGCCTTATCACTTAATGCAACTCAATCCATTCAGGTGGCAAATCAGAATATTCCGGCATCTTTATTAGCAAACTAAAGCAAAAGTCATTTTTATAGCTTAATTTGTTGCAAACTGTCATCTGGTCACCTGTGCACATATTTTCAATTTAAATGTAAGCTAATGCATATAGAGGTTTTACTTCATTTTAGTAGTGGACCATGTTCTTAGTTGTCAATTTATGTGCCACCATCTTAGCAATTTTATGGGCCTGATATTAACCACACCATTTGTGTGCTGACTGGTATGAGTCACCAGATAACATTTTTGCATCTTTCATATTTGCATTTAATTTTCGGAACTATGTCACATCTAGGGCAGTGGGGGGGGGGGAGCAGCATTTTCCTCGGAACAGATCAAGGCTCAAACACAGATGTCAGTCAAGATCGGGGCGTCCATTTCTATCATGCCTTTGTCATGCGACATTACAGACTATCAAGTAAAACAAAACTCAAAGGCAAGTTTTGACATTTTGATAATGTATTGGATAAACACTAAAATTCCATAATCGATAATAATAAAGACGCCTGTTTATGGTTATGGAAACAATACATAAGCGTGTTATGCATTAGCAATTGGTCTCTTTTGCTTTTTTTCAAAGCTGTATAATATATTAACGGCATATATGGCAATGATTTACTATTTTAAGGTTAACAGGATTATTTATGGTTTGTTTTGCAGGTTAAGTCATGTCGATATGAAGAAAATTGATATAACCATGAGCCATTCATCTTTTCAGAATGATACATCATTATAAAGGCAATAAAAACAACAAAAAGAGCAAACAGTATGCCATTTGTTCTGTTAGCAAAGAATTTATTAGTTTACAAGCTGCGATAGTTCCTTGGGACATTTGCCAACATCACGGGTCTTGCGTATGCCCAAATATAGTTCATTGTTTTTAACGGGAATTTTGTAGTGTCCGCAACGTGTTCAATAGTTAGGTCATAAGATACATAAAAAATAGTTTGCTGCTGTATCTATGATAGGACTCATTTGTACCTATTAAATGATGTTTGTTATATTTCTCTGACAGTTTTTTTAACATACATACTCCATATTGATGTAAACTTCTGTAGACTCCAAAACGCAAATTATAATAATTTACTGTTACATTTTAAAATAACTCATTTCTGATCTGTAACTGAAATGAAGTTTTAAAAAAATTATATAATTTCTTACATATGGGGCGCCCCGGTGGCTCATTGGTCTAAGCGTGCGTACCATAAAGGCTGTGGCCTTCCTGCAGCGACCTGGGTTCGATTCTCGCTCGGGTCATTTGCTGCATGTCTACCCCCATTCTTCTTCCCAACTTTCCTGTCTCTCTACACTGTATAACTATCAAATAAAGGAAAAATTCCCCCCAAAAAATTAAAAAATTTCTTACATATGTTACAGTTGTGCTCAAAAGTTTGCATACCCCAGCTGAATTTGTGAAATGTTGCCATTTATTTTGAAAATATGACATGAAAAAACTTGTCTTTTATTTAAGGATAGTGATCATGTGAAGTCATTTATCATCACATAGGTGTTTGGCTCCTTTTTAAATCATAATGTTAACTAGAGATGGCAATTTCAACACGCAGATTCGAACTGTTTCGAACACGTTCGAAACTTCCGGGTTTGACACGGATTTCCGACTCAGTTTCAAAACTTTGGTCACGTTACTAGTGACGTTTTTCCTGCTCCTCCCCGCCAATGATCCATGCGTTTTGTTTCACTGTGAAACATTTTAATAGCTGCAGTAAAAGTTTTTGCCACTAGGCTGTGCACTACTGAAATAAATCTGGTTTCGAAACAATTCGGAACATTTCGAAACAGTTGTTGTTTCAGAGGTTTCAAAACTGTTTCAAAGGTTCGAAATTGCCATCTCTAATGATAACTGAAATCACCCAAACTGGCCCCGATCATAAGTTTACATATCCTTGAATAATGTTTGACCTTGTTATATAGACACAAAGTCACACACTCAGGTTTACATGGCTATTATGGGTTCCACACCTGTGGCTTTTTAAATTGTGACAAGTGTCTGTGTATAGTCATTGAGTTGTTTGCTCCCGAGTGGATGCAGTGATCTGACTAGACACTGAGCCGTGGGGAGCGGAAAAGAACTGTCTAAGGACCTTCATATCAAGGCAGTTCAACTTTTTAAAGATGGGAAAAGATATAAAGAGATATACAAAGACTTTAAAATGCCAGTCAGTACGGTTCAGTCTGAGGAAGAGGTGGAAAATTAGGGGATGTGTTTACCAAGCCAAGGTCAGGTAGGCCTAGAAAGATTTCAGCCCAAACTGCTGGGAGAATTGTTTGGGACACAGAAAAATCCACAAGCTACCTCAAGAGAAATACCAGATGCTCTGGGAAAAGATGGTGTGGTCATTTCAAGGAGCAGAATAAGGATGTACTTAAACAACAATGAGCTGCATGGTCGAGTTGATAGAGGGAAGCCATTATTGCACTAATGCCGTAAAAAAAACCCGCCTAAAATATGCCAGACAACACCTTGGCACACCTCACAACTTCTGGAATATTGTCATTTGGAGCGACGAGACCAAAATAGAACTTCAAGATCGCAACCATAAGCGCAGTGTTTGGAGAGCAGTCAACAAGGCCCATGGTGAAAAATATACCATTACCACTGTAAAGCATGGTGGTGTCTCTCTGATGTTTTGGGGGTGTGTGAGCTCTAAAGGCACAGCTAATCTCATAAAAACTGATGGCAAGATGAATGCAGCATGCTATCAGAAAATACTGGCAGACAGGTTGCATTCTTCAGCGTGAAAGCTGCACATAGGACGCACTTGGACTTTCCAGCATGACAATGATCCAAAGCACTAGGCGAAGTTGACCCTCCAGTGGAAGGTTCTGGAGAGACCATCACGGTCTCCTGACCTCAATATCATCGAGCAGCTTTGGGGAGATCTCAAACGCGCAGTTCATGCAAGACGACCAAAGAATTTTCAGGAGCTGGAGGCATTTTGCAAGGAAAAATGGGAAGGATACCACCTGAGAGAATTAGGGACCTCACTGATGACAAAAGGCTGCCCGCTGTTATTGATGTTAAGGGGGCAATACACAGTATCAAGAACTACGAGTGTGCACACTTTTGAACAGGGTTCATTTCATTTTTTTCCCTTACTGCCATGTTTTATTTGATGATTGTGCCATTCTTCACGACCTACAGTTGGATATGAATCCAATAAGAAATGAAAGAAATGTGTTTTGCCAGGCCATTCATGTTTTCTTTCAAAAAAATTTTTAACCTATTTTCCAAATTCAGCCAGTATATGCAAACTTTTGCGCACAACTGTATTCATGCATTTTAACTGTTACTGACCAGACCATAAATTAAGTGTCATATCTATAACCTGGTGAACTTCAAATTAATAGAGTATATGCCATAATGGTGTCCAAATTGAGTTTTCAGTGAGATTTTAGGCATCAGGAGACTGTAGAAATGTATGTTGTTTGAAACTATCACCATTACTTCGATTTTTTTTGTCTGTGTCTACTTATTAATAACAGACCGTACAGTAAAAATAGTCGCAAAGCCACTGCGTCCGCTTGGCCATACGTGGCCAAAATGGAACGCCCCCCTATTGGCCAAAGTAAGGGTCCGATTGGGCTCAAAATCGAACTTGATCTAGACCTTATGACGCTATATACACATATGAAATATGAAAAGGATCAGTGAAAAACTGAAGACGCTAGAGCGCAGACAAGCCAGAAGTTTATGCATGCATGCACGGACGCACGACAGACCACCACTAAAGACCCCGAGCATTATATAAGCCCCTTGGGCCTTCTGGCCAAGCGGGCAAAAAATTTGAGCATCTTAGCTCGTAGAATAAGGGAGCTAGAGCTGTTTGAAGTTTTGCAGAAAAAGCCACCTGGTGGCCAAACCAAGAATCGCAGCACGCCCAAAATCGAACTCAGGCTAGATCTTGGGCCCATATACATGCACATAAAATATGAAAAGCATCCGTGGAAAACTGAAAGATGTATCGCGCTGAAACGACAGTTGTGGACGCACGCACGCCAGACCACCACTAATGACCCTAAGCACAGCATAAGCCTGATTGGGCCTGTTGGCCAAGGGGGCTAAAAACAGTTGTTCGGAACTGCACATTTGGTACTCAAGGTATTAGACATTAATTTCAATTTTACAAAGTTTCAAACAAATTAAAATAAAATTCAGTGTTATTAGGTCTCAGAGCAAACAACCTAACATTTGTATTGCAGATATTGATAATAAATGATCTCAAAAGCTCATAACAGTCCCATACATGCACAATTTGTAATGTCCGAAATGCAAAAAAAATCTTTCATTCAGTTGTCCCTCTCTACACATCATAGCTTGAAAACTATTTGCAATGACACCTTGAAATTTGGAAAACCTTATCTCTGAATATTTCTTCACATATTGGCATTAAATTTTATATTGAAACATCATTTTTGAGTGTTTTTGCAAGCAGTTGAACACCCTGATCTTGACTTAAGTGAGAGGTAAATAAATGTGTCTTACATAGTGACAGAACTATACTTGAATTGCTGAATAAACGGGCAGTTAAACTTTGTCCATAGGGGGGCACTGTATTGCTTGTTTTTATGCTGAGTAATCAGTTACAGTGGAAAATCTCCCACTGTGATCTGCTTGATTTTTATGCTATATTCCACTTCTCAGAGTATCTGAACCATAAGGCTTGGTTTTATTTAGGAGAAGTCAGTCATTTGCAAGTTTGAGCAACAGCAGACGCTGGCACAAATCCCTGAGAGGAATCGGCCCTCATTGAGCCCCAGAGTTCGACTTCTCGCCCACCCATTAACAACAGTGAGGGACTCTGCTTTACCTCTGAGCTGGGCCGCTGAGAGAGAGAGAAAAAAAAAAGTCTAGTGGTGTGCGGCGGGATTTCGCGAGTGATTTACGCGGCTCCAGCAGTCGTCGTAACCCCCGGCCACTCTGGAGACGGTCGGCTCGGCTCCCCCCCGGCGGCGCTGGACGAACGGGGGGGTCTTTGTGGCGACTAAATGAGCATGTCCGCCGCACAGCCGGAGAAGGGGCCCGGGGGCAGATGGAGAGCACGGTCACTCGGGAGACATCACTAGGGGGACTAAATCCAAACAGCCATCCGTCTCCAGGAGCGACGGGGGGGAAAGAATAACAAAATAACAAAATGCCATCGCGGAGCCAGCCAGCACTCCCAGTTACAGGGCAGGGGGACGTCGGTGTACAGAGCACCGAGCAAAGAAAGTGATGGAGAGGCAGTGAGACAGATACTGTAAGGTAAGAGTCTGTGAAAGACAGTGAAATAGACGGAGAGTTAGGATGAGACTGTGAGAGGGACAGTAAAATGAACTCTGAAAGAATGAGATGGAAAGAAAGCGACAGTAGCAAGACTCTGGGAGATCCAGCCAAACTAAACAGAGATTGACAGAAAGCAAGATGGAGGAACAATCATAGTACCATCAGTGGTAGTATTAGCAGCAGCAGTAGATGATGTGGAGGACGAGGTAAGAGTTTGGGCCAAAACTGGGATTAAACTTACTGAGGCTTTGGGTGTACAGCAGATTCTGGTGGATGTTGTTCGAAGTCATGGCTCTGGCAGGGGAACACAAACAGACACGCAACAGTCATGCACATACACACGTGCACACACACACACCCCCCCAATACCTCTGCTCGGGCACACACACACACACACACACACACACACACATTGTCCAACACGTACTCAAAGAGTAATGATTAGGTTAAATTCACACTAATCGGATTGCACTGCTTTTAAACTATGAGCAAGCATGAAATACCCTGATCTCCTACCAGGGGATGGCTGATATCAGGCCTGGAAACAAAATGCGGTAAAGAGACAGACAGAGGGCGAGGATGACAGACAGAAGTAAGAAAAGGCACACGACACAATATGATTTCTCCATATATTACATTTTGTTGAGAAATGTTGAATGGGTAAGGAGTTCTGACCCAGAAGAGAAGCGCGATGGACGGACACTTGAACGGACAGACAAACACGTGGAAGGACAACACTTATTCCTACATTCCCCTTCCACTTCATGGTGGGTAGAAAAAATGGTTTGGATTTCAAAACGGCCCCCCCCCCAAAACGGCTTCAAGAAACATAGCTGTACTTGAGCAATCAAACATAGTAAAATGCATAAAGTATACATTTAATATATTAAGTATACCTTCACCTTTACGTTTAAAATGCGTATTTACTTACCATGGTTAGCCACGACAGTCCTCAAACTGCGATCTTTGACAACCATAGATCTGCTGCCCCCTGCTGTCGGTAGTATGGTTGATCAGCTAAAGCGCTTTATTACACAGCCAAGTCAGGTCACTTGGAGTCATCGATACTGATTCAGGCGCTGATCTCAAAAGCAAAAACAAGAAACGGCAGACTGGCTCTCCGGGACCACCAGGGAGCGCTTCTCATATCACACCGAGTCCCAGACTTCGGAGTTCAGGACAAACTCAGTGGATTTTGCCGTCCAAACGCGTCTCAAAGGAGTGATTCGACACTTCCCTCTCAAGTAAACACTGGCGAATTCATTCCAAAAGAGAGACCAAAAGAGAGCAGAAACTGTTAAATGCACACAACAATAACAATACATAAATAAACCCTAATAAAAAAACAAGGCTTAAACAGCAGTGGAAAAATTATGCACCAGAAGTAACCCTAAACAGGAGAATCAATCTGGAATCCGATGAGCCAGAGATTCATAAAAATGGGTAAATCACACTTAATGAGAATAGAGAAGGGCAATTATCCTTTGTCAATATGATGTGGAATAATCACAATAAACATTAACATGTCCCATTGAAACTTGAAGCTAGTAGTCCGAAATACCTGTACTGAACAATTAAACCCAGCGAAAGCCTCGCTTGTGCACGTTTTTACCCAAATGACCTTCCGTGACCTTTCAGCAAACTGTTTGCCGATTGCAGAATTTGGGTGTGAGGAACAATTATTTTGCTAAAGTGTCACATTTTGCTGAAGTGTAAATCGTCACATATCTTACAGGCTTAACTGGATTATAATCAGTACTAGGTTTTCGAATGAATTTGTCATCCATATTTACTCCCATAACTTTAGTAATTACTCCCACCACAGATCACTGTTGCTCTCATCCCCATTTTTACAGTTATCTTCTCTCTGTAGCTCCATCTGGATGAAAGCGCAAGCCAAATACCAGCGGCGTAACTCAGATGATTAAAACCTCCAACTCTCTCGCGGCAGATTCTTCCAGCACGGTAAGTTGCAGAAGATCAAACACGTGATTTATTAATTCCTCCCGAGAGTCGGTAACTGTTTCACCGTTCCTCCCTGACACCCTTCACCGTTTAATTGGACACCTCTTTCTTTAAGAAAAAAAAATTCCTTTCCATTTGCGGGACGTCCTGGTTCTGTTTGTGATCTTGGAAAGAGATGAGATGTAGGGGGAGAGAGTTTTCCATCTCTCTCCCACTGTAATTCCTGTCTGGGTTGGGACGTGAGGTAGACGTTAGCGGTCTTGACTTCCAGAAGCCACGGATTCGACCTCAATTAGGCGGTATGTGAGGTCAGGTCTGCTTTGATCAGTCGGGACAGGGAGAGGGGCCATCCCGGGAGTTTCGGGAGAGTAATATTTCTTACTTGATAAACAGGAATCTTAGCAATCCCGTGGCTCTCGGCTTGTCTTCATCGCACGCATATTGAACAGTGATGGTTGGTGCTTGCATTCCACAGGAAAGATTGTGGCTTTACACACATGCTCTCTCTGTTCCAGGTCATGTTCTCTGACTGTGTTGGAATACGCTTGAAATGATTTTTTTTTCTAATACATCACTGTCTTGATGGTTCATGATCTTTGCTTTGACTTCAACCGGGCAAACGTTGACAATCACAGGATCAGTATCACCATATCGGTGAATAAAAACATTGGATCAACATGAGCAACTTTTAACATGAGATTTACAATGGTTGAATTGCCTCCACATGATCTTTTGCAAACTCAATATGTATAGCAGGAGGACATCCAGAACTTGGGTTGATCCAACAACATCTCTTATTCTTAATGGTATATATTCAAAGATGCCATTGTATGTACAACAAATCAAGATTACGTTCCATCTGGCCTCAAAAACAAGTTGTGTCCGCAGGAACCATTTTAAACCCTTAGATGCATTACAAGCAATCACATATCCAATCATCTGACGTACATTTCTGCAGGCTTGTCAGTCCGATATTCTTACCAGAGCTCTTTCTTGGATGGGATAGGGCTAAAGCTGTATGAAGAGAAATGTCCACTAGGTGTCAGTAAAGTACAAGACTGAATCGTCAAACTCTCGGTGTGGTATTGAGCAAATGTGCGAGAGATCATGAATTGTCAAGCCTTTGATTTTGATATTAATTCTCAAAATGATTAATAAAAAAAAAAGCCTTTCATAAAATTATTTGTTCAATGACAGTTCCTAATTTCCAAACCGGAAATTCACAGAATGGGACAATAACAATGAATTCAGATGCACTTGATCACGCCCTTTTCAAAGTATCTTCACAAAATGAAGAGCCAAATTAGCTGAGCAGAGTGCAGGGCTAAACCTCAGCATTCACACAATAAAATGTTGGTTCCTCAGCAGTTTTTCGGTATGGGTTGAGGTGCTACATAGCACTGCTGCCACACAACAAACTTTTTGAGCCCCTGTATTGTTCTTTAGAGGTACTCCATTGGTTCTACAGTTCAGTTTACTGGGGAAAGAATAAAAATACTACACTAACATAGCTTACGAACAGAAACATATCAGTGTCCCCCCCCAGAGGACATGATAACCTGTCTGTCATCATTGCGGACCAGTAAAACCCAAAAGCAGTCAGCTCAGCATATTCCATTTCTGTTCAAATGGTTCTACATGGTAAATGGGCACCATATAGCACCAAAATGGGTTCCTCTGCAATTATGAATCAAATAACGGCTTTTGAGTACTGTTTCGCCCAATATTTGTTCAGAGTGTAGTGGACAAAGGCAGATGCGAGGGTTGCCATCCGTTCTGGGGGTACCAAAGAGGTCTGCAACCTCAATCCCATGCACAACCCCCCATCTGCAATCTCATTTTTTCTTTCTTTGGTGTTATGCTTCATGCATTTTGAGTCATTCTGTATAATGCACTCATCGAGGTCTCATTCTCATATTGATCTGGAGAACTTAAATGTGAAAGGTTTTCCTACATAGTTAGGCGGATAAGTGTGATATCAGGATCAATTCCACCAATTGGAGTACAGTGGTGAAAAACATTGTAGTATGTAAGGTTCAGTCCATCTTTATCCAGTGCCTGTTACCAGTTTATTAGAGCGCAGTATGATGTGTAATCAGTACACTTATTTGATTGTACAGAATACAATGCATGTACTCAAGTGTGAGTATCAGTATTTATGATTATTAATGCATTAATATTGAAACACTTAATTCTGGTGAGTGGAGATCAATGCCAGCAATTGTAAGTTAGTGCATGTGTGGGTGTCCAGGTTGTAGTGTCAAAGGTGTGTACTGTGATGTGTATTGATATCACGCTTTTTCCTGTGAATGGAGTTCAATGCATATGCGGTACACACACAAGTGGGTGTGTTTACTTGTGCAAGAGTGCACTATGAGTGTAATAAAACTAATTCCACTGAATGGAGTTCAATGCATTCAGAGTGCACACAGTGTAAAAGTGTATTTATTAGTGCAGTAGTATGCATACTTACTCCAGAGTGTGGCTCCGGGTGGGAGTTCCAGCCCACCCTACTGTTAGTCTCGCCAAGAGGGAACCCCAAGAATAACATCACGGATGAGTGGGATGCCCTGTCGACCCCGATCCCCCGGAGTGGCTCAGATGTAATGGGACCCCCTCCCATGCATCCCTATAGGAGGGGTCGTAACAGGACCTGGCACACAGACCCCCCCTTCCCCTTCGTTCACACTGGGAGAGGCTGCGCTCATCGTAATCCTCCTCATTCAGTAATAACAATAATATAGCCACGTTAACATTAGCTGGCATCTTCTTGAATTCCAGATTCAATTACCATCCATACATATTTAGCAAAAATGTTCTTCTATCGAGTAAAATAATTGAAATAGCGAGCCTACTTCAGATTTGTAGGTACAGATTAAACTTAGGTCCAGACTAAACTTAATTTTTCGTGCAGTACATCTGTTCAAAGCTGGATTTAGACCTGGGATAGGCTGAAACAGTATTTCTGAAAATTGCCCGAATAATTTTTATAGAAATGTAGTCCATTCAGTAAGTCCATCATCCGTGCGCTTCGACCCATTTTACCTACGACTACCTATGATTACCAAATTAGCTGGATGACTGCACTCAGCAAAACGGGAGCAGCAATTTCTATATCGACGATGTTCGAGAATTGATACAGCTTTGCGGTTTACCAACCCAGTTATCCAATGCACTGAGTAATCCTGCTTCGTGAAACTCAACCGCGTTTTTTTTTTTTTTTTTAAACCAAATTAGGCCGGTATGCATCCTCCTAACATCCCGGGGTGCAACTGCGGCGGAAAATATAAAGCGACCAAGATTCTGAATTTTCAATATTACTCAGCTCCATTGGTTGTTACACAAACTGCCATTTATGCGCCAAATCCTGCAGCGTCAAAGCCATTCCGGGAAGCCACGAATTTCTGTTTGGAAACCCCTGATATGATAAACTGGCACGTGAATGCAGGGCAATAAATATTCGGTGACTCGCAAAAAAGTTCTATTCACGACGGTAATTTTGACATACAATTGCAGTACAGCATAATGTGCAGGGGGACAAGTTATTTTTTGTCTCCCCGAGCAACCGACCGACTTCAGCAGATATCGGAATATATTTTCACGCGAGCGAGCAGCCAGCGTCTCCCAGGCGCCGCGCAGATTAAAGGAAAGGATCGTAAATTAAGGTCTTTAGCTTTTAATCCTTTTACAAAGACCACTCAGACAGTCTGCACAGTGTTCGGCAGGCAGGGGACAGGCTATTTCACCATGACTTGCAGCACATTTTTAATCCATGTGGCGCGTAAGAATGTTGAACATCATAATAACGGATATAACTGAAATTAGGCAGGTCATCTCAAGTAAAACCTGCTATTTGAGCAAGCGCGATACGCTAATTCTGATAGGCATACATTACATCAACGGTAAAACTCATCTATGCACGAGTTCCTCATCATGAAGGCAATTCGGTAATCGTTTTCTGGAGCACATTAATCAGTTTACCTCATGCTAATTTCAATAAAAAAAAAAAAACCTTAATTGTGGTGCATTAAGTGATTAAGGCAGTAACTCATCACACAATCCCGTCTCATGTGGAATGCCAATGAACGTAGCTATGAGTGCATATCAGTAAATAAATTAGGCCATCAGTATGACACGCGTCGTTTAGGACCGGGTGAAATACAAGCCTAATAAGTCTAGGCCGATTGATTTTCACGTCGTTGGGCAGATGTATTAGGTATTAGTTTGTTCAACGACAGGCAGCAAATAGAACTCAACCATTTGCATACATGGGATACGTCTGCGTTCAAGCGGATAACAATGGATAGTTTCTGGAAGATTTGCCTGCAACAACTGGTGTCACATATGCATTTGCTCCAAGTTTAAAGACGAAAGAAAACATCGCGTCGAATTCTCCAAACCCTCAGCAGTGGATAAATGAGAAGTTTAAATAAAACAGAATATTTTCATTTAATTATTTTATTTGCCTGGAACTTCAATAACAAGAATGTAAAGAATAAATAGCAGTTGTCAATGTACACAATTGATCAAATTTAACTCAGCATTTACAATCTTCTCAGCTGTGGGGGAAAAAAACAGTCATGCAAGTCAGAAGTCCATATATACACCTTTTCCGCGCAAAGGGAAGCAGCTATGTAGTCCTTGAATTGCCGTATATTAAATCCCCCAAAATACATTACACAATCACTTAATACTGACCTTACATTTGGTTTATTATTAAATGTCACCATATATACATACAATATACATTCCAACCCTCGGCGGAGCATACAAAAATAATCATATAGGCGCTATGATTTTTACAGAGGTAAAGCCAGGTTCATCTCAGGTCGAGCACGCGCATTTACATTCTGATATGACAGGGTACTGAACCGTTATCCACGCGCATTTCACACCAGTTCTGCGCTGTCGGCACTTCCATCGCAGTATGGTGAAATGGACGGACTTGGCCGGTTTACACACCATCCCTTCCGGAACTGAACACGACCTTTTCGTATAGCAGCTGCTTATTTTAACGTATCGCGGCCAAAACCTGGTCCCCAGGTCGCTCCACGTATAAACCACAGGGCAGAAGGCGTAGGACCACAGCCAGAGCTGAAACCGCTTCCGGAGCTTTTTGCTCGGTCTGTTCTTCTTTCCGTGCTGAACGTCGAAGTCTAGGGACTCTATTTCTCGTGGCATAGTCCCTGTCGGCTCCTGAAGACGGGGATCCAGGTGACCGTCCAAGTAATTCAAGGCGACATCACCTGTCCGGTTGCTCTGCGGCGGCGATACGGACATGACACCGGCGTCAAAGTTGCTGCCAAGTAAACTCCTAAGTTCAGTTTCGTTGATGTCCATCTCGTTGGGGTCGAAAACGGGATCCGGGTCTTCTTGAAGTTCAACAATTGGCAAGCTGTCACTTGGAATGGGACGAAGGAGGTAAAAGTGTTGGCACATGCCACCCTCGATTGCGAAACAAAAGGACAAGACCACTGCGAAAACAGTTATAACAACCTGTGAACGACCCATGCCTTTTCCGTATAAGTGAATGGGCTCAAGCATTTATATTCCGAGTTACCGGGTTATGAAGTCCTCAGTCTGTGTCCACTGCCAGTTGGACTATAGCAGTGCAGCACCACACCAATCAGAACTGTAAAGATAAAGAGTGCCTTTGACGAAGCGCCGATGGCAAAAATCCCTTAAGATCCAGGATTTAGAGATTATATTTGACTTTTATACGATGCGTTCAGATGCGTCAATTAAAGTTTATGGAAGCATCATAAAGTGCTGAGGCCTCGTCTCTCTCCGGAGTCTTCACGCATGTCACCAGTATCAGGTCTATGTCGCTCGATTTTTAAGTCCTGAGTTCCGTGGATCCACATACTGCTTCGTTTCTTCACTCGGGTGCAAAAGTGCATCATAACCTGGCCCCTGAAATATATACGGTGATGTAATCCACAGACCCATTCTCAATGTGGGTCTGTATGGCACGAGATCCCAGACACCTCCTTTCCACTGGGGGCGGGTGCAAGAGCCGTGGCCAGAATATTGGTTCGTTTTCGCCCCCTATCGGCATATTAATTTCATTTAGGAGACTTGTCCGAACGTTGTAAAATACTACCGAATCGTATTTAGGTTAGATGTCATTTGAGTTTCCACGGACAGTTATTTATTCCACAATTTTAAATAGCTGACAGCTTATTATAACGTATTATGAACGCGTGAATCATGAAGACTACACTGTAAACCCTGATAGTGTAGTGAACTCAAATGGTTTGTGGAAACCGATTACCACAAAAAAATTGTGCTGGCCAACTTAAATGCATTGTGTGGAGGGAACTTAAAGAAAATAGGGTAATTTTTTTACATTTTTTAAGTGCTATGAAAACAAGATTAAGTTGGCATACTCTTTTTTTGAGGTAATCGGTTCCACAAAGAAAAAAAAAACAAAAGCAAAACATTTGAGTTCACCACACTTGTCAGGGTTTACAGTGTAGGGAACCATCACCATCTATGGCTGAGCTAACATGTGGGCCGAATCTGAGAATTCAATTGATATGACAGCCACGCCGAGTATCAGGCAAAATCTTGGAAAAGTAAACAGTTAAACACTTATGAATAAAAAAAAAAAAAAAAAAAAAAAAAACAACGTTTGGCTCAGAATTAGGCACCATACAGGTCGGACGAGGAAGTGAATGCAATGCTACAGAAAACAAATCACCTTAGCCGTGGTAACATATTTCAAGCCGCCACCCAGAGAACTTAAACACCGATATTATTTCAAGATGCCAACCTTTCACAGACAGCAATGCCCCGACAAACAATTGCAGCAGTCGGACACATTCGGAAGCGTATAGAAAGATTTTGCCTTCGTACGAAGAAATTCCTTCAACCCCCTCAGCCAGCGCTTCATCCAACAGAGAGACAATAATCCCAAACACACTGCTGAAACAACCGATGCATTCATCAACGAGGGAAACTGCATGTAATGTTGTCGAGTGGCCAATTTGGTCACCTGATTGAAATCAAATCGAGCATCCAATTCACTCATCGAAGGGGAGACCCGACTCAGGAAACGCAGGAAAAGGTCAGCTGAAAGTGGCTGCAGTGATTACAGGCCAGGAAATGCATCTCTAAAGTTGTTTAAGGTTTGATGTGACCAAGTGTTTGCAGTCTCGATGCACTTATTGCATTTGAGGGCTACAAAGCCTAATTCAAGCTTGTGACACTTTTAATTTTATAATTTCTCACAGCTGACAGGCTGTACTTTCGCATCATATTCATCTTTTTTTATTTCAATTCCAAATGGCTGAAGAATGCAGCGAAGGTCATTTTAATTCTCTTAGTGCCTTACATTTGGATGGCACAATATACTGTATCATCTTTATTTTAATTTTTAACCCTTTGAGATGCAGCTTGTACAAAACCGAACATGACTGCTCTACCCAAGTTAATCATGACCAGATATCAGATATTCTCAGTTTTTTTTTTTTTTTTTTAATTAAACTGAGGTAACCATGGCATCTCATGCTATGAAATAGTGAAACTGAATGTCGCTTATATATTTCATCAAAAGTAGGATGCATTCATTTACAGCAAAATGCAGCAGCTTTTACAAAACCACAGAAAATATTCAGAGATACATGATCAGTTTGAATTCGAATCTTTGTTGAAGACCTTGATTAGTAGAATCCGGTGTGTAACTGTTTAGTTGAAATGAAAGCCTGCTCCCACACCGGCCCTTTCAGGATAAGATTTAGGACCCCTGCACCAAGCTAACTGAAAAACATGGAAAATCCGTAATTGTGCAGAGGAGTCAACTAGCATAATATGGAGATTTCCATATGCAGGAGCGAAAGGGCTTTAAGTGATTCTCACACCGCAAAGGCCAATTGGGTTTAAGGGGTGCGGTGAGGAAATGTAATAGAAAATAGTTTCGCCAACATTATAAGGGCCTGACGCTCTGAGATTGTTGCAGCTGGGCCTGATAAAGACCTGTAGGTGGTGTTTGTGCTGGCTTAACTCTCCAGCAATTTACCAAGGGCTGTTTCTGATCAATTTAAATATTCAGGTGGGGAATCCCAGTGGCGTAGCCCGTAAAGAACTATCCACACGGGTGTTACGAGCCGCAATGTCGGTGGTTCGAGTTCGGCTGCTGACCTTTGTCGCCCATCCTCCCCTCTCATACAGTCCCCATTTCGCCCAAAGATACAAATTAACCCTTTGAGCGCTATAGGCAGCTACAGTTGCCCAATGATGCAAGATATCAAAATCAGATGCTGTTGAAAACCTATCATGTGGCGACTTGTTTAAAAGAGCTCCCCTGCAGCTCTTTTAAACAAGTTGCCACATGATAGATTCAACAGCTCAGGATAATTACGTTTTTCATTCCTTGAAAATTTATTCAGCACTATAAGGGTAAAAAAAAAAAATCACCTGTAAAAGACACTGCCATCAATTTCAGTCAAGCACCTGTTGCAAAGACCAAAAAAAAAAAAAAAAAAAAAAAAAATTAGTTTTGTTGAACAGAAAAGCAGCTAAAGCAATACATGCAATTTCAGGGCCTGGTATTTAAACGGACGCTCTATGCTACATGCTAGCCTTGTGATGACCATGAATTGAAGTCAATGGACAAAGCGCTAATTAGCTTTATTAGCCTTGGTCCATTGGTTCCTATTCATTTTCATCACAAGGGTAGCATGTAGCATGGAGTGTCCCCTTTAAGCACTGCAGAAGGGATCCGATGCCAAGCTGTTTGAGGAGAGGTGGCCAAAAACAGACACATTTAAGAACGGTGCGCGCCAGGAGACAGAGGACCCTTTCTGCAGTTTTTTTATTACAGTGAAATACACCAGATACTTTTGGTGACAGGTGATGACGGATGTGAAGGCCTACAGTATGACAGCAAATTCCAAATAAAGTTGCAGCACTCTCACTTGTGAAATAAGTTTGAAAGACCAGAAAAAACCTTCCAGTATATTTTCAAATGCTGGAATTCAAGTGGCTACAATACTATGATAATAAATTCATCACAATTTATAAAGTAAAATGTGTTTTTAAAAAGTTGATTTCTTTTTAAAGGTCAGCAACATTGTAGAGCAAACGGTCACAAGCCTACCCAAACTTTACAAATGTTCCAAGGTCAAAGACCTGTTAGTTTTGTTACTGGTTCAAATGGCAAATCTGAGCAAATGTTAAATTGTAATTCACAAATCACTTGTTAGCAATATTAAAATTTGATCCACATGCTTCTGCTGTGTTTCGCACCACAATGCTCCTCCAGCGTACGTGAAATATGCATGTCACACTTCTCTGCGCGGTCACAATAATAGTAAACGCTACACTTGATTTTGTTTTTACCGCAGAAAAATATTTTCAATCGCCATCCGTAAACTACAGCACTAGCAGTCAGACGGGGATAGACCAGTTGTTTGTGCGCAGCTCTGCTGATTTATGATATTTCCGATGCGGGAGTAGACGGAGATCTCCCACCCAAAAATGTGCTATAAGACGGGGCCGATTTACGGCGGTCTCCGATAGGTAACTGCTGAAATCCAGACCTAAATTATCCTGTCACGAAGCGCATATTTACAGCGGTGACATCGATTCACCCACAATTTACCGCGCATCTGAATATTTGCGTAGCCTGTTTTTGCAGTACTTTCAGCGGGCAGTACCATCATTACAAGCACTTAGCAAACGCTCGAACAACGTGCGACACACAGCGCATCAGAAAGTACGAAAGTGCTGAATATTTGATAAGTAAGTAATGGTCTAAGTACCAGATGAGACCTCACGGACAAACCAATATTACACCGTGGAGTAGACGGTATAGAGCACTAACAAGCCTCATCCTATATTCCGGATTCCGGGGCAGTCGCTGACATTAACACTCCAAAGATAAATATACTGACCCATGTGGCGTAATTAGTTCTCTGGAATTTGTCCCCATCCTAGGAGCATACTGCCTATATATGCAGTTTGTCAGGGCTATAGTCCCTAAATATAGAGGGTCGCGACATCTCAAGAATAGGAGCCATTTATTTTCCATTCCGCAAAACTGAGCCATTTCGCACAACTAGAAATCCTTGGATTATTTTGTTCTTTTCTCAGTGGGCAAAGGTCTTCGTTTCTGCAGAATAACAATAAACCAGCAAGCAATGATTACAACCAGCATAAGAGGGGGAAAAGAACATTCACTTTGAGACAGACACCAATGACCTGATGGAAACAAAATGGCTACGTGACCAGATATTCTGGAACCCTCACATCACAAGTCTCACCATCTAGAAACTCCAGTCTGGGCCACGACCGTCCCTGGGCCACATGAATAAAGTTGAAAGTGTTTTCTTTCGTATCGAGCACCACACACGCAACACAAACAGTGGTGTGTGGCTAGAGTAGGAGTGACTTAACCGTTTTCAGAGCGAATATTCACAGACCAGTACCCTCCCTCCCTGGCAGACCCAGCAGCACAGAGAGAAATGGGGCGTTGATTCTCCAGACCGGCTGCAGCTCTAGAGAGAATAACAGCAGGGGGGAGGATAGTAGAGCCACTGTGTGCTAACAGTGCAGCCAGGGGGAGGACGAGGTTCCCTCCCAGGGAGGGAGTCAGGCCAGGATAGCCGGGTGAGAGATGGGTGTGAGCCCCAGGGAATGTGTGGAGCCTGCTGCCCGAACTACCTGCGGACGAGTGTGTGAGTGGATGATGGATGAATAAATAATGGATGCACAGCTGCTCTCTCACACACACACACATCCAAGACATCTGCACGTGCACACAAGTACTGAAAAACAGATAATGTGCACACAAACACACACCCCTCACTAACATGCACAAGTTCTCCCATGCTCCCGACAAATGCACATAACACACTACACACCCATGCAAGCACAGACTCAACACACACACATAACCCAGACATGTGTACACACAGCACCCATGCACACAAACACAAAATGTATATGCAACAAACACACAGACATGTGCAAACTCTGACACTCTCTCTCTCTCACACACACACACAGACACTACCTACGCTCACAAACACCCAAACTGCATGCAGACACTCAAAATGCACACACAAACACAAACGTGGAAAAGAACACAGTATACCCATACATGTGCAGACACACACACATACACACACTCCTGCACACCACCCAACCCCCCCCACAAACAATCACTCCACACAACAATTTAGAAAAAACAGTAAACTCCGTCTCCCTATTTCAGTACAGACACCAGACTAATTACATTTAATGACGGCCAGCGGTTGCCAGATAAATGGGCTGCTTTGTGGCTCCTGCCAAGTGAGTCGAATGCCAACATGTCACCGCAAACCTGCCCACCCTAACCCCCTCTACCAAAAGCCTCCGCCACAAACGCTAAACAGAGAGAACGGCAGGGACAGATTTTATTACATCATTCTATTTTACTGTCCAAAAAGGCTGTCAATCCCCCACTGGTGCAATGTGGACTTACTTGAGCTGTTCACTTTAGCCACCAAGGCTAGCTTTAGCATGCAGTTACAGAATTGTTCTTCATGACTTTCTCCGTACCTGAAAGTACATCAGGAACCTTCTGGTTCATCTCATTGCAGTCTTACAGACCCTCCACAGATCCACTGACGGAACAGACGGACGTGATAATGGATGCTGTTTGTGTTCTACAGAGGATCCCTTGTCAATGGAGAAACGCTGTCAGTCAATATTGTGGAGGCCAGGATCACATTTAATACGATCAGGAGAACAATAGCTCTCAGGCTGAATGATAATATTTCAAGATTTAGAAGCATGACACAAAGTTTGAACGTATACTGAAGGACTTTAGTTTTGCATACATATTATTTACGGTGAGACTTCTGATCCAACATTAGTTTAAGAACAAAATAAACCGATTTAACAAAAAGTTTGTTCTATTGCACTTACAGTGACAAGTCTTAGCTATAGGGGAATAATTCCATCCTGATCAAAGTGCCAAAGTGCACCATCTTTGGGTCTGAAATCACACTGTAAATAATATATGCAGAACTGAAGTCCTTCAGTATATTTATTATTAAATAATTAAGGTAAAGCTGCTAGTAACCACCATCATTGCACTTTTTACTCTTTGCAACTCCCCTCCAAATAGAAATGAAGTCAAGTCAGAATTCCCTGTAAAGAAAAGAAACTAACAACAGCAGCAAAATGCTGTTTATAGTGGATCTCTCACTGTAACTTCAGGCAGAGTCAACTGTAAGGTAAAATATGAAGCCAAGATGGTTTGATTGGTCTATACTTGTCATTTCTTAGGGCTTTATACCGCATTACGGCATCTCATTGCAATTTAGATAATTCACACTAAAGCACTCCTTTTGTAAATGGAATAGCATTTGTCAAAGCAAGCTAACTTATTGTCTGGCGATTAACACACCTGACAGTAATTTTCCGTGTAGCCAGCCAGGTAAATATTTCCTATTACAGCAGTATGTGTTGAAAGATGTGTTAAAACATGCTTAAAATAAGTGCTATGACATTGGGAACAATAGCTTTTGGGTAATTCAACTCCTCCAATTAGAAATTATGCTATAACTACCGAAGTATGTCTGTACAAGACACCCAGCATTGACTGAGCATTTACACGGTTCAGAATACCAGCAGTACAGCTGCATGTTCATAGGTTGTGGGCTATATAGCATTGACAGTAAGCATCGAGTAATGTTTACGACGTAGAAATAAAATGTCCGCGGGAATACTGAATATCATTCCCGGTAGGAAAAAAACATGAAAATGTAACAAAATAAATCAATTAAAATCTTAGCATTACCCAGGATGTGGGTCAGCCAATTTTCAAAAATCCTTGGGGTGACTGGGAGCAAAGTCTTTTTAAGAGCTGATAACAGAAAATAAGATTGTATTTAGTACGTGTGTTGAAATACGCGGATGCTGCTACATGGATACACACTCCTCAGCAATGCATGTATGCATTTAGCCTTCTTATTACATGAAATCCGTACCTGCTCGAGGCTCTGAGCTGAGACGCTGAGGTAATGCTGCTAAACTGACATGTGGCGACTGTAGGTGAGCCCTGCAGCGTCAGATTCATGTAGACTGGCTGCATTTCAAGCTCCAGGAAGCCCCAGGCTCCCTTGCCCCGTGTTTGTGCGACCACTTAATGGCAGTAAACCTCAATATAATCGCCGACGCGCCATTTTTGCGACAAAAGCATGTACGTGCAACATTTTATTCCCCCTGTAAAATTGCGCCTGATTATAACAGCTATTACAGAAGGGGCTGAACAAGCGGGAAAGTTCGCCTTAAAAATGTTCTTCGCGAGATTTTCCGACTCCAGTTTTTTTTTTTTTTTTGTAACATCAGCCAAGTGTAACAGAGAAAAAGAATATAGGCCTATTTTGTCACAAGACGACATTAAAATATTCTCACCTCAAAAGCTAACTATAATTAAGAAATTCTTAAATGCTGCTATCCCAGCCTAAGGTCGGTATTACACTGGGACAAATCCGGGTAAACACGGATTTTATGGGACTTTGGTGGCGCAGTATAGTCTGGAGAGCAATACAATACAGGGCCATACAGTGTTCTGAGTACCTTTCACAATATTTTCAGGAGATTCACTGAGAGTTAAAGTACCGGGGGCCGAATTACCTCATCGTCGTTCGGTGCTAATGAATGCGGTGTATTTAGTCGCTGAGTCTGGCGTTGCCATGTCTGCGACGGTGACATCGGATTCCGTGTTGTAGTGAGAGACACACAGGAATCCCGCGCTGACGGCCAGAACCAATGAGAAAGCGAGCGGGTGACAGCGCGTCTGTGGCCGGCCGCGCGGTAAACACTTCTCGCGCACGGAGGAATTCGACGCTTTGGCCCTTGGCGGAGGTGACAGTTGGGAGGGGTCTGTAGCGTTTCGTAGCTCACAGCAGCGCAGCTATACAGAACTCCCTTTGAGTTCTGTTTATTTTTTCAGAGTCAGAAAGAAAACAAGCCGATGGAAAGATGATGGCAGGCCAAATTATGTCATGGAGGCAACCATGCATTTACTATTTACTTTCAGATAATGAATTGTTTAATGGTTTACCCCTCTGTGTGAGAAGCCTTCAGCTAATACACAAGTCATTGCAAACCATCTGGATATTTACCTGGCATCTATGCTTTTTGAAACATGAGTTTGTTGCCAGTGTGTCCTCCGCTGCATGAAAATGGCACACACATATTTTGGCATGCAACAATACTGGATACAGGAGGGGTAGGCTGGTTGGGATGAGAATACCACAGGCCAACCAGCACAAATATGACAGATTCTACAGCTGAGTCTGGTCAGACCAGCACTGTTTTGTCCCAGCATAAAATGCACTTCAAGCCTGACTAGATAGTGACTTTTTCTCACAAAAAGACATTATTGTAGCCCCAGACGGAGTGTCCAGGGTTACTATGGATTTGTGGTCGTCATGCGTCCGCGTCCTGGCCCAGAAGTACCTGTGCATGAGGGAAACGATAGAAGATAGTGATAAAGGAAGAACAGTATCAATATTATGCCAAATGTTTGCTTTAGAAAACAGATCTTTCTGATCTACAAATTTGAATACCATTGGCTCTGTATAGATGAAGTGGTTGCGACAGAGGACAATGAATTTTTCAGTCACAAGAAAGCATTTTTGGAATTGCTGGATAGATGGTAAGGGCAAGTATATTGAGCAGTTTGTACACGAGGCTTAGCTGAGGAGTTTAATTTATGCAGCTGTTGAAAAACAGGGTTGGGACTCAACTCGCCAATATTCTGAACTGTGTTCGAGGTCGGCTTGCTGGTTAATATTCAATAATTGATCCGGGTGTGCCATCTAGTGAGAGAATAGTGTAACTGCGTGCATAAATAGAGCAGCTCCATGTCCGCTGGCATGAACTGCACAGACGGGTTATGGGTCGGACCGGAACGTAAACACTCGCACGTATGAAGTGAAGACATAAAAACCACCGTTGAAACTAGAGACCACAGAAATTGCGAAACAGTACAAATCTTATTTCAATTGTATTTGATTGTGATTCCACATTAGTTCTTTGTAAATTTTCTTGATGCAAATAAAATTACTTCACTTAATGTCAGGCCTGGCGCTAGAACAGGGAATTGGGTGGGCACAGACACGTCCCTTTATGACAATTAGGATAGTCCTGGCTAGTTCTCAATTATTTTCCTTTATTGAGGCATTTTCCAATTATCGTAATTGGCAACTGAAGACACGGTTTCTCTCCATGTGCGATCTAACAGCGATGAAATCATGGGCTAAATTCAGTAGAACTGAGAATTGGGGTGGACAAAACATCCGTTTTAAACAATTATTAGTCCTGACCTGTTCTCAGTCATTTTCATGATTAACAAAAGGTTCACTCCGAGAGTACTCCACACTTAACAGGTGCTGCTTGTTCTCCCCGATTAGGTCGGACAACAATCATTCATCTGGACCCGTATTTACGGAATTTAAATCAACGTTATTCAAAACTGCATACCTGCGCAAATAGCTTGAGTCGCATGCTTTTTATAGCTTATTTCACTGCCGAGTGCCACTTTTTTCAGTCAATACCGAGAGTAATTTTGAATAACGTTGATTTAAATTAAGCAAATACGCGTCCAGATGAATGATTGTCGTCTTACCTAATCGGGGAGAACAAGCAACACCTGTTAAGTGTGGAGTACTGAGAGCAGGTCAGGACTAATAATTGTTTAAAACGGATGTTTTGTCCACCCCAATTCTCAGTAATACTGAATTCACCCCATGATTTCATCACTGTTAGATCGCATATGGAGAGAAACCGTGTCTTCAGTTGCCAATTACAATAATTGGAAAACGCGTCAATAAAGGAAAATGATTGAGAACTAGCCAGGACTATCCTAATTGTCATAAAGGGACATGTCTGTGCCACCCAATTCCCTGTTCTAGCGCCAGGCCTGGTTAATGTATTCATGCACTCATTATTGTTCGTAATTATGTACGGCAAGACAGGCTGAGCTATAAAGTTACAGTATCTCACAAAAGTGAGTACACCCCTCACATTTCGACAATTAATTGATTATATCTTTTCAAGGGACATGGTTACAGAAATGAAACTTGAACATATTCTAAAGTAGTCATTGTAAAATATGTGTAGCAGTGTAGATTTACTGCACTGTCAAAATAACTGAACAGTCATTATTTCCAAAATGGGTAGCAACAAAAGTGAGCACACACCCCAATCGGTAATGGTCAACCAAGCAATGAAACATGTCTTATTCATCATGTTCATGCTTTTGTCTGTTTCACTGGGCCATATGAGGTTGTGTAACGTGTTGAAGGTTTAAATTGTGGTGCTTTGGGTGCAATGCTCTCATTCTGGTCACTGGATGGTCAACATAGCACCTCATGGGAAAGAACTCTGAGGATCTGAAAAACAGAATTGTTACTGTCCACAAAGATGGTCTAAGCAACAAGATCTGTGAAACCATGAAACTGAGCTACAGCATGGTGACCAAGGTTATTCAGCTTTTTTCCCCCAGACGGGTTCTACTCGGAACAGGCCTCATCAGGGTCGACCAAAGAAGTTGAGTCCTCGTGCTCTGCATCAGGTGCACAAGTTGTCTTCAGAAAACAGATGCAGGAGTGCTGGCAGCATTGCAAACGAGGTTGCAGCAGTGGGAGAACAGCCTGTCAGTGCTCAGACCATATGCCGTGCACTGCACCAAGTCGGTCTGCATGGCCGTCGGCCAAGACGGAAGCCTCTTCTGAAGCTAGCCCACAAGAGAGCCCGAAAACAGTTTGCTGAAGACAACCAGTCCAAGAACATGAACCACTGGATCTATGTTCTGTGGTCTGATGAGACCAAGATAAACTTGTTCGGCTCAGATGGTGTTCAGCATGTGCGGCGGCGCCCTGGTGAGGAGTACCAAGACGAGTGTGTACTGCCTACAGTCAAACATGGTGGTGGCAACATCATGGTCTGGGGCTGCATGAGTGCTTCTGGTCCTGGGGAGCTGCACTTCATTGATGGAATATGGATTCCAACATGTACTGTGACATTCTAAAGCAGAACATGATGCTCTCCCTTCGGAAAGCCTTCCCTTCCTGAAGAAGCTGAAGGTGAAGGTGATGGTGTGACCAATTATGTCTCCAGACCTGAATCCCATTGAGCACCTGTGGGGCATCCTCAAGAGGAAGGTGGAGGAGCAGAAGGTGTCCAACATCCACCAGCTCCGTGATGTCGTCATGGAGGAGTGGAGGAGGATCCCAGCAACAACCTGTGCAGCTCTGGTGAATTCCATGCCTAGGAGAATCAAGGCAGTGCTGGACAACAATGGTGGTCACACTAAATATTGACACTATGGACACAATTTGGCATGCTGACGGTGAGGTGTACTCACTTTTGTGGCCACCCATTTTGGAAATAGTGACTGTTTGTTCAGTTATTTGGACAGTGCATTAAATCAACACTGCTACACATATTGTCCAATGACTAGTCTAGAATATATTCAGGTTTCATTTCTGTAATGTTGCCCCTTGAAAAGATATAATAAATTAATTGTCAAAATGTGAGGGTTGTACTCACTTTTGTGAGATACTGTATGTACGCGAATATTCCTCGGAGGTTTAGTGTAGCCTCTCTTAATGGTAACGCTGGCAAACAGATGCTGATGACCTAGCGAGCCTGTAGGCCTATTGTAATTAGTGAAGGCATAACGTTTGCTAATGAACCTCGCATTAGGCAAACACTAGCTTTGCTAAGCAGTAATTCCATTTAAGACTGAAAACAGTGGCATATCGCATTCATGAACATATGTTTGTCTTTTTAACGTTAAATTTCTATCAAACACTTCTTTGTGTGATTGTTTCACACAGAGAGCAACGTTTTAAAATAGTGCCGAATTAGCTTAGACCTGCCAGTAAAAATGAACAGCCAGGAAAGTTAGCAAGGTTACCTTTTTAAGATTGGGAATTCGTACCATCGGGCTAATTTCAATAACCGGAAAATCGATGGCTAGTTGAACTTCGTTCTGATGATGACACATGGAATGCACACTTGTCCACTCGCTCACTGTCTTTATATTGTTTTCAATGTAGAACATTCACAACATAATGCCGTACATAGTGGGTGAGTGTAGCCTACATTTGGAACGCGGCCGTATTGTAACCAAATCATCTCCATGGGAACTCAGCTGAGCTGTTACAAATCAGCCAATCACAGAGGGCCATGCCAGGACTGGTTCCCCACGCACAGAGAATCGCTGAGTTACTTAGTGAAAGAAATCCTTGCTTGCGCACACCTCAAACTCCTGTTTCTCATGCAAAAAATGTTCATCCTGCCACCAATGTAACCACTAACCACATCATTCAAGGCACGAGACTTTGCTGAGTGCGTGGATGTCTTTTTTATTTCTCTGAGTGATATAATTTTGGAATTACAGCGATCTAAAAACTCTGTTTGCTGTTCTCCCAAGAATGTTTGGGTGATTTTTGAATGGAAAAGATAGAGAAATTCGACGTGCTTCATGTCCTTTGACTGTTCCCTGAGGCAAAACTATGCACTTCTGTGCAACAAAAACTATAGTACTGTGACAACAAATTTTCCTATGTTTTTGTGAAATTTCATTAAGAGGGATTCAAATTTATGGAAGTTAGAGCAATTTAAAATGTATTTTTTCATTCTGTCTGCTCTCAGCTCCCACTCTAGCTGTGACATCACGCACTCTAGCTTTTGCCATTCATTCCAATGGGAAAATTTTTGTCCCTTTTTTGGGAATTTTCCAGACACCAAACTCAACCAAAATCGATAGGCTTCATCCTCTGACCACTGTCAACGTGCATGTGAAATATGAAAAGGATCGAATAAGAATTGCAGTCTGTAGAGCGTTCACAAGAAAATCTTGTCACGACTGCAAATACATAGTACCCCCGGACAATCCGTCCCGGGCTACAAATATACACCGATCAACCATAACATTATGACCACGTGCCTAATATTGCATAGGTTCCCCTTTTGCTGCCAAAATAGCCCTAACCTGTCGAGGCACAGATTCACTTCTAAAGGTGTATCATGTTATCTGGCACCAAGATGTTAGCAACAGGTCCTTAAAGTCCTGTAAGTTACGAGGTGGGTCCTCCATGGATCAGACTTGTTTGTCCAGCACATCCCACAGATGCTCGATTGCATTGAGATCTGGGAAATTCGGAGGCCAAGTCAACACCTTGAACTCGTTGTGCTCCTCAAACCATTCCTGAACCATTCTTGCTGAGTGACAGGATGCATTATCCTGTTGAAAGAGGTGATACCATTTCCACAAAGGAGTGTACTTGGTCTACAACAATGTTTAGGTAGGTGGAATGTATCAAGGTAAGATCCATAATGGCAGGACCCAAGGTTTCCCAGCAGAACATTCCCCAAAGCATCAAACTGCCACCGCTGGCTCGCCTTCTTCCCACAGTGCATCCTGGTGCCATGTCTTTCCCAGGTAAGCAACGCACACGCACCCAGCCATCCACATGATGCAAAAGAAAACATGATTCATCAGACCAGGCCACCTCCTTCCATTGCTCTGTGGTCCAGTTCTGATACTCACGTGCCCCATAGACTGTATAAAAAGATGGACGAAGCTATCATGATGTCACCCATTGGTTTCAGCATACCATAAAAGGAAGCCTCGATTTTGGCAATTTGAATTGCGCCATGTTGTCATTTTGAAACCGGATGTGATTTCTATTGGACGAGAGCGAGAATCAAGATCCGGGGAGGGAGGAGAGGGGTGGATCTGACCGTATCGGACGAGGACCAGAGGATAGCCACGCCCCTAAAGCATATACTGGCTTTATCCTTTATTCTACTCTAGTTGGGACCATAATTTACAAAAATGAACATCATAATATATCGAAGGAGACTTGAAACTTGCTATAGCCACCATAAAATAATGTGAAAAATCATTATTTAAATGAAAAATCAGGTGGGAAAGTAGGGTCATTTTCTCATAGATTCTATAGCATTAAACCGCTTTCTGCAACCACCAATGTCGCCATCTGCTGGCCATTAAATAGAATGCCATTTTACAGTACTTCCGCAAGGGCTTCATTTTTCAGACCAGGGTGCTGCGTCCATATTTTTATACAGTCTATGACGTGCCCATTGTAGAAGCTTTTGGTGGTGGACAGGGGTCAGCATGGGCCCCTTGACTGGCCTGCGGCAACTCATCGCAAACACAACAAACTGCAATGCACTGTGTTCTGACACCTTTCTATCACAACCATCAGGAACTTCTTCAGCAATTTGAGCTACTATAGCTCTTCTGCTGGATCGGACCACACGGGCCAGCCCTCGTTCCCCACGCGCATCAGTGAGCCTTAACTGCCTATAAAGTTGCATTAATATTTCGCCATAGATTTTGTATTGATGATGGGAGAGTCGGACTGCTGCGTAGAGTCTTCTCCAGCACATCCATCCCAAAGATTCACAACAGGATTAAGGTCTGGACTCTGTGGTGGGGAATCCATGAGTGAAAATGTTGTCTCATGCTCCCTGAACCACTCTTCCACAATTTGAGTCCGATGAATCCAGGCACTGTCATCTTGGAATATGCTGGTTCCATCAGGGAAGAAAAAAATCCAATAAATGGAAAAACTTGGTCATTCAGCATACTCAGGTAGTCATATTACCTATTTTTTTTGGGCATATATCATTGCTGAACCTGGACCTGACCGAGTGAAGCATCCCCAGATCATAACACTGCCCCCACAGGCTTGTACGATAAGCACATCACTTCATCCGCCTCTCTTCTTACCCTGATGCGCCCATCACTCTGGAACAGGGTAAATCTGGACTCATCAGACCACATGACCACTTTCCATTGCTTCAGAGTCCAATCTTTAATGCTCCCTAGCAAACTGAAGCCTTTTGTCCCCAATTAGCTTCACTGGTAAGTGGTTTTTCTGAAGTTTACACAACCATTTAGTCCAGTTCCTTGGTTGATATTAGACATTTACACGGTTATATTATGCTTTACTCAGTAAGGGATAGTGTGCAGTGAACCGGTCATTATTGCAAAACAAACCCTGATAGGATGATGTAGGACTCCAACACGATGCGGTCTGGAATTACCCTGAAGGAGTTCAGTTTGCAATAACGATTGGCTCACTGTACATTATCCCACTTGTTACACTGCTAATTACTAAAGAAATTAATTTGACTCAAAATATTGATTAAAATAATTTTATTCATTTAAAATCAATTTTATTTCTACTGCTTAAAAAAAAAAAAAAAAGTCCATGAGATTCTATGGTTGGTCCTGCGTTACGTCCACAGCAGCAGTCTGCTCTTCAGAAATACAACCATAGAATGTTGCTATTGACCAATTAGAATCCAGTATTCAAGTAAGCCATGTACATTGTAATAAAGTCAAGGCATTGTTAATTTTAGATTTATTTGGCCTAGTTAAAACTGCATTTGCTACTTTTATCGCGGCAGTACTAAGTGAACATAAGCTCAGAGATGGCCTTATAAATGAGAATCCCATACAAGTTCTCCACAATGTATAAAATAGCTGCTGTATATCTGTCAGCAGTTAAAGCCTAAAGCACTGGAAGACAGCCAACACCTCACAATTTTAGACATTAACAGCTACTCCACAGCTCAGCTGAGGTAGCCTAAACTTGCAGTGAAGTTCATGACATCAGCATTCTCAGACCGAGTTGTCCGCCCATAGGGGTGAGGGTTTTTTGAGAACAAATTCCGGCAAATTCTGCACCCCATAAACCCCAAACTCCTGCACAGAATGCCTGTTCAAACGCACCTGTTTCTGGAGCCTGTGTCATGTTTTGCTGAAATTCACGGTCTTAATTAACGACAAACTGCTGTGATAACAGCTAATAATTTCAGACTGTTTAATGCAGTCTGCACTTTATAACGCACCTCAGTGCAATCAGGCTTCAACCATTGTGATCATCAAATTGTTAGCCTAGCAAACGCCCCCGCACTCACCACCTGCAAAATATGAGAGAAGGAATAGATGGTGCTGGATGGTCTTGTATATTTCAGCTCTTCCGGCTAATAGAGGTTTTTAAAAGCAGCACTGCTGTAGCGATATAGCCAATCTACCATATATGCTGGTTCAGATTTGTCTAAATGGGGAAAATCAGCTTTCTTTTAGCACAAAAACCCTTTCTATAAATGTATATTTGTGTACAAAAGAGTATGCATAAGAATAGAAGGCCTAAATGATTTTGAAACTGAAGGTGTAAGCAGGTGGAGCGTCAGTTTAAAAGCACCGGGGCGTTCAGGTAGACTCATGGCGAACACAAGCCCAGCTCTGTGCGTTTCGACCTGGACTGCATCACTGGCGGACTGTGACAGGTTTTCCATGGTGGGGGAGAACATGATTGACCCCAGGGGTTTGGCTCAGTGTACTCCGCTAACCGCTATTTCGCTACTTAAAGCTCTCTCCAATGAAACGTCAGTCTTCCATTGGTCACGGGCAAAGCTGGCTTTTAGAGATTAGGTGACTGGAATACAAATATTGTTCTGGCACCGAAAATGCCCAGCATACATAAGGCTATATCATAAATTAAGAAATACAGTGATGAAGGAATGTTGTGGCCCTAAAATGGGGACATAACTAATGAAACAATATTGCTCCAGGCCCTTTGTTTAGTAGCCAAAGTAAATTTTTTTAAGATTTCCCCTCCTAAAAAAAAAAAAAAAAAAAAAAAAAAAAAAAGCGTGGGTCCCAAAATCTCCATTTACTGTCCGTTTTACCTAAACAGCGATGGCCCTGCTTCTAAGGGACTACGAAAAATCCTTACACCCCTGGTGCTCCAAAATGAGTCTTTCTCCAGTAGCAAAAGCTCACTCTCACAAGCAACCAATGGCCTTTTGTGAGGAAAATTGCTCAGGTAGAGATATACGAGGCCTGCAGCGTCCGGCGGCGGCGACCCCTTGCTGGTAAATAAAATTTGATTGATTTGTTGATTTATTGATGAACAAGGAGTGTAAGCCACCGTGTGACAAATTGTTTAGGGGTTGTTAGGTTACTCTCCGGAGTAACAAAAATGCTGTATCACCTCTGGGAGAATTCCGGAATAAACCGCTGTGATATCACCTCAACCCGCTTGTTTGCGCGCCAGCATTCCCAGCGGCCGCCCGCGGTCGCCCGCTGGTCGCGTTTGAGCTGCGATGCCCGCTAGTCTGCACAAACACTGGCTCCACGGCTCCACCGCAGAGATGCAAATATTCCACTGACACGTCCATCTTAAATCTGACAGCCAAGAAGCAGAAAGAATGCGGAGAATGTCTGCATCACCGCGTGGGATTTCCGTGCCGCGGGATAATTACCGAGATGTTCATTCTCCAACCAAAATAACAATAATGAAACTAGCATGATAATTGTCATTTCACTTGTCAGAGTAAAATACAGGCCTGAAGCAATCTGGCAATCAGGGTAAATGAATTCGTTGTATTACCTTCGAACAAGAATTGAGAGAATGCCGCGATGTAGCGAGCGCAAGCCACTCCAGGCAAACGTTTTCGAAAACATTTTTACTGCTTATTGACTTTGTAGGCCCAGTGTGTAACCAATGCTCACGTAGTGCGAAGGCGCCATAATTTACGGCAGACCTAACTGTTTCTGTTTACCAAGACATTAATTGACAAAAGTCAACCATTATCTGTAACAGCTACGTTCGTCAAGAATAAACAAACACAACAATTTCTCCTTGAAGCAGTCATCTTGGATATTTTTATGTCCGTAAAAAGAGGTCGCTTTGGGACAATTGTCTGTCCTGCAGTGTTTGTGAAGGAGACAAATATGACCAAACATGCTCCCCCGGGACACCCATTTCTCTACGTTACTCCGTTGCCCAACGAAAACGTAAACATATGGGGCGCTATCCACAGTCATCGAGGCCCTCAAATTAAATATCAGGAGCGACTTTTTATTGCACTGCTGAGCTGCAAATATTATGTAAGGTCTGACTGACGGGCTAACAGGTTATAGGCCGACGTATAGCACCTACAAAGAGGACGACACATTCCGCATTGAAACAGGCCACTGAACTGAAATTCTCCCGACATATACATGATAAAATTTTTAAAGCGACAGCTTAGACTATATGGGTCTGACCTTAATGAATGATGACTGGCAAGCCAAAATATAAGTAGCCCCTTTAATGCGTCATTAAATCAAGTGAATGCAGCCTACTCTTTAAATTACGACGAGGGCCATTTATGGCAGTTGCCTAAATCAACGCAGCAAACTCTCACAGTATGTTTCTTCTGCAAACTCTCAAATATTTAATGTCATCAACCCCCAAAGTTCGTATAGACCATACACATACAGCCAAGCACAAATCAAATCATGGGCACTCAATATTCTGTTTAACATTTAAAACAAATTTAATCACAAAGAATAGCCTATATACATCTCCGTTTGCTGAAACTGGCCATTTGCTTTTCGTTTGAAATACAAAACAAAAATGTCGAAATTATCGTCCAACCTTCTCCATGAACATCTCCGTTCTGTGTGACTGCCTCGAGGACCAACACTCCGAAGCCAAAATTGGGTGTCATGTAAAAGATATAAAATGGTGCCCCAGCAACACAGAAAATCCAAGAGTACAATACTTTTCAGGCCCCATAATTTTGTTTTACCTAATATACGCCATTCACAATTCCCCCAGACAAACAGACACACACACACACAAAATCAATGGCGTCTTAATCCTCTTTCACACAGACAGACATGCATTTCTGGATCCCTGTAATCCCTAAATATAGTCTGATTATATAATAATAAAGTGGCCTGACCATGAAATTGACGTAAAAATAACAGTGCAAATAAGAAAACCATGCAGCTCAGAAATATACCGCAGGAATTAGCCTGTCACTGGCAGTTAAGAATTTGTAAGCGAGTCACTTATTGACACAAGACAAGCCGTGGTGCCGTGTATCAAATGGAAAACCCAAATAACCACAAGTGGGGCGAGATGGCTGAAGGATAATGGTGGGAAAGTATGATGCAATCGTCTGTACCCTGAAGTCTAGACCTCACTCAGACTAACGAGGTTCCCGCTCCCCTGTGCCACTTTGTAAAGGATTTGTCATTAACGCAATGAAACACAGATCAAGCGAGACAATACAACGGCAACAACCAACCCAATTGTAACGACAGCACAATGTGTGCTCAATAGTCTCTCTCTCAGCAAGAACAGGAAGAATGAAAACCCAGTAACAAGGATGAGGACGACGACGACATGCTGGCCGATGCCAGACTCCGAAGTGTTCACGCAGTAGGGAGTCACAACTACGACGGCAGACGTCTGGGACGGTAAACTGATGCCAAAGTCGATTTGCGCATGCGCGACCCTGAAACTTCTTCTGTATTCTCAGAATCTGCTACAGTAGTAGGGCGATTTCTCGTTCGTCGTGGATCTTCTACGATGGAGCGTGATGGAGTGCAACCAGCCAATCAGCACTTGGCCGCGTCATCAGCACTCAGAGCGTGGTGTATGCAAATATTCGCTCGCACCTCTGGCTTTTTCCATGCATCATGGACATGGATTCAACAACTAAGCCTACTACTAGTAATGTTTTCCTTTGAGTATGCGGCGACTACGTACAACGCGCAGTCAGGTTTATTTCTTCATCCGAGTCGGCCAGTGCAAAACTGCATAACAATTTAGACCTTTAGATCCCATTATTGAAACTTAAATATGAGTTAGCTATTGTTCAGGAATGGCTTTGTCAATTCAAAGCAGCTCTCCTAAAATCTTTAAATTAAAATGACTACATCAATGTTTTAGAGAAACACCACAGAAACAAGATTACCCGCGCGCACAATAGAGGGAGTGCACCTGCAGCTGACGTCACGCACCGTCCCCGTACTCCTTTTGCGAAACTGCACATAAGTCAGACGGTGGCACAAGTGCGGGGATGGTCACAGTTGCTCGCTCACCGGTGTAGATCTTGCACCGTCGTGGTTTGCGAAAACTCCCTACTATTCCGATTCTACTGCCCACTTAGGCAGCGACTATCGTTGCTAGTCAATATCCGCATATTCCCATTTTTCCAAGGTTTGACCACTAGAGGGCACTCAAACGACCTGAGGACCGGAGCCGTATATAGAGAGAGTCTGGCGAACTCGAATCATGGGCGCCATGTTTGCTACCAAGGGCAGATGATTCTACAGCTTAACTCTATGGGCCGGATACAATGGTCGCATCAAAATCGCTAGTTTTAAAATACTAAGAAGACTCAACATGACACTTTGCCTGTAGTATTATCAGGGTCCCTACACATGAACTTGAACATTTGTTCGCATACAAAGAGTTTGCTTAAGACGTTTTTGTTAGCACGGGACCTACCTCGCGTTGTCTTCCGGGTTGTTGCCTAATGCCTGGTACACACTACAGGATAATCGGGCCGATTTTTGCCCCGATCTCCCCCTTCCGATCAAAGCCAGCAAAGGCCCGATTGTCTGATGTTTGCAAACGACATCATGTCCGATTTTCCTGTAGTGTGGGGTGTGTTAAGAGTGATTTTGTCTGGTCCGATCCACTCGGAAGGCCTCGGAAGAAGAGATCGTAAATAATGAACATGTTTAATATTTGCAACTAGAAATCCTGTAGTGTGTGGTGTGCTCCGTAGTGCACACCACACACTATAAGATCAGAAGAGAGATTTTGTGCGATCTGTCTTTTGTTACCATCAAGTGTGGGGTCTCTAAATCTGTGAAGGTTTGAAGAATCCTGTAATGTGTGCCTTAGGTGAGTCCAGTGTTAAAAGCGGTATTTAAGTAAACTCCTTGTACACAAACAATGTTCACAATGCTCGAGTTCATGTGTAGAGAGCCTGGTGATATTACAAGCAAAGTTTCATGTGTCGAGTCTTGGTGGCTTAAAAATAGTGATTTTGATGCGATCATAGCAGTGCCCGAGCGCTCCCATTCGACAGCCAATTGACGAAAGGTTGCGTGTATTCGTGTCTTCGCATTGACTTTGAATGTAATGTGTCGTGCGAGAAAATTCGTTTCGCGTCCAGTGTGCAAGCAGCTTCAATCACATAGCTCTAGTACTTGATAAAAAACCGCTCTGCGTTTCGTCACGCTATTAATATGTAGCTAAACTGAATACCAAGTGTAATGGAGTTAGCACAATGCTACAATGCCTGCAAATTAACTAACGTTTCCATCAAGGCGCAGATGGAAATTACATTTGTCTTCTATTAAATTATGCTTCTCTGTTATGCGATAAACAGAACCTTACACTCTTGGTGTACAAGAAATTACAAGAAATTGATGAAACAAGTTGAGTAAATTTTACGTTTGTTGCGAGCTTTAACTTTCATATGACACGTCCGATCTAGGAAGATCTCAATGCCGCTGGCGTTACAGTAAATGAGCATTTGCAATGTATTCTCCATTGAGTGCGTTTAGTTACATGGACTTCACTATCCCGGGTATGATCGGGTTTTTGGAGAATCCCGTTTTTGTGTTTGTGCATGTAAACATCATATCCTTATTTTAGAAACCAGGATAAATAAATAATTAAGTATATGTACAAATAATTGTATAATTGAATAACTTATTGAATTTAATTACCTCATATTCAACACTTCGCTATGGGGATCACTGGATGAATATTGATTAATGGTAGCAAACATGGCGTCCATAAAACGCATGACCAGCTCAGAACCAATCAGCATAGCGGGATAGCGCAGACGTTCGAACCCCGAGTTGACCAGATTGTCTATATACGGCTCTGCTGAGGACTCTCATTCATTAACTCATCCCTGAGACCAGGGGTGTCAGACTCTAGTCCTAGGGGGGTAACGTAGTGTCTGCTAGTTTTTGCTGTTTCTGCCTTAGTATTAAAAAAAAAAAAAAAAAAAAAAAAAACTGAGAAAAATTTAGGGGATCTATCGGCTGAAATATCTGCAATATATTCACGAGTATGCTTTCATTAGTGCGAAATCACCTGAAAGTAAGAATAGTTGTTTTCTTTACATTAGAATGCCGCCATTTGTAATCAACAAGGGGAGTGGGTCCTCTTCCATGGAGGCTGCCATGTTGCGCCACCATGTTTCCACAGTAGCAAATCACTGCCTCCAAACAGGGCCTTTGGTATTTTTTGCAAGTTTTGCGGCCACCGCAGGCTCTCCTATGCACTTGGAAGGGGAGGATGAGGACGAAGGTTTTCAGTTGGTTGTTATCTAAAATCTAACCACTAGATGGCAATAAATCTTACACACTGGTCCTTCAAAACACTGGGTTTAGAGACGGCGACCCTTTCACTACAAGCACTGTCTGCTTATTGGATAGAGACCACAAAGGCATGTAGACATTGCAACCACCCAGAACAGAAGTTCGACACCCCTTCCCTATATTGTCCATGGCGCTTAGTTCTGGTCAGGATCATGTCTGGATCACACAATCCAACTGACTTATGCAGATAGGCTTGTGAATATGAGGAAGACTCCTTGATGTCAGCTGCATTCTTTGCATAAGCAGAAAGTGGCCAATCACTGTAGAAACAACAAACTAAGACCATCTCATAATGTGAAATATGATTCTGTAATGCATGCCAGGTCACCGATGAACAAAATGTTCGGCAAAGAGGCTTTTTTCTTAATATTGGCTTCTATCACCACAATTTCCCATCTGCAATCAAACAATTCACATGCACACACATAAACACACTCATAGCAATACCTCTCTCAAATGGGACAGGGTACCCAATCATTTCGGACTACAGCTCATGAGGAACCGTGGTCTTGTCTTCGTGGTCTCAACCTCAATTCCACCAGCTGTTTCCATGACAACTACTGACATCTGGGTCCTAGTCTGATAACTAAAATGGTAAAGGGGAAATAAAGGTGGTCAACATGTAAATAATGTATGACTGTTCATCAGTAAGATGGTAACGTTAAGTGGACTAATGAAATCATTCTGCACGTGCACCCCAGCAATGCCAAGGGGAGCAATCCGCAGATCATAGCATCTCTGAGCTATAGAAGCTTTCACCCGTGTAGACCAGTGACCACTAGAGGGCGCACCTAGCTCACTTAAATGCACTTCTGCGTGAAGCGAGAGGGGTTATGTTATGAGGTTAGAGGAGATGAATGAGAGAAGAGAGAGGAGGATACAAGAACATTAAAAAAAAAAAAAAAACACATTCTTCCCTTAGAAATATTGTACCTGAAAATTTCTCCTTCGGACTGGGATGAATGTCTTTGAACTGTGGGAGGAAACCAGAACATTTGCTAAAAAGTAATTCGCTCAGTTAGAGCTCATTAATCGAAAGCTGAGGGATTTGTATAAACTCTGACAGTTGACATCAAACATTAGACTGTTGTCACAGACAGGGAGAAGGGCTGGTTGTGGCATGAATCAATCTGCCAGTAACCTCGAGAACGTACTCCACTGCAGTCACGGCTGTTTCGAGTTAAGACTCAGTGCAGTTATCCAGCTAACTGGGTAATCCTGGTTCATGTAACAAACCAGGAGGGTTTTACACAAAGACGGATTACAGAATAAGATGGACAGCTGGCCTATGTCTCACTCTGGGAACTTGTCCAGGAAATTCTTCAATCCTGTTTTGTGAAACTGGTTGCCAGTTAACAAGGTAAGCCTCTAGACTTCTGGTATAAGAGCTTAAATCTTCACACACTGTGATCAAAGCTGAGGAAAAAAAAACAGCATTCCCTCAGAGTGCATCTCGACTGCAGTGCTGAGACGCACAACGCTTCATCTCAACACAGACTCGAGATCTTTCGCAACTGCAGCTTGTTTTCAATGTTTTTGGAACGACTGTATACAGAAACGGAGCCTCGACCGCCGGCCTGATTGCATCTCATGTTGCACAAGCGCAGGATGGGACGGGACTCCCGGAGCTTCCCGTGATGAAAGCTTTAAACGGTTCCGCAACGCTGCTGGAATGTTCCATCAACATGATAACACTGGCATAAACATGACGGCAATATTTTGAGAGTGTTCAGTGTTTGCTGAAATGTCTGGAAAGTGTTAGAAAGAACATTATCTGCCAGCATGAACTGCAACAAAAACAGCCTGTAAGCAGAATAGCACTCATTATAATTTAGTGATTTATGCGATCGTAAGTGTAAGACGGATGTAAGAATTGACTGTGGTGTGGGCGTGACTGATGAAGCAGGCTGTTGCTAAGGAAAGCTCCTCCCACGTCTCTAGTAAAGAATACACTCCTCCCACTTCTGTGGTATGGAATAAGCTCCTCCCCCTTGCCTGGTATGGAACATTTTTCTGTCAATCATCTGACCTGCTTATTCCTAGATGGTGGAGGCAGGAACACACCCTAGCCAGAACACCAATCATCGCAGATTTCTCTCTCTCTCTCTCACACACACACACACACACACACACACACACACAAAAACAATTTAAAATCTCCAATTAAAATGGCGCACACCTCTTTAGACCGTGCGGGATGGGGGGATAGGGGGGAGGGGGACACCAGTGTTCCTGGACAGAACCCACATGGACAGCGTGCTAACTTATCATCATTACATTGTCACATCCTCTCGTATCAGGATTACTGGCTAGCCCCGCAGGAAATATCCAGGTTGGTCCACGCTGAAGAAGAGTCTATGGAAGACCACAAGCCTTCCATCGGATCTCAACTGTAGAATATCAGATCCCAGTACCTCAGGCCTTCACAGGAATGCAGCCGATAAGTCCCACAGTCAGGGAGTACAGTGAGAGCCAGACATTTGGATTCGGCCATATTCTGACCTGGGAGACCATCTTAACCCTTAGAGCGCCAAATACAAATAGTGTTGCTCACTGATGTAAGATATCAGGGGAGCTCTTTTAAACAAGTTCCCACATGATAGGTTTTCAACAGCGAAAGATATTATAAATTATTTTGAAACTTTATCTCAGTGCACTAAGGGTTAATTGCATGTAGGCCAGTAATGAAAGATCCTAAAAGATCCTGGCGTTCCCCTTCTGTGTGTTCTCTCAGCAGAGTTAAATCAACTCTTGCAGAGTTCAAACCATCCTATCACACACAAACTCAATCATAAGAGTTCAATTAACAGAGCACTATGGGCATTAGATATTGTAAAAAATTGAGAACTGAAGAAAGCATTTTTTGTTGCAAGTATAAAAGTAACAAAAGGTATACAATCATTTTCTATTCACAGTAAAAAAAAAAAATAAATAAAAAAATAAAAAAACATTTTCCGCATGTGAACTATAGCATCTTTAATAACATTTCATTAAAACTGGAGTAAATTCAGTGCAAAATGATTCCAGTATCGTTGATTTTTTTAAACACCACAGAAGAAAATGGGACAGCATTAACCTAAAAGGAAATAAAGATATATACCAATGTATACTAAAAATTGGAGTTCTCAAAAGACATGCAACACACAAACACACCATGCAAGGACCCTACAGAAATACAACAGGAGAACAATCGCGAACAAAAAGTTTTGTCTTGGTGGAACAGCAAGTACAGTAGACGGAAAACAATTTGGGTCATGTGATCATCTCTTTGCTGATTGGTGAAGAGTCCACTGGGTCATTCCATATGAAGTCAACCAAAGTACAAGGATCTTCCATGGTCACCCACTCAGATTTGGCTCAAATTTAGTTTGGGAGTACCTCTATATTCGTACTGAACATATGCAAAATTTTAGGGTCCTACTCAAAGGGGTTTCCAAGATATGGCCCCCCAAAAATGGAAGGCCATGCCAAAGCGAATCGCAAAGGTTAATTTATAGAGATTTTGCAGGCCAATATTTTTGGAACAAATCATAGGTATGGGCTGAAAATTGCTCCTCTTGGTAATTATGGTTCATGCTTTCAGAATCTCTTGTCAAAATTTATCCGTCTCTTTTCATTTTCAAGATATTGGCCTCTCAAATATGAAACTTTATGGAAGGAAATCAAAAATTCAGTTTTCAAGGGCCCCCTATGAGGCCAGGATCTTTTCCAGAGGCTAAATTGTGCTGGATTCCTTCTATTTGAGGACAGGTCTGTCCATATAAAGAAGACTGACTGCATCCAAGGCATAATAGTGGAGTTAGGAGACCCTGAAAAGGGTCCCAGCTGAAAAAGTCACTTTTTTGCCAACTTTGGATTGGCAAGTTCACCATGTGGGCAGTTACCCATGGTAAAGAAACTTGTTCTACCTAAATTTATACATCTTTGCTTTATGTGTTCAAAATTTCAAATTGTTTTCTTATCCCCTTCACTATTTCATCATGCTATCAAATACAGACATTTTCGGGTAAAAAAAGCCAATTATTATCCCCTTTGCTCTGCAACTAGAAGTTTTAAATAGACAGTGCCTACTCATAAACTCAAGTTACATCATTTCCTAATATAATCTGACATCTGACGTGATGTTGCATTCCCTCCCTCAGATCTCCCAGGAATTGCATCATCCTCCGTGGGTTAAAACAATAGGGTAGCTAATTAATGAATTCATTGAAGATTCAGCATGTCTTCTGACGGGTGCAAAATTGGGATTTACTTGGATGAGGAATGCGACAAACATACAAAAGTACATACTGTCACATTCCTCATCCAGGGAAATCCCAATTTTGCACCCGTCAGAAGCGATGCTAAAGCTTCAATGAATTTGTAAAGTACCTACCCATTAAATCATCTCCGGTTAAAACAATACCTGGTTCAAATAATTTTTCAGCTGGGTTCATTTTCAGGGTCTCCTAACTCCACTATTATGCCTTGGATGCAGTCAGTCTTCCTTGTTGAGATAGACCTGTCCTCAAATAGAAGGAAACAGCACACTTTAGCCTCTGTAAGAAATCCTGGCCTCATAGGGGGCCCTTGAAAACGGAATTTTTTTATTTTCGCGCATAAAAAGTTTCATATTTGAGAGGCCAATATCTTGGAAATGAAAAGAGATAGATAAATTAATAGACAAGAGATTCTGAAAGCACGGACCCAAATTACCCTGGGTAGCAATTTTCAGCCCATACCTACGATTTGTTCCAAAAATATTGGTCTCCAAAATCCCTATGAATCAACGTTTGCAATTCGCCCGCAATTTTTTGGGGGGGCCATATCATGGAAACCCTTTGGAGTAGGACCCAAAAATTTTGCATGTGTTCATTATGAATATAGAACTACTCCCAAAATAAATTTAAGCGAGTCGGAGACCCGGGGACCTCTGGTTGACTTCATATGGAATGACACCACTAAAGCAGGGTCTCCACTGGACCTTCACCTGTGACACAAGACGTCTCATTTCCCCAAATATTAGTCAAGCATTGCATTGATCGTTGATTCAACTGAGCAAGATGGCTCTATTTTATTGGCTAGAACAAGTCAAGGAATGGCAGCACTGTCAATCACATGCTTCTTACAGCCAATAAAAAAGACACTTGCCCCACACCAGGGTTGGGTTCAATTACTTTTCAATTACAATTGATTGTAATTACAATTACAATTACTTTCTGGAAAGAATGTTCAATTACAATTACAATTAATTTTCGATAAAAAAAATCTATTAAAATTAAATTACAATTACAAAAGTAATTGATTACAATTACTGTAATTGTAATTGAAAAAAGTAATTGAACCCAACCCGACCCACACGTTTGAATTTCATGACAGTCAGGTTTTACAAGCTGCACTCGAATCAGTCAGTGAGTGATTGTCGCAGGTCTGGACATGTTGAGGTTGACGAAAGCTCCAGTGTCAGATATTGTCTCTAAAACAAGTTTCCACCGAAAGACCAGAGAGGAGTGCTAGAAGCCATCAAGCTCTGAATGTGACCAGGTTATTGATTCTAAATAAAGGCACATCTTTTTCATCTAACTGATCCTTTTTCCCCCAAATAATTGGCCTCTCCCCCTGTGGTGGGAAAAATATTCTTAAATACTCTAAAATCAAGGTATCACCATAATCACAGTTCAACAGAAAGAACTGAGCCAGGCCTTTAAAACTGCTGTAAGAAAAGTAGCAGTGAAAAGGCAGAAACTCATAAATCTGTCAGAAAACCTGATAAAAAAGCTCCTACAAGCCACTCAAGGCCGACTAGATGAGCTAATCTTCCGGAATGACCATATCAGTAGTCAACCAGCAGGCGGTGTCACTATTTGGGCATGCGCACCCGAGTGTTCATGAACCATCTATGGCCCGAGATAACTTACTGAACTTCAGGTGAACCCAAGGTTTGGGAGGCTCATGTAGGGTCTTTGAGCGTCCCTGGGGGCCTAAAATGAATTTACACTATTATGTAATGCCAAACTTGTTACCAAGGGTGTGGAGGGTTGCTATATGACCATGAACCGATCAGAATTAATAATGTTGGATAAGGTAGAAAGAGTCACGTTTAATCCCACCTAAAGGAACGTGCCAAAAGGCCAATAAATATGAGGGTTTGGACAATCGGAGGTCAGTCGGCGTGGGGTGATTGATGAAGAATGAATGCTATGTGGTTTGCACAGACCAGCCTGGGTTTTTGCGTTTCATCTGGATGGATTTACAATAAACCCAATCGCATCGGACTCTGGAGAATGTGTCCAGTTTTTGGAGATAGATTTACAAGGGTCAGCGGAACACTTTATCCACTTGCTCGGACGAAGTTTTGTTTTCCTACGACACCCCATCACATTTACAAAATTACAGTACGTCGAGTTTTGACAATATTTTTGCGAAAAGGAATAAGTCAGTGTATATTAGTTTTTAAAAAATACTTAAGTTTAAAAACACAGGACTGCTCAAACGGTCACTGGCCTAGTCGCACAGAGCAACAAAACAGAAGACCGCGAAAACTGGAATTATTGCCGCTTGATTCTCAGTGGTGTCTCACAGTTGATAAACTCATCAATCCCAGAATTCCACAGTCCCGGGATACCTCTGGAGTTGATTTGCTGCTCGTGGCAGGCTTTCAGTATTCCGCTCAGCAAGAGGGAAACTGCAGGGGACAGGGCAGCTCTTATGACCTCACAGTGACCTCTGTGATATCACTTCTGGGCCTTATTGCAGTACTCTGGATAATTGTGGCAGGCCTTCTGTAAATCTTTTATGAATCCTGGAACACCTGTCTGAAGACACACAAATAGTCACACATAAGCGCGCATACAGACACACACACACACACTCTTACATGCAGGGGGTGGACAAAACATTGGAAGCAAAGCCTACCACAGCCTGCGTCTCCAGACGCGACAGCACCGCTCATTGAAGCCTTAAACCTACCACAGCCTCGGTCTCTAAACACTCACAAAACCAGGGCTGAGTGAAATGGTCCGGCTCTTCTAGGAAACATAACCGGGACAAACATCTGCTTACAATCAGGAGCCCCGAGGGCATGTTGGGACGGTCGCCATTTACGCAAGCAGGGTGTCAGCTGGACTGTGCAAATGGTGGGGGGGGGTTTGTGACCCTACGCGTGTACTGGGCACCCCGCCCTGCCCTCCCCCCCCCCCAAAATAAATCTTTCATCACCTTTCACACCCCCGAGCAGCGATGAAAATTAACTCATCAGATCGAGAGCTTTGCAGCCGTGTTAGAGTACGATTCAAGGAAGTTCCTTGTTTGATATAATAAATTTAATGATAATAAATTTAATTTATATAGCGTACATATATCTCGAAGTTCATGGCACTTAACAATAAAAATGACTAAAACAATAAAATTATTAATTATTAATTTGATAGGTCCAGTCATTATGGCTGCCCATTTGCTAATGCAAATGCCATATATTAAGGATTTTCCCAATAAAAAAATGTTACAGATGTCAACAATCAATATTAACACTCAATACTGTCAGTGTACTGCTGTCAGAAACTATATGAGTTCAAGATTTTAAGCTGCAATTCTGGTACATGTTTTGAGTTAATTACAGATAAACTCACCTTAGCTGCCCAGTTGACTAGCCAGGATGGGATCATGCCTCCTGGGTTATCAAAGTAATTCATGAACACTGCAAAGAGAGCACACAAGCACGCATGCACACACACACACACACACACACACACACACACACACACAATACTGAATACTGCGGCTACAGCACAAAGAAACCAATACGAGCGAATTCAAACACCGCACACACACTGGGTAGATCCACCAAGGGCACATTATCAAAAAATTATCTACGGCTGGCATGAATAAACATACACAGGTGAATTCTGGAACTTTCTGAATCCAGTGTGCACTTAAATACACCAACACACTACTTAAACAACACCAAAAGAAATTTAAGAGGCAAAAGTCAAGATTAAGAACCAGTGTTTAAAAGAGGGGGACTCCATGCTACATGCTCGCCATGTGATGACAATGAATAGAAGTAAACAGACAAAGCGCTAATTAGCCGTTTTAAGCTTGGTCAAGTGACATTCATTCAATGTTATCACAAGGTCAGTATATAGCATAGAGTGCCCACTTATGAGAGTGCCTGTGATTTCAAATGGACAGAGGGGACAGTATTTTCAAAAGCTCTCACTCCTGGTTCCCGAAGCCTTGTCAGTCTCCAGAGCCAGGCTCTGCTTGTAATCCCGGACCCGAATGATCCCGCTCTTCTCCGGGCACTGAGCGATGGCTCTGCTCTGGGCCAGAACCACCCAGATCTTCCTCCCCTCCATCTCCAGCTCTCTCTTCTCCCGCACGTACACATACTGAGGACGCGGTCAAAGAACCCAGCGGGCGACGGCTGTGTGTGTGTGTGTGTGTGTGTGTGTGTGTGTACGAGTGTGTGTGTTTGTGTGAGAGAGAGGGTGTGTGCGTGTGTGCGCGTGTGTGTGTGTGGGATTGTGCATGCATGTGTGTGAGAGTACCTCTGTGCGAGTAGTATGAGTGTGCATGCCTGTTTGTGTGTGTGTGTGTGTGTGTGTGTGTGTGTGTGTATGTGTATATGAGTGTGTGAAAGAGAGCGAGCGTGTGTGTGTGTGCACGCACGATTGTGCATGTATGTGTGTGAGAGTACCTCTGTGCGAGTAGTATGAGTGTGCATGCCTGTTTGTGTGTGTGTGCGCCTTTGTGTGTGTGTGTGTCCGTGTGTGTGTGTGTGTGTGTGTGTATGAGTGTGTGAGAGAGAGCGAGCGTGTGTGTGTAAGAGAGATAGCATGCCAGTCCGTTGGCCAGTGTGTGAGTGCGAATAAGCGTGTGTATGGGTGCGTGAGAGTGACTGTGTGTGCGCGCACGCGCGTGCGCGATTGTGCATGTATGTGTGAGAGTACCTCTGTGCGAGTGGTATGAGAGTGAATGTGTGTGTAATGTATGAAATGTGTGTGAGTGAAAGGGTGTGTTTCTGTGCATGGACCAGTGTGTGAGTGCATTTGAGTGTATGTATGGGTGCAAGTGTACTTGTGCTTCAGCGTATGAACGAGTGGGCGCACATGCCTGCGAATGTGTACCTGTGTGTGTCCGTGTCAATGTGTGTGTGTGTGTGTGTGTGTGTGTGTCTGAAACAATAGGTGAGGCAAAAGCCTCAAAAACAAACTGAACAGATCAAATCATCCGTCCTTTTTTTCAGACCACTGCAAATATAAATGAGGAATTACGGTGCATACACAATGACAGATCTAAATTGTGTCTCATTATGCGGTACCATTTGTTTTCTGATTTTTATCGTTTGTGAGGATACATCTCTGTTCGACAGTGGGAACGGGAACTTCACCTCCCAGTAAATCGCTGTCTGCCCGTCACAGTCCCGCTCATACAGCTCTGTCGAAGCAGAAACAAGCAAGAGTCATCAGAAGAGGGCACATCCCCTCAGCCCCCGCAATCTAACCGCACAAAGCCCAAAATGTCAAAACGCACCAGCCTAGCATCTGAGCACTTACTTAGCAAATGTGCAAATAAACATGACGCAATTCATTAGCAAAGCACACCGTCTCAGCTGCAACACAGCCGGGAGGCAACAGAGACGGTACCGACATACGAAATCCCTCCCATACACACACACATGTGCGGGCACACACAGTACACAAATATACTACACACACACACATACACACACACACACGGCCATGTGCTTTTGCTCTCCCAGCCATTAAAAAGTACACACAGAATACTTTAAAGATATGGTTCTTATGTTCTTAAAATCCAGCTAAAACTAAGTTAATGCCACGTGGATTTAATTTGAATTCACCATCTGTATCTGTTTAGCTTTGCTGCCACAAGGAATATGGATCCTTATGGTTTGTGCCCTTATGCCCATAGATTATATAGTAAAATACTGTAAGCCAGCTGAAGTTAGGACCACAGATTGACAGGCTTACCCAGGTCATGTTAGTACACACGCAGGCCTGGAACATAACAAAATATTACGTTACAGGTCTTTGGCAGAGATTCTCAGCGTGAGCTGTGTACAAACCCAAGTACACATATGCAAGTGCATTAAAAACATCATAAATCATACTAGATGTCATCACCGAAGATGAAGAACTGTGAACCATTTTGTGCTTCCGTGTGCAGTGTACTGTACTGATTTTGCCATCGGCACCCCATTACACATCAGCAAAAGAGGCAAGGCAAAAAAAAGGTAGATTTTAATCCTCTCATCTTTTAATATTCTAATCTTATATAATTTAAAAATGCGTGTGCCACAATCATTGGCACCCCCAGAAATAAAAATCTTAAAGTATATTCTCGTAGATATTTTGTTTTTTTGTTTTTCCTTTTTTCCCCCCTGAAGTTCACCACAATGTTTAGGGGAACTTAAATGGTCAACCATGTCCACCTTTTTCCCTGAGGCACAAACATGAAGCGACACACAGGCCAATGTCCTTATGTCATACACGACCATGGATAAGACTAAATAATACTGTGATGATGTAAAACAAAAAAATTGTCAAGCTTCGCACTTGTGAAAATGGAGAGCAGTAAATTGCAAAAAAAAAAAAAAAAAATTGAAAATTACAATTTTGAATATTGGGGCAATAATTACAGAGTGTAAGGCAAATGGCAATATTAAAAATCTGCCTGGAGGAGGACGTGCTCCCATTTTGAATCCAAGCACTGAGGAGGATGGTAAGGGTGGCAAAGCAAACTCCATGTAGTCACTGTTAGAGAATAGGAGACTTGGTGTCTTAGGGTCAGAAAGTCTCCAAAACTACGATCAGACACCATCTATTCGGCAACAAGGTGTTGGAGAGTGTTGAGAGGGAAAAAAAAGCCTTGACTGCCATCAAAAAACAAATTCATGCAGCTTCATTTTGCCCTACAGTACTAAAGGTTCCAGCAATTTATGTGGTTAGATGAGATCAAAGTAATCCTCTCAAAAGAAAAACCGTAAATGGGTTTGGCACAGAAACAAAAATAGCCATTCCGTAAAGAACCCCATCCCCACTGTGAAGTATGGTGGTTTATCGTTGATTTTGTGGAGCATATTTTCCTCCAAAGGCCCAGCTAAAGTTGTTACAATTTACAGTACTGCGGATTCCATCAAGTTCGAGCAGTTTTATGAAAGCTTAACTCTCTCTGCCATGAAGCTAAACAGGGCTATGGCAGGACAAAGAGCCAAAGCATGCATCAAAACACAAACATGGCAAGTTAATGAATCACAGAATTAAGGTTTTGTTATCTGAGTCCCATGACCTAAACTCAATAAAAATAAAAAATAAAAAAAAAACCTGTGTAACGAGTAGAGGAAGGACCATAAATGCGGATCAAGGAATCTGAAGCATCTGGAGAAATTCTGCTTCAAGGGATGGCCTCAGATTCCTCGCCATGTCTTTCCCAACCTCATGACACGCCAATTTTGGCAAGGGAAGGCTGTACAAAGTATTTATATGAAGGGGCTCCAATAATTGTGTAAAATATTTGAGAAAAATATTAGTTTCATGATGGTAAATATTTTATTTAAATCATTGTATTTCAATAAAAGGCCATTCCTTTCATGTTTTGAAATAAATATCAAGCAAATAAACAATAATAGCATTAATTTGTAAACCTATTCGTTCATATTTACAGGGATGCCAATATTATAGTAAGGCATGGTAATCTGTGGGCTACAGACAGAACACAGGCTAAAATCTACGCATGACGGATGCCAGCAGGGTGATTTTTAAGAGGCGTCAGTTACACCAAGAAAAAAACACCAAGTTTTTAACTCAAATCTAACTACGTACTGATGAGTTAAATTCAAAGTGTTAAAATCAAGCCTTTCAACAACTGACGATATTCACCATTCTGCCATTCAAGCCATTCTGCTCACATACAAAGTCTACTCTAACTAGAGTCATGGGATATTAATGCATACAAGATGCTTGGGTAAGGGATGCTACCACGTCCAAACAGGATGGGTTCACAAGCTACAGTAGCCTAGCTATGATTACCTGCGAAACATTTTACAGGTACACTGAAGGTCAGCATGAAAAAAGTCAGAAGTTTTCGTTAATTTATTTTTGTCCCACCGTAATAGAACATTGAACTGCCAGGATTAAAGCAACATACATCAAACTGCAACACCGAAATTTTAATTTACAAGATCCACACAATATAAAATGTGAATCAATTCAGGCAAAGGGTCGTGGTGACAAAACTGCATAAGAACTTAGCAAGTTCTTATTCAGTCACATGATCTCAATCCCCACATGTTAACCGCTGAGTTTACTGACCTTTCACGTAAGTGTCCCACTTTTGTCGATAGGGCAAGTCCATGTAGACGTCGACACACAGCTCCGGGCCGCAGGTGGGGAGAACACCGAATACCTTGTACTCATAAAGACCTGTCTCCTGCGGAATCGCATTAAAATCATCATTTGCAGTAACTCGCATTTGAGTATTACATCACAGCATGCATTCTTTGAAACTTACAAGCTTCGCACATTTCATCGTCTTGCGAAACATTACAAACTACCCACACGCTTACATTGATCGTGTAATAATTATTTCCTTCATTAAACAAAGAAACACACTACAATCCTTCACAGTGCAAAGCTGAGCGAGGTGCTTAACACATCGGTTGATGCTGATTTTACCCGACGATGTCCCTTTAAATGATCATGGCGTACGCTGCGGGCAATTTCCGCATTCTGAGAAGTGAACCCTTCAGAATTTGAAAGGAATCACAATATTGCGAAAACCAAGATTTGTCACAATTCCGTTTTCATTTGAATGAGTGGTGTTCATTTAATATTTCATGCCACCATCAAATTCTAACTCAATTCTCTTTTGTCAGCGCACCGAATAACTTATAACCAAAACCTTTCCGATTGGCAAGCGTTTGCATTGGGTTACGAATATGACAGCGGCAGCAAGCAAATATCTTCACAATGAATGAAATGTCGATATGAGTTTTAAATATTAGAAGCCAACTGAAACGTCAAGATTGATGTTTTGCCGCGGTGAAACTATTCGTCGTGGTGACCGTATTAACGTGGGTATTTGACTAGCAACGTTACCGAAATAGCAACTTCTGATTTTACCTTGTCATACAGTCGGTAGATTTTAACGCCCATCGTTTCTGTGAAAAGCTCCCATCCTTCCACCTGAGGTTCGTCCAGCTCTTTCCACGCTTCCTGAAACTGTTCTTCGCTGAACGGCAGCGACATTTTCTGGTGCTCTTCCCGATTGCGGTCCCTTGGATGGAGGAGGCGAAAAGTGAGAATGCCACAGCGGCGACGCGCACCTGCCAGCAGTGAAGGGTCCTTCCACAGTATTCTGGATAACACGCGTCGTTTCCGCTACAAAGCTAACTTTACTTTCATTTCTTTTGAAAATTTAACAAAATGAGGGCAAATAGCTTCCCTACTGACATCCACTTTCATTAGGAGATTGTCAGCACTGTCACTGCAAGAATAGCAACATGGAGGCCAAATTACCAGGCAATTCTGAAAAATGTTAAAACAAACATTGTGTACCAAAAATATGCAGTTCTAATATTTCGCCTCAGTAACGATGTAGATTTCGTTGTCTTTAATATTAAATTTAAATCTGAAGAGTTCAAAGTAGTAGGCCTAATACTACCGAGGAGTAAACCTTAACCTGACATAAACCTGACCCTCTGAGTTTATAAATTGTCTTAGCAACATGCAAAACACTTAGGAATGACTATGGTCATGACTGATGGAAATTCCAGTTTGGTTTTCAGCTGGTTTCTGTGTTGGCCCACTAGCTTTTCGGCTGGTTTGGAGATGGTTGAGCTGGCAACAAAATGCTTGTCAGAGTAACCATGCTGGCACCAACATGTCCAGTTTGTCCGCCAACTTGATAAAACAATGATCAAATTCTTGATTCACTGGCTCCTTTCCTCAACCTACATCTGAAAATCTCCTTTTGGAATACAGTCTCCATCATGAGGTCTGCATACTAGATGAAATTTACAATGTTAGTATGGCTGAAAGTGCCAGGCAAACGATACAGATTCGTCCCTGTAATATCCTTTGCATGGATGAGACAAACTGACAGTATGAGAAAGAAGTAGAGAATTTAACTATAATTTCTTTGAACTCTCAACATACCAAATGACGTTTAAAGTAAAATGAACAAAACATAAAAATAACCACACTCATTTGAAAAAAAAAAAAACCCATTTCGGCAACTAAACCCATTCCCTCACCGTTATCCAACTGCAAAACAGCTCGCACCTTCCTCCACTGAAAGAAAGAGAGAGAGAGAGCACCTGTTCTGGAGCCCTTTATCATTCAGCATAATGGTAACTTGAGCCGCAGTGCTAAAGAGTTGGTACATATTCATGGAGGTCAGCAACATCCCCTTCCATTTAGTCATCCCCACAGAGCACTTGGAGCTAGCAAAACTTGTCCTGAGGACCCAGGAACCAATCAAACGGGAAAGTCGACAGACTGTTTATACTCCCACAGTACAGTGAATTTATTAGCACTTTGTTTATCAACTTGTCGACAAATTAACTTTATTTGAAAGCATACAGTATAATGAGAGTAGGCAACTATGCACTCGACTTTTTTCTCCAGTAAAAGCTGGCAGATGAGCATGCTTTTACAGCATTTCTAGGGCGAAGTCAGAAACATCTAAGATTTGGCCATTTTCAAGGATCAAAACTCAACTTGTTATAGCGCAATATAAAAATCCTAATCAAAATCCAGCCTTACTCTACACTGTACCATTGGATACAACAGACAGGTAATGCATAGGCAGAAAAAAGGGACGAAGTCCCTCCAAGTGACATAACTTCACACTCCTTTAAAAATCACATTTCCCAAAAAAGAAATCACACTGTATGCCAACGTAGTAGCGTCAACTTAAAAATATGAATATATTATACATATGACATCACATGCCCTCCACCAATATTGGCAGCCTGAGCTACAAAGGTTATGGAATAAAATGTGGTTGTTTATGTTGATCATTCCAATCATATTTAAAATAACAAAAATCTAACCTTGAAAGTAAATAATTCCTCTTTTTTTGTGCCAAAAACGTGCCACAAACATTGGCAACCCTTAATCTAACAAACATATTCCCATTCATATTTTACTTTAAGTTCAACATAATAATTAGGAAAAATGAAATAGTCACCAATGATGACTTGCTTTAACTTGTTAATGTTATTTTGGAGAGAGTTGTGGATGTTCTTGGTGTGGTGCTCTTGTTTCTAGGTGAGATGGCGGGTGTAGTATCGCAACAGAGCATGAGAAACTGGAAAAGCAGGACGGAGTCATCGGAAGATGATGCATCCCCCCGGCCCCCGCAAACTAATCTCAGAAATCCCAAAATATCAAAAGGCACCAGTCTAGGACCTGATTAATACGCACAGCAAGTTTCCTCAAAAAATAATATTGAATGGTATTCGAGTTCTGCCCCGGAAACAAAATGATTACACATGGACAAAAGCACGAACATAGTGATGACAATATCCCCCCTGCATTATATGCCTGGGGGACACTAAAAACTAACATCAGACTTACTGGTCTTGTTGTTGTTCACTAGCAACAGATCAACACTTATCAAAAAGGTATTAAGAAGGCAAATCATAAAACAGATTTGAACTGAGTTAGCGCAGACTTACCATTCACTTCGGCGCAGAGTGTAGAGCAGAATTCAGGCTGCCAGAAATGAACAGGGTCATTTAGTCCATCCATCTATTACCTAAACTGCTTTTTCCTCGCAAGGGGAGCTGGAGCCTAGCCCAGCTGACTATGGGGGAAAGGCAGGGACACACCCCGGACAGTTTGTCAATCCAACGCAGATGGTACACGCCATTCACTCACACACTTATACCAACAGGCAATTTGGAGCCTGCAATTAGCCTGACAAGCATTTATTTGGGCCGTGGGAGGAAACGGAAGTATCTGAAGGAAGACCCACACAAAGTCCGCACAGAAAGACCCCGGGACAGATTCGAACTCACAACATTTAGGATGCGAGGTGGCAGTGCTGCCCAGTGTTATTACTCAGAGGACAGTGACGTGGCATTCAATTTTGATTCCATCATACTCTGCCACTGAGTTTGAGGGGATGCACAGACAATGCAGCTGAAGTGTAGACTGTCAGTTTTAATTTGACGGCGTTTTTTCCGTCCATATCGGATGAACCATTTAGCACAGTTTGTGTCCCTATATAGTAGCATCCTATTTCTGGCGCATCAAAAAACATTGGACAGTTTATCATCCCTTTCTGCTGGAGGTACCATAGAGAGCTTGCAATTGTCAAAGCCCTTTGTTGGGGTGAGCCTGAAGTTAACTGAAACTTGATGCGGCGGCTAAGCTAAACAAGAGCCATCAGGAAATGGCATATCCCCCCGGCCCCACATATTGAAAGAATGAAAATGCCACCAGCTCCGGAAACAAACTATACCCCTTGAAATTCTAAGTTCAAAATGTTTCCATGGAAACCAGAAAAAGTACAAAATTCATCAACTTCGGATCAGCAAAAGGCAGCAACTTAGGTCATGATTAATGTACACACCAAGTTTTGTTAAAAAAAATATTGAACGGTTTTCAAGTTATGCTCCAGAAACGGAATGTTCACAGACAGACGGACGGACAGACAACCGCACCCATGACTATATCCCCCTGCATTATATGCCGCGGGGATAAAAAAAGAATGTAGAAAGGAGATTCATCTTGGCATCCACACAATAATGGGTTGGGGGTTGGCTGAGCCTACATGAGTTTGGAGGGGAGTTTGAATGCGAGCTGATAAAAATGCGCGATGTTCAGACAGGTCCTTTCACCCATCGTGGCTTGATACTCAATTATCATGCTGGGCCAGAACTCTGAGAGGGAGGGGGATGGCGTTAGTGCCTTTTTCCGATTCTAATCGACCCCCCTTCCTCAAAGCGATGGACTTGGGCCCGCTATACCATACAATTCCAGACAGCTAACCCACCCTTTCATGTCTATCAGGTTTAAAAAAAAAAATTTTAAAACTTGCCAATAGGACAGGACTGTCTCGAGCTGGCCTGACCTGTTTAGACCATTAAATCATCACGGCTTTACTTAAGATCGGGCCAGTTGTGCTCCTGAAGGGTGAGCCGACCTGAGAGCCAGGTCTCATCTCGGCAAACGTAACCCATAAAAAAAAAAAAAAATCGACAAACAAACAACAAGCCGTTGCCTGGGTGACATCTCATGTATCTTCCCACTTAAAACTCTATGTCCCTGGTCCTCAAATCACAGCCTACGAGGTCCGAGAACTGCTGGTTTTCCACCCTCCCTTTACCTAGGAGTCAGGTGTTAACACAGTCTGGCCAATCAGAGGCACTAACTGTTCATTTACTTGCCTGGGATAACAGAAAACCTGGGCAGGCTTTGGATTCGAGGTCCAGATTTGAGGATCCCTAGTCTAAGTGTTACTAGCACCAGGTGCTAACTGGGCACTGTCCCCACAGACACACTGTCCCTGAGCACATAAACCACCATTTCTGGGAGTGCTCTGAGGCCAGGCGGGTCTGAAGCCTCGCAGTCTCCCCCATCTCCCCAAACAGGTTGCTACCAACGTCCTTCCTGACAGCTGAGGAAGTCCTCCATGGTCTGCCGGAGTGTTGTAAATCCATTGAAAGCCAGCGTCAGTCGAGGATCATCAATACAGTTATGCAGGCTCTCTGGATAACCTGGAGCATCAAGATCAACCAAAAAACACTGGTGGACCTGGTCACTCTCTGGAGAAGGATACAAAGCGTCCTTCACTTCCTACATATGTCAAGGTCTTTTCTTCGTTTTCTTTCGAATATTTCTAGCCTACCCGATGGTTGGAGTGTGAACATGAAATGGCGGAAGGAAAAAAGGTATGTGAAATATGAGGCGATAGAAAGAGCCCCCAGATTGCCGTCACAGGCAGCTGAAAAAAAAAAAAAACCCAGCATGCATTTTTAAGAATCTTTAATATTGACATCTGATCAGGATTGAGTCAGAATTCTTTAGTATTAATATTTCTTCAGGTAGTGTCTTTAAGAACCAGATCACAATACCTGGATCTTGCTGAATCTGAAGAGTTTGTTTCCAAAACGCAATATATCCATTTTACTCATTTTGAGTAAATCAGCTGTTTCTATGCTGGCGCCTATTGCATTTTATAGAAAAACACAAAGTTTGACCATGACAAAATACTACTTATAGTATGAATTTCTAAAAGCAGATTTCTGCACCATGTGTAAGAAGCACAGGGCTATCCCCATTGGATTTTGGAAACAAAGTCTTCATATAAATAATGTCAAACATGACAACTAAGCATCTTCAGTTTGAGCACCTTATATTTCTTTCAGTGTAATAAGTCGGAAGCCGCACATCTTTTCATGGATAAATTAATTCAAGTTATATGCAAAATTCTGGTCCCTAAGCATCAGTGAATTCTTTTATTAGCACCCAAACAATGCAAACAATGAGCAAAGTCACACTGGGGCTCCATGTGTATGTGTGTTCCTCTGCTAAGTATCCCCCACTGAATCGGCAAGATAATTCATCAGGGCGCCCTCCCCCGCACCCCTTTTCAGGAAGATGGGAGTGAACGGCTGAGCTGTCCCGAAGGAAGCGCGTGAACCAGACACCCAATGAATGAGATTCAAATTCCTGCTCCCCGGCACGGCCAGCGCGAGTGTACCCCGACACCGCAGGAAAGCGAGGAGCTATTTCAAGTCCCTGTCAGAGATTTATGCTGCAGGTCTTTTGTATTGAGCTTCGGTCGTCTAGCCGTTTTTTTCCAGTTTAGGAATAACAAAATCTGTAATAGCTTTGAATAAGCAGGACAAAACATTATTTTAAAGTACGAAGAAAACCCGTTATTTTCTCTTTCGGGGGGACGATGGGCGGCACTCTTCAAGTCAGTACACACGCGTGAGGTGAGTGTTTGTTTTTGCGCTAAATTCGCCTAAATTGCCGATGACTATTAGAATTGAGCGACGTGCCTGTTGAGCTGTGTGCCTGGCTAGCAGTGTCACTGCAAATTTCAACAATCAGAATATGCTGTATTTACTGACAGTACATTGAACGTGCATTTTCCTTGTCAATCCATATTCTTCTTCCTCGTATTCAAGCCGTTAAATTATATGAATCGGTTGGCAGTCGAAACTTTTTGGGATGTGTTGGAATTAAAACCGATTCCAGCTGATTCAAAGCGTATTAAATAATTTGATCATCATTAAACCGGGTCGCAGCGCATTTTCGTTGTTGGTGTCGCTGTATTCTAGTGATCAATAACTTGGAGTTTAAGCACTAATTTAGATAGCAGTATCTCCACGTTTCCATCATGTGTCTGATCAGCTGTGTCCGTGCACGGGGAGACGGCGAACGTCGTGTGATGCGTGTCGAATTCAGTCCAGGTCGAGGCATCTGTACGTCAGCGAATCTCAGAAGTTATCAATGATTATAGGATTTCCTAGATCTAATACATGTTTGTTTGCTGCCACCCAAATACAAATCTGTGATTTGCAACAGAAGGAAAAGGGTGAGGTAATCCGATAATTTTCTGGAAGCAACATCAAGGACACATAACATCTGTATCCAATGCCAAAAACACTGAGCATAAACACAGGGGGAAAGGCGGCCAAGGCTCCTCCACTTAAACTCCCTCCCATCCCAAATCTCACTCTCTCATACACACAGAGGCATGTGTGCAAACACAAACACACACACGCAGTCAGCACGTTGTTCTGAGAAAGACAACCCGCAACTGATTAAAGCGCCAACAAGAGAACTGTTTGATTCCGGACTATATCTCGCTTTATGGAATTGCGGTTTCCGGCGCGTGGATTGCCCCTTTTGAGACTGTCAGTCAATCTGATACAGACACGTACGGGCTGGGGCGGGGAGGACGGGGGGTTTATTTCATGAAGCGGGATTAGCTGGTCAGCTGTAAAGTAAAGCGGAGAACAACTCTTTACTTCAGTGCATGTTCCAGATTTGGGAGGATTCCAACTTATCCAACTAATCCTACCTTGAAACAGGGCCCCAGTATATTAACCCTTTCGCGGCTGCAAACGGAAATGTCCGCATCATGCAAATAGACTCCTCTGCCCAAATACAGATTTTTCCGTGTTTTTCGACTGGTTTGGTTCAGGGTTCCTCAATCTTACCCAGAAAAGGCCGGTGTGGGAGCAGGCTTTCATTCCAACTAAAAAGTTAAACGCCCGATTCTACTAATCAAGGTCTTTAACAAAGATTCAAATTCAAACTGGTCATGTATCTCAGAATATTTGCTCTCGATAAGTAAAATATGCTACATTTTGCTGAAAATAAATGCATCCAACTCACGCTGAAATCTATACGCAACATTTAATTTTTCCATTTCATACCATGACATGCTATGTTAACTCAGAGTTCAATAAAAACTTTGAACATAATCTGAACTGGATATGAGTGGTCTTAATTTGGGCAGGGAAGTCATGATTGATTTTGTACAAGCTTGGTGTCAAAGGGTTAACAGTGGTTGTCTCAGTCTTTGACATTACCCCAAAACATTACTTCTAATAACACAAAAAAATGCGGTCATCATATTCTACAGGTTCAGACCCAAGAGTCTCCGAGATCAAAAAGAGCACGGCGACTCAATCAAGACCACATCACGCTCGACCGCCATGACGGAACTGATGAAAGGCCTGGAGGCAAAAGCACCAACAGCGCCAGATCTCGCTTCGGCGGAAAAGCCACGCGACGACTCTGCGACCAGCGGGAAGGAGCAGACGGTAACCATAGCGACCTCCCCCCTGGTGGTGAGCGAGGTGCAGCTGGCGGCGGCGACGGGAGGGGCGGAGCTGTCCTGTTCCCGCTGCATGCTGCCGTTCGGGGTGGTGGTGCTGATCGCGGGACTGGTCGTGACTGCTGTGGCCTACTCTTTCAACACGCACGGCTCCACCATCTCCGTGCTAGGCCTGGTGCTCCTGTCCGCCGGACTGCTGCTGGTCGCTGCCAGCGCCGCCTGCTGGAAGGTCGGGCGAGAGCGGCAGAGGAGGGAGCGACGGAGGGAGAGTCAGGCCGCCCTGGTGGCCACTCGAGGAACTGCATTTGTTTGACAACCCAGCTAGCAAGGATACAGTTATAGTCCTTTAGCTGACATTTTCATCCAAACCATGGAGGGTTATTGTCCTTTTTCATTGTGACGACAACACTTACTTGTTGAAAACCACCTTCGACGACAAGCCCCTTTAGCTACTTAGCTATAGCCGCTAGTAGCCATACTTGATGCCTCCTGCTCATTCCAGACATTTATTTTGTCCACGTTTCCTCGTTCCTCGCCTGGAAATTGAGATGAGGAAACAAGCTAAGGTAATTACAATCCCTTGAATGTTACTTCAAGATGGGAGGAGCCAAGACTTCCAAAAATTTTGTGAACCAGATAACATGCGTGCATCCTTTGTGGGAGTATTTTTTTCAGAAGAATGTTTGATGAATGAATGATCCACACATCTCCCCGTATGCCTTGCTCTGGACTGACAAACTGTCCGCTTCACTTGCTTTTACCGATTCCTTTCCTTGCCTCCCTTGATGGGTGGAACCTGGGCATGGAAAGGATGCAAGGAAATGAAGGAGGGAATAAAGTGGAGACACGCTAGTATTATCAGGCACTTAAAGGCGAGGGATGGTCACTACGTTTGGACGCCTCGATGACATGACGATATTCCATTAATATCCAACATCTCAGCTGTTGCCGTGGTGTTTCCCTGGAGACCATTAACAGTTTTGACCTCAAACATCCTGGCAACTTGGCGACAACCTGGACTCCAGCCATGCAGAAGGGACTGTAATTAAGACAAATGGCCGGAGGCACTGCCTGGGGAAAAGGAAATGGTTTATTAATATGGTTTGATCGGGGAATAATTAAACTGGACGGATAACCAATAGAGACAGACCTGGTGGATGGTGGGAGCTGTGTTAATGAGTCTTGTTTTGTTACCACCACAGAAGAAGAGTGGGCACGGAAGTAGTGCCGGATGTTAGGACCGTTGCTTTAAAAAAAAAAAAAAAAAAAAAAAAAAAAGGTTCTGCGTTCTTGACCCAGCCTGGACCCTCTCTGCGTCAACTTTGGATGTTCTCCCACATATTGGCGTGGGTTCCTTCCGGACACTTTGTTTCCTCCTGCAATCCGAGGACACAATTTCCAGGATGAAATTAGTGTGGATGAAAATTAGCCTCGCTTAATGTGGGGCATTTACAGAAATGTTCATTAATGTGCAATAACCTAGTCATATAAACAAAACAATAAATGGCTGTATAATTTTCAGACAGTGTAGCAAAGTACTGAACAAGTGCAACTCCGGGAAAGAGATGCACGCAAATTAGCCTCACTCACCAACTTTGGTGCATTCACAATAATGTTCCTTAATGTGCAATAACCTATTGGTATAAACAAATAAATTAAATAGCGCTCTAATTTTGAGACAGTGTAGCAGACAGTGTACTGAACAAGTGTGACTCTAGAAACGAGACACATGCTCTAACTTGTTGTCTATAAAACCTTTTCAATACTGTAGGGTCACTGGCCTTGGAAAGCTTGTTTGGGTTAATATCTTGCATTAGACGAATGAAGGCCATCTTAACTCTAATGTGACTATGCTATAATTATAGTGTGCATTTCATTCAGTGGTGTAATCTCTTTCTTACTGTCCGTGCTCTGTCCTACAGGCATTCGTGATAAGGGCAACCACCTTCTCACACTGCGGCATTGATCTGGCAACCCTGCTGCTGTCTGGCGGCTCTGTTTTTTTCTAAGTGTCTGCTTATTGTCTGTTGCGATGACAGATCTCTTGGAGATTCCTGGTGCTTGGTAACGAGTAAATATTTTTTGCGAATTGAACATGTCCAACGTTATCTAATTGGAAGGGAGCAGTTCACTGAATCCAACCACTCAGTTGCGGGGATTAAACTTTTATTTTATGGAAGTGTTCATTTTAACTGGACTGAAGATGTGAATGCATAGAGCCCTGCATGAACTGAATTGCAAAAAAAGAAACCAACTGACAGACAAAAGTCTTTTTCTCGAGAGACTGGGAGACCTAAGTGTCAGAATACCTTCAGTTAAAAATACCTGCAGTCTGTGCAAGCAGCAGTTATATTTATAGGGTGGTGTCTGCGTTGCAATGTGCGTCACTGTGACACCAGACACTAATGGGGGAGATTCGCTTGCGTCAGAGGGGACGACAGGAGGCGAACACCGTTGCTTTGGGTGGGGGGGAATTTTATCCCCGGGCTATTGCAGGAGTGGGGGGTGTCCTGTCGCTCTGACACCCGACTCCGGGGCCTGGTGTTAATCCTTAAAATATGAGCACAGAGGGTTGCCCCAACGCAACCACCCCTGTACTGCACATTCACCACCTCCCCCCCCCCCCCCCCCCCCCCCCACACACACACACACACTCCTGTACTGACCTCAGCATAGGGGATCACCTAGAGCGGACGCTAAGTAATGGCACTAGCTATTCTAAACTGAACATTGCAAATGCTAACGTTACGATCGCGACTAACGAAAGCAATTACTGTTCTTAACTGCGGGCTTACCTTCTGCGCCGCAAAATGCTCAGTCAATTCAACTCTCACAGAGTGAAACTAACTCTTACAGAGTGGATCTAAATAGACTGGAAGAGTCGATGATTTAACTCTTCTGGCTAAGGCCGGAGGTTTGCATGGGCGAGGCAATAATTGGAGCAGCCTCGCCGGGTATGGTAGGAGTTAAGCCGGTTAAATTTGTTAGTTCATCGCTCTGTAGTGACAACTTCTGGTCGGCCAGGCGCACATAGCTGTACAAGCTAAATTCTACGCTGACTATGTGATCCTCCGATGGCATAGGCAGAGCATAATTGTTGGAGCAACTGCATAGTGTAAAAGAAGCGAGGGCTAGTCGTCACGTGAGTCGAAGTAATCGTGTGCCACGGCATCTTCCTCCTGAGTCGATGGGGGCTGGTCGCTTTGCGGTGGGCTAAACAGTTTCACTGTATTCAGGGTGGGGAAAAAGGGAGACAAAAAAAATAAATTAAGAGTTGATTTAACTCCAAACATTTTGCGGTGTGATGCAACTTTCAAAACTCCTTACTAAGAGCCCTGGAATTCGCGAACACTGACTGCGGAAATTTGAAAATGCCTAGTCATATAAAGATTTAAATTCCTTAGGCAGGAGGCCATGGATGGGAGCGATTCTGTGAAAAATGAGAGCCTTCGGGAAGAGAAGATGGAGGTCCTGTTCAGTCCCTCCCCAGCGCAGCGATGGGGGCACGAAGTGATCTGTGTTTGAGCCCAATAAACTCTCCAAAATCACAAACAGATGCGACCTCCATGCAAACAAGCTATGTGGTAAAGTCAGCAGACATAAAATGTAAGTGCCCAGACTGTTTTCTGAAATGGTAAAGCTTATGAGGATTTTGGGGGGAAAAAAAAAATCCATCTTATCCATCAAAGACCAGGCTGAAAAAAGAAAAAAAAGCAACCGCATCGGCCATTTCTGGATGAGATTTGACTCCCCTGCTGTAACCTCAGCAGGAGAGCAACTGCGCAGAGCGGCCTTTTCAGTCTTGAGTAACAGTACAGCTAAAACAACAGGGACGTCTCAAACTCGAGTGGAACAGAATCATTAAAAACTGTTGTCTCTGAGCACAGAGCGTTAGGATGGGGATCCTCGCTGTGCCCCCTTCTGAGCTCCCGCTGTGCAACAAGAACTGATATTGCTTTCGTCTGGCCAGTGTTAAAGAGCATGCTTTTTATCACCCCTGGAGTACAGATACTCGTCCGAGAGGGGCGAGCGGAAAGCCGCCTTTTAAGATGAAATATTCAGGTCAAAGGGTCAAAGGTCAGGAAGTCACTTTCAGTTTCCAGCTGCTTCTCAAAGTTGATCTGTTGAACTTGTCCTGTGTGCCCCTCCTGAAAGCCATTACTTTCAATAACATCTGTAAAGTCCACTTAATCCAATTCAAATGCATTTCGACCATTTATTTAAACACAAGCTATGCATGATGTTTAGCCTTTTTAGCAAAAATTCTCCATTTACAATCAAGGAGATGTCATCCCTCACTCAGCCCTTTCATATCTGTTTGTCCATATCCTACCGTAAGCTGCTTGCATTTCTCCACCTGTGTAAACTTTTCAGCTAAACCCACCCATCCACCACGACCAGAAATGTTCCAGACACATTATTGAAGAACAAATACTGGAAAGTGTGCAGGGGATGATACAGGTGTGCAAAGACAGATTTGAAGAGCATCACAGACTTGCTTTATTGTAATTTTTTTTTCTTTTTTTTAAGAGTGACAATCCTATGTAGTAGATCTTAAATTGGGGGAAAAAAAATCAAGGGGATATTTCCTCCTCTAAAGATGCTGATCTACACTCAGACAGGTCTTATTATAGGCCAGCATGATTGAAGAATAAAATACTGGATTTTGGGGAGGGAAAAAAAATTCTATACTTTACATACAATCTTATGTGATCATCGCGGACGCATTGATCAAACATTAAAATAACATCAAGCCTCTCTCGCCCAGTGCTGAACCCTCTACAAACAGGGCAGGGTAAGGATGGTCATAATGCATTAAAAAAAAAAAAAAAATTATCTTCATGTTTATGCTGCTCAAATAATCATTTTCAGCACCGTGGGCAACCAATGATGTAAGATATCAAAGTCAGCTCCCTGCGGGAGCTCTTTTAAACAAGTTGCCCCATAATAAGTTTTCAACAGCTTAGGATAACTGCATTTTAATTCCTTGAAAATGTATTTGGCACTCAAAGGGTTAAGTTATCGATGGGAGTCCTTGAAAACGTTTGCTCAGCAGTCAGCGCAGAATCTAGGTTCCTTATCGACTGCTCCAGTGTTTCACAGTTCAAAAGATAAACACTAGATAACGTGTATCAAAAAAAAAAAAAATTTATGTCGTGTAACCTATCTGCACTGTCTTTCGATGTTTTTCCTTAATAAATTTCAAATCGTAAGCATACGTAGGACAGCATGTAAATACGTCTTCTGCTTAAACCTTACAAGAAGCGCTGAGGGCTAAAAGAAAACATCTGTCTGTTGTTCTCGCGTTATGTAAATAGCTAGTTATTTTTTATTGGCTGTTGGCAGCCATTCCGTCATTTGTGTAATACAGAAAATCCCGCGCTGCACTGCGTGCATAAACAGAAAGCTTATGAGGCGTTTCCTTAGCAATTATCATCGTGAAAGGACAGGAGGCATTACTCAATCTAATGTATTATGCTGAGGAAAAAAGCAATACATCGTTACAGCCACAGTCATGCCTGGTCCTACTTGTGTTCCACCCAAAAATGGTGAACGCACTAAAAACGAAAGCCAAAAAGTAAGTAAATAAAAATAAACAAATCAAAAAAATCCAGCAACTGAAAAGGAGTGCAAAATTTCATTGGCTAGACCAATTAGAAACAGCAAATGAATAATAAATGAAAGCTCCGGAACAAGGCTAGGAAATTATTTTATTTAAATAATTTTGTAAATTAATTGTTTTATTACTTAGAATTAAAAAGTATCATCTTTAAATATTCAAGGGGGTACATAATGGAGCACTTTTTAAATTATCAGTACAATTACAAACCAGGCTACCGAACCTTTTGTCCATGGAATGATTGACAGACACATGTAGCCAGGTTTCACGGCAATGTCACAGTTCTCCGTCCCGCGGGCAACTTGAAGAGCGAAAACGGACGTGTTGCACATCTTTGTCAGTTTTCTCGCGGATACACATCCATGAATCCTCAGCCATATTTATACAAAGGGATACTGTCAGATTAAAAAGCATAATACTTCACAGAATACTTTCGAGTTTGGCTGAATGAACCGATGTTTGGGTGACAGAATCATCAGGGTAAATGGTTCCAGCTGTTCTCCGGACACAGGTTAAAGAGACATAATTTGCTCTGGAATATGAAGCGTTATATATAGAGAGAAATATTAGATCCCAAACTGTGAACACTAGGTGTAATTTGTGTATATTCATGCCATTTATATTTCTCTTACATAAACATTTACTTTACCAAGTAAAATTTATTCATTCCTTTGCTCCACTCCTGATGGGAAAGGAACAAAAATGGTAAGGCAGCCATCAAAATTAAAGGAATGTATGAGCCCATTAAGTTTCCTTAACTCTAAAAATACTCTTCACTTAAGTATTAAATAACTGTCCTACACTGCTAATACCCTCGAGTGGCATTCAAAACAAAGACAGGTTGCAAAAAAAGAAAATTTATTGTCAAAGTAATGTTCCTTTTTATTTCTCTTTAAGGCCAAAATGAGGAGAGATTGGATTGAAAAACCTACAGTAACTCCAATTTGCAAAGGTTTCTTTGAAAAGAAAACAAAAAACTGAAAACTAAATTTCACTTTAGAGTGTGCCTCCTGGATCGGCACCGTATTTTCCATCAAGTCGTAAGATGAACCGTACATGCAATAACTTGCCATTCTCAACCTGAGAAAAACAGGGCGACCATCGTAACCCCAAAACTAATGTTCGAATGCAATCTTAGGCTGTTTCAATTTCACACTTAGGCCGTTCAAACATCTTTAATCATATTGATATCTCGAAGCATTTGCCTACACAATGTAACAACTGACTGCTTTCATTTTGCAAGAAAAAGGTGCATAAATTTGAAAATGCAGTGAACTTAAAACTGAGATGTCAGCTCATGTTTTTGGGAAAGATCGTGGTCTACTGGAGCAAGCCAATATTGGACTAAGTGCAGGAGACAAGGTTCTTACACAACTGAAGGTTTACTGCTCAAGAACAGGATGTGTGAATCTGAAAGACAGTATGACACATCAAACATCTGCTCCAACCATTACAATCTGGTGACGAAAGACATCTGTTTCCAGGGAGCGGACAAATGAAGTCTGAGAACTGAAAAGGGGAGTCAGCAACAAGGCCGACAACCTTGCAACCTCTGACGACAATCACACTCGTTTTCAAGCCCACAGGCGGGTTGTGATTGGTCAGAGTCAAGATTAGGTAACCTCTCCTTGCGATCTGGAACAGATGAAACAGAGAGAGGGGCCCACAATGCTGGTCATCGGGACAGCTCGTTTTCCCTTTTGAGAACTCAGTAACTAAAGTTTTTTCCCCCCATTGGAACTGTATTCATTTATTCAACGCCGGTGGCAATCCAGTGATAAAAAACAACATTGTTTGCAAGCCAATTCAAATGACTCAAGGTCAGTTTGTTTCTGCCAAATTTGACTTTTGTTCAGTTAGTTCTCATTTGGAGGGGGATGGAGGATGGGATATTAGACGGGATTATTGCAAGGGCTCTGAGCGATAGGGGTCCCTATAAAACTGTGCTGCAGTTCAGTTGTTCAGGATGAAGGGGCCTGGGGTGGTGGGGCCAAATTTTAGATCTTTCCGTCAAGCCCAAACTCCCAGGCAGTATCCCAGTTTACATATATTCACTTCCTGTTGTAGTTGACATGAATGCTCAGCAGATGATAATCTATAACAAAAAAAATGTGACAATTACAATAATAAGTATTAATCACCATTGCGAAAACCACAGGTCAGGGATCAGCGTTTAGTGTTTCTGAGCATAGAGTTTAGGCCTAGTTTTACTGACCGAGGAATTGCCAAATCACAGGCATCAGTACAGAATGTCCCTTTTAAAGTGATGTCCAGTTTGTTTCCATCAGTTAAGCTGCCCTTGATGGTGAAAAATTACAGTGAAATACTGCCCTTATCGTCTGTTCAAAGTCTAATGTTCAGATGTTTCAGCCAATCAAAATTCTCAGCAGTATTCAGTTCAAATCACTTGCATTTAGCCAATTAGTACAAGACCAGGATATACAACCCCAATTCTGAAATAGTTGGGACAAAGTGTAAATTGTGAATAAAATCAAAACGCAATGACTTTCAAATCACACCAGCCAGTATTTTATTCACAATAGAACAGAGATAACATAGCAAATGTTGAAATTGAGAAATGTTACAGTTTTATCCACAAAAAGAGCTCATTTCAAATTTGATGGCTGCTACAGGTCTCAAAAGAGTTGGGACAGGGGCCTGTTTACCATGGTGTAGAATCCCCTCTTCTTTTTAACACAGAGTGGAGGCGTCTGGGCATTGAGGAGACAAGTTTCTTGAGTTTAGCCATTGGAATTTGATCCCACTCTTGCTTAATACAGGCTTCCAGCTGCTGGAGAGTTTTGGGTCTCCTTTGACAGACTTTTCGTTTAATTATGTGCCAAATGTTCTCAATCGGTGAAAGATCAGGACTGCAGGCAGGCCAGTTCAGCACACAGACTCTTCTACTATGAAGCCATGCTGTTGTTATAGCTGCAGTATGTGGTTTTGCATTGTCCTGCTGAAATACACAAGGCCTTCCCTGGAATAGATGTCGTCTGGAGAGGAGCATATGTTGCTCTAAAGCCTTTATATACCTTTCAGCATTCATGGTGCTTTTTAAAACATGTAAGTATTCCATACCATATGCACTAATGCATCCCCATACCATCAGAGATGCTGGCTTTTAAACTGAACGCTGATAACAGGAGGGGTGGTCTTTCTCCTCTTTAGCCCAGAGGACACGACGCCCATGATTTCCAACAAGAATGTCAAATTTGGACTCGTCTGACCACAGGACACTTTGCCACTTTGCTACAGTCCATTTTATATGAGCCTTGGCCCACAGAACACGGCAGCGCTTCTGGATCATGCTCAAAAATGGGTTCCTTTTTGCGAGATAGAGTTTTAGGTGGCATCTGTGGATGGCACGGCAGACTGTGTTTACAGACAGTGGTTTCTTGAATTATTCCTGGGCCCATTTAGTAATGTCAATGACAGAATCATGTCAGTGAGTGATGCAGTGGCGTCTGAGGGCCCGAAGATCACAGGCATCCAGTAAAGGTCTTCTGCCTTGCCCCTTACGCACAGATTTTTCCAGTTTCTCTGAATCTTTTGATGATGTTATGCACTGTTGATGATGAGACCTTCAAAGCCTTTGCAATTTGACGTTGAGGAACATTGTTATTAAAATATTCCATTTTTTTTTTTTACCCAAGCCTTCACAGGTTGGAGAGCCTCTGACCATTTTTACTTCTGAGAGACTCAACCTCTCTAAGACATCCCTTTTATAGCCAATCATGTAAAACACCAGACGCCAGTTAACTTAATTACTTGCTAAATGTTCTTTCAGCTGATTCTCATATATTTATTGCTTTTTCAGCCCTTTTTTGCCTGTGTCCCAACTTTGAGACCTGTTACAGCCAGAAAATTTGAAATAAGCTCATTTTGTGGATAAAAATGCAAAGTGTCTCAGTTTCAACATTTGAATGTTATCCATGTTCTATTGTAAATAACATTTTGGCTCATGTGATCTGAAAGTCATTGTATTTTGATTTTATTCACAATTTACACTGTCCCAACTATTTCGGAATTAGGGTTGTAGTCATAATTTGTGAAATCAGCAGGGTGAGTTAATTAGTGCAAGAAACACATTGCAAGACTTCTTTTTTCTGACCCCAGGGCTTTCCACTTATGCCAAAGTAGCATTATTCAAAACACATTTGGAACACAATGGCTAAAACACTGGAGCCTGAGAAACTTCTTTCCTATATCCTGCAGGTGGCAGTGTTTCGCCAGTTATGTGAAGAGGATTTATTTTCTAAATATTCTGTTACTCATAACTGCCCTCTGCTGGCAGTAGATGTTCATTTTAAAATGTCCATCTTAGCCACTCGCAAATACAGCCTATTAAATATAACACCCAATAAGTATGTTATTATATGACATTCCGTACTACGCGCCTCAAATCTGATGTTAAATATCAGTTTTTGATGAGCGCTCAGCTAAGAACTAAAAGGTCTTTGATTAGATTGCAGTTCCCAAATATAATAAAGTCCAAACACAAGAGGCCAAAATTTAGTCAAGAATTTAATTCTAATATCCGACTCTCAACCATTAAGTCAGTATAGCCAAGGTGTGCGAGGGAATGAAAAAAAAAAAAGCATCACAAATGAAGAACAGTCCTTCTCTTCCAGTCTCTGGCTCCACTCTTTTTCAAAGATTAAACTGTAATCCCCATTTACCCAGAAGGCTTACTCAATCTCGGCTCGCGATCAAGATTATCGTTACATCACACGCTGGCCACACACACAAATGCACTGACTCAATCATACTTCATACTGCACAAAGCAGTGCTGTACTCTCCCATTCTCATTATGGTCAAGCTCAGAGCTGAAAAATTAAATTCCTGTTTGCCTGGGATCAGCTAAAACCTTATTAACGCACCCAATCATACAATCTTCAGATTAAAATCGGATAAATTCAATTCGATTCACATCATGCTTGTCACGGAAGAACTGTTACAACAGTGCTAGACAAAGAGGCATATGGGCAGTGCCCAGCCTGACTCATCAAAATAGTTTGATATGAAAAAAATACCCAATTGGGATAAAAATTCCTCAAGCAATGGTAAGAAAATAAACATCCTATATGGAAGAGATCGGAGCCCATTCTTTGATGGCTGACAAATTCTGACTCTCATTGGATAAAATGCAGCACGATCAGGTTAATTATATATTACAGCAGAGTGAGTATTGACTGCTGCTGAAATCCACCACACTAAACTCACATGACTTTACCTCCTGGGTACTCATCTGATTGGCTCTCAGCATAGAATCCAATGAAATGAAAGGACCTAATTGGTTGCAAGCCACACGTCAGTGGACAGTCACAGAAACAAATCTGATTTGTTCTCGGAGTTTCACCAAGGACAGGGACAGCTCAGATATGTTCGGATTCGATTGGACCCGATCCAGCCGCTGGTGGTGCCATGTAAGATTTTTTGCATCGTTCGATTGAATCACCTTTAAACTCCACTCATTTGCGTCTCAGGTCTCAAAATGTAAAATGGCAGCTTAAGCTATTCAAGTGAGCCTCTAGTCTATCCCTGGCTGAGGACTCTCTAGGCTGCCTTGAGCCAGGAGGAGTGGCAAGGGGGGATTAAAGTGTATTTACTGCAAAGCTGCACATTCGCCAGGGCTGTGATGGGATTCACAGGAGCCTGCTGTCGCCGGCCAGCCCACTGACCCGTCGCTCGAGACGCCGACGCCCGTTTCGGAACCCTCACCTTGGCCCAACCCCCACCTCGCGACCCATCCGAAATGCGAGCGGCGCCATGGGTTTCATGGAAGTCTACCTGGAGATCGACCCCGTGACCCTGAACCTTATCATCCTGGTCGCGAGCTACGTGATCCTGTTGCTGGTCTTCCTCATCTCCTGCATCCTGTACGACTGCAGGGGGAAGGACCCCACGAAAGAGTACGCCCCCGACGCGGCCCCCGCCCCGCAGCAGTCTCCCATCCGGCTGGTGGTGATGCAGAGCCCCCCCGCCCCCCAACCGCCACTGCCCCTGCCGCCCCACCGCTGGGAACGGGCAAAAATGATGGCCACCTATCAGCCTCCAGGCGGGGACCTTCGGGCCAAGAGGAGCACCCTGGTCTGAAGATCAGGAACAGAGCAACAGAGCAAGGGAGAGAGGGAGGGAGGGAGAGAGAGGGAGGAGTGTCAGGTCGCCTGCAGGCTTTACCTCTCAACTCTTTTCATTTTACAGGTGTACTAATATTTCTTAATACAATTTAACTTTTTTCGGTCAGAAGTTTGTTTGGACCATGTTGACCTTCGACCTGCGGAGGACAAGGCTAAAGAGGTAAGTGGCCATTAGCTACTCATTTTGCGGGAGGGCAGGGGAATCCAGTCTACATCAGAGACCCCTCTCTGCTTACTGTCCGTGAAACAGTGGCAAATAACCGAGATGCCAGCCATGTCTGCCTACATTTCGGGGATTTCTACTGCAGTGTAAGGATGAGCAACGACTCACTCCAAAAACAAAAATTACCAATTTATTGAGCTGCTTTCGACTTGTTTGAACCTGAACAGCAGTGCTTGTTATCTAGAGTTTCACAAACTCTGTTGCTTTCAATCGCCAGAAGTGACTGTTTACTGTACATAGTAGAACTAATGCAAGACCATTTATAATCACACATCATCGATCTTGCACCTTTTTATGAACTTTTAATTCCCTCCAGCAGATTTCTCTGAATCGATTACAATCTTGACTATATCTATTCGGTATGCAAGCATTTTATCTTAGACTTGGCACTGGGATGTTTATAAATGATTTTATTCGACCTAGAATATTTCAGATTTTGCAATGCAAAAAATGTGGCTGGTTACACAAGCTCTGATATACGCGACTCATTTCAAGGGCAACAGAACTGCTTGCAAGATGAGAGGGCGTGCACTACTTGTGCGCTTATTTTGGCAGCAGAAGAATCATTGAATTTGGCATTAAACATTCTGTTATTTGGGAACGGTAAATTAAGCCAGGTGCTGTGTAGCGAAATTAGTTCATTAAACGCGATCAAGCCTAAGCAGAGACTGAGTAGGAAGCGGTAACGCAAACCTCTGAATGATACTTAGAACATAGCTGTCACTTTCAGGCCAGCGTAATGTGCCTTGGTCCTGCCCCAGATATCGAGATAAAAACTAGACCGCTATCCGTTCCCTCGACGTGGCAGCGCCGCGCGAACTTTGCACCGAGGTTGAAAGACAACCCCAAAGCGCGGAAAAGGAGACGCGGCCCCACGGCGCGAGCCGCCAGCGATCGGGTATGAATGATTCAACAACGCGATCCACCGTATTCTAGTAACAGAGGCAAGTGCGAATTCGATACGCCGGGATTCTTGGTGAAAGTTCAAGGCCAAACTATTTGTGGCATGTACGCGGTCTGCGCAGTGGTTTATAAACACTGCGATGCCGCAGATACTTTGGATGATGATAATCTGCGAGCCTTTCACACGATCCCCGGTAGCAGTCCTTCAGTTGTATTGCGGCCATGGACAATTAGGCCATGGCCATAGTGAGTTACCATTACATCTCCAATCCCACTTCTGAATGTGCGCCAGTTGGATGTTCGCATTGCACCAACATGACACTGACATTCATTAATAAGATTATGACCAAAATGCTGGTAGACATATAATCATGAACTTGAAATGGGCTTGTTTGATGGCAGCCAATGAAAGATGCAATTGGACGGTCTGTATAGGCAGTTCATGATCTTAACAGGAATCATAGGGCAGGGGTCAGATGACATTTCTCCTCTCACATGACTTTAGTGGGCAAATTCCCAATCTCCTCAATTTAACATGCACATTCAAATATTCCCATATAATTGGCATGGATGGTCAATACCTCCAGAGAAATACATACACTTACTTCAAAAAATGGTTTCCTTTTTCACAGAATTTACCCTGTTTGCCAAATGAATTTATAGGCAGGGTCAAACCTAACCCTGTCCCTGAAGAGCTACCATCCAGTAGCTTTCTACTCCAACCCTAATACAGCACAAGCGATTCAGTTAATTAGCGGCTCATTAACATCTTTACCAGGGAAATGAGGTGTGCTTTGCTTTGGTTGGGGTGAAAGCCTGCAGTAGCTCTCCGTAACAGGAGCAGGGACCACTGCTGTACATCAGCACAGAACACACCGCTGAACTAGTGTCCAAAATTTTCCACTGCCGGTTGACGCTCATCCAAATTTGCGGCCTTCAGTGGATGAGAACAATGATGGCTTACGGAGGTCTTAAGCTGCCATTCACTTCAGGGCCAGCCTTATCGTGTGACGAAGCTAACGGCTAACGGATCGCAGGGCTACCGTACACGAAAAAAGCCACGCAAATTCCTCCTAAAAACAATCTGAGTCTGGCTCAGTCAGCTTAGCTGCGCTTCACCCGTACATTTTTGTGGGTCTACCAAAAGAAAACAAAATGAACTACGTCCTCAAGACGATGGCGCGTAATTTGAGTGTGCTTGCGCAGGGTGGATGTACATGTCTTTGCCCATTTTACAAAATCAGGCTGAATTAATGCCTGCGCACAGACGTGAAAAATACACCAGCCAAGTTTCATGGTAATATGTTAAGTGATAAAGAAGGGGTAGCGTTTCAAAGTTGGTGTCCACACCAAAAAGAACAAGAAGAAAAAACTGAAGCTGCGTTCGAAATGCACACTTGTCCACTCGCTCACTCACTCAATATTGTTTTCAATGTAAAACATTCACTGCATAGTGCCCTATATAGTGAGTGAGTGTACCATTTCGAACGCAGCCTCAGTGAGCGAGTTTTTGGTCTCTCGTCCTGAGGACAAAAAAAATTAAAAATACAACCTTTATGCGCATTCTGGAAATGCATCATTTATTCGGCTCCGGTACGTTCACAAGCACTGGGTGAAACAGGGTTTGTGTGTTAAATAATGAATGAAGAGCAGAGTTACAGAGGCGTATTGTTAAATTCATGTCTGGTGGGCTGTCTGCTGTTATTCCTGGTTTATCTCAGCGCTATAAAATGCTAACAAAAACTGACCTTTAAGCCCACCCACACAAGGCAGTATTATGCAATTATGCATGTAAATTTACATTAAAAAAATCAACACACTTCACAAAAAGACATGTGTTCGACACTTTCCCCAATGGGTTTGGAATTTTAAAAAGCAAACTTTACATAAAAAGCATTTATAAGCTTGTGCACATATGCCAAAATTCAAGTTTATTTCAATATTGTGAAGTAAAAACTACTTTCAGTTCAGCGTACTCAGTTTTCTGAAAAAAGATTTGATATTAGATAGCAGATGTTACCATATTGCCATGTTTTATGCAAACAGTCATCTTTTTAGTGCATACAATATTTTAGTATCAAATCTTTGTAAATGTTCATAACTGAAACCCCAGAGTTATTACAATTGCTGATAGAATAGGGCTCAAGCTAAGAACAGCTTCTCCCTCCATGCTCAAAGTCATTAGCCAAGCAACCTTCACACAGACAAACATTAAACATCCGGCTGCAAAGACCATCAGCTGCTGTAGTCATGCAAGACACCACCATGCGCAAATAAACATTGGTGTTTCTGAAAATAATAATGCCATCCAATAAGCAATCATCCACTATTATGTCCGCCTTGCTACACACTGTTATAAATTGACTGAATTTAACAGTTAAATTAAGGCATTGTCTCCTTGTTATTTTAACTGTAAGTAGAGTCCTGCCAGCATTTCACTGTGGTTTACAGTTAACATACACGGAACCTCTGTTAAAAACTGATTGTAAAATTGCAGTTAAAATAACTGGCAAAAAAGGTGCAAGTTTATAACAGTTCAACTGTTGCAATTTACAGCTAGTGGACAAAAACCCTATGAATAAATGATGTTTTGAAAATAAATCATGTTTAAGTTCATTACATGGGCAGTGCAGAAAGCGAGTCTCTGTCCTGTACCAGCTTGACTCATATTTTTGCAGACTTTGTTGTGCTGAACGTTGTGTCCTTTGTGGTAATAACAGGAGCTGAAAAACCAGTTCTGCACATAGAGTTTATAACAGATCATACATGATTGCACTGCAAACAACAGGTTCAAAGGCCAGGGATTGGCTTAGCAGTCTTCGGACAGCCAAATTAGAGATTCCCTGACCAGCGAAGTTCAGAGACACTAAAATATAAGACACAGGAAAACAGAAAAAGAATCTCACAAGCCCTCCTTGCATACAAACATCAGGACGCCAGCATTCTCAATGACATGAACGGCTGCAGTGACAAACTTGCCAGAATTCTCGATGACACGTATTTCCGCAGGGAAAAATTTAAAGCACACGTTTCCTCACTCACATCAAAATATGATAAGCCTATTCATCCACATTTATCAATATTATTGATATCAGCTAAAACTCTTTAAAAAAATTCTGCAAAGAAAACATTATCTTGAAATTTAATCACCGAGACTCTGGCCTGAACACATGCTCGCATAGGATTTTCAAGATTTTTGGTCAACTAGAATCTGTGCTTGTGAAGCACTATGATGTTCCCCGCCATTATATATATTTGGTTGCACATTTTGAAGAGAGAACTATGAAAAGGCACATCTATACCATGTAATATAACAATATGCCTAGTTTGGTTGAGGAAAAAGTGTTTTGGAGTTTTGGTTCGGACAAGGTCCACACTCTCAATACGCACTAAGTTGAAAAGGTTACCATGGAAATCGGAAAAAATAAAAATTTCTGAACAAACAAAATATCAAAAGGCACATCTACACCATGTGGTCTAACACTATACCAAGTTTGGTAGAGAAATCTCTCATAGTTTGAGTTGTGGTCCGGACAAGGTTCCCAACCTCATTATGCAGTAAGTTCAACTTGTTACCATGGAAACTAAAAAATTAAAAATTTCCAAATGAGCAAACTATTAAAAGGCACATCTACACCATGTGATCTAAATATATGCCAAGTTTGGTGGAGAAATCTGTCATAGTTTAAGAGTTGTGGTCCGGACAAGATCCCCACCCTCAATATGCACTAAGTTGAACTTGTTACCATGGAAACTGGAAAAAAGAGAAATTTCTAAACAACCAAAATATCAAAAGGCACATCTACACCATGGGATCTAATGATATACCAAATGTTGTGAAAAAATATTGAACGGTTTAAGAGTTGTGGTCCGGACAAGGTCCCCACCCTCCATATGCACTAAGTTGAACTTGTTACCATGGAAACTGGAAAAAAGAGAAATTTCTAAAGAACCAAAATATCAAAAGGCACATCTACACCATGGGATCTAATGATATACCACATTTTGTGAAAAAATATTGAACGGTTTAAAAGTTATGGCCCGGACAAACTTGCTCGGAAGGACGGAAGGACGGACGGAGGATAAAACATTATGTTCTCCGCAACATTTGCGGGGAACATAAAAACCAGTTACAGGCACCTCATATCCTCTTACAATATAATTTTTTTGCCCTGCCTGTCTCCAGACTTAGCTGTTTGAAAATTTGCACTTTGAATCGATGCATGATACATAGGGATGTCCGATAATATCGGCGGACCGATATTATCGGCCGATATTTGCATGAAAATGTAATATCGAAAAATTTTTTGCCGATAATGAAAACCGATAAAACAAGAGTACTCAGAGTGTGTGCATGAGTTCTTTTTGTTGGCTAATGTAGGGTATTGTTGCATTCCACCGCCAGGTGGCAGCAAACCCAACAGCACGGCAATTCGAAATCCAGCCCATTGGAAAGACTTGAAATCTTGAACTTTGGCGTATATCCCAGCTGTACTATGGCCTAGATATGCCAAAATGTAATCACTTGTTCCTCTTGTGCTACTCTGGCATCCTACCATTTGGTTAAAATCTATGTGGCAATTTTTGAGATATCCTGCTAACAGACAAACCAACCAATGCCGGCAAAAACATACACCTCCTAGGTGGAGGTGAATAATGCCTGGGTTCAGTGGCAACATGCAAACTGGCAACAGGGGAGGCTCAAACAATCCCTCAAAATTAATGATTGCTCTTGGCCTGTTTTCTATCATTCATTTAAATTACCATTACAGAAACCCGAAAACACTCAACATTATCAGGTGTGGCCAGTTTTCATCGACAGGAGATGTCATGTTGCCTAAAATTAGTTTGGGGGAAAATATAGCCAGCATATATCGGTATCGTTGGATATCGGAATCGGAAATTAGGAGTCGACCAATATTGGCATATTGGATATCGGCAAAAAAAAGCCAATATCGGACATCCCTAATGATACACAAACACTAAAACTCCCCAACAGGTTCTGTGAGAACGGTTCCCCCTCTCCTAAGCTATATTCAGTAATCTCTTGTTTTTGGAACACAAGAATTTAGAATATTGCAGAAATACACAATCTTTTATTTCATTCAGCCATCCTTGCTTGTCTTTTGTGTAGAATATTGTTAATAATCTTTTGTGGCATTGTACATTACCAATTTAAAAAAATATGAGCATGACACACACACGTGTGCAAGTGCATGTGTGTACACATGCGTCCGTGTGTGTGTGTGTGTGTGTGTGTGTGTGTGTGGGGGGCGTCTCAGTAGTGGCATGTTTTCAAAACCCCACAGCAGGTTCACATTAGAAAGTGAAAATGAGGGCTCCACCCATTTTACGGTTCACCTCATCTCCAAGTGCTTAAATATATAAATGTCGCACATGGGGTCTTACACAGAGTATAACACAGTGGACAACTCAGAGTTAAACAGGCTCACGTAAACCACCAGAACAGCATCAGCAGATGACTACTTTTCAGAAATGGAAGGACTGAATCATTACAAACACCAACACGTCTCCTTCGGCTACCAACTCAGAGCCAGACAATCCTACTGCCCTTTCCTTCTCCTCCAACGCTTTCATTTCTTACCACTCCTCCATCAATTCACTCTCTCCTTCCCTCCATTTCTACATCCCTCTTTCTCACCATTACTTTCTATTGTGTGTCCCTTCCTTTTATTCATCCATCTCTCGCTGTCTCCTCTCATTTCATCACTCCATTTCCCTCAGTCTCTTTTTCACTATCCTTCTCTCCATCAAACAATCTCACGCTCCATCTCCATCAAAACATGTCTCTCTCCATCTCTCTCTACCCACTGCTCTCTCTCTCTCTCTCTCTCTCTCACCACCTCCTTATCTCTAGAGGCTTGTCCCTGCACACCTCTTTCCGGAAACTCCTCTCCCCTGTGGAGGCAGCAGACGGTTCACAGACGATGCCCGCCCCCCGTGAGAATACCTCATCGCGGAAATTGTTTTTTTTTTTCCCCTTTTCTTTACTGTGGCGTTCCCACTACGGCGGTGTTCGCGCTCTGCTTTCAAGACAATCCGAGCGCCCCTGTGCTTCCGTTACCAGCGCCGGTGCATACTGAGGATGAAGACTGCCATACTGAGCTGTACTTTCCACAGCCACTGTCACGGTTCTGTGTGAACGAACAAGACACGTGCATTAAAGGTCCCCTATTATGCCACCAGGTGCGCAGCTAACTATCCATTATGAGCCAGTTCAAAATCTCCCCCCTCCTGACATCACAAGGGGCGAGTGACCACCAAGAATAATGAAATCTGATTGACTGCTTGGCTGAAGTTGATCAGTTCTTCTTGCCTCTGGTTGGTTACTTCCCCTTAAGATTTCAAGAAGGGAAAGATTTCGAAATGGCTTGAAATAAGTAATTGGCTGTGCACCTGGAGACATAATAGGGGACCTTTAATGCACTCGTGATGACAGGAACCTATCACAGAATAAGCATTCATGCTGAGCATTAAAACTATATATCTGGCATTGCTATACCATGTACACCTGACAAAACTTATTGGGTATAGCTAGGTCTATATCATAAGAGATTGGTGACATCATAAATGAATTATTACACAAAAAAACGAAAGTAAAAATATAAACTGAATCTACCATGTAAATATAAATATACAACTAATTCAGATATTTAGCTTTTACCTTTCTTCTTGTTACTTTTTCTACAAACACAAAACGCGTCAGACAGACAGCACAATACTTAAGTCTGCTTGTATGACCGAGTCAAACATATGAGCATGAAGCGAACTGCACCACCAGATTTGCCACCTCTGCCAACATGCCCATTAAACAAACATGCACATTGCTAATGTACACGTTATATAATCATTCATGAAAAACAAACCAAAATACATAGGCAGGGCTTAATGCTAATGTTTTTTTCTCTAAATATGCTTGAGCTGAAAAATTTGAAAGAGCACACTCAAACATCCCAGTCAGCAGACGTGCCTGCATCATTTTACCAGTTGACGTGCACAAATTCTTCTGAGAGCAACCGTTCCTAATATGGGAGCGTGTTCGAGACTCATTCGCTCCTGAGTTAGGCTCGCAGTTTGATTGAACGCACAGCAGAGCAGGCGTAAATACTGCTCTCGGAAAAGTGACGCGAGCCATTGCCTTGCGACCCAAGTCAGCTAGCAAGTACTACGGCAACGTTACGGGAATGTTCTGAGGATGTTGCGCACCAGTTTAAAGATAGACATTCTCAAAATGGTCTCTTGTTTCTCAGATGCACTGGAAACCCAGATATTATAGTGCATTTAGATGTTTTCTGGAAACAGATTACCTGAAAAAATTGTGTAAGCCAGCGTAATGATCTTGTGTTCACAGCACTTAAAAACATGGTAAAATAACTTTCAAAATGTACACCATGACTTTTTCGTTGTCCCGTCCACACACGGCAATGAACCCTTTCAGCGCCGCTGCCCAATGATGAAAGATATCAAAGACAGATGCTGTTGAAAACCTATCATGTGGCAACTTGTTTAAAAGAGCACAAGTTGCCACATGATAGGTTTTCAACAGCTAAGGATACCTACATTTTCAATTCCTTGAAAATATATTCGGCGCTCAAAGGGTTAAGCTGGCTAAACTTGGCGTACTCAATTTTTTTGAGGTAATTAGTTTGCATGCGCCACACTATCGGGGTGTAAAGCATGAAAGAGGCTCTGCTTATGTACTATTCAAGCTCTCCGATGAAGTCCCCTTTAACCACTTCATGTTTTAATACCAACACCGAGAGAATACAGTCCTCCTGTATAATCAAAATGTCTGCGTTCTTCAGACAGTAATCCATTTCCTCCCTCTCTAGTGTGTGGAGCCTTTGCTTTCTCACAGAGCAACACATCTGAGGATTATCACAGGCGACGTGTTCATATCAGCGTAAAGCACTGATAAAATAAACCATCTCCACAGGTATTTTTGTACTGCTAGTCTACCATACACAGAATCTTGTTTCCATAACTTTAATCCTGATTAAGACAAAAACAAATCTGCCAACGTTGAGGGTTTCAGAGAGTTTCAAGAGTAAACAGAGAGCTCAGAAAATTTCTGACCAAGCACATAGTAACTGAAAAATATGTTTACTTCCTGAAAAATGTTTCCACAAATATAACTGGGGCAGTTGGAGGACACTTGTAGGCATTTGTAATTTGCCCACTCTACCTTTTTATCTTCTCTGTTGTTATGAGGAACAGACCGTATTTAGGTAGGCAGTTGGTAGTTGGCAGTATGTTGAGAAGATAGTACTTTAAGGACACAGGAGTTAGGAGGCTGTGTGGATGTGGCTGAGGAACTCAGAGGTAACTTGGCACAATGTCACTGTTATTAATCCCCACACATCGGTGGTCAAATCGGTAATGGCCCCTTCGTGCTCCGGGATGCAATGAGATACGCCTCCATTTTAATCCCATCAGCACTGCTGTTGCAATGCGCGTATAAATTTAATCTGATTGACCGTGAAGTACTCAAAGTTTAGCGCTGACATGTCGGTTTACTTTTCTAATGCTTTCAGAAAAAAAGCTTTCGATATGTCAGCAGCATCCAGATCATTGTGGTTCTGCGTTGTGCACAGACCCCAGACAATGCTTTTATACATTGCTAAATTTGGTTTTTCTTCTGATTTTTGTGCCTTCTTCAATGGTGATACTTTTGGGCTGTGTTCTTTTTTGTGGAAAGATGTGTATTCAGTATTTTTTGGGAAGAGGGATGTTTGCAAGCTGAGCATCAGGGTGTTTTTAGGTGCATCCAGACACTCCTCATGCTGATATTTTTGGATAACAGGCAGTGGCAGGAACCAAAATAGAGCAACGAAGCACTGTTGAAAAGCACCCAGGTCCCAAAACATGTCCGTCTCAACAACTGTCGCTTATGAGTTTTAAAATCTTATTTTCCACCCAACAGTCGAAAAGTTTTGGCTATGGTCAAATTCAGCAAAAGCATGGAAAATAAGAAGGCTTATCATTTATGTAGCCTGCATTTATTAACCTCCTTATCCAGTGCGCTCAATTTGCATAAACAATAGACGGCATGTAACCTGTTACAGACACAGTACAAAGAGAGCCTTCAGTTCTCTGTAATGCATTTTAACCCACCGGCAAACATCTGCTCACAGCCCTCCTCATTCTGCAACCAACACTTCCCTCATCAATCATCTCCGACACACAGTGAAATACCATAGCTCTCGCATAAAACACCGTGCAAGAACAGCGCACAAGCTAAACATGTCCCCCAACAAAGACCCCCCCCAGGAAACAAGCATCACAACCTTTGGTGCTCTTCGATGGAAGCAGGGCACACAACACGATGGTGACGAGGATTCTTCAATGTAGGTCACCAATCAAGGAGCCTGCTCGTTACCGTAGTTACGCACCGGCCAGAATCTCATCTTAACCACCGCTTAGCATAATACCTTAGTGACCTTTAGACCCTCCGTGTTTTTGGTGACAGCTGGTCTCTCGAAGCAGGTCCGCCGTGGAGTACATGCTCTCAGCAGTATATGCCATTTAGAGAACCATTTTATTCCCAAGCTTTAATCAGCCAGACTATCTATAACCTTTATCGGTACAAGCAGAGGGCAAGGCATGCAAATAGCCTGTATCTAAAGGTCAATATGCACAATGCTCTGTTTCATATCAAATGACACACCGATATGATTTCTGGGGAAAAATATTTACCTATCGCCTGAAACAAAGAGATGGTGGTTCAGTTTGTTTTCACAAGAATTTCAATTGTTTGAAAAGTTGTAAGAATGCAACCATACCAACATTTAACAAACTCACACTGTTGTATAAACAACTCAGCCAATTATTAGTGATAATATAGAAAAAAAAAATAGGCCTACTTCAAGTGCAGGCCTTCAATATCACACGCATACATTAAAGCGTAATGAGTTTTTTGTTGAGGAGCATTGATCAATTCCATCAAATTAATGAAAATATTGCCAAACTATACTTTGTAAATTTTGTGAAGCTCACTGCATGCCATTTTTGTTGAGACTGGTTCAAATAAGGACTGGTTAAATTCTGCGGTAATTTTTAGAGAAGCGGTTATTAGCAACTATCCCACCTAGCATCCATTTGTCCCACTCAGGGAGCTTTGACTTGTAGCCACAGTTCTTTTGCGATTGCTCGTCTTTGGGGTTTGGCATATGTCATCCTAATTTTTGAAAAAGTCCCCTTTGCCACCCGTTATAATTTTACCATATTTGTGACCACCGCATCAACTCTTTGTCCCCTTTAAAACTCTGTTAGTATCTTTATCTTGCTTTGAGGATTTACCAACCACAGTGCTACAGCTTTTTAGCCAACATGCTAATTAGTGATCAGATTAATAGGAATGACCTGTGTTGATACTTTTGTAATAATGATGTTAAGACTTCAGCGCTAAAGCCATTTTTTCTGATTTTTTGTTCACCCCCGTGCACTCAGAAAAATGAAGTGTTAGAGTTGCATAAAAATGTTTTGTCAAGTGGTTCCACACAATTGCTTTAAGTAACTTCTAATTGAATTCTAACATTTTTTGCCAGTTTAATTAATTACATTGAGTGGAATGTACTTCTCAGTTTTGTAGAACCAGTTGACATAACATTAAGAAAATCTAACATTTTACTTTTTTGAGAGTGGCGTAGATCAAAGTCCTGGCATACGAAACGCAGCGCACGCCATGCTTATTTATTTTATCAGCGGGGAAGGCTCTTGCCTACATTCTCCCCAAGGCGTTGCTCACTGCCGTCGTCGGGTATACCTTGAAAATTATGGTCACTCACTCGCGGACGTATATGGTAGGGGACGCATGCGCATTACGCACCGTGGGTCTGCGCGGTTTCGTGCGCGAGCCCCCCAGTCGTCTCACTTCTTTCGCGTCACAGATCTTTATCGCGGCGCCTGCACAGACACAGGACACCCAAGATCAGCGGCCAAGATTACGGGCGACTAAACTCCAACGAACACTGGCCGGCACCTTTCTTTCAGGCGTGCTAATGACTTTCTTAAAATATCTCACCGCATCGCGCCTCAGCTGTGCCGCTGCCCAGCTGCTCCACACCTGCGAGAGGCGTCACACAGTCCCTGATGCACAAATGCTGGTGGCTTTGCGGCTTTGCCTCTTCAAAACAACACGCTGCCTTTTTTGAACCCGTTAGAAATAATAATAATAATAATAATAAATAATAATAATAAAAAAACTGCATGCAATACGTTTCAAATTCTGCTGGCCCTAATCTAAAAACAGTCATGAAAGGAAAATACTCGGAAGTTTCAATATTATTTCCATAGAGTTCAATCTGATCATAGGTTATGGCATTACAGAGTAATATACCACTGGAAGAGATGGAGCTGTAGGAAATTAATTTCAGACCAGAGACTATTTTAAAAATCTACGGGTGTTCATCTAATCCCACTTTACAGCTGCACAGATTTTTTTTTTTTTTGATGTTGTCAAGATTTTCCATAGAGAAACAGCCTCAGTAAGGACACAAGTATATTTCTGGAGTCTGCTGTAGGGCCTACACGTGGCAAACATTCCAGCCATATGCCCGACAAACACTACAGATTACATAATTCATTACAGTTTAGATTAAACCCATCTCTAAATGAAAACAAATTGACCAACTAACTAAGCAGATATCCTTCGTCTCAGCGGACACCTGATACAGCGCAAAAGCATCTGGGATAACCAGATGTTTGGTTCCAAGATCACTGCACGCATATTGAATCAGATCAGGCCTCTAATTCTTTGTGTTTTAAGTGAAGAAATTAAGCCGATAACACATGGCGAGTCTGCCAAGGGAAAACATGCAAATGAAGGTCTTCTTTTAATTTGAGTGGATTATCTTTCTATTATGCTCATTACAACAGAGCAAATGACAGAACTAATCATTTAATTTCAAGGGCACTAGCTTGGTTTGAAAAAAAGAAGGAACAAAATTTTTTTTAGACTGACAGTATGTCACCGGTGTGATAAACACTGAATGTAACTGGACTCTGGACAAAGCGTCAACATAGTGACAATTGGACTGGTCCATCAATTTTGCATTTTCGGATCAGCGAAAAATATAAACAATGCTCTGAGTCTTTGAACTTTCTAATGTCTCAGATACATTTGCTGACGTTATTCAATTGCAAAATGGGAAATATAACAGTTTGTTATTGCCAAAATCAGAGAAGACAAAAGCTGAAAGTGTTCAACAGGCTGAAACATTTTTGTTCTCAGTTTACCTATAAACTGACTAAGCCTGTTGCTGTAGTCTGTGTGGGAGAACTCATCTGTTTGGATATGTTGGACGCTGCTTCGGTAGTGTCATAACTGGGTGCGCCCCGTTGTATGCCGCAATATTATGCAAGGCAGTCGGTCCATAAATATGGGAGCTATGATTAATAATGAATATGAAAATCTGGATTTATATCAAAAATCGGTTGAATGGGGCAGAAAATGATAGCACTTCATATATATGCAGTCATAGACTGCAAGCAAGTGGAACTGAATCTATGATAAAGTTAGTTTGGTATACAATTGATATGGAGGCAAAATTTTGGAATTTTTCTCACTGTCCAAATACTTCTGGAGCACGCACAACTTTGGGAAGTAGATTTTTTGTAGCAGTGTTTCTCTAAATATTATGCCAGTATTCAAGAACTCCGCTGCTTTCAGTAACCAGGAGTGATTATGACATCAGAATTGGAATGTTTGGTTACGAAAGTTCCGATTACACATTTGTGATCCTACACCTTGAGGGTTAAAAGTGCAGCTGCGAGGGCACCAAGGAGCAGGTCTGCATCATTCAGTACTGGAGGTTTTCATGCATCACAGCTGAGCAGCTGAGGGGACCTCGAAAATAGCATCTTCGATGTGCGAATCCTACGCAGGTTCACAATGTCCCCATCTACAACACATCGTGCTTTTGGGTGAATCTATTAATACTCTGTGTTCTTAAACCTCAAGTGGAAAATTTTTAGCAGAGTAAAACACTCAAGAGCAGACATCATCAAATCGTGATCCCCTGATGCCCGTAAACTGCAGGTTTTCCACCTTCACTTTACCTGGGAGTCAGATGTAAAGACTGAAAGGCCAATCAGAAGCTCTAATCATTCAGATAATTAGAGAATTACCTAGGAGATAAGAAAACTAAGGTTGAATTTGGATTTGAGGTTCAAATTTGGTCATCTCTTCACTCACATACTTTTTGCTTCGTATAGGTACTTATTTGCACCCAAAGAATAGCATCACACCTTTTAGGCTGTGTTTGAGAAAATCTTCCCAAAGCAACAAAAATGTACCTTCGATGCACCAGTATTTCCGAGAATGGTGTAACGGATAAGAACATCCTACATGCCACAGGCAGCCATGACGAATTACAATTAAAATGTTCAGGACACAGAGGGACTGTCAGGGGTCCCAAGAGTAAATTAATTAAAAGGCGCATTCTTTACGGCGATCAAAACTTGAATTTCATCTCTGAAGGTTTGTCGTCTTAAGACCAGATACTACACAGCACTCATAACCTCCCACAAATACAGTCAACAGAAAAAGTTGTTATGCATTAAAAGTAAAAACAAAGCCTTTCATCATGCCTTTCCCAACTGGATCAATTATGCCATTCTGTTATGCAACCTAATTTGTTGTTTTGAAAGCTCGTAGTACAGTGCTTCTGAAAAGAGCTCACTGTAATCCGACCGTTAGGACATGAAGGCAGCAGACTCAATCGCCTAGAAGCCCGGCAGGGGCTATAATAAGGAAAACAAGTTTGTAAACACAGCCAAATCACCGCAACGTGAAGGTTTAATGTAGAACTAGAGTCGTGGCCTCAACCTTTGAAGACCATTATTCTCAGTCAGTGTTCTAGAACCCCAAGGCATTTCCTTTTAAGCTGCTACACAAGCATTAGAATGTTCAGTTGAAAACATTCCAATCGCACTATTGTGACCTCAAACTGAAGCGTTACACCTCGAGGCCCATCAGCGCAAGCACGTGTACATTGGGAATGGGCCCATGCCAAGAACAGTCGATTTCATACACAGGAGTGTCTTACACAAATCAATATCTCATGATTCATTAGCCAAAAAGCCATAGAAAATAATCCTGTACTTTTTAGGGCTTTCCCCATAATTTGAAAAAATTGTCATGCTTACGGAGTAACAACATTGAGACGATGCAAAACACCAAGACTTACTGTATGTAGATAAGTTTTACTTCCTGGTGTAACTCTTAAACATAGTCATGCATAGAGTGATATGGCTACATATTTTAATGTTTCACTATTCCAGCATTATGGACGCGGTATTTGGAAACAAAATGACAAAACTGGCTCATAAAAAAACTATAATCTTCTGACATGATTAAAAAAAAAAACAAACAAAAAAAAACAAAACACTGCGCCATGAATGTGACAGAATACGACAGCTATTTTCGGGAGACAAAAACTAAGAATTCAGTGAGCTTAAAACGGTGATGCAAACACTTTGATATCCACATCCAGTAGGAGAGCCAGCTAAAATAAAAATGGCATTTTTCAAAAAACATTTGTATTCCTTGTTTTCATTTTACTAAGGAAAAGGCAGAGTTACGGGTGTAACCCATTGAAATATGTCAATTTTTTTACACCTCTTTTCAGTTTTCATTCAATGCTGTCATGGAAATAACAAACAATTTTGTTAATACTGTGGTCCAATGAAATTTGCACTCCAAGGTATACAACCTGGGGGTACATGAAAAAATGTACGTGGGGAATAAGTGAATAATTTTTCACGTTCAAGTTGGCATTACTATAGAACTGCCCACATGGAAATCTTTAGCACACATGCAGCACTGACCAAGAAATTGCAAGACGAAACGACGGTTTAATGCCGATGACATTAGATCACGTTTTCCTCGACTGGGATAATTCTGTAAAGGACAGTTGGTGTCTGAGCTATCCAGCCAAATAACCCGGCGTTGGAGAAATTCTATCAAAAAATTGAATAACATACAATAATTAACAAATTCTTGCTCGACATCGCAGTTGGTACAGTGACAGGAAAACCACGTTTCCCGACAGTTATTTAAAAATGCACTGACTTTCAGCAGGAGTACTCATGTAACACGATCCCGTTTTCCCTGACATGCCGATAAATATTCAAATTGCGGACAGGACTGACGCATCTCCTCTCCCACAGCGTCATTTACAGCCTCAGAAAGTACCAACCGCCTGATCCTGGCGAGCGGCGATTGGTCCCTTGCTGGTGACTTAACTCTACGATTGGTTACATCTCCCATCGTTCACACAATAATCGAGAGCTACAATGTATGGACAATGTACCAAGTATGTGCCGTGGAAGACACCAGGGTATCGATAGCACAGACATGGCCTTGGCAGATACAGCACCGCTTTGTGCGGAGCGATTTGATCTTTAATTAGTAGGGTTAGCGCACCGAGCCGCGGCAGTATGGTACTAAGAAAACGACTAAAATTGTGCCTTCTTAGTATTCAGAAATAGAATGTCAGACCGTGCGAGAGAATAGGGTGGGTGGTCGATGCCATTGGCCTTTTCTTGCGTGCTTAAAATTGTCTTTTTTATTTTTAGCATTACTAACGAAGCTTTGCTGTCTAGTGACATTACTTACTATAATTTTTAACACTGTTGCTGTCCCCCAGTTGAAAACATGAAGAGGGTGAATAGTTTTCAAAGGTGAGTCAAACCAGCTTATTTTTTCTGCTATTAACGTTTCCTTGTAAGCCAACTATGATTTCATTTTACCATCGTAATTCGTGTGTGAGCTGCCGGCTTTCGTTTGGTGACTAGCTGGTTCGCTCGTCAACCACCTTGATGCTAGAGCGAACGTGCTAACCTGCAATGTGTACAGTACTTCATGTAAGCAAATCGTTTTCAAGGGAAGAAATATGGATTGGATTATGGTGATTACATAAAATACCGATCAGTTGCCTTAGACCAGCCAATTTCTCACTTTAGCTTGGTTGAAATGGGCAGGAAATGCATTCATTTGGTTGTTTATTTGTGGTTACTTACACAATGAAACCCTCGCATTTTACTGTCTGTTGCTAATCTGCGACTTCGAAGTTTTGTTCCTTTACACCCACTACTGAGCCATCAGCATATTACAACTGCCCATCTTTAAATGTGATGGTATGCAATTTGATTAGAAACGCTTTCACTTTAACATGAGCCTACTGAATTGATATTGTGTCGCTAGCTATAGACCAGACTTATGCAAGGGTTAACCATAGTTTATGCGCATCAGTAAATAATGACCATATATTTTATAACGTTCAGTGTTCAGCATTCGAAATGGGAGCTTTTTGGTCAAGTCCCGATACCACTATTTATAACACTTCCGGGACAAGCCGTTTATCTGCAGTTCTTAGAGTTCACCTCAAAGCCTCAGGTTTTGCGGGAAGAAATGCCAAGTGTCGGTATGCGTGCCATTAGGATTTAAGTAATGACGAGCTGCACGGTATGACTCATATGTATGATCTAAAGGAAGATTACTGGTACATCCAAATACGAATTTGAGGATCTTTAAAGGACGTGTTAACATCCATGATAGTGGTTTTGGTGATGCATGGTATTGCATTGTACATATTGCTTTTAAGACACGCATATCCCTTTGAAAGGAAGACGACAAATATTTGGCCCAAGACTGCTGGATACTCGCCAACATGCAGCCGGAATTTCGATACATTACAAAACCACGCGGTTTGGCAAAGTTAATACTGGACCTACATGAAAAACAGAGGAAAAGCGAGTCACCTGTATTTGCAAGAATACTGCGTCGCCTTCAAAAAAGTATTTTTACTTCATTGTCACGACTGTCGTGACAGTTGAAGACGAATAAGGTAGTGCACTGTAATAAACGGAAGAGAGGCAGAGTAGCGGCCACTGACAAAGCGTATGTGGCTTTTATGTCATTGTTTCCGCTACTGCATCATGGAGTCAACAATGATTCCTCGGAACTCTGTGCTCAACTACAGTCGATGTTGTTTCGGGCGAAAGTTCCTCTTTGTCACGACACACAGCGCCTGTCACAGTACTCTCCAGTGCCACTTCCTGACTCTCTCTTTAATAGTAGCTTGGCCCCACCAGCTCCCTTGCAACGAGCTCCAAGGCTTTGTTGCACAATCAAACCATTGAAAACCTTAGATCGCTGTAGCCTATATACTCGTGGAAAATTTGTGGTCAATTAAATAATTGTATATTTTGCAGCAATTTAAAAACTGATGTTTAGGCCTACAGGCAGTCTGTTATTGGTTTTCAGCTCAGCATTCATTATTTACAAGAAAGACAATTTGGGGTGGCCAGGAGTGTTTTTTTCTTTTTAGCCCCTGCCACAAAGTTGCTTAGGGCTTATTTAATTGCCTTTGTGCGTGTGTCTGTGTGGTTGTCCTTTGGACCGTTGGTCTGTTTGTAAACAAAATATTGCAAAAACTAAAGGGCCAATTTGGACTAAACATACCTGAGGGAGGCAATACTAAGTTTTGGGAATGATTTAATTTTGGGGACGCTATGACTTACCAATGTGACTTGCTGTCATAAAAACATAAAATCTTTTCTTTGACAATATCTCTAGAACTAAACATAATACTGACTTGCAGATAACACTAAAAATCCATTCAATCCAATAGTTTCTGAGATTGCTTAACGGACAAGATTTGCCCCTTGACACGAGTTGCGAGTTTTTCTAAATTTTTAGGTTTTATACCTGAGGGTCTCGACAGAATCACTTCTATTTAAAAGTTAGAATTAGTTTTGTTGTCTTGAGGAAGGTCTGTTGACCGAAACGTCGTCTAATAAATTAATTGCAAGTGAGAAGACCGTCTGTGGGAGTTTTTTCTTTAGAATTATAAAACTTAAAATCTTAGACTTGTTTGTTTCGGTGGAGCTATGCACTTTATTCAATGTCCTTTTAGCCCAAACATGTTTTCACAGCATAATTTACCATGGGACAATCTACAGCTGGAAATTCTGGTTCAGTACTTTGCTTAAGGGTAATACGACACAGCCCCACCTAAAACTTGGATCTGCATCCATTATATTTGTAATGTAACGGATGATTTTTATACAAAGCCTCAGTCAGTTGATAAAGAACTAGGTGGGACCAAGCGCCGCAGGAGCAGCGAGATGGAAACTGCTTCATTCATGGGCCCAACAATGCTACCCACTCGACTATGGGCCACCTGTGTATTTCTGTAACAAACGAGTCTGTCACTTCCTGTCACATGACGACTGCATTGTCTTCTCCCCCTCCAGGTTCATGAACAGCCGCGCTCCCGCTAACAGCCGCTATCAGCCTACCTGCTACGAGCATGCTGCTAACTGCTACACACACGCGGTGAGACATAAACACCAACCGCCCCCCCAGCCATTCCAATCTGGCCTGTCCGTTCCAGCGCCAATACCTGCCTGCATTTCCTGGTCTCCTTCATTAAAATTCAGGCTTTCATCTGCTTTCCTGTGTTTCAGTCTGATCTTTTATTCTATGTGGTTTGGTAAACTGCGCTTACTTCAGGCCCACATACAAGCCATATTTCCATTAACAAGTTTTCGTGTGCATTTTGAAGTTTTGCATTAAAAAGGTTCCTGGAAATGGCAAAATTCGAAAGCATCCTCAGCTTTATTAAAAAAAAAAAATTGTACGCTAGCTTCAGGTGATTTTTGCCATCATCCTATTAAGGGTTAAATGCACTAGGTGAGCAATTGAAACACCTTTGCCAAACAAGTTCTGACCAATTAGCTGTCCAGTGCTGTGGTGTGCAACCTCCTCGGTCTATTACAGCCACGCGCAACGTAGCCCACACCACCAACTTCTGACAAAACGTGACTCTGTGTAGCCTCGTTTATTAGCCCTAAATCTGTCAAAGAAAATGGACCAAATTCGCTCCTATTTTTCCACAACATTTCAAAAGTTTGCTTCAAATTCACTCGACTGTAGGTAGAAACATAACCATTGTGTGACTTGCCGAGGTCTTGACCCATTTTGTCATTCAGCGTGGCAGAGTTGCTCCGTGCTGTGTTAGGCTGCTTGGTCTTTGCGCAGTGTTCTTTAAGACATTTAGTTAGCTGTGTTTGTCTGTGTCCGAGCTGATAATTCACTGTGACTGTTTGCTGCCCTGCTTTCTGAAGCTTATTTGGTGCACCTGTATGTCAGTTCTGTGCTCAGTTCCTCATTCAGTGTAGCCTTGTTTTCCTGTGCTACCTGCTGGTGGTACAGTGCGACTGTTCCTCTGTGGTGCTTGCTGACGCTCATTCAGACAAACCGTGATTTTTTGTGCTGTGTACGGCAAATCAAACTGGGAACATGCATTTCTGTTTCCAGTGATCAGCAACTCATTCAAAGCGGTCGTTTTGGTCTGCTATATTGATCTACTCATTTAATGCGTCTGTTTCTCTGTACTATATCTGACAAATTCGAGGGTGATTGTGTCTCTGTACTGCATTGAGTTCATTTGGTGGGACTGCTCTCTGTGCTGTGTTGTGTTCATTCAGTGTAACTGTCTCTGAGCTGTGCTGCTCATTTGGTGTGACTATCTCTGTGTCATATTGAGTTGTCAGTGTGACGATCTCTGCAGGGTTTCCGTTACATGTAATTGATCGCGGCGCACCGCCACAGCAAAATAAAAGCCACCACGCCTATGTTAAATGACTTTACATAAACTCCAAAAATCCTAAGGACAATCAGGTGTCGCCAGTTCTCCTAGTTAAGTTAAAATGAGCGCTAATAATTCTTGACCTGTTGTCGATCATTTTGCTTGATGGACACGTTTTCCAATGAATAATAAAAATTAGCCCTCAGCAGTAAAACGCGCTGCTTTCTTCTTAATGCAATGCGTGCAACGATTAGAGAAAAAATATTTTGTTCACTTTGCAAAACAATAAACTACGATGTTAACTTCTGTGTTTGCTGTGAGCACATCCTGCTCTACCTAATTGTATCTTGAATCTTCTTGATTATTCAGCTCCAATTCCAGAGTCCAGAGTCCTAATCTGTTTTCATATTATATGTGAAATCCTCCGTGACTCATGTGAAACTGATAAACCTCCGTGCACATAGACTTCAATATATCGCCTACGTGCTGATAAATGAAAACTGGCCACCTGATAATGCTGAGTTTTGACCTGACAATGAGGCCTTCCGCCACAGTTTCAAAAAATCCTGGAGGAAACCCTGCTCTGTGCTGTGTTGAGTTCAGTTAGTGTGACTGTCTATGCTGTGTTGAGTTCAGTTGGTGTGACTAGCTCTGTGCTGTCCCTCACCATGAGCGCTGGCTGCTGCTGTCCTGCTGTCCTGATCCGGTCCTGATCCAGTTCTGCTCCATCCTCAGCATGCCACTTCCTGGAGCTACAGATGCCACTGTTCACATGGACTTTAATGGAACTCTATTGCCATTTTATCCTGTTTTGCTTTATCTTGTTATTAATTAGCTAGCCCGCGGAGGATGGGCTTCCCCACTATAGCCGGGTTCCTCCTGAGATTTCTTCCCACTGGGGAGTTTTTTCTCACCACTGTCTGAGGATTTTCCTCCCTACTGGGAGTTTTTTGCCTCATTTGCTGTGGTGGGGAATAGGCTGGGCACTGCCCTTTCATTTATTTAATCTCTCACTGTAAAGCGTCTTTGTGACAGTCTCTGTGAAAAGCGCTATACAAATAAATGGAATTGAATTGAGCTCAATCCATGCGACTATCTCTGTGCTGTATTGAGTTGTCGGTGCGACTATCTCTGTGCTGTATTGAGTTGTCGGTGCGACTATCTCTGTGCTGTATTGAGTTGTCGGTGCGACTATCTCTGTGCTGTATTGAGTTGTCGGTGCGACTATCTCTGTGCTGTATTGAGTTGTCGGTGCGACTATCTCTGTGCTGTATTGAGTTGTCGGTGTGACTATCTCTGTGCTGTATTGAGTTGTCAGTGTGACTATCTCTGTGCTGTATTGAGTTGTCAGTGTGACTATCTCTGTGCTGAGTTCATTCACTATCTCTGCTGTGTTGAGATCATTCAATGTGACTGTCTCTGTGCTGCGTTGAGTTCATTTGATGCAACTATCTCTCTGCATTGTAGAGTTCAGTCGGCGTGACTGCGTCTGTGCTGTGTAGAGTTCAGTCGGCGTGACTGCGTCTGTGCTGTGTAGAGTTCAGTCGGCGTGACTGCGTCTGTGCTGTGTAGTTCATTCACTCTCTCTGTGCTGTGTTGAGATCATTCATGTGACTGTGACTCTCTGTGCTGTGTAGGGTTCAGAGTTCATTGTGCTGCAACTATCTCTGTGCATTGTAGGGTTCAGTTGGCGTGACTGTATCTCTGTGCTGTGTCGAGTTCACCCGGTGTGACTGGATCTCTTTGCTGTGTAGAGTTCAGTCAGTGTGACTGTATCTCTGTACTGTGTAGAGTTCAGTCAGTGTGACTGTATCTCTGTGCTGTGTAGAGTTCAGTCAGTGTGACTGTATCTCTGTGCTGTGTAGAGTTCAGTCAGTGTGACTGTGTGCTGTGTAGGGTTCAGTCGGCGTGACTGCGTCTGTGCTGTGTAGGGTTCAGTTGGCGTGACTGTATCTCTGTGCTGTGTCGAGTTCACCCGGTGTGACTGTATCTGTGTGTGTGTTCAGAGTTCAGTCAGTGCTGTGTTGAGTCAGTGTGACTGTATCTCTGTGCTGTGTAGAGTTCAGTCAGTGTGACTGTATCTCTGTGCTGTGCTGAGTTCAGTCAGTGTGACTGTATCTCTGTGCTGTGCTGAGTTCAGTCAGTGTGACTGTATCTCTGTGCTGTGCTGAGTTCAGTCAGTGTGACTGTATCTCTGTGCTGTGCTGAGTTCAGTCAGTGTGACTGTGTCTGTGACTGTATCTCTGTGATGAGTTCAGTCAGTGTGACTGTATCTCTGTACTGTGTTGAGTTCAGTCAGTGTGACTGTATCTCTGTGCTGTGTTGAGTTCAGTCAGTGTGACTGTATCTCTGTGCTGTGTTGAGTTCAGTCAGTGTGACTGTATCTCTGTGCTGTGTTGAGTTCAGTCAGTGTGACTGTATCTCTGTGCTGTGTTGAGTTCAGTCAGTGTGACTGTATCTCTGTGCTGTGTTGAGTTCAGTCAGTGGGACTGTATCTCTGTGTTGAGTTCAGTCAGTGGGACTGTATCTCTGTGTTGAGTTCAGTCAGTGGGACTGTATCTCTGTGTTGAGTTCAGTCAGTGGGACTGTATCTCTGTGCTGAGTTCAGTCAGTGTGACTGTATCTCTGTGCTGTGTCGAGTTCATTCAGTGTGACTGTATCTCTGCTGTGTTGTTCATTCAGTTTGACTGTATCTCTGTGCTGTGTTGAGCTCATTTGATCCACCTGTGTTCCTCAGCTCCTCATTGTCCCCGCCTTCGTCGGCATGGCGCTGCTGTACCGCTTGTCGGATGACGGCTGGGAGAGGGTGACAGCATGGGTCTACGGGACGGGCCTGTGCGCCCTGTTCCTCGTCTCCACCATCTTCCACATTGTCACCTGGAAGAAAAGTCACATGAGGTACATCTTAGTTTCAGCCAATCCCGTCAGTAATCCAGTCACCTTTGAGGAAAAATGTATCAATCGCCAAGATTCATCTGGGCTTTATCCCTGTAAAACCTACAAACCCATATATGGGTCCCTCAAACGCAGCTTCTGTACTCAAACCTGTGGAACTTCAGGCATGTTTTGAATTCTAGGGAAGATCCCAAGGTTTCCAACGATCCCAAATATGTCCTGCTAAATTACAGGGAAATGTGTTTAAAATGATGCATAAAATCTAGATATTTTCCATTAGCTGTAATTCTGTGGCCATGAAAGCATGGCATCCTGGGTTTGAATATTTCTCTCAAAATAGGCGTCAGTTAAGCGCTGCAACCAACAAATCAGAATATGTATGTCACGTCATCCTACAATATGAAAAATGTGCTTTTCTTAAATTGAAGCTACTTAAGGGAGTATTTAAGTGAAAAGTTAAGAGTTTAAGGGGTTGAAACTGACATCAGAAGTCAAATGTGTGATTACACTGTCTCTTGGAATAGTCAAACGAGGTGGGTATTCTTGAGGTTTATCTCACCATTAATCACATCATGTTTTAATGAAAATTTTATCAATCATTTTTGTGCATCTTGACATTAAAAGAGAATTCAATAGTAAAACGTGTGATCGCATGATCTCCACTAATGTAACAACACAGCCACCAAACGTGGGTTAACATTTTTTTGTAGCCTGGCCATGCGCCTGTTTGGGAACTCTTTAGCATTCAAAATCAGTTGGATGTTTTTGTCTGCGCAAACAATAAGTTTCCATTGTCCGTCAGCACTCAGTAATGTTGTGTTCAGCTGTTCGGCTTGACCTTTGACCCACAGCATTTTTGAAGCTGGCGGGTAAGGCTCCATCTGCTCGATATTGCCAGCTACACTTTTCATTGGTTTTAACACTTCCTCCCCAAAGCCTAATATTGACTAAAGTTCCTGATGGATTTGGGTTTTTATTGTCCAACCAAGATTATAACCCTTAGAGTGTCAAATACAAAGTGTCGCCCAATGATGTAAGCTATCAAATTCAAAGCTGTTGAAAACCTATCATTTGGCGACTTATTAAAAGAGCTCCCGCGGAAGCTCTTTTAAACAAGCTGCCACATGATAGGTTTTCAACAGCACAAGATAAATTTTCAAAAAATTCTAAATTATTTCAGCGCTCTTAGGGTTAGAGTGTTTCTCAAGAAGTTGGCCATCTCTTAACTTAAATTAGTGTGGCCCTGCAATTTGACCTACATCCAGAGTGTAAAACGGTAATTTTTCAGTATAATGCAAGAAGGATGTGACCTCTTTTGTGTCTCTTTCACAGGGAAATCGAGCACTGCTTTCACATGTGTGACCGAGTGGTGATCTACTTCTTCATAGCAGCGTCGTACACACCCTGGTATGTTTGGGTAACCATCTCACTGTCTCTTTGTGGTACTATTCTGGCTTGTACAATTCATCTGCCATCAACCAGTGTTCTCTATTTGAGCGAAGCGCAGCTCTGTAGCAGTTTTTCTTCTTCTTTTAACCCTTAGAGTGCTAAATTAATTCAAAAGAATTGTAAATTTGGATATTTTGAACTATTGAAAACCTATCATGTTGGGAGCTCCTGAGCTCTTTTTAACAAGTCACCACATGATAGGTTTTCAACAGCTTTGAGTTTGATATCTAATATCTTTGAGCAACCTTGGTCAGGTATAGCGCTCTAAGGGTTAATAATTCTTGGAGAGTTTTTCAGCACTCATCTTAAAGGCCCACGCTGCCCTGTCAAGTCAGATGGCAGTATCTGCAAATGAGTGAAACTGAGAAAATTGGCCTTAAAGTTTTACTCTTGGTACTGGAAGGCAGTTACATGGACCACAATGCTATCAATGACATTGATTTCCTATTAGACCCTGAATTTTTGGTGAATCGAAATATGAGAAGTTGACCCAGATAGGAGATACTGCAGACACTGCCCTTTGGCTTGACCTCCTGCCCTACTTTTGTAGATACTGCTAACTTGCACATGCAATAACTCTGTACATGTGTATTGATCAGGCCAATCTCCTAAAAATAGATGGAGCTGGTGCTGTAGAGCGTCAATGGTGGATTTTGGCAATTTTGAGAAATTAGCAGATACTGCCATCAGGCTTGACAGGGCAGCACAGTCTATGCCAACCAGGGGCCTTGTTTACAAACACGGGCCTAGAAAAGATGCGTACGCAACTGTCTCAGCGGATTTTGGATTTCCAAGCTGGTCCTCATTAAATGAATAAAAATTGCCTGTAGTTTAGTTCTCTCCTGTTTTTTGATAAGTGCGATTTTTTTTGCCAATTTTTTTTGAGTCTATGAAATATACCGTATCAATATGAAATCTAGGCGCATTTTTATAAATAACAACTGATATCTCGTGAAGAGACCACTATGCTGGATCTCTCTCCTAGCTAATGCATGCAAACCCAGCAAATGTTGTAGCCAATCCATAAAAGTCTCGAGTCGACTTGCAGGCCTCCTATTGGCCACCTGCTTCTCTGATAGAATACACAAATACAAAAGGGTTACACTGGAAAATGATCCAAACACGTTTTAAATGATAATTTCAGGAGGTTGAGCAGTGTCTTGGGTAAAGCTAGAGAGACAATGGTTGCAGCTGTATCAGTGTAATGACTGAACATGGCTCTTCACTCTCGATTTTCTGGGGTGAAAATCCTTCATATTATGCCTTTAAATCTGTGCTACCGAACTCTACATCCTGCAATCCTTAGAACCTGAAGGGCGTTTACTCCAGTCAAGCGCTACACCATCAGGTATCACACATTACTCCCCTATCAGCACCAAGATCTTAAGTGAGATCAGGTGTAGTGCCCCTTCAGAAAAACTGCACAACTTTGCCAGAAGTGTGGACGCACTGCCCTTCCAATGTCTCACATCAAAATCACAGGAATTAATGTTGTGTTCAGCTCTAACTTCCATTTCATTGCTGCTTTAATCTGCTTCAGGCTGAACCTCTGCGGGAGCTCGGGCCTCTGGCCTCTCACATGAGGTGGTTTATATGGCTAATGGCCGCCGCAGGAACCATCTATGTGTTCAATTACCACGAAAGGTGAGCCGACACTGATATTCTCTGCTGTCTTACTGTAACTGTCGGACAGGCAATGCCTAAGCTATAGCTTTATGGTAACATTATACTGGTGTACACAGTTACTGAGCTGCTTACATCATTTTTGGTGTTGTTGGCTTGTGTCTGATCTAACCCATGTAACAGTATAGGCCCTAACGTAGTCGGACTAGTTTTAAGCGCATTGGCAGGATATAAAGGATTAATTTTAATTTTCTATAAAGGACAGACTCCATTGCCATCAAATTGATTCCATGCAGCAGTTTGTGTAGCAGGGCTCCCCAAATCACGGTCCTCGAAGATCAAAAACTGCTGGTTTTCCACCCTCCCTTTACCTGGTTGGCAGGTGTGATGACAGTCTGGCCAATCAGTGGCAATAACTGTTCACCTAATTGCTTAGGAGGAGAGAAAACCAGGGCTGGATTTGGATTCGAGAGCCAGGTTTGGACAGTCCTGGGGTGAAATCCGTGAAATGGTTTGTTGTTTTCATGAAATGGTTTGTGCCGGATGCAGTAATGAAAATGTGCTGTTCTTGTAGGTATAAACTGGTGGAGCTGGCCTTCTATCTCACAATGGGATTTTTCCCTGCCCTGGTTGTGACGTCAATGGTACCGTAGCGCATTTATGTTTTTAAAAATTCCTCCGCCTCACACCCCCTCCCCCCTTTCCATCCGTCTCTCATGCCACTCGTGGTGATCATATTGTCGAGGGCCACCCTACTGTACACTTGAAGGAATCCCCGAGCATTTAAACTCTAAAGGGAATGGAAGGGGTGAAATATTAATGCACATTTTAACCCTTGGAGAGCTATGGGCAACTATAGTTGCCCAATCATGTAAGATATCAAAATCAGATGCTGTTAAAAACCCATCATGTGGCAACTTGTTTAAAAGAGCTCCCTGTGGGAGCTCTTTTAAACAAGTTGCCACATGATAGGTTTTCAACTGCTCAGGATAATAACATTTTTAATTCTTGGAAAATTTATTCAGCCCTCTAAGTGTTAAAAGTTTTTTGTCTCTTATTTTCTTAATGTGATTGGAGTTGACGCGAGTCACAAAGGGTTACGTTGGAAAAAGACATTCCAATTTATTCCACTTTCATGGTTTGCCTGATGTAAGGCCAAATGATGGATGGTGAACAGTAACCATAACGATGACAAGTCTTTGAAAGCTAATGTGCCGCAATAACTTGTCATAAAAAAAAAAAAAACAGCAAATTGAAAGTAAAATCTTTCATTTTGTCATTATCTGCATGCAGGCCTTTTTGTCCAATCAGTGAAAATCTTCAATACTGGTGTCTATTGCACATTACCAGTCTAGTATAAATCGAGATGCTCTACGGAATCTGATCTTGAGAAACATTATCAATTACCTCCAAACTTCATCTTCTATATCCATCAATGTATAAATCATTAATAAGCCGTCTGGTGTGACCGTAAGAGAGCCCAGTGCAGGATTTACAGCAGCTCAGCAGTATTTGATGACGGGCGACAGTTGAAAAGTTTTGGCTGAAGACCCCGCAAACTTTTGGCAGACTCATTACAGAGGGAACAGGTGGTGTAGTATTCGCACGATATGGTCAGTCTTGGACCCCTTGACATAACGCAGGCGTGAGAACTGCCACTGGATGGCAGAAAAAATGAAGTCGGTTTCTCAAACGACAGCGCGATCGCACTTGTCAGTAAATGTCATGACACTCGTAACGTTTACTGAAAAATGTGACCGGCTTTATTAAACTTCACATAAATTACCTTATCGTCGTCATTCTGTGACAGCTCTCATGACTAGCATATGCAAGCGCCACGTCAGCCTTAAGACTGAATAAAATTTTGCAAGCATGCACCAAAGTCGGCCTCAATATGGCAGAGTTCTGACCTGTCTGGAATGCTTGGGCTGTTGAGTGTGAAATAAGACAGAGGACTATAAAGACAGGTGTAGATAGGGCTCCTAAAGAGTGAAGAAAAAAGAAAAATTTCAAGCTCCCCCTTTGTTTAATAATGTAGAACTCATCTGAAACTGAAAAACTGGGTTGTGTAACGCATTGTGGCAGCCCCATCCCTTACATATACCTTGTACCTTTAACCCTTCGATGGCAAGAAGCACCCATGCTGTTAGAATGCACTTCAGGGGTGCATTCCAACACTGCATTCTAACTGCATTCTAATGTTAGAATCTTTGAAGAGTTAAATACAAGCAAGTTGGGGTTGGTATTAGAAAAATGCAGGTGTAATGTCCATATTTATTGCATCTCTTTGGCTCTCTAACTCTCGGTTAATGCTGCTCTTCTCCAGAACAACACGGACGGTGTTCAGGAGCTGGCCTGCGGCGGGCTGATCTACTGCCTGGGCGTGTTTTTCTTCAAATGCGACGGCGTCATCCCCTTTGCGCACGCCATTTGGCACGTGTTCGTGGCGCTGGCGGCCGCCGTGCACTACTATGCCATCTGGAAGTACCTGTATAGGAGCCCCGCCGCGGACCTGATCCGGGATCTATGAGGGTTATGCCCCCCACAAAAACACAGGGACCACAACAAAGCGCCCTGCATGGTTTCGCACCCCCCATCCCACCCCACCTGCACCTCAGCCACCACCCCCCCCCCCCCAGCCACCCCCAGCCACGCCACGCCACGCCCCCCCCACCCTCCACCCCCCCTACTTACGTCTCCCACAGTACATTCCAATCACTTATGTCCAGTTTCCGGGTCTTTCCATTTCCTCAAGTGACACGGAAATTAATGCAGATCCACCAACTAAATGGAGATTCCGATCTGTTAAAATGTTCAAGGAGTGAGGAGCCAGGAAAGAGTTGTTTTCCAAAATGATTCGATTAGAGCTGGGCAACCAAAGTGGATCATTCTGAGAGGTTTTTTTAACGGTAACAAAGGCCCACCAGTGGCTCCACCTCTGAAATGAAACTTACATTCCATTTGCCCATTTTACGGTTTCCTAACCCCGCCCCCATGTTCATAATCCCTTCCTTTCCTCGTCTCTCTCCATGGGTGGACTTACGAGAAATAGCAGCAAGGAATTGAAGGAGGCGAGGAAAAGTAAGTGATTGGAAAGACTATTTTTTTCCCAGTCCCCCTCTCTTCCTCCTTACCTTGCCCCTCCGAAACAGACGCTGTGCGCAAGACCGAGGGTCCCGTAGTCATAATCGATGGTCAAAAGTTTACAAAAACAACAGTGTATTGTTTACCGTTTTCTACGTAGGTGTGAGCTGTCCGAATCAGTGTCTGTGCGTGATCCACGAGCCTCTAGCGACCCACCGATCACTCAGTTCCCTTTTGTACCACTGTTGCCGAGAGGCGCAGAACCAAACAGCAGACGAACGTTAGACCTTTCACTCTGCTCCATCTTCCACTGTTTTATTTTTTTTTTCCCCCAATCAAAAATCCTTTAAGCAAACAAAAACATTTTTGTTCAATCTCATTTCCATCTTGAGATTCTTTTCCTGCTGCAAGATCACATTCCAAATGAAAATAGTTTACATTTAGTATACTCTGACCTACATCGAGTAGCTTAGTTAATGCGGAAGAACATTTGTACCTCTGTAGATTTTTCCGGAAGTGTTTGAGGCCACACAGGAAGTCTGTATCTTACATTTCCAGTATTGGGACCTTGGTATTTCTGCATACATGCGCTTTGAGCAATGGTGTCACTTTGATCGACAGTATTTGAAAGTGCGGTCTTAAATATTTTTCTGAGGTTACTTTTGTACTGCAAAGAACCATCAATATTTTGTATCCAAAACTGTGCTGATTTACATCCTTCTTTGTTGCACTAAATCCATTGTGTATTTTCATGCTCACAATCGGTTGAAAAACTGAATACTGTTGACAGTTGACGAGATTAGCGAGTTCATTGGTGTACATTATCTTCCATTTAAATTGCGAACGAGGCCATGTCATTTACCTTGACCAAGAGACCACTATCAAACTGCGGATTAAAAACATCCCAGTTGTAAGTATTTCGCGATTTGAACCATGTAATCGCTTGGGATCAATGTTGACAAGAAGGATGTGTGTTAATGCTGTCAAGAAAAGGGATCTTGAATGGATTTTTAAACATCACGTGCCTCGATACTTAACAACTCTTTGGTGCACGTTTGTCACGACATTGCGGCCCCTGGTGGTTCTAACAGGTATTGCACCGCGCATCCACGTTTGTCACGGACATGACGATGACGAAGGTGAGATGTTTAAAGCACTCCCTTTGCAAATAAAGATGCATATGGAGTGTTTGGGTTTAACTCCTATCATTTTGCACAAAATTAACCACAGCTCTGCACAAGCGAAGGGTCCTTGGGCTCACCGCAATGTGTCACGGAGTTCTGTGACTGGTGTTTTGAGAATCGGTTTGCCTTCTCTTGAAGCAGCAAGCAAGTTATATGCAGGCAGTTCCAGTGTTATGGAAGAAACATTTTGAAACGAAATAAAACAATAGGTTCAGAAAAATTACTTTTCTGATATGATAAAAACTAATATTGCACATTCTCATCGCACCCAGCTGGATGCATGGAAAGGCAAAGAAAATTATATCAAGTCAGAAACAAATGACAAATATCCTGTATTTGGACGCAACACAGACTGGCATTTTGGGGAAACAAAAAATTTGAGGATTCTGAGAACTTTAAAGTCTAATGCAAAACCTTTATCTACATAATGCGGGAGGTCTGGTGGAACATAAAAATAATCATTTTGAAAATATTTGCATTTTTTATTTTACTGAGGAAAAAGCAGTGTTATGGACGCAACACCATTGTGTTTTGTTACTTCTTTTTCACTAACAGTGTTCATCCAACACTAAGGGGAGTAACATGCCGTTCTGTTAATACAGTGATCCAATGAAACTTGCACTGCAAAGAATACTACCTATGGGTACTTGCAGGGCCATTTATTTGGGGAATAAGTTAAAAAAAAAAAAATGTCAGGTTGACATTACTGTGGAATTGCTAGTAGGCTGCTTTTGTGTTGGACTGTCTGTAAAATGAGGTTAAAAAAATTCAAGACACTACATCTGAAGCAAAGATTGTTTTAATAACAAAAAAATTATTTGCTGAGGATTACGGTTGACCTTTGATTTCAGCACCATGAAAGGAGACTTAGTCAAGCTAACAGAGTCAAATGAAAGATGCTACCGGTATTGGAAAAAAAATGGGTGTTGGTACATTTGAGGTCATGCCACCGTCTCGGGGTGTTTACTGAAAATAATGTGTTGATACATTTCCCTTTATATATCTGTATGAAACCTGAAGGCAATTCAATGCAAGTGCGATGCATAAACATACTGGAAAATCGAAACTCAGACAGTTCGGGTGACGGTTGAGAAATACGAGGTACACTGCCTTAAATCTTTTCATTGATTTCTGCTTTTTCAAGCTCAAGTTTGGACTGAATTAGTCTCCTTCGTCTTGAGCTATAATTGAATCAAAGCTCTGCAACCCTTTGGGGACTTGAGGTTCGTTACTGATTTCCGCCGACGTAACGGACTTAATTTCACATACAAGTCTGAAGATGACCTCCGCTGAAGGCAGCGCAGGATTTAAAAAAAAAAAAACAAATGTAAATAAATTCTGGCTCTTCAGAGATTGACTGGCCCCTCGGCTGTGGTTTCTTTTCTTATTTATATACAAGCTGTGGCATATGATTCTGGACTGGATTTTAAAAAGTATATTTTATTTTCTTCATCCATTTGTGTATTGGTGCTGCGTATTATGACTAATGGTCTCTGATTATTTTCAAATTTCTAACGTGTTAATAAAAAAAGAAAAACTATGGCTTTTCTCCTGTTTGTCTTTCTGAAACATAAATATGCCATAATGTGGCCAGAAGATCAGCAAATCGGGACTAATTCTAACAATTTTCCATCTGTGAAGACAGAAATTAGGAGAAATTACCGGCAATTGTGTTCTCATAATGCAGCTAATAAAATGCACAGTTTGCCTTTCTGCAAAGCAACCTAATGCAAGGCTGTAATATGAAAGGACAAGAGGGAAAGTGGTGTTAAAGTGAAAGTATTTTGGGTGGAAATGGTTTTAAAAATCTAGTGCCATAATGTCTGCTGGCTCTCAGAGCTTTTACATCTGCTGCTGAAATTCCAGTGCTGATCTGGGATCAGATGTCCTCCATGTCCAGTGCGCACTTTAATGTCCTTACAGGTTAAAGACCAAAATTCATGATACATCATAGCAACTTACGAGATTCTTCATCAACTCAGACCATAATTGAATTAACCCCTCATGCTGTATTGAAAAAATTCAGTTTCCCGTTCTGATAGCAGCAAACACTCTCAATGTTGCAGCAATATACCCTTTTGAAAAATTACTGTAGTTCCCAGCTATACTTACCCTATAGTAAATGGATGGTATTTTCTTCACCATAGTGTAGCATTACTACAGTGATAATATAGTTCTTCAAACTACAGCAATTCAGTTGTGTGGACTATAGTAATATCATGGTACTGTTGACTGTGGTAATACTATACTTATTTGATGGCTATAGTACTACCCAGTTATACTATGCAAACTATAGTGATGCTATAGTTATGCCATGAATACTAGTTTCACTTAGAAATGACTATAGGATATTTTCATAAGGGTAGTAGCAGTGCTCCCCTAATCTGGTAAAACCTAGTAACTCACTTTTTGGTGGAAATTGAGTTAGACCCATTTTTGCAGTTACTAGGTTACTAAGCACCAAATAAAGTACGGACAGTCGTCATTGAGAATACCCATTCTTTTTAATTTTTTTTACAGCAAGTTTATCCTGAAGGACTTCAGTTGTTTTCAGTTTTCTGAAAAAAGTGAGTTACAAGGTTTTACCAGATTAGAGGAGAGTGTTATGAGAACATTGACGAAACGTTCTAGTAACATTGCAAGAACTTGACTCCAGCTGGATGGATGTGTATATTTCACGGAGAAACAAATCTTCAGATATTCCACTTCAAATGGAGTCCCCGCGGCCAAGTCCAGATACTGAAAATAGTGCATCACCCTTTTTCTCACCGATCGTCTCCCATTTAATACTATGTGAATAATAGCGGAAAGGAAGATGCCTTTTCGGGTGCGGGAGAGCGCCCGGGGGCTTCAGTGAGCCAGCCTCAAATTTGAACATTAAAGCATTTTTCTCGACCAACCCTTTTTCATCCCAGCAGTTCCTTCAGAGTAGAAACCAGGTCTCAGCCTGTGTTAGATGCGGCTGGATCGGAACAATTATCCCATCGTGAAGGAGGATTATTGCTGCTGATTATACATAATTAACCCCTTGAGTCTTTGTAAAAAAAAAAAAAGGCCTTGATTATTTCAATCAGGTCTGTCACTCAATGGCTAGAATGGATGCCTGCACCCACACCGGTCCTTTACGAATAAGCTCAGCATTAATGCATCTGGAAGTAGGTCTTAGTATTTCAGGCACAGACCGCGCAAAACGGTACGCAATACCCGCACAGAGACGATCCGAGCGGTGACCTGCTTAAACCAATTTTGCATGCATTATAGGCAACCACCATGCCGCGCAGGCTAGCCACCTCGACACTAACAATTGATAAATTAACCCGCTCACTGACCTCTCCAACCCAAATAGCTGATTAAACATGAAGAAAAGAGGGCGAAGATTCTAGCCTACGTGCCAAATTAGAAATGTAGTCAAGTTTAAAGTTAACCTCGTAAACACAAGAATGGTCGTGGGCCTCGTCTTCATTGACTTCTGTCAACAGATTTGGCTTTGTGTCCGAATTCACTAACTTTTCTTTAATTTTATAGAATGAAGGCTAATTGTAGGCCTACTTGACAATTGCAGCTTATGAGGGCAAACTAAGTGCATCGTCCCCTGTTGCCACACAAGCAACGGAGATGGTCTTTTCTCCAGTAAGCCAGTGTTAATCGGGGATCTCCATGATGCGTCAAAAAGCGCACCTCTCCAAACAGTAGTAACCTCCGTTATTTGTGGCACAGCAATTAACTTTGAAAACGACACCTTGGAAGGAAAAAAATGACTTCGGCCTGACATTCCAGAGCATCCAAGTAGTCCTTGCCACGGTCGATTCAGGCCTATAAGGTAGATGCCGACATCAACGGATCGATTCGAAAATTAAACCAAGAAACTACGATAAAAACTACAATAAACTAAGCCTACTGCGGTTGTGTTCGTTCGTACAGATTTATACTCACCCAAGTCGGCATCTTGAAGTAATAAATACAGGTTGCGCGGGTCTTCCAGCTCATCTGGAGTACCACTCCAGTTTATGGCCTTTCCACAGGTTCTTCGTACTTGGACGTGGTCTTCAAAACAGATACCCGATTGAGTTCCGCGAGGTGGCCTACTCGTTGCCCCTCGTTTTTGACTAGGTCAGATCCAGCACCCACACGGAGGTTAAATGTGAACGACATCTTCAAATTTCCTTCAAACCAGCAAACCAAGCGACCTATTTTTCGAGAACTATTTATTTATTTATTTTTTTTTTACCGATTTGAGCCATTTAAGATGCCAAGCTTTCAAGAGCGCCAATTCATCCTGAGTATTCATAAGTCCGCAGGTGACATAAATTGGCGCGGCTAAATCAGCTGATTCTCATTGAAAAGCTTCAAGACACCTCCTACATTTCAAAGCAGCATAAACAAGGGGCCACAAATCAGTAAAACTAAGACTACTGACCCATACCATATCATGATAACTGTGGCCTGTATGAGCGCTGTATACAGAACCCGTAAAAGGCTCATTGGAGCCATATTGCGAAAATTACTTTTCCCTGTTCAGACCACCAATTCAATGCTCTCTTCTGTATCTGTCGCAATCCAGAGGAGGTTAAATTCGAAAGCCGCCCTCCCTTGTTCATTCGAGACACCACACAACCGTGTCCTCTTTCCGTACCGTAGCCCAACCTGTCAATCTCTTTTTCACTTGTGACCTACAGTCAATGCTTGTGATGACATTACTTTTTGGTATTTAGCCCTGTTCAGCCAATCAGAGAGTATTAATCCGGGGGACGCCCCGTCACATCAACGTGTTCTTCAGCGGGTGGAGAATGACAGGCAGAATAATATTTCGGATTTTCATGGAGTTTTTGCTGAAAAGCTTATGACATCCCTTTTGGACAGCTGAGAATTATAGTAACTGGAGAAAAAAGCATAAGAACTTTAAGCCAAGTGGAGGCCAAAGAGAAGCCTTCTGGACTTGATGTGAACTTGCAAAAAAAAAAAAGTTGTAATGAGAAGGTGGGCCTGTTTATCAAATAGTAGTTGGATTAAATGTTTGGAAAAGATAGAGAAAGTTATGGCAAAGTCAGTATGATCAGATTTTCAATCAGCGCTCTGTCTATGACCCCGTTTACACTAAACCACTTCATGCGTCTTGAGCAGATCAAGTGGTCATCAGTTGGCTAAAAGGGCAAGTGTAAATGGGCCCCTGACGCAATTAGGCTATATTTAAATCAAATTTCTCAAACTAGCTCCGGAGAAGTCTTGAGATGCAGTGTGGCCGCAAAGTGCGCACGGATCCGTCTATAGTGGCTACATATATGCATTCAAAATATTTTATGCCGCGAACGATAAGCGAAAAAGAAACGTTTTCTCGATTGTCAGTGAACTTACATTTGCATTTTCTTCGAGAACACTGCAAATTGGATGCGTGTATGTCCCGCGTAGACAAATTGAGCGTAAATGGAATGAGGATAAATCATGTCAAGATATTATCCAGACAGAACACGCATGAAATCGCAAGCGTAAATGGGGCTTGTATCGCCTGCCTCCTGCTGTCAGGCGGTTGGTGACAATGGGAATGTCTGTCATAAGAGGGTATTCGGCTCCCCCTAGTGGCCACGGGTCTACTAATCTACCTCCTCGATTGAGTGAGCGCAATATTTGAAGGGCCTCTTTGCTTTTGCTGGCTCACCTTGAATTGAGAGACGATTGAAGTCCTGAGGAATTCTGCTTGAATTCATGGCAGCTGAAACACAAGTTTGCAGTCAAAGAGTAATGCTTTCACTCAGCCTCTGGAAAGGAATGGTCCAGTGAGTGTGCAAATTCAAGAACCAGAACTTGCCAAATAAACATTCTACTACTTTCACAAATAAGAAAGGTCATTCCATATAAAATCAAAAAGTGCCTCCCATCTGACCCCCACAGAATCCGCTGATTTTTCTAGAACCGTAACTTCAGTATATTTAATGAATCCTAGCCAAATTTTACAGTAATCTTATTAATAGTTTTTGAGTTACAAGTTCTGAAAGTAAACGGGGGTAGGTCGAAATTTTGTGCTTTCTAACTCGTGTCATTTTCTAAAGCCTTTTGAGCCCTCATAAATTCATGTGTATTAGTGAAAGCTAAATGGAAATTTCAGATTTTCACATTTTTCTTACAGACATAGTGGAGTTAAGAACTAGTTAGAAAGCACACAATGTCTACCTACCCCAGTGCACTTTCAGAGCCTGTAAGTGAAAAAAAAATATTCACGAGATCAAAAAAAAATTTGGCAAGGATTTATTAAATTTGCTGTTTACTGTACTATAAAAATGAGCTGATTCAGAGGGGGTCAGGTGGGAACTTTTCTCAGATTTGGTTTGTTTTAAATGGAATGACCCATAACATGTTGCTTCGCGAGCATTTCTGGTGATCCAGTGAGCTTTGAAAAGATTTTTTTTCATATCAAAGTTTAGCAAACCTTCGTAATGAGCGAGTGGACTCAATAAAGATTGTATAAAGCGGTGCCTGAAGGCTCTGCAACTAGTTCAAGCTGGTCTGTACAGTGAAAGTAGTTATAATCGTGCCGCAGTACCGAGATTGCAATCCCCAAATCAGCCATAGTACTGACACTACTCAGAATGTTTGAACTCAGTACACACTTCATTAGCATACACTAGTCTCCACCATAAATCAGGCTTTTGTTATCGTGAGACCTCTTTCTCGAGCTTCAATGGGCAGTTACTGCCTTCATCTGCCAGGAATTATAACCATCTACACGCCCTCCAACCTCAAATTCAGAATTCAGTACCCGTGTGATACATTTGCTCAAACACTTTAGCCATATAGCGCTTACTGTTAGCCAAGCTCAGTTTATTCCCTGTCAGGATCACAAAAGGGGTTGCCGTTAGCGATCACAGCATGCCGAAGGGGAAATGTAGTCTTTGAGAACCTGTGGGGACACGAGAAGCATATGTACACTCCACACAAAAACACCCAGGCAGAGAATCCAAACCTGACAGCTTCCGAGTACAAGGCAATAGTGCCACCTTTTCCCACAACCATGCCGCCACCACGAGCCAGACCCCCTCGACCAGGGATCTTCAAATCTGCGCCCCGAATCCAAATTCAGCCCAGGTTTTCTTTTATCCCAGGTGAGTAAATGACCAACTGGCACCCCTGATTGGCCTGACTGTCGTAACACATGACTCCAGGGTAAAGGGAGGGTAGAAAAGCAGCAGGTGTCAGACCTCGAGGATAGTGATTTGAGGACCAGGGCCCTAGACCATTCGAGCATAATGTGTAGCCTGCAGAACGTTCAGGAACCCCCCCACCAAGGAATAAAAAGCTATCTAGAACTGCATCATGCCAGGTCTTGAGTACCTTCTGCTTTCACTGCTGTTCCATGCCAAGAACCCTCTCTCAAATCAGCCTGGGCCTTTTTTTTTTTTTTTTTTTTTTTAAAACAATAAAATTGTCAAACGAGGAAAATAAATGTGCATTCCACTCAGTGAGAGAAGAAACTGTAAAGACTTTTATTGAACACTAATAATTACATATAGTAGGGTTGGGAAGGCGAGGGCATTATGCATATATACATACATATTGACCATATGCATTCATTCCGTGACATACGTGAAAGAACTGTCCTTTTTTAATTCAATTTTTTTGTACCCTCAGTGAAAACAGTCTGTTGGTGTTGCCTAATATACAATGGTTGTCATCCCATGGCAGTATCCAGAGACAGATAAAACATTAACTAAAAATATAAATGTAAAATTCTGCTAGATAATTTTGATGAAGAGGGTAGCCCTCTTGCAGGTGCGTTACCAAGACGATTTTCCGAGTGCCATCACAACAAGACCCGAAGCTTCGCATCGTCAACACAACCTTCTTCCGTTGCTAAGCGACTGGAGGAACAGTCGGCGCATATTCAAGGCACTCAAACAGACTCAGAAAACGCTAGTTATTTCCACTGTAATACGAGGTAGAAGCTAAAAGATTCAGAGAGAGAGTTCAGTCTGGCTTTATCCCATGTTTCCCTGCTTTACAGTCCAGATGGGCAACATTCCCTTCAGGGAGAAAATGGCCATCTGTAACTTTAGTTCGCAAGGAACCCTAAACCTGAAAGATCCGTAGGCCAAAAATCCAGGAGTCAGACAGTAAAAAACTACGTATTTCTTCCAACCACGAACACAGCCCACTGACATCAAGCCAGTGACTCGTTCTAGAATACCCGACCTAGGTAGGACAGATGGACCAAAATACAAGAGAGGGCTTTTATGCTCTGAACCTGGACTTTTCACGACAGATTAGTACTAAGCTTGAACACTTACAGCACGAAACAGAAACAAGAAATAATAGAAATGGCTAAGTATTCCATTCCTAAGTTGCAACTGCAAAGCGGGCATCACTGATTAGAACGGGAAAAAGGTCAAATAGCTTGGAAATATGACCAAGAATAGAAAACAACAGCTTATCTACGCGACTGATTGGCAGACGACAGAAGTTAGTTCACTGGTCCGATGGCTTTGTGCGCCTTGAGGTTATTAACGTCGCCTGTATGCTTTCTGCCACACAGCACAAACAGCTTCCTTAATTCAGTCATGTTGGGGTTATAATGAACAGTCCTAAAACACGTCAAGTCATTGCATGGACTGACTAGGCATAAATAATTTGTACGCATGGCATGATCGGACTTCTCAGATGTTGAAGGCCAAAGTCCCAGAACTGCAAATAGAGAAATAATTTTGTGACTGGTAATTATCGGATGTATTTGAAATTGTGCACCCCTCGCTCGGCTAGTGCTACTAGCTGGTGATAACAGGAATAATAATAACAAAATATAATGAGAGAACGGACGGGAGAGCAAAAGAAATTTGAGTGCAAAATGTTTGAATTTATTTTAAAGCAAAATAAGTTCAAACGGTGAGGGATGATGAAAGAAAAAGAACTAAAATTCAAAAGCTGCTTTCAAACCTCTAGTCATTTAGTGAAGCTAATTATTGGTTTTGTCATTGCTGTTGATACTTATTGTAGTGACATGATAATGGCGTTTCAGGATCCCACGGACCAGAACCGAACAAAGCGCCCAGTCTGTTGAACGTCCTCCAGCTGTGCAAATTAATTTCATTCATTACAGTTAAAAAAACAAATCCTTTTATTCATCATGTTGCAGCCCTGTCTACTGCATTATTCACATGGAGCCACTCCGATTGGCGGGCTAATCTCCACAGAAATTTGCAAGAAATCACTCTCGAAACAGTATTTCCAGCTTGATCGTATCAACCAAAATTTGGGAATAAAGATTTAAAGTGCACGGTTTAACGTCCGAGTAGTTAGACGGGCAGGGCTCACTGCACCTGGAGTGTTGATCCACACTCAACGCTTAACTCATTTGGCGCCACACTTTCAATGGTCCAGCAGGCCATTGTTATGCACTGAATACATGGGGGAAATGTAAACACAAAAAAATTCTGAGCGACCACGAGCGTTTCAGTGCCATCTGGCGGAGATGGGTGGTACTGAAATTCTGGCAAATAGCATAACGCCAAGCGCCGTTAATGTAGATTCACGTCAAAGACGTGGATCAACATCAATGGCGCCAAATGAGTTAAGCGCAGACACGGGAAAGAGGTAGCGGTAAGTGTTCTACTCAGCAACTATTAAGCGTCAGATGTTACCCTGAGGGCTAAAAAGGTGAGGGAAAGAAAAAACGGATTTACGGAGGTCTTCACGGGTTACTCACACTCGCGCTTGTGAGCCATCATGTTCCGCGAGATCGCTCGCACGTCGAATGTCGAGGGCAGGTCGTGCTCAGCGGTGGCCCTCTGCTGCATCGGTAGCTTTTAGCCTGGGCACCATGACGTAATATCCCGGCAAGCGCATAGGTTGCTACAATGTTGACGCAATATCAGAGCACTGACAGAAGTTTAAAACACATCGAAAATATTGGGTTTGCGGGAATAAAGGGAAAGACAGGACCACTGTCTCGTAAGAACACCATTAGCAGATTTACAGCTCCAATATCGCATGGGAGTTGTACGGACCAATGCGACCTGAACGCGGGAGACTTGAGGGTGTTCGAATTAATGCCCAAAAGCCGAGCATTCTCCGACTCTCGGTCTCAGTGCAGCGATGACAGTATGCAAAGATTGCCCTTAAACTTTCAAGATACATACCCAACATCTGAGAGCGTTAATATATACTTGTATTTAAGAAGATTATCTTAATTTTTTTATTATGCCTTTTAAAATACACGGTCAGTATTTGTATAGGAAAAATACTGTACAAAAAACAACTTCTAGAATAGCTTCATATAAACATTAAATCTCTCTATAATCAATATATCTATGTACTGTATCTTTTGGTCTGTAGTAAACATTACTTAATCCATTGGGTTAACCACAGTATTGGACAACACCAGCCAACTTTATACATCTTATACATTCATCTTACTGCCATCTGAGAATGCGAACACATAGCTAAAAGTCTCTCATATATACATATATATGAGAATATAGTAATTATTTATACACCGTTTAAAATATTTATATAATCATGCTCAGGAAAAAAAAAAGGAAATAAATTTACTGCTTCGGCTATCGACTGAAGCTCAAGATTTGCGTATTTAAAAACTGAAATCATGCCGAAACATTTAACCTGTTAACAATAATTATAATTAGAGTCATAATAAACGATTGAATAATACGAAAAAAAAAAAAAAAACAATATAAGAGTTAAAAAGCAACCCGTAGATGCTGCAGTTATCTACTGGGCGCGACAAGAACAGTACAGACAATTGCACCAGGTCTGATTGTGAATCACGCAAAAGTGCAGAGAAAACGGGAGGGAGGGGGGGGGTCACTGGCTGTGACCTTCCAGCCATTATAGTACTCAGAGGGAGCATGGGCTGAACAATCTTCCACCATGTTGCCCTGGGTAACAGCGTGGAGGGACAGGGAGAGCAGCGCGGGGGGTGAGGGGAGGGAGTCGACTGTCCACAGTACAGCACCTGGGTGTGGGGTTGTACAGTAGCCTGTGATTGGATAGGATTATTGCTTCAGTCAGTTCAGGAAAAAAAAAAAAAAAAAAAAAGAAGAAGACAACACTGTTGTTCCATCGCAAGAGTAATCCTATAGGCTGCACCGAGGCGAAGGGATGATGTCACAGCACTAAACTCAAGCGCATGGCAGGGGATTGGTACCCGGAGGGTGACGGTACTAGCGTTATGTCACAGCACTTGGGAAAATGAATGAGGAAAAAAAAATAGCGGGCAAGAGGCAGGACTAGCGATCACCAATAGCTAAAAAAAAAAAAAATCACAATAACATAAACAACAACATCAGAGTATCTATCCACTGAACAAAAAAAATCCATATTAAAAGTGGTGGTGGTCAGAGGGTGTATAAAAAAAAAAAAAAAAAAAAAAAAGGTTGTGTTATGTGCGTTTCCATAGTGTCCTGAACAAAAAAACGGGTTCCTGCTGGTAAGGAGGGAACCAGGTGCTGGGTTTGGGGGCAGAGACAGGTGACATCACTGTAGTGGCAGCACTGAACACAGCTGAGGAGCAGGTAGTGAGGGGGAGGAGCTTATTAACAGTTCTCAGTCCTGACCTGGAGTATAAAAGGAAGCCGGGCGGCTGTCAATCAATGCTTATTCACCTTTGAGTGAAGGAACAAATGGGTGGGGAGAAAGGGGGGTGAGGAAGTGGGCGTGACTGGGAGAAGTGGGAGTCGGGGCAATACACACGTCCCCACCATATATGTATAAACATACACCACACATTCTATATTACATTTATACATACACCTCAGAATGAAGATATTGTCAATCAAGATGAAGTCAGAGGGAATCTGTAGTGTGGAGGGAGAGGAAAGCAGGGAGGGATGTTGTGAGGTGAGGTCACTGAGGGGGCGGGGCTGAGTTATAAAGGCGGTGGAGTAGGAGCAGGGCAGGCTGTATTGTCCTTCAGACTGTGTGAAACCGTAGCGGGGTGGCGGGAATTGGGACGGGCCCTTCACAGGGGTCCGTGCTGTGCCTCGTATTTGGCCAGAACGTTTTTGCAGCGCCCCAGCTCCTTCCTGAGATCGGCCACCTCAAGTCGCAGAGCCGTGTTCTCTTTCTCCAGGAACGCCGCCCGAATCGCGATCTGGTTCTCCTTCAGCCGGCGGGCGTCTCGGGAGCGCTTCGCCGCCACGTTGTTCTTTCTGCGCCGCGCCCAGTACTTATCGTCCTGATGACGAAAAACAAACAAACCAACTAGTAAATAAAGAGTGTTGTAAAGGTGTTAACTGCACTGAAACTCCAGCCACTTCATCGACCACAGTGGACGATCACAATAACTCAACTGTAGCATTTTTACCTGAACTTTACAATGCTGAATAAAGGCCATTTTGCACCAAAGACGAAACGGAAAAACTACATGGAAATTTGTCTTTTAAAAATTGGAACCCCAGTTATCTCAATGAGCCCATCTACGTACAATCCGAAACTTTCCAATGTCGCCGTCGCGAAGTGTTCTGAATTCCCGTTGAATTTTTTTGTTTGGTGCTTCGTGTGAGAAGACTTTAACAGTGGATGCTGGTATCTACATCGAGCGGCGGAGTTTTAGAACACCAGCTCAGAAGTTACATCCAGACAGAATAAACCTTAACCGTTGTGGAGCAAGATGACAAATATGCCATCTTGCGATCAGAGCGAAACTTTTTTTTTTAATACCTGACTGATAAAAACAGCCATAAAAGCGATCAACAGTGCGACACCACATTAAGGGACACTGGTTGCCGAAAAAAGTTTAAAAAATGGCGCTGTTCATCCCCACAACTACCGGCAACTTCAACATCTTTTAGTGGACAAACAACGCACATATCAAAAATGCAAAGATTTTTTGATTGAGTAGTTCAATCAGAATACAGAAGATACTGTACCACCACAGGTGCCCTTTAAGAGGTTTCAACTGCAAACAGATAATTGATTTTAGCAATGAATTGAGAGATGAAGTGCATCTAATGCCTTTCTAAGCCTTCTCCAAATCTGCCTCAAGCAGCTGTGCATTACCCACTCTTATTAAAATAAACAGAATACTCAATCCTTTAATCCTAATGTCAGACCGTCCACCAATCACAGCACTTAATCCTCTTAGCCGCCAGCTGCCGACCAATGGGAAAAGAGTGTGTGACAGCGAAAGTCAAATGAGGACGAGAATCGGGTGCAAGTGAACAGATAAGGACACCAGGACCCTCTCTGTCCCTCACTCACTGACTACCAGTCCCACATTTAGGGCTAAAATCCATCGATAATAACAATAATTATTGACATATCACTTTGAATGCTTCTTTACGCAAAGCTAAGCGCAAAGCATGAGTGTTCGCTAACTTTGATGGTTAAATATTTATTTGGAAATCTAACCAACTCCAGTATCACATAAGAAGCTCTAGACAGACCTTACAGAAGTAATCTACCCTTAGCTTTGAGCCATTTCTCTAAGCAGGATTAGAGAGTTAGCTAGATAACCTCACCAAGGAGAACCCGGAAACCTCACAGAACTGGAACATACACTTCAGTGAAAAAAGCTGTTCCGGGTTCAACAAAGCACAGTAATCCGGCTAACTCTCAGTAATCTTGCTTTGTGAAATCCCCCCAACTCCTGCTCACCTTCAGGTCTTCGGGGATGAAGACTTTACGAGCCTTCTTGATCATTGGCTGGGGCTTCAGTTCCTCGGCGGAAAACTTGCGCTTGCGGGGGTCGAATACCTCCTGGCCCGGGACGCTGGACAGAGCCAAATCAGCAGGGTCCGGCTCGTACCCAACTGGAACCTGGATGGTCTCTGGATCGATAGGGCTGGGGGTGTTGCGTGATGCTGGCAGGACTGGGATGGGAGGGGGATATTTGTGGGGCAGACAAAGGGAGAATTATTTTAGTAACAATCAGATACAGGGCCAGTTTCACAGATATTTGTTAAACCTTATCTTTGACTAAATTCGTTTGTCAGCAGAGATCCCCATACCAAACTCTGTTTGGTCCTGGAACAGGGCACATCTCTGTCAGTCCACCCATGCTGTCATCATACATACAATAATTTCAAATGATTATAAACTGAAGGAAAATTTTACCACTTCTGGAGTTCTGTTTTAACTTCTATTCCTCTGCTTGAGTGGTCATTTTCTATTTATTCAAACTGTTACTTTCCCTGCTCACTGTAGATTGAATTTCGGCTGTTCATTTTAGATTTATTTCTCTCAAAATGAATGTAGGCATATCAAGAGCTTTGAGTGTGATAGAGTGCAGGATTAAATACATAAATGATTATACCTCAACGACACTACCAGACGTTACGTAGAAGAAGTGAAGCCTTCGACTTTACCACTAGGGGGTAGTCAAGACACATAATATGAAAGAAAAGGCTGTCAGCACTTCCGTTTTACCACTCGCAACGCTGCAACCGAAATATCAATGTCTCAATGATGCTGTCATAGCTTTACGTGACCATCACCACAGGGCGCCAGAAATGGTCACCTTTATGTGAACGCAAATAATCGACTTACAGAGACGGCTTTACCAAGAAAACCAGATCTTCTCAAAGCGAGCCCTCCGGCTAACTGCAAGGCTTAACGGGTTTAAAATGTTAAATCAGGGCTGTGGCGCGGTAATAAGTGACAAGCGGCTGTCAGCCAAGGGCACCTTTAGCATATGAGCTACAGCGTGTGACAAAGTCGAGGAACCCGATTCCTAAACGGCTCCATTCTCAGGCTGCCGGAGGTAAGATTCCATCAGCAAAAGTCTAAGTTATGGTTTTACCCCCAACTTGTATCCATTTCAATACATTTTATTTTTTTCCTCCTCTTTATTTTTGCCTCATAATTTTTCTTCCTTTCTTTCTTTTTAATCATTTTCTGTATACTCCTATCATCCCTCTTTTCCTCAAGCTGTGTCCATTCTCCATGTATGATATTAGTCAGTGGCGGAAGCCACTGAGCTGAATTTCTGTATGGAAAGTGCTAGTTGAATGAAGGTTGATTGACTGATTGATGAGACAGCTGATACATCTGATCCGAGATCAGTCTGAAGTGGTCACATCACCACACCCCTCGATTAGTGATTCTCAGGGTCAGACCAAGGGTCAATCACAGCTAACAATGCCCACATGACTCTTGGTTCTACAGACGATTTACTACACAACACAGAGTGAATCGGGACTCAGATACACTCTCGTACTTGATTTTGTACGGAGAAATTTTATTTGTCTTCTGCTAAACTTTGATAACTTTACAAAGGCCAGAAGTAGAGCAAGAGGATGTAGTCTCAATAAGTTTTGAATCAATGAGGAGCTACGAAATCATGACGATAAATATTGAACTTGTGTTGAAAGGTTTGTCAAACCAGTCTTCTGGTCGATTTTTGAACTGAATAAAATATGCCGACTAGACCATCCGAGTAGAAACTGCCGACCATCTTTAACTTTTTCCTGTCCCCCCATCCACGTAATCTCCAACTGACCTTCCGAACACCTCCCTCTTACCCGAAACAGACACCGTTTCATCACACCCGCGTTAAACCACAAATATACTCCACTCTTGCCTCCATAGAAGCAGATTACAGTGATTCAACGGTTGAACCAAGAGCAGGTCTTCCCCTTACAAAGTCATCAATTACCATTGCTATCAACCTTGCAGTATTATGTCTCAAACCTTGGAGAGAGTCAATTTAGGCTAGTTGGACTTGCTTCAATAGTTTTTTACCCTTTTGGTTGAATTCGATTGTTAGCTTTAACAATAATGGCTTAAATTATTTGTTCAAGAACAAACTGGCACATAAACAAAACAAGCTTCGGGCACAGAAAAGTTAGCACGTTGAAGAGAAGAATAAGATGGCGCCAGAAAATTAGCAAAGGTGTCGTCGGAATTTCAGGCGAATGCAATATCCTCCAACATGGCTACAGCGATATCCTCTAAGCCAGAGGTCAATGTCAGTAGAGGAGCCAGCATGGATGCAACAGCTCTTTCGGATCCGAAACCTCTCTGCACATCTCAGCAGAGGGCCGTCATCCTATTTTCACATACAACACAGTGACTATTATCTGCCGCCTTATTTTAGCATAGCGAGCGACAGAAAGCTGCTTATTCTGCCAGCTAAATTAACACGCCGAACAAAATCGGCTACAAAGGTGCTCAACTCCCTATAAATACATACATGCCCCCAAAATACACCATTAAAACGGCTCAATGGTTCCTGTCACACGGTGCTGTTTTTTTAACCCCCCTGAGATTACCTTGAACATGGACGCTGTCCATATATGGCCTCGGGCAAGGCATTTCAAAAGCCATTATAAAAGGCCACGAAAGATGACCGCCCAGTCGTGCCCTGCAGCCAAGTTCACAGGGTCGGCTTTAAATGTGGTTGAGAGGCGATGAGAATGCCTCCATTCTAAACTAGTATCATGTTTATTCAACTTGTGGACCCAACAAAGGCTAATGGAAGTTGTTAAATATTTTGTCTTTACAGGTAAATCACAGGCAACACTAGATTCCAGTTGCCCCAATGGGAAATCACAAGTCACAGCAGTCTCCAAATGTCCAGTTTACCTTATGGGAAATCACAGGTAACAGCTAACCGTCGAGGTAGTTGGCCATCAACTGGCCAGGCATTGTTCTAGATTGTTGATGTTAACTAGAGGGAAAAACATGACCCTGTTTTAGCTAAACAATGCCAACGGAAACCCAGAAATGTGCTTTTTCATGACCAAACCAAGATTCCCAGAAGCATCTCGTTAAATAAGACTGGAAAGTTTTTCTCATTCCCTGTCACAAATGCGCTCTGTTTCAAAGTATGTTCCCTCCTTTAGAACACCAAATCCTGAATCCGTCTTTCTGTTCCAAGCCAGGAAGAAAACAACAAGGTTTCTTCAAAGCCTGCTTTGTGTTTTGAAGCACTAATTCCCACGTACGAACACAGAAAGCTTTCCTCGGATCATGACGACTGATAACGCAATCTAGCTCGCTATAATAATTTCAAATAAATAAGACTTGTGGGCTTGGATGGTTTGTAATAATTAGGGGAGAGAAGGCACTCACTCTGTAGCCAGTCTGGAAAACAAGGCCTAAATGGAACTGAAATCTCCATACAGAGAATTGGTGGCCGCTGAGGAAAAGGCAGGTCTTATGACCTTTCCCCATTGTCTGAAGCAGGATCTAACAGATAGGATTAGCTGTGAAAACACAGGGAGGGAAACACACACAGACACACACACAGACACACACACAAAAACACAAGGGTTCCAGCAGTGGCTAAATTGTTCCAGAACATCAGAACAGTAAACACAGCGTGGACCAAGTCCCCGACCCCCACTCCCCCGCACCCTCACCCTGCATTCCCCCATTGAGGAATGCACCTCCCCTCTCCTCCACCCCCCCCCTGGCCAGACCCCCCGACCCCACCCACCTCAGCTATGGGCAACAACAAGGGAAGTCTAAGAAATAATGGCAACCGGGGGTGCAGTCATGGGATGTGACCAGCCGTCTCCTGTTCAGACGTCTCGGCATCGCTGCAACCGCCCGTGTTAAATAACTCGCCGAGCCGAGTTACAAACTGATCTCCCTCCCTTGCTGTTACAGACCCGATGGCCGTACGAGTGCGACCGCGTGATTGTTTGATGGGGGTGGCATCAGAATAATCCAATAATGGCCAAAAAGAAACGCATCAGTGCAGTCGACGCGACGCCGAAACTAAAGTTACTGGGAACGTGGCGTGCTCGCAACAGACAACGAGATGCACTCGATTAGCCGCTGATAATGTTGTTACAGATAACATCTCCTGCTCAAAATATAACGAGATAAAAGTCATCTGAAACTCTAACTTCTTACTTCATTTTTTAATTTTCAAAGACAAAACTGAAGCGAATACAGTGACTTGGTACCTCCATAGTCACGTTTCCCAGGAACTGACATCGGGGTTCTTCAATTTTTAATTTGCAGTGATGCAAACAACAGCGAAAATCAAGGCCACTTCCGTGTCAGCGAAAATTGGCTGGATTGGATACTCGTGTCAGCCATGGAATTTCAATATGACGCATCCCAACTTCAGGCTGTCTAGGCCAGACAGGCGATGTGGAGGCTTTTAATTTGTATAAGCAAATAGTAAAGGGCCTTTACCTCTGAAGCATGAGCACAGTCAGGCGACTAAAAGCAGGGCATTTCCATGGGAAACTCTGAAGTAGTTCTCTCCATATTCGCTTGGGTTTTCTCCAGGTACTCAAATGTCCACCCAAAGAGCAAAGACATGCCTGATAGGCTACTCAGAGACTCTGCATTGACACATTTTTGCTTGAGAGAGGTCCTATTTAGACTGAAACTCTGATCAATAAAAATACAACTCCGGAGATTGAACACTCATACCTTTTCTCTAATTATTAGCATTTTTTGAGCACACCTTGAGAAGTTTCCAGAATGTGTGACCATTACTTCACTTGCCGTCAGACTCTTATGTTGTCCACAATACTGAATAAGCGAGCAAATGGTGTTCCCTGCAAATACATTGTCTTCAGCTTGTTCCTGACTCTCTCCCACTGCATGCTGGGACAGATTCTAGCCCTCCCACAACCCTGAGCAGGAATTAGCAGTTTAAATAATGGTTGGATGGACTTCAAAGGTCCGAAGCTACAATAAACATTAGCTCTGTAGCAATTTCCAGTGCAGTATGTTTCTGGTGTCCCTGCAGAAGATGAACTTCCCCTGGCTACACTCTGGGTTGCCTTGTTTCCTCTGGTTTGCCTTGGCTGCTTGACTGCAACAAAATGGCTACAGACACAGCTCAACATGGCAACCACCTCCGACAGTCCACAGATGCAGTCTCGACCCCTCAGCGCCTGACACATTAAACTTTTCTGGTCATGAACCCCCGACCAGCACAAGTTTGTTTTAATGTAAATGAGCAGAAAATTGCACCGGAGATGAAATATTTGCGAATATTTCACCAAATTTTTGTGAATTAAGAGCACAGTACGCCACAGGTGTACCGGTTAGGAGTAACAGGGGTTCACGCAAGCATTTTTTCAAACTAAGCCAGTTGGTAAAAAATGGACTGGACTTAGTAGATGAAGCCTCTGAATTATATTCTGGATGAGAAAGCATAAATCTCCTCGAGCAAATTCTGGTAAAATGGGAACACTTCCGTAGAGCCCCGTCACAACATCAGTGAATACGACTGGCTTTTTAACACGCAGTTAACACAGTAATTTCTACTTAAGGGGTCTTCAGGGTAAAACTTTCAATTTTTTTCGAAAATTTCAGTATTTTTGATTTTCACATAAGATAAATAAAGGAATGCAGTGAGATGCCAGTTAACACCAAGAATCTATGTCTTTCCTCTGCCTCAATTGTTACTTGTGACTTTAAATGCAAATCACTGAAAATCACAATTTTGACTGATTTTCGAACTTGTGGCATTCATAAAATCATTAATATTCATCTAATTGACTTAAAATTTGGACTGAAGTTGTATCTGTTGGAGATCTATGAAATGACATAGGATTTTCTAGATAGGTTCATCCCTAGGGGGTTAATTTTGAAAATGAAGCAAGTTGATGATAGCGATTTTCATTATGGTTCCATAACAGAGCTCATTAAATATTCATAAATGTTCCTAACAAAAAAAATCCTATGTAATTTCATAGAACTATCTTAACCCTTTCATATGAGACTAATTTGAGCAATATCTGACCATGGGTTATTGAAATATCAGTGACACAAAATATTTTCAGATTTTGTCATTAAAGTGCCGTTTCCTTGGCAACCATGTAAATTTTTCTCAAAATACTACATTTTATGAGGTTAAAATCATTTCGAGTGCGTTTATTTCTTAGTTTTTACATTATTATGGTTATTTCTACACTTTACCCTGAAGACCCCTTAACTTTCCATAACCGACCAATGAATCTGCCATTGTGTAGAAATGCTGCAAGCAAGCCTTGCTTCCAACAGACCAATAGCAGACCTATAAGTGGACCTCTGGGCCAATAAAAACACGGCAATGGGCTCACTCAGTTAAACCCTGATCTTTTTAAGCAGTATCCACGGAAACGAGATGCGAGAGGAACCCTTGTGGGGAGGGCGGGAGGGAGAGAGAGAGAGAGAGAGATATGCATCGGACATGCCAGCAGCGTTGAAGCTCCGGACAGTCCGCCCACTCGCAGACACAAGCTTTTTCTACAAACCGACTCCGCACCAGCCAAGCGATCGACTCACTTCCACTTGAACCTATTTATATTTACGACGAAACTCCGCGTCTGCCAAATTGGCCCGAGCTCGGCACATTAATTCTCGGCTATCTTACGCTCATTATTGATTTGCGAGCGCCGTGAAACAATGCTCGGCTGAGTCCCGAGGCCTGCGGGGGAGGCGATCGAGAACGGAAGGCGTTTCGACTCCGGAACCTGCGGCCGTTTGCACTCGCACCCAAGCCCATTCGCTGGCCGGCGCAGTTTTTGCCGTCGCGGGCGACATTCACAGGAAAATAATTTGCACACCAGGGCACAAGAGATGGAGATGGTGCCGTCTCTGTTCTGCTTCACAGGAACAATGTTGAAGAGGCAACCGAACACTACTCTACATACATGAACAAATGACTTTCAGATATTTAACATAAGTAATTATGCAGATTACTCCCATGCATTTGGTTCTCTCCTTATCAGACTCCTAACTGTTCACAGCAGAGGCTAATCAGTGACCAGGTTTTCAGTCTTAATGAGCTGTAGGTTCAGTCCAGTGCAGTTAATTAACAGAGGTATACGGCACAAATACCTGTCGGCTATACTGAAGGCATCAGTTTTCTCCCCCTTTCAACTGATAACTAGACAGTCCGGTCGCAGCAACCGCATTGGGTGTAGCCCCCGAAAGCCCACTTCTCTCCTTTTTCTGCGCATTGTTCGCCCAATGCTGTCGCCATAGCAACCAAAGTCTACAGGTGTCATAACTGAAGTACGACACGGGTCCATATCAAATATGAAAGAAATCGGTTAAAAATTACAGCCTGTAGAGCGTCCACAAGAAAGTGTTTACGGACATGGCGGCGGAGACAACCAGCATGAATCCATAGTAGCCGCCCGACTTCGTCCGGGGGCTACAATAAGCCCAGAGGTCTTGAACTAGGCTATGGATTGCAATATAAAACTGGAACAATGGGCTGTAGTAAATCTGTAATTTCAACTTAAAGCCCCTTATTGATCCCTTGACTACATTAATTATAGCATGTCATGAGCAGTGAACTGACATATCATATCTTGGCACAGTCTCAAATGAGATTGGCTCAAATAACATTTCCTTAAATCCATGTCGCCAACAGGGAACACGTATCGGTTGAAAGTCTGTTTTTTTTCCCGAGGGGACACTGATAAGCGAGATGAGGGCACTCTTATAGCTAACATGAACATCTTCACTACTGTCCCACCCTGCACATTTGATGCTGAAGGGAGCTCACCTGGACACCAGACCCAATGTGCATGATCCCACAGGTTTCGGCTTTTATGTTGCATGTCTATGGCAACAGCCTGACTCCTATGAAAATGATGATGTATTCACTGACACTGAAGTATGCAAATCGTGTACATGATAATCCAGAGGAAATAACTGGACTTTCAAATTTTTAACAAGCATGTAAGCCTTCCTCAAGTACCCCCAGACTGATATAGAACTACTTTACTAATTACTGCATAACATTTATTTTTGTGCTAGGTGTAGGCCATTGGTTGGTCTTCGAACCAAACTCTCTCCACAAGATATCACTCAGTGCCTGGCATCAGTGTTTTACAACACCGAATAGCGCAGTTTCGCTGCATGATTTCACTTTGTTGCAGCAATTCATGACCCACAATCTCAGAAAAAAAGTACCTACTTGTACCTTTAGAGGTAAAAGGCTTGTCACTGGGGCGGTACTCTCAAAGGTACTGCTGTTGTACCCTCAGAAGTGGGTGCTAATTTGCTTTGGAACATAAAGGTACCTTTTAGTGCTGAATGTACCTTGGGGAAGAGAAATGGACTCCTGCTGTACCCCTATTTCTGACAGTGCAGCTTCTACTTTGCTCGTAAGACATGAAATTGACCGTCTGTTCCAATATCCGCTGTCGTATGCTTTTGCGAGTGACAGCAACTCCGCGCGCATGTGAGGGTGGCACAACCCCGGCAATGTGACTCCGCGCCGGGAACACGCCGTTAATCCGGCGGGCTCTGATCGCGAGCTGCGACAAGCACCGCTCGCAGATTGCGCTGCACGCGACTCGGACATGTGCCCATCACATGGACTAGCACGCTGCAAGGGAGGCGTCTATACATTATCCATTTTCACGTGAGAGACAATGTGCGCGCTTGGCTGTAGACAACAAGTTAAAAAACATACTCAAACGAAAAACAAAGTTATGCCCCCAAGTTAATGATGCAATCCCAAGTCTTGAACATGAGCTCGTGTCGAAGCATCCCTTGCGCTGTAAAAGCAACCGCTCAAATAATCATAATAAATCTTACACTTGCCGCGGTATAAATCTGCAATCTCAGTAAACAGCCTCTGATGTTTGTTCAGTTTTTTTCTTTTTTTTAATCTCGCAAATAAACACGATACTTTTATACCGAGTATATATATCGTTAAATGTGATAAATCATGTGAACAGCCCTACAAGGAATCCCGGGAACATTCTTTGCCAGAGGTGACTTGTTCTAGCGATAAGCCACCGGGGCAAGTTCAGCTATTTCCACACCGCTCTCTCTTCCCTCGACAACCATGTTTACAATGCAGTAAGGGCAGAGATTGAATGTGCGCGGAACACGCTGCACCTGTTTATTCCCAGGGTTAAACTCCGCCTAATGAGCAGGTGCGCAGCTCGCGCGAAAGTCATTTTTTTACCAGCGGTAACTCAACCACTGCAGTAGTTCTAACCGCAACAAGACCTCGTAATGTATTCCATTCAGTTCCATAGATGATGATTTAAAGCACCCTACAAGGTAAGTAGCTAAGCTTGACAACCAACGCCGTGTTTGCGACCGACTGACTTATTCTTTGAACCTAATAAGACGCGTGAACTCTGTTCCAGAACGAGTAATACAACCCTCATTGATTACAAACGGCAAGTTAAAAAGACAGTGGACAGTGTCATTAAGACACTGCAAGACAAAGAAATTCAGTCTGTTGTACTGGTTAGTATCACGTCTTACTATAATACTGGGACGGCACAGTAAAAAATAAATAAATAAATAAATAAATAATAATAACTATGTATACCCCAACAAATTTCCAGGGATTCCTACATTTTGAAAAGCTAACATTCTAAATGATAAAATTTCATTTTCCATAAATTCACACATGGACACAGCAGAATTGTTATTAGTTCGGAACATCAGAAACCATACCTCACATACCATTTCACAAGCGCACAACGTCACGGCTGTGAAAACATTGGCTGGCTGGCTGGCTGGCTGGCTGGCTATTGCTCTCATCCAAGAACGATTTTATTCTGGTTTAAGACTGGTTTTCAGGAATTTAGGGGAAAGTTGGCATCAAACTCTAAACCCTGTCCACGAAACATAAAACTACAGTGCAACATTTTGCTGAAAGCAAAACAGATCTACTTCAGTCAAATTATTTCTCAGGGCCAATACCACCTTGTTCAAATAAGATTACCAGGCTAATGTGGGATCTTACATATTACATATATAGCTTATCCATTTAAAATGTAATTTTTTTCTTTCTATGGATTTAAGAAATTAGTTCTGTCGAGATGTAGGTCTAACGCATGCTGCAGTAGGCCTATCACATCTCAAGTTCTGATCTCATGCCCTTGTGGTGCCATGACAAAATCCGCCTCACCCTTTCTAGCAAGATGCTCCATTGCATCAAGACTACCATCCCTGATAGCTGTGTGACGTCTCCATGTTAGCGGCAGTGCCTTTCAGTAAACTCAGTATGCTGGCATTCAGGTACAAAAATACTGCCCTAAGGCATATTTATGCACTGCAATTTGCCTCCAACCAAATGATCAATGTGATTTCAGGCCTATTTGAGAAATGTTTTCAATAAGAGAAAACTCATAAGTAAGGTGGGGTGAAGGAAAATTCCAAAATTATTTCCATTAGTTGACTTATCAGTGCTGATTTGTTTATTTCCCCAGATGAAAAAACCCCAAGGACACAGACTTGACCACACGAACGAAGATCACCCAGCATGGCTCCAAGATGCTCGTTAACGTGAAACATCTGTCAGAAAATGTCACATTTGGAATTTTTATCCAAGTACTGGCTAAATAATATTTTCAAACTCACCTTTTGATACATTAGAGGGAACATTTCACAAAAGTGAAATGCTGCACTTCAAAAGTAAATGTTCAGATGTACCTGTTACAGATAACTGTGTGTGTGAGTGTGCGAGTGAATTTGTACCACTTCCTGCGTGAATGCGAATAAATAATTTAAAAAGTGTGTGCGACCTAAGCTCAAGTAAATAAATTTTCACATCTCCGTTTTACACATTTAAACCTTTGCGCTAGATCCCCCGATATATCTCTAAGGGTGTCACTTAAGTACGTCCTCCTGGTATGAGGAGTAAATTAAGTTTATTTTCATATTTCTTAATTCTATTTTAGACCACTGTGAATGCACAAAGTTACATAGGGTAGAGCATTTTTTTGCTACCAACGAATAGCCATCTGTTCTGTGATAAGCCAGGTTTCTAATGTCCCACTTTCTCACTATGGTACTTGTGATGAATGGAGCCAAAATGCATGGGGACAGATATAGTTGTCAATCGTCATAGCACCACAGCCCCCCCGTCCCATAACTAATGTCTTACTCTTTAGCTGGCAGCCCAGTTACGCCTAAATAAAGGATTTGTTACCTTTTAGCCAAAAAGCACAATTATGGTATGGCATGTTCAACGGAGGTGGTCAACCTTATCCCGAAAGGGCAGGTATGGGTGCAGGGTTTCATTCAAGACATGCACTAATGCACCAGATTCACTAAATCAACTGCTACAGTTTCAGCCAAGGGCCTTGTTGAGGAGAATCAGGTGTATAACTACTCACCAGGAATACATCAACACACAAACCAGCCCTTCCTGGGTAAGGTTAATAACCACTGCCTGAGAGTCTTTCCTGAACACCTCGATTAGCAGAATTGGGTCCGTAACTCGTTGGAATGAAATCCAGCACCAACAACAGCCCTTTCTGGATTAGGTTGAGAAACCTGTGGTGTACACTTACGCAGTGTTTCGTGGAGATATGTAAAAAGCCATACTGGATGAGGCCAAATGCCACATTTCATTAGGAGGTACAAATGAAGGACACAGTAGGCTAGCGGTTGGCTGCTTAACTGAAAACTGTCCAGTTGGAGTTTTGAGATTCTGATTCCCATCAACAGAGATGAGGTCGGAAAGAACTCTGCCGTTTGGCCCAAAAGCAAGGCCCCTAAGCCCCGAAACTACTGCAAGGGCTTCACCTGCATTACTCTACCGATAAGTAACTGTTCTGACATTTCTCCTAGAGCAGTGTTTCTCAAACCTCTCCTGGAGGACCACCTGTCCTGCATGTTTTAGATCTCTCCCTGCTCCAGCAAAGGTGATTCAAATGATCTGCTCATTATCAAGCAGCTTTTGGGAGTTGATAGAGATCTGATCATTTGAATCGCTGTGCTGGAGCAGGGAGAGATCTAAAACAAGCAGGACAAGTGGTCCTCCAGGAGAGGTTTGAGAAGCACTGTCCTAGAGCATCATGAACATTAGGTCAAAACCCAGTGTTTGGCTGGACTGTTTATGGTCTGTGTGCAAAACTGGGCCATTTGTTGCAGGGACAGTCAGTGTTATGGCCCATCATGTTCATTCCTGCATGGACCCCTGTGGATCTGCTACCAACGACTCTTCACAAATCAGTTTGAAGCGATCAATGGAGAAAGTGCACTCGGCCGGCCAACCAATGGTGTCAGTCAGTCATGAACTCAGTCTCTCACTCAGTCACCCACTCACTCTCGTCCCTGGATGCAGGGCCAGCCCAATGAAAAAGCGCTTACATGAGGGCTATAAGAGGGCCGGTTACCTGTTCGGCTGGGACTCTGCAGACAGCTCTGGCTGCCCATGGTCGTGTGCACGGAGCTGGTGGGCCGGCTGCTGAGGTCCACCACGCTGGGGGTGGGTGGCGCGGGAGGCGTGGTCTGCGGCGGCTGGCTTTGGTCGTGCTGCGCGGGGTTGGAGGGGATGCCATTCTCCGACAGGAACTCCTCCAGGTCCATGTACTCCAGCTGGAAAGAGTCGCCATCGTAGGGCAGTGTCTTGTCCCACAGGGTCGGCCCCAGGAAGGCCGACTGCGGGGCGTTGGATCCACTGACATCCTCTTCCAATTTCTTCTCCTTCTCTTTCCCAAACCCTTTTAACAAAAACGTTTACGGTTTGGTCACTTCACACACACAAATACATTGTTTAGCCAGTCTTCCATGTATAAGTAAAGTATAAGTTCTTGTTCGCACTGTTCTCCCATACATACAGTGGTTTACCACGCAATACTTCCAATATGAGACATTAGCGTCCGATTTATTACCTTTCTCCAATTTCACCTTTTCCTTTGCGCATTTGCTTGAAATATTGCAATGCATTTACCATCAAACGAGCGCGTGGGAAAGGTGCAAATTGTATGGGGAACTGAAATAGCTGAAATAGGTGCTGAACGCTGAGTCCCTCAGGGTCAGTTGCTATCAGCATTTTGTGTGAAACTACGAAGTTATCACGGATTGTGCACTCAAGCGGGACGTTTCCTTTAGAGCCTAATTCAATGAGAGTGAGAGAGGTAGAGAGAGAGAGAGAGAGAGAGAGAGAGAGAGAGAGAATGCACGCCCATGCGCTGGAATGTACGCACAGGAAGAAATAGCTTGTGGACGAACTCTTTTGGCACGCGATCTTTAAACTTGCATCAAGCTCGAGTAGTAATATTCTCTCCACTCAACGTGGGGGCGTCGTCCCCAAACATTTGGAGTGCATATCATAATTAGTCAAAGCATTCTGAACCGAAGATCATCCAGGAAGCAAAGTAAATCAATATGAACTTATTATCACCTCTAAAAACCGTCTCAGAAATGCAAATGAATCATGATTATGAGCAGGTACCTCTAAAACTGCAAAAACAAAGTTACAGTCCAGCAATACTGCAATTATCCACTTCAAAAAAAGGTGGATCTCCGTCACTACAGAATCAATGTTTCATGCAGGCAGTTAATAACAGAACTCTAAATAGACAGTTTAACATAAAAAGCTATGCTTAAAGTATTTGCGAGATGTATATTCAGCAAGCTGGTGTTCACACACGGCAACAGAGCAATAGATCTTTGCAGAAACTCGAGGGTTTGAACAATCAATGAAAGATGATTGCATACGACTATTTTCATGAAAATGTAATTTTATTAGTCCTGTGATAACTTGCAAGCAAAGGAAATGAAAGGCCAGAAATAAATTCACCGACCCTCCAAACTGAAACAACTAATTCAGCTAGGTTTCTCGACAGGGAATTACACTGCTGTGCTACAGCAGCTGGATACTGTGCAAGCTACCAGATTCCTAAGCGCGGACAGTGAAAATGACAGATGAGTTCTGAGCTACGAACGGAGGCAAAAAACACACAAATCGCGGCAAGCATATACACTAATCTGTAAACAAGCCGACTATTTTCCGTGCATCAAATATAATCATGATTTGAGCTGGTCATCTTCGTTTCACGTACCTTCGTCATGGTGAAACGGTAATTTCATTGGGTTTTCCAACAGCGATTTCAGCACACCATGAGTTGGAGGTAGGAAGGTTGAGCTTATGGGGAGAGGTCTTGCCATTTTCTCTATCAATCGCCGAGCAAAAACGGTAAAAACCGTTTTCCCCCCAAAAAAAGATAATGAAAATAAAAAATGCAAATAAATAAGTCCTCGAGGAAAAGAAAGGACTCGGTTCCGGTCTTATCGTCTCACTCGCACCCCAGGAAAAATATTGTTGTGCTGGGGTCCAGAGTTCTGACAGACCGCAAATGATTGCCGCTAGTTCGCTAGTCTGAAATGGCTTGCAATTCCATGTGCATGCACTGACATGAGTGACGTCAAAGCTCTTGGCAGAGCTCCTAGAACTGAATGTACGAATTTGAAATGGGAGGAGACAACCTTAGCACCCAATGATTTTTTTAATCTGTTGTACAGTACCGCCGCTCTGAATTTTTGTGCATCGGTCTCATGTACGTAGAAAAAATAACCGCATCTGAATACAAGTGAATAAAATTATTTGTAGTAGCACCGAGCGCCTCACGCCGAAATTTTCTGCCGATAACAATTTCTCCATCAAAACATGACGTGATCAACCTCTTCAAGAGATTCCAAATTGAAAACTAGCATTTAAACGGAAATTGAATTCTGCAACACAACTGGTGAACCAGCAGGCGAATCAGAGCCCATACATAAGTGATTATGAAAGGAAAAACTACTCATTTAGCTTTTCAATGCTTGTGAAAAAATGCGCCCGTCCACGCTCAAGAATTCCTACCCCTAAACATAAGATACGCCGCGGGCGAGCCCTCATCACGCGTTGCCTGCATGGATACAGTGCACAGGGCCGGCGGAGTGGCTGGTCACGTGAGGGGCCGAGTTGACCTACTTTTATCCAATGGCTGAAGCAAAGCTAAATGCTGGCTTGTGTGGTCTATGGCCGTGTCACATTGAACCTCATGTGTTCGCGCAGCAAATGAAAACAACTGTCCGCCATTCAGGCACAAAATCCACTCTTCAGTACTGTCGTAGTGACCTCTGAATATTGCTGCGTAAAAGTAAATGCATACAATTGCGCGCGGATTGTCTTTTTTTCTCGAATGTGACGATCGGCAGCGGTCTTCATAATTTAGCTATTCTGCTTTTCTCCTCTGTGATCTACACGGAATGAAACTTTTGACCAACCTTTATATTGCTCTGCTGCCTCAGAAAAAAAAAAATCGGTGAATATGAAACATCAGTACAGTTTCAATAAAAGTTGACACACGAATGACTGTGATTGTCGTATTAAGGAGCTTTTTCCCCCTGATTGATCACACAGGCTCAGCAACACTGGTTGCCAAAGCAAAGCAGTGTTGTTGTGACGACCTGAACGGAAAGCGAGACGCTCCGCCCAGGGCTGTGATTCCGAACCCGACGGCGGGATAAGTGGACGCAGCATGAATTGAATGAACTTTCATTACGGCTTAAAAGTATATCTCACCCCGACCACGGCAAAGCACCAATTCACACAACCAGGAAAAACATTAAAGTGAATGGAAGATCAATTATTATACCTCATTCAGGGAATCTTTTCAACAAAACAGACCAGTTTTCAAATTGAATGGACTGAGTAAGTGGGGAAAAAAAAAAACAGTTCCGTCACCCCTGTCTCCTTAGTTATGAAAGTTAAAATTACTGTGACACCAATAAGCTTTTGTAAATGCAGCTGCAGTCCGTCCAATAACATTTTTGTCTTGGGGGGGGCATGCAAGTCCAAAATGGTAAAAAATAAAATAAAATAAAAAAATACAGCTTTTGATAGTCTTAATAACAAATCATTGGTCAGAAAATTTGCAAGGTTAGTCCTCTGCAAACTCTGTCCCGGCACATTGCAATAATTTCTGGCCGTGTTTTTTCTTTCAAATTAATATCTTTAAGCATTTGTCTCCAGTCAGCCAGTTACAGAATATATCTGGTAAACCTGAATCATGTGTAGCTAGCTGGTTACTGTGATCTCCTAACAGTAATAACCAACAGTATGACAGCATTAGCAAACATACAGATCCAAAAAAATCAAACATCTGTTCAAATCTTGCACTCTTTTTGGTGCTCCTGATTTCCAAGAAATGTTTTATATAATTACTTTGTTTTATGATGCAACCTACATCAGTTTCAAATGGTTGTCTGTTTGAGAACTAAAATAAGGGTCATATCAGCTGTCTGTTGTTGGGCAATTTCCAACAACTTTTTTTAACAAAATAAAGTAAAAAAAAAAATGTTACAGTATGGAAAATGCAACTAGAAAAACGGTGATATGTAAATCATCTTCCACCTGCAATAAATTGAAATAATGAGAAAATATTTACTATTTTACAACCTTTGTTTTTTTTTTTTTTGAAATAAATGCTCATTCTGACTAATGCTTGTAACACATTATCATCCTGACTTTTTGGAAATGGGGTAATTTTTTTTCGTGGAAAGTGCACATTTAAATCGACACAACAGAATTGGCTTAATTGCCAATTTTCCTAAGTGGTTCCTGGGCCAAGAAAACATAAAAATACACATATTTAAATCAAAGTAGCATGTTCCTTTAACATTTTACCATTAAAGTAGAATCAAAGTATGTTACATGGGTCTGTATCCAATGCACATACCATATGTTGCTTGTTGCTTCTGCGATGCTGATCTGGATGATGCAGTTTGGCAGTTAGATGGATGGATGGATCATTCCTTTTTACTTTCTTGGGCTTTAGGTCCCAGTCCGCTCACTTTTGAGGAAACAAGGTGTTTAAGGGGTTTTTGGAAAAAGAAAATGCAGAATCCAGCTGTTATTTATCGAAAATGAATGAATCAACAGCTTTGCAAATAGAGCAGTAAATACTTTCTTATGCTGGTGCACTGTTGAACATCACCTCTACTTTAATAATTTGAATTTAAAATACTGGAGCAGCACTTGATTATAACATCATAAGACTGGGGGTGAATGGGATAGACCACCAGCCTGATTGCCTACCTCAAGTCGTATTTACACCACAATACTCCAATCATACTGAGTGTGTGAACAAAAAAAGAAAAAAACAGTTGTGAACTGTCTTACGATGTATTTTGTTGTGGTACTCAGAAATTTGTCACACAGTGCACCTTGCCAGCTGACACAAAACATTCTCACAGCGTTGCGGCAACATCACCACAAAGTTACAAGGACTGACGGGACATTATGGCACTGTTGTGAGAACATTCCAGGCAAGCTGTTGCTTTTCAAGAAATTATCCAGGTAATGTTTTGTTCGGCTGTCAGCTCCAACCTGAAAAACCAGCTGAAGTACTCTGGTGCCTTTTGAATAGAACAAAATGTGGGAGCGAAAAACGCTGGTTTTTGCGGCAGATTAGCCAAAAACATGAGTACTAGCTTTTGAGGGCTTTAAGCAGTGACGAATGTAAGAGCATGCCAAGGCATTTATTCTCACATAAGCACTGCGAATTTTGTAAGATCAAAATCTCTCTCCTGCAGGCAGAGTTGTGCACACACTCTCTCTCTCTCTCTCTTTCACACACACACACACACACACACACACTCACAAGCGATGAACACATGCCAGTACACACAACACTCACACAGGCAATACCGCTGATTCTCTCGACCACAGAAACTAAGAGCACGGTTTTCAATGGGCGTAATCTACACATCCACTTCACAGTCCTACAATCATATTCTGAGACTAAAATGAACAAATAAAGACTGCTAATCCCTCGTGTAAGACAATACAGGACTGGAACAGACTCATTCTTGCTCACACATTAAGAAGGTCATTGTGTTAGCCTGCCAGTTTCTTCTTACAAGTAAGCCTTTTGTATTAAAAAAACTTCATGACACTAAATTTTGATGGCTACATGTTGACCTCAGGACACACTGTGATACCAAAAAGCCCCAAAGTCCAACATGGCGGCCACCAAGAATTGGCTTCATGGATCACTGAATAACCTCCATAATAATCTAAGGAACCAATGAGAGGAAGCCATCGCCGGTGCTCGTACATCTTCAAGGAATTGTTCTACAGAGACAGGAAGCCTTTGGATGTGTGAAACGCTTAGCACTGCGCCCGCAGCTATTGTTAGAGAGAGAGAGAGAGAAGATAAGATGACTTATCAAACCAAACCACCAGGGACCTCCACACCTCCTCCTCTTCTTCTTCTTCTTCTTCTGTGTCTTCATCTCAGTGAACAATAGTCCACAACTGGCACGGGCCCAAAAACACAGAAGCCCTTTCATTTCTATTTTTCTCTTCCTGTAACTTTCCAAGCCCTGGGTCTCATACACAATTCAAATTCAACCGATTTCTCGGGGTCATGTTCTCTTCCTCCTATAAACACAAAGAACCACCTTCTTCCTCTTCTGTTCTAATGTTTTGCCTGCTAAGCCTGAAAAGCACGTTATGTTCTGAACTCAGAATTAGTCTTCTTTTTTCTTCCCCCCATCAAAAGAACATTCCAGTTTAGCCTGCCGGTTGTTGTTGAATGGCACTAGGGTTCATTGGACCGAACGATCCTGCCCGAAATAGAGTCCGTTGGTATACAGAGAATTTTTATAGAAACCTTCAGAGTGGAGACGTGAGATAGATTTATGGCGGCCAAGCGTTTTCCCGAGGCATGTGCCCATCTCACGATCTTGACTTGTGTTTTTCAATGGATCCTAAAGAGGCAGAATATTGATCCGCCGTGTTCTTGGCCAGTGCTGCACACATCACATCCAAATGTGTATTGGTCCATGGTGCAGAAAGCCTATTCAGAATTGAATTGCTTCCAGAAACAAGCTTTAAGGTGAAAGTATTCCAAACAACCATCTCTTTATCAGGAGGTGGTACGATTCGTGCAATACGAAGCACCGTTGCCTCACAGCAAGAGGCAGCAAGAAGATTGTGAGTTCGAATCTGGCCTGGGGTCTTTCTGTGTGGCTTGTGCATGGTCTCTTCCGCTGTTTGGGTTAATAATCCACTTTCCTCCCACAGTCCAGGGTCAAGCACAGCAGACCAACTCAAGACTCCAAAATTGCTCATGTGTCGGTGAACTGTGATGTGACAGTTTTGCGGACTGTCCAGGGTGCGTTACCACAACTTGACCATTGCATGCTGGGATATGTGCTAGCCCTGACCAGATAGAATCCATTTAGACTTTCTCTTTTAGCTTAATGTGTGAACTCTCTTGCATTTGATCACTTGGTTTCTCAAAGGTATAGACTGCTCATGCAGACAGATGAGTGTAGCTCATGAGAGGGGAGTGTAGCCATGGAAACCTTTGTGGGGCCCCTCCATCCGCACCCCAATCCCTTTCCCACCCCAAAGCTGTGCGCCCCAAGAGCTGACACCATCCGTAGCCCCACCACCAACATGCTGCTTCCTGCAAGTGCAGAGCATGAAATGGCGGTGAAGACCTTCGAAAAAAAAAAAATATCCACCAATGAATTCATACATTCATTGTGCAGTTATAAAGGAATCTTTTATCTGAAGAACTCTTTGTGTTTCTGTTAAGCAAGGTTTGCACGTACACACATACACACACACACAGGCACACACACACACACACATGCATAAACACATACTCTCTCATACATAAATATACACAGACATGTGCTCGCGCGCACACGCACGCACGCACACACACAGGTACACACACTCACACACAGGTCCACTCTCTTTTTCTCTCTCTCTCTCACACACACACACACACACACACACACACACACATATATATATACACATACACACACACACACACACACAGGTACACTCTCTCCCTCTTTCTCACACACACACACACACACACACACACACACACACACATAAATATATACACACACACACACACACACACACACACACACACTACATGCCAGTACAAGCCAGAGGGGCCCCCCTACAGCCTCCCATTCTGAAGGTCACATGGGGGATTCAGAGAGGCCCTTATTTTTTAAAGCCACATCAGCAGAGACTGACCAGTGTGTGCATGTACAGACACAGAGAGGGAGAGGAGAGGAGAGGGGGAGGAGGACAGAGAGAGAGGGAGAGAAGAGAGGGAGAATTAAGAAAGACATGCAGAGAGAGAGAGAGTGAGGGAGAGAGAGAGGGGAAACATTTTTCACATTTTAAGGACTCAAGGACCCATAAAATACAGGTCCTTAAAGCAGAGACCTTGCAAATAAAATGCATTGAGGTGCAAATAATACAACCTAACACTTAGCTCAGGTGTCATCGCGGCTATACTGCGGCGGAAATAACCGATTTCTCAGAGAGGAAAAACTAATCAAACAAGCAGGGGAGCGCGAGCGAATTCATGGCCAAACTTGGAGGCAAGCAAAGCGTAAATGCTGTTGCCATTAAAAGAATTGATCGGCGAATGAATGCTAAACGTACAGCACAGAAGCAAGGAACCTAAAGGAAACACTTAAGCCACTCTCACACTGGACGCGAAACGTATTTTGCGCGTATTCACGTCTTTGCATTGACTTCGAATGTAATCTGTCGTGTGAAAAATTCGTTTCGCGTCCGGTGTGAAAGCAGCTTTAGGCCCAGTTTCTCAAACACAGATCAAGCTTAGTCCCGGGCTAAATTCAACTCTAGATAAATATTCTCCCAACAACTCAATTCAGCCCAGACCAAGGCTTTACCTGTGTCAGTCAAACTAGCCCATAGACCTGCAGAGATTTGTACACGTAATGACAAGCTCAATTTTGTCAGTACTAAACAGCAATCTAAAAATTTGTTTAAGCATACAGTATAATCAATAAAAATACTGCAAGTCCACAAAGTTATGTACTCTCACACCGAAGACAGTTTCCCTCCATTTTGTACAAAAACTACTTTACTTTTCTCCCCTTAAACTCCACCTTTTCACTTAAGTTTTCCCTTAAGTAGGTCCAAAGTCAGAAAAAGCTTTTTTTTTCATATTGTAGGACAATGTCACACACATATTCTGTATCTCCTGGTAGCAGCGCTTCACTGAAGTAACATCATTCTTATACTGAGAGAAATATTCAAACCCAGGATGCCATGTTTTAATGGCCACAGCATGATATCAAATGGAAAATACCTAGATCTTGTACATCATTTTAAACACATCTCCCAGTAATTCAGCAGGACATATTGGGGATCCTTGGAAACCTTGGGATCTCCAGTAGAATTTAAAATAGACCTTAAGTTCCACATATTTAAATAAACTGCTGCATCTGACAGAATCATATATGGATCCAAAGGTCTTATGGGGTAAATAAGATGTCATCAGGTACTGCCAGGCATAGTATTGACTATATCTGTCAATCAACTGTTCCCCTCCAATCAACATACACTTCAAATCCATCTCATTTCGGAGCAAGCATCCATATTTCACGTCAATCAAATCGACTCCCCCACCCTTGGAAAATTCAACTGATAGATTTGTTTGACTCAGGTATACATCACATAGCTGAGGTTTGTGCCGCGTTAGATTCTATTCCGTGGTGTCTTTAAAGTTTAAAACGCCAGAACATTTCCCTGCATCATCATCATTCTTCGCTCAGGGTTTTAAGACTCGCCTTGTGACTATCCTGTCCGCAGAATGTAATTTCAGGCCCAAAAAAGTTTTCACCTGGTACATATGCAAAGTGCTGGCCAGTGTAATCTCTCTGCATGAGAATTCAGGGAAGATGCGGACTCCATTACCCACAATTCAGCCCTGAGACTCATGGAACAGCAAGTCCAGTGTGGCTCAAAGGTCAGAGAGAATGTGTGACTGTGCAAACTGATTAAGCACTGTTATGTACTTTGGAACTTTGTCCCAATAGTTCCAGCTGTCCAAGAGTACAGTTCAGAAACAGCACCTCCCCCCCTCCCACCTCGTGCTGTCATCCCGCATCACTGGAGTTAAAGAGGGGAGAATATATTTGACAATAACACTGATTACCTGGGCATTTAAAAAAAAAAAAAAAAAAACCATGCTCATCTCTGGCTTTCACTCCTGACAACTTTCATATCTTCCCGTTAAAAGCCCATCTTGCTATTTAAATTAAGACACAAGAAAGACAGAGGAATTTTAATGGTATTTAAATGCCTAGGTTAATGAAAATAATCTCTTGCTGACACTAAAAAGAAACTTATTTCACTGTTTTTTTTGTCTTCCTGAGACGATGCAGAACTTGTGTGAGATTTCTATTTTATGGAGCAGAGGGAGGGGACGCGCTTTGCCTTGTGTGGGTGTTTGACACAAAGCTGCTCATCTCTGCAGCTCCTCTGGAGATACGAAATCATAAGTATGGTAATTTGCATCAAAAATGAAATCTGTGTGTATAGAGATTATTAAAGGGCAGCCTCTAATCAGAAGAACGTCTCTCTGTCTGGGAGAAATGGGGACGTTGGGAGTGAATCAAAGACAGCAGAGATCCATTCCACCAATTTAGTGTTATATTTCCAAATCGTCCTTCCTGCAGTGCAAATTTCGTGACTTTACATAATTACTCTGAAAGCAATGCGCAATCTCAATGGCTGCATTTGTAATCACATACTTGCACAATATTAGTTTGCCAAAAATATGAGTGTTTATACTATGACTGTAGTATTCATGAAATAGTATGCTAATAATATCTGGATGTTATGCTTCATTTGCATTTAGTGAATCATCGTAACTTGTCTGAAAAACCCATCCTTCTTTCTAATTGAACTGGTGAATTCAATAAGGGCCCAACTCCACACATTTTCAACATGGAATTGGGCCCTTTTTGAATTCATTGATTCAACCGCATACCAAAGCAGCCTTATCCGAGCTGAATATTCATATACACTGTATGGCCAAAAGTATGCGGACACTTTTCACTGAAATTTCACTGACATACATAGAAAAGGGACATTTTACTTGAATTTGGAATGAATAGGTCAGTTATGGGCTCATACAACAGATTCAGCTCACACATCTTTCTGAGAATCCACACAAAATTGGGCCGTAAAAAATAGCTCAGTGAATAATTTTGTGCTGTTTATGTATGCAGTCAGAGCAAGAATAAGAGAGGATCTTCCTTGAAATCTTGAGTCGTGTCACTAACATTTTAAGCAGTGTAATGACAACTAATATTCCTTTGTTATTTTAAGCGGAAAACATAAATCGCATTTCAAGAAAAACTTAAGAGGTCTTTGTTATTTTTTTAAAGGTGTGCTTAAGATCGATTGCATGAAATTTCTGAATTAAATCGAGGGTACCTAAGGAGGGGTTTTGGAAACCACTAGCGTTGGCTATAAGATGGACAAACGATGGGATTACACTGTGATTGAATTATTAATAGCGGGCTAGCCATACTGATTTATCCTTCAGTGTAAATAAAGATATGGACCCATAATAACCCTCCTGAGTGCTGGTCCACAGAGAGATCCGTCAACATATGAAGAACCATCTGGAACACGGTTCAGCACCGGCGTTAGCCAAGAGCTACAGATCCTGTTAACGCGTCCAAATGTGAACATGTACACAAAGCAACAGGGTGTGGATGCTCAGTCAGGAAGCACATGAGGAGCCCAGTGTACTTAACTCACGTTTTCACACACCGTGAGATAAGTAACTATTAAAGACCTTCTCCCATCCTTAAGTTGATTTTCTCAGTGTTCTCAAAATGGGCATTTTGTGACTTAAGTAGTTTTAGCACTGGGGTCTTTAATTAGCAGATTTTATGGATCTATTATATATTTAGACCCATTTTCTCAAAATAGACTTTTTGTGACTTCAGTCCTCTTAGCACCAAGGTCTTCATATAGCAGCTAACCTCAGGTCCACATTGCTATGTTAGCTTAGCCGTCAGTCAGCCACATCAGGGCAGCAGATGTCATGATTAATAACTAAAAGCAGAAGAAATACTGACCAAGAATCAATAGCACTGTAGTTTCTACGGAAATGCACATTACTCCAATCACCGGAATAGCGGGGCACTGCAACGCAAATAAATTATATTAATAAGCATTTCAAACTATGGCTCTGAGCTTGAATTTCCTCATTTGAAAAATTGGATTTCCTCATTTGCAAAATTCTCCAGGCACAGGGAAAAAATTAGCCGGCTAATTAGTGAATTGATAGAGGAAACACAAGGCAGAGCTTATTATTCTGATTCTGGAACTTTCCATCTCTGGTAAAGCGCAGGTTTCAGTGCATGACAGAGTAAATTACGAAGAAAGGGTCTCTCTGCCTTATCCAGAAGTGGCCTATGAGGGTGGAAAAAGCTAAAAGTGACCAGAAATCCCGATGAGCGAGAGCGATCTGTCAAGGCAGCAGGTGTATGTATGTGCACGTGTCGAACAGCTGTTATTGACGTAATCCACACAACACTCACCAAATGGTCTCGCCTTCGGCCGACTGAACGGACATGCTCTGTCCTCCAAATGAACGATCATCGCTCATCACCTGAAATAAAATGGCGTACACCTCAGCGAATATATCTCGAAACAAAACATCGAGTTGTATTTACATTTCTACCGTCCTTTTCACTCGCTCAAAGTCTCCTTTACATTGGGGAAAACCCGAAGGTGCTCAGTAGGTTCTGACCAATAAGGAACTCAAAAAATAACCAACAAAGCATCAGAGGGAATTTGTAGCTTCATAGCTGAAGTGTTGCCATACACTGGTACAGCATGCTAAAAGATATGCAGGTACAAAAAGAGCAATAATTATGGATTGTGAATATTAAGAGACATTGCTCCACAAAGACCACAATTTTATCTTACTGATGTAATTCCAGCTATTACGGACATTAGCGGACATTTTCTGAGGTCATGGGATGTCTGCCCAACTTCGTTAAGATAGAAAGATGACTCTACTTTTCTATTCTCTTTCAGTTGTTCTTCTGTTTATGCATTTGAATCAAACATACTGTGGCAGATTCCCAACAGACCTCAGAATCTCCTCTCATAGTCTCCTCTTCGATGGAGAAATCCAGGTTATTTTACCCCATAAAACCTAAGGACCCATATATGGGTCTGTCATATGCAGCCGTTTTATTCCACCCTGTGGGTCTTCAGGCCTGTTTTAAATTCTAGTGGAGATCCCAAGGTTTCATATGGTCCCAAATATCTCCCGCTGAAATTTAAGGAAATGTGTATAAAATGATGTAAAAGATGTAAATATTTTCCATTTGTAGTGGCCATAAAAACATGGTGTTCTGGGTTTCAAATAATTACCCCAATATAAGTGTGATGTAGCTTCAGTGAAGCACCGCAACCAGCAGACACAGAATATATACGTGTCGTTGTCTTATATAATGAAAAAAATGCTTTTTCTGACTTTGAGCCTACTTAAGGGAAAACTTAAGTGAAAAGTTAGAGTTTAAGGGGTTAAGCACTTATGATACCAGTTTGACAAATCATTATCAAATCAAAATTTTCTGGGTGAATGCAGTTCTAATCTTTTTAGAGCAATGATGCAATCTTATTTCCTGTCATAAGGTACTCAGAAAAAAAAAAAAAAAAAATCACACAAAAGCCCTCACACAATTGTATCTGTGTATCCCGCTACCATTGTTCTCTACATAAAAATGATTAACAACGAGAGCATTACATCTACTGAATCCACTGATAAACAGCTTATTTTATAGCTTTGTATGGTGAATTGAAATCTGGAACCAAAAAATCCAAAACAAATATGTGCACACAAACTCACTGAGCACATTATTTGGACCACATTTACACTATGTGGTCACCATGGCGACACCCCAAACCCATGATATAGTTTCAATGACACGTGCACTCGAGCATCAGCTATTGTTACGGCCAGTGCAGAGGTATGTGAGAGCACTGATCTATGGTTATACCCCCAGACATGGAGCTGGTGAACTCCGCTATTATCACGACCATCTCCTACTAAACACAACACACACACACACACACACACACACACACGTGCACAGGCACACACCACACACATCCTCACGCTCAAGCGCACAGTCTTATTCACAAGCATGTGCTCACACAAATAAAGAAAAAAAAAGTCTATCTGCATATGAATTAACGCACATGCGTGCACACACACACGCACACACACACACACACACACCCGCACACACACGCACGCACGCATACACACACAAACAAATGCAACATTGAGAATCAACTTAATTCTTGTGACAGTTTTCGTACAAATGCAGCTTGAAGTGCTTCATCTGAGCAGGTAAAACAGAAAGGGCAATTTCAATACAGGAAGTACAGGCTAAATACTTGAAATGGGGAAAGATAAGCACAGCAGACATGCTCTTCCAAGAGTTCGGTGCTTCTCAACCTCATCGAGATCTAAACCATAGTTTGGGCACTCAGGGTCATTAGAAGTAAGCAAGACAAGCACAGGAAGAGGAAACGTGGATACATCCAGATACAGCAGTATACTGGAGAGCAGCAGAACCGTAGCGCTTTAGACAGAATATAAACTCAGGAACCACCATCAACTGATTCAGTTGTGAAGTGCTATATGAACATGTATAATATTGATTCCATCCACCAAAAGAACCTCGGTCGACAGAGATACGGTCGGGGTAAGGGTTGGGAGATCATAATCAGGATCGTTTTCATAATCTGTTTTACGTGAAACAAGCCGTAAATTTTCTGATAGTCTTGTCATTAGTCATAATTTATTCAGAAATCTATCTCAGGCTCATGCTCTTGTTGGATGGAATCCAATGCCGACCGTATGAACACTGGAGTCAGGAAGTGTTGCAAAAATGAGCAAAGGTGTGGCTTCAAGTGGGCTAGCCTCGATATGAATGGTGCATTAATAAACTACACAGGATGTGTGCCTGCCCTTTGCCCAAAGGATTCTGGGATAGGCTTCAGTCTCCCTAAGAACCCTGACCAGGAGCCTGCAGGTTAGATAATTGATGGATGGATGGAAGTTGAAATGAGCACCAGCTGAGACAGTGAATGGGGTGAAATAAAGGATGTGTGGATGGAGTTTGACACAGAATTAACCCTTAGAGTGCTAAATGTAACTATCGTTACTCAATGATGTAAGATTTCAAATTCAAAGCTTTTGAAAACCTATCATGTTGTGACTTGTTTAAAAGAGCTCCCACAGGAGAGCTCTTTTAAACAAGTCGCCACATGATAGCTTTTCAAAAGCACAAAATAATTAAACTTATGTTTTCTTAAAATTTAAATGTAAATAAATTAGCACTCTGAGGGTTAATAATGGAACATTAACAGTGTGATAAATAAGAAAAACATTTTAAATCCTTCCAAATCAGTTTGGTATTTTGTCACAAACACCAACCTAAAACCACAGCCGAGGAGGAGCGCTAGAGAGAAATATCGGGCCACATGGCTCGAAAAAAACTGAAAAGGCGTCAGATTTCTGATATTCAGCAGAGGAGCTGCAGCTTCATTTTTGCTGCGATTCACAACGAAGGTATCAAGAGATAAAGACGATTAACAGACTCGGGCGACATCTCAGAATCCCTGACGGTTTGTCATTTTTTTAAAAAACAGGCTCAGACACCGTGAGAATAATTGATCAAAACGAGCCATAACTTACTCGAGGCACAAGGACATAAAACACTGGTACGCACAGTAATTTTTAATTCCATCTTCGGTAACCAGCAAAACATATTTCACATTTCATACAATCTTTTCCGATAAGGAACGAAGTTGACACCCAACGACAACTGCCTGCATTCTCCACTTCACAGTACAGTACATTGGTAGCCCCGGGTCACTCCCGCTGTTACAGTAATTCACTCCTGTTATACGTCCACGCTTTTGCCAGGCAGAAAAAAAGAATGCAAATTCATTAATGCCAGCAAAATCCAGTCCTATGAACTGAATCACAAAGATTTGAATAAATCAGTCATACGAGCAAGAAAGCAAAGAAGGGAAAGTTGGCTCATGACTGTCTGGTTGCAGATTGACTGGATCTAGCAAGGGTGGGTGGCCAGGCTAATTTTAACCGAGAATTCTGTGAGGGGGGCTGACTAAAATGGCTTAATTTACCGTCTTCATCATTTTTATATCCTCTCCCACAGCTAACAGTACCGTTAACTGGTGGAGTATCTGTTGCCGGCAACCATTTACATACGAATTAGCATATAAATTAGCAAAACTGACGAACAGCGGTACAGCCGTGGGCATTAATGTGGAGTTGGTCTCTCCCTTTTTACTATAACAACCTGTCCATGAAGGCTTTCCACTAGATGTAAGAACATCGCTGCAGGGGTCTGCCACCATTAAAGCTTGAAGAGCGATGGTGAAGTCACGGAAAAATGTGTGATTCGGTCTGACTTGAAGCTGGCTTTGCATCTGATCCCAACAGTGTCTAACAAGGCTGAGGTCAGGGTAGGCCAATCAAGTTCCTCCATATCGACTTTGATTAGCCATGTATGGACCTTACACTGTGTCCAGGGCGCTATTGACATGTAAAAACAGGAAGGGGCATTTCCCAAACCGCAAAAAGCACAGATTCTTCTAGGATGTTGCGGTATGTTACAGTGTCAAAACTTTACTTCAGCGCAACCATGAGGCTTTGGGAAACGGCCCCGGAATAAGGAGTGTCTACATATTTTTGGCCATACAGTAACCAAAAAGCAAAAAAAAAAAGGGCCAAAGTGAGAATGTATTCATAATTTTCTGAAAATGTTGATAATGTTATACTGTTGCTTTTTATCAAATGCTTAGATCCAAAGGCATTTTCAATAGGTTAGGGCGATTGGCCCCTGCTTATTCTAAGGGCATTGTGGGATTAAGGGCCATACTCAAGGGCCAAACATCTGCACAGATTTTTTAATCGTTACACTAGGCCTTAAACCACCAATTTCAGATCAGCACCTCAACCAACAGGCAACACGGAAACTTTTGAAGCATGGTGGTGCTGTGTCCTATTCTGTTCCCCAACCAAATCATGTTCCACATGAGACAGCTATGTGATGCTGCCGCTGATATAAGGAAATCACATAAGAAATGAAGTAACGGGCATTGAGGCATTCGTTCGTTCTTAAGACATCACGCAAAACGCCACAAAAAGCAATAAATTCCGATACTTGGCCATCACCAGCGATTTGCCCATGGAACTCTTATGCTTGTCAGCGGTCGCACAATTACCTCATGCTTTCATAATCCGTTAAACGTCAAATTCAGAATAAGCTAAAAATGTACGCACGCTCTCCATGTAATTTTTGGATTGAATTGTGTCATTAGGGAAAAACACAATTTGAAGGGGGAACTCAATCAGACACAACAGAGCCAATTTATGGATTCGATTTAAATAAATTTATGGATTTTTAATTTTAGTGTCAAAGCAACCCTATGCAGCATGTGTTCATTTGTCATAATGTTCTCCTGTCGTTCTCCTTCGATACCGGGAGCTGCCATTGTAACCTGCGGCTTCAGTACGGATAAAAACCGAGGGGAGAACCGCCGTGACACCATGGAGGAGCTCGGCCGTTAAAATCTGTCGGTGATACATCTTGGTTTCTTAGTGTTGATCTTGGCGTCTCCATAAGGTGAGTCACACCTCGCCCCTCCACTGAAGCCCTCTCATCAAACGCTGTGTGTGACAGGTCACATGTGCCACATCCAGCTCCACCCACCCAACTGCACCCCCCCCCCCACCTCACCTCACCTCACCTCCATCCTCACCTCACCTCGCTCATGGGGATCCCCCCCCACCTCCCCACCTCACCTCACGGGATCCTCCCCCCACCCCCCCACCTCACCTCGCTCACGGGGATCCTCCCCCCCACCCCCACCTCACCTCGCCACGGGATCCTCTCCCCCCACCCCTGACCTCCCCCTCCCTCCACGAGGATCCTCTCCCCCCCCACCTTGCTCACGGGGATCCTCTCCCCCCCCCCCACCTCGCTCACGGGGATCCTCTCTCTGGGGTCCGGCTGTCTGTTCCGCTGCTAAAGGAGCCCCGCCACCAGGCAAACAGTCGTCTGCTAAACGTCAGCCCTGATCTCATTCATGCACAGAGACACACGCACACACATGCACACAAACACACACCCATGCACGCACATGCATGCACATATAAACATGCACATACATCCATGCGTGCACACACACAGACACATGTACACACATGCACGCACGTACGCACAAAAACACACATGCGTGCGCAACCAGACACATGCAGCCATACATAACCGCAAACACACATACACACACACGTACACAGACATGCACGCACACACACACACACACGCACACACACATCTCCCAGTCTCTGTCTCTTACAAACAAATGCACATATATGGACTCACATCATCTCCCTCTCGTACAAAGACTCTTTCATACAGCCACACACACACACACACACACACACACACACGTGTCACTGAGTCTCTCTCTGACACAAAAACACACACACGCAAACACACCATTGCTCTCCTGTACACACTCGCTTTCTCTCTCACACACACACACACACACACACACACAAACTTTCAAAGCCACTCTGACAGTTCCTTCATCTCCTTCCTTTTTTCCCATCTTTTCGTTTCGCTTCATCTGGGCAGCCTGCAGCCCGCAGAGGCCGAGCTGTATGGTTGGGATTCGGAGGGTTAGTGGTTTAACCCACAGTGCAAACACAGAAGTATCAGCGCAGCTATTGGGCCCCTGAGTAAGGTCCTTGCTCAAGGCTCAAGGGGATCGGCCCTCGTCATTTCAACAGTACATTGCTTCGGTAAAAGAGTCAGCTAAATGAGGGTAATGTAATTTGAACATCTTTGCTTCAAACTCTCTTTCTAATTTTCTTTTTTACAACTTCTCTTCCGCCTCCCCCCCGTCTCCTTGTCAGTATATGCATACAGAGATAGCAGTTATTTCCACAGCCTGTCATCACAATTTCTCCACGCCCCTGCAGCAAAATTATAGCAAAATTAACAGCCCGCTTTCAGATGTCAAACGAGCGTGTTTATCAAGCCCCTGTGTAATTACGCATAATTGCTTGATTACTATGGGAAGCACCGTCATTGGCGCTCAGTGATATGACTTTCTGTTGCTATGGGCTCAAATACTGCCGGAGGGATAATGTAATCGAGTCCAGGCGTGAGCGATCGTGTGCCGGGTGACTGGGTTTGTGAAATTTTATTGGAGACATGCACACTGTACGTCAATGCTTGTCTTAGCTTGGTTTTGTCACCTGGGGGCCTGTTTAGAACAACGAGGGACAGTAACTGCCACTGCAGGTAAAAACAGGTATAGAATCGAGAGAGAACATCACACTAGAATGCAGTCATTGGGGACAGAAAAAACCAAGAGTACCAGTTGCGTTTGGTTTGGGTTGAATTGACCCACCCACAGCCATCAGTGTGTGAAATGACCCTTGAATGAGTGACTAACCAAGCGGAGATGGGGAGCTGGAGTCTATCCCAGCTGACTCTGGGCGAAAGACAGGGTCACACCCTGGACAGCTCGCCAATCCATCGCAGGGTGTGCACACCATTAAGTTGTTCATTGTAAATATCAATTAGTGTCTTTTTACTGCCATATTTGTTTTAATGTAAAACAAAAAAAGATGAGATTTAAAAGAGAAAGTCAGTTTAAAAGAGCAAATATCAAAAATATATTGCCTGAAAACCTGGCTTCATAGCAACCCAGATTTTCAAAGAATCTCAGGGCCTGCTCAGACCTGGCATTCACATCACTCCAAGGTTGATCCCATCTCAAACGGACTCAAACCCCAAGGTCAGATACAGAAGTGGCTTGAAACGCATTAGGATTGACAGGTGGTCACTCTCAGTATATATCCAAATTGTGTCTAGATTCAGTTCAGATGAATTCAAAGCGGCCACTTGTCGATCCTAATGCGTTTCAAGCCACCTCCGAATTCGTCCTGGGCGATCTGATCTCAAGTGGACCGCACGGGACCAAGGCCGGATTCAGAGGTGTAACATGGTATATGTATTTGAATTTGTGGATTTAAAAAATGATCAGCTATTTTTTCATAAATTCTACTGCTGCTTTGCCTTAAACAATATTCTGGGTCCATCTAATTCAGGCTGACACTTTCCAATGCGCAAATAAGGAGACTGAACACACACAACGGTTAACCGGAGGGAGGGAGTGAAACTGGTCGTTGCAAAGTGCGTCATTGGCTGGCCCACCAAACTCGCGCTGCCGGTTCTGAAAGCCGAGCCACGCGGCGATCGCGCCTGAACCTCGCGGAAGCGCAGTAAACCAGCGGGGAGCGAGCCACCCGGCTCAGCGTCTCTCTCATCTGCGCGTTTGATCGCATAGGATGGGCCGCCAAGCTCCAGCTGAAATATCCGAGCCGGTTTATTGACAGAGGATCGTTTTACCCACGAATGCGTGGGGGTTATGTTTGGACAAACGGCAGGAAAGCCTCTCAGCCTCGCACTTCAGCAGCCAAAGCAATAAAACAATAAAGTAATAAGCTATATCCTGTATTTATTTTCATGGTCCAGCATATCCACAATATAAAACACCTAAAACTATCGAATGAACTCACTTATCAAAAACTGAGCCAATATCACTCATACAGTATTTAACACATATATATTTATTACAACTGTGGCTCATATTTGTGCTAGAGACCTCATTTTGTTTTCTGATAACCATCATGTGATGACCTCGGGAGAGGAGGGTGGTTCTTAACGACTGGATTTTATTTCAAAATAATCTTAACCCAATTAATTTTTTATTTGCGCATTTTTACAGTCGTAAGTTGTTCTCCCAAAGTGCATTTCCAAGCAGCATTTCCTTCACCTCTGCAGTCCTGCTGTTGAGCTGCACAGACTCTATGTAGAGCAGTGCTTTCATCTCCAACTGATGCTAGCGGACAGGATCAACCGGTCAACAAATAAATCATTCATTCACGCCATCGATCTTTATAACCCAGCGGGCAATCAAACAGAAACTCAGATGAAACACAAAGGAAAGAACAGAAAAGGATAAAATAGCGATTAAACACCATGCTGTTGATTGAACATAATACACACAAGCCTCAAGGCACCACTTGAACCAAAGCTAAATAAACAAATAAATGAATAAATGTCTGTACAGAAAGATTCTGAATCTTGCCTCTGTGTGAATGTGTATTGATTGCTACAGAGGTTCAGAAGGTACAAGAGCGTCGTGCTCAAACACCTCTGATCCTGACTCTGTGTTCTCTCCACCGATGTCCCGCAGCGAGAACCGAATTTTCTCAAAGAAAAATAAAAAGACTCTGCCGTGTCTGAAGTGTACAGGCGGAACCAAAGCACTCCACCAAAGTAAACCCAACTAAAAGAGCCATGACGTTCTGCCATGAAATTTAAAAAACACTCAAATACTCTATCCCGTCGTAACTGGAACATATAACCAGAAACCAAATACTCCACCATGTTTAACCCTCACAAAAAAGAATTAGAGCTCTTTACTGTGCAAGATACATACAATCACAAAAAGAAAACTCTCCGCCAAATCACTAACTCGCAGTCAAATCCAAAACACACCAACGACTATGAAACTCACAAACACCACCAAAACTCCACTGTATCTACTTGCAAAAGGTTGTGGAGTAGGTGAGATAAATTAAGGAGTAAACTCTGAAATGGCTTCACTCCATCTTTCAGGTATGAGACAGCTCCATGTTTTTACCCCAGCGATGTTCTGCAGCTAACTGGGAAATTCAGCTCGGTGAACCCGGGCCCAGAGGGCAGAAGGGGATTTCACGCAGAACCATGGCACACCGCCGTTCAACCGCGAGGAGTCCTGTCACCTGACTGGGTATTGCAATACGCAATTATGGGCAGCCAATAGCGTAGCAGCTCAAGTGCACGACAGGAACTCCAAGAGTGTGGCCCAACAGCTGGAAAAATGTATCTTCCTTGCCTCCACTGGTCTCCTGCTTGCATACTTCCAAACAGGAAATGAAGGCGAAGAAGGAAAAAGTAATATGAGTCCATGAGCCAGAGCAGATATTGGCGCCACCTGGCTTAGCAAAATTTCACTTTGCTTTCCTGAAAGACAGGTACCCATAGATGAAAATTTTGTGACCTTTTGACCTCTGGTGACCTAATTAATCAGCATACCGACATGAACACTATGTGGTTTTGTAGAATATAAAAATTTCAAACATTTTGAGTGGTAATCTGAGTAAATCGGACATATTACATTTTCTATTTCCCCAACCCAAAAATTAGGGGTTCAGGATTTGCTTGGTCCTCCATATTTAACATGCTAATACAGGCACTAAGCTACCCTTCCAAGCTTGGTTTCTCAGTTTTTCTTCAGCTATGGATACCTGCCTTTAAAGAAAACACAGGGAGATTTTGCCACCCCAGGTGGTACCAATCCGTAAAAATCTGGGGTCTGGCTCACGGACTATATGTTTTAGAGTACTGGAACTGACCCATCAGCTTGGCAATTCAAACCCTACAGTACCCATATTAAGATCAACTGTTGGGCCCCGTGAGCAGGACTCCTTAACCGTTGGGTCATTACGCAACCACTACTTCTCACCAGGAGGTGCTGGCCCCTACTCAGTCAGATGAAATGCACGCGGCATTCAACGAGAGCAACAGCTAAGTAACCATAATTCACACCTGAATATTTCAATTTATGGGCCACAGGAGGCAACATCGGTAACTGGACTCAACACCAGACCGCACGAGATATTCGCTCACCGAACAATTTACAACGCAAGAGTGAAAGAGACAAGCCTCTTCCTCAAAATATACCACTAAAACAATTTCAGACCTCAGCTTTGAGCTCCAACCACAGCCACATTGCATAACGAAGGCACTCGGAAAAGGCCTGACTCATACATACAATCATCTTCTTCGCTTGATTATTTTTTTCCTTGGTGGAAAGTGTTATCCAGAGCAATCTCGAGCTGCATGCTCACTTGAGCAAATTCAAAGAAGAAACAAATAACTTGCTCAAGGGCACGCATCGAGGAGCCCTCTGTTGGAGAAGCAACACCCCATTATCCATCCATCCATCCATCCATCCATCCATTATCTACCTCGTTTGTTCTCGCTTAAGGTCACGAGGAAGGACTGGAGCCCATCCCAGCATGCACGGACAAAAACAACCTCAGCAGAGGGGAGAGGCAAGCCCTACATCAACTGGCAAAAAACAAACAAATCATCTTAAAGCCAGCGGATAAGGGGAGTGCCATAGTGATCATGGACAGAATACAATACATACAAGAGGCCAACAGACAGCTAAACAACACAGCACACTACAGAAAACTAACTACACCCATATATCCAGACACAGCCCAGGAAATGCATAACACAATACAGAACACTTTTAGACAACATTTATACCACCAAAAGACAGAGCTTTTATCTCAGGGGGGAGGACAATCCTAGACCTAGGATTTTCTACCTCCTCCCCAAAATAAACAAACCACCACAGTCCTGGACCATACCATATGAGGTCCCAGCAGGGAGACCCATTGTTTCAGATTGCAACAGTGAATCCTACAGGATCGCTGAATATATAGACTACTTCCTCACCCCATTATCCACAAAACACAACAGCTACATTAAGGACACATATGACTTTATACACAAAATAAAAAAAGACCAAAATAGCACAGGAAGCATCCTGTTCACAATAGACATAGACAGCTTGTACACAAACATAAACACAGTGGCGGGACTAACAGCGGTAAAAGCCTGGATGGAAAAGTACCCGGACGACAATCGCCGAGACACACCTCTCCTGCAACTCCTGGAAATCAGCCTCACCAAGAATGATTTCGAATTCAACAAGGACTTCTTCCTACAGATCAGTGGCACGGCTATAGGCAAAAAATTTGCACCAGCATATGCCAACATTTACATGGCACATTGGGAGGAGACAGTTTTCGAAAAATGCCCCAAACTACCCACTAATTACTTTAGATACTTAGATGACATATGGGGAACATAGACACATATCCTAGAAGATTTCAAAAACTTCATGCATACCCTCAACACACACCACAGAACAATCACAATTAAATACACCACACATTAAGAACGCATAGACTTCTTGGACACCACCACATATAAAGGACCCTCATTTACCCAGACACACACATTAGACACAAAGGTCTTCTTTAAAGACACAGACACACTCACTTTTACACAAAAACAGTCTCCATCCAAAACACACTTTCAAAGGCCTGATCAAATCACAATTGCTATGGTACCACAGGATTTCTCCTCAAACAACAGATTTTGAGGAGGACACCCAGAGCCTCTTCAAAGCATTAAAACCCAGGGGATACACTTGATCCTTCCTCAGACAGATCCGGAAAAACTTCTTGACCACAAGACCACAAGATCCGAGGAAAATAATCCCACTCATCACCAGCTACTCAGCATTGAGCCAAGCGGCAAACATTAAAATTAAACAAAATCTAAACAGATCCCTACGAAACAGTGACATACTCCAGGACTACAGAGTCATCTCAGCATATAAGAGAGGCAAAAACCTCAAGGACCACCTGGTAAACAGCAAATTACCAGAAATTAACATGGTTCATCCACAAGACACAGTATTTTACAAACAAGCCACAACAATCAGAAACAACACAACAAACACAACATACTTAATCCAACAAACCCTCACACTCAACACAAAAAACTGCATATATGTCATTAAGTGTAACCACTGTGACATAAAATATGTAGGACACACAAGTAACAAGATCAGGACTAGATTAGCACAACACATATATAACATTAGAAATCATAGAGAGACAGACACACACCTAGTTGCTCACTTCCTTCACCATGGACTTGAGGCACTAGAAATATCTGGGCTCCAGACAAACAACAATTGGACACCGGAGGACAGACGTAGGACAGAAGAACATTGGATCATAAAACTAAACACTTTGTTCCCAAGAGGACTCAACAAACACACTTAAAACTTCAGCACAAGAGGGACCAAATTCTTCCTATATAAAGGCTCCAGTACACTGAATGGCCTGTGCAAACTTTTCTTTCCCAAGGAGCCCTCATGAGGGGAAACTTGGGAAAGGAAGATTGTTTTCCTAAATTTAACCCAAGCCCTGACCCTAACCTTAACCTATCCCTAATTCTAACCTTAATCCAAACCCTTACACGAACCTTAACCTATCCCTAATTCTAACCTTAGCCTAAACCCTTACACTAACCTTAACCAATCCCTATTTCTAACCTTAGCCTAAACCCTTACACTAACCTTAACCAATCCCTAATTCTAATTTTCTGTGTTTCCTTTATTGTGAAGTTGAAAACGTCCCTTAAGTATCCCCTGTGCAGCACTACAAACTATTAAACCATAATGCATAAATTAATACCTTAGTTGATGTGAACATCATTTGTAAATGATTACCAGGTGCATTAGTTAAATCTTAATTACCTGTTAGTAAATGCTTATTACTGCATTAACTAATGTTAATTGTTGTACCCTTATTGTAAAGTGTTACCCCTAATTCTAACCTTAACCCAAACCCTTACACTAACCTTAACTAATCCCTAACTCTAACCTTAACCCAAACCCTTACCCTAACCTTAACCTATCCAGAATTCTAACCTTAACCCTAACCTTCTCTCATAAGTCACAATCTGCAGTTGTAGTTGTGAAAAGACAAATGTCCTCACTTCTCAATAATGCCCCCATCTGTAGGAAAAAACGTTAACCAGTCCTCACGGCGTAGCAAGTAAAAGAACACACGCACGCACACACGCATACACACACACACACACACACACACACAACCGTTCCTCGATGCAATTTAGACTTTTCAATTAGCTAGAAATGGATGTCGTTAGACTATGAGAGGAAACTGGAGTACTCCTGGGGAAAGCCCACATGAACACAAGGGGAACAAGGAAACTCGATATAAAAAGGCCTCATTTCCCATAAGCCTCTATCACCATGGTTACGACAAAAGCACACATGATTGGGATGCGACAGATAGTTGTTGAGTCTCGCAATTACAGGAATGGCTGTGACAAAAATGCAAAAAAGTTCAATATAGCCATTTTGACAGTCAGGGCAATAATTAAGACGTTAAAGGCATAGCGCAATGGGAAGAATCGGCCTTGAAGAGAATGTATTGTGCTCATTTTGAATCCATGTACAGTGAAAAGGATGATTTAAGTGGCAGAGGAAACACTAAGGTATGAAATGAAACCCTTAAGCATACCTTCATGTGAATGGAATCCCGCTTAGAATACATATCTTAGAGGTATCTGGCCTTCAAGGTATATCGGAGAGTGCATCTAAAAGGCTGTAGACTTTGGTTTTTGGCAGCAGCTGTGGCCGTGTCACACTGAAAATGTCAAGGTAACGGAAATGGGAGAGACTAAACCAGCCTTTCAGCCCTCAGTTTCCAGGAAACATCAATGAAGGAGTGATTTACATCTGCGGGAGCCGAGCACAGAGAGCATATTAAGATGCTCTCTGCCATTAAAATGACCAACTTCTGCTCTCATAACTACGACACACAGACACGCACAAACACACATGTACATATGTCTGTGTTCACACTACACACAAACATGGCCAAACACACATATACACATGAGCACACACATACACAACCGCACACAGGTACACGCATGCGCATACTGCAAACAAACATGGCCAAACACACATTCACATGTGCACACATGTACACGCACAAACACAAACACACACACACACACACACAGTACACACATGCACATACTGCAAAGAAACATGGCCAAACACACTTATTCACATGTGCACACATGTACACGCACAAACACAAACACAAACACACACACACACACACACACACACAAAGTACACACATGCACATACTGCAAAGAAACATGGCCAAACACACTTACACACATGTACACGCGTGCACACACACACACACACACACACACACACACACACACACAAGCACATACCGCAAACAAACATGGCCAAACACATATATACGCATGTGCACACACGCGTACACACACACATACAGGAATACAAATGCACATACTGCGTACAAACTAGGCCACACACACACACACACACACACCCAGCTTGCTCTTCGGACAGCGATGTTCACCTTTGACGCAAGTAGGAAATTGTCGGCCGTTTCATTTCGAATCAATCATGCGTCATGGCAACATTAATGTCTCCCAGTTATCCCCAGGTGCGAGACAGTCTAGTGTGTTTGTGACCCCTACCTTTCATTGCAGTCAAATATGACCCATACGCATAATTCTTCAGGATGGCATATTTCAGCATAATTGGCTGACCCACATGTTTCATAACCAGATTCGATTATCGGAGCGACAGGGACCCTGACCTCTGCATGGACAAAAGCCACGACTGCCACAGAATGATGTAAGTTAACTGCACTGCATCACTGCTCGGCGCCATGGCAACGCCGCATGACAAAAGCAAATGTATTTGCTTACTTATATGGACCATTACAAGACACTAGATAGGAGTTATATGGGTTATATGTGTAATAGGGGTTTTCAGCACTTTGGTACATGCTAATTCACTTAATGTCGTACTTTACCCAACATCAGACCATCTACTAAAAGCAAATAATGTAGCATACTGATGGTTTCATGGATACAGACTAGAATAAGTCCACGGCTAAAGTGCGTCCTTGAAACAGTCTCCATTCAGAGTAAAATGCAGTCTGGGACTAGGCTTACTCCGTATCATCGTAACTGGCCCATGTATTGTGCATTAGAGAGATATCTCTTCAGGTTGATCGATTCCTGTATGTATGCTGAAGTAATCATTGCCTAATTTGTTCCTAAGACAGGCAGTTCATCAGGAATCTTCAAATCCGCCAGTCTGTTACAAATCCAGTCCTGGTTTTCCATCATTCCATTTAACTAAATTAATTTTAGTTCATGATTAGTAACACTGATTGGCCAGACCAGCCTCACACCAACTCCCAAGCAAAGCCTGAAAAACCAGCCAAATTTTTTGATCCTCGCGGACCTTGGTTTGATGGTGGCTACCTTGATGGAATCATCGGCACTAATATGGAGTCGACATTGTGCCAGATCGTTCATCAAATCGATTTACTCAGCTTTCTTCTGCACTCAAATATCACTCATAGCACACAAACCGACACAAACGCAAACGAATCCAGTTCAAATTTTCCCAGAGCAGACCGCCATTACCCAATTTTCAGAAACCACATCGTCGGTGAACTTGAAGCTAATTTGAAACTGTTACCTAACCAAATTTCTGCTGGAGCAAAAATAGACAAATAAAAGCACATCTTCATTGAGAGAAAAACGCTCTTTTTCTGTTTGTGTTAAACACCGTGCCCACGCACGCCTACACGACAGGATGTCTTTCCGCGAACTCCGCAGGGAGATTTCTGGATATAAACCTGTTCCTGCAGTCAGGACATCGGAACACAAACTCAGCGAGCAGCATCCTACATTCCTAAAGCCTTATCTGGTTAATCGCTAGTTTAAATAAGTTACATTTTTTGAACAAAACCATTCAGAGAATAAGAAAGACTTCCTGTCAAAATATTGCTAGAGCGACGCATTTGGCCTCGCCATTTTTTGTGCACAGACAATTTTGAGGAGATGCTAAGTTTTTGCCACTGAACAGCTGAACGAAATGATTCATGCTATTGTCTCAGTCTTGTTTGCGAGTGGACAGCAGAAATAGCTAAAACACTACAATCACAGAAGGCCAAGTTTATAATTGTCACATTTGTCCAAGCTGGAAGAGAAATGTAGAGACAGTGCAGTACAGTATAGGCCCGAGGAGATTTTTTTTGTACTCCATATAATCTTGCCATTTCATTCGATATTTTTCTGGTGACTAGATGTCAAAACTACGCACAAAAAACAGTACGTTTGGGGTGCCCCGGTGGCACATCGGTCTAGGCACGCGTACGTTTGTATCGATACAGCAACAACATTACTCTCAATGGACGCATTTTCATTTTGGTGTACCAAGAGCAAGAAACGTGGGCAGCACAGGAGCATAGTGGGGAGTGTAGTTTCCTCAAAGCAAAGTTGTGGGTTTGAATTCCTCACCAGTAAGTCATGGGTTCAAATCCAGCCTGAGGCCTTTCTGTGTGGGGTTTGTATGTTCTTCCTGTGTTAGCATGGATTTCCTCCTACAGTCCAACGACATGCTGGCTGCTGGCCAGGCTAATTGGAGACTCCATATTAACTGTAGGCATTAATGTGTGTGTGTGTGTGTGTGTGTGTGTGTGTGTGTGTGTGTGAATGGTGTGAGCGCCCTGCGATGGATTGGCGAGTTGTCCAAGGTGTGTCTCTGCCTTTTGCCCATAGTCAGCTGAGCTAGTCTCCAGCTCCCCCCACGACCCTTGCGAGGAAAAGGCGCAAATGTCCTTATTATTTTCTTCCAGCATGGCGGGCAGCTGTCTGCGGGGGTCCCCATTAGCCGAGCCGTGCGCTGGTTAGCGGTGAAGGCGGCCAGCTCATTAGCGGAGTCAGATTGAACGCAGACAGTGCGGCGAGCGCTTAATTGGGGCTCATTACCAGCCGCTCGCCTACTGTGGCCTCATTAAAGCCTCTAACAGGTAGAAACAAGGGATGTGTCACTTCCCGCTCTAGCCAACGTAATCTCCTCACGTCCCCAGAAACAAAGTCGCCGGGAAAGATACAGGAAACTGCCGACAATCGTGTAAGGATTTCAAGCGAGTACAGTTAGGTCCGTAATTATTTGGATAGTGACACAAAGTTAAAGGGCCGGCAGTTTTAATTTGAGCGTATTTAATTTCCACAACGAGTGAAACAAGAAACAGCAACAGTCCTTTGAAGATAATGTCGCTGAGGACATCACTGTGCATAAATATAACGGAAGGCAAAAAATTATAACTGAATGCTTTATAGAGAGATGAAAATGTGTTTCCTGGGTGATGTGGTTCACTGCCAGAGAGACAGCGTGATGGAGAGATGTGAACACACACAACCGAAGCGATAGGAACACAAGAGAGCTCTTGGCTGTCAAAAGGTTGAAATAATGTGTTGCCACTAGCAACAACTCACTGTCTGTGCGCTTTTTGATACGATCAAATCGCACTGCCTGAAATTAAACGCTTCCTGACATGAACTAGAGGGCCATTAAGTGGCAATTTAGCAATGAATTCATACCTTGCTAATAAGAGGGAATTATTTTACCAGTGCAAACCCAGTCGGAGCACAACTTAGTCAAAAGCTCCCAATGAATACAAAATTTCACTACTTTAAGGAATAGATACAATTTTTGGCTGTGAGGTCAGGGTGGAACAACCTGACCTGTTCAGAAAGTGCTCGCCAGCAAATCTTGAGAGGACCATCTCAGCAAAGAGTCGGCATATTCTGAGGATGAAAACACAGCAGTAAAATGCGTTGATCAAACTGGACAGTCGGTCGCCCGCTGGTCGACGTGTATCCCCAGACCCCCAAAAACAGTCTCTCCCAAAATGGATAGGCTTTGAGACCTTACCACACACAAGGCCCACGGCAAATATGAAACAAATCGGTTGTAATTTGCGACCTGTAGAGCGCTCACAAACAAATCTCTGCGGATGCGGTGTGACAATCGCTGATCCATCCTGCTCTACAAAGGCTAAGTGCAGAACCTACAAAATAATTTAGGTGCTTAATAATCTATCGTAGATGTGCTAACTGTTCATTTGTCGGGACAGCGGACAAACCTAACCCATTTTAAAAATGATAGATTATGGATGACTGAATTGTCATTGTATTATTTCTATCCAAATAAATCCGAGCTCCATACTTTCAGGCCCAAAACTGCGTAACTCACATTTTATCAAATATGTAGTTACTGCAGTTATGCTTTGTAGAGCAGCATAGTATGCCTCACTTGTTGTCCGGGGATAAAATTAATATTCTTACAACAACTATTTGAGGATATATGACGAATAGACAAAAAGGTAAATCATACTGGATCAGTAAGCAGAGTTAAATTTACTCCGTGAGATTGTACATAAATACAGTTCCTTAAGGGACAATATGAAAGATTCATGATGTGGCAATCCACTGGTGCTCAGAGTCACATAATCCATATTTTAAAGTCGAGCTGAAATGAAAAATGCCTTTTTAACCCTTTTAGATCACATCCCCGGTCATATTGTGTATCTATTTAACCATAAATGACAAAAAAAAAAATCACAAAAAATCGGTTTCTTATATCAAAATCCAATCATGTTTTCTTCATGTAAAACAAAATATGCCTAGTGCTTACGTAAGCTAGTACCAACCAATTTCAACCAATAATATCACGACATCCACCCGTCAATCAATCTTAAACTTTTAGCAGCACAGAGCTAAGATTCATTCGTTAGCTAGCTAGCATGGTACGTCGGTGTGTCTTTGGGTGTTCACCACCTTAAACTTTGTTTCGTTTCCCCAAAATACTGTGGCTACGGACCCGCTGGCTAGAATTTATTCACTTTGAGGAAAGTGGTATCTGTGACAGCCCCAGATTATGCGCAAGGCATTTTACAGTGGACTGCTTCACCAACTACATGGAGCATAGGATGGGCTTCGCCTCTCTCTCCCTGACGGATACTGCTGTCCCGTCGGTGTACACCCACTTTTCAACCCACTTGTCTATGCTGTTTCGCTCCGAAATACGTCACGATACAGAAGTTAGATACTCTCGAAATGCCGTTTCAGCTCGACTTTAATGTGTGGAGATGTATGACTTCAGTACATCAATAGAAATCATGACACACTGAGCTATCCTGGTTCCAGCTCTACAGTGGGAAAGGGATATAATGAGCCAGCCTGGTTAAGCTCTACAGTGGGAAAGGGATATAATGAGCCAGCCTGGTTAAGCTCTATAGTGGAAAAGGGATATAATGAGCCAGCCTGGTTCAGCTCTACAGTGGGAAAGGGCTATAATGAGCCAGCATAGTTCAGCACTACAGTGGGAAAGGGATATAATGAGCAAGCCTGGTTCAGCAGTACAGTGGGAAAGGGCTATAATGATCCAGCCTGGTTCAGCTCTACAGTGGGAAAGGGATATAATGAGCCAGCCTGGTTCAGCTTTACAGTGGGAAAGGGCTATAATGAGCCAGCCTGGTTCAGCTATACAGTGGGAAAGGGATATAATGAGCCAGCCTGGTTCAGCTCTACAGTGGGAAAGGGCTATAATGAGCCAGCCTGGTTCAGCTCTACAGTGGGAAAGGGCTATAATGAGCCAGCCTGGTCCAGCTCTACAATGGGAAAGGGCTATAATGAGCCAGCCTAGTTAAGCTCTACAGTGGGAAAGGGATATAATGAGCCATCCTGGTTCAGCACTCGAGTGGGAATAGGATATAATGAGCCAGCCTGGTTCAGCTCTACAATGGGAAAGGGGATATAATGAGCCAGCCTGGTTAATCTCTACAGTGGGAAAGGGATATAATGAGCCATCCTGGTTCAGCACTACAGTGGGAAAGGGATATAATGAGCCAGCCTGGTTCAGCTCTACAGTGGGAAAGGGCTATAATGAGCCAGCCTGGTTCAGCACTACAGTGGGAAAGGGATATAATGAGCCAGCCTGGTTCAGCTCTACAGTGGGAAAGGGCTATAATGAGCCAGCATGGTTCAGCTCTACAGTGGGAAAGGGATATAATGAGCCAGCCTGGTTCAGCTCTACAGTGGGAAAGGGCTATAATGAGCCAGCCTGGTTCAGCTCTACAGTGGGAAAGGGCTATAATGAGCCAGCCTGGTTCAGCTCTACAGTGGGAAAGGGCTATAATGAGCCAGCCTGGTTAAGCTCTACAGTGGGAAAGGGATATAATGAGCCATCCTGGTTCAGCTCCACAGTGGGAAAAGGTTATAATGAGCCAGCCTAGTTAAGCTCTACAGTGGGAAAGGGATATAATGAGCCATCCTGGTTCAGCACTCGAGTGGGAATAGTATATAATGAGCCAGCCTGGTTCAGCTCTACAATGGGAAAGGGCTATAATGAGCCAGCCTGGTTAATCTCTACAGTGGGAAAGGGATATAATGAGCCATCCTGGTTCAGCACTACAGTGGGAAAGGGATATAATGAGCCAGCCTGGTTCAGCTTTACAGTGGGAAAGGGCTATAATGAGCCAGCATAGTTCAGCACTACAGTGGGAGAGGGCTATAATGAGCCAGCCTGGTTCAGCTCTACAGTGGGAAAGGGATATAATGAGCCAGCCTGGTTCAGCTCTACAGTGGGAAAGGGCTATAATGAGCCAGCATAGTTCAGCACTACAGTGGGAAAGGGCTATAATGAGCCAGCCTGGTTCAGCTCTACAGTAGGAAAGGGCTATAATGAGCCAGCCTGTTCAGTAAAAAGGGCTCTGAGCCAGCCTGGTTAAGCTCTACAGTGGGAAAGGGCTATAATGAGCCAGCATAGTTCAGCTCTACAGTGGGAAAGGGCTATAATGAGCCAGCCTGGTTCAGCTCTACAGTGGGAAAGGGCTATAATGAGCCAGCATAGTTCAGCACTACAGTGGGAAAGGACTACAATGAGCCAGCCGGGTTCAGCTCTACAATTGGAAAGGGCTATAATGAGCCAGCCTGGTTCAGCTCTACAGTGGGAAAGGGATATAATGAGCCATCCTGGTTCAGCTCTACAGTGGGAAAAGGTTATAATGAGCCAGCCTAGTTAAGCTCTACAGTGGGAAAGGGCTATAATGAGCCAGCCTGGTTCAGCTCTACAGTGGGCAAGGGCTATAATGAGCCAACATAGTTCAGCACTCCAGTGGGAAAACGATATAATGAGCCAGACTGGTTCAGCTGTACAGTCGGAAAGGGATGTAATGAGCCGGCTTGGTTCTGCTCTACACTCAGAAAGGGATATAATGAGCCAGCATAGTTCAGTACTGCAGTGGGTAATGGCTATAATGAGCCAGCCTGGTTCAGCTTATAGTGGGAAAGGGACATAATGAGCCTGCCTGGTTCAGCTCGACCGTGGGAAAGCAATAAAATGAGCCAGCCTGGTTCAGCTGTACAGTGGGAAAGGGCTATAATGAGCCAGCCTGGCTCAGCTTATAGTGGGAAAGGGATATAATGAGCCAGCCTGGTTCAGCTCGACCGTGGGAAAGCGATAAAATGAGCCAGCCTGGTTCAGCTCAACAGGGGAAAGGGCTATAATGAGCCAGTAGAGTTCAGTACTGCAGTGGGAAAGGGGTACAATGAGCCAGCCTGATTCCGCACAACAGTGAAAAAGGGCAATAATGAGCCAGCCTGGTTCAGCTCTACAGTGGCAAAGGGCTATAATGGGCTGGTTCCAGCTTTACAGTAGCGAAGGACATTATAATGGCAGCTGGACTCCAGCACAACAGGAGGAAAGGTGTGTATAGCAAGCCAGCCTGACTCTAGCACTATAGTGGAGGAGAATTCTCCCAGCAGTATAACACTCCCCAGAGGTGCATAAGCGGCCAAATGCCACTATTCAGAGAGAAATTCGTTTTTTATCTACTCTCCTTCGAGAGAAGAGTAGACCAGACAGTGGCTAGTCCTTTTCTTCTTGAAAAAAAAATAGTTCTAAAAACATACCACGCAGTCTCTTCTTCAAAACTTTCCTGAGCAAATCCACAAGGATTCACCCGACCATCTATGAGCACTGTAGAGAGCGTGTCCATGTACCCTGAGCACTTACACATTATAAAAAACATCTCTGGTCTCCATTCAGTGCAGTTTAATTAAGGCATTGCTGATACCGCATTACAAACTGACCTCTCTGCGGTTTTCACAGACCAGGAACAACGGCCGTAGCCTTGCAGTTCTCATCTACCTAAACCATCTTTTTTATTTGACAAAGATTACGTTCGTTTGAGGCGTTCAACCACAGAACCGAACTCAACTCCAACTGGATTGTCTGTTCTGTCGTCAATAAATATTTTCCGACTCATGGTTTAAAAAAGAAAAACGCATACAGGACAAGAATGGTTAAAAAAAACCTTTTATTCACCTGAGTAATGATAGTCACGGATGTTAAATTACTCCTTTTACCTGTACAGAATTTCATTTCGCTAAAAGACAGGGGAGCGCAATTAGAACAATTTGAACACGCGAATGGCGTCAACAGATACTCATGCAAAACTTAAACGACGGAACCGAGAAATGCGCTAAAGGACCATAAGGTCTGTCCACAACTTTGTTTGAGTCCGAAAATAACTGGCGACATAAACATGGCATCCCTAATAGCGTATGCGGCACTCTTTCCCTCGCGCTCTCTCTCACGCACACACCCCGACACACACACACTCGCACATCCCTGTAACTGAATAATACAAAGCAAACACTGACCCAGTTTCGTTGGGAACATGCGAGAATGAAAATCAGGACTGGAATCCTTTGACGAGTAGCCGGAGTCATGAAAAGAGGTAGAGAGGGGAGAGATGGAAGCGGTTTATGCTCGCAGTGAACAAAATTTGAGAACATAATGAACTTCACTTCATCCGCTCTGACAGTCAACTCGCACCCCGGATCACCCCCAGCCGATCTCAGCCCCTGCTAACTTCGATGTTCCCGCCGAGCCGAGCCGTCATTTCCATCCAGCCCCACAGAGCGATTAACTACAACAGCAGTTGAGCAGCTCTTGCCGCCCACTTCTACCCTGGGCCTCCCCGATAGAGCCGGCGGAGACAGCCAAGGCCGGAGACCGCGATGCCTCAGAGCGCAAATACTGCTCTGTAAAATCCTGCGAGTCTCTGAACTCAAGCACCAAAAATCAAATCTTAATTTCGTTCAGAGAAATTTCGTGCACCCTCCCTCAAATGTATAATCTCTCGCGTGACAGGTAGAGACAAGCCGTGCTAGGTTTTTAATTGTGATTTATTGTGATTTACAGCTGAACAATTCTGAAAAACCACGATCAAAAAAAGGAAAAAAAAAATCCCAAGAGCAAACCATCCCTAGAAATCAAAACTGAAAAAAAAAAAAAAAAAAAAAAACTCACTATAACTACTGCCGGGCTATTTTGGTGGATAAAATACAACGTAATTGTTCCAAATTAAATTAAATATTTAAAAATTTTTAATATATATCCAGGTGTACCTTTTTTATGGTCATGAGGATAGATGATCATCAGTTGGAGGGCTTTCTATGTAGGGCCAAATGTACGGAATCAAATTCTCAAGATGACAAGTTAACAATTTGAACTCACATTCAGGAATGCCTCGGAGACGTCATCGGAATGACAGGCAGAGACGCAAACAAACAAAAAGATTGTCAACACAGATCGCGTCTATAGCAGGGAGGGTCAGTTTGGCCCGCATTACAATCCTTCCTTCCCTTTCTCGATCTTGGCACTGCTCCTTTGGGCTGCCTGGTCTGACGTATGCTATTGCATGGATGGTATTTATTTGTCATCGCATCCACACATAAAGCTCTACGCTACCTGCTAGCATTCCATAGAATCTTTGAACGTGTCTCATTACTTTGGTTACAGTCTGGTTAAGGCTAAGGGTATTAAGGATATAGTTTCGGTTTGGTTAAGGTTTGGGTGAGGATACAGTTTGAAGGAATGTGAGTTACCAGAGTGGACGATGCATAAATGTGACCAATGGGGAAAGATGTATCCAAAGGTGACTCATTTATAAGTCACACATTGCACAAAAATACTGCAAAAGTATGCTCTCGAGATTCCCTGTGCAAGATATTTTTGGAAAACTTCCTATTTTTATCACCACAGCCTCATTTAACGAACAGAAATTCCCTTTCTGATAGATGAGCTCAGTTGATTTCCAGGTGTGACATCAGGGAGGAGGGAAGCATGTCAAAAAACAAGCGACTGGACTGTGCCCCGGATTTAGCTGAAGAGCCAGTGTATTGTGGGAAAGATAGGTTCTTCCAGGTAAGCACGATTACACAAGGTTCAGGAGAGCAGAAATCAGGCTGACAAAATTAAAGCCTCTCATCAGGGCCTGCTGCACTTACCCTAATTAGATTAATGACAGTATATATCTGCAGCCTCTTGCTCGAGAAGGTCTTGGTATCAGACAGAGGTCACGCAGTAAAAAGTTCAAGTGCCACCTAGTGTCCAGTCAGGCACACTACTAATAATCACTGCCATTGCTTAAAGCCAGATTGCCATCAAATTCACATTTCTAAATGCACCTCCCACCAAATTTTTTTCTGTCCTCCAGTGCAGAGTCCACCTCTGTTTAAAATATAAATGTGATTAATTTCTATCTATTCATTCCTTTCCTCATCATATTCCGGTAACAAGGCCAGTAGAGAAAGCACACCATTCACAAGCGCTTGTATAAGCTCTTGGCCTTGTTAGCAATTAAATTCCCCACACTACTCCCCTCCCTGACCCTAGCTGTTAGTTACAAAGCTTATGTCTTCATCCAGGGCTGTTTACAGTTCATTAGTCTGAGCACGGATCCATCCCATCTTATTTTGGGCACAGTGGGGCTTGAATCCCAGACTTTCCCTACAAAACGTTCTGGCCGCTAGGCTACCACCGATTTTATCGCACCCATTCCACCTTCCATATGGTTACCAGGACAACCGGTGATCTTATCTCACCAAGAACAAATCACTGGAACACAATGACGTACAGCAGTAGTGGGCGTGAGGGCTGCAACCTTGAAATAAGTGACAGACAAGTCAGCGAAAGGCCAAATGTCACTCAGGCAGCGATAGCCAATCTCTGAATGCCAATTAAGTCCTCTAAGACAGCAACAGCTAGTCACTGAATGCCCGAAAAAGGTCTCTTGCAGACAGTTACAGGCAATAATTGTCTGAAAAGGTTTCAGAAAAAGTGTCAGCCAATCGATGAATGCCACCAAAGCACTCTCAGACAATGACAGCCAATCAGTTGATGCCTTTTCGAACAGTGTCATACTGTCGAGGGTGAACAGCAGCGAAAACTTCAACGCATTCTTCTTCATCATCATCATCATCATCATCATCATCATCATCATATAAAACATAGAATCTCTCAGTGTTAGTGCATAGGTGTGTGCGGGTATGCATGTCCTGCACGTGTCTCAAGAGCTGTTGATCCAATCAGCTTCAAACTTGTAGGATGAATTGATGAGGACCTAAGGAAGTGCAGTGTTGAGTTTGAAGCCATTTGGCTGGGTGGCTCTCGAGAAATCAACAAAGCCGCAAGCACCGACACCGCTTAAGCAGCAATTGCATGGGCACTGCTCTAGCAGATATCGAAATTCAGAAATATCGAATGAAATCCACAGTAAACAGTAACAGGCCTCATGTAACACCAGCAAATCTCACTTGAGATGTGGCACCTCCGAATGAAAATGTTTCTTGAACCTCTTTATGTATCTTAATGTTGGCTGGCAATTGACGACACGCAGCCCCTTGAAATTTACACTTATAGTCGATCAGCCAAATCAGGGGCCAAAGCTCCCGTAGCAAAGTAGGCGGAAGGGGCTTCGCTCAAAGCCCCAACAGCTGAATTTACAGCCGGAGTGGGGTTTGAACCACCAACCTCCTGTGTCTCAATCAAGCACATTAGTCTCAAGGCTATGAGCAGCACTCATGTCCTACATCCAGGACACACCAGCACTGAGATCCCAGAGCTGCTTATTTTAACTGGGCCAGTGCAGTGATCTCAGGTCATCCACACTGGCAGCGTGTGAAAGACTGGAGCAGCAAAAACACTCGTGAATTATACAGGTACCTGCTAACTCCTGCTTATTCTCCCCTACTTAAAATACGCTCAGCGTTTTTTCACAGGAACCATCTAACTGACGCTCGTTACCTATCGCAACAAAATCATCTTTACGAGTTTTTAAAACTCTTTTCCCCATACTTACGACATATGACACCTATATGTACATCAATTAACCTTTTCCCTAGTCTCCTCATTGATTGAAAATGGGGGAGTCCCCAAGGCGTCAAATGTTGTCTTCACTGATAAAGCCAGGGTCGTCATTTGTAGTGATAATGGGGAAAGGGAGGGGGGAGTCTAAGGGATAAAGTGTTAATGTAGGGGATGCAGGAAAACTCCAAGAGGTGCCCGTTTATTGAGCAGCTTGTGTTAGAGGATGAGGAGGAATGGGATAAGGGGGCAGTTCAATGCAGCCATTAAAAACAGCAGCACCACAGGCTCTGTCGCTCACCAGTAGTGAGAGCCAGTCAGCTCAAAACGTCACTACTGCCATTAAAATTCTCTTTTACGGAAGCTCAGTCGGTGTGCGGACATTCATTTCTTTGCATTATTCTTTTTTGATCCTGCACCCACCTAACTGGTTGTAGGATGTGCGTGTCATTTTCTTTGCTTTTCTGTAGCTCACCAGGACATTCAACTATTGTGACCAAGGCCGCCATTTTTGAAATCAGACTGGAATTACTTGTGTCAGGTTTGGCGTCCTCACTGGTAGCAAGCTGTCATTGAAGTTTCACCTTTACAAACTTAGTGGTTTCTGAGGAGGAGAGGGTTTGCAGATGGCGACAAAAATGGCAAAGACCAACGACCGACAGCGATGGACAAACTGTCCACGACATGAGCCCGCCAAACCATAGGTCCAGTTGAGCAAATTCCTTAAGCAGGTATACAGTAGATATCCACAACTGAATGGTGCTGGCCTTTTAGCTGCGGGCGAGTAGGCTGCCCAAATTTTGCGTCCTTCGCTGGTGGACAGATAGAGTGGACTCGCGAGGGAACACATACCGCTGCATGTCACATAACCAGTAAAGCGGTCAAGAAGAGGGCCTGAGGGCTGACCTTGGCTGAGGACCAACCCAGGCATGATGGCTGTTCTGACTATTTCTCCATCCGGAGTCGTAGTCTCTACGCCCTGATGGGTTCAAGTCCGGAACTGGTGGACTGTTTTTAGTCTGACCTCTCCGCCTTGACCTGCCCGGCTTGGCAAGACCTGCCAGAGGCTAGAGCTCCCGCTGGTACAGCTCTTGGGATCGCTGTGGTACACAAGCCTCTATGCTATGGCAAGGCGACAGTCCGAGCAGAGGAGCCAACTGAGCAACTGGAAGACGCTCTGTGGAATTGGCTGGAAGTGGAACAGGGGCAGGACCTGGTACTTTACCTCATCAGGTCAGCAGATTTATCTAGCAACCCATATTATTATTATTATTATTATTAAACCAGATAGACAATTGGGATTAAATCTCTTTTGCGACTGTGACCTGGCCAAGAAGGCAGCACACGGCAGGCTGCATATTCAGACAAAGAAACAGGACAATGCAACAATAACATGAAACAAAACAATACTGCAAAACAATGCTAAACAATCAGACCACCAACCACGAACAATGAAAGTGGTGTGTATTCGATTAAAATATAAACTGTAGACTTCAACTGAAAGCTCTTTTATGTGATCCACTGAAATCTAATCACAAACAATTAAGACCTAGACTAAAATCTAGAACATATATAAACTTCCTAAGGCAAACACTTAGACCTAAAATTTATAATATAAACCTTAAATAAATCAATTAAATCGAAGATCAACAATCTAAGATGCAACTAAAATGCATAGAGTAACTATTAAAAAAATATGTACACGGTGCTTAACAAATTTATTAGACCACCACCCGATGTAAGGTTTATGCCACAGCTGCTAAATTAACAGGGATTCGGAATGAAATTAGCATTAGGATGGTTCTGAATGAAATGAATCTTCTGTGGAAAATCTCCGCTCAGTATTGAATATAGCATAGGACTGTACTTAATGATTCTATGAGGCTGGCATAATGACTGCATCTTTGGCCTGCAAGGCTGGACATCACAAGATATCCAACAAATGAACGCTAACAGATTTGAAATTGAGATAACTTGCCCTAAAACTGCCACTGCTCAAATTATGGAGTCCGTGGGTACAGTGATGCCCACTGTAACCTAGTGGTGCAAAAATCTTCACTTTTATAACCACCTTAGCTTGGCTTAAGGTTAAGGCAGGCATACAGTGCTGGTTTCCTCCTCTTAAGCAGTTCTCCCAATTTTTTCCCCATCAGTCGAAAAAAAGAAGTAAGACACAGTACACCTGCTTCTCTTCACACCTGCCTGAGTTCACACCTGCCTGTGTCCTCACAGATAACAGCTCATCTAAAATATGGCAAGCAGCCTCTTGACAAATTTAAAGAGAATGTTTTCACCCAAATCACAGCTCGCCTTCCAGCTCATTCGAGGAATGGATTTTCAAGTTTTACTTTTAACTTCCAGGTCACATTATGGTCCAGCACTTATCAAAACGATCTTTTAACCCTGCACGATCCTGGTCAGTCATCGGTCTAGGGCAGCGATTTCCCATTCCTGGTGCTGAAGATCCACACTGTCTGTAGCTTTTAGTAAAGCACTTAATTATGTTGACATCATTCAAAAATTAAAATGACTCGATCTCCAGGAACAATTATGATGAAGACCTTTACTGTTTGGGCCCTGACAGTCAAAACTCTTTCCTGGAGATCAGACTAACCAGCTCATTGAGCCCTTTAGCTTTTTGGCTGCTTTTGAGACATTTCACAAATGTATATAAAACTTTTATCCAATACCGACTTGCAGTATCATCACGCTTTCAATGTTTTCCAATCATTGTCACGTGAGTTTGATTATCAGGAAATGCAATTGTGATCAATCGCAGGAATATCTCTTATCAGCCAGTTTCTATACGTCTTACCATGGTTAATCCATGTTTGCGTCCATCTCTGTCAAGCTATTGTATTTTATCCTGAAAGGCATTTTGTTACATTGTCTGGGAAGGTACGATACAAATTCATGTAAAGACGATATAACTTACGTACACCTTTAAAAATGACATACATATTTCACCATAAACTATTACTATTGATTATGAACATTCCCTGTGGATGACCTGGTTCATTACGGCTATGACGTAAATGGACTGATGGTTATCAACGGCTACTGCACAGGTGCTGGAAGTCCCGGGTTGAAGACTGTCGTCCAATCACAGCTCAGCACGCTTTTGTAGAAATCTCTCAACTGGGGCAGGGCAAGGTTCTTAGCAGGGATTTCAGATTTTCAAAAGCACGTCCGTGACACCTGCCCGTCCTTCGTTTCTCTGTGTAAGGGGGTCAACCAGGTCATGTCCTGGTAAATGAAATAAAGCCGGGTAATTTGAGACGGGCTAACTTTCATTAGCAATGCCGGCTCATTAGGAGTTACACATCTTAATGGAATTCCTGCTAATCTTCGATCAAGTGCTTGCGGCCGAGAAAAGCGTCTCTCGCCACTCACGTTATGTTATGTTAAACGCAAAAACAAAAGGACATTTTGATGAAAGCGTTGAGATCTTGTGAGCCCTCAGCTCAGAAACAAATAAAAACAGCACCTGGCTGCAGGAGAAGCCAGTCAAAACATAATCAGGGAGATGCACAGCGTCTGCTGATGTCTAAAGGTCATGCCTTCCTTTTAGACTGCGATAACCTCAAGCAGAGAAAATATGAATATAAATTAAGTAACTCTGATGCAGATCATCTCAAATGGATGAGTGTACCCTGAGATTAACCCTCAGAGTGCTGAGATAAATAAAAAAATAAAATAAATTTAATTATCTTGCGCTGTTGGAAACCTATCATGTGGCGACTTGTTTAAAAGAGCTCCCCTGCGGGAGCTCTTTTAAACAAGTCGCCACATGATAGGGAACAACAGCTTTGATTTTGATATCTTACATCACTGAGCAACAATAGTTGCATTTAGCGCTCGAAGGGTTAAGGCCTGCCCTGAAACCTCAAAAGCAGTTTGTTATTTCTAACGGCACCAAAACGGCTAAAATTGCTTCATTTTTCCATTTACTGGATTGTGTATGCGTACAGTATAGGTACACATTATACACAGATGCAAACACATAATTACGCACACACACACTCACATGCTGACATACACGGCTAGCAGTGCGCAGTTGCATTCAACATGGACAGAATAAACACCAGTGCTTTTCGCACAAAATTCACAGAGAATATGTAGCGGAAGATAACACATTCATTCCCTTTGGCAGGAAATGTCTGGGCACTGCGGTTGCCACGCTACCCAGTGTGCAGCAAATTTCAGTGAGAAAAATACAATTTCTCGCTCTCTCTCTCTCTCTCTGGAGCGGTCCTTTAAGGACACTCAGGGATAGTGCTCGTGTAAGAAGCGGCTTGAAAGAGGAGACAGAAGCACCACAGGGGGTGACGAGGCCGGGACGGCAGGTCACCATGTACCCCTGGAGAGGCCGACAAAAGCAGGTCGGAGAGAGGAAACGGCGAAACACATTTTCACATTACCTCGCTAGAGTACAGGTGAGTGGCACTAACAGCAAACTACAATACCACACATCCTTTATCGAGCGCTGCTAACCTCTGAACGACATTCACAGCAGCCCTGTGAAAAATTACATTTTTAACCGAACAATATAACAAATCCTTTACCATAACAACATGACATCCATATCAATATTCCTTACTGTCATGGAATCCCATTTTCGAACCAAACTGAGGCCATGACTAGTGACACACACAAAATTTCAGTCCTCTAGGTTAAGTAGACAGTCTGGTCGCCCGCGACTGCATGGGTGTAGTCCCCAAAAGCCCGCTTCTCCAGCCTGTACTGCGTCCACAAGGAAATCTCTATGTTTCAGGGCAAATTTGCACATTACTCAGCCAATACTGTCACCATGGCAACCAAAATAGATAGGTGTCATGAGTTTAAGTATAACACATGTCAATACCAACTATGAAAGTAGTCGGTCAAAAATTACAGCCTGTAGAGTGTCCACAAGGAAGCGTCTACGGACGCGGACACGGCGGAGACGACAAGCATGAATCCATAGTAGCCGCTCAATTTGTCCGGGGGCTACAACTAGTTTGTGTAAAAACTGGTCCCTAATAATCCAGACAAACAGACAGTGCAGTATCCCCCCGCCCCACTGTGTGTCATGGCAGGGGATTAATAATGAGTTTTCCCAGTGAAAGGCCAAAAAAATACAAGCATAAAAAATGTGCGAGACCCAGAAAATGTACTTTGTTAAGACATGCAAGCAAACCAGCCTCAAATACAGTTTTTCTCCAAACCACTCATTTCGTGCCCTTTCCACTGTCAGGAGCCAATCCAATCTTTCAAAAGGTTGAATATTGTTTACCCCAGTGGCAACCACAATTGCCCTTCAAAAATTAAGTTATATACCTCAAAGACCTAAATACTGGCAATAATATGCTCCGGATTTTCCATTTCAGATAACTAGCCAGTGAGTTAAGTGTTTTGATTGATGATATTTACAGCTTTATAGTTTTTTCCCTGCCTAGCTTGTTTTAATGCTTTATATGTGCAAATAATGCACGAATCAGATACAGAGACTGATGGATATAGCAAATAGTTAATGAAAAGAAAAGGTCTTGTGAGAAAGAGGCGTCTGATTTTTTTTTTTGTGATGATACCATTATTGAGAATTGCCATGGGGTTGACGATTGTTCTGATCAATAAAAAACATCCTCACCATGTTGCATCCGCATAGGAGAAATGTTAAACGAGCAACTAAATTTTCTGAATAACGAGAGGACATTTAGTGTTGGTAAGGAACATTTCGCAGAGTTAACAACATGAGGTGGATCAATCGTAATTACCTCCGCCAAGGAGGTTGTGTTTTTGCTTCCGTTTGTTTATTTATTTATTTGTTTGTCTGTCTGTTAGCAGGATATCTCACAAATGGTTGCATAGATTTTAACCAAACTTTGCAGGATGTTGAAGTAGCATAAGAGGAACAGGTGGTTAAATTTTGGCATATCTAGGCCAAAGTACAGCTGAGATATAGGCCAAAGAACAAATCCAGCTATGCTGGTGGAGGTATTGGCTCTCGCGAGTCCAGCTCTAGTTATGTAAAATAAAATAGCTGTGCAAAGCCAGATTAAATGCACCCACACCTGAGCATTTTGCTATGAATTAAGTAGAAGTGTTTACCTTTGAAATAAATGTCCAAGAACAGGGCAAGCCAATCCTGTTCCTGGGGAGGCGTAATGCTATAGGTTTTCACTCCAACTCCGACAAAGCACAGCTCATTCAATAGCTGAAGATCACCAAGAACTGCAAATTAGCAATGACAAGTGTGTCAAAACAGGTTTGAAATGAACACCTGCAGCATGGTCGACGTTCAGGAAGAAGCAGCCGAGGCTCAAGATTTTTCACTGTGAATAAATTACGCCGACGATGATTGACGCGGGCGAAATGATATTACTCGCCATCATTCAATGTCGACAGAGACCTGCGCGCGAAATGCAATTCTTACTCACTCATCAGTTAATGTGGCAGGTGTGAATCGGAGGAAACATGGCAGTAAAAGGAAGTCACTGAAGCTCGCCTGGGTTGATGGTTTAAATAAAGATCCTCTACAGGTTTTCGGCTCGAGTGCACCTGAGTATCATAAATGGATTCATGGTCAACGCCGTTCTAATACGGTAAGCACGTGACCTCTAGCTAAATGATTGGTAAAGCATCTTTGATAGGGTTTAAAGCTTTGCTGTAAAAAAAAAAAAAAAAAACAGACAGAATCTTCACCTGCAGAAGGTAAAATTAATATTTATGAATATGCCGCTTCAATTTTGCACCCCTGACAGAAGGCTCCGATCGCACCCAGGCTGAATCTGGAAGGAAAACTCAAACACGTCATGGAGGCCGTGGCTGTGATCCGAAAATTACAGTGAGAATAGAGTTGGTGAGTTCACCAGCACAACTGAAAAAAATACATTACAATACTCAGCTATTTGGATACTGGTTATCAAAAAAAAAAAAGATTCACTAAAACATTATCAAATTAAAGAATATTTTCTAAAAAAGAAACAATGTCCCAGTTTGTTGTTGATAAACGATTGAGCGAACCAGTACTTCTGTTGGAAATAGTGTATCTTCGCCTGATTTAAAGAATTTTATCTGCGACCACGAGACAACTGGCCAGTCAACTGCTAATTTATCTCTCACGTCAATAGTGATGGCTAATCTTGGCATCAGTTAAACAAAAGTAGGACTCAAAAATACCAGCAAGGTCAAAAGGACATCAAGATCTGCTGCTGACAACAAATAATATTTGTCATTCTTCATGTTCAATTAACAAGAAAATGCAGTCATTAAACCAATAAGTATGCTGTCCATTGACGACTTATATAAACAGCCTGAACATCCATTTAACCGGAAAAATATGAGCGTTCATAGATCTGAATTTCCCACGTTGCGTTGACCAATTAGGATACAGTGACCCTTGCAGATGCATCAAGTCACATGTTAATGCACTCATGACACCATTTCCAGCCCACACAAGGAAACTGAACACCAATTTCAAGAATTTGACGCCGAGCGAACCATCCAGTTTCAAAGCAAAATCGACTCACTTGGCGGAAGGCTGAGAAATGCAAGAAAAGAAGATTAAAGATCCCTAGAACTGACAAATCTGGTTTGAAGAAATTCTATCCGGAATGTTGCTGCTAATGACTTGTACCTCACAAGAAAGATTCCGGAATGTTCTCACTCAGTATGTAGCAGAAGAGATAGCATAAATTGCAGGGGATGGTTCCTTAGCCAATTAAAATTGATCATAAATTGCTTGATGCAGCTAATGGTATGGGAAATAAAAGCACCCTTCACATCCCCGTCTTCACTCAGCAAAGGTTATGCAGAGTTCACTACTAAAACTTGAAGTTATTGAAGTGGAGAGGTTTTGACGAAAAAAATTAAAATCAGACAATTCTCGCGCGAAGAAACCGACTTGAACGATAAAGTTAATATCTGCGGCCTGCTCTTAAAGGGGTCCTCAAATCCGGCTGTTGAATCCAAATCCAGCGCTGGTTTTCCGTCCATCCGAGTAATTAACTGAATAGTTAGAACTACAGATTTGCCAGACTGTCTGTACTCAGAACTCCCAGGTAAAGGGATGGTAGAAAACCAGCCGTTCTTGGCCTTCGAGGACCATATGCAGGGCCTTAAGGCATTACTGAGTATCAAATTGGCGTGAAAACGTAAGTTGCGTCCGCAGACATTATGCATTCATCGTCAAAAAGGAACGCAGGCGAAATGATATTACTCGCCATCACTCAATGTCGACAGAGACCTGCGTGCAAAATGCAATTCTGACTCACTGAACTGTTAATGTGGCAGGTGAGAATCGGCGGAAACGTGGCAGTAAAAGGAAGTCACTGAAGCTTGCCTGGGTTGATGGTTTAAATAAAGATCCTCTATAGATCTTTGGCTTGAGTGCACCTGAGTATCATAACCGGATTCATGGTCAACGGTCTTCCAATATGGTGAGTGCGTGACCTCTAGCACCGCTCCAATTTAACGCCCCTGACAGAAGGCTCCGATCGCACCCAGGCTGAATCTGGACAGAAAACTCCAACACATGGAAGAAAACTTAAACGTAAGTTGTGTCCGCAGACTTGATGCATTCATCATCAAAAAGGAACTCGAGGCATTCCACAAATCCCAAAAATCATTCCACACATAGTCACGACTAGATCTTAGGCTAATGCCAAATTTGAGTGCTAAATCTCCCCTGCCAGTTTTTCTTCAAAAGATACCGTTGCAGCTCAAGAAAAGACAAACAGGACAAATCGAAAAGTCCGCACGGACCGGACAAGATTCTGCATCTGTCCACTTTGAGAATGCATGGGAAGCCTACTGCTGACTATCCAGGCATAAATATTAAAGGGCCCCTATTATGTGACAAGGTGCACAGACAAATAGTCATTAGAAGCCATTTCAAAGCCTGTTTCTTTTGTGACACCACATGGGGAAGGGGCCCCGCAGAGGCAAGGACAGATAAACTTCAGCGAACCAGTTAATTTGGTTCCTTCATTATTCTGAGTAGTCCCTCCTTTGTGATGTCACAAAGGACAGATTTTGAAATGGCTTGTAATAGCAAATTGGCTGTGCACCTATTGATATGATAGGAGACCTTTAAATCATGGCTTTACAGAGCTGCACACAAAGGTGAGGGATAACAGATCATGAACGCAGATACACAGTCATGCCTGAGCCGCCACGAGGAGAACGACGTTTGCGTTTACCTAAGGAAAAAAAAATTAGAGAGGATACACAAGAGAAAGACCACTACTGTGGCAGAGGGACGTGACGAACTGTATGAAATTTCCGGCAGCTGTGCAGGTGCTCTCAGACTGACGACCTTTTGTCCTGAATAAGCCCATTCACTGGCTAGAGTTTCTTTTCTCTCTCCGCGTCAAACGACTGTGGCGCCACGCACCGAGACGATTCACCTTCCCACTCCGGGGTGGCAAACCTGTCCAATTACAATGGTCAAAGGCGGCGGGTGACCCCTAGCTCAAAGTATCCCAGCGATGCATCCCTTCCTTCGAGAAAAACAGGAAAATGTTGGAACTCCAGGGCAGTAATTTCCAGTGGTTACCTCACCTGTCCCCAGTTGAATCCAGCTATTTGTCGATCAAATCAAGCCAGAGGTGCACATTTCAGGGGTAACAGAGTAAAAGTCCTGCCATGTTTTACTTCCATCCCTGAGCAAAGCCAACTGATTTCACCAATCAGATCTATTTTCCGGCTGATATGCTGTTCTACTTAGCAAATCTTGGTAGCTGGAAGCATAAACTACTCTCTAAACCTGAGCTGTCCTGTGATTCAGCCCCTCGAGGAGGACATCAGTATGTGTGATGCGGAGGGAGGTACTTGAAAAGTATTGGATGGAAAAAAAAAAAAAATCAATAACTGTCGTTGATTTCTATTCCAAACTCAAGTGCATTTCATAACTCACATTAATAAAGACAAGTTATTTCTTAGCCAAGGTGCACTTCCTATTTTAATGGAAATACTGAAATAGAGAAAAAGGTTTTTTGTACAGAGAATGTCTCAACAGATGGTATGGATTACCCCCCACACACGCGCACACGCACACATTGCCATTAAAAAAAAAACATTAATAAACCTGGGGGACCACTGTGCATACTGTTTATTTGCAACCCCAGAATTATTTCAAGTAGTTAATTTTTTTTTTAATTACAGGCATTTCATTTTTGAGAAATTACTCATCCTCTAAAAACATGCTATTATGCCAGTAAAAGGAGATGGTGACAGACTGGAGGAAAAAGAGCGCAGACCCTGCACCACTGCAGATAAACGGTGTCTGTGTGGAGAGAGTCTCCTCGCTCAGGTTTCTTGGTGTGCATGCGGCTGGCGACCTGACATGGCACACCAACACAACAGCAGTGGTCAGCAGAGCTCAGCAGAGGCTGCACTTTGTGAGAATGCTCTAGAAGCGTCATCTTGAAGCAAACCTGATGCAAACTTCTTATTGTTTAACGGTGGAGAGTGTGCTAAAGTACTGCATTACAGCGTGGTATGCCGGCTGCACAGCCAAAGACAGGAGGACCCTGCAGGGGGTCATAAAATCGGCACCAAAAAAAAAATTCATTGGCTGCCCCCTGCCCTCCCTGGACGACATTGCAGACTCTCGAGGGCTCAACGGGGAATGGAGGATCCTTCGCGATCCATCTCACCTCGGCCATAGCCTCTTTAACCTGCTGCCCTCTGGCAGAAGGTACAGGGTTTTGAGGCAACGCACAAACCGGCTCAGAAACACTTTTCACCCCTAGGCTATCAGGCTCTTGAACAATAATATGTGCAATATACAGTGCCTGACAAAAGTCTTGTCACTTATCCAAGTTGTAGGAACAACAAATAACAACCTGACTTGTAGTTGATCAGTTGGAATCAAAATGGCCTATATGAAAGGCATAGCCCTCTAGATTATGCGAAATATACCAAAATAGAGTTTTGTGTCATTGATTGATTTTTATTATTTAATTTGTACAGATAGGTCAGATTTTGCTTGGACAAAAGTCTTGTCGCATTGAAAAAAATGTGGAAATTATAAATACTCTTTATTTTGAATACACAAATATGCCACTATAATATCAGAACATAAAGCCATGGTGCCTTGGAAAAAAGAATTAATATTGCATATGACTCCCATGAGCTTGGAGGACTGCATCCATACGTCTTGGCAATGACTGAGATAACTTGATGATGAAATCATCTGGAATGGCATAGAAAGCAGTCTTGCAGGACTCCCAGAGTTCATCAAGATTCTATGGTTTCATCTTCCAAGCCTCCTCCTTCATCTTACCCCTGAAATGCTCAATAATGTTCATGTCAGGTGACTGAGTTGGCCAATCCTGGAGTACCTTCACCTTCTCCGCTTTCAGGAACTGTGACATGGAGGCAGAAGAATGAGAAGGAGCAGCAGTATAAGTAGGGCAGCAAGAACTTCTTGATATTTCAGGCTGTTGATGTTGCCATCCACTCTGCAGATCTTTCTCACACCCCCATGCTGGATGTAACAACAAACCATGATTTTTCCTCCGCCAAACATGATTGTTTTCTGGGAGAATCTTGGGTCCATGAGGGTTCCAACAGGTCTTGTACGGCGACTGGCATGCAGTTCAATGGATGATTCACCAGAAAAATAAACTTTCAGCCACTTTTCCAGTATCAATCCTTTCTGCGAGCTGTGGGCCTTGGCAAATGCAATGCAGGTTTTTTGTTTTCTGTTTAATGCAGACTTCTGAGTACTAATTTGGCTATGAAAACCACTTTGAGAGAGAATTTGACAAACTCTTCTTGTAGATACTGGGATTTTTGGTGACATTTCCTCATGTAGCTTCGCTGTAGTTGAAGAAGGGCTAGCCTTTGTACAGTTGAGGCAACAAACGGTCCTTTCAAACAGTTGTCATACCGGGGTCTGTCTGACCTGCGCTTGCCATGAACGTCACCAGTTTCTTCAAATCTTTTTCTCATCTCCTCCACTTGACATTTGGATACATTAAAGATGTCTGCCATCTCAGCAGCAGACTCAGTCTTCAGGCTCTTGATGATCAGCACTTTGGTCTGTGGTTGAATTTTTGATATGTTGTCAGAGGTCTAGTCGCACCTCATATGAAAGTCTGGTGTGCTGGGGTTATTTCTATACACATCTGGGAATGTGTTAATTACAGTATTTGTCATAGGTTAAACTCTAATCTGCGATTTGTTGCATCATCTGAAGAGACGACAAGACTTTTGTCCTAGCAAAAACAGATGTTATGGGCTTAGCCAAGCTGTGAACATCAAAACACTTTTTGATGGTTTCATTTTGCACCAAATTATTAATGTGAAAGCCCTTGACATTAAAATGGACCATTTATTGTAACAATTGATTGGTTAGAAATAAAGTTATATGCTATTTTTAGTTACTGTGTCCTTATGCGACAAGACTTTTGTCAGGCACTGTATGAATGATGTGTGGGTGAGAGATAGTTTCTATGTTGTATCTATTGCTTTTATATTTATTGTTTACTTATTTATGTTTCTCTTTTTTGCACTATGTTAAGGGTTTCCTGAACCAATCTCATTGTAACACTGTGTACAATGACAATAAAGTATATTCTAATTCTAATTCTGTTATAAAAGTGAGGGTGCATTCCATGAACAGTATAAGCCCAATCGTTATACTGTGTTCATTTAGCTGTTTTTCAAAAAACAACAACATAAAGGACATTTTTCTTTTTTACTTCAAGACTGGTGAATTAATAACTTGCTAATGAAGTTTCAGAATGTGTCAAAATGTTCTACCAAGAGCTTAACAAAAGGATAACACAAAACCAGGTGACTCATTGTAATTAGCTTTGTCTTTGAATCCGTAATTATCCAATTACTCTTTAGTTCTAGGGACCATATGTCAACAGATTCGCCGATTAGAAGCAAATTGGTTCTTTAATTTCATCATTAAGAAATTTTCCTGATGTTCATACTATAGAAAATCATATTTGGCTATCTTGCAAATTACTGAGGACCACTTCAGGCAATACAAATCAAATGTAGCTTACATAACGTAAGCTTAACAGTGTAAACAAGACTGATTAACATGATTAGTGCTTTGAAGAAAAAAAAACAAATCAACAAATTCATTAAAATTCTGGGTTTGCAATCGTGGTACGAACAAAGACCAGCGTACACAGTGGTCCACTTCTGTTTGAAAACCACTGTTTTGCATGATAACACAGACACTGCACCCTGCGATGGCAGGAGGGGCTTTGAGAAGAAGGGGGCGGACATATTGTTTGTTCCAGGCTTTTGTGTCGTCAAGCCGGCTTCGAGTGCGTGCTTTCTTTTTCAAGAACAGTCTTAACACGCAGACGAAGGCACAATGTGAGACCTTCACAGGGAATCGCGGAGAACAGGGACAAAAACTAGGCAACAAAGACTATTTTGCTCATAAATAATGCCATTACCTGACCGCGCTGTACTGGACTATTACTTAAAATGGGCCACAACATTGTCCCCATTGATTTAGTCTCCAGGTGATTGAGTCTGTCCTAGGTTGTCACACCCATGTACTGGGCATAAGTTGGCCTTTTATCCATGTTTCCACCATTTATTGAATATTCTGGAACATACATATGTACACAGAAATAGCCAGCAAACACAAAATGTTCTCATAAAGGTGTTAATGTATAACAGTCCAGTAACACTGCAGGAAAATCTTGTGATATTTATGTGGATTTTTTTTCTTTTTTTTTACCACTTCCATTGACTAGGCAGTCAACTGACCTTCTCCAAGACTCTAATTATATTCCTCCTACATCCACCAAATTAATTCTCAGTGTTATGAAAAAAAAGACTTCAAAAGCCTCGCTTCTTCCTTCTCAGCAAAAGCAGACTCGGGCCTTAAAATATGTAAAAAGGCATAATGAATTACATAACATTATTTGGGTTTAAGTTCTGGTTGTGGGACGTTGGGTCACGACAGAAGTTTGAAAAGGGTAAATTTTGCGCAAATATTTGGTAGAATTTGTTCATCCATCACAAAGAGTGGTCACACTGTAGAACAGCGAGTCGGATCACATAGTTAAGGTAGAAACTTCGGGGGTTTTTCAAGATCAGGCTTGTAGCAGATCGAGATACGATCTAACTGAAGTTGTGCTACCAGTTTGGTACACTTTAGCGGTAGGAAAATGTTGGCGTTTGTTCAGCTCAATGGCCTGTAATGGTCACTTAGTTGTGTTGAGTAATGTTGTGTTACAGAAATCCACACTCTGATAGTCTCCTGCCCATGTGCAGTGACCCCAGCACCCAATTAAATCCCTCCATATCGTTCTTCTCTCTCTTCGGTTGACAATCTAAGACAGGGAGATGAGGAGATGGGAAAAGTGTGGCAGACTCGAGGAGGGAGAAACTGAAAATAAGTGGGAGGGAGAGAGAGAGAGAGAGAGAGAGAGAGACCGAACGTCAGCTGGCTTTTCTCAAGGACATTTTCCACTGGGACTAACTGACAGTCCAGGGAGTGAATTCGCAAAGACCTGCTCTGATTGTCTCCATGCTTATTCTGGGCATTGACGTGGCCAGCAAAGTCTTGCCGCGTCTCCGCAAGCCCTGGGCTCTTGCCGTACCACAATTTATGACTGCAACCCATGCCAAAATCAACCTGTCACCTTCCCCTTCACTGGCGCATTGCTAATGAGATAATCATCGGTCACGTCAGCCATCTGCCCGGGGGATACGGAGACATTGAGCTGATGACGAGGCAGGACTAGATTTATTTCAGAAAATAAAGGACAGAATTCTGCACTCGCATACTCAGGAATCATGGGTCAAAAAGTAGCATGGAAATAAAGAATCTATCTATCTATCTATCTATCAACCCAACACACCTATTCAGAGGGGCGTAAGGGCGGGGATACAGCCTATCCCAGCATGCATTGGGTGAGAGGCAGGGCCACACCCTGTTCAGTTTGCCAGTCCATCACGACGCACTAATGCAGAATCTCCATTCCAAATAGAATTTTATTAGAGAGCTAACAATCAGTCACCGAAACTGGGAATGCAAGTTATATATTCAGATTAAAACACTTGCTGAGGTAGTCATATTTTGGACACGGCCCTGAATAGGGAATGCAGTGAAATACAGCGAGGTTCATATGTATTTGGACAATGACAAATTTCTAAGAGATTGCAATCCATATCTCACGCTGTTCTCTCTGTGCGGTTGCGCGTTACCCTCTAACTTAAGTGCAGTTTGTCAGGGTATGTACTGGGTATGAAGTGAACAGTATAGCGATTATAACTGCGTCACAGTCCAAATATTTAAAAACTCTACCTCTTACCTCGCTGTATTTTCAAAATAATAGATCCTACAAAATAAAAGTACATTTATTCCCTTAAACTCTTTTTCACTTTAATTTTTCCCTGAAGTAGGTTAAAAGTCAGTAACAGAATAATTTTTTCATATTGTAAGACAATGTCACATAGATATTCTGTATCCGCTGGTTGCAGCATTTCACTGAAGCTGCATCACACTTATATTGAAAGAAATATTCAAACCCAGGATGCCATGAATTTGTGGCTGCAGCGTTACATCTAATTGAAAATATCAGGATCTTGCAAATCATTTTATTCACATTTCTCTGTAATTCAACAGGACATATTTGGGGTCGTTGGAAACCTGTGGATCTCCACTAGAATTTAAAATGGGCCTGAAGCTCCACAGGTTTGAATAAAGCAGCTGCATTTGATGAACCCACATATAGGATCTCAGTGTTTGAGAGGTTACTACGCAGTAGTGGAGTATATTTCACTCTCCATAAGGGCAGTTACGTAATCCCACAGCGGTGCGGGGTGAGGAAGACAAGGGCTCGGAGGAAATCGCCTCGGACGCGCGTTACGCACCATCTTGGCGACTGCGCTCACGCACACTTTACAGTCCCTCGCCTCTTCCTCTGACGCTCAGGTTCCAACCCCTGACCCTGCGCACGGGAACAGCAGGCCCTGCCACTGAAAACAAAGTACAGATAAAACTGACACCGCAGCGAAGGACAAAAATAAATCCCTCCATCTCTGCTCTCTTTACCGACGCCTGCGGATGGCCAACCCTCGAAACGCGAGCGCGTGGGTGAGTTCGTATGCTTGCGTTTAAGAGGGGAAACTGTATTACACTTAATGTATTTCTTTCATGTGTGGAATTGTCTTTCCCTCATGAGTCATGTTTTTTTAAATAGTAGGCTCACTCTGACACAGTGGATGGAGCAGATACTCATTCAAACTGAAGCTCGCTCACATAATACAGTCTGTTACTGCTCATTTGCGCAAATTAAGCCAAATTGATTGAATCGAGCCAAATTAAATTCAGAGAGTACATCAGTGTGCACGCTGTACTAGGAGGGTGTGTTTAATTGAGAGCATATTAGGAAGGATAAACTGGATGTTTCCTGTATGTGTTTTCCGCAGCTGCAACTAAAAGCCCTTCAGTCCTTTAATGCTTAAGGCTAAAGGCCCACACCTTCGCGACGATAATTATTTGTAACTGCCAATCCGCAATGAGCGTGAGCGAGAGAGAGTTTTTGAGAGTATGGGAGAGAATGCTTGTGCGCCAGTACGAGGAAGCGCATTCCTGTGTCTGTGTTTGTGTGCTAAGGACGCAGTGCCAGTCGATATCATTCCATCAACAGTGAGCTCCACATATATTTGGACATTGGCACAATTATAAACTGTTGTGATTCCAACAAGATTCACTCCAAATGTATTTAAAAATACACTAAAATTAAAGAAATGATATTCCATAAGAACGAAGTTTACATACATATGGAGAGAACCATGCAGGAAAAAACAAATTATGTCAGAGCCTAAATACTTACAGATGTCTCTGTCTGTATGGATCGAAATTTAATGTACAAATTAATTCCCTTTAACAGAACAGGTGAGCTGTGGTCTTTGGTGCTGTATCGTCCTGCAGACAGGAGTAATTCTGATATTTCAGGAAGATGGCGCACTGGGCGATACCGTTATCCCCACCTACCCCCTGTGGCCCAATTAATACCCACACACCACCCGCACAGCTGCGGAAAAACCAGTAAACACAGCCGCTAGATTGCGGATTGATTAATTTGTCAGCGATCGATCTTCCTTTCCGTTCGGCCACCAGTACATCCCTCGTCCTGGCCCTCTCCTCCCTCTCTGGTTAAGCGGGCAGCTCCACCTCCTCAACTCTTTCTACTGAACACACAATCCCTGCCCTGCCCTGGGAGTGCCCTCTATCGCCCCCTGGTGCTTGAAAATAATTGCACCTCCAGGACCCCAAAGTGCTAAGAGCAGCAGACTATTTTGGGTCCTGTTCAAGAAATGGTGCCGAGTGCCCACAAGTAATGGGTTATGTGGTACACACACATAAGATAGAACATATAGTCTAGTTTGTAAGTACAGGAACACTGGCACAATGTCAAACTATTGGCTCTATAATGTGTCATATTGGATCGGATTAAGAAATAATGACTATAAAATTTAGGAACAGCCTGAGCACTTTATTTGTATCCGTATCCTGTGAGCCACACAGAAATTGCAGGTCCTCCATGCCGTGCCAGTCCAAATGCACTGTAGTTGGTGCGCAGTAGCGCCCACTGCTGGCCAGAACACCTCTTAGGCCTCACAGCTTCAGTCGACCTGTAAAGGACCTCCAGAAATACATTTTAAAAACCCGTCATCCGAACAATGAGTATCTGACAGATTTGCGCATCTGTTTATGCAGATGCCGCTCCATCGCGAGAGAGACAAAGCGACCTGAAACCTGAAAACGGGCAAAAACCACAGACGGCAGCTCAGGAAAAGCAGACAGCAGCTGTGCCTCTAAAAACAAACAATCGTCGGTGGTTTGGTCAAGTAAGCCCCAATTATAAATTCAGTATTTGAAAAAAGTTTAACAGCATTTTTTGAATAAATATTTGACGGGAAGGGGAGAGTAACAGCGCAGATGGTGCCGTCCGTCCAAATGCTGCAGCTTTTCTCACTTAGTAAACAGGAAGAATCATCTGAATGCCGGACACAGCAGCAAGCATGCTAATTATTCATTACCGCCACATAGCGCTAGCTGCTCATCCAAGGCGACGCACTATTCTATAATTATAGGCCAAATACTGAAAGCCTTTCCACACCAAGGACAAAACGAAAATGCGCATATTAAAAAAAAAATAAAACCGAACACGTTTCTCTCCGAGCTTATCCACACCACACCGAATCCGATACTTTCGCCCCTCGCGTGTAAATTTCATTATTTATTTATTTTTTCCCTCTTACAAAATTCTGTACTTGGTAGGGGCCAATCCCTATTGAAGCAATAGGAAGTTGGGGGCTTTCCATAGGGGCCCAAAGGCGGCATCGAGGTGGGGCTCTGCAGGGGATCAGCTGTAGGCCCTAGTCGAGCACGTATCCACTGAGCAGCAGGCTGGATGTGCGCGAGATTAAGCCATGCGGTAACGCACAAACTCGTGTCAGTCTGCTGTTTAAACTTATAATCGTATTTCCATTGTGTAACTCCTGTAATGTCCACTTCTGTAAGAATGAGAGCAGGACCACTCACCCAGATGCCCAGAAACACCCACAGGGTCCCGCATGATACGAACAGCGAGGAACCAGATTAAAAAATATCGGCACATTTTCTTTGGCATGCACTGAGCAGCAGCTATCACTTCCTTGTTCCAGCCACTTTTAAAAATCTGCAAACGGTCCACTTCAACAGAATCTCTGCAGGGAGGTCTCATTAAAAGGGAAGTTAACGGTGATAAGAATAGGCAGGGTTTACATGATAGAGCTGTTGCCTTGCTTGAGCATGACTGGTAAGGTAGGTGGTCAAAGCTCCACTGCACCATCAAGGATATTAGTGCAGCAGTTCGACCTTGAGCAAGATTGGCACCTGCTAAATCTAATCAACTGTAAGTCCCTTTGGATTTACGAGCAGCGAATGGCAATCAATATTTGATGGATTACACATGAAATTTCAGGACTGGCAGCATCTGAATTTATTTAAAAGAGAATGGGTTCTGCAGCATCCCTGCTGATCACTCGCAAAACTCTGATGCCATCTTGTTCAGCGTGTGCTCGATATCTCAATTAGGCTGTCCTGCTGCGCTATGCCAAGCCATTGACCTTCGGAGGACCAGAGCAGCTTGTTCTGTTCCCAATCTAAACAGGCAGTGATCCAGTGTCACCAGGATCAGGAAATGTGTCGCGTTTCAGACTGCACGATGCTCCAAAACGTGACCGGGATAAGGCTGGATGTTCCCATCCAGAAGTGTCCTCCTGAGATGGGTACTTCGGCCATGTTAGGGTGGGCAAAATGGCCAGAGCTAAATATAAACTATTACACACAATAAAGGCGAGATTGTCTGAACCACGGCAAATAAGTATTACGCTTATGAGCGCAAAAACCACAACAAGAACAACATGAGGATCATAAGAAAAACACAGCTGAAGAATTAGCTATTAGTTAAAGTTCTAGATTCTAAAATTTTCTGAGGGTCTCTGATAGCCAGAATCTTTTGTTTGTGAGTGTGTGTGTGCGTGTATGTGTGTGCGTGCGTGCGTGAGTGCATGCGAGAGAGAGAGACACACAGAGAGGAGACAGTGAAAGAGTGAGAGAGACGGAGACACTGAGTGAGTGAAAGAGGCCCTTGTTCAAGGCTAAAGACCCCGACAGATAGACAAAGCCCCCCAAAGCAACCCAAACATAGACTAGCGCAGCTCTTTAATAACTGACTGCATTCCGTGTTGCTCGCCACCGTCGTGTTTTTCAATAAATCGGATTTTCAGAGCCAGGTTTGCATGACTGGGGATGAAAGACTATGGTCTTTGCGGCACAGCCCGCTCAGGCAGGCTTTTCACAATAGCACGAACATAATAATGCAAGGTCACTGGATCAAACCTCGCTCCTGTTAGCCTACACCAGGCGAGACATTTCCGCAGCAGAGCCGACATTTGTCTGGTCCAAACAATGGTGTCCACATGTAGGGCATTATCTGAAAGGTATAAATCCCTGGTCTGCATAATTTTGGTTGCCTGAAGGACCATTCAACACCATTTCATTTGATTTACAGCTACTTCTTCATTACCGCGAATTTCGCAGAGGTCTGGTTTCCATGGCAACGCCTCCCACGCCAAAGTAATCTCCCCTCGCGCCAGACAGTTACCATATCGGTCTTCCAAACATTCCACATAACACCCATGCCCCCTTTCGACTAATTGATCTTGTCTGTAAATAAAAACCGTTCTGACTCCTCGCAGATGCTAATTATCTTGGTAAAATCCTTCTCCTGGGGATTATATGCCTCGGGTTAATTCACAGTTCTTAAAATGTTTGCTAACAGAAAAATTCTGGTCACAGGAGTCGATGCATCAAGTTTATTTGTCTGGCCACGTTCCCTTTCCCAGTAAAATCTGGCGCGGACAACATTTGAGCAGAGGACTCGACCACCAGCTGCCCCGGCCGACCTTCCGCTTAAACCCTCTTAACTACAGCCATCCGCCTGCACGGCAAATGGCTGCATTGGAACTAATAGCCCAATGCATCATAGCGTGCATGATTACATAACACCCAACGTCCCACCACTCGTGAAAAAAATGTCAGAAAATACAATGAAAATGTCTGTAAAGGAATGAGTGCATATCCAGTAATAAACTGAGGGAAGCCAATCCAATTGTTCTTTTCGTTGAATAGATTCGCAACACAGGTAAGTATGAAGCAGGGATGGGCAATACCAGTCCTGGCGGTTTGGTGTGTAAACAAAGCATGCTTTTGTTTCCACGAATTGTCCTCATTAAATTAGCTGACGAGCTCTGCAAGCAAACATGACTTTACGCACAGATTACAGTAAAGTGTTACATCAGCCTTGGGTGGTCATTCATGAGTTTTCAAAAAAACAAAACAAAAAAAAAAAGCGCAGATAAAGGGTAATATTTCATCACTGCTTTAACTAATTATGGTAACGGAGTAAATTAAAGGCCCGCAGTTGGAGTGAACGCCAGGTACATTCACAGCCCTCGCCTCTCTTGTAAAGGCAACAGAATTATCTGCTCCAAAAGTGGGCAAAGAGGGACATATCTGTTCCTGCCTTTCATGCTGCCTTCAGGCCACTGATTAATTAGCGAAACCACAAATGAATACTGATATTTGGGCAGCATTTCTGGGAAAGCTCACAAAGGACTACCAAAGACTGCTTGTGTCCCAAAATGAACCATTTTACTGTGATCAATCCATGAGTAAACCCATGTTTCAGTGCACAGCTAATTAGCTCATTTAGGCAGTGTAGGACATAAAAACATGCATATCCACCAGCACTCCAGCACCAGTATTGCGCATCTCAGCTCCAGTCTTAAGAAAATCTCGGGGACAATTTCCCATGGTATGACTCTTACAAAATTAATATAAGTTTATGTGTGCCATCTAGTGGCCTTTCCATGCAACTTCTAACCAATTGCATTTGATGTTCATAGCGCATAAAAAAGCAATTAACCATGCATTTTGCAGAATAACGCAATAAATAAATAAATAAATAAATAAATAAAATAACATAATCCACTGAAACCCCTCAAATCTGTTGATAAACATTAGAGGTGCTGGCTTTCAGTATAGCTTTGCTTTTTGTGTGTTTGGCTGCTAAATACTAGCACTGGAAGTTAGGACGACCATGCAAGATTAGGAACATTACAACATAACGATGGAGAAATTGACTGAAAACTAGTTGGTCGCACCTAAGTACATAAACATCCAAGTAATGATACCAGTGCGGCAGTGCCCAATACCCCGCAGATTAGTTGTGTGCGCATCCCGCTTTCAAATATGGATATATTCGCTTGCTGTCATTTCACTTTTTAAAAAACCTGCCTTATTACTCTGTACGTGAGATGTGCTTCAATGACCTGGCTTAAATTTATGAGGGGGCTTAAGGTTAGGCAAGCGGATAAAAAAGAAACATTCCAGGAGCAGGACCCGTTAACGCCTGCAACTCCAGTATGCCTACATTCAGCAAACAGGTGGCATTACAGGTAATCTGATCTCTGGGGCCCATAAGAAATTGACCCCAGGAAAACGTCTTTTTTTTTTTTTTTTTTTTTGGTTTCAGTGCCAATTTAGCTACTCAATGGCCTACAAATACATAAAACATTAAAAATAATTTTAAGTGGCCGAGAGATTGATGAATACGCATCAACATTCAGCATAAGTACAATATCATTTGACACCGTGTTAATTTATGTCGATTAACAATTCTGCAAAGCCCTCCCAAAAGACAACTCTAATCCAAGAACACAATCTAAGTGTTCGAGGACTTTGCTTTCACTTACCAGCTAACACCATGGATAGATATATATTTGGTGGCTGATACATTTGAATGATCATGCAAGAACATGCGAATTACATTCGTAACATCCCAGTTAAGGGCCAGTGTCCATTTGCGAAGCACGCACCTGATGCATTTCCTCTCGTCCAGGCGGTCAACTTCCGCACAATAACCGCATAATTAGCTATTGACTGCAAGCTTGAGAAAAAGAGGGCCTAATCAACCTGTCAGGGATATGCTCCTCTTACTGTTCTTCTACATTCTAGCCCAAGAATGGGTTCGTCTGTTTCCACAGTGAAGGAAAATAACCGGTGTTAGAAGAACATTAACTCCGTTCTAATTGTTTTGTCATCACATCATGCGCCGTTAGCCCTGATGGCCGTAGAGGTCATGGTACATGCGCACAGTAGATGCAGTAGGCCCTATGGTCTATTCAGACCAGCGCTGGTTTCCCGCCGCTGACTTCCATGCGATGGACTGGCGTCCAAATGGGAAGCTCAGTGAGACGGCAGCGGGGCCCGCGCGGTTATTTTCACATTTAAATTTATTTGAAATAATGGATATGAAGTCATGGTACAAAATGTCGGCCTCATTTGATGACATTTTCTACCAAATTGGGTGATTAGTTTGGAGACCGAAACATGATTGAACAAAGCAAGTGTACAAATACTCACGTACTGCAGTAGTGAAACAGGACCCTCCAGGTTTGAAAGCGAAAATGCCGGTGAATTAAGAAATTAGTCAATTATACAACGAGACATTATTCTATCTGTCAAGCATTTGAGGTTTGCAAGCTTGAACAGCCTCTTTGAGCAGGATGGGATACCAGCTGCAGACTGGGAGGAGTCCCGGGATGCATCTCAAAGCATAGGCTGCATCCTTCGAAGGCTGGGTTTTTAGGGGTTGTCAATTACTTCCATTCGCTCAGCTGAAATTTAGGGTAAGGGACAAGGCTAAATTTAGGGTAAGGTTTAGGGTTAGAGTTCAGGTTATGGTTAGGGAAACCAATGAAGACTCGCTTAAACCCAAGCTGTTTAAGGGAGATGAAATTACATTACGTCAGTTTGGAAGATGGAATTAAATGACGACCCCTAACAATGCAGCCTACGCTTTGAGATGCATCCCCGGTGTTCTGACAATTCGTGCTGCCTTGTCAAAAAATGCTACCGTAATGCAAAGCGATCGTGAAAGTCTTTGCTTTCGCCTTAATATTGCAATATGAATCAGTATACAGTAGTAACTTTGTTATTTGTTGGCTTATTGTAACATCAGCAGATGTTATGAATTGGATAGATGTGTTTAAAGACGTATGGCGCACGCCATTATCATCCAATTTCGGCATTCTCCGGAAAACCCAACGTGTACATGCAAACATAGCCTATATACGCTAACAGGTCGAGAGGCGCACTGAAAAAAAATTGAATGAAGAGCCCAAGATTTTGGGTCTGCGCAAGCGCAGAATTGCGAGGTAGCATATTTTGATAGGTAGCAAAAATTGACAGAACACCGGCTGCAGTCTTCTTACGCATGGCCCTTCCAACTGTGTGTTTACTCCAGACCGAGGACCCGGTGAGTGAGAGCCGTTAACAGTCTGTCGGGTTAGATTACCTCAATTCGGGCCGTGACGTGATAGGCCACCGAATTCCAACGAGGACAGGCTTTACGAACATGATTCGCCTCCCATTGTTTACCACTGGACCACACCAGGGAATGCTAAACCTAGAGTTCTCAAGATTCGCTAATTAATTGATAGTAGTAGGTCTGCATCTTTTTCATTCACAACTTTTTGTCGCGAAACATTTCGATGCTGCTCAGCATGTCAGCAAGTAGCTAATTTGGCACTTGCAGGTCTCTGTTCTAATGTACAGGGACGAATGTAATAACCAGCCTACAACCCCAGGTGGCACTCGTTTTACACAATGCCTCTCTTAACCATGAAACATCTCTCGTGACTGCTGCATGACTTCTCTGTCCTGTGATTGGGTCTCTGATCTAACCATAGACTGTATAAAAAGATGGACGCAGTACCAGGGTCTAGTGAGGCCAATGCGGAAATCTCCAAAATTTGCATTATAATTAATGGCCAGCAGATGGCGACGTCGGTGGTTGCAGAAAGAAGTTAAATGCTATTGAAGTCTACGAGAAAATGACCCTACTTTGGCACCTGATTTATTATTTCAATAATGATTTTCCACATCATTTTATGGTATTTATCGCAAGTTTCAGGTATCCTTCGATATATCGTGATGTTCATTTTTGTAAATTATGGTCCCAAGTAGACTAAAGGATAAAGCCAGAATATGCTTTAGGGGCGTGGCTATCCTCTGGTCCTCGTCTGATACGGTCAGAGCCAGAGCCACGGTCCTCCCCGGATCTTCAATTCACGCTCTCTTCCAATAGGAATCACATCCGGTTTCAAAATGACAAAATGGTGCTGTTCAAATTGCCAAAATGGCATGCTGAAACCAATGTGTGACGTCACCGTTGCTTCGTCCATCTTTTTATACAGTCTATAGATCTAACTGACTAAACAACTTTCAAAAAGATTTGAAGATTGTAAAAATGACAAAAAAAGAGGGGGGGTGGGGGTATTTTGGGTTCGTGCATTGTGATTTTACGGGTATTCTGTGAATCCTAAGGAATTTCTTCCTGTAAATCTGTAAATCTTTCACCGAGTCCAAATTTTCTTTCTTATGTTCTAGTCTGGAAAAGGAGGTTCTCGATAGGTAACCTTGGTTGTCCCAGAGAGCATGCATGTGAACGTGAGCGTGGTTGCACATGTGTTAGCGTATCAGTATGTGCAAGTAGGTTACTGCACCAACAAGCACTTACAGTGAACATACAAACATAACGAATGGGACCATTTCTAAGAACAGATTTTCAATATAAAAATATTACAATAATTATATCCTTCCTGTTTTGACAGACGAGAGTAAAACCCAGTCATTCCCACAGAGGCAGAGTCAACAACTGAAGGCTGACATCCACGCAGCCTTCCTTCCGTCAGTCTTGTATACTCTGCTGTAATTATAATATAGACAATCCGCTTCATCAAAACAACTCAAGCATCACAGCAATAAAGTAACAGAATCAGACACAAAATGGCTGCCGGAGGTCCAAAGCGTTTCAATGCCAGAACCACGAGAGAAGTTTGAGAATCGCATTCGCCGGGTATCCATAGGTTACTTTATCTCTTTGAATTACCCAGGGGAAAATAATGAAGATGGCTCAATTATTTGGTAAGGTTTTAAATTAATTTATATATATAAAAAAAACGAAAAAAAAAAGAAAAGAAAAAAACAAAACAAAAATATAGGCTTTTACCCACTTAAGCAGCACAAATATCTATCAACTCTTTCTGTATTTCTCTGGGGAAACATGTACAATCCGTAAAGGCCTTTTCCCCCTTCGCCTGAACAGAGTAAAGTAATCGAGCAAAAAAAATGACAAGACAAAAGCAGAAGACAGCCAAGGGTAAGGAGGGGAAAACAATGAGAACAGGAGAAAAGAGAACAGTAATCAAGTGCAGGTCTGGCCAGATTCAAAGCAGGTCTTTTTCCTTTTTTTTCAGTTTTTTTCCAGTTTTTTTTTGTCCTCAGTTCAGTTTTTTTCTTTAGTAAAACATTTCAGGTTCTTCTCCAGCGTCGGTTCACATGCAAGCATGAAGCGTCTGATCAACTACAAATGGAAATAACAGGTTTATATTGGTTTATATCTGTTAAAATATGAAAATGTAAGTGTAATAAAGCATCCGTTTTTGACACAAAAAGAAAAGCCACTCCATCGACTTTTTCTAAAATGAAAAAAAAAAAAAAAAACTACACGTTTGGAAAGAAGTTCACGTACAAAAACAGTTGGGATTCCAAAGTTCAGGCAGAGAGTTTTTGAAATGCCACAGACCCTACAGAAGTTTGAAGTAAGGAATAGAACAGTTTTCTGATGTGGACTTTTTTTTTCGTCCCACCTATAACAGTCAGTATTAAGATCCTAGGTTCCACAGATGAACGGCAAATTCTGCATATCTACAGACGGCTGCGTCAGGTAGCTCAGAGTAAAAGGCTAGCTGCCGATGTACAGGAAGTGGCTCTGCGCGGTGCGTCCTCCTGTAGGGGGCGCACTGTAGTCAAAATCAGATATGCTCAAAGCGCTCAGCATGCCATTTGCTACACCTCGCGGGGGGGCGTGGTCTTTGCTGTTGTCAAGAGGCCAAACTCCAGGTCAAAGGTTTACCTGGCCATATACTGCCCCCTATCACACCGCAAACAAACAAACAAAAAAAACAAAAAACAAACTAAAGGTCAGCACGAGAAAGCTTAAAAATAAGCAAGCACAACTTTTTCCTTAAGTTTTTTCACAGGAGAAGAAATGTGTCGTTATTTGGGATTTAGTCTTCTTTTCTTACACAGCCATTAAAGATAAGATATTCATTATTTTGAGATAACCTCTCTAAAATAAGGGTGAAAATGAGGGGACGGATCAGGGAGGACAAACACTTAAATGGAAGCGAACTGAACCGGTTCCTACAGCACGATAAACGAATCTCAGAGCGTAAACAAGGACGCGTCGCGTAGCGCAGTCTGGCAACGTCAGTTGGATTTCTCGGCCGGCCCCAGCGATTAAGGCATCCCGTTGGTCAAGATTTCGTCCTTCGCCAAGATGGTTTCCTTGAACGGATGCCTTCGTCTCCCTCCTCATTCGTACTCAAATTTCCTTTTTATCCAGAAATGTTTTTTCCTCTCTCCTGTACGGACATTCAGACTCAGGCTATTTCTAACGTGTTTTGCTGCTGTTGAAATTTCTCCTTTTGGCACCTTGAGAGTTGGTGGGTGGAGGGCCACAAAAATTAAGAAAGGGGGGCGGGGGTGTGGACAGACTGACAGAGAGAGAGAGAAAGAGAGAGAGAGAGAGAGGGGGGCAGAATGAGACATTGATGGAGATGGTGTGATAGAGAAGGAAGGAATAACGGCGCGAAAACAGAGTAAGAGAAGGGAGGAGAGAGAGACGGGTGGTACAGCTGAAAAAGAGAACGGGCGGAGCAACAGAAAGATGGAGTGAGTGAGAAGAAGGTATAACGGGGAGCTAGAATGGTGCACCAGTTGACAGAGATAGAGATGGAGTGAGAGAACTGGAGGTATGACCAAGGGAGATGGAGGGATACACAGCTGAAAGAGAGAGAAAGTGAGATAAACTGAGAGGTATTGGATATTGATATAGATATAATTGGAGGTTTGATAGAGGAGTTATACAGTTGAAAGAGAGCACTAGAGGGATGATGGTATGATTGAGACAGAGGGATGAACAGGGAAGAGACAGAGACTGTGGGATGATTGACAGGTGGCAGGTTGGAACAGCGGCGGGATGATTGACAGGTGGCAGAGCAGTATAGTTGAGAGAGAGAGAGAGAGAGAGAGAGAGAGAGAGACTGGGATGATTGACAGGTGGCAGGGCGGGACAGAGGTGGGATGATTGACAGGTGGGCAGGGCGGGACAGTGGCGGCTCTAGTCCTGGCCGTCCCGCTCGCTGGCCGCTGCGGTTTCCCCGGTTTCCGTGGCGACTGTGCTGTTCACCTCCACATCCTCCTCCTCCGCTTTGATCCTCTTTGGTTCAGGGGGCTCCGCTGGGTCGCCGTTGGGTCGTTTGGTGGGGAGCGAGGCGGAGGCGGAGGCGTGGGTGGCCAGCATGTGCAGAGGACTCGCCACAGCGGAGGCTGCAACAAGGAGACGGGTTTTACAGCCCACTGCAACACCAGGCCCGGTTTCACAAAGCAGGATTACTGAGTTAGCCGGATAACTGTGCTGAGTTAAACCAGCACTTTTCACTTCAGTCTATATTCCACACTTGGGAGGAATCCTGGGTTTTCCTCAGCGCCTTTATCCAGCTAACTCAGTAATCCTGAGGAAAAATTCACATGGTAAAGAGTTAGTTGCATAACTCTCCTGAGTTAAACCCAGAACAGCACTAACTTCACTTCATGTAGCAGATCTGGGAAGTTTTCACTCGTTGCAGTTGTCCTACCATCTTGTGCAGGATTACAGTTATCTGTATTACTGCTCACATTAAAGTCCACAACCTTCACACATAAAGAAAACAGACAGGAGTACAAAGTGCTGATCCAGCTTTTACTAAGCGCAGTTATCCAGCTAACGCTAATCCTGTTTTGTGCTACGAGCCACCACTATACAAACCCAGAAAATTTGAAAAGGTAATCACTGATACCAACTACATTTTGGGAAGTGCATCAGAAAGACTGCCTGGAAATCATCACTGCAAAACAGTACTAATGTGAGATTTCAGCGATGTACTAAAAGTGAAGTGTAATTACAGTGGTGCTGACGAGCCTGATGCTTTTAGCACCTCACGACTAAAAACAGACGAGTGCAACTTTACTCACCGGTAATGAGTAATTATGTAACTCTGTAAATCTGTTAACACCCCACACACTCGCCACCATTCCCTCGAAACATCCCCAATATGCCAGCAATACACGCCCAGGACACTGCCATTTTATGACAGCCTTTTACCGTACCGACTGACCAATGAACACCAAGGCTGGGAGTGTGCCTAGAGATGACTGATGATGAGTGTGTTCAACGAATTACTGTCTGATCGTTTTTACTGTAACGCGCTAATGGACTTGACTCCTGTAGCTTACGGGTAGCTTGAGGGTTGAGGCCAGGCTGCTAGCGGTTTTTCAGCCAAACTGAAGAGTCAGGAGTTACTCAGAGGACTGCGGTCGGAGCTGGATTGGTGTCATTAAGGTGTGAGAACTGGAGGCATGAGCTTCCAATGAACGTTTCCATGGAATTCTGCGGCAACAGATAAGTGGCGTGTGAAGCCAGCTCGTAGAAGCAGCGATGTTGACAGCAGGGCTCTTACAGCACCAGATCATGCTGGACAGGGGGATATTTCTGGGACCAGAATAGTACATGGACTGGGTGCATAAGTGGGAAAAGTTCTGAATGGGAATGGAAATGAACTCAGAAACTTCACCTGCATGCCACAAGAAAAAAGAAGAAAAAAATAGCCCCGCAAAGCGGGCGTTACCCTGCAGCCCCCAAATTGTTTGGAATGAATATAAATTGACGGAGCCGTTTTCAAGTTATCCTGCGGAACACAACGTTTAAGACGGCGGCTGCGGTGGCCATACTGGACATCGAGTGCCATCAAATTCGATAGGCTTCCGGAAGTAAACAAGACCAAGCAATAGAGCAAAAATGGTGTGTATTGACGAAGGCGTTTTAAAGTTATCGTGTGGAATACAGAAGTCTACAGGACAGATGGGCATACAGACAGATGTACAGCCATCGCACGTGACGACAATACTCCTCTGCTCCTTAGTCAGGGCTGAGGGGTGAAAAAGCTGTTTCAGGAGAGTATATTGTTTGTGTAAAGAAATACATATTGAAACTACCATATAAAGCAAAAAAATTTACACAGAATAAATTTGCCTGTGTAAAGTGGAAAGTAATGACTGGCGAAACATGCTTTTTGGCACTAAAGACTTAATGAGCTGGAACACAGCCCGATATTCACTAGAGCAGACAACCTCCTTGGGTAAAGCGAATTCCGCATCCCCTGTTGGTGTGGCTAACAGGAGGGGTGTGGTCTCTCACCTGAGGTGACCTGTGATTGGATGGCAGTGGTGATTGGCACGACGTGAGTGCCGTTCTGTGTGATGGTCTTCACTGGCAGCTGGTGCTGCCCCAGGGGCGTGGGCTGCACTATGGCAACCGTCTGTAGGGGCGGAGCTTGGGACGTCTGGATGATGCGGCTGGCTGCACCGATGGACACGGCGGTGACCGCAGGGACTGGCTCTACTTTCACTGGGGAGAGAAGAAGAAGGAAAAAAAAAAAAAAAAAAAAAAAAGTAGTTTAATCAAAGGTTCAAAACTTAGTTCCAGCGAACCAGTGGGGTGTTTTTTCAAATTCTGAACTCTGTAACGCCACTGGTATTTCCTGTACTTAATCCTCCGAGTACTCAGGAGAGAAAAATGACCCAGTCCAAATTTTCACGGCAATGGACAAAAATCTGAAGACTACAATTTTATCAGCACGAGTCACCGCACCATTTGGATGAAGTTGGAACACTGCCATTTTAAGTTTCCATTAAAGTACGAACACCAGGATATTAAATATTTTACAGTCCAGTCATGAAATTAGCAGTTCTAATAAAAGTCAACAGTGCCAGCATAATCTGAAGCAAACCAGGCCCTGAATAAAACTGTGAGGCACGTAAGTATTTGAACAGACATCATTCTAAGGCGTGCAGCCTCCAAATTGTTAACTTCATATGGATTATATCACTGAAAGAGTGCATAAAATCAAATAATTCAACCGTATCAAATGAACAAAGATTACAAGGGGTTCTTCAAAAGGAATTACTGCTTAATGTTACATTACTTTTAAGCTCCATAAAAACATGAAGGTTAGCCAATTCCGGAGTGACCAAGTTACTTCAAGTCTCAATGCAGCCACAATAAGACCGCTACAGCAGTTGGGCCCTTGAGCAAGGCCCTTAACCCTATATTGTTCCAGTGGGGAGAGGGGACATTGGCCCCTGCCAAGAAATGAACTGTAAGCGGCCTTGGAGAAACACTTTATGAAAAATAAATGTAAATGAGAGATAATTCAGTTCACACAAATGAATAATTTCTGAGCCTTTTTCACCTTTGACCTCTGTGTGTTCCCCGTTCTCCTGCGGCTCTGTCTTGATCGCGTTGGCAGCCTGGGTTACCGCCGCCTGATTGGCCACGGCGGTGAAGGTGTTGCCGGCGGCGACGGACACGGCGGGGAGCTGGTGCACCACGTGCACGGCCTGCATGAGGGCCTGCTGCTGGGGCACGGCGCTGGAGACGGGCGTGGCCACCGCGTACGTCACCGGCTTCATGTTCTGCGGCAGCTGCCGCTGCACCGTGATCAGAACGGGCTGGCTGTTCAGGGGAGAGCCTGGAGCAGAGCAGGGGTTAAGTTAGCACAGCACGACTTAGCATGATACACCATGACTTAACATAATGCAGCATAACGTAGGGTCATTCCGTGCAGAATCACCCAAAATTCCAATATTTTCCTAGGTGACCATCTCAAAAAAAATCTCAAAAAATTTCTGCAAGTAGTTACATATGAGGGATGATCACATGCAAATTTTTTTCCACTAATTCCCAGTGGTTTTTTAATTATGGCAGTTTAAAAACTGGATGTCACGCCCACTTTTAGTGCTCGTGAGTGACATTTTCTGGTTTTCAAAGATCAATATCTCTGGAATGTATCCATCTATAATGCTGAAAATTGGCATGTGTAATATTTAGTGACTATATATTAGGGAATAAGTGTCAAAACCTCCATAGGAAGGATAGATCCTGTTTTATGGGTTGCTGAATATGGCACTTTGTGCTGTTTCAAAATTTTTTGGCAATGTTTACGAGGCTCTAGAGCAAAGACTAGTTCAGTGATTGTCTTAATGTTTGAGAATTTACTTTATTAAGTTATTGACTTCATGCATATGAAAAACTATGACAGTGAAACAAAATGCTGATGAGCTATAGCTTCAACAAAATTGGACCATTACGAAAAATGGTCCAACGAAAAACGTCCTTCAGTCTACATGAGATTTAGCCATGTAGGCAACCGCCTAGGAAGTTCATATTTTTTTCCTAGAAAGAGACATTCTACCCCAGTCTGGAGTAAAATTTTTATCTCCTTACTCACATGACTTGATGGTCAGAAGTAAAGATCAAAATGCCTTACGTTTAGTTAAACATGGCCTATCCAAAATATTCATGTCCAAATTGTGGTTTGTACCAAGACTAAGTGTTTAAAGTAAAACCCTCATACTATTGTATATTGAACTTAAAAAAAAGTCTCTAAAGTGTGGAAAAAAATGTTTATAAACACACATAAATCACCGAAAATCCCCCCAAATAAATAAATAAACAACTACGTCAGTCATCAGTTGTGTTAGAGAAGCCTTCTATCACAAAGAATCTTACCCAATTACTTGAGGGACTAGAAGTGAAACATTATACTTTTCCATAAACTTTGTTTACATTACCTGTCAAGCTCTCATGTTTTACTACAATGCCTTTATCTGGGTGGTCCCAAGGGGCATCTCTAGGACTGAAGATTGGTGGGGCCCAGAGCTCCCCTTTACAACAAATACTCACCCTGACTTGCACGCGATCAATCGCATAATTGACAAACAATCCTTCCAGGATTTTCCCAGCTTTTTTATTGTTTTATCGATTTTTTTCGGTAACTTTTTCAAAAAGTGGCAGTGAAAGTTGCAATGTCTTGGCGATTTTGTTTTTTTGTCCGCGAGAAATTTGCGTGGATTGGTTGAATTTGCTTTAATAGTTGCAATCGCGACATGCAACTTCCTTATGGGACTGAGCAATAGATTCACTCCGAGAACACGCCGGTACGGTACGGTACATTTCGGTACGGCGACAATCATTAATCTGGACGCGTAATTTCGTGCATTTAAATCAGCGTTTCACAAGTCATGGAAAAAGTCCATGTGGTGGAATTGGAGGGACAGTCAAAGGATTGGTAGCTAGAGCAAGTTTGCAGGCAACTGTAGAAAACCAAATTCTCATTGCTGAGTAAATGTACAATTGGGCCACTGCAAATATTCAAGGAATACATTTTTTTTTTTTGTCACAAGTAATAACATTCAGCAAAATGCTGAATTGTTCAAACTGCAGGAACGTTTTAGTGATGCCAAAACTGTTGTTGGCGCTCGTTCCCATCATTCATTCATACCTGTTTCTAAGATGAAAATGGAGGTGAGAAGAGTATCAGCTGATCGGATTTTTACGATCGTTAACTTGTGTTCTGTTGATAGCGACCGGGACAATCCATCTGCTGGCAGCACACGGTACAGTGATATTAGCCTGTACCAGCCTGGAAAATATGTTGCCTGTATATATGATGATAAGTGGTATCTTGGTAATATAATGCAGAGGAATGAAAATGAACAGGATGTTTTTGTAAACTTTATGAAACAAGGCAAAGGCAATAGTTTCTCTTGGTCTCCTGAATATAAGAAAGACTAATGCTGGGTACCATTACGGCATGTTTTGTGTGCAGTAGAAGCACCCCTGATGGTTCAAAGTAGTGGCAGACAATATAAGCTGACTGAAAGAGACCTCAGAAAAGTCTCTGAACTTTTTCAAAAGTTTAAATAAGAAGACCGACACATATATCGATATATCATTCAGTTAGTGTAAACAAGGTAAATACTATCAATACATGTGTCTTATACATCCCTGCTGTACCTGTACAGAAACACTCCCTGCAGATGACACTGTAGTCATGAATGCTTATACGGTTAACAATGTATGAAACAGTCATCTAAGTTTTGTTTTCACTAAATGTGAAACCTCAATGATACCGTATCAGGATATGTGTAATGGCATACAGAAGTACTACAATAATAAACGCTTGTGTATTTGAAACCAAATGTTCGACTTTTTGGGTGTAGAATAAAAGATTACCTATATTTATTGCAGTATTAGTACAGTAGTGTAGTATACCAATGCATGTATTTATTTCTTTTTTCACTTTTTTTTGCAACTGATCAATGTGCTTTATACGTCAATACATAAAAATATTTTTGAGTATGATCTCATTTGAGTTAGAAGATAGAATTTTTTACTGCAGTTTGGGATAGAATATCTCCTAGGAAAAATATGAACTTCCTAGGCAGTTGCCTACATGGCTAAATCTCAAGTAGACTGAAGGACATTTTTGATCATTTTTCGTAATGGTCCAACTTTGTTGAAGCTATAGCTCATCAGCATTTTGTTTCACTGTCATAGTTTTTCATTTGCATGAAGTCAATAACTTAATAAAGTAAATTCTCAAACATCAAGACAATCACTAAAGTAGTCTTCGCTCTAGAGCCCTATAAACATTGCCAAAAAATTTTGAAACAGCACAAAGTGCCATATTCAGCAACCCATAAAACAGGATCTATCCTTCCTATGGAGGTTTTGACACTTATTCCCTAATATATAGTCACTAAATATTACACATGCCAATTTTCAGCATTATAGATGGATACATTCCAGAGTTATTGATCTTTGAAAACAAGAAAATGTTAAAATGTCACTCGCCAGCGCTAAAAGTGGGCGTGGCATCCAGTTTTTAAACTGCCATAATTAAAAAACCACTGGGAATTAGTGGGAAAAAATTTGCATGTGATCATCCCTCATATGTAGCTACTTGGAGAAATTTTTTGAGAATTTTTCTGAGATGGTCACCTGGGAGGCTCTGGGTGATTCCGCATGGAATGACCCCGTAGCACAACTTAGCATACTATAGTGCAACTTAAAGCAGCTGTAACGGATTTGGTCGTTTTCGTAGCTTCTTGTCCGAAGCCTATATAAGCAGTCCCGGCCCCCCCATCCCCAAGCCACGCGCAGGAACGCGCATCGGTTTCCCAAAGAGGAGAGTAGCAGCTCAATTACAATAGAAGCACAATATAAACAGACACTCTCAGTGATTGTTGTGTGAAAGCCTCACTGAAAACATGGACCAACGACACATTACATCGATGCAGAAACTTCGGTATGAATGGCTTTTTGAAGGTATTAGCTAAAACTAGCTAGTGTCCTATAGCCACACATGATGTCGTTACACAGCTAAGCAAGCTGTAGTCGGTCACAAACGATGACGGTTCATTTATAAACTGATATTTGCAGGATTAAAAACCACCAACAGGACTATCCGAGGCTGATAAAACTGCATAACTGCAACAGAGTAAAACAAAGCTTACCTGTCTAGTGGCAGCAAGGTTAGCTGTGCATTGCTTTTTTAAACCTTTTGATTCCTTTAGTTTTCCCCATTGAAAGTGGCACCGATATAAATACAGCTCCTGGCCACCCCGCGTTTTTCCCCTTAATTCTATTTGTTCCTCAACCGTTCTTTGGCGCTTTGGCAGTTTGATTGTGTACGCCGTCTCCCATAGCGCTGGGATCGGACGCTTCATCTGCTATTGCCAACAACATAGATTTTTCTTCCAATAATTTTTCCGACAGATGGCGCACTAACAACGCAGATTCAGCGCTGCGCGTTCACAAGCAGAGAGAAACGCGTCATTATGGCGTTCTCTCACCTGATTGGATAGAGGCAGTCGTCGACTCCAGAATTTTATATGCTGCTTTATTGCAGAAAACAGTGACTGAGAGACTTGTGTTATCGACCAGATACTCTAAATAATGATCTCTGTCAGAATGTGGAGCTATTTAACACTTTTTTAAAAACAAAAAAATCACTGACAGCAGCTTTAACATTGGATAATGTAGCACAACTTGATATACTGTAGCACAAGTTAGCATACTATAGCACAACTTGGCACACTGTAGCACAACTTAATATTGCATAATGTCGCACAACTTAGCATAATGTAGCACACTGTAGCACAACTTAACATTGTTCAATGTAGCACAATTTAACATAATGCAACATAATATAATACAGCACAATGTCACAACTTTGCCTGATGTAGCATAACTTGATATAGCATTGCCTAACACAACTTGGCATAATGTCACATAATGTAGCACAACTTCAGATACAACCTGTTGTATTTTAGCATGATGTACCCAACAAAGTAGCATACAGCATCATAATATTGTACAACATAGCATAAAATGGCACAGCATAACATGACAATGCTGCCAGACGCGACATAATATGTTATGACATAGCATATTATTTACTCATGGCTTAAATAAAACTAAATGGCATCTGAGACATTCGATCAGCCACTAACTAAATGGAGAGATGATATTGGTCTGCAATCTGTCAAAAGGCACTTAAATCTAGAGACCCCGAATATAATTTTCCTGTAGGCAGCAGCGCTTACATCTACCCTGTGTTTGATTGTTCCCAAGCAGCACAAGTTTCCGAAAATGACCAGCTACTGCTTCGACCTTCGGAAGTTTCCATAGATAGCATTAAAATAAGAAACCAACGTAAAAATCTGTACAACACTCTGCCTTCCAGATTAAGACACAGATACGTAGTAATGTTTCTTTATCTGTAGTTTACTTATAAGGTATTAAAATCATCATCAGAAATAATCACATCGTTCTTACGGCTCAGTAATTAACAGAAGAAAATGCACAAGACTGAGAATAATACTGTAGATCGAGGTCGGACGCAGGGTGAGGTCTCACCTGGGGCATTCTGGGTAAAGTGCGCCTCCTGGATGACGGTGAGTTTGGGCTGGGCGGGCGCGGGAGGGGCAGGGGTGGGGTCGGGCTCCATGTGCACAGGGGACCCCTCCCGGGACAGGCTGTCAGGGGTCTGAGCACCACTGGAGTGGGCAGACAGCACCCCCGTGTGGCTGGGGGAGGCAGGTGCACTCCTAAAATGGTAGAGAGGGAGAACCAGGTGTCAAATCAGGTGTGCATAAAACGTGCAGCTTGGTGTGTGTGTGTGTGTGTGTGTGTGTGTGTGTGTGTGTGTGTGAGAGAGAGAGTGAGGGAGTGCATGTGAGGAAGTGTGTGTGACAGAGCATGGGCACAGAAGCGTGAGTTTGAATGCATGCACATAGCACTTGTGCATGGGAGCTAGATGAACATGTCCATACTTGTTGGGTGCTCGTCCATGTGTGCGCAGTTTTAATGCATTATTTGCAGGTGTTGAATGCATGCACATACATAAATGAAGACCAAGTAATTTCCATACATCATATCACTAATCTGAGAACTTACTCAGTTTGCTGAGTGAACCTTCTGGCCATTGGAATGCAGCACCAAAAACTGAGTTTCTCCTTCAATTCCCTGACTTATTAATCACTTTAATTAGCTGCTCATGTTCACGGTGATTCAGGTTTCACAATACAAACTTTATACTGCATCAGTTTCCCTGCATGCTGACAGCTCACCTCTGGGAATTTTTTTTAAATGTTCCAACAATATACAGCCAGTGTGAAACATCACTTTGCAAGACAAGTAATTAGTAAGGTCATGAGACGCAGATTTTCAAGCACAAATAAAAATCCCAATATTTCACAGCACTTTTCAAAATGAATAAATAAAATTAAGAAAATTTAAAAGTAAGTAATTCAATAAAAATCCACACAATGAACAAGTCTTGGGCCACATGGTAGCAGATGAAGTAAAAAAAAACGACAGGAGCCACATGGCTTCAGCCGCATACACAATGACGCCACCAGATGGCAGCAAAGTGCCTCATTCTCCTGAGTGCACGCCAAATTACATTACGATTATTAAGCGGCCACGTTTCATCCCAAGTGGACTTACTACAGAGGGGGTAAAAACACAGTCACGTGGCTACACTGGCGCTTGAGCCGCTAACCCTCCGCTTAGCCCCAGGCGAGAATGTTACTCGCTACGTCTACTGGCTGCTCCCAAAAGAACCAGAAAGCCCAAACACACGAGACTTACCTGGAGGACAGAGGCCCGAGGGGGGTGCGGAAGGGCACTCGAGGCCGACGCTTCCGGAAGGCCTGTTCGATGAGTTTGCCTTCCGATGCCGGGTCGATCCTCCAGAAGGAGCCTTTCCCCGGCTCCTCCTGCGAGCGAGGCACTTTGATGAAATAGCGATTGAGAGAGAGGTTGTGCCGGATCGAGTTCTGGAAATGGGGAACATGCAGAGTCAGCGCGGGCGGAAGGATACGGGCAGGATGTGACGGGACCTCATTTTCTCTTAATTACAAGGAATAAGCAAAGGCCACGCATCTCCTTGCAGCCAAAAAATCACATTTGACACAAAAGTACAGGAACACACGAACTTGGGGAGCACTTCATAATTTCACTGCGCAAACTAAGTAGTTGAGCCCTCATGTTTTTTCAGACTTAAAAATGCTTAATTTTCGTAAAACAAAAAAGCAATATTGAAGTTTCTTCAGCAAGTAGACCTTATAATGTAGACTAGTCGTATCCAACTGTGGTCTTGTAGATGTACTTTGCCGTAGGTTTTCACTCAAAACCCAACAAACTCCTCATTCAAGTTTTCTTGTTCAGCCACTAATTAGTACCATTAGATATATCAAATTAAGGCTGAAATGAAGTTCCTCAGGATGGCGGATCCTCTGGATCATGGCTCTTTATCACTGATGCAGACCAATCACAATTTTAGGTTTGATTTCTTTGGCCTGTTAGCACTGTTTAAAACAAAGGCACAGACAACCCAGCGCACCTGCCATCCCTTGTCGGCCGTGCGGTAGTAGGGGTAGTTTTTGGTGATGTGCATGTAGATCCCATTCAGGGTCAGCTGCTTGTCTGTCGCCATGGTGATGGCCTGGACGATGAGCTGGGCGTACGAGTACGGGGGGGCTTGGAGTCGTCCTGCGGCGAGGAAGAGGAGGGTGAGGGGGAGAGGAAGGGTGTTTCTGTTATGATAGAGATTCGATCTACAGCATCACACATAGTTCAGAGCCACAATAAAGCCTCATGTCTCTCTAAATCAGCTCCACCCCCAGTCTCCCGGGAGACTAAACTATGACCTCACAGACGGGAGACCAGGAGTCACCTCCCACTCCATCACATCGCTACTTATGCACAGTAACCCATGGCAACAAACTGAGTTCACTCATTTATGTTATTACTCATGTTATACAGGTGTACACGAATGCACATAGCAGCTGATGAAAGGTACCAAAATGCTACTCGGGTTTAAAACCGCTGTGGCCAGGTGAGACCTCACACTTCAGGAAGTGCTGAAGTTCTGACTGTTCTCCCTGCACTTTCACTTATAAATAAATAACACCAAGAGAAGAACGTAGGGGAATCAGGACTGCGTGAAATTGGGACTGTGATAACATCCAAGGGGAGCTTGCCAAGGGTGGTTTGTATAGACATGCTGAGGACCTAAAAATATTTCACTCTAAAGGACAATTAAGTCTTTAAGTCTCAAGCTCTCATATATAAAGCTAACATGATACACACATGACCAACTGCGACTGCTGGCGATGTTTAGGCAACCAACTCTGCATACATTTAGTATTTTGGCCACTTGGAATCAATTCAATCTAATACGCAAGGCAATAACACAATTCCATACACAGAGTCGAAACATAAAGTCAAGATTAATTTCTACTCTCTCGTTACTCATGTTTTGTGAGGAGGTTTGTGCGTTTTCTCGCCAAAATTTTGGCAGAAGTATCACCCCCCATCCCACACAGCAACCTGCAGCCACGGTTAAGCCCGCCTCGGCACACGACAGCAGGGGGCGACGCGGCGCGCACCTTGGGACTGTCTCCACCCGAGGCCTCCTTGTCATTCTCCGACTGGGAGTGGTCCCCGATCAGCTGGAGGTCAGAGTTCATGATGCGCCCCATCCTGTAACCGGACGCCCCCGCTCCCCGCGGACTCGAGGGGCAGGAATTAGCAGCACTGTGGAGAAAAGGGGAGGACGGGGGCGGGGGGGGGGAAATGGGGCAATCCAGATTCATAAAGTAAAAGTAAGACCCGATATTTAGTTCCTACCACTTCGATTACGCCAAATACAATGCGTTTTTGTGGGACGGAGGAACTAAATAGAGGTAGTGAGTCCAGGTTCAGAAAGTATAAATCCGCCCCAGAACATTATTCCAACCAGCTGGATTCCCTTCAGCCTGGAGATGGAACCAATTAGTGTGATCAGCTGATTTTACGGGAGGGAGAAAAAAAAAAGACTGGATTTTTACCCTCTGACCCCTGGGTTTTAAACCTCGGGGTCGGGGAGTGGGGGGGGTCATTGTTGAGAACATGCCGCAGGTGAGGCAACTTGCACATCACGTCACCATGGAGACCAGACCTCAGTCCCTCACTATTGTCTAACTAAGCCAATTTCCCATGGCGATCAAAAGTTAAACACAAAACACAAGCAATATGTATTCAATTACGGGCCAAATTAAACAAAACATATTTAACCCCATTGAGATTGGGTGTTCTGGGAAGAACCGCACGCCAAACTGCACAGGATAGGGGTTTCGAAAGCACAAAGAGGGGGGTACAATTTCGTGCTTGGCGGCAGTTTGTAGCAGAATTTCAGCCATTCCAGGACTCTTATAATATTACTCCAGGAAAAAGTGCTTGGGGCAGAATTATACATTTTGAAGGAATACATATCCCATAATCCTGGCCCCCCTGGTTTTTTGGGGTGCAGCACGTAGCCGCGGACAGGGCGGGGCAGGGCGTGGCAGATCGGGGTACCTGATGGTGCCGGTGGGCGAGGGCAGGGGGCTCATCAGGTGGGCGATGTTGTCGGGGATGCTGATGGACAGGGGCGAGATCTGGGGCTGCACGGGTTTGTGGGGCGACTCTGGAGCCTCGCGTTTCTCCCTCTTGCAGCTCCCCAGCACGGTGAAGGTGATCTTTATGTTTGTGCTGGGGAACCGGAACGTGCACCTGCACCCCGAAACAAACACAGGAGCTCCGATCAGAGGAGGGCGGGAGATGGGCGCAGGGCAGTGTTTCATACAGCAGGATTAAGAAAGCAGAGTCAAAATCTGTGTTTTGTTCTTTAATAGATTTTGAAATTGGAAAACTTATTTCAGTAAGTTAAATCTCTTCTACAAAATCAATATTATGTTGACATGAAATTATTTATTATAAGTAATTGTTTGTTCGCTATAAATTATTCATAGACCTCGTTTTGCCTAGTTTATTGCCGAACCAACTCGTCATAAGCAGCGAAACCCTCCACCACAGATAAATCCTCAACCTGTCGGAAAAAAACTGCTACTGAGTTCACTGGTAAACTGCAGAACATAAGATCCGGAACAAGACCTTCTACTTCAGTGCATGTTCCACATTTGCAAGTGTTCTGGGTTTTAGTGCAATTTTCCAGCTAATAATAAACCTTCTTAATGAAAACTTCCAACGTCACTTTCAATCTGGATCTCAGTGAACCATTTCCATGTGGATTTTGAAATGGAAATTAGACTAAAAAAAGGTTAAGAAGAGTTTTTATACACTGATGACATAAAAAAAAAGCTAATAAGGAGAAGAGATGATGCTGGCTGATGTGTTGGGCACCCTCATCACATCCCAGAACTGAGAAGGCTGAACACTAAGACTACAGCTAATGATGGGTTTCACTCCGAGGGTTATTGGTTCGAGTCCCAGTGGAGCCACAATCACTGCAGTAGTTGGGCCCTTGAGCCGAGGCCTGTAACCTGAAGCACCAGGGGAACCAACTACTGTTAATACAACTTAAATACAAGTCTCTTTAGATAAATGTCTGCAGGAGAACACTGATATAATGTAAGAACAAATGGGAGGATATGATCGGGAATAAGAAACAGGGGAAAGGATGTGATCAGGAGTAAAGCACAGGGGAGCGGACGTGATAGGGAATAAAACGCAGGGGAGCGGATGTGATCAGGAATAAGACACAGGGGAGCGGATGAGAGAGGAAACAATAGTAACCCTCACTCCCGCCAGCGATGATTCCTGCACTGCTGGTAAAATGTGGCTTCACACATGTGGGTCAGAAGAGAAATATCCCGCTGCTCGCAGCTGGCGAAATCACAACCAGAAACTTCAGCCCCTCCCCTGTCCTTCAGAGACCTTCTGGAATGATTTCCGTTCGAGGGTTCGTCCAGCTACATGCACGCGCAAGCACACACTCACAGAAATCCACTCCACCTAAAACTGGCTGGCAACTCGCACATTACTGGACCAGACTACACTAATCAGTGTTACAGGGTCTCACAAAGAGAAGACAGCCAATACAACAAGAGTTCCATGTAAACTCAGCCAATAAGATCGGAGCTCGATGTTGGCACAGCCAATATGATCAGAGCTCAATTTCAGCTCAGCCAGTAAGATCAGTTCTACATCAGCTAAGCCAATCAGACAGGAGCTCCTTGTCAGCTCAGCCAATAGGATCAGAGCTTGATGTCAACTCAGGTAATAGGATTAGAGCACCAGGTCATCTGGTCAAATAAAACTGGAAGCCTCTATGACAGCTCAGCCAATAGGATCAAAGCTCCATATCAGCTCAGCCAATGGGACCAGAACTCTAGCCATGTGAGCGCTCTTCCCTCCCGCCCCCTTCAGCTGGCAGGATAGCGGGTGTTCTCCGCATCAGACCTCCCGAAACTTACACGCCAGACAAGGACGTGAGCCAAGGGAGCGTGGTTCCTTACGAGCACGGAACATTGTGTTCTCGCTCACGGGGGGTAGACGCCCCCCCCACACACATTCACTGGGGGAGGGGAGCTCTCTTCATTCAGAAACTCCTGCAATCGGCTTCTCCCACAATGCGCCTCCACTAAACTTTTCCTCACAAACTTCTCACTGAGCTCTTGAAACAGTGTGTACTCAGCGCATAGCAGGGCAGCTCAGAATCGCAGATCTTAACGCTCGGAAGCGTTCAGGTAACACAGCACAAACATTAATCTTACGTACCAGCCGCAAATCGAAATCCATCTCACCACTTAACGCGCCCGTGCAATTCTAATTAATTCGCTTCACTGCGGTAGTCCAAACGGCTGACGGCGTGACTTTTTGACTTTCAAAATAACTTTTTAATCATTGTTTAAGCAGACACCGATATCCCGGGTTTAGACTGTGTGCTAAGTGAGAGATAAAAAAAAAAAAAAAATAAGCAGCTTATATTGTTTATACTTTCACACATCACAGATCTGTGTTGGTAGAGCAATTGACGGATATTTACCGAAGCGATTCTGATCAAATACTCTGCCACTGGCAAGGGCCGCAGCGGGGATCAGAACCCACAACCCTCTGGCTGCATTAAGGTTACTCAGCTTCCGCTGTCACCCAAAGTGACTCACAGTTGATTAGACCGAGGGGCCAATCTCCTGGAGCTATGTGGGGCTAGGGACCTTACTCAAGGGCCAAACAGCTGCCCAAGTAACTAACCAAGTTTTCTTCTGCTTGAAAAGTAAGAAATTGGACGTAAAAAACTGAACATTAGACTTCAAATTAGCTCCTCCAGTTCCACAGCCTCTCACATTCAGAGAGATAATGAGATTAAGAAGAGCATATAATGAGGTTCATCTGCACAGATGGGGCTTCATCAGCTTCCAGCCGGGGTCGATGCTGTTGTCAAGCAGGTCTGGAGTTTCCGCCTCACAGATTCACTGACCTCTAAATTATGTGGACGGGCTAACAGCACCACCTAGATGATTACAGGAGGGCATCCAAATGATATGTGGATCTTGCTCATATACTCTGCACTTACGCCCAAACAGCTTGCCTGTAGCTGCCAAAACTGCTTCGGTTTTTGCGTGGCATTGTTTCCAAAATAACGGTAATAATGATAATCTCAGTTCGGGTCATAATGCGCCCAGTTATGAGCAGAATACATCAGACACAAATTGCCTTTCTGTCAGTATGCAAATCAAACTCGTAATTCATGCAAAACTCCAGCGCTGTTACCAAGACCGATGTGATGCCTTCGGTCACTAGCACACCACGGGTACATATGAGTGTAATCGAAACCCTGAGGCACAACAATTGGCACTCAAAACGTCTGCACCCTAGGCTGGTGCCGCCCTAGAGCGGAGCGTGTCCCCTACTGCACTGCTGCTGAATGTTTGGCTTCACTAAAAATCTAAATATTTTATTTAAGCTATGCTAAACGAAAAAACAAGATGGGTCTTCTTGCATGGAATACTGTAATAAAAACCATTGCCAATATGTATTTAATCTCCAAAACCAGGCTACTACTAGAGCATTAATATTTGGGCATACATGCAACACAGCGTTAACAATGAAAACCCATGTGAAACTTGGGCCACACACCCCAGCCTAAAAAAAAAAAAAAAAAAAAAAAAAAAAAAAACAAGAGGCCTGTCGGCCTAGAGAGCTCCGCTGAGGATCACTGAAAAAATTAGCACAAGCACTGATTTTCTAAGTCCAAAATGCTGAATTTCTCAAAAACCAGGATGTAGAATTTTCTAATTTTCGCAGGAGATCAGAACATCATAAGGAAGGCTCACAACAAATTAGACAAAAAGTTATCAGACAGTTTTTGAGATATTAATGAAAGACTGAAAAAATGAGCACAAACACTGATTTTCTAAGTCCAAAATGCAGAATTTCTCAAAACCGGGACGTAGAATTTTCTCATTTTCACACTGAATATTCAGAATATCATAAAGAAGGCTCGCACCAAATTAGAAAAAAGTTATCCGACAGTTTTTGAGATATTCAAATTTGAAGAGAAAAGTTGACGCCGGACAGACAGGCAGACGGACAGCCGGACACCGGACGACTCGGCACAAGAAAAGCTCCGCTGACTGCTGACTATCTTCACAGCGGAGCTAAAAAAAACAAAATCAGACAATTCATGGTTATAGACAGGATGTTATCTGTAAACCACAGGAACACAATGCTTAGGAGTGGGTCATTTTACGGAATCAGGAAGAAATTTACTTTTACTCGATGCACAGTGCATAACATAACATAACATAACATAACATAACATGAATGGCGAGAACAGGCCGTTCAGCCCAACTACGCTTGCCAGTTTCTTTATACACCCCCATAAAGTGGGAACTTATTCACACTGCAAAGCTTTGAGCAAAATGGCTCTTCACTAGCCCAACATCTTGCTCTGTGTCGATGTCAATAAATTCACATTATACAGCTACATTCGTAGTGTGCGCATGCTTGTACAGAGACCACCAACTGTGCCAAAGACCCCTAAATGGTCACCAAAATCTACCCTCCACTCATCTCCTATTGTATACCAGGACACGTCTCTTTAGGATCGTACGGTACTCTAGTGAAAAATACTGCACGAAGCTAGTTGGAGCTGTACCTGGGGTTAGGGTTTCAGTGAATCACAATCATATCTGAAAATATGAAGTTGGCAAGAACTCCATGTTTAGGCCCCGGAGCATGGCCCTTAACCCCAAAACTGTGCTGGGGGCTCAACCCACTGTCAACCTCTCTCTCAGCCACTGTACTAGCAACTATTCTATCCGAAGTGTCGCCCCAAGACTTCATTAAAAGGGACAGGGGTGGAGCTGGGTGTTGTGATTTTAATGGACCTCCCCCAGTTAATAAAGATTAATACCGTTTACTACTGTCACTGTCAGACAGAGAGTAAACTCTGCTTTGCATCGTAATCCAATTACAGTGCAAAGAAAAGCCCATGTTGAAATGGGGAGGGCAAGTATTATCTATGTAGACTCAAATATTTGACAAAAGGAACTACTATTTGTAAAATGTTTCAGAGACGGAAGGAATATTTGAGAAACGGAACAAACCAATTTGAGGAACGAAACTCTACTCAACACCATTCAACACCACTTGAAATTGGGCCGCAGGGCGAGTATCTAGCCTTGCGCATCTTCCTCCACTGCAGGGCGATGTCACCCACTACTCCTTAGCGGTTCGATTTCAGCTCGTCCCAAAAAAATTCACCATTTTAGAATGAAAGTAGCTTCCAGACATGTGAGGCATTAAATCGTAACTAGCGTATGGGACACTGATACTCGTGAAGTCGCGATGTGCGAAATAAAATATTCTACAATTTGTAACTTGTCTCTAACAGCAACAATAACAAATGCAACAACGACCTTATTTTTTTCCACATTTAACAAGCTACAGTACACTAGCTTAACAAATTTGCGTGATGGAGAGAAATCCTCAATTACATAATTTAAACCAAGAGGCAACTCCCCTTGTGGATTCCAAAGAACGTCTGAGGTTACAGCTAGAGTAGCCGACCTTACACTGGAAACCGACCCTCCAGAGAATGAGACCCAGAACATAGCACCACAAAGACAGCATCAGAGGTGCACAATGGTAGCAATAACAGGTGGGTCGTTCCATCTCAAATGGACCAGTAGCCTGGGCATTTGTAACCACCATCGCTCAGATTGTCCTGTTTTTCCACCAGCAGTTGCTATGTGCACATGGACAAATATCTCAAAATTTGGGCTGCCAACTCCAACTGGTTACAAAATGGCAGCCATTTTAAAAATTGCCGTTTACGCGTGCCACGCCCACTTTTTCAAACCCTTTTTCCCCAATAAATCAAAAACTATAGCACCTATTGACACAAAACTTGGCAGTCTCAAGTAATTTTTCATGCCGATTCTGAATCTGTAGTCAAATAAGTGATAGCTCCTATGGTTTGGAAACTATTGGATGAAAACCCTTTTTGGGGGGTACCAAACTTTGGCCCCCCTTATCTCAATGCTGCCACCTGATATCAAAATGAAACTTGTTTTATGCTCATCATCATCACTTCAACTCTATAATATAAAAAAATTAGAGAGGTGTTCTGCTTTGTTTTGATGTAATCCACCATAACGTAAAATAGATATTTTGTGAAAACAACATCGCCATGTACACACACATGTACAGAGTATATAGTAGTATCTATAGGGATATTGCAAAACTATGTAGGCATGGGCAGCGCTCTGCATAAACTCTAATGGAATGCGTAACAGCTGAACTGGGGCGGTAAACAAGCCTCAGAAAACTTATAAAAAAATGACGTAAATACCATTTTCATACAAAAAGAACACCATGGTTTGATTAAAAGCAACCTTTTCAATAGGATACCCGCATTTCATACATGAACTCCGCGTAGACACGCCAAAAACGCGATTTGAACAGAGCTATTGTTCGCCAGTTGGATGAATGCGTGACCTCAATTTGCGCCGTGTTTACAAATTTTCAAGTGCACGGCGTGGCAAATATAACCATTTAGGAGGTAGATTTCAAATAGCCCACGCTGACGTCTTACCCCAGAAATTACGAGTCTGTTCGTCCAGGCTAGACCTCCAGGGGATGTGAAATAAGTTCGACAGTAGTTGGTGAAGTTCGTCGCGAGTTCGCCGTGATTTCTTCTCAACAATTGCAAGAAAGGTGAGCGCATTTTTACTGTACCCTACATAGTTTGTTGACAGAATATCCTGTGACCCTATTTGTGAAGTTTCAGTAAAATATACCAAGGAATAAACCGGCGCCAGGCCTTTGAAGCCCACCGGTCACAAGATTCATTCACTTATACGCTTCAATTCGAGACTGCAAGGATGGAAATCTGAGTAATCAATTAGGAAAAATTCTCGGCTCTCGGTAATTCTGTATATCGTTTAAACATTTTGTCAATCGGATTATGAAAGAAGAATGAAAATAAGCGCCCGCTTTTTGTTTGGATGTAAAAGCGCGTATTTAAAGGAGAATACATTGTATATTGATTAAGCATTGAACTCTGCATAAGTCGAACTGTTTCAATATTTGTTGATGACATTGCTTCGGCTTCCTGGAAGCAAGTACGCGCAAATCTGCTGTCCTAGTGAGCATTTCAGGTTAGATGTTCTGAGTAATAATGCCGCGGAAACTTAAACTGGCCCATCATTCTGCCAAATAGTCTTACTAAACTAGTTAATCGTCTGATTGCTAATCAAGCAAAGAGGAGGTTTCTGCCTCACCAAACTAACCCCCGACTGCACGTCACTGTGTTTTACTATGAATTATTCACAGTAGCTCATTGAAACTATCATGGGAGGAGAGTATATGGACATTGTAAAAAACAGTGCAAAGGTTTTTTTTTTTGTTTTTTAATCACCACGGGTTATTGAAGGGGGAACGTTTGATTCATTTCGTAGCAGTGGGAGGGCAAACAACTGCTGGCATCAGCGACTTCACTGCATTTTATATAGTAATGGGCGAGTAGCGTTAATGTTTGCCCTCCCACTGATATTTTTGACATTTTTGCAGGCCATTGATCCAAAAAAACTTCACAGGTAACCCATTAATACCATTTTTAATATCAATGCAAAACCTAATGTTTGTTGAACATAATTGGGAGAAATTCAATGCAATTTTCCATTAAAAAGGGCCTAGGGGGCGCTGCTGTACTTCAGAAAAGGGGTAGATGACTTTAGCATCAATTATTTCTGTTAGGGTACCCTAATGGATAATTTGGCCTGGTTTATTTCTGAATAGACTGTATTTTCAAAAATGCCCTAAGGCTTCACCCCCCAATTTTCACAATGGGTTTTGTTGAAAAATGCTGAAGTCAGCCATTTTTTGGGACCCTGTGGCTCTGAGACCCTTTCCTGCGAAGGCGTTGGACTTGTGGCAAACTCTTCGTCTGTGTCTTCTGTACTTACCCCGCAAAAAATCATTAGAAAATAATAAAAGTTTTGTTCTCAGCAACTCAAGAAATGTTGTCATTTCATTCATTTGTATTGCCCATGCCTAAACTATGGCAAAAGGTCACCAGTTTGTAGCCCAGTAATCTAGCATGGATTTGATCTGCACAATCTGTACCCAGGTACTTTGCTGATTCTGTAAGAGGTCACAGAGGTCATTTTCATAAATAGCACTTTGATCACTGCCTTGAAACAAAAACATAGCATCAGTTGAAGTAGGCTCTCTCATTCATTAAGCAATGACAGTCATGGCAGAAGGATGCAATGATTTCTCTCTGGGATGGATCCTTGGCCAGAAGTGCCATTTGGACCACTTAGTTAGAAAAATTGGTCTAATACAGATTAGGGACTTGCGGGATGACGACAAAAATCTCTTGGCAAGCTGTACTTGTATTCCAATTGAAAGACTGGACCCTGAAACTGGAACCGTTTGCCATTATCATTATGCAGTTTTTGTAACTCACTTCAAAGCTCGAAAAACATGCTGCGATCCATTTAATTTTCACAAGAGACCTGTTTGAGGTAAGTGCTCATTCGGTATAAATTTGGTAGAAATAGTAGCACAGTTGCCATAGTTTTGCAATATCCCAATAGATACTACCATATACTCTGTACATGGCGATACTGTTTTCACAAAATATCTATTTTACATGCTGGAGGATTACATCAAAAGAAAGCAGAACACCTCTCTAATGTTTTCATATTATAGAGTTGAAGTGATGATGCATAAAACAAATTCCTTTTTGATATCAGGTGGCAGCATTGAGACAAGGGGGGGCCCAAAGTTCAGTACCCCCAAAAAATGGTTTTCATCCAATAGTTTCCAAACCATAGGAGCTATCATTTATTTGACTGCCGATTCAGAATCAGCATAAAAAATTACATAAACAGCCAATTTTTGTGCCAACAGGTGCTATAGTTTTTGATTTATTGCGAAACAGGGGTTTGAAAAAAGTGTGCGGCACGTCGCGACGCAAGTAAGAGGCGAGTTTTAAAATGGCTGCCATTTTGTAACCAGTTGGAGTTCGCAGCAAAAATTTTGAGATTTTTGTCCATGTACATAAAGCAACTGTTGGAGCAAAAATCAAGTAAATTTGTGACAGGGTGGTGTCACCCCCTGGTCCATTTGAGCTGGAATGGCTCAGGTGTATTACAACGAAGACGGCAGTTGAACAGCCCAAAGCAGAACCACGCTTAACGCCAAGTGAAAGTGTTTGTTAGTGGTTACCAAGCAGGAATTTCGAAATCCCAAATCTCCCAAATGGTTTCTGCTTCATTCCAGTAAGCCAACTGAAGTTAACCAAATAACATATGTGGGTTCAAATGCTCATTTGTTTTGGATTCAAATGCTTTCATCCCCCACCCAATTCAATCCAATGAAATTTTACTTGTATGGTGCTTATTATGGAAGGATTATCATAAAGATGCTTATTGGCCAGCAACAGGGCAGATGTCAGGTTCAAATCACCAAAATAGCCAATTTGTTGAGAACAGAAGCACAATAACAGTGAAAAGAAAGTTTGTACTCCATTGCTTTTGCCTGGTGCCATTTGAGCCTTCTGGAGGAGCAGATGGGCGGGGTTTACACTTTTGGGAATACTTCATTTGTTCCAATACACCAGGCATGCTAAGTCAAACACAGAGAAAGCACAAGAAATCAAAACAAAGACCATTCAAACCGTAATCTGAAAGTTACAGATGTGTCAAAAATGCAATTATGAGCAACAAACCATGACAATTAATTAAGTGCTTATTACAACACCCACGCTCTCCATCTGAGGTTAAAAAGATGCAAATTTCACGGCCAGAAATATAAACAAGCCACAAAAGTTTCAGCAGGGTCGCGTGGCGAGCGATCGAGTACTGAGCACGCTCAGCTGTCTCTCCAGTGGATAGGCACTAAATTAAGGGTGCAAGATATAAACAGGCAGTCGTCCTGGGGACCAAACAAACAGATTTGCTCCCCCAGCCAACCGACACAGACGCACAAAGACCTGAAAACACAGACGGACAGGTAAGGGCACACCTGGGTGCGCATGCAGACACATGAATGCACGCACACACAGGCTCTGGTTTGCTCAAACAAACTACTTGTTGCTGGACCTAACACTGTACGCTGCGTTCAGTAAAAACACGATACCTGACTGGATTATATGTCACTTATATCTTAGCTAGCTTGGGTAACAGTACAGGTGTTCTAACATAAGATTTTATTATTATTATTAGTATTACTATTATTGACCCACACATACTAACACATACTAAAGGGAAATTAAGAATCACCAATTAGCCTGACATGTATGTTCTTGGAACCCAAGGCCCAAGCCAGATTCAAACCGTCCCACAACCTTCTTGATATAAAAGGACAACACCATGTTGTCCATGCAGATATGGCTACAACATAATCCCAATGCACCACTTCAAATTCAGCGCAAAAGAAACTGCACACAGCAAACAAAACTCACAAGTAAAATTAATCGATGGACGGTCAAATCAAGAGGAGGCCAATCTCACCCAAAAAAGGGCCGGAGTGGGTGCAGGTTTTTTTTAAATTATGGTAAAGTCATGGAAAATATGAATATTTGATTGAACTTATCAAGCCATTACTGACTGACAACCAAGACCGATTCATTTGTTGAATTGGGTGCTGCAGTGGTTTTGAGTTAAACTGGGCACCCATTAACCTGCCCTTTTCCACAGAAGACTGGTCACCCTTGATTTACACTGTAGAGTTCAAAGGTAAAAACGTGTCGCAGAAAGAGCTGGTCACAACAATTGCTACTAATGACTAATCAAGTGCAGCCATGCGTTCACTGAGAAAACAGAGCCCAAAACTACATTTCCCATCATTGGCTTCTGACACAGAGGCACGGCTGACAAGAATGGAGTAATGATTGGGCATTGGGCACCTTATGCTTCATGACAGCCAGATTCCAGCCTCCTGAGGAATTAACACACAGCAGCTGCTGCACCCCCCCACCCCACACACACACACACACACACACACACACACACACACACAAACATGATCGCAAGTACAAATCATACGAGATCCGTGACATGTTTTTGAGCAAAAGGTACACTACTCCGTATTGAACAAGCCACTGGGCATTTTTTAGCTTTAGATTTCAATGAATAAAGCATCCACGCGTTTCCCCAGTTCTGTTCAGGTTGCCAGCGTGAGGCACGTTTTGTGCCAATGAACTCTCTGACTTCTCTCCAGGAGGAGATGCTGGCAGCAAGAAAACCGGACAGAGGTTTCTCACTGGAAATGCGCCAACGTCCGAACCCCACCTGAAGCAAAGGACTGACTGCAGCATTCTCAAATCAGAAAATAGCGCGTCTACCTCATTCCACACCCCCTCCCACCCTCACAACCCATCCAGATTTTCATTAATTTTTTCCTGCAGCAGTACAAAGTCCAGGTTTCACCTCAGTGCAGCTCAAATTGTGCATGTGTCCAAATACTAGTACCCTAAATATCCAAATTTTGAAGGTCAACCCCCAAAGTACAATTCAATGTGGCACGCGTAGGACAATATTCATGCCCAACAGCCTTAGTGTGCTATGAGGAATTTTTGTGCGTCACATTACAGGCATAGCTTTAGAATGCTGTTCGCTTCGACATAGTTCTTCTGAGCTGATAAGCAGCGCCTGAACTGGTCTTAAATTTGTCATCATCACTACTATTTATGCATTTATTTTCATAATTTACAGCAATGCCGGAAATTCAGCAATAACAACCCAAACGGTCAGTCGACAAGCCCGCCTTCTATGGTGCTTCACCTCCGTGCATCACGGTCGGCCATGTTTGTGGGAGTACCAGACTGCAGGCATCGTGGGAAAGAAGCGGCCCCACACCATGTTTGGTGTCTCAGGGTCAGTGTGACATCCAGAGCGAACGGGTCCAATGCAAGTTCACCTTCCTAAATCAACACATCCTCCTCTCCACCAGGATTCCCAGGTCAGCATGACTCCATGTACCACAGTCGTCAAAATTTGGTCAGACTAGCCCAGGATTGTCCACACTGATATCAAGGGGCTGCTCGCGTTTTATTATGGAACCCACCTACCTTCTCGCAAAGACATGCCTTTACAGAGTATTCAAGCGCTAGGATTGGCCAGCTGATCAAGTGCTAGGATTCCAATCCTAGAGCTAAATGGCTGGATAATCCTGGCACTTGGATGACTGGCCAATCCTAGCGCTTAAATACTCTGGAGGGGGTGTGTCTTAGCGCGAACGTAGGTGGGTTCCATACTAACGCGGGCTGCTCGCACGCAAATGTTTAGTCCACTGCTGGAGCACCTGCATAATGGCGACTTCCCTGAATATTAGACTTATTTCTCATGCTGATAATATGATGGGTAACTGACTGGTTTTAGGGTTCACCAAAGGGGCAAAACCTGGGCTTCATTTCCATAGCTCGCCATCTGGATAGAGATGCTCCGATCCGACCGTTTCAGCCCCAATACCGAAAACAATACCTGAGCTTGGGGTAACAGCTGACACCGAGTACCGATCTGATACCAGTGTTTAATTAATACGCTGCATGTCTCACTGCGTGGAATAAACCGGGACCATTCTTTTATGTGTAAGGCAATAGCAGGCTTAACTTAAACACTGCCTCCCTCACTTTGTGAAATATTACATATCAATACATAGATATAGATGTACCAAATTGCTATTCATTGAAATAATGGTATCCAATGCCACACTGGTCCATTGTCACCGACTCCAAATCAAGCCATTTGAGTCAGTATATCAGTAATGGTGTGAGTGCATCCAATGCAGGTCTTGCTGAGTACATGCTCAATAGTTTCACTGAGATTGGTTCCACTAAAACCTTTTCATTTGCCGTTTCAAATACAAGAATTGTCGAGGACTGGAGTAAGAGCAGTGTTGAGTTTGAAGTTGTTTGGCGGAGCGGTTCTAGAGCAATCAAGAAAACTGCAAGCATTAATATCACTCAAGCAGGAATTGAACAGACACTGGACGAGCATGCCCTAATGCATCAGCGGCAGTGGAAGCAGAAGGGATCTGGGACCTTTGGAAAGGTAAAAGGTGTTAACTGGTGTTCTGAATCCCACCTGCATCAGGCCAGGACTACAACACACCTGTCCGTCCTTGAACCCTGTCCTGCCAAATGGATGGAAACCACAGCAACATCAAAGGTTCCGCCACCATTACATAACATACACAAATACTTTACTTCAACATGACAGATTTTGAGGTCACCCCCTAACTGCAGGAGGGCAGACGGGCAAAATTAGCCAAATAATATACTACAACTGACCACCAACTGCACCACAATTAACCCAAAATACAGTCACATGGTATGCATCTAATATGGCCCACAGAAATGTATCAAACAGTGAGAGCTGCCTCGACAAACTATATCAGGTGACTCAAGTGATGGTAAGCAAGACTGCCAATAAGAGAGGAAGAATCAGACGGGAATAAATTTCTCAGTCACAGATTTGCAAAACATGATTTCAATCGAACAGTTGGCCGTTTATATTTGGATAGAAACCCAGAGTCCAACATAACTTTCACTGGCCCGATTCAGCAGACCGTTGGTTGACTCCTGCCGGTAAATAAGCCAGTCACTGGACCTAAATTAATTGCCAAGAGAGCCAGTAAGAAAAAAAAAACTTATTCCGTTAAACTCCGACATGCCATACTCAACAAGAGCAAGAGAGTGCCTTGTCCGCAACAAGGCCGCAATATTGGAATCCAAATTCTAGAAAAACAGTCTCATCATGTTTTGTGCTTTGATGTTATTACAAGCAAGAGGTCTAAATGCAAATCACGAAAGAGTCTTTGATTTATTTTCCGCCTTGTTCAAGGCTACACGTGAGAGCCGGATGTAGCCGGATAGAAACAGGCAGATTTCTTTGCATAATCAGTAAGCATTTTATCCTCCGTTCCATGGGGGTTAATGTAGTTTGGTACATGGTGTAGCCTAGTCTCAAGCTTTACAACGATAAATGACAACCTAACACCGTTGCACAAGCGCTACCCGCTTTGCTTAAAATAAAAACTGTTAAAAATGCATCAATTTTATCTTGTAATTGTCGACTGAACCGAACTCAGTGGCCTTAAGAATCAAAGTGTTAACAGCGAGTATGAACACAGGTTAGTATGCGGCTAGCGAGAACAAGGCGAGGTCAAGTGTACACAATGCAAACCGTTTACATAGCATTTACAGTCGTGTAATTATACACTTGATGAAGTGGAGCAAAACCCAATACAATAACGTTACACGTAATCAAGCCAATAGGAGAGGCGTCGCGTGTGTCGAGAAACCCAAGTTCATCAAAGGCAACGGAACACGAGTGAAATAATTAACCGTTAATCTCGGCAAACAATCCGCCCGGCCCAAGTTTCAGTTTATGATATAATTTTGACAGAAGAAATGCGAAGAGGTTCGCCGTACCGAAGTATATTCCCCCAGGCAAGCCACATAATGGCTGTCACTATGCACCAAAATATTTACAACGGATGACCCCATTCTCGATCCTTCCTCAACACAAAACAATGTCACCAACGGCGAGCTAACACGCCTGTTCCGTAAGCAACCAACAAGCAATGCATCCAGCAAATACATTGCATTTTTATCTGCAGTGGATATTAGCAAAACAGCATGCAATGAGCGATGAGAATTTTTAAAGCCTTCCGTCGACACACAAGGAAGAGATGCCAGGGCCACCAGGCGCTGACACGTGCTGCGGCCAGAGTCCCAAGCATAATAACAATAACACACTAAACACACACATTTCAAAGCACTTACATTCGCGGTAGATGCAGAGGAGGTGCCCCACGTCTCAGGAACACGCCGTCCACGAACACCCCGTTTTTTCCAAGGCATCGCAGATAGAAATCGCCGCCGCCCGCCCCGTCTTCTCCTGCCGTGAAAATTTCCAGATGCCGGCGGGATATGAAGCTCGAGTGTCCCATGCTCACGTCAACTGAGCCCTGCGACGAGTTCCGCCCGATAGTCACCGAGCGTTTCTTCATCAGGTATTCGAACTCTCGGCCCTCAAGCCGGGCAACCGCCGACCCGGACAGCCCGCTAACCACCGCCATCTTAAGGAACAAGGGGTCTATTTCACAAATGCTTGGTAAAGACACCGGAATGCAAACGCCTGAGCAGCGATTCTGAATAGGGGCGTTGATGGGCAAATCTCAAATTTAGGGAATCCAATTTTAAAAAGAAAAATTTAGAGGGGAACGTGCCTGGATCAGGGACAGCGGCTCCGACCCACCGCCGCAGCACCAAGAGAAAGGGAAGGAGAGCGAGCCAACCAAACAACGATTGAGGCTGATACCGAAAGAGTGACACATCTCCCGCTCCAATCACAGATCAGACTTCATCTGAAATTGTGAGGCAACGACCAATAGAAATTTAAAACCTGGCCTGGCTGATTCATCAAAGGTCGGTTGCACTGTGGTTTAACTCGCGAAATGAATGGTAAATTATAACATGTGGAGTGTACACTATTAACTGTTGCGGCGGAGAGGATTTTTTTTTCATGCAGCCTCCATCATTATAATCGGTCATTTTGTTCTATCCTATCTCAATATTCGAGCACTTTATTATACCCACATGTTGTCATGAAAATAGCCATCAGTTGGGCTGGGCTGAAAGGACGACGCATCGAAGTCGGTAACGTTAGTAGTTCATTCATTTTGAATAGACTGAAACGGCACGGCTCAAGGTTAATTTATCTAGGTTAGGATATGATTGGACCATTTGACATCCCAGATACCTTAATCATCGTCGGGCGTCAATTATGATCGTCTGAGTCAGTTAAGGTTATGTTGGATTTGTGAGATTCAATGCACATTTGACAATGAAAAGCCACGTGTGACAATCGAATAAAATATTCATCCACATCCTTGGAGACGACTGCGTTTTAAAGAAATTTCCCCGGCAAGGAAAACGAACATCATTCACATGTCAAATGTACTCGTTCAGCAGTGGTATAGTCAACTTGCAATACCTTTAAAACACTAACATACCGACGCATTTGCTATCAGTAAGGTTGATCGTACCTGGCTGGGCACTGCAACGTGAGGCAGACTGAGTGGACCAAATATAAAAGCCAGGTCCAGGGCTTTCAGCTCGTGTTTTCGGTACAACACAAATGTTTGCGGCAGGCAGCTGGCATTCCGATTGTCGCTAATACCCAGAATGCTTTTAGGGTGATAGACATGTTATGTTATGGAGGTCACATTTCGCAGAGCTGGCGTTAAAACCAGTAATTAAAAATACATTTAATGTCACTTTTGCACCGAATTCCGATCCTCAATGCGAAACGGGACATTTATCACAGCTTTGCTAGAGCCGTGAATCAGTTTTCCGTACTGTACTACTTGTACTTCATGGGGCATTCTTGCGCATGAAGACATGTGCTTGCAGGTTGACGTCATCACATGAGTCTAGTCTATTGCTTTACACCAACGGGAACTGTTTGTAAACATTGAGATAGGCGCTGGCACAGCCACTGCAATGCTCGCTAATGACTACCAGAATCCCTGAAATTGTGCCATCCTACTCAAAAATAACAGCATATCTTTTTATGCTAAACAAACTTTTAGACTAATTCATACAGCCATAGGCCATTTTGACGACAATTCAGAACTATACGCTTTATGATTCTAACAGCGATAATCCCGATACTACAACTCATAGGCCTAGAAAGATTTGGGACGCGTGTAAAATGCGCTTGAAACAGAAAAGGTTGATTTCTGAATTTACTTTAACCTATAATTCGTCGCAGACTGTATGAAGACAAGATATTTTACATTTTGTCTGGCAAACTTAATTTTATTTGTAAATATACATCCATTCCTGCCGATCATATTGCGACACATTCGGAAAGCAGGGAAGGGGGCAAGTCAGGACAAGTAATGAGATAATAAATATGAATGCTGATGTGATTTGAAACAGCTGATGTCAGCAGGTGATTGTAATCATGATTTGACACAAAAGCTGCAGGCAGGAAAGGGCTCATCCTCCGGGAGCAAAGATGGGTTGAGATTGCTAAGGACATGTCCTGTTTTCCTATCATTCCAGCCCACTTTCATAAACTTGCCCAAAGTTCTTCCAATTTTGAGTTAGAATGAGCAATACATGTTGAAAGATCATATTTTGACTTTTTTCGTCTCTTACAAAGTGTTGATAAAGAATGAGAGACAGTGAAAGGCACCCCTTTTTAGCAGATCTCATGTCAGTTGAAACTCTCCAAATAAACCTCATTAGAATTACCCCATTTTCTTACCTATTATTGCAATAACGTATCCAAAACTCACATGGCAATATCTACAAATAATAAACAATGAAAAATAGGCAAAAGTATCACATTTTATTACATGACTTCTGACCTAGATACAGTTAACAGCAGCCTACATTACTATCAGAAGTAACTTCATCATGCACTTTCAAAGTTAAAAACATCAGCCTTCCCCTCTTCTAGGATTCTATTGCTTGAAATAACATTTTCGATATGATAAGTATGTACAACATATATCCAAGATTAGAATCCTGGAGGAGGGCAGGTTAGAATACAGGAGTAAGAAATCTTGATAGTTTTAATGATATACAAAATATTCACAGTAATAATGATGACCTAAGAATTTTTCAGACTTATTAAAATGAAATATTGGCATGTTGGGATAAAAAAATTTACAGTATATACCATTCTCTGATGTCTTTATTATTATGTCTGACAATTCTTGGAATAAATAAGAAATTATATATTTATCTTCATACAAATCTATTACCGTTATACTAAAACTTTATTTTTTGGGTCATTTTCATAATTTTCTCTTCAGTTTGTGACTTCAATCACAGAAAAGCTAAATCATAGGCCTACCAAAAACTTGTTTTTTAAAAGACAAACCAGCACTACACAGTGTTGTTCAGTAGCTGGAGCCATCAAACACCAAGAATGACCTTTCACCTTGACACCAAGGATGACTCCTTTACCCTGATCCCAAGGATGATTTTACTATGACACCAATCATGGTTAAAGGATTAATGGTTTTTGAGTTATTAAGCTCACAAGAAAACTGAAGACAGACTCACATACATACAAACATTTTCACATATACAAGCCCTGCTGCGCTGTTATGCAGGGAAATCTTTTTTTTTAACCACGAATAGATAATATTCCAACATATAAACATATATACAGATGAGAAACTGAAAGTGGGCTGAAATGATAGGAAAACAGGACGTGTCCTTTGCCCTCAAATGCCCCGTTAAATCATTGAAAGGTTTCAAAACAATGTTTATCTAAGAGAAGAAAAGGATTTGGATATGGATCCCTCTTCAGAGAATAACATAATTAAAAGATTCCTGGAATTTGGAGAAATTTCTATGCATTAAGGGCAAGGGCACAAGCCTAAACTGAATATCCACCATCTCCAATCTTTCGAGCAGCACGGCATCAAGAACTGATATTTATGTATAAGTGATATAATGGTATGGGCTCAGGATTACATTGGAAAACTTTTTTTCAAGTGAGACAGCACATAATTACATCAGCAAATGCCAGTTAAAACGTCATTGTGCCAAAAGGAAGCCTTATTTTAATTGTCAAAAACTTCTGTGGGCTTGGTGGCATTTGCCATAGTCCCTCACGCAGTGGAAACTTGTGTTGTGGTCAAACTTGATATTTCAGGTCTTTTTCTGTTAGAAATGGATGCTGTGTGCCCTGGGCCAAAGAAGAAACGGACCATCCCAGGGCTGCGTTTCTCAAAAGCATGGTTGCTAACTAAACTAGCAACTTGCATAGTTCGTCCATTCACAGTCAATGGTCCCAACTATGTAAGTTAGCATCTGTGATTTCGGGCAATGCAACCCCAGACTGTTACCAGCAGCAAGTCCTAAAACCACACTCTGCCATGGCATGGGGTTGTATCAGTCCCGGGGCCTTGGCAAGAGTAAATTACACTTCTGTGACAACATCGTCAATGCTGAAGAGTATGCTGAGATTTTGGAGCAACATACACTGCCTTCAAAACGACATTTTTTCCAGGGACGCCCATGCACATTTCTACAAGACCATGCAAAACCACATTCTGCAGGCATGACAAAGGTATGACTGCGCAAGACAAGGGTGCAGGCAGCTTACAGTCCCAACTTGTCCCCAATGGAGAGCCTGTAGCACATTTGGAAGTGTAAAATGCAGCAACAAAGACCCCGTTCTATTGCACACATTAAAAACCCTTAAAACCAACAGATGCAGATATAGGTACGCCTAATCTAGCTGTTTTTTTCAGTCCTGTGGAACTTCAGGCTTATTTTAAATTCTAGGTGAGATCCCTCAGTTTCCAACCATCCAAAATATGTGCAGCCGAGTCACAGGGAAATGTGTATAAAATGATGGTCAAGATCTTGATATTTTTCATTTTATGTAATGTTGTGGCCATAAAAACATGGCGTCCTGGGTTTGAATATTTCCCTCAATATAAGTCTGATGCAGCTTCAATGAGGCGCAGCAACCTGCAGACACAGAATATGCATGTGAAATTGTCCTACATTATGAAAAATAATGCTATTTCTGACTTTGTATGTAATTAGATGAACTTAAGTGGAAAAATTAGGGTTTAAAGGGTTAAGACTTGTTTGCAGAAAGAATGGGACAAAATTAAAGCTGAAAAAAATCGCTTAGTGCCTTACTCCCTCAACGATTATCAAGTGTTGTGAAAAGGAATAGGACCATAATGATGTGATGAGTATTTTACTGACCCAACTGTTTGGATACATTGCAAGAATCAAAATTGAATTATGCATTTATTTTGAAAAATTAATAAAATTCCTGTGGTGAAACATCCAATAATGTGCTGTTATATTGTGTTCATCAGGTCAACGATAATTTACAAATCACTACCTTCAGTGTTTATTTTAATTTAACATACCATCCCAGCTTTTTCTGATTTGGGGTTGTAATTTAATCTGAAATGGCTTGAATTAAGTATTACGAAATTTGAGTGATGAAGCATGATTTGAAAAAAAGTTGTCTGTTCAGGTAAGTACAGTTTCAGCAGATAATTCAACAACTATTTTTTAGTCATTCCAGTTTGACTTTATTAACTTCACATACATTTATCTTATATTGTAAGAGAAGAAGGAAAAAATCCCCTCAAAGAAACTGCAGAAAGAACAGCACATTGCAAGGAATGAAACCAAAAAGATAAAGCCTAATCTATATTATGGGCCAATTTAAAAAATGTTTTATAATTTAAAAAAATACATTAACTCCATGGCGTTAGGTATAAAAGTAAAATATGTATATATGTATTTTTTTTTGCACTTTTGCCTATTTAACAGTAGAATAATGCAATGTGAATAAAGGAATTTCTGCAGCTATATTGCAACATTATTTGGAAGAGATGTGCTACACAGTCACAATAATATCGAGGGCTGACTGCAATAAACAGTTATGTCCAGATGTTATATATTGGACATAACTGTTTATTGCAGTCATCCCTCGAACATGTATTTAATTACTGCAGAGGCACTGTTATTTTCTGGATCTGAAATGGAGTACAGCAAGAGACAAAGCGGGAATGCTAAAGATTTCATTATCCTGAAGCATCAATGTTTCCATCATCAATATCGTCGGCCTGCTGATAAAACCTCGTATCTCCAAATTTGATAAGAAAGAAAAACTCGTATGTCCACGATAATAACATAAACATTGCAAAATACAAAATACTTTCTTGGAAGAAAAACGGTCATCCTACCCTAACACAGCTCAACTGCATTCTTACATGCAAAATTAAACATTTTTTATACTCTCCTGTAAAGTTTATCATTTTGAGGATACGAGGTTTTATCAGCAGGCCGACGAATTGTGTTTTGCAGTGTCAATGGTGGCATACCACCATCTAGTGGACATTATTGAGAAGTGCAGTTAATGAGAGAACGCTTCGTTTCTACTTTTGAAGCAAAATTTTTACAGTATTCCCCTTTGAATAAGTAAAATAAGACCGAAGTAATAAATCAAAACAAAACAAGTATTCTAATTTTGCGGGTTTTTTTTTTTTCAAGAAAAGAGCCCCAACGTTGATTTCTGCCGAGGCAAAAAGTAATCATTGCATTTTTTGATAGTTCATGGTTTAAAATGGTGTTTGTCATGGAGCTGCTGTTTTTCAGCTGCTGTTTATGAGCTTGTTCGCTAAATTTCACTTGGCTGCCGGAAGTTTCCCGGATCTCAGACGTAGCTAATTAGTCATGGCAGGGATTGAGTCAGGACATTGTTGACAGCGAGAGGGACTCTCCTGAGAACTATCGTCACATGCTCAGAGTTCAGTTCGTGGAAGACCGGGTAATTTACCACAGAGTTTTTTCATTTACTGCGGAACAGGACCCATTGCAGGCTTGCAAGAATCCACAATACACCAAGCTTTACTAACCATTGATGTTATATCCATAAAAATATAAGTAAATATACCAATCACAAAAGGAAGTAGGCTAATACTGTTATGGCCCAGACCAGGAATCAAGCGCGAAGTCAGACGTCCAATCCAACCGGTAGTTTATTTACAGCAATATGGTAGAAGACGGGGATGGAACCCCGGATAATAAGACTTTGAGAGACAGTAAAGCACTGTTATTATTGGCTAAGCTGGGCAACAGTCCCCAGCCAGTGGCTTCCGGGAAGCTGCCAGATGTTTTGTTGGCTACTGCAGCACTGAACTGCTTTACAAGAGGAGGTGGTTTGAGAGGAATGTTCTTAAAAACTTCAGTTAATGAACAGGTTTAAGTAGAGTTAACTTGAACTCTGTCCCAATCCTGGACCCTGATTAGGATTGGAAGCTTGTTCGAATGAACTAAATGACAAGAAAGACTTCTAAGAGAGATGGCTATAATCAAAGTACTAGCTGCGTTAGACAAAGAAGTTTAACTAATAAACATACGACTGGGATTTCAGAACAAACACGACTTTACAATCCAGCAGCTTGCACATGAAGTAGAGGGCTTAAATACTTGTCACTTGGTCATTAGGAGACAACCGTGTGACGAGATTCAGCCGAGTGGGGAGAGATGCACAAGATGTAAACCAGTAATGACACACATACACCAAGTAGACACGCAAGCTGTTGAATTGTGAAGAGACACACAAAGGATTCACAGGAGGGTTGTGTGACAGTTACACAGACTAATTACCAAAAAATATATGTATTTAACGATAAACTGTGGCAACATGTTGGCGCAGTCTCTTGCCTCCCCAGTAAGAAGTCGGAGGGTATGTCTCTTCAGGTGCTGCTGGTTCCTTCTGCAGTCCATTCCTAAAAATTGCATTAATTAAGGGAGCTTTGTCACGATTACTGCCCATGCTCAGAACATACATCCTAAGACCGTGAATCTGCTTGACTGCAAGTCATAACCTGATACCATTCTTGCCAATCCGTCTTCGTTTTGCACAATATTTATATATTTTAGAGTCTGCGGTATGATGCTTTTTATAATAAAGAGCTTTCTATGAAAATCCGAGGATTCAAAGCACTCTTTTCTCGCTTTAGCTGAAGGATATACAGAATGTATGCTGGTGTGCCAACCGCCAGTAATCAAAGAAGAAGAAGAAGAAGGTGGTTTTTTTTTCTTCTTCTTGGATTTTTGCTGAAGGCAAATCAGATTACATTCTTTATATCCTTCAACTCAAGCAAGAAAATAGCGCTTTGAATCCTTGGATTTCCGCAGAAAACTCCTTAAAAAGTGTAATGCCTGAGTAACCAAAAAAAAAAAAAAAAAATTACAATGGAAAACGAAGACGGATTGGCAAGGATGGAATCAGATTCTGACCATGAAAGCAAAATCACTTTCTTAGGATGTAAATCCTGAGCATGTGCAGTAATTGAGACACAGCTCCTTTAATTTAATGTCAATGACACTGGATGCTACACACACTGCACAAACTGTCAGAGCATTTAAAATGATGGACGGTGAGCAGATATATTTATTATGCAATCATTCGTTAGGCCATTTTGTTCTCTGCGATTAAAGAATTGTACTTAATGGGCATATTGATTATGAATTAACAAAAATATGGAAATAGTTATAATGTGAGTTATTTTTTGGGAACACTTAACAATAATTCTCATGAACTCATGTTAATGAATGTGGCATTAATGTATTAACTAACGTACTTAAATACTGAAAGCATAAAAATAACACATCCTCATTTGTTAACAAAAATATGCATTCATTGATGATAAGTGAAACGTTCGCATAAACAAATAATTGAAGACCCTGATGCTAAATATACTGAAATAACAAAATGTCTATTTTTTGAAAAAACAGGTCAGAATAGATCCATAAAATCTGGTGATTGAAAACCCCCGTGCCAAGCAAACTAAAGTCACAAAATGTCCATTTCGAGAAAATGGAGAATATTGATTGTGGTAACTGTACAAGATGTCTTCCTATCCTTACTTCAAGGTGTGTGAAAATGTAACTTAAGTTCTGACAGCACTAGGCTCTTCAATTTAAATGTATAAAGATTAGGACTTTTTCCATTGCTGTTTGTAAACGCATCACTCAATTCTGGCGCCTCCACTCAACAACACCAGGAGCGCACACCCCCTGACTGTAATTTGAGCTGTGCTCTGAACTAGATTACACACCACCTGTAGCTAGCACTAACAAAGCTAATTTTAAAGCTCAAAATCACTTGTATTATGGTTCTACACCAATGTGGTATATGACATTGTCATACTAGTTCCTACAACATTATAAAAAATGCACTGCCAACAACAGCCATTTTAGCTATTGACTGTTAATGTATATACAACCCCAATTCCGAAATAGTTGGGACAAAGTGTAAATTGTGAATAAAATCAAAACGCAATGACTTTCAAATCACACCAGCCAGTATTTTATTCACAACAGAACAGATAACATAGCAAATGTTGAACCTGAAACATTTTACTATTTTATCCATAAAATGAGCTAATTTCAAATTTGATGGCTGCTACAGGTCTCAAAAAAGTTGGGACAGGGGCCTGTTTACCATGGTGTAGCATCCCCTCTTCTTTTCAACACAGAGTGGAGGCGTCTGGGCATTGAGGAGACAAGTTTCTTGAGTTTAGCCATTGGAATTTGAACCCACTCTTGTTTAAAACAGCCTTCCAGGTGCTGGAGAGGTTTGGGTCTCCTTTGACGGACTTTTCGTTTAATTATGCGCCAAATGTTCTCAATCGGCGAAAGATCAGGACTGCAGGCAGGCCAGTTCAGCACACAGACTCTTCTACTACGAAGCCATGCCGTTGTAATAGCTGCAGTATGTGGTTTTGCATTGTCCTGCTGAAATACACAAGGCCTTCCTTGGAATAGATGTTGTCTGGAGGGGAGCATATGTTGCTCTAAAACCTTTATATACATTTCAGCATTCATGGTACTTTTTAAAACATGCAAGTGTCCCACACCATATGCACTAATGCATCCCCATACCATCAGAGATGCTGGCTTTTGAACTGAACGCTGATAACAGGAGGGGTGGTCTTTCTCCTGTTTAGCCCGGAGGACATGATGCCCATGATTTCCAACAAGAATGTCAAATTTGGACTCGTCTGACCACAGAACATTTTGCTACAGTCCATTTTAAATGAGCCTTGGCCCACAGAACAAGGCGGTGCTTCTGGATCATGCTCAACAATGGCTTCCTTTTTACATAATAGAGTTTTAGGTGGCATCTGTGGATTGCACGACGGACTGTGTTTACAGACAGTGGGTTCTTGAAGTATTCCTGGGCCCATTTAGTAATGTCAATGACAGAATCATGCCAGTGAGTGATGCAGTGGCGTCTGAGGGCCTGAAGATCACGGGCATCCAGTAAAGGTCTTCGACCTTGTCCCTTACGCACAGAGATTTTTCCAGTTTCTCTGAATCTTTTGATGATGTTATGCACTGTCGATGATGAGACCTTCAAAGCCTTTGTAATTTGACATTGAGGAACATTGTTTTTAAAGTATTCCACATTTTTTTTTACGCAAGCCTTCACAGGTTGGAGAGCCTCTGGCCATCTTTACTTCTGAGAGACTCAGCCTCCCTAAGACATCCCTTTTATAGCCAATCATGATACACCCCTAATGCCAGTTAACTTAATTACTTGCTAGATGTTCTTTCAGCTGATTATCTTATATATATATTATATATTAATTGCTTTTTCAGCCCTTTTTTGCCTGTGTCCCAACTTTTTTGAGACCTGTTGCAGCCAGAAAATGTGAAATAAGCTCATTTTGTGGATAAAAATGTAAAATGTCTCAGCTTCAACATTTAAAATGTTATCTATGTTCTACTGTAAATAACAGATTGGCTCATGTGATCTGAAAGTCATTGCATTTTGATTTTATTCACAATTTACACTTCGTCCCAACTACTTCGGAATTGGGGTTGTATATACATTAACAGTCAATAGCTAAAATGGCTGTTGTTGGCAGTGCATTTTTTATAATGTTGTAGGAACTAGTATGACAATGTCATATACCGCATTGGTGTAGAACCATAATACGAGTGATTTTGAGCTTTAAAATTAGCTTTGTTAGTGCTAGCTATCGACACAACCCCTGAGCCTCCAACGATCAACTCACTACGGTTGAGACTGCCGCAATGCGCACGGCTTGTGCAATTGACAGAAAAATTATTCTTAGATCAAACCTAGCATCACATGCCCCGAGGGTTATTTTCTCAAAAAGAGTTGTTTTCATTGGTTGATGGTGAGACATAGTATGTAAGTCCACTGTTTTTACGCAAGTAACACTGCAAACTGGCTGGTATTTTTTGAATGTAACTTTTGTTGTAATGGACAAGCAGATAGCCTACTTTAGAAAGCTAGCTAAGCTAACCGCTGACAATTACCCGTCAAACACAAAACAGGTCAACTCCACGTCACTCTTCCTCCCCGTCCTCTCCGTTAGAGTTCGCCAGCGGGTGAAAGCCAACCCCAGATTTAAGCTGCTTTCACACCGGACGCGAAACGAATTTTTCGCACGACAGATTACATTCAAAGTCAATGCAAAGACTTTTGAATGTAGTCTTTGCGTTTTGAAAAATTTGTCTTCTTCGTCCGTGTGAAAGCGTTTAAAGCTCTCGATTTGGAACGAGCTCTGTCTGCCTGGCCTTTCGCCCAGCTATGTTCTTTTTTTCTGCACAGTGTATTCCATTTTGCATTTTGGGACAAATTGTTTTGGCTGGACGACTAGATCAGAGCATCTCCGAAGCGGGCAGTACCTACCGACAGAGATCCGAGAAGGGACGAACCAGAGACCGGTGACTGGGTGTTGGGCGGCTATGGTTCTTTGACTCCCAAGGCTATCCCGTCTGGTCCAAGGCGACAAAAGGGCTAATATGGGAAAGTCACAGAGAATTTCAATGATGATTATGGGAGAAACATGCCTCAACACACAGCACATTGCACCCTGCTGCATATGGGTATTTGTAGCCACAGACCAGTCAGAGCGCCCATTCTTACCCCCGTCCAATATCAAAGTATCTACAACAGGCACAAAAGCGTCAGAACTGGACCTTGGAGCAAGAGAACGAGGTCGTCTGGTTTGATTACTCTTGATTACCTGTGGAAGAGATGGCACCAGCATGCACTGTGTGAAGGGGACAAGCCAGTGGAGGGTGTGTGAAGCTCTGGGAAATGTTCTGCTTGGAAACACTGATCTGTACACAAACAGCTCACAAATTAATAAAAAAATAAAAAATCCATTTATAGCTTGAGGCGTTGGGCCGACAGAAGCTGTCAGATCAGCTTCAATTCACCTTGGCATAAAGTCTACAGTACAAGTCTAAAATTTCACTGGAGGAATTAAATACCTTTGTTCCACAAGATCAGGCAACATTACAGGAATTCACCCCAAAAAAATCAAGAGCAATTTCTCTTTTATCAGCAGGAACATATACTAACGAGGGAGAGATGATGAGTAGGGTGCCAAGACAACTCACAAGAACAGAAAACGGCGTAGCTATCTAGATGAAAAAAACAAAGAATGAATTTATTGCAATATCACCATTTTCGCGGAGCAATAAATATAAAAAAACATTGCTGGCCGCGGAGTGGAGTGTACATCTCGTCTGAGCGGAGTGAAATGTAGGAAGAGCGGAAGTAGCTTGACAAGCACTCAGAAGCTCCAGCGTGCTAATAGCATCTGAAAGCTTTTACTGGCCACTCCGAGCGTCTCCACCGATGCGCTAATGCAGCCGCAGAGCCCGACCTCATCGTTCCCCAGGGCAACCGTGGCCCCGCCCACTCCGCACCGCGACTGCAGGAGAAATATCTCACGGCTTAAGGATGATGACAATAAACATCCATTATTCATCAGCTATCACAGCCAGGGCCACAGCTATTGTGCCTATCGCAACCCCCGATAAAGCGCTGTAACGGACAGCATCGGTCTCGTCGGCAGGTAGATCACAGATAATTAACTGTGCAGAACTGTACGTCAGCATGCTCCCCAACCATTGGTTGTATGATTCAACTTCTACATTTTCCTTTACGAGTCCAATCGATTCATTATCTATCAACACATTCTCATCCCGACTTGGCCCACTGTGACGCTACCTTACCAAGCGTCCGTATACGCGGAAAAATGAGGCTTTTGGCCTTGGGTTTGGGTTTGGGTTAAAGGTCAGGAGTTAGGAAGTAGGGTTCGTTTTAAATTGGTGTCAAATAGGGACTCCAGAAGCATTCTTTTTCGTCGTATACTCTATCGTCGCTTGGTCAGGTCGTGTCATTATATGACGAGTCGGGATGAAACCGGGCTCTATCTATCCCTGTAAATTCCTGGTCAGAATGGACAGGGTGGGTCTATAGGTGGGGTACAGTTCCCCATTCCATCTTGTGAGCACACATCATTCACTCACACACTCGAACCTATGCCTAATTTATAACCTCGCTTTAACCTAGCTTGCGTGTCTTTGAGCAGTGAGAGGAAACCAGAGCACACGAAAGTAACCCACGCAAGCACAGGAAAAACTCTCGCTGCTGAAAGGACCCAGGCCAGATTCGAACCCTCAACCTTCTTGCTGTGATGTAACTGTGATGTAACATCCTTTGGCTCATTTCACCTCATTTTTGTGCCTTTTCTGCAACCGTTGCCCAGCAACCACCCCCTTTCCCTGAGTCAAACCAATACGTCTAACATTATTACTGAGGATAAAAACCCTAGTTGCGCAGACAACACATATGGAAAAAGCTAAAAGAAAAAAAGTTCAATTTTCACGATATACATTTTTGTATTCATTTTGAGAAACATCTCCAGGACATTTACGGTCTCCTTACATCCCATAATACCTCAGTGAGCAACATTGAGTTGCTAACATAGTGAATATGCACACTTCCACACAAGATTGCAAGGAATTAGTTGGATGCTAAAATTTTTTTAACAGCAATTTGTTTTACTTTGTCTCAGGATAGCATACTGAAATCAGAGTTATTAATGCTGTGAAATTTGGCTAATCAATCTATGGGTAAATGCTTACAACACTGTGACTGGTTTTATTTTTTAAGACCAAATTAATTGATAGAGGTGGAGGATGAAACAGATTGAAATGATTTAAAAGAGAAAGTTATACGTATATCCTGCAGAAACATAATATGAACGCACAACACTCAACAAAATGTAATGGGACATGGAAAAATAATGCCACCATTACCCACGCAACAATAATATTGTTTATGTATAGCCTAATGATTGCACACTTCATTTTATCTTTACACTTGCTGAGAACTGAATGTGGTATCCAGTACAGGCTATGAATGGGATTTTAACTTTGACCAGTTCTTCAGATTATCTACTGTGACTGGGAACTGAGTATGTTTCCAGAAAGTCGGCGCTAACTTGGAAAGTTGTTCTTTTTCTTTTCATCCAAAAGCACTGCAGAGCAAAAAATCTTACATTTCAAGAGTGTGCATTTTTTTGATCTTATAAGCCCCAATATAATTCATTTTCATTTAATATTTAACATTGTTTTGTTGGGCCAATAACGGTTTTGCTCGAGGCCAGACCCCAGACGAGCAGCAAATATAAATGTCCAAGTAAACAAACACAGGCAAGAAAAGAGAGAATTCCATGTTAAACCAGGCCACTCAAACTAATTCAAACGGTTTTCCCGCACTTTTTGAAGGTCAACTATCTGTCGCTGGCACAGCAGCCTAAATTTAAATTACCTTTCAGTTTCACAAAGAGCTTAATCAGTATTTTACCAGCATTAACGACAGATCAAGCTGCTGCAATGACCCTGTAAAAAATAAAACAATATCCATAGGCCTATCTCAACAGGTCGGGGGGGGCTGCGTACATAATTTTACTGAAACGACGCGGGCACTGTTACTCATTCCACATTTCACGTTGAAGTAGCCTAATGAATAGTGTAATCAAACCTAAGACGCCAGCACGAGAGCATAGGCTATATTTGATGTACAAAAATGCAAAAAATAATAACTTTCTCGTGTTTCGAAATGGAAGCTTCCGCAACGCAGAGGGCAGCGCGATAGCTAGGCACAGAGCCATCTACCGCTCTGGCTAGGTACCCTCGGTGTCTACTGCCAGGAAGACGGGAGAGAGAAGAAGGCGATGCGTGTCCCACGATGGATTAATAATTAATCGCTAATCGTCTTCTGACTTTGACTCGACTTAAAAATCAATAACAATCTCAATGAATTACGGCCTACAATGTAAACAACATAACCGTAATAATGAGTCGTGCAAAAAAAAAAAAAAAAAAAAAAGTGAATATCAATCGATCTCAGTAAGAAAATTAATAACAGATATGTGTATAATTAATCTGTGTATGTAATGTAGAAAGCATATGTGCTCGTATGTGCATGTGTTCAAGTGATGTAGAAAATCAGGAAAAGCACATTTTAAAATCAATTTACCATCATTGTAATGGCTTTTATACTGACATATTGATGTATTCAATATCTCCAATAGGACTTTTCAGATGAATGAACTCTGTATATTTTTGTATTTTCAAAGTCCAAAACCTGATTTTTCACCAGAAGGTTTGCAGGCAGCACAGCTAAGATATGAGCAGGGGAAATGGGCTTGGAAATGGAGTTTGAAATCAGATTTGCCTAAATGCGAGATAATATTAAATTGGCTTTTAAGGAAATTATGTTCATCATCGGTTATTGGTTCCTTTCCTTGCTGATGAGATTAGGGCAACAGAATGATGCTTCTCCCGTTATTGTTATGTCCCCAGGATGTAACATTTTGGCTTATTCATAATATTAGTGACACAATTGAATTAAATTCTGATTATTTCTGCCAGGTTTGTTCCATGACTGCACAAGTCCTTAAAACGGTCACTTCAGGCTCAACTGCATGAAAAGCAGAAGAAAGTCTAACCAAGAAAATGACAGAATAAGTAGGTTACCATTTGGTAAAACCGTGGAAACATGGTTCAGAAAACTAACAATTTATTGGGAAAGCAAACAAAACCTGTTTTGTCTCATGTTTATGTTATTAAGTTCAAGGAAAGTCTCCTGAGAGAACTTAAAACACCCAGTGTTCAGCAACCTATTTTGGAGTTTGTGGATTTTCTCAACGTCTAATTTGGTCTGTTAGTGCCTGAAATGACTTTCAATGCAGAAAAGTTAACGTATTATGTCCGAGGGCATTTTATTCTTCAAGGCACGCAGGGATATTTCTGTCAACTTGTAGTGTAAGAGAGTAAATAGCTGCTTTAAATAGCTGCACCTAATTAAGACAAATCAACAGCTTGCTATGATTGCAAATATGGCTGGAACTAAAAATGGTACACACCAGGGAGCCCCAGGATCGACACTGAGAACAACTGCTTCACATCGCTGCAGTTTCATTGACTTTCTACAGTACAAAAATATTTCTGAGTTCGGAATCTGCTTCACATGAGACCAGCATCCCTGCGGTCTTGTATAGCGTGTATGAAAGGTATGGAAGATGATCTGACCAATCACTTTCAAGACGTAAATCACATGTTTATCAGCTACAGGTCAATGACTCCTGACCTTATTCGCTAAACATTCTAATAATCCAAGTTCAACTGATTAAATAGGAATATGTGCAAAACAGCTGTCTCACTTCTCTGCCATCAAAATAGACATACTACCTACTGCCAACCTCAGTGCAGACTGCTTCTCGCGACAGACAGTTGAGTGTACTAAGTAAAAAGCCTGTAAAACAAACTCATCCAGTTTTCTTTACAAAATTACACAAAATTGTTTTGAGTCAGGAAACCAATTTGAGAGATTTAAAACATACCACAAGACAAATCGCTGAAGGGTCCAATCACAGTCTGAAAGATCATAGAAGAAGAAGTGGGTGCTTCTTAGTCAAAGGGCGAACACCATGCGACACAACTGCCCAACCCTTGGAAAATTGTAAGGAGGGAAAATCTGACATTTGGCATTGCATGTTCAGAAGATCACTGCAGAAGTTTTGGGTGTGACCACACAGAGTGACACCATTAAAATGTGCAAACAATCTGGGGATTTTACGCACATCTGTAGTTGACAACTGTCTCAGCTAGCGCACTCAAATTATGCAAGCAAGAGTAAGCAAGTAAGCTGTCTACAGCCCAGAGGTCTCATTTATAAATGGTGCGTAAGCATAGAAAAGATGCTTACACCTATTTCTTTGCAGATTTTGGATTTATGAAAAACAAACTTGACATTTAAAAACAATCAAAATTAATAAAATCATCCATATATAAAAAATTCCACGTTGATTCAGATCATTTAAAGAAAAATTGCACAGTTTAGCTTTTCCACAGTTTTATGAATCAGGATTTTGTTTTACGATATGCCATTTGTCCTTACTGTGTGTAAGCAATACTTTGGTTTGAAAACCACATACACTTATAGATAAGACCCCAGGTGATGATTCATGAGAGAATTTCCATGATCATGCTGGGAAGACTCCTGTCACTGCATATCCCAGCATGCATTGGGCGAGCGGCAAGACACAACTGCATTTGCTGATTCCAATTTCATTAATGAGCACCAGATGGTAGATGCAGCCTGCACTAATGCTTATGCTGCTAATGATGCTCTCTCAGAGTGAAGGGTGGAATCAGTGCTAATGCTCTAACAGAGCACATAGATGAATTAGCAGCTGGCCAGAGCCCACGCCCAGCAAAGCCAGTGGCTCCGAGATGCATCCACTGTCATTTTTCAACAGGCCACGTTCATTTCCTGTGTCCGCACTCATCCCCTCCCATATACAGTGGACACACTAATGCTGGACTTCAACTCTTGTGCAGAGCATCCAAAGACTCACTTATATACATACAGTGCTTAACAAATTTATTAGACCACCACCCAATGTAAGGTTTATGCCACAGCTGCCCTAAATTAACAGTGTTGGTAATTACCAAAATCACTTTTTATGTTTCTGTAATGGTTAATCCACCAGTATGCGCAAGCTCTTTAATTGAAATGATATTTTTTAATGCTAAAATATAATTATTGTTGTTATCCATGAATTTTCAAATTTACTGTTTTACAAAAAAGCAGAAAAATAGTTCAGCACATGATTATTTTTTCAATAAGACACCAAATAACAGTTATTTACTTGCATTTCTGAACATAAAAATTAGTTTTAGTGTTTGAATGCAAGAATGCAAGCTGTTGTCAAGGCCAAAGGAGGCCACACAAAATATTAAGTTTTTTTGGTTTTTATGCATGAATAAGGACTATTTAGTTGTTTCAGGTAATTATTTGCCAAAGAAATAACAATATAATTTTTATTTTTAAACAAGTTTTTGACAAATTTCTAAAATATTTGTGTTTTCTCGTTTTTATGATAGGTGGTCTAATAAATTTGTTTAGCACTGTAGATACACACACGCATTTCACAACATACGTGTGCACTCATACAGAATCCATATGTATTCATGCACAAACTTACACACGCAAACAAAAGGCACCAAAGGCCTGTAAACATGAAAAAGCTCACACATACAAAAACACTCAAACACACAGTCTGAATTCATGCACAGAGTTATACGTGAACATACACAAGCAAAAGCTTAAACATGAAAATATGCATACACAAGTTAACGCACACACAAACCCACACCACATTTGTGCAAAAGCTTGCACAAACAAAAATAAAAACGCACACAAACACGCACACTCTGCATTTGCGCAAAAACTCACACATACAAAAACACTGCACACACGCCATACATTTACGTAAAAGCTCACACACACAAACACACCCTGCATTTGAGCAAAAACTCACAAATACAAAAACCCTGCACACACACCATACATTTATACACACCGCACATTTGTGCAAAAGCTCACACATAGAAAAAACACAAACACACACATACCCTGCACACATGCAAAAACTCACTTACGTAAAAGCTCACACACACACACACACACACACACCCTGCATTTGTGCAAAAACTCACAAATACAAAAACCCTGCACACACACACACACACCATACATTTATACACACCGCACATTTGTGCAAAAGCTCACACAAAGAAAAAACACAAACACGCACATACCCTGCACACATGCAAAAACTCACACATACAATAACCAACGCAAATCTGCATACAGGCGGGGACATAAACGAGACCTGTAATCCTCGTTAGTCATGTTCTCTGGGCGCTGTTGCTAGGAGAGATGACAGCTCTTTAGTAACCTGGCTGACAGTGAGGATTTTAGCAGTCCCTCGGGAATATTCAATAATCCTGTGAGTGTAAACATGGCCTGACTCCTCCGCTGTGAGTACGCTTCAGCTAAAGCTCTGTTCCTGGAAGACGAGCTTCCACTGATCTCAGCTCTGACTCACAACAAAGAGATCAACCTGTAAACAGGATCAAAATGAGCAGAATTCGCTCGATACCAATAAAAGGTAGGTATGCAATCGTCAACCCCCAGTGCCTTCAAATAAGACACGCAAAGCGAAAGGAGTAGAGCACAGCCTCAATAGTACAGAATTCTATACTGTATTAACCACACTTAAGTATTCAAATTAAGAGTACTATTACAGTACAGAGCGATGTCTCACCTCTATTGCTTCCTCAATAAGTGGAAATGACTCATGTCTGAAGACTACAAATTAAACATTTCAATATTTCAAGTCATATTAGCCTAATGTGCAAAATGCAAGGATTTCCGCTTCAACAGAGCCTCGATTCATTAAGAGATCTAACTGCACTTATGATTATTTACTGTAATTGATTTTATCATTGATTCTATCTGATGTCATCTTAAGGGAGCAGGCTGGCAGAGAAACGTTAAGAGGCGCTCATCTGTGAGACGAGGACTGACATCCACATTACAGAGAAGGACTCAATGATAACGGCTGAGAACAGAGATTGGGGTGGCAAAATCGTCAAAATAACGGCCAAAATATCAGCTTTGTGAGGCTAACGAAAGTACTGTTTTTGTTCAGACAGTTTCACATATGAATTGATTCGGTTCTGAGGAGATCTTTAGACCTGGTTCCAGTGGTTATGAGCAGCTATAATGCCAACTGTCCGCCTGTACCAGTCAGAGAGCTTTGACTTGACTTGTGGCAACCGTTCCTTTTTCACTTCTGCAAGTTTCAAGCCTTTGGTACATGTCGTCATAATAATTTGACACAGTCCTCCTTGCAACCTCGAAGGTCCTCTATCATGTTACCAGGTCCACAGCCAATAAGTAATTACAAGCCATTTCAAAATCTGTTTGTGACATCACATGGTGAAGTGACCGCCCCAGGATGAGATGGAGTGATCAACTTCAGCCAACCAGTTCATCATTATTCTGGGTGAACCCTCCCTCTTATGATGTCACGAAAGACAGATGTGAAATGGCTTGTAGTGGCTAATTAGTTGTGCACCAGGTGAAACGATAGGGGGCCTTTAAACGCTTTTGGTTTCTTTGAGGTCAACGCGCCCGCTATTCGGCCACCAACTCTTTGTCCCCTTTGGAACTCCGTTAGCATGATCATTTTGCTTCAGAGATTTATCAAACAAAGTGCCTCCGGTTAGAGTTCCTCTAACCAGACCCGACGCAGCTATATAGCATAATAATAGCATTAACTTGAATAAGCTGAGTAAATTCTTCCGCAACTGCAGTTTTAAAACTTCAAAGTTAAAGCCATTTTTCAAAGGTGCTCTGATATTATCATCGACCCCATGCGTGTTTGTCTGAAAAGTACACAAAACATGTATAATGCTTCAAAGACCATTGTAATTTACCATTGCATTTTCACAAGAAGCACAACAATCCCACAAATCAACGTCTAAAATATACTGACATAACATAAAATATGATTCACATATATGACATAACATGAAATATGATCAGCACATATATGACATACAGTGAGGCATAATTCAATCACATATTTTCTTTTTTTTTTTTTTAATGTGAAATACTTAACTAATACATGGTAGGAAATTTCCAAGTAGGCAAAGCATTACAACTCCCAAAATTCACTTGGAAGGATGGATATGATCAGTTAAATGTCATAGCCAATTTTGTCATGTTCAAGGCCTTGCTTTAGGGCAGTGCTCACCAACCCAGTTCCTGGAGACCTCCCCAACTGTCCTGTAGGTTTTTGCACCTCACAGAAAAGCAAGGGATGCTGCTCAGCTGCTGATCCTGTTTAGTTGAGTCTCGTGTGCCAGAATGGATGCAACAAAAACCATCTTGATGGTAGACCTCCAGGATCAGGGTAGGGGAACTCTGCTTTAGGAGAACTTAATATGGACCTAGTCTACAAATAATTTTGAGTGAGGGCAGACAGGTTCCGAAAATTTGAGGAATTTGGTTCCCATCACTGAGATTTATCAGTTATTACAAATATTTAGCCCAGGAGGTGGAATTAATAGTGAAATAATCTGGCTGAGTATGTGGATGGCGCGAACACACTTCCTCCACTGATCTGTTGAAGGGAGAACAAGACAAGCTAAAAATGAAATCCACTTCTCCCTCAATTTATAGTTAAGTTATAACCCTGCGAGAACATCTCGAAGTATACTATGCATACCATAAAATAACACAAGTGTTAAATTACTGTCTGCTCAGATCTTCAGACTTAAGATTGTTCCAGGAAAACGCATACCATAAAATAACACAAGCGTTAAATTACTGTCTGCCCAGATCTTCAGACTTAAGATTGTTCCAGGAAAACGCATACCATAAAATAACACAAGTGTTAAATTACTGTCTGCTCAGATCTTCAGACTTAAGATTGTTTCAGGAAAACGCATTTCCTGTAATATGGCATCACATGACGTAGTGGTATGCGGAGTTTCAACGAAATTTGGCTGTCAATCATCAGTTCCCCTCCCATAAACGTAATTTTTACTTGCCTTCTAATCAAACGCGGGAAATTTTACGTTTCCCCTCCCTACGGAAACCCCAACAAATTTATTTATATGGCAAGTTGCGCTGTTCTAAGTTTTATTCAATGTGTCTTCAAAGAGAGTTTGTATCTTAACCCTAAAAAAAAATTGCAGGACTAGGGAGAGAGTGGGGGATGACTTTGGAACAAAGCTGCTGGATAGAAAGCTAATCACGGAGAGGGCCGATGCACGCATGCAGAGTAAAGCTGCTTTCACACCGGACGCAATGCAAAGACGCGAATAGACGCGTCAGATTGCATTCAAAGTTGAATGCAAAGTCGCGAATAAACGCGTCTTTGCATTCGGTGTGAAAGCAGCTTAATACAATTCTCTCGACGGTCTCGAACCGTTCAAGCGAAGCGTTAGACCTGCTAATGGCTAATTGCGGAGATGTCTCTGTGATGGCATCAGGATTAAGCATTAGAAGTTGGCATCGAAAACAAGACGAGACATCGGAAAAGTAATTCACAAATGTCTGTGCGCAGCAGGTTAAATATAAAGCTTACAAATATAATCTTCTCAAAAGATTTTTTATTGCAAACAGTGTACATTAATTATAATAAGGACTTTATGGAGAAACATTTTTTTTTAACAGAGACTTGGGAGAAAATACTTGATTAAATTAGTTAAAAGACACTATTTTTTTTTTTTTTACTCATTGGTGTTCCGGTTTAATTGTGAATCTGGTAACACTGGCCACTGCATTACTGGTCACAATAAATCCAGGAAGCCACGGCTGACAATAACCCATTACTGCAAGTGCCCACTGAGTCGCTAAAATGGCCGAAAGATGGACTGAAACATCACCTTTATTGTGTGGTTAGACGCATAATGGCCTCTGTTTCCTAAGAACAATTCCTCTTCATCCTCTCTCTTTTAAAAACATCCTGTGTCTTGTAGGTGGCATTCATTAGTGTTCATATAACACTTACATAACAACCAATAAGCACTTATTTTTCAGTAAAACCACTGAGAAACACTAAAAATACATTTCTCCCCTGAAATATGACTATCCCTTTCTCGACCATTGTAGAAAGTGATATTATTTGCATTTTTCATGTTATCAGTGTATATTAGTTTATTTTACATTCTCTCTCTTACCTTCCAGCATGCACGCCTGCACAGTGATTAATTTCTTGACATTCCTGGTCAAATATGCAATAACATACAGATGACACTGATGTTGGAAGACGAGACAAAAAGTGTTTCATGCCACATTACTGATTTACATTGTACATTTAAAATGCGATTTTCTTGCCCCTAAGTAATGGCAAATCCCTCTTACATCAGAGGAAATCTTCTCACAAAATGATTCCACAGCATTTTCAGTCCCAAAACGTCCTTTTGGGCTGTTTCAAACAGATTCTCAGAAAGATTAGCAGTATACTGCGAGCTTTGAATGCTATCAATCAATGCTATCACAGTCTTCCAAAACTCTCCCCTTCATTAGCACAGATCTGCACGAAAACCAGAGAGGGTAATGAAATGACGGCGCCTATGTTCGACACGATCTGGCAACTGCACAGGTCTCCTCGCGCTGCACAAGATGGACTCCATGAAACTGAACGAGGCCGTGCATTCCAAATTTTGGTGCAAGCCCCCATCGTCGACACGCCGTTGAGTCGTTTGGTCCATCAGCTTCTGCTGAGGTGCGTTACTTTGGTGTAGAAATACTTTGGCATAGAGAAACGGGGCTTAAACAGCTCCCCCTACTGGCTGAGAGCACACATGCATCACAGGTTGAATTGTGGTGGCTTGTAGTATGCAATCGGTCGCTTCATTGGCGGTTTCTGGTTCTCCTTGGTGATTGGAACCAACACCAGTCCCACAACCAGCACCATCAACCCTATGGAGAGTAGTGCCGGCCCCAGGATGTTCGTCACCTTATTGGCTATCTCGGCGAAAAACAGGCCACTCAGAACACAGCCGCAGATGAACACAGCGCCCCCTGTGGCGAGGAGGAGTATGGGGTACTGGTAGATCTCCCATGGGCTGCGCGACGACTCGGTGGTCCACAGCGACTCACTCTGGGACAGGCTGAACACCGTGCTCTCCGTCAGGCAGTCATTGGAGTGTGATCTCGAGCGGTCGGCCAAGGGGATTCCATTCCCAGCGGCATCCATCTCGTCCTCGGTGTCCCGGCAACGAGGGGCCGTGAGCATGCAAAATGCGTCCGCGGTGCATAAGCTGAGAAACGAAACGAGAGTTTCCATCAACAAACGGTTTGTTTTTTATCTCAAGGGACTTACGGCTGATTCGAGCTCATAAGGTCGTGTTTGACCAGGTTACCATTGAACTGTATCGTAGGCTACAGATATATCAAAACATACCTCGATTTCTGGCATCTCTGTCGAAGCATATCCAAGCTCTGTCGAGAAGTTCCAGAATATGGATACTTTTCGACAGACATGCCAGGAACCGAGGTACATTTCGACTCGAGGTACATTTTGATAAAGCTACTTGTACCCTGAGTACAGTTTGATGGCACCCTGGTTAAACATGACCCTATTTGCCTGATTTGAATAAGCAGGGGTCAATCCCCCCTGGAGCAACATGGGGTGAAGGGATTGGCTCATGACCCAAGAAGCACTGATCTTAAGCAGGGCAGGAGCCCACAACCTTCTGAGTCAATTCAACTCAATTCAATTTTATAAGTACTGCGCTTTTTAACAGAAAAATCTGTCACAAAGACACTTTACAGAAAAGTAGCAGTCCAGATGCCCAGCCTTAGTCCCCAAATCGCAAATGAGGTGAACAAAACTCTCAGTAGGGAGACAAATCCTCATATAGTCGTGAGAATTAACTCCCCGATGGACAGACATCTCAGGAGGAAACTGGCTTTTACCCCAGACCAAGGACCATGTACATGCCTCAGAAGCACACCTGCAGGCCGTCCGTGATTATAAAATGGAGTCACCAAGAGCGTAAACTCAGCAGCGGATGGGGGTACATGTTCACATGAGATTCCCTCCCCCCGAATAATAAATGATAATTTATAAATTTAACATTCATGAAAAATAATGCGAATTTTAACGGACTCAAGCATTGCACTTGTTCTGTCCCTCCAGTCATACACTAACTCTTCCTCTCTTGGGAGTCACATTAAAATGGCCTCCGGAACATTCTTCCTCAGTATAACTGCCTTTAAGCGCACCAACACCCAAACTCAGCAAAGGAGTGGAAGTCCTTTCATGGCTGTTTATACCGAAGTTTTTTTTTTTGAGGATCCCCAGTTTAGCATTTGTGTCATCCATGTTTGTTTATGCACTCTGCCCAAGTGCAAAAAGCTAATGGAATTTTAAGTGGACCCAAGACCGAAATGGATTCTATGCCTGTTGGAAAATGAGCAATTTAGTACCCTGCACTTTTCAACTGATCTATTTAAGATGATGAAAAATACACAGTGCGAGGACTTCTCTCACGCCGCTACTATTGAATATGAGAATCAGACCTCAAGGGATATGGCTCACAGATGAAAGAAGGCTGACACTAATGTCCTTCCATTAAAAACAACTGTTCAATAAGAGTCATTTTAGGTGAGCAGCATGCTAGCTGATGCTTACAGACAACCCTTATCCCGGTTACCTCTGACTAACACACGTTCGCCACACCAGGCATCCTTGTGCACCAAAGATTCGGCACTGTGTTGAACTGAATCCACATAAGTGGGTGTCTACTGACGTCTCATGAATGATTCAGGATTCGTAACTCTCTTTAGAAACACAAAGAGATCGCAGTGTTCCTTGGTTCAAAACTGATTTAATGGACGCAATTCTAAATTAATAATCTCTCCTAACAGCAAAGAGATACCGTTTCATGCCAAGAACAGATCAGCAGAAAGCGTCTACGTCTGAAAAAAGTTGAATGAATCGCAGGAAATGGACAAATATCCGATAGAGAGGGAGGGAGAGGGGGGAAACTGCAGTGGGTACCTGGGGGACGTGGTGCGAAGCGAAGTCGATCCGTTTGGCCGTCCCATCTGAGACTCGTCCAGGGTGGCTGGCTGGGGTCCGGAGTCCGGGTTCGTTGTGGACGCGGGACACGCGGAGGACAACTCTGAGATGCCGGGCAAGACGGAGACGACTCCCTGCGGCTCCACCGCTGTTCCCTCCTCCCATTGGCCGGTTCCCCCACCCTTCCCAGCCGGACCAGGGCTCTTGGCCATATCTTCTTAGAGATGGGCGCTCCACAAGTCTGGGGCAGATTCTTCTCCTTCTCTCCCTCATCCCTCCCTCTCTCTTTCTCACTCTCCCTCCCTCCCTCCGTCCGTCCCACCCTCTTTCTCTCTCTCTCTCTCTCTTGCTGGGTCATCCCCTACTCTTCACAGGGGTGTGCATTTGTTGATTTATGAAATATTGATAAATCGAGGTCCCACCCTCTTCTGTATGAGAAAATAAGATGCAGGCAAAATGGAAAAAGCAGAAACAACAGTATCCCAGTCTCTGGGTTTGGGAGAAGGAGGAGATGCTAAGCGCTCGGTGCTAATTACGGCTCATTCTTGCAGGTGGGCAAATCTACGGTGCACTTTTCAAAATGGGGCCCACCCAACCACATAAATATGAATATTGAAGCAAAATGTGTGAACTATATATGAATATATAAAGCAAGCTCCAGTAACCTCCACATGGCAAAACCAAAGTGTGCTAAAATATTGCACAAAAAACTATTAAATAAAGGCTACAACGTGCACTTTAAGTGTGCGAAGAATTTAAATAAACATCTAAAAATGTGGCAAATTGAGGAAATTAACATTTCCTTGCATCTTTGTCCCAAATATTACAGAGCTCAGTGTATGTTAGCCTGTTGTACTTCATGTTAGAGAGAAGATCTGATTATCTGCCCTGTTAGAAGTCCATTAGCTCATCACTCATGAAGTTTCCATGGAAACCTATGGCTTCTTCCTGTTAGGGTGATGATGATGCAATGTCTCCTTGTGGATGTGTCAAGGGGGCAGTTAGAGCTAAGTGCTGCTGCCTCCTGATTGGCCAGCTCATCCAAAGCCTCTGCACTGCTGTTAGCTGGCTCGCTGGCGTCGCAGCACGAACGGCTAACGGCCTCCATTTTTTAAAAAATTCACAGACACTTCACTGCAGTGGCACTGACTTGTGCTCAGACTTAAAAACCTGTCTCTTCTCTCTCTTTGTGTGCTAGAATGCAGAACATCCCTAGCCGTTTCCCTGCATTTACAGCATTTGTTTAACATTCATCCCAGATTATCTGCATAACTAATCAGGGAACCTGTCTTTACCATGTTAATACCCCTGCATGTCATTCACAGGAGTTGTTTGCCCTAGAGCCTGTATGATGTCATTAACATATCTGCCAATATAAACCACGAGTATTACATTTACAACACTAAGCACCCCAACTTTTCTTTGATTTATGACCGGCTAAAATTCGCCAATCAGTGACAACCATTGACATTCAGGCAGGGGTTCACTGATATTACCTCTGACCCCGCTGTTGCTGGAACATTCCGGGAGAGGGGACTGGTTTCTCTGTCTGTCTCATGTGGGTCCGCAGTCTTTCCTGTAAAAATACACAAGCAAGCCAATCTCATCACATTTCAGTCTTACAGTGTATTCAGACTTTTAAATTTTATTTCCATGATTTTTGGTCAAGTAAACCCAAACTAATGGACTTGAGATGATACTGTTTAACTCCTTTCAGGATTAGCACATGGGGTACAATTTCTCTCATTAACAAAATGGAGGCAAAGAACACAGCGGGTTCAGTGTATGCCAGCTTTGGCCAAGCTAGACGGAAAATGTCCAGAACCAGATTTTCCTAAATATGCTATCAGGGAACAATTCTACTGATGTAGACACTGCAGCACAAATGCAATGTTCTCTAATAATCATCAAAATGACATCAGTAGGTATAAAAAAAAAAAAAAGAAAACTATTAATGATAAATAGCTGAGGGGCTAGAGTAAGCGAGCCACGCTGCTGTCTATCTGAAATCGTCTGTTTGCATTTTTTAAAGTATTTCTGAGCTTCAAACCAGTGAACTTTGGCATTGCGCACACCATCAGTTCAGAACCGTATACGACTGCCTCCCAAACTCATGTTCCCCTGGAGCACAGCTCATTAATATGGCAGCCATGGAGTTTAAGTCCATCATTTTTCACTCCATCGTTTCGCGATTGTGAGTTTCCAAGGAAAAAGTATGTGGGGCAGGAACCGTAAACGATCGGCTCTCACTTCCTCTGAGATGTATGTTCAAGGTTTTGCAGAGTGACAGTCCAGCTGAGCATTTATAACAATCAAATCTCATCACTTCACCGCATTCACCTCCAACCCAGAGAACCTTCATTTATTATGTTCACCGCGCTCCCAAATAAGGTTAATAAAGTTACACTTACTGAGAGAGAAAGACAGAGAGAGAGAGAGAGAGAGACGGATAGAGTGCGAGAAAACGATGGATAGGATTGATTAGTTATTGCGGTTAAAATACACACTCATAGAGAGTGCACACTTCGACTCCAAGACCAACATGTTGTATACAAATTGTATATTGTCTGACCTGTTGTATCACTGTTTTATTGACCTGATTCTATGCACTTGTTGTACACTGCTTTAGATTAAACTGTCCGCCAAATGAAGGTAATGGAAAAAAGTAATGTAGCATTTCCCATGATCTATCATGGAAATTGTCTTGATTCAGAGGTTAAATACACGTTAGACTTTGTCCTTCGAAGTCGCAATATGCTGCGGTAAATCATATATTTCAAGAGCTATAAAATGTCAATAAATTATTATATTTATTGCTTAAAACGTTAGTCAGTGTTTATTAATACATTTATTTTTTACATAGCTAGGTATTAAAAGGTGTGGCATTAATTTGGAAGCTTGCTTATAATTCTTCATACAAGATGGTCAATATCAATTTGCTCCCCTCGACCACCTGAGGGCGCTAAACCCAAGAAAATGGAATTACGCCTCGAGGGCAGACCTTGAATTTAGCCTCAGATCCAGAAATGTAAACTGAACATAAATTGAATAAATCAGCATTTTTTCCTGAGCCAGTCTCTCTCTCTCTCTCTCTTATGGACCACACACAGGGAAAATTATACCATACTGACCAAAAACTATTATTGAACGGATGTCAACACAATATTTGATGCAATAATCAATGAAATAAATATTTGTTTTGCAATGCAATAACCTTACTTATACGTACATTGACAACATATTACACATATGCTATAAGTTACTTCTAGTGGGTAGCGCTGCCGCCATGCAGACAGAAGGTTGTGGGTTTGAATCTGCTGTGTGGAGTTTGCATGTTCTCCCGTATTTGCGTGGGTTTCCTCTGGGTACTCCGGTTTGCTCCCACAGTCCAAAGACATGCATGTCAGGCTAACTGGAGACACTAAATTGCCCATAGGTATGAGTGTACGCGTTTGTGTGTGAATGGTGTGTGCGCCCTGCGATTTATTGGCGAGCTGTCCAGGGTGTGTTCCCTCCTTTCGCCCAGAGTCAGCTGGGATCGGCTCCAGCTCCCCCGCCACCATAGTGAGGAAGAGGTGGTTTACATGATGAATGGACGGGAGTCAATTTGCATTCTTCTAATGTAGCATTAAAAGGTCAGAAAACTCTCTATTCTTTTTACTCTCATCGCAGTATCTGTGTCCGTTTCGCACCGTTTAATCCACAGCGCAGCAGAGTGCTGATATTATGCTCCTGTTTGTGGTTTTGGTGGGCGGCATTACTCTGTGTCATTCTGTACCAGCAACACCCTCTGAGAGAAGCCATTTTATCTGAAAGACAAACAGCCCCAGCACTGCATTGACTGGCTCTGTAATAATTTGCATGTCTCTCTCTCTCTCTCTCTCTCTCTCTCTCTCTCTCTCTCTCTCTCAGGCCTTTTGCTCACTGGTTTTTTTTTCTCATTGTAGTTATTCCAGGATTTGGGTTAGAACCTCCTGGGATGCTGTACAAAGTCAGCTGAGTGAAGGAAGAAAGAAAAGAAAAAGAGAGAGAGAGAGAGAGAGAGAGAGAGAGAGAGAGGAGAGTGCCATTCCACACTGTAGTTATGGAGAGTGTAATAACTTTTATGGTTAAATACTCTATGTATGCAAGTGCATCATACAGATTTACAGAAATTGTGCACCTTCATCCATGATCTCACTGCCATATTCTGGGTCAGGGTCGAAGTCCCAGAACCCAATGGGTGAGAGGCCAGGCCCAGAACACACCCTTGACAGATTTCCAATCCATCATCTATACATAAATGTGAAAACCCCCCACCTTTTCTCTCTGACACACACACACACACACACACACACACTTGAATGCAGCACATCACCACCATCAGTCTTGCAGCAAGCGAGAAATTCTGTTGGCTGGGTCAGTCTTCCTTAGTCCCTCTGAATTCTGGCACACAGCGGGCGATCTCGCCTCGCTCCGGGACCTTTCCTAACCCCAGAAATCAGGACTGATTCGGCGCGGCGCCCGTCCTCTGTCAAACCCAAAAATCAAAGTGTAGGCTAATGCGACGGGACGCCGGCTGGCACCCTGTCAATCTCAGCCCTACTCACCTGGACAGATCGTTATCCGCCCCCCCCTCCAATTCCTGCACGTCTGTCAATCAAACCTCAGCTCTGAACAGGCCTTAGTTGTCCCTGCTGCAAATCCTACATCACCCACCTGTCAGAGCGGCAGAAAACCCTCTGAACTTTCTGAAAACACTTGTGACAACTCCCGTCTCTGACTGGAAACCCTTTAAAAATTTTTAGAAATTGAGATCAAAGTTCTGTACTGACATTTTTACTGTCCTTTTGTGTCAGGTGGAACTATTATTCAGACTTAGTACGAGGGTTCAGGAGCGATGGGATAGCGAGGGTTTGGTAAGATACAGGTTATTTTGGAGGACAATGTTGGGGCTCTATGGTCGACCCAGGCCTGTGTGCGCTCCAGTCAAGGATAAGCTGAACTCAAAACAAACTTTTTCTCAATTCTGTCAAAACTGAATAACCAAAAGACAACGCCCTGGAGCAGAAATTCTGTGTGTTTTTACAGGGAGGATTGTTTCCTTTCATTTAGTGGAAGACAATTCCATTTTGACTAAGATGTTATTGTGTATCAGTGGGCGTGATGCTGATTAAATATGAATTCAAATCCACTGAAGTTGTGAAAGCGTGTCCACATTTAATGTCAATCAAATCAACTCCCAGTAAAAGGTTTGTATAAATCGAATGCAAATCATATCTGCTCCAGTTTCCTTTTCATGGCGTCTTGAACATTGTTTTCTACTGAACACTCACAAACAAACACACACACGCACACATACACACACAGACATACGCATACACACAAGCACACAAACACATGCGCGCACACACACACACACACACACACACACACTCGCACACACGCAAGCGTACACAAACAAAAGCACACACAAGCATACACACAAGCACAAGAACACATGCACACACACATGCATGCGCATACACACAAGCGTACACAAACACATGCAAACGCACGCGCACACACACACAAACACACACGCACACGTGCACACACACGCACACACTCACTCAGGTGCTGACAAACAAGCATAGAGACATACATGCTACATGCAGACAAACACACAAAGAAAGGCACACACAGATGGCATTGCACACACCCGCGCATAGCCACAATCAAATCAACCAAATAGTGAACAATCCAAATCCAAATGCATCTACATCATCTCCACACATCTTCTGTGTGAATACGATCATTACTGCCCATTCACTTTCTGCGAGTCTGGACCTCCAGGGGAGGGAACTAAGAATTTGAACCCCAAATCGAGATTCAGCCCTGATTTTTCTGCCAGCCAGGCATTTAAATGAGCCATTAGAGCTTCTGATTGGCCAGACAGGCGTCACACCTGTGACTCCCTAATAACGGGAGGGAAGAAAAACAGCAGTTATCTATTCTTGATGGCCGTGATTTTTAGGAACAGAATTCCAGGGAAATTGGCATCCATGCAATGACCTAGCTGTGTAGGAGTGGTGGAGGATCGAGCTCTCTCTCTCTCTCTCTCTCTCTCTCTCTCTCTCTTTCTCTAAATCCACCCTTCAAGGCCTCGAAGAAGCCCTGCAAGGTACAGTGTGAACGCCGTTAATTAATAACGCATGTCTGGTACTTCCACGCACCAACGGGAATAAACACTGAAACCTAAAGTTCTTTCAACCAGCTAAAAATTAGTCACGGGCGCGACAGCCCCGATTCAGGGATAAACGAAGAGATAAATGAAGAGCCGTCCGTGAAAAATGGTCCCGAGGAGCACCGTGCGCGGAAAGTTCTGGATTGATTGTGATCGCGCTGCTGAAATGGCAGAAGCTTCACGCGGAGCGATCACTAACGGCTTCCCATTGGGCTGAGTGACGCCAAACCTCCGGTGAGCTGAAAGCAGCTCTGAACAGCGTATCTTTACTGATTTAGTTTCCAACGACAACCAAACAGGAAGGCAGAATCAAGAAGTTTTGTGAAAGATTCACCCTGGACAGCTCGACAATCCATTAGAGGGCGCACACACTCATGCCTACAGGCAAGTTAGAGTCCCACTCTAAAACCACGCAAACACAGGAAGAACATACTAACTGCAAACGGAAAGGCCCCGGGCTGGATTCAAACCCACAACCTTCTTGCTGATTAGCAGCAGCCAGTGCTACCCACTGCACAATGTTACTGCCCACCCAGAAATTTATCCATTTTATTTTTATATTTTGTATTTCTCGTCACCCAGCTGTTTGTGTTGAGTTTGTTACAGACTTTTGCATACCATATATAGACCAATCAGTCTTCATATTTACCCCCGATGAAGCGACTGCCTGAAAAATAAGAAAGATATAGATTTATTCCACCGAATAAAGACCGAGATAAAAGCTTAGTTTAACGTCTCTTTAGAACCAAAAGCTCTCAGAAGCCTTTTGAATATGCAGATGAACCCATGAATATGTAGATCCCAGGCACTTTTTAGTCTCTGACTTAGTATCACCGCTAATTGTATTCAAGGCCTTCACTCAAGTGTGCCGTAGCAACGCAGCACGGTTCTCCAGTCAAATCCGCCTTTCAGCGAACCAAGGCTACCGAGAAAGGTTATAATTGAGAAAATAAGCGAATCAGAAAATGAGCAAATTTGGAAAGTGACAACTTTAACCTTACTTCATCTGTTTGCAAAGTTCTTTGAGTTCATCTTACTGCAAATTTACCCTCCTTTGCTAGAACTTTCTATGCAGCACACAGTGGAGAATACATAAAGAGTACTTGCCATTCCTTTTCTCAGTAAGTATGTTTGTTAGTTAACGTTAGTCTCCATTAACATCAAAATGGTGTGACGCAATGAATTTGACTCAAATCGGAGATAGAAGGAGGAGAGCTGGTTTGCACAACGGCAAACTTAAATGTAAATGGAGTTTCTAAAGCTATTTGAATAAAAAATTTTTATGAAGACGTAAAATTACTGTCTTTGTACTTTCGTCAGGTAATCAAGTTTGCCAATGATGTGATCAGTAATATGTAATGCAATCGCTAAAATTGCCTTCATTATGACCTTTAATTGCCCTCAAGGGCTGGAATAAAAATAAAGAATAAAGAAAGCTAAATAACAAAGTGAGTTCTATAAAAAAAAAAAAAAACTTTGTGCAGATTTTACTGTTCCCATACACAGAATGCTCAGTCTTACTTGAGGTCTTGTCTTATTACTGAACAGACCGTCTGGAAGAGCCCCTATTTGACGGCTCGCTGTTATTGTTAATGGCACATTGAGTTCAGCTCAAAACTGCGAGACCTGTCACATCAAGATTTCACCCCTCCTGTAAAATCATGGTCTGTTTCCTTATCCAATCAAGTCTCAAACAATGATCAACCAATCACATCAGTCACTCGGATAGTTTGGGCTTAGTTCTCTAAAGTACGACAGGAGTTGGTAATTTGTAGTGATGATTTGTCAAGCTAGTGGGAATAGCCATTATAGAATCGCGACCGGGAATTAGTGGCTAGAAAACCATTTCAACCAAAAAGACTCAATGCAATTAGGCTGATAGCGGTACTTGAGGTGAGAATGAGTCATACTAAACGCATTTCAATCGACACGTCCCGCAACCATCAAAGCTCCGAGAAAAAACCCACTTCGGGGTGGTTCAGGGTTCAGATAAACTCCGCTGAACCCACAGCGTGCATCATGAGGAGCTGCTATTCTTGGAAATAAACATCTTTCATTTCCAGGCTTGGAAATTTGCTCTCCTGTTGTCCTTACATTACATTTATGGGGAGCAAAAATAAATGGACGGGTGGCAGCTTCGTCAGGAAAGCTCAAAACCTGAATTCCAATTCCGAACTGTATCAAAGAAAGGCTGGTCAGGGTGGAGATTTCCGTTTTATTCTAGCATGAGAGACGCAGTAAAACTTGTAAGCTGTAAGTTTAACTTCGACGCCATGAGACTCGAACAGGGACTTTTTCATAAGGTGACTTACAGACTACGCCACTGGGGAGACTCGGTTTTCCATGCACATTCCTGCTAACAGGTTGAGGAAATGAATTATAGATCATTTAGTTCTAGCTCTCCATCTTGAGAAAAATATGGTAGATATTTTACATGGACTCATTCAACCTCTGGATTTCTTATTTAGACAAGGTGTAGCCTCTGCCATCCAATATGTTTCGGACCCCTTCAGTGGTTTGGGTCTGTAATGCATCAGGAGTGCGTCTATACCTGCATTTTTATGTAGATAGTCCCAGTCCACATATTATAAACATGCTCAGGAGGTGTGAAACCACCAGGTGTAAACGTGGCCCGAGATGGTTTCATAACCCGTTTACATCAGGCCCTTCCATGCGTTTAGCACATTCAGACAATAAATAGTTTAGCGATTACCCACATAAAAATGGTGCGCAAATGCGCCCAGGATGCATCAGACACCGATTCTACTCATCAGGGTTCAAACCAGATCATTCAACTCATCAGGGTTCTGACTGAGTAAAGGCTCTGGTTAGTCAATTAGATGAAGCATTCGACTCAAGTGGCAGAAAAACCTGCCCCCACACCGACCCTTTTAGGATAAGATCGGAAAGCACTGCTTTAAAGAGTTACGCACCATCGCGTCGCTGCACTGATTCATTTGACAGAGCTTTTTTTAAGCCACCACCCAAGTATTCTCTCCTCTTTTCACAGTTAAATGACTTTTTTAACACGAAATATCAGCTTCTGGAAGGACGCCCACTGAGGGAGGAGAGACTGTAGCTCTGGAGGGCCGGCTGTGTTCATTAAAAGCTGAAGATGACACCGAGGTCACGTCTCTGCTCCGTCTCCTTTAAACAGGTTTTATTAAGCTCACGCTGGCTTCTGGTATTTCACTTGAATGGAAATGAATTCAAAGGAGAAGCCTTTTTTTTTTTAGGCTCGCCGTTTAAAATGGCTGTCAACCTTCTCCACCTTTTCGGGAGACATTTTATAAAGCAGAACCGAAAGGGAGAGGAGAAGAAGGATGGAGGAAGATGGAAGGATGGAGGAGAGAGAGACTGAGGAGAACTGAGAGAGACAGAGAGAGAGAAAGAGATGAGATGAGACCAGATCTACGGCCCTTCGAGGTGCGAGATCACAAATGTGATTGGTATCTCCTTAGCTGTACATTTACACTGCTGCAACTGTCGCTTCCTGGTAAACAAAAGCATAAAACATTAAATAATACATGAACACACAACCGCAAACACATCAAAAGGATAGTGGGCAAAGAGACGATTTCACAGCTAACTAGGGTGGATTCAATTACTCGTCTTAACTGACAAACAGTGGGAGCCGCTCTCGAAAATGCTAGGATGACATTACCTTCGAATGCATCAACACATCACAGCATGCTACGGTCGACGAAACATAACGCATGAATTAGAGATTAGTCAGGAGGTACATCGAGTCATTAAAAATGATAATAATTGACTGGATGCATGATGATGAGGGCCGCGCTTTTGTTTGAATATTAATGAGGAGTGTGACTTATTTCCTGGTGGGTGATTGGAGCGTGACAGGTCAAAACAGAATTAATTCATCATTCGATGGCTCTATACCGGCAGCGAGGAGAAAGGCAGCTGTTATCGCGTCTTCCCCGGAGAGGTGCAGAGCCGTTAAATGCTTCAGACGAGCTTACCGTATATGTCCCTAATTCCTACCATATATCCCGCGCCGCGGACCAGCCGAGCCGCATTATTTTAAGACGATTTGGAACCTGGACCTAACGTTGGGTTTAGAATTCAAAGCAACCCCGGTCACTCAGAATGACACTAATCCCGAGACTTAAAGAAATACCAATTATTATTATTCTTCTAAATGTCTTTGAACTTTGCAGGAAGTTTTCCCCCCAGCTAGGCTCTGTGACTGGCCAGCTGCATAGCTTCACCTCTTCATTACCCACCAGCGATACTCTGTCCTGATTGGCACACTCTCTTATGTGGTCCAGCCCTTATGCACTCACCTCATGCCCTGATAGCCCTCTGAGTTGTTCCCGACAAGAGCGTCTGTTAATTAATAGATATGGACGATTAATCAGGTCAAAGACCCTTTGGATACCGGGATTAAACTGCCAGAGTTTACACAGCCAGCTTTGAAAATGGTACACCGAGATCTCTGAAGGAATTCTTTGATGGACATGAATATTTATTCCAGGAGAGCTGGTCCACAGTAATGGAAATTCTCAGAGCTGCTGGGTGGCTCGCCCTGGTAAGGCGCAGCTCCAATGCATGAATGGGCCTCATTGCCTGATACTTAAAACGCCCACTGGCCTCGCCAGAGCCAAATGTGACTGGCGGTACTGTCAATCACTTTGAGTTTGTCAATTTGCCCGGCCAGCGGCTTGAACTAATTGGTGAAATCAGATGGCAGAGTTAGGAGCACACAAACGCAGGACTTCTACTTTTCGGCGTACGTGAACTGAGCATCTCGCTGAACTGGCTGTAGCATTGCTCAGGGATGAGAGGGTTTCATTCGGCATGACAGTGCTTCTTTGCATAATTGTGACCCCTAGTGGACAGCTGGGGTGGCAACATGTCCATCAGTAGAACTGCAAACAGACGACAGCATTTCGCTCTGATACAGTGTTAGTACAAGCCCTAGGGCAGCCACTAAAATTAAACACTTCAGCTGAGATCTAGTACTTTCCCCAACGCTGCGGAATGAATATTTGGGGGTTGGGGGGTGTATAATTCCAAAATGGGGGAAAGATTATTCCATCTGGCTTCCTCGTGGCTTTTCAAAGCTTACGCTGGCTTGTGCTGTTTGACCAGTATGGGGAACTGAACCAAATGGAAAGTGTTTTCAACCGGTCAGTCAAAATGGCCGCGACATTTTGTAAACTAAAACCAAAGGGACTCAGGACGGAGCGAAGAACGATGGAGGGATAAAGAGACACACAAGGAGGAAAGATAAAAAAGAAAAGTAGAGAAAGAGACAGCTTCAGGAAAAGGGCGAGTCAAGATTAATATTGGGCAAAACGTTTCCTCTGCTACGCGGGGTTGATTCACTCAATCATCCCCGACAGCAGCTGTTACCTTTCAGGCGGCACAAGAACAAAAAAAAAAAAAAGGGGGGGAGGAGGATTTTTCCGGACTAAAACTGCTTTCACACCGGACGCGAAACGAACTTTTCGCACGACAGATTACAGTCAAAGTCAATGCAAAGACGCGACGTTTTTGCATTGACTTTGAATGTAATCTGTCGTGCAAAAAATTCGTTTCGCGTCCGGTGTGAAAGCGGCTTAATTCTGATGACCTTCAAAGGCAGCGTCGTCAGCTTTTTTTTTTTTTTAAGAATTCCAAGAGAATAATAAAACAAACGCGAAGCACTAATACTTGTCTCATGGTGCTTAAATATGAATTCGGGGCACACTTTGTAGTTCCTTCAAGTTTGGGCTGTCAGGGAATATTAAAATTTGCCGAAAGTTTTCACACACACAGAATATGGGCCAATTTTAGGACAATTTCAACGAGATAAATAACTGCAGGGAAGGGGAGTGTTCATTTACAGAAAACATATATATATATATATATATATATATATATATATATACATACACACACACACACACACACACACACACACACACACACAGAGCAATTAACAGCAGGCACACACACTGCCTGGCCAAAAAAAAGTCTCACACTTGAATATTTTGTTCTAGTTTTGATAAAGGTGTGCAGTCATTGTTTGTTTTTTTTACACTGTTACGCAATGTCACAACAACTGTTTCTGGCAAGAGTTTTATCCATTTTTGGACAAGATCTTGTATCAGTGACGGGACAGTCAAACTACTCCGCAAAGTCTTCTCCACCACATCCCAAAGACTTTCCAGGGGTTAATAATGCGTTGCACAGTACTTAACCCAATTCCAGTGATTTCAGAAATCTCCTTAGCTGTTTTCTCTGCTTGATGCAGGCCAATAATTTACCCTCTGAAACATTACAACATACTTTCCAAAACCACAGGATATGTCTTCCAACATGGTTATTGAAGAAATGAGAAACCATACCCTCTATCAGTCAGGGTTATAAGAAATTATGTCAAATGAAACATAATAATCACTGTGATATTAATATAATTACATACTCTCAAGCATTTGCTCATTTAAATCCGAACAGCAACTTTATTTGACCAGGCAGTATACTGTGGCCTCATGTTGTACTATTACAAATTCATCTGTGACAGTATGAATTCTTTAACCAAAATCAACTTCCTCACAATTTAGATCTGTCAACAGTTGCTCTTGCAAGGGAACTCAGTAATATCTCTGAACTAAAGCAATACTTGACAATGTGTTTTCCTTCATAATTCAGACACCGGTGTGTATTGCCATGTTTGATGGAGATGTTTATAAACTCCCATTTCTGAAAACAGGCATAATATTTCATCTACTCCACAAAAAGCATCTAAATTATGGGGAGACCCCGCAATCTTTCAAATAAGGTGTCTGAGTGGGATACAGAAGGCTGACGGTCCTGCAGTGCAGCCACAATAAGACTGGTGCAGCTGTTGGGCCCTTGAGCAAGACCCTTGACCCCACATTGGCCCCTGCTTAGTCTAATCCACTGTGAGCTGTTTTTAATAAAAACATCAGCTTAACATGTGTATAGAAGGACAAGAATAGAGATGGATAGCTACAGACACAACAGTAGGCAGTCGGCAGCTCTGAGCTGAGTAATCAGACTCTTTGATCACATCCATTTTTCCCTTCCCTGTGTGCTGTCAGCTCTGTCTGGCACAGCTGGATAACAGATCCGGTCCAGGTGTTACACTCCCAGTTAAAACGCAAACAGAACATCGGGCGCCCCTGGTGAGTCAATCTAACATGCAGGTCAGGAGTAAAATGTCCCAAGTCAAGCATACACTAACACTCACTGCTATTTACACAGTTCAACCTTTGCTGCAATGGGAATCAGGTCTAAAGAACAGAAAATAAGTGCATGTGTGTGTACGTGTGTTTGTATTTACAAGCCTGCCTGCATGCAGTAAAATCTGAATAGAAATGTGTCAGCTCTTACAAGGAGCCACACACAAGGGATCTGGACTTCTCCTGAGCTATTCATTTGTGTCTGGCACATTACTTACAGCTCACCGTTATTACTGACGGCTAATTCAGCAGCGCTCCATAAATTGTTCTCCTGCTTTGTTCCGTGGGAATGATTCAGCTGAGCTTTCCTGCATAGTTTGTGTCAACATGTCGGAAACAGAATTGCGTGCACTACCTGTCTGTTGGAGAGTTTTGTATCGGTGCCTTAATTTCAGGTTCTTCTGTGGGTTCTTTATAACCCAGAACCGTCTCTTGATCACGACTGCCGGATTGGGCAACGTGTCGTATAAATCCTGGAGCAACTCCAAACTTCAGTCCACGGTCTAGACTTCAGAGGGTTCTGAATTTCACATGGCAGTTAACCGGTTACATCATTAATCCTGCTTTGCGAAAACAGGACTCTATAGACACTATAGACCACTCGTCCACAAATCAGGGTCCTCAAGATCCAAGAATGCTGCTGTTCCACCCTCTCTTTGCCTGAGAGTCAGGTGTAAAGACAGTATGACCAATCAGAGGCACTAAATGTTCATCTACTTGCCTGGGATATAAGAAAACCTGGGCTGGATTTGAATTTGAGGTCCAGATTTGGGGATCCCTGCTATAGACCAACGCTAATAACCCAATAGTCCACCCCACTGTAAACCTGGAATAGCTCTGTTGACTTCAGATTGGAGAAAGATCTGAGTTTTACTTCATGCACCTGGGCAGCTAACTTCATAATCCTGCTTTGTGAAACAACCTGATGCCTCTCCCTCTAAATAGTGCAGTAAATGTCAAACTGGCCAAACTCAGCACATTTAGTGCACATAGAGTAAAGCAATATACTGTGATGTTATCAGTGTTGATCTGCTTTACAGAGCAGCAGCTGGAAACTCTGGGCTCTGGTTTACACAGCAGGATTAGAGCGTAAGCCAAATAACTTCACTGAGTAAAATCCTGCTTGCTCCAAAAATTGTACCTCGGCAGAAGTAAATAAAATAAAATAAAATAAAATAAATAAAAACCAAAGTTAGAATAATCATGGCGTGATGCTGAAGTTTTCGGCTCACTCACAGGGTCATAAAATAAGAATACGGGTAGAGAGCGACTTTTCCGTATCTTGACATCGCCGCTGTGTTTTGCACATAAACCTAACAACTTACAGACGATCAGGATTCCGGGATGCTTGCCCAACTCACCTGCCACAAGATGGCGATGTTCATTACCTGTCGAGAGGATGCGCAATCAATCAGTAAAGCACGACCTTAACCGTTCAATGGTCGACATGAAACACCACGGGTTTATTGCTTTCTACAGATTTCCTCTTCGGGGCACTCCCAATAATACCAGTAACTAAAGCAGGAAAGGAGGAAGCGCACGGCAAATTGAGTAATATTTCACCAGTTAACCTGACTGGCTGACGCTTTCATTCAATTACTTTTATTTTAAGTTCCTGTGTTAATATATTTGTACTGCCCTCCGTAAACTTCAGAGAAAACGGTGCGCCGGGTACAGGTATTAAATTTTGGAGGGCTTGATTGAGACCCTGACAGCAGAGCGGCTGGCTAGCTGAATTTGAACATCCCGATCACGTCTCGTTTCCGCGATCAACTTCAGTGAGACCTGACTGCTCGTACAGCCGGCTGCCTGGCCGGGTGTGTTATAATAGGAGTCTGTTGATATTCTGAACCCTCCCTTTGTCTGCGATTGCTTTGAAAATTTGGGGAAAAAAAAGGAAAAGATTCCTCTGACCTTTCCCATAGGAGGGGGAAAAAAAGCTACATTCTGCTATCACTCTCCCTCTGGGTGAAACTTAGGTCAGAGCCGGGAAATAAAGCAGAACTGCAACCGGTCACACAATTTCCGTTTCTAATGACCCGGTTCGTGAATATTATCAACCCAAAGGTAGGCAGTTTGAATCAACTCAATGAGTACAAGTTAGCTGCTTGATTGTATTATCTCTAAACACGACGTTGCCAGTACACTTCCTCACAAATTAGCTATGGCAACACAACCCGTTATTCTCATTTTTTTAAAGAACCCATGATAACAAGTTACCATGCACAGCGCATGGACTGCATAAAAAGATGGACGCAGCACCCGGTACTGAAAACTGAGGCCAATGCGGAAATCTCTAAAATTTGCATTCTATTTAATGGCCAGCAGATGGCGACGTCGGTGGTTGCAGAAAGAAGTTCAATCCTATGTAAGTCTATGAGAAAATGACCCTATTTTTCCACCTGATTTATTGCTTCAATAATGATTTTCCACATTACTTTATGGTTTCTATTGCAAGTCTCAAGTCTCCTTCGATATATCATGATGTTCATTTCTGTAAATTATGGTCCCAAATAGACTAGAATAAAGGATAAAGCCAGAATATGCTTTAGGGGCGTGGCTATCCTCTGGTCCTCATCTGATACAGTCTGCTCCACCCTTCGCTCCTCCCTGGATATTCAATTCACGCTCTCGTCCAATAGGAATCACATCCGGTTTCAAAATGACAAAATGGCGCTATTCAAATTGCCAAAATCGAGGCTTCCTAAATGGTATGCCAAAACCAATGGCTGATGTCATGGTTGCTTCGTCCATCTTTTTATACAGTCTATGGCACAGAGGCGTTTGCGTCAGAGGCGATCCATTGACTCATCAAACCTACACGATAAAATGTTGATTAAGCATAGTGATGGCGTGATGACGTTTTACTCCCACGCATGGACAAACATGGCGGCATCCAATGAAAACATGACAGCGACTACGTTTCTTTTCAATGTTTTGTAAAAACTGAAAGTACTGGAACCACCAAATAGCTCGGTCTCAACTAGATGCGAGACCAGTTAAAATGGTTATAAAGCAAACCACAATACCAGCTAAATGGAAATGCTAATCGCGGGACACTGCGCATGAGAGATAGATTGCCTACATTTTGGACATAAAAATGCGCACAGTTTATAGGCTACAATCAGTTCCATGTAAACAGCACCTATGGATCCCTTGATCCTGGTAATTTCAGTCAGAAAGAAAAAAAATGTGCTTGTAAATGTTGCTACTATTGCTAGCGTATTACATGGACGGTGAGGAGGGAACGGGAGTGTGAGTGTTTGCGTGTAATTTAAAAGCTCTGCAGAGATTGACCTCCAGTCTGCCGCACTGACAGGGCCTTTTCTTCCCTCTCCAACTGCTCCCCCACGAGTCTCGATACGCTCCGTGGGATATTTGCTTGATTTTCAGAGATGATGGTCTGGCCGCAGTAATTGTTTCTTCCTCCCGCCGTCGGTCATTATCTCTCTCTCAGCGGTACCGGCTTCCGCGCCCCTCCCTCCCTCCTCGGCCCGTCTCTCTCGCTGCTGCGGTCAAGCGGGCCTCTCATGCGCTGCCTCGCGGCGTGAGCTCTGTTGTTGCCGAGCCCTCGGGGATAGCACTCTGCTCGTGTACTGGCCTCATAATTAAATTGGCAAATTACATAGTTTCATTGTAAGAGTTTGAAAATAAAAAAAACACTAGCTAGGCTTGCTTGAGGTTTGGGCAATAGTCGCTTCCTGCAGTTCAAGACGGTAAAGCCCTTTCCCAAGTAGCTTTTAACCAAGATACTTAATGAGATTTTGAGATACGTAACTGAAGTTTCCATGCTTATGTTTTTTTTTGTTTGATCTGCACATATCTTTCATGTGCACGTGTGTGCATAACTCTCAAATGGAAAATTGTAGGCAGCACTGCACAAAACATCAGAGTGAGAGGATTGATTCAAGTCCAGAATACTGGAGGGCGGGGCTTTCTGCCAGTGTGTGGACTGAGTTTGATCACGCCCCCCCGTGGAGGAAGTCTTTCTCACCACTCCACTTACAGTGATGTCACAGAGGGCGGAATCCAGTGTGCTTCTGTTCAGCTATGACTGGCAAGTATTGCATTACATTTGATGGTAACAGCTCGTGTAATGTGAAAAAAAACTGTCTCAATTTGATCTTTCCTAGTCGCAAATGAGTTAGACGCCCACATGCGCACAAGCACACACAGCTGTTTCGCCGAACTTTATTCATGATGTAAAAACAGGGTTTTTTGACGATGTTTGCAGTAAGGAGTGTGAGAGTGAAGGCTGTGACTGTATGGTTGAGGTCTATTTCAGGCGCAGATTGACCTGGTTCAACAGCCTCCTGCTCCTCATCACCAATCTCAGCCCAGATTCGGCACAAGGGAGCAGTCACTAACTGGGTCGCACTGTGTGGACTCGCTCTGGCCATCATAGGGTGTGTGTGTGTGTGTCTCGAAGCGTGTATGAGTGTGTTTGTCAACGAGGGTGAGTTTGTACTTGATGGCGTGTGTCTTTGAGTGTGTGTGTGTATGTGTGTTTGTCTATAAGCGTGTATGGGTGTATGTCAATGAGGGTGAGTTTGTACTTGATGGTGTGTGTCTTTGAGTCTGTGTGTGCGTATATGTGTGTTTGTCTATGAGCGTGTATGGGTGTGTATGTCAATGAGGGTGAGTTTGTACTTGATGGTGTGTGTCTTTGAGCATGTGTGTGAGTATGTGTGTTTGTCTATAAGCGTGTATGGGTGTGTGTATGCCAGCGAGGGTGTCTGTTTAAGCGTAAGGGTTTACCTATGAATGGATGAGTGTGTGTTTGTTGATGTGCTTGTGTGTAGTTATGCAACTGAGGGTGTGTCCGTGTGCATGCGTGTGTATAGATGTTAAGTGTGTGTGTGTGTGTGAGCTTTGTGTGTGCGTGTGCTTATGTTCAGTCCAATTTCTCATTCAGTTGCATCATGTACTCACTTCCACTCAGATCTTCCAGCACTAACCCCCACTGCAGAGCCATACAATCTGCAAGTTTCTGTTAAATTCATGACCACTTTAGATCGGAGAAAACCAGCTATAGTAACGAGGAGCAATCGAACCCTGTGCAGTCAGTTCAGTGCTGTGTAACACTGAGCAGCGTCAGACTATGCCGCTCCCCAGGAGAAACTCTGACACCTAAATTAAGCCCAGGAGCAGATTCAGTACAGCCTCCCGATCATGGCCTACTTTCAAGCAACACAGAATCTCACAGGCACCGTAAACCCTTCTCAGAAAAAGTTGGTTTTTATTTTTTATTTTTGGAATGTTTATGTTCAATTCCGAGTTGGCATTCTGAGATATCATTACTTTCAGCTTCAAGCGGTGATTGTTGCATCAGCATTACAAAGTTCAGCTGTGAACATTCTGCACGAACAAATAATTTTGTGATCTCACGCCTGAAAGAGGTGAGAGCAGGAATGTAAAATCCTACCGTGGATACAGATCACATTCATTTCGTCCGCGAAACGTGCCGCAACGAACAGTCGAGCAAGTGTACTTCTCAAAACTGCATGTCCTGTCGTGGCCAACACAACCACCACAGAGAGCGGCAGGTATCACCGCATCCATTTCAGACCTGGGTCAATTACATAACTGTTTTAGATTCAAACACCGTTCTGTGCTTGACTGATCATGCCTGGTGCAATTGAGTCAACCAATAGGAACAGGAGGCGGGGTTTGCTGTATACTGAGTGTAGGGGTGCAGGGTTCCAATACGGCAGACAAGCTTAGTAAAACAAAGAATTTGACTCCAAAATAATTATGTAATTGACCCAGCTTCAGTTGCTATTCTACTCAACAGGAAGAGGAAGAAAATCCTCGGTATTATCTGCACTTAACACTCCGTAATCCAACATAACTCCCTCAGCTTGAAACGCTGAAAAATAAACATTTGGAGTCCCAGTTTTGGTCCAGTTCGCGATAACTCTGCAGAAAACGACCCCAATTCTCATTCCCCTGCATGCCCTCGGCTGCCATTTCCTTGTACGTTCCAGTTCGGCCCCGCGGCTTTACGAGAAAGCAATTTTCCGTGTGTTTGTTTACTGTTGCTGTTTTTGTCGCTGTATTATTTCCAACTCCCTCTTTGCAATTAGCTGTGTGATTTCGCCTCCCACGGGCTTCCCAAACCGTTTCCCAGCCGTCACCTCCATCTGGGACCCCCGTGCCATCCGCCAAAGTCGTCGGTTCGGCGCTTACGCCCGCTGGCTCTAAGCCTGACTTCCTGAACTGTTCCGGACTCATAACCACTGCAAGGGGGCTGTCAGGGGATTTACTTTTCTAGAAAAATCTGTGGGAGGACCTCTTGAACCCTCTCCTGTTCCTCCTCAGTGTCTTTGAGATAAAAGGCATCGGTGAAGGCCCACGCGACAGCAGACAAATGTCACGCACCTATGTACAGACACAATCGCCCGGCGAAACACGGAATAGGATGGACCATCATGACAGGAATGGGAAAAAAAGAGAAAAAATGACAGATGCTTTAATCCAGTTTCCTTTCACAAAAGCCCAAACTGTGGCCCAATTACAGTACATGTTAGCTTTTGTGCACCATGACCTGATATTCACTTTGTCATCGTTTTTGTGATTGGATGATGTGGGATTCATATTGCCTTTATGAAAATCATCAAGTATAACACTTCAGCTTCAGAAAAAGACCTCTGCATTTGATTTTAGTGTTTCGGCACCCCGCGAAATTAACCGGAGGCAATCTTCGGAGCAGTTACGTCCAATCTTCACTGAAAAGGCCCTGCAGTACAATCATCGATTCCGCCAAGTAACTAATAAAGGTCTTATGAACAATCAGGTGTACTAGGGCTGGGCTATAATAAAACACCTGCCCCCAGAATAGCTCTCCTTAATTTTGATTGGAAACCCTCAGCTACAGAGCAACGGTGCACACACACACACACACCAGAGTAACCGAACAGTCAAATAGTCCCCCTGGACAGTGGCAGCCAGCTCCACGTTTTCAACACTGCAGCGTCTATTATCTTATAATTACAGCCCTACAATTAGAAAGCCATTCATCAGTTCTCGTTAGGATTTGCGTGCTTATTAACAGGATTGTAATATACTGTAGCTGTACGTCAGCTGGCATCGCGCTGACGTGTTGAGAACCCCACTGGGCGTCATTGAGAACTTCGGCCTCATGTTATGTGCAGGCCCAGCTCAAGGTGTGGGCTTTCATTGTTGCTGATGTTGCGTTTGTCGTTATTGCTGTTCGGCACATGACGTTTTTCCCGCAGGACAATGCACTCGCTAATCAATAGCTCTTAATCCACAAAATAACACCTGCGTTTGATTTCCAGACACAGGAGGAGTGTTGAATTTGCATTTAGACATTTGTGCTGTTTGACTGTGCAACACGACACATTGTAGATGACAGAAGAAATAAGTTGTGATACTTTGTCCTTACTTTGTGTTTATTTTTGCGCACACATTCACTGATACACTTGTCACCTTTTAGTGCTAATAGAATTTTGTCATGCTTTGATTTTTGAGCATTGTTTTATTCATAGTTCTCTCACTGCCAATGTGAGTAGGAGTGTGTGTGTTGGTGTCTGTGCGCACACGTGCGTGCACGCGCGCGTGCCTGTGTGTGTGTGTCTGTGTGTGTATGTGTATGTGTGTGTGTGAGTGATCAAATGCTTACGCTGAACCAACACTCTGTTGGACCCCACTACAATAATCCTTGGGCTGTCAGAAGGGGAACTTTGTTAATAAAATATCAAAAGCTAGCATAGATTGCTTCTGTAGTTCTGGCCATGTAATCCCCAGAGTCCAGAATTCCTGAAATCAAACATCCAAGGATAGTTTCTGAAGCTTTCTGCAGAACATATGAGTCTTACTGCCCTTCAGTCGATGTCAAAGAAAGGTTGTATCTTAAGTATAGACATCATAAGGCTAATTATTTTAGAGCTGCAGAGCCATTAAATCTGAATCCATTGAAAAAAACTGCTTGTCCAATCATATTTCTGGCTCAGTTCCCTTACTGTGATGTCATCTGTCCATTTAGCATGTCAAGCTAATGCCAAACGTGGGTCAGTTACGCAACTGCTCTGGATTCCAATCTTTCCTGTTCTTTACTGAGCCTGGCTTGTGTACGGGAACCAAAAATACAAATAAAGGCAGGATTTGCTCTAAAACCATAAATCCCTCCTTCTGGTCCTCAAGCTCAATTGAGCGCAGAAAAAAAGTGTCTGAATCCAAATCAATCCAAATTGTTCTCATCCCAGGTTGTGGTTAACGCTGCATATTTCAGCTCTGCCATTCCTCGGGTTGGATTCGCAGTTATGCAACAGGATGACTGCACAGCTAACGTGGCAGGCTGCAGGCACACACTCGAGCGGCGGAGTCAATATCACAAATAATGACGAAGCGGAGATGACACTAAACACTGGCGGTGGTCTGTAGACTTGTGCCTGACGCTTTTCACCAGGACTCAGACGGTCGGTGGTTCACGCCCCAGTCTATTTACAATAACATCAGCGCAGCAGTTGGGCCCTTGAGTGAGGGCCTTAACTCCACATCACTTCAGAAGGGAACTGGCCCTCCTTTGGACAATCAAATATAAAGGTTTAGAAAAAATCTTCAGCTAAATAAATGTGAATGTAAACTGGAAGGGCACTCAGATAGCGCCAACCTCCGCCAAGGCCAACAGTCCAGTCTTCTAAATTGGCTTTGTTGTGTCACTAATGAACTTTACTACCATCTACTGGATTTTGAGAGGTATGGCACTCATTCCGCCAAGGCCAAAGCTCACAATGTTAACAAAAGTGAAAAATAATCTGCATATCTGCCCTGTGATTTGGATCCAGTCCAGAATTTAATGGGTTCTTCCTTGGCCTATCTACACCCCTCCACCAAGTTTCATGAGAATCGGGCTGGTTGTTTGTTTTGTAATTCCGCTGACAAATACATAAACAAACAAACAAACTGAAACAAAAAATGTAATCTTCAAAACAGAGGTAAAAATTTATACCACTCCTTGATTGGGCAGCGCTGTAGCCAATGACGGACAGCTCTTTGGCAGAGGTGTAGTGGTCCCGAGGGAAATGGGTATACTCTACAAGGTAGCTGGGAGGATCACTAAGGATAAAGTCAGCATACTCTCCCATGTATTTCAGTCGCGTTGTGGCGATAGGTGATTATACTGTAATCTGGCAGAAAACGAGGTGGATTTACTCTGTATACTTGTGCATAGCCTCCATTTCACAGCTGCTCAGAGGGATTTACCAGCCGTATTTGGGACGAAACCCTGATTGTGGTGCGTCACTGTGCTGGACTGAGATTCAGTGAGCAGACGGAGCATCGTAGCAGGCGGATGAAGCAGGGAACACGGCAGAGCTCTATATTTAAATATCGATGCGGCCTCGAGCCGTCGTTACGCGGTCAGACACCACGCCATGCAGCCCTTTTTTATGCGCCTGAGCGGGGGGGATTTCCGGCTAATTCCGCGGAAATCGTCTCGGGGCCATCGCGGATGAAGAAGGCGATTTCTCTGAAGGCGCGGAGAATGAAAGGGTCTTCCCTTTATGTTGGGAAATATCAGGCCAGCCCTGGAGGCAGAGGACCCTGCTCCCTGCTCTTCAGTCACGACCACGCGAGTGGTTGCCAGGGAGACAGTCTGCTCAGATTTACGAGGTTGGGCGACGCCCGGGGGCTAGTTAGGGCAAGATTATTCGCTGGCTTTGCTGGGCCATCTTTGGGCCGCTGTGCTGAAGTTGACAGTGATGCGTTGCCTTAGTGCTGCAGCAGTGGGCTGGGTTTATTTACACAGTGCCACACAGTTCAGGGAGTTTTCCTCAACCTCAAAGCAGTGAGGGCCTGGAGGAGTGGGCTGTTGTTGAGGAACTCTGCCACCAGAGGGCAGCACTGAGTCATGACCAGTCAACTGAATCCAGGCCACTGTGACCGTTAGCCAATCAGAGGCAGAGACTGTCATCATTCAACTGTAATCAGGAAACGAACAGAAGTTCCGAGCATCGAGAGGAGGATTTCACCAAAAAATTTGGGTGGAACAGCTGCCCTAACCAGAGTGGCCATTGGGGGAGATTCAACATCTTCTAAGCCAATCAGAGACTGAATAAGGAGGAATGCAACATCCTGGACGTTTTTGGCACAGGCAAAGGCTTTAATAATGGCTCACCGATTTGTCCCTTAATTTTGACTAATGTCATACAGTAAATTCAATCTGACTTCACTTTGAGTGCTGAACTGTAGAAGTGATAAATCCAAACTATTGATTTCCTCCCTCCCCACTCGAGCTAGTAAAATCATGTTTAGTATATTGTCGTTGAAAATTGAGACAATGTAATTAATTCAAATTCATTTGATGTCCCTCTGAGCAGATGAATTGGCCCATCATATTCGCTCGATGTGATGATAATTTTCATATTTACGGCGGAGCAGAATTCGCATGGCTGCCATCGCGAAGAATTTAATTACGGGGAATGACAGAGGGCGAGAGGGAGTTGGAGGGAGAGTGAGTGATCGAGAGGGCGATCAAGTAATAGCGAGCGAATAAAAGAGGGAAAGAAAGACTGAAGGATGGAGAGAGAGAGAGAGAGAGAGAGAGCGGGGGAGTGAGAAATGGCTGGTCCTGACCTGCAGTTACTAAAGGACTATTTCCCTTCAACAACCGGTCACGGCAAGAGCAAAAGTCAACGATGAGTATCGCCCTTTGCCCGTTATCAACGCTCTCAAACTGCAACAGCGAGCGCGCAGGAAGTCCCCCTATCAGAGCGAGCGCACCGAACACGTCCCTCATTCCGGAATGCCGGCGCGTTGCCATGGAGATGACAGGTCCCTTTTCTTGGTGACATTAGATTTCCAGGGGCTGTCACGTCTGAGAAATGACTGCAATTTGTGTTTGGGGGAAAAAAAAAGAAAAAGAGAGAAAGGGAGGGTAAGATCGGCGAGGTCCCGCACTGGGCATCACAACATTATGAGCGGCAGTCTATATCGACGATCGTCTAACAGAGGCCGCGAATATAGCGGGAGACTTTTAATGTCGTGACCTTTACATACGGACCCAAAAGACTGTTAATAAAAGAATATTGTCATTAAAGAAAACTGGGAATTGAACTGAACTCATGCAGTATGTATACTTTGGGACCCAATGCTAGTTGGAGAATCCTCATTGGAGAGCTTCGCTCAATAGGTCAAGTGACAAGCGATTTAGTGACACCAATTAATCTGAACGGAATAATTTTTGAGCCCTTGCCAATGGCCTTTGATGTGACGAGGCGAAATATTTGGAATGCTGGAATGGTAAATACTATATAATACTATATATGCTGGAATGCTAAATGCTATATAAGCATGATGCCATTAATATTAATTAGACATTAAATACAAAGTGTAAAAAGTAAGCTCACTGCAGTGCATCTGTATTTTTGAACACACATGAAATGACTGCACAGTGTATACCGCCCCGTCTCTTTCGAATAAAATCAGCTCAAATGATAGACATCTCTTCCTAACAGTCCTCTGTTTTAACATCATTCCCCATAATATTAACACAATATTTGAAGAAAATCTTAGTCTCATTATAAGACTGTAGATAGTGTTCAGTATCAGGACTTCTGAGAAAACTGAATGCATTAAAGACAGCCAAAACAGATGTAATCTAATGGAAGAAAATTATTTGTAACATGGATGTAATATTTGTTCAGTGGATATAAGGGTTCAGAAAATAGAAAGCTAATCTGGCTAAACCGGGCTGATCCTCCATGAAGGGCAGCTACTTATGAAAATGATCCAAGAAGGCTCCTTGGCCTATTCTTTAGGGGTACGTTTTCCCAAAAGCCAAGTTGCTAACTCAAGGGTGTAGGTTTAATGTGAGAATTGGTAGGGACACGTATGTGATGCGAGCGTGCACAGCCCGCGAGGTGGAACATTTTCGTAAGTCTGAGTGCAGATACTGCCTTTACTGTATACAGAGATTATCCGAATGAGTGTTTCTCCGTTTTATTAATTATGCGACGCAAGGTGCCTCCAAAATTTTCATACAAATATGCAACATACATCAACTTGCCACAACCTTAACTGACAGCTGCAAACCATCTCAGCGCACTCATGAAACCTGCTCAGATCTTGTAACCTGGATATATGACTATGTTAGCAAGCCAGCTCGCAATCCTCACAATTAAAGGGAGTTCCCGATAACGTAGGTTAATGAACAGGGCCACTCCCAATGCGCCTTCCTATTTGTCCTTACGCCTATATATACCACCTACAATCCCACAATCCACGCTCGTCTCGCTTCTACATCCCTCCCACCCTTCCCCTCTCCAAGAAGGAAGCAAGAAACAGTCTCCACCTGGGACCCCGGGGGGCTTAGGAGCCACACGGACTCCGATGAGAGATGCGAGCCCCACCCTGAGTTTCGCCACCTGGGGCTCCCAATGTTCGCACAATCACAGACCAAGTCCTTACAACATCTCATTCGCCCCGATCTCCTATCCGTCGTTCCACCGAATACTCTCCTCCACTTTGGGAGTGGTCCAAAATTCATTAAGCATCTCAATATGCGGTAACGGAATTGCGGCCACCATAAACACCTCAAAATGGACCGCCAACTATGAATTGGACAAGCCACAAACCGAGCGTTAATCGGACTGGATTATGTTAGATTTACGATTACGTGTTTCTTTCATTTCCCCCACTGAGCCAAAGTTGGTTGGGACATTTTGACTTCCAAAGGTTATATGTGCTGAACATCATGAGACTAACTTTAATGCTTTCCCTATAATTCCACGGAAAAACTCATAATTATGACCTCACCTGAAGCCCTGATACACCTGTATCCTCAACAGCTTGCTCTGTTTCTCTAGCCTGCCGCTGTGGTTCCTGCTTATAAAATAATTAATTAATAATGGCACCTTCGTGGGGTTTCTCCACTGAAATTCACCTCATAATTTGACATATCCAACTGGCTTATATTTACTACTGCTAGCAACCTGATTACTAACCAACATGTGACAGAAACCAGGTTTTGTTTGCTAGTTGAAACCAGCGAACATGTTTAATTAATATTCGTTGACATTATTTTCCAGTAAAAAGTAATTTAAGGTAGCTAGCAAGTTTTCACTTTTGAAACTATCTGTTTCTGACCAGTTAGATCACTTACTCGACCAACATTACACTTGGCATTCAGTTTGGCGAAATATTAGCAGCCTGACTTAACATGGAGCGACTTTCTTTCCCTCACGCTCTCAGACAATGAAACTTCCACAAAAGTGATACGTTCCTAAGGTAATATCAATGCTTTGTCATGAATTGGGCCATGGGAAAAGTGCTATAGTTACGCCATGAAGAAAAATCTGGAACAAATGCCAAATTACGGTACAGGTAAGCCATTGCAAACACATGTAATCAAAGCTGGCGATCCAGTTGCGCATCTCAAGCCCCGCTTTGGACAAAAATGAATATTCATGACCTGAATAGCATAGTCAGTTTACTCTTGACTTTTAGCCTTCAGATAGCCCTGCCCTTTCAACCAATCAAATGCTAGAATGCATAAATAGGTTGTCTTGGAGACGTAGCCTCCACAATTGGGTCTTATATGGCTTGTCTGGAGAGATGATAAGAACGAGTTCGCTGAAATATTGGTAGGGATAATCTGGCTTCCCAAAGTATTGGTAGGGACATGTCCCGACCTTCCATATACAAACCTACGCCCTGGTACTAAATATGCTATCAGAGCTCTGTTTCAAACTATGTAAGTTGCTAACATAGTTAGAAAATAAGCTTTGGGAAACGTATCCCAATTCAGTTAACCTGAAGCCCGATACTTTTATTTTAGATGCACTTAAAAAAATCCAAAGAACAAGTCAAAATTGACCAGTGTTCGATTCCCAAATTTAGGCTTATAATTTCATTTTGATTTATTTTGGCAAAAAACAAACATTTTGCCAAAAATATGACAAAAAATTTTAAAAACTAGGAAGCACTCAGAGAGCGTATACCTCCGCTGTTAGGAAGCCAGATTGATAGGGAGAACACACACTGATTTTGGAGGCAGTGGGATTACCAGCTGATGGGGGGGGCGTGTCTCACGCACTATTGTTTTAAGTGAATTCAGGTGATTTACCTGGGAGAGAGTGTGGTTCTTGGTTTTTGTTTTGCCTTGGATCTGACCGTAAGCACGCGACTGGTAAAAGATTCCCCCCTTTTTGGACTGTGTTGATTTATGTCTTTTTGCGGACAATTTAGTTTTATTCTAACATTAAAAAAAAAAACTTGAATGACTGGAAGACGGTGCGGGAGCTGGTCGCTCATGAAGAGCCATAGACGGAGCTGGCCGGGAGAGACGTGGAGTTAATTGGGAAATCCCTGGTAAGCTGGTTCTCTTGCTGCCTCCGTTTAGTTATATACAACATTTCCAACACCCCCATATAGATCCAGTTCAAGTTATTATCACCATATGCACGGTATAGTTACATTCAGGCCCCAGCTGGTTTACGCATTAGGATCCCCTAGACTTGTAATTATTCGTAGTAAAATCTGATAGGCTGGCATTGGCGTCCTTTTTTTTTTTCTTTTTTCCGCTTTGACGTGCAGCGTGCGCGGCGGTTTGAGAGGACCGGCCTGAGTTTGTAACAAGTGGGTAGCTCGTCCGGGAGGCGCGTTATGGTTGCCTTTCGCGTGTTGTGGTAAGTTAGTTTAATTGCATTTGATTTGAGTCTGTAAATTAGCAGTGCAAGTAAATTAGTATTTTGGTAAAACAACGCAGTCTGTTAATTTTGTGAGCGCGATAGTATTTGTTTAAAAAAAAAAATAAATAAAAATAATTTTTTTTTTTTTTTTTTTTTGGGTGCCATAGTTTGGCTGATTGTTCGCGTTTCACTTTGTATATGTAATACCAGTTGTTTTGTCGCTTTTGGGAGTAGCTAATTTGTTGGTCTGGAAATCTGCTATTGTGAAATTTGTTGTGACTGCTGTTGGATAAAGAGAACGGGTTTTCATGAGCGTGCAATGAACTTTAGTTGTATTTGCAAGTCTTGCCGTCTATGTTGAGTATATTTAGTATACGGTGTTGGAGCGGCATCTAGTGCCTGATTGGGTCATTGATATTTTGAGTAATTAGCGTACTGCTTGATGCCATATCTGGGATGATTTAGTTTTGTTTATTCAGCCACGTTCGTTGTGAGAAATTTTTGCATTGTGTACTGCACAAGTTTCCAGTTGTATGTCAGTATAGTGTTGATTTAAATTGTGCTGGTGTTTAGGTAGATTAGAATATGGCTGAATTTGATGTGGAAACATTTATGGATCAAGAGGTGACCCGGTCTAAGCTCATGAAACTTATTAAGCCACAGTTGGTGCAGATTTTTGATTTCATGGAAATGGACCATACTGAAGATATGAAGAAAATGATTTTGGTAGATACTTTAGCTTTGCAGCTTGGCTTGACAGATGAACGCACTAAAGAGATTAGACAGGAGAGAGAGAGGAATTTTCTGGAAGTGCAGCGTGAGAAGAGGGAACGTGACTTGTCACTAGAATTACAGGTGGCCAATACTAAATTAGAGCAGGTAAGAAGAGAGGGTCAGGACCGTCAGCGTCAGCGGAGGAGCATGAGACTTCGTTTTGATGTCTCAAAGTGTTTGAAGATCATGCCTCGCTTTTTTGCCATGAGTCTCCTGATACTTTCTTTGAAACATTTGAGCGCATTGCCATTGAAAGATCGTGGCCAAAGGGAGAATGGGTGACTTTAGTTCGGAGAGAGTTTACGGGTAAGGCCCAGGAAGCCTATATTGCTCTTGGATTTGCAGATAGTGGTGAATATGAAGTGGTGAAAAAAGCAGTGCTCAGAGCTTATGAGCGGGTGCCTGAAGCCTATAGGCAGCAGTTCCGTAGTTTTAAAATAAAATCAGACCAGTCATTTGTTGATCTTGCTAGGCAGCAGGAGCTGGCATTTGATAAGTGGCTGCGTGCTTGTAATGTTCATACATTCCAAGAATTAAGGGAGTTGTTGCTTGTAGAGCAGTTTAAGATCAGTGTGCCACGTCATATTGAGGTCCATCTAAATGAGCGTCAGGTTACAGAGCAGCGGAAGGCAGCTGAAATGGCTGATAATTATGTTTTGGTTCACTCAGAGCCGTGGAAAAGTAAATTTTCAGTAACGGGGAAGAAACAGGGCTCAGAGGTTAAGAAAGACAGTGAGCTTGGTGGTCAGCCCAAGGAGAGCTCTGTCCAGAAGCCCTCGCAAGGTGCAAAATTGTTTCACTCTTCTAGTCAGGGAGGTGAGATAATTTGTCATTATTGTAAAAAACCTGGTCATATGAAGTCTCGCTGTCGGCTGCTGGCAAGGAAAGGGCGTAGTGATGATTCCCAGCAACCTGTAGCATGTGTAATGGCTGAGGGTTTGCAGATTCCAACACCTGAGAAGTTGTCCTCTGGAGAATCCATTGGAGTAAACTCTGAAGTGTACAAGGGTTTTGTTTCTCAAGGTACAGTTGCACCTTTAGAGGGAGAACAGGAAGTCCCCTGACAATCTTAAGGGATACAGGTGCAGCTCAGTCTCTTTTTGTTGGCCGGGCTAATGTTTTTGACAGATAAAACTTCCCTGAAAGCCTCTGTACTGTTGAAAGGTATTGGGGTGAGTATGGTGCTGTCCCATTGCATAGAGTTTTCTTGAAATCTAACCTTGTTACGGGGTATGTTACGGTTGGGGTGGTGCCGTCCTTACCCATAGATGGTGTTGAGTTGCTTTTGGGGAATGACTTGGCTGGTAGCCAAGTATGTGTGACACCGATAGTGAGTTTAGAGCCTTGTGAGTCACCAGAAACATTGGCGCTGGAGAAGGACTGTCCTGGGATTTTCCCCAGCTTGTGTGGTTACACGCTCTCAGTCTGGGGAAAAGGTGCCTGTAAGGGATGGAGGTCTGACCGGTGAGCTGGCTGATACATTTTTCGCCAGGCTTGAGGGGTTGCCGGATGCTCAGCAGTATGACCGTGAGTCATTGATTGCTGGTCAGAAGGAGGATCCAGAATTGGCTTCCCTGAGAGAAGGTGCATTTAATCTGGAGGAGAGCCATAAAATAGCTGAGGGATTTTATATACATGATGAAATGCTTATGAGGAAGTGGCGGCCTTCTGATCGACCTGCTACAGAGGTTTGGAGCACTGTAGAACAGGTAGTGTTGCCAAAGAGTTTTCGAGCTGAAGTGCTGCGCTTAGCCCATGAAACCCCAATGGCAGGCCATTTGGGCATTCGCAAAACTCAAGCAAAGATTCTCCGTCATTTTTACTGGCCTCACATACATAAGGATGTAGTGGCATTCTGTAAGTCGTGTCATGCATGTCAGATTGTGGGGAAACCCAATCAGAAAATCCCATTGGCACCATTAAGCCCTCTTCCTGTGGTGGAGGAGCCTTTCTCTCGGGTCATGGTTGATTGTGTAGGACCATTGCCTAAGACCAAGAAGGGTAATCAGTATTTATTAACAATCATGGATGTTGCCACCCGGTTTCCTGAAGCTGTACCTTTGAGGAGTATAAAAGCTAAGGTTGTTCTTGATGCGCTTGTTAGTTTTTTTTCTCGTTTTGGCCTTCCAAGGCAGATTCAGTCGGACCGTGGCACCAATTTTGTTTCCGGTGTATTTCAGGAGGTGATGAATGAATTGGGCATTGAACAGGTAACTTCATCAGCGTATCATCCTGAGTCTCAGGGTGCGATTGAACGTTATCATCAAACCCTGAAGACTGTGATCAAGATTTATTCTGTTCAGCACCCAGGAGACTGGGATGTAGCCCTTCCTCTTTTATTGTTTGCTCTTAGGGACTCTGTTAGTGAATCCACAGGGTTTACACCCTTTGAATTAGTCTTTGGCCATGAAGTCCGTGGCCCATTGAAACTTGTGAAGGAGAGGCTTGTGGAGCAGCCTAGGGGACAGACTATTTTGCAACATGTTGCCACTTTCCGGGACCGTCTGTCTGCTGCATGTCAGGTAGCCCAAGAAAATCTGAAGGAGGCTCAAGGCCGCATGAAAGCCCAGTATGACAAAAGGGCCGTTGAGAGAACTTTTAGGCCCGGGGATAAAGTATTGGTACTCATGCCGATCAGGGGAGACTGTCTAGGCACGCGTTTTTGTGGTCCATACACTATTGAAAAGAGAGTAGGGGATCGCAATTATGTGATTAGTACCCCTGACCGGAGAACAAAATCTAGATTGTGCCATGTCAATTTATTAAAATCCTATGTGGAACGGTCAGACTTGGTTATCCCCATGGCGGTGGTTGCAGTTGAGGGTGTGCCTGATGAGGAGGAGGATGGTACAGAGGTAGTGGAGTCTATCACTGCTCATTTGCGCAATTCAGATGCCATAAGGGAATTTGATCAGTATATTGGACATTTGAGTGCAAGTCAGCAAGCTGATGTAAAGGCCTTGGTTGAGGATTATTCCACCCTGTTCCAAGATGTCCCTGGACGTACAAATGTAGCTGTGCATGATGTAGATACAGGGGTGGCTTCCCTAAAAGCAGCATCCATATCGATTGAGTCCTACAAAGTGGACGAGGGTACAGGAGGAACTTGAGTATATGATTCAAATAGGAGTGATAGAGCCTAGTTATAGTGACTGGAGTTCGCCAGTTGTACTGGTGCCTAAACCTGATGGTAGTTTGCGGTTTTGTATTGATTACCGAAAGGTGAATCAGGTCACTAAGACAGACGCTTTTTCCCATCCAGCGTCTAGAAGACTGCATCGACTGCATAGGTAGGGCCCAGTACGTGTCCAAATTCGATCTGTTGAAGGGATACTGGCAGGTGCCCTTACACCACCACCAGCTCAGGAGGTCTCAGCTTTTTGTTACTCCTTTTGGTTTATTTGAATGCAAAGTTCTACCTTTTGGAATGAAAAATGCTCCGGCTACTTTTCAGAGGGCAATGAATACAGTTACAGTAGGCTTAGCAAATGTAGTCACTTATATTGATGATGTTGTGGTTTATAGCAACTCCTGGGATGAACATCTAGCCCATATGAGAGAACTATTTGCCAGGTTGCAGCAAGCCGGGTTGGTTGTGAACCTGCCAAAGTGTGAGATCGGCAGGGGTCAAGTGACCTATTTAGGGCATCAGGTGGGCCAGGGTTTGGTGTTTCCTCGGCAGGCTAAGGTACAGGCCATTTTAGATCTTCCAGCTCCTAGAACTCGTAGGGAACTCATGAGGGTACTGGGGATGTGTGGCTTTTACCGTAGGTTTGTACCAAATTTTGCGGCGGTAACGGAGCCTTTGACTAACTTACTCCGGAAAGGGGTCAAGTTTAAGTGGTCCGCAACTTGCCAGTCGGCATTTGATCGAGTTAGAGCTATTCTTGCATGTGAGCCTGTGTTACAAGCACCAGATTTTTCCACTCCGTTTAAACTTGCTGTGGACGCTTGTGAAGTTGGCATTGGTGCTGTTCTGCTTCAGCCTGATTCTCAGGGTTTTGACAGACCAGTAGCATATTACTCCAAGAAGCTTAATAAACATCAGCGAGCTTACTCCACTATAGAGAAGGAAGCTTTGGCCCTGGTGCTGGCAGTTAGGCACTTTGAGATTTATGTGTCCAGTTCTTGTGGAGAAGTAGTGGTGCTTACAGACCATAATCCTTTAACATTTGTGTCAAAATTCAAGACCTCTAATGCCCGAGTGTTCAGGTGGGGTTTAGTACTTCAGCCCTATAATCTGGTGGTTCAGCATGTGGCTGGAAAGGATAACATCATTGCTGATACCCTATCACGTGCTTAGAGGGCAGAGGACAACTATTGGTTACTTGGGTTGACTCTGTGTGTTTCCTGCTTACGGAATAGCAAATGTCAAAGCAGAGTATTGATTTTAATTTTGTAAAATATAGGAAAATGTATATTTAGTCATTATAATAATGTTTAAGAAAAGCTTTAAAAAATGAAGTGGTTAAAAAAAAAAAAAAATTTTTTTTTTTTTTTTTTTTTTGTCTGGGGGGGGGAGGAATGTTAGGAAGCCAGATTGATAGGAGAACACACACTGATTTTGGAGGCAGTGGGATTACCAGCTGATGGGGGCGTGTCTCACGACTATTGTTTTAAGTGAATTCAGGTGATTTACCTGGGAGAGAGTGTGGTTCTTGGTTTTTGTTTTGCCTTGGATCTGACCGTAAGCACGCGACTGGTAAAAAGATTCCCCCCCTTTTGGACTGTGTTGATTTATGTCTTTTTTCGGACAATTTAGTTTTATTCTAACATTAAAAAAAACTTGAATGACTGGAAGATTTTCAAGGGAGCTGGTCGCTCATGAAGAGCCATAGACGGAGCTGGCCGGGAGAGACGTGGAGTTAATTGGGAAATCCCTGGTAAGCTGGTTCTCTTGCTGCCTCCGTTTAGTTATATACAACATTTCCAACACCCCCATATAGATCCAGTTCAAGTTATTATCACCATATGCACGGTATAGTTACATTCAGGCCCCAGCTGGTTTACGCATTAGGATCCCCTAGACTTGTAATTATTCGTAGTAAAATCTGATAGGCTGGCATTGGCGTCCTTTTTTTTTTTTTTTTCCGCTTTGACGTGCAGCGTGCGCGGCGGTTTGAGAGGACCGGCCTGAGTTTGTAACACCGCCAAGGCATTTGTGATGAAGAACTGCACAAATATGGCCGTGGTGGCCATATTTCAATTCGAACCCATCCCTAAATCTAATCCAATGTTCCTTGTCTGCGTTAGGGTCAACTCAAATCTAGTCATTAGTCTGTTCAAGTTTCGAAGAATGAGCTCCTAAGCCTAAGCAGCGCCCAGGATTGGGACCGCGTTCTTGTTAACTCTTCCAAGTGTGTTCCTCAGTCCAGTTTGTTAGGAGCAAGCCCCCAACTTTACTACAGGATTGGAACAGAGTTCCCCTAAAGCAACTCCATCATCCTGTGGGACAGTTCGATGCTGGCAATGTCTGCAGACCAACTGGCTGTGATCGCAAAAGCCACTGGCCCGTGACTGACAGCTCAGCTCAGTTTATAACATCTGCACTGGGCTGTGTTATCATTATCCGGGGTTCAATCCCCGCCTCTTCCTCAGGGATTCTGTTCCCTTCACTGCCGCATAAGCACTCAAACTACCTGTTGGATTGTACACGGCCTCCACGCTTGATTCCCGGTCTGCATCAGAACAGAGAGGTCAATACATAACTTCCGTTCAGCTTTGTTGGCGGAAGTAATAAAGAGAGATAGTTGGACAAGATCTAAAAGTGGAGAAGGTATATTTCACTTCCCAGACAAACAGGAACATAAACCCAGCTAATATCTTCCTCTTCTGGAAACATTGTGAGTCTCGTAGAAAGACTAAAAGCACTCGTTAAGACAGACCTTTTTTCGTGCGTGGCAGCTGATGAAAATACTACTCATTCCCCATTTTAATTTGACCCAAAGCAGTGTGATTCCAGCTTCGGGACATTTCATTCTGGCGCATTCTACCCCATGATGACAAGGTGGATCAGTTCATTAAATTTCTGACTATCCGCAGTTATGGTTTTCAGCATTTAGCCTCCGCAAGGAAATTACACCTATATTGTTCCCATTCATCTTCTCTATTGCAAATATTGCACAGACAACTCAATATACCTGGGGTGAACTAGCAGTTAAAATTTAAAAAAAATGTATCTTTGTCTACAGATTTGGATGCACTAACCCTTCCCGTTGGTGCTAATGCAGACATCCTTGGAGATCTTTCTCGGACTGGTAATGTCATGTTGATCGTTTTTCTGAAATAAACTGTCTAACTTGAAGGTACACGAATAAAATCAATTATTTTCAAACAATGCATATTGTATTTTTTTCCCCCGATTGAAATAGATTGCAAACTTTGACATGATTTGCGCATTTAAATATGGTAAATAAAATGTGCATGTGTGTCTGGCTTCAGTAAGTGACAATTTTCTATTCATTTTAAAAAGACGTCAAGAGAGGCGCTGCATACTGAGATACAATTAATTCAATTTATTCATATTAAATGATGAGGCCTCATTTGCATACAGCGAGACCCCATCCTCAATGGAAACTCGACCGTGACTCACATGTAAATTTCATGGAAATCATTTAAATAATTATAGATGCATAATGCTTCAAAAACATCGACATACAATGCCCTCAGGAAGAATGAAATATTTTTCCCTCACAGGAAACAATAAATTCAACACAATAAATACAGAGGGAAAAAATATTGAATATGCAGCAACTTCTAATGTCGTTTAAACCTTTAACACTCTGGTAAAATTTGCCTGAAATGCCTATCCAAGGTGTACCCAAAGTAAATTGAAAGCTGTTCTTGAACCGTTCGGAGGATATGGATGGTTTTGGTCTCTTTTGAAAGGAAACACTCTGAAGTTTTTCCCCCAACTGAAAGAATCACTGTAAGTGCTACTGTCGTTGAGTAATCTAAGTTGGAACACACTGAAGTAGTAGGTTTTTATTCTTGCCTGAATTTTATTTTGCAAACAGATGCCTGCAGATGAGTGTAGCTGGGACTTATTCGCTGAAAAAACACAATGGGACCACAGCATGAAGCTGTGACACAGGCGCTGATTAAAGCTGCTGTGATGATTGTATTTTGAAATGGTTGGCATCAATTGAATCAGATGAATCTTAGCTTTCCGAAGATATGTGGCATTATTAGGGTAGAGCGGGGTAAGATGCCCCCCTTAAGCAGGAATGTTCATAACTGAAGGTAAACAACATGAATTAACAATTTTTGAGCTTGAATGGATAGTATTTAAAGTTGGCTACCACATCTCAAAAGATTTATGACATAGTCACAATAGAAATTTTTTTTTTTTATGTTTAATCACTTTTTTTACTCTACCCCTGGGGTAAGATACCCTTCTGGATGGGGTAAGATGCCCCTTATCTGGAATAACTTGTAAAGCCTAATACATACTGATTTTACTGCATTTCACCTGAGTAATTATCATATTATAGCTGTCTTAATTGGCAGGTACACATCATACAAAAGATCAACATCTTTTTAGAAATTTCCTTGCTAAAGAAATGAGGAAAGAAAGAGGTACATTCTCCTAAACTTAACATTTTATTAACTGATTAAACACCAATGCACAAGTGATGGCAAGGTACTGTGTGCATTAAATGCATCAAGGAATAGATGGTTATATCTTGTAGACTACAAAAAATATGAGGCACCACATTAGATAAACATGTAGCGGTATGGAATGTGTATGAGTATCCATGAAAAGTCATTAAAACTAAGAGTGACCATAATGCATTTCACCCAATATATTTCATTTTAGGCTCTCATTGATGCATATATGATGCATTATTGTGTAACACCATATGGCCCTACTTGTAACATGTATGGATACACTTAACTTTCCATTCCCAAGTTCTTTATAAAAATCATCATGTCTGATACATATTTCCGATAAATAGAACATATATATATATATATATATATATATATATATATATATATATATATATATATATATATTTTTTAGAAAAAACTCATAAAACAGAATGAATATGATTCAAAATAGGGTAAGAGGCCTTCCTTCCTCAGGGGCATCTTACCCCAAACCAAAAAGGGCATCTTACCCCCAGCTCTACCATATTGATTTTGGCTCATTAACCCCAATTTCTCCTATTATCACCACACAGGACCCCCTTTCATACATAGAAAAGGCTTCAGAGAGTTACACTGACATGTCCTGCAGATTCCTGAAGCATTCAAATACTTGTGGCAAAATGATTCATTCGGTCATTTTTTATAAGAAAGACAGTAAAAACACAAACACTTTGAGCACTCACATGTCACTTGCTCTGTTGACTCATCTGTTGCTCAGGATTTCCCTCCAGGCGAGAGTGCATTTATATAAGTCAAGAGCCACCTACTGGGCACAGCTGAAATTGAATTATAAGCAAAGGGCATCTTACCCTCAGGGGCGTCTTACCCCACTCTACCCTATCTCACGTTACTTACAAGCTGGGTAAATGACGTAGTTTGTGGACGGGCTGTCGGAGTGACAAGGGGTTAAAGTTACGATCCCGGTATAGAGCAACGCAATTTATCGCCTACATGAAAAGGAATCATTCCAGCAAGATAAGTATGTTCTGGCGAAAATTTTTCATGATTATTGTAAAGGGCACAAACTGGTCACGTCTGAGAACCGCGCACTCATGATCCAATGTAAGTGGATTAAATGAATTTTATTACGCGAGTCACATGGTTCCCACAGCGGAACTCCGTTGTCAATATTGACGAACTGTCCACCGTTATTCCTCGAAAGCGCGCGCTCGTTTCCCTTATCGCGATTTCTCTGAATTGCCTCTGAAGAGCATTCATCCTGAGAGTGACGTACGCATGAAATTGATGGGGAAGAACAAACAATCACTCTCAGGAATGAGGGGCTCTCTCTGTCAGACATCTCTTCTCTTCATTGCAGTTGTCTGTTCTCCTGGAACCAATGAATGGACATGTTTACGGAAATATTTTTTCTCGTAATATGTGACAAAGAGCTTTTATCATATAAATTTATAGTATGGGTTTCATATATCTCTAAGGGGCAAAATACACATACATGCAGCAAGCGCCATAATTCATCGGACAGTGACACATTTCCTGTTGTCATTGTTCTGTTGACCAGGTCAATGACTGAGGACGGCTGCAGTACGGGCCTGACAGAGTATCACCAGGGAAGATACGGCGTCTGGTGATGTCAATGTGTCACAGACTTCGAGCAGTCTCTGCATGTAAAGAATATACGAACAATGTCAAAAATGATTACTATATTCTACGTTATGTCAAACAGCTCAAGATTATTTTTACGTCCTTGGAAATGGATGGGGTTATGTACAAACAAAAGGTGGCATCAGTTTTGAAGGGTTCATTCATCATTGATCAAAACAACCCCAAATTAAAGCAGATAAAAGCACTGCAACCTCATTGTCCTTATATCCTTTCGAGGTCCATGTGCTACAGTACAGGACCAAAATAAAAAATGTTTCCCAGTCGAATGAATTATGGTGCTCATTGTATATATTAGCTTTTATGTGCAGAAAATATTGACATACAGTGTATATACACTGTATGTACAGCAGTTCTGCAGTCAACTCAAAAAGTTTATATTTATTTGTTTGCTTTTCCCAGCTCTAGTTAATGATACTGGACGAAGTCATAATTTAATTATGTAAATTGCCTGTACAAGGGCCTGCTTTTGCGTGGCCTAGAAGCAACAGCCACAAAACACAATGTGAAAATAAAACCACTTCAGAATAAAGCCAAGCGAGACTAATTCGTTATTAGACTCCTCTTCAGCAAAGCACAATCACCGACTGCATACGTACAATTACCCTGCTGTTTTCTCTTTCTTTAAAATCCTATTTAATTTCAGAATTAAATCTGATTTAGTTCCAAAATTAAATTTGAATATAAATCCGTGCGGCAGGGATGCTATCCCAGCGAGCTAAGACTTTAGAAATCTCTGAGTTCTCAGTCAGCAGGTCCCCCCCTTAAATCTGTGCTGAGCTAATTTGGTTCACTGCCAAGAAACAGTGCAGACATGATTCAGTTCAACCGCCCGAATCATTCTCAGTTAAGTGTACAGCGCACTGATCATCTGGGTTTTCAGCTGAAGTCAGTAGTGGAGGGAAACACATTCTCTAATGGGTTCATGTTGAAGTCTTCTCTCCGACAGAAGAGCAGTATATTCAGTCTGAGATGCCCTCATGTGCTGATCCTTCAACTTTTCATGCAGCGTTAGCTTCACAGCTTCACATTGATTTTGGGTTAAAAGGTTTGGGCTGATTCAGGATTGGTCAAAAATATCAGAAGCGGTGTTGTGGTTTAGTCAGCCAATCACTGGTGGAAACTCTTTCTCCTAACATTGCCCCTGACCAAGGCTCTGGCTTTAGAACTGGAGTTGGGCCCTGGGTGCTGCCATAGACTGTATAAAGAGATGGACGCAGCACCCGGGTCTGAAACTGAGGCCAATGCGGAAATCTCTAAAAATTGCATTCTATTTAATGGCCAACAGATGGCGACGTCGGTGTTTGCAGAAAGAAGGTCAATGCTACAGAAGTCTAAGAAAATGACACTACTTTCCCACCTGATTTTATTATTTCAATACTGATTTTCCACATAATTTTATGGTACCTATTGCAAGTTTGAAGTCTCCTCCAATATATCATAATGCTCATTTTTGTAAATTATGGTCCCAAATAGACTAGAATAAAGGATAAAGCCAGATTATGCTTTGGGGGCGTGGCTATCCTCTGGTCCTCCTCAGATACGGTCAGATCCAACCGTAGATCCACCCCTCGCTCCTCCCTGGATCTTCAATTCACGCTTTCGTCCAATAGGAATCACATCCGGTTTCAAAATGATAAAATGGTGCTGTTCAAATTGCCAAAATGGAGGCTTCCTAAATGGTATACTGAAACCAATGGGAGACGTCACGATTACTTCATCCATCTTTTTATACAGTCTATGGGTGCTGCACAGTGGCTGCCAACTGTTTCAAAGTAACTACGATGGGTCAAGTGTCAGAGGATAAACTACCCCACAGGATGTTAACTATCTTCTTTGGCGTTGTGTATGTCAGGGATCACCAAATCCGGACCGCAAATCCAAATCTTGCCCCATTTATTTCTCTTCCAGTTGATGAATAATGAACTGAATGATTAGTGCTTCTGATTGGCTAGAACTTGGACCTCGAGGACAGTGATTGGATGATCCCTGGTGCATGTGTAGTTGAGTATGTGTGTTGCCCTCAGATAGCCCATGAATGAAAACCCAATACTGGCGACCTTTCGAACCTCAACTGGCATGACGTTGAAATAAAAGTGCTCAAGCCTTCAGATTTGATTGCTCCAAGAACTGCTGGGTTCAAGTGTCCGTTCAGCATCGGATTGGACGTTTTAACGGCGAAACACAATCACTTCTCCATCAGAAACTTTGAACAGCTGCTCAGTGATCATGCCGATGGAAAGTTCTGCAAGGACTAGAATGAATAATGGGTATTTTTCCCATTTGGGATACATTTACACATTACCGTATGCGGCGACTCACATATTAAAGTTTACAGACCGCAAACATGTATAACTCCCTGAATTACACTGTATTTACAGTTCAGTCCATTTCCACCCCAGGTTTCGATTTCATTTTAAAATTAAGCGTAAAATGAGCTTTAGTTCACTATTTTCTCTATTATTGGAGGTTGCAAGGCAGCCTCTCTATTTCCATTGTCGAATAAGTGCTCTCTAGCTAAGTTTCCTAAGTTGCTTTTTCAACATTGTGTCATCCTGATTGAACAGAACTCGAAGAGAGGGTCACATCCAAAATCAAATCCCCGTCTTAACGAGCTGAATCCCGGAAAAATAGACCCTAAAATCCCCTATCTTAACGATGAGTACAGCAAAGCATCAACTCTTAATTAGGAGAACAGTCAAATTTTTTTTATCTTAATGAGTCATTCCTCGATGAACACTGAGAGACTGAAACACACAGAGGGAAATGAAGACGATGTTCCTGACAGCACATCTTGAAAGGGACATGCAAAATGTGATTTAAGAGAAATATTAAGTGGATCTTACACCGAACAATTCTGCTATTCAAGGTGTGAACTGGTGTGTCCTCTCATGAAATTAAGTTTAAGGGATGAATGTTTTGACGTTGTGCGGAAACATCTTTATAATCGCAGAGCAGACATTGTTCTGCAGAAACACATGTCAAACAGTTATTGCCTTTAATTTGACGATGCCGGAACGTTGAGTAAAGAAGATTTTTCCAGCGGTCCAAGATGCGAGTCAGCCTGTAGACTATGATCAAGTACAGTTTTCTCCAACCCTCTCCTCTGGTCACACCAGCCAGATCCAGGTACTTGTTGTGTTCCACCTCAAAGGAACAGTTCATACAAAATGGTAAATTCTGGGCTATGGAGAGGTAAACACACGCACATCCTAGTTTTCAGGTGCTGAGTCCAAAAACATATTGTCAAGAGAAGAAAAGGCTGTTATAGCTCCCAAAATAAAAATATGTACATTAATGTAACATTCTAAAAAGGCGTTGAAAAAGACAGCGTCTTTTTAACGTCTTTTTAGAATGTTACATTAATGTACATATTTTTATTTTGGGAGCTATAACAGTGTCGCAAGTCTTTTCTCTTCTCTTGACAAATTCTGGGCTATATCATTGTGTCTTACAGGTCTCTACCAGTCATAGTGCAATTGTTTGGCTTCAGGAGATTTGGATTATACTGCAAGAGCAGTGTGGAGTATTTTTTATTGTTATTTTTGGCTATTTTTTGCCTCTAAAGAACTCTAATGAACAAGTCCCCATTGATTTCATTTGCTTTGGAGAAGGCTGCCACAGAGTTCTGCTGGAATCCTCCCAGCGTGTTTCCAGGACTAACAGACTTCACCCATGTTTCAACTGGCACAGGAGTGAGTAGATAATCAGGGAATTTTCATTTTAAGCAGATCTAATGCCACCAATCATGGGCTTGATTAGTGCCATCAGGTGTGCTTAAGACAGAACACTAGAAATACCTGCATCTGGTTGGGCTGCTCAGAGGACAGGGTTGGGAACCGGTGCTGAACTCCTGCGTCTCAATCAAGACAGTTACTTATCACATTGGTATTACGGTGTTCCCCAAGGATGTAAACTCGGGCCAATCAGGCCCATGTTGACAAAAAACCCTTTCATTGTATTTTAACCTCCAGAGTGGATAAAACTTGTCAAAGCCAGAGCCGATTATTTCAGGCAAAAATGCTACGTTTCACAAGCAGAGGAATCTGGATCTACTCAAGACTTCCAAAGAAAAGCGGACATTTGTATAAGATAGCAAAGAGAGGCAAAACACTCTTGAATCAGAGGCGTAATTTAAGGGAGGGATAGAGGGACGCATTCCTCCCAATGATGTGCTGTGATTGGCATAACATCAACGAAAAACATAAAATGTATTCTCGCAAACACAACCGTTTTAGTTAGTTCTGTCCTCTGATCACAAACTAACTGTTACGCCCTTGACTTGAATCATGTACTTCTGTAAATAATTGGACAAGTGTACCCAGTCATCCTTTAAAACATCATGAAAAATGGTTGCTGTTTAATTTTCTTTTCCTCTGATCGGTAAGAAAGAGGACGGTTTCCAAAGAAGCGCCCAGTTTGATGCCGTCAGTCACCTTCCTTAGCTGTTCGCTTGATTATTACATCGATCTTCTGCTAATTGGACTTGAGGAGTGTAGCTCAAAAAATACCAGAGAAAAAAAGGACAGACTGCGAACATTATGCAAGCAGCATTGATTCGCCGGTTTTGATTTCCATAAGAGAAAAAGAGGGGATAAATAATTCAGAAAAGCTACAGGGGAGCTGACCTTCAGAAAGGACTTGAGGAGGGCTGTCTGGCTGAGAACAGGACGGGCCGCTCACTCAAAGCCACCGGAAACCCAGGATGCACTCTGAAAACTGAAAAGGTCACAAGCCTGTCACATGACCCTCGGGCCAGCAAAACACAGCGTTGTTTGAGGGAAAGTCAGTATTTTTCTGTATGCGCGAAAACTTTTTTTATTAACCCTCTCATGCATGAATTATGATAAACTCAGTCAGGATTTTTTTACTAATATGCAGCAGTGTCCAAAATTGCAGGCATATATAGAGAAAAAACACTTTTAAACAGCTGTACACTGTAGTGACCTCCATGCATGAAAGGGTTAAAATGGATGGGAACTTGTGGACTATGACATACACCTTCCTGCTCAAAAGTTTGACATCACATGCTATTTAACTAATTCTTGCAATTTTGTCGAGAATAATTGTTTGCATAATAGTAAATTTCATGGGAAAACGCCAAGTGTATTTTAAGATGTTTTATTTATTATTTCAGGTACATTGGGGCATTTTAAATTTTAATTATCACTGTTATTTACTTTTGCAATTTTTTCATCGAAGTAGCCCTCACGAGATTTAATCTCTCCTTTACAAAATTTAGGCATATGGGATACTAATTATAACAAAGGCATTATTCTCAGTGGATTAACCCCTTTGCACAGAATACAAATAATGCTAATTTTTTTCCCATTTTGCATGAGCCTATTGAGGCTTTATAACTCAGCATTTGTGTCACAGAGACTGTGGAAAATTATTCCAGCGAAGCAAGACATTTGGAAATTCAATTACATAATTATTAAGGAATTAAATTTTGGAGTTTACGGACAGTGGTGTCTCTATCTGCACAAAGGGTTCAATACTGACTGCAGTACTTCTCACAGGCTTGTCTTTGAAGACGCACACACTTCATGGTCTTTACAGGGCAGGTGGTCCCACAGCGGCTCTAGAGAGTTTTCGATCAGGCGATCGCCACAGTCAGTTGCTGGCTAATCCATATTTTCTCAGGCCCATCAAAGTTGCATCACTGTGCACTGATTGTGTCACAATTTACCTTTTAAAACATATTTTACCGAAAAACAAAAGCGCCCCGAAGTCCTCCACCGCACCTGGGTGTTTTGTTTTTCACTAATTTTCTCATTTCTTCAGGTTATTTTGTTTTTCTTTTATGGGAGACCATCTGCTGCCGCAACTGTTCAGAGAAAAGATGGGGGGGGGTCAGACAGCTCTGTGCCTCCATCATCATCATCATCATCACCATCATCATCATCGTTCAGGAGTGATTCTGTCACTCGGGCAGGATGGCGTGTGCATGTGGGGGAGAGGGCTCGGAGAGGTTATTGAAAACGTTACTTGCTCAATGCTGGCCATAGCGGAGAGGATGCCTCAGTACAGTGAGCTTAACACACTCCGATTCACTTACATCCGGCGATGTGAAGATGTTCTCACAAATGACAACATGACGGTTTACGGCCTTCATGGAAGAGCAGCCAATACTTCCACTTTATAATGGAGTGAAGTCAGCGCATGATTGGACGGACCTCACTCTATTAAAAAATGGAAGTATTCCATTTTTTCGTAATTCCTATGGTTTGGCTCATGAGGACAATCTGCACTTAAATTTGGAGGCGTTTACATTAAATTTGTCAAGTGAACAGTGTAAGAACTTGGGGGGCAGGGTCAGAGTCTAGACGCCAGACTATCGATGTGTTCATTTTTTAACACTGCGACTAACTGCTTACATTTAGCTGACTGACATAAATTGCGTTACAAAGTAGGACCCCCATAAAAATGAGATGTGACATCTTACGAGCATTATCCAGCTCATAAATAAATTCTGAGTGGATGCACTGGACAGACTCTCCCCACAGAACGCTCTGGGCTGAAGGACAGGTTTCTTAAATCGAGAGCCTGTCACTCAGGCCGTGTCTGGAGTCCCAGTGGTCCCGGTTCAGTCTTTAACAGACTCGTGTGGTTTCTAAGCAGCCCTTATAAGTGCCTGAGCCATCGCTCAATGTCATTCACAAAGTGGACTTTAATCCTGTGTAGAGTAGGGCCTCTTTTAATGAATACGATAACCCTGTAATTTAAGCTATGCTTTTATTAGAAGTGGCTTACAGTTGATTAGACAACGAAGGGGCTAATCCTCAACTGATGCAATGTGGAGTTAAGGCTGTGGAGCCATTGCTCAGTTATAGTACTGATCTTTTAATGGCCAAGCAGGGAATCGAACCACTAGCCTCCCGGGTGCAAATCAAGCAACTTAACCACACAGCTGCGGGCTGATGTTAGAAAGGGTATTTTTTCCACATTCAAGGTCACAGTTCCATTACTCACAGTTATCAGCATAGCTACATCAGATTTAGAATATGCATTGAAAAACATTGTGATCACATATAGCGATGTTCACTGTTTACAAACCATGGCGTCAAAGTTGTACATGCGCAGTTTGGCGGTTGGCAGAAAGCGTGATCATAACACAAAGAAACATGGCAAGTAGCCTCTTTGGTTCTTCGCTTAAAACACTCAAAAATGTGATTCCTGAACCCTTAGCGAACCTGTCAGTGCAACCTATAACACAACAACTGACCGGCATCGCTATTTTAGATCTTTTATTAAATACATATAGAGAGGGAGATCAACTCTTGTAAGATGAGCCTTTTTGCCAACCACGTATCAAAACATTGACATCATTGTGAACATCGCTATAGTGAGTGTGATCTCACGCCTAAAAGAGTTGAGCTGTTTCTAAGTGCTCGCTGTGCATCTTATCAACACAGCTCAGGCACTTGGGGCCCTTTTTTCCACCCGTGCCTTTATTAACCCTTACAGCGCTGAATACATTTTCAAAGAAATGAAAATGTAGTTATCCTGAGCTGTTGAAAACCTATCATGCGGCAAGTTGCGGCAGCTCTTTTAAACAAGTTGCCGCATGATAAGTTTTCAACAGCATCTGATTTTGATATCTTACAACATTGGGCAACGGCGGTCAAAGGGTTAACACAGCTACCCTTGCAGCGTCTGTAGTCAAAGCAGCTGCTGACTGGGTTACATGTGCGCGGTCAATATGCCCCATGACGTTCAGTGATTTTATTTCTCCTCTTTACCTCCACATGTTGTCATGGTTCTGGATGTTTGTGCGTGTGTTTTGGACTTTTCTTTGTGGCTCTCGTCCCGGGATGATATCGTATTCCTTTTCATCGGATTCTTTACCCAGCTGGCTGATTGAACTGGGGCGGCGCTTCCCCGGACTCTATATAAGCCGGATGTTTGCCACGCCTCTTTGCTAGAGCGTCTGTCTGTAGCTACGCACTATAGCCGAAGATATCTGTAGTCAGGATTTGCTTGACTTTCTATTTTCTCGTTATTATTGGAGTTTCTTCTCCCTTTTTCCTATCTCGCCTTGCTTCCCTGTTTCGGACTATTATTCATCCTTTGGAAGCGCGAGCACTTTCCGGTGGTCTGTATTATTCTCTGTGTTTGTTTTGTGTCCGTGGTGCCCGTTTCCCTCTTGTCGCTGCAACTGGCCTCCTACCTCTATCGGCCATTACGCATGTCATGACAAGTTTTAGATATTGAACTCAACTTTATAAGTTTTCAAAAGTTAAACTTTAAGTTATGCATTGATTTTGCTAATTTTGAGTTGAAACAAAGCTTATCTTTCAGTTTAGTTTGATCTCATTTCTAAGCCAGCTGGTGAACATTCCTTTCTAAGTTTAACCAACTTAAAATTTATTAGCGTACCTCGTCCCCTTCTTCACATACTAAAAGGAGTAAAACCCCAAAAGCTAATGTCCGAAACAAACACAGCAGGGGATAGAATCTGTCTCAGCCTATCACAGTGTGTACATAATTGCGGTTTCTTTTTTATTCCTTGTGAAAGTTTATAGACAAATCGCTCTAAAATTGAAATGAAAATGAGACAAACGTGTCATTGTTCAACGTTTGATCGCGTGAGAATCTTTAACGGCAGCTGTGACTGCTTCCCTGCAGGTTCCTGACAGGTGGAGATGTAAGAATCTGCGTCTCTCATCTCAGTCACGAAATCCCACAGGACGACATCATCTCGCCAACAGACAGAATTTCAGATTCCAGAGTACATCAAACATCCCAGGAACATGAATAAAGAGTCAAGTTACAGGCTTCCTTTGATTCGAGCATAAGAACTGATTTACGGGCAAGTATCCAATTCTGTAATCTCAGAGTCCCCCACACACCCACACTCCCTTGTACTTCTATCCTTGTGAGGACATTAAAATGACTTCCATTCATCTGTCGTGTGTCTCTACAGCCTTTCCGTCATCTTAACCATCACCAATGCATCCCTAACCTAAACCCTTACCCTGACCTTAACCTAACCCTAACCTTAAGCCAAACCCTTACCCTGACCTTAACCTAACCCTAACCCTAACCTTAAGCCAAACCCTTACCCTGACCTTAACCTAACCCTAACCTTAACCTTAACCAAAACCCTTACCCTGACCTTAACCTATCCCTAACCCTAACCTTAAGCCAAACCCTTACCCTGACCTTAACCTCACCCTAACCTTAACCTTAACCAAAACCCTTACCCTGACCTTAACGTATCCCTAACTCTAATCTTAAGCCAAACCCTTACCCTGACCTTAACCTAACCCTAACCTTAACCAAAACCCTTACCCTGACCTTAACCTATCCCTAACTCTAACCTTAACCCAAACCCTAACCTTAACATATCCCAAATTCTAACCTTTACCCAAACCCTTACCCTAAACTTAACATATCACTGATTCTAACCTTAACCTAAACCCTTACCCTAACCTTAACATATCCCTGATTCTAACCTTAACCTAATCCCTTACCCACACCATAACCTATCCTTGATTCTAACCATAACCCAAACCCTTAACTTATCCCTAATTCTAACCTTAACCCAAACCCTTACCCACATCATAATCAATCCCTGATTCTAACCTTAACCCAAACCTAAACCAATAAGTCAGAATCTGCCTATGTAGTCCCAATGACGACCTAAAATGTCCTTATCCCCAAAAACGTCCTCAGTCTGTTGGTTGAAAATTTATTCTTGCCCTCCTCACTGCGAAGCAAGCGCAAGAACACACACACACACACACACACACAAAGACAGCAACACCTTTCCCTCCATGATTACAGACAGGGATTGGTTTTTGATGAAGTAAACAGACTTCTCACTTCCTTCTGCTCATTTAAATGTCCTTAAAAAAAAAAAAAAAAAATCAGTAATGAAGTCATCCTTTCCGGTGGGCTGTATGACTCACTGCTCTCTAAACCCCGAACCTCGTTGACCAGCCCACCTCCATCCCCGACACAAATCTAAATTTCTAATGTCCCTTCATTCACAGTCTCTGTTATTGAGGACCAGCAGGTGTGAATGAATCTCTATCAAAGGCTTCTTACGGCAGGCAAATGAACTTCCAGAGGCTTTATTCTCCAATGCAATTTCCCTGGCTCTTTCAGCAGAGAGAGAGAGAGAAAGAGAGAGAATCTATCAAGGAGAAAGGAGGAGAGAGAAAAGAAAATATAAGGCCATTCTCAGAGAAACCATCGGGAGTTTATCACTGATTATTACTGTTTAATCTTCATGTCTCACCTGGTGTGCAAAATGAATTAGAAGAACTCAAGAGAAAAGGCTGAAATTTATTGGGAAGTAGATAACGGACTGGAGTAAAAATTTAAATAAATAAAATTACGGAGGATTCATCAAGCGCTAAAAGGTGATAGCCCTTTAATGCAGGTCCCAACACTATTCAAGGGTGTCAGTGTCCAAATCGCACCTCACCTCATTTAGCACTCCGTTGAGTCCGTCGCATTTTCCTCGGTTTTTAACATCGTATCAATGAGGTTACAAGTCATCACTGTGACCGACTGTGATGAGGCTGTAGCTTTATGAGTTTGTTACGGTGTTCAAAACCTGAAATTTCGCCATGTTTGGACACGCTCAATGTTGTCTGGTGACTGACGTATAATTGCACACCTTTGCAGAACATTATCAGAGTTGTGTATCTGTTAACTACACTTATGCATTTGGCATCGTTACATCGACTGGCCACATCATTAAAACCACCTGCGTAAAACTGTGTACTGTAGGTCCCACTTGTACTCAGTCAAACTGACGTCCCCTTGAATTCCCAGATCCAGGGTTTCCCATCAGAACATTCCCCAAAGCCTCACACTCCCCTCTCCAGCTTATATTTTTCTCCCATAGTGCATCCTGATTCTATCTCGTCCCCAGGTAAATGGTGCACACGTACCCACCTGAAAGCAGATGACACACAAGAAAACGAGGCACCAGGTGACTTGCTTCAGTCGCTCCGAGGTCCAGTTCCGACACTCCTGTGCCCATTACAGCGGTGGATCAGAGTTGGAATGGACACTCTGATTGGTCAGCTGCCACAAAGCGCTATACGCAGCAGGGTGCAAAGCCTTGTGTATTGAGACACATTCCTCGCGTAAGTATCATTAAAACTATCTGTCACTCATATCACAGTAGCCCTTCTGTCGATTAGGACCAGACGGAATGGCCTTAGCTGCCCTTGTGCATGTATGGTAGGTACTCATCACTGCCACTGCTGACTGAGAGGCCCAGAGGCCTTGCCACTCCAGACATGCTGACCCACTCATCTGGTCATAATGATTTGGCCCTTATCAGAGTCACTCAGGTCACATTTCTCCCCCATCCAACACTCTGACTTTGAGAACCGACTGTTTGCTGACCACCTCAGATCTGTCTGCAGGCCTTGACATGAGCCTCAGTTATGAGATAATCACAGTTCTTTGCTCAATATGTGAGTGAGTTTAACGTTTTGGCTCATCGGTGTATATTGTATTATGTAACATTCTGGCAACGAGGCTTAATTTAAAACGTGCGGTTACAAAGCAAGGTGCTGAGATGTGCTGATTAATTTAACGCATCTTAATCATGCTCAGGTTTAAAAAAGGTGTATTCCCAACGGGGGGCAGATGAAATTAGAGCATTATATTTGGAACTCCGATGCCTCTTGATCGCCTTATTAACCAGCACTTGTTAATGTGCAATGCAGACTATCAACTGTTAACGCTACATACAGACAATTCTCCAGTCTTTAACTGGCTAGGCCTTGAATGGTGCCCTTAGACTGTTTTAAGAACACACACAGTCCCAGTTGCACACGCACACGCACAAACAAACACAGGCACTGGCTGGACCTTGAATGATGCCCTTAGACTGTCTTAAGAACACACACAGTCACAGTTGCACAGGCACACGCACAAACAAACACGGGCACTTGCACAAGCCCCTCTCATCCTTGGGCAATGCTCCAACTGCATTGCATTCTGGGACTGCTGGCTGCAAATGCACAGTTACTTCCAACACAAGGGTTTGTTAACACAAAATGGGACCCCATTATAGAATGTACAAAAACTATTGTCCCGGCCACAGTGAAGTCAGCCATTGATTTTCCATGCATATTTTGGATGCTGCCAAGCCGTTCAGTATCGAGACGGAGTCTGCAAAGAGCAGCCTTTGAGTCAGAGTCGCCCACCGAGGGTGTTAAACGCAGTGAATTCAGCTGCTCCTGATTCATACGAATAATATTTCATAACACACTACCTTCACACATCAGCACACAGAAAGACAGAGGAAACTAAATGTATTCATCTCTTCAACTCTGCAATCTCTGATGAGGGTTTGTGAAATGCAACTGCCTTATTCAGACCTGTGGAACTTCAAGCCTATTTTATATTCTAGAGAAGAGCCCAAACCGATTTCCAAAGATCCCAAAGATGTCCTGCTGAATTACAGGGAAATGGGTATAAAATTATGCGCTGGATCTAGATATTTACCATCTGATGTAATGCATCCTGGGTTTGAATATTTCACTCAATATAAGTGTGATGTAGCTTCAGTGAAGTTCTGCAACCAGCAGATACAAAATATGCATGAAACACCGTCTTCCAATATGGAAAATAATGCTTTTTCAACTTTGAACCTACTTAAGGGAAAACTTCCGTAAAAATCAGAGTTCAAGGGGGTAAGTATACATTTTCTCATGGGAAAACATTATCAGCTTTGTATTTTTATTTTAAAGTCATCTTTGACTTGGATGGAGAATGAGGTCTCAGGAGCCCATATTTGAGCTCATCACAATGGCACCAGAGACAAACTTCTGTCAAGAGCTCCAGGTATAAGCCTCGAAACCAGAGCTCGATTATGCTTGCTCAGCCCAGTCCAGCACTAAAACAAACACTTTAACAGGATATGCCACCCAGCTGCTCCCATATTAGTGCAACTCGAACAGAACCGCAGACAGCCTGTCTAGGTTTGTGTGTGGCCCAGAATAGACAGAGGTCCCCACACGAGGTTCATTCTTCGCTCCATTTTCCATGTTTTTCGTAGGGAAAGAGTCATTATTCATCGCAATTTTCTGCAAATGTATCGTCTAAAGGCTAGCAGACGCGTCACTTTTGGCCTGTCTGTCCCAATCAAGAACTATTTACAGAAAGGGCCAGAATTGCGAGATAAAACTGGGTTAGAGCAAACAAAAAAACAGAATCTACCCTACCCTCTTCCCTCTCTCTTTCTCCGAGCTGTTTCTCTACATACTGCTCACGGCTAACATCACTCCCTGAAGAACCTGATCCCTGCAATTTATTTCCACTAAGACACACTCCCTGTCTCTCCAGTGTTAAAAAAAAATATACTGTCAGGGTGCAATAGTGTAAAAAGATCCAGTCTGAAACACTATCGCATTTGCTCTCCTGGAAGTCTGACGCTGTATGTTCATTATCTCTGGTTATATGGTTACATAATCCATCAGATATTAGGTTAATGTGCTTTGAGGTCCGAAAAAACTTGGAAAGGGGACACAATGTTTGCTTTTAGGTACTGCACTCTGGCACGATGAATGAGAAAAGACTCAAAATAAGGATTAAGTAGCGGCTGTCAGCTTTTGCTTACATCAATGTCAGCTTCTGTAGTCAGACCTGTATTGTGAGACCCGTGTTGGCATTGCACACTAAAACTTACAGACCTCACAAGTGCCTTCCGAGAGTGACGGTGCCTCGTGTTCTGTTGGGCGGGGCGAGTCCACACAAAACTGACACGCTCTTCAGCGGGAACTGCTATGCCTATTTGAGATTCAGGAGCACGTTTCCACGGTGACACACAGACGGCGATTTATCGACACGCTCTGGCCCTCGAGGGGACACTATGACGCAGTGCTGCCACCCGACGCCTCGTCCAGCTCAAACTGGCGGTAAGATGTGGCACCAACCCCACACCCCCCCAACCAGATGAGGAGAGCCCCCAAACCCATTGGGGGGGGGGGGGGAGTCAGAGGTGAGTGCCCTCGTCTAAACAAAAACACCCCGTCAGGTCAAAGGTCAACGGAATGACGCAGGTTCTCCCCCGAACACTAATGTACTCATGCACAGCACGTCCCTCCCTTTTGTCTGAAATAGATGAGACGTCCAGTCGGGAATCGCATTCGCCGATTTATCATTGTTCCTGCCTGTTTAATGAGAATTACCAATAATCACTCAGAACTTCTGTCGTTGCGGTGTTCTATAGCTAATAAGGTTCTGACATTAAATGTGTAACAGAGGACTTGCGTAAAAACGTGGAACCCCGAGCTACACAAGAATAGAACATTAGCTGAGGCAGGAATGTCTGATCTACACCAGTAAAACCCCATGTGGACCGAGGTTTTGTTTTAGCTCAGCGCTAAAGCACCTGATCCTACTAATTGGGGTCCTGACCAGCGACCACAATTAGTTAATGAGCTGAATCAGATGTCCTATTGCCGGGGATGACTAAAAACTCGCACCCGCCTGGCCATTTTCAGAGATAACGGCCGTCTCGAACAGTACGCTAATTCCCCATATAATTCAGATTAAATAGCCGACACTATAGCTAATCCACCTACATGGGAAACTAGAACGAGCCATTTGAGATTCAGCCAAATAGCGTCCATTTTTTCATTACACAGATGCTGTTTACTGTTTACTGCTGTCAATTGACTCTACTGCAGTGCCCTTCAGGCTAACACAGAGGATGCATATGGTGCACTGGATTCTGCACACACACACACACACACACACACACACAGACCTGTCTTCATCGCAGCGTTGCCTGGCCTGATGTTCATAAACGAGTTCTACAAGCTTTAATGTAGCCCACAGGTCGACTTTACTGAGGAAAAAACAGATAAACCAGAGCCTTTTGATGCAGTGGGCTTGTGTGTGTAATACTCTTCAGAGAAATAATGCTGCCTGTGCCACAATATAGCTGTTTAATCTGCATGTGAATTTTCTCAGCATTTTCCAACAATGCTCAGTGAATATTTTGTGTAATCTAACTCTGACACAGAATCTTTTTAATACTATATTTCTCACTTATTTTTTATGCTGATACTGAAGTGTGTTGTCTGGGTGTTGTGGAGTGTAGAGCATGCTTGGTTTGTGCACGCACACGTAAATGCACACTGTTTACAAGATGACCTCTCCAGTGCTGAGGCCAAACCCGTGACCCTGGTTGATACGCCTACACAAGTGTAGGTGGGTCTGTGTGTGCGAGCGCATGTGTAAGTGTGCGGCTGTGCTTGTGTGTGGGTGTATGGGCATGACTGCGAGCACGTTTGCATGCGTGTGTGCGTAGGTAAGTCCATTAATGTGTCTGTGCGGCAGTAACCTGTATATATGCAGGTTTTCTCTGTAGCAGCAATCAGTTCAGAGCCGCGAGCAGGACAGTGAATGAATGGGTGTCCTGGAATCGTTTTTCTGGGGCTAAAACTTGATCACATCATACAGATCTCTGAGATCATTATTTTTTCTTTCTCTTTTTTGAAAAAAAAAAGGTAATTAAAAGCGCCAGAAAAAAAATCTATGCGGTTATTGCCTGCAGCTCGGTGAAACTTTTAATAGATCAGAAAAGGCAGTTACACAATTCTCTGGCAGGTACTTTATTAGCGGACTGACAGATCTGGTCCCCTCTCACACAGAGCGCGGCGTTAGCTGCAATCAACCCTCAAAAATTCAGACTTATATTTTTTCTTCTGATGCTTTTATCCAAACTGGCGTATAACTCATTCAATTATGAAAGGGGTCAATCCCCCAGCCCGAAGCACTAAGGGGTTAATTAAGGCAATATTTTCATGACTTTGAATATTGGTCTTAATAATATGCAGTTCCCAATGTGTACAATACACTGTGCAACTGACTCACAAAGATTCAACGCCTCAGTGAGGAAGAGAAGGTGTTTGATTTTACTTCCCCATTCGCCTGCATTGAAAATACTGACTCACGTAATTATAAACAACCCATTTCAAATTCAAAGTTTTCAACATACCATCGTATTTATGCACCCAATAATAAACGGGTCTGTTTCTGTTAGTCATTTCCGTGCTCGGTTTTTGAATAATGGTCTTTTTACACCGTTTTAAGCACAAGTAGATCCGATCTTTTAGACAGGAAGTCCTTTGACCTCAATCATGATGATTGCATTGAGCCACTAGACGTTCTCCCTTTGGTCCGACCATGTAGCGTGGGCGGGTCTGTTCCGGAGTGATTGGTCAGGTAAATTTCTAACACCTCCTCTTCATCTCAGTGGCATGGAGTCTTGGTGAGTCAATTGCAAAATGTATTATACACATTGGTAACTGCATATTAGGCTTGATATTCAAAGTTGTGACAACATTGCTGGAAGGGCCTTGCTCAAGGGCCTAACAGTTGCACTGATCTTACAGGAGCTACACTGGGGCTTCAACCAAAATCGGTCTGAATGCCTGTTGAACGCCTGAGCCACAAACCTATACAAGTACTCCTCCTTTTGAAGCTCCCATAAAGGCAGTCCCTGAGGTGCTCAGTGACTAGTTTTCCTGCTGGTTTTCATCATTCACCCAAATTAAGAGTCATTGGCCCTGGGACACCAAGGGATCAGAGACACACATGAAGTGTAAACCTTGACACATCAGTTTTATGCACAGAAAATCCACTCAAACCTGAACTCTAGTCCAGGACTTGTTCAGGCTTAACCTGTGCCTGAGAACCTGGCCACAAGTGAATTAAATCTCCACCTAATCAGTGTCATTAATCAATCAAGCAGACATGGAATTGATTATTGGGTGCGGTAGAAACCCAGCAGTTTTGTCAGGGCAGAAGACCTGGTCTTAGCACCCTCGGGCTACTGAAACATCCTGAGACAGATCACTTTATTGGTTGAGCAGACATTCTGCCAAACAGCCAATGGCAAGCCCTGCAGGCAAAATACAGTCAGAAGATCACAGTATATCTTTCTTAGCAGGAAGTGGCTCACAAACTCTCAGCAATATCCAACTTTCCAGTGAATGCTTTTAACACTTCCGTCAAACGTTTACTCTCTTGTATTCACTTACTGGCGATTATTATAGTAAATACCAGTTGGGTATCTTGTGCTGCAGAATTACGTAATCAGCTGCACAGCTGCACTGTGCAAAAAAAAAGCATCTGTTTTTACTTCAGTGCACGTTCCCGATTGGGGGGGGGGTTCCAGGTGTAATTCAGCACAGTTATCCAGCTAACTCTTAAATCCTGCTTCGTGAAACACTCCCAAGGCACTCTATGAATTTACAGCAACTAATGTTTCAACTTAGCATGAGCCAGCATTTAACACACCATACAGACACCACAGCCTGACCTTTAGAGACGAGCTAAAAACAAATTTCTCATTTTCCCCAATTTAATCAATTCTCAGAACCAACTGAAATACATATTTCATAAAAGCATACATGTAAGAGTATGTCTGTGCTTTGATTTTTCTCGGCAACCGTGCATCCGCTCGACTTTAAACTTGGCGGTGCATCGCCGAGGACCCCAGGAAGTGCTGTGTGGAGTGTGAAGTTGTTTGGCTTGGCAGTTCTTGTGAGAAATCTCGAGAGAGCTGCGAGTAGCAATACCACACAAGCAGGCTGAGCAATCAGCCCATTCCAAACAGGCACATTTTGCACACGCACTGCACTAATGGGCACTGCACTAGTATTTTTGGATATCCAAAAGGAGGGTTTATAAACCGTACAAACAACCCCTGAAAAACAACAATTCCAATGCCATTTGCTGCTGGTCATTTTCTCCTCTATGAATAACAGGCAGTGTTGAGTGGGCGTGCCCTCCAAGCTCTGTTCTGATTGGCCCAACAAACTGAGCGACCAGCCCCATGCGCAGATTGTGATGTAAGAAAAAGCAGAATTTTTGAACAGCATATTTGAAACGTTGGAGCGGAAAAGAGAGGTCTAGTGGCTAAACTGGGGCTGGGATGGGGGAGCTGGTAAAATCGCAAGGAAAAAGATAGATATCGCTAACTATAATAGTGCTCCAAAACTTTTTCATGTGCAATATTTCAACTATTCACTTCTTCATCAGTAAATGGACATCAAGACCTGAATGGTCAAAAAGCTGCACATTGAAATTCGTGGAGCATTATAACAGTGTGCAGATATCCATCGTTTTTCTTATGGTTCATGTTCCTTGGCCTGCACCTGACTCCAATGGTTTGCACATACATTTTAAAGCATGTTCTTCTGGGTCCTCAAAGTCAGCCTTTACTGGGCTGTCAGGTACAGTGGCGACCACTGTTCAGGTGAATTAACTGGGAATTTCTTTCCATGCTATGGGACCTTAACGCACGCCACTCCACCAACCTTACACTCGGCAAGTAGTATCTAGCCACTGCCAGGATCAATCTAATCCAAACACTTCCATTGCTCTGTAAGCTATAGACCGCATGTGCTCATTAATTCAGAGTAATCGGCAATGCTGGAATGGGGCTTGTATTAAATATTTATGATACTGCTACAGTAGGCTGAATAGAATAAAATCTCGAGGGCCCTCTATTGGAGTTAAGTCGCACTGCAGCGCTAAATGGCGATCTGGGATTGGGCCAACTCATCCCATTAGCCTCAACAGCCTGCTCGCGATCCCACAGGAAATCAGGTAAAAGGACTCATGAGCGGAAATCGGTCTTCACATGTCGGTCCTGTTTCCATAATGAAAATCATATTCAGCATTTGTACTGCTATTATGCGCACAAGGTAAACATGCGCAAGTGTGAACATCCTCGGGCGTGTTTGGGGGAGACTAATCTCACTCCGTTTCTTTAGGTATCCAGTCCACGTCTTCGCCGCAACTCCTAATTGGCCCTTTCCCTCAGTCACTCACCCTCGGACCGAAGGCAGTTAAATGTCGACTGCAGAGATTCGACTCACGTCTGTGCAGGTCCCCGGAGAATGACGGCAACTGCAGGAAAAATGCGGCTACAGCTCTTCGCTGGCCTACAGCACGAGCTCATTAAAATCGCCAGAAACTGGGCACTCATCGTCCATAGTTTCTCACTCCCTGGCCGATCATCCATATAACCGTGTGGTGTTAACTGTCGCCTTAATTCTTTTGAGGATCGGGGGATTGCGATCGCATTACCTCCGTACGACCGAGGATGTATGAGCAGTTGAACTCCAGAGCGTGCAGTGGAGTGCTTTTCGCTTCGTTTATAGTTCACGTGCCTGACGTCAGCCTGACACTCCCAAGCTAATTAAGCGTCAGTCATTCCCCTTCAACGCCCGGTTGGTTACACACTCCTCTCGTGAAGCGAGCCTGTCAGTCAGTGCTGGAATTACCGAACAGGGCGGCGACAGCAAACAAAATAAATCCAGTTGAGGGGGTGGGCCTAATTCAAACCGTTTCTTTTTAAAATATATATAATAGGCATACTTACAGTCACTCGTTCTCAAGAGGCCAGGACTGAAGCGATGATCCAGATCAGTCATGCCCACACATCCCTCCCTTACAATGCAGAATATGAGTGAATATATTTTCTGTAACTCACTCAGCTGAAGTACAAACCAATGGAATATTTCCCATCATGCAATGAAATATATGGTACAACTGCATGTATGCTGTTACCCTTACAAAACTTTGAAGTCTGTAATTCTGAATATCATGATTATCTTGTCTCTCCTCGTACACGATGGTCCTTCCAGACCAAATGCCTGATTAAGTGCGAAACCAGATTGACCAATCAATATTGCTGTAGTGCTCTTCCTAAGAAATCATGATCTTGGACGACCTGTTCCGGCTCTGTACCCTAGCTGACATCACAAGGGGACATATATTACAGCCCAGTACATCCAGGTTCAGGCTGGCATTAGTCACACTTCGCTGCTATGAAGCAGTCAATCAGAATATGGTCTCATTTCCACTGGCTCACCGCCCACTCAAAACAACGCATTGTTAATGAGGGGAGAGACTGGAGACCAGCAACGAACACTGAATTTGGACTTCCTCTTTTTTTTGCTGCAAGCTATTTTTTTTTTTTACATTCGGTTTTATGTGCTGCCTGTAAAACCTTGTTTTAAAGACAGTACGAAATTGTCTTAAATCCGGAATAAAGAGTACAATACGCAACCTTCAATTTACTTGGCTAAAAACTGGAGTTTGTTTTTTATGGATGTAAAACAACACAGTTCAAAGGGCCACGTTGGTCAGGGGCCCTCAATATACTTCAGAGCCGGGTGGATGGTGTTTCTTGGGGCGGTGGGGCCCAATGTGACAGACTTTTATGGGGCCCAAACCCCCGGGGACACCTCTGAATGTGCGGCAGGACGATCAAGACACTAAATGTAAACAGAGGTGAGAAATATGTTAGCTAACGAGCCACTCCAGCGCCCGAGTAGCCATTTTCCAACCATTTGCGCTTTACCAAATCAAGTGTCATAAAGATATATTACGGGGTGTGAATTTTTTCTCACCTCATAATGAGTACATGCAAAGTACCGAATTAGGTTCAAACTGTCCTTCGGTGTCCTCCCACTACGGTAGGAGTTTTTGTGCGCCGATTAACCTTAAACTTAATTTCCTCCTAATCTTACAGTCGTCGCCTTATCTTTCTTAGATAGCACTTAAAAAAGGGACCGTCTTCGCTTCGCAAAATGGAATCCACACTTTTTCTCGCACCTATAGATTTGCAGTCACCCGCAACGCATTAACAATCGCCATTACCGCATTTTCATCTGACGCACTCAAGGAAAAAAAAAAAAAAAAACCCAGCATGACTCACCCAAATCAGCCCAAAGAAAAACCATACACAATCAATACTCAATTGAGTTATCAAGCAGTTTTAATTAGCCAGCCCATTCCAGTTCCTGCACCCTCCCAGGCTTTTTAATGTAGTGCTTCTTAGCGCTGTTAACTCTCGCCGAAGACACGGCTGGCATAACAATTTAGTCTTGAAGGAGGACGAGCGCTGGAGAGAGAGTCTGATGGAAAACGCTCTCTGTGGGGAGTCTTCAGTGTGTGTGTGTGTTACCCTGCATTTACTACTAAATGTGTTCCAATACCAATCCACGCGATGCTCAACTTTTCAGAGGGGTAAGAAAATATTAGCCATTAAAAGTGTGAAGCTGCAATTTATTTCACATTAACAAAGAACATTTGTGATACCTTCTCACGATGGCATTTATGTGCTGGCGTTCGGAAATTTATTGTTTATTGCGGGTGTGGTACCCCCCAAGCTTATTATAAACATTTTTTTTCTATTGCGAATTAATGCGATGTTCAACTTTTGGATTTGTGGGAAAATATTAGCAATTGAAAGTGCCAAACTGTCATTTTTTCATATTAGGGAAGATCATGTTGGATATTTTCTCAGGATGGCAGTTTTTTTTGCCAGCGTTCATAAATTCATTGTTTATATCATGCCTTAAACCAGTAGTGCCACGCGTAACGTGCCAAGCATACACTAATATCTGATGATGTGTACTGATATGGAGACCTAGCGATTTGCCCAAGGTCCAACATCGGCCTACGCACAGAAACTTCTAGAAACAATGAGACATAAGCACTTAAATCCATAAAGCCTCCTTAAAATTACATTTGAAATACAGCTCAATCTTGTGTCAGGAGTCGCACTGTTAGCTGTCACTCGCCAGCCTTTTCTCTCCAAACATGCCACTGAGAGATCATGTCCTTAAAAAACCGGGGTATGATGGGCTCTCTTTAACCCTTTCAGTATTTATGGGACACATATGTCCCGCAATATTCCCAAATATCCCTCTGGGACATACGAGTCCCAGAAACCCTTGCATTTGGGCCGATTTTGTGCTATAGTCGCAAAAATGACATTTATATCCAATGGGTAACTCTGATTCATATTACCGTATTCAATATTGAAAAGGGTAAGTAACTTTGAATAAACTCTGGAACACAGAGTGCAAAAACAGACTTCATTGATGACCAGAGGCAAAGATCATTAAATTATCAAAACTGGAAAAAAAAATTTCAGATCTGCTGTGCTGGAGTAGCTTTTAGCCCTTATGAGACACTTACTGAAATTGCTATGGTTACTTGATAGTTAAGAAAAGATTTTAGAGTTAGGAAGTTTATGTATACCGCCTCAGTATCTCAAATGTATACACTAATGACTACCTTAAACTTAACCCAGAAGCATCTGCTCACTTGTTTGCAACTAAGTGTTCAGGAAAACTCAGGAGAGAAAGAGTTAAGGACATTCCAATCGGTTAAATACATTAAGACAAAGGAATTGGAGAGTTTACAAAGATATTCCAAGTAAGAAAACACTAACTATCCTTCACAGAAGTGTTTTTTCAGTGACACAAATGACTGTACAGTGAATCTATTTTGTTCATGTGCCACGAATCTGCAATGTCTGTAACTGACATTACATCAAACTGACCTTTGACAGAGTAGATCCTCCATTTTGCCAACTAAGGTTCCTTTGACAGCCCCATTTTCAAAACTTATTCACACTTCTTTCCCTGGCCTACCCGAAAAGAGAGCAGGAAAAGAGAGGAAGGATACGAGAAACGGTTGTGTTCTGGCAAGTAGACACTTTAGGTTATTGGCTTGAATCCCTGGTGCCTCACCGACTTCACACCCGTGAGCAAAGTACTTGACCTGAATGGCTGGATTCAATCCAGTGCCTAGAGGATGGACCCGACCTACATAACAATTAAAGAAGCATCCCTATTTTAATCTGAACACCATCTCCATAAGAAAGTGAGGCACATCCCGAGCATAGTTTCAGTTTCTGGAGAAAGCGTCTTTTAAATACTTGACAATTTAACTCTTTCAGGTGCAAGAACACAAAAAAATGCAATCAGTACTATGCATACCACCTCTTTATTTCCTCTTAACGTTTTTTTTTTAATTTAGTTAAACAACTTATCCCTGAGCATGAAATTAACTAAAAAACTAAAACAAATGTGCGATCAGAATAGACTCTGTAGAACATTCCATTGCTGATGCAACAATCGCTACCGGCGACAAAAAAGCAATGAGATTCTATAACAAGAGACTAATTCTTCAGAGAGTTAATCCTTAAAATGAATTGAATGCACAGAAAATATGTTCCTCCAGTAGCCCTCTCCGACAGCCTTATACCTTGTTTTGAGATTACCGGCTATTTATAGCCGGAGGGTGTTCTGTGGTAACGGGACAGGCCGCTGTGGAGGCGCGAGGGACGTCTGTGTCGGAGCGCGCCTGGGCGAAGGACGCCCTCGGCTTCATTCATCACCCCGCGCGGCTCATCCCCGATACGCCTCGCCACAGTTTGGCCATTTTCATGTTTTTTTTTTTTTGGCAGCTCTAGTTTTTTTTTCTTCCACTTCTTTAGCTTTCGTGCAGAAATTCCTCAGTCCCATTAAGCCGAGAGTTCTGTGCTCGCTCGACTGTTGCGAGCTCTACACTCTAAACTCCCGCTCCCGTCTTACGCCGTGTTGGCGCTCATTAATGAGAAATGAAAAAAAAAAAAAAAAGTCAGAGCCGAACTTGATTAGGCCCAACACGGGCTGGTGGTCTTCAGATCAAAATATTTCAAAGAAATTCCCAACTGGACGGATACAAAAAAAAAAACACCCCTATTTGCATAGACGAATGGGAGGCGGTATTTAGTCCGTATATTATTTTGGGCGATTTCTTTGTTTTGGAGGTCAGGGCCCCATTAAAGCGATTAGTTTAATTACTGAGAAAGCTCTTCACACTCGGAGGGACGACACTAAATCCAAACCGCTGCGCTGTTTGTCCATAAGTCACCCGTGAAAAGCCGGTCCCAATTTATTTTTGGATTCATTAGGAGGCGTCCAAAGGTGGCTGGAATGAATTAAATGTTTGCTGCTTAATGCAAGAATAAATTACACAAATTACTCGAGGGCGTGAGCTTGAGGGGATAAATTGGAAAGGAATCCGCTCAATTTAAAATGCGAAGAAGAGGATCAGAGAGTGGCAGTGATTCGGTCATTTCTCATTGCATTGTTTGCCTCGATTCCAGCACGTTTTCAGCCAAGTTTCGGAGCCCAGAGTGAACTGCATCACATTACTAGCATTTAGCGGGTGCTCTTAGCCACTGCAATAACACTACTTTGCTTTTAAAACGGAGCGTTTCTCCGCACAATTATGCTGAAGTGATTTAGGAAAAGTGCCTCGCTCAAGGGCACTACAGTAGTACCCATCCAGGAAACCGAACCCACAGTAGGGCAGTTTGAAGCAGAGATCTCCAGCCATCATAATACATCACCACGGCTGGCACTGGGTCATGGCTGGATGAACCGGGAGGTACGGTGTGAAATGGGGACAATAGCACAGCCGAACAGGTATTGCTGGCAAGAGCATTTCCCAACAAACCTACCGGGTGCAAGTAGTGATGTAACGATACGCCAATACAGTATCGTATCACGATACAAAGCCTCCGATACAATACATCGATTCGGAGGATGTGTATTGGGCTACACAAGGCTTTTTAAAGCACTCCGCATATTTTCTTCAACCCAGAAATTGCAACATTTTCTATCGCTTTAAATGAAAATGTAGTGGCATGGCTCATATTCCATGTGGTTGCATCACTTCAAGTGCAGTTTGTTGAAGTGTTGTTTCAACTTGTTTGAGGTTAACTACTAATGACAAGTAGTTTGCAATATGACTGTTTCTTCTAGTGAATAGTAGTGGAGACCTATTCAGCTTTTAAAAATTTTTTAAGTTGAGGACATGGACCTGAACAGTAAACACACAGTGGTACCTAAAGGTAAATTAACTGTATTCCTTAGTTTTAAAAAACCTTCAAAAGCCTTGTCTTGGGAAATCTTTCAGTGTTGCTGCTTACTTGTAAGCAGAAAGAAAATCAGCAGTAAAACTAGATAACTCAGTCGCCACAGGGACCGAGTCGTGTATCTCCCCGATCCCCAAATTTCGGACAAAATGGCCGCTGGCAGCCATACTGGACGTCTGAAATGTGTGAAAATCGGTCTTGAGCATTGTCCAATCAATATTGTCGCCTGTGTGAAATTTAGAGAAAATCCTGTAATAACTGTGGCTTCCAGAGCCTGGAACAGAAAATCTCTGTGGCGGCGGCCCCGAACTAAACCATAGTATCTCCCGACTATCGTCGTCGGGGAGATACAATAGTTTGTAGTGTATCAGGATGCATGTCTTATTGGGGCCCCTGTATCGGGATACGTATCGTATCGTGACCCCACTGTATCGTTACACCTCTAGGTGCAAGAGAGAGGAGAGGTGGACAATGAGCGTGTTCCAGAGGAGGATGATGATGTCTTTTCCTACAAGGAAGATGTATGTTTGAGAAGTGAAAGATGAGTCTGTTCCAGACGACGAAGATCAATCAGTTTCAGGAGAGGACGACGATGATGTTTCATTGGATGAAGATTGTGAATCAGATAACGAAGATGACTACGTTAAAAGACAGGAAAATATTTTTTTCTGAGGAGGAAAATGACGGTTTCATTGGATGAAGATGGAATCAAATAGGGAAGATGACTCCGTTTAACAAGATAACGATGACGTTTCAGAAGCGGAAGCTGAGAGTGTTTAAGTATAGGAGGATGACGCTGTTTCCAGTGAGGAAGAAGCAGTTTCAGCAGTGGAAGACAAGTCTGCTTCAGACGAGGATGATGCATCAGTTTCAGAAGAAGAAGATTTGAATCAAATCGCGGTCAGGGGTGCGTTTCCCATAAGCACAGATGCTAACTGACATAGTTGGGACCACTGACCGTGAATGGACGAACTATGTAAGTTGCTAACTTAGTTAGCAACTACGGTTTTGGGAAACGCGCCCCTGATCGAGAAGATGACTTCGTTCAAGTTGAGAAATATGATGTTTCAGAAGAGGAAGGACAAGGGTGTTTCAGGAGAAGAAGATGAGGGTTGATTAGAACAAGATGATGAGCCTGTTTCATGGAGGAAGATTTTGCTGTTCCACAAAGAGGAGGGCGAGTCCATTTCAGCCGAGGAAGATGAGTCTGTTTTAGGAGCGATGAAGAGGAGGCTGACAGATGGCAGACGAACAACAGGCCGCTGCCGAGCGATGACCTCTCCAGCTCCACCATTTTGCGATGTCTGGTCCCTCTGCCCAATTTGAACAGCAAGCAGCGACTGACCTCCCGCGTGCATTAGCCTAGCGCGTTCCCAACTCTTACACAACCTATTCAAATTACCCTTCATCGGATGTCAGCCTCAAAGAGCCCAGCGTCCAGTTTATCATGCAGGAATCTGGGTCTGTTCCACGGAGGCTTCTAGCCTAGCAATGCAGCCAAACTAAATCCAGAGGACCCCAAGCCTGCAGGGCTAACTCTTATTTATTACCCACACACACAGGCTACCATTAAAGGTCCGTGAGTGTGTGGGGATGTGCTACGCTGAAGAAAGTACCACGGGGAGAATTCTCGCAGTCAGAGTGAGGTCAGCGATACGCTTTGTACTGGATTTGTTGTTTTATTGCTTATTGCTGACCTTCAGATATTCTCTCACTCCCTCTCTCTTATGAATTGCGGATAATTGCTCAGGAAGGGAGGGTAGTGTTGAGTGTAGCAGTTTGTCGCTGCCACGTTGTCCAGGCGCGCAAGTCCCAGATGCGACAATCTAGCTAACACAAGACAAACTCAACACAACAAAGTGGTGGGGAGGATTTCAACTCTCAGGAGCTGGATTGCAGCCTGTTTGTCAGTGGGGAGGGGGGGGGGGCGGGGGGGAGGGAGACCAGCGCAATAGAGAGGCGAGATTTCGGGAAGCTTCCGAGCATTCAGTCAGGCTGCGGGGGAGGCGGGAATGCCAGTCATCTGACACGCTCCTGTGAGCTGATGGCCAATCTCTCTCTCCGACTTCACCTCGGGAATCGAAGCGGGGGCTGGGTGGAGGGGCTGGGGGGGGGGCTAGAATTGCCAGACAGGGATTGTCAAGGCCGTGAAATGGTCATCGCTCTCAGATTCGTGATGTGCCCGGAGCACCCCCCCTCGCCGAGCAGAATGTCATTTGTAATCGAGAGGGGAAGGGTCTTCGTCGGCGGTCGGCTGCTCCGACTAATTAGGGCGACCGATGGAGCGGAACCTTGGAAGCCTTCGCCACTGCCGTACCCCGAAAACCAATGTGGGGGTCTGTGTGTGTGTGTGTGAGTGGGGGGGAAGTTGGGAGCTGCGGGGGCCGAACTCAGAGCTCAGATTTCGGCCCAAATTGGCGGTGCTGCGAGGGGGGGCAGGGCTTGACCGCCCGGAGATAGTCTAGCGAGGCAAATGATGGAGGGTCGACACTCTCACTCACACACACACACTGCTGCCTCTCCCCCCATATTCATCCCAGTAACCCACACAGCCTGAGCGCACACGCGCACTGCCAGCAGTGAAGTGGCTCGCTAATATAACGCGCCACTACAAAGCACAACATCATCTAATGTAAAGAAATATACTGTAAAACATCATCCATCACACGGCCCAATTATTCCCAGTCAAAGTCAAGGGGGAGGGGGGGACCCCTTCCAAAATCAAGTGGGTAAGGGTAAACAAAGACACGCTTCCTCTTTACCCTTTAGATCCCGAGACCAATCAGATGCTACCCGACTCAAATGAGGTGCGAGTGGTATTTGGTACTCTGGGGACTTAAATTAACCTTGGTAAAACTGCTTTCGCCTTTTATGCACTCTGGGCGTGGAATGAGCTGCAAAATACCATTACCTTAGAAGCACCCCTCTCTTTAAATTCTTTTAAAAGTCTTTCATAAACTGCCCTGAGGGAATCATGTAGCTGTTTTACATAATCTGTGATATTGAGATGGAATGTGTTAGATATCTTGGTTATGGCCTGTATGTTTCTCCTTTAATTATTACCGCTGTGCTTTTATGCATTGTATATATCGAAACGTGATTTTTTTTTCCTTTTCTTATTTGTGTCTATATGCGAAACTATTTATGCTGCTTTCTTGACCAGGACTCCCAGGAAGAAGAGATCCTGTATCTCAATGGGACCTTCCTGGCTAAATAAAGGATAAATAAATAAAATGAATAAATAAATAAAAACCATTAGAGCGCTAACTTCAGCTATTGTTACTCAATGATGTTAGATACCCCTAAGGGAGCTCTTTTAAACAAGTCGCCACATGATATGCTTTCAAAACAAGATAAATAAATTTATATATTTTTAAAATGTATTTCACTGCTCTTGTTAGGTACGGTTCTGGAACCAGACGCGAGAGTAGAGCAGTGAAGGTAAAATGGGATTTTATTGGAAAGGGGGCGAACCCCCGCAGAGCAGGAGGCGACAGTACAAAGTCCACAATCCACAGAACACAATCCCAGGGACAAAATGCAAAAGTCGAAAAACCAGGGCAGCAATCACAGTAATCGTGGTCGGGCAAAAACAGGTACGGTACACAGGCACAGGTTAGTGAGAGAAGCAGAAGCCAAACTCCAGAGGGCGCAATCCAAATCGTTACCAGGGCAGCAAACAAAAACTCGTAGTCGGGCAAAAAGGGTTCGAAAACAGATACAGACAAAAGTACAAAAGAGCAGAGCCAAAAATCGTAAGTCGGGCGGTCCAGTCAGAAGATTAACACTATGAGTACAAGGCGAATGATAGCAGCACAGGTAAACAAGAGGAAACGTTCTGACGGGGAACTGCAGTGAGAAGACAGCTTAAATACACTCAAGGGAAGTCACATGCTATGATTAGGATCAGGTGATGAGGATCAGACTAATTACAAAGGAGGGAACATGAGGGAGAACCTAATCACATGAAATTGGCAAAAGCCAAAACGCGGACAGGGAACACGAAACAACCTATGACAAAACATACAGCTCCGGTTAGGGAGTTCTAATGTGCACAGATAATGAGAGGTAGGACAGAGTGGAGCAGGTGCGGAGGATCCGCTGAATTGCAGGAGAGACAAAATGAAGGCAAGAGGCGGAGACTAGAACAGGGCGAGTGCTGAGAGCTTGTTAATCAATTAGTAAGTGCAGCTATACAATCCCTAGTGCTCATTAGTAAGTTAGTATTATATACAATGTTAGTTTGGGTTAGTAACTTTACCGAAAACAATAAACTGTTAGTATTGGTTAGTAATATAGAAAAGAGAGGCGAAGGAAGCAAACGAGATTGGAAGGAATGTTTGAAACCCAGAAACCATGAAATCACCTAAGCATGTGACACACAGAACTGGGGAGAAGCTGTAACTTAACGAGAGACCAGACAGGGGAGACAAAGTGCAATGCAGGGCATGAACAAAGACATGGACCGGAATCTAACAGAATAGTGGATAGGGAGTGGCAAAAAAGAAAACATGGCAAAATGCAAAAACTAAACAGAACATGGCAAAACCTAACAGACATAATCATAAACATAACAGGGAACAAGGACAACATGACAATCATGGCAAAATCAAGGCAGAACAGATTAGAATCATAACAGCTCTAATGGTTAAACAATCATATTTATGAAAACTCTGAAAGAAACATATCCTTTAATTGAAATATGGAATCCAGTGCCTGTGCTTCACAAGGGTAGGTGGTAGTTGCACGTCTGGAATGTGCTGAGAGCTACCTCAGCAAACACTACATAGAAATACCAAGGCGGGATTCGCACCCACAACCTTCCGGCTGAGAGACAACAGGCCTATCCGCTGAACTACAGCCATGCCATACCTTGATAGCACGTCAGTGTTATAATAGCACAGCATAGCATAACATAACAACATAAACATAACATGGCGTAGTACAGTGTTCTCCAAACCAGTTCCTGGAGAGTGTTTATCAAATCTAGCCCTGAATTCCAAATCCAGCTCTGGTTTTCTGTCCTTCCAGGCAATTAACTGAACAGTTGTTGCCACCACCGATTGGCCAGATTGGCATCACACCTGACTCCTAGGTAAAGGGAGGATGGAAAACCAGCAGTTCTTGGCACTCGAGGACTGTGAATTGGGCAGTGCTGATCTTGTAGGTTTTTACCCCAACCCTAATTCAGCACATCTGACTCAGCTAATTAACAGCTCATTGAGATCTCCAACAGGGAAATGAGGTGTGCTTTGTGTTGGTAGGAGTGAAAACCTTCAGGGCAGTAGCACTCCAGGAACAGGGTTGTACACCACTGGTGTAGCATAACACAGGACAGCCTGCACAACATAAAATAACATGACACCGAGAACAGGCAATTCTGCACAGTAACGATCACCTCCTTGCCACCTCACTGTCCTTCATACATAGCTTGTGCTTAGCTTGTCCGAAAACCGAGACTGCAACCAGCACTGTGTCCAGCATTTCAAAACCCCAAGAGTTTCTACCTTTTGACAGGTTGTGCCAATTATTACACCATCATCTCAGTGCAGCCAGTTCATACCCATCTGTGGTTCCTCGATGCCTCTGTCACAGAAGGCAAACTTTGCACAAAATATAGTCTTTGCTCGATGTGCCTCCCTGTGATTTGCGCATGTCGGACGATGAAACTTCAGTTTCCTCGGTTCCCTTCAACCTACTTCGGCAACTTGCTCCCGGCGATGTCAACGTCAAGGTGTCGATCTCAGACTCAAAGACATCGCCATGACGCCTCATACGAGATGAGAAGAACGGTGTCAATGCTAACGGCCTGAACGGAAACAAACGTGCGATTACCTCACAGGTCGAGAAGAAAAACGCACCTTGTTACACTGCATCTGTTTATTCGAGAAGCTTCAGGTGCGAGTGCGTCATTTGCAAGGACAAAAGCGAGAGTTTTTGAGTTTTATTTGCCGGAGGACAAACGAACAAATGAGAGCAGTATACTCAGCAAGCGACCAGGACCCACTTTATTCAAAAGTATACTTTTTATCATCAAGTACAGCCAAGTTTTCCGGCACTTTTAAGAGCCGGAGTCATACAGCCATGCACAAGAAGTGCAATGAGACTCACATACTAAGCACGGTGGGGTGCATTACTGAGGTCCAGTGTTGGGGGTAACACATTACAAAGTCACAAATTACTGTAATCAGATTACATTTATCAGTAATGCAGTAATGTAACGCATTACTTTGATTACCTACGTAATCGCATTACAGTTTCTAACAAATAAATTATCTTGTTACTTGCGTTCCTTTGTATTCTTCAACTATCTGCAGGACAGTAGTCAAGAAAAATCTCTTCTTTTCCTCTTCTTCTTCCTTTTGAGTATATTGGCGATTGAGACCGAGGACAGAAAAACATTTCAAACGCATATGGCAGGTTTTAACATGATATGGTTAATTGATTAAGTTATGGTGAATTGCAGATGATGGTGCTGAGTAATCCAAAAGTAATGTAGCTAGTAGTGTAACTATTTACTTCCAGCAGTGAGTAATTAAGTAAAGTAAGGGATTACTTTTTTAAAAAGTAACTGGTAAAGTGTAATGCATTACTTTTTTAGAGCAACTACCTCAACACTGCTGAGGTCAACCCAAGATCTGCCTTGGGAGACATCCATTGCTTATGTCAGACTTTCTGCAGACACAATGGTGGCATGGGGATCCATAGTTGGTGAACACGACTTCCAAATCTACTAGAACCCTCCATTTGTTTTACCCTTTATGTCACCAGGGAAGTTCCAGAGACCATCCTTCTCTTTCTCCAGGATGCCCCAGGAGAAATGCCACAAAGGACAGTGGTGAGTGGGGATCGATAGAGACACACATGGGTAAAACCGTATGGATTTGGGGTCAAGAGCACAAGATTAGACCTTTTTCCAACTTTATCTCCTCCAGATTCCAGTCAGAATCCCACATTCACCAGGCTCTCAGCAAGCAACTCTACCACTCCTGTTATACATGTGAATAAAATCACTAGATTAAGCTCAGACCATTTTTCTAGCTTTCTTTCTAGTATAATGGAAACTACAAAGACTGCACATCAATCGAAGATTGTTGTCTTTCAATCAGAAGTCAATGTGTGTATGTAGTTTGGCCACAGCGCCGCATATCACTCATCTACAATACACTGACATCAGGCCCGTTGCATTGAAATCAGAACTCTTTCAACTTTGGCACTAGAATCACTTTTTAAAATGCAGGCATTTATAAAGATGTTTTGTCTGCAAATCTGTGCTGCCAGATTTTATGACGCATTGCCATTATGCATTTTTAATGTCGCTTTTTTATGTGCATGTGTATTTATTCTCAGTCTTTTTTCAGCGGCGAGGTGTAAAGGGCATTTAATGGCCTGTCTGCTGATTCTTACCGATCCATCACGCCAGCACAAGGCATTTCACCTCTTTCATCATCTTTCCCCGGCCGCATTGGCAATTCAGGTCGAGTGCGTAGCCTTTTCCGTCGAAAAGTGAATACCACGACAGTTCCCGCTAATAGAGAAATCTCTGAGAGTTGAAAAGGTCAGGCGTTCGTGGTCTGAAATTTCTTTGCGAGGGCGGGGGCAATCGGTAACTCCGATGGCCGTCGCGAACGTTTATTTAAAGGGCTGTCTTCCTTTCCGGCAACTTTCCGGTCCAGTTCTGGCCCGCATCCCAGAACTAAAAAGCAATTTCAAAGTCCTTTGGATCAAGGGAAGAGAGATGATCTCGCCGTCGTATTTCAGACTTCCGTTAAAAATGGATATCTAAACAATCGCAGATGAAGGTGTCTTTGAATCGAACAACAAGGCTTTTTCAGGCGGTCAGTGTTTTTTGTCATATTGCCAGGGGTGGCGCATTAGCGCTGAGAGCTGCACCAGCAGTCGCCTGGTCATACAAGATAAAAGCTGTATATTCTGTGTAAGCGGACTGTGCGGCACACGCGTGCTGTTTCACAGCCTCCCCGCGAATGGATCAATTATTTAAAAGCACGCCGGCCTAATTTTCCAAGGACAATACGGCAGTCCGACCGAGCGCTGTCCAACCAAACAGCTGTCTGAAATGTTTCATGTACATCCCAGCTAATTTTATCAATGCACATTCAAATGGAAACCGCACCATCTGTGTTGATATGGACTGCTAGAAATTCAGCACTCCGAAAAAACTGAAAAGTTAGATTTATCCAAACATATTATGTCAACTGGTGACACGCAGCTGAGTTCTTGATTATGATTAACTGATTAATCTGCCCCCCCCCACCCAAGATCCTGGAAGTTAATTAATTAGACTTGTGGAGTAACATAAGGTGACAAAGAATTTTAATCTAGTGACCCCCCACACACATGTTTGAAAAATATAATTGTGAGTCCTGCACACGGTTAATCATTACCACCTCAAACCCTACTGCCACTGAGACCCCTGTATTCACAGGAGATTAATACAATGGCGTAATATTATGAAGATCATTTGCTGAAAATGATCCTTTTCACTGCATCTAATGATTCTCAGTTAGCTTAGTGTATTATACGAGGCAAGCCAGCCAAAAGATTTCTCATTCGTGAAACATTGCTGGCCAAGCACAGACACATGGATCATTTCCCATTCCTGTAGTCTTGAGACAGACCACATCTCCTTGTTTCGGGCTTGAAATTAGCACTTGAGAGGCGCCGTTATCTTAAGAGCACTTGAGGCAGTGTTTGGAGGTAAGGTCCGCTCGGCTGCAGACTGCTGGGGATTAAACTCCAGGCGAAGATGCACAATTTATTCCCCCCCCGAGCAAGATGATCCTACTTCACCTGTGCCAGGAAAAGGCTCCAGCTGTACAGATGCTTAACAATGTAAGTGAAGAGCTACTGGAGGGAATATATGCTCTGCTTGAGAGGCAAGCCAGTTTCAGACGCAATTCCGTCAATGCCATTTTTTCCTGAGATATCAGTTGTTAGCCGTTATAGTTTCCAGCTTTGCTCCCAGCATACAAACAAAAGAGCCTGAAACAGAATTAAGTCCAATACAGTGGAGTCTTCACCTCATCTGTAAAGCGGAGACGTTTTTGTTCAATTTAAAGCCTCTCGTCCTCTTGCAATCAGAACATTCAGATCTGTGGGGACGAGCGGCCTAGATTGGCGCCCAAATGTACCTGCACTGCAGCAGCTCGGGCGCCTAATGTGATTCCAGCATCTGTACTGTCATTAGCTTCCACTTAGCAGGACTCTCCACTGCCAGAGAGAAGCAGCAGCTCACCCATACAGTCAGATGTGTTTTTGGGCCGGGCCTACACAATGAGCTCTGCAATAATGTGCTTCTATTTTCGATGCAGGTCGGTTTTTTCACCATTTTAAAAAAATCACAGAATGGCACTAAAGCGCCTTTAGATTTTAACCACCTGGTGGTAATGATAGACTCAGGTCAGGAATGAGGGAAACTGGAAACATGTGACTGTAGACACTACTCCTCCGTCAACAAGTTTTCAGGCCGAAAGGAAGTTCTTATCGTATGAAGCACGGGTGAGTCAGGAGCTGAAAGGAGTCAGACTGTCAGATCAAACGGGGCTTCAAAGGACAGCACCTCAACTGTATCCCGCTGCATCTCGGCAGAGGTCGTGACCTCCTACAGGAGGTGCAAACGCTCCACGGACAGGATTTATTCTTTTCTTAAAATAAATAAATATTTTCTTGTCTTTATCAGCTACATTTGACAAGGTAGTGCAGACAAACAGGAGGAACAGAGAGTGTGGGAGACAGAGAGGGAGGGAGGGAGAGATTCAAAGGTGCTTAAGAGCAGGTAGAATCCTTCCTACCTCCCTCTCTCCCTTCCCTCCATCCTTCCTTCCTTCCTTCCTCCCTTGCTTCCTTCCTCCCTTCCTGCCCAAGCATGACTGGATAGTAATGATGCAGGCCAGCAGCACCAAATACAAATATCAGCATGAACACTAATAACTAATAGCTAACTGGATCGCACTTAATTGCATTTCCCTCATATTTACAGTTTTCCCCGACTTTGTGGAAACAATCAGCTTTCAGAGTTAAACGAGCAAGAAGCAATAAGCCCATATCAGCACGCAGTACACATCATCTTCTTCCAATCCTGTATTAACCAGGGAAAAGTCCACTGAGGGCACGTTTCTTTGAGAGAAATGCCACTGAGAATAGCTGCTAATAAAAAAAGTATGGGGAACTCGAGAGTTTCCAGAGAGTTCTTTCCAACTTCATCTCTCCAATGTAAGCCAGTCAAGCTAATCTCCACGAGGCTACTCTACAGCCCCAGTGCTAGAGCCATTCCATACCTCCCTCTGAGGGGTTAAACTGTGTCATGCATTTCACTGGATTCAGTCGAAATATCTGTGGCTCTAGGCCTCGGATCTGAGCTCAAATTCAAACCCAGATCTAACGGGCGTGCAGAACATTTCATGGGCTAATCACGGGCGAGGAAACCAAATAGATTCTTTCCCTGTGATCTTCAAAGGAGAGCAGAGCACTAAAATAAATCCAGAAAATTCTCCAGATGATATGAATAATTAGCGAGTGGCTGAACTGTAAGCAGGATAGTACAGTCAGGGGAGGCTGGGTGAATACACAGACGACTCCATGGCAGCTACGTCAAAGGCGAAAAGCCGTTCAACAAAGGGGACACATCATTATAAATCCTGTTAATATAAATGTACAAATCTAACTGTGAAAATCCTGTTATCGTATGGAATAGCCATTAAATGATGTGCGTATTGCCTAAATATTCCCATTTTGCAGGACTTTGGCAGTGTTTAAAACAGAACAGTGAAATCCTATAGCTTTTAACTATAACAAGCAACTGTCACTAACATGACTGTGTCCCCCACCGCATGTACATGTTAATGCTAAATATGAGCAAAATTGGTCAACCGGTTCTTGAGATATCGCGTTAACACCAACGGGACGGATATGTGTACATATAAACAAATGGACAGACAGACGGATGGAGCTAAATAGTACATCCACAAAAAAACAGGTTTTTTTTTTGTTTTTAGCGTCATCTGTGTTGTACAATTCGTAGCATATTTCTACTCTCACAGATTTACCGGACTTGATTCATTCCTGTGTATGGAAACACACACACACACACACACAGGAAAGCGCGCAGGGAGCTCAATACTCTCAAGGCTGGCTGCGATTACCAGGCTCGCGGTACCTTGAATACACGTTCGGGATGTCAAGGACCCGACCTGCCCGCTCCCATCCATCAACAAGCATTATTGACAAACTCCAGGGAAACATTTAACCGCTGAATACCAATAGAAAAAAAAAAACACAACTGCACTTCACATCTTGTTTGAGCCACTGAGGTGGTCGCTGGATGAGGCATATTGATTATCAAGGCAACAGACCTGTAGTGCTTCAAATAGAGCTTTGTCTCTGTCTCATTAAGTATCTTTCTACTGTACAGTGTTTGATTTATGAGGTAAAATAAACAAATGAAACAAAATTCACTGGCAGGACGCCCACCGTTAGGCTATTCTTATTTACTTTCGCCTCAGAAAAGGTTTGTTAGCCCTTTAAGAAGTGAGGTTAGGAATATGGGATTGGAATGTGCATAAATCAACATTCTACCACTGTCGAAAACCACCACTACCGGTCAAGAGCGGATGCAATGCAGTTCTATGGTACTGACTAAACAACCATTCAAAGGGTTAAAACTGCCCTGTCAAGCCAGACGGCAGTATCTGCAAAATAGTGAAACTGAGAAAAATTGCCTTAAAGTTTTACCTCCTGCCCTACTTTTGTAGATACTGCTAACTTGCACAAGCAATAACTCTGTACATGTGTATTGATCAGGCTAATCTCTACTAAAAATAGATGGAGCTGGTGCTGTAGAGGGTGAATGGCGGGTTTACCCAATTTTGAGAAATTTGCAGATACTGCCGTCTGGCTTGACAGGGCAGAACACACTTCGTGCAGTTCAGCCATTGGATGAGATACCTGACAGGCTTCCATGGGGCCGTCTTTTTACAACGTGCTTGAGTGACAGGTGTCCTTTCTTTCGATTGGTACAGACCAACATTCCACTGCTGTCCATTCTGTTTGTGATGATTTCCACACAAAATCGCTAAAGATAAGTAGTGTGTGAGGTGCGTGCTCTAAGCCAGTCTCGCCATGTTCAATCTAAGCAAAGGGGCGCTCTGTTCGAGTACGACAAACGTGGCTGCTTTGTTTCAACCTTGTTTTGAAATACCATCATTCAATGATTTTACGCGTCAACATTGAATGCACCAATTATGGTTTATTTATGTTCTTTCCTTTGTTGCCGTAATCCTCAGACGCTTACAGTGACTACACCTGTCAAGTACTGCCCACATTGTTCTGGTATAAATTTGTAAGAGCCCATTCTAGGGGGTTCTTTCCAGGTACCAGAGGGCCACAGACTTCAGCAGTTGGTTTTTTTTGTTTGTAACTGTTCCTGAATTATTTCCTCTCAATTTGACCAGCATAATAAATTTGATAAAAGACTATCATCCTTAATCACTCGGTCTCACGGCGGGACTACAACTGTCCAGATCGATACCAAGCATAAAGCAAAACAGAGCATACGCAACCGCTAAAAATATGGTGCCTTGATCAGAAAACATTTTTTCTTCACTATAAAGCAATCATGAGACTCTCAGGGGAGACCTGAGAATGTTCTGATGCGGAACATTCTAATGCTGATGTAACAAACGCCGCTGGTCACTCCATAGCAGCAGAGTTCTAGAACATCGACATGGAATGTTGGACAAACATTCCGGAAAAATGTGCTCTTCCAATGGAGGGATGTACAGTTTCTCCCCACACGAGTGATGCATCTGAACACTCCAGCACACACTTCCTGCGGCGCGACAGCACACTGGAAACCCTAATGAAATGCCTGAGAGAGCACAGACAGCGAACAGAAAAAAAACCAAGTCCGCAAAGCTGCGTATCTGGCCTTGTTCGCATTGCGCAGCCTCCTTGACCCTAACCAGATCCATAAATTAATTTCCTGAGGGTGGTTTTAAGTTGCAGCGCGACTGCTCGGACACATGACTAGCTAACGGCATTGTTAATGATGTTGAGCAGGTGTTCCTACCATACACATCGCCACTGCCTCATTCTGCACAGGATCACAGTCAACTGCTGCAAACAGATTTCAATTCTGATTTATTTTGCCCACAGGAAACAATTTAAAAATGCAAACAAATTATGCTTCCATGGACGAGTCCCCATGGCACTGTTAATCCTTATAACCGTTCACACAAATTCAAATGGCATCAACAAATGGAAACAATTACGTTCCCATAATAAGAGTATGTGGCACGAATACTGTACGTGGGCTGTTGTTGGCGCTGAGCCGAATACAGATTAACATTTAAAAAAAATCATCTATGAATCTTCGATCTTTGTGTAGCTCTTTACTGTAAACTCGCCAAAGCTAACAGAGGGTTTAACCATCTCATTAATTATAATTAAATACAATAATTCAAACAAACGGATTTTTTTACCCAATATATAAACATTATTTTACAGTCTTTCATCACCTCTTGCAGTTGACGAGCCAAGTGCTAAAAGTATTTTACTCACATTTTACAGACACCAAGAGGTAAGGATGAGAAAACATCCATTATAGTGACCAAAGTCCACTGGGTCGTTTTTGTCAGGATTACTGCACATGATGAGAATTTACATCCTAAGAAACTGAATCTGCTTGACTGCAAGTCATAATCCGATTCCATCCTAGCCAATCAAGTCTTTGTTTTGCATTGTTTTTATATATTTTAGTTCCTCTGGCATTACGCTTTTTATAAGGAGCTTTTGATAGAAATTCAAGGATACAAAGCGTTATTTTAAGCTTTAGCCAAGGGATACAAAGAATGCACGCTAGTACATTGTACAATGTACGGCAATAACCCTAGAAGGAAATACCTTCTAGAATCTAGATCAGGGGTCGGGAATCTTTTGCAGCAGAGGCCAGTGTGGGTGCAGGCTTTCATTCCAACCAGGTAGTTACACACCTGATTCCACTAATCAAGGTCCTAGACAAAGATTCCAGAAGTTCATTAGAAGAATCAGGTGTGTAGCTGCTTGGTTGGAATGAAAGCCTGCACCTACACCAGTCCTTTTCGGATAAGGTTCCCCAGCCCTGTCCTAGATTTTGCCTCGCAGTTGAGCGAATTTACCTCATTTCAAGTTGTGAGCCTGTGCAGTAATTGTGACACAGCTCCTTTGAGTACTTTTAGCACTGGGGCCTGTTTTCCTCAACCATTAGCCATGAGTAAGATCACAGTCAGCCGAAGAGGAGAATGTTCTTCATGGAGCATTCTAATGCTGATGTAATAGTCAAAAGCGAATGGGAGCTGTAGCACACTGACTGAGAATGTAGGTGTGTTTTGGGACTTTTTCTTTTCCTACTTCTAAAAATGCACGGTAGTCCTATGCAGTATACTGCAGAGTAAAATCCCCCAGTGTGAAAGAAGCAGTCGAACATTCAAAATATATTCAGACAAATGGGGGAAAAAACATCTTTTTGGAGCGACACGATTTTGTTTTCGGAAAACAAAACCATTTGCTTTCACAGCTAAGTGGACCATCTCAAAAACTGACATAAAAAAAAAGTGCGCGAATCAGACGTGAACGATTCACGGCGTAAAGTCAACGGGTATGTGTTCCCCCCCCCAGTGCTGTCACACACGAGCACGGACCAACACATCAGTGATGGATACCTGTATTAGAGGGCGCCAGCTGGGCTTCTAGGGGAATGAAACTGCGCGATGCATCATCCGTTATCTCCGCGCCCTGCGTTCGAGTTTGTAAACAGCTAATTGCTCCTCGCGCGTCGAGTTAATTAATCACGAACAAACATTCCTACGCAGCGTCCGTCACTGAATAAATCACGGCCGCATTTCTAAGCTCTTGTTAGTTTTCCTTTTAATCAGAGGGCTGGCCCGATGTCACCAGGGAGATGTATATGCAGGTAACAAGGACCGCGTTTCCCTCGGGGACCGCACATTAACGTATTTCTGCATCCTGACTGAGATATGCAATCCAGGAGCAGAGAGTAAACTGCCTCCCCAGTGCAGTGGTCCAATTGCCTGGATTAGCCAATCGGAACAATTCTTCACGCAGGTTGAGTCAAGATGCGTATTTGATGGGCTGAGTTCATTTTTGGAACCAATTCGAGAAAGAACTCCTGACCTTCAACCCTTGAAAACCATCGTCATCTGAACCACTTTACAGTCTAGAATAGGGGCACATGCACCAATCCACAAGCCAAATATCAGACACGGAGTTCATTAAGTACCAATACCAAGTTAAACTGAGTAAAAAATAAAATAAAAACTTGCGTAGTCAGATACATGTATAGGCCCGGAATAATGTGTACGGGGAAAGTAGAATTCCACATTTAGCAGTCACATTCCCCATTTATTCCACTTAAAACAACATGTTTGTTTTACACTGTGATGGTCTGATACAGAGTTCCAAAAATCACAGTCCATGAGGTTTGAGAACTGTCGGTTTCCCCCCTCCCTTTACCTGTCAGGTGTGATGACAGTCCGGCCAATCAGTGGCAATAATGACTAACTAAATTGCCTGGAAGGCGAGAAAACCAGGGCTGGATTTGAATTGAAGGACCGGATTTCTGCAGCCCTGTCACAGATGGAAAGGCCCCTTGGAAGGAGCAGTTGCTTCTAGAGTGGAAACCACTTGGCTACCACAATAAACAGAGTCTAGCTAGACGCCCTGCTCTCGGTGTCCGAATGACTGTTTCAAACTTCACACCTCATATGTCCATTTCAAACTTCTAGAGCAGTTCACTGTGTTCTCAGGAGGAGAGAAACATAGAGCTTCATTGACTCAGGTTGATGGAGGAACCTCCCTTCATGGAACCCTCTATCATGGACGCAAAGCGTTCAAGCTCCCAGACTGAACTGTCTTGTCTAAAGAAGTATGCATGAATTAGATATGGTTCCTCGCGGACTCACACAGGAACATATAGAAACCATTTGCTTGGAAAGACTGTGTGTGCACGTGTGTACTATGCCCCCACAAAACAAGGAATTCCAGATTTCCTTGTACTTGTTGGGATATTTTCTGGTCCCCACAAAAAAATTGAGCTATTTTAGGGTTAGGGGTTAAGGTTAGGGTTAGGTTAAGGTAATGGTTTGGGTTAGGTATGTACTGTTGAGGGTTAAGGTCAGGGAAAGGGGTTAGGGAATGAATGGAAGTCTACGGAATGTCCCCACAAGACATGAAAACACGTGTGTGTGTGTGAGCATGTGTGTGTGTGTGTGGATGACATTGTATGGCCTTGGAAGCCAACCAGCCAACCTGCATCCGGAGAATCCCACCCACCCACAGATTAAAATAGTGAAAGTGCATTCTGCAGGGGTCCACTGCAACACTAATGTATCACTCAACTACAATGCAAATTTCACAACACAATCACAGCAATATGATGTAAGAATCAATTTGTTTTGCAAGGAATTATTAACCTACCAGCCAAACCTTAATTCATGCACTTCAGTTAATAACCATACTCGTTATCCTTGAAGGTTATATTGAACTTTATTTCAAAGATCGATATTTCAATGACAAGTGGTTGGAATCTGTCGTACCTAATACATGCATTCACTTTGCAGCGAAATGCATCGTGCTGCATCGTGATGAATAATTATTAATCATATCACATTGCTGGAAATTAAGAGAAATCATATCACGACGTATGATTGTTCAGACTGCCGGTGTTGAGGAGTATATTTCAATATTTCTCATCATATTCATCAGTAGATCAACTGCCATGTTGAATAACCATAATCAATAATCATAATCAATAACCATATTATGTAAGCAGCAGTAACACACACACACACACACACAACATAACACACACACATACAAGCAGTTCACACACACATCAGCAGTGCACGCAGACACATGCACACACACATGCACACGCAGCACACACGCATACACACACACACACACGCACACACAAATCGTAAGCTGTTCCTGAAAACATAATCAATTGAATCATTTATGTATCTACTTGTATCCTATTCATCTGACTGTGTTTTTCCACTCTTAAACTGTAATTTTCCACACCTTTTAAGTATATATTCTTTCATTTTTTAATGAAACTAATGTTTCTGTGCGCCACCGATATTTCTCAGAGAATCCGAGGGAAAGAAAAAAACTTGAGAGATAACCCATGAATTGTGATTGGAGCAAAGTTGGTAAAAAAAAAAACGTTAGAGATAAGATGGTTACAACCCATGTATTTTGATTGGAGCAAAGTTGGTTGAGTTTTTCCCATAAATATTGCTCTGTAAAGAATGCCGAGTTAGCACTTCTTGGCCAGGGACTGCTCTCCGGGTTTGGATTATTGCACGATTCAAGGCTGGGAATAAAGATGGTTTCTGAAGATTTTGGCTCTCTCCAATTATTCACGAACAAGGGGACCTCAAAAATATGTAAACATCTAGTCGGGAAACCACAACACCGGTATTGCACTTTGTCATCATACAGCTGTGTTGTTACCTCTCAAACACTCACCCAGTATCAGAAGTAGTGCGAACTTGGCAGATATTTTCTGTCAAAAAAATTAACCGAAAAGCAGATAGCAAAACAGAAGCGCATTACATGGATCTACTGGAGCGGACCGTTTATCCGGAGTTTAGCGGCTCTGGGTAGTGACTTCCATTTATATTGCGCAGGCTGTGAAATACATTCTTGCTCTCCGTAAAAATACACTACCCTCTGAGACGGGACTGCGATTGCGTAGCAGTCATCCAAAGAATTGAAAAGAGTAGCACTATGAAAAATAACATTGCTGTGGTCAGAAAACCCAGCAGGTTGTGATGCAGAAGGCTTCGTGAATTGACAGCATATTCCTCATGACTAGCCTTGCGACAGGAGTTAATGATGAAGTTGTACCACACAGACAGTACCTACAAAACGAGGATGCCGAGAAATCGACGTGCCCACATTCTAAACAAACACTGAGCAAAAGTACATGAGAGTTAAACTGCTTTCACACCGGACGCGAAACGAATTTTTCGCACGACAGATTACATTCAAAGTCAATGCAAAGACGCGAATACACGCGTTTCGCGTTTATTCGCTTCTTTGCATTGACTTTGAACGTAATCTTTCGTGCGAAAAATTCGTTTCGCTTCCGGTGTGAAAGCGGCTTTACCCAAGAGTTGATGATGAAGTTGTACTATTTTCATGTCCTGGAGCCCAAAGGTGTTAAAAATGGGGGCCAGGAAAGTGATTGAGCAGGAGGACCCATGTGCAGGAATGTGGATCTATTAAATGAAGTAGAGCACAAATTATACAAACACAAAACTACAAAAGGGGATTAAAAAAAAAACGGAGCGGACTGAACAAAAGTGTGACACAGACTGTGGCTACCTGCCCGTGTGGGGGAAAACCAAGGCTTAAACAGAGAAAGGAAAGCTAATTAACAAAGGAGAAACAGGTGAAACAATTCATGGAGAGAACAGAAGGATGAACTGAATAACTGGATAAGGGCAGGTAGCCGAGGTTCTGACATGCCAGAGGGTGGGGCTTTACAACTATAAAGCCAGTTCCCACAAAATGAGCATATTAAGAGCTAAAATGCAAACATTCTGAATGCAAACGGAACCAGAATACAAACAAGTTATTTAATGAAGAATTTGTATTTATACTAACATCACCACCTGCAAAATGGGGACACTAAGAATTAAACTGCAGGCATTCTGAACTTAAATAAAAAAGTGAGAACAGAAGAGCGTTAACTAGGAGTTAATGATGAAGTAGTACCAAACGAACATTACCAATAAATTGTGGCTGCTAAGAAGTAAACGGGAAGAATTGTAAATGAACAAGGAGGCAGAGTAGTTAATCAAGAGTTGATAATGAAGCTGTACTATGCTATTACCAACAAAATGAGGACGCGAAGAATCAAGCTGCCGGTGTTCTAAATGAGCAGCGCAAGAATACAATAGGGAGAGTAGCACAAAACATATGATACTAAAATATTTATACAGGAAAAAAAATCCCTGCAGAGAAGGTAAATAAAAGCCAGATGAGACGATAAAACAATAACGGCAGCTGCGGTTCTGCACCGTGCCGGGCCGGCAGGACCGGTAACGGAGTGAGCGATCGATCAATCCAGGGTGGCGGAAAAATCCCTTTGAGCAGGAGCCTCGTGTGCCGCGTCGCCACCCTCACGTCGCGGCTTAATCACGACCATAAAGTACCCCCCCCCCCGTTCTCCCCCCTCGCCTCCTGGCCGCTCCGGAGGAGATTTTAGGGACAGTTAATCTGGCGGACGTGGCGGTAAAGCCTGTGCCCCATTTGACCCGGTATCCCCAGCCTCTCGCCAATTCCGAGGCCCCAGCTACAGAGGAGAGGTGCCAGAGAGAACCCATTCATCCTCCTAATTTAATTACAGGGGGCAGCCATTTTAGCTGGGTAACTGCCCTGTAATGTATCCCACAGTCAGGGAGGGACGAGCCCTCGAAATGAAGAAGTTGGAGTTGTTTTTTTTTTTTTTACTTGGCTCGGCCCAAATACTGAATTTCTCACTACTCCCTGCCCTGACGTCACATTTTGCGACTCCTGGGGGGGGGTCAGTTGTTCTTAACGAGGGGAGGTGCCCCCTGATCGAGGATCCCATCTTGACGGTGACGGTGGCTGCCATCACCAGTGCTGTGCTGACCATAGATATTAAAATCTGTCAGCCATTTGCAGATGGGCTCCCCCAGTATAGCTGGGTTCCTCCTGAGATTTCTACCCAATCACCACAGTTCATGGTTTTTTTCTCCCAACAGGGAATATTTTTTCCGTTTGCAATTTGGCAGTTTAAGCTGTGGGTGTGCCCTTCAGCTACCCAGTTCTCGCGTTCGTAAATCTGTGAGAAGCGCTGCACAAATACAATATTTTAATGGTACTTGCCTTGATATAGGTGACCCCCACTTCCTCCCCAACCCTCAGACTGCGATCATGACCTGAAACCCAGCTGAGATTGAGATCAGCGGCAATTCAGATGCCATCCACAATCTCCAAATCACAAGGTTGTCCTGATTTCATTCCTGGCTTTTCAAGTGAACCTACACACGACACCTGCAGGACTTTGCACAGTTGGCTCCAACATTACCCACAAGGCTAGTTCTTGGGTCGTCCCGGAAGAATTGTCCAAAGCTAACAATGGTGTTGCCCAGAAGGGTGGAACATAGCCGACACTGGTGAGGCCCAGAAGGATGGTCCATAGCCAACATGATAGTTGCCCAGAAGGATGATCAGTGGAGAATGCTGGCATCCCCCAGGATAGTTCATCGCCAATGCTAGTGTTGCCCAGAATTATTGTCCATTGCTAACACTGGCGTAGCCTGGGAGACTGGAGTACAGCCCAGTGCCCAGATAGAAAGTGTGTAGTTAGCAGTAACACAGCCCAATTGGAGGCGTTCGGAAAATCAACCGAGGTACTCCAAGCTTTATTGTTCATGATGATCAACTACTAGCCTATTGCATGTCACGAGAAAAATGTTTTCAGAGCATCTTTGCATCTTGGAGCATGCAAAGACATATCACAACCAAACCAAATATATACACGCATTAATAGGATAAACAATCGTCAATATACTGCGGCATTGATTAATTAGTACGAAACAAATTAATATTACAACGGACAGTAAACAACTTTAATTTAGAGTGAAAGTGATGTGTTCACCTGTATTACAGTGTCACGGCTTTTCTCTGACAATAAATAAATGGTCCCTCTGCTCCATGAAGAACAGCGAAGGTGCAGCCGCTGAACTAAAATTGCGATTCCGTTCGCCAGATTCTCCGGGAAGATTTGCGGCCGGGACAATATTCCCGCTGTCTTCCCTGATAAATGTGCTGTGTAATTTGAAGCAAGCGAGCAATGTATCCCACAGCTAATACAAACACAGAGATTCTGGGAATTCAAAAAAAAAAAAAAAAAAAAAATACAAGAAAATGAAATAAAAATGTACTTTCAGTTTTGTGTACTGTGTGCCATAACTTATTCTGCAAGGCTCGCGTAAACACTAAAAAAAAATGCTTTATGAAAAATTTAATTAGGCTTATTTGCCTACGTGCAAGCACCAGACGGAAATGTGCTATTCATTAAGATGTGTTCCCAAAAAGCAGTCCCAGCTCTCACATTAATTATTCAGGATGCTCTAATATTTGCTGATAAATTTGTAAAAATATATTTACACAAACATTTGTATATTTACTCAGAAAAAGATGTTACGAATGCAGTATGATACTGAGTTTGACTTACCATTTAATTTCCTCCTACTTTCTCTTCGTGTGGTTAAATATTAATCTGCCACATCCACTGGTGGAGAGCCGCATGTCTGCTGCCGACAGGAACTGAACACTTTTCTTCGACAGGAAGGCCAGAGGAGCTCAGACCTGACTGGAGGGAGGAAGAATGAGAATTAAAATGAGTTAAAAGGGTTCCCTTTCTCAGCACAACGCAACTGTTGAATTCACAATACTGCAGGTACTGTAGATACATTTGATTTCTGAATTGTATAGTGGCAGCAGGGTGTGTACTTGTCAAATCTGGTGCACAGCAAGGCTAGACTAGGCGGGCAAAAGCTCAATTTTATGTCCAATTCTTTTGCACAGATGCATCAATGAATGCACGTATAAATGCACAGCCGAGGTACGTGCACATGCAAGTCTTATGAATGCACTGTAATTATCAATATGTGCATAGCTGTTAATTCCTCACCACTGGCTTCGCACGGTATTCAAATTTTATACCTGTGCCTTTCACGGGGAAAATTGTTATTTGTGCAGAACTCCAACTTATTTAAATACAAATAAGATTATAGATTTCACGGCTCACCCTGTAATAACACGAGAGGGGCAGGGAATGAGGACTCTTGTCAAGCACAAAAAATTGGGCTGGCTTTTCTCGACATCCCCGCTCGTTTTATTATTATAGAACTCGCTCATCTCTGCAGATACAATGCAAGAGTGAAAAAACAATTAACCTCTGCAGAGCTGAGTGGCTTTCAGGAATGAGGCTAATCCAGAGTACTGTGTCATGTATCTCCAAGCATCCTGAAAGTGCTGACAACCATCCTGCCACAATACATACCCATCCACCCATCTATCCACCCATCCATCCATCCATCCACCCATCCATCCACCCATCCATCCATCCACCCATCATCTCACTCACTAATTCTTGGTCAGTATGTGAAAGTTCTTCTCCGTGTGTTTGTGTGGGTCTCCTGCAGGGACTCCGGTTAACACAGTTTAATGGCACGCAGGCTCACATGTGAAAGACAGGACCAGCCAAAGTAAATAAATGTGATAAAATATAATAAATGCATTAAAATATTACAGGCTAAGTGTGGTACACAGTAAGTAAAAACTGCTCTATTTGGAAACAGTTTTGCAGTTTTTGCAGCCAGAAACGGGATCCAAAAGGAGTTTGAATGAAAAACCCCCAATTAAACAGACAGCTGAGGACTTTCATCCTCTTCCTTCCTTTCATACGGCCCCACGCAGAGATTACCCAGAAGCCCTTTCATCACCACTGCAGGACTGCAGTTACACTTCTTCTCTGACTTTGTTCTTTCCCTGGTTTTCCTGTCCTCTCCGGCTCGCCAAATCACTGCCGTCAGCACATCCCAGCCTGGCGACAGCCAGCGACGTCTGACAAGGGCGAGCATTGGCCTCCACAGCTGCTATAAAATAACATATTTCTGAGATTTATTTATTTTTATGAGGCTTATCTTTGCCAACTTTAGCCAGCGGATGACAGGCAAGGGAACACCACCACCTCCGTCCAGGCAAAAGTTGGTTAGATAGCGGACAGGTTGATGACCTTCATGCAAACCATAATAGAGGAGTGCGTGACGGTGTAGGAAGTTCCGGAAAATATTCCCGTTTTATGTTTTTTGATACCAATACATTCGCTCAGGTTCACAACATGCAGTTACAATGCGCCGAAGTTGCTGTGCTTCAGAATGCGTCCGCTACAAAGTCACATCCTTAGCCGACCTCAACGGCGAAGAAGTAGATGAACACAGGCGAAAGTTAGCCGACGTTTTCCGTCTTGAAAGTGTCTGTCTGGCCTCTACTCCAGTGCTGACAGATTTGCTGTCATACGTCTCATCTCTCACCCAAAGCTCCTGCTCTTCGACGAACAACCCCCCCCTTGCATCTTGTTCCTCACAATCCTCAGACATCAGTGAAGTCAAGACGGCCGTCTTCTTGTCACAACACGTCATCAAAAGTGATGGTTCCCTCTCCGATGGCAACGCCACGATTCCTCGTTGTTTAAATTAATTAACTTTCCTCACCGTAGGGTACACAGAATCGGTAATTTTATTTATGCGAGAACCAGTGTGCCTGTGAATGATTAGGGCTTCTCTCTCCGCCTGAGGTTCCTCAGTGAGTCTGTCTCCGCACAGGCCCTTACGCGGCGCAGCGGAAATCATTACGATCCTCAAAAACCCACTTCCCCAACGTCTCTTCATCCGTTTGTAAATGCACGCTTAATAAACTCTATTTTTTTTTTTGGTAATTTGGCGCTCGAGGCAGTACATGTCAAATTACCATCCGGACTTGGAAAGCTCGGCTCTGTGCAATCATAGCCTGGTTCATGAACAAGTTCCACTGCCGATTTGGCAAGAATTTGAGCTCTCCTCAGGAGTCCGAGATGTCGCCAGCTGCTCGGTTTCACACGAGGTCACGAGGTCATATAGCGTGGAGTTTGAGGAGGACCATTCGTGTATGGTTACAGCAGTCGTAACATTCAATCAAAAGGCACCCAACTGACAGACAGGGGTTGATCATTGGCGATAAAAAGTAGACACTCATTGAAATGAACCCTCGCCACAGCCTGGTCAGCTGACCACAGTAACCACAGGATTGGTCAAGATTTGACCTGAGGCTGTTGGGCCTATCCCTCCTCCAGAGTGGAAGGCTTTCACAAACAGCCAATCAGCAGTCACCATGAGCAACCAGCCTTCACCCTTTAGGATGCAAGGCCTAAAATATCTCAAAGTCCTTATCTGTTCACTGTTACAGCTGATGCATCAATTAATACTGGTAATTGAAAGTAATACAGTACACAACATGTTACATGAAATACAAAACCCAAAACCAGTGAAGTTGGCATGTTATGTAAATCGTAGATAAAAACAGAATACAATGATTTGCAAATCCTTTTCAACTTATATTCAATTGAATACACTGCAAAGACAAGATGTTTAATGTTCAAACTGAGAAACTTTATTTTTTTTTTGCAAATAATCATTAACTTAGAATGTAAAGGCAGCAACACATTGCAAAAAAGTTGGCACAGGGGCCTTTTTACCACTGTGTTATATCACCTTTCCTTTTAACGACACTCAGTAAACGTTTGGGAACTGAGGAGACCAATTTTTGAAGCTTTTCAGGTGGAACTCTTTCCCATTCTTGCTTGATGTACAGCTTAAGTTGTTCAACAGTCCGGGGTCTCCGTTGTCGTATTTTACGCTTCATAATGCGCCACACATTTTCAATGGGAGACAGGTCTGGACTACAGGCAGGCCAGTCTAGTACCCGCACTCTTTTACTACGGAGCCATGCTGTTGTAACACGTGCAGAATGTGGCTTGGCATTGTCTTGCTGAAATAAGCAGGGGCGTCCATGAAAAAAAGACGTTGTTGGATGGCAACATATGTTGCTCCAAAACCTGTATGTACCTTTCAGCATTAATGGTGCCTTCACATATGTGTAAGTTGCCCATGCCTTGGGCACTAATACACCCCATACCATCACAGATGCTGGCTTTTGAACTTTGCGCCTATAACAGTCCGGATGGTTCTTTTCCTCTTTGGTCCGGAGGACACGACGTCCACAGTTTCCAAAAACAATTTGAAATGTGGACTCGTCAGACCACAGAACACTTTTTCCACTTTGCATCAGTCCATCTTAGATGAGCTTAGGCCCAGCGGCCGGGCGGCGTTTCTGGGTGCTGTTGATAAATGGCTTTCGCTTTGCATTGTAGAGTTTTAACTTGCACTTGCAGATGTAGCGACGAACTGTAGTTACTGACAGTGGTTTTCTGAAGTGTTCCTGAGCCCATGTGGTGATGTCCTTTACACACTGATGTCGGTTTTTGATGCAGTACCGCCTGAGGGATCGAAGGTCACGGGCATTCAATGTTGGTTTTCGGCCTTTTCGCTTACGTGCAGTGATTTCTCCAGATTCTCTGAACCTTTTGACGATATTACGGACCGTAGATGATGAAATCCCTAAATTTCTTGCAATAGCTCGTTGAGGAATGTTGTTTTTAAACTGTTCGACAATCAGCTCACGATTTGTTCACTAAGTGGTGACCCTCGCCCCATCCTTGTTTGTGAATGACTGAGCATTTCAGGAAGCTGCTTTTATACCCAATCATGGCACCCACCTGTTCCCAATTAGCCCGTTCACCTGTGGGATGTTCCAAATAAGTGTTTGATGAGCATTCCTCAACTCTCTCAGTCTTTTTGCCACTTGTGCCAGCTTTTTTGAAACATGTTGCAGGCATCAAATTCCAAATGAGCTAATATTTGCAAAAAATTACAAAGTTTACCTGTTCGAACATTAAGTAACTTGTCTTTGCAGTGTATTCAATTGAATATAGGTTGAAAAGGATTTGCAAATCATTGTATTCTGTTTTTATTTACGATTTACACAACGTGCCAACTTCACTGGTTTTGGGTTTTGTAAAACCTACTTCACAACATTCATCTACACTGCAAAAAATGATTAGTTTCCTTGACTCAATGGTGTCAAGACTCCTCGTTGCTCTGACTGATTTAAGTTTTGTGAATGTAGAGTCAGGTTCATAACTATTCTTTACATTCAGAGAATTTAACTCAGTCAAAGCGACAGGATAACTTAGTCAAGTTGAGCCAACGAATAATGTTTTACAGTGCACTTTCCAACCACTGAAACAGCTATTTCCTACTTGTGAATAGGTATAAAAAATGATCTAGGGAGAAGAGGATGCACAGATACTCACAAGTGCTCTAAAACCAATGATGTCAGGGTAAAGAATTACGGGCCTCCGGCCATTTTGGCTCAGGAGACTGGCAGCCTCCTCAGTGAGAATAATGAACAGGGAGGGCACTGGCTTCGGCCAGCCTAATAACGCTGCTTCATAAATATATGCAGCGGTCAGGAGCTCATTTATTTAGCATTGATCAGAGTGGCTTGGGGTTAGGCCGAGGGGATATCCTGCCCGAGTAGAGATTGTCCAGCGTCGGAGGATCTCCAGACGGCCGTATAAAGCGGTTAGAAGTGCGGATAATAGCGTTAGGGAGCAATAAGCCCGGGCTCAGTGCGCTGCTACACTATGTCGATATATTAGCACCTCTTCCGAATTAGTAACGAAAAATAAAGCCCCTTGCCTCGTTTCCCGCACTGCAATAATAAAACCAGTCCTGACAAGTGTTTTGGTATTGTACTGAGACCCTATATCACATTACCTTTATTAGTTACCATGACAAAAAAATGTTGCCACTAAGGTAAGACGAGTTTGCCTCTTACCAAGATTTGCCAATGAACTGAGAAAATTTTACGTGTCAAATACGTACAACGGCAACTGAAAAGAAGCTATACTTTCTTAAAAGATAAGATAATTAGTCTCATCACTAGTCTTAAGGCCCCACTCAAAGCAGTGTTATATCCTGTTAATTGTTTAACGTCCTTTCTCAAACAGTGAGTAGGAGATGTGGTAAATGGTCGAACATAGTCCATTATCAAGGCAACCAGATTGCTGCTTCAAGCTTGCCTCCGTGCGTTTCCGCTGCACACGGACAAATATAGTTGTGAGCTCTAGTGAGCTGACGGGCTCTACACAGCAAGTTCAACACTAGCCAGGCCTTGTTTAGGTGTTTTTTCTTTTTTTTTTGCGGCGCAGTGTCTCTGTCCTGGCATCACGGTGAGAGAGAGCAAAAGACTGAAGAAGTCCAGCGTATAAACACATCGTGCTCCTGAAAGCTGAATCGAGGAGGATATATTGACAGCTGCCAGACAGGAAGATGAAGGTGGATTAGATCAAAGCCGGTGAGTTTTGGTCCCTATGGGCAGCAGTCCAGACGGGCTTTTTCAGATCTTCAGCAGTCACTAATGTTCTCAGAGCTGATTCAATCCAGACCACGATTGGTTTGTTCAGGCGGTTAAGTCTTACACACACACACACACACACACACACACACACACACACGCACACACTCGCCCACACACACATACATGCAAGCAATTCCTCAGAGCAGACCTGGAGTCCATCAAACCACCTGATGATGGTACTCAGCTGAACTGCATGAGACAAACACACACGCACGCACACACACACACACACACATATACGCACACAAACACAAATGCACACACACCTGTACACACATACACACACACACAAATACATACACACACACACACGCAAACACACACACACACACTCTCTCTCTCTCTCCTCTATGTTAAAGGCTGAAAGGTCACAGGGAGTCTCCATGTCCTGTGGATGGCTCAGCAATTAGCTGCCTGTCTGCATCCGGCTGTCTGCCAACTCCCTCCGTAATGCACAGTTCTGTAAAAATACGGACGAGGCGAACTGTTACATCCCTTTTGCAGGGCAGATTGGCCTCTGCTGCTCTGGGTCGCTTAAAGTCATTTTTAATGAGCGCCGGCAAAACGGCGAGGCAGACTATTTATAATTCAGTTCAGCCTTAATCGTACGCTTTGCATGCCAAGCACTTGCGGAAGGAGGGGGTGGGGGGTAAATATGTGGCATTTTTTGATTCAACATTCATGGAGCAGGGGCGATCCATCTATATTTGTTTAACAGAAAAATAATTTATCCCCGGTGCAGGTCTTGTCTGTATAAAGTAATGTGCGGCTTCACTCCTCTGTTTGGCTTCATTGTGATAAATACATCAGCAGAGCCGTCTCATAACTCACGCTCCGTTATCCAGGTTCTCTTCACCTACCGCCGCTTTAATAGGAGCGCCGAAATTAATTAAACGAACATTTCTGAAGCGACCCGCAGCTACATAAAAATTCGATCTCGCGTTCAACTCCGGCGCTGAGCCCGGAGACACGCTGATCTCACACGGTAATCTCCCACCACCTGCCGAACAAAACGCGCACCTCGGCTATGCATATTCAAATATGAAGCGAACTGCCTGAACCGAATGTTCAGTCTTGTACAGACAGCTCATAAATTCAGACGTAAACACCGAAAATGTCAATCTGGTTGACCCAAAACTAATGCCATTAATTCAACCGAAACCTAATTTCACTTTATCTTCCATAAAAAGGGAGGCAGGAGCAGTAAGGTTAATTAACAACAACCGGTAGGACTGAACGCTGATCTCGAGTCAGTACGTGAATCTCCGAGGCCCCATTCTGTTTTCAGAGTACATCCCATTTCCAAACGCTACCTTTCGAGGAAGCTGCTGATCAAAGAAGATGCCCTCGAATTGGGACACAGATCACGTTTTACCCATTATTTCTCCTCTCTAAGCTACATGTCAGCGTTTCACGTGATAAAAACATACACCGAGTGTCTTATTTCGAGGATAAATTAATGGGCTACGCATTTTCCGTTTATTTATTCGGCTCGCATGCGTTTTCCAAGGCTATCACTCGACGCCAATGCGAATTGCGAGTGTTGAACCGAAGCTCTAGCTTGGCCTTTTTTCGAGAATCAATGATTGTACAGCGCCGGGCTGTTTGGCACATCAACAAACAACCAGAAGGGAAATAGAAAACAGTCATTTGTAAGAGTGAACCATGAGTCCTTCAGCTTACAAGAATGCTGGGCTAAGCTCCAGGAATCACACTGCTGTGAGAAGTATAGAGTTAGTGCAGATAACAACATGCATACTGTTCTCAGACGTCGGTGTTATCAAATCATAGAAAATGTCAAAATATCCTGTTAAGATACAGAGGCCTAGGTGCTTGACTGGACCAAGGCACGTAAGTAGCTCAAGCTCCAGTGAAGCCCCAATAACATTATTTCAGCATTTTATCCCCACAATATTCCGGGGGGGTGGATTGGCTTCTTGAGTCCAATCATTTACTAAACAATTGCTCAAATATCATTGGTCGAGGCATGGTCTCATGGTGCAGTGGGCGGCGATATTGCCACGAGGCAAGAAGATTGTGGGATTGAATCTAGCCAGGGGCATTTCAGTGTAGAGTTGGCATGTTTGCGTGGGTCTTCTCCCACAGCTCGATGTCATTCACGTCAGGCCAAGTGGGACTCTAAATTGCTGACAGGCCAGAGTAAACGCATAAATGAGGCGTGGTGTCTGTGACGGACTGGTCAACTGTCCAGGATGTGCTCCTGTCTCTCACTCCAGAGGCCCACAGGAATCAGCAAGATTGGATAATGGATGTGGGGATGGATCTCGCAATACTGTAACTGAAGGGACTGCTCTCTCCCTGCCTTCACAAGATACAGCGCCCCCGCTTTCAGGTAGTGAAATAAACCTGCTTCCAAAAGTCAGAGAGTGAGCAAGAAATCCAGGCAGAACTTGCTTTGCCTCTTCCACTGAAGGAGAGCAGCTAAAGGACCACATCTGCTTTAGTCATCTCCAGAACCCACACAGACTAACCCTCCCTCCCTCCCTCCTCCCAGTGCTTCAGAGCCTTGAGAAGCCACGCGGAGGTCTTTGGCATTCACTTGCCGCGTTCTCACATATAATTAACATTAAAGCTGCGCCCGGGTCTTCGCCAGCGGCCATTTCGGCTCTCTGAGCCGCCAAACTGACACGGCGGATATGTGACACGGCAGCGCGGCTTTGACAAACATATGGGGAGCATTTTAATTATCATCTACCCTCAACCCACCAACACCCCCCACCCCCCCTGACCCCCACTCCTCCTTCCAGCAAAGAATGCATTTTGCACTTGGCATTTTGCCTATTCTTTGCACAAAGATTATATAAGATGATTCTTTGTAAGAAGAGAAGGAGAGAGAGCAGAGGATGAAAGAAGCTGGAGCGAGAGCGATAATGACAGTGGACAGGACGCGCTGCTAAGGGCTCGGCTCACAGTGGTGGAAGAGGGCAAATTAATGCCAACTGGAGAGGGGGGGGGGTGGGTGTCTACAGCGGGGGACTGATACTGGATAGATCTCCACCTTCCTGCGCTCTGTGTATGTGTGTGTTTCTGTGTGAACATGTTCCTGCATGCATCTCTGTATGCGGTTTTGCATGACTGAGTACATACACACGCTCATGTTTGTGTGCACACTGTCCGGTTGTGCACAATTTTGCGATGCCACGTGCACGCTTGTGCTGGCTGAGTAACTGTTTGTGCAAATTCGTACATTTGCTCTGTGAGTGCGCACTCGCGTCCGAGGCCGAGCATGCATGTTAGTGCACACATGATTGTGTGCGCACGTCAGTGTGAATACGTTCATGTGTGCATATTATTCTAAACACTTTGTTGAGCGCATGATTGTGTGTTCAAGTTAAGATTGTACACGTTTGTGCGCGATTGTTACTGCGTGCACCATTACTAGTGCACAATTGTGCGTGCACCTCACTGTGGGCACGTTTGTGCGTGCATGTTTTCCTTTCAGTAGCACTGTATTGTCTCCGAGGCAATGTCTCACACTGTCAGACATAAGCGGCCCTGAGGGAGAGAGAAAGGGGGAGGAGCCAATAAAAGCCCTCCTCCCATAGGACCTCAGCGTTCCTGACAGACTTGACACCATGAGTGACTGTTTCCAATAAGCTAACGCAGGTTCAGTGCAAAACTAAAGTACAGAGCAAATGAGCACGCAGTACCATCTATAGCCCATGTGTAGCACTTCAAGCACTTTAATTGATACATGCTTGTGAGTGTTTGGTATTGTTGTATTGGAAGTTGTATTGGTTATTGTTGTGATGTCCTGTTTTTATTTTCTGTTTTTTCACCCTCAGTTCTTCTAACAGCACCCCCTCTGGTCACGCTTTGCTGCTGCACCTCAAATGAGCGAATGCATGTTTTCCTTTATTTGGAGGGAGCAGACGCGAGTGTATGACCTTGCTGAACCAAGTGAGAGGGCTGCTACAAAGGAAATGGTGTATAGTAAAAAAAAAAAAGAAGTTTTTAAAGCACGTAATAAAAAAAATAGTAGGCACTACACAGAAGTGACTGCAGCTAGTGACAGCTGGATTTAGACACCCTGATAACCTCCTGGCCAGGGTTATATGTCCAGTTTGTTTTCCGCCATCCAGCCCCCTGAGAGAGAAACCTCTGGTTCATTTCCTGTCAGTACTGAATGGCGGTTATGAGTCGTCGAACATTAAACCCCCCCCACCCGGAGCTCAGTGTGAAAAGCAATAGGAGGCCCCGTTATTTTCCCTTTAGCAGAGTAATGATTTACCTTCTCTCCGGACCTGCGCGCTCATTAAAGGTAACTTACCCTGTGACTGTTAATGTAGGTGTGCTCCCCCACCCCCGCACAGCCCACAGAAAATACTCCCCCCCTCACCCCCTCCCCTCCCCCAGCCCAATAGCACCCCAGGACCCCCACCGTCCCAGACTCTCAAAAATTGGATGTGTGTCACAGTGTCAGTTTCCCCAGCTGTGACCGAGTTGATGGCCATATTAGAGAGCAGGTGCAGCTGTCAAAACGGTCCTGAGGGGAACGAGGGTAGGGCGTAATATTTTGTCCTATTGGGGAGGGGGGGGATGTGTCAAGTTTTAATGCATGCAGCAGAATTTTTCACTCAATATCTGGCTCAAAGAAATAGATAATACATGAATTTTGAGGTGAATTCTGTTGTTTTGTAAGAAAGTAAGGATGTTACCCTCGTTTGCAATTCAATCTTGTGGCAAAAGATAGACAGGTGACAAATTAAAGGGAAAAGAAAAGCTGAATAAATGCTTGTGCAAACATAACAAAAGCAGATGTTTCTGTTCATTTTCCTAGCGTGATTTGGGTCCACTCTTCCCCTTAAAGGCGAAAGGGTCGCTGCAAATAAATGCTGAGCTATTCTGAGTGATCACATGTATATCCTATGATGAAGCATTCCGTCCTTGATGAGTGTGGCCTCCTCCAGGATGACGATGACCCAAACTCTGCAGGGCACCAGGCCACTGCCCTCATAGTGGCCCGATCTCAAACCATCTGAGCTCTAGCGGGAGATCTCAGAGCACTGACAGACAAAGCTCTCCATCACATTCAGCCAGCAGCTGCGTGGCTGAAGCTAAGCAGGTGTAGGCTTGGTTAGTACTTGGATGGGAGACCACCTGGGAAAACCAAGCTGCTGCTGGAAGAGGTGTTGGTGGCCAGTGGGTTGTGATCTTCCCTCTGGTGGAACAATCCCCAATGCCCCAGAGCAGTGAAGGGGACACTGTACTGAAGGGGACGCCGTCTTTCGCATGAGACGTTAAACCGAGGTCCTGACTCTCCGTGTCATTAAAGATCCTATGACACTCTTTGATAAGAGTAGGTGGTTCCCTGGTGTCATGGCGAAGGTCCCAACCTGGCTCTTTCAACCTGCCACCTCATCGTGTGATGGTTCTGCCCTGCAGTCCCTCCTCCCTCCTGCTGTCTTCGCCTCCACTTCAACGAGCCACACCTGTTGCTCGTTGAAGAGGAGGTGAAGGGAATAGTATTTAAGAGCTGCACTGCCAATTTGGCAGCGCAGCTGCATTCTGAGTGGAAAGCCCTGTCGTGTGTGTTTGTGCTGCTGCTCCCCTCATGTGTTATTTTACTTCTTTAATTAAATATTTTTATATTTTTTACTCAGCCTGTGCGTTTGGGTCCCTTTCTAAGCTTTTGGGTTCATGGTCCCAGTGCCCGCCGGCTTGTCATCTTCAGCCGGTGGGGCAAAACCATGACAAATCATCCCCTGATCTAATTGGCTGTGCAACTTGTCCTCTTCCTCCCCTCCTCGACCCCCAGGGCTCCCTTGAAAAAGAGATTTCAATCTCAACGGGACTTCCCTGGTTAAATAAAGGTTAAATAAATAAATTAAAAAAACATTCATTAAAAACATCAAACAAGGGAGTATCTCTTGAAGGAAAGGTATGCCGTCCGTCCAGTGAGATTTTACACTTAGCTAAGGGGGTTTGAAGCTCATCTGATAGCTGGTAGAGGAGCAACACCTCACTAAGACTGTTAATGTTGATTTTTCCCTTAACCCCAACCATACTGAAACAAATAAAAAAAAAAAAAAAACAAAACATTTAATTATCTTGTGCTGTTGAAAACCTATCATGTGTCCGACTTGTTTAAAAGAGCTCCCGCAGGGGAGCTCTTTTAAACAAGTCACCACATGATAGGTTTTCAACAGCTTTGATTTTGATATCTTACATCACTGAGCAACAGTAGCTGCATTTAGTGCTCTAAGGGTTAATTTTTCAGCTGTCTGCATATATCACATAAAATCATAAGTATTGGTGAACTATTTAATTTCAGTTCCACAAAACTCCTTAAGATTCTTCCTGAGGCTTCAGAAAACTTAAAATGCACTTTCACTGTCAGTCAACTGGAGCCCTTTCGTAACCGGCTCTCGAAACCATCTCAGTCAATAACTTGTCAGAGTGCCGACGGCTTGACACGGCGATGAAAGATAATGTACAGTACACCCAAGATGGCACTCTTCCTGTTCCTGTCGGTGCTAATGAGACCTCCGTACCCGTCGCTGCTAATGAGATCACTCTCCATCTCTGTCCCATGAATATTCATGATCAGCCCAGCCCCGCAGTGAATTGTGAGCGGGAATAATTGACAGATACAAAAGATTCTGCAAATATCAATAGCGATTAGAGACAGAAATAAACAGCTAATGGGCCTTACTTTCCCCTGATTAGCGCGTCTGCTACGTCTTCACGGTTCGTCAGAACACTGACGGAGCTTTTCAGGTGTCAAACGCAACGCTCGTCGCTCTCGAAATGGATAGCCGCATCGGTCAGTTTGTATCGCTCATGAAAAAATGCTTAATTTACTGAGGAATTATTAGTATTCTTGGCGTTATGACATTTCAATAATCTGTCCTCACCTAGCATATCACTGCACCCCCCCCCAGCCTGTTTACTGCTGCGATGTCCTCGGTCACCTGAGGAGACAGCAGTATGCCTAGTGAACGTTTACACCATCTGGCACTTCACCGCAAATAACATTACATTACAAACCTCTAATCTAGAGTGGCACAGCTTTTACGCGGTACCCATTCATACAGAGAAGCCAAGCAGGTTAAGTGGCTAGCTGAAGGGTACGCCGGCAGCACTGGCCACACTTAACCAACGCTTCAGCGCAGTAATTTACCGCTGAAGTACAGTTCCCCATACCGCACTCACTGGAGTGTAAGGGGCCTCTGAAAATTCATGTTTCAAGCACCAGGGGAGCTAACACTCACACGGTATACCGAGAGTCATTGGCGGCTAACCTAAAAGGAAAAATTACGCTTACATTCTGCAAATGAAAAACGAGTAGAGTTTATCAAATCTCTGGAGTGGCGTCTTTCTACGCTGACAGATCACAGGATGTGTGAAATAATACATTACCAACAGTCAAAACAGGCCGTGCATCATCGCTGGGTTGATAGAAAAAAAATCCCCGTTTGCAGATCATTAATTAAGAAATTGCTGATGAAATTTATGGAGCTCTCACAAATTGTGATACCACATGCACTTTCTCTGATATTACGGAGCAGAGGTTGTCTCGGTGCCATCTTTTCTAGTGCCAGGATGAGCAATTCTGCCAACCAACGAAGATAGGACAGGAAATGTGTCTCAGTGAAAAAAGGGGGATGAGTTTGAAAGATTCATGCACTGTTGTGTACACACAGTACATTGCACAGAGCATCACTTTTACAGCGGAGTCTATATTTGTACAATGGCTCAATTTTAAACAGCTGTAATTCCCAGAGTGTCCGCTCCATATGAACGAAAATAACCTCAAATTAAGCAGCTCACTCAGGCACAATTTAAATTATATCCTATGCAACATTATAATTAATTGAATGATATGAGCTGCTTTGATCCTGGATGCTGAGACAGCATTCCACAGTGATTGGAAATCCAATAAAAGCACCGGCGATTCTAAACAGCCTGTTATGCGGGAGTATCGCTCTTCGCACTATAGCTATCGCAAAAACATTTGAAGAGAAATTATACCGACGTCAATTGTTTTTATGCATCGAATCCACAATAAACGCAATGCGGCGCGAGGTCTTCTGAGATTGTGATTCATTCCTTGGCGTCCCCGTAATCTGCGTTTTTTTCCTCACTGCCGTTTCAGTCCTCAAATTGACAAATCCTGTTCTGCATGCGGAAATAATGGCCGTGGAGGTGGTGGGATATTGGAAATGAATTTCTCAACAACGGCTGATAACCGGGCCTAATCCCTCAGTGTCATTAGTCGCGCGAATCAATTAGTTCTGTGCCAGTCGCCGTTTTACTCAGTGCCGCGAGGCCATCCATTTTCCCCAATGATTCCCGTGTTCCCGCCCTTGTTAACCGCATTTCCTCTCATCAGGCATTCATTACAGATCAGACAGTCTCGCGGCGACGAGGCCTCGCCCAAGGTAACAATCCGCTCGTTTCGTTTCGCGAGGAGTCCACGCGACCGTTAACAACTGCCAGATTTCTACCTCGTAAGTCTAAGGGCTGTTATCTCGATGAAAAAAGGCCGCAATGATTCTGAGTAGATTCATGGATTTTTTTTTTATTTTCAGGGAGCTATTCTGAGCTGAACCATTTAGCTCAGAGGTGGACAATGAGGGCAGTATCTGTCCCTGGTTTTCGCACCAACTTCTGGCCTTTAATTAGTTCATTATCTAAATTAGCCAAACTATTTTTTGAAATCTGACATTTCAGGCGCATTTCTTTAAATCATCATGAATGACCAAAGACTGTTCTTGTATCCCTACATAAAAATTTTTTCTTTGATCGAATCTTTGCACAAATCTATCTTTGCGTTTGCAACCAATTAGCTCAATTAGTCAGGGTAATTGATAGAATAAAAACCCGCATACACACCAGCCCTGCAGGACCAGGATTGCCCACGCCTGATTTAGTTGCATAGTGCTGAATAGTGACCAGTAGGCTATAAACCCATCAATATACTATAAATATCAGCGTATGAGCCAGTGACTGAGTCGTCAATCAATCAATCAAACAGCCTGATGTTTCTGTAGTTTGGCATACCCTTGGTTTTCATGACTAAATTCCTTGCTTCTCTCTACAGAGACGATCCAAACAGAAGATCAGGACAGGCCAAGGCTTTACTGGCTGCCCCGAGTCAGCCTTTAACGCAGTTTGCTGAAACTCCCACATTCAGCTGTCATTCGATGCAGAATTAGTCAATTAAAGGGGTTAATTGCACAGGAAACTCAATTCTCCTGGATTAGTAGGGAAAGCATCGGTTTAAGGCAGAGTCATCCAGCCTTTTTTCTTGGACATCTATCTGGCAGATTTTCACTCTGACCATAACAAAGCACATCTCGTTCAACTTCTGGAGATCCTGTTGCTCATCAAATCAGTAGGAACTGGTGAGCTACATTACTGTTGGGTTAAAAACCAACACGATGGAACATGGATGGACAGCCCCGGTGTCAGGGGACAAATCAGAGTGTTTGGCCGGAGACCCAACGATGGAACCCTGAAGGGGTCGAAAATCATCCATACATCCATCCATCCGTCAGTCCATCATCAAATCTGCATATTCCTAGTCAGGGTAACAGAATGGCCTGAATCTATTCCACAATACAACAGAAGAGAAAAAGCAATAAATCATGGACATTTTTGCCAATCTATCACAGGGCACACAAAGGTCTCTCACACGTATCATTTCCAGTTGTCCAGAGGAGTTTACTCAGACAGAAATAGGCATGAGATGAATGTCTTCGGGAACAGACCGAAGTTCCCCGAGGAAGTATGCGGAAACCAGCGAGACCACCCCACCTCCACACGCGATGGCCCGAGGCTGGACTAAATACACAACCTTCTTGCTGTTCGGTCACGGGGCTACTCATCGCCCCACCAGCCTGCCCAAGGTATGGACCCTCAAAACCTGAGCGCCTCCACTTCACCAACTCTTATTAACACGCAGGTGCCGAGACTGGCCACTGCACACATCAGCCAACACTTTCACCTGAATTTAAACAAAACTCACGACACCTATCACAGCAAAATGTTCAGAGTTAAACCAACTCTTATGGAGTCAATTTGGCACCACTTTGGCAAGACTCTGAATATTAACTCTGCACATTTTTCAGAGTTTTTCTTTACTCTGAATATTTCGCTGTGATACAAGAGCAGTCAAGAGTCCATTTCTCCTGGTCCGCAGCCTTACATTGTTGACTATGACAAAGGACATGACTGGTCCCAGATCAGCGCTGACTACTTGAGGGTTTTTTATGAATATGGGCCTTGAGGTAATGAAAAACCTTGCAGCAATATCCGTATCCGAGACGCGGTAAAACCCACATCTTAATCAGCGTCTACCGGAAGATGAAATGGCACTCTTCTTCGAGCCATATGCTGATTGAATGGGCACGCGTTTAGGACACATCAATAAGGTAGTCGCGAGAAGACAGAGAACTAATTTTTCCGACCTCCCTGTAATAGCAAAGTGAAATCTGCTGAGTTTAGGGCGGACGGTCAAAAATGACGATGCGCCGCGCATACAAATGCGGCGACACGTAAAGAGTGCGAATAGACGAAACACTGGAGACTCGTTCCACTGCGCTAGTTTTCAATTTTCCCAGCACCGTGAAAAACACACACACTGTCACTCACTTTCTGTTCTGTAATCAATAAAGACGCGGTGCGCATCGCGCCAATCCGGACGAGGCCAGCGGGTCCGTTGCCGTTTGAGTCATCGAGGTCTGTCCCCGCTCCGAAGCTATCCCGCCTTCGTTCCCTTGCCGTGTCGCGTCATCCCCGAGAGAGCAGCAATGCTCCAGTGATCACAAGGCAGTTCTGATGTTCTGGATCAAAGATCTCCCAGCATGCACTGCTTTTCCAGCACAGCCAAGTCACAAGGAAAATCTCCCTTTTCAGCAGCGCTGTGGTCCACACATCGCTTGTTGGCATGCTCCTCCTGCTATTTCACATACAGTTAAGCTTCTGTTATCATTCTGATCACAAAGCGACATAACTCAAAAGGAAATCAGGGTTTATGTGTTTGCAGATGTTTACGCAGCATTTTCCATGAAAAAGTAGAGCTATGCATTCTAACTTAAGTGGTCAGAGTCAAGCATGTTGACTCAAAGTAGTCTAAGTTAAGCATTCTGACTTAAAAAAATCATCCAAGTAACGCATCCTGACTTGAAATTGTAGTTCGGGTTAAGTAATCTGTCTTCAAAAAGGTTTAAGCATTTAGATTTGCAAAATGTAGTCCGAGTTCAGCATTCTGACATAAAAGTAGTACCGGTTAAGCATTTTGACTTAAATAAGTAGTCTAGGTAAAATACTGTCACTTAACTAAGCAGTACAGGTTGACTTAAGGCAGTTTTGACACTACTGGTGAGCAGATGAGTTAGCTGAGGCAGTGGAAACGTCAAAGAACTAATTAACTAGGCCTATGCTGTCGGCGGCCGACAGCAAGGGGTATGTCCCCGAAATTGCCCAATCCTCGAAGCCCCCTTTATTAGATTCCCCTTTACTAGACCTACAATATGAGGCAAATTTTAGCTCTGTGTCAGTAATTGTTCCAGAGATATGGTAAAAAAACTGATTTTTTTCTATATATAGCGCCACCTGGTGGCAAACCTAGGAGTGCATACTTGCCCAAAATCTAATCAGTTCATCCTCTCTACCATATCTACCCATATGCTAAAAATGAGAAGCCAATGTGAAGTATTTTGTGAGTTATCGCGCTAACGGCTAAAATCTGTGGACGAAGCGGCGGTGGCGGGTGGGGCGAAACCATGATATCCCCGAAACTCGTATTTCGGGGATATAATGATACCGTGCACATACATTACACAAGTCAGTCCCTGATTAAGGTCAGGTGAAAACTTCTTTTTCCACAAATTTGAAAATAAGTGATGCTTTTTCGCCATTAATTCAACGTGACCAAAGTCGGTATAAATCCAAAGAGCGTTTATGAAACCTAAATCAAGAACAATAATTTTACGAAAACTCAGACAATCAACGATCATGAAAAGTCGTGCTCTGGACAGTTGGAATCCCACAATTCCTTGCCTCACATGACATTTTCTCTGTTGGACCAAATTTCTCATTGTGAATTCTCTTTGGCAGACTCACAGAGAATACATCCATCTGTGAGCCGGCCTCCGTCCCACCAGGCCACAGCTCCTCTTTCTGAAAGAGAAAGGCTGCTTCACTTCTAAGCGCCAGACATTCTCTCATCCACAGAAAGAGGGTCCAGACTGGAGCAATTACACAACTTCTCTGGTGCCGGTAGTTCTAATTAATTAGAGCGGCAGGAGTGATCGATTCTGACGGGGACGGGTCACTGGCCCCGTTGAGCAGTGATGGAAAAGGTGATGTCAGAAAAACTGACAGCTGTCGAAGTCCTGCCTTCTGCAGCTGTCAGGGAGATTTTAAACACTCCAGCAGAAATCTGTGCTGGAAGGATTACTGCAGTTTCTACAGCAGGGGTGTCAGACTGGTCCTTGAAAGTGCCAGGGGGCTGTAAGTTTTCAGTCCAACCGAGCAGAAGCTCACCTGATACGACTAATTTAATTAACTGATCTCCCCTGCTCAGATGATTAGTTGTATCAGTTGGATTGAAAACCCGCAGCCCCTCGGCCCTTTTACGGACCTGCTTGACACCCCTGCTCTAAAGCCATCGCTGAGCATCACTCACCATCAGCTTCACTCCGGGCTGGAAATAGAAGTTCACTCTCCTTGTTCAACTGAATAAACAATACGATACTCAACAAAAAAAGTTAAAGACCACTGAATCTTTTCGCTATTATTTTCTCTTGTTCTAAGCTTACCAAGATGCTGTCAAGCTGTGGTGAGAACACATGGTTTTCAGAAAAAATTTTGAAATTAGTTTTGACTTTATTTGACGTTTTGATTTAATGGTCAGAACTTGGTGTGATTCTCGTCTTCCCCATGTGTACCCGGTTTTCGGGAAATAAAGTCGTCTGATCAAATGTTTTGATGCAATTTGTGTCTTGGATTAACACCAATGACATAAACGACACCTAGGATTTACATTCAGTTCATACATTTCACATTCTCGGTTTAAAATGCTGTGGTCCTTAACTTTTTTTGTTGAGTATATGTATATTTTCGTGGAAAACGTGGACTGCAGACTAGATTTAGTAATGAGAAGCCGTTGGATATGCTCCAACGCACAATTTATTTCTAGAAAATGCAACAGCTACTGGGCCAGCTTAAAACGCCTTTGGAGTCCACGCGGTTCAATAGATTTGCTTGTAAACAAGGACGATGACATTTAAAAAAAAAAAAAAAAAAATGTAACCTCTGGATAAAACGAAACAAAGGAGAGCAGAAAATACTGGGAGGAACAGAAAGAGCTGCAGTGTGGAGTGGTTTATGTTGCTCGGCGGGACAGGCTCGAAATCTTTCGCACTCTCGATCTTCCGCCACACAATCCTTCTTCTCTGATCTTATCAAGGCCAGGAAGGATTGTTGTTGAGTTCTCATCAATACAGTTGCTGAACTCCACAACAGACAATTAGACCCATCCATCAAAACCAGGCAGATGGGTCCTTGGTGGAAAATCTCACCGGAAGCCACCATAAATCTCGCGCAGCGAGAAATGAATGGAAATTTCCACTTAAGCTTATTATCTCCAGAAAGCTAAAATGGCCATCCGCTGACCCTATAAACAGCGAAGGTATGAGTTTCCTTTTCGAGGGTAGTGTGAAAGAGGAAGGTAATTAGCTGTTTACCATTCAGCGACCTCAAAACTGATGGCAAACCAATTATGTAACATGGCTCATTACCCAACTCCTTTGCTTCCCTGGAAGCTGTTTTCAAAGGGAAAGGTTACAGAGATTTACAGTGAAATGGGCAAAGGTTGAAGAGGTCACTAATGTATGTGCTGGGTGAGGAGCTAAATTGAAGTTATTTCAGTTTCCAGTGAAAGCACAAGGATAAAATGAGGAGTAACATTGTTTAGAAAACTCATTTAGGTGTCACTCGAGGTCAGCTTCCTTGGTAACCATGAAAAGGCAAACCAATGACATAAATGCTCGACTTTGAGTGGAACACCAAGGTTGCAGTATGAATAGTTATGGAGATCGACTGACGGCAGCAATAGACACAGACAACGAGAACTCAGAATAATATTTCGAAATGAACCTTACTGCGCTTAAATGAAAAATAAATTAAGCAAATATGCCTAATGACAACATTGAAAATTTTTTGAAAGAAAACTCATTTTAGATTCAGGACCACTGCGCACATGTTAAGGTCAAAATTCTTACCGTCCCTCAGAGGCACACCTATACATTGAAAGCTTTCAATTGAGTCTAAGTATCAAAAGCTCCAGTGTCAACTGATTCCAAGCTATGCTCCTGAAACTAATTTCAAGGTCAAAGTCGTTTTCTTGAGGGTAAAGCTCAAATCTGGCACAAGGATGATAAAATCAGCTCTATGACCTCCCATGATTATATATCTTCAATTAGAACAGAGAAGCCAACTGAATAACCAAGCTGGCAAATTTACCATAAAGACATTTTAGTTTCAAGGTCACGGTGTCAAGGTCAAATTCGATAATTCTTAATAACCCTCAAAAGGCAAGCCTGTGGAGTGAATGGTTTCATTTCAGCCAAACATCAAGGCTCAAGTTGTGAACAGTTCCAGAAATACAACTGGAAACAAATTTAAAGGTCAAGGTCTCTGAGGCAAGGTCAAAGGTCAAATCAGCTTGAACAACCAATCAGGCACGGTCCCCCCACCTCAGGTATACATGTGCACAATATCAAAGAGATGGCATCTATAGTCTCTGAGATATAGCCCTGTGAAAGAGCGACAGGCGGACACACACCGAACAGAACAGAACAGAACAGGGGATGAATACAGTCCACACAACATATCGGTCTGTGGACTAAAAATGGAAAAATTACATTGCAGGCAGAGTAGAGATGACATGATGCCGGGTCCATCTATAGCTTTTCTGTCCATTTATAGAAAGGCGCAACGAAGCAATTACCTTCAAAATGAGAGAAAATCGTGCACTCACAAAGGCTGGCGTGCATTAACGGTGGGAAAGCCAGCGCAGGGCGGATTCCTGCATAATGCAGCACATAATTTTGACTGCATTCGCCGCACTCCGTCTATTTAAAAAAAAACCCCAGAATCATCGGTCGCTGTGTAAGGCGGCCAGCCGTCTCTCTCCTGGCCTGCTATGGTTGTAAAAGGCACTCAGAAAAAAGCTACGAAACAACAGGTCAAAGGTCACCTCTAGAAGAGGAACACATTCATGCATCTGTTTAATGCCTCTCTGGCCCTTTCCCAAATTGCTCCCTCACCACAAGCACTCAGCTACCAAGTGTCACTCGTGTTAAGTCTCCCCTGCAGCTGTGAAGGGTGCCCTTCATTAAGGGAGGGTGTAAATGGGCACACAAACTCTGGGATGCCCTTGCCTCTGTGCTCTAAGAATCCAAAGGAGTCGCCACCTAGCCCACCAACAGATGCATTGCATTGTAAACTAGACAGATCAACCAATAGGTATAGCCCCTAATCGCCCCACATTTTTCATTTTGGCCAATTTTTGACACAAAATTGCCTATTGTTTAGTGAATTAAGCTACCATGGCAACCAAAATCGATAGGCGCTGTGTCCTAACCACTGCCCATATACGTGCCAAATATAAAAGAAGTGGCTTTAAATTTGTGGCCTGTAGAGTGTCCACAAGGAAATCTCTGTGGCGACGACAGCAGCACACGCATGACAAGGGCAAATCCATACTAGCCCCGACTTCATCCGGGGGCAATAATAATCTCTTCCATCCTCCTGCTTCTAGTCAGTGAGACTGAAATCGGAAAGTCAGCATGAATCCCGACTTGCTGCACGAGGGTGTACTGTCCACTCCCACTCAGGGCTAATTAGATTGGACAGATTTCAACATGGCGGCCGTTCTGCATAAATGCTGAAACAGAAGGGAGGAAGGGGGTAGGGAGAGGGTGTGGCGGGCGATTAAGGTTTGAGTCTATATCAGTGGCATCTGCTGAGCTGAAGACAGAGGTACAAAAAAATTCCTTTAAACTGAGGAGTTGCCCAGTTTTCAATCATTTTTCTTTAGTCACAAGGTTTACAATTATTAGCATAATCCATGGCCAGGTAAACACAGTCTTTTGAATGCAATGAAAGGGCGATTCAAAAATAAATACAATTCAGAAAAGTTGCTCTTTTATTCGCAAAGTTCGCTTTACAAAAGCGATGAACAGCTTTGTTTTTTTCCGTGTTAGCTTGCGGCACATCCTGCAATGCCAGCTACCAAACCTGTGTGTGATTGTTTAAATCAAAACATTTATCAGCTACACGTATCCACAATTATGAAATACGCTGACAGTATTGCAGCCAATTTTGTACTTGAATAAAAAGTTCTATTACTTGCCTTTCCGTACTGGCTACACCTGATTGCGTGGGATGCTCTCGGAGCTAACGCACTGTTAATCAAGGAAGATGATTGAAATCAGGTCAAGACTCCTCATCAGTTAAAAGCAATTTTTGTGCCTCCTCCATTATCAGCTCTGTAGCAGCCACTGTTCTACAGAGAAGCATCCGGAATTAACATGAACACATGACCTGAAGCAGAGAACACCAGGTCCGCAGTACTATATGTTTTTATGAGTCTGTAACTCCAAGTAAGTAAACGCTCTATAAATCATGCATCCACAGGTATGACCTGTATTATTTCCCACTTTAGCAGCCTTAAACAGGAGCTTTTTATGGGTTATTGTACTATTTATGATCCTGATTGCACAATTGTCCATATGTCATCTTTTTTATTGTATATTTTCCTATGTAGAGCAGAGTCCATTAGTATTTGCACAGTAACATTGTATGTGAAGGTCTGGTTTTCCCCTGCGGTCCGCAGTACAGACACAAATACCCATGAATAAATCAGACTGTGTCAACTCGCGGCTAATATTCATTATATTCAGTCTGTTGGAATACAGAACCGATAACAAAATAATGTGTCACTGCTCAAAAACTTATGGACAGTGCCGTATATCATGTTTTCGTTTGGCCTTTTTTAATTTGGTGCACCGCTGTCTACTTTGGTTGTCAAAAGGCACTATGCTTGATGACAAATGCTCTCGAAACAGAGAACTCCTAGCGAGGCATAAAATATATATTTTATGTTTTATTCATCAGGGGAAAACAGACAGAACTTCTCAGATGCATAAACAAAAAGTCTGGAGGAGGAAACCTGTATACTGAGGTTCATCGATTTTCTTTTTTGCACTTTTTTTTTTTTTTTAGTGGTGAAGCGACACTTGCTTAAGGTGCCGATGAATTTAAACAGCGGGCGTCCGCTGGGAGCGAGTGCTCTTGACCTCAAGCTTTTTAGTGAAGCAGAGAGCAGATGCACACAGTCAGCGAGCTCTTTCTGAACTCACTTCCTTTCCTTGCTCCTAGTGCCACTCTCATTGCAGAGACAAGGAAGGAAACACAAGATAAGGAAGAAGATGTGAGGGGGGAGGGGTGAATTAGCAAGATGGAATGTTCTAGCTCCTTCAAAAGTGACATCAGTAACTGACAGTTACAGAGGAGCCACAGATGGGGAAAGCTGGATTCACAAGGCAATCACTGATATGCCACACTTTCTGTAAGAAAAATACCTCAGCAAAGGATGGTCACAATATTCTTTAGGGAGACTCCCTTTTCCTCAGCTCTGAAATCTCCTTCTACACCAGGATTATGACCAATGAAGGAAAAAAGCGGCGAGAAATACGAGTAATTGAAATGAGCCTGCCATTTTCTGCGTTTGTTCCATTTCTTGCATTTTAGCAACACAAGTTTATTAAAAATTTTAAAAAAAGAACAAAAAAAAAAAAAACTTTCGCTTAAGAAAGCTTAAAAAATAATTATATGCCTCGCCTTCTGCATTACAAAGGGGTCCCTTTCCCAGGTTTGTTTGTTTATGAATGCCGTAATTTCTTTGTATACAGTATACATTGTATTCGACATAACTTTTTTTTTGCATAGCTAGCACCTTTGTACTCCCAGTCAATAATTGCCGTGTTTTTCTGGTCATTTACAGCTCAATTTATTTTAGAAAACGAGCAAGGGCAAATATTCTTTGCCACCCGCTGATCATGCTCTACATTTAGATTAATGGTGTAATGTTTGCGTGTTCCTGTAGCCGACGGCGAAGCTGTTGTCCCCCGCGGTTCGACATCATTAGGGAGAATTTATTTACTAAACTGCGCTGCTTTCTGGAGTCAGCATTTCTCATCATTATCTTCTTGGAGCCTGTTCTTTTAACTATATCTGTGTATACTCGCAAACAATTGCAGAGAATGTATAAATTGTCTCTCTCCTTCAGTAAAAAAAAGGGCATTACTTTAATCTTTTTGAAAATTATTTTGCTGAACTCAGTTCTAGAGTTTAGATGTGTCACTCTGGATACCGTAGTCCATCTATCATCCATCAAAGTCAGCCTATCCCAGCTGACTATAGCTGAAAGGCAGGAACACACCCAGGATAGCCTGCAAACAGGGGCTAGTAGTCGCTGAAGGCAAATTTTGCCGAGTTTATGACAGCGAGAGTATTTCGAGCTCACCCCAATCCCCAAACTTTTGACCGCAAGCCATAGGAACTCCAAATTCGAGAATAAACACCACTAAAAGAGAGCCCGTTTGCAGGCTACATCCCAGACAGCTCGCCAATCTATCGCATGCGCACACACCATTCACATACACACTCACATACACCCAAACATACGGGCAATACAGAGTCTTCAATTGGCCTTACATGCATGTCTTTGGACTGCGGGAGGAAACCGGAGTACCTGCAGAAAACCCACGCAAACTCCATACAGAGAGACCCCGGGCCGGATTCAAGCTTACAACCCACTCGCTGTGAGGGGGCAGTGCCACCCACTACGGCCTCATGCCGCCCCTGATTACTGCAGTCCAGGTGGAAAATCCAGATTCAGAAAGTAGAAGATTTTTCATCTCATTTTTTACTTATTTTATTCCCTGTATTTTACCCAATAACCAGGATTTACCAATTATCACCATCCTTAAAAACTGGAGTTTTAGCCACTCGATGGAACCGGCAGGCAGAGTTCCACGGCAGGTCCTTCACATTCTGAGACCTGGGCTTTCCACAACTCTATCCAGCGCAAGGAAAATTTCAGGCGAAACACACGCGCTCCTCCAACGCCCCGGAGCCGATTAGCATTTCAAACTCCACAGTACACGCCTCCAGTCACAGCGAACGGCTTCTCTCACTGAAGATGAGAGCTGGCCCGGGGCTTGGTTAATCAAGGCATGTATCAAACAGAGTAATCTCACTGTACAAATACAGGGTCTGGGGTTAGGCTACACTCAAACGAGTACACTTCCAATCTGTAAATGCGTATGCATTAAACATGCGGGGCCTTTTAAACTGACACAGATTAAGCCTAGTCCGGGAGCAAATTCAATTTTGAATGAAGACTCTCGGCGCAAAACTCAATTCCGTCCAGGACTAGGTCTGAATCTTTGTCGGTGAAACCAGCCCGCAATTTTCAAAAAGGCAATTTCTTTATCGAAACGGCAGTTCCCTTCCGGCAAACCATCAAAGACGTTTGCCCATAAGTAGCCTACAGTCATACCAGAAATTGGAAAAAAAAAAGGAAAATTGATCAATAAATTTTCCCAACATTTGTGACAAGAACATACAGGCAAGCTCTTCTCCACTACTCTGAGCATCTACAAATCTCATTTATAACACATTTATATGAGCATTTATTAATTGGTTATGTATGTTATTACTCGTATACAGTAAAAATGGCCTGCCAATATATATTGTATTAGCCGACCTGTATTGACCGAGTCGTATAAGCCTTAAGCTGTATTAGCCGAGGTCAGCACATGCACAAGTGACCAGTGGCAACTGTGGCATTCGCTCACTTCAAAGAAGCAGACAACAGTCGCGGACCTAGCATTTAGCTCTTTATTGAGTCTTAAAGCGCGAGGCAGGGGCGTCGTTGGCAACGCATTGCTTCAGACACTGATTAGACGCTGGCTTAGCGGAGAGACAGCGTCTAATCAGCGTCTGCAGCGATGCGTTGCCAACGACGCCCGTGACTGTTGCTATGGCAATGGTTGCTGCCACTTAGACAGAATTTTGCCCGGCGGGCAGATACGGGTGATACAGGATTTTTGCCCAGAGGGCTGATACAGCCTCGTGCCTCGCGCTCGTATCACATGGGCAGATTCCCCGTATTTGTAAGGAAGTATATGATAATATACGTTATTAATTGCTTATTTTCGTATTGCCTTGGTATTGGCCTGAGGGTCGCTGTATTGGCCTGCGGCCTTGGGCCAATACCGCGACCCAAAGGCCAATACCAAGGCAATGCGAAAATAAGCAATTTATAATATTTTTATTTATTGGTTAAGTACGCTGTGCTATCATGACAATATTATGACTATGACTTTTGAAGTGCGCGACTTCAAGCCGCCAAGGAATTGAGGGTATCGCCAATACGCAAAAAAAGCCCAGGTGTAGCACTTTCGGCAGAATATCTTGTGATTTCCCGAACTCACTCACTTCCGGTGCGTTGCCGAAAAGACGGCTATTGTTTAATGTCAATTAGCTGCAGCTCAGCTGGGCATGCACGCACATATATATGCGGTCATTGTGTGTATAAGTCTCTCATCCAAGGTATTTCTGAAGTTTTTTCCGCTTATTTTCGTTCAACGAACACATGGCAGCTTCACAGTAACGACCCATGGCCTTAATGCCTATAGTACTGTTACTGTTGGGCTCTGGGGAGACCGGAAGCGACTGGGTCACCGAACTATCCCATAATGCATCTGAAACGGGGCATGAATGCAACATCCAGGCGGCTGAAATGCCTGAACTGGACTATGTTATAGTAAAGGAACTTGATACAGAATTATTTGTAAACAGCATGCGTAATGCCGCGTTTTGCAGCAATATTCATGCGAAGGGCTGTAGTAAAACTTTTCACGCATAAGCTATCGTAGAGACGCAAATTTATTACCTTAATGGAGAAAGTCGCGTTTACATGCTAGCTAGCTAATTAGACATTTCATTTACTTGAAAAACCGCTGACTAAAAGCAAATGCTAGCGCTACTGGCCTGTAATGATGACAATAATAACCTGAAATAAATGCTTTGGATAAAATGCATCGTTAATTATGGTCAAAATCAGTATGGAACATCATATGCGCATTTTCATATCACACCGTGTCTCAACCCTCGACCTCGAGCTAAAGCTCTCGGGCTGATACTGGGGTCTCGGGTTGATACAGCGTGTGATATGAAAATGCCCATATGATTTTCTCTATTTATAACGCTCAAACTTTCAGCTCGGCAAATCATGTCTTGTTCACCGGCCTCCCAATTTAGATTAATAAAGTTTGATCTACTGCTTTGGATAGGGAGAGAGCTTGCACCCTCTCCTGTTTAAATGAAAATATTAGCATTTATCACTGATAGGGAATATTGATTCCATGTATATTACATTTATCTAATTGGACACCTTCATTCAGGACTACTTACAGTTGACAACTCCAAGCAGGGGCCAATTCATCCCGCAGCATTGCTTAAGAACGCAAAATGGATACACCAGACGCACTGGGGCGCAAAATTCAAGTCCTCTTGAGTCACAAACAAGCATCTCAACGACAGGGTTGCCACCGTTATCAGCGAATTACGCAAGCCAGAGGAATACAAACACGTAAAAATATAGCATTTTAAGTCCAACGCATGGCAACGACAAAAGAAATTTGGCCGCGTGCTGGCCAGTGAAACTAAACGAGGCGGCATTCGTCACAGTCCGGATTTGATTTCTGGATCGTGAATGAAAACCAAGAACTAGCGCTGAGCTAGACGCACCATTTGCGAGTCCTATCAATAAAGAGTCATTTTTTGAGAAGATCGGAGAGCGAGAGGTAAGAGAGGAAAATGCCTTTGCACAGACCAGCACACTGTAGCTCGCCGTCGTATAGTTGCAGGGCTCTCCTTTCACGGCAACTGACCATAGAGCGGGAGCCAAGAACGCAAAAAAAAAAAAAAAAAAAGTCAGGAGCGCTGAGCCGACCTCACCCCGCCTGTGGGCAAACTGACTCTCTCGTCGAGACGTTGATGGATTTTCCCGGTTTCCTACGTCTCCACCATTAATTATTATTACTTGCCCCTTTACCTGCGTGTGGCCAGCAGTGGATGTGCGGTACGTCATTATGAAGCCGTGACATTTGCATTTAAAATGGTTATCGATTGGGAGGGAGCCGCGAGCATTCGGGAGCAGGCGTGCCTCCCGGGGTTTCTCACAAGCACAAGCAGGGCTAACTTTAGCGGCGCGCTGCGCTGAATGGAAAATCAAGTTGACCTGCGCTAACCTCACACTCCGGTCCTGAGCCACTTACTCCATCTGTTGTTCAGAGAATGAGGGTGCGGAGAGGTCAGGTTCCTCCGAGTTCGATCAAGTTTCTGTCACCCCACCACCCCCCGCGATTGACGATTTCAGACACCCAGCCCAATGGCCGGGATGGGGAACAAGGCATCGACTTAGCAGGAAGGCTAACATATTAACGCAATACGTCCCAGGCTGGCTCTCAATCACCCATTGCTATGACGAGGCAAAGGGGCCTTTTTCTCTGCTTTAACCCTCTGAAAGCTAAGTTTTTCATTTGAATTTGGTTTCTAAAATTCAAAGTCAGTATTCTGGAACCTCATCACTCTCCGTTACCACTTGAGGTTGATAAGTCTGCATTCGTGTTCAATTAAGAAAGATTCTATGGCATATTTCCTATCTTACGCCATGAAAGCAGAGAAAACAGGAAATGCCTGCTTTGTTGTCAAACCCTGAATTACTGTTGTAGCTACATAATCCAGCTGCTGACACAGACTATCCATCGTCGAGGAGTCGTGCCATTCATGAATTCATATGCATCTCAAATCAAAATATCGTGAATTTCATCCAAAAGTCGTGGAAAATGTCTATTTATAGCAAGTGCTACAAAATATCTGAATGCCATAATAATCAGTCTTTCTTTAATCTTTCACCAAGTATTTCCCGTGTGATCCAAAATGGAACTGTTCCAAAGCTATGGCTAAGGTGCCATTCTGGAACTTTGGAGTGATTGGAGCTCTCATTCTCTCCCGAGCTCCCTCTTTCCCTCCCTCCCCCCCTCTCTCTCACACACACACACACACACAGACAGTGAGCCCCCTGCAAAAGATTTCCCAAGAGCCAGACCATGAAGCCTCGCTCTCAGCGTTTGACTGGCTTGTGACCTCAGGTCACATGATACAAGTCTCTCGACAGTAATGACGCAGCATACTCTGCACTACCATCGACGGGACAGTCCGTCCGCACCAGCCGAAAAAAGGCAACAGAGGGAGCCCAAATTTTACTCAGGGTGAATACATACCCTGCACTTGGAATAAACGGTCTGAGCACCCAGCACAGTACCCAAACTGCACTCATCCTGCTTTTGAGATGGCAGTTACCTCAAAGCAACGTCAAGCACCATAGTTTCAATGTCCAAAACCAGTCAAAAGACTAATTGCCAGTGGCTGCAGTAAAATATTCCAAATACGGATATTTCGATGGGGTCGTGCCTATAGTTTGCATTGCCAAAAAAATACTAGCTCAGGACAGTTTGTCCCATTTTCTTCATCAATGCGCCATTAAATGTGACATGAATACATTAATGAATCTTGCTGAGCGGTACATGCTGTCCATCGTTTATTCTTTAAATTCAGCCCAAAACCCTATCTTCTTTTCAACAGCCTGCAAAAGGAGTCTTTTCCTCTGTCTTGTTCACCAGAAACTATTTGTAGATTCAGCATTTAAGCGCACGTCCTCACAGTCGCTGTGCGGTTGGGCGGGATGCTGGCTACCTCATGTAGCCTCTGGGTTTATGTTGTTGCATCATTTGTATTCTCAGCCATACTGTCCCTCCCTCAGGCTGACAGACGATGAACTTAAAAACCGAACCGCAGCCCCTCAGTTCAAAATCTCTTCCGCAAAAAAATAAAAAATTACACTGCAGCATGCCATCACGACAGTGAATTTAGCTACTAAATCCAGCAGGTTTTCCTACTCGAGCTGAGACACCACTTCTTGCAGCAATCTAAAGCCATTGACTCAGACGCTCTGGTACATGCCAAGCTAATGTCCAATTTCTGCTGCTTCAGCTTAGGAGCTGGGGAAATTTCTGGAGTATTGCGGCCCAGGGCAAACCCTCACCTGAGCCTGCAGGTGTATTAGAGTTGCACTTTTCCCGGTTGTCTTGTTTCTCAGTTTTACAGAGTCTATTCCTCTGATGGCCGTCTTCCTCAGTCATGTCATTATGAGGCTCCCTCGTTTATCATATATGGAGCAAAGAGGGGAACCACAGAGGCACCTGAAGGAGAGCCAGCTTTAGTCAGATAAGCAGCTTCATTCAGGGAGCCCCAGCTTCAGCCAGAGAACACCAGCTTCAGACAGAGAGTACCAGCTTCAGACAGAGTGCACCAGCTTCAGTTAGAGAAACACCAGCTTCAGTCAGAGAGCATCAGTTTAAGACAGAACAAGCCCCAGCTTACGTCAGAAAACTCCAGCTTCAGACAGAGAGCACCAGCTCCATTCAGAATGCCCCAGCTTCAGTTAGAGAAACACCAGCTTTAGTCAGAGAGCATCAGTTTAAGACAGAACAAGCCCCAGTTTCAGTCAGAGAGCCCCAGATTCAGTCAGAGAGCCCCAGCTTCAGTCAGAAAACTCCAGCTTCAGACCGAGAGCTCCAGCTTCAGTCAGAGAACACCAGCTTCAGTTAGAGAAACACCAGCTTCAGTCAGAGAGCACCATCTTCAGACAGAGAGTATCAGCTTCAGTCAGAGAAACACCAGCTTCAGTCAGAAAGCACCAGCTTCAGTCAGAGAACACCAGCTTCAGTCAGAGAGCACCAGCTTCAGTCAGAGAACTCCAGCTTCAGACAGAGAGCTCCAGCTTCAGTCAGAGAGCACCAGCTTAAGACAGAACAAGCCTCAGCTTCAGTCAGAAAGCTCCAGCTTCAGTCAGGAAACTCCAGCTTCAGACAGAGAGCTCCAGCTTCATTGAGTGCCCCAGCTTTAGACAGACAGCTCCAGTTACAGGCAGAGTACCAGCCTCAGACTAAGAAAGCCAGAGCTTCAGACCAAAGGAGCCCCAGCTTAAGACAGAGAGGGCCAGCTTCAGATAGAGAGAACCTCAGCTTCAGATAGAGAGGTCCAGCTTTAAACAGGGAGCCCCAGCTTCAGATAGAGAGAATCTCAGCTTCAGATAAAGAGGTCCAGCTTTAGACAGGGAGCCCCAGCTTCAGATAGAGAAAGCCCCTGCTTCTGACAGAGAGCACCAACTTCAGATAGAGAGCACCAGCTTCAGACAAACAGCGCCAGCTTCAGAGACCCTCAGCTTCAGACAGAGAGAACCAGAGCACCAGCTTCAGACGGAGAACATTAGCTTCAGACAGAGAGTGCCCCAACTCCAGGACATATTTTTTGGAGACAAAGACCAATTTTTTTAGAGACAGGCAATTTGTCAGTAAGGGAAAAGACGGATATTATTGTTTACAAAACATAAACCTTGAGGCAGACAAAAATAAAATCAAACAGAAAATCATAAAAGTAATTTATAGAGAAAAATAAAGGATCTACATTTTTACAGCCATACTGCCACTTGATCTGCACCAGCTGCGTGGCTGAAGGTAAGCAGGTGTAGGCTTGGTTAGTACTTGGATGGGAGACCACTTGGGAAAACCAAGTTGCTGCTGGAAGAGGTGTTGGTGGGCCAGTAGGTTGTGATCTTCCCTCTGGTGGAATAATCCCCAATGCCCCAGTGCAGTGACGCGGACACTGTACTGAAAGAGAAGCCGTCTTTTGGATGAGACGTTAAACCGAGGTCCTGACTCTCTGTGGTCACTAAAGATCCTATGACACTCTTCGACAAGAGCAGGGAGTTCCCCGGTGTCATGGCTGAATTCCCAACCTGGCTCTTTCAACCTGCCACCTAATCATACCCTGATCTAATTGGCTGTGCAACTTGTCCTCTCTCTCTCCACCTCAACCCCCTAGGGCTCCCTTGAGAAAGAGATTTCAATCTCAACGGGACTTCCCTGGTTAAATAAAGGTTAAATAAATTTTAAACAACATTGAGGATTTTGCAGTTCCAGTGTCAACAATTTTTTTTTACCAAAAACACGTGTTGGCAAAAGATGATTTGCCAAAAGGAGGCCACACCTCTTCAACAGACATTGGTGACCAATCACTCTGCAGCATTATCTTGTCATGCTACACCATAAGTCACAAGTGCTTCTGTACACACATGATGTAATGAAGGCCATAAGATTTTCAAAGGTAGGATTCCCAAAACATACTTCCAATTTCAGTCCCTATTAACATATGCAATATTTTTTTATCATCTTTATTACAGACACTCATTTCCTATGTTTTGGTGAGCTATTTCCGTACAATGACCGTGATTTTGTGAGTTACAAGGAACTAGTGACAAACATCCTGGAACATATTTGAAATGTCACGCGGTGAAAAATCGGGATTGCGATTGTGGACTCATAATGCGAAATAGATAGCCTGTGGAAATCCGCGAGAAAATCATTCCCCAGCTCTCTCAGTGAGATAATAAAATCAACACTTATTACAGCCCTCGCCATAAAAATTAATCCAACAGGGTATTTTCTTCCAAATTATATCCAAAGGAGAGCCTTAGGAAATATATCCCAAATCTCTTTTTAAATCATTGCAGTATTGTCTTTTCGCGGTTATAGATTCTTGGGAAGAATAAAGTGGACAAGTCCAATTAAATCTTTTTTTCTGCTTTTCTCTTGCAGGAGGAATTATATTTCAGAGCCTGCGGTGGACTCTGTAACAAACAGAATTGATTTATGAAGACAGGCTTGTTCTTGACCGATCCATCAAGACACCCTTCATTAAAGAGGAAACCGGATCAATCTGTACGGTCCTTTTAACATTTTTTAAACACTGGTCTCACTGCCAAGGATGTGACATCAGGATTGGAGGGTAGCACAGCAGTATTGTGCCGATATCTGGAGGTTGTGGCAGAAAGCAGATGAACAAGCGCATTCCAATCGCACAATTCATCCTGTCTCACGTCCTGATCCCTTGTCTGACATGGAAGTCAGTCGAGATATTCCAGCCTTAACCCTTTTGTGCAGAATACAAATAATGCCATTTTTTTCTGTTATGCACAAGCCTATTTAGGCTTTCTAACTCAGATTTTGTGTCATAGAGACTCTAGAAAATTATTCCAGTGAAGCTATTGCAAATTCAATTACAGAATTATTTAGGAATAAAATTTCGGAATTTACGGACGCCGGCGTCTATATCTGCGCAGATGGGTTAAGGACATTCCAATCCTTTAAATGTTTCTTCAAGGAGCAAGGGACGGTCGCAAACGTATCTCGTGTGAAGATATCCAAGAGCAGCCTTTGTAGAAGTATGTTTTCAGAACTTGGGACATAAAATTACAGGCCCATTGACCTAACCTATCCCAATCACTCATGGAGCTGCCACATCAGTAACAGACATGACCTGAAGGATGGAGCGCATTCCATTTGGGCGACTCTTGTTTTTGGGACTTCCCCGTCCTCACATTTCCTCATTTCCTTTTCTTGCCCCTCCCAAGGGGGAAACTAGAGGCGGGGAGAAGGAAGGAAGTGATTAAAACTATATGACTGAAATGAGCCAAAACTCACTACAGCATCTGTGTTACGCGTCGGAACAGGATTAGACCCCAACCGCTGAGTAGCAGGCAGAAGAACCGGTTTATTGGATACACTCATGATAATGCAAATACACAAGTACAGAATTTGAGACGATGGCAAATGAATTCACAAAATACAAGAAGGAATGCGAACTCCCAAAGGGGAGAATACTAGCAAATTCCAAAACAATAATTACTAAGGGTTTAATTACGTGACTATACGAATTCCTGGAGGAGGGAAAGAAAAAGAGTACAATTTTAGAAGCGAGAGAACATGCCAGCTCCCAAAGGGGAGAATATTGCTTCCCGAAAGGGGAAAGAAAGCCGAATGTGAGATTGTCAAAATATAAAGTGAGTGGTCTGACCGACAAACAAAACTGACACAAACCAGGAACTAATTAGCGAACACATACACAACCTAAACCAATAAGAAAACATAACTAATAATTGAATAATGAGTGCGAGGGGCGGGAAACAACACCGGCCAGGAGACTGACAAGCTTCGGCTGGTGCTCGTCATAAACTGACTGAGGTCTTATACTCATGCAGCAAGCCAAACAAGAGGGAGCTTCAACACTCAGCTCAGTGGATTCACCCAGGCTAAGAGCACCTCCGTCTGAATAAAATTCTGCAATATTGCCGCTATGCGTTCGCGCCATGACGCAACACAGCATTAATATTCCGCAATAGTTGTTCCACTTTCTGATATTACGGAGGGCAGATGGCACAGGGCCTCTCCTCCATCTTGTGCTGACATTTTTATGTGGCCGAGCACAGTAAAATAAAAAAAGTTCATATTCATAAAAAGTTCAATGGGCTTATATAAGCGTAAAGTGAATTGAAGTCATTCAGTACAACAAAACACGAAAAAAACCCACAAAAAAACTGTAATATAACCAATTTTCTTATTCCCCTCAGTGGAGAAACGCAGCCTTGTTACTCCTCGACAAATCTTGCCGCTGTCGTAACTCGTCTGAGGTTTTCGCTGACTCTGGCTTTCTCCATCCTCACGCCGAGCACTTTGCACACAGACAAGGCCTCTGGCGTCGGGAGAGAGGATCAGTTTGCTGCACTGTTGTCCACATTGGGAAGCAGGGACTGGTGTTTCCCCAGAAGCTGATAAAGTAGCAATATTATTAAGCCTGTGCCGTCAGGAAGCAAACGTCCCCATTGAGAAATCTGTTCAAAACTGAATTTACCGTGGCAAAATTATTCTACTTTTGACAATACTGTTCAGTTAAAACTGTATTTTCACTCAACTAATTGGGCTCCAGGGACTGATTTCTCTTCTGAGAGGCAGATATTAAGATTCTGATTCATCTAGACAGTCCGGTCAGCTGCGATCGCATGGGTGTAGCCCCGAAAGCCCGCTTCTCCCCTTTTTTCTGCATTATTTGGGCAATACTGTTGCCATGACAACCAAAATTGATAGGTGCCATAACTGGAGTATAACACATGTCCGTACCAAATATGAAAGTAATCAGTCAAAAATTACAGCCTGTACAGCGTCTACAAGGAAGTGTCCACAGAGATGGACACGGCGGTAGCGGTGGAGACAATAAGCATGAATCTATAGTAGCCGCCCGACTTTGTCTGGGGGCTACAATTATATTTCTATTCATTCCCCCCTGTTAGAGTAACCAGTGTTCATGGTCTGGTGCCAAGAAGCCCCTAATTCAAAGATGGCTGCCTCCATGAATTGGCTATTCGCGCCATTGAGCAGCTACCAGATGACTCAATAAACCCAGCCTCCAGTTCCTCAAAAAACCTCAATGAGTCCAAAATATGAGCGAGGAGGAAACATAATTCACCAAAACATAGTACCCACCTCGCCTCCCTCCACCAATCTTCGGAACTCAGTCTCTAAAGTTGTGTCCTCACTAAATGTTGAAAATAACCCAAACCTGATTTTCAGCTGACTCTTGAAATAGATCAGAATTTTTCTGATTAGTGTGAAGGAATATTTTAAATTTTTTTTCCTGATCAGATTTGTGAGACTTGCATATATGGTCCAAAATTGGATACATATCTGATCTAGGCCAGGTGTCCTCAGTGATGAGTGGCCACGCTGGATTTTTTGTGGTTTTTTTTTAATATATTGTACTTCAGAGGGCTGGTGTTGATTCCTGGTGTCATGCTCACACTTGAGAGTGTTGTTTTGGTAGCTTAATGTGCAAAATAGGGACCTTTCAGGGCCGACGTCATTTTGTGCTGATGACGGATATGGGTCACCGTCATGGCGCAAGCATCGGATCCGAGCAAAAAAATCAGAGTTGAGTGTTTGAGGCTGTAATGTGCTGATGGACTAACAGTCGGGGGGAGGGCGCCACAGCTTTATTAATCCCTTATAACCTATGGACCCATGCATGGATCTGTCAACTGCAGCTGCTGTGCTCAAACCTGTGGAACTTCAGGCCTAATTTAAATTATATTGGAGATCCCAAGGTTTCCAACGATCCTGCTGAATTACAGGGAAACGTGTATAAAATGATGTACAAGATCTAGATATTTTCCATTTCATGTAATGCTGCAGCCATAAAAACAAGGTATCCCGTGTTTGAATATTTCTCTCAATATAAGTGTGATGAAGCTTTAGTGAAGCTCTGCAACCAGCAGATACAGAATATGTATGTGACACTGTCCTCCAATATGAAAAAAACTTCTTTATTTGACTCAGAACATACTTAAGGGAAAACTTAAGTAAAAAGTTAGAGTTAATGGGGTAAATCTCCAGACCTACCTGCTCTGTTGCTGATTTTATGTAATGGAGTGATTAGGTGTTTTGACTCAAAGAGACCATTTTCTCCATTAATTTTTTTCCCATATGAGTCAGGCAACGTCTTTTTATGCATAAAAAGTCCGTCTGAGTTTGTATACCTACATGTTCATGTAAGGCGTTGAGTTATATAAATTAGAACATCCTCACTGTGACATAATGTTAACATGTCCTAGTCTTGCTATTTCATGTGCACATAATGATGCTCAGATTACAGCAGTCTCATCTTCAAAGTGCGGAGTATAGAAATGCACACTGGCAATGGCAACCAGCTCAAAAAAAAAAAGAATAAAATACATATTTGATGAAAGTGGAGTGTTCTTTACTGCAAACAGAGTGAATACATGTGTCATACAAGATAAAGTGCCTGAAGGCCGAACAATTCTGGCCAAAATCTCAATAACTATAAACCGCAAACATACATATGTCTGCAACACTGCGCAGATGATCTTATATGGGTCAGCCTCCCTATCTGCCACACAAATGGAGTTTAACACGACACTTAGGTTATTTCTAAGGCCCAGTGGAGTTTTTTGTATGAAGAATGTCCACTCAATCTTGAATTTAGCGCTAAACTGAGCTTAAAGTCTATTTGCTACACAAGCTTTTTATGGGACAATAATAGACACAAGTTAGCAAAAAGGAGCCCTATTTGACAACTGGCACATTTTGTTCAGTCGGTGCTCTTTGCTGTGTGGTGTAGGTATTAAATAAATTTTTTTTTTTTTTTTTTTTTTTTTTTGGAGTTAGGCAATAGATTGACAAATTGCTTAATATTCCTACCTCTCAGCAACTGGATGCAGTGATAGGGTTCAGGCCCCCCACAGACCCTGTCAAAGAATAAGCAAGTTAGATTACATATGGACAGACTGGTGTTTTATTGAATTATTTTTCTTTTCTTGATCGCACAGATTGCAAAAAACCACTTTGACAGCAACGGCAGTGACTGAACATTATGTGCGCATAACAGCCGTTTACAAAAGATTCCTTTTCACAAGCTTGAGTGCTCCTTGCACTACGGTAAATGATTCATTGTGTCATGTATTATTGGCGTATGCATTTTGCGAATGGTACGGTGATAAAAAACCTCACAAGAAAAAAAAAGATATCTGTGATACAGCTCAATAAAATCTGGTGAAGATTTATTCAAATTCAAGTTTTTATCTGCTCCAATGCCAAACACACAGGTCTTATAATCTAGTATAAATAAATAATTAGCTACTGTGTCCATATAAGTGGCAAACACAATAGCAATTAATATAAATACTGCCTATATAGAGGACATTGCATGAATTAAACTGTGTGTCGGTTGTTTGTGTGTGTGTGTGTGTGTGAGTGAAGGGGGTGTAGGTGGGAAGACTGTGGTGCCCGCTATAGTTTTGCCCCAGGCATTCAAAGACAAGGAGCGCAAAATTCAGTCACGTGCTGAACCCAGTACAGACAGCAGCATATCACATTTGATGCACGAGAGCCATGAAATGCAGGCGCGCCTCTGCGTGTCCCGAGGGTGCGAAAAGACAGCGCGCATCTCGAAGTGAAAGAGCCGCGCTAATGCAGTCGAGCGCGGGACGGTCCAGTTACTGAGTGCAGCCTGCGGGCAGAACTGGTCGCGCGGTTGTTGGAAGTCATTTGTAATTAAATGTGGTACCTGGTGTATTGGTGACGTGGGCGCTGAAGTGGCGCAGGAGAGAGAGAGAGAGAGAGAGCGATGGGGGCGGACCCTCGTAGGGTCTACCGCCTGAACATTGGGGTGTTCTCCGATTCTCTGCCATTACAAAGGCACTGAACAGCTGGAGCCAGCGTCGCTGGGTGAGTAGCTAACGTTCTCTCGCAGGAGCGGACGTTTACCTAACTCGATCCCTCCATTGCGTTTTTGAGTCATTAGAGCATGTTTTAACTTTCCATTTGCCATTTCCGAGTCAAAACATCCTACCTTCACCATTTTCACCTTAACATCTGTTGAGTATTTTTCTGCCTTTAGTGAGGACACATAAAATGCCAAAGAATCCACTTGTCTGCACATCTACATTAGTTCAAATTAAATCATAACGCACGATTTGTTTCAATATTTTTCCCGTCTCAAATTTCCAATTTTCTCACTTGGAGCGAGCGTTATCCAACTTCGCAGTTTTCGCTGTCCGTGGTGCTGAAGCAATGCGCGTGCAGGCGCGGGGATGCTTTGTTGCCGCATACACATCAGGTTCCCGCTGAAATGACGCGCTCCTCCCATTTCTCCCAGTCGGATAAATTTGTTTGTAGTATATAGAATAAAAGCAGCACCAAAGTACAGCGGAACGAATGAATGCACTGTCTGCACTGAATTTGATCATTTGTCTTGCCCATTTAGGAAAGAACAACCATTGATTTATATACTGTGTGATCAATAATTCATCTTTGCACACACTTCACTCCCTATGTTTCCAGGGTACCACTCAATTGGATAAAGCTTAAAGCTTATGCAATCAAGGTAGTTCTGAGCGACAGTATTGAAATCCTTTCCCAAGGAGCGGAACTCTCAGTTTTTTCAACTGAATTCTAAACTAAAAGAAATAGGGTAAATAACAAGGGGGGGAAAAATAAATAAAAAATTGGCGTTCCCGGCACTCAAGAACACCCAATGAGTATAGAACATGTCTCGAGTCCACAAGAGAAGCTCGATGATTGACAGCCCTCTCCAACCCATCTGGACAGGCGACGGAGAAGTCCCTCATTCTGTCAGAGTATGGCTGTCTCAATAGCGGTAGGCAGGAGAGGAGCATCGGGAATGAATCCCCGCGGGAAAGCGCAAGGCTCGGTTGTCAGACTCGCGACAACCAAAGTGGACAAGCTGTAGTCTTTTCTCGCGTCAAGGACAAGGATACTCAGGAGGGGAAAGACCGATTCAGTTGCCGTCAAAGATAATACACGCGTCATGGGGATACAGCACCTTTTGTTACTTTTGATATATCTGGACCCGCTGAATGTATTATGCGCGGCACCGGGAAAGAAAACTAAGAACGTCCCCAAACGGAACCAGAAAGCGAAGGAGTTGAACAGCACCCTCGTTCCAACGGCCACTCCGCGCAAGATCACCCAAGTCCAGCCGCCCGCCACCGGCAATCACGAGACGTGCCTCGGTTACTACGACGTGAGCGGGCAATTTGACAAAGAGTTCGAATGCAACAATACGGACCACCGTTACTGCTGTGGAAGTTGCTTCCTGCGCTTCTGTTGCCAATTTAAAGGGAACCGTTTAGACCAGAGAACCTGTACAAACTACAACACACCTGAGTGGGTGAAAACGCAGCCTCCTTCACCTGTTCCGACCGGTGACATTTACGATCCAAACCTGGATCAAACGAACACAACGGTCTACATCACCTGTGGGGTCATCGCTTTTATCATCACCCTTGGGATTTCTGCAAAAGTGGCCTATGACAAAGCTACAAGACCCCCGCAGGAAATGAACGTCCACAGGTAAGAGACGGCATTTCAGCATAAGTAGGCTATGCACATCGTCACAAACTTTCTGTTCTTGCATTGTGAGAGTAAATTACGTTACTGTGCGTTTAACAGAACCGTCTATCAGCGAACTGTGGATGTGAAACATTCTCCGTAGGTGTCACATTTATAGCCCACTGTGCCAGAAAAACTAGTGGTTTAATTTTACCCCTATATTTAACTGGGTGCTATTTTAAAACGGTAAAACTGGAGCAGGTCAGAAGGACTTAAGAAAAAATAAAAATGCGCTCTTTTAACTCTTGCATTGACTTACAGAGAGGCACAGAATGCTATCATCACGACAAAACCAGATAATATAAATTGCAGCCGGGCACCAATGACCGTATAGGAATCCTGCATCGAATAGACATCAATCTTAGTTGAAATGAAGCTGTAACTCGGGGAAACAATTGATTATTTCTACACGAGGGCGAGGGCGTACAAGGTTTGCATTTTGGGCGATTTAATTTTATAATTGCTCATGTCTAAGTTAAGAAGAAATTAATAATTTATCAGCCTGGAACATCGCCGTGGTCGTGCACTCTCGAAGTTCGTTTTGAAACATCATGTTTGAAAGAAAAGTGACGTGATCGGGTGTGAGAGGGAAAAAAATCGTTTTCAGGGCTGTTGAAGTAACCGCGGGGGTAGTGGAGGCACCCAATCTCTCATGTCTCGCCAGACGATCATTCACTTCGCGCTTCGAACACATTTATTGGGGCATAAGTAGATTTTGATAAAGATAAGTTGTCGGTTGCTCGGAACGTTTGACAACGCGCTGTTAAACAGCATTTTAACCGATGGAACCCAGCCAAGAAAAAAAAAAAAACTTCTAATGCAGGAAACGCATTCAGCAGGATCCGGATTTATCGCAGTTCAGGAACTGGGGCAGCTAACTACCATAGTGGAATATTCTGGAATGACCCTATCGCATGACCCTAGAAAATTTGAAGCCGCCTCCAGTACTCCTGTGATCTGGAAAAACCTAGTGAATTTATCAGTGGCAAGGATTCTCGCAACTGAACAAAAACCTTTGGATTCTGGACTTCTCCTAACCGAAAAAAAAAACTTGATGTAGACAGTTCAAATAACACAAATAGCGAGTGTTTTACGATTTTCGCCGCTCTTAATTACTGCAAATGAGGGTCAAACTCAGTTTCTCCCAAAAGTGACATATGTACTAGGTTTTTCCAGATCACAGGAGCGTATTCCTCTGCAACCTTAAGCGGTTTATTTTCCGGTCGTGGGGTGAATGGAGGAATCTAAGAATGTGAAATGGATTTTCGAATATTCAAAATAATGCACTTCGGGGGTTCATTTGGTAATTCAAATTGCAATATCAGACTTTTCCCAAATGAGCATGTATGAAGATTGAAGATATATGAGGGGAAGATAGACTGTCATTTTTGCCACTGAAGAGTACGACCAAAGTTTTTGGAGATGTAAAGCTGGTAAACAATTATTCTACTGCACAACTGCAGGAAAATATTTCAGCTCTTTTACAAGAACAGAAAGTAAGGATTGGGCACAGGCATGACAGAAGGTCCTCTGCAATATGCATAGTTGGGGTAGGGTCATTGCCCAAATAGCCTTACATCTATTAGCTGGCATCTGGCATCAACAGGGACAGTGGTACCTGTTCATAAAACTGCTCTCAGAAAAACATTTATCTGGAATCAGTTTCCTCTGATTATGCACACTGGATGTGATGAGGAGGTGGGCAGAGGAAACTGATCTGAGGTCAGTACTCATGTGCTTCAGGGGTTTTATATACAGGCCAGTTTGGGTGGAGCTTCTGTAACATTCTGTCATGCTTCAAGGGCTGATGATGTCACAGATGATCATGACCGCTCCCCATTTCCACAATGAAACAGCCCACATTTCCCACAATCCCTGTGAGTCTCATTGATTTTCATGTTTCAAATCGCTGTCCGATACAGCCATGTGACTTTACATGACAAATCAGCTGAATTTCTGCACAAAATACCACTCTTAGCCCCACCCTGAAACCGAGCCAACAAGGTCAGCTCACTGTACTTGTTCCACCAACAAATGAGAAAGAAAACTTGGTGACTGTTCTATAATGGAGGCCTGGATTTTTGGGAGCAAGTAAATTGATTGCCTTATTGGTGAAATAAGTGGCTTAACTCAGCTGCAAATGAGCACTTTGGAAATTGTGCCACAGACCAAATTCAGTCTCATTAAACTCTTGGAGTGAATTAAGTCCCTATTAAGCTTTTCTTCCTGGGAGACAGCTTGACTGGTGGTCAAGTTCACACCAAAAAAAAAAAAAAAAAACTAGATTTCAACCAGACAGTGCTACATACAGAGAATGACTAAATCAAACCACTGACTACATTTGGACATTAAGGATTCCTTATGGCTTTGAGCACCCAATAGACAAGGGCTTAAAACAATGCCAGGACAAGGTCATTCTTTTTGGGCACCCAATGAACACTGCGGATTTCTTACACTGTTGGAAAGTGGAACTTGAATAATGTAACACAGCTTTAGGGTGGAGCGCTGAGTAGCTCTGTTGTCGCACAGCACGAAGGTTATGGATTTGAATCCAGTTGTGATGGGTTCTCTTCGGGTATTCTGGATTCCCCCCACGCTCCAAACACACAGATGGTCAGCAGAGTGGAGTCTCTCACGGAGTCACGAATTCAAAGCTGCAGAAAGCTTCCACAGAAGGGAAGAGAAGCTTCTCTGAACTATTGCAGTTGTGTTCTCATAGGCTCAGGGTCCTGATCACTGACTGAAACCTCTCAGTTCCCTCATGCAGTTTTGGTTTTAACAGAAATGTGCTTTTTCTGGTGACTCCAGCGGCTGTTACTTAAGAAACACAGGCGGGTGTTTCTCTTTATATGTAATAAGCTTTGACAGAATGCTGCTCTCTGATTGGGTGAGCAGTTGTGGGTTGTGCCTGACCTGAAACAGAGCAGATGCTGACCCAGGGAATCAGGTTTGGGGACATGCCCCCCCAGCACAAGACAACAAGGTCCACTGTAACCACTCACACGGAGAGCTACAGTTACTTTACCACACACACACACACACACACACCACACACACTGCACACACACACACACACACACACACACACACACACACACACACACACACACACACACACAGAACTGCTAAAACTTTCATTTTAATATGTGCACATGCAAGCATACACACAGAAACTGAAACATGCATACACACAGGCACGCACACACACACACACACACACCGTACAGTATGAACACATAAACATGCATATGTACACAACAGCCAGGTATTCACACGCATACACACATGCTACTTACACACATGCTGCCTCCTAAATACATACACATGTCCTTGAACACATACGAGCCCATACACACACAGACTGTGCAATATATAATAGTAAACATCTGTACTAATGACACAACTTTCCCGATGTCGTACTCTGTGCTGTGAGCCTCTCCACAGAGGCAGTTTATCCCTCTGTCAGTCAGGGTCTCTGAGAGCCAAGGGCTGCTGCCAGGATGTCACTGGGACACTAAAAGCCTCTTAACTGATAACAGCATCTGTTTTCACTGATTATTTCTGATCATTCTCCCCGATTAACAAGCACAACACTGTAGCAACAGCCACCCAATTCCCATTTGTTTACTAATTTGGGACCTGAGATCTTCTGTTTTAATAACTATGTATTGTGGCAGTAAACATATCACCAGGTGGAATTTTTTGATTCGTACAGCAGAAATCAGCAGCTCATCGTCCACAAGGACGGAGAACAGCAGCTTTTTCATGCTACCTTTACCTGGGAGTCAGGTGTGAAGATTAATTGTTCAGATAATTAGTTAATTATCTGGGAGAAAAGAAAAGCAGGGCTGGATTAGGATTTGAGGACCAGATTTGATCGCTAACCTACTGGAATTCCTTTTTTTTTTTTTTTTTTAACAGGCTTGCTCTGTACAGTAAATTCTTCATTCTGTGAAAAAAAAAAAAAAAAAATCTATCCAACTAATGCGTTTTGAAATTGTGCTCCAGGCCATGTTGATTCTCTGTATAATTTCTTGAAAATGAATATTTCTGATGGCAAACAATGATATTAACTTTGTGGTTTCCCAGCTTGCTTTTGTACGTGTGGTGGGAATTGCCCATTATAATATGCCGTGGAAATCTTTTGTAGATATGCTTTCCCATTACGGTTTCTGAACTCCGTTTAAAGGTGAGATTCAAATTGTTATAGCGGCAGTATTCGCCGGCAGGATTGCCCTCCTCTAAGATATAAATCCAGGAGGAATGCGCAGAGCCCAATAGTAATGCAAAATCAGACTGCTCATCTTATTGGAAAGAGGCATCTGTTTTTAAAACACATTTAAAGGGTAATTATTAGCAAAGATTTCCTGAACTAATGCAACGCGAGGAAAGCAACAAAACCTTCTGTACTCTAACACTGTGCTATGCATCACAAATTTGCCCTTCAACCTCAGATGTTTGTGTAAACAACAGATTTGGCCCGAGCGGAAACTCCAATGTCTGCATTTTTTGATCATCTTAAATGACACACGGGAAATGAAAAATGGTTTTTCATTACTCATACTTAAAGTACAGTCGGCTCAATCATAGATCACCATGGTTAAGATAGATTAGATCCAAAATGAGTCAGCAGAAACTTAGTGATACGTTATATTTGGCCCACCCCACCATCCCCACCCCAGTGTTCTCAGGAGCCATGATATAAGAAAACTTTCAGCAGGAGTGTTTAATATTGCAAAACACATTAAATAAATAGAACAGAATACACAACAGTATTTACAGCTTGTAATAACAAGCGTAAGCATCGAGATCTTGGAAACATCAAGTAGTCATATCTATTGTAAATAGGACTTTAATAACGTGGATAAATAAATGTAACCTCTGTTCAGGAGTGGAAAAACATTTCTCTGAGCGAAATTAAGCTGAATTTATGATGGTGTTTGTGTATCATGCTGTGATTGGCCCAACAATCTTGACCAGGAGTTCCTACACTACTTCAGCCAGAGGACAGGCCTCATTAAGTCTCAAAATCTCAGGGAGCAGCCACAATTTGCTAAATCAATGACGTTATTCAATTCATAATGGCTAGCTGAAGCCACAGGACTGGCGGCCATGTTGCCAGCGTTTGGCAGCCTACCTTGAGGAGGCCTAGATGGAACCGCGACCATGCTAACGCTAACTGTGGCCTGACATAGTTCTGGATTCGCAATGATTTTCCCAGACTTTTACCAGTGATCAGGGAATCCCCTACCTATTTATTTAATGGGGACTCCTTCAAGTCGATTGGATACCAGCAATCTGCACATAAACCAAGTCAGTCTCACTTTATTCCATAATCATCATTTTGCCAAATTAATTTCAGAGTTTCTGGGATTGGGCGTGTCCAAGCACAATCGAAGACCGCCAGTTAAAAGAATTGGAAATTCGGAAAAGCGAAAGTCGAAAACTTACTCGCTCTCCAGGCACTTTACAGACTTAATATCTGTGAGCAAACAAACTGCAACAAGTGAACGCAAAACCCATAACGCCGCCATGATTTGAGGGTCAAAATCATTGGAACGGTTTTACAGCGCCTTTAATTAACACTTTGGAAGGGATTTTAAATGGTTTTCACACGGCTGGCTCATTCAATTAGGACGACTAATGTGTTATTAACTGCTCAGTGGGTTATGTGGGCATTGCGGCACACAAGAGATGAAGTGATTTTACACTCAACAAACAGTTCGGCGTCGTGTAATTCTTGTCGGGATTTTAATAATCCGCACCGCGCCGCAGAGCATTAAAAAGAAACTGCGATTGTCGTGAGCAGCTGGCTTATCAAGCTTTCTCCCGTGCAACGCAAAATGAAATGCATGAATTATTCAAATGCACGTCGTCACCAAGAAACATCAGACTGCCAGACACCTGAAACATGCACCCTCTATAGATAGCAAACAAGCTCTGCTGGGCTTTATTTTGTTTGGGACATTTCTTTTTGGCACATATAGTACTATAATTCACAATTTCAGATTAGTATTTAAACACTTCTCTCTGGGAAATGCACATTGTCAGCTCTATTGCAGGACACGTTTATAACCTATAGTTTCACCGTCAAAATTATGGAGTTTTTGATACAGAGCCCAAAATATTATGACACCACAAATTAAAATAATGGGGAAAAAATATCCACATCTGTCCCAAACATTATGGAGCTCACTTTATAAAAGAATTGAAAGCTGAGTTTTATTCAGTTGCTGCACCCACTAATGGGACAAAAATTCAGTGTTAGAAAAGCATCCATCTTCCCTTCACGCTGCGTTAGTACACGTACCTGAGCGAGCATGTCCACTGAGACAGGACTGCAGTTGAAATTTGCTCGAAAGAGGGATATGTATATTTTTGTACATGAAGAGAATACAGTGATTTTTGAGTCTGAGCTCTTAAAAAGCCAGGTTCTCTCAGTGGTGTAGCCTGTTCTGATTTGGACAACCTTTATCGCTTTTACAGGGACAACCCAGAGATTACTAATCAAGTACTTGGACCAGAATGCGAAGTCTTGCTCATTGGAAACACTATTAAAATCTGATCCAATTTAATTTCACATCATCACTGCCAAAGCAGGGGGAATTAAAGGCATTATATAAAATGGCATAATCTGTTTATCATTTTTAATGAAAGTAGTTATTGGCAAAGCAAAAAATGGCATAATCTGTTTATCATTTTTAATAAGAGTGGTTATTGGTAACTTACTGTACATTATATCCCGTGAGAGATAATCTTGATCACATTGCTGTAGATTCTTTCTCTGCATCAACTTCAGAGTCTCACACTGTTTGGGAAGAGTGTAGCCACAAAATCCGGGGAACTACAGAAGGTCCAGGCGCCAAACTTTGCGAAATGCACAGCCGCCTCGCTGCTAAAATGTGCCACCACAGAAGGCAGCTCGGCCAGCTGGGGCATCGCTAAATCAGGTCATTTTTGTCCATGTATATGAAAAAAAAAAAAAAAAAAACTACATATCCATCCTGGACGAGAGAGGCTATTAATACACTCTCCCAATGTCACACACAGTGAGACAGAGAGAGAGAGAGAGAGAGGGAACGGGTGAGAGAGGGAGGGAGGGAGGGGTGCAGCATGGCTGCTGTATCAGGTCGACATTGACACAGTTTAAGAGGCTCTAACCCAGTTTTGTTGTAAAACCGAGTCTCCCTCAGCCCATAATGGCCAACCTACAGTCTTCAGCTCTCAGCACTTTCACACAGGAACAGATCTAGAGAGGGAATCAAATTTGCCAAGAGGCCCTCACTGCACACTCTAACACACACACACACACACACACATGCACACACGCACGCACGCATGCACACACACACACACGCACACACACCGCTACACCTCCATCCCAAAATACCCATACATACGGATCTCTACACTTCTACACCTCTAACTCTATCTCTCTTTCTCTCTCATGTCTCACAAACACACACACACACACACACGCGCGCGAGCACATACACACACACACACACATACACACACACACACTCACCCTCAACACCAAGACCTCTGCTCTCACTTGTCACACACATACACAAGCCTATAGGGCCCACAGGACTCAACCTTCTTCGCTGCAGTCAAACACTGAGGGCACGATGCTGTAGGTTTCCCCCAGACACTCCATTTATAAGCAGACCTTTGGTTCTCTGGAAATGGGGCTTAAATGGTGTGCAGTGAGTGGAAGAGGGGGTGTATCGCTCTTCAATGATTCAGAAGGGGCCAGAGGTCAGAGCGAAGGTTCCTCAAGGCGAGTTCAGGAACCGTGAAAAATTCTGCGCGGCACTTCCCGGGCGATGACCTTCGTCGGGTCACTGCAAACATTTCCAAACAGAAGCGCACATTCACTATGTGATCAGGGCCACAAACAGTGCTGCCCCATCACAGTCCATCAGGGCTGTATCCTCCTGTTCTAGAAAAGACTCAGGCCAAAGATCAACTCAGATACTCCCTCATGTGCCCCTCAGGACCTGAGCCAAACCTGTCAGAGCAAAGCGAGAGATTTCATCCTGTACCGACTCACGCCCGACTCATACTGCCGCAAAACGCCTCTGACAAACCTGCAGAAGAACAATCGCCTTCTGCGTTCATACTCTGGAGGGCTGGGGGATGGGTTTGTTGCGTTTATTGTAACGAAATGACATTACACAAGTTGACTAATTTGGCGTCGCCCCGGTGATAAACACCACAGAAACAGAAAAAGCCTCCAGGACAGTCCTTGACTTGAGTCGCAGTGCTCCACTTTCACACTGCCTCATAAACACTGCACAATGCGGTGACAAGTCCCCCAAGTAACAGGCGTTCGACTGTCAAAAATATATAATTTTAATCAAAATACCCCTGTTGCAAGGTTGTACGACAAAGTGAACATCAGGATTCAAGCTCAAGGTCATCCTGAATGAAGTTATGAAGGGGTAACATAACAGATAAAGCTTTACATTTTTAAATATTTACCCAAAATATATGTAACCACGGTAACCCCAAGAGTACGTTTCAGGGCACCCCAAGGGAACTGGACTTCCTCATACCCACATCTCCCCTCACAAGTACTGCTATTAACAATTGAATTAAGTCTCATTACATAAAAATAGTTCTCCAGCCACGCACTCCCATACACTATTCTGTAATTCATGAATTAACGGCTGTGCTAAATAGTTGCATGACCCAAATGCACTCATGATAAGAGTTGGACTGAAACTATAGTAGAAACAGGCAATAGATTTATCAGTGTTTGATACTTGAGTAGATTATGATGCAAACCGAGACTCAGAATCTAGGAACCAATGAAATGCCTGAAGTGTGTCACAGCGTCTTCACCCCCCCCCCGTATCTTCTCGTAGGGCCCTGGCGGACATTTTGCGACAGCAGGGTCCCATCCCCATCTCTCAGTACGAGCAGGAGAACATGGTCGCTCTGGACGGCTCGCCCAAGGAAAACACGCCCATGCGGACCTCAAAGAACCACTACACCCCCGTCCATGGGATCAAATCCAACCACGGTAAGTGTTCCGTAATCCGCCGTTATTCTCGCGTGGCGAGCTGCATGACGCCAGGTGGAAACTGAATCACTGGTTGCGCGCAGACAGTATCTGAACGACGTCACTTATTGCCGCGGCGATTAAATCGTGTGGCGTACTTGCGGCTCCATACTGGATGGGATGTAGGAGTCTTCTGAGACAAATTGCATGTTAAGCATCCTGCTCAATGTTATATGGCTGCCCCAGTGAAACTGAACTCTATGTAGTAAAATGATTGGCCTTTACTGTGATAGATAAGCCCCTCATTCAACCGCCACCATCTGGCAACCTCCAATGCTAAACTAGACATGAGAATCAAGGTTGAACAGCCATGGCCAATACATACACAGCATCAACACACCTCCCAGTGTCCCTGACCAAGGCTCTGGCTTTAGAAAGACATGCTCTATGGGAACACTCCTACCAGTGTCCCTGACCAAGGCTCTGGCTTTAGAAAGACATGCTCTATGGGAACACTCCCTCCAGTGTCCCTGACCAAGGCTCTGGCTTTAGAAAGACATGCTCTATAGGAACACTCCTACCAGTGTCCCTGACCAAGGCTCTGGCTTGAGAAAGACATGCTCAATAGGAACACTCCTACCAGTGTCCCTGACCAAGGCTCTGGCTTTAGAAAGACATGCTCTATGGGAACACTCCTACCACTGTCCCTGACCAAGGCTCTGGCTTTAGAAAGACATGCTCTATAGGAACACTCCTACCAGTGTCACTGACCAAGGCTCTGGCTTTAGAAAGACATGCTTTATGGGAACACTCCCTCCAGTGTCCCTGACCAAGGCTCTGGCTTTAGAAAGACATGCTCTATAGGAACACTCCTACCGGTGTCCCTGACCAAAGCTCTGGCTTTAGAAAGACATGCTTTATGGGAACACTCCCTCCAGTGTCCCTGACCAAGGCTCTGGCTTTAGAAAGACATGCTCTATAGGAACACTCCTACCAGTGTCCCTGACCAAGGATCTGGCTTTATAGGAACACTCCTACCAGTGTCCCTGACCAAAGCTCTGGCTTTAGAAAGACATGCTCTATAGGAACACTCCTACCAGTGTCCCTGACCAAGTGCCCTCTGGCTTTAGAAAGACATGCTCTATAGGAACACTCCTACCAGTGTCCCTGACCAAGGCTCTGGCTTTAGAAAGACATGCTCTATAGGAACACTCCTGTCCCTGACCAAGGCTGTCCCTAGAACACTCCTACCAGTGTCCCTGACCAAGGCTCTGGCTTTAGAAAGACATGCTCTATAGAACACTCCTACCAGTGTCCCTGACCAAGGCTCTGGCTTTAGAAAGACATGCTCTATAGAAAGACCAGTGTCCCTGACCATGCTCTATAGGAACACTCCTACCAGTGTCCCTGACCAAGGCTCTGGCTTTAGAAAGACATGCTCTATAGGAACACTCCTACCAGTGTCCCTGACCAAAGCTCTGGCTTTAGAAAGACATGCTCTATAGGAACACTCCTGTCCCTGACCAAGTGTCCCTGACCAAGTGTCCCTGACCAAGGCTCTGGCTTTAGAAAGACATGCTCTATAGGAACACTCCTACCAGTGTCCCTGACCAAGGCTCTGGCTTTAGAAAGACATGCTCTATAGAAACACTCCTACCAGTGTCCCTGACCAAGGCTCTGGCTTTAGAAAGACATGCTCTATAGGAACACTCCTTCCAGTGTCCCTGACCAAGGATCTGGCTTTAGAAAGATGCTCTATAGGAACACTCCTACCAGTGTCCCTGACCAACACTTTAGAAAGACATGCCTACCAGTGTCCCTGACCAAAGCTCTGGCTTTAGAAAGACATGCTCTATAGGAACACTCCTACCAGTGTCCCTGACCAAGGCTCTGGCTATAGAAAGACATGCTCTATAGGAACACTCCTACCAGTGTCCCTGACCAAGGCTCTGGCTGGCATTTAGAAAGACCATGTCCCTGACCAAGGCTCTGGCTTTAGAAAGACATGCTACCAGTGTCCCTGACCAAGGCTCTGGCTTTAACATGCTCTATAGGAACACTACCAGTGTCCCTGACCAAGGCTCTGGCTTTAGAAAGATATGCTCTATAGAACACTCCTACCAGTGTCCCTGACCAAGGCTCTGGCTTTAGAAAGACATGCTCTATAGAACACTTGTCCCTACCAGTGTCCCTGACCAAGGCTCTGGCTTTAGAAAGACATGCTCTATAGGAACACTCCTACCAGTGTCCCTGACCAAGGCTCTGGCTTTAGAAAGACATGCTCTATAGGAACACTCCAGTGTCCCTGACCAGTGTCCCTGACCAAGGATCTGGCTTTAGAAAGAAAGAACATGTGTCCCTATAGGAACACTCCTACCAGTGTCCCTGACCAAAGCTCTGGCTTTAGAAAGACATGCTCTATAGGAACACTCCTACCAGTGTCCCTGACCAAGGCTCTGGCTTTAGAAAGACATGCTCTATAGGAACACTCCTACCAGTGTCCCTGACCAAGGCTCTGGCTTTAGAAAGACATGCTCTATAGGAACACTCCCAAGGCTACCAGTGTCCCTGACCAAGGCTCTGGCTTTAGAAAGATATGCTGTCCCTATAGAACACTCCTACCAGTGTCCCTGACCAAGGCTCTGGCTTTAGAAAGACATGCTCTATAGAACACTTCTACCAGTGTCCCTGACCAAGGCTCTGGCTTTAGAAAGACATGCTCTATAGGAACACTCCTACCAGTGTCCCTGACCAAGGCTCTGGCTTTAGAAAGACATGCTCTATAGAACACTCCTACCAGTGTCCCTGACCGAGGCTCTGGCTTTAGAAAGACATGCTCTATAGGAACAGTCCTACCAGTGTCCCTGACCAAGGCTCTGGCTTTAGAAAGACATGCTCTATAGAGGCACTCCTACCAGTGTCCCTGACCAAGGCTCTGGCTTTATAGAAAGACATGACCAAGGCTCTGGCTATAGGAACACTCCTACCAGTGTCCCTGACCAGTGTCCCTTTAGAAAGACCAAGGCTCCCTAGGCTCAGGCTTTAGAACTGGAGTTGCTCCCTAGGATTCCTTCAGCCAAGTTTTGTTAGTAGAACTCAGGGTCATAAATGGAAGTTGACCAAGGGTAAATTTAGCACTGATATTAGGAAATATTTTTTCACCCAAAGAGTAATTTCGATGTGGAATAGCTTGCCTGACCATATTGTTGAGGCAGAAACCTTGGGAATTTTCAAGAGCAGGTTTGACTTAAAGCTCGATACCATTGAGTCATTGAGTATCTGAAGTGATATATTCACAATAGTAAAAAGAAACTGGCGAGCCTAGTTCGGCTGAACGGCCTGTTCTTGCCACTCATGTTACGTTATGTTATGTTTGTTACCCAAATCTGCTGTCTCAAATTTGTCAACATAATCATTTTGCGACTTAAGTATGTTGTAGTTCTCGCACAAGGGTATTCAAATGAAGTTGGTCACCGGGTGCTGCAGTGTGGCTGCCCACTGCTCCGAAGTAACTAGGATGGGTCAAATGCAGAGGGCAAATTACCCCCCTCAATTATCCCAGCAGTAAAGTGCATGTTATCTTATTCAGAATGCTGTAGTACTGACTTTGACCAGGGATGGGCAATCCCAGTGCCAGAGTGCTTGAATTGTGCACAGCCAAGTTAATAGTCGACCTAAATGCTACAGCTAATGAAATAATTGAGGTCATGAGCTGTCGTGAAAGGTGAGAAACACACACAGCCCTCGTTCTGTTCTCCGTCTGCGGCTCATGACTGTAAGACGTGCCTGGACGACGCGCTCAGATCTGAGCCACGGCCCTGGAGATGAAGCCTCTCATTGATCTTTCTAGAACGTCAGCTGCTTACAAGAGTTTCGCCCGCGGCGTGAAAAAAGCACTCTAGCAGGGCGTCTCAGTGGCACAGCACGGAAAGCGACATCCACACGCTCGTTATGAGCAGCGATGTCAGGTTTCAAATCCACAGGTCTCTCTCTCTCTTTCTCTCTCTATTCCCATTTCTCCATTCTGTTCCGCCTTAAATAAAAAGCTTGGATAAAATATATCCTTAAAAAGGATTCTGCTGCGCAGAGACTTGGGGAAATGACTGGAATGCTCCAGCGACCTAACCGCTACTCTTTAGTCCGACCGGCGCCGACACGTAAAAACGCAACTTCTTAATCCGAGCAGCTTGTCTGATTCGCGGGGATTTTTCCTTATCGCAGCAGTTCAAACGGTGGCCATCTTGGAAGGGTTCCGCCAGTTCGAACGCGCCTCGCCCCTGCCGTACCGCGATAACAGGCGCTAACCTTCATATCGGATTTATCGTTTAAAAACCGCCACCTCCGCAGATACGCAGGGCATGTGCAGTGTATCCAGAGGCATCAGTCTGTATCGAGCCATTAGTACTACACTACATGGCCGAAAGTTTGTGGACGCTTTACTGAAACTTCATTGACGCACATAGAAAACGGACTTAAATTCTAAATATCTGACATTTTCATTGAATTTAGAATGGATTGGTCTATATGAGCTAATAGGACAGACCATCAGCTTTTGTTTGAGGGTATTTTGATACAATTTGGTTCCACAATTTGGAAATTGTCACCCTCTCCATACATGCTTTCCCCCCTTCACAACTCTAATTAGTTTCAATGGAGCCTTCAGTAAGGGAGGGGGTGAAGGGGTTAAAAAAAAAAGTGCTACAAAATTACAATTCCCTCAAACTGAAGCAAGGCTGCCAAGCCATACTGACAAATTAAGTAAATTCACAGCTAAAATATAAGATATTTGGAATTTAAGAAATGTGCGTTTTCCATGTATGTCAATGAGGTTTCAGTGATGCGTCCACATACTTTGGCTGGATAGTGTATATTCATGGTGGATAAAACCTATTTTTAATGCTCATGATGTACTGCTTTTGTTGAGACTGGTTTAGATTTCGATAAATTCGATTCGGAGGTGATGTTTAAAGCTGTAGCTCTGTTGTTATAAGCACTTATCGGACCGAGAGGGTCTGTCTCAGTCAGATGGCTGTGACTTGTTGTCACAATGTTTTTTTCTGCAGCTGCTTTTTTGGAGGGAAAAGTTGTGATAATTTTTCTCACCGTTCCTCTTGCCACCTGAAATTATTCTGCCTGCAATTCGGGCACAAACTATTTTTCCCACTGAAACTGTGTTTGTATCTTTGTCTTGCTTTGTGCATAAACAGCTGCTGTTTAGACCACTGTTCTTGCAAACAAAACAAAACAAAAACCTATGCATCTCATTAGCATTGGAGCGAACAGAGAAGATCTCTGCAGATTCTCTTGTGATTGCCGTTTTGATATTTTCAAGTTAAAGCCATTTTTCATATTTCGTACAACCCCCCCTACATGGAACATTCAAAAACAATACTCTCCCCTTTCACTTTCCCAGTTAATCAAAATCAAAATAATTTGGCCAAAAAATGTTTTCAAATGAAGCACTTGACTAATAACACAGCTACAGGCTTTCACTCAGTGGAGAGCATTTTGTAAGTTATACAGAATTCTGGCCCAAGTAGCTTCTTTTGGCTGATAAGGTCAAGTCAAAATGTTGGTTACCATGGAAACAAACGTGGCCAACCGTTTGATATGACGCGTGGGAGCTATCTATGGCGGCAGGCCGAAAGTGTGGCGGTCTCCTACGCCTGGGGCCTGACAATCCTCGGGGGGCCCCTGGCCTGGATTGCCGCAGTCAAACATACGAGCCCAAAACCCACAAAAGTAGCAACTAAAAAAAAAAAAAAAAGTCTTTCTCCCCATGAATTTGAAATAGGTTAGTTGCTGATGAGGACTAAAGCCGTGCACTCGACAGAGCAGTCTTCGGGAACCGCAAGTGATAGCCTTTATCTTGTTTACCAGCCATTATGTAATTTTGTTACTTGAATTGCATGAGTCAGAGAAATGAAATGTCACCGCTTCTGAAGATTTTCTGGGTGGAAACAAATGCCACGGGTGATACATCAAACAATACTTGTAAAGGGTTTTTGAATTCTACGAGTGCACCATACAAATCACGAATGCCCGTGTAAGGCTTTTGTCTGGCTCTATAAAAATGTGACACTGTTGGATATGGGCAACGTGAATGCCAGAGCAGTAATTTCATGATGAGAAAGGGCAAGTGGAAATTGTTTTCACATGTTTTGCAAGTTCACGAGCAAGACAACACTTTCCCAATGATGGAAATGTGCCCTTTGCTTCACAAAATTGCAACAGCGTTGAATATTTGAGGTGCTGCAACCCTGGGTGGCAACACATCCTGAGTCATCACAATATTTACAATAAGATCAGCCAATGCTCCGCGAGCCCAGTTGAACGTTAGCCACAAGAACAAAAGGAAAACCTTGGTGTTCTCCACAATCTGGAAATCCTGCCTCACAGAAAACAACTGGAGCCAACAACTGGAATTGTCCAAAAAAAAAAAAAAAAAAAAAATCCAGCCCAGGGAGAAACAAAAATATGCCCACATAGCTGGGTTAGCTTGGCTAGTTAGCGGTTTAACAGCTCAGGGAAGAGCAGGGTGAGGGCTGCAGCAGGTGGATCTAACGGCGAGCTCTCAGATTGCATAATGCTCTATTTAACGTGGCAGCCCTAGGCTAGCAGTAATTTTACCTTTAGCTGACTGGACTAATAAACAATTTCATATGCTAGAGCCCGTGGTTCCCACCATGCCATGGACTCTACAAATCTCTAAAGGCTACCTTACGCCGAAGATTCACGAAGAGACGAGTTGAAACTCGCGACTACCTGCAACATTCTGAAACTTACCAGTTTACGCCAATACGACTGGACCAGACAATTTATCATCTCCATAGCAACGACTGTATTGAAGACTTACTGTACCTCAAACTGCCTGCTTTTCAGTTCGATGGTAGTAGGAGAGTTTTGTAGCATCTCTTAATATGAATGAGGAGAATGACAACATGTATTTTAAGGCCTCTGTACAGATACGGCTGTTTTTCAAACAAATTAACTAGCTAATCCTCTCTTTCCTTGGTCCGTTTTATTCAGCTGACCGTTTGTTGGTGACTCTAACAGCTGCTGTCTTCGCGACAAGCTGACAGGCTGTTGAAATAGGCGACGTGCCTGACGTTCTAAAACCAGCCACTGGCGACTTGACAAGCTAAAAAGTCGCCAGCAACGCCATCAGCCGGCCAGTTCACCACTGCAACGTTACTGAAACCATTCTAAAATGGTTTTGTTTCGCCACGAATCTTTGGTGTAAACTGGCCATTAATTGTAACACCGGCTGTGCTTGTAAGAATTGGCCATTTTGGGAAATAAAATGCATAGCTGGAAACCAGAGCTCGCTGCACTGAGGTCACAGCCCCATTGAGGTGAACTCCAGTAATCTTAGTGCAATATCACACACCCGAACACTTTCTGGACCCACGAAGAAGAAAATCCAGTGGTGGACATTTCACATCCTGAATGTACAAGTCCCCCCCAACATCTCTGTTCAAATCACCAGTAACAGCCAATTAGCACAGCTTTTCTGCAAGCTGAGAGAGCTAATCCGTGAAATCAGATGTCTAAGTTAACAGGTGGAACAAACCCAGGAGTTTTACTCTCTGACTCTTTCCACCTCCACACTGGGTTTTTACATGAGAAAATTCAGAAAAAAAGATACTCAAATGGCGCCTGTGCAGTGTTGTAGTCCTAACCATCAGAATTAACACTGTGAAGAAAGAAAAAAAATCGGTTGGGAAATTTCAGAGAATTTCTTGTTTTTTTTTTAATTCGCCATTTTGACATATTGCGAGGTAACTGATGGTCAAAGAATTCACCGGAAGATTCCTTTTTGGCACCACACTGCTCTTTCATGCCGATAAAAAGCAATTTGTATCTTATTTGCCAACGTATTGCCAACATAATGGTTGGCATGGCAACGAATTATCTTTTTTTTTTCAAATTTAAGTGAATACGAGCTTATTGCAATGACAACAAACTAAAATCAATCCAGTTTTAAATTTAAAGAGGCAAAATCTTTACACTCTAAGATTGCCATGAACTAAAACTGACACCGGATTCTTGTCCAATAACTAGCTGATTTCCAAAATGTCTCATCGCACTCATGGCGTTCAGTGAAACATTCACAAATGCGAGGCACTGAACTCCTTCACAGTTTGTCTTAGTCGTTGACCGAAGAGTTTGTTTCCTTTGTCCTTCACATAGTGACGGCCCCAAAACCTGGCGAAGTCAGCATGTACTGCTTCGAAAGCTCGTTCACAGAACCGGGCCGGACCACAGTTGTGCTGATGACAGAAGGCTCTCAGCGCGCCTCTTCTGCTCTTGGTCTTTTAGCTTTTCTTTGCCCCCCCTTAAATACCATAAAGCATTTTCTTTTAAAAGGGAATCCCTCTAATCTCACTTACTTTTTTGCTTAAAGGCATCCACAGTGGAGAGAGAACGTGAGGAATCACAGCTTCACTCTACTGTGGCCTCTTACGGACGTCTGACTGACACCCAAATTACATTTTGAACGCGTCTTTTTTTTCTGTTGCGTAAAGTTGCCATCCTCTGAATATCTTGGGTTAAAAATCTGTCCTTCAAGAGTTTTTCTGCAGATACTGAAGTGTGACCTTCTAAGAGTGCAGTTTTGTTCACGGTTCGAAAGACCAAATCAGTTTAAAAATAGTTTTAGATTCTACAGCATTATTTATCACAACATTGCTGCAATGCTGTAAAAGGATGTAATTTATGCCATTTACTTAATGTTTCCCGCAGAAATGTAGCCATGTTCCGCTCAGAGAAATAAAAACATTACTACAGCAGGCTGATCCATATTATCAAGTACACTCAATCACTTGTCTTTATACAACACTTAAAATGTTTTCCTAAATGATATCTTTCTTAAATGTTTACGAAACAGATGACCAGCAGCATCAATTGCAGAAAAGGATTATTAGTTTTTATACCCCACCACAAAGTGGAAGGGGAATACAGGAATGAGTGTTGTCCCTCTGTGCGTCGATCCGTCACTCATCTTTTCTGGGCCAAAACTTCTAAACTGTTCAACATTTTCCCACAAAATCTAACAAATAGAAGCATCTTACTGTGCAGATGTGCCTTTTTGTGCTTCCATTTGTCCTCCGGTCCATCTGTCCGTCCCTCCACCGCGTTTTGTTTCCAGGCCAGATATCAGTGGGGATCTGAGTAGTTCATCCTTGTTTCCTATTGGTAGATCAGTGCACAGAGATTTGGAAAGGAATGTGACTGTAATCATAAAACATCACATTAACCACCAAAAATGTCAGGACACAGACTGATATAGTTTACCATAAAGAGTGAATAATTAAATTTTAATAAGCTATGTAATTCAGAAACAGCACTGTTATTACTGTAATAAATATCAGCTCTATGAAGCTTGCAATAGACTGGTTTGGTTGACTGGTCCATGCACAGATTTTTAAAAATTCTGCGGTGGTTTTTGGGGCTGTGTTTATTAGCAACCATCCTGCCGAGTGTCCATCAGTCAAAACTTGCGGCCGCAGCTCTTTTTTGCTGCTGCTGTTTTTTGGTGCTTGGCTAATGAGGCCATAACTTTTGACACTGTTCCCCTAACCGCCTAAAATAGTTCTGCTGTTTTTCTATTTTGCGCCTCGGCCAGTTTGGACCGTTAAGCCGCTTTCACACCGGACGCGAAACGAATTTTCTCGCACGACAGATTACATTCAAAGGCAATGCAAAGACGCGAATTTGCATTGACTTTGAATGTAATCTGTCGCGTGAAAAATTCCTTTCGCGTCCGGTGTGAAAGCGGCTTTAGTGTCCTCTTCTGGCTTTGGGGACTGATCAAGAGAGGAGCCGCTGATCAGGCCTCTTTCAAGGAGGCTCACGCTGCTAATTAGCACTCAAATAGAAATCTCCTGCGTATACGCTTTCAGAACTGTTGTCTACAGACTTCAGAGTTGACCCTTTAACCGCCCTCATCCTTCGGATAGAGCAAATATAGAGTCACTGTATCTAATTGAAAAATGTGTTGAACTGAACTCAGCCTGATAGAGCCCCTCTTACACTCGCTATGGTGAAAAAAAATCCAATCAGTCATTTTCAAAACATTTTTTAATTAGATACAGTGACTCAAAACGTGCTCCACAAAAAAAGGATGAGCCAGAAGATAAAGGGTTAAAGCCACTTTCCCGCCAGCATCTGATATTTTCACTCCCCGCAGTCTTCACAGAAACTGTCGCACCTGATTGAAATGGCAAAATATACAAAGACGTCGCTTTAAACGCTCATGTTATTCAGATGAATCACACATTCAGTCGTACGAGCGTTCGCACTTATCCGAGCCATGCCCTGCTTAGGGAGCCGGTGAACTCATAACCCGTTAATTAGGTGCGCAGGTTTCTTTTCAATAAAAAACCGAAGCGTAACCGGCTGCAGTGCGCTCATAGACGCGTCCATTTTGCAATGCATCCGGGCTCAGCGTGAGCGTGAGCGTTTGCACAACCAATTTCAGGGAGATGAGCCTCCTCTGATATCCCCTATAATGGCACTTCCCTGTCTGCATTCTGATTGACTCTTTGTCCACTGAAGCTCTGGGGTGCACTATCTTTAATGTGCGCAGCTCAGCAATCTCCGAAAAGTCGACGGGACACCACAGAATTTCAAACGTTCTCCTCCTCCATCAAGCCTTACACCAAGTCACTGAACCTTTACCCCTGAGAACTCACAACTATGCACAAAATGTCCGAGTGTTCTGCAAAGTTAGTCAATAACTTTCGAGATGTCCTGCTAACAGACAGGCAAACAGACGGGGTGGGGGGGGGGGGGAATGTTATCCCCTTTAAACCCTGACCATGGGAGTAAAATTCTTTATTGTCACTCCTGTTAGAAAATACATTCATTCATTATCTAAACTGCTTCTTCCTCACTTGATTAGCGGTACCGATCCCAGCTGACTATGGGCGAAAGGCAGAGACACGCTGCACAGCTCACCAATCCATTGCAGGTTCACACACCGTTCACATACACACTCATACATACGGGCAATGTAGAGTCTCCAATTAGCCTGTCGTGCATGTCTTTGGACTGTGGGAGGCAGGGTTGGGTTCAATTACTTTTTTCAATTACAATTACAGTAATTGCAATCAGTTACTTTCATAATTGTAATTTAATTTTAATTGAATTTTTTTATCGAAAAGTAATTGTAATTGTAATTGAACGTTCTGTCCAGAAAGTAATTGTCAATTGTAATTGAAAAAGAAATTGAACCCAACCCTGGTGGGAGGAAACCGGAGTACCCAGAGGAAACCCACACAAATACGGCGGGAACATGCAAACTCCACACAGAACGGCCCCAGGCCAGATTTGAACCCACAACCTTCTTGCTGTGAAGCAGCACTGCTACCCACTTTGCCATTGTGCAAAATTATTTCGAGAATAAAACATAATTCAAACGAGAGGGACTCATGTCGTCTCTCAAAGCAACCCGTGCAATTTCACAGGTTTTTACCCCCAACACCGCACCGCACCCAGTAATAAAACCCAGAATTAGCTACAGCCAGACCTCATGTCATTTATGGCCGAACGGAGTTTATTCACATTCTTATCCTTTCTCCTGCCATAAAAAAGTTGCACAGATCCAATATCAAATTTTATGACGTGAAAGGGGGGGTACAAGGATGTTGGTGACATTTTCCATTTTCATTTCGTTATACGATCTAATCTCGGTGCTGGAAGACAGCCCCCAGCTCACTAAATCATGCTTAACGATATCCATAATCTGATCCAGGTTTAAAAAAAAAAAAAACCTGAAACACTGGGAGATGTTAATCCCTTTGATTGGAAATTTACTGCTCGGAGCATAAATCGGAATGGGAAAGGTTTAGTTGGGAATGCTGATATGAAAATTTCTATGCTTTTTTTTTTTTTAAACACGTGATGCAATATTCAGGCCGTAGGAATACAGCCAAAAATTCCGAAAATCTCATTTGGCTAATGAGGCTTTGTGCTAGGGAAGATATTGAGAAAATGGACGATCCTAATGCCTTCGCAGCAGGAAGACGGCAATGACCTTCCCCTGCAGACAAGTGAAAACCAGAGGCACTATTAGCGAGAGCTGTGAAGTCAGATTGTCTGGATCAGTAACCTCTGCTTCTGTTAAACCACAGACACTTTGTTCTGATGAACTGAGCTTCGGAAGATCCTCAGTGTTTTGAAAGACTGCGCCAGTGAAATGAATCACAGAGTTATCAAGGCCTCTGCGCTCATTAGACCATGAAAGTGGAAACTGCCTTCGAGGTTCAGTTTGGTTTGATTGCGACCGACATGTCATTACACTACGTCGTTATACAATTAAATCCAAACAAATAAAGCACGCACAAGCGTACCGAAAGCCCGTCTTCAGATACTATTAGTTTCAAATAATTCTCATTCAATTGATTTGCATAGTTGTTGGATGTGAGGGGTTGTTTTCAGCATTTAATTCTGAGAGACTGGTTTTCCTCGGTTTCTCTGCTTTTTCGGCATTGTGTTTTCTTCCGACTGTTTGCACACAGATCATTATTTTCCTCAGCGCCGGAGAAGAGCCTGTAATGAAAGTTTTCTCTCGGTACCCTATAGGTGCTGGTTATTTGTCTCCGTTGTCATGAGGTCTCTATAAATAATCTGAAATAAGTTTCTGTTTTCTTTCATGAATTCCAGGTAGGTCAATAGACAGAGCAAAACTACCACCTGAAACTCAGCAGTAGGGTCTGTAATTAATAACAAAAAAAGAGACCAGGGCATGCTGTATGGATGGTATAACAAATTAACAATTTTAAAAGAGCAGAATGGACATAACTATTGCGCAGATGTGGCAAACTGTCAGCCATATTGGGTAAGACTTCTGCTGCCTTTCAGCGTTGACCAGCTGGTGTAGAATTCTATGGTCTTACTATTATGATGTCACTGCTGTTCACAGTAATAGTTCAGTCTTACACAAGATGGCGCCCATTATTAGCACATCCAGGGTAACATTACCCAATGACATTGTCCGTTCCATTGTTTTTTATTCTATGGGTACAACACTCAGTGCGTGAGAGTAAAAACTCATAGAACTTCATCAAGAAGATTTCTGGCCATGACTCAATACTCTAAAATTCAATCATTAAATGAACAGTTTGTTTCCAAAATGCAATAAGTGCCAAAATTACAAAAATTGAGATAATAGCATACAGCGATAGCCCTGTGCTTCTTACACATGGTGCAAAATTCCGTTTTCAGAAATTCATACTATAAGATGTATACTGGACAAAGAAAATTAGGGATCACCCCAATTTTTGAATTTGAAATATTTGATAGTTCAAATTATGTTCCATATCATATTTCAATATTAAAAATCAGAGTGATCCCTAACTTTCTTTGTCCAGTATATTTTTTCATGGTCAAAGTTTGTGTTTTTCTATAAAATGCAATAGGTGCCAACATAGAAAAAGCTGATTTACTCAAAATGAGCAAAATGGATACATTGCGCTTTGAAAACAAACTCTTCATTTGGTTATCGACCCTGTCAGCGTCTATTGCTTTCCAAACCTGGTTCAGATGAAACCATACCCATATCTGAATGTAGAGAGCCTTTGTAGGTGTAACTACTGCCCTGTCACCTGTTGTCAGGGTCACTGAGAGAAATGTCTAGCTCAAAACCTAACTTTCACTATCCAGTATTCACAGATTAATTTCTAGCAGAGGTTAAATGTTTTAGAACCGCAAAAGAATATTCGACAAAACAGGGATCCCTTTTAGCCAGGACCCTGCCCTCGTTGTGTCAAAGTTTTTACCATATGGAAGTGGCCGTGGTTTCATCTGAACTGAGATGGAAAAACATTGCAGATTTCTCGTCCACTAGTTTATGACGTCCCCAATTGTCCATTACTGGGGAGACTAGTCTTTGGCCAATGTGGGACTGGATTTCTTTTCTCGAGCCGAGAGCGAAAAAATGATCAAATCATGGCCTTCAATCAAGACCTTTACAAGTAAAATAAGGTGTCTTGGCACAAAGCAAAAATCAAAACCTGCACCCATGCTGGACCCTCTCGAAGAAGAGGGGACACCCCTAGTTTGTAGAGAGCCACCTCAACACAGACTGTGGGGGCAGAGAGAGTAGTTAGCCCATATGGACCCACCAGATTAGAGTACAAATGTGCATTAAAGGGTCGCTCTACAAGCTAGGACGTAAAATAAAGTCGAGTAACCCGGCGTAGCCAAATGGGAATCAACTCTCTGCCAGAAAATAAAGCATTGCAATGCAGCCCAACCCACTCCGGCTTTCATTGTTTCTTAAATGCATTTGTGCTCTCTCGTTATTTACTAAAGTTGGCATTTTCTCCCGTTTGATGAAGTGATTCATCTCTTTTATGTTTGTTGTGCTCTGAAATCCGGGTTTAATGCCACTGCTTTTTGCAGAAAGACTGGAGACGCTAATTCTCTGAACTTATCCTTACATTAGCCTGCAATATTGGTTTAATAAATTGTCTTGGAGCTTAAAAAAAAAAATTCACTCTCAGCACTCTGTTTGTAAAGCTTTGGCCAAATATTATACAGGCAATAGGGCTTTTGAAGATGAAACACATGGTCGGTTATTAAAAACATTGATGGTAACAGCCCTGCATTTAACAAACTCTCAGCAGTGGTAATATTTATGGATTCATTAAGCTAGTGGTCAGGAGAGCAGGGTAAAGATAAGAGCATAACTCCGCCCTTTTCCTCCCGGACAAACTGGGAGCCGCTAATGAATGGTGGGGCGAACTGTTGCAGTTTATTAAAGAACACATTTGGGGGAGCATCTGATGTCATAAACCATAGATGGGCGAGGAGGGCCTGCTCCCAATTATTTAACTGGCTTGAGATTTACTGAAATTGTAAACTTTTAACATTCTGTGATGCGCACAGAGTGCACCATTTAACATTTTAACACTTGAATGTGCAAATGGCATGTTCTATGTGACGTTCTAACATTCTGTGACGGACATAGTGAGCACCATTTCACATTTTAACATTTGTCAATGCAAACACAATGGTACTATTTGACATTTAACATTCTGTGATGCAAGGGGCACGCGCCATTTAACATTTTAACATTCAGCGATACAAGCAGCAACATGACGATTCTTCTCATGTCTGCATACCCACACTGTACAGTTTTTATAGCGGTCTAATCAATGTGAATGAATAAGAGTTGGTGTGTGTGACTAAGCTAGTGGTTGCTGGTGATAACAGTAATCTGCATGTGCGCCAGTCCGCCAGGACGCAAGTTTCCCAACTGAGTCATGAACGGTAGATTCTATAGTTTTAAAAAATGGATTCTAAAACAAAGCTGAACAAAGGATTAATTTAATAGTGGCTCAGTTAGGATGCTGGGAAGAAGATGGCAATGATATGCCATCTGAAGGGAGAAAACGCAATGACTAAGCTGAAAACCAGTGGCAGGGTTTAAAAAGGCTGTGAAACTAGCTATTCAGAATAATCAACTGCTCTTGTCCCCCCATCATATAACGCAGAATATAAATACTATTATTTACGATATCATTTAGAATATATATACACATCATGTCATAGGATATCAGTAAAATTTTTACTCACCAGATGGCATATTATTCAACACTCATATCTATCTTACAAATCACTTTAACAGATAAAAACAGCATATTCACAAGAGTAATATCAACAGCACCACTGGGGGAAAAAAAATCATAGATGTTGTGGTCAAGTTACGCTTAGGAATTGGCATGGGGATACCGACTGTATCGCCTCTAGCTACCTTGACAGTTGCTTTCGAAGCCGATCATCAGGGAGCGCAGACTGTCTTCTGGACTGTTGGGATTTTTTTTCTGAACACCCCCCCAACCCAAAGAATTTCACAACAATTGCTTCCTTACCACTGAACGGTAATTAACTGTAACCGCCTGGCAGTTTTGTGGCCATTAGATCCGAGGGAATCGATGCTTCCAGCCAATCAACTCTAATTAATATAACGTAGCTCACGGCAACCAGCAAAAGTGCCACCGTTTTTTTATTAGGGCAAAGAAAACTTGTTTATAACCCTTCTGGTATCCTCTTCCCGCCGACCAATTAGGTCTGGACAGCTTTGTGCCGTAATGGGCAACTCTGTAAAACAGGAGCAGATCTGGATGCCTGGGCTACAGAACAATGGTCCAATGCACAGCTATCCCCTCCCCCTCCCCCCACCCCCAAGAGTTCAGGGTGTCATCTAAAGCTTGTTTCGGACAGGAGAGTCCAATTAGATGTGGGGTCCTGTAGTCTCTGACCTTTCATTCCACCATCTCCACTGTATTTGAAGCAAAGGCCATCTACTGCAATATATGGTCAGTTATAGTATCATATATCACCCTGAATGTTGCGTCCGCACTCCTGGGCAAAAAATGGGCCAAATTGGCATGTCTACTATGGCCAAGCACAGGGTACTGTACAGTTAAGAGGTTACTGTAATTTGAACTCTGTAGTGAATATTTGGTTGTCACATTAAACACAAACTAATTGGGAAATGTTATTCAACAACTACAGCTGTTTGAAGCCACCAAAAGTGAGTCATTCTTCTGTTTGTAAAAAAAAACATCTGTCCACAACTTTCCACATGAGGCTTAAATATTTATCAAAGTCAAAGCGAAAAGCTATCATATACTAAGTTACCTCATCTTACTAATTTTTTGACCAATGATTACCAGCCGGGACAGCGTGGGCTAGTATTGTTTTTGTTTGTGAGTTTGTGTGTGTGTGTGTGTGGGTGTGTGATCATCAGAAAATGTGGCTCTGAGACAAATATTGTAGCAGGAACTACTGCAGAGGCGGTTTTAGTACTTTGCCAGCTGTTTATATGCCTGTGTGAGGACAGATTTTGTCAACAGGATAGCATCACGACCATGATAGATGCAGTTACAAAACAGGTTTGTAGTTGAGATCACAACGAAGGTTGATTTTGAAGATGGGAGTGGTCCAAGCCAGGGTACTGGAAGTAGGGGACTTGGAAGGGGAACTGGTGTGATCTGATCTCAAGATGGTCTCCATTTTGTTGCAAAGACCATTGAAAGCTTCATATATTGCCATTTTGGGCTTGGCCCGTTTTCTGCCTTGGAGTGCATACATTTATCCTTCTCCATGAATTTATTCTCTCTTTCCAAGGTTAAAATAAATTAGTCTCTTCCTCAGTTAATATATCTTAGCTTTAACCGCAGATACAGCAAGCTCCGTTTGTGTCGATTTCGCATTTCAGTTCATCACGTAATAATTCACGCAGTCAAACTTTATAAACATACACATATCATCTCCATTAGTGGGTGAAAGGTGATCATTTTAACCCTGTAGATCACTAATGTGAGTCCTCATACCCCCCGCCTCCTGAAGGCTTGTTGGGTTATTCTCATTGTTTCAGCCTTCCATTCATTTCCCAAGGTTAAGACTTCTGTTCCTTGTATCTTCGCCCAGCTGGATTTTTCCCATTCCTTCTTCTGCCTTTGTTTGGCCAGATGTGATATTCTCTCAGCCAGCAGTGAAATCTAATTGAGTTCTCTCGTCTGAGCATGACCCCGGCCCCAGGCCTCCGCCATTTTATTTCTGTTTTCAGCTGTCCTTTCCTTCACTCTCACTCTCTCTCTCTCTCTCTCGATTTTCTTTCAGGCTTTTTCCTCTGCCATTTCTTTTCTTTTCACGTGTGTTTGTGTGTGTGTGTGAGAGAGAGAGCAAGAGGGGGAGAGAGAGAGACAGAGAGAGGGAGAGAGAGGGGGAGAGAGATAGAGAGAGAGAGGGAGAGAGAGAGAGGGAGTGCCACAGATCGAGATCGAGATGGAAGAAATTCCTCTCTTCCCGTTTGCAGCTCCAGTTGAGAGGCAGTGCTTGTAAATAAATTGACCGTAAGGCAAATCAGCTGTGCACTTTCCCTGCTGTCACGCCAGGCCGCCCGATTTGTTGGGTTAACCCTTTAAGGTGCGACATTACAGGTATGCGACTAGAGTGCTCTTAACTGATGGCTCTAATCATGATGTAAATATTGTCGTTGTCGGATAAAAACCTCGTACATAAAATTTTGGCCATTTTGAGATTTTTATATCAGTAGATGCAGAAATAATCACTACAAGTACTGTGAAAACCCTGTGACAAATGGACCAATGGGAAGAGAGAATAATGTCATGTGACATAAGCTCAGATCAAGATGAGGACATAGTTCTCCAAGTGAAACCTTGTATGTAATATTATATCATTTTTTGATGGAAAAAGTAAAGTTTTCCCAAAAAAATGACAACCTTTCTTTCTTATATTTCACGATAAAATGAATGATAACCCAAATAAATTCAAAATAAGAAAGGTTCTTTCTGTCTCCCGAAAAACTAGAAAAATCTGTAAACAAGGTTTTCATCTGACAGTGATGTAATAACTAATGGTGACTGAGGACAATAGAGTTGAAAAACATGAATGTAGAATTTTGGGAAAAAATTCCAAAATAAGTGTTCTTCAAAGGCAACATACGACCATGACCCTTCTCTGACAGTGTGTGTATTTGACACCGAGAATTGGAAAAATATCATTTATAAATCTAACATAAACAAGCATTAAATACTCAGAACCCCCTGCCATGGGATGGCTGATATCTGGCCTGGAAACAAAATGCGGTGGAAGGACAGACAGACATACAGAGACAGACAGGAGGATAGACGGACGCACAAAAAGGCACATCTATACAATAAGATGTAGCCATATATTAAATTTTGTTGAGACATATTGAATGGTTTTGGAATTCTAGCTTGGAAAAGAAAAGGGACGGATGGACAGATGGACACATGGAAGGACAACACTCATTCCTTTATCCCCATTTTTTTGTGGCGGGGGATGACAATAAAAGAAGGATTCACTTTCTCTACTCAACCCTGAGATTTTTCTTTCGAAGACCCATATGATGTGCAGGAGCAGCATAACCCTTAAAAAATCATCCTCAAACACCTTATTCATCATCAACAATTTTCAAGAGACCACTGGAATAAACGGTTTTCTAAAAAAGCGTGGCTAAATAATAAGTCTGGAGGTTGTCTAAGTGAAAAATCAATTGGTAATTGACTATAGCAGGCAGATAAAAATGCAAGAACCAGTCAAACAAAGTTACACGGTGACAATTTTATTCAGACTTCATTTACAGGGGTTGAAGTCAGGGGTCGGCAACTATGGAAAAAAAAAAGAAACTGTGGCATCTGCTGGTTTATTCAAACTAAAATTAGAGATGTATGCCCCAGAAACAAGCAGGGCAGAGTTGGCTTCATAGTGAATGACTTTGTTTATCAATTCGTTGCCAAGCAAGGATGAAAACCAGCGAACTATACAACATTCTAAAGGCCACAATTGAAAACCCTTGCACAAATTACTTGCAACTCCAAGCCTTACTTTCAACATGGCCACCAGTTAGACTAAATTTATCGGAGATGATCTGCGTCACTAAAACCTGCCATTTCAGTTTCCCGACCTCAACAGATGGCAAAAGTCTGAGATTCATATCCTGAATAGCTCAGAGGTAAGAAAAGGAGTTCCCCAAGGACCCTCCTTAACCCACAAGCTTTCATTCCATACTCCAGAATCCCAAATTCTTCTTCAAAAATTTTAACTTCTTGTTCTATTAAGTGATTACTAGGGTAAACTGTAACATCAGCATTCACGTAAGAACACTCTTATCGCACATTTGCAACCTCACACCTTAACAGCTTGAAACAGAGAATGGTTTTCTATAACCAGCCGATACTGAGAACGTTCCATGTTATGAGGGATCCTCTTACAAGCACCAGCAGATAATCTGCAAGATGGCAGCACCCTCACTGTTGGATTCTGGGGACTCAATCCAGTAGAGAGAGAGAGTGAGAGAGAGAGAAAAAAGAGAGAGAAAGAGAGACCCACAGAGTAATCCCACAGAGCGAGAGAGAGAGTAATCCCACTGCAGATGTGAGAGAGGACTCTCGATGGTGTGAGGGCAGAGGCAGTTATACCATGACGCAACAGGACTCCAATGGTGCCCCATTCTTTGGTCTGGCCTGGACTTTATGAGTTAAGGAATGAATGAACTTTGCTTTTATATTGCATTTTTTTCTCCCTGGGATTCAATGTGCCTTACAGTGGAAAAGAAGAATCTAACCTAAACAAACATTAATGTGTAGCACCTACCTGGGCAATGCACAGTAGCCATTTTGCGCCAGAATGTTCACCACACATCAGCTGAGGTGGACAGGGAGTGGACAGTTTTCACAGCCAATTAGATCAGGGGATCAGTACGGGTCAGGTTGAAAGAGCCAGGTCCGGAAAATAGCCAGGACATCGAGGAACCCCCCTACTATGAGCATCATGTAATGAGCACAATGAATAAAAACGACAGTTTAAACTCAGTTTCATGCAGTATATTATGTGCGATAAGACCCTATTCCACAGACATGTAGGGGATGTAGTCCTGTCATCCATGCAACAGAGCAAGTTCTGGAGCTCCCCATGACTTTGTTGATGGCCCAAAAGCCTGAAGTCCCATTACCAAAATATAGGACACGTGGAAATTCAATGCTGCCGACTGGGAGGAAAAAAATCACTGGATAATATCAATGATATTCAGAGAAAATTTGGCTCGAATCCCCACAAAAACCCTCGAGCTAAAAATGAAGATGCAGTTTCACACGCTCTATGGGAGCCTGTGTCTGTCTGGGAGGCGAAGTCTTGTTTACTTATTTATTTCGGCGTGGGCGTATCTCCCACTTCCCGGTTCCCCGCTCTACGCTCACACCTCGGCTGCTTGGCGCCCTACTAAGATGCCCCAGATTCAAGAATTCGCCGGAGAGAGCGATTGCGCGCACACACAAACACACACACACACACAAACATATACACTCACAACTCCCTCCAGCAATAACCTTGACTCTTCACCACCGAACTAACACACAACACACACAAAAAGTTCCATCTCTAAAATTAGACGCTCAATGACTCTTTGAGTTTCCTTGAGGTGAAAACAGAGCTCTTGGCCCTTCATGATTGGAGCCCAGGTGTAAGGCCCCAGGCCTTTGGTCAAGGTCCAGAGCAACAGATCTCTACATAGCAAGGCTCTAACAATTCAGGTGTCAAAACTAGTGCCGCCCAAATAGAACATGCGCTCATAAATTATTTTACAGTCAGGATGCGTCAGTTTTCAAGAGTAAATGCTTGTGAAACATTACCACTCAGGACACACCATCAGTACCCACTCAGCTGACCCTTACATTCATGGAGTCAAACCTTGTTCCTCACGCATTAATTGCAGAAAACACTGCCGCTAACTACAAACTTGGTCCGAGTTGACCTTGTCAAGGCTAAAAGAAAAAATGTCATGAATGTGCAAATACCTTCTGAAATACCTTAAAGGAGCCACAAATCAGCCTAAAAGCCAAAGTAGTAAATTTCAGTACATCTCACTTTGGGAATAAAAAACTGAATGCAATCTTTGTAACTTATTAAAACCGAGTAATTATAGATCTTCCGTGATTAGGCGTCATTCATTCACAAAAAGACTCCTTGCTTGTGGGTGTGCATAAATGCTTCTAATTGGTACTTGCAAATTTTCATTTTGCATATTCAGTGTTTAAAACATTTTATCTTATTTGCAGTCTTAACCATTTCCTCAAAGGATGTTAATGATACGAATATTTTGAAACTCAGTAATGAACTGGCTTGGCCTTGTAATCGTCATGCGCCATAGCGTAAAATGTAAACAAAACAAACAAACTGCGCTGGCAACACCATAGATTAAAATCACTTTCATGTCAGATATTACTGTCCATATTCCGATGATGGATAGATGCATGAGTAAATTTTAATCAACCATCAATTAATTAATCAAGTCATGAGCACAGATAGACGCGATATTGAGGAGGCGTCCCATCTTATTTTAGCTTTAGCGCTTCAATAGCGGACGTAGTGCGCACCAGCACAGTGTGCAACTGATCCCTGTGCCAAAAAAACTATAATCCTGTAATACAAATTGAGCCCTAATATGCACGTAGAGTAGATTGCATACTCTCCACTGCTGTGAAAGTCCGCCCAGAACGCCCAAAAATGGCAGCATAATTTACCCAGGCACCGCGAGAGTATTTCCTGCATACAAATCACAACTAAGATCGGCCTCAGTAACGTTAGACGTGGCTTTGGGCCCAGAAAGCGAGCTTGTTAAAAACCAGCCAAAGTACACCAGATGACGCCCTCCCTCTCTCTCGACCTCAACTAAACCCCCCACCCCCCACCCCTCACTTCCTCCTTCCGCATTTACTCTGACCTCTAAAAAAAAAAAAACAAAAAAAAAACAGCTAGCCACTTCTCCTAGGGTTCTTCAGAGCTCATTAATTCTTAATGTTTGTGGTGTCATTACATCTGGACTCGTCAACTTTTCCGGACAACCCCATCTCGCCCCCTCTCCCCCCCCCACACCACTACTCTATTTGACGGATTTGGCGCGCGCTGCCACAGGACGCTTCGTCTTAACCTAGAGCGAGAAAAAGCGGTCAGCTCTACGATGGCGGGCGGTGTCTGGGGGCTGTTCAAAATAAATAAATATTTAAAAATTTAAATAAATAGATGAATAAATAAATAATGCAGCAGCTGCTAGCGGCGTCTGCAGGAGCAGCTTTGGCAAGCCGGGAGAGGTCGCTTTGTATATTACTGATGCGGAGTGTGACTCATCGCTCGACACATCGAGCGGCGCAAATGACGGACTGTTACACAACGTTCAGTTTTTCTGAAACAATTATCATGATACCTAGCTGTAATCGTACAAAAGTCAAACTGGACTGAGTGGCGTTTGAACGCAATTTTTTGGATAAAAAGAACCGGATAAGCCAATATCGAACCACATGCCGATTTCCATAAGCTTAGCAGGTCTAACTAGATGTCCTCCAAGGCCTTTGTTCCCACACACATTCCACTCACATAACAACCAGATCATACGGTACATTATCTCACCATCCACCCTCGCCACAATCGTTTCAATATTCTGTGTGTGCTGACTTAATGTGTGAATGTGAATGTGTGCCTGTAAACCTGTGGGAGCAAAGCCAATACACTCAACAGAACTGCTAGTCTTCCTCCCTCCCTTTACCCAAGAGTCAGGTGTGAAGACTGGCCAATCAGAAGCATGAACTGTTAGTTAGTTAGTTAGTTACCTGTGAGAAAAGAAATCCAGGGCTGGATTTGTATCAGAGGACCAGATTTGGTGCTCACTGCAATAAAAGTTGAAAAAAAAAAACAACCTGGAGGGTGGGCATTTCATCCAATAGAATTGCAAACACGGTAAAAAACCGCAAAGGTAGAATGTTAACGGTACGGGTGATGAATGATCACTGACTGACTGCCCATGTCTAAACCCCACCTCCTCTCCCGCAGGGCACTATGGGAAGGAAAATTTCCGGAGCGGCGCACCCGACCACAACTTCATCTCCTCGGGGTTCGTTACCTTGGGACGAGGACAGCTCAAAGGTACCGTCCCCCCCTCCCAGTGGGCTGTTACCATGGCAACATTATTATTATTATTATTATTATTGCCCTGCCCCTCCAGTGTCCCCTCTCCCGACCTCCAAGAAACTGCACTCTTTAAACTCCCACAAAGATAGTAACAGTCTTTTAAACTGTCAGATCAAAATGCACCACCCTAAGCCTCACAGAGGAGTATCAGAGCGTGAACAGCACACAGCTTAAAACTGAACAAACAATAATCTTGGACAAAGATAACAGGGTAACGTCTTACACCAACACAATCTTCAGAACACATCTACCGCTGGCATTTATGATCACCAAGAAGCATTACATAACAATTACAAAGAGCGCTTAGAAGGCTAAGCAAATATAAGTTGTCAGTGTGAAATCATCAGAATTTAGCCACTAGCATAGCTAGCCACATACTAAGACTGTCAGAAGGCCAGCTGCCATTTAGCTGTGGATTTTGGTACAGAAACCTCTTTTTCAATGTTCACATCTTCGCCTGCTTGCATTGTTTAACTTCATGTCAGTTTTATGCATCTCAATCGAAAGGATATTAAACGTGTCAGAAGTGCGAGTGTTTGGAATTTGGTATGTGTGTTCATAATTGCAATTATGAATGCAGTAGAAAAAGAACTAACAAAAAACAAAACATGAGAAAATTCCAAATTTATAGATGCCATTTATTGAACTTAACTTTAATAACTTTAAAAATAAAATTAGCTCGGATTAGCTGACGGTCAGTAAGGTTCCGAGTCATAGTTTAATGCAGCTGTTTATGATGCCTCTCCACAGCGCAGCACTCGATAGACCTCGGAGGACAGATGTCCTGGCAAGACGAACTGGACGTGCCCACGTCTTACAGTAGGTGTTCATTCTCTTGGTCCTACAGTAGGTGTTCATTCTCTTGGTCCTGCAGTTCTCCCTGTCCTGTAATAGGTGTTCATTATCCTGGTCCTACAATAGCTGTTCACTCTCCCCGTCGTACTGTGGGTGTCCATTCTCCTGCTGCTACAGCAGCTGTTCATTCTCCTGCTGCTACAATAGCTGTTCACTCTCTCGGTCATTCTGGAGGTGTTAATTTTTTCCATCTTACAATAGGTGTTCTTTCTCCTGGTCCTACAGTAGGCGTTCATTATCCTGATTCAACAGTAGGTGTTCATTCTCCTGGTCCTACAGTAGCTGTTCACTCTCTCCATCTTACAGTAGCTGTTCACTTCTCCACACCCAGGGAGCACGGCTTCCCGGAGGCAATGCATGTCGAATGTTACGAGCGCCATCTCTCCGTTACATTAACCGCAGTGTGTGGGCCTGCTGTTATGGGGATACACCAAGGCAAGAGCATTTCGCTGGAAGCACAGAGCGTTCAGTGATCACTCGCGCGGAGAGCCCCTCGTCATTTCATGCGTGCTCGACAATAACAACCGAAATGCCGTCTCAGTCCTGTGTTCCCGACCCCCCCTTTCCAATATTTACTGACCTTTCCAAAAGACTGGATTTTACAAATGCTATCTCTTCAAATCACGGAACAGCACGATCCAATGAAAATAATGTTCACTAACCCTTTATTGTGTGAGGTCGGAATGGTCTAGAACTGCGTAATCTTATGTCAAGGTCACAATTCCTCTTCGTTCACTTGAACGCAAGACAGTGCTAGAACACTGACCTGGGGGAGGGGAAGTCTTCGAAGGGTTAAAATGAAACACTTGAAACACTGGCAGCGATGTCAGCCAAGGTATTAGGATCTCACATCTTTTTTGACTGTCTCAGATCTGACCTGGATCTTGCGTCATGAGGCCACAAAACAGTGGAAAGACCTGAAATCAGAGACAAGATTGGATTGAAGCAATCTCGGGCACCAGAGTGATTTAATACAGCCTTTCAAAAAGCAGGGAGACTTTCTTTTTCTGACATAGAAAAAAAACGTGCTACCCCAGAAACCAGGGCACAGTATAATGATGGGCGTCTTTGCAAAAAAAATACAGCAAATTGTCCATTGCCGTTTCAGCTCAGTATCTTTTCCGTTGCTGACACCGATATACAGGGCAGATACAGTTTGAACTCGAACATAATGAGCATGAGTAGCGGCATGCATTCAGCTGGCTAAAATTACAAAAATAAAAACACTTGGACGGACGCCAGCTTCGAAATACACCCACAAAAAAGCCATCTCATTGAGACTCGATTTCCAGAATTTGACAACAGCGTGATAAAAACGAAGCCCTCTTGCAGTTTCCGTTAATTGCGGGGGCGCACGCCAACGTAAACAGCAAAGGGTTAGCACACGCACTCAGCTCAATGGAGCCCCAGAGTCTCTATTTTAAGCCGACCCGCGAGCTTATTGAGCGCATGGAGCCACTGACGTGCACCATGGAGGAGAGGGTCACGGTGGAGTGGAGATGGCTGCAACGGTAAATTACCGTTTCTGGACGCGAGAGAGATAAAAGGAGTCCCAGGGCTTTTTCCAACCCCCCCCCATTTGCCCCCCCCCCCTTCCCTTCACTCCACCTCTGTGATGGATGGTGTGAGAGGAGGGGGGGACAAGATTGACCGACTTTTCCTCAGAAAAGATTTATTTGACGGAGGGTTGTCTGAGCAGCTGGCTTGCAATAAATACACGTTGGGTGGGTGGGTGGGTGGTGGTCCGGTGGGGGGGTGGGGAGGGGGGTTGGGGGGGTGAGCTCTGCTTCCATGTCTCTGCATGACAAACACAGATGCCATTTATCAATCTCGCATGGCTCCGCTGGTGGCATTTACATTGGCCGTCAGTCATCTTGGCTACAGCTGGGTCTGCATGCGTCAGAGCATAGTGCCGTAGGGATAGCCAAATCTGTGTTGGGACTGGCGAGGCCGCTAGGTCATGCAGTGGGGAACGCCGTCACCTTACAGTAAGAGGGTTGCGGGTTTAAATCATGGCCTGAGGCTTTTCTGTACTGGGATTTGGCGTACTCTCTCTGTGGCGAGGTGTGTTTCCTTAGGGCGCAGCGGCTTAAGGACTTGCATTATAGGGTAATGGGACATAATATATGGCCCACAGGTGTGTGCGTGCGGGCGAATGCCGTGTTAGTCACATTGGAGCTCTGACAGACTGTTTGTAATGTCTTTTCAGTGCACGTTTGTAAGTGCTCTGTAAACTGGAAATGATGCTGACTGGATCCAAATGCAGAGGAAAAGGATTTTAAAAGTGAGAATTCAAAAATAAAAAAATGTGAAACAACAATTCCCTAAAACAATGACAATGAGATCGCTAGACTAACATAAGTCTGCTAGAATAAAGTACAAAGTGGTATACAAGTGATTCGCTACTCAATAAGCTTACGAGACTTCTCACCAGCGTGGTGCGAAGGTCAGGCTTATACTATGAGATCATGAGATGATTAGACACGGTTGCAGGCAGTTGAGTGGTGAGCGGAGGAGCAGGCCTACTACTACTACTACTACTGCGTCGAGCTAGCTCGGCTAAGCATCGACACTCTCCTCTTCCACTCCATCTTGTTGCTCATTAGGGCGGGGAGTTCTTCAGCCCGGCATCCGATGTCATCTGTTAGTTGTTCGGGGTATGTTCTTTTGGGGCGGCCCTTTGATCTTCTTCCATGGGAGGGCGTCCAGAGTAGCATTTCTCCGGCTAGCTCCTCCTTGCTTCTCCAGCAATGTCCGGCAAAGCGAAGTCTCTGTTGCCGGTTGGAGTGGCTTATTGGCGGGTGTTTCCGTATAGCTCTTTGTTCATCGGATGGTCACGCCAAGATCTATTAAGAGCAGCACGGAGCATGCGTGTGTAGGCCCCATCTATCCTCTTCTCTAATTTTGATGTTAGGGTCCAGGTGATAGATCCATATGTGAGAACAGATTCCACAGTCGCTCTAAAGAAATTCCTCTTTAGTTCGTCTGGGAGGTTTGATTTCCAAATTTTGTCCATGCCATTTAGCGCTCCCCATGCTTTTCCGAGTCTGATGTCGACGTCACGTTCAGTTGAGGCGATGTAGCTGCCCAGGTACTTAAAATCGTCCACCTGCTTGATCTTTTCGCCGCTCAAACTGCTCATACCTGCCGATGCATCTTGATTCAGGCACACAAACTCTGAGCAGGCCAGTTCCTCAAAACTCTGGTGATGCGGAGCGCTGGGGGCGTGGCCTGACACTGTTTAAGGTGTGTCAAAGGGTGGGATAGACTCCAGAGGATATGAACAGGAAAAACGAGTTTGAAATTGGATGGGTGGGTGATAGATGGATGAATATTGGACCCACAGGCCTCGCCCAGTCTCTGATGCCCAGGATAAGGTAGATTAAAACTATATGACATGCTGCAATCCTTATGAACTTGGAAGTTTACAGCTCTGACACGGAAGCTCAAAGTTGCAGACTCGAACTTCTCCGGAGGTGGACTGATAGCAATCATTGGTAATACGTATTCGCCAGCTCTAACATGATGTGTGCATCAAAGCTTCAGAGATATATCTGTAACATACAGCGTGTAGTTCAGTGGGACATAAAACTTGCCTGTTAAAACGTATTTAGGAGATAAAGGACATTCACTAGATTAAATTCAGGCATCCCTACAGTTTATGGAATAAACTAGAATTTGAGTCTCAGAAACGGGGCTCAGTTTGTTAAACTAAACTTGGAGGGAGATATTTTGTGTTTTTCTCCATGCAATTTCTGGCCAATTTGTCTGCATTGTGCTTCAGATTATGTTTTTGTATATTTTTTTTTGTCTTTTTATCTTGTATCTAAAGCTTGTTTTACGACTGCGTTGCGTAAAAAAGGCATTATAAGAAAATTTTCTCTTATGTAGGCTTGCGTGAGTTACAGTGCGCTCTCGTCAAGTAAAAGCTTGTTTTGAACCATTACCAGGAATGGGGCTTCCCCTGGAGATTACAGATTCATACGTCGGGGAGGCACAATCCACAGTATACACGCATTCTGAAGACGCAAAACAAACAGATGAAAGAAAAAAAAATTCTGATTTGGTCTACTTTTTTTCCCGCGTAAACAATCCCACCCCGAAGAGCAAATCATACAAAAAAAGACCCAACCATCACAGCTGTGCTCTCAGCACATAATTACCAACGCAACAGACGACATAAAAACGTCACGCTAAGCGACTTAGATCAGGGCGCCCGAGCTCTTTCAGCCGAAAGCACAAAAGTGAGAGTCTCGCTGGCATGTTTGACATTTTTACAGTATACGCTTTGTTATACAGTATGAATGTGCTTTTTTATGTTCGGGAGTACCTCGCAGGCGGCTTGAATAGCAATCCTTTCGGGTTTTGCTGACGTGCGTGTAAAGATAGCAGCACGACAAGAGTCAGCCGACATTACTGTGTTGGAACAAAATCCACAGCGAACACAGTCAGCATATTCAATTCCCTTTCCCTACAGAGTATTTTTCCCCCAACAGCAGTCAATTGAATGCACTCTTCTTCTACTCTTGTTCTTTTCAGTTCGCTCCTAAAGGGTATCTTATCTTCACCAGCTCGCTGTGGTAACGCTTTACAATAGGTCCATGTAAACTGACAGGAATTCATGTAGCTGCCAACTAACCATCACTGAGATGTAGGCCTGAACATCATTAATTGAAGTTGACCACTGAATTAGGTCACGGCAATAGATGTAGGACTTAAAATACATTTAATGTTTGTTAGTAGACAACTAATAATAACGTAATCCGACATTGGAAATGTATCATTCTATATAATGATTACATTATTACAGAAAATGTAATTATTAACTAGCAATCAACGAATAACAAGCTATTTTCACGCTAATTTGAAGCATCTATATATCTTAAAACTGAATAAGGCGATGTCAGTTCATTCTACAGTTTTTCCACCTCCTCCCCTGTCTGTTGCGTCCCGTTTAATTGCTTTTTTAAAATATATTTTTAATAATCGGACACCGCCGCCATTCGCCCAGGGGAATTCAGAGTCTCGGGTTCCACAATTCCTCATTACGAGGATGACCTTGCCGTCGCCCGGACGACGGTTCTTCGGTCTTCCCCAATTCCGTAATCCATATCCATAACGGCTCGATACGAGGGCCAGCCAGACGCGTCCGCACACACTGTCAACCTCGATACCGATAGCAATCAGACACGAGGGTTTTAAAGAGGTGTGTCATGCACGCGTGCGGTCGAGCGAGCTATTCAAAGCAGTTCAATACCGGGGGGTGGCGACCAATGCAATGCACACACTGTCAGGATTCATATGCGGAGCAATTTGATATACGGATGGGCTACGCGCGAGTGCTCCGCTAGATTTACGCATTCAGCGACCCATTCCTCTGTAATACAGCCAACCCTTCATTTAACCCTTTAAAGGTGGGAGATCACAAATATGATATTAGAATATTCCGGAACTGAACATTCTGACTGTGATGCAATAACCACAGCGGCATAACTGAGCTCCTGAATATTATTGCGGTCTGCCATAATAATAATAATTCTTTTTTCAAATAATTAAATTGCTATGGCTCTCTGTGAACTCTTAAATAAGCCAAGAAATACAGACCAAACAACGAAATGCTTGTGCTATTTTCAGAACTTCAACATCTTCTGATCTGTTTAAAAAAAAGAACTTTAAATTTAAAATAGCAAACTAAACCCACTGAAACCTCTCCAGCACAAAGGTCAGAAGGTTCTATACTTGCAGATCTGGCCCTTTTCAGAACACCATCCGCACTGCTGAACATATTTGTGCAAAATACAGATAATATTCATATTATCCATGCTGGAGTTTGATAAATGAAGTCAAAGGTCCCAACCCCCGCTCTTTAAGGTCAATAATTTTGACCTCCCTCAACAGAACGCTCATCCAAGCCTAGCAGCGCATATCTTGCTTCTTTCGAATGGTATAAATATACCCAAAAAATCTGTCGAAATCCACCGCGAAAGCACGCTTCTATACAACAACAATGGTCCCAATCTATATGACGTAACACTTTTTCCCGCCTTCAAGATTCCGCGTTGGTTGCAGTCAACAGCCACATTAGCATAATCGCGCACTAATTGTGTGTCCGCTTGTTTTAAATCAGCGGACAAAATGAGTCATATCCAGACTACAATCGCACAGGAAGTAGAAATGACCTGCCCATTATGACTGTTTCTTTTCGAAAGCAGTCCTGGGCCAGAAACGAGAAATGCGTTCACTCCCCTTAATGCGATGACGCATCAGGTTAAAATTGATGATGCCACTGGTCATAAAGGTGAAAAAAGCATATGGCAGCTATTGTGAATAATAATGCCTTATTATGGAAAGCTTCTCATGAAGGCAAATGGCCCAGCCAACAAGAGCCAAGCTGCTGCCTATCAAACACATGCAAATGATGAAATCTAACATGTAATGAACAAACGACCGTCCTGGCATCTAAAGAAATCCTCCCATTAATTCCTCCGCATTAGTCACCATTATCGCGAGTTCTTTATGTTCTGTAGAATAAAATATGATACGGTGTGATTGAGGATCAGAGCCCCCTATCTTAAATATGCCCACGAATGACGCACGACATCCGCACGATGTGATATGCCACATGAATTCTGAACTGGTGTAAATGGCGGTATTGGGGGGGGGGTTATTCATGCATAAATTCATAGGCCGCCGAGCCCACAGAAACATTCTCCTATAGCAGACATTTTCACCGTCCGCATAAATTGGCTGCCCGCACACGCGTACGTCATTTCGGAGCATAGAAGTTTCTTTTGAAGGGCGGCAAACAGCAGAAACTGGGATACCGTATGTATAGACGCCAACGCATCAAAGCGCTGTTTACCAGAGCCATTTCCCATTAGCCATCCACATAACCCCCTCTCAAAGACAATTACTGCTACCGCTGTTTTCCTCTCTCAGCAATCTGGTGACACAAGACCATTAGTTATTCTCACCTGCTTTTGCATTAATCCTCTCGCATGAGGTAATCAGTCGTTTCATCTTTTCTGTGAAATTCATGCCAATAGTTCGGCATCTGAAATCGATCTCAAGCACGATGACTAACTGGGCTACTCATGAATGACGTCATAACAAAAGACATGGAATACCTACAGCGGATACACATGAAGTCCTGAAGTATACACGCATACGAAGTATGAATGTTTTTACCCCCGAACTGTAAACTGACCATTCATTAATCCCACTTACAAAAAAAGACATTTTTCAGCATTTATTTAATCATACATTCACCTGTATAGGTTCAGGGATGTCAACATATGACATTTTATTCGAAGACAAAACCTGGCCAATCAGAATTGTGAAGAATGCACAGCTAATCACGGATTAGGACCTCAGATGAATGTCTCCAAAGACAGTGTCTTCTACACCCCTGGAGTTTCACAGTGTCACGAGGGAAGAGTGGCCCTTACTGGCCATCCATCACTTCTGCCAGCAGCAACCTCATTTTCTTCAAAAATATTTTGTAACCATAACTCAGTCAGCCCAACTTTGCTTATCATCAGCAGTTTGACAGGTATAGCAGCTTCGAGTCTTCGACCAACGCCCTCTGCTTTTGCACACTTGTGGTTTAGTCTCAGCTACAATAAACACAGTTATTTTTCATATCCAGGGAATTTTATGTTTATTTTTGATCTCTCTAAACACCAGGCTAATGAGTTCATCTCATCACCAGGCCATCCAGACTTTACACTGGAACGCGTCAGGCTGGTGGAGTCCTTGACAGTAGTGTGGCAGTGTACTGCAGTAATTAGAGTCGAGTTCACCACTCAAATGCTGTCGATTTGATTCCCAATTGCGTTGTTGCCACCATGTTCTTGGGAGAAATGCGCTCGAGCCAAATTTTTCCAGTAAATACCCAGCTATTTAAAATGAACTGATGGTAAAAGAGGGATGGAAATGGCGTAAATCACTACCACAGCTCATGGTAAAGGGCTGAAGCAATTACAGTTATTTATGTGCAGCAAAGCAAAATACCTGTGTTTAAATACGGAGGGTGTCGCTCCCTGAGTACACCAATATACCCACCGGCATTAACAAGCTCCTCTGCTCCCTGCACCAGGTGTAGGGCAGTACTGTAGAAGAAGAAAAAGCCTGTGCATTTAGTGTGTGTTTGGGGTGCTTGTGTGTGTGTGTGTGCGTATTTGTGAGAATATGAGTATGGGGAGCGTCTGTGTATAGAGCGTGTGGGATGTATCTGTGTGTGTATGAAGTTTGGGGGGTGAGTATGTGAGTATGCAGCGTGTGGGGTGTGTGTGTGTGTGTGTGTGTGGGGAGCATGTGGGGTGTGTGTATGAAGTTTGGGGGTTGAGTATGTGCGCATGGAGCGTGTGGGGTGTGTGTGTGTTTGTGTGCCTCTGAGTGCATGTCAGTATATGGAGTGTGTAGGGTGTGTGTGTATGAACTTCGGGGGTGTGTGTATGTGAGTATAACGAGTGTGTGTGTATGTGAGATGTGTGTGTCTATGTGAGTGCGGGGCGCGTGTGAGTACATATGGAGTTCACGGGGTGTGTGTGCTCGTGTATGTGTGTGTGTGTGTGTGTGTGGGGGGGGGGGGGGCACACGCCAGCGTGGGGTTGGCTTGACGGACAGGAGGAGACGGCGGAGCACCACCCTGTGTGCTCATGATACCAGCGGACGAGACCTTAGTTGAAAGCACAGACTGTCAGTCGCACCTGCAATTCACCGATAAGTCCTCTGTTTTCCAGGAGCCAATTACAGTTCGACGTAGCAGAGCGGGGCGTTTTATGCCACACTCTTCCAACGAGTCGAGAGTTAATGGGGGAACGGTTTTCTTTTCCTGCGTCGGCAAAAAAAAAAAAAAAAGGACAAAATATGTATTAATGGCAGCCTCGCCACACACAGAGTCACAAAGGAGAGGCAATTAAAGGGAGAATGTGTCTAATATTTTCTCATTAAAAAGCTGCATTAGCACATGATAAAGAGGAGTAAACAGCATCTCGAGAAGGTTTAGCCATTAAGCTCGACTCAGAGTGTGACTGACTTTTGACAGAATCCCTGTTCCTATCACAGATGAACCAGGCCGTGGTACTTTTTTGGATTTGAGCGGATGCTGGCATTATTCCTGTCAAGTGTATGTGTGTGTAGGTGTGTATGCGTGTAGGAGCGTGCGTGCGCCTGCGTGAGTGTGTGTATGTGTGAGTATGCGTGTGTGTCTGTGTGTGTATGTAATCTTGATTGCATCTTCTTCCTGCTCTCTCTCTCTCTCTCTCTGTCTCTCACTCTCTCTCTCTGTCTCTCACTCTCTCTCTCTCTCTCTCTCTCTGTCTCTCACTCTCTGCAGAAAGACATCCCCTGTGCAACCGGGGGCATTAATTAACCGCACAGTGATGCATTCAGCTATGTACACACAGCAGAGCTTGGAACTTACTCGGCATTTAACACAAAAAAGCCGTTTTAAAATGAGTCTACATTTAATTCAGAGTGGCTCCAGAGAGCTGTTTTTGCGAAATGAGGGTGGGGTCGGGCCAGACTTCAGCCTAAATTAGAGAATTGGGGACACAGCGCATTTGCACCCGAGGGGCGTTATCGCAGTTTCCAGGTCCTTTGATGAACTTTATTCTCTGTTACCGTTTAAAATTGCATTATTCCCGCCGTCCCCCAGACTCTGCGCACCTGAGCCCTGGCCGTCTATTATCGCCCGTTTGCAAGAGAACCCGCGTCCCAGCGGAACTCCCACCTGACTGAGCCACAAATTCTGTACGTCATCACTGGGGGAGGAGAAAGAGGACCCCCAGGTGTGGAGGGAGATGGAGAGAAACAACCGCGTGCAGTTATCACAGATTCGGTATCGATCCGCCGGACGAAAATAAACACAAATCGCCGCAGCTCAGCCTCCCTCACTTTCCGTCCTAATGATGTCAACAGGCCAAGCAAACGCCCACCTGCCCTCTCGTTACGCTTCCCTCGTTCCGCTACGTTTACTAAGCCGGGGCGGCGTGCCATGTAAACTGCACCCCCCCAACATCCCTTCCTTTTTTTCTCTCTTACTCTCCCCCTCTCTCGGGATAAATAACATACTGTAAGAATCAGACGGATGGCTTCCATTTCCAGATTTTCAGCGCTACTTTTCTTTCTTCCTGTAGCCGGTCGTCTTGCGGGATTTCTCAGAACCCGCAGCCAAATGCACGAGATGAGAGAAAGTGACGGGCGAGCGAAGATAACTGCTCAGCTCGTGCCAAGTAGTGCCAGGGGTCCAAATTTAATGGCAGGAGAGCACGACTCCCTGTGATGTACCAGAGGTGAGGCCGGATTAAACGGCTGGAAAGCGTGCCTCCTGGTAATGTACCAGAGGTGAGACCGGATTTATCGGCTAGAAAGCATACCTCCTGGGGATGTACCAGAGGTGAGGCAGAATTTATCTGCTAGAGAGCATTCCTCCTGGTGATGTACCAGAGGTGAGGCAGAATTTATCAGCTAGAAAGCATTCCTCCTGGTGATTTACCAGAGGTGAGGCAGAATTTATCTGCTAGAAAGCATACCTCCTGGGGATGTACCAGAGGCGAGGCCGGATTTAATGGGTAGAATGCATGCCTCCTGATGATGTACCAGAAGTGAGGCTTGATACTACATCTGGAAAGCATGCTTTCTGGTGATGTACCAGAGGCAAGGTTGGATTTAATGGTAGGAAAGCATGCCTTCTGGTGATGCACCAGAGGCGAGGCCAGATTGAACAGCTAAAAAGCATGCCTCCTGATGATGTACCAGAAACGAGGCTGGATTTAACGACTGGAAAGCATGCCCCCTGGTGAAGTACCAGAGGCGAGCTCAGTTTAAATACAAATTCTTTTTGACATTCACAGCGGGCGAGAGCCAGCGTCTGTCAGTCCCGGTGATCTTCCCAAAGTTTGCCCAAAGGTTATGAGCTGGACTTTAAGGTTATAAGCTGACCGTGGTTTATTTACCCTGATATTGTAGCACCTGGCAGTAGGAAATGAAGTGAAATCAGTAGGGAGCAGCATCATTGGTCAGAAAAAAGAAGTAATAGACAGTAAAATGTTTAGTCAACTCTACCCTAAGAGAGTCGAATCAACGCTTACAAAGTATGAAAATAAGAATAAGAGAAGATATGGATTTGAGTCATATAGACTATTTATTTAACCGCTGAGTATTTTGCTGTATATGCACATCTCTCAGTGTACATCTCCGTGATTCACCGGTGTTTACCGTTTTGTTGAGAGGGAATCATTTACCGCGGAGTTCACAGACACAAGCGTGACCTCAGGCACATGTGACGCACTGCAGACACTGCAGCACACTGTCAAAGCCCAACGGCCGCCATTACTTACACGTTTCAAAGCGCTCAGCGATATCTGCTCGAAAGCCGCCACGGGGGCCCGTTTACGCTCGGACAGAGACGTAGCGAAGCTCGCGATTGCCTGGAGAGGGAGGGAGGGAGGGAGGGAGGGAGCGCGCTCAGCCGGTTCCGAATCCTACAGGGCGCTGGTCTACTTACAGCCTCAGCATGCAGAGCTCAGAAGCGTCTGATACTCAAGCCGTCCACGTTTCCCTCCGCGTCACGCCAATTTCCCCGCATCTGCACTCGAGGCTCACGCATTTCACGCGTGGCAATTTTTATTCAGCTACTCCGCTAAAAAAGCGTAATCGTACAAAAAGCCCCTCAAATAAAATTTATTTCTGAAGCAAACCGCTGTATCACTGCCGGCTGAACTGAGTACTTCGGCCAGCGCGTATCTAACCGGTTGTGAGCACGTATTGGTCCATTTTTTTGCCCCCCCAACCCCGCTCCAAAGAGTGCTCGTACGCTGAACTTGTCAGTATGTTTTATAGGGCTGGTGAGAGTGCAAGGCCCCGCTGCATTACCATTGAATGGAAAAACCGCCGTCAGCAGAATTAGAAACAGGGTGACGGTGGGGACTGTTAAGGTGGCACGCAGAATACTAACAAGAGGCGCAAACGGAGAGATGCAGAACACAGATACCCGGGAGCTCGGGCGCCACTTCACAGCCCCTGTTCCAGCATTCAGAGGTGTTACATTATGGAAATGTCTTATCCTGGTGACTCCATCCGCCAATATGGTTATGGAGAAAATAATAATAATATACAGAATAAAAATGCAAAACAAGTTCCTGCAATGTCAAGGGCGTTCATTGATGTTATGCGTATAAAAGATGTAAGTCAACAACACCAGTGTGCAAGGGAATACACACGCATACAGCACATACACAAACACACACACACAGAATAGGAAATGGAGAGAGTGTGGATATATGCGTGTTCTGGCTAGCTATACAGGCATATGCCGCCTCACACTCCAGATTTTTCATCTCGTTCTGGCTCGTCGCAATGGCGAGAACGTCGTCCAAGAAGAAGGGGAAAAAAAATCCCTTGGTTCTTGACAGGCTTCCCCCTCGGATGCTAATGACTGAGTCACACGGCGGAAAACGGCCCGGCGGTAATAATAATTAGAGATAATCCGCCGGCCCGCAACACCAGCTTGCGTACGGCTCCCTCACAGCCCATGGGTTTGCAAACGGCATGTTTACAACAAACAGTAAACACCCCCCACCGGCTTTCCCTCCCCCCGTCCCCCCGCAATTGGTTCACTGCCACGCCGCCCCCACAGTGGCTGTTCCGCATCATTACCCACAATGCACAGGGAGGACACCTGCTTGTTGTGTTTACGCATACCCGCAAGTGGCCGGAAAACATAATTTATCTCGCAAAACACCCCAGCCTATGGGGACTCGTGTAAAGTTTACGAGAAACTTTCCGTAACTCAAGGGTACCCTGAGAAATGTCCAACTAAGGAGTTCGGTTTTGAGCCTCGGCTGTCGGGCAGTTAGACCCACCCCTGCTGGGAAACTAATGCGAGCGGATGTTTTGGACGTTACGCCGACGGGGCGCTTTTGTGGGAGGCGCAGCCTGAAGAAAATGTGCGAAAAGAACAAACAAGAAATGAAAGAGAAAAGCTATCAGGCGGGCTGGAGGCGTGAAGACTGTGGACAGCTGGACGATGAGATGAGGCCGTTAGCGTCGCGCGCCTCAGTGCGCCGTTTGGAGAAGAAGAAAAAAAAATCAGCAGAGGCGTGGCGAGAACGAGAAAAATGGAGCCGACAAGCGAGTAAGATGACCAGGGGGGGACTTGGTGAAACAAGTGAAGCTTAGTGTTATTGTTGCGAAGAACAAAACTCAATCACGGAGTCCCCCTCTTGCCGAGCGCGAGGGTTTCATCTATGGAACACATCGCAGGCGGAGGCCAGCTGCCGAAAAGCTTTTTTTTTATGGCATTCCTGTTATTTCACTACCTCCCGTGATCTCTGTTCAGCCTCGCCAGGGCTCACACCGCCATGCGGATCCTGGACAACACGCCTGTTAGTGACCACGGTGACTCTGAACGCAAATTCAAATACCAACCCCCCAATACCACTGTTACTCTTCACTCAGAGTAGCTCCGCATACTACCCTACTACACCAGTAAATAATAATGCCACTATTTCTGAAAATCAGAGGGAGTGGTCAATACAAGGTGGTCGCTAGGCTGAGCAGGGTGGTTGCAAGGCAGTTTCTAGGGGGTTGCTGGGGTGTAAAAGGTGGTTTCTAAGCTGTTTCCAGGTGGTTGCTGGAATACTCTCCAGCATACCAGTTCCTCACAGGCAAAAGGGAATACACACATACGTAAAATGTCCAGTATACCACTCATAAAACTTATTGGGACATGCAATATTAGGAACATGACCAAAAAAGCTCATGAATTTTTTTAGGATGCAATATCAGGAGTGCATACCATATAACAAGCACATCGTTTGTGTTTTTTTTTTTAGGATATAGAAAAAATTTACGCATAAACATCTAGCGTCTTTCCACAAAAAAAAATTTAAAATGAGCTGCATTTAAGTCACAAATAAATTGTAATTATTGCGCAATTATACATTGGACAACATAGTATTGTTATCATCTGTTTATAATGGTAAGGTGTGTGTTAATAAGTTTATTAGATATCTTGATGATTGGATACATTCATCTAAAACATTCTCTTACATGTTATGAAGTCCCAAATCCAAGCCCTTGCACGTGCTTATGTATTGAAAATAATAATCGTGCTGCTATAGGATGACCACTCTTCAGTGCCCTGTGGCTCAGTGGAAACATCCGGAAGGTAATTTCAAGGAAATAAAGCTAAAAACCAAATATCAGATATCATAAATCTACCTTTCAAATGTAAAGTGCAGCACAGCCTTTAATTAACCTGCAATTATTATCCATCCATTATTAGCGTAGGTCTTGCGCACAGTTTGCCCTTTGAAGAGGACACAGCGAAGACTTAAACGCTCTCTCCACTTAACTTTGTGTGGGAAAAACCGCAGGCCTCCAAATTAAAATGATTTATGCCTCTTGTCAACAGAACCAATTTATTTGCTTCCCGTATTCCTCCCTGTCCGTTCCACACTCACTCTCCCGCGCGTAAATTGTGAAATATTATATTTTTCAAATTGACTTTGAGATTGAGACGTTCGCCGTTCTGTGCCATTACTTGAGATGGCAGGTTGTGCTTGAGGAAATCTTCGGCGTAATTTGTAGCGATTACCCTTGCCGCGAAACAGCATCAAATTAAATGATGCGCTTGGTTCCTGGGGTTGAGCGGTTTTTTTTTTTTTGGTAATTAACTGTTGAACTGCCAACAACGGGCACATCCATGAACCCCCAATAATGGCTTCACCATAAGTGAAGTATAAGACTGACGGTATCGTTTGCTAATTGATCGTGTTCTGTAAAGGTTACGGTGTCAAGATTTGTTTTCTTAACTTCTGGCTGACCTTATTTCACTTAGGAGACTAAACTGTCACAAAATCAAAGATTTCTACCACATTCTCCCTGACTATTGATTTATTTTCTGTAAGATTTTGAGGAGTTGTGCTAATTTATCCCTAATTGCGAAAGTCTATTTGCGATGCATTTTCTAATTGAATTTACTGCAAATCAGTTAAAGACTTCTGTGAAGTTTTTTTAAATTTTCATTTCACCACAGGCTTCTTTTATATTTGTATTTATTTACGATGTTTATATGTATTTACAATGCAAACTGAATCAAGTCAGTTGCAGAAACTCTGGGAGTTTTCAAGTTCAGGCTTGATAGTGTTGGACACCATCTAGTCTTTGAGTAACTGAAGTTTTTGGTACACTTTAGAGATTGGAAAATGGTGGATCTAGTGGGGCTGACTGGCCTGTTCTCGCCACTCATGTTATGTTAAGTCGATAACCCTTTTGTGCAAAGAGGAATCCATTTTGAGTGCACAAGCTCTTCAGTTTTGAAGTGGCTAGCTTAAGTTATTTTTATCGTGTACATCCTGCTTGAGTTTATAACTTTTGCATACATCCAGAGCGAACAGTCAAAGGGAGTCAACTTTTAAAAATGACCCAAACTATAACCCTTCCTGATGTTTCTTCTGACTTACGGAGTTGTAGGAAAAATATGTTTCGTGGCAAATTTCTTGATTTCCAGCCTCATTTCAAAAACTTTCATTCCTGGCAAAACAGAGAGTCGACATTGGCCAATACATGAGTGAATGCGCTAAATGAGTCACTGAAAGTGCCTTACGACGCATTGGCAAGATGTCCACAGCTTATTTTCGCCTATCAGTCAGAGCATTCGAGGATAAGCTTCAGCCCTCTGAAACGCTAACTTGGAGTTAGCCGGCAAGATATTTCAATGGATAGATTCAGCTAAGACACAGTTGTAGCGCACAGATGGGCCACACGGTCGGCCATTTTTAATTGGGTATTGTGCCAGCGTCAACTGTGGCTTGAGACCCCAGTTGATGCTGACATACTAGCTTCGGCGTCACCCAGGGATGGGAGAGTTTCATTCGGCTGAAACGAGGAAATCTCCCTGCATAATCCACAATGGGGGAACTTCATGAAGCAAAATGACAGAGTCAGCTGGAAGTTCACACCTGGATCAGGCCTGACTGGAGGGGAAAAAAAAGTTAAAATTAAAGACGAAGACACTGTGGCAGCGAATGCTACCGCGCTAAAGAAACGCAATAACAATCATCACGATTTAGCACCCAGCCCAACGTCATTGTCACTGACTTCAGTGGCTTTCGGTCTCTGTGAATTACAGGGCCAGTCTTGACAGCCAGGGATGTGCGCCAATCTGTCCAGCGCCACATGAGAAAAACACCTTGAGAGTGCGAAGGAGTCCGTATTGATCTGTTGCCTCCCTTCCAGTTCTGGCACAAGCCTGATTTAAATCCACAAACAATCGCAAAATTAATGAATTATCTCTGAGCTAAAAGAATTCATCATTCTGGCATTCTTTTCTCTATTGTTCCTGTCCTTCTCTCTATCCCTTCATCCCTGTCTTCCAATCTCTCCATCCCCCTCTCCCACCCTCCCTCTCTCTATATATATATATATGGTTAAAGTTAATAGAATGCGGCATTTCATTAGAATTCAGGCCACACTAACTTTAAATCGAGTCTGCTGACCCGCGAGCTTTTTTTTTTCCAAACTAATGAACTCAAAGGAGATTCGACTGCCACCGAAACGGTTAATCAGAGCACATCTCAAACTGTTCTTCCGAAGCAATTACGCGCAGAGAGGACACTGCCGAACTGACAGTCACATTTTATTGCATTATTTATCCATTTTCTATTTTCCTGACAGAATTTGGAATTTTCATTTGTGGCTCAGGAGTCATAATAGCGAAGGTCATAGACACAATTCACTCAAGATCCTCAGAGGTTATTTATATTTTACTGCATGTTAATTATTGCACATTGTTAATTGGGCAATCCAGAATAACACCTACATTTTCTTTCAAGTGAAAGCGTGCCTCATCCACATTCTCCGAGCAACTTATTATATTTTAAAAATGCAGCATGTAAGAAATTCATTAATTTTACTACATCACTTGCACTAGTTCCAGTTTTGCCCCACAACAGTACATTCCTTAATTAATGCAGTAAGTAAAACACCTGGAAAAATAGGCTTGAACTCTTTTCCCCAAAGATTCCACCTCCCTTTCCCCATAATGACTGCAAATGACGACCCTGGCCACATCAACGAAGACGACATTTGACACCTTGGGGATACCCCCGTTTTCAATCAGTGGTGAGGCCGGGGAAAAAGTCTGTAGATATGCATACAGGCGTCATTTGTAGGCATTATGGGGAAGAGAGTTAAAGTTGCTGTTGAACCAAAACTGAAAAAAAACACAATAGTGGTATTGAAGTTAAAAGCTGACGTGCACTTAGGCGTCATTTGTAATGGGCAAAAGGGTTGAAATATCTAGACGTTTGGGCACAGCTGGCTGGGTAGCAGAATGATATGACAGCAACTGTCATCCCAAAAAAAAAAAAAAAGTATTGACTTCAAGGCCACTTTTCCCCAGTAAATTTCCATAAACGTTCCTCATTATAGAACAGCAGCGCTCCGAGCCTGAGTGAATTACAGCCAGTGACTGAAAACCCGGTGCCACTTTATCTGTGATCCTGCCATCGAAAATAATGCGTCATTAACCAGGAATAAATGACTACGGTTGCGGTGAAGGAAGACGACACAATAATCAGCATTTTTCCGCAAATGAGCCGTCAACAAAATAGGGCTGCCAATAGCATAGTGACTATAAGGTGCCCAGCAGAAGCCCGGAGGGTTAGCGGTTCACGCCCGAGGGGAGTCACAGAATGATCAGGGAAGCTGTGCAGGATTGGCTCCTGTGTGGTCCAATCACAAGCACGTTGCCGTGGATGAAAATATTGGCTAAATAACTGCATTGTAATACTCATGTTACTCCCTGTACACTTTTTTCGGAACAAACAAGTCACTTGTGAATTAATGGCGATCAGTTAAAAAAAAAAAACCTAATTTTACCAGGACATTTTTTAAGGGAAGGAGAAACCTTTTGGAAAAAAAATTGTCATTTTTGGATAGAAATCATTCATACTTGGTGTATTGACAGTATATGACCTGAAATACACAAAATATGAATTTGACCTAATTTGCATAATTAGGTCATGTGATTCAAGATGGCCGCCACCCCGATTTCACCATTATTTCTTTGCCTTATATCTCAGGACTGAAGCAAGATATTTGAATCAGGTTTTTTTTTTATTAGATTTAGTTATGTTTACACCTTCTTCTGAACTAGAATAAAGCATTTACACACATAATACTAGAGATTTAGTGGGGTAAAAGAGGATTTTGCCATTTTTCGCCCCCTCGATATGAAATATAAATCACCATAACTCACAGACCCAAAGTGCTAAACCAAAACTTTTAATTCAGTAGACTTCCTGATATGTACACAGACTTCTGTCAAAATTTCATGAGAAAAGCTTCACAAATAAGTGAGATATAGTGCCTTAAATGATAGCAATCGGGGCAAAAATCAGGTTTTGAGAAAATCCAGGTTAAAGTCAAAGCACACCTACAAATCATTGTAACAGTCAACTTAGAACATTAAAATGTCCCTGAAGCATAAACTTCTCCCTCCTGCTCCCTCTGATTGATTGTCTTGTTCTTGAGCAGATTGAAGTGATTTTTGGGTTTCTCCTCCCCTTAAGAGGGCACTGTCACACCCAAACATGCGTTGTAAACTTGAAAAAAATTGGTCGATTTTTTCAATCTCGTTACTGTTGGAAATAGCTATTTTAACGTTATATTGAAGTTAATTATACTGGATCTCATTGTATATTTTAGCTCAGTTATTTTTAAACATCCTTTTTGCTTGTGCAAACTTAGAGACTTTGGTTTGTGTGCAACCAGGTCTGGCTCTTGATACTGGAGAGAAACGCACCCGTCTGGAATCTCTTCTGAATTTGCTGTCAATAAAACTGGATTTCACATGGTATGTGGGAAAATAAACAAACATGAAGCCAAAATCTAAAAGATCACAGGTATTCCAAGCCATTATATTCTCCGTTACTGTATAATACAAGAGATCAAAGTCACGTACACAGATTTCCTTCCTGGCTTCCTGTGAGAGCGCGTCTCTTTATGCAACCTTTGACCTCTGTTTTAATTAAACCAATCACTGAGAGGAACAGGGAAAGATTTATAACATCGGTCGTTTCAATCCTGGATGAAAATTGGCGGAGAAAAACATTCTACAGTGATTGTAAGTCTGATACCGTAGGTTATTCAATCCACCTTAAAAATGTTATTCAAACATAGATAATATCGCACCACCAGTAACTGGTTTTGACACGTTGCAGCCATTTTATAAAAGTGACGCAACACTTCAGGCCGTGCAGTATTGCGAATAAAGTCACACGTCCTATCCTGCCATATTGCTTCATAAAAACAAAATTATTAGCGCCCTCCTTAAGTAATCTCTACAGCCCTGCCCAGAAACTAGAAATCCAGACAGTAAGCGGAAGGATTTCATGGCGATGACCACGCTTTCAGCATTATTTTCTTACCCATAATGGTTGGTCTTTCTGGTTGATCAAAACACATTTTCAAATTCTAGACAAAATTATTCAAATCTAAAAGTGTTTGCTTTCTGATTAAACGGCCAAGGGGTCAAGTTTACTGGTAAACCTCTGTATTCAATCAATATTACTGTATATCAATATTATAACTTCAACTCTGATTCACACTGTTGCCTCCCATACTAATTTAGTCAGGCTGGCTTTAGTCATTGCTGAACTTGACAAAATCAGGTTGAGGTCGTGTTTATTGAATCCGGGTCATTGCTTGTGTAGAATCAATTGCGTTTGGTATTCACCCCAAATAAGTGACCACTTAAGGCAAAAGGGTAGCTCTATGTGCACTGAAGAGAAAAAATCAGGCCCACATTATAAACCACCAGCAAACAATGAATGAACTCTAAAATCCTTTCAAAGTTTGTTTACCTTCAAGAGTTTATTTAGAAATTATGGAAAGGAGATGACTATGATCTTTTTAGAAATTAATACCATAATATTTGGTGAACTGTATTTTTACTAGATGACCTTTTTCCCCACTGGATTGAGCCTGAATGTGACGTATGGGTACGTAAAGATAAAATTCAGCTCATGGAATATTTACCAGCTGCGACAATGTCGGCTGGTAAACTATTTTCACATTGTAAGTCTGTGTGGGCGTGTGTCATCATGGAAAACTGTGGTCCTGGAGACGCTTAATGGAGCAGGAACCACCACAGAAGCAGTTTTGAGCACTTTCTCAGGTCTGTCTGCCAGGAAATCAATTTTGTCAGTGCAATAGCATCACAACCATGCAAGATGCAGCGACAAAATTTACAGGTGTGTGGTTGAGATCAAAATGAAGGCTGAGTTTGAAGGTGGGTGTGGTCTGAGTAAGGGCACCAAAAGTGTGTGTGTGTGTGTGTGTGTGTGTGTGGGGGGGGGGCCTCTAGTTTACAAATGAAATAATCCAGTGAAGCTAGAAGAACAGGGTTCAGTCCATGATACAAGAAATAATATGGAACATGGACAGTGTAGGTCTCAATCAGATCTAAGAAGACCAAAGACTGGAATCAAGAGTTATCAAGAGCACAAGGGGAACACTAGTTAGAGACCTATAATCAAGAGTTAACATTCTGTCAGGAGCAGAAGGGGGATACAGATTTGAAATCAATCAACAAATGTACGGTACAGTACAGTAATATTTTACAGCAAAAACGGCAATGAAAGCAGCTCATAGTATGCAGTTGTCGGTACAAGTGCACTGCTGTGGGCTTGTAATTGAATGTATGGAGCTCTGGAAAGCACATACAACCACTCATAGCATTTCATGGGAAGACTAAAAGAATTCAGTCATGCTGCCTAAACTGAATGACGAATTATAAACACGACCAGCTAACTCCCTGCAGTGCTTCATGCTAGCTGCTTGGACTTTGCTGTTACGAAAAGAGTTAACTTTCCTCAAAGAAGGGAGGCGGCGACCTTTGACCCGAAACACTGCGTCGCTTTCAAAGGGAGCCGGCATCATTGCTCACACCGGGACGATAAAACCACACTTCTGATACCGCCACACTGCGGAGCGTCGCAGACGGGCGATCAGAGGGGCGTAGAACGCGATCAGCCGTTTCAGCCAGTTATTATTCGACGGGTCGCTCAAAACGAGAACGGTTCGGGCGGCCATTTTATCCCCGCACCACTCCGACTCGGCAAACCTACCCCCGACCCCCCCATCTCCCCACGCAGCAGGGTTGAGAGGATAACGCGAGCGCTTCTTAAATCATCCGTGGCGAACGGCGAGGAGCAGGCAATTACTACACAGGTGACAGTCAATAGAGAGGCTTCCCCCCTCTCCGCGGCCGTCGATATCACGCGGGGCTCGGAGGGGCTGTAGCAAAGCATCACCTCACTGCCTTTCCATCAAAACCGCAATTCTCTCGTCTCGGGCGAAATAGAGGCTCTCGCGGGTCAAGGTAACCAACACTCGGGCATTCGGAGAAGGTAGAGGAAAAATAAAATAGAAAATATACAAATTTCGGCGGTCACAGAAACACTCATGGCAAGGTGAGTTGGATCACTTTCATTTAAATCCATTCAGTCTTTTCTCCACGGCAACTTAAAGCTTTGCTTTTACACTCTATCCATTTATCTAAAATGCGCATCAAACCTGCCTCGATGCAGAAAAATGCACAGCTGGTTAACCTTCCTAATTGTCATAACTGTCCTAAATTTAAGACTAATGTACCCAATACCAGGGGCCTGTATCACACAGCAGGAGTTAATGGTCACAGAGTAAAATCTGGAACGGCTCTGATTAGTTCAGTCTGTGTTCCGTATTGGGAAGAGTCCCAGGTTTTACGCAGTGCCATTGTCCAGCTAACTAATCCTGCTCGGTGAAACAAGGCCCAGGGCCCATATTTATAGTACGTCTGGGAGCAGAAAGGTTCAGATGAAGTCAGTTTTTCATTTTAGTTTATCACGGACAAGGTCAAGACAGGCAGGAGGGAAAACCTGATCCTGGATCAGCACTGCAGCTTTTTCATGCTTTATAGCTGCAGTCACGGTTCAGTGTGGAAACTCATAACTGCCAAGGATGCCTTAGCACTGCTCAGCGGGGAAAATCTTTCCCTGTTTCCAGACCATCTCCCAACGCTTAAAGGCATCCGCCCGCGTGGCTCCTGAAGTCGCCTTGCCCCAGGCTCGCACTGTCCTTCAGGAAAACATTGGAACTCTGCCAAAAGACCTGTGTCGCTCTACTGCGGAACTACACTGCAGAAAACTTCATGCGCTTGTGTGACCGTGGGCCTTGTCGTACAAGTTCCATAAGCACATAAACACAGAATAGCCAGCAAGGGCGCAGGCATGCACACACCTGCCAACGCAAAGTGTAACGTGAGCTGCCGTAATGGGTCCGCCACACCGTAGCTTACCCCGACCTTCTTCAATAAAATACACAAGAGCAAAAATGAGAAAGGGTGAGGAGCGAACAACTGAAGAGCGAAATTCTATTAACCGTGTTGTGGAACGTTTCCTCAGCGGCAGGCGCTCGACGGATGTGGGAAAGGTGTTTCCGCGCCTCTGAAGTGCCTCTCACAGACGCGGCACCAGATCAAGGGCAGGAAAAACACGCAGAAAGCGGTTTGGCTTGGTCTCCTGTGCTGTTCAGGGCTCGCTGAAGCTCTCTCGGGTGCAACAGAATCCACAAAGCGCAATAAACAACAGAGAGGAGTGGGTGAGAATGATGTAACAGCTGTTTTTATTGGACAGCAGCAGGTATGGCGCGTGTGACTGCAGTTTTAATTGGAGCGGGGCAGGTACAGTGCGCATGCATCTGTTTTTATTAAACAAAGGCAGGTAAGTTGTGTGTAACAGCGGTTTTTAGTGGACTGAGGCAGGTAGGGTGTGTTTAACACGTTGACAGCCTACTACGAGATACACCGATACAGACACCCTACCTGTCGTGTTCCAATGAAAACGCTTGATTCGACCTACCTTCCATGCTCCAATAGTTCTCGTAGTAGGCAGTCAACGTATTAAGAGCTGTTTTTATTGGATTTAAGCAGGTGGGGTGTGTGCAACAGCTGTTTTTATTGGACTGAGGCAGGTAGGGAGTGTTTAACAGCTGTTTTTATTGGAGCGTGGAAGGTAGGTCGAATCAAGCGTTTTCATTGGAGCACGACAGGTAGGGTGTCTGTATCGGCTGTTTTTATTGGACCGAGGCAGGTAGGGTAAGTTCAGCAGCTGCCTTATTAGACTGAGGCAGGGAGAGTGTGTTTAACAGTTTTTATTTGACTGAGGTAGGTATTGTGTGTAACAGCCGTTTTTATTGGAGCGTGGGAGGTAGGGCACATGTTATGACTGTTTTTATTGGAGCGAGGGTGACAGGGTGAGTCGAGTGTTTTCATTGGAGCGTGGCAGGTGGGGGGTCTGTATTGGCTGTTTTCATTGGAGCGTGGCAGGTGGGGGGTCTGTATTGGCTGCTTTCATTGGAGCGCGGCAGGTATGGCATGTGTATTGGCTGAGTAATCAGGGCTTGGCTGACCGTCTTTGTTAAAAACCCACCATTACACCCCTTCAGTGCTGACAGTTAACCACACAGCTTCAGCTGATGCCATGGCTGATTAGGTGGGAAAACATTTTTGCGATCACTTGAATGTCTATCAGCGTAGATCACGAGCAATTAATTATTGGCTAGTAGCTAATAAAACAGAGCAACCTAATGAGCCAGCTGTTAGCCATGGTAGCCATATTTGAAAATGAGCAATTTTTTTTCTAACGAGTGCAAATGTTCACCTTTTAAATGAGCGGGGCTGAATTTGAGGGTTAAATCTTAACTGCTCATTCAAAAGAGTAAAAAGATCAAATTTGGGCTTTATTATAACACCAGTTTGATGCGTTTGCCCGCAAGATCACTTGTGAAAATATACGCATCGAAATATAAAATGGTGGCTAATTATGCTGCGCTCACATGAATTACGGTAGACGGTACCACGTTTTAAATGGCAATTCTCGGATGGTATAGGGACGGGGAAAAAAGCAGGAGGGCACAACTGCAAAACAAAACAAAAAAAAAAACAATGCGTTGCCATGATGATGTTACTTTGTCTAATAATACTGTCCATTTTAAACGTGAATGAGAAAGTGATGACAGCTCATGGTGAAGCTTATTATCTAGAGAGGAGGAAAAAATTTCTCATTTTCCATATCTGCATTGTGCTGTAGTCTTGCGTTCTGTCACGTCTACATTTTGTAATTCTACCGAAAACAACAATTAAATGTGGAATAATTAGAATTTTACTGTAAAGTTCAATCCACCGTTGCCATTTATGAGAATATTTGCCGGATTTTTACTGTGTTTTTTTTTTTTTACTGGATTTTTTCCGTTTTGCTGTCGTCCACTACAATGACTTCAGCCTTAACGTCAAACATGATCCAGGTGAGCCTCGAAGGGCTTTGCTCGCAGAGTCGCTCAAATAGATTATGATCTCATTAGCGCAATACAGGTATTTGGAAATTAATTCAAAAATGAATGAATATTCATGCGGAAGCATTTGTTCCCGTGTGCGCGAATTTCAGCACGAAAATAAGAAATTAGCTTTGGCGAGGACATCTGCAAAATAAATGAACTGAAAGTCTTACAGTTCCACCAGGGCAGGACTTTGAAATTGGAGCTGGCATCTGATGGGCAGTCTAGACGTCCTCAGGCTCTGATGCCATCTGTCATTGCTTACATGAAAGGAAATTTTAATCTCGTTTCAATCAAACATTCACTTAATGCTTATTGCGCAGAAATCCAAAAATGACTTGAGCAGAAGAGCAGAATTATATTTTCATAAGCGAAAGGTGAAGAGCAGTACCTGTACGCTAGCGGGCATTCGCCCTCAGAATGTTCTAGAACTGTGCATTCCATACATTCTCGTGGTTAAAAACTATTTCAACAAGCGGTATTGTAAAGGGGGCTCTAGTGCACCAATTTAGAATGTTGTGAAAAACCACTCCCGTCAACCCACTCTTTGCGGGGGTTAAAGGGTTAAATTACTTCACATTTCCTCCGACCCAGGCGACAGGGGAGAGTCAGTGTGTGACGCCTCGTGTTGGGTACCTCGCTTGTGTGCACATCATTGACTTGCAGGCCCACCTCTGAATGAGGTTTAATCACAAGTACACTCCCCTCCCTTCGGACAATCTCACCAGGCACAGAAAGCAATCTGGAGAAGCACGAAAGTGCCAAATTAAACCCTGAAAACCAGCCTGCATCTGGTAATGGGCGACCGCGTCAATTTCAGACAAAAAGCACGAGACGGCAATGGATTTGAGCATGTGAGCCCCATCCACTTCCCCATCCCAATCAAGAATCTGTTCAGACCTGTCACTTTTCCCGGCGTGAAGAGAAGAGCATAAATGCAGCTATAATGCAGAGTTACATATTTACATTACCATCCGCTCAGTGAATGCCCTTCATCCAAGGTGGCTGGTATTGCTCAGATTGCTCACATTATCTGCTGCCATAGCTGCGTATTTACCGAGCTGTAAAACTCAAGCGCCACATTGAAGATTCAATCCTGCGACCTCCTGATCACAAGCAAGGTGCCACAGCCAGGATTCAAACCTCGAATCACCTGGTTACAACTGCGGCAGAAATAAAGGTACCACAGCCAAGATTCAAACCAAGAAACACCTGGTTACAATTCATGCAAAATGATGGCGCCACAGTCAAGATTCGAACCCAGAATCACCTGGTTACAACTAAGGTGAAAATAATGGTCCAGCAAGGAAGATTAAAACCCAGAGTCTTCTGGTTACAACTTAAACTGAGCTAGCTTATTGGTACACAGCCAACATCTAAGTCTCAAACCCACAGCCTCCCAGTCACTACTGAAAATGCCTGACATAATGGTGACTCAGGGAAGATTCAACTCTGCAGCCTGTCAGTTTCAGGCCCATGATGCAATTTAGATTTTCCATCAAAACACAGCGTGAAATTCACACCCCAACTGAAATAGGTGCAACATGAGGCCATCTTGTTAGCCTTTACAGCCAGCCAGACATAATTTGGCTAATTTATTGCTTGTTTCATTTACAGCTTTTTATTGCCTGTTTGTTGTTGGCCGACTTGTAAAACAATCAACAGTCATTCCAGGCAGATAATTTTGTCGTAAAAATCACTGCTGTGACCTTTTAGGTGGTTATGATATCGTTTACTACCATGAAGGTCACAGACAGCTAACACACCGTTAGCAGCTTTTACATCACAAGTCACGTTGCGTATCTTAGCCATAGATCCTGTCAGTCACTTTATAGAGACAAAAGTCTGTACATATAACACAGGACATACCCGACAGGTAAATCATCGCAGATGTGTGCATAGTGCAGTCTGTAAATACTGGGACAGTCACTGCAAAATAAAACAGGCAGTAATTGCTAAGATTATGCTAAATGGCTAAAATAGGCTGCAAGATAACCATAAGCACATAAAATTTTGCAATTAGATATTAGCACTTCAACTTCATAATCATCATTGTTTCAACTTGCTGGAGTCTGGGGCCAGAACAAATACAAATTGTCCTGAGGAAGACGCTAGTCGAAACGTCAGTCATCTGTTCCCCTCAATAAACGTGCAGACTTGTAAAGTGTGCTCCAGTGTTTTTACTTTTGGGTAGTCTTTTTGAAGTACCCAGGTAAAAGTCTTTTTCCCTATACTTTCGATGTACTCTTACAGAAGAGATTTTTGAATTTTCTCCAAAATTGTTTGCGTAGTACCAATTCAAATGTCTCACTAGTCATTAGACTGGCTTTACAGGGCAGCAGAAGCTCTGTGTCAAATTCTATCACTGTTTTATCAAATAACCTAAGGTTACCTAGATGGAAATTACAATCTGTAAACTTTTCATCTTCTTTTGCTGTTAGAGGTGAAAACAAGACTGCTGAGGCCATTAGGGCCTTTCTTCTGTTAAGGGACGATTGTGATAATCCGGAGGATAAGGAAAACATTAAAATTATCTTGGATTATCTGTGTACTGGATAGGCTATTATGACAAACACCCACTCATTTCTGAAAGAATGCTACCCTAAATTTTTTATATTACTAGTTGCACGCTTTTACGTCTGTTTTTTGGCCACTTTCCTTGTATGTGTGTTTTCTTTTTCCGTTGTATATATGTGTTTCTCTGTTGCTTTACTTTACTGTAATGTGATGTGTAAAGCAAACGAATAAAATGCATAATAATTAGTATTTTTGAACACTTGAAATTGTTCGAATTTATGAATGAGTTTATGAATGCTTAGAGAGGCGTGTCTGCAAATCCTCAGGTCTGTCCCAGAGGCTATAAACACAGAAAAATAAAGAGAGCAGGAAATGGTATGAGCATGGGATTCTGGGATTTCTCTTTTTCCCTGAGTATTTGCCCACAAGCCATCTGTGCGATAAACAGCACATATTTGTATATGCATGCAGTGCACAGGCTCTTCTGAGATTATGAGAGGATACTTATATTTTTCTGGATCAGCTGAGGATTAATGCTAAAAGGCAAAGGCTATTCCCCCAACCGCTAAGCGACTTCTTTTGGCAAAACTTTTTGATGCCGTTTGAATGGTGTCTTAGATTTACCAGCGGAATAAGAGCAACTTTCCCCCTATTCCACCAATGATTGGGGGAATAAGCGCAACTTTCCTTCCCTGTACCATCAACGGTTAGGGATAGTGGCCACTTTGATGCTAAAATTTCACCTTCCACATGGCAATTGGGTTTACTCTTAATTTTTTCAGTGCAAATATTTTGATGTGTCTCATTTTTTCACGGATGCAGACAGATGAATATTAGATTATGACTCTTATGATAAAAATAATACATTTTGTTCTGCAAAGAATAATGCGGGAAGAAAAAGGACAGTGTAGATCAGAGGAGGTGAGCCTTATTCAGAAAAGGGCCGGTGTGGGTGCAGGCTTTCGCTCCATCCATGCCGTGCCATGACTATTTCTACCAATCAACCATTGGAGATGATGAAATGGACCTTCATGAGCACCAGAATAAGGTGTGTTATCACTCAGTCAGAATGAAAGCCTGCACCTACAGGGCCGTTTCAGGACGCGATTCCCCACCCCTGGTACTGATCATCTAATCCTTTATACTAAACAGAAACAGAACGCTAACTTGATTTTGGTAAAGCAGAACAGTAATTAAATGAGAATCTTGTGACTTTTTGCGAATGAACCGTGACGTGCGTATAAGTTAAAAACGTTTTCTGCAGTAGAAATGAGCGAGAAAACACTGAATTTTTTGCCGAAGGACAATCAGAAAAATTCAATAGCATGAGTATGAGCATCGATTCCAGCAGCATCAGTTCTGTTTAGGTCATTCAAAAGGCAGTAATTAAATGCTTATTAAGCCAGTTACTAAATAATTAATCTCATCAGACCAATAATGGGATATTAGCAATTACCAAGGGCTGAGAGGGGAATCAGAGTGAAGACTGAAAGCGTAAAAAACGGACGGTTTTGGTCCCGAGGGCGCGATTTTAAAGCCACACAGCTTGAGCCTGCGTGAACACCGAACGCTACTGGGCGTCCAGATGTGATTTCACACAGAGAAAACATTATTAAATTCACACTGAATGTAGCCTTCTCGGGGTAATTCCGAACCGACTCGTAATTCTTTATCCTCGATCACACAAGCAATTTTATATGACATACCGCCTCCTGTCAAAGCGTCCACAGTTTAAGTTTAATAGTCGTGAAAGGCAACGATAAATCAGATTGAGGCAGGCGTCGAACGGTAATTTCCATCTGAAAGAAATACGCGATCTTCCGCAAAAATATTTTCATAACCGTTCGAAAATCCGGGAATCATTATGCCAGCTTTTTTAACAAAGGGAACGTAATTTTAAAAGCCATATTAAGGACGTTCTTTAGAAATTCTCCCCGACACCCCGAACTGTGCATGGCTAATGTTGAACCCCATTATGCGCCTTGCCTGTGTAATTTAATAAGAGCTGCACATCTTCGCTGCAGAACTGGCTGTAGAAACATATAAAGACTCACAGTTAGAACTATCCTCAGGCTCATTGTTCACAATAACGTCCCTCAATCTTTAGTTCTAGAAACTAGAAGTGACACTAGATAATATAAACAAGTGCACTGAAATCTGGTGACACTGAGACAGAGTGGGTAGCGATGCAGCCTCACAGCAAGCAAGTGGTGGGTTTGAATCCAGCATGGGGCCTCCCTGTGTGGAGTTTACATGTTCTCCCCGAGTCTGCATGAGCGAACTAATGCAAGTAAGGCCACTGCAGACACCCCTATTCAGACAGACTTTCGGCCATATTTAGCCTATTTCATGGTTTTTCCTGCTTATTGTGTGTGTGTTTTTTTTTTTTTTAATTGTGTCTGCCTGTGTACTTTTTGCATGTTCTTATTTTTTATTTATTTTACCTCTGTGAAGCACTCGTGCAGGGAAGAGTGCTATACAAATAAAGTTTTACTTACTTGCTTTACTTGCTCTGGTTGCCATGGCAGCATGCACTCAACCCAAATTAAGATTTTACTGTCATACTCTGCACGGCTGCTCCTGTTCCTACTAAGACGTCCCGTTCCCCACACCCGTGAGACGGGACAGCAACTCACAGATGTTCCATCTGTGCACCTGTCAGACCCCCACCCCCCCACTCGAGCTGACAGCGCTCAGCGACTCCGTTCCACCGCAGCAGTTCTGGAGACGCGTTCTCTAGCCCGAGGTCGCGAAACCAAAAGCGTGCCGAGACGAGGCAGGAACAGCCCGCAGGCAACGATGGAAGAGCGATGATGCATCATTCAGTCGTTCATCCGCAGATGACTGCCTCTCAGAGATTTTAATGCATTCATCTCTTCTCAGGGTGACAGTGTGAAACGTGCGTCAGGCCTGTAAGCGAGGCTTCACTCCACCGAAATACCACAACCTCGCATTATCATCACTTAAGAAACATTATTAATACTCCGTCATCCAGGGTGTGTGGCTTAAGCCCAGTATAAACTGTGCAATTTTGGGCTGTCCCAGATGACAAACATGAAAGAAACATGGTGATATTTTTGGTCGTGGCTCCAAAACAGTGGTCCAACATCGCACTGTGAGAGAGGTTCAAAGACGGCCATTGTCACGGTCTTGCGACCAGCATATAATGCAGCATAAAATGTCACGCTGCCAACGCGACACTGACACTAAACCAAATTATGGATGACGCGCGCTGATGAACGTCTTGTATACTGACTTGCGTCGTGTCCCATAAGATTCAGTGGGTGTGATCGTTGTAAAGGCTACATGCATCAAATTTGATGTTGTACCCAGGTTTATCAGATCCATGTCACACAGTGTGGCTTGCAATAAACTTATACGATTGCTGAAATCTCACAGTCAGAAGGCGCCATAATGAACAACAGGCGTGAATAACTATAAGTAAATTTATAATTTAAAAAGGTAAAGAAAAATGTCAATAAGAAGCCATGCTACCATTACTGACATCACTTTGCCATGAAGTAATGATGGGCAGGTCTCTCTAAAAGAAAAATCCCACCTGATCTGGAACAAGGAGACTTCTGTTAATCAGAATAGTCATCCTCAATGTGGAACTGATGATAGCTGCACAGCTCTTCACCGTTGGATCAGATCTGCTGAAGAACACTAATGAATTCTTAATGGTAACTTGCAGGGAGAAAAGCAACCATTTTGATTTCTCAGCAGGGAAACAAGATGTTGAAATGTGCGAGGTGGGACAGTGGGAAAGGGGTGAGCTGGGACGGTCAAGCTGAACGCAGGGTCGACACGTCCTGCTCTGCGACCCTTTAAGGTGTGACATCACAAACACGTGATTATCATGCGGGAAGAGACGTAATGTTCCGATGGCGATGTAACAATCACCACGGATAACTGACTGGCAATGGGGTTATGGGATGTGCACTTGGGACTTTGAAAAAAGCTTTTCAAACCATTCAAGACAACATTTTCTGTCAATAATGACGGATGCTTCCCCTGCTATTGACAAGATATATTGCCAATCAACGTTTTTACAGTTAAATGGTTGGGGGGGCGTGGTTACAGATCTTCTGACAAAAATGGGTATCGAAAGATCAATGAATATCATCAAAAATGCTGGCAGTAACTGGCAACTTAAAAATTCACTGGTGGGGAAAGTGTTAAACTGTTGTCACCAGGTGCACAGCCAATTAGTTATTACAAGCCATTTCAAAATCTTTCCCCTCATGACATCACATGGGGAAGTAACCAGACCAGAGGCAAGAAGAACTGATCAACTTCAGCCAAGCAGTCAGTCAGATTTCATTATTCTGGGTGGTCACTCCCCCTTGTGATGTCAGGAAGGGGAGACTTTGAACTGGCTCATAATGGCTAATCAGCTGTACACCTGGTGGCATAATAGGGGACCTTTAAACAACTAATACCCTTCAACCGCAAAAATGGCGGAGTTGGAGGACTCTACCACCAGCCAGCTTGGAAAGTCCCGTGGAGAATCTCCCCGTGACTTTAAGAGCTCATGTTATTGGAGTCGTGATTGAAGTGCAGGTCATTATTCCGCACAGCACAGCGGTCACTGCATCCCAGTTAAAAACATCAAGAAGCCGTAATCCCCAAATTACACGGCTCGCTGCATATTGCCACTTTCTGGGCCGAAACTGCGTTTTTCTGTTCTTGTATGTTACGGAGTTACGGGCTTCCTCTCGAGCGAGGCTGGAGAAGGTGTCAGTTGATAGAGATTGCGAGTGACCGTCCTGACAGCGATGCTAATGTCCCACCCTCGCGGCTCCGTCACACGTCATTTAATCCGCAGAGAGGAGGAGGATAGGGGGAGGGGAACGACGGATTGAGAGGGAGGTTTGAAGATGGAGGGGTGATGGGGGGCTAATACAGGGAGAAGTGAGGTGGGCAGGTGACAAGGGGCGAAAACAGCCTTTTAAAAAGTAGCTGCGGAAAATGGATGTTTCGGTTCAGCTCACGCACCATCTTGCTCCAGCCATCGGCAGTAACTTTGTCAAGAATGACAAGTGAACCACGACTAGCAGCAGCTACTTGCTTATGCCCAAGCTTTCATACAGCCTCCGCTATTTCCGGAGAGATGGCATACTCTGGATCATGTGCAGTTCCTTTTAATTTCCACACTCATCTACACCCCTTCCCATCTCCATAATACCCATCTCATCTATCCATAGCAAAAGTGTTACGCTTTGCCACGCCTTGATCTGTTCAACAGGAGAAAAGCAGTTTTCTTCAGAACTGAAAATATTCTGGAGTCACCAGCTGTTGTTTGTAAAAACAAAAGACCACTGAGATTGTGGCCTCCCGTTGACAACCAGGTGATTTGCTATTGCAAAGCAAACCAGTGCATGGGTGCTCATTAATGCAAAAAACAGTAGATTTTGACGACCTTGCCCGCAACTGTGGTCAATTGACTCCAACTCCTCAGTTTTGATGTGCCGTGCTTTACTGGGTTCGACATCTCTTTGATTGGCATGTCGTGACACAATCGCAACTGGCTCAAACTGCGAAAGCCAGGCGCAGAATCAACTGTGCATTGTTCCTTAGTTTTCATGGGCATGACATCCTGACACACCGACTCTTGGCCAGCCAATAGCTGATCAGGCAACAGTCCAAACACTATTCAGTCCGTACGAGAGGTACATATACATTTCCATGTTATAAAGACAACAAAATGGCATGGAGTCTGTTTCTTGGCAAGTGTCTGAGTCCTCCTTGACATGAAATCATTAACCCCATATAGAGATATAGATTAAATAGGGGGTTTGTAGATGCTGTTAAACTCTCGTGAAAATCGATGAACGAGGTCTTGACGGATGGGCTGCCTGTATTGAAATGTTGGTAAATCTCCAGCATCGTCTCGTGTCCCTCATCGTTTCCTCTCCTCTGCTCTCGGACCGGAGAAGGCATGCTGCACGGATCTCTCAGCACTTCTGTTATACCAACGTAAAAATAGAAAGCGAGAAATAAAAACTAACATTCGAGGCACTTCCACTGAGTGGAAGGGAGCCAGGCTGGCAGGTAATCGTTCAGGAAGTGCACAGAACTCTCACCTTTCTCTGAGAGAGAAAGTGCATGAGAGAGAGAGAGAGAGTGCATGTTAGAGAGAGAGAGAGGAACAGAGAGCGAGTTAGAATGAGAGAGAAACCAGAAAATAGAAGGGAAAGAATCACAAAGACAGATATCATACATCATAACTGTAAAGTATATTTAGAGCACACACCAAATAAATACTTGCTTCAGGTCTGTCATACAGTGACACGACAAAGAGACTGACTTGCAGGACTGTCTGTAACCAATGTTTATTTTCAAACTATGCAAGTTTTTGTGCACGCACAAGTTATGCTCATACAAGTACTGCACTTTTTTTCCTATCTCTTATAAGCTCCACACATGCCGCGGTCTTGCGTCCAAGAGAATGTCGTCCTCTGACTGCTAGAACAGTTCGTAGTACTGCACTCCATGATGATTAATTTAACTTGGCCCATTTATCAGACAAATAATACTTTATTGACAAACAGCAGCTTGCTGACATGAATCCTGAGTATTTCTTTCACCCTGTTTCAATTTTAATAACATTTACGGATAATATGTAACCGTTTTCTTCATCAGCAGTCGCACCTTAAGAAGAGAGAAATAATAAATTGTCTCTTGTAAAGTCCTTAATTTATTCCGATTCTTTGAGAAGATACTCTTAGCTTAAGTGCATTTTTGAACGATGTGTGTGTGTGTGTGTGTGTTCACCTGATAAAGAAAAGTAATTGCATTCAGCTAATCTGTCCAAGTTAATAACGGTCTTTAACTAGGGAGGCCAACTGTCAGTAATACAGGCGCACAAAATCTGATTATGAAGAAGACGCTGCCAAAGAGGTAAAGTTTCAAAAAGAAAAGGGAGCCAGAATCATTAGGAATGCAAAAAATAATTCAGCAATATGAACTCAAAATGGCCGATTGCTTTACGCCTCCTCCACTTAATGACTTTCCTTCAGTAAGAAAGTTTAGTCTCCAGATGTAATTAAAAATAAAAGAGCAACCCCCATAACTGTAGATGGTACAAACTAAATGAACTGATTAAAATGTCCTTTGCGATGTTGAGCCAAATGATTGGTTTTGTGGTAAAGGTTTTGGGTTTCAGTGAATTAGGTTTAGAATGAAACCAATTATTTCTCATAAGTCTGAATTATAACTCTCTGTGGGCTCCTAGAAAAATAAGGATTCTCAAGACTCTGTAAGGGAATTAGCCCCTCAGATCAGTGGGGAGGCATTACTGACAGAGATTGGGGGAGGGGAAGAGCTCTTCACACCAAGGGTTTAGTGCTGATAGAGGCAGAAGTGTAGTTTTCAGAACTACAGGAGAGCCAAAACCAAATTTTGAATGCTTATATGCACAAGCCTTTTTGCAACAGTTAGATCAGACATTTTAGGCCAGGAATCGCCCATAAAACGCTGTTCAGTGCACAGACTCTTTGAATGCAATCAAAGCCTTTTTTGCACCAAGGTTACTAGAATGAGCCCTTACAAGTTTCTGCCAAATCTCAAAGCCGACAAAGACAGCAATTGAGCTGTCCTTGCGCCAGTAGAGGGATATTGTCAAGAGCTTATTTTGATATGAGACCCTCATTTAGGCCCATTCGCACTGAGTCCTTGATATTTGCTTGTATTTACATGGGCGTCTCGTAAAAGCAACAGCAGTCACCCTGACCTCTCCTCCTTGAAACCGTGGAGTTCGGTGCTCAGACACTTCCCGTTACGTAACGTCACGCCGCGGGGTCCATGCCGAATGTAGGCTGCCGGCGCGGCGAATAGCGTTAACCCTCACAGGCCTTCCTGGGCTGTCCTAGATAAGCAGGTATTTTAAGGCTCCTCAGACTATTGCCTCGTCTCCTCGCTCGTCGACGGTCCCTCTCTCAAAAGGCACAGGACGTTCTCCGGCACTCAATGGCTTTCGCTGCGACCAGAACACGCTTTTAAAAATTATATTTCTGCGTGCGTCCAAGGTCTTTTCTTTAATTATTCAGTCGTACCTGCGCCCAGTTGCACGTCCATCTGTCCAATGAGCGATAATTAAAATGACTCCACAAGTCAAAGACGATATTCCTAAGATATTAATTACAAAACTGTTCCCCGTTAATACAAAGCGCAAAATAATTGCCGCCAGTTTAACGGCCTGCTCTGCGTAGCTCGGAGTATTTTGCGTGAGCTGACAGTCGGCTGATCAAAAAACAAAACAAAAAAAATCAACCTCATTTATTCCCTAAACTGCTTTGCAATGCAAGCCTGCGGTTCTAATGAGCAGAAGATCATTAATTTTTTGTCCTTAACTAAAATAAAAATACTGCACATTGTAGAGAGAGGGATATAAACATCAAATAAGTTGTAGCTGATGGCTTTGTTCCAGCTCTGAAAAGGACACTGTTGTCATTAAGTAAAGAAACTGCATGTTTGCAGGTGGGAATCTTGCATTGCTCATTATCTTTGTCCCACAGTTTTGTTCTGAGAACAGGATGTGGCCCAGGACAGGTGGCTCAAGCCCCGATGGACCTATGACAGGATCAGAGCAGCTGTCGGGCCCCTGAGAGAGGCCCTTAACTGCACACTGCTCAAGGGGGGGATTGGCTCCTGCTTAGTCTTATCAACTTTTACTTACTCTGGTTGAAAGCGTCAGCTAATGACCTGTAAAACAGTACAATACAAGAATATCATGTCAAGGTCAGGAACAGGTAGAGCAGAGATGATATGAACGCTGAAAAAAATCAGAAGAAAGTGGGGAAACAAGGGTTTCGGACTGTAATCTGCTCAAACGTCCAGGAGGAATATGAGGATATATTTCATTTCACACATACTGACATTTTTCACTGGCACTTCATAAACTGCACATTGTTCCCCTTGTTCTCACTGGCAAAATTTCCCTGATGCTTGTTTGCAGTGTATGCAGAGTAAACACAGCTCTGCATCGCTAAAACTTCGTATAATTGAGCTGCCCAACCCTGTTCCTGGAGATCTACTGCCCCGCAGGTTTTCACTCTCCCACCAAAATAACTCACCACCTTCAACTAATGAGAAGAGGCAGGCATGTTAAACTAGCATCGACATGAATACCGATGGAGCAGTAGGTCTCCTGGAGCAGGGTTGGGCAGCCTTGGTGTACAGGAAACCTTAACGACAGTTGGTTTTAGCCCCGGGGCCTAGGGCTGAGGCTAAGACTGAAGAGCTGGTTCAAAAACAGAGAAAGAAGGTCATCCAACAGCCTGATGGGGAGAAGAGCATTTATCAGGCAGTTACACACACTAGAGGAAGCTTTCTCTGATAAAGAACAATGTCAGTATTTCCATACTTGCTCAGCTAGAGTCATCTCTCAGTATATAAGTACTCCTCTAAATCATAGCACGTCACCTAGCAATTAATTTTGATGCAAATCGATCAGCAGCACTTCAGCTTCACTGCACTGGACTAAATCTTACGCTTTTGGAAGTGTGTGTCTGTACATGTGTGTGCGTGTGTGCATGTGTGTGTATGTGTGCATATGTGTATGTGTGTGTGTGTTTGTGTGTGCCTGATTCCAAGTGGGGGGGGGGTTAAGGGGCACAATTAGTGAGATATTATATGCTTCTGCGACGTTTATTGTTTGAACAGATTGTCATTTCACGCTCAAGCCGTCATTATACGGTCCCCTGGGTTTGGTTAAGAGTGCTCCTCTCTCAAAGCTAAACACAACCCCAGTCTGAAAATGACTGACGGCTCACTGAACGTGTTTTGCGAGACCGATCGCGGCGGGGTCAGACCATTTCGATCACGTTCTGCTGTTGGGTTGTCATCAGCTCGGGGGAAATTACTCTTCTCGCTTAATGCACTTAATTAATAGTCAACGAAGGGGGCGTGTGTCCCCAGGTGTGTTTTCCTTCACGTCAAATGAGAAACGGATGTAAATGTAAAAAAGAGCAGCAAAGCGAGGCTTTCCGCCGTAGTTTGCCGCGTCAAACCGCTCCTGAAGCACTGTTGGGTCACTCAGTCACATATTAATGACAGATTTAATAGTGTGAGTGCAAACAATATAATGAGACATGAAAATAAGACCTCTGGAATTCCTCTTCGATAGGAGGAAAGCTCTGTTGACTGTTGTTACTATAGAAACATCAGTGATACCTGCACACCTGATGTTTCTCTGCAGGTGCAGTGGAGACAAAGCTATTACGGGACGAGAACGAGAGGAGATACTACTTCTGGGGTGCCCCTCGTGTGTTTCCATACTGTGATTAAGGACGAGCAGGGAAACCTCAAATAAATGCGTGCTTATCTACCATTATACAAGGACAGGACTGCTGTACTAAAAAAACTAGAGTGTTTTTAAGGCAAAAAAACAAATATCTCCCCCCAGCCCAACGCAGCCGCCCCTCATTGATGTTCACAAACATTTAGGAAGAAACTCGAAAAGTTAATGATCTCAGAATAGCAAAAGGCACATCTGCAAGATCTGATGCAAATGTGTGCAAATTTTCATGGAAATATATCAAATGGTTTCTGAGTTATGGTCCGGAAATGGTGGGAATGCCGACGCGGACGCGCCCAGGAAACCAGACAAAAACAATATGTCCCCCCCTCCCTTCGAGGGGAATCAATCACTTACTTATTTCACCTGTTTAATACTCAGTGAAAAAATATTCTATTCCAGTGATAGAGACGACCCAGCTTGAGATAATTATTATCCCTTTCATGCATGGAGGTCACTACAGTGTACAGCTGTATAAAAGTGTTTTTTTCTCTATTTATGCCTGCAACTTTGGGCACTGCTGCATATTAGTAAAAAAATCCTAACTGAGTTTATCATAATTCATGCACGAGAGGGTTAAATCCGCTTTTTATGTTCTGTTCTGTTATCATATGCTCTTCTACCATTTGTGCTCTCATGTAGATCGCTGCATTTGTGGCTACTTCTGCAGTTTAGTACATCTCACACAAGTGTTCGGAATCTAAAAGCACATCTCACTCAAGTGTTTGGTGCACATCAGTAAGGACTGATACTCTGTTTAATGAACGCCCTACACACCACCACCCATCTACTGTGAAGTTCAGCCCTTTGGGTGGTAACATCCTGTGGATGTCATAATCATTACTCATAATCAAGATGGACACACGGTAATTCCGGACTGAGATTTTCTGAAGAAGCTTTCCAAAAAAGTAAGGCCTACTCTTTATAAGTTAAAACATTTTAATGGCTTTGTTGCACAGTGTAACGTCCACTGATCGGTCCATAGTGGAGACAGAGCATCCAAGAAAATATACAGGATAAGCAAAGGGAACATTTATAAGGAAGGCCAGGAGCAGGAGGAGAGAAAGACAGGCAAAGAGAGGGAGAGAGGAGGTGTGGAGCTGAGAGTCAGACTGTAAGAAGGGAAGACAGCGAGGGAAGAAAGAGAGAGATACAGCACAGAGAGAAAAGAGGGGACTCGAGTATTACAGATTCAGCAGGAGAGAGAGACACCAGCTGTCAACTGCCGACTCTAATCAAAGACATTCGGAGGGGTGCGTACAGCATTCTGTGGGAGAGATACCTGCGTTACCCGTCAGAACTACTCCGGAGCAGCTTTAAACGAATACAGTGACAAACTCTCGCCTGGGAAGGCAGGGGCCGTCTCTCGAAGCGTAGGCTGCATTTCCAGGCTCTACGTAACTGCAGGCTGTTCCCAGGTGAAGGAGCTATACAGCTGAGAAATGCAGCCTTCATCTCGCCTCGTATCAGATGGAAATGTCAACGCTGAAACAGAGAGTAAATGAGCTGACAATTCTGTCTAATGTCAGGCGAGATGAAGGCTGCGTTTCTCAACTGTATTTGAAGGCGCCTTCGCAATGGAACGGCCTGCGATGACGTAGCAGCCAAGAAATGCGGCCCAACAGGGCTGCAGCCACGTTTTAAAAAACAGCCGTAGTGATAAGCGGGCAGCACCCTCCCCAAACCCGCCCACGATTTGTGCTGGATCACAGACAGCAGGTACAGTCGGACGGAGGGACAGAACAGACCCAAAGATACCGTCAGGGCTATTAAATCAAAGTGATTTTCATACGTCCACTCGACCGGACGGGCGTATATTGCGGTCGTCCCTGTCTGTCCATCGGTCCATCCGTCGGTCCGTCTACAGTTTATTCTTCTCACTCCACAGACTACAACTTTGGATTCTTTTCATTTTTGTTTTTATGGGTCAAAGGTGATATGAGGGGGATCCCTGTTGATTTTAGTGATGACTGAATAATTTGTCACGCAGCTGAGAAACCGAACTCAGCACATCCCTGTACTAGGCTTACACATGGGGCGCTCTTACTCGACCGGGCACAAGTTCTGTTGAATCCTTTAAAATTTTGTTTCATGGGTCAGTAGTGATACGAGGAAGATCCTTATTAACCCTTAGAGCATTGAAATTAATTAAATTTATATATTTTTTAAATTATCTTGTGCTGTTGAAAACCTATCATGTGGCAACTTGTTTAAAAGAGCTCCCCCTGGGAGCTCTTTTAAACAAGTTGCCACATGATAGGTTTTCAACAGCTTTGATTATTTTGATATCTTACATCATTGATTGCATTTACAGCTCAAAGGGTTAATTTTGATGATGAGGTTCCACGTCAGTATTTATAGTATAACTCTTACTTCCTTCTATGGCCATGTGGTTTTAAATCTCATGCATTGGTTACTTTTCGTGGTTTTGTGCCATTGCCAAGGATGTTGTAGTTCTTGATAATACGGACTTCAATTTTCCGCCTATTATTAGTCACATAACATCGCATCAACATGGCTGGCATGTGGGCCTATTACCGCGCTTTGAGTGGCCATCTTAACAGCTGACGCCATGGAAAGTTCCGGACAGCAACACCACGGCTTATTTTTCCAGACTGACGTTAAGAGGGTCGGTGTGCTCCCTCACAGATGGAGTTCGCTCAGTAAAAGCTGCTTGACACGGCGAAAAGAAAATATTTGAAATGATGAAAATGTCAAAAGATGCTATAAAAAGGAGACGCCCTTAAGCACTTCTATTCCGAGAGAAAAACATCTTTTTCAGTTCCAAGATGAAATGTATTCCGAAGGAAATTGGCAAAACTGTACTCTGCATACATTAAAGCTGAACTTCAGATCTGTAAACTTGAAGAAACATGACAGAAAACTCAGGACATGGTAAAAACATCTCTTTTCAGTCGTAGACATGGAAATCGTCCAAATAACTGCAGGAAAACTGATTTTCCCTGCAGTTTCATATTTTCAAAACCAAAACCAGGGTTAAGAAAAAGGCACTTTTTTGATCTGCTGTCATTACTAATGAAATTAACCCTCAGAGGGCTGAATAAATTTTCAAGGAATTAAAAATGTAATTATCCTGAGCTCATGAAAATCTATCATGTGGCAAGTGGGGAGCTCTTTTAAACAAGTCGCCACATGATAGGTTTTCAACAGCATCTGTTTTTTAGATCCGTCATCATTGGGCAACTATAGTCGCCTGTAGCGCTCTACGGGTTAAGTGCTGACAACTGATTTCTTTAAATTGTTGGTTTGCAGTACATTGACATTACAGAATCCCAAATTAGCCCAGCCTTTTCCATTGGTCCTCTGAACTGTGACACAAGCGATGACTAACCCACCGTGCTGGTACATTACTCCGACACCCTGACCCAGACAGAGGAGGACGGACCGGTTCCCCCCACATAAATCCGGTTCCTCCCACAATATCTTCCCATCAGCCACCAGGACACACTTCTCAGGCTCACTCATGGAGGGGGCTATAGCTATGGTTCTCCGCAAAGCGTATTGGGAGAAGTCTTTTTGAAATGTGCAGTACAACTCAGTTGGGTCACACTTTAGATAAAGTGTTGCTCATTAAGGCTTTATAAAGCATGTATAATGCCTTCATAAATGAGACATAATGTCTTCATAAATCATACATAAACAAATGTCATGCTTTGTAAAGGGTGAAATAACACATCCTTATTCAGCATGTGACACCAGATGTGACAATGACAATGTCACCCTTCGTAACATTTCAGCCACTAGCTAAGTGACATTGCCAGTTATATCACATCTGGCATCACATGCTGAACGAGGATGCGTTATTTCACCCTTTACAAAGCATGGCATTTGCTTATGTATGATTTATGAAGACATTATGTCTCATTTATGAAGGCATTATACATGCTGTATAAAGCCTTTATGAACAACACTTCATCTAAAGTGTGACCCTCAATTTTGACTCAGTACGACTTCTGAAGTATAGTCCCAAATCCAAGACTGCTTTCTGACTGAGCACCGAGCCTAATCTCTTGAACCCTCCAGACTTGAGCTTGGATATCCTTATCCACACAACTTCACACGGGAAAGCCCAAAGTGAGGCCTTAGCTTTTTTGACTCAAAAGGATTTCACAATACACACCCGCAAATGAAGGCAATTGAACAAGGCTTTGGGTCTTGAACCGGGGTACCCAGGTTCAAATCCCCAGTCGCTAAAAACCTCATCGCTGTGGGGTTTTCGGTTCTTTTTACGAGCTGATGTGCTTCGAATTGTATGTCACTCCAGGTAAGAGAAACAGGCAAATGTGCATGAGGTAGTGCGGAGGTGTAGTGGTCCCTGGAGAAGCGGGTATAATCTATGAAGTAGATGGGTTCATCGCTAAGGGGAAAGTGGGCATACTCACCTATGAATTTCAATGGCTTTTTGACTGACAGGTGGGCATTCTGTAAATCAGTGTTCCCCAAATCCGGGTCCTCGAAGGCCGAGACCTGCTTATTTTACAGCCTCCCTTTACCTGGGAGTCAGGTGTAGAGACAGTCTGGCCAATCAGAGGCAATAATTATTCACTTTTTTGCCAGGAGAGAAAGAAAACCAGGGCTGGATTTGGATTTGAGGGCCAGTTTTGAGGAGCCCTGCCGTAAATTGACAAAACAAATAAAAAAAAAAGAGGTGGGTATGCTTGGTATACGCGCACATACCCTTCACTACACCACTGAGGTAATGTTAATGTCAGGGCCCCAGTCAGGTACCCCAGTACTCAGGACAGCGTCGACAGAGTCCCATGTGCTCAATAGTCCCGTACTGGGCTTGTTTTTCGGGCAGTAAGATCTTCACTACAGCCTGACGGCCACAGCTGTCGCGCACCCATTTAGCCCTGTTTTATTTAGCGCAGTTAAAGCGCACAGAGCTTCCACCTTTTTAACCGACAGACCATATAAATGGCATTTTTCACGTCCGAACTCATTAACTAAATATTCGCTGAGGACATCTGCGCGGCGGCGGTGCGGAATGCGGAGAGTCACCGCTGAAGCTCAACCAGCTGTTTCCTGGCTTTTCGCTGCCACCCGTCCCGCCAGATCAATTTTAAAAGCTGTCATCTGCCAGAACTGCGCAGTATCTGTATATGTAATTAAGCGCGGCGCAGTCACACATGCAGTCGTTACCGAGAGAGAGAGTAACGATACTGTCCTTATAGGATGGGAAAAGACCTGAGGGTGTTGTATAGTGTTTCCATACCTCTAACAGAATATTGTATGGATGCATTTTACTCATGAGGGGAGACAAACCCCATAGATACTGTTCTGTGGTTCTCATTTCTGTCCAAACCCGGCCTGCACATTAATCCCTGAAATGATAAACGAGTAGTAAGGGAATGTATTGATTATTCTCAGGGCAAACGTAGTGCCCCAGTTGTCATGGTTACCCTCCTTGTTATCAGCCCCTTCTTCTCAAATTTTACCCCACACCCGAAAGGGGTGTTAGGGGGTATTATTTTCGGTGGCATTTGTTTGTCCGTTTGTCTGTCAGAATTTTAGTGCAAAAATGGTTTAATCACATTACGCTAAATCCTCAGAGATGGTGTGCAGTGGTCGACGGATCACATGATTAAATATTGGTCCAAATTGGGTCAAGGTCACCGAAAACCACAAAAATCGTTTAAAACGTTGCCCCCGGGCAGGGGTGTGTCGAGTCTGGCACAGTGGCTCCACTCCTCTCCCTGGCGTCTTGGCTCAACAGGGTGTATCGTTACTTCTGTTTCTTTCGCAGAACGTAAGGTCAAGCAAAGTCGCGGCATCAGTTTCAGTCGAGTGACGCAAGCAGCAGTTATGAAATCCGCAGCAAAACAAATGCCCCGGCAGTCTCGACCACGGAGGCCCATGCATATTTCATTACATCGATTCTGATGAAGAATAGCTAGAAAAAAAAAAGAGAGTCGCTTTAGCACAGCGCTGCTTTTAGAGCCTCGGCGAGTGAGATTTAAGAAGGTTGCGGGACAGGACGGGGGATAAATGGTAGGGCAGGCTGCCAAGTCATCTCTCTCTCCCTGAAGTGCTCGTGAAAGAGAATGACCCCAAGAGAAGATGAAAGCGAAAGCCTCTCAGGGTTGTGAGCGAGGAGCTCGACTCTCGCTTTGTCCCATTTTAAATGCTACACCGAGCAGGTTTGTGTTCATCGCACAGAAAAGGGGAGAAAAAAACAATCATTTTAAAGCAGACAGTCAACAACACGATGAAAAGAACTGAGTAACCGTGTAAAGATCTAGGTTGGCTATGCTACAAGTAGTAGCCTGCTGCTCTCAGCGTCTAATGAACCACCCGAAGTAACAAAACACCTTTCCTTGTGTCTTGATGCCAGTTAAAAAAACCGTGATGTTGCTAACAGTCAGGGGTGAGTCCTCTCAACCAGGGCTGGGGCACCATACCCTGAAAGGGCCAGTGAGGGTGCAGGCTTTCAGTCCAACCAAGCAGATGCACGCCTGATACCACTAATCGAGGTCTTAAGCAAAGACTCCAGAGGTTGATTAGCAGAATCAGGTGTGTAGCTGCATGGTTGGAACGAATGCCTGCACCCTCACCAGGCCCTTCTGGATAAGGTTGCCCACCCCTGCTCTAACGAGTGAAAGAATAGGCCTCTATCATTTGGAATTGACTGTCGATGATAACATAACATGAATGGCGAGAACAGGCCGTTCAGCCCAACTAGGCTCGCCAGTTTCTTTGTACCATCGTGAATATATCACTTCAGATACTCAATGACTCAATGGTATCTAGCTTTAAGTCAAGTCTGCTCTTGAAAACTCCCAAGGTCTCTGCCTCAACAATATGGTCAGGCAAGCTGTTCCACACTGAAATTACTCTTTGGGTGAAGAAATATTTCCGAATATCAGTGCTAAATTTACCTTTAGTCAGCTTCCATTTGTGACCCCGAGTTCTGCTAACAACACTTGGTTGAAGGAATCCTACATAATTCACTTTGTTAATCCTTTAACATATTTAAAGACCTCAATCAAATCACCCCTTAGTCTCCTTTTCCTAAGACTAAAGAGATTAAGGATCTTCAGCCTTTTCTCATAGCTTTCATCTTTAATACCCGAATTAGCTTCGTGGCTCTTCTCTGAACTTTCTCTAAAGCCTCTATGTCTTTCTTAAAGTATGGTCCCCAGAACTGTACACAATACTCTAGATGTGGTCTGACGAATGTGTTGTACAAAAAGCATCACCTCCTTGGATTTGAACTCAATACTTTTGGCAATGTATCCCAGCATCCGATTGGCTTTTTTTTTAACAGCTACGGGCACAATGGCTAGAGCCTGTGAGGGTTTGGTCAACAATCACTCCCAGATCTTTCTCTTGTGGAGCACATTCCAGTTTAAAACCTCCCATGAAGTAATCCGTCTAATGTTTTTTTATTACCTACATGTACTACTTTACATTTAAGCTACATTAAATTTCATTTGCCACATTTCTGCCCAATTCTGAATTCTATCCAAATCATCCTGAATCACTTTAGTGGACTCTAAACTATTTGCCAAGCCCCCCAATTTAGTATCATCTGCAAATTTCACTAATCTGCTCTCAATATTCCTATCAAGGTCATTAATGTAGATGAGAACAGCAGGGGTCCCAACACCGATCCCTGGGGGACGCCACTCCCACCCTACCTAGCTCAGATGATATACCACTGACCACCACTCTTTGTGTTCTGTCCTGCAACCAGTTATGAATCCACTTCAGAATACCACCTGTAACTCCAATGGAGCTCATTTTAAAAAATTAGTCTCTTATGCGGTACTGTGTCAAATGCTTTCTGAAAATCCAAATATATGATGTCATAAGCCCTGCTCTTATCATAAGTCTTGGTGGCCTCTTCAAAAAATTCAGAAGGTTTGTCAGGCATGACCTTCCTTCTGAAAACCATGTTGGCTATCCCTCAAGATATTGTTACGTTCAAGAAATAAGTCCAGCTCATCTTTCATGATAGATTCCAATATTTTGCATGTTGCAAGTTAAACTGACTGGCCTGTAATTACCTGGCTCAGTCCGGTCCCCTTTTTATATATTGGTATTATATTGCCCTGTTTCCAATCATTTGGTATTTCTCCAGTTTCTAAAGACCGTCTAAAGATGGCAGATAGCGGCTTAAAGATGATCTCACTAACTTCCCTGAGCACTCTAGGATATAAGCCATCAGGACCCGCCGCCTTATCTGCCTTTAGTTGATGCAACTTGTCTAATCTGACGTTATCCTAACCTCAATTTCCGCTAAATAATCTTGAGCATTGGACATGCCCTCAATAAAGACCGCTCTAAGTGAAATTCTCAACAAAGTAACCGTTTAAGGTGTCCGCAATATCCTTATTATCATATAGCAGCGATCCATTTTTACTCTTTATGCACTTAACCTGCTCTTTGACTTTCCTTTTTCTGCTACAGTACTGAAAAAAGCGCTTAGGGTTAGTTTTGCCCCTCTGCAATTTGTCTTTCATACAGTCTTCTAGCATTCCTCAGCTCTTTTTTTTTGACCACAGCCCGCATTTTACAGAATTGGCCTTAGTAATCTCATTGTTATCCTCTATGTACATCTTATAAAGATTCCTCTTTTCCTCAAACTCCTACGAATAGCTGCTGTCATCCACTGAGGATTCTGCTTTTCAGCTTACTTTTGGACACCTTTGGAATGAATTTACATTGTGAATCAAGTAAAACCCCTTAAATCTTTCCCACATCTCATTTACAGACTCACAGTCCAGGAGTGTCTCCCATTTTGTTTCACTTAGATATGACCGCATCCTGTCAAAGTTTGCTCGCCTAAAATTAAAAATTTTTTGTTTTGGAGACACCTTTTTAACTTCCCATGAAACCTCAAAATTAATAGTAGAGTGATCACTTGTCCCAAGTGGCTCCAGTACCTCAACATTGCTAATTCTATCTGGGTCATTACAGAGCAGCAAATCTAAAATTGCCTTCTCTCTTGTAGGTTTATTAACATACTGCACCAAAAATTATCATTTATGACATCTAGAAATTCTTCCTCCCCCTACCCTGTCCTTTCACAATTTCCCAATCAATACCAGGATAATTTAAGTCTCCCATAATAATAGTCCCTCCTCCTCTACAAGCTTGCGTAATCCTCTTAAGGAGCATTTCATTGACTGTACTGTCCAAAGCTGGTGGTCGATAGCATACACCTATGTTTAAACCAGTCTCGTGTTTGCCAGTGAGCCTGACCCAGATATCTTCACAAGGCCGCGAATATTCAATTTCAGGAATTTCCTGCACATTTATGTTTTTCGTTCACATAGAGTGCTACACCCCCCTCCTCGCCTATTACATCTATCCTTCCTAAAGAGCTTATAACCTTCTACATTATATTCATCTCCATCCTCTTCACTAAGCCATGTCTCTGTAATCCCAACTATGTCATAGCCTTCACTAATCATCACGGCCTCAAGTTCTTGAAATTTATTTTTAATGCTTCTTGCATTTAGATAAAAAACATTTCAGGTTATCATGAACACTCTTCCCTTCGATTTCCCATCGCCTGCTGCTCAAAGCCCTCACCATGCTTTTTTTGCTTTAAAAATATATCATCAATAGTGCATGTAACGCTGTCAGCTTCCATCAGGGCAGTCTGCATTTCCCTCTGTGTAACACTCTCTAACCTCCCTGCCCCCCAAGTCCCTAGTTTAAATAACTCTCTGCTACCCTCAACATACGCTGACCCAGTGCAAAGGTACCCCTCGAGGTGTAGCCCATCCGGAACAGGTCACCCCTGTCCCAGAAGTAGTTCAGTGCCCCATAAACCTATACCCCTCTTTCCTACACCAGGTTAATTTCCCCACGTGTTAAACCTCCAGATAAAATTCTGCTTCCCTCTGCTTGCACGTGGTACGGTAGAATCCTGAGAACACTACCGTGGAGGATCTGCTCCTAAGCTTTTCAGCTAATTCAACAAATTTACTTTGCAGAACCTCAAACCTACCCTTACCTATGTCATTAGTCCCAACATGGACCATGACAACTGGATCCCTCCCCACTCTGGCCAGGAGCTTGTCCGCACGCTCAGGAGGTCTCCTACCTGGGCACCAGGCAGGCAACACACCGTCTGAGACTCCTTGTCGCCAACAGACTAAACTGTCTATTCCTCTAAGTATTGAGTCCCCCCACTATCAATAACTCTCTTTTTCTGAACCCCTGCTGCTCATCAGTCCCCCACTCTCAGGGTCAGGGGCCAGATTCGAGTTCCTGCAAGGGCAGATCGGTTGGACACCTCAACCACTGGAGGAGCTGTCGCTGTCTTCTGTGCACGCCCTTTCCTTTGCCAGATGTCCTACCGTCACCCAACTTTCTCTCCCTGCCTGCTCTGTGGTCCCCACACCACCCTGCTTTACGTACAATTTCTCCTAACGACATCTACTTAGTTCCTCTAGGAACTCTACTGATTCCTGAACTATGTCGTGCACGCCACTGGCCCTGAAGAACAAGGATCTTGCTCTCCAGATGCTCAATTAGCTGGCACCGGTGACAGACAAACCCACCCTGGAAATCTCTTTCCAAAAGTGATCATCCTGCAACAAATTAGTTTTTGGCCACATTTTGAACCCCCTACCTAATGACCTCGCTCACCCTAGATAACAAAAGAAAATTACTAATGTGGTCAGGAACCACAATTTATTAATTAATTAACCTGAGAAGCCCTAAGCAGCAGTCACCATCTAAAATAAGCCTCTTTAACAGGGGCTTAGTTTTTAGTGAACAGAAATGAAATACCAAATTGAGAAACTCTATCGATAATAAGCACTCCTAATAAGCCAACTTGAATTTATCTAGACCCGCTACTATTAATATACTAACCCAGAAGTCTCACAGGGCTTAGCTGAGAACCCAGATAAAAGACTGGCTATACTAGGAGAAACTGGACCAAAAAGCTTTCGCTTTAAATTCAAGGGTAACAACGACTAAAGTGACTGCTGTCCTATTGACTAAATACTAAATCTCAGATCCCCAGCCAAAAAGCAAACAGTAACTATCTAGCTAGCCAGCCCCAAATACAACCAAGAGTAACCGAGATAAGAGTTAAGCCTCGGTTCCCTTTAATTAAAACGGACCCGAATAAACAAGTTTTACTTCTGAAAAACACGGTATCTCCCCCAACAAGCTGTCGAGCACTCAAACAAGCAGTTAAACTTTAATCAGCTGATCAAGGCACTCGAAAATACAAAGATAACGTAATTTGCAATGTGTTTAATCAGAAGAGCCCTTCGATGATAATAAAATCACGAAAAAGACAAAAACCCCGGTTCGCGTTAATATTCAAGCTTGGAAATGCGTTTATCGCGGTAATGTGGTCAGGATAGAGAACGAAGGGGACTAAAAACCCGTGAACGTCAATATTTATTGGCTAGAAGACTGTATGAAAGGCAAGCGACCAAGTATGAAACCAAGCCAGATAGTTAGATATCCCGGTAATTTGATATATTCCTGGCGTTGAGCTTATAGTTTTAAAATCAGCTACAGAAAAAAGCAGGCGACAGTGTACCTCAGTCCTCAACTCTGACTTACTTTGTATATCACACAATTCACTAAGTTAGACAATTTTCCCGTTTAGTTTATTCTTTAAATTTAGCGTTTAAATTTATTTTTTTACCTTACTTCCCCGAGACTGAAACCCCTCAAAAAAAACCCCAAAAAACCCGTCTTTGTTTGACCAGATTAGCGACTTAATTTGGCTGTTTGCTCACCGAGTTGTTAAAGGGGGGAAAAAGGGGAAAAAGATGATGGAGGAAGATTCTCCCTCCCTAATGCGACAAAAGGTTATACCTCGGGAGCAAATTGTCTAATCTCTAATACTGTTTGAGCCTGAACACAATAACTCCGTTTAAACAAAGTAAAACTTCAGATTCGATCCCTTACGTCTTCCTCTGTCTCAACTCAAGCAGAATGAACACCAACGAACAGCGCTACAGCACAGCCAAGAGGTCAGCAACAGCCCAATATAATATGATGTCCCCCAATATATCGAGGGCATTGTCAAGATTGCGCAGTCGAGCGAGATCCCATGAGTTCTTGCCTTCTGAACGATTAAACTACATTTTGTCTTGCATGGACGAGCAAGAACATATGCGAGCAGTCCCGCCTTGCTTTTCAAGATGGTGTCCACTTCCGCACAGCTAGTTCAATGAAATTTGATGCAAACCCTAGTTGGCAGCCATGTTGGAAACGTGCGACAACTCACCAGTCGTTTAAAATACGATAGTGCTTCCCTCGTAAGACCTGGGTGTGAGACCCTCTGATCTTGAACATGCCCCCGGTCCAATGTGACCCAAAACCAGTGGACTCACGTGAAGATAGAGATTGAATTTGGCAGCATCAACGTGATCGTTGTGGGTCGGCCTAAACATGGCCTCGGCCAGCCAGCAATTCTCTTGAATTCCTTTCAGTGTTCTCTTTCCATGACAAACAAATCAAATGTTAAAGTGAAAGTTACGTTTTTGGTGGTGATGGGCAAAGATGGCATTAATAAAAATAGGCCTTACAGAAGCATAAGTCCGTAATCATTTACCGAAGTGACCAAGGCAAAACGATGTAGGTTACCAAAATAAATTCTCAACTAAATACCTGACTGGTGCAAGTACCTACCATGGGTCCTGAAAAAAAAACGCCCCGGTCAGAAAATACCAAGACGTAATTTTCTCGATGATACCCATTTCCACGTTGGTGACTATTTTGAACCACTACTAATCACGAAGGCTAACACTGTCAAACCTACAGCTTTAATCATGATAGGGACAGTATTTAAGTTCAAATCTCAAGTTTAATTTTCCCTGCGTATGGGCTATTGCACACATAGCCAATAGTTTGATTTCCTCTTTTTTTCTGGTATTTAACTCACAAAACGCGACCTAAAGTTTACCCTCAAGAAGAAGATAACACCGTAGATGGAACGGACTGAGGGACATATTAATGAAGAGGTGACGGCAATGAAGCATCTCATTTTGGCCGGTGGCACAAATGACTTTTTCGGGAACAAAAAGGAACATGCTGGAGAATTTGGATCCCATCAATTAATTATAAAGTTTTAATAATTCGTATGAAGTCATAATTCATTCTGTCATTCGTAATTCCTGACACGTAAATGATGAATAGGTTTTAATATGTAGGCTACACAGTGGCTATATTTTAGGCTGATTGACAGACACACATCAGTTTCCCATTAGCCCTACTCTTCGAAAGGGAGTAAATGCAATTGGAACTTCCCAGAATCCAGTCTTATCAGGCATCTGCAATGGGACATTTGTTAATCCAACAAATACTCACTGAAATAGCTTTGTGTGTTTATTTATTTATTTTTTTTAAAACTTCCTGATCTTTGGGTAGAAAAAAGGTCTTCCTAAGACGAATCAATTCTTGACGGGAATGTTTAATATTCATTGTTTATGGCCTGGAATCGTAATTTTACATTGAGCTGTTAATGAGGTTGATTGATATTCAGTCAACCAGTGACTTCAAACAGAATTCAATGAACCCAGAAGTGGGCAGAGCTGTTCGTCACTGGTGACGCATTGACCTAAGAAAATCTTGGTGTCTCCCCGTGGAGAGCAATTTGACTGGCTCATGTATCGGTGATTGACAACATGGTTTCTTAACCTAGAATGGGTCTTTCAAAGCTTTTTAAAACGCTCATTGCTATTTTCGCCTGGCGGTGTATTCAAGATGATCTATTTCATTAGCTGTGTATGTGTAATGAAGGCTTAGCATTCATTGGATTGTTTATTAACCGCATTTCGCACAAATGCAATCATTCAACCAGTAAATCGCTCTTTAATTCATTCTCTCGAGTTTTCAACCTTTCATATTTTGGAAAAAAAAAAAAACGCTCAAATGAGCGACGCTCCATCAGAATGTATAATAGCCAAAACAAATTCAGACGAAACGGGAAGACATTTAGCTCCCTCATTCAAGACAGGCGCACAGCTTAAATGGCGGCATGCATTCATGCTCACCTCATAATTACAAACTCATTACCGCGTCTCTGTCGCGACGTTCCAGTTTGGAGCATCTTTTCAATGCCTGACATTTCTCCTCCATTAAACCCTGTGATAGCATCTCCCATTAACAACACCCTATACAGACATACAAATATAATCAAGGAAATGTGTTCAAACACTCGACTGTGATTACTGAAACTGTCGTGACTGAGCATTTTGGAGTTAGGCGTTTCTTGGCAGGGCTTCTATGGTCTTTCTGCGCCACTACAAATGCCAAACACAAAGCCGACTGAAAGCCATTGTCCCCAAGCAGAGAGATATCGCTGGGTCTGCGCTCTGATGTGGGACCACGTCCTCATTGTGACATAAACTTGAGCAAAGCCATTTCCTGTTCTCCCAACTTTCGCATCGGTAATTCGCCAAGTAGCAATGTTTATGCAGCAAACTTTAAATTACGTATTTTGCAACCATCCTTTGTTCGCTACTAAAACCAAATCAAATCAATCTAAAATATTTTTTCAGTCTTTATTGAGATTTACTGGACTGAAATCTGATTTAATATTTTCATATGTGCCAAAGGGGTATGAAAATATCACTTGTAAAGCTAAAAATTATTCAAGTCAATGTTCTCTGTAAAAGGTTTAAAAATTGTTACAAGAATAGAATGCATTTTTTGCTGCATTATAAACTCCAGGTTGTCCGATGCCATTACAAATCGAGTTCCTCTTGGGCAAGAGTGTGTGCAGTAGAACCGACAGGTGTTTTTTTTCTTTCTGCGGTGTTTTTGGCGATTCCCCGAGGGGGGACATGGCTGAGAGTGCAGCTTGAGAACTCAGGCTGCAAGACACCTGAAATTGGTCTTGAGAAAAGGGCAAAATGGGCTGGCCAACTAAAACCTGTGACTCTTTAATTGCACGTCACAGTTCCTATCCTTCAGCCTTTAAGGCATCCGGTACACAGAACTGCAAGAAATTGCTGAGGGAAGGTGGTAACCTGTTTTCACATTGCCTCCATGTCCGCTGATGGTACTCAATGTCATCCTGGTTTAGTGTGTGTGTGTGTGTGTGTGTGTGTGTGTGCGTGTTGTGTGTGTGTTTGGTTTACATAGTCCCAGCCTAACCTTGCTATTGTTCAGATTTCCATATTTTGGTCACACATCACACAGTATTTACGTTAGCTTTCAGAGAGCATGCACTAGAGCCTTTATAAATATAACACAGTCTCTTTAGAAAATCTGTTGAAAGCAATTGCAGTGTTTTACAGAGGATGACTGCACAGTCAATGCAAATTTTGTTCATTGACGTTGCACATCCAACATTACTGAACTATACTGTGAGCACATAATGTCGAAGAGATTCTCTGTACATTGCAGGAAGAATGTATTTACTCTAAGTGAAGTTTGATTCTTGTTTGAAGGGAGCAGCTCAGCGCATTGATGGTAATTTGGCCATTTTGGGTGGTGAACGAGCTTCATAAAGCATTTTCACCACAAGAAATGCAATGTTTATGGACTCTCTATATCAGGTATCAAACACTCATTTCCAGTCAGGGCCAAAAAGACGCTGAATCCTCTCCCAGTGTGCACTGGGTGCTAGGAGGGGCAAGTCTCGAATCCATGGCTGGTTTTGTTTCACTGCGTAATTCCACAAGATAATGGTCTGTTATGAGATAAAAGCTCCTGAAACAACCAGAGAAGAGCCGGTAATCTATACTCCCTTGTCATGTACGTGAACATGTTTGTGACTTACAGTGTAGTCTGTAAGTAATAGCACTGTCAAACTGTAAAAAGAGTTTCAATTCTCACTTGGTTCTAGAATATGATTGTAGATATTTGCAAATTAAAGCTACAAGTCTCTACTTCAGTGGTGACTGTTTACAAATCCAGTGCTCTGGAATACAATGCAAAAATCGAAGAAAAAAAAAGAAAAATCCCTTTTCAAGAGCTAACGGGCTGCACTGTTTGAAAAAAAGATTTGGTGATTTGAACTTATGTTTATAATGTTGTTTATAATGTGTATAATTCATGTATGCATTTTTTTTTTAAAGATCAATAAGTATTTGGACGGCCACAATGTGTGAAAATGACTGAAGTTCCACAGGCAGCTGCCCAATATGGCCGCAAACGAACTTAAAATTTAACTTGCGGGTTAAGACCAAAAAGAAAAAAAAAAGCTGGAAAAAAATTCTATAGAACTTGTCCTTATACTTACAAACTGCACTATGAATTCCACCAGCATGTTCAAAGAAAATTTGATGCCTGAAATAATTTTGTGACTCGCAGAAAAAAAAAAAAGAAATATGTGAAACAGGCTGGTGGGATTGGTTTACCCTGTGACCACAATCCATGATTGGTTTCAGACTGACGTGTGATCGAGCACAGGTGACCAATGGTGGTGGAGAACTTTCCTCAGGAATCCGAGTGCTGGAGGAACTAACATCGAGGACTCGTGGAAGATGATGGATTTTGTCTCGGCCGGGATAAAGGCAGCTTTGAATGATGTTACTTCTTTAACATTGAAGGAGACATCAGTTAAATCTGTGCTTATCCTTGCTAGCAACTCAATGGACCAGCGCTGCTTCAATTTCCCATGGGGAGCATCGGCTAACATCCACAGGCCCATCTGTTAGATGGAGCTCCACTTCGACACACAACGTGATCACTGCCGGGGGGCTCGGCACTAGGTATCATCATTCCATTTTTTTTTCCCTCCAAATGTCGCAACGTCAAGCTGAATTATTTGTGGTCATACATCTTGTTCTGGTGCATTCGTTTCATGATTTTATTAAGGTAAAGAAAAACATTCCACTTGCGGAAAGGTTTTATATAAAAGAAGTAATCAATGTCGGATGTGGAAGGATTAATCATTATTGATTTCATGGCTGTAAAAGTATATTTTTCTATGTTCTCTGAAAGTTGTTGTTTTCGCCCACATCTACTGTATACCAGTATACAGCCCTTGGCGAATAATAATGTAAGGCATACTGCTTTCATATAATCTCTTTTTTAATAATGAAATGGCCTTTAAACAAAAATGTAATAACCTTTCCTCAGAGAAGAAAAAAAAATTATCAGCCTCTGCTCATTTCTGCGTTCACTCAGGGGAAAAAAAAAAGCAATGTAACCCTGTCCAGAAAAACAAGATGGCAACGCAGGCGGAATATTACATTTGTTTAACAGTGTTTACGACCGCGGAATCACGATTCTGTTCGCTGCGTCTCGGTGCCCTGCGTGTCTCCACGTTAGAAAGCTCTTTAATCCACCGGAATATTGCTTTTGCGGCGACACACTGCAGGTGTGCAAACAGCGAACAGCGTGTACTGAGAGACAGCTTGGCATCAGATGCAGCAGGTCAGTGGGTATAGGTAGGATAGCAGATTTTTGAAACTTTTCCCAGATTACTCACTCACACACACACACACACGCACACACACAGACCTACACTCAAAGTCACTTCAAAAGTGGGAAGGCACTTGTTGAAGCTCAACCGAGCAACCATGCAAGCATAGTCAAGCGAAGACACATTTCCAATTCAGAGGTCAAAGATGGAAGAGCACGTTACTGAGGTGCCTTTCCCACACACAAACACACACATATCAGACACACACACGAGCGCATGCTCACATACACATGCACACACTCTATCTCTCTCACACACACACACACACACACACACGCACAAACAAACACACATGCGCACGTGCGCACACACACACACATGCACAAACAAACACACATGCGCACGCGCACACACACACACACACACACACGCACAAACAAACACACATGCGCACACACACACACACACACACACACACACACACACAAACTTAGACATTGCATAGGTTGTCCTTGTTAAAGCACCTTGTTAAACAGCAGTTGCAGATCTGTTAGTTGGACGGCGGGTGTTAATGTCCTAGATTGAGATGAAAGTCAGATCGTAAATACCCATTTGCAACACGCCGAGAGCCTTAATTAGGTCAGGTGGAGTCTATTTCTGGAGTGGCTCAGGGTCTCTGAGTAATAGCTTAGACAAACCTGTGCTCGTATTGTACCTGCTTCGACAAGCTAAGCTGAAAAAACGTTCTGAGCATCAGTGTCGTGTTTTAGGATGAAACATCCCAAAGCACCAGCAATTGTACAGTCATCAACAAAACTCATGATTAATCATTACTGTACTTGCACTGTGGAAACTATTGAGCAGTTCACCTGTTTTGAATACACCTGTTTTTAAATGTGTGTATTGCATGAAGATTATGTATTGAAAGCACCCTCTCAAAGATACAATTTTACTGCAGTTTCCTATTTTTGATTTCATTTTAACCCAGAATCGTCCGGTAGGATTATTACATTATCAAGTTACAGTTCAGGCCTTGTAGCCAGAGGTTTGACAAGTCAGAACACTGACTACGCTGCTATTATAGACGTGTTTGGAAGCTAGCTAATAACTTGAATCCATAAGCAACGGAGCGCGTTTGCTCAACTTTCGCTTTGAGAGCATTTACGACCGTTCATATAAAATACAAAACAGTCAAACTGATTAATGGACAAATTAAAACTTATTAAAGAAGCAAAGAAATAGTCTGAGAACTGAGCTGGAGACCCAAGTGGGTATACTTCTAACTTACAGTGCTTCAGTCATCAAACAGAGGAACCTGAATGCAATGCGGAGGGGCATGAACTAGAATTACTGCATTAGCCACATAACTGAATCATGTAAAATCCAGAATCCAGAGCCGTCACAATTCTAGGACATGGACTGAATGAACTAAAGGAGTGTGGTTAACCAGCAAACTTTGTGACTGCTCTGCGAAATCCCCCCGATCCCAGTTCAAGGGTCGTCAGTTTGGAAGAGTCCAGTGTGGCAGTTCCCTTCAAACCCCTGTAATTAAAGTAATTCTGGTTCATTAAATATTACCTCATTAAGTGAGTAGTATATTATGTTTATACACTTTATAAGGCCCTGATAAATCCATCTAATGTGCAAATAAATAAATAATGAACATTAATGCTTTGGCACAGGATCAGGTTCAGTTAAAAGTTTTTTGTGAGTTTGAGAGCTTATCCTAAATCTCCTATTAAAGTATTTCAGTGAAAACTTGAAAAACCTGAAATTGACTTGCTGGAAACTGGAAGAATTAAAGTATCTTGATGGAAGCTTAATTGTCTTGAGTTAGCTGAGACTACAGGTTGAGTCCTCCGACTCTCTCTTACCAGTTTACAGCACTGCCGCCATGGAAATGCAGAGAATATGTTAATATATTTTAGAGTTTTATTGGCGTGAATTGGAGTCAGCGGGGTTGTTGATGTATATGTAAACATTTATGGAACCTATTTTTGTCACGAGAAATGTGTTTGCTTGCAAAAACTGACTTTAACTGACTTTCCATCTGTAAGTTGTTAGACATTGTCCCTTTGTCTCCCCCAATCAGCACGCAACACATTAACCCCCTCAACCTGCGCGCACACACACGCGCACGCATACCCACACACACATGCACACACGCGCGCACACACACACACACACACACACACACAGAATTACTGGTCACTGTATCAAAGATACATAATGGTGCAGTTCACCCTGGGATACCAATAATTCCAGGCCGGAACAGCTTTAATTGCTGGGCTTGATTTTCTTAATCGGTTTGAATTATAGTGCTGCTCTGTGGGTGAATGTTATTATAACACCTGTCGCACGGGAAAATCCAAAACATGGGTTTCGCAAATGAGTTTATAAGTGCTGAAAGGGCTTTATTTATTGAGCATTGCCTTATGGCTGTTTTCCAACACAAACACTCAGTGCTTGTCAGTCATCCTGCCCTCGTAAACATGGTTCCAAGCAGACCAATCAAAGGGTGGGGGGGCAGACACGAGGGCCTCCCCCAGCAAACTGCCAAACTGCATGAAAGTTTCCCCACCAAACTTCACAGCTCCCCAGTTTGTGGCAGTTCCTCAGGCTCTCAGCTTCAGTTCAGTCAAGCAACTCACATAAACACATTATGACGATACAATGAAGTCTATAAACAGAATTATGGTGGGGGTGTCAAGGTTCTGATCTGATCATGCCCTGTGCGCGTATGTCTGAGCGACCCGAGAGAACCAGGGAACAGCGACAGGGATCTTACCCGACCCCAGGACCTATAACCAGGGCCTGCAGGTGGAAGCTGGGGTAAAGGCGGGATTAAAATCGCAGCAGGAGCGTAGCCATGAGCAGCAGCAGGATAGCGGGGCCGAGGGTGAATACGTGCTTCGCTGGTTTAAATACGCCGCTATATTGAGGTGGAACGCAGTTGTGACGACTGACCTGAACAATGTAGGTTGTGTGATAGCAATGCGACTCAAGCTACCAGCCTGAACTTGTTCACAAGTTCACTTCACTTTTGCGTTTGGTGGAGACCGCTGGTTTGCGGCAGATTTGACCTCAGACAGGTATTAGAGAGTAGATTCCAGGGGATTTGCACCACTTCAGACACCGGTGAGATGCTCGACTTGTCAAGTTAGGTAAACAGAACAGCAGTAACCTTCTGTCCACCAGGAAAATGTGATAATTAAAGCCAGTAACTTTGCATTACATTGGAATTATCACACTACTTTGACCTGACATCTAGCTTTCATATAAATCCACCTCAGGCCAGACAGCTGAACAAATCTTACCGTGGTTAGTGAGGTTTTGAGCGATCAACCTTCCAGGTCACAGCCAAGCACTTCAGCCACAAGGCTGCAGGACCCCCCTACATACCATATATCCCAGGTCTGATTCGTCCATAGTGTGTACAACGCCTTTCTTCTCAAGAGAACATTGGTTCTCACATCAGGGGGCCCCTCTATGATTGCTGGAGATGGAATATCCAGAAATTGCACGTTCACAAAATCTAATTTCTCCCCAGCATAGCAATAAATAATGAGGACTATTCAAACACTTCGTCCTGGGCCCAGGAAATTAGTTGTTTTTTTGTTTTTTTTTTTAAGGGGAGGGGGGGGTGGTTTCCCTGATATATATTGTCTTCGGCCAGATGATTCATGGCTGCTCCTGTCCACTCAATTATTTTGCTTCAGTCTCTTAGATTAGCTAATTAGTGCAATTCTTCAACCTGATAGAGCCAATTAGCCAATAGTTTTCAATCAAGTCCTTGATAAGTCCAATCACAGGATGCTGCACTGTTTTACGATGGGATTGGAGTCAAACACCCTTGCAACAGGCTAGCAGACAAACAGGCGTGTCTTTTACAAAGACTGCAGTTCGTTTAACCCAGCACTCCCCGGGATCAACTGCAGGGTAAATTCTTTGGCGGAGTTCATTCCGTTCCTAGCAGCTGCTAGCTGACCAATTCTCTCTAAGAGTCAGTCTGTCCGCATGCTTTCTGAAGGGAGAGAGAAAGCTATTAGTTGCACGGCTAACCCAACTGCCTGCACCCTCCTTCACTTTTATTGGTGTCAGGTGACATTTGCCAGGAGATATTCTCACTGCTCAAAGCAGTAATATCAGCACTCAATCTGCTGGTCTAACTCTAACTCAGGTGGTCTAAATGGTGGATATGCATCAGGCCAGATGTAAAGAGGGATCATTACGCCGTGTTATATAAATGAAAACAAACCTACACTCCAGGAACTCTTTTATTAATATCTTTGTTTTTCTGATTCCTAATGAGTGCATTGAGAAGCAAGACATTGCAAAATATTTTCCTTTTGTGGCTGAAACTACTTTAAATCAAAACTGTTCAAAGGAGTTTTACTTGTGCCAAAGCTAGTTTGAAAACTTGCATTAAAAATAACAGGGTCAATGAATTAATTCCTCTCTCTACAACATCGTTCATCAGGGTGAGGTCTTACATACGTGTCATTTGGATATTCATCCCTCGCTCTCTCTCTCCATGTTCTCTCTCTCACAGCTCTCTCCCTTTGATCACCCTCTTTCTCTCTCAAAATTCAACCCTTGCCCACTGCACTCTTTCACCCTTCGTCTTTCAATTTCTCCCTCACTCTATTGTTTTCTCTCTCTCAGTCATTCTCTCTTACAGTCCCCCACTGTGCTCTCCCCCTCTCCCCTTGCTCACCCTGTTGGAACCTGTATCTCTGTCCTTTTGGTGTAAACACGCTTCAGTATTCCCAGAGCGCTCTTCCCTGGGACCGGGTTTCAAGTCCCTCCGCTGTCAGATTGCAGCCTTACACAGCAGACCTCCCTCAACCCTTCTTTCATCTCTCAGCGGAGAAATGAAATAAATCCTCTGCGTTTCTTCGGAAATTACACTTTTCTTTTCACTGCGGCGACGCAGCGCGAACATCAATACAGAGCCAGCACAGCGCGTTCTCACATTTCGGGAGAAGCCGGACTCGTGTGAATGGATAGGACCACCCAGGGCCGCTGTCAATGAGACGTTTTAGTAGTTTACCACGCAATTATCTCTTAAGGCTCCCATCTAATTGGGATCTGAATTTAATGATGACCAGTTGGGGGAAAAAACCCAGAGTATCTGAAAACAACCCCCGAGCGGGGACTTCGTTAGTTCCGTTTCCAGAGACAACACGAAAAGCGGATTGCGAGTGATATATGCGACCAATCAAAGAGACATTTCCCCCCGCTTTTGTTTTCTCGCGCAAAAGAAGGCCCTCGGTGCTTTTTAAATTGGTCCGTTTTGGCAGTCATTGGACAGCTCATTCCAAATTAATGAAGACGATACATAACCCCCAAGACAAAACAGACTTATTTTACGAACTTAAAGGCCTCTCACAAACCCATATAACAAAGGAGTGCGTCTGTCTTGTGGACCCGCTGTTTGTTCTCTTCTTGTTAAGTTTGGCAGTCTGCAAAAAGTTCGAACAATTACCAGAAGCGTACTGACTGTCCGATGCAGTTTGTCACATCAGATACATTGTCACAGAGGACTGAAAAGCCGGGATAAGCCGTTTGAATAACACAGCAACAGGAACAGTGTTTTGGTCAAGAGAGCGAATGAGTCAAATGCAGCCTATGCACAGAAGTGCTGCGCCACGAGCACCAACAGGCATATTACCCAATGACGATGCTCTATTTAAGGTGGAGAAGCGGGGTACCATCGGGTGTTGGCTAATCAAATTCCTCCGGAAATTCGCTCGACACACCCCTGATGCTGGATTTCTAATAATGATGCTCTTTCTCTTACAGGTGACCATCAATACAGTTACAATCATCTGGAACTCAGCCATACACCTAAAATAGGTAAGGCCGTTTATATGAATGATGAAGTATTTATTTTTTTTTTTTTATTAAGGGGTTCTAGATTGAAATACCTGCTCTTGCACCTCCTTGTGTGGAGAACAGTTTCGGCCAATAAGCTTGAGAGGACTGTAGCTGTACTAGGGCTGGAAGTTCCATTGGACAGCTCGCCAAAAGGATCACCCAATCAGACGGAGCAGAGCAGAGAACTCCGGTCATATTGCTTACTACCAGTTTCCATGGCAATTTTAGCATTTGACTTTTCCTGTACCAGCTGGATCACTTGGCACACTATTGGAACTGTATAGACCATCCAATTAGTTTCTCAGAGTATTTGATTGTGTGATATAATAATCCCTGATATAAGGGGTGTGTGAGTATGAACAATGTTTCATCTAAGTGACAGACAACGCACCTCTGAATTATTTAACGCAACCCAAGGAACATTAATTTCCTGTTTGACTGCTGTTCTCCACGCACCTCACAAACCCAAAGCATTGATAAGCTGATTAAGGGTGAAATGACATTTTACATTTCATAGATTTATTCAAATTCTGCTGACGCAGGCTGCCTTGCTAGACGAGTGGGATATTCTCAAGAAATCGCAAAGACCGCTAAAAACAGAGAATGCGTAAATAATTCACTAATAGTTTAATAGCTGAAACACTTGGTCTTAATTTGCTTTCTGTATAAGCACACACACACACACACACACACACACACACAAAACTGAGGTTCAAAAAGTTTTGAATCAAATAAAAATTTGTCATGCATGTCCTTTTCCAGTGGTTTTCTTTCATATCATGTATGACCTTTCAAAATTGGAAAGAAAGAAAAACTTCCCACATTTTTTCATTAATCTTGTATCTGAAGGTCAGTGTATTTGTGTTATATTTTCAGGACACACTGTAAGAGGCCACATGTGAATGACTTATGACGAGAACAAACTATTTTGCGGAAAGAAAATGAAAAACCAGGCCTGTAAATTGTGGCGAGCGAACAAAATTAAAAACAAGAAACAAGTAAATAAATAAACATACAAATGCGCCATAAACATATCTCACCGACTGGCTCCCGTTTTTTTTGTAAAAGCTTCAACTGCTTGTGAAACTTTCCACTCCGGTATTCAAACGTGACTTGTCCTTAAAACCAAAAATGATTGATTTGTTTTGTTTTATTTAAGTGTATGACTACTGAATGGTCACACCATTGGCCAGGACTTCATGAGCTAATCTGGTTTTTGTGCTTGTCCATCTTCATTAATCTAATCGGAGGTAATTGACCTCAAACCCAGTAAAAGCTATGCTTCTTTCGCCGATCTCTTCTGTAATTTTCACGCCCAAGTCGGACGAGGTCCAGCAGCTGTGCGCTCGAGTTTTCCGCGCTGTCATTCTGAATCTAAAGCCAGACGGCTTGGAGTCCTTCGCGTCGCGCAGTGTCCTTCCCCAGCTGACTTCTAAAGCAGTCCCTCGACAACCCTGTCCCTAATGAAGCCTTCATCTTGCCGCAGCCAAAATTGTTTACTGCTTACATGCAAATTGTTTTTCTCACCGTCATTTTATGATACGAGCGCAAGTAAATACAGATTTGTGCGTGATTAATGAGCTTATTATTTATCGGGGTCAACACAGTCAACATCGTCGCAGATTTAAAACTGCAGCGGGTGCCGAGTATTTTCAAAGGCAGTTGATTAAGCACAGTCCCACACTAAATTTACCCTTGGAGTGCTGAAATAAATTGGAAAGAATTGTAAATTTAAATATTTTCAGCTGTTGAAAAACCTATCATGTGGCGACTTGTTTAAAAGAGCTCCCGCGGGAGCTCTTTTAAACAAGTCACCATATGATAGGTTTTCAATAGCTTTGATTTTGATATCTTATATCATTGAGTGACCTTAGTCGTGTATAGCGCTCTAAGGGTTAAATACTCCACTTCAAACTCAATTTAGTCTTGGCCCAGGCTAATTCTGCGTCGGCGAGACTGTTCCGTCGGGTTTGTCAGTAGTATCTTTGACAATGCAATCTATCTCATCCATTCGACCTCTGTGATGTACGCCACATAGGTTATGCCCCAAAAATGCGAGACCGGAGACTTTAGGAAGTGTTTGCTGCATCCCTCGGACTTCAGTGCTTTGGTTGTCCGAGTTAATGGTTTCCTCTCCCTGTTCACCCCCCAACCCAGAGAAAAAACGGATGAACAACATCCTGACCTCGCAGACCGAGCCGTATGACCTGTCCTTCTCCCGATCCTACCAGAACCTCTCCCATCTGCCGCCCTCTTACGAGGTCACCCTGAAGCCAGACCTGAGTAAGTACTCTCTCCTGGATACATACTCTCCCAAATGCTTAAGTATGTACAGTACCCTCTCAGACCTGAATAAGTACTCTTTCCAGAGCTTTGGTTCCTATCTTTCCCACGTCTGAATACACACTTTTCCAGTAGCATGAGTATATACAGTACCCTTCTCAGACCTGAGTAAGTACTCTCTACTGGATACATACTCTTCCAAAGGCTTAAGTATGTACAGTACCCTTCTCAGACCTGAGTAAGTACTCTTTCAAGAGCTTTAGTGACTATCTTTCCCACGTCTGAATACATACTTTTCCAGTAGCATGAGTATATACAGTACCCTTCTCAGACCTGAGTAGGTACTCTCTCTCCAGAGCTTAAGTGCAGTACCCACCCTGCTCCTACCTGGATAAATACTCCCTCAAGAACTTAAACACGAACAGTATCCTAGTCATATCTGAGGAAATGCATTGTCCGTCTGAAGAGCTTAATCCCTTTCATAAGTGAGTAATTACTCCCTCAAGTACTAAAGTTCCTATCCTTCAAATGCCAGACAAAGTCAGTCTCTCCAGAGCTTAAGTTCCCATCCTTCATAGACTTGATTCTTGATTGAATACACACTCTTGAGCTGAACTACCTATTCTGCCCAGACCTCAGTAAGCAGATCCTCTCTTGAGAGCGTGTAAGTACACACAGGCTTCACGTTTTTTGCTCTGCATTGCCTGGTTAGCCATGTGCAGTGAGCACGTCTCCACACACATCGTGGGATATGAATGTCTGAGCGTACGATACTGAGGAGACAGTGGGAGACAGGGAATGCTGGGGTTACCATGGTTTTACGACCCCCCCAATCATCATTCTGCATCTGTACCTGGCCACACCCACTGCCCCCTTCCACTGTTACAATTTGAATTTCCCTCCAAAACCCCCTGCAGCTCATTCATTGGTTTTCCCCTCCATTCATGTTTCTGTGTCCAATCAAATGTGAATTTTACTGTAAAGAACATCCCACTTTGTTCTGTTATAAATCTGTAATAGCCCATTCTAGGGGTCTCTTCTCTCCTCTGGTACCAAGCAGAGGGCCACAGACTTCAGCAGCTGGTTTTTGTTTATATCAGTTGTTCAATTACTTGCTCATAATTTCGCCAGGAAAAGAAATTTGATAAAAGACTGTCGGCTGTGATCACTCAGTTCCGTGACACTGATCGGGGATCGGGGGGGATTACAGTGGGTGAGAGGCAGGGTTAGATCACCAATCACAGACCTCATGCACCACTCAGTCACAGACTGATGCCTACGGGCAATTTAGAGTCTCCCGCTAGCTTGACGTGTGCGTCATCGAACTATGGAGGAAAAACTGGAGCACCTGAAGGAAACGCTTGCAAACACAGGGAGAACATGCAAACTCCACACAAAAAGGCCCCAGGCCGGATTCGAACCCACGACCTTCTTATTGATATTTAAAATCCACTTCCATTTGCCTGCACATTACCCCCATAATTGACCTCATCCAGGTTCTGTGACTCATTCTGCATGATTCATAGGGAAATAAATGATATATAATGATGTTCTCAGTTAAATCAACTCTTACAGGGTCTAATTCAAACTCACTCTAGCAACAGTAAAAGATTTCCCCAAGGTGACCTGAGCTAGGTAATGTCTAGACCATCTGCAGAAGAATTTTCCGGAGTGTGTGATGTAGACATGATTGACTATCGGATGTCCCTAATTCCTTCAGCTTCGCATCTGCAAAGCCCCAACTGTCATCAACGAACTTCACAATGTCCTTTCTGAAACGGATGTTATAACATTTCATTTGATATAATAGTTGATTTAACCTGGAAAATTTAACTGTGTATGCTCAGCTGACTGGCTCTGAGTGCCACAGCATTTTATTCATTTATCTTACACTCATTCAGAGTCACTTACAACTGTTAAATGCTTCATAAATGCATGACCTGGCCAAATGTATGTGGACAGGCCCTGGTTTGGGGCTGTTTCTTTGACTCTCGGCTAGACCTTAGTTCTACTGTGGCAAAATCTGTTATTGCTTATGAAATGGTGATTCCGCACTTCCGAAAGTTTGCATAACATTCTATTTCTGTTTCAGTATGACTACGATTCCCTCCGCACTCTCAGTGTCACTTACCATAATAATGGGTTTTGAATACAGTCTTATTTTAGAACTGCATGTAGGTTAATCCTCTCGCTCGGCATGGGAAAAACGATGGTATCTTGCCATTCCCATCCTATCTCAAGGAACGTTATTCCAAAATCCTGACCCCCCCATACAAACCCCCTCCATCCCCACGCCTCAAAAATATTGCTTCGCTGTCGACGCTTCATCGGGTCGGATTTGTACGATTTCCGGTCTCGTGGGGTCCTCTCTGTACGCGATCAATGGCGGTCAGAGATGGATATGCGGGGTATTGAATTTAATCAGAGTGAGTAGAGGCCTTTGGTTAATTACCTGCCAGTACGCAGCCTTCTGCATCTCGTAACTCACTCCCATTCGCACATCAGAACCATAGACGTTTTCAAATCTAGTGTATTTCAGACTCAAGTCATCAGTAATGCAGTCACTGATGACTGTAACAGGTGCCGACAGTCTATGGAAGACAGATCTTGCAACAAAAATGACAAATTAATCTCAATGACATATTCATCCCTAATATTTAGGCTTGAAATTGATTTTGAAGAACTCCATTTGTAACCTAAAACAAATTATTATATGATGTAAGGATTCGCTCTCTCCTGATTGGCCAAGGCGAGCTCCGCCGGTCAACGTAAAGAGTGATATTCACCGCAGGAAAGTGTGCGAGAGGTGAATATAACAATCCGATAACCTCAAGCTAAAAATAGATTAGGCTTCCCTACAGGAGATCCTGAGAGTCTGTATTTTGTGTTGCTTCATCCCTGTGAGGAGCTTTACGTTAGAGTTGTCGCCCTTCTCTTATTTTATATTTTCAAGTAAGGTCGTATAATAAAACAGTTGTTGACTTCAGTTATCGGTGAATCCAATGATTTATCTACCTCCAAGGTGGATAAAGCATTGGATTCACCTCAACTGAAGTCAATAATTGCATAATATTCCCTTATTTTGAATGATTATAATACTTTGCAATCGAGGTTAGAAAAAGCAAACTTAAGCTTAAGCAAACAGTAAATGCAGACATGGCTATAGTTTCTACGTGGGAGGAAAAAATAAGATTTTAAGTCTGATTAAGAAATTTTAAGACTGAAGCAAACATAAACATTTACCTTTTTTGTCACGGAATATCAGGAGAGATTCAGCCAATTCGGAGCCCATTCCAACTGCTCATTTTTCACGGTCTCCAAACATTTTCCCTCAATTTTTATAACTCTTAACTTCAACCATTGACAAGACAAGAAACAAGAGTTGTCAGAAGACAACACAGCTTGCCGGAAAACTTTAACCTTCCTGTCCACGGACGCGGACGCTGACGCAGAGGGTATGGCAATAGCTCTCTGAGGACATTCGTCCCGGCGACCTAAACAGTAGTACAAAAAAAAAAATCAAAGAAAGTGAATAAGTCAAATGGAGTGGCCTTGTTCCATCAAACGTCATTTTTCAGCGTCCGTTAAAGGCCGGTATGGGCGTGGCAGTTGTGTGGCAGCTGGGCGAAGAGCTGATTCGCAGGTCAATCCTTCTGCATCACAAATCATGGAAAAATTCCTCCGCAAGGAATGGTCTCAGCATTCCCTGCTTCCATTATCCCAGGGAAATCTGTCATTCCTCCCCCCCAACCCGACTCATTTAATGGATCAGAATCCATTTAATCAGTGATGACTGACCCTGTTCCTGAAGATCCATCATCCTGTTGTTATTCACTCCAACCCTAACAAAGCTCACCTCATTCACCAGCCACAGATCCAGTCCAGCTGATTATTAGCAGGATCAGGTGTGGCAGATTAGTGTTGGAGAGAAAGGCTACAGGATGGTAGATCGCCAGGAACAGGGTTGATCACCACTGCTCTACATGTTGGCGAATATTCTGATCGATTTCTGGGTCGGCCGCGAAAGAAGAAACGAAAGAAAGAAAAATAAGTGTGCGAAACGATTCCCAGGCCGCCGCCAAGCTCGCCGTACACGAGCCGCGTGTCCTTGAGATGACAAAAACTCGGCGCTGCGGAATTACTGTTGACGACGATTTGTCAGCCACGGGCTCGCCGTCGCCATCTGGTTGACGGAGGACAGAAGAACCGTTTATAACGACGAGCGCAATATTCCAGCTGTCACAGCTGCCTGCTCCTGTCACCTTTATTTTCCGTCGCTGAGAAATCGCGCGCACTGCCTCGCATTTACAATGAACGGCAGCTGTGCCAGTTTGTGTCGCGCGGAGTCTGCAGGAAATCTCTGAGATGACAACTTTGTTCACAGCAAGAAGAAGAAGTAGAGGAAGATTATTTCATAGATGCATATATCCAAACGGACTTACAGTTGATCAGACTAAGTGGGGGGTCAATTCTCCTGTCGTAATGCAGGATTTGGGATCCTTGCTTAAGGAGCCAACTGCTGTACCTATCCTGATGTACCAAGTTTGGGAATCCCACCCCACCATCTTTACCGCCGAGGGACAGGCTGCCCCAGTACTATCCCAACATGAAGGTGGCTGTACAATTACTATGACCGTGTCTCAAACTCCCTCTCGGCCTGAATGGACTGGGTCCCTCAAACAGACATCTTGTCATCAGTCGTCCCATATACAGGGAATTCTGGGAACAGGTCAGTTTGTCTCGCTGTGGTAGAGATGTATGCCTCGCTTACTTGGTTATACTTTATGGCATTATGTAGATGTTAGGACTCTGGGCGGGCCAACAGTACTTGAATGACTGCTTAACTGCCAAATCAATGCTGAGAGACCGTACTGTAAATGGAGAGTCCAGAAATACCCCGCTCATCGACCTATCGTCTCGTGCGGGTTCTGCAGTGCTCCTGAGACGATGCAGCGGGAGTCCGCAGGTTTGCCTGGCGCTCTATAAGGATGTGCCGCCCCAGGGCTCCTGGACAAGTAGCCAGTCTGTTAATCTGCCCTGGTCTCTCTCTCTCTCTCTCTCTCTCTCTCTCTCTCATAAACCTTATCAGAAGTAGGAAATGACCCAAGTTAAAATGCCAGTGCTGATACAGGCACCACTTAAAACACAGCTTTCATCAAACACCGGATACAGCCAGTCACTGCATGACAGGCCGGAAAAAATGTTTGATTTCATACATTTTCAAAATACAGTTAATAATGATATGATGGCTTTGTTTTCTGTCCCTCTATCTCTCTCTCCTCCTCTCTCATTCTATCTTTCATGCTCACGCTCATTTTTGCTCACTCACACTCTCATTTTCTCTGCTTTTCTCCCTCTCGCTTACACTGTATGTCTCTCGCCCTCTCTCGCTCACTCTTTCTCTCTCTCTCCCTCTCTCACTTATACTGTATGTCTCCTCTCTCTCTCTCTCTCTCTCACACTCTGTTCCTCTCTCTGTAACTGTGATGTAAAATGCAGCACCAGTGCAGCTGAACACGCCGCAGAAAAAACCCATCACAAAGGATTTGAAGGTTACTCATGAATCAGGGACGAATGTGAAAATGCAGCCATGAGCTTTGAGTGACAGATGGGATTCAGTGCGGTGAAATCGAGTCACGATGATGTCACTGTCTGTCCTCCGCAGGAGATAGGGACATGGAGGACTACTACGCCAGGAAAAGACGTCTCCAGCACGCCATCACCATCAGTCAGGAGCCGGACCTGCCCCCGGCGCGACACCGCCAGCGACCCCGGCGGGTGCAGAGGGCGATGTCCCAGGATCACGTCCTGTCGCCCGAGCACACGCCCGCGCACCACTATGGCCTGTCCCCCTACGGCAGTCGAATCTTCTCCGAGGAGCAGCTCCTCTCCGCCGAGCGCCTGCACTCCCAGGATCCCCTGCTGTCCCCGGACGGCATGCTGTCGCTCAAGCGCGCCAACTTCCGCGCCGAGCGCTCTATGCCCCGCGCCCTGTCCCACACGGACATGTTCATGCCCACCACGCCCGTCATGGACCGCTACAAGATGACCAAAATGCACTCGCACCCCAGCGCGTCGTCGGCCCCCGAGGCCTACAAGAATACCCTGACCGTCGACCACAACCACACTGCGTCCAAGCGGCAGGCTTTCGCCTCGCGACGGACCCACACGGTGGACCACCTGCAGTACATCCCCGGCCACGCCCACCACTACCGCACGGCCAGCAAGACTGAAGTAACTGTGTGACCAGTAGGGGGCGACCCAGGGATTACAATGCGTTAACCTGCAGAAAATAAAAACTATCTTTAGGTACGAGGGCGACCTCCGTAATCCACAGGCTACAAAGTGAGGCCTGTTGCGATTCTGGAGTTTTTTTTTTTTTTTGTCATTGTCGCCTTTCATTTAATTTTCTGTTCTTGTTTATGGGGGGGAGGAGGGGGGGAAATGATAAAAAATAAGTAGCCAACACAACAACAGTTCTTGCATCACCAGCCAGCTTTCCAACCACTTCCTTCGTGTCTTAAATGTTTGAAATATCCAACTTTACGTTTTTCTTTTTGGTGAAAAAGCTGTTCGAATTCCACACATCGGGCGACATTCAAGGGCTTCACTCCACAACATCGTGGGAAGGACTCTACAGAGACTATTTTTTAGCGAGCAGACCTTGGAAGGGGTGTAACCTCCATTACATTTATACATATATAAATACGTGGGACTATTTGTACTTCCAGACCTTGTTATAGCTTTAGAGAACCTTCTAGAACTACGACAGCATTTAGGTCTTTTACAGGTGCCTCAGCAATCGACCCATTTCAGAATCGAAGTGGCTATATGGGTTAAAAAGCACAATCAAACATTCAGAAGTCATCTCTTTCTTTCTGTGTCCTCGGTCTCGCAGTTCGCGCTTTTTGCTATTGGCCGGAAGTTCATTACCAAAATCCAACTTCTTTTTTGTGTAGATGAATGTAAATAGGCTTCAGTAGCAGCAGCAAGCCTTTCTGTGTTCTGTGCATCAGCGGTTTGCCTCAGAAACCGGCCATTATCTCAAATCAGGCTACCAAGTAAACCAACCATTGGCATGTCACTGGAGAAGTGTGTGTGTGTGTGTGTGTGTGTGTGTGTGCGTGCGTGTGTGTGTGTGTGTGAGTGTGTGTGTGCATGAATGTGTGTGTGTGTGCATTTGGGGACCTTTTCTGGTATAAACGCTGACCTTGTCAGGACAAGTATTCCTAATGGGGACCAAAGCCTGGTCCTAATGCGGAAAGACGTCATTTCTGAGGTCATGGTTGAGGCCAGAGGTCAGCTGAAAATTGAGGACAGGTTAAGATTAAAGTTAGGCATGATTTGGATATGGTTACGGTTAGGGTTTGGCTGTCCACAATGAATAGAAGTCAGTGCAATGTCCTAGTTAGGATAGCTGCACAATCTTGTGAGTCCCTGTGTGTGTGTGTGTGTGTGTGTGTGCGCGTGTGTGTGCGTGCGCGCGCGCGTTTATTTGTTTTCTGAGTGTGCAAGTGTCTACAGACGTCCATGTGTGTGTGTCCACGAGTGCCCTTGTGTGTGTGTGTGTGTGTGTGTGTGTGTGTGGCGTGTGTGCATGTATTCGTTTTCTGAGTGTGCATGTGTCCATGAGTGCCCTTGTGTGTGTGTGTGTGGGTGTTTGTGTGAGTGTTAATATGCGTCCATGTACGAATATGTGTGTGTTTTCATGTATGAAAAGGAAATGAACAAGAGTTGTTGACACCTTGCAAAGGACACTGATTCGTGTGTGACCAGTACAAAAACAATAATTATTTGTGTCAAATACGGACCAATCATGAAAAGAAAAATAAATCAGCTTTTATCTATTTTCTCTCCCAAACCTTTCTGCACTTAGCCAGAAAAACGCCTCTATCATTTTCAGACAGCAGTGAAGTTTTAGTTGTTGTATATAAATTACCACACGTCAAATGGAATAGTAATAGTTCTTGTGTAAAGGTTACATTGTTAAAGCTGTCTTGATGTAACTAAAAACAATCAGCAGACACTCATAATGATCGGTAGCTGAGAAGGGCATAAACTGTGAATTGTCGTAGATAACGCTTTGAAGATTATGTTTTGTAGGGAACTTTTTTTCACCCCAAAATCCCAAGTCGGCGCTCTGCGACCCAACTGCTTTGAGTCACCCGTCATGATATTCATATCACCATCAGAATGTTCACTTATGAACATTCTAATCATGACATATTCGATTTTAACACCTTAAAGGGTTGAAGTAATGCCTTATCTTTTGGAATCACGTTCAACATTCATAGGCTAAGACTGTAAAATGTTACATTGTGATCCATGATATTTCAAATGGGAGCTGGCCTTGTACATGCAATTTCCCTGAGCATTTCAGTGAGAATATAATATATTATATATTATACAGTGTTCGATATCAGCGAAAACCGAAGTGATATATACCTCAGATCAAAATCAAACAGGAAGTCAACATTTTGAATATTGTTTATTTCTGTTGTCTGTCTTGAGTCAGACACTCCCTGTAAAGTTGGAGGCATTTTTTTCCCTGGCAATGTCCAAAACTATTTAATTTTTTATACTGCCATTTTTATAAATACAAATTCTGCACAGATTTCTGTTTCCCTCATTCTAGAACAATGGAAGGTGATTTGAGTGAGTAAAATGTTACGATTTATTGAGAAATTCCGGCTTGAATAGAATTTCAATATGGTACGACGTGGCGAACACTAAACTTGTATGACCCAGTACTATAACTGGTCCACATCAATTCACACACAAGTGTTCATGAATGTTTACAATCATTTGAGAGGACCGAACAGGTGCAGTCATTCAAAGCGCATGATTTCTTGGCATAAAGCATCACAAAATATACGTACAACTGCATCGAGGTGTACAAAGAAATACATGGGTAGTTCTGGAGGAGGTAGCAGTTCAAGGCCATTTCCTTCAGACTGAGACGACACAATCAATTTGCCGTAGGTTTATGCCAATCCACAGTGTAAAAGGTGTGGGCTACTTTGAATGAGAGAGGGAGCACTGTTCAGATTGGTTGTACTGAAAAAATATTAACGGTTAAAAACTGTTAAAATCCAGTGAAATGTATCACGCCATTCAGTAACTCCTTTGCTAAATTTCTTGCATCAGGCAAGCGAAGCTTCCCGACTTCCAGCATAATTCTGAGGACATCTGCTTGCTATGTTCATGTCATGAACTCCCTGAAGGAATTTCTTTGCGGAAAAAAGAAAATGGAATGTGTGAATCTTTTAAACTACTCTAACTCCTAAAATGTAACATTTTTTGAAGCTTTGATTTTGAAACTTTTTTTTTTCAATCTTCTCTTGTAAGACTTCTTGAGATCCTATTTTGAGGGTCATACATCATATCTGCTAATCGTGCTTTGTAATCTGCTGAGCTAACATTTTATATTTATACCGGTTTTGAAAAATTTGCTTTCAAAAAGCTTATTACCCTTCAAATATTAGAAATGTTGTTGTAGGTTCTCTCTGGCATATAAAAGATGAAAATATTACAGTACTGCTTATTTTTTCTCGGTGTTTGGGGCAGTGCGAGAGTTTTCTCTGCAGGGGGGAATGTTTTTGTTTTATGTTTAAGTTCATTCATGGGTCCACTGTTTTACCGTAGAAATTACAACAAAGTATCTTTGTATCAGTGACAAACCATGGGCTTTTCTTTTCCTGCCACGTCCTTGTTCTGACTTAGAAAAGCACATTCTTTATGGACTGTATAGAACTATAATGAGTTTAGTAAAACTTCTCAATTATTATGAATGACTTCCCCTCAACTTTTTCTCATTTATGATTATTTATGGGTTACAAATAAAGCAACTGAAGCCGTTTCAACAGTTAATTGTGAGCTAACGGCAAAAACATTTACCACGCAGCCAGCTGGCAAGCAAAGTGTTTTCAATTTATTAGGGCGGATAAATTTTCCAAATTTGTAACACAGCATATTCAAGTCTGAGCATATTGCTGCACAACTCTACAACTCAAATAGACGGTGAGCAGTGTTTGGGAGCATTTATTACCAATAATGATATCTCAGAAACTCATCTCTGGTAACACTCCATACACACAAATACGTTTGCACCTGCGGACATATGTATTTGTGCATACTCGAGCACAAGGAGAGGAGGTAATTCTACATAGTGGAAAAAGACACTGAGACTTTGAATGGAAATTTCAGTTAAAGTACTCACTTAAAGGTCATTACTCCAACGTAAACTCCCCTTTCTAATTTACACACACACACACACACACACACACTGCCCTTTCCACTAGAGGACATGCATTGTTAAGTTAATTTCAAGTAGTCACATTGGGTCTGATACTCCGGCATCACATTCAAATTTGCTGGCATGTAATAAGCTTCAAAATGTTTGCAAACAATGCCCTTTTTTTTCCTTAAGTCTCACAGATATGCCGCTTCGCATCAGCATTTTGAGAGACGCATCCTTCGAGAACCGCTACAGCCACTCAGTATTCACTAGTTGAGCCCCTCTTGTAGTAGCAACATTATTTCACACGCTATCATTGCCAGTGTATTAGCATTCATCTGCAGCGTAATTGAAATGCTTAAATGCTGACAGCATTGTTTGCCTTCATCCCCAGACTCCTGAAATATACTGCTGCGCGTTCAGACACGCGACTCCCTCGCCCTGCTTTGTTTGCGGTGAGAACACCCACCGTAACGCCGACTAAAAGCACAGCTATAAAGCTCGCCGAGTCTGTGCTGGCGCGCATATTAAAAAGGCCGGGCTCTGTGCGAATGAGCCAGTGTTATTTATAAAAACTTCTTTACATTCACAGCAGGGCGAGGGCATAAATGTATTCCCCTCACAAACGCGATAGCAAACCGCTGTAATTAGGGGGGCCCTTCTCGGACCGGCCGCGGCAAATAGGTATTGTTACCAATTCTCAAAATGGCCCCCGCCATTTGCATTTAGATGGGAATGGGACAGGAGGTACAGTTTCCTTGGGGACAGAAGGTCATGGTCCCCACAGCACCATCAGGGCGCTCTCTAAACCCGCCAGAGAGTCGTGACGTTATGAACAGTAAGCCAGTTGGGTTGATGGTCATATAACCTTGGGTTTATTTAGCTAACAAAAGTGGGATACCCAAGACACTGGTATGTGGGGCTCATTAGCTTGCAAGCTCATTAGCATTTGATTTGCTTGGCACGTCCATGCTAAAAATAAGCACTATTATAACGTAACACGTGTACACACAACACCTGCACACATGAATGTCATAGACGTTACCAGGAAAGGCAGAATCAATGGTTCCCAGTAGACATGCTACCTCTGTGAGGAAAATACAATGGTTTTCCAAGATTTTTGGAGTTAAAAACACCTGGACTGCCCCTACTTGGGCAGGAAAATGGACAAGCGCTCGGCCAATTTTTTTTTTTTTTTTTCCCCCGGTCAGCAAGTGTGAAACAAAAAATTGAGCTTTGATGCCAAACATTCTTGTTTGTCAACTTCAAGGAAAATGACAGCATCAATGTTGTGCTAGGGCACACTGAGATTCAATTTTCATGAAATAGTCTCATAGTTTCTTACAAGACCAATCGCCCCTGATTGCTCCTTTTGAGTCACAGTCAAACATGACAGTTGATGGACTCCAGGGATCTACACCATTTTGTCGTACTGTACCTCTGAAATTAAAACTGCTAAAATACATTGCAACTCAAAGGTCATGCCCATTACGCCACCACAATTGTCTAGTAAAGATTTAGATCCATAAGACGTGCTGCTTGAATGGTCTTTTCTGAGCACTGTTTACGGAATCGGAGTGGCTATTCCCCCAACCATCGGTAGTACAGGAAGGAAAGTTGCTTTTATTCCTCCAACCACTGCTGGAACAGGGGGGAACGTTTATCTTACACCCCAACCGTCTTCCTTATGCCGTGCTCCAGACGACACCATTAAAACAGCGCCAAAAAGTTTCACCGAAAGATGTTGCCCGGGAAATATTCCACGTATTTCATTGGCTGTGAATGGTCGGGCGAATAACGAAACTGACACTTACAATTCGCCCAGCGGTTGGGGGAAGAGCCTTTGCCTCACTGAGAAACACCAGCCTTTCTTGGATATGGTAGAGAACCGCTAATATATACTAAAGGCAAACAGAAAATTATCAATCAGACGTAATGGCCGGACTTAGACCAGAATGTGCGACCAAATCACTTAGTCGATGCCAGGCTGTTGCCTTTCCAATCCACTCATGAAGCAATAACGGCCCAGAGCCATTCCAAAGCCTCCGATCTCGAAAAAATAATGCACCGGCAGCCAGACTGCACCTTCGGACTTCAAAACTGAGAAATGCGCCCCTTTCAAAAATCCGCAGTGCACTGTAATTACCCGGCATTCCTGCTCGCCTCGAGGGACCCGAAATATTTTCCTTTTCACTTTTCCGGGAGGGGTAGACAGTCCTCGTGCTTACCCTCCCCCTCTTCGCTCAAACAGAAGGACAGTGCCTGAGTCTGCGGACGAAAGACGGACCCAGGATCACAGCACAGGAAGCGTCCTGCTGTGGAGCGAAATCAGTATGAAGTGACCGGTCGCCTCAGGAGGGAATTCAATACTTTCAGAAAAAGAAAAAAAAAAAATTCTATCTGTACAATCCTTCAAAGGCTGCCCCAGATCCTCGACCTGAGTGCTAACACCATTCAGACACGCTTGGAGATATACCTACAGAACAGGTACTGTGTTGCTCCTCAGGAGTAAAAAATAATCACAAAATTTGGCTCATTCAGCACCAACGGCTGATGCCAGGTTATCATTGGAATAATTTGCACTTTCCTCCTGTGCCCCGCATGATGCAAACTGAAACTAACCCAGATTTTAGAATCGGTAGTAGCTAAGATCATAGAGATGAAAGTTAACTCAAATTTCTCAGTTCAAAGCAAGTCAAATTGCGTGGGTGAAAGTGACTCAGATTTTTGGAGTGGAAAGTAACTTAAATTTCAGACTTAAGGGTAACTCAGATCTCTGAGATGAAAGGAGCTCAGATTACAGAGTTGATGTTAACTCTGATTTCTGAGTTTGAAAGTAAACCAGATTTATGAGACGAAAGTTGAATGTATGAGTCAAATAGATGAATCTGCACAACATCTTGAGGCAACTTTTTATCATAAGCATTTCTTACGCAAGCAATGAAAATACATCTATTGGACGATGTTTTACAACACTCTCCACTGTAAAGATGAGCAAGTAGCATGAGTAAGAATTCTCCCTGGGAAAAACTCGCACATTTTAACTAATGAACTAAAATATCGCACATTCGCAAAAATTATGTGTTAATAAACAACACTTCTTCATGCTAACAAAAATTTTGACACATTGTTTGTCATTCTGTGTTGACTACGTGTGAAAACGGTAAATGGGATGCCAACTGGTCAGGTTAAGAAAGACTGTGACACAAAATGCGCCGTCCTTCACTAGTCGCATATTCACTAAGGAAGAACTCACGTTTGTGATGCAGAGTGTATCGGTTAAGGTGCGCATAATTATGTTTTTTTTTTTTTCGTGACATGCGGAGATTACACAAAAACTGCTATTTTAGCAGCAATTTCCCCGCCCTTAATGACGCGGTAAAGCTCAGAGGCTGTTAAAAACGGCTTATCGAGTTTAAAATGGCGTTTATGCGTCTGCCGGGAGGTTAACACGGTGCTTCTCCAGGTTCGGGAGCAACGCTCTCCGCGGTCCTGTTTTTGAATTCAGAGCCGACAGTTTCCGGTGGCTCAGCAGGGTAGCGCTTAATTGGCAATTACGTGGCGATGTGAATAAGAGCTTTTGTCGCCGGTTTTAGCTTCAGCTCAGCGTATGCTTTTAGGGAGCACGCGCAAGACGTCCAACAAACCGTCACTGTAGGGCACTAATTCTCTCATAGCAGGATTTCTTATAAAGTTTTCTTAGAAAAAAAAGAACTTGCTGGACAGATGGCCACACACAAATTATATAATACATTGCTAATTTCAGGTTCATGTGGTTTAAAAATAAATACAATCAGGTCCAAAAGTATTTTGAAATTGGTGCTCCAGAGCTCACCAGCGTGTTCTGTCTTATTAAGAATTAACCAAATAGTTGAATTGGCCGCATTTAATGAATCGGTCATCTCTCTGAAGCACTTCTTTTTATTTTTCAGTATAATGATGGCTTGCTTCACTGGCAGAGAAAGGCCTTTGGACTTCATATTGAGAGTGAACAGTGGCTGATTCCAAATGAAAATGCCACACTAGAAAAATCAGCTGTGGATCATTCATCTGCTTAGTTGCAAATGAAATCATGAGTGAATGAAACACACTTGACCACGTAACAGCTGCCAATTATCCAATGTCGCCCCCGTGGTAATTCCCAGTTTCTACACCATTTAACCAATTTGAGTGTAAACACCCACAAATTAAATCTGAAAGTCTGCACACATTAATTTTTCAATTTTAACTCCAGTATGCTGCTGTTGATGGCTAAAATAACAACAACTTTCTTACTGTCCAAATATTTGTGGACCTGACTGTGTATTTACATACACACAGACACAGCTGGCAGTCTGTAATTTTTATGGTATGTACGTTCATTAACTGACCCATGCATGACCTCCTACCCTTTTAAAATATTACAGAGCAAGTGCTTCTAAACTTCACTGTTTGTATTTTGCATTCACTTCCATGTGGTTACGTAGCTGTACAAAAACATGCATACGTGCACACAAGCATGCACAGTCTAACAGATACACAGATAAATATCACAGTAATATGTAAACATTTACATGTGGTCGCACGCACACATTCTTTCGACCAATCAGTTACATCAATACTTGCGCGTTCGCGTCAATAGAGAGCCTTGGATAGGAGAGAGACTTTTACAAAACAGGCAGCTAGCGCAGTGGCGGTCGTACGTTTAAGGAATGAAAAATGATCCTCTTTCCAATAAGGTTTCCTCTTGCTTTCCCTCCATTGTGTTTTCTGAATGGGGCAAGACAACAGCGGGAAGAGCTACTAACCCGGTCAAAACTCAAGGCCACAATGAATGCTGGTCTGCTTGAAATAATAGGTTTTCATGTGAACACAAAATGGCTTTGAAATTGCTAATAGCGCAATGCAGTCCGCGAATAGCTGGACAGGGAGACTACGCAGAAAGGGTTGCGATTCCTACTCGGCTCACACAATGTGAACGTACAGGCCGTCAAATTGGAGCCGACAGTCCCAGCTTTGACCTCGCAACCGAATAAATTTCATCATTTCAAAACCCAGTGCGGTGGAGCGCAGAGACAAAAAGCTAAAAATTGGGTCACTGCCCAAATGCTAACAGACTACACTGTATTTTTCCAGAGTGCAGGTCAGAACAATTTACTCCCGACAGAAGTCTTCACTGCCATTTCTTTTACATTGGAAAGGGAGCGTCAATCCATTAGAAAGCAAAAGATAAGCAGATTCTGGCCCATACAGCAACTAGGTGCATACATGCCAACTCTTTTTTTCAGAATGAAACGCCCTGAAAGCGGTAGAGTTGGCATGTATGTGGGTGTGTATGTGCCAGTCCAAAGCATTTGGCATGTACTGCTTTATACTGCATTATCAACAATCAAAAGGAAAAAACAATCATATTACAAGCTTTAAGTGGCATTATTGCCTGTCTCAAATCATGTTCTGCTGTGAACTTTGCCATACAGTAAGAAGTAAAGAAAAAGTGTTCTACTCTCTCATGACAAGCACAGTTCGGCAAGATGGTTCAAACAACTGTTCAATTCACTTTAACTGTTTTTGAACAAAAGAACTCCATCCATCCACCCGTCCATCCATCCATTCACTCATCCCCTCCATCCTGAGCGGGGTCACTATCCCTGCATACAACTGGTGAGAGACTGTGACACACTCTGGACACCATGGATGTACACGAACACACAAGCACGCACACACACACACACACACACACACTTTGGGGTAATTTAGACTCTTCACTTAACCTACCCGGCATGTCTTCGGATCGAGGGGGAAGCCTGAGTTATTATTCAATTTGTTCTATTTTAATGGGTCTCTGGACAATTTCCGTTCTTTGTAAGAGATGGGCACAACTTTTTGCGTCTAGTTTGAAATAAAGCATAAAATTATTCCAAACAAAAACACACACACACACACACATGCACATGCACGCAAACGCATGCATGCACACACACACACACACACACACTCACTCTCAATGTCAATTTAGACCTCTTCATTGCACAGGCAACACCCTGGAGGCAGCTGAATTGATGCTGGGAGACTGCTCATGTCTCCCGTGTACATCGTGAGACGAGCCGAAGCGTTTTATTTTGTCCTCATTCGAGTGAGGGATGACAAGTCGCTCAATAAACATTTGACTAACGCTTCCTGCCTGCAGTGCCTAACAATGGAAGTACAGACTTTTAACGGCCTCCGTCGACGATCAGTTCAGTTACCCTCTCGCAGGGGAACCATTACACCGCTACTTACCGCTATTCAACCTTTAAGGCATTACAAAGCAGGATTTCCATCCTAAAATAGCCATGCTAAGGTATAACTGGTACCACGCACTAGCAATCTCCGTCTTAGTACACCTTCAAAGTCCTTTGTCTATAATTGTTGCTCCAAAACATATTTGCGTTTCAGCTTTTTTTTTTTTTGATTGTTTGGAACGACACAAAAATCCACGGCAGCGGTGTGCGATGACAACGACCACTGCACCACTGCAGGACCTGAGTAGTAAGTATGCAAAGTTTCGTTAAGATCATGCTAACGGTTTTGGAGTTACGCTCCAGAAACGAAGTGGGAACGCTGATGCGAATGCGAACGGGAACCGAGCCTAAAACAATATGTCTCCCCTTTCCCTCTGGGGGGGGGAGACATAATACATACATAAATAAATAAATAAATAAAAGGGGCAGCGCCCAGCCTAATCCCCACTATAGCAGATGAGGCAAAAAAACTCCCCAGTGGTAAGAAATCTCAGGAGGAACCCAGCTATAGTGGGGAGACTATCCTCCGCTGGCTAGCTAATTAATAATAAAATTAAGAAATAATAAAATAAAATGGTAATAAAGAATAACAGTAGCATGCTTGCTTTGCAATTGAGCTAAAAACAAAAGTGTGTTTACTGTGAAATCACACAAACAAATAACTCCAGAAACAGACTGCTAAGGACCACAGGAGAACAGAAGAGTGCAGGTTTGGGGAAAATTGAAGTGCTGCCATGTGGGTCCTTCATCCCCCAAACCCAGCCATCTGATCCCACCAATTAGTTCTCCCAACTGGCTGGAGATTTGCCGTGATTTACAAATCCGGAGGGGTGGAGCAAAATATCAAGGAGGACTTCTACTAACTGAACCAGAATTTAGCGGCTGGCGTGTTTCTGAAACACAGCACATCCTCACGCCCGTCCATCCATGATCCAACTCGCTTACAAATGAAGAGTACGTTTCCAAATCGCAATATATCCATTTTGGCTCATTTTGAGTACATCAGCTTTTTATATGTTGGCGCCTATTCCATTTTTTTGAAAAATGCAAACTTTGACCATGCAAAAATACACCTCATAGTATGAATTTCTCAAAAACTGATTTTTGTACCATGTGTAAGAAGCACAGGGCTATTGCTCTGTGGCATTATCTCAATATTTGTCATTTTGGCACTTATCATGTTTTGGAAACAAACTCTTCAAATAGTAAGGGTTATGGAGAGGCCAAACTCTTCTCAGCACGCACTGGGCAAAAACCAAGAATATATCCTGCACAGGCTCCCACTCAAATCTGAAAAACTCACGACAACCACTGATGTATGGAAATGGAGACCACTTCCCCGGCCAGCACAACAGCTTGTGAACTTATTCCTTTATTTAATATCATTTTTCTTTGGGGAAAAAGGGCCTTTAGTCAGCAAAACAGCAGAGGCGAGACTTAAGGGTTTGAAAAATGTTGCGAAATGAAAAGTATAAAGTAGGCTTAAACGGTGGAAAGAAAAACAAGGGCGCATTTTAAGCAGAGGTGCAAGCCTGGTACGGATTGAGCCCCTGGAGCGCGATGACGTCACCTGACAGAGCAGAGATAGGAGCTCAATTGGCTCTCGATGAGGAACACCTGGGTTTTTTGGCGCGGTTTCGATCCCTGTCTCGCCCCTGCTGGGATTACACGGAGCTGATATCGACTGTAAACATCTACTTGCTTTAATATGGGCACCTGGGCCCCTCAGACTGGTGTAGCCAGATGAGAAAGTTCAGCTCGTCGCTCCGATAGAAGCCCCGCGGTGCCGAATTGGAGGCCGGCCGATGCAGCCTGGACTCCAGCAGAGTCTGACTGGCACAGGCGTTGGCCCGGGGAGAAATCAGCCAACGAAGTCTTCGATACCGAGTCGCTCGATAGCCGGTCTGCTGACCGTTCCGGGGGAAAAGGTCCGCATATCGCCTCCAGTATCTGCTCCAGTGTGGGAGTGCAGCTCAGTTCGCATCCAAAAGTTTGGCAACTGCTTGGCGGCTTTCAGACGTTTTCAGAACGAGGAATGCGACTCGATGCGTTTTTCCACCAACTGCTGTTTTATGAGTATTTCTGAGAAGGGGAAAAGATAACTCTGTAACAACAGAAATCAAAGGAGAGCCAGACGCCCGTCTTCACGCTTCCTGATGCAGAAATATGTGGCCAAGGTCACCATCATGTCATCATTTAAATTCCAAACACTTTCAATCACCCTCAATCACACCCTCCCCATGACAAAATACAGACATTTTCACTTCTGCCAAGCGATAAAACTATTAGTATGCCCCGTAACAAAGTGGGACCAGGGGATATTCCGTCTGTCCTTCCATCTGTCCGGGCCACAGCGGGGGCTAAATTTCTCTGAAACTATTATGCCTAGATGCATGAAATTTGGTATGCTTAATAAGCTACCCATGATCTACGTTGAGTTCGAAAATGGATGTCGAAGCACATTTTTTTTACGGAGTTATGGCCCTTGATCGTGGTGGGGCATCGTGATGACACTGTCATCATCTTGTTTGCAGTGGTTCACAAACTTCACATTTAGGAAATTTCATGAGTTTCTATTCCAGTTTAGTCATGAGCAAAAACTCAAAATTTGGATAAAACAAACTGGATTGAAACCTCAATTGTAATTTGTAATCGGAGCGTAGAGGGCCGACTCTGGGATTTTGGTCGTCTGAAAACAAGATTGCTGGAGGGAGGGGGGTGACTGAGAGGAAACAGGGGAACCCATCACCATAAATTCATAAATAACAGTACCATGCAATTAACCCTCAAAGCGCTGAAATAAATTTTTTAAAAATATTAATTTAACTAGACAGGTCAGTCGCCCGCGACCAATGGGTGTAGCCCTCGATCATCCACGTTTTTCATTTTGGCTTATTTTTGACACAAAATTGTGTATTATTTTGTGAATTATGTTACCGTGGCAACCAAAATTGATAGGCGTCGTGTCCTAACCACTGCCCATATACATACCAAATGTAAAAGAAATCGCTTTAAATCTGTGGCCAGCAGACCGACCTCAAGGAAATCGCTCCAGCAGCGGCGGACACGTGACGAAGCCAAATCCATAGTAGCCCCGGCTTCGTCCGGGGGCTACAATTATCTTGTGTTTTTGAAAACCTATAATGTGGCAACTTGTTTAAGGGAGCTCTTTTGAACAAGTCGCCACATGATAGGGTTTCAACAGCTCTGAATTTGATATCTGACATCATTGAGCAACAATAGATGCATTTAGTGCTCTAAGGGTTAAAATGTCTTCCAAAACATTTTTCATTCACCGAGTTAGTTAAAATGGAGCAAATGTATTTAACTCTTTGAATGAGTGGACACAAAATGGCTGCGGTCCTAAACGAGTGCATTAATTGTTTTTGCCAGAATCAAGCAGACAGCACTGTTGTGCCACCAGGGATAGACAGGCCCAGCTATGTCTGCTGTTCCAAACTGGAACTGAACACGAGAAAAGATGCCGCACACATCATCACATTCGCGTTTATTTCGCATTACTACACACAGCTAATTTTACACTACTTTCCTGATTTTTTCCCCCACAAACTTTAAAATTCCTAGAGCAATTTACATTTATATTTAACTACGTTGGTCAGGGTGCACCGGCAATGTCTGATTTGGAATTAACCCTTTAAAAACTTAAGGTGAGATGTTTAATTCCCTCTCCCTTATACTCTTCTGCTTTCCAGGCTTCACAATCAATCACACAAATTAGACTGTATCAGTTGAAAAGTAATAGATTTCAATGAGAGAAGAAGACAAGGTATGCTAAAATGTAATGTTGATAAAAAGTTTATCCCTCCAGCAGTAAACAGGTTCTTTTTTTTTTTAGGCCAAATTCAAACAGCTGGAAACACTTAAGCACCACTCCTGGGTAATTGTGGACCCAGCATGCATATGGCCACCTTACCTGGAGCCCTAGAGGCTGACGCCAGCACTGCAGAATTGCAATTTAAAAAAGACAGACAGTGGTCCCTATCTTATGAAGCAGATGCCGCATCATCACTGCTAGACTCCAAGCCAACATTTCAGGCTTAGTCGTTCGTGGCGCGAGATCAGACATACGAGATATAGAATGTTCGCAACCAAACATTTTAAAACTGATGAAATTATCAATACTGGTAAGTTGGTAAGCAATCAAGTTCTAATGCTCCGGCTTGGAATGCAGAGAATTAAAGACACAAAAAATGAACGGTCAAAGAACAGTTAAGACGCAAGATATGTAACTTAAAACATAAAAGGTAAGAATTTTACTCAGCAATACTATACTCTGTCAAATAAATTTTCATGAAATGAAGCTCAAGTTTAGACCCGGAGTGGAAAGTCGAGGTCCAAAGAGCAAAATCCCGCTCCAGAATTTTGTTCCATCTGCGATAATTTCCTGGTTAGCATAGTTAGTGCTTCGGCCTGTAAGTAGAACTCATTAGTGAAATCCGCCCTGCTGGGTTTTTGGGTGTAATAAACACAAGGCGAAACTTTCACATTCTGACCCCAGGATTTGGCTTTGACCTGGATGTAGTCAACAGAGGTGAAAAATCCAGATTCCAAAAGTAAGAATCTGCCCCAGGATTTTGATCCAGTCACATGGATTTGTCATTTAGCACCATTCCTTCACCAAGAGGTGGAACTAATCAGAGAAATCAGTTGGATGACTTCATGGGTGGAATGAAAACATGGCAGGATCTCTACTCTCTGACCCCTGGATTTTCCACCTCTGGTATCAACTAATCATGTCCATTTACCCCACATATTCCATTGACAGGGCAAACATCTAGACAAACACCAACATCAAGTAGCTAAAATCTTCAAGGTGCAAGATTACAAACATGTGAACTAGATGTTCTATTGGGAAGCAGGTGAAACTCTCACGGCAGGGTAACTGGGAGCAATAAAGTTCAAGAACTCTGGCTCAGGCCGGGTTCAGACCCTAACCGATTTTGAAATCGGGTTGCATTACACACATAAGGAGAATCTTCACAGATAATCTGCTGTCTAATCTTAAACATGTTCACACTACAGGATTTGAAAATTATGGTGCATTTCACACTACAGGATATTATTAAGATTATTGTGCCAGAGGGAACAGCGCTCCACCTGAGGTGATCTCACGTGACCTCATGGGGAAGCCCGGAGATTTAAAAATTTAAAAATGGAGAGTGACATGAAGCGCATACTTGCTATTATAATCGCTTGCAGTGAGAAGAGAAAACAAAAAATGAAACGGGTTTGGGTGAGAAAATGGCTGGGGAGACGCGGTCAGCACGGATTGTCCGTGCGGTTATGACATGTCTTGGAAGATACGTTATATAAGCATTCGTGTTCCTGCCACATATCCAAAAGCCTTTCCTCCATCTCAGCCGTCCAACGCACCCGTACAACAGGTTGCTGTTGCTGTCTGTTCGCCGTCGCCATTTCAAACTACCCTCATTCAGCTCCTTCAGCTAGAGTCTTGTCTCTCATTGGCTATTGTGGTTCCATTCGGAAAGTAATGACGTAATCATCCAGATTTTCACTCCGAAATATCAAACATGCTTGAAAATTATCAGGGAGACCCCGATCAGTCTGCGAGCAAATCGGGAGGGTTAAGATTTGATTGGTAAACCCCGCACATTACCAGATAATCTGGACCGAACATCGGTACCGACCGAGGTCCCAGACAAGATTTCTCTGCCGATTGTCGGGAGGGGTAAATTGGGGATAAATCGGCCCGAAAATCCTGTAGTCTGAACCCGGCCTTAGAATGCAAAACATTACAGTCCATGGAAAAGGACCACAAATAACTCAAAGATCTGACATTTGAAGGACATGTGAGCGTAAACAAGAGCCATCAGGCGACGACAGATCCCCAGCCCCCGGGGGAAAATGTCTAAAATTCCAAAATAGTAAAAGCATCTACTCCAACATATGGTTGATGCGTGTGCCAAGTTTTGTGAAAAAATATCTAACCGTTTTCAAGTTGTGCTCCAGGCAAAAATATGTTTACAGTTAATAGACAGATGGATAAACGGATGGACAAACAGACGGACAGGCAGATGAGTGGACTGACAGACAGAGCAATAGCTATAACCCTCACATCATATGCTGGGGGATAGCAAAAACTAACATTTACCTTGCGTTACTAAGCTCAGTCAAATAAAATTTACTTTAACAGTGCCCTAGTTTTCTCCGATTTAGTCTATTGGTCACATACGCATTCCCTGCACTCCTCTGATCCCAGCCTCTCCGTTCGGCTCCTCTCAGTTGACCTCCTGACCCCTGGGAGCACGAGGTGTTCCCTCCTCTGGAGTCCCTCCGTCCCCGGGGGGTGCAAAGATCCTCCCCCAAGCAGAGTCACCGCCGGCCGTCCTCGAGAAAATGTCTGACATTTCAACTCCAGCTTTACTTTCTGACTCAAGTTTGAAATTCGTCATATAAATATGTATTTTGGAGTAAGTTGAAGGTTACAGAGACTTCATTGAAGTCCCCTATGGATCATCACATTTTCAAAACAGACCAAACATTTATATTACAACCTGACACAATCACAAAGGAAAACAGACACAAGAAAAAAAACTAACAAGAATCATTTTAAGCTCATAGACGCACCCTCAAGCAATCTAGCCTCCAACTCCACATAGGGAACAACCATTGTAACGATGAGAGATTACAGAGTATAACGGAGTGTTCCTGAGTTTAAAAACATGAACAAGTTAAGTTGAGAAGACTAAATAAACAAAACCATGAAGTGAAAAAGATAAAAGTTACCTTGCTGCAAAATAAAACAAAAGCACTTTGCCAAATTATCATTGATGTTATTGGAGCTATAAAGAAAGGATATTGCATGCATTAGATTGTGCACAAGGAGACATTGTTTCAAGTCAGATTCAAAATTAAAACAAGTGCATTTAAAAATGAACAGCAACCAATGATAGTGCCTTCTTGACTTTAATCTCTAACAGTCAAATGATAAATTCATATAGCAATATTCAGATCATATACAAATTCATTTTGCGAGTTAAAGAGCCAAGAAAAGCACTAATAGTGTCCATGACAACACACTGACTTGGTCCCCTTGGGGTCTCGAGATTTAACCCATTAAGACCTGATGCAACGTCTGCATCGCATTCACTTTAAAAATGGAAGGGACATGAATATCATATATATATATATATATATATATCATTTTTTTTAAGAAATGTGAATGAAGTGCATCATGAGGTGCCCTAGGTCTTAATGGGTTAAGGGACTGGGGCACACACATCCATGACCATCTTCCATGGTGACATTTCTTTTTTTTTTTTGTTGTTGTTGTTTTAAGATTCTGAAATAATGATTATATTATAGAGAAAAACATGTTATTGTGGATTTTCTTGAGCAAGCATGAACACTACAGAAGCATATTGGGCACACTCTCAGAAAATTAAGCACATCATTGTACCTTTAGGGTCCTCAATCTTGTCCAGAAAGGGCCGGTGTGGGTGCAGGCTTTCATTCCAACCAAGCTGTTACACACCTGATACCACTAATCAACCTCTGCTAAAGTCTTTGCTAAAGTTCTCCATTACTAGATTCAGGTGTGTTACTGCTTGGTTGGAATGAAAGCCTGCACCCACACCGGCCCTCTCAGGATAAGATTGAAGACCACTGCTTTAGGGGTACAATACCTTGACACTGGGGCAGCCGCTGGAAGGCACGCATATACCACTGATAGTACAGTATGTACCTTTTTAGACCCTGGAAGGGTACACATATTTACACTGAGATCCAATAATTAGCCCTTGGGGGTACATTAGTGTGGATGTAGAAGCAGACTGCTACTGTACCTGTATCACTGAGGGTGTAGGTAGCTGTGGGGTCATGTGTTAGTTGTTTTAAGTTGGGAAAATTATGCTACGTGCACAAGAAGTCAATGATTTATCCCATAATGCAGTGTCGTGTAACCCCAAGTAGGTTGGATCACTGAAGGTGGTATGACACACAAAAAAAATACATTTAATTGTATTTCTGTCCATTTCTAGCTCTCATTGGGTTTTGCACCATCATCATGGGTGGCACGGTGGCATGGTGGTTAGCACTGTTGCCTCACAGCAAGAAGGTCGTGGGTTCGATTCCGGCCTGAGGCCTTTCTGTGTGGAGTTTGCATGTTCTCCCCGTGTTTGCGTGGGTTTTCTCCGGGTACTCCGGTTACCCCCACCAAAACATGCATCATAGGAACACTCCTGTCAGTACCCATGACCAAGGAACTGGAGTTGGTCCCCGGGCGCTGCTCTGTGGCTGCCCACTGCTCCCAACTATAGGATGGGTCAAATGCAGAGGAAAAATTACCCCACCAGGTTCAATAAAAGTGTATCTATCTTATCTGCCAAATGAAAAGGCCACATTTTATACTGTAATTCGAGAAGAATACCTAGGTGATGTATAGAGTACTCGCATTTCAGCAGCATTTATACGGAAGGCAAAAGAAGCATTAAGGCAGAGTGGAAAAATTTTGAAAAAACTTTGTCCACAGGCAATATTATTGCGCACAGCTAGTTAAACACATTATGGGGGGAAAAAAGGTTTTCATTCCCAAAATTAAATTTGATTAATTCATTAAATATTCAGCTTTGAGCAATATGAGTAAGCACAGCAAATGTGCCATGAATAAACATTAGCTTTGGGATATGTGTAATTTTAGGATTTAAAGAGTGGCTACTCGACTACTTTTGCCAGTTTATGGCAGATTCCATAGCATAAACCATTTAAAACCTGAAGCGTACGGACGTAGAAAAAGTACATCACACTTTAGGCAACCAGGGTGCGAAATAGTGAAGAATGCAACTGCCAGTTTTAAAGGACAAACAGGGACACAGCAATATGACTTCCAGCAGGAGCCAACCAATACCTTTCCTGCGGAGACAACTGATGCACTCCTGTAATTGGTCTCATCCACATCTGCAGAGGCAAATGCTGGGGTCCCACTGAGACTATTGATCCAAGCCTGGCAAGGCAACACTCTTGTGTGGGAAGCCAAGTCGAGTGGGCACCATACTTCAGAACTGGGACACTTTCTTGTTCTTTCATAAAAAAACGAAGACGAATTATAATAAATAAGTACGTGAGTAAATATATAAAAACGTATCTGTTCAAATACCATCTTAAGCGCGCTCTGGTAACATAACGCCGGCGGAGAAAAAGCCGCGCGGAGCAGCGCGCGCGCTGAGCCAGTGAGCCGGAAGGACAGAATAAACAACTTATCAAAGTAGTTAATCAGCTACGAAAGCGCTCCGTGGGGAAAAAAAAAAAAAAAAAAAAAAAATATATATATATATATATATATATATATATGTGTGTTATATACATTAACAAAAGCCGCGAACCACTAAAATGGGTAATTTAACGGTGAAATGATACACGATGCGGATTTTATTGAGGTACTTTATCACGCGATATAATAAAGCCACACAGGCCGCGGGAAGCGCGCGCATTCCTGTCAGCGACCTCATTGATCCCTGCATCAGTTTGCTCAGCCTCGTTCACCAACAGCACGCACCCGCGGAGCCAGAAACGGTGCTAGCGACTGTAATGATGGTTATGTTCACTAAGATTATTATAAACAGAAAGATTGCACCCCTGCTTTTAAAAAAACCCAAGGGTTCAACGCTGCGGGGCGAGAGGTTTAATATTTCATAATTTCAAACGCAGTTGGCCTGGGGAAATGGGTGATTGCTGAGAAGATTACTGTAATCATTATTGTAAGCGCTACCATATTGCTCATTACAATTATACCACCAGTACCGGGCTGAAGGTTATCCCAGCGGTCGGTGTGCTAAAATGGCACTGCTGTTTCTGTGTGTACAAAAGAGCACAGTTTAATATCTGTAAATATTACAAGCAATACATCCATCCATCATCTAAACCACTTTTTCCACACAAGGGTCGCAGAGGAGCTGGAGCTGACTATTGGCGAAAGGCAGGGACACACCCTGGACAGCTCGCCAATCCATCACAGGGCGCACACACCATTCACGCAGACACTCATACCTATGGGCACTTTAGAGTCTGCAGTTAGCATGTCATGTATTTTTTTGAACTGTGTGAGGAAACCGGAGTGCCCGGAGAAAACTCATGCAAATGCAGGGAGAACATGCAAACTCCATGCGAAAACACCCCAAGCCGGATTTAAACCCACAACCTTCTTGCCGTGAGGCAACAGTGCCACCATGTAAAGTGTTGATTGCCATGTCTTTGCCTGCCATAGCTTCACCCTAAAAGTCGTTCTTCAGCCCCCACACACAACTGACTTTGTGTAACCTTGAACTTTTATCCTAAGACCTCCAGAACCTAAACAGTTCAGCTGCCCTCGGTGTCAAGTAAGCATGTCCGATCTGGCGAAAATCCCTCAGTCCTTCAGTAGACACACAGAGGACAAGATATTTGTGACGGATGGTGGGATGGATGCATGCACAGAAGGACAACTGGAAAACAGTATGCATCCAGAGACATATTAATGATAGCAGCTGCAGTAGAAGTAGTTCAGTCATAAATATGTAACAGTAAGACTCAGAACAAACATGTCATTCTCGTTAAAGCGCCCAAATGGCCTTTTCATTTTTGAGATAATTTCTTAGGCTCCAGGTAAGAGATACTACACACTACACAACAGACCATCCACTGAAACCACAAATATCATCCATTTTCATAGAGCAAGGTTGTCAATCTGCAGTTTGGGATGACAGCGATGTCTGCAGGTTGTCGTGGTTTATTTTATTTAGGGCTTGGAAGCAAGGCTCGCACGCTCCGCCGACTTAAATGAATCACTGAATAAGTGTTACACAACAAAACAAACAGAAACCCTCCAGGATTGGTGAAGCTGAATGAAGAATAAGCTGTGAATGAAATGGGATGGGTTGAGCTCGAAGTGCCCCGGTCCATGATATCAGAGGGGTGTTTCACAAAGTTACTGGATAACTGTGACGATTAAAACCAAAAACCCTTCAAAATCTAGCACAGGGACTGAGGCAGAAACGAAGTTCCACTCCAACATTCCAGCTTCTTCCATGCAGTTATCGAGCAAACTCAGTCTTAAACCTGTTGTGTGAAACGGGCCTAAAGGTTTGCAAGGCATGATTGCCTTGTCATGTCAAAAGCTGCAAGCAACCTAAGTGAACAGGCAGGAAAGGATGAATTTGAGCCGGAATGGCATCAAGGCGAGGGTTTCAAGGATAATCAAGGTGCGTTCGAATCGTTCAGCTCGTCAGCCCACGGAACAGAAAATGACTGCACCAACTCCTTTACGAAGCGCTTTTAGCGCTGAGCAGGTGATGACGTTCAGCTCCCGCCATCTTCGTCAGAGAACACAGTCTGCTGTTTTCTGCATTGCGTCTGAAGTTCGTCGCGTGTTCATTCCCGATCTGTTGACAGCGCCCATCTGGAGTGGACTATATTTGCAAAAATGCTAAAGAACGCACCACGGACGCAGCGAGCCTTAAGACGTGTGGGAATAATAGAGGCTTTGCCCAACTAGTCGCCTGTTAGGTCACCTTGGAGGTGTGTTTGCCGCATTGGTAATTCCACACCAAAAAAAAAAAAAAAGCTCTTTCCGACAAAAAAAAAAAAAAAAAAAACGCCCTTACTATTTATCAGCATTAACGGGTAAATTTCTGACTCGATTATTAAAACAAATGAGTGCACTGTAAGATTTGTGTCAGCGCAACGAAAAGTAGCAAGCTTTTAAATTACATCTGTTTAGACAGCTCTTTTTTTGGAATTCTTCCAGCGCTCACAGTTTCACAAGTTAAGCTTGTGCCCATTAATTACCCTCTTCAGAAATGTCACACCTCCCCTTCCCCACTTAAATACTGTGTATACAGAAATCATACCCCCCTCCCCCCGCACACACAGACACACACTCCCCATCCCCGTTTAAACACTGTATATACAGAAATCATACCCACACACACGCAGAGCACTCCTCCACTGCCCACATACAGAAAATCTAGCTCAACAGCCTCCCTGTACAACATATACACATACGCACATCCTCTCTCTCCCTCTTGTACACAGTGTTGTTAAGAACATTTAATTTTGAGTTTTATCGTTATGTATGCACAGGGAAATTACATTACATCCCTTACTGGCCTCTCGCAGCATATGCAGTATCTTCCATGTGATAGTGATATATAATGGCTGCCTGTGCAGCCACTGAAGATCAATTTGCAGCACATTATCCTCTCGATCTTCTAACAGCAGTTGGGATCTATATCAAGGCAGTATGTTACAACCAACCCCCCCCACACACACACGCAACTACTCCCCCTGTGCCCCGAGAGTGTGTTTCAGATTGGGTTACTAAATTAGTTTTGTATTCACAGACTGCATGGTTTTGGGAGCCACAGAATGCGAATCTGGCTCAGATTTCTCAGACTGGCAAAAATGGACCAATAAACTGGCTCGCATTTCCCAGGCTAGCCAAATCGACCAATAAGCCGCAGGCTGGAGAACACTCTGTGCCATGCAGATGGAGTGATGACGGGCACATATCAACATTAGATTAACCGTGCCTAAAACAAGGACAGAGGAATCTGCAGGCGTGAGAGAAGAATTGAATATCTCAGGAACAGGCTCGTCCACCGTGACTCTACCAACACAGACCTGTGACTCCACAGCGGACTTATTTGCTGAGGGGTGAAGGATCAGTGCACAGATGAACTGTAATATCCACTGCTTATGCACTATTGGTGCAAAGCAGGATTAATAGAGCACCAATTCTGAGAAAAAAATCCATGAAGGGATATACGGTAGTCAAAAGACTAAAGCTAGCCAAGAATATTACAGCGTGTACAAACTGCATAGAGAGTTTTGAAAATGGTTGCTCAACTTATTTTGCTCCAGGTAACTGTATATTTACTCAAAAAAAAAAAAAAAAAAAAAAAGCAGAAGTTACTAGAATGTTTTGTGAGTGTTATACCACAGCAGCGACTGTAGCAACATTTTGAGAGTGTTTTTTTGTGCTGGCAGGGTTAGCACTAGCAGTGCTGCCCTGTTTTCTGTGGCAGAAAAGAGAGAGATAGAGAGAGAGAGAAAGGAGGGGGATAAACAGAAAGAGAGAGGAAGCAAGTGAGGAAGGCAGTGATGGAGAGTGCGCAAGACCACAAAAGAGAGCAATAGGGTGAGGGAGAAACATGAGGGAAGGGAGAGAACAAGTGATAGAGGGAGGACAGAAACAGGGAAAGGAGATAAAGAGATGGAGAGATAGAGTGTGTCTGTGGGAGGGGGACAGATCAGCATGGAACTATAATAAGTATTAGACACGCAGGACGTCTCGTGGGAAGAGCTGTCCTACATTCTTAAGACCGCTGTGACCTTGATTCTCTCCGTCGTCACGTCTGAGGAGCCTCAACTTTTCTCGTTTCTCTTTTTTTATTTCGAAGGCTTTCGCGCAAACGGTCGGTCACCTCTGCGCATGGCCTCGCGAAAGCGTTTTGCATTTCAGTAAAATAGAATACGACGCAATCGATAAGAGGGCGGGAACCGTCAAAAGAAAATTTGGCTTGCGTTTTAATAGCAAAAAAAAAAAAAAAAATTACGTCCTAACGACAAATTCCTGACTACTTATTAACCCATTAATGCCCACATTTCTTTTCAAAGTGAAAAATAATTATTTTGTTATCAAGGGCCCCAAATATGTATGATCAATTACAAATGTACACAGATCGTTATAAGCATAAAGGAAATCATCATTCTGAGAAAAACATATTTAGATAATGCTATAATCACCAATTTTCGCTTATAGTGTTGCATAAAAATTTGTCTCACAAAAATACAGCACCCTCACCTTTTAGAGCATTGCATAGTCCTGTTACAGATTCAAGAAATTCATGCAAATGGTGGTCCCCACCACTGCTGTAAAGGGAGACTACTCTCATAAGCACTTTTCCTGTATGGGAGTTATTTCCCTTGATTAACCCAAGGCAGCTTTGTCACAGTAACGCATTCACTTGGGTTACAGAGGTTAAAATGTGCTGCGTCCCAAAAATGGGACAGTGGTCATTAATGGGTTAAACTCAGTGGAAAACGTCATGAGGTTAAGGAAAGGTGTAAAGGGGAATTCATAATGACTTAGGAAAAGACAACCGTTAAGAGAATCCGAATGCACTAACTGGGCACGATCTCTTGCGTCTTATTGCCCAGATGGATGGTCATCGCTTTAAATATTGCTGCCGCACAGAATTCTGGGAGAGCATCATCCCTTTTCTTTTCGTACAGGATGGTTCAATGTACCCTATGCTAAAGGTGATGAGTTAGGAAACACTGGAGCACCTTTCCTTAACATCTGGAGCAAGGTTCCCAAACTCAATCCTGGGGCCTCCCTGAATATCCAGGTTTTTGTCCCAACCAAAATTGCCATCATAGGATTTCAATAGGAGTTAAGTTGTCCAAACTCGGAGCATTTTGAATTTAAAGAAGTTATTTGCTGCATTAGGCCAAATTTTAATAGAAATATCCACGTGTCACGAAGAATCGATGACCTTTGAACATGTTGGTTTTTTCTCTGCAGCAATAAATTTCAGGTTGCAAAATTTTTAGACAGATCAAATTGGACACTGAGAAAAACCGTAAGCTCCAAGGCAGTTTGCTGAACACAGGTGTTCAGAGTTCTTAAATAAATAACAAAAACATTACAAAAAACTGGCTTGACTCTACTTTTTGCTTGTCTAATGAATAGTAGTTATTGCAACCATGTGTCCACAGTTTCTCCAAATAGGAACCTATTTATCGCTTACTTTGATTGGGTAGATTTTTGTTACTTGTATATCGTAATGCGGATATGGAATTTATTCTCCACTGCATGTATACAAATCCATCAAAATATGTCTTAAGAGAATAAATAACTGCTCGAAAAATAAATCCACCAAATTAAGACAAATTAACAGCTTATTAAATTCTACAATTGCAAGTGTGGTTGGAACACAAACCAGCTTACTCTGGGAGGCCCCAGGACCGAGTTCTGGAACCACTGCTCCGGAGAATTCAAACTCATTTCAAGGTCATTTTCCAGCAATTTGGACCTTTCCTTCGCAACAAAGACTATTTGAAAGCAGCCGAGGTCTAGCTTGTTAGCTAAAATTTCTTTCGCTCACTTCAGGTTGACAGCGCAAATTTGCAGGTCACAGTCGAGTTTGGTTCAACCTTTTTAAATGCAAAAATGTGAAACTGCTTCGCAATCAAAAATGGCCAGTATTTTTGCATTTCGCACAGATTTGAAGGGGCATAAATAACGGAGAGAAATTTCACATGGGAATTCATGCCTGGTGTGAAACGGCTTTTTAGATCGTAATGTTGCAAAACTGCAAACACCATGGCTTCCAATCTGGTGTTGGCTTGGGTCTGTCTAACGCAAAACTCGGCACTACACAAGTCTGTGTGATTAAGTGTACATTGTAGTTTATGTGAATAATTGTTTTCCACTGAAACTGAAGACAGCGCAGTAGTTCAGCAGATGCATTTCATGTGTTCATCCTTTTTTCAGAGGAGGGGGTGTGACTTGGGCATGGTTTGTGGCACTCAATCAACTCTAGACCATGTAATTCCGAAATAAATTTTTAAGAGATGGTAGAAATAATTTATAAGTTCCTAATACCGTTTAAGCATGCAGACCCATTCTTCACTTCATTTTTATTCATAAAGGTCATGTAGTTAAGCACATCTGACACCTTTAGAATGGCACTACACCCCTGAGTGATACCCCACTACACCCCTGAGTGATATCCCACTACACCCCTGAGTGATATCCCACTACACCCCTGAGTGATATCCCACTACACCCCTGAGTGATATCCCACTACACCCCTGAGTGATACCCCACTACACCCCTGAGTGATACCCCACTACACCCCTGAGTGATATCCCACTACACCCCTGAGTGATACCCCACTACACCCCTGAGTGATATCCCACTACACCCCTGAGTGATACCCCACTACACCCCTGAGTGATACCCCACTACACCCCTGAGTGATATCCCACTACACCCCTGAGTGATATCCCACTACACCCCTGAGTGATATCCCACTACACCCCTGAGTGATATCCCATAAGACCTTGAGAAAAGACTGCAATCGCAAATTTCTTTAGTTCCTTATTTTCTTTAATCCATCCGCCTATAGAATTTACCCAAAATATTTGCCCACATTTTTCCGAGATGATTTCCCTAACAAACTAGAGGCAACTTACTCTATGTGAAATATTCCAGAAATTGTGCAGTATCATTACAAATATTTCTGGCATTAAAAAAAAAAAACAGGTAGGGTGCAAGACTTTTTGGAACATATGCTCAACAACAAATTTAAAAAAAAAAAAAAATTTAATGGTTGGCTGGTGTTTCATCAAGTTTTGTGGACTCCTCTAGGGAAGACGGCAAAAATTTGAAGCCTTTATGAGTTCAAATAGCGTTCATTAGGCAAGTAGAGAAAATCACTAAAAATTACTGAGGGTATGTTCCTTGCATTGTCTTAAACATAAACAAATTTAAGTTCTGCTTGTGCAGGCTGGGAGAAAGCAGTCAGATTAGTACTCGGTCTGTTCTGCTGGTGACACTCAGCGTTCACCAGGACTAAAGGCCAATACTCCTACGCTCTCTGATAGCGCACATTCTTTCAGAGCAGGAATGCCAGTGTTACGCTCAATAGACTGTAAAAGAGCTATTAAATTACTGCAAGCTGGGGACTGTCCAAACGTGGTCGCCAATGCATTTGGGGAGGCTGCTGGATCCATCTGTCATCCAAGGACTCGATTTCTGGCCAGGAGCAGCCAAACGCGGACGATCTCTTGTGAAAAAAGACTGCAATATAACACCAGCATATCTATGGCTAGCATCTGCGCCAGCTGTGGCTTACGGTTAGGAAAACAGTCAGAAACATCATTGGGAGGTGAGGCGCAGCCACGGGCAAGCAAATAATGTGAAGCCGGCTCGCAGAACGACATCTTTATTGCAGTCATCTCGCAAGGTGACCTGTGCTGACGGGGGGACGATATTGGCTATAAATGCAATAGGCCCAGCAGCACTTGGACGTGGACGCGGCATATCACAAACCTCACTGAAAGGACTTTTCGTCAAAAAATTGGCACAATTTAATATTCAAATTCATTCTTGATTTTTTCTCTTTTTCTTGCCAAGTACATTTAGACCCACTACACAGCCTATCCCTCACGAGAGGCCAGAGTAACATGTTGTCAAATGGAGCCACTTAAGCAGCTTTTGCACTCACGACATTGAACTCCGAAATTCAGGCGGGAAACCGTTATTTAATTATTTTACCCATTCAAATCAAGTAGGGAAAAAAGATATCAAATGGGCAGATTACACGCAACGGTGACTTGAAAAACACTTTTAACTCAACGAACCTGATAAAAAAAAAGACAATTAAAAAAAGAAAAGCAATCCGCTGCGAGTAATTAATCAATTAGTTTGATGCCTCCCGCTTGCATTAAGGCTAGATGAAAGCCGCGTACCCTGCTAAGTCAAAGCCAGGCCACAGAGACAGGAGACGCGATGAATACTCAGCAAATTGCCATTGATTTGTGCGCCACAGCACATTTGCGCCGGCCGGCTTCACTTGAGCCTGAATGGCGATCGAGAGCAGAGTTTATAATAATACATCAGACAGTCTGAAGACAAGATGGAGAAGAGCTGGGAGAGGACTGCAGGGCTATCTGATGAATTATTTTTCCGAACGGTTTGCCAGCAACTGTTGAAACACAAATAGCAACAGAGAAGAGAGAGGGAGAGAGGGAAGGAGAGCGAGAGAGAAAGAAAGGAGCAACAACAAGAGAGATAAAGATGTACGAACACATACATAAAGAATATAGACACCCACCAACCTGTTCTTGTGACACGTAACAGGGTAATTCTTTACATACATTATTCAGCCTTACCATTATTCTCACGGTTTTCACGATGACATGCTCCCTTTATTTAACTCGACGAGCTTTAGCAGTACGCATGTACAAACGAACTGAGAGAAGGCGAGTGATAGAAAGATCTCAATGAAGCCAGAAGTACTTGTTACAAGAACAAAAAAAAGGGGCTCCTGCATTCTGTATCCAGTGTAACACAGCTGCCACAGTACTGCGCTCCAAGTCTGAGATAAAGCTCTCGATGTCTTCGTTTTTGTTGCTCATCTCATCGCTCATTTTCATTTATCATCCTGTTTTTCTTAAACAATAAAGCATGAAACACAATGAATTCAATTCCAGCATCACATAACTCACACTTTCATCTAGATATGTAAAATTAAAAAAATCACTGATAACAACGAATTTTGAGATCTAAGTAAGCATAACTAAAATGCGAGCAGAATTTAAAAGCTAATAAATACATTTGGTTATTGTTTACTTGCTCAAATTCCAAGAATCTGAAGTTATATTTTGATCCGTGAATGCAAATAGTGGATTTTCTTTTTTCTTTGCAAAGAAAGGTCAGAGGTGAAATCTGATAAATGTTTCAGGTCATATACCCTGACTTATGTGACTTCATAAAAGATTCATAATTGCAATAATTAAGGCGACCTTGGAGTAAGACTGTCAAGGCCGAGCGATTATTTTATGCGGGGGTGAGGGAGGGCAAGAGACGATGGGCTAAAGCTTGGAATTTTGGGAATTCTGCAGGTACATTTTTCGAGCCCCCCCTTTTGTATTGAACATTTGGGTCCCTCCAGCTGTGGACGCCCCTACCAAGCTGCAGCATCTGGAACAGTTACGACCTTTGACCCCATCAGCGATGGCCCTGAGCCGAGGGAAAACTTGACCCGCAGTGAGCCCACACAAGGACGTTTCTGTCAAACAGGACACTTAACTCCAGCTCCTGGCAGACTGCCGGTTCTGCTCATTATTTAGGTCATCTTCTAGTTATTTCAGCTCATCATATATTGCTGAAAATATGGTAAAAGCAGGACCAAGCAGACAGACGGGTGGCCTAACCACAGATAGGCGATCGAAGGGGCTTCCCTGCATGTGAAAATAAATATCTAGCTTTATATTTACGCTTTAATTAAAGGAAGGTGTTTTACATCAGTGTAACGGTCCTCTTGAGGATTTTAAGCCAACCTCGGAGCACTAGTCTGGGAGTGAGTGATGTTCCACTGGAGCTCGATCTCAGTAGTTGGAAGGATGATTAAACGTGTGACGAGCGTTCAGACGACCGTTCTCGACACCCCTTCATCGCATCAGTCCCCTGCTGCCATTAAAGATGAATCCTGCAGTTCGCTCATTGGTTTGGACCAACGAAAAACCTGGACCTTCTCAGGTACCACCAACCAGAGCCGCTTTCCACCGAACTGGAACATTGATACTCCAAGTCTCTCCAAGAGATGAGCTTCACTTAAAGTACTTTACCCCTCACAGTTCCTCAAATTACCCGCTCTTCCGCAAACAGAGAAACAGAGAACACTGCGTAGGCTAGGTGCTAATGGGACATAAATTCAATACACTGACAGGTTAATTCAGCCCGAAGACATATACACTCTAGGGCTGGCTAGTAAAACATGTCAATCTCAACGTGACAATTTGACCAAATCAGACAACACATGTATCCTTACCATTCACTTCATTGGACAATCCAGCTGTTAACAGTTGTTCTGTTGAAATCTGCATTACCATGCCAGCCATCTACACCTCAAACCGACAAATATATTATTTACCCTTAGAGCGCTAAATGCAGCTATTGTTGCTCAGTGATGCAAGATACTAAAATCAAAGCTGTTGAAAACCTATCATGTGGCGACTTGTTTAAAAGAGCTCCTGCAGGGGAGCTCTTTTAAACAAGTCTCCACATGATAGGCTTTCAACAGCACAAGATAATTACATCTATACATTTTTTAAATTTATTTCAGCGCTCTAAGGGCTAATGATGTAGCAACAAATCAGAACTAGCATAGTCTGCAGAGCTCAAGCGCCTTTGGTATCATAAAATACCTGATCAGTGTGAACAAAACTGAACAACCAAGATCCAAGGCTGAGAATTTGCACATAGATTTTTAGCCTTTTGAATGATTGAGTTTTCTGAAAGGCATTCTCAGAGTATGGTCAATGTACTGGACCCTGAGTCACTTCAAATGGTCAGCCTGGACTGTGAAATCAATGTTATGATGCTCAGTTATGATCAATCCGCTCATTTGTAACCTTACTCTGAAAAGGCTTGAAAAACTAGATAACTCTGTCGCCACAGGGACCGAGTCGTGTTTCTCCACGATCCTCAAATTTCGGACAAAATGACCGCCGGCAGCCATAACGGACGTCCAAAATTGCCGAAAATCGGTCTTGAGCATTTTCAAATAAATATCTTCGCCTGTGCAAAATTAGAAAAAATTCCTGTAATAATTGTCGCTTCCAGAGCCCGGAACAGAAAATCTCTGCGGTTACAGCAGCGGCTCCGGAACTAAACCATAATATCTCCCGACTATTGTCGTCGGGGAGATACAATAAGGACTTCACATTAATACACGTAAAGCCCTAACTTTAATACAATTGTTAAAAATTCATCCCTCTTTCGTAATACTTCACTTGTTGGAGGCATTTGGAGTCCTTCATTAAAGTCCATCAGAGTGTGTTTTCTGCGCCTGTCCTTGCTGCGGTGTGTAAAGGCAGTGATTTGTGCACTGCAGCAGAGAAGCATGGACTTTAAAGGATGACCTGCTGCACCGCGTGAACAGACAGCCCAACAGGAGACAGTTCTGCAACACACCGTAACAGGTCGACCATCACCAAACCCGCTGGGGGACAGCACCAACCAGGTCACTGGCCTCCGCGACCAGCACACGAGCCAGCCAATCGCCTCACAGCTCTGGCAGCAAGCACGACCCGAGACCTGGCTTTGTTCTAGTCTTTCTTCTGAAGAGACGGGAACACTTTTATTGTGCCTGCAAAATCTCAGGCAGGCACGGTAAGTACGCCTTATTCAGACCTTAAACTCCAGCCCTAACCAGTTAAAATAACCAACATTTGCCAACACAAACAAGAGTGAATGGAGCAATTCAAGAGCTTTTTCAAGGTTTTTCCCCATAAAATTCCACGCAAGTTCTCTGAAACTCAGTTGCTCTCAGTTACATCTGCATTAGAATGTTCATGAAGAATTATTTCACCAAACCCCTTCCACAAAGGGCTCAGGAAAAGTACTGAGACTTGTCGTCCTCTAAACGTACGCAAAAACTTGCTTGTTTGCTACTTGGGCAACATGCCGTCCTGTGTGGTAAACCCAGCTCAAGTCATTAGTCATTCATCGAGCGATTAAACTCCACATGAAAGCCGAACGTGTCCAGAGGCCCCGCAGGGCGATACATAATAGCGCGTGGGATAGCCAATACTGTCAGACAGCAGGGGGCGCTACACCTCATCATGCAATTACAGCTCCTCCAGCCAATCGGATACTCGCTGCCCTCCTGCAGTGGCCAACACTGGGAGAGAGTACAAGTCCGTTACGATTTTCACTTCCTTCCAATGTTCCCTTCCTTTCCTTACCCACCGGGGAGGCAAAGAGAAGAACAAAGCAGAGGGGGAAAAGGTGGATGAAGCAGAGAAACGTGGATTAGTGAACTGCAACATTCCAGCTCTGTCAAAGGACAGACCGACCAACATCTACGAGGGGGCAGTGGATCCTCAGAGTGATCGTTTATATGTCATGCATTTTAAAAAATAAAAGCCCAAAGGCACTCCCAGGATTCCACGCTCATGTCGTCTTTGGGAAACTCCCAGCTTCTCAAAAGGACTTTCGATGGGCAGGAATCACTAGACTGATAGTGGACTAATTGAGTTTCAGGTTGAGTGCAAAGAAAGTCAGGGATTTGGTGGAAATAAGTACTTCGCAATTTTTCACAATGGAAAATGGACACAACACCTTTGAGAACATTTCCGCAAACTCCCGCCCCAGAGCTACGACCTACACCAAACCACATGACCAAGGCCTGCAAAGTACAGATATCAGACGGTACTTTTCTCTCACACATAGTGCAGACAGTGTGGAATAGTTTGTCAGGTCATGTAGAGGAGGCATATAGATCTTATATGTGCCCAAGTATCTGGAATGCTGTAGCAGGATGAAAATGTTAAGCTTTGCTTGGTTGAATGGCCGCAAGGAAAAAAAAAAAAAAAAAGGAGCAAAATGTGCAGCCAAGAGCGATATTTAAATAGACTGTCCAATCACTGAGTGGGAATGGTGAATGTTTGAGTCTAATTGGATGGTTCTGGAACCCAGAATGTAGTGACCGCATGCACATTCAAAAGCAGGGAGCCGCTAATGCTAGCAAAATGGCAGCGAGTGCAGTCTCTGGGGTCAGAACTAAAAAGACACAAGAAAGGATGAAAACTGCAATGTTCCTTCTGCAATAAACTCCCATTGCGATTCCTGACAATTACACACCATCACTCCGCATTCTTTTTGTAGGTTTTGATGTTCTTGAAGGGCAGCGATATATTATTTACCAACCCCAGAATCTTGTCAGTCAGTGCGGTTAGGATACAACCATTTGAATTCTGAAACATGGCAGCCACTCGTGTTTTTTTGTTTCGCGGGCGTGAGTATGGGCCAGTCGAATCATCAGAAGCACTGTCATAAATACCAGCTTTCTGAAGCTTTCGTTGTCTGGTTCAGAAGTGGGTTGACTCAATTCTGTAGTGATTTTTAGAGCTGTAATTGTGTGGGTTCCTGGCAACCGCGTAACCAAATATCTGCCTGTCAATGTCAGAGAGCCTTGACTTGAGGTCGCAGAAGTTTTTTTTGGCTATAGCCGTGTTACATATGATGTTGTACATTTTGAAACAGTTCCCCATATCTTTGCCACCTAAGACATTTAGCTGTTTTTTTTAATGACCAATGCGCCGGTGTCACAGTGCAAGGTCCTCCACAAATTATTAATTTTATAATTTAATCTCAAAACCAGACAGAGTTGGAAAGAATACATTTTTGTATTTTTTCTATTTATCATAAGGCCCCGGAGACAAATGCAGGATCTGCATATTATAGTCATTATTCATGAGCTGGGAGGGGGAGGTTCAACATTATAACTCTTCTCAATGTTATTATTATCATTATCATTATAATTATTAATGCGTAGCATCACATCAAGAGTTGCTGAATCCATCAGTGTTATGAAATTCAGAGATGGGTATAAGTGGCTTTAATAGACAGCGGCTCTCCAGCATATTTAAAGCATGAGAATTAAAACTGAAGCATCCTACAGGGGTTTATGGCTATGCCACCATTACCACAATTTTCTGATGGAGACAGCACCACATTTATAACATTTAATTCTGATTAGCTCTCAAAATGCCCCTCGAGTTGCCTGAAATATATAGCCGTAAATTGCGCCACACAGAATAAAATGGTGAATACTATCACTGTATTACTCTGAATTTACAACTTCATTACTGCCAGTTCGGTTCGGGTGCGGCATTATTGCAATTTATAACACTCTGAGGCCCCCCGGTGGAGACATGCGGCAACTGCACAGTTTAGAAAGTTTTGGGCGCAACGAGATGAAGAAGTTTAAAATCAATAAGCGCAATAAAGGTGCACCTCTTAAGCCCTACAGCTCGCGACTTCGGTTTAATCAATCACCAAGATTGCATTTACTGAAACCGGTTAGCGCCGTGCATTGTGTTCCTCAATATTCCTTACCAATTCATTATTAAATACAGGTTCAAACGACCAGGAGGTGAAGAATGTGATTAACCGGAAAGCCACTGATCGATTTGATTCACCAACCGGGGGTGGGGGATGGTCGGCGCAGCAGATGAGAAATTGAAATTCAGCCCCCCGAATATTTTCCCAGCCAAATATAAGGGACATATCCAAGAAATGCGCAAATTGCACTATGGGCCCGAACCAACCAATCTGCAGTCTCAAGTAATGAATGCCCTGGTCGGGAAAACAGTGTTAGATCCGAACGCTGCTTCAGAGACAGTAAAACGCAGGCAGCGATAAATTCAATTGAAAAATTCTCGTTCAATTTCACTCATCCACCTTTATTTAAAAAAAATACAACAGTAATACTTCCTCTCCCTTTTAAATCTACCTGCAAATAAGGTTTTTTGTAATAATTGATGGTATAACAAAATGCTAATTATCAGGCAATTATTTAAAAAATAAACAAAACTTGAGGAGCCCCGAAATATGTTCATGTCCCAGTATTTATTTTCTTATGATGGAACTCATTTTAGAGTTGGAGGTAAATTGAATAAATAAAGCTTTATTGACACGCAACTAAAAGCACACGGCAAATTAGAATTTTTCCAGCATCTCCAAATTTTAAACAATCACAGTGAATTCTGCTCTACAGGGTTAAATACTGAAAAAGCCTCAGTAGTCAAAAATCTCAACAAAATAATTCATCCTGCACTGGTGGAGCAACACAGAGAGGGTCATAAATATTTGGACGTTAACGCTTTTTATCAGGCTCAGAAGGACTGCCACCTTTAACGTGACGGCTTGTTAATCTATATTTAGTGGACAGTGAAGAAATGAAAGCACTTGCCGATTGTCTCGTTGTCCAAATACGTACAGATCTCACTACAAACACAAATAATCCCAAATATTTTTTCATTAAAGTAATTGCTGTATGAGATAATGAAGGTAACTCAAATTCACTTGCAGATTGTCCCCGCGGAGTTCCTGTTACTTCAGGTACAACCGCATGCCCTACTCCGTACCAACTGGTACCTCAGTGAAATCAAATCCAGGTTCAGAAAGTAGAAGTCCGTCCCAGTACTTCGTTCCAGCAGTTTCCATTTTCTCAGGGCGATTCCCAGGGAAAGCACATGATCAAGTTAACAGTTGGAACGAAAACATGGCAGGACTTTTACTGTCTGAAAACTGGACCTTCCGCCACATCTGAAAACATCACACTTCTCCAAACTCCGTTCAGATCTACAGCCCAGACATCAGAAAACATTCTCACGCCGTCGCGACAGTGCCAGAACATTGACAAAACGTTCCAATGACGTAGGGAGAACATTTATTTTGCGTATGATGCCAATACTTCAGCTGGCTCTCAGTCTCTTGCTGGTCACCTGCTCCGCTTCCTCCTCAGGATCTCGTTTGCGCTTGGTCGCCGGCTGCCGCCCCGCCGTTCAGAGACGCGTCTGGCTCCGCCTCTGGCCCCGCCTCCTTCATCAGCCGCAGCTCCCTCCTCTCTCTCCGCTCCTCCATCTCCTCGATCTCCTCGGCGAACAGCGCCTTCAGGGCTGGAGTCAGCTGAGGCAGCCGCTGCAGGTCCGACAGTCGCACCTGGGGGCGGACATGTTGGGGAAGGGTTGGGGGTGAAACGTCGTCTATGTGCCGCTAAACTTGCGTGATCTGATTATTTTCAGAGCGTCGCCCGTCACATTAATGAAGTAAGAGCCTGTGTGGGGTTGGCGGGAGAGAAGGGCACCAGAGGCCCCCCTCCATGTGAGGTCACACATTACTCACCCTCATGTGGTCGAAGGCGATGCCCACCCGCTCGGTGAAGTCGGCGCTGAAGAGCGGGATCTTAGCGTAGCGCTGGCTGAAGTGGTTCAGCATGATGAAGTCGGCCTCCATCTTCACTCCAATTCCAATGGCCTGAGAGGTGGTGCTGAGGGCAGGGAAACCAGGAGAGTGTGAGAGAGTGTGAGAGAGAGTGTGTGTGTGTGTGTGTGCGCTTTCTTGTACTTGCTACACCGTGAGGAGAAGAGAACTTTTTTTCTTTCCCTACAGCGTGGGAACATTTTTGGGAAGTGAAGACATTTTCATGAGTCACAACTACAAAGTCAAATTCTGACTCACTAGTGAAGGTAGGGGTCAGGTTAGAGTTAGAGATAGGTTAAGGTTAGGGGTAATGTTAGAATTAGGGATAGGTTAAGATTTGTGTAAGGGTTTGGGTTAAGGTTAGAATTAGGGACAGATTAAGGTTAGGGTAAGGGTTTGGGTTAAGGTTAGAATTAGGGATAAGTTAAGATTAGTGTAAGGGTTTGGGTTAAGGTTAGAATTAGGGATAGGTTAAGGTTAGGGTAAGGGTTTGGGTTAAGGTTAGAATTAGGGATAGATTAAGGTTAGGGTAAGGGTTTGGGTTAAGGTTAGAATTAGGGATAAGTTAAGATTAGTGTAAGGGTTTGGGTTAAGGTTAGAATTAGGGATAGATTAAGGTTAGGGTAAGGGTTTGGGTTAAGGTAAGAATTAGGGATAAGTTAAGATTAGTGTAAGGGTTTGGGTTAAGGTTAGAATTAGGGATAGGTTACGGTTAGGGTAAGGGTTAGGGCTAAGGTTAGAGTTAGAGATAGGTTAAGGTTAGGGGTAATGTTAGAATTAGGGATAGGTTAAGGTTAGGGGAAATGTTAGAATTAGGGATACGTTAAGATTAGTGTAAGGGTTTGGGTTAAGGTTAGAGTTAGGGATAGGTTACGGTTAGGGTAAGGGTTAGGGCTAAGGTCAGAGTTAGAGATAGGTTAAGGTTAGGGGTAATGTTAGAATTAGGGATAGGTTAAGGTTAGGGGTAATGTTAGAATTAGGGATACGTTAAGATTAGTGTAAGGGTTTGGGTTAAGGTTAGAGTTAGAGATAGGTTAAGGTTAGGGCTAAGGTTAGAGTTAGAGATAGGTTAAGATTAGGGAAAGGCCATAGAGACATGCAAAGAATGAATGGAAGTCAATGTAATGTCCTTGTAAGGATAGAAGTACAAGGATATGTGTGTGCGCGCGCGTGTGTGTGTGCGTGTGTGTGCGTGCAGATGGAAGTGAGAGAGCATCAGTGAGAGCGTGTGTGTGTGCTCTTCTATGCGCCATTTGCATGCAGGCATGAGAGTGTCACAACAAGTTGGACTGGACTTACTCCTTATTCAGAAGCAAGTACTGGTTTGGTTCTGGTATCTAGTCGTAGTAACGAAAAGCACTTTGAGTCTTTAGAGCTGGTTTGGTCAGGTAGCAGAAATAAGTGCTGGATTAATTCTTAATCAGAGTCCAGAGCTGGTTTTCTCTATAGTGTAGAGCAGTAGTGTAGATGGTAGAAATGTTGGTTTGGTATCGTCGTATGGGTTTATCTCTACAGCGGTTTACATGTGCAGCTTTAGATCTGTGGAGCTGAGGAGTGACGCTCCGTTGCAGTAATGAGCACTAGTTTGATTTTGTAGCTGATTAAAAAAGCCGGATTAATTCAGCAGAAACCGTAAGTGCTGGTTATATTTTGTCGCAGACATGAATGTTGATTTAGATCACAAGTAGTAGTAAGTACTGGTTTGATTTTGTAGCTGGTATAACTGCTAGTTTCATTCCAAAGAAATTTCATAAGTGGTTTGATTTTGTCGCTGATAAAAATGCTGGTTTAGTTCAGCAGCAGTTGTAAGCGCAAGTTGAATTTTTTAGTGGACACACAAGGTGGTTTAATTCAGTAGCAGTTGGATCCATTTCATAGCTGATACAAATTATAGTTTAATTCGGTAGCTGTAGTGAGCTCTGGTTAGATTTTTGTAGCTGATATAAATGTTGGTTTGCAGCATATAAAAACGTTAGTTTGATTCTGCTCCATGTGCTGAAGCTGGTTTCTCTCTCTCTCTCTCTCTCTCTCTCTCTCTCTCTCTCTCTCAGTGTGTGTGTGTGTGTGTGTGTGTGTGTGTGTGTGTGTGTGTGTGTGTGTGTGAGAAAGAGATGCCTCACCTGTGTCTCTTCTCCACAGCCTCCTCCTCTAACCCGTCCTCCAGTGTCGCCTCATGAATAAGCAATGTGGCATTTTTCCCTGTGAAAACCAACACAGATCATAAACGACACAAACAGAAAAACAACAAACTAACACCTACAACTGACAGCACTCTGCAGCAGAGACTCAGCCTGCGTTCCTCACAGGTCTCCACTCCACTGCCATCACTGACCGGGAGGGATTGCTACCTCAACATCGTACAGTTCAGCTGCAAACATTCTTAATACGCCGTGTTCGCCCATCCTGTTTTCACCTAGTGCGTTTAGCTATATTACGCTTATTTGTCAAAAAACGTTTCTCAGGAGGAACGACTCAGAGCAAAGTGTTGATCGCTACGGCTCCGCCTGTCACAGCTTTACACACCATTAAAGTTGATCCTTCGTTCACAGATACGACTGACCTTATTTAATTTTGACCTTTGACCCTACGACTTCCGAAACCTAATTGGTTCTGCTACCTTCTGTGTGTGTGTGGGGGGGGTGACCATGTCTGATTTGTTCAAAATTCCTCCACTCCTTCAGTATACATAGCGCGGACAAGATATTTGTGACGGACGATGTAACGGACACATGCACGGACTGCAAAACACTACGCTTCACAGTATGTCTGTGTGGCAGGCCTTCCAAATGGACCCAAAATCAAAACCAAACACGCTCTGACAATACGCACCCATGTTCACCAGGGCATCGGAGGGCATGGTGTCGCCGGAGAAAACCAGTTTCCACCCGGACCGGTGCGTCAGGCTGCAGCCGAACGCATTCTTGCAGTGAAGCACCGTGCACGTCTGGAACTGCGGGAGAGAGAGGAGAGGGGCGTCGAAAAGCACCGCGAGGAACCATTCATTTTCCAGTTCATATCAATTGTATTTGCACAGAGCTTTTCACAGGAAGTGTGCAATAAAAGCGCTTAACTGAGTAGCTAAAGGGAGGAGCCAAGCTTACATCATCAAAATAGCAAATGAGGGGAAAAAACTCCCATTCAGGAGAAAAACCTTAAATACTGGAGCCCTGTAGGTCTCGTAAATGGATAGAGACCAGTGCTAGTTTTCAGAGAATAAGACCAACTGGCACGTTCTTCTTGTACAAGGGTATGTGTTCATTTAGCATACAACATGGCAGTATTGACTTGTCTGTAATGCTGCACCATTATAAGAGAATTGATTATTTTGGAATGTGTTTTCAAAATTCTAAGTTGTTCAAGACCAACATGGCACCGCAATGTAAGAAAAAAAGAGGAGGACGGGACAATTCCGATCTTCGAATGAAAAATTGTGTTTATTTCCAGTAAAAACGGCAGTGAGCAGAAATACGGGTGACGTACTCTGGGTTCAGCGGAGTCAAAGTGAACCCTGAACAATCAAAAGGCTTTACCATTTATACCATACAACATGCATATGTATACCAAGTAAAGGGGATTGTTCTGGCCTTCAATGTATAATGGTGAGATGTATCATGATTAAGTTAAATGGTCAGAAGACCATTGTTTACTCAGCCGCGTGGGTGCTAATTGCGTTTGGATGGTCTCAGATTGACTTAGGATGCTCACAGTATGTCTCCTCTGACAGTTGATGGCCGTCGTTGGCTTTTCCTGTCTCCAGGTGTAACCATGAGGCCAGGTTGTGGGCCTTCTCTTTGTTATATTGACAAGATTACCATTTCAGAGCATGTGGCGGTTCCATACTAGTTGATTGCCGGGGCTAACTAAATTATGAGTCTCCCGCTCTCCAGCAGAATGATTCACAATTCCTTACAGTAATAACCAGAAGGGATTGTTCTATCAGAGCAAGAGCAAGTTAATAATATTTTAACAGCACTTTAGGTGACCGTCCTCCTAAAAAAAGGTGAATAATGGATTATCAGAAATTTTAAAATTCTGCTGTTATAAAATATTCCATCTGCACTCCATACAGACCAGTTAGGATTATCCAACAGCCTACATTTCATGCCCGTGGGCATTTTCTGGCAGTCAGACGTCCCCAGGGTACGGCAGACATACCTTTTCCAGGTTGGATTTCCTGAGCAGTGATTGGATGGCAGCTTTCGTTTTGTTTTTGTGAATCTCCACCCCCTCAGTCAGAAACCAGGAAGGGATGAGACTGAGAAAAAAAAAAAAAAAATCAGTACATTCACACACTCAGAAATCCCAGTTCAACACAGACTCCCCACTTCCTCCTGTAACCTGCATGTACTCACAGTAAATTCCAAACACAATTCCAAACAGCACTGACCAGATCTGGGCCAATTACTTCATTGTTTTGGATTCAAATGCCTTTCTGTGCTCGACTGATGTGGCCTTTAGTGATTGTGCAGACCAGGGGAACGAAATTTGCACAGTTTTTTTTGGGGTCGAGTGTCAGAGACAAGCAAAAGCACAGAAGACTGTTTGAATCCCAAAAAGTTATGAAATTGACCAATATCTGGCCCCGATTTTCTTATAAACCTAAACCTAAGCACCCTGACCAGGTTATGAACCCCTAAAGCACAGAAGCTCCAGATCAGGGATCCGCAAATCTGGACCTAAAATCCGAATCCACCCCAGATTTTCTTTTACCCCAGGTAAGGAAATGAACACTTAGTGCCTTAGGGAGGAAAATCAACAGTTCTCGGACCATGAGGACCGTGATTTGAGGACCTGGGCTCCAGACTTTTCATTCAGAATCTTCACACCCAAAACCCAATCCAGGTATCCACAGCCGGTCCCTCAAGACCAGGGACTTTAAGCAAAGGCGGATTTTGCGACAGCTACGGCGCTCGGAAATAAATCTCTCCTGACGCTGGTGCCGTAGCCTCAAAGCCATAGTAGGGACCTTAAGCAACGGGCTGACTTTTCACAACGGTACAGGCGACGTTGCAACCTTCTGACAGCTGTGGTTACGTACAAGAACAGCAGAGTGGCTGACTGACTGCAGCGGACCAGAACGCCTTTGGGCAGATGAATGACATACAAGATTTTTTTAACGGACAGCAGTGCACAGCAATGGCTCAAAACGTCTTCTGATGAAACCTCTTCAGATGAAAGTGACATTTCCGCGGCATTTTAGATTTTCCGTCAGTGTGTACATCGATCTGTGGGAAATCAGTTGCAGTCAGCTGATTTAAGCACACATCTAATAAGAGTGTGAAGGAATGGTAAAGTGCATGGACGTGTGCATATAATATATATATTATATATATATATATATATATATATATATATATATAGCGTATGTGTGCTATATGCACGGGAGTTTAAAGACACTAATGTACATTGGAGTAAATATAGATATGTATCGGGTATACAGAGAAATTGTATACCGTATGCAATGCAAGGATGAGGGGAGAATATAGCCTACAGCAGAAGATAGTTCACTATGGTTTTATACAGTGAAATATACATAGTAGGGTACGTGACAATAGGCGCCAGGCTGTCCGTATGTTTACGTCAGATACCTAAAATTCCGGGTTGATGATAGCAGTGCAATGCTCGCTGAAAATTGCGGTCTTTTTCAGCATGTTTTGGTGTCCTGGATGCACAGTTGAAATTGTGCACTTATACTGATGTTATAGTTCACATTCCCCGCATTAGCCTCGTCTCTGAATTTTCTCAATCGGCTTCATAGAAGTACCGTAATTTTCAGGAATGGTTCGCTGAAACATGTAATGCATAGTGTGTTACTATCAATTGTAGAACACGTTTCATCTCAGAAATCCAATGAAAACCATTTAATGCAATCATATGAACCACGCGTTGTCGCGACTACGTGAGATTGGCTCTTCCCTCGTAGTAGATCAGCCTGCAATGGCAAGGCAACACCAGCACACTGGCTTAAGTCTCGATCAGCGGAGCGCAGATGTATTTCCGGGTGCCGTAGCCGTCTCAAAATCTGCTGTTGCTTAAAGTCCCTATTGTTAACTGAACCGATGGCGCTTCTGATTGGCCACACTACTTTCCCACCTGACTCCCAGGGAAAGGGAGGACCGTAAAAACCAAGGGCTTGCAGTCTTTGATGAGCATGGTTTCAGGAAAACAGGACCACAGAAATTGTGTCCGATCAGTTTTACCCAGCTGACAGGACACACACTTTATGTGGTGAAGAATCTCCTGGCAGTGGTCATGGTACTGCTGCAACCAGAAGAGGATCTGGACCGGAGCCACCAAGTAAATGGGGGTGAAGGGAATCCCCATGTGGGCCTGTGACAGAGAGACGAACGATGCATTAACTGTAACAGATCTGTAACAAAACGCCAACCTCTCCTAACGCCACAACTTCCTGCCCTTTTCAATCCCACCTGCCATGTTTTAATACCTAATGAGGAATGTAAAATTTTCTTAAAGAAAGAGGTAATAGAACAGAGAAAATGACAGAATTATCACATTCACAGTTAAATATTTTCTAACTTATTATTATTATTATTATTATATTCCCTATTTACATCATTATTGATGAGGGCAAGGTTTAACGAAATGCTTTTCAAAGGAAAGAAATCGACCTATCAGAGCTTTTGTTTGGAGCCAAACCGATGCTCATTAAGCTGCTCCGACAGCGTATGGGAGACTGAGGACTGAAATGCGCACTCACCAGAGCTCTCTCCCTCTGGAACAGGAGATTCAGCAGACCCTGTGAGAAACAGAAACCGTCGCTACATCACGACCTACAGCTACAGTGTCACCGGAATTACTGATAAATTCACTCGAACATTCGGGGTAAATTTGAAAGCCCAATGGCCACACACCTCCTTCAAACAGCACGACCACAGAACACCAACAGTAAATTATGTACACCGGGACGTTTTGGAGCGATGTCACAATATGATGTGCAATGTCACAACGCAGTACAGCAATTCCTACACGTAATGCCTTATGTCACGACATAGTCGTGCACATATACTGTAAAAGTTCATGCTATGCATAGACACAGTAAGTTGAAATTATATGTTTGAAATGTGAGGCAGTATATAGCACAGTGACTGCACAAAATGCATTGGATCACGACACAGTAGAGCAGTGGAACAACAGAACGTGTACCATGTCGTGACATACAACTGTAAATAATGTGGTTGTGTAATGAGAGTAGAGCGCAATGATTTTACATAATGCCTTATGATATGACGCTTAAGAGCACATTAACAAAACAAAATGGTAGGCAGACAGAATTCACAATATTCATAAATTACATGTTGTTAGGCAGTAGAGAGCAGTTACTGTGCATGATGCCTTATGTCATGACACGGTAGAATACGGTAACCGGTGAACATCTCACATTGCGACATACAACTCTTAGTAAGTATACATAATATTGTAGTATTGAGACATCATAAGGGAATGTGACTGTACACAATGAGTTATGTCATGAGAAATAACTCAGTTGTGAAACACCAAGCATATTATGACAGTATTCGCAGTAACTGTGAATGTGGTTGTGTTGCGAGGCAGGAGAGGGCAGTACCAATTAAGACAGGTCCCATGTCGTGACACAGTACCGTCAGTAACTGTATTGTCGGTCATGTAAGAAGTACGCTGTGACTTTAAATGGCAGCGACCGGCTCCGGCGAGGCGTACCGTGTGATGATCCGCATGAAGATGAGAGACGAAGACCGTGGACAGTTTCGTCAGGACCTTGTCCACCTTGTCGCCGTAGTGACGACACAGCTGCCCGAAAGTCCCCTCCCCGCAGTCCAGGAGCAGAGACTGTGTGGGGCTGTAGGGAGAGCGAGGTCAAGGAGGCGAGCGTGAAGACCTCACACCAGACACATCCAGAACAGACACACACGCACAAGTGCACACATTCACAACACAGAGACACACACAAACACACACACCAACAAATTATGACACACAACAAAATGACACATGCGATGACACACATGAAGACACATAAACAATTAGACAGTCCGGTCGCCTGTGACCCCATGGGTGTAGCCCCCGATAGCCCGCTCCTGCAGCCTGTACTGCCTCCACAAGGAAATCTCTATGTTTACGATGTACCTGATGTTTACGAGGGTGCCGCTGACATTCCGGATCTTCATTGGGAGAGCAGAGCCAGTTCCCAGGAACACGACTTCTGGATAATCCCTCACACTCCCTACAGAACACACAAAATACAGGTCATTTTCTTTTATTTATTCATTTCACCACAGAGAAAGGACACATTGACCAACAGTGCAGTAAATGTCCCAAACACAGTCAGCTGGAAAATTTTCCGCGTGGATTAACGATCACTACTGCCTTAATGCTGCAACAGTGTTATTTAGGAGTAGAATTCATGTTCGCATCCACGTTTCTAACGGTCACCAAGGCGCGGCCAATGACTTGTCCTTGCCTTGACACTGTCAGGCAATGTTTTTGCATAGAGGAAAAGAGACACGAATAGCGTCTTTGTTGTATAATGGAATTTGTCAAGAATCAAGACAGAACATGAAAAATGCAAAGATATCAAATGAAATGTGAAACCTCCAAAGTCTTGCAGGTTTATTTACACCCAACAAATAAACCGTAGTGTGCAAATACCACCTCAGTTATAACAGAGTGAACTAGATTGTGTTTTTACTCGTAAAAACAGATGTCTCCCCCCCAGCCCCCTTCCCCACCTAGCCCACCAGACAGACGGACAGATGGACGGACAGACATGCACAGACCAAAAAGGCACCAGTGCAGGACCTGAGGAGAGAGGCTGCAAAGTTTCGTTGAGATCATGTGAACGGTTTAGGAGTTACGCTCTGGAGAGAAATTGATCATGTCTGGATGGACAGACGGACGGACGGATAGACACATACTGGAAGGCACCACTTCAGGACCGGAGTAGTAAGTTTGCAAAGTTTTGTTTAGATCATGCAAACGGTTTTGGAGTTACGCTCTGGAAACGAAGTGGGAACGCGAACGGGAGCCGAGCCTAATGTCTCCCCTCTCCCTCCGGGGGGGAGGGTTTGTCTCAGGTAACATCGATTAACCCTTAAAAGAGAAGCTTTTTCAATGTTCTTTAAACATTCTATGTTGGTGCTCTAGAACTCCACTTCTTGCATTTAGCCAAACTAACAGTAACATCAGTATCAGAATCTTCTAAGAGCACGTTGTATTGTGTATACTGCAGTCTTCTGTTGTGCGATGTTTCAGGGCAGGAAATGGGTCAAGTCAAAACGGCCAATTTAGCTGGATAAATATTTGTTGCCGTGCCTAATGATTCACCATAAATTAGCACAGACAAGTTGCTTTTGAGAAAATACAGTTAAAATAAGATTTATAATCGCTGTCAGGGTTTAAGGTTTGCTCTTAATGACATTCCCAACGGATTTTCATTCATTTTCATCAGTCAGTAATGAGCTGAGCACTCCTCAGTAGCATCATTACCCATAATCCACAGCGCACCCGTCCACAATGAATGGAATATAGGTTAATGGTTGCTATTAATTTCTATGAGCGATATAGCCCATGCTAGCAACTGATGCACCTCGCGGCGCGTGACAGTCCCTGGTTAGACAGCACTGACCTGACTTGTCTTCTGTGTTTGCGAGGCTCTGTTTACACTCCTTCACTCGCTCCAGGAAACCGGGGATTTCTTCAGCTTCCTTTATAAATTCTGACGCATCGCAGGAGAGGATGGCGTCCCTGTGGACAGGCAGCAGAGGTCAGAGGTCACGAGCGAGAGCTCTTTCAATAAAGGAATCAAACAGGAAAGTTTTTCATACAGGTTTTAAATCAAGTTGACTACCAATGTAGGCTATGCTTTTCTGCGCTTAAGTGAATTACCAAATGTAGTCTTCTGGCATGAATGAACAAGTATTAGGCAGTCATTATTGACTCATAAAATCCACATATAGCTACATCCAGAAAAATCTTGTTTAGAATACCTGAGGGACCATCAGCAGCTACAGAACAGCGTTGTGAATCGCACACTAAAATGCAGAAGTACATAAAGGACTTTGATGCGGCAGTGGGCCAACTTCACCTACCAGGAAAGCAAGTGCAGTTACAGGAGAGGTGGTGTATGTGTGTATGTGTACACACACACACACACACACACAAACCTCACACCATTAGCCTTACTGTACATTACTTGAAACTTTACCAGTCTGTTTGCAGTACTGAAGCCCTCTAGAGGTCACTCTTATTTTCTAAGTTGGACACACAAAATAAAATCCTGCATACGGCCTCCAATTTAATTCTTGGGAGCTGCGGTTCCCAAACCTGTCCCAGGGGATCACCCTCGTATGCTGCCTTTTGTTCCGACTACAACTCCAGTCCTACAACTTTATCAAACAGTCAATTTTTCTTAATTACACATTGTTAATATTAAGGAGGATTAATTATCCTCTAAACACATTAAGTCAGAAATAGCCATTGTGTTTTGATGAATATAATGCCGTTTTTACTGGGACACCAGGATATAGAAGGTAACCTCTAGAGTCCAGGATCTTTATAGAAAACTTGGCCCTTTAAAAACTGCTACCAAATGACCCCATGATTTTTAACTGCCAACAAAAACTCCCTCCTTCTCCACCTCAGCTGGTGTGTAGTGAGGGTTCTGGCACAAAATGGCCGCCGTGCATCACCAAGATGGCAGCTACTCACTGATGGCGCCCCTCTCCCTGACCGTAAAGTCCTGTTTAGCGTGAATAGCTTCATATAAGTGCAATGCACCTTCGCTTTGTGGTTAGCCAAAGCAAACTCCAGAACGAGACCCACCTCTGCCACTCAAGCTTGGGTCTGAGCAGGAACTTCAGGAGACATTCGCCTCTAACGTTGGGCACATGCAGGGCAGCCTGTCTGTCCTTCAGCAAAAGACAGCGAGAGAATGACAACACATCAATATATCACAACATAATACAATACATGCATTTAGCTGATGGATTTATCCAAACGGAGTGACAGTTCATCAAACCAAGTAGGGTTCAATACACCCTGAAGCAATTTGGGGTTGAGAGCCTCGCTCAAGGGCTCACCAACTACTCTGGGGTTTGAACCAACAACCCGCGACCTTAGAATTACAGGGTTCTAACTGACATTTTGGTCAAAACTGAGTTAACTATTGCACATAATTGGTAATAAATAGTTCTATCTAATGATTAAGCATGGGTATTCAATTCATTTGTTAAACTGGGCTCAGATCAGAATTACAAAGTTCCAGTTCTGCACTGAGCGGCCAAACTTTGCAAGCAAATTCCCCAAAACTGTATAAATGTTAGTTAGAACCCTGTAATTCTACGGTCCCGAACTTAAGGCAGGGCTACCCAAATTCTGGCCCTCAAAACCAAATCCAGCCCTGGTTTTCCCTCCTTCCAGGCAATTAAGTGAACAATTGTGGACACCGATTGGCCAGACTGTTCTAACACCTGACTCTCAGGTAAAGGGAGGACAGGTGATCTGAGGAGTTCTGATATATGGTGTCACAATCGAACACCAGTAAAACACAAGCTGCCCACTACAGCTACAAGCCTGACCTTTCGGCTGAAAAAATAAGTTGTGAAATTGTAATTTCGCCAGGTAGAATGGCTCAGGATAAAAGCATTACATGCGACAACTGTACCCAACCCCTTACATACTTTTGTAGCGCAGCTCTGGAGCAGAGGGAAGATCTCTGGGTGAATCATATTGAGTTGCGTCTGAAGCTTTCGATTCCTCAGGTGATGGAAGGTGCAGGCTTGTTCATTCAGAATTAGATGCTCTGTCTCCGCAGGAAACCTGTTTGAACAAACGAAACCAATCGGCCAAAACAGAAAGGGCAACTCTGCGAAGGGGAGGTCAGAGGTCACGACGATAGCAGGTTGAGGTACTACTGCGCTAATTATCTAATGGGGCAAGTTATCACCACCCTGTGGCATTATGACTTTTTTTTTTTTTTTCCCTTCAATAGGGGGCATAGTCTCATTTGGCGCTTAGCGACCTAGGTTAAAATGAATGGCCAATTCTGCAGCACCAGAGACAACCTTGTATAGGCAGCTAAACAGAGAAAACGCTTTCAAACAAGTGCTGGTCAATAACGCAAAAACTGGAAAGGTGATATTTGCTGTTCTCTACACTTGCTGATCCCTGGGTGGAGACCTCTGGCCGTGAATGGCTCAGGTTTGTAAGAATAACGTAATGAAGGCAGGGTTACAGCCAGATCCCTATGTTTCCACTGGAGGATAACAGCAAAAAAAGACTGCTCTGCTTGATTGCAGTTAGAGGATGTCTCCGGATGGCAGAAATCTCACGTTCAAAAAATGATCATGCGACACTTACTATTCGTCCCAATTACACATGGAGCAGGAGTACAACAAGCAAAAATAACACCTTTGGGTATTGATAAAGAAGCCAGTCAACATTTCTGTTGGACAACTTCCATTTGATCGTGTTTTTGTATTCACAGGAGATATGGCACGGCCTTGCGGCCAATCGGCTGTCGTGTTAACATAGTAAACGATGCTGACGTTTTTGCCAGGAAATATTTCACGGGGGCTCTGAATTGCACAATTTACGATCACATTTCTTCAGCCACTTTGCACTGAACACACGAAAAACTCAAGTAAGTCATTGAGTTACGTCGTCTGGCCTCAGTCACCGGCGGAATAAAATGGAGGATCACAGCAGACGCACACATACCTCTCCATCCAGTTCTTGTAGCCGTCGGTCTCCAACACTGACTCCGGTGTCATGTGCACCACTAAGGCTGCAGAGTCTCCTGTGGAACCATCCTGATACCTGCAGGTGCACAAAACCCAGCTCAGCCCCGTCGCTCAACTCACCTCCCATTTATTTATGGAGTTTGAACAGGACGCAAACCTCAGATGAACTACAAAAAGATCAGAGCAGCTCTTGGGCTCTTGACTCCAGACTTCTCTGGCGGGGGCGGGGATTGGTCCTTGTTTAGTCCAATAAATTGTAAAATTGTTTTACGTTTAATGCCAAGAAGAAACTAATTCAAGCTACTTACTTGTCCGTTTCAGACTACAGTGACTTTTTGTACATGCATGCGGCTTCCTCTGTTTATCGCGCTTCTTTGCATTTTAATACTGGTCTCTCACTCATCGTTGTATTTTATATAAATTGGTGGGTTGGACATCATTGCCAATTCGCAGGCAGAGACACAGGTATGTTTTTATTTACAAAGCAAGTTAAGGCAAATATCTCTGTTTATCTCAGTAATCTCTTTTGTGAAAGCACTGGGAACCATCAGCTGCGATCATCAAACTGGTTGTTTCTCAGTGTTCCCAGGGCTTTTTCAGCTCTTGGACAATCGGCAAGTTGCAAAAGGAGCTTAAATTGGACTGTTTCATATCCCTGGCTGACTTTAAGAGTGCCTTACAAAACAACTGAAACATGTCAATGCTTTTTGTGAGCAAGCTAATGTATCCAAAGTCCTCATGATTTTAAAACTGTATATTTCATGTTATTTGTATTGTATTGTTTTATGTTGGCTGCTACCTTGGCCAGGTCTCAATAGCAAAAGAGATTCTGTATCTTGATGAAACTTCCTGGTTAAATAAAGGTAAATGAAACACTTTGAAATAAGCAGCAGCTAAGTAACAATGATGTCTGTAATGGGTAGTTACCTGTCAGTAGACAGATAGGAGATACAGGAGATGCCACATTCATTTGTTTAGAGCTAATGCTACTTTGTGATTCTCCTAGTAAAGGACAGAAATCCACTCGCACACTTATAGCTGCAAGCAATTTAGAGAGTCTCCAATTAGCCTGCAGTGCATGTCATCGGTGTATCGGAGGAAACTGAAGTACCTGCTGGAAACCCACACAAAGACAGGGAGAACATGCAAACTCCATAAGAAAGCCTCCAGTCTGGATTCAAACCTATAACCTACCAGTTATGAGTCAAAGGTGCTATCCACTGTACCACCATGCCACCACCACTCATTAATTATAAAAGTGAAGGTGAAGGTAGTTCGACTTCACCAGAAGGCTGTGCCTTGATGTTAATTTGGTCATTATAGACTTCTTAGGCCATAATGGACATCTAAGGTACACACTCACAGCCCCTTCTGAATGCTAGTAAGTGCAGGAGGTGGGCTGCTGAACAGGGATTGGTGGATGGCATTACCGTCGGAGAGCCTCATTGGTGGAGAGTGGCTGGACAAACTCCTCAGAAGGACACTCCACCACTAGGAAGACAGGACCGGGATCAGTGGGCGTGCACACGTCCTCCGGGCGAATCTGAAAGGAACCCAATCACATGACATCAGCCCAACCAGACATGTCAGGTCCAGCCAACTGCTGAGGGTCAGTCTTAACGCGTCAACTCCGCAACAGAACAACTCCGTTTTTTATGAGATTCCTTTTAAACTTTCACAAAGAGAGGACGAGTTGTTTCCCATTCGACATCCACGAAGTACAGTGTCAAGTGCGTCACTGCAGAAGAAACCAAGAAGGCCAAATTACCTGGCCATTCCGAGAGTATTCAAAAGAAACATTGTGGACCAAAAATATACAATTCTCTGACGTCATCTCCGCAACTGTATTGTTTTTGTTGTCAGTCATATAACATTTAAATCTAAAGTGTTCACAGTATAGTGAGAGGAATTAAAAGCGCATACTAAAATATACTGTTTTACAGTAGTGGTAAATGGTTTCTTTTGTAGTTGCAAAACACGGTCTTGAGCAAATGTGCTTTTGGTGGTGAGACTTGCTCTCACTGCTATCGTTACATTGACAGCCAATTCAGCAGTTCTTATGCATTATCTAACATGGCAGAAGACGTTTTATGGAATGCGTTTTTGTGATGACACAGATTACGCACTTTGTCCGGGATGATAGCTGACACATCTGGTTGTTCTGTGTCATTCCTTGCAGTCTAGATACGGTCATTTAATGGACATTTAATGTGGCCAGAAATGTTCCTTCGAGACTGGCCATCATTACACATTCAAAATGTTTGATTCTTCCAAAATTCATTTGTTTGCGGCATTTGAAATGGGAATGATGCGACAATCTTAATGGGTGTTTTAATTGGCCCAAACCTTGAACTTTTCACGTGCAAAACGACTTCTCGCAATATGTGATTCACAACCATGATCCAGGGGATTTTGTAGCATTTGGGTAATCATAATGAGGTGTTAAACCAAGAAGGGATTCGAACTCAGACACCTTACATTTTGCAATGCTTTCCATACCTGATGGTCATCATATCAATCAGCAAAAGGAAAAACAATCAGTTATCAACTTAGACCATAAATACTATGAGTTTTTAATGCCTCTCAGTGTAGTATTATGCAATGACCTTGTAAGTAAATCTGACAGAACACCTGTAGGTGTTCAATCATTTGCAATTCATGCCCTCACGTTTCTAAATGTAGTCTTTGCAAAAAGCGCAAGATACTGTGGAATGAGCCTTGAATGCACGCTCGCAGTTCTCCAAGTGCTCAGCGTGCCTAAAGAACTCATACTGAGCATGTAGAAACTGTAGAGATGATCTAGCATGATTAAAACTGCATATCTTAGCAACACTCGAAACAACAAAGCAAAGCTGCACGAATACTAAGAATTTGTAAGGACAAAACACCATTAGGAGCAAGCATTCCAGATATGACACCACTGACGACCCTACACATGTGACTAGTGCCCCACTGGCATTCAAGTGATCAATCAAATCTGATACATCGCAATTGCATGCAGCAGTTTTCTCCCAACATATGCATTGTCATCTTCCTACCTCTTTCCCTTCAAACGTGACACTTTTCCCAGACTTAAGGGTAGCGATGATCGGCCCGATGGCAGCAGTGCCCCTATAGGGAAAAACAACATCCATTAGCACAATTCATAAGCGCCCTTCATTTTCGCAGTGTCCATGAGCACTCTTCATTGTCACAAGCACATGTCATGAGCGCCCTTCAGTGTCACAAACATTGTCCATGAGCTCTGTTTATTATCACCAACACTGCCCATGAGCACCCTTCATTATCAGTGGTGTGAGCTCTCCTCAGAATCACAATCACTGTCCAGGAAAACTCTTCATTATCACAAACACTGTCCATAAGAGACCTTCAGTATCTAAATCACTGTCCATGAGAGCCCTTCATTATCACAAACAATGTCCATGAGAGCCCTTCATTATCACAAACAATGTCCATGAGAGTCCTTCATTATCACAAACACTGTCCTAGAAAGCCCTTCATTATCACAAACCCTGTCCATGAGAGTCCTTCATTATCACAAACACTGTCCTCGAAAGCCCTTCATTATCACAAACCCTGTTCATGAGCCCTTCATTATCACAAACAGTTGGAGAGCCCTTCATTATCAAAAAACACTGTCCATGAAAGCCCATAATTATCACAAACACTGTCAATGAGAGTCCTTCACTATCACAAAAACTGTCCATGAGCGCCCTTTTTTAATCACAATCACGGACCATGATCGCCACTCATCTGCATAAAATAGGAGAGCCCAACATTGCGCCAAGAGACCGGCCGCTTTGCAAGTTCTCAGCTGAACTCCAATTTCATGAACCCAACTCAATGAATTTGCAGACTGAGCAGTTATTTCCCCCCATGTTCCGAGCACTCTGGCAGAGTTTCAGTGAGAACTAACAAGATGGCAGATCTCCAGGTGCAGGGCTGGGCAGCCCTGCTATAGAATAATGACAGGTCACTGATACAGGAGCCCTACTTACACAGGCAGACCAAACTCCTTTCCTTTCTGCACCAGGAAATTCCCCTTTTTCTGATGAAGCTGCAGGAGAAAGTTTTCACAAATTAAAGATTAGTGAGGGTTTGGCAGGTTAGCCTGGTTGTGGCCTGGCATCCGTAGAGTTTCTAGTGTGAATCTCCAATGGGGCTGGGGATTCGGACTTCATTCTGCACAGACACATTTAGGAATAGATCTGCTGTTTGACCATTACTCAGGGCCCTGAACCCAAAACTGTTCCAGCATTACCCACGCATCTTTCCCCACCTCCAGACCAGCAACTGATCTCTCCAGCTTTTTCTCTAGGGCTGTCCTTGTGAAATAAATCATTACAAGTGTGAAGAGTTGCTCATTCATGTCCACATAACTGACCTTACAGATGAAGGCCACCACCAACGACGGATCCCTGCTCGGTTCCTGTCTCCGACCTGAAAAGAGAAAAGAACAATCTCACGCAGTCCAATAATGACATTGCTATGTTATGAGTAAACAGCTGGGGCAGGAAAAGGGAGAGAAGATAGCCATCTAGTATGGCTGATGTGATGCGTACAGTGCCATTGCATACACGTTGTACTTACTACATTGACATTGACAGTTGAGTAGCTGGTATCCAACCAAATTCAATGTGTACAGATGTAGTATAGGTATTCATGTGCGGCCCGAAATCTTACCGGGGCTCCTTGCTCTCTCCTCCCTGCCATCAGCTGACCCACTGGCCCCATCTGAGGTAATGGGCTCCCCCTGGGGGAAGCAGTTGGAACTGCAGCCGGGACTCCTGTGTCCTGAGTCCAAGGAAGGCCTCGGATGTTCTCCTTTCAACTTGGCTGACAGAGGATTATTATTATAAGTATTTTTTTTTTTTTTTTTTTTTTTATGATTGATGACATACTCTATAACCCACTAACCCAGTGGTTCCCAACCCAGTCCTCAAGGACCCCCTGTCCTGCAGGTTTTTGTTGCAGCTTTCCTTTTGCACACCTGATCCATTTAAGGCCCAATGCACCTTCATGCACACCCTGTTCAGGTAGATCTTTTTCAACCAATCAGCATGAGGCCCTTAAATAGATTAGGCGTGAAAGAGTAGAGCTGAAGCAAAACCCTGCAGGGCAGGGGGTCCTTGAGGACTGAGTTGGGAACCACTGTACTAACCCACAATCTCTCCACAGCCATCACAGATGCATTAAAACCAAAGAACACCTCTGTGTCCTTCGCAGATATTTTACAATGGACAATTACAATTACGTTAAGTTGGGCACAAATACAAATATATCACAGTAAAACTCTTGTAACTGAATGCAAAGTTTTGGCATTTTCGTTTGGTGGTGATGCACAGCAGGGATTAATTTTTGGTCATTTACTTGCATGCTCACCAAATATTGGCACCTGGCTAACAGTCATGGTGTCATCAGCACGTGGAGGGTCAGTATATGGACTGACAGCTGCAAAAATAAATAAATTAAAAAAAAAAAATTCTTATTTATTTATTTAAGTCGGCAAAATTTTTTTTTTTTTAAATGCAGCCTTTTAATGACTGATTAACTTATACTTCAAAATAAATAAAATAAAAGTATGTTTACAAGCGTATAAATAGTCAATACAGGCAACTGTATACTGATAAAAAAGATCCACAAATGTCTTGTTCTATCTAAAATCATTTCACAGACATATTTTTAGGCTTTTTGTGACTGATTACCTAGCTTGATTTCTTCCAGTGGTCCCGAGAAAGAACGAATCGCGTTCACAAATTTTTCCTTGAAAGGACGACAGCAGAAAAATGAGGGCAAAAGAAAACAATCTTTCAGGAACAGTGCTTAATAAATTCCTGCATTTCAAGAACCAGCAATTTGACCTCACAAAGGAAGAGATTCATAATAAACAGAGCAGACTTCAATGATGGAGAAAATATTACAAGGTACACCAGAATTTTTAGAAATGCAAAATAAAGCTTCCAGTCTTCCAATGACACAACATTATGCAAATTTCTTAACGTCCCAACTACCTCTGGCCCAAAAAATGGTAAGAAAAAATTTCAATATCCAAAGTGATGCACTTCCCTTCTGCTCAACAGCGTTTACTCTGCCCCAACACACAACTAGAAAAGGCTGGAAATCAATTCAGAACTTATTTACATGAATATATATTTTTTATTTTTACCATTTAAAGACGGAAAATGTTACTCACCAACTGTGGTGGTCCCGAGAGGATGCACTCAGGCACTCCAGTGTCTTTAAGTGTCAGAATCATCCCTGCAGGGAAAAATTAAAGTAATTAAAAAGTGTGAAAAACGGCGGCTGCAAATTAGATCTAAATGCAGAAGAAAGCAGCTATTCAACAAACAAAAATATGTCCTTTTTTCCGATTCGGTTCACATGTGCAAGGCAGAAGCTGGAAACGATGGAAATGCCAATTGATCCTAAGTGGGTCAAACTGTGGACTCTTACCCGACAGGCCGCCAACATTCTCCCAGCTCATCCTGGTGAGGAAGATGTTGTCCAAACGGGCAGCCTTTAACCTGAACGCGCAGACATAACCTGGTTATCAGAAAGACACGATTCTCCAGCTCTTACGCGAGTGTCCAACACCAGCTGCGCGGTACTACTGTTACTCACTTGTGTTCTTGCATCAGCCGCTGGGTCCCTTCGCTACAGTTGAACAGATATCTGGAAATACATACACACCAACAACACCAGGTCGTAGTAGGGGCTGAATGAATGAATGCAACGTCACGGCAATGTCAGACTCAGCTGTGATGTAACTAAGTTCAGGAAACGGCACAATTACTTAGCTAGTCACTACTTACCGATTGTATTCAGAGAACACATAGAGCGATGCTCCATTGCCACGGCTACCAGCTCCAACGACTTGGACGTAAACAGTCGACGGCCCATGCAAGTCTACATTCTTCCTCTGCTCTCTGCTTTTCACATGCCGAAGGGTCTCTTTGGGGGGCTTGGTTCTCTTTTTATTCGGAATCTGAATTCCCCCAGCACTGGACGCCATATTCCGTAAAATAAGGAACGCTGTCTGCGGAGGAATGCTCTTAATCCATACGTTTGAGGGGCTCGGATAGTTACCGACGACTGTATGCTGCAATAACCATGCAAGAGATTTGAAGCTGAATGGTACTCTTTTCGTAATAAACATTAAAGCAATGAAGTGTCTAACTAGCTGCCTAGCACCGTGCTAAATATTACAGTACATAGCTGGCTGACGTCTCTCGTCTTCTATCAGTATTCATCGAAATTTGCAGCAGTATCGCTACTTTGCTCTATAGCTCAGTGACAGGCACAGCGTGATCAACGTGACATTTCTTCGGACTTCGTCCGGCGCACGGGCGCAGGAAGATGACGTATACTGATATACTGCGCACGTTTCGCTTGAACTATCGAGTGGGCGAAGTCAAAGTAACTATTTTGAGCATCTCTGCGAAGCAAATTCAAAATTGGAAGTTTTTTAAAAATTCGCGTTTAGTCCTCCTCACTGCTGCCACTATATAAATAAAATCGGTTTAAATAAACATGATATCATCAACAAGGGTGAGAAATCAATAGCTTTTTTTTCCCCCTCTCGTTCCTAACAGTCAGTATCTACAGAAAGACTTGTCTCAATGTGAAAAGACTACCAGTGGCCGCGTTAAAGGCCTGATTTAGCCATGGATATATTTTTAAAAATATTTTCCAATTCCCAAGAGCCTGACCATGAAAAATGCGGGCCAGATAACATACGTGTGCATGCATGCATGGATGGATGGGCCACAATGGGTTTCCCCAACAGAAGAATGACAAGGCCACAACACCATCACATTCTAGTTTTATTTCATCTGACCGGCAGGCACAGACTATAATCATTACTACATGAACACTTAGGATTCCATCGATGTCTTAAATATAGAAGTCAAACCAGTAGATAGGATAGGGAAAATAAAAGCCAGGAGCTCTTTAAAGCCAGTTGTTAGATTAAGTACGCCCCATATTCACCAACATAAGGCAAAGTCCCTTCCTGCACACATTTTTTTCTGTTTATAGTTCTTATACATCTTCTATAGTACAAGATACAACCCAGTTTCACACTGTACAGTTTTATTTTCACAGTTGTGCGAACATTATACATTTCTTTAAATCTTTAGATACACCAACGTAATAAAATTCCTCACCCTTAATATTTTATAATCTAATATTAATATGCTAATAAAATGAACATTTACACACTTTTCTCCATTTTTTTTAATCTGTCAAGGGACAATTTCCATCATAATTCATGTCCCAACAGAAAAAAAAGTGCAAGCATTATGAGTGTTCGTAACGTGAAGACTATTTAAAGCCAGGATAATGGTGACACACTGTTTTGAACAAACGCTGACAATGATAAGATTTTTATTATACAGCATAATTCACAATTCTTAATATTTGCTGTCCCTCTCCCCCCAGGAACCATTTTATTCATGGTTTTTAAAAACCAATGGCTGAATTTTACAGTCAGAACACTCATTAGAGTACCAAATTAAAAAAGAAGAATAAAGAAAAGGTTGTTGATGGTTTTTACGACCAGGTTTCAGATCAAAAGGCTCATAAAATACCCTATATTTTCCAGATCACCATGGTCTGTCGAGCATGAAGATCCTCTTCTAAAGTTGTTTCAGTTTTGACTACAAACTGGTGCACTGTGGGAAACGAGCTCTTGATGGTGAGCAGTTCATTAAAGACCCTTAATCAATTACCGTGATGCACTGTGGTCAGACAATCATTTCATGGGCCAAGAAAGTTGCCATTACCTTTGAAAGTTTGGACTGTAAGCAAATCAGTCTTCATTGTAGCCTTTATTGTTCATTTTAGATCATCTGTAAGAATTTATAATTTCCTCAGTTTCTTTTCGAAAATTTTGCTTTGTTGTTTGCCTATTCGTTCCGCTTAGTGATCACGTATCATAATAAGCAACACGTGGTGCACCATGGAAAGCGATAAAGGGTCTTTAAGCGAGACAGCTGTATAGTTAGCACTTCTCAGCACCAATCCTGAACGGATCAGGTCACATTACAGCCAATAAAACCAGGTCAGCATCAGGGTACCTGGTCGCCAAGGACGAAGTTTCAAAGCCCCAGATCAAAAAACAGCACAGCTTTCAAAACTGCACATTCTTACCTGGTCTTCTTAACTTAGTTACCATCCTAAACTCCAATTTTTTTTTATTTTTGCTTTTCTACAGTACACAGCAAAGCTCAAGTCTGCATTGTGGATGGTTGTGAACACTGTCGGCCCTAAACCTGGCTTTGGGCAGAAGGAGAGTACAGTCACGCCTGATGACAGATCAACTGTGGAGCAAACCAATATGTACAGGATTGAGGGAGGATAATACATAGACTTATTGCCACAGATACGCCCCCTAGCATCCAGAACAAAATGGTATGTTCCACATTCCTTGGGAAAAGTAATTTACATGATGTTTGCTCCATTATTCCCCCCCCCCCCATTATGGAGAGTCCGTACACCCAAATATTTCTGAAGGGGAAAAAAAAAAAAAAAAAAAAAAAGTTTCAACATATTTACAAAGTGTTAAGTTCATCGTGCCCGCAAATGCAAGTCAGTGGGTGCGTGCCACTGTGTACGCAACTTTGCAATACCGTGCTTCTATACCATACGAGCAGTGTCCGTATTTTAACAGTGAAAGCTTTCATCCATGTGAACACAGATCTAAATCAACATCTCCTGAATCGTTTTCTTGCCCTCAGTCCTCATTGTCAGCAGTCCATTTCACAGCAAGGCCCACCAACAACCTCACCTAGCGTGGTGCATGCTGGGTAAAATTTGATCCTTTCCAAAAACTGATTTTCCTTTGCAGACAGAAACACTTGCACACATATACACATTTCGCGCACACACACAGCTCAGTCATACAGAGATGGGCATGGTGGAACTATCCAGAAAATACATTTCTAACATCATGTGCTGATTGAACTCTCCAAAAAACAAAAAAGAAAGAGAGATCGTACTCCACAAGTGATTTAACACTATAAATATATTTCCAGATTTTCAACACTACACTGTGTCCACGTACGAGATGAATGAGGTCATTAACATGAGCCAAGACCACTGCATGAACAGTTTACTAGCGTGTGACTGTTGAACATGCTGCACGAGAGAGAGAGAGAGAGAGAGAGAGAGAGAGAGAGAGAGAGAGAGAGAGAGAGAGAGAGAGAGAGAGAGAGAGAGAGAGAGAGAGAGAGAGAGAGTACTTGTGAAGATGCCAATATACAGACATGATTGAAATGAACACCGATCTTATTGCACAAGGCGTCTGGCAGACAAGGGTATGTGTGTGGTGGGGGAGGGGCACTTTTTCTTAATTTAAAGACTAAAAACCCACAGCTGAAACAGCCTTCACAAATGAAGTTTTAAAATCAGCTCAACCATCTCATATGCACGACATGAAATAGCTGTTTATCATCAATTTTGTTGAACTAGGAGATGGAAAAATAAAATTCATACAAAGGTCTGCCAGACAGGTCTGTTCCCTGATCAATTATGAACAGCCAATGAACAAACTCAGCTGGCAAATCACAAAAAGGGCAGCGGCAAATAAAAAAAATTTAATCCAAGTATTTAAATTAATTTTCTAATGTAGCACATTCGTAACAAGATTGGCCGCCATAAGGTTTTTCGTTGGCTTGCCGCTCGCTAGAGCAACAAATGCAAAATAGTCAGCTGTTAAGCTCTGCCAATGGACAAACCAAAAATAAAATGACAAGGACAGCAATGCTCGTAGCTCCGATTGCCAATAAAAGTGTTACCTGCGAAGAGTTTTTCCTACAGGCAGTCACTCGCATCCAATTACAGAGTCAGAATCAAGTCGGGGTGCCATTTCTGACGGGGGAAATAGTTTTCAGATAATGTTTCGCACGCGAAGGCTATCGCATCAGTGGGTTTGATTGGACTTTAAACGCTGCGGCATTTGACAAAGCAGTTTTTGTTTCTTAAATATACCGTAAATTGAATTTTTTTTTTTCATTTTTTGTTTTTTTTTTTTCTTTTTCCTCTTTTCTAGCGTTCCTCCTCAGGGTCAGTCCACGTACATGGGCGAGCTGGGGGAGGCCGGCATCTGATCCAGGATCCGGCACACGTAGCTCGCTACGTCCACCGAGCGCTCCTCGTACATCAGGATGAACGCGTGTTTCTGCAAAACGAGGAAAAAAATACACATTTAAATTTGTGTACATAAAGAAGATACTCTGAGCTACTGTTCATTTAAAAGAACAGTTACACTCGTTTAAAAGAAAACAGAAAGCGCGAAATACGACTACAAATTCTTACCAGGAGCTCTTTGTACTTTGGCCTTTTTGACTCATCCTTTGTAAGGCTAGGATGAAAAAAAATTTGTACAATTAATGATGGTGATACACAACAATGCATCACAATTACAGCGACGTTATTGTACGTAAAATACAGCCAGGGCCAGTGGACCAGGGAAGGACTACAATCCAGCGCTACTCGACTCCTACAGGAAGGAACGTCTTTAGGTATTTGCTTCAACTGCGCATTCATCGCACAGATTTGCTAAATACTTTCCTCTCTAGCAGAGGATGCTCATTAGTGACATCAAGTGGTCAACTGCTGAACTGCATGATTGGAGCAAAGGCAAGCAAGCACTGAGGCCAAAGGACTCAATGAATACTGTTCAGTTAACCATTCATGTTCCTACACAGCTCCAATAACAGCACAATACTGGCCAACACCTAACAGGGAACTGCAAAACAGCCCAGGTTATTGGATCTGACCAAAGGTGCAATGAAAGTTCTCACCACAGGTTGACGAAGGCAATGAATTTTGGGGAAAACTGCCGCTCCTCTGAGTTACTGAGCTGGGGCGGGTCGCCCTTCACCACCTGCGTCAGCTGGTCGAACACGCTGTTCCACTTCGGGTAAGGAAACCGACCCGTAGCCAGCTCGTACTGCAGAAAAAAAAAAAAAAAAACAACAAGCAAAATTAACTCTTCGTCCTCACTTACAGCACGATTTTGCGCATTTAGTGCATGAGAGAGGAAACCCAAATTCGGCATACAGTGAGAGAACCAGAATCCATTGACAGTGACCTTTTTTGGCCGTTTTAGTTTCGGCCGAGTCGATCATCAGAATCGAAACCCAGCTGAACATTCATTTTACATAGGCATGGGCAACGCTCTGCATAAACTCTAATGGAATGCGTAACAGCTGAACTGGGGCGGTAAACAAGCCTCAGAAAACTTATAAAAAAATGATGTAAATACCATTTTCATACAAAAAGAACACCATGGTTTGATTAAAAACAACCTTTTCAATAGGATACCCGCATTTCATACATGAACTCTGCGTATTATGGCCAAAAACGCGATTTGAACAGAGCTATTATTCGCCCGTTGGATGAATCGCGACCTCAATTTGCGCCGGTTTACAAACTTTCAAGTGCGGGCGTGGCAAAAATATCCATTTTGGAGGTAGATTTCAAACAGCCCGCGCTGAAGTGATATCCCAGCTACGTTCCCTGATTGAATTACAGCCATCTAATTTGAGAAATTACGAGTCTGTTCGTCCCAGTCTAGACCTCCAGGGATGTGAAATTAGTTCGACAGAAGTTGTTGAAGTTCGTCGAGAGTTCGCCGTGACTTCTTCTCAACAATAGCAAGAAAGGTGAGTGTATTTTTTACTGCAAACATACACAGTTAGTTGACAGAATATCCTGTGACCCTATTTGTGAAGTTTCAGTAAAATATACCAAGGAATAAACCAGCGCCAGGCGTTCAAAACCTACCAGTGTTCTGACGAATTTTGCTACCTATCAAAATATGCCACCTCGCGAACACCGGTCACAAGATTCATTCACTTATACCCTTCAATTCGAGACTGCGAGGATGGAAATCTGACTAATCAATTAGGAAAAATTCTCGGCTCTCGGTAATTCTGTATATCGTTTAAACATTTAGTTAATCGGATTATGAAAGAAGACTGAAAATAAGCGCCGCTTTTTTGTTTGGGTGTAAAAGCGCGTATTTAAAGGAGAATATATTGTATATTGATTAAGCATTGAACTCTGCATTAGTCGAACTGTTTTAATATTTGTTGATGACATTGCTTCGGCTTCCTGGAAGCAAGTACGCCGCAAATCTGCTGTCCTGTGAGCATTTCAGGTTCGATGTACTGAGTAATAACGCCATGAAAACCTAAACTGGCCCGTCATTCTGCCGAATAGTCTTACTAAACTAGTTAATCGCCTGATTGCTAATCAAGCAAAGGGAGGATTCTGCCTCGCCAAACTAACCTCCGACTGCACGTCACTGTGTTTTTACTACTTAATTATTCACAGTAGCTCATTGAAACTATCATGGGAGGAGGGTATATGGACATTATAAAAACAGTGTAAAGTTTTTTTTTTTTTTTTTTTAATCACCACGGGTTATTGAAGGGGGAACGTTTAGAGCAGTGGGAGGGGCAAACAACTGCCGCATCAGCGACTTCACTGCATTTTATACAGTAATGGGCGAGTAGCGTTAATGTTTGCCCTCCCACTGATAATTTTGACATTTTTGCAGGCCATTGATCCAAAAAAACTTCACAGGCAACCCATTCATACCATTTTTTAATATCAATGCAAAACCTAATGTTTGTTGAACATAATTGGGTGAAATTCAATGCATTTTCCATTAAAAAGGGCCTAGGGGGCGCTGCTGTACTTCAGAAAAGGGGTTGACTTTAGCATCAATTATTTCTGTTAGGGTACCCTAATGGATAATTTGGCCAGGTTTATTTCTGAGTAGACTGCATTTTCGAAAATGCCCACAGGTTTCACCCCCCAATTTTCACAATGGGTTTTGTTGATAAATGCCAAAATCAGCCATTTTTGGGACCCTGTGGCTCTGAGACCCTTTCCTGTAAAGGCGTTGGACTTGTGGCAAACTCTTCGTCTGTGTCTTCTGTACTTACCTGCAAAAAATCATAAGAAAATAATAATAACTTTTTTCTCAGCAACTCAAGAAATGTTGTCATTTTATTCATTTGTATTGCCCATGCCTATTTTACACACCGAAGAGGAAACCGGAAGCAATGAGTCCATGAAACAAGCAGGACCTGAAGATGGCTGCAGTACAAACCTCACAAGGCACATGATGGACACTTGCAGTAGCTACAATCTCTATACACATATGAAGACCACAACGGAAAAATGATCAGTCACATTTTCATGTTGTGGAGAAATTATGAATTAAAAATTCAAAACGATCTTAGAAACAAAGCACTGAAAAAAATGCAAAAAAAAATATATATATATATATTATAATAATACATAATGTTATTATAGATTATTATAAATATTATAATAATATATAAAATATACAAAAATGCAAAATTTGAACTCTGATCGTTTTTCCTCTGTGGTCGTCAAATATTAGCTCTAAGAACTTGGTGCAAATTGGCAATAACAATGCTGTGTCTCTAAGCATTGAGCCAATTAAAATAAACATAAACAAATAAATATTTACACATGCATATTACTGTTGGCGAATGATAGGGCATCACGGCAAAAGCTCATCAAGCGAACTTGGAATGATCAGTCCAAAATGGGCCTCTGAACTCACAGCGCATCACCGCCTGCGCTGCGTAAACGTCAGAGTGAGCGGAAGGTTCCAGAACTCACCAGCGTGATGCCCAGACTCCACACGTCCGACCGCACGTCGTAACCTTGCCGGGAGGCGCTGGGGTCTATCCTCTCCGGCTGGAAGCACAAGACAGCACAAGACATTTTGGCTTCACAAGCAAGTAAACTGGAATGTCACAAAAGCCAAGATCACATGGCTACAACAAATACAAAACTCAAAGAGCAGTCAGTTCCCTTCATTTTCTTCAAAAGCTCTGCCACATTTCATTCTTTCCGCCACACTTAGGGAAATATTTTAGTCCAGGCCTGCTACTGAAAACAACAGTCATATCATGAACACCTGGCCTTCACAGAAAGACGATAGATAATCAGACCCTTGTGTCCGAGGGAGAGACAGAATTGTCTTTTCTGGAAAGGCTGAGGAACCAGCGAGAACTGGACCATTTAAATAGGTTCTCTTGAAAATCAGACAAACAAGGCAGAATGCTTTCAAATCTTTTTAATGCTTTTCCCATCTGCAAACGTTCCACAGCACCGAAAAAGCTTCCACAGTTGAGCGTCAATTGAGAGTCACTACACCTGGACCTCCAAGTCCAATCCATCCCAAACGCAGATCAATTTTACTTCACCTTTTGGAAACCTGTTTACTTTGCCAAGTACGGCTCTTTCACAAACTTGTGAAATTAAGTGAATATCATCAACTCTTCAATATTCACTTCTTACCTTGAATCACTTCAGGCCATTCAAACTGCTTTGGGCCAATTCAGATCCAGACTTGGTCTACTGCTAGACTTAATTCAAAACTTCATAGCAATTCTCCGTATAAAGCTTACTTTAGTCCTAGACTAAGCTGACCATGTGTCTGTAAAACTGCCTAGAAGACTAAAATCACAGAACTAGAATGTGTTCAAAAGCTTTTGATCGACAGCGCAGAGCACAGCAACGTAATCCAGCCGGGTCTGCGCCCAAATCTCTTACCGCCATATAGGGTCGACAGCCTGCATCTCTGGTCTTGGCGATGGAGTCTACGAGCTGTCCGCTAATGCCGAAGTCACAGAGCTTAATGTTACCCTTCCGGTCCAGCAGAATATTGGATGGCTTGATGTCTAAAGGAAGTGAATAACGATAAAAAATGGCGGCAATCTATTCGAGTGCAGTATTTGGACAGTGCTACGATTTTGAAAGGCCACTGAAAGAGCCCGCATTATTCAGTTACTTAAAGGTTCCCATATATGCCACTGAGTGAAGGGCCAATTAGCCATTACAAGCCATCTCAAAATCTGTTCTCTGTGACATCACAAACCATCCAGAGTAATTATGGAACTGATTGGCTGGTTGGCTGAAGTTGGTCAGTCCTTTTTTCTGCTCGATGATCACTTTACCATGTAATGTTGATCACTTTACCATGTAATGTGGGAGTACAGACCGAGGTTTGAATACATATCATTCAAGTTAATGTTTACTTATAAATAAAAATGCAAATAACAGAATATACAAACTAACTATGCAGACAAAAATTAAACTACCGGTAGATTGTGAATGCGCTGACATTTCCCATAATTCACTGCAAAAAAACAACAAATGCTCACATCAGGGTTGGCAACTCTAAAGGTGAACAACAACTCTCAGGAAGTCAGGTATGTTCAAAACTTCAAACACTTCCCAGTTCAAAATCTTTGCAACTGAATAAAGCAATGAATCAATCAATACTTAAAATCTGAAATGCAAATCACAGAATATCCAGCAAAAAAAATTCGCCAGCACGCTTCTGAGCGCGCTCAGAAAGATGGGACGAATGGGGGCTTACCTCTGTGAATTATTTTCAAGTTTTCCTTTAAGTGGTTAAGTGCTTTCACAGTCTGGAAGAGGAGAAACATGCAATGAGGGTTCAGCTCATGACGCCATAATCAGCAAACAATTGCTTGTCATGACAGCACGTGTAAATAAAATATAAACTCACAGCTAACGTTATTTTGCCTAATATTTCCTCTGGAATCACATCGTCTAATGCACAATATACATATTTGTAGAATTTGTCGAACGAGGTAGACATGAGCTCCATGCATATCCAACAGTCTCCCTGGAAGAAAAAAGAAATAATTAAAATCTATGAATTCATAATTATTGAGGGTTGCTCATTTGGATAAGAGAGATTTGTATTTTCTGACGATGCAACAAGCAACCACCGGATGACACTAAAACATGTTAACTGTAGAACAAAGACTAAAAAGTGTTCATACACAATACCAGTTTGCGCACTCAGAATTCACTCACAATGGGTCCAGTTCAAAACAGAGTCTTATAACAGAGATGATGTGCAATAGAGGTTGTAGATTATGACATTAGCCTTGGCATCAAAATACCCTCCCACACCAAAACAGAAGATCATTTAATCTAAGGGGGAGTGAGATCACTAATCTTTTATAACAATGTTCTTAACAAAAATTGAAATGGTGACACGATTAACTGAAAGCAACAGTGTTCTAGAACACAGACTTTTGGAATCTGTAAAACAAACCATTCCAAAAAAAAAAAAAAAAAAAACTTGTGTTCCTAAGGGGTTAAACGATTGAAAAACTTGTGTTCCTAAGGGGTTAAACGCCAAGCGCTCCCAAATAACTGACCTCCCGGAAGAGGGCGCCGTAGAACTGGACGATGTACGGACAGTCACTGCTCCTCATAACCACATCCAGGTCCATCAAAAGCTGTTTCTGTTCCTTCTCATCCACCGTTGACCGGATCCTCTGTGACCAAAACATGACCGCTCTGTTAGCCTAACAGAGAAGCTGACCAGGGCCCGGTTGTTCAAAGCTCCGTTAATTTAACGTCTGGTAAGTGCTAAACACCTGACATTATGACCACTCTATAAATCAGATTCTTGCGAATTCTCTTCACTACTTAAACTAATCGAGGGGAAACCTACAAAATGCATCAAAATCATACAAACATCAGTGCTTTCACTCAGAGATATAGATACTGCGGTTTAAACTTAATCACCGGTTAAAGTTAACAAAGCTGCTTTGAACAACCGGGCCCAGATCTTCCGTGACCAAAACATGACCGCTCTGTTAGCCTAACAGAGAAACTGACCAGATCTTCCGTGACCAAAACATGACCACTCTGTTAGCCTAACAGAGAAACTGACCAGATCTTCCGTGACCAAAACACGACCGCTTTGTTAGTCTAATCGAGTTATAGACCAGATCCGCTGTGACCAAAACATGACCATTCACTTGGTGTAACAGAAACACTGACCTGATCTTGGGCTGTCACAATTTTAGTGTGATCGTGCTCTTGCGATCATGTGAACCAACCGCAATTATTTCATAATCATCTGTTTGCATAATTTCATGTTTCCTTTTGCAATATTGCTTTCTGAAAAAAAAACAAAAAAACAAAACAAAACAAAACAAAACAAACAAAAAAAAAAAAACGCAAGAGTCCTTGGCATCCGTGGTCCCACAATATACCCGTCATACCTATAATTTAGTTGCAGCGAGAGCGTGGCGTGACTTATATCACGATGTGTGTGAAGAGCAAGAGCAAAGGGTTAAACCAAACAACATTATCACTTTGCTGACAATCCAGTCATTCTGAAAGCAGTATTGTTAAGGAAGTAAATATGGTTTTGGTTGTGAAGCAAAATACCACTTAACCACTCTGGGTACATTTTAGATTCAAACTTACGGCTAAAGGAGAGCCAAATAACTTGAAGGAGCCGATTTGTCAAATTTGCAGAGAAATTGCGGCCGTTAAAAGCTGCAGCACAACGAGTCTAAAACGTCTAAAGATCCTTCTTGACAAACCGAAGTGATTTTTTTTTTTTTGACATCCAAATATATAAACACAACAGTTTCACATGGGGAACGCTGTTTAATAAGATAAGTGGTAGGCTTTGAATTTAAGTTTCACATTATTAAAGCTGCTGTAAGCAATTTTTTTGTTTTTAAAAAAGTGTTAAAAGGCTCCACATTCCGACAGAGATCATTTATTTAGAGTATCTGGTCGAGAACACAAGTCTCTCACTCACTGCAATAAAACAGCACATAAAATTCTGGAGTCGACGACTGCCTCTATCCAATCAGGTGAGAGAACGCCATAAAGACACGTTTCTCTCTGCTTGTGAACGCGCAGAGCTGAATCTGCATTGTTAGTGTGCCATCTTCCAGAAAAATCAATAGCAGTAATGCAATAACAGAACAGATGAAGCTTCCAATCCCAGCGCTACGGGAGACAGCGTATGCAAATAAACAGCCAAAGCGCCAAAGGACGGTAGAGGAACAAATAGAATTAAGGGAAAAAACGCTAGGTGGCCAAGAGCCGTATTTATGTCGGTGCCGCTTTCAATGGGGAAAACTAAAGGAATCAAAGGGTTTAAAAAAGCGATGCACAGGTAGCCTTGCTGCCACTGGACAGGTAAGCTTTGTTTTACTCTGTTGTAGTTATGCAGTTTTATCAGCCTCGGATAGTCCTGTTGGTGGTTTTTAATCCTGCAAATGTCAGTTTATAAATGAACAGTCGCCGTTTGTGGCCGACTACAGCTTGCTTAGCTGTGTTAAGATAGCATGTGTGGCTATAGGACATTAGCTGGTCTTAACTAATACCTTCAAAAAGCCATTCATACCGAAGTTTCTGCATGGGATTAATGTGTCGTTTTCAGTGAGGCTTTCACACAACAATCACTGAGAGTGTCTGTTTATATTGTGCTTATATTGTAACTGAGCTGCTACTCCCCTCTGCGGGAAACCGATGCGCGTTCCTGCGCGTGGCTCGGGGATGGGGGGCGGGGACTGCTTACATAGGCTTCAGACAAGAAGCTACGAAAACGAACAAATCAGTTACAGCAGCTTTAAGTGTATCATATTCACCATACAATTTGTTTTACATTTTACAAAGCCTAAAAGATATAACTTTATTCAAGTTATTACCCAAGCCATAGTCCTATTTTTCATTTGCAATTTGGTTTCATCTTCAAGAATGGCTCTCATAACGTGCAGATTTTTAGTTATATTTAAATAACCAGGCATAAGCAACGAGACATTAACAACTATTTACCGCTTAATGCAGCAATGCTATGAAAGAAAGAAATCGGACAATTAAATCATCAATCGCAATTATTTATGCAACAATTGTCAACCAAATTTTATGACCGTGGCAGTCCTAAACTGATCCTCTATGACCAACAAATGACCGTTCTGTTAGTCTAACAGACATCCTGACAAGATCCACCGCAACTAAGATGAGACTGTTCATTATACTCTTGCATAGAAAACAACCCGATCTTCTGTTATTAAGACTTGATCATAGTCTAATACTTCATCACAAATACATTATGAATATAAAAGGAGAGAATGATCGCAGAGGTAATACATTAATACAGACAGCAGGAAGACATGACCACAGACAGGAGAGGACAAACAGAGGAAATAATTTCAGACAGAATAAGACGAGCACAGAGCAACTCATGATCAGAGCACACAAGAAGGAGATGAGAGACAGCGATCACCTTGACGGCCATGATCTGGCCGCTGGGCTTGTGCACCATCTTGTTGACGGAGCCGTAGGCGCCCCGCCCGATCTCCCCCAGGTCCTTCAGGTCCTCCGCCGTAAAGTCGCAGTGCTGCTCCGGCGAAATCTTCAACTTCCCCGACGACTCGATACTGTGCGTCCGCAGCCGCTCTCTGTAGCGGGGGAAAAAAAAAAACAAAACAAAACAAAAATCGAGAAAACCCCTCGATGCAATTACATCCCTCCTTTTTCCACTCATAATGGACTTTGAGAACATTCAGAACAGACCACAGAAAATGATTCAGCCATTCATCTCTAACTTAAAACACCATTTAAAATGCAAAGCAAACTCAGCATTACAATCAACTAGATCCGCACTTTCAGTTATCGGATGAAAGGATAGCATTCGGTTAAGTCCAACACCCACCCCCATTACAGTAGGCTACATTACTTCCAGTTTCATTGTGCAGAATTCCTCTACAGTTAAACTTAGAGAAAGAAAGCCCAGGATAGACCACACATATCATCCTCAAATATAACCATCACATAGCGCCGTCAACAAAAAAGGCTCACATTCTACAAGGAAGGCATCATTCTGAAAGAAGTCCTAAATTAAAAGGGAGCCCACATTCAGAACAATAGCCATTACAACAACCGCAAATTTGAAGTCGCGAATATCATTCGACCGCTAGTGGACCGCAGAGTTCACACCACAAATACATAGATGACAACTTGACCAATGATTTCCCTGCGGGGTGATATTTTTTCTCGTAAGTGAAATACAAATTCTAAAAAAGAAATTTGACAACTAATCGCAATCCATCCAAAATTTACAGGACGTCACATATAATAAGGCAGATGACATGGTCAAGAGGCTGTGTACAGAGCGTTATCGTTTATCAGGGTGAATTCGCCATACTGTTATTCATAGCTCAAGAACATTCTATGGCCAAGAGACTGCACAGAGCATTATCGTTCATCAGGGTGAATTTGCAGATTTCTGGTACATTCGATGGGCTTCACTCACATGTGAGGGTTCTGGAAAGGAGGGCCCGCGGTGTTCAGAGTGAATCTGGCGGGTTTGATCGGCGGGTTGGCGAAATTCAACTTCAATGCTTTGCGTTTTCCTGAGACAGAAGAGAGAGCAATAGTTAGCTAGGTTCACACTGAAGAGTGTCCGCTTTCCACTGGTACAGACCATGGGGAGGTAGAGCGCAAACAGAGTTTCAATAGCTTTTCCAATAACTGCCAGAAGCTACGCTAGCACATCTTATCACACATGGAAAAAAGGATTGGTAATAGTGGTCCCAACAAGTTGGTCAGAAACAAATGGATGATTCTCACTGAAGGTCTTGCATTATGTAACCAAATCTGAAAATCCTTTCGTAACATTGATATTTTTTCAAAAAGTACTGAGAAGCGGTCTTCAAGTCATTTGCTAATGATTTCAATCCCTTCAAGTTTGTGGTTACAGAACGATCCAATGATCCAACAGTCCATCGATAATATGAAGCCATCGTTCCCTCTGTTTATGGCAAAATGCGCTATCATAGCACCTAGCAGTATATTGCGAAAAGCATTTAATGGCGTTTCCGCATTATCACCCTGTAACACTCACATAAGCAAACACACACAACAGAGCTATACATCATGCATAAAGACAGGTAAATGAGAGAAAAAAAAAAAACTTTAGGATAAAAAAAAAAGACAACTGGAAATCGGGATTGAAATGAGAAAACAAAGCTACTACGTGGAAACGTAATTTCTGTCGTTCAGTATGGTTTAAAGTAACCTGTGACAAGGAAAGTTGGAGAGCTCCACCGCCTGGCTCATCATTCGAGAAAATATAATTACAACCATCAGCAAGGGTTTCTTTCTCATTATATAAACCAGGGGGGAATGACTTAAAAAAAAAAAAATCTGACCCCCTCTGAACATCAGCTCGTTCAGGACAAGCTATGAGAATTTAAGAGCTCCTCATCTCATCTGTAAATGGGCATGCAGTTTTAGTTCCGTGGCCCATACAAGCAGATCCACTGTAAAATAATAAAAGTACTGCTAAAAACCAAGTAAGAAAAGATTTCACTTTTCGCTCGATCCAAGTCAGTAAGCAGCCAAGTTCCGAAAGAACGGTCATCCAGACGATCTTCAGCCCCAGGTTAACAAACCTCAACAAATTCTGTAGAGCTCTAGGGCAGTGTTTCTCAACCCTCTCCCTGGAATACATTAGCTAGATCCAGGTACATGCCGTGCTCCACCTTAACATACCTGCTGTGATTGATAAAGCCCATCACTAGGAGCACTGGGTGTTCTTAAGGTAGAGCACACCAAACACCTGGATCTGGTAGTGTACTGCAAAGTGAGATTAGTGGGTTAGTGAGGTATGTTGAGCCTAAAGCCAGGATTTTCTGTTTTTTTTTTTTTTTTTTTAATAAATTTGGCATCTCCAATCCCATTCAAATCTGGAATGCCCCATTAGAGAACTATGTACAAGCTTGCTCGCATGTGACCCCGTATTGCCATCTCGGGAGAGCGAAGACAGTTTGCGGCTCTCCTCCGAAGCATGCGCCTGTCAGCCACTGCTTCTTTACACTCATAGCTCAAAACTGCGCGAGTTCAGAGTGAGGCTGGAGGATACCCGAACACGAGCAAGCTTAGCACCTTACTGACGAGTGTCCGGCTGGCCAACAGGAAGCGCTTCAGCAACGAACAAAGATACTATTCTTACATCCCAACCCGGCAGTCCCTTCCCAATTTATCTCCCTGCAGCGCGAAGCCAATTGTACGCTGCTCTGAAAAGGCTACCGACCATTGTGGGCTGGGGAATCAAACCCGCGCCGCGTTGGTCACTACTGCCCCGCAATGCGGTGCCTTAACCGGGTGAGCCAACCCAGCAGCCAAATCCGGGATTTTCAATGTCACAAAGGTCGCTCTCTTTTAACCAGCCATGGTAACAAATATCGCCAATTGTGAGTTCTGGATTTGTCAAGCCAGAAAGAAAGAAAAGAAAAGAAAAGAAAGCCTGGGTAATGTTGAACTTCATAGTAAACCCCTTGGGTGTGCAACAAAGAGACGTTCAATGGGAAACACTGCTCTAGAGATCTCCGCGAATAGACAGTACGTGGACCCAGATGTGACAAAAAAATTTGTGAAACAAACACCAGCAAAACACTTCATCTCCAAGAACAGGGTCGGTTGCCACTGGTTTTGGTGAATACTGGTAAGTCCAAAATATCCGTACCCAATATAGGCTATCAGTTCACTAGCTAGTATAACAGGCATTTTCAGGAAAGCTATCATGTTCACCATTAATGCTGCTTGCTACATTTGCCCTACATCTGCAATCGTAAACATAAATATTTAAAAAGGTTTTCAGGGATAATATCCAAATTTTCAAAGAGAAGACATGCTGCGTGGACGACAGCTACACCTCACTGGGGGGCAGAGACTAAATACCATGGCAACTGTGCTGCCATTAGCAACAAGAGCATGAACGACAAGATTGTGCCTTTTCGCACATTTGCGCCATCAAGATAATCTCCTCACACCGAAGTTTGAGAGAACACCACAGAAACCATCCAAACGTCCAGAAACACAGGCTGGCCACCAGCTGCAGCGAAAACAGATGAATGAAAGCAGGCAGCATTGACAATATGCATGCAGATTCTTCCAGAAATTACTCCCATGAACAGAATCATGGCAACGGAGCAGAAGAATTCACAAATAGATATTTTTGTCGATAACACTGCATCGCATTTAAGAGGCTATTGAAAGCACCCTTGACAACTTTTTTTTTTACACCAATAACAGAGCAAAGAGAAATAGAATGGGACATGATTTCAAATCCATGCAGGCCAAAACTATAAACGATAAAAAAAAAAAATTTACCTGAGCCTTAGAGAACATTGAGAGTAATTCCATTCAACTTTCCCCACTATGTTTGATTAGCAATTAGCTCAAAACAGCTGCCCATCCCCTCCAAGTTCCATTTTAATTCTTAAAGGGCATTTGGGATTTTGCCAAGACCCAGGTAAAGAGCATAACTGGACTTCATAAGGGCATTCAAAGCAATTGTTCCAGGGCTGGAGCCAAAATAGCTCCCAAGATTGAAATATAGAGGGCTGACTATAATGTTAGCCGAAAACTGGCTGACACTCCACAAGACAGGGAGCTGGTGAACCTTTTCAGGTACATCTCACACAAACTGTTAACGAAACCTTGAACTGTGCCAACAACACTGACCCTGGGTTTGCATTTTTCCTGCCAAAAGGGTGACTCTCAATGCCCTTCAAGGGACAAATGCATGGGGGTGTACGGGCGAAAGTAGTTGAGATGGTGCAAATGGGGACAGACCCCAAACCGCCCACAGAGGGTGGAAAGGAAACAAGCATTTGGGAACATGCGAGTATCCACAAGAATTACTGCAAAACTGCGATGATGTCAATGTAAAAACTGGACAAACTTATGGAAGGGTGGAGGGGGGGGCTCTCACCGTGGGTCCATATGAAGTCAGGGGGGTGGGGGTGGGGGTGATTGGGTCCAACACAAGGGGGAGAAGAGTTTGATAAATTAGGATTTTTTTTGTGTGTTTTTTTTTTTGTTTCCACAGCCCATAACGGGACAGAGAATCAAACATAGGCGTCCAAAGTGCCCTAACGGAGGGAACCGTTATAAACCGGACTGAACTAGGGCAGGCAACCCCGGACAAACTAGTGCTCAGTGGACCAGAAGACTAACCACGGAACAACCAAGAACCATCTGGAACACAAAGAAGGGAGAAGCCAACTACGGAAATTACACAGGAGTACATCAACTAGTTGGAATACATTAGTGTATTTCCAAATTTCTCAACTGAGGAGCATCCTACGATCCTTGGGAAAAAGTGTTGGCATTAAGCTGTGTACCAAAGGCTACAACAAATATCTTGATAAAACTACATATCCCAGAAGATACGGAACACTTAAGGGGGGCTGATTAAACTGATCAACACTGCAGAACTTAAGTGCGGGGACTCCATACACTTTCTGTGGTCAGGGCTCGACAAAAGTACGTAATGCATTTATCTTTCACTACCCAGAGAATGCCCTAAAAATGAAAACCCAACAATGTAATGAGCGGTCAAGGAATTCAAATTCCTCTTTTCTTTCCATGATAGAGACATCATTCTTCGGCTTTGAAAAGTCACACATCCACATGCCATTAAGGATGTGACCCAAACGTCATTTGAACAGAATTCTCTTACTTAGAAAATCAGTCAAAATTCATGACCTCACCCATTAGCCCATGATACAGGGCGATAGCAAATGGCAAAGAATTCTCTTGATTGGGGACTGAGTTTTTACAAAATGGCAGAATTGACAGTTTCAGTAAGTCATAATTCAAAAGCCCCCCCACAAAAAAAACCTCTTGGGAAATGTCTAAAATCCCTCATTTATCCATCATCTATACCGCTTCTTCTGGAGTGATGGGGAAGCTGGAGCCTAACCCAGCAGGGATCGATCAATCGATCACATACCATTCACTCTAACACACACTGGCATATAAGACTCTCCAATAAGCCAGATGTGCATGTCTTTGGACTGCAGGACGAAAGTGGAGTACCTGGAGGCAACCCAATGCGAACACGAGGAAAGCAAGCTAACTCCAGATAGAAAGACCCCAGGCTGGATTTGAGCCCTCAACCTTCTTGCCGTGAGGCGGCAGTCCTACCCACTCCACTGCCGTGCCTCCAGACAAGAAAGACTTCTTCCAGAGTCAAGAAAGATAAAACTAGTAAAATGGTCATTCAGTACACCAAACAGCGCATACTGGTTTACGCAAGTTAATTTTTGGTAAACTTATTTTGAATGAACGAATTCACAGAATAACATTATGTCTGGCCTCCCATTAATTCAAGCATCTGGTCAGCCCACCATTTAATATCACGAAGTGAAAAATGAACAATGTGTTCCTTTTAAACAATCAGCTGCCGAAGTCTGTGAAGAAAAACATAATCAAAACCCAACATTAAAAGCTAGACTGTACAGCTGAATTCCTTTCAACTGCTAACATTTTAAACATGTTACTCAACAATGCAGCACAAGATTACCAGCAAATTTTGAAACTAATTTTCCCCATTGGAGGTGCACTTTATCTCTTCAACAAACCAAAATCTATATTAACAGTCTTAAATTCAATTCAAAGACAGCGTGTGGAAGACGGGAAGCTACACACTACAGTCAGGTTGACAGCTCACAAGTCAAACCAAAAATGGTCAACACAAGGAAGTTGACTCAACAAATGAGACTGTTCCTCAACACGATTCAGGAACAATTGCGAGCAGTTTTGTACAGTCAACCAGCAGCAAGAAAAGAAAATTCTGCTTGAAAGAAAAACTGAAGAGATGTCCCAATGAACAGACTCTACAAATACCCATCTCTGGTTATAAATGATTTTGAGTAATTTTGTCTAGACACAATAAAAGTGCCAACTTCGAGAATTTATACTCAGAAAAACATTAATTTTAACCAGAGTACAAACCATAGCTAAAATCTTTTCAATACCTCGATACCATTCTTTCATTCCTTTAGATTTTAGACCGATTCATGCTCTGCTACCACGGTCACTGACAGGCTACACGCTCATGAAGACCTTTAAACAGACTAGCTGACAAATTATTAGAAAAATTGTTGAACCTACCTTCCACTCCCAGCTGTTCAATCAGGAAAACTTTGCCATTATACTCTGAATGTTTTCAATAACGTCATGTATAGAAGCCCAGGCCTTAAGAAAGAGTCACTGGTTTACCTTTTGGTACAGTGACTCTCCGAATACAGAGTAATTTATACAGAGACTGTATTTTATACACAGGCCTAATCAGTTTCACAAACCTGTTAAGTTACTGAAACAGTACAGCCAAAGTACCCAGCTACAAAGGTTCAACAGAAGCTGTCCAGCAAGAAGTCAAGGCCACAGCTATAAAGTAACAATCCCAGGGCCCTGTTTCACAAAGTAACACGATAACTACACTGAGTAAAACCTAAAGCCCTCCAAAATCAGGAATGTAGACTGAAGTAGAGAGAGCTGTTCTGGGTGATGCAACCTGTTTCAAGCTTATTTACAATCCTGCTTCACAAAATACCCAACTTTTCTCAAAAATGTTCTCCAAAACTCCAACCCAGTATGCCCTCATCCCCACTCTCCACTACCATAACACTCAGAAGAGGTCATTTTTGCTCAATTCTTGACCACAAAGGCGAGATGCGCAAGTCAGTCATCTTGGAAATTTGGGTCTCAATTTCTAGATTCAGCACAAAGGAAGTGAGTGAAGAGTGACAAAGATCATACACCTTCTCATGAAAGTCAAGAAAACTATACACTGGTTGACAGTAGCAGGAATACATTTGCAATAGGAAAAAAAAAAACTTCTTGCTTCTGGTGCTCAACGCATTACCACCACAGATCAAGTTGGGCCCAACAAAATGAACAACGAGAATCTGACAAAGACCTGCATTACAATAGTTGCATCTGAGGGGGACATACAGCGAACGAAAATTACGCAGGCCAGTCGTTCACATGTCATCTCCGCATTACAATACAAGCAAACGGTACCTGTTTCGCTTTGACACCTCCAGCATGTGTTGGCTTCTGCAAAAAAAAAAAAAAAAAAAACAACGACAAATACTTACAATATGCACCTTACTTTTTTCAATATTCATTGCCACATATGCTAAAGTCGTTTTCCAACGTTGAGGCCTGATGTCTTTCAAATTGACAGCACTCCTAAGCGATAAACCCAAGTTAGCCACCTACCATACAGGACCAGAGAAGCAGCCCGCCGAAGTATTCGAAGATCAGCCAATTGCTTTTTCATTTATGCGATTTGACAGAAATCCGGCCAGATAGTCAATCGAAGTGTGTTCGCTCGTTTTCGTAAAATAATCGCCAAAATACCCCAAATAAGCTAGCTAGCTAGATTAGGTTACAGCTCTTTGCCGCATTAGCTAGCTAGCTAACAAGCTAGTTCGGTTGCCAGCGATAATGTGAACTTTCCACAAGATCATTTGAGAGAGCAAACGATCTTGTGACTCATAATGCGGTTTTCATCATTTAGCTGCACAAGTGGCTTAATGGCTTGCCCAACCAATTCACGGTTGTTGTGCTAGGATGGCCAAATATGACAATACACCCGTTCAGGTAGCCACCTAGCATTCTGGCTATAAATGATACCACGGCTAGACCTCAGACCGTCGTACCTAGCCAGCTAGCGAGCTGACGGGGTTTGGCGATCTTAACCACGCTAACGTTAGCGAACTTCTTCTGTGGCTAAGGCATAGAAACAAGGCCTCGATTGCAGACAGTCAAGCTGCTTTCACACCGGACGCGAAACGAAGTTTTCACACGACAGATTACATCCAAATGCAATGCAAAGACGCGAATACACGCGTGCGTTCGCGTCTTTGCATTGACGTTGAATGTAATCTGTCGTGCGAAAAATTCTTTTCGCGTCCAGCGTGAAAGCGGCTTCAGTTTCAACATTGGCAATCCCAACATTTTCACCTGCAGCAAATGCTACAGCTAACTACTTAACGTTGACTTAGCTAATTCTCCGCACAGCCGCCGAGCAGTTTCATCGCAAGCATATATGTAGCTTCGCCCCCCCATGTAAAGCCGCTTTCACACTGGACGCGAAACGAGTCCTCCACACAACAGATTACATTCAAAGTCAATGCAAAGACGCGAATACACGCGTGCATTCGCGTCTTGGCATTGACTTGGAATGTAATCTGTCCTGCGAAAAATTCGTTATTCTGCATATCTTTCAAAATCATCCAGGACGGACAGCGTGCTTATTTTTCCTAACCAAGGTGTGGTACCGTTTCCGCTCTAAGCACAGACTTCAGCCAATCAGATCGTACCTTACTGGAATTGTAAAGCAATCAGATTGTACGTAACTGGAATTTTCCCCCAAGCTAGGTTATGAAAAATAATACGGCATCGAGGGCGGTCAACCAGCCTCAAAAGAGGCCTAGCTGATAACACCACAAACCGGATAGCTTCACGTTACCTGGGCCAGCGAAGCCGCATCAAGCCGCTTTCACACTGGACGCGAAACGATTTTTTCGCGCGACAGATTACATTCAAAGTCAATGCAAAGACGAGCGTGTATTCGTGTCTTTGCATTGACTTTGAATGTAATCTGTCGTGCGAAAAATTCGTTTCGCGTCCGGTGTGAAAGCAGCTTTACGGTGCAGCGACGGCTAAGTCGGGTCAGTTTGCCAATCAAGCCAGCAAGGCATCAGTAGTTAGCGAGCAAGAGCTAGGTATCCAACATTAGCCTGGGACTGGATTCAAATTAACATTAAGTAAATAAATAAATGGTCAACGACAGCGGGCCCTTCTGTTCGCGACGCTTACCCTGCATGCTGCTCATGGTCGTTATATGCTGAGACTGAGATTGGTGGTGGTGCGGCACAGCTGTCGATCCTGCGCTGGTACTGTTGTGGCTGGAGGAGGTTGTTGAGTTGGTGCTGGGGCTGTGAGTCGCCATTGTTAACGGGCTTGAATTCCAGCAGCAGCAGCACAGGGCTGCAATGCAGTCAGGGAGACCGAGAGTAATTCTACCCTCTCCAAGATAGGACACCCAGCTAGCTACACAACGTCAGCTAGCGGTCCACGGCGCTCCGCTGCACAGGTTCTACACGAATGGTAAAGATTAGATCCAGCCAATCCCGAATATGCATTAAACGAAGAAAAACACCAAGCTAGCTGACGTTTGTCGCTACCAGTTGAGCACAGCGGTATATGCCCGGGCTGCAATCCAGTTTCAGACCATTTCATAACAGACACGGGACACCTAGCTTCAACAGTAAGCACTGCACTGGCCAGGGCTCAGCTGACCGAAACTACAGGTTGGGAGGCGGGGGGAGGGATGCGGGTGAAAATTCTCCATTTGGCACCTGCCAGAAAGCAAGTGAATGGTTTGAATTCCATGACAGTTTTGCTTCATCAGTTCGATTATGTTCTCCGCGATCAGGGTTGACCAATCTTGATAGCTAGATAAAATATCAGACCAAGGTAGCCTGACTAAGCACAAAACACAGTTTATGTTATTTCATCTACTAAAAGCAATCCATATCTGTCATATCTGGAACTGAGAAGGTGGAACACCCTCCATAGTTTAGCGGCCACAGTAAGATCCGTGCAGCTGTTGGACCCTCGATTGATCCCTGATAAGTAATTAACTGCATGTCACATTGGAAAAAATAATCACATAAACATGGGTAATGTAACTAGTGACTTGATTCAGCTGACTGAACATCGGTTGGCTTGATTGTAACCAACCCTGTTATACCCCAGCTAAACTAATGTAGAACATTATCACCAGAAAGAAATAGGCTAGCTCGTCGGCTCAAAATTTCCACAAGCACACTATGGTGCGATTAGAGGAAATTCCGTAAACAGTCAAGTTGTTTACATGCGGTAAAGGTTACGCAGCCAGTTCCAAGGTTCTGGAACTTCACCCGACTGCAGGTCATGCCAAATGGAGAACATTGGAACAGTATTGAACCGTAGGAATCCAATTAAGATGCTCTGACAGGATCTAAAACAAACAGATAATGCTTGAAAACCTACCAGTTCTCCAGAATTAATGCAGTTAGAAAATGACAAGAGGGATAAAGTTCATTTACAGTAATCTGAAGCGAATATCAGACAGTAGGGTAGATTTGGTTGCAAGTATTGCAGCAAAAGGTGTTGCATCCAGTCGCTAAATTTAAAAGAACATTTGTTTGTTTGTTTATGGCTTGTTTGTTTTTTTATATTACATAAATTGTGTAACAAGTGAGAAAGAGAAAATTATGAATGACATAAAAATGTGCGGCATTCAGAATTTATTTTCAGTCTCTGGATATGGTGCCAGAACTTTATTTACCTGGCCCACGCCCTGGTAATGTCGCAATGTTATTTTCACACATCACGATACAGAACTGACCGGGGTCGTGACGTGCTATAGGAGCTGCAAATGGCGCTGGAGGCCAATCAATGGATATTAGGGCCCAAGCCTTTTTGACAACAAAGCATCCATATTACATATGCATACGGGAGGAGATGAATAGGAATTACATTTGAATGGACATTTTTATTTCTTCCTTTCAAAAAATCTGTCAAAATCAAAGTTTTTAGTTCATTGAAAAGTTATGTTGTAATGAGAGAGTATTTTAAAAAATGGACTAATTTTCCTGCGGTAAAGTCAGTATTTAGAATGGACTCGATTGCTGCAATTCTTGTGACAACCGACAAAAAATCTGCAATACCACTGGTAACCACTGGGATTTGCCAAGCTCTGTCAATTGCTGGCTCTTGCTTATTGCACATCCTGCTCACACTGCTCTTGTAAGCACAGCGCCATCCAGTGGATGTTTTTAGCAGTGACCTATTGTTCTCCACCTGCTGCGATGCCCAAGGGTTGACACATTTGAGGATATAACGACGAATTCTGCCCATTTGTTAAAGCTTTTGGTACTGTAACAGACCGGAAGTGTGTCCCAAAAATTGTCCTATCCATTGTGCACGGTTGAACCAGCATTAAGTTCGCCAAAAATAAAAACGAACATAAACGGTCTGAAGAACGTTCAGCATACAAATGGGCTCTTAAGGACTGGGTTATTAACTCCTGCTTTAGTGACATGTTCTTCTGGAAATTATCAAGTCAAGGGAGATGCTTGGTCTGCAAATTAGTGATTGCCTTTTCACCAGGTTTTGCAGTCTGGGTACAGTCAGCTGGATATGCCTATGAAATTAAGAATTTTTGCTGAAATATTTTCTGGGTTGATTCTTCGAGCTGCAATATTAAAATTTTTAATTCTTTCCTTGCCCAATAAAAATGGTGTCGCATTTTAAATGGAACTATCTCAAGTAATTTTATTGAACCCAGGCTCAAATGGCAGGGTCTGGTGTGTTGCGCTTTTGCGCTGTCTTTGTTCCAAACCTTCTGAACTCAGTCAACCTGTAATGACATTAAAATCACACTAGATGGCGATATTTTCTACCAATATGGCGCTGCGTTCTTGGAGGTCCATACGCTCTGTCCAACGTGATCCCCGGTCCAAATCCGCTGGCAGTTTTTATTAGTCCTCGAAGCCCTGGTTTGAAGATTGCATCCAGGGGGCAATATTAGAAAGCAAATATTTTTGGCGGAGGAAGTTGAAGATGTTAAATGATAAAGAAGTATGTTAGAGTGCTGCTTTACTGAAGCAAGCACACGATAATGATCAAAATTCACAAAGTTGATCAACTTGAAGTCAGGAGCACAATTATTTGCACCTGAAAATGAGTAAAAAGGCTGCATATGAAGATCATGATCCATATGCTAAGTTCAAAGACATGGACAATTTTTATTTCAATATATGTATTCTGATATTTCAAATTTGACCATTAAATAATCAAAATTTTTATGGAAAACATACAATAGGTCGAAGAATTATTGGCACCCCTGAGTTCTTTGTGCAAGCACCTCTGGAAATGAAGAAGGCCTTAATTTTTTTCTTACAGTTTGTGACAAGCTTTGAAGGAACATTTTTTGGAGGACATGTTTGGTGAGATATTTAACCATTCCACGGCGCAGAATTTTTTTTAGATCATTGATGTCCTTCAGTTTATACTGACGGACTGCCCTTTGCAGTTGAGATCAGACTTTTTTTCAAAAACTGGGATGACCATTGCAGTTCATAGATGTTGTTTTGAATAATCACATCTGGATGGATTTTGATGTAGGTCTATGGTCATTGCCCAGCAGGAAATCCACCTACAGCTAACTGAAACTGTAAAAGCAAATATGGGAAAGTTATAGCAACCTGCTTCGTTTTGGCCTCAAGAGCTGATATATGGCAATTTCGTAGGGGTCAGAAATACAAACTCCAGCTTTCTTCATGCAAGAAGTATTTAAACTGCCTATGTATTCCCATACTCAGACACTACAATTTATAGTGCGTGGAAAAACAGTCAAGCGAATTGAACACAACATCATATTTCATCATAGATCAGAAATTCAATTTTTGCCTGGTCCCACTTTCCAGTATTAAAATGTGGCCAAATGTAGCCCGTGTGTGCTTCACTAATGCACAACTGCCATACAGTAGCAACAAATAATGAAATATTTGGCTTATTTCATTAACCATCAATCCATTTCCAGTCCAATACTGCGCAGCCAATTTGACTTGGGATCGTTAATGTGCACTGCATGAAAGGACTGAGGCGGTATTGATGTTTCATAATTGCAACACGAGTGCCCCGATGAGTTGGTGCGGCTCGACCTTATCGATCTCGTCAGGCACGAGGAAAATACAGGCTATAAATAAAAGATTCTCTTGCGTCAAAGCGCCCAGATTGTCGTGAAAACAGGATCTGCAGTACGTGATCGAACAGAACAATAAACTCTGTTTCGAGGTTGTCTCAGAATGGCGAAAAAAGAGACTTCCGGGACCTTTTGTTGCCTACGTCCCGGGGTCACTATCTCGTTTATAGGAAATCTTGGCTGCCAAGATTGAGCTTCAACCCACTGTGATTCTGTGCATGTGGGGTAGCGTTTGTAGCCCTTTAACCTTCTGTTAACCAAGTCCCTTTCCAACTGTGTAAAAATCATTTCCTTAGGCAAATATGTTGATTATGGGCCAATATTTGGAAAAATAGTAAAAAAAAAAAAAAAAGACCCTTTGGCCTACCTTTCCAAAATGTAGCAGATCTGCTACATTGGGTAATAATGCTAATGGAAAGATCAAAGGGACGTACCATTCAAGTTATCCTCAAATGTTTATTTGGCAATAAGAATCAAAACCAAGAGAGTGTCCAGGCTGTTAACCCTTTCACTTTATGTAGCAGATATGCTACGGTGGTTAATGGAGGGTTAAAGGTGCACGATCGCAAATGTTTGATTAATTTGAGGCTTTCCGAAACTGAACTTTTTAACTCTCATATAACAATCACTACTGATAGTGGAAAACAATGAGGTTCATGGACACAGATTTAAAATGTCATTAAAAAATTCCAAAAAAAAAAACACATACTCTTGAATGCGTTAAGATATGCGAATAATAACAGATATGGAACCGCATCATCCCTCCGATGCGTTCTCTCACTTCTACATCACTCCTTCTGTCTGTTTCTCTGCTTTGGCTCCTGAAAGAGCTCTAGACAACATAACGGTGCCAAGGGACTACTCTGTTTCTCTGAATGTATACAGCATAATCAATGTGATTCATTTTTAAGCCTCGATCGTCTCTAATATCTGACATTTTTTCCTTTTCCTCACACATTAAAAATAGCCTTCATCTTGCGTGCTCAAACATTCTCTTCACAGAATGTCATGTCCGCGAATGTGTGCACACATCAACGACAAGTGTAAATAAATGAATAGTGATGAGCTCATTCTTTAGCTGTGTTTTATTCTTTGGCATCGATCAGTATGATCGCAATCGCTTTTAAGGCGGAATGTGACATTTAAATATTCTCACGCATATTCTCTTGTCAACAGAGTGAATATGGGAAAACATGTCATGCAAAGATATGAGTAAAACACTTGGCAAGAAGTGGCAGCTTTTATCGATGAAATAGCCAAAGCACCAACTTGAATAGATTTCCCTGACTGCTGGGGTTAAAAAGTGAAAGAGGCAGCTTTTGTAGAAGAAACCATCAAAATGGCAGCTAGTATTGACAGAACAGTCAAAGAGGCATCATTCACAAGTGAAACGCAGAGACGAAGTGACCGTTTTTGTAGATGAAATAGCCACAGGTAAATCATCCCTTTTCATAGATAACAATGCAGTAAAACATAGGCGTAGGAACCGGCCCAGCAGACCCGGCGGTCGCCGGACCAATATTTTCCCGAATAAGCCCCTCCCCCTCCTCTCCCCTCATGTTCTGTCAGTCTTAAGTGCCTTTCGCACTGAACGCGATACGATTTTTCGCACGCAGATTACAGTCAAAGCAGTGGCAAAACAATAGGGCATGCCACGAGTGCAACAACACTAGGACCTAGTGGTAAGTGGGTCTCGCGATAGGGCCTAGACCCATAATGACAATATCGTGCATATTTTTCCAGTTTTAAGCGCTCACATTATCTGCAATGTTCACTTGCTATCAGCAATGCCTGTGCTATTGGATATTTATACCACTGCAATTGCATTCATTTCTCAGTCATGGGGCTGGCAAGTCGATGTCATCAGGGTACATTATTCATCATTTTAATTGAACATAATTCGTTATAACATGAAATAATTTAGATTTCTTTTTGGAAAATGCTTCATAAAACAATGATAATTTTATTCTGCTGTTGATATCGTCATTGAGACAGCAAGTATTTCTGGGTAATATCCAACATTCCACCAGTGTTTCCCAAACTGTGTGCCGTGAGAGCTTCCTTGGTGTGCCGCGAGAAAACCCATTTACTGTTTTTTTCCTGATAGCCTAATAATAAAAAACGGCTGAACTTACAGGGTATAAAATTAACAATTCATGTCATTATCAATTAACATAACATGAACATGAACATGAATGGCGAGAACAGGCCGTTCAGCCCAACTAGGCTCGCCAGTTTCTTTGTACTATCGTGAATATATCACTTCAGATACTCAATGACTCAATGGTATCTAACTTTAAGTCAAGCCTGCTCTTGAAAACTCCCAAGGTCTCTGCCTCAACAATATGGTCAGGCAAGCTGTTCCACACCGAAATTACTCTTTGGGTGAAGAAATATTTCCGAATATCAGTGCTAAATTTACCTTTGGTCAGCTTCCATTTGTGACCCCGAGTTCTACTAACAACACTTGGTTGAAGGAATCCTACATAATTCACTTTGTTAATCCCTTTAACATATTTAAAGACCTCAATCAGATCACCCCTTAGTCTCCTTTTCCTAAGACTAAAGAGATTAAGGATCTTCAGCCTCTTCTCATAGCTTTCATCTTTAATACCCAGAATTAGCTTTGTGGCTCTTCTCTGAACTTTCTCTAAAGCCTCTATGTCTTTCTTAAAGTATGGTCCCCAGAACTGTACACAATACTCTAGATGTGGTCTGACGAATGTGTTGTACAAAAGAAGCATCACCTCCTTGGATTTGAACTCAATACTTTTGGCAATGTATCCCAGCATCCGATTGGCTTTTTTAACTGCTACGGCACAATGGCTAGAGCCTGTGAGGGTTTGGTCAACAATCACTCCCAGATCTTTCTCTTGTGGAGCACATTCCAGTTTAAAACCTCCCATGAAGTAATCCCGTCTAATGTTTTTATTACCTACATGTACTACTTTACATTTCGCTACATTAAATTTCATTTGCCACATTTCTGCCCAATTCTGGATTCTATCCAAATCATCCTGAATCACTTTAGTGGACTCTAAACTATTTGCCAAACCTCCCAATTTAGTATCATCTGCAAATTTTACTAATCTGCTCTCAATATTCCTATCAAGGTCATTAATGTAGATGAGGAACAGCAGGGGTCCCAACACCGATCCCTGGGGGACGCCACTCCCCACCATACCTAGCTCAGATGAGATACCACTGACCACCACTCTTTGTGTTCTGTCCTGCAACCAGTTTTGAATCCACTTCAGAATACCTCCTGTAACTCCAATGGAGCTCATTTTAAAAATTAGTCTCTTCTGCGGTACTGTGTCAAATGCTTTCTGAAAATCCAAATATATGATGTCATAAGCCCTGCTCTGGTCATAAGTCTTGGTGGCCTCTTCAAAAAATTCCAGAAGGTTTGTCAGGCATGACCTTCCTTTTACGGAAACCATGTTGGCTATCCCTCAAGATATTGTTACGTTCAAGAAATAAGTCCAGCTCATCTTTTATGATAGATTCCAATATTTTGCACGCAATGCAAGTTAAACTGACTGGCCTGTAATTACCTGGCTCAGTACGGTCCCCTTTCTTATATATTGGTATTATATTACCCTGTTTCCAATCATTTGGTATTTCTCCAGTTTCTAAAGACCGTCTAAAGATGGCGGATAGCGGCTTAAAGATGATCTCACTAACGACCCTGAGTACTCTAGGATATAAGCCATCAGGACCCGCCGCCTTATCTGCCTTTAGTTTATGCAACTTGTCTAATACTACGTTATCCCTAACCTAAATTTCCGCTAAATAATCTTGAGCATTGGACATGCCCTCTGGCCGAATAAAGACCCGCTCTAAGGTAAAATTCTCAACAAAGTAACCGTTTAAGGTGTCCGCAATATCCTTGTTATTATATAGCAGCGATCCATTTTTATTTTTTATGCACTTAACCTGCTCTTTGACTTTCCTTTTTCGACTACAGTACTGAAAGAAGCGCTTAGGGTTAGTTTTTGCCCCCTCTGCAATGTGTCTTTCATACAGTCTCCTAGCATTCCTCAGCTCTTTTTTGACCACAGCCCGCATTTTACAGTATTCGGCCTTAGTAATCTCATTGTTATCCTCTGTGTACATCTTATAAAGATTCCTCTTTTCCCTCAAACTCCTACAAATAGCTGCGGTCATCCACTGAGGATTCTGCTTTTTCAGCTTACTTTTGGACACCTTTGGAATGAATTTGCATTGTGAATCAAGTAAAACCCCCTTAAATCTTTCCCACATCTCAGTTACAGACTCACAGTCCAGGAGTGTCTCCCATTTTATTTCACTTAGATATGAGCGCATCCTGTCAAAGTTTGCTCGCCTAAAATTGAAAATTTTTGTTTTTGAATGCACCTTTTTAACTTCCCATGAAACCTCGAAATTAATAGTAGAGTGATCACTTGTCCCAAGTGGCTCCCGTACCTCAACATTGCTAATTCTATCTGGGTCATTACAGAGCACTAAGTCTAAAATTGCCTTCTCTCGTGGGTTTATTAACATACTGCACCAAAAAATTATCATTTATGACATCTAGAAATTCTTCCTCCCCCTCCCTGTCCTTTCACCTTTTCCCAATCAATACCAGGATAATTTAAGTCTCCCATAATAATAGTCCCTCCTCCTCTACAAGCTTGGCGTAATCCTCTTAAAGAGCATTTCATTGACTGTACTGTCCAAAGCTGGTGGTCGATAGCATACACCTATGTTTAAACCAGTCTCGTGTTTGCCAGTGAGCCTGACCCAGATATCTTCGCAGGGGCAAGGAATGTTCAATTTCAGGAATTTCCTGCACATTTATGTGTTCGTTCACATAGAGTGCTACACCCCCTCCTCCTTTTTTGCATCTATCCTTCCTAAAGAGCTTATAACCTTCTACATTATATTCATCTCCATCCTCTTCACTAAGCCATGTCTCTGTAATCCCAACTATGTCATAGCCTTCACTAATCATCACGGCCTCAAGTTCTCAAAATTTATTTTTAATGCTTCTTGCATTTAGATAAAAACATTTCAGGTTATCACGAACGCTCTTCCCCTTCGATTTCCCATGTTCCCGCTGCTCAAAGCCACTCACCACGCTTTTTTGCTTTAAAAATATATCATCAATAGTGCATGTAACGCTGTCAGCTTCCATCAGGGCAGTCTGCATTTCCCTCTGTATAACACTCTCTAACCTCCCTGCCCCCCAAGTCCCTAGTTTAAATAAAACTCTGCTACCCTCAACATACGCTGACCCAGTGCAAAGGTACCCCTCCGGTTCAGGTGTAGCCCATCCGGCTTGAACAGGTCACCCCTGTCCCAGAAGTAGTTCCAGTGCCCCATAAACCTATACCCCTCATTCCTACACCAGGTTCGTAGCCACGTGTTGAACCTCCAGATAAAATTCTGCTTCCCTCTGCTTGCACGTGGTACCGGTAGAATCCCGGAGAACACTACCGTGGAGGATCTGCTCCTAAGCTTTTCAGCTAATTCAACAAATTTGCTTTGCAGAACCTCAAACCTACCCTTACCTATGTCATTAGTCCCAACATGGACCATGACAACTGGATCCCTCCCCGCTCTGGCCAGGAGCTTGTCCGCACGCTCCAGGAGGTCTCCTACCTGGGCACCAGGCAGGCAACACACCGTACGAGACTCCTTGTCGCGCGAACAGACTAAACTGTCTATTCCTCTAAGTATTGAGTCCCCCACTATCAATAACTCTCTTTTCTGAGGGGTAGAGGCCAACAGGGTGCCCTGCTGCTCATCAGTCCCCTCACTCGCAGGGTCAGGGGCCAATTCGAGTTCCTGCAAGGGCCGGAATCGGTTGGATACCTCAACCACTGGAGGAGCTGTCGCTGAACGGTGTGCACGCCCTTTCCTGCGCTGACGTCCTACCGTCACCCAGCTTTCTCTCCCTGCCTGCTCTAGGGTCCCCACACCACCCTGCTTTGGCGTACAAACCATTTCTCTAAACGACATACTACTTAGTTCCTCTAGGAACTCTACTGATTGCGAACTATGTCGTGCCGCCAACTGGCCCTGAAGATCAAGGATCTTGCTCTCCAGATGCTCAATTAGCTGGCACCGGTGACAGACAAACCCAACCTGGAAATCTCTTTCCAAAAGTGCGATCATCCTGCAACCGTCACAGTTTTGGCCACATTTCGAACCCCCTACCTAATGACCTCGCTCACCCTAGATAACAAAGAAAATTACTAATGCCGAGACAGAAGCTCAGGAACCACAATTTATTTATTTATTAACCTGAGAAGCCCTAAGCAGCAGTCACAATAGAAATTCATTCAATTCAGTTTACTAAAATGCCTATTTAAAATTCCTTCTCGATATTTCCGCATCATGTATTCTACTGTATTATTCCCTCTTGTGATTGGCCAATCACACATCGTCTAACGCGAAAAATTAAACATTCCCCGGTAAATCTCAGCTAAAACAGCAGTGTAGGCTAGTTGAAACCAAACAACGAAAATGGATAAATTCCTGACCAAAACCTCGAAAAGGCCGTCCGACTAAGACCCTGAACCACCTCACTCTTGCTGCGCTGGCCAGAAAAAGAAAATCAAAGAGGTGAGCAGACTTTACAGTGAGGAATATCTGACTTATGGCTTTACATTCACCGGAGGTCCCGCTACCCCAGTACCACTGTGTCTTGCTTGCGGCGAAAAGCTGGCGAACGAAGCTATGGTGTCAAATAAATTAAAAAGACACCTTTCAACCAAACACCTTTCTCTCGCAAAAAAAAAAAAAAAAAAAAAAAAGACCGCGAATATTTAATGAGGTTGAGAAGCCAGACGAACAAACAAGCTAGTTTCATGATGAAAGTCGCTAGTGTGAGAAAAAGCATTAGAAGCTAGCTATCTGGTCGCAGAACTAGTAGCAAAATAAAAGACGTCTCACACAATTGCCGAATCTCTTATCCTGCCAGCATGCAAAGCTGTCGTCGGGACCATGTTGGGTCAAAATGCTGCCAATGAAATATCGAAGGTTCCTCTCTCAAACAACACAATTGGCAGACGAATGTCGGAAGATGCAGAGGACGTTGTAATGGAGAAAATATAAGGGAGTGGGAAATTTGCGCTGCAGGTGGATGAAACAACCGATGTCAGTGGACATGCACAATTACTGGCTAATGTCAGATATGTCGATGGGGAAACAATTGAAGAAAATTACTTTTTTTATTTACTAATGCTACTGCACACTCTCATAAATTAAGATCCAGTGCAAAAACTTTCTTATTTATTATAAGTTCTTAATTTCCGCGCGATTTTGGCATTACAGGGCTTTGGTTGGTGACCTCACGAGCTTGTTTAATGCATACAATTTGCATCGAGAGCGATGGTTTACTAATTTATTTAGACAGTTTTGCCCCTGAGATAAGGACTATGCTTGAAGGGCCGTCAGTCTCTCGGTGATCACCTAAAATTGCTAAACGGCCATCCTCACATTGCAACAGACAATCACAGAGTGCAATGTTATTTTAATTCGAATGTTATGGGTTATTTACCAGACCTAAGCAGCGCAAACTATCTTTATGCCCATATTTGCATTTAACTGCTTGATCTGGATGCGCTTCCTTGTATGAAGAGCACCCTTTCAATTTTTTTTTCCATTTTAATTTTTAATTGATTTTTTATGACAAATCCCCCAGAAAACGCCGACTGGCATCCGTTATTGGCGTATGCCGCTCAGATCTTTTCAAATTGCTGGCAATCACGGGTGCGCACTGAAAACCGAATGCTTTGGAGGCGCGCTGTACTTTTAGAAGGGCCACATGTCCGAAAGAAATGATTTTTTACGCGACCCCAAGCTTGGTGGAGGGCGCGAGTGAGATGGGGCTTGTGTGCGGAAGCAGTGTATTCTAAGTGCGTCTAAGAAAGCTCACGAAATCCTCTCTCTTTATATTAACTAGGTTAAAGACTAATTGTTGCTAACACGTTTTAAACAGTTCATTCTGAACTGTGTTTGTGGGTATCCACCTTCCGAGTTCACACAGTTACCATCAGTTGCACGCCCTGGTTGTGCCCCTACATCCCCGGTAAGATTTCAATCCGCACAATATTAATGCAGCTTAAGTCCTGCTTGTGTTTTTACTTCGTATTTCTAGAGCGAGGGGTAAGTTACCTGCGTGCATATCGCATGTCCAAATATGATATCTGAATTAGCCTATGACGGGATTTACCCGTTCTTGGTAATCTTGTGTCGGTGTTTTATTATTTTTTTCTTAGATAGGTGGCCTAATTGCATTATATGGGATGAAATAAATAAGGTAAATCAGATAAATCAGTAAATATAAAAAAGCAAGGGACAAAAAGGACATAAGGAAACTGACAGTCAGTTTCTGTGGGTGGATAACCCTGACACGATTACTCTGGACGTCACCTTCTTTTATATATCTCAATTTATAAGGTATTCTATAAGCCTCCAATTCATTGCTTGAACACTGTCTCAAAGGTTTATATCAAGTTCATGGATGAAATGCTTCTAACTGCTAATGCTGGAAAGTGCATGCTATAGACCACAGACTAAACTAATCTTGTGTGGTGACTAGAAAAACCACCCAAAAGTTGAAACTGTTGAGGCTAAAGATGAGTCTTGATGCTACCACAGCTAACCAAATCAATCCCCAGTTTCAAAAAATTTTCTAATGACCATACCATCACCCCAGCGCCGTCTGCTGGACCAATATGAATTTGCTTCCTGCGCCCCTGTAAAAGCAGTGGTTTTTGTTGTTAAAACATGGTCAAAGTGGAAGTTTTTATTGATGAATCAGAGACTTGGTGGCTGACTTACAGAAGTGACAGACGCAGTGTCCGTGTTTATAGAAGAAACAGTGAAAGTGGCCATTTTAGAGATACAGTAAAGCAGTCAGAGGAACAGTTTTTATATACAGTTTGAAACGCAGTTAAAGCGTCAGTTTGTTTTGCGGAGCGTCTGAACCTGGCTTCCGAGGAATCTTAATACCCGTCCTTCTTTGGGCTGACTGGCAGGTCATCAAGCTTCAATAGCGGGTTTCACGGTCTGATTCATCCCAAAAATAAAATGGTTGTGATTGCTTTTTGGCCGTTTCTGCAATATTATTTCTTAAAAGAAACAAACTAAGTAGGAATAATGAACACAAGAATTCAAAAAAAGTAAAAACAAGCACAGTGATTTAGAATTTGTTAGTAAGACCAGCAATTGAATATTGTAGGTATTTAAAGCTTAAGTACAGTGATACTCTGATTTTATAAAAGGTGTTTCCTTGATCATTGAACATCAGCTGTGTGTTTTTCAATCCAAACTCTGGTGGCAGCTGGAACTCAGATACCCAACATTTCCTGTGAATGTGGAGGCAGTTCACACTGGACAGGCCACATTGCTCCCATTCCAGTTTCGCATGCAAATCCTTCCCCCTATGGCTGTACATCAAGAGTGGAACACTTTGACATTTCAGCAATAAAACACAGTTTTCCCATCTGTTTTTTTTTTTTTTTGGAGTAGAGCTCTGGACATATGGAGAATGTTTATGGTTGTTGTTTTTAAAGAGTGAAACTCCTCGCGCTCCCATTAGCACCAAAGTGTATGAATCAGAATTATGAGGAAATGGGTCCGTGACAGTTATGAGGAAATGAAACTAATTATTGCTGCTAATGGTCTTCCTAAATGTTCCACTTGAATGATCAAGTATTTGGCACCAGAAACTTTATCAGACACCCCCAAAGTTTACAGCATTTTAAGGGAAATTTGCCAAATTTCTTTCTTGACTCATCCGTCAGTTATGTGACCTTTACAAATAACTTTTCATTGGCTGTCTACCCATTGTTAACTTGAAACTCACCACCTTTAAGTAAATTTTCAAACTTTCGCAATGGTATTTCTGAAGTGGAAAGACTGAAAGTTGCTCACAATGCTATGGAAATTAAGGTAGGATTCCCCTCGCATAGAGTACGGCAGAAATAATTTCTCATCACAAACAAATGGGCTCATAGACACAAGTGTGCAACAAATGGCCGCCAAAAATACATTTCATAGTTCCATCGTTTTATGCTCAATTTAGGCAAAAGCTGATCCTTTCTCATGAGAACCTAGGACAAAGAGAGGAAATGCAAGAGAAAAAAACATTCTCTGTATCACTGTCAGGACTGTTTAGACATGAGCATATCCTCTTTAAACAACCAAAGCTTTTTAAAACACGCAGTGTGCTATTGTCGCCCCCTGTGTTTTTGTTTCTATTTTTTTGAGAATTAAACAACAGAGTTTTTGGTCCAGAGTCCCAGACCCAGCTTGTGGCCAGTGTAAACATGGTTTGGAGCCAGAGGGGGTCAGTATTGCTGGGGCAGAGGGCACGAGGTCGGGAAAGAAGTGCTAGCTTTAACTTGCTCGGCCGCCTCCGTGTTTTTCAGCCAGAGACGATGGTGCGTCCTTGTTACCCTGCCGCTATGTTCTCTCAGGATGAACTGTTCTGCCTCCATTTTGGGCTAATAAATCCCACCAGAGACAGTTCGGCCAAGACAACCAAGATGGCTGCCACGTATTTTATATCTTACATAAAACAAAATGTTGGCGAGAGGCCAAAGAGTGACTCCGAAAAGACGGCGAATCAAAATGGAGGAGGCTGTGATTTTGATGTTTTATAACATGTGCGCTTTCTTGATTAACTTTTACATTATTTACGCCCTTGTCCACTCGGCTCATATGAGCCGATTAACCACACAAACACAAATTTCTCACTAAAGTTTTCCATTGAGTAAGTTCACTGTCTGAAAAATTTTTTCAAATTGTTGAATGATCTCACTTACATATTCTGTATCTGCTGGTTGCAGCGCTTCTCTGAAGCTGCATCACACTTATACTGAGAGAAATATGCAAACCCAGGACGCCATGTTTTCATGGCCACAGCATTACATCAAATGGAAAATACCTAGATATTGTATGCCATTTTATTCACATTTGCTTGTAATTCACTGGGACATACTTGGGCTCATTGGAAGCCTTTGGCTTGTCACTAGAATCTAAAATGGGCCTGAAGACCCACAGGTTTGAAAACAGCAGTTGCATTTGATGGACCCATGTATGGGTCTGTAGGTTTTATGGGGTTTATTACCATAAACATATGTTTGGGTGTCTCGTGGGAATCCTGCAAAGCATTATCCACATGCTCATTACATAAAAGCCACGACGTTGATGGTTCAAATCCGGCCATAGAATTTCACCCTATTTCTCCTCACTCTCCACTCTTCCTTTCTCTCTATACTGTCTTGGAAAATATAGCTGGAAAAAGTCCTAAAAAAATAAATACAACAATAAATGCATGTTCAAAATTCATGGCAGGGGTGGGAGGTGAGGAGATGGAATGTGGATGAAGGTCCAAGTCCATGAAAACTGCAAACATATAACTTAGCTGAGGTCCGCTCATAACAGGAAGATGAGTTCACAGTGAGAACATGAACTCCAATACTGGGGTGAACTCAGCTGAAAAAGAGTTAAACTGTTACACGGTGACCGAGTACCGCATTTGGTGCCAGCACAATTTGGGACTAATACTCTGGTCCACAAATCATGGTCCTTGAGGTTTGAGAACTGCTGGTTTTCCACCCTCCCTTTACCTGGGAGTCAGGTGTGAGGACAGTCTGGCCAATCAGGGGCACTACATGTTCATTTACTTACCTGGAATAAAAGAAAACCTGGACTGAATTTGGATTCGAGGTCCAGATTCGAAGATTCTTGGACTAACAGACCTTGGGAAAGTGTTCCCCTTCTTGAGCACCTTCACCAAAGATAACAAATGAGACATCAGCGCAAATTTTTACGATTTTAGCCGCCACATACTGTAAGTATTTTTCGCTTAAATGTCCCTTATATATATTATATATGTGGATTATTGAATATTGAAAGAAAAACATTGGCGGTCTGAAAAATCTTGATTTCTGCTGTGACCTGAAGATGGTATGGTCAGACTTCAACAAACATTATGAGTCCATGGATCCATCCAGCCTTGTGTCAACAGCGCAGGCTGGTGGAGGTGTAGCGGTGTTGGGAATGTGTTACTGCCACCCACTTGGGCACTAAATAGCCAATAAGAATCATTGGAAAGCATACACTGAAGTGACTAAGTGCAGAAAACAACTCTGGTGAGTGCGAGCAATGTTAGAGACATAAACTAGAAAACTAACCTGGCCTAGGGCTTGGCGGGGTAGCCTTTCCTAGAATACACACTTGCCAACTAGCACCTCTTCAATTCCCTCCTTAACCCTTTCAGTGCCGTGGGCAACTATAGTTGCCCAATGATGTAAGATATCAAAATCACATGCTGTTGAAAACCTATCATGTGGCAACTTGTTTAAAAGAGCTCCCGCAGGGGAGCTCTTTTAAACAAGTTGCCACATGATAGGTTTTCAACAGCTCAGGACAACTACATTTTTAATTCCTTGAGAGTGTATTCAGCGCTCAAAAAGTTAAACCTGGACCTCGATGTGATTTGCCTGCACTGTGAGAGGTAAGTGGCTTTCTCAAAGTCCTCAGATCCAGTCCCGTTTCTGTCCGTTCCATGCCGGGTTCTTGGGCTTGTCTGGGCCGTTCACTGAATCGGTTCTTCGAACACCAGCTTCCAAAACAGGTCACACGCAAATTCCAACCAGAGCAAAAGATATTCCTCTTTGCTCTGAATTCTCCTGCTCCCTCTGATACCTCATATGTAAGAGGCATGACCTGGGTTACACAGGATGCCTGATAATCGCTATTTATCGCAGAGAAGTTTATCGAAACAAATTTCCTCACATGAAAGATGTTGTTCCCTCCTCTGGTGAATTCACTGTGCCATCCCATATCTCCCTTCTAACACCTGATACCTTACATCACCACAATACCAGAGCATTGTTACTGACCGTAAGAACCGTTGACGGTGTGGGTGCAGGCTTTCATTCAAACCAAGCACCTACGCACCTGATTCGACTAATCAACCCCGAGAGCCTTTGCTAAAGAGCTTGATCAGGAGTGTTGCTGCTTGGTTGGAATGGAAGCCAGCATCCACACCAGCCCTTCCTGGATAAGACTGACAACCCCCTGATGTACAGGATGACAGACAGGGCACAGTCAGAACCTTCTGGAAGCTGTCTGGGGCCGGGAGATGGCAAACAGACCCAGGACAGGACAGACATTAAATGCTGCCCCCCCCCCCCCAACCACCACCACCACCGCCACTGCTCTAAAAGCCTGCCACAAAACCCACTCTCATAAATGGACCTGATAAATAGCCCTCTTTTTTCTTTAGCTGGGAAAAAACAGAGCAAGAAATCAGGGGCTGACTGCACTACATGAATACACCCCCCCACAGCTCCGGGACCAGCTGACTCACCACGAGCAAAACGCCACAAATATTTACTGTTGCAGAACCAGATCTAAGACCCCAGCAGCTCTGTTAGTATTAGCGCTCTACTATAACCCTCAGCCATGTTCCGGAATGTTATGACCCCAGAAGCCTCTCAGGAAATGCCGCATGTTCAAACCGACATAAATCCCATCAAGGTAAACATTGCAGCCGGGCTGCCATTTGTCAGCATTGTCACAAATGGATTGCCCTTTGATGGCTTGCTTGATTTGCTGAATGCATTTTATGAAGTGAAAGCGATTTATGGGCATTGTTTGTGAACAATTCAATTTAAACACCTCGGTATCCATGCTCCATAGTTGTTAGCAGGGTTCCGACCAAAGAAGCTAAAACTACATTAAAAGAAGTGTCATTAAATTCAGCAAAAATTTTTGACTGTATTTCTCAGAAATTACCTTCCTTCACTCGAGAAGATCCAAAATATAGATGCAACCGAACAAGCAGAGGTAAAATTAATGTAGGTCAAAGGGTAGGAAACATTTTTTTCACAGCAAAATTCAGCTACTGCAATCTATTTATCTATCCATCTATCTATCTACAGCAAATTCGAAGATTTTTATTCCCGTAATCATCCCCAGCAGAGGCCGTCAGTTTTATGATGTTACAATCACTTGGCCCGGAACATTCCGGTAGGTGACTCCCTCCTCTTCAAGACTGCATCAGCCCTTGCCCCCCCATCCCATGTTAAAATCCTCAAACTGAATGGTACACATTGCATACAATAGAGAGCCCCCCTGTGAAGAACTGTAAAGCACTATACAATAATGTCATGAACGGTGTGGTGACAGTCTGTAATGATGATTACACATCATTAGTAATGAGAAACAACTGAAATATCAATATGAAGTGAGTCATATCGCTCAGGCAGTACGTTACTGCACAGAGCCCGTGGTTATCCTGCATGGTCAGTGCAACCCTCGCTAGAGCTCATCTCTTTAAGTGCTACATCTGTCCTCGGCTGCTCTCCCCTGTGATGTGAATACGCTGCTGTGGCTTTTATTTCTATCTTTCGACAGGCTTGCGTGGAGGCAGGCAGTGATGAGAGATGGGTTTCACGAATAAATTGCCAAGTCGCCAGGCGTCAGTCATGTAAACCAAAGCTTGTGGGTTCGATTCCCATCTGTGTTTAAAGCACAACTGTGAGTTTTCTGTGGTTTCATTGCCTCCTTTAAATTGCTGTAATAGTAATTGGGGGCAGATAGCCAATAAACTAGGGGCCACCACAGTTGACTGGGTCGCAGAGGGTTATTGGTTCAAGCCCTTTTGTCAACATAGCACAATCAGTGCAGCTGATCTAAAGGTTAAAATCAGAGTTGCTACCACTACAACATACAGCTGTGATAGTTACATCTGCTTTGGATCCAGCCAGCTAAGAACACGCCAATCACAAACAACTCACCCCAACCTTTAACGGTTAAACTGAGTGACACTTCCTTTTTCATATCAAGTTTCTTTACAGACGAAAGAAAGAGCATGAGTCTATGCAAATTAACTGCCACGGTCAATCAGCTCATGGACAATAAAAAGTTTCTCCTTCTTCAACGATAAAAAAGTGCTGCTGATTGAATTCACTAATAATGCGACGTGACTAAGAATTATCGAGTCGACATCCATTACATCGTAATCTCTTAATTTTTTTTGCTCAAAGAGAGCGCAAATGCCCTAATTGAAAGGGAAATTTACAGTATCATGCAATTCAGCAGTGATGTCATTGGACCAAACATTGACAATATGCTACTGTGCCCATATCCAGTTTGCTAACCATACTGCTTTGACTCTTTGTGATTGATATGATGTAGTATCACTAAGGCAGAGGGGTAAAATCTTCAGAAAGTGTGATTCCCCCTTGATACTTTATGTTAACAAGCAGGATTTGCTAATTATTACCCTGTTTCAGACAGAAGACACGACACAATAGTGAACCAGCTGGTCAAGTTTATGATCAAAAGAAAGACATGGCAGCAATTTCACTTTCCGGTGACTAGACAATTTGGCGTCAAATAATTTCTGTATTTGGCGCGCAGATTAAGAATATGTGACAGATGGTGAGCAAAAAAGTTTTCATGAGCAGTAGAAAAACTGATCTGAAGAAGACAGACCACATCAGGGGGATTAAATTAATAGAGCTTCTTGGAAATGTCGCTAGACATGTCAGAGTTGGCTTGTGTACATCACAATATTTTAGGTCGTTATCGCCACTTTTGTGCATTGAACCAGAAAAGTACGGCATATTGAGCCTTTTGCCAGAAATATATAAATATGCGCCAATACTTCTGTAAAAATATACAAGAGCCACTATGGACAAACATTTCAAATAAGAACAAAGTGAAATGGGGCTTGGGGAATACAGGAACAAACAGGCAAACTAAAAAAAACATTGAAAAATAAGGTTATAAAAATAAGGTGAAATCAGAGATTACAGGATGCGTGAGATCAGAGCCAGAGGAAGGAGAAACAGCGGGGACTCGGCGTGGATTCGGACGGGAACAGGACACCAGCTGGATGGGAGAAAAGCACGATCGAGAGGCCGTAACAAAGATCTGCGTCTGAGTGAGGAGCTGCCAGTAAACAGGCCTAATTTTAGAGTCATAACAGATCAGCAAACCACTGCGAAATACATCTGGGTCTCAAACAAGGAATAATACCAGCGATAAATCAGGGGAGAGTGAACTTGGGGAGGAAAATCAATGGAAAGATATTGCTATAGAAGTGCATAGATACATAAACACAAGAATTATGCTTTTTTTGTCTCACAAATCTTATTAACAGTTGATATACTGCACACATTACCAAACACTGAATTTACATTTTGCACATTTGCTTTAAAAAAGTTCAGGCAGCCCTCAAACATTAACAAACTGCAATATATTTCCAAATCACTGCACCTACTGCTGATAGCATCGATTTTACAAAATTCATGCGGACGGCCTGTGTTTGATTCCAGCAGGTAATTTTATCGAGCATGAACAGTCTTATTGAGCAATTCCAAGTCAGGGTTCTAGAATCCCACTGCATCCAGTCCCCAGTTGTCATTGTTACATCATCATTAGAATGTTAAGCCAAGAACATTCCAATCGCACTTTGGTGATCTTTAAATGGATAATGAAGAATTAATGCAGGTCTGCATCTGCTGCTTGCAACGCCATGAGTAACGTCAGATCTAATAAATGACTGGGCTAATTCAAAAATTAAAAGCAGAAGTTGGTCTGAAAATTTAAACCAGGATCAGCCTTCATTGTCTAACCCTGCTTTTACGGCTATCAAAAATCTAATGAAGAAGAGGTTGAAGTTTTTTTCCAGATAAGCAAAACTGCTAATCGAGGTGGAAAATGCAGGTTCAGTAAATAGACGTCCCCCGCATTATGCTCCAAAAATCTCTGAACTAGCTCAACTCTTCATCTAAGAGGTACAGCTAATTAGTGAGATTAGCTGGCTGGGTTCATGGGTTAAAGCAAAATGGCAGTACTTCCTCCAACGCTATGCTTACTGGATAGACTGAAACTCATTTTTCTTGCAACCTCTTACACATTTGTGTCCATTCATCTTCATCAGCATATTTTTATGTGCTCTCATGCAGCTGAAATCATTATGAATGTGAAGAGAAGGGGGATATCAACCGGGATGGACCAGGAGAATATCCCAGCATGCAATGGGCGAGAGGCAGGAATGCGCACTACGAACAGTTCCCTAATCCATCGCAGAGATAAAAAAAAAAAAAAAACAGAAAGATAAACAAATTGAAAACTCCAGGGCCATCCTCTGCCAGAGAAGAAATCAACTCAAAACCTGGTCAGAAACACAAGAATCAAGATAATTTTCACAAGGATGTTCTGCTACGTTTGATTTTGTGACTAGTGTTACCCTTACCTCGAGTTCGCCAAACATGTATGTTGAGTATACAAAGAATGGACTTCTCAGGTAGAACAGGACAATGCATCCAGTCAGAAGGTAAATTGCCAGCCTTGCTGCTCTCAGCTAATGTCATTCATCACTATTTCATCAGGAGAATGAGTGAAATCCCCTCAGTAGGTACTTCGCCAGGAATGCCTACTACTGTAGTGCCAGTTAAGATCTCTCTTACCCCTCATATTGCCCAGAACAACTCGGTGCTAAAAGCCTTCATCGCAATCCAATCCATACAGACAGTGTGCCACAGCGCAGTTCCAGAAGAGTTTCTGGCTGCGCATTCACACTGCACACCTCCTCCTCCACCTCATTCAGAAGGTACTCTATTGGACCGATATCTCAGGGCTGTACAGGCCGACACTGGAGCAAACAGAAGTCACTGACACTTTTGTGCATTTTTACATAGTGCATTATCTCTGCTGGAGCTAACCATTTAAAAAAAAGCTGGCTGTAACCAAAAACGAATTCACATTGTCGGCAACAAAGCTAGGTGTGCTGTATGGCTCTCTAATGATTCTACATCATCATACTATTAAGCAAAAATTCTCTGTGTGTATGTATGTGTGTTCTTTGCACATCCCTACAGCCGTTCATCAGATTGACTTCAAACTTGGAGGGTGTATCACTAAGGACCCAGGGAAGTGCAGTGTCAAGTTTGAAGGAGTTTGGCCGCGCGGTTCTTACGAAATCGAGAAAGCAGCAAGCACCAATATCGCTCAAGCAGCAAATAAACAGACACTGCACTATATTGCACAAGAAGCAACGGGACAGGCACTGCACAAGTTGAAATGAAGCCCTTTCACAGCGTCAGTTCACAATAACAGCATTTGATGAGGAAGCTTTTTCAACTAAACTTTCCAATGCCAATGTTACTATCTGCAGACCCACTTAAACCTGAAATTCGCATGTCAGATTAGGTCAGTCCTCACGCTGAGTCATCACGGAGACTGATCCCCCCGTTAAAACCAAAATCTTTCGCTGCAGACAGTTCATTATGTCACGCGGCTGCCATTAGGGCAAGAGCCATTGCTATTAAATGATCATCATCGATTTCGAGTGAGGGGAACGCTCCTGCGCCGCATCGAAGTTTCACTTTTCCTCACTTAGCTCATGCTTCTAAAACATCTCCCCCTCTCTGCCGGGAATTCAACCGCTGAGCAATTACACGGGTTCAATTGGCCATGTGACCAATGAACGTTCAGGGCCAATGTGAGTAATCGCTTCTACTTGTTGGAAAGGTTTCTCAGACAGGTGGTTTTGGTTAATGGGGGTGGGGGTGCACTTGGAGGTGGACGGGGGGGGTAGCTAATGGATCCAGGAAAATGCCATTAGCAGCCTTTATTGTCCTATTAAAGTAGCGAAAACCGGGACATGCAAAAACAGCGTTACAGAAGCCAGTGGGAGAGGGAGGACACTGAAGGTTGAATCACACCAATATAATGTCATGACTTTCTCTGCCCAGACCTCATTATTCACCCAGTGATTGGTCCTGATCATTGGCCCGAAGCTACTCCGTTTACAGCGAAAAGTGTATCCGTTGGCGATCGGAATAACGGCTTTGTGAGAGGCCTAATAAAAAAGGGTTGCGTTTGGCCATAAAATGCTTAAAGACGTTTTATTTTTAAAATTAAAAGGTACGTAATTCTTTGGGGAAAATAAAACCGTAAATAGTTCTGAGATGCACCACTATAAAATGCCCAGTTACTCTGCATCACTTAATTGGATGCTTGAAATTGCCCACTGCGGGTATAAGTGTTTGTATGACTGGTGTGTGTTCCCTGTGATGGACTGGCAAAAGTCATATGCGCTCCCATTGGATGCTGCGATATACTCCAAACCAGGAATAAGTGGGTCAGATCTTCTATTCACTCATGAATGGATGATATCAGGCCATGAGCACAGCTCAGTTCTGCATAGACTCTGTAAAACTGAAGCTCACTGCAGCCTTCTCAAGAAATGGAAAAGATGCAAAAGAACTAGAGGCACTCCGAGAGTGCAAACCTCCATCAAGGCAGCACAGTCAAAATCTTGCTGAGTGAACATGAGTCATAAGAAATGTAAGGATAGGTTCCGTCCCTGATGCGAGACCAATCAACCCACAAAATTTGAGTGATATCACTGGGAGCGAAGTTCTGTTATCGTGAGTCATAGGATTTCAAGATGGCTGCTGTGGCGGCCATATTGTTTGACTGATCTCGGTCAAAATCAATTGGGTCCTTTCCTGATGTAATAGCAACCCAGCCACAAAATTTCAGAGATATCCGTTCATTACTTTTTGAGTTATCTTGTACACAACAAGTAGACAGACAAACCAACGCCAGCAAAAATATAACCTCCTTGGCGGAGGTAAATATGGCTGTTTACAAGCCCTGAATTAAAAAAAAAAAAAAAAAAAAAAAAAAAGCATATTTTCCATTTCTCTGTATCTATGCAGTTTTATATTCGATATTAAGCTTGAGCTCAATCTCTCATTCTTTATCTCATGTATTTATCAGTGTTTCAGGCACAGATGTATTTCGCAGTGGTTTGTGGGTCTGATATGGCTCTAAAATTAGACCTGTTTACTGGAAGCCCCGCCCTCAGACGCAGATCTTTGTTACGGCCTCTGGATCGTGCTTTTCTGGTGTCCAGCTGGTGTCCTGTTCCCGTCCGAATCCACACCAAGTTCCCGCTGTGCCTTCTTCCTCTGAATCTAATCCCACTCATCTTGTAATTGATCCTTTTACCTTTTTTTAACCACCTTGCCTGTTTGTTTCTGAAGACTCTAATGCCCCACTTCACTGAGTTTTTTTTTTCTTAATGTTCAATTGTAGTGACGGTCGCGTTACTTCAGGCAAGCAATGCAGAAAATTTTTATTTCAGACAGGACACTCACGTCAGATTTAACCATTTGGAATGACATACATTTGAATTCGGCGGTGACTCTGCTCAAGTGATACTCTGGAACAATCTGAGCAAGCATGACACAGACATTCCAGGAGATCACAACCCCCCCCACCCCGGCAGAGCCTGGTTCACAGTGTTTAAAATTTCAATTCAATTCAATTTATTTGTATAGCGCTTTTCACAGACCGTCACAAAGACGCTTTACAGTGAGAGATTAAATAAATGAAAGGGCAGTGCCCAGCCTATTCCCCACTTCAGCAAATGAAGCAAAAAACTCCCAGTAGGGAGAAAAATCCTCAGACAGTGGTGAGAAAAAACTCCCCAGTGGGAAGAAATCTCAGGAGGAACCCGGCTATAGTGGGGAAGCCCATCCTCCGCGGGCTAGCTAAATATTAGCAAAATAAAGTCAAAATAGAGTAAAATAGCAAGAGAGTTCCATTTTAGTCCATCTGAACAGTGGCGTCTGTAGCACCAGGAAGTGGCATGCCGAGGATGGTGCAGAACTGGATCAGGACCGGATCAGGACAGCAGGACAGCAGCAGCCAGCGCTCAAAATAAAATGAATGACAACAGATTACAAACAATGCCGATACCATACAAAACAATGCCAATACCATATAAAGACAAGAGTATGAGTACAAGTACTGCCAAAGACCGTGCCGTTGGAAAGGAGGAGGCTGGGGAGGTGGAGGGGATGTTTGCGCAGATCTGTAATGGGTCTTGGTGGGAATGGTAGAGCTTGGTTAGTTGAGATGGAGAGCGCCGCCTTATTTAAAAAGACGCGCAAATTAAGTACGTGACGCTGAAGTCCAATGCGATTGGACAAGGGGTGGAGCCAAGACTGACTTCCGTGCCTGTCTGAACTAACACTGACGCTCCATTTCAGACAGGACACTGACGTCAGATTTCCCCATTTATTTGGAATGACATACATTTGAATTTGGCGGTGACTCTGCTCAAGTGATACTCTGGAACAATCTGAGCAAGCATGACACAGACATTCCAGGAGATCACAACCCCCAAACTCGCGCTCCTGCAGGGAGCAGATGAGCAGAGTCACCCGCGGGGATCTGAACATGAAATGCGTTTCGATCCATTAAATTCTAATACGAATAACAAACGAGCTCATTCTATGATCAAGGAACAGAAGATATGACATTGACTGGAGCATTAATAGACAAAAATCGATATCCGGAAAGTGTGTTACGTGGGGATAAACAATGTGAATGCGATAAGCATGTCACTTTTCCTTTGAATTCATGCAAGCATGCATGACCTTCTCTTCTGGATGCAGGAGATCAGCGGCCTGCTGAATGCAAGCAGAAGAACATTCGGCAAGACACTGAGTGACTTGATACAAAGGAAATATGCTATGTGAAAAAGAGATATGTGTAGCGACAAGCATGTCGCATTTCCTTTGAATTCATGCAAGCGTGCATGACCTTCTCCTCTGGATGCTGGACATCAGTGGCCTGCTGGTGCGAGCAGAGGAACATTCGGCAAGTCCCTCATGAGAGACTTGATGCAAAGGAAATATGCTATGTGAGATGAGTCTACGTGTGGTAAATACATTGACATTTTAAATTTTAGATGGACTGAAGGCGGATGCAGATAGTGAATCGATATGAATGAAATGCCAGTTTCCCCAAGTTGAACGGATTGGACGATACCCGTGAACTTTGCACGCGTTGATTTTCCTAAGGCCCATTATCGTTGACCAACATTAAATTCGAGGTGGCAAAGCATGGTGTGAGCATAGAATTAACATTGCAAGAAACAATAATTTACCAATTACACAAATAATTGCTACTTCTGCAGACTAAATTCACTAGTATTAAGACGGATGTATTTCTGGTATACTCCTGAGGACCAGCGACACAGGGTTAGAACAGATGCTGGAAATACAGAGGAATGTGTGGTGCATAGGATTGGGGGCAGACCACAGCACTGCACAGGATGCAGAGACAAACAGCAAACCAAGCTCGGGACATCGCCTTCCCAGAATCGGTCATGAACAGGGGCTCATCTCCTCTTGCATTGGCTCGCCATTTCAGGGACCGAAAAATAGAAGAAAAAGGACAAAATGCAGTGTAAGTTCTGGCAAAGACTACAGAAGTGCCTTTACCACATTTATCAGTTTTGGAATGTTTGAGGTTGCTATTTAACATACAGTTATCGGAGGAGAAATCAGAAATGGTGAGGTCGTGTAAAGGATTAAATTTCTCTGAAGGTGTAGTGAATTCCCCACATCTAAGAACCCCGAAGAAAGCTCTGAGACAGACTACTTCCATCAATACATCTACATAAGGACTAGAACACCCAGCTCTTAAGTGCGATACCAATTTTTGCACCAAATAAAGTGTGAGGGAAAGACGCTTATCATTGCCTTCTGGATGAGCCTTCTTTAATCGGTGAAAGAGGAGGCGAATGAAGGGATTTCCAAGCAAGCTAGTAACTGAAGGATCTAAACATCTTAAGTGAAACTAGACCCCAGCAATTCATGCTTTAGAAGAACAGGGATGATTTTTTTTTTTTTTTTTTTGAAACTCTGAACAATGCACTATAAAGGCACAGATCATGGAAATGTTAAATGGCAGAACTGGGGTTAAAAACCTGCACGAAAATAGGAGAAGTATAACCAGCAGCCTCCTAAGCTTTTAATGCGTTTTTGACAATCCAAACCTCAAGAAACCAACCAAACCCCCAAAACCAACGGAGGGAGCCGCATCAGTGAAGACCCGAAGGCGACCGATGACTCCAGCCTATCGTTATAAAAGAACGAAATGCCATTCCAGTGCTTGCGCGACCGTGACCAAAAGCGCAAATCAGATTTTTAACCTTCGTCTAATTTGAAAGTTTTATGCAAATTGATTACAGATTAAGAGGGGAAGGAAGTTGAGGTGCCCCAACAGGTACAACAATTCGCGCTTTGTCATTGACGAAGCCGACATTGCACTCTCCATAACCTCCCTGATCCTGCGCTATTTATCCTGGGGTAGAGATGCTTGCATTTTAACTGAGTCAAAGTTAACCCAAAACTCAAATTCCTGCGCAGTACCCCAGTTTCTTGAAAACGTCCTTGAGTGTAAAGATGCTGCGACTTGGAACGGAATTGGCAAAGTCTATTATCCAAAAGTCGTCTAATAAATGTAAAACGAACGGCAGTTTGTAAACATTCAGAAGTATCCAGCAAAGAGCCTCGGATAAAGTATCGAAAATGCGGGGGCTGCTACAGCATCCAAAGGTCAGACGTACTGCGAAATACATTTTTCTTTCCAATCAACTCCAAAGAGATTCCACTGAGAGGGGTGCAGAGGCATAATTTTAAAAGCATCGGTAATGTCAGCTTTACCCAACCAAGCACCTGATCCAGCAATTTTAACGAGTTTAATGCGTGATCGACAGTAAAGTAAAAGAGCGAGAATGGGGGGTGAGGGATGAGATCATTGACGCTTTGAATCTTTTAGTCATAATGGGCAGACAAATCAATGATAATGCGCTTCTTTTTTTTTTCCTTCCCTTCTTTCCTTCCCAGAATACTTACGAATAGCAACGCCTATAGGGTTAATACGGTATGAAGTTAACGGCATTTGGGAAACGGACCAATCATGTACCCCTTTTCAACTTTCTCGCCAGGATTTTATCAACCACATCCGATTCCTGATGGGCAGACTGCAGGTTATTGCACTTCACGCTGGAGTGAATATCGTATAAACCCGCACAAAAGCCATTAATCAAACCAAACAAGCACGAGACAAAAACAGCGATCTGAGGGGTCCTTCAGCGTCTTTAGAGAGTTCTGGGATGTTGCTGGGGGTAGATGCTTCATTTAATTTTCCTTAGCCGGCAGTCGCGGCTTGCGGCGAGGGCACACAAACTTTAGATGGCCGTCTCCGCAAAAACTTGGGCTCGGTGGCAGAGGCACGGTGAAGGCTGTCACAGGGGGTTTGGACTCGGCAATGATTTTAGGGCAGAGGGGGGAGGAATGCTCCGCAGATAGTGCAGAACACACCATGGTGTAAAATGCCTGCTTACGAACGCCAAATCGACCTGAGACCAATCCAGTCTTTGACTAAACTTTTGGAGAAATAACCAGCTTTAACAGAAAAGTACTTATGATACTAGTAAACAGAGTGCCACCGTAAGACAGAGCGAGATCAGAAATGATAGCCAAATAGGTGTCTAGCTCGGCCCTGCGTCCCGGGTACATTTCACAAATCACATCCCTTAATACACCGAATGCCACAGTAAACTCTGTCATGGTAAGATTTTTTAAACAGTCTCGGATCATTGTCCTTCAGAATGACAGAAATGTCCCCGTAGTCCATTAGGCGTTTCTCGCCTAAACCAGATTCGGACGAACTTAAAAAAAATTTAACCAAGTTTACGTCAGTACCTGCCATGATCTGACTGCGAAGACGGGAGAGATGGCAGCTGAAATAGGACGCATCCCTCCCCCGAGAAAGGATCAGGATGCGCGGACATAATGATGATGCACGAGGTAAGAAAAATACCCAAGTACTGATTCTCATACCTTAGAGAAATGCAGGCATGGATGTTTGCGCAGATCTGTAATGGGTCTTGGTGGGAATGGTAGAGCTTGGTTAGTTGAGATGGAGAGCGCCTCCTTATTTAAAAAGACGCGCAAATTAAGTGCGTGACGCTGAAGTCCAATGCGATTGGACAAGGGGTGGAGCCAAGACTGACTTCCGTGCCTGTCTGAACTAACGCTGACGCTCCATTTATTTTCTAAGTTGATGCAGGCTTCAATTAAACCAAACGACAGCAAGAGTTCGGTGAGACGGATAATATAGCTTTGGGAGACTGGGGATGTAAATTTGTGAAATAATTTCTTCAGTTCTGAATTTATGTATTTATCTGTTAAATTGACTCACTCTTTACGTATTATTATGTAATTATTAATTTTTTATTAATCCAAGAATTTCTCTATTATTTTTTAATATTTAGTGATTTAAGGAAAACTACAACCCCAATCCCGAAATAGTTGAGACGAAGCGTAAATTGTGAATAAAACCAAAATGCAATGACTTTCAGATCACATGAGCCAATGTGTTCTTTACAATAGACCATAGATTGTATGTAGCGAAACGCGTGTATTCGTGTCTTTGCGTTGACTTTGAATGTAATCTGTCGTGCGAAAAATCCGTTTCCCGTCTGGTGTGATAGCAGCTTTAGTCAGAACAAACAAGAGAAGGAGCTGGGGATGGAGATGGGTTGCGATCGAGCAGAGCAAGCAGCAATAGTGGGCAAGCTAGCGTTTTTAAATAGGGCGCCTTATTAAGATTGCCAATTGAGTGCCTGAAGGGAATCAGCTGAGTGTCAGCTGATGTGGGCTTGGCCCACAGTTGAACCATCATTAGTGAAGGTAGGCTTGCAAGCTAGGCGTGACTCCGTGGCCTGCCTGAACTACCGCTGTGCTCAATATTGTGTCTCATGTGGCCTGCATTTTGAGGTTTGGCTTTCCGTATTCAATTATTGTATGTAGTTTCGGACTCAAGTGTCATCCACGTAATGGTGAATTCAGTCTTTGCTTCGTGTTCTTATTTCTAAACCTTACAGTCTATTTTCTGTGTAATTGCTCTGAATGGTTTCGTTCAGTCACGAGAAAGAGTAGTCAAGAAGGAGAGAATTCCTCGTGAACAAGCATCACACGCGACAAGCACTGATTACGATTTCGGAAAGCCTCTCCTGTTTTATTGGCAGATTGATTGTTTTAATAAAGAAGGACGTGACGAAGAGGATGGTTTGAGATTTTCATCTTTGACTGAGCCCCTGATGCCGCTCTATTACGTTGGTCTTGGGACGTCTTGGGATGATAATCAATGTTGTCTATCAGCATTGACCAAACAAAGTGATCGGTTCCAACTCACCAACTCCAAGCCCCCAGTCACATATCTAATTAAAGACACCATTTGATGAGGGCATGTCCACTTCAAGGGTCAGTTTAAGGCAAACACCAACAAGACAAAAACATACGGAACTACTATATATAGGCCGCCCAATTAGACCTATTATATTAATATATTATCCCTCGGCCATGGAAAGTATTATTGACTGCATGCTTAGAGACCCTTGGGCTCAATAACTCCCCTCCAGGCTCCAGGACAATGTAACCTCCCACTCCCTGCCCACAAAATGGCTGCCCTGGAGGTTAGCCAAAGTAGCAGTGAATCACCTTCCAGCCTGGTCCTCCCCAATGCTATCCACTCTCCAAAGACTTAAGAACAAACAAAGGTTTAGTTGACCGGCTTGCTTCTGTTGCAGTGCAAATAAACAAGTCAACAGGATGCTGTTCTAAGTAGCAAACAGTATAGAGCATGGCGAAGGAAGCGATATTGATTTAGGAATAAATATTTAATACAAATTGAAGGCGATTATACTGATGTAATGTTCCGCTTTTGTCAGAGCAGATTTTCAAGTATTGCGTCCGTTTCCGAGCATCATCGTTTAAGATGGTTGCAGGAGGTCTTGCTGCAAGAACACGGAAGGGAGAACGCACAGCTTTCCCGGCATGGCAGCCACAAAAAAATACCAAAATGATAAGCCAGATCATCAGATAGTATGTTCCCCAAACCCAAAGTTCTGCTGTGAAATCACCCTGTTAAGCACATTAGGATGGAGCGGCTGTGTATGGAACTGATTTCTGGGTTATTCCAGGGGTCAAAGCCCTGATGTTTTCCAACAACACTAGCTTGTGAATCAGTGCCAGTGCAGCTCCGATTCCACAACACTTAATCTGATATAAATATCAAATAATGCTCTTAATTATGAGTAAATTTCACAGTGTAAAAATTTCATGATCAGAGATCTACCCAATACTATTATGGGCGGTTCTATTTTGTTCCGAGGGGAACCTGTCCCTGCCCTATGATACTAACTGTGCTCTCCTTGCAGAGTTCCGTACCAAACACACGGATTGGAAATCCCACAGTTACCGGGAGACCTAAAGTACATTTGTTCACACCGCAGTCTTGGGTGCTATCTCCCAGTTTGTACGCTCGGGATTGAAAGTCCACAATTTGGGGAAAACCTGGACCGAGGCTGCATGTGATTTATGGTAACAATGCCTTCGCAAGAGCACAGGCCGCAACAGACGCCCTAGAGTCCAGATGTCTTCTGTTCCGCAGCATGGCATGAGTGTCAGAGTTGTGCTTCCTGTAATCTGGTTTTTATCGATTTACAATTGGATTTGTAATCATTGGCAACAGCTGGTGCGTGTAAGTTCTCGTCCCTGGCGCTTGGGGGGGGATTGAAGTGTTTGTGAAATTGTGCTAAAAGCAGCGAAGGGTGAGGTCGGACTCGGATGGGGAGGGGGGGGGGGGGGTCGTGCTTTGTTATCAGTTTAAAAACTTAAGCTGCAGCACTCAAAGCACACAAAAGCCTTACGGCCCGTGTACAGAACCAGACACTCCTCCAATCATCTCTTTCTCCATCTATCATCCCTCCTTCCCCGATCCCCCTCTTCCTCTCTCTGGGATCCGTGTGTAGTCATCCTGAATGCTGTTCTTGCAGGCATGTGTTGTGCATACACGGACGCGCACACACATATGCCGCACTGCAGCCCAGCCCTGCTAGAATGGTCTGCTTTGTTCTAGAATGTGTTCTGAGGAAAACGAGATGCAGTGGACGTGAAGATAAAAGAGAGCATGCGAGAAAGGGTGAGCTGTCAGGGGCCTCGGCGAGGAGAAATCAACGACCTACTGCACCATCTCCTGAAACGGACTGCCTATCAACAAAGCTTATTTTCATTTATTTCACATGATTACTGCACCGATGCTGTTTTTGTAACATAACATAACATAACATAACATTAATGGCGAGAACAGGCCGTTCAGCCCAACTAGGCTCGCCAGTTTCTTTATGTGTGTGTATGTGGTTTCGCCATAAATCGCATCTGGTTCCACTATTATTTGTGTGCGTGGTTTCACAAGTATAAGCCAGGTTTAACCAGTATGTTCAGTCGTTTCACGGTGAGAGTTAAAGTTTGAATTATGTCCCATGTGGCATCTTATTCCTTCCCATTTCCACTCTGCCAGCTATATTGGCTCCACAGCCAAATTCTTTTGGACTGGTTTCAACAAAAAGCACTCGCTCACATCTATCACTAAAATTACAAACTCTTCTCAAACGTATGTATAGCCGACACATCTTTCACAATACAAACCATATTTAATGGATGAAGAGGAACAGGAATATATATTCATTTTAAAGTAAGCAATGAATGATTTTATGCGGCGGAGTATTTCCAGCATCGCTACGAATTTAGGTTTTATCGCTTTTTTACAAATTACATAAAAAGTGCATGTTTACTTGATGAGTGATGAGAAAAAAATGGAGATGGAAGTTTGGCAGAGGGAGGGGTGGAGGGATTTGGGGTTATGACTGGCGCTTTGAACTCCCTTAATAGCTGGGCATAAATTCTTTGTTCTCTGGAAACCCGGGAATAACTTTCTGACCTAGCTTGTTCAAATATCCGAAATGGCCTTAAAGAATCTCCTTCCCGTGTGCCCATCAATTCAGCATTGGTGGCTAAGGCAGAGGGGCAATTCGCTGCCAAAACCAAAAGAAAAATCAGTCAATCTGAGCATGCATGTTTATCATTATCTTACTTTAAAATCAAATTTCTGTTACGATTTTGCTACATGCGGCAATATACAGCCCGCAGTGTCTAGAGATATGGCAGTTTTATGGGTACGGCTGTCGATTTGAAGGGATTAGGATAAGGATTAGGGATTAGAGATTATGGTTAGGGTTAAGATTAGGGGTCAGGGTTAGGGTTAGAGTTAGGGTCAGGGTTAGGTTAGGGCAGGGTTTGAAATTGGGACTGCTGTAACTCTCTACATTGAAATGCATTGGAAAACTGCCGTACCCATAGCAATTGCCTATACAGCCATTGATGTGAGGCAGTTTGACTCCAGCAGTGAGTTTGACGGTTTGACTTCAATATTTGCCAATAGGATCCGATAATTTCACCTGTCAAGCAGACAGCACATTAAAACGTTTTCTACTTGAGAGAAGAAAAAAAAAAAGATTCTCATTACGAGGCCAAAATATTTTTTTAAAGACCGACCTTTTTGCAGTGCTGTGTTCTTGGAGTTCTCCCGAACCACAACGTAACACCACTCGTGCTATATCTTTCAGCCAGCAGAGAGTTTTCCCTAAGCAATTCACACTCGCCGTCCTGCCCGTTGAGTTATCAGGTGCCAGGAATCGAAGCCGGTGTCGTGCCAAGGTAGTTACCCCCGATAGAAAGTGTTTCCCCTGTCCTCGGGACCTCGCACGTCTTGCTATTGAACGAAGGGGAAACACTTTCTATCAGGGATAACTACCTTGGCACAACACCTGTCCCTTCGATGGACGAGGTGCTAAAAGCACGTTCGCTCTCTTTGGCTGCGGGAACACAGAACAAGAACGGAACTGAATCCAGCAGAAATTCTCTAGAGATATCAACGTCTTAAGTTTACATTGTGGGGGGACATTTTTTAATGAAGATATGACTCATGATTTATTTGTTCTCATGTGTTGGGGCAGCATGTTTTTGTTTTGGGGGGTATAAGTGAGGTGTTGAGTCTTATTTTCATTGGTTTTGTATCGTTCTGTGGGCTAATTACACAATGTGTGCATGGCACCACTGCACGTCCTGTAATTAGATAGACAACTGTTGGCAGACAATGGCTTATCACAAGCTGATGACATCCTAGCTCTTGGAAATTATTGAAATGTACTCCCCAGAATGCATATAAACCATAAACTTCAAAAGTGTTTTCGTCTTTCAGTATTGTAAGGATTTTTTTTTATTTTAAAAACAAAACAAACAAAAAAAATTTTCATCAAAAGGAGAGAGGTTTTCACATTGAAGTACTGTATATTTTTGCACAGGTGCGCAAAATTGTAAAGGTCAGGAAGAAAGACTTCTGCTGGGTGCGGTGATCTTCAGAAAGTGATACATTTTAAATTAAACTTTGAATTGATAAAACTTCTGACAGTCATGAATTTTTCTTTCTTTTTTATGGCTATGCTTTGTTTTTTTTCCCCCTCAAACTGACATATTTGTCAGTTATTGCAGTCTGTATGCTCTCATGCATTTTAAAGCGCAGTGTCTGGCATTTAATGGAGGTGTGAAGTGTGCACTTCTCGGGGGGTAAATGATTTTTGGTTTCACTGCTGGCTTTCCAAAGGCCCAGTCAGTTTTTATGTGTGATGAAGGACACTCCTATTTAAAACACTCTTCAAAAATCAGTTTAACATCAGTATGTCCAAGAGGTAACAGCATTTTGCTGCTGTACTTCGCTACTGCACACAGCAGCTACTTTTGGCAGCAGCATGTCCAAGTCCATTCGCTACTAAAATCAAACAAGATCAGATCGAAGATTGCTGAGTATTTCTTTGAAGTAAACTGATTGTAACACATCAGCTTCAGTTTTCGCGAATTGCATATTTCGTTTTCATTTCCGCAGTGGATCTCTGTCAACTAAAAAAATACATCAAATCATGTCAATCAATCAATTAGCGAACGGACTCGGGTGCACGAGTGTTTGTTGCCGATTCGATCTTTGTTTGGTTGTCCGTATTGAGTCAGAACCCAAAAAAATTTTCTCAGCTCTAATGCGAATGGTTTTTATCAAGTTTTACTCCTGATTCTTAAGTAATATTTATGTTCCTTTCTTGCATTTATCTTGCATTTATTTGATCTGATCTTTGTTTGATTATAGCAACAAACACACTTGTTCATAGTAGCGAAAGTACAGTGTGCAGTAGCGAAAGTACAGTAGTGAAAAGCTAAAGTTGCGAAACCACCGTAAATCGTCCAAGAATATCTCGGTGTTTGGGGACTCGAGCAAGAGCACATTATCAGCAACTAAGAATGATATAAGGTTAATTTTATAATGCTATTTCACATTTAAATTTTAATAGTCACACAGAGGCATCACCAGAGATTTATAGGTCGGGGGGTTAAGTCTTGACAAACCGGGTCTGGTGTGGCATGCTCTCCCTAAGCTACTGATAATTGAAACTAATAATTCACATTATTTGGGGGCCAAAGAGCATTTCAAGGATGCTACAGACCCTCAAAGGTTGGCTGAGTGGTGCTCTTACTGTCACATATTGGAATCTCCATTACAATTCCCTTAAGGAAAATAGAAATGTTATACAAAACCAAAATATGAGAATCTCATAAACTATCACCTCTGGAGCAGAGTTAACATAATATCAATTCATTGTACAGCAACACGTCATTGTAGTAGGTTATACTTTTTAAAAAGGACTAAAACACAATTCATGATATTTGACAAAGGTTCAGCTTTTAAGCCCAAGTTTCCGCTGGGTTAGAGCCAATTTCCCCCCTGACAGAGATTCAAAATGTACAAATCACCTGCGTGATCACAGTGTTGTACTTCTAGGGGTCTTTGCATGATACGTGTCTCAGTGATTCAGTCATTGATTGACAGGCAAGAACAAGCTGTTTGGCACGGGTGAGAGGGTACACAATGTGCCTCAGCATTCGCTGGGTTTAACGTATCAGCGTGTCAGCAACACACAGTGAATTGTGATGAGATTCTGTTTCCTTGACACGCAACCCTTTAGGTAGCCTTAAGCCTTTCCTGTCTTTCTCTTTTGGGCATACAAGGTAAATCTAAAAAGCAGCCAGACTGAAAAAAAAAAATTCCAACATCTGTTGCGGTTGGTATAAAGAAGCAGACCGGATAGTATTCCTCTCTGAAAAACATTAGCATAATCCTCTCTCAGTGTCACTTGTCCTGATGTATTTTCACTAGAGTAGAGCAAGCGGTTAGATCACAATGACCTGCACTATCCACAAGGCTTAGAATGTTCCGGGCCGCATTGTGATGTCACAGCATGGAATGGGCCGAGGGTTCTAGAACTTGACGGAGCATTCCTGCGAGGAGGACGGGCCAGAAATTAAGTGATTGAGGTGGACAATTTTTGAAAGCGAGCAGAAAGCTTTCTAGCTCGGCGAATTTTCTATGCTGCTGGGAAAGGCCAACAGCAGCTGGAAACGCCACGGTGAATATCTTGCGAGAGAACGTGAAAGAGCTGACAGATTCTCGGATTTGATGATGCATTTTTTGAGGGGGGTGGGGGGGTGGGCAGTGCACAAAATGTCTGTAGATCAGTGAGATCTCAGACATTCCCGGAAAGTTCTCTTGTTCTCAGTCTGGATTTGGACAAAGAGCACGAATAGCTTTGGTTTCTTGGTTGTCTCGTCCAGCAAAATGGAAATGTACCGATGGATGTTTTCAATGTCGTGAAAGAGAGTGACTGCATGCTTTGAAGAGTCTCATACCACCTGTCGAAAAACCTTGTAACAATTCAGTCTACTGTAAAAATTTTTTAGTTAACTGAACCTATGAAGGCCAGTTGTCTTTACACTAGTGTCAACAATGTGTACATTCTGACGTTCACTTAAATACAGTACTGTGCAAAAGTTTGAGGCACATTTAACGCAATTCCGTGAGGCGAAGATGCTTGCAAAAACCATTAAATTAAAGGTTTCTGAATATTGAAAAATGAACCAGAAAGTGCTGTGAACTATAAAAAACAAACTGAAATAAATATTTAGTCTGAATACCCTTTGCCTAAAAATTTGGGACGCTGGTATGCAGTTTTGTACTTTTATAAGATTACTGACTGTTCAGTTGCTCTCAGCACACTGGAGAATATGCCACAGTTTCTCTGCAGACTCACAGTCTCACTTGAGTCCGTCTCCCCAGGTATTTACAGACAGCCTCGATCATGCTGAGATCAGAGCTCTGTCATGGCATATTATTTGTGTCAACTGTATTTTGTGAAATACGAAGTTCTTATGAATTTTTTTTTTTAATTTAAATAAAGCAGTGCTTCAAATGTGCTTTTTATCTACAGAACCACTAATATGGAAAACAAAATTTAACATCCAACATCAAATTCAAATAAAAGTAAATTAGGGTGCCAAAGACTTTTGCGCAGTAGTGTATGTTAAGGCAGTGAGGATGGACATTAAAGGCTTTTTCCTGGCTGGTCCTTTCTGTTCTTGCTTTGATCCGCCCTCCAGGTAGTCAACTGAAAAAAGTCAGGGAATTAAGTAAATATGGGGAATTGCAGAAAGGTGAACTCGTGAAATGGGACATCCTTGCGCCTTCAAATGTCAGCTGTAAGCAATATCAGACGGAAAGTATCAGATGGCATGAATTAGACCCAATGGTCAATCATTCATGCAAACTTGACAAGGATGGCCTCGTCATTCCAAACCCATGAGGCCTTCGAGACTTCAAATTCTTATTTTCTATCTCAATCCATGGACTAGAATCTTATAAATGATGATGGACTTCACTGATGTGTGGGTCAAGTACTTGGTTGGATGTAGACCAGTAAAAAAATAAGTGATTTTTAAGAGCTCTGTCTTTTTTAAGTTGAAACAATTTCACAGACAGTCTTCAGCATCTCACAGCGCGGATAAAGTGTGCTTGTGATCTCACACAGAGGAGCGGAACGGAAACAGTTTCCCCGTAAACGATTGAATTCTTGTGTGAAGATTACAAAAAAAAGATTACATTTTAAATTCACAGCCAATTGCACCTGTGGTCTAATTCATATCTCTTATGTGTAAAATGACAGCTTTTATCATTTGTTTTTCTTCATATCCGAGTGGCTGTTATTATACAGCCTCTCGACCGCGGTGATGGCCCTGGTGTTCAGTATTACAGAGCGCGTAATGGACGAGGCCACTTCTGACCTCACAAGCTGCCCTGTGAAAGTCAGAAGCATTGTTTACTGGTGAAAGGCTGTCCTCTCGATCTTAGCCAGCACTACTGTTTGTTTAAGGTCTCATCATACCATGAGCCCCACTGTAGACCGCCCTACAATGCTTATTTTTTCTTTTTTTAATGTTTGTTCCTGTGGGTATAAACAACATTTTTGATACTGTCCAATTTTTTTTTTGGACATCTGAAACGCTGCTAAGCTTAGCAGCTGTTCTCGGTAATGGCGCAGACTAGCGTCCCCATGGGACGGACGCTGGAAGTGGAACTGCTGCGCAAACAACAGTCCTGAAGGAAAGAGGATATCCATAGTGGTTTGATGAAGAGCGTCCATTTTGATAAACAGCTGACAGTGGAGGCTGTGTAAAGGCTGCAGTCCACGAACGCCAGCGGCGGACAGAAGTGCGCTACGCTTTGCGCACGCAATGCATGAACTCTGCGCTTTGGGTAAATCTAGCCAATGGGCAATTAGTTCAGCTGGCAAACAATGAATTTTTATGACACTGCATCATGTGACCAAAAATACATTTGAGGATCAGTGATTACATGCGGCTCAGCTTGGGAATTTTAAAGTTAGCGATAGAACAGTTCGACACACTGGCGTAGAGGTTCCCGGAGAAGTGGGTATACTCCATTAAGTAGATGGGAGGATGACTCGGAAGAAAGTGCGTATACTCGCCTATGTATTTCAATGGCTTAACTCAATGATAAACCGGCTTCATCAAGCTAGATCATTGCGTGCAACTGTGTGCGCTTAAGCCATACATTGATAAGGGCTAGTGGCCGTTCGTTAGACATCTACATGATCGTAGCAAGCACTTTGCACAATTTTTGCCCCAGGTTTCTGACTCTATCAGTCCTCCATCACAGGGTAAGATTTACAGATTGGCTGTCTGCTCCTTCATCCGAACAAAGACCAAAATATTAAGTTACGGAACACTTACTTCTTATGACGTTGAGTTTTAACTAATTTAGCCGACGCAGAGGGTCTGGCTAAACCAAGTGGCTGTTCCTGAGTGCATGCCATTCATTATGCAACACTCCGAAGTAGCACAGGGTGGAGGTGTACTGTCGCTCTTTTACACCCACAGTTTACTCCCTGGGATCAAAATCTGGCCACGAAGGCTACAGTCCGTCAGCGCTGTATTTATGAAGCTGCACGCCTACCTTTTAACACACACTGACAGCCTGTTGAGCTCTGAGACACGGAGAGTTGTGAAACGTGTTTGGGGCGCATGTTTTCGAGTGTAGGGGTGCAGACCGGCGGGGAGTCACAGAGGTGAAACATTTGTTTTGGGTTCAGGATGTCCCAGAGAGCAGGGAACAGCTGCCAGGAAAGCCCTGGTACCTGATGAATTGGGCTATTATTGGAGTCCAGGACTGTACAAACACACATATGTACAGTACACATATACTGGACAACACACACTTACACACATACTGGACAACACACACGTACATATATACTGGACAACACACACATACACACATAAAGGACAGCATATACATACATACAGGACAACACACACATACAAACATGTAGGAAAAACACACAAAAACACATGCACACAGGACACCACACAGGTACACACAAGCAGGAATTACACACCATAGACACACACATACACAGGACAATACACACATACAGGACAACACAGACATTTGAACACATAAAGGATAACACACACATATACTGTACAGAGTAACACACGCACATTAGGAAAACTCACGTGGGCAAAGCAAATTCAACACATGATCAATATGCGCAGCACACGCACAGATGTTCCGTCTCGGGCTTTGGCAACATGCTCATATGTGCACACACACTCCTGGAGTACATTGTCAACGCATACTTACACATTCAGGCACACGCACATACATAGATATGCACACTCCACACACATGCACAAATAAATACACACACAGACATACTCAAATAAATCATGAAGTTATATTCACCAGATGCGTCCACACTTTGTGATAAGCCTGTATTTTTCCCCAGAATGTGTGCGCTTGTGTTACATATAGGCATTTCTTTACGGGTGAATTTCCATACTGTTATAAGAAAATTATTTGTCTGAAAATCTTCAGCATCATATTCAATATTTTAGAGGAGCAGCAGGACCCATTACTGTTATGAGCGTAAACACATAAACAACAGGTACTAGAGGGGCCAAACTAGTCAAAAGTTTGAATACAATTCACGTGGGTTTTAGTTTTCTGCATTTTCACAAAATTTGAGCTTGTTAACCTCTGTAAATAACCTCACACTGGACAAGGTAAGACGTCAACAGTCAAAAGTTAAAACAGGCGAATTTCACAGGATTGTGTCCAAAATTGTTGGAGTTCATTTCATGAAAGCCACCATAGCGACTGCACAAACCCATACACGGCGGTCTCTGTATATTATTGCAGTTACAGTTAATAAATTATAGACTATGCAGTGTTGTACACCTGGAACCCCTCCCCCAGAATGAATGGACCAATAGGGCTCCAAGAATCACAAAGAGAAGAGTTTGTTTGTGGAAACGGAATAGACGGCGGTTCACAGGAATACAATGTACTGTACAAAACTGAGTAGCTTACCACATCTCTGTAGCTAACTCTCATGGGACTTGGGACTTATTCAGATGCTGACAAGGTAAAAAAAAATTCCCCTTTTGTACTGAGAAAGAAGTTTTTATGTTTCCCTAAATCCCACGGTTATCTGTCTCTCCAAATCTCTCCCCACCTCTGCTCCCAGCACAGGTATAATTTTACACATTATACCTGTTTGCGTGTGTGTGTGTGTGTGTGTGTGTGTGTGTGCATGCATGCATTTTATAACTTCCCTGTAGATGCAGCCCTGTTATGGATATCCTTACTTGTGCTTGCATCTGAGCAATATTATCTTATGGGTGAACAGAATATGATCAGGATACATTTGCCACAAGCACAAGGTGACATTGTTGCTATTTACTCCAATCTAGAGTGATATTTCAGTTGAGGTGGCCTTCATCCATCTTCTGAAAGGAACTGATTAAACTTAAGTTTTGCCAAATTTATCTCCAGGATACCATACCCTCAAGACCTATAACTCATCTGCATCATTACTGTCCTTAAGTGCTATCACCCATATGTAGTCCCTCTGATGATTTTCTAGCAGAAGATAATCGTGGTTTTCAGTGCACAAAAAACTGTTTATTATTTCATTACTTTCTGGTAGCGCCTGGGAGGATTTCGGGCACTGTGGATTTCAAGGGTTGACCCCAATAACTGACTTAACCCCTTAAACTCTGACTTTTTCACTTAAGTTTTCCCAGATACAACATTAAGAAGAGGACGCCCACAGCATAAATCTCCACAAAAAGCTCCATATAATGGCAGAGACCGCTTGATTCCCAGTGCTTTTAAACAATAAAATAATCTCATCACATATTTAAATCTTCCATTTAGACTTCTGCTTTTATTATAATGATTTTCTTTACTGAACAAGAACAATTTTGCCAACGAGCTGAGACAATTTGATTCATTTCCACATTTACCCGAAGGGTAAAGAAAATGTATCTTGTCAAGTAGCAAGTAAATTAAAATCAGCCAATATTTTCAACAAAGAGAACAAAAACTCCAGTTCGAAGACATTTAATGCCAAAAGACTTATTAAGACTGATTTTTTGCATATTGCAGTTCTAAACGCAAAAGGATATTTGGCTTGAATCCATAAAGACATATGTGTGTTTATTTTCCCCTTTCTTCTTATCTGGTTCATATCTGACATTTTAATCGCCGTGATGCTGTTGTAATTATTCCCTCAGCTCGCTTGTTATTGCCGAAGTGAATCTTGATGATCGTGCAGTGGTTTGAACTCCAGGGGTCAGAAATTAAAAGTCCAGTTGTGCTTTCCCTCCAACCCTTAATTCAGCCTGATGACTTGATCTCTACAGGCTGCCTGAGGAATTGTGTCAACTGGCACATCCAAACGGTCAGAACAAAATACTGGAGTGGAATTTGACTTCCTGTACCTGAGTTTTCTACCTCTGGTGAGCTGCACTGTGGTAACAGGTCCATCTAAGGATAAAGGATTGTACCACTAGTATATTCCTGTTATTTAGGATTTTTTAAAAACTGTGAAATGAGTGGAGGACTTGTCACGTGGTCAGTTAAATGAGGGGCAGAGATTTGAACATAAAGGCGATTGATGTCATGTTAATTATACAAATTCAGGCAATCCAAAAATGGACGCCACGGAACAAAACTCAACAGTGAGCCCATCAGAAGCGTATTCTCCTTTCCTGCTTTGCGGTTTCCTTATTTTAACAATGTTCTCTCCGCAAACACAGTGTGCAGTTCCAACTGATACTACAAACTGCTCCCTCGCCGTAACCTCTGCCCTCCAGCAGGTGCACTGATCCAGAACCAGTGGGAAGTGTGCTTGTGCTTTGAGACACAGCTGGGTAATAGTTGAAAGGGGTTGGATTGGGGTCAGCAGGGATCAAGGTTTTCTTTTTTTTTTTTTTATTTGGTTCTGCCGAGAACTGAGTAGAATCGCACGTGGACTCAAGCACAGGCATTACATAATCGAATCAGAACAGACAGACAGATGCCTCCGTGATACTGTCGGGTAGATATTTTTATGGGTCTGTTCAGTGTTTGTTTTAAAATAGAGAGAAGGTGGGCAGTGACATACGCGCTTATTTTCAGCCAGATCCAAAGTAGAACAACCATGTAAATACATACATGGTTATTCTTGTTTCTGGTTTTGGAAAAATAGGCCGACATTTGTGTCTGTCTTTACAGCAATAGCTACATATGATTGGTTTGGTTTTGTTGCTCTGGAGAGAGACAAGTCAGGGGCAATAGCAGAATATCAGACATCATTGTGTCCAACAGATGATACTCAATCATTATTGTTGATTTAATTATTGTATTAAGAGGGTCACAGGCTCCATTGATACAGAAAATAAATGTAGAGGTGCTGCAAGCGCAAAAGTCTTTAACACATATAACACTCTTCAGTAGATTCTCCCAAAAAGTAATGCAATTAAAGGAGTATTTATGGATTTCTTTGGACTTGAAACCTACTTTGGACTAAACTTTAATTTGAGACTTCGGACGTAAGTTTCATAAAGAGTTCAAAGCCAGCACTTTCACCCAAAGCCTAAGGGACTTTTTTTTTTTAGAATGTTCTTCGAGTGGGCTATTTGTGTCAGTGCAAGAAACAGGTATCCTATCACGCCAGCGAATGCTTTTGCCAAACGCAAAATAACGCAACATGACAGCGTCACGCGCCGAATTAATTAGACCTCTCTGTTTTTGTCTCGCTGCAGCAGTCGTTGCATCTGTTTGCTCTCACTCCACGGCGTTTCACTCGTAGCAGGTTGCCGAAGTGCCTTGGCAATGTGCCCAATGGGTGCGAGGATGAGACGGGAGCTATAATAACCGCCATTTTCATAATCGTCTCCCTGCAGCGGGTTTAGTGGACGAAAATAAGCTAATTACTCTCAATCGAGGCGGTTCAAGTAGGCGTATACAACACCTGCTTTTTTTTTTTTAAACACACTTACCGTGCGGCTGGAAAAAAAAATAGGGAACACTTTTCCCGCAAGCCTGAAAAAGAGTGCTTTGTTAGATTCTGTATGCATTCTGGTCGGAGTACTTATCACTTCTTGTTTTTGTTTTCTTCCTAAAAGTCGGGGAGGTAGGAATATGACATCAGCTGAACCTAACCCCATTCATGTGCCTCCGAGGGCTTGTTATAACATTCTGACATTTACTGGCCCAGCGGAGTCACATGCCGTGCCATTGACAAAACCTGCAAAATTGGCTGGCGCCGAGACACCACTTGCTTCTACCGCTGCTAGCGTCAAAACTTTCTTTTGTCTTACCTTGTGTCTGGTAATCAATAAAGTTTAGATTCGGCACCGACCATTCATAAGCCCTCTCGCAGTGAACGATTATGGGCTGGAAGCTAGATTTCAGGGTGAAGTTTTGCCTTTTCCAGACTTATTCTTCGAACGAGTGGGAGTTACGGCGAATGGTCGGGACCGAACAAACTTTAATATGTCGCGTTACGCCGATACCAGACACAAGGTAAAACAAAAGAAAGTTTTGACGCTAGCAGCGGTAGAAGACAAGTGGTGTCTGGCGATTTCCATTTTTGTGGGTTTTGTCAACGGCAGGGCATGTGACTCCGCTGGGCCAGTAAATGTCAGAATGTTAAAACAAGCCCTCGGAGGCACATGAATGGGGCTAAGCTGAACCCAGGCTGGGCTGGGGCGTTATTACTTCAACTCTCCCCCCAATGGGCCCAATGACTGAAGTTCAGTGCCCCCCATAACTTTGGGTCCCCTCAGTCAGTGGGTTCCCATTACAGTGATGCCGAGGAATAACTAGCATACTTAGGTGTAATCAAGACATACGGTACTACACAAAAGTCTTAGACACATTTAACGCTATTCAGTAAGCATAAGATTCTCCTAAAAATTATGAAATGGAGAGTACTGCAATATCAAAAAATGCACTATGAAGAGCTGCATACTGTTAAAAAGTAAATTGAATCAATACTTAGTGTGACCACCCGTCACTTAAAAAATCAGGTACTCTGACCTTGTTCAATAGTTTTTTTGAATGTAATTGACAGGTAGGTTATTCCAAGTGCAATGGCGGACTTCTCGCAATTGTTTTGCAGACTTTCTCAAATGCTTCGGTCCCTCTACGTAATCCCAGACGGCCTCCATGATGTTGAGTTCAGGCTTCTATACTCCTATAGTCGCTTCATGTTACAGAAACCAGAGTTAAGCACTGGCCCCGATGAGCCACTTGGCTCGAAGCAGACTTACTCAACCTCGTCATACTGTTGGTTGGGATGATAACGGGATCCCTGTGTACCATCTTGAGAGGAAAAAATGCAAACAGAATAAATATGTTTTCAAAGGAAAGTGCTTAATAATTCATCATTAGGTCATATGAGATGGCCGGTATTTTTCCATTTTAGGAATAGATCTGTTGTGAGCACAGAGCCCCATATTTTTGTGTACAGCACACACAGAGCATATTTATACCATACAGGCATATCTGGAGTAAGTGGGCTCAATTACTGTGGGACTTGGAGACTGCACTCCGCCCTGTGAAGCGGCCGTGCGTAATGGACGCGGCGTAATCGCAGAACATGAGCCAGGACCGTGTCTGGGGTCAAGAGCAGGAAATGGTGGGCAGGGCACGATGGGTTTGTGCCAGTTTCCATGTTTTTCATTGCAGGGAATTTGTCCTTGGCTTTGAGGGCAGAGGGAGCAAAATATGTGCAGCGTTTAACCCGTGAACGTCTTAAACCATTGAAGATTTTTTGCCGAAAGTGAACTTTGTTTACCGTTTGAGCCGCAATTAGGAGAAATACTCTCAGAAATTATACTTGATGTTAGTACTTGAATGGCTTGAGGATGCTCTGACAAAATTTCACCTTTGTACATTCACTGTTAAAAAAATATATATGTAACTTAAAAAGTAAGGCAACCAGCTGCACAGCATTTCTGAATATGCTTGAGGTTTTGAGTTGGCAAAGACTAAGTTTTGAAAGAACTCAGAACTTGAAGTTGAGCCAACTCAAAAGTGCTTTGCGGCCTTACTTTTTTATTGTTGAGTCAACTTTTTATGTTTTACAGTGTTGAGCAAAGTGACATCTGTGGTCAGTGTTAGTCAAGTCCCTTAACATGCTATTTTTATTCTGTAGTCACATGGGGGTTTGGGAGAAAACATTGGGATGGACGAGGAGGAAGTGGGCACTTCTATAGATACATCACATTTTTGCCGTCATTCAGAAATTTGAGGTTGATGAGAAATTAATGAACTAAACATCTTTCTGCCCCCTCTTAGCCCAACTACTTGGGTCCGTGCGGAAATTTTGATTGAGAAAAATAATGTTTTGGTCAGGAGGGCGCAAAAGGTTTGAGTGTTTCCATTTTGTTGTGACCCTGCTTATTTTGCTTCATACTTTAATCAAATCAGTTGCTCTAAAACCGGGTTCCGCATCAGTGTGTGTGTGCGTGTGTTTGTGTGTGTGTGTGTGCGTGTGTGTGTGTTTGTGGGAGGGCTCGCTGGAATCTCAACCCAAAGCTAATCTTATCTGCAAATTTCCCGAACTCGGAAAGTTGGGGGCCAATCATAACGACCGTAACTGGAGTATGTAATTTTTGGAATTTAGGAAACTAGACCACAGGGCGTCATTAGATATAAGGACAGCTGTTTCCTATCACACGCTGTACTTTCCAAATGACTAGGGCCTGAATGCAGTCACAAGTTCAATTTAATAATTGATAACATTTAACTCTCTTTGTTGCTTGTTCACACCAATTTTTCATGCCCAGTTATATTCATCGGTTCTTATTGTCATAAACTCTGGTTTGTATTTGGGGGAGAGATGACATTGACATCGATACACTGGTAGTGGGACCGGAGCTCAAGGGTAATGCTGCCAAAGTACTGACCACAGGACGGTCCTAACGCGAGACAAGCCTGCCAGTCGTAACCATCGCTCAATAAATGGCAAGGGTTTAACATGGCTTCAATACATAATGATATGCTTGTGATCACTGCAATAACTTCTCAACATGAAAACAAATATCATAACTCGTACAGCTATAGCCTGTTTGAAAACCCATGAGGTCATCTAGAGAAGGGGGTCACATTTAATGATGTGGCATGACCGTCATCAAAGCTGTATACCCTTCACAGGCCTTGCATTTTGATTCACATAACAGTGTGCGAAGGGGCGGTCCGCAAGTAGCCACAGCACAAGGAACAGCTTATGGGACAGATTCCTATCTGCTCTGGAATTCCGGTTACATTAATGTATGTTACAGTTCTCTCTGGGTTGTGAAACGTTTCCTTCCGGGGCTAGTCCAGGGAATTATTGTTGAGATATGAAAAGGGTCTGCGTTTTACCTCAGGGACCAAAGGGCTTCCCCTTCCGGGAGTCACCGTGACAACCGGCAGAACATTAGAAACCGCTCGACATGAGCTGCCCGCTGAAAAAATAAATCTTGCGCATCCCACTGCGCAAGAAAGTTTTTGATCTCCGCAAATCGCCGCGGAGACCTCCGATCGCGGAGTCCTCCAATCCTGTGTTCGACCCGCGGCCTCACCCCCTGTCCTCAATAAGCAACGGGGCCGTTTCCTCCTTACCCCCGACAGATGCGTTTAAAAGAGATTCTTACATCCGTTCAGAATACAAACCGGCAGCAACAGATATGGACAAGACGGAGTCTGAACCACATGCAATTGCTCAATGCGTTAAACTTATCTGATACACATCTGAATAAACATTCAAGGCTTATTATAGCCTATTTCCACCGCTCTGTGTCTTCAAGCCAGAGATTGAAAGTATATGCACTTTTGGGAATTTCAAGATACGGTGCAAAAGTAGCATTAGCATTATAGTGCATCCGCCTATTCTCCAGGCATAAATATCATTATTAGTACTTAAAAAAGCAGTAGGTATCCGTTTTTGACTTCATTGTTCGTGTTTGCTCTACGCTGCATTCCCTTCTGAGGAGGCAGATTGAACTTGCATAGAACATGGGGTCTTATGTAATTCATGTTACAGGATTATTTCTGCTTTCTGCTATTGATTATAATTATATTACATGCTCTCGGGACTTGGTCTTGTCTACATTCGTATAGCCCTGGCTCTTTACAATTCTAAGCTTGTGAGTGAGTAAAAATCTCCCATTTGAAGTCCTTTAAAATATTTTCATCCATGTGTGCTGCGTTATTTATCCTTACATTCTATTCAAATCAACTCAATTCAGTTCATTTAAGACTGACTTGAATGAACACTAGTTTGGCTCAGTTCAGCCAAATTCAACTCAAACTCAGCTCAAAAGGGAATCAAAGACATTTGCTTGATTTGGTCCTTTCAGCAGGAGATCTCTCTCAAACTTAGGGAAGCTGTTCAAAGCTGACATGCTATTGAAAGGGAAATGGACCAAATTTAGTCAATTACACAAACAAACAAGGAAGCAATCAGTCGGAGGACACATCAGAATATGGCACAGAATGTACTTAATACAGAATAATTAATTTATGATTTGGCATATGTTGATGCAATGCATTTTTTTATTTGACTGAATTATAATGGTGCTCCACATATTTGCCCTTTGCCTATTCATTGCTATTGAATTGCGCCGGCTGTGCAAAAGTGCATTAGCCCTGGGACAGATTAGCCTTGGGAGGCCCCTTAATGAGCACGGAAATGCTGAAACGCGCATTTTCATTTTCTGTATAGAGTTGATAACGGATAATTACGGGTGCATTTGAATGTACCCCATTCATTTTCATTTAACACTACCTCACCTCCTGTCACACCCTGGCACCCAAAGATGGTAAAAGGGTGCCAGGGTAAGGATTGGAGCTGAGGGCCCATCTGAGAGGCCAGAAAGGGAGCGCACACAAAAAAAGGGCGAACGGACTATGGCTACCTGCCCGTGTGGGGAGAAACTAAGCTTTAAATAAGGAAGGGAATGTTAATAAACTAAAAGGAAACAGGTGACAATAATTACAGTGGACCAACTGAGGTCACACTTAAGATGAAGTGTTGCTCATAAAGGCTTTATACAGCATGTATAATGCCTTCATAAATGAGACATAATGTCTTTATAAATCATACATAAGCAAATATCATGCATTGTAAAGGGTGAAATAACACATCCTTATTCAGCATGTGATGCCAGGTGTGGCAATGACAATGTCACCCTTTAAAGCATTTAGCCACTAGCCAAGTGACATTGTCAGTTATATCACATTTGGCATCACATGCTGAAGAAGGATGTATTATTTCACCCTTCACAAAACAAGACATTTGCTTATATATGATTATGAAGACATTATGTCTCATTTATGAAGGCGTTATACATGCTGTATAAAGCCTTTATGAGCAACACTTCATCTAAAGTGTGACCAAAACTGAGAATAATTGATTAATTGGTGAAGGGCAGGTAGCCAGGGCTTGGAATGCCAAAGGGGAGGGGCATTACACCTCCCACCACCTAATAAAATTCACTCAGCTAAATAAGCCCAACCTTTCACCTTGCACAAACAGATTTGTTTTGTTTTTTTTTTTCCCCCAAAAATCAACAGTGTCTTCCTCACAACTCAGCAAAATATTAGTCTTAATTTCAGCTACTATTTAGGTTAACTTTTGTTTGTTATGACAGTAAAATGAAATTTTTTGCTGTTGCATGGTCAGAAATGGGTGACTCTGTACTTTAGTGAAGTCATTGCAAACTAAAATGCAGATTTATATTCATGTATTGGCTAAAAAGAAAAGTTTGGTCAAATGATGTTTTGTTACGACACTCTCAGAAATAGGGGTACAGCAGGAGTCCATTTCTGTTCCCCAAGGTACATTCAGCACTGATGTACCCCCTTCGGCTAATTATAGGACCTCAAGGCACCTGTGTGAACCTTTCTAGGGTCTAAAAGGTACTTTTATGTCCCAAAGCAAATAAGTACCCACTTCTGAGGGTACAACAGCAGTACCTTTGAGGGTACCGCCCCAGTGACAAGCCTTTTACCCCTAAAGGTACAAATAGGTACTTTTTTTCCTGAGAGGAAAGATAAAGATTAAGATAAGATAAGATAGTCAGTTAAAAACTGAAATTTGTCTTGCATCTCCAGGCTGCTCCATTCAAGAAAAATTTACACAAAACCTAAATTAAAAACATAAATTACACAGACACATAAAATAAATTACACAAAGACTAACAATTGCAAATGAAACAAATGCAAATGAAACATAGCAGTAATGCACATGACACCTCCACTACCTACACAAAACACATTAAACAGTTAGCAACAATACACACTCCTCAAAATATTATATCCTTCGAATTCATGCTATCCATGCTTTGAAATAAAATGATTATGAAGTATTCTCTAGGCCAACCAGTCATTTAATTGTGCCAAACCCCCACGCTACAGCGTTGTGAGTCAGTATTGCTGAGTTTGCAAACTGTGGAGTTACTTAATCAGAACCTGTGGATGAAGGTAATGTGGAAATGCCACTGAGTGCCATTAAACGCATAAAATTTCAGTTGCATAATTGGAAACTGTTGATGGATGACAATACTGTTCTGCAGTGTGGCTGATAATGGAAATGGGTGTTATGCTCCACTACACACGTGCTATTCAGACGCCCACAGGCAATGTTAATGGTGCCAAAATAATAAATAAAACTAAGATGCGCATTTACAATTGTAATGATTAAAGAGCATTGCGTTGGACTTTAATAAAAGGCAGCTTGATCATTCGTGCCTGAAGATGATGTTTGTAATTAGGGACTGTTCCCCTCAGCAAATGTTCAATGACCACTATACCATGACATTAGCGGATGGTGACTCATCGCAATGAGAAAATATGCAGCAAGGATTGCATCTCTTGAAAACTCATGCATCTGATGTCAGACTGTCAAAACAGCCTTTTGAGTGTGTATAAAATGTGCTGTATTTGAGATCTTAACAAGTTGTGCTTGCCTGTAAAAGAGAGTTAAGAAAAAAAGAGCTGGAGATCACTTCGCCATGGGAATACTCCACCACATATTCTTAATGTCACCTATTATGTCTTCAGGTACACAGCCAAATAGCCATTACAAGCCATTTCAAAATCTACCCTTTGTGACCTCAGAAGGGGGAGTGACCATCCTTAATAATGAAAGAACTGATGGACTGGTTGGCTGAAGTTGATCAGACCTTCTCACCTCTGGACAGTCACTTCCCCATCTGATGTCAAGAGGGGTCAGATTTTGAAATGGCTTGTAATGGCTGATTGGCTGTGCACCTGGTGACACATAGGGTTCCTTTAATTAGATGTAACCTGCAATACTACCGATAAGATTTGTGCATATATTACTTGTAAATACTTTGGTAAAAAGTATATCTTCAAAAAATTCCATTCTAATTCATTTGAATTTTGAGAGAGAGAGAGAGAGAGAGAGAGAGAGAGAGAGAGAGAGAGAGAATTATTGGAAATACATAAAACTCATGGGGGGAAAAACCACATAAATTTTTTTGTCCAATTTGTATGTTTCTACACTGGCATAGTTTTACTAATGATGCACATTTACAGTTATTGGTCCTGGAGTGTCACTGGCTGTGTTTGGCTGAACTGTTACCTATGTTGCTCAGCTAGAAGCATTTGTGTTCTCTTGCATTGGAAGTTCCTGTGGATAGGAGAATTTGCTGAGCACAATCTTGTCAAGTTGTGTAGCAATTCAACATGTTCTTGAAACGATTCATTGGAAGGTGTAGCTAAACCGATTTATTTTCGTTACTCGGTAGACGGTGTCCGAGTGTTTTTCAGTGTTTTCATGATAGCTATTGAGGATAATCACGGCGTGCAATCATTTTTGGACAAGTGGCAAGGGATCCACGCTCCATGTTTGGCTACTGGCATGTACGTCTTCAGACCAGTTTATGCTATAGCTCTTACTCTCAATAATTGGCTGACTGGGTCAAGACAAGCCATAAAAAATTGTGTCACTGTTGTATTTAGTGTCATGAGCAAAGTGTTCAAATAAAGTTAAATTAAATGGGTGAGAGCATGTTTATATACAGTATATCACTCTCACTCCCCCCTGCTCTCTCTCTCTGTTTCTCTCTCTCTGTCTCTGTCTCCATCTCTCTTATCCTCCGTAGGAGGCATGTAGTCATTCCCCAAATTTCCCAGCCAGAATTTATTTCTGTGCACAAGTTCAAATTGATTCTGAATGCTCTGGTCCTCTAAGATTTGAAATTCAGTGACAGGCGATAATGCCATTCAGCACTTGTGAAACTCACTGAAACGATCATTTCTACCCCTCCTGTGCGATCACAGAATATCATGGGCGGGGAACAGATCTGAGGACACGCCTCTTGGCTTCTCTGTTGTTGAAACATACTCAGAAATCATCCATGCATTCAAACCCTCCCCTCAGGTCAGACTGGCATTGTCTTTGGATGCTATTTTTTCGCAAACCACTGGGAGATGACATTGTGAGGCAATAAAAGAGAATGTAAATCATTCCAAATCACTCTTGCGGCGCGTGTTACCAGTAAATGCTCAGCTGGGTTCCGTCATTCTTTTTCCACAGTCCTCCGCTCCCATTGATTTTACGTTCTCTCCATCAAAGTGATTTGTGCCAAATTCTGGAATCTTCCACTGTCCGCACCTCGCACGTAAACAATGAGCTCCGCTATGAGGCCGGTCTATTCCTTAGCGTCGGCATCTTGTCCACAGATGTCGAGCAGCAGTTCTCCCCGTACTGAAACCAAAATCAACATTTTAGGTGTCGAGCCTTCCTTGTCATCTCCCAAAGCTCAAGAACCATTATAGGGGTTCTTGCAGCTCTGCCTGCATTCGGCTCTATGCATGCGTGTACATATGGACGCACAGGGAGCTCCCAGAACAGAGCCATGCTTCCAATCATTAAATTATTCCTAGTTTATTTATTTATTGTGTTGATTGCTTGTTGTGTATTCATGATTGTGATTCTGACAGAAATTCCTCCAATAGAAGGAAAAAGTCAGTCTTTGTCCCCATGTCCACGGTTCAGACGCTAACCCTCCCCCTACACATACACAAGAAAGAAAACTGGACTCATTCAAGGTTGGCGTATAATGATCAATCTCTCAGCACCTTCAGAAATGACATCTTGTCCAAATTACTGCTCTGGAATAGGTCATGGAATTATGAAACTTATTGGATTGATATGAGAGAAGGTTCCTTTAGCCTGTGCCTTTGATCATGATCTAACTTTGTAAAATACCCCCATTCATGAATGAAATATTACAGTCCAGTCACAGACATCATGGCTGTAAAGGGAGCTACTTAGAGGCTCTCCAGAGTTGGCCTGGGGGTTCAAATATACTTGGATCTGAACCAAAAAAAACAGCCACAAACGTCTCGCCTCTGGCATTTGGCTAGCGCTAATGCATGTTAATCAGCTTCTTTTTTAAAGCACGGGCTGTTTTCATGCTCCATGCCTTTCCCCTAAAAAGGATACAGCAAAAACTCTCGCGAATGCAGTCACGCTCGAGAGATAAAATGGAAATTCAACACATCGGACATTGAAAAATGTTAATATAAATACAAGCAGTCTGCGTACTCACCCAAAGGCGGTAGAGCCAGCAGAAAATCGAACGTACTTTACATTGTGATCATTTTTCATTGCCTTTCGAAGCTTCCTGGCCTGTTTTGTCGAGGTGTTTCGGCTACACGAGTGCTATTTTTTATTTATACGAATGAGGAGAAAGACAGAGCAGTTTCACTCTAAAAAGCATGTTTGACTCAATGCCAGACCCAACACACTGACCAGTATTTTAATTGTCCTTTGGTACCTAGTTTATAACAGTCAAACAACTAGGAAGCTCAGAATAGGTTGGCTTTCCAGAATGTTCTGAAGAACAACCTTCCTATTTCGTAGGAGATAGTCTATGTTTTTGTTCAATATTCTTTCCCATTCGGAAGACAAAAGATGAATCAGCTGCAGTCTCACTCCAAATAAATGCTAATTTTAAACAGCCAGCCTAATTTCTTCTAAACTTTTCCCCCATAGCTTGTAGCTTCTCCCAAAGGAGGGGGGGTTGGGGGGGGGAGTTCTGAGACATGAATTAGCAAAATGGAACGTCCATGCGCATTCTGAACATCATCTTTAGGTGACGTCAGTAACAGACAGTCACGGTAGCGGCAGATGCTCAGCAGATGGGGGGAATTAAATCAGCAGGTCAATCATTTATACGTCACATATCCCAAAAAAAAAAAAATCCACAAAGGATGGTCTCGATGTTCCTCAAATGAAGTTGCCTTCCGGACTGAGTTTTTCCTGTCTGAGTGGAAGGAATCTCCATAATGACAAGAGACCTCGATCGATTGCGGGGTCAGGCGCGAGAATGACAATAAAGGAGTGTCAAATATCTGATTGTGACAAGCCCAGAATCTCAAGTAAGCCACAGGTACAAGAGGTACTTAGAGGCCAGGGGTTGAGAAAACCTGTCATACATTTAAGTACCTGACATGATGAGAAATAATGTTTAAAACTTGGAATATTGCACGGGAAAAGCTAGTCAATTTCAAAGATACACACCGATGTCAACTCATCTTCATTCAGTGTTTCATTGAATTAGGCCTGGGTTGGCGTCCAAGCCAGGCTACTCAGAACACCCTCTGTTGCTGCTTTTAAGGTTGAACATAACAGTGCATCCCTGCTAATGCTAATTCTGCTATATTGGTGGGCTGCTGTGCTAATACTAACACCAGTCTCACGTCACTGCTGCATATAGGCTATGCCATGCATTGCAAGTTCTTGCCTCTCACCCACTTTTGGTCGAGATATACTTCAGACACCTTGGGACCCTGACCAGTAATATGCAAGTAAAATGATGGATGGATGGATAGAAATCAGTGCCATTGTATTCTCATGTACCTGTGCCTTAAAAATGAGTGAATGGACCCTAGCACAGCCAGATGTAAAGATGGCACAAAGAGTTTATTGAGCCAAAATCAGAGAAATACAGTCCAAGTCGGTAACCAGAGGTGGGATTTTGGTATAAAAACACAAGACAGAGACAAAGTAAAAAAAAAAAAAAAAAAAAACCAAGTGAAGTTCCAAAAGCCAGAAGGCAACAAGGCACAAAGGCAATCCAAAACCCATGAACAGAGAACAAAGGAAATCAAAACACAAGGGAGCAGGACTTGGAAGAAGACTCATAAGCAACAGAAAGAACTGAAACAGACTCACAATGGCTAACGCAAACTGTGGTGTTTAGATACACTGAAAAAGGCAGAGCAGGCGAGCACAGGGAGAGAGAGCACAGAACAGGGTAGGGTTACAAACAAGGAAACAAGGAACAAGTATCACACAGAGTGGGGAGGGCGAGTCGGGAGCAGGAAAGGTAAAGATACACACAAGGAGCAAGAAAACAAAAGAAGACATGATAAATAGGATAAAACTATTACATTAAAAACACAAACATAAATTACCAAACAGCACTGACAAAGACATCAGTATCAAAAGCAGGCCTTGAGGAACAAGATTTAGGATTGGAGCGTACTGTACAGAGCAATAGTGTTTACCGTATATTTGGTCACCAGGAAAATCAGCAAAAATCTGCTGGTAATTTATGCTCAATAATTCGAATGTTAAAGAATGAATCTTAATTTGGCTTTCATTGAATAAAGACTCTTCTGTGATCTCAGCATTAGGTGAGCTCAGCATCATGGAATGGAAAAAAGCATAAATGTAAAAGGTTACACTCAACAATAAGGGTGCATTAACAGTAATTAATACTGCAAGAAGTATTAATCAGTAAATTAATAGTTAACTGATGCATCAGTGTACTGAATATACAGTAAGTAACCATAAATAACCACTAATAATGCTCTTAGTCACCCTTATTCCGAAGTTGAAAACATCCTTTAAATAACCCATAAGAAACACTTCAAACTATTTAACTATTCAATAATGAACACATTATTGCATGAACAGCATTTGTAAATGTTTACAAAATATGTGTTATCTGCTAATAAACTGTTAGTTAATGCTTACTACTTTATTAGTAATGCTTATTTATGTTACCTGAATGTAAAGTGTATAAATATGGACTCATTTATCTCTAAAATCAGTATGAATCATTGGCAAGCGGTCATGACCTGGTTTCTTCGCAAAATTTCGTTCGAGTCTGTCCATCTGCGCCATGTGGTCAGGCAGAGTTTGGAAGTGGAACATTTGAACTCCCATTAAATTTATGTCTGCTGGTCTGTTATATATTTAATCTGGGTGGTAAATCAAAAACAACAACCTTTTCCTACTTGAAAGCCAGACTGTCCGTGAAAAACACAGCTGGCCGCCGAGTATTGTCCAGTTCCAGAGAATTTGGTATTTAGATTTTTCACTGTCATGTGTTTCGTCTGAGGATGAGCACTGAATGCACACGCTCACCGCTCGCACGGTATCTGTGAAAAGCGGGTGAAGACTGTCTGCGACTAAAAAACATGGGAAAATACAAGTGCAATTCAACTGAAACGTTGCACTACTGGCAGACAAACATAGGCCTTTGAAATGGTTTTGAAGTCTCTTCATAGCAATGACAACAAGATGACAAAGTCATCTATATCCCCCACCACTTAATAGCTAATTTGTTTCCATGGTAACCAGAAATTCCTTTTTTTATTCCCTTGCATCAAAAGGTACAGCTACATCCCCTAGAGAACATGCACACAAAGTTTCAAGACAATATCTTAGATACTTTCCAAGGTCTGCTGTGGAATCAAAGCCTACCCCTTACCAGTTACGTGAGAGACTGAGTCCCAATTTTTTTCCCATGATAATTGGAAAAAATAAAATTAGTCAAATATCCTTCTATCATAAGGCACAATTACATCCCCTGGAGAACATGCATACCAAGTATCAAGACTATATTGTTGATATTTCCGAGTTCTGCACCAGAAATATAGCCTACCCCTTCCACATCACATGAAATACACAGTCCCAATTTTTTTTTATGGTAAGTGGAAAAAACAAAATTTATCAAACTCTCTTGTACCAAAAGGCACAACTACATCCCCTCGAGAACATGCATGCCAAGTTTCAAGGCAATTACTTTCATACTTTCAGAGTTATGCTCCGGAAACAAATTGTACTACTGATCGGGACAGATGTACGCACGCATGCACAGACAGAGGGAGTCTGTTTCAATGTCCCCCGCCATCTTCACTGTGGCGGGGGATGCAGGATGTTCTTCTTCACTGGACATTCCTGCTCATCTGAATGTCAATGAGCAGCATTCAGATTCGGATTCAGATTCATACTTTATTGTCCCCGAGGGGGACATTTGTTTTCACAGTCCGTACACACCATTGACGAAGTAACAATCAATACAGCAGTTACAAACAACGCAACAATAATAATCACCACAACAGTTTCTACAAGAACATCTCACCAAGACTGCTACCTCCTGCTCATATTATTCAGGAAGATGGAATGAAACTTTCCTTGAAGCGTGCTTTTTTTTTTTTTTTTGCAGATTATCTGTCTGTATCCGATACCGGATGGAAGGAGCATGAAACATGGGTGTAGGGGGTGACAGGGGTCATGTGCTATAGTCTGTGCTTTGCGAGTGATGGCAGTGTCAATGAGGACTGGGACATTGGGAGTGGGGAGGTCATGTCACCATGTTTGCTGGACAAAACCTCTGCCCGGTCCCTGCTTTTTGGGACATTCTTTAAATGTGGATTTTGAGGATCTTTGAAAGATTATGTGGTCAACTGTGACAGGAGTTTAGTGAATGTCCACCGATGAGTTTCCTCTAGTTTTAACTGGCTGGTGAGGTGGAGATGTGCTCCTCTTAAATGTTTCCAAAGCTTGAATTTGGAAATGCTTGAGGCACAGCAGGTTGAATGTTGGAAAGGAGCAAGCTTGTGTTTTTTTTTTTTTTTCTTCAAATTGCTTTCAGAGTTGATTTTGGGATTATGTATGGAAGAGGCTTTGCGTTGAAGGACCATCAGAATGTGCAGGCCACATTGGAGCCTTTTCAAGTGCTGAGTTCACGAGCTGAACGCTGTGGAAAAAGGGTTGACACTGAACACTTTTCATCCAGGAATCCAGTTCTTGTTTTTGCCCTTACCTGGGAGAGTAGTGCGCTGGTGAGAGACAGTTTTAGGGAGTTGGTGGCAGAGGACCATCGTCCACAGTGGTTCCATTTCATTCTTCGCCTTGAATGTTGCTGTTAGACAATTTTCACACCGGCTGCTATGAGACCTTGAACTCCGTCACCAAGCTCTTCTAAGCGAAACATAGTATGACATAAAATAATAATATATGTATGCACTATGCAGTATGCATCACTGCTTTGTCTGCTGAGCTCTTGTATAACTGTCAAGTAATTCAAGTAAGTCACTTTTGTTTACGTAACACATTTAAAATCAACAGGAGTGGGTCCAATGTGCTGTCCAGACAAGGGAGATGGATTGACAAACATGTGTGCATGTTTAAAGAAATACTATATGAAAGGCAAAACTAATTGAATAAAATTATAAAATCAAGATCAAAGTAGTAAATTAAGACATTAAAAGAAACCAACAATAGATTAAGCAAGATGATGCAAAAATATATAAAGAGTGGACAGACAAAAACCTTGGGCCAACCTTGGACTGATCTAAAAGCGAAGGAAAAAAAGGAAGGTCAATAACTTTGATTTAAAATCTTCAATGGTGGGACAGGACCTAATGTAGCACAGGAGGCTATTCCAGAGCTTGGGGGCAGCAACAGACAAATCCCAGTAACCTTTGGTTTTGAGGCTTAAGTGGGGACTGAGAGGAGCTTTTGTTGAGAATGACCTAAGTGACCTTGGGGAAGAATATGGAACTGGCAGATCAATAAAGTATTGTGGTGTCAATCCATTAATCCATATAGGGCTTCAAAAAGAGTAAGAGTTTTAAATCAATTCTGTATTTCACTGATAACCAATGCCAGCGATCCAGAACAGGAGTGATGTGTTGACTTTTCTTTGTTCCAGTTAAAAGTCTGGCAGCTGCCTTTTGAGCCATCTGTAATTGATTAAGGGTGGAATGGGTCAACTCCCAATACAGGGAATTACAGTTGTCCAGCCGAGAGGTGAAACAGCATGGATAACCATTTCCTGGTCCTGACGAAGGAAAAAAAGGCTTTAATTTGGCTTAGGTTCTAAACTAATAAAAGCTGCCTTTCACAACACTACTGACTTGTTTGCTAAAATTCAACAGAGTATCTTAAAGGGCACCAAGATTTTTATTTTGCAAGTGACACAAAGCAGGTGCAGAACTCAGGCGCAGATGATGATTCAGCTCACAGGTTTTGTTAAGACTCACGTTCAGGCAATTCAGGTCCTTAACAGGCAGTAGAAATGTAGTATAGACGGGCAAATCCAGAATCATAAAGCCTAAAGCAAAACAAACCATAACAAGGAGTACAAGGAATCAAGAAAATGCTCGTTGGTAAGACACAGTGGAACTGGTTGACAAACTCGCCAGGAATTGCATTAAAATGGAGGAATATAAAGGGAAGCCAAGAGGCTGATTACATGGGTAACAGGAGAGGTGAGCTGAGGAATGTGCAGAGAGGTGTGGAGCAATCCACTAATTAACAATGAACAAGGGGCGGTAGGAAAACAGAAGACAAGTGGCAGATGACAGATGACTGGAATGATTAAACTGATACAGAGAACTGCTAAAATATAAACAATACCACAAGGAATATAATTAAGATAGGAAAAATGCATGGTAAATTGAGTTAAACTAACTCAGACCCTGACAGCAGATTGATTTATCACAGTGCTTTGGCCAGTGACAAGGCAAGAAGGGCCAAATGTAATTACTTCAGTTTTCATTTAGAAGAAGGAAGTTCTTCGCCATCCAGCATTTGGGGTCATCTCAATGGTTAAAGAGGTTCTTTGGTGAGTAAGTGCTGTTAAGTGTAACTGGTAGGTATAACTGTGAGTCATCTGTATAGCAGTGGTACAGAATATTGTATTTCTCAAAGATACAGCCAAGGGGAAGTATCTATCATGAGAATAAAAGAAGGCCTAAAATTGAACCTTGGGGGATGCCACAATCAATGGGCACAGGAGATGAAGAACAGTTTCTTGCTCTGACTGAAAAATTTGTTCACTCATATAGGAGAGAACTGGACTTAGTTCACTTGAGTTTGGCTGCTTCAAGGTTTCTAGGTCTGGAACATTTGCCTCATCTCACCAGAACACAAAATTTTCCCCGATTTATTTTAGGAGCCATTTCACAAGAAAGTTTGCTCCGTTTGTACTGGTGTCTTTGTGTTTGCCTTGAATCTTGATCTTCAGATGCATTCCCCTTGCTCTCCCTGCCTAAATCAAACACCATTTGTTGGACAGCCACCTCCTGTGTCTATGTTTAGACTATAAACCAGCACAGCGGCAGAGAAAGTTCTTTCAGAACATGATTGCTTTTTACAAGCTGAGAATGTTTTCCCCACAGGAGGTGTTTTACCTACCCTCTAAGCCATGAATGGCCTGCTGGTCAATGCCAACAAGACACCGTTGATCTTAGCTGGATTCCAGGTTCTGTCTTTCACACAAATAATTGCACGTGCCCAGAACACTCAGTGAACTGAAGCAAAGACTGGCGGACAGGATGGGTCGTGGGTGGACCAGTATTCTGATGGATTTTACTACCAGCCTCAGCCATCCATCAGCCGACAAGTAAATATCCACTTTTTTTCACTGCACAGACATCTGGCGGTCCTCTTCTATTTTTTAACAAAAAAAAGTTACCGCAGTACCACTTGCTCTCTAGAGTACTTTGCTACACATGTTGCTGCATTGTGACATGTACAGAAATTCAGATATAAAAGTAGGCCACTTGTACCTGTACGAACACTTATGACAGTTTCAAAGCAATACGGGAGATTACAGGATGAGAAATGAAGCATTAGTTCAACAGTTAAAAAGGTGTGGGACAGCCTATAGCTTCATGGCTAATGCATTAGCCTGGAACTCTGGAAGTTGGAGATTTAAGCCCCAGTCCTCTCAATAATATCAAAGCTACTGATGGGCCCTTGAGCAAGGCCCTTAACCTCAACTTGCTCCAGAGGAACAGGCCCCTGCGAGTTTTATCAATTTTGAGTTGTATTGCATAAAATCATTAGTGGAAAAGCGGTAATAAAAATAATATTTGAGGCAATGTTGCTTCAATTACGATTTGCTCTCCTTTCCCTTGCTAATGTGAGCCGATGAGATCCTGATAATCATGTTAACGACTGAGGATTCATTCCTGTTTGCATTTGCTTGCACGAACCTTGAGGTCCGCTGCATCTGACTTTCCTGTTGCAAGGCTTTTGAAGATCATTTGAATAAGTATTATCAGCAGCTGTGCTTTCCAAAGCCAAGATATCTCAAACAGGCAAGGCAGAACAGCCATTAGATTAGACATTTGGTGTCTTCCCCTCAGGTGTGCATGGAATTGAACAACAGAATCATGACTGGAATGCAGTTACTTATTCAAGTTAAAGTGAACATTGTTATCAAGCAGACACACATGGACACACACACCTGCACAAACACACGTAAACACACGCGTACGCACACACTTTTAATGTATTCTCCCATTGCTGGATCAGAATCGTTGAAAGTGAGCTCTGTGAACAATAATGAGATTTCAAACAATGAAACATTTCTAATGAGCGGATGATGAAGCCTGAGTAAGCTTTGCACTACAAACAACCTTCATGTACAAGTACACACAGGAGCGCACCCCAAAAGCTGTTTGGGTCTGTTTTCCTCAATATCAGCAGATGTGCATTGCATTGCTGCTATGATCTTCCTCACGATCAGCATTTTGATGAAATTCATTTGCATTGGGGATTGGGAGGATTGCAAAACATGTAATTCCACAGTGATTCCATTGGAATCTTTTCAGGTTAAAGTTGATATTACGACCATTTCACCAATGACCATTTCACGGGCCATTTTTTCCTCAGTGTTGTAAAATTGCAATGTTCAGGGGCAATCTTGTTTTATAAATGGTTGCTGGTGACAGTTGAGAATTAATGGCCAACAAATCCAAGGAAAAATGGTCCTCTACAGTGGAAGTCTCAGATAAGGGAGAGGTGATTGATGACAGTTGGGGATTTTGTTGTTTTGGGGGGAACTAGCAGCTGATAAGCCACAAATGTACAAATAGGAGAGACTGAGTTATATTTTCCATATGCTGTATGCTATATATGGGCTTTAATTTACATTCAGAGAGCATTAGCGCAAACATTTGCTTCTTAGCAAGGCGTGACTCGCTGGGAATGCCATTTGAGCGAGAGAACCCTCTTTGCGGCGTCATTACGATTAGACTTGAGGCCGCAGACTTGGCTCTCGTGATGGGATATCTCCACACAGACCAAGCACTCTATGCAGAGTCTATGCTTTCTCAAATGCGCTCAACACAGTATTAAATTAATCTGGAAGCCTCCATGAGCTGAAAACAACCCAAAAACAAGTGAGAAAAAAATAATTAATTGTGCAAAAATTGTGCATAATCTACTTTTGGAATCCAGTCATTTCTTCAGTGATGTTATTCCTTTACAGCCTATATGATGTATTTAATGTGAATTAAGATGCACTTCAAGAATGTTCCACTGGGCTAAATTTGTTTGTTTCTCAGAGCTTTTGGCTCAAAGCCAGTTTGCTGTATGGAGGGTTGAAAGAGGTCGTTGCTCAACCGTGTCCTTAACCTGACTGTTGAAGCTAATGTTTCTCGTGTGTCTTCCATGGGATCCAGTTGAGCCTGAAATGCTGTAATGCACAGCATGTTAGCGGATTTCTATTTATTTAGGTCTTTATTTTTAGTTTTTTAAAGGGGACCTATTTTGCTATATTTCCAAGGTTATATTTTGATCTTGGACTCCCCTAGAGTACTCCTGATTGTTCAAAGTCCTGAACAGGGTCCTTATTTAGCTCATACTGCCATCCTCAAAAAACCCCATTTGTAGTCCATAGTAGTCTCTGCCTGAAACGCCTCATTGGGGTCGCTCTTCCGCTATGGCCCCCACTCCCCGTGTGCCCACTTTCCTCTGACTGGCCAGCTCTGTGGAGGGCGGATCTAGGCAGGACGAGGCAGCAGAACGCAGTTTTCCGGGTCCGGCTCCTCAGAGTGACACTGAGACGTGTCTCCCGAAGGAATCGACCGGCATATTCCGCAGTCAAACGCAGTACATGTGTATAGATCTAATGAAATGAACTTGTTCTAATAAATGCAACGGCGAAAGTGGAGGACGCAGTGCGAATGTCTGACAGCTCAAGCTCGAATTTGCTGTTGACCTACGGCTACTATGGTGAGTACACCGGTGTTTCTATTCTATAGCTAGGATTGAGGGAAAGCTAGAATCCATCCTATGTAGACACATTTGTAGAATGGGTCGACAAACCCAAGTGTTGACCGGAGACCGTAGAAATCCGGTGGGTCTGAGTTGAGAGGGAGACATGGACAGTGAGGAGCAGCTAAAAGAGGACCAACAACTTATGGACTGCTTCGGTGTGTATTGGGACCTTTTGGTTCGTGTGCATAACTGTGGTGTGTTGTTAGCGTGGAGTAACAAACAGCTTCTGCGCTGGTGTATGATGAAGGGACGAAAGCTCCAGGCTGAACGGCCTTTTCGGAAATTGCCCGTGGTAATGGTTAGTTATTGCATCGGAATGACCAGCGTTTGCTCGCAGAAAATGGGCGCGATAAGCCGCTTTCACACCAGACACGAAATGAATTTTTCGTGCGACAGATTACATTCAAAGGCAATGCATTGTCTTTACATTTACTTTGAATGTAATTTCTCGCACGAAAAATTGTATTCGCGTCTTTGCATTGACTTTGAATGTAGCTAATCTGTCGCGCGAAAAATTGGTTTTGCGTCCGGTGTGAAAGCTGCTTAACGCGCCCATAACGCGTGTATTCGCGTCTTTGCATTGACTTTGAATGTAGCTAATCTGTCGCGCGAAAAATTCGTTTCGCGTCCGGTGTGAAAGCGGCTTGACATGCCCATAACTCGTGTATATCGAGTCTTTGCATTGACTTTGAATGTAATCTGTCCCGCGAAAAATTCGTTTTGCGTCCGATGTGAAAGCAGTTTTATGGATAGTACGCGACAGCTAGAGAGAGCTCGGTTATGTTATGAACATAATACAGGTTTTGCAGACCTCAAGTTCTGTTAGCGTGGACAAGTTGCTTATGTGGAGCTAGCAAATCGATCACTTCTACAGGAAAGAATTTCCTATTTAATCTCTGCCTTTTTTGGCTTTTTATTACCCACAACAGTTTCTAAAGGGGGATGAAATTATGTCATGGTAGAGCAGAGAAATCCTTTGTTATACCAGACACATTAGAGCTCCTGCGTTTCGCGATTGCTTTCACGGTAGAATCAGAGAGCTAGTCCAAATATTTGTGATAGGGATCCGGCTGATCCCGGTCATGGATAAGTGAAGCGATCACAAGCAGCCGCTGCAACTGTAGCGGCTACAATCGGGCAACGTTATGATGAAACTGCCACATTGATGCTTAACGAAGTAACAAGCATCCCCATCAGAATTACTGTGTATAAGTTAACCAGGAGCATTTTTAATTAGCACGGCGGCACGCAAACTAACATGCAGTAGCTGGTAACCGAGCAGCCATAACCACAGAGACAAACCCTTGCAATACAGGTTTTATAGACAGCAAGTTCCGTTACCGTGGACAGTTGTACCAAGCATCCAAATTACAAACAAGTATTAAAAGTTAGCTTCAAATGAGGTTTATGTTCACACTCCCTCTGCAGAATTTCCTCTGATATTACTCTTGCATATTTAGGACACAAACATTAGCGACAGTAACTTGGCTACATTAGCCTCTGTGCTACAGCCACAATCAACTGGCTATCACGTCAGGTTGGCTTATGCAGTAAAAGCAATTTCCAGCTTCTGTGTCTGTGAGTCACGGACAGTCGCGACCGATACAGGCTTTATCTTCAGATATTTTACAAAGCCTGCGTTTGAGGCCAGTTGTTGGTGCTAACTATCGCTAGCGGTCCTGCTAGCCACCCGTAACACGTTAGCTTCACTTACCTTATTTGCTGTTATATCGTTACTTACAGCTTGTGGCTCTGAGTGTGATTTGATCGATGCAACTGCTTCAGGTTTGAGAAGCAGCTGAAACGCTTTTCCAGTGTCGAATTATCCTTTATTGACAAAGCTGTCTTTGGTGAAATGCTGAGCACAATCAGCGAACGTTCCCTTTAGCTGTGGCTGTTTGCTGCCAGCGAACAAAAAAAAAACTACCCACTGATTTCTGGTGGCATCCTTTTTTGGAATTGAAATAGGTGTTTCTCTTCGCGTCCAAAAGTAAATGGACAAGCAGCTTTGGGAGAGATACTGACAAAACTCCTCCTCAAATGATCTGCGGTTCTTCTTTTGTATTTCCAAAAGTGTACATGCTACTAAGGCATAGTATGATCTGCCGTTGTTAGTGCCTGCTAAAATAGTTTCCGGTGTGGGCAGGTCCAGCGCCGTGATTGGCTCTGGCTAGGTCTGTACTAATTGGACGGCACAACCTGACGTCAGGTTTTGCCCAGATCTCGCGAAGATCTCGGGAGGAGCTGTTCAGAGAGGAAATCACGTTCATGAAATTACATTCTTGGATTATGGCAAAACCTCTGTATCTTATGTTTAGAAACTTTTCAGAGGTTGAGTATGGACAACCAACATTATAACATTACTAATATGTATTAAAAGAAGGATCAGCATAATAGGTCCCCTTTAAGCATTAGAATTGTCACAATCTGCTCTGCTGCTGCCGTCTCTCCCTCTGCTTGGCCACGCCCCTTCCACTGGTATTGCTCTCAGCTGAGTCTCGTTACCCAGCCAGTATATAAGCAACTCTGTTTCACTAACTCACTGCCAGATTGTCATTGCAGCATGCACTACTCTCCAGCCTTTATCTATGGTCTGACTTCCTGGAATCGACTCTGTCTGCCTTTTCATCTCGTTCCTGCCCCGGTAAACCTGAAAGCCTTCTACTGCTGACTCCGAGTTCTGCCTACAGGTGTGTTTCCTGGTTCCCGCCTGCCGTCTTCCAAGCCCCTGTCCAGGCCACCCGTCCACTGCCTGTCTGTGTGGATACTGCCTCGCCTGCCAAGCCTCAAGCCAGCCTCCCCCAGTGGCCCAGTGGTAACTCTCCCGCCTGAGGTGTGGGCAACTCGGGTTCAAATCCGTTGAATCCCAAATGGAGAACTCCTGTGAGTTTTCGGAAGAGCACAACCCAAGATTCATGAGATCCTGATCTGCTATAAGCGTTGCATTCTGTTTGCCCCTGCTCTAAGATCATTAAAGGCCAGTAAAGATACATTCTTGCTGATTGTGTTGCATTGTGTCCTGCCACTCCTCGTGACAAGCATTGGCTATCCTCGCAGTGGTTTCGGTTAAACACACCAGGTGTTGTGTTTTACCAAACAAACATGGAGCCAAAACTGCCCAATCATCATATGAGACTGGTAATTAAGATCTTGCATTGCATTTCCTGTATGTCCATCCATTATCTAGAGTCTCCAGTTAACCTAGCATTTACAGTGGGGAAAAAAAGTATTGAACGCGTCAACATTTTTTTTTTTCAGTAAATATATTTCTAATGGGGCTATTGGCATGAAATTTTCATCAGATGTCGGGAACAACCCAAGTAATCCACAAATACAAAGAAATCAAAACAAATTAGTCCATAAATTATGTGTAATAAAGTGGAATGACACAGGGAAAAGGTATTGAACACGCTTGACTGAAATTTATTTCACACTTAGTAGAAAAGCCTTTGTTGGTAATGTCAGCTTCAGGACGTCTCCTGTATGGAGAAACTAGTTGCATGCATCACTCAGGTGTGATTTTTGGCCAATTGTTCCACACAAACTGTCTTCAAATCTTCAAGGTTCCGGGGGCCTCTTCTATGACTCTGATCTGCAGTTCTTTCCATAGATTTTCAATTTAATTCAAGTCAGGTGATTGACTGGGCCGTTCTAAGAGCTTTATTTTCTTTCTATGAAACCAATTGAGAGTTTCCTTGGCTGTGTGTTTGGGATCATTGTCTGCGGAGATGTCCACCCTCGTTTCATCTTTAACATCCTGGTAGATGGCAGCAGATTCTTATGCCTCGAATTGATTGTCTCAGTACATTTCCCCATTCTTCCTCCCTTCAATTATATGAAGTCTGCCAGTACCATATGCTGAAAAACAGCCCCACACCATGATGTTCCCACCTCCAAACTTTACTGTTGGCATGATGTTTTGGGGGTGATGCAGTGCCATTTGTCCTCCAAACATGGCATGTGCTATAACATCCAAAGAGTTCAATTTTGGTCTCATCTGACCAGACTATATTCTCCCAGTATTTCATGGGCTTTTCCAAATGTTGTGCAGCAAACTTTAAACAAGCTTCAACATGCTTTTTCTTCAGTAATGGAGTCTTGCATGGTGAGCGTGCATAGAGGCCATGGAGGTTGAGTGCATTCTTTGAAACAACTGTACCTGCTAATTCCAGGTCTTTCTGAAGCTCATCACAAGTGTTCCTTGGCTCTTGGACAACTCCTCTGATTTTTCTTTTGACTCCTCTGTCGGAAATCTTGCAAGGAGCATCTGGTCGTGGCCAGTTTATGGTGAAATGATGTTCTTTCCACTTCCGGATTATGGCCCAAAGGTGCTCACTGGAACATTCAGAAGTTTAGAAATACATCTGTAACCAATGCCATCAGTATGTTTTGCAACAACTAGGTTGCAACGGTCTTGAGAGAGCTCTTTGCTTTAACCCCACATTAGATGCTTCGTGTGTGACATCTTGGTGATGAGAAACCTTTTTATAGGCCATCAATTAGGACTAAACCAGCTGATATCAATTTGCACTGATAGGGGACAGGATTGCTTTATAAATACTGACAGAGTTCAGCTGGTTTCTTGGCTTTCCATGCCTTTTTGCACCTCCTTTTCTTCATTTGTTCAATACTTATTCCCTGTGTTATTCCACTTTATGACACGTAACTTAATTTATGGACTTATTTGGTTTGATTTCTTTGTATGTGTGGATTATTTGGGTTGTTACCGACATCGGGTGAAAATTTCATCTCAATAGCCCCATTAGAAATATATTTACTGAAGAAAGTGTGACGCGTTCAATACTTATTTTCCCTGCTGTATGTCATTGGGCTGTGGGAGCAACACAGAGAAAGTCCACACATTTATGGGGTGAACACTCAAACTCCACACACATAGGAGAACCCTAGCCCCTGGGTCAAAATTTGAACCCACGACCCTCTTGTCCTGAGGAGAGCGCACCACCCACTACGCCGTGACATTAGCCTTGCTTGTTTATGATATCTCCATATTTGGGGGAGGGCTGGCTGTAATGCTTAGCACTGGTAAATTCATGGCATTGGAGAGATGATATCACGATTACGGCAGGCCATGGAGCATGACGGTTGTCTCACTTTGAATCTTGTATCTCCCCGAAAATACGAGATGCGCAAGCGCGGAGCGCACAAAACACGCTTCGTCTATTAGTTGACGTTTTTGGAAATTGATAATGCTAAGTGATGCTGAGAGAACGCCCATCCGCGCCACTTCTGTTTCATCGCCAGGGGCAAACCACAGAACTCTATAAGCAGCCAGACGGCACTCGAGTATGCAAGAATACGCGTGCTCGCGGAACCGCCGTGGGAACGTCATGGTCTGTACTCTATAAAGGCGGGTGCGCTTTGAAACAAGGACGCAGTTATTTCCACAGAGCGGGAGATGCTCTTGCGCTCTTTTTTCATGGACTATTCAAAGGAACGATTGGAGAAAAATTGCTATGGACTGTTCATCTGAAGAACAGAATGTAAATGGAATGGATAGCTAAATAATTTCGGACACAATAACTTTTTTTCATACTTCAATCATCAGAGACAGTTCGGATATCGGATTTTCATGAGAGAAGATGCATGAGAGTTCTGTACGCAGTTGAATGAGGGAAGCAATGGGCACTTCGATAGCGCACATGAGGCCTGAAGTGTAAGTGATCCAATCATTTTAATTTCCTTTTAATTTATAAGCGAACGGTTATGTGCATTCTTTTCAATAAACAGACTTTGCTTTCCACGACCAAAGAAGATCAGATGATTCTGAAAAGTTATTTTAGCATGCGGAACCTACTCCGCCCCCCTCAACAGATAAAATCGCTTGCAATTAAAGTTAGAAGTAGAGAAGAACGACGAAGCGATCATCAGGTGGGCAAGACCATGGGGATGAAAAATAACGACCAGTAAATAACGAATACTTGAATGCTCTTGCATTCTTTATTATTATTATTATTATTATTATTATTATTATTATTATTATTATTAGTGGTAGTATTACCACTACTACTACTACTATTATGTTCTCATATCCTAGCACTAAAAGCAGTAGGCTAATGATAATCAACATCGTCATCATACGTAAATAATTATTACACGTCATTAATTGGGCCGATAAATTTACAGCGTCTTTTATTTTCGCCTATTAAGTCATGCTGAGCCTTCATTCGGTAGTATTGTTGGTTTCAAGTGTGCAAGCATCGCGTTTCTTTTACTTTTACGAATTGGACACATGATACGGAATGATAATTATTTATTAATTTGTTTGTTCGTTTGTTTGCAAATTATGCGCGTTGTTCCACTCTCACGGTAGATTAGATTTGGGTTTTTAATTACGCGCATGCGGCGGTCTTGATGCGCGTTAGAGTCAGCTTTCAAAACTACAAGGTATTGACATAATAGGCTTACTAATGATTCGTCGTTTATGAAAAGATTTTTTTTTCTGTCACAAAACACGTTAATTTGGGGAAATAGCCCAATGACTGTGCTGGGGCGTGGGACAGTGGCTGCTGAGAACACAGCATTATTGCTTGAGGGTGAGAGATTTTGTATTTTGTAGATTTTGCTTTCAGTGTATCCTAGGGTATATAACAGGCCTGTTCGTGGACTGTCTGAGCAGTCTAGATTTTTTTTTTTCGGAAATCCTCTCTCGTCCTCTGGGAGAGCCATAAAACCCCAACTTCTCACATTTAATTATTTGAATAAGAAAACCCGCAACAAGAATGAAATCTGATTGGAATATCAGGCCCCATACAGCAGCGCTGCGCGCATTTCGCTTCTGTTGCTGAAGCATTTTTATCCCGTGTTACGCAATACCTGGTGTTATTTGACAAGTTGATCGGAGTCAGAGCAGCAGGTGGACAAAATTTGGAGGATTTTTTCGACATAGACTTATAGTTAATTAATAACTATGCTCGTTTTTTTTTTTTTTTTTTTTTTACATAAAGCCATACTGTGAAGTGCTCAGAAGCTGTGTTTGCTCGTGCACGCTGCTAGAGCTCTGTGGTGGAGAATGGAGCTGGACTAAACACATATTTTCATTGTAAATAGTATCGTTTTTTCATTCTAAATCGTTTTTTTTTTTTTTCAAACTAAGTTTGCCGAGTTTTCTCTTGGTCATCACTGAACTTTGTGCTGGGAAGCAGAGACTGAAAGTCCTACTTTTAATATTGATCCGAAGTTCACACTAATGTTGGCTAAATCCACATGATTTTGCACATCTAGTGCACTCCGTAACTATTTGGCCTGTACACTAAGTTGAAAAGGCTGAAATTTTTACATGGTTCACCACCCCATATGAAAGCCATTACCCTCAACGATTAAATTGCCGATGGACAGTTTGAAAGTTATGTAAAACCATATGGAGTGAATCTTGTAGGAATTACAACACCGTAAAATCACCGCAAAAGAAAGTGCAGCTTTTCAAATTAACCCTTCTCTACCGGTCAAGAGACACCTCTGTCTCCATTGGCTTACCGGTAGAGCGACAGTATTCACACACTTGCTGAAGTCTTTACTGTAGTCACAGATATGGTTGATAAACAGTTAGTACAAAAAATTGTGAGTTATTTGATCTTAAGAGGAATGTTCGCTACATAATCGTAATTTGTGAGTTTATTCATCAAAAAAAAAAAAAAAAAAATCACCGAGTGGTATTGGCAGAAAATTAAACTCTAAAAGGGTTACAGAGATAATGTCCAAGCTGCCTTACAATGTTAAATGTGAACTTGAAAAAGGCGGTCATTCCAGCTAATCCTAAATGCTACCTGTCATGTAACTCTCACTGAACTAAATGCAGCCTGGACTCTAAGCTTCGTAAGTTGAAAAGTTGGAGTTGATTTTTCACAGTGTTTGTGTTGCTGCTCAAATGCTAACACTCCATTTGTACAGTATATTCTCTTTGAGCTTGCTCTATTCTCTGGACTAACTTTCCTGGCTGTGTCTCGCTCTTCAGCTCATTCTTTCCAAAAAGAGAGGACTGACCCATCCATGCTCCCAGGATGTTGGCTGTGCATCACTCCAACGCATCTGGCCCCGCCCAGTTCTCCCCCGCGCCCAATCAGAGTCATGGAGCGGCGGCGGGCCTGGCAGTCGTGTCGTGGCCGGTTGACAACCGCACAGGGGTTGGCGGGTCCTCAGCTACGCCCAGCGACCCTACAGTCGCAGGTCTCTCCATGACTCTGGGGATCCTCTCCAACATTGTAGCGCTAATCATCCTCGCCAAGGCCTACGCCCGACTGCGACGACGCCGCTCCAAGGCCACCTTCCTCATCTTCGCCAGCTCCCTGGTGACCACGGACCTCATGGGGCATGTCATTCCCGGCGCCTTGGTGCTGAGACTTTATATGGTAGGGGTCGTAACTGGATCGGGGGCGGAGTCAGGGGCGGAGCTGGGGTCTGGAACCCCGCTCAAACCGCCAGACTCCACCGATGGCGCCTGCCAGTTCCTCGGCGGGTCCATGGTGTTCTTCGGCCTGTGCCCACTCTTCCTCGGCTGCGCCATGGCGGCCGAACGATGCCTGGGCGTGACGCGGCCCCTGCTTCACGCCTCGCTGGTCACAACCGCCCGCGCCAAGCTCTTGCTGTCTCTCATCCTGCTGTTTGCCCTCTCCGTGGCCCTGCTGCCGTACTTCAGCCTAGGGGCCTACACCTACCAGTTTCCCCGCTCCTGGTGCTTTATCCGAGTGCTGGGGCAGACGGGGCCCAGAGACGTGGCCTTCGTCCTGCTCTTCTCTGGGTTGGGCCTGGCCTCGCTGGCCGTGGCACTGGTCTGTAACACCGTGAGCGGGCTCACCTTGGTGCACGCCAGGCTGCGACAGAAGGGCTGCCGAGGGCACCGACGATCAGCCAAGTCACACGACATCGAGATGGTGGTGCAGCTCGTGGGCATCATGGTCACCTCCTGCATATGTTGGAGCCCCCTGCTGGTGAGTAGGTGACCTACAGCCTTGAGGCTGAATAAATCGATTCTAGACAATGCCTTTGTGTCTGTAAAATATGGTATTGAAGCTATTTGCAATGACAAAAACTCCAAATTCAGTTTTTGCCGCCAGTTTTCAGTCTCTCTCTCTCCCTACTTAGCCATACGCTTTTCTAGAAGACGACAAGTCAATGAGGATCTGCTTTGATTGGCTGCCTCATTGTGCCGTGAAGAGAACAATGGCTACTCAAACTGAAACCTCTCTGTATTGTATTTAGCTGGATATGTAAATGAATCCCCTTGTGATGTTTATAGGGGAGCACAATCAAAACAGGTCGTTTAAGCACCTGATATCTCACAATACTGAGGCAATTTGGTTTCATGTTTTTTCACATATAAGGTCAAAGGAGTTACAAGTGCACGTCTACAGGCACGAAATGTGATTTTCATAATGTGGTACTGATAAAAAGGTCGGGGGTCTGGAATTTTGGTGGTTCAAGAGCAGCCGCAATGAGGCTATGGTCAAACTCTAGTCCTGAAGGGCCACAGTGTCGTCAGGATTTGGTGTGTTTCGGAACAAGATATTAATTTTAGACATGAAGTTTCGTAACTGAATGGCGAGTCAACACACCTTGTTCTCAACTCATAACCGCTGACCGAGAGGATTCCATGCAAGGCTGCCTGCATTGCGGCCCTCATGGGCTGGAGTTTGAAGTCCCTAGGTTGGCTTGTGTATCTGTTGGGCCCTAGAGTAAGGCCCTTAACACTGCATTACCCTTGGAGGGGATTTTGGCCCTTGTTTTGTCAAAAAAGCCATTCGGTTGTTTGGAGTAAAAGTAACAACTAAATAACAGATATGTGAATGTAATCATCGGTAAACAGTTATGGGAGCAAAGATTTTTTTTGGCAGGTGTGTACAGCCCTGCTTTTGGTGAAATGCGCGGTCTGCCTGGTTTGTATTGACGCTTGGCACACAGTCAATTAACTGATCTGGTTGATTTCACTGTCCCTCGCTCTGAAAAGTTTCTTTAATCTGGAAGTTTTGTTTATTTGAGGATGAAAAACATAAACAGCGGACGCTACAGCTTCCCAAGACGGGAGCTGCCATGACCCTGTGCTACCGATACTCCGCCTTTACGCATTCTTTGAACCATCATCTCAGTTCTTAAACTGCTGGAGGTCTTTAGTGCCGTCTTGCCATATAGAACGTCCATGGCTCAGTACTCTGTGTGGTCATCGTGCTGCTTCATGCATTTACGAAAGCTGCATCAGATCAGAGTGCTTCAGATTCAATCCTGAGGAGACTGAGGTTTCATAATTAGAACCAGAGAGCCGCTTCTACAGAACCAGAATCTCTAATATGAGTCAGAGGGGTGATGTTATCTTCATGTGTTTACCCAGGAAGAGCTAACACAGCCTCCTCGGTTAGCTCTTACACAGCTTTGTTTCTGTTTATGCAGCTGGCACCTTTATGATTTGGTCACAGCTTAGCATCAAATGGAGTCTTATTATGGACTCAATCCTACAAGCCTGGGCTGCATGTGAGCTTCACTTTCCCTAAGCTAACCTGAAAAGCAATGCAAAGAAGCTCTCTGTCAGCCATTTGGGCTCAACAGTATGTTAACAGAAACTATGAGGAACAATACTGGAAGGAAGGGAGCTAAATGCCCATGAAAAGATACTGAGACAAAAAACTAACTTTAGGTTGGACTGCTGCAAGCAAAAGGGGGCACTCAGAGGAGGACATTAGATGACCAGGAGGCAACAGTCTCCTGCTATACTGATCAGAGGCTGAGGGCCTAATACCTACAGCCCCTGGTCCTCAAATCACGGTCCTCGAGATCCGAAAACTGCTGGTTTTCCACACATCCTTTACCTGAGAGTCAGGTGCAAAGACAGTCTGGCCAATCAGAGGCATCAAGTGTTCATTTACTTACCTGGGGTATAAGAAAGCCTGGGCTGGATTTGGATTTGAGGTCCAGATTTGAGGATCCCTGCCTACAGCACTTTTAAAGCCTTTGAGAATGATAGCAAATCAGTGGCCATGATATTGCTATCTTGTTTGTTTTGCATCAATCATTGGCTATGCTATTGGTGTTGCGTGCACTAGGTTTTCCCTGCGTTAAATATCTTAATATAACAGGCCCTGAGTGTAAGAACAATATGATCTTCTGACCTCGAATTCTTTGCTTTGAATCAGCCCACTTTGGAAGTCTTCATTGGATTCTTTTTGGCTATTACATTACTCAGTGGTATAGTAAGACTGGCCGGCTTACGAGGGAGAGAAAAAGACCTACCGTATGAAAATAGTGGTTGTAAAATTATGCGTGAAAGCTGTTCTGAGATTTTGAGAGCCTGTGAGATTGTTATGTATGACTGAGGACTTCCAGATGTCTAGAATAAATCTTCTAACGTGGAGGGAGTGAGCAAGTGTTTTGCCAATGAAAATACATAGAATTTCCGACTTCTGGTCCCCGAGGATTTTAGTCCTGAAGGCCACTGTTTCTCACCAACTTGCCAGGTTCAGTTACGTGGAACAAGTTTTATTCAAAGTCGCATTTGCCCACATTTTCTCTTCTAGATGATGGCTGGGTTTTATTTTAGCTGTTGTATATTAGGAGGCTCTTGAGGAAAATGCTGAAATTCTGCCAGATAGAACTCGCCTGAGCAAGTTTTGAACTCATTTTGGGGTTCAATGTGGCAAATCACGTTGGGTTAAAGCATAAGTTGGCCGTTGGCCTGTGCGCATGTTCGAATTCACTCTACCACTGTTTGTAAGAACAATAGAATGTCTAATTCCTATGAAGGAAAGTAAAACAGGAAAAAAAGGATTGCATTAGCAGGGAATTATGGAAGGTGTGGTTTGTTCCCCAATGTAATAAATCCAGTCTTTATTGGATGTCTCTTTTGTTACCAAATAATAAGCATTTAGACTATTCAGCAAATTGACCTGGAGCAGCTCTGGTTTTGTGCATATTTGAACCATGAGCAATTTTTATCATGCATTATTAATGTGAATATGCTTTTTACAATTAAAACATTTAACTCAAAAATGTAATGTTTTGAATAAAGTAGGTACAGGAATGCAGATTTAATTCTCAAACCATGCATCACTGAAGTATTTTCTTATTTAAAAGATTGTATTTGGCAAAATTTTACCTACTACACTGAATAAACATGCAATAAGCTTGACGTTAATTGGCACCAACAATATGGTGCCAAGTTTGAATCTCATTTCCACAAATCTGACTTTATTGAGAATCTAAGTATCTGAGAACATAAGACATTCTGCAATATTAGTAAATGCAAATGGAATGATTGATGATAGCTGTTGATCCCTGATAATATTGCAAGAATTCCTCTTCACCATTTTTCTTTGTTTTTACTAAAGGTTGGGGCAGAATAAAAGATAGTTATGTATGCTATGTACAACGTGAAGCAAAATCTTTCATCCATTTCTTAAATTGTATTTCTATAACATTTTAAGCTTGGTATACATTACAGAAAAGGAAAACACTGGATGCAGAACACACGTATTAAGTTAGTTGCTAATTAAAAGCAGATTTACAGATGGACTGACTTGTTATGCTCAACCATCTACAGCAAAGTGACCTCAGTTTTCATGAATTTGGGTATGAACGCTTGGCAGCTGAAACATTACATTACATTGTAGGTATTTGCCCAGAACAACGTACAACACAAAGTGCATAATCCAGAACAAATATCTGAAAACCTGCGGAGAAAGTAACATTCCTAGTGCCCATAGTTTCCCAATATGACCCTAATGAAACTCTGCAATTCGATTGGTTAATATTCTAGGTGGCTCACTGAGGTTCTTTACTGCTCTGTCAGGTGTTATATGATTATTTCCATTCAATCTGTTCACCAAACTAAAATACCTTAAGTATTTGGGTGGCATGGCTCAGGTGGTAGAGGGGGTGGTCTAGGAATCAGAAGGTTCCTGGTTCGATCCTCGGCTCCTCCAGAGAACATGTCAAAGAGTCCTAGAGCAAGACACTGAACCCCACACTGCCCCTGATGTGCAGGCTGGCTCTGCCATCAGGGGTGAATGAGTGGCATACTTGCAAAGCGCTTTGGGGTCATGTCATGTGACTAGAAAGTGCTACATAAATGCTGTACATTTACCATTCAGTGTGTAGAAAATTATATTTCTAACTTGTATACCGGCATCTTTACTTACATTGAGCAACAAAAGAAATGCAATTTACTACAAGACTGACTGGAAACTAAGTACGTGTTTAATTATAACTAGCTGATACCCATGCTACGCACAGGCTATATGCGCGGGCATTGTTTTTACAGCTGATTGAATTAGCTGGTTTTACTTGCAAAAACGGCCTCAAAGTGCAGTTTTCACTTCATAACTAAGTTTGAAACCTGGCGTATCGTCTTTGTCACACAGTAAAACCAGTGTATGTGGAAAACAGACTCATTATTCACGGAGGTTTCGGAGGAGATGTGTGAAATTACGCAAATCGCCAACTCAGTAATAATGTATAGATAAGAATCTTCAGTTCATGCACATTTACACTAATTTCCTCAAACTTTTCCTTGTCTTGCGGTCACTTCGACTGGGTTAGGGTTTAGTACATTTTCTAACTTGCTTACTTGCATTTCTTTCGTTGCTCAGAATATTTCATTTCTTAATTTTGGTTCACTTGCATAAATACTTGCTTATTTTTACCTGCGTACTTGCTTTCATGAATTTACTCAGTGTGTGTTTATGTTCACTCCCGGACATATAATCTCTGGTGTCTGTTTGCAGACGGTTGGCCTGATGTCTGTGATGAGGTCCTATAATGGCTCCCTGGGGGACGACCTGCCGACCTACGAGAGGCTGATGGTGATGGGGGTTCGCTTGGCCTCCTGGAACCAGATCCTGGACCCCTGGGTGTACATCCTCCTGCGGCGGGCCGTCCTGAGGAAGATCTACATCATCACTAAGCGCCAAACGGCCCTAACCGGCAGCACCCTCCGCCGCTGGGAGGTCGGATCCTTCCAGAATTCAGAGAAGAATGCAGTCCAGAGGTTATGACCCTCCAGAGCACAGAGATAACTGTGGTCAATCGGTTATAACCTTCGAGAGCTTAGAGAAGAACGAGGTCAAGAGGTTATGACATTTCAGAGCACAGAGATGAATGTGATCAATCAGATATGACCTTCAAGAGCTTAGAGAGGAACGCGGTCAAGAGGTTATGACCTTCTAGAGCACAGAGATGAACTTGGTCAATTGGTTATGACCTTCAAGAGCTGAGAGAAGAACGTAGTCAAGTGGTTACGGGCTTTCAGACCTCCAAGAAAAAAGAGCTCTGGAGTGGATTTATGAACTTCCAGCGCTTGGAAAAGAATGTGGTCAAGCACTTATGAAGGTCAACAAGCATGACATGGTGCCTCAGTGATCTGACCTAGCCATGAGCCTGACCTGGCCTTGGCTTGATCTGGAATTGACCTTGGGTCGAGGTTCCACAGAACAGACAGAGATAAAGAGGGAAAGAGGGATGGATGTTTGTTTGGCGTACCATTCCAGCGACTCCAGTGTCTTCTGCAGCCAGGCTGTTCCCCAGCTTCATTCGGGAACATCCTGAACATCAAAAGAAGTTCATTCCTTAAAATGGCAGAAAGATTATTTATCCTGGGATCTATGACTTAATCTGAGCTCCAACTGCCTTGGCACCCTTCCAAATGTTTGACGACACTTGCGGTTTGATCGCTGATTCCCCATTTCCTGTAAATGTAGGCCTTATCAGCCAATGCAGAATGGTTTGTACCGTGCAATTTTGCTCACCACGCTGGGGAATGACTGTGGTTGAGAATCGGTGAGGGGTCCCACTTGGGTTCCCTTCAGATGAACAAGTTCACTCAACTTTTTGGGAGAAAGACAATAACTCATCTCAAAAAAAAAAAAAAAACTTACCAGTGGGTACAGGAATGAAGTCTGGCAGCTCTTGCAGTGTAAGAATCTGTTAGTCTCAGTCACACAGGGAAAAATAGCATCTGGCCAATTCAACCAAGACTGTGAATTGCATCCATACAATTCATCTGTTGAAATGAGTCCAACACCTGGACAGAATCTGTGAGCGGTTGCATAATCTTTTATGGACTTTGTGTTTTTGTATTAAAATGTCATGGATTTTTATTTTTTGCTTGTAAAGCTTGTGAGAGAGTGTATTCTAAACTATGTTCAGATCATTATCTTTTGTTACTCTTCCTGTAAACATTGCTAAACCCACAGGAATTCTGCAGTTGTCCTTGTGCTCACAGTTCACACGTGGACACAGTACTTATTGCAAGTGTGAAGTACTATGTGCATATTTATTTTTGTTTTCCTTTACCCCAATTATCTGGGGGCATGAAGCTAAGCTATGCTAAAATACAGTGAATGCAGCAGTCACAAGATGTCTAAAGGTGTCTAATGGTGTTCATTAACTTTTCTCCCTTTGTAGATGGGAATTCTCTGTGAGTAAACTAGTTGTAGATTCCCTTTAGATGTTTTCAATTGCAACAAACTTGAAATGCAGAAAAGCTTTGGGAACCTAGAGTCACACTGCAACTTCCCGGGACCTTACAAATAGACCTGAACCCCCAAAAAATAGCCTCTGGCTACAGGAAACAGCATAGAAATATGGTTAAATTTCATGTTTTGTTTTTGCGACTCAATTTCCACATTAATTTTAATAGTGAGAACCAAAAATGTCTCTCAGCCAACAACAGATGTGATGGCGTGATAATTACAATATACTTTTGGGAAAAATTTTTGTGGAGTTTGGTTCCGTTTCCAAATTAGTGTGCCGAATGTGCATCACAATAATGAATATAATTTTTGAAGTCAAATGAAGGCCTATACCAAATCCAAATAGAACAGACTCCACACTGCAGAAACAAAAAAATATATATTAAACAATATGTTTTTCAGTCTTGTAATAAAAAAGTATTTTTCTCAACTAGAAAATATTGGGTTGTTTTACATTTCTGTTCGCTTGAAGAGTGAATTTTTTTCATGCATTGGAAAATCTTAAAATAAGTCAAACTTGCCTTACCTCACTGGCAAAATTATTGTCTTGGTCTTGCGAAAAGTAATAGAGATTCAATTTCAGGTTTAAACAAAATTCAAAAATATTTGTTAAGACAGCCTTATCATTTTATACATAAAGTACATCGTAGTCGTCATCGAGGACAAGCAACAGGGGGCAAATGGCTGCGAATCACTGACGAATGAATGTAGGAATTAAGTGTGCCAGGAACAGCCGAGGTGCTATGTGTGGTTCCTGTGCCAGATGTTAATTATTCCTGAGAGGTGTTGCAGTTAAATGTTATGTACGTGTGCACTCACACATTGCAATTACAGCACTAAATGTTCGATATGCATAAAGGGTAATGCCATGTCTGTTACTTCCAGTGGGGCATAAAACATAGTTTCCGTTATGTTGGGAGAACTTATGGACAAGATCAAACAGATTACTGTGATCGAATGGAAAATAAACATTTCGCTGGAGTTTGGTAAGTTTGTTGTTGCATTTATTCCACACTAAAACACTTCTTCATTGCTGCGCTCTCCCTCGCAATCTCTCTCGCTCTCTCTATCATTCTCCATCTCCCTCTCTTTGTTATTTTGAAGAAAGATAAATACCTTTTTTGATTTGGCTCTGTACACCAGTAATCAAACAAAAAGTACGGATTGTAAGCTTTTATAAATTATATTTTGACAATTTGTTTCAACATGTTAAAATTGCACCATTTTTAAACATAGCCCCAACCAGTTTATTGGCCGGTTAAACGCAGTTTAATGAAGAAGTAACGCACTGCTCCCTCGCATTTTGAGAGTAAAAATGAATCAATATCGCCACCTGCTGGTTACTTAATATTTCAGTTTCAAGATTTAAAGGAGCTGTGTCACACTTACTGCGCACGCTCAGAATTTACATCATCGTCTTGCGCAGTGTTAATATATTTTAGTTACTCCGGCATTTTGCTTTTATATTAAGGAGCTTTCTATGGAAATTCTAGGATTCAAAGCGCAATTTTAAGCCTTTGCCAAGGGATACAAAGAATGTGAGCTGCTTGCGATCGCCAATAAGCACAGAAGAAAAATGCCTTCTAGATTTTGACTTGCAGTTGAAGGGACAGTATAGATTCGTTTACAGGACTAGATGGTACAATTCCTGAAAAATCAGAATTTACTTGATATATGGTTCTGATGATTGGAGGACAGGTGAGTATGAGGGGCTGTTGATGGAACACGACTTCAGTTGGTTAAGCTGCGATTTGTGGAGATTTGGTATGGTTCTCCTGATCAACCGCAGATAGGTGAGTATGAGGACCATTTGCTCGAACACATCATCAGTTGTTTACCTCAGTGTCATTGGGTTTTTCGGCCTTTTAATCACAATACACCCTCTGCTGAGGCAGGCCCACCGCGGGCTGATCAGACCTGGGTGTGTGTCCCAGACCAGCTAAGGTCCTTCCTTTTCAGCCATATAGCCAGTAACTACTTCTCTCAGTGGTCTCTGTGAGTGCTGACTCCTTGAAAGACCTTAATATTTTCAGTGCAGATTTTTGTGATTGGATGCACCAGATCTTTCTGTCTATCTATCCATGGGTCAATGACGTGACATGCAGATTTTTGTGTCCGAGCGCACTACTTTGGTTTAAAATAATTTTAAATGATTCATAATAAGCATCATTTTATTCTATAAAACCTGTTTAATTTGAACATATTTCCAGTTTATCATAAAAATGATATATATTTTATGTTTTGCCATCTCAAACCCTCAAAATGTCAGGTGGCGAAACCGTCCGAGCAAGTTAACACTATGTGAAATGTATTAAATATGTAATTTAAAATATGAATAAATATAATATTAATATGGGGGCATCATTTTAAAGATTATTTTTTTGGGAATTTTTTCCTTTATTTGACAGTTATACAGTGTAGAGAGACAGGAAGGTTGGGAGAAGAATGGGGAAGACATGCAGCAAATGACCTGAGCTGGAATCGAACCTAGGTCGCTGCGGGAAGGACACAGGACACAGCCTTTATGGTGCGCGCGCTTAGACCGATGAGCCACCGGGGCGCCCCAGGGGGGCATCATTTTATATTGAAAACCTTTCAAATAAACAAAGTTTAATAGTTTAATTGTTCTTAAATTGTTTGGAATATTAAAAACAAATTTGTCCAGAAATCTGCATATCTGAAATATCAGGGTGGCGCAGCCGCATTCATACAACTTTTATTCTGAATTGAAGAGAGAGATGAGTAAATGGGATATTGCATCATCAAAAGGAACCCAAGTGACCTTTACTGATGAGTGAAAGATATGTAGATCTCTCTCAAATATTCATAAAAAATAGCTACTTTCTCTTCATAGTTAGACTTGTTCAGTTTACATGTCAGGTGGTACAACCAATATAAAACTAAGAAAAAGTTATTTTATTCTAAACTCTTTATTGTATTGTAAAAATGAATGAATGAACTGGCTGGCAAAGTCAAAAGGTTATATAGGTGTCCAAGTAGATGCCTGAATAATTGGGAATTAGTAGCAAATGTCAGGCGGTGCAACCAGTAAGTCAGGTGGCGCAACCAGGTAAAATACTCCTTTAAACCAAGTAATAGGAGATTGACGTGAACAATTGTTTGGAAATTGAGATATAAATAATCATTCTAGACAACAATATACTTTTTAAATTGGTAAAGTATTTATTCACATTTTAAATCTAAAGTTGGATGTTGCAAAACCAAAATACCCGCCTACAATAAAGAATCCATAAGGTACTTTTAATACCCAGCTCAACTACAAAATAGTAATGTTTTAGGCAGAGTAGACATTCTCAGGTATACTTACTAAAAAAAAAATCACTTAGAAAAAAAAGTTTTTTTTTTCAAGAAACTTTTGGTTGCACCACCTGACATTTTTTGGCCGGTGAAATCGCAAATACAGTCTAAAACTGTACTAAAACTCTGTAAATGTTGTGCAACCATTTATACTTGTTTAAACACACTCTTCCAACTTCAAATAAATGTATTCTGCACATTTCTAAAGATTTATAAAAAAAAAAAAATTTAAAAGGCTTATTTGTCATTGACCCCCATTTGTCTGTAAAATAGTTTCTTTCCATAACAAGAATTGAAAACAGATTATTTTTTTCATTGAACTTGGCACACACATCAACCATATGCTGTAACAGTGCCTTTTGGTATTTTGAAGTTTTTGACATTTTTTTCCCCCCCAGAAAAATGAAAAAAAGAATTGAGGGTTACATGCAGTCTCATATGGGGATATTACATTGAGAAAAATGTACTTGTTTGAATTGTGTCCAAAATTTTGTCATTCTCAAAAAAGCCGTATTTTGCAAAGTAAACAGACAAACAAGCTCCTTCAGTTTTCCAACGGCTGAATTAAAGTTAAGCTGTTTTAGGACTTATTGGGCAAAAAGGTCAGTGAGAAGCAAACCACAAGTGCAGCACATCTTTGGGAACTTAGATGGGCGCTCAGCTGCAAGCTCATTATAGCCATATAACTGATAAAAATATACACAACCCCAATTCCGAAATAGTTGGAACGAAGTGTAAATTGTGCATAAAATCAAAATGCAATGACTTTCAGATCAAATGAGCCACTATGTTATTTACAATAGAAAACAGATAACATTTCAGATGTTGAAACTGAAACGTTTTACATTTTTATCCACAAAATGAGCTCATTTCAAATTATCTGGCTGCAATAGGTCTCAAAAAAGGGCTAAAAAAGCAATTAATATAAAAGAGAATCAGCTGAAAGAACATTTAGCAAGTAATTACGTTAACTGGCATCAGGTGTGTAGCATGATTGTCTATAAAAGGGATGTCTTAGAGAGGCTGAGGCTCTCCAACCTGTGACGGCTTGCGTAAAAAAAAAAAAATTGTGGAATACTTTAAAAACAATGTTCCTCAACGTCAAATTGCAAAGGCTTTGAAGGTCTCATCATCGACAGTGCATAACATCATCAAAAGATTCAGAGAAACTGGAAAAATCTTTGTGCTAAGGGACAAGGCTGAAGACCTTTACTAGATGCCCGTGATCTTCGGGCCCTCAGACACCACTGCATCACTCACTGGCATGATTTTGTCATTGACGCTACTAAATGGGCCCAGTAATACTTTAAGAAACCACTGTCTGTAAACACAGTCCGCCGTGCCATCCACAGATGCCACCTAAAACTCTATCATGCAAAAAGGAAGCCATTGTTGAGCATGATCCAGAAGCGCCGCCGTGTTCTGTGGGCCAAGGCTCAATTAAAATGGACTGTAGCAAAGTGGCAAAGTGTCCTGTGGTCAGACGAGTCCAAATTTGACATTCTTGTTGGAAATCATGGGCGTTGTGTCCTCCGGGTTAAAGAGAAGAAAGACCACCCCTCCTGTTATCAGCATTCAGTTCAAAAGCTCTGATGGTATGTGGATGCTTAATGCATATGGTGTGGGACACTTGCATGTTTTAAAAAGCACCATGAACGCCATCAGGTTGATGCATAACGCTGGTTACTTGGACCACTCAAATAATTTATTTTTAGCCTCTCAAGTATTAAAATTCATGGACCTAGTCAAATTCAAAACTGGTCAATTTATGTATAAAGGAATAAATAATGGTGTACCAAGAAACATTCAAAAGATGTTTGCTTATAGAGAGGGGGGCTACCAATTGAGAGGACTCCTGGTGTTTAAACAACCGGAAGTCCGTACCACTCTAAAATGTATGTGCACGTCCGTTTGTGGAGTAGCCCTTTGGAACGGGCTTGAGACGATGACGAAACTGAGTGGAAACATTTTAATATTCAAATGAAATTATAAACAATGCTGCATGGATCATTACAAGAATATCACGCTGGACAAGCACTAGTAGACATTTTTGTCTCTTTGTACTTTTTTGAACATGCAATATATATATTTTTATTATTATTACATACAAAACAACTTTTGTGTCAAGTAAGTGTTTTTAATATACTAACTAGCAACTTTCACTAGGAAATATGCATCATCTGGAATATTTGAATTATGAAAAATAAAGAAGAAGGGGCAGGACAAGATAAGCTTTGCTTCTTCCTGTCCCTCCTCGATTATTGTTTGTTTTTTTCTGTTTTAATCTTTATTTTATTTTTATTTTTCGTTTTTTTATTGTAATAAATTGTATTTTATTCCATTGTATCTTTATATGTTGCCGAATCGAGGAAAATAAAGAAAAAAAATGCCGAAAGGTATATAAAGGTTTTAGAGCAACGTATGCTCCCCTCCAGATGACATCTATTCCAGGGAAGGCCTTGTGTATTTCAGCAGAACAATGCAAAACCACGTACTGCAGCTATTACAACAGCATGGCTTCGTAGTAGAAGAGTCCGTGTGCTGAACTGGCCTTCCTGCAGTCCTGATCTTTCACAGATTGAGAACATTTGGCACATAATTAAACAAAAAGTCCATCAAAGGAGACCCAAAACTCTCCAGCGGCTGGAAGCCTGTATTAAACAAGAGTAGGATCAAATTCCAATAACCAAACTCAAGAACCTTGTCTCCTCAATGCCCAGACGCCTCCACTCTGCATTAAACAGAAGAGGGGATGCTACACCATGGCAAACAGGCCCCTGTCCCAACTTTTTTGAGATCTGTAGCAGCCATCAAATTTGAAATGAGCTCATTTTGTGGATAAAACTGTAAAATTTATCAGTTTCAAAATTTGCTATGTTATCTCTGTTCTATTGTGAATAAGATGCTGCCTGTTGTGATTTGAAAGTCATTGCCTTTTGATTTTATTCACAATTTACATTTTGTCTCAACTATTTCGGAATTAGGGTTGTACATATATATGAGTATATGCTCAGCAATTATGAAAACAAATGCTGGTTTGTTTGATTTTCTTTTGACTTGTACTGTACTTGACAAAGTTCAAAAATAGAAACAAGTTACAACTCTTCTAACTAGGAGGTACTTACACTCTCAGAAACAGGGGTACAGCAGGAGTCCATTTCTGTTCCCCAAGGTACATTCAGCACTTATGTACCCCCTAGGGCTAATTATAGGACCTCAAGGTACCTGTGTGAACTTTTTTAGGGTCTAAAAGGTACATTTATGTTCCAAAACGAATAAGAACCCACTTCTAAGGGTACAACAGCAGTACCTTGAGGGTACTGCCCCAATGAAAATTTCCACCCTGTTAGGTTCCACCCTGTAAGGTATGTAAACCTTACAGGGTGGAACATGCACCTAACACGCTGGAAAATCTATCACAAAATGTAAGGAAATGCTCATAAATACTGATATATAAATATTTAGTTGTTACTTATACTGTTCATCTACAACGTAATTTATCGATATGTGTAAAAGGTAAAACTTTATTATTATATTAAAGGTGCACTATGCAAATTTGTTTGACATCACTTCTGTTGACATTCGAAGTCAAACAAAACAGAGGTAGCTCACCCCTCTTTCCCATAGTTCCCTCCCTCCCATGCTTCAGTAACTGTCAACTCTTGTCCGTGATTGGCCGGAATGGTTTGTAATGTTATGGGGCACAGCCTGTGCCCGTTGTGTTTATTTGCAGTTTGTGCGGTCTCCAGAGCCCGGGTTTTTTTATAACAGTGAATTCAGCGGCAGGCAGCTAGCGGATCGTGGGGAGACGTTGGCGAATTGAGACAAAAATATAATCGCGCAGAAAATAAACAAACTTGCATAGAGCACCTTTAAGGTACAAGGCATTTACTTGGTTTTACCGCTGTCCTACCGCATAACAGCCATGATCCAATATCAACAGATCACACCCTCTTAAGTATATTTAAACAATAATTGATCATTATTATAAAATGTTGTTAACACAATTTGCATGATAATGTAATGTTAAATTGTATGTATTTGTTAGGAAATGGCTCCCCCACTTAATGCAGCTGAAATGCAGCGCCGCTACAGAGCGAAGCAAGATGCAGATCCAAAGAGAAGAGCACAAACAAATGCCCACAAACGCCTTCTCAGGCACTCAGGCGTGCACATACACACACACACATATACCCACAAACACCTTCTCAGGCATGCACACACACACACCCACAAACACCTTCTCAGGCACGCGCGCACACACACACACACACACACGCACACTATATGTACATGCACACATCCACAACACACATGCACATTCCTGGACACACAAAAAGATTAAATAAAATGAAATAAAGTTAAAAATACGATTGAATGAAATCAAATTAAATTCTGGCCCATAAAGAAAATTTGGTGAGGGCCACTTTTGTTTGCCGGTAGTGGCACTAATGTTTAGTACTATTAAGTAATTTTTTATTTTTAAAAAGTGTTTAATGTTTTGAATTTTCAATTAAAGTTAAATGTTTAGTGATTTAATAATAAAATTATTGTTGAAACTCACTGAGTTCTTGCTGGTCATTCCACTCTGTTAAGGTCCTTTCCACTCTGTTGGGCTCCTTTCCGCCATGTTGGTCACATTTTTTACCCAAATAACATAACAAGTATGTTAAATGTTATGCGTATTTTAATGTAAAATTTCTGAGTTGAAAGGGATCAGCAGCAGACATATGTAATTTTGTGCAAATTTCTGTTATTATTTATCATTTTGAGTAAATTGGGTGCAAAAAAAATGTGACAGTTTTAGAAAGTGAACGTAAGTTCTACTCAAAAATTCTTTTTTCAACATTATTCGAAGAAAAAACTTATATGATAGAATAAGGGACACATAAGGTGCAAGAAAAGCTAAGTATTGTTGAATATTTACATTATTTACACTTTGTAATACCTGTGTATATGTCCCTAACAGGGTGGAACTCTCTCGTGGTCCATGTCTGAATAATCCATCCATAATTATTATTATTTAGGTGCACAAGCTCTATCAATACAAGTTCCTGTAGGTTAAACATACCATTTACCACATTTAATGTTAAAAACGTGAAAAATTTATTCTTTTTTTTTTTTTTCCAAAAATTAGCACACTGAAAAGTCACCTATAGTGAAGAATGACCCACCAGTATTCTCTCCGTTTCCGTGTAAATACATGAGATAAGACGTTAACTTGTCCTTGTCAGCCAGCCAATTTTGGCTTTTGTTTTCTGGACATCGTGATTTCCCAAAACTGAATAAATACCGCACATAGCAACACAAAGCCGCTTAGCTAGCTCAATAATATTGTAACTAGAATATCCGCTGGAAAAAATCATTTTTTCATGGACTGATGGACTGATAACTATATCTCTGCCGACATCTCAGTCAGTTTTAAGCTAACGGGTGCCCTGACAACGACTCAGCAGATCTTTATCGAACGAACTTACATTAACGGTTATATTTAAATATAGGCAACGGCTTTCCAGTGTCGGCACCAGAACGAAAATCTGTCTTTAAATACACTCACCAGCAGATGTTTCATTTCAGCTGGCGGTGTGTCACTCCAATTTAACGTTAGCTCCGATTCATGTGGTCAAGCAGCAAAAGAAACAAAAGTAACCTGTAACATGAAAGCTGAACAGTTACATAATTTCAACCCCACCTTTCGGGGGCTTTCGCTAATTACTTTTTCAGGCCAGTAGCAATTTACCTCTGAAATAAAGACGACAGTTTTCACAGATGTGTTGATGTATTAAATGTTCATTTCAAGGTACAAATGCAAACAAATTGAAAAATTAATAAAATCAATGGCCTAGGCAACTAAGATAGGCGGAGTAATATTTTCAGTGATGAGGTATTTTTCATTTGAGCACAGGCTACCCGTACTGTCTTGCTCATTTGAGAACATTCTAAACGTCCAATTGACCAATCAGATTGCTCGGTCGGATCTGTATGTTGTATAATAGGTGTAAAAGAACCACTGCAATTTTTTTTTTTACACATTTATGTCAAAAATAGCCTGTTTTTTAACCTTAATTTGTATACTGCATGGACAAAAACCAATGAATCCAGTCAAAATTTAAGTAGTCAAGACCATACATTCTTCAAATAAAGCACACGTCTTAATTATCATGTTGAAAAACCTATTTATTTATCCACATTTCTGGAAAAATGAAATTGCACCATTTTTCGCACCCACACTCATATGGAAGTGGGGAACACTTCTTATTAAGGTGATTGCATATTATTAACGTATTCACGTACGCAAAACATTAAAACGAACGGTACATCGAAATTAAACGTTCAGGGGTACGTTTCCTAAAACCTTGGTTTGAACCAGGCTATGGAAGTTGTTGAAAGTTAGCAAAGAGCAACGCTTTTGTGAAACATAACCCAGCTCAGTAAATTGCAGTAGGGGAGAACGGGGTTGGTTGCCTCAAGTGTTGGTTGTCACACTCATTATAACTCGCCCACCAGAGGGCGCTGTCACACAATATTGGCAGTGAAATGATCAGAATTGGGAACAAAATTAATCTATATAGTCCTTACTGGAGTGCGGTGCTTGACCTTGAGGTGAGAGAGGATATGACTTTTTTTCACGTCAATTTGTAAATATTATTTCTTCACTATTTTTCTTCTGGGCTTTTACGCAATGGGTTTCAAACAAAGAAATTGTTACCATTAAAAAGTATGAAGGGAAAGTTATAGTTTTGGTTGTCATTTGCTAGCCAACTAGTTGCTAGCTTTGTTGCCTGCCAAAAATTCCAGTTGGGGTTGGTTGTCACATTTTGAGGGGGGTTGGTTGTCACAAGCTCCATCCTCATTGACACCTCAGTGAAGCAACAAATAGAACAGGAAAAAGCAGAGAGCACAAAAGAAGAAGAAATGTATATACCCAAAGGCAACAACATCAAGAAAGCAACAGAAGACAAAGAAGAAACATGAAAAGGAGTCTTCATCAGATGAAGAGGAATCTATGTTGTTTGCGTGAAACCATTCTCCAACAGCCATTCTAAGGAGGTCTGGGAGCAGTGTGTGATGTGCAAGCAGTGGGCACACGAGCTCTGCATATTTGGAGAGTGCAGACCCTTCATCTGTCATCACTGTGTTTCAGACAATGAATAGTTGACTTGTTCAGCCTATTTGAATTATTTTATGTTTTGTGATTTCTCAAGTGTTTTGATGTTGAGTTCAACAAAAACCTCAAAGATATGATGTTTCATGTGTCCTGTTATGTTCTTTCCTGTTTATAATGTTTGAATAAAAATTCACTTTTAAATTTAATTCTGAACGTTGCCATCATTTTTTTTTTTTTTTTTTCCAATTGAAATAATATGGGACAACCAAGTTGGAGAGACAATCATGATCTACTTACTTAAAGGGTGTATGTATTGCCGGTTCTGGGATTTTAACCTTAAGGAAACCCATGGACAAAAAGTCAGTTATCTGTTAAAATCACGTGAAGGAACCCATGGGTGTGCATAGATCTGGGTTCGCAGTATTCATGCCAAAAGATGCTGTTGCTGCATTGATTGACTTCCATCTCCTGGTATTACCAACGAACCTAAGATTCGGCAATAATGCTAAAACCCGGGGGCATATATTGAGTAATGCAGGCCTACACCTACGAGTCCGAGATGCAATCACCCGGAGGTCCACGCATGTTTTCGCTAGATTATAAATTCTAATTCTAATTTGGAGTCAGATTGAAACAAGAGTAAAAATTTGGAGTCAGATTGAAACGAGAGTTAATACAGTAACTGGTACGCTTCTTTAACAGTGATCGCAGATATGTCTGATGCCCCACCTCTTTCTGGTGTAATATTCTAATACTCACATTGAATTATTCATTGCAAGGCGGCAGATAAGATATATCCGTGATTACAGCATGGCTCCGTTTGCGAACAGAGAAAGTTTATTAATATTATTCTATTTGCCTCACAACAACCTAAGTACACGCATGGACCTTCGCTCCCAGGTTTTCCGTCGTTGGTTTAGCTGTGTGGGTTTTACATTATTTGCGTATTCACGTACGCAAAAGCATTAAGGCAAACTAATGTACATTTACAGTAACAGTTCAGGGTACAGTTCCTAAAAGCTTAGTTTGAACCAGACTGTGGAAGTTAAAAGAGCAACTAGCTACGCCTTTGGGAAACATATCCCAGCTCAATAAATTGCAGGACGGGAGCCCACATTCTGTTACAATCTTCCCGAGTTGCTTGGCTACAACAGCAACTAAAGACGATGTGTTATTCACTATCGGATTTTTTTAGAGTAGGCCACAGCAACGAATCAAGGGCACACAGTGAATTCCTTCATCAGCCATAGTAATATTTCCGTCATCGCTGGTGTGATTCACTTGTGAGTGGAGCCCGAAGTAAGACTCGTGGCTACATTCTATGGTTGGATTCATTACTCCAGGCTCTGAGCCCAAGAATTCCATTAGCCAATGAGGCCAGACCACACAAAAATCCCGCCCACTGAGACGCTTGTGACAGGATCGTAAGCAAAAATCATGCAGCGCAAACAAAGAGCTGGGAGCGTAACCGTAAATCTGATCATTGCGAAAGCAGCAGAGGGTGCTGTGAACGAAAGAACAATTAATCAAACAACTGAAAGACTAATGGTTTATTCCATTGTAAAATTAATTTGTTTACAACTTATAAGTTTTGTCTTTGAGGTAACTTTTGTTTCTTTAGTGAGTAATATTCTCTCTCAATTTTGAAATTTTTGTTTGAAATCCAAAAAGTTTTGTTTGATAGTTTTGACACAAATCTGATTCTATAGAAAGCTCTATGTAGGCCATAAGCTGCAACATGGGCTATTAAAATTGCGTATCTTTAGGTCTGTTTATTTGGCGTTCAGAGCCAAAAACGGAACCGAAGCCAAATTCATTTTATAAGTTAGCGGTCATCATTAGCCTTCGCAATTTTTTATTTTTTAATTTTAATTAATTAATTATTTTTTTCTTCTTTTTTCTTTTGCGGTTTAGCATCGGCAAAGTTAATTTTTGAATTTTCGGAATAGCGGTTATCACAGTGCACTGTTTATTAAATGTATGCGATTAAGTTGACCCTTTTGGCGCGGTTGGCGACTGGAGTCGACTCCCTGGTGGAGCGTGGTTGGCGACTGTAATAAAGTGTATGAAGATGTTTCGAATGATCTTATTTCATTTAAACAATGTAAACGATCATGAAACACATGCATTGCTTCCAACCTGAGTCTCTTACATACGCGTTGATTGAATATTTGCTGACATTTCAAGCCCTCAGTGAATAAATATTCAGCGCCGTAAATGACGTAAAAAAAAAAAAAAAAAACAGCGCAAAAATGGCAAAAGGGTTAAGAAAAAGGCTTAAATGGAATGTTGAAATATTTTTCAACATGTAATTTTGCTGTAACCTATTTACGTTTATTCGCAACATATTTTTGTTCTTTTTTTTTCTTTTCCTATTGTCTGTTTAAAGTTTTTTTTTTAACCTCATGACTAATGGCTAAAGTGACAATTCGGTGATGGAAATAATGAATCTTTCAAATGAACTGTTAAACTACCATTCCTGGAAAAACAAAAGAGGGGAAAAGTGGAAAAGCTGTTGTCATTGAGTGGAGTCCAGTGTAACCTATCTTTGGGTGGATGATCATTCCCTTTCAAATGGTTAAGTTGCACAATACCGCGTGCCTTGGTAACTCCTGTCAATTGGCTGGTCTAAATGTTGTGATTTCCACGCGCTGGCCCTGGGCTTGCCTTTTTGACTGTGAAGTATCTCATCCCATGCAAGTTGGCTTTCTGTGCCTTTGCTTGTACAACCTCAATTCCGAAATAGTGGGACAAAGTGTAAATTGTGAATAAAATCAAAACGCAATGACTTTCAAATCACACCAGCCAGTATTTTATTCACAATAGAACAGAGATAAAATGGCAAATGTTGAAACTGAGAAATTTCACAATTTTATCCACAAAATGAGCTCATTTCAAATTTAATGGCTGCTACAGGTCTCAAAAAAGTTGGGACAGGGGCCTGTTTACCATGGTGCAGCCTCCCCTCTTCTTTTTAACACAGAGGCATCTGGGCATTGAAGAGACAAGTTTCTTGAGTTTAGCCGTTGGAATTTGACCCCACTCTTGTTTAATACAGGTTTCCAGCTGCTGGAGAGTTTTGGGTCTCCTTTGATGGACTTTTTGTTTAATTATGCGCCAAACTTTCTCAATCGATGAAAGATCAGGACTGCAGGCAGGCCAGTTCAGCACACGGACTCTTCTACTACGAAGCTATGCTGTTGTAATAGCTGCAGTATGTGGTTTTGCATTGTCCCGCTGAAATACACAAGGCCTTCCCTGGAATAGATGTCATCTGGAGGGGAGCATATGTTGCTCTAAAACCTTTATATACCTTTCAGCATTCATGGTGCTTTTTAAAACATGCAAGTGTCCCACACCATATGCACTAATGCATCCCCATACCATCAGAGATGCTGGCTTTTGAACTGAACACTGATAACAGGAGGGGTGGTCTTTCTCCTCTTTAGCCCGGAGGACACGACGCCCATGATTTCCAACAAGAATGTCAAAATTGGACTTGTCTGACCACAGGACACTTTGCCCCTTTGCTACAGTCCATTTTAAACGAGCCTTGACCCACAGAACACGGCGGCGCTTCTGGATCATGCTCAGCGATGGCTTCCTTTTTGCATGATAGAGTTTTAGGTGGCATCTGTGGATGGCACGGCGGACTGTGTTTACAGACAGTGGTTTCTTGAAGTATCCCTGGGCGCATTTAGTAATGTCAATGACAGAATCATGCCAGTGAGTGATGCAACGGCGTCTGAGGGCCCGAAGATCACAGGCATCCAGTAAAGGTCTTCGGCCTTGTCCCTTACGCACAGAGATTTTTCCAGTTTCTCTGAATCTTTTGATGATGTTATGCTCTGTCGATGATGAGACCTTCAAAGCCTTTGCAATTTGACGTTGAGGAACATTGTTTTTAAAGTATTCCACAAATTTTTTACACAAGCCCTCACAGGTTGGAGAGCCTCTGGCCATCTTGACTTGTGAGAGACTCAGCCTCTCTAAGACATCCCTTTTATAACCAATCATGTTACACACCTGATGCCAGTTAACTTAATTACTTGCTAAATGTTCTTTCAGCTGATTCTCTTATATATTTATTACTTTTACAGCCCTTTTTTGCCTGTGTCCCAACTTTTTTGAGACCTGTTGCGGCCAGAAAATGTGAAATATGCTCATTTTGTGGATAAAAATGTAAAATGTCTCAGTTTCAACATTTGAAATATTATCTATGTCCTATTGTAAATAACATATTGGCTCATGTGATCTGAAAGTCATTGCATTTTGGTTTTATTCACAATTTACACTTTGTCCCAACTATTTCGGAATTGGGGTTGTAGCTTTATCCAATTAAAAGGGATAGACGTCTTTTGGGAAGAATCTTAACTTTAACTTTGGCTTAAGATCAGAATACAACATTCCTAACAAAGACTTTTTTAAATATTTACAAATTCAGAGTGCTGCTCATTCACTTATTAAAGTAAACAAATTGCATTTTGGTTTATCAGAGATAGAAGATATATTAATGTCCTCAAATACAGTAAAGGGGAAGATCAGTGAATTTCATGATACCCTCTCAAAAGGAACTAAGTCATCTTTCCAAATATTAATGAAGATATGGGAGAAGGATCTCGGGATGGTCTTTGAAGAAAATACCTGGTTAAATATTTGTGAAAGAACACATTTCCCATTCATTAGTAATAAAATTAAGGAAACCAATTTTAAATTTATCCATAAACTATATCTAACACCAACAAAAATGCACAAAATTTCAAAGGATATCTCGGCAAAATGCCCTAGATGTTAAAGGATGGATGGGACATTTGTGCACATTTTGGGAAGGTGATTTTTTTAAAAGGCTTCTGGAATTCAATTGATTCACACAATCAGTCTTGAAAACAAAATTTAAGCCCCAGTTTGTATTTGTTGAATGATACGTTGAATCTTCAGTTAGATAGGAAAAACTGCAGGATACTCATTATGATTACATATTTTGCTAAGAAATGTATAGGGGAGAATGGGGTAAGATGAGCCATTTTTTACATTTTGCATCATTGTGATGTGTCGGAAAGATTTTAGTGTGCAATCTTTACACCATATGAAAATGTTAAGTGTCCTGCCTCTTTTGAGACCAACAACTTTAAGTTAACTTATATGAGTAAAGAGATATACTCTCTCTCTCTCAAAAAAGTGGTCTTGTGGCTCAACTTACCCCATTAATGGGGTAAGATCAGCATATGTGTGGGTAAGATGAGCCAAAATAAGATCTCCGGTTAAACTCTTATTTTACTCAACCAATGACAGAATCCTTTGACAAACAGCATATTGAGCTGAAAACAGTCCTGACAGTGCAATGGTCAAGCTCAGGCATTAACAGATGGGTAGGCCTACAACAGTTTAAAGATAGAGTAATAAAGATGGGCCTATAACAAATGAAAGTGATTGAAAGTCTTTTGTAAAAGTATGTAACACCTAATAGCATTCAATATCATCACTAGCTCTCCATCCTTTTAGCACACTTAAAAAAAAAAAGCAGTCTGCAGACTAGGCCCAGTGAAATGAAAACAGGAGCAGCCAAGCCTCCATGAACTGAATCAGCCGGTCACCCAAACCAGTGGTTCTCAACGTCAGTCCTGGGGACCCCATGTGTGTGCTGGCTTTTGTTCCAACCGCAGTTGCAATCGTAGGATTTTAACAAGCTGCTAATTTGTCTTAATTATCTGCATTTTATGTTTAGAGCAGTTATTTGCCCTCTTAACCCACAACTTAACAGAAATATCTATTTGCCATCAACAATTTCAAAAATACCATTCGCACATTGCAGTATATTGGAAATAACAGCATAAAATGAGAGAAAACAATGTAACCAATCAAATTAATGATGTAGTTGGCTCCTAATTAGTGAAAACTACTTGGCTCATCATGACAAATGTAGTCCACAAACAAACCAGTTTTGTGTTATGTTGATCTGATTAAGTTCACCTGAAGCTTTTTGAAAGAACTTGAAACAGTTGTGTCCAGCAGCCTAATCTGGGGTTTATTGATTTCCTCAGTGTATAATTTGATCTGTTTGACATGTTATGTTACTTGACATTACTTGCAGTATTGCAATAAACACACTATCTTCAAGGGTGTTTTATTCTTCATTGCATGTATGGATGTTCCTATGTAACATTTGACTAAAGAGATATATTAACAACTCTGAACATGAAAAGCACCTAATTAAGACAGTCACAGCTTGTTAAAGTTCTACAATTGCAATTGTGGTAGGAACAAAAGCCAGCACACACATGGGGTCCCCAGGAGCGACGTTGAGAACCACTGACCCAAACAATAACAGAATATTGTGTAGAATTTTCAGGGGTGAGCTCCCTCTGGGCCTACTGTGTATCAATAAATTTAAACATAAACTAAGAATTTTAAATAGAAGCACAAATATATATATATATATATATATGTATGTATAAATAGAGTAAATGCCATTTTAGGCAATGTCGCAAATAGCACTTTTTTAAGGTCACAGAAGGCACAAGCCTTTGTAACTAAAACTGCAAAATACTTAAGAAAGGAATTGAAATCTTTTTGCACTTAAAAAAGTGCATTAGGCCTACTCAATGCTCCATTGCTCTAAATTACAAGGGAAGACCAACTGCTTCTCCCTTCGTGCTGTCCCTCCAACAGTGAATGGACGTGGCAGTTTTTTGACCACATTCGTTATTGGTACTGCCTCGTCCTTTTCAGTGAAGACAAATGTTGGCTTCTTGTTGGAGTCATGAGTGGAGCGTGTTCTCTTTAAGAACAAATCATTGTTGTGAAATATTACTTATGAAATTAAAAATTGAATGTGTTGTTGATATGGGGTAAGTTGAGCCACTGGCTCAACTTGCCCCTGCCCTGTTGGCTTATCCTACCCCATAGCCACCATCTTTTAAAAAAAGCTACTCACATCAAACTAGCCTAGCATTCATGATTTTGTTTAGCCCTCACATCATCGCTTGCATAAGCACCAATTGAGATGTAATGTCTTGAATTCTTGCTCTTTTGTTGTTTTCTTGAAATTACCTTAACTCTGGACATGAACGTAACTCACTTTGAGACCAAAAAATTATATTTTTGAGTATATTTCTCTGACCAGATTTGCCATGTGCTTTCCTTCTTCACAGGTTGTCAGGAATGCCTTCCTCTTCCTTTGAATGTGGTCACATAATTTATTATATTTCTGGTTTCCTAGAAACAAGGGGTGGTTCATCTTACCCCTATGCTCATCTTACCCCGTTCTCCCCTACTCTATTTTGGAAAGATGATGCGCCTCCAACCTTTAATGTTTTCATGAATCAAATTTCAATATTTTTACCATTAGAAAGATTAACTTTGAAAAAATATAACAGTGGGCACATTTTTCAAGAATTTTGGCTTCCATTGCTGTCAAGTTTGGAGAAATTTCACAGAGGGAATTAGCGATTAAATTAGTTTAACCGTAAATCTGTGCCTTATGTAACTTGAGTAGACCTTAACATAAAATGTACAATATGCGTTGGTATGAATACGTAGGCATGTAAGTATATGTGTAGCCTGTGTGCATAGGCCTATTTGGGGACGTGTATGTATATGTACATGTAGGGCCTATCTGTGTATGTATGAGCATGTATGTACATATATGTACATTTATATGTACACTACCAGTCAAAAGTTTTAGAACACCCCAATTTTTCCATTTTTTTTTTTAATTGAAATTCAAGCAGTTCAAGTCCAATGAATAGCTTGAAATGGTACAATGATAAGTGGTGAACCGTCAGAGGTAAAAAAAAAAAAAAAAAAGGCAGTTACCCAAAAGTGAAAAATAATACATTTCAGAATTATACAAAAAGGCCTTTTCAGGGAACAAGCATTTCTACAGCAATGGAGGTTGATCAAGCCCTGAAAGTTGGAGCTACCAATTCCTACAGGTGTCCCAACTTTTCTTGATTACTTCAACCCCCTCTGTCTGAGCCAAAATGGCTACCACAGCAATCTGCAGCACCATGCAGTACCCTCTGGTATGCGCCTAGTTAGTCAGGGTTTCATCCTACAGCGACATAATGACCCAAGCTCTGCCAGAACTACCTTAGGAAAAAAGAACAAGACGGTAAGCTTGAAAACATGGAGTGGCCAGCACAGTCTCCCGACTTAAACCCCCTCGAGCTGGTTTGGGATGAACTGGACAGAAGAGTGAAAGCAAAACGACCTACAAGTACCACACATTTATGAGAACTTCTGCAACAGAGTTGGGAAGAACTTTCTGGAGAATATTTGATTTCCGTTGTAGAAAGAATGCCACGAGTGTGTTCAGCTGTTATATCTGCCAAAGGTGGCTACTTTGATGAGTCAAAAGTTTAGAGTACATTTTGGTTTATAAATTGATTCCATCATTTTTTAACTTCATTTTTTTTTGTTCTATGCTTTCATTTCAGAGTACAATGAGACATTAAACTACATAATTTTCAATAAAAAACTTAAAAAACTGGGGAGTTCTAAAACATTTGACCGATAGTGTATGTGCATATATATGTCTGTGTGTGTGTGTATTCGATATCAAATCCTATATGAAGATAAGGGATTGATTGCAGTGGATAATTGTTGCTGCTTTTTATTTATTTATTTTTGTTTTCTCCCAGTGTGTTTGTATTGTTATCCCCCCTTTTTTTTGGGAAATATGGGGGAGGTAGGGATGTGGGTACACACACAAAAAAATCTGTACAGTCTTTCTGTCATGAATATTATATCAGGATGGATGTTGTTTTTGGCTGTCCTCTTTTGATGTATCATTGTGAAATAAAAAGATATTTGAAAAAAATTAAGAAGGATAAAAGGTCTTTAGGGAAGTGTCAGAAATTCTTCTTTTTGTCTGTGTTTAATTGGCAGGCCAGGATGAGTGCCAGTACCAGAGGCAGGGGAACAACAGACAAATTACTGCTTCAAAAATCTGATGTCAGGAGACAAGCTTTCGATCTACATTGCGTTATGTATGAGTATTTTGTGTACAGCACTGTATATCATTTGTTAATGGAGATTTGTTAGACACTATTTAAATGCCCATTATGACTGGTCAGCGATTTGTTTATTTTGGTTATCATTTAGCACCCTCTGGTGGTATGTCTGTAGAAAAACGTGATCTGATACAATAGCACTTCTTTGTGATGAAATAGACTAGTGCTTTCTAGAAGCTTCTGGCATCTTACTGCCTGGAGGGGGCCGGATCACCCAGGAATCCTGTAGATCTTTCCAGAATGTTGCTAGTCTATATAAATGCTGTGATTTTGGTCAGTAGAGGCAGAGTTTTTGTTTTGGCAACAGAGTTACATAGTGGCATTAGAGTGTTATTATAAGATTGCACAGTGGATTATTTGTAGAAGTTTTTTTTTTTATCAGTGAAGAATAAATTTGTTTAAGTTGTCATTGCTGGTTTTCTTTGTTGTGATTTTCAAGTCATAACAATAGACAAAGAACAAAAATGAATCGGACAAATTAATGCAAAACTAGGTTTCATGAACAAAATCAAAAAATATCAGACATTTTTTCCCATTTGTTTTTGATATGACTACACAGGGTAGGCAATTTGCAGAGCAATTTTATTTGGACAGGTGTGTGTGTGAGGAAATCGTTTCATAAATGCAGTGTGTCAAACTCACACTGATGAAGAGTAGGGACAATAATAAGGTGTGGGAGTGTGTCATTTTTACACAGAGCCCAGCAGATTAAAATCAGGGCATTTTCAACAAGTTCAGTGACTCCAAGTTCCTGAAAAAGCATTGACATCTGAACTTTGAACACTTGATTGAATAGTTAACAATTTTACAAAGGTTTAGCTTTAATGTTGTCGAGGTTTATATTTCAATATTTCTCATCATATTTATCAGTAAATCAATGACCGCATTATGTAAGCAACAGTAACACACACACATACAAGCAGTTCACAAATGCATGAGTAGTGCACACACACACACAACTACAGGCACATGCACACAGGCGCATGCATGCACACACACACACAAGCAGTTCACACACGCATGAGCAGCTCACACACACATAAGCAGTGGGCTTCTGTAGCTTAGATTAGTATCTATTCTGTTCAGTTGATTTGAAAACATAAATTAGGTGAGACATTTAAATGTATCTGATTCCTGTAGCTTTGATCAATATTTGTTCAGTAAAATCATTAGTAATTGGAGAGAGAGAGACAAAATCCTCAGAAGTTATCTTTATTCCAGCCTTGAATCATGCAATAATCCAAACCTGGTGAGTAGTCCTTGCACAACGAGTACTACCCCAGTGTTCCCACAGAGCCATATTCATGGAAAAACCCCATCAAACTTTGTTCCAGTCACATTACATGGGTTGTACATTGATTATCTCTTAAGTTTTTCTTTCCCCTACTGGTTAGCAGCTCTCTATGGGATTCTCTGGAAAATAGTGGTGGCGCACAGAAGTATTGGTCTCAAAAAAAGTCAGAAAATACACTAAAAAGGAGAGGAAAAATACATTCAAAGGAGTAGGATACATGATTTGATTGATTGATTAAGTTTTATTATTGTGTCATGCATAAACAATATGCCCAGCCCAAATGGGCTTAAAGACACCTTACAGAAAGACCAGACTCCTTACAGAAAAACCAGAACAAAAAATACACTCAATAATATAGTAGACTAGTTAAACAAACCATGCTGATGCTTTTTCCAGGCTTTTGCCACAAAAGAGGCCAACTTATAAATATTAAAAGTAAACAACCATTCCATCCTGTCATCATCATTGCTCCAGAATATAACAGGATTTTTCACGGACATTTCAATCATCAAAGGTAATCTTAGATCATCATAGAAAGGACAGTCCAAAAGAAAATGAGATTCATTCTCGACTTCACTTACATCACAGAGTTCACACCGTCTCTGCTCCTCAGGGATGTTTTTAAACCTGCCAACTTCGAGAGCCAGTGGGAGGATTCCTGTTCTTAACTGGGCAACCAGAGATCTCTGACTTCTTGTTAAATTAGCTTTAACATAAAATTCAGTACCATAATCATGCTTGATTTGAACATATGTCCTCAATTTAGGTTTCTCCAAGACATCGTTTAACCATTTATATTCAAATCTAGATAGTAACTTCTCCCAAATTATATTAACGCTGCATGATAAATTATTTCTTTAAACATAATGGCCCTCATTCATCAAACTTGCGTAGGATCTGGTGTAGATTCTGGTGTAAATATCAGCGTTCGCCAGGTGTCACGTCTGATTTACTAAAAGTGTGTACGTCGCTGATTTCGGTGTAGAACTGGCGTGGCGTTGATAAATCTGGCGGCTGGAACCATCGTAATTTACATGACACGCCCCAATAAATTCATGCTCCGGGAGGCATAGTCCTGCCCACTTTACGACATGGACTCTCGAAAGACGGCAAAGAAGAAAGAACCTCACTGAGGAGGAAATATAAATTATCACGTCGGAGGAGGAGAAAAACAGAATAATTTTATTTGGAAGCCTTAAGAGTGACATAAAGGGAGCCCAGAAAACTGCAGTTTGGAAAACTATTGCTGCTGCGGTAAACACCGTTGGGGTGGAAAACCGGAGTGCAGCAGAAGTTTGATTTAATTCATTAATAAATCGAAGCGACTATTCGCACTTACTTAAGTGCGTTCAATCACAAAAATTGATCGAAATTCGCGGTAGACGCACTTCTAAGTGTGGCCAAGGTGCACATTTCTCCATTGCCCACACTTATTTTAAGTGTGTCCAAAGCTAAACATTTTTTCTTGGCCAAACTTATTTTAAGCGGTAGCCTGCTTTCTATAAGCGGCAATGGAATGGTCATCAACTGGCGCACCTGTAAGTGTGGCCAAGAAAAAAATTCAGCATTGGCCACACGTGTAAGTGCGAACAACATCGGCCTTAATAAATTCAATTTATAGATCCATAATATTTCATGTTATATAGCCTACATAATTGACAATCCAAATGCTTTACATGTAGGTTAAAAAAGTGGTCCGATTTTAAGATCGCCACCAAAAAACGGGTTACGGCGCTCAGGCGCAGCAGCGCACAGAACGGTGGAGGGCAATCAGACTCGAACCTCCAGCAGTCACCGTTCGAGGATGGAGTGGCAGCAGGTTCTCCCTCTATCGTGGGAATACGAGGCGGTGCATGAGCACATGGATGAGTCCCCAACGCCTCGATCGGAGCTGCATGAGGGTAATTGTTAAAATACAGTCTGCAGAGATCACTCTTCGTCGTACTTTTACTAGTATTACTCCATGACATTTTATTGGGTGCCACACAAAACGAGCAGCCACTCGTCACTTTGCCGGAGGAGATCTTCTCTGTGCCGAAAGTTCCTCTCACGTCGGACATAAGCTTATTCCTCTCACAATAGAAGATCTGCCATTGTCGAAATGTGATCACGGTCAAAGTGTCCGTAGGCCTATATATACTGAGCAACGAAAGAAACGCAAGTTAGCTAGTTAGTTAATGTACTCTTATGGTTACTCAGTCAAAGTGACCGCAAAAAAAAAAAAAAATAAAATAAATAAATAAAATAAAAAAATTGATGAAACGAGTGTAAATGAGCACGCGCTAGTAATAAATTTGATCTTCTAAAATAATTACGCGCAAACTTATTTTCCAGTCTGCATTTAATTAACTAGCGTTTCTTTTCTTGTTTAGTATATATCTGACTGGATGAGCATCTGACATACCACACTGCATCTGCCAAGCCACGCATTGCGCTTAATCAAATTGATTTTAATTGTCAGCCGCCTGGCCTGACAAGCAGGTTGTCTCAAAATATAAGTTTAATTAATTTCTCAACACAGGTGTTTTATTTATTTATATATTTAGCCTATTTATTCATTTTACTAATAGCAACAACAGCATGACGTCCGCATCGCTGCATATGGTTTATTACTCATTTTGACAGCTGCACTCGTTCCTGCATGTTGTTCGCTGGTTTCAAATCTGCGTACACCTGGTCAGACCTGGCGTGAGATTTTTGCGGACCGTTCGCTCACGTTCAGATTCATAAATGCCGATCCTTGCGGAAGATATGGCGTACACCCATTTTTTTGGTGTACGCACGTTTGATAAATGAGGGCCATTGTAACTCAGCTTCACCAAAAACAGCATAAAGCTCTGCGGCCCATGAAGAATTCTTAAATCTAGTCCAAAGAAAATTTTTCTTATTGATTCTATTATCAGGCATATTAATAAACCGATTCCATAATCTAATCATGTCACATTTCCTCCTGATTGAACCAGGAATCCAACCCATATCACCCACAGCAGCCAGGATGGGAGCAAATTTATGAATACCCAGATAACAACGAATAGCTCTGTTTTGTATAGCATCTGAAACTGAGCTTTACTTAAATCCCCAAACACCAGCAGCATAATTACAAATAGCATTAACACAGGCATCATATAGCTGAGTGTAAGTGGGGTATCCCAATTCTTTGCACACCTTTACTTTGTTAACAATAGACCACAGGGCTCTGCTAGCTGAACCAGCTAGAAGCTTGATTCCAATTTCATAAGTCATAAACTCATCAAGAGGAAATCCTAAATATTTATAGTCCAATGTGTATTCTAAATTCATATTTCCAAATCTCAATTCTCTCCTACTCCTCGGAATACTCTTTTTTTCTGAAATGAATGATTTGAGTTTTACTTTGATTTACTGATAAGCGCCATTTTTACCACCAGTTCTTTAAAATGTTTAACACATCTGCAAATCTTCCTCTGATTCAGCCAGCAGAGCAATATCATCCGCATACATCAATATACTCACAGTCAATTCTTCCAAATGTATACCTAACTTAGCATTCTTGATTTCAAGCGCCAGGTCATTAATATAAAGAGACAAAAGACTTGGGGACAAGACATCACCTTGTTTGACACCAAAGGGTGTTTTAAACCAGTCAGTCCTTTCATCATTCACTTGGATACAAGCAGCAGAGAAGCTATATAAGGATTTTAGATCTTGGTAGAATTTGCCATCCACCCGAGCTTGTGAAAGTTTTAAAGAAATCAAATCTCTATCAACCCAGTCAAAAGCTTTTTGAAAATCAATTTATACACTGTACTAAGAAGGCTGATTCCCCTGTAGTTAAGTGGTACTCTAGGATTATTCTTGGGTGATTTTTGAATAGGTATAATTGATTTACACCATAAGGAAGGAATAATACTATAATTAGAACTGAAATAAGCAGTGGAGTATTTTTAAGAGGGGTGGTGATTTTAACACTTCATCTGGGATTTCTTCCACACCTACAGCTTTCTTAAGCTTTGACCTATCTATAGCTGTGCTTACCTCCTCCAGGGTAATATCATGATTCAAAATTAAATTAGATGAATAATTTTCTTGAATCATCTTACTCTCCATATCGTCTTTTAGTTCAAGTGCATCACCAAGAAAAGAATCATCAAAATGTGGTGGAATATGACTGCCTGAGTAGAGGCCGGCAAAATCCTGCTCCCACTTTTTAATTACAAGGTCCTTCCTACATTCCAGCACATCATTATTTAAAACAACTTCCATAGGTATTTTCTGCTTTCTGCTTGGCCCCAGTTTGTCAATTTCCCTCCAAAATTGTTGTGGATTATTAGTTTGTAAATAATCTAATCTCATTGACTGCCCTCTCCAAAATTTCTTTTTATAAAATCTTAATTTTTTATCAAACATACATTGAGCTTGTCTATAGTTTTCTCAGCTGTTGTTTATTTGAAAGATCACTGCAGCAAAGAAAATTCTTTTCAGCTCTTTTACGCTCATTCCACAGTTACAAGTAGATACATGAATGATTAAACTGATTGTGTTTTCAGTTATAACTCTATTTACGGACAACGGGACCTCAAAAATACAAAAACATCTGGTCAGGAAAACGCAACAATATCACAACTTTATTTCCAGTTCAGTTCAGCTCACAGACACATATTGTTTCTTGAGTGACATAAATCATCAGCTGAAGCCAAGAACGATTGGACACCAAAATGTTACCAACAGGAAAACACCGAAGTAATATAGGGGTCTACAAACAGATAAATTACTTTTAAGTATCACTCAGCAAAACCAGAGTGGGGAAATGAAAATGCATATATTCTGACACCACCTCTCACTAAAAGACAGAAGTGCAATGGTTAAATGACAGTCAAAGAATAAAAACTTACATCGAGTCAATTGGTATAAAACTTGGCTTGAGTCATGATATTTAATGACATGCTAACATTTTATACTGGCAAATGTTAACCTACATACTAAATACGGAGCTGCTTGAGGGTTTGTGATTGTATTTAGCTTGTTAATATCATCTTATGACCACACAAATCATTTTGTTTAAAATGTATGTGCCCTTGATGTACACTCACTTGTGGTTTCATATAACAAAAACTAGTTCTGCTTCAACAAAAAAATATTGATAAAACAAAGTCCAGAATGCTTAAGAGGTTAACATACTTTGAATCAGAAGAGTATCTGCTATGGCTATATTCAAGAAATTATATTAAAAGAAAACTACGCAAAGCGAGACGTTATGATGAGCAGCTTAGCCTGTCTAACCCACGGCATATTGCTTTACTTCAGCTTCTAAAATTTGCTTCATCCTTCAATCAGATTATAAAAAACAGGAATTTGTGATTCAAATACTGAGGATCACATTTTCAAAAAAATTCAAATATTTCTGTTTATGGAATCTACTGCTGGGTTAATCTTTGGTGGAACCAACTGACTTTGTGAAGCTTGCCATGAACCACCTTTCCAACAAACGAAAAAAAGCACTTAAAGCATGTCTAAGTAAAGATGAATTCTCAGCTTCCTCTCTTGCTTTCATTCCATAGCTGTCCAGCACAGTAGATATGTTCCCTTCCAGTTCCTCCTCACAGCTTTTCTTTGCTCTCTCTATCATTTTTCTTTCCTCTCCTTTTCTCTTTCCTCATTCCTCCTCTGTTCCTCCCTTTTCTTTTCCTCCTTTCTTTCTTTCATCTCCCTCTCTCTCGAGCTCGAATTTCTCATTTATTTTCTTAATCCGTTTTTTCATTTTTTCCTCAATTTCCTTCTTCAGTTCCTCCTTTTCTTTGATTATCTGCTCTTCTCTCTCCCTCATAATGCGTTCTTTCTCCTGTTCGAGAATCTTCTCGGCCTCTTGGAACATCTCGGTGGTGTAGTGGCTTCCTCCGTTCCTCGCGACTATAATTCTTATTTTCTTTAGTAGCTCCGTGACCTGAGAGGGATCCTTTCGCTTATTATTGAAGACATGGTACTGGCCATTACATCTGCCCACGAGCTCCTTCAGCTCTGGGCTCTCCATCACAAACTCATTGATAGCGTTTTCATCATCATCAAGACTGTCCCCACCAGTAAAGAGAACCATGCTGTATTTGTCTGCAGCCGGGCCAAAGATTTCTTGAATGTTTTGCACAGTATTCATTTCCTCTTCAGTGTATCTGTCCAGCCTGATGACCACGAGGAGCACATGGGGTCCAGAAGAAGCATAAGAGATGCACTGGTTTACACCTTGAAATGTTTTTTCCTTACCATACCTGGTGTCAAACAGGCCTGGGGTGTCAATAACAGCAACTTTCTGCCCATCCACCACACCTCTGCTTTTGCTACACTTTTCAGTCAGAGAGACTGGACTTAACCTTGATGTAAAGCTCTTTTCTCCAAGAATGGTGTTTCCAGAGGCACTTTTCCCAGCTCCAGTCTTTCCCACCAACACAATTCTCAGCTCTGCATCATTAGTTATTTTATGCCCTGTGTAGAAGAATGGAAAAAAAAAAACTCAATAAGAATCTATGACTGGTTGCAGAGGCATTGTGCAACATATACAAGTACTGTGAAAAAAAATATTTGCCCCCTGTCATTACTGACGAGACGAAAGTTGAACTTTTTGGAAGGTGTGCCACCCGTTACATCTGGTGCGAAACCAACACAGCATTTCATAAAAAAAATAAAAAATAAAAAAAAAATCATACCAACAGTCAAACATGATGGTGGTAGTGTGATGGTCTGGGGCTGCTTTGCTGCTTCGGGACCTGGACGACTTGCCATAATTAATGGAACCATGAATTCTGCTCTTTACCAGAAAATCCTGAAGGAGAATGTCCAACCATCAGTTCATGACCTCAAGCTCAAGCGCACTTGAGTTATGCAGCAGGACAATGATCACACCAAGAACACAAGATGTCCACCTCTGAATGGCTTAAAAAAAAAAACCAAAATGAAGGATTTGGAGTGGCCTAGTCAAAGACCGGACTTAAATCTAATTAAGATGCTGTGGCATGACCTTAAACAGACCGACCGTTCATGCTCGAAAAGCCTCCAATGTGGCTGAATTAAGACAATGCTGCAAAGAAGAGTGGGCTAAAATTCCTCCACACCGATGTGAAAGACTCATCGCCAGTTATCGCAAAGGGTTGATTACAGTTGTCGCTGAGGGTGGCACAACCAGTTATGAGGTTTAGGGCGCCATTACTTTTTCACATAGGACCAGGTAGATTTGGATAGCCTTTTCGCTCAATAAATGAAATCATCGTTTAAAAACTGCATTTACTCGGGTAATCTTTGTCTGATATTAAAATTTGTTTGATGAACTGTAAAACATTTGAGTGCGAAAAATATGCAAAAAAATAAGAAATCAGGAAGGTGGCAAATCCTTTTTCACGGCACTGTATTTATATATTTTGTATTTTATTTTCCTTTCTATTTCTCATAATTCAATTCTCTTGTGAATTTTAAGCAACTGCAACTAACACAATTTTCCTTTGGGGATCAATATCGTAGCTCTGATTCTAATTCTGACTAAATACAGGAATCACAGTATGGGGAGCGCCGCTTTCAAATAGGTGCAAGTCATTCGTTTTTAGTAGGGCCTATTTATGTTGTTGTTGCCTGCATGTACCTGCATTATTGTCATGAATTCTTTGTTAATTTCAGTCAAACTAATCCAAGTGGAGAGTCGTAAACCAGCCTGTAACCACCTTCCAATTTGTATCGTAGTCTATGCACAGCACCTCAGCAATGATGCATGTTTTTCCTGTCCTCTACCGACATATCTTGTCTTGCTTTTCGTATTGGTGAGCTTTCTGCAGTAATTTTTAGTTTTCACCTGCACAACATCACTGTTACCAGACTGGTTGACAGTCGCTCAGTATGATCAGAAATGAAATACATGTATGCTGGTGGGGAGCTCAGTAGTGAGGACACAGCTGATGTGTGTGGACTGCATAGATGCAGTTTAAAGAGGGGTGGCTGAGAGTCCCAAGTCTCTGAAAATGATGAGGGAGCTCTCTCTCCGCCTAATGTCGTCATTTCAGATTTACCACACAGCTGCTGCAGAGTTCTAGAATGCACATGAATAAATGGCAATCCAGTTACTGCTCTTTTCAAGAACATCTGATCGATAGGATGTGATCAGTGGGCATACGTACACAGACTGAAGGTGACAGATTGAAGAAACTGCAACAGTCAAATGGAACTTGTGGCTACGAGTTCTTGTGAATGTCTGACATCTTATGTAAGGAATCGATGAGGAATTGTGCAAACGCTGTATATGTGTATGTGCGATTAGATAAAATGAAATGAACTACCTTCGTCTCAGCTTATTGTTTTGCTTGTACTGTCTCGCCTTGCATGCATGCAGTTGTAGCTGTACTGTTATATACCATTGACTGTATAGTTATATACCCACTTTTCTGGAAGAAACTTTGCTCTAAGCTCCTGATAACCATTTCTTCCAAAACGAAACAATTCCGACAGCAAGCTACTAAATGAGCTCATAACAGAAACACGCAAACGGTCTAAGCGTTGCTTGTGTGGAGCTTGCAAATCGATAACTTGTACTGGGAAAAATTCTGAATCCAGTTTCCACTTTTTCAGCTTGTAATTAGCCAGAACAATTTTTAAATGCATTCGTGACCGTGGACTGTTCGTGACGCAGACTCCTATTGAGGCATTGCGCTGATAAGCATATGATGACGAAACTACCATCTTGATTGCTAACCAAAGTAAGCATACCAGTCAGAATTGCTGCATGTAAGTTAACCATGAGCACTTGCAGTAACGCAACACATGAACAAACATGCGGTAGTAAACAGGTGCTCCTAACAACCACAGAGACGAATGTTGCCGGGAAATAAAGGTTTCTACAGACACTAAGTTTCGTTACTGTGAACAATCGACTGTCAACTGATGGCTGGCACGGGAACATGAAAATCGGCGATGCGATGGTTGTTCCGGACAGCTTGATTCTTTATTTTTCAGAATAGCGATACATTCGGAGCGGAGGAAATATGAAAAAATGAAGATCACTAGCCTTTCAGGAGGCGGCAGGCGGAATGAAAATAAAAATAATATTTTTTTTTTTCCATTTTTGGGATTTTTCTGAGTGGCGGGCCGGAGGACATGCAAAAAATAACATTTTAATTTTTTTCTGTTTCGGGCAATTTCCATGGCGGCGGGCCCCAGGACCAAGGAATAAAAAAAGTCTGGCCTAACCCACCCATGGACCACCATCAAACTGATGAGGAAAACGCCAGTGAAACGCCAGATCTGCCCCTAGTAGTCCACTAGTCTCTTGCTTTGCGGGAGGTCTCAACTTTTAAGGTTATATAATGCTATTTTAACAATTTTGATTGAGTCATGCTTCATTGTTCGGGCTAATGGTTTAAAACTAAAAATAACGTGGGATGCTGACAGTTTGTGAAGCCATGGATGAACAAGAGTTAACACTTATCAACATATACACTTGTTAATATGCATGATCAAATGATTAGGTCCACTTCAATGTCTGGTATGAAATTGCCAAACAAGCCACCAATCAACGAATTGCGTGATCGCAAAAGGTTTCTTTGTTCTGTTGGACAAAGTGAGGTAAAAAAAAAAAAAAAAAAGTTTTGACCTCTGAACTTTGAACTGCTGATTGAAAAGTTAATAACTTAGACAAAGGTTTAGGGTATACATCACATCTTTATTTCAAGTTCAGTTTAGGCCACAGACATATATTGTTTCTTGAGTGACATAAATCATCTACAGAAGCCAAGAATAATTTGGTGGCAAACTGTGACCATGAGGAAAACAAACAAATATTGAAGGGGTCTACAGATGGATACAATACTTTCAACTATAACTAACCAAAACCAGAGTGAGAAAATGAAAATGCAAATATTGTAAATGTGACACCACCTCTCAGTAAAAGACAGAAGTGTAATAGTTAAATGGTAGTGAAATAATAAAAACTAAAACAGTCAATTAGTATAAAACCTGGCTTGAGTTATGATATCTAATGGTATGTTAATGTTTATGATATGCTAACATTTTAAACAAGCAAAAGCTAATCTCCACAATATATAGAGCTGCTTGAAAGATTGTGATTGGATGTAGTTTATTAATATTGTATTTGACTACACAAATGATTTCATTAAAAAAGCATATACAACTGATGTACACACACGTGTGATTTCATACAAAAAATTCTGGCTCTGATTAAATCAAGAAATGATGGTAAAATAAAACAAAAGTCCAGAATGCTTAAGAGGTTCACATACTTTCAAGCAGAAGTGTATCTGCTAGGGCTATATCAAAGAAATCATATTAAAAGAAAACTAGGCAATATGAGATTACAAACAGCATATTGCTCTACTCCAACTCATAAAATTTGCTTCATTCTTTACCCAGATTATGAAACAAATGGAAATTGTGATTCGAATTCTGTGGATCGCATGTTTTTAAAATTTCATGTATTTCTGTGTATGGGAGCTTCTGCTGGGTTCATTTGCGGTTAACCCACCTGAATTTGGAATCACTCATCAGAACCAGCTAAAAAGTTTCTTTCCCAGCCCTGCAATGCCTCCACACACATTAGCAACTCCTTTAGCCACCCTGTTTACACAATCAACAACTGGATTTGAATCCTCAGCTTCCTCTCTCGCCTTCATTGCATAGCTGTTCATTTTCCTTTGCATTTCCTCCATATGCCTTTTGTTTATTTCCTTCCTCTCTCTCTCTTTCTCTGCTTCTCTCTTTTCCCTTTCCCACCTCTCCTCCCTCTCCCTTTCTTTTTCCTCTTTCATCCACTGTCTTTCGCTCCTCTCTCTCTCTCTCCTCATCCTTTCTAGTTCCTCATTCATCTTCCTTTCCCTCTCTTCCAGCTCCCTTTTCTCTCTCTTCATCCTTTCTACTTCTTCACTCCTCTGCATGTCCATCTTCCTCTTTCGCTGACTCACTCGCCTCACACATTCTACTTCCTCTTTCATCTTCTGTATGTCCCTCTTCAACAGTTCCTCTTTCTCTCTCCTCTCCCTTTCTATTTCCTCTTTTATCTTCTGTATTTCCCTCTCTACCTTCTCTCTCTCTTTCCTCTTTCTTTCTCTTTCCTTTTTCCTCCTCTGCACCTCCCTTTTCTTCTCCTCCTCTCTTTCTCTCTTCTCCCTCTCTCTCTCAAGCTGGTGTTTCTCATTAATTTTCTCAATCTCTTTTTGCATTTTTTCCTCAATTTCCTTCTTCAGTTCCTCCTTTTCTTTGATGATTTGTTCTTCTCTCTCCTTCAAGATGCGTTCTTTCGCCTGTTCGATAATTGCCTCGGCCTCTTTGAACATATCGTTGGTGTAGTGGCTTCCTCCATTTTTCAGGACTATACTTTTGATCTTGTTCAGCAGCTCAGTGACCTGAGAGCGATCCTGCAACTATTATTGAAGACGTGGTACTGGCCATTACACCTGCCCACGAGCTCCTCCAGGTCTGGGCTCTCCATCACAAACTCATCGATAGGCTTTTCATCATCGTCAAGACTGTCCCCGCCAGTAAAGAAAACCATGCTGTATTTGTCTGCAGCCGGGCCAAAGATTTCTTGAATTTTTTGCACCGTCTTCATTTCCTCTTCAGTGTATCTGCCCAGCCTGATGATCACGAGGAACACATGGGGTCCTGGAGAGGCATAAGAGATGCACTGGCTTACATCTTTAAATGTTTTTTCCTTACCAAACCTGGTGTCAAACAGGCCTGGGGTGTCAATAACAGCAACCTTCTGCCCATCCACCAAACCTTTCCTTTTCTTACAATTAACAGTCAGAGAGATTGCACTAAACTTTGACATGAAACCCTTTTCTCCAAGAATGGTGTTTCCAGTAGCACTTTTCCCAGCTCCAGTCTTTCCCACCAACACAATTCTCAGCTCTTCATCATTTGTTATTTTATTCCCTGTATAGAAGAATGAAAAAAAAAAAAAACTCAATAAGAATCCATGACTGATTGCAGAGGTATTGCACAACATATACAAGTGCTGTGAAAAAAAGTATTTGCCCCCTGTCATCACTGACGAGACAAAAGTTGAACTTTTTGAAAGGTGTGCCTCCCGTTACATCTGGTGTGAAACCAACACAGCATTTCATAAAAAGAACATCCTACCATCAGTCAAACATGGTGGAGGTAGTGTGCTAGTCTGGGGCTGCTTTGCTGCTTCAGGACCTGGACAACTTGCCGTAATTAACTCATTTGGCGCCATTGACGTTGATCTTTTCGTGTTTGGTGGAAACGCAGCATTATAATGCAGAGCCGCAAAAAGAATAGTTTGGATTGCAAAACAAGGTTCTGTAAAACTCGCGGAAGCGTGACTACGAGGGTATACCACAGGAGCAACACGATTGCAGTTTGGGAAAGGAAAGAAAGGGCCCAAGGACATTCGTAGGTTATCGGCCGCACCTCATAGGTTAATCGGAATATGCACAGCCAGGGGAGCTGAGGGACAAATTGTGCGCTAAAGCCCAGATAGCTAAATCAGATTTCCAGATGCTTGACCACCACTTCTGGCCCACTGTCAGACCACCATGCATCATATTTTTACCTTGCCTGAATATTAAGAAAAAAAACATTTGTTATTAAAATGAATGAAGAAGTATAAATAAATGATTTTAAAGGTGTTTTGATCAAAATTGGCAAAACTGCAGGCTTTTTGTTGGTAACCCACCCATGGACCACCCTCAAACTGATGAGGAAAACGCCAGCGAAATGCCAGATCTGCCCCCAGTAGTCCACTAGTCTCTTGCTTTGCGGGAGGTCTCAACTTTTAAGGTTATATAATGCTATTTTAACAATTTTGATTGAGTCATTCTACATTGTTTGGGCTAATGGTTTAAAACTCTAAAAATAATGTGGGATGCTGACAGTTTGTGAAGCCATGGATGAACAAGAGTTAACACTAATCAACCTATACACTTGTTAATATGCATGATCAAATTATTAGGTCCACTTCATTGTCTGGAATGAAATTGCCGAACAAACCATCAATACAACTTGCATTCTCCACAATATGTTTGAAGTTAATACCTATTGATACCAGACTACTGTAATGTTACAAATTATGTGAGGAGACTCTGGTTCTTTATTTATACTAACTGCATCCAGAAAACAGTCATTTGCAACTTAGTTTTCCCTTACAGTCAACTATTAGTATTACCATGAAAAATATAATTTTAACAAAGTACGAATGAGAATAAATGGGGTTTTGAGAAATCGTTTAAAAAACCGCTCCACTGTAAAATAAGTGCTTGAGAGACCCCAAATTCGATCAGGCCTACCAAATATAATGGATCTTTCGTCTATGCATCGGCAACACACCTGCATATTAATGAACATAATCGATAGGCCTACCAAAGAAAACGGCCAGGCTGTAACTGTCAGATGTCTACATTTTTCTAATTACCAGCAACACAAAATCTAAAACACGCCACATTCAAGCAAAACTTCGCAGAACAACACTTTGGAGTCGATCCATTTTCAGCAGAACCATTTTCGATTGTGTGTTGCTGTTTCTTTGAAAAAGGTAGACATCTGACAAACTTTTCAGACAGCTTGGCCGTTTACTTTGGTAGACCTATCCATTATGTTCATTAATATGCACGTGTGTTGCCGATGCATAGACTAAAGATCCATTATATTTCTAAAATTTGTTATGACTTAAAAATCACAACAAAGAAAACCAGCAATGACAACTAAAACAAATTTATTCTTCACTGATAAAAAACAAGCCCTCCACAAATAATCCACTGTTCAATCCTCTAATAACACTCTAATGCCACCATGTAACTCTTTTGCCAAAACAAAAACTCTGCCCTGCTCCGCTCTGGTGACCAAAATCGCAGCATTTATATAGACTAGCAACATTCTGGAAAGATCTACAGGATTCCTGGGTAATCCCGCCCCCTCCAGGCAGGAAGATGCTAGAAGCTTCTAGAAAGCACTAGTCTATTACAAAGAAGTGATATTACATCAGATGTTTTGCTACAGACACACCACCAGAGGGTGCTGAAGAACAAAATAAATAGCTGACCAGCAAGGCAGCAAAAACAGCATGTAACAAATCTCTATTTACAAATGATATACAGTGCTTTACATAAAATACTCATACATAACAAATGCGTCTATTGGTATTCCCTTGCTGACAGGGAAAACTAATAAGCAAATCACTTAGCTAATGCGTCACCACTGTTTCACTAGGCAAGCAGGGGCTAATCACAGTTAGCTATATTGATTGGAGATCACAAGTGCCTTCTTCTTCAAGTTAAACAAACGAGGTGTAATGAATGCACTTTGCTGCCATCTACTGTTCAATTCTAGATCGTAATTACGTACTCATAATTAAATAATTTTATGGAGACCAGTTCGATGTACACTACCGGCCAAAAGTTTTAGGACACCCTAATTTTTCCAGTTTTTTTATTGAAAATTATGCAGTTCCAGTCCAACGAATAGTTTGTGTTGAAGATAATATTTCAATATTTCTCATCATATTCATCGGTAGATCAATTGCCATGTTGAATAACCATAATATTCATCGGTAGATCAATTGCCATGTTGAATAACCATAATCAATAATCATAATCAGTATCCATATTATGTATGCAGCAGTAACACAGACACACACACACACGCGCACACACATACGCACACACATACACATACAAGCAGTTCGCACACACATGAGCAGTGCAAACGCACACGTACACATGTACACACACACACACACACACACACACACATGCAAGCAGTTCACACACAGACACACACACATACAAGCAATTCAATTCACACATGCACGAGCAGCTCACACACACATAAGCAGCACACTTCTGTAGCTTTGATTAGTAAGCAGGCTTCTGTTTAGTTGATTCAAAAAACATAATCAGGTGATGCATTTGATTTCTGTAGCTTTGATCAATATTTGTTCAGTAAAATCATTAGTTTTTACTGAAAAAAACATAATCAATTGAATCATTTATGTATCCACTTGTATCCTATTCCTTTGGCTGTGTTTTTCCACTCTTGACTGTAGTTTTCCAGTCCATTTTAGTATACATTCCTTTTATTTTTTTAAAAACCTATACTTCTGTATTCCACCATGGTTTAACAAAACAAAGTTGGAGAGTAAAAAAATGTTAAAGATAAGATGGTTACAACTCATGAAATGTGATTGGAGCAAAGTTTGTTAGAGATAAGATGGTTACAACCCATGTATTTTGATTGGAGCAAAGTTTGTTGAGTTTTTCCCATAAATATTGCTCTGTAAAGAATGCCGAGCCAGCACTGCCTGGCCAGGGACTGCTCACTGTGGGAATAAAGATGGCTTCTGAAGATTTTGTCTCCCTCCAATTATTCACGAACAAGGTGACCTCAAAAATATGTAAACATCCAGTCGGGAAACCACAACACATGCACTATTGCGATCACCATTTACAGGAAAATGCAGCAGTTCTTTTAAACTGCCTCCTCTGTCAGCTGAAAGTGAAACTGCACAGTGGAAACCCGTCCAGACCGGCACACACTGGTTTGAAGATTTCTAAGATGATGAAAATACACCTTTATCTTAAAGTCTGGGTGAAACCAAATTATATGTGTTCTGAGTCTGTTACACTACAGAGAGATTTGTTTTCAAACATCAGCTGAGTAAAAATTGCTAAGTATTTACAACCCCAATTCCGAAATAGTTGGGAAGAAGTGTAAATTGTGAATAAAATCAAAATGAAATGACTTTTAGATCACATGAGCCAATACGTTATTTACAATAGAACATAGATAACATTTCAAATGTTGAAACTGAGACATTTTACATATTTATCCATAAAATGAGCTCATTTCAAATTTTCTGGCTGCAACAGGACTCAAAAAAGTTGGGACACAGGCAAAAAAGGGCTGAAAAAGCAATTAATACATAAGAGAATCAGCTGAAAGAACATTTAGCAAGTAAGGTAATTGGCATCAGGTGTGTGACATGATTGGCTATAAAAGGGGTGTCTTAGAGAGGCTGAGTCTCTCAGAAGTAAAGATGACCAAAGGCTCTCCAACCTGTGAAGGTTTGCGTAAAAAATTGTGGAATACTTTTAAAACAATGTTCCTTAACGTCAAATTGCAAAGGCTTTGAAGGTCTCATCATCGACAGTGCATAACATCATCAAAAGATTCAGAGAAACTGGAATAATCTCTGTGCGTGAGGGACAAGGCCGAAGACCTTTACTGGATGCCCGTGATCATCAGGCCCCCAGACGCCACTGCATCACTCACCGGCATGATTCTGTGATTGACATTACTAAATGGGCCCAGGAATACTTAAAGAAACTACTGTCTGTGAACAAAGTTTGCCGTGCCATCCACAGATGCCACCTAAAACTCTATCATGCAAAAAGGAAGCCATTGTTGAGCATGATTCAGAAACGCTGCCATGTTCTGTGGGCCAAGGCTCATTTAAAAAGGACTGTAGCAAACTGGCAAAGTGTCCTGTGGTCAGACGAGTCCAAATTTGACATTCTTGTTGGAAATCATGGGCGTTTTGTCCTCCGGGCTAAAGAGGAGAAAGACCACCCCTCCTGTTATCAGCATTCAGTTCAAAAGCCAGCATCTCTGATGGTATGGGGATGCATTAGCGAATATGGTGTGGGACACTTGCATGTTTTAAAAAGCACCATGAATGCTGAAAGGTATATAAAGGTTTTAGAGCAACAGATGCTCCCCTCCAGATGACATCTATTCCAAGGAAGGCCTTGTGTATTTCAGCAGGACAATGCAAAACAATGCCTGGATACATTGCCAAAAGTATTGAGTACAAATCCAAGGAGATGATACTTCTCTTGTACAACACTTTCGTCAGACCACATCTGGAGTATTGTGTACAGTTCTGGGGACCATACTTTAAGAAGGACATAGAGGCTCTAGAAAAAGTTCAGAGAAGAGCAACTAAGCTGATTCCGGGTATAAAAGATGAAAGCTATTAGAACAGGCTGAAGATCCTGAATCTCTTTAGTCTTCGGAAAAGGAGACTCGGGGTGATCTGATTGAGGTCTTTAAACATGTTAAAGGGATTAACAAAGTGAATTATATAGGATTCCTTCGGCCAAGTTCTGTTAGTAGAACTCGGGGTCATAAATGGAAGTTGACCAAGGGTAAATTTAGCACTGATATTATGAAATATTTTTTCACCCAAAGAGTAATTTCAATGTGGAACAGCTTGCCTGACCATATTGTTGAGGCAGAAACCTTGGGAACTTTCAAGAGCAGGCTTGACTTAAAGTTAGATACCATTGAGTCATTGAGTATCTGAAGTGATATATTCACAATAGTTAAAAGAAACTGGCGAGCCTAGTTGGGCTGAACGGCCTGTTCTCGCCACTCATGTGATGTTATGTTATGTTATATTATGTTATGTTAAAACCACACACTGCAGCTATTACAACAGCATGGCTTCGTAATAGAAGGGTCCGTGTGCTGAACTGGCCTGCCTGCAGTCCTGATCTTTCACTGATTGAGAACATTTGGCGCATAATTAAACAAAAAGTCTGTCAAAGGAGACCCAAAACTCTCCAGAAGCTGGAGGCCTGTATTAAACAAGAATGGGATCAAATTCCGATGGCTAAACTCAAGAAACTTGTCTCCTCAATGCCCAGACGCCTCCACTCTGTGTTAAAAAGAAGAGAGGATAAACAGGCCCCTGTTCCAACTTTTTTGAGACCTGTAGCAGCCATCAAATTTGAAATGAGCTCATTTTGTGGATGAAATTGTAAAATTTCTCAGTTTCAACATTTTCTATGTTATCTCTGTTCTACTGTGAATAAAATACTGGCTGGTGTGATTTGAAAGTCATTGCGTTTTGATTTTATTCACAATTCACACTTTGTCCCAACTATTTCGGAATTGGGGTTATATATATATTATGTTTATTTTTATATGCACTTTGATTGAGGTGAAATGTTGAAATATGGGCCACTTTTCATCAACTCTGATGGAATCATCAGGCCCAAAATATTCTAATTTAAAAAAAAAAAAAAAAACATACCCCCCATTCCTCAATGTACATATAAATTTGACACAACCCCAAAATAATACTGAAGAATACACCAATACTAAGAAGCAATCCGTGCGCTATTGTGACATTACACCACCTTTCCTTTTAACAACACTCCATAAGAGTTTGGGAACTGAAGACACTAATTGTAGAAGCTTTGTAGGTGGAATTCTTTCCCATTCTTGCTTGATGTATGACTTCAGTTGCTCAACAGTCAGGGGTCTTTGTTGCCGTATTTAGCGCTTCATAATGCGCCACATATTTTCAAATGGAGACAGGTCTGGACTGCAGGCAGGCCAGTCTATTACCCGCACTCTCTTACTACGAAGCCACGCTGTTATATCACCTGCAGAATGTGGCTTGGCATTGTCTTGCTGAATTAAGCAAGGACATCCCTGAAAAAGACGTCGTTTGAAAGGCAGCATATGTTGCTCCAAAACCTGTATGTACACTATCTGACAAAAGTATTAGGATGTTCCTCATTCTCACTCAACTGTTGATGTACGTGTTATATATGTGAATGTTGTAGGAATTTAATGGTGTCCTAAAATGTACATGTAAACATTGCAGAACATTATTGAACATTTGGGGAAGCTACAGATATACATATTGGCATATTTTTTCTCTGTATGAAAAAAAGTCTCCATTTTGGTCTGTCATAAGTAAGAGATATTATCATAAATTGTACTTGCAAGATGGTAATTTTCAAATTTACACATTTGGAATTGTGTCCTTGTCATAATGGAAGATCAATGGCTACTATTGGTCCAATCATTATGATCAGGTGTGGCACATGGGGTGATTTTTATTCTCAATAAAAGGAGGGTCGAGGCATACAATAATTCAGTATGGTGTATCCAAAATGGGGTCTGTATTTTTATATGAATAAACAACTATTTCCAAACATGATACATTCAGTATTTTCTACTGCTCTGCATGAAAATCACTCACATAAATAGTGACATCGTAATACTTTTGTCAGGTAGTGTAGCTTTCAGCAATGGTGCCTTCAAAGATGTGCAAGTTACCCATGCCATGGGCACTAACACATACCCATACCATCACAGATGCTGGCTTTTGAACCTTGCGCTGATAACAATCTGTACGGTCCTTTTCCTCTTTAGCCCTGAGAACATGATGTCCATGATTTCCAAAAACAATTTGAAATGTGGACTCGTCAGACCACGGCAAACTTTTCCACTTTGCGTCAGTCCATCTCAGATGAGCTCAGGCCCAGAGAAGCCAGCAGCATTTCTGGGTGTAGTTGATATCGAGGGCTGACTGCAATAAACAGTTATGTCCAATATATAACATCTGAACATAACTGTTTATTGCAGTCAGCCCTCGATATATAGCTTTCGCTTTGCATGGTAGAGTTTTAACTCGCAAATGTAGATGTAGGGACTAACTGTGTTAACTGTCATTTTACCATTCATTCCAGCGAATTCTGCATTTTGATTGGTTAACACCAGGTGTCTATTCACCGATAAACACCTTGGCTTACGCTTCGTTACGGGCCGTTTCACGGCGCATTAATGTCATTGTCACGAAATATGAACGCCATTTACTTTAGTTTGAGATAATATCACTTTTATTAGGGGTTTCATTTGCAGAAATACAGTGAAACGGCCTAATGCAATGAAATGAAAGGCTTTCTGACTAGCAAGCGAGCTAACGATAGTTTGCTAGCGAGTTCACTAGCCTAGCCTACTTAGGCATTTGGTGCATGTAATGCAAAAGATAATCAGCGAATAGCCATTATTTCGCCAACAAACTCGGCTCGAGTTGAACCGCGAGTGTTTAGCTTGATAACTGGCATTATTATGAATGAAATAGCTTATAGCATTGCTTAGGTTACAGTATTGCATTGAACAAATTGCGGACAGGGGTGTGGTGCGTTATGTAGTGATGGCAAAACGAGGCTTCATGAACCAATGAGGCTTTCCAGCCCAAAGGCTCACCAAAAGGTTCATTACCCGAAGCCTCATTGAATCGTTCTCACTAGTGACACCTGCTGTGCAAAGACTACAATAACCCTGAGCCAGAGTATCCTGGAATGTCTATGAATAAAATAAACCATTTTTGCCACTGTCTCAATGAATATAAAAGTGTGTGGTTGCATGGAGATATTATTAGTTGAGTGTTGTGATGTTGAACACTCAAAATAAATGCATCAATGTACACTGACACTGAATGCAAGAGAACTTATGGAACTGGGAGTGCAAAAGTGCTTATGGAACTGGGAGTGAAGGACAACCTGCAACACAGCAGTATGGGAAAAGGGACAAATAGAAATGATTGATTTTTATTCAAAAAAAGAAGCTTTTTAACTGTGTTGGGTTTTAGACGATTCCTTTTCCTAGACACAATCTCCCCAGCCTTGGAGAATACCCTCTCACATGGCACTGAGGAGGCCGGAGTGCATAAAAATGTCAGTGCCAGCTGATATAAATGGGGATATTGGTGCTTTTGTTTGCCCCAGTATATGAGTGGATCCTCATGTCTTGCCAGGTTAACTTCAGACAAGAACGGTCAACTTCTGTCGTGGCGTCAGTCGCTACACTTGAGCTCTGCCCGCTCTGTCCCACAGGGGTATCCAGCAGATGCCAAAGGTCAACTATGAGTGTACAAGGGGAAAAAATATCAATGATTGATATTTCATAATATGATCTAAATTCGAAGAAAGACTTACTACTGTCTGAGGATTGGTCCAATTGTGCAGTCTCTGGTAGCTGGATGGGGGTTGGAGAGGGAGTATTTCTAATAGCCTCAGCACAATTCCCTTTCAGCCTGGTTATTGCTTCATCCAGTTTTGTGGAGCTGAAGAATCCCAGCTTTTTAAATCTGGGGTCCAGGAGAGCGGGCATGGTCATAACAGTTATTGCCTCTGCTTTAAACGATCGGTCTATGACCCGGCGTACCAGATTGGCACCAAGTTGCCTTGCCATGTTTGTTGTTAGGCTCTCAGTCCTGGTCTGGGTAGTGTGACTTAGCATCTTGAGCATAGGTATTACCTTAGATGCACTCACCCATTTCTCCCCGGAAAGCTCTACGGTAGCCTGCTGAAATGCACCGAGAACCTGAACGGCCTCTTTGATGGTGGCATACTCCAAAGATGTTGGCGGGGTTATTTCAGTCCTTAGAGAGGCCAGAGCCGCCCCAACTGGCTCTCTAAGGTCATACAGGCACTCCAGCATGCTGTATGTGCTATTCCACCTAGTGTCCACCTCTATTATCATCTTAAGAACAGGTCTCCCCATCTGCCTCTGTACTTGAGTCAGTGTTTCCTTCGCAGTGGTGCTGCTTCGGAAAAAAGTAACCATCTTGCGGCATTTGGCCCTCAACTCAGACAGACCTGGAACTTCATCAAAGGACTTTTTGACTATTATATTCAAAGAATGTGCAATACAGAGAGCATGTCTAACATTCAAATGGTTCACACATGCAATCATGTTGGCAGCAGCATCTGTTACGAGACATTTGGCTTTGTCCTGTATGCCCCACTCCTCCATGAACCTCGTATGAGCCGAAGCCAAGTTCTCCACTGTATGGGCGCTTGGAAAATGCTCTACCCCAAGCAAAATGGTCCCAAGCTGGTCCTCTCCATCGATGAAATGACAGGTCACGGCAAGATATGCTTCCATGTTGATGGACGTCCACATGTCTGATGTAAGGCTGACAGATACAACTTGTTGGAGTTTCTCCTTGGCTTTCTCCTTTGCCTCCTCATACCGTTTGTCCACCATTGCTTTTAGGGTCTGTGAATACAAATATGAACAGTTAGCCTATATTCATTTCATGTTCTAGTAGCAATAAAACACTTAATACACATACCATACACACCTGCCTGGTTGGTAGAACGTATGTTGGATCCAGCACATGAATGAGCTCCTTGAAACCCACATCTTCCACAATGGAAAATGGTTGGGAGTCTTTGATGACCATATTAACAAGGGCGTCATCCACAATCTTCTTTCTGGAATCTGAAACAAAATGTAATGGGGGACATTATATGGGCCAACCACATGATATAAATAATTCAAGAAAGTTTATCTATTACTTTGCCTGGTGTCTGGACTGCTGCCAGCAGACTGGGCATTCTCATGGATTAGTCTGTAATGCCTGATCATGGAGGAAGTGTTGTTGCTGAAAGTGAGCTCCTTATGACACAGCAAGCACTTTACCTTCATTATGACAATGAAACACATAAGGAAAGATTATATATAGGCTATGGAGGAGATAATAATGATGCCTTTATGAAACTCACATACAATTATGACCTACCTTGTTTTGAGCAACCAATTCAAAATGTTCCCAGACAGGAGAAGTCCTCCTCTTTCTGGGTGGCTCCATGGTGACAGGCAGAAGCCTACCTAGCCTACAAGAGTCTACAACTAGCCTAAAAGTAGCCTACACTCTATAAAGTAATATAGATAATAATATAAATGTATTGGTAATAATACTAATATAGATAATAATATAAATGTATAGGAAATATAGATGTATATCCTGAGATTATATATATATATATATATATATATATATATATATATATATATAGATAGATAGTTTTATCTACCTACCTACCTACCTACCTGACACTAAAGTCAACTAACCTACTAAACACTATTCTAACCTAATAATATAATATAGTCTAATTCAGTATAATAATAATAATAAATAATAATAATAATAATAACTGATATAATCTATAGTAACTGAACTTTAACCACTAACTCTTGACACTTAACCCACGCAATCTACCTCTCACCAACACCGAACGCCAACTCAAAACCCACGAAGTGCCGCGAGGCTCGAACCCTCTTTATGCGGTTGCGACGCTCAAAATGAACCGATGACTTGTCCCACAGAATCCGAGGCCTCGTTTGTCATCAGTCATGTGATTTTTACGGTAACGACGCAAGCCTCGAATCGGGGCTTCATCTGGCACGCCCCTTTTTTCTCGACACAGGCTCCGACGCCTCGCTTCAAATGTCACAGCACTAGCGTTATGGGGGTAGCTACTTGGTCTGTTAAATGCGCATTGATGCTACAGATTAGCTCCTTCGCTGGCTAGCGAATTTTGCTATTAAAAAAACGGGCCATAAGTATTTTCGTAGGGGTGTTGACAAGAGTCATGGTAGAATGGAGATAAACCTACAGTTTTTTCGAGAACTCGATATTTTTCGTAGGCTATACACCTGGAAATTTACATTTGAAACCGAGCGATTCCAGGTGTCCACTCTACGATAAACTCCTCTTGTTCGAAAAAAACTGTAGGTTTATCTCCTAAATGGTTTTCCAAAGTATTCCTGAGCCCATATGGTAATACACTTTACAGAATAATGTCGGTTTTTAATTCAGTGCCGCCTGAGGGACCGACAGTTGAATTCAATGTTGGTTTTTGGCCTTGCCGCTTACGTGTAGAGATTTCTCCGGATTTTCTGAATCTCTTGATGATATTATGGACTGTGGATAATTAGAGATCCCTAAATTCCTTGTAATTGCATGTTGAGAAACATTGTTCTTAAACTGTTGGACTATTTGATCACGCAGGTGTTCACAAAATGGTGGCCCTTGCCCCATCCTTGCTTGTAACTGAATGAGCCTGTCGGGGACGCTCCTTTTATACCTAATCATGACACTCACCTGATTCCAATTAACCTGTTCACCTGAAGAATGTTCCAAACAGGTGTTTTTTGAGCATTCCTCAACTTTCCCAGTCTTTTGTTGCCCGTCCCAGCTTTTCTGGAATGTGTTGCAAGCAAAATTCAAATTCAAAATGAGTGAATATTTCCAGAAAACCAATAAAGTTTATCAGTTTGAACATTAAATATCTTGTCTTTGTAGTTTTCTCAATTGGATATAGGTTGAAAAGGATTTGCAAATCATAGTATTTTGTTTTTTTTTTTCACGTTTTACATTACGTTGCAACTTCATTGGACTTGGGGTTTGTACTTCTCCCTGTATTCAGGTTAGTGCGCATATGCACCGAGTACCCAAAGCAGATCTATTCGCGGATATACTAAGTTCTACATCATGCTCAATAAATTGATTTCATTTTAATACCTGAGTTGTCCGGACTGAATTCCTTTACCTCATGGTTTGACACCATTGACCACTCAGCTGCCTGTGAAGAGCTACTCAATGCTCTTCACATTTGACGCACCAACACGCCCTCCCTTCGCAGTGGAGGACGTTCGACAGGAGCTGAGCAGATGCAAACATGGTAAGGCTACGGGGCCGGATGGCATCTCAGCCAAGGTGCTCAAGCTCAGAGCAATGGAGCTCTCTCCCATTTTCTTTTCCATCATGTGGGAATCCTGCAGGACAGAACGGTGGCCCATTTTTTAGAGAACATTCACCATCATTCCAGTACGCAAGAAACCCCACCCATCTAGGTTGCTTTGTGCAATTGGGCAATGTGCAATTGAGCAGCTGCGCAATTCAACTGTGTACTTTAGATTTTTGTAATGGGATCTTGAATAATATTCATAACCTATGCACTTTATATCTTGGGACCTTGTGCAATATACATAATCAATGCAATTTATTTTTGGGACCTTGTGCAAAGCACTTAATCTATGCATTTTAATATTTTAGGACCTGTGCAATATACATAATCAATACACTTTACATTTTGGGACTTTGTGCAATGTATATAATTAATGCCCTTTTCATTTTTGGACCTTGTACAATATACATAATCAACAGACTTTATATTTTGGGATCTTGTGTAATATAAAAATCAACCATTGAGCACTTCATTTGATCACTTATGGTCACTACCCCCTGCTCCCCCACTGTTGGTTTTTTTTTTCTTTTGTTTTTGTGCTCTGAACTTTTTTGTTTTTCATTGTTTTAATGTATATCTTTATTCTATACAGATATTCTTATATTCTTTACTCACTCTGTAACATCAACCTGCTGAGGAACTACAGATGGAAATTAGCCTGTGGCTATAATCTGGCATATTAACATGTGAATGTTTATTAATATACACTGTCCCTTTTTTCTAAATAAATAAATCTGAACCCAACCACTACTGACCTGTCACACTCACCCCCATAGTGAGTAAATGTTATGAAAAACATTCTGCACAACATCCTCCCAGCTTTCAAACTGCAGCTGGACAGGTATCAGTTTGCCTACAAGGCCAAGCGAGGAAGGGAGGATGCTGTGATATGTCTCCTCCTCCTGCAATATCTGAAAATGCTTGGCAACTTCACAGCAGCCCATTTTTATGGACAAACTGACAGATAGACAGATGGATGTGGCGCATCCGTACACAACCATTTTTATTGAAAATACAAGGGTGCATCTCAAAGTATAGGCTGCAGCCTTCGAAGGCTACATTTTTAGGGATCGTCACTTAATTCCATCAGTCAAACTGACTTCTAGGGTTAGGGATAAGGTTAAATTTTGGGTAAGGGTTATGTTTGGGGCTGGGTTAAGGGAAAGGGGTTAGAGTTAAGGTTAGGCTTAGGGAAACCAGAGACGACTCGCTAAAACCAAAGCTGTTTAACAGAGATAAAATGATGTCATGTCAGTTTGGCGGATGGGATTAAGTGACGACCCCCAAAAATGCAGCCTTCAATGGCTGCAGCCTACGCTTTGAGATGCACCTCGAGAGTTAAGGCCTTTGACTCTTGAAATTGAAATATCAAGCAACCAGCAGGTGGTGCTATTGATTCATTTTTTTTACTCTCAAAATACAAGCGTGCATTGCATTACTTCAGTGTTGACCGTATGTGTTTAACCAGCCAATAAAAAGTTTGAGGCTATGTTTAAAAGTTGTGTAATTTCAACAATTTAAAATGAATTGTGAAAGCAAAATCAAAAATCAAAGCTGACAATCCGTAGCTACTTTTGATTTGTTTGATTCCAGATGTGCAAAAATCAAAAAATGTATTTGTCTTTGTCCAAAATAACAAAGAGAGGGAGATGGAGAATGAAAGAGAAAGCGAGAAAGATTGTGAGAGAGACAGGGCATAGCTAGGAAGAAGTGTTACTGTTAGTGTGGAATAAATGCATCAGCCAACACATCAAATTTAGTAAAATGTTTATTTTCCATTCGGTCACATCGATCGTGTTTGATCTTGTATCAGTACGCCCAACAGCACGAAAACTTCGTTCTGTACCCCACTGGAAGTAGCAGACATGGCATTACCCTTTACGCAGATCAAACATTTACTGCTGTAATTGCGATGTGTGAGTGCACACGTACATAGCATGTAACTGCAACACCTCGCAAATATAATTCGCATCTGGCACAGGAACCACACACAGAGCACCTCGGCTGTCCCTGGCACACTTAATTCCTACATTCATTCGTCAATGATTTGCAGCCATTTGCCCCTGCTGCTTAAACCCTTGATGATGTACTGTATTCGTAAAATGATAAGGCAGTCTTAACAAGTATTTTAGAATTTTATTTTGACCTGCAATCCAATGTCCATTACTTTTCGCTGACCAAGACAATAATCTTGCTAGTGACGTAACGCAAGTTTGACTCATTTTCAGATTTTCCAATGCATGAGGAAAAATTCGCTCCTCAAGCAAACAGAAATTTTAGACAACCTAATGTTTTTTAATTGAGAAAAATAGATTTTGGTCCGATTACCAGACTAAAAAATAGTGCGCTGTCGCGAGCGGGAACCCTCAGCCTTGCGCTTTATTGGCGGCCATATTGATTATCGAATCGAGATGCAAATCTTCCTCTAACCACCCCCAACATACCACAAAAAAGTGAGAACATTTGGCCAAGGCGTTTTTCAGTTATCATCCGGAAAAGAAATGTTAACGGACAGAGAGACGCCGCTCGCCACGACAATACCCCTCCACGATTTTTGTCGGCTGAGGGGTAAAAACGTATTAATTGTCCTTTATTTTTTTATTTTTTTTGCAAGTGTGACGAGTCTTTCTATTTGGATTTGGCATCGGCCTTCATTTAACTTTAAAAATGATCTTAATCACTGTGATGCATATTCGGCACACTAATTTGGAACCGGACCCAAACTCCGGTAAATTTTTCCCAAAAGTATATTGCACTGATTAAAATTAACGTAGAAATGGAGTCACAGAAACAAAACATGAAATTTAACCATATTTCTGTGCTGTTTCCTGTTGTCAGAGGCCATTTTTTGGGGTTGAGGTCCATTTGTAAGGTCCCGGAAAGTTGCGGTGTGGTTCTAGGCTCCCAAAGCTCTTCTGCATTTAGAGTTTGTTGCAATTGAAAACATCTAAAGGGAATCTAGTTTACTCACAGAGAATTCCCATCTACGGGGGGAGAAAAGCTAATAACCACCATTAGACACCATTAGACATCTTGTGACTGCTGCATTCAATGTATTTTAGCATACACTGCCCTCCATAATTATTGGCACCCCTGGTTAAGATGTGTTCTTCAGCTTCTAATAAATTCAGTTTTTTTCTAAATAATATAGGACCACAATGAAAAAAAAAGGAAAATCAACCTTTAATTCAAGTGCATTTATTCAGTGGGAAAAAAAATCCACATTAAGAAATAATTCTTTTACATCAAATCATGTGTGCCCACAATTATTAGCACCCCTGATGTTAATACTTTGTTTTTGCCAACAAAACAGCACCTAATTTTCTCCTATAATGTTTCACAAGATGGGACAATACAGAAAAAGGGATCTTCGACCATTCCTCTTTGCACAATCTCTCTAAATCATCCAGCGACCTGGGTTGTCTCCTCTGCACTCTCCTCTTCAGCTCACTCCACAGGTTTTCAATGGGGTTGAGGTCTGGGGACTGAGAGGGCCATGGGAGGAGCTTGATTCTGTGTCTGGTGAACCATTTCTGTGTAGATTTGGCCCATGTTTAGGGTCATTATCTTGCTGAAAGACCCAGTGACGACCCATCTTCAGCTTTCGGGCAGAGGCCACCAGATTTTGATTTAAAATGTCCTGGTATTTCAAAGAGTTCATGATGCCATGCACCCTAACAAGGTTCCCAGGGCCTCTGGAAGAGAAACAGGCCCACAGCATCACCGATCCTCCCCATACTTCACAGTGGGCATGAGGTGCTTTTCTGCATACTCATCTTTTTGTGTTCCGCCAGACCCACTTAGAGTGTTTGTTGCCAAAAAGCTCTATCTTGGTCTCATCTGACCAAAGCACACGGTCCCAATTGAAGTCCCAGTACCGCTTAGCAAACTCCAGACGTTTGCGTTTATGATTAATAGTGAGAAAAGGGTTTTTTCCCCCATGCCTCCCAAACAGCTTGTTCGCATGTAGATAGCGCCTGATGGTTGTTTTGGAGACTTTGTGACCCCAAGATGCTATCATTTGTTGCAATTCTTTAACAGTGAGCTTTGGAGAACTTTTTATTTCTCTTACCATCCTCCTCACTGTGCATGGTGGCAAAATAACCTTGCGTCCTCGTCCAGGCTTGTTTACCACTGTTCCAGTTGTTTTAAACTTCTTAATGATTCCTCTGACAGTAGATATGGGCAGGTGCAGGCGAGTGGCTATTTTCTTGTAGCCATTGCCTGACTTGTGAAGGTCGACACACATCTGCCTTACTTGAATGGTGTGTTCCTTTGTCTTTCCCATGTTGAAGAGTGGATAAGAGAAATGGCCTCTTTGTCACGTCATATTTATACCCCAGGGAAACAGGAAGTGATGAATTACTAATTAAATGTTCCTAGATACTCTGATCAACTTTGTAAACTACTGTAGAAATGACAGAAATACTTCGATTACATTTATTTCCGAGGCATTGTTAGGGGTGCCAATAATTGTGGAACAGGTGATTTTATGAAAAATAATTATTTCTTAGTCAGGGATTTTTTTTCCCCTTAAAATTCACTTGAGTTGAAGGTTACATTTTTCTACAATTTTCAGTGTGAGAGTATGCTTCTGCAATAAAAATTGAATTTATTTGAAGGCTTTTAACACATCTTAACCAGGGGTGCCAATAATTATGGAGAGTGCTGTAGCTTAGTGTCATGCCCCCAGATAATTGGGGTGAAGGAAAACAAAAATAAATATACACATAGTACTTTACACTTGCAATAAGTACTGTGTCCACGTGTGAACTGTGGGCACAAGGACAACTGTGGAATTCCTGTAGGTTTAGCAATGTTTACAGGAAGAGTAACAAAAGATAATAATCTGAACATAGTTTAGAATACATTCTCTCATGAGCTTTACAAGCGAAAAATAAAAAATCCATGACATTTTAATACAAGAACACAAAGCCCATAAAAGATTATACAACCATTCACAGATTCTGTCAAGGTGTTGGACTCATTTCAACGGATGAATTTTATGGATGCAATTCACAGTCTTGGTTGAATTGGCCAGATGCTATTTTTCCCTGTGTGACAAAGACTAACAGATTCTTACACTGCAAGAGCTGCCAGACTTCATTCCTGTACCCACTGGTAAGTTTTTTTTTGAGATGAGTTATTGTCTTTCTCCCAAAAAGTTGGGTGAACTTGTTCATCTGAAGGAAACCTAAGTGGGACCCCTCACCGATTCTCAACCACAGTCATTCCCCAGCGTGGTCAGCAAAATTTCACGGTACAAACCATTCTGCATTGGCTGATAAGGCCTACATTTACAGGGAATGGGGAATTAGCAATCAAACCGCAAGCATCTTCAAACATTTGGCTGGGTGTCAAGGCAGTTGGAGCTCAGATTAAGTCTTAGATCCCAGGATAAATAATCTTTCCGCCATTTTAAGGAATGAACTTCTTTTGATGTGCAGGATGTTCTCGAATGAAGCTGGGGGACAGCCTGGCTGCAGAAGACACTGGAGTCGCTGGAATGGTACGCCAAACAAACGTCCATCCCTTTTCCCCTCTTTATCTCTGTCTGTTCTGTGGAACCTGGACCCAAGGTCAAAACAAGGTCAATTCTAGGTCAAGCCAAGCCCAGGTCAAACTCATGGCTAGGTCAGATCAATGAGGCACCATGTCATGCTTGTTGACCTTCATAAGTGCTTGACCATAAGTGCTTGATAGTCTGATAGTGTTCGTCAGCTGGTTTTAAGCTTTGATCCTTATGATAAGGTTCTTTAATATATGTTGTTAATGCCTTTCAAATTTTTTTTTATTAACAGTTGTGGTTTCATGTTGCTGTTTGACAACTTTGTTATTAATCCTTTGCATTTTTCCCAATTTGTAATGCATGAAGTTTTTATCTCTGTCCTGTGATACGTTGTGGGTTTTTGGTGTGGGGATATACTTTATTTTATTGTATTTTACTTGTGATGATTTTGTAATTTTACGATTGCATCTCTTCTTTCGAAGGCAAATAAATATTATATTATTATATTATACATATATTATATATTTTTATTTTACATTCTTTTCCAAGCACTGGAAGTTCATAAATCCACTCCAGAGCTCTTTTTTCTTGGCGGTTTGAAAGCCTTAACCACATTCTTCTCTAAGCTCTTGAAGGCAGGGTTCCCACACTTTTTTACCAGTGATTTTTCAAAACTTTTCCAAAACTTTTCCATAATATTTTACCTAATTTCCATGACTTAGTTTAAAATAGGTAAGGCCTATAATAGCGAACAAAGAGCACCATAATGAGCTTCTACAATGTGCTATGCCCTAAGCAGTGTAGCACAAATGTAGCATGGAGAATGGAAGGGAAGTTGTGTCTATCTACCACCTATCCTAGGGCATCACACAATGGCATAAGGGCCTATGGCACCATTCTTGTATTTTCTCAATTATATTTAACAAACAAACAAACAAACAAACAACAATACTGCCCTACGAATGCTAAGTGCAGTAACTACGCAATAATTTAAACAGTAAAAAAATGGCTTTAGAGTTTGTTTGCTGTCCCAACAAATAAATAGTCAGCACTTCTATGACAGATTATGATTAACTGATTCACCATGGTATAATTTCTGTCCAAATAAATCCTGACCTCAATATACTTTCAGGCCCGAAACTGAGTCACTGACATTTTACCCAATATGTAGTAACTGCACTTAGGCTTTGTAGGGCAGAATAAATAACCAAGTGCTACATTTAAATGCTCAAGAAGGCAAAAACATTGAAGAGGTAACAAACAGATGGCATTTAATATTTTCTGAGACAAATGTTGAACAATTACAAATTATTATTTAGAGCAGTGGTTCTCAACCTTTTTTGAACAAACGCCCCCCTGACCTTACCATGATCCTCAGATGATGATCTGGCAGGTTTATTATAAGCATAGGAGACGTGCTTGATAAGAAAAAAAAACTAACATATTAAAATTGGCTGTAATAATTAATAGGCCTAATAGTAATAATAGTAGTATATATTTGTAATAATAATAGAAGGCCTATATATTTTATAATAGGCCTAGTATATTGTAATATTAGTTGTACACCTTTTGCTGTTCAGTACGAGAAAATAAGCATTCATTTGCGTGAAATGGCGACCAATTTCACCAAGAAACATTCATCAGCGCCAAAAATCGAACATTTGCGCGTACCGCAAAAAGTCCACGTACAGAAAGTAAAAATCCTCCCCAGAACTTTGTTCCAACCACCTGGATTTACTTTTGACAGGAGATAGAGCCAATATGAGTGATCAGCTCATTCTGTGGGAGGGAGAAAAACCGAGCTGGATTTTTTACTTTCCGACCCCTGGATTTTCCACCTCTGCAGCAGATTCAGTAACGTCATTGGCATTTTAATCACTCCTTTTTGGACAATCTTTAGCGTCATTCGGCACACAATACAGCAAAAACACTTTCATTTGCGTTAATATGAAAGGCATTAACGCCGTCTTTAAAGTCATATGCGACAATCAACGAACACTAAAGTGCATTTAACATTTTTATCACACCGTTTGACGATCAATACCATTTCTGGATCGCGTTAGTGCGGATAACACAAGTATTCGCGCGACTGTACAAACAATTGAACGTTCTTAACATTCAATCCACAAAAATCTTTTTTTTTGCAATTGAACAGTTAGCCCACATTTTGCTCATTGTTGCACATTGTTGACGATGGAATAATGAGCCAGATGTAGGCTACTGTTAGATTGAAAAAAGATTTTTGTGAGTTGAATGTTAAGAACGTTTGTACAATTGCGTGCATATTTGTGTTATCCGCACGAACGCAGTCCAGAAATGCTATTGAAAGTCAAACGGTGTGATAAAAGTGTGAGATGCACTTTAATGCTCGCTGATTGTTCCAAATGACTTTAAAGACGGTGTTAATGCCTTTCATATGAACGCAAATTGAAGTAGGGGAGTGCGAAAGTAACTCTGGACGAAAGTAACACGGCGATTTACTCGCAGCCATCCGCGCTTCGATGTGTCATATCAGGTCAGCATGTGCAGCTCGCGCCCCTCTCCAGAACCGCGAACATTCTTGAGGCGTCCAGTCTTCCTCGCGGCACAAGACCGAGAAGACTGTTTTCCACAGCGGTGAGTAAATTCAGACGAATGCTAAACTTTTTCGATTTAAAGATTGTCTTTATCGCTCCATGTGTCATATTTATGATGAAATGATCGGTGATTTAGTTCCACAACATATGGTGCAGTTTGAAATGTCAGAATTTTTCCACTTTGGAAGTAATCCTCGTTCAAATGTCAGGAGTCACCGTCGGGACTGAAGTAGCAACAGTTACGTTCGTCCCTCTCTGCTAATGCAGCCGCATTTTGTGTTTAAAAAGCTCCATAAAATGTGTGTTATGTTTTACCGACAGAAAATGCCCAGAGTTAGGGTCAGAACTACCCAGAGAGGAACGGTTGACCCGAAGGTTTACGCAAGGGCACTTTTTGATGTCCGAAGAGGCGATAGTATAAGGAGGGCAGCAGCGGTGCATGGCGTTTGTCATGTCACCCTGTTCAGGTACTGCAAGAGGAGGGCAGAGGCAAGAGGGCAGCAGACCAGGGCCCTGGGGTACAGGGCTCACAACAAAGTCTTCACAGAAGAACAGGAGAAGAGACTGCAGGCATATATAAAGAGAGCAGCCGATATATATTTTGGCCTGAGTCCTAAAGAGGTGCGAGTAACACCGCAGACAGAGCTACACCACTACCGCCATATAGCAAGCACCTCCGCTCCGGATCTGCCACGGCTCTGAGCCGGGTCAGCTGGAGCCGGGGCAGATCCGGGGCAGATCCGGAGCGGAGGTGCTTGCTATCTACCTCTTTTTTATGCTTTTTTAGGTGCGAAAGTTTGCATATGAGCTGGCCGAAAATATTGGCCTCAAAACTCCATGTTCATGGAAGAAAAAAACAGATGGCAGGGAAGGATTGGCTCACCTCCTTCCTCGAGCGCAACAGAACCCTGTCCATCCGTCGACCTCAAGCCACCAGCATGTCCCGTTCCACCAGCTTCAACAAGACCAACGTGACCGCGTTTTTTAACAACCTAAAGACTGTCCTCACCCGCTATAATTTTGAGGCAAATGACATCTGGAACATGGATGAAACAGGTAAAATTTATATTTGGATGATAAATTTAAAATCACCAGTGATTTGCACCAGCAATAATACATTTCACTGATTATTTTAGGTACCACAACGATTCAAGTGCCAGACAAAGTCATTGCCACCAAGGGCCAGGGCCAGGTCGGTGCTGTGACCTCCGGGGAAAGAGGGACATTGGTGACCGTTGCCTTTGCTGCCAACGCACAAGGCAACTTTGTTCCCCTTACTTTATCTTCCCAAGGAAGAAGTTCCATGACCACTTCATCCGGATGGTCCCCCTGGCTCCACTGGTTCTGCCAATGGATCATGGTGGATGGAGGAGATAGATTTTTTGGCCTTTTTACAGCATTTTGCAAGACACACCCGCGTGACCCCGGAGTCAAAGTTGCTGCTACTCTTAGACAATCATCCATCGCACCTCTCTGTGGTAGCTATTGACTTTTGCAAGTCACAGGGCACTGTACTCCTGTCATTTCCACCCCACTGCTCCCACCGTCTTCAGCCGCTAGACCGAAGCGTTTTTGGCCCTCTGAAGCACTACGTTAACAGTGCAGCAGACAATTGGATGCGAGTGAACCCTGGAAGAACTTTGACCATCTACAACATCCCGAGTCTTGTGGCTAAAGCTCTGCCTTAAGCTGCGACACCAAGCAGCATTTCGTCTGGGTTCGAGTGTACCAGTATCTGGCCCTTGAATCCAGATATTTTCAGTGAGGAAGACTTTGCTCCAGCTACGTGACCGACCATCCTGCACCAGCACCAGCTCCACCCCAGTGCCAGGGCCAGCTCCATCACCAGCGCCAGCTCCGCCGCCAGCGCATACCATCTATCCAGGTATGCTAGTGGTTCCAGGAACATCTAGTGGCACGCCAGTACAGAGGTTCAGCCCAGAAAAGCTTTGCCTATATCCAAAGGCTGGCTCGAGGAAAGAAAGTAAAAGGAGAGGCCGAAAGAGGTGGGCGTAGTGTCATTTTTAACTCGTCTTGGTTCTCTTGCTTGTATAAAAACAAGCTGATTCTGACTATTATCTCATTGAATGTTGCAGGTCAACAGCAATACTGACCGACACCCCGGTGAAAGCTGCTTTTGAGGAGGCGAGTCGGCAGAGGGGCCAGAGAAAACAGTCCTCTTCAAAACTCCCAAAGAAAAAGAGGCTTAGTGGACACACTGCAACCACAGTTTCTCGGGGCAAGGATGAGGAATGTCATGTTTGTAGGGAGACATTTGCCTCATCTTTGCCTGAAGAAGTGTGGGTGCAGTGCATCTTTTGTCTGCTGTGGTCGCATGAGGCATGCACTGAGGGTGCCACTCATTATATCTGTCACAACTGTGATGAGTAATTTCATCCCAGATAGCAAGCTCCTCCGCTCCGGATCTGCCCCGGCTCTGAGCCGGATCAGCTGGAGTCGGCACAGAGCCGGGCAGATCCGGAGCGGAGGTGCTTGCTCACTGGGATAATTTTTATAAATAGACCTTGCACATTAAACATGTTCACGGTCACTTTTGGAACATTTGAAGCCAATTAAAATGTTTAAAACAAATGCCTGGCTGTTTTTGCTTCTGTTTTAACGAGAAATTTAAAAAAGATTTCGGTAAATTTGATCACGTTACTTTTGCCCTGCCCGTGCATTACTTTCATCCCGGCTGGATGGGTCGAAAGAAGCAATCCGCAACTTCCGTTCGACGTCAAACTATGCCGAAGTCAATAAATATGGTGATGATTTAGCACCTGATATTGACAGAGCACACACGAAAGTAGTTAATCGCTCCGAAATTTTGTTTCGGTCTGTAACGTTATCTTTTAAAATGACGTCCATGTGAAAAATGTAACTTTCGTACCAGCTCTCCCCTATTTTTTATTGTGCGCCGAATGACGCTAAAGAATTTCCAAAAATGAATTATTAAAATGCCAATGACGCAACTAAATCTACAGTATGCGGGTTCGAGATGAGAGCCCGCATACTAAACCCTAATTTGTATTATCCTTGCTTGCATGCATTGTTCGCAGAATCTGGGGGACGTCGTCGAGTTAGCCAAGTTGACGCTGTGAATGACGCTGACATGACATGTAACCATTAAAGACTGTAACCGAGGAAAGGTTTCATAGAAAAGCTAACGGAGGAAAAGTTTCATAGAATAGCTGTCTTTTGTGAGATTTTCTTTTCGTATGAGCGATATGCAAAATTGTCAGTGCATTCGTCTGTAGGAAGCCCAGTGCTTATCGCAGTAGGCTGCAGAAAAAATGTTTCTTACAAAGCTGCAAACTAATTGTTCTCATTAATGTGCACATACTTTTTTGAGAATATTTTCATTTTATAATATCTGCACATCATACTTGTTCTGATGGAAAAATACTTGAACTGCCCTCAGAAAGTTTTTACGAAGTGACAATAAAGGATCCAGGTTTTGGCCCACGGCATAACGTATAGGCTACTTTTCTGGTGAACACGGTGAAATGGAAGCTTTCAGTGTAGCCTACATGTAAAGAGAAAGTTAAGGTCGACGTCCACCTTTTGACACCACAGTAGTCGCTAAACTTGATATTATTATTGAAGTGACTATTCGCACTTATTTAAGCGCGTCCAAGCACAAAAATTGATCGAAATTCGCTTTAGACGTGTGGCTAAGATGCACATGCTCCATTGCCCACACTTATTTTAAGTGTGTCCAAAGCTAATTTTTTTTCTTGGCCAAACTTATTTTAAGCGGTACTTTTTCCAAAAACTGAAATGGTCATCAACTGGCGCACTTATAAGTGTGGCCAAGAAAAAAATTCAGCATTGGCCTCACACGTATAAGTGCGAATAACATCGGCCTATTATTCAGTTGTGTGGGCCGAGTCCTATCAAATTAAGCTATCTGTCAATGACGTATGTTGTATTGCTACATTATATGAAAAGGAAATTAGAAAAAAAAAAAAAACGCAAATTGGTGGAGTTAATGAGGTTTTTTCCCCCAAGATCATCAAAATCACTTTGTGCAAGTTTTGTCAAACGTAACAAATGCCACAGTCATGAACCAAAGTGTACATTGTTTAAGATGTTGCGCATGTTCGTATAGAATTACTATTTTGAAATTTTGCGTGATTAGTGAAAAAATTAATAATGTGTTTTAAGCCAGAATTGGTGTCCTTTCCTTTACTTTTGGTCCCATTTTCTTAGAAAATCAAAAGTCGGCGCTTATACGAACATGCATCGCAATAATGTCGAAACAGACACGCTTTAAAAATATAAAAATATGTTATTTGGAATGAGAGAACTTGCAGGAGAATTTCAAAGCAAATAGTGAAGATATTTTTCGTACACTCCGTTCTGCCACAATCGGGAATCGGGTTTCTTTGCGGTCTAATCAATTTACGTGCATGACGTGTTCATCGAGCTGAAAAAAAAATCAGTTTCGCAAGCGAACCTGGGTAATCAAACAAACAAACAAAAAAAAGCCAGGATGGAAATGAAATATTTTTGAACAGAATGCAGGAAAATGACTTGGAGAGAAACCAATTGGGCCATAGATGGACGTCGAGCACAAATTTAAATTAAGTTGTGTGTTTGTATTGAAATCTTATTATATTCACGTTATTTCATTCATTATTCTGATTGACATTGATGCTATTATTACACTAATTTGAAGCGAGGCAGTAGGAAAATTCAACTGGTGTTATTAGAAAAACGGTGCCCTTCAGGGGCGCTTGTGCAAGCCAAATTTTTGGGCACAGCTTAGCTATACTGCACAATTACTGCCCTTTAAATTCCGGCGAAGAGCGTACCAAGTAACCATGTGCATAGTGGGTACAGCATGCACGTCAAAAGGTAAACAAAAGCATGTGCTTGATTCTTATTGGCTGTAAGCTAATGAGATAAATTGGTATTAAGAAGTCCGGTGGGGGGAAAAAATCGCTGCCAGCCAACTAGCTGCATATGTAACCTACGCGTATCACGAAACGTCATGCTAGTTTCAACGGTGTCGCGTTCGATTTTAAATAATAGCTTGTAGTTTTGCGGTAAACTCTAGACATCTTTTGGGGATTTAGCGAACATATTATAAGCATTAGGCAAACAGTGTATTTTTCCAAACTTTTCCAAAACCGTTGGTTAATTCCATAACTTTTCCAGACTGGAAAACAGGTTTTTCAAATTTCATAACTTTACCAGAAATTTCATGACCGCGGGAACCCTGTGAAGGTCATATCCAATTAATCGCGTTCATCTCTGTGCTCTGAAAGGACATATTCTCTGGACTATATTCTTCTCTGAATTTTGGCAGGATCCGACCTCCCAGTAGCGGATGGTGCTGCCTGATAGGCCGTTTGGGCATTAGTGGTTAATACTGATCTTCCTCAGTACGGCCCGCCGCAGGAGGATGTACACTCAGGGGTCCAGGATCAAGTTCCAGGAGGCCAAGCGAACCCTCATCACAATCAGCCTCTCGTAGTTCGGCAGGTCCTCCCCCAGGGAGCCATTATAGGACCTCATCACCGACATCAGGCCAACCGTCTGCAAACAGACACCACAGATTATATGTCCGTGAGTGAACATAAACGCGCACTGAGTAAATTCATGAAAACAAGTACATATGTAAAAGTATGCATGCAAGCAAACCAAAATTAAGCAATCAAATATTCTGTGCAACAAAAGAAATGCAAGTAAGCAAGTGAGAAAATGTACTAACCCTAGCCCAGTCGAAGTGACCACATGACAAAGAAATGTTTGAGGAAATTAGTGTAAATGTGCATGAACTGAAGATTCTTATCATAATTACACATGAACGTAGTTTCCAGTCAGTCTTGTCATAAATTGCATTTCTTTTGATGCTCAGTGGAAGTAAAGGTACCAGTATGCAAGTCAGAAATATCATTTTCTATACGCTGGATACTTAAGATGTTTCAGTTTGGTGAACAGATCGAATGTAAACTAAATAACTCAGTCGTCACAGGGACTGAGTCGTGTATCTCCCCGATCCCCAAATTTCGGACAAAATGGCCAGCGTCGGCCATATTGGACGTCCGAAATTTGGAAAAATCCTAGAGCATTGTCGAATCAATGTCTTCGCCTGTGTGAAATTTGGAGAAATTCCTGTAATCATTGTGGCTTCCAGAGCCCAGAACCAAAAATCTCTGCGGCGGCGGCAGCCCCAGAGCTAAACCATAGTATCTCCCGACTATCGTCGTCGGGGAGATACAATTATTATATAACACCTGACAGAGCAGTAAAGAACTTCAGTGAGCCACCTAGAATATTACCCAATCAAACTGCAGAGTTTCATAAGGTTCATATCGGGATAACAATTGCACTAGGAATGTTAATTTCTCTGCAGGTTTTCAGAGTTTTTGCACTTGATTATGCACTTTGTGTTGTACATTGCTCTGAGCAAATACCTACAATGTAATGTAATGTTTCAGCTGCCAAGCGTTCATACCCAAATTCATGAAAACTGAGGTCACTTTGCTGTTGATGGTTGAGCATAAGAAGTCAGTCCATTCGTCAGTAAATCTGCTTTTAATAAGCAGTGACTTAATACGCGTTTGCTGCATCCAGTGTTTTCTTTTCTGTAATGTATACCAAGCTCAATTGCAATAGAAATACAATTTAAGAATGGATGAAAGATTTTACTTCATGTTGTAAATAGCATACATAACTAGTTTTTATTCTGCCCCAACTTTTAGTAAAAACAAAGAAAAATGGTAAGGAGGAATTCTTGCAATGATATCAGGAATCAACAGCTATCATCAATCATTCCATTTGCATTTACTAATATCGCAGTATGTCTTAGGTTCTCAGATACTTCGATTCCCAATAAAGTCAGATTTGAGGAAAGGAGATACAAAATTGGCAGCATATTGTTGGTGCCAAATAATGTCAAGCTTATTGCATGTTTATTCAGAATTGAAGGTAATCTTATGCCAAATACAATCTTTTAAATAAGAAAATACTTCAGTGATGCATGGTTTGAGAATTAAATCTGCATTCCTATACCTTCTTTATTCAAAACATTACATTTTTGAGTGAAATGTTTTAATTGTAAAAAGCATATTTACATTAATAATGCACGATAAAAATTGCTCATGGTTCAAATATGCACAAAACCAGAGCTGCTCCAGGTTATTTTAGTGAATAGTCTAAATGTTTATTATTTGGTAACAAGAGACATCCAATTAAGACTGAATTTATTATGTTGGAGAACAAACCACACCTTCCATAATTCCCTGCTAATGCAATCCTTTTTTCCTATGTTTTACTTTCCTTCATAAGAATTAGACATTCTATTGTTCTTACAAAACCCAAAACCAGTGAAGTTGGCACGTTGTGTAAATCGTAAATAAAAACAGAATACAATGATTTGCAAATCCTTTTCAACCTATATTCAATTGAATACACTGCAAAGACAAGTTACTTAATGTTCAAACAGGTAAACTGTGTAATTTTTTGCAAATATTAGCTCATTTGGAATTTGATGCCTGCAACATGTTTCAAAAAAGCTGGCACAAGTGGCAAAAAAGACTGAGAGAGTTGAGGAATGCTCATCAAACACTTATTTGGAACATCCCATAGGTGAATGGGCTAATTGGGAACAGGTGGGTGCCATGATTGGGTATAAAAGCAGCTTCCCTGAAATGCTCAGTCATTCACAAACAAGGATGGGGGCGAGGGTCACCACTTAGTGAACAAATGCGTGAGCTGATTGTCGAACAGTTTAAAAACAACATTCCTCAACGAGCTATTGCAAGAAATTTAGGATTTCATCATCTACGGTCCGTAATATCGTCAAAAGGTTCAGAGAATCTGGAGAAATCACTGCACGTAGCGACAAGGCCGAAAACCAACATTGAATGCCCGTGACCTTCGATCCCTCAGGCGGTACTGCATCAAAACCGACATCAGTGTGTAAAGGACATCACCACATGGGCTCAGGAACACTTCAGAAAACCACTGTCAGTAACTACAGTTCGTCGCTACATCTACAAGTGCAAGTTAAAACTCTACAATGCAAAGCAAAAGCCATTTATCAACAGCACCCAGAAAGCGCCCGCCCGGCTTCGCTGGGCCCAAGCTCATCTAAGATGGACTGATGCAAAGTGGAAAAGTGTTCTGTGGTCTGACGAGTCCACATTTCAAATTGTTTTTGGAAACTGTGGACGTCGTGTCCTCCGGACCAAAGAGGAAAAGAACCATCCGGACTGTTATAGGCGCCAAGTTCAAAAGCCAGCATCTGTGATGGTATGGGGGTGTATTAGTGCCCAAGGCATGGGCAACTTACACATATGTGAAGGCACCATTAATGCTGAAAGGTACATACGGGTTTTGGAGCAACATATGTTGCCATCCAAGCAACGTCTTTTCATGGACGCCCCTGCTTATTTCAGCAAGACAATGCCAAGCCACATTCTGCTCGTGTTACAACAGCATGGCTCCGTAGTAAAAGAGTGTGGGTACTAGACTGGCCTGCCTGTAGTCCAGACCTGTCTCCCATTGAAAATGTGTGGCGCATTATGAAGCGTAAAATACGACAACGGAGACCCCGGACTGTTGAACAACTTAAGCTGTACATCAAGCAAGAATGGGAAAGAGTTCCACCTGAAAAGCTTCAAAAATTGGTCTCCTCAGTTCCCAAACGTTTACTGAGTGTCGTTAAAAGGAAAGGTGATGTAACACAGTGGTAAAAAGGCCCCTGTGCCAACTTTTTTGCAATGTGTTGCTGCCTTTAAATTCTAAGTTAATGATCATTTGCCAAAAAAAATAAAGTTTCTCAGTTTGAACATTAAACATCTTGTCTTTGCAGTGTATTCAATTGAATATAAGTTGAAAAGGATTTGCAAATCATTGTATTCTGTTTTTATCTACGATTTACATAACGTGCCAACTTCACTGGTTTTGGGTGTACAAACAGTGGTAGAGTGAATTCAAACATGCGCACTGGCCAATGGCCAACTTATGCTTTAACCCAACGTGATTTACCACATTGAACCCCAAAATGAGTCCAAAACTTGCTCAGGCGAATTCTATCCGGCAGAATTTCAGCACTTTCCTCAAGAGTCTCCTAATATACAACAGCTAAAATAAAACCCAGCCATCATCTAGAAGAGAAAATGTGGGCAAATGCGACTTTGAATATAACTTGTTCCATGTAACTGAACCTGGCAAGTTGGTGAGAAACAGTGGCCTTCAGGACTAAAATCCACGGGGACCAGAAGTCGGAAATTATAATTGGCAAAACATTTGCTTTCTCCTTCCGCGTTAGAAGATCTATTCTAGACATCTGGAGGTCCTCAGTCATGCATAACAATCTCACAGGCTCTCAAAATCTCAGAGTAGCTTTCACGCATAATTTTACGACCACTATTTTTATAGGGTAGGTCTTTTTCTCTCCCTCGTAAGCCGGTCAGTCTTACTATACCACTGAGTAATGTAATAGCTAAAAAGAATCCAATGAAGACTTCCAAAGTGGGCTGATTCAAAGCAAAGATTTGGAGGTCAGAAGATCATATTGTTCTTACACTCAGGGCCTGTTATCTTGAGACATTTATCGCAGGGAAAACTTAGTGCACGTAATACCAATAACATGGCCAATGATTGGTGCAAAACAAACAAGACAGCCAATCAGTGGCCATGATATTGGTATCATTCTCAAAGGCTTTAAAAGTGCTGGAGGCAGGGATCCTCAAATCTGGACCTCAAATCCAAATCCGGCTCAGGCTTTCTTATACCCCAGGTAAGTAAATGAACACTTGATGCCTCTGATTGGCCAGACTGTCTTTGCACCTGACTCCTAGGTAAAGGATGTGTGGAAAACCAGCAGTTTTCGGATCTCGAGGACCGTGATTTGAGGACCAGGGGGTGTAGGTATTAGGCCCTCAGCCTCTAATCAGTATAACAGGAGACTGTTGCCTCCTGGTCATCTAATGTCCTCCTCTGAGTGCCCCCTTTTGCTTCCAGCAGTCCAACCTAAAGTTAGTTTTTGTCTCAGCATCTTTTCATGGGCATTTAGCTCCCTTCCTTCCAGTATTGTTCCCCATAGTTTCTGTTAACATACCGTTGAGCCCAAATGGCTGACAGAGAGCTTCTTTGTATTGCTTTTCAGGTTAGCTTAGGGAAAGTGAAGCTCACATGCAGCCCAGGCTTGTAGGATTGAGTCCATAATAAGACTCCATTTGATGCTAAGCTGTGACCAAATCAGAAAGGTGCCAGCTGCATAAACAGAAACAAAGCTGTGTAAGAGCTAACCGAGGAGGCTGTGTTAGCTCTTCCTGGGTAAACACATGAAGATAACATCACCCCTCTGACTCATATTAGAGATTCTGGTTCTGTAGAAGTGGGTCTCTGGTTCTAATTATGAAAGCTCAGTCTCCTAAGGATTGAATCTGAAGCACTCTGATCTGATGCATCTTTTGTAAATGCATAAGCAGCACGACGACCACACAGTATTGAGCCATGGACGTTCTATAGGGCAAGACGGCACTGAAGACGTCCAGCAGTTTAAGAACTGAGATGATGGTTCAAAGAATGCGTAAAGGCGGAGTATCGGTAGCACAGGGTCATGGCAGCCCCCGTCCGCTGTTCATGTTTTTCATCCTCAAATAAAACTTCCAGATAAAAGAAACTATTCAGAGTGAGGGACAGTAATCAACTAGTTCAGTTAATTGACTGTGTGCCAAGTGTCAATACAAACCAGGCAGACCGCGCATTTCACCAAAAGCAGGGCTGTACACACCTGCCAAAAAAATCTGTGCTCCCATAACTGTTTACTGATGATTACGCTCACATTTCTGTTATTTACTTGATACTTTTACTCCAAACAACCTAACGGCTTTTTTTTGACAAAACAAGGACCAAAATCCCCTCCAGGGGTAACGTGGTTTTAAGGGCCTTACTCTAGGGCCCAACAGATACACAAGCCGGCCCAGGGACTTCAAACTCCAGTCCATGAGGGTCGCAGCGCAGGCAGCCTTGCATGGAATCCTCTTGGTCAGCGGTTATGAGTTGAGAGCAGGTGTGCTGACTCACCATTCAGTGACGTACCTTCATGACTTAAATTAATATCTTGTTCCGAAACACACCAAATCCTGAGGACAGCGCAAGACGAAGATGTAAATTCTGAGCATGCGCAGTAATCGTGACACATCTTGAAATGGAAATATTAACAAACCAGCAGGTGGCGATACTGATTCATTTTTACTCTCAAAATACGAAGGAGCACTGCGTTACTTCTTCATTAACTGTACAACTGCGTTTAACCGGAGCCATAAACTGGTTGGAGCTATATTTAAAAATGGTGCAATTTCAACACGTTAAAGTAAATTGTCAAAAAAAAAAAAAAATCATTTATAAAAGCTGACAAACCGTACTTTTGGTTTGTCTGATAACTGGTGTACAGCGCCAAATCAAAAAAGGTATTTATCTTTGTTGCAAATGGATAATGAAAGAGAGAGCGAGAAAGATTGCGAGAGTGACAGAGCGTAGCAACGACCAAGTGTTTTAGTGTGGAGTAAATGCATCAACAAACTTGCCAAAATTCAGTGAGATGTTTATTTTCCAATCGGTCTCACTGGTCGTTTTTGATCTTGTACCTAAGTGCGCCCAACAAAACTTAAACCACGTTCAGTAGTATTGTATGGGTCACTCTATTATCTATGTTGCTTTTATCTGTACAGCACTTTGGTCAACCCCGGTTGTTTTAAATGTGCTCTATAAATAAAGTTTGAGTTGAGTACCCCACTGGAGGTAACAGACATGGCATTACATTACTTTGCGCAGATCGAACATTTACTGCTGTAATTGCGATGTATGAGTGCACACGTACATAACATTTAACTGCAACTCCTCTCAAATATAATTCGCATCTGGCAGAGGAACCAAACACAGCACCTCGGTTGCTCCTTGCACATTTAATTCCTACATTCATTCGTCAATGATTCGCAGGTATTTGCTCCCTGTTGCTCAAGCAATTGATGACGACCACAATATACTGTTTGCATAAAATGATAAGGCAGTCTTAACAAATATTTTAGAATTTTATTTAGACCTGAAATCCAATGTCCATTGCTTTTCTTACCAAGACAGTAATTTTGCCAGTGAGCAGTGAGGTAAGGCAAGTTTGACTCATTTCAAGATTTTCCAATGCATGAAAAAAAAAAAAAAAAAATTCACTCAAGCAAACAAAAATTTTAAACAACCTAACAACCTAATGTTTTCTAATTGAGAAAAAAAAAAAATTTTTGTCTCGTCACAAGACTAAAAAATGTATTTTATTTCGTTATTTTTTTATGGGGGTCTTGTCTATTTGAATTTGGCATAGGCCTTCATTTAACTTTAAAAATGATGTCAGGGAGCTCTAGAGCGGGTCAGCAGGGTGAGTCAGGCTGGATCATCCAGATTATTGTTTCTCCATGATGGTTATTTATATGAAAGTTGGACTGTTGTCATGGGATGGGGGCGCCATGGTGGTGCAGTAGGTGACCCTGCCACATCGGAGCATGAGGGTCACGGGCTCACCACCGGCCTGTGTGGCGCTGGCAGTCATACCCGGCCCAACATGCAGCTCGCAGGATCAGTACCCGGCCCATGTGGGCCTCACGTGAACCCCTCACTCTTGTGATGGTCCTCTTTTCAGGCAGTTCTGGAGGGAGTTTCTTATTGCAGCCCCATTCCGGGTTTGGCTGACTGCCCACAGGCAGGAGACTTGGGCAAGCAGGCCCACAGGCACATACCTGAAGGCAACCATCCAAGAGCGCCCCCACCCGCAGTGAAGTGCAATGAATCATAGCAGCTGTTTAAGTGTGAGGTAGTTTGGAGTTGGTGGCGTGGAGAAAAGAGGAGACCCAACCCTTCTTCCCTCATGCTGCCCGTTCCGGAGATAACCGACAGAACGCCGTCTGATGTTACAGTGGGGCTGGGGGGGAAAAAGGAAAAAGCGGAGGGAAAGGAAAAAAAAAAAAAAAAAATAATAATAATTAATAAAAGGGATTGGAAGTTAGAGGTTATGGATGCATGTTTACAGAAATAAGCAGAAATGATGATAATAATAACAACAACAACAACAACAACAACAATAACAAATGTTTCCCATGGGGGGAGAAGGGAATAGAAAAGAAAATAAAAATAACAACGACATTAATGGTGATAGTAGTAATAATAATAGAAATAATAGTAATAATAATAAAAATGATTGTAGAAATAAACAAAACATCAAACATAGTAAGGTGGGAGAGTGGAAAGAGAGGAAAAAAACAGGATAGAGTAATAATGATGACAATAACAAGACCAATTACAGATATGGATGTACTTACTTATAACAGAGTTAGAGACACCCCACTACACCATGAACAAAAAAAAAAAACATAAAAGCCAACTGGCCTTAGCGGAGTGTGTGTGTGTGTGTGTGTGTGTGTGTGTGTGTGTGTGTGTGTGCATATATGAGTGTGTTTGTTTGGGGACAATAATCAGTAAATTGTTTTAGAGTAATATGGAAAGACAAAATGTTTGGGCCAATATTAGATGCTGGGGTAGGGATTAGATTACGATTGGTTCTCAAGAATAGAACGGCAAAAAATGCTGTTGTATTGAAGGAGATGACTGAATCAGGTTTGTAGGAAGTTAATGAGTGGTGACCAGATGGAGTGGGGTTCTATAGCGGGGTGTTGTGTATGGTGTTCCAGAGAAATGTGATCCAAGAGTAAGTTTTTCCATTGAGCAATATTTGTATTGTTTTTTGATTTCCAGTTCATGAGGATGGTTTTCTTGGCGACAGTTAGGGCAATGAGGAGTAAACTATTGTTTGATTTTGTTAAATTTGTGTTAGATGTGTCACCAAGTAAGCAGAGTGATGGGGAAAAGGGATATGGCAGCCCAAGAGGACCGAAAGTGACTTTGTGACATCCCTCCAGAATTGCTGAACTGGTGTACAGTGCCAGATAGCGTGAATGTAGGTGTCTGAGATGTTTTGGGTGCAGTTCGTGCAAGTGCCAGGAGAGAATCCCATTTTAAACATTTTGTGCCCAGTGTAATGAGTTCACTGGAGTACCTTGTATTGAATTAGTTGTAGATTTGCATTTTTTGACATGATATAGATGTTTTTGCAGATTTGGCCCCAGAAGTCGGCATCAGGAGCAATTGACAGGTCCTTTTCCCATGTTGTGGTAGGAAATGATAATGCTTTATCAGATTGTGATATTATTCTGTATATTTTAGAAAGGAGTTTTTTGACTGAACGAATATTGATTAGGTCTGAACATGCTGCTGGGAGGTCGAGGTTGGTGGTTGTGATATTTCTTGCGGCATTAATTGATGATTTAAGTTGTAAATATTCCAAAAATTGATTGCTCCTGATGCCGTACTCCTGGACCAGGTGAGCGAATGGGACAAGAGTATTGTTCTGAAAAATGTGTCTTAAGTGAGTGATTCCTTTTTCAGACCATGTGCGAAAGTAGAGCGGTTTCTTGTTGCTGAGAAAGTCAGGGTCGTACCAGATTGGAGTGAGTTTAGACGGACCTAGTGTAGAGTTTGTGATGTTGTGGAATTTCCACCAGGCTATCAGGGTCGCAGATATTGTCAGTGTTTTAAAACAGGGGTGGTTTTTAATGGATTGACTTAGAAATGGTAAATCAGAAGTGAAAATACTGTTACAAAATGTCTGTTCTAGGTCTAACCACATAGTGTCTGATTGCTGGGGACGGATCCATTTGAATATGTATTGCAGTTCATTTGCTAGATAGTAATGATAAAAATTTGGTGAAGCAAGTCCTCCTTGTGTCTTTGGTTTTTGTAGATTTGTTAGTTTGATTCTTGGTGTTTTAGTTTTCCAGTAGAATTTAGTTATAATTGAATCAAGAGATTTGAACCATAAGAGTGTAGGTTGGGTTGGAATCATAGTTAAAAGATAATAAATTTTTGGAAGTATTGACATTTTAACTGTTGCGATTTGGCCTGTTAAGGAGAGTGGTAGATTCATCCAACAGAGGAGGTTGTCTGTTATTGTTTTAAGCAATGTAGTATAGTTGAGATTGAACAGTTCTGATAGCCTGGGGGAGATGTTAATACCCAAATACGTGATATGATTTGTGCATACAGGAATAGGTGAAGTGCAGGCTGTCTTATCCTGGTAATTACTTTGCAGAGGGAGGATGGACGACTTATGCCAGTTAACAGAGTAGTTGGAGATGCTAGAGAATGTTTCCATGAGTTTAATTGTTTCTGGAAGGGATGAGTGGGAATTTTGTAGAAAGAATGAAATGTCATTAGCTTTAAGACTAATTTTGTGGTGGATGTTTTGTGTCTGGACTCCTTTGATGATGTTGTTTGGCGGACGGCTGCAGCTAGAGGCTCGATGAAAATGGTGAATAAGAAGGGAGAGAGCGGGCATTGTTGCCTAGTCCCCCTGTGCAGTGTGAAAGGTTGTGAAATTAGTCCATTGGTGATAACTGGGGCTGAAGGTGCAGAGTATAGAATTTTAACCCAGTTAATAAATGACTCTCCAAAGCCAAATTTTTGCAACGTTGATATGAGAAATGACCAGTTCACCCTGTCAAAAGCTTTTTCAGCATCTAGTGTGACAATTATAGTTTTTGTTTTTTGATGAGAAGAATAGTCCATTATATCGAAGAGTCTGCGTGTGTTATTTGAAGAGTTTCTGCCTTTGACGAAGCCGGTTTGGTCACGATGGATTATGAAAGAGATGACTTTTTCTAGTCTACGAGCAAGTGTTTTAGTAATGATTTTTAAGTCCACATTAAGCAAAGAAATTGGGCGGTAGCTTGATGGTAATGACGGATCTTTGTTAGGTTTACAGAGGAGGAAAATTGTGGCTGTATTCATTTTTATTGGTAATTCGGAGTTCTGTTTTATTTCAGTGACGAGTCTGCAAAAGAGTGGGGCAAGAATAGACCAGAAGTGTTTATAAAACTCAGCAGGGAAGCCATCAGGTCCGGGCGATTTGTTATTGGGCATGCTTTTAAGGCCAGTGGCTAGTTCATTCTCTGTTATTGGTGTTTCAAGTGAGGATATTTGGTCAGGAGTAAGCTGGGGAAGGTCAATATTATTGAAGAAGGAGTTGATATCAACTGGGTTTGGATTAGTTTCTGGTGAGCATAATTTGGTATAAAAATCTGAAAATATTATTTATCTCTGTTGGTGAATGTGTTGGCTTCCCTGCTGAGTCCTTAATAACGGTGATTGTTGATTTTTCTTTATTTTGTTTGATTAAATTTGCTAGGTATTTTCCAGATTTATTGCTATGGTGAAATTGTTCCTGCCGAAGTCTGTGAATTAGGATTGAGTTTTTTTATTTGTGATTTCATTCAACTGAAATTTGTATTTTCTTAATTCATTCTGTTTTTTTCAGATGGATTGTCTGCAATGATGGTTTCTAACTGATAGGTTTTTTGTTCCAGTTCAGTTTCTTGATGTTGTTCTTTCTTTTTTCTGTATGTGGAGAATGAGATGATTATCCCTCATAGAACTGCTTTACCGGTTTCCCAAAAAATAGACGGAGATAACTTTGGAGAGTCATTTATTCCTAGGAACAGCGCCCTGACCCTCACCTTATTTTTATTTATTCTTGCTATTATTATTTATTTATTTATTTATTTTCCTTCTTTTCCCCCCATTTATTTCACCATTTTTCACATATTTATTTTTCCTTTTTTTCCCTTTTGCTCTCTTCCCTCTCCAAGTCTCAATCTCCTTTGTTTCCCCGTAGCTAATCCAACCACATCATTTTTCTTTTTTTCTTCCATCCCCCCCTTTTTTTCCATCCCAAACCAGTGGAAAACACGCATACACACAATACTCAGACTACGAACATTCTCCCATCAACTCCGAGCTGCACCCCTACAAACTGTTGACTGGCCTGTACTCTTTGTTCTTGTCTATTGTTCTTGTCAATGTTTTGTTCAGTCTCGCAATTTAAAAAAAAAAACTTTAAAAATGATATTCATTACTGTGATGCACATTCGGCACACTAATTTGGAAACAGAACCAAACTCCAGTAAATTTGTTCCCAAAAGTTCTTTGTAATTATCATGCCATCGTATCTGTTGTTTACTGAGAGATACTTTTGGTTCTCACCATTAAAATTGACATGGAAATGGAGTTGCACAAACAGAACACGAAATTTAACCATACTTCTGGGCTGTTTCCTGTTGCCAGAGGCTATTTTTTTGGGGATTCAGGTCTATTTGTAAGGTCCGGGGAAGTTGCAGTGTGGTTCTGAGCTCACAAAACTTTCCTGTAATTAAGGTTTGTTGCAATTGAAAACATCCAAAGGGAATCTAGTTTACTCACAGAGAATTCCCATCTATGAGGGGAGAAAAGCTAATAACCACCATTAGGCACCATTAGACATCTTGTGACTGCTGGATTCAATGTATTTTAGCATAGCTTAGCTTCATGCCCCCAGATAATTGGGGTAAAAGAAAACAGAAATAAATATGCACATACTACTTTACACTTGCAGTAAATACTGTGTCCACGTATGAACCATCTCCGCATCACTAGCCTGAGGAACCAGCCTGTTCCTCCACTCTTCACTACGTGCAGCTGTGTATTATTAGTTAATTATCTAATATAGCCTTTATTAGCCTGAGCTTCGCACCACTCCGGTGCGAAATCTTGTAAGCCCATTGAGTTGCATTTCGTGCTGATCTTCTGAAATCCTGATATTTAGCAGACTATTGTTAGTCCGGCTATCTCTCTGTTTTTATTTTGGGAATTGCTGTTCTCTCGTATTATCGTTTGTTTTTGAAGCTCCGCTTCTAAAGTAATAAATATTATTCTTCTTAGCATTTGAATCCAGTCAACGTCATTTTTATTTCAGTGCACTCCACATTGTGTATTGAAAATAACATGACAGAAGATTTCACCGCGAATAATAGATTAAGCAAAGATCCTGCTCCCAGAAGATGGAGAGTATGCCGCAGCAAACTCTCAACCCCTCGACCTCCTCCATGTAGTGGCGGTGCAGCAGAGGGAGATTGTCCGGCTGAGAGCCAACATGGACAAAATCGTCAGATGCTTCTCAGAGATGAACACCTCCTGTTCGCCCTCGCCACCCACTGCCCCAGTCTCTCCTGCACCACTGCAGTCCTACCCTGCTTCTCCCCAAAGGAAATCCCCAGTCAAACTGCAAGACCATTACGAGGGCTCCCCCACTGCCTGCAGAGGATTCCTGCTCCAGTGTTCCAGCTACTTTACCTATCACTCTGACCTCAGTGATGCGGAGAAAATCGCAGCTGTCATCACCACTCCGCCTTTACCACCTATGACAGTCTACTATCCAGTTCGAGGCAGTATTTGATCACCCAGGGAAGAGATCTGGGAAACGGCTGTTGGAGCTGTGACAAGGGTCCAGGTCAGTGGTGGACTACGCCCTCGCCTTCAGGACCCGGGCTGCAGCTGGTGGCTGGAATGAGCCAGCCCTTATCACCATCTACGGGGGGGGAGGGGATCTGACAGTTCATCAGGAAGGGTTAACAGACCTGCATGCTGAGGTAACAATGACCATTTAGTGACCTGCCACCTCATTGGTACACTGGCTTCAGGAGAGGTATAAAGCTGCTTCCTGACTGAGAGTAATTTGTAATTGCCTTGCCTTGCTTTTGCCCAGTATGTTACATACTGTAAAGAAGACTATTTTGCTCCGTAAATAAATTGTTGTTGACCTGAACTTTGGGACTACCTTTTTACTTCAAAAAAACCAAATTCCTACATAAATTGGCGAGCCAGCATCGGAAGAAAAGGGGGGACGATTGGAGGACATTTCCATTTTAGATAACATCTTCTTTTTCATTGACTTAATCCACAAGATTCAATTTTAACATCAACGAAGAATCAAGGAATTTTCTACAGCATCACCAAGCCAACACGCCATTTCATCTTTTGCCGGACAGAAAGGAAACAAGATTACTGCTGCAATGAAAGACAGACGGACCTTCCACTCCAAACCTTCTTTTGACAAACCAAAGGGACTTTGTCAGTATAAAGGGTTTTCTGCATTATCCAGCTGTGGATAATAATTTGAGTTTATGTTTGGGTTTTGCTAGCTGTGGCAAAAGTTAGCAAAATAGCACAGGACTAGGAGCAAATTCAAGACTTAGGAATGAGAATTTTCCTGTTGTTTTAATGCAGGGCTATTCAACCTTGTCCAGAAAGGGCCACTGAGGGTGCAGGCTTTTATTTCAGCCAAGCACTTACACACCTGATTCTACTAATCAACACCAAGAGTCTTTGCTAATGAGCTTGATTAGCAGAATCAGGTGTGTAGCTGCTTGGTTGGAATAAAAGCCCGCACCCACAGTGGCCCTTTCTGGACAAGGTTGAATAGCCCTGTTTTAATTCATGAAATTATATGTGTTTAATTGTTAAGTTAGCTTGACAGGGTTAAGCGGGAGGCGTGTTTGTAGAGGAACTGGGCTTTTTAGTGAAAATACCAGCAGGGTGTCCCACATTTATCCTGTGGCCTTGAGGTAAACCGCCACAGTAGGTAGACTGTGCACAAAGTACTCAGAACCTACAATGATGGAGTGGGCCATTGACTATGTTGCAAAACATAGCAAAGAAGGATCCTATGGATCTCTGTTAGATAAATCAGATCCTCTCGCTTGGCTTGAGGAAGCGTGTGCAGAGCGCAATCGTAACTGTAAGAATAAAAAGCGCAAGCATGCAAATGTACTAGCTGCTTTGTTACAAGGCCAAACGGAAATGAAACGTTGTTTGTCAGTGGCAGAGAAACGCTGTTCTGAACGGCAGCGAACAACAGAAACTCATCGGGAGTCTGTAGAGGAAATGAAATGTTGTTTGTCAATGGTAGAGAAACAGTGTTCTGAATGGCAGCGAACATCAGAAACACTGAGGGAGACTGTAGAAGCCCTTAGAAGTAAGGCTGCTATGAGCTGCCAGATAGCTCACTCGGTTAAGGCACTGTGTTGCAGTGCAGAAGTGACTATCACGTCGCGGGTTCGAGCGCCGGTCGTACCAACCGGCAGTGGTCGGCGGTTTTTCAGAGTAGCGCACAATTGACCATCGCGCTACAGGGTTTCAAATTGGGAAGGGACTGCCGGGGAAAGGGAAATAGCTGAATAGCTTTGTTCGTTGCTCGTCAGGAACTTTCTAAGTCTGTTCGTGTCCGGGTATACTCCCCCCTCGTTCTGAACTTGCGAAGATTCAACCAATGAGTGTATAAGAAGCAGTGGCTGACAGGCACGTGCTTCGGAGGAGAGCTGTGAACTGTCTTCACTCTCCTGAATTGGCAACAAGAGGTCGCAAACGAGCAAGCCTTGTACATAGTTCACCAATTGGGCATTCCAGATTCGGGTGGGATTGGAGATGCCAAATTTAATTAAAAAAAAAAAAAAAAAGACGTGAGGCTGCTGCAGGACTGGCAGAGCGCTGCTTAGCTGCATATAACAGTGTTGAACTGCGGAAACAGTTGGCATCACTGATAGCAAACTTGGTGGATTCAAAAAATGTTAATGCCATGTTGAACAAGCAGTTTGAAAAATGCAAAAATTCTTATGAGATGCTATGGGCTAGAAGTGTGAAAAATCTAGAGGTTGCACATAGATCAGGTGTTAAGGGCAATAGTGCTGATAAGCTCAAGCAATTTCAGCGCCATGTTGCTGCTTTGGGTATTAACTTACCAGAATACTCTGACTCAGAGAGCAGTTGTAATACTTCAGAGGAGGCCAATTCAGACCCACCCGAATGTAAAATAGCTCCAGGTCCAGTAAAAGCGGCTCCCTTCTGCATAAGAGCGCGCAAAACCCGAAAGAGAGTAGCACTAGCAAATGAGGGCAGTGCTGCTACAAATTATGAATACGAGTCAGTCCAGGAACGTATTCCCTTGTGCACTGTGGAGCTAAGTAATTTGTGTAAAAACATTGGTCAATGGGATGGTTTCTCTGATCCTCGAAACTATTTGGCGGAATTGCAACGCCAGGCTACAGCACATACCTTAAATTACCAGGATTGTTGTCAGATCATGCAGTTAACTATTCCAGCTGATCTAGTTCAGTCACTACCAGATCATATTAAAGGTCCTGTAGATGGTGTTTGGGCAAATGCTCAGCAAAGGGAGTCTGCTTTGATGAATATGATTAGCAATCCACAGCCCAACTGGAAACAAATACAGAGCCCCACACCTGATAGAAGTGAAAATCCAATAGCTTTCATTAACCGCTTGTTTACTAGCTACACCAGGAATTCTGGCATGCCAAATCCAGGCAGGAATGATCTGATATTCCTTGCATTAATCATACAACAATATGATTACATTATAAATGATGCAATAAAGCTTGTATTGAATCAAAAACAGAAAGCAAACAATTTGACCTATTTTGAAGTCTGTAGTCTTCTATCTAGCTGGTTTGAAATTACGCACAGTCAGCCCATTAATAAAAAGAAGGTTTCGGCTGTTGCTACTAATGAGGGCTGTAGGACATCTAGAGATGCTTGTCATAACTGTGGTAAGACCGGACATTTTAGAAGGGACTGCTGGTCGCGGGGTGGAGGAGCAGCAAAGTCAAAGTCAAGTTTATTACATCCATATCAATGGAAATTACATTGCATACGCCCACCGTCATGCCCACATAATAAAATAAAAAATAGCCTTCATAGGGTACACACACACACACACACACACACACACACATCTGCGCCTATAGTTGCAGGCACTGATATCATACAAATAACATTAAGTTAACACTACAATATAATAAGTTAACATTTAGACACACAGACATCCAGCTAAAATAATTTTACAAATGTCCGTTTTAAGTGCTCATTGTGCCGCCTAGCCGCTTGTGGAATGAAGGAGAGAGCATATCGCTTGGTGTGTGTCACAGGTGTTCTGAGCCGGCCACTGCGCTTCATAACTCTGTTACCCAGACAAGTATGGAGAGGATGACCAGAGTCCTGCATAAACTTAATGGTCATTTTTTCCAGGCGGTCATAGTATACACCATCCAATCTAATTGTCAAGCCCGCCATTTTTCCTGCCCTTTTTTTTCAGTTTATCAATCCTATTTTTCTCAGTAACCCCCGCATTCCCTCCCCATCCCACTACACAATAGCTCCACACACTGCATATGGACAGAGTCCAAAGCAGAAAAGCAGAGGAAAAACTATATCACAGTCAGAGACCTCGCCATCTGCTCCACCTTTAACATATAAGCGCACAAATAAAATGCTGCACGAGTTCAAACAAATTGCAGCTCAAATTCTGAAAAATGTGCAGAGCCACTTGGAGGACAAATTCCACTTTGTTGTTCACAATATGGGCTTAGCGCACCAAACCAACAAACATAGATGGGATGATGGGGTCAAACCTAATGCACATAAATGTCAAGTGGGTGATCAATTCATGGTAAAACATTACCTTCAGAAAGGACCTTGGGATGCAAATTGGACAGGGCCACATGAAATTGTGGACACCTGCGGGGAGGGCAATCTTAAGGTTGCAGTGAAGGGGAGGAAAGGAGTGGGGTATGAATGGTATCATGCAGACCAATGTAAATTGGGTCCAACTGTTAAACTGCCATAAGAATAAATACTGCACTTGATGTTTTTCAGGTACCAAGACAGGACGTGGACTAAAAAGCATCAAGGGGGGACTGAAGGATATTTTGTTTTTATTTTTACTTTTTTTTGCATATTCTATATTTTGTTTTGATTTTTACTTTTTATTGCATATTTTATTCTTCCAATACTCCTACATTTTACCTGCCAAACCACAACCAGGCATGCATGATGTACAGCAATGGGACCTCATACCTCAGCCACAACAAAACCTACAATGCAAACTGCTACGCCTCAGCCGGATCTCAAAAATGGACTGACGGGAATGGAGAGGAATGAAAATGTTATAAAGGATTCACAGGTGATGGACTATCTTCTTGTGTGGACAACAATGAATGCAGAGAAGGACAACTATGTGGCTTTAAGCAGGTTTCCATCAACACATTGTGAAGTTACAGGTGCGACTGCATTCCTGGATGAACAGTGAACAGTGGTCAAATATGCGAGAATGAATGCCCTCGGATATGGCCTCGGCCAGCTAATGGGATCATCACTGTTCCAAACCCACACACATACTGTACGTGAATAATGTACAATGGGAATTTTTAACAATTGTTATGAACCTGGGAGACTTAAACACACAACTCATAGATATTTGTAAAGATGACTACTCTGTGGCTAGGCCTTTTGATGACCTTAGACAAAGGGAATGGGACGAGGTGGGACCCAAGGGGGGCAGCCGAAAAGCGAATGAAGCGAAGTGTATTTGGGGATCTGGTGGTATATTTGGGACGGGAAACTTTTTCTATAATGGTCATCAGCTGAGGTTACTCAAACAATATTGCAGTGATATAAAGACAAAATTAGGAAGTTTTCTTCATGCGTTATGGAAATACCCATTTATACAGACTAGCTGTTCACAATTGCACAAAGATGATGGCAGTCGAATGCTTAGAAGGCTGTGATGTTAGGACGGGTGTAATCACGTGTCCAGGTGATGGGCTTTAACCAAATTTAGGATGTGGCTGGGTGAAATCCAGTGATTCAGACTGTTTTATCTCAACAAAGCTTGTAAAACTAGATAATACGAACATCAGACTCAAGGGAAACGGCACATACTGTATTAATGCAAATACCTACAAGTTAACATCAAAGCCTCTGGTTTGCCCACCGCCAGGTAACTCACTCTGCACTCAGGTCAATTATCCAACGGACATTGGGGGAAGGAAACTATACTTTATTAAAAAAAACAAAATTTAACTACATTTGGAGGATCTGTCTGCAGAATTTCTACAGCCAGTGTCTTTGCCTGGGATTAATTATATTCTTTGATTGGATGACAAAGAACAATGACTAAAATCCCTGATTATTAAGGTAAATGCAGGTGAGAGGGGTTTGATTCAGTGAATCCCACATGGAAAGAATCTATATGAACATATATGCGGCATATAGGCCAAATTCAGGTACATATATGTGCTTATAGAGGGCATATAGGTCTCCTATATAGCTCATATACCCAGTGGCAGGTTCTGTTTGTCATACCTATTGTATAGCTCATATCTCACTTTTGCAACTGTCATACATGATGCCTAGCTCATATTTTTATTCTCAAGGTAATATCTGCATATTAGTCCAAAGTCCCTTACAGAAATAACAAGAACTTCATGCAATAACTTATTAATCGCATGTGAACACGTGAAATTGGCATCACATTTGATCCTAAATACATGTTGACATGTGACAACGGCATGTTATGTGTAAACCAGTCATTTTCAACTATGGCAAGTGAGAGGAAACAAAAAGCTATGATATCAACACAAATATCTTATAGTATTTGTTACATTTTTTTCCTGAACCATTAACAAGGTCACCAATTCTTTCTTGACCATACTTATTTCCATTCTATGAAGATTGAGTTGAGTATTGTGGAAGAGAAGGAAATGTATAAAAACAAAATGGTTTGACTATGTTTATTTCATCAATTAAGCATTTTCTTCAAGTTTAAGTCACTGCCAGATTCACCACATTAGATAAAATTGGATTCACATCATTACAGCTCATACACATCCACTGAAAGGTTATACACTACACTGTTACATCTACCAAATGGCAATGTTTTCTATCTTGTCTGTAATGCAGTTTCTAGATGAATATGGCTCCGAGGTCCTTAGTCTAAATGTAGCAAAATAAAACAAAAATAACAAAATAATAGTACACAGATGAACATACATTCAAGTAAACATGCCTTTCAAAAGTCATTTTCAAAAGTCTATTTGAGCATTTCACTGTGGTTAATGAATTTGAAGACAAAGTCTACATTTCTGTTCACAGTTTTAATGAACAGACACTTGTCTTTTATCTGAGATGCTTGTGTGGCAACTAAAGGTCCCAGACTTTTTCCTACAGGGATGAAATAACAAGGATTCTTAAATTCCCACACGGAAAGAACCTATAACATATAGGTTTTAATCCCCGCCCAGTGGTCGGCAGCTCTTTTGAGAAGTAGCGCGGAATTGGCCAATGCACTACAGGGATGCAAATTGCAAAGGGCCTGCTGGGAAGGGTTATGAAGATTAGAGTTCCCCTAGGCGCGTCCTGTTGGCCAGACGGGCGCTGATAAAATTGATTCTGAACATGTTGAAAGTTGTTACTGTCTCTCTTTCGTGTTAATAATGTTGCGGAGAGAGTATATTAGGTGGAGATTGCTAAGCGAGCGCGAGCCTCGAAGGAAATTTATGAATTAAAAGCATCTTTGGGTGTCGCCAACAGAAGGCCATATGATGTGGAGAGAGCTTAAATATTTGCACCTAATTCCCTAATTGGATTTCCCAGATTCAAGCGCGATTGGAAATGCCAAACGGGAATGTACGCAGTTTGGTTTTAATATAGGGCCACATATAGGTTTCGCATATATGTGACATATATGAAAACGGCCAATTTTATGTATGTCGCATATATGCGACACCTATATTTGGCCCTATATTAAAACCTATATGTTTATATAGGTTATTTCCGTGTGGGATTAAAGTTTCTTAATGGGCTTTCAGGAATAAGGGGGAACTACGAAGACACATACTGGGACCTGATTTTCAAGGGCGCAACAGCAGCATCAGTACTGTTTGTGGCAGCTCTGACTTGCTATAAAACAACACAAAGGGATGCTGAGTACCGGAAAAGGAAAGCTCTACTGGAGGCCAGATGAGAGCAATCTATGTGTGGAGTCATCTAGTGCTACTAGGACTCCCTTCCCTTGGTACGGCTCCTTTGTGGCTATAGTGGTGTCAAGTGGTGGCAAACACCTTCCCTCAGTTCACTATGATGTGAGCCCATGGCCAATTGAATGAGAATATGTCTTAAACCTTTCTCTCTTTAGTTTTGCATTTGGGTCAAGGTTAAAGGGGGGATTATGTAAGGCATTTTGGTAGATTAAAGCTTCCCCAGTGTGCCAAGGTGTTCACTTGAACTGGGATTGGCTTCCTGGGGATGGGAACTTATCAAGGGGGGGTGGTGATTAATGTCTCACTGTAACCAAATGGGATTCAGACAAACACACGCAGAGGTGACAATAACTAACAGGATAGAACAATGGGCCTCAGTATGCATGACTGTTGATCTCTTTAGTCCCATGGGAAACAAGGAAGCACACGGGGGGGGGGTGACTATTTTGCTCTGTAAATAAATTGTTTTTGACCTGAATTTTGGGACTACAAGTTTACTTCACAAAGGACCAAATTCCTACAATATACCACTCTTGGTTTTGAATTAAAAAAACTTAACAGTATGTACTTAAATATGCAGCCAGGAGAGGGTTAAAATCAGTTGACACCCCCCTGAAACTGGGTACCCTGGAAATAGAGGAAATTTTTTTTTTCCATCCTAGGGTCAAGTTTTCTTTTTAATTCAGATTATTACTATCAGTGTAGGTTTCTATCGCGGGCGATCAGCTGTTTTGTATTGTAATTAGTGAGCCTTTTAAGCGCTGCGGATTTTGTATGGACAAAGTCCAAGACTGATAAGTTTTAATTTTCTCAAATACCTAGCCTTTCCATCTCCATTTAGAGTTTCTAGATACTGGAAGGCCATGTTACTAAAAAAATAAACGGTTCAGGTGAAAGCTTGCAAGACAAGACACCGGTATCTTATTTCCTCTGTGTGAAAAGAGAGGAGCGAGGTCGGTTTGTTTTCCCCCAAATCAAGATGGCGGCGCGTCTGTGACGTCAACGATGACTTTGAGAATGGGAAACAGATGATTCGCGCTGGCTGACGAGTGGGATGCAATCCAGGTCTTAATTGGCCGGCATGCTGAACTGCAGGAGGCGAGAGTTGACAAACATAAGTCAAAGAAATGGTAGTAACCGAGATTTTGGCCATAATCTTATAACAAATGTTATCATGGTGTCATGCCCCAGCACCCAAAAATGTTTTCTAGGGCGCCAGTGCAATAATTGAAGTGGAGTACCCAAGTGCAGGGACGTGGATTTTATTAAATAAAGAAGGTGAATTTAACAAAAGCAAATACAAAAGTTCCAGGATAACAAAAAGGGAGTACACTAAACTAAGAGGGGGAACAGACTATGGCTACCTGGCCATGAAGGGTGAAACTAAGCGTTACATAGTACAACCCCAATTCCAAAATAGTTTGGACAAAGTGTAAATTGTGAATGAAATCAAAATGCAATGACTTTCAGATCACATGAGCAAATATTTTATTGACAATAGAACATAGATAACATTTCAAATGTTGAAACTGAGAGATTTTACATTTTAATCCACAAAATGAGCAAAATGATTTCGAATTTTCTGGCTGCAACAAGTCTCAAAAAAGTTGGGACACAGGCAAAAAAGGGCTGAAAAAGCAATTAATATATAAGAGAATCAGCTGAAAGAACATTTAGCAAGTAATTAAGTTAACTTGCATCAGGTGTGGAACATGATTGGCTATAAAAGGGATGTCTTAGAGAGGCTGAGTCTCTCAGAAGTAAAGATGGCCAGAGGCTCTCCAACCTGTGAAGGCTAGCATAAAAAAAAATTGTGGAATACTTTAAAAACATTGTTCCTCAACATCAAATTGCAAAGGCTTTGAAAGTCTCATCATCGACAGTGCATAACATCATCAAAAGATTTTAGAGAAACTGGAAAAATTTCTGTGCCTAAGGGACAAGGCTGAAGACCTTTACTGGATGCCCATGGTCTTCGGGCCCTCAGACGCCAATGCATCACTCTCCGGCATGATTCTGTCATTGACATTACTAAATGGGCCCAGGAATACTTCAAGAAACCACTGTCTGAAAACAAAGTCCGCCGTGCCATCCACAGATGCCACCTAAAACTCTATCATGCAAAACAGAAGCCATTGTTGAGCATGATCCAGAAGCGCCGCCGTGTTCTGTGAGCCAAGGCTCATTTAAAATGGACTGCAGCAAACTGGCAAAGTGTCCTGTGGTCAGACGAGTCCAAATTTGACATTCTTGTTGGAAATCATGGGCGTCGTATCCTCCGGGCTAAAGAGGAGAAAGATCACCCCTCCTGTTATCAGCGTTCAGTTCAAAAGCCAGCATCTCTGATGGTATGGGTGTGCATTAGTGCATATGGAGTGAGACGCTTGCATGTTTTAAAAAGCACCATGAATGCTGAGAGGTATATCAAGGTTTTAGAGCAACATATGCTCCCCTCCAGATGACATCTATTCTAGGGAAGGCCTTGTGTGTTTCAGCAGGACAATGCAAAACCACATACTGCAGCTATTACAACAGCATGGCTTCATAGTAGAAGAGTCCGTGTGCTGAACTGGCCTGCCTGCAGTCCTGATCTTTCACCAACTGAGAAAATTTGGGGCATAATTAAACAAAAAGTCCATCAAAGGAGACCCAAAACTCTCCAGCAGCTGGAGGGCTGTATTAAACAAGAGTGGGATCAAATTCAAGAAACTTGTCTCCTCAATGCCCAGACGCCTCCACTCTGTGTTAAAAAGAAGAGGGGATGCTACACCATGGTAAAGAGGCCCCTGTCCCAACTTTTTTGACACCTGTAGCAGCCATTAAATTTGAAATGAGCTCATTTTGTGGATAAAATTGTAAAATTTCTCAGTTTCAACATTTTTGCTGCGGTATCTCTGTTCTATTGCGAATAAAATACCGGCTGGTGTGATTTGAAAGTCGTTGCGTTTCGATTTTATTCACAATTTACACTTTGTCACAACTATTTCGGAATTGGGGCTGTAAAAGGAATCTTCATTAACAAAAACTAAACAAGAGAAAACCAGCCACTGAGGAGAACAGAAGGGCAGGTAGCCAGGCAAAGGAATGCCAAAGGGGAGGGGCATTACACAAACTTCTAATTTCCTGTTTCATCCCCATTTTGTTTCCCATTTTCCTTTTCCCTTTTACAGTGAGTTATTTTCTAGTAGTTGGAATGTATAGAATACTTAGTTCAAAAATCTGCCGCTGATTTTCAATCTGTGTTGTCTCATTCTAAAAATGATCAATTTACTTCATTTTGATTGAAGAGGTCAATGCATATTTAAGTTATATTTATTTTGCGTTATTTCACACCTCACTGGCAGTAAATGTTGTCGTTAGTATTGGCCTGCAAGAGAGTAGCAAGCTTGCAAAATTACAGTTATTTAAAGCTTTGAATGGGACTGTTGGGTTCTTGAAGTGTGGTTACGGCAGTTGCATGAGGTTGCGGTGGCCGTTGGTGGTGGAGCCCAGGTTTCTACCATGCAGTTTCACTTTCAACTGACAGAGGCGGCAGTTAAAAAGAACTGCAGTCTTTTCCTATAAATGGTGATCTCAACAGTGCACACAGGCCACATTAGATCATGGAAAGAAGCCAGAGAAGTGCATGAGTAAATCACTTTGTCCTGATTGGATGGTTTGAAAAGAACTGTTGTCTATTTCTCGCATCATAAAGACCGGTACTTGGAACCGTCATTATGTTCCATTTTTGTATCTCATATACAGATGAGAATAGCATTCTTATCTCCCATCTTTGTATATGTTGCATTAAGTACAATGCCTATGCAACCAGGTATGGATTCTCATTGAGTTTTTTCATTCCTCCACACAGGGTATAAAATAATAAATGATAAAGAGCTGAGAATTGTGTTGATGGGAAAGACGAGCTGGGAAAAGTGCCACTGGAAACACGATTCTTGGAAAAGGGAGCTTTTTTTTTTTATCAAAGTTTAGTGTAGTGTCTCTGACTGTTAAGTGCAGTGAAAGGAAAGGTGTGGTGGATGGGCAGAGGGTTGCTGTTATTGACACCCCAGGCCTGTTTGACACCAGGTATGGCAAGGAGAAAACACTTAAAGATGTAAGCCAGTGCATCACTTATGCTGCTCCTGGACCCCATGTGTTCCTGGTGATCATCAGGCTGGGCAGATATACTGAAGAGGAAAAGAAGACAGTGCAAAACATTCAAGAAATCTTTGGCCAGGCTACAGCATGGTTCTGTTTACTGGTGGGGACTGTCTTGATAATGATGATGATGATGATGAAAATGCTATCCATGAGTTTGTGAAGGAGAGCCCAGACCTGAAGGAGCTTGTGGGCAGATGTAATGGTCATTATCACATCTTCAATCATAAGCAGAAGGATCCCTCTCAGGTCACTGAGCTTCTAACGAAGATCGGAAGTTTAGTTGAGAGGAACGGAGGAAGCCACTACACCACCAACATGTTCCAAGAGGCCGAGATGATTCTCGAACAGGAGAAAGAACGCATCTTGAGGAAAAAAATGAAATGCAAATAAACAAAATAAAAGAGGAACTGGAGAGGCAAATAAGGGGCATATACAACCCCAATTCCGAAATAGTTGGGTTGAAGTGTAAATTGTGAATAAAATCAAAATGCAATGACTTTCAGATCATATGAGCAAATATGTCATTTACTATAGAACATAACATTTCAAATGTTGAAACTGAGAAATTTTACATTTTCATCCACAAAATGAGCTTATTTAAAAATTTTCCGGCTGCAACAGGTCTTAAAAAAGTTGGGACACAGGCTAAAATGGCTGAAAAAGCAATAAATATAGAAGAGAATCAGCTGAAAGAATATTTAGCAAGCAATTAAGTTAACTGGCATCAGGTGTTTGACATGATTGGCTATAAAAGGGATGTCTTAGAGAGACCGAGTCTCTCAGAAGTAAAGATGGCCAGAGGCTCTCCAACCTGTGAAGGCTTGCGTAAAAAAATTGTGGAATACTTTAAAAACAATGTCCTTAGCATCAAATTGCGAAGGCTTTGAAGGTCTCATCATCGACAGTGCATAACATCATCAAAAGATTCAGAGAAACTGGAAAAATCTCGTAAGGGACAAGGCCAAAGACCTTTACTGGATACCTGTGATCTTCAGGCCTTCAGACGCCACTGCATCACTCACCGGCAAGATTCTGTCATTGACATTATTAAATGGGCCCAGGAATACTTCAAGAAACCACTGTCTGTAAACACAGTCCGCCGGTCCATCCACAGATGCCACCTAAAACTCTATCATGCAAAAAGGAAGCCATTGTTGAGCATGATCCAGAAGCGCCGCCGTGTTCTGTGGGCCAAGGCTCATTTAAAATGGACTGTAGCAAAGTGGCAAAGTGTCCTGTGGTCAGACGAGTCCAAATTTGACATTCTTGTTGGAAATCATGGGCAACGTGTCCTCAGAGCTAAAGAGAAGAAAGACCACCCCTCCTGTTATCAGCGTTCAGTTCAAAAGCCAGCATCTCTGGTGGTATGGGGATGCATTAGTGCATATGGTGTGGGACACTTGCATGTTTTAAAAAGCACCATGAATGCTGAAAGGTATATAAAGGTTTTAGAGCAACATATTCTCCCCTCCAGATGACATCTATTCCAGGGAAGGCCTTGTGTATTTCAGCAGAACAATGCAAAACCACATACTGCAGCTATTACAACAGTATGGCTTCGTAGTAGAAGAGTCCGTGTGCTGAACTGGCCTGCCTGCAGTCCTGATCTTTCACCGATTGAGAAAATTTGGCACGTAATCCAATGAAAAGTCCATCAAAGGAGACCCAAAACTCTCCAGCAGCTGGAAGCCTGTATTAAACAAGAGTGGGATCAAATTCCAATGGCTAAACTCAAGAAACTTGTCTCCTCAATGCCCAGACGCCTCCACTCTGTGTTAAAAAGAAGAGGGGATGCTTCACCATGTAAACAGGCCCGTGTCCCAACTTTTTTGAGACCTGTAGCAGCCATCGAATTTGAAATGAGCTCATTTTGTGGATAAAATTATTAAATTTCTCAATATCAGCATTTGCTATGCTATCTCTGTTCTATTGTGAATAAAATACTGGCTGATGTGATTTGAAAGTCATTGTGTTTTGACTTTATTCACAATTTACTCTTTGCCCCAACAATTTCAGAATTGGGGTTGTAGTTTTACTACACAGATTCCTCTCAATCAGTACCTCAAAAAGTTGACAATAGTGGACCCTGTCGAATGCTTTAGATCAGGGGTCACCAACCCTGTTCCTGGAGAGCTACCATCCTGTCGGTTTCTGCTCTACCTCCTATTCAGCACACATGATTCAAGCAATTGACTACTTAACAAGATCACAAGCTGGGCAATTAAGTTGCTAATTAGTTGAATCAGGTGTGCCAAATAGGAGATGAAGCAGAAACCTACAGGATGGTAGCTCTCCAGGAACAGGGTTGGTGACCACTGCTTTAGATGCATCTAATTGTATAAGGTACACAGCTGAGTGATTCCTAACATACTTATCAACTATTTCATTTAAAACAAAGGTGCAATTAGTAGTGGAACTCTTAGCCTTGAAGCCGAATTGTAACTCAGATGTACTAAGCTTGTTGAGTTTCCTAAACAGAATAATATTATCAAGGACTTTTCCAAAAACACTACCAATCGCGATAGCACTGTAATTATCACTGTTACTCACAGATTTGTTGTTACTCTTAGGTATTGAAACTAAGGTTGACAGGGTCATGTCTGTGGGTACATAACCATGATGTAACATAGCAGTAAACAATGAAGCAAGATGCACATGTAATTCATCAGAGCCATAAATCAGATTATTCGAACAAAGTGCAAAGTTGGCATCACCTTTAAACAGTTGCAGTTTAAATGCATAATTGCTTTCAAGCCTATCCTGTTTACGATTGCTTGATCAATAATCACACAATTTATTTACTGAATAATCAAGACCAATATATAAGCCTGTGAAAGTATGAAGGCATGACAGATCACTGATGGGTAGCATTGACAACAGACCTAATAGTGATATTGTAAAAAATATGTCATTAACCCAGTGCTTTCCCTGAATTCCATCTCCTGTTCTAGGATTTTAAACAGTGTAACCTAATTTATTTTAAGATTGTTCTCAATCATAATGTTTTCAGCGTTCAAAAGAATAGGTTATATTTGCATGGAAGCGTAGTTGCATGCTGGTCGCTGCATAAAGCAGTAATAATTTATTTATTAAATTACCAACGCTTCTTACGTCAAAGTGTCGTTGATTGAATAATTTCGTAAATTGGATATTAGTGCATCGTGAAAGTTTGACGCATGACATGCATTTAACTTCATTTAGTATGCATGCCATGCATCAAACTTTCAAGGCAGCAAAGTCATTCATCAGGTCTTTATAGTTTGGCCTCTGGGAAAGTTGTAGGAAGGCTATAATATAAGATTGTATGAACGGCAATTATCTAAGTAAACAAAATCTAAACCTTATCGGAATACCATCTTCAGCAGTATTTACTACAACGTACCTAACTCTCTACTTCAAGATGGAATTTCGAAATTTCACTTACCCTATAAAGCCATTTGTATCATATATGATACATCATTTATGATACACAAAGGAAAAATCTTTTTTTACATTTTGTTATAGGACTAAATAAAGGGTTCAATTTAAAAAAATTTGAATTTTCTGCCAATTCTTTCATAGTTCAGGCTTTATAGGGTTAATTACCGTCCATGCAATCTCATATTGTAGCCTTCCTCATTGATGCAAAGCTGTGTGTCATAATCGTTAATGGCAACACAGCTTATTGAAAGCTCATTTGCTCAGTAAATCAGGCCAACAAAAAAAAAAAAAAACAGCCAAGATGTAAAGTTTGTCAGATGTTTACCTTTTTCAAATAAAAAGCAACATAAAATCGAAAACATGCCACCTTCCCGCTGAACTTCGCATCACAACACTTTGAAGTTGAAGCATTTTCACCAGAACCAAACTCAAAAAATTACAAGGCCTATAACAAACCGCGAGATGAACCAAATGAGTTTTCAATTGTCTGTCGCTGGTTCTTTGAGAAACGTAGACATCTGACAAACTTTTGTTACATCTTGGCCATTTTCTTTGGTAGGCCTGTAAATTAATTCAGTTTATTATCCGATTCACACTCAGAAATAGGTTGAGTGTCACACTGCATTTTGGTAATGTCACTCGTGGCAGACATGGTTTTATTTTTACATGAGCAGCAGTGGCGGTGCCAGAGATTTTTTTTTCTAACTGAAGCTATCGTGGGGGTTAATCATTCAGTGATGGGGCTGATGAATGTATCGCATGGTAGTCTTTTTTTGCGCAAAAGCTAGACGCGCGGCATTCAGGAGTAATTTCAGGTATGTTTTTACCAATGCCTCTATTGATTCACAAAACTACAGCGATTTTTTTTTATTTAATATAAATTTGAACTGCGTCAGCAACATGGGAGACACCCCGGGCTACACAAGAGCATAAACAATAAATTAACAGAGCCTCCGAGCCAGAGTGCACATCATCAATCACACACCAATCTAGCAATCAGCATCAGACGCGTGCTTTTCAACTGAAAAACAATGTCATCTACTACTCATATTAAATTGGCAGACAACATCAAAAGTCAAATATAGAAAACAGCAGATGCGAGGCTTTGTAGGAGTTGTAGGACAAATTGTATGCAATAAACAAAACCATAATTTAAACAAAAACCAAGAATCACCCTATGGAGGTCCATAAGCAAAACCAATAGACTAAATAGCATATACATTTAGATCACTAGATTGCTGATGTCATATTTGCATTATCAAAAGTGAAGTACCTGGCCACCAAATTGATACAACGAAGTTCTTTATTAAAATGAAGGAGGAGAGACAGGCTTGGCTGTTATAAGTCACGATAAAGAACTTTTCACCATCCCCTCGATCAGAGCTGATCGTTTGGATGAACAGCGCACCTCGGTCAATATAACCACACTTTTACTCCTGGATAAGCAAAGCTTAGGAAGGAGTGTTGTGATGAGACTCGAGCGTCACTCACTGATCAATCAACCAATCAATTTGTCGTTGGCACAACCTTTGGCAATATGATTCACAAACAGCTTATCCAGGGGGGTGTACTACGAAGCTGGCTTTGTGATTAAGCCTGACTTCAGCACTTAGTAAAACTAGGAACCTCTTCAAATTTGAAACATGGACTGAAGTAAAAGGAGCTGCTCCGGGTTTTACTTAAGCTTATAGTCAGGCTTACTCACAAAGCCAGCTTCGTAGTACACCCCCAGGAGTTAACGGCAGTGCGACTTTGATTAGAAATGTTTTCTTAAGCGTATCAAGCCGATTGGACGTGGATGCAGAAATAAATAGCCTATATTCCGATTTGTGCGCTGCAGGAATTCAGAAGCTTCATCATACATTGATGTTTTAGGTCACCATAAATGTGGAAAATGCTAGATAATCAAAGCAATGAACTATAAAGCAAGCTGAGGGGAAATGGATAGATTGATCCTCGCACCTGACCAAATTAACACTGAGTTGGTAATTAGGAGACCTAAATGGGATGGAGTTTGGTGATATAATGCACTTTAAGACGAGGTGAGAGCTGTGCCAATATCCCTCCAATGACAACTCCGGGGTGGAAGAGGTTCATTGAATAAAAACTGCGGTATTATTGCTAGAAAACAAGTGATGATGAACTTAACTTGGACTAAGTTGTAGTGAGGTGTTTTATTTTTCTGAATAACACTTACATTTTGTGATAATAATGTAAACCGTGATAAAATCTCAATAAAGTATTGTCATAAAAAAATTTAGTATCGGCACTTGCCTACTGCAATGTCTGAGTAAACATAGCCAGGTAAGATAAAAAAAATGTACAAACGGATTGAGTTTTACAAGCAGTGAGGAATTTATTAAGTCACAAAGTCGTATACTAGCTGATATTTTTACAGGTAAGCTAGGTAAGTTAGCTGAGATGCTATATTAAGCCATACCAATATAATCAAAAAGAATTCAAAGAAAGCCTAACCTTATGACCTTAGGCAAATGTATACCTCCCCACACTCCCCTGTAACTCCAGAATACAGACCACAACTGTAATCGTCACTCAAGTAAACAGGAGATGGCGAGAGGACAACTTGACAGTCCATGCCTCTATGCTCCTGTACATGGAGAGACGTTTGTGTTGGCATGACAGGAAGTATATTTACCCCTCCTTCTGCATATTAAAGTTATCTTTATTTTATATTATTTCACAGCTCACTGTCAGTAAATAGTGTACAGTTTGTATTAGCCTGAAAGAGAGTAGTAAGTCTGCAAAAGTACAGTTATTTAAAGTTTTGAATGGATCTACTGGGTTCTTGAAGTGTGGTTACAGTAGTTGCACAGGGTTGCTGTTGCCTTTGGGTGCGGGGCTCAATGTGATATATATTCATGGGGCCCAAAATCCCTTGCGACGCCCCTGGTTGTACAAGTCAATTAAATCTGAAGATGGATCATCTTCTGTATTTCTCTGATCTGGGTGGTACACTTGAGAGAGATTGCAGCTTCCACACACTTGGGTGTGGTTTCAGCTTGTTCAACGGACATGCCTGCTGTGTTTCAGAACAGAGAGTGCCACGTTTTATGATTTGGAAATGTAATTGTACAACCCCAATTTCGAAATAGTTGGGACAAAGTGTAAATTGTGAATAAAATCAAAACACAATGACTTTCAAATCACACCAGCCAGTATTTTATTCACAATAGAACAGAGATAACACAGCAAATGTTGAAACTGAGACATTTTACAATTTTATCCACAAAATGAGCTCATTTCAAATTTGATGGCTGCTACAGGTCTCAAAAAAGTTGGGACAGGGGCCTGTTTACCATGGTGTACCATCTCCTCTTCTTTTTAACACAGAGTGGAGGGGTCTGGGCATTGAGAAGGCAAGTTTCTTGACTTTAGCCATCGGAATTTGATCCCACTCTTGTTTATTAAAGGCTTCCAGCTGCTGGAGAGTTTTGGGTCTCCTTTCACAGACTTTTTATTTAATTATGCGCCAAATGTTCTCAATCGGTGAAAGATCAGGACTGCAGGCAGGCCAGTTCAGCACACGGACCCTTCTACTACGAAGCCATGCTGTTGTAATAACTGCAGTATGTGGTTTTGCATTGTCCTGCTGAAATACACAAGGCCTTCCCTGGAATAGATATCATCTGGAGGGGAGCGTATGTTGCTCTAAAACCTTAATATATCTTTCAGCATTCATGGTACTTTTTAAAACATGCATGATTTCCAACAAGAATGTCAAATTTGGACTCGTCTGACCACAGGACACTTTGCCACTTTGCTACAGTCCATTTTAAATGAGCCTTGGCCCACAGAACACGGCGGCGCTTCTGGATCATGCTCAATAATGGTTTCCTTTTTGCATGATAGAGTTTTAGGTGGCATCTGTGGATGGCACAGCGGACTGTGTTTACAGACAGTGGTTCCTTGAAGTATTCCTGGGCCCATTTAGTAATGTCAATGACAGAATCATGCCGGAGAGTGATGCAGTGGCGTCTGAGGGCCCGGAGATCACGGGCATCCAGTAAAGGTCTTTGGCCTTGTCCCTTAAGCACAGCGATTTTTCCAGTTTCTCTGAATCTTTTGATGATGTTATGCACTGTCGATGATGAGACCTTCAAAGCCTTTGCAATTTGATGTTGAGGAACATTGTTTTTAAAGTATTTCGCAATTTTTTTACGCAAGCCTTCACAGATTGGAGAGCCTCTGGCCGTCTTTTCTTCTGAGAGACTCAGCCTCTCTAAGACATCCCTTTTATAGCCAATCATGTCACACACCTGATGCCAGTTACCTTAATTACTTGCTAAATGTTCTTTCAGCTGATTCGCTTATATATGAATTGCTTTATCAGCCATTTTTGCCTGTGTCCCAACTTTTTTGAGACCTTTTGCAGCCGGAAAATTTGAAATGACCTCATTTTGTGAATAAAAATGTAAAATGCCTCAGTTTCAACATTTGAAATGTTATCTATGTTCGATTGTAAATAACATATTGGCTCATGTGATCTAAAAGTCATTTCATTTTGATTTTATTCACAATTTACACTTCTTCTCAACTACACTGAACAAAAATATAAACGCCTCATGTCAAATATTGATGCCACATGGAGTTAACAACTCTAAGTGAGCATATGTAGACTTTTACTTGTACAATAGGGATATTTCTCACAGGGATATTTCTCTTGATTTGTGTACTATTTTTTAATTCATCTCTCTGTCAGTGAGCATTTGCTCAGTGATGCAGTGATTTCACTCAGTACATGGGTGGGGCATTTCCAGACGGTGATCAGACAGAATGAGCAGTACCCAGACACTCCTTCTACTGGGGACAATAAAAGGCCACCCCAAAATGTCAAATTTTGTCAAAAGTCATCATGCCTCAGATGTCTCAGGTCATGCGGGAAGGTGCCATTGGCATGCTGGATGCAGGGATGTCCACCAGAGCGGTCGCTGTGCAGCTGAATGTTAACTGTTAGGAAATGAGGTCAGGTGGACACCAGGCGCAGGATCCAGGAGGTTTTATTTGTAACCCAGACACAGGAAAAGTGGCACAAAGGCCAAAAGGAAACACCGTGCACATGCACTGAACCAGGAGAACCAAGGTACACTGCCAAAGGCAGGGAAGGGGGAAACTAATATACACACACTCCACGAGTGGCTAGAATAAAACTGAAACAAGCTGGCGGGAACACGGGGACTTAGATAAGGGGAAGACACTGGACTCAAAAATACAACGGAAATGCTCGGAAGGAACAGACATCTTCGATGCTGCACAGACTCAGGTAAAAACGCGCGAAGTCCCGTCTGACATCTCTTCCCTCTTCCCAGAATAAATACACTAGGGAGGAGGCGGGGATAAGGCAGGCAATCTCAAGGGGAAACAAAAACACATGGGATTAATAAACAAATTCACGAGGACCGGGTAGACAATGATGACTTGACACAGGACGCTAAGACGATCAATCAAACTGGACAGTTTAGATTGAGGTAATCTAAACGTGACGAGTAAAAAGCACCACAAGAACAGCAAAGGAAAGCATAGCTTTAAGGGCAGTTAATTAGGGAAAGCTTAGGAAGGAATTTACAAAAGCTAGAACACTCGCACTCGCTAATGAGTTAATTAGGTTAGTACTATGTGACAATATATACACACCCTTAAATAAGTGCTGGTTAGTATGGTTAGTAATGACCCTATCAGAACGCATTCACTCAGTTTTACGAGCCATTCACTCAGAGTTTGCGAGACCCAGAATCAAGCACAGGTGGAAGCAATGAATGAAATACCAAAGCCAAAACCGAAAGAGGAAATGTGATTGGACAACGAGACTCAGGCATGCAGGCTGTCGCACGACATCACAGGAACCAGCGCGACGGGGAATAGATGGACAGGTCGCAGGAATGGAGCTGAAACACAAATCAAGAGGGACACGAGGAAAAAACGCACAAGCACAGACAAGCACACAAGGCAGAATCATAACAGTTAACTATCGGACGATAGGCCGTTTGAGAGTTTGTATCCGACAGACGGGCAGTACTGCAAATCGACCTCATCCACGTCGGCCACGTCTGACCACACCAGCACAAGATCGCTACATCCGGCTCGTCCACCTGCGGGATCGGCTCAGATCAGCGACTCGCACAGCGGATGAGACCGTTGGTCTGCACAACAGATGCATCACACCACAGACTGTCCGTAACCGCCTGCGAGAAGCCAACTTGCACGCTCGGCGTCCTCACTGTGGTCCGGTTCCGACACCGCTGTCCGGTGTCGGAACCGACTCACATGGGCAAATGTACACGTTCGATGGCCCTTGGCACACTGGAGAAGAGTGCTATTCACAGACGAATCCCAGTTCCAGTTTTTTTTTCATAAAAACTCAAAAATTTGACATGGGGCGTTTATATTTTTGTTCAGTGTATTTCGGAATCGGGGTTGTAAATACTTAGCAATTTTTACTCAGCTAATGTTTTAAAACAAATCTCTCTGTAGTGTAACAGACTCAGAACACATATAATTTGGTTTCACCCAGACTTTAAGATAAAGGTGTATTTTCATCATCTTAGAAATCTTCAAACCAGTGTGTGCCGGTCTGGACGGGTTTCCACGGTGCAGTTTCACTTTCAGCTGACAGAGGAGGCAGTTTAAAAGAACTGCTGCATTTTCCTGTAAATGGTGATCCCAACCGTGCACACAGGCCACGTTAGATCATGCAAAAAAGCCAGAGAAGTGCATGAGTAAATCACTTTGTCTCGATTGGGTGGTTTGAAAAAGAACTGTTGTCTATCTCTCGCATCATAAAAACTTTTACTTGGAACCCCCAACATGCTCCATTTTTGTAACTGGAAGCAGCTGAAAAGATGTGTCTTTTCTCCTATCTTCGTATATGTTGCATTAAAGGAGGAGACTGCCCCTCGGCAAAGTATATTTCATCGGAGAGTAGAATTCTTGAACTGCCTAAAATGCATAGTTTTATAAATTTTAATTTGGTAATGATCTAGTGCAACTCATTTTAAAACCGGCGAGTCTTAAAATCGGCGTCAATATTAGGGGGCAGACATTTTTACTTGGGGAATCTAAGGCTGCGTTCGGAATACAAATTTGTCCACTCGCTCATTCAATCTTTATATTGCTTTCAATGTAGAACATTCACTACATAGTGCCCTATATAGTGGGTGAGTGTACATTTTAAATGCAGCCAAAAAACTTTATCCAGTCAAACGCCAGTGCCGCGGTGCTTGTGGCGTCGGTTATTCTCTTTTGTGACGTCAGTTGTTCTCTTTCCTTTCATCCAGGCCATGGAGTTGTTCAGAGGGCCTTAAGTAAGCTCATCCTTTATGGCTTGACTGCATGCAGGCTGTTTTTATTTAAGCTGGCCAGATTAACAATCAAACAATTTATCGACTGAGCGACCAAGACCAATAGATGACCAAAGTTAGAAATGGTAATGAAAAAATGAATGCCTATTGCCTACATTTATATGATTGATATATCATTCTAAGGATGGCCGATGACTTTGCAGCATTTTTTTTCCTTACGATTGCCACTCAGCTGTGCAACGTGCCTTCAACGCCCTTTAGCTGTGATTACATTCAGAATTTAGAATGGATTCTCGTGGATTATTGCTTAATGAGCCACACAAACTTATTTACACAAATCTGTGCTGCTACACAAGCGCAGAAATTATAAAGACATATTGATATTTTACATCGTCATTTATGCGCAGAAGAACACGCCTCATAATTTTGTGGTGCAATGCACGACAATGCCATCGAAAACAAGTAGACATGGTCAACATCATCCCCCGCCAAAATGTCTTCTTTAAAGATACTATGAACAGAGGCTCCCAAAAAAAAAAAATGCCACAAGGGCAATAACTGTGTAAAAAATAATCGTGTGCTTCTTATTTTCGAACTCCATCAGGGTCTTTATGGTCTTAAGCTATACACCAAATTTGGTTATCCTATCTGTAACAGTTTCTGAGAAAAGCTGTCCCCTTTAGAGATACCGTGGACAGAGTCCAAAAATACGGATCAAGGGCAATAACTCCGGGAAAAATAATCGCGCGCATCTCATTTTCAAAATCCATCAAGGCCTTTATGGTCTGAAGCTACACACCAAATTTGGTTGTCCTATCTCTAACAGTTTCTGAGAAAAGCTGTCCCCTTTATCTCGGACGGATGGACGCACGGACGGACACACGGACGGAGCTCAAACCTATATCCCCCTCGCACTTCGTGGCGGGGGATAATAAATTAGATGGTGGTCGGTTTTTACCAACTAGAGCAACTGGGGCTAATCCGGAGATGTAAACTGCGAGAGGTTTAGGCTATTAATATTAAGCATTTAATGAATTCTGGACCACTAGACGAGTGGGGATTGTGGGAATGTAGGAGGTATATATAGGTGTAAGGACGAAAAAGAAGGCGCATTGGGAGTGGCCCTGTTAATTAACCTACATTAACGGGAACTCCCTTTAATGAATTCTGGACCACTCCCAAAGTGGAGGAGAGTATTGGATGGAACTGCGGATAGGAGATTGGGGCGAATGTGATGTTGGACTTGGTCTGTGATAGTGCGAACATTGGGCATCTCCGGGTGGCGAGACTCAGGGTGGGGCTCGCATCTCTTGTCGGAGTCCGTGTGGCTCCTAAGCCCCAAACTGTATTTATGTATCAACGAGAGATGAGCTCTACGTACGTCATCAACATTATTGCGAATATAGCTTGCGTAAGAGTTTGATGTCCAGCGGCCGAGAATTTTAATTAGGTGGTCCAGAATTCCTTGTTTGGATGCTGTAGGCGGCGCCGATGCAAAAGGAATGTCCGGAGGGGTATTTGGGCAGAATATTGGATCTAATTAGAACATGGCGGAAATGGTAGAGGAACCTGTGGCGAGTGGCGACGGCCCCGTGTCGGTTTTGAATAATGGGTCTTGGGGAGAAGCGTGGTTATTGTGCCTTCGGGTGATGTGGTGTAGCGAAATAAAGCTTGTGATGGAAATGACGTCGAGGGCCGGGAATGGCAGTAGGAGGGCTGAGTGGAATTTCTTGGATTGCTTCCGTCTTGCGAGGGATGAGGAACGTGGGCGTGGAGCAAACCCGTTTAGAATGGCCTCGGGATAAAGCAGCGAATGGCTCGAGTTGTGGTGTCAGGGGTAGACAGTCACGGAAAACGAAACCGGAGTGGGGTGAATGTCCGAGCACGGTGCTAAGAATCCGAATCTCTGCCAGGAGAAATGAGAAAGGGTGTCAGCGATGGCATTTTACGGTCAGGAATATGTGCGGCTTTGAGCATGGTCTGGTGTTTTTTTGTGGAAATTAGGGTTAGTTTCCTGAGGAATGGCATGAAGGAGAGGGAGCAGGAACGGCCTTTGTTTACTATGTCTACTGTGGTCGAGTTGTCATAATGTACGGTTATACATTTGGCAGCCCGTTCATGACCTCCACTGAGGGAGGATGGGATGATGATATATGGTGAGGTGAACAGCAAAGTAATTGCGCTCCTTCCAGGAAACGACAAAGAAACCCCCAAAAAATTTGGTTCAAGTGTGACGGCCCTAGCGTTTGCGATGTCGGCTTTTGCCAACCAGGCGCCGCGACTGGTGAGGCAGATGAGACTGGTGAGACGAAGGACAGTCAGTAAAGGGTTAACCACTGTTGGGTAAGTGGTCAATTGAATTGCACGGAGCGACGTGCTTGAGCGTGGAGATGGCAGATGGATGGCTTGCAGGCGAGGTGGAATGGTGGATTGCGAGACCGAAAGTCGGCCGAGAGCGTGAACCTTGCCGCTGCGAGTGGCCATGAGGTGGAGATGCGTAGTTTTCATGAATGTTTGCCGATGAGGCAAAATGCACTAATAACCGAAGCGCAAGCAAAGCGAATGGCGAACACGATTCGCGTGAGCTGACCGGAATGAGCGGGTGTGTTTGAGCTGTGTGGGGTCGATAAAGGTTTAGATTTTTTTTTTTTTTTTAATTTAAAAAAATTTGGCATCTCCAATCCCACCCGAATCTGGAATGTCCAATTGGGGAACTATGTACAAGGCTGTCGCATATGCGACCCCCTAATGCCAACTCAGGAGAGTGAAGACAGCTCGCGGCTCTCCTCCGAAGCACGCGCCTGTCAGCCACCGCTTCTTATACACTCATTAGTTGAATCTTCGCCAGTTCAGAACGAGGGCGGAGGAGACCCGGACATGAACAAGCTTAGAATCTTCTTGACGAGCACCCGTCTGGTCAACAGGAGGTGCCTAAGGAATGAAGAAAGCAACTTATATACCTTAGCCCGGCGGAAGTGGTGGGGAGAGGCGGGGTGGAACGGGACGCATGTGCATGGGGAAAAAGTGCAGCCTGCGAACACGGAGATGAAAAAGGGGACGAAAAGAGACCGAAGAGGTCATAAACAGAGGGAGCAGGCACAGGGGGCGGACGGGGACTGGCTGGTTTGCAGAAGGAGTGACTTCCGCCAAATCTGGAGAGGGGAGGACGTCGCCGAGCGTGATAACGTTGGCACTGGGGACATTGATGGCGATCCCGGAACCCTGCTGTGGTTTGCAGGCATCTGGTCTGCACATGGGGATAATCAGTTGCATTGCTGTGGGAGTCGGTGTCTAATTTTTGTAGTTAGGCCTTGTTGTCGGAGAGGTGGAAGGAAATTTTCTTTTGCTTGAGTGCCCGATGGAGTCTGGCGACGGTGCAACGTGAGGCCTCGGATGAGCTTGGAGTGTGAGCCGTGGTAAGCCTTGCTGGGGAGCCGCGGGCTCTCGCTTCTGGGCACCGTGGCTGACGAGGGGCGTAGCTGCTGCGAGACGGCTGACATTCTGCGGCTCAGAGCCTTGACAGGGAAATGGCCTTAGTCGTCATCGCAGGGGGAGCATGGTCCGGATTATGAGCACCCCAGTTGGGGCGAGCGGGTGACGCTTCGTGGTGGAGGTACGAAGATGGCGGAGCGCAGGCGGGTGCGTGGAGGAGAAATGAGAGTTGCGGGAATGGATTGCGAAGATTCCTCTGGAGCATCAGAGGCTTGGAATTATTTTGCGTCCGAGCAACTCGGTAGAATTTTGGATTTTGTGCTTCAGGTAGGCAAACTCTTGCTGTGCGCTGGCTCTCTGGTTAGCGAGCAAACGATGTAGAAACGAGACGAGTGGGGATTGTGGGAATGTAGGAGGTATATATAGGCGTAAGGATGAATAGGAAGGCGCTTTGGAGGTGGTCCTGTTCATTAACCTACGTTATCGGGAACTCCCTTTAAAGGTGAGGTTTTGAAGATCAAATTCAAATTCAGAAGATTCTCCAAGTAAAAGTGTCTGCCCCCTGATATTGAAGCCAATTTGAAGACTCACTGGTTTAAAAAATGCGTCACACTGGACCATTATCATATGAAAATATGCATTTTAGACACTTCAAGAATTCTTCTTTCCGTTGAAATATACTTTGCTGAAGTGCGGTCTCCTCCTTCAAGTACAATGCCTCTGCAACCAGTCGTGGATTCTTATCCTCCAATATCTGGAAACGCCTGGTAACTTCGCAGCAGCCCTCTTCATTGACTTCAGCTCTGCATTCAACACAATTCAAAGCCATCAGATGATCAAGAAACTTCTCCTGTCATGGTTTTGGGGGGTTGCTGCCTGCTGTGCATCTTCTTCGCCACCTGGGGGCTATCCTGCTGTGTGATCAGGGGGTTGTTATTTCACCTCACGGAGTGGGCGTGAAGTATTGTTTTTAGCGGCTCTGTGTTTGTTTGTTTGTTTGTCTGTTTATCTGTCTGTTTGTGTTTCCGCCCTTGCCAATATTTGCGTGAATGGGGTGAAGTCTGCCATCTCTGATTGCCTTGTTTGCTTATTGTTTGCAGCTGTGGAGAGATTATTTAAGAAGCTCTTCCAGCGCTGCCTGGTGCTTTTGTGTCACTCGTGTGAGGAATAGGAAGCTCTTAGCATTTAGTCGGAGGTAACTCCTTGAAAGAGTTTAGGATTTGGTGTTTATTTTTGTCCGTCTGATTTATCATTTTGTTCATCAGAGTATATGTTCTGTCCCATTCCCCCCTCTTACCTTTAGCATAGGGTACACAGAACCATCCTTTTCAAAAAGAAAGGAGATAATGCTGTCCCACAATTCTGCGCAGCAGCAATATTTAAAGCGGCGATCATTCATCTGGCCAATCGCGTATAGAAATGTATATGATGGGCAGGGGACTCATGATCATGTTGCCTAGTGTAAGTGCACTTGGATTCTCTAACTAGCGCGGCTGTCCTCTTACGCCATTAGGAATTCCCTTTTATACCTTTCCTTTATCTTATGACGTTTTCAATGAAGGAAAAAGAAAAGTGGTTAGGGATTCGTGGATAGGCCGTAATTTTTTAAACTATTTGGACGAAGCCAAGGTCTGCTTTACAAGGCCAGACGATGAGTGAGGGGAGAGTGACTGCTTTAGTGGTGTCTGGGGTGCACATGTGATTAGTATTCAGAGCAGTTGTAACAGACTTGTGGAGTAGAGTCTGAGTTCGAAGGGAGCATGTCAGATGGAGAGCCCAGTGCAGACATGACAGTATTGACCTTTCTCAATAGGTAGTCCACATTTTTAACCCCAGGACATTGGTGTTTTGGCAATGGCTTAATTTCTATAAGGTTTTAAAGTGCTTTGCATGCAGACACGCTGTAACTAACTCAATTACTCTAGAATAATATGTGATCGTACCTCTATATTGACACTCCAGCTTGACTCAGCACATTACTGAATCAATTAGCATTTTAATAACCTGAGTTCTTTTTCTTTAAAACTACTCTTAAAAGCTCCAGGAACAAACCTTGATTTAAACAAATGCAATATTTTGGAAAATAATTTACAACCCCAATTCCAAAAAAGTTGGGATACTGTGTAAATTAGAAATAAAAACAGAATGCAATGATTAGCAAATCTCATAAACCCACATTTTATTCACAATTATTCACATTTTATGCACAAATTATTAGATGCAGTTTTTTGCAGATTGGTGAATCTCTGTCCATCTTTGCTTCTGAGAGACTCTGCCTCTCTAAAATGCTCTTTTTATTCCCAATGATGTGACTGACCTGTTGCCAATTAACCTACTTATTTGGAAAATGCTCCTCCAGCTGTTTTTTTCAGGACCACTTACTTTTGTTACTTTATCGGGACCACAGCCTTTTGTTGCCCCTCTCACAACTTTTTTGAAATGTGTTGCTGCCAGCAAATTCAAAATGAGTGAATATTTTTCATGAAATGGTAAAATGTCTCACTTTCAACATCTGATATGTTGTCCATTGTGAGCAAAATGTCAGTTTATGAGATTTACAAATCATTGCATTGTTTTTATTTACATTATACACAGCATCCCAACTTTTTTTGGAATTGGGGTTGTAGAACAACTGGTTGTCATAGTGAATATGCTGGGGCATTATTCAGATAAAGTGTCTCTTTTCTTTGTTAAGCAAAAGCTTAACAAAAAAAGCACGATATATAGATTTAAAACACTTGAAGAAGACATATCATGCAGTATTTTGAATATATTCCAATTTTTTAATCAATCTATTTATAAACTCTTTCTGTAACCATAACAAGCACATAAAAGTTTAGTTTCACTTTTATTCTGAGATGGGTGCAGGTATTTGTGGGCGTGGTTTGGTGCACCGAGCCATCTTAAAAGGAGCTGCTGCGATGAACACTAAACTGTCTTCACTTCCAGCTGTTCTATCTACTCTGAACTTTTTAACCAAAGCATGGCCAGCAACATTGGTAAGTCATGATAGTGTATCTGTGTTTTAAAATTGATTTGATAGTGGTAAAACAGGGATCACTGCTAAATTTAATTATATGTATTGGTGATGTACTAATGTGACTCCTATAACTCAATAAACTTATCCTGGGTAGTACAGCAAAGACATTTATTATTTTGTGTTTTGGACCATAGGTTTTGTTTCACATTTTTGACTACTTTTATATACAAGAATTTTTCGGTTAAAAATCTTGATTTCATGAAAACGTGAAAGATTTGGAGCATTTTGAGTGAATGGCGGGAGGTTCATAGGATGTTCTTTAAAATCAAGCTGTACGATCATCTAAACCGTTTCTCTCAGGCACAAGGGACGGCCCCAAAATCTGGCAAAGTCGGCATGTACCGCTTCGAAAGCTTGTTCTCAAAACCGGGCTAGACCACAGTTGTGCTGATGACCGAAGGCTTTCAGGTGGTGTCTGATATGAAATTGTGAGGTCATACTGATAGACAGTAAGCATCTAATGTAAGCACGCAAGCATCGCAGAACGTAAGGACATAATCCTCCCAGCCGGGGAGTAAGTATAAGTGAATGAGGCATTTTGGAGACCACCTGAGAGCCTTCTGTCGTCAGCACAAATGTGGTCTAGCCCAGTTTCATGACCAAGCTTTCGAAGCGGTACATGCTGACTTTGCCAGATTTTGGGGCCGTCGCTATCTTAAGGACAAAGGAAACAAACTCTTCGGTCAACGACTAAGACAAACTGTAAAGGAGTACAGTGCCTGGCATTTATGAATGTTTCATTGAACGCCATAAGTGCGATGAGACATTTTGAAAATCGGCTAGTTATGGGACAAGAATCTGGTGCCAGTTTTAGTTCATGGCAATCTTGGTGTGTAAAGATTTTGCCTCTTTAAATTTAAAACTGGATTGATTTTAGTTTGTTGTCATTGCAATGAGCTCGTATTTACTTAAATTTGAAAAAAGGTAATTTGTTGCCATGGCAACCATTATGTTGGCAATACTTTGGCAAATAAGACACAAACGGCTTTTTATCGGCACGAAAAAGCAGTGTGGTGCCAATGAGGAATCTTCCGGTAAATTCTTTGACCATCAGTTACCTCGCAATATGTCAAAATGGAAAACGTCAAAAAAATCTAATTTTCTCAAAAAATTCCCAACAGATTTTTTTGGGGGGTGTTTTAACCATGTTAATCAGCTAAGTAAAGACTACACATTTTCACTGAAAAATCCCCAGTAGAATTTTTTTTTTTCTATTCAGGACCTTCGAAAAAACATACATTAACTGTCTTTTGGGGTCCAATGGACCCAAAGGTAACTTTCATTATTTTGGCTTAAAATAAACACTTCATACAGCTTAAAGCTCCTGTTTATTTTCAGAGGAGAGTTTATTACTGCATGAAATATAGAGTTTAACTGTACATTAGCTAAAATCTACTATCAGATTTCTAATGCCATATATAGTGGCCAACTAAAAATTCAACAAAATGGCATTATAGCCAGAAATTACAACTTCTTTGAAAATTTGCAGCTCAACTACTAAGAACTACTGCATAGCATGCTAATAAATGTCAGTGTAGTACTGCCTTCCATAATGTCTTCATTTCTCAGCAGCAAATATGATATATCTCTGGGGTCCATTGGACCTCGCAAGTTCTACGTTACAACAGCTTCCTGTTGATCCTGCTGCTGCAACAATATTCTAGCCAGGAAGTATCCAGAACTTTTCAAGGGGATAAAAATGGCACAGTGCCTTCTGCTTTGCTTAGAAGAATGTGATATCTGTTGTATCACTCTGGGGTCCAGTGGAGCCCAGAGTATTATTGTAAATTTACTCAAAAAGTGCATGCCCTAGCAATGCCATTCTTTTCTGTATTTTATGTGACTAAACCATGGAGGATTACATGAAATCTCGGACATGTGTCATTTAAAACGAAAAATAACATAAAATTAAAGTGCTTGGGGTCCATTGGACCCCAAAAGTCCTGAATAAGGTTAACCTAACTCAGTGTGGCTATGAACAAACCACCCTCCTTTCAAGTGCAGCACTCATTTTGTATCCGGGATGAAAGAAACGCTGCATATCTACAAATGTCAGTTCCGTGCGGCTATTTCCAAAAGATAAGTAATAGCCCATATTACCTAACCTCAAACGGACTTTTGACTGACTATTTCATGCACACATCATGGAACTAAAGGTTACATTGTGTTTTGAAATGAACATGCAGATGTGCACCCGAGAAAATATTAAGTAGTTTTATTTATTGAATCAACAATTGCTCTTTTTCATGATGTGCCATTTCATGCACAAACACCCTCATCTTTGTCAATGCTGTGAATTAAATATCTTTAATATAGATTTGATCTAATTACATTGTCCTCTAAAATTATTAGAGCAGTGGTACTCAACCCTGGTCCTGAGAGCCGCAGTGTCTGCTGGTTTTTGACGTTACTCAGCACTTAATTGATGAATGAAAGCAGTTGATTACATGCTTAACTCATCTCACCTGGTGTCTTAGGTGTAAATAGGGTGGAGAAAACCAAACTCACACTCCCTGTGGCTCTCCAGGACCAGAGCTTGCTACCCCTGCCCTATAAACTTTTATCTTTACTTCGTACTTCTACTTTATCTGCATTACAACTATGCTAAATGTTCAACTACACTGACAAATCTTGGTTTCCACGTAGACTGCTGTCACAACCTGCATGTCTGTTTAATTCGCTCTAGGAGTCTTGTGGGTAGTTCCTCGTAATTGATTGATTGGCTTATTATTCCCTTAGTGCAGGACTATAGCCAACAGCACAGGGTGTGCTGAGTTTGGTTTTCTCCTCCCTATTTAAACCTAAGACACCAGGTGAGATGAGTTAAGCGTGTAATCAACTGCTTTCATTCGTCAATTAAGTGCTGAGTAACGTCAAAAACCAGCAGCCACTGCGGCTCTCCAGGACCAGGGTTGACTACCACTGGTTTAGGGTAAGAGGTGTAACATTGAGAAACTAGACCGTCGCATACAATGCAGCGCACATATCGGTCAGCATGGTGATGACCTCCGCTTCGCTTTGGATAAAGGGTAAGGGCATCCCAAAGTCTATGCGCGTATTTACATCCTCCCCCTTAATGAAAGTTTTCCAATGTCTCCTTCTCCCCATTCCCAGCTGGATGTTTACCCATTATAAACTTATAACTCTTCAGGTTGCTAACAGCAATTTTCATTCTACTCATAATGACTTGTTCTTTTCCTCTTCTAACCTCTATTGACATCCCTCCCTATTTTATTCTATGTTTCATATGAATGTCTTCCTTCGGTCTCTCCGTCCCAATATTGTTGCCATATTCTGCCAAATTCCATCCAGACTATGCTTTTCCCCTCTGGTTTTGAAAGTACATCATGTATATCTGCATTAGTTCTCTCAACAGCTTCCTTGGCCCGCTTATCTACTCTTTCATTTCCTGGGTTTCCAATGTGAGCTGGAACCCACATAAACACCACCTCTTTCCCCTGATTGGCAAAACTTACTTTCTTATATTGTAATTCATACAGTAAGTCATGATGAGTCTTTGCTGTTCTGGCCTGGATAGATACTAATGCTGATATTGAGTCACAACTTATATTTTGCTTGCTCCTACATTTTCAATCCATTCTACCGCTAAAAGAAGTGCACATAATTCCACTGCATACACCCTAAAATAATCTGAGGTTCTTTTACCAAAATCTCAATCTGGAGGCTGGGGCCTACGTCTGCTGCCCCTGTCACTTCTGTTTGTGGATCTTTTCATTCATCTATGAAAAGCTGTGAATATTCACAATAACATTTCTATTTGTGATCATAATTTTCATTTATTAAATCCACTGTTCTGTTCCTGTGCTTAATATTCAATAATCTTGTGTCTCCTATTGCATTCTGCATCCTCCACTCAGGTCTCGCAGGCCACAGCATGTTTGGACCAAATTCACTGTCATGCACTTTAATTCTTTCAGCCTAATCCTTACTTATCCACCCAAAACTTGATTTCTGCTTTTTATTCCTCTCCCGACAAGCTTCTAACATCTTCCTTGGATGGATGGCTGTCTTTATGTCCCCATTACCTGCACCCACTAGTTGGCCATGAGCTGTTTTCTGCAGAGCCACAGAGGCATTTCTCCTACTTCAACTTGAAGCATACCTGTCAACTCTCATGCATTCGGTGTGAGTTTAAGTGGCATATTTACGCTCCTCTGCTGGAGTCAGCAATTATTCAATCAACGCATATGTAAGAGATTCTCAGGCAAAATTGAAGCCCTTGTGTATGGAGGGGCTGTTTCAAATGATCTTATTTCATTTAAACGATCATGAAACACATGTATCCCATAGTATGGAAGCCCATAGAGGACAATATTAAAATAAAAATGTAATTCCACTATTGCATTATAATTTCCACTTATCAATGAGTTATTTGAAACAAAATTAAATTGAAAATGCATTAATCCAATTATCACTTTCATACATACTCATGTGGGAAATCTATGACTATATTCAAATGTTTGACATTAAATTTTTTAAGTCGTGCCCCGCAATACAGAAGACAATATTCAAATGCAATAAGCCAAACAGCACTCCCAGTCTATTTCATTTACATTTACATGCTACCACGCTCTTTTAGGGTCAACATGAAAATGAAAATGCTGTTTTCTAATCCCTTGAAAATAATAATTATAACGGCATTTGACATTTCATTTTCAAAGATTTGACCTGCAATACATGGTACAATATTCAAATGCAGTGAGGGAAACAGCGCCTCCCAGTCCGTTGCATGTGCAAATACATGTCGCCACGCTCTTTTTGGGACACAATGAAAACTAGAGGCACTCCTAGAGTGCAAACCTCCACCAGGGCAGCACAGTCCAAATCTTGGTGAGTGGGAGCAAAGTTCAGTTATCGCGTGTCATACGATTTCAAGTTGGCTGCCGTAGCGGCCATATTGTTTGACTGATCATGGTGAAAATCAATTGGGTCCATCCCTGATGTAATAGCGACCCACCCACAAAATTTCAGAGACATCCATTGATTACTTTTTGAGTTATCTCGTTCACAAACAAACAGACAAACAAATGGCACTGATCACATAACCTCCTGCCAACTTCATTTGGCAGAGGTAATTAAAATGCAGTCTTTCAGGCGTCTCATCAAGGTGGGTCTTCAGCGAGGCCATCACTCATTAGGGGCGCAAACTAAAATGATGTTCCTCATTTGCATACCAGCCAATCTGCTTCTGGGTAGCGCATGTATACACAGAGGTTTACTGATAATGTCATGATTGCTAGGCTGTTTTGTGCAACGTGTAATAAGTTACGTTGCTGTTTGGATATAGCCACATAGGCAGCTAGTAAGCTAGCTAACGTCAACTAAGGAAAATCTTTGTTAATGATCATCACAAAATGATGTCATTTGGTTTTTGCCCCAACTTTACTAACTTAGCTAGCTGTAATATGCATGAATTTATCTGGGGTTTTGCGGCAGTGTTGTGCAACCCAAGTGTGCTTGCAGATTTCTGAGACGTTAGCTAGCCTGCTGGCTAGTTGAAAATCATTCGCTTAGTTACAGCTAGCTAGCTAGTAAACCTATGGTAGCTATGATGCCTGTTGGAGAAGTTCTTCCAGCCCTGATTTGTCACTTTAAATGCCATCACACACACACACACACACACACACACACACACACACACACACACATACACACACACACACACACACACACACACACACACACACACACACACACAACCTCTTTCAACATTGATTAGCTTCTTTTACCTATAGAGCAAACAGACAGTTCAGCCTGAGACCTGTAATTTCATAGCTAGTTTTAGCTGCATATCCTTCTATGTATGTTGTCGCTTATTATGTTACTCTTCAGATTATAACACTATCCATCTTCCTACCCAGCTGATGCTAGTAAAGGGAAAGGTTTGTGATCATTGTTATACTTAAACGATGTGATTCGGTTCTTTCCCTAACTTCACAGCTTGTGTGATAGGGGAAGCTCAAACAATCTTGATCATGACCTGTTTTCAATCATTCATTTAAATGACCATTACAGAAACTCTAAAAAATTTCAACATTATCAGGTGTGGCCAGTTTTTCATTTATAACGCATACCGATCATGACTCTGGACTTCTTGCGCCTTTTTTGAAATTACTTGTCTCAGGCCGAACTGTCTGTTTGCTCTATTGGTACAAGAAGCTAATTTATGTTGAAAGAGGTCATGTGTGTGTGCCATGGCGTTTAAAGGGACAAATCAGAGTTGAAAGAACTTCTGCAATAGGCATCATAGCTAGCATAAATTCATTAGCTAGCTAGCTGTACCTAAGATTGCTTTTGAACAAGCTAGTAAGCCAGCAAATGCCTCAAAAATCTGAAAGCACACTTGGGTTGCACAACACTGCTGCGAAGCCTCGGATAAATTCATGCATATTACAGCTATATTAGTTGGTAAAGTTGGGGCAAAAACCAAATGACATCACTTTAATGTGATGATCATTTACAGAGATTTTCCTGAGTTAATGTTAGCTAGCTTACTAGCTGCCAGCTATCTGGCTATCTAACTAGCTATCCAAACAGCAACGTAATTTAATACACGTTGCACATAGCAGCGTAGTCATCATGACTTTACACGTAAGCGTCTGTGCGTACATTTACCGTAGACCGCAGCCCAGTCGATAGATCCAGCCATGGTGAGGTCACATGCTGTGTTACTATGCACATGCTGCTATGGCTGTGTTTTCAAGCCACTCCTCCCTCCTCCCCCCCCTTCCCTCACTCCACCCCCTCCGTCCTGCCATGCCTCTATCATCCGGCCGAGTCAAAAATTTAGAAATTTTCTTGTGAGAGCAAGCGGAGGGGGATGTGGTCCCTTAGTGGTGGCAATTAATGTTTTGTTAAAATAGGCTAATTTTGTGAGTGTCTGAACATGTGTAGGTATGTTTTATGCGGATTTTGTTATATGTGTTTATTATTTTTCATGTTGCATCATTTGGTTTTAAGAGCTCAATGTATTAGTTCAGCATTCCACATCCCTCTCACACGCTTTTCTAGATACATTTGGTTTGTTTACCCAGTTTACGATTCCGTCCAGCCCTCTGTATACGTTTGACTACTCATGATTGATTTCTGTTTTCACTTTTTTGTATTGAGATTCTCTTTGTGAATTGGCATTGGCGTACAAACTTCCTGGTTTTGATTATTGGACTGTTTTCTGATTAAGATTCTAGATTTGCCGCTCTGTATGGACATCTCTCTGTTTGGTTCTGACCTGGACAATGATGACAATGATCATCAATAAAACTGGAGAACTCGATATTCATCTGCGCTTGAGTTCTCATTCTGCCCCTTGTCAAATTTTGCTCAGTAGACACTGGTTACTTAATATCTTCACAGAAAAGTCTGTTTATATTTTGCCACTCTTGTAGCCAGCATTTTAATCAATGCAGACAAACTTATAGCAAACTTTTCATACTGAATCAGTTGTCCCTGACCCTGCCTGGTCTCTGGTCCAACAGATGCAGCTTCAGGCTCATCAGCCCTGTCTCCACATCCTCATAACCCAACCAATACACCAGTCCCAACCCCAACAGAGGGAAAAGGTGAGCAACATTGTGTTGAATGACATGTTAGTTGATATTATGTCATGGTATTCTCAAATTCCAAGAGCCGAACTAACTGGAGAGAACTACGCAATATTTATGAACAGAAACAGAAGACAAAAAGAGAGATGTATTCATGAGTACAAATGTGGAGCACAGAAGAAATTAGTGGGAATAGGAACGAGAAAGACTACTGCTATAAAGAAAGTGAAACACAATACACTAATGCCCACAAAAACAGAACCTAAGGAGTCTATCAAATTACAAGATGCAAAATCAAAAGCACAGAAAACACAACGAGGGGAAAATGAATCTGAAGGCTCTAGGTAATACTTCTACTACAAAGAAATCGAGAGACTAGGAGCAAAGGAGGTCTGTACAAACAAGGAGAGACAATGGGCTCTATCTTTCACACTGCCTTACCCGTTGCCACTACCCGCAACCCGTGAATTACGCATTTAGCAGCTTCCACTATACCTAAACGATATCTTGCGGCCACACTACCCGCTATGCATTATGTCTAATCCCTTATTTGCGCCTGGAGGTGTGCCCGTGGGCGTGTTTAAGCGCTTTCCCTAAAATTGATATCTTGACCACACACGTTAGGGAAAGCGTATAGCGGGTCCTAAAACCACGCGCTACCCGCATTAGGGCTTTCACAAGAGCCCTATGCATTAGCACTCAGCAACGGAAATTTTTTTCCAGCGAGAGCGGCATTTCAGAACTCTCTTGCGAATGAAGGTAATTTCGGCGACAAGTATGTACGCCTGTTTTTGCAGCACGGTCACGCAACTTGCTGTAAAAAAAAATAGACAATTGTCCGATTGGAAAATGTAAACGGACGAAACCACGTACTTGTCACCAGAATTACCTTCATTCGCTGAAGAGTTCTGAAATGCCGCTCTCGCTGGGGGAAAAAAAAAAGTTACTTCGCTGAGTGCCAGTGCATATACCTAATTTTATTTTTTAAAATGGGATTTTTGTTCTATGCTTCATTTCAGACGGAGAGGGAGTTGGAAGTGCATGGCGAGACGCTTTTTTTTTTTTTTTGAAGTTTCCATCACAAAAGGGGTAGGCTTGATTTTTTTTTTTTTTTTTTTTTTACTAGCCTACATACCAAACATTAAACAATTTGTCAATGTCAAGTAATAATAATAATAATAATAATAATAATAATACAATTCATGATTAACTTAACAAAAACAGATCCTCCCCTGACTGGATTTGACCTCATGCACGGGCAATTTAACCTCGTCAACGAAGAAACGTGGCGACCTTCCTCTCTCCATCACGGGTTTCGGTTTGAGGATTTGGGATAGCGCAGCCTGCTCCGAAAGGCAGTGGCACCTGGCACACTGATTGGTTTAACTGGCGTAACGCCCAAACCACGCCTATGCATAATGTAACGGGTAGCGCTGGTGTTTTAGGGATATAGGCAGGTGTGCAAGATAGCAACTTACGCGGGGGAACGCCTCTTACGCAATGCGAAATCCCCAAATAACGGGTTTAGGGACTCTGGCGTAAGATAGGGCCCAATGAGTGAGGGGAGAGTAACTGCTTAAATAGGGAAGCCCAATGATGCGCAGGTGTTTGTGATCAATAATGGAGAGTTGGAGGGAAAACGTCTGATGAGGAGCCCAGCACAGACGTGACACATTATTGTAGGGAGTTCATGGGATATATATATATATATATATATATATATATATATATATATATTATGATTTAAAAAATGATGTCCTTTTTCAACTTCAAGAATTTAAACTTAGTAATTGCTTTTCCAAATAATGAAAATTATGTGAATCTAAAACAGCCAATTGTCTGCATTGGACACTTGACAGTTTGAAGCATTGAACTGCAAGTAATTTGGTTCACTCATTTACAGGATTCAGTGATGCTTCATTATTTCCCATAGTACATGCAGTCAATTTAAGTTGAAGAGATGGTTGGAACTGGGATTTGGCCATGATTTTATGACAAATAAAATCCTCATAGCATAATTGCATAATTGCTTAAGTCATATTTTTGCCAAATTGAGATATCGGCTGCCTGTTCTTTCATGTTGGTGAGAAAAATGCATTTTTTCTTTTTTTCTACAAACCTTTAGACATAAAAAATAAAATTTAGTCTCTTAAATAATAAAAACTAGCTGATACCCGTGCTACGCACAACTGATTGAATTAGCTGAATTTACTTGCAAAAATGGCTTCAAAATGCAGTTTTCACTTCATAACTAAGTTCGAAACCTGGTGCATCATCTTTGTCACACAGTAAAACCGGTGTATGCAGAAAACAGACACATTAATCATGTTTGTTTCGGAGGAGATGTGTGAAATTATGCAAATCGCCAACTCAGTAATACAACCCCATTTCCGAAATAGTTGGGATAAAGTGTAAATTGTGAATAAAATCAAAACGCAATGACTTTCAAATCACACCTGCCAGTATTATATTCACAATAGACCAGCGATAACATAGCAAATGTTCAAAACGGAGAAATTTTACAATTTTATCCGCAAAATGAGCTCATTTCAAATTCGATGGCTGCTACAGGTCTCAAAAAAAATTGGACAGGGGCCTGTTTACCATGGTGTAGCATCCCTTCTTTTTTTCAAACACAGAGTGGAGGTGTCTGAGCATTGAGGAGACAAGTTTCTTGAGTTTTGCCATTGGAATTTGATCCCACTCCGGTTTAATACAGGCTTCCAGCTGCTGGAGAGTTTTGCGTCTCCTTTGACGGACTTTTCGTTTAATTATGCGCCAAATGTTCTCAATCAGTGAAAGATCAGGACTGTAGGCAGGCCAGTTCAGCACACGGACTCTTCTACTACGAAGCCATGCTGTTGTAATGGCTGCAGTATGTGGTTTTGCATTGTCCTGCTGAAATACACAAGAACTTCCTTAGAATAGCTGTCGTCTGGAGGGGAGCATATGCTGCTCTAAAACCTTTATATACCTTTCAGCATTCATGGTGCTTTTTAAAACATTCAAGTGTCCCACACCATATGCAATAATGCATCCCCATGTCATCAGAGATGCTGGCTTTTGAACTGAACGCTGATAACAGGAGGGGTGGTCTTTCTCCTCGTAAGCCTGGAGGACACGACGCCCATAATTTTCAACAGGAATGTCAAATTTGGACTCGACTGTCCACAGGACACTTTGCCACTATGCTATAGTCCATTTTAAATGAGCCTTGGCCCACAGAACACGGCGGCGCTTCTGGATCATGCTCAACAATGGCTTCCTTTTTGCATGATAGAGTTTTAGATGGCATCTGTGGATGGCACGGCGGACTGTGTTTACAAACAGTGGTTTCTTGAAGTTTTCCTGGGCCCATTTAGTAATGTCAATGACAGAATCATGCCGGTGAGTGATGCAGTGGCGTCTGAGGGCCGGAAGATCACGGGCGTCCTGTAAAGGTCTTCGGCTTTGTCCCTTACGAGATTTTTCCAGTTTCTCTGAATCTTTTGATGATGTTATGCACTGTCGATGATGAGACCTTCAAAGCCTTTGCAATTTGATGTTGAGGAACATTGTTTTTAAAGTATTCCACAATTATTTTTCGCAAGCCTTCACAGGTTGGAGAGCATCTGGGCATCTTTACTTGTGAGAGACTCAGCCTCTCTAAGACATCCCTTTTATAGCCAATCATGTTACACACCTGATGCCAGTTAACTTAATTACTTACTAAATGTTCTTTCAGCTGATTCTCTTATATACCGTACAGGCCAGCAGATACTGCCTAATACCCACGAGATGTCTCGTGTATCTCTCGTGGATTTCTCGCGATACTCTCCTCTTCAGGTTGCGTGCTATCATCAACCTCATACTCTGCCGAGACAAGCTTTGCAGTAGGCGGGCCGCCGAACCTACACACATATGCCTAGAGTCTGCCAAATGCGCGACGTAATGTAGTCCGAATTAGGCCTATGCACAGTTGTTACTGAGAATTACTTTTTATATGCGGATTTAATAGATATAATACGTTGCTGCGTTGTTGTTGGTAATCGCTAATCACTAATCCATGAAAATCGAGGGTGGTCTGAAGAAGAGTATACGATATCTAGCAGCAGTTGAAGAATCACTTGGAAAATCTCAGTATACATGTTCCGCTGGTCTGAATGAAACATAATGTGCTACATACATGTAGATTGTAATTTAGCATTTATTTCAGCCTGTTTACTGTTTCATCATTTCATCAGGTCATGTGGTAGAGGGAGATAGCTCATATTATGTTTGCTGTTTAATAACCTTCTGTTTGACGATGTTGGTTTATTCTTAAACATTTATACTGTAAATGCACCGTAGAATGTTTTCTGTGCACGTCTCATTGTGTCATAAATAAAGCAACAAATCTATCGATTCACATGTCAAATTATATTTAAAGCGACGCCTTGTTGCCAGAGATGCCAAGTCTCACGCATTCGGCGTATGTCTCGCGCATCTTTTAGGCTTATTCACCGTAGTCCGCAATTATTCAATGAACGCTTATTAATTAGATTCTTATGCAGAATTAAAACCTTGTGCATTGAAGTTTCAGTGGACCTCACCGCAAGTAAAATGGAAAGCGATTATGACTCCGGACTTCTCATGCTTCTCTTTACTCAGAGATTGGAAACAATGCATGCGTTTCATGATCGTTTAAATTTTTTAAATGAAATAAGACCATTTGAAACATCTTTTTGCAATTCCATTGCTTTCAATCCCCCAGTAAAGACAAGCGTGAGAATTCCCGAGTCATAATCGATTTCCGTGTCACTAGTGGGGAAATTAATCGTAATGCTCGTGAAATTGATCAACTTCATGCACAATGACTTAAATTCCGCGAGTGAATTTCTTAAGTGCGCGTTAATAGAATAATTGCTGACTACGGCACAGGAACGTGAATGCCAGAGACTCACGCCTAATGCGTGAGACTTGGCATCTCTGCAACTGTTGCAGTATCCTAAAAACGACAGTGCTGACATTCCATGTCTTTTTTCCTTCAATTGGAATTGGTTAAGTGTACAGTAATTATTAGTTTGATATTTGTTTGGCGTATAGATTTTGCCGATGTAATGTACTGAAATGCAAATTATCACCGGCACTAGGCCGATTACTTTTCCTACGCACGATATATGTGACTCGTACATTTACGCTGCGTCGCAATATTCTTGTGTCTGTCTCGTGTATTTCTCCCGATAATCTTGCGTAGAAATGGCACTGTCTGCTGGCCTATACGGTATTAATAGCTTTTCCGCCCTTTTTCTGCCTGTGTCCCAGCATTTTTGAGACCTGTTGCAGCCAGAAAATTTGAAATCATTTTGCTCATTTTGTGGATTAAAATGTAAAATCTCTCAGTTTCAACATTTGAAATGTTATCTATGTTCTATTGTCAATAAAATATTTGCTCATGTGATCTGAAAGTCATTGCATTTTGATTTTATTCACAATTTACACTTTGTCCCAACTATTTCGGAATTGGGGGTTGTAATGTATAGATAAATAAACAAATTAATCAATGAATAGATTAAAAATACACCTTAAAAAGTGAGATATGCAATTCTGCTATGAGGCTAATGAAACGGTATTATATTATGGGAACTTCTAATTTCCTGTTTCGTCTTCATTTTGTTTCCAATTTTCTTTTTCCCTTTTACAGTGACTTATTTTCTAGTAGTTGGAATGTACGAACTACTTTGTTCAAAAATCTGCTGCTGATTTTCAGTCTTTGTTATATAATTCTATAAATAATCAATTTACTTCATTTTAATTGAAGAGGTTAATGCATATTGAGTTATATTTATTTTATGTTATTTCACAGCTCACTGTCAATAAATGTTGTACAGAAAGTATTGGCCTGCTGGAGAGCAGCAAGCCTGCAAAAGTACAGTTAATTATGGGTCATTCCATGTCAAAATGGCCAATATTGAGGTGCCTTGTACATGACACCTCTCAGATTTTGCTCAAACTTTGTCTAAAAATACTTTTTTTTTTTTTTTTTTTTTTTTAATTTGGCATCTCCAATCCCACCCAAATCTGGAATGCCCAATTGGTGAACTATGTACAAGGCTTGCTCGTTTGCGACCTCTTGGTGCCAACTCAGGAGAGTGAAGACAGTTCACGGCTCTCCTCCGAAGCACGTGCCTGTCAGCCACTGCTTCTTATACACTCATTGGTTGAATCTTCGCAAGTTCAGAACGAGGGCGGAGGATACCTGAACATGAACAGGCTTAGCATGTTCCTGACGAGCGCCCTTCTGGCCAACAGGAGGCGCTTGAGCAATGAACAAAGCTATTTATTTATGTCCCTTTCCCAGCAGTCCCTTCCCAATTTGAAACCCTGTAGCGCAATAGCCAATTGTGCGCTACTCTGAAAAAGCTGACGACCACTGCCGGTTGGTACGACCAGGGCTCGAATCCGCGACGTGATAGTCACTTCTGCACTGTAACCGAGTGAGCTATCCGGCAGCTGTCCAAAAATACTTTATGGCACCAAACAAAATCATAAGTTTCATGTCAATATCTCTAACGGTTTTCATATGGTGCCCTCTTGAAATTTGGGTGCCATGCCCCTTTTTGACTCGTGTATAGGTCATTTCGATTTGTAGCGTTTTGGAAGGACCACAACTTCTCGCATAATAGAGATGGGAAGCTAAATTTTGATTGTTGGTGTATTCTGGCCCATATATCAGGCTTATGCAGCCAGAATCACCATGAGACGACAGAGGGATGAGAGGAAAGCCCCCAAAATCTTAATTTTTTTAAGGCGGCAAGTGATTTTTCACTTTTTGGGGGTCCCTATGATTCAGTTCAGTGAATGTTACTGTTGGAAATGTGGTTCTCCCTCATATTTGGGAACTTTCCCACCACCAAACTTAGGATAATGGTACCATTGGTGGGGAACTTGTGGGGGTCTGAAAACCACTTTGGGCTAAAATTACCCTTTCAGACCCTGGACTTTCGACCCCCAGATGACCTCGTGGGCACTGGATGATAGTAATAGCATTTCTTCCAGACAAATATACATATTTAAACATTCATTTACTGAAATAAAAAAAAACTTTGATTATCAACCTCCTTCTATATGAAGGTGCTTTTTGAAATAAGGCATTCTGAGACCCTTTTTCGTCAGAAATTTCTTAGTCAGGAAACTAGGTCTGCATAGTTTCTGCATCATAGGTCTGCATGGCTGCATAATCCTGATATATGGGCCAGAATACACCAGCGCATCAAATTTTTGCTCCCTATGTCTATTACCTGAGAAGTTATGGTCCTTTCAAAATGCTACAAAACAAAACAACCAATTCACTTCAGTCAGTAAGGGGTGTGGCATCCAAATTTCAAGAGGGCGCCACATGGAAACCGTTAGAGATATTGATACAAAACTTAAGATTCTTTTGTTTGGTACCATAAAGCATTTTTGGACAAAGTTTGAGCAAAATCCGAGATTGACATGGAATGCCCCTGAAAGCTTTTAATGGATCTACTGGGTTCTTGAAGTGTGGTTACAGCAGTTGTGCAGGGTTCCTGGGGCCTTTAGTGGTGGGGCCCAATGTGATATCTTTTCATGGGGTCCAAAATCCCTGGGAGCCCCTGGTTGTACAGGCCAATTAAATCTGAAGATGGATCATCTTCCGTATTTCTCTGGTCTCGGTGGAGCACTCGAGAGAGATTGCAGCTTCCGCACAATGGGGCGTGGTTTCAGCACATTCAACGGACATGTCTCCAGTGTTTCAGAACAGAGAATACTGCTTTTTTCACAATTTTTCAGAAAAGTAATTTTGTATACTTAGCAATTTTTAAATCATTAAAATTTTGATGGGTGTATATAAACATATCTTTCTGAGGTGTAACAAACTAAGAACTCATTTAATTTTGTTTCACCCAGACATTAAGGCAAAGGTTTATTTTCAAAATCTAAGAAATCTTCAAACCAGTGTACCAATCTGGACGGGTTTCCACCGTGCAGTTTCACTTTCAGCTGACAGAGGAGGCAGTTTAAAAGCACTGCTGCCTTTTCCTGTAAGAGCTGATCTCAACAGTGCATACAGGCCATGTTAGATCACAGAGAGAAGCCAGAGAAGTGCATGAGTAAATCACTTTGTCTCGATTATATGGTTGGCTAAAGAAATGTTGTCAATTTCCCACATCATAAAAAGTTGTTCTTGGACCACCCTGCATGCTCCATTTTTGTATCTCAAAGCAGCTGAAAAAATGTATCTTTTCTCCCATTTTTGTACATGTTGCGTAAGTACAATGACTCTGCAACCAGTCATGGATTCTTATTGAGTTTTTTTCATTCTTCTACACAGGGTATAAAATAACTAATGATGAAGAGCTGAGAATTGTGTTGGTGGGAAAGACTGGAGCTGGGAAAAGTGCCACTGGAAACACCATTCTAGGACCGAAGAGCTTTTTATCAAAGCTTAGTTCAATCTCTCTGACTGTAGACTGTGCCAAAAGGAAAGGTATGGTGGATGGGCAGCATGTTGCTATTATTGACACCCCAGGCCTGTTTGACACCAGGTTTGATGAGGAGAAAACATTTAAAGATATACGCCAGTGCATCTCTTATGCTTCTCCTGGACCCCATGTGTTCCTGGTGGTCATCAAGCTGGACAGATACACTGAAGAGGAAAAGAAGACAGTGCAAAACATTCAAGAAATCTTTGGCCAGGCTGCAGATAAATACTGCATGGTTTTGTTTACTGGTGGGGACAATCTTGATGATGAAGAAAACTCTATCCATGAGTTTGTGATGGAGAACCCAGACCTGCGGGAGCTCGTGGACAGGTGTAATGGCCAGTACCACGTCTTCAATAATAGGCAGAAAGATCGCTCTCAGGTCACTGAGCTGCTAAACAAGATCAGAAGTATAGTCGAGAAAAACGGAGGAAGCCACTACACCACCGAGATGTTCCAAGAGGCCGAGATGATTATTGAACAGGAGAAAGAACGCATCTTGAAGAAGAAAGAAGAGCAAATAATCAAAGAAAAGGAGGAACTGAAGAAGGAAATTGAGGAAAAAATGCAAAAAGAGATTGAGAAAATTAATGAGAAACACCAGCTTGAGAAAGAGAGGGAGAAGAGAGAAAGAGAGGAGGATAAGAAAAGGGAGGAGCAGAGTAGGGATGAGGAAAGAGAGAAGGAGAGGAAAGAGAGAGAGAAGGTGAAGAGGGAAATGCAGAGGATGGAAGAGGATAGAAAAAGCGAGAGGGAGGAAAGAGAAAGGGAGAGGAAGGAGAGAGAGGAGAAGCAGCAGAGGGAAAGGGAAAACAGAGAGGCAGAGGAAGAGAGAAAGAGAAAAGAATTGGAAGAGAGCATAAAGAAAAGGTATGAGGAGGAACTGAAAGATAAAATGAACAAGTTGCAGACCAGCTATGAAGAGAAGGCGAGAGAAGAAGCAGAGGATTCAAATCTATTTGTTCGTGCTCTGAAAAAATTGGTTGAATGCATTGCTGATACTGCAAGAGCGGTAGGAATGCAATTGCTGAAAAAGGCTGGCTCGTTCAGCGGAGTGATTCCAAGTTCAGGTGGTTTAACCACAAATGAACCCAGCAGAAGCTCCCATACACAGAAATACATGAAATTTTAAAAATATGTGATCCATAGAATTCGAATCACAATTTCCATTTTTTTCATAATCTGGGTGAAGGATTCTGTAAATTTTATGAGTTGGAGTAGAGCAATATGCTGTGGGTTTGACAGGCTAAGGTGGTCATCTCATATTGCCTAGTTTTCTTTTAATATGATTTCTTGAATATAGCCCTAGCAGATACACGTCTGCTTGAAAGTAAGTACCTCTTAAGCATTCTGGACTTTTGTTTTGCTTTACCATCATTTCTTGATTAAATCAGAGCCAGAATTTTTTGTATGAAATCACAGGTGTGGGTACATCAATTGCATATGCTTTTTAATGAAATCAATTGTGTAGTCAAAAATACTATATTAACAAACTATATCAAATCACAAACTTTCAAGCAGCTCTGTATTTATTGTGGAGGTTAACTTTTGCTTGTTTAAAATGTTATAAAAAATATATTATATAAAATTAACATATTATAAAAAATAACATATTATTACGTAGATATCATAACTCAAGCCAGGTTTAAAACTAATTGACTCTATTTTAGTTTTTATAATTTCACTGCCATTTAACTATTACACTTCTGTCTTTTACTGAGAGGTGGTGTCACATTTACAATATTTTCATTTTCATTTCCTCACGCTGGTTTTGGTTAGTGCATCTGTTTTTAGACCCCTTTATTATTTGATTATGTTTTCCTCTTGGTCGCAGTGTGCCACCAAATCATTTTTGGCTTCTGTAGATGATTTATGTCACTCAAGAAACAATATGTGTGTGTGGGCAAAACTGAACTTGAAAAAAAGTTGTGATGTATACTCTAAACCTTTGTCAAAGTTATTAGTTTTTCAATCAGCAGTTCAAAGTTCAGAGGTCAATTTTTTTTTACCTCACTTTGTCCAACAGAACAAAGAACCTTTATTTAACCAGATGATTCCCATTGAGATCAGGATCTCATTTATAAGGGTGACCTGGCCAAGAGGTCAGCAGCACACGTCATAATAAATACAAGTTCAAGAAAAGGCAATAAATAACACACAATAAATATGGCAAAAGATTCAACAAATTCACATGAAAGTGCGACAGTTTTTTCAGGACAATAACAATTTAAAAACACAGGCATTGCTCATAGGATTCTCGCTGCCTAGTGAGTAAAATGGAACGAAAAGCTTTAACTGAAACCAGTTCAGACATTTTCAGTTCAGTCTGTAAAGTGTTCCAGGCTGTGGGGGCAGCATAACATAAAGCCCGTTTCCCCAATTCAGTTCGGACTCTGGGCACATTTAAGTGATAAATTGCACAAGAGCGTAAGGCATAGGTGTTCTTTGATCTCTGCAGAAGAGAACAGAGGTAGGATGGAACCAGTCCAAGAAGAGACTTATAAATCAACATCATCCAGTGGGTATACCTCCGGGAGCTCAAGGAGAGCCACTCAGCTTTGGCATAGAGCTCACAGTGGTGAGTGAGACATCCGCAACCAGTCACAAATCTTAATGCACAGTGATAAACAGTGTCCAATGCCTGAAGACATTTGGTCGAGGCACTGATGTACAAAACATCACCATAATCAATCAATGACAGAAATGTTGCAGAGACAAGATATTTCCGAGCTCTGAGGGAAAAACAGGATTTATTCCGAGAATAAAATCCAAGTTTTACCCTCAGTTTACGGGCCAGACTTGCAATGTGAGCCTGGAATGAGAGCTCCTGGTCAAGCAGAAAGCCAAGGTACTTATAGATGGTGACCATCTCTATCTGTTTGCCATTGATTGTTGTAATGGTCTTGACCGGCTCTGTTATTTCATGCTTGCGTGAAAAAACCATGAATTTGGTTTTCTCTGCATTTAAAACCAATTTCAGTGAATGTAGACGAGCCTGAACTATATTAAAAGCTGTTTGTAAAAAATTCTAAGGCCTGGGCAAGAGAGGACGAACAGCAATAAGTTACTGTGTCATCAGCATAAAAATGATAAAAGGCATTTGATAAGTTATCACACAAGTTGTTAATATAAATGGTGAATAAAATTGGTTCCAGGACTGAACCTTGAGGTACTCCTTTAGTGATGTTAAGAAAAGAGGAAGATGTGTCCAACCACATCATTTTTTTTCCATCCCCCCCCACCTTTTTTCCATCCCAAACCAGAGTTAAACACAGACACACATACATACAATACACAGACTACGAACATTCTCCCATCAACTCCGAGTTGCACCCCTACAAACTGTTGACTGGCCTGTACTCTCTTTTCTTGTCTATTGTTCTTGTCAATGTTTTGTTCAGTCTTGCAATAAATAAAAAAAAAGAGGAAGAGGAACCAGCCAATTGGACACACTGTGTTCTGTCAGTTAAGTAATCTATAAACCAAGTGGAAGCCTGGCTTGAGATGCCAATCTTACGCAGTCTATCAATTAAAAGCGTATGATCAACAATCTCAAATTCCTTAGATAAATCAATAAAAAGTGCCACACAATATTTTTTAAAATCTAAAACCTGAATAAAAACATTTAAAACCTTTATGGCAGCAGTAACAGTACTGTGCTGCTTTCTAAAACCAGATTGAAAATTTGTTAAAGTACTATTAACTTCTAAAAATACTTTTAATTGCTCACTAACAATCTTTTCAAATATTTTTGCTAGGACACAAAGTTTAGAAATCGGTCTATAGTTATTCACCTCTGAGGGGTCACCACCCTTCAGAAGCGGGACCACAAAGGCTGATTTCCAGACCTTGGGAATTTTGTTAGATTTTAGACTTAAATTAAAAATGTAAGAAAATGGCTCCGCAATATAATCAGCAGCCAGTTTGAGAAAAAAGGGGTCCAGATTGCCAGGACCAGCTGCCTTACTTAAGTCCAATTTCTCAAAGCACTAAGAACATGAGCAATAGACACCAGGGTAAAATTGAAGAGGGGAGTATTAAAACAGTTATTCATATCCCAGGCTTCAGAATTTAAAACAGGTTTGGTTAAAACAGGATTTAAGGACTCAAATAAAAATCCTGCAGAAATAAAATGTTTGTTAAAATAACTCAACATGGTGGATTTGTCGGTGAGCTTTTCACCTTCTTTAGTTAAGAAATTTGGTAGGTCATTTGTTGGCGCAGAGTCAGATGCGGATTTTACTGCTTTCCAAAACTTCTTAGGATCATTTAGGTTTTTCTTTGTTTCACAGAGGTAGAATTCAGCTTTTGTCTTCCTAATTAAGGAGGTACATTTATTGCGCAGCTGACGAAAACAGAGCCAGTCAGCCTCAGTCTTGTTTTTTCTTGCTGCAGCCCAGGCAGCATCCCTCTCTTTAAGAAGATTTCTGATATTATGTGTAAACCAGGGACTGTTGCGCCCTTTTACCCTAAATTTACGTAAAGGTGCATGTTTATTAATTAATTTTGAAAACTCTTCATGGAAGAACTGCCATCCCGACTCCACAGTATCAAAAAGAGAGACCTTACACCATTCAATAAGAGATAAATCATGGATGAAAGCTCGCTCATTAAGGTGCTTTAAGTCTCTTTTAACCAGGATGCGAGGCTTTGTTTTCTTTAATTTAACATTTCTAACAGTACAAATAGCGCAATGATCACTTAGATCATTTGCGAAAACCCCTATGTCTGTATACTTATGAGGAGAATTTGTCATAATCAGGTCAAGCAGGGATGACCTTGTAGGGAATTTAATATTAGGCCGGGTGGGACTGTCAATTAGTTGTGTGGGTTAAGAGAATCACAGACAGATTTTAGGCCATCTGATATTGTTGTTAACCAGTCCAGATTAAGGTCTCCCACTAAAATAAATTTATTAGAGATTAGTCCAGCAGCTTGAGTATATAATGAGGTAAGGGCCTCACTGCAGGCGGAGGGAGGTCTGTAACAGCCCATGATAGTGAGGGACTAACCCTTTGATAATTCAACAGACTGGGCAAGAAGTTCGAATTGTTTTTGGATAGACAAAGAGGAAAGAAGGGTGACTTGAAATCTATTTTTTATATAGATTGCTGTACCACCGCCTTTTTTAGGGCGATCACAACGAAAAACATTGTATCCTGACATAGAGATGTCCTTATCCAAGACTGATTTATTTAGCCAAGTTTCTGACAGGACCAAAATGTCTGCATCAGTGGATTTAATCCAAATTTTAATTAAATCCATCTTAGGTAAAAGACTTCTTGCATTTATATGAATGATCCCCAGGCCTGACCTGGATCTAAATTCATCAGGGGTACCAATATGATTTATAAGTGGTCCTGGGTTTGGCTGAATACTGCCTGATAGCAGAAGTAATAACAATATAAGGGTTTTTCGCCAGACTAAGGATTTGGGCTCAACCTCACTATCATTTGACTGATTTAAATGAAAGAGGAAAGTTTCACTGTGTGTGAAACAATTTTCCAAAACAGAGATACACATTAATCTGAACAGTATAAAATCATTTAAAACAGGCTCATAATGGGATGGCAACGTTTTAACAGATAAGTCAATGCTGGACCAGGTGTAGGTCAATGCATTGTTCAGTGCACTGGAAGGACCCCAAGAGGGGTGGGGCACATTATTGTGTACCTCACCAGAGTCTTCATGCACATGTCCGGTGGTCCAGCAGGAGAATACCATGAGCAGCGCGAGTAGGTACTTCATTGTAACTGTTCCAGGGGAAATGAATTTGGTTGAGGGTGATAGAAATGTTGCCGAGAGGAAGCTCGAACGGTGCTGGTCACTTCTCCAGCAAGATCAGCGCCTCTACATGCAGCAACCAATGTCGCCGTAGGCTCGAGCGGCTAGCAGCTAACAGCTACAGCAGAGAGCTAGCGGCTAGCAGCCAGGACACCCCCGGTGCACAATAGATCACAATAGAAACCTATTTTGATCACGCAGCGGCGTCGGTGTTGCCGTCTGCGTTAACTTTGATCTTTCTCAGCCAAACCAATGTAGGGATCAATGTGAAATTTGGGGAGGAGGTACATATGGATGTACAGATTAAAATTTGTTTGTATGGTGTAAAGCTATCCATAGGTGGCGCTGTAGCAAACAAATGGTCATGAAGAATTTTGCATGCTTCATATTAGTCAGGGTTGCTATGAAAATCTATTAGAATGAAGTGATAAATGACTCAACATGGCCAACATTAGCCAATCAAATTTCAGGAGCCCTTTCAAACTATTCGGTGACTGAATGATGGCTTCTGACAAGAGTGAGCTTTCTAAACGCGCGAAGAGCTGTGTTCGTCTGAGAAGCTGTGATCGTCTCCTCTGCGATCAGTGTTATTTCACGGAAAACACTGATGGGCCGAAAGAACATGAGAGGCAATTGAGAAGGGACGAGCATGGGACATGACCTATGAAGGTACATGACAAACTCATGGTTAATGAACTGCTTGCATATGTTTTTCACCACATGAAGAGCTACCCTATGGACAGTATAAAGACTGTGTAGCTTCAGTTTTACTGCCAGGAAGCGATCGCTGACGCAAAAATCTTGCTGTGGGAAAGTTATTCCAATCATCTGCCGCCACTAGAGAAGAGAGTTGCGCGGGGTTTTAAATCTGTGCAGGAGAAGAAGACTGATGACATTTTGAAACAAGCGAAGTTTCTGGACTCCAAATTTGGTCATAAGGAAATGGCGGTTGCATTCGTTGCAATGGACCTGAATAATCTTCCTGACATAAAGCCTGGTGAGATTGACAGTTTATCTCTCCTTGAGAGAGTGAGCCGTCTTGAAAGACAAATGTCTAAGCTGTCTTCGCAATCACCTCAGACATATAGTGCTGCTACAGCGGCAAACATTAGCGTACCTACTGCTCGCTCTACTGCAGTAGTTCCGCAATCGAGTGATACAGCTGCCGCATCTGACTGTGGGCTAACTCCTGCATGTCAGTTGAGAGTAAACCTTCCGCTAATATCCCCGTCACAAGCTGATGGTGGTATGGATCTACCTGCTGCTATGGATGAGGATAGCGAGGATTTCCGTCTTCCCGTCGAGCAGCGCAAGAAGCTTCAGCGCCAGCAAAAGAACCACCAGAGGGCTACCCAACCTCAGGCGAGACTGCGACCAAAGTCGGTCTATGGCACACGCAAGGATACTTCCATACGCTCTGGCCCGAGGCAGTTTGAATACTTTGTGTTCCGTGTTCACTCTGACATTACAGTGGATGACCTGAACGGTTTCTTGGATGACAGTGAGGAGAGCAAGGTCAGAGTACACGAACTGGAGTGCATATCCAGAGACAATGCTGGGACTAAGTCATACAGACTGGTTGCGGATGTAGCTGAGCCTAGCGTTCTACTAGATCCGAACTTTTGGCCAGACGGTATCGGCTGTAGGCAGTACTACAGGAAGCGGTAGTGTGTTAACGATATGATTTTTGGAGTAAGAAAGAAAAGACATGACCTATCATACATCAACTATCTGTGATACTGACTTTTCTGCGCTTAATTGCGAAGGAGTTGGACGATCTAATGAGTTTATTAAAGATTATCTATCTTCTAGAAAGTGTGAAGTTATCTGTTTACAAGAGGCATGGTTAATTGACAGCAAACTTAGTACGCTTGGCGATATACATTGCAATTACTTGTATCATGGTAAATAAGGTGTTGATGCCTCCAAAGATATTTTATTTGGGCGTCCACATGGAGGTATAGTGATACTATATCACAAGAATATATCAAAATGTGTTTCATTTGTAGATGTCTGTAGTAATAGAGTGTGTGGAATTATCATACATACTAGCCCTTCGTTTTCTATACTTGTTTTGAACGTTTATATGCCTTGTGACAACTACTTAAATTCTAGAGTAAACGACAAGTATATTGATGTACTTGACGCGATTGAAAGAGTCCTTCACACCTACACTTTTAATGCGTGTATAATATGTGGTGACTTTAACACCAGTTTCAGTAGAAACAATGCTCAAAGTAACTGTCTTTTGAATTTTATGGAGGTCAATGAACTCAAGGTTGCTTGGGATAGTGTCAATGCTGAAGTTAATTATACTTACACTAACCACGCAATGGGTCACAAATTCCTGCATCGATCATTTTATTGTTAGCCAAAACATATGTGGACGGACAGCCTAGCACTCAACACTTAAACTGATTAATTCCACACCCCTTGTCATAGCTACATTTGCCCATGTCAGTTCCCCTAGTTCAGGACAGAATGCCTGAAAAAGCTATCAGCCAATGAGATTGGCGAGACAAGATTAAGTGGGGGCTCGCGGGAGGAAGAGAAGAGGGAAACGAGGAGAGATGAAGTGAGCGTGAATGCAGTCCTACGAATCGGTTGACTCCAGTGTTATTACACGGTAAATCAATCACTTTTACTACCCGGTCGTAATAGTTGCGCCTTGAAGTGCCGGTTAGTGCGGTCTGATCTTGCCTAAAGGAAGGAGGAAGATTCGCGACCACTTTCCGAAGGGGACGGCTCATCATTACGGTGAAGGCTGCTAGCGTGAGTGAAGCTACGTGTTGCTGTGGAGGAGCTAACCAGCTAACACAGCGAAGAAGTGAAGTGAAGTAATACTTATTAGAGTAGGGCAAAAGTGTATAGTGTAGCCTGTTTTTCTTTACGTCGCTATACGGTTTTGCCCGTTTTGTTATTTTCCCTGAAGCGACTGCTGCCAGTGACGTTTCATACCGTGGTAGCCTGCTATTCTGAAAGGAAGATTTCCCGCTCCCTCCAACGTCGGCTAAGTAACCCTCTGCTCGGCTGCAGCACAAGTTGTGTGTGTGTGTGGCATTTATAGCTGGCATTTTCTTACTGGCTGGCTAGAGGTTGTTTACCTGCCAATCGAGTCTCTCCACTGTCCTCCGAGTGTAATGGGCAATGTAGCCTAAACATTGCAGACTGCTAACTATACTCATTACATATAATAGCCTACTGACATAACGCTGCTTGCTGATAAGAGAGTGTAACGGACAATGTGAATGTTGCGAACTGCTTACTGCACTCTCAACGTTAGCTTGCGAACTCTCACACCGTTGCGGGGCTTGCACACACTGACACCACATATCACGGGTGCAACGGACAATGAACATGGCAGACTATTTACTGCACTTGTATTACACATACTGCATCACATACATCCATCTGGCACTTCAGTCAACTTGAACATTCTGAACTGCTCTTAGCGCCTGTTTCCACACATTCATCACACATCTACCACGTTAAATACAAGCTTGTGGAAGGCCATAGTTAACATAACATAACATTCTGACTGTTATAACATGTTCCTGAACACTGTCGAGTATTTTTGCTCATGCTGTGAAGTTGATCTGTACTAATTGATCTTACCTGCCATTTTGTGATAGATATCCTCAAATTGTTGTGAGTTTACTCACTGATGGGTTGTTTAATGCTAATGATTTCAATGTTAGTAACTGTCATTTAGTTTATTTCCATATAACTTAGTTACGGTTTGCCCAATGTGTGTTTACATCTGATTAGCAGAAAGTACTGGGTTAGGTGTATTGAATCCACTGATTTAGTACTTAAGTGAGCATATTTGTGAATTCCAATTCTGGGTTCATAACAGTGTTACATACTATTTTGTTTTACTGGAAAGTACTTAAGTGAGCATATTTGTGAATTCAAATTCCGGGTTCATAATGGTGTTACCAACTATTTTGTTTTATTGGAAAGTGCCAAGTTATACAGTGGTAAGCTAGTTAAAATATCTCACCAGTGGGACTAGGTTAATGAAAGTGAAGGATTATATGTTAGACCTGAGTACTCAGAGTGGTTAGCTGTCATTTGTTTTTTTTTTTTTTTTTTTTAAAAAAACATTTTTTAATTACAAATTCTACCAGTCATTAATAGAATAAATTCAGGCACTGGTTTCTTACAGTTGAAAGTGTGGTTGATTAATGAATGCTCTCCAGAGTAGGGGCAGCTTTTCCTTAGTACTGCTGTGGAAGGGGTAAAGGGAAATAGCTTGGTGTTACCACGTACGAGTGCACACACTAGGCCATGCCCCCTTCAGGTAAGCCGTGACAATTGAAACCCTGAAGCCCTTACTTACTTACTCACAGTTTAGCTTAGGGCCAAGTTGAATTGTGCAGGGGGGTCAGGACGAGATCCTGCATTTCCCTGCCGTCTGGAGATACAAGCATTTAATAGCCTTCCCCTACTATACGGGTGCTTACCACCCGTTACACATATTTAATACGATATTATATAGTGGTGTATACTTTGATTCTACTAATCCATCCAATCATAATGTTGTAAGTTTAAGCATTAAATTCCCCTTGAACACGGTTGACTTTGAGGACAGCCCCAAATTTTCAAAACTGAAATGCAAGTGATATAAAGCTTCTAGTGAAGCAATTGTATCACATAAGAATGACTTAGACACATTATTGAGTGGAATAAGTGTTCCTAATGATACTCTAGCCTGCCATGATGTTTTGTGTAACGATACTCATCATCGTACAAATATTGATAGTTTTTGTAATGATATACTTCAATGCTGCATCGATGCTGGTGTGAAAAAACATCCCCATTCAAACCAAAAAGAAACGAATTATTCCTGGCTGGAAAGACACCGTAAAGCCTGAAAGGGAACGTTCACTTTTCTGACACTGGATTTGGCAAGAATGTGGTCAGCCCAATGCGGGTGCTGTATACGAGATTATGAAGAAGACTCCCCAGCAAACAAAATAACATCCCCGGGACGTCCTCGAAAGGTCCCCTCCTAACGTCCTTTAAACGGAATTTTGTGGGGTTCCCTTAACGTCCTAGGAACGTTATTAGGGAATGTTAGGAGGACGTCCTCAGGACGTCTAGAAGACCTTACAGGGACGTTTATATAAAGTCCTCTGAACATCCTAATAAAGTCCTCTAGACGTCCAGATACTACTACTGCTACTGTTATTATTATTATTATTATTATTATTATTAATTATGACTAAATTATTACTACTATTATTATTGCTGGTACTAATAGTAATTATAATGTGATTTTTTTCCCCTAAAGCTAAAAGAAATAGACTCCAGATAGTGTTTCTTTTCACTTTTTATTTTGATACACAGGTTATATTGAACATCATGCACACAGGTTAATGAAACACTTGAATGCACTAACCAATTTATACACACACACACACACACACACACAGGTAAAGGTCCTCTTCCTCCTCTCCTTGTTCTTCCTCCTCCTCTTCGTCATCTTCACCGTGCTGCACATGACCTGCTCACCGACGGACGCACTTGTTGGCATCTACACCGATGGAAAAAGAGCATCTTTGAATCAGAATACATCTAAATGGTATGAATTACAGAATTAAGGAAAGAAGTAAGGTTAATGCATTTTTTATACTAGGGTACACCCTTTTTATGGTACATGCGTAATAGGTGATTTGTTTATTTTTAACAGGGGGAATGTGATTCAGTTCATTCACTCGCAACTAATGAACTTACTCATGAATGACTCGTGCCTATAGTTTAGAGAACATAGATCCAAGATGATGGAAGGACGGGACGGAGAGAAAAAAGTGATAATTACAAATCTGTGTGCTACTTCACCACAGACAGTGCCATGGATACACAAAACGATTCAGCTGCAGACATTTTGGAGCCATGATAGAGGCCATAGATTCTAAACTGCACAACAGTCAGGTAAAGGATCAATAAGTCAAGCAGACCTAGTATTTCTGCTTAAACCCGCTATTTATGCACAGCAGCTGACAAGGTTTGGGTTATGCTAACATGATTGGTATTATACTTTTTAGAATTAGATGTCAGTGGTGGCTGTGGAGGATTCTTTGAGGCTCTCGTAACCCAAACATTTTCCTACAAGAGCATAGTAGCCGGAAGTCCAAATTCCAAAATAAAATTTAAAAAAAAAAAAACACGGAAAAAAGATGGGTGCATTCATCTCAAAAATCCACAACGTGTTTTAATCTAAGGAAATATCCCACTTCAATCCATATCTAATGGCAATATCGTCTCAATGCCAAATTTTTCGTTGCGCTCAAAAGCTGGTCACCCACTTGCCTCACGGACGCAGATGGACTGTAGTGGTCAAGCTGCTATCTGTAGCACCATAAATTAAATTTATACAATCTTAAAAATTTTTGCTATTTCACCTTTTTGGCTCTAGATTATGATAACTTAAGTCCATACAAAAAAGATGATATACTGACCAGCATTGAAAACACACTACCTTAATTTTACGGCCAAGATACTAATTACGTATGTTTATGAGGTGTAAGTGTTATAGAAGTGCTTGATGCCTCCTGACAGGAGGGCCTAATGCTAAATTAGGTCTTTGACAGGTGTTTATGCCACTGCAGGCCAAAAAATCTAAGTTCAAGATTTTTGTCACTAGGGTAAAATCAAATGACAGCATTTTGGTTCTCTTCACACAATCTGGTCTTTCAAGTGGCAAGTGAAAAACCACTCTAGGTCAGTCATTAAACATTATCATCAGGTGGCTGACAAGGTGAGAATTTGATGAAAAGGAGCAGGAACACACCCTTAGAAAGTTGTGTTCATGCATGCACGTCCCTGCTGTCGCTAGGTAGCAGCGTTGTCATTATTCCATCACTGGGAAGATCGTTCAAAAAGTTTTGGGGGTATCTGTGCCTCGTCTAATTGTCCAGTTTATAAGCTATGAGGTAAATCAAATAATTAAGGTCAGTCCAAATGAGTCCATCTGGGTAGCACAAGTATATGATCACAAGCGACCAATAACTCAAACAGCTCGCCAAGGCGATATTAAAGAGAACCAAGAGTCCAAATCCACAATCAGAAGTCATCTGAAAGCAGCAGAGGTGGGATGTAACAACCCCATTTGAGTCCATTCTCACTCAACATCACCGTCAGCATCCTCAGCAGCGAGGACAACAAATTCAGATTGAGGTTTCCAATGATCAAACTGGACACAGACCACATGATTCAGGGTTAGATCTATTGCCTCCAGTTTGGAGAAACCCTTGCTTTTAAACAGTGCAACAGTGGAGTCTTAGGTGAAAATGGGCTCTAGTGGGGGTTTAACAACCCAATTTTGTATGGCGCCATTACTGTAGCAAAAATATTTGTAAATGTGTACGGAGAATTGTTACTGTATCTCAATCTGTGTGTACGTAATCGGTTGAGTTACACATTTACAAATACTTTTGTTACAATAATGGCTCCATACTTTTGCAGTTGTTAGGCGACTTGTGACTGTGGAATCGGACACGCGACCCCTTTGACATCGCCTTGGTGAGCTGTCGGAGTCACTGATCCGCTGTGACCATGCACGTTACCCAGCCAGACAACTTGAATGATCTTGATTCCTTACTTTATACCTTGGCTGGCAAACAGTGGACAGTCAGGCACAAGACAGATACCCCCAAACTTCTGGTCAGTCTTCCAAGTAATGGAATGACGACAATGCATCCATGTAGCAAAAGCACAGATGCGCATGCACGCTCACAACATTCTAAGGGTGTGTACCTACTATTTTTCATCAAGTTCTCGCCTCATTTGCCATCTAACGGTGATGGTTATCAACTGACTTAGGGTGGCTTTTTTCTTGCCACCTTTTGAAAGACCAGATTTTCTGAAAAGCAAGACCTTTTTGCATTTTGCCCTGGTGACAAAAATCTTGATTTTTCCATCTGAAATGGCATTAAAACACACCAAAGGCCTAATTTTGCATTTTGTCATCTTGTCAGGAGGCATAATACACTACCGATCAAACGTTTTAGGACACCTCAATTTTTCCAGTATTTTTATAGAAAATTATGCAGTATAACGTCTCATTGTACTCTGGAATGAAAGCATAGACACGATAGAACAAATTAACAATCGAAGTTAAAAAAAGAAATGGAATCAATTTATAAACTGTGTTTTAAACTTTTGACTCAAAGTAGCCACCTTTGGCAGATATAACAGCTGAACACACTGGTGGTATTCATCCTACAATGGAAATCAAATATTCTCCAGAAAGTTCTTCCCAACTCTGTTGCAGAAGTTCCCTTAAATGTGTGGCACTTGTAGGTTGCTTTGCTTTCACTCTTCTGTCCAGTTCATCCCAAACCATCTCGATGGGGTTTAAGTCTGGAGACTGCTGGCTACTCCATGTTTTCAAGCTTACCATCTTGTTCTTTTTTCCTAAGGTAGTTCTGGCAGAGCTTGGACTTATGTTTTGGGTCATTATCTTGCTGTGGGATGAACCCCTGACCAACTAGGCGCACACCAGAGGGTACTGCATGGTGCTGCAGAATGCTGTGGTAGCAGTTTTGGTTCAGGGCGCCTTTCACTCTGTAATTCACTGACCCTGGATCCAGCAAAACAGCCCCAGACCATCACGCTTCCTCCTCCATGCTTGACAGTTGATGTCACGCACTGAGGAACCATCCTTTCACTTACTCGACGGCGTACAAAAAACCTGGGTAACCTTACCTTTTGTTTAAAACTTCTGACAGTTCACAACTTACCTTTGAACTATTTCAAGCTATTCGTTGGACTGGACCTGCATAATTTTCAATAAAAAACTGGAAAAATTGGAGTGCCCTAAAACTTTTGACCAGTAGTGTATATGTTTTTAATGTTCCCTAGCGGTGGTTTCTTGGTTATTTCCCCAATTAATTATTTCTTATTCATTATATGGTTACGTATTAGTCATGGTAATTAAATAAATTGTTTGATTGTTAATCAGGTGGTCTAAAACTGGGTTGTGATTAATCACACGTAAGAGGGAGAGGCATTCAGCTGTAAATCCCATGCATTACACCAGCATTACCTGGAATCAGGGTTGGAGAGGTTAAAACAAATAAAGCAACAAGCATGATAGCTTTTTAAATTACACATATAGTTGTCTGTACATAAAAAAAGAAAAAAATCAGACACACAAACCAATTTAACACCATTATAGTGCATAATTGTACTATATGTGGACAAAAAGGGAGTAAGAGAGTAACAGTTACACATATATAGATGATTGGATATCACTAGAATCATTTACCTGTGTCAGAAAATATCCTCTGGGGATACTGTATCCAGAGATCCTTGTCTGGTAATGTACACTTCTTGGCCAAGGTGCCTGCATTACTTTGTGACCAGTAGCAATACAGAGTCTGAAACATACAGTGAGATAACTTATACGTAGTTGATATCATAAAAAATGTAAATTACTCAATTTTTTAAAACATCTTACCCCATCGTCCCACTCCAGCCATTTTGACGGTGCTGCCTCTACGTCATTTTCAGTAATACAGAGCAGTTCCATGCACTGCTTTGTTGCCTGAATAAAAAAATTTTGAACCATGAGTCACATTTTGAACACTCACATTTGTTCACAGCCCGGTTAGAAGAAAAAGTAAAGGAAATATATTGAACATTGAGAACAAAACTGAGCATGTGGATTTCAAGTTGGGTAAAATTTATAATGAATACTAAATAAAGAGCCAAATATGCATTTTTTAAATAAAACAGAATACACAGAACCACAATAGCACAGAATAAGTCCATAATAAATCAGTCTCCTCAGGAGTACCAAAGGATCTCAGCCATTAATCTTCTGGCCCTTCTGCTCCTAGGTCTCTAGTATTAAGGACCAATGTTCTAAACAAAGGCTCCACTGCAGATGCTGTGGCCTGGCTGCTTTTTGCCACAGCATCTTAAAACAACAATTCCAATATACAGATAGGATCATAAATATTCGAACAGAGGCAATTTTCATTGTTCTAGTTTTGAAAGCCACTTCATGTGCTTCAAGTGCAGAATTTCACCTTCAATTTAAGAGGGTTTTTTTTTTCCTAAAATAATAACTGCACCATATCTGGATCACAAACATTTTATGCACAGCCCCTGCAGTTTTCGAGGCTCAGAAGTAGAGCTGGGACGACGCGTCGACGTCGTCGACGTAATCGACGACATAAATTCGTCGACATTAATTATTTGCGTCGACGCGTCCCAAACAAGTGGGTTGTCCCACACTCCAGTCCAGTGGTGGCGGTAATACACCAAAAAGCTATCGCCAAAGCTCTAGATTGTTACGGAAGAAGAAGAATTCACACAACAATGATGGCGGCGACATGCAGTAACACTAGAGCGAGGGCCGAGGAGCAACACATAAAAAAAAAAAAAAAAAAAATCGGTCATCAAAAGTGTGGGAGTTTTTCACTCTTAACCCTTCTAGTGCTGTGGTACTGTGCAGACTATGTAAAAATCAGCTGGCGTACCGCGCGAGTACGACAGCAATGAACGAACATTTGAAGCGGAATCACCCGGGAGCTCTGTCAGGATGGCAGCAAAACACCGTAGTGTTTGCTTTCCCACCCTGGAATGTGCGATTATCAAGCGTTAATACAGAATGTGTTGTTGTAGTAACGTTACGTTAGACTGTTGATTTGTTGTCTATCAATGCATCGCTACTAACTTTCAGGGCTCTCAAATTTTGAATGCAGACTAAAATGAGATTTTCTCTGGGGGGTGCATGACACTCCCGTTTTCAAAGGTGCATAGTTCCATTACTTAAGTAGGCTAGTTTTTTTTTTTTTTTTGAGGATTTGTACTTTTGCTCTACTACATTTAAAAGATAAAAAGTATACTTTCACTTTGTTACTTTGACACTGGCAACTTAGTTACTCGATACAAATTTAAAGATGAATTTAATCATTTACGGATTATCTGGATTTGGCGTGTTCGAGAAGAACAACGGTGCTCGGCATTGTATCTTTGTGCGGATGTGTCCGCCAGTGGACGTGGAGCTGCAAATGTACGCATGCAGTTACAATATTTTATCACTAGATGGCACACCCGGATCAGTTATTGAATAGTCACAAGCAAGCCGAACAAGGTTTAGCATGTTGATGAGTTCACTCCAGTCCCTGTTTTTGCATGATGTGCAAACTGCTCAATATACTTGCCCATACCATCTATCCAGCAGTTAAAAAAATAAATAAAATAAATCTCTTGCTACAGAAATAATCGTCTTCCCCTGCAGCAGGCACTTCAGCTACAGTGAGCCAATGGTCTCCCAATCAGTAGTTAAGAAAAATAAGTTTTCTGAAACAAAAATTAGACATGTTATTGATACTATGTAATTCTATTAATTATAGTGGTTTTTAAACTGTCAGTAATCTCATAGACAAAGTAGATTAAAGAGAGACAGCCAGTTTGTTTTTTGAATACTGTATCTTTCATTCACCTGAAAATTGATTGAAGAGCACGAGGAGAGAATAATGTGTGGTTGCTTTGCTTCTTTCTCTCCGTACTATGAAAAATACTTTGTACTTGTACTTTTGATACTTAATTTTTTTCTCAAAATACCTTTGGTACTTAAGTACATTTAATGTGAGATTGTATTATTTTCAGATTCAGATTGTATTATTTTGCACTGCTCATCTGTCTGCATTTTATTTAATTTTGGATATACTTTTCTTGAGGAGCTATGAACTGCAGGGCAGTGTTTAAGTGTTTAAATATAGAAATGTTTATGTGCCCTGAGCTTGGCTGTTCAATGCATTATTTTACATAAGCTACAACTGTCAGTTCTAAAAGAATAAAAAAACATGTTGCCTACTTTTTTCCGTTACTCTGCTAATTAGTAAAACACCTATTTTTGTCTTTCTCCTGTGTGACTTTTTATTATTATTTATTTTGTTAGATGCTACATCTGGCATCAGAATGCATTATTTAGCACATTTTATTTCATCACACAGAATTTTATTTTGGAGAGATTCAAGTGCCATGAATTGAAATGTTAACAAGAGATGACGATGTCCTTATTGTGTGAATAATTATATTGATCAAGTAATGTGGAAGAATTTTTAACAGAAAAATGAATGATTCGAAAAAAAAACCCGTAACAATAATCGTTAGATTAGTCGATTAATTAGTCGAAAAATTAATCGCCAGATTAATCGTTTGAAAAATAATCGTTTGGGACAGCTCTAGTACAGAGTGAATGTATGAAATTAAGCTTGTGACGGAAACGACGTTGAGGGCTGGGAATGGCAGTAGGAGGGCTGAGTGGAATTTCTTGGATTGCTTCCGTCTTGCGAGGGATGAGGAAAGTGGGCATAGAGCAAACCCGTTTAGAGTGGCCTCTCGGGATAAAGCGGCGGATGACTCGAGTTGTGGAGTCAGGGGCAGATGGTCGCGGAAAACCGAACCGGAGTGGGGTGAATGTCCGAGCACGGTGCTAAGCATCTGAATCTCTGCCAGGAGAAACGAGAAAGGGCGTCAGCGATGGCATTTGACGGTCGGGAATATGTGCAGCTTTGAGCATGAACTGGTGTTTGGCGGAAATTAGGGTTCGTTTCCTGGGGAATGGCATGAACGAGAGGGAGCAGGAACGGCCTTTGTTTACGATGTCTACTGTGGTCGAGTTGTCATAATGTACGGTTATACATTTGGCGGCCCGTTCGTGACCCCGAATGAGGGAGGAAGCGATGATGGGATATGGTGAGGCGAACAGCGAAGTAATGGTGCCCTTTCCAGAAAACGCCAAAGGGACCCCCAAAAAACGTGGGTTGAGTGGGACGACCCTAAGTGTTTGCGGTATCAGCTTTAGCCAACCAGGCACCGTGACTAGCGAGGCAGATGAGAGTGGTGAGACGAAGGACAGTCAGTAAAGGATTAACCACTGTTGGGCAAGCAGCCAATCGGATTGCACGGAGCAACGTGCTTGAGCGTGGAGACAGCAGATGGACGGTGGTCAGGTGAGGCGGAACGGTGGATTGCGAGACTGAAAGTCGGCCGTGAGCATGGACCTTGCCACCGCGAGAGGCCCGTGAGGTGGAGACGCGTAGTTTTCGTGAATGTTTGCCGACGAGGCAAAGTGCACCAATAACCGAAGCGCTAACGAAGCGCCAGTGAACTGCGGCACTGCGAGTGGCTGTAAGGTGTATATGCGTGCAGTATCCGAATGTTTACTGATGAGGCAAAGTGCACCCATAGCCGAAGCACTAGCGAAGCGCTAGAGACCTGCGCCACTGCGAGCGGCCGTGAGGTGGATACGCGTAGTATCCGTGAAAGTTTGCCGACGAGGCAAAGTGCACCAATAACTGAAGCGCTACCGGGCTGCGCTAATGCAGGTGGCCATGAGGTGGATATGCGTAGTATCCGTGAATGTTTGCCGGCGAGGCAAAGAACATTAGCATTTGTAATGATTTGACAATTTTGTAATAAACATTGCAATCATTCAACAGCACCATAAGTGTATGACATTTAATTCGCGAAGAACACGACGTGCATATATAGCAAGAGTTTTTCAGACTAATCGGTAGAACCAACGAAAGTCTAATTTATTTTTGGCGGATGTTATTTGCGCTTATATGTGTGGCCAATGCTGAATTTTTTTCTTGGCCACACAATAATAAGCGTGCCAGTTGATGACCTTTCCAGTGCTGCTTAGAAAGTACCGCTTAAAATAAGTTTGGCCAAGAAAAAAAAATTTAGCTATGGACACACTTAACATAAGTGTGGGCAATGGAGCAATGTGCATGTTGGCCACACTTATAAGTGCGTCTGGTGAGGGGAAACTGCGAGGGGTCGAAGTAGTTGATGGGAGGAGCGGACCTGTAGGAGGAAGCACAGAATCAGTGACATGGGAAACGGAGAAGGGGGGGGCGGGGGGCGCAGAAAGATAGTGCGGGAGGGAAGAGACGAGTGGATGAGGCAACAGCGGGTGCTTCTTCGGGTGTTGGTGGGTTAACACCGGAACTGCTGGAGCCTTGGAGAATTTGGTTGTGGGCTGCAGGGGCGCAGAAGAAGGGTTTCATCCGGCAGAAGTGATTGGGGGGGACGCCTGTGCATGGGGAAAAAGTGCAGTCTGCGAACACAGGGACGAAATAGGGGACGAAAAGAGACCAAAGAGGTTGTAAATGGTGGGAGCTGGCATGGGGTGGGAGGAGACCTGGCTGGTTTTGCGGAAGGAGCGATTTCCGCCGAATCTGGAGCGGGGAGGACGTCGCAGAGCGTGATGACATTGGCGCTGGGGACGTTGATGGCGGAACCCAGTAGTGCTGTGTGGTCTGCAGGCATCTGGTCTGCACATGGGGAGGATTAGCTGCGTTGCCAAGGGAGTCGGTGAGTAATTTTTTAGTAGTCTGGCCTTGTTGTCGGAGCGGAGGGAAAAGGGATTTTCTTCTGCTTGAGTGCCCGATGGAGTCTGGCGACGGTCCAACAAAGATCTTACTAAAAATTGTGCACACACACTCAGGCCTCCAAGCACCCAGGACCACACCAGTGGGGAAGGTTCCAACCATCCACCTCAGATGCCCAGGGCGGGGTCTCAGACACACTCCCTACTCACACTCGAACACTCCTAAAAAAGAAATTAACAGACCGGGGATGTATAGCCTATACATCCCAAAAAAAAAAAAAACACAAAAAAGAACCTGATGAAGGTGAACAGTGCTCAGATGGAAAATATTTTCTGCATCGGTTGTGGCATAAAAAGCAGAAAAGTCAAAAATAAATAAAAACCACCGTAGGCTGCTGGATTTTCCGATATTTAGGGCACAGGCCTTTATCTATGAATGAACAAACTCAAATCGACATCAAAGTGTAGCACACAGTCTGGCAAACTCGCTAACAGCTGATCGAAGAATTAGATTTTCATACCAGAAATCTGTGTCATACGCTTTAAAAACGCAGTATGTCATTATAAATGGAGAACCACACACCTGGATAATGCGTCTAGCAGTAGCTTTCGCTGACAGCAAAAGCGAGTGAACCACTGATCTCTAGCCCGTTTAGCACGTCTCTGATTGGCCCGTTAAGAAAACCAGTGTAAGATTAAATAAAAAATATATATAGCCAATTTTTTTTTTTTTTTTTTTTCATAATGTAAATCATATCAGATTTGAAGTAATAAAGCACTAGGGCGGCAAAAACATGTACTGAAGTGATCAAAATGATATTTTTACATTCCGTTGTGCACACCGGCTATGCTGCGAATTGGTCTTGAGTTCTTTTGATGACGTCACACTAAGAAAGAGCAGCATAATCGATTCTGACGATTTAAAAGGGGCGTTCCTAGGGCAATTAGTAAGTTACTAATCGCTCCAAAATTGTTTGATCATATGGGAAATGACTGCCATGTTTTTTTTTTCTTTTTGAAAAATTATATTTTCGAGAGCCTGTTTGTGAAACTTCATCCTCTAGACACTTTCGTTCCTTTAACTCATTCCCGACGGAATATTCTTAGAACCCCAATTCCGAAATAGTTGGGACAAAGTGTAAATTGTGAATAAAATCAAATCGCAATGACTTTCAAATCACACCAGCCAGTATTTTATTCACAATAGAACAGAAATAATATAGCAAATGTTGAAACTGAAGAATTTCACAATTTTATCCACAAAATGAGCTCAATTCAAATTTGATGGCTGCCACAGGGCTCAAAAAAGTTGGGACAGGGGCCTGTTTACCATGGTGTAGAATCCCCTCTTCTTTTTAACTCAGATTGGAGGCGTCTGGGCATTGAGAAGACAAGTTTCTTGAGTTTAGCCATTGGAATTTGATCCCACTCTTATTTAATACAGACTTCCAGCTGCTGGAGAGTTTTGGGTCTCCTTTGACGGACTTTTCGTTTAATTATGCGCCAAATGTTCTCAATCGGTGAAAGATCAGGCCTCCAGGCAGGCCAGTTCAGCACATGGACTCTTCTACTACGAAGCCATGCTGTTGTAATACCTGCAGTATGTGGTTTTGCATTGTCCTGCTGAAGTACACAAGGCCTTCCCTGGAATAGATGTTGTCTAGAGGGGAGCGTATGTTGCTCTAAAACCTTTATATACCTTTCAGCATTCATGGTGCTTTTTTAAACATGCAAGTGTCCCACACCATATGCAGAAATGCATCCCCATACCATCAGAGATGCTGGCTTTTGAACTGAACGCTGATAACAGGAGGGGTGGTCTTTCTCCTCTTTAGCCCGGAGGACACGACGCCCATGATTTCCAACAAGAATGTCAAATTTGGACTCGTCTGACCACAGGACACTTTGCCACTTTGCTACAGTCCATTTTAAATGAGCCTTGGCCTACAGAACAAGGTGGCGCTTCTGGATCATCCTCAACAATGGCTTCCTTTTTGCATGATAGAGTTTTAGGTGCCATCTGTGGATGGCACGGCGGACTGTGTTTACTGACAGTAGTTTCTGGAAGTATTCCTTGGCCCATTTAGTAATGTCAATGACAGAATCATGCCAGTGAGTGATGCAGTGGCGTCTGAGGGCCCGAAGATCACGGGCATCCAGTAATGGTCTTCGGCCTTGTCCCTTACGCACGGACATTTTTCCAGTTTCTCTGAATATTATCATCATGTTATGCACTGTCGATGATGAGACCTTCAAAGCCTTTGCAATTTGACATTGAGGAATATTGTTTTTAAAGTATTTTTGCCTGTGTCAACTTTTATGAGATCTGTTGCAGCCAGAAAATTTGAAATAAGCTCATTTTGTGGATGAAAATGTAAAATGTCTCAGTTTCAACATGTGAAATATTACCAATGTTCTATTGTAAATAACATATTGGCTCATGTGATCTGAAAGTCATTGCATTTTGATTTTATACACTTCGTCCCAACTATTTTGGAATTGGGGTTGTGTATATATGGGCCTGACTCAGAGCAAATCATTTGGCCACAAGGACATTCTCCCGCCCTGTGCTCTGATGGCCGGCCTGGGTATGAGCAGAAAGATACGACAGTGTTTGAGCAGCTGCTTTTCCTTGTCGCATGTGAATACTTTTCATTTCTCCCCTCATGCTGCATCCTGCATTTATATTAGAAGTATGTCTCCACTGATTAGTTTATGTCTTGCATATGTTCCATTCCCCAGCCATCTCTCATTTCAGTGTACTTCCTGATGTATCCATGTCACGTATTTAAACCCCCTGCTTAAAGTTGCAAGTTGCAGGATGGTAATTTGCTGTTGCTGGCAAGTTCCCCTCAAGCTACGCCATCCTTCTTGGGGAAAGTTTTGCTCTGCCGAAGTGTGCCCTCCACCTGGCTGCCATCCTGGAAAGCCACTGACCAGCGATTGGTAAAGCTCTGCTTCACTCACTACATCTGTTCTGAACTGTGCCCTTTTCCTCTGGGTTCTGTCCCCATAATTTTTGTACTGCTGTCAATAAACCCACCTATTGGATTCTACTCTGCCTCTACACTTGATTTCTAGTCTGGATCATAGCACTTATCTTTGGTAATTTTGTATCATCCAAAATGCTTGCATACTCTGCTTCTTGGGTGTTTTGCTGTTGTGATCATCACATTAACATGACTTTGCTCACTCTTATCCAACATTTTTATTGATTATCTAGTAGGAGATGCAACAAGTCAAGGTAATACTGAATTTTAGTTTGAATCTGGAATAGAAAGAGAAACTTCTTGCTCAGTTTTGGCTACACTCCAGTATTAGTGCTCTTTTCATCACTGCATTCATTATGACTGTGACCCTCCCATGGTTTGTCGGTAGGGTGGTCATGATTTTATGGAGCTCAGCAGCATTCTGTTCATCAAATAATCTTCTAATGCCTTAATTCCATTATCCCCATACAAACCGCCCTGACTGAACTTGTCAGTCTTCATACAGAGCCTGCAGGTGACTACTCACTGTTCTTTTGATCAAACTATTCCTCGTTGAATTTCATTCCATAGCAGATAAGTGCTGGGTGTGTGACTTGTGCACTGTGGTTGACAGTTTTTTTAATCTCGCCACTGTACAGTTATGAGAAAAAGAAAGCACACCCTCTTTCAGTTCTTTAGTTTTACGTATCAGGACATTTTTAAAAATCAGCTGGTCCTTATCAGGTCCTAAAATTAGGTAAATTGAACCTCAGGTGTGAAACAACACACAACAGATTCCACCGTGCCATTATTTATTTAACCAAAATTCAGCCAAAGTGCAGAAGTCATCTGTGAAAAAGTGCATCCCCTGATTCAATAGCTTGTAGAACCACCTTTAGCAGCTTTAACTTGAACTAATCTTTTTCTTAATTTTATCAGTCTTTCACTACATGGTGGGGGAATTTTGGCCAACTCTTTTTTTACAACATTTATTCAGTTCATTGATATTTGAGGGCATTTGTTTATGCACAGCTCTCTTAAGGTCCCGTCACAGCATTAAAATCGGCTTGAGGTCTGGAGCTTGCAACACCTTGATTATTTTCTTTTCCAGCCATTATATTGTAGATTTGCTGGTGTGCTTGGGATCACTGTCTTGTTGCATAACCCCAGCTTTAGCTGTCATACAGATGGTTTCACATCTGACTCTAGAATACTTTGGTACACTGAGGAGTTCATGGTTGACTCAGTGACTACAAGGTGCCTTGACTGACTACAGTGACTGCAAAACAAGCCCAAATCATCAACTCTGCAACATCACTTGGCAGTTGGTGTTTGTGTTGATAGGCTGTGTTTGGCTTGTGCCAAACATGGTGCTGTGCATTATGGCCAAACAACTCCACTTAGGTCTCATCTGTCAGAAGGACATTGAGAAGAATTGTGGTTCATTCAGATGCAACTCGGCTTACCTTTGCTGCGCTGCCATGTTCTTTTTGAACAGAAGAGGCATACTCCTGGCAACTCTTCGAAATAAGCCATACTTTTTCAGTCTTTTTCGAATTGTACTGTCATGAAATTTAACAATTAACGTGTTGAGACCTGTAGAGACCTAGATGTAGAATTTGGGTTTTGTGTAATTTTTCTGAGCAATGCACAGTCTGACCTTGGGGTGAATTTGCTGGGACGTCAACTTCTGGAAAGACTGGCAACTGTCATGAATGTTTTCCACTTGTGAATAATCTTCTTCTCTGTAGAATGTTGGACTTCAAATTGCTTGGAAATGGCCTTACGACCCTTCCCAGATTGATGGGCAGCAACAATTGATTGATGATTGCTGATGTCTCTCCCTCTAGGCATTGTGTTAACACACACCTAAATGTTCCAGACCAGCAAAGTGCAAAAATCTCCGCTTTTATAGACGTGGTCACGCTTGCTGATGATCAATTAATCAAGTGCATTTGATCAGCAATACCTAGCTGCTAATTTCCGTCTTAATTCCTATGGAAGGAGTATGGGCGCACTTAGTTTTTCATGTATAGCTTCTGCATTTTGGCTGAATCTTGTAAAAGAAATAATGGCACAGTGGAATCTGTTGTGTGTTGTTTTACATCTGAGGTTAGATTTACATAATTTTAGGACCTGATTAGGACCAGTTGATTTTTTTATTATGTCCTCATACATAAAACCATAGAACTGAAAGAGGATGTACTCTCTTTTTTTCATGACTGTAGACCATCAATACAGCACAGAGCCTGTGGCTTACAATGCTGAGCAGATAGATGCCTTATTGTTATAATGATTGCCAAATATCCCTATTAAGATGAACTGGGATACAGAGTTAAAAAAAAAAAAAAAAAAAAAAACCCTGTGAAACTATCAATGATGTTATTGACTTACAGAAAGTATGACGCACACTGTGGAATGGATAAACCACCAAATGAAACCAGTCGAACCCAGATGACCCCTCCTTCCAGAACAGTCTGCGCAAATAACTGGCTACTGCTACAAAAGCCTGCTGTGTTGGCTTGCTGACTCAAAGGCTAAAGCATAGATATGAAACAAGTGATGCAACATGTCAATGACTTGTCATTCTGGGATGGAACCATGTCAGTTATCTTACCTGGGTCCAGTTCTCAACTTGCTCTAATTGGAACCTACAGGAAAAGAAGTTTATGCTGTCTTTATAATCCATCTATTTTGCTGCCACCACACAAATACTGTTTTTATTCAAAATAATGAGCATAAGGCGGCTGTGCCAGCCCAGAATGAAAATAACAAAGAATCTGATAGAATTTTGATTATCATAGCCCCAAAAGAATGAATCATGCTTTTTAAATCATGAAAAAGCCTCCATAATTGTGCATTTATACTGCAATGACTTTATGTTTTCAAGCGTGCCTGAGCTGAATATTGTATATAAGAGCAGTCATTGTTATTCTGAATGGCTACTCTTATTCTTTGTCATACACAAATTAGGCTGTTGGCCAATTGTTAGTATTCTTTCCTGTGACCCTATAAAACTCTGGGGTTTTTGTATGCTTGCTGAGCCACCGTGTGACCACATTAGAATGTGAGTTTAAACAACTAGACTTAAACCACTGAAGTACAAATTTTTAAATTTACTGGAAGGAAAATTGTACGCTGTACAAAGGCATGAGATAAGCTCGTGACAAGTGATGTGAATATATGATAACTAATTGCAGGAAACAAAGCGGCTAATTCTGGGTAAGTTGTAGTGGACATGTAACATTAAGTGTTACCCCTCAGCCTGGATTAACAATACTCCGGCTGACTTTGTGGTTTGTTAGTGTTCCGTCATGCTGTCAAAGACACGACTGAGGTTATTATTCTGATCATTTGACTGGGCTTCAGTCTTTATGTTGATTGTAATGCAGCTGACCTGCTGGATTTGTCCTGAAATATTATGAAATACAATTTAGGAATGAAGACAAGCATTTATCCTTGTTGTTAACATGAACTATGTTTGACTATTACTTTACACTTGAGAGCATGGAATGAGCTGCTTTGCGGTCAAATGCTACAGGAGTATAAACTTTGTTATAACGTCACTAAATGGAACCTTTCAGCTCTAAGTTGGGGTTGCTAACATTAAAACTATGTTTGCTGACTTAGCGTTTGTGTTTAGCCAACAGATCAAAGGCGGAACGATATTTGAAGGTAGGTTGGTTTGCCAACCACTTATACACATCTTTATAGAAGCAGAAACTACTTCTCCTATGATTATTGGCGAGTGGAAAACCCACTTACATTCTTCATGTCCGTCGGCTAAACTGCTAAAGTAGCGCTTTGAATCCTCAAATTTCTATTGAAAACTCCATAATGTAAAAAGCATAATGCCTGAGTAACTAAAATATATAAATACAATGCGAATCAATGACAGATTAGCAGCGGTGGAATCAGATTTTGACTTGCAGAGGAGCGGATTCACTTCGTTTGATTTCTTGTTTGGCTGAACAGCTTTCAAAGTTCAGAGCATGCACAGTAATCGTCTCACAGCTCCTTAAAAAAAAAACTATTATTTCTGTTACGAATCACACCAAAGGAACCAGGTTAACATAAGATGCCAGTCAAGCACTTTAATAAGCCTAGAAGGCAGAAATAACAGAGATGCAACTGGAAGGTAGGCAAAGGCAAAGGCCCAGAAGTCTGAGGCAGGTAGTGTGCAAATGGTATCAAAGGGGACAGTTCCAAGCCGTGATTGGTTACAGTCCAAGTGTCAGAAGCCCATTGGTCAAGCCGATTTGCAGCACCTGCAAAGCAGTGGATCCATTGGGGCTCCAGTACTGTGCTTTAGAGGGGTTTGGCTCTGTTTTGGAGATTCTTCAAGAGCAGGGAGAGGGTGTCCCTAATGATAAGCCTCAAGTTTTGTTACTTGATGTTTCTGAACATAAATACCAAAGACAGAGGGGAGCGCTAAGGCTCAGGATCGGGACTGGCTGAAATACAGACAAACCGAACAATCCAGCAAAGAATTAAGCAGACAGAGCAACTTATGTACACAGGAAATCAGTCAACATTAGGGCTGGGAGCATGAAAGGAAACAGGGGGAGTGGAGAATGAAATAAAACAATTAGTAAAAAATTGTGGCAAAGCCACAACATGGCCAAAATTGAACCTGGCCTTGATTTTCATCCCATATACACGCATATAAAATATGAAAAGTATTCGTGCAAAATTGAAGGCGCTAGAGTGCTGACAAAGCAAGAAGTTTACGGATGCAAGGACGTGCAACAGAGCACCACGAAGGCATCCAACCACAGCATAACCACAGCAAAAAATTAATGGAGACAAAACTGCAAACTGACTAAAAGACTGCTGGAAGGGGAAACTTAGGGTAAAAATTAGGATGTCGCAGCAGCTTGAGGGAGGCAGGGAGAAGTGAGTAGAGCTGTAAGGGGAAGAACAAACAGGTTTGACCCATGAGACATGAAACAAGCGGTGAATCCTGCAGAGGGACGTGGGAAGGATTAGCCTGACTGCTGATGGAGACGAGACCCATGAGATGGAGAAGTGTTCAATGAACTGGGGGGACCTTGCTTCATGGAGGTCTTCTTCAGAAGGATGTTGTGGGGTCACAAGCCATGCCTAGTAAGTGAGGGCAGGGGGGTGATGGTGGTTCCCTTGCTTCTGAAAGGCCATCAAACGTTCAACGAAAGGGCATGGGTTTTCTCCCACCTCTGGTGAGCATGCCAGTCCGGGAACTGAACTGAAAGAATTCCCATTTCCCTCTCATCAGCCTAAAAAAGGGGGAGCTGCCAGATAATATTCAAATGAAGGCATGCCAAGACCTACCACAGGGAGGAAGTTGTGGGCAAGCTTAGCCCACGGGAGAAGACGAGACCACCTGCCAGGGGTACCTTCGAACAAGCGGCGGAGGGTCTTGCCCAGCTCCTGGTTCAGCCTCTTTACCTGGCCATTAGTCTCAGACTGGAATCCAAAGGACAGGAATGAGGTGGTGCTCACCAGGGCACAGAAGGTCTTCCAGAAGCATCCGGCAGATTGGGAACCGTAGTCAGAGATCACCTCCTGGAGCATGCTATGGATCTTCACCACATGCTGGAGAAGGAGCTCAGCAGTTTCCTCGGCCATGGGCAGCTGCGCCAGAGAGATAAATTGGTGCACCACTTTTAGACTCCGGCAGCCTGGTGACAAAATCAGTGGCAATATTTGCCCTCGGCCTCTGAAAGACCTCTAAGGGCTGGAGCAGACCACTGGGGGGATGATTGCGGGACTTGGTCGGGGCCTCGGAGTCGTGTCCAGCACCTGTTGTTAATCTTCACTGTGTGTTATTTAAGACAAAGCTTCACACTCAACGGGTGCTTAGTCTTCTGGCAATCATGCCGATGCTGTATTGTTAGTCTTGAAAATAGATGTATTTTCTGAATTCGCAAATGTCTTACAAAACCAATAATCCTTGCTGTTTATTGTATTTATTGCCAGCACGTTTATTTTATGTTTGTGTGTACAGCACTGTTGTCAGCTATTATTAAATCGCAACCAGATCTAACCTTGCACTTGAGTCCAGTTCTCATCTTTTTGCTCGACGGACAGCCGCTATGGCATCCAGCAGGCGAGGCCGTTACAGAAGACTAAGCCACCTTATGGACTCAGCAAGGATGCTGCACAAGCAGTCTGACCACGGCCCAGTGGACCTGAGTCAATTCCTGCAGATCCGCAGTGGCGACCAGAGTTCCGTCCGTGGCTTCCTGCTCCTGTACACCAGCGACCAGAGCCCAGTCCGGTCCCCTGGCAGCCACAGTCCTTGCTGCTCCCTTCACCGGCGACCAGAGGGTCAAATTTCAGCAGCAGCAACCAGAGAGAGTCTAGTCCTACAGCGGCGACCAGAGGGTCCAGTCCTGCAGTGGCGACCATTCATTTATTACGACTGTGACCCTCCCATTGTTCGTTGGTAGGGTGGTAATGGAGACAATTTTGTGGAGCTCCGTCACAGCATTCTGTTCATCAAATAATCTTCTGATGTCTTAATTCCATAATCCCCCACACACCGCCCTGACTGAACTCGTCAGTCTTCATACAGTGCCTGCAGGTGACTACTGATCGTTCTTTTGATCAAACTATTCCTAGTTGAATTTCATTCCATAGCAGATAAGTACTGGGTGTTTGACTTGTGCACTGCGGTTGACAGTATTTTTGTTATCACGCCACCGTACAGACAGAAAAAGAAAGCACGTCCTCTTTCAGTTCTATAGTTTTATGTATCAGGACATTTTTTTAAAAATTAGCTGGTCCTTATCAGGTCTTAAAATTAGATGAATTTAACCCCAGGTGTAAAACAACACACAACAGATTCCACCGTGCCATTATTTATTAAACCAAAATTCAGCCAAAGTGCAGAAGTCATCTGTGAAAAACTAAGCACATCCCATGATTCAATAACTTGTAGAACCACCTTTCGCAGCAATAACTTGAACTAATCTTTTTCTAAATGATTTTATCAGTCTCTCACATCATGGTGGAGGAATTTTGGCCCACTCTTCTCTACAACATTGCTTCAGTTCATTTATTCTTGAGGGTATTTGTTTATGCACAGCTCTCTTAAGGTCCCGCCACAGCATTTCAATTTGGTTGAGGTCTGGACTTTGACTTGGCTATTTCAACACCTTGATTTTTTTTCTTTTCCAGCTATTCTGTGGTAGATTTGCTGGTGTGTTTGGGATCACTGTCTTGTTACATGATCCAACTGTGGCCCAGCTTTAGCTGTCATATAGATGGTTTCACAGTTGACTCTAGAGTACTTTGGTACACAGAGGAGTTCATGGTTGAGTCAATGACTACAAGGTGCCTTGAATGACTACAGTGACTGCAAAACAAGCCCAAATCATCACCGCTGTGCCATCACTTGACAGTTATTGTTTGTGTTGATAGGCTTTGTTTGGTTTGTGCCAAACATGGTGCTGTGCATTATGGCCAAACACCTCCACTTCGGTCTCGTCTGTCGGAAAGACATTGTTTGAGAAGGATTGTGGTTCATTCAGATGCAACTCTGCTAACCTAAGCTGCGCTGCCATGTTCTTTCTGAACAGAAGAGGCATACTCCTGGCAACACTTTGAAACAAGCCATTCTTTTTCACTCTTTTTCGAATTGTACTGACATGAAGTTTAATGATTAACGTGTTGAGACCTGTAGAGACCTAGATGTAGTATTCATGTTTTGTGTAATTTCTCTGGGCAATGCATGGTCTGACCTTAGGGTGAATTTGCTGGGACGTCAACTTCTGGAAAGACTGGCAACTGTCATGAATGTTTTCCACTTGTGAATAATTTTCTTCTCTGTAGAATGTTGGACTTCAAATTGCTTGGAAATGGCCTTACGACCCTTCCCAGATTGATGGGCAGCAACAATTGATTGATGATTGCTGATGTTTCTCCCTCTAGGCATTGTGTTAACACACACCTAAATGCTCCAGACCAGCAAAGTGCCAAAACCTCTGCTTTTATAGAGGTGGTCACACTTGCTGATGATCAATTAATCAAGTGCATTTGATCAGCAATACCTAGCTGCTAATTTCCGTCTTAATTCCTATGGAGGGAGTATGGGCGCACTTAGTTTTTCATGTATAGCTTCTGCATTTTGGCTGAATCTTGTAAAAGAAATAATGGCACAGTGGAATCTGTTGTGTGTTGTTTTTCATCTGAGGTTAGATTTACATAATTTTAGGACCTGATTAGGACTAGTTGATTTTTTATTATGTCCTCATACATAAAACCATAGAACTGAAAGAGGATGTACTCTCTTTTTTTCATGACTGTAACCATCAATACAGCACAGAGCCTGTGGCTGAAAATGCTGAGCAGATAGATGCCTTATTGTTATAATGATTGCCAAATATCCCTATTAAGATGAACTGGGAGACAGAGTTAAAAAAAAAAAAAAAAAAACCCTGTGAAACTATCAATGATGTTATTGACTTACAGAAAGTATGACGCACACTGTGGAATGGATAAACCGCCAAATGAAACCAGTCTGACCCAGATGACCCCTCCTTCCAGGACAGTCTGCGCAAATAACTGGCTACTGCTACAAAAGCCTGCTGTGTTGGCTTGCTGACTCAGAGGCTAAAGCATAGATATGAAACAAGTGATGCAACATGTCAATGACTTGTCATTCTGGGATGGAACCATGTCAGCTATCTTACCTGGGTCCAGTTCTCAACTTGCTCTTATTGGAACCTACAGGAAAAGAGGCTTATGCTGTCTTTATAATCCCTCTCTTTTGCCACCACCACACAAATGCTGTTTTTATGCAAAATAATGAACATAAGGCGGCTGTGCCAGCCCAGAATGAAAATAACAAAGAATCTGATAGAATTTTGATTATTATAGCCCCAAAAGACTGAATCATGCTTTTTAAATCATGAAAAAAGTCTCATTTAAACCTCCATAATTGTGCAATTATCCTGCAATGACTATATGTTTTCAAGTGTGCCTGAGCTTATTATTGTATATAAGAGCAGTCATTGTTATTCTGAATGGCTACTACTATTCTTTGTCATACACAAATTAGGCTGTTGGCCAATTGTTAGTATTCTTTCCTGTGACCCAATGAAACTCTGGGGTTTTTGTATGCTTGCTGAGCCACCTTGTGACCACATTAGAATGTGAGTTTAAACAACTTGACTTAAACCACTGAAGTACAAATTTTTAAATTTACTGGAAGGAAAATTGTACGCTGTACAAAGGCGTGAGGTAAGTTCATGACAAGTGATGTGAATATATGATAACTAATTGCAGGAAACAAAGCGGCTAATTCTGGGTAAGTTGTAGTGGACATGTAACATTAAGTGTTACCCCTCAGCCTGGATTAACAATACTTCGGCTGACTTTGTGGTTTGTTAGTGTTCCGTCATGCTGTCAAAGACACAACTATGGTTACTATTCTGATCATTTGACTGGGCATCAGTCTTTGTGTTGATTGTAATACAGCTGACCTGCTGGATTTGTCCTGAAATATTGTGAAATACAATTTAGGAATGAAAACAAGCATTTATCCTTGTTGTTAACATGAACTATGTTTGACTATTACTTTACACTTGATGGTATGGAATGAGCTGCTTTGCGGTGAAATGCTACAGGAGTATAAACTTTGTTATAACGTCACTAAATGGAACCTTTCAGCCCTAAGTTGGGGTTGCTAACATTAAAACTATGTTTGCTGACTTAGCGTTTGTGTTTAGCCAACAGATCAAAGGCGGAACGATATTTGAAGGTAGGTTGGTTTGCCAACCACTTATACACATCTTTATAGAAGCAGAAACTACTTCTTCTATGATTATTGGCGAGTGGAAAACCCACTTACATTCTTCATGTCCGTCGGCTAAAGTGCTAAAGTAGCGCTTTGAATCCTCAAATTTCCATTGAAAACTCCATAATGTAAAAAGCATAATGCCTGAGTAACTAAAATATATAAATACAATGCGAATCAATGACAGATTAGCAGCGGTGGAATCAGATTTTGACTTGCAGAGGAGCGGATTCACTTCGTTTGATTTCTTGTTTGGCTGAACAGCTTTCAAAGTTCTGAGCATGCACAGTAATCGTCTCACAGCTCCTTAAAAAAAAACTATTATTTCTGTTACGAATCACACCAAAGGAACCAGGTCAACATAAGATGCCACTCAAGCACTTTAATAAGCCTAGAAGGCAGAAATAACAGAGATGTAACTGGAAGGTAGGCAAAGGCAAAGGCCCAGAAGTCTGAGGCAGGTAGTGTGCAAATGGTATCAAAGGGGACAGTTCCAAGCCGTGATTGGTTACAGTCCAAGGGTCAGAAGCCCATTGGTCAAGCCGATTTGCAGCACCTGCAAAGCAGTGGATCCATTGGGGCTCCAGTACTGTGCTTTAGAGGGGTTTGGCTCTGTTTTGGAGATTCTTCAAGAGCAGGGAGAGGGTGTCCCTAATGATAAGCCACAAGTTTTGTTACTTGATGTTTCTGAACATAAACACCAAAGACAGAGGGGAGTGCTAAGGCTCAGGATCGGGACTGGCTGAAATACAGACAAACAGAACAATCCAGCAAAGAATTAAGCAGACAGAGCAACTTATGTACACAAGAAATCAGTCAACATTAGGGCTGGGAGCATGAAAGGAAACAGGGGGAGTGGAGAATGAAATAAAACAATTATTAAAAAATTGTGGCAAAGCCACAACATGGCCAAAATTGAACCTGGCCTTGATTTTCATCCCACATACACGCATATAAAATATGAAAAGGATCCGTGAAAAATTGAAGGCACTAGAGCGCTGACAAGGCAAGAAGTTTACGGATGCAAGGACGTGCAACAGAGCACCACGAAGGCATCCAACCACAGCATAACCACAGCAAAAAATTAATGGAGACAAAACTGCAAACTGACTAAAAGACTGCTGGAAGGGGAAACTTAGGGTAAAAATTAGGATGTCGCAGCAGCTTGAGGGAGGCAGGGAGAAGTGAGTAGAGCTGTAAGGGGAAGAACAAACAGGTTTGACCCATGAGACATGAAACAAGCGATGAATGCTGTAGAGGGACGTGGGAAGGATTAGCCTGACTGCTGATGGAGACGAGACCCATGAGATGGAGAAGTGTTCAATGAACTGGGGGGACCTTGCTTCATGGAGGTCTTCCTCAGAGGGATGTCCTGGGGTCACAAGCCATGCCTAGTAAGTGAGGGCAGGGGGGTGATGGTGGTTCCCTTGCTTCTGAAAGGCTGAAAAACGTTCAACAAAAGGGCACAGGTTTTCTACCACCTCTGGTGAGCATGCCAGTCCAGGAACTGAACTGAAAGAATTCCCATTTCCCTCTCATCAGCCTAAAAAAGGGGGAGTTGCCAGACAATATTCAAATAAAGACATGCCAAGACCTACCACAGGGAGGAAGTTGTGGGCAAGCTTAGCCCACGGGAGAAGACGAGACCACCTGCCAGGGGTACCTTCGGACAAGCGGCGAAGGGTCTTGCCCAGCTCCTGGTTCAGCCTCTTTACCTGGCCATTAGTCTCAGACTGGAATCCAAAGGACAGGAATGAGGTGGTGCTCACCAGGGCACAGAAGGTCTTCCAGAAGCATCCGGCAGATTGGGAACCGTGGTCAGGGATCACCTCCTGGAGCATGCTATGGATCTTCACCACATGCTGGAGAAGGAGCTCAGCAGTTTCCTCGGCCATGGGCAGCTGCGCCAGAGAGATAAATTGGTGCACCACTTTTAGACTCCGGCAGCCCGGTGACAAAATCATTGGGGCAATTCCACCGTGATGGACGTTACATCAGAAGGGATTTTTAGCCATCCCAACTACCCTCACAAGTTTTACTCCAAGGAATTCTGCCTTATGTGAATTACTAGCCTAGGGCTGAGGCTCATTGATGGGGGAAGAAAAGCCATCTAGTGATGTCTGTGTGTTTTGCATGAAACACAATTATGAACGTGACGGATGTTACATGAAAAAGACATGGAAAAAATTCAGCCATGTTCATATCAAAATACTCTGTGTCTCAACAATGGTACACATTAGTGTTTATCCCAGAATTGTACGAGAACTAGGCCACCTATGGTAATACACAAATTATAATTGAGCTCCAAATGAGAGTCTCTTAGCAGGCAGTTATAGAATTGCGCAAAATCCTCTGTGACGGACGTTACGTGACGGCTGTTACATTTTGTCCACTGAAGTAAAACAAAACTTTCTGCTGAAAAATGTCAATATTGTCCAGTGGAATGATGAAATGACCACATCTATGCATGACTAAAGTAAGTTATAAGATCATTGTGACTTTGTTTTGGTAGTGTGCATCAATTACATAGTATCTTGCAGTTAACGTTATTATGAAATAGTTTTATTCAGGTTTCTCTTTAATCAAACTCAATAGCTGTCCACTTCAGGTGTGGCACAATCAATGCACTATACCTACAACCCCAATTCTGAAATAGTTGGGACAAAGTGTAAATTGTGAATAAAATCAAAGCACAATAACTTTCAAATCACACCAGCCAGTATTTTATTTACAATAGAACAGAGATAACATAGCAAATGTTGAAACTGAGAAATTTTACAACTTTATCCACAAAATGAGCTTATTTCAAATTTTATGGCTGGTACAGGTCTCAAAAGTTGGGACAGGGGCCATGGTGTAGCATCCCTCTTCTTTTTAACACAGAGTGGAGGCGTTTGGACATTGAGGAGACAAGTTTCTTGAGTTTAGCCACTGGAATTTGATCCCACTCTTGTTTAATGCAGGCTTCCAGCTGCTGGAGAGTTTTGGGTGTCCTTTGACGGACTTTTCATTTAATTATGCGCCAAATGTTCTCAATCGGTGAAAGATCAGGACTGCAGGCAGGCCAGTTCAGCACACGGACTCTTCTACTACGAAGCCATGCTGTTGTAATAGCTGCAGTATGTAGTTTTGTATTGTCCTGCTGAAATACACAAGGCCTTCCCTGGAATAGATGTCGTCTGGAGGGGAGCATATGTTAATCTAAAACCTTTCAGCATTCATGGTGCTTTTTAAAACATGCAAGTGTCCCACACCATATGCACTAATGAATCCCCATACCATCAGAGATGCTGGCTTTTGAACTGAACGCTGATAACAGGAGGGGTGGTCTTTCTCCTCTTTAGCCCAGAGGACACGATGCCCATGATTTCCAACAAGAATGTCAAATTTGGACTCGTCTGACCACAGGACACTTTGCCACTCTGCTACAGTCCATTTTAAATGAGCCTTGGCCCACAGAACACGGCAGCCCTTCTGGATCATGCTCAACGATGGCTTCCTTTTTCCATGATAGAGTTCTTGGTGGCATCTGTGGATGGCACGGCGGACTGTGTTTACAGACAGTGGTTTCTTGAAGTATTCCTGCGCCCATTTAGTAATGTCAATGACAGAATCATGCCGGTGAGTGATGCAGTGGCGTCTGAGGGCCCGAAGATCTCGGGCATCCAATAAAGGTCTTCGGCCTTGTCCCATACGCACAGAGATTTTTCCAGTTTCTCAGAATCTTTTGATGATGTTATGCACAGTCGTTGATGAGACCTTCAAAACCTTTGCAATTTGACATTGAGGAACATTGTTTTCAAAGTATTCCACAATTTTTTTACGCAAGCCTTCACAGGTTGGAGAACCTCTGGCCATCTTTACTTCTGAGAGACTCAGCCTCTCTAAGACATCCCTTTTATAGCCAATCATGCTACACACCTGATGCCAGTTAGCTTAATTACTCGATAAATGTTCTTTCAGCTGATTCTCTTATATATTAATTGCACAAGCACAATCAGGGCGCTACATAAGAAGTATAATGCACTGGACAAGGCATTAAGTAAGCATTTTAAGAGAACATGCAGACAAAATGACAACCTGATTTTAACAAGGTGGCAGCAGCTGACAGGATTTTTAATGCTGACAGATTTGGCAACTAATTAGCCACTGTTTTAAATGAGATTGAAACATCACATATGTGTCGAGCTTCCTAATATGTGATGGGATATTGTTCCACTCACGTGAGGCTTTAACAGAAAATGCTGACTGACTAAAGGTACTTTTCCGCAGTGGAATAACACAGTCCCCTCTTGAAACCCCCCCTTGTGATTCGATTTGCATTTGTTCAGATCTTAACAAAAGATCCAAGAGGAGGGGGAGCCAAATCATGTATGATTTTGTAAAGAAGACATATCTGCACACCTAATCATATTGTCCCAGTTCGAAAGGCTATATTTCTTGAAGATTGCACAATGATGAAATTGTTTTGGCTTTTTATCTAAAGTTTTAAGCGTCTGTTTATACAAGGACTGCACTGGCTTAAGTGTGGTGGAATTGGCCTGTGACCAACTTGTCAAGCAGTAATTCATGTGAGAGAAAATCATTGAATGCATGTACACCTTAGCTGCTTCAGTTGACATAAAGTTGCGTATGAACCTAAAATTAGCAAGACTCAATTTGAGCCATTTACAGACATTTTTAACCTGTGCCCTGAAATTAAGGTTGGAATCTAGAAGAATGCCAGGGTATTTTTGAATTCTTTTACAATCTGCAATCTCTCTCCAGACACAAAAATATCCAGATCCGCACAAACGTCATTTGTTTTAGAAAAGTACATGCCCACTGTTTTTGAAACATTTAATAGGAGACAGCATTGACTTAACCATGTCGTAATTTTGACTGTAACCCTTGTGAGTTTGGCCGTCACTTCTGTTTTTGTGGTGCCATGTACATATACCACCCTGTCATCAGCATACATTTGTATATGAGCATCAAGACACGTAGATGGTAAGTCGTTGATATATATACAGAATAACAGAGGGCCCAGTATGGATCCCTGTGGGACACCAGTCAACAAACATAGAGCATTTGATTGATGGTTGTTAATTCGGACAGTTTGGGAGCGGTTTGAGAGATATGATTCAATCCATTTCAGGGAATTAACAGAAAAATTAATAGTAGATAACTTGGACAGAATAACTCTATGGTTAGCAGTATCAAAGGCTTTCTTGAGATTCAGAAATACAGCACCAACAGTGCCACCTTTATCTAACTGAAATTTGATTTTTTTCTCTGAGAAAACAGTTAGCCGTGTCTGTTGAATGATTGGTTCTGAAGCCAAATTGCATTGAATAAAGAGGAAAGGAACTGTTTTTCAGATATTGTATGATTTGCTCAGCCACCCATTTTTCTGCCATTTTAGATATTACTGGAAGAATACTGATGAGCCGATAGTTGCAGATGGACTGGGGATCCCCGCTTTGAAAATTGGTGCACCACTTCCTGTTGTCCCTCCTTGGTTTTTCCCTATGCCTTTAGTTGATTTGGAGATGGCTAAGCTGACTTGCGAGAGTGATGAGTATGGTGGGATGAACAGCCTGGTTCAGTATCATCTTGATACTAAATATTCTGGTGTGATACAGATATACACAGATGGATCTAAAGATCCTGATACAGGAAAGACTGGAGCAGCCGTTCATAATCCCCAGTTTAAAACATCAATTACAAAAAGATTGTCAGATTATTTAGCTGTGTTCTCAGTGGAACTGTTTGCTATTTGGCTTTCATTAGGATGGGTTGAGGAAGTGAAAACCAAGCAACATGTCATTTGCTCTGATTCTATGTCAGCATTAATCAGCATTGAGGACGGAAAGTCTGCTTGTAGACCAGACCTAGTTAATGAGATTCTTCAAAGTTTATATACAGCGCCCTCCATAATTATTGGCACCCCTGGTTAAGATGTGTTCTTTAGCTTCTAATAAATTCAGTTCTTTTCTAAATAATATAGGACCACAATGGAAAAAAAGAGGAAAATCCAACCTTTAAGTCAAGTGCATTTATTCAGTGGGAAAAAAATCCCACATTAAGAAATAATTCTTTTACATCAAATCATGTGTGCCACAATTATTAGCACCCCTGATGTTAATACTTTGTACAACCCCCTTTTGCCATCAAAACAGCACCTAATCTTCTCCTATAATGTTTCACAAGATGGGAGAATACAGAAAGAGGGATCTTCAACCATTCCTCTTTGCACAATCTCTCTAAATCATCCAGCGACCTGGGTCCTCTCCTCTGCACTCTCCTCTTCAGCTCACTCCACAGGTTTTCAATGGGGTTGAGGTCTGGGGACTGAGATGGCCATGGGAGGAGCTTCATTCTGTGTCTGGTGAACCATTTCTGTGTAGATTTGGCCACATGTTTAGGGTCATTATCTTGCTGAAAGACCCAGTGACGACCCATCTTCAGCTTTCGGGCAGAGGCCACCTGATTTTGATTTAAAATGTCCTGGTATTTCCAAGCGTTCATGATGGCATGCACCCTAACAAGGTTCCCAGGGCCTCTGGAAGAGAAACAGGCCCACAGCATCACCGATCCTCCCCCATACTTCACAGTGGGCATGAGATGTTTTTCTGCATACTCATCTTTTGTATTCCGCCAGACCCACTTAGATTGTTTGTTGCCAAAAAGCTCTATCTTGGTCTCATCTGACCAAAGCACACGGTCCCAGTTGAAGTCCCAGTACCGCTTAGCGAACTCCAGACGTTTGCGTTTATGATTGTGAGTGAGAAAAGGTTTTTTCCGTGCATGCCTCCCAAACAGCTTGTTGGCATGTAGATAGCGCCTGATGGTTGTTTTGGAGACTTTGTGACCCCAAGATGCTTCCATTTGTTGCAATTCTTTTACAGTGAGCTTTGGAGAACTTTTTATTTCTCTTACCATCCTCCTCACTGTGCGTGGTGGCAAAATAAACTTGCGTCCTCGTCCAGGCTTGTTTACCACTGTTCCAGTTGTTTTAAACTTCTTAATGATTCCTCTGACAGTAGATATGGGCAGGTGCAGGTGAGTGGCTATTTTCTTGTAGCCATTGCCTGACTTGTGAAGGTCGACACACATATGCCTTACTTGAATGGTGTGTTCCTTTGTCTTTCCCATGTTGAAGAGTGGATAAGAGAAATGGCCTCTGTGTCAGGTCATATTTATACCCCAGGGAAACAGGAAGTGATGAATTACTAATTAAATGTTCCTAGATACTCTGATCAACTTTGTAAACTACTGTAGAAATGACAGAAATACTTCAATTACATTTATTTCCGAGGAATTGTTAGGGGTGCCAATAATTGTGGAACAGGTGATTTTATGAAAAATAATTATTTCTTAGTCAGGGATTTTTTTTTTCCCTTAAAATTCACTTGAGTTGAAGGTTACATTTTTCTGCAATTTTCAGTGTGAGAGTATGCTTCTGCAATAAAAATTGAATTTATTTAAAAGCTTTTAACACATCTTAACCAGGGGTGCCAATAATTATGGAGGGCGCTGTAGATTACAGTAACAATGCGTAACATTGAGTTGGCAATGGGTGGGCGCATATGCAAAAAGCCTTGTACATAGTTCCCCAGTTGGACATTCCAGATTCGGGTGGGATTGGAGATGCCAAATTTAAAAAAAAAAAAAAAAAAAAAAAAAGCAGTTAATGTAATGAGTTGCCTGGCGGGAAGCAGCTGGGGGGCCACCATGAAGTCTCTGAGGCAAATATATGCTGCCATAGTAAGATCTGCCTCAGATTATGCATGTGTAGCATACAGTTCTGCTGCAAAGTCTCATCTACAGAAACTTGATAGGGTTCAGGCACAGGCACTTGGTATCTGCAGCGGAGCCTTCAAGACCTCATCAGTTCCAGCTCCTCTGGTAGAGGTTGGAGAGTCACCACTAACCCTGAGATGTCTCCACTTATCCATGGTATACTGGACAGGTCACAAACAGGCTCATCCCACTAAATTCCTTTTAAACGAATGTTGGGAGCATGGTAAATTAAAGTGTAATAGTTTTGGATGGGTTGGGAATAATAATACAAGGAAACTAGGCCTGTCCAGATTAGCACACAGTTGTGTAGTACCACTTCCTGTTGTCCCTCTGTGGTTTTTCCCAGTGCCTTTAGTTGATTTGGAGATGGCCAAGCTGACTAGCAAGAGTGATGAGTATGGTGGGATGAATAGCCTGGTTCAGTATCATCTTGATACTAAATATTCTGGTGTGATACAGATATACACAGATGGATCTAAAGATCCTGATACAGGAGAGACTGGAGCAGCCGTTCATATTCCCCAGTTTAAAACATCAATTCCAAAAAGATTGTCAGATCATTTAGCTGTGTTCTCAGTGGAACTGTTTGCAATTGGCTTTCATTAGGATGGGTTGAGGAAGTGAAAACCAAGCAACATGTCATTTGCTCTGATTCTATGTCAGCATTAATCAGCATTGAGGACGGAAAGTCTGCTTGTAGACCAGACCTAGTTAATGAGATTCTTCAAAGTTTATATAGATTACAGCAACAATGCAAAACAGTAAGTTTTATGTGGGTTCCATCGCACTCTGGAATCATGGGTAACGATGCTGCAGACCGCCTAGCAAAGGAGGCCCTGGACTCACATGTACAGATAAATATCCCACTAAGCAAAGCTGAAGTCAAAACCATCATCATGGCAGAAATTAACAGGGAAGTTAAGGGCCGCTTCCGATATAAAATACAAAAGCAGCTTACAGCAAGAAGACAGGGGAGATGGAACCGCAAGGAAGAGGCAGTTATCACTCGAATAAGAACAGGTCATACAGACTTGAATCACAACCTTAATCTGATGGGTAAACATCAAACAGGTCAATGCCCCCAATGCAACAGTAGGGAAACAGTTGAGCATGTATTACTGGAATGCCAAGCAAATAATATACAGAGATTAATGCTCCTAGAGGATGTCAGTGCGCTAGGACAGACCAGTCTGACTCTTGAGGGCTTCCTTGCTTTTTCTATTCTAAAGCCAATTTCCTGGATCCATGTAATGGCATACTTAAAAAGAACAGGATTATTTAATATTATATATATATATATATATATATATATATATATATATATATATATATATATATGCCATTCTGAAGGGTTATATATATATATGCCATTCTGAAGGGTTATGAATTGGTCCCCGAGGCTTACAGGCAAAAATTTAGGAATTCTCGCAAGGAAGCCAATCAAACTCATGTTGAATTTGGCAGGTTGAAGGAACAGTTGTTTGATCAGTGGTGTAATTCCATGAATGTTGAGAAAAATTTTGACAGAATGAGGCAACTTATTTTGGTTGAGGAATTCAAAATGTGTTTCCAGCCTGATATCAAGACTTTCCTTGAGGAAAAACAAGCCAATACTTTGCAAGATGTTTCCACCCTGGCTGATATTTACGCATTGACTCATAAGTCTTCTTTTGTCCAAAAATCCACTTTTTCTAAATTTCAAGGCAAGTCTCAGTCCAAGACTTCTTCTAATAACACTTCTAATGATTCTAAGGCCATTCTGAGAGGAAACCTTCCAGTGAGAAGCAATCCTCTGATTCTTTACCTTCTGTGTCTTGCCAATACTGCAAAAAGCAAGGTCACCTTATTTTTGAGTGTTATGCTCTCAAGAAAAAACAACAACGAGAAGAAACCAAGCCAGCTGCTTTCACCAGGAGAGAATCTCTTGTATCAAAGGTCAGTTCGCCTGATCTACTACCTTCTGTGTCTGATTCTGTTATGGAGGGTTTTGAGCCATTCATCACCGATGGTTTTGTCTCACTTTCACATGATTTTTCCTCATCTGCTCCTTTTCGAATTCTAAGGGATACTGGGTCTTCCCAATCTCTTATTCTTGCAGATATTCTGCCTTTTTCGGACAAATCGTCTACTCAGGCTAATGCCCTTATTCAAGGAGTAGAATGTGGTTTTACAAGTGTACTTCTCCATAATGTTTATCTCAAATCAGATTTGGTCTCTGAGCCTGTTACTGTTGGTGTTAGGTCTTCTCTTCCTTTCAAAGGTGTTCATTTGCTTCTTGGTAATGATCTTGCTGAGGATAAGGTTGTGCCCTACCCTGTTGTAACTGACACTCCTTTGATTGATCAAGAATCTGACTCTATAGAGGAGGAAATTCCAGACCTCTATCCTTCATGTGCAGTTACTCGTTCTATGGCCAAAAAGGCTATTCAGGATGATGCTGACCTGGACTTCAACCTGGCTGACACCTTCATTGGGCAGTCTTTTCATCAGGAACCTTCCAGTCCTGAGATGTCTGGGAAATCTTCAGACTTGTCCTTGTCAGGTCATTCTAATGACATTCTGTCTCGGAAACAACTTATTCAGGAGCAACAACAAGCTCGTGATCTAGCGCATCTTCTACCACAGGCTGCAAGTGAACAAGAGGCTACTCAAGTTCCTGTCTGTTTTTACTACAACAGTGGTGTGTTTATGAGAAAGTGGCGTCCACCTGATGTTTCTGCAGATGAAGAGTGGATGATCACCCATCAAATTGTTCTTCCAAAGTCTTATCGTCAAGACACTCTTTGTCTGGCCCATGACAATCCTATGTCAGGTCATTTGGGTATCAAGAAGACCCTTCAACGTGTCAGGAATCATTTCTTCTGGCCTTCCATGAGGTCCGATGTACAGGAGTACTGCAAATCCTGTCATACTTGTCAAATGGTTGGGAAGCTGAACCAGAATATTCCAAAGGCTCGACTTAAGCCCATTCCCGCTTTTGAAGAACCTTTCAGTCGGATCATCATTGACTGTGTTGGACCATTGCCGGAGACTAGATCTGGTTGTGAGTACCGACTGACTATCATGTGTGCTTCCACCCGGTTTCCTGAGGTAATTCCACTTAGTAATATTAAGGCGAAGACTATCATCAAGGCTCTTACCAAGTTTTTCTGCTTTGTTGGTCTTCCTAGGTCTATTCAGTCTGATCAAGGGTCAAATTTCATGTCTGGCATATTTCAACAAGTTATGCATGAGCTTGGTATGAAACAATACAGGTCATCAGCGTACCATCCTGAGAGTCAAAGTGCTTTGGAGAGGTTCCATCAAACACTGAAGAACATGACAAGGACCTACTGCCTTGACACAGAGAAAGATTGGGATGAAGGTGTCCATTTTCTTCTGTTTGCTGCCTGTGAAGCTGTTCAGGAGTCTCTTGGGTTCAGTCCTTTTGAGCTTGTTTTTGGGCATACAGTCCGTGGACCTCTGAAGCTTCTGAAGGAAAAGTTGCTGGCCGAAGATGATGTCCCAATGAACTTGCTTCAGTATGTCTCTGACTTTTGTAATCATCTCTCTAAGGCTTGTGACTTTGCTTAGTCTAATCTCAAAGAAGCTCAGGGCAAAATGAAAACCAGATATGACCTTCATTCCCAAGACAGAAGTTGTAAAACTGGTGACGAAGTCCTTGCGCTTTTGCCAGTTCCTGGAAACCCTCTAAGAGCCCAATATTTTGGCCCTTACACTGTCCTCAAAAAAGGTCAGTGATCTAAATTATATCATTTTAACCCCTGGAAGGAGGAAACAAAAACAAATGTGTCACATCAACATGCTGAAAGAACACATTGACAGAGACACTCAGCAAAAGCCAGTCAATGTGGTAAATACAATTGAACTGGAAAATTTTGAAGAAGATTGTTACTGTCCCTTGGAAAATGAAACTGGTCCAGCCAAACTTGAAAATTCAGACATTCTTCAAAATATTGACAGCAAGTTGTGCCACCTGGACCCTTTTCAACAACAACAGCTAAAGCAGCTCATAATTGAATATAGTCAAATATTCCCTGATGTTCCATCAAGGACTGATATGGTTTACTATGATGTCATCCTACAAGATGATGCCAAGCCTGTAGAACAGCATCCTTATAGAATGAATCCAGAGAAGCAGAAATACCTTAAACAAGAAGTCAAATACCTGCTTGAAAATGACTTTGTTGAAGTAAGTAACAGTGACTGGAGTTCTCCATGCATCCTACTTTCGAAACCCAATGGAACATATAGAATGGTGACAGACTACAGAAAAGCGAACGCTCTATCAAAAATGGACTCATATACTATTCCCAGGATTGATGACTGCATTGACAAAGTTGGACAGTCAAAGTATGTCACCAAATTTGATCTCCTCGAGGGCTTCTGGCAGATCCCTCTAACAGACAGAGCAAAGGAGATCTCTGCCTTCGTCACACCAGATGGATTATACGAATACAAGGTCATGCCCTTTGGAATGAAAAATTCTCCAGCCACCTTCCAACGTCTGATAAACAGAGTGATCGCTGGACTACCAGGATGTGAGGCCTATATTGATTACATTATCATCCCCAGCGACAGCTTCCAAGAGCACCTCACCCACATCAGAAACTTCTTTCAGAGAGTGAGTGATGCCAAGCTGACTATCAACCTTGTTAAAAGTGACTTTTGTAAAGCTACAGTTGTTTACTTAGGTCATATTGTAGGACAGGGTCAAGTCAAACCAATTGATGCAAAAGTAAGTTATCACTGAATTTCCTGTGACTACAACTAAAAGACAACTAATGAGATTTCTAGGGATGGCTGGCTACTACAGAAAATTCTGTAAAAATTTCTCTATCATTTCTGAACCTTTGACAAATTTACTGAAGAAAAATGCAAAATTTGTTTGGGATGAAAAATGTCAAAATTCATTTGACCAGCTGAAAGCTATCCTCAAAAATGCACCAGTTCTCTTATCTCCTAATTTCAAAAAGGAGTTCAAGTTGGCTGTTGAAGCCAGCGATATTGGTGCAGGCGCAGTTTTACTGCAAGAAGACACTGTTGGAGTAAATCATCCTGTTTGTTACTCTTCCAAAAAGTTTGATAAACATCAGAAAAACTATTCAACAATTGAAAAAGATTGTTTGGCACTTGTTTTGGCTTTACAACATTTTGAAGTCTATTTGACTTGTTCAGCTACTTCCATCAAGGTCTTCAGTGATCACAATCCCCTCACCTTCTTGCATAAGATAAAAAACAAGAATCAAAGATTACTGAGAGGGAGTTTGGTTTTGCAGGAGAATGATTTGGATATTTCTCACATCAGGGGGAAAGATAGTGCATCTGGAATAAAACTTTCACGCATGTAATTTTATTTCTTTATTTGATTGTGAAAATTGCACTGGTTGTAATGTATATGATTGTTATAATGATCGATGATACTTTCGTGTAAAGTTCAAGATTATACTAATTATAAAACTGTGTTAATTTTAACAAAAGAAAGCTTTTAGCAAACCTTTCTTTTCTTAAAGAGGGGAGGTGTTATGTATGAGTATTTTATGTAAAGCACTGAATATCATTTGTAAATGGAGATTTGTTACATGCTGTTTTTGCTGCCTTGCTGGTCAGATATTTATTTTGTTCATCGGCTCCCTCTGGTGGTGTGTCTGTAGCAAAACATGATCTGATGCAATACCACTTCTTTGTGATGAAATAGACTAGTGCTTTCCAGAAGCTTCTGGCACCTTCCTGCCGGGAGGGGGCGGGATTACCCAGGAATCCTGTAGATCTTTCCAGAATGTTGCTAGTCTATATAAATGCTGTGATTTTGGTCAGTGGAAGCAGAGTTTTTGTTTTGGCAACAGAGTTACATAGTGACATTAGTGTGATTATAAGATTAAACAGTGGATTATTTGTAGAAGTTTTTTTTTCTAATCAGTGAAGAATAAATTTGTTTAAGTCGTCATTGCTGGTTTTCTTTGTTGTGATTTTTAAGTCATAACAAAGGAAATTAATTACACGGTTATTGCTTCTGACAGTTTTTCTGCACTTTAGAGCATACAATATGGCAAATCACTGGTAAGAGCAGATATAATCTATGAAATATTCAGTGTAATGTATAGTATGGAAAGCAAGGGTGTGTCAACATGCTTCCTTTGGGTCCCTGCTCATGTTGGTGTGGAGGGTAATTAGCAGGTGGACATTCTTGCTAAACAAACACTTTGAATAAAGCAGATAGACGTGCAAGTCCCATTAAGTAAATCTGAAGCCAAAGCCCTTATCAGGAAGTATGCGCAATCCGTATTGCAGGAGTATTGGGACGATTGTGATACTGGAAGGCATCTGTATAACATCCAAAGACAAGTTGGTGCTGGTAGAATGGTGGGCTGGAAAAGAAGGGAGGAAAATATTATAACTCGTATGAGAATTGGCCACACAGGGCTTAACCAAAATTTATATAAAATAGGGAAGCACTCAACCGGGAAATGTATTCACTGTGGACCGTCAGAAACGGTAGAACATGTGCTTCTTCAGTGTAGGAAATACAGTCATGAAAGAAATCACCTGTTTCAGTCACTAAGGAAGACAGAACATCATGAATTTTCTCTTATCGGTCTATTGGGGAAAACAGCAGGCAAAATATACTCGAACATCATTATATTTCTTTAAAAAAACTGGTTTGTTTAAGAGAATCTAGGTTTTTTTTCTCTCCCTCTCTCTGCATAATCTCATGATCCACACTCCAGTTCAGATGGTGGCGGTAATGCACCTTAAGCTAGCGCTAATAGTTTAAAAAAATTAAGAAGAAGAAGAAGAAGAATCAGGAAGACGGCGGCAAAACAAACTCCTTGGCGCCAGCAAGGAGAGAATAGAAATGAAGCGGAATTACCCAAGCGGAGCAGAAAAGCGGGAGGATAACCAGATGTTTTTATCTAAACTTCCAAAGGTCACCAGCTTTTTCACCACGGCAACATCCACTGATGAGGCTAAACAACAGTCAGTGGCTGGCACGATCGCTGCTGCGAGTGGTAGCAGCAGTAATCTGCCCACTGCTGTCAGTGTCAGTGCTGCTGCTACTAGCTCAGGACAGACTGCAGAAGCCACATGCAGTCGTTATGAAGAGCAACAAGTGAATATTTGTAATGACAAAATGGTAAACTATATTGAATATTGATCAATATTCGGATCTTTAGGTTAAGGTAAAAGTAAAAATACTACCTTGTGTGATTGTAAACTTACTCTATTATAAGTAGGCACTCACATATCCGCTAGATGGCGAGCCTGAGTTTATCTAACGCTCATGAGAAGCGCGATTCGCTGACCTCCGCAGGACAGTCGCTGCACGGGGGACCCTGTGGACCCTTGACCTATACAGTAAATAATGCAAAATAGCGCGCGCGTACCGCTTCGGAAATTTTCTCAGTCGGTTCTGCAAACCTGAATTTAATATTGACTGATTTTTTTCCCGAATTCAAATTGCGCCTTCTTGAGTCCGTGAGCCGGTGAAGTTGCGTCTTGTTTGACGGTGATAACGAAGCCAATCGGTCAGTATCGCTTCGTATTATCACTTTCATTTCAAAGATCTCGATGTTTTCTAATGTTGTTGGAAACGGCTTCTCCGAATTCCATGCGAGAGTTGAGATATTTTGATCCAAAGTTGACTTGTCCGCTGGTGTTTGTAAACTGGAGCACATGACTCTTAGCTCACAATATCATTTACTTTTTATTTAAAAATATTTTCCCTTGGTAATTACTAAATATTGGTTGACGCTATAAAATGATGTGCAATTTTACATTGTTATAAATAAGTTTGAATGTGTTGCTTATATGAACGCATGGGTCACAAGTTCACCTATAAGGATAGGCGTAGAAAATATGGGATTTTGGTTAAACTTTGAGCGCCAGTAGCTCCTCAGCTGTTCAACATAGATATACCAACATAAATGTCAAAATTTTCAGCTTGATCCACTCTACAAGATGGAGTTATTTCCAAGGCCATAGCTCCAATGTTTAAAAATTATGTGAATGCCTTCTATAAGGAAAAGTCCTACACTGGAAAACATACTTAAGTATTTAACTATTTATCAGAAAATTATACTTGAAGTAAAATACTCTCACCATTCAATTTAAAAAGCCTCTGTCAGATTTCTACCATTATACCTGATGTTTTTGGATCAAAATTTCTTCTCATTTTACTGCTGTATTCGATCTCATTCAAACTACCTTATATAGAGTTGGCTTATTTAAAATATAGTCATGCATTATATTGTTTAAGATAAATTGTCATATGTCTGTAGTTCAGCTGCCCTGTCAAAACATGTAAAATGTCTGAAAAACAGCCTGTTTTCATACATCTTCCAGATGACCTAAGTGGAATCGTAAGGGCTTTATCTAGTTCTACAAGATGGAGTATTTTTTATTCCTGTTTCAAAAACATGCATATTTAAAATTGCTTTTGGAGATTAATGGTATTCACTGGACAGGAATAATATAAAAAATCCTGTTAAACAACTAGCAACCATTCAACTTGTGAATTTAAAATAAGACATCACGTTGCAATTTCTTTAAATTGTCTGTTTATTACCAAAGTAATTTATCAGAAGCTGTTGAGGATGTGAGGGGCCCGTTGACTGTGTTTGCCTTGGGCCCCAAAATGGCTAAATCCGCCCCTGCCTAAAAGTAACAGACATTGGATTTTAGGTCTAGATACAATTATGAAATTTTTGTTGACTGCCTGTTTATTTTATGTTTACAGTGCATTGTTGTTATCATCGAGGACAACCCTAGGAAGCAAAGGACAGCAAATCAATGACGAATGGATGAAGGAATTAAGGATGCCGGGAACAGCCGAGGTGCCGTGTGTGGTTCCTGTGCCGGACGCTTGTATTTGGCTCACTCCATACTAAACTGTACAAATGTGTTGCAATGGTGATGAAAATTCAAATACACCTTTTCCAATTCTGCAACCACCGACGTCGCCATCTGCTGGCCATTTAATGGAATGTAATTTTCGCATTGGCCTCGCTCTTCAGACCCACCATCTTTTTTGTAGTCTATGGTGATAGCGCACAGATTGTTTATGTTTTTATGGTCGTAACACAATATTAGGACACGGAAAATTTTTCTTTTTTTTATCATTTTTAAAAGCATGGTATAAATGATTGTCTGACGCCTTGTGAAATTTTGATGCGGGAAGTGAGTACCTTATTTTGCAGAGGTCATCTTTAGGCCATTTGCATATATTATGCAAATTAAACCACGGGGATGGACGTAACACGTGAGGACGCGACTGGTTACGCCCACGACGGTTATTTCAAATTGCATTTCTGATCAGATGAGTCCCGATAATTTAGTGCAGACAATTGAAACCGTTATTATGGGTATTTCTCTGCAATGTTTCATTTCACTTTCTTTCGAAGTATCAACAGACATGTCATGAGCATTTCATGAAGTTGGCTGCAAAATTTTGTAATAAAAATATGTCCGTCACAATGCCTTGGCTGACATCAGGAAACCACTTTTTCTGCTGTGTTGTTGCTTGAGGAGAGAGGATTAGTATGTATGAATGATGAAAGGGGGACGAGGATTGATGTGTCCAGAGGGACAGAGTCATCTATAGATCGTACATTGATTTCAGCACAATTAGCAAGAATAGCTAGATGGGATGTTACTCAGGATTCTTCCATAGGTAGTGACCATTAACAATTGTCTGTGAAATCAGAGTGGGCACAGTCCAGCTTGAGGATGCAAGATTCCCCAGGTGGAAGCTAAAGAAGGCCAATTGGCGCGCATATAATGTCATATGTAGTCTGAGGTTAGAGGGTTTAGATCGACGTCAGTTTGAAAGTATAGATGTTTTTAATGGTATAATTGCAGAAGCTATGCACTCTACGGCTGTGGAGGTAATTGGTAAGGGGAAAGGTGCTGGACAGCGTAAAATGGTTCCATGGTGGTCAGATGAATGTGAGAAAGCAGTTCAAGCAAGAAATAGAACCTTCTGGAAAGTTAAGTCCTCCTTTTCTTTTAATGACCCAATGGAGTACAGAAGAGCACAAGCATTTGTGAGAAGGGTGGTAAGGAAGGCTTAGCGGAATCAATGGCAACAATTCTGCAGTAGAATCGGGAGGGAGACTAAGATAAGTGATGTGTGGGGCATGATTAGGAGGTTGGGTGGCCTAAGGAGGGAGTTTACGCTGCCAGCTATTAGATTTAACAGTGAGATCATGAAAAGTAATGAAGACAAGACAGAAGCTCTGGCAAAAACCTTTGTCAGAGCGCACAGTTCTGATAACCTGACTCCTGAAGCAAGGCTGTGTCGAGAGGAAGTGATGAGGGCACATCCCAACTTACTAGAGAAGAAGCTTGATTCAGAAGCAACAATAAATGTCCCTTTTTCTATGTTTGAGCTGAAACGAGCTTTAGATGGAGTCAGAACCACCTCTACAGGGAAGGATGAGATCTGTAAAAAGATGGTAAACCTGTCTCCTCAGGCACAGGAGGTAATTTTGCAATTATATAATTGGGCGTGGGAGTCAGGGGAACTTCCACTAGCATGGAAGCACTCTGTTATTGTCCCAATTGGAAAACCAGGGAAGGATAAATGTGAAGCAACTAGCCACAGACCAATTGCTCTGACTTCCAACCTGTGTAAAATAATGGAAGGCACGGTCACTGATAGATTAACCTACGTAGTAGAAGTGAGAGGCCTGCTTAGTCCAAACCAGAGTTGTTTCCGTCATGGGAGAATGACCTTGGATCCTGTGATCTGTCTGGAAGATGCTATAAGGAAAGATCAAGCAAATAAGGAAATGGTAGACGCAGTCTTTTTTTACATTGAATATAGGGCACTGGGGGCCCCAGAAGCTCCCGCCGTTAAGATAAACAAAATGTTGGAAGTTTTTGTTGACGGACGCACGCATGGACGGAAGCACGTACGGATGGAGCCCGATACCATAGCTCCCGTGCCACTCAGGCAGCGGGAGCTAATTTGGAGCCCGTAACTGAAAATGTTGATGAGATAAAGCAAATTGTCGAAGTTTTTGGTGATATTTTTAAGCCAGTGACCTTGAAAAAACAGGCCAAGGTCACCTTTAGGCATGTCATTTGTAGGACTTTATGAGATGCATTTCCAATAAAAATTAGGAGCCTGTAACTGAAATAGTTGATGAGATACAGCAAAATGTCAAAGTTTTTGGTGATATTTTTAGGACAGTGACCTTGAAAAAGTGGGCCAAGGTCACCTTTAGGCACGTCATTTGTAGGCCTTTATGAGATGCATGTCTAGTAAAAATTAGGAGCCTGTAACTGAAATCATTGATGAGTTAAAGCAAAATGTGTTGACGGACGCACGCAGGCACACACGGACAGAGCCCGATACCATAGCTCCCGCACCACGAGCGGCGGGAGCTAAAAAGGCGTATGATGTGCTGTGGCTTGAGGGTCTTCTTATTAAGCTAGAAACATGGGAATAGGTGGGAGGATGTATAATTGGATTATGAACTTTTTAAAGAATAGATCTATTGAAGTGCGAGTTGGAGCAACTCATTCCAGGATTTACCCCATAGAAAATGGAGTCCCACAAGGGAGTGGGTGTAGTCCTTTACTGTTCAACATCATGATTAATGATGTTTTCTCAGACGTTGATGCCAACCGAGGAAGGTCTATATATGCAGATGATGGGGCACTGTGGGTCAAGGGTTGGAATGCACCTTTCATTGGTAAGAAGCTGCAGGAAGCAGTTAGTGCAGTAAAGAAATGGGCCAATACATGGGGTTTCCGTTTCTTTGTGGGCAAAACACATTTGCTTCTCCAAAAAGAAAAATAATCCTTCTGTACAGGTTAACGTTGATGGGCAGTCAATTAAGCAAGTCCAGACGGTACGTTTTTTGGGTGTGTGGATATATAACCAGTTAATGTTTGGAGAACATATCCAGAGAGTAATCACCAAATGTAAAAAGGCAGTCATATCACGGTGCGGGTTCGATACCTGCCTCGTACCAGCCGGCAGTGGTCGGCAGCTCTTTTCAGAGTAGCGCGCAATTGGCCAATGCGCTACAGGGATGCAAATTGCGAACGGTCTGCCAGGATAGGGTATTGAAAATAATAAGTTCTCAGGTGCCTCCTGTTGGCCAGACGGGTGCTCGTTAGGAAGATTCTAAGCTCGTTCATGTTCGGGTATCCTCCGCCCTCATTCTGAGCTTGCGAGGTTTCGACCAATGAGTGTATAAGAAGCGGTAGCGACGGGCGGCTGCTTCGGAGGGGAGCCCCGAGCTGTCTCACTCTCCTGAGTTGGCAATGGGTGGGCGCATATGCAAAAAGCCTTGTACATAGTTCCCCAGTTGGACATTCCAGATTCGGGTGGGATTGGAGATGCCAAATTTAAAAAAAAAAAAAAAAAAAGTTTAATGTAATGAGTTGCCTGGCGGGAAGCAGCTGGGGGGCCACCATGAAGTCTCTGAGGCAAATATATGCTGCCATAGTAAGATCTGCCTCAGATTATGCATGTGTAGCATACAGTTCTGCTGCAAAGTCTCATCTACAGAAACTTGATAGGGTTCAGGCACAGGCACTTGGTATCTGCAGCGGAGCCTTCAAGACCTCATCAGTTCCAGCTCCTCTGGTAGAGGTTGGAGAGTCACCACTAACCCTGAGACGTCTCCACTTATCCATGGTATACTGGACAGGTCACAAACAGGCTCATCCCACTAAATTCCTTTTAAACGAATGTTGGGAGCATGGTAAATTAAAGTGTAATAGTTTTGGATGGGTTGGGAATAATAATACAAGGAAACTAGGCCTGTCCAGATTAGCACACAGTTGTGTAGTACCACTTCCTGTTGTCCCTCTGTGGTTTTTCCCAGTGCCTTTAGTTGATTTGGAGATGGCCAAGCTGACTAGCGAGAGTGATGAGTATGGTGGGATGAATAGCCTGGTTCAGTATCATCTTGATACTAAATATTCTGGTGTGATACAGATATACACAGATGGATCTAAACATCCTGATACAGGAGAGACTGGAGCAGCCGTTCATATTCCCCAGTTTAAAACATCAATTCCAAAAAGATTGTCAGATCATTTAGCTGTGTTCTCAGTGGAACTGTTTGCAATTGGCTTTCATTAGGATGGGTTGAGGAAGTGAAAACCAAGCAACATGTCATTTGCTCTGATTCTATGTCAGCATTAATCAGCATTGAGGACGGAAAGTCTGCTTGTAGACCAGACCTAGTTAATGAGATTCTTCAAAGTTTATATAGATTACAGCAACAATGCAAAACAGTAAGTTTTATGTGGGTTCCATCGCACTCTGGAATCATGGGTAACAATGCTGCAAACCGCCCAGCTAAGGAGGCCCTGGACTCAGATGTACAGATAAACATCCCACTAAGCAAAGCTGAGGTCAAAACCACCATCATGGCAGAAATTACCAGAGCTTGGCAAAAGCAATGGGACAGGGAAGTTAAGGGCCGCTTCCTCTATAAAATACAAGAACAGGTTACAGCAAGAAGACAGGGGAGATGGAACTGCAAGGAAGAGGCAGTTATCACTCGAATAAGAACAGGTCACACAGGCTTGAATCACAACCTTAATCTGATGGGTAAACATCAAACAGGTGAATGCCCCAAATGCAACAGTAGGGAAACAGTTTTGCTTGTATTACTGGAATGCCAAGCATATAATAGACAGAGATTAATGCTCCTAGAGGATGTCAGTGCGCTAGGACAGACCAGTCTGACTCATGAGGGCTTACTTGCTTTTTCTATTCTAAAGCCAATTGCCTGGATCCATATAATGGCATACTTAAAAAGAACAGGATTATTTAATAGAATATATATATATATATATATATATATTTTTTTTTTTTTTTTTTTTTAATTAACTAAAATATCATGTCCTTGCTCCACTGATGTTCCACACCTCTACAGGTGGTGGCGGTAATGCACCATGTGTTTGCTAACATAGAAGAAACATTAAAGAAGAAGAAGAATCAAGAAGCCGGTGGCAAACGAAAGAGAAGGGCTTAGCTGTAGACAGTAAACGAAGTGGACGGCGGAATGACGCTGTTGAGCGATGAAGCTCAATTGAACGAGTTTTCAGTTGAGCACCACGCCTACTGCGCAGGCTCGAAGTCAGCTCGCTGACGTAAACCAACGTCCTGAGAAGCGGTAACTCGTGTGGTAGATGTATCCTACACATAATTCCCAGCGAGCAAGCGATTGCGTCTGTTAGTATCGTCTGATTCCGTTAGATGTTATTATGTTTTGCGAATCATTACTTCATTGGTACTTCACTTCGTTAGCGATGTGGCTCAATCGTCTACTGTCTATGATTCGTCATTGGGCTTCTGGTCTGAACAGTACGGTTATTTACCTCCTGTGCGACAGAAAGTCGCCGACATTTCACGTCACTTTTAGCCTAGCCTGGTGCCATCGGCTAAAAATGCTTATTATTAGACCATAACGCTACATACGAAGTAAAGACGTCTACTACAAAATGTAGTTTCTCTGTAGAAAATATTGTCGCTGACATGAAGGCTCATAATGTTTTTAGTGTAAAGTTATTTGATGTCAAAAGTCAGACAAAATGAATGGGGGTGAATGGAGAAGCTACCGCTAGGTGATCATCTACTATCTTCCAGAGCGTTCACTTGAGCTTCAACTTCCGGGTGTATTCCTACCCCCTTGGCTGCAGCCGCAGCCGAGTGCAAACCACGCCCCGTACAGAACACGCCCCCTGCAAGAAACGCTCTAACCCTAACCCTATCCCTATCCCAACCCTAACCCCAATCCTTTTGTAGGGGGCGTGTTTTGTAGGTGGCATGGTTTGGGCTGAAGCCGCGCGGTTTGTAGGGGGCGTGGTTTGTAATTTACCCGCCGGTGCAGTTCGGTAATATTGAAAACAAACGCCTTGGCGCCAGCACGGAGAGAACAGAAATGAAGCGGAATTACCCAAGCGGAGCAGAAATGCGGGAGGATAACCTGACGTTTTTATCTAAACTTCCAAAGGTAACCAGCTTTTTCACCACCGCAACATCCACTGATGAGGCTAAACAACAGTCGGTGGCCGGCACGATCGCTGCTGCGAGTGGTAGCAGCAGTAATCTGCCCACTGCTGTCAGTGTCAGTACTGCTGCTACTAGCTCAGGACAGACTGCAGAAGCCAAATGCAGTCGTTATGAAGAGCAACAAGTGAGTATTGAAAATGACAAAATGGTAAACTATATTGAATATTGATCAATATTCAGATCTTTAGGTTAAGGTAAAAGTCAAAATACTACCTTGTGTGATTGTAAACTTACTCTAAGGAAAAGTCCTACACTGGAAAACGTACTTAAGTATTTAACTTTTTATCAGAAAATTATACTTGATGTAAAATACTCTCATCATTCAATTAAAAAAAGCCTCTGTCAGATTTCTACCATTATACTTGATGTTTTTGGATCAAAATTTCTTAGCATTTTACTGCTGTAGTGGATCTCATTTTAACTACTTTATATAAAGTTGGCTTATTTAAAATGCATTATATTGTTTAAGATAAGTTGTCATATGTCCGTAGTTCAGCTGCCCTGTCAAAATATGTAAAATGTCTAAAAAACAGCCTGTTTTCATACATGTTCCAGATGACCTAAGTGGAATCGTAAGGGCTTTATCCAGTTCTAGAAGTTGGAGTATTTTTTTTTAATACCTGTTTCACAAACATTCATATTTAAAATTGCTTTTGGAGATTAATGGTATTCACTGGACAGGAATAATATAAAAAATCCTGTTAAACAACTAGCAACCATTCAACTTGTGAATTTAAAATAAGACATCACTTTGCAGTTTCTTTAAATTGTCTATTTATTACCAAAGTAAATTATCAGAAGCTGTTGAGGATGTGAGGGACCCGTTGACTGTGTTTACCTTGGGCCCCAAAATGGCTAAATCCGCCCCTGCCTAAAAGTAACAGACATTGGATTTTAGGTCGAGATACAATTATGAAATTTTTGTTGACTGCCTGTTTATTTTATGTTTACAGTGCATTGTTGTTATCATCGAGGACAACCCTAGGAAGCAAAGGACAGCAAATCATTGACGAATGGATGAAGGAATTAAGTGTGCCGGGAACAGCCGAGGTGCCGTGTGTGGTTCCTGTGCCGGACGCTAATATTTGAGAGGTGTTGTTATTAAATGTTATGTTCGTGTGCACTCACACATCGCTATTACAGCAGTAGCCTAAACTGCATGAAGGGTAATGCTGTCTGTTTCTTCCACTGGGGAACAGAACGTGGTTTCTGTTTTGCTGGGCATTCTTGTGTTCAAGACCAGGCACGGCCCCAGGATTTTTTCTCTCCCGGTGCTAATGTGGGGGGGCTTGACCAAAACTTGGGGTGCTAAGAAAACAGCCGATTTTCGTGACTTCAGAGTTATTTTTAATATTATATTAGACAGTTCTTGTTTTTTTCAATAAAAGCAGATAATGGTGCATACAGCACATTCAATATAAATGTAGTTTTTGATTAAATTTCCCCAAAGAATATTCAACAAAATAGCTATAAGCCTAATACACGTGACCACAAGGCAAAAACGTCTTTCACGTGCAAAGGTGAAAGACTTCAGTACCGTAAAGTACCATCTGAGCCACTGGTGATAACACCACGATACATTCAAAATGTACTCATGCATCGATGAGAATGGCAATGCATTTGACCTTGTCACTGTCACCTGAGTTATGGACGCGGCGTATTTGTAAATGCTTGTCTGACAAAAACTATGTAAGTGCTCCGCAATACGCGAAATTACAAGTAAACTAACTGGTCTGCTGCAGAAGTCCAATATTCTATTTTTATATGAATATCTATATTCATGTACGAAATCAGTGACTGGTTGGTACGAGTGCAAGATGATTTATTTTCATTTGAGTACGATGAAGATGAGATATTTGCTTGATATTTCAATTTCAAGCCAAAGGCAATGGTGACACTTGAATTTTCAATGCAAATTTATGCGTTCGGGTGCACCAGATTCGTCTGTCTATCTGTCCGTTTGTCTGTAAAATTGTTTCTGTCCACAGCAAGAATTGAAAACCATTTTTTCCATTAAACTTGGAAAACACATTGACCGTATGCTGATACAGAGCGTTTTGGTATGTTGAAGTTTTTGACATTTTAATTTTTTTTTTCCCAGAAAAACTAAAAAATTTGACGGAGCCAAAAAGATGCATCATTATATGGGCACATTACATTGCAGGTTATCCGCACTAGTACGTCATTTATAATAGACCTGTTGTTCTCATTCGTTTACGCTTTTTTGTGCTGTCTCATAGTCGCAAAAGCACGATGCACTTATCAAAATTAAAAAAAAAAAAAAAAAAAAAAAAATGACGGGCATTTTAGCCAGGTTATTCTACAACTGGTCCTGAGACAAAAGTGGACAAGGTACAAAACCTCATCAAATCTGTAAAATAAGACTTTTAGTCTGAGGTAGCCTACATACCGTTCCTGGCAAAAGTTTGGACTCACTTTGCTGATGTCACAGCACTCTGTTTTCTGAGAATTTTAACGGCTTAACTTTTCTATATAATCTCAAATGGAATCTGGTGAGAGGTAAGCGGTCAGAAGTTAAAAAGAGAGAATCTACGTGTTTAAATAGTGTCCTAATGTTGCAATTTTCAAAGAAGCCATATTTTGCAAAGTAAACAGACAAACAAGCTCCCTCCTTTTTCCAACTACTGAATTAAAGTCAAGCTGTTTGGGACTTATTGGGAAAATAGGTCAATGAGAAGCAAACCGCAAGTGCAGCACATCTTTGAGAACTTAGATGGCTGCTTATCCGCAACCGCATTATAGCCATATAACTGCCCTGGTGAAAAAAAGTATTTACATGCAGTTGTGCTCAAAAGTTTGCATACCCGAGCTGAATTTGTGAAATGTTGCCATTTATTCTGAAAATACAACTCCTCATGCAAAATGTCTTTTATTTAAGGATGGTGATCATGTGAGATCATTTTTCATCACATAGGTCTCCTGTGATCTGGAAAAACCTAGTACGTGTTTCACTTTTGGTAGAAACTGAGTTTAACCTTCATTTGCAGTAATTAAGAGTGGTGAAAATCTTAAAACATTAGCTATTAGTGTCATTTGAACTTTCAAAATCCAGTTTCTATCATGTTTTTTTCTGTTAGGAAAAGTCCAGAACCTAAAATTTTTGTTCAACTGCGAGATCTTTGCCACTGATAAACTTATAAGGTTTTTTCCAGATCACAGGAGAGGTGTTTGGCTCCTTTGTAAATCATTATGATGACTGAAGTCACCTAAACGGCCCCGATCTTAACTTTACATACCCTTGAATGTTTGACCTTGTTATATGGACACAAGGTGATCGAAAGGAGGGATTTTTCACAACATGACTGCTCGAAATGTTTGCCAATCAGGGACTTTTACATGACAATGAAAGCATCGGCAAATTATTTATTTACAAATTTTGAAGCCATTAATTGATACTTGTAAGCCCTTTATAACGTGCGTATTACCATGACAGGGCAGTCAAACCCATCCATCCATCCAACCATCCGTCCTCTATAACCGCTTATTCCTCACTGGGGTCACGGGGGGAGCTGGAGCCTAGGGCAGTCAAACCCACCTGAGAAATTTATTATTCGATATCGTAAATCTCAGTCTCCAGCAATAACGACGTAGCAACTATAGACATAGAATACATTTGAATGATATCTGTGACACAATTTCATGATTTTCAGTCTTATAACAATCAAACCCCTTGCTGTTCGGATGAAAAGTCGGTGCTTAATATCTGTACCTAATTCTGAAGTTGATGTAAAGATGTATTACTGCAAGTGGGGTCGTGTTTACCAAACAACACTTGACATTTTTTTCACAAAGCAGTTAGCAGTGGTAAACATAATTTGAGGAGAGGGATGTACTGCATTATACCCAATATAACGATTTATTTTCAAAACGTGTTGGCTCATTGAACTCAACTACTTCTGCTTTCTGCTGTCTTGATGCATTGGCCGTCTGTTTACTTTTGCTGTTGATACTTATTTCATTTCTAAGCACTAAAATGCAGGGGAAAAAAGAAATGCCAAGGTGTCCATTTTGTTGTTCGTTGGCTAGCAAGTGTTCCCAAAACATAACATTACAGCAATGAGAACCCAAGGATATTATTGTATTTGCATAATTCAATTTAACGGAAGTATGAAGGCCAAACGACGACATCGAGGTTAGCCAAGGATGTTTTATATTTCATATACAATTTCTATTTTTTTATACAATTCGAAAATGGCCGCCCATTCATTTCAGTGGAAATTGCTCAATGGCGCAGCACGCCGACATGGGGGCCTTATTTCCGGAGCCACGCGGACATGCGCTGTGTGACTTTTGCTCACACATGCGTTGTGTGGGGCTCATGAACGCGCTGGTATCCAAGGTGTCCATGACAACGGCCCGCGCTCGTGGAACTTCTACCCAGGGTGCGTGTTCACGATCACTTTTCTCTGGAAATGGAATTCTGACCACTGCAGACTGCAGAACCTTGCGTAGGAAACCCCTGATGTAACTATTAGCGGAACGGAAAAAAAATAGCCGCTGGTAAAAGGCTTAATCATAGTTTGAAGTACAATTTTAAAACCCAAATGCAATATCAAATGTTTAAAATGATTGTTATTTAACAGGGAAGTAATACTATTGATTTCAATGCAAAAATGTCGGCTAAATAGTTGACTTGCTGTTGTGTAACATGTCATTGCTCAGGCTCATGTCCTCTTTAGTTCAACGATGAATAACTACATTTATTGAGTCAGACGATTCTTGCTTGCCTGCGTGCGAACTCCATTATCTTCTCCGGATTCAAAACGATAAACCGAAATACAACGCACTGCACTTGACTTATAAACTGATATGTTTTAAAGTCAAGAGCCTCAAACTTTTACCGATTCTGGCAAGCTAATTTACTTTTAGCTAACCTAACTTAGCTTCACGCTACTTATAACCATTCCTTGGAGTAAAGTAAAATGTGGGTCTACCCTGAAATGTTACGCACGTTGTACTGCGTTATTTTTACCTTTGTTTTAACGCTCCTTTTTTCTCTTTCCCCAGAGATATCCGAGCCTCTTGGAGTGCATTGAACACTTCATCTATGAACTTCTGCATGTCAGCGAACCAGAGGCCGTGCCTTTCTATTTTTTCCCCCCACAATTCCCTTTCCAATAAAGTCTGTCTTGATTATAATTTGAATACTGTCTCATTACATCTCTAAGTGCGAGTTAACATCAATTGTAGTTGTGGTACTCAATTTTATGATAATGGCCAGGTGTGTAATTTAGGGTAAGCATTATACCCATGACCCTTTTGATTTTGAATACTTGAGTTAATAAATGGTTTGCTAAGCAGTGTTCGAACTGAATTTATGTAGTGCTTTAAATGCACTCTTGGACATTACGTTAGACGCTGCTCAGCTGACACATTATGCATAACGCATCAAAATACAGTAATGTGAATTGGTGCTATTCAAAGTAATGGAAATATACAACTCAGTTTATGGATATATCCATATCATTTTAATATGAAAAAAGTATGGTGAGTGTTGGCTGTGTACATGGTTCTAGGATGCTACCACAGTGGCCTTAGCTTCTGGTACATTTTGCCGTGCTACATAATGAAGTGTGGCAATCGAGTTGCTACATATTTCGGCCATTCATCAATTAAAATAAAATGGCTAAAATATACTGAGCAACAAAAGAAACGCAAGTTAGTTAGTTAGTTAAAGGGCATCTGAAGTCGATTCCCATTTTTTTTGTTTATCGGCCAATCAGCGAGCTGCACCTGCGCAAACGAACCGAAATAGAAGGATTATCTTCTGCATGTACACAAAACATTGGTTTATATGAATGAAATTGGTCATGTGACAATTCAAGATGTCAACAGAAGCAAGTGATTTGTTTGTAAACATTGGACGTTCAAAGTCCCGTCTGAGAATCGACTTTAGATGCCCTTTAATGTACTCTTATGGTTACTCAGTCAAAGTGACCGCAAAACAAAGAAAAGTTTGATGAAAGGTGTGTAAATGTGCACACGCTAGTAATAAATTTGATTTTCTATAATAATTACGCGCAAACTTATTTTCCGGTCTGTCTTTAATTAACTCACGTGTTTTGTTGCTCAGTATATTTGCACTGTAACGCCAGCTCACTTTACCGACTTGGCTACGTCTATAATGTTGATCACAGACGGACGGCAAGGCATGCCCATTGCTCCACCCACTCACATCCGCCGCAGTACTAAATTCGGAGGAGACGAGAACGCGCTTACATATGAGGAACCGCTGGTGTTCACATAGCCTGAATATAAATAAAATTTTTTGTCGTTGACGAGGAGGGAGGCATCAATGATTTAAAAGAGAAAACTAAACAGTTTCGGCATCAATAATTTGTGGGTGTCAAAAAAATTTATTCACGGATTTTTCAGCGTGTCTTTTTCAATTATTCCCTATGGAGCAATTTCTTTTTGGCCCCCATGGCATCACATGACTTGCAATATCAGCTTGACCGCTAAGCCCATATTGGCGTGCGTTCCTGCCTTTGTTGTTTGTCCAGTTCTCCTTATAGGTCCATGAGGTTAGCCAGCAATTGCAGAAAAGATGGTAAATTACCCATGATCCATTGCACGTGACGTAACACATATTTGGCTGGGGGTACAAACTCCGTCGTATCTACAACCCCAATTCTGAAATAGTTGGGACGAAGTGTAAATTATGAATAAAATCAAAATGCAATGACTTTCAGATCACATGAGCCAATATGTTATTTACAATAGAACATAGATAACATTTCAAATGTTGAAACTGAGACATTTTACATTTTTATCCACAAAATTAGCTTATTTCAAATTTTCTGGCTGCAACATGTCTCAAAAAAGTTGGGACACAGGCAAAAAAGGGCTGAAAAATCAATTAATATATAAGAGAATCAGCTGAAAGAACATTTAGCAAGTAATTAAGTTAACTGGCATCAGGTGTGTAACATGATTGGCTATAAAAGGGATGTATTAGAGAGGCTGAGTCTCAGAAGTAAAGATGGCCAAAGGCTCTCCAACATGTGAAGGCTTGTGTAAAAAAAGTTGTCGAATACTTTAAAAACAATGTTCCTCAACGTCAAATTGCAAAGGCTTTGGAGGTCTCATCATCGACAGTGCATAACATCATCAAAAGATTCAGAGAAACTGGAAAAATCTCTGTGCGTAAGGGACAAGGCCGAAGACCATTACTGGATGCCCATGATCTTGGGGCCCTCAGACGCCACTGCATCACTCACCAGCATGATTCTGTCATTGACAACACTCTTTAGCCCAAAGGACACAACGCCTATGATTTCCAACAAGAATGTCAAATTTGGACTTGTCTGACCACAGGACACTTTGCCACAGTCCATTTTAAATGAGCCTTGGCCCACAGAACACGGCGGCGCTTCTGGATCATGCTAAACAATAGCTTCCTTTTTGCATGATAGAGTTTTAGGTAGCATCTGTGGATGGCACGGCAGACTGTGTTTACAGACAGTGGTTTCTTTAGGTATTCCTGGCCCCATTTAGTAATGTCAATGACAGAATCATGCCAGTGAGTGATGCAGTGGCGTCTGAGGGCCCGAAGATCACGGACATCCAGTAAAGGTCTTCGGCCTTGTCCCTTACGCGCAGAGATTTTTCCAGTTTCTCTGAATCTTTTGATGATGTTATGCAACCGTCAATGAGACCTTCAAAGCCGTTGCAATTTGACGTTGAGGAACATTGTTTTTAAAGTATTCCACAATTTTTATATCAATTGGGGTTGATATATATATATATATATCTCAGGTCCCCTCACCCCATGTCTCTGCCCACTTAACTTCCACAGCACTTCTTTCAAAGATGGTCCACCAGAAACCCCCCAAAAAAAAAAAAAAAAGCTCAGGAAAATCTTGTATGTGGTGTGTGCGATGTAGTGTGACCCTATGCTTGTAAACTGAACACAAGCATTTCACAAAGGCTGGTAGGTGAGACAAAATGTTCCTCCTGACAAACAAAAGGACGTTCCTCGTTTGGAGGAAAGAGCAAGGAAGCTTCATCCGGACTTATGAAGTATCCTAAATTTGTTGCATTGTTTGCATTTTTGTTTTTTGGTCTGATATCTTGCTGCATTGAAACCATCAGTGTTATACTCTTTTACACACTGATGACTTTATCTTGTTATATGGGGACAATGGGTTCATTTTTTTGCATAAGGACATTATTTCTTTCAAAAGCTACTTTCTGTTCAAAGATAATGTGTAGCTTGTATACATATCAGGTCCTATTAATCCCAAATAGCTTGGAGAAATGATAAACGCATTGCAAACATGAGCTTGAATCTTGGGGAGGATAATGCTATGATATGAATCAAGATCAGGTTGCACCTTTAGGGGCACTGGGCGTAAAAATTGAAATGCATCTAATTTTACATTTTGTGCTATTTTCAGTAACTATGGTATTCCCCTGATAACTTCTTGAAATTTTATGGAGTAGTCACAAATACTAAGAATTCTATGGCCTCAAATGTATGCATACCCGAGATCCATTTTGTGACGTTGCAGACACTACAGCAATAAGAGTAACGACTTAAATGTCTTGGGGAAAAAAACAAGTTTTGTTCAATAAAAATGCTAAATACACACCTTTGTCATAATATAAAAACAGCATAATAAAAAAATTTAATTTTTTTCATACAGTAGAGACGCATACCTAAAATATTACTTTTTATAACCACTTCAATACAACATCAACAGCTGAAATTCTCACCTTGGAATGTACTGGCATATCAGTTTAATTAGTGGAGGCTTTACTGTCATGTACTAAAAAAATCTGGCTTAAATATACACTAATAATCACATAAAAATCTTTCAATCAGTAAACTATCTCTCCTCCCCTGTGAATAATTTATGACAAGAATACAATTGAATGGCATTTAAAGGTGACCAAAACGTTGCAGACACTATGCATACAGTATTATATACAGAAGACCATTTCAGGCAATTTGTTGTTACTCTGGTGCCTCAGTGGTGTCATTAAATGACAAACAAAGAAAATGTTATTATGTAGCTTCAATAAAATTAGTAATTAACATCAAATAAAATTGCAGGTTGATGATGTTTCATAAGAATTAAATAACATAAATGGACAATCTGTCAATTGAGCTCCAATAAAACACTCAAAACAGCCTTCAATGGAACATTTTAAATATACAAGAATGTTGGGCAATTTTATTTACCTTGACTGTTAGAAGAGTTAAAAAGCCTAACTTTTAAAACAAAGTTTCACATGAGACAGAAAAAACGTTGCAGACACTACACACTTTTGCGGACACTACACGCCGTCGTGGACACTACAATCAATATTTGAATTCATTTGTGCACCACAAAAGGATAAATTGCTTGAATTGATTTTACTGAAAATAAACCTTATCTTAGGAGCATTATTCAACTTAGGTGGGATAATCCCACATGGCCAAGTCTTTACAGAAATATATGCTTGTCAGTATACCGTTGTGGACACTACATAATTTTGGCGACGCCATTTGATACCAAACTCAAGGCAATATGCCTGACAGGGAAGTGTTCCCTTATCAGAAGTCTTATCATTTCTCGGTAGGAATGGTCATAAGGTACGCAGATGTCACTTTTAAATTTTTAAAGTGATTATAAACCCTTCAAGCAAGTAAATATTAAAAAACTGAGGCAACAAATTAAAAATCAATAACAAAGGACATCAGAGATTCTAACTGTGATAATTATGGCATCCCAGGTTGGATCTCCACAAAATAACCTGCAAATAAACCAGAAAAAAGACAGAATTAATATATGCATAAAACTAGCCAACTTTTTTTTCTTTTGCTTCATTTAGAAAATCACAATTCAAAATCAGTTAATGTTAAAATGCCCCTCTTTAACGTTGTTAAATAGTGCAAATGGCTTTCTAGCAGTCGCTGCCTCGGCATCTAAACAGCTGGAAAATTCATCAGCTTCAGTGCAACTGATCATTTTAAGTGTATGTTTCTAAAAATTACAAAATTGAACAGTGTTGTCTACATATTATTGAATAGCACATACTATAACACAGACCAGGGGATATTTACAACCCTGATCTCGATTCACGTCTATACGTTGGGAAGCAGTACGTAAATGCTTTTCATCGTCAAGTAACGCCTTAGAAATAGATATTGACCTCCTATTGGCCCAGACGCTTCACTGAACGTGTCCTGGCCAATCAGAGGCGACATATTCGAGGTAGGTGAATTACGTCCGCAGGTAACGCGCTCCTCGTGCGTGCGTTTTCCCAGACTCGTCCAGCTTCCATTTGAGCGAGGCTGCGGAGATCTTCTTCATAATCGTAAGTCTAGAAGTCACTGGTTATTGCGTACACTCACATAAACATATTGTTTGCGCTTTTACTGCTTAATTCGAGTAGTTAAAACCTAGGCTATCAGTTTCTTAGCCTGTGCGTTGGATAGGTTGCTGCGCAAACCCCTTTGTTAGCTAGCTAGCTAGCCTAATGGCACGTTTTTTAGGGCCGTTTGCTGCAACGTTGCAGCTAGCCAGCTAGCTAACGCTAACCCGTTGAGGAGAAATTACTGAACCAGTATCGTTGTCGAGAACTTTTTAAGTCAAACACGCTAGTCATCTCACTAACTTGTTTAGCTACCGAACGATGCAGTATCGCGTATTTGCACCTAATGAAGTGGGTGTTAGCTATAGCTGTTGCTAGGTAGCTAACGCTAGCTAGCCGGGCTACGTTACGCATCCGGTACCATTAGATGTATTATAATGATGGCGATCACGCCACATTCGTGAAACTTGATAACGTAAATTTTAATTTATCGTAACATTAGATAAAATGTATGAAACTTAACATATTGAGAAATTGACTGAGATCTCGCTCGTTCGCCGATGCACACGGCCGTGTCCAGGCTATTGTTCCTTTCCTGTGTGGTGGCCATGGATAATAAAATGGCCGCTTCAAGGTCTCGATTTCGTTGCTCTCTAGCTAACGGTTGTCTCGGTATCTTCCGTTAGCCGGCTAGCTTGCTCCACTATCCGTAATAATGCTGCGTTTCCACCAAACGCGAAACGAATGATTCGTGCGGTCAGATTGCATGCAAAGTCAATGCAAAGACGCGAATATTCGCGTCTTTTGCATGCAGTCTGGCCGCGCGAATTTTTCGTTTCGCGTTCGGTTGAAACGCAAGCATAAAGAATAATCTGTGGCAAACGTTTGTCGATGTTAATGTTTCGTTGTAAACCGGCTGGTCTAAGCTCATAGTTACGAATGGTTGTAGCTGCTGACGTTAGTTATGATGGCGGCATAGGCTGCAATATGATATATCAGAGTCGTATGAAACAAAGGGCTGGCGCACGCATTCGGCGTTAGTTTTAGAGGCATATTCACGTTCCCCTGCCGTCGTCTGCAATGGACCAATTCATGCGTTTCAGGATCGTTCAAATTGTTTAAATGTAGCCTCGCGTCACCAGGCTCTTCAGGGGCGAAGAGCCTGGTTTCCATTCACTCTGAATTTTGTCTGGATTCTGGTTTCGGTCTTGAGAGCGGATCCGGAATTCACCAAATAAGGTGTTCACCAAAACATTAAATTTTGGGGCACCATCGATAGTTTAAATGATATCAGACCATTTGAAACGTTTTTATGCATTTCCAGTGCTTTCAACCCCTGAATACAGGAAAGCGTAATAAGTTAGGATTCATAATTGATTTCCGTGTTACTAGTGATGAAATCCACCGTCACGCATGTGAAACTGGTAAACCTCCATGCACAAGGGCTTAAACAATTTCGTCTGAGAATCTCTAACAAACGCACTGATTGAAAAATTGCTGACATACAGCACGAGAGCGTCAATATGCCACTTAAACTCGAGCCGAATGCGTGAAAGTTGGCAACCCTGCATGATTTGAACCCCTGAGAACAAAAGAGTGGTCTAACTCCGTTTTTCATAGTTTTGAGATAATCTATGAAATAAATTAAACGTTTAAGTAGCAATATCTGGGCCTAACTCAAAAATCAAAAAAATTGAGAGAGACCACTATAGCAGTAGAGGGCTCATTTCTTATTGGCTAGTTGGAAAAGTAGAAATCGTAAACGTTACATCAGCGTTTGCTAGCTAGTTGCCTAATTGCTGCTTGATTTTAGATTTCGTCAACCTAAGTTACCTAGCTAAGTAAATTCGTGATGTAGCCTGTCGGCTGCGAAGGGGCAACTAGATGCATTGTGCAAGATTAACATTACCTTGCGACGACAGGTGAAAATTCAGTATATATCGTTACGAATTTTGGATCCTTTGGCGCGTTTTGTTAAAAAAAGATTTGTCACGTTACATTAATAATATGATTTTATAAACTGTTACCTTACACCCTATAAAACGCATCACTCTTTTCTTAGACCAACAAACTTTGCCCGGAGGAACATCCCTGATTAAATCAGTGCTACTTCAGCTGTGCACAGAGCAAGACGCCAGATTCAGCCATGGTAAGATTCGCTTTTCTTTGTGTTTTAACCCCTCCTGGTCAATGTCCACTCGCGAAAAATGATCGGTGATTTAAGGCATCTGTTGGTCATACAACTGTCTGGAGATGGAGTACTAACTACCCTGGTGTGATCTTCTTTAAGTGCGTGGGTTGATGCTGCAGAATTTGAATCTTAACTGTTGGGGCTTGGAGATGTGAGTGGGGGAGGGGGAGGGATTTCAAAAGTATTAAGGGCTTGGCTGGATAATGGCTGTAAGGGCCAACTCCAGTCACACATTTGGGAAGGCTCTGGGTGGTTGATCTTGTTCACATCTTGGACATCTTACTAAATACCTGCTGGAGGCTGTGTTAGGGTACTTTAGTTTCTTATCTCTAGCAGATGTAGGGTTATCCAGCCATCTGTGTAATTCCACTTTATGAACCTATGCTCAAATGTAGTTAATCAGTGTTGTCCTTCAGTGCCCATGTTGTGACTAGACCTTGTGACTCCTCTCGAATCTGCAGGCCCCTCCTTTCCGTCAGCGACCAATGCGCATGTTCGTCAACGACGACCGCCACGTAATGTCCAAGCACCTGACGATCTACCCTACCCAGGAGGAGCTGGAGGCAGTGCAGAACATGGTTTCTCACACTGAGCGCGCTCTCAAAGCCGTCTCCGATTGGCTGGATGAGGAGGAGCGGGCTGAAGCCAAGCCTGACAAAGATGTCAGCACTGCCGTAGAGGCTGGGGCTGAGGCAGAAAAAGAGGGGTATGTGGGAAATGTAGTGCACCCAGACAGTTGACTTGTGCTCATCATTACTGTGTATTTGGTGAATTTCGCAAGTTTGTCTCCCTGAGTACTGTCCCATAAATCTTTCCTAAGTAAGTCCCCCCCCCCCATTTAAATTTATTTTTTTTATGAGCTGTACACCATTATGAATGCATACATTTTCCCCCTTCGCTTGTGTTATAAGCTTTAATTCCTTCAACTAGCCTTTAACGTAATTTGCGGAAGATGGCAAGTCATTTGTGTTGGCGATTCTGTTGAAATTAGACCTCGCCGATCAAGTGATCTGAATTTATATTGCTCCCAGCCTAGCTGACTCCAAACCTGTTTGCAATCCTGCTACCATTTCGTGGCGATTTTATGACATTCACATAACATTGTAATAACGTTATAAAAGCAGTTTTTGCGTGCTGGGAAATGGAGATGGGGTCAGGCTGGCGTGTGGCTCTGTCATTGTGCTGGATTGACTGCTGTGCTTCCCCCCCCACCCTCCGTCCTGCAGGGAGACCAAACCCAAGCCCTCGGATCAGGCCACCCGCTCTCTGAGGGGGGTGATGAGGGTGGGGCTGGTGGCCAAAGGCCTCCTGCTGAAGGGTGATGTGGATCTGGAGCTGGTCCTTCTGTGCAAAGAGAAGCCCACCCTCTCGCTGCTCCACAAGGTGTCCGGCAACCTGACCACGCAGCTTGCCGTGAGTAAACCCCGCCCACTTTTCACGCCTTTGGGTCGTCCATTGGGTTTGATGCATTTTGAGCTATGGACAGTGTGGGAGGTGTTGCTCTGTGCTTGAAGCAAATTAGTTTTGATAAAAAGCTTGAAGCACACAATCCAGGTGGAAAACAAAGCAAGGCTTTAGAAAATAATCTAGAAAGATGATCAAATCTTTGATGGGGCTTGAAGAAAATGGTCGCGCAAGAAAATCTAATCAAGGTTTGATTCAAATAATGTTTAAAAAAAAAAAAAAATGCTAAGATTCAAAATAAATGGCCTAGTTGGAGCACTTGACGCTTCTTATCAAGACATTTGTCACTATTGACTTGCTGATTTAGTGACATTCATATACTTGCTGAAGTCCTTATTGTAACCCCAGATATGATTGGTAAACAGTTACAACTCAATATGTTTGATTTTAAGAGGATTTGCCGCATTATTGCAACTTTCATGCTTATTGGCAAAAAAAATCAGTGCTACAGTAAAGCTGGAAGAAAACCAAACGGTGAAAGTGTTGAGCTCGGGTCGAAGCGAAGGGTCGAGCGAGGAAAGCTGAGCAGGGTTTGATGGAAACGATTTGGAGAAAAAAAACATACCAAGGCTTGAAGCAAATGCTTTAAAGGGCATCTAAAGTCGATTCCCATTGTTTTTGTTTATCAGCCAATCAGCGAGCCGCACCTGCGCAAACAAACCAAAATAGAAGGATTATCTACGCCTGTACACAGAACATTGGTTTATATGAATGAAATTGGTCATGTGACAATGCAAGATGTTAACAAAAGCAAGTGATTTGTTTGTAAACATTGGACGTTCAACGTCCCGTCTGAGAATCGACTTTAAATGCCCTTTCAGATGGAAGGCTGCAGAAAGGTTTGAATTGAATGATCTGCAGCATTGGCCAAAGTAAGGCTTTGAGCGGATGATCATGAAGGAAAATCCACGCAAGCTTCTCGTTTCCTCCCCGTTTCTCCACCGTAGGCCGTGACGGAGGAGAAGTATCGCGGTGATCCCGGCCGTGAAGGACGCCGCAATCATCATCAAAAGCACCAAGGAGCCCAAGCTGGTCCTCACGGTCCTCCTGACCTCTCCGGTGGTCCGGGAGGAGGCAGAGAAACAGCCCACGGGAGGTAGGGTTCCCATCAGACGCCCCGGTTCTCCAGCGCCCTCTCCTGGAGAGGAACGCAATCTGCTGCAGATATTGTTTATTGGGTCTTCAACGGACTTGAGTTGAAAGATAATCAATGTTAACATCATGCTATGTTTATAGCTGTCTTTTGCACTAGTGCTGTTGTTATTGATGGCCCAATACACAGTAACAGATGGTGTATTGAGTTAAAAAAAAAAAAAGCAGATCTGTCCCTCCACATTTTAAAAGAACCCAGATCTGTCTTGTCTTTATTTAAAAGATTTGAGAACTGTTAATAGAAGGCTTAGTGAGAATTAATCAAGATGGAGAAAAAAAAAAACACAACTTAATTGCATGTGTTTTTTTTAATACTGAAATTGTGTGAGCGGTTTTCATTGCAGCAAAAATGAGCGACAAGTTTTTGTAGAGCTCCAACAGCCCGACCCAGAAGAGGATCGTGGGTAGGAGTGTTACACGTTTTTTTTTTTTTTTTTTTCTTGGCATGGGGTTGTAGATAACTCGGGGCAGAAGTGATTGATGCTGATTGGCTCAATGAAAATTTGGCCAGTCCAAGGCAAAATGAGGATAGTCGCCCTGAAACTTGTAGGCAAGAAGTCGGAGCGCATGAGCTGATTTGGCGATATTGGCAATGAAAAGATGCCTTTCCTGTCAGTTGTTTGAAAAATGACTGAAGTATAACTTTGACAACATCAGGATTGTGGCTTCCTGGGAAACTTGGTGGCTCTCTGGCTATTGGTTTGTTTTTTGCTTTTTTTGTTTTGTTTTTTTTGGTGGGAGGGCTTTTTACACTTGACGAACAGAGGCCTAGCCTTATCTAAACCCCATGCTAAACATCTGAGCGGCCATTTTGTGCCCGTGGAACCAGCATCAGTTTTGCTGCAGTGTAGACCTGCTCCTGCTCACTAATTATGTGCAACTGCTGATTGCTTCCTGTGGTTCAAAATCTGATTCTCTCTGCCAAGCCTTCTAGTGTCGATTTTTAGGGACGCTGGACCTTTGACCAACTGGACACTCTCTGTCTCGGAAGGGGCAAAGGCAGTACCCCCCCCCCCCAAAAGAACAGTGGAGGCATGGGGGTGGGGCTCTTCTACCCCAGTTACACAGAAAGTCACATGCGTGCACTCGCGCACACAAGCCCATATACACGGACACTCAAAATGATTTGGGTGCCCTCTGTTCCTGCAGTATTATAAAGGCTTTTAATAAAAGTTCAGATGTAAACATCCAGTAGCTTCTGAAAAAGTCAGTGTTAACACTGTATCACATGGCAAGTTGATCTGAAAGGTTAGCAGTGACTAGTTTCTGTGTAAATTGAGTTTAAAATGATTCTAAGGCACTGTCCATATAGAGAGTTGAGGCATTGCGTTTTGGGCACATTCCATGCGGATTTGGGCGTTTCCTGCCAGTATAGTGCTTAATGGGCCGACACAGATTTTGGGGTGAGTTAGCCCCCCCCCCTGCCCCCCCCTCCCCCCCCCCCCCCCCCGGTTTGGGACAGCTGCCTGCTCCCCCTGGCCGTGTGACAGACCACCCCTTGGTCAAACTGTACCTTGTCTTCTTATTCCATCCTGCCAATAGAAACGCTATCAGTCAGCGATCCTCCGGACGTATTGGACAGGCAGAAATGCCTGACTGCCTTGGCGGCTCTTCGCCACGCTAAGTGGTTCCAGGTTTGCATCTCGTCTTTTATTTGTCTTGGAGAGAGTAGTGAGTTCTGTTTTTTTTTTTTTTTTTTTTTGTCCTATTAGCCTTAAACTTGCTTTTTTTTTAAACTTCTCACTTCCCCCTAATTTTTCTTATTGTTTTCTCAAATTAGTTTAAACCATTAACTGTATATAAAGATGGACAGCCTACGCCGCGCTTCCACTAAACGCGAAGTGAAGTTTCTCCTCACTTTGTTTGGCAGGAGTTTGACTGCGGGATCATTTTTATTTTTCCGCTTTGATGATTTACAGTACCTGCTCACGCGAAGATCACATTCCACCTCTATGGGAGAACAACCTGGCAGAGGACTGACACGCAAAATCACACCACCGACCAATATCAATGCTAGCTGAGCTTTTTTTCACTTAAGGGGCGGCACTTCCTGCAATCTCCAAATATCATCAAGAAGATGGCGATGATAATGTTTCTTTGCTAACATCTGAAACATTTTGCTTATGAACATTGTGCCTGCTTGAGAATGAAAATATTCACAAAACCAGTGTTATATCTGATGTTGAGCTAGACTACTATTTTTGTGATTCTGTGATCCATAGGTTTTTTGGCACCGCTAGCTTAGCAGCTAGCAAGCTAGGTAGCTAGTGTCCCCATCGTCTCAAGCAGTACAGCTAACCACGATTTGAAGATGAAGCTAGGTACCCTAGCTGGCCCATGTTGCTGCTTGTCCCAATGATGCTGTTCAGAACACTGCTCTTCTCGCACAAATTTTTCGTAAAAGAATATTTTCGTGTAGAGCGAAATGCGAATTTCGTGCATTCGCGCGAGCCACTACAGTCTCGTTGCGCCGCATCTCCCGTGTGATTCGTGTTGCAGGGTGCAAACTAGTGTCTTTTTGCGTGTATTCACGTCTTTGCGTTCACTTGAATGTAATCAGGTCACGTTTTGCATTCAATGGAAATGCAGCATGACAGCTCCCTTGAAGTAAGACCAAAACGTCTTGATCTCGTTAATCTCAAGTGACTCACTAATTTTAGTAAATTTAGATTCAGTACGGTCACCCTTGTTAGCTAGGTAGCTAGCTAGTTAGAACTGAAGTACAAACCATGATGTGGGGTGTCTGTTCACCTGCAGACTCAAATTACGTTATGGGTAAACCTTGGCTAACACAGATTTTTAAAAGAAGCTAGGTTTTTATGATCTAGCTAGCCAGCTACTTATCCATAGTCAATTTGTTAGCAAGCCAGTGTCGGGCATCGGCTAAGCTACGAACCGCCAAGGATGAGAAAAGCAGAAAGCTTATTTTAGCTTCGTTTGACTTCATTTGAAAAAGATCCAAACTGTTGAACCCTCAAACAAGCTTTCAGTTGTAGCAGAACTGATCTATCTGTGTACAACGCGCAGCGTTTAACAGAAGGAGCCAGTTGAGCTGCATAAAAGGATTTGATTACAAATGGGGTGGGTGTAATGGTGGGACCTCGACAATGCAGCTCAACCGCCCCGGTCATTGCAGCACAGACTCTCGCTTCAAATGTGCTAGATGGCAGCATACGTACAAAGGATATTTGGCTTCATTTTTCTTGAGCCATAGGAAGTGATGTCCCATCTTTATTTACAGTCCATGGTTTAAACGGAGTGAAAATTTCCAACTTTCCCAGGCTTTACATTTTGGTACTTGTTTGTGATTTGTAAAGACTTTGCGATTTCCTTTTTTTAAAACTTTTTATTCACTGTAGTTAACATTTTAAGGTGTAAGAAGTCAATGATGTTGCTTCCTGGTTGATGCTCATGAACTACTGTGAATTGAGAGCAATAGAATTCTTGAATCCTAACTTAAAATCCTGGGGGAAGTAAATTCTCAACAGTTTGCCCTTCGGCAGTTAAAAATCTATGTTAGCAAGTGGACATACTTGCTGCTTTTAAGGAGTTGTATGAACATACCAGTCTAAACCTTTGCGCAAGCAGGAAGTGCAAAATTTAATTGGCTGAGGTTGAAAGGCCTTGGATGCTCTCACAGAAACTGCTGCATTGTTTGACTGTTTGTTATATGTGCTCAAAAGCTATTTCATTAGAGCAGCTATTGTTATAATAATGAATTAATGGAAATATTGTGACTAAAATGGTTGTCACAAATTTGTAAGACAGTCTTTGGGCTGCAAGATATTCGGCAGTTTTTTTTTAGTGCTCTCACTTGTGTTTAGTATATGAACTGGAGCTGTTCAGTCTTCTGGTCAGAACTTTTTCATTCTGTGTGGTGGAATTTCACTGTGTCTTGAATGGTCGATTTACATTAAATTTGTGTGGTGTCTGTAGAGAGGGCGTGGCTTTGTGGAAAGTAATTAGTAGCTTTTCACTGATTGGTGAGCTGCCTCACAAGGGTGCTAGTGATTGGTCGTGTAGTTCTCCTGGTTCTTCCTGTCTTGAAATGAGAATTCATCAATGGGATTTCCTCGTGGGGTGCATGAAGGAAATTGACAATTAAGCTGATGTAAAATTTAGTATTACTCTGGCTTTGCTATAAAGGCCCCACACTGTTCCCGTACACTCTCTATGACTCTGTCTGCTTTCTTTATTATTATGGAGATTATTCACTTACTGTCACAAGCTCTAGCTTCTGAGTAGAACTGTGTGCATTCATGGTGATAACTGATGTTAGAAGTGATTTATGACTGTGTTCTAGGTGCGATGTGATTGGTTGCTGGTACTGTCGAGTTAAGGCGCACTCTCTCCCCTCCCCTGCCCCTTCGCTTTCCCTCCCCCCTCCCCCCCGCCACCCCTCCTCCCCATGCTTCTGTTCCTAGGCGAGGGCCAATGGGCTGAAGTCGTGCGTCATTGTCATCCGCATCATGAGGGACCTGTGCGCTCGGGTTCCTACTTGGGCGCCACTCAAGGGTTGGGTGAGTCACTGTTTTTTCTTTTAAAGTAACGCACGCGCGCATAAGTCCAGTGTTCTCCGGCTTATCCAGACGGGGCTGGTTTGGAGTCCAGGCTTCTCTTTCCAATCAAGCAGTTACACACCCTATATCAACCAATCAACTGAGAGAATCTTTGCTAAAGACTCTGGTTATTACAGTCAGGGTTGTATCTGCTCAGTTGAAATTCACCCACGCTGGCTCTTTCTGATTGGTTGGGAAGCCTTGGATGAAGCTGTGAGGTCACAAATGATTAGAATAGTCTTCACTTGAACATTGTGTTGATGATGTCACAATCTCATTTGTAACTGGCACTTTAATTTCTGGGATGTTGACTTTGTGAGGCATGTGTGCTTGATGGGTGTTTGTTTCTGTTGCTGCGCAGCCATTGGAGTTGCTGTGTGAGAAGGCTATCGGGACGGGGAACCGGCCAATGGGAGCGGGCGAAGCCTTCCGCCGCGTTCTAGAGTGCCTGGCCTCTGGAATCCTCATGGCAGGTAAGTCCTTGCTATGATTTCTTGAATTGCTTGAAAATGGGCTTGACGGAGAACCGCGTGTGCCTGGTTTGCACTGGGCTGTTTCTGTTAAGAAGTGCTCTCGTGTATTGCACCTGGACGAGCAAAACTAAACCGATGGAATGGTGGTGCTGGGGTTTTTGCATACAGATGGTTCCGGAATCATGGACCCCTGCGAGAAGGAGACCAAGGACGCCATTGTTCACCTGTTCCCCCAGCAGAGAGAAGACATTACCCAGAGTGCACAGGTGAGCCTTGGCTGTAAGAGGGCAGTGGGCAAGTGTCTCACCAATTTTTGTCTCCCGTCGGTCTACAGTTTCATTCATGTAGTGCTTTTCTTTGACAAAACATCTTGTAGGTGTTTACAGGTTGTGTAGTGCAGGAAAGCGCACGTCTGGCCTGAAGTGGCCTTACTCCTGAGGCTTTTACGGCAGTGTATGGGCCCGGTCTCGCATGCATCGGTGCACAAATATTAATACATCGCCGTCCTGATAATGGCTTGGTGTTGTGGGAAAAATTTTTCAAGATAAAGCTATTCCTAGTTTGTTACTCATTTGTTATCCCCCCAGGATATAATGCGGGGAGATAACAGTCATGGGCGCGGTTGTCTGTCCATCCATCTATCCATCCGTCTGTCCGTGAACATTTTGTTTCCGGAGCATAACTTGAAAAACGTTAAATATTTTTTCACAAAACTTAGTGTGCACATTAATCATGTTCTGACGTGGTGCCTTTTGCTAATCCGAAGTTGATGACGTGTGGCTGGGGGGGATCTGCCCTCTCCTGATGACTCTTGTTCTGACATGGTAGTTCTGAGCCAAAGGACCCATCCGTTGTTGCAGAAGCTATGAACATAAAGCAGTGGTGCCAGAAATGGCGCCTGTTGGATGGTGCTGTCCCGTATTTTCTGAAAAGGGCCGGTGTGACTGCAGGTCAAAAAGTTCCAATGAGACTTGCGTAAACATTAGCTACGAAAATGTCTGGACCCGAGAGTCGTTCCTGTTGATTTCCTTGGCCCCTGGACCCCTTTCTCTCACGCCACCGCGTGGCCACACTATTATTTTTGCCTGTACGGCGATGCTGTAGTTTTCAAGGAGATGCCCTGCTGTTGTCCACTGACAGCTTTTGTGTAATTGGTTGAATCATGCCAGGATAAAACAAAAGCCTGACCCACTACCGACTTTTTCCGGAAAAGTCTGGTCCTGCTTAATCCTCAGAGTGCTGAAATAAATATTCAAAAAATTACACATTAAATTATCATGCACTTTTAAAACCTATCATGTGGCGACTTGTTTAAAAGATTAATGTCGCGGACGGACTGTCGCGGCAGACGGCAAGCGCATGAGGTTAAAAAATTGAGTGTGGCCATATTGGCCCTATTGGATCTCTCATCTATCTCTCCCTCCCTCTATCCAGCACGCGCTCCGACTGATGGCCTTCGGTCAGGTGCACAAGGTCCTGGGCATGAACCCGCTGCCCAATAAGATGCCTCGTAAGCCCCTGAGCGACACGCCCATCGAGTACACTGGTAAGCAGATGCTCTATCGCGCTCCGAGGCTGCCTTTACTAGCGGGTGTCCTTCTCTTTCCGTGTGTTCAATGCAAATTTTATATTTCACCCTGGTAAACTTCAGTGGAGACGCCTACAAGTTTTAACCCTTAGAGCGCTAAATGCAGCTGTTACTCAATGATGCAATATATCGAAATCAAAGTTGCCGAAAACCAATCATGTGGTGATTTGTTTGAAAGCGCTTCCCGCGGGAGGGGGTCTTTTAAACAATTCGCCACGTTGTGGGTTTTCAACAGCACAAGATAAATTTTCAAAAAATTATAAATTTAATTATTTCGGAGCTCTAAGGGTTAAAAAAAAAAAAAAACAATTCTGAAATGCAGCTTAACGGTTTTCGCACTTAAGTTGAAGCAGAGACGATGTTTTGAGCCCAAAAAAAAAGTGAATGTTTATGGATGCAGAATATTGTAATGAATGACGACACTTCTGTTTCAGGCCAAAAAAAAAAAAAAAAAAGGCACTCTTGTGTACTCAATGTTATTATGTCTTCATACTTGAAGGAAGATAGTTGACATTTCTAGCCAGATTTTTTTGCCCTTAACATCTGAGACATTGAAATGGAGGCTGTAGATGCTTGGATAAGCTTGAGGAGGTGTGTTTCATTCGGGGGTCTCTCTTCTGTACTTCCAGTCCAGATCCCCCCCAGCTCCACATACGCCCCGCCGATGAAGAGGCCCATCGAGGAAGAGGACGGAGGCGACGATAAAAGCCCAAACAAGAAGAAAAAGAAGATACAGAAGAAATGTAAGCAAAAAAAAATGAAGCCTCACATTTACTTTGTGTAACTATAGGTCCAAACCCTGTTTAGAAAAACAGAAACTCTTACATTTTAGAAGCTGAAACCAGCCAAGGCTGGTGTGACTTTTTTGCTTGAAATATGAAATGATTAAATGGTTGTCAAAATAGTTGGCAGCTCATTTTTGTTTGATTAATCGTTACAGCTGTAAACCCTTAGGGCACTGAAATTGATTTTTAGAAAATATGAATGTAATTATCTTGTGCTGTTGAAAACCTATCATGCAGCAACTTGTTTTAAAGAGCTCCCGCACAATTCGCCGCACGACAGGTTTTTAAAAGCTTTGGATTTGATAGCTTACATCGTTGAGCAACAATAGCTGTGTTTAGCGCTCTATGGGTTAATGGTGTGACTGCAACCATCTAGGTCGGATGGCGCCAGCTATGGGTCCTCTATGGGTTTATTATCCCCCGCCACACGAAGTGGCCGGGGGATATTGATTTGACCTCCGTCCGTCCGTCCGTGCATCCATCCGTCCGTGCGTCCGGGATAAAGGGGAACAACTTTTCAAAAGAAATATTCGCGATAGGATAACCAAATTTGGTGTGTAGCTTAAGACCATAAAGACCTTGATCGAGTTCGAAAATGAGACACGCGTGATTATTTCTCCCGGAGTTATTGCCCTTGAATCACTTCTTTCAACTCTGTTCACGGTATATGTCAAGGGGAACTACTATTCACGGGAAATATTCCAGATAGGCTAACCAAATTTGGTGTGTAGCTTAAGACCATAAAGACCCTGATGGAGTTCGAAAATTAGAAGCACACTATTATTTTTCCCACAGTTATTGCCCTTGTGGCACTTCTGGGAGCCTCTGTTCATAGTATCTTTAAAGAAGACATTTTAGCGGGGGATGTTGTTGACCATGTCTACTTGTTGTTTGTTAACCCTCCCCCACCCTACAGCAGGGGATGAGAAGGCAGAACCGGCCCAGCCCATGAACGCCCTGATGCGACTGAACCAGCTGCGGCCCGGCCTGCAGTACCGCCTGGTCTCCCAGACCGGACCTGTGCACGTGCCCGTCTTCACCATGGCCGTGGACGTCGACGGCAAGAGCTTCGAGGCATCCGGTCCCTCGAAACGCACCGCCAAACTGCACGTGGCCGTCAAGGTGAGGCAAAGGACTTCAGTCGTGTGAAACGGGGCGAGGATCATTAAAATCTGACCCTTAAATTTGCATGTGATGCTGATTGGTCAGATTGGTTTCACACCTGACTCCCAGGTAATGGGAGGGTGGAAAACTTGCGGTTGATGGTTCTTGTGGAAAGTGTGAGCTGTACTTTTATTTGCAGTATAGATCTGTTAACCCTTTACTCCCTGATACCGCCTACAGTTGTGATAATTTAGGTCGCTGTGCAGGCTAGTCCCGACTACAGGCGTGATAAACACATCGCTTCTGCCGGCGAATCCCGACTACAGTCGTGGTATTTTTAGTAGCCACATTGTCTTCGGGCACCAGGGATCAGTGGCTGCTAGGGCAGCAGTCTAAGATAGCTACTAGGGAGTAAAGAGTTAAGGGACTCATCCTTGTCTGTTTTTAGCTCCGCTGTGACGATAGTCAGCAGTCAGCGGGGCTTTTCTAATGCCGAGTCGTCCGGCGCCTGTCTCCCTCTGTCTGTCCTGCGTCAAATTTTCACTTCAAATTTGAATATCTCAAAAACTGTCCGATAACTTTTTTTCCTAATTTGGTGAGAGCCTTCCTCATGATATTCTGATATTCCCTGTGAAAATTAGAAAATTCTACATCCCAGTTTTCAAGAAATTCAGCATTTTGGACTTAGAAAATCACTGTTTGTGCTCATTTTTTCAGTCTTTCATTAATATCTCAAGAACTATCTGATAACCTTTTGTCTAATTTGTTGTGAGCATTCCTTATGATGTTCTGATCTCCTGTGAAAATTAGAAAATTCTACCTCCCGGTTTTTGAGAAATTCAGTATTTTGGACTTAGAAAATCAGTGGTTCTGCTCATTTTTTTCAGCCTTTTGTTAATATCTCAAGAACTGTCTGATAACTTTTAGTCAGATTTGTTGTGAGCCTTCCTTATGATCTTCTGAATATCCCCTGCGAAAATTAGAAAATTTTACGTCCCAGTTTTTGAGAAATTTAGCATTTTGGACCTAGAAAATCAGTGTTTGTGCTCATTTTTAGCTCCGCTGTGACAATAGTCAGCAGTCAGTGGAGCTTTTCTAATGCTGCGGCGTCCATCCGGCATCCGTCCGTCCATCTGTCCGGCGTCAACGTTTCACTTCACATTTGAATATCTCAAAAACTGTCCGATAACTTTTTTCCTAATTTGGTGAGAGCCTTCCTCATGATATTCTGATATTCCCTGTGAAAATTAGAAAATTCTACATCCCAGTTTTCAAGAAATTCAACATTTTTGGATTTGGAAAATCAGTGTTTCTGCTCATTTTTCTAGTCTTGAATTAGTATCTCAAAAACTGTCATAACTTTTTGTCTAATTTGTTGTGAGCCTTCCTTATGATGTTCTGAATATTCCCACTTTGTTCCGGATCATTGTTCTGGATCATGTTGTTCCGGATCATTGTTCTGGATTAATTGTTCTGGACCATATTGTTCCGCATCATATTGTCCTATGACAGCGTTAGAAGGATTGTGACTGCTATATTTGTGATGTACTGGGGGAAAGGTATTTGTTGGTTGTTAGTATTGCTTGGTGGTAAGATGATTGAAATAAATGATTGCAATTTGCAGTGTGGTTATTTTTGTACTACATAAATTGAGACACCAAACTGGTGTCTGGTATCATATCATATTCTGATGACCAAATGTGTCATGTTAATATTGCAATAGTTTTCAAGGATTTCTGAAATTAAGTTATGACATGGACATTTCACTCATCCTCAGCGGAGCTCTCTAGGCCGACAAGCCTCTTGTTACTGTTTTGATTGGGCCTTTTCTGTCATTGGGGTTATTGTGCCCTTCTGCGTAAATTCACGTGTCAATGATTACCTTCTCGATGCCCATAGGTCCTGCAGGACATGGGCCTGCCCACGGGGGTGGAGGTGAAGACTGCAGAGCCTGTAAAAACTGAGGGGGAGGGGACTGAGGGTGCGGAGCCAAATAAGGAGGCTCCTCCCACTGCAGCCTCTGACGTGGCCGCGACGGACGCTGCCGCAGCTGCTAACCCAGCAGCCGCTGACAGCGCTGAGGTCAGTCTGCTGTTCCCTGTGCGTGTGTTCGTTCTTGAAATCACTACAAACATGCCTGTGTGTGTGTGTGTGTGTGTGTTCACAACGGCCCGAGCCCAAAATAAATACACGACGCTGCAAAAACGCACAACATGCATAGTTAGTTTTCTTGCAACACTATCGCTCAAAACGTGTAGCCGAAGCAGCCATCTTGACTACGGCCACCTCTCTCTTCATCTCTACCTCTCAGCGTCAGCAGGGACCGATCCTGACCAAACACGGCAAAAACCCGGTGATGGAGCTCAACGAGAAGCGCCGTGGCCTCAAGTACGAGCTCGTCTCGGAGACGGGCGGCAGCCACGACAAGCGCTTCGTTATGGAGGTGAGTCTGGAGCCACCAGCCGCGAGCCGGGCTTCGTTTTTTCAGCGCTCTCTCTTCCCTGGGCTTCCAGAGGCACGTTTCGAGAGACTGTTTTAACGAGACTCCCCCCTTTACCCCCTCAGGTGGAGATCGACGGGCAGAAGTTCCAGGGCACAGGCTCCAATAAGAAGGTGGCAAAGGCCCACGCTGCTCTGGCCGCCCTGGAGAAGCTCTTTCCGGAAGGTTCTATGCCCGAAGCCAGCAAGAAGAAATTCCCTCCGATGGTAACTCCCATCTGCCCCCATTTCCTGTCAGTCATCCTGTTGCTGTAGTTACTCTATAGTCTATAGCTTTGTCTCCCTCCAATGATAATCCCGTCAGTCTTTGCGCCGCTTTTAACTGTCAGTCATCCTGTTGCTATGGTTACTCTATTGTCTTTAGCTTTGTCTCCCTCAAGTGGTACCCCCCCTCTGACTCGGGGTCCCTATTGACTGTCAGTCATCCTGTTGCTATAGCTACACTATTCTTCTGTCCATGGCTTGGTTTGTCTTCATTACGGTACCTCGACTCCGTCCTTGAGCCTCTATTCATTATCAATCATCATGTTGCTGTGGTTTCTGCGTTCATCGGTCTACTGCAGTCGTCTCCAACCCTGTTCCTGGCGATCTACCATCCCATAGGTCACCACTCCAGCCCTAACAAAGCCCAGCTCACAAAATAGAGATCCCACTCAGCTGTTTGGTCAAGAGTGCTAGATTAAAGTTCCAGTGAGATGCTGCAGGATGGTAGATCTCCAGAAACGAGAGTTAGATTATTGCTTCGAGTGTCACATTGAATACAAACTAGATTGTATTTCCTAATGCCATCATCTGTTCCTGACAGCGCCACCCTGGATTCGGGATGGGAGTCGGGGGAGATGCATCAGCCAATCCCAGGGGCAGAGGGAGAGGTGGGCGTGGCAGGGGGCGTGGTAGAGGTTTCAACAATGGTGGTGGCTACAATCAAGGTAGGTAGAGTGCATTATTCCTTTGATGTTTCTGATCCAAAGACGACCTTACTAGATTTTTAAATGTATTTGATGGCTCAGTCATTGAGGTGCAGTTTAGCTTCCAAGGTGAATTAACCCCATAAACCCCAACAGTGTCACCATTTTTATCACCCCCCCCCAGCATATAGTGTGGGGGGATATAGTCATGGGTGAGGTTGTCTATCTGTCCGTCCGCCTGTCTTTTGCTAATCCGAAGTTGATGACTTGGGGCCGGAGGAATACGCCATCCTTTGATGGCTCTTGTCTTACTATTGAAGTGCAGCCAGTTCTCAGTTTACTTAAGGGCTCGACCATCTAGCACCATATCGGGTCTGGTCTTGAAAACCACCTAAGTTCCTGTTTCCAGTAAATTGCCCCTCTGAGCCACTCCACAATGTGACTGCATGGTATTTTGAAGAGGAGGGGAGGGGGGAAACAACCAGATGCCCATGCGAAATACTGCCTTTACCGTTTTACATTTATGACCCCTTGTTGTTCTAGCAAGATGCAACCCTTCCGTATACCCGGGGTCAAATTTGACTTGCCGTTTGAGGGCCAAAACGACATTCTTAATGACTGCTGTAGCATTCATTTTTATCATTTTCTGAAGCAACAAAAAATATTTTAAAACATGTTGTTTTGGTCGTCCAAGATATCTGTGTGTATAAAGGAAGTGGTATATGCAATGTTTAAACGGGAACATTCTTCTAATTTCTTGTTTGTGAATATTATGTGCATGATGTGTTTTGAGCGGTGCAGTTTAGGGCCTGTTTTTTTTTTCTTCCACAGGTGGTTATGGCAGCTACGGATACGGAAATAACGGAAACACTGGATACAGTAAGTTTTAGTCTTCGTCTTCTCTTGCCTCGTGCTGCACATTTATCGAGCCATTTCTGTACGACGTCTGTCTGAGTGCGCTCATGACTACATTACTGTGCTGTACTCAGCTGTAATTTTTAAAACATTTCAGTACAGGTGACAATGTTATGACCTTTAGGCCCAATGGTCGTGAAAATTCTGAAAACGGTTTGCAGTATCTGCATTTGCTGCAGCTAACGATTAATTTCATTATAGATTAATTTGCTGATTATCCTCACGATAAATCGATTAATCATTTGTTCTATAAAATGTCTAATTGTGAAAACTGCCCATAATTTCCCAAAGTGACGTCTTCAAATTCCTTCTTTTAGAGCTGGAGCCAGCAAATGTTTGAGATTTTTGCTTGGAAAAAGGATAACCGATTAATCGATTTATCAAAATGTTTGTCATTTGATTTTTGTTTACTTGATTGATTAATCAGCTCAGCTCCAACCATGTCAGTTTTCACTGCATGCTGGGTAAATGCAGTCGTGCTCCAGATTATATTTGTCTTCTGGTGGCATCTGACGGGAACTTTCTCAAGGAGTGGCACAATCACAAAACTATGCGAACACGTGAAACTGCTATTTACTCCGGAATTATTCAGTTCTTCCTGGTTCTATCCTTTATATTTCTCTGCTTTAGGCCTCTAGGCTCGCTCACTTTCGTCTTCAAAACCACAAATTGAAAAGCCTCTTCCCTTCCAAAGGCTCTCCCCTTCCCATTTTTTCCTGAGGGGGAAAAAAATCTTGAGGGTGACCGGAGCAGAGAAATCTTAAAAGAAAAAACTGAATTTAAAAAAATTAAATTTGATATTTGGCAAATTTTCGACGGAAAGAAAGTCTAATTTCTCCTTCCCTTTTCTCTGCTCTGTCTCGCTCTCTAGGTGACTTTCTCTCTGACTCCTATGGCTGCCACGAATTTGCGTCATAGAACGCCCCCAAAATTTGGATTTTTAAAGGAAAGGCCTTTTAGACTACCTGCCCCGCCCCATAACCCCCCCCCAACACTGAACTCTGAATCTGGACTGCAGAAAAATACAAGCTGTTGGAAGCACTAACACAGGAAAACCATCTGAAAGGACTGTAGCGGGATGAAGCCTTTGGGTATTAGTTTAAAGACGTGTCTATTCTGTTCTTTTTTTTTTTTTTTTTTTTTAAATCGAGTACATGTATGTGGATTGAGTGTTCATGGACGTTTTCGCCAAATTGAATCTCCGTCGTAAATGTGAGCAGTTACGGCTGTAAGAAGAAACTCGAGAGGCAAGCAGACGTGAGACATTTTGGAACTTTACGGCAACTGTCAAGCAGCCTTTTTTGCCTATATTTCTTGCTGTGGAATCTTGAGTTGTTTCTTCACTTGTTAAACGAGAGTGTCGTTAACGTAAACCAACATCGCTCTCTTATTGTATCCAAGCGGTCGCTAGCCAGTGACTGACGAGCGTTTTCTTTGGTTTCAGAATAAGTTGATAACAGCTCTACAGAGCAAATGACCTTATGCAGCCTGGCCAACTTTGCGCACTTCCACATCTAATTTTTTAGTTAATTTCCGGTTCGACAGAAAGCCGGTTAAAACATGGGCAGAGGCGATGCGGTTAGTGGCTAGCTTGCTAAGAAAAATTAGCAGAGGGAAAAATGTCAAGACAACCTTTACCACCAGACTCTATACTCCCTGTAATATTTTGTTTTTTAGAATCGGCATTAATTCTATTAACCCTTTAAGGCCTAATGCAAAAATCCCAGCAGAGAATCATGCTGCCATGTTTACCATAGTAACCTGTATTTGGGCTGAAGCACAGCTTCTCAGCTTTCAGGAACAGTTGGAATTTTTTTTTCTATTGCGCAAAACTTACAGTAATTACGGTACTTTCAAAATTACGCGCATATCTGTGTCGGCAACGACATGTTTTTAAAATGCGCACATGCTGTCCCGGTTTAAATGGGTTAAGCTGGTGGCAAAAGATGACTCTGCCTTTTGTTAATCGCCACGACCACTGCAACGAAGTTTAAAAAATAGCCAAGAGCCTGACGTCCATGATTCTGTGCTGCATAAGGTCAAAAAATTAAATGTGAAATCTGAATTTCTTTCAATCCCTTAGCCAAGTTTCTCATTTTTAAAGTTGTTTTTTTTTTTTTTTTAGTGCACTGCTGGGTTATTTCTGTTTATTATTGAAACTGCATTCTTTTTGTATTGGTTGCATTTTTTTCTGAAAAGTGTTCATGGTCTGTGTGGGGAATGAGTTGAAATAAGAGGGATGTGGAGTGGGAGGGACCAAGAATGTATTATGAACCATTTTTTGTTTCTTGTTTGTTTTAAATAAAACACTGATTGTGAATTCTGGAATGAGTGTTGCCTGTAAGCCTTCTCACTCATTGGTTGATGCACGTGATCATTGTGGGGTTTTGATTGTTCAAAGGGGGAATACGATTGTCCGAATACCTTGGGATAGCGATTAAGTTTGAATGTCGTGTATCAGTTCCAGTCTCGCATGATCCTTGGAAGTTCTCGCTTGCTAGTTCAGAAGTCATAATTGCGACACGGCAATCGTTCAAGTTCTCGATGCTGGAAATGAACAAGAATTGGCAGGAAGCTCAAAGGAGCGCAGGTTTTCTGGCTAGCAAATTCAAAAAATTTTAAATGCTAATGTACTGGACAACTGGTATTACAGCCGCCAGCACTATTTCAGTATAGGTAGTGGTGAGAGTTGTCACTTCCTGCCATTGTGACGATGTCATTCTTCTGGTCTTGCAGCTTTGACTCAGCTGTCGTAAAAAATGTGGCATCCTCCAGTTGGTTACGGTATTGTTGGGTCATTCGTGTGCACACAGCTTGTGCTGTTGGAAATGTTATATGTACATGCAGGCGGCATGAGATGATTTTTTGTGCCATTTCCCCTGCTTAGCTGCCATTTTGTTGTCTGCCCTCCCACCCAGATAACTACTACAGTAGCGACGGTGCTAACGGTGGAGGAGGGGCACCTGGGGTGGGTTCTGCGCCCCCCCTCCCCAGTGCGGTGGGCGGGGCCACAGGGGGGCCCGGTAGCTATGGCTCCTACTACCAGAACGACTACTCCGCCGCCCCCCCCCCCGGCACCAAACCCCCGGGAAAGAAGCCGGCGCCGTACCTGGGGGGCAAACCCTCCTACGCTGTCGGGGCAGCTGGCGGACCCCCTCCGAACTACCAGGCCACGCCCCCACCGCCACCTCCAGGGCAGGCGCCTTACAACCAGTTCGGCCCACCCAAGAAGAACTTCAACAACAACCAGAGCGCCGGGGGCTACGCCAGCTACAGCACTGCCTATCCGGGTCAGGTGACCGGGGCCGCGCCCGACCAGAGCTACGGCTATGAAGGTGAGGGTCTGTTTACGCAGGTGGTGGTGGTGGTGGTGCGGCCGATGGAAGCGTCATGGTCGCCCACTGAGGAGCGTTCATGCACCATGGAGCACAACTTATACTAGTGCGGAACAGTCGAGGCTTGTTTGGAATTCTGCTAAATATGCTAAACATTATTTAAAACAAGTGGTGCCAGGCACAACAAACCCCGCCCCTCGCACAAACTTTCACCTACTTGTACGAAATTCAATAGGGATCTATTCTGGGTCAGTGGCAATCCCTATACCGAATTTGGGGTGAATCTGGCTATTAGTTTTGCCACTAGAGTGTTAACAAACAAACAAACGCAGAAACAAAACAAAGCGAAAACAATACCTCTTCCCTCACCCTTCGGATGGGGCGGTGTAATGAAAATCATGATGAAAAGCTGACCTAGCTTTGTTTTGGTTTTAATTGCCCTAGATAATGAACCAAAATCTATTGAAAATGACTTGTTTTAGCTGAAGGTTTGGCACCTGGCTATGACGTTTTCCTGAATCACATGAACCTCGTGTTGTCGGAAAGAGGTTTTCTTTTTAATGAGAGCTGAGCCAAATGGTCTTCCAAAGAGCTCCAGAAATCCTTCATATTAAATCTTTGATTTTAAATATATTTAATCAGTTATATTAATGATTCAATTTATTAATTGAAATGACTGTTTTCTGGCCATGATTGTAATTATATGTGCCTGATTACTGAATTTGTTCCTGCTGTAGTATCCCACAAGAGGACTGAGACAAACTTGATTATGATAATCATCCTTCCTGGCTGTTCTACATTTATTTTACATGGCTATTTTTATTTATATCTCCGAAATACAAGTTTCGGGGATATCATGGTTTCGCCCCACCCGCCGCCACATCCGAAGATTTTAGCTGTTAGCGCGATAACTCACAAAATACTTTACATTGGCTTCTCATTTTTAGCATATGGGTAGATATGGTAGAGAGGATGAACTGATTATATTTTGGGCTCTAGGTTTTCCGCCAGGTGGCGCTATATATTGAAAAAAAAATCAGTTTTTTAACCATATCTCTGGAACAATTCCTTACACAGACCTCAAATTTTCCTCATATTGTAGGTCTAGTAAAGGGGAATCTAGTAAAGGGGGCTTCGAGGATTGGAGAATTTCGGGGATATGCCTTGTCGGCCGCCGACAGCGTAGGCCTAGTTTCTCTATGCAGATGACTGATTAAAAAAGCTCACAGTAGCTCTAATGGAATGGAAAGTAATTTTAAAGCAGTGTGAAACACAGACTAAATAAACTTGCCAAAGGCTGACAGCTGCCTTCTGATGAGTGATGATTTTTTGAGTGATTTATTAGAAGATGAAACTAGTCATCCTACCGTTCTCAACTCATTAACCCCTCTGGGCCTGAGTAATGATCAGTGTTACTGTACATTGTTGGCTGTGTGGCTGATTTTGTCGTCCTTATGTGTTACAGGGTACAGCACCCAGCCAGCCTACAACGCACAAGGTGGCGCCAACTACGGGGGTAACCCTGGTGCCTACACGGCCCCTCCAGGAGCCGGGAGGGGAGACCCCAACATGACCTACCAGTACAGATAGACTGGGCCCCTCTCCTCCATTCACATGACCCCTAAACTCCAGTGTGCACCCCTCTTGAGACTGCCCCAAAACAGTCAAACTCCACCCCCCTCTGTGCACTGGCTCCTCCCTCTCCCACTCATCTCTCAACACAAGGGAACAAACCGAAAATGTGGACAAAAGGGGGGAGGTGGGTGGGAGGGGCTGGGATTTCCCCTGAAGACCTTATTCAGGGCAGCCATTTTGTCGTCTCTTGTGTAAACTCCTGCCCCATGCCTTTTTATTGGCTGTTCAGCCAAAATTTGACCACTGTAAATGGGCCACTGTAACTGGTATCTCAATGTTTTGATGGTGCCGAGAGGAGATATGGCATATGTTTAATGCAGGGGTTTGGTCCGTAAAAGAGCCGAGGGGCTGCAGGTTTTCAGCTAATCAAGTGGCGCAGGCTGGGGTCAGCTGATTAAATTGGTTGTTTCAGATGTGCTTCTGCTCGGTTGGATTGAAAACCTGTAGCCCCTCGGCCCTTTTACAGACCAGTTTAGCACCCCTGGTTTAATGCGTCTGGGGAGAAGTTGCCCCACTGAATTGGACAGCGCAGTTTGTGATAATTTTTATCAACATTACCCCTCTAACCCCTGCTGCCCACATTCAATGACCTCAATGCTTATTTTTTTTTTTTTTTTTTTTTTCATTTCTGTAGTTAAGCTTATTTCGTAACTGCCTGGAGTTCTCTGATTCGCTGTATTGAATTTCTAGTGTGCAAATGGCTTTATTTTGTGACCAGAATCATTTTGGTCTGTTACTGCAGTTACTATAAGTCCTTTTATTTTTATGCTTGTAAACTAAACTTTTTTTTTTTTTTTTTTTTCCCCTGTGAATTGCCACAGTCCTCTTTGATTTGACTTGTCGGCTAGTTACTGTGGAATGTACCTCACTATTGATTGAAACTGTACCGCACCTGGACTGAATTTTTAGTTGCTGTGTCGTGGGGTTCGGGAGAATGTGGTGGTCTTTTGCGAGATTATTCCTTCGATATAGTATCCAACATGCTTATGATTTATACTAATACATTTTTATTTTTGAGGAAAATGCTTTTGAATTTGTCCATTTTTGTTGCAGCATGTCATTTTTTTTGTCTTTCTTACGCACGCACACGCATATGTGGCAAAATAAGATCTTCGTGCCTTAAGCCATAGGATGCCAGACATTTATACTGAGGTTAGAAAGCGGACTATACCTTCGCCACATGAAGGAGTTATATTGTAAAAATGTGCTAAGGAGTTATGGGTGTGTGTCTGTCTGCGTTATTGCGCATAGACAGGTGTGTGCTTCTGAAAAGTTTGTCTGAAAGGATAATTGGGGATCTTTGATTTTCAGTCAGTTATTTCCGCCTGCCAAAACGAAAGTGCAGTACGACAAATGCCAACAAGGAGCAACTAGGGTTCCTGTTTCGCAAAGCGAGTTTTGAGTAGATACTAGAGCAGTGGTTCCCAAACTCGGTCCTGGGGCCTCCCTGTGTATGCTGGTCTTTGCTCCACCCTGGTTTGCAATCATAGGATTTTAACAAGCTGTTAATTTGTCTTAATTAGGTGCATTTTTGTTCAGAGCAGCAATTTATCCTCTCTTGACAAACAGTATTTTGACAGATAAGCATACAAACAGTGAGGAATAAATTCCGCATCCACATTTCAACATATGAGTAACAACTGCATAAAAAGAGGGGAAAAAATCAATGGGTTCCTAATTGGTGAAACTGTGGGCACATGGTTGCAAAAACTAACAGTTTACTAAACAAGCAAATGACAGTCAAACCTGTTTTATGTTAGGTTTTTGTGATTGAGTGCAAGCAAATTATTTTGAAAGAACTCATCACCTGTCTTCTGCAACCTAATTTGGAGGTTACTGATTTTCTCAGTACCTGATTTGATTTTTTTTAAAAATGTTATTACCTGAAATTGCTTGCTACACAGGGGGAAAAAAAAAAAAAAAATTATATGCAAGGGTGTTTTATTCGGTCTTTTATTCTTCATGGCACAAATGGATATTTCTATTAAAATTTGGCTTGGAACAGCAAATAACATGAACGCAAAATGCACCCAATTTGGACAAATTAACAGCTTGTTGAAGTCCTATGATGGCAAATATGGTTGGGACAAAAACCAGCACACACAGGGAGGCCCCAGGACAGAGTTTGGGAATGCCTGAATTAGAGTAAAGCCTTGAAACCTCTGGAGCATGGACTGATGTAAAAAGACAGTTCCCAGTTTTGCCTTGAAGCTACCTAGCTAAATCTGCTATTCAGCTTTGTGAAATGAACCCCAGCGCCTACTTCTGCTGCAAGGTGTTGGAAGTTGGAGCGTGGGTGAGTGTGAACATATGAGAGGGAAATGGCAGTCACTAAAATCAGTCCCGAGTCAACCGCATGCACTTCCTCCCTGTGTGGCTTGGCTCATGTGGAGATCCCTGACATCATCATTATTTTCCCCCAAGCAAGAAGATCCCCTTTAGTACTAAATGTGAGTAATGAGAACTTGATTTCTCTGCTGCTCCCTGGTGGTGGGGAGGGCACACAGCTGGTGAATTAAGTTAACTTCAGTCCCATCCAGTTTCACTTTTGAGAAACTTCACTTTTTCATGGGCCACTCCTACAGCTAGTATGCACTAGGTGGTCATAAGCAGAAGCTGTTGAAAGACGACTCTGCAACAAAGAGATTATTCTGTGTAAAATGGCTTGTAGGATATAAACTTGAGGTAGCAACTTGGTGCTTTCAAGCACTTGCTAGATTGTGCAAGACTAAACTGTGCTGTATCTCAGGGTGCTCTGGTTTAGTTCCTTGTCTTGAGGGGCAGTTGAACCTGAGACGATTTAGGTGATAGACCCAGTTTCTGTATTCTTAACTCCCGATCTTGTATTAAATGAAAGGGTCCTTCCTTTTGTTTGGAAAACACCAAACCAGCCACTGAGATTCGCTTCTCAAGAACTTTTAAGCATCCTGTTTCGTTAGGGGGCTGCATTAGAGATACCATGTACTAATGCCTGGAAATTGAAATGTGGGGATTTTCTGAGTAAATGAGTCAACTAGTTGTTCACCTTCAGTTTTCCATAAATTTGAGAATTTGCTCTCAATAAGACTTGACGTCTCTGACGCCATGTCAAATCCAACATTGACAGAAATTTCAGTGTTTTCGTTTCATATTTTCTGAGGAGGCTACTATATGATGAGTCAAGAGGCAGAATGTTTAGCTTCACGAATGTAAACTAATAAATGAACCAAGCTCACATTTTGGTGCATCGCTACCAATTTGAATTTATGTATGATACGAAATGTACTCAGAACATCTCATGGAAGCAATGTCTGGAGTGATTTAAAGTGAAAAAATGAGGTTGGAATCGATATTCGTCTTTAATTGGCTGGCCATTTCTTACAGTAATTAGTGGCTATTTTGATAATTTACATAAAGGTAAACGGCCAGCGCTTACATTTTAATTTAGGAGATTTTCAGAAATTATGCCGCTGTTGACAACTTGAGGACTTTAACGTCAACGTCAAACTTTTCGTCACTTCCGCTCATCAGTCTCGGGCGGAAGTCATCTGTAGAAGGTAGTACATATTGAGGTAGTACAGGCAGGCAGCGAGAGAAGCATGGCAGACACCGGGATTTTAGAGTCGCTTCTCCGCCGTGTCGAAAAAGTGGACGGAGGGATTGACAGCCAGGATGTCGCCATTAATCTCAACGTGGACCACCAAATTATCGTCGGGGCCGTGAAGAGCCTGCAGGCTTTGGGCGATGTATGCTTATTTGCCATATGGGGATAGCCGGCTAGCTGCTGGGCTAACTAGCATATCTGGACTAGCCTGTATGTTCATTCAAAGGGACATGTAGGTGATGCAATAGGAGTGCAACGGAATAACTTGCTAAAACCTTCAAGACCATCCAACATTTCAGCAATTTTGTTTTAATGGTTGTTTAATTGTCAAAAAATATTGAATTGTGTTATATTGTCAAGGCTAGCTAGTCACCGATTCGGCCAAATGGTGAACGTAAATTATCTGCTGTAAAATAGCTGAGGAATAGCGAACCATTACTCATGTAAGATTAGGCTGCTAGTTCTTTCCTAACAATTAATTAATTTCGTGGCTAGTTAGTATATTCCGATCACTTGCAATGAAATTGCCCTATAACATGTGCATACCGAGGACATCATTTGATGAACAACTAAAATGCTCTTACTGGTGAAAAGCAAGTTGCACGAAATGTGACCGAGATCCCTCGCCGCTGCGCAGGTGATAGCTGCGGAACAGCGCTCCTCCAAGCACTGGGAGCTGACGGCGGAGGGAGCCGAAATAGCCGAAAAGGGCAGCCACGAAGCGCAGGTCTTCAACGCCATACCGGCGGAGGGGTTGCCGCAGAACCAGCTGATGGTGAGAATACGTTCCGTTCTGGAACCGGGGTGGGGGGAGGTCCTATTTCCCTGCGCATTGCTTCAGATTCTTAAAATTGTTTACTGAAGTACCGTCCTCTACTCCAGCTTCATGTGCTGGCACGCATTACCTTTTCCTTGAGTGGGTATGTCGCATCTATTAAGTAAGGTGTACTTAATAGAAACACATGGGGTGATTTGTATTGTGTATTTGACCCATCCTAGTTGCTAAAGAGCAGTGGACAGCCACAGTGCAGCGCCCAAGGTTCTAAAGCCAGATTATCGGTCAGTGGCACTGGTGGTTGTGCTCCTACATGGACTATGTCTTTTAGGATGCGGGACATTGAAGTATCGAGAGCAAATCCACACAAACCGCACGCAGAGCGATGCGAGCCGACCGGGATTGGCGCTCAGAACCTTTCTATTGTGAGGCAACGGTGTTAACTCGTGCGCCGACATGCCACCCAATAATGGGATGAAGGACTGTCTTGCTCTCATACTGGCTCTCTGACAGTTTGATTATTTTTGCAGTGTAGGTAAACATTAGTGCTGCTGTACAACCTTGATGGGGTTGTTGCTGTCATTCCCATGTTGTTCTTTAGATTACAGTGTGTAGCCATGCTGGTTTTGAAACCCTAAACATCTGTTTATACTGGTGTTTAGGGTTTGAAGCAGAGCTTCTGAATCCTGGATATCTGCTGCTGGTTCTAACTTCAAGCCTTATTTAGCCCACCTTACTTTTCTGATTATAGCACAATGCAGTTTGTTGGGGCTGGAGTGAAAATCGGCCAGGACTGTAGATCTCTCGGGACTAGAATGGACAGCACTGGTCTGAGTTAGTTGTCATATGGCTGACCGGTTTAAGGCTTGAGTTTGTTGGATCCAGACTCGGGTTAATGTTCTGTTTGTTCGTATTCCTGACAGGGCATTTATCTCAGTCTCAGGAGGTCGTTGGTTCCGGTCCTGCTGTAGCTGCCATGTGCACCTGTTGGGCCCTTGAGTAAGGCCCTTAGCACCACCTGACTCCAGCTTGGGGGTTGGTCGTCTGACTGGTGCCCCTGCTTAGTCTTATCAGCTGTAAGCTGCCGTGGATACAAGCGTCTGCTTGATGACTGGATTGTAATGTCTCTCTGCTGTGTGTAGAAACTCCCCTCTGGGAAGGTGGGCTTCAGTAAGGCCATGTCCAACAAGTGGATTCGTGTGGATAAAGGACACGAGGGAGGTCCACGAGTCTTCAGAATGGTGAGTGTGTGTGTGTGTGGGGGGGGGGGCTTGCTAGTGTTTACATCTGTATTTACTGCAGTTGAAGGTCTTTGCGTCTGGTTTTTTTGTGGTTCCTTTTTCCTTCTGAATGAATTTTATGTGTATGTCAGTCTTAATCTGATGCAGTCACAGGTCATGGGAGCTCCATGCTTTGCTAATGTTTATTTCTGATTTTGCCTGTGTGTTTGTGTGTGTGTGTAACAGGTGGAGAGTATACAGGACTCTGTGCAGGAGAAGCTGCAGCTAGTGAAAGGGGGCGGGGCCTCTCAGCTGGAGGAGAAGGAAAAAAATGAGCTGAAGAAACGCAAGCTGCTGACTGAAGTGTAAGCCCCGCCCTCTGCCCCACCCCTGAGGATTCTCACTATAAGACCTTATCCTCAGAGGGCTGGTGCAGGCGCAGGCCTTCATGCTAACCAAGTAGATTCACATTTGATTGTACTGATTGAGGTCTTTAACAAAGACTTGTGGGATTTATCAGTGGAATCTGGCGTTTAACTGTATGGTTGGTCTGAAAGTATTCGCCCACACTGACTGTTTTTGGGCAACATTAATACCTTAACTAAAGCAAGTTATACTGCTAGCTTTACATGAGTGGTCTTCATGTTCATCCTGGAAAAAAGCTCAGGTTGAAAATGGAGCCGGGGTCGCACTTGTCATGTTGGTCCTTCATGAAATGAATCTAGGACATTTCAAGAAATCAATCTTGCCTCTTGAATCCAGGATTCCCCTATAGTTTGGACCTGAAAGCCAGCCTTCCCTTAAATATTTTGAAACTAGCTATACCCGCGCTCCGTCCGTGGTTGATTGTGACCAATAATCCTAACGAATAGTGACGTCACCCGTCGTCATGCTAAAGAAAGGTAAAAATGGATAAAATGGCCCAAATTTAAGTAACTGGGCAAGTTGGACATGGCGGAAGACAGCAGCAGGCTCGTCTGGAAAGCATATGTCAGCGGGCGCGGGGATCCTTTTGGTGGTTTGGTAGGAGATACATCGCAAAGGCCAGGCAAACTGAGAATTAATATACTGATGGACTTAAAAAACTTATAAGTCTGACTAGACAGAAATCGTATAGTTGGGTTAGGGGAACTTTAATTAGATGATTACATAATTGATATGCAGTTGTCTTTGAGTAAGGAGACAAAACATGCGTGAGCTCATGACCTTGCTTGTGTCTGTGGAGCAGGATTCGAGGAATTAGTGATGTAACCTCGTCCGGCTTCACTGATCACAACTGCAATGCTGTCAAATGCCTTAAAACAATCCTTGAGGTCATTAAGGCCAGAACCCTAGAGCATTTGTTCAAAGACACTACGTGCGCCATGCCTTGCCTTTCCAGACGCCAACGTGATCAAGCCATTGGGCTGTGGATGGCTGGAACATCCCAAAATCGCATCTCCCAGCATTTTGGGGTAAGCCTACCAACAATCTCTAACCTTGTGGCTCGTTACCAGGAGACTGGAAGCACCAATGATCGACCTCGGCCTGGTCAGCCTCAAGTCACGACCCCAGCCCAGGACAATCAGATCCGCCTCGTTCACCTGAGAGATTGGTTTCGAACCTGCACCAGGACGGCTCAGGAGACCCTAGGAATCCACAGACCAAGGATCAGCAGAAGAACAGTGAGTCGCCGACTTGCAGAGCGAGGGATCAGAGCCCACAGGGCATGTGTTGGAATGCAGCTCGATGCACGGCACAGGGCTACCAGGCTTCGCTGGGCTGAAGAATATGGTCATAGACGAGTCCCCAACCGATTCTGGAGGAACATTGTCTTCAGTGATGATTTTGTCTGTACCGACATGATGGAAGACAGAGGGTCTACAGACGACGTGGTGAGAGATACGTGGCCCCCTGCATTTCTGAGACAGATCGCTTTGGAGGAGGCTCGGTGATAGTCTGGGGTGCCTTTCGGTGCGGCTGGAGGTCCGACCTGGTCATAATCAATGGAAATCTTAATGCAGCCCGCTACTGTGACCTTGTCATCAGACCGCACGTCATGCCTTACATCACAGACCACCCTCAGGTCACGTTCATGCAAGACAACGCACAACCTCACTCAGCACGTGACCCAGCAGCTCCTGACCCAGAATGGTGTGCGAGTCATGGAATGGCCACCCTTCAGCCCTGACATGAACTGCATCGAGTATGTGTGGGACCAGTTGGATCGGCGGGTTCGGCAACACACTCCAGTGCCCAGGACGAGGGCGGAGCTCCAAGAAGCCCTTCTCCAGGAGTGGCAGGCCATTCCCCAGCAACAGCTCAACAGAATGGTGCTGTCCATGCCAAGACAAGTGATGGCTTTGTTGCAAGCACGTGGTGGTCACACTCGGTACTGAGAACGGAGTTGATTTTTGTTGTTGATTTTGTTGTTAAACTTGTCATTGATTCTTTTGTCGTTCTTTTTTTGTTGATGTTATCTGACATTTTGTCGAAGTAGTTGTTTGGGTAAAGTTATTAAATGGTTACAAATTTGAATCCGAATTTGGCTACAATTCTGGTTATAAGTTTTTAAAGTCCATCAGTGAATATAGATGTTCCCTTGAATCTTTGGGCAAGTTAATCATCAGTGATTGCAGTGTTGGTGTGTACCATTAGATGGCAGCCTGGCAGAAGATTTCCTTCAATTGGTGGTGTAGCTGCTGCAGCATAGCATCTAATTTGTGCAAGCTGGCGAAGAAGTTCGGCAGGTGGACACACGTGCTCATGCCTAGCTGGTATTTTTACCTCCATGGTAGACGGGTGGATCCCCTGCCATTTGATGTTCAATTCAATCTACCTGCTCCACACTTTCGAAAAAAGTTTGAGCCACGAAACTCGTTGATTAAAGACCTGTGTGCAAGATTTAGGGGGATATATTGGCAGAAATTTAATATGATATTTCTAAGTGTGTTTTCATTAGTGTATAATTACCTGAAAATAAGAATTGTTGCATTTTCTTCACCTTAGGATGAGATGTTTATATCTAGAGGGGCGGGTCCTCTTTCATGGTGGTCGCCATTTTGCACCGCTATGTTTCTACTGTTGCCCAGAACAGACGAAACGAGCACTGGCTTGCACTTCGTGCGTTTTTCTTGCGTTTCGTGGCCACCGTAGGTTTTCTTGTATGCTCGGAAAGGGAGGGTGAGGTGAGCGGTTATCAGTTACTTGCAATCTGCAATCTTACCGCTAGATGGCAATAAATCTTACACACTGGTCCTTTAAGTCTTTGAAATCAAAAGGCTCTGTTCGGTCCTGCAGGCATTTAGTGGCTTGCAGTTTCTCATCAGGAGAAATTAACTATGATTTTGCTTTTTTGGATCTGTAATCCAGCTCATGGCATTTGAAAAGAATAAACGGTAGGTTTATGTTGAGTCAGTCATTAATTTGTGGGTATTTTGCATCTGTATTATGTGAATCATGTGGGTATCGCAGCCCTCCATGTTGTGTGACTTTACTTAGTGTTGACAAATACAATATCTAAACATTGAGTTTATTAAAATTATTCCATATTGAAAATATTGTGTTATTATTCAGTAAAAAAAAAATGCCAGAAATGCATTTAACTGCTGTGTTTTGTGTGTTACAGGACGGTGAAGTCGTACTGGATCACCAAAGGCGAGTCTTTCAGCACCACCATATCGAAGCAGGAGACTGATTTAACATCGGAGATGATAAGCAGGTGTGTTGGTGCTGATCCGAAACCAGAACTCTCTCCCACACGGGCTCTTTATCTCCAGGACCAGACACCGCTGTCCCAGTGCGAGTGTCTCTGCTACCCGTCACCCTCGTCTGATCTTACTCTCTTCTCTGTGCACCTCCCCCCTCTTTCTCTCTCTCCCCCTCTCTCTCGCTGTCTCTCTCTTTGTCTCTCTCTCTCCCTCTCTCTCTTGCTGTCTATCTCTTTTTCTCTCTCGCTGTCTCTTTCTTTACCTCTCTCTCTCCCTCTCTCTCTCGCTGTCTCTCTTTATCTCTCTCTCCCTCTCTGTCTCTCTTTTATCTCTCTCCCTCTCTGTCTTTCTCTGTGTGTGTCTCTCTCTCCCCCTCTCTCTCTCGCTGTCTCTCTCTTTATCTCTCTCCCTCTCTGTCTCTCACCCTCTCCCTCTCTCTCTCTCTCTCACACTCTCTCTCTCTCTCTCTCTCTCTCTCTCTCTCTCTCAGTGGGAGCTGGAAGGACAGGAAGTTTAAGCCGTATAACTTTGAGGCGATGGGCGTGGCTCTTGACTGTGGTCACCTGCACCCCCTGATGAAGGTGCGAACGCAGTTCAGGCAGATCTTCCTGGAGATGGGGTGAGTGTCCGCGAGCACGCGCGCGCATGTGTGTGTGTGTGTGTGTGTGTGTGTGTGTGTGTGAGAGAGAGAGAGGGTGTGTGTAACCCCTGTACCTCTCCCTTCTGCAGGTTCACAGAGATGCCCACCAATAACTTCATTGAGAGCTCCTTCTGGAACTTTGACTCCCTGTTCCAGCCTCAACAACATCCTGCCAGGGATCAGCACGACACCTTCTTCATTTCCGGTGTGTGTGTGTGTGTGCGTGTGTGTATATGTGCTACCCCAGTTCCAGAAAAGTTGGGATGCTGTGTAAAATGTAAATAAAAACAGAATGCAACGATTTGCAAATATCATAAACCCACATTTTATCCACAATAGAACATGGACAACATATCAGATGTTGAAAGTGAGACATTTTACCATTTCATGAAAAATATTAGATCATTTGTAATTTGATGGCAGCAACATATCTCAAAGTTGGGACAGGGGCAAAAAAAGGCTGGAAAAGTAAGTGGTACTAATGAAAAGCAGCTGGAGGAGCATTTTGCAACTAATTAGGTTAATTGGCAACAGATCAGTAACATGACTGGGTATTAAAAAGGGCATTTTAGAGAGCCCTCTGACTGAAAAACAGTCAGTGTGAGGGTGTTATGTTGATTCTTCTTCTGTGGTACCTACAGATCCTGCACTAGCGCACAAGTTTCCTCAGGAGTATCTGGAGAGGGTGAAGAAGGTGCACTCGGAGGGAGGCTACGGGTCGCAGGGGTGAGTCTGGTGACCATGTTTCGGTCCAGTTTCTCTCGCTGATCCAGGATCAGCTAGTTCTAGCCCTTGGCTAGGGCCTCTCCCAAAAAAAAAAACCCTCTCAGGTGTGATGTCACAGAGGTGTGATTAGATTGTTGCTAACTGAACATTCCAGTGCTTACGTCACAATCGCTGCTGCTAAATGAGAGCAAGAGTGAGTTCTGAAGAGTACTGAAGTGACGACGTCACAACTACTTAGCTTCTGGTGTCGGAATTAAAATCCCTATGGGAATTTATAGTGGGGTTTGGACACTTTCCAGCGTTGCTCGAACTCGTATTAATTTTAAGAGCCGCCTCGCTCCGAGATTAGCCTACAGGGTATACAGATACATATGATCCAGTGACGGCTCGTGAACTGGCGATAGGGGAGGCTCAAAACAATCCCTTAAAATTAATGATGGGTCACGACCTGTTTTCAATCATTCATTTAAATTCCCATTACGGAAACTCCGAAAACTCTCAACATTATCAGGTGTGGCCAGTTTTCATTTATGACGCATACCGATTACGACTCCGGACTTCTCGCGCTTTTCTTTACTCAGCGGTTGGAAGCAATGCATGTGTTTCGCGATCATTTAAATGAAATTGGATCATTTGAAACGTCTTTATGCAATTACATTGCTTCTAACCCCTCCATGCACAAGGATTTCAATTCCGTGCGAGAATCTCTTACATACCCTACGCGTTGATTGAATAATTGCTGACTACAGCAGCGGAACATAAATATGCATCTTAAACTCACACTGAATGCGTGAGAGTTGACAGGTATGCCTTATAAATGAAAACTGGCCACACCTGATAATGTTGAAAGTTTTCGGAGTTTCTGTAATGGTAATTTAAATGAACGATTGAAAACAGGTCGTGACTGATCATTAATTTTAAGGGATTGTTTTGAGCATCCCCAGTTGCCAGTTCACGAGCCGCCACTGATATGCTCACATCAAATTCGTAGTTTGTAGCCAAAAATTGTATGCTTTTGCACTTTTAGTGCAGTTTGTAGTCCACTTCTGCGAACTACATATCCACTACACAAGTGGACCAGTACCCCGTGATTTGTTCCCAGCCAATGGGGTACCTCAGTTTCAGCAAACGTTCACGATGTACCTCGGCAGTAGCTGATTAGTGCCACAAATTGCCGCTGTCCATGTCCGTGTAACCTTTACTACATAGCGGGCCACTATTCGCTAGCTACATGCCTTAAAATGAATGGATCACAATGAATAGTTTTTTCGCCATTTAGCTAGCAAGCATTTAGCTATGCTAGCAAACCACCAAGCTAGCCAGCTAGTGAGCTTATTACATCTTGTGCACATAGCTAAATCAATAGAAACAGTAAATTGTTAGTTTAATGTCACTTACTGTTATTTAACAAGCTAGCTAGCATTAAAATTCGCCGACTATAAATGGCTAAGCTAGCAAAATAGCTAGCTAGTTTGCTAGCCTAGCTAGCGAGCCAGTCAAGTCAATCAAAATGGTGAATGGCCATTATTTGGCGACTTGGCTAGCGTTGAGCTGGGAACATTTCGCGAGCTGGCATTTACACATAGCTACCTAATATGACGTTAGTCAGCCAACAAAGTCGGTAAAGTAGCTAAAGTAGCAGTCAGTTTGCTTGCTCGGCTAGCCTCACATGGTGAATATTATTCGCTGAAAACAGTGAGTAGCAATTATTTCGGCACTTAACTAGCGTCACATGAGCAAGCAGACCTAAATTTGCTACATAGTTCGGTCAGTTTTGCGTTGACAAAGCTGATTAGCTTGTTCACTAGCTACCGAGTTTTTAAGCAAACAAACGTTGGCCAAAGATGCGCTATTGGCGCTAGTTGTAAAACTTAATATCTCGCAAGTAAACATGACTAAGTAGAGCGTTGAGTGGCTGACTAATTCACAAACTCGCCAAGCTAAGCAAACAAATAGCTATGACAAGGAGCAGGTCATTTCTAACGCATTTGGAACTTGTTCTGCCCGGGAATCAGGAGGATCATGGGACATGTAGTTTATAGACCACAAATAGGATTAGCATGGTGGCGAAGAATTAAAACGATATAAATTAGAGCTGACTCTGGTCAAGAAAAATGACATTTGTTGTTACTCGGAAATATGATGTAAAATCGCGAAATCGATGGAGGCTTGAGAACAACGGAAAGTGCTTCAAAAGTGAATTTTTAAAAAGTCTATGGGTAAAGTGAATGCAAAATTTTACTTCTGACAGCAGCATGACGTCCTCACTTTACTATTGTATGGAGTTCTGGAATGTTGGTTTAGTATTCTCAAAAAAAAGGCATAAAAATTTGCTCTTCAAGGCTGTAAACCACTAAAACGGATAAAAGCAGTTCAATAGATCAGAACATTGCTGGGTGTTTGTTTCTGGTCGGCTCCCGCAGCAGAGTTTAAGTGCTGCTGTTTGCTTCTTGTGTTTTTCCTGACAGGTACAAATATGATTGGAAAATTGAGGAGGCTCAGAAAAACATCCTTCGCACGCACACTACTGCTGTCAGCGCACGGATGCTTTACAAACTGGCACAGCAGGTAACGCACGCACACACGCACGCTGCGGTCAGTGCCTGCATGTTGCTCAAACTGGCACAGCAGTTAACACACACACACATCTACGTCTGCACTTGCACTCACATGCGTACTTATTCTTGCATGCACCGAAGCACTGATTCTTCATGTACACATGCACACTAGCATGTATTTGCCTTATATACGGGAAGCAACTGGGGAACATGGTTAGCGGATTTGCCATTTTTGCAAGCCTTTCGATATTCTTTCGAATCTAATATCCTGCCACTTTCCAACCTTGCCCCCTCTCTCTTCCCTAGAAGAAATTTACGCCCGTCAAGTACTTCTCCATCGACAGAGTGTTCCGGAACGAGACTCTGGACGCCACCCACTTGGCGGAATTCCACCAGATTGAGGGGGTGGTGGCCGACTATGGGCTAACCCTGGGTGACCTGATGGGGGTGTTGCATCAGTTCTTCACAAAACTGGGTGAGAGAGGACCTCCCATCTTCCCCTGCTGATATTGTGCACAAATATCCCCAATAAGTAATGGTTTCATGCTGTGCTTCATGACAGTATGACATACAGTACACAAGGCCATACATCTCAGTGTTTGACCGCTATGTGATATTTTACTCAGTTCAGTATTTCTGTACTCGTTTCATTTCAGTCACTGAAAGTGTACAACCACAGTCGCAGGTGCTGTATAAACTGCACTGTTTACTGAAGAGATGGCCTATTTAGTTGGACACAAAATTCCTTAGTCTTTGGTCTTTCTTGAATTTTCCATGAAGAAATTTTATGAAAATGAAATGTAAAGGACATGAGGTGTTTGCAATGTTTTTTTTGATTTTAATCAAATGCTTTTTTTTTTTTTTTTTTTTTAGAAATGAAGTATTTGAAATTGCAATTTCAGGCCTTTATAATTGCCTCCTTTAAAACTTAGTCATTTTCTAACTGAAAATTGTGAAACACTATCTTGATAAGGTTATAACCTCTTGTAACATGAGTTGTCCTGTTTTTTTTAATGTTCAGCTGTTGTTTTCGCTGAGTTATTTCCTCCATCTTGGTAGGAATCACCAAACTGCGCTTCAAGCCGGCCTTTAACCCTTACACTGAGCCCAGCATGGAGGTCTTCAGCTACCACGAAGGTACGCTGATTTACTGAAGCTAGTGAAGTTGGCCAGTGACACCGCTGTTCACTGTGTGTGTGTGTGTGTGTGTGTGAGAATGTGTGTGTGTGTGTGTGAGTGTGTGTGTTTGCATCAAATTTTAAGACAGGTGTTACTCTCTGAGGGCAGTGGAGGCTGGTTTGTATGCAAAACTGCTTTCACTCAATCTCCCTCTCTCTGTCTCTCTCTCAGGGCTGCAGAAGTGGGTAGAAGTGGGGAATTCTGGGATATTCAGGCCTGAGATGCTCCTGCCAATGGGGCTTCCTGAGGGGGTGTCAGTCATCGCCTGGGGGCTGTCCCTGGAAAGGTGGGGCCATATTTCCCACTTCCTGTATATCTCTGCGCCTCTCCATTTTTTTTTTCTCCGCCTTTGTCTTTCTCTTTCCCCTCACTCACAAACACACGTGCTCTCTCTCTCTCTCTCTCTCTCGCATATACACACAGCCTGTATATGTATGCACCAGTATTACAGGGTATTCTGGGTTGCAATTGGCGGTCCTAAAAAGTAATGGCACCTGTCACTCACTTCCCAACCCTCTGTGCTTTGGTGCTCCAGGTAAAACCTTCCCCAACCGGCATATTTCACCTTTACATTTCACTGAGCCTGCTGGTTGTTGGTCATTAATGTTTACGGAAACCTCCAGTGAATCTGACAGAATCATCAGCCTTCTGTCCAGGCTCCTCCTTAACCCATACTCTGCCTCACCTCTGACCCCACACACTGTCTCATCTACCCTCCCTCCTTCTTCTCCTCAGGCCCACCATGATCAAGTACGGCATTAACAACATTCGCGAGCTGGTGGGGCACAAAGTTAACCTGCAGATGGTCTACGATGGGCCCGTTTGTCGACTGGACTCTTAATTCCCATCTGGCAGTTCCACGGACAGCCCTTGCCTCCCTACCACCTGCCCTCTGTCGCTTTAGGACCCCTGTGCTTCCATTTTATGCACACTCACTCGACATGCACTTATTTATTGGCTGAGCAGCCATTGGCATTGTGATGAAGTGTTCAGTCATTGGCTCAGAGGGGCAATGGGCAAGGGTTGGCAAAATGGCCACCATTCTACAGAAATTCCCCTTTCATACACTCATTATGGTTAAAAACAAGGTCAGCTGGTTCTCTTGTCTTTGTTAAATAGCTTTATCCATCTTTTCCCATTGAAGGATTACATTTAAATGTTCCAGAATATAACATTACAATTACTGTGTGCGCGTCTTACAAATACATTCAGGATGGAATTATACAGAGCATCTGTCGGTCGGTCACACTGCTTTAGCTAGAATTTTTTTACATCATTTTTATTTAATCATGTCGAAGGTCAAAGTATGAATTCCTCATATCCCTCTGTAACTTGGAAATCCTGTACAGTAAAGGTTATAATTCAGAAACCCTGCTAGTTTCTGTTCAGTTAACTTGCATTTGCCTCGTATTTCTCCGCATGGAGTTGATGGAAGACCGCTCATATGAATGTTTTGTCTGTAAACGGTCTGTCTCGTGAGTTATCTATGTAAGCAGACAGCCCAGCGTTAAGACTGGCCAACCGATTTGGCCTTTGGTCTGCTGTGAATGAATTACAGCTCTGACTTAAGTCTTCAAGTTAAGCCAATCCCTCTGCACCTAAGAATAACCTGGGGAAACTGCAATGGGGGATTCAAACTAGCTGGCTGGCTAACAGAAATGGCTAGTGTGGTAAAAGGAATGTGTCTTGCATTGTGTTGTATGGTTAGGGTATTATTTTTTAATAAGACAGGTTAGCATTTGGAGTAATGTTTCCAGTCAGATTTTAATTAAGTGCATTATATTAGACTTGTATTGCTGGCTGTGTTAGGAAGTTGACTCAAAATGAAAATTTTGTGCTATATATAAAAATGTTAAGAATGTATACGCAGCAATTCCTACCGACGATCACTTTTTTTACACATTTTTGTTTGACCCATGTAAAATGCCAAGTGCACTTGACATAAACTTGAATTATTCTTTGAGTATAGAATTGTATACCTGACGCGTACTTCAGCTAACTGCGTTTTTCTCCGTTTCATATCTGCATCAGATGTCCTTGTTCCCAAGGTTACAGTCTAAAAAACGTTTAGTGGATGAAATTTGTTTGCCATCGCATACTCAGGAAGTCAACTCAGATACAAGATACACTTCTGACAAGCACATCTTGCACTGCTGTCTTTCCAATGTTCTTGACCGCTTGTGAAGTCACAAAACACTGAAACCACATGGACATAACAGTTCAGTGTTAAATAAGACTGTTTTTTAAAAAAAAGGGTAGGTTAGGTTATCACGCTAGAAATTCAGTTCGGTCCTCAATCTTCGAGTCAGTGATTCCTGCCAGCTGAAAAATCGCCTCCAATTTGTAATTAATGTGTCAAAATTCATAACAGGAGGTGATTTTGCTTTTGAAAAAGCTTCATTTTGGAAGCACCCGATGAATTTAAAGAGCAGAACACGTAAAAAATTGGGAACCACCAGATCACCCGAAAATTTACACTTTTTTTTTTTTATCCAAATCCTCATCCTTACAGTCTGGGAATGGTCCTTTTGCTTTGTTCAGGAAATCAGCCAAAAGTTTACAGCAGACGTTACATACGCAATAAATAATTCTGTCCCATTCTCCACCGGTTTCTGATGTAATGTAAATAAAGACGTGGCAATGGCAGGGCAAACGGGGTTGAGCAGCCCGTGCATGCAGTACAAAAAAATATTTCCTATGCGCTCCGTTTTTATTATGCATACATTTCAAAACCATTTATAAAATTCTCATTTTGGAAAAAAAAAAAAAAATGTCGACTGCCAGCAAGTGACGATTATTAGGGCCATCCTGTGGTGACAGACCCACGAAAGGTTGTGATCAAGACTTGACGAGAGAGTCGCTATTCGGAGCTGACAATACGGTGATTTGCATTTTATTTCCGACATTGAGCGGCGGGTGGTCGCGTGCTTTCCTTGTGGCTGAGCACTACGGGCCTGCGATCTCGCGGGGAAGCGAGCTGGCGTGCGTGGGACTCTCGATCACCCCGTGCCGAGGGAAGAAAGCGGGGATGTAGGGCACGCCGGCCAGCATTAAGGGGCTACCCTGCGGGCTCTCCTCTGGCGTTAGGGGGATAACGACGTCATCCTGGTCCCACACGTGGAAGGCGTTCTGGTGAGACAGCGGGAGCCCCGACGCGATGCGAGTGGGCGTGATACAGCGCAGGTCGCTCTGCTTCTCGGAGTCATCCACGCTCGGGCCCAACACACAGTCTGCGTAGAAAGCAAAACGGATTGTATTAACCGCTCATCTCGCACCAGCGTAAACACCAAGAGAACGATCTGTCATTTTCGATCTGATGAGCCGTTTAAAACTGAGGCTAAGCACAGTTTGAAAGTAAAGACCTTCCATTGTGTTCATTGCACCCTCAAATAGAGGCTGCCAATTTCCCCACACTAGTTCTACCTGGCTGATGAACTAATTTTTTCCTGGTTTTGGTCAACGGCTCACACGCAGCTGCGCGGTTGTGTGACAGAAGCAGAGGCGGGTAATTCCATGGCTCTGACAGTTTTAAGCCCTCCATCGTATTTAGTTCCAAGAACCTGGATTCTCTTGCTAACGCAAGTCCTATGCTCGGAGGTTGACCCAGCCATTGAAATCAGCTGGCAGAGATTGTGTAAGAAAAATACGCATGAAGGACTTCTGATTTCTCCTCGATTTAATCCTTTCTTTCACGGTTTCATAACCCTGCTGCGGGAGTACCCCAGGCCTGCACACCTGAGATGTCTCCCTTATTTAACACGCCTGATTCAGCTGATCAGCTGTTTAAAGGAGCACTTGATGAGACGAACTGGGTGTGTCAAATTAGGGAGACAACTTAATTATGCGTGGTAGGGGTACTCCAGGAACACGGTCGGGAAACACGACTGAAGGCAGGCATGTTGATTCTTATGGCAGCCTACTGGCGCAGGAGCAGATGCGAGGACAATTATCGCACTTGTGCCGGGATTTAGATACAATTTTGTTATTTACTTCTTTTATTTTCTGTTTGGGCCAGAAAACAAAACCGTGAACGGAGGAAACTTCCAAGTATACCAACATTCCCTCATGTCTCTTAGTGGATAACCACCTTATTCTTAAGAGGTTTGCTGTCCAAGTATAACTCTGACAAAGCGCACCTCATTAAACGTCTTATTTTGTTTCTAATTAGTACTCCCGTGAACCAAATTAGTACCCAATAGGAAGATGGATGATCTCCAAGAAACTTGGTTATCTACGGTTTAAGTGAAGCATATGTGATGCCACTTTAGTTCATTAGTTCAGTGATGCAATTTTAAACTTCTCCTAGATTTGAATACATTTGAAACTAACCTGCAATGTCTTGAGCCAGATCCTTGATGAGGTGACCAACAATGGCGTAGGCTACGGCAACCACAACGAGAGCGGCCATCAGGAGGTACAGCACGGCATTTGGTAAAGGGATCAGGTCCTTTCGCACTGGTTTGTACTCCTGGTAGAGCTCGTCTTCGGCGCCGGGAATAGAGTACTGATAGGCTTGTCCGCCGTCATCGGTGTAGTTGAACAGTGTTGCGTTTATTGTTTCCATGTTTACCAAACGGGCTGGTCAACGGTGAAAAGCGTTTGGAATGTCTTAACACTGTCTGGATTTTGGTGTTGCAAGATTCTGACTCGTATATAACTGCTGGTGAACTCCAGCGCTATAAAATTTCAAGTGGATCTGCGCCACTCCGTGACATTTTCATCAGTTTCCCACCAAGATTTCGACGTCAAGCTTATCGTTTATTTCCCTGCAGATATGAAACGCGGACCTGTCTTAAACAAGTTGTATTGTCCTTATTTATTACAAGTTTCTGAAAATAAGTTTTAGATAAATAGCCAGTGTTGAGGCCACTTCCAGAGCGGTTTCACTGTCGTATGGTGCAAAACAATTTTACTCAGCCTAAAAACTTTCTAGAGTCAATGTAGACGTTCCCGATAGGCTTTGAGCGCAGGAAAAATGTTTTTTCAAATGGCTCAATATCTTGCCTACCTACTATTATAATTGGCAACTTGCAGCTCCGTCCTAGCTCATCTGTCGACTGTTATATAATCAGTTTTCTTCTGAGCAAAAAAGATAAAATTTACGAATTGATTGAACGTAGCTTTCATGCGGTCCGTGAGAAAGACGTTCTCCGGGCTGTGTCGCTATCCCCGGTACTGAAATGAGTGGCGATCTGCAGTTCGGCGACTGCGAAGAGCTTACCCCGCCTATTTTCAGCCATCTTCTAGACGATTGGGCGTTCGTCGGAGTTTCCCCTCCCCTTCCCCGCGCACACGCCCAACTTGGCCCCCAGTGACCCACGTCTGGTTTCTTATTTTTATCCGAATTCGTTAGAATGTCACAGCTGGTGATTGCGCATCGTTAATTACACGGCGTTCACACTCCATTTCAATCGTTTACGCTGTATTTTATCTCCTCCGCATTTTTGATGGCAAAGTTTCAGGGCGACAGGGTAGCTAAGTGGTAGGTTGCTTGACTAATAACTGAAACGTTTCTGGTTCATACTGACTTTATCTGGAGAGATGAAGTTTGGAGGAACTCTGCCGCTGGGCCTTAGAGCAAGGGCCTTAAAACTGCAGCAGGGACTCCAGGCCTGTTCTTCTCTATCCCTCTCCACTTCCAACTGCTTTGTCTGGCATTTCTCCCAGGGCATCCTTGAAAATGACAAAAAATCTAATTTCCCTGGTTAAAGATGTCCTATCATGTCACTAGATGTTCAGCCAATTAGCTTTTACAAGCCATTTAAAAATCTGTTTGACATCCAATAGTGAAATGACTGCCCGGAGGCAAGAAAGACCGATCAATTTCAGCCAACCAGTTAATCAGTCCCTTCATTATTCTGGGTGATCCCCCTTGTGATGTCACAAAGGCCAGATTTGAAATGGCATGTAATGGCAACTTAGATGCGCACCTGGTGATATGACGAAATAAATGTAAAAAATAAATAAAGGTTAAAAAAAAGAGTGGCATGTTGACTGTGTGCCTATAGTGTGTGTATTCCGAAGATCATTCCATTTTTATTTACAAAGGAATCCATATTCACTTGATTTAGCCCATTTTGTGCGTCATTTGGCGGACAGAATGAGGAGATTAGATTTTTCATTCGTAAAATTACTTATCTTTGAAATAATCATGATGAAATTTGTGTTATTGTCATTATTACCTGTATTACGGTTTTAATGTTCATGCAAAATGGTAGTATGTTCAGAGGTCTCCAAGTTGCATCACATATAAAAATCTGAACGCATTAATAAAATAACCAGACAGCGCGTCTGTGGAAACGCTGTCCCATAAGCGGATTAAAGAAACGCCGTGCACATTCGGATTTGCTGAAATGGTCACTGTTGAAACATTTGGAGCCTTCTCAAAACCATGGATTTTTAAGTAAATGGTCCAGAACAGGGAGGGGGATTCATATTAATGGCAAAAAAAGAGATTAAGCCAAGCTCTTGTGTAACGACAAGCTGGGGTACATGCTGTATTTCAGGGGTTTTCACAATATTGCGCTCCGAAAGTCGCGATGCTGGCATGACATGCGTGCAGACCGGTGTTTGGTGTAGTGCCTCTCATGAGTCATTTCCCAGGGACTTCTCCTCGTTTCCTAGTGGCTTCAAAGCTGCCATTATCATCATTATCCAGCAGACGCCATCATCATCTCATCTAACAAACTTGTCATACGTTCACTGCCTGCTAGCGATGGGATTGTGTGATAGGCCTTGTTCATAGTGGACTTTTAAGTGGTGTAGTCAATAAAATCATTAAAGTATGATGGATCCTTTGCTTGATTCCATCCATTGTCTTGCGTTACCCAGAATTCTATTGGCTGTTCTCATAGGTAGTGTAGGCTCTGGCTACAGCAATGGTCTCCATCCCTGTTCCAGGACAGCTACCATCCAGGTTTTCACTCCAATCCCAATTCAAAACCTGCTTCAGCTAATTAGCAGCTCATTAAGAGAACCTTCAGGTGGAGGCTCCCCAAGAGACTGGGTTAGAAGGTTAGAAACCAGTAGTCAAAAGTTAATCACAGTTTTTATGGTTACACTGCGCAAAGTGCAATTGTGTTGTTGGCATATTTGTCCACAGCCTATAATGGACTCCAAGGTAACTAAAATGGTGTAGGAACTGACCAGTCAGTGCACCATTGGCTTGTTTCCATCAGGTGCAGAAGGGGTTTCAGATGCTTAGGGCAAGATGAGATACCTGCCTCCCCCCAAAAGATAAACTGTATTTCCTTCCTAGTTTATGTCAGGTATAACACTTGTTACCAGTCAACAGAAGGCGTTATAGTATTGAGCTGACACTGTTTTTCAAAGTGACTTACAAAACTATAGAACCTGCATTGCTTTAAGAGGTGTAATTCCGGAGATATAGTGGCATTTAGTACATTTATTCAGAAGCTGGTCCATGTCTGGTTCCTATGCATTAATTCTCCATTTGCAAATTCTATATACGGGCAGCAACGTGTCAGTTGAAGCTGTGAAATGATTTTTTTCCTTCTCATGATAGGTTTTTACCGTATTTTATTTAATTTCCTATTAGAGCCAAGAACAAGTCAATTTCCCTCGCACATATGAAAGGAATAGACTGAAGGCAAACTGTCATTTCATGCACCAAGCGCACTGGTTGTTTATGGCTCCTGGGTGCCAGCGATTTAAAGTCACTGAAGGTCTCTCTGTTGTACCTATTAGAGGCAGCTTTGGTAATCTGCTTGCTAGAAAACTGACCTTTATGCCAAATGGTACACCCCTTGTTTTGGCTATCTCCTTTCAGGCTGCCTCCCGAATATGAGGAAGTTGATCCTGCGCTATATTTGGGCAGGGCAGAGTGTGGGCCGTCACGAGGATGGTGGGATGAAAAAACGTGACGAATGATGAAGAAAAATGGCAGATTAGAGGAGAGAGTGATGGAGTGCAAATGGAGAATGTGGTAAAGGGTGTGAAAGCATACCAAAGAAGAAGACAGTCTGGGATCTGCGTATAAATGTCACCACTTCTTATTGTGTTTATCCCTTTGAACCCTGTCGTACAACCCCAATTCCAAAAAAGTTGGGATGCTGTGTAAATTGTAAATGAAAACAGAATGCAATTATTGGCAAATCTCGCAAACCCACATTTTATTCACAGTAGAACATAGACAACATATCAGATGTTGTTCACAGATTATTGTTAAAAGAAGAGGGGATGCTACACAATGGTAAACATGGCCCTGTCCCAACTTTTTTGAGATGTGTTGCTGACATCAAATTCAAAATTAGCAAATATTTTCTTTGAAATGGTAAAATGTCTCGCTTTCAACATCTGATATGTTGTCTATGTTCTATTGTGAATAAAATGTGGGTTTATGAGATTTGCAAATTATTGCATTCTGTTTTCATTTACATTTTACACAGCATCCCAACTTTTTTGGAATTGGGGTTGCATATAAAAGGGTTGTGACCCCCACCTATGCCGAAACACAGCTTACTGTGATGGGGAAACCATCTGATTGTAAACAAGGTCATTTGACAAACAAAAGTCATGTGATCAAGGTCACATGTTTGGTGGCCGGTTGTTCGGCATTTTGGGTCAATGAAGATTCTCTGTGCAGCTGCTAAAACGGCCTACAGGCTTCAAAGGGTTAACCCTTTGATGCATAGAGTACATGCAAATGCCTTGGACCATTTGTTGGGATTTGGACATTATACTTGTGGGATGCACACTGCCATCCAGTATTTTGGACATTATGCATGCGGAGTGACAGAAATAATGTGAAGTTGAAGAAACCTGGTCATTGATATGCATGATGATCTATCTGTATTCTGGACATTGCTTATTTGAACTATTTACTCAGCATGCATTATGTCCAATATTTTTGACAGAGCATAGACTCAGATGTATTCCAACAAATAGACATGCATTATATAGGTTATGTGTTTTCAGTTTGTGCTATATAATGTATTTCCATCTCCCAACAGAAAAAAGTCTGATCAAAACTTGAACAATATAAGACTATTTCTGACTTTTGTCGACTTACCTCTTACTTGTGGATGCAGCCATTGTGATTGTTTGTGGTAAAACATGTGACTAATCAGAGGGGCATCTATTGAGGAAATTACTATCTGGAAATGTCCAGTAAAATGTACATTTTGTGTTTTCAGGGTATCTATGATCCTAGAGAAAGTAAACCCCACTTAACTTATGTCCAAAATATTGGACAACATGCAACAAAGGGTTAATATCAGGGCCAAAATGATACACTTAGCATAGACTTGTGCACTTAAATTTTTTTTGTGTACTGCCCTAACCAATTTTTGTTTCTGGAACCAACCTGTAATTAAGGACATGCTGGTCAAAGTCAGAAAATTTCATGGGTGTTGAGGCTAAATTTTTTGTTAATGGCCCTAAAGACCATTAAAGCGCATAGTGCAGCTTTGTTATACGGATGTTTTGTGCACCCCAATTCTCAGTTCTGGCTCCGCCACTGTACTGAATTTAGCCCATGATTTCATCCCTGTTAGATCGCATATGGCAAGAAACCGTGTCTTCAGTCGCCAATTACGATCATTGGAAAACGTGTCAATAAAGGAAAATGATTTAGAACTAGCCAGGACTAATTGTTGTCATAAACGGACGTGTCTGTGCCCCCAATTCCCAGTTCTAGCTCCGCCACTGCTGGTAGCCAAAAGAAAAGACAGTAAACTTTCACCCAGCTCAATGGAAAGTGTTATTCGGTCAGCAGTGCGCAAATATCCGGGAAGCACAGCTGTGAAATTCACCCTTACGCCTTTGTTTAAACCCTCTGAGCAGTGGGAGTGATGTCTTCAAAGCTCTGAGAGATGAAGGGAGGGAGAGAGAGAGAGAGAGAGAGAGAGAGAGAGAAAAAAAGATGGTGAAAATGAGAGGGAAAGAGAGGTGAGAGTATCTGACAGCAGTTTGTGTTTAAAAATACAGATATTCACAGTGACCGTCAAAATAACTCCTGACTTGATAATGCAATATGTAGCAAGTTTGGATCAAATTTTCGCCCCTCAGTAAGGATTTCTGCACCACAGCTGTTCATGCCATTTGGTGCGTATGCTGTCAGAAATATGGCCTGTTTCTGAGGTGTCCCGTGAATTTGTCTTGGTTAATTCAACTAAATACAGACTATGTATAGTTAATACTGTCATTTTTAAATTAATGTCCACAAACGGCTATTGTAATGTTAGTAACGCTTAATAGTATCAGTCATACTCATGACAATAATTTGACAGGAAATTTCAGAAATCATTCAGCTCTTTCACCTTGAAGTACATAATCCGACAGTCCTTATTGGGGTAAGAATACTGACAATGATGGGAAGGTTTGAGCAAATCTCCATTATGAACAAATGTCAATCGTTTCTGCCAAGGAAAGTGACTCTTCTACCAGGACATTTTTACCGGTGAAACTCACTTCATCAAGGAGAGGGAAAGAAAGAGGGGTCAAATCCGGGATTGAATTTCATTTCGCTGTGATCCCATATAGACTGTGGTAAGACGGAGGAGAACGTTTGCACGGGATGCAGACAGGAGAAACAGCATATCCCTTCAAAATGACACCAGTGCTACTTCAGCCAAATTAAACCCACAAAACGGCGCTCACTCAAAGTGCCCCTCTGAGATAAACAGAAAACAGTCAGACAACCTTGAATGGGGACACAGAGTCACTATAAGAGATCATTTTGTAAATGAGAGAGTATACATCATACACCTTACCCTCCAAGTCTGCCTGCCTGATTGTAAAAACATAAAGTTACACAGTGTTCTGCAAGCTAGTACGATTTTACGAAGATTGCTGCTTTTCTTTGAATAGAAAATGCATTTTGAATAGAAAATAGAAAATACCCCTGGGGTAATATGCCCTTCTGGATGGGGTAAGATGCCCCCATATTTTATGTTATCTAGAATAACTTGTAAAGCCTCATACATAATGGTTTGCATTTCACCTGAGTAATTATCATATTATAGCTGTCCTAATTGGCAGGTACACATCATACAAAAGATCAACATCTTTTTAGAAATTTCCTTGCTAAAGAAATGAGGAAAGAAAGGGGTACATTCTCATAAACTTAACTTTTTATTAACTGACTAGACACTAAGGCACAAGTGATGGCAAGGTACTGTTGGCATTAAATGCATCAAGGAATAGATGGTTATATCTTGTAGACTACTAAAAAATATGAGGCACCACATTAGATAAACATGTAGCGGTATGGAACGTATATGAGAATCCATGAAGTCTTTAAAATTTAGAGTGACCATAATGCATTTCACCCAATATATTTCTTTTTAGGCCCTTATTGATGCATACATGATGCATTATTGTGTAACGCTATATGGCCTTACTTTCAACATGTATGGATACACTTAACCTTCCATTCCCAAGTTCTTTACAAAACTCATTATGTCTGATATATATTTCCTATAAATAGGACATAATTTTTTGAAAAAACTCATCAAACAGAATGAATACGACTCAAAATGGGGTAAGATGCCTTCCTTCCTTAGGGGCATCTGACCCCAAACCAAAAACGGCATCTTACCCCCAGCACTACCATACTGGTTTTGGCTCATTAACCCCAATTTCTCCGATTATCACGACACAGGACCCCCTTTTACACATAGAGAAGGCATCAGAGAGTTAAACTGACATGTCCTGCAGACTCATGGAGCATTCAAGTACTTGTGGCATAATAATTCATTTGGTCATTTTTTATAGGAAAGACAGTAAAAACACAAACACTTTGAGTTCTCACATGTCACTTGCTCTGTTGACTCATCAGTTGCTGAGCATTTCCCTCCAGGTGAGAGTGCATTTGTCTAAGTCAACTGCCACATACTGAGCACAGCTGAAATTGAATTGTAAGCAAGGGGCATCTTACCCTCAGGGGCATCTTACCCCGCTCTACCCTATATTTCTTTGCTGGCTGCAGTTTCATGTCAAATTTGCACTTGATTTTCACTGAGGAGCAGCTAAACCTAAATAAAAACTAACCTTACGGCTCTTATTTTTTGTTGGCACGAATGTTGTGTTCCTATCTCGTTTTAATGGCACGCGCCCAGTTCACGGTTTAATTTCGCACCGCGAGGACCGCAGCTGTTAAAACCGTTGCTGTGGACGATATCAACGACGCAGTAGCTTACTTTTCCACATCGGTAATATTTAAATGCTTTTTGAGAGATTAATAATTTTAGTCGGTAAAAACAAACAAGATTGAGAGATTACTGGTGCGCCATGATGTCTTTTCGACTGACTTTCATTCGAATAACAAGAAAAAATGGCCCGATAACGTTGACTGTCACGCCGCTAACAACCTTTGCTAAATTAGCTAGCTGGCTAACCTTACTTCAAATGATCAGTCAGCTCTAATCTCGCTCAAGCAACGACGGTGTTAGGATCATGCTTTCACACCGGACGCGAAACGAATTTTTCGCTCGACAGATTACATTCAAAGTCAATGCAAAGACGCGAACACACGCGGGGTTTTTTTTTTCGCGTATTTGCGTCTTTGCATTGACTTTTAATGTAATCTGTCGTGCGAAAAATTCGTTTCGCGTCCAGTGTGAAAGCGGCTTTATTAGCAAAATCTTGCTGCTCCGTTGACTGTTCACTGTATCCATCCTGCTGTCTGAGAGATAATAATGGAGCATTTGGGGCATATGGTTTGTTTACGTTATATCTTGGTTAGTATATACCGTAAATCCTTTAACGTTCGATTAAATTTGCCGGCTATATTTTGCACTCATTTAAAGTTCGAATCCATTTCAACTTTGCTAATCTAACATTATAAACCCGAGGACTCCCCGGTGTTAGAAGCAATGGGCTTGTTTTTCCCCAAACGCCGCTTAAATATAATGCTCGACTACATTTAATTTTCAGTTGAAAATCTCCGTGCAAAACTCTAAAAATCCAGGATTGCCCCGAGCCAAATCCATGTCCCTGAAACCAGCCCAGCACTGGCAGGGCCTGAGGGAGCTACACTCCAGCTAGTGCGATCAGTGTTCTCTCAAAATACGTGGCTTCGCTCATTTTTCGCGCGACAGACTACATTCCATTGACTTTGAATGTAATCTGTCGTGCGAAAAATTCGTTTCGCGTCCGGTGTGAAAGCAGCTTTAGGCACCAAAATATTTGGCGCCCCACTCTTACGTCATTGAACTAATTATTAATTGAAACGGATTATCATCCTCGCGTTTCTTTACATGCCACGTCTAAAAAGTTGTTCGGACAACGATTCGGACTTTGAAGATCTTCATTCTGCTCAGGAATGGATCCGTTCTTCGGGATGCTGGGATCCACTTCTCAGTCTACACCTAAACCAACAGACCACTCAACACCCCAGGTATTGCTCAAGGGGAGTGGCTGGGTTTTTCTCCTAGTTTTTGGTACTTGTAATTTAGAATGTACTTTTACTTTGAAATTGTTACATGCATCTTTAATAGCTTTTAAATCAGATTGTATCCACTTTGTTCACATCATGATAAGTATTTTTACATCTACATCCACATATCATTCTCTCGGTAGTCTTGAGTTCATGTACATACAAGAATATTTATTTATGTCTGGTAAATTAGTATATTCCACTACAATAATTTGCGAGTTAAATTTTTCATTTATTTATTTGCTTGGAGTTCATTCATGCATGTTGCAAAGACTATATTTAGAAACCTAAGAGGGCATGAATTGCTAGTAATAGCAGCAAGAGCTAATGTCAGGTCAAAGTTTACTTTAAGGTCGATGCATATTATTACTTTGAACTCTTTGAATTTAAGTTTTATATGGGTCACACTGAAAAGAGAACTGCAACAGAGACAACATCAGAGAATTGCATAGTTTTGGTACACAGTATTTGTTTTGAAATCTCTGCATAGCCAGGTAATTTGGCTTTCTTAGCTGGTTACTTCTGCAGTGACATAGTGTACCTGGTAGTGTGGATATCAGTAGGCAAACAAGTCATCCTCCCTTTAAGCAATTTTAAAAGGAATCAGAGTAGATCAGTTGTGGATATGATTATGCATTTTGGGCAATTTATTTTGGAATGGCAATGACCCTTGAATGTAGCAATCTGCTTATAGACAAGCACTCAAAGATTGATCAGAATTACTAACACTGTTCTGTCTCAGGAACAGTTTATGTAATAAGTCTGTAAAGTGTCAGTGAGATTTTGGAAAAGCTGTCTGCTGCCTTTCACCTTTCTCCTGAACCGCTTATCCCACCTCTGACAACTCTCCAGGAAACTCAGGGGCAGCTGCCCTGTTCTTACGTAGCCTGAAGCAGGTTATGATTTCTTCTTCTCCTGTGATTTCAGGAGCTGGCTGAGGGTCCGGGCTCAGAACCCGACTCCAGAGGAGACAGGAGCTTATTTAGCAGCCTGGAGGAGAGCTATGAGCCACATGTGAGGTGTGAGTTTGTGTGTGATTGTGTGTGTGTGTGTGTGTGTGAGGTGTGAGTTGGTGAGAGAGAGAGAGAGGCTGCCTTAAAATTTTACTTTAATTGAAGTTAGGATAACAAGTTGAGGTAATTCTCGATTTATTGTCTTTAATTCCGTTAACTTAAATTTTAAAGGCAGCCCGGACACAAACCTTTTGAAGTTAAAACATATATTTATTTAGTGACAGAGAGAGGAAGAAATGCGGAATGAGGAAGACTGAGAGAGGGTGACAGAGAGATTGAGACTGTTTATTACCTCCGCCAACGAAGTTGGGGCGGAGGTTATGTTTTCGCCCCGTTTGTTTGTTTGTCTGTCTGTTTGTGAACAACATAACTCAAAAAGTAATGCACGGATTTGTCTGAGATTTTGTGGGTGCATTGCTATTACATCAAGGATGGGCCCTATTGATTTTGACCGCGATCAGGGAAACAATATGGCCGCCACGGCAGCCATCTTGAAATCCTATCACACGCGTTAACTCAACTTTGCTCCCACTCATGCACATTTGGATTGTGCTGCCTTGGCGGAGGTTTGCACTCTACCAGTGCCTCTATTTTTCATTATTCTAGCTGACACAGTTCTTGTTGCCAAAATAATTTTCACAAAAAAATACAGAAATGATATCACCCCCTTACAGTAAAAATCCTTGTAAAGAGTGCCCAGTAACTACATGAAAGAATAAAACAATATATAGAAAAAGCAATATCAGCAACAGAACAATCTAAGGACAAAGAGAGCGAGAGAACCTTGTTTACTCAGAGAATGGGTCAGCCCCAAAGCATGCTGGGAAATCTAACAGGCCCTAATCCCCGTCCATAATTCCTTCTTTCTGAGTACAGGACAGTAATTCTCACAACACTCGACTCAAGAGCCTAATACCCATCACTTCCCCTGCCTTATTTAGCCTGTCGCACCTCTGATACAGAGCGTAAACACTGACTACACATTCACTTGTGTTTTTTCTTTAATCTGTCAAAGAGTATGTGAAGAGTTAAAACAGAAATTTACTTTAATTTTGTTAATTAAAATTAACACAGTAAGACAAATGCCAACTTTCTCCTAAGTACAGGGTGTTTCAAAAAAAAAAAGTATTCCCAAATTTAATCATCGATTATACTGTACAAAAACTAATGAATTTTAAGTGTGATATGTCATTTAAAAGAGTAAAACCAGCTCTTGCTAATGACATATCACAATTCAAATAAAATTCAGTAGTTTCTGTACAGTATAATCGATGATTAAAGTTGGGTATACTTTTTTTTGAAACACCCTGTAGTTTCTGGGATATGTCTTGTTTTGCTCCATATCCCTTCATGTATATTTCGGAGACTATTAGCTACTAGGCACAATGGACTCTCTTTGATGACCTAAAATATTTAAAAAATAAGAGCTTCAATATGAATCCTAATCTTTAAAATATGTATGATGGTTTGTCATTTTGCAATATCAGTTAAGCATCTTTAATTACCTCCATGTAGAAACATTGTAAAAATAGGATACAAAAGAATGCAATGATAGAACACAGCGCTTATTGCCCATGTACGATGGTGAATTCACAGTGGCGAATCCAGGGGTTTGTTCCAGGGGATTACTCAGCTGGATAATTTCACCCCTTAAAACCTGGAATGTGCAACCTGGTCCTGGTTTGACCTGGGATTTCTACCGCTTCAAATCTGGAACGTCGACTGATGTGAAAAGATCTGTTCCAGATTTTACGCTGAACAGTTAACTGGTTAGCCCAGTAATGCTGCTTGTGGCATGTGCCCGTGGTTTGACTGAGCTCGTGTCTTCGAAGTGACGATTCCGGACTTGGAGTCTTCCGAAGGGAGGCGGACGGCGAGCTTCAGGGCGATGACTCCACCCACTTCTCGTCCCTCCGCTCCAGAGTGGATCAGATCGCAAGGCGGGCCCAGGACATGGTGGAGAAGATCAACGAGAGGCGCACTGCGGACCAGGAGATCATGGACGACTTCCAGGAGAAGCTGACCAAGAAGGTACTTTGCAAGGAACCAAATTCCTTCATATCTGAGCCCATCAAACCACAGGTCAGGAGCCATGTCCGGGTCATCATGAGGTGTCAATGCTGTCCACATGCCAATCATTGATAATAACGGCCATCATTGAAGATTGAAAGATTGAATTCTTGCAATCATGGAAGATTAAACTCTATTCTTTCCTGAAAGTATGTGGTCCATCTTGAGACTCAATTTGATAAACAGGTTGTAAGGTCTTAGAGTCTTAGAGTCTTACAGGTCTTTTATAGATTGACATTCAGGTCTATGGTAGGCTAATCATTAACTAGTTAGATTGTGCTGGCATGTGAGCCAGCAATATTTAACACAGCCTTGCTTGATGTGCTCAACTAAGGAAGGTACTTGACCTCTGTAAACCATATAGCGCGAGCCAACATTAGGTTGACTAGGTGACTGAAAATCAGGACGGCCCATTGGGTGGAGGCAAATTTTTCACTGCCCATTTAGTTGTGTTTATTTTTTTAAGACCAACAAATCTTTTTTTTTTTTTGACTGTGAAGATAATTTGCAAATTTACTATGTTTGCATTTTTGAAGTGAGAAACTTATGCCTCCATTGGATAAAATCCATGGCGAATCACCGCAGCTATTTATGAAGCAATGAAATAAAAATAAGTGATTTGAAAGATTCAAAAACAGCTCTGTAGCTAACGGCATTTATGGACAATTTTGCCATTTCTGTTCAATATATAGACCGTATTTTCTGTGACAAATACACAGCCTTTAGAATAAGGGACAAGATCAAGTAAAATTATTTAATAAAACAAAGTGAATATTTTATACCACCGACTTGCCACTTCAAGAGCATTTAGAGAATTATGAGGGCGTTATGTTTCCCTTTGGCCTCCCTGATTGGCCGCTTTTCCACAGGTGAGTGAAGTGTGTCAGCAGATGAAGGAGCAGATGTTCAGCAGCTACGACGCTAACAGCCAGCTAATGGAGTCCCGGCTGATGGAGCTCTCGGGGGCCCTGGGCAGAAGCAGCCAGCTCATCACCGAGCTGCAGGGGGCCAGCCAAACTCTGGCCGCCATCAACAAAGGTCTGTGCAAGTAACGGGAGCGCTGAGCACTCCTGCAGCCAATCACAGCTGCTCAGAGTATGGAATCCTGACCACTCCTGCAGCCAATCACAGCTGTTCAGAGTATGGAATCCTGAGGACTCCAGCAGCCAATCACAGCTGCTCAGAGTACGGAATCCTGACCACTCCCTCAGCCAATCACAGCCACTGAGACTATGGAATCCTGACCACTCCCTCAGCCAATCGCTGTTGCAGGAACTATAGAATCCTGACCACTCCCTCAGCTAATCACAGCTTTGGGAGTGCTAGGCTTTAACCACTTTCTTAGTCAGTTGGCTTCAGGATACTGTACTGAAGAGCAGTCACTTAAACATGCCAGTGGTGTAAAACCAATTTTTTATAGAGGAGGTTAATGGCAGCTGATGTTTATTGTTAATAAAATGGTGGTTAATTGCAGTGCTCTGGTGTCAATTGCTCATTAATCCCTGCTTCTTTGTCACAGATAATCCCTTAACTCCCTGGATTCGGTGACGATGAGTACGGGTTTATTCTGCATGGGATTAATACACAATTTTTGTCTGCATGTCTCAGAACCACAGAACTTTAACTTTGTTGGACTTGCTTTCATCGCAGTGGGTCTTCTCGCTCTCTAAAAATAGAACAGGACAGGACACTCTCGCCAAATGAAAATTTATAAATGAACAAATCCTCAAAAACTATGCCCACCGCGCCAACCTTGTCTGTAATCATAAGGGCCATCGTGTAATGAATCATTTTTGATCTGAAACACTATTTTTGACTCACCAGAAAAGTAAAATTTTATAATCCCGGATTATAAACGACTGCACTTCACTCATAAACGACTGCAATAATGCAAGTGGAGATTAAATAACAATCCCGTCATGTAGAGAAACCGCAAAAAAGGCTTTATTCATGAAATAAGTGCGCCTTCCTATTCATGTTAACAAGGCTGTAACCCAAAAAGGCATCAAAGCCAGAGAATGGGTTCAGAGGAACTGATTCCTAAAGTGCAAACAGTTTCTACTAAAAATTATCTTCACCAAAAAAAAAAACAAAAAACTGCTTTTTGTCCCCATCAGGGCGGAAGTAGATTACAAAAATACCATTTAAATGACTATATTACTCTGATTTGTGAATCTGACAGCAATGTTCTTCAACAGCAATACTTTTCCCCCTTGACTGAAGTCATTTACAGCAAATATTGAACACAACGAAACAGATACGCAATGCTTAATAGGTCAGATCAGTTGAATGGGCACCATTTAGTGAGAGGGCTGTCAGAGGTCTGCCTGCCAATCAATCAAGCAGTCCAAGTCGTGTTTCTCAGGGATTTTCCATCGAAGAGTTGCAGAATGAGAATGGACTCAGGGCTAAGTTGGGAATTCCTAGAAAACATGTTTAATTTCTTAAAATGTCCGACCATATATTTTCCCTGGGTTTTCTAGCATTATACTGCCAAGCTTCACTGATGTAAATTTTGTCGACACTTCATATTATGCGGATTCAGTTAAACCAAAGTGTTTCTTTTATTTCAAAAAACCTTTCAGTAATTCAGATAATTTAGAGATGCAGAAAGTTAGAGGAAAAACTCTAATCGACATTCTGCAAAAAAAAAAAAAAAAAAAGGATTCAGCAAAGAGCTTGACCAATTAATCCAGGTTTTTCTAGATTTTTTACAGTCAATCGAAGATTATTTTTCATCAGAAGAAACCAGTAAGTTGAGAAAACCCCAATAAACCAAGTACAATTCGTTAACATCCCATAATTACAGCAGAACAGTAGAACTGTAATTCATTTCCGGCCCCATGATTCTCACTCCAGTTTTATGTAAGCAGTCTTCGAGAGCCTTGTATGGTTAGCTGCGATCCAAGCAGAAGTATTAGATTGTGGATGTGAGGTCAGTGCTCTCTGTGCAGGAGAGGAGAGCAGCGAAGGTCTTATTTGTCCACAGTGAAGGACTGAAGGCCGGTGATGGCTCTGCCCAGGATGAGGGCGTGGATATCGTGGGTACCTGCAAAGGCAGAGAGATCAGTGAGATGTCTAAAGGAGCTGTGTCCCAATTACTGCACATACTGAGAACTTACGTCCGGAGAAAGTGAACCTACTTGACTGCAAGTCATAATCTGATTCCATCCTTGCCGATCCGTCATTATGCATTTTATTTATTCTCCAGCATTATGCTTTTTATATTAACAAGCTTTTTATGGAAATTCGAGGATTCAAAGTGCTGTTTTAAGATTTAGCTGAGGGATACGAAGAGTGGAAGCTGGTTGCCATTGCCAATAATTGTAGAAGAAGATATATACTCTCTAGATTTTGACTTGCAGTTGAACGGATTTACTTTGTTCAAAGTTGTGAACATGTGCAGTAATCGCGACACAGCTCTATTAGTTCGGGGACGCTTCGAGTCAGACGATCAGTAGAGCAGGGCATCAAGATGATCAAAGTTAAACAGCATATAAAATCTTAATTTCTATCAGCACTGAGAGGAGGGTTTATTAATTATTGTAATTAATAAAAACACCAGAGAAACAAACTGTATCTACATGATCTCACTGCTCACTTTTATCTAAAAAATATTCAAACCACTGGCCTTGCCAACACAGTAAAAACAATTTCTTACTCATCGTGTAACAACAGCAAATTTCAGTCTGTGCGGAGGAAATTTTCTTGGTCTATTTTACAGCAACTGCAATGTACCAGTGCTGCTCTCTGCCAGTGAAAATCAAGCTACAGTTGTCGTGGTTTTCATTCAGAAATATTTTCATATTATGAGGTTCCCCTATCCTCAAGCAATTGGAGAGAGACAGGTTCTTCAGAAAATTAGGCTTTATTGAGGCATATTGATGAATATAAAGCTGAGTTCTTTTTGCGCAAGAAGAACTGACATTCTGCTTTTCACACCCAGTTTTTATACCTTTATCACAGGAAATATCTTCCGGTTTTTCCGCCCTCTCATGCTACAATGGTTCAATAACGTAATGTCTGCTTCTTACTTGTTTTTCAGTGGTACAGTCATGTGGTGTCTGCATGTTACTTGTTTTTCTCTCTTATCATTAGTTGGCATCCTTTACAAAATAACAACTTCAAGGCTACTTCATTGTTTCAGAGGACTTTTAGTTGGGTCACAGGTCGTCCCGGAGACAGGCAAACCAAAACACTGCCAACTTGCCTTGAAAACTGCAACCAAAAGATAACAACCCTCTTCCAGTGTAATACTGGAACATGCATAACTATATGATTTCTGATGAATCAATGATGATGATGATGTTCAAATTGTGATCATCAGCATAGGAGTTGGAACAGTCCCACCGCAGGTGGTAAATGACAAAATGGCATTTCTCTACTTCCATTTTTAGGTTTGTTGCCTGCTCCAAAACATCTGAAATCACAAGTACACCTGGGAAATCATTGTGGTTTAAAAATATTTGTTTTTAAACATTTATTTATTTTGTTTTCACATCAGAAGTTTGAATTCTGGTGTTTCAGAACAGATTCCATACAGCACATGTTAACCCCACCATTTCACAGAAATGTACCTCTTAGGAGTGCGTTTCAGACTCCGCCAGTGTCTGTACAGTTGGGCTGGAGGCTAGGAGGTGGGTTAACCTGTTTGAATAGGCTGTTTACTGTACTGTAATCCGTAGACATGAATTTGTTGTGTTATTGCAGCTGTACATTGTTATTGTCTTTGTGCTTTTATGAGAAACAAAGTGAACCGAGCCTAGTGAAGATATCTGGGTCAGGCTCACTGGCAAACACGAGACTGGTTTAAACATAGGTGTATGCTATTGACCACCAGCTTTGGACAGTACAGTCAATGAAATGCTCCTTAAGAGGATTACGCAAGCTTGTAGAGGAGGAGGGACTATTATTATGGGAGACTTAAACTATCCTGGTATTGATTGGGAAATGGTGAAAGGACAGGGTAGGGGGGAGGAAGAATTTCTAGATGTCATAAATGATAATTTTTTGGTGCAGTATGTTAATAAACCTACAAGAGAGAAGGCAATTTTAGATTTGCTGCTCTGTAATGACCCAGATAGAATTAGCAATGTTGAGGTACTGGAGCCACTTGGGACAAGTGATCACTCTACTATTAATTTTGAGGTTTCATGGGAAGTTAAAAGGTGTCTCCAAAAACAAAAATTTTTAATTTTAGGCGATTATCTAAGTGAAACAAAATGGGAGACACTCCTGGACTGTGAGTCTGTAAATGAGATGTGGGAAAGATTTAAGGGGTTTTACTTGATTCACAATGTAAATTCATTCCAAAGGTGTCCAAAAGTAAGCTGAAAAAGCAGAATCCTCAGTGGATGACAGCAGCTATTAAAGGAGTTTGAGGGAAAAGAGGAATCTTTATAAGATGTACATAGAGAATAACAATGAGATTACTAAGGCCGAATTCTGTAAAAATCGGGCTGTGGTCAAAAAAGAGCTGAGGAATGCTAGAAGACTGTATGAAAGACAAATTGCAGAGGGGGCAAAAACTAACCCTAAGCAGTACTGTAGCAGAAAAAGGAAAGTCAAAGAGCAGGTTAAGTGCATAAAGAATAAAAATGGATCGCTGCTATATGATAATAAGGATATTGCGGACACCTTAAACGGTTACTTTGTTGAGAATTTTACCTTAGAGCGGGTCTTTATTCGCCAGAGGGCTTGTCCAATGCTCAAGAGTATTTAGCGGAAATTGAGGTTAGGGATAACGTCAGATTAGACAAGTTGCATCAACTAAAGGCAGATAAGGCGGCATGGCTTATATCCTAGAGTGCTCAGGGAAGTTAGTGAGATCATCTTTAAGCCGCTATCTGCCATCTTTAGACGGTCTTTAGAAACTGGAGAAATACCAAATGATTGGAAACAGGGCAATATAATACCAATATATAAAAAAGGGGACCGTACTGAGCCAGGTAATTACAGGCCAGTCAGTTTAACTTGCATTAAGTGCAAAATATTGGAATCTATCATAAAAGATGAGCTGGACTTATTTCTTGAACGTAAACAATATCTTGAGGATAGCCAACATGGTTTTCGTAAAGGAAGGTCATGCCTGACAAACCTTCTGGAATTTTTGAAGAGGCCACCAAGACTTATGACCAGAGCAGGGCTTATGACATCATATATTTGGATTTTCAGAAAGCATTTGACACAGTACCGCATAAGAGACTAATTTTTAAAATGAGCTCCATTGGAGTTACAGGTGGTATTCTGAAGTGGATTCATAACTGGTTGCAGGACAGAACACAAAGAGTGGTGGTCAGTGGTATATCATCTGAGCTAGGTAGGGTGGGGAGTGGCTATTTTGGGACCCTTGCTGTTCCTCATCTACATTAATGACCTTGATAGGAATATTGAGAGCAGATTAGTGAAATTTGCAGCTGATACTAAATTGGGGGGCTTGGCAAATAGTTTAGAGTCCACTAAAGTGATTCAGGATGATTTGGATAGAATTCAGAATTGGGCAGAAATGTGGCAAATGAAATTTAATGTAGCGAAATGTAAAGTAGTACATGTAGGTAATAAAAACATTAGACAGGATTACTTCATGGGAGGTTTTAAACTGGAATGTGCTCCACAAGAGAAACATCTGGGAGTGATTGTTGACCAAACCCTCACAGGCTCTAGCCATTGTGCCGTAGCTGTTAAAAAAGCCAATTGGATGCTGGGATACATTGCCAAAAGTATTGAGTTCAAATCCAAGGAGGTGATGCTTCTTTTGTACAACACATTAGTCAGACCACATCTAGAGTATTGTGTACAGTTCTGGGGACCATACTTTAAGAAAGACATAGAGGCTTTAGAGAAAGTTCAGAGAAGAGCCACGGCTAATTCCGGGTATTAAAGATGAAAGCTATGAGAAAAGGCTGAAGATCCTTAATCTCTTTAGTCTTAGGAAAAAGGAGACTAAGGGGGTGATTTGATTGAGGTCTTTAAATATGTTAAAGGGATTAACAAAGTGAATTATGTAGGATTCCTTCAACCAAGTGTTGTTAGCAGAACTCGGGGTCACAAATGGAAGCTGACTAAAGGTAAATTTAGCACTGATATTCGGAAATATTTCTTCACCCAAAGAGTAATTTCGGTGGCTTGCCTGACCATATTGTTGAGGCAGAGACCTTGGGAGTTTTCAAGAGCAGACTTGACTTAAAGCTAGATACCATTGAGTCATTGAGTATCTGAAGTGATATATTCACGATGGTACAAAGAAACTGGCGAGCCTAGTTGGGCTGAACGGCCTGTTCTATGTTATGTTATGTTATGTTATGTTATGGTGAATAATGCGGATGACTGAACAGATATTGCCTGAATCAACTGAACAGATGTCAATCAAAGCTACAGAAGCCAACTGCTTATGTGTGTGTGCACTGCTCATGCGTGTGTGAACTGCTTGTATGTGTGTGTGTGTGTGTGTGTGTGTGTGTGTGTGTGTGTGTGTTGTGTGTCTGTGTGCGTGTGCCTGTGCGTGTGGAAGTGTGTTACTGCTGCTTACATAATATGGTTACTGATTATGTTTATTGATTATGGTCATTGATTTTCTGATGAATATGATGAGAAATATTTAAATATAATCCTCAACACAGTCTCACTGCAAACTGAGCACTGCTATCCTCTTGCGGTAACAAATTGTAAAGACCCTTTCAGTACAAAATTCCTCTTGGTCCGTGTTATTTCACGTGCAGTTCAGATGAAATACACAAGATGGCACTTTATCAACAGGATTGTTCCTTAGTCACACCACATCCACATCTGATGGACACGTCAAATGGAAACATTTAAACTTCAACGGTAGGGGCAGTGAGTCTATGTAAAGAACGGAGTTAAATTCTTGTTTGAGCTATTTAATAGTGGCTCCTCTATTTTTTGTGGCTTAGCAAGGGTTTAACAGTGTGGCCATTTTAGGACCAAGTGCTCATGGAAACTAGGGTGTGAGCACATGTACTCCAGATGTGTTCCTGCCTCCAGCTTATAGTTAGCTGGGATAGGCTACAGACCTCCCTCTGACCCTGACCACAAATAATGGGTCAGTCAACGCTTTACCGCCCAAGAGTGGCACTGTCCCGTCTTGGTTGCCATGTTTAGACCAATGAAAACATTTGTTTCATGTTTAAATTGGTGGCTATCCTGCCTTAACCAATCATAACAAGCCTGACTGATGACGTCTGCATCATCAAATGGCATAGCTGCACTAAAAAAAATTGTGAGATTTTTGCCCATGATGATGGAAAACATAATTGACAGCGATTCAGACACATTGGACTTTGAGGGATTCTTGCCCCGAGATTTACATTCTAAAAGAGAAGAAGAGACGACTCAGTCTCTTGAAAGCAACATGACTCTTCCGTCTGTTAACACAGATGATTTATCGGACTCACCTTCAAGAGAAAGTGAGTCCAAATGTGAAGACAGCTAGGTTGATGACCAAAGTTAAAACAGAATACCATGTTGTAACATTGTCCCATAATGTTGTTCAGCTTACAGTTTCTGCTGTACAGAATTTTTTATGAGGGAACAATTAAAAGAAGCTAACTGGCTGAAACTGCCTTAGGATGGAGGGGCCTTGGTATGTGATTCACTCTCAGGAGGTAAAGGGTTAATAGATGGCTTTAGTATTAAGAATGTATTAAAAGGATCCTAAATTCCCCACCCAAGTGAACATGCGTGATCTCAGCGCTGAGCCCTTGCTGTAGGCCTGCACCCCTCACTCACCCTCGTACGTGTTGACGGCCTCCAGGTTCATGACGTGACGGATGACGTGGTACTCGTCCGCGATGCCGTTCCCGCCCAGCATGTCTCTGGCCTGCCGCGCGATGTCCAGCGCCTTACCGCAGCTGTTCCTCTTCAGCATAGAGATCATCTCAGGAGCCGCTCTGGTTTTAAAGAGACGCACACAACAAAAGCCGGCCTGCGTCAATCCTCTGCTCTTACACAGTCTAGGAACTGTGGACAGTTCTGATTTTTAAACTTCCCATTTTATTTTTTTATTTGTTTGATATACGCATATACTTTTAAAATATCCCCTTGTAACAGTAGTCCTCATCTACTTACCAGCATATAGTGTAGACAAAATCATAGATGGATAAGATATACTTTACTGCACCCTGTGGGGTAATTTATCCTCTGCATTTGACCCATCCAAGTTACTTAGGAGCAGTGCGCAGCCACACTGCAGCACCTGGGGACCAACTCCAGTTCTAAAGCCAGAACCTTAGTCAGGGGTATGGTCAGGAGTATTCTAGAAAAACTCTGCCACACTGCAGCGGTTCCCAAAGCCTAGGTAACAGAGACTGACACCACAGTCATCTTTGTACCTTTTGGGGCCCTAGGCAAGAAATTATATGAGGGCCCCCTCTAAATTCAGCAGGCATACAGATTTTTCAAAAATTCATCTTTAAAATAAAGGGGTGAAGGTGGAGCCCTCAGTGCAGTCTGAGCTGACTGTGGCTTGTGGCAGTCAGCGCTCTGTTAAAGACCCAGAGCAGATTTTGGGGGACATACCCCACCCTACACTGGGACAGGAGAAGCCCAGTCCCCTCGGCTTACTTCTTCTGATCGATGAGCCGGCCCAGCTGCAGACAGGACTGCAGACCCACTGTGATCTCCGTCAGCATGTCGGCCATCTTCTTCTGCATCAGCTGATTCCTCGCCAAGGGAACCCCAAACTGGATCCTGACAAGCAAGAATCAGAGAAGAATAAAACCATTCAGGGGTGCGTTTCCCGAAAGCACAGACGCTAACTTACTTAGTTGGAACCACTGACTGTGAATGGACGAACTATGGAAGTTGCTAACTTGGCAACTGTGCTTTTGGGAAACGCACCCCAGGTCGGGTGGACCAGTACAAGGTGAAAGGTCAATTGTGAGAGGTTTATTAAACACACCTGGGCAAAAGTTAAGCACCATCAAATTAGCAAGTTCCACTTAACCAAAGAAGCAAATTAATAACATTGACAAACACTGCCCGATTCTTGGAAATAAGGTTTCAACATACCTTTCTTGGCATATAAAACCAGTTTGAGAATTTGATCTTTTTACACTTTTTAAACTATGTTAAAAACTATGTTTTTAACACATTTAATGCTGTTAAAAGTATGGGCCTACTGACCGTTTAAGATGACAAGGAGACCTGTGTTCACCAAAACACTGTCCCTTGAAGTCTGAACTTTTATCGGAAGAAACAATCAATACCTGACTAAGATGAAACCCAGGTTTTCATCATTTTTCAATTCATGACGAAGCCTTTTGAATGCGGAATGCATGTGGAATGCATGATAAAAACCTTAATGCAAATATATACTCCTAACAAAAATATAAACGCCCCATTTGACACTTTTAAACTTTAATTAGCATTAAGGGTTTTACAATATATTAAGTCATACACAATTCATCTTATTGTTCAATATGCAACAGATTACTGTTCATTAGAACAAGATAGTGGTGTATGGCAATCAGGGATACTCGTAGACACGGTTGGGATCACGATGAAGATGACGAGGGTGTAGGTTCGCTTCTCTCAGGCGGTTCGGGACAGTTTGAGGTGTGATACGTCTGTTGTGCAGACCAACTGTTTCATCTGCTGTGCGTATTGCTGGTCTGAGGCGATCACGCAAGTGGAGAAGCCGGATGTGACGATCTTGTGCTCATGTGGTCACACGTGGATGACGAGGGTGAGGTCGATTTGCTGCACTGCCAGTCTGTCTAAAACGAACTCTTAAACGCCCAATTGTCCGATAGTGAACATTCAGCTGTGCAGCAACCGCTCTGGTGGACATTCCTGCATCCAGCATTCCTATGGCGCGTTCCCGCATGATTTGCGACATTTGTGGCATGGTGACTTTTGATGAAATTTGACACTTTGGGGTGGCCTTTTATTGTCCCCAGTTTTAGGGAGTGTGAGTTCTGTTCATGCTGTTTGAGCAGCGTCTGCACATGCCACACCGGTGTTGTGGGTGGAATCAATACATCACTGAGCAAGTGCTCACTGGCAGAGATGAACACAAATGTTGAATACAAATCAAGACAAATAACAATTTTGCACAATTAAGACATTATCAGCTCATTTAGGGTACCACATTTCATGGTACATAAATAATTTTCATGGGGCGTTTATATTTTTGTTAAGTGTAGAATTCAGGACTGGCCAATTTTTGGAGAATAATTTCATCTTGAATTTGGTGGTGCTTAACTTCTGCCCACGTATATACATAAAGCAATTCAACACTAAAACCAATGACAACCAACATCTCCTTTGAGTGTTAAACTAGCAAGCATGGTGCAAAAAATTAGCTCAATCAGTGAAAAGTGCAACAGGGCTTAGCAGCAGCAGAGCAATTAACTACTTTACAAAGAAAATTATCCATTCAAACTCTCCCGGATTTATATACTGTAAGTAAGTTACTGTGAAGAACTCTGAATGTCCATCAAGCACAATAGCTGTGAAACTCCCAACAGGTAAAGCACCAGTTAGCCTGGACTGCGACTGTCAATGCAAGTGGTGTTCCATCAGTCTCTTACCGGTCCAGTGTGTACTGACGGGCCGCATGAAAGCAGAACTCTGCCGCTCCAAGAGCTCCCCAGGCGATGCCATACCGGGCGTTGTTTAGGCAACCAAAGGGACCCTGGCCAGGGAAAACACACACATACAAACACACAGACACACACACACAGTCAGAGGGAGCACAGATATCAACTGCACCAGAGTCCCTAGAGAGAGATAGTCCTGACAACTCAAGAATTGGAGCCATTGTGTTTCCATCATGCCGAACGGAGCCGATAGGTGCAACGTAAATTGTTAGATTTCACGTTCTTTTCTCAAAAGGGAAAGGCATTAATTTCAGGGGAAAAACCAAGAAACCAGCGAGCAATGGTATCTACACGCACAAGAGGGGAAAAAGTTTGAGCATCAGGAAATATCAAATGGAAAAAAAAAAAAAAAAAAAAACATTCACTTTGAGGCAGTGCCCAATAATGCGATGGAAACAAAATGGCTCCATGACCTGATTTTCTGGAATCCTCATGTTACAACTTTCTCTATCTAGGAACTCTGTACAGTACCTTTATCTGGTGATTAAACCTTCTCCAGTCCATGTAAGAAATCGACTGTACTACAGAACAATCATGGTATAACCTCACCCTAGAAACATACAGTTTACTGTCTGCTGTGCTCTCCTCTTTTTCTCCTGCCCGTACCAAACCATTTTTCCATCCGCAGCAAGGGTGGCCAACCCCGTTCCCGGGGAGCCCCAGCATGGGCTGGCATTTGTTTTCACACTAAACTTTCTTAAAACCAAGAAACCAGCTTAACCTGGCTTTCAGCAAGCTGATTCTGTGCTGCAGTTAGGCAAACTAGCAGCAATGCTACCAATAGTCAATAGTGCCTTTGCCACCACATCAGACAAAATGATAAAAACAGTTATTTCTTCAATAACAATTAAGTCATTTTCTTTAGGACACTACAGGAAGCTCATGTCAAACATCACAAAGGAAATAACGCTCCTACATGGGATCAGCCATGTTTATACTCAGGTGACGTCCCCTAAATTTGTTATCTTTACGCGATCACTTTACAACACAAACAATAGTGTTGAGATAGATTGTGGATACATATCTGACAAGTTGGGCAAACATAGAACGCTTAATTTACTCAAATGCTTAATTTTCTTTTGATGATTGCTAGGACAGTACTCACTTCTTAAACTCAATGGCCACTGCCTTGAGGAAAGGAAGTGCAAAGACCATCACATGATCTTTCAGGCTTAAAAATGTGGCATCCGTTTTCTCAAAACACGTCACACCAGGTCGCCACTTATTTCCATCCGCCAAACTGACATTTATGGTTAGGGTTAGGTTTGCCGCTGGGGTTGGGGTTAGGGTTAGGGTTGGGGAAACGAGTGAGGAGTCACGTAAACCAAATCAGTTTACGGGAGATCAGATGACATCGTGCCAGTGTGGCGGATGGAATTAAGTGAGGACCGTCACACCACCCAGAATGAATGACACTGGTTTGTGCAAAGAAAGGGTCTTCATCACTGGGTTCTCGTTCATCTTGTTTCTTTTAATAGAGCTGTTGTGCTTGCTTATGGATTACCAAAACTGCCAAAATAATTTAAAAAAATGAATGAATGAATGAATAAATAAATAAATAAAATGACTCAATAAATAAATACATGAAATAATAAAGAAATGCAGACATACAGAAATAAATAAAAATGTCAAGGAATAAATAAGGAAATGGGTTAATAAAAACAAATATAAATATGCTAAGAAAATAAAATAATAATAATAATTGGGAAATAAATCTTAATTTCACTTAATCGTAATTTCACTTAAAAATGCATTGTATTCATTTATTTTTCTATATATGTGCATAGTTATTTATTTTCAAATTGACCAGCACGTCTTTGATAAATGAGACTTTAATTTCTTTTTTTTTCCTGATTATTCCATGAATTTATTTATTGGGTTATTCTGTCCATTTTTCATTTTTGATTTTTGCTGTTTTGGTCCTCCATACTTGCTTGCTAACAATGTGAAATAAATGTTTGGTGCAAGTCAACTTGGCTGACTCAGTTATAAACTCTGAAAAGTATCTTATTGTTTAATTTGTAGAAAAATGGGCATAATAAAGCTGCTTAGTTGCTCGGTCGCGCTTTCTTTCATCCCCATAAATATCTGGAAGAGGGAATATGGAGCGCTATGTGGGCTGACTTTGTTAATGGGCCAATGGGAAGATCGAGTCAGATCTTTCAAGGAACTTTCAAGCAATTATACAGATGTCAAGACACGTTTTTGCAATTCATTACAGTTCATCTTTGATAATATCAAGTTTTAGATTTTTTTCTTTAGTCAAAATCTTGCTTTTGACACTCAATAAGACATTGAAAAGTATTAATGGGTTATAATTACAAGTTATATTACAGGTAAATTTTTTTGTTCCGTGAATGTTTGTTTGGGATATCCCACACTGTTGGTCCAGCACAGTTTGGTGATGTCACTGCTGATGATGTCACAAGTGATGTTGAACCTGACTCTGAAACACTCACCGCCAGCCCGGAGACTTTGGGCAGCAGATTCTCCTCAGGCACCTCCACCTCATCCATGAGGATCATTCCCGTGGCCGATGCCCGCAGCGAGAACTTGCCCTCGATCTTGGGTGTGGTCAGGCCCTTCATGCCGCGTTCTAGGATGAAGCCGCGAACTTTCCCGTCCTCGCACTTGGCCCACACCACGCAAATATCCGCCACAGGGGAGTTGGTGATCCTACAGGGGTACAGGATCAGCAAGTATAAGCTCACAAGTTTTAACCTCAGAAAACCTACGGACCCATATAAGGGTGTGTAAACTGCAGCCACTGTGTTCAAACCTGTGACACTTCAGGCCCATTTCAAATTCTAGCGGAGATCCCAAGGTTTCCAATGATCCACAATATGTGCTGCCAAATTACAGTGAAATGTGTATAAAATGATGTACATGATCTAGATATTTTCCGTTGATGTTATACTGTGGCCATAAAAACATGCCATCCTGGGTTTGAATATTTCGCTCAGTATCAGTGGGATGTAGCTTCAGTGAAGCTCTGCAACCAGCAGATACAGAATATGGATGTGAAATTGTCCTACAATGTGAAAAAAAGTCTTTTTCTTACTGCAAACCAACTTAAAGGAAAACTTACAAGAAAAGTTAGATTAAGGGGTTAAATATCTCTCAGAAGTCAGTCAAGAGACCAGAGGTGGACAACCTGTCACAGGATGTAAGAGGCCTCTCCAGTATTTTGTTTTCACCTTCTGGATTTGCCAATTAGAACAACCCTTAAGCCAAATCAGTTTGCTGAACTCATGGGTGGATGTAAAACATGGTAAGACTAACTTTTCGACCCCTGGAATGTCCATGTTTGCAGAGGAGTGTGGGTTATGAATGGCCAACTGTTCCTGGAGATTCAGCATCCTTGGTCACACCTGACTGGACACATTTAAATAAAACCAAAACAACCAAACTTGTGTGTTTTCACATCAACCCTATCGATAATTTGGCATTCCCGATTTTACTGATCATCAGCTCACAGAGATCTGTAGCAGCAGAATGGGGTGAGCTTTGATTGGGTTGGGAGTCAAAATCTACAAGATGGAAGATCTTCATTGACCAGGTTGGGATGGCCCTGTTGTATACACGTTTGAGCCCTGTGGTTCTCCTTCCCGGCGCAGTCTAGTCTGGCTGGACTCACCAGGTCTTGGAGCCGGAGAGGGTAAACGTGCGGCTGGACGGGTTGTATTTGGCGCGGGTTTCCATGCTGCCGGGGTCGCTGCCGTGGTTGGGTTCGGTCAGCCCGAAACAGCCCAGAATCTCCCCTCGCGCTGCAGAGCAGATAAGCGTGCGATCAGACAGTGCGACATAAAAACACTCAGCATGGCCGATGCAGGGAGGCCCGCCCCTGTTCCCAGAGATCTGCTGTCCCGCATGTTTTCAGTACAAACATAATGTGGGGCTCCTGATTCTATAAGCGAGCAGCACAGAGGTTCTTGCTGTTAAATCATGTGTGCTTAGTTATGGCTGATATGATGTAGGTCTCCAGTAGCGAGAGTTAGGGAGCTCAGGACAAACAAACGAGTTTTCCTTCGGTAACTGACAAGTCAGTGAGCTTGGCTCCTTACCCAGTTTAGGCAGTGTGATTGATGGGTCAGTGAGCTTGGCTCCTTCGTCTTTACTCAGTTTTTGCAGTGTAAACAATCAGTCAGTGAGCTTGGCTCCTTGCCCAGGTTAGGCAGCGTTATAGATGGGTCAATGAGCTTGGCTCCTTACCCATTTTTTACAATGTAAATAATGGGTCGGTGAAGTTGGTGCCTTACCTAGTTTAGGCAGTGTAATTGATGGATCAATGACCTTGGCTCCTTACCAAGTTTGAGAAGAGTAATAGATGGGTCAGTGAGCTTTTCTCCTTACCCAGTTTAAGCAGAGTCATAGATGGTTCAGTGAGCTTTTCTCCTTACCCAGTTTAAGCAGAGTCATAGATGGGTCAGTGAGCTCGACTCCTTACCCAGTTTAGGCAGGTATTTCTCCTTCTGCGCCTCAGTGCCGTAGGCGTTGATGGGGTGCATAACCAGCGAGGACTGAACACTCATGACGGAGCGGTAGCCGCTGTCCACCCTCTCGACCTCCCGCGCGATCAGCCCGTACGCCACATAGCTGGTGCCAGCGCAGCCATACCCTGAGAGAGAGAGAGAGAGAGAGAGAGAGAGAGAGAGAGAGAGAGAGAGAGAAAGGATAAATAGAGGGAGGGAGGGAGAGAGAAAGAGAGAGTATGATATTAGGAATGAAAGAGAGATAGCACAAGTAATTAGAGAGTGGGAGTTGGACATAAAAGATGGAGCATCAATGTCAATGTGCAGGTGTCGGCATTATTCTTGTTCTGGTTCCAGACTACAACACGCATACAATTAAATAAACGTGCAACTCAACATTGTAAAATTCTGTTTAAGAGAACCTGACCGGTGCTGTGTCAGATAGAATGAGTAGTCATGTAATGGTGAGTTGTAGGTTACTAAACCAAATGACAAACACTGGGGACTGGGCCCTCTTATAAAACGCTCCACAGGGTGAGGTTACTGACCGAAGCAGCTTGTGTGTACAGTGAGTATACATTACCTCACAGGGGCCACATTGGCAAGACTAATGGCTTTTGAAGCAGATATCTCTTCAAAAACCCTTCAGAGAGGAATGCTACAATCCTGAATTGAAAACGCATGTAAGGTCCCATTCGTGCGTCCGATACTTGACGTATTGGTGCCTCTTTTTCAGCGAACTCTAAACTTTACTTAGCGAGCAGGTAACGGTCTCCAGAGCTGAGACTGAGGGTCTGTGATCGGAGTGTTTGTTTACCCTGGATGGTCGGGCCCAGGACCCCGAGCTCTCCCATCTCCGACAGGATCTCCCGATGGAACACTGAAAGGCACAGAGCAAATACAGCAGTGACAGATCAATGGCGAGAGCAAAGATAACGGTCCCTGATGCGCTGCAGTCAGTGTTTCCCAACCCTACTGCACTCTTTCCAAATGTGCTCTGTCTAATCGTTCAGTGCCTTCAAAAGTGAGCAGCGTAGGACTAATTTGCAGTCGGCAAAAATGTTCCCTCCAGATTTTAATTTTAAAAAATTCCATTTAACAGCATTCCTGGTGGCCTTTGGGGTGGGATTTTTTTTTCATTTTTTTCACATGCTTGAAATTACTATTAACTAAATTCTTTGAAAAATATTTTTCTCACCAAATAATAACGGACGGACAGTATGGAATTTTATCCACACACACACTAAAACGGCCCTCTGCACAGTAGAGAAGACACCGAATCCCAGATTTCAGAGAGAAGATCCACTATATGAACATTAATACCGAGAAGAACTTCGGGGCCTGTAGCCTGGCAGCTAAGGAGTCTGTTGGGCTCTTGAGCAAGGCCCTTAACCCCACAGGAGAGGGTGGGCCCCTGCACAGGTAAAATCAACTGCACCTCCAATAAGCTAAAAGCATCAGCTAAGTTCAAGGACTATACAGCAGGGTACATTTCTGTGATGGCATCTTGAGGCGTAAGCCAATGGAAGTAGAAGTATGCAACCCCACCCCCCACCGACAGGCCCCTACCCTCATGCCTGTTGGCCATCAGGATGCGCGGCATAAGCTTGTCCTGGCAGTACGTGCGAAATGAGTCCCGGATCATCACTTCATCCTCCGTCAGCTGACCCTCCAGATCCAGGGCATCGCGCCAGTTAAACTGAACCTTGGCTGGCAGAGAGAGGGCCAGGACAGAGCAGTTAAGAGCCACGCCTGGGTACGAACAGGGTAAGGCCACAGCAAGCACTTTCTAAACACACAGCCTAAATCACAGCCAGTCCAGTCTTATCCAAAAAGACCTGCTGCGGGACCAGGGTTTTGTTTTAGCACCAAGAGTCCTGATTCAACCATCTAATCAATCGTGGTGTTCGACCAAGCCTTTGATAATACAAACAGTTGCCTTAGTGCTTTGCCAAAACCAAAACCTGTACCATTACTGACCCCATTATAGATAATATAGGACAGCTCTGACCTAAACGAGCATTTGCAATACATACGTGCTTTGGCTGTCTTCTTGTCACTCGACTTTTCAGCCTCTGAAAGCAGAGCGAAATGTAGAAATGTTAGGCGACACACCCTTACTCCAATGCCCTAAAGAGCTACCGCTGCTGTAATAATGCCTATGGTGTTATATCATGTAAATCATCAACAGACTACAACACCAGTACATTTAGCAAAAGTTGCACCACTGTAAACCTGTGCTGTGTCTCATAATTCACACTTCAGTGTAAATTGAAGTTCAGTTCAGTTCAGTTTATTGTCACATCCATTATACACCATCCAGCATGCTGAAGTGAGATACCATTTCTCCACAGATCATAATGCTCAGTAGATAAATTATAGAGCTTTAAAAGGTAAAATAAATATCCTCATACTCTAAAAAATCATAATGCTTTAAAAAAAAAAAGCTCTAAAAGAAAGAGTAGGAGAGGCATTAAAACATTTAAAAAAACATAAAACATAGTGGCATATCAGGGGGCAGCATTGATGAGATAAAGTGCATAAATAATCATAAAAGTAACAAATAATAATGAGTAATAACAATATCAAATATCACTGAGTGCAGTTTGCATGTGCATTCTTGATTCATTTAGTTCCTGACAAGAGGAAGGGGGGGGAGCTTGTGGCAGGAGTTCATTGCTCTGATGACCTGTGGAAAGAAACTGTGACACAGTCTGGAGGATTTTGCTGAGATGCTCTGCAGCCTCCTACCAGAGGGCAGGAGCACAAAGAGGTGGTGGGATGGGTGCGAGGGGTCCAACATGATGTTTATTTATAATTTCATCATCGACAGCCATACTTTTTGTCAGCGGCTGTCATTTAAATAATCGCACTGAACTACAAGTTTTTTTCCAAAACTGATCGTAATTCTCTTTTTCATTATCACTCGTTTCATCCTCCACATTTAAAAAGGAATACTCCATACGGACAGTTTCAGAGAGTTAGAAGAATCTGCGATTCCAGTTCTGACTTTGAGAAACAGGCAGATGTTTTATCTAAACGACTTCAAAACAGGTCTTAGCGGCCGTATGTTCTTTCCACAGCTCTTGAAAAAGTCCGACAAGTGAATCGTAACGATTTGTTGGATAATCGCCATAGACGAGAGAGGCGATCATCAAATTTATTTTTTGTTACTCGTTATAGTGCGAAATCTTCCAAAATCAATGATATAATTTGTTCTAATTGGGATATTCTGATTAGTGATCCCAAATTGAGAGTTACTTTTTCTGAGCCACCAATTATATCCTATAAACGAGCTCCTACTCTTAGAGACAAATTGGTACATAGTTACTTGCCGGGGCGTGGAAAGGATACATGGCTGAAGACGCCTTCTGGTATTTTTAAGTGTCTTGGGAACACCTGTAATTACTGCTCAAATGTCATTCAATCTAAAACATTCATTGATTTAAAAACAGGAACAAAGTATTTTCAGAGAAACTTTATTAACTGTAATTCTACTTATGTCGTTTATCGTCTTACATGTCCTTGTGCTTGTTTTTATGTAGGACGTACTAAGAGACGTTTAAAGGATAGACTCTCTGAACATAAATATGCGATTAGAACCAAAATTGTAGATTATCCCATGGCTAAACATTTTAAAGAGGCACATGATAGCAATGAATTCTTATTGAAGATTGAGGGTTTGGAATTAGCAAATACATCCACTAGAGGCGGCAATCGTTTACATAGACTTCTTCAAAGGGAGACTTTTTGGATTTTTAGATTGGATGCAATGGTATACCCAGGTTTAAATGAGGAAATTGATTATAAACCTTTTTTTATGAATTATTCAAATTGTACTTGACACCGTTGCTCTCAAATTTAATATGCGATTGATGTATCATTGTTGTGGTATGTATTGTTGTCCTATGGTATTTTGTCTTTTTCGTAAGGAATCCTTTGAGTACAGGTTTGGTTTTTTATTGAAACCAATTACCACCCCCACTGGTAATTACTCATCAATTTTGCCCCTTTGGGTGACTCCTAACCAAGTTTATAAAATGCTACCTTTGATGATTGTTTTCTCATTGTTACCCTGATGAAGACCTAAAAGGTCGAAACCGGTTGGTTTTTTTAACCACTTTTGGCCATGTTTGAATAAAGACCTTTTATACAGTATCAATTTTGTCTCACGCAAGAGTGCCTGAAATTATATGTTTTGTCTTGTAATTACTGCGACCCTTCATTTCAAGAGCACCTGCGATTTTTTCTCTTGATTTTCACTGGATATTCAGTCCTTGAGCACACCACTACTTCTTTTTGCAAGTTGACTATTTAGAAGCTGTCAGTATCGGTGACTGCAAATCACAAAGCTGTGTATCAAAATCCATGAGAAATAAATAATGACGGTGAGGTATTTCAGAAGCTTGAATACACAACAGAAAGTCCAGGGAGAACTGCATCGTAGGCATGTACACTTTTTCCTCAAAAGCCCACCAAACAACCTCTCTCTCTCTGCGGCAGAGAACCTGTAGCCCCCGAAGTATAAATGGGCATCATATGCAGTAAAATTACCTTCTGCATTTTATCTTTTAGCACATAGCAGCTGAAATATCATTTAGCACAGCAGCAGTGTTCTCATGCACCAAGATGCCTCTAAACTGTGCACTCCAGGGGGAAGACTAATGGGCCAGGTCATGCGGTGACAGAGTTACAAAATTTGTGTATTTCGTATCATAGCTCCAGATCTAAGTAAGATAGAGTTACAATTTAAATGGCTTTGTGTAGGTCTTCCCTAGTACTTCAAACAACAAAATAGCTAAGTCCGTTCATTTGACTTATTTTGGGTGAAAACGGCAAAAATCTGGTCAGCAACGGAGTGACAATTTTGTAACTCCGTTACCGCGTGACCTGGCCCCAATACATCGAGTGACCAGCACTCAGCAGACATGAGGCTCTAAAATTGTGTGTCCGCACACTTTCACAAACGAATGGCCAAAGCTCTCTCAAATCTAGCCATGCAACAGACCAGCAGTGATACTTCTGCATGAGTTAGGGAACAGCGTTGCAAAAGACACTCCAAGCTTTGCAGGCAGTTGCACCGGCTTCAGGGATACCACCTATCTATCAAAATGTTCTTCCAGTGCTCTTGCAAAGTGCTGACAATGTTATAAAATTCTTAAAACATTCTACTAACATTGTTACAACATTCAGCATTAGCTTGGCCATGAAGTCATATCACGGGGACTTTCTTAGGTGGCAGTTGGGTAGTTAATTACAGCACTCCAGCCAGAGAATCAGTGTGTGGACGGACCTCACTGTCTGCTATTAAATCTAAATTAAACCCCTGATGACTTTAGAAAGCAGCCTGAACAACAAAGCACAGTTGGCACCTGCATCGTCTAAGAATGGGTTTCAGACTGCCAAGACAACAGCATCTCATATCACCAGCAAGCCTGCGCGTAGAGTTGCTAATGGTGTCAATGATTACAAAAAAGATGCTTATGAGGAAAAAATGTAAAAAATGTCATCTTAAAATGATAAAGTGAAAGTCAGATTTTTGTTAATATTTTGAATATAAAATTGGGAGAATCTACAACATCCACATTACATTGTTCTTTTAGCTCATATTTACAAAAGGTGTCAAAATAAATGAAGTGCACCAAAATTCATCCATTCATCCATCTATTATGTAAGCCAGTTCCTCTTTATCATGGTCACAGGGGAGCTGGAGCCTATCCCAGCTGACTATGGGTTAAAGGCAAGAATACAACATGGAGAGTTTGCCAATCTCTTGCAGCACTGTAAGCCACTTGAATATGAATTAAACTTGGCCAAATTCAATAAACTAAGCCATTGCTAAAGGGTTTTACATCCATCAAATGATTTTGCTGGAAATTAGAAGTCTGGCAAGCGTCAGGGGTTCTCAGAAAAATATATGTTCAGCGAGTGCATTTTTTAGATGTTTTTTTTTTTTTTTTTTTAAGATTTTTTCCTTTATCTGACAGCCACGCAGCGTAGAGAGACAGGAAGGCCGGGGAGAAGAACGGGGGAAGACATGCAGCAAATGACCCGAGCCGGAATCGAACCCAGGTCGCCGCGGGAAGGACACAGCCCCCACGGTACGCGCGCCCAGACCGATGAGCCACCGGGGCGCCCCAGATGTTTTTTTTTTTTAATTATTTTATTTACACACATAAAATGATAAAATTAGTGCACAGATGCAAGAGGAAAAAACCACGAAGGAGAAAATGCCTTAAAACCCTAAGGAGGCTTGGAAGGTGGCATTCTCCAAAATTGTTAGCAAATCATATTAAAATTATGTAAGAATGTGTTTAGCAAGCAGCCTGAACGACAAAGTGCAGTTGGCACCTGCATCGTCAAAGAATGGGTTGCAGTCTGCCAAGACAACAGTATCTCAGATCACCAGGAAGTCTGCGCGTAAAGGTGCTAATGGACTGTCCAGACGTCTCATATATCCGACACACGAAATTGCTCCAACACGACTTTTCCCCTCACAATTTCGTTGAACACCATTCGGGGACTCGTTCCTGCTCTTCAATTTTGAAAACACCTGCCCTTACCCCACTGTGCAGGCGCGACGGTTCCCTGGGCTCTTGACGCAGATACCAAAGCACATCTCTGAGAGCTGGCGAGCAGACGGAAAGCGGCGCTCCGTATGGCCATGTCTAAAATGACGTTACTCGTCCTAAAAAAAGTATGACACACCGTTAGCCCCACAAAGACTACACACAGAACCACAGAAAAACATTACAGAATACCGACAACTGTAGAACAATAACAGAGACTACTGCTCTCAGATTAAATGCGATACCCCTGTTGATGTTTAGAAGTAGCCTAGCTTGCCCTTGTCTCTTCACTGTCCACTGCTGCCCAACTACGGGATACTGGAGACACACAAGTATCGCCCATTATCCTCATGTAGCTCTGTGATCTTTTCTTGGCTATCACACAGTCCTGCATGTAAAGTTTACATAGATAACATAATTACCTGCACCACCAGAGAAAAACGACTATCACCGGTTCGAGGAACCCCACACAGCTTGACAAGCGATAAGGGCTGATGTCACTATAGTACGTAAGGCATCTGAGACCATAGAGTGCAATTGATGCAGGAATGGCAGGGCCCATTCGCCATTTTTAGTGTGTCTGAAAATGCTTGTAGTTTTGATTACACATATCGTAACTTGAGAAACACGGTCAAAATTAATGGAGTGAATAGCACTACATTGATTTTTCAAAAATTTAGATGTGCACTGATTTATAAAAAGTACGTTATGACAAATAAAAAATTCACCAGCCTCTCTTAAAATGTCAACTGTTTAAGTCCAGTTTGACTGTCGTCTGTTTGCCCAATGGGCATCAAGTGGGAGGTGGTTACAAAGCGTCTCGACTCATTGGTTTTACAGCGGGGAGTGTAACTTTTAAGGGAATCCATTGGCTTGAAGTTGGTGGCTCAATCTTACAGGAGTGCATGCACCTGTCTTTTGCTCGTTTTCCGATTTTGGAGGAGCGGAGGTCAAGTCGGAATATCTCACACCGAAAGGCGTTGCGAACTGCAACGTACAATAACTCAACTTCGTTTTGAAATTAAATCGCGCCTCGTGTATTTTTTCCAGTAAAATGACTTTGATGTGGCCAATACTTTCAGTGCTAATGCAACATTGCTACATAGGCCCGTGTAACATCATGATAAGTGGCTTCACTGCAAGGTGCTTGTCAAGTTACTGTATTGGCAGCGTGTCATATCATTTGCGAAGATTCTTTCTTGAAGATCTGGGCATACTCATGTGAAGGTTATCTATTAACGAGACTGGGGTTGTTTCAGTCAAAAGTGGGTTAGTACTCTGGATCTGTAAACTGATCAGGAAGAATGTAACTTCATATATTATACGCAATTGCCTTGTTTATAATTTTCTTTTTATGACATTTAAGGACACAACTTACAGGATAATTCTCATTAATGATCGTTACAGCCCATATAATTTTGTTGCAAACAAAATAATCAAATAATCATGAAAAACACCAAAGTAGGACACATCCACGGTGAATTACAAGCAGTGTTGATTTACTTTCTAGAGTCTGTTGAAGGTAAATCAGGTTAACACTATACTTCCATAATTAAGCTGGCAGGTCATTACAAACTTCTGTTAATACCCAAAATAGTCATAATTGGCCTGGATAATCTTCAACAAAAACCTCTCAAGCCAATTAAAATTACATTTTATATGTTCAAGCCCCTTTTGGGGTTTACACCCAAATAATAAATTGCCCACCTAACACATTTTCTATCTTTCACTGTTTTATATTATATATAGTATAATAGTCAGAAAATACCACTAGAGGGCAGCATTTGCCAAGAATACGATTGATATGACTAATGACTATTGATCGTAATGATCCAAATTATGAGATATGGGCCAAGCAAAGATGAGCTTAGTACCTACCGAAATTAACATAAGCCTCAAAAACTGACCACGTCACATATTCTAAAATGTTATTGGTATGCATTGAGTTTTGACCCTGTTAAATAAGCCAGTAAAATAAAGTTAACGTTTAAAATTCTGATCCAAAAGGTACCTTGAGTTCGGGGTCTGCCTATAGTCCCAGGGTCTCCTCAATAAAATAACTGATGACGCCATTTTTAGATCAAATAAACATTATGTTGTGTGCACGAGTTTTACAACATCATGATCTAGGCCTATTTAGCATTTCCTTTGGCCTAATTACACCAAACTTTTCAGGTTTGTGCAGATTCAGCTCTACATTTAAAATGTGCAGTCTATTACATTGAATTACATTTATTAGGTGAATGCACTTATCCAAAGAGACGTGTAGTAAGTGCATAAGTACGGTCATTGAAACAGCGACACAACTTAGGGTGAATCAGAGAAGGATTCAGCTCTATTATGCACGACTACATCTCTCCAAAGGCATCTATTTTAAATGTTCACATATTGTTAAAATTGTACGTGTGTTTTTGTGGCATTGAGCTGAGGGATGGCAGCGAAATTCTGAAGTGATCATTAGCCCATAGTAGTGACTTGCTAGCCAGCACGCAATATCGTTACAGTTCTGCGAATAGTAATACTTTTTCCCTCAAGTGCCCACTTGTTTGGTACAACTATGCCCTCAATGACCCGTATTGTGTTTTGTCTTACTACAAGTATTGTTTGAATCATAAGAGTCAAGTCAAAGCGTAGAAACATTACACAGTTCTTCGAGTTTTTAGTAAAAATGTCATGTCCTAAACTCAGCGCACAGTGACCGGTCTGTCGTATTGTCTCGCCGCAATTGTTGTTTTCATCACATCCGTCTGAAACAAAAGCATGAGCCCATGGGACCCATCTTACATTCCGTCGAAGTAAAAAAGAATTTGTTAAGTCGCATTTAGACCCCCCTACAACAGCCAGTGACAGGTCGGTTTATCCGCCACTCGAAGGATTCCCGCTCTCCTATTGGTCAAATTGGATAATATTCATGAACAGGCTGTAACATCAATGTTATGGGATAGGTCTAATTGGGACTGCTCGCTGGACCCTATAGTTGGGTTTGGGAAGTGACATTGTCGATGGGATCAGACTTTGAGAGTTAACGGTTGTGTATACGGTGCCTCACATTAGGAATTTGGAGTTATGATACATCCGCTATAAAAGTTTCTGCTCTCAAAGAATCAGACCCATTATGGAACTAGAGGAGAAAAACCCCGACTCCAAGTATGGTGAGATGTGTATTTTCTACCACGACGATGTAAAATTATTCTTATTTTATTGTTACACAGTAGCAGTATCGCGGCTACTGGTTTAGCACACGTTCGTTGTCTTGCTGTGGCACACGCAGGACGGGAGCTGAAGTGCTAACAATAACCGTGGGTGTGGGCATGCTGTGGTGTCTCGGCGGTTTGCAAGGTATAATTGCATTGTTTAACTCTGCGAAACATGATTTTATTCCCACCCCCCAAATAAACAGTGCAACGATCGGTCACCATGGTTAGATACTGAAGCCAGTTGTATCCCGTCACAGCTGCGTCCCTTGGGTCGTAGATAATGTGACAATGAATCTCTGAAGTCAGCCATTTACTGAATTTATTTCAACTCTATGAATGAATATATTGTTCTTTTAATTGCGGTGTTTGTCCCTTGAATATTAGCAGGTTATTTCTGCGTTAATGTGACCGTTATTTTTCTGGAGCTCCGCGTGCGTCGTTTCCAGCAAGGAATCTGAGCCCAGATGTGAAATCCATTAGTTAATGGGATCTTCCACGCCCAACCAGGACTTCTGTCTTGCTAGAATGGCTTAATATGCTCTTGTAAGATGTACAATTATTTGTCCTTCTTAATAACGATTGCGAGAAAACAACCTATATAAATGGTCTAAAATCTTATTTTCCTAAAAAAAAAAAGTAAATAAAAGGAAATAAAAAATAAGAGTATCAAATATATACACCCGCTTTCCAGTGGTTGAGTTAATTTTTGTTCGCTCTCTTTGCAAAGAGTCATTTATTAATTATGTCTTCCCCCCGGAGGGAGAGGGGAAACATATTGTTTTAGGCTCGGTTCCAGTTCGCGTTTGCGTTCGCATCGGCGTTCCCCCTTCGTTTCCGGAGCGTAACTTCAAAACCGTTTGCATGATCTAAACGAACCTTTGCATACTTATTACTCCGGTCCTGAAGTGGTGCCTTGCGGTATGTGCCTGTCCGTCCGTCCGTCTGTCTGTCCGTCCGGATGTAATCAAGTTTTGACCGGAGCATAACTCCAAAACCGTTTGCATAATCTTAACGAAACTTTGCATATTTACTGCTCAGGTCCTGCAGTGGTGCCTTTTGGTCTGTGCCTGTCTGTCTGTCCGTCTGTCCGGTGGGTCAGGCAGAGTAGAGGGTTGGGGGGGAGACATCTGTTTTTACGAGTAAAAACACATTCTAGTGTATTTTGGTGGAGACTGACGTACATTTTCAAGGGTCTTCACCGATCCTTCCCTTAACCTTTCTTGATCTACCAACTTCTTTATCCGACGCTTTAAAATTTTTGACCGGGTCCAAGCCTGACGTCAGTTCATCATTTCTTTGCTGATTTGCAGGCATATTTGACTCTGAAAAATCCACTTGCGACCTAATTTGTAATCACCACAATCAACCAGGTTACTGGCAAACAATCTTGCCACTTGCTAGTACTCAGAATATCCCGGCCCTCTTGACTGCCAGATGGTATAACCAACGTAAAATATTCAAAAAAAAAAAAAATCAAACCATATCCATATTTTACTTGAAACTCTGCGTGTCACGTTATGTTCCATGAGGGCATCCTTGCAGTGCGAGGAACCGCTAGTCATATGAACTGATAAAATGTCCAGTTGTGGTCTCATCTGACCATTAACGCACAGTTCAGCAAACTCAAGGCTGGCACTTATTTCTTCCCGGCATCAGGGGATGTTCTCGCAAGGCTTCCTGAAAGTCTCTTGGTATAGAGCGGTGCCTGAGAAGGCGAATTTAAAGTCGCCCATCACCTCTCACCAATTTTAGTCAATCTGCTTGTTCTGCCGCCAAAAGTCAAAGGGAGCGATCGCGGCAGTGAAGCAACAAAAAGTGCTGTGCTTGGGATTATCAGTATACTTGTAGCCACTGGAACTGCATGATTGTTACTTATGCACAGCAGAGGAAGACAAATACAGGCACGGAACCAGTAATTTTGCCATCCGTTGGAAGTGATCAATAGAAAAATCCATCGTCTTTGAAGGGTGTCTCAGTTGTGCTCGTTGTGGGAAGACGTGATCAGCAGCTACACGTAGAGGAATTCATCAGAGCATGTTAATGAGTGCTGAGACCATCTATATGTTTTAATAACTGGGCGTGTTGTTCTTAATTTACTCATGAACTGCTCTCTGATCCTCAGACTGGAACAGGTGGGCTGAACCCATCCCCTCCCCCAAAATGTGCTCTCTTTCACTCTCTCACTTTCTCTCTCTCTCGAGATGTTAAAAGTTGTGTGAACTGCTCTGCATTTTAAAGAGGAATCTACTGCCTGTGGATGAGGTTGAGCCAAGAAACTTCAGCTTTATAAATTTTCCTGATTTTTTATTTTTATTTAATGTTTTTTCTTGTGAGTTTGTTTTTTTTGTTCCTCTCCTAGTCTTTGTTTGCTGGAGCATTATCAAGGCCATGTGAGTTATATTAGGGGGCAGGGCGTTTGTTGGGACAAGCGGACTGGCATTACATGTGGGAGGAGCTTAACAGAACTTGTTGTGGGAGGGATTTTGAGTAGCTGTGGGAAGGAAGCTGCCAATCAAACCTGAAACTACAAGACTACTAGCTGCATCAGTATTTTAAAGAAATATGTCACATTTGTAACAGTCATGTTACATGCTTACAAATACATATCATGTTAACAATTAAGGAACATTTCAATTTATTGTATATGAATCTTGAACATATAATGGCAATGTGTGAGAGTGATTAAAACACTGTGGAAATGGTGACAGATGATCGCTGCTTATATGCATCGTGGCTTAGTAGACTTATTCAAAGTGAGACAATATAGGCATGCGATAAAATATCAGTGGCATATGACTTGGAGATGTTTGGACTTTTAATTAGTATCACAGGACATAGGTTTATTGCATGTTTTGGTGTTTCTTTGTCATTTTTTCCCCAAAATTAGCTCAGAGTTTGAGTAGGACATGTTCTTGGGCCAACATCCCACATAGCAATCATGGATCAACACTACAATCAGCCAATCACAGCCCCCTGACATCATCAGTGTGTATTGTAGTCTAGGTAGGTGCCTGCCCATAAAATTAAATATCAATGAGTTAAAGACAAGCAGTTTTGGAATTTATTCAGTTTCAGTGAGGATTTTGTTAGTTATACTCGCTTCAATTTGAAAAACTGAGCTTACTTCTGTGGAAGCACAAACAAGTTTTGAAATAAACAAAGGAGCAGCATAGTGATGATGTCAGAGGGCTGTGATTGGTTGATTGCAGTGTTGGTCCGAAATCGTAATGTGGGATATTGATCCAGGAACATAGTCACATGGCTAAATCATGCACTGTCACTGCCCTCTGCTCTGTGATTTGGACAGGTCAAATGCAAAGGAAAAATTACCAACCGGGCTTAGTAAATAGCATCATATTAAATACTATAATTTGTGACAATCTTAATGTGAAGATATCTGCAATAGCAGCAGTGTACGCCGAAGTGTAGCCTTGCGTTTCCAGTAGGTTTAATATTGAAATATAATCCTCAACACCTCCTCTCCCACTTGTTAGAAGAGGTCAGTGCCTCCCAGCTAATAGCAGTTGGAGGCGCAGTAAAGAGATGAGAGAATTCCCTCAGGCCCTGAGCTAGCCTAGTGGCAGAAGCCAGACTAACATCTGGTGCTTTTGGAGCTAAAAATACGCTCTCCAGAAATATGTCTTACGAAAGCGTGCATCTGTTCGTGTTTTGGGGGGGGTCTGGACAGTCTTCAGTGAATTTGGGAGTTTTCAGAAGTAGGGAAAACATAAACTGACCAAAATATTTTGCACATGGACAGGCGCTCAAGGGAAAAGTATTTAGTTGCTGTGAGCATGTTACTAAATCTGCAATGTGGGAGGGCAGTGTGAAATTGCAGTTTCTGTAGGCAGTGGAAAATAGTCTTGAACGCTTAGGCGCAATTTTGGGAAGGTGAAAAATCCCCTGCACTTCTACTGATAACTGTAAAAAAACATAACTCCCCCTCTCGCAATGCAAAGTACCCCTTCACCCTGCACCCATCTCAAACTGATATTACTCCTGTTTTTGGACGCACAGTACACTGTAAACGTTAATGCCAAGTTCCCGCTTTGACGAGATGAATTGGGCTTGTGGTAGAAACATCTGGAACCTTTCTGCGATTTCAAAGTGTCGAAAGTTCTTGGCTCTGAAACCGGTGCAGCAGTGAAATGGCAGCGAAGTGCTACTTTGCCAGTTTGGGGTTGGGGAGGGAGGTGGGGAGGGCTGAGATTATTTACGGGTGTGTGGGATGCCAAGAGTGTTGTCGCCACGAGTTGTGCACTTACCAAAGAAGAAGACGCCGCAGTTGGATGGGTTTGTAGCTCAAAAGTCTCAGCTCGGTCTTTCAGAGTGATGAATGGCGGGCTTGTTTCTCTCCTTTTGTCCCTTTTCTTCTGGTTCTGTCTTTTCTGTCTTCGCTCCCCCCCACGCATCTCTTCCTCCCCCTCCCTCCTCTATCTGTCCTCTGCTCTTTAATTGTTCGCTTGTTTGTCTCTTTCCTCTCACGAGAGCCTGTTTTTCACCATAAGATCCTCCTCTCTCCTTCTGATGCAGTCGTTAGATTTTCTGACACACTGTCCTAAGGCTGTTGAATTTCTGAAAGACGCCATGAGGCTTCCATAAGTACAGTAAACTAACTGAGAGGACATAGATTTCTACTTTTTTGGGGAGAGGAGTGTTTTGTCTCAAGAGGATGGAAGAGATTTCTTCAGAGAATGTAATAATTTTATGAGAGAGAGAGAGAGAGAGAGAGAGAGAGAGTTTAAAAACCCAGGTGGAAGCAAGATGGCAAAAGCATCTGATAAAAGCATCTGATAAAAGTAGAGAGATGGTTTAAGAAAGCAAGGGAGATAAAGAGAGACAAGTATAACTGTTCTGACTTTGGCCACACACTGCTGCAGTGGGAGAGGGAGAGAAATAGAGAGAGAGAGAGAGAGAGAGAGGGGTTTTGGAGAAAAGTTTTGCACAATCTGCCACATCTATTCAGTGAAAACAAGACAGAGTTGGACTTTAATGTGGGTTGCGTACAGACTAGTATCCTTACTGGGCAAAAGGGCCCTTAATTTAGTGTACTTCAGCATCAATTCATTTTGCCTAGGTTGCGGTGTTATGCAGCTGCTGGATGTGTTTTATAAATCACTGATTACTAAGTTTGGTTACTTGGAAAGGAAGTAATCAGCCACCGAAGGTCTTAGTTCAAGCACGAGACGGCTATCACAAACGCTGTCGCGATACCAGTGTTTCCACTGATTCCATTGCTCATGATAGCGGTTTGAATTTACTTGCAAAGTCTTCATGAAGTCTTGCAAAAGATGGGCTCTGGATACACACATTATTGCTGTATCAGGTGTGTTTAATAATGCAGAAGGCATCCATGTGCATTAGCGCTAACTCACGCCTGAGTGGCACTATGTGATCTGTAGTAGGGAAGGCAGTCTTTGGCTACTGTATAGATGAGTGCAGGAGATAAGTTGACAGTTTTTAGCTGCTTTGGTGCTGGTTGCACAGAGTTGTGTGTGTGTGTGCTTGTGTGTGCTGAGGACTTTATAAAAACAGTATTCCCATTGCCATTTGGTGCAAATTGAGTTGTTGGTAGTCTCCTTGTCCAGTGAAGATTAATAATAATAACAATAAGAACTATACCCAAAAAGATTCCGGGTAACATCAAAATACAGGAACTACAGAAAGTCACACTACTTGGAACAATCCATATCTTAAGAAAGGCAATATCCATCAAATAGACTTCTACTGCATTCTAACCCCAGGCCCAAGGATTGGCTCGGTTATTATGCGCCATCATGGCTAGAGATAAAAGAAAATTATATAATAATAATAATAATAATAATGTGGAGCATGGCGCACTGGTGGTATTGACTCACAGCTAGAGGGTCGTGGGTTCAAATCCGGCCTGGGGCCTTTCTGTGTGGAGTTTGCATGTTCTCCTCATGTTTGCGTGGATTTCCTCGGAGTACTCCGGTTTCCTCCCACAACTCAAAAACATGCGTGTTAGGTTAACTGGGGACTCTAAATTGCCCATAGGTATGAGACTGTGAGTGAACCAAGTGTGTGCCCTGATGGTCTAATATTTTATTGGCTCATTTATTTACTGGCTCTCATTCTAACATTATTTCTCGGTGCCTAGAGTCCCGTCAGAAGGAACAGAGTAAATGAAAGAATAGTGGTGTAAAGAGAGAGTAGACCAGGGGGGTGTACTACAAAGCTGGCTTTGTGACTAAGCCTGACTTTAAGCTTAAGTAAAACCTCGAGCAGGTCCTTTTACCTTAGTCCATGTTCCAGATTTGAAGAGGTTCCTGGTTTTACTAAGTGGTTTACTAATCGCATAGCCCGCTTCGTAGTACACTGCCCAGGAGGGTGTGGCACCGACCCCTCCATGTTTGCACAGGGTGTCAGTGCAGCGATTTTGTGCTTTTTATTTATACAGCAAGAGAAACATCGCTCCCAACAACATGATTTTGGAGTAAACGAGTCTGGGTTTCTCAAAATATTCTCTGCATTAGACAAAACATTCATTACTCCTACGACTTTATATTTGAGCGGGTGAGATATGAAAATGCTACAGCAAAGCTTTGCGCTCACGCCCTCAGTCCAGACGGCTGGGGGTTAGCATTTAAAGTGCACCTATTATGGTTTTTCATGATTTTAGTGTCATAGCGTGAATCATATCCTTTTAATGCGCATTTACAAGGTCTGTGTTGGAAAACTACTCGAAGTCACCTCCAGAAGAAGCGCTCTCTGCCGCAAAACACACTGCTCCAGAGCTGACTGAAACGCCCCAATCACTTCTGGCCATTTTTTTCATCAATTGGCGATGTCATCATTTGAATTTTCGCGCCAAGCAGATAGTTTGGCATGCCCTTGAATCAACTAGGTTTCGCCCGCAAGGTTACACCGGTATTTGTTTCTAAAGCGGAACTCTATTTATGGTAAGGGGCGTGACATGTCCCGACACACGCGCGAACAGTGGACCAATCACAAGTGTGTGTTGAGTTGTTGAGTGTTGAGTTGACCAATCACAGCACACTGGGGTTTTCTGGAGGGCAGGGCCAGGACTGGAGCGTTTCACAGACAGGTAGGCCTACTTCAGAATTGGCCTGCATGAGAAAACGCGAGTGTTTTTTGTTTGTTTTTTTTTTTTTTAACAATGGCGCATTTAAACCTTTTTTTAGTAGACTTCAAGAATTCAAGAATGATCAGTGAAAAGTCACATAACAGGTACACTTTAAAGAGATTAACGCTAATCATGAGAGCCCTAGAGAGGAAAAATGTGCAATCCACGAGCGCTAACCTACAGTGCTTCAGCCAGCATCAGCGAGTCCTGCACATTAATCAGGAAGCACAAAGGCTCACATACTTCAGTGATCCAATAAATAATAGCAAACGGAGGCCTATTTTCGCTTTTTTTGGAGGTGTACATATTCTGGCTTTTGCAGTTAGCAGTGGCGTTGAATGCGGTATGAGTTGAAAGATGTTTTTCGGAATATGGAAAGAATAATTAAGATTGTGTTCGTTGGGGATTAGCATACCTCTTATTTTGTACGACTTTGAAAGGTCTTCTCCCCATAATTGATAAACAAAGCACAACATGAATGCCTTATTAGTCCTACACTTTTATCTCCGCGAGAGAGCCCTTGCTCTTTGCGGTAGTTCAGGGCTGCACTCAGATGGTTTTCATTACATTAGTAACTTCGGCGGTCCCGGGAGGCAGAGATATTCTCGCACAGAAATCGACATCAAAAACACTCCCACCCCCTCCAGTTTTTGAAGAGCAGTCCAGGGTGGTTTCACTGTAGAACGGCTGTGCTCACACTGGGAACCTTTAATCAGAACATTGCAGTAGTCGGGACTAAATTTGGACGTGCGCATATCTAGGCTCTAATCACATATCAGCGGCCTGTGAAACCTGCGTTTGCTTGGAAAGTTGATAGCAGCCCTGTTCTTAGCTCTGCGGTTTGGGGCCGTGTTTGATTTAATTTATTTATGACTTTCTTTTTGTTGCTATCTATATAACTTTTTTTTAACCGAGTTCCCTTTCCTTTATTCTCGGTAACAGCCCTCTGAAACATATGCAGCCAGCTGGCATGATTATTTCCAGCCCTCCAGATGGTGTTTCACAAAGCAGGATTACTGTGTTTCCTGTACAACTGCACCGAGTAACACGTGGAACCGTCCAAAATGGACTGAACAAAACACAAAGAGCTGTTCTGGATTTTACCTTGTGAATTTATCCAGCTAATTCATTAATCCTGCTTCATGAAATAAACCCCAGGTCACTGGCTTAGCTGTCACTGTTGCTGTGTTTGAACAATCTGCTAGTCAGATTACACAGACACCTTTACTGACCAATAGATACAGCTACAGCCAGATTGCAACACCTTTATTGACCAATAGAGATACCCTTTGAGAAGGCAGGGCGATGTTGTAGCTGATTGGATGTTGGACTCCCTGCCACAGGCCAGTGTAAATTAAAGACGGTTTGGAGTGACTGTGATGTCACCGTGTGATTGGCACTTTGGTGCCAAATCTAACAATGAACATCGAAGCTGCTCCATGTATTGAAATGGTTGGTGTATTGCGTTGTGGCAAGAGTCTTTGGATGATTACAGTGTGTTTTGACCTTGTTATTATTTACTGGCTGCACAAAGTATTGGGTAAGATACCTGATCTAGGGTTAGTGTGGCCTTGTAGCTCATAATAGCAACTGCTGGGATATGGATAGGAGAGCACTGATCCGGGATCAGCAGCGGGAGATATTACTGCACGGGGGCCCACTATTTTATCTCTGTGAACCATCACAGGGCCTCTCGTCTATGCATCCATCCATTGTTTAACCTGCTCATCCGTATTCTGGGTTCTGGCACCTATCCCAGCATGCACTGGGCACCAGGCAGGAGTACATCCTAGTCTGGTCGCCAGTCCCTCACAGTTCACACACTTTAGCACCACACACTTGTACATTCATGCCTCAGGACAATTCAAACTGCCGTAGTCTATTGATTATTTTATTGTAATCAAAACAAAATTTCAAAGCGGCATTTATTTAGGCTATATTTTGTACTGAACATCATATTGCTGTCATTGTGAGTTTATTGTTGATTTGGTGTGGGTTACAATCTTTGAACTTTTTGAGCAAATACTATCTAGCTTGTTATCGACTTCCTGTAAAAACTGGATGACTACCAGTTACTGGAGCTTTAAATTAGAGTCCTTGGATGGAAGCCTGAGCGCTTTTAGAAGTGAGCGTCCGGTTTGGGAGTAGTCTGGCGCCGCGCGCCTGTGACATGGTTGGGGGGGGGGGGGGAGGGGAGTGGGGGTGTCTGACTGCAGGATGCCTGGTTTTTGGGACCTCCCCCCCGGCTCTGTGACGGGGGTCCCCCTCTGCTGGAGTTTATGCTCTTCTTCTTTTCTTTTGTGATTCCAAACCGTAACCACGGCGCTGACCTCAGTTTCCCTCCCTCAGCTGTTGTCCAGGGACCAGAGTCCATTTTGAGTGTCCTTGTTGCTTTAGAATCATGTTTAATTTAGAAGCTCAATGCAATTATGGGAGACTGAGCACGAGGCTGCGGATTAATGTGTGTGTGTCTGTTTGCATGTCCTTGCATGTTTGTGTGTGTTTGCGTGTGTGACCGTTTCAGGGTGTGGGGGTGTGTGTTTGTGTGTGTATGTGTGGAGATGTGCATGTGTGTGTATGTGTTGGTGCGTGTGCAGATGTGGGGTTAGAGTGCGTGCGTGCGTGCATGTTTGTGTGTTTTCGTGTGTAAGGTGGTAGCCATGAAGAAATCCTTCCTACTTACAAACACACTCAAGCATGCGCACACACACCCTAACACACACACTAACATGCACGTGCACTCACGCACAAGTATGCACACGCAAACACACACAAGCATGCAGGCACACACCCTAACACAAACACGTGCATACTCGCACATGCACATCTCCACGTGCACGCACTCTAATGCGGACATGCACTCATGCACGTGCATGCACACGCAAACGCATACAAGTACGCATGCACACGCATACTCGCACATGCACATTTCCATGCACAAACATGCGCACATGCACACATGCACATTCATGCATACGCACAACACACATAAGCATATATGCACAACACACACACACACATTCAAACACACAAGCTCATGAGAGACTAGGATTGTACAGTTACCTGTTTTACTGTGTTTGGTTGGTGATTGACAGCCACACACAGCGCTGGGTGTGACGGCTGTTAGCTGGCCGCCAGAGAGGAACTCCATAGGTCAGCTGTTCTCCCCTGGTGGAATCGAGCCAAGCGTCAGGGCTGTGCCCAGTGGAGCAGGGCAAAGAAATTTATGCCGATCGCTCCTGCAGCGACAGTCGCTCGGTTCTGAGAGCGCAGTACCAGCACTGCTGTAAACACTCCCACCCAGGAGTCCTGCACTTCATTTCGCCCCTTCGTGACCTTTAACTTCAGTCATTTTCCCCAAACTGGCTCCGTTTTACTGCTGTTATGGGAAAATGAAAAACAGTTGTTCACCTGTTTTGTTTGCCAAGTTTTTTTTAATGACGCCTACGATTTTGGTCACTCCCGTGGAAGGCTGTAATAATTCACCTCTCACCATGTGCGATTTGTGGTTATAAATGTGACCAGTCAAAAGTTATCATCCTCCTGCTTTTGTAGGGAAAAACTAGCAGTTTTAATTATGTAAATAACCTCAAATTGCATGGGGTAAGTGAGACTGTGGAACAAAAAGTGTTATTTCACTGGATAGTGGCCCAAATTTTAGAGTTTTGGCACAGTATTTATGCTGTCCCAGCTTTTAACGTGTTGCAGGCATCAAATTCACAATGAGTGAATATTTCCAAACAAACAATAACATTTATCAGTTTTAACATTAAATGTCTTGTCTTTGTAGTGTACTCAATTGAATACAGGTCGAAAAGGATTTGCAAATCATTGTTGTCGGTTTTTATTCATGTTTTACACAACATCCCATCTTCCTTGGAATTGGGGTTTGCAATATGGAGCTAGTTTGGCTCAAATTGGACAGAAAAATCATGGAGAGATGCAGAAATGCTGCAAGTTTGTGGAAACTTAAGCAGTAGTGTGGTGTGAACCATTAGACTCACATAACTGTCTTTATAGACAAAATTCCATGAATCTGCTAACCAAGTATTGTGGTTAAAAGCCACTAGTTTGATGAAAATATGATTAAGATTTTTTGTCAACAAAAATTTACCGGTATCTCAATGCTTAAAAATTGTGGGGTTACTGAAACTTTTGACTGGCAGCATTGAGGACAGCAGTTAAATTGCTTGAATTTCAGTAAAACTGCACATGAAAAGTGTAATGAAACTTGTTATTGTTGCTGTATACCAAAGCCAAAATACATTAATTTAACTATTAACAGAGTATGAAAAACTGTAAGTACTCTAAAACGTTTGACAGGCATTATGTACTGAAATCAGTCTGCTTCAATTTTCTGTTGTAACAGAGTACGAAAATTGCGACTAAAGTGTACTGAAAGCGGAGGCATGTCAGAATGACTCACACACTGGAGTTAGGGAGAGCACAGCAGTTAGGATATCATCTATAACCAACATTATTACATTTCACATTATTCCTTTTACCCAAAGCACAACCTCGCTCTAGACTCCTATCCTGGACGTCCAGTGCTTATGCTTATCTCTGTTTTAGCCAGTTACCCTAGCAGTATGGGATAATTCATGTGACAAGGTCCTTTTTCTGACGGACTGCTGGTTAGCTGATGTGGTCAAGGCGCCACATTGTGCTGCATAAATGAGCGTGAGGGCACCAGATCATAGCCAAATCATGGCGGTGCCAAGAGTCAGTATAAAAAGTCTCATTCAAGTTAGCGGTTGGCATTCTTTACTCTATAGCAACCAGATCTCAGTGAATTACGTAAATGTTTTGGACTCAAATGCTATTCTGCAAAGCACTGAGTTTGTCTGGTGTTTTGAGCCCTTAAAATACTCTGAAAAAGTGCTAACTGCATGCAGGTCCTGTTAGTTGGCTTAATCACACCAGACAAGATCAACTGAGTGCAGAAAATAACTTGAATCCAAAATCACTCAGGTCTTGATGGCAAACTCCATTGCTCAATCAATGCCATGGAAGTGCATATAAAAGCTCTCCTTCCTGTTCGGCTGCATGCGAGCAGTCGTCTGCGGTCTGAAATGAAGCAATTGGCCAAATGACAAGATATATAAGAGAACTTGGACATCTACAGTCTCCTAAATTGCCTGTGGGGGAACTTTTTCGCCTCATGTACGTACAGTACTGTTCACGAAAAGACGGAAATCTAACTAGTTACAAGGCCATGAGGATAAAGTGAGAAAGATGGTAGTAACTGGTTAGGGACTGGTCGTCACGGTTGGCTTAGCAGCTCATGTATACATATTATCAGTAAATGTAGTCCAGTGCGAGGCTCGTCGTCTGTTGTCTGCATGAGTCTAACCTTGTGTTAGTACACCGTGCAGCTCAATAGCTACATGTATTGTAATGTTATATAGCCTTACAGGGTCAGATACTGGCCTTGGTAAACACTGGTCACCAGTGACGAAAACAGCCGAATGGAAAAAACCCCAAATTATGAACCCCAGAAACATGCAATTACGGCGAGAACAATCCTAAATATTAATATAAATGGGTGTACAGCAAGCTTAAATTTACTATTTCACTTCGAGACAGCACTCTTACAATTGCATTTCTGATATAAACCAGTACCATCAAAAGCACAATGTTATTAAATGTCCAACCGATACTTTTCCAATAGGCTACTTGGGGATTCTGTGTTATGATATTTTGTGTCAAGAAAAATGGTATATATTTTGCATGTATATTCTGTAATAAGTGTTTTAAGAAACACATGTTGAGACTGGTGGCCATCCTTCTCTACATATTCGATAATTCTCAATTATCCCTTAATTGATTAACTCTGACCGGAGGAGGTGAAACTGCTGGAATCAGGTGTATGATCACAATCGGAGGGTGTGAACAGGAAGTCTCTTTCATTTTGGGTTTAACGGAAAAAGAGTTTTTCCGGTTATTTCACTCATTTAGGATAAGCAGAATCTCTGGGTGCATCTCAAAGAGTAGGCTGCAGCCTTCGAAGGCTGCATTTTTAGGGGTCGGCACTTAATTCCATTCGCCAAACTGACATGACATCTTTTTATCTCCGTTAAACAGCTTTGGTTTAAGCAAGTCATCTCTGGTTTCCCTAACCCTAACCTTCAGCCTACGGCCTAACCCTAAACTAGCCCCAAACCTAACCCTAACCCTAAATTTCACCTTATTCCTAATCCTAAATGTTAGTTTGGTGGATGGAAGTAAGTGACGACCCCTGAAAATGCAGCCTTCGAAGGACGCAGCCTACACTTTGAGATGCACCCTCTGTAGTTCATTTCTCAAATCTTTACATCAGTTCACACATTCCACTATTTCATCGCCCAACCCAGTTTTCTAAGTCTGTGAAGCTTTGTCTGGTTTTGCAAGATGTCTCGACATAATGAACTTAAAGGTATGTTTAATTTTTTGCTAATTTTTTCTCACTTAATTTCTGCTTGAATTCGTATTTTGGTAGTCCTAATATAAATGGTATTATTGTGCACCATGTGCGGTAATATCGCCCATAGAGGAGGACAGGTTCCGTGAAAAATCCGTCACTGTAGTTTAGGCCAGACTTTTTTTATTACTTGTTTCTCGGTCTTCCATCCTGAAGATTTAATTGAGGAGGGAGGGGAAAAAAAAAATATATATATATTTTTTTTTTTTTCAGCACTTTTGGGTTTATTGAAGAATATTCAGCCTGTATTTGCAATGGAGGAAGAAATAAAAAAATTATATATTTTTTAATTTATTGTCGAGTTGAGGAACATCAAGGATTATGTGATTATGAGGCAGGGCTTTGCGTAAACTTTTTTGCTCATAGCACTGGTGCTACAGAGGTTCATAGTCTTGTAGCACAAGACAAAAACTTGTAGCGCGACAAAAAACACCTGTTACATCTTTCAACCAACCACAAGTAGTGCAGTTTATCATTTAAAGACATATGAAATATTAAGAATCTTTTTGTAAATTAACGTACAAACAAGATCTTGGAAAATACATATTTTTAATTCATAAAGTTTCATGGAACTAGTCAAACAAATCAACAAACACAGAAAATTTGTTGTTTGAGAGACATTTTTTAACATTTTTTTCACGAGAGCACAATGAGCACTCTTTCTTTTGACTGACCCCCGCACTCAAAAGCGAACAAACAGAAAGTGAGAAAATGATGATCATGTTACACCATAGGTGACCCATTCCAGCAAACCAGGTATAATGTACCAAAATTCAAAACTGAGTAGTTATCAAATACTTGTGTTCTTCAGTTACTCAGCTTCAGCTTGATGCCTGATTTCAGAGCCGTTTGATCTTTGGAAATTATGCATTAAGTACAATTGGCCTATTGGGCCTAATCTGAGATGATCAGATGTGCCTTTCTGTCTCGTTTTGCTTGAATGGGTCGCATATTTTCCACTCTCCTCAAGAATTATAAAATTGTGAACAAAAAGTGCAAGAATAAAATCAGAGATATAAGTTTAATTATTGAGACTCTTTTTCCTCCGATGGACAGCTTCGGGAATGGAATTTGCTATTCACCTGTTGAAATGTCATCAAGTTAGGAAGAGTTCTTCTGCAAAAACAGATAGGCTATCCATTTTCTCTAACTGAGAAAAAACTTCACTTTCAACAGAAAACGCATAGCCGAGATTTTCCATTAAAATATCTATCAATAACACCAAAAGTGTTGCACAATCATATAGTCTCTACGAATCCCGGCTACACCTGTATACCGGGGGGAGGGTGGCACGAAACTCCAAAGGAGCTAATTTCCATCGCAGCTTTCATGTCATGGCTGTGTGGCGCACACACAGTCAACCACAAAATATTAAACGTTAGTTCTAAACAAAGAGATGACAATTAAGACGAGCAAAATGCCACTTTTTAAAATACCATATGACATTGTTCAGTTGCGTCCGACAGCTATGCCAGAAGCGCCAGCGGCGCCTTGGTCACTGTCACTCTTGGTGTCTTCATCGTCAGCTTCTGACGCGTACGGCTCGGACAGAAACACGGCTCGTTTCTCACCATTTACTCCATGCTCGTATTTACATCGATGTCTGAATTGTCTATTCCAAACGAACTTTCTGACACTGACAAAACCAAACTTTCTTCGCCGCTCAAGCGAACTGTCAATCAGTCACCTTTGGTTCGTGTTGCCAATGAGTTCTCGCTGTGACGCCGTGGCAAATAGTTGCGTTGTGCTGCGGTTACTTGGTTGAAGCTCGGCTACTTAATTTTAAAATGAAAATTCTATCGTTCTTAATTTTTCTCTCTCTTTTTTCTTTTTTTAGTTTTCAGAATTGGGTCGAGAAACAAGGCCTAATTTCTTTTAATGCGAACGCTGGGTTTTGCTTGGCTTTAACTCCCTCGCCCCAAAACTGCGCTTTGTACGCTCTTGAAAATGATGAAAGAAATGGATGGGCCCTTAGTTAGCTCCTATGGGAGGACGCAAGTTTGGTCGTACTTCCGGGTTCACTGCAAGGAGTATAAAAAGAGGGAGAAGACACGACAAATGGCTCCAATGAAACTATAGGGTATCGCACCTGCGCGGTAAAATCTGCTCTGCTCTTGCAGAAACATCCCGTAGATGGCGCGCTATCTAGCAGCACGGGGGTAATTGTTTCGTTTCACTCACAGAGATACAAGAAAACTAGAGTGGACGACGTGTGGGCTGGACCAAAGCGGAAACGGCAGAATAGCTTCGCCATGTTGTGTATGTATAAATGTCCAATGAGGCACATGTAAACAGTAGGCTAAACATGGGTGTCGACAAATTAGAGACTTGTTTTCCGTGTTCTTTTTTATCCTTTCATACTTAAAATGGACACGAATAAGGAATTGTAATCAAACAACAATGTTTAAAAAATATTTTTTTTAAATCCGGTAGATTCGATGTTTATTTAATCGGAAGACATTACAGAGAAATCGGAACTTCAGCTGTTGTCCCGTATGAGCGAGTTCTCGTTTTATTCGAGCACGGTTAAGGCCAGTTATACTGCGTTTTCCATTGAACGTCTGCCCCGATATACATACACAAGATGGCGGCGGCGTGCTGCAGCGGAAACGACGGGATTGTCCACTCTAGTTTTTTTTAATATTTCTGTGCTTTCACTAAGTGCACCTGAACGAACCCCATGCCTTTTTTTCTTTACTAGTGCCGCCTGCTGGATCCCTCCAACATCGCAGCTCCATTTACACTGCGCATGTGCCATACCCCAGAGTTTCACCGGAGCCATTTGTCATGTCTTCTCCTTTTTATACTCCTTGGTTCATTGTGACCAGCGGCCTGTTGCACCAGCAGGCAGGGTCGTGTCTCCTTATTAAATGTCATACTACAACTATCAAGTATATTCACGAGGTACTGGCATTGATTCACGTCTCACTCACACAAATGAAATTCAATTTTATTTCAATCCCTAAACTTGCACACTTTTACATGGTAGTTTGGTAACTTATAGGGTTACCAAACTGCTAATTATTCTTCTCAGAGGAGCCAAATACTCTCCCCTCGGCTCTCAGTCTGTACTGCATAATCGTGTGCCAAGAGCTCTTTGCTAACAGGAAGCAGTGCGTTTGGTTTACCCCAGTGTGGAAACCTGGGCAGCTGCTGTGGTAAGGTAAGGAGGAAGTACTTGCAGTAAAAGATTGTTTCTTATGTCTGTGGTTCTTATCGCGAACTACAGAACAGACGGGCAACAGAAATTAGAAAAATACTAAATGTCTGTATGCAATTATGGAAATCATTCTGATGTAGACCACAGCTGAAGGGGCAGAAAAATTTTCTATACCCTGTCCTGCTTATTGGCAGTTCATGTTTCAACTTCATTGTCTTATTGAGTTATCTGATTAGCGTGTAGGGGAGAGGGACTACTAAATGAAACCCAAGGAAAGTGTTTGTTTAGAGGAACATGAATTTAATTGCATACAGGCAAGCTGGACAGCCACTTCAATGATCTGTTGACCATCAGATTATTACTGATGCGACGCAGCGCGAGAATACTATATGTGCGACACATAATCTATCTATGCTGGTATGAGTTCAGTGGTACATAATGTGGCAATGAAGGGCAAACTGCTTGTGACCCCTTTTAGAGAAGAACCCTGGTCCGCGAACAATCTGAATGTTGAAGTGCAGTAAAGCACATTTGATGTGGGTTGTCTGGTTCTGTTCTTGTTCCTTTAAATGCATCAGAAGTTGAAAACCATGAACCATCTGAGAGATGTGTCCTCGAAAATGTCGAAGTTCACATGCCGCAAGCTAGACAGAGAAGAGAGGAATATTCTGTCCGCAGACGGGGCGGGGGAGAGAGAGAGAGAGAGAGAGAGAGAGATGTACTAGCATTCCTGTCTGTCTCCTCACAAGCTGTTGCTCTGTATCATTTTGACAGCCTATGGCTGCTGTGTCAATGGTCCTCGTGTCACAGTGAAGGTCAGCTGTTATTTTGCTCATTTTCATGCGAATGAGTTTTGTGTTTTTTCCCTTGGGAGAATGTAAAGATAGAAAATACTGTGTTTTCATTGGTCAATTGAAAAAAATACTGGTTTGCTTGAGAATGGTGATTCACGGTCAGGAAGTACGCGGAATTACAGTTATAGTTCATGTCAAGCTGAGTTAAAGCGGGCGAAAGCCAAGAACAGCTGGGAAATTGAAACCTTCAGGTGCAATCTCCAAAAGTCACCACACGAGGGAGACAGACCATCGCCGATTGGGAAGCGTCGGCCATTCTTTTTTATAATGTGACACTGAAATTATAACTAACGAACGCAAGTAGAATAGTAACGTTGGTTTAAATTGTTTGTCGGTGTACTTTGCCTGATTGACCGAGACATCAACCAGGCCAAAGTGTGTTTGTTTAAAAATTACGAGCAAGAGGGATGAAGTGTTTTATGAGAGGACTCTAATCCATTCAAAATAAAAGCTGAAATTTAGACATGAAAAATAATCAGCATGTGATCTTTTTGTGGTAATTTCTCTTCTTGAACCTTTACTCAGGTCTCTTGATTTTGGTATGCAGAAAAATGAAGTTTTTTATGGCATTATTTGCCCCTTCAAATTTCAATGATTTCTTGGGCGCAGGCCAAAATCCTTACAGGCTACTGTAAATTGATATCTGCGTGTAGTAATTTGCTAGCCGTGCTCAGCCAACCGCAGCTGCTCTCTGTAATATATCCTGGGCCTGGTCCACCTGTGTGAAATTCATCTGCAATGTGAGCCAGTCAGAGTACAGACCAGGTGTGGCCTGTCTCTCAAACTTCACCTGAGCAGATGAATCTCGCCAGTGAGACGGAGATGAAGAGGTTAACCCCATAAAACTTAGGGACCCAGACATGGGTTTGTCAAATGCAGCTGATTTATTCAAACCTGTCGAACTTCAAGCCCATTTAAAAGTCTTAGTGGAGATCCCAAGGTTTCCAACGATCCCAAACACGTCCTGCTGAATTACAGGGAAATGTGTATAAAATGATGTACAAGATCTAGATATTTTCCGTTAGCTGTATTTCTCTGACCATAAAAACATGGCGTCCTCGGTTTGAATATTTCTCTCAGCTTAAGTGCACTGTAGCTTCAGTGAAGCGCTGCAACCAGCAGATACAGAGTATGTATGTGACATTGTCCAACAGCATAAAAAAGTGGGGTTTTTTTTCTTTGAATCTACCTTTTTCCCTGAAACATTTTCAGTTTTGGGGGTTAACACGTCGAGGAGAGCAGTCATTTTATATTCAGGGCCAGGACCCTGTTCTGGAACACGACAGTTCTTAGATTACATTCAGGTTTGCCCAATTCACATCTTTTTAACTGAGGCAGAGTTTGTCACTATATCAGGTGACGTGACTGGATGGGGGTTTCAGGAAGCCGGATTATCGAGTTAGCTGGATAACTGAGTGAAACCTAGAACAGGTCACAAACTTCAGAATGCCCCTCTGACAAATGTATAATGCATGAAAGCGCGTAGTGTGTGTGAGAGGATAGTAGCATGTTAATCACTGAGTTCACTGGACAACCATTCTGAGTGAAACCCTGTCTCTGTTTTTTTTTCCACTTCAGTTCTTGTTCCTGTCTCAAGAGACTTCTGGGTTTTTGTTCAGTGCAGCTATTCAGCTGGCTGAGTGATCGCCCTACACGCCATTTCCAGAACACAAGTCTTCATGCATTATATATTTATTAAAGGCACATTTGGAAGTCAGTAGCTAACTGCAGCACCCTGCCAATGGAAGGGGAAAACAATTTTTTTTTTTTTTTTCAAATGAAATTAAAGGGCTTTATATGAAGGGTAAATTGTTAAGAAGGTTGGTGTTTTCCCAGTTGGAGTTGGGCTGCTAAAAAAATCCAGATGTTGACAGTAAATAGCGGAAGGGAGAGTGCTTTTTGTGGGAGAGGGTGGGGAGATTTTTAGAAAGATAGGCAATCACGTGCCTCTAAACTCCGCCCCCTCCGAGACTGCCACACCCCTCCTCTCACTCAAGCCCCACCCCTGTATCAGGTGTGCTTTCACCCCTCCCCCCTTCCTCTCCAAAATGCCCGCAGGAGCTGCTCTCCACCCTGTCCGCCCGAGCACCTGAGGATCTGGTAGCCAGTAACTAAAGGGGAGAAGCCAGCTCTATTGTGAAAGGGAGACACGAAAACAGCTGAGAGAGGAGAGAAGAAGGGACAGGAGAGGGGGAGAGGAAGAGAGAGGAAATGTGGGGCAGGATTTAGGGATAGAGAGACTGGTCAAACAGGTTTGTCTCTCTGCGTTTCGCACGCTCTAGAAGTAGGAAGAGTGAACAGAAACCGGAGTGCCGGGGGAAGCGCATCTGGAGAGAGTGAGAGAAAGAGAAGCGATTCCTGCGGGTGACTTTTTACGGACAAAAAAAAACAACAAAATCCGAAATGGGAGCGAAGGAGGCGAAAATGCCGGAGGGGGAAGGAGAATTTTACGGGAAACACGGTAGAAGCCTCTGTTTTTTTTTTACGTCTGTTACCCTCAGCCGCGTTTGCCTATCGCGTTTCGCCTGCGCGGTCGTGCCAAACGTTTGGAAGGGTGTGTGCGCTCCTGTCCAAACACGGACGGGGAAGTGCGCTTCGAAGTGGAAATGGTTGCGCTGGGCTTTCTTTTCGCCGGTTGAGATTGGATCTGCAGGTTAACATGTAACTAATCCAGATGTAAATAGTTTGTTTTGCGTGTTGGAGTTCAGTCAGGGTTTTATTCAGACTCCCGAACTACTTAGAGGTGCGTGTTGGGACTGGGTGTGGGCCGCAAAACTTCAAACAGGTGGAAGACAATCCTGTCAAAACAGTGTGGCGGTGTGGCCTCGGTGTTTTTAGTTATGCGTATTTGAGTCATTTGAGAGGAATTGGCTTGGGTTGGATGGCTGGTTGTTTTATCTTTTGAAGGCCAACGTTAGTGTTTCTTGGTTAAATTGAAGACACCACTTCTCTTGCATTTTTGTGCCACCCGCTGACCTAATATTTGAGAATCCGTGTTCTTTAGTGTAGCTGATGTTGGCTTTTAAAAAGAGACTTGCGGGCCTTATGTCACATGCATCTGATTTTTTTTTTTTTTTTTTTTTGACTGATTTAACTTTAAATATTTTTAATGCAGGTAACGGTCAATTTCCTGTTGTTGATGTGACCGGAAGAATGAGCTTAGGACAGACGTATTTTAAACTATAACAGGAAAAAACTGAATGAAGTCGGGGAAGGGTTTGGCCTTGTTGGCTAATGGTGTTTAAAAATTCATCTCCGTTCCATGGAAATTAGCTGGTACACCGATAATGGCCACATAAATCGCTTTTTATCACTGTATGAAAATGGCCAAATAAAATAAAAGGAACTGAAAGAATTCTGGAAGTGATTTGTGCTGAAATCATGTTGAGCTGTTCTAAATGAAAGCATCTTGAATTTTCAGCCTTAACCTTGTTGAATCAATGCTTTTCTTTTCACAACATTGGAACCTTTTTGGGTTCATTCCATGTCAGATCATCAAATGGGTCTCACCACCACCTTCTCAATTTTGCTATTTTTTTGTATGCAGCTGTATAAATGTATATCACTGACAAATTTGAAATTTCAGCTCATTCGGACCAAAAATGAATTTTTGGTGAATTATTTTCTAAGGGTACTGTCCGTCAGTTTTTTGTCAATTGACATTTTTCTTGTATTTAACATGGCATAACTTTTTTATAATTACACCTATAGTTTTGAAACTTTGCATCTAAGCTAATATTATACTGCTTAATCAGAAAATGCAGTCCATTTTGCTTTATCTTTCTTGGTTGTGGAGCTATGAGGACACCAAAAGTGCCTTTTGTTCAGGCAGTTCCATGTTTCGGTCCCCAAAGCACCCCCAATATAAACCCTAGCACAGGCTCTCTGGCATTTTTTCCATTCATTTGTGTCTGCTGAATATAAATCAGGCTGAATTCACCATGAATTCATCACCAACTGCAGTCAGTACCTTGCCAAATGTGGAAAAATGCTAAAATGCCACCTGTTCAAACCCCCCTATCTCCAGGGGCGCACCTTGGATTTTCTTCTATTTTTTTTTAACTGATTCCTCTATTATAGTAGAAAGATCATGCCAAAAATTGTTGATGTGTTTTGACCAATATAAATTTTGCAGGTGTCTGAACAGGGGTGGGGTAATCTCGAGAATCGTGTGGCACTTCAAGCTTCTTACACATTTAACTGTGCAACATTTTAAGTGTTTTCAATCATTAGGCAATCACATACTAAATTGTACTAATTCCTATATTATAGTAGACATAACAAAACAAAAATTGTTGATGTGACTTGAATGACATACATTTCAGAACTGTCCAAATAGGGGTCAGGCAATTTTTGAAAATCACGCTTCATTGCGTCAATAAAATTTACTGACACTAATTCTTGTAAACTGACTGTCAAATTAAAACTTTGTATTCCATGCTATGTTAACAGTGTTATTGCTTCCTAAATGCAGTAAAGAGTACAACAATGTTGTCTGTCCCAGTTTTGTCCAACTTATACTGCGGGGCTGTGCGTCCAGTGATATCCGGAGTTGGAACAGTTTGGAGAATGTTGTTAAATGGCACCCAGCATTTTTCAGAAGAAGTCCATGTTGATGGTTGTGTCCTCTTGTTGCGCTTCATGAAAAACAATCGCAATAATTAGAAATTATTAATCAATAACTGGTTCAGGTTTCTCCCTGCCAACATGATCTACCAACCTGCATATACTGACCTTTCTGTGAATGTGTCATGCATTGATGAATTGAGAACTTAAAATTATTGTGATTTCAATAATCATTAATATTGTGTAAGAAGCTGAAAATGCTAAGCGATTCTTGAGATTACCCCACCCCTGTTCAGACACCTGCAAAATTTATATTGGTCAAAACACTCAACAATTTTTGGAGTGGTCTTTCTTCTATAATAGAGGAATCAGTTTTAAAAAATGGAAGAAAATCCAAGGTGTGCCCCTGGAGATACGGGGGTTTGAACAGGTGGCATTTTAGCGTTTTTCCACATTTGGCAAGGTACTGACTGCAGTTGGTGATGAATTCATGGTGAATTCAGCCTGATTTATATTCAGCAGACAGAAATGAATGGAAAAAATGCCAGAGAGCCTATGCTAGGGTTTATATTGGGGGTGCTTTGGAGGCCCAAACATGGAACTGCCTGAACAAAAGGCACTTTTGGTGTCCTCATAGCTCCACAACCAAGAAAGATAAAGTAAACTGGACAGGATTTTCTGATTAAGCAGTATAACATTAGCTTAGATGCAAAGTTCCAAAGCTATAGGTGTAATAATAAAAAAGTTATGCCATGTTAAATACAAGAAAAATGTCAATTGACAAAAAAACTGACGGACAGCACCCTTAGAAAATAATTCACCAAAAATTTGTTTTTGGTCCGAATAAGCTGAAATTTTGTATTTGTTCATCACTAATGCATATTTATCTAATGTGAAAATATGGAAGCAATCTATGACTACATGGTGACAAATGATTTGTATATCTGATGATTTGACATGGAATGACCCTTTTTTGTTTGTGCCCATGTCCTCCACAGAGAGAAATGTGGACAGAATGTGGCTTTGTAAATGGTCCACATGTCCTGTTTTTGCTCTGCCTGTTAGTCATTAGTGATAATGTAATAATACACGGGCCTCAGGCTCACCGACCCAGCACTGCACATGAAACATTTTATTTATTTAACTCTTCGCTTTGAGATTACTGATATGAGATTAAAAATGTTCTTAACCAAACATTCCAGTAGCGATTCAACTATAACTACTTGTGGTACAAGTTCTTGAACCCTGAATTACAATTTTTGAAAAACATTCCAAAAAACCTGCTCATCTTAAAGGGTCCTGCACAATATTTATGGCCTTAGCAAATAAGAACCATTCCCTTTGTGTTCTTATCACTCCATATCCTTTTGCTGTTGGTCAAAAAATTAAGTCATTGTGTTGGTTTAGCAGACTCGGGCCCTGAGTGAGTTCTGAAGCCCTCATTGCATTGACTGTTGTGTAGATTCCAGTGTGCAGCGCGATCGCTCAGTGAATTTTGTTTTATCAGTTTTATTAATATAATCATCAATCTGCCTGTGTGTGTCCAGATGGTTGTGATGATGTCCATAAAAGGCATGAGCCCATCCGTGTGTGTGTGTGTGTGTGTGTGTGTGTGTGTGTGTGTGTTTCAGGCCAGCCGAGGGGTTTGGTCACTAAAATCACCCAGCAGCTTTTGTGGGAACAGTTCTGTTTTTCTCTGTGGTTATTGGGTGTGAGCCACAAACACCGCTAGATGCTGGATGTGTGTTTGTTTTGGCGTGTGTGTGTTTGTGTTTGTTTGGACATTCATGGTTGCGTGCATGTGGGGCATTTGGTGTAAACATTCAACAAAAAGGGGTCAAAATCCAGTCGACATGGAACTCCAATAATTCAAAAACTCAATGAGATTAGCATCGGTACATGAGGTCAAACGAGGCAGATGAAGTGAACATTGTGTGACTCAAATAACAGGGTAAATCCAGTCAGCTGGTGAGCACTGGTCCATGACTTTGCACTAAATTTGCACTTTTGCAGTGCATATTCTTGGCTGAAATTGGCTTCTTGCCTCAAGGTATCCAAATGTGCTTGTATCTTGGAAAAAATAACTGTAATCGTAATGTCTGTAGCATTGCCAAAGAATTATAAAGCACTTTTCATACTTGTGTTTCTTTGCTCCATTATTACAGTAGTCGGTGTCCTTTAAACACAACATATTAACGGTGTAGTATTTTTGTGTGTGTGTGTGTGTGTGTGTGTGTGTGTGTGTGTGTAACTACGAATTTGATGACCACTGCTTCCATTTGTACAAAAACAAAATATTGCTGTATGTACTCACGGAAACACTGCTCGAATAATCCGTTTTATGAAGCTGGAAAACGTTCAATTTTGCATTCTGTTTTTCATGAAGACGACATGATTGTAATGTAAAGGGGGCTACGTACCCCCTGGTGGCCGATTGTATTATTGCAGGACTTTTGTTGCGGAACGTCGTGCTCGTGCTCGGTCACTGTGAAGGAATTCCTCCTGCGTCACCCGTCAGGTGCGCCCCTCCTTGAGCAGTGGTTCCCAAACTCGGTCCTGGGGACCCAACTATGTATGCTGGTTTTTGTCCCAACTATAGCTCCAATCTCAGTATGTTAATGAGTTGTTAATTGTTCTTAATTGCGCTATTCTTGTTCATACTGATTATTTACCCTTTTAGACCACATGCCAAAAAAGGCTGTGATGGGGGGAAAAAAAAGTTAATTGTGTGCTATATTGGAAATTACTTTTCTAATATGAAAAATTGGAAATTTGCAATTGTTGACATGTAACTACGAACTGGCTTTTAATTGATAAAATTGAGGACATGTGGTCACCAGAACTATTATTGGGCAATTATGAATTCAAAGGAAAATCATATTATAATGAGTCAAACCTGTTAAATGTTACTTGTCTCAGGAAAGAGCTTCAACACCTGCGATCAGAACCCTAATCAGCAGTTTATTAATTAATCACTGTCTTGCATTTGATCACATAAAACAGATCAGCTCCTTGGCTTGGCGTGTTTACTTGGAATACATCAAAATAATAGGAATGCTGGGCTTTGAAATATCATGGAATGCATAGCCATTTCTGTCATAATGTGTTTAAGGGGGTAAAACCTCCCTCTAATCTGAAAAGCAACTAATTAAAAATAAATAACTGCATGCTAAAATTCAGGGACCGTAATTCTGGTTGGAACAAAAACCAGCATGCACGGCGTGTCCCCAGGACCGAGTTCGGGAACCACTGGTCTAGAGGCTCGCATTTTGGCGTCATCCCTGCTTATCCATACTCATTACGTGCATAACACTTTTAAATCGATGAAAAGGCTATCTTTATAACTGTTCTAAAAATGCTGAACCAAAACGTGAATAAAAGTTAAAATGACAATTACATTTCAGAAAAGGGAAATGATGTTGCTCTGTGTGTGACGTTGGGAAAACACATCAGTTGAGGTATCATTACCCCTGACCCCGTTTATCTGTTTTGGGATTGTACTTTTACGATTTTTGCATAAACTTTCGTATGTAGGTGTCAAGAACTGTTTTTATCTGTGCTAAAATTAAACAAAACCCTTATTGCTTTGCCTAGGGGAGCCCAGGAAATATGACCCCACTTTCAAGGGCCCCATTCACAACAGGTGAGAGCCGGTCCTTTTCTGTTCGTTTATTTTCTGTTTGTTTATTGAATTTGGCGATGGAGAATTGGTGCGCTCTCGCTGTGTGTGATGCCTCGTTCCGTTTGATTGACAGGGGCTGCACGGACATCGTATGCTGCATTCTCTTCATCCTGTTCATCCTGGGCTACTTTGCGGTGGGAATTCTGGGTAAGATCCCGAAAGACGCAGTATTGCGTCGCAGGAGTGCAGATGAATTATCGCGGCGCTCTGCGTTCGTAAAAAAGAAAAACATATCGCTGCTGCTTTCTGTCAAATGAATGACATAGACATGGTAAGACTGCGAGATTATTCTGTCCCTTGAAAGGATTTGTAGATACTTTGTGCTCGATTAATGGTAAATCCAAGATGCAGTAGCCTACGAAAGGAAATTTTTTTTTTTTTGCCAGTGTTGCTGTGGCTCAGATCCGGCCCTACCCAATGTGGCGCCCTAGGCGAGATTTCATATGGCGCCCCCCTCCATCGGCGATTTACATACGCTTATAAAAGAAATCGAATAGCATTGTTTTTACCATTGTCTTCAATTTATACGATAACATGTCACCCAATTTACATGCTTAACAAATTACAAATAAATACAAAAAAATCTGAAATACAATATAAATACCCTAAACACAAATTAAAAATCCTGTAAATAAGTGAATTAATAATTGGATTTTAACCACAAAGAAATCTAAAATTACTGAAATTCTGAAACCACTATCTTGAGGAGAATAAGCAATCAGTTATCAAATGGAAAAGTGGCAATTATATTTTAAAGGACAAATATTTAAACTTTTTTGATGTGGCACTTGGGGGTTTAGTAGTGATTGAAGCAGTATATGGGGTAGTTTGAGTCATTTTCAGGATGGGATGCTTATAACTCAAGTGATTGTACATGGTAGATGTTGATCACCTTGGTTGGTTCTACTGCGCTGACTGTAAAGTGCTCCCAGACATCACTGCGATGTTTTTTATGGTGGGGGAATAGCACTGCAAACGGGGGATCATGCACACATTTGTCTGAATCCATTTTCTGAAATATTACAAAAGAGACAAATCAAAAAGGAAAATTTCTGAGATAAAAATCGCTTAATGCAAGCTAAACAATGGAGCTAGCTCGCCACTCAACTCTCAGCCACGTATATTTTTCTCCAGAGCACGCACACACACACACACACACACACACACACACCACACGCACACACATGGGCTCACTTGGTTAGTTAAACAACAGCATGCCACAACTAAGCAATGCATCTCAGTGTAACTATTTTAGTGGTAAATAAAGGAATCAGAACATGGCAAAACTGTCTGCAATGATAGCTAGCTACCCAGCTCTCAGTCACATGTATGTTTCTCCAGAGCGCTCGCACACAGACACAGACCAGCAACGCAGGTTTAAAAACCCACTCTAACGTCTATCCACTCTGCGAATCAAAAGAAATACAGTCAGCGTTTATACAGTCAGCATTTTAAAACTTTCTTGCAGCAACAACCCGACAGTAGAACAAAGCAAGCAAACTACACTAGCAGGCTAAAGACGATACGTTAGCCTCTCAGGCTCCCACTAAAGACGATACCGTAGCCTATTCATGACTAAATGAACAGACTCGTGCTAAAAGGACAAGCAACACAGGTGTGGTCCTTACATTATTAATTTCCTTTGACGTTGCCTTTGCCGACAGCACTGCAAAACTCCACTTGCTGGGGGGAGTTGGTCAGTGTCCTGATTTTTTGTTTCAACCGGTTGCCCTCATTTCTGTTCCACGATGGGTCTCTTTGCTAGAAAACTGAGTGAAATTTTTTGGGTCCCCACCTTGCTGTCATGCAGGCCTTCACTGCCACTGTTACGAATGTCAGAAATAAATAAATGATTAAGCCAAAAAAAAAAAAAATATGAATTGAGCCAATTAAAGTCTTAGGTGCAGTGGTTGATGCGAAATCCTGACATGGAGTAGCCTTCATTGCGCATCTGGAGAAAGCGACAGGGGATTCAGTTTCTTGCAAGCTGGCCAGATTTGTACAGCTGATGATTTCACAGCTATGCTCCTCTGAGACTTGAACTTGCATCCTCCTGAGAGAAGCACCGAGTCTGAACCTCCGTTGCTTTGAACTTCGAGGCCTCTGGTTTGACTCCTGGACGAGGAGCGCTCGTTAAATTGGGTCTGGTTGAATCACCAATAATCATCTCAGATAAAGCACAATCCCTATGAGAAAGAAAGTGCATGATCTGCTTCTACTAACTGGCTTCCTTTTGAATGGAACTCTGGGATTTGGAGTGTCAAAATGAATCCGCCAAAACCAGAAATAATAGGCCTACAGCTTAATTTGTTTGCCCAGTTGCGAATTGTATGTAAAATGTTGATTGGGTATAAAAAGAAGGATGTGCTGGTGGTTTTAGACGGGTTCTGCTGTTGATGCCTGAATGTAATGTTTGTGCTCATTCGTTTTGTTTGACACTGCAAACACAAATCTTACCAAGCATTTTAATCTTGTATTTAGTCTTAAAACACTGTTTCTATTAGATTTTTTTCTTAGAAAAAGAAATTCCGCCACTGACGTGACATCATTTTGACTCCCTTCCAGATTTGTCTTGGGGTAAGAATTTCACTTGCGTCACGTTCTGATCTGAAAATGGGTCAAAATGACCTCACATCAGTGGCAAAATTTCTATCTATAAGAAAAAATGGAATCAAAATGAGTGTTTGAAGTCCAAATACAAGATTAAAATGTTTGGTGTTTGGTAAGCTTTTGTTTTTGCCGCGAGGGAAATGATGTGATTATGTGACTTGCCCCCCACCTTCTCCCCAGCATGGTCGCAGGGCGACCCCCGGAAGGTGATCTACCCCACCGACAGCAGGGGGCGCTTCTGTGGGCAGGCTGGCACCCCTCTAGAGTAAGTGTGATTTCAGTTACGCCCGCTGGGTTTGCGCACATTAATACTCGGTGTTGCTCGTTGTTGTACGAGCCTCTGTATGAAAGCGTCTGATGTAGAGTTATGATGTAATGTCTCGCAGGAAGAAGCCCTTCCTGTTCTACTTTAACATCATAAAGTGCGCCAGTCCTCTGACCCTCTTGGAGCTGCACTGTCCGACTCAGCAGGTCAGTATCTCTCCCTCCTCTTCCTTCATATCATCCCTCCATCTGCTGCTATTTTCCTTCCTTCATCCCTCTCTCTGTCCTCTCCATCCACTGTCCTCATCTTGCTTGTCTCTGTCGCTCAGTTTTTTATTGGCTGCCTGTCTGGCTGGACAAGCTGCTGTGATCGGTTTGTGTTGTAATACTGTCCATGCCTGTGTCTGTCTGTCTTTCAGATCTGTGTGGAAAAGTGCCCCACGGAGTTCATGACTTTGCTGGAGGTTACCGCCAAGAGGGGCAAGGACTATGAATTCTTCAAGACGTACTGCCAGGAGGGCGCCGATATTTCTGACATGGTGAGCAGCGTGTGCAATGAGGGGAAATTAAAGGAGATGTGTCATGATTACTGCGCATGCTCGCAACTTGGAACGAAGTAAATCTGCTCAACTGCAAGTCAAAACCTAGAACTTATTTTTCTTCTATGATAACTAGCGATGGCAAACCAGCTGACATTCTTCATATCCCTTGGCTACTGCTAAAAATAGCCCTTTGAATCCTCTGTAATGTGGAAAAAAAAAAGCCACTACATGGCAGTATTGACATTTTTTTTGTTAAGCCAAGTCTGGAGCTAGGTTTGGGGCATGTCCTGGGCATGCCTCAGAGGGGGCTGGAAAAGAGTATATAAGGAGAAAAATTTGAGAGAGTGAAAGGTAGTTGGAGAAATTGCAAGGAGAAATTGTGGAAGGATACATTTGACCAGACCTGTCACTATTTTCAAAACCTGTGAAGCTTTTTGTGGATTTTTGCCTGTGTTGGAGCATTTTCCTGTCCCAGGATATCGCAACACTGCAGCCCATCTCAATTACCAAGGGACTGTAAATATCTTTTTTTTTATTTCAATCTTGGTCAGTAGGGTAGATTGTAGATTAGTTCTAAGTTTTTGTTTAATTAAATCTGTTGAAGTTTTAAGAATTTTGTCTGTCATCCCTTGCTGTCCGTGACGTCATAACAAATTGACGCCATAACAAATTGGGGCCATAACAAAGTGGGGGCTCGTCCGGGATGGACTATTGTGCAAGTCATTTATTGAAAATCTAAAATTTCAAATTGTGAAATTGTTTTTTGAATTTTCCTAGATCTATATTGACAGATCAACAGCAATGGATGATTTCTTGGCATCACTAACCGTAGAGGTTTTGAAGTCTTTTAAAAAGACAGAACTGCGAGAAATATGCAGACAGTTAGAGCTGACAGATGTAAAACCAGCCATGCGAAAAGCAAGACTGGCTAGAGAGATTGTTGAATATTACATTGATGAAAATGTGTTTGCACCGGGAGATCTGGAACAGTTTCCAGTGGAAAATCCAAATGTAGAAATGGAACTTAAATTAAAAATGCTAGAGATTGAAAGAGAGGAAAGAGCATTTGAGAGAGCAGAAAGAGAGAAAGAAAGGCAGTTTGAGAGAGAGAAAGAGGAAAGAGCAGAAAGAGAGAGACAGAGACGGAGAGATTTCGATTTAGAAAAATTTGACAGAGAAGAAAGGCTCCAAATGGAGCAACTAAAAATTAAAATGGAAGCTGAAAACAAATTTTGTGCTAGCCAGGAGGTAAAGCTGGTGCCTCCATTCTCGGAGAAGGAGGTTGATAAGTATTTCCAGTGCTTCGAGAAGGTAGCTAAGAGTTGTCAGTGGCTAAAGGAACAGTGGCCTCTGATGTTGCAAACTGTCCTCAAGGGCAAAGCTCAACAAGCCTATTCGGCTTTGTCTGCAGATGATTCCTCTGATTATGAGGTTGTCAAAAAGGTTATTTTGACAGCTTATGAGTTGGTTCCAGAGGCTTACTGACAGAAATTCAGAGGTCTGAAGAAATCTGACAATCAGACTTATGTGGAATTTGCCAACGAGAAGAAGGTTTGCTTTGAGCGCTGGTGTACTTCTATGGAGGTCAAGGATGATTTCAACTCACTAAAAGAGATTGTGTTAGTTGAAGAATTCAAGAACTGTGTCAAGGATGATATTAAGACCTACCTTAATGAGAAGCAAGCACTGAATTTGCAATCAGCTGCCAAGTTTGCAGACGAATATGTTCTCACACATAAGTCCAAATTTCAGTCCAGCAGTAACAATAGATGGTCCAAATTTCAGAAGAAAGGTAACGGTGATACCCAAGATTCCTCACCCAAAGACTAAGACAAATCTGGTGATGGTGCTCAGAAATCCAGTCAAAGGTCTGATCAAAGTGTGAAAGCTGACAGTGACAGAAGTGGTCTAGTTTGCAATTATTGCAAGAAATCTGGTCATGTTACAACTAACTGTTGGTTCCTTAAAGCTAAGAAAGAAAAAAAAAGGATACCAAACCCAATGCCTTTGTGAAGACAAGGTTAGAAACCCCCTAGTAGATGACCGATCTGCTAAATTGCCTGCTCCTTGTGAGGCTAAGAAGCCTGATACTGCTGACTTTGTGAGGGAGGAATTCCTTCCATTTGTGTCCGAGGGATTTGTGGCTCGGAATGAGCATTCTCCTCCTGTCCCCATATATATCCTAAGGGATACCGGAGCTTCTCAGTCACTTTTGTTGATGGACTCCTTGGAGTTACGTGATGAGACCGCTTCTGGGGATTTCATACTTGTACAAGGTATTGAAGGGAGGACTGTATCTGTACCCCTGCGCTCTGTATTCTTGAAGTCAGATTTAGTTACAGGACAGGTAAAGGTGGGACTTATGTCAACTCTACCTATCAAGGGTGTTTCTCTGTTGCTAGGCAATGACCTGGCTGGGGCAATGTAGTTCCCCTGTTCATCTTACTTCACAGCCGAGCACTGAAGATGGCGATGAAGACCCATCTCTGTATCCTTCCTGTGCAGTGACTCGTGCTATGGCCAAGAAGGCTCAAGAAGAAGATGATGTGGTGCCGTCCAGCACATTGAATAGTCATGACTCAGGTGGTTCGCCTCATGACTCTGTTCAGCCTACTATGGTTTCTCCGTTTGAGGACTTATCAGACACTTTTTATCAGTTCTCTATTCAGCCAGCCAGATGGGTCTGGTGATTCTGATGTGTCTGGAGACTTGTCTCTGTCCAGAAAGCGGTTGATTCAGGAGCAAACCAATGATCCTGAAATTTGTGTACTAAAGAAGAGAGCCCTTCCTAATGAAGAAATAGACACAGTTCCAGTTGGGTATTATCTCAAGGATGGAGTGTTGATGCGGAAGTGGCGCCCTCCTGATATCCCTGCCAATGCAGCTTGGGCAGTGGTCAAGCAAATTGTTGTTCCGAAGGTCTACAGGAATGAGATCTTAACAATGGCTCATAGTTTGCCTTTAGGAGGTCATCTTGGTGTTAACAAGACTGTTGACCAGATCATGATACACTTCTTCTGGCCTGGACTTCGGAAAGATGTTTCCAACTTTTGCAAAACCTGTCACACTTGTCAGGTAGTTGGAAAACACCAGTTAGACCCACCTGTAGCTCCATTGCAGCCTATCCCAGCATTTGGGGAGCCCTTCTCCAAGGTCATCGTTGATTGTGTTGGTCCATTACCCAAGACTAGATCTGGAAATCAGTACTTGTTGACAATCATGTGTGCATCTACCAGATTCCCTGAAGCCATGCCTCTACGCAACATCAAGGCAACTGCAGTCTCGAAGGCTTTGATAAAGTTCTTCACGTTGTTTGGCCTTCCCAGGGAAATTCAGTCAAATCAAGGTAGCAATTTCACTTCCGGATTGTTTCAGCAGGTTGTGTATGAACTAGGTGCGAAGCAGATTCTTTCCAGTGCCTATCATCCAGAGAGTCAGGGTGCCTTAGAGCGGTTTCATTCCACTCTCAAGACAATGATGAGGACTTATTGTTATGACCATGAGAAAGACTGGGATGAAGGTGTTCATTTGCTGTTGTTTGCAGCTAGGGAAGCAGTGCAGGAGTCTACTGGATTCAGTCCGTTTGAGCTAGAGTTTGGCCATGAAGTGAGAGGACCTTTGCTATTGTTGAGTGAACAATGGCAAGAGAAAGAGCCGCATATCAGTCTGTTAGACTGTGTTAGCAAGTTCAGGGAAAGACTGCGTGCAGCTTGTGACCTAGCCATAGAGAACTTGAAATCAAGTCAGGGAAGGATGAAAACGCGGTATGATCATGGGGCTAGAAGCCGTGAGTTTAAACCAGGAGACAAGGTCCTTGTGTTGTTTCCCTTGCAGTCCAATCCATTGCAGGCTAGATTTCATGGTCCTTATGAAACTCTGACAAAACTCAATGATCTCAATTACATTGTGAAGACTCCAGATAGGAGAAAGCCAAAACAGTTGTGTCACATTAACATGCTAAAGCCTTATCATGATAGGAATGCTAGGGTTGCAACTGTCACTTCAGATCCTCCTATGGCTGAGACTTGTGAAGATGAGGGGGAGTTTCAAGATGATGAACCTAGAATTAAAGCTGAAGTTCTTTCATGTAAATTGTCAAATTCTGAAGTGTTGCAAAATCTTGATGTAGAACTCCAGCACTTAGAACCCTCACAGAAAGATCAGTTTGAGAGGTTGATCAAGAAATATAAAGATCTATTTCCTGATGTTCCAAAGAGAGTTTCTATAGCCTCTCATGATGTAGATGTTGGTGATGCCGAACCAATAAAACAGCATCCATACTGGATGAATCCTGAAAAGAAAAGATTGCTGAAAAGAGGTTGAGTACATGTTAGAACATGATATTATCAGACCCTCTAACTCAGATTGGAGTTCACCCTGTGTTCTAGTTCCAAAACCTGATGGAAGTACTAGATTCTGTACAGATTATCGCAAAGTCAATGCTGTAACTAGAACTGATGTGTTTCCAATACCTAGGATTGATGATTGTATCGATAGAGTAGGGCAAGCAAAGTTTCTGACCAAGATTGATTTGTTGAAGGGTTATTGGTGTGTGCCTTTAACTGAGAGGGCCAAGAGCATCTCTGCTTTTGCCACACCATCTGGGTTATACCAGTATGAAGTCCTACCCTTTGGCATGAAAAATGCCCCAGCCACGTTCCAAAGGATGATACAGTTTACAATCGCCGGATTGCCACACACGGGTGTGTACATCGACGACCTGATCACATGGAGTGACTCCTGGGAAGAACATCTGAAAGATGTAGAGACGTTGTTCCAGCGCTTGACCCAGGCTAACCTGACTGTTAACCTGAACAAGAGTGACTTTGGTTGTGCTACTGTCACGTTTCTTGGCTACGTCATAGGCCAGGGTAAAGTGGCACCCATAAATGCTAAAGTCCAAGCGATCATGGACTTTCCAGTTCCTGACAACAAAAAAAGCTTTGCCCGCTTCCTTGGAATGATCGGGTACTACCGCAAGTTCTGCAAGAACTTTGCTGAGATTGCTCTCAGTCTCACCAACCAACTGAAGAAAGGCGTAAAAGTTCACTTGGGATGAAGCATGCCAAAGAGCCGACGATCGCCTGAAGTCTCTGCTGTGTCACTTCCCCGTGCTCAAATCTCCTGACTTCAACCAACCGTTCTCCATGGCGGTCGATGCTAGCAACCAAGCTTGTGGATCTGTGCTCCTACAGAGAAGTGACTCTGATGACATTGAGCATCCCGTGGCATACTTCTCCAGGAAGTTCAATCGCCACCATGAGAACTATTCCACAATTGAGAAGGAGCTGTTTGCTCTGGTTCTATCCTTACAACACTTTGAGGTTTATGTTTGTACAGGGCAAAAGCCAATGATTGTATATACTGACCACAATCCGTTAATGTTCTTGAGAAAAATGAAAAACAAGAATCGGAGATTGTTGAATTGGAGTTTGATTTTACAGGAGTTTGACTTGGAAATTAAGCATGCAAAGGGTACTGACAATGTAATTGCTGATTGCTTATCCCGTGTTTGAGTATGTGTGTGTGTGTATATATGTATGTATGTATGTATATATATATATATATATATATATATATATATATATATATATATATATATATATATATATTGATATATATATATATATATATCAATCACGTATATATATTATATATTTATATATTATATGTGTGTGTATATATATATATATATATATATATGTGTATATGTATATGTATATGTATGTGTGTGTGTGTGTGTGTGTCTACTTAACCATTTTTGTATTGAAAAGAAAAATTTTGCCTTTATGGGTCAAAATTTTTCCCTTTTGGAATGGAGGTGTAAAGTGGAAAAAAAAAAAGCCACTACATGGCAGTATTGACATTTTTTTTGTTAAGCCAAGTCTGGAGCTAGGTTTGAGGCATGTCCTGGGTATGCCTCAGAGGGGGCTGGAAAAGAGTATATAAGGAGAAAAATTGAGAGAGTGAAAGGTAGTAGGAGAAATTGCAAGGAGAAATTGTGGAAGGATACATTTGACCAGACCTGTCACTCTTTTCAAGACCTGTGAAGCTTTTTGTGGATTTTTGCCTGTGTTGGAGCATTTTCCTGTCCCAGGACATCGCAACACAGCAGCCCATCTCAATTACCAAGGGACTGTAAATATCTTTTTTTTTTTTTTTTTTTTTTTTTTTTTTTTTAATTTCAATCTTGGTCAGTAGGGTAGATTGTAGATTAGTTCTAATTTTTTGTTTAATTAAATCTGAAGTTTTAAGAATTTTGTCTGTCATCCCTTGCTGTCCGTGACGTCATAACAAATTGACGCCATAACACCTCAAATTTCCACAGAAAGCTCCTTAAAAAGTGTAATGCCATTGTAACTAAAATATATAAATACAATGCAAAACGAGGACGGATTTTCAAGGATGGAATCAGGTTATGACTTGCAGTCAAGCAGATGCACTTTCTGGGGATGCATGTTCTGAGCATGCGCAGTTATTGTTACGCAGCTTTAATTATGGGGTATGTATAGATCTGGGGTGCGTTTCGCAAAAGTGTACATAGTGCATCCATTCACATTCAATGGGTCCAACTTTGCAAGTTAGCATCTGTGATTTTGGGAAACACTCCCCAGCCTGTCTCTGGTTTTGAGGAATTAGGTGTGGCTTATTTTCTGGTTTTGAGTAAAGGGGCATGGTTTGTCCTGAGTGGTTGTATAAAGGGTGTGGTTTATCTCCTTTTTTTACTAAAAGGGGTGTGGTTTCTTTGGGGTAAAGGGTGTGGTTTTCCCTCTGATGTTGCTCAAAGAAGTCTGGTTTATTCTTTGGTTTTGAGTGAAAGGGTGTGTTCTATCCTGTGTGATTGAATAAAGGGTGTGGTTTATCTTATTTTGTGAAAAGGGTTGTGGTTTATTTTCTTATTTTAAATAACGGTGTGTGGTTTATCCAGTATAATTGAATAAAGTGTGTGTTTTATCTAATTTTATGAAAAATGGGCGTTTATTTCTGATTTTAAGTAAAGGCTTGCGGTGTGTCCTGTTTTAGTGAATAAAGGATGAGATTTATCTTATTTTTTGAAATGGGATGTGGTTTACACCATACTGCTGGGTAAAGGCGTGTGGTTTATCTTGTGCATTTGAGTAAAGGGATGTGGTTTATTTTGCTGTTTAACAGTGGTTTATTTTTGGGTAATTCCATCTGAAATTGCCAGAGGCCTCTCGACTGACAACCTAAGATTTGCTTCAGATTTACTGAACATGTTCTTGTATCCAGTATATGATGTGCAAAATTTTAGACCCATATCTTCATTAGTTATTGAGATATTGAGACTTCACTAAGGCGACGTGGCCCTAATTTTGTCTAAAAATGAGTGTTACTAGAAAATATGCCTGTTGAAAATAATTCATAAATTGTGAACTACAACGATGGATACATGAGTCTTGCATTTTAGCTTTTTTGAAATTTGGTGATGAGAGATGGCACTGGCCCTCTGTGGCATTGTGTGGATGGTGTGTTATATCTCCTGATCTGAGGTGGAAAATCCAGGTTCAGAGGGTTGAGAACCCCAGAGTTTTGTTACAGTCTCCTTGATTTGTCATTTAGCTGGATTCCTCCACCAGGAGGTGGAACTGATCATAGAAATCAGCTGGATTTATTCATGGGAGGAAGAGCCCTGAATTTTCCACCTCTGCTTGTGATGACTGAAGGGGTGAAGTTTATTTGTGGTATTGGGTGAAGAGGTATGGTGTAGGTAACTTATGTGTTAATTTCTATGGGGTTGAGTTGAAGGGTGTGGTTTGTCCCATGATGTGTAGTTTATTTGTGGTTTGTGATGTGTTTACATTAATTTCAATAGGGTTCCATGATGGCACTTCTTCTGTGGTGTTAAGAGATGGTGGCATGATTTTTCTCCCATGATTCTCTCTGTTTTAGAGTGTTCCTGATATCCTGAGCCAGGGCATATGCCCTGCCGTACTGACCCCGAGCAGACCCTGTGAGTTCCTATCTCCCTCTCTCTTTCTTTCTCTCTCCATCCACATTTTCTCTCTTTCCCTCACTTTTCAGCGCAGCAGTTTATGAGCCGGAGCTGGCAACATAGGAGAACTCTACTCTGACTTCATTTGCGGCCATTTTGGGACCTAGAGCCCTATTCTTTGAAGTGCGGTCCTCTTGGATCAAGAATTGGTGGGCCCTTGCGGTGTCTGGATAATGACAGTGTAACTGCTCTTAAGGTCACTCGTAAAACAAGTCTGACGAGCTCTGTAACCTTGATTAAGAGGTGGTCAGCAAATTACTGAAAATGTTTTGATCTTGGGGATAAAGTCCCATAAGGCATGGCATGTTGTTGTGTAAAGGTTTGACTTTAGCAATGTCATCTGCATATTTTTAAAACTTACAAACCGTATATTGCGCTGGATCATGGATGAAGCTATTGCCAACAGGGGTCACTGATGCCGCCAGTGTCTGGACAGATGCAAAATGTTTCAAAACTAATGGAGTTAATAATCCAGCTTAAGTTCAGATTCAGTTAGCCAGCTAGGGAGAGCTTTGAGTACAAACCATAGACTGTGTATAAAGAGAAGCTGTCAATCACGACTGCACACCCCCTTTTATAGTATGAAATGACTAAATAAAACAAAACTTATCAGAAAAAAATGAGCAATTGAACTTATGTCATGGCAAGAACAACGTAAAATGATGGATACCATCTTCAGAAAAACTTACTGGCACATACTTAACTCCTTCAACCCCACAGCCCTCTACAGAGGGCTGACCAACATATTCCCTTCAACCCCAAATTCTTGTAGGGAAAATTCAAACAATTTGACTAATTGATTGGAACATATCAGGTTACATTTAATGGGATTCCAGAGATAACGGTAAGATACAATGTCCAGATAATGACCAGCCCTCTACAGAGGGCTGTGGGGTTGAAGGGTATAGTGATGCTTGAATATCTGGGGTTGAAAGAGTTAAATAGTTCTGAGAGACCGATGTCCCACCCACTAACATGGAGGGGGCGGGGTTATAGCCTGTTCTGCAGTCAGCCACTAGATGGCGATCAAGATGTTTTGGCTTCATTTTTGGGGAGCTGATTTGTTGTCTATCTTTACATAAAGGAGAGGGAGAATTTGTTGTTCGTTTGTTCTTGCATTGTTACCAGTTGTCTGTGCTTTTTACTTTGTTGGGGGACCTTTGTGGGAGGCTTGGGGTGGTTTGGGACTCGGGGAACTTTATCCTTGGTCTAGGTTACAGTGTTAAGCAGAAGTATAAACTCGTTTGGTCAATTTTTTTATTTGGGCAAGCAAAGCTTGCAATCTAGGAGAGAGGGGGTACGAGAGGTGCAGGTCACCGAGCCGCTACTGCTTTTTAACCCCCTCCAGGCTCATGTTGCAAATTTGCAACAATAAATCAATTGATGACTGATTATGAAATATAAAGGCCACATGGGAAATGGTTTGACAAAGTTACCCTACCAGCTCAGTTTTCCAAAAATACAACGTTCGTTCCACCTGCAGCCACTAGTGTATGAGAACTATTCTCCATGAATGAAAGATTTTTCATATCTCAAAATAATAAATTGAGCTGGAGAGGGTTAAGGGGATGATTTTAGAAAGTGTTTGTATAGAATACATGTATTTTAGTTGACAAATCATTTTTATTTATCTAAAAAGGTTTGGTGTGTTGATGATGCCATATGATCTATTGATGATGAAGGGGGCTACAATTACAAAATGTGTTTTTAGGCCTAATTAGCCCATTAACTGGATGACATATTGGGAGGTCTGCTTTTATTTGTCTATTTTCATTGTGGTACTTTTTACTATTTATTTTAATGCTAAATGTTGCTATTTAATTTTTTTTTTTTTAATTGCTTGGCTTAGCAGTTTTTTTTTTTTTTTTTTGGTCTTGCATCTGCACGTTTTGTATTGTGTTTTTATTATGTTTTTCCTGTTTTAGCTTGTTTTGAGAAAATTCTTTTGCTAAACTTGCCATTTAATTTGTGATGCATTCTGTTAAATACTGCTTAATGTGTATTGGTTCAATAAATGGGACCATAAGCTGGGTTTACACATAGGCACGATGCGTTACGAATATCATTTTCCCGTCATTCGTGGCACATTCGTGACATTCGTAACGTGGCTTAACGCATCTGAATAGGGTTCTTAACAGCGCGTGTCGGTTTGTGACATTCCTGATATTAATGGAGCATGTTTTTGGCTGCCAGAAAATCTTCCACGAATGTCACGAATCGCCCTTGATTCATGGAGTTCGCAACTGAGCGTGTCGATTCGTGGTGATTCGTAATAGAGCGTGACAGCATTCATGGTGTATTCTTGCCATTCTTGGAGCCCATACCATCACGCGTCGTTACGAATCGACCCAAAAGCTGTCAAGAACTGAACTGAATGACTCGTGACGCCTCTACCCCGAATCATCAAATTCAAATTCAAATTCATGATCCTCGGTCATTAATTAAATGACTTGATGTCCCAGCATTAGAAATCAAAAATATCTCTCTCTCTCTCTCTCTCTCTCTCTCTCTCTCTCTCTCTCTCTCTCTCTCTCTCTCTCTCTCTCCTCTCCCCTCCCCCCCCCCCCCCCCTCCCTCCCTCGCTCTCTCTGTAGTCACCCGTCGCTGTTTGCCCGCCTTGGGGAAGCTGAATGGGGCGGTGGTGGTGGGGAACAAGACCACGTTCAAGGACAACGATGGGAAAACTGTCAATGCCAACGATCTCCTGGAGGGGGCCAAGTGAGTCTTAGCTGGCCTTCAAACCCCACCCCCATGCTCTAAGCCCCACCTCCAATCCCATCATCAATCCTGCATGCTCACATACATTCATATTTATATATGCACTGCCCGGCCAAAAAAAAGTTGCTGTTTTGATGTAAATAAGCAAATCTCCTCAATCCAACATTTCGGCCAAAATTTAATGCAACTCTGGAAGGAAATAAATGTTGTGATGTTACATGGGGTTGTCAAAACAATGTCTCAAGAATGCATGCTATAATCAGAGCTGAAGCTGGTTCAACAACATGGTGGTGCGTGACACTTTTTCTTTTTGGCCGGGCAGTGTACACACGTACATACATACTACACCATACAGTGAGGTGCAAAAATTTGGTCACCCCTGGTTTAAATGTCTGTTACAATTAATCTCCCAGTGATTGAAAGCAAACCTGAACACTAAATGCAACAAAGTTAAGCATGACACCTTTCTGCAAATTTAAAAGCAAGTTTTCTTTTTATCTTAATTTTTCTGAATTTTTAAATGATAAGAAAGGAAAAAGGGCCCTGTGCAAAAGTTTGGGAACCCTTTTGGATTATTCTTTGTTACCTTTTAAGAAGATGATTACTAAGGCCCAGACCCTGGTGATTTACTCGTTAGGGCTTCAGTGAATCAGGTGAATATAATTCCAGGGTTGAACTATATATTCTGAAGTAACTCCATGCCTTCTAAAGTATCCGACTGTGGTGGCTGTTGTGTCTGGTGTTAAAAACCATGTGTTCCTCTAAACAGTTGTCCAAGGATGTCAAAATCGAGATAATTCACTTCCACCAACAAGGAGAGGGCTACAAAAAACTCTCGCAACGTTTCAAACTACCCATTTCTACTGTCAGAAACATGGTAAGAAAATGGAAAATAAATGGAACAATTGAAGTCAAGGCAAGATCTGGAAGACCAAGAGAAATTTCAGATAGAATGGTCCGACGAGATCTGGTGAGAAATGCTCAGAAGAACCCACACATCACTGCAAAAGAGCTGCAAAAAAGAGTAGCAGACACAGGTCTAGTTGTTCACAGGACAACAATACAGCGTACCTTAAAAAATAAAGACCTACATGGCAGAGTTGCAAGAAAGAAGCCTTTCCTACGACCTCAACACAAAATTAAGCGTCTGAAGTATGCAAAAGTAAACCTTGAGAAACCTCAAGCCTATTGGAACAATGTGCTTTGGACTGACGAAACCAAAATTGAACTTTTTGGCCACAACCAAAGAAGGTATATTTGAAGAAAAGGGTGGAGCATTTGTAGAGAAGAACACGTTGCCGACTGTTAAGCATGGAGATGGATCCATTATGCTTTGGAGTTGTGTAGCAGCTGGGTGCACAGGCAGTATTGTGCGGGTGGAAGGAAGAATGGATTCCACTAAATATCAAGACATTCCAGAGGCTAATGTTCAAATCTCAGTCCAGAAATTGAAGTTGAAGAGACGTTTGGTATTCCAGCAAGACAATGACCCAAAGCATACCTCAAAATCCACCATGAAGTACCTCCAGGAAAGACGGATGAAGGTTTTGGAATGGCCATCACAGTCCCCAGACTTGAATATTATTGAAAATCTGTGGAGAGACCTCAAACATGCCGTGCATGCAAGAAGGCTGAAGAATATTTCTGAGCTAGAGGTGTTCTGTCAGGAAGAATGAGGAAAAATTGCAAAGAAAAGAATTGAAAGACTCTTAGCTGGCTACAGGAAGCGTTTGCAAGCTGTTATAGCTGCCCGAGGAGGAGTTACAAAGCACTAGCTGACAGGGTTCCCAAACTTTTGCACAAGGCCTTTTTCCTTGTTTTATTATTTTGAAACTGTAAGAAGTTAAGAATAAAAATCATTCTTGCTTTAAAATGTGATGAAATGTGTCATGTTTAACTTTGTAGCATTTAGTGTTCAGGTTTGCTTCGAATCACTTGGAGATTAATTGTAACACGCATGTTTTGCTCACATTGACGGCGTCAAACGGAACTTATGCTCACCCTCAGATGTCTCGGACCCCTCGTTTCATTATCAGTTTGGGTTGTTGTCCAGAGTCTGTCACGTACAGGCTGTAACCAGATGTGGCGCTCTTGAGCTGCCATAGTCACTCGTGGCTGCCCTAAGCGGGGTTGGTCAGTGACAGTGCCTGTGTTCCATTCTCGGATAGACAGCCGACTGATTGTTGAACGGTGACAGAGCAAACAACGCACCACCTCTCGGCGGCTGAGATCTGCCCGTAACATGCCAATGGCTCTTTTTCTCTCTCCTGTGTCACAAGCCGTTCCATTTTCTTGATGCAGTCACATTTTTTGTTTTTTTGTTGGCTTCATGTAGGCTATTGACCACACCCAAAAGAACAAGTCAAGTGTCACTGTACACATCACAAACAGCTCAATGTTTGTTATTACTGAAGTGCTTGGAGCGTTCACGTGGCGCGCGTCAGGATTACAGTACCGCGCGCTTTTCTTTATTTCCACTTGTGCCTCACTGGAAAAGCAATAAAAATCAATCGATTCTTCAATTTGCCGCAAATACAGTACATACCTCACTGTTGCGTTTTTAATGGCCCTAAGTATACATACACACATTTACACACAACGTGCATCCATACATGCGTGCAAACACATACACGTATATCTACAGTATCTCCATTTTTATATCACCAATATACCTGTGCATAGTATAATGTAAATGAAGATGTGCATGTTTACATGTACAGCAGGTTTTGTATTGGGCGGGAATTCAGCTGTCCAATACATATATATGCTGCTTTGCTTTAGCTCGAAACTAAGCTGCTACCGGAACTGATGGACAAGTTACTTTTACCAGAGTATTTCAGCGCGCGGTCTAATTACCCTCATATTAAACGCTGTAATGACTCACGTTGGCTGTCCTTCGGCATGCAGTAATGTGCAAGTTGGCCATTAGCCGAAGGCGTTGGCACTGTATAGTGCTTTGTAATTTCCATATTCTGTAATTTGATGCTAGGCCATTTTTGCTGGCCTCTCTAATGCATGTGTGTGTTTGTTGGTGTTTGTGTGTCTGTGTGTTTTGTTTACAGGAAGTCTAATGCGGTGGTGGAGGCGCGGCAGGTTGCCATGAGAATCTTCGAGGATTACACTCAGTCCTGGTACTGGATCCTGATGTGAGTGCGCTAGCCTGTTAGCTCGGCTAGCTCGGGCATCAAGATCTCTTCTCTCCTGCTCTCCTTTTCTCTATCACTCTCTCACTGACTCTTTTTCTCCACCTCCCCCTCTTTATCATTCTGTTTTCTTCTCCTGAGTTCTCTTTTTTCCTCCTTGCATTAGTGATTTGCTGCCATGCGCCTGGTCGGGCGTAAAAGCCATGCGGCCTGCAGTGAATAACGCATTATATATGAATTTACTACCCCCCTCCTCCTTCAATTTCAGTTTCCAGTGGCTTTATGTTGGAAGTGTGTATGTCAATATTGCCAATCTGTACAGAAATCCAATTAAAATGTTGCTGTAGTGTATGCTGGAATTCTAATGAGAGTGGACATTTTGAAAACAAGAGGAGCAGAATAGTGATGTTATTGTTGCATCAGCTCGAGCGTAAACAGGAGCACTCGGAGAGCGCATACCTCCTCCAGGGCTCAACCATTAGTAGTATTACCATTCTTTACCACCACACATGTAAATATAAAACTCCTGGATCCAGAACTTGATCCGAATCACACCCAAAATGAAATCACATCTCAGTTGGGCCAAAACATACTGGTAAAAATTTCATAAAATTCTGTTCATGGCTTTTTCCGTTATGTTGCGGGCAAACAAATGGGCACATTTACCCGCAAACCAATGGTAAAACATAACCACTTTGGCAGAAGTAAAAACATCGGGCGTGTATTCGAAAAGGAAAACGTTTGTGCTGGTCGATGTTTGCTGCCGGCATGTAAGGTTGAACAGTTTTAAATTAATTTGAAAGATCTTTAAGTTTGTAAGTGGCTTTTTAAAAGAGGTGACAAATGTTTGTTTCCACCTCAGCCTCGGCAGTACTGGAGTGCCTCGTTGACTGAGGTCTTCCTAACATTACTAACTCAGTGATGTCCTTATACACGGTGAAAAGTGACAGCCAAATTGGTGTCAAATCACTTGCTCAATTGTGTAGTGTCTACCCCTCGTCCGATTAGCTGCTGGTTTTGTCGCCTCACGCCATCTCTGATTGTTTGCTCATGTTGGCTGGCATCTATATGAAACCAAAAAAGTTAGAATATTCTTGTGTGTAGGCGAACATTTGCAGTTGTAGGAGCCTGTTTAGATGGTCACTTTATGTCTCCCTGTCCCTCACCTTGGGCCTTTCATAAAAATTTGAGGATTTCATACTTATACATTGTAAACTCTTAAAAAAGGAAAAGTGATGTATGATAAGAAATACATTATTTATAAAATGATGGGTGAGCAATTTTTACTTAGCACATAAATAATCAGGATCAACTTGGAATTGGAAAAACATGCCCAATCTTTTTTTTTTTTTTTTTTTTTTTAATCTGCATATAATGCGGGGGGATATAGTTGTCAGTGGGATCATCTGTCTGTGGTCATTTCATTTCTGGAGCAGAACTCGAATACCGATCAATATTTTTGGAAAAAAAACTTGCTTTGCGTATTTATCAGGTCCTAGACTGGTGCCTTTTGATATTTTGGGATTTCTGGTATTAGATTGTGGGGACCAGGGGGGATATGTCATCTTCTGATGACTTATAGTGTGAAGTCCTGTTTGTTTGTTTGTTTTTATAAATCTGAAATTCGAGAAGAAAGTGGCAACTGCATCTTCTGTTTGCATGTGCTGTTCATAAATGAGGACCTTGTCTCTCTCTCTCTCTCTCTCTCTCTCTCTCTCTCTCTGCAGTGGCCTGGTGTTGGCCATGATCACCAGTCTGATCTTCATTATCCTGCTGCGCTTCCTGGCTGGGATCATGGTTTGGGTCATGATCATCTCAGTCATCCTCGTTCCTGGGAACCATGGTACAAACCCATGATTGACATCCATGTCCTAGGTTCAGTTTGGATACATCACAAGGCCCAGGCCTATTGCTTCCATGTACCTATGGTTTGTGAAGCCACAGAACCAGGCCTGGCTTCTTCCTATTACATCATAGAACCAGGCCTGGCTTCTACCTATTACATCACAGAACCAGGCCTGGCTTCTACCTATTACATCACAGAACCAGGCCTGGCTTCTACCTATTACATCACAGAACCAGGCCTGGCTTCTACCTATTACATCACAGAACCAGGCCTGGCTTCTACCTATTACATCACAGAACCAGGCCTGGCTTCTACCTATTACATCACAGAACCAGGCCTGGCTTCTACCTGTTACATCACAGAACCAGGCCTGGCTTCTACCTATTACATCACAGAACCAGGCCTGGCTTCTACCTATTACATCACAGAACCAGGCCTGGCTTCTACCTATTACATCACAGAACCAGGCCTGGCTTCTACCTATTACATCACAGAACCAGGCCTGGCTTCTTCCTATTACATCACAGAACCAGGCCTGGCTTCTACCTATTACATCACAGAACCAGGCCTGGCTTCTACCTATTACATCACAGAACCAGGCCTGGCTTCTACCTATTACATCACAGAACCAGGCCTGGCTTCTACCTATTACATCACAGAACCAGGCCTGGCTTCTACCTATTACATCACAGAACCAGGCCTGGCTTCTACCTATTACATCACAGAACCAGGCCTGGCTTCTACCTATTACATCACAGAACCAGGCCTGGCTTCTACCTATTACATCACAGAACCAGGCCTGGCTTCTACCTATTACATCACAGAACCAGGCCTGGCTTCTACCTATTACATCACTGAACCAGGCCTGGCTTCTTCCTATTACATCACAGAACCAGGCCTGGCTTCTACCTATTACATCACAGAACCAGGCCTGGCTTCTACCTATTACATCACAGAACCAGGCCTGGCTTCATCACAGAACCAGGCCTGGCTTCTATATTACATCACAGAACCAGGCCTGGCTTCCAGGCCTATTACATCACAGAACCAGGCCTGGCTTCTTCCTATTACATCACAGAACCAGGCCTGGCTTCTTCCTATTTCATCACAGAACCAGGCCTGGCTTCTTCCTGTTACATCACACAGAACCAGGCCTGGCTTCTTATTACATCACAGAACCAGGCCTGGCTTCTTCCTATTTCATCACAGAACCAGGCCTGGCTTCTTCCTATTACATCACAGAACCAGGCCTGGCTTCTTCCTATTACATCACAGAACCAGGCCTGGCTTCTTCCTATTACATCACAGAACCAGGCCTGGCTTCTTCCTATTACATCACAGAACCAGGCCTGGCTTCTACCTATTACATCACAGAACCAGGCCTGGCTTCTACCTATTACATCACAGAACCAGGCCTGGCTTCTTCCTATTACCTCACAGAACCAGGCCTGGCTTCTTCCTATTTCATCACAGAACCAGGCCTGGCTTCTTCCTATTTCATCACAGAACCAGGCCTGGCTTCTTCCTATTACCTCACAGAACCAGGCCTGGCTACCTATTAGGCCTGGCTTCACAGAACCAGGCCTGGCTTCTACCTATTACATCACAGAACCAGGCCTGGCTTCTACCTGTTTACATCACAGAACCAGGCCTGGCTTCTACCTATTACATCACAGAACCAGGCCTGGCTTCTTCCTATTACATCACAGAACCAGGCCTGACTTCTTCCTATTACATCACAGAACCAGGCCTGGCTTCTACCTATTATCACAGAACCAGGCCTACATCACAGAACCAGGCCTGGCTTCTACCTATTACATCACAGAACCAGGCCTGGCTTCTACCTATTACATCACAGAACCAGGCCTGGCTTCTTCCTATTTCATCACAGAACCAGGCCTGGCTTCTTCCTATTTCATCACAGAACCAGGCCTGGCTTCTACCTATTACATCACAGAACCAGGCCTGGCTTCTACCTATTACATCACAGAACCAGGCCTGGCTTCTACCTATTTCATCACAGAACCAGGCCTGGCTTCTACCTATTACATCACAGAGCCAGGCCTGGCTTCTACCTATTTCATCACAGAACCAGGCTTGGCTTCTACCTATTTCATCACAGAACCAGGCCTGGCTTCTTCCTATTTCATCACAGAACCAGGCCTGGCTTCTACCTATTACATCACAGAACCAGGCCTGGCTTCTTCCTATTACCTCACAGAACCAGGCCTGGCTTCTTCCTATTTCATCACAGAACCAGGCCTGGCTTCTTCCTTTATTACACAGAAACCAGGCCTGGCCTCTTCCTATTTCATCACAGAACCAGGCCTGGCTTCTTCCTATTTCATCACAGAACCAGGCCTGATTTCTGCCTATTACATCACAGAACCAGGCCTGGCTTCTGCCTATTACATCACAGAACCAGGCCTGGCTTCTACCTATTACATCACAGAACCAGGCCTGGCTTCTTCCTATTACATCACAGAACCAGGCCTGGCTTTACCTGTTACATCACAGAACCAGGCCTGGCTTCTTCCTATTACATCACAGAACCAGGCCTGGCTTCTACCTATTACATCACAGAACCAGGCCTGGCTTCTTCCTATTACATCACAGAACCAGGCCTGGCTTCTACCTATCACATCACAGAACCAGGCCTGGCTTCTTCCTATTACATCACAGAACCAGGCCTGGCTTCTGCCTATTACATCACGGAACCAGGCCTGGCTTCTTCCTATTACATCACAGAACCAGGCCTGGCCAGAGAACCTCCCCCCAACCCAAGCTCTGTGTTCCTCCTTATGTGCACTGCTATATCAAATTTGAAATAATAATTTCAGTCCATTTATTGTCTTAAGATGTTAATTTTTCAAGATCTCAAGAAATTTTCAAAATTATGCGACTGTCTGGTAGGGTTCAGCTGTATACGTTTGCACTACTTTAAAATTAGAAGTTTTATTTCCAGTAAACATTTCCGGTGATGCACTGCTTTGGGCACCCCTTCTATGTGCTCACTGTCTCCCCCTGGTGACTCATGGGTTGTATTGCACCTCAGGAATCTTCCACTGCACCATGGAGTACATCAGTCTAAAAGGGGAACCAGGAGCCGACGTCACCCTCCAGGAACTGGGCCTCCAGACAGACTTTGCTGTCTACCTCCACATCCGCCAGACATGGCTAGCCTTCTGTGAGTCCTGCAGGCCATCCATCCATCCATTCATCTATCCATTCATTCATTCGTTTATTCGGGGCGGCATGGTGTCAATGGTTAGCACCAGAGCCTTGCAATATGGCGGGTATGGGGTGTAGCCCACATTCACCTGGGTCGTCTTTGCATGAAGCTTGCCTCTTAAATTTTAATTGACAAGGTCAACCCTGATGCAATGTGTGTACCAGTATGTGCAGGTATGCTGGTGTGTGAGTCTGTGTGTACATAGTGGTGATGTGTGTCATCGAAGTATGTAAGGGGGATCGCTCAGTTTTCAAACGGGGTAGGTGGCGATCGGGCTTTTCTCAGTGGTTGTGGCCAAAACTGTGATTGACTGCTCTCGCCTTCGTGTTCGCAGTGATCATCCTGTGCATTCTGGAGGTCATTATCATCCTGCTGCTCATCTTCCTCAGGAAACGCATCCTCATCGCCATCGCGCTCCTCAAGGAGGCCAGCCGGTGAGATCAGGCCCTAATGACTGTGTATACCTGCCTTTCTAATGTGTGACATCACAAATGAAATGTGCAGTTAGAATGTCAGATTGAGAACATTCTAATGGTGATGTAATGGTTGCATTCTTGCAAACTGAAGTCATGGAGTTCTAGAACTGACTTGGGGGGGGGGAGGAAAGAAAACATCTCCTCTACAAATGAATGGTGACGACCGAATGTTCAGTGCTTCATACGAGCACTTGAACTTCTTTACTTTATTTTCGGTCAAGTTCTAAAACATGAAGTATCCCCTGAGCTATAAATTGGGAGTTTCTCAGACATACATGTGCAAACTAATTTTTGGGAACGGTTTCAGCAGAAAGCTGTAAGTTGTGTGCATTGATGAAAACTGTGAAAATGTACCTCACTGTAGATTGAATCACATGCTCTCTCTTGTGTGTCACCAGTATGCATCTCGAAACAGAACTTGCAGTGATATAATGTAATGCTGTTTGACCGGCTACTGTTTTTCAGGGCGATCGGCCACGTGATGTCATCACTGTTCTACCCTCTCTTGACCTTTGCCCTCCTGGCCCTTGTGATCGCGTACTGGGCCATCACCGCAGTGTATCCTTCTGTTAGCACAGATACTGAAACACCAGATGTACTCCTCGCAATGCGCTGAAAACTGAACAGTTCCTCCCTTTGGGCATGAAGGCACATTCCATTGAGTCACATGACTGGGGTGTTTGTTTTTGTGGTTTGTACACTTGCATGGACTAGACTACATTTTGCTTTTAGTTGAAGTGCTTTTCCTGTGGGGCTTATGGAAGTGCTTGAATACGTGTCATCAGTTTGCCGGGCTATTGGCTGTAGTTGATGTATAATCCTACAAGCTAAAGTTAGTGTTGTTATGAGTGCTAAAGCCAGGTTTTGGATATCCTGCTTTCACCTCTCAGTCGTTTCTGAACATTCTTTGCTTGGGTAACAATCCTGAAATGGCGATTAGCATTGCAGTTTTGCAACAATGATTTGGAATTCCCTATTCCATGTTTCTTCATTGGAAAACTTCTGCTAAAAATGGTGGAGCTGTGGTGAGCACTTTTGCCTCGCATGAAGGAGGTTCGAGTTCGAGCCCCGGCCAGCCAGGATGTCTTTGTGTGGAGTTTGCATGTTCTCCCCGTGTTCGCGTGTGTTTACCCCAGGTACTCTGGTTTCTACCTCCCAGACGAACATGCTCTATAGGAACACTCCTACCAGAACCCCTGACCAAGACTCTGGCTTTAGAACTGGAGTTGGTACCTGGGTGCTGCGCTGTGACTGCCGACTGCTCCCATGTAACAAGCATTGGTCCAATGCAGAGGACAAATTACCCCACTGGGTTCCAATTATGCATATCTTATAGTGATAGACCTCGGTTGGGTTTTTTCAATTAGAATCCTATCTAGTGCACTAAGCTCAGGACCAGTTCAGCCAGCAAAGCTAGTGCAAAATGTTGCCACAATGTTGTCGAACCGTATTGTCAGTGTCATACTTTACACATTTTAACATTGTGACCAGATTGTGAGAAGATTTAGTTTTAGGCTGATTAAGGTGCGGATAAATTTTCGGTCCTCAGCAGATGATGGCGATTTCTATGCGCTGAGCTGTGATTGGCTTTATATCCGCACGGTTCATAACTGTATGAGATGAGATGATGGGGTATGAAACCATTCCTCCAGTTCCTTCACCATCTTTGTTTAGCTTCCTGGCCACCTCAAACGTGGCCATCTACAAAGTCTTCAACGAGACGGACTGCAAGTACGCCGCCACTACCTGTGACCCTGAGGTGGGTGATGTCTGAATTACATCATATTCATGCGCCACACTCCTGTGGTAATATAAGTGTACTAAGGGTCACAGATTGGAAACCTGGGACAGATAAGGTGCAATTTGGGTAAATAAACAAGTAGGTCAGAGCCATGAGCATCAAGTGTACATTTGACAGTAAACATATCATTGCTGCATTGTGTGTTTCACGGTGCTGAACAGTCAGTTTGTCCGAGAAGGGTTCGTTTGAAGTTCTATTTTGAAAATGGTTAACCTGTCTACTTTTTCTGAAACCACTCTTCGGATTTAAAAAAACTGAAGTCATTGAGTTCTTTCTCCACCAAACTATGACATCACTAAGTGTTTCTGGGAAATGTAGTCAAGTGCATAATTCAAATGATTACAATCAGATTCAAGCTTTTCTATGAGTATGGGAGGAAAGTAACCCAGTTTATTTCTGGGATTTCAAATTTCTTTAGCCGGTGAAATCTCAGTGTGGTATGATATCTTAAGGAAGTAGAAACTTGTGTCGAAGCCTCGCTCTGAGACGGCCATTTTGTCCCGACCTGTTGCAGACGTTCAAAACCAGCGATGAAAAGAAGGCCTGTCCCGACGCCCAGTGCCTGTTTGCTTTTTACGGCGGGGAGTCTTTTTACCACAAGTACCTGATCCTCCTGCAGTTCTTCAATGTCTTCATGTTCTTCTGGTGCGCCAACTTCGTGACGGCGTTGGGGCAGATGACCCTGGCCGGGGCCTTTGCCTCCTATTACTGGGCCTTTAAGAAACCCGACGACATCCCTGCATGTCCCGTGTTTTCCTCGCTCGGCCGAGCGCTCAGGTCAGCCTGTATACTGCTGTGTGTGTGTGTGTGTGTGTGTGTGTGTGTGTGTGTGTGTGTTTGGGCGTGTGTGTGTGTGTCTTTGTGTCTTTTGTGTGGGTCGGTCTGTGCGCTTGTGTGTGTGTCTGTGATTGTGTGTGTGTGTGTGTGTGTGTGTGTGTATCCTTATTCAAGTGCTTTCAGCTTTTGTATTTGCTGAAAATTCCCATTACTTTGAAATGGAGAACGATGGAGAGAAAACAAATTTCTCATTCTGTTTCAGTTCAGAACTTCTTATTAGCGTATTTTAAAATCTGTATCGACAAATTTTATATAGTTAACCTCCCTCTCCCTCTCTCTCGTACACTCACACTCTGTCTCTCTCTCTGTAGGTATCACACCGGTACTTTGGCGTTTGGGTCTCTGATCTTGGCTCTGGTCCAGACCATCAGGGTTCTGCTGGAGTATTTAGATCACAAGATGAAAGGTAGAACACCCATCATATCCTGAGGTCAAAGTTCACGGGAGCCAATGTCTCTGTATGGCACTTATTATATGCATACTTAATCTGGGCTCAACAGCATTTATTTTTTGTGGATACACTTTGGTTTGAACCATTGGAGTACAAACTGCTGCTTTTCACTAAATGGTACTGAGGTTTGCTGTTGAATTTCATGAATGAGCTTGTTGATTTGAATCACATGGCTAAAGATTTTCATTGAAAATGTCTCTGTGTGCACTAAGTCTTTAATGATAAACAGTAGCGTATTGGTGTTCTTTGATCTTGTTGATGACTGTTGATTTTAATTGCTTTTGCTGTCAATAGGTTTGTAGGTCAATGGGATTTTATCAAGCCATGAATACTGCTATTAAATATTTACTGCAGTGTTGTTAATGACTGCTTTGACTGAACTGCTGATTGCCAGTCTCATTGATTGGTGGTGTCATTGACTTTTAGCGCTAATCTATGCTAACTGTCTTTCTCGAATGTAGGGTCCCACAATAAATGCACCAAGTTCCTGATGTGCTGCCTCAGGTGTTGTTTCTGGTGCCTGGAGAAATTCATCAAGTTCCTGAACAGAAACGCTTACATCATGGTGCGTCCATTAATTTGCTGACTTGCTCACAAGAAATTTCCTGAAAATCATTAGCCACTTCAGCACATGGAGTACCAAATTTAGCTCTGGTTAAACTATTATCACTGTTGTACACACTTTAGCAGAAGTCTCTTTTTTCAAAGTCTTTGTAATTGTCTCATAAACATTAAAGCGTTGTTGAATATTCGACGATCTCTACAGTTTCCCCAGCATCTTTACGAACTCATCATATCTCCCAGATGTGACTGAGAAGGTGTTATTTTCGTTGCTTTGCAGCACAGTTCTCGTTGGGTTTTTTGAATCAAAGTCTGCATTAAGCCCGAGGCATGTTGCGTCAAGCATACATTTTAAATGGAGATACAAGGACTATATTTCTCGAATGTCTGGTATTTATTCAAACGCTGAATGCAGAGTAGTGCGAATTCATCACGGAGCACAATTCTCTGTGTAATACCATATTTTCACTGTAGGTGGCGATGTATGGCAAAAACTTCTGCACCTCGGCCAGGGATGCCTTCTTCCTGCTAATGAGGAATGTGATCAGGTAAGATTATGTGTACATTTATAGAATGTATTGTCGTAATGACATTTCTAATGTAATGAACATTGATATGTATATAGTAATGGTTTTTGGAATCAAATTATCAGTAATTAACTTGTGTAATAATGAATTAAACTGTGTAATTTGCTGTAACAATATGGAGGTAGGTGAATTGGATAATTAATGGCCTTTAACCACGAATAATCTGCCTATTTTATTGATGCAGAATTTTTGTCATTTATTCTAAAAATTTGTGAAAAAGCGCAGAAAAACTGAAGGGTCAGAAACGCCTGTAAGTGACAGAGGATTGTCTGTGAAAGACGTATCCATCTTGCAGTTTATCATTTCAATTCTAATTTGGCATTTCTGCTTCTGCTAATCGGCATCTCAGCGAGATCCCTGGCTATTTAATTATGTTTTGTCAAGGTTAGAGATGTCCATCGTGATGGTAGATTTTCAGGGACTGGTTCGGACAGCCATCCCTTGTCAGTTATATCTCCTCCAGTTCAGCAAGGGGATTTGTATGACGGTATAATGTCTACGCAATTTCTCCGTTAATCCACAGGGTGGCAGTGTTGGACAAGGTGACGGACTTCCTTTTATTCCTGGGAAAGCTGCTTATTGTCGGAGCTGTGGGTAAGTGCAGTGAGGATGATTAACATGTTAACTGTCAGTGATGGTTACTGTCGGCCAAAATGCCGAATTCTGTGTCCCGTCTCCCAAAAATCCTGGGTAATTCTGCTGCCCCATTTACGAAGACTCATAGTTCTTCAGTGTCTTTATTGCTGAGTACACCTTTCACCTAGTAAATGAGATGATTTTCATCACTCTGCTTAAGAGCTTTTGCAAAATTCATAAACATAGAAAGTCATGTCATAATCCTTGAATTAACTCTCCCCTGGGTTGTAAATGATAACGTATCAAATGCTTGACATTTTAATGGAAAATGAATTGATGTTTTCTCGATACAATTCAAAAAATAACTTTCAAAACCCTTGTGTATGATTTCTTGGGGAAGTTCTTTGTCAGATGTGAGAGGTGATTTTAATAACTTTTGCTGTCAATAGATTTATAGGTTAATGAGTGGGTTTTTGGCAGGTGGTGAATATTCCTCTTGTTATCGTAGTGTTGTTGATGATTGCTTTGACAGAACTGCTGTTGATTATCTGTGTCGATGACTGGTGGTGCTAATGACTGTTAGTGCAAATCAATGCTAGCGCTGAAAGTTTTCTCAATGAATGATGTTCCCATCTCTTTCCCTTTTTAGGAATCTTTGCCTTCTTTTTCTTCTCTGGGAGGATAAAAGCCATCGAGGACACGGCGCCCACCCTGAACTATTACTGGGTCCCCATCTTGGTATGTGAATCCAGTCATTTATAGTGAGCTCCATAAAATTTGGGGTGAAGTTTGACCCTCTCCTTTGATTTGGCTCTGTTTGCCACGATTTTGAATTTTTAACCAAAAAATTCACTTGAGGTCACAAAGCAGAGAACTGAAAATGCAGTACTCTACCCCCATTTTGGGGCACTAAGATGGAATTTTGGTTTTTGTCCCAAGTATTCTGGAGAAGACTGTAGCTATGGCTGCTGAAATAAAGAAATTGCTGTTGGTCATAAACAAATCAAAACTGGACCCCCTAGTTTGGTCAAACTGCCGTTGTCAGTGAAATGCTGTCCCAGTGCTGATGTCATGATGATGTCACAGTTTTACCACCCCATGGTCCTGTTGGTTTATTAGAGACAACATGCCGATGCGGTGCTCTGTTTTTAGTATGGATTTTAATTGGTACGTAATGTGCTGACAAATGCAATGAGGGAAATCAAGTCAAAATATTATCATATTGTATTATTGTAATTTACTGATGCAAATGTCATCAGGACACTCACTATATTTTTACCCTCATCTTTAATTTATGTTAGTCATAGATGTTTCATGAACGGTGTTAGTGATTTTGAGTCATTGTGGTGTTGACCATGCATGTAGTGGTGGGATCATCAATTCGAACCCTTCGAATCCAAATCCAGTCCTGGTTTTCTTGATTTCTGTGTAACAAACTGAACATCTCATACTGATTTTGCCAGACTGGGTTCACACCTTACTCCCAGATAAAGGGAGGGTGGAACACCAGCAGCTCTCGGCCCTCGAAGGCTGTGTTTTGATGATCCTGGATTTAGCGCATTACGGGGAGGCCGCGTGACCATGTGCTCATATTATGTCTGTTCCTGACCTCGCAGACGGTGGTGGTGGGGTCCTACCTCATCGCTCACGGCTTCTTCAGTGTCTACGCCATGTGTGTGGACACACTCTTCCTCTGCTTCTGTAAGTACCGCCTGAAACCTGGGTCTGGGGGCTCGTTGGTGTGGGGGGTAGAAATGACTTTAAATCCTGTTACAAATCTCAGCGTGGCAAGTCAACACTAATAGGGCTTTTCCGCTGGCACAGACTTGACTCTGCTCGGTTTTTAGGGTTTTCCATTAGGTGATTACTTTTTTAGTACCCACTCAGCGGGGGTTCCAAGCGAGTTAAGTCGAGCCAAAAATGTGATGTCAACAGACTGCAGGCCACTGATTGGCCAGGGAGTGATGCTTGCTATGATGACCCCACCCAAGTTGAGGTGGTACTTAATTTTAATGGAAAATGACCAAAACCGAGTAGAGTCAAGTCGAGTAGAGGCGAGTAGTGCTAGAATTGCGTAATGGAAAAGCGGCATTACTCTGTGACTGAAAACTAAGACGTCAATGAGATCTGAAAAACTGCACTAATGTATACTTTCTTTCGAGAAAACTGGATGTCGTATTTAGGAATTTGGTGTTGCTGTTTTTAAAATCAAAATCATAGTTTAAAAATTGTCACAGAACACAAATGGTATTTTTCCATTGTGGGCAAGTCATTCTATTACCTGAATTAACTAACTGAAATTAAAAGCAATCAGCTCCAGCTCTTGGGTAGTAATATATTGTCCTTTACATGGGGGCTTTATGGTGATATATGGGCATGTTTATTGGGTTTTCTATTGCCTTTTTGTGGTTTCTCCTCTGTGAACTTTTCAATTCTGCTAATGCGGTAGCGTATTCTCACTAGCAGGGGCTGCATGCTAAGCGCTAACCCTGAGAAACGCACTAACCTCACCGGCTGTTTCTGACTTCCCTCTCTGTCTCTTCTCCTCCCACTGCCCCGCTCCTAACCTCCCCAAACTCACTCCCTCTCCTCCCCTCCCTCTCCTCTCCTCTCCTCCGCCCGGCCCTCTGGATCTGCTGTTATCTGCAACACTCGCTCAACAAACCTCGCGCTCTTTTACGCTCATACACCTGTGCGTATGCTCGCACTCGCACAAATGCACCCACATGCGGACAAATACTCGTACGCACGCGCGCGCATACCCTTTACGGAAACGCGCACTATATGGCGTACCCACAAACCAACACGCGCATGCACACACGTGTTTGCGCACATGCACCTGTGCACGGATGCGCACCTCTACACGCACGCACTCGCGTGCACACTCACTAATACACGCGAACTTACTCACTCGCACACGCTTACTCCCACTCGCATGTGTATACTCTCTTGCTCGCTCACTTGTGCGTGTACAAACACAAACACACACACACACACACACACTCGCCCCAGGCGAGGACCTCGAGCGTAATGACGGCTCGGAGGAGCGTCCATATTACATGTCCCCGGAACTCCACGAGATTCTCAGCAAGACTGACGGACAGCTGCTGGAGAGTGATACGGAGGAGGAGGAGCCACAGAAGCTGGTCCCGCCCTCGCATCTGGACGTAGAGGAGATACAGCTGCAGCCGCAAAAGCAGACTGACCAATCAGCAGACTCGCCGGCAACAGAGGGGGGCCCTCAATCCTAAAAGCATGCTGCCCTCAGCAAATTTGGGACTGACCAAATTCTCAACTCCCTTGATATGTAGTTCTGCTTTTTGATTTGCACATATATCAGAACCTCAGGACCTTAGGTTTGTGTTTGCATAGCAAGCTGGAGGTTTGTGCGCACAATTGGTTCAATGGGCCTAGTGGGTGAAACTGAAGTCCTACAGTATCTGGGGGTTCTGTGACGTCCTTTCCATCGGCCTACGATATAAAGCCTTGAAATGGTAACCAGGGGATTTTAATCACTTAATTGAATGTACCAAAAATCTGTGAATGCCCTGGACTCTGTGAACAGCAGCCCAAACTCACCTGAGAGCCAATCAGTTTTAACTGTAATGCCAATTAGTGGGTTTGATGCCTCACATTTTTAGTGTTCCTCTGGTTCAGGAGTAAATATCACTAGAGGAATGTTCTGTTCTCATTTTAATCGAGCATTTGAACTCACGGAGACTGGCCAGGCGTGTAGCTCCTTTAGTTGCTTATTTTACAGTGTAGAGTGTTAAACAATTTTTTAAAAATTAGCCACCAATTCAGGTGGGAATATCAGGATTGTTATGCAAGCGATGGCAGCATGGCGTGGACACGCCATGCGGTCCTTAAGTCTTTGGACATTGACTCCGTTATATATGGTTGTAGTTCTTGTGAGGTTCACTCAATTTTCAGACTGATGACCTGATGCTGACTGCCCGCTTTAATTTCAGTGCCCTTCCATCCATGTGGATTGAGCCACGCTGAAATTATAGCCCTATACAGCTGTCGCTCTCGCTGTTCAAAATCTTATGCACCTTGCTGCAGAAAGAAGCAGATTTGTTTACATCTCGACTCCCAAGGTGCCTTATATAGGTTTCACCAAGATAATCCACAGAAAAATCTGTTTCTTTTGATCATTCTGCTGCGTTGTTTTACAAGATAACAGAAATTTTGGGTAAAAAATATTTGTAAAAGTTGGCAGTCATCTCAAGATGAAGGGGCAAATATTGATTTTAGTGAACCCTCTCACAGGGTATGCTTATTGTTTTATTTTAGTTTTTAATCGGAAGATCTCAAAAATAATGTATGTATGTGCCTGAAATGTTACTGAAATATGATGTTTATATATGAAACATGATTACTCTAAAACACGGCATTTACTGGATCAAAAGCTGAACTTTATGAGATGGCCTTATTTCTACTGTGTGCTTGCACTGTTACATAATGAAGCCAAGTATCAGAAACTTTTCCCCCATCCTTTTGTAAAGCTGAAACTATCATGAAATTCCATTTTGACTGTTCTACTCAATCGCAGTACACTTAGCAGCTCCTAGCAAATAGCTAGGGTTTGTTCTTTCTTCCAAATGTGATACAATCAAACACCTTCTTGCCTTGGGACTTCCTGACTGCCAAAAGGGGGTTGTACCCCCATGACACAACTTCCTGCACTTTTCCATTTCTCTGGTTCTGCACCATGACAACTTCCTGTACTGTTTCTGCTCGTCTCTATTTGCATGCTAATGACATTAACATGTCTTGTGCTCTTTATTAAACATACCAAGTCTTTCTAAACCATCGAGGGCTGCTCTTAGCATTTTCTATCATGGGTTTGTGGGTGTTGGAGGGGAATATTTTTGGATATGTGCTTCCTTTCCAGGTTGTTTTTAATGCAGTATGTTGTTATAATCCAGCCATCTTACCATAAAGCGCCATATGGCCTGGCATCCGTGAAAAGGCATGTAATTGTATAGCCATAATTTCTGCATTTCGCACTAACGTGACTTACCTTGGTTATGGAGTGTTATTGGTGAGTGGTGAGCCACATCCTGTAACGGTGGTTACCAGCGAAAATGGAGTCAGAGGTCAAAAGAAAAATGGTGACTTGTTTGAAATTTTTTCTCTCCCTCTTGGTATCTGTCTTTGTTTCTTCTGTATTTTTCTATTTAATCCATCTGTTTCTATCCTTTCTTCCATTTTGTTCTCTTTTGTGTCCGCTCTCCTCTCTCTCCATCACTCTCTCCCATTCGTCCACAGTGGAGGACCTGGAGCGGAACGATGGCAGCGCAGAGAGGCCCTACCTGATGCCTGAGAATCTCCTTAAAGTATTAAAGAAGAAGAACGATCCCAGCAGCACAGAGCAGTCCTAACTCCTGATTGGAGGAGAAGGCGAGAGGGTGTGGGAGCTCAGGGCGGGAGCTGGGGGCGTACCCCAAGTGGCTGCCATGTTTGTATATAGTGAAGTATGTAAAATTTAACCAGGGTTCTCTCTGTTACCTGAGCGGACATTTTAAAAAGCCATTGTCATATTCTTTTTAAGCACAGTAGTGCCTTTGATTTGGTACAAGGACATAAAAGGTGTTGTTGCTATAAGGTGACAATCTATATTTTCTCTGAGGATAGTTCTCTAATGGGCCTACAGAATTTTTTAAAGGTTTATTTGCGACTCTTTGGCTAATCCGGTGACATCATGGCCCCATATAGCAAGATAAAGTGGTCGCAACCATACTCAAACTGTACCCAATTTCCTAACGTTTTCTGGCATCTATGGGAATGATTCCTCTTCTGCCTTCGATTTCTCTGGAGTTTGTTACATGAAAAGCACAAGGCACATTTTGTTTATTAAATGGTGGGTTATTAATGAATTAACGTATACTTGTACAAATTGAAGAATTTTTGAGTGATGTATGCTTTTTTTTTTTTTTTTTTTTTAGTTTTAAGTGCTAAATTATGATCAGTTCCAGTGTCACACATTGGCATTTCCTGGGATGTGTGTACGTGTTCATGATGTTACCAAAGTTGAGGTATAGAGACTTAAATTTTACCTGTGTGGAGTAGATGCCATAACTGCTGTGTCATTGTGTTCTGTGTGGTGCTCATGCACGTGCCTTAGCATCTGGAAAATTCTTTGTTTCCATTTTAAAACTGAAAAAACAAATAAATGCTTTTCTACATATTTCTTATTTTTATTCCTATATATTTTAATCACAAGCAACGTTCGGTCTTAATGGATTGTACAGGACCCTATGATGCAGTACATTTTCGCATATTAATTATGATGCTACTTCAGATTCACAGCACATTTACTGTAAATGAGAATTATATTTGTGGTATGCGATTAAAAAGGACAACCAAAAAGCCAACGTTAAATCCTATCCATCTGCTAGTGCCACTTGTGAACTTAGGATCTGTTTAGGAAATGTATTTAGCTAGTAAAGGTCACGGCTCATGTTATACATACCCAGCCAGCGTAAATTGACGCGTACAGTAGCCAGCTAACTAGCTACGGAGCTGCATGGAAACGGGTGTTCAACGGCACGGTTTGGAGCTACATAGAGTTTTACACCCGCTGAACTTGAGATGTGGCGTCAGCTTATTAACTGGCAGCAGATATTCCGTACTGCCCGAAGACAACAGCACTTAGCTAGCTAACTTAAATAATAACTGTCAGGCTTTCATCTCAGTGTTTCCTTAACGTGAGATATTGCCACGTCCTCATGGACAGTTTTTAAAGTAACTTTTATATTACTGGAGCAAATCAAGGTACACACACTACAGAACTACATGAAAACTGGTGTTGGGCCGCCCATTTTTCACGCAGCAGTGTAGCAAGGCAGCTGGCGACTGTAGATGTGAAAAGAAGGTAACGGTAGTGCAGTACACTTCAACTGAGGCAGAAAAACAGACATTGTTGGCGTAACTATTGGTGAAATCGAACCATTGTCAGGCTTTGACTGTAACACCTAATTATTTCATTAACGCACTAGCTGGCTTGGTTAGCACGCTAACTAATAGAAGCAACGTGCAGTCCTATTGGGCTGTATAGGACCTTACGATGCGGTGTGTTTTTTGAATATTGATTTAGTATGATGCAACTTCTCAGATTCAAGCAAATTTTAATCAGCTCATTTGCTTCAATATATCTGTTGATGTGCAAAGTTAGGTTATTGGCAGTACCATTCTTGAGATATTGAGTATGAAAGAAACGTGACTCACTCATTTTTATTGCGGCCATATAAGGCTGTTATTGCCGGGAGTAAATGTCTTTTTAATTGATAAAATGTTTCAGGAGCGTTTGTGAAAACTTTGATGGCTTTTTTTTGTTGTTGTTGTTGTTGACCCCACTTGTCAATCTTTGGAGAACATGAGGTTTTACCAGAACAGTCATTGATATAGCTTATATAGGGGGGCTAGTGGTTGGTGAGGCGACAATTTTATTTCAGACTGTTCGGCAAGTCCACCCTTAGAAGGCCATATAAAAAAATTAGTTGGTTGGCGTCCCCATCCGCCTTAGTGAAACCCTTCCCTGGGATCGTCAGAAATCTTGGGGTCGCCACTAGAATATTTAGAACGGGCCTGAAGTTCCACAGGTTTGAGTACAGTACAGCAGCTGCATTTGATAGACCCATATACGCATGAGTCTGTAGGTTTTATGAGGTTAAGTACTTGGTACAGGACGGGTACTAAATTAGTCCCGTATATTTACTAATGCTGTCATTGGCTGCTTCTCATATTTTGCCATAATGGTACATCTCATCCCTCCTTATAGAGTATTTTTTTATGCGCGATCGTGACGGGAATGTGAGAACGGTAACTGCCGAGTACACTGCGTTCGCCTCGCGCGCCTTTAGCAACACATCGTTTCACTCGGCATCGGAATATGCCGTTAATATCAGGGAACTGATTGACATTGGAGATAAACTGTACAAACCGATGTGAGTGCTCACTTTAGCGGTTACCTTGCGACCCGAAATTACGTGAGCAGGACGTTCAGATAAGATTGCTTTATTTATTTGTGACTACGCTTGCTCCTGCCAGACTGCGATTTGCGCTGTACGTCATGAATCTATGTATTCCAAGTACTACCTCCACTTTAAGTGGTTCAGCGTGTTTAAATGCTGGTGGGGCCAGTGCTAATAATGATTTTGTGCTTTTGGATTATTGAATCATGTTTGTGTTGGTGAATTCTGCGAATCAAATTATTGAACGGCCATTGAATTCCCACTCGTGTAAAATTGGGTTCTCTCTTATTCTGAAGCATGGACTACGTTTTTTTTTTTTTTTTTTTTTTTTTTTGTAAACTGCCCTTAGATTCAGTACACACAGTTATCTGGCTAAAATTGTAATACTGCTTTGTGAAAAATCCCCCGAGATATCTCTGTTAGCTGTTTAACTGCACTGACTGAAGCCCACAAATTTCCCCATCTCTAGAAGTAGGACTGAAGTGAAAAGGGTTCATATGGACATTGCTCTGTGTGGGTATCTGGCTAATTAAATTATCCAGTCCGCTTAATTAGCCTGCAAACTCAGTTATTCAGCTAACTCGGAAATCATGCTTTGTAATACAGGTCTGAAGGGGAGAGACCTGTAGGCGTTGTTTGTTTCTGTGGTTACTCTGCACTGAATTAGTCAAAGTTTTTGAGTACAGGTAACTCGCCTGGTTACACAATGAACTTAACCACGCTGCTGAAAAATCCAGTAGAATACCATTAGAAAAAAACCATTAGGAACCATTAGGTTTCTAATGGGAGTTGGAACCCCATTAGGAACCTACTGGTCCCATTAGGATGTAAAACCATTAGGAACCTACTGGTCCCATTAGGATATAAAACCATTGGAGACCTACTGGTCCCATTAGAATGTAATACCATTAGAAAGCTACTGGTTCCATTAGAATGTAATACCATTAGAAAGCTACTGGTTCCATTAGGAGCTAAAACCATTAGAAAGCTACTGGTTCCATTAGAATGTAATACCATTAGAAAGCTACTGGTTCCATTAGGAGCTAAAACCATTAGAAAACTGGTCCTATTAGGATCTAAAAATTAGAAAAACATACTGAGAAACCTACAGCTGCAACAGAAATTATAGCAGAGTCCTAACACTGGGCACCAGAGACATGTCTATACATATGTGTGATTGTGTAAATATTCGGACATTTTCCCTTCCAAATTGGGAACAGGACATATGGGGCGCGAAAAGTCATTGCAGTTTGTGATTTTAATTAAATTTTTTCAGAACATGAACCATCAAACCATCAGGTTGTGTTCTTTTCCCTCCTCTTGGATGGATGAGTCATGAACAATGATTTAATCATAAAAGGCCAAATATGATTTAATCACAAATTTAATCGCAAAAGGCCAAAGGTGATCTTGGAATGTATTAAATTAAATCACTGAACATTGCAATCTACAAACATACTGTATAGCCTACACAAGGACCCACTAGAAATCACACAGATGTGATCGCCAAAGAAGGCTATAACATCTGTGTTCCTCCATCACATTAGGAACCATTAGAGACCACCACACCCTGTAGTGACCACTGTATAGTGACCATTAGACTGATGTGGAAATGCCTGTCGGAACCATTAAGACTTCTGTGGGAACTATTAGATTCCTGTGGGAACCATTAAGACTCCTGTAGGAACCATTAGTAGGGACCAGTAAAAGTCCTGTAGATTTTTGTAGGAGATAATGGAATCCCATTAGAAAAACTAACTGAACCATTAGGAAAACATAAGTAGCCATTGGAAACCATTACAAAACCACCAGGAACCATTAGACACCAATAGAATATGCCTAATGGTTTCTCTGACTTTTTTCAGCAGGGCAGGTACTGAATTTAAAGAGAAAGCAAAAATCAGCAGCAACATCCTATCGGTAAATGGCGGCTGGCTGTTGGGGACGCTGGCTGTTGGCGAAACAGGACAGTGCGATTCGGCATAGGCTGCGGGAGTCGATGGGTCGGGTGCTCACGCGATGACGTTGTGCATTTATAAGACTGCTATTGTATAGTCTTTGTTTACCTGCCTGTAATATCACATTCAGCCCTGAGGCGAGGATAGAGGATGAGAGGAGTGGTTGAAAAAAAAAAAAAAAGATAGTCTTTCGATGTTGAAGAACTCGCCCGACTGAATCGCCATGTAGCATGATGTCAAAAGGCGCACCTGTGCTATTATGTAAATCGTTTGACCTGATTTTGTTCAGCCACAACAGTAGCATGTGTTCAATGTTGCTTGAAAACGGCTTCAGATGATAGAAAGCAAAATGTGAAAATATTTGCAGTGGTGTCTACTTTCCTGACCTTGTGATCTAAGTCATGATGAGTACAAACTCCACTACAATGCTAAAACTTGCTGATATATTTGTCAGTTACTTAACTGCAGTTCACTCCGATTGCCCTTTAAGCCAGACGTCTTCACTACTTTTGAGCAAAGCATTTATCTATGTAATAACAACAGCAATTTGTGAAAATGCACCCTGTGGTATGGTTGGGATGAGCCCTGCTGCTTTGCAAATTATTTATAGAGATGAAATGCCATCATTGTCATGTTCTTAATTATTTGAGATAATTGACTCACTTTCCAGTCTGAAACGCTTTGCCCTTTTTAGCCTGCTTGGCCAAAAGGCCCAAGGGGCTCATGCTATGCTCGGGGTCTTAAGTGGAGGTCTGTTGTGCGTGTGTCCGTCCGTGCGTGCGTGCGTGCGTGCGTGCGTAAACTTTTGGCTTATTTGCGCTCTAGCGTCTTCAGTTTTTCACCGATTCTTTTCATATTTCATATGTGTATATATGGTCATAAGGTCTAGGCCAAGTTCCGTCTCAGCCGAATCGGACAGATACTTTGGCCAATAGGGGGCGTTCCATTTTGGCCATGCGGGCGCAGCGGCTTTGCCACTATTTTTGATCAGTATTATAGTTATTTAGCTGACTTCATATCTTGGGAAACTTACAGGTTATTCAAACCTTTGGAGCTTCAGGCCTATTTTACTTATTTTAAATTCTAGTGGAGATCCCAATGTTTCCAGTGATCCCAAACTTATCCAGCTGAATTGCAGGGAAATGTGTATCAAATAATGTACAGGAATCTATATGTTTTTCACTTGATGTCATGCTGTGGCCGTAAAAACATGGCATCCTGGGTTTGAATATTTCTGTCAATATAAGTGTGATGTAGCTTCAGTGAAGCGCTCCAACCAGCAGATATAGAATGTGAATGTGAGATTGTCCAACAATATTGAAAAATGCTTTTCTGACTTTGAATCTACTTAAGGGAAAACTTAAGTGAAAAGTTGAGAGTTTAAGTGGTTAAACAGGGGACAATCCCTCTGGAGCTATGTCTGGTAAAGGGCCTTGAGGAAGGGCCCAATCGCTGTTCAGATGCTCACACTGAGCGATACTGGTCTTACTGTAGCTACACTGGGTCTTGAACCACTGACCTTTTTGGTCCCAACTGAACCCTGTAGTCACTCATCTGTCAGCAGCCCACAGCATTGTTCTTCTGTTGTCTTTTTTTTTTTTTTTTTTTTTTTAAGTTGGTGTTCCAGAACTCCATTGTTAAGTTGCTAGCACTGATCATCAGCAATCCAGTATTTTTATACAGATCAGTGATTACTCTTGGCGACTGTGACATCAGCAGTGGAATGTTTAGTGAAGAACATTCTAATCCCATATTTGTGACCTCATAATTCAGAGCAGTGGTACTCAGACTCTGTCCTGGCACCCCACTGTGTATGCTGGTTTTTTTTTTTTTTTTTCTTACAATTGCGGTTGTAGAATTTTAAAAAGTGGTTTATTTGTCTTAATTAGCTGCATCGCATGTTCAGAGCAGTTCTTTACCATCTTAAGCCACATTTTCATGGACATATCCATTGTGTCATGAAGAATAAAAGCGCTTGAAACATTTTTTGAACAGATCAAATTAGACTGAGAAAATTAGTAAGCTCCAAATTAGGTTGCAGAACACAGATTTTTTTTTAGTTCTTTCAAAATAATTTGCCTGAACTTAACATCAAACAAAACAGGTGCGACTCTTGCTTGCCTAATAAATTGTTAGATTTTGTGACCATGTGTCAAATTTCAGCAATGAGGAACCTATTGATTGTTTATGTTGATTAAATATTTGCTTAAATTGTTTCCCTAATACAATATCTCAATGTGGGTATGAAATTTTTATTCTTCATGGCATGTATAGATTTTTCACGTGGCTTGAGAGGATAAATAACTGCTCTAAACATAAATGCATCTAATTAAGACAAAATCAACAGCTTGTTAAAATCCTAAGATTCCAATTGTGGCCAGAACAAAAAAGCCGGCATGCACAGTGGGTCGCCAGGGCCGAGTTTGAGTACCAATGCTTTAAAAGGTTTAAAAAAAAAAAGCGGGTCACAGTGTCCACGTGAAGTGAATTTGCTTTCCCTTGTGAAAGACACAGTTAGATGTAGGGCAGGTAGACATGCTGTTAGCCTCAGACTGGAACTGAACACCAGTGCACAATCAGTGAAGAAAGATTAGGCGAAACTACACAGCCGTTGTGGAATATCTTGATTACATGTTCTCTCACAGAGCAAATAATATAATCCCCTCTAACACCTTTGTCCTACCAAGTACAAATCATTTAGTCCAACAGCCAACACTCTGGCATTGCAGCTGATCATGCAGGCTTTGTTTGAGCCCATGAAAAAAAAACAACGGCTTTTGGAAGGAGAAATAAACAAGAGAATCAAAATTGCGAAACAGTATGATTACGGCAATACTGCCCGAGTCCTTTATAAACAGACATTTACTGAATACTCTCGCCGAGAGCCCTTTACAGAACATGTGTACACAATTTTTTTGGGCTAACCATTCCCATCACGCCATCCCATTCCGGGCAATCAAACTGTAGGCCGTGATGCGACACCTCCCTTGCGACACTTCCCGACGAGTATGGCACTAGTAAGCTCTCCGCAGCATCACCTACATCTGGCTATGGCAGCACGTTATGATATCAGTGCCTCTGGAGTGTGACGATTTGGTTGTGGCTTACCGTCCTCAACTGCACAAGTCAAACCGCAAACAATTAATTAAACTTCTATGAGAGAGAGTTAACAACAGAAGGCTAAAATTATCCTTGCATTAAGGCACACTGATCTATTTTAATCAGAATGTGTATTGTGTATTTTGATTTCACCAAGTTCCATTCATTCCCTCCATGTCAGTCACTGGCTTCATAATTGACTGGAACACTAAAGGCTCTCTGTGGCAGTCCACGTGAATCATTTTTACGTCAGTACCTGGGTCGAATATGTAGCCGATTTTAAAATTATGTACTTCTCCATCTTTCTCTGCACTTGTCTGGTGCCCTGGAACCTATTCAGTCGTCTAAAAAGTGCAGAGTTTGGGTGCAGAGTTGGTTGAAAATGGACAGATTGAGAGATAGCATTGCGCAAGGAAACATTCCTGCTGTATAAATATTTTTTACATTTTTTACTTCAAGCTTTTGGTCTTGACCCACTCAAGTAGCTTCGGTGGCATCACTGGGTAGGGTGACTTATCGTATGGGCAATTTCTGTCGACTTGCCATTTAATTTGACTGTTGTGTGGATGGATTGTTTGCCTGTTCGGGTGGAGCCTCTAATTCAAGTTACACCTCATAGCCGAGAGCTATAACAGATATATTCATATCCAGCGGTTCCCTAGCAACAGCCAAAATAGACATTCCATACATGACTTTGGTATCGTCACTGCCATTATGAAGGGCTCAGCAGTTCATTCCCTGTGGCTCAGTCACGGGCTATATTAAGCATAAATAATGATATGTTAAAAATGGCTATTTCTTTGACGTATAAGCATAGCCATTCTGTATCACAAGTGTCAAATTATGTGTGCAATACTTATGAAGATCACTGGGCCATCCACGCTTTGTATAATCCACCTGTAATTGGTCAAGGTTGCGGAAGGTGCTAGATGCTATCGCACACTGAGCGAGAGAATACACCCTTGGCTGTGGTCCATCTATTTCAGGTCCCGTACTATTTGCTCATACCTATTGGTACACACTGACAGGAATATTTACGGTAAATTTAAAGTCCTTGTTTAACCTAAGCTGCATGTCATTGGGCTGTGGGAAGTTACCAATGTACACTGAGGAACTCATGACAGATTTGGAGAGAGCTTGCAAAATCCATGCAGAAATGTCTTGACTGGTTTTTGGACCGTACAAATCTTGAGGTCAGTGATTTTTGTGGGCAGGTTGTTTTCTGACCTGAGGGTAAAACTTTCTGTGGCACTGCTCACACTGTGGGCCAATGTCACTGCTGCTCTCGGAGTTAAAATGGTACCTGGACACCTTTAGGCACAGGTCATTGGGTAAGTTGCGTCACAGATGCCATTAGCCTTTCAAATAAGGCACAGCAGCGACTGCCCCAGGACAAAGGGGTCATACATGGTGGTCTGTCTGCCATGGACTCAAGACAGAATGTTTGATAAAGTCAGAGGAAATTGCAAATGAAGAGCCCAGTGCCCAAAAGTACTTGTCACATTTTCACACACCGTGAGGCAAGGATGGGAATACGTATTTTATACAAAGATGCCTAAGTCCACTGCCTCGATTTTCTCAAACTGGACATTTTGTCACTTAAGTATTTTTAGCACTGGGGTCTTCAATTTGTGCGCAAAATAAAATTCTGCAAAGACATCAACAACAGCAGGAGCATTTGGGTGACATGAAGTTTAAAATGCTCATTCGTCCTGACGGAGCTGTTATCAGGAATCGGATGCAGCTCGTCACAATATTAGCGTAAATTTGCTTAAAGTCTTGACTTGGGTCCACAAAAACCCTAGTCCTCCTGGGTCATTGGAACAATCCCCCCCAGCTTGTCATATTTCATCACAGCCTATTCACAAAATAAAAAAGGATGGAATTTTCAAAGCCTTGTGCACTTCTTACTATGGAAGAGGAAGGACTTGTTTTATTAGAGTGCCATTTTTTTCCCCCCAATTGTATGATTCATCATCAGACCTGTGGTGTTTAAAGAAGTCACTTTACACAGTGGTGTATTTCCTTTTTATAGCCTTTCCACTGCTGGAGCTTGAATAGAATCTTAAGAATACTGAGAGCAATAAAGCAAATTAGGGCCTGACAAATTGAAAAAATATGAGCCCATAATTTTTGTTAGCAGAAGGAGCATTGAAACCTCAGACAAATGCTCTCAAGAACTCAATTTTGTCCCATTCATAAGCAGTCAGTCACATGGGCAATATGATTGCCCAGGGGTTGTGCAAACATCGAGCATAAGGGATTTTGCGATAGCTCTTTGTTTCAGAGAATTTTTATAATGAAACATTGCAAACGGGGAACAATGCGGGAGATTCTGATGAGGGGCTGGAGGGATGGTGTCATATTTTGAACAAATGAAGGTCATATGTCTTGGATAAAGCATGTCTTATTCTGCCCTATTTTATCTCCTCATTGATTGGATAGCAGGCCTCTCACCCTTACCAGAGGCATGAAACATTTGTTGACATAGAAAATGAATCCATCTGGATCAGTTTAAATTTAATTGATACTCCGTGCCAGATTGATCTGTTTGTCAGACTCTGTGACTCCTGCGTAATTATCACACATAAAACTTCTATTGTTTGGTTCAAATAATCTTCGCTCCTGTCCTCAACTGAGTGTGGCCATTGTTACACGAGCCTTGTTTTGTGATGTCGCCAGATCAGGGCACTTACCGTGCTCTCAGATTTGATGTCATCCGCATTCCTAACGTGTTTCACTGCGTGTCCTAGTTTCCCTGTGTTGCACCTCAGTCAATTCACTCACGTGTAAATCGTTAATTACAGTGATATTAAATGGATAAAACTCTAGCATTTCAGGTCTGACCTCAGAATAGAGCATCGGGATACTGCCCCATGTGTTGGGGCATGAGGGATGCATTAACATTACATTAACGTTAAATTGCAGGCAATTTGCAGACTCCATTGTCCACTGTGACTTGCTCTATATGCAGTTCTGTTACACCCATGTGCACTGTGTTTGTGCGGGTGTGTGCGTGCATGCATTTGTGTGTGCACATGTGAATTTGTGCCTGCATGTGTGTGTATGTGTATGTCGGTAAGTGTGTGTGTGTGTGAGTGAGAGTGTTTTGTGTGAGTGCTGGTGTGTGTGTGTGTGAGACAATGGGTGTGTGTGTGTGTGTGTGTGTGCTGGCGTGTGTGTTTTTGTGTGTTTGTGAGTGTGAATGGGTGTGTGTGTGTGTGTGTGTGTGTTTATGTGTGCTGGTATGTGTGTGTGTGTGTGTGTGTGTGTGTGTGTGTGTGTCCGCGTGTGTGTGTGTGTGTGTGTGTGTGCTGGTGTGTGTAAGTGTGAATGTGTGTGTGTTTGAGCGTTGTGTCCGTGTGTGTGTGTGTGTGTGTGTGTGTGTGTGTGTGTGTGCTGGTATGTGTAAGTGTGCATGGGTGCGAGTGTTTTTGTGTGTGTGCGCGCAGGTGTGTGTGAGTATAAATGGGTGTGAGCAGAGGGAATTGTGTGTACGCTGGAAGTGGCAGTTTGTGTTTACTGTGAGCGCAGGGTGGACTATTCATTGTGCTTCAAAAGTTATAGTGAAAGGCTTATGAACACAGGGATCTATTTCAAAAAGAGTTCTGGTTCTATACCATTGAATGCAAACATGACGTGCGTAATATGTGCTAACCATCCTTTGAAGCTGTTGTGTAACTGACATCCATAGTCTGTTTTTTATTTGCTTACATTCAGCAACACCAGGCCAGTTGGAAACCTCACAGAGTCTTTGAAGTGGAGGTTTTTGTGCAACATTGTACAACTCTTGGTTTTAAAATACGTCTTTGCAATCGGAACACAAGTGGACGGTCGAGACACATCGCCATTCGTACCTGTCTCTACTATGCATCTCCGAATGTCTTCGCTGACTCCCTATGTTCAGCTTCGTTACAGACCACACCTGTTAAATCCTTGTCAGGGATGGTTCAGGATGTTGTGGCATTTGCATTACAAATTATATATGGTCAAATGCATGCCAGACTACCTCGACATGTGGTTTGAGTGATTGGATCTCGATGTGTCTTTGTGGGCATTCACACTTGTATTTAGCACTGTTCACTCGTAATCTGATCCCCCAAGACATTTTAAAATCACATTTCAGACACATTTTCACCAGTTTAATTACATACTTCTGTCCTTAATCCTCTGCCTCCTGCAACCCTGTGTACTAATCTGTGTCCTGTGTTAGTTAGCTTATCGGCCCATAGGCTATTGTCGTGGTGTGGCGTCCGGCGTCCGTCGTCCGGAACATTTTTTATCTTTTTTTTGGCCCGATGAATTTTCGTGTAAATTTGCAGTAACATACTACTAGACCATATCTCCAGACTTTTTTCTCGGATTTTTGATTGAATCATTTTTGTCCGTTTTATGGGCCCTTGAAATTTTAGCTCCAATGTTAAAGATAGGACTGAGAAATTTTAAAAAATTATTTCTCAAAAACTGCGCGATAAATTTTTTTCTAAATCAGGCAATCAACTTACCTTGGTACCGTCAATGTACAGTCTTGGCGCCATTTTGATTGAATCGATGGAAGTGGGTCTAGTGGGGGCGCTGTACTTTATGAATATGCAAGATGGCCTGTGGAGGCCAAATGGTTGCAGACAGAGATTAAGTTTGTATTATCGACACATGTATGTATGACCTGTATTTTGGCAATATTAAATTTGACCACAGATGACTTTGAAAAGTCAAACTCGAGGTCAGGGAATATATTAACAATGTTAAAAGATATGACTTGAAATTTCAAAAAATTATTTCTCAAAAACTGTCTGATAACTTTTTTTCTAAATCTGGCAATCAATTCACCTTGATACACTTTATGTACAATGCGAGTGCCATTTTGATTGAATCGACGGAAGTGGGTCTAGTGGGGGCGCTGTACTTTAAATTAACATTGGGTCTTATGGAGAATGGGCCAAATTGCCTATGGAAGCTAAATGGTTGCAGATAGAGATTAAGTTTGTATTACAGACATATAGGAAGTTATATGTGACCTATATTTTGGCTGTGTTAAAGTTGACCTCAGATGACCTTGAAAGGTCAAACTTGAGGTCAAGCAAAATGTTACAATTTTCAAAGGCTTCTAGGCTTTAAAATATTGAAGATTGGGAACATATGTGCATCGAACACTTATAAGACGTCATGTATGAACTTTCATTTGGTAGCCTTGAACTTGACCTTCAGCGACCTTCGATGGTCAAACTTCACATAGTGAAATTTCAATGACTTCCATCACCAAAACTATTACAGATAGAGCTTAGGTTTGTATTGTGGGCATATAGGAAGTCATGTATGAAGTTTCATTGGGTGGCCTCGAACTTGACCTTCAGTGACCTTCAATGGCCAAACTTTACAGTGAAATTTCAATGATTTATATCAGCAAAATCGTTACAGATTGAGTGTAGGTTTGTATTGGAGACGTATAGGAAGTCATGTATGAACTTTCATTTGGTCACCTTCATATTGACCTTTGAAGGTCAAACTTGACCAAGAGAAAATTCAATGACTTCTGTCACTGAAAAGGTCACAGATGGAGCCTAGGCTTGTATTACTGACATAATAAGTCACATATGAACTTTCATTTGGTGACGTTCAGCTTGACTGTTGGTGACATTTGAAGGTCACACTTGACGTAATACAATTACAATGACTTGTATTGCCAAAACGGTCACAGATGGAGTCTATTTGTATTGGAGACATTTAGGAAGTCATGTATGAACTTTCATTTGGTGACCTGCATATTGACCTTCAAGGTCAAATGTGACCTAGTGAAAATTCAAAGACTTGTATCACTAAAATGGTCACAGATGGAGCCTAGGTTTGTCTTACTAACATCTAGGAAGTCACATATGAACTTTCATTTGGTGACATTCAGCTTGACTGTCAGTGACCTTTGAGGGTCAAACTCGACAGTGAAATTACAATGACTTCTATCACCAAAATGCTCACAGATTGAGCCAAGGTTTGGAAAGAGACATTTACTTTGTACGTTGTAGAAAGTCATAAATGAAGTCCATTTGCTGGCCACAACTTCACATTCTGTGACCTTTAAAGTTAACAATTGACATATTGAATATATATTGACATATTTGTATCACCAAAACTGCTTCAGAGCTTAGGATTGTATTACAGAAGGTCTTATAAATGTATATGAACTTTTATTTAGTGACCTTGACATTGATTTTCATTAATTCAAATGTCAAGCTTCACATGAAATTTTTATAACTTGAATCATCGCTGTAAGACAGCTTGCTGGTAAGCTACAGGACCCTTGGTCCTATTTTTGTATATCTATACCTGTGTGAGGTCACATGATCTGTGTTATTTGTTCTTACCTGTTTGGTTTATTGTGTGCGTATTGTATTATTCAGCACTTTGGATCAACTTCTGTTGTGTTTAAATGTGCTACAGAAATAAAGTTGACTCGACTCGATTGAAGGCAACCTGTGTCAGGTTACTTGTCCTGTGTTAACTGGCACACAGATACCGGGCGAAGGGTACCAGGCTAAATATGAGAGCACACATCATCCCTAAAATAAGATGCGAGGAGACGTGTTGTGTTCTGTTCCCTGTCCTTCCTTTGTAAATGGACAGAGAGGTGCCAGAGCTGAGTGACACAGATGTTTCCTTGCTCGAGAAAAGAGGATGTGGATGCTGTCGTCTGCAAAGTTATTTTTGTGCTATATCCCACGCTGACTGCCTTTCCCTATGACAAACAGCTTTCTGAAGACTCCGTAAAATGAGATATTAGCCTTATATCCACTTATGATGCTTGGCTAAGGTTAGAAGCAATTAGATTTTGTTTTCTAAGCTTATTGGATTCAAAGCATCATGGATATAAGATTATTAGCCTATAGCACAGCAGGTTTGTTGGTCATCCCAAATCTAGGAGCAGGATTTATCTGGACCAAATTTCCTCTTTTTATTCATTCCCACCTGTCCCAAAATTTTTTGTTTTCCTAACAAGGTCTTGCGAAATAACACTCACAATCTGCTTTTCCCCCCGTGAACATTTTCCCTGTGTTCTGGGTAGTTTATCGTCTGCATTCACTACAGTGTGTTTTAATAATCATGCCATGATGTTATAATATATTAATATAAAACATTATTACACATGAATAAGAAGTTGTTTAACCATATTCTGTTTGTTTTGGATCCAATCAGCTGTGATGTTGCTGATCCCCCCCCCCCCCCCCTGAAGAGGCCCTTCATTAATATCACCATACATTATGTTTCCCATGTATTTCATGCTGAGTTGTGCTATGAAACATTAATATGGCATTTTACCACACATTAATCTGCCATTTAACCGTATTTATTTGTTTTGGTTTTGATGACGGGCCGCATGATGGCGTAGTAGGTGGCTGTAAAGCCTCCCAGCAAGAGGGTTGTGGGTTTGAATCCAGCCTGGGGCCTTTCAGTGTGGAGTTTGCATATTTCCACTGTATTTGTGTGGGTTTCTTCCCACAGTCAAAAAACATGCACTCTGGGTTATCTGGAGGCTCTAAATTGCCCATAGGGGTGAGTGTGTGAGTTAATGGTATGTGACTCCTGCAATCAATTTGCGGATTATCAAGGGCGTGTTCCTGCCAGTTGCCCGTTGCATGCTGGGATAGGCTGCAGCCGCATGTGACCCTGACTAGGAGTTAACCGTTGGAATAATGGATGGATGGGCTGTGATGCTTCCTTGTGCTATGGAGCTCCCCTCCCCTCTCTCTTTCTCTCTCATTATGGTCGAAGGCTCCGTTTAGAGTTCCCCAGTCATGAGACCAAGGAGTCTGTTCTTTGCCAGCGGCAACCACGGGCTGTGAACTATGATGTCCCCGGGTGACGAGACGGTTGCATAATGTCTCTCAGCACTGAACCTACGTTCGCCTGGGTGTAGAGCCTGCTGTATGACTTCAGAGCGTACAGCCGTTGGACACCGAGTGACACACCCGGGTGAGTGTTTGTCACTCACGCCATTACATACAAATATACATTACTATATACAGGTGCCACTTTTATCTAAAGTGGCGTACAGTTGATTGGGCCAGGCAGTGTGGGGTCGAGGGCCCAACAGCTGCGGCTATAGTGGGACTCAAACCACAAACCTTCTGATCCTCAGGCAAATGCCAGAAGCGATAGATGACCCCACAACACCACGGTGAAGTGCTAGAGGGACACTGTAGAGCTCTGATTCGGATGCAGTTTGAAATTTTACTTCCAGGCTCTTTTCATCCTCCAAAAGCTGTAAAGATCTTAGTCTCTCGTGTTTGATTGAGTTGAACATTGTTCCAATAATAGCTGATGCCCTTTGATCGAGTTTCTCATTACATCTGGAAAATGTTTGGAGATAATTGCTTCATGATGAATGAATGGGGCTCTTGTGTAACTCTGTTTACGTGTGCATGTGTGCCTGTCAGTTGATGTTTTTGAAGCGAGCGTGTGTGCATGCCAATGTGTTTGTGTTTGGGTCTGCATCAATGAATGTTTGTGTCAGTGTGTCATCGTGTGTGTGTGTGTGTGTTTGTTTGCATATATGTGAGTGTGTTTTCTTGTGTGTATGTGAATCTGTGCACATGTCTGTGTTATTTTCTGTCCCTCATTAGTGTTCATTATTTGCAGTGTCAGTATTTATGTTAATATCTTTTCTTGCTCCACAAGTCAGCCATCTTGGTGAAATATGGAAGCAGGGTCCAGGAGGTCTTACGCTGCATTCAATTTGGGTCAGAAGTTGGAAGTCGGAGCTGGGAATGACGTCATACCCAAGCTGGCTGCATTCAATTAAGTTACTCAGAAAACTGACTTGGGGTCAGTGGGGTTTTCCTCTAGCCAGGATTTTGTCATTGTTGGCTATTGTTAGCAATACTAATTGTTTACAGCACATTACGCTGTATTTTGCGCATGCAAACGCCACAACAACAAGTCCACCGATAAAAGCTGTAGTGTACTGTGTGTGTGACTGATTTAATGACGCACAAATAAGACAGAAGGCTTAATAAGCAGTACATAACTGCAGCTTTGACTTTGTTAATACAGGGAGAAGCCATCTTAAACGCCGAACTCCTGGTAGGTGAAGTTTCTCTGACTTTCCACACTGGAAATTCGATTTCGGGGGGCGTTCCAAATCAAATTTCCTTTTGGGAGCTCGGAAATCCCAACCTCCCAGTACAAATGGAATGCAGAAATACTACAGTGAAACAAAATGGCTTCCCAATGCAAAGAAACCCCCCTACCCCAACCCTGGCCCCTTGCTCAGTAGATTGACATCAATCTTTTATTTTGACCCCGCAAGCAGACAAACAGAAGGCCTGCTCTCCCAGGCCAGCCCAGAATGTGGGGGTGGGATCTGTCACTGCTTTAGCATGGACACAATGAGTAGCATCGTGCTCAATCTCAGCTGCTCACCATGTGCTGTATAGCTGAACTGCCTCCTCTAACCACCCCCTGGATTCTGTACATTGTCAATTTGCCACCACTGGTCTGGATGCTGGCTATTGCATTACTACATGCACTCTTGGTAATAAAGATACAGAGGATGGTTATTTTTTTTTTTTTATTGCAGTAGGCCTATTGAAGTTCCCAAATGTAACCCAGAGGGTACCAAAGTGGTACTCAAGTACAAATGAATACCTATTGCTATTGAAAAAGTAGGGGAAAAATGGCAATGTCAATGCCTGTCGGAACGATTTTAGGGACTAGGAGGAAGAGCCACCTAATAATAACCTTTTCTGCCTCGTTCAATACTTTTTGTTCCTTTTTTCTTTGATGCACCTATCAGTGAATCTGTGCCTCTGTTTCCAGGTAAATTACCAATTTTGAAGTGTCCTAAGAAGCCGTACTATAACGTGGCAGAGTAACAGTCAATTGCTGTCTTAAAAGTCTGAAGTACATCTGTGTTTGGTTTTATTTAATCTTAGTATGGACTTTAATGCTGTGGAATGTGAATTATATGAAACACAGTTCCAACCCATGTAGGAGTAAGCGGCAATAATTTTCAATGCTTATTTAGTACTGATTTATGCGGTTGAAAAATCTGGACTTGGAACCACCACTGAAATTTAAAAGCTAATCCCTTTTATATAAGCCAGGTTGCCATGACATCTGTATTTGATTCTCAGGATAAACAGCTCATTGAAACAATCTAATAGCTAATGGATTACACTGTTGTGTTGCAATACCAGTTCACAAAGGCTGGGGATTCGGCTTAATTTCAAATATTTGGTCCAGGCTTTGATCTCATGGATGATAAGGGCATTTTATTTATGCACAAGGTGCATGTCTACAGCTCAAATTTTCCAAAGTGTTTGGATAAGAAATTCACCAAACAAGATTATTGTAAATTAAAACATTTAAGGACACCAGCTAAAACTTGAGAGTATATATATATATGTTTGAAGATATCCTAACTCTTCTTAAATTTTGCGCTGAAAAACTTGTAATGCTGAAGGTATATGATATATAGCACATTTTTCAATATTACGAATGTTCCTCCCCCAGAAGCGTGTTAGACATAGGTCTACCACAATGACCCATGTAATAAAACAATATCTTTGATGCCATAGAAATATTTAGAGAAACTGCAGGGCACAGCAAGTGACAGAGGCCATGAGGTTGAACGCATTATCGCCAACATACTTAGTGAGGAGTTTCTGTAGGTTGGGCGACCATACCAATGTCAGATAGGCTGGGCTACAACATGTGATGCTCTAAGTATGTGTTTACATACAGGCTGCAGTATTATGCACGTGTAAATCTAGCATTTAGGTGTTAATTTAAAGCGCACAATGTTGCACTGAAGATCGAATGGCGCTCCAAATTACCGCGTCCTTCTGACGTGAGACACGGTCAGTAAGGCCTGGAACTTGTGCGCGTTCTTTTGACAGCCGCTCTGTCACAGTCCTCGTTTTGTATCTACCACTATCCCCATTCCACTCCCTGAATAAAACCAAGAGATGAGCAGTGACGCGCGCAAGGGACCTGGCGCGGCACAGTCACCTGTCCTTACAACAACAAAAAAAGTCGACGTATCGCCCAGTTCCCTATTCTGACCCCGCCTTCCAATTGAGTCAACCAATAAGATAGCGATATATTTCGCCTATCTTTAGCTTTGGCCTTCCCACCCAGTTACATTGCAGGTGGCTTTTTCATGCTGGGTAAAGACAATCCGGCTGGATCACTTTCAGCCAGTTTACACTTGAAAGTGTCTCTCCGATCACAGCGCACAATTTGGAGAGCGTACGAAAGGGATATTCGTGAAGAGGATTATATCGCAAGATCGTCATTAGGTTACTTCGACATATTCAACGTTTATCCCAAAACCAAAACATTTATTTATTTTAGTTGAAAACAAAAGCTGAGAACTTTGCGCATACAGGGGCACCTTTTTACGCCTTGTCAAACGAAATTACAAGGAAAACCTCTCTTGCGTCTCGAAGCGGCATTACAGTTTTCTTGAATTTGGACAGCTACGGCTGTATTTCAGAGTTTCAAACAGATTTGTGGATTAAAGGAAGATGGAAGTTACTACACCGTGAAAACGAACATATAGAGTGACATCTTTTTTGCTCAGTAGACGAACTCTGTACTCGAACGAGATGGGAAAATGGGAGCTGACGATGGTAATTATCTCGATTCGCTGACTTTTTGGTTTAATTTTTAGTTTTGTCGGATTGTGGTACTGGTTCTGTCCGTCGTATCAGAAAGGAAACATTCAAAATTATTTTGTTTCGGGATAAACTGTGGTTAAATTATTTGTGGCATGATTTTAATTACCGGTGGTGTCATTTTTGATTAAGAAAGTGTTAAGTAACCTTTGTTAATTCGCAGTGTCTACAGATACAGTAGTTTTTATTGGTACGGCAGTCGATTTGAAGGGATTAGGTTACGGATTAGGGATAACGGTTAGGGGTTAGGGTTAGGGTTAGGGTTAGGGTTAGGGTCAGGGTTAGGTTAGGGCAGGGTTTGAAATGGGGACTGCCGTACCTCTCTACATTGAAATGCATTGGAAAACTGCCGTACCCGTAGCAACTGCCTTATTAATTAGTAGAAGCCCGTGTTTACAATTGAGCAATGTACATTAGACCGTGATGTTGCCATTGAATTGTGCTTGTGCGATGGGAATGAGCAGTTAAGTACATTATTTGATTATTTGTTGAGACGGTATTATCTGCGCATTTGTCATGCCGTTCTTCCTATTGCATTTTGAATATAATTTTTAAAATTATTTGTTATCGGATTATATTGAAATATTTCAAAATGGAGAAACCTTTTTTTTTTTTTTTACTTTGAGGTGTTGAAATTTCAATCGCATCCTACCTTCAACGACGGTTGTTAACCCATGCACGCGCCTCGCTATGCTGGGCCACTTTGCAGCGTTCCATGGAATTCGTCATCACACGACGGGAACATTCACGCAGAGATAAATACTGGCAGTGTTATATTTCACCATATAACATTATATAATGAGGTCATATCCCACCGTTCTTCAGTCTGATCGGATACAAATCTAACCGAGGTAGACAGAATGACTTGCGCAGGACGCGCTTTCCGCTACATGGACTGAAACGACCAAAATTATCTTAAAAGGATGCTCAATATTGTTCTTTGACAGGGGCTTCCAGTTTTTCGTTCTGGTTTGTTTCGAAAGGATATTCAAATGAAATTTATTTGGATAAGAATAGCTTATTTAACTTAACGCATGCAATTCTTAGTAAAATAATAATTTGAGTTACATTATGGGAAGTTTCATACAGTATTATCATGTGAATTCAACTGGCTATGTCTTTGGTACAAGTCCTAAAATTCCACTTTCTGTCTGTAATTTTTAAATAATTTTTTTTTTATTACATGGACAGAAAGAACATTATGGAGGCATTGGTAGGCATAACCAAGCCCATGCAAATTCAATAGACCTTCTGCAAAGTTACTGGGATTGCCATATTTTAATCCAGTCACGCACTTTCCCTTGGTTTATAATTTACTGCTGAGGAAACCCTGACTCGCTTTATTTTTTTCATTCATGAACTTATTTTATTCTCTGCTGTCATCAGTGAGCGGGTGTTTCAGATCTGTCAGTAGTTCTCAGTTAAGTGCACGTGCAGCATGACCATTTCCTTCTTGTGCATTTGAAGCGTATAGTGTTGACACTTTGATTTTTGTTATTGTGAACAAAACAAAGGAAGGGAGTTAGTGACGATGTGTGAAATGAATTTCATTTCCCGGAGTTCTGCACGTGTCTCCTGGGCTTTTGATTTTCCGGATGTAAAAGACACCAGGAGTATCCTGGAAAAAAAAAAAAAAAAAAACCAGTTTACCTTTCATTGGCCATTTAATGCATCTATCTGTCAGCTTGGTGTTAAAGAGTTTTTTAAAGTGAGCAGTTTCAAAAATTGCTTTAAAAATGAGAGTGTCAAATAGGAAGCACAATGCACGCGAAAATGGCTCCGAAGTTTTGTTACAGTCACTTGAAAAAGGCAATTCTATTTTATCGATGCATTTTCTGGAGTCCATACGGTGTTAAGTTACATGAGATGAGCTGTGCTGAACTGTCTGTCTGTCTTCTGTGCCCTTCCTCCTCAAAGCCTTATATGTAATATTTAATTTTACAGTCAGAACTTGACAGATTTATTTTTTTAAATTTAATTCTCATCCGCTCAAGCACACTAGTTTCCTTTCATTGATTTTGGCTCTCATTATGGCGATAAATATCATATAGTCAAAAAAACTGACAAATACACACGCGCGCACACACACACACACACACACACACACACACTCACTCTCTGTGTGGGAATACCTTGTTGTTTTTTGAGGAAAAGGAGTAAACTCTTAGCTAAACTACCACCTTATGTCACTGCTTAAATTTTGTAAAGCCACTGTAAGCCATACTGGGCGAGGTTCTCCTGCATAACACTGGCTGTTGTTGTTTTTACACCAAAGCTTAGTGCCACGCTCTAAGGCCCAACTCCGAAGGGCAGGGGGGTGCTACATTTGCATGTCTTCGTCCCATTTGAATTGTTGGAAACTGCACCCAATTTCTTCGTGAAGTGGCCACGAGGCAGGCAGCCAGTGACGTCAATTGCCAGTGAATTGGAAAGCAGAGAGGGTGACAACAAGCGCAGTTTTATCTGGCTTCTAATGCGCGCACGCACATACACAATTGTCATTAAGACTGTCCTACTGCTAAAAACCCGAGAGAAAGGAAGTTAAAATGCACACAACATTGTGCCAAGTTGTTGGCTGCTGTAAGAAAAAAATGCAGATTTATGTTGATTTATTGATGAGTCAGCTGCCCAACCTATTAATCGTTTTGTCCTGTCTTTGTCAAAATGGCCGCCGAGTCTTTGAACCTTCATACGTCCGCTCTTTAGCGGAAAGCCCTTCTTCTTTCATATAAATCTCTTTATGACTTTATTGTGGCATAAATAATGGGAACAGCTCTTTCATGGGGTATTCTGAACAGAAAATGCGAGCTCTCATCTCAGCTCAACATGAAATGCATTGTCTTAAAATGATCAACTGCAGATTTGCTATCCAGTCTCCCACAGTTTGAGAGAGTGAAAACTGTACTGCTTATTTGCTGTGTACATAGTCCATGTAGACTGAGTTCTCCATTTTGGCTCAAAATAGCCTCCACTTTTCAGTTCTATATCCAGCCCTTGTGTCATACGCACTTAAAGGCCACATCAATACACGTCTGTTTTAAAAACTGCAAACTTATTTGTGCCTAAGTGCTAGGTCAGGTTTTCAAACTCAGCAGTAAGCTATTTTCTTCGCTGTTTCTCTTGCTGTTTACATTTTGTCTGTAGTGACATGTCAATATTACCCTACTAGCTAAGCTTGTAATTACAGGTCTACCTGTTTGTGGCCTGCTATCTCGAAACAGGTCTTCACCTTGAGATCAACTGCATTTTCGCTGTGTTTGCAGATTGAAAGTGATCTGTAGCATATTCTACTTTTCTGGGATTATGAGGTGTTGTCAACATGGGGTTGTGTGGCTTAGAAGAGGTTAAAATGAGGAGTTTTTGCATGTGAGAATTACGTCACTTTGTTTAGTCAGTAGTTCACCGTTTATATCAGTTCAGGGAGTGATGGGTTTTATGGAAGAAATATGTCTTGCTTGGACATGCATTTATACACACACAGACACACACACACACAATCACGCGCACACACAATCATGCACAAACATACACAGGCATACATGAACTCTCGCACACCTCATTAGCAAGTATATTCTATTACGCAAAAATTAAATTATACATACGCACAGACACACAAACACCAACTCTCACACCCTGGTTTTCTCAGCACACACCATCGCACACAAATAAAAACGGACACCCATTCACATGCTCACACACCCACATACCAACTCACCACATTTGCATGTATAAGCAATCACTCGTGCTATCGCACACACTTGAAAACACTATCTCACCTTCAGGTAGTTTCACAGAACAAACGAGACCATCCGCACAAATCTTAATCTAAAATTTCGTGTCCTGTCTCTCTTTCTGTCCACCGTTATGACTCCAACTATAGCAGGGGGAATGGCAATATCTGTCCTTCAGTCTGTCTTCCGTTCAGAAAGTACTTCACCTAGATGAATGAAATTTTGTGTGTGTGTGTATGCAACTACTCATGACCTTGATTGGATCATAAAACAGGATTTCATGATGGCAGGAAATATTGATGACAATGTCATCTTGTTTCTATCGGTGCCCATCTCTCTCTCTCTCTCTCTCTCTCTCTTTCTGTCTGTCTTTCTCGCACTACCTCTGTGTCTCTCTTTCTCTCTTTTTCACCTTTTCCCTCTGTTCGTTCATCCTCTGTCCTCCTTTAAATTTTGGCCACCCCCTCATCTCCTCTCCTCCCCTTTCTGTCGCAGGACCCTGTCCAGGAGTGGGGGGAGGAGGTGGAAGACGGGCGGTTTTTGGGGTGACTTTGCGTCGCGAGCCTGTCGACACCCCCCCTGACCCCGCCGAGGACCAGACAGACCTGGGATTCGTCCAGTACCGCACCTGCAAGGTCCGCCGAATAAAGGCCGCCACGCTGGCCCGACTGGTCTCCCATCTGCTGGACCCTGGCTGCCAGGAAACGGACTACACTCACATTTTTCTGTCCATGTACCGAGCTTTCACCAGTGCTAGCACCGTGATCAAGCTCCTCTTCCAGAGGTACAATGCTTATTCCAGTGCTAGTTTTAATATCAAACTTGTCTTCCAGAGGTAAAATGCTCATTCTACTGCTAGCTTTATTATCAAACTCCTCCTTCAGAGGTACAAAGTGCTAGCTTTATTATCAAACTCCTCTTTCAGAGGTACAATGCTTATTCCAGTGCTAGTTTTAATATCAAACTCATCTTCCAGAGGTAAAATGCTCATTCTACTGCTAGCTTTATTATCAACCTCCTCCTCCAGAAGTACAATGCTTATTCCAGCGCTAGCTTTATTATCAAACTCCTCTTTCAGAGGTACAATGCTTATTCCAGTGCTAGTTTTAATATCAAACTCGTCTTCCAGAGGTAAAATGCTCATTCTACTGCTAGCTTTATTATCAAACTCCTCCTCCAGAAGTACAATGCTTATTCCAGTGCTAGCTTTATTATCAAACTCCTCCTCCAGAAGTACAATGCTTATTCCAGTGCTAGCTTTATTATCAAACTCCTCTTTCAGAGATACAATGCTTATACCAGTGCTAGCTTTATTATCAAACTCCTCTTCCAGAGATACAATGCTTATTCCAGTGCTAGCTTTATTATCAAACTCCTCTTCCAGAGGCGCAATGCTTATTCCAGTGTTAGCTTTATTATCAAACTCTTCTTCCAGAGATAATGAGCTTATTCCAGTGCTGGCACTGTTATCAACTCTCTTCCAGAGGTAAAATGCTCGTTGCAGTGCTAGCTTTATTATCAAACTCGTCTTTCAGAGGTACAATCCTTATTCCAGTGCTAGCTTTATTATCAAACTCCTCTTTCAGAGGTACAATGCTTATTCCAGTGCTAGCTTTATTATCAAACTCTTCTTCCAGAGATAATGAGCTTATTCCAGTGTAAACTCATTATCAAACCCCTTTTCCAGTGATAGTATGTTCTTCCAGAGCTTGCCCTACACTCAAACTCCTCTCCCAGAAGTAAAGGACTTCTATCAGGGCTAAGATGGACAACAATCCACTTTAGCATTTTCATCAGTGAATCAGTTTACTTCTCACCTGCTGCGTTGTGTCTCTATTCAAGAAATTTCCATTTACATACCATGGGTTATTTGAGATCCTTTTTTGCTGTTTCACTGTGATTTCATTGGTAATTTCCTGGTAAATGAATGAACACCGGTGTTTGCTTGCAGCACGTATCGCAGGGCTGTTTTGTAAACTGAGTGACACAGCACTGTCTCCATTCCATAAATAAATCTGCCCTTCAGTCACTGTCAAGCCGCTTTCAGCACGGATTACATTCAAACAAAGATTTTAGCACGCGACACGATTACATTTGAAAGTCAATGCAAAATGAAAATTTGTTTTGAATGTCCGTGTTTTTTTATAGCTTCACTCCACTGGATTTTTAGGCTTTTTATGATCAAATTTCTGCAAATGATAATCAAGAAGGGCAAAATAGTCCTCTGTTTATCCTTGTAATACAGTATTTTCCTGTATGTAGATTGTAATAGATATGAGATTAGTCTCAAATTACAAGGCATGTGACTGACTGATTTCTTCTTGAAAACTTAGAAGGAAGTTACTTCACGCTGAAGTTCTTCAAGCGTGAAATAGCCGGAGACAAGAAAACTCATAAAATGCACTTTAAAATTTCTCGTGTTTACATTCACGCCCTAATGATCCGCCAAAAGATGGAATGCCATCAGGGGTGCGGTTTCGTACAGGTGGGGTAAAATTTGCCCCAGGCTGTTTCTCGTGCCACGACAGTGGCGTTGCAGAACTGGAAGACGAATAACTTTGCATCCTTAAAGTGTGTGAGATCGGAAGCATGTAATCAGAATGTTCTAAAGTGGGCGGTCCAATGCTAATGTCCAGTGCTGATGTCACAACTCAGAACCAGTTCAGGTCCCAGGGAGCACTTGAGAAGGGGTCTCACTGTGATTGTGCAGTGGTGATGTTTCATACATGCGTCTCCTCTTTCCACAGTGTCGAAGAGGCTGTCAACGTTGACAATGGCCAGTTTCAAACAAAGTAAGTACGCCATTCTATGTCCTACCTCCTGGATCTTTGACTTTACTAAGCTTCAATGCCATTGGTTGTAAAGAAGAAACATGTTCTTGGTTATCTTATAAACGCATAAAGTAAAGAATTAAAAGAAAGTATCCATGCAGATTTGTCATGATTGGAATGCTGCAGATCGACCCATCACCAGCATGATTAATGAAGTTTAGATTATTAATCAAGGGATGTAAATTCATTGAATCTGTGCATAGAACCCTGTATTCTTATTGCCAAACGCCTGTGTGTACCACTGTGCACTCTCGGACATAAAAAGTACGGCAGGGGTACTTGTTTGTCCTTTAAGCAACAAAATTCCTGAATGTATCAAGCAGGTGCAATGCTGTTCAATACAGAATTTAATAGGTACCATTGCATGCAAAAAGGATGCAAATGAATTATGTTTTTCCGGGTCGGTACAATTCAATGTGCCTATAAGGGTCAATAACTGACATTTGTTCCTTTAAATCCACTTTTTCGACCAATGGCTGAGCGTGGTCCGTAAACATAAGTGTTTTACATTCGATTTGAAATCAGTTACCTGTTTATCTGCTAGCCGCCTTTTACAGTTTTTATCTAATGGCAGTCCATAGGCATCTGTGTTTCAATTTAAGCTCTTAAGTTGTCGAACGTCCATTTGTTCACCTGACCCTTCTGTTCCTTTATCTGTCCCCCCACAGTTCTCTGTCCTCGCTGATTCTCACCTGGCTCGAGAAGCACGGGGAGGATTTTCGGGAGCCCCCCCTGTACCCCTCTCTGCGCCTGCTGTCGGCCCAGCTTCGGCGAAACCTGCTCTTTCGCCGTCTGGCCCAGCGAGCCGATGCCCTGCTGAAGAAGTTCAAACACAATGGTACCGTATCGCCACAGAGCCGCCTTATCGTTACACACATCATTCGCTGGTGTCTTAAGCATTTCCTTTTACAGTACCAGTCAAAAGTTTGGGCATACCCACGTTTTTCTTACAATACATACCAAAAAAAAAGAAAGAAGCACCTTTTATTTTGCAAAACAGATCTAACTCTTAAATCCATCAAACTAACCAGCATTTGTTGTCATACTTGCCGAGCATACTTTTTTTTTTTTTTTTTTTTGCAAGGAACGTTGTATGACTATAATCAGTTTGCAGCTGAGTGGCCGTCTAATTTCCCGAAGATGTGCTGCACTTGCAGTTTGCTTCTCCTCGACCTTTTTGTCCAATAAGAGCTTGAATTCAGTTCAGCTGCTGGAAAATGGAAAGAGCTTGTTTGTCCATTTACTTTGCAAAATATGGCTTCTCTGAGAATTCCAAAGTTGTGGACACTATTCAAACAAGTAAATTCTATCTTAACCTCTGACTGTTACCCTCTAACCAGATTCCGCATGACATTATACAGAGAAGTCGAGCCGTTTAAATTTCTCTTGAAACAGAGTTCTGTGACATTAGCAAAGTGTGTCCAAACTTTTGGCTGGTACTGTGTGTACTCAGGGAAGGTTACCTTGGGTCCTGCGGGAGTAAATATTAGTTTGAGAGAATGTGATGTTTATTATAAGTTGGCTTGGTATAGATGCCTCCGCCCATCTCCCAACTCTTTCTTCCCAGAAGCCAGTTCTCCTGACCTGGCCTCACCCCAACACCAGGCTGGTGAGGAAGAGGAGGAGGAATCCGAAGATGAAGGCTTGTGGTGTAAGAGCATTGGTGACGCAGCGGAATTTATGGACCTCCCTGTCGCCGATGTCGCCGAGGAGCTCACCCGATTGGACGCTGTAAGTGACAGTCGCTCAGAACCCTGGACTGTGATTGGTCAGCAATGAGCAGACTCATTGGACTCTCTCTCTGGTCCTCCAGCCAGTTACTTGGTGCGGGGATCATCAAAACCTGATCCTCTTGAGCCGAATCCTGCTAGTTTTCCACTGTCCCCTTACCTGGAAATCTGGAGTCAAGACAATCTGGCAAATCAGTTGTGCAGATGCCTTAGTTAATCCCCTGGGAGGAAGAAATCATAGACGGGATTTGGATTTCAGGGCTAAAGTTGCTGACACTTGCCTTAGCAAGCGACACATGCAAACGCATCAGGATGAAAATAGACCATTCAGCCAATCACAGCCTCCGGGCACAAGTCAGGGCTCTCCAACAGAGGCAGACGAACACTCGGTTGAATAGTTGCTAATTGCCGCAGAACTGCAGCTCTGAGAATTTGCACAGAATTAAATCAATCTATATCTGAATGACTCTCAACAAAAACAGTACATAACGAGGTTTGTAAAGCTTGTATTTTTGGCCGTGTTTTCAATGATTTTGACCCACCTTAGTAACTCCTTCCTTTCTCCTGTCCTCCTCTCAGGACCTTTTCCAGAAAGTTGTCCCTTTCCAGTGCCTAGGCTGCCTGTGGTCCCAGCGGGACAAGAACGAGAGCCTGTGTCCCACAGTGCGGGCCACCATCGCCCAATTCAACGCCATCACCAACCGGGTCATCACCTCCATCCTGTCCCGAACTGTCCAAAACCACGCCCCCTCCTCTCCCCGGGGCCCGCCCCCTAGCCCCGCCCAGAGGGCTCGCATCATCGAGAAGTGGATCACAGTCGCTCAGGTTGGTGCGCAGTCGAAATGCCACTCTGATCATTATAATAAAGATTTAACATTCATAGCTGCTAACAGGAAGCTATTGACTGTAAACCTACTCTACGAATAGTTGAAACACAGCCTTACGTCAGCTGTTGACTTAAATTGAGTTTTAGCATTGGGGCCAAAATGGGTGGAAATATCATGTAATCAGTGACACAACCAGTGTCAACCAATCGCAGTTCTACATTATTGCCAGTTGATGAATGGCTCATTTGGCGCCTATGCGGAACACCAATTAGAAACACAAAGAATGCGCACTTCCACAAGCTCAAATTGGAAAAGCATTGAGTTAAGAGTAGTTAATTAATTAACACTAGACAGTGGAATTTCGAGTTTAATGGCTCTTGGTGCACAGTAGGCCATGAGTACGTCAAACCGCGTGTTTATCATCGTGTTTCGCTCTCCAGGAGTGCAGACGGCTAAAGAACTTCTCTTCCTTGAAAGCCATTCTGTCAGCCTTGCAGTCCAACGCCATCTACCGCCTCAGGAAGACCTGGGCTGCCGTCTGCAAGTATGTTTACACCCTGACCCTGTCAGTTTTAGCCATTTTGGCTCAGTTGACAGGGAGCAAACTAGTGGTGCTCTTTTAGGACTTCTAACACCTGCGTAGCTACATTATGATCATTCCAGTTTTGAGCAATTTGCCCTCAACCAGAAGGGAGTTGTGTTCGCTTTGCTTATTGAACTGTAACTTGCTTTGGAAAACTGTCATGTATGGGGCAGCAATTCAGGGAAAGACTGTTGAAAGGCTGGGATTTAACCATCTTAGCTGGGCTGTGGCGCTCTGTGGTGTTACCTCACGATGTTGATAAATCTGATCTTCCACCTCGAAGATCTCGAAATAGAATATTAACTGTAATAACTTGTTAATGAAGGCTTATTATTGAAAACAATAAACACCATCAGTGATGAAGAGAGTCGTTTCCTGGGCTTCCTGTTGGAAGGAGGTGACTTCCTGTTTGCATGTGTCCTGTGAGACTGTAGTGATTGAGATGAAGGATGCAGTGGTGATGGGTGTTGATGGGTTATTTCCTGTTACAGGGACAGCATGGCCACATTTGAGCAGCTCTGCGAGACCTTTCCTGACGAAAATTGCGTGCTGACCAGCCGAGAGATTCTGCTGGAGGTGAGAGAGAGAGAGAGAGAGAGAGAGAGAGAGAGAGAGAGAGCGAGAGACAGAGGGACGGAGACAGAGAGAGAGAGAGAGAGGTGTTGTACCCCAGCATGTTGACAGTTCTAGTTTGCTCACACGCAAGTATACAAGCACACAGGCTCACTCGTATGCACATGCACTCACAATTTCTCACACTCACACATGTACACACAACTGCGGATATGCGCACAATAAATGCACACTAAAACACTACCGTGACACACGTGAAGACACACGCACACACACACATACACATTATTAGTGATGTAGCAAACAGCGTCTGCTTTGTCCCTGTCGTGCCTGCAGTGGGATACACTGGTCAGGCCCTCTCCATCATAATGGGTTTGAGTGGTTCTTTAGGGACCCTTAAGATTAAGTGTGGAACCCCCTGTGATGAGGTCAAATTTCAGGGAGAGAGAAGATGGATCAAGGGCCCCATTGAGAACTTAAGGGCCCGTGGTCAGCCAGGAAGGGCCACTTTTATTTTATAATCGAATTTTCCTTAAATGTCATGCGCTAGTGGAACCTGAATGGCTATTCCAGCTCGTTAGCCTTCACACGGCTATCTGCGTTCGCGAATTTGGCAGCGTGAATTTTCCTCACACACACTGCGAGGCAGAGGAACTTGCACGCAACCTCACACAAACACACACACACTCACACACACAGACTTGAACAACAGGCGCAAACAAACAAGTTACTGCCTGTTTGCATTGCATTGTTTCTCCGGCACAGCAAGGTCGTTTAAGTGCTTTCGTTGCCAAGCATTTGCATCAGTTGCCCTCGTTTAGTGCACAGGTGTGTGTGTGTGTGTGTGTGTGAGAGCACTTCATATGAGACAGAGTGGTCATCTGCCTGGCCTGGAGAAAAAGCAGGTAGTGTGCGTTTTGAAGAGTCGGCTTTAGGAATGTTGCTGCTCGCAGTTCGAGAACATCATAGCTTTCGCATACCAGTTTGTTGCTATTCAAACCAGCATTGGAATGTTCAAATCAGAGCATTCTAATTGCATTTTAAAATTTGACCCCACTCTTGAAAGGGTTAATCGTGATGGTTCTTCCAACTTTTTCCCTAGCGATCCTTCCATCTCGGTGTCAAGTCACAAAGTGACGAGATGACGGGGTTTTACACTGACTTACGGTCAATTTGGAGGGAAAATTTTGCTCCAATAATACACTCACAGAGATGAAGACTCAATGGAGCTACACTTAATGTTATTTGAGCCGCATATTTCCAAAACCTATCAAGAAAGGAACAAAAAATGTTTTTTATGGAACTAATAAGTACATTTTGCTAAAGAAAAAGAATTGTTTAACTCATGCCTTGGGGCAGGTGGTGACATTGTGCATTTATGAGCCATTTTTGGGACATATTTGTTGAGTGTGTGGCATTTTTCTCAGTCCAACATGGACTCTTGTCTTTTTGGAGTCTGCATCATTCGTCCTCTGACGAAAGGAGTGCGCTTAACCTCCTACTATTCACGATTTCTTCTCCCGAGTAAATTAATTTGGTACGTCATTGGGCATGTTTATTGTGCTGGTATAGATGATCTTGGCCCTTTTCTGTTCCGTTTGGAGGACTGAAATTTCATATCAGTGTTTAAACGGAGATATCAGTGTTTGCTCTGTAAGGAGTTTTACTGTTCCATTAATGGCCTGCGAAAAACATTGTGAAAGCAAATAAGATAAGTTTGTCACAGAATACATTGACTTACACATAATAGCTATGGTATTGTTACGTTTTGTCTTCAATGAGCCGTTGGTGACCAAAAAATCAAAATTACTGATCAGCTTCAGGGATTCCTTCATCTTGCTTACGTGGACATTTTGCCCTTTAAATTATTAGATGCCATATAAATCCTTAACTGAACATTCTAGCACTGAGGGAATAATCTACTACTGGTAACTGATGGTAACTGACAGAATTAGAGACCCCGAACCCTATCTATTTGAGTTTTCTAGAAAGATAAAAAACCACTCTTCAGGGGGTTAATCGTTATGGCTCATCTCTGTTTAGGCATATACTCCTGCACCGATACGTCTGTGAATGTTTGTGAGTGAAATAAGCCTGTTACAAGATTTATGTCACTCTGTAAAATCGACACTGTCCACTGTTTTATAGCTGTGTTTATTCTCTCTACAGGATGGGGCTCATCCACCTGTGGACACTTCGTCGCCAAAAACGCCCAAGGGCTGCCCCATCTCTCAACCGGTGAGGCTCCACCCGCCGTCGACCGACAGGGAAATGCGTCTGTGCCTGTGTGTTGGTGTCTGAGGGGAAAATGGACGTAAAGCAATAGCAAATTTTCAGAAACAGAAAACACAAGCTCAGCAGAGCCGGTACTGTCTCAGTGACAGATTTGCGAGGTTTATAAAGAAGTGATGGGCCTGCCGGGTTATATTGGTCCCTTAGTGCTTCAGCGTGAAGCTCTCTGACGTAGGTGAAGGTCACATGACTACACTCCACCACCACCACCACCACCACCCTCTCGACACTTCACTTACCGCCGCCCCGTCAGCTGAGGCTGATATAAGTCAGCCAGTCATTCAAAAGAAAGCTTCCCCTTTTTTATTTTTAGGGTATATGCCATCCAGTGGAAAAAATTTCAAGTTTAGCCCTTTTAGATTTGCGTGCTGATAACCTCTTTAACTGTGTTTTCTTGGCTAGAATGTTCTCTGAGTGCCAGAGTCAGTACACTCAGCAGTGTGCGGGCTAATCCGCAGGCTAGCTTGCAAACGTGCATGATTGCGTATTCAAATTTCTTGCTTTATTCCAGTCCTGACTGGGTCACAGAGGTTGTGTTCTGACACGTGTGGGTTATGCTTCAGATGAGAGAGCAGGGCTTCAGCATGGGTGATACGTATTGAGTTCAACCAATCACTGTGCTTATCTGGGAGGATAAAATTCTTTTGATTGGCTGAAACAATTTGCCGAGGAAATTCTTTGATTGGCTAAAACAACTCAGTGAGAAAATACCTTTGATTAAGCAAAAACAATGAAGTGATTTGGAGCTTGCTGTAGCCCAGCCCATTACTGTGGTTCATCAACTCTCACACTCAAAAAAAAAAAAAAAATTAGATTATGTGCAAAGGTTCAACAATATTATTAAGTAGTGGGGGACTTCAAATGATTAAGTGACTGCAGCAAGTACTTAATCAAATGAAGTCACTTAATAGTATTGTGTGCAGCCATTGTACATAATTTTTTTAAGTTGGCCCAACAATGAACTTTTTTAAGTGCACTCTTCCACCTCTGTGTGGTGAGTTTTAGTACCGGGGACCCTAATTGATCCGTTATTTATTTTTGCACCATACAGAGTCTCCCTGAAGGAGTGGTGCCGTACCTGGGGACTTACCTGACCGTCCTCACCATGTTGGACACTGCACTGCCAGACACTATGGAGGTGAGCACCCCGACTGCACCCTGACCACACCCCGACCGCACCCGGACGGCACCCCGACCGCACCCTGACCACACCTGCAGACTGGTGACCGACAGACACACTCTCTAACCTGCAGGAACCTCATCTGAAGGCACTAAACAGTCACTTAGGCTATCAAACTTAATTTTCTCTGACCTCAGTCCTGTCTCACTGCTAAAAGTTTGCATAGGAAATATCACATAATTAAAGTAATATATCTAGCCTCAGCAATATCTGAGGCTCCTTTTCAGCCATTCTGAATTTGGAACATTGTGAACGGAGAGGAGTCAATTGTATGAATCTTATAGGATCGATAATTGTGATTCCTGCACTAATTTCTCTCCCTGTTCTCTCTTTCTGTCCCTCGAACATATCTGCAGGGTGGCCTCATTAACTTTGAGAAGCGAAGGAGGGTAAGTATTCCCCTCTCTGTCTCTCTCTCTCTCTCTCTCTCACTCACAATCTCTCACTCAAGTGCTGGGAGTTTGGACACCAAGGGTCACATTTGCAGTTACAATCATGAAGTTGGGACACAGATAAACAACCAGTGTTTACAATGTCATGGGGGGAGTTTGGTACATATTTGGTACCCATCGGAGTGGATGCAGCTCTATACATCTGAGCACCTTCGCAGAACACAGAACCCCCAAATCAAGCAATACTCTGAATACACTTTAGTATACACTGCAAAAAATGAAAAATAAGTTCATCTTACCAAGCAGTTTAATCCTGTATTCTTCTTTAAAACACACATTTCTATTACCTATTTTCTCAGTAAGACATAAATTCTGCCAGTGAGGTAACATAATTTCAACTCCATTCTAGATTTGCTTGTGGGACTGGAAAGTTTCACTCCTCAAGCACATTGTAACTTAAAAACAGGTTATATTTTCTCCCTCTGAGAGAAAAAAGTAAATAGTTGAGACTCCTAATAAGATTTAATCTTTTAAGACACACACTTTTAGCGGTGTAGCCGTCCCATATCCTGCACATGAGTGTAGCCACCTGGTGCAAAAAGAGATAATTATGTTATTTCATTTCCTCTTGCAGGAATTTGAGATCCTGTCCCAGATCGAGCAGCTCCAGAGCTCCTGTTCCCAGTACAGTCTCTCTCCGCGCCCCAATGTCTGCTCCTGGCTCCTGGGGGCCAAGTTACTGAGCGACCAGGAGAGGTAGGCTCCGTTCCTCTGGCTGATTTGTGAATGGTTTTGGCTGCCTGAAAAAAAAAAGCGATCCTTCCTTCTCAGAGCACTCATAACATACGTAATTGCTTTGCTATTTTCCTTGAATTTCCACCATGATACTAAGGTCAAATCATCAAGCATTCTTCTAGCACACAGCGCCAGGTCTTGTCATGGTACACCTGACAGAACACCTAAGCCCGAGTCCCTTCGAGAGTTATGCAAGGGCAACAGCGACATGGAAAAAGATTGTTGCTGCAAACAGGAAGAAACCGTGGAAGGAACCTGAGCCAAGTTATTGTTAAATCACGGGGAACATTCCTCCGAAGGCTTGAAACAATGGTCATTTTTGTGCGTTTAACAACCGCATACGTCATTCCCGTCATTTTATCAAGAGCTTTATCTGTGGCATTAAACAAATCTTCCATTTCCCTAATTTGATTTTAATGCATACGTCTTCCTTTTTGTTTCAGTATTAAGTTATAACCATCAGGGGACCTGTTCTCTGTTTGTTTGTGAGGTGTCTGGATAGTTAGTTCATGCCTTTGCCAAAATCTATTTGGAAAAAAACACAATCTCTGCTTGGCGCTACACATTTGCATACACATCTACATGTTCCCGTGTGCATTTGCTTATTCGCTTACACATTTACCTATACTCTCTCCGGTCGAGTGTGTTGTTTGACCAGTCAATATCACTGCTGCTTACATAAAAATTCAGCAATTGCCCCCTTTCTTTAACAATATCATGCATTATCTACACACTGGAACTAAATGAAGTTAATATAGAGCAATGCATTTACTTAGAACTGCAAGTGTGTTGGTTGTATGTGCTCAGTGCTTAAAGGTCCCCTATTATGCCACCAGGTGCACAGCTAATTAGCCATTTTGAGCCAGTTCAGAATCTTGCCGACATCACAAGGGAGAGTGACCACCCAGAATTATGAAATCTGATTGACTGCTTGGCTGACGTTGATCAGTTCTTCTTGCCTCTGGTTGCTTACTTCCCCATGTGATGTCAAGAGGGGAAAGATTTTGAAATGACTTGTAATAACTAATTGGCTGTGCTCCTGGTGACATAATAGGGGACCTTTAATGGATATGCTGCCCTGGTTGCCGTAAAAGCTGTGTTTGTGAGGCTCAGTTCTTCAGGCTTATGAGAGGCCGACGTGCATTTTAGTTGTTCCTGCTATTGCCGGTGTGCATTTTTTTATGTCCTGTGTGTTGTCTGTGCTATAGTTGCATTTGTGTGTTAGCAGTGTTTCCCGTTAGCTTCTCTGAGAGTTGGATTGCTTTGTTGTGATTATGCTGTATGCTAACTTTGCTTCATGTTAGCTGTGCTGTGGCTTAACTTTGCCACATGTTGGCTGTACTATGGATTGGCTGCGTTTTCCAAGCAGGGTGGCATGTTAGCTGTGCTGTTATTTGGCTGTTAAGTGTTAGCCACACTGGAAATGAGCTTTGCTGCATGTTGGCTGTGCTGTGGATTGGCTGCGTTTTCTAAGCAGGGTGGCATGTTAGCTGTGCTGTGTATTGGCTGTGATTTCTAAGCAGGGTGGCATGTTAGCTGTGCTGTTATTTGGCTGTGTTAAGTGTTAGCCACGCTGTAAGTTAGCTTTGCTGCATGTTGGCTGTGCTATGGATTGGCTGTGTTTTCTAAGCTGGGTGGCATGTTAGCTGTGCTGTGATTTGGCTGTGTAAAGTGTTAGCCACACTGTAAGATGGCTTTGCTGCATGTTGGCTGTGCTGTGTATTGGCTATGCAGTGTGAGCTGTGCGGCAGGTTGACTGTGTGATGCGAGCTGTTGTAAAGACCCCTCTCTCTGTCGCTCCTGCAGCTATGAGCTCTCTCGTGATCTGGAGCCCCCCGTCGACTCCTGTCCCAATTCCCCTGTCACCTGGAGCCAACGACTGCTGACCAGGAAGCTCGCCTCGTGAGTGTCCTCCTCTCTTTCTCCCCTTCCCTCTCTATTCTCCTCTCGCTCTCGCTCTCTCTCTCTCTCTCCCTCTCTCTCTCTCACCCTCTGTCCCTAGCATGCAAAGCTTGCCATGTAACAAATAAGACGGAATAAAAACAAAATGGATTGAATTAAATCTCAAGTCTCTGAATCTCCATCCCCATCCCCATTCCATCTATCAATTCATCCATTTCTCTCACTTTTTTTCTGGAAAAGAAAGCAAATTCCCACTGAATGATGCAGTATTCGGCCACGGTTACAAATACTACTAATATTGGGATTTCCCTGGGTGTGTTTATGGAGCAGGTTACTGGCAGTAGGCGAGGGATCTGGCAGGAAAACACATCTGGACCAGATCAGCGTGTCGTCTAATGGATCCAGTGGATCCGAAATGGAGGATCTCAGCACTACAAACTCCTCCCCCCTCAGTCTGAAGGTACAAACATGCCCACACACACACACACACACACACACAATACTCTCATGAATGCACACTCCCATTCACCTATACTCATATTCACCAATACTTATATGCACTAATACGCACGTGCGCCAGCACTCACATGCACTAATACTCACATGCACCAGCACTCACATGCACCAATACCTCACCCTGCAGATACGTTTTATCAAATGTCACACCTCATGCAAGCACATGCAGTCACACACAAACACTATCACACATACACTCTCACATTAGTTCTATCTCTCTCTCTGTCTTTGTATCTCTCCATCACATGCACATACACTCACATCACCACCGCTAACGTCATACAGTCCTCTGTCTCTATTATATGAATAAGTCCCTCTCTGGCCCTATTGTAGAACACAGTCCCTTTCTCTCTCTGGTACTGCAGTGAACTCTCACAATGCCACATGCACCTGTCCCAACTGAAGACTGTTGCGTGCCCAGCACAGCTGTGGCACCAGCAACACCACACAGAGTTATTATGTGTTCGTTAAGGTGTTTCTCTTGCATAAGCCTCCCCTGCCCATATCCCTCTGTGCAATCTGGCCTCTGTTCGCCAGGCTTTGCCCTTGAGGCCTGTTGTTTTTCCCTGTTCGCCAGGCATGACTGCAGTTTGCTTTACAAATTCCTCGCAGGTGAAACATGACTTGTTTAGCACAGAACAGTCTGGTCTGGTGCTGGGAATCGCTGGCTGTTGTCAGGTTTTTTTTTCCAGTCCTATTTTGTGAGGTCCATAAGTATTTAGGCAGTGTCCATTGTACAAAAATGCCTGCAATTTTTACGCGATTCACACCAGCGTTGATATGTACAAGGAACTTGGAGCAGACGGTTTCTACTTTAAGCCCACAAGCCGCTTTCACACCGGACGCATAACGAATTTTTCGCATGACAGATTACATTCAAAGTCAATGCAAAGACGCGAATACACGTGTTTCGTGTCTGATGAGCCATGGGGACCAATGAGCCATATCACCATTTTTCATATTTTAAGCAGTTCTGATATCTGTTAGTTTCCTTGAGTTTGTTCGGCACTTTGGGTATTTTAAATGTCTTATACAAATAAATTTTGATTTGACTATTGACTACAAGTATTTGATATGGCTCGTTGGTCCTCACAGCTCGTTGGACCCCGGTCTACCCTATATGAAATGTGTTATGCCATTACAATTAGTGAATAGAAAGTTAAAAACGCAATTAGTGTATAATATAGACTCATTCATCCTTTCAAAATGGCCGCCTGGTTGCCCTCAGTGTGACCAACAGCTTCTCTCATTTTCCCTCAACAGTCTCTCTCTGGTTCGTGTCACAACATGGAAACGTTGTCCCCTGGATCTTTCCAGAACTCCGGCAGCCCCCTCAGGTCCGCCTCCACTTCCCAGCAGGACCTGTCCGTCACCTCCCCGAACCTCCCCCGCCGTGCCCAGAGCCCCGCCCCCACACCCTCAGCCCCGCCCCTCAGCACAAGCGCTCCGTCTCCATGTTGGCGCTGCCCGTCTATAACCGGCAGGTGGCCGATTCATGCATTGTGAGGGTCAGCGTGGAACAGCCCAACAGCTGCAACCTGTACAAGAGCATCCTGGTGAGTCCTGCGGGGGGATGGATAATGCGTCTGGGGTCAGGGGTCGAAGGTCAGATGGACAGCTATAGAGAAGGGCCGTTCTCGGCCCTGTTAGTGGAGATAAACCTTCCTGTAGGTTTTAATTCCAGCCAGAACGAAGCACATTTCATTCATTAGGCAATGATCCTGTCATGTTGCTCATTTCGTGGAGTCAACTGTGCTAAATTATTGTCGACATGGACAGCAGATCTGTAGGCACAGGGTTGGGCAGCCCTGTAATGGATTCACCAATTACAAAACCCGATATTCTTGAAGTTCCATCTCCATTCGACACCAGATTGTTACAATTTGATGCATATTCTGAGAATAAGTGCTATTACAATGGATAAAAGGAAAAAGAGGGGCAGGTGCTCAAGGTCTTGAGAAAGTATAAAAATATGAATAAAAATAAAAACCGGTGCCCTTCAGAGGGATGAGAACTGTACAAAAAAATGCACAAAGACTGTCAGAGCAGTCAGAAGCAGGTAACCTCGAGGCACTCAGATGTGAAATAAAAATCCTTTATTTAAACAGGGATAACACCGACGCGTTTCGACACAGTCGACATTGTACTATACAATGGAATTCTGTATTGTAATATAGTGTGAAACTCATGTAGCTACAAATGTATGAGAAAAAAAATGCATGCACCGTATACCCAGTGATTCTATAGAATCTGTGCAACTGCGTCAATTATTCAGTAGAAAGAGTGAAGCAGCACCCATAATAGTTAAAGCTGTCTTCTGATCCAGTGAAGCACGTAGCATTTTTGCATTTCTTTCTGCGGAAAGGATAGCAGTTCTCTTATTGGCTGGGTTCAGCCAATTAACATTAGTTCCTCTGTATATGACCTTAAAGAAAACTGGATCTGCTTAAATTCTTGACCGTGATTACATGCAATCTTTTTAGTACACTACGCTGGTCATCACTAGATGAAATCACAGGTGTATTTTGCAGTGTATACGTGACTTCCGCTGATTAAATTTGGTGACCCTCGTCTTTCCCAGCTCACCAGTCAGGACAAGACGGCCCAGGTGATCCAAAGGGCCCTTGAGAAACACGGCCTGGAGAACTACGACTGCCAGGACTTCACCCTCAGCCAAGTGCTGTCCAGCGACAAAGGTGAGTCCAGGTCAACGGCAGTTCTTCTGCTGCCATAACTCCTTGAAGAATAGGTATTTTGTGGAATGCTTTTGCTGAAGTCTGTGTTCTAGAACTCCACCGTTTTCAGTTCTTAGTTGCCATTGTGACATCATTGTGACATTGTTTGTGCATGTGTGTGTCAGTGTTGTGACATTGTGACATCATGTGACATTAGCAATTCAGCTAAGAACAGTCGCCTATTAGCGGCCATACATCCTTAAAGGGTTGGGAGTTATGGATTGCCTTCATATCAAGCATATCCTACCTCATCCAGAGGGTCGGGAAGACTCCCATTATTAATTATCTGCTCCCAGATGCCAGCCACGGAAGCAGTCACAAATCTCCCGCCAATCAGCAATCGACAGTATTTGCGTCAAATTTGCATCGCCCCGTCACCAACTGGCAATTATTGGAACACTAGAGAATTTGCATAGCAGAAGTAAATCCCCTTGTATATTTTTCCAGCGAACCCCTCTCCTCTTCCACATATTTATTTTGCTGGAGTTAGGTGTTAATTTTGTTGTGCTTGATTTCAAAAAGGGGAAAGGTCTGTTTATATAATGTTTTTTATCATATGGTTCATGGTGACAAGCAGGGAAATTCATCGCAACCAATACCAGTCTGTAACACCCTCGTACTGTGCATAAACCCATTAATGATAATATCAGAAATGCTAGCCATGTATTTATGCATTGTCTTCCTTTGTGTCTTTGTGTTTCTCAGAACTGCTCATTCCCGACAAGGCCAACGTGTTCTATGCCATGTCCACCACTTCCAATTTTGACTTCATCTTGCGTCACACGGGTGATGGTCACCGGAAACCCATGGGTTCCACCGGCAGCTTGGGTTCGCTGACATTAAACAACAATGGAAAATAACAGCGCCCCCTCTGCTGTGGAGGAATCACTGCAACTCAGTAGTCTGTTCACCACAGCACACTGATGGGATGTTATTTTTCAGCAAATTTTGTTCGTTGTTGATGAAAACCTCGGAGCAATTGCCCTCCTATTTCATAGCATCTAACTTTGGGATGGACTACAATACGGCCTTATTAATGGAGATTTCAACTGGGAATCAGACTGTATGATTGGCTGGGAGTTGAAGGACAGAACTGTGGGCAACTCCAAGAAAATGTCCGTCCTGGAAAGACATTTGTAGGAAAGAAAAACAGAGCTCATTCAAAAAGACCTGGACAAAAAGGCACTTTGTGTCAAAAGGTCTTGAAAATTCAACCATCATGACGGCTGCCCAGGACCAGATTGTCTTACCACAAAAGAAAGATAAAACAACCTCTTTAAAATATTTTAAGGTTGCAAACTAGACTTCTGTGCGGGTAGCGTGCTCACTGGTCTTCAAGCTGACTTGAAAATACCCTTTTTTCCATATTTACTGATCTCGAGGACATTTCTTTTTGCGCCAACAAGGACAAAGTAGTGAATAGTCGCACTCAAGTGGGGTTTGGTCTGTGAATGCGCAAAGATACGTCTTATAGGCTGTGGGACTGCTGTACCTATGTGGCTGTTATTTGTTACCCCTGTCAATTACCCCCTCTGCCTCGGAAAAAGTGTCATTACTATTACCACAGTTATGTTCTTGCTATTGTTAACTTATATGAGCGTTATGGCTAATACTGGCTCATGAGTAATCTCGCTGGTTACCTAGGTAAAAAATCTATGGTCATGTGAAAGAGGAGAGACATGCACTCCTGCGAAACCGCTATCATGTGACTGAGGATGGGCCCTACTTGAGCAAAACCGCAGTGGGAGAAAGTTGGAGAGGGTGGGGGAATTAAAGTGCTCCTGTAGGCCTGTGGGCAAGTTTCTGTTAGACTGCTAATTGGTGTGGGAAGGCATTCTGGAGTGTGCGATTCCTTTCGGGATTTGATTGCCAGGTTCCTTGTGACAGTGACTCAGAGCATTACAGAACAGGACTGACGGCCTTAACTGCCCCAGTGGCATTCCCCAAAAGCTCAGTTTGCCAAGAGAACTCCCATTTCATCTAAATGAGAGTGACTGTATCAGTCGCTCTGAGGGTAATTTGTGATTCTAATGGAGATTTTGATGATGTTATTTTAATGGTGGGGTGCATTTCAGTGCAAGTAGGCACTGCTGAGGTCAGCCAACTACTTGTGGCTATTTCCAATCGTGCCCTGAATGGCGGAAACATCTAGAAGCCTAAAAGTTGTCAATTTTTTAAATTAGTGTCATGCGCTGATGAGGAGGACCGAGTCAACCATTAATATTGGTATCCTGAATTAGGTGGTGCAATGTATATGTATATAGGCAGATGTATAGCGATGTGTGTGTGTGTGTGTGTGTGTTTGTACACTCTATAGTGTGCACCCTTGCTGAAAATTCCAGTTTAGGCCTGCTGGTTTAGGTTATGTTTTCCAAACTTCTAGCTAGTCAAAGCCAGTATAGCAGGTGTAGGCTAAACTGGCGTTAAACTGGTAAATAACAGTGATCGACCAGCAAAATATGCCCAAAAACAGAGCTTAAACCGTCTCAGGCAGGACTAAGCTAGAATTTTTACCACGGTTTTTCCAGGTTTATGCTGTTGTATGTGAAATACGATATGTATCTCTCTAAGTTCCATTGGATTTAAAACATAGGCTACTCAAATGAAGAATCGGCATGTTATTTTCTCACTGGCATTAAAATCCCAGGTGAAAACATAGCTTTGGGGATATAGGTCATAGTTGCTGTTGGTGAGTTGGCATGTATTGAGAAGGTGTATTATCTGCTTTATGTTAAAAGCCAGCGACAACATCAAGTTCTTTTTTTCTCTCCCTGAAATCCTCAGGTCTCAAGTTTCAGTGACGTCAAACGATTGTCTGATGTCTTGGGTGACATTTCACTTCTGAATAAATCTGCCAGAATTGTGCAACAAGCCTAAAACGATGACACCGACGTTCGGGGTACGCCCATATACACCCAAAGTTTATACTGGCTCCATATCTTTTCATCTCGGCATAATAGCTGACGCACATCTCGCCCGGCAGCGAATAACACCAGACATTTTTGGCTTTTGTCTCTCCCGGTCGGTGAGGAGTTGGCCGCACTGGATCTGTTCATTTGAACGTAACAAATCCGAAAAGGGCTTCTCTGTTACAAGAAGTCTAAAATTAGGCATGAAAGTGATATTTTCCTTCTTGTGCTGTTTTTTTTTTTTTTTTTCGTGGAGAACGTATGAGTTTTCTTTCATTTGTCAGCGTGGCCTAGCCACTTGCTTTTCTGTGACCGTATTTATGCTTTACAAGGCGAATCTGTTGCTGAACGATTAATGGGATGGTATGTTAATTTTTAAGGCCTATAAGAAAGCATCGCGGAGTGTCGAAGCAGCTGGTCTGATTTTCCCTGAACCACTGCAGGTTTAGAATGACAGCCGTATAATTACGGCCGTTTATTGACCTCCTTCTTAGGTTTCGTGAAGAGCATTGAAGCCTTATAAATGATTAAAAACAGCCATACTCTTTATTGAATCAAATGGTTCACAATATTCAAACCCTTTGCCAGTAGGGGAGACTGGGGTCCGATGAGCCATGGGGACCAGTGAGCCATATCACTATTTTGCAATCAATCGATACCAAAGGTGGCAAAAATAGGCAAAATAGTGATATGGCTCATTTATTTCCATGACTCATCAGTCAATGGTCAAATATTTTGCCTATTTTAAGCAGCTCTGTCATCAGTTGATCGCAAAATAGTGATATGGCTCATTGGTCCCCATGGCTCATCGGACCCCAGTCTCTCCTATCATGCCGCATTGCTTACCACCCTCACATTGTATTGTATTTCGTTTCATGTTTTGGTGTTGAATGAAGGACAAAGACTGATCATGTCACTGTAAAAATGTTGCCTATCCGGGAATTTTTGATTTTTCAATTTGCCATTGAACGTCATGGTTGTTTTACGCAACTACCGTGAAGCAGCCACACTTCCCGGAGGAAACCACTGATTTTTGACTGAAATTGAAGCAGGCGTATAATAGGCCTATTGAAAGTCCATTGTATGAACTGACGTGTCATCGCACACGGTATGGAATTACATGGAATGTTCTTAGACAAGTGTTTTATCTCAAAGTGTAATATTTCACGGTTTTCCCCAAGACAGTCAATACTCGGAATATAACAATCAGGGTTGGCTGCATAACCAACTTGATGAAATCACACTCCTGGTGAATATAAGCTGAAAAAAGGACCCCCTCGAAAATGTGATGATGCATCTCAAGGGATTTTCCGACCATTAAATTTGTCAAATTTCAGAGGTTTAACTTTTTTCTATGTTTGTTTAAGTCTGAAGATAAAATTATGTTTTAGCATGATCATGTACCAAGTATTTTTATTTTAGATATTTCAAGCAAAATAAGCACTTTCTTTTTTGGTGTCAAAGTATCCCTGTATTTATGATCATAAACAAATAAATATTATTTAATTAATGTGCTTTGTGCATCTGTGCTTTTGAATTAATAAATGCGGAGCGAATAGAGTGTCTGAACTTCAGCAGAAACTTCACCTTCTTATGCAGGATTACTCTCAATTTGTTTCCTTTCGCTTTGCCTGATTATTAAAAACCATCAGTCTCCTTTTTTGCACTTCTTTCATAGCAAAAATGATTCATAAAGATTGATTGAATGTCATGCAACATGTGTATTAAGATTGCACTTGATTTAGTCAAAGCTTTGAAAAGCATACAAGATGAAAATGTCTTGTTATGCGTTTACAACCAGCACTGGGTGCAATATAGAAACGTTTTTCACTTTCACGCATTACAACTTCACGAACAGTGAGGCTAGCAAACAAATTTACTGAAATCTTTGCCATTTTGTGAGCATTGAAATTTCATAATGCGGTTAAGCATGCATTTAATTGATTGCTAATGAAACAAAGTCAATAAAAACTAGAACTGCGTTTTGTCAGGACGAACCTCGAGAGTGTGCTTGCTAAAATGCACACGCACACACACACACACACACACACACACACACAGTTATCATCTGACATTGTATAAAGGACAAATAAGCGCTCTGAAATTTGTCTATATACTGGTTGTGGTGTTGAGGCTGCCCTCTAGCGTTCCATGATAAAAAGGGATGAAAAACAGGGATTGCGAAAGAATGAAAAGGGGTCATGCAACCGTTTATACAAGGCCCAGAGACACGTCGGGCCGGACGTTTCGGCGTTTGAACCGCGTCTCTATCGCAAATAGTCGGGCACTTGATACGGGACAAAAAAGTGTGTGGAAATGGGAAATAAATAAATAAACGGACTTAAAAAGAACAATGTGTTGCTTGCCGCAAGCACACAACAAGTTGACAGGAGTTGTGTTAAAAAACGTGAGGATTCTGCCAACCCTAACTTTCCTTGATGGCTTGTCACTGGTCTGAAAGATGGTGTATGTTTTTCAATTTTTCGAGCCCCAACTAGCCCATGACTTCATTTGACATTTACAGTACATTGCAGTTTTTTTTTTTTTTTTTTAAATTTGTTTGAAAATATTTGAAGTCAAAGGTAGAACACAGAGGCTTGTGGGTAGTGAGCGCTAGATTCCGCACACTGGTCTTTCAAATGTAAATTTAAATCTTCAAGTAAGCGCAAAGCAAAGTTATATCAAGTGAAGTTAGGCAGGAGTTTGAATCATAAACTGTCCTGATTTGAATCAAGAAGGATGCACTGACTGTGAACCCAAAAAAAAATGCCTTCTGAAAGTAAAACCCTACATTGTTTATTAGATAATGTATTGAAATATTAATGGAGTGCCATTTAGGTGCACACTCATAGCTCAGGCGCTAATGATTGTATGTTACCTTGCAGGTGTTTCGGCTAAGATTTTTAAAAGGATGAATGTCGTCATCCTATTCTTTATTTCAAGGACATGCAGTTTTCAGTTATAGCGTTTCGGACCTGGGTTTTTACTTTGTATGTCAGCGGCCTCTAGTGTCAGTAATTTGTAATCACACTATGTTTTTTTTTCGGTTTGCGGAACTTACTGGCTAGCAACACCAGAATGTTTTTTCAGTACGTGTCACTGACTTGGGAGGGCGTCGAGTTCTACTCATTGTTATCCCGCTAACTGTAATCTTGCTTCATGAAAAATTTTTCCCACTGTTTTTGCTTCAGCACAGGATCCAAGTTTGGGAGGTGGCCCTTTTTTTTTTTTTTTTTTTTACACCGTACAGTTTTCCAGTTAACTAGGTTTTTCTGCTTTGTGATACAAACACAGGTGAGGTGAGGAAACTGTACCGTCAACTATATTTATTGATTTATTAAGTGCTGCGTAGCTTTGAAAATCAGGAGGCATGTGGTTCTCCAGCACAAGCCACTCCGGCCCCTACAATAACTGAAACGTTTCACTTATAAGAGGGGAAAATCATTTTCAGCTGAGTTAAAAGCATAGCTTGAGCACTTACTGGAAAAGCCCTCCTGCTGTGAATCATAATAGAACGATGATTTGAGGTAATCTGTGGAACAGGACACTGTGTTTCTGTCTAATCAGCCGTATTGATTTCTGTATGTTTTATGAGGTAAAAAGGCACTGTGCCACTGCAGACCATCCACTCGTTTCAGGATATACAGCCATATAGTCCCCAAGTCTTTTGTCTTCATATAGCTGAAGCTAACGAGCTTTAGCTGGATCTGTACTTAAACTCGGGCCTTGTTGGAAATGTTCTACTTGCCTACTACTGAGTTCACACTTTATGTACTCTTTATGTACAACTTGGCTATAGCTCATTTACACAATCGCGAGCTGTTCACTGATTCTGACATTGCCTCCAATTCCGAGAAAGTTTGGCATGTTGAGGTGTCTGAAGTGATTGGGCAGTAGAAAACGGTCTTCCAAATGGATCAAGAAAAGGTGGGAAGCCATAAAAATAGTTTATAATATCAGAATAATATCCAATAATCATTTTTAACAATGCAGTTCTTAGTGTCTTGTACTTCAGATGTGGTTTTGGTTCACTGAGTCTTCAGTTAATCAGGATTTCAAAAGCAAACAATTGATCAACTGGGCCTCATGGCGGGATTTAAGGATTTAGGTTTTTGTCAGGGATTTCAGAACAAGAGTCAGACGCAGATCACATAAAAAGCCAAATAGGCTTCTTTATTAACTGAAGAAGATTTAGATCAAGGCTCTTCAGAGAAAACTTTGTCAGGAAACGGTCCAAAGTCTGGTGGGTGCAAACAGGATAGCTGGGGGGGCAGGGTGGGCGTTGTTAAAGGGACTGGTCCGAGGTCTGTGACTGGGATGACAAGCCGAATAAACCAGGGCACCCAAGCAGGTGCACATCTTCGATCTGGGGTGCGGAAGATACAGGAAGATGAGCTGCCAAGTTGGTTAAGGCGCCGCATTGCGGAGCAGTAGTGACCTATTGTAGTGACCACCACGACGCGGGTTCGATCCCCGGTCATACCAGCCGGCAGTGGTCGGCAGGAAGTGCCGGGTTGCTTTGTTCGTTGCTCAGTAAGATTCTAAAGCTTGCTCATGTTTGGGTTTCCTCTGCCTTCGTTGTGAGTTTGCGAAGTTTAGAGCTAGAAGTGTAAAGAAGCAGTGGCTGACAGGCGCGTGCTTCGGAGGAGAGCCGCAAACTGTCTTCGAACTGTCTTCTCCTGAAATGGCAACATGGGGGTCGCATACAAGCAAGCTTGTGTACATAGTTCTCTAATTGGGCATTCCAGATTCGGGTTGGATTGGAGATACCAAATGAAAAAAAGAGGATATTGGAAGAAACCTCTTGCCAGGATCCCGAACACTGGGAAGAGATTCCCTATTAGATAGTTACTTGCTTTACTTATTAGTTAACACCATGGACAGAAGAGATGAAACATTTAAAAATGCAAAGCAACATTCCAGCGAGAACGAAACAAAAACCAGCAACTTAAATGCACAAGACAAACAATCAACAATGAAGGAGATCAGGGGCCTGTACCATAAAGCTGGATTTGGGCTTATCGTGGTAACTTCGGGTTTAACCCTGGGTTTTCTGTACCACGAAGGCGGCTCACTTCTTACCGAGGTATATCACTGCGGCAACATAAGCTGAACGGCTAACCTGCTCCGGAGCAGGTTTAGTTCTGAGATTCAGATCACAGCGTGCAAAAGCACCGCCTACTGACCAATCACTTCTCTGAGAAAATGGCATCACTGTCCGTAGATGTTTCAGCGGAGTTTAGTGCGCGGATGAATACCAATATGTACGATACAGGTTCTCATCTGAGGGTTTGACATGTGGCGAACGCAGCGGAGTCGTGCGCTTATAGTTTCATATTTTTAGTGTACCACAATGCTGTATTTTTCCACGGGCAAAAGCACTAAAGCCTTATACTTGTTGCACTTATGAAAGTAAGCCTACTGCCTGCTTTGAATTATGTTTTTGTAGTAATTCATTATTTGTTCTCTGGCTCTTTTTACACCGCCGGGGTTGCAGCTGGAAAAAATCCTTACACACCATAAGAATACATCCTCGCATCACGTCAATTTAATGAAATACGCAACTGTAATTTTACTGATGGGGCAGTGACATTATAAACGATAAGACACGCACATCCCTATAGGCTTTGTGCTGGATCAAACAAATCAGAAAAGGAGAGAGATGCGCTCACTAGCCTACATAGCGCCTGTTGTCATGATTTACTGCAGCAGAAGTAAAATTAAATCATCACTATTGCAGCAATAGCCCACATACAATTGTGAATACGGGAGTTATTTGCAGTGATATTATCATTATAATTAACTTACGCATTTACACGGTCGGTAATTTTTTGCCAACTGCCCTTTCTGTATTTGGCAGCTGCAACGGTGTTAATTTTTGCCAGGATGATATGTTCATTCGCTTCATATTTTTATTAAGAGCTCTTGCTCCGCATTTGGTTTGTCCATGTTTGCAATTGGTCATTTGCTTCAAACACTGCCCCTTTTATGTGAACGCGCACATACCTAGATTGGAAAACCCTGGGTTCAGTTACCGAGGCTTTGTGGTACCGCTTATCAGGAATGCGGAAGTCTGGTTAGGTGCAGTCAGATAACTGAGAGAAACCCCGGGTATGTTAATCCAGCTTTATGGTACAGGCTGTGGGTGCCCTACCTGTACCTCCTGCCCGATCGGTTCTGCGCATGCTCAAACATTCTGCGCATGTGCCTTGTTTAACTCATGTTTACGGCACTGCCCGATGTGTTCTACGCATGCGCAAAAGTTAAACCCTTTACCGGTTGGACTGGCGATCCAAGTGCTGGTTAAGCGATCGAAATAGTCTGCGTCTCAAGTCTCTTAAATTGCATCCTAGTTCCCCGAGGATGCATGGAGGGAACAGGAGAGAGAACAGATGAAACGAGGACATATGTTTTAAGCGACATGAGATGTCCTTTCCTCAGTTGCGTTATATGAAGCAAAGCTCGTTTCTGATGACGGACTCGGCTGGATCTGTTGGAATAGCCTATGATCCGCGGGAATTGGCACACATATAAACTGTGAATTAATCGCAAAATTCAATAATCAAAGTATGAAATACAGTTCAGCTGCCGCATGCAATATACCACAAAAAACGGCATAGGGGAGCCTAAATTTGAACTGTGGTAGCTTTAAAAGTGTGATTAAAATTTTTTAATAAAATATTAAAGTTCTCCAGTTATTGACTCCCCCTAAAATTTTGTTGCGTTGTGCGCGACCCTATTGATAATATATGACGTAGATAAATTAATGGCCAATTTTAAACTCGGGCATTCCAGGTATCTGTACGCTCATCAGAAAAAATAAATTAAAAAATCACACTCCTCAAATCCATTTATTTTCGTACGCATCCACGAGTCTCCGTTTCTTTTCCATTTTTAGCTGTAACTTGACGTTTGTAATGATCGCACTAAGATGACGTCATATGTTGTTACCTCTCTCTCTAGCACCTAGAAGCGTGGGTACACACACAAAGATATAAGAAAACTAGAGTGGACGACGTGTAGGCTGGACCAAAGCGAATACGGCAGAATAGCTTCGCCATCTTGTGTATGTATAAATGTCCAATGAGGCACATCTAAACAGTAGGCTAAACATGGGTGTCGACTTGTTTTCCGTGTTCTTTTTTATCCTTTCATACTTAAAATGGGCACGAATAAGGAATTGTAATCAAACAACAATATTTATTGAAAAATATATATTTTTTTAAATCCGGTATATTCGATGTTTATTTAATCGGAAGACATTACAGAGAAATCGGAACTTCAGCTGTTGTCCCGTATGAGCGAGTTTTCGTTTAATACGAGCACGGTTTAGGCCAGTTATACTGCATTTCCCATTGAACGTCTGCCCCGATATATGTACACAAGATGGCGGCGGCGTGCTGCCGCGGAAACGACGGGATTGTCCACTCTAGTTTTTTAATATCTCTGTGGGTAGACATGCCTGTCCCGTAGCGTGCCTAAATTGTGACGTATTTCGTCTTTTACACTGCAATAGCATTGAACCTGCCTACTACAAGTGAAGCTATAGTGTCCTACTGTTGAATAAACATACACCAGCGCCTGATCGTTGTGTCCGGCTGAGTACATCCCTTTGAAAAGAGAGAGACCTGTGAGGATTAGCCCGATCCTTACACGATGTTTTTCAGATCGCAATGGGAAAATAATAAAACCTCCGCCGGATGCCTGTAGAGCAAGAGAGCGGTAGGCTATGTGGAAAATGCACCATCAATGTGCTGAATGTCTGTTGAGGGACACGTATGATCACATATTCATATTGACAAAGGAGGGGTTACGTTTATACGCGATTTTGGCTCACATGGTTTACATTATGGATAGGAAAAATTAATTATGTATAAATACCCAAATTCCTGTCAAGCAACCCATACTGTAAACATTTCCATACGATTTCGCGTGGTTTCCTTATTTTGCCATGACTTGCGCTGGAAGTAATGAACATAGGCGATTTTGTGCAAAATGTGGTAAAATACGCCTCTTCAAATAAAAATCTATACATGAAGGACCATGAAATAAAATATAATCTCTCTAAAATGTCCTTGTGTTGTAGTGAATTTGTATACTACTATGTTGTTAAAGTAAAAAGAAGTCACTGGCTAGTTGAAGGACCATGAAATAAAGTATAATCTTTCAAAAAATATCCTTGTGTTGTAGTAAATTTGTATACTATTGTGTTGTTAAAGTTTTAAAAAGTCGCTGGCTGCCGTCAAGTAAAATGTTCACGCATGTGTGGTACAAATCGGGCAGGAATTCTCTGCACTTGCGCAGTACTGGTATTGCGCATGCACAGAACCGATCGGGCAGGAGGTACAGATCATGGATGTAATATAAGAACTGGATACTGAACCAGGGCGAAAACGCACGCCTACAAGGGCTTAGCGGTCAAGCTGATATTGCAGGTCACGTGATGCCATGGTGGACAAAAAGAACATTTTTCCATAGAGAACAATTGAAAAAGACACTCTAATAAATCCGTGAATAAATTTTTCTGACTACCGCAAATGATCAATATATAATCTGTTGATTTTTCTCTTTTAAATCATTGGTGCCTTTTCACACGGCAGCGACAAAATTTTTAATTTTAATTCAGGCTACGCGAACACCAAGGGGACCTTGTCTCTAAGCGCGTTCTCGTAAGCAGGGCAGCAGCTGCGGTTCTCTGCGTGTAGCACTGGTCTGGAGATTTCGTGCTGTCGGCTTACATTATTACCAAGTCGGTAAAGTGAGCAGGTGTAACAACACCAGTGTTTTCATTTATTGTATTTGAATGGCTTTGTTATGTGGCGACTTGACTGCTTCACCTATCTTTTATGTAGCGTTACAGAATATGCAGTAAGGTAGCAAAGGCTGTTGTTAGTTAACTTAGGTTGATAACGGGCGTGTATTCGGTAACTATTGAAGGTGACTTCCTATAATCATGCACGTAGCTAACACATGCTTTACTTTTTCGTATTAAAATGTTCAAGATGCACCTAAGCTGAGTTGTTTATTTCTATTACTTTGAATATCTTACACCGATTCACGGTACTGTGCTTTGCTGCTTCATGTATTATATGCTGGCTAAGTAGCATTGACTACGTCCATATATTGCACTTTCAGCATGGTATAAATTCAGCCCAAAAAACTACACAGCTAATCATTTATTTACCATTGCATGCTCATTCTTAATTATTAAAACAATAGCAGATGTGCATACTTGATGTCGTGACTTTTCAGCAACTTTTAAGATAAGATACAAACTATGAAGTTTCTGTTATTTTATGCATGCGCCGAGCTTGCTTTACAGCACTGCACAAACAAACAGTATTTGTTGTTCAGCCTGTGATGTGACCGACACACTATGCGTGAGCGGCATCAGGGTATGGGAGTGATGCTGCGGAGATTCCCTGATGCAGCTGATCTCCATATGCGCAAAAAAAAATACGAGAGTCCCAGAAGAAAGGAACGGATGAGAATGAAACGAAGATCGACTTTATGTATATTTTATAACTGGGCTGCTGATCATGTGAGGACTTAGGAATTTGCTAATCCTGTATAAGGGGAACGAAAATAATTCTGTATTCAAATTTCACTAATATCGAATAAAGTCAGCACCTTTTCAGCTTACCTTGACGTTTGAGTACCCAGAGAAACATTCGAGTTGTAAAAACGCAAGCGTGAATTTAGTCAAGAAAATTTAGAGTTTAATTTCTAGTGCTGATAAACGTGGTAATAGCATATAACGGCAGCAGCTATGTTACGGATGACGCACCGGGTTGCTAGAGTATGCGCAGCATATGCATTCGCGATATTAAATATTAAAATTAAATTCTAATGAATGGTGTGTGCACCCTGCGAGTCAGCTGGGATGGGCTCCGGTTCCAGGTATAGAGAAAGAATGGATCTAATGAGCTTTGAGCATTCGTACACTAAAAGTAATTTCGCTTGTCAGAATTGGCTATATACTTTGATCAACGTCATCTACTATAAAACTTATCAGTTCATGAAGCAGGGGCAGTGCTCTGTGCGGTTGGGTTATCGTCATGAATCCAATAAGAATAGAGGAGCCTGCAAGCTTACAAGCTCGAAGCGTTTCGTTTTCTACGAATACATTTAGCTTTGAACTGTGTGGAAAACGAGACTGAACTGTCATCTTATACAGTAGCAAGTCAACTGTTTTGCTGACATTGTTTGCGATAGTGAATAATTTTATTTCCCTGTCAAATAAAAATAGTTCATCAACATTTTATATCCCTATTAGGTATATAAATTGTTTTTCCAAACTATATTTAAGCCGAGTGCTGTTTGCCCGTTCAATACAGAGCTGTTGTATGGGTTTCACCGTGGACATAGTTAGCTAAAATTTCCGCAGAACATTGGTCATGAACACGCGCCCCATTGTGGGAGTGCCACGGGCGCAGGCCGTTGTCATAGATACCTCAGACATCAGCGCGTTCATGAGCTTTACGCTACGCATGTGTGAAAGAAAAGTCACACAGCGCATGTCCGCGTGCCCCCGGAACTATGGCCCCATGTCGGCGTGCTGCGCCACTGAGCAATTTCCATTGAAATGAATGGGCGATCATTTTTGGTTCAGTATCCAGTTATTATAATACATCCATGGTACAGATAGGGCACCCACACAGGCCCCTGGAGTGAGGGGAAGAGGAATGAAACAAAGAAGGAGGGGAGTTAATGAGACGATAATTGGATAACGAGGAACAATTAAATAAAAGAGACTGTAACTGACGCAGACGGATTGCAGGGAAAACGATTACTGGATTCTTATGACAGTTGGGTTACGGCTATTCCTTAATGCATAAGATTGCTGTTCGCACTCGTGAATTTTTATTTATTTATTTATTTTTTGAGACAGGACAATCCATCAGGTGACGGAGACAGCTTCCACTTACGGGCTCAAATAAGAGTCCGATGAGAGCCACTCAGTGGCACTAGACAATTATTCATTGGGGCTGATATGCTTGATAGTGGGATGTTTTTTTTTTTTTTTAATTTGGTTCCAAAACATGTGCACTGGGGACCTGAACAGGAGGAGGAATAAAAAATTATTTGAAAACTTCATCTGCGCAGCTCAGATGAAAAGTAGGTCTACAGAGGGTAAATATGTCAGCGCGAATACATTTTAGAATTTGAAAGTAAAGTCAATGTATTCCTGAAATAGTTTTGCCACAGGAATTAGTTTTTAATCGACTTCATTTGTATTTTTTGCCACCCGCGGCTGAATGAACTGCGATAATCTCCGGTCAGCCAAATTTTTTTCGTAGGTGAAGACTGGGAATTTATAAATATTCATGAGGAGCCATCATCTGATTGGTTAGGGTTAGGGTTAGGGTTAGCCTGCAATGAACACCAAACCAGAGTCACGCAAGTCAACGTCGTCACTGGCCAATCAGATGACGGCTCCTCATAAATATTTATAAAATTCCCAGACTTCTCCTACGAAAAAAATATCGCCTCCAGTAATCACTGGAGTTACTGCGTTGAAGTATGTCATCAGTCTGCACAAGACCAACCTCCCTGTCTGAAGATGGCGGTAATGCGCGTAAAGCAGTCTTCAATAAGAAACTCCTAACGAAGTGGAAGCAGTCGCCAGGTGATAATGGCTGACGAGCAATGATTGAGGTAAGTCTTGAGTCTTCCCCCTTTGTTCGGGATAAACCCTTGAGACTATTTCAGAAATAATATAACTTCGAATCATCAAAAGTCATTGTCCATTTCCACGGTTTTGATATCGTGATCCTGCTTAATCCATATGCAACTTTTAAAAATGTGTATTTTCAGTGGTAATTTAAAACGGAACCGGACAGTCTGCATCCAAACTTTAATGTAAAAAATTCGGGAACAATCTACACGGAGTTATCAATGGTGTAACTTGGGAAAGAATTCCGTATCCAACCTACAGATTTTTCGTCTTTTTATTTTCCAGAACGATTTTAATATGAGGGGCATCAATACATTTTTGGGGGTTTAATAGTGAGAAGTGGGGTTAGAATTCAATAATACTATTTAAAGTTGCCAATGCATATGCTGCGCATGCCCCAGCAACCCGGTGTGGCATCGGAAACATGACTGGAGCTGTTATATTCCATTTTCACGTGCAGCAGCACTAGAAATTAAACCCTAAATTTTCTTGACTGGATGTATGCTTGATGGTTTTACACCTCAATCTTTCTCTGGGTACCCAAACATCAAGGGAAGCCGAAAAAGTAATGATTTCATTCTATGCTGGAGGAGATTGAATACGGAGTTCTTTCCTTTTTTGTACATTTTATTTGCACACAATGTTAGCACTTGCTTGGCCAAACAGCAGCTTGCAGCTAAGTTAACCTAGGCTAATGGGAGTAGTGGGGGCCGTTCTGTCGACTATCAATAACCCTAGCCTGCCGCTAGATGGCAGGGTTTTCCAGCTCAATGTCATGAAAGTCACATAGGTGCAGCAGAATGACGCAGTTCTGTACTGCCTGCTTTTTGCCTTGGCAGTTTCATTAAAGAATAGCATTCCACTTAGAGACTTTAATCCTAGTTGAGATATCGCGCCATCTGATTGCACTTAAGCATTTTTTTTCGGGGCAAAGTAAGAGCTTCCTGTTATTTGCATAATTTTCCTAAAATTATTTTACTTTAAGAATGGAGGGTGAGTCCGTAATGGAGTTAGTGTCATGTTTTAGTTATATTCCTGCGTTAAATCAATTTTATGAATGCATTTTAACAGAGAAAAAAAATAAAATCCTACAAATAATTTTGATTACCATTTTTGCCATAAAAATATTTGTTTGTGATTTGTCATTAGAGTGCACTTAGGTCAATTCAGACAGTAACTGGGCCAATGACAGATCTATTCATGATTCATTACACTAATGGCATCGTAAGTATAATATGGGGATAGGATTAAACTGGCCAAGACAACCAAAATTTGAAGCCTGGGTGCAGTAGTGAAAGAAGACCTTTTTTTTCAGGATCCTTGTCATTCCCTTTTTCTTTGTGGTTCAAGTTTAAATCGACAGTTTATAAACTCCATTCACAAAATCTGTTCTTTGTCTGAGTAGATAACCATCATACCAGTTATAACACTTAGCGGGAGTGCAAATTTTAGTGGCTGGCTTGCTGGCACTGTCATGATTCATTTAATGGGCCTCACCCTTTGTGGATTCAAATATGGATTATGCGACCGTCGCGACCAAAGCATTATTAATGGGAGTGCCAAATGCACAGTAATGTACACTTCTGATTATTGATCTATCTGAGTAATAGACTTAAATTGATTAGGAAATGCTTGTTCTATGGCCTGGTACTTAATTTCTGCCAATGGTTATGGAGTAGACATTGAATTTAGAGGGTCTTGTTGAGGTAATAAAATAAACTCTGTGTGTGTGTGTTCATGTGTGTGTGTGGCTGCATGCTTGTTCACAAGCATGCAAATGATATATTTGCATACGTAACTGTTTTTCTTGCGATGATGTGACCTGGAATGACCTTATGGGTGAGTTTAATTGACAGCAACTTTCAAAGTATATTTTTGCCTGAATATATATTTCCATTGCGTTTTCTGCCCTGCTATCTCCAGTAAGTCCTCAGTAAATATTAAGCTCTCGTTGCAGTTGGGAAGATTGGCAGTTCTCTAGGCAGCAGTGTACACCTGCCTAAACACAGTTACATTTTAAATGGACACATTATTTAACAGAGGATTTCTTGAAATGGTTATGAGTGCCTGGTGCAAGGTTTGTAGATTTGTATCATGGTATTATTTGCATAAAAGTCTGCTTGTTGTCAGAGTTGTCAAGGATTTCAAAGACGGAGCAAAATGTCTGTGGGTGGTGGTTTGTGTGGGCGGTTTTCGTGACCTGGGCGAATTCCCTTAAGAACAGGATGACATTCTGTGTCAGCCTGCTGCTGGTCTTAGCCGTGTTTCAGCTTCAATTCAGCCGCTGTTTTGCAGCTTGTTATTTTTTAATTTAAGTTTGTGGAGGTGAGTTTGCTCTGGTATTTGAATTTTTATCGGAAAAAAAGGAGTGGTGGTGTTGACTGCTGTTTTGTTGAGCAGCTGGGTCTTTACTAAAGTGCCCTTCTGATACCCCATTTAGATTATCAGCTCGCACACACCAAAGAGATGGCCTGATAAGACTTCAGAGAGCCTATCAGCCAGGTAAACAGTGTAGGGTGACTTGTTTCAAACAGACTGTGTTACGTCAGATTGAGGTCACCCGGCCAGGACGGTCTGAGTTTTTGCGGGGTCAGGTTTTTGGTAAAGGGCAGCGATGGGTGGGTCCTGGGTTGTGGCATGTTGAAGAGATCATAAACCTGTTTCACAAAGCAGGATTACTGAATTAACTGGGTACCTAAATAAACTGCATGAACTGTCATCAAACTTGGAACCTGGGTTGAGGCAAAAATGGTTGTTCCAGTATTACTTAGTGTGACAATCCAGCAAAAACTATGATTTTGCTTCATGGAATATCCCCGGATTGTTCAACAATGCTGTCTAAAACATAGCACTGTTCTGTTTAAATCAGGAACCACTGGACTTGCACAGTACTGTGGAGATCATGTAGGTGGCACTGTGGTGCAATTAGTAGCGCAAATACGACAGGAAGGTAATGTGTTAGCATCCTGCCTGGGGCCTCTCTTTGCAAAGTTTGCATGTTCTCCCCATGTTTGCATGGCTTTCTGGAAATTCAGATGCCCACTCCCTGTCCAATGATATGCATGCTAATTGGGCAAATTGGAGACTTTAAATTTCCCATTGGTACACGTGGGCAATCCCCTGCAGTGGATTTGCCAACTGTGCAGGTTGAGTTTCTGTCTCTCTCTCTCTCATTGGTTCCTAGCATAGGTTCAGATCCCCCTGTTATTGGTCAATCGGCTGCAACAAAGCGGAGCCGATGAACCCCATGTCTCAGCAGGTTTTTCCATTAGCAATACTGTAGGTGAGAGCTGACACTGGTCTGAATCTAATGTAGCGGACCCCATGTGAGCACATACACACACTGACCTCTCAGAAATTAACTATCAGTCACTGCCCCCCACCCGCAGGCAGTCCAAGTGATCCACCGACCTATGACCTGAATTCAGGATGCAGACACCATCTCGCTAATGAGCTAATGTCATTGACCTGCAGCATGACCGCGTCAGCTGGCGCGAGTGACATTTAACCCCGTGCTGCGGAGAGCCACACGTGTTTCTCTGTCCATGTGGCCGATGGTTCTGAGTGTGTCACTGGGAGATGAGACTGCTCGGCCGAAAGCAGTCCTCTGCCTCTTGTCAATAAATCAGGCATGAGAATAGACGCCTATGCTTGGAATGCTTCAGTCTTTCCCTTCTCAAGTCGGTCAATACAACATGAGAACACAGCAGAAATCAGGCCCCTGCGGCCCCTAAATAAATCAGGCTTGAGGATATATGGCTATGCTCAGAATGCCTCTGCTTTTCCCCTCTGAAAGGGGCTATATCAATAGCTGGGCAGGCGCAGTTTAGTGGCAAAACTTATCTTTTCCATGGGCCACGGGAAAGTCTGGCGTTCACCATTACAAAGGGGGAGTGCGACAACCTAAACAAATCCAGTTTTCTTTCATGTAATCTGAGCAAAATATTTATAAAAGAGTGCTGCATTATTTGACAAAGGCGTGGGAAGGAAATTTTGGTTATTTTTAACTTCCCAAGGCCAAAATATGGCTTTGAGGAATCAAAATGTGAGACGAGCCATTATTTTCAGACCGATGCTTTCACCAGATCACCCTTTCAAAACCGGGAAAGCATGGGGAGACATACACAAAAGGATATGGATTGAAAAGGAAGTATTCACAACTCTGAAAAGCCTCAAAAACACGCATTTATACAGCACTGATTCCGCGTTTGCCGGCCATTTGCTCTCGCTGGAGTTACAGAGAAAAGAGAGGTGAGTGCGGAGACGTTTCTATTTGCAACTGCGTTGCTACTGCTTGCGCAGCCTATGCATTCGCGATATAAACATTCAATGTTAATATTCTAAACCCCTTTTCACTTATAAAACCCCCGAAATATATTTGTGCCCCCTTCTGAAATCATTCCGGCGAATAAAAAGCCGTAAAAAGTGAAGATTGTATATGGAACTGTCTCCGCTCTCACTTTGGTTTTGAAAGGGTGATCGGGTGAAAGCATCAGTCTGAAGATAATGCTCCGTCTCACATTTTGGTTCCTCAAAGCCATATTTTGGCCTCGGTAAGTTAAAAATAACCAAAATTTCCTTCCCATGACATTGCCTAATTATGCAGCACTCTTCTTTTATAAATATGTTGCGCAGATAATATCAAAGAAAGCTGGATTTTTTTAGGTTGTCACGCTCCCCCTTTGTAATGACGAACGGCAGACTTTCCTGTGGCCCCCGGAAAAGAAAAGAGTCATTCCATGTCAGATCATCAAATGGGTCTCACCACCACCTTCTCAATTTTGCTAATTTTTTTGTATGCAGCTGTATAAATATATATCCCTGACAAATCCGAAATTTCAGCTCATTCGGACCAAAAATGAATTTTTGGTGAATTATTTTCTAAGGGTACTGTCCGTCAGTTTTTTTTTGCCAGTTGACATTTTTCTTGTATTTAACATGGCATAACTTTTTTATTATTACAGTCAGTACCTTGCCAAATGTGAAAAAACGCTAAAATGCCACCTGTTCAAACCCCTGTATCTCCAGGGGCACACCTTGGATTTTCTTCTATTTTTTTAAACTGATTCCTCTATTATAGTAGAAAGATCATGCCAAAAATTGTTGATGTGTTTTGACCAATATAAATTTTGCAGGTGTCTGAACAGGGTTGGGGTAATCTCTCGAATTGTGTGGCACTTTAAGCTTCTTACACATTTAACTATGCAACAATTTAAGTGTTTTCAATCATTAGGCAATCGCATACTAAATTGTACTAATTCCTATGTTATAGTGGACATAACAAAACAAAAATTGTTGATGTGACTTGAATGACATACATTTCAGAACTGTCCAAATAGGGGTCAGGCAATTTTTGAAAATCACACTTCTTTGTGTCAATAAAATTTACTGACACTAATTCTTGTAAACTGACTGTCAAATTAAAACTTTGTATTCCATGCTATGTTAACAGTGTTATTGCTTCCTAAATGCAGCAAAGAGCACAACAATGTTGTCTGTCCCAGTTTTGTTCAACTTATACTGCCGGGCTGTGCGTCCAGTGACATCCGGAGTTGGAACAGTTTGGAGAATGTTGTTGAATGGCACCCAGCATTTTTCAGAAGAAGTCCATGTTAATGGTTGTGTCCTCTTGTTTCGCTTCATGAAAAACAATAGCAATAATCAGAAATTATTGATCAATAACTGGTTCAGGTTTCTCCCTGCCAACATGATCTACAAACCTGCATATACTGACCTTTCTGTGAATGTGTCATGCATTGATGAATTGAGAACTTACAATTATTGTGATTCAATAATCATTAATATTGTGTAAAACTGAAAATACCAAGCGATTCTTTAGATTACCCCACCCCTGTTCAGACACCTGCAAAATGTATATTGGTCAAAACACATCAACAATTTTTGGAGTGGTATCTCTACTATAATAGAGGAATCAGTGAAAAAAAATAGAAGAAAATCCAAGGTGTGCCCCTGGAGATACGGGGGTTTGAACAGGTGGCATTTTAGCTTTTTTCACATTTGGCAAGGTACTGACTGCAGTTGGTGATGAATTCATGGTGAATTCAGCCTGATTTATATTCAGCAGACAAAAATGAATGGAAAAAATGCCAGAGAGCCTGTGCTAGGGTTTATATTGGGGGTGCCTTGGGGACCGAAACATGAAACTGCCTGAACAAAAGGCACTTTTGGTGTCCTCATAGCTCCACAACCAAGAAAGATAAAGTAAAATTGACTGCATATTCTGATTAAACAGTATAACATTAGATTAGATGCAAAGTTTCAAAGCTATAGGTGTAATAACAAAAAGGTTATGCCATGTTAAATACAAGAAAAATGTCAATTGACAAAAAACTGACGACAGTACCCTTAGAAAATAATTCACCAAAAATTCCTTTTTGGTCCAAATGAGCTGAAATTTCAGATTTGTTCATCACTAATGCCTATTTATCTAATGTGAAAATATGGAAGCATCTATGACTACATGGTGACAAATGTTTTGTATATCTGATGATTTGACATGGAATGACCCAAAAGTTTTGCGTCCAAACTGTGCCTGCCCAGATATTGACATAGCCCCTTAAAGCCTGGTCACTTCGGCCCTTTCCCCAACTGCTCACTGTCCACTAACGCTTAACCACCGAGTGTTACTCCGTGTGATCTCCCTTGCAGCTACGGAGGGAACTTCATTAAGGGGGAGGGTGTAAATACGTTGATAAACTTTGGGATGCCCTTGTCTATGTTCTAACGGGAAGCGGAGGTAGTCATCACCGCGCCTACCGATATGCACATTGCACTGTGTATGACGGTCCAGTCCTTGATACTCCTCTCACTCAAAAATATTTCACAGAGGATAATGTAATTAATACTATAGTTATATAAAAGATATTTCATATGCAGCATTGAAAAAGATGAAGGTGTTTGTGCAATGACAAAGGGAACAATCATTGATTCAATAAATTAAAAACTACTCACTCAACGTTTTCTCAGGTACACAACTGCATGTTCGTTCCTAAATACGATGAAACCTCGAGTTCCGTGATGTGCGCACGAAACGGTCGATCAAATGTCTGTTTGAGGTTAGGCAATCTATAACTTTTCTTTCGGAAATAGCTGCACGGAACTCATTCATAGATATGTGGCGTTTCTTCCATCCCGGACACAAAAAAGGTGCCGCACTTGAAAGACGTGTGGTTTGTAAGCTGGCATCGATGTAGACGCACTGCGGAGGGGTTCATAACCCACTTCCACTCTACACTAACTGGTTTGGAATGACCCTTAATATTGTGAACCCTTCACATGAACATGCAGGTCAATTCCATGGTAAATGACATAACATTTAGAACAACTTTAACTTCAGTTACTCTGTAATTACATGGTGGATCACTACAAAATATCACAGGGATTCAAACATTTCTTGGTGCTTGAGAACCAATGTAATAGATTTTATTTTGCGTATTGCACTATCCCACAGTTTGTCATTTTACAGAGTAACTGACGTAACATGAAAAAATACCTCAATTTTTACATTGAGATTTCTTTCAATTCTTTCCTTCAATCAACGTAGTCTCTCTGTCAAAAGAAGGTTTACAGTAACTTCTCCAGCAATCAGAATGAAGAAAGTGTTTATGTTGGCTGAATTATATTTTCTGAGTCAAAACGTAGAGTAACTGACGTAACATTCTTCGGTAACTGACGTAACGTGTCTGGGACTAAATGAGAAAACTGAGCTTCGTTGACTTTTCTGTGGCATATAATTCTGAGGAAGGAGTGCAAGCATGTTTCACTGACAAAAAAAACGTGTTTTCAGTGCAGAAAGAAGTTCAATCCTATGGAAAGTCTATGAGAAAATGACCCTACTTTTCCACCTTATTTATTATTTAAATAATGATTTTCCACATTACTTTATTGTATCTATTGCAAGTTTCAAGTCTCCTTCGATATATCATGATGTTCATTTTTGTAAATTATGGTCCTTCATAGACTAGAATAAAGGATAAAGCCAGTATATGCTTTAGGGGCGTGGCTATCCTCTAGTCCTTGTCTGATATGGTCAGATCCACCCGTAGATCCACCCCTCGCTCCTCCCTGGATATTCAATTCACACTCTCATCCAATAGGAATCACATCCAGTTTCAAAATGACAAAATGGCGCAATTCAAATTGCCAAAATCGAGGCTTCCTAAATGGTATGCTGAAACCAATGGGTGACATCACAGTTGCTTCGTCCATCTTTTTATACAGTCTATAGCACTTATAGAAGTAAATTATTGCAAAACAAAAATGATTCAAAATGTATGACAAAAAAAAATTTCCCCTGAGGTATCATTTTGCATGGAATTGACCTGCAAACAGAGCGGGAGTGGATAGGGCAAGGGTATAGGGGCTGGTCTGGGATTGGACCCTCAACATCAGGCCACAGAAATTAGGCCCTGCTGCTCTTCAATAAATCGAGCATAATGCTAGACGCCTACTCTCTGGATTCTTCTGCCTGGGAACAATCAACGTTTCATCTTTGATGCCGACTTGCAAACAAATGCCTCCTTTGTCTTGGCAGACTGTATTTGGGAAGTCCCTAGATTAATTAGCCTGACAGTTTGTGGACAAAATAGCCGACACTTTGAATTCGTAAGTTGAAAGGAAGCAAGAGACAGATGTTTTGAATGAAACCAGACTACATTTCTTAGTCATACGCTGGGTCTGTTTAGCTAAACGGTAGGTCTCAAGGGCTTTGTCTTTTCTTGCCCAAGATGGGCGCAATAGTGGGGCCTGCCCAGCCACAGTCTTGAAGATCTTCCGTCCTGTCAGTTTTCACCACAGCCCCAACGAAACGCTGCATTAAACTGCAAGATGTCATGAAGCTGCTAATAAGATTCCTGCTATAGCATGGAGGTTCATTTCTCATCAGTTTCCATGGTGAACATGACTATATTAATATAGTCTGTGTGCTGCTGCATGGTCCTTTACCTGGGCGATGGTGTGAAAATGTCCTGATTTGAGTCTAACTGAATGGATTGCGAACCACAGGCCTCAGAACTGGAGTCGGTCTCCAGGAGTTGTTCTGTGGAGGCTCACTGCTACAAAGCCTTGTTTCTCCACTGAGCAGTCTGGTTTGGTTCAGTTCAATTCATTACACATTAGAATGGTTCTTTTTGCTTTTCCATCGCCAGAAGTTGTGGTCAGTACCAAAAGCATCATTCAAATCTGTCTTGTTTTTTTTTTTTACCGCTCTGTTGAGATGCCCAGAGCACTGATCCAATACTAGAAGGCGGAGCTAGAAACATTGAAGTTCGTTGATTGGTCCAGAGAGAATTGCCACTCTTGCTTGACCAAGGACGCGGTTGAGCGGCTATTTCCATCTGGTAAGGACCTCACATACTGTCCATTTCAGAGTACTGTTTGCATTGGAAATGCAAACCAGATCCAAGATTCAGGTAACGGTCCGCACAGGTTGTAGGAGTGCTATACCAAAAGTCTTTGGTGGATACACAGTTTAAGTGACCAGGATGGCTCTGGCTTGGGATACTCGAGGGGTGGCTTTCGTGCAGTTTTACTTGAAGACACTGAGCCAATATGTCCGACAGCCACAGCAAGTGGATGATGCAATAGCTCAACAATCCTAAGCATACCAGTAAATTATCCCAGAATTATGAAAATGGCTGGGGAAAAAAAAAAAAAAAAAAAACGGGAGCAAAGTTTTGTAATCCCCAGCTGGACTGTGAATTATTTTGTTTTCTTGCTGTCTGAGCTGGTAGGATGATCCTGGATCAGTTTGGACATGTGGTGGCATACTGCGGTGGTGGATATGTCGCAATTGTAGGTCGCATGCTTCCTGTGAACTTTGTACTATTTACAGCGTTCAGTGCAGTGTGTCATTAGCGTAGTGCCGGACCGCATGGAGTAAGAAGTGGTGCGCTCGTGTGCACATACGCATTTGTTTCGATCCGAATGAGTCCTATTACCACAAACTTACCCTTTGCAGTGCACAAATACGATGGACTCTGGAGTTAGTGGCATCCTTGACTTAAAATGCTCGGAAAATAATATAAAAATAAATGCTATCATTATAAAGAAGTCCTGTACTTTATTTCCTAAACCTTTTTTGAAAGAGTAGCTACAGGGAAAGACTCCATTCTGTTTTCCTTCCTGGTGGTTGTTGCACCAAGCAATGGACCAAGGGTGCAGATAATCTTCAAACCTCAATTCATGTGAATTTCTTTATTTATTCAATAGATGTATGATTTTGATTGGTTCCACTGGATCATTGATAAAACTTTTTTTTTTTCTTCTTGGAATTTTGAGTTCACCTTGATAATGTTGTTTTTTTTAATATATTTACAGAACTTTTTAGTCCATTTCCATTCAGGGCTGCCAATAATTCTTGCACCGTCTTCACACCCACATCTCTCTCTAACACACAAGCACCATAAAAACACACACACACACACACACACACACACACACACACACTCCCGCTGAAACACACTCGAACACATGATCCTGCGGCACATGGCTGCCAGACTGCACGGACTCACCGTTCACATGGCGACCTCAATTCTCACCCCCCTCCCGATCACCTCACCCCCACCTCTCGGTCTTGACAACTGCACCATTTTCTCCTATAATTTCGAGCTGGGCCCCTGTTTCTGGTTTTAAGAGAGGCCTTTTCAAAGGAACAGGATTACCAATACATTTGTTTCATCCTTTCGCCTTGTTCCCCCTATCTTCACTGCAAATCAAACAACAACATGAAATGCCCCGAGTTATTCTGTTTACAGCAGAATAAATCCTTAGCTGGGATTTCAGCCAAAACATTAACACCCCGGAAGGTTTTGAAATGTTGACATTTCTCGGCATAGTAATGGCCATTGGTTCAGAAATGGGAGATTAAATATTAATATTTTGAGGAAGGAATAACCATCACGCTAACTGGTTGGCAAAACCATGCGCCATGTGTCTGTATGAGAGTACGCTACGACAGTCTGCACCGAATCACCTTCAACGACATTTATATGAATCCGGAATACTGATACTTCGGCTGTATCCGTGTCAAAAATAGGGCTGTCTGTGGGAGTTTGTTTTACACCCAACATGCCGTGGAGGCTTTCTGTCAAATGAAGGGATTTATTTTTTCCACTTCTTGGAAGTGAAGTGAGAAGGGAAGAACTTAGGAATATTCTTGGAAAGTTAGGGGGAGGTCGCGGAGGAGGGCCGGGGGATCGGAATCGTCGGGGGAGGGCGAGGCTCTGGAATTTTCTTGGAAGGTTAGCGAGTCGGCCGAGTGGTTGGAGTCTCCTTTCGCGACGGGCAGTTTCAGTAGTGACTCAGCTCAGAATTCTCTGGTGAAAGTGGCCCGTTTTTTTTCCCTGCCCTTCCTCCCCATTCCCAATTTAGGATTCCCACATTAGTCCAGCACTGATATTTGCTGCCTCACGCACGCTTGATTATTCCGGTACAGTGCAGGCTCGCATGTGCGTCCACTGAACTGTGCTTGTGAGTTGCAGTTTTCCCTACTGAGAGCAGATTTCTAACAGGCAGGACATTCCTGTCTCATAACAGGAGCGATTATGGATCGCGCCCCGGAGTTGAACCAGATCTGATGCTTTGCTGTCTAATATTTTGTTACTGTGCACGTGTCAACTTGAGAAACATCAGTGGCGTCCGCCGTGAGACTCAGTTAAATAAGTTATGTGACCTGTCCCCCGTTTGCGGGGAGATTTATTGTCGCTTTGTGCTATCTGTAGATCTGGCAGCTTAAAGCTTGAAGTGACCGTTAATATTACTGTAGCTGTCACAGTCCCTGACAGAGCCCAGTCTGAGGACAGGTTATATATCATCTATTTTTTAACCCTTTATTTAGCCAGGCATCTCACCTTAAACAACAGATTATTCTTTGCAAGGACAGCCTTGAAGAAATTTATGAGAGGACAGTTGCCAGTTGGAGGACAGAATCTGGTGTAAAGCCCTGGGAGTGGTTTTGAGGGTTAAGGGCCGCAATCAAGGGCCAATGGCGGAGTTCTTCCCAACTTCATCTCTCCTGATGCAAAAACCCCAATGCTCCCTGCGAACTTGAACCAGCAACTCTGCAGGTACCAGTCAACTAGTACCACAAGGTTACCTTGTAGTTCTCAACCTTTTTTTAATAGTGACTGCGTGACTGAAAGAAGTACTGGTGAATAAATACTGAAGCAAACATAATTGTTAAAAGGGGGAAAAAAATGTTATTTATAGACAGCAGAAAGTCATCAGTTCACAAACGAATAGAACCTTTGCCCTCATCCAAATGCACAAACACAATCACATGACACACACACACACAAACACACACAGTTTATTGTTTATTTTACTTCCTCCTGGCGACCTGCCAAGGTGTTACAGTAACACGTTAAGCGGAGGCTGCATGTGAGCGCTGGGACACGTGGACTCTGGTCCTGCCCTCGAGGTGTTTGGATTTGCGGAGAGGGCTTAACGTTATTGTTGTTTGGCGCGAGGGAGGGAGGGAGAGAGGGAGGAGGTTTCAGCAATCAGACTCCGTTCCCGACAGAGATCCTCCACTTCCTGCTGGGCTCACGGCCAGCCCTGTTGTTTTTGTTGTTCTGGTTGAATGGGTCCCTGGGTCCCGCCCCCTGTTTGTGAGGTCACAGCAGCCAGGATCAGCGCGCTGACCTCGTTTCGTAACGGGGAGTGGAGGGGGATGGGGGTGGTCGGCCGGTAGGCTATAAACACGGACAGGCCAGTGCTGTGCCTGAGCGGTTTTTGTGGGAAGGAAAATGCTTTTTTGCTGCTTTGCACTGCTCGTCATCGGTCTATGATACTATGTCTCAGTTTTGCATAGAAGTGATTGATAAATTGATAACATGAATATGTTTGCTTGTTTGACCATGCTTCTTCCACACAAACTAGCAGGCAAACACCCTTTTTTTCTTTCTTTCTCAGACACATACATGCTCAAACACACAGGCACTGGCAGACACACACACACACACACACACACGCACACCTGCAGAAACGCTTTCTCATACACCCTGTCATGAACAAAAACACTGTCCAGTGGCCAATACGATGAGAAAACCAGAGAAAATCTTTCTAAACCTTTTTTTTTCGCATTGAGAAACTGATTTTTATTTGGCGCCTCTCTCGGAGACAGAGTCGCTGTTTTTGCGCCTCTGTCAGTTGCTGCGCACATTAGCGGTGGACCGCAGCTAATCTCCACGAGTAGATCATTGACTCACCGCAGGCGTGGTGCTGGGCCAGCTCACGTGTATGGCTGCGGCGCCGGGCGAATGAGGTCAGTGGACGGAACGTGAGGCTGGTGGCTCCGCCCATTTACCTGCAGTCGATGAGCTCATCCCAACAGCTCTCACCTGGGGGCTCAGAACTCTCAGTTTACCTCTCCTGCACAGGAAATCAGGTGTGCGTAGACGGGAAGTCCCATGGAAACTATTTGCAGAACACCTCTGTTCCTGGAGGAACTCAATTTGAGGAAAGACTGCTTAAATTGCTGGAAACCCATTAACTTTTATTTGTTTGCACCTTTCTTGGCAGCCAAGGATGGGCTTTCCCTTGGTAGCCTCGTTTGTCCCAAAATTTCTTCCCATCAGGGAATTCTTTTCTCGACATTTGTGGATTTTTTTTCAGCATTCTGTGGGGTTTTTTTTATCTTGCACTTTTTATTTAGAATTCAGTCCTAGTTTTTGCGCTTTTTTCTACCATTCCATGGTATTTTAGCATATCTTTGTGCATAACGCAAAAAAACGGATTAGTTTTGGTGATATCCATAAATTGATTTTTTGTTTTTAATTGGAGCAGAACTGAAATGAATTCAGAGATCTGATGGCTCTGTAAAGAGTATAATGAATTCCTCTTCGCTCTTGAGGCTTCTGGGCCTCTATAGAGGATAGTTCTGCCCCTTCTACAGTGGTCGGGTGGAAAGATCGAGGGGAATTATCCTGTCACCTAACCATGGACTGAGGAGGTTGATGATTCTTGGGCACAGTGGATAAACTAACCATATATTCGTCCAATATGGTGGTTTTGGTTGGAGCTGTGTTCAAGTTTTTGAAGCCAGTTGGACATGTCTGCAGCAATACCTTGCTTTGGTAGCCTGCTTGATCCCGTAGCTTCCCAGAGGCTGACTACTTCTGTAGATTGTTTCCGTGATTCATGTAGTCATCCATCCATGGTCTATGGATGGTCTATGGTCTATGGTCCATGGTCTTCCTCACTAGGGTTGCAACGGCGGTGGAGCCGATCCCAGCTGACTATGAGCGAAAGGCATGGACCCACCGTGGACAGCTCGCCAATCAATTGCAGGGCACGCACACCATTTACTCTCACATTCGTGGCTATGGGCAATTTAGAGTCTCCAATTAGCCTGACATACATATCTTTGGACTGCGGGAGGAAACCACAGAACTCGGAGGAAACCCATGTGAACACGGGAGGAACATGCAAACTCCACACAGAGAGGCCCCAACCCGGATTTGGACCTGCAACCAATCTCGCTGTGAGGCGGCTGTGCTACCCATTGCGCCACTGTGCTGCCCTCATGTAATCATTTTGATCACAATTTATATGTCTCCTGGCGAATGGGGACGTGATCGGTACGTTAGTTTGGTTAATGGAACAGAACTCAGAGGTACCCAAATGAACATGTAGTTAAAGAGGCACTTAGAGCTGCTGACATGGGTGGCAGGCTATATGTGTTCTTATCTGCAGGAAGTGAGTTCTTAAGGCCATCAGCGTAATTTTATCTCTTCTGGTTTCTCCTGACAACGTACTCTGCACAGGATGGACTTGAAAATAAGCTGACTATTGGCAAAAGCTTGGTGAGCAACAAAAATACTGCTAAATTGTGTGTACACCACCACAATAAGCAAGCAAATTTCATCATGCCCCGCCGCATCAGGCAATACCGAAGTCATGGCAACGCCATCTATTTATCCCGGAAACCATAGCGCCTCAGAAATTATTTTCACAAAATTGAGTCGGTCATGTTCGCACGTAAATAAGTGTATCATGCGGTCTCCTGAAGTCTTGCGTCGCTCCCATTTAAAAATTCTCGTGGCCTCGCGAAGAAACTTGCGTCAACTGTGACGGGTGTAACGTAAATAAACTGTTTTCAAAAAAGCAGCACGAAAAATATGCGCTGTGACTCCTCTCTGGCTTTGTTTGTTTGTGGCAGTCGAAGGGAAAGGCAAAGACGGACGCACGCGGCGTCTCTGCGCGCGACAGCGCTCTTGGGTTTTCATCCATTATTTCTTTCCTCCTTTGGATTGTTTTCTCTTTTTTGCTTTTATTTCGCGCTCGTGTATTGCACGAGATTTCATATCCACGTCGTTAGAATGTGAGTGTTTCCCTCGTCTGTTCCGCATCTTTGAATCAATCTCCAAGGGAAAAATAAAAATGGAAAACAGATTTCCAGTGTCCGGGCATCCACTTAAATAAAGAGGTTGAAGTTGTCAGGCCCGCACAGAAAATGTATCCTAATAGACCTGGCATTGTGAGGAATGCGCTCAGATAATTATTCTGTCAATCTTTCTGTCTTTCTGTCCTCATTTCAAAAGCGCCTTGAAGCATTTTGCTTGTTATGTATGATTACGACATGAATACTTTTTCTGAAAATCCCTAGTGAAGAGATGCTTTTAGTTCTGCTTTCCAAAGCTAGGCTCAATATCCTGGAATGTTCATACAGATGTGGCTTTGACCTTGAAATTGGCAGTTGCTCTGGCTGTGATTTCAGTTGAGCATGTGGTCCAAAATCTGCCAACAGTTCAAGGGTTTTGTTGTTTTCCAATGATGACCTCAAATAACTTGTACAGAGGACCGCATTTTCAGGGCAATCTTGCATTGGCTATCAGTTACAGTGCGCTCCATAGTTATTTAGGCTGTGATTCCATTTTTGTTCATTGTTTTCCCTGTACACCAGCAAACTGAAATGCAGCAATAAATATGATGTTAAGAGTGCATTGGGAAGGCATGGGTCTAAACTGACTACAGTAAATCAAAGGGTAAGGCTGTACTGCGCTGGAAGTGGACATAGAAGTTTCTTTGTCCTCGTCGTAATGTTTATGGGCCTTTTAGTTTGGCCTGAAAATTCCTGAAGTGTCTCAAAATAGGAAGTCTGATCCAGGATGTTTTTTTTAACCCCATTGCACTCTAGGGAGACATGGCTTTGTCTAATCTACTGTAAATTGCTTTATAAATATTACGGATAGTGAAATGGGCACAGGCCCTGAATTAAATTTAAATTGAAATTATTAGACCTGTGATTTAGTATGCCTTATTCCTTAAATGTGTCACTGCTAATATGGTCTAGAATTGAGTGAGAAATAAAACATCAACTTGGAATTTTGGAAAATATGATTCTAGGAAACTTTACATGGGTCCTCCTTCACGGGACAAATCATAGGCTTGATGGTACATAGAGTGGGCTCCAAAATTACTGTCATCCCTGACTGGCAATGCACAAACAATACAAAAAAAAAAACAATAGAGAAATGGAATTACCAACGTGTGAAATACTTAACTTTATTGATTTTTCAGTGGAAACAACCAAAATCATAACAATGATTTAATTCAAAATAAATATCAACTAAAATCGAGATTGCATTATAATTGACACCTTCCATTTAGTACTTAGCGCAACCACCTCTGGCAAGGGTAACAGCATGGAGTCTTTTCCTGTAATTTTTGACAAGGTTAAGGCACATATTTGGGGGGATTTTGGACCATTCCTCTAAGCAGATCCTTTCAAGATCCTTCACATTCTTGGGTTTGGTTTATCAACTGCCCTTTCAATTGGATTGAGGTCTGGCGACTGAGATGGTCATTGTAGAATGTTGATTTTGTTGTTGCGTAACCATTTCTGTGTGGATCTTGAGGGATGCTTTGGGTCATTGTCTTGTTGGAAAGTCCATCCACAGCCAAGTCCCTGCCTTCTGGCAGAGGCAGCCAGAGTGTCAGCAAGAATATCCTGCTTCTTGGTGGAATTCAATATTCCATTAATCTTAATCAGTGCCCCTGGACCTCTTGAATTAGAACGGCCCCAAAACTTGACTGACGTACTGTCATATTTCACCATGGATATGAGGTGCTTCTCCTTGTATGCATCTATTTCAATGCCAAACGCGTGGATGCTGTATCTGACCGAAAAGTGCAATTTTGGTCTCATCTGTCCAAAGCACCTTGTGCCAGTCATAATTTAAATGACATTTGACAAACTTCCAAGTGCTTGCATCTGTCTCTTCTGGTCAGAAAAGGCTTTCTTCTGGCAACCCTTCTGAAGAACCTGTGGTTGTGGAGGTGGCACCTGATGGTGCTTTTTGGAACCTGGTGACCCCAAGATGCCACCAAGGCCTGTAACTCCCTCACTGTGATTCTTGGGGATTTTATTGCTCCTCTCACCATCCTCCTCAGTATCCTGGGGGGCAAAATGCAGTTGCGTTCTCTAGGCCTTGAGGTTTTCAACAGTTCAGTATCTTTGGGATTTTTTAACAATTGCCCTGACATTGCTCAATGGCATATTCAGTCGTTTGTGAATCTTCTTGTAGCCATTACCAGATTTATGAAGATCTACGACCATCTGCCGCTTTTGAACTGACAGTTATTTTGTTTTCTTCATGGTGTTGGATGACAAAAGGATGTTGCATGTGTTATTTTTATATCCGAGTGAAACAGGGAGCGATGTAATGGCTCAATATAGTTCCTTAACTCTTCGATAAAACTCGTGGAATTTCATTCCTGGTTTCATTTTGGTAGATGTTATTTACAATAATCTTACGGGGTGCTGTTAATTTTGAGACCTTGATTTGGAGGAAATTGATTTTTAATTAAATAAATGAATGATTTTGGTTGGTTCCACTGGAACATTAGTATCGCACAGTATTTCTCACATGTTATTTAGAGTTTCTCGATAAATATATTTTTTAGAATTTTTCAAAGTATTGTTAGTGCACTGCCAGTCAGGGGTGCCATTAAGTTTGGAACCCACTCTATAATTGTTGAACCAAAATCTCATGGTCAGCTGTGCCACTGATGTCTGACACTTTCTTGCCCCGTAGTGGCAGACATTAAAATCAAAACCACATTAGAAAATCTTCTGAAACGCTTGGACTTCCTGTGGAAAGTCTCTCTCTCTCTCTCTCTCTCTGAAGTTTCCCCCAGTTCTGCAGCTGTCCTCTGGCGGTAGAACAAGGGGAATGTTTTCCCGAGCCGAGCGGGGGAAGGGTAGGCGAGAGGCTGCTTGAAATTTTCCTGGTTCTCCCCGCTGGCATCGGAGCCCCCAGACATTGTCTGACTGCCGGATCACCTCATGCGACCCATAACCGAGAGAAGCCTGGTGCTCTCGACCTCCATCCGATGGCACTGTGTGCTGGTTCTGGTTCTGTCTGCTGTCACCAGACATGGTTTCAAATGTGTTCTCCTAAATATTTTAACTCTTTAGACACTGGAAAAAGCAAATGACAAATAAAATATAGTGTTAAATATAAATGTTAATTTGAACAAAATTCTCCTGTGATGAGGTTGCAGTTTCGGTGGTGAATTGCGCAGAAAGAAAAAAAAACAAATAACATTGTCTTTGCAAATTATCTGCTATATTGAAGTCTGCTGTGATGTTCCTGTGCCATTTTACCCTTGTCTGGTGTAGCTGGATTTGTATCATCTGAGCGGGTCCTACATGAGCGGGTGGAGGGATGGGGTGACAGGTGGATGATAGCATGGGGCCGCAGAAAGAGAAACCAGCACCACAGATGACATCTTTAATTTTTTAATATCTGATTATTTAGTACCTGTGAATGTTAAGTCTTCATGATATAGAAGTTGACCCAAGTCTTTGAGGTTTGCAGTTTTTCAGATGTGTCAGCGTTTGTGGTGTTTGAATGTTGGGGTCGAATTTATCTGTTTGATTTCCCACACTGCCGCGCTTCAAAAAATTCTTCTGTCCCATTGTCTGCCTGCCGACCGATTGGGCAATGTCCGCAGCGTCTACTTTCAACGGCCATTTGGTCCCAGTGGTTATGTTTAATTTGCTCACTCGACATAGTTGTAAACCTCCTCCCTCCTTCCCTCCCCTTGTGGCTAATACACACGCGCTGGTGTCTGGGTGCTTGAATGGTTCGCTCCTTTTGCTCAGTTTAAAAATCAACGGTCACAAACTTGGCTGAAACATGGATCGGCCTCTTACCAAATGTGATTAGCGGAGGAAGGCACGGGCTGGATTATAACGATAGAGGGACCGGGGAGATGTCTGTCTTAAGCCGCTTTTACACTGTACGCGAAACGAATTTTTCGCACGACAGATTTCATTCAAAGTCAATGCAAAGACGCGTGTATTCGCGTCTTTGCATTGACTTTGAATGTAATCTGTCCTGCGAAAAATTCGTTCCGCGTCCGGAGTGAAAACAGCTTAACGAGTTTTATGCATCGGCTTATTTAAAAAAAAAAAATTACGGAGATCTCCCGAGCTGCCTTTTCTACTTCTTTCCTCGTAAGCGCCGTATATGGTCAGAATTCCGCATAAACGGTGCTGTGTTTCTAAGAAATGAGGGCGGGGTTATTGTGCGCTGTGTTTGTGCGTTCATTTTACAGGCCCCTCCCGCGTGCTCCGCTTCTCTCCCCTGGCGGAGCTGCAGATCTGTTGCTGCAGTGCCGAGGTTCACCCAAGGTTTCCAGCGGACGAAACATGTTTGCCGAAGGGGGGAGAGTCTGGGGCGGGAACAGGCAAAAGTGGGGAGGGGCTGACCTACATTGACGCTCTGAACTATCGGGATGCCAATTCTGTTTGCAAACAACGTGTTCTGGTGGACTCCAAACAGAGCCGTTGATGCTGGGCGGCTCTGAGTTCCAACTGGCCGCCGCTACAGTTGCGTAAGGTTTCTGTATGCTTTTTGGCCGTTTTACCCGACACATGAGAAATTCGAGGCTAACTTCACATCTTGTTATCTGTGTAAGATCACAAAATAAAAGCCGCGAATAAATCCCTTCTGTTAAGCTGTCAGCTCTGTGGGCTCGTAGGTAGGCGGAAGGCACCTGTTGTAATGATCAGATGGTTAACTAAGCTATGCTTCTGGAAAGTGATACATGACTGTTGGCTCTAAGCACAAGCTCGACATAAATTGAAGAGATTTATCTCTCTCTCTCGCTCTCTCTCATGTGAAGCCCTCCCTCCCTGTTGAGGAATGCACAGCTCTTACTACTTTGGTCTGCTAAGTAAATAAAGGCTGGTTGTAAAGATTTGGGGAGGGAGGGAGTGAAGCGCCTGATTTGTCTTCAGAACCTCCCTTCCGTCCCGTTCTCCCTCTTGCTTGACTCCAAAGTAGTGCCCCCCTCGTCCCCCGACCACAGGAAGACTGACCTATTTTCTGAGCCGTAATGTCAAACAAAAACACAGAAGAAAAACTGCAGTGAGAGAGCAGTCCCTTCAGTATACATACCATTTCCCGCAGGTGGGCTGTCTGTCAAATAGTTTTATTTTTCCCCCCCTCTCCCCCTTTTTGTGAAAGACAACATGTGTTTTGTAACTGCATTCCACGGCAAGGCTGCTGAAATGCCAGCACCAGCAGTGACATAAGCTACGTTGCTATTGATTCAGAAAACTCAAGACCCTAAATGAATTGAAGCTTGTTGGATTTATATATATGATAACTACCAGTCTGAAATGAATTACAGTGATTTAATTCACCGAAAAATTAATTGAGACAAAGCGAGGTCCACAAGTATTTTGACGGTACAATCTTAAGGAGTATTAAGCCTATTTAATTAATAATAGACGTAACTTGTGGATTGCCCTCTTGGGTGATAGCGATTGGAAGTGAATTGTGTTGGAATGCAGCACTTTAAAATAGCCACAATCCAAATGCTTATGCACCTCACAGTATATGTGCACTGGCTGCATCTAGTCCAGTTGGGTGTATAGTTCCCCTATTATACCACTGGAAGCACAGCCAATTAGCCATTACTGGTCATTTCAAAGTCTCTCTCTTCTTGACATTATGTGGGGAAATGACCGCCTGGAGGTAAGAAGGGCTAATCAGCTTCAGCCAACCAAATAATAAGTTCTTCATTATGCTGGGTGGTCACTCCCTTTTGTGATGTCGCAAAGGGCAAATGTGGAAATGGCTTGTAAGGCTTAATTGGCGGTACACCTTGTGACATTATAGGGGACCTTTCTCATTTGCGTTGATTCACTTGCATCTTGTTTTGCCATTCCATTTTGCTAATTTCAAGTATATTAATACATTACTTTCTATCAGCACTTTTTTTTCTTCAGAGATGACGTTAAAATCACCTGTGATTCCATTTCGATTGCAGAAACGCCCCACACCAATTATTTATGAGTATATATATATATATTTTTTTTTTAATCACCTTTGCTTCTCACCGGCCTTCTAATTGCTTGTGAAGTGTGCACGCTCCCCACACAAGGAGCCCGCATACACATCTGATTGGCCTATTCATTTATAACAGAAATACACAACCCGCTGTACTCCTGTGCTCATTTATAACCGAAATAAATAACTCGCGCGACTCTTCCTGATTTAATTAACCGCGCAATCATTCATCACTTTGCCGCAACCGCTGCCACTGTAATCATTCACAAAATCATTAAGAGACGCGATTAAAATGCCGGGGTTTCTTATGCAAGTTATTTGCGGTAAAAATCCTCCCCCGCAGTGAGTGAGAGGAATGACTGCTTACATGCGCGAGAGTGACAGAAAATATCAACGCCGGGAAAATAATTAGCGCGTTGAAAGCCGTGTTGGTAACCGCGTTACAGCATATTTGCTTCAATGTAACATGTCCTGAATCGCGGCCGCGCGGGAAGCAAAATGCGGTTTGACTGGATGTTTTTGGTGTAACAGGAAGGAAGTTTTCATCCAAAGCAGGGGAAGAGATTGGCTTATGAGGTTGCTATAGGGAGCTTTGTTTTGTGTGGGTAAAAGCGCTGCTCTCCTGGTCGCCCCACATTCTTCAAAGTCCCCCTACCCACCCTTTGCTCTACCCATCCTCTCTCCCGTCTTGCTCCTTTCAATCTCTCTCTCTCTCGCTCACCCCCCCCCTTCTCTCTGCATATCTTTGTTCAACATTCCTTCGCCCTCAAATCTGCCGTGACCTACTTTTTAGGGTGAGGAAAAAATAAATAAATAAACACGATGGTTACGTAACTTCATGCAGATGGATACACCAAACCCTCAGGCTACCAATGATGTAGCTGTCGCTAAGGTACTGATCCCTCCTGAGGCAGAAGGCTAGGGTGAGAGACTCTGAGGTCTCTACCTGTAGTACAGGGACAGGACAGGCTTGCGGGGGATGCTTTGTGGGGTAACTCTTCATGGGTTGGGGAGAGAGAGATGGAGAGATAGAAGGAGAAGAAAGGAGTGTGTGAGGTTGAGATTGAGTGAGTGAGGGGTGGAGAGAGAGGGAGAGAGAGAGAGCCTCCCGGGCTTCTCCTAACAATCGTCCTCTGTTTCCCTGGTTTCAGTGCAAGTCTGGGAGAGGAAGTTTAATTACAGTGACCTTTAACAGGAAGAGAGATCAGGGAGCCGGGGGTGGGGGGGGTGAAAGAGGGACAAAGAAGAAGAGGAAATGACCATAGACGTTATTGCAAGTGTGTTTGTAAACCCCGCAGTGCTGTGTGTTTATTTGTCACCTTGGCCTGTTAATCTGGGAGTGCTGGAGCTCGACTCTCGAACTAACTGCAAAAAATGTCTGTCTCATAGAGTGGTGTTGTCTGCTAATGAGAGTAAAGACCTTATTTTCCCTCATTTTCTCAAGTAAATCATCTGCACTCGCATAACATTACTGTTAGCCTGAAAATTGTAAAGCTAACTCAATGAGTCCTACTACATGTTACGTAAATGGCGCTCTGCGCTAGCATTTGCCGCAAGAAACACTGAGGCATTTCTATGTAAGCAGCTCTGCGGTGAACTTGGCCTACGGAAAGTGCTGGAAGCCTATTCCTGGAGTTTGGGGAGGGAGGTTCGATGGCTGTAGGGGTGTCAGGTGTCTGTATATTATCGCCTGCTGCCGCAGCCACCGAGCATATTTAAAGTCCTCGGCCAGGTGTCGCGAGCGTGAATGAGCTTCTAAAACTGGACTGGACTCCTGGTGCTTTTCCCTGGGGGGGGGGGACCGAACCTGCTGACCTTCCAAAAAAAAAAAAATCTACCTGTACCCCCCCGCCCCATTCCATTTCAAAATTCTAAAGGTGTTTGCAGGGAAAGCCCGTGAGTGTCACAGTTCGTTTACAAGGGGGAATCCCTACCGTATACAAAAAGTCACTTTTCAGTGAATGACCAGGCAGTCCTCTCCTGTGCGATGGTGGTGTTTGGTGTGATGTGGGTGGGGGGGCAATTGGCCTTTCTGGGGTCTCTTGCAGAAAAGAAAAAGAATTTGTGAGTCATTTCTTCATTAATTTTGTTTGTGACTATTTGTTTTTGGTTTTAATTTGCTTGCTTTTTTTTTTAAATCTGCGGCCAGAAATCAATGACAGGATGTTGGCACCGAGTCGGCCACTGCTGTTTGAATTGCGAGTCTGTTCCTCTCTGATGCGGTGTTTATCTCGGAGTACCCCCTCCCGTCCCCGCTTCTGTCGGTTGCATAATCGTGACTCGGGGAATAACAAGTAATGTTTATTTGTGTAGTGCCATCTAGAGAGGAGGAGGGAGGGGTATTTATCGGAGCTGGTGAAAATGTAGGTCACATCAATGCGGAGGCAGTCTGCACTGCGCTCGAGGTTAGGAATAACATGGAGAGGTGGATGATGGGAATTCTGTATTAAGATATAGTGGGAATTCCTAAAGCTGTTCAAAGACATGTCTTTCTGCTGCTTTGCCAAGCCGAGCCGTGACGATCCCTTCCTCCACAATCCAGCAGAAATGCCGTATTCGGAAATCTCCTGTTTTGACTCGCAACTGTCACAGCTATTCGTATGGGTTACGCAACACGGAATGCTATTTATTCCCCCATTTCTCGTCCGACGTGTTGTGTGTTGTTTGGAGAGTGGGTCTCGCCAGATCGATTTGGCTGGGTTAACTTCGCAGCATTCTCAGCCGAGCGAGAGGCGGGATTGGCTCGCACTCGTACTCCGGCTGGCCCTGATTGGGCGCTCCTTTGCACGCTGGCTGAAATGAGGGAAACCGAGGTGGAACAATCCGGAAGCGGCAGTGCTTGTGTCTGGCGAATCAGAGCTTGCGATACGACAGAGAGAACAGGCTGTCCCTGTTCTACCAGACCATAGTCGGGGGCTTGTCAAGGGGTTAGGGATACAGGTAACCCAAGACCCTTATTTTCTAGAGCTTTCCAAAGGGAACCTGGCACTTAAATGGATTCCTTCGCTGCCCCCTCCCCCCCACTCTCCCTCCCTCTGTTTGGTGAAAACCCCCCACTCCACCCCGATCCTGACCTACTTTTTCTCCCCGCTAGCCTGTTTACGCGGGATTGCAGTCACATCATGCCAATCACAATGAAAAGTGCGTCACCTAACAAGGAGGCCGGAGGAGATGAGAAAATGGAGACAAAGCAGAAGTGAGTTTAGAGGCAGTACGGCGGTTGACGGATGATGTCACCTTTCTGTTGCTCGATGTGCGTCATGAAGGAGCTGGCTGAGGGGAGGAGGATTAATTAGGGGTTGCTCTATCTTCTGGGGGGGAGGGGGGGTGTTTTGGGGATATGGCCTTTAGCAGAATAAACGAGGCATACAGAGGTGAATTCATTAATTTAGCGGAGGACCGAACTGAGGGTGTTTTCTTTGAGACAATTACTGAGATAGCCTGATAGTTTCAACTGAAACCCCTAAATAGCTCTCCAGTTTAGACCATGTTCTAATGTTGGAGGGTCTTGGGTTTAAGTTTAATCCAGCTTGGGTTTTACCCACCAGGACCCAGTTTCACATAGCGGGATTACTGACTTAGCTGGATGACTCTATTGACTAAAATCCGGAACCTTCCCGATGGATCGTGGACTGAAATCAGATGAGCTGCTTGCAGTTGGGTGCAGTCATTGAGGTAATCCTGATTCCTGGAACCAGGCTGTGGTTTTTTCAAAACGTTCTTTTTGACCCCGTTGCACAATTTGATTGTTATGCCTGTGCCACACACAGTGGGCGAGAGGCATTCCGTTTCCTGGTTGTCTACCTGGTCAAGTCCAGCACATCGTCCATCACAAATACCTTGTTCGCACTGTATCTCCTGAAGGGGAAGATGAATTTCCACCAAATCAGACATGGTAACCCCCCACAGAGGGTTGCTGCACTGATTTGGTTTTGGAGGTCATTGGGTCAAAGATCAAGGTCGCATAAGGTCAGTTGTATTTCGGGGCCGAAGATCAACTTTTAGGACATTTGAAGCTATGGCAGGTGGAGCCTTATTGATCAACGCTTTGAGTTGAGTTTTACCTTGTTATTATTTACATTATTATAGAGTTAAATGCATTCACTTTGAATCCCAGATCATTTCAAAATTCTCACCCCACCATTCTTGCAGCATTTCGTTTCTCAAATGACACTCTTCGATGGTTTCAAGAACTACCAGATTTCCACCATCACTTTCTTTGGGAGTCGGGTGAGAAGTCTGGCCCGTTTGTGGCACTAAATAAGTTAATTACTCAAAGACAGAAAATCAGTTTTGCATATAGATTTGAGGGCCTGGTTTGACGAGTTTTGCTTTATGCGACGTGACATTGGAGTTCAGCCAATGACTGTCCAGAATACCGACTGTGGCCCTTACATCTGATTGGCTGAAACAGTGGTGTTCTGGCTCCCTGCAAATGTGCTGTAGTCTTGTTCCAACAGTGGGTCTGATTTAGATTTTTAAATCCCTCACTTTTCCAAACCTTTTTAGCCCTGGAGAAGGCCTGAGTCTGAAGAGTTTAAAGTGATTTGTTTTGGCCATGTCAAATTCAGGCTTGTTTTTAAAATGGAGGTGATACAGAAGTTAAGTCCTTATGGTTGATGTTAAAATCCCTGATTTACAAACAGTTCATCTCCCATCTTCCCAGTAAAAATGAGTTGGTGAGCACTGATCTAACAGTCTGGTTAAACCTCAGGTAGATGAATGATTGCTTAATATGGTTTTATTTGTTTTGGTGGGCATGAAGTATTGCTAGCCTGACTAAATGGACCTTAACGGATTTTATAAATCTGCGAACATGAAATCCTGCGGTGTTGTGTTTGGAAGCAAAACATTACGGCAGGAAACTGCCTCCCCCGCCATTCCTCCAGTCTAATCTTAAAAACCTGTGCTGTACGACCGCCAGATTTCTCTCAGCGTTTGAGCCAAAATGGCGCTCCGCTACACGGTTTTGCAGATGGAGTGTGTCCAAACCTGCGTCTCTTGTGAAAAACATGTTGTCATTTTCTATCATATCAAGGCAGATGAGACCATGAAACTAACTGTGAAATGACATACGGAGAGGTGTTAGGCTCTTTATAATGCAGTATGTAGTGCTGTTATTCTGTCCATCCGGAGTACCAAGGTCACCGAGCATCTGTTATGAGAGAAGTTGGCAAAGAGGACCTTATCCATTCTTGGTCTCCATGCCAACTTCTGGAATGAGTTACTTTATCAGCCCAAACATTTAGGCCACCAGAAATTTTAGACCAGGATGATGGCTACAGTATCTGCAGGCTTTAGTGGCATCCATTTGACCAGCAGCCAATGAATTCTTTCTAAAAAGGGTTTGCATATTCTTTAGCCAATTAGTGACTGTAATTAATTACTTGCATGGAAACATATCGAAAAACCAGCAGACCCTGCAGCCATCCAGGTCTGGAGTTTGATAACCTTGAGTTCGACACACTTCCTGATGGAGCCTATGAATGACTACTAAAGGCTAATCTTTCGTTCCTATCTGAGCTGTTTTATGGCAATCTTAAAGTCGCTTTCACACTGGACGCGAAACAAATTTTTTTGTACGACAGATTACATTCAAAGTTAATGCAAAGACGCGTCCGGTGTGAAAGCAGCTTAACTGTGACGGAAATGGTGGCTGCATGTACGACCAATGAGCTCATTTACTCAGAGTTACTGGTGGAGTCCAGAGCCTAAATTCACAGTAGCCTTTCTGGACTGTAATTGTCCACCCCTGCTCAATGGCCACTGTGAGTCGACTCGCTGATAGCAGGCAAATTTATTCATGTGTATTTGCATAATGGCTATGCGTGACTGCTGACAGCTTCGCAAGACGTGTAGGCCTGGAGCAGGATCTTCGCTTCATAAACCCATTTGTAGTTTTACCATGAAAATGCAGCCCAGTTTTATCAGGTATGAATAATGCGGAGTTATGAGTCAAATATCTGCAGTTTGTTTTACAATTAACGCTGAATGGCTGAGCGCGCACTGTTTTTGTGTGTGCAAATAGGGTGGAAGCTTGAGTTCACTGATGGAGGGAGCTTAGGTGGAAGTCAGGCATCAGAATGTGAAGAGAGGAGGTTGTTGTATATTATCGTAGCTCCTCGGACGAAGTCGGGGCTACCATGGATTTGGCCTTGTCACGCATCCGCCGCCGCCGTAGAGATCTCCTTGTGGACGCTCTACAGGCCACAAAGTTAAAGCTATTTCTTTTATATTTGGTGTGTACATGGGCAGTGGTCAGGACACGGCGCCTGTCAATTTTGGTTACCATGGTAACGTAATTCACTAAATAATAGAGAATTTTGTGTCAAAAATAAGCCAAAATGAACAGGAGATAACCGGAGCTCTCCTGCTGAACCCTTCAGCTTGTCTCGTACAGCTGTAAAATTGGTCATTCGAGGAACTATGCCTTTTGACGAGCAGCAGCCTTTTGTGTTGTAGTGATATATTGTGGGTCAAAAACTTTCACAAAATGAGGGAAAAAAAGGAACATGTGGGCGATCGAGGGCTACACCCCTTGGTTGCGGGCGACCGACCTGTCTGGTTTTCATTTTGTTTGTTTTTTTTTTATATTCATGTCATTTATTCATGAAGTATTTTGTCTTCCTGTACACAATCATGCAGTAAATTTTCATGTACTATTTTCAGACACTCTTAACAGTTAATTGAACATAAATGACTTCAGGTAAGGAAGGACATTTTTTGTCTTGCCGTGTTTGGCTGAACCATTAATTCTTGTGTACTGCACTGATTAAAAAAAAAAAAAAAAAAACTGTTCATTGCAAAACTAGCAGGAAAATTTGGAAATTATTGTTGATACAAAGCTGAAGGAGCCTAGAATGAAGGCAAAGTGTGGGTGTATATGAGGGGTTGCCCTGTCAGCACGTTTATACAACGCTGTGGCAATGTTATGATGTGTCAGACCTTGTGCCAACTTTGACATACTTCCCTCTTCAGAGTAAACGAGACACAAATTCTCCTATTTTGGCAGTACAGCTCCATCACAGCATCAGTTCCTCTTTTTAAAGAATTGTCTGTGCGTCACAGTAAATAAACTGAAAGCAGCCCAATAACATGATTCATTAACTGGTCATTAACACTAGAATGTCTTGTGTATAATGAGTCTGGCTCTTTGTAGCTACCTGCACATTTATTAACTTTTAAATGCCATTTAATTTGTCTGAAAAAAATAAGTGCAGTACTTTGAGCAAAAACACCTTAGTCATGCCATTCAGTAAAATAAGAGCACACAAGCGCACACATCTGGAATAATTTTTGAGAACTTCAACATTTTATTTATTTTTTCTTGCCATTTTTTAATGCACCCATCTTCCAAGACAAACAATGGTGGCTTTATGTACATCATCATCCATTTAAAAAAGGGACTGAGTTTCGGGGAGGGGCTGCATTTGAGCACGAATGCAAGCAGCTCCGACACGTCAGACAAAGTCAGACTTTAACCCTGTAATTCAAAGATCATCCAATCTGGGCCTCCAATCGAAATCCGGCCCAGGTTTGCTTTCCACCGGGGTAATTAATTATTTAACAGCTGGCACTACTGATTGGCCAGACTGTCTTCAAACCTGACTCTTGAGTGAAGAGAGGCTGGAAAACTAGAACTTCTACACGCTCAAGGACTGTGATTTGATGATCCCAGCTAAAAGGAGTTTCAATTTTTTTCGGGAACTCATCAGCCAAAAGAAAAAAAAAATGCACATCACGGCTCGGTACGCAATGGATAACGGGGCGGACTTTCGAGGATACATCACGATCGAGGAGATGGACGCACGGCAAAAAAAAACAGCAACAAGTTTACCTTTAAAAAAATAATAATACCAAAACGGGGGGTGGGGGTGGTGGTGTTGTGGGGGCACAATTAAAATTAGTACAAAATGAGGGGAGGGAAACAACTCACAAGAGAAACGAAAACTTTACATTTATACACAAGCACTGCTACGAACTGTAGGCACAACAGAGATGGAGAACACATCACACCCACTGTATAAACCGTACTGTGTTAGCATTATCGTAGCTTAGCATTATCATCACAGTGGTCGTTACTGAAAGACTCGGGTTGAGGGGGTAGGGAGCAATGCATTCCACAGAAAGAGGGAGGAAAAGTAAATAAAAATTTTTCTTCTTGAAAACTGGGACAGTCCTGCATATTTATAGTCTCATCCAACCCCAGCTACTGTCCTGTCTGATTGTTGCCCCTTGTCAATTCCACATTTCGTCCTCAGTAATGGTTTTGAGTTTTTCACTAAGTCATAAATTTTTGCTTTATCTACTGTCCTCAGCGGTGAATGTGTGAGACCGAATGGAAACTCTGCTTAAGATTGAAGCGGGCCAAGAAAATGAGACGATAAGGGAAAGAGTTTCAAATGTTGCGCGACCTACCGATCGAGTACGTTCTGCTAGCGCTTTAAGAATGTCGAAAAGTAATGCCTTACAGTGTTTTTACATACTGCTATCTAAGCCCCATTACAGAACCGAAAGGGCCGTTTGGAGTGGAGCTACCGATGAATGGACATCATTAGAGGGCAAATAACCGCACAATAACAATCACTAGCAACGCAAATCTCTCGTGGTTTGACTGTCTGCTTTCAGACGTTTGGGGAGCTGACAAAAGGCAACAACCTGCAGTTCATACTGGTGAAAAACACAAAATAACGATAAAGAGAAAACAAATGATAATTTAAGTGCCAACAGCAGACGATAAAGGACTGTACAGTAATTTGGACATTAACAGGGCCTGAATCTATTTTTAATCCACTCTTCTCCTTAACAGTTTAGGCTTTTTCTCAACCTGTTGTTTTTTTAATTTTTTTTCTGTGTAATTTTTTTTCCTTTTCATCATAAAATATATATTTATATATATATGTATATTTATATGTCACAGCAATATACAAACCAAGTGCTTGAAAAATAGAGGGAATGGGAGGATTGATGTGAATGGAGATGGGGAGGTCAGGGAGAGATTTATGGAACTCCATGTAGAGAGTTGCCTCTTTGGTCAAGTGGAAACTTCCCAGAATGCCTTGTGCACAGTGTGAGCGCAAGACACCCTCTGAAAGAGTGTCAAAAGGGCCTTGCACCCCATTGCTAACTGACACTTTTGAAAAGGGTTCATAATTCACAGGAGTTCAGTAACAGACTGTTGTAATGTAAAGTCGCCAGCGGTAGTGTTCTGTTTACATGTCATGTCTCCCAAATTCTCTTTAAACAGAAAAGGGTGAGGAATAATATGGTGGACAGGAGAATGTCATTCGCCTACTCGCTGAGGCAACTCGACGGCAATCCGGAGGGTAACTCTTGGAGGAGGCGGGAAAGGAAAAAAAACATTACAATCTGTACAATGTACAAGTCAGTGCGCCCGCCAGTCCAAAGGATTTCACACTGAATCCCTGTAACCAGGATCTGGAGTTTCAGAGAGGAACTGAAGGTCGAGGGCAGAGGTAGGAGTTATTGGGGTCACAGGTTATCTGCGGAGGTGCAAGAGAAGGGGGTAGTCAGACTGGCCTACTGGGCTGAATGCCCCCTCCCACCCCCTGTCCCCAATATACCGAGTCCCAGTTGCTCCATCTCGGTCTCGCTCAGTCTCTCCTCTTATTCCGACTGTTTCGCCCCCCCGCCATCTCCCTCTTCCGGCCATCTTCGGCCAGCTTGCAGAACCCCACGGGGTTCCGTCCCTCCCCCATGTCCTTATAGGCGCCCCCGCTGGTGAGAGCCAGGTAAGGGTGCTGGGGAAGAGCCGGGCCACCGAAGAGATGGTGGTAACGGTCGAGGGTCCGTCGTATTGGGTGACAGTGTTCCCCCCACAGCTGAGGGCGCGGTGTTTCAGCCGCAGTTTGTGGGGCAGGGCAGTGCCCCTGACCTCCGACGGGGCCTCCTTGCTTTGTCCCGGGATTGCGGAGCCAGTCGACGTGGTATGGGTCGGCGGTTCGGGGAGACGGGGTCGGTAGTTGCCTGTCTCCGAGCAGGAGGAAGAGGAGGACGGGGAGGACTCGTCGTCGGTTGATGCGTCCTTATCCGAGCTGCGGGGGTCTCCGTCGCTGGAGGAGGTGTCCTTGCCCGAGGTCGAGTGGTCCTGGTAGTAGCCATCGTCCGGACCCCTCGGACCCCCCTCGTAGGTAAGCACCGGCGGCTCCTCATCGCGGGGGCTGAGGTAGGACCGGTGGGCATGGTAAGGATGGGCCATGCCCTCTTCGTAGCTGTGTGGGATGAGGTCTGGCGCCATACCGCAATGCCCACCACTTCTGCTGTCCGTCTTCTGGTCGTCGTGACAACGGGCCATGGTATAGGTTCCTCCCTCGTCCATGGGAACTCCAGGACTGGCGTTCTCGTAGGGCGGAGAGTCCAGAGTCTTCCTCTCCAGTTGCTTGGTCACCTCTGCCAAGGTCTCCAAGCTTCCTGCCCCCTCTCTGGTCAGGTGTCCAATCGACATGATAGGGTGGGCAGGGGAGGGTGGAGTCTGTCGCTCCGTATGGTCGTGAGGGGCGGAGCCACTGCTGCTGGAGCGGTAGAGGATGACGCTTCGCTGGGGGGCAGCGGCTGAAGGAGCGGGGCTTGCGGGGACGTCTTCCCGTTGCCGGTATTCCGGCTTCACCTCCTGGGCGGGGTAGTGTGGGAGGTTGCAGTTTGGGGGTGCAGCGCCTAATCCGAGGGGGACCCCAAACATCGCCTGTGTGGTCATGTCACTCGGGCATCTTCCAAACTCTGCCTCAGTGTCCACGCCGTCTGTCATTTCGCGTTTGATATCATAGCTCAACGGCTCGGGACTGTCGCGAGACGAGCCGTCTGACATGTCAGAGATCGAGTCTCGGGGCGAGTACTTCGCCAGAGGGGTACGCCCCTCCCCCTGACCGGACTGCTCAGCCTCCGACGAATCAGAGTTCATCAGCGCCTGAGAGCTGCTGGAGTATCCGCTGGAGAAGTAGTGATTGGACGAGCCCCCGTTGCCGGCCCCGCCCCCGTTGCCGGCGGTGACCCCGATCTGTTGGCTCTTCTCCATGTAGGAGGCGGTGCTTATGAGGCCGAACCGGAGCTTCAGCTGCAGCAGCTCGGTCTTGAGCCGCACGTTCTCGTCGTTGAGCGCCATCACGCGGTTCTCCAGCACCATGTCGTTCAGGCGCCGCTTCTCCCGGGAGCGCTTGGCCGCCTCGTTGTTCTTGCGCCGTTTCTCCCAGTAGGAGGCGTCCTTCTTCTCGTCTGAGATGAACTCGCGCTTTCGCCGACAGCTCATGTTGGGCTTGGGTTTGGGCGGTCGCTTGGCCTGAGCAGTGGCGCCTTCTTCTTGAACCAGAGGTGGACCCTCGCTGGAGTCGGAGAGGGTCACGGACGTCTGGCGGATTCTTCTGTTAGCGTTGGAACCGGGCGTCGCTGTTGGGGCTTGCGCGCTCAGGCTTTCCATTGTTGTCTAGACCGTGCCAGTTTGAATTGTGGGTCCTTGGAAAGCATTGGAAAGAAAATTAATTGAACAAAATAAAAAAGTGGGTTGGGTGGAAAAGGTCTACTAAAGGTCAGGGAGGAGAACTGCAGTTGTGTTGCTTCTCTGTTGTTTTGAGTGTCTATCAAGGTGGTAGGTCTGTCAGAAAAATATGTGGAGGTGCTTCCACTCCTAAAAATGTGAAACACCTAAATTTTCCTGCCGCCTTCAATTTTGTAAAAAGTCGCTCAAGTGTCCAAGTAGGTTAAAAATACCAGGAGGAGACAAGACTCCACAGAAAGCTCCTGCATTTATCTTGCAGGTTCTTGAAACCCGTCACTCTGTGGAAAGCAGTGAAGAAGAAACTCAGCTCTCAGTCCCTCCGTTGGTCGGTCCACACGAAGGTCCGCTTTCCCCTGTCTTTCTCACGGCAGAAAAAGTAGGTCAGAGGAATTCCTCAGGTCCCGTGAATGTGGAGCAGTGCTGGAGGGAGACCTCTGGCTTGGATTTTCTTTTTCGATCACGTTTGTTTTTCCTTTTGTGTCTCTCCAAGTGACTTCGGGCTGCCCAGGATGTGGTGTGAGCCGCTAGCAGCCCTGAGCAGGATGTAGGTCACTCGGTCGCCCTCGTCTCGCTCGCTCTCCTGATGAGACACGGCCTCTCAGCAGCTGCTCACAACACAAAAGGCTGTGGGGAACCAAAGAAGAAGAGAATCAATTAATCTGTCAGCTCTGTCATCACTTAGCCTCAGTATTCACTGCCTTGGCTATTTGCACAACAATTCAAAATCCACCATTTAATGGTATTTTTTTTTGTATTTTTAAGGGTATTTTTACGACGAGGGAGTATATTTTAGATGTATGTTGGCTGACAGGAGGATAAGTTGTCTGGCTTTGACGGTTACTCCTAGCAACCATCAAAAGGTCTGTAACCCCCAGCGACCACTGTCTGACCTCTTGCCCTGAGATCGATTGGTTCTGTCTGCGACCTATGACCTCTGACTGTTATTGTCTGGGAGTGATGTAATGACTGTGAGATTGTCTTGAGCTCACTGCTAGCAGTAGGTGGTATTCCCTTCTGTTTGTTGACGTTTCTTTTTTTTTTTTTTTTAAAACAAAAAAAACTTAGTGAGTACAGTGTATTTGGTCACCGGCTTCACTCCAAGTTGTGCTTGTTGATTCTCAGTTATTCTTACAAATGGCAAAGGCACGCTCAAGATAGCACGGCCTTTGCTATTCTGGGAATGAGTGTCTTCGTCGAATACAGGCCCCCAAAGTCCTGGCAGAATGTCTGGAGAATGTGTGTTTGGGCGTGTGTCATTCCCCGTTCTCTCTCTCTCACACACACACACACACACACACCACACACGTGCAAATACACATATTCTCCTGACATACTGTTCAGACTCAGGGGGGGCTAACTGAGCAGCATAAACAGCCACACCGTTCACGCGCCATAAATGATTTGTAACACCCATTCGAAAGCGCCATAGCATTGCGAAAGAAGGGTAAACAACCGCAACATTGCGCAATCTCGATCTTAACCAGCAGGCCCGGGAAGCCTTCAGGGTTGTGTTTTCGAAATATTCGCACCGCACTTTATTCCACCCCCCCATCACAGTCCCAGCTGTCAAAGCTGAGGAGGCCGAGGGTTATGCATGACACAGGTGCATCATGGGAAGGATTGGGTGTGGGATCTGGGACATGCCATGCTCTTTCGGAATGTGGGTCAGCGTTCGGAATTTCAAAACTGCCCCTCGACAGCCGCCCGAGTTGTTAAGCCTTGCGAGAAGAAACCAGTCTCAGAGAGAGGCTTAAGACGTAAAGGCTATTTATACATACACGGTATCATCTCCCATACTATCCCCTCCAAAGCCTAATTTTTTGGATTGCCCTCTCCAGCCATCCTTAAAACTACACTTAAATGTGATGATGAAATGATTCTGATGTACCCACAAATGCAGCAGGTTGATATTTGCCTTGAATCGATGCAGAAAAAATGAAACAATGTGCTGTGTTCACAGATGGATTGGAAATATGCCCCTGGCCTTTCAGTTTTTTGTTCACGGTCTAATCAATTTGAAAGGTTATTAACTTGTTTTGACTGTGTTATTCGCAGCGAGGAACACGTAATGAAAATATTTACACGGTCCTAAGGAGTCGCTGAAGACTGGAACAGGGGGGCAGTGGGGCTTCATGTTTTCCAGGAAAATGTTTTTGAACGGGATGCTCAGAACTGGTTTTGGTTTCCCTCTAATCCGTTAGAGAACTGGCAGTTCCTGTGTGCGGGCGGCATGCGGACCGCCTGACGTCGAAGGGTAATATAATAACGCGCCGCATTTGGTTTTGTAATCGAATCTCTTTTTCCCCAGAGAAATTGAACCTTGATGTTGCTCGACGGCGCACGTCGTTAGCTCTAGAGAGGGTTGTTGTTGTGCCTCCTAGTCCGCTCCGCTCCTGTCCTTACCCCCACCTCACAACCCCCCCTCCACACACACACACACACGTCCTCTCTAAACATCTAAGAACACCAGCCCTCCTTCATCTTGTTCTGTGCTGTGCAGTACATGTTGTCATCTCTGTTTCGGAACATTCCGCAGCTTCTCTGAAAGTTGTTTACCTATTCAATTACCGGCCCTCAGAGACTGACAATGGAAAAAAAAATGTCAACCACACGTAAATGTTTGTATCAGCAGTGATATTGCGCAGCAATACAATAACGGTGACAATTTGACATGATGTTTCCGTGTGCTCAAATCAGAACGTAGGATGAATTAAAACTTTAGTAGATGTAAATGCCTTGCACATACAGTATCTGAATTTCAACAAAGAGCTCACGGGATTATTGCAGTGAGAGATGGGACTTGTGAAACTGTGCAATCTGCAAAGGTTTATCCTCCGAGACGCAATCCACATTCCAGTCCTCTTGGTTGCATAACCAAACATAGCGAGTTATCTGTTCTGCCGTGAAGTGGAGCAGGGGAAATTACAAAGGAGCTTGTCCGTCCGACTGTCCGTCATTCCATCCGTCTGTCCGGATAAGCTAGTACAAGTTTCTTAGAAATTACTTTACCTAGACGAATTCAATTTTGTGTGTGTGTGTGTGTGTCACTGGTCATGACCTTAATTGGGTTTCGTAAACAGTATTGCATGGTGAAGGGGGAAGTTGGCAAGAATGTCTTCTTGTTGTATTTGTACATAATATTCAAGTCCAAAGCAGTCCAGCATTTTCTAAAATATTTTATTTCTATAATAATGATAAATTTGTGGAAGAAGAGGATGACAGCAATAGGGAATGAAACGGTGGACAGCGAGAGCCACTCCAGGTCCACATGAATGAGAGTGGGACGGAGAGAGAGACAGAGGCTCAGAGAGAGGCCTTCTAGCAGCGTGTCCCACTGACCTACAAACCAGAGCATCACCGTAAATCACCGCCTGCACACCACAGCATGAGAAATGGGTCAGTCAAAAGAGGCAGAGTGAATTACTGCTCGATCTAAAAATGGGGACATCGAGGGAATGAGGGACAACTGAATTTCGGAGGATCTTGGTCATTTAGGCATAAGACTTCTCTTTGTGAGAGAATATATTTTTAAAGCAAACATTACAGCAACCGTAACTGCGGCATCATTTACCTTTCCCCAATGCATAGAGAACAAGGAGTTACTGTTACATTTCATAATCGTATGTAACGATCCTTCAACAATCCCGACCATAGCAACCCCATTATTAAAGCCTGACCAATATCCAATGGCTTCATTGAGTAAATATGATGAAAATGAACAACTTACGCCACGAAGTGCGTCACAGGCACATATGTCCCTGTGGCGGAGACCTGGCACGTATTTACGCTTCAGCGCATATCCGCGTTTTACCACGTCGGGTATAGCCTACGTCCCCTTGAGACGCGAAAGTTTGTCTCCTAGGTGATACTTCAAAAGTTTTCTGGATGGATCATTCAGGTATGCTCTGTGCAGATAGAATATGCACCCATAACTGTTACAGTTCTGAACACATATGCCATTTGCTTACTCCAACTCATCTTGTTTTCTCGCAGTCTCAATCTCAATCATTCAGATCTCAAAGAAAATGAAACGCATAACCTCCAATCTTCAGGAGGCCACAAAACTCTGAAAATACTGAAATAGGAACATTTTTGCTCTTGTGTGTCTATTAAAGAATATCACAGACCAATGTCTCGCCCTTTTTCCTTTGTCCCAAATTAACCTCCTCATTATCAGCCCGCCATAGCTGGGAACCTTCAACCTCTCTGGTAGGTGGAGCATTTAGAATTCATTAAGGAGCTGGGAAAAGTCATGAAAATGTCTGTATGGGTTAGATGAGGGTGAGGAGTTACAAAAAATATATTTTCCAAAGAGGAATCCAAAGAATGTGGCAACACTGACAGCACTTCAGGTTCTGTGGTTCCGACTGAGAAGCAGATGCAGCCAAAATGCTCTTGTTAGATAGATTCAGTTTTGCTGTAGTGTTACAAGGCTCTGTTGCTTCCGTCAAAACTGGACTAAGGGGGAAAAACCCAAAACAGTAAAGCAGATGTGCAGCGATAAAAGCCAGCTGTGCTCCCATTATCCTCGATTTGGGGCTCATCTCAGGCCGCCATGTAGAAATGTGGAGTCTGGCCTACTTCTGGGGAGGACGGGGCCTTCCCTTGAATGTATGAAGATCTGCAACGCACCCCCGCCATCAAATTTCTTCGGCACCGTTAAATCTTCCCCAGGGAGAACATTAAAAGCCATCTCAAGCAGCTGAGCCACGCACCAAACCAGCATCCCCTCCTTTCCTTGTTACTTGGTTTGGGGCGGACACCGCCTGCCCAACCTGGTCACATGTACCGCAGTTATAACTGCAGTGGCTACAATCACTGCCTCCACCCGACCTCTTACGCACTCCTTGCCACAACATGGAAAAAAATACCTCCTACTGTTCGTAAAACCACTGGAAATTATGAGGAGGCTCTAAAAGACGGGAAACTTTTTAGGTCAAAGCCAATTCCCCGCCAACTCTCAGGAGCTGCGATTCTATCATCTACGTGGCTGACTGGCACGTGGAGACAGTTTGCGCGTTATCTCCGGTCTTCTGCTCCGGTCTGCTACTTCCTTCTTGTGAGATTTAGAGTGTGTGCGTGTTTTAAATTGAATAAAGAACGGACCTAAAACGCCGACCAACCAAACTTATGTAATTTATTTGGCGTCACAGCGCGGATTTTAAAAGGCGAAGTAAAACACTATCACCGTCAACGGCTCAGCGCGCTGCATCGCGCGCGCCCTCCGCACCCTTCCCTAGTAATATGACCTACATTACAAAACTGCCATTGCAAACTGGGGCGGGTGCCAGAGAACAGTCAGCTCTCCACCGCCAGGTGCTCAACAGACTTTGGGTTTGGGTTTCTGCGCGTTGCATCATATCATCTTAATGCGCGTCATTTATTATTTCATTTATTACGTAACCCACAAACATTAGATGTTTAATCAAGTGATCCTCGACCTGTTTTCGTTATATCAAGTATTCAGAACACACTGCGCATAATTTCACGGTGGATTATGCACTGTCCTCGAGTTCTATTCGGCATTCATGCAATCCGTTTACAACAAAACATTCCGAGTTAAGGGAGTCCTTTACAAAGGCGCTAGAAAAGCATGTGAGGCCGTGCTGATATGAATAGAAGGGGGATCCAGTACGAGCTAGTCTGTCCTCGAGAAATCAATGCGCTCAGTCCAGATACCTGGGGATCGAAAGGTTGGGGGTCTGCGCGCACTCGTCATGCCAAATGTTGCGGATGCTGAGCACAGGAAACACGAGGATCGAGAGCACAAGGCCTTATGAGACACAGAGCTCCTCTTAAAGAGGACTGTGTAAGTGCACTTGCTTTTATTTGAAGATAAGCCTATCGTTTTATACCAAGTTGGGCCACAATTTTCAAGGAGTGAACGGAACGAGAATGACCCCATGTCGTTTCAGTCCTCGATGGTTTCACTACTGAGCGACATGCAGATTAAAACACGACTGTACCTAATGTTTTAAATCGATAGGCCACTGATCAAACGTGGGTTGCGATGTCTGCAAAATTATGCCCACGGCGTAAGCGTCTGCAATACCACTCGACGGCACAGTTGTATTATGCAATTTTCGATTCATAATACATAGCACTATGGTTCCTAAATTACTGCACCCGGGAAGCATGAGAGACATTACTAAACGCGTCTGTTGTCGAACAAAGACGGATGCCGCAAGGCTGTAACTCCAAACCATGGGCAGAATTACCAGAATAATGACTATATTTTACGCATGTGTATTTTACTTAATTTTCGCTCTAAATCATAACCATAGTAAGAATGAGTCCACAACGGCTATATTTTACCTTCCACGGTGCAGTCTGATGATTTTAATACTAAATATTTATCTTAATTGGGGTTTAATAGCACATACTGAATCATTTGGATGTGAATATTGACGAATAATCAGATTTGACCCGTGGAAATATGGCTATGTCATTACATTGCAAGATAAAAAGTGGCATTTCTTAAATTTTCTCGTAAAATCATGAAATAAAACAATCATTTAGGCTGTATGGAGAGGTACAGCTGGTCGATAAATAGCCAAGCTTTCACGCCTTAAAACGTCCGGCTATCTGAGGCTAAAGGCACGGGCTCCACTCCAGAATAGATTCTATATGAGCTAATCATAGAAAGCTTGTGCAACAATTCTGTCCACATATTATCGTAGTCGAGTTGCTAATCTTCTGCACTCCCTCATTTAAAGACACAACGAGCCGCAATCAAGAGCCGATAATGTTTCACTGCCATGACCGCACTCTCCCTTCGCGCCAGTCAACAAAGCCTGTGCAACCAGGCATCTGCTATTCTCGGAGAACAAGAGCGCGTTCCCACTCCGCAATCCGCCCCTGTTGCGCCCGGGAAGGGGTTAACGAGGTTGAGTTGGCTATATAACCACCCGCGTTAACCTCTGCGGAGCACCGCTACACGTGACAGCCAGAAGTGTGCTCCCAATACTGACATGGAATTTTTCCAGTAACCCGCGTGGACTGGTAACCCGATTAAAAAACGCGTCAACCTGAGTGAAAATACCTGCCCGTTTGCCTCATACTCTGGCACGTACATTTGTGGTCGAACGACCGGTATTCCAAGTATCCAGTACTTGGCTGACTCGAGCACTATTTCGCTAATCAACTGCATAGTGAACAATAGGTAGGCAACTCTACATCCCAGTAATAACCTGAAAATTCCGCCCATTCACAAAGCCTATAATCAGAACGCACTAAGAAACCCGTAGATGATCATTCTACTGTAGAAAAAAATCTTATATTGTTACGATTCATGTCATTACCATTGGCTTTATATGTCACCCCACCATATCCAAAAAATCGTAATTCCACGTCTAGTCCAATGTTTCTAACCCATACAGACATTTCTCAGGGAATTCCATATTTCACGTTCAAGCACTGGTCTCATTTAACTTATCGGCACCCACTGAATTCAGCACTGAAACGTGAAGGGGAAAACGCCTCGATTTGACATTGAGAAAACATGTGCCGTAGTCTGGATATGACAGCATTTGGCACCACCCTACCCGCACCACAGCGGCAATCATGCACTGTATTTATAGGGCACTGTAAATATTGTTATAATCGGAATTTGAGCCTAAAAATGTGATATTTAACTTGTACTTTATTTCAGATTAACTGGAAAAATATACATTGCCAGAACGTGCATGTCGTATGCTTGTACATGTATAAGAACATGATCCCTATAGTGTAAATACTGAAGCACGCCCTTATTTAGTGAATGATAGTATTTGAAAGAAATGTTCAAATGCTCAACAAACAACCCTCAAAATTAAGCAATTTTTTTCACGGAGTCGTGGAGTAGGTACTACAGCAGGGTACACAACGGAACTCACCTTGGTGTCGAGACGTTAGAAGTCCACTCTTTGCAACGCTTCTGTTCCACTGTGCTTTTCCTTCCGTAGCCAATATTATGCCTTCCCAGTTTGCGTTAAAATGTACTGCGCGGTCGTCGTGCAGCACTCGCTCGGTTGCTTGCGACTCAGTGTGTCTATGGATTCCTTGTCTTATGTTTTACTTTGAATCCACATGCTGTGTTGTTAACTTGCTCCAGTTTCCCCCCTCTCTCTCCCTCTCGCTCTCAGTCTCAAAATGTATGTTAGTAGGTCAGTAGTTGCATAACAGGACGCTTTGGCTGCCTAGTCACGTTTGTTTCTCTCGCTCTCTCTCGCGCGCTCCACCACCCCGCCTTCCCCTTTCCTGGTTCGCCCGTATCCAGTTGAATCGCGCTACGGGGAAGGTTAGGGAGGGACTCGGCACTTCGCCAGGATGTAGGGCAGGGGTACTCATAATGAGGTTACTAAACCGGGAATGTGACGAGGAGCCAGCGCAGAAAGAGGCCGGCAGAATATAAAACCAAGGAGCCGTTTTTAGAAACAAGCCCTAAACAGAAGATGTATAAAAGAGGTTTTATGGCGCAGCTTCTGTCTTGAGAGAAATGTTATGCTTTGGTCAGTCCGTGCGCGTCATTTACCGAGGTGGGGGGACAGGACAGCAGAAAGGATGTCCGCGAGAAATAAATTTTGTTTAATTGATTTTGCGTTTATCACTGCGCATTACTTCATTAGATTGGGCCCAAGAATATGCTGGTTATATTTAATAACGAAAAAGCAGCTATCCGAGTGCTTGGCTAAGAATAGATATCATATAATTCACTGGGTTTAATTCCAAAATGCTATAGACCTATAATTCAAATTGACGCACTGCATACATGTGCTCGCGAAATTATTCTGCAAGATACATTAGATTTTGTGAGTTGTTAAGGCCTAGAGTAGGCTCTGATACAGTGCGGGTGCCATACATGAACATGATCTCTTGTAAATGCTTGGTCGATACGTCAACCATAGCCCACCATACAAATATTATTTTGATTACGTCACTTGTTAAGATCCATAATGCATCTGGATCTACTGGTTAAGCACAAGGAAGCCTCAAATGTGAAAGCCAGCTGCTACTGTATTTTAAATTGGCTAATTTTATTCTAAGCTGCATGGCTACCTGTAATTTTATTAAAATGACAATGTATGTTTAATTTGTTTTACGATAAGGGATTGACAGCAATTGATCAAAATGATGAGGTTTCACTGTTGGAAGAAGAATATGCCATAGAAGCTGTTGGATCCAAAGTCCTTGAAATTTAAATTACTAATTTAGTTTAATTCACTGACTCCACCCATTTGAGGTAATTTCGCAATGTTTGTTTGATTTGAGATACACGTCAGATTTGTTTCTGTTTGGGATTTTGTAATATCGCGATATGGTACTGCACACTGGGAGATTTCATGGAGGGATTTACGGATCATATCAAACTGCTTTGCATCAGTGCGTCCTCATTTGTAGGCGAGAGTAAGTTTATTGCGAATGAGCTTGTGTGTGTTGGCAAGTGTAAGTTGATTGTGTGGGTATGTGTGTGTGTGTGTGTGTGTGTGTGTGTACAGGGAAATGCGAGTTTTTTGTGTAGATGTGTGTGCCCGTGTGTGTGTGTGTGTGTGTGTGTGTGTGTGTGTGGGGTGAGTGTGAATTGTTTGCGGGGGTGTGTGAGAGAGAGTGTGTAGGCAATTGAAAATTGTGTGTTTGGGCATGTGTGTGTGCTGACAGGTGTTAGTTGTTTGTGTAGATGTTTGTGTGTGTGTGTATGTGTGGATGAGGCCAAATTGTTTGCGTGAGTGTGTGAGAGTGTGTGTGTAGGCGAGAGTAAGTTGACTGTGTAGGTGTATTCAAATATGACTGTACAGGGTGGAGCTGGTTTGTGGCCCTGTGTTTTGCCAGTCACATACACTCATACTGGTCTTCTTCCAGTACCCCCTAATCTCCTTCATGTTAAGTGTGTGTGTGTGTGTGTGTGTGTGTGTGTGTGTGTGTGTGTGTGTGTTGAATTACAACAGTTAAAAAAATTGGCAATTATTTCCGCTGGTGTGAGGTCAGCATATCATTGCCAAGTGCTGCTGATTAATAAGCGGTGACTTCATCCCATTTCCATTAAAAGCAAATTTCCATAAAAGGCACAAAGAGCAGATGTGGGGCATATTTTAAATGGAATAATAATAATAATAATAATATCAGTTCTCAATTCAGCATTTCTATAGAATGCAGACCAAAGTCCAGAGCTGGCATGTTGAGGAATAGTTTTGAAATGGCATTTAAAGGTGAGTCACCAGTGGGGTCAAAATGGCCGTCATGTTTCCCATTGGTCCCCCGCAGTCTCCTGTCTTTGTGTGGAGGAGACGGGTCCAAAATTGTGTTTGACGGACCATCGTCGGCCCCCACAAAATTTCTTCCCTTCCCTCAATCCCTCTCCTTTGTTCCTAGTTCAGTGAGGCAAAAAAAAAGCAGACTGCAGACGTTGGCCGTGAACTTGAAGCCCTCTTTCCCCTCCCCCACAGCCCGTACTCCTCAACCCCTCCAAACCTCTTCCCTCCCAGCTTGGTCTGCGAGAGTTCCCATGGCAACTGTCGCACTGCCTGCCTGGCAACAGGCTTGTTCTCCCACAAAAAGAGGGGGGGTACGGTTGTAAAAGATTCTGTGAATCAGAGTACCCCCTCCCCAAATATCACGCAAGCCTTACGTATTCCGCGGCAAACACCGCCTTCTGTGGATGCGAGCACGTGAGGAAATGTGGTGTCCTTAAGAGCGCAGTTCGAGAGAGAACCGTGATTCTGACCGTATTCTGCTTCAAACCCCACATCTTTCATTATGAAAATATTACTTTTCGAGAGATTATCTCCGTTGACAGCAGAGCGTTAGTATGGCGTCGTACAAAGCGAGCACCTGGCATTGTCTAGTCAATTGCGGACTAAACCCGTTCAGGTATTTACCTCTTGGAACAAGGCAACTCATTCACTTCAATCGTATACCCTGAATTAATGTATAAATGATATCAGTTAACGCGAGTTTAAATGCGCAGAAATTGGTAAAAGAGTCCATTGTTGAGATGCAGCCCCTTGCACGCGAAGAAGAAACCCGCCCATGCCCATATCTTGGACACATCGTGTTAATGAAAGCCTAATTATTAGGATTGGCTTCCCTCTGCTGGCTAAAACCAGCAACAACGTGGAAACCCAAATCTAATTTCGCGTACTAGTACCGAATGCACAAAGGATTCGGCTCAAGTCTGATCGTATTATCTCAAACTCGTTCTCTTTAGGTTTTTCATTTTTATACTGCGTTCTTCCAAATTATTGCGTTGCATTTAATGAGCTTTAAAATTGCAGACTGAAAGATATCCGTATTTATATTCTCCGGTCTGCCTGTTGGCACTGATTTCAGTCGCATTCTGAATACACGCTAGTAAGTCAGAGAAAACAGGAGCAATTTTGCGCTTTCCCGCCAAACTATTCATTTTTAGTGATACACCGACTGAATGGTGAATTGCGGATATTTCCAGACGCTTGTTCCCACATTACGTTGCATTGCACTGCCCTTTATCTGCGTTTTGTGTGCCCCCCTCTTTCACAACTCTCTTCATTTTCCTTCACTCTTTCAAAGTCTTCCTTTTGTCTCCCTCGATCCACCTCAGACTCTTTCTTTTTCTTCCACACTCCTGTTTCTGTCTGTAACTCTCCCTCCCTCGCGCTCTCCTCACGCACCCTCCCATACACCGCGTGAGGATTAATCATGTTGAATGGTTCTGCAGGAGACTCGCGGCAGGCCTTAAATGTTAGCCGACAGGGGAAAATCAATAGCGCTCCCTGTCTCGCTTTTACCCGGCTGTGGCTTAAAATAGCCTGCGTACTGCAGATGCTGCATTTCCAAGTGATTCACTGGGGATGGGCGAGTGGCGCGGCGGCGGGGGGGGATGCTCAATGGCCCATTGACTGCTAGATGGTGCTTTTAAATCCCTCCACCAGCCAAAACCACGAGACCGAGCAGAGGTTTCACAATAGGAGTTTCGCAACAGACAGCCATTCCGTCACAGTAAAAATGGGTACATGCATCTTAATGTAATTGGGATGTTTTTTAGAACAGGGAACTGTTCCCTCCCATTTTGAACTGACATCACCCTTTCTAAGCAATCTTAACTGCACAGCGGTTGGCTATTGAAGTCCTTGGCAGGTAACTTGTATTGCAAGACGTTTTGTTAAGATGTATTACCTTTTGTTCAGGAAAACTGCACTCTAACCGGGCAGCATACAGATTAGCAGAATTTGGTTCTCTGTCTTTTATACCGTTTCAGAGTGGTCACTGTGTCAAAGTAAAATGGACACTTCTTTAATTTAAGTGTTGTTTTTATTGCTTTAATTCCAGAAAAATAGAATTCATTTTGTGACATAATATACATAGGCTTGCACAACCTTGTATGTAAACTGCTTAGAGTGCTACGAATGAAGCATCTATCCCAAAACCAGCGGAAATGCTAAAGGCATGGTTACAGGACTTTTGTCCCTGGACTTTTCGTCCCTGGACTTTTCATCCCGATGAACTTTTCCTCCTATAAGAGGCAAAACATTTTGGGGGACGCAGTGTTCACGCTAGGTTTTTAGGATGGAGGGTCAAAATCAGTTTTCACAGAAAATTGGAGGGTCCTCCTTTATGAATTCCCGTAACAGTTTTTCATATCAGTGGACAAAAAGTACATGGGGACGAAGAGTCTGGGGACAAAGAATCAATGGCCACAAAAAGTTTGGGGACAAAAATTCTATGGGGATGAAAAAGTCCAGGGACGGAAAAGTTTGGGTACGAAAAATTTGAGGATGAAAAGTCCGGGGACGTAGAGTCCTAGAGCCCTAAAGGCGCATTTATAGAGTTTGTCTGAATCACAGAAATAAAAAATAAAAAAATTGCATTGTGCAAAAAGAAATCCTTCTGTTATGGGAAGCATTCTTGTCTGGTTTCATAACCATTTGGGCCAGTTTTGCAGTTGCACATTAAGTTTAATCCTGAATTTAATTGAGTCTCCCGTGTAATATATCCGCTCAAACTGAATAAACCCGGGCCCATATTCACTAAACATCTTAAGGCTAAAAGTAGCTCCTAACTTGCTGATTTAGGGGAAACTCTTAAAAATAATGGGCGTGTCAGTCCTAATTTTAGGATTCCTAAATTTCTCCTCTAAGAGTATTTCACAAAGCATCTTAGCACTAAAACTAGCTCCTACCTATATGAAAAGTTAAAGGTAGTCAAGACGACTCCTAAGTCACTAAGACCTAATCAGAAAGAATCCCAGCACGGCTGCTGCTGGCAATCTACATAGTAATTGCGTCAACATCTTTGATGCATTTAATGATTCTGATGATAATAATACTAATACTAATGATACCATGTTTATTTCCTGACACATTTCATCCCATGCTTCTTTTTTTTTTTTTTTTTTTTGCATTTTGATGTTATTTTTATTCCAAATTTTCCTTCAATAATGTCCTTCCTTTCATACACAAGTTGTGCAAGAAGGAAGAGCTGTTCTTGTGTCCAGTTTGGTTTTCTCTTTCGTTTTGAGAGCACAGCTTCACATGTCTTATCAGCCGTGGTGACTGCAGAATCTATATAATAATTGAAAGAATGATATACATATCTTCAAATTGTTTTACAAGATACAGACATATAAGCAGCTGCACATGTGCTTGACTAGTCTTCATATTATTCTTTGTTTCGTGTTTAGTCAGTGAAGGATACATTTTTTATTTCAAAATGTTTGTTTGAATATGGCCAGAGCAACATAATACCTCTTTTGACAGAATGTTTATGATGAAATCACTCACAAAGACCCATTCCCTATCAACCAATCACTGCAGGGATTGTAAGTCAACTTGTTCCTGAAACATGACATCATCCATAGCAACCGGGCCAACCTTGCCTCTTTCTCTTAGCTTAAGAGTTTTTCAAGTTCCTGTGTAAAAATTGGTCTCAGCAGCTTTGTGAATAGCTTTTAAGAGGAAACTCTTAGCTAGGAAGTTTTAGCGTCATTTAAGAGAACTCTTCATGGTAAGATGAAATGTTTTGTGAATACGGGCCCTGATCTTTGTCTGTGAAATTGGCAGATAATTTTTATTCAGTAGGATCAGTAGGTTTTAAGGGGCTGCTCACTTTTCATCAAAACGTCCAGTATTATTGCTTTTTGTTTGTTTATTTGTAAGTTTTTATATGGTCGGTCTTTCCAGCGATCCAGATGGTATTTTTAAAGCAGTGTTGTTCACAAGTTTTTGTCTGCAGAGCTGAGAACGGTTTGTGTAAAGCACTGAAAATGATTCAATTATCCAATATGGCAGCTGAGTCAGGTGACCCCTTGGCAGATGTAGAGCATAGTCATGATTCTAAAAGGATGGGCTGCATTCAATCTGGTTGTGTGCTGGCACGGCCAAAAAATATGTATTGCACTGAAATGTAGGCGGCTTTAATAAAAAAATGTATTCAGCTTATTTATTCCTCCTTTACTAAAAACACTGGCATTCTAGCAAAGTCGTTCTCATTCAGGAAAACCATGCACAGTACAAAGAGCTTGACTGCTTGCTGTTGCAGAGACTGCCATGTTTTGCTTGGTATGGTTACATTTTTATTTTGATGGTTAGTCTTTTAGTTCTTGGATTCAATGTTTTGGAAAATGTGTGAGTCAGCAAGATAACAGTATTGTTTTGAGTACTTCATTGACAAGTGTGATCAAAAATCAGACTTGATTCTGCCATGCGTGCAGTCTTTGTGCCATCTTGCGTTCTCCGATGCCACTAAGAAGATCATTGCTGGCTTCATGACTGATGATTCTCAGTTCATTTGAGGGCAGTTAAATTCTGCTGCAATTAAGTCTTTGCTTTCTACATTCCATTCAGGCGCAAGTAATAAGGATATGCAAACAAAAAAAAAAACTTAATTTCTTGGCAATTATGCCAGCACTGTGGATGTAAGTTACGGTCAGTTCCAGGTTTTTTTTCTATTAAACTCCAACAGATAGCATCTGAAGTGGCACTGCACAAAGCCTTAATCAATTTTTGTGTGTTGTCACTGAGACAGGCACTAGTTCTATAGCACGTCCTGAAATTTCTTCTGAGATGCACGCACAGTGATGGGTTATGCTGAAAACTGTGCTTTCTGAATGGCACCCACCATTTACTTATAGCCAATACTAGCCAACATTGGCCTTGTGGAATCTGGCTTTTGGGGCTGTTAGGGGAATTCTTGGACAAATACACTTCCCCTATAGAGTTGCCTGCACCATTACTTTTGCCATCACACTTCTGCCATAACCACACCCCTCAGTTGGTTCAGGATGGTTAATGTTAGGGTTTGAGTGATCTCTTGAGTCTTTATCAATGGCTGTGGTTGCAACCAGTGAAATCGCCTGTGAGCACTGTAATGGCGTGGTTATCGTTTAACTGGTTTGGGAAAAACAAAGACACAAGTTACCTCAGAATCCCCCTCAGGCTGGTGAAAAATTACAAAAGCCACTTATACTGTCTCACTCCTCGTGATTGGCTCCAGCCACTTTCTCAACTGGAATACCCTTACTGGACGGGATTGAATTGGTTGCAGTTGCCCTTAGGGACTCCGGAAGCCGATAACCAAGCCTGCTGTAATAACATGGCTGCCATTTTGAATCACGGTGTCACTTCACCTGTTACTTATACAGCCCTTTGTCGGCCAGTGGGAGAAAGGTTAGGCTAGCGATGCAGTAAACTCCTGTAGTGAACAGCTGATCTTTCATCCACCCTTTACCTGGGAGTCAGGTGTAAGGACAGTCCGGCCAATCAGCATTGTAATTGTTTCATTGATTATCCTGGAGGAAAGGAAACCAGAGCTGGATTTTTGATTTCAGGTCCAGATTCAAGAATCCCTGTTCTATGTGCTTGATTATCAGCTTGGGGACATGCTGAAGTCAGTGTATGTTGTACTGTCCAGTCCCCTATGGATGTTCTGTGTATTACAATGCAGACTGTCATCTTTATCATAATTTCATCAGCTTTATCGATGAGAAGCAAATGTCTGTGGCTGTTTTTATTTTCGTGATGTTCTGATGTTTTAGTATTAATTGGGTCAATGACAAATAAGCCTTTTATAAATATATTTTTTTTAAATAAATCTTTAAAAATGTACAGAATACATTTATTTGAAGTTGGAAGAGTGTGTTTAAATAAGGCTTAATGGTTGCACAATATTTATAGGGTTTTAGTACAGTTTTAGACTGTATTTGCAATTTCACCAGCCAAAAAAATGTCAGGTGGCGCAACCAAAAGTAAAAAAAAAAAACACACTTCCTTTTTTTTTTCTAAGTGTATACCTGAGAGTGTCTACTCTGCCTAAAACATTACTATTCTGTAGTTGAGCTGGGTATTAAAAGTAACTTATGGATTCTTTATTGTATGGGCTGGTATTTTGGTTTTCCAAACAATTTAAGAACAATTATACTGCTTTATTTGAAAAGTTTTCAATATAAAATTATGCCCCCATATTAATATTATATTAATTCATATTTTAAATTTCATATTTAATACATTTCACATAGTGTTAACTTGCTCGGATGGTTGCGCCACCTGACATTTTGAGGGTTTTAGATGGCAAAATATAAAATGTATATCATTTTTATGATAAACTGGAAATATGTTCAAATTAAACAGGTTTTATAGAATAAAATGATGCTTATTATGAATCATTTAAAATGATTTTAAACCAAAGTCGTGCGCTCGGACACACAAATCTGCATGTCACGTCATTGACCCAATTGCATTTTCAAACTGGGATTTTATCCGTGGAGCACTGATTAGGTGCGTGACTGTGCGTGCCTCTTTGTGTCTTTGCGCGTGCCGTGCATGCGTGCGCGCGTACAAAAAAAAAAAAAAAAAAAAAAAAAAACTTTGTCCCCTCTCTCAAGATAAATGCGTGATTTATTTCATTCCATAGCCTTCCGGTCTTTAATGGTTTTTATTTATTTTTTTTTTTTGCGTATGTTGACTGCGTAGGAAGCCTTCATGTCCCATGTTTTGTTTTTAAAGCGCTGGGTCAGTCAGAGAGCGCACTGACACTCTCATGGGGTGCGTTCAAAGTGACACCGGTGCACATCGTTTTGTGACGGTTTCTGGGTTGAACGACCTGTTTCCTCCAACCGGTGCGCAACGGTGCACAACGGCGTTCGAGGTATGTTTTCTCCTGTTTGGTGGGTGTGCCAGGGGTGTTATCCAATCAGCTGCAACATGTATATAAACCGCGCCATCTTAAAAACGCAGTGGCACAATGAATCCAACGAGGGTAGTATATAAATGCATCTCTTGGAGCTTGGTATTCACCACGGTTGATGACATCAAACGACATGTTTGTGGTAAGAAGAAGTTTAAAAAGTTTAAAAGTCAAACACGAATTTGAACCTATTTCATCAGGCTCCGAGAATTCTTCCAAGAGAACGCACAGTATGGCCCTCTCGGCTGCCATAGTTGCAACGCTTGCGTGACACAACGGGGCAGTCAGCGCACTACTGTTGCCGTTTAAATATACGTTTTGCTACGTGTTGCCGACTTTGAACGCACCCCAGATTCCTCGCACGAACTCCTCTGGCGGTCTCCGTCGCATTGAAAACACGGGCAGTCGCGGCGTTTCGAGACTATTCATAGATTTCAGTCACGTGACGTTTTTGTTGTGAGCGCCATCTTGAGTACCTACCAGGGACCGAGGCACAGCTACGACCATAGACTTTATGGGCTACGATGAAGGATGTCTCAGTCTTTATTTCTCCGTAACAACAGACTAACTCTACATTATCCCGCTTATTACACGGCTTATGAGTGAAATTATTAATTTCAGACGTAATGTTGATCAAAATACGACTTTTAACGATTTATAAATTGCATCATTTCGCGAATCTGCAAGTCCTTTCACTTCTCCGCTGTTTTGCTCACCCTCCTCGGTTGTGTGTTGGCCTGTGACTAAAAACCGGGTACCCGGGTCCTGCCCGAAAGGTTCAGGTCCCGGGAAGAAAATTGCAATACCCGTTTCCCGAAAATCAGTACATTGATGGTGCACACGATAAAATGATGGGTAATCATTAATGGCATCACCCAGACATTCGCTTATGTAGGCTGCGTTATTCCTGTAGCTCACGACTGTCGTGCGCCACCGATAAGCTTATCAACTTACTTGAATGGGAAACAGATGGAGAATCAATCAGTGTCAATTTGGAGATTTTAATCAAGAATGTATTAATCCCTACCTCCTTGGTCTAGTCAGCTCGCCGCTAGCTGCCTTCGATCTCATCGGCGTCATGGTTTTTTTTTTTGTTTTTTTTTTTCAATAGTTATGATGATGAATTTTGATGATATTGATACAAAATACATGATATTTTTATTGTCGTTGTGATTGATAGTCCCGGTTGATAGTAATAGTGATGATGAATACGGCGATTCGGTATTCGGTAACGATTGAAGTTGATGGAATAATTATCAAATGATGATGATAATGAGGAAATGGGAAATTCAGGGGTGCAGATATGATTTTGAGTTTTGACGATGGGATTGTTATGATGGAATAATGAAATACTTACTATTAATGATAATAATGACATCAGTCGGACATCCGTACACTTTGATATAGTAAGTTAATTTGGAAAATACATTTGGAAAGTAAAATATCGTATTCGTAAAATACCTGATCAGTCCATCCAACGTTCGTGAGTTGACAATGAAATAACACCTCGAACGAGCTTTTCGTAGTAAGTTATCTTACTGTTTCTCGGTCTTTCTTTCTTTAGTGTACGTAAACCAGTGGCGTAGCCAGAACTTAAAATTGGGTGAGCACTAAACATCTCTTTAAAACATTTATTCTTTCTGACTCGATCGCAGTCAATTTTTTCTAATTAACTGTACATTCAATCCGAAAACACTCCACACTATCAGGTGTTGCTTATTCACCTCGTTCAGGCAAAAGACAATCATTCATTTGGATGCGCAATTTTGTGCTTTTCATATCAGTGGCGTAGCCACACCTGAAAATTGAGCGGCCACACAACATCGGTTTATTACAATTATTATACCTAACTTGTTCTCAGCCATTTTCCTTTGTTAAAGCAATTTCCATTTACGTGAATAATCAACTGGCAAAAAAAAGACACGGCTTCTTTCGTGGTGCGATCTAAGGGCAACCAATCAATAGAAATAATTCAGTTCAGCAAAATAAGTTACTCATAAGTTGTGCTTAGTTTTAATAATACTTTTTGAGAGGTAAACTGTTCCGGAACTTCCGCGCTACCTTTTCGGCTCATCAGGCGATCTAACCTGTGCCTCATGATCGATTGAATTATTCAAACTGAACCAAAGACAGAGATTTGAAATGCACAAAATTGCGCATCCAAATGAATGATTGTCGTTTTGCCTGAACGAGGTGAACAAGCAACACCTGATATTGCGGAGTGTTATCGTATTGAAGGCATAGTTAATCAGAAAAAAAATGATTGCGATCGAGGCAGAACTAATTGTTTTAAAGAGATATTTATTGCCCACGCAATTTTAAGTTCTGGCTGCGCTACTGACGTAAACGTGTTTGAAACTTTGAGGTAAAGAATTAACATGGACATGCATGCCTCGTAGACGAGAGCTGTGACACCGAGTCCGAGGCTCTGATCGCAGTTTTGGTTTCCAGCCACAACGTGGAAGGAGCCTTCACTCTCCCTGTAACAAGTTATAAGTCATTTGTCTAACATCACAATTAGTCCGAAGCTGTTTAATGAAGGTAAAAATGAAACATAAGGTAAATATCCTGCATAGTTCTTCTCCTCTGTCTCCTCCGATCAGAGCAGCGTCCCTAGCAACGGCCTGTTTCACTTAGCAACAGTCTGTTATACAGAAATAAAAGACCGTAAAATGTAGAATCAGTGTAATTCATTCATCAAAATGCAGCATTAAAAAGAGCCGTATCATAAAAAATGTTAATCCACTCTTTTTGTGAGACTTCTTATCACAGCCCACGGGGCGACAGATAGACAGCCTGTTGTAAGTCAGTACCCAAAATGGCGGCGCCTAGAGTTTGAGAGCGGTCACGTGCGTCTATGACGTCAGCTGACATGTATGAATAGTGACTCCGGCCGGCCTCTCTCCGCACGTTGCTATTACTGGTTTCGCTAGGCTATCGCATCACTCGGTCTCTGCGGCAACTGCAGCTGGTTGCTAAGAGCAAAAAAAGTGGGTATTTAGGGAAAATGGAAAACTTCACTGGGGGATTGCTGTTCAGAGACTGTATGTAAATCGGAGTCATATGCAACCATCTATTGTTCTTGATAGTCCAGAGATTCTGATAATATTGCTGGGTGAGAAAGTTATCTCCAACCCAGTGGGCTCTCTGATCTCAGAACTCATACCCACAAAGGTCATATCTCCAATTTTAAAATGCAGCAGAATTTCAAAAGCAGTTTAAACGATGAGCTCCTACCTGTTTCTTTCTTAGAAACATAGGCCTATTGAACATTTACATTCAGTGCACCTCCTTAGCTCAAATTCTGGTCACAGTCATATATAGAAAATACAGCTCTTTGTACACACCCCACCCCAAGATTTCAGGGCACTGTGATGTTTGGGACTACATTATGCTCCAAAGGACTCCATAAATCCTTTCTATGTCTTTTCTTTTTTCCCCATTGCAGTCTCACTCTCTCGCCACTTTTCCTCTTTAATTTAATGAATTACTTCCCGTGTGTGATGCGAGTACCTCAGACTGTCTCCTCTCCCCCACCCTGTTATCCGGTCACATGCCTTCACCAGTTTGTCCGTCTGTCTGTCTGCCTCTGTGCGTTTCTGAGAGCACGATTGCAGTGTCTGTATGACTCATTTGTGACTCATCGGTGACTCATCCTCTTCGCTCGGTGCCATGTGGGACTGTGACCCGGCAACAGCTTCGTGACATCATAGCAGTCTCTGCAGTTCCGCAAGCCTGTACAGAGGGAGATGGGGCACTCTGTCTGTCTTCTTTCTTTCACTGGTAGAATGGTTGTGAGGAGGCACCAAGATGTTTAGCAGGGGTGTATGTGTGTGCGTGTGTGTGCATGACATTAACATGCACAGACATGAACCTAATGGGGTATATGCAAGGGCACGACCCCAACAGTCTTTAAAGAAATGTAATGCAATCCCTAGCAAATTTTTCATAGATAAATATCAGAAGAGAATCCTGAAAATGCATAAATTCCACCATGGACCCTCAAGCACGACGAGCAGTGGAATCTCCCCCCATACACTGTTAAAACCACAAACATGCTTATTTTGGAACAAACTTTTATACCCGGAGTAAACTCATGCAAACATGTGGCATGAACTCCACACACAAATTAGCAGGTAGTGTTTTAACCATAGACTATGCAGTACAAAGTCTGAGCGTCGCCCTATTCATGAGTGCCTCCCCAGCCCGACAGACTCTCCTAGTGACAGTACTGACCTCTAGTGTTATAACGAGGTCATTGCAAATTTTACAATTTTTAATGTCTCCTACGTAACTGTTTGAGGCTTCTGTTGATGGGGAGGAGAACTCAGGGGTGAGTGAATACTCGTTGTTTGTTAAAAAAACAAACAAACGAAAAACTTTTTGGACAAAGGGAAGTTATGGCTGGGCAGCATCGCACATACTCAATCTCCTTACAATACTATGTTCGCTGGAGAGTGTCTCGTATTAATTTATTTTACTGCGCTGCCCTCAGGCTGATGATGTTGGGATAACAACGAGCAACGGTTTTTGAGAAGCAACAGTTTAGCTGCCGTACATTGTAAATTGTCGTCATCATCACGCAGCGTGCATCGCACAGCACTTCAAAAAAAATTAAAAAGTCATTTGTTAAAGGAGAGGATTTGCTTGAGCTTGGTCCTTGTCAGTTTTGTCTGTGGGCGACAGCATCTAAAGTGCAACTGCATTTTGTGGCCAATTGGCATCGTAGTGATTGGTCGAAATTTGTTCATATCAATGTTATTATCCCAGTAAAGGTCCAACAACCGAAATTTGCTTGTGGTTTCCATCAAGGAAACACACTTATTGGGGAAAACGCCACCACAAAACCAAAGTTTACTATGCGCGTATAGCACCATCAGTGTACAAAGCCTACCAAATGTGTTAGCTGGCTGGTTGTTTTACCCGTTTACCAGTGAATGAACAAATTCTTCAGTTCCCCAGTCGCTTGGCATTAGGAAAATACTCTGCCGTGGTGGCTGGTTGGGCGAAGTGTAGTCGCTTAGGAAGGTTTGTGTGATGTACCAAAGCTAATCTGATCGCTCGCTTGTTGTCGATTGCGGTGTAATAGGGTGTAGTTCAGAAGTTCATTGGATTCTTTAAGGGGAGGAGAAATCCAAAAATCTCTTCTATCTGCTCAAGAACAGGACAATCAATCAGAGGGAGCAGGAGGGAGAAGTTTATGCTTCAGGGGCATTTTAATGTTCTAAGTTGACTGTTACAATGATTTGTAGGTGTACTTTGACTTTAACCTGGATTTTCTCAAAACCTGATTTTTGCCCCGATTGCTCTATCTCACTTATTTGTGGAGCTTTTTTCATGAAATTTTGACAGAAGTCTGTGTACATGTCAGGAAGTCTACTGTACTAAAAGTTTTGGTTTAGCACTTTGGGTCTGTGAGTTATGGTGATTTATATTTCATATCGAGGGGGGGCGAAAATGGCAAAATCCTCTTTTTACCCCACTAAATCTCTAGTATTATGTGTAAATGCTTTATTCTAGTTCAGAAGAAGGTGTAAACATAACTAAATCTAATTTAAAAAAAAAACCTGATTCAAATATCTTGCTTCAGTCCTGAGATATAAGGCAATGAAATAATGGTGAAATCGGGGTGGCGGCTATCTTGAATCACATGACCTAATTATGCAAATTAGGTCAAATTCATATTTTGTGTATTTCAGGTAATATACTGTGAATACATTAAGTATGAATGATTTCTATCCAAAAATGACAATTTTTTTCCAAAAGGTTTCTCCTCCCCTTAAGATCTACTCAATTCTCAAAAACATTTATCGTCTTCTGCTTCGTTCATTCTCTGCCTTTTTATCCACACACTTCATGATTGGAGTAGGTAATGGGAATGGACAAAGGGACGAATCATTTTTTTCATGTTTCCTCTGACACGCTCGGCCATCCCGCGAGTTGGGTCACTTGTTTCCCCTCCAGCCCCTGATTGGCTTTATCAGTCTGTTGCTCCCATAGATTGTATAAAAAGATGGACGCAGCACCCGGGTCTGAAAAGAGAGGCCAATGCGGAAATCTCTAAAAAAAAAAAAAAAAAAATAAATAAAATAAAATTTTTAAAACTTGCATTCTATTTAATGGCCAGCAGATGGCGACGTGGGTGGTTGCAGAAAGACGTTCGTCTATGAGACTACTTTCCCCGCTGATTTATTGTTTCTGTAATGATTTTCCACGTTATTTTATGGTATCTTTCGCAAGTTTCAAGTCTCCTTCGGTAGATCATGATGTTCATTTTTTGTATATTTTGGTTCCAAATAGACTAGAATAAAGGACAAAGCCAGAATATGCTTTAGGGAGGTGGCTATCCTCTGGTCCTCATCAGATACGGTCAGATTCACCCATAGATCTACCCCTCCCTCCTCCCTGGATCTTCAAGTCACTCTCTCGTCCAATAGGAATCGCATCCGGTTTCAAAATGACAAAATGGCGCTCTTCAAATTGCCAAAATCGAGGCTTCCTAAATGGTATGCTGGGTGCATCTCAAAGCCCAGGCTGCATCCTTAGAAGGCCGCATTTTACGGGGTTGTCACGTACTTCCATCCACCAAACTGACATTTACAGGTAGGGACAAGGTTGAATTAAGGGTTAGGTTTAGGGCTAGGTTTAGAGTTAGGGGTTAGAGTTAAGGTTAAGGTTAGGGAAACCAGTAACAAGTTGCTTTAACCAAAGCTGTTGAACGGAGATAAAATTATGTTACGTCAGTTCGGTGGATGGAACTGAGTGACAACCCCTAAAAATGCAGCCTTCAAAGGATGCAGCCTAAGGGGCTGATCACACCGAACGAGCTTTATTGGCGTGGAAACGCGAGGCGCCTCTGACTTGTTTTTTTGAAGCCAACGTTGTAAAAAAGCGCTGGACGGGTCTAATCATTGAGAATATTAACAAAAAGTGCGCCCCACGCCGATAAAGGGCGCTCGGTGTGAACAGCCCCTTAGGGTGCATCTCAAAGCATAGGTTGCAGCCTTCGAAGGCTGCATTTTTAGGGGTCGTCACTTAATTCCGTCCGCCAAACTGACATGACATCATTTTATCTCTGTTAAGCAGCTTTGGTTTAGGCGAGTCGTCTCTGGTTTCCCTAACCCAAACCTTAACTCTAACCTCTAACCCTAAATCTAGCCCCAAACCTAACCCCAACTCTAAATTTAACCATATCCCTAACCCTAAAAGTCAGCTTGACAGATGGAAATAATTGATGACTCCTAATAATGCAGCCGTCGAAGGATGCACCCTAAGCTTTGAGATGCACCCGCTGAAACCAATGGGTGAGGTCACGGTTGCTTCGTCCATCTTTTTCTACAGTTTTGGTTGCTCCGTGCACGGTTTACTGCTAAATAAGCCTAAGATCTATATTCTACGTTTCAGTGCCCTCTGGTGTCTGGTTAGTGTAACTTCTCATACCTGTGATGCCCTTATCCCGGGGGTGGTGACTGCTGTTGTGGGTGTAGCTGAAAATAGTTTTTCTCCCCTAGAACCTCCTCTTCTGTTGCCTGCAAACAGTACGGAAATAAAGTGCACTCCCATCTCAATTCCCTCTATTCCTGTGTTCTCATAATGCTTCCTGGAGTGTTGCATCTGTGCTTTAACACTGCCTGCACATTGCAGCATTCTAGCATTGTGAGAACGTTTTGTCTTGGCGGAGGCATTGTTTCCCCACATCTTCTGGTTCAGCACTGAATCAAAGTTTTCGCTCTGAATCTAATAGCTTCTAGCATTATTTACTAGCCTGTTCCTCTGTGCCATTGTTACTGGTTACTCATCCGTCTTGCCTCTATTGTTTTAATTAGCATTTACTACTTGTTTAATTGTTGTGTTATGTGCTCTCGAACCAGCAGCACAGCTCATAATTGGCTATATTATCACCCCTGTGGGGCTTCAGGCACTAAACTACACACTTGGCTTCTCCGCTTAAGTGTACACTGTAATATAACTCAGAGCGTTAATAAGGAGAGAGAAAAAAAAAAAACAGTAGAGAATAGCACAGATTGCATACACTATGCAGATAGTCGGCTTGTTGAGCTTGATAACAGAATTCCTGTCAATGTTTGACCACCAGTAGAAGTTAAATTTGATGTACCGATGAATAATTACGTGACCGGAGTCCATATATCTCGCGTGACCCTCAAAATGCTGGAAATATTGAGTTTAAATGAAGAGTTGTTTGTGCAATTTTGCTAATGAACACGTTTTTTCATTATTTGTTGCCTGGTTTGTCATTCGAGATGGGCTCTACGCATTGCACGGCAGTAGCTTTGAAATGTTCAAAATAGCCATGGTGTACCAGATTTTTACATACTGTCATCAAATTGGTTTCACTCTTTACTGATATAATTGTGGGGATCCTAACGGCGCGTGTATTCATTCAATTTCCTCCCGTGTTCTCAGTTCATTCACAGTGAATACTGGGATGTCAATTTTGAGTAATAGCCAGCAGATGGCACCAAAGTTGCATAGTTGAAAAGAGACTTTGCATTTTCACTCACAATTGCCATTCACTTATCATTTGCGACAAATGTGTTAAAGAGGTGAGTATGCTTATGAGAGACTAATGATAGGCGAGCGTTCGGGGGACTCCGGACAACCGTCCATACAATGAAGCTGAGAACGGGGATCAAAGACCCAAGGAAGCATTGTGCTGTCCCTAACAGTGCCTGTCTATATATGCTCCAGGCAGGTTCACTGAAGTGCAGTGTTCGTGTTGAGGTGGACAGTAGCGAATTTATTTAAACATCTTCGCTTCAAGTCCCCAAAATATAGATAACAAAATGAAAAGGTATACATCCTCCAATCACATTCATAATAACAAACAATACAACATATTTCTGCAATTACTTTAAAACAAATTTCTTATGTGATACTTTAATACGGGTTCAGATGAATTGATTCAACAGTCATTTTTCACAGATTCCTTTTGTGTTGGTGAGATGTATAATTACTCATTTGAGCAAACAGAAGATCGACAAACCGCTACGCATAACATATAAATCAGTGTGGTAAGCATCTCCAAATGAAATATTCAGTGTTACTTGATACATTTGTCTTTCTTGACTTGATTATTTAAATGCTGTGGCCCGTAAGTCATAATATAGTGGCACGTCGAAGAAATGAAGATTAATTTTTCCAGGTGGATGTTCCTCTTCATTTTGCAAATGTGGGAAAGTGGCCTTGCGATTCTACAGTTTACAATTTATCTCCTTGCAGATGCAAGCCAATAGCGTGCTGATGTGACAGAACTATCGACATGCTAATAATATAAGATGACTTTGGTAATTATTAATGTGAAACTGCGACTGAACATCGTTATCTTTGAAATGAAATATTGGCTTGGCACTGATATTCTGCATACAGCTATTTAATCACAAAATCAGAATTATGTTTTTATTAAAATCATTATTCACATATAAGACACATTCAACTTTCATACATTCCCCCACATCTCCTACCCTATCGCTGATACACTGCTAACATTTCGGTACTGAGCATGGCATTTGCAAAAGAGCTGGAGTGTTCATATTCTTCAGCGCAATTTTTTCCATAAAGAACAAATGTGATACATTAAGAATATACACATGCCCTTTAAATATATTCCCTCAGTGAGAGGATATAGATTTGAAAATGAAATACTGTTACTCTTCGGATCAGAGAAGGCAAGCAAAATAACACAGTGGGAAGTTGTAGGAATTCTTGCTCTTAAAAAATATGTAAAATTGCAGGTCGTTCCAGTTTTTAACTATATGCATGAACGGGAAAAAAAACCCTTTTTTTCTAATCATGGGGATCATTGCCTTCCAGAAGAGCCTTTTCAGTTCTACATGTACTTCAACTGGAAAAAAAAAAACCATCAGGCCATGAAAAAGGAGAAATCTGTCATTTCCTCGCAGTGAAAATCCTGCTAGCACCACCTCATTGCATTCAGCAGGTGGAGCGAGATGATTGGTTGATGCTGTGCACTGGTTTGTAACAGACTGGCTCTTAAAATAGGCCCAAGCAGAGACAGTATTTCATGCTGTTACTCCGAAGACCCAAAAGGCTGATATTTATGCATCGGTTCCTCTGAGGAGAGCAGTGGCGACCAAAATCATTTCACCTTCGGTTTGATTTGAGTTCCCTATTCATGCTCTTAAATATCCTTTTACAATTAAACAGGAAATGGCGCTTATTTTTTCATTGTGTGTTTTCAGGAATACTGAGTTCAATTTCCTCTTGATATAATCACAGAATTTCTCCCCAGTACCAACAATGACAGCACTGAACACAGTCAAAATGAATGAGAGAGAGAATAGTTTGGGTCCAATGCACTGAACTTTTCTGCTGTTTGAAAACAACAACAGAACTTCAACTATTTAGCGACACTTTTATCCAGAGCGATTTACACGGTCATCCAGCCATTACTGTTGGGCAAGAGAACTGAACCTGAAAACCTGGCTTGTATTCCAGGCACACAGTATTACGCTGGAGTTTTGGCCTAGTTGCTGTTCTCTATTTGATATCAAATAAGTCCCAAACAAATCTTGGAATAATAAATTAAAAAGCCTTACTGGAAAAATGTGCATGCCAGGACAGAGATTTGCCTTAGCACTGTTATTTTATAATATCTTCGACAGGAGCCAGAATGGCGTGCCTTTACCTATGACCTCCCTTTTCTGTTGACTCAGAGAACAGAGATGTTCTGCCATAATAGCTGCAGAACTAAGAACTGCAGAGACAGGGCGAGGAGAGGGAGAGACTGATGGAAGTGAGATTAAAGGGGGCGATTAAGGGACGACACACAAACAAAGTGTGCGCGTGAAAAGGAGAAAGCCGTCGAAATTTCGACTGATGGAGGTATGCACAAAAGCAAAGTTTTGTATTCAAAAAACCAGAGAGGGAGAGATGCAGTGGAGAGACAATCTGGCGCATATCCCAGATGAACTCTGGGAGTGTTTGGGAGGACACAAGTTTGGCTCTTTGAAGTCCTTGCTGGGGGGAGGGGTGGGGAAGAAGTCACATGACTGAGCAGCACTGGCAGGTCTTGTGTTTCGGTGAAGCCCCTCCCTCTGCCCGGCTGGGCTGGGGGGACTCTGTCTCGGAGGCCACCAGAGGCTGGAGTTCGGCGGGCGAGGCGGGTATCTGCTGTCCTTCTGCATGCGTCGGGAGCTCTGGATCAGATTCGCTCGTTGCCGTGGCCCCTCCATCTGCTCCGCTCAATGAGGTGACCTGGGGTATTTCAGTCTGAGCATCTGCTTCCTGTGCGCTGGTTGTGGGTGTCGCCATGAGCGTAGTAGCGCATACCTGGGAGGATATGGGCGTAGCTTCGAGCACAGAACCTTCCGGAAGCTCACCCCGCTCCTGACCCTGGTCCTGTTTCAGGAGTGTGACCTTTTGAGCTCCACCCTCTACGGTCTCCTCGACTTGCTTTGCAGTGGGGGTGTCCTCGCCCTGCGGCGCTGATTCTGGGATGGCCCTGGTTTCTCTTTGGGTCAGTGTTACACTAGGCTCCCCTTCTGTTGGGAGGTCAGTCTGTGGTATGGCACAGTAGACTTTGGCGCCCCCTGGTGGCAGTGGCTCATCTCCCTCTTCCGTTATCAGCACTCGCTCGACGTGTACGACCTCCCCCCCAGCATCCTCTTCAGGCTCCGCCTCCGTGAAGCCCAGGAATGTCATGGTTACTGGCCCCGCCCACCCAGCAGCATTCATGTCCGTCTCCCCGTTGCTCACCGCCTCCTGCCCCCTGACTCCCATTTCGGGGCTTTCCATCCTCTCTTTGGAGCTTTCGGCACTAAGATTAGCTTCTTGCTGCAGTGCACTGTGGGTAATATTACAACTGACGTCTGTGTCCGTCTCAGGTCCGTTCTGTGCATGAATGCTCAGTCCCTCCTGCTCTGTCTCCATACCCTCCCCCTTATTGTCTGGCCCCGCCTCCTTACCACCTAACTCATCCCACTCCTTTGCATCCTGACCTGGCCCCTCCCCCTTATTCAGCTGCCCCTCCTCTTTTGGCTCTGGCTCCTCCCCCTTCTCCTGCTCCCCTCTCCCATTGGGTACGACCTTGGTGTCTCCCAGCAGTGCCTGTAGCCCCGCCCCTTTCAGGACATCCAGTATCTGTCCCAGCTCCTCTGGGCCAGGCGTAACACCCCCCAACGCCTGCACGTGCCTGCGTCCGTCATCAAACACCGTCTCTCCTGGGGCCCCCGTCTGTCCCGGGGCCACAGGGGCCACGGAGAGGATCACTGTGGCCCCTGTCTTCAGGTCTCTCTCCACCTGCAGCTCCACCATCCCCAGAACTACAGACAAACGGAGAGGGAGAGAGTGAACTATCCTAGTTAAACCGGAGACTCCATTTCAATGGGCACAATACAGTCAATCTGGATTCAATACTCAAACTCCTTTTTCTCAACACTTGAAAATTCACAGCATTCTGAAGACCCTTCAAACATCAGTGTCCATCCTCCAGTCCTAGAGATCAAAGCAAAGACACCACAGCAGTAGAATGAACATTCTAATCACATGCAGGTGCACTGACTGATCCTGCGAGTCATCAGTGTAGCCCGCAGCAAAAAAAGGATAAGTTTATGATCAAGTAATGCATGTAAGTGTTTAGAGAAATGCCGAACAAAATCTCTCTGCCTCTGTGGATTTCAAGAGCCTTCCCACTCGCCCGTTTACACAGTTTTCTCTCCTGGCCTTTTAGAAAGCAAAAAATTTTTGTTGACACTAGAGAGCTGTGTGTGTGTGTGTGTGTGTGTGTGTGTGTGTGTGTGAGCGCGTGTGCTTGTGAAATGCATCAGAGAATGGGCACAGTCGACTACCCTGACCCATCCCCCATCCCCCCGGGGTGCACATGAAAAGACACAGGGCAGATATTTATATGGCTGTTCGCTCCCTGCTCTCTCTACCCCCCCAGTTCCTCGTCTCCTGGTTAAGCCAAGCCCTGCAGCCAAGATGGCAGGAGCAGGTCGGTCTGTGTCTAATCGAAGCGGAAGGGATGCTTGTTGATCTGATGCCTGGAGGCAAGGTCTGATGTGAGCATTGTTGGAATGTTACTGAGATCATGGAGGGGACGTCTATAGCCATTACAGCTGCATAAATGCAGGCTAATAGAAGTGAAGCGTAGCGTTGGAGTAGCGGTGTGGGATTCTATCCAGCCAGATCTTCTAACCTCTCTCTTCTGGCTTGGCCCTACCCCTTTTTGAACAGGCCTCTTCTTTCCTGACCACGCTCCTCCTATTTGGCCTGCCACGCCCCTCTTCTCCATTCTTGGCCACTCCTCTGCTCCCTGGCCCAGCCCCTCTTTATCAAGCTCTGCCCAGTATCTCCTGGCTCCTCCCACACTATCCTGACCCCGCCCCCTCATGTAATGACTCCATTCCCCTCACCAGCAAAGGTAGCAGGTACCTGATCTCTCCTCTGGTCCATTTTTCAGGGCGGCCGGCCAATTGAGGGGGTCTGCCTTATGGCCTATAGGAAGAGTGGAGTAAGAGATTAGTGCCAATACAAACAGGCTGGGTTTTACCAGCTGACACAGGGTGAGGGAGGAGCTCAAACGCAAACGGGTGCGTTTCCCGAAAGCACACATGCTAACTTGCACAGTTGGAACCATTGACTGAACGGACAAACCGTGTAATGGCGCTTTTCCACTACGTGGTACCGACTCTACTCACCTTGGTACCGGGTACTTTTTTGGGGTTGCTTTTCCATTAGAGTATAGTACCGCCTCCATGGTACCTGCTTGTCGTTGCGACGCAGCATGTTACTGCCGCGACGGCATCATCAGTTATATCAAGTTTACTTTTATTCCGTCGATTTTGTTTTATATTTATGTGTTTAAATCAGGGGACATGCACTACTGTCACCACGTTATGGCACTAAAGTCCGCAAGTGTTTAATTGTATTTTCTGTTTGACATTGTCGTGTCCAATTCAGTTTCACATAAAATTCCGTACCACCCAAGAACGCAAAGCAATGATATCCGTAAAAGGCATGGAGAGCGAATGTATATTTCACTCTGAATTTGACCGCAAACAAACAAATTGTTAAAGCATGGGATAAGTAAGTGATCATTGCAGAGCAGAGTTCCACGTTGCAAATCCGCAAATCGCAGGAGATGGCAGAGAATCAGAATTCATCGCTTTATGATGCGTCATCTCATCTGTGATAACGTTAAGACAAAAATGATTCGTCAACACCCGTAAAGTTATTTTTCTGCGCGATTTTTCTTTAAACGGGGGTAGCATCACATAACTTTCTCAAGGGGAATTATTTAGGGGAACATAACTGGACACAATACCGTCACTTAATTTCGCCACGAACGAGGTCACAGGCCAAGAGAAACGCATTTCATGAATGTAGCAGCTTTGGTGAACAAGCGAAACTGTGTTTGAAAGGTAAGGCAACGCACAGTATATCGAACAAGTAGCCTAAAACAATATAAGTTGATGATCATAATAACTACGCTAATCTTGAGACTCTTCAATCTAATTCGAATGAGATGTCCCGAGGCCGACTACGGAGTCGTCTTTCGCAGTGACGATTCTCTCTGACCAATCAGTGGGCTGCAATGTTGTCACGTCACATTTTAGTGCCTACTAGTTCCCGGTCGGCTGTTTTTGGAACCCCAGGAGAGCAGATGCCAGAAAAAGTGGTACTAGGTACCAAGTACCAGGTACTTTTTCCAAATGGAAAAGCAAAAGAGCAGAGCAGAGCCAGTACCGCGTAGTGAAAAAGCGCCGTAAGTTGCTAACTTAAGTTGGGGAACGCACCCCAGGCTGGCTTTTTTCTTGTTTCCTTACCTTCCAAATCCTCTTGTGACAGGTATTTCTGTAAGAGAAGAGGGCACAATGTGAGATGTTATAAAGGTATTGGATGCCCACTTAACTTAGCTTAATGGCTGACATTGAGGCAGATTTTCTGATAAGATGGTAAAGCTGGGCTATCAGGCATCCAGGCACAGATGAGGCGATTGTCGTCTGGTTTTTATGAAATATATTAAAATATTGACAACGGAGACCCTCGCCTATACTTTGAGATGCTTCATAAATATCGGCTATCGTACCTACACACTGAGTGATAATTATTATAGTTACTCGTGATCAGAAACGTTGGGTGAAACTGATGGGGGTGTCACACTGTGGCCGTCATAAGGCTTCTGTCTCAACAGTGTCATATGACAGATACTCGCATATTTACAGAAGTTCCAGCAGATGCATCCAAAAACAAAGAAATGATTGAGTTTCAAGAACCTGTTTTTCACACATGATATTCAGCTCGCTAGTGCTGGCTATGCTAGTGTAATATGAGCTTCCTGGTGCATTTTGGCCCTGTGAGGCAATCATGGAACAGAGAAAGTATCATTTTTACAGATCTCAGAAAAAGTATGGAAATGTAACTCTTATTTTTTTGTAAGTAAAAGTATGTTCTCTATTACAGGGGGCTGTAACAGAGAACTCGATCTGTTTAGTTGATACAGGAAGCATCCTCACAGAATTCTGATCCCACTTCCTGATCCTGGATCAGTATCCATTCTCTACACTTAGGCAGGCGGGTTAAGAATTGGAAACTTCACAAATATTCAGAGATCAGCATGGTGTCTGAAACAAACGCACAAAACTTGTTCCCACAGGGATCCGGTAGTTTGTCACTTGAGCTTTACCCTCAAATGTGTACACTACAAAAGTGAAAACGAACCCGCACTGCACCCCTTTCTTAAACTCAAAGAGGAAAACATCCAACAAGGCCCCTTTGATTCAGTAGAACAACCCTGTGCAGTGCATGGATTCTCTGTCCGGCAGTACAGTTCCGTCTGTGAGCTTTCACACTTAGCACACCTACTGTGTGTACTGGGTTCTTTGCAGAACTGTTAAGGGTTTCTCTGTGGGAGGGGTCTGGAGATCTACCATCTTGGGGGTTTTCATTCCAGCCCTGACCTGGCCCACCTGATGGTACTAAACTGCAGCTCAACAAGATCACTGGGGGTTGAATGAGCTGTGATTTTTTTTTTTTTTTTTTTTTTTTTGAGGTTGGAGTTTGGAGTGAAAACCCTCGGGATGGCAGATCTCCAGGAACATGACTAGTGACCACTGCCGTACAGAGTCTAGTCGATGAAATTGTTTTTCTAAGAGTGTTATACAGCCTCAAGTGTTATCTGTTTACATATCTCATGTTAGAAGAATTTGAGCGAGTGGTACTGATGTTTGGACGGTCGGGGGGGGAGTTGAAAATAATTGGAAGTACCTGCTGCTCGCCGTCGCCCCCTGGTGTTGGCACTCTCAGTTCAGCGGTGTCCTGTGTCTCTCCATCTGTGTGGGTCCGGCTGCATTCATCTTCCAGATCCTTCTGCCTCTCTTCATCTACCTGTGGGCCCTCTGCCTGTGGCCTAACACACACACACACACACACACACACAAGTATTTGTCTTTTCTCAATGGTGTGGACATTAAGCTGGTATAGTCCTGGTGGGGACATGGGCCACAGACTCGTGCACACACACACTTCCTCTCACACACACACACACACACACACACACACCCAGAGACACATGGGTACACTTACACGCACCCACACACATTGACTCATGCACGCACGCACTTTCCCACACACGTACACACATATCGGCTCATGCACACACGCACACTCAGACTCACACGGACTCATAGACACACGTACATGCACGCGCACACACAAACACATAGAGTCATGCATGCACACACACTCCCATGTGTACACAAGCACACGCGCGCACACACACACACACTCGCACACGCGCGCACACACACACAGACACACACTGAGCGTGACTGTGACAGGTGAGATGTGCAGGTAGTGTGCGGGATAAGGTGGTTAGAGGTGGGGTCCTCACTCGTCTCTCCGATCCCCCTCCTCAGGCTCCGGGCTCTGAGCTGAGTCAGCCCCGGGGCCGCCTGGGGAGGAGGGTGGGGTCTCCAGCAACCACTGATCCCTCAGAGACTTCCTCTAAGAGAGAGAGAGAGAAAGAGAGAGGGGGGGAGGGAGAGAGAGGGAGAGAGGGATAAGGGGAGGGGGAGAGAGAGAGAGAAAGGGAGGAATGGAGCGAGGGAGAGAGAGAGGGAGAGAGTGAGATGGAGAGAGAGGGAGGGTAGAGAGAGAGGGGGGGGGGGGGAGGGAGATAGAGAGAAAGGGAGGGATGGAGCGAGGGAGAGAGAGAGGGAGGGAGAGGGACGGAGAGATTGTGGGTTAATATTACAGTGTGTGAGGGGAAAAAGCCAGACAGGGTTAAAGCTACAGTCTTAATGTGAATGAGCAGAAAGTGAAAGAGACAAACGGGCTGCAGTGAGGAAGAGGTGTTTTTCTCAGAGGCCTGAGTGACTTGAAGCCATTCAAATCTGGACTGTTATTTTGTGGAGTCAGCTCCCAGAATGCAGTTCTCTGGGGCTCTGATCTGATCACTGATGTGCTGAGAACTAAAACCTTAAAGCCATTAGCTCTTTGTGTTGCTCATTCTCATAAAAATAACTGTTGCCCATGAGACATGTATTTAAATATAGAGGGGGGGGATATCCAATCCAGAATACTGCCAATGCCCCCTGGACCTGGTATTACACATGTTATTAACACAAGGCCTTTGTTATTACACGTGTTATTAAGATATACATGACCTGCGCTAAATATCATCCAGCCATAGGGTACACAAAGACTGTGAAGTTCACGTTCTAGAGATGTTGCTCCAGTTTGACACAGTGTTCTCATAATGTTGCGGTAATGTTTTGATAACGGTATAAAATTGCTACTTTGCAAGCAGCAACATTTTGAGAGCATTTGTTCTTATTGTAACTGAAGCACCGTGGAATCAAGTTTATTTTCTTATTTTAAGAAACAAGAAATTCCCAAATAACCCCTGGTAATAGAGCCTGAAACATCAGTAATTATCTTCTCAATTCTGTATTGAATATCTACCTTTGCACAAAACAATTAAAAGCAAACTTAGGAATAATATTAAAAACAAACCCTTTTGACTCTTTACAGCAGCACAGCTTCACTAAAAATAAAGCAAAAGATTAGCGGGGGAATGAGGGGGGCACAGAAGGAGAGGACGAGATCGCTTTCACCAGGTGCATCCTGGGATATGATATGACTGTTCACATGCAGACCTGCGGCTGTCAGAGCAATTTCCCAGCATGCAAAACTCTTTTCTGAAAGGCCACGATCTATTAGCTGGCCTGTCAGAAACAAACCGGCGCGCCTCGTTGGTCTGAGAATGCTCCTTGCGTTTGGCGCACCCTCCAGGCTACATGCTAACGGAGATCCGGCTCGGCTCGGTGGTTTCAGAGGAGGAAATGGGCCTAGAGCATTTCCTTCCTCCAGCCAAGAATCGCGGAGGTCACGGACTTTCGGAGAACCGCTCAGTTTTATGGCTGTAGGGAAATACTAGAAACGCCACGGGAGGGTCGAGCGCATTCTGATTAGCGCAGTTGGGTGAGTTAGCCTGCTCATCTACCCAGCAGATGCTTCCACCTCAAGTTTCTTCTAAGACCTTAGACTATGACAGAACAATACAGAAGCACAGTTCTGTGCAAAAATCTTGGGCACATTTAAAGCAATTTTGTCCAAATATGCTTGCAAAAATGGCAAAATTAAAGTTTATAATAGCTGAGAGATGTACTATACAGAGCTGTAAACTGCTAAAACCTAAATCAAATCAATATTTGGTGTGAATACCCTTTGCCAAAAAATCTGGGACACTGTCTTGTTGTGCTATAGTTTTATAAGAGATGCTTGACTTTCTGCTTGTTCCAGGCAGAGAGGAAAACTTGCCACCGTTCTTCTGCAGACTGACTGTCTCACTTGTGTCTCTCCCTCCCAGTATTTGCGGACAGCCATGATGATGGTGACATCAGGACTGTGTCCAGACTATATTATCTGTATCAGCTGTTTTATAATGAAATGCAACCATTTATTTATGAAACTTCTCTTTATATTAGCATTTGGAATTTCAAATTTACCTCTTATTTTCAAACTCGAATGTGAAAAACAAAAAGTAAACATCTAAAACAGATTTAAATGTAAAAAAGTGCAGGGTGCCTAAGACTTCTGCACAGTACTGTATGTATTGAAAGAGGGGTGACAAATTTAAGGTGATCTGGATGGAGTATGAAATTACACAACAATTAATATTTAGTCAGGGCAGGAGGGTATGGCTACCTGTCGCCTGAGCCACCGTACACCTTCAAAAGACACCTGTACAAGCAACAAACAGCCAGCTTCTAGGCTACCTTTTATGCTCATGTTATTTTGACCCGCACATAACGCTTAGACAACAGTTCTGTAATTCCCTCTCGTGACTCATTCATCATTGCTCCCCATTCAGGAGTGGTGTTTCATGAATACTACACCACAGGCGTCAATGAACATTTTGATTTTGAGCTTCAAAGTTCCGAGAAAAATTAGTCGTTATTTGGAAAGATATTTCAAAATGGCTGCTGTGGCAACTTAGGTCAGATACGCCAACACACACAGTGGCCTTCCTTAAGGTGCAGGTCCTTCTGAAGGCTGATAGCAGACCCTGTATTTCCCCGGAACACCACTCCAGGTACCCCTCAATTGCCTGGCTCTGAACTTAATGGAATCAACCCTACAGGAGGCAGATAAAGTTCTCTGAGTTCTTACTGATGGAAAAAAAAACCCAGATGAGGCGAACAGCTGTGCTGGGGGTGGGGCTGGGGGTGAACAGCTGTGCTGGGGGTGGGGCTGGGAAGCGAACAGCTGTGCTGGGGGTTGGGCTGGGGGGGGGTGGGGCTGGGAGGTGAACAGCTGTGCTGGGGGGGGCTGGGAGGTGGGGCTGGGGGTGGGAGGTGAACAGCTGTGCTGGGGGGGGGGGGGAGGTGGGGCTGGGGGGTGGGAGATGAACAGCTGTGCTGGGGGTGGGGCTGGGAGGTGAACAGCTGAGCTGGGGGGTGGGGCTGGGAGGTGAACAGCTGTGCTGGGGGTGGGGCGGGGAGGTGAACAGCTGTGCTGGGGGTGGGGCGGGGAGGTGAACAGCTGTGCTGGGGGTGGGGCGGGAGGTGAACAGCTGAACAGCTGTGCTGGGGGGTGGGGGGGGGTGGGGAGGTGAACAGGGGTGGGGCTGGGAGATGAACAGCTGTGCTGGGGGTGGGGCTGGGAGGTGAACAGCTGTGCTGGGGGTTGGGGCTGGGCTGGGGGTGGGGCGGGGGAGGTGAACAGCTGTGCTGGGGGGGGGGCTGGGGTGGGGCGGGAGGTGAACAGCTGTGCTGGGGGTGGGGCGGGGAGGTGAACAGCTGTGCTGGGGGTGGGGCTGGGAGGTGCAGACCTTCAGCTGTTGAAGTTTTAGTCTCTCCTCCTCCGTCTCCCGCCTCCTTCGTTCCTCCTCTTCCTGCACACGTCTCTTCTCCTGTTTCGGGGAGGCCGAGCAGGGAGGGAGAGCCACACTGTTACAGTTGGAATGATGGCGCTTATGTACAATTGCATTATTACGTTTCGCTATTGCATAGTAACACAGGACCATAAGCTGTTGTGACTCACTGCAATGGCCTGCAGCCGCTGTTGGTACTTTTCCGCTTCATCCATCTCTTTTCTGTGGAAAAAGGGGGGATGAGAGAGAGAGAGTGAGAGAGAATATTAATTCTGAGAGAATACTACTTAAATTACTGTGGTTATTTTTACACCGACTCCAAAAAATGCAACAATATTATGTGTGCATATATTCTAGAACAGTGGTAACCAGTCCTCTTCCCAGAGCTCTGCGTCGGCTTTCTGTTCCAAACTGGCTCTCGTTCTGCTCAGAGCAGATCTTTAGATGCTGCTCATTGCTTTGCTTGGGTTTGAGTGAAAGCTGACCGGATGGCAGTTCTTTCTGGAATAGGTTGGCTACCACTGTTCAGGAATAATTTGGGCCAGAATTCAGATATATTTACAGTAACGGGTTTTCATGCCTCTTCTGTATGAATGAGCCCTTAATTTATTTTATTATGGATGTCACATACAGGCTCATCACGGGATAACATTCTGAATACCCTGTGTGTGTAATTTAAAGCGTTCAAGTGCATGATTTTGAGTTTGGTCGGCCAGACCAACTCATTAGGCCTTCCTGCAGTCTCTTCACCCACAAGAAATCGTCATAAAATAACAAATGCTTAACGGCAGCTTTGATTAGAATGGCTTGACGGATTTTTCATTTAGACTGCAACTATTAAAGGGATCACTGAGCATTCATTTTTACCCGGGTCAGCATTTTCTTCCTCGCTCATGTGCAGGTATGTCAACGTAACGTTGAGCCGTCGTGAAAGTGGGAGCTGTCGATTCTGTAACGCGCAAGCAAAACCTGCCAGCCAAGTGCCACCGAATTTGAAAACGCAATACCCTGTGCAGATTTTATGGAAAATTGAACCTTAAAAATGAGTGATTTCTGAGGATGTTGCTTAGGGTATGCAGAGGACTGCTTGGCTGGTTTGAAACTCTGCCAATTCCCAGGCGCTCAGGAGAGCCTAAATTGAGGTGACTATCGGCCAATCCTCTCTTGGAAACTTGCCAGCAGACCGACCCCTTTCCAGCGGGAGACTTTGGTGTAAGAAAAAGAAAAAAAAAACATTCAGCAGCAGTAAGATCTGCTCCATAAATCACAACCGATGCGAGACGACAAACGAGCCCCGACAGCAGCTCGCGTTCCCGTGCGCTTCAGCCTTCTATCTCGAAGCGCAGATGACAGATGGCGTCGTCGGCCTCTACGGACACCGTTCGGCGTGTGTTAGTGGGATAAGCGATGACTCCCGCACCGTCCAAATCCTCTCTATGAAGAAGAAGAAGAAAAAAAACTTGGGGATAATCTAGCGGACTTCTACCACACTCCCAGCAAAACCCGGTCAGCAGTAAAACTAATGACAGTGCCAAGCCGCACTAATACAGGAAACGAGAGAGTAGTGCACAGTAACAACAAGCGGCTAGCTAGCCCTTAAACTGAGAATTCAGCCTTAGAGAGTTTGCTGAAAAGGCACCGTCCAGTTAGCGTTTCACGGTTTGTTCAGTGCAGGTCAACATGTTCATTTGCTGACACTCGACTTACACTTAGGCGTATAGGCCTCTGCACTTTGCTAATTTATTCACGAGGACTTTCATTAAATTTTAACTGAACTAAGAGAAAGTTGACTGAGAGAAACATGAAGCGAGATTAAGAGGGGGCTTCTACTTCAGATCTCCCTCTCTCTCTCGCCAACAGCCCAAGGTTATCGTTCTCCGCTGTTGCTATGACGACGAACCCGCGAATGCCACTTCGGCGAGACGCGGCACATCAGGGGGAAGCCTTACCGTCGATTTAAGCCACTGATGAAATCGTTTAAATGTGCCGTTCCTTCCCATGTTTGTGAGAGAGAGAGAGAGAGAAGAAAAGGGGGCAACTCTTGTCAAATCCTCTCCACATCATGAGGGTTTCGAGAGCGGTCGGCGATGGACGAGGCCGCGGAGCAGCATGTTGATGCTACGGTGGAGATGCACAAGAGCGCATTTCATGGAGTGTGAAATGGTGCACATTTGCCCCTCAGGAAACTACAGAGCTGCGAGGAGGATTTTTTTTACAGGCTGCGGCTCCGTTAAAGAGATTACAGTAACATTGGTCTTATATGTTACTGAGGGGAGGGCTACACGGCATTAATGGAGATGTCACATAATTACATGAAATAAATTTTGAATTAACTTCTCTATTAACGATTTATACAAGGACAACATGAGTGCTTTTACCTAAGAATACTAAAGCTGGGTCAGGGTCATTAAAAAGTATTTGCCCCCTTCTTTATTATCTTCTGTGTTTAAACTAATGGCAACAATGCTTGACATGGACCTGATGAGAGTGTTAATCAAGCCCCAGTGTTGAGATAATATCAGTAGTGTTGTTTAGCCCCTGCATAAGGCCCTGAACCCCACATTGCTCTTGGGGAATTGGCCCCTAATCCTTCCGGCTACTTTGGATGCAAGTGTCAGCTAAATATATGATTAAGAAAGGGCCGAGTACTAGGCTTTGGGGTACTCCTCCAGCAAAGTCATGGGTATTGGGTTGGGTTATCCACAGATAGCCTCTTTCAGGGCCATTCGTGTATGTAGGACAGGATCCAGTCAAATTTAGGTCCGTGTCTTAAATCTCCAGTGAAGGCTTGTGAAGAAATTCACAAATGAGTGTTCAGATGGAGACGGGCCATCCTATGTATCATGAAGTGTGTGAAAGAATATGATAATGGGTAGCTTGGAATGTCCCACAAAAACCCACCAAGCCATACTCGACATTTTTGTCATTTGGGGATAAAAATGGTCTTTATGTGCAATTTCAAATCAAGGTCTCCAAAGAGATTCTCTCATTCCCTCTCTGCCTGCTCAGTCGTCCCAATCTTAACGGTTCCCGGCCCCCTGGAGAACCGGAAAGCAAAAGGTGAAGATGAAAAGAGCACAAAGTCAGAATTGTGCTTCCGACGACGCTTTAATTCGAGTGACCTGCACCCCTCTGGTCAAAGAAGAGGTGTTTATCCCACTGCCTGCATAATATTAAGAATGTGAGACGGGTCAGTCAGCTTGAAAGCGTGACATGCCTGAGGAATTTGAGTACCCTGAGGAAGCCCACAGGAACACTGGGAGACCATAGAAGGTCCACACTAAGGCCCCAGGCCAGATTTTAACACATAACCTTCTTGCTGTGAGGTGACAGCTTGGCTCACTGCCCCCAATCTGCCACAGTGATGCAAAAACCTGCATCTTGTCAAACTTCAAGCATAATGGTCAAAGGGAAGGGAGATGACGCATGCATTTGATTTATGTATTTTCTTTCGAGTGATCTTTCATTATATCTAATATTATAGTTTTTCGAGAAGGAGGCTTGAGTCTCCTTTGTTTTGGTTGGGCGGTTTTTTTTTTTTTTTGGTCAAACACGCAAGAATATAGATAACAAAGTGAAAATGGCCATCAATCAGGGTATTCTCAAAGTAGCTGTGTCACGATTACTGCACACGCTCTCAATTTTGAACAAAGTAAATCAGCTCAACTGCAACTTGAAATCTAGAAGGTATTTTTCTTCTTCTATGATTATTGGCGATTGTAACCAGCCTACATTCTTTGTATCCCGTGGCGAAACCTTAAAATAGCGCTTTGAATCCTCAAATTTCCATGTAAAGTGCCACAATATAAAAAGCATTGTGCTGGAATAACTAAAATATATAACAACGATACAACACAAATAATCAGATTATGACTTGCAGTCAAGCAGATTCACTTCCTTGGGGTATACGTTCTGAGCTTGCACAGTAATCGTGACACAGCTCCTTTAATACCACAAAAAGTCGACCTCGTCACAGTCAATGCCTCACCTTGAAAATGAGCAGAACCCCGCCTGTAGCTAATCACCAAGGCAACCGTAATTATTTGCAAAAAAAGAAAAACTAATCTCTCTCTCCAAGATTAATGTTCATTAAAGAAACTCAGTCAGCCTGACATAAATAAAATAATTTAATATAAAGCGTGCGGCGGTGGATGCCAGAACATTAGGAGCGATCAAGCGAAGCCGAAATCGGCGGCTAATGAGGGGGCTCTTATTTGGAGTGACAGGATTTTTAGTCATGCATAAACGGGCCCGGGACAGATGGAATTTTTACGGGTCTGCATTTAGCCTGCCGCGCATCAAACTCGCACATGCTCGCCGAGGTGGGCACGTGAGCTCCAAACGTCAAGGCGCAAACTGCCACAGACCGAGCCGTGCGGGAAGTGTGACCGAATCACTTTCCCCGCTGTCAATCGAACTGCGTTCAGCTGTATGGGGGAGTCTGTACCCTTGGCTTAAACCTGGGGGGGGGAGTGGGTTGATATAGAAGGTGGGTCCCAGGATGTGGAGCAAGTTGGGCCCCAAAGATGGGCTGCAGAGGCTGGGCACTTCTTCCCCAGCGTAGCCTTGGCGGATATCGTCCCGCTAGCTCAGCCACTCTGGCAGTGATGGATTCTACACCGCGCTTGCTGCTCAACACTTCTCGGCGCGAGATCACAGCTACGCGCGATTAGAATGTGCTTGACTGAAGATTCCAATGCTGTGTCACAATCACTTCCGGTGATTTAAATCGGCAGAATTCTAGAACAATCACTTCTTGGATTATGAAAGGGGAAAAAAAAAAAAAACAGAACGGATGAAACTTTTCCCGCCCAGTCCTGCAGTCGGCCAACAGTAATTTAGATCCTAGATCGTACCCCCTCATGAAGGCCCCCCCCTCACTGGAGGTAACAGTCACTGTCAGTGAGGATAAACACGTTCTCGTAACCTTTACAAGTAGCATTTTTTAAGCAATCATCTAAATAAACCTGTAGGCGTAATTATGGCCCTCGGGCACAATGGCGGTCATTAGCATGTAATGTAGCAACGCAGTTTGTTTTCAGTAGAAGGCGTACGGCACATCCAGTTTAAAATTAGCACAGCACTTGAGGGCTGCTCAGTCAGAGTAGGCTATATAATAATTCTGCAATAGATACCGAGAGATCCGTAAGTATTTGGACAATGGGACAATACCAGTTCCAGCAGATTGGGTTTGAAAACAGCGGGAGAACTAGAGACTATCAGCATTGATTTGTCGGTAGGGATGCGTGTGTCTGTGTCTCGTGAACCATGTAGTAATTGCAGCTGTCTTTATTCAGAATCACAGTCCAACTATGTGTGGATTTCACAGTATATGGAGTGATTCATTATGTACCATATACAGATTGTTGTCCTGATTCGCAACGATATTTTCATGAGCAAAATCCTTTTGGCACATTCAAAACCACTTACATCACCAAGGCTTGGTTGTGATATCCATTTTGAGCCAATCACTGATGTGTTATTAGTTGCATGTGCCAAGTGTTTTTTGCCTGAGTAAAATGCGTCAGTAAATCGCGCTCAATTGCTTTAGTTTACAACGTGGTCATGGTTGATGATGAGGCCAGTCACGCCTGAATGTGTTAGACTTGCACTCGAGGTGTAAGGTTTGATTCACACGAAGCGTGTTACCAGAGCGAGGCAGAAGAGACTGTTGCCAGGTTCCTCATTAAAACCCTTCAATCGCTTTTCAGTGATAAGGAGGCTCCGTTTAGGGGTGCATTTTTAAACTAGAACAAGTCAACAAAAAGAAAACGCGACACTAAATTCTGACTCAAAGAGTTGATATATTGAAGTACATCTTGCTAATTCTGGACTCCGATTCCCATCAGCCACCTTCCCAAATTATGTTTTTGACAATTCTTTGCCCACTGAAAGTGTAGTCTGGACTACATTTCCCATCAACCCCCCCGACCATTTGTTCTGTGGGCTCTTTGCCAATTGAAATATGGCGAAACCCCCCCTCAGGAACTACTACAAGGCCGTAACAGTATGTTTTTAGCATAGCCCGAGCAGCAGTGACCCTGAACTTGGGAAAGAGAGATATGGCTCAATGGTTTAGCGCTAGCAGCACTAGTCTCTCAGGAGCAGAGCTCTTTTCACAGTACGAGACTACAAGCTGGACTGCATCTACTCAATCAGCCTGAGCATTCGCGGGTCAGTGGACAACACTGCACTTTGAAATAAATTCAACTTACACCGTCAGCTCTTCAAATCATCAGGGAAACACCTACGACTGAGTAGGCAGCTTTTGAATTCCTGCACCTCCATGCTATATCCCAATGTCAGGCTGGGAAATGCATATTTTTATGTTGTTACTTTTTTCCCTCTTGGTGCATACTGTATGTGCTCCAGGAGAGAAAATATTTATGAGCTCAGAATTGCAATCCCGGTTAGTAGTTAGTTCCTCATATTATTTTACAAGATATCTACCTCAAATCCATTTTCAGGAGTGCATGATCCTAAAATGGCGGTCCCGCAGACCGTGGCCCGGCTCTGAGCTTTGGGTCAGTGGTAATAACGTCAAGGGTTCAGACCCCTGTATCACCAAACTAGGATCATTAGCTTTTGGGGCCCATGACACGGCCCTTAGCCCCACACTACACTGGGGAGATTTGCCCTTGCTAAGCATAACCCATTAACTGATTTGTACGTTGATTTAGATGAAAGCATTGGTTAAATAACGTTAACGCAATGTTATCTGAGGGTCTTTTCAAGCCAGCATTAAGTCAGTCTTAAGCCAATCTTTTCCCCCAGAAACCTTCCTTTTACAAACACATGGCTAAGATATCCAGACACCTCATTCATTATTCACTTTTCTGCCTGATTGCAGAGTGCAGATTCAGACTAAATAACTGCACAAGAAAGGCATCTCTTATTAATGGCTTGTCCCAATGCAAACTAGTGCATCGCGAGTCCTACGATAACACCTTGAAAAGGCTCGTTGCAAACTACAAGACACGTTAGTACTTGAGATTTGAATTGACCTAGCTAACCTTTCTGAGGTGAGAAGTCAGTAAAACATTCTCTAAGCATTCAGGTGAAAGCGAGCTTACGTAGGTATGGCTGAGTGATATCTGGGTAAAATCTGAGCTATATTAAGAGTAATCTGCATTACTCAAGTTGTTACACCTCTTGACCTATAATTCCTCTGGACCTTTAGATTCCAACTCCACATCTGTCAGAAGACAACAAGAGCGCATTTGAGGTTTGCTAGGCGAAGATCAGAGAGGATTTCGGACACAGATCAGTGCTTTGGAGCTGATAGTCGTGGGTAGAGTGAATTATTTTTTATGGACTACAAGGTGGATGGGGGATATAGGATTGAGTGTTGTCCCTCCACGTGTCCATCCGTCAGTCTGACTGCGTCTGTCCATCATGCTTCCTCTCCGGGTGAGACCTCCAAAACCGTACAGTATTTCTCAACGAAATTCAATATATGGATACTTCATATTGCGCAGGTGTGCCTTTTCATATCTCCATCTGTACTCCTGTTCCGTCTGTCCGTCCGTCTTCCATGTTTTTTGAACAGGCCAGATATTGGCCATCCTGTTCTTCTCTGTGCCAGAACTCCTAAATCTCTCCATATTTCTCAATGAAATTGAATGTATGGCCACATCATATTGTGTAGATGTGCGTTTTCATACGTTTGTCCGTCGTCTTGTCTGTCTGTCCATCCCTCCAACGCATTTGTTTCTAGGCCAGATATCAGCCATCACATGGCGGGGATCTGAGTATTTCATGCTTGTTTAACCAAAATTTGAAGTTTGAAAATGCTATTTTAATAAAACTTGCAATGGCCACAGAGGTCACTCTGTTTAGTGCTGAAGGATTTTGCGAGCTTATGCAGAACATTTATGCTCATCATGCTATCAAATGCCTTAAATGTCACTTAAAGTTAAATTTCTTTAAAATAGTTAAATTAGTGACGCTCTCACGGGTTACAAACCTTTATTTTACCAGGCTAGTCCCTCTGAGATTAAAATCTAAAGATACAAGACAGACCTGGCGATAAAGGGAAACACATTTTGTTTTTGTCCGAACAAAATACAGTCAGTAGTCACGCAAAAAGATCGAGGATGGACCCTTGATGTAAAAATACAGTTAAAGGGCAAAAAAGTCATCAAATTGCAGCTAAAAACAAGCAATTTGGACAAAACGATATAAAAACAAAAGATACAGGATATTTTGTGAAAAAGTATAAAATGTCGAGCAAAGCGCAGTCAAACTGCAGCTAAAGTATTTGCGATTCCCAGCCTGTCTCTGATCTGGGAACAGTGGCTGTAAAGTCGCTGAGTGAATTCGGCGGCCGTGGGTGGGGTTGGGTGACTCAGGGCGGTTAAGAGGAAATCTGTCTGAAATCGAAAACAGCCATGGAGCCAGGGGTCGCCGTCAGTAACACTGGGCTGAAAGACTGGGGAAAAAGCTCCGCGTCCCTGACAGACGCTGTTAACGGATGCTGTTAACACTCGGTGAAAATAACAAAACAAGGGCAGAACCTTGAAGGTTTCGGAATTACCAAAAATCCAGCTGCACAAGCCTGAAAGCTAATTCTCCAGTTCCCGGTTCTCACTTTTGCTAGTCAAACGCATTATACGCTCAACAAAAAAGTCGTGGAACACACTATTTTGACCCGAGTTCGTGAAATGTAACAACTGAACGTAAATCCCAGGTGTTGTTTTCGTCATTTGGCGTTAATCCGAGGCACAAAATGCATCAAAAACATTTGATCAGACGATTTTCTTACCCCAAAACAGGGTATCCACAGGGAAGACCAGGATCACACCGAAGTCCAGACCATTCAATCAGAACCTCAAACAATGTCCAGTCATTTAAACAACTTATGTGACCACCACATGCTCTCAGCAAAGCTTGAGAGCGTCTTGGGAAGCTCAGAACGAGAGAAAATTAAAGAAAAAAACTCAGCGATCCTTAACTTTTGTGTTGAATATATTATAACTGCAACAAATATTCACTGCCACTCTTACGGACACTCACAGACGCACAAGTATGCACACCTGCACCACACACACACTCCCTCAAAAATGTACACACAAGGACCAAGCCACAAGGGAGAAGCAAAATGGAGGCAGTCACTCTAGGTTCTTCTGACTAGGTCGATGTTTGAGCGGAGAGCATGCTAGGATTTGGTAACAGAAGGCCAAACTCCTGCCCTACACAATGAGGAAGCCCCAGAGGCATCAATGCTCTCTCAGTCAGTGTTCCCCAGGGCCCAGATCCTCGAACAATGGCTCCCCTGTCTCAGCACAGCCAGGTAAGTCATGAATTACACCCTCCATCCCTCCTCGACTGGCCCTTTCTCCCAGAGTTCCACGGTCGTATCACACAGTCATTTTAATGCAAACAAATCCAACATTCCTGGTCCCATAAGATATTGCACACAATCTTTTTTTCTGAGCTGATCTGAGATCAGTTTGTACAGTTTTCCACAAAAGCTCTAAGTCCAATGTGTTTATTGAGATTGCACAGTTTCACAGAGAGGACTGCCATCCGTTCTCTTAGTTGTGCTGATCTGGGAACAGTTTCACAGTTCCCCCTCCGTTGTTCCCTGTCCGCTCAGTTAGCTGTTCTTCTGTCATTGGGCGACATTGATTGTGAAATGCAAAGGTACTCCACATCTGACAAGCATGGCTTGGATGCTTAGTAGCTGATAGCTTAGCGGCTAAGATGCTCGGCAGGTTTGTGGTTGAACTCCGAGTGTAGTCACCATACGATCAGTGCAGCTGTCGGGGCTCTTTAGCAAAACCCTTAAAATGGCACTGCCATGGCCGAGGATCATCAGGTATCGGTTATCAGAGATATTGTTCAGCTGTTTGCGATACTGGTTTAAGCACTTGACTGTGACTGACCTCTTGCGATATCACTGAGATTGTAATGCCTTGGAATACCCACCGTTTTTACATACAGGATTTCCTTTTGTTTATATTCTTAAATATCATGTGCAATCAAATATCACATTCATTGAAGCCAGTAGAAATTCCACAAGAGTACGTTTCTTTGCAGTATCCATGGCCGGACATAGCAGCACACAAACGAACATCTCAATGTTTGCACACGCAAAATGGATGTTTATTAAAAAAAAAAAAAAAAAACTGAACTAAAATTTATCAAATCCTGCCCTAAAGCTAATCATTTGTTTTTATAAAGAACAGTTGAGATTAACAGCTACTAGCCATACCCGTGCTCTGCAAGGGGTTGATTGTGACCAATAATCCCAACGAATAGTGACGTCACCTGTTGTCGTGGTAATGAAAGGCAAAAAGGGATGAAATCGCCCAAATTTCAGTAACGGGGTGGGTTGGTGCGATCCCACATGGCGGAGGACAGCAGCAGGCTCTTCTGGAACGCATACGCCTGAGGGCGCGGGGATCCGTTGGGCGGTTTGGGAGGAGATACTTTGCAAAGGCAGGGAAAACTGAGAATTAATATATAGATGATAGACCGCAATATAACATTAAACTAGCCATTTCCACCATGAGGACTTTGAAAAGATTGGCCAATTTTATCAAGTTTACTATGCTTGCTCATCCGTGGCCATTTGCTTGAATCTCAGATTTCTCCCGAGATGATTGGCCCTCACTTAGTTTAAATAAACGTATGTTGCTTTGGGTAAACGCTTCAGCTGTGTTACTGTAATGAAAGGTTCTGTTGATGTTCTACTGCGAACAGCTAGCTTTAAACTTCAGAGCCCTTACTGGAGTCATTTTTCTTCCCACATGGGGTCCACTGCGACCGTCGTGAAGACTGCATTCCCAACAGGAAGCGATGTTTCAGCCCTGCCCACCGTCCTGAAGGCCAGGTTTTGTGATACCAGCAAGCGCATCCACCAGCTCGCACTGCCAAAATATGGGAAGCTTTGTGTGCTACTTAATTTAAAATCAAGGTCATTAGCACACCTGTGTTTTCCTGTAAAATGGCCAACAGCCACCAAAACATGAAATGTGATTTCTGCCCTTGGAAGAAGTCATTTTCTCAAATGAAGCAGTTTGTTATTGCAATTTGAACTGAATCTGCCAGGGCAATATTTTGTTTCCACGATATGAATATGTCTGCGTGTGTGTGTGTGTGTGTGTGTGTGTGTGTGTGGGGAGCGGGGATATGTTTCTCAGAGTGCACATCAGGACCGTGCATGTGCTCACACGCTCGGATAAACTCGTAAGCTCACACATGGGTGCATTTTTCCTTTTGTTCAGCATTTTACTGTTTCAGAAATGCACATATGCATGAATGGCTGCACATGTGTATGCAAGACAGACGGTTTGTCGTTTTGAGCATGTGCATGTGATTGTACGCACTTCCAGCGTGTTTGTGTATGTGAGAGAGAGAGTGATGTAAAGATTGGATGATCTCTAGCCTCAATACACACACACACACACACACACACACACACACACACGCACACAATTGTGCAAACTATCAGTGCATACACATCAGTAAACAGAATAGAACAAATAAGTAAATAACCTAATCCAAACCTATATTAATTATTGAATGATGAAAACCAATAAGGACTCTCTCTCTCTCTCTCTCTGTCACGCTCACACATACTCTCTGTGATGGAGTTTAATTCTGTGCAAATGTGTTTTTCTCTTCATGATGTGCTGAGTCACGGTTCCTGTTTTTTCGATTCCAGACATTTCCTTAATTTCTCTACTGCTCGGTGGGAGTCAGAATCTCAAGAGAAAGAATGTGTTTCTGTTTGCCGGGACTGAATATCCAGAGAGAAGGCAGCTCTTCTTGTTTTGAGAACATCATATCCTTTGTTTTAAGACTTAATACATGGGGAGAAAACATTAACTCAAACACATCGAGTGCTTTTTTTTTTTTTTAGCTAATTACAGAATGTAAAGAAATAGCTATCAGCTTATGCCTACATTAAGAAGCTGCCTGCTTTTTTCACCAATATTCAATATTACGTTTCATTTTCTTTTTGTAAAAACACAGTCCGATTTGAGTAAAAGAAAAGTTAGTCCTGTATGCATAATTTTAAGCCTTTAAATACTGCCTATTGTGCAATGTCGAAATTGGAATATTTTTGTCAGTGTTATAGAACGCAGGTGCTTTCTGTCGTCATTAGTTGTGACTGTTACAGCAGGATGAGAACAATCAGTTAAGTTCATTCTGATGTATTTGAGATCTCTGACCTTAAAGGGTTAATAAGAAACTAGCCCACAAAATGTAGCGGTTGAGCTCGTGTATAAAGTCACGGAGAGCAGGTGACTGTAACCCTCTGACCTTTAGAAGTGCAGTGTGTCTCTGAGGCTAACCTTGACAGCAGCAGTACTGCTAGGCTAAGCAAACACATTCAACTCCCCCAGTACAGATATGCACACCGCGGTGTAGCTATCTAGAATCTTTTTTTGTGCTGTCGGCCAATAGAAAACAGCCGAGATTAGGTCATGGACGAATCACACGGGGGCTAAGAGGAGACCAACTGCGGCAAGTGTTGCCTCCCCGACATTTTCCCCTGTTTCTACAGATAACCTTGACAGCTTCAAGTATGACAAACTTTGCCCCATAAATTCAGTCATACGCTGTGAAAGAGCGGGGAAGTGGACCTAGTCTTGTTAATTAATAACCCAGCATGACACAAAACCGCTGCGGTTTCTAGCAAGTTTTGCAACATCATTACATTAGTGTCCTTTTTTTTTAGCTACTCTGCTAACCTGGCAGGGCTAGTGGGTCCAGCTCTGTTTCCTGTCTTTGAATTTTGGAAATGATTCAAAACTCAATGCATAGATTGAAAAATACTCACTAAAAGTTGCGGCCAACGTTGTGATTTGGGTAGTAATTTCTGCTTACATGTGCCAAACATCTGCTAGCATCCAGGATGTATCTCCTGATTAACATTCATGTTCTCTGCGATTGGTTGAGCTCGGGTTTCTCTTTTGTGACATCACAATGGGAGAGTGAGTTTTCAAAAAACTCCCTGAAATGGAGGTTAGCCATGAATAGCCAGCCAATGACTTGTCAAAAAAACAATGAGTCCAATAAAAGAGCTTTGCTAATTTGAAATTACAGATACCGATGGGCTTGGAGATACCAAATTTTTATTTTGGAAGAATGCCATCATGTAACACAGCCACCATCCCCCCACACTCAAACCAGCTGTAAGCCAAAGAACCTTAATCACCTCCTGGCCCCTCTTCCTCAACTGCAAGTCAATCCACACTAACCACGCACCAGTTCGTCACGCGCCCTCGCTAACTCAATCAATCAGGGTCATTTAGCCGTTAGGCTACGTTTATTCACGGCCGTGCTCAGTTTCATATGGTTTTTTCGCCCATTAGCATTAGCGCCACATTAAATTCTGATTTGAACCGTGGCTATGCTTCGTGACAGCGGCGCACAAGCCCAGAAGCAGTAAGAGAGAAATACTGGTCTGGAAGGGGGCTCATTTGCATATGACTGGATGGTTTGCTGATTTGGAGGTCACTCAGTTGTAAAACCAATGTTTCCTCCATTAGAAATCACTGTGATGCCATTTTTGAGTTTATTATTCATGGTTACACCTGGTTTCGGTGCTTCACTGCAACGTAAAATGTTCTGGGATCGCACAGGCTCTGAGAGGGATTATTTTGACTTAAGATGTTACCGTGTTGAACCTGACAGGCTGGCCCTTGAAGCCCCAATCCAGCTACGATAAGATCTGTGCAGCTGCGCTGGGCCCTTGAGCAAGGCCTTCAACTCCTCATTGGCCCTGTCTAAGCCAATCAATTGTGAGTCGTTGTGGATAAGACTAAACTTAATAACTGTAATCTGACTATAGAGCAAGGAGTCTGTGTGTACGTGCTCGTGTGTCCTTCGTATCTCGAGAGATGTTCATCCGATCTACCTCACACTTGGCAGGTGTGCTGCTGGAGACCCAAGGGTGTGCAATGTCAAATTTGGTGCGATTCAGACACGAGACGCGTCCAATATTTACAAATTATAAATAAACAAGCAAACAGCACGGTGTGCAGCACAGGGGACAGGGCATCAGGACTCAGGGGACTGAGTCCTGCTGGTCATCACCTACGTTCGCAGCGAGAGACTGCTGGTCGGGGATCTTAGTTTTGGACCAGCACTGCGCTAGTATACTTTAATTCTTTTGGGTTTGGGCATCTAGTTTTACTGCATATCTGAAATCATGTTGCATTTCTGTCCAGTCTCTGTGATTCTAAAATGATTGTGTCATGCTGACCCAGTAGCTTCTTCTTCTTCTTCTTCTTCTGTGGATATGAAACTGCAACAGATTCCCCCACCCCCCCCCACATCTCTGCGAGCAGTGCTTTGTGTGTGTGCACGAGTGCGCTTTGTGGCGTGCGCGCACCCTGGGTGTGTGGCTGTGCCGTGTGTGTATGTGTGTGTGTGTGTGTGCGTGCCTGCATACGTGTGCTGGTGTATTAGTGTGTCAGACTACTTGCCTCGGGTAATCACTGAATTTGTGACTTCTCCTGAGAAATCTGATCCACAGGGTGACCTTTTGACTTGTGTGACATACACTCCCGCATTGACTTAAAACGGTCACAGCGGTATAATTCTGAGACCCGTCGGCTTTTCACACCGTCCCACTCAACATGCCGGATTTGTGTAAGCGCTAGACTTAAATGTTAGACACGTTCGTGGAGCTTTTAATAAATTTGCGAGGTTGGACAGCACCTCTGAGAGTCGTTTCTAAACTATCACAGCGAGAGGTCATCAAGGCCTTATTACTGGCGACTGGCCAGAACGTGTCAGACATGCTAGAAGAGCTAGCTAATTAACACCGTCTCTCGCCATGTTCCTGCAAAGAGAAACTGGAATAATGAATACAACAGTCAGGTCGCCTGACTGGTAGGATACAAAAAGAGGGCCTCCACCAATCACAGTACTTGTAGGCAATAACAAAATAACAACACAAATGCTGATAGGGTACTTTCTGCCTATACGTGCCAAACCACACCTAGCAAAGCCAAGGGTGAGGACATAATCCAATTAGCATTCATGTTGCCTGTGATAAGTTGAGCTCATGTCCCCCGCAAAAGTGGAGGACATGATGTTTTACCCCCCGTACGTAATTCCGCAATTCCATGACTCCGTAAGTCCGAAACACCATTGTTCCCGGGTCACATCTCATACACTTTTCGAAATTTTTCACCGATACTTGGTACCTGTTTAGAACTGGGGGGTGAACTGATGCATTCTGCTATTTTGGTAACGCTGGGATTTTAACTTTTCTTGGTTTCCATGGAAACGCATTTTATCTGGGGGCAGGGGACATGACAGTGCATTACATGCACATCACTCCAGTGTCTCTCTACAGTGACATCATAATCAGAGAGAGGCTTATGAATATACTCCAGAATGGGAGATGCTAATGTGAAATGTCAATCACTGACTTGTCAGTAAAATCAAAGGGCTTTGCTTCTTGACAGAAAAAGACATTAGCTCATGATAACACGTACACCACCTATTTTTTACTGACATGATGGCCCATTTTCCTGTCGCAAGTTTACAGCAACATTGGTGATGTGTCCTTTTTAGTTTTTTTCCTTTAATTTCGTTTTTTTTTTTGCTGAAGCCATATGCTGTGCGACTGGTAGAGCCCTTAAAAGTTTAAAGCTTTTTACTTTAGCAGACCCCAAAATTTTATTATCTCAGAGTTCCCAAAATGGCCGCCCTGTGGCTGAAGCAACCATCAAAACAAAATGGCTAACTTGGGAAACCTTTGCAGCATTTCTTGATACAGCTGGCAACCCAGGGGCTGTTTATTACCTGTCCATTCTCGCTCTTTAACCCCTGTGCACATAATACAAATAATGCCAATTTTTCCTGTTATGCATGAGCCTATTGAGGCTTTATAACTCAGTGTATGTGCCACAGAGACAGTGGAAAATTATTCCAGTGAAGCAAGACATTTGGAAATTCAATTACAGAATTATTCAGGAATTAAATATTAGAATTTAAGGACGCCGGCGTCTATATCTGCACAAAAAAGGGGTTAAAATAGGTTGGGGATCAGCAGTGGATTTCAAATCGCAACTGCAATTGTGTCCCCTTCCTGAGAAATATCCTCTCCATATGGCTGTGAATTGGCTCATCTTGTCAAGGCACAGGATCCCTCCCTACCTTTTGGCATAATAACCCGATGACCCATCTGTTCAGGAAATGCCTCTCCACCTCTCCTCCACCCTGATTCCCAATCCCCTCTCTCACATTGTACTTTCTTTCCCAGTGAAAAACAAACCACTCTCCACCTTCCCCTCATCGTGTCATTTCCATTGACAAAGGATTACCCCATAGCCAGTGTGTTACAGCCTGACCATTGCCTACTCATTAACTCCACCTCGGGGTATTGATTTACGAATCCAGGCTTCTACTCTGTGCTCTAATTATGAGTCGCTCTACATGAGGGCATCAGATAAATGACTGCAGTGTCAATGTGAATGTATATGGATGGGCCTCACTGTTTGTGCTTAATAAGGATTGTACCACGGCCAACTCCACCTAACAGTCACACACAATGACAGAGGTGGAGGAGACAATGTACTCGATGGCAGAATTGATATTGACAGAGCATGTTGCAGGCCGGAATACAAATCTGGGGTTCCCACAAGCGTCAGCATAGATTAGTCTGAAGAGAGCTGAGTAGTTCAAGAGGACATACAGTATTCTGTCAATGTTAAGTGTACTCTATAAGAGTTGATCTAACACTGAACTTTTTGGTTTGTTATTGGGCGAAAACAGGGATAAACAGAGGGAGAAATCTTATGTCATTCATCATGCCACCACACTCCTGTCACCTATTGCGCTGCCTCTAATGGGGGAGATAGAGCACCAGAGCAGCCGAACTTTTTATGGTCATAATGGCGTGAGCGAACTGGCCGTAATTTCTCACCGTGACTAACACGTGAAAGGGCTCTTCAAGGAGCCATAATTTTTGATCAGGTATTGTGTTGGGTAGCAGGCTCGAAAGCCCAGGACTGAGACGCCGCACCAGGGAAAGGAGAATGCAGGTTGTTTTCCGGCTTTATGATGCCTCTAGCTGAGATGATTTCCACTGAGCTGCATAAGGTGGGTCAGACCTTCTCCCATTAGAGTCTGCCCACCTGCTGACTTATGAACCAGTCATACTCACTGTACACCAGCAAGCACTTCGTCTGCCTCTGTAGGAAACCCTGCCAATGTTGTGTGTGTGTGTGTGTGTGTGTGTGTGTGTGTGCGCGCACATGAATGTGTGACCGTGCACACGTGTGTGCGTGCGTGCGTGCTTGCGTGTGTGTGTGTGTGTGTGTCTGTCTGTCTGTGTGTGTGTGTGTACGTGTGTGTTCTTGTACTTGCTACGTACTGAGGACCGGAATGAGTTTTTAACCAACAAAGTGAAGTCTTTTTTTGGGAAGTGAGGACATTTTGGCCGGTCCTCACAACTACAAAGGCAAATTGTGACTTATTAGTTAAGGTTAGGGGTAAGGTTAGAATTAGGGATAGGTTAAGGTTAGGGTAAGGGTTTGGGTTAGGCATACATTGCTTATTGTTAAGATTAGGGAAAGGCTGTAGAGACACCAGAAGAATGAATGGAAGTCAATGTAATGTCCTCACGAAGATATAAGTACAAGGATGTATGTGTGTGTGTGCGTGTGTGTGTGTGTGTGTGTGTGTGTGTGTGTGTGTGTGTGTGTGCATACGTGTATGTGTGTGTGTGCATGCATGTGTGTGTGCGTGTGTGTGTATGCACGTGCACGCATATGTGCGCGTGTGTGTGTGTGTGTGTGTGTGTGTGTGTGCACGCTGATGGATGCTTGTATGTTTGTGTGTAGAGAGACATGGTGTGGGTTGGGGTTGGTATGGTCATAATGCACTGTAGGGGACTGCTCATCGTAACACCCCTCCCAGATTCTTTCACCACACAGTCACACACACACACACACACACACACACACAAACAAACATACTGCTTGTAATACCTTCTCCATTTTGAGCCCATTCAGGCGCATTAACAGTGTGCTGGTGTCTGTTAGGCAGCACTGCATGTATTGTGCGCCTTGGGCTCAAAATGGCTGCTCACAGAGAGGAAAATCAGCACTTAGCCCCCAGCTAAATGCAGGTAAAATGAAAGTGGGCGGTAGCTTTCAGACACAAAAATGATTTACTATTGAGCTGTTCGTGAATCCAAACATTTATCTGTCAGGTGCTTGTAGATGTTCATGTTTTACAAAGTCAATTTCCCACCCTTCCAGCGCATAACCCTGCAAACGTGTCACATGGCATACAGTTCAAAGGTTACATGCATGAAAGCACCTCTGATCTGACCTGTGGGCGGCGCCAGAGCACTTGAGCTAGAGACGTATAACTTGGTGGAAAGAATCAGGGGACTATACCCAGTGTACCAAACTTAAAAACTTTTTACTGAGCAGTTTTAAAAGCTGCCACAGACAACCCCGTAAGAGGAAGAAGACAAGACAATGATGAATAAGAAAAGATAGAAACATTACAGATGCTAAAGCAGTATGGCTGCTTCGCCCCCAATAACAGCCCATTTTACGACAAGACAGATTGAGTTATGTTGTATGACCTTGCAGTCAGTTATGCGGCTAACATCAGCGGGTTTCTTGCCTGAAAAAACTCTATGCTCGGCTCGCTTAATCGCGTTTGCTGTCGGCCGCGTGGAGAGAGAATTGATAAGCGCAGAGAGGTGCATCTAACTGACATTTGTTTTCTTGGAGCCCAGCAATTAATGGCATGAGCAGTAATGAGCTTGATGTAGCAGTCTCTTTTCAAAACTAACAGTGCCTCTCAACAAACAATAAGAGGAAGCTAAATTCAATGAGAAACATAATAACGTAAACACGCGGTGTCAATCAAAAGCAAGTTCTTGAAAAATAAGCCTTTAAATGCAATTTAAAAGATGACAGTTTCCTTCAGTCTAATATCCTGAGAGGGTTGATAAGTAATTCCAAACCATTGTTTATGGTGAGCACATCCCTTTTGAGCTGTCCCCAGGGGAAACTAGCTACTTGCCAAATAACAATTACTCAACTCAATGCTATCTTTGATTAGCCTGCTTAATTCAACTCAAAGTAAAATTCATTAGCAATGCCTGAGTCTGTTCCTTCCAACTCTTTCCATGAAGTCTGCACACAGTTTGTAATCAGCCAACAAGAGTTTACACAAATCGTTTTGTTTTTTCACATAAAGTAATCTTAGAGTGCAAAGTTTTGATAAGAAATGCTCTCAGCAGTTGGGCGTCAAGCATCGTATAATATCAGTATAAGATTAATTCAAAATGTTACAGTGGTTTGTTGCACTCACTAAATTTAAGGCTTTTACATCTGATGGCAAACTGGTAGACTTTGACCCGTCTTTGCTCTTGAAGGACTACACCTTTCTTTGAGGCTTCCTTCATACTATAGCGCACTTAGCTCACCTGTTAAACATCACCTTTTTCACATCTCCTTTTTATCGTAACCAGTCACAACAACATTCATCATAAATTGCCCCTGCGCCTTATTTTTGCAGTCATCAGATTTGAAATAAGTGTATATTCTCAACAAGCAATCAAATGCAGACGTTAAAGCATCAAATAATGCTGTATATTGGTGTTTTCAGTTTAGTGGAGGGTTAATGGACTTTTAAAATCACTCCTTTTTTAAATTATTAGTGTTTAATGTAACCAACTTTATCGGAATTGAGGTTGTGTGTGTGTATGTGTATATATATATATATATATATATATTTTATTTCAGACTCAAGGTCCATAGGCAGGACAAACACAACAACAGCCACACAACACATCCAATAAAAGAAAATAAAGCTAAAAAAACATAAAAATAGAGATTACATAGTTGATATCAAAAATAGAAATTACTATAAAATTAAAAAGAGACAGCTGTACCGTTGTCTCCAGAACATAGACTGATACCTGATGGAGCTGCAGTTGATGTGGATCAAACTATAAATTATATGATTTTCAGAGGCTTCAAGCCGACACATAAATCTATACATTAGATTTCTAAGCACAGCATTAAGAGTGTTGACATGTGCATTTACAAACAATTCGCTTGCACTCAGCCAACAAGGTCTTTTAAGTAAAATTCTTAATGCGTCATTGTAAGCAACCTGTAGTTTTCTCATACTTGCTTTCTTATAGTTGACCCTCAGGTGTGCGGTGTACAAAGGTGTGCAGTGCACTTTGAACAAATTTATTTTAACATCATCTGTACACCAATGAAACCTGCACAAGAGTATTTGCCTGCACAAACAGTTTGGAACACTGTCTATTAATATCATCATCATCTGTCATGTCTTCTGTAAGGTAATGGCCAAGGTATTTGACTTTGAAATACATAGAAAACGCCTTATTTTGACTGGTGCGCCGCTATGAAGCCATAAGTTAAGCTAAATGCACTCCTGTCTGAGTTTGTGGCCACCACTTTCAATGCTGAGCAGTGTTCTTTCTTTAAAACTAGTCCTTTTTATTTTAAAAAAAACTGAGAATTTGATCAAAGGGTAAATCTCAGTTATGTAATCTATGAAAACAGTTACCAAAGATACCTGCTGCTTACAGTGACGTTTATCTGGCACTTCTGGTCATTCGAGCTGTAGAAGTCCATAATTACCGGTAATGGAGCGCAGTCAGAATTGTTGAGCGCCATGTACTGAAAAGTACTGCACAATTCAACGCGTGTGGTTAGGACTTGAGTCCTTTTGCTTCATGCTCTCTGAATAGCAAAATATTACAAAAGGTTGTAAGGTGATACCGTTTCAGGAACGAGTACAATATAAGCTGGGATGAGTGAAAAGAGGTTGTTGCCTTGTGCAAGTGAGACCGCTGTGAAAAAAAAAGTTTTATTCTCCAGATGAATGGAAGGAAATACTGTCTATGAAAGCGAAAGCCGAAAACAAAACTGGAATTCAACTTTAACCACCTTTTTAAATAAAAATATTTAACACCCTTACCTGGCGAGATGAAAGCAGACGAAACGGTAAACTCCCACCGTACTCTCAAGCACGCTGTATTGACAAACTTTTTTTAAGCGAATATTTGACAGAATTGAATACTGTCGTAAAATCCTCCGGGTATTCAGAAACTTTTCACTTCTTCTGATCGTCAGAGAGGAAAATCCGAGCCAAACTATGCATATTTACTTTGCATTTCAGGAACTATCATATTTAAAATCTGTTGAGAATCAAGAAGACTGACAATGTCACTGTACGGTACAGACAAAGTCTATGAAAATCCTTGTTCTGCAGACAGCCTGCGTCCGTCAACACCAGAAGTCTGATCTGGCGGCTGCACTTACCTGACTGTAGTTCCTGTATCACGCGGCCAACCCCCTGTATGGGTTTTTGTTTTCCAAAATAGCGGTTTTATTTCCTGTTTGATCCGGTGCTGCCAACGATCTCCGAAAAACGGCTATAACCTCGTGAATATGGCATTTTTTTTTTACCTCAGTATGAAGATGTTGTTCAGATCGTCAGTTTCTCTGACATGAAACATAGGCCATGGGACGAATTTATTAACAGTGAATCGTTGGTAATTCGCACGGGCCACATTGAACTTTGAAGTTTAGATTTATTAACCGTTTACGAATTAAATTGAATTTTTAAGCTTTAAAAAGTAAAGCGAATTAAAAGGAATGCTTAATGTTGACATTTGAACCCTACCGTGATGAGATCATAAAATATAATCATTTTCCATTGTAATTCATCATGTGAACTTTGAATAACCATGTTGACCGGCTGGCTGCTTGATTGTGGTCTTTTGAAGGAAATGAGTGTGTAAAATATCCAAATGATTATATTCAGGTAAAATCCCTTACGAAAAAGAAGTTTTTTCAAGTGTGCTATTAGTATACTTCTTCTAAACTAAAAATAAGAGAGTATACTTTCAGTTTACTTTTGATGTACTTATCAGAGATATACTTAGCAAAGTAATACTTAAGTATACTTACTGAAAAGTACACAGAAAAGTAAAAGTATATTTGGCTAATACTTGTACCTAAACTTTTGATTATTATACTTTTCTTGAGTATATCTCAAAGTATTAAAATATTCATGCCTAATGTTCAAGTATACTGGCTTGCAGTTAGGCTACTATCAAAAGAATAAGCACATAAAAATATTTTTACCATACATATTGGCTTCTTTGAAGTATACTACACTATATTTTTACTCAGTTTTTACTGTCATGGACTTACATATTCCACATGTATGTTTGCAGTAACAAGTCAGCTTTGGGGCAGCATAGCAGAGTGAATAGCACATGGGTGGAGCTGAACTTGACTTTTATGCAGTGTTATTAACCCACACAGAAACAGATAAACATTTGTCTGATTTTATTTGAGAACAAATTTGACGATTATTCCAGTATTGACAGACTTGATACATACTCTTCCAAAAAAAATATACTTCAAGTTTAAGCAACATAAACTTAAAGTACCCATCTAGTTTACATCTAAGTTTTATTTTGTACTGCAAGTACACTACAAGTGAACTTTTAAGTATACTGTGATTTAACTAGTTGTATACCTCTAGCATACTTTTCAATTTATGATAGTATACATTTAAGTATACTGCAAGTAAACTTACAGATATACTGCTAGTTTATTAGTTGTATACTTCTAGTAAACTTTTCAGTTCATGAAAGTATACTGTGAAGTATACTGCTAGTAAACTTAAAGATTAACTATTAGTTCACTATTTATATACTTCTAGCACAATTTCTAGTTTATAAAAGTATAATTTGCAGTATACTACAAGTAAACTTACAGATATCCTGCTAGTTTATTAGTTATATACTTCTAGTAAACTTTTCAGTTCATGAAAGTATACTGTGAAGTATACTGCTAGTAAACTTAAAGATGAACTATTAGTTCACTAGTTATATACTTCTAGCACAATTTCTAGTTTATAAAAGTATAATTTGCAGTATACTGCAAGTAAACTTACAGATATACTGCTAGTTTATTAGTTATATACTTCTAGTAAACTTTTCAGTTCATGAAAGTACAACCCCAATTCCGAAATAGTTGGGACAAAGTGGAAATTGTGAATAAAATCTAAACTCAATGACTTTCAAATCACACCAGCCAGTATTTTATTCACAATAGAACAGAGATAACATAGCAAATATTGAAACTGAGAAATTGTACATTTTTATTCACAAAATGAGCTCATTTCAAATTTGATGGCTGCAGGTCTCAAAAAAGTTGGGACAGGGGCCTGTTTACCATGGTGTAGCATTCCCTCTTTTTTTTTTTAACACAGAGTGGAGGCGTCTGGGCATTGAGGAGACAAGTTTCTTGAGTCTAGCCATTGGAATTTGATCCCACTCTTGTTTAATACAGACTTCCAGCTGCTGGAGAGTTTTGGGTCTCTTTTGACGGATTTTTCGTTTAATTATGCGCCAAATGTTCTCAATCGGTAAAAGATCAGAACTGCAGGCAGGCCAGTTCAGCACACAGACTCTTCTACTACGAAGCCATGCTGTTGTAATAGCTGCAGTATGTGATTTTGCATTGTCCTGCTGAAATACACAAGGCCTTCCCTGGAATCGATGTCATCTGGAGGGGAGCATACGTTGGTCTAAAACCTTTATATACCTTTCAGCATTCATGGTGCTTTTTAAAGCATGCAAGTGTCCCACACCATATGCACTAATGCATCCCCATACCATCAGAGATGCTGGCTTTTGAACTGAACGCTGATAACAGGAGGGGTAGTCTTTCTCCTCTTTAGCCCGGAGGACACAACACCGATGATTTCCAACAAGAATGTCAAATTTGGACTTGTCTGACCACAGGACACTTTGCCACTTTGCTACAGTCCATTTTAAATGAGCCTTGGCCCACAGAACACGGCGGCGCTTCTGGATCATGCTCAACAATGGCTTCCTTTTTGCATGATAGAGTTTTAGGTGGAATCCGTGGATAACACGGCGGACTGTGTTTACAGACAGTGGTTTTTTGAAGTATTCCTGGGCCGATTTAGTAATGTCAATGAGAGAATCATGCCGGTGAGTGATGCAGTGGCGTCTGAGGGCCCGAAGATTATGGGCATCCAGGAAAGGTCTTCGGCCTTGTCCCTTATGCACAGAGATTTTTCCAGTTTCTCTGAATCTTTTGATGATGTTATGCATTGTCGATGATGAGACCGTCAAAGCCTTTGCAATTTGACGTTGAGGAACATTGTTTTTAAAGTATTCCACAATTTTTTTACGTAAGCCTTCACAGGTTGGAGAGCCTCTGGCCATCTTTACTTCTGAGAGACTCAGCCTCTGTAAGACATCCCTTTTACAGCCAATCATGTTACACACCTGATGCCAGTTAACTTAATTACTTGCTAAATGTTCTTTCAGCTGATTCTCTTATATATTAATTGCTTTTTCAGCGCTTTTTTTGCCTTTGTCCCAACTTTTTTGAGACGTGTTGCAGCCAGAAAATTTGAAATAACCTCGTTTTGTGGATAAAAATATAAAATGTCTCAGTTTCAACATTTGAAATGTTATCTATGTTTTATTGTAAATAACATATTGGCTCATGAGATCTAAAAGTCATTGCATTTTGATTTTATTCACAATTTACACATTGTCCCAACTATTTCGGAATTGGGGTTGTATACTGTAAAGTATGCTGCTAGTAAACTTAAAGATGAACTATTAGTTCACTAGTTATATACTTCTAGCACAATTTCTAGTTTATAAAAGTATACTTTGAAGTATACTGAAAGTAAATTCAGATGTACTACAACTTTACTTGTTATATACTTCAAGCCAACTTTTTAGTTCATGAAAGTACACTTTGAAGTATATTGCAAGTAAACTTATAGGTAGACTACAAGTCCACTAGTTCAATACTTCAAGCCCTCTATAGTTTACATTTAGTTTTAAACTTTCAGGGAGCTAAAAGTTTGTTTTTTTTTAAACTGCAAGTATATTTCAAAGTCTTCTTTAAGTTAACTTAACATCATACTCACAGCTTATGATTGCAATCTAAAATATATTACTGTTGCTATTCAGGTATTATTTAACGTAAGTAGACGAGAGGTTACCTCATGTACTCTACCAGTAGACAATGCTTAAGTGCATTCTGCTTTAATTTACAGATGAAGGTACTTAAGAATTTACAATGAAACACATACTCAGGATTGAGAACAAAATTGATTCCTTTATAAATTAAATTTTCAAACACAATATTGTATTGGATGCCAAAGTATATGAACACAGCAATGGCAACTCTTATTGAAATCCCAAATCAAAACAAAAAAATACTTCCTTCTCTCATATGGAACCAGAAATATGCATAAAATATTAAAAGCCATTCCACGAGAAATTGACATTCGGTGTGCATTTGACCCCCCTGGAATTGCATGAAACTTGGCACATTGGTAAATATGGGTGTCTCACAGAAAAAGCTGAATTTTTAGGTCCGTATTCCACTTTGCCTGCCGATAGCGCCACCTGGAAGCCACTTAAGTGGCTCAGTTTTGCTGTTGACACCACATTTTACATCAACTGTCATGCCTTAAGGGTACACAGTACCAAATATGTTATACTTTTATCATGATCTGTGACACTTCAAGTCCGGTTAGACTTCAGCACCATATCAGCGCCAAGCTGGGTAACAACATTATTGAGCCAGAATTATTTGAGAAATAAGAATAAAAATTGAAAATGGGAATGGGAATAAAATAATATCCCAGACATATACCAATCAAGAATGCTTTATTATGTGTTTACTCACAACAAAACTATCATTTTCAGTTAATATTCCCTTGGTATCTTGCTGGGTTAGTGCAATGGATGGCCGGAAAGATGGTTGAAATTGATTTCGGTGCATGTTTGCAGTATATTTTCTCAGTAACCCAGATATGTTCCATGGTGATAAATGCCGTTTGTTGTGCTTTTGTGAGTTCTGTTTTCAGGAATATCAAGAATTTCTTTGGTGGTATCTACACTTTCAAGCTAGACGGAGCCAAAGTTGGAGGAAAACTCAAAACGGACCATTTCATAGCAGATTGTGCCTATGTTTAGGTGGCATAATTTTATTTACCCAGCAAGATAGAGATCTGAAATTCTCTGGATACATAGTCCCTTTGGGGCATATTACAGCATTAGTAAAATCTCAATGGCAGTATTTTCAGTGTAGATGATTTTAAACATCAAAAGTCGGAAAAATTCGCCTCCAGGGGGTACTGTATGCTGGATGCAAGTACTGGCCATCCCCAGCGAAGTACCAAAGAAATTTTTTTTGAATTGTGATGCAAACTGCTCGTTTTCTCTGAAAATGAAGAGTTCAGCTTGGTAATATGCTGAATAGATAGCTATCTGACCAAAGGAGGTGCTCTAAAGAACTAATGTTCTACCAACCAAATATTCCATATTCCCAGACATATGCCAGAGTTCTGTCTTTTCACATATATAAAGTACATGCACAGTTATACATAAAATTTGTAATCTCTTTGGTATAAAGCTGGGTTGGTTGTAAATTGGAAAAGAATGTTGGTGGTGATTGTAGCATTGTGTCAACATGCAAGACTTTTACCAGTAGTCAGTACAGTGTACAGTTTTGTGGTGTTGGTGAGTTTCAGAAAATAACAAATTCTCTGCATTTTTGCATTACTATTAGAATCGGAGAGCAGGCTTCAGTGTTAATTCTAGGATTTCCCTAGGGTATGGTGCTTGTGTATGAAAAAGGGCACAGCAGTCACGTCTAGCGAGTGGTTATCCTGATAAAGGGCACAAGCAAGCAAGCAGCACCTTGCTAAGAAAAGGGCAGTTCATTTGTAGTGGTAATGTGCATGCCTTCATTCCCAACACCTGCCCATGATGCCTGGCCTTCTGGATGCCCGCTGGTTGGGAGGGCAGGGTTTCTTTAACAGACTTCCCATTTCCGTGCATACCAAGCCATGGGTGTTGACGCAACTATTGCGCCATATAGGCTGCAGCCCGCTCTTTAACTCAGAGACAGAGAAGCTCACTATCAACGGCCTGTAAGCAGCCCTGTAGAGACCCAGGATGCAGCGTAGTAGGGCTTGCCTCGGGCTCGACTAGCTCCGTGGGTAACACCGACCCAGATCCAAGGAAGAAGGCCATGGATGGCTGCTCAAGGCCAAGGCCAAGGAGCACCTCTAGTGCGCACCACCAGGTGCCGCCAACCCACAATTGAATTCCAAAAACAGACTGACAGATAGAGCTAGTCAAATGCTGTATTGATATCATTTCGCTTTGGATAATATGAAAAATATGAAACGGTTTTAACTTTTGTACTATACGTTCTGTCTTCATGTACACGGTTATGTGACGAAGATTTTTTTTAGAGTTCAAATTATGGACTGTTATTTTATGTCAGTGTACGTATACTGTTGACGCATGTCTGCATTCGTACTTACGGTGGTACGCCTTTTATATTACAAAACCCAAAACCAGTGAAGTTGGCACGTCATGTAAATCGTAGATAAAAACAGAATACAATGATTTGCAAATCCTTTTCAACTTATATTCAATTGAATACACTGCAAAGACAAGATGTTTAATGTTCAAACTGAGAAACTTCATTTTTTTTTTTTGCAAATAATCATTAACTTAGAATTTAAAGGCAGCAACACATTGCAAAAAAGTTGGCACAGGGGCCTTTTTACCACTGTGTTACATCACCTTTCCTTTTAACGACACTCAGTAAACGTTTGGGAACTGAGGAGACCAATTTTTGAAGCTTTTCAGGTGGAACTCTTTCCCATTCTTGCTTGATGTACAGCTTAAGTTGTTCAACAGTCCGGGGTCTCCGTTGTCGTATTTTACGCTTCATAATGCGCCACACATTTTCAATGGGAGACAGGTCTGGACTACAGGCAGGCCAGTCTAGTACCCGCACTCTTTTACTACGGAGGCATGCTGTTGTAACACGTGCAGAATGTGGCTTGGCATTGTCTTGCTGAAATAAGCAGGGCCGTCCATGAAAAAGACGTTGCTTGGATGGCAACATATGTTGCTCCAAAACCTGTATGTACCTTTCAGCATTAATGGTGCCTTCACATATGTGTAAGTTGCCCATGCCTTGGGCACTAATACACCCCCATACCATCACAGATGCTGGCTTTTGAACTTTGCGCCTATAACAGTCCGGATGGTTCTTTTCCTCTTTGGTCCGGAGGACACGACGTCCACAGTTTCCAAAAACAATTTGAAATGTGGACTCGTCAGACCACAGAACACTTTTCCACTTTGCATCAGTCCATCTTAGATGAGCTTGGGCCCAGCGAAGCCGGCGGCGTTTCTGGGTGCTGTTGATAAATGGCTTTCGCTTTGCATTGTAGAGTTTTAACTTGCACTTGCAGATGTAGCGACGAACTGTAGTTACTGACAGTGGTTTTCTGAAGTGTTCCTGAGCTCATGTGGTGATGTCCTTTACACACTGATGTCGGTTTTGATGCAGTACCGCCTGAGGGATCGAAGGTCACGGGCATTCAATGTTGGTTTTCGGCCTTGTCGCTACGTGCAGTGATTTCTCCAGATTCTCTGAACCTTTTGACGATATTACGGACCGTAGATGATGAAATCCCTAAATTTCTTGCAATAGCTCGTTGAGGAATGTTGTTTTTAAACTGTTCAACAATCAGCTCACGCATTTGTTCACTAAGTGGTGACCCTCGCCACATCCTTGTTTGAAATGACTGAGCATTTCAGGAAGCTGCTTTTATACCCAATCATGGCACCCACCTGTTCCCAATTAGCCCGTTCACCTGTGGGATGTTCCAAATAAGTGTTTGATGAGCATTCCTCAACTCTCTCAGTCTTTTTTTGCCACTTGTGCCAGCTTTTTTGAAACATGTTGCAGGCATCAAATTCCAAATGAGCTAATATTTGCAAAAAATTACAAAGTTTACCTGTTCGAACATTAAGTAACTTGTCTTTGCAGTGTATTCAATTGAACATAGGTTGAAAAGGATTTGCAAATCATTGTATTCTGTTTTTATTTACGATTTACACAACGTGCCAACTTCACTGATTTTGGGTTTTGTAGTTCTTTTTTTGGCATTTAAAAATTTTGGACTGGTCATGTTTTATAACATCCTGTACGTTTCTGACTGCGCTGTACCCATGCTTGGTAATAGCCCATGTATTGTGCATATGTAATGCTCACAGTCACCATCAGTTTACAACCAAACAAGCTTTATACCAAAGACATTACAAATTTTATGTATAACTGTGTATGTGCTTCATATATTTCAAAACACAGAACTTTGGTATATGTCTGGGAATATGGAATGTTAGGTCGGTGGAACATTAGCTCTTTAGAGCGCCACCTTTAGTCAGAAAGCTATCTACCCAGCATAGTACCAAACCAAGCTCTTCACTTTCTGAGAAAACTAGCTGTGTGTATCACAATTCAAAAAAAAAAATTTTTGGTATATTGCTGGGGATGGCCAATACTTGCATCCAGCATACAGTGCCCCCTGGAGGTGAATTTTTCCGACTTTTGATGTTTAAAATCATCTACACTGAAAATGCTACCATTGAGATTTTACTAATCCTGCAATGTACCCCAAAGGGACTATGTATCCAGAGAATTTCAGATTTCTATCTTGCTGGGCAAACAAAATTATGCCACCTAAACATAGGCACAATCTGCTATGAAATGGTCCGTTTTGAGTTTTCCTCCAACTTTGGCTCCGTCTAGCTTGAAAGTGTAGATACCACCAAAGAAATTCTTGATATTCCTGAAAACAGAACTCCAAAAGCACAACAAATGGCATTTATCACCATGGAACATATCTGGGTTACTGAGAAAATATACTGCAAACATGCACCGAAATCAATTTCGACCATCTTTCAGGCCATCCATTGCACTAACCCAGCAAGATACCAAGGGAATATTAACTGAAAATGATAGTTTTGTTGTGAGTAAACACATAATAAAGCATTCTTGATTGGTATATGTCTGGGATATTATTTTATACCCATTTCCATTTTCTATTTTTACTGTGATTTCTCAAATAATTCCGGCTCAATAACATTGTTACCCAGCTTCGCACTGATGTGGTGCTGATGTCTATCCAGACTTGAAGTGTCACAGATCATGATAAAAGTATAACACATCTGGTACTGTGTACCCTTAAGTCATAATAATTGATGTAAAATGTGGTGTCAAAAGCAAAACCGAGCCACTTTAGTGGCTTTCCGGTGGCGCCACCGGCAGACTTCTTGAGATACGGACCTAAAAATGTGGCTTTTTTTCTGAGACTACCGTATCTTCCTATCTGCCAAGTTTCATTCAATTCTACGGGGGTCAACTCCTCAACTTCTTCAACAAGTGCCATTTTCTCACGGAGTGGCTCTTAATTAGCAATGCCTTCAGCCTGACCAATAGGCTGAAGGACTCAAGCAAAGGCTGATGAAATAGTCCAAATGAGTGCACCGATGAGCTGTTTTTTGGTTAATGGAGTTCTGTATCACAGTCAAAAATGTGACCGACGAAAGAAAGGATGCAGCAGTGCTGTAATTCTTGAAAGATGGTACATTCTGTTTAATAAATGATTTAATCATTTTTTAACAAGAGTGTGGACATCAAAGCCCTGCATATTGTACCTGTACCAAACATTGCTGTGTTTAAGTTGAGGTATCAGTTCAATCTAGCTGGCCATTATGTGCAGATTCATAGATAAATGTACACAGTATTTTCAAACATAAGGTTAAGAAGACTGGAACTTCAGTGCTATCTGGTCTGATATGGTGACAGTGAAATGTCTGTACTAGTTTTAAAACTAACAACCATATCACAACTTGATCTGCACCAGCTGTGTGGTTAAAGCTAAGCAGGTATAGGCTTGGTTTGTGCTTGGATGGGAGACCACCTGGGAAAATAAGTTGCTGCTGGAGGAGGGGTTGGTGGGTCAGTAGGTTGGGATCTTACCTCTGCTGGAATAATACACAATACTCCAATGCAGTGATGAGGATGTTGTCTGTCCAATGAGATGTGAACCTGAAGTCCTGACTTACCGTGGTCATTAAACATCCAATGACACTCTTTATCTTTCCTAGCAGTATACCTCACAGTATACTTTCATGAACTGAATAGTTTACTAGAAGTATACAACTAATAAACTAGCAGTATATCTGTAAGTTTACTTGCAGTATACTTAATTTATACTTTCATAAATTGAAAAGTATGCTAGAAGTATACAACTAGTTCACTCACAGTATACTAAAAAGTTCTCTTGTAGTGTACTTGCAGTATAGAATAAAACTTAGATATAAACTAGATGGGTACTTTCAGTTTACTTTGCTTAAACTTGAAGTATACTTAAAAGTATTCTTTTATAAACTTAAAAATGTTCCAATTTAGTCCGAAGAAGAATTAAATTAGTATACTTTCTAGTACACTACAAGTACATGGCCTGTAGTATACTTGCTATACTTATACTCAAGTATACTTAATAAAATGAACTTCAAGTATACTACTTTTTGCTAGGGGATGTGATGCCCCTCGAGTGTTCCATGAAGTCAAAAGTGGCAATGAAGTGTAGGCAAAATGCTGAAATTATGAAAGTGGAATTTCATGTATTTAACTGTACCCACGGCTGTTTTTTTTTTTTTTTTTTTTAATTTATGTAGTAGGAGCTGTTCAGGGTAAATAGCTGTGCAGTATGTGAATGGCTACAAGCGTCAGGCTAAGCCTGGAGTTGTTTAAAAGTAAGATCATACAGATTTTATATCTCTCAGCATCAGAGTTTGGTGGTCCTTTCTCTCATAGGAATGTAAATTTAATATTACAATAAACCGGACATTTTAAAACCGTATGCTACCTTCATTTTCAAAGCTGAAAAGTGATTTTTGAATGTCTAAAACTTGAGAAATATGTAGATTACTCTGCAAACCCGTAGATTACACTTATTACAGTTGCCTTCATGTGATACCCAGGCATGTATTTTGGATTGTTTTAACAAAACTGTATTTTTACCCTAGATACACAAGTCCATGGCAAAGGGCTTTTAAGAGTTGTGTTTATACCTCAGTCCTCAAACATTTAAATATACTTAAAATGATCACAAAGGAAAAAAATGCATACGCCCTCTTGATAATGTTGGGATTAAGTCAGCACTTGCCTGATTTAGGCCAAATTGAGTGAGAGTGAATGGCAGAGACACACCCAGGACTGCTCAACAATCCATCACAGGGATCACTCACTGCTCACCAGCTCACTCGCACCCATGGGCAACATCAACTCTCCAGTTAACCTGACATGCATGTCTTTGGACTTTGGGAGGAAACTGGAGTACCCTCAGGAAAACCACGCGAACACGGGGAGAACATGCTAACTTCGCACGGAAAGTCCATTAGCTGGATTCAGACCCGCAACCCTCTTGCTGTGAGGCAACAGAGTGACCCAATAACACAACTGTATCTACCGTGTCTACCAAAACTCCATCATACTGACTCTAACAGATCTATCCCTTGGTAGCACTAACAGCAGTGTGGAATCCACACGTAAGGTTTAACACATGCATTTTTATAACCTTAAATGCTGGATGATGAGGATTTTTCTCATTTGTACATGTTTGTGCTCACAAACTTAATTACGGAGATTATTTACATGCAAAGTTTCAGGCGCTGAGCCACACCTCTGGTATTCGCCTTCCGTCCATTTCCTGTAAAAGCCGTCATGCCCACCGGACCTGTTTGTTCGGTTTGGTTCTTTATTATGCGCCCAACCATTCTTTTATCTAGTGACTCATATACGTATCTTATAGTCCCTGAAGATTTGCTGCCAAAGGACCAAATTAAGCAGTAGCCAATGGCTTTTGGGAGGGAAGAAAGTGGGAGCCTAAACACGAACAGAATACTCATTTGACACGGGGCTGATCTGTGCCCTCTTGGGACGGGCCAGGAGTGCCCAAACTTGTTTGTGGAGACATGATCTCCTGTGAGTTTTCATTTCATCCCTAAGTTGGCGCGCGTGTTTCTTGTAATTAACTGCCAAATAAAATCTCTTGTCGTTGAGTACGGTGTGCTGTATTTGGTTTGGAGTGAAAACCCACAGTTTGGTTTATCTCCAGGTATAGGGTTAGTGATTACAAGATGGCCACCCCGGAAAAGATGGAAGTTCTTCCCAAATCTATTTGGAGGAACAGCTTGTCTTTAGATTTATTTCAGCCACAGGTAGGGAACCCTGCTCCTGGGGACTCATAGTCTTGCATATTTTAGGTATCACTCCTATCTAACACACCTGGCTCAAATGAATGTGGCTTGTCAATGGCTTAACCCTTAGAGTGCATAAATCTTCAAAAAATTATAAATCAAATTATGTTGTGCTGTTGAAAACCTATCATGCGGCAACTGGTTTAAAAGAGCTTCCGCAGAGGAGCTCTTTTAAACAAGTCGCCGCATGATGGGTTTTCAGCAGCTTTCAATTTGATATCTTACATCATTGAGCAACACTATTTGTATTTAGCGCTGTAAGGGTTACTAATATGGCAACTGATTGAAAGAGATATGTGAGAAAGAATGATATCAAAAACATTCTGGGATATCGGTCTCCAGGCTTAGATTGCGGAATCCCACCAGTCATGTGAATAAGTTCGACGAAATAAATTCAGATAAGGCTAATTACCGAGCATTTGAAGGAAACTGACTAATGATTGGCAGCTCCCAACCCGAAGTGGTCGTTATCAGTCCGTCTGAAGACCGAGCGACTCTCCTTTCCTGTCTTGGAGAAGCCTGCTAGCATTGGCCAGCAGTGCCGGCAGGTCTTTGTCATTTGGCAGCTCGTCGCTTTTTCCTGGGTTTTGTTTGGAGTTTATGCCGTCCCCTGGGTGCCACACGAACAGCTGAGCGATGAGCTGGATCTAAGCCGGCTGGAGGTTTGGTGTCTGTTTGCCGAGAGAGAGAGAGGGGGAGAGCGTGAGCAGTATGGGTAACTGACTCCTACACAAACACCGGGAAAGCGGTGGAGATGCGGCTGAAGCTTTGTTTACTCCCAGCAGGCCGAGGGGTTGCCTCGCGCCTGTACCCGAAATGCTGCGGGGATGGGGGTGGGGTAAGGGGGGCGTGCGTGCGTACTAGTCCACCCTAATACCCCTTCCAATGCTGCCCCAGGTCACTGAGTCGCTCCACCCATTTCTTTCGTTGTGCGATCAATGGCATACATTTCAGGTGCTTGCAGTGGGGGCGCAATTCCAGAATTTGTGGGAAAATAGTTTATTTATAAATATTTCAGAGGTCAGAAATGTGTAACATGCACTTCAGGTACCTCATTGGGCTCTATTTGAACCACGAACGTCCCCAAAAGTGGGAGCTCACCGGCCAATAGGCTGCGAGCTATTGTGATCTGGTGGCGTCGCATTAATGCTTGTCATCCTTTAGCAAAATCTTTATAAATCTTCTTCGAAATCACTGGCCGGATTTACTCCAAATTTGGTATGGAGCTTCCTTGGGAACATGTCTACCAAGATTGTTTACAGTTTTGAAAAATTTTAATTTTTTTGATTTTTAACAAATTTTTAAAATTGTAGCCCCTGGACGTAGTGGGGCGGCTACTATGGATTCATGCTTGTCTTCTCTGCCGCTGCGTCCGCGTCCGTAGATACTTCCTTGTAGACGCTGTACAAGCTGCAATTTTTGACTGATTACGTTCATATTTGGTATGGACATGTGTTGTACTTCACTTATGACACCTATCAATTTTGGTTGCCATGGCGACAGTATTGGCCGAATAATGCGCTACAAAGGGAAGAAGCGGGCTTTCGGGGGCTACACCCATGCGGTCGCGGCCGACCGGACTGTCTAGGTAAATTTTCCCCACTTACTTATAATGAGAAAATCTTTCACAATCATTCCCTACGAAACCGGTGGCCAGATGCACTTCATATTTTAGTACGCTGTATTCATACACCACTGAATCTCTGAAAAGCTCTTCTCTGAAATGCTGAACAGTCGGCTCAGTTTTTGGGCTGGGGAGCTACAGGGCCATTGGTCCTATTTTTTTTTGTACTTTACAGAGGCCTTGGTACGGGCCCAACATGTTGCTTGGACAGTATTTCCTAAGACCCACTCACAGGTATGACCATCAACATGGATGAAATATGTCTCTGTGATTTAATATGCCTCTGATCACTCGCTTCCGGTCGTTATTCTTTAATGAAGGGCTATGGTGTGTGCACGTGATCAATGCTCACCGTAAATTACCAGCCTCATGAAGACCCCAGAATATCTGGGCAGCAGACATGACTGGTCTACGAGTATTTGAGACTTGAGTGTATTGTGACACAAACATGAATCTTACATGATTATTGAGCTGTGGTTGATGATGTCACTGTTGCTGTTGGAGTGCGTGTGTGTGCGCGTGTTTTGTACAGAGCGCGCACACTGAAGCGTGTCTTATTTTCTGTTTGCGTGTCTGCTTTAAGCTGTATTTGTGTGCACGCACTTGTTCGTGCTTGTTGTTATTGTCTGTGTTATTGTCTATAGTGTTTTTTTTTGCGTGAGCGTGCATGTTTGTACTTGCGTGTTGTCATTTACATTGCATTGTACATCCCTTCAACAGTGTCTGGTTTTTAGCTGTGGTTCAAAGATTTCGCCATGTCGCAGGTGTATATTTTCCTCTCTCTCTCTCTCTCTCTCTCTCTCTCTCTCTCTCTGTACTGGTTGCTAGTAATAGCCTGTTGTTGCCACGCATGGCCTTGTGGGTGTGTGTGTGTGTGTGTGTGTGTGTGCGCGCACGTACATCTGCACCCTAACGTGTCGATTGATAACAGCAGTCCAGACTGCGTGCGAGTGAGTGTACGGTAACAAAGCCAGGTTTCCGTGGCAACCAAAAAATCATGCCCCAAGTACAAAAACACCCCCCCACTGCACCCCTCCCCCAGCTCAGCCCCTGCGCCTGCAGCAATCAGTCAGATGAATGCACAGCACTTATTACCAGAGAGGTCAGGACTCCTGGGCCGGGAGGCCTTGTGGCTCCGGAACCGTAATGGCCCTATAATCAGCAATGCATGAGCCCCACCCGCCAATTCACAACTGTAGGGCCAGGAGAACTGTTTAATTTACTGAAGCTGTTTGACGGTCTCAGGGCGTCCTGTGTGTCTGTGCGCGTGTGTGTGTTCATATACATATGTACAAAACTGTCAATGCATTATTATAATTATTACTTCAAAACCTTTTTTATTTTTTATTTTATTATACGTCTTTGCCACTGCAGTTGAAGGTCCATCCTCAGTATGTTAAAATACAACAATAACAACAATAATAGTAATGATAATAATCTTACATTATTACGATATTACTACTATATATATACTATATTATTTCATATTATTGTTATTATAATTATTATTAGTAGTAGTAGTATTAGTGGTAGTATTTTTTTTGCAGGAGTAGCAGTAGTAATAGTATTTACTAGAATAAATATTACTGTGAAGTTGTGGGAGTATTTATGTTATATGCGTTTATGGTAAATCAGGCTGTAATGTAGGTCAATTTGGGCTGCATATAGCTGTCAGCTGGCTCGCAGTAATGTTTCAGTGTTAATAATGAATTAAAGGGGGAGGGGATGTCCGTTTGTGAGCACTGAAACAAACAAAGCTGCGACCTTCCTTGGCAATGAAGCCCTTTCAGCTTGCAACTTAAAATAATGATTCTGCGTGCTCAATTTTCTTAAGCATACAGGGGTTTTGCATCCCTTTTAAGGGCTACACGTTAGCTTTGGTAATGAAGTCTCATTTTCTAGTAATTTTGCCCCTCCTGCGCTTTTCTTATGAAGGTGCGTTGATGTGTACAGCCGCCAAATGGTCCGATCGTATTTGAAAAAGATCTCGGGTGGCTTATTTTTACGCGGGTAAATTGAAATAAACATTGAAAACATTTTGTTCCTTTGCTATATTAGGACTGGATTTGTATGGATTATCAATTTATCTCTTGGTGTGGCATGGAACTGGAAAACAGATGCTTGGATAAAAGCTTGTGGCTCATACTTGCATCTGAGTCGGGAGGAAAATACCAGAACTGAGTCAGCCTATGTATTATATACGTGACATTGCTGGGAATTAATATGGTTCTCAATTACTTCACATCCAGTACCACTGACGTCCTTCAGGGAATTTCGCCCACTCTCACGCTGTGGGTTATTATTTCTATCGTATTATTTGCATTTTTTATTTTGTTAAGCACTGAGAGCGACAGTTCAAGAAACCCTATATAATTACATCACTGAAATCAATGCATCTTTCTTTTAAACAATACCGACCCAGTCAAATTGGGAACAAAATATGCATAAGTAGCCACGTAAAGCACATTCTAAGTACTTGTATAAAGTTTCTCTTAAGTAGGCTGGCGAGTCACTTTGTATCACCACCCATAGTTCAGGAGAGTGAAAAATGTCGGTGCCGGGTTTTAAAAATCTATTATTTTGGATTTATTTGCGGTAACACCAGCCATACTTGCATCTAGGCAAGTCCATCACAGTGTTGGCTGGCGACTGCGGTGCTTGACCCTCATGGGCACGCAATAATTTTTATGTGATTACCCTCCAGGCAGGAGCTTGCTGGCGGGCAGAATGTATGGCCACAGCCCACCTGAGCTTTCGCTGGGCGCGAATTACCGGCCGATCCATCCAGCGCGCCCACCTCATTTGCGGAGAAGAGGGAGAACCGGAAAAAAAACGGCACGCTTCGAATACAAATGAGCTGATCTCATCTGTGACAACCACGCTCTCTCTCTCTCTCTCTCTCTCTCTCTCTCGATCGCTCCCTTTCTCTCTTACTCTCCCTGCCTCCTCCACATCTGTACTGGATAGCGGCGCACAAGACCGAAATTTCCGCCACTTAATCAATTAGCCTCATCAAGCGATTTGTAGGCTACACGGAGCCGGGGGGGATTTTAGGGAGATACCACCCGGTGCGTTGCCACGGCAAAGAGATGACTGCCACGCGCCCGATAATTTGAGAGTGCATCCTTAAAAAATCGCGGTGTGGAGCTGAACGGTGGACTTGGCACGAGGAGGGCAAAGGTAAATCGATTCAACCGAGTAGACGGAGTGAAATCAACGCACTAAAGGAGCGTTTCGCAAGCAGCAATCCGTGACTAACTGAGTGAGGACCCTCCGCGCCCCGTCCCGAAGTCCATCCTCGGTGTCAGTAAAAGGTGCTACCGCTCTCGCGCACTCTCTTCCCGGCGCCAGGCATGGCTACGGCGTAGGAATCTGAACCGACAGCGGTGTGGGAGTCCGAGGTAAGAGCTCTCGCTAACACTATGTTTAGTCGCGTGCGCTTCGCTCTCTTGATACTGAACTAAAAACGCGGGGGAGGCTTTTCCGTGCGCGTGGTGGAGCTGGTGATGCTGGTGGAGGCAGTATGGGTGGGTTTGCTTTTCTTCCTGAGGCGCGCTTCGTGGCAGACAGGAGGCGGCGTGTTTTGGTCTGCGTATTGTAGCTACCGGGGTGGTGGGAATCTCCAATGCACTCTATGGAGGTGTTGCTTCAGTGATTTCTATCTGTGCATGCGCCCGTTTGTGCGGGTTATTGTCTTTGTGGCCATTTGTCATAATGCATGTGTTCTCGTACGTTACTGGCTTTGTTTGCAAATGTTCCGGCGCGTGCATCTGTTGTAACGTTTTCATTATTGTCTGTGTGCACCTGTTATTACGTGTGAGAGTATGTGCGTGTGCATACTGTGTCTTTGTGCGGATCTGTTATAATGTATGTGTATTACTGCCCCTGTGCATGTGTTCGTGTGTGGGTGGGTGTGGGTGTTATTGCTTGTGTGTACATCTGCTATAATGTGTGCATGTCACTGTGTGCACAAGTTATAATGTGTGTGCTCATTCTTGTGTGTGTCTGTGTGTTTCTGTCTGTGTGCATCAGTTATAAAGTGTACATATGTGCATGCTCGCATACATTTCATACAATCTGCACAATTCTTAAATTGTGCCCTTTTGTAAGTGCGCTTGTTGTTTTGGGGGCCCTTTTTGGGGTACCATAGAGATCTGTAGGCAGCTGTAGTATGGACCCTGGGCTTCCAGCGCGTTATAGTCAAGGCAACTTGATCAGCAGTGTCACTCTTGCACGCGCGCACACACACACTCACACACACACACCATACATACACTTGTACCCTGCTCACATACACATTGACATGCGCATATTCAGAAGCACAAACACGCACCATAGAGACACACCGCACACATCCTCCATACAGCCGTGCACACAGTTATACACACGGGAGAAGGCGCAGTCAGAATCCAGCTGTAGTTGCAGTTTCTTTGGGGTTTGCTGGATGATGAATTCAGGGCTGCACAGTACACAGAGAGTGTAAAGGGCAAGTCCTTTTATTAGTGGCTATCGTCCATGTTCTTTCTTCTCTTGGTTTAGTTTTGTGTCGTCTGTAACATTTAATGCTGCCATTTTGGCCAGGTCTCCCTTGGAAAAGAGATCATTGATCTCAGTGGGACTAACCTGGTTAAAAATGGGTTAAATAAAAATAAATACGATGAAAAAAAAGACCGGTCTACTGGACGGATGTGCAGCGCACTGTAGCAACATCACTGCTAGGACACTGTGTGTGTTTTGCATCTCTCAGTCCAATTACTGGACTGTCCTGAGTCCCTGGAGGGGCCAGGCTGTGGACGGATGGCAGCTATACACACAAGTGTCTGTTTCTCTCTGACGAGTGGTGCTGGGGACCGGGATTGTGAAGTGTTAGGTGTTCTCATTTTTCTCTTTCGCCTCTTTTATATTTCTTATTGTTGCTTATAAAAAACATCTTCCTGTTTGTTCCCGTCTCTCACCTACAATATTTTCCCCTACCTCTGTCTTTCTGTAGCCTTTACTTCCTCATCTCATCTCTCTCTTTTTCATTCGATTCCTGACGGATTTGTGCAGAATATTCCACAGCCAGGTCTTGACACTGTTGGTCTGCCCCTCCCCCTACTTTCCCACCAGATTGGGGGGAAATTCTTTTCATAATTTTGTCCAAATAACAGTGAAAACACACATGAACAAATGTTCTCAGTCTTTAACAGCAAGAGTGCATTTCATTAGAATAGCACTTCTCAGGTAATTACTATGATGAGTGTTTTGTCTGCTGGAGAAGTAGGACACATTATTGTTATTACTATTACTGTTGTTGTTGAGTGTTAGACAGTTTTGGAAGCAGTTTCCCATGTTTGTAAGTTTTGTGCGTGTGTAATTAGTGATAATACACTGAACTGAACTGAAGAGATTGGGTTTAATAAGGCTTAAGGGGTCCACCAGCCCTGTTCCTGGATATCTACAATCCTGTAGGTGCAAATTCAATCGTAATTTTCCACAGTGAATTAGACTGTACTAATTCTCGGTGAAGTGCAGACCTGTAGCTTTTCAATAAAGCAGGGGGTTTTGCACCTTATCCAGAAGCGGCCAGTGTGTGTGCTAGCTTTCCTTCTAACCAATCAGTGACACTCCTGATTCTACCAATCAAACTGCTGGACTCTTTGCTCAAGACCTTGATTAGTAGTAGTCAGGTGTGGTACCGCTTGTTTGGAATAAAAGCCTGCACCGTTACTGGCCCTTTCTGGGAAAGGTTGAGAACTGAAATAAGGGCCGTTTCCCAAAGCGTAGGCTGCATCCTTCGACAGTTGCATTTTTAGGGGTCGTCACTTAATTCCATCTGCCAAACTGTGACATGAGGTCATTTCATCTTCGTAAAACAGCTCTGATTTAAGCGAGTCGTCACTACTTTCCCTAACCCTAACCTTAACTCTAACCCTTAACCCTAAACCTAGCCCCAAACCTAACCCTAACCCTAAATTTAACCTTATCCCTCACCTCACCCTAAATGTTAGTTTGGTGGATGGAAGTAAGTGACAATCCCTAAAAATACAGCCTTCGAAAGATGCAGCCTACGCTTTGAGAGATGGCAAAGGTGTGCTTTCCGGTAAGGCTGGAGCGAAGAGGGACTGTAGACCGATGGTAGCCCTGCAGGAACAGGGCTGGTTACCACTGGTGTGCGGTTTTGTGGGTCAGAAAAGATGTAGAGATATCATGAGTCAGTGCTGGCTGGATTTGTCATTTTCCCAAAGCCAAAACAGTAGAAAAAACAGTGCTGAGATTTGTATTGATTTAGGGAAAGGAGATGGAATTGACTCATTGGATTTGGGGATGGTAGGGGCAGGGGGGCATCAGCTCGTTAGCTGTGGTGTCGGTTCTGGATGATGACAGCTACCACACGTCCCTGCTCGCTCGCTGGCAGGCTGCACACACACAGCCCTCACGACAGCCTCTCCGGGCACTAAAACACCAGGCTTCTCATGGCTTATTCATCCGCCGCTCCGTTGTGACAATGTGGAGAAGTCGGATAAAAGCTTTTCTGAAAAAGGCCGTCTGGAGTAATCCTGAAAGTGCCGCTGTACCGTCGGGCGACGCATCGGAAACTCACACCACCGCCCCCTCGATTGAGGCCCTGTGACTGCGGGTGCTGGAGCGGTGTTAGTCATTGATTGGATGGTCCTCTGATGAGTGACGGTTCCCGTGACAACCGCCCTGGGCTCCAAAGCTGGTTTTGTTTGGTTCCGATTCATCCGGGCTGTATTAGACTAATCTTGTCAGTAATGTTGGTGACTTGAGTTCTCTCCTCTAAGCTTTATCCTTCCAGACTTGTCTGGTATATATATATACAGTATCTCACAAAAGTGAGTACACCCCTCACATTTCGACAATTAATTGATTATATCTTTTCAAGGGACAACGTTACAGAAATGAAACTTGAATATATTCTAGAGTAGTCATTGTACAAAATGTGTAGCAGTGTAGATTTACTGCACTGTCCAAATAACTGAACAAACAGTCATTATTTCCAAAATGGGTGGCAACAAAAGTGAGTACACACCCCAACTGGTAATGGTCAACCAAGCAATGAAACATGTCTTATTCATTATGTTCATGCTTTTATCTGTTCGACTGGGCCATATGAGGTTGTGTAACGTGTTGAAGGTTTAAATTGTGGTGCTTTGGGTGCAATGCACTCATTCTGGTCACTGGATGGTCAACATGGCACCTCATGGGAAAGAACTCTCTGAGGATCTGATAAAGAGAATTGTTGCTCTCCACAAAGATGGTCTAAGCTACAAGAAGATCTGTGAGACCATGAAACTGAGCTACAGCACGGTGGCCAATGTTATCCAGCGGTTTTCCAAGACGGGTTCTACTCGGAACAGGCCTCATCAGGGTCGACCGAAGAGGTTGAGTCCTCGTGCTCTGCGTCAGGTGCACAAGTTGGCTTGAGAAAACAGATGCAGGAGTGCTGGCAGCATTGCTAACGAGGTTGCAGCAGTGGGAGAACAGCCTGTCAGTGCTCAGACCATAGGCTGTGCACTGCAACAAGTTGGTCTGCATGGCCGTCGGCTAAGATGGAAGCCTCTTCTGAAGCTAGCCCACAAGAAAGCTTGAAAACAGTTTGCTGACGACAACCAGTCCAAGAACACGAACTACTGGAACCATGTTTTGTGGTCCGACGAGACCAAGATAAACTTGTTCGGCTCAGATGGTGTCCAGCATGTGTGGCAGCGCCCTGGTGAGGAGTACCAAGACAAGTGTGTACTGCCTACAGTCAAACATGGTGGTGACAGCATCATGGTCTGGGGCTGCATGAGTGCTTCTAGGTCCTGCGGAGCTGCGCTTCATTGATGATATAATGGATACCAACACATACTGTGACATTCTGAAGCAGAACATGATGTCCTCTCTTCAGAAATGGCAGTTTTCCAACATGATAACGACCCAAAACACACCTCCAAGATGACAACTGCCTTCCTGAAGAAGCTGAAGGGGAAAGTGATGGCGTGGCCAAGTATGTCTCCAGACCTGAATCCCATTGAGCACCTGTGGGGCATCATCAAGAGGAAGGTGGAGGAGCAGCAGGTGTCCAACATCCACCAGCTCCGTGATGTTGTCATGGAGGAGTGGAGGAGGATCCCAGCCACAACCTGTGCAGCTCTGGTGAATTCCATGCCTCGGAGAATCAAGGCAGTGCTGGACAACAATGGTGGTCACACTAAATATTGACACTATGGACACAATTTGGCATGTTGACGGTGAGGTGTACTCACTTTTGTTGCCACCCATTTTGGAAATAGTGACTGTTTGTTCAGTTATTTGGACAGTGCAGTAAATCTACACTGCTACACATATTGTACAATGACTACCGTAGAATATATTCAGGTTGCAGTAACGTTGCCCCTTGAAAAGATATAATAAATTAATTGTCGAAATGTGAGGGGTGTACTCACTTTCTTAAGCCACTTACCTCTCCAACCCAGACACACAAGAACTAGTCTAGCCTTCGCAAAAGCTCACCTGGATGAAGATATAAGCTTCTGGCTGTCAATGTTATGGACGGATGAAACAAAGATGGAGCTGCTTGGGCACAGAGATGTGGCTTTTGTTTGGCGTAAGAAAGGTGAAGTGTTCAACCTGAAAAACATGGTCCCAACGGTCAAACACGGTGACAGGAGTATCATGCTCTGAGGTTGCTTTTCAGCAAATGGGCCCGAAAACCTTGTTAAAGTGAATGGCATTATGAAACAGGACCAGTATATCCAGATCCTCAGTGAAAACATCAAGCAATCCGGCGAATAACTTGGTCTTGGGCAGGAATGGATCTTCCAACAGGATAATGATCCTAAACACACAGCCAAATCTGTCAAGAAATGGTTAGCGGACAACAAAGTGTACGTTTTGGAGCCAGAGCCCCGACCTCAATCCTATCGAGAATCTGTGGAGGGAACTGAAGACCAAGGTCATGGCAAGGAAACCCTTAAACCATAAGGATCTGGAGAAGTTTGCCAAAGAGGAGAGGGCCAAAATCCCTGTGGAAACGTGTAGAAACCTTGTGATCAATCACAGGAAGCGTTTGGAGGCTGTAATCGTGAATAAAGGCTTTGCCATCAATTACTGAGAAAAGGGTATGAATAATTCTGGACATGGCATTTTTTGTAAATCTGTCAAATAAAATACTAAAAAGTATTGTATTTCTCGAAAAATTGTTTACTGTACTTCTTACAACCTTATGTAAACTTACTGTGTCATTTGTGCAAGAATAAATTTGATTTGTCAAAAAAATCTTGAAAAAACCCAAAAATTGGTAGGGGTATGAATAATATTGGGCATGACTGTATGTTTTTTTTTTTTTCATTATGAAAACATGTTAAATACAAAAAAAAGGCGAAATAGAAACTGAGGCTGCACGTCCTAGCTCTCCAACCAGCACAGAGGGACACTGGGTTGGATAGAGGTTTATAATAACAGAAGTAAAGCTTGAAAAATCTCCCCGAATTTGAATCAATCTACATCTGAACCAGCTGCAAAAAACCAGTATGTCATCAGCTTCAGAAATCTGGTATTTATGGTAGTGTTTTCGATGACTTGACTCCACCCCCTGTGCTGTTTGAGAATGTTCTGCCCACATACAGTATTAAATAATTCTAGATTGGTTCTTGTATCGGTTCCGGCTGACTTTGGGCCAGAATTAGCTGAGATGTGGCCTGGAGTTGTGTAGTGAAGGACCAGGACGTGCTTTTTACTGTGGTTCCAAACACCAAGCATTCTCTGAGCTGTGATCCTGTGTGTCAGTGAGTCAGATGACCTTTAGAGCTGTGGTTTTGTGTGTCAGTGAATCAGATAACCTTTTAGCTGTCGTTCCGTGTGTCAGTGAATCAGATAACCTTTTTAGCTGTCGTTCCGTGTGTCAGTGAATCAGATAACCTTTTTAGCTGTCGTTCCGTGTGTCAGTGAATCAGGTGACCTTTTTAGCTGTGGTTCTGTGTGTCAGTGAATCAGATAACCTTTAGAGCTGTCGTTCCGTGTGTCAGTGAATCAGATAACCTTTAGAGCTGTGGTTCTGTGTGTCAGTGAATCAGATAACCTTTAGAGCTGTCGTTCCGTGTGTCAGTGAATCAGATAACCTTTAGAGCTGTGGTTCTGTGTGTCAGTGAATCAGATAACCTTTAGAGCTGTCGTTCCGTGTGTCAGTGAATCAGATAACCTTTAGACCTGTGGTTTTGTGTGTCAGTGAATCATATCTCTTTACGAGCTGTGGCTCTATGTGTCAGTGAATTCCATCTGCTGTAGAGCTGTGGTTCTGTGTATCAGTGAATCCGATCACCTTTGGCTGTGGTTCTGTGTAATCTAATCTCTTACGGACCTGTGGTTCTGTGTGTAAATGAATCAGATCACCTTCAGAGCTGTAGTTCTGTGTCATCGGATCTCTTCTAGACCTGCGGTCCTGCGGGTAAGTAAATCGTATCCCTTTCCAAGCTGCGGCTCTGTGTGTCAGTGAGTCGGGTCACATTCAGAGCTGTGGTCTTGCGTGTCAGTGAATCAAATCACCTTTTGATATGTGATACTTTGTGCCTGTGATTATCTGTAGAGCTGTGGTTCTGAGTCATCTGATCTCATTTATAGCTGTGGTTCTGTGAGTCAGTGAATCAGGTCATCTTTAGAGCTGTGCTTCTGTGAGTCAGTGAATCAGGTCATCTTTTGCACTTTTTATCTGTGTGTTAGTGAATTAAGTCCCCTATACAGCTATGTTTTTGTGTTTCCAATATTCTGCGCTGTGGCTTTGTGCATTTGTGATTCAGGTAATGTTCAGAGCTGTGATTTGATGAGTTTATGGACCAACCCATCACATGACATTACAGTTCCTGACTTAGCTCATGCTTTTAATCAAAGCAAGCTAAAGTTGATTAGACGAAACTGCGACCGGTCCCCCCTCCGACCAATGCGAGGATGGGGTCTTGCTTTGGGGGCCCGATAGTTGATCTGAGCAAACTAGGTTTTGAACCAACAAACTTCCGAGTCCAATTCAAGCACATGAGCCCCTTGGATGTAGGCCGATGTAGTCATCTGAGAGGAACAGTCATCATTTCAGGTCAAGTGCTTGGTGTTGATGATTCAGGCCAGTCTCTGAGCAGTGATTCGATTAGATTATGGCTGAGTCATTTTCTCAGCTGTATCTTGTTTGTTTATGGATGGACCGCCGTATGGTTCTGTGTGTTCCTGCATCGGCCTGCCGGTCTGAGCTGCGGTTCTCTGCGTTACAGGAGCCGGGGAGAGCGAGAGAGGGAACAAGGCAGGTGAAAAATGGCGGGAGAAAAGTTGGCGGTGAAGAGCAGCAGAAGCATCGTGCCCTGCTTCCTGTTTGTGGAGGTGAGCCCATTTCACTCTGCAACTTTATTTAAACTGTTGCTCTTGACATTTCAGTTCATTTCTTCACGTACTTGCATTAATTCCCCAGTTACACCACATAAATATTGCCATTACAACCTCAGTAGATGTTTTAATTTTGTTTTAATTTGTCTTAATTGTTTTCACTGAGGTTTTCCAACATATTGGTATTGTGCTAGTTTTGAAAAACTTCTGAGGCCTTCTGTTGTAATTGTAAAATATCATGCATTCATATCATACAGATTGTTTCCATGGCAATAACTCCACATCTGCACAAGAACAGTTATACTGCATAAAAGTAAAATAAGATACTTTATTGTCATTATACACGCATTTACAACGAAATTAAGGTGCACAGTCAGGATGCGGACTCATAAAAAAATAATTTAAAAAAAGAATAAACATGCATCTCCCACACATCAACATCCATTCACTGACTCACGCCGTATTCAATTCACTGTTTCACACAGCAAAACATCACATACACATCAGTACCAAAATGTATGCTGGGCCAATACCAGTAGTGCAATAAAATGTCTGTTAAACAGATAATACCAGTACCACTTTTAAACAGATATTACACATTATTATGTTAGTGTTGCTTCACTGTTCAGTGTGGTTATGGCTGTGGGATAAAAACTGTTCCGGAATCGTGTGGTGCGTGTTTTAATGGATCTGTATCTTCTGCCAGATGGCAAAAGTTCAAAAAGGTGGTGGGCAGGGTGGTAAGGGTCCTTGATTATGTTGTGTGACTTCTGCAGACAGCGGGAGGTGAAGATGTCATTTAGGGCTGGTAGTTGGGAGTAGGTGATGTTTTGTGTAGTCATCTTTAGATTAACACCATAACCTCTGCTCTGTGCAATACTCACACTTTCCCCGAAAACCCTGGTGGACATGATGAGGAATGAATACACAAACATGCTCATGATTCTCTGCTGGTAGTGCAGTAGGGCTAATCAGCGTTTAAATAAAATTTAAATGGCAATAAAATACAACAGTTAAAAACAAAACAATATAACCACAATAAAAATAAAACAACAATGGAAAGCAAAACGATATGACCACTATAAAGCACACCAACAGTTAAAAACAAAAGAATGGGAGTACAAGGAATATATAACAACAATTACAATCAAAACGATATAACCACAGTAAAAATACAAAAACAATTAAAAATGATATGATACGCATTATTACTAAAAAAATTCAACAATGAAAGAACAATGCGAATGATGGTAAATACAGTAAAAAGAGGCTGTTTTACCTGCTCATGACCAAAAGACAAGCTCTCCTCTATGGCGCCAGGCAGGCGTGCACCTGTTAGCAATTAACGCGCACGCGTGCTGCCAGTGACGCGTTATTCCCCTGCTGCTACTGTTGTGTTTATATCCTCATGGGGTTTAACTGGAGAAAGATTGACCGCGCTGCTGATTAATTTTGCATCAGGATCATCTCCTTGGTTGCTATGGATACGGGTAGACGGGTCAGCCCTTTTTCCCGCTGACTCTGATTTTTTTTTTTTTTTTTTGTTAAGTGCGCAATTACGGCTGGTCACCATCCTGAGATTGCCCTCCCGTAGCGAGAATTATGTCTCAGCATATAACGGTGCTCCTTCACCCAGAGGTTCGCTTTGGCTCTAGATTGAAGCAATAAACTATTCACCATTAAACGAGCGCTTAGCATTCTAGGTCGTTGTGATCACACTGCAGTATTAGCGAACGGTGATTGCGTTCCTACTCACAATAGCTGACATTTTACGTTGTTACGCACGTTACTCATGACCTGGCGCTTGTTGAGATCGAGCCTAAAAAGATTGTACCTGTGTATATTGTACCCAAATGTTTTCAGTAAAAATTCAAGTGTGGACATCTTAAGTAAAATGATTGAAATGTAATGGGATGTAAAAATTGATATTTGTACTTGTGAATGCTTTTCAGTGGATGTATAATAGATTTTCTACATTCAGCTTGCACACGAAATGCATGAGCTTACAGTACTCCAGCAATAGACACAATCTAGAGCTAAGGCAGATTGCAGTACATGAAAGACCATATGTTTGTATTCACCAGTTATCTCTTAAATACAATTTGTATGGAATTTTGAACATGCTGCCTATTATTACACATACACATTTAATTTTTTAAAATTTCACTAAATGAAGTCTTCACTGTGCGCCGAAATTTAAGATTTTTCAGTTTTCAAAAGACGAGATTCATGTCTATAATGGCATTCCCACGAGTGTGTTTTTGTAATTTTAGTTAAGTTTGAAAGCACTCTTGTATATATATATATATATATAAAACACCACTGGGCCATGGCCCAAATGGAAAAATAAAAAGCTTTTAACAGGCCTAACAAATTAGCAAGGAACCAGCAAATGGATACATTAATTTAGTATCGGATGGCGTCTTCCTTTGACTTCTTTGAATGTTGAAGCCTCTTCGGTAAGCTTGTGGGCAGCGTTTTACTTAATGTCGATGTTGTTCGATGGCTTCATCAGTTGATGAGCAGTTGATAAATATTTCCCTATTAGTTTGTGCTGCAGATGAGACCAAGTATTCCCTAATGTGTTCAAACCTGGACTGTGAGACCTCTCCCTCCATGTTCAACTGTGTTAAAGACACCCATTTGGCCCTTATTTGTGTGTTTGTTTATTTATTTATTCATTCATTTTTTCATTTTTTGGCCCAGGAGTCTACATTTATAATATTGAATAATTACCAGCAGAGGTCGCTGTTGCACTTTGAGCATACCCAGAAACGACAACGTTTGTGAGATATGAGTGCGTGGTCCTACTCTGGGGACTAATTTAGCTCCTGAATTTGAGTTGCAGATGAAACCATTAGTCCTTGCAGCTTACGACGATGAGGACAGGTCACCTCTGGAGTGGATAGAATAAATAATTTATGTTTGTTCGTGAGTCAGCCCTGGGGTCTAACTGACTTATCTGCTCTCCTTCTGGCAGTGGCAGGAATTTTCGCACGGTGAGCTCATTTACCACGGCGATGTCAGTATGAGAATGTTTCATACGTGACATAGACCTGCTTTAGAGTTACACCTGTCTCTCTGTCCGTCTTCTCTCTTCCTCCCTGTGTCATGTTTGTGTATTAACCTGTTTGCCCAGAATACAAATTGTGCCAATTTTTCCTGTTATGCATGAGCCTATTTAGGATTTATAACTCAGTATTTGTGTCATCTGTGGGCGTCAGACTGTGGAAAGTTATTCTGGTGAAGCAAGACATTTTGAAATTCAATTACAGAATTATTAGGAATTAAATATCAGAATTTATGGACGCCGGCGTCTATATCTGTGCAAAGGGGTTTAAACGACGGCACAAGATGGCGTGTCCTTCTTGCAGTTTCACTTAGGCACACCACGCACTGTTGCGCACATACACACCAACTCTGTCCAACAGTTGGCCCTTCATGTGACAGGACATGCTGTCTACTTTTTCATTTTTCTCTCCGCAGTTTTGGGTTTGTTGTTGAGTGGCGTTTAGGGCTATGACTTCACCCTCTGTCTTAATCAGCTGCTCCTGTTCCCTGTCCTCCCCTATTCCCTCCCTTTCTCCTCTCCCCTGTCTCCTATCCTTCTCTCCTCCCTCCTTCTCCTCTTCCCCTGCACCCTCTGTGCTCCCCTCCTCCCTTTAATCTCTCTACTCTCCCGTCTCCTATCCTTTTCTCCTCCCTCTCCGCATCTCCTGCCCCCTCTCTGCTCCCCTCCTCCCTTTAATCTCTCCTCTCCCCTGTCTCCTATCCTTCTCTCCTCCCACCCTCTCCTCCTCTCCTGCCCTTTCCTCCTCTCCCCTCCTCCCTTTAATCTCTCTCCTCTCCCCTGTCTCCTATCCTTCTCTCATCCCTCCCTCTCCTCCTCTCCCCTTTTCCCTTTATTCTCTTTCCTCTCCCCTGTCCCCTCTCCTTCTCTCCTCCTCTCCTGACCTCTCTCCGCTCCCCTCCTTCCTTTATTCTCTCTCCTCTCCCTGGCCTCCTGTTCTGTCAGTCTTGTTCAGTGGAGCGTGTTTGATAGAACCGCTCTGGGGAACGTTCCTTAATGGACAGACCGTGTCCGATGCACGCCTGAGCTCTCCGGGACTGTGGAACACAAATCTGCTCTTTTATAGAACACACTGTGAGCCCTGCCCTTGGGAAGGGAGTTTGAGCGCTTGGGGAGGGGATATAAGGTGGAAACCAGGTAACTGTCAGGCTAATTTTATGCCCTGGATTATTTTACATTATGGATATTCAGCTTTCACTATTATTCAAAGTGACTTACAGTTGATTGTACTAAGCGGGGCCAATGTGCCCTGGAGCAATGCAGGGCCAAGGGCCTCACTCAAGGGCCTAACAGCTGCTCTGATGTTACCGTGGCGACAGTGGGGTTTTAGCCTCCTACCCTCCTAGTCTCAGTCCCAGGTGCTAGTTGCTAGGCTACAGGCCACCCTGGACTAGAGCTCCTAGAGAGAGTTGTGGCATGAAGATTTCAGAAAATCTGGTCACGGAGCCATGTTGTTTCCATCGTATTAATTCGGCACCATCTCAATGTGAATGAGTCTTGATCTCCTTTTTTTCTTTTCTCGTGTCCGTGCATTTTCCCCTCCTATTCTAGTCAAGACCACTGCTAGCTGGTTTATTCTTTCCCCCCCGCAAATTAATACGTTTCCCTTTCGAGAAAAGAGCGAAAGAATCCAATCATTTCCAATGTGAAAAACGGCTCGGTTTCACGTAATGGAAACAAAATGGCTCCTATTCTAGAGTTGTCGTGGCTCTCTCTCAATCTAGGGACTCTACCTTGGACTATATTCCTAAAGTTCTGCAACCTTTATGCAGAATACCTTCAGGGCAGTGTAGTCCTGTGTATAGGTTGTTCACAAAACCCCGCAGACATGACAGGTGTGCCGATATTGATCAGATAACTCTCTCTTTGATGTGCTAAACGAGGTTTAACAAGCACTATATATGGGAATTTTGCCCTTTGAAGAGTAGGTATTTTTAGAATGTTTTTTTCCGATTTTTAAGTTGGTGTTCTAAGCCACAGTTATGCAGGCGATGTGGGCAAAAGGAGGTTCTGGGTTCAAGTCCCAGCCTGGATCCTCCCTTGTTTGAAGTTTGCATGTTTGTGCGGGTTTTCTCCAGTTGACCCAGTTTCCTTCCTCTGTCTAAAGATGTGTAACCTGTGGTTCTACGGATGAAAATTAGCCTTTAACTTGTCACGTTTGGAGGGAGATGGAGGTGCGAGACGACAGTCGAGGGATGTGCAGCAAGGAGAGAGGAGGACTGATGTTATGATGGAAACAGCAGAAATATTTGCTGATTCCAGTGTGAGAGTGTTTGACAAATACTGACCTCATCTGTTCAGCCATCTTAAGAGAATTCGTGTGCCGTGTGTATAGCAGTGCGCCATAAGCCCTAAGCCCAGGGACTCAAGTAATGTGTTAACATTTAATGAAAAGCAAGATGGCTGTTTTGATGACCTTCTACACATGAAAGCATTATGTAGAACTACTGTTGAGGGATTCACGCATTACCAGGCTTTAATTTCGACTCTGATTCGGCATGACTGGTGATACTAATTAGCAGCTGAAAAAGATCTTCGGCAGTTGATTTGGGTGTTATTCAGTTTCACTTGGTGTGAAATCTACAGGATGGCAGATTTCTCGGTGCAGGGCTCGGCAGCTCAGTTCCGGAGGGTGGAGCCGCCTTGACCGAGCTTTTACAAACGTCTCGTAACCACGAGCTGCTGTGATTGGCTGAGGAGGCTAATCTCCTCATGTTCTCTGGCTTAATTAACAGCTCCTCGGCATGTGAAATGGCTGCAGTAACAGCGGTCGTCCAATTCGCGCATCATCGCCCTCGCTCGCAGTCAGACGAACGACGCGTATTGGAGCTGGAAATTAGGAAGCTCACTGTGAGCTGCTGTTAAATTTAACAGCGTGAGCGCTTTTTTATCCTCTGCCAGGAAGTGGAAGGGGGGATACAGGGATGAATATTGTCCTTCCGCATGTCTGTCCGTCCATCCGTGTGTCTGTCTGTCAGGTTTCTTTTCCAGGCCAGAACTTCTAAACTGTTCAACATTCTTCCACGAAATGAAATATGTAGATACGTCTTATTGTGTAGATGCGCCTTTTCATACTTCTGTCCGTTCTTCTATCCGTCCCTTCGCCGCGTTTTGTTTCCAGGCCAGAACGCCAAAACCATGGCTGGGGATCCGAGTATTCCGTGCATGTTGTTTTTGTGTTTGTGCGTGCGTGTGTGTGTGTGTGTGTGCGCGCATGCATGAGACATAACATGGAGGAGAGAGAAGCGTGAGTGTGAGAGGCTGAATGGTAACATTAATCGTCAGATGTTGTAACTGCGTATCTGAGTTGTAGTTGCTGCCCCCGTCTCACTACTTTGATAAAAATTCCATCTTCAGGGACTAAGTCATCAGATTATTTATTCTGAGAGAAAACTGTGAGTATTGTTGAGTTGTGGCTCAAGAGTATCACGAACCTCAGGATACAGTGCAGCCTGCGGTTACAAGGTAGTTTCATGTGACCCAACGCTTGGCCTTTTTGTTATTGAAGACGGAACTGCCCTGAGTGTCGGTATTAGCGAGGGGACTGAGTGTCTTTTCCTGTGCACTGATGGGAGGCTTGTCCTTGCACAGGATGGCAGTTTGCCCTTTGTGCCAGCTGTACTGTCAGAGAGGTGCTAAAGAGATCCTGTCATGCAGCCTCCTCAGCGGGGATGTTAGCGATGCTGAAGGTAACAGCGGGAGGTTGTGTGGAAGCGATGATCTGCGTGATCTGAGCGCTTCATAAATGCAGGCTGTGATGATACTCGGTCTTGTCCTCACTGGAATGTAACATGCACACGCTTTCATGCAATCATTCATGTGCAGGTACGTGCACAAACACGCACATTTCTGCAATCGTGCACATGCACGCATACATACACACACTCATGCATAATCGTGCACTTGCATTTGCACGCCTACCTATGTATGCACAGAGAATCATGCGTATACACGCACCCTCATGCACGCTATGGCAGCCATACACCTGCATACACGCTCACCTGCATGCGTATCTGCTCACCAACACGCTCATGCACCGAAGCAGCCATGCACATGCATACACACTCTCATCTGCATGCATACTGTATGTACACAAAAACACGCTCATGCAGTATAGCAACCATGCACCGACATGTAGACCCTCACATGCATGCATGCACGTACAGAATCATGAATGTGCACACCCTCATGAATTAATGCCTGCAGGTGCAACTGTAGAATCATGAATATCCACAAACACCATTATGCGGACATGCATACTCTTATAAACATACAAATTACGCCACTAAATGGCAGCAGTCTATTGCAAAATGACCACTATGGCACAGTATTAGCCAATGCAGGTGGTTAGTATTGTTAGCACACTTTATTCTCTGGAAAAGCAAATAATTTTATGGATAATTGTGTGACATTATGTGCTGTAATTCATCACCAGAAAGATGAGCTCTCGGTCCTGGCTGTACATGGTTGCCTTGTGTGCTCCCTGGCATTTAAGCAGCTTAGTCATTTACCTCTGTTACTGCATTTCTGTGATCCGGTGAAACCCTTCGTTACCATGACAGCGCTCCATCGTGTGCTGAAAATGATACATCGGTGGAAGCCCAAATGACTCCATCCAACGGTTATGTTCTTACTCACTGTTTTAAAGGGCTAACCTGCAGAGCAATGGACGTCATCTAGAGTCATATACCCCAATCAGCCACAACATTAGAAACACCTGCCTTATTTTGTGTAGGTCCCCCTTTTGCTTCCAAAATGGCTCCATCAGACTGATGTCACTTGAATTCCCGGACCCTGGGTTTCCCAGCAGGACATTTCCTAGAGCATCACACTCCCTCCAGCAGCTCGTGTTCTTCCCACAGTGCATCCTGATGCCATCTCTCCCCAGATAAATGATGCATACCGGGCCGATGCACGTGATGTAAAAGACAAAAAAAATGAGACCCACTGGACCAGGCGACCTCCTTCCGTTGCTTTATGGTCCAGTTGCGACGCTCACGTGCTCATTGTAGGCGCTTTCGGTGATGGACCGAGGATAAAATGGGCGCTCCGACTGGTCTGCAGCTATAAAGCGCTGGGTGTGATGCACTGTTTGTTGTGACACAGTCGTCAGGTAAGAATAAATGAAACACTGAGACTGCCGCAGTTGCTCTTCTGTCAGTTCAGACAGAATGTCCTTTGTTGCCGGTGTGCATCGATGAGCCTTGGGTGCCCAACGAGCTGCTGTCGGCTCACGGTTTGTCTCTCCTCGGACCACTGTCAGTAGGGGCTCACCAGCGCTGACCGGAAGCACCCAAACGTCTCACTGCTTCAGAGTTACTCCGACCCACAATTTTGTCCCTGTCAAATTTGAGCAGGTCCCATCTCTCCCACGCTGAACACATCAGCTTCGAGGACCTACTGCTCGTCCAACATCAAAGTTCTGACAGCAGATCTTAACATGCGCCATTATTATGAGATAATGTAATTTGCCTCATCTGTGGGTGGTTTTTATGTTTTGGCTCTTACTTGTATTTTGCCTTACATATTGTTTTTTTTTTTTTTTTATTTTCACAAAATGAACTGTTAACCATCTTTCACCTCAAAACCAAAGTACGTTCACCCACAAAGTAGACGTACACGTGCAAGTACGCACGCACAAATGCACACACACGAGCTGTAGACTTGTGCATGCATACACACATACATTCAGATATTCTCACTCACAAACATGAGGGGACATGCTCTCACATGCACAGTCTCTTGTAGACACGCCCATACAAACACATTTACAAGAATCATGTGAGATAAATAGACTGAGCCGAGCAATAGGTTCTCACCCTGGCAGCAGGCTGCTGTTCTGGTCGTTACACGCCGGCATCATGAGGCAGATATCTGACTTATGGGCTTGGGTCCGCGAATTAACCCTTTGGGCTGACAATATCACCTCATAATATCATGTGGCAATCATAACGGAAACATCCAGAACACACTCCTTAACAGTCGTAGTGTGTGTGTGTGTGTGTGTGTATACATCTGCGCTCATGCTGCTAATGACATTCTGTTATCTTTCCAGTTGCCGAACCTCGTGCATGAGCACAGCACATGCCCTTATCTACGAAACAAATTGCCTTGTCAAGACGATCCTCGTATCTTTAACACTGGATCTGGAATTCACTGCACGCTATCATTTACATCCTCCCATTGCCTGGATCCCGCACAATTTATTTCTGCTGGTTTGTTATGAATGGCAATAGTATTTGCAAGCCAAATCTGAGGAGTGATGTTCTTTATGCACATAACTTATAAATATGAATGAAGATAAATATTGGTTGGATTTCAAGCATAATATACAAGCGCGTCAGCACATGTTTAGTGTTTGAGGTGTAAGATGACGAATGCGTGATTAGAATATTCATACCTGGATATTCTAATTCTGATGTGATAAATCACCACTGGGATTTGAAAGCAGTGGACTCTAGAATTTTGAAAGAAACAATAACATTTCAAAAATACCTCCTGCCAAAGAACCTACTTGTTGATGTGTAATGGAAGCGGGGCAAATTCGGGCTTCACTTTATGAGTTCGAGTGAGGTAAGCTGAGGTCCACATTGGAGCTACGAGTAGGATACTGGACTATGAAGCGGTTTTTAGTTCAACCCCAGTGTGGCCTCAATTAGATAATGGCAGCTGTAGGAGCCCTTGAGCAAGACCCTTAATCCCACATTGCTCTTGGTGGGAATTACTCTGCTTGGTCTAATCAACTGTAAGTCTCTTTGGATAAAAGCATCAGCTTAGGAATGGAAGTATCTGAGGACAGGGGGCATTGGGGGGATGTAGTTTGTTTGATTTGGTTCCTGGGATGATGTAATGTCAGGGCAGCCTAAATATGGCCCTTTATGTTATTTACGCACTCAGATTCATTTCAGATTCCGTCTTATCTCTGGTCATCCTGGGACTGTTCTGTACTCTTACAGTGTAACTGAATTAGTTTGAGTTATAAATTCATGGGCAAAAGTGCCAGAGATATAATATTCATTAAATTTGTGTAAATGTAAGATGAAAAGTTTTGGCCGATGCTTTTGATTTTGATGCAGTTTTTACGGTGGATGTTGACTATAGTGAGCTTGGAACAGGTTTTCTGTGCTTTCCAAAACCGTAAAAAAGACCCTTTTATGGTGAATTGAAACTGCTGGGATCCCTCCCACTCATCACACCCCCCATTTAGTTTTGAGCGGAAAACAGATTTTCACCATGACAACCGTGCTTTTAAAAATGGAAGGAAAGTGCCATTTAGGAGGGTGCGTGAGAGTGTCGTGACAGAGTGCATGCTTGTGAAGGGGCATGCTGTGTGTGCGTGCGTGTGTGTGTGTGTATGTGTGATAGTACTGATAACTAAAGCTTGCACGGTACCTAGGCGCATTACGAGCAAAGGAGAGAGAGATAGCATTAGATGGTGGCTGTGCCAATTACTACCCTGAGCAGCAGTTGAAGCTTTGAGGCTGTTAGTCTAGTCTATACACGTCCTGCATCTGTTAGGCTCATCCACGCACATCCTGCATCTGTTTGCCTGATCTATACACGTCCTGCATCTGTTAGCCTGATCCACGCACATCCTGCATCTGTTGGCCTGATCTATACACGTCCTGCATCTGTTAGCCTGATCTATATACGTCCTGCATCTGTTAGCCTGATCCACACACGTCCTGCATCTGTTAGCCTGATGTATACACGTCCTGCATCTGTTAGCCTGACTTACACACATCCTGCTTCTGTTAGCCTGACTTACACACGTCCTGCATCCGTTAGCCTGATCTATACACAATCCTGCTTCTGTTAGCCTGATCTACTCACATCCTGCATCTGTTAGCCTGATTTACACATGTCCTGCATCTGTTAGCCTGATCTATAAACATCCTGCTTCTGTTAGCCTGACATAGACACGTCCTGAATCTGTTAGCCTGACTTAAACACGTCCTGCATCTGTTAGCTTGATCTATACACATCCTGCATCTGTCAGCCTGATCTATACACATCCTTCTTCTGTTAGCCTGACTTAGACACGTCCTGCATCTGTTAGCCTGACTTACACACGTCCTGCATATGTTAGCCTGATCTTTACACATCCTGCTTCTGTTAGCCTGACTTAGACACGTCCTGCATCTGTTAGCCTGACTGACACATGTCCTGCATCTGTTAGCCTGATCTATAAACATCCTGCTTCTGTTAGCCTGACTTAGACACGTCCTGCATCTGTTAGCCTGACTTACACACGTCCTGCATCTGTTAGCCTGATCTATACACAATCCTGCACTATTAGCCTGATCTACACACATCCTGCATCTGTTGGCCTGACTTACACACATACTGCATTTGTTAGCCTGATCTATACACGTCCTGCATCTGTTAGCCTGATCTACACACATCCTGCCTCTGTTAGCCAGATCTAAACACAATCCTGCGTCTGTTAGCCTGATCTATACACATCCTGTATCTGTTAGCCTGATCTGCACATATTCTGCATCTGTTAGCCAGATCTATACACGTCCTGCATCTGTTAGCCTGACTTACACATGTCCTGCATCTGTTAGCCTGATCCGCACACATCCTGCATCTGTTAGCCTGATCAACACACCTTCTGCATCTGTTAGCCTGATCTATACACATCCTGCACCTGTTAGCCTGATCTATACACATCCTACTTCTGTTAGCCTGATCTACACACATTCTGCATCTGTTAACCTGATCTGCACACATCCTGCATTTGTTAACCTGATCTACACACTGCCATCTTTTGGCACTGAAAATTTGTCACATTTGCATTTTTTTTTTAAATGAAAGCAAATCTTTAAAATGGTAACTATGAAAATCTGAAGTCTGCTACACTATCCTGAATTAATTAAAATGTTTGCATGAAAAAGTGTTTATCGTAAATATAACTTTTTTTTTTTTTTACATGGCCAAATTGTGTTTATTAAAAGCTAACTTGCGCTCATTGATTACTTTAGGGAAATTTGGTCTGACCCTTCGTTTAGGCTCTGTATTTGGTGGATGTGGTAAAAAATGGCGTATGCGCACGAACCCGCGGGTGCACACACAGAAGAGGCACAAACACACACACACACATGCATGCAGATATACCCATGCGGACATAAACACACAAACACACAGGCAGAACTTCCGAATGTACACCCACAGCTCTTTGTGCTGGCGGATACGAGCCCTCTGCCAGTTGCAAATCCCCACTTGTCTCTCTCTCCATCTCTCACCCCTTCTCTCTGCTGTGTGCTCCCTCTCTCTCCCTCTCTCTCTCTCTTGCTCTCCCTCCCTCCTCCCTCTATCTCTCTCTGGCATTTCTGTTCTTCATGTTCCTCCGTACCACCTGTCCAAATTTACATATTTTTCTGCCCCCTCGAATCTCTTATCCTGTCCTCAGTCTCTCTCTCTCCCTCCCTCTCTCTCTCTCTCCCCCGTCTCTCCCTCCCTCCATCTCTCTTACTAAGCGATCTGTGCCTGTTTCCTGCCTCCCACATCCTTCACATTTTCTCCTGCATTAGTGTGTAGCCCTCTCTCTTTCTCTCCTCTCTTTCTCTCCTCCTCTCTCTCTCCCTCCCTCTTTCTCTCTCTCTCTCCTCTCCCGGGGGGAGCTCCCCCGACCCCTCCTATGCCTGCGGTGCTGGGGGCAGGGTGGGCTCCGGACTGGAGTAACGGCAGCTGGGATCATGTTTTATTTCCAGCTGGTGATCATGGCGGGCGCGGTGCTGCTGGCCTACTACTTTGAGTACACGGACACCTTCCCCGTGCACCTGCAAGGTTTCTTCTGTTTCGACCGCGCCCTCGCCAAGCCGTACCCGGGGCCCGAGGAGCGCAGCACGGTCCCGCCCGTCCTGCTGTACTCACTCGTCACCGCCGTCCCCACCCTCACGGTAAGGACCGTGTGTGTGTGTGTGTGTGTGTGTGTGTGTGTGAGTGTGTATACTGTATATGGGTGTGATAGTGTGCACACATCAGTGTGTGTCTGTTAATGCGGGCATGCAGATATATGTACAGCATATGAATGTGTTTGCGTGCAAACTTCACTCTGTGTGTGTGTGTGTGTGTGTGTGTGTGTGTGTGTGTGTGTGCACGCGCACTCATGGGTGTGATAGTGTGCACACATCAGTGTGTGTGTGTGTTTATACGTGCACAGAGATATATGTACTGCATACAAATATGATGTACACACTTCTGTGTGTGTGTGTGTGTGTGTGTGTGTGTGCGTGCTCATGGGTGTGATAATGTGATAGTGTGCACACATCAGTGCGTGTGTGTTTATATGTGAACGGAGATATATGTGCTGCATACAAATATGATGTACAAACTTCTGTGTGTGTGTGTGTGCGTGTGTGTGTGTGTGCACGTGTGCACGCACAAGCATGAGTACATACAGTATATGGATGTGTTAGTGCGCTCTTATCCCAGGGTGTGTGGTCGTGTTTATGCGTGCATGCAGATATATGTACAGCTTACAAATGTGCCAGCGTGCAAACTTCAATGTGTGTGTGTGTGTGTCTGTGTGGGTGTGATAGTGTGCACACATCAGTGTGTGTGTGTTTATACGTGCACGGAGATGTATGTTCAACATACGAATGTGTTATCATACAAACTTCAGTGTGTGTGTGTGTGTGTGTATGCGCACATGTGTGTGTATGCAGTATATGGATGTGTTAGTGTGCACACATCCAGTGTGTGTGTGTGTGTGTGTGTGTTTATACGTTCATGGAGATATACGTATAGCATATGAATGTGTTAAAGTGCAAATTTCAATGTGCGAGTGTTATACATTGCATGCAGATTTTATATATATATATATTTACAGCATACAAAGGTGTTGGTGTTCAAACATCAGTGTGTGTGAGTGAGTGTTTTGATAGTGTTTTTGCATGCATGTGCGTGTACATGAATGTGTAACTGTGCACACATCTGTGTTTGCATGAGTGTGTGCGTGCATGCATGAATGTACATTCACGATATATGAATGTGTTTGCATGGACACATCAGTGTGTGTATTTTGTGAGAAATGAAGTGTGTATGCATGCACGGGTATGAACGTGTAAGCACAAGTCAGAGCATGTGTGTTTGCACTCCTGTTGACTTTGTCTGCATCTGACTGTGAGCATGCGTGTGTATGAGTCAGTGTGTGTTTGTATGCTTGTAGTTACGTATGTGTGTGTTTAAGAGTGAGACGGAGGGTTGCTGTGTGAATATGCTGTGTGCTTGTTCATATTGCACATGTTCTGCTCGATTATAAGCACCAAAATGAACAGTGACCCCCATCCCACCCTGTCTGCTGTCTCCTGTTCTTTCTCTACCTCAGATAACTATAAGAACACACATTATACTCACTAATAAACAGTATAATGTTGACATTACGATGCCGTGTGTGTGTGGTCGTACCCCAATACCTGAGTTCGTGTGTGTGTGTGTGTGAGCATGTGCATTTAGCCCCGTCACGTGTTCAAGTAAGCAAATGGCGCTCTAGTTAAGTCAGCCACATTACAGATACCCAGCTGATGCAAAATGTTCAGGCAACGTTCCCGCAATATTTTGTCAATGTTATTTTCATTCGTTTGCCGCTTATAGGGCTGTGCCATTGTGAATGTATTCAGTGTTGGCCGGTGACTCACGGCTGGGATTCCTTTTTTGCTTTTATTTTACGTGAATTAGTATGTCTCCCCCCCGGAGGGGGAGGGGAGATATAGTGTTTTAGGCGCGGTTCGTGTTCACGTTCGCATCGGCGTTCCCACTTCGTTTCCGGAGCGTAACTCCAAAACCGTTTGCATGATCCTAACGAAACTTTGCATACTTACTACTCAGGTCCTGCACCGGTGCCTTTTGGTCTGTGCCTGGTTGTCTGTATGTCTGTCCGTCAGTCCGCTGGGTTAAGCAGGGAAGGGGGGGGAGAATTATGTTCTTACGAGTAAAAATACATTTTAGTTTTATTAACGTGTGTCCTTGCGGGAGTGCGTTTTTGCGCTGTCATGTTTGCACAGGTACATGCGTGAGGGTGAGCGTGTATGTGTGGGCATTTGGGGTATTTGTGTGTGTGTGTGTGTGTGTCACTGCGAGAGAGGCAGAGAGCAGGGTCGCTGGCCATGCTAAAGAGGTTGTGTATAATCGGGTCACAGTCACACAGGCAGCATTAGCCCTGAGTGCTAACGGCCCGCTCCCTGGCCACTCCCGCACTTAGTTCTGGTGCCAAAATCTCCAAATCTGGTCAAGCTTTTTCATCACATCCGCGAAACTTCTTACAGTGAGGTGTGCCAGCTTTTAGACAGTTTAGTAAATCATAAACGGTAGAATGTGGACAGTTTTGCAATCATAAGCGATTGCAGTTCCTGCAGTGTTTGCCCTACAGACCTGTGGTAGAACACGAATTGGGTGGGTAATTTACCTGCTGGTTAGCAGCGTTCTTCTAAGCTTACATGTATCCATATTGAGTAACTGTCTAATAATTACTGTCCCCTGTCCAAATACTTACGAACCCTATTGTAATATCTGAGATAGTGCTCCTATTCAGTTTTGCTTTAGCTTATCTGCTCTAACACTGTAGCATCGCTGACCCAGCTCACAACAAATCCTCTCAGTGTTATTAGAATGTTTAGTCAGTGTCATGACACGATTCGGGAGCAATGTTGTGGAAATGTTCTGTGTTAGCTTGAATGTTGCTGAGTAACACTTTCTGAAGGACAGTGCAGAGAGGAAACAAGCCCGCGGACAGTACTTCTCAGGCCAAATGTAATGCATCTTAACTGGTGACGATACTGTGTTTCACCTCTGCTCACTGGTCTTAACCCTTTGAATCCTGTATTATATAAAGGGGTTTTGACCCCAACCTATGCTGAAACACAGCTTACTGTGATGGGGAAACCACCTGATGTTAAACAAGGTCACATGACAACCAAAAGTCATGTGATTGAAGTTACATGTTCAATGGACGGTTTTCCGGCATTTCGGGTCATTGCGCGTTCTTTCTGTGCCCGCTTAACTGGCCTATAGGGTTTAAAGGTAAAAAACCAATGAGAATAAGCAGTACCAGCTTGAGTAATTCAATCGGCAAATGGAAAATTCCTCATTTAACCAATTAGCGCACCGCAGAAAATATTCCCGAACAATTGTAAATTTAAATTTAAACTCAAACTTAAAACAGGGAAGACATTGACACAGAATAAAGGTGAAGAGGATGCTAATCAGGAAAAAACAGCGCATGAAACTTGAAAAAGATTTAAAAAAGCTATTTGGATTTGGTTTGTTGTATCAGTTTGAATCGTCAGCAGAAAACTGATGGAAAAAGAACTTGAGTTCTGCACTGTATAGCTTTGACTCTGCTGCCACACTTCCTGGATTTTCATCTCCCTCAGGTCATGGTCATGTGATCAGAGCTATATGCCAATCACTGTAGTCATTTTCTCAGATGCCCTAATCTGGGTGCCAACTGTCCACTGCTCTACAATCCCAAGTGACGCGGAAACACTTTCTCACTGCCGATCTCATTTACGAAACAGATGGTACAAGTCTTACCCGCGGTCCCCTTTTGGTTTAAGTGAAGCCGTTTTGCATCTTGCATTTATTGGAGCACCATATTTTTCAGTCGTTGCAGTTTGTGTTATTTTCAGCAGCGTACGTCCCTTTCATTATTCTACCACTTTTGATAGACTTCTTGCCAATGGAGTGACCCCCTTCAGCTTAATGCTCTACCATTTGAAATGAAGTTTAATGCCATCTTGACAAAACTACATATACTACGGATGATTTAACCTTTTTTCCACAACTCTTGTGACGGGTGTCATTTGACCAAAATGACTGACAGTTTCAACTCAAAAAATTGCCTCACAACCCTTTTACTTAAAGGTACCATCCCAGGCGGCTGGACTTATGATTTTTTTTTCGAATTGCACAACTGATAAGCACCCACCCCCTCCGTCCAATCAGGAATCACTCAAACCGCGCCCCCACCACTCAGTTCGTGCGCGCGCTTTATTCCACCACAAACAGCTGACCGGTGCGGCCGGTGTTCTGACAATTTGTGCTGCCTTGTCAAAAAATGCTACCGTAATGCAAAGTGATCGTAAAGTCTTTGTTCTCGCCGTAATATTGCAATATGAATCAGTGTACAATAGTAACGTTGTCATTTGTTATGTGATTATAACATAAGCAGATGTTATAATGAGTTGGATAAGTATGTTTGAAGATATATGCCCATATACGCCATTATCATCCAATCTCTGCGTTTTCAAGAAAACCCATCGTGTACATGCAAATATAAAGCTGAAAAATCGAAAGGCGCACCAAAAAAAGACGTATATTTATAATTTTTTAAGATACTTGAGATGTGAGTGAAGAAATAGAGCCCAATATTTTAGGTTTGCGCAAGCGCAGAACCGCAAGGTAGCATATTTTGATAGCACCGGAGACAACATTACAACACAGACAGCATTAGCAGCAGTGGATATCGACAGCGGTTGAACAGGATTTACAGCATAGCCAGGGAATAATAGCCCACACACAAGTAGGCCACTGGCAGTCAGACCTAACGTTAGATCACACAAAGCCACCAACAACAACACCTGTATCTTTCAACACTGGATTCACAGCATAACCAGGGCATTATAGCCTACACACAAGTTTCCTAGGCTAGTGCCAGTCTCTGGGCTAACAACAACAAGCAAACATTAGCTACCCATTACTAGGCTGTAGCTAACGTTATTTGGCTAACACCAAAAGTAGCCTAGACCTTACTACTCAATGTGTATTGACTACACTTTCTATGTACAGCATTCACATAGAAAGAAAGACAAGAAGCTAGCTTACCAGTCTAAGAGAAACTCCGCAACGAGTGTGTCAGTTTTAAAACCTTTCAGTGTCTTCAGTTCTCTCCAGCGGTCGAATGCTTCTCTGCCAAGGGATAATCGAGTTGCATTTGCAATTTTTACATATTCTTTTCTCTCTTGAATACTTTCAATGAAGGTTTTTGTCTTTTTAGCTGGTGGTTGACCGCTGGGTGCAGTTGGAGGTCGGAAAACTGGCTGCTCGTTCGGCTGTGCCATGACTCCGTCTGAATGCCTGACTTGCCAGCTATTGCTGGCTATGTAGCTATAGCCAAAGTGCGTGCACATTGGAATGCACGCGCAGAACAGCGTGCATGTTGATTTGGCAGTTTGACTGACAGATGGGCCATCCACTAATTTGATTGGTAGCCTAATTTTGGCCCCTGCTCCTTACACAGATGACCAAATTTTGTCATTGATATGTCAAATCACTTATGTTATCGACTACTGTCTAATACGTACCAGATATACTCAGATTTTTATAATTTTGCCAAAAAATGAGCCGCCTGGGATGGTACCTTTAATGTTGCCCTCTTGTAGAATGTGGCCTGTCGCAGACAAGTTCATACTCCATTCATGAATCATGGAACAGCGAAATTCTTTATAATGGACGCTCTTCCTGTCAAATCAATAATCTTACTATAATCCTCCGAATATCAGGGGTCCAATCTAGTGCTAAGTCACTCTAAAAAATGAAACCGTACCACACAACTGTTTTAGGTAACTTTGAAATAAATTCTTAGATTTTTGACCAGTTTAATTAATCAGAATAATTCGAAGTCACTTCTCTCACTTGTGTGAAACTTTTAAAAAAAATTTTTCGGTGTGATAGTGCTTGGATTCCAGTGTTAATATCTCGGTGTTAGTTTCCCAGTGTAGAATCCGAGCGCTCGCGGTAGTTTTAGGATTTGACGCTCACGCGGTGTCAGGCGCTGAGATGTGAGTGCTAGATCGAGGTGGGCTGGAGCTTTGATGAAAGTGCTGTAGCACCACTCCTGCTGTACGGGGCCTGCGGCGGGGAACAGGCTGACAATAAATCAAACACTCATGTCTTACACTCAGATCATCTTCACCGTTACGTAATGCCCGCTTATGCACCAGGTGTACTCAGACTCCCAACAGTTTCAGCTGCAAAATGTGCAGAACTCATCTGAAGGATTTAATGCAGTTTTATCCTCTTAATATGTCAGAGCTTGATAGTATCTAGCGCTTCAAGTATCCTAAATATTAGGTACACTTTTATGTTTGGAAAATGGTTAGCTTTGCTGGGCTAAATTTTCCTCACTCATGTTATATTATGTCGTGTAAATAAGAGCAACACAACATGACAAAAAAAATCATCCCTTAGAAACACGTAATTTGATTGGATTGCAATTGTTTGTTTATCTTACGTTTAACAAAATCATTTTGTTGCTAAATCTCATCAACAGATTGCGTAACATTCTTTCTTTTAGATGTATTTCCTGCCAAATTGTGTTGCAAAATAAGCAATAAAGATGGCCGCTGTTTTAATTCACAGCGAGGGCATTCTCTCGCCTCTGCAGTCAATAGAAACTGTACAAATAATAATGCCGAGTGTTAATATAATTTATATATATGTTTAATATAGTTTATACGGGTTCAGATGTACACATGTATTCTTTTCAGAGCAACATGCTGTCTGTCAGCATGAATTAACAATCAGCACTTTGCTATGTAATGGTAATTGTCAGGCATTTTCACCCAGTCTTTTGTTAAATTCTTTTCACTTTTTTCTCTCTTGGCATTTTGTGTTGCAGGGAGAGAATGTGTTTTGCGCGTAGCAATCGAATTATTCTGTATTAAGGGTGAACTTCTCAGCCATGATGAAGATACAGTGTACACAACATGGCCGTGAAATCGGCGTATACAGACAACGCCATGACCCATGATACATAGGTTATACCTATCCGGACTTGTTCGTTGAAACAAGTACACTGGCACAAGAGTTGTCCTCCATTGCACATTTATGGGGCACATATAAAATAGATGAGTTTTACAGCCACGGTGATTTAAGCATCAGTAGCACAGCGTAACACTGTTTAACACTGTGTAAAACTCTGCTGAGCTGATTTAAATCACAGAGACTTACCAGCTGCTCAGCTTAAAAGATGCACCAAAGTGTCATGTTTGTGTTTGAGCCAAACCTGTGACTTACTGAAATATTAAGGACACCACACACACAAGAACAATGTAAGCTTTCATCTACAGTAGATAGACACTAAGGGCCTGATTTACTAAGACTTTTAGCACATGCAAAATCTTTTTGCCCGTGCAAAACCAGAAACCTTGCCACTGATTGGTGCAAGGCAAGTACCCTGGCCAATCATGGGCAATGTTATTGGTTTTGCATGGGCGAAAAGATTTTGCATGTGCTAAAGGTCTTAGTAAATCAGGCCCATAGATAGATAGATTGATGAATGAATGATGGATGGATGGATAGATAGATAGATAGTGCCCTGCAAATATAGGCAATACACAACAAGTATACTGTACATTACAATACAGCGGAAAATAAAAGACAAGTTAAAATGCACTGGAACTAAAGTAATTGCAAGTTTCCTAAACAAAAAAACCCTGATTGTCCTCAGTATTTTAATCTTTTTCACCATTCTGAGAGTAACTGCTGCTGATTCTAGTTAAAAGGTCTGTCGGAGATCTACAAAGCCACGGTACCTCACACACTGTTTCTCTGTTTGCTCGTGTTCTCCCCCTGCTGTGCCAGCATCCAAATCCAGATTTACAGATTACCCATAATCCTTCAGCACACTGTCCATGGGCGAAAAAAAAAAAAAATCTGTGAAACTGCAGAAAATAGCCTGCTTCTATTCCATGATGCATTCTGCATCAACAGGTTTCCATGGCGACCACTTGGCGATGAGACCAGACTAGACACGGCGTTTCTCTTTGCAGAACAGATTCCGTTGTCCTGGGCAACAGTCACCTCTCTCCACCGCCAGGATATTTCGCAGAGATACCATGAGGGTGCATTAATATTTGGACAGGGGCACAATTTTAGATGGCTGTAATTGTCCTGCGGTTCACTCGATGTGGATTAAAACACCCTCGAACTGAAACTGACAGTCTGCATTTTTGTGTCAGGATATTTACATCTACATGGAGTGTACTGAATTTGAGGAATTACAGCCTGTAAAATTAGTTTCACAATCCAGATGGTTCTTAGTGTTGCCTTGTGGTTGGTTTCTTGCAAGCCAGCTGTGCTGTTTCTGTAATGAATTTGGGCTTGGAAATTGGGATTCACATCTTTAGAGATGAAGGTGAGAAGATCTTGTCCATCGGGCATTTAACCTTAAAACCACACTGGGGCTTTACTCCTCTCTCTCTCTCTCTCTCTCTCTCTCTCTCTCTCGTGACTGTTTTCCCTGCCATTTCTCAGAGGACTAAGAGAAATGTTTTCAGTACGCATCCCCTTGTTAAATAGGATTGTAAAAAGGGTGGGGCTTGACTTCCAAACAAAACCTCTTTCAGGTGGCTTAAAACTGAAAAGGCGGTCTCCCCAAGGTGTCTGAATGTGGACATATCTAACGAAGGCTCTCTTTAAAGACTGTGCATTCAAATTATTGACGACAAAAAACTGGCGCTGCTCTTTCATGTAAATATGAAAAATTCCTACATTTACGTGGCCTATCCTCAGGAGATATTCTTCAAGAAATACTTCTGCAGCCAACGCAATTCTGCTCACTTGTCCTTCGACAGGGAATACGGCGCCATGCCGTTACTTGACAAAGGATAAGGAAGCAGAGATGCGTAGGCAGCTACAATATTTTCTTTCTTTTAATAATTTCCTCTGTGGATACGCCACCTTAATTAAGGCATTTTAAATGTGTATTATAAAGAAGATTGTGTTCATATTCATACATCAATCAATTCATTATAAATTATTCTGCCTTTTGAATCTCTCCAGTGAAACAGGGGCTAACATGCTAAACCACTGACTCCTGTCGAGTGCAGTCATGTGACTCCAAATTGACCACTGAGACGGCAGCAATTAAAATTCTAAAATCCTCCTCTTAGACTCCTCCTGGTTTTTGCCCACAATTTTTTCCCCCTCTCACCTCTCTTTTTCTAAGATTTTTCCCACGATTTGGAGTGTTATTCATTCATTTTTTCCGATTTTTCTCATGTGTTATTAGGGGATACAAGCTGGGCATCAGTCTTTCTGCTACAGTTTAAAGCGTCTTTGAGACAATCCTGTAAAAAGTGCTGTGCAAATAAAAGTGAATTGAATTGAGGTCATTGGCGACTGTGCCTAACAGACTCCAAAACCCCGGGAAAGGCTGTCATGAATGCGCACAGCCTAATATTAAAGCTCATCTTGGTTGCATTAGTGAAAATTTCAGAGTTGGCTTAAAAGTAGCTGATTAGTAGCCTATATGTCATCAGGAATTGATCACATTTGTGTGGGGCGCTGGATTTATTGTGTTTGAAGGGCTGAGGTTCTTTCCATTTGTGAGAGGAAAAGCCTTAAGGAATGAGATACAGAGGGAAATTTTAAGTCCCTGTCCCCATGTTTGAAATCCACCTGTTTTCCAATTACTGCTGCATGTGTCTCCTGTGAGGCATGTAGTATTTGAGCATCAAACACATCCTGTTGGTTTCTCAAATTCCCTCTCGCTAATTCGGAGCAGAGAAGGAGCTCCAAAAAAGACCCCAGGAAACTTATTCCGCACGAATAAATTCATTACTCGATTTCGCATAATCAAGTTCTCCAAAGCACCCCTTTTGAATTTGTTTGATGCGGGAAATTTGTAAATGTGAGAATACGTTGACAGGAAAGTTGTGTTCTGTTCGCAGGAGAGCGTTATCTCTTTTCAGTACCATTCTATAAATACTGTTGATTCTTATTTTGTATTTCTTGAAATTTATCAAGTAATTAATCTTTAAAATTAAAGTGTAAAACATGAACCGTGACTGGCATCAGATAAAGGAAATTATACGATGCTTGTTTAACATGCCGTCACTTCGTATCTCAAGTAACCCTCTGTATTCTCTCAGGCATGACAAGCTGATACCAGATTATCAGAGGTGGAGCAGGTAGCATTTGTTAATGCTCGAGCTCACAGCGAAACATTTTAGATCCGCCTCTGCATTGTGTTTTCTACAGTTTGGGTCCTTAAAGCCGATTAAAGGGACCAGAACGCAAAATGTGCTCTTTTTGAGCGTATTTCAGGGGGGTCAGTACACCAGATGAGCTCAGCAAAGCGTTTAAAAATATTTGAAATTGATCCGATCACGTAATTAATACATGTGTAATCTGTAGACTCTTCTAGGCAGATTTGTCATGCTTGCCCAAGAGACGTCATCAGCGGTTGGTATCACGCGTGATATCACCGGAGATGGGCCGCGCAGATTGTGAAATGACACGGTCGCGCTTGAAGGGTGGGAAGGCTAAGCTGCGTTGAGCTGCGTTTCGTGTCACATGTAGCTCTCCTTTGGTTTAACCCTGAGGAAATTTCCGTATGAACAGAAGGGTACGTGTCATATGCGTAGTGCTTGGTTCTTATTTACCACCTCAGGCGATTTTTTTTTTTTAACGGATGAAGACGCAGGGGTGGGTAATGAGATTAGCGTGTCTCCATTATGGCTCCTGGGTTTCCACACTCGCACAGGCAATGAGAGGAAACCGCAGCTGAGGATTTTTCTTATTTCTTCAAAGGGTTGGGGAGGATTTTTCAAAGTACAAAACAAAGTGTGAAATACAAACAAACAGAAACAGGATAAAATGAATCTGAAACACTCGTGAACATGCACAAACACACGTGCTGAGATTTGTCCATTTTGGCAATCTGCAACTTTATTCTCGGGATGAAAATTATATTTTTACAAGGAAATACTTAAGTTACTCCACTGTATTTTTCGTATTTTGCAACATTGGCGCAACATTAATGCTAAATAGTTTTTTTCAAGTGTCATTATGCCATATCAGTGTAGTGTTGTCATTTTTACCTCCGCCAACGAAGTTGGGGCGGAGGTTATGTTTTCGCCCGTTTGTTTGTTTGTCTGTCTGACTGTTTGTGAACAACATAACTCAAAAAGTAATGCACGGATTTGTCTGAGATTTTGTGGGTGCATTGCTATTACATCAAGGAAGGACCCTATTGATTTTCACCGCGATCAGTGAAACAATATGCCCACCACAGCAGCCATCTTGAAATCGTATGACACGCGATAACTCAACTTTGCTTCTTCTCATGAAGATTTGGACTGTGCTGCCTTGGCGGAGGTTTGCACTCTACGAGTGCCTCTAGTTAACAATGTAGTCTTGCATATTTTCGCAAAATGACAGACAGTAGTTTTTAATACACGCAGCATACATATTAAGTAAAATATGGCTTTATATATGCATTAAGGTGCTTTATTACATGTGCTTGAGCAGCAGGACAGCCCTGTGACTTCACTGGCACCTACTCCCCCAGCTCTTGGTGGGTCTTGCAGCTCTGACTGACCCCTGAAGAGATGAGGTCGGGAAGATGGCCGCTGCCCTTGGGCCCTTGAGCAAGGCCCTTGACCCTCAACTGTTCCAAGGGGTTCACCCTTGGTACTCTTCATCTCTATGTCTCTCTCTCTCTTTCCCTCCCTCTCTCACTCTCCCTACTAGCTACTGCTCTCGCTCTCCTTGCATTTCTCTCTGGAAGTTATTGAAAAAGAGGAACACATTTTCTTTAAAACTTCTCCCTGTTTAATAAAAAGTTATTTCCTCGACGACCTGAATGAGTGAGGGATTGTGCCGCGTGAATAGGGGAAGCTGGAGAGATTTTACCGGGGCCTGGGGAGTGTTATGGAGCATGAAGACCAAAACTGTCTTTGCACAGGAGCCTCGAAAGTGGAATGAGAGAGTAAAAGAGATAAAGAAAGGAAAGGATGATTGAGAACAGATTGGGCAGTCTGTACGAGCTTTTACTGCCTCCGAAATAGACTTGATTTGCCGGATATTAAGAGAATAAAGTTACAAGCTTCCACCTTATCACTCTCCGACTCCCCTGAATTTCTCTAACACGTTTAAACAGCAGTGTGCTCAGTGTAAAATCAAATTTGAAAAGGCAAATTTTACTGTGATGGAGTATAGTTCATCCCGTTTCGTCTTGCAGTTGTCGCTAGTTGGCTGTTGTCTTTCCCGACAGGCTTTTGTTGGCTGCCTTCTCTTCTTCTGGGTCTCATTCATTTCAAAAATCATATATTTTAACTACTTTTGCAATTCCTTTTAGCCCTTCTGTCGTGTTGCATCTTCTCTGTAGTTTTTTTGTGAGTGGATGGAGTAGTCCAACCGACTGGCATGTCTGTAAAATGATGTGAAGGTTTGCTGGTCGGGCTCGTGTGAACTTCTGACATCGTGGAGACTGGAGTCGCTAGTTTGACAAATCTAACTCATTTAATACTCCAGTGCGCACACATCGTGCTGTGTCTGTCTCTCCATCCGGTTCAGTCAGCTGAAAACCTCGACGCTCCATCATGGCTGAACTCCTCGAGCTCAGTACAGACTGAACTGACAGCCATGTTTAATGAGTAAAGCCTACGGTTAACTCGTTGTTGGAGTTAAATCTGCCATGTAAATCAGTGAGACGGAAAGGCTTGGAATACGATTCTACATTGATTTCAAAATGATTTCTTTTTTTGTTTTATTTTCCTGTAGCGTAAAATATCACCGATATAGCTGCCGGGGTGGAATGTCGAAATTCAAAAGAGCAGTAGGGTTTAGCAAATGTACTTCATCTGAACTACTGGATAATCTTAATGTGGATGAAAGGGGAGCAGTCTTCTCTCTTGCTATCCTACATTTGTGTGTGTGTGTGTGTGTGTGTGTGAGATTTACGGACTAAAAACTTCTCAAATGTTTAGCTAAATCTTAAATGTAACTTTTCTCAATGCGGTAGCATTTGAAAAAAATATCAGTTATCTTGAACTTAACGGTAATATTCCTTGTGCCTTGGGGAGAGATTTAGAATATAGGTTATTTTGTGAATGCGTCTGTGTATTTCAGGCTATAGATGTAATAAAATTTTTATCAAATGTGAATGGTTAATGTAGCTTTGCTCATATGAGTAAGGGTAAGTAAGTGGCAGTAAGGGTTACTGAAGGCAGGGGACTGAGTGAGCAGTGGATGTTCGACAGCGAATCCGGAATGGGGGCATGCGTTTATTTTAATAATCATGTCTATATGCCGCTCGGAGATAAGTCTTCCAGACCTTGAGCTGTCAGGGCCATTACAGTTGATTTTTTTATTGTGGCCATTCCAGCACTTGTCACTACAACTGAAGCTAACGCGAAGCTCGTTACTGAGATAGCGCATTTCCTTATTTGGGCGATGATTGATTTGACAATAATAAAGTGTTGCTTCATCTGTCCATCTATCCATGGCCGTCGCTTGTGGGGTTGAATGGTTATGATGATTACTTGGCCCCACTGCTAGAGTGCGGCCTACATGTGTTATTTAAAATGAGGGCCCAGCAGAACTATGGCCCTGCATCTATCTGTCATTCAGGCCGAGGTCAAATTAATCTTAGTTTTGGATTTAAATACTTTTCCACATTCAATTAATATTGGTTGGCAAAATTAAGCAGACTAATCTGACCTGGTGGGACATTTTGCTCTTTGTAAGTTTACTATATGTGAAAAAACTCTGTACAATATCAGTCAGGGGTCATAAAGCATTTGAATCCCTAAAAATATGTATAGGAGGCAGGTTTGCTTGCTATCTTCTGGCCTTTCTTATTATTTGTGTTCTGTGCCAATTTTTTGTTCTGTATCTCATCTTCAGACTGTAGCGTATTTATAGACGTGCTTACATGCACACTCGGAACATACACACGCTGTTCACCGCCCTTGCTGTCAGCCCGGTTCACTGACTCACTCTTCAGTCGAGGCATGTCCCGTTTTCTCCCGAACTTTTCCCGCTCTCGCTGTGCGAGGCTTCGCAGCCGCGTGCTGGACCGCGCGATTGGGTCAGTCTATTAATAGCTCCCGCAGAATGGCTCGAGCGCCGGTTCCCTCCGTTCGCCCATAAAGTGCGGCGGGGCGCAGCTGATGGCGAGCCTGAGCCCGAGAGACGCAGGGGAAGCGCGTCTATAAAGAACGGCAATATGTGGGCTGTGTCTCTGAGTACCTACGCGCAGACGGCACAGTCTCAGTTTTGCGGCCACAGCGCTACGCTTGGTTCATAAAATGGCTGACGGCCAATTACATATCCGTACTACCGGCTTGGGAAAACGACATAAATTAAACCGGCGAGATGAAAAATTTCAGTGATGTTCTGTGATAGTTTTCAGCTTATAAATTTGATTTTTTTTTTTTTTCCTGAAATAGTTGATTGAAATGGAACCGGTAATATAATTACTGGTCTTTATTTAGCTCAGCGCTCACAATCAATGTGATGCTTTGAGCCCGAGTAATTTATTTATTTTATTTATGCTAAATGGTGCATGGGTGAAAATTGTTTTTTTTTTTTTTTCCCCACAATGGAAATATGTCTGTGGGTGTGTGTGTGTGTGTGTGTATGTGTCTGTCTCTCCGCAGGTGTGTGTATATTTGTAAGCGTGCATGTTTGTGTATATTTGTGTGTGTGTGTGTGTGTGTGTGTGTATGTGTGTGTGCATTTGTGTGTATGTTTAATGTATGTTTGAATGCTTGCGGTGTTGTTGAGTGGTAAGAGAATGTTTCCATTGGAAAAATGCCCTCACTACAAAAAAAATGCATAACTTTTATGTAATGATTCATGGTGGTGGTAGGGGGGCTGAAAGACTGTTTTTCCGCTGTGTTTTCCAAATACGCAGCCATTTTTTAATCAAGAGTGCCAGCATTCTGCTCCTATCTGGAAAAAAAACTGACAGCCTCGTAGCTTAGTGTATCATGGTGTTTTGTGAACTGTGTTGTGTTCTGTGAACTTCACTGTGCTGCATTATTCATGGATACACAATAAATGCCAGTAATTTCACTTACGCGTTTCCCACTGGCAAACACTTTAATGTACATGTTCGCTGGGCTGTGGGAATGAGTGTGCCTACTGTGGGATTCGAACTTGGACACCCAGAATGCATATGACAGTTGGCCTGTGCTGCATCCATTCATTAACCCTTTGGAGCTCGTGCCTCTTTCTGAACATTCTAAGTCAACGTTCTAGAACTCTCACTTTCATTTGCCAGTTTTGTTTGTGACATCATCAATCCACGCAACAATATTCTTACCTCATAATTACAATCTAAAGGCCTAATCATAGTCCATCTGTGGACTTTGCTGTACTGAAATCACAGAGCATTTTTACCCCTCAGCCGACGAAAGTCGTGGAGGGGTATTGTCGTGGCGAGCGGTGTCCGTCTGTCTGTCTGTCTGCCCGCTAACTTCTCGTTTCCGGACGATAGCTGAACAATGCCTTGGCCAAATGCTCTCATTTTCTGGTGGTATGTTGGGGGTGGTTAGAGGAAGCTCCCTATCGATTTCTGTCCCGCTCCGATAATCAATATGGCTGCCACGGCAGGGCAAGCGCAAGGCTGAGGGGTCCGGTCGCGACAGCGCGTTATTTTTGAACATTGTAGTATCGCCCTAGACTTGGAGTAGTGTACGTTGTCATTATGAAAGAGTATAAAGTCACTTGCAGCTTTCCAATGACTTTGGTGCTGCAGACAGTGTGGGGGAAATACGTTTACAAAATTAAATTTTGTTTGGTGCTTTATTTCTCAAAAGGAGAAAGTAAACAAGGTGCTCATTCAGGGAATACGATTCTCTCGTTAGAGAACCGAGATTCAAAGATCACGAAGTGAAGCATCGACAGCGTGAAAGTTAACTTCATTTCAAGCTCCGGCAACGTCCTCATCGACTGTCGTGGTGACTTCAGGACGCAAGGCCTCCGAAGTCGAAACCAAATGTTGCTGCGACCAGCACCGTCCGCGGCTCGTCATCGGCCGCTGCGAGGGTCTGCCACTGGACTATAAACTGGCCAGTACTCTTTGAAGAGGTTAATGGTGCATTGCTCATAGTGCCTACATTTGTGGTGATGATGAGCTAAATAATTGAAGAGCTGTAGGACGGGACTATGCAAACGCGGGTGTGGGGCGTGCGGTGAATAATTCATGCCCACTCTCGGTCACCCCTCCCCCCCCTGCTCCCGTCCCCATTGTTTTGCAGCAGCACAGTCATAATTCTGTCTTCAGTGATGTGCGATCCGTGATTAACAGCGTGGAAATGTGCTGAGGGAGGCAGGCTTTGGTACAGTATGCACAACCTTCTCTTTTTGTTATCGCCGCATTAATCCCTCCCAGTGTTTGTTGCATTGAGGTTTTTAACATTTATTCTCAACTTTTACAGCTCTGATCCTAAGATTTAGATATTTCAATGGCTTCTGAACTATTGGGGGGGACACTGGGCTTATGTTATGGTATTAGATTGTACTTTCATGGTCTTTTCCAGCCATTGTATTGCATGTTTGAAGCACTGTTCACACACAGGACTATATTTCCCACAACACCCATGATATTTGTTGACTACCCACTCACTTCTGTCAGTGTAGTCCCGTGTGATTTCTCCTGTCAGAACCAATGGAGACATTTGCCCCCAAACCTGCAACTTCACTGTTGCCAACAATGCCCCAACCCTCCGCCAACAAGCTTTACTGCAACAACAGAATTGTGCAACATACAACTCAGAGTAATATAATTCTGAATAAAAGAAAAACTTTGTAACCTAGTTGCTGCAAATTGGATTCACAAATATAATTATGTCCCAAGGAGCTGCCGGATAGCTCACTCGGTTAAAGCATTGCATTGCAAAGCAGAAGTGATTATCATGGCGCAGGTTCAAGCCCTGGTCGTACCAACCAGCAGTGGTCGGCAGCTTTTTCAGAAGTAGCGCGCAATTGGCCAATGCGCTACAGGGATGCAAATTGGGAAGGATCTGCCGGGAAGGGTAATATATGTTGCTTTGTTCGTTCCTTAAGCGCCTCCTGTTGGCCAGACGGGCGCTTGTCAGGAAGATTCTAAGCTTGTTCATGTGCGGGTATCCTCCGCCCTCGTTCTGAACTTGCAAGGATTCGACCAATGAGTTCATAAGAAGCGGTGGCTGACAGGTGCATGCTTTGGAGGAGAGCTGTGGGCTGTCTTCACTCTCCTGAGTTGGCAACAGGGGGTCGCAAATGCGAAAGCCTTGTACATAGTTCCCCAATTGGACATTCCAGATTCGGATGGGACTGGAGATGCCAAATTTAAAAAAATAATAATAATAATTATGTCCCAAGGAAAGTTGCCACACCGAGTTTCTGGTTGAAACAGTGCGGAGTGATTGATATTTTTTTTTGCTGTGTGGCGTATCGATCCGCGTATGATTATGAACGCTTGCACGTTTCAGCGAGCATAAAATTCCTACTGAAGATACAAAAGCCTGCGATTATGTGTGGACCACAGCACGTGTGAGTCACTCTAACAGACAATCGAACTCTTTTTTCCTTTTTCTGTGCCAATATTATTCAGTATGTGGTGCACGATTTAAGACTGCTGTGCGGAGAGAAATGTTCCGTGGGTCCAAGTTCTTATCAATTTAATCATTTCTGGCATTTGGAATTTTAACTCTTTCTGGGGTTTGAGTGGCGATACCCAGTCCTGGGCTGCATTTCCCAGAAGCATAGCTGCTAACTTGCATAGTTCGAACCATTGAAAGTATATGGTTGAACTATGTATGTTATCATAGTTAGCAACTGCACTTTTGAGAAACGCACCCCTGGAGGGCTGTAGTGTGTGCTGGTTTTTGGTGTATTTATGCACAATTTAGTCATTTAAATCACTGATTGGCTTACGAGTCCACATACCTTGTTCATAAAGCACTAACTGGGATTCAAAAAAGACCTTGAAAGCCAGCAGACAAGGCAGTTCCCCAAGACTGAAGTTTGACACTGGGGTTGTTCGTACTTTAGTAGTTGCTCATGCACTTCCTGTCCCTGCTGATGCACTTCCTGTAGCTTGACGCTCTGCATAAGGGTTTCTGCTAAATGCCTGCAAGTTAACCCTCTGTTAACCAAGTACCTTTCCAACTGTGTAAAAATCATTTCCCTAGGCAAATATGTTGATTATGGGCCAATATTTGGAAAAAATAGTTAAAAAAAAAAAAAAATTCGACCCTTTGGCCCACCTTTTTTCCAAAATGTAGCAGATCTGCTACATTGGGTAATGATGCGAATGGAAAAATTAAAGTGACGGACCATTCAAGTTATTCTCAAATGTTTATTTGGCAATAAGAAAAAAAACCAGCAGGGTATCCGGGCTGTTAACCCTTTCACTTTATGTAGCAGATATGCTACGGTGGTTAATAGAGGGTTAATGTAAAACACCAAAGCCTGGGAACATATACAGCAGGACAAACAACATTTATAAAGGTATTTTGTAAAAGCAAATACTATGATACATTTTTCTTAGCTTGCAAATATGTGCTTCAGTGTTTATGATTGTAAATGAGTAATATCAGGTGTTTAATGTCCATTCACCAGAATGGGGACATAATTGTTCACCGTCTGTTTGTTTTATCTGAGTTTAATCAGATAAAACCTGTTCACTTTGGCGCCTATTGCTGTCCCCATTAGCACGTTCTAGAGGTTCTCTGCAAATGTAATTAAATTGTTGAATAATGGGCATTAAAGGCCCAGGCACTGGCTATTTGGAGAATCTCATGCTAATGTAGCTGACACAGCTGGTGTGGATGGCATGAATATTTCATCACCTCGTAACTCCCATTATCTTGTCTGTGGTCGTGCCTTTGTGCTAAGATGGCTGCTGTTTCTGCCACAAATGCATCACCACCTTGGGGCCAAATGGCGTTGTTCAATACTACAACTTTTCTCTCCTGAATAAGCAAAGCTTAGGAAGTAGTGTTGTGATGAGACTCAAGCATCACTCACTAATCAATCAATCAATCAATTAGCAAGACCACGGGTGGTAAGATTCACAAACACCTTATCCTGGAATTAACGATAGTGTCAGTTTGATTATGCTTTAAGTGTCCTGCCCCAATTTCATTCATTACTGTAAACCTCTCCTGGGGTACGTCTTTTACTTGACTCTTATATTTTTATAAAAGTGTTGATGCAAAACGTTGGCATGGTCATGCAGTAGGTAGGATTGTAGCCTTACAGCAAGTTAGCCGTGGGTCCATTCTCTCCGCATTTTTTTTCATGTTCATGGTATTACCTGTCAATATCCTCTGGACGTACGAGTTTGCTGGCGTTAGCAGTTCCGGCCTGGGATATGTTTCCCAAACGCTTAGTTGCTAACTATGTTACTGCAGCGACTTAACTCTCTCCACATGGCTCTGGTGCAAACTATATGAGTTGCTTACATAGTTAGCAAATAAGCTTTCAGGAAATTTCCCCCTGGTTGTGAGGATGGTGCATCTGCGATGCGAATTTAAGAGTAAATCGACATGAGATGGATTAATCAACTGTGCGCTCTCCGTGCTCGGCCCTGGCTCGGATGGAAACGCCGAGACTCGTGGAGGCTGGGTGGAGATGGAGGTGGTTCATTTATAATTGACGTCAGGCTACTGTATCGTGCTCTAGTTAGCCCCTCTAGCGACAGGCCATCACATGCCACACATCCGTAGACTATTCTTTGTGGAAAGCTAACCTTTAATTTTTTTATGTCTCTTATCATTAGTTGACATTTTGAGGAGCAGCATCGATTTATTTTTCTAAGAACTTCCGTTCAATTTTTGCATATATGACGGACATACAAACCATCACAGACTATAATGTATAATTGTAATAATTATTGCTGTGGTACAGTTTGGATGATGGCAAGATTTGACATGTATTGGAAAATATTCTTTTCTCCTTATTATTTGAGGAAATGATGCAGGATGACTTTGTACGTTTTTCAGAGGACCTGTTGACCTTTGATGACCTCATTCATCACTCGGATAGATACGTTGTCTATTTTGCTTGCTTGGCACTTTTAGAATTTGGCCTCCTTTGAAGTGAGAAAATGGCTGCTCATTTATATCCGTCTTCTTCTCTTGTTTCTGCAGATTCTGGCGGGAGAACTGATGGCCTTCTTCACGAAGACGGAGGGGGCGCACGAGAGGACCATCGTCGCGGCGGACTGCTGCTTCTTCAACCCCCTGCTGCGCCGAATCATCCGCTTCCTGGGTACGTGCTAACCGTTAGCATCAGCCCTCGAGGTTTTCTATTTGAATTGCACTCTACCAGGAAGGGCTTATTGAGACCGAAGCTGTGTTCGAAATCGCCCCCTATCACGGATATAGTGCACTATATAGTGTGTCCGCCATTTTGTAGTGTTGTTCGAATTCTTTTCATCCACTATCTAGTGGACTATAAAATACCCATAATGCACAGCAGAATCGAGTGAGCAAGCGATGTACACTACATTGTAGTGCCGTATACCACAATGCACTACGGTCGTGTTTTTCCACAGAAGAAGAATGTGAAGAGTGAGATGGCTCCGCCTTGCAGAAATACATTCTCCAATGTTCCCGTAAAGCTGCTTTCACGCCGGACGCGAAACGAATTTTTCGCATGACAGATTACATTCAAAGTCAATGAATAGACGTGAATACACGCGTTTCGCGTCCGGTGTGAAAGCAGCTTAAGTGTCCGATTTGTTTACGTGATGCTCGGCGCGTCCGCTTACATCACAGGAATATCCAGCGCATTTGCTGACAATTCCGGTGTAGTGTCTGAAATCTCCTTTGGTCATTCCCTATATAGTGCACTATATCATATACACGATGTAGGGAACAGGGAGTGAGTGAATGAGTGGACGATTTCGAACACAGCTAGAGTCTCTTTTACGAGGGAGACATGGAAGTTTTCACCATACAACCCTGTTCCTGGTCTTCGAGACCCAGGAGCTCCTGGTTTTCCACCTGCCCTTAACCTGCAAGTCAGATCTGCTGCCCACTAGCCAATCAGAGTCACTGACTATTCAAATAGTTACCCGGCAGGAATGAAAACAAGGGCTGGATTGAGATTTGACAGCTGGATGTACTATGTCTGACTTATTGAAGCAATGGAAAAAAGGAAGGTGTCCAGCTCTGCTAGTGTCGATGAGAGGATGGGCAGAGGATTAGCGGTGTGCTGAAAAGCTTCTTTGGAGGAAAGGGAAAAATAGTCTCTCTGTCCTCAGTGCTGCTACAATTATTCAATCCCTGTTCGTAAAAGTCACAATTACCAGGGTTCCTGCGCTTTTTCAGTGCAAAGAGTAGCAACACAGGGGAAAATCGTACTTATTTCAGTCAAGTTGACACTCTGCGTTCAGTTCGCAATTGTCTAAACATTAACATAGTGATAAATGCAATAAATATTACTCTCCATTGTTGACCTCACTATAATGCTTGTGAAAGGTTTTACACCTGCATCAAAACATGAGTCAGAGGTAAACTGAATTTTGGCTGGATTTTTGGCACACTTAGGCTGTGGTTTTGTACAAGGCTATAGGGCCTATCTGTACCGGTGAATTGTGCTTTAACCAGACAAGCGATGCGAGTCTCTGATTTTGCTTTGAAACAACTTTATGGTTTTAGCTTCATTTGATTTATTGTATTTTCTTGTGTTTTGTCCTGCAGCGTGCGATTTATTTGTTTGGGACTACCAATGGAAAAACAGGCTGTTGATACAGAACATAGTATTATGATGAAATTAGCTGTAACCTGCTCCATAAGCTAAAAATAAAATGTGCCGTGCAGTTTTCTTAACATGTGAACAGGATTACTAAAGGTGAAGACTGATGTCATGATATTCATCTCCTCTCTGTCCTATTTCACACTCCATCTTTCCTTCCTTCCTTCCTTCCTTCCTTCCCTCGCCTGTCCCTCTTTCTCTCATAGGGGTTTATTCCTTTGGTCTCTTCACGACCACCATCTTTGCCAGTGCCGGTCAGGTGGTGACAGGAAACCAGACCCCCCACTTCCTGTCCACCTGCAAGCCCAACTACACTGCCCTGGGCTGCCAGTCCCCCATGCAGTACATCACCGAGCGCCGCGCTTGCACTGGCAACCCTCTCCTCGTGGCGTCCGCCCGCAAGTCCTTCCCCTCCAAGGACGCTGCCCTCAGTGTCTACTCCGCTGTCTACACTGTGGTAGGAACCTTATTGTGTTGGGGTCCTGGGGTTGGGGGGGAAAGATTTAAACGTGATGCGCAAGGAGAGGGGCGGAGCCATCTTTGGGCTGTATTTAGAACAACCTGCCACTCAGCACCTGATTTTTGATTGTGTACCAAAAGTAGTAAATAGTCTGGAGTTTGTGACCAACATGAAATTTTCACCGTATGCCAAAGATGACACAAGCCAAATTTTAACCGTTCACAGTCCGAGGTGTCTTCGCGGTATCCCATAATGTATCACGGTCAATGGTAGCGTCTCACTAAGACCCAGTTGATATTTTGCTGGTCAGGTGACTGTGCAAAAAGATTATTGTCACATACTGGCTACTATCCTGAATACTATGGAGAGAAGCATTTTGCATCCAGTATAAACTGTTGCAGTGTAAAGCTTGTGGAATGAAGTAAACAAGTTTGCAATTCTTGACATCCAGAAAACTGGATTCTCCAAACAAAAATGAAGTCCATAACAAGACTGAAGATTTGTCTGTGTGAGCAGCGAAAAGTATATAATTTTTGTGAAGGGTGTGGCTATGTGGATATTGTGTGAGTGATTTGATTAGATTTGCCTAAAGTGCAGGACTGGCCTTATGTTAGCAGCTGGATATGACTCCGGACTGTGTGGCTGAGGGACACATTTGGCCCAGTCCTGCCGAGGTTGGGAGGGATTATGGTTGCAATGCAGCGATAGTTTAATGGATTACAGCTGTATTTGTTCCCAGTAGTGCACCAAATGAAGCATATAATTGCCACAGCTTTGGACAAGTCTGTGTATAAATTCCATTTAGGCCTAAGCCTGTGTGTTTTTATGTGTGTGTATATGTGTGTGTGTGTGTGTGTGTGCACGTGTATGTGGGTGTTCACGCATGTGTTTTGGTGTGTATGTTTGCGCATATGAGTACGCTTGTGTGCGTGTGTGCATGCAAATGTTCTCATACATGTTGGGTGCATATCTGTATATTTGTGCTTGCATATCGGTGTCTGTGTGTGTGTGTGTGAGTGTGAGTGCTTGTGTATTTTTGAGTATGTATCTGTATGTGTATGCTTGAGCATCTGGTGTGTGTGTGTGTGTGTGTGTGCGTGTGTTTGTGTGTTTGCACATCTGTGTGCTTGGATATCTGTGTGTGCATGTGTGTGTTTGTGTGCGTGCATATCTGAATCTGTGTGTGTGTGTGTGTGAGTGTGTATGTGTGTACTTGTGTATTTTTGTGCGTGTGTATTTGCTTGAGTATCTGGTGTGTGTGTGTGTGTGTGTATGTGAGTGCATGTGTTTGTGTGTTTGCATATCTGAATCTGCGTGTTTGCATATCTGTGTGTGCATATGTGCGCATTTCTATGCTTGCATATCTGAATTTGTGTGTTTGCATATGTGTGTGTGTGTGTGTTTGTGTGCGTACACATGTGTGTATTCCAGATGTACGTGACCCTGGTGTTTCGGACGAAGGGCACGCGGCTGGCCAAGCCCACTTTGTGCCTGGCTCTCCTCTCATTGGCTGTGCTGGTGGGCGTGGTCAGAGTCGCGGAGTACCGTAACCACTGGGCGGACGTCCTGGCCGGATATTTCACTGGAGCCGCCATCGCTGTCTTTTTGGTGAGAACCAGGAGTTCAGGGGTCAGGGGTCAGACCAAGAGGGTCCACGGTGTAACTGGGATTTACTCCGGGGGACTTATTTCAAAAAGTAGGATCACAGTATACGCTGGATTAGAGTGTTGTGGGTTAAATCCAGATCAGCTCTTTTTACTTTAGTCCATAGTCCAGATTTGGGAGGTTTCCAGAACATACTCAGTGGTGTTCTGCAGATTGCCCCATAATCCTGGGGTTTATTTCACAAAGCAGAGTGTTAGCAGGTTAGCTGATAGCTCGCTGGTTTGCTTTTTCTCGAACCATAATTACTAAATTATCTGAGTTGGCTGATGTTCCAGTTTGTATTTCACAAAGCAGGTTTACAAAACTGGCCAAATTAGCCAGTTTGCTCGATAGCATTTCACAATGCAAGGTTAATATATAAGAAGAGTATTCAAGTTTACGAGTTTATATTTCAGAAGCAGGCTGACTAAGTGGGCTGAGCTCGCCAATTTTAATTTCACAAACCATCTGCTCAAGAAAGATAGCTTGCGAAAGGAAGTTATGGACAGAGGTTGTGCACACATTACTCTTAAGTAATCAGTGTGGAACTTCAACTGATGTTCTTATAAAGTCATATACTGTATACTTAATCATATTATATCCGAACACTTTATGACCTCCGCTAAGGAGGCTATGTTTTCACCCCTGTTTGTTTGTTTGTCTAACAGGATAACTCAAAACGTTATGAACGGTTTAGCACAAAATTTGGTGGGATGATAGCTGGCAGTCCAAGGATGAGTTGATTCAATTTTGGAAGTGATCCGGAACATATTCTGGATTCTAGATCTGGAAGAATTATAATATATCTGTCTATCGCGGCTCTGTGTGATATTTCTGACCGGATAATTCGAAAAGTTATGAAGGGTTTGGCATGAAATTTGGCAGGATGATCAGCGGTAGTCCAAGTATGAGTTGAATTAAATTTGGAAGCGATCCGGAACATATTCTGTAACCAAAAGAACAGATATATGGCGTGGCGGAGGTATGCGCTCTATCGAGTGCCCCTTAGTTTGTATAAGGGTGAAACCAATTATTTGGGGCGGTTATCTCCAGAATGTCAAGGGGTTTTGGCCAATTTTTAATGCCTGAATGACTCCCACCCACCTCTCACCTGCAGGTGACCTGTGTGGTTAATAACTTCCAGTGGACACAGCCAGCCCCGTTGCCCGGGCGGCCCCAGCGCCCTGAGTCCGTCCTGGGCATGCCCATGATGACACTCCCCTGCGTGGAGAGTCCACTCGAAAAGTTAAGTGGCCCTCAGGTAAGGGCGTGGGGGTCAGGAGGGAGCGATGTCAGCACAGCGGGGGTACATGCATCCCTGCCCCCCCGACACTATCACCCTAAAAATCCCCCCTAAAACACCCACTTGCCCTCCCCACGACTGCACCTGCACTGCACCCTGTGAAAGGATCCCACACACGATGCATGCCCCCCCGGTCCCCATCCCTGTCTGTTTCCACACACGCTGCATAAATTCAGCTCCATAATGTTTGGGACAAAGACATTCTTCTCTTTTTAGTTTGTACACTCCACAATTCTGGATTTGTAATCAAACAACGCCCGTGTGCTTTTTTTAAAGGTCCCCTATTGTGCCACCAGGTGCGCAGCTAATTAGCCATTATGAGCCAGTTTCAAAGTCTCCCCTTCCTGACATCACAAGGGGGAGTGACCACCCTGAATAATGAAATCTGATTGACTGCTTGGCTGAAGTTGATCAGTTCTTCTTGCCTCTGGTTGGTTACCTCCCCATGTGATGTCAAGAGGGGAAAGATTTTTGAAATGGCTTGTAATAACTAATTGGCTGTGCACCTGGTGACATGATTGGGGACTTTTGAAGTGCAGATTCCTAGATGTGTTTTTTTTTTTTTTTTTTATAAACATATTTCGGTCTTTCCAAGCACAGAAGACCGCACTTTTTAATTCATAGTCCCTCTATTTACGGGACCATAATGTGTGGGACAAATAGCTGTGCAGGTGTCTCTAATGTATTTAAATGTATTCAGTTGCCTCCTGAGTGGGTGTAAAGGAGTTTTTTTAATCTATTTTCAATTATTGACGGTCCGACAGACACACTGGACTCCTTCACTCGACTGGCAGACCTCTCTAGACTCTTTATCAGTGTTTGGCTCATTGATCTGGAATTAGCAATGGAGCTGAAGGCTAATATCTCTCCCTCACTGTTACTCTCTCTCCTTCACTCCTCCCTCCTCCACCTCTCTCCTCTCCTTCCCTCCGCACCTCCAGCTTCCCACTTTCCCCCCCTCCTTCTCTAACCCCCTGCCCTGATTTCTGCCAAACATTTGATATTCTCTCTCCCTCTCTCTTTCTCCATCCCCTTCTCTCCATTTCCTCCCTCCATTTTTGCTGTCCTCTCCTCTGTTGATCCCGCGTTCTCTCCTCCCATCTCTTGTCCGTGTCTATGTTTTTTCCCTCAAATATGAAAAATTCTGCCTCTCTCTCTCTGCACTCTTTCTTCTGGCCCATTTTCTTTCTTTCTTTTTCTTTCTTGCCCTCCCTTCACCCTCCCACCATCTTTATTTCTCCACCCATGCTTATTCGCTGGCGCTCTCACTCGTTTTATTCTTTCACCTCCTCCATATCTCCCTCTTTCTCTCCCTCTCTCCTCTCTCTCTCTTTTGGCCCTCTCCTCTAGACTCCAGGATCTCCATTCACCGAGATCACATGACCATCAGCCATACCGGTTCCCCGCCACCCCCGATGTCCTCATACCGTCTCGCTCCATCTCCAGCGAAGTCTAGACCAGCCGCCAGACTCTGCCCACCAATGCGCCGCTCACCCCGCCGGGCGACACCCGCTCTACCGCTCGTACTCCACCCAGGTCTAGACGCCTCGCCCCCTTCCCTCCTGACCGCACCCCTCTTCAAATGACCCACGCCTCACGAGTCTGGCTCCGCCCTTCCACACCTTCCCACATGATCTTGCCTCCCTCTGAAGTAAGCCCACCCCTTTTCTTTTGACCCCACCCCTCCCCACATGGCCCCGCCCTCTTTTCTGTTTAGCTCAAAGCCCTTTACTCTTGAAGCAAACTCTGCGTTTCTCTGGCTGGGACAAGGTGAAACGCCCACTAATCCCAGAGCTGCCCGATCTTTTCCGGAAGGGGCCGGTGTAGCTGCAAGCTTTTGTTACTGCTGAGCTCTAGCATGTCTGTTTCTCTACAAGAAGATCTTGACTGAAGACCACGAGTAGTTATTTAGTAGATTTTCAATGTCTTGGTGTAACAGTAAAATGAAAACTGGACCCATGATCTCTTCTAGGAGAAGATTGGACACCCCTGACTTCTACAGATCTGTTCCTCTTTCTGCTGCTTCTCTCAGAAAGCTTTAACCCTTTCCCTTCCTAGCTTTCCTCAGAAACAACTTCTCTAATTTTCCTAGTTGGAAATGAGTGAGCAGAACCCTTCTTGGTCACCTGCCCAACCTCTCTGTAGCCATGGTAACATAATGTCCTGCCAATCTCAAGAAAAGCTTTTTTTGACCCCCTGAAGTCCGTCTCCAGAGAGAAAGGGTTAATTTTCTTCTCCTTGAATATCCTTGGTGGCCAGACCACTGAACATCATGACCTGAGGAGGACTTCTTTGAGCACATCTTATTGTACATTTCTCAGCTTTTTTGTTCAAGAAAAAAAAACTTGTTAGTAAATTGTGTTTTGTCCTCTCTCTATCACTGATTATGGTCTGCCAGCAACACTCCTGCCCTCTTGTAAACATATATCTCCATTTTCTATCACTTCTGATGGATGGCAAGTGGTTTTATTGCATCACAAATATTGTGGCAACCCCCCCCCGTGCAACTGCTCTTCCTGTCATTGTGACTGACAGGTCATTGAGAAGCCCCGCCCACTCAGTGGCTCTATCGAATTAGCTGTAGGCTGAACTGGTGAAAGCAGCCAATTGGAAGGCAGGACTGTATGTCTTATTGCTTGCGTGGGGATTCCAAGAAATGTGGAGAATCACGGCACCGATTTTCTCTCTCTCCTTGTCTAGTGATCTCTCAACCTTGAATGCTTTCTGTCATTTTTCCAGAGTAAAAAATACAGATGGGTAAAACATGAGACGAACAAAAGTATGAGAAATTTGTCAACTGAGTCAAAATGTCACCAAATGACTTCCATAATTTATCCTCTCTTAAGGAGTAACTTGGAGAGATCAGTCTGCCCATGTAGATGTCGGTGGGGATGGTGATCCCGTATCTGTCACCACAGTGTGTCTTTTTCTCTGTTTGTGTTCAAATTTGCATTGTTTAATCTGGAGCTCCTGTGAAAACAGGTGCTTATGAATATTTATTGCACATTTTCTCCCCGAAATCACAATGTATGTGTGTCAAAATTGTCAAAGCAGTGATTTAGAACCAAATAAGGTGCCCAGTCAGCCCGATCATGAATATTCATTCAGAGTGGCCGCAAGAGGAATTCCTCATCTCCCGGCAGGAACTAACCAGCTGGAACGAGAAGGAATATTAGATGCGGGCACCTGGAAATGGTCAATAAAATTTCTTCTGTAAAATTTTGTGTTTTCTAAAGATGAGTCCTTTTCAGAGGACCATTTACTCTGTGGTATCCGAGAGGAGAACAATAAATTCATCCCCCAAATTTTTGTTGATCTACTAGCCTTCAGTCAACGACTGTATACTTTAGTGGAGTTAATCTGAGGGAAGACTGCTGCACAAAACTATATGTTCACATCTTCTTTCAGATCAGTGAGGAGTTCCAAAGTATACCAGGCTAATCCTCGATTTTATATGTATTCCCCCTCCTTCTAAATTGGCTCCGATCGAACGATCCTTTTAGCTATCTTTTCGTAATGATGATTCGCGTATTGGCTATACCCTACGGGCCAAAATATTAGGAACACCCTGCATTTTTCAGAATTCGGTGGGTTTTTCTTAACTTAAAGTGTATTTTCAGCAACAAAAAAAACAGAATAACATAGAAACATATATGATGGCCACAATGGAAAAAAATGATCAGTCACATTTTCACATTGTGGAGAAATGATCAATTAAAAATTCAAAATGATCTTAGAAACAAAGCACTGAAAAAATATGCAAAAAATATAAAATATATAAAACATTACATTATAGTAATATATAATATATAAAATATACAAAAATGAAAAATTTGGACTCTAATCATTTTTTCTTTGTGGTCTTTATATATTAATTAGAAATGTGCAAAATTATTTTCTAAGAGATATACGTATTCAAAATCAACTTTCTACAACGTTGTACAAAAAGTACCCTCCCTTAGCGTTGATTACAGCCTGACTCATCCGCGCATTCTCTCCAGCAGTTTAAGGAGAGAACTTCCTGGTAACTCATTTCAGGCTTTCAAGAGTTCCTGCATGAGCTCTTTTGAACTTGTTGGACGCACTTCCCTGGCTGCCCAGTCCAGTTCATCCCACAGCGACTCAAGTTGAATTTCAGGATGTAGTTAGGAGCAAGCAAGATTTTTAGTCAACACAAGTGTCTCTTTGGCCTTCATAGCTCAAAATTGCCTTTAAGATGAAAAAACCAGCCAAATTCTGAAAAATGTACGCTGTTCATAATATTTTGGCCCGTAGTGTATATTCTCATTTTAATAATTGATTATCTTATTTATTGAAACACGTACATTAAGGCCTCAGTGCCGTTGCAGTCACCTTTACTTTGCATAACAGTTTTGCTGGTGCTGATTTGCACAAAGCCTCTGGACCCCCACACTGTTCGCTTCCTACAATATGCTCCCTCCGGTAGCGCCCAGTTTTATACACCTGTGATGATTCAGTTTTGATGGATTCCTTGTCTCTTGGACTGTAGCGTGTCTGTGCTGAGAAGCCTCGTCCTCCCACTGCGTCCCTCAGACCGTCGCCTCAAAACCTTTACGCCCGGGCAGCGTCCCTGTTTATTACTCAGACTTGTTTCTACCTTCATGTAAATAGTTTGTTTTGTATCCAGGTAATTTTTCACATTTTCACACCCAGGCACAAACACACGTGCACTCAGCGCAGCTGTCTCTGGAGAAACAGAGTGTAATTATTTTTTTGTTTGTTTGTTTTTGGTGATCAGATTCTTGCATTTCAAAAAAACTTTGTTTATCTCTCCCTCACTGGCTGTCATGGTAACGCTCACATTGTACGAACTGTGTCAGAATCAACAAGATACGTGACATTATATATGTTGTTTAATAAAAATTTGAAAAGAAAACGCCTCTGTTCTTTGTTTCCTACGTGGCGTAGCATCAGGCTCGTTGACTGATCGAGAACATGAGCTGCACGGGGGGGGGGGATCTGCCTCTTTTGGGCATTGATTCAGTGTTTGGTGAAAAATAAATTCCACAGCCAGTCATTATCAGTTTTGCAGGTGCTAAAATTGTGTACATTTACTAAAGGTTTCAATAAACCAGGCCCTGAGGACAGTGGAGGTTGGGTCTAACGGTTTTGGGGCTCATGTACACAGTTTTTAATTCATGTGAATATATTCAGGCGGCTCCATTGGGGACCTCTGTAATTTTAGTTCTCTGGGGCCTGTCTTATTTGAAGCAGGTGGAACATGGCAACATCCTGAGTAAAGCACAGGTAAAGAGTTTGTTAAACTCAGGGAAAGTGTTTGTTTGGACATTCTGCACTGCACTCTGGCCGCGTATGTCATACAGGCTGGGACCCAGTGCTGGTGTTCTATAACCCACACTACATTGTTTGGTTAATGGTCATAAAAGTACAAATGCAGCACAAACAGATTCGATTCAGAAATAAATTTAACCGCAATCTAACTTGACAATTTATGCATAATGAATTCATATATTAAATTTAAATCCTGCACAAAAATGGCCATTAAAATTCTTTGCATCATTTTAAACTAGATGTGGAACAACATTCTTCATGACCAGTTTATTTGTACAGGAATGTCCTGCACACTGCTTTCTTCTTTGGTATAAAACAGTCACGAGGCCACTGAGGTAAGCATCAATCTGAGAGAGGGCTCGGGCTCGTGAAAAACGCACCCAAGGGGAAAGCGAGGCGGACGAAGGGTCTGTCTGCGGGCCGAGTCGCTTCCCGCCATGCATCCAAATGAGCTCCCTCGCTAGGGTTCATCGGCAGTTGCTCAACATTAGCTTCAGTCTCCCGGTTGAAGTCGCCCAATTTTATCTGCGGGAGTAATTCTCCGTCTCAAAGATTCACACTCCACTGACGGTTTCTCACCTGACAGCAAAGTCAGCCTCGCCTCTAAAAATGGCACAGAAGCTGAGGAACCTGTCGCTTTCATTAAACAAAAAAAATCCGAGAGCTGGCTTTCCAGTGGCAAGTAGATAGGACGTCTTGAAGGAATCATAAAAGTGACCTAGAAACTGCGTGTGTCCAGATATTAGACACTGTAGTTTTATTAATCTTCTTATAGGGAAAAGGAGAGCAATGCCTACCCTTATAAAAATTTACTATTGTTAACTATAGTTTACTACAGTAAAATTGATGTAAACTATAGTAAACTACACTTTACTACAGTAAACTATAGTTTGTTGCAAATATACCATAGTAATTGAATATCATTGCTATAGTTTACTATAGTAGAGTTTGACTTTTGTCATTTACTTTAGCATCACTATAGTAAACTACAGAGTTACTGTAGTATATCTAGAGTATATTTATAGTAATTCCGCAAAAATAGTTACTATAGAAAACTAGTATTTTTACTGAAGTATTTTGTGGTAATTTTTCATAAGGGTAGAAACCTCAGTAAAGCCTTGGTTGTGCCGAATGATAGCGTGATACTCCAGTTGCCTTGTCTGTTAAATGTTCCATCAGCTGACTGGTGCGCAAGATGGCCTTTACTGAAAATAAAACCGGTATTCCAGGGTCTCATAAACAGAATTTGGCTGAGTGCTACAGCTCAGTAACTATGCCAGATGACAGAATGAAGAAGACGTCATAACGTTCCGAGTTTGTTCTCATTGATGTTCTGCTCTTACGCCAGGTTTCCTTTATCTGAGGTTGGTACAATGTTAGATGGTGTCAACAAAGACATTCTACGCACTTAGAAGTAAATAAGAAATTGAGCGACATAAGAGATCTTTAATACTTAGTGAATTTCCTTAACCAATTTCCACAAAGCTGTATTTTAGTATCCTGGACCATCAGTTATTTGTTTCGCAGACAGCATGTTCTATGAATTTCCTGAATTCTTGTATTAGTCTTCGACTGAAATGAATTCAAAAGTGTCTGTAGAGCATTGGGAAAGCGCATAGCCTAAGGTCAGACCGCTTGTCATTTTGGGGTTTTTCTTGGATTTTTAGCCCTACCAGCAAGACTCCTCCTACTTGTGGTCTTTACCCAGTGCATCCTACAGGTAAATGGTGCACATGTACTCGGTCGATGCACATGCTGTAAAAGAAATCAGGATTCACTGGACCAGGTGAATTCCTTCAACTGCTCCATGATCAAGTTTTGACACTAAAGTGCCTGTTGTATGGGCTTTTGCCGGGGGAACGGGGTTAGAATGGGGACTCTTAACTGGTCTGCAGCTACAAAGCACTATATGCAGTTGGGGGCAACGGACTGTGACAGTAGCCCTTCTGTCAGTTCAGACCAGACGACATGGCCTTTGCTGCCTTTGTATTGGTGAACCTTAGGTGCCTCACATCCTGTAGCTGATTCATGGTTTCTCCTTCCTTGAAACACTGTCAGTAGGTACTCACCACTACTGACTAGGAGCACCCCAGAAGCCTTCCCTCTTCGAAGACACTCTGATCCGCTCCTCTCGTCATAGTGATTGGTGCCTTGTCCAAGTCGTTCAGGTTCCATTACTATCACATTCAACACCTTGACTAGGAGAATCGACTGGTTGCTTACAGCCAAAGGTCTGTCTGCAGACCTTGACATGTGCCATTGTTGCATGATAATCAATGTCATTTGCTTCAATGGTAAGTGATTTTAATGTTTTTGCGTATCAGAGTACGGTAAAATGAGAGGAGCAGCTTAGGGAGAACCACTCAATTCACAATGCTGTGAATCAGATTCTGCATTAAAGTATGATGTCACCACCACATGTAAAGGTGTCTGACCAGAAATGAAATACACATTGCAGTACATGAGGCGGTGTGCCTGCTGTTCCTCAGTCAAATGGATTTGTTCCTTTGAAGTTTAATCATTCACGGAATTTATGCGGACAAGAAGGCAACTGACACTTCGCCCCACGGACAAAAAAAAAAAAGAAGCAGTATTTGACAAAAACCTGGTGGCGACTCGACCGAAATGAGCAGTCTGAATGTAGATTATGAGATTATGCTACCCTCTCGTGGTGAATGTTTTCAGTTGCAGCTATTAATGATTCAAGATCCCAACTGGCTCGAGGAACTGGTGCAGAAGATGGGCGCGTATCAGCACTACTCCGAAACCGAGCGTGCTGTGATCAACAGGTAGCCAACATTTTCACAAGACATCACAAGATGTTTGGCATACCGACTCCTGTAGGCTTACGCCTTATTTGAGAAATGTAACAAGTTCTTAGTTTATCTGTGGCTGCGACACCACGTGCTGCAAATTTTCAGAGCTGTCGCGGAGCTACGGCATTTTAGATAGTATCGATGTTTAACACTGATATTATTATTCTGCTGTTGGCAAACGTAGAATGATCGTGGTAATATGGTATCAAAATCAATTTAAAACCTCACTCTAGCCTATAAAATTATTCATATATTAAGCAATTCTACTGTGCAGTCATTTATACAGTTGGCTTCGGTTGCGTTCTAAAAGAAGAAAATAGAAAAATAGAAAATACTTAAAAATAGACTACAGTCGATAGTCTGAAGGCCACCCCGCTCATTTTATTGGTCCGAAACATATCAAATGTGTCCATTCAATATCGCAATGTTTCACCATGTTTTCAGTTGGACTTTGCTTGGGAAAGGCCGGGATTTACGGCGGTGTGCGATTCGCTCGATTGAAACGAAGTCTATTGAATCAATAACCAGGTTGAGAGAATGTGGACGCGAGCACTGATGAAGACGACAGGGCGTCCCCAATCGCGAGGAGAGGAGATGGTTGCGCTGAATCATTCTTTAGGGTATTTCTCTGTCTGAAAATGAAATTCCAGTAAACTTTGTTTCTCGGATTATTCCAGTGTAATTTCCGTCGCTGAAGAATTTCCAACGGCCAAATGGGCCATTATATTACTGTAAAGTGCGTAAACTCTGATCTCAGTATTATTCTCCTTGATATGGATAGGTGTGTCCACTAGGTCGAGATATTCGTCTTTGTTTCGGATCCGTTTCAGATACAGGCCTGCGTGGAAGAATAATGCAATGAAATGCATGAATTCTGGATAAATTCTGGCATCTGGGCTTATTGCTAATGTCATTTTCTACTTTTACTGCTGAAATGAGAATTGTCTGGTAATATGTTGGTGCAGTTGGATTTTACGCATCTAACAAAATTGTAAATTGTATTGGCATCAGGGGAGCTGCTTGGATCCTCCTAATCTCACTGATTGAGCTGTCCAAACGCATTTCTGGTATGAAAAATAGGAACTGTTGTCAGTTATGCCGCTGTTATTGTCTTTGGCATCGAGGTGAGCTAGTTTGCGTGTTGATTTTTTGCATGCTGAATTACTCAATTATGATTCCCATTGGTTTCTGTCAAAATCTGCATTATCTGTGCAAAGAGGAAGGTGCCCTTTTGAATGAATCTGTGGAAGACCTTTATTGCGCCATTCCTCAGTTGCAAATCATTCTTCACCATAAAACTTTAAAGGCTCCTAAACGTCAACTTCTGGTCTGTTAAACTTGCCCTTCCATGACAAACCAGCACTGAACTTCTGACAGCATCTTGTTAAAGGGCCCCTATCATATCACCAGGTGCACAGCCAATTAGCCATTACAAGCTGTTTCAAAGTTTGTCTTTTGTGACATCACAATGGGAAAGGAACACTCAGGGGTGCATTTCAAGAAACCGTCGTTGCTAAACTTCCGTCGTTAACTCGGTTGAAACCTCGGTTGTTCTGAGATTTGGTGTTTCTAGAGAGGGCCGCTATAAAGCTTAGTTGAAAGCTCGGTCGTAAAGTCAACGATTGCTCGATACCAGTAGTTACTGGGTCATTGCTTGGTCGTTCCTGTTGTTGTTATTTCAACGTCAGTTTCTTTAAAAATTAGACGAAAATGAAATTATCATACCAACAGTTTTATAAAGGAAGGACTCGAAACGCAGCATAAACACAACAAGCGTCAACATTAGTGTAAATGTTCACTTTATTTTATGTGTTTTGGCACAGATGGGAAAACATGGCTTCAGGTGTTTTCTGAATCAGCTGGTTGTAATTGGAACAGCTCTTCGGCCAAGTGAAAATGAAGTAACCTGTTACTAATACACATGGACAATGAAAACTAGTGGGATACCCGTGTAACAGGGCAATGCCAAAATTACCGAAGAAAAATCAAAGATGACAGGAAGCGAACCTTGCTTGTCACATTGTCGTTGCATGAACATTACCATTACTCCATCTACAGGTCAAGATTTTAAAGCGGTTACGACAACATTTTATTGGTGCATGTCTTCCTGGAAGGCAAACAAGTCTACGTTAATAAATAAGAAATGTGAACTAATTACTGTTGTATGCATTCATTTTCAGTTAAAGGGATACAACTGCAGATTTGGAAACAATTATTTTAGTTAAGGCAGTGACAATAGGCAAAGCGACAAACACAACTAGGCAAAGTGTTATAACCAATGCTCCTTAACTTTGCTATCAATCACTTTGTTTTGCAGCAAAATGTGATGATGCAGTAGAGTAGGTTAAGGTGGGAAATTAAGATACCCATTTCCAATAAGCACGCTACACGTGATTATGTCATCTACGACGATGCGGCATCCAATTAAAACTAGGCAGTTCCGACGACGGACGTGCTGAACTGCGACCGAGCAACGACCCTTTCTAGAAACAGGCGTGAGTGGGTCGCAGCTTGAGCGTAAATTAGGTCTTAAGACTGTCGTTAAATTAGCAACAATGCTAATTTTCTTGAAACACACCCCAACTGATTAACTTGTTGGCTGAAGATGATCAGTCCCTCTTGCCTCTGGGCAGTCAACTCACCATATGATGTCATAAAGAAACGGATTTTGCAAAGGCTTGTAATGGCTTATTGGCTGTGCATCATAGTGACATGATAAGGGACCTTTAAAGGGAAGCAAGGTTGCTGACCACCCGTTTTTCCAATGCTTTGACATTTGCCTGGTTTTGAAGTCTCATGAGCATGACGCAGTTTTTCTCATTTTAATGTTGAGCGATAAAACTTTACATTTCTATTGCTGTGGGGACATAATGCATGTGCATCTAGCTACAGGGGTTTGTTGGCCACTGTACGGCTCTGCCCCGACCACCTGACTTTGAGACACACAACCCTCACTATCTCAGGAATAAATAGTACAAAACAGGATTTCAGAGTTAGCCGGGTAACTACACTTATTCAAATATATAACCCCCTCCCCCCCATATATCCACGACATGGACTGAATTATAAAAGAGCTGTTCCCACTTTTATTGAGCGCAGTTATCCAGTCACCTTGAGGATCTTGCGTCAGGACACAACCCCCTATTTTTACTCCGCCTGCCGCTTCGCGCTTCTTCTCAAAACGACAGCCACTGTGCAAACAAGTTTAGCTAAGACTAACATCCTCAATGGAAAAGGTCTAACTCTTTGGTCTATCACAAGTTTGCAATAAATTTGTTGGCCTAAACACTAGAAACTCACGTGGTTTCCTAAGACAACAAGGGCACTGTTTCACAAAGCGGGATTACTGAGTTAGACGCCTAACTGCAGTTAAGCAAAAGCTGGTTTGTCATCCGAAATATGGGACAAGGCCAGAAGAAAAACCTTTCGTGGATTTTACTCAGTACTGTTACTGAACACAGTAAAGCTGCTTAGTGAATCACGGCCCAGGCCTTTTGACACCGAGCCAATCTCCCCTATTGGAGTTATATTATTTGCGCTCATAATTGCTCTGTTCCAGTTCCGACTGCGTGGAATTGCCTTCTGCGAAAAGCTCATATGTCAGTGCAGTCTGTGGTTGATGGCAGGGTGAACACAAGTGATTGGGGGGAAAAAACAGTCATAACTAATTTCAGCAAACAAGGAAACTATGAGAGTAAATGACAACGATGCCCTTATGGCACGTTCATCATACTTCCATCAAAATTAAATGTGTGTCACACGCTTCCAAAACGATTCCCAAAATCATAAACCGCAAGACTCGGCTCTCATAATGAAGTCCCATCGCCCCTAAATACGCGGCAAGTCTTCCCACTAATATCAACGGTGCCAGTTGTTCTTGCTGCTGTTTTGGTGGATTTTTTTTTTCGTACAAAATTGGCACTAAATTGAAAAACTACTGTTGTGGAAGAAAGGGAGAGTGAACAAGACAGTGATGAACGGCGTTGGGGCGAGTGGCCTCCCCGGTGCGCGCGCTCTGCTCTGCTGGGTTTGCGAGCCGAAGTTCGATACTCAGCGACGCGTCGCGCGAGCAGCTTCCCACAGAGACTAGCTGTCGTATCCAAGCCTGTGCGTCCCAGCTCAATTAGGGCAACCCAGCCCTTCTGTTTATTTACTCAAATCCTCCCTCCGCTCTCGTTTGTTAAAAGGCGTTCGTAATGAACTCCGAGTTTGTTTCATAAGTTGTGTACAGCTATTTTATTCGTGCTACTTTACGACCTCCTCACTCTCAAAACTAAACCTACAGCGGAGGCGTATTTATATCATTTACGTAACTGATCTCCCAAAATTAAATGTAATGTACGATTCAGCTGGGGAGCTAATGCATACCTTTTGCAATTAAAAAAGATGAACATGTTCAACTCTGTGATCCTGTTCGGGGAATGCGGGTTCGTCAGCTGCTTTAGTCGGACCTGTGGAACTTCAGGCCTATTTTTAATTCTTGTGGAGATCCCAAGCTTTCCACAAAATATCCCAAATATGTCCCGCTGGATTAGGCTGACAAGGAAACGTGATGATGTGCGAGACCGAGCTATTTTCTATTTGATGTAATACCGTGGCCATGAAAACATGTCGTCCTGGGATTGAATATCTCACTCAATATACAGTGCTGTGAAAAAGTTTTTTTTTTTTGCGCGTATTTGTCACTCTTAAATATTTCTGATCATCAAACAAATTAAGGATACCTGAGTAAATACAAAATGCAGTTTTTAAATGATGATTTCATTTAATTAAGGAAAAAGCTATCCAAACCTACCTGGCCCTATGACAAAAGTAATTGCCGCCTAAACCTAATAACTGGTTGCGCCACCCTCTGCGACAACAACTGCAGTCAAGTGTTTGCGATAACTGGCAATGAGTTTTTCACATCGATATGGAGGAATTTTGGCCCACTCTTCTTTGCAGAATTGTTTTAATTCAGCCACATTGGATGGTTTTCGATTATGAACGACCTGTTTGAGGTCATGCCACAGCATCTCAATCGAATTTAAGTCCGGACTTTGACTAGGCCACTCCAAAACTTTTATTTTGTTTTTTTTTAAGCCATTCAGAGGTGGACTTGCTGGTGTGTTTCAGATCATTGTCCTGCTGCATAACCCAAGTGCGCTTGAGCTTGAGGTCACGAACTGATGGTCGGACATTCTCCTCTTGGATTTTCTGGTAGAGAGCAGTATTCATGATTCCATCAATTAAGGCAAGTCATTCTGGTCCTGAAGCAGCAAAGCAGCCCCAGACCATCACACTACCACCACCATGTTTGACTGTGGGTATGATGTTCTTTTTATGAAATTCTGTGTTAGTTTTACGCCTGATGTAACGGGACGCATACCTTCCAAAAAGTTCAACTTTTGTCTCCTCAGTCCACAGAATATTTTCCCAAAAGTCTTGGGGATCATCAAGATGTTTTTTGGCAAATGTGAGATGGGCCTTTGTGTTCTTTTTGGTCAGCAGTGGTTTTCGCCTTGGAACTCTCCCATGGATTCCATTTCTGCCCAGTCTCTTTCTTATTGTTGAATCATGAACATTGACTTTAACTGAGGCAAGTGAGGCCTGCAGTTCTTTAGACGTTGTTCTGGGTTCTTTTGTGACCTCCTGGATGAGTCGTCGATGCGCTCTTGGAGTGATTTTGGTAGGCCGGCCACTCCTGGGAAGGTTCACCACTGTTCCGAGTTTTCTCCATTTGTGGATAATGGCTCTCACCATGGTTTGCTGGAGTCCCAAAGCCTTAGAAATGGCTTTGTAACCCCTCCCAGACTGATAGATGCCAATGACTTTGTTTCTCATCTGTTCTTGAATTTCTTTAGATTGCGGCATGATGTGTTGCTTTTAAAGATCTTTTAGCCTACTTCACTTTATCAGACAGGTTCTGTTTAGGTGATTTCTTGATTCAACAGGTCTGGCAGTAATCAGGCCTGGGTGTGGCTAGTGAAATTGGACTCAAAAAATGTGGTTAATCACAGTTAATTCATGATTTAACAAGGGCAGGCAATTACTTTCTCACATAGGGCCAGGTAGGTTTGGATAGCTTTTTTCCCTTAATAAGTGAAATATTAAAAAAAAAAAAAAAAACACATTTTGTATTTACTCGGGTTGTCTTTGTTTAATATTAAAATTTGTTTGATGATCTGAAACATTTAAGTGTGACAAATATGCAAAAAAATAAGAAATCAGGAAGGGGGAAAATATGTTTTCACAGCACTGTAAGTGTGATTTGGTGTCAGTGAAGCGTATGAACCTGCAGAACACGTATGAGACAGTATTGTCCTACAGTACTGGGGCACATGCTTTTTCTAACTAACTAACCACAATAGAGGCCATTAATATGACCCCCCCCCACGTCCCTTTATCTTTATATTAGAGAAGACTCTCCTTGAGATATTAGAGCTTTGCTGGAACAATTCGCTTCCTGATGTAGTCGAAGAGCTCAAGAGGAGGTGGTGTTGGGGTATTAGGCTTGGTTAGAATTAGACTTATCAGCTGCGCTCCTATAAATAAATAAATTAAAGAGAAATAAAAAATATAACCAAGCATTTAATCTTGTTTTTGGAGTGAAAAAAAACTTATTTGCATTACTTTTATTTACTCAGTGAAAGAAATTCTGCCAGTGATGTGAGATAATTTTAACTCATTTCTAGACTTGTTAGTGGGAAAAATGAAATTTTCTTACGCCATGGACAAATCTAGAAATGAGTCAAAATTCTCTCGCATCAATGGCGGAATTTTCGTTTAAATGAGGGAAAAAAAGATAATAGAAATAAGTGTTTTAAGTCTTAATATGAAAGTAAAATGGTTAGTAAGATTTTTCTAGAGTGTGACTACAGCTGTGCTTGTTGGGGGTGATTTCAGGACTCTGTGTTAGCAGGTTGGGTTCCTGTGCATCGGCTCGGCAGGTACGGACGTTGCTCCGTGCAAAAGGGACAGTGTCACACTAAAACTCAAGAAGGCCCATCCTCGAAGGTTGGGAGCACAAAATCGATCCAAATACCATTCAACCATATGGCATGAAGGATTTTTTTCCAGGGGAACCGGGCAGCTACACACCTCACAGCGTCTGCATACTTTTGTCCACTCATTGTTCTTTCCTGGGAAAAAAAAAACATAATATCTTTGATTAAATACTACCCAGCAGAGGCTGTATGGTGCACCAAAGCCTTGATCCGAAGAAAAAAAAGTCAATAAGTATTTCCAGATGAAACATAAGAGAGGTGATTGGTTTAGCGCGCTGGCGGTGCTGTCGGAGGATCTGCGAAGAGGCTCCCCTGGTAATGGTGGCATTAAGTATTTATGAAGTGATAAAACTCAGACACGGCCTTCAATTGACAACAGCAATACAACACAACAGAGGAAATCGGTGGCTTCTCTCTTTCTCTCGCTCAGATACGCTCACGCTAGCTGAGATGCGCTCATACACTCCCACACACGATCAGTGACGTCCACGCTGAAATGTATAAACGTACGGTACACGCATACGAACGCTCACACATATGTGGATGCGAATTTGCACGCGCCATGGCCGAGTTGCATGGACGCGCTTATAATGCAGATATTGCGATATCTGTCCATCCATCCATTATTTAACTCTCATTTCTGGTCAGGATTTTTTGGAAGGGCTAGGGTCTATCCCAGCTTGCAATGGGTGACAGACGAAAGAAAAAAAGCACATTCAGGACAGTAAACTAATCTATCAGAGGACATTTAGCCGTGCAAATGCAGGCGCACACACACATGCACACTCTCACACTCACGCCCGCACAAATACACTCATACGCGCACACCTCTCGCTCCTGAGTTTTTTGTTTACAGAAACAGGAAATTGTCCACCGCGTAGCAGTCGGGGCCGCATTATGAAGAGAGGACTGTGCGCTTTAACCTTTTTAAAAATCCATTAGCAAAGCTGCCAGTCCCCCCCCCCATCCTTCTCCTCTTCACCCCCACACCCACATCTTCCAATAATATTATTTGCATTTTTTTTTACCAGTCTTTGGAGGGGGGGGATTTAGGGCGTGGCAGGGTGGGCACTAGTCTTGTCCACACCGAACACTGACCCCCTGCTCTCAAGCTACATTGTCAACCGAAGAGTCAGCCAGTGGTTTGCCGCTATGACCCCCTCCCCCCTCGTGACACCAGAGATGGGAAATCACGGTTTAGAAACCCAAAGCCCTCACCAGTATCTCTCTAATCCCCTGAATTAGCTCATTAGTACAGTTCGTCTGTCTACAGGTTGAATGAATAAGTGTAATCGGCTGTTTGAATTCATGAGTGGAATCGATTCACGGTGAGATTTTTAGTGTCTAACCCCTTGCTCTTTCCGACTCGGTCACCCTCTGTCTCACGTCGCGTTTGTGTGTGTGTGTGTGTGTGTGTGTGTGTGTGTGTGGGGGGGGGGGCGGGAGGGGTGTCTGGGCTCCGATTTCACCTGGCCCAGGGGTGCACTGGGGTGTGTTTTAGTGTCACCCCCCCCCAAGAGAGGGACTGGCAGAGGGCTTGACGTAAAAGCGAACCTGAGTCGGGCCAGACGCACGGACAGACACAGGCTGTAAATCCAGTCGCAAGAGCCTGGGAGCTGAACCTGGGAGCACTGCTGTGGAGAGAGAGAGAGAGAGATGGAGTGCAGCAAGAGGAATTTCTGCGCCTCCTTCACTATCTCTATCTCCCTCTTTCTCGATCTCTCACTCCCCTTTACCTTTCTTTCTCTCCTTCTCTTCTCCATCCCCTCCTTTGCCTTGTACCCTCTCACTCCCTCTCTTTCGCTCCCACTCTCCTCTCTTGCTCCCCTGTTATCTCTGTCTCTCCTGTACATCCGTTATAAAGGGCTGCTATAAGACTCCTTCATGTTCGGCAGTGTTGTGGTGCAGTGGATTCTTCGCCTCTCCTGCAGTCAGGGTCTGAGTGTGTGACGTGTTTGCATTCGCTCTCTCGAATGGTACATATTTATCGAAGTGGCCACTGATTAATAAGATTTGGTGTTCACAATTTTGAGCGTGGGCGGCCGCGTGCATTCGTGCCTCGTCCTTTACTGTAAATTTCAGAAGATTAGTGGCAATCCACTTAAGGTGATACATTTAAATGACGCTGCAGAATGGAGCGGTTAGTCACGCAGCCTTGAGTCATGTGTTCGTAATATACGGAGAGAAACCGTCTCGAGGACCGGTTTCTCAGACCATCATCGCACCCCTCCCCCCTCCCCCCTCCCCCTCCTCCGTCCCTCAGTGCTGACATCCAACCCCTGACAGACGCCAGTCGATCGATACGCTTACATCACGGCGCTGCTCAGACAGCGCGAGGCACCGGGGCCTGTAATGGTGGCTTTACAGCTGCCGCAAATCAGAGAGAAATGTCTTCGGCACCTCACTCCAGTCCGCCGTCCGTCTCCCTCTCTCCCCGCCTGCCCGCCCGCCTGCCTGCCCGTCACAAAATGGACGACGAGGTGATTCTGAAGACACTGAAGTTACACGCTCATATACATTGCAAAAAAAAAAAATCTCACCTGGCATTTAAATCTTAAATTTTGACTTAAAACACTTATTTATATTACATTTTCTCTCATTTAACCAAAATTTCCCTGTGATAGCAGGCTAAAATGGCCAAAATGGAAAGGAGTGAGTGAGTGAGTGACAATCCTTTCATACTCAATATCTCAAGAATGGCACAAGCTATAACCTTCTAACTTTGCACATTAACAGATATGGGGTAGCAGATGATTATCATTTGGTTGAATCTGTGAAGTTGCATCATATTAAATTAATTGGCAAAAATGCAGCACGTCGCATAGTCCCATACAATCCAGAAGGATTGCACGTTGCTTCTATCAGTTAGCTTGCTGACCAAGCTTGCTAACGCGTCAATAAAATTATTACCAATTCAGTCAAAGCCTGATAAAGGCTGGATTTCACCAATAGTTCTACAATGTTTTTTTTGTGTGTTTCTGGCTCATTGGAAGTAAACTGCAATAAAGCTATTTGCGTAAACCTTCATTAGACGTCTACAGTAGCCAGCCAGCTAGCTACAGAGCTACATGAAAATATGAAAAAAAGGCACCGCATCGCAGGGTCCTGTACAATCCAGTAAGATTGTATATTGCTTGTTCTGCCATTGATGTGAGATAATTTTGATTAATTTCCAGATTAGGCCATGATGTGAGAAAATTTCATTTGTCGAGCAGATAGTAACTTATAATAGACTAATATTTCTACTTGTGAGAGAAAAAATTATACATCTCCTAATGAGATCAAATTACTAGCTACGACAGACACCTTTTCCATTTTACAGTTAGTTGCTGGCCCAGTTAGGTATGATTGAGAAATTTTTTATGTCTTGAAGGAAATGAATTCTTCTATCACCCAAGATGGCATTAAATTGATCAAATAGTAAAGCTGAGACATTGATGATGAAGTACCTGCCGAACATCAGCATCTGGAACTGTGAAGAGACTCTGGGGTGCTGACCTTAAGTGAGATCATGTGCTAGTCACTGTGTTTTCTTAGGAGAAGAGTAAGACAAAACAGAAAAGCCCAGATATACGCGAGCTCTACAGCCCGGCACTGGTAACCAGCTGCAGAAAGGGAAAGAAGAAGATGGCGTATTTACACAAGTGTGAGGTTTTTAGTTTTCAATAAATATACTAAGGGCACCATTCCGGCTTCCTCTGTGTCCTGCTGTTTTCTAACCTGGACCGCCGAAATCCACCGGACCAAACCGTCAGCGTGCTCCATTTTGATTTTTTGCCTCCATGTACTGTTCCTTCTTAAGGACAGGAAGCAGTGCCCATTTTAATATGTCTTTTGGTCATACAGCCTATAGAGTAAGGTGCTAAACTGGGACTTAGAAGGTTGGTGGGACAACCTCTTGTGGGGCCACTGTAAAACAATGCCGCTGTTGGGCCCTTGGGCAAGGCCCTTTGCACCATCGGTCACCTGAGGGGAATTGGACCCAGCCTAGTCTAATCTACTGTAACTTTTATGTACATAAATGCATCAGCGAAATATATGTTTCCAGTTTCTCATATTCTCCTGAGACCCAGTTAATGTTTATTTCTGTGACGCACATAGTGCCGGGCCCTGCACTTCAAGGCAATGAAAGTAAAACAAATTGTATTGTTTTTATTCCATTGTTATGTTTTGTCACCTAAGACACTTGTATAATATCAAACATTTGAATACTTGAACTTGTTTACTCATGCTTCTCAGGAGTACATAAACTGAATTTGCCCAATTGGATTATTTCTTTGTCTACTTTCTTGACCATAAATTGTGTGTGTGTGTGTGTGTGTGTGTGTGTGTGTGTGCGCGCGTGCGTGTGCGTGCGTGCGTGCGTGTGCAGTCATCTCTGCACCAATATGATGGACTGATTCTGAGAATGAAGCCAAAGAAATTTGTTTGATTAAAGAAGTCACTCTTTGCCCTGAGTTCAATTCCCCTGGGAGAGAAAAGTAAGAAAATTAGAAAGAAAAGCGGGACGAAAGCAATCAAAAACAATCACGGAGTCCCCGCGGAGCGCGCAGCCCTAATAAGGTCCCTGCAGATCGGTGTTTGTGCTGCTGTCAGTTCCACGTCCCTCCCGGGTGCTTTGTCATCTCGTAGCCCACGATCGCTCGGCTCTCGCCCGGTCCACCCGGCTGTGCTTTTCATCTCTTGGTTTGTTTTTGATGGCTGTCTCGCCTCCTGCAGCATCCTGACGCCCTCAGGATACATTTTGGGTTATTTTCTTTGTGCAAACTGTTACAAAATGGCATTGCTAGACATGCGCCATCGTGGGCTGCAGACACTGAACGTGTCGGGAAAGGACTGTGCCATCACTTGAACCTAATGTGTTCACCGTCCTGACAGGAAAGGAATTCAAGGAGTCAATCCTGCGGTTGTGATTGGTGGCGCGCATGCTATACTTAGTTATGCATATGTCGTATTCAACAAAATTGGCTCCAGTTTGCTTGCGTGTCGTCAGTATAGACTGTCAACGGAGTGAGTGAGTGAGCGAGCAAATCCTCACATTACCCCAGTGCTGCTTCTGCAAGGGCCTCTTCAGTGCTCCTCAGAGAACAGATATAAACTTAAGGAAAGCGTTTGCTTATCCTAGGCACATTATCGTCCCCGAATGAGATAACACGCAGAGTAATTCTATCAAGTCCTGGCCTTGATATATCTTAAGCCACGAGAACCAATCTTGTGAAAAGCTATAATATTTTATTGGGTTCCAGCCGAACGCCACAAGTAAAATGTGCTTTGAAAATCAAGTGGTCTGGAACACGAACAAACTGTGGAGACGATGACTCGCGGCTCAGTCACGTAGCAACCGCATCGCCTCTCAGCGCAGCTGTCGCCATCCCGCCGGGCGAACTCAGAAATATTCTGATAAAGTCGCCGGAATGTTCTGTTAATGTCATTACATCGCGGCAACAGTCTGAGAACGTTCTGCGGTCTCTCGGCTGGACTGTCGCCACCGTCGGGCCAGGGCGTCACGGCGTGTCCGACCTACGGCATGGGATCACGTTCCCCTCTGAGGTGTGAGTGTTAATTGCGTGAGAGTCGGGACAGGCAGTCCCTGCTTCTTTCCAGTTTTTCGTTATTTTGCGGGGAAGGGAATATTGACGCTGGCAAACGTGCTCGTCTCTCCCTCTTCGGTCACGTTCCGCTGCTGGCGCGAGCTACAGGGCCATGATTCGCGTGGGTGTTGAGCGGGAAGTGTGTTTTTAGCTGCCGCGGATGAGCAGGAGAGGAGAGAGATGCGGGGGGCGGGGGGTGTAATATGATAAAATGCATTCTATGTAACGTCATGTGCTCAGTCGCCATGTTGCGTCTCCTCAGTTGCGCCCGACTCTAATTTATCAGGTATAAGTCATGATTTCATTTAGTTATTGACTGAGATGGTAATTAGGCTATTGAAAGGGGTGGAAAATACAGAGGTCATAGGGTTAGAGTCTCACCACACATTTGCCCTGGAAAAGAGTTGGCCTGCTCCTTCGATTATACCTAAGGGGCGAGTTCAGGTGAATCTGCGGCAAATACTGGGGAGGAATTTTACTGACTGAATGTGGATTTTCCACCACTGCGTATTTGCGGGGTTTTTTTTGTGGAAAGTAATAATGACTGAAAATAGACTTTTTACCTATTGGCGAGTTCTAGATCAGGGGTCCCCAAATCTGGCCCTCAAACCAAAATCCAGCCCTGGTTTTCTCTCCTTCCAGGCAGTTAAGTGAACAATTGTTGCCCCTGATTGGCCAGACTGTCATCACACCTGACTCTCAGGTAAAGGGAGGGAGGAAAAACAGCAGTTCTCAGCGCTGGAGGACCATCATTTTGGGAGCCCTGGGCTAGATCATGGACAGAAAATGGCCGCTGTCTCAAACCGTATAGTTCCATACTCAGAGTGTACACTCAGGGAGTGTGGTAGTGCAGAGCATGCAAGTATGCACTTTGAGATGCACTCCCAGGCATCTGTTGGCCTGGCCTGGCGGTTGCGACACAAAATGGAGGTCTGGAGGATTTTTTTCCTCACAGGTCGTCAATGAAAGAATCCACTTGTCACTGAGCTCGCCCGATTAGCAGATGGTGCCATTAGCGATTTTGGCAAACCTCTTCGGTTTCAAGTCAGCACGGCTTCATTTCGCCGTGAAACGTGTAACGTGTTCAGAGTTTGTTTTGTTCGCCTTTGAACTGTGACCAGCAGGTTTGAATGAATCGCGGGGCTCTGATTAAGTTCGGCTGGGAGGGAGAGCGTAGCGAAGGCCGCGATGCTTAGCGCCTCAACACTGAGACCCTGGCGCGGATTCAGTCAGGCCTGGCTTCAGTCCGCATTCGCTCTTAATTTCTCCACCAAATAACGCTGTCTGGTGTGAATACTTTGGTGTCTGTTGGAAGTCGCCAAGCAAGCTGTGTGTGAGGGAAAAAAAGTGGCAGATATTTATTTGTGAGTTCATGCTGAGGACGAATGCTGGTTGAATCGGGGTCCTCCTGTGCTCTGTTCCAAGGGTGCTGACAGTCTGCTCACAACAGCATCTCGAGTGTGTGTGTGTGTGTGTGTGTGTGTGTGTGTTTAAATACGGTGTGTGAATTTCTATTTATATTGTGCGCATGCATGTGTGAGTCGTGTACGTGTGCAAGTGCATGCATAATCTTTAGACTAATTGAGAAAGAGACATATTCCATATGTCTGTTAAGCGATCCTTCGTTCTCTTCATTTTGGATTCGCCAGCTGTGCTACCCATTCCACTACTTTGTCCCCCCCCCCACACACACACACACACACACACACACACACGCACAGACATACGCACAGAAGAGGCACTTTGCTCTTGCTTGTGTTCATGAACAGGAGTGAACCTGCTAAATTATGGAGCCATTAACAAATAACACTAAGGTAACTGTTGTCTTATCGGCAGCATATAGTTTAGCGGTCTAGTGACTTAGCACTTGGTTGGGATTTGGAAGGTTTGTGTGGGTCAAGGCCCAGGCTCGGGGCGTTAGATTGGCCCCTGGTTATTAAGACACAAAGAGGCTGATTAACACTGAAGCCCAGGTCTTTGCTCTTGGAGTCTCTGGGGTTTAATACTTGTCTTTCTGACTCCCTGAAAGATTGTGCAAAATCTCTTGAAATTGAAATATTTAGCTGTCGTGCAACACCTCCTTATCCACCTTATTTATTGAAAATTCTCTGGTTTTTCGCCCTTCTGTGTCACCCAACTCCTCTGTAATATCGGAACCCGAAACATTCGTCCGGTTCTTTGACAGCGCCTACCGCCCCCGCCCCCGCCCCGCTCTACCAAAACCGCTCTCTCCCCAGACCTCTCATTGAAATGCTTTGCTGCGTCTCCCCAAAAATCAATCTCGCCCGGCCGGGGGATCTGCAGTTTCTCCTGGAAGCAAACATTAGGTGTTTTATTTATTCAGCTCCTTAATAAAGTTTTTGCTCCAAGAGATGGAGAGAGAGAGAAGAAGAGAGAGAGAAACTTCGAGAAAAGGAGAGAGAGAGAGAGAGAGCACACCACCTTCAGTGAAACTTTCGCACTTTTTGGTCAGAGTTTACCCCTCAGCTGTTTGAGAACAACTCAACTTTTTATTTAGTTGGTAAAATGGAAGGTTCTGTGATGTTTTTTTTGCTGCTGATTCTGGCCTGTACTGCGAGCCTCCTTGGGGGGGGGGAGATGAGCGAGACTGTTGGGCATGAAGACTTCTGTGGGGGAGGCCGGAGTTTGGCAGGAGGCGTTGTGCGCAGTTTCAGAGGGCTGTTAGCCAGCTTTGGTTCCAGAATGCGCTGCCGTATCCGACAGACTCCCTTTTACACCGAGAATATCTGCGGTCCTGCCTCAGCCAAACACGGCCCCAAAGGCCTCTCCACAAAACGCTCGCCAGCAGGAAAAAATAACAAAGAAATACTCGCACTATTCGGCAAACATCTTCAATGCAGACACCTGTATCCACGGTTTTGAGGGGGCGGGGCTGCCTTTTGATTGGCGGCTTGGTCGCCAGCTGTTGACTTTGGCCCTCGATTGCGCTTGAGATTCTGATTTGCATCTGGCGGGATGGAGTTGGAATGTGCTGTGGTGTTGGGCCCTTCAGTAAGGCCCTTAATGCCAAAATCAAGGGGCTTTACCCCTTTTTATATACTCCTACTTAGAGTTGTTCTAGCTGCCATTTCTCCCAGGGCATCCTTGAAAGAAAGGAATGTGAACTCGGTGGACATCCCCCGGTTAAATAAACGTAACAAGAAGCATTAGCTGTTTTTTCACTGCAGTTTATCCTGGGATACCACTTAACATTGAACCTGAAGATGAAACCCACTCCACTTACCCCCAAGTACAAGCTCAATTCAGTTCAGAGCAGTGTGTTTTCTCTTCGATTTTTCAGCATTGTTTTAGCTATCGTTGCTTAAAAAAAAAATCAATTCACCTCACTTGCAGCGTTGCTCGTTTTGCTCGTTTTTATCCATTTGTAAGCCTTAATCCGAAAAGGGATGGTGAGGATGTTGGCTTATGTTCTACGCGAACCCTATGAAACCTGATTCTATAATTGAAGATCTTGATTGAAGACTGCAGTTTATTAAATGGTTGAAACGGGTATTGAATGGTTGGGCTCGAACAGGGTCCTGTATACACAGTGGCCCTTTCCTTATACAATCTGACTCCTTTATCTGACATCTTTGAGACTTGTATAGCAATGTTGGGTGTATTAGCCTTCAAACTTGGAGTCTTGTCAAATATCCCCTGTCTGATTCCCAGTATTGCAAACTGAAACTTATAGTCTGGTACCTTGTACACTGTGAACAGAGTTTCTGTAGTTGGCTGGCATATTGACATACCTGTCCAGCCATTGTACCTGGCTGACAGCTGTGTTACTATCAGGGGACCAGGAACTGACATTCCCTCGCTCACAGCACTCACAGGCAGTCCCCCGGTGGTTGCTGGTGGTATTGCAGCCTTTGATGCCAAACTCTGCTTCCCATTCCAGATTAAAATCCACTCAAAACTTATATTTCCTGTGGTGAAATGGTGCTTTTTTTGGACAGTACATTTAAATTTGAAAAAGCCTCTCTTGGTATATACCACACCCTGATTGCCAGTTGACTCCTTGGGGCAAAAAAGTCCCATAGTCAGAACTGGCAATCTCCATGAATCGGCATCTTGCTCCACTTAGCACCTCCTACAGCAGTCTCAGGACGCAGTGATTAAAAGCTGTTTCCAGTTCTCTGTACTGGGCAGTGAACAAAATCTCAGAAATGCCCCTGAAAAATGGGTTTAACTGTGAAGGTTTGAAACCACTGTCACAATGAAATCTGCACTAGTAATTCCTAATAATTTGAATGATAATTGAAAACTTGTGGGCGTAAAGGAGATCTAACCAGCAACATGCTGCTAGGTTAGTCTCAAACACAAGATGAAGGTACTGAAAAAGACTTAGTTCCAAAAATAGGGGCCAATTAGTCGGTGCCCAAATTTCTGGCTGCAAAAAACGTAAAATTATTAAACGGGGGTGAGAGGAACAGCGTCAAAAAGGAACATCGATGGCATCATTGTCAAATTCCAGATATGAAAAATAACGACGGAATAAAATAACTGGCTGCAAGTCAAACCACTCCGAAATGGACAGGCAGGCACTTGGTTGGATAGTTGCTATGGACGACTACTTTATAACACAGCACAAACTTGAATTAATGCATATTTTAACCAGTCTCAGCAAAAGCTGTTCGTCGTGAGCATCGCAAAGCTGCTATTTATGGAATTGATTCCAATTGTTTGACCATTCTCTGTATCATGATGGCAGCCATGGTATTTTGTCAGGTCTTCAGAAGTGAAAATGGCACTTTTCTTTGAACACCGAAGAGAAGACAGTTCCTGCCTTATGTTGGCCAGCTACAGATTTGGGATTTGGGGACATGGTGTGTATTCTGTCCCGTAAAATTCAATCAGGGGTCTACACCTCTGCTCTTGGATTGCTCCTCTAAAACCCTTTCCTCGGTGCCATACAGGTTCCTTAGATGTTCTTCTGTCACCTTGCTGTCTGAGGACTTTTTAAAGCTGTTTTGTGTTGCAATAATAACTGTTTTTCAACAACAGTTTGGTCAGGGAGTTCCATTGAGAGCACGGTTCTTTTCTCCAGGATGCCCGGGGAGAAATGCCTGTTCCAGAACAGTTGTAAGCAGGCTTCAGTCTGGGAGACACCCTTGCATTAAGAGTCGTGCTCAGCTGGAGAGTTCTTCACAAAATCACCTCTCCAGATCAAGTCGGACCCTAAAATACCCAAACGCCGAGCGCCTTTACAGTTGTCAATCAACCGACCTCCACTGAGCCACCCTGGCTGGCACTCCTGGAAACTATTTGCTTCGCATATTCTAAGCATCTAAATAGCATGGGTGTTAACAGTATTTTCCCAATGTCGACTGCTTTCCTCCTTAAATAATCATCCCTGTGACTCAGTACCAGACTTCTTTCATTGTGTTACGCATTCTAACTGTTACCACCTGTGATTGAGTCATCAGTTACAATAAACAATCTTTTTTTTTTCATCGCGGTGTTTTGAATCTCTTGTGTGTACTGTCTATTTTGAGTACAGATTTTTGCTATAATTGCAGAAAAACAGGAACCGTCATTCACGAGACAGGCTATCACGAGAAGAATTTCTTTTATATGTATAATTGTACGGTTAAATGGTTCCTGGCGATAGATTGGTGAACTGCCGAAGGCGTATTCCTGTCTCCTGTTCGTTGCACGCTGGGATAGTCCCCTGCCGATCATGACGGCGACCAGAAATGTAACGATGGATGAATGCTTTTGCACTTGACGAGATCCTCAACCAATCGCATTAGACAATTGTCACACGATTACACATTTGGGAACACACAGTCGGAAAAAAATGCATTTGTCTCCAGTTCTTCATGAAAGGACAATGCATACGTAACAGAGGACCATCATCCGTGGCTTAAGTTTATATTCCTCGCGGTATATTGCACTGTTGTTAAAGGTCGCGTGAGAAGCAGTAATGAGTTATTTAAAAGCACTGCGTGTCCTAATAGAACTGGATAAAGACCCTTAGCAACATCACAGTTAATATACGCAAAACTGGTGCCACATTAATTTGTTTCACTGTATTAATTTCTTGTCATTGCTCAGAAAGGTAGTTCAGATTAATGTCGTATAAAAAATTTTAAAAAAATTGGGAACACAGTTTGTCGTAGGCCAAGTGTGATGTCACGTGAGAGTGTCAGATTTGTGTAAAAGGAAGGTGAGCCACAGGCCTATTCATTCCATTAGCATCATTATTTTTTCTGAAAAGTCGTATCCAGTTTTAAGTGCAAGTAGTCATAAAGTCAGGAAGTGTATTCGGGTATCGTGGCAGTTGGTTCAATAAATTATCTTTTAATTACTCGATTTAAACTTCTGAGTCATTTTTAATGCTGTCCATTTACTTACATTAGCCGATCTAAAAATAATGGTTGTGTGATGGCTTCTGTTATTAATCTTTCGTGACCGTGATTTTCAGAAACTCAGACATTTGGAATATGCTTGGTCTAAATGCGCCACATTTGCCATAAATCATTTTTGTCATAGGAGTCATTAATTATTCAGGAGAACTTAAAAAAAAACTAAAGGAAATATGTCCACGGGTGTTTTTGAATGTGATCAGGCAGGCCTTCTCACCGTAGCCCAAAAAATATAAGCTGGATCAGTATTCAATGGTGTTACTCAATTTTTGTCTAAATTGGGCCACGTGCACTCTTGTTGGAGGGGGTTACTCGGCTTGTAGAGGGGTGTTTTTCATTGTTTTCAAAGGTTCGAGACTCAAAAGCGAAAACAAGCATTTGCCCGGACAAAGGTTTTAAATTCTTATTAGGAATCATAACGTTTTTTAAAAAAAATTTTGTAGTCCTGTGCTGGTGCGCAGAAGCTTATGTCACCAAGAAAAACTGGCTTTATGCTCATTTTATTTTCTATGGTCGCAGGCCAGTTGTGAAACAATGAATATAAACAAAATATGACTAGTATTTTAAATGTGATGCTGATAATAATGAAGTAATTTTATTACTCGTAGTTGCGCCAGTCTGGATTTATCAATGGCGTTTAACATTTTGCGCACGTTTAAATGCTCATCACTCAAGTTTCACTGATGAGATGTATCTTACACCCGGCGAGCGTGTGAATTATTATTATTGAAACGCAGCGTTCTCATAATCGTCGTCGTTATCGCAGTGGATTCGATTTTGCGGATCCAGCACTCTCTGGTGTGAACGACACGCAGTCGACTCCACCGCCCCCCTTTACCCACTGTGGGGCCGAGATGGTGAAACGTAAAACCACTGGAGAGAGAGAGAGAGAGAGAGAGAGCGCGCGTCTGTGCCTGTGCGTGAGTGTTAACGTGCCTGCGCGCGCGCCGAGGAGATGGAGGCAGGATAAAGACGGAGGCACGCGGATCTAACGACGGATAAGGGTGGGTATGTGAGAGTGTGTGCGCGCACGCGGCTCGTGACAGTTCAGTCTTTTCTCCTATCCTTTTCATTGTACACCCATCTGAGAAGAAGGAGCGGCACTATGGAAGGGGAAATACTGTTCCGAGAGAGAGGAGGGGGGGATAGGGGATAGAGGGAGGGGGGAGGCGTATCCCCGTGGTGTTATTATTTTTTTCAGTACTCTGTCAGATTTGTGTAAACGACTTGTGCGTATTATTGGAGACAATAGCAGAGCGGCAGACAACGGGTGAGTTCTTCAAATATGTATTTATAATGTAAACATGTGGGAATACGTATCCGTTTTTTATATTTTCTTTCTTGGTCCGTTCTCTTTCACAATCAATACGCTCGTGTAGAGCCCTAACAAGAACTCCTTTGAATTTCATTTTAAAGCCTTCCCCTGTGTAGAATTGGTCAGGTGTGGTTTACGTGCTCCGTGTCGCTCTGCTTTTCGCGTTTTTTCATTCATTTGTTTAACTGTGTGCACACTGTGGACGCCCGTGATTCATTCTAAGGGCTGGCGAGTGGTAAGTAAATTCGATATCCAGATCCGGGCTTCCACCCTGGGGTGTTTGGCTTCGAAGCGGCCGATTGTGGTCCTTGCGGCGCTGCCGCGCTTCCATGTCGAGTCGTCCACATCTCAACAGATTGCCTTGTTGCTTTTATATTATTAGTGCGACCACATAAGGGGAACCCCACCTCTCTGCCGTAGTCGGGCGTTTTTCTTTCTGCTAGTTCCTAACAGCGTTTTAGACGCGATTTGGGCCCCAAGCTTGCTTACGTGGTGAAAAAAACTTCCATTCCGTGCTGTCTATTGGTCGCAAAATAGTCACGAATGTACATTAAACTCGCCTTTTCCCCTGTTTTATTAATTGATTGATTAATTTGATTTGCTGACGCATATTTTGCCTCAGATCGATTTTTTCCGATAAGTAGAAATTCAGTCTAAAAAAAAGTTAATGACTTGTTTCATTTTTAAGGTTCCGCACGAGGTTGCTTACATATTTTTGCAGGATTTTGGTTTTGATTATGCATGGTGTAAACAGTTAGCCTAAAATAAATTCAACAAAATAGGCTACAATATCTTTCAATATAGGTGATGGCGACAGTTGTGCAGCCTCTTGACTTCAAATTTCTCCATCTGCTCAAAAGTACCTGTCGTTGCGTGATTGCATCATGACTTAAATTGCCTCAGTCAAAAATACTCCGGCAGGATTATCATTGCTTAATGCTTGGTTTAAACAGTATTCAGTTGGAAGATGTCAGGAAATTAAATGAAAAGATAGATTTTGCTGAGGGAATTAATTTATTCGTTTTGGACGGATGGACAGGTAGATGTGCGGCAGGTTTTCTGAACATAAAATTAGATAAAAGAGGGAAAATTTAAAGGGGTGACAGCACGTAAGGAAAGTCAAACCGCGGTTTGAACTGTGTTTGTAATGAAATGTTTTTCCCCATGCCACTAAACACGCTTGGTATATTGGAACAAATGTAATAATCCCGAAAGTGAAAATCCTGCCCATCTGCCCCTATTGGTGGGGTTATATGCACGAGGAAAGATCAACAGAGACTCACAGACTCGAGTGTTTGAATCCGAAACAAACCCTCTTTGAACCCGGGTCTAAAGTCGAGACCATTTGACGGCTGTAATCAACTGCGGCAAAATGCGTGAATTGTAAAGTTCCTCATCTTAGCGCATATAGGCCTACTGTAGGTCCGTTCTTTTAGCGGCAGATTTAGCCTATTCCCAGATTGAATTCAATATTCAATGGCATTGTATACGTACCGGATGGCACCGTACTGTACTGGGTTGTAGCCAACCTTGCTTCCGCTCAAGAAGACTGGGTAAAAATCGAGCCTGGGTCTTTCTGCGCGGAGTTTGGTCTCCCTGGGTTTATATGGGTTTGATCTATAGGTGTGAATGTGTTTGTGAATGGTGTGTGCCCTGCGATAGATTGGCAAAATGGTCCAGTGTGTGCTCTTGTCTCTTAGTTTGTCGGAAGAAGTGGTTTAGATAATGAATTCTGGATTCACAAAGCTCACTGTAATCCAGGACTAATATACATCTTTGAAATGGGCCTATAACCGTGTAAGTGCCGTCACATGTGTACAAAACCAAACCCTCGCATGAGTCTCAGTGCTTCAACTGCATGTTATGTGCCCTTCATTCTACTCGGACTCCTAATTAACCCAAACTTCAAAATACAGGCAAGGAAGAAAGCCAAGGAGTAGTTTACACTGTCTCCCGACCTAGCCACCGTGCTGTCAGATGTGTTCAGGGGTGAAAAATCCTATTAAGAAATGTTTTGGGTTCAAATTAACAAGAAAAGCTTATTTCTTATTTATGAATATGGCTGAAGTGAACTTTAAGGCCTTAATCTGACACGTCACATCGATGTCAGGCCGGCGACTTGAGATTGCGTGAATGTGGATAATGGCTCGTGGATGGGAAAATATCCCGGTAGCCCTGCGCTAAACTTGAGTGAAGGTTCTCGCGTCGTGATCTGACAGCGAGTGGGTACACTTTTCAGTCCCGACGCGCGTCTTTGCTGCGCAAACGCGTGGCAAAGTACCGGAAAAAGCTCCATATATATATTTTTTTTTTATCCTCGTGAGAAAGTCTCGGCCCGGCAGAGTTTTAACTGTTCAACTACCCATCCCCCTCCGAATATACAGTTTAACCTCATAATTACTTCTTCATCGTCCTGTTGATTTTGACTGGTGTCTTTATTGTCATAAATTGATTCCTGCGTATATTTAGGGTTGCTGATCGATGGGTCTGCTTTGTTTGGAGAGAGTTGGCTTTTTTTTTTTTTTTTTTGGACGCTTAATCCGACCCTTTAACCTGTACTCTCATACTGTCAGTGCGGTGTAAGGATGAACATTATAGCCATGATGGAGTATACGCCACTTCTGAACACTGCTGATAAACCTGTCGAATCACTGCCAAAGCTATTGTAATTAAGCTTGTGTTTGCTCTGGCCTGTTTGTGTGTGTAAGGTGTGTGTGTGTGTGTGTGTGTGTGTGCGCCCATATGTATGCTTGGTTTAGTCTCCTTGTTGGCACGAGTCATGGTTCAATGGCACTGAACTCAATTTCTGTCTATTATAATCATATTGATCAAGAAAGAAAGAGTGAGCGAGAGAGGGAGGGAGGGAGAGGGAGAGAGAGAGGGAGGAAGGGAGAGAGAGAGCCTGAAGCCTGTTCAGCTTGCATCTGGAGTGGATTCATTAACCCCATGGAGAAATCTAAACCTCAGAGCATTGAAATATGTGAAAAACCAAAACTGAATAGAGAGATAAAGAACAAGAGAGTGAGCATGTGAGTGAGTGAGAGAGAGAGAAAGAGAGTATATGAAAGAAAGATTTGCACAGTTAAATGTTGCATTAAATCAACTGTTATGTTTTCCGCGGGTGAGCAGTTGTTTCTAACAAAATCGCGTCGTCTGTTCGCCCGATTCGAGCAGCCCTCACCGCACAGCTTTGGTTATCTGCCTGCTGCAAAACCACATAAAACACTCACACAGTGTGCAGCATGTCTGTCTTTCACTGAAGCATATCTTCGGTTGTAACGAGTGACATTCTTTGATTCAAAACCAGGATGAATCACCCAGCACAACCTTTTGGCACTGAAGCCAGCCCAGGAAATTCTGGGGTTCTGAGCGGAGTCGCATGTCTGGGTCGAATATTTCTTTCCTGGGTCGTTGGGTTTATCAAAAGGGTGTTACAGTGTACATATGTTCCCTGTTGGGACTAGTTTATACCCTCTCAGAGCAGAATAAACAAAGGGTGCCGGACAGTTTTCCTGTGTGAAATCTTTTTATTGGGCCTGTCATTGCTCAAAATGGAAATTACTGAACGTAAAAAAAAACCTAAACAACTAAAACAGGCAGATAGAGAGAGAGGGAGAGCAAAAGAGGGGGAGAGAGAGAGACGGAATGAGCCTGTTCAGAAAATCGGGCTGAGTCGAGGAGGGTTGGGGGGGAGGAAAAGACTGACGCTCGCTAAACGAGCGAAGGAAAGGTGCGGAGATTAGGGGAGAGAAGGGGGGGCGATGAAGGGTAGGGTCGCATGGCAGGGAGTCATCGTTGATGCGCCGACGACTGGGCGCTGTCCAGGGTGCTGAACGCCGGTCCTGTAGAACGGCGAGTCCCGATTTTACAGTCGGCAGGGCTGGGGGTGGGGGAGGGTCGGACCAGCGCTCTGTCATGCTCGTAATGACGCTGCCAGGGAGGAGGGCGAGCGAGGGAGAGAGAGAGAGGGAGAGAGAGAGAGGGGGAATATGGGAGGAGGAGGCAAACACTAAACATCTGTTTAGTAATTGGGATCCCTTTAGTGTTGCAGCTTACACGCTGACATCTGTTCGATAATGGGGCCCTTCCTGGGCCACTCTTCTGCGCCGTGATAAACGCTTCACGCGGGCTGGAAACAATGGGGGCGGGGCGTACGTAGGCTGGGCGGAGATGTTTCAGCGCGGCATGATGGGAAATTCAAGCAAATCAAGCCTCCATTTGTTTTAAACTTGTGCTGCTCTATATAGCGGATGATGGGTTTGTGTTTTTATGTTATTACCTCCACCAAGGAGGGTATGTTTTGACCCTTGTTTGTTTGTTGACTGGATAACTCGAAAAAATATGAACGGATAGGCGCAAAATTCAGTATGACGGTAGGTGCTAGTCCAAGGATGAGTTCATTCAATTTTGGAAGTGATCCGGAACATATTCTGGATTCTAGATCCGGAAGAATTTAAAATCTACCTGAATAGAATGTCCCTCATGTAATAAACAGATTTTCATAAACTATGAGCATTAAATAGAAGCTACGCTAATGTAGAATTGATTTTAGTTGTTGGTGATCTGGATTATATTCTTGTGGATCCAGAGCCAATAATCCTGACATTCGGCTTTGGGGATGTTTGCGCTCTTCTGGGTGCCCTTAGAGTTTAGTGTTTTTTACATTGTCGTCTATTAGCGTTCACTTGCAAGGGGTAAGTCGGGTGCACTAGCAGTTGGGGTTGAGGTTTCTCAAACTAGGTTCGTGAAAAGATTTACACTGGTCACAATAATATCGGAGGCTGCCGCAAAGAGATACTCTTGCAGCTATCTCTTCTCTGTGCTCTTAACCCTGCCGCTACCTATGCCCCAGTGATAGGCTGGAACACAGGGTAAAAATCTAAAGTGTTAGATCAACTCTTACAGTGAACTTCTAATAAATAATAATTATACATTTTATTTATATAGCGCCTTTCAGGACACTCAAGGACACTGTGCAACAAGATTAAAAGAAAAGAAAGAGACAACAATAAAACAAACACACAATAAAACAGTTAAACAGAATATGCAAGTCTAAACAGATGGGTCTTGAAGCGTGATTTGAAAATGTGGATAGAGGAGCTGTTTCTAAGATCGGAGGGGAGGGAATTCCAGAGGCGAGGGGCAGAGCGACTGAAGGCTCGGGAACCAAAGGTGGACAGACGGGCAGGGGGAACAGTGAGATTGATCGAAGAAAGATTGATCTGGTCTGAATTGGACTCAAATTCTCTCTGATAGAGCCACTTGTATACTGGCCACTGTTCTATGTTCTTACCTGAAAATAGCCGATGTAGGTAAAACAGTTTTTTTAAGCTCTGCGCTACAACTTCTGATTCTAATAATTAACAAACTGATGTCCTCAGTAAAGACCTTGGTACACCAGGTGAATGAGATGTGTTTGATCTGGGCTTAAACCAGTGGTCCCAAACTCAGTCCTGGGGACCCAACTGTGTATGCTGGTTTTTGTCTTAACTACAGCTCCGATCTCAGTATGTTAATGAGTTGTTAATTGTCCTTAATTGCACTATTCATGTTCGTACTGATTATTTACCCTTTTAGACCACATGCCAAAAATGGCCACGATGAAAAAAAGTCTCATTGTGTGCTATATTGGAAATTACTTTTCTAACATGAAAAAGTGATAATTTGCAATTGATGACATGTAACTATGAACTGTCTTTTAATTGATAAAATTGAGGACACGTGGTCCCTAAAATTGTTATTAGGAAATTAAGAATTCAAAGACAAATCATATTATAATGAGTCAAACCTGTTAAATGTTACTTGTCTCAGGAAAGAGCTTCAACACCTGCGATCAGAACCCTAATCAGCAGCTAATTGATTAATCACAGTCTTGCATTTGATCACATAAAACAGATCAGCTCCTTGGCTTGGTGTGTTTACTTGGAATACATCAAAATAAGAGGAATGCTGGGCTTTGAAACATCATGGAATGCATAGCCATTTCTGTCATAATGTGGTTTAAGGAGGTAAAACCGCCTTCGAAACCTGAAAAAAAACCAACTAATAAATAAATAAATAAATAAATAACTGCATGTTAAATTCAGGGACCGTAATTGTGGTTGGAACGAAAACCAGGACCGACTTTGGGAACCACTGGCTTAAACAACCTGCACCCCAGCCCAGCTTTTTTGGGGTGAGATTGGGTGGAGTTTGGTAGTGTTAGCAAGTCTGGTGCAGTTAGCATTCAGCACTATTCGAATGGGAAATATTGTATCAGTCCCACAGGAAGGTAAACGCTGTGAATTACGGATGGACCGCACGACTGTCCGTGTGACGTTAGACCTGGTGGTCATTGCAACTGATACTCCCGTGATCTCCCCCCGGCAATGGTGATACTGACGCCATCGGTCTGCAGCGCGGCCCTGCTTTTTTGGGTTTCGAAGCCTTGGTTAGCGGCGCTGGTGACAGGGGCTCCGTTGCGGCCGCGCCCCCCTAAGCCTTAAGGCTGCTACGCTGTGACACCGGAGCATCTCTCTAAGGTTCTTTAACATGCGGCTCAGCTCTGGGAGAGCTTAGGCCAACAGGCCTGTCCAGCCCTGTTACTGCTGCAGATCTGCTGTGGAGCTCTTTCACAGACACGGCATGAGGAGGGATTGCGAGGAAACTCAGTGCTTAACTCTGCGCTGCTGTATTACAGGAGAGACCGTAGTCCGATGAGCCATGGGGACCGATGAGCCATATCACTGTACAGCCTTATTTTAAGCAGCTCTGACATCTATTAAACTTGTTATGCTTGTTCAGCACTTTGGTCAACTGTGGTTGTTTTAGATGTGCTATACTAACTTGACCTGACTTGACGATTGATTACAAATGCGTGATATGGCTCATTGGTCCCCATGGCTCATTGGTCCTTAGTCTCCTGTACTAATATAACCAATGCTTTTACCCAAAGTGACTAATAGTTCAGACTGAGCAGTGGCCAGTTCTCCTCAGAGTAACATGAGTTTAAAGGTCCCCTATCGTGTCACTAGGTTCACCGCTATAAGCCATTACAGGCCATGTAAAAAATTTTTTCTTTGTGACATCACATGGAGAAGTGACCGCCCAGAGGCAAGACAGACTGATCAACTTTAGCCAACCAGTTAATCAGTTTCTTCATTATCCCGAGTGGTTCCTCCCCCTTGTGATGTCACGAAGGACAGTTTTTGAAATGGCTTGTAATGGCAAATTGGCTGTGCACCTAGTGACATGATCGGAGACCTTTAAAGGTCTGACTCAGAAACCCAACAGTTTAACAGTGTACCTTCCACATCCAAGTCAATCTCTTTACATACCTATAGCCACGAGGTGATACCTCCTAAGTACAAAGTGTTGTACTGTGGACATGATTTAATCATGTATTTGCACTTTGTGGGTCGTTTTCCCAGACATAGAAGAATCTTATTCCAGGAATAATTTGAGTTTAACATGAAGAGTCTCGTTCAAATTTTAATGTAATCCTGGACTAGGCTTGATGTGTGACCAAGAAATTGGCTGTTTTTGTTTGTAATTGAACTTTAAAAGTGAGTATGTGAAAGCCGTGTCTGCAAGCAAGACCTTATAAAAAAATTAGCGAGAGCTTTGGCCATTATTTAAAATAACTCGACATGGAACGTGTTTCAAGCACTGAAATGCTCCTGAATTAGTCTTTGTGGAATAAGAACAGAGGAAAATGTCCTTTTGAAAAAATTTTTCAAATACATCAACATAAAATATCGCTTTCAGTGGTTTGGAAACCTCATAGTTTATACATTGGGTTCATGCTCACAGCATGTAATCCAGGGATAGATGGTTAACCATTAATACCAGAAATAGTTTGAAGGGAAAGGCCAAAATGAGCAGAGTATTTACCTCCAGGCTGGGCATGAAGTAGCCTCTTGCAAGCTGTGGAGGCACTTATCAGTACCCAAAGGACGTTTTCACTTTTCAGGCCTCATTTTAAACAAGGGTGAACAAAAGTGCACCCCCACTGTACCCGAATCTCTGAGACTGAGCAGGTTTTTACTCAGACCCTGATTTGGGGTGACTGTAATAATTAGCAGCTCAACACGATCTCTGGCTGTTGACTGAAGTGTGCTTTGTTAGCACTGGGGTGGAAACCGACAGGATGGCAGATCTCCAGGAACAGGATGGGGTGGCCCTTACTGTGACAGCAGGACACCTGCTTGTAGGGAGGTGACATTATCCTACTGTTTCCCAGCGAACTGCAAATCACTGTTTTCTTTGTTAACCTCTCCTTTGTAATCCTCCTCCCGCTTATCCAAGAATCATCCCAGAACAATTACTAATGCAACACAGGCACCGAAATTATTATTTTCCTCCTTCCTACGCACTCTGGTGCACACACAACGCACGTACGCAAACAAACACGTACGCACCCGCCCACACGCATATACACGCACGGGCGCGCATGCAAAACACGAAAACGCAAACTAGCTTGTACACACCCACACATGCAACAAAACACAACAGACAAAAAATGCAAACTAAAATGTACACGCACACACACACGCTCACACTCACTCATATACACACTTGTAAGCACAAGCATGTTCAACAGACTTAAGCTTACAAACCTGTGGACCGTTACACGCACTGGTACTTACAGATGCACACACAACAAACAGAAACCAAACACACAGACACACACACACACACACACACGCGCATGCGTGCGCGCGTGTGCGTGGACACATTGTTCTTGGTCTACCTCTATTTTCAACTTGGAAAACTAGTGGTGGAATGTTCTCCATCATTTCCCTGAAGAGCCAATGTCTGTTCTCTCAGAAAGCACAGAAAATGGCGTCTATTCAAGACGACCAATGTTTATTCTTCTTCTTCTTCTTTCTTGCGGCCTGGTTTAATGAGACAGCTTTCCACCCCCACACATTCTGTTCTGCACACATCCCCTCTGTGTGCAGTGTTACAGGTCACAGCTCACACTGAAACACACTAAAGGTGTCTGTACCTTCTGCAGACAGTACTCAGCAGGCCTGGGCCGAGAGCAGAGATGAGTTTGGGGGGCGGGGGCCAGTCGGGGGGTCTCCGTGAATGAGGTCCTGAAGATTCTCAACTAAATCTGACCCTTCTTGCCGTACAATCACAAGTATTTGATTGTAATTTCCTTAACAGATCATTCACACGCTCATGCAACTGTCACCACGGGTACGTCACGAGGAATTCAGGTTTAAAACAATGATTTACAAAGTTGTTCCTAAAAAACTCTGCTCTTCTGGTGTTCCAGAACAATGAAGATTTTTTTGGGAAAAAATATTCCAAAAAAAAAAAAAAAAAAAAAAACTAATTCCACCGAAGGTTAAGAGCATTATTTTCTTCACTAATAGAGCTTTTTTCCTCTCGCAGATTTAATTATGGAATTGACACATAGGGCCAGTATTACAGACATAGATTAAGTCTAGTTCCAGACGAAAATCAGTTTAGCATAGGGCAGCTCTATTCAAAATTGAATTTAGTCCAGACACATGCAGGCTTAGTCTATGTCTGTGGTTATGTCTCAAATAATATGAGCCAGCTGCTTCCTCCTTGCATCGCTGATAAAAAGCACAGTCATACTGTCATTGTGTGCAGCAGATTAACTATATACAGTGCCGTGAAAAAGTATTTGCCCCCTTCCTGATTTCTTATTTTTTCACACACAAATGTTTCAGATTAAACAAATTTTAATATTACACAAAGACAACCCGAGTAAATACAAAATGCAGGTTTTAAATGATGAGTTAATTTATTAAGGGAAAAAAGCTATCCAAACCTACCTGGCCCTATGTGAAAAAGTAATTGCCCCCTAAATCCTAATAACTGGTTGTGCCACCCTCAGCGACAACAACTGCAATCAAGCGTTTGTGAAAGACTCATTGCCAGTTATCGCATCGCTGTGGAGGAATCGTGGCCCACTCTCTTTTGCAGAATGTTTTAATTCAGCCACATTGCAGGGTTATCGAGCATGAATGGCCTGTTTAAGGTCATGCCACTGCATCTCAATCGGATTTAAGTCCAGACTTTAGCTAGGCCACTCCAAAACCTTCGGTTTAGTTTTTTTAAGCCATTCAGAGGTGGACTTGCTAGTGTGTTTCGGATCATTGTCCTGCTGCATAACCCAAGTGCGCTTGAGGTCACCAACTGATGGTTGAACATTCTCTCTCAGGATTTTCCGGTAGAGAGCAAAATTCATAGTTCCATCAATTACGACAAGTCGTCCAGGTCCTGAAGCAGCAAAGCAGCCCCAAACCATCACACTACCACCACCATGTTTGACTTTAGGTATGGTGTTCTTCTTATGAAATGATATGTTAGTTTCACGCCTGATGTTACGGGATGCACACCTTCCAAAAAGTTCAACTTTTGTCTCGTCAGTCCACAGAATATTTTCCCAAAAGTCTTGGGGATCATCAAGATGTATTTTGGCAAATGTGAGACGAGCCCTTGTGTTCTTTTTAGTCAGCAGTAGTTTTCGCCTTGGAACCCTCTCATGGATTCCATTTTTGCCCAGTCTCTTTCTTATTGTTGAATCATGAATACTGACTTTAAATGAGGCAAGTGAGGCCTGCAGTTCTTTAGATGTTGTTCTGGGTTCTTTTGTGACCTCCTGGATGAGTCGTCGATGCGCTTTTGGAGTAATTTTGGTAGGCTGGCCACTCCTGGGAAGGTTCACCACTGTTCCAAGTTTTCTCCATTTGTGGATAATGGCTTTCACCGTGATTTGCTGGAGTCCCAAAGCCTTAGAAATGGCTTAGCAACCCTTTCCAGACTGATAGATGACAATTTCTTTGTTTCTCATCTGTTCTTGAATTTCTTTAGTTCGCAGCATGGCATGTTGCTTTTTGAGATCTTTTAGCCTACTTCACTTTGTCAAACAGGTTCTATTTAAGTGATTTCTTGATTCAACAGGTCTGGCAGTAATCAGGCCTGGGTGTGTCTAGTGAAATTGGACTCAAAAAATGTGGTTAATCACAGTTAATTCATGATTTAATAAGGGGGGCAATTCTTTTTTCACATAGGGCCAGGTAGGTTTGGATAGCTTTTTCCCCATAATAAATGAAATCATCATTTAAAAACTGCATTTTGTATTTACTCGGGTTATCTTTGTCTTATATTAAAATTTGTTTGATGATCTGAAACATTTAAGTGTGAAAAATGTGCAAAAAAGTAAGAAATCAGGAAGGGGGCAAATACTTTTTCACGGCACTGTATCTGTGTGTGTGTGTGTGTGTGTGTACAAATGGAGAAATTAATTCTACAGAAATGGCACTCCAGTATTTTTGCTGATTGCGCTTTGTTGCTACTGCAATGTAGCCTGTAGTGATTGTATCAGGCTGATTAGGAAGTGTCAGTCATGAACAGCACTGAGGGAGGGTCTCAATTAGATAGGGGTTTTAAGAGGAGGCGTAAAATCACGGGGACTTTATTATGAATGTATGTCTCTACATTATACATGGTGCGCTAAATTCATGAAAAAAAAATCCCTGCTGACGGTTCAGTGAGTCAGTAAGCAGTACAGAACACTGATTGGCTGTGACTCAGGTGTTAAGAGAGGTAGTTGTCTTTGAATTTAACGTTGTTGCCAGCAGTGATATGATGACATACGTTTATTTCCGAGTGCTTATAGGAAGAAAACTGAACGCAAAGGAGATCTCTGGCCAGATCCACTGCCCTGCTTTCACTACGGCCCAAATTACGACCAATTTCTTCTAATTAGCTGCACAACAGGACTGCTAGCTGTTGATTGAGGCGTCCATAGATACAGGAGGCGAGTTGGACCGACATGGATAGAGCTCGTGTTCAGTGAACAATGTGTGGGTACAGCAATTTGATCACGACACGATAACGCGGAAAAAAACTGAACAGAAACGACAAAGCTTGGATCTCTGAACGACGAGAACACCGACTAAGCAAAAACAAACAAACAGTATATATAATCATTGAATTTTACAGTTCCGTACAAAAAACAATGCTTATATCTCTACAAAAACAATGAAATGGATTAGAAATATATAAACTGATTCAACTGGGCTGGGCTAATGGCAACACTCATGAGACTGCAAACTGAGAAGCACATCGAGGATTAAAAATCCTGTGCGTACGCCTTCGTTCTCTGACAGGCGCTCGGTAAATAAAATGTGGCCTGCGTTTTTTTTTTTTTTTTTTTGTTTTTTTTTTGTGTATTTTCCTTATTTTGGTTTCCTCAAAAGAGTAGTCCAACAGCTAATTATTTTTCTTAACACAACATTTCACCAAGTTTAATTATTTCCCCTACTTTACCCACCGTTGAAACGTGACTAATAATTCTAGGTTTGAGAGGAAATGAAAAATGAAATGAGGGCTGGGTTTTTTTTTCCGATGGTGTTATCGCACTTTTTTTTTTTGTTGTTGTTTATTTATTTTCCAGGCTCTGTCTGATAATTAGACCTGATCAGCAGACCCGTCTCATTCCTCCATCTCGCCTCAGGAACCGGCGGGGAAAATGTGGGATGTGACAGACGGAAAGAGAGAGAGAAAGAGAAAAGAGGGCAAAGGTGCTCCCGTCTCGACCACGGGTATTCTCGGGTTATAATACAGATGTGGCTGTTATTGCTTGAGAATACGCGTGGCTGAGGGGAAGCCAATAACGACAATGAAGGACCCAAAATGGAGGTCAGGGAGGCTCCCAACTCCAAATTACGCCATATAGCCTGGTGGAAAGGTGTGGTGCTTGAAACGAACGGAGCAGATGTATCCAATACCAAGCCTTCTTCACCAAGGTAAGAACATGACTGAAATTCCTTCTTATGTTGTTTTTACATTTTTTTTTGACATTTACATACCTCTTGCAGGTATGTCTCTTCAGTTTCATACACCTCTATTCCTCAAATCACTGTCCCTGAGGGTCGAGCACTGCTGGTCTTCCATCTTCCCTTTAGCTGGGAGTCTGGTGTGATAACAGTCTGTCCAATCAGAGGCAATAACTGTTCACTTAATTGCCTGGAAGGAAAGAAAACCAGGGCTGGATTTTAATTCAAGGGCCAGATTTAGGGAGCCATGCATGTCATACACCCTAACTCTGGAGGTTATGGGCAAAGCAGGACATTCCAGGGACCAGAAAGTAAAAGTCCTGTCATGTTTTCTTCCACCCTTAATCTCAACCTGCTGGTGTCACAAATTAGTTCAACCCGCTGGCTGGAGGGCTGTTCTCAATAGCAAATTATGGTCCTTGTAATAAAACGCTGGGGATTTCTATACATTGCGGACCTGGGTTGTCCATCGCTGATAATGATAGACAGCGACTCCACGAACTGTTATGTAAGAGTCGATCGCGAGCCAACCGAGGACTTAACGTGACTTGTGGCGAGCGTCGGGCGACAGCCAAGCAGCTAATTCAGCGGCGGAGAAAAGGAACGAGGGCGTAACAGGAACTCGTTGCACGGGAAAATAAATCTCCGTTTGCAGGCGGCTGTTTTCGCCGCGACTCTGGGAGGAAAATTACCGCGCCGGAGCGATATTGATTTCAGAAAAGGGAAGGGCAACTGGCTTTCAAAAGGCAACAGAATTACAGGCACTGCGAATCGCGCGGCCGCGAGTCTATCTGCAGCCCGGCTGTACAAAGCGACAGAGCGCGAAGTCGCGGGTTCAGGGCCTCGAAATGCGTTGGTGTTGGCAGTGCGATAGGAGAGTGCGCTCTGTTGTAGGTGAAGATGGCAATGAGCTATGGTTTGTCAAAGGGCTGGACGCAGTCGAGAGAGACACTGCGGGTATTATAAAGACTATATGGCTGGTTGTAGTGTTGGATATTATCTGAGGCGTTATATAAAAAAGAAAAATTGTGAGAATTTCATGCTTAAATATTGTGCACGCTCTAAAAAAGAAGAGCTGTGTATGGTGCGTATATATATATATATATATATATATATATATATATATAGTGGCTGCATGCAATTTTAACTTAAATAATCAGGACCAACTTGGAATATTGCAGACATGCCCAATCCTATTAATTAAATTTGTTTTTTTTTTTTTAAATTTTAGTATGCATCTTTTCTGCTCGTTCACATTGTTCATAATCATGAAGTCCCTGGTTTTAGGTAAACTATGCGCTGGGTGGAGTGGTGCAAGTCTTGCCATATACTCATTATAAACATAAACTTGGCCAGCTTATTTCTCTGGTTCTACACCTGGCTGAAGAATTTTGCTGCTTGCTAAATCATTGCGGTTGGAACTGAATTCTGGGGAGTACGTCTACTTTCTGAAACTGGATTTTACACCTTTGACTAGGTTTGCCTCAGTGGCCGGCAAGTATTGCTGGGTTAAATGTAAGCCGTAATGCTCCCTTTTATTTGATGTTGAGCTGTGTTTTGCTAAGCTATGTGTCGCTAAAGAATAATCAGTTTGGATTTCATGCATTCGATGTCTCTCTCCCACATTGTTTCCTTCTGCTGTTTAAGAGTGTGGTGATCACAGTGGCCCAGTGTGAAATGGCACTGTGTCGTGCAGCCCTGTAAGGTGATGTGTGATTGGCTGAATGGTTGCCCATTGCCCAGGGAGCGAGGTGCAGTCAGACCACACCCCATTGCTCAATAGTGACCCCTACAGGTCATGTGAGTACCCACCAGAGGTGGGTAATCCAGGTCCAAAGAGTAAAAATCCTCCCCAGTATTTTGTCCTGATCCACCTGAGTTGCCCTATTAGTAAAGGAGTAGGGAAGGAGTCAGTTATTTTAAAGCAGTGAGTTAGAGGAGACAGACATCTAAAACATGCAGGATTATGGCTCTCCAGGAGCAGCGTTCCCTACTCCTTTACTAATTGGACATCTTAGATCAGGACAAAATGCTGGGGAGGATTTTTACTTTTAGACCTGGATTACCCACCTCTGGTACCCACACATTGTATGCTCACACGACAGATCCGCCTTCTACTGCGAGCACGATCCTCAGGAGCCAAGAATGAATAGTTTTCCTCAATGAGAGTTCAAAATGGCTAATAATAGTTTAGCCAGTTACCTTGGAGAAAGGAAAACCAGGGCTGGATTTGGATTTTGGGGGCCGGATTTGATGATCCTTGCTGTCGATAAAGTTCCTTCATCCAAATCACCGCAGTGAAAGCTCGCGGGGGACTGCAGTGCGCCCACGAGAGGCTCAGACAGGCCTCTCCACCGGTGTGTGTCCAGCTACATTGGGAAAGTCAAACTGCAGTCCTGGAGGGCCACAGCGTTTGACAGTTTTTGGGTGTGTTTTAGACACAAGTAATCAGTTTAACCCCATAAACTCTGAATTACGCATGAATTTCAGTCAGTTAAGACTTAGATGGAGCATTTTTTTCCATTTGGTAGATTTCTTTGATCCATTCTGTTGGGCAGTTTTGCATCCATAATCTGTATCTGCTGGTTGCAGCGCTTTCCTGAAGCTACATCACACTTATACTGAGTGAAATGCTCAAACCCAGGACGCCATGTTCTTTGTGGCCTCACCATTGCATCTAATGGAAAATATCCAGATCTTGTACATCATTTTATACACATTTCACTGTAATTCAGCCAGACATATTTGGGATTGTAGGGAACCTGGGTTGTAAATAGGCCTGAGGCTCCACAGGTTTGAATACAGCAGCTGCATTTGATGGACCTATATATGGGATCGTTAAGTTGAGGAGCTTAAGTCTCTGATAGGCTAACGGGCCCACACGCCTCGTAATCCAGACATCGATTGGCCACCGAAAGGGACACTGCAAAAGCCTGTAGACACTGTGGCCTCCCCAGGACCCCCGTCTGTCACTGATAGCTGGGGTCGCTAAAATGAGGGGAGCTTCTGTACACAGCTGAACAGGAGAAGAAGAAAATAGATAAAAATAAACGAGTGTAGATGTGCAGTGTGTGTCTGTGGGCTGGGTTGTTGGCAGAGAGAGCTCTGGTCTTTGCAGGAGTACGGGGAGAAGCAGAGGCGTGTATGTGGTCGATGTAGAGCTGCCGTAAGTGTGTAAGTCGGCATGGAAACGTGGTGTTATCTGGCCCGGAGGGGAAAGATGTAACAGCAGTGGGACAGGGGATGAGTCGCGGGCTGTGGGGGGTAAACGGGGGGGGTTCAATTATTCATTAATCCTGTTATTTTATTTCATAAACCCCTCCGGTTTTACAGCTCAGCCCTGTTAAAATGGGGTTTAACCAGATTATGCAAATCCCCTCTCATTTCACAGTCGGGGGACACGGGGTTTATGCGTGTAAGAGCCTCGCCCAGGAGCTGGTGCTGAAAAGCCACCCCCCCTTACGCCCGACCCCCCGTGCCCCCCCCCCCCCGCGGGACACGGATTCATCATGGCGGCTCCTGTGGAGAGCACAGACATGTCCCAGTGACGTGTGCACCTCCCACCGTCACAAACACCCCCACCGTCACAAACAACCCCACTCCACCAGCTGGGGCTCATGCACACTGCAAAAACAAGATCTTACCAACAGTTCCAATCTGGTATTTAGACTTAAAATACTTCTTTCAAGTACCTCTTTCTCTCTGTAAAAAAAAACGATTCCACTGATGTGGGATGATTTTACTCATTACTAGATTTGTCCATGGGGTAAGATAATTTCATTCACCCCGAAGACAAATTTGGAAATGAGGTGAAATTAGCTCACATCGTGGAATAATTTGTTTCTAAGAAAACAGGTAATGGGAATAAGTGTGTGAAGAGTAAATACAAGATTGAAATGCTTGGTGAGGTCTTGTTCTTGCAGTGTAGAGAGTGTTTAAACTGACAAAAGACACATGCCAAAGAGCAGGGGAACAGACTAATGATAATGATTGTGTGTGTGTGTGTGTGTGAGCGTGCATGAGTGTGTGTGTGTGTGGGTTTGAGCATGTGTATATGTGCATGTGTGTGTGTGCGTGTCTGTGAGTGAGTGTGCGTGTGTTTGAGCATGTTATGTATGTGCGTGTGTGTGAGTGTGCATGTGTGCGTGTTTGTGTGAGTATGTGTGAGCGTGTGTGTGAGTATTTGTGTGTGAGCGTGTGAGTGAGCATTTGTGTGTGTGTCTGTATGCGTGTGTGTGGATTTGCGTGCGTTCGTGCGTCTAAGTGCGTGTGTCTGGTGCTCGCAGAAGCCTGTGGAATGCAACACCTTTGGATGACAGTACATCAGAGAATCTGCCTTTTGCGCTAATTGACCAAGATTTCGGTTAAAAAATCTGGGTTTTTTTTCTTACTGCAATATGCCAGCATGCATTAATGTACGGGTGCACTGAGTACGAGTGTGCGTGAGAGCACACGTGTGTGTGTGTATGCGCACGTGTGTAAATCTGTGTGTGTGTGCATCGCGGGACTTGTCTTGGCTTCCCTTGTTTTATCTCTCTCTCGCTTTCATTATTTCTTTATCCCCATTAATTTCTTAAGTCCACCCAACCATTCAATATATCTCTACCCTGTCTTAATTACACAAACCCCTCCATATTCTGCATGCTTTCTATAGGAGACCAGCAGAAATAACTCCAGTCCCACTGGGTTCTTGGTATTACAGTGAGCTGCACCATGACCAGGCCTCCATGTTGGCTCCAGACATGCCGTTGGCAGATTCCGGAAGCCCTCTTACTTTATGTAAGTAACTTTTCTGTGTCCAGAAATGGAGCCAAAGACGAGGCAGATTCATCCCTGGGCAGCCCTGCTTTTTAAAAAATACACAAAGAAAAAGATAAATCCAGAAATCGCGCCTGCCAAAAACACTCTACAGGGATACGCTGTGGCATTGAGTGTAACGAGAATTCGAGGATAACATGCGCTCTGCAGAGTGCGTGTCAAAAATTCAAGTCTGTATTAAGATGAATGCATCTCTCGGAGCGGCCAGTGGTTTGAGTTTCTCCTCAGAAAGGGTGTCGTGAACATTTTTGCATCGATATGCGCGGCTAACTTTAATCAGATGACAATCCCAAAACAAAACAGTGTCGCTGCTATGCAGCGGCGATAATGCAACATTGCCGAAACATTTCAGCAACATTATTAGAACGTTTTGTGTCAGCTGGGATGTTCTTCTTTCAGTAATGCAATCACTGTCGTTCATGAAATGTATTGAAAACATGTAGAGCAGGGGGATCATTAAATCACAATCTTCATTGTCTAATTGCTGGTTTTCCACCCTCCCTTTACCAGGGAGTCAGGTGTGAAGCCAGTCCGGCCAATAAGAAGCACTTATTGCTCAGGTAATCAGTTATTTAACTGGCAGAAAAGAAAAACAGGTCTGGATTTGGATTCGAGGTCCAGATTCATTGATCCCTAGTGTACGGCATCAGTTACATCGGTGCGACGCATTACTTGAGTTGTGTGCACTTTGTAATGTATATTTCATGGGTTGACTGGTGTGGGCCCTGCAATGGATTGGTGTACTGTCTAACACCTGACCTGTCTGACTGGAGCTGCATGCTATGATAGCTTCCTGCCCCTCCGCAATCTTGAACAATAAATGTAATACTGTATGGATGGATGGATGGATGGATGGACCGATGGACGGACAGATGGATTTTATCGTTTTATTTGGTCCACTGTGGGTGTCCCATTGTTAAGTGCTGGAGCAGGTGAGATGTGATCGAATCTGAATGTTGTGAAACCAATTTTCCGTCACCGTCGCTGTTTGAATTGTTTTGTTCTGATTCTTTTTTTTTCATATTTACTTTTTCTCCCATTTCCAACCGTGGCGTCCTCGTCCGGGTAGCCGGGGGATCTGTGATTACCTCTCGTAATTGAATTGTGTCCAAACAGCTGAAAAATAGGCGAACATCTTATGGTTTGTGGCAGAAGGGCGGGGAGCAGGAATTGAACAGAAGGGACACATTACGAGGCGGAGCGAGATTCCTATTATCATAACCATCTATTCATCTCCCCGTCCGACGCCATTTCCTCTCATTTACACATATTTCACAAGTGCTGTGAGTGTGTGTGTGTGTGTGTGTGTGCTGTACTCACACTCACAAATGCACAGACACACACACACTGCACACATACACCTTGCATGCACACACTTAAGCACACACACCACACATATATACACTGCACACACACACACACACACACGTGCTCGAGCGCATATGTGCGCATGTCATATGTGCCGCACATTAATCCGTGGAAATAGTTATGTTCCCTGATGCGTGGCACGCTCTTGCTTGTTTCATTATTAGGTGTATGCCTTGAGAATAAATAGATAAAGATAGAAATAAATAAATAACAATCACGCACATAGCTCAGGGTGCCTAGCAACTGAATCCCTCGGTTGCCCGGGCAACGGTTGCTGCAGAATGGGAGGTGATTGGCAACCGTGACAACGAGGAGAGAATGACATTTGACCCTGAATGCAGCCAGAGGGGGAGTTAGAGAGAGGAGAGACTAATTAATAACTAATTAATAATAATTTACATTTTTGTCTACAAACGGCTGCGAGCTCACATCCCGACCTTTTACAAGCTGATTTCCTGTTGGAGTCGTACTCTTTATAAATGCACACGCTCATGCACACAAACGCGCTCGCATGCAATCATACACCACACGTGCGCAATAGCGGAAACATGGATGTAAGCATTTGTGCACGCACACGTATGCACACACACACACACACACACACAAACAGGCTTACACACAATCATGCACCACACACATGCACGGAAAATCTTACACGTATGCACATTCACGCACACACATGCTGACGCATGCTTACACGTACACCTATGCACACAAACACATGCGGACGCATACAAGCAGGCGCAGCATCATTGCATCGTTCTAAAAGACATCGATTTTTTGCACGTGCTTCGCCAAACGGGTTTGAAATTAGCGGTAGGCGGCTGCCGCTAACTGGTTAGCCAGACGGGAGGGGCCGTCCTCTCCCTGGTGCTCAGGCTGCTTCAGTGCGGCTGTGATTAATGGGATGGTAATTAGTGAATAATCCAGTGTCTAATTGGCTCCACAGCTCTCACAGGTGGCCTGGGTCGCTGTGTACTCTGTAGAGGAGGACTCGGACTAACCGCACCCCCAGACTTGCGGCTGAGGGAATCGAAATGCACCCCTGCAAAATACCCGAGTGGGAGGGGGGGGGATATGGGTGGTCTTACTATGGGCGGTGGTGGTGGTTGTGGGGGGGGGGGGGTACTTTCTGCCAACTTAGCATGTGGGAGGGTGCGCTTATGTGCATTGCGATTTTTTTACTTACGGTCCAGTGCTAAAATTATTTAAGTCACGAAATGTCCATTTTGCGAAAATCGAGGCTGTGGACTCAGGTCACTGTAAAAGATGTTTCCCCAGCCTTACCTCACAGTGTGTCAAAAATGTGACTTAAGCACTTTTAGCACTAGGCTCTTCAACTGTTGGTCTGGTTTTCTATCGCTGACAGGATAACACATACTCCTCACCTCCACTCCCACCAACGCTGCAGATTTCTGTGTTTGGCGTTTGCGGGAGATGGGAGCTGCTGTCGGGTGACTGGGGTGTATGACTGGACCGACAGATACAGCAGACGGAGATGAAAAAAGGTGCGGAAATAAGTAGATTCTACACCGATCGCCTACTGGTGACATTTGTCATATAATCTGTGTTTGAAAGAGTTTAAAATTAAGCTTCTACTACTAATGATAATAATAATAATAATAATCATCATCATTATCATCCTGTTGATATAAATGGTTTTGAAACCCTTCACAATGATGAACCGAGGAGCGAATAATCTTGAAGTAAAAACCAGACAGAACGGTAAACTAACAGCAGGCAGCAGGAAGGCTCGGCATGCGTTTCTCCCGCAATTAACGAAACGTTCCTGCTCGTTTGTTCCCGCGTCTTGACGCGCACGAACAGGGGTGCGAACAAGCACAGCCACGGCAGGAGCTGAGATGATGACACCGCAATGAGCTTCCGGAACAGTGCGACCTCCCTCTGTCAGCTGGTGACCTATGACCTTTCGCATGACGAGGTAATTGTGTCTCCAAAACGCTAATAATTTCATCCGTTGTACTGTGAGGATAGTGTGTGTGGTGAATGCCATCCATCCATCCAGCTATCCATTATCTTACTCGCTTATTACTAAGGGTGGGAGGGGCAGGAACACAAACAGTTAGCCAGTCCATCACCGAGGCCACACCCACCATTCACTCACACACCTCTGTGTGATTTAGAGCTGGTGCACGCTATTATTGTAGCCCTCCGACGAAGTCGCACGGCTACTGCGGATTCATGCGTGTCGTCTCCGCCGCCGCCGCCGTAGAGATTTTCTTGTAGACGCTCTACAGGCCATAAATTTCAAGCCATTCCTTTGATTTTCGGTGTGGGCGTAGGTTATGGGTTGATCGCGACACTTATCGATCTTGGTTGCCATGGCAACGGAATTGGCCAAATAAAGCACAACTTCATACTGTCGCGGGCGACCAGACTGTCTAAATTGTTATTCCTAGAGTACAGTCTTTGTTCCAGCAGTGTTCCCATGATCTGGCACATTGTGCAAGTTTATTTGTTGCGCGTTAGTTTTCCTGAGAAACAATCACTGCACTGTAATTCTGGTCCAGTTGTTGGCAAACACAGCCCCTGCAGCCCACAGTTAAACTCGGTGGTGCTCTGTGCATCGCGGCATGTTGCAGTCCACTGTTTTCCTTTAACAGGGCTCTAGTGCGCTAAAACCGTCACATAAAAAGCAGTTTAACGAGTCCAGTCTGTTTGAAGTCACTGTGAAGACCAGCAACCGCCCACAAGAGCGCCGTCTGGTGCAAAAACGTGTCTGTGAGTGACTGTGCGCAAATCAGCACGCCCAGTGAAAGAGACTTTTTTAAATGCGTGGGTGCTGTGCTCTACAGAGACGACTGTGCAAATAAAGGGGAAAAAACGGGGGTCAGTTTGGATGTAACTCGGAAGTCCTCCCCTGTATGTGGTTCCAGTCACCTGGATTTGCTCATTAATTAGTGTAATTCGTCAGCCAGGTAGTGGAGATAATTACTGAAAGCAGCAGTCTGACTCCATGGGTGGAGGAAAGGATTGGAGCGGATTTCCCATCAGACCCCTGGGGCCTGATATACTGAGCAGCTTTACACACACAGAATTGTTCTGCTGGTATATAAAGACTCGAAGAGGATGTGATTGGTTGTGGTACCGTGAGGGCCACAATAGAAGGCCTGTGTGCAAGAAGTACCTAAGTCACTAAATAACACGTTTGTGATTTTGGGGGTCAAGGTTTTCGAAACATGTTGCAGATATGTACCCATATATGTTTTGAAAACTTTAACCCCCAAAATCACAAAAGAGTTATTTAATGACTTAGGTATAGGTCTTCAGTGCGTTAGACTGCAACACCCTTGTTATTTTGGTTCCAGTGGCCGAGTCGATCGCCGGATTTGAAACTGATGCATTTTAGATGCTGAAGAGGATACTGAAGGCAAAAAGTCCCCGAAACAAGCAGGAAGTGAGGATGCTGCAGTACAGGCCTGGCAGAGCATCAGCAGGGAAGATACCCAGCGTCTGGTGATTGTCTACGTGTCACAGACTTCAAACAGTCATACCATACAAAGGATATACGACCAAAGTTAAAAATAATTCCTTTATTCAACAATATGTTAAACTGTCCAATATTTCAATTTCAATTAGATATAGTCTCACCGAAAATTTGGGCGGGGGGGACTTTATACGAAAGGTGCTGTCATTTCCAAGTAGTTCATCCAATATGAATGAAAATGTGCTCATATTTAAGCAGATAGTCTGCACTTCAACCTTGTTGTCGTTATATCCTTTCAAAAGCTAAGAGCTAGAGTACAGAACAAATATAAAAATGCATCACTGTCCCATTACTTATGGTGCTCTCTGTACTTCATTTTCTCCAGTTACAGGTTATATCAGTGATATGTGCAGCACTTATTACCGCCATGCTCAAGGCTTAGATAAATCAGACCCCCGGACTTCACACCTTTGCATAGCGGCTACCCGCGAGCAGCATGTAAATTTTAAATTAAAGCGCCGCCCTGACCCCTCGATTCGCAGATTTAAAATCATAACGAGAGCAGTTTGCCGGCTCCTGACGGATTTCGCAGGATGAGGTGGATATTAGAGGCCTCCCCGGCCGGCCGGACCACCGAACCGCTTGGGGTTATTGCCGCTGCGGCGCGCTCGTCTCGGTCAGACGTCGAAAACGCGGCGATACTGTTTATTTGTGCTTCCACCGGGAGCTGTCCGCACCGCGGGAGGCGGGGGAGGGGGGTTAGGATGCGTGCTGTTTAACAGCCAGCGTCCTGCGGCTCGAAGAAACACTGTGCACTGTCTCATTCTCACCTCCTCATTATCCCGGACCTCCACCGCTACAGCGCACTGGCACTGCCTGCCATTTTCTTTTGTTACCTCCGCCAATGAAGTCGGGCCGAGGTTGCGCGTTCCCCCATGCCTGTTTCTTTGGCTGTTCGTCCGTTATTCGCCCGTGACTGTTGGTTTGTATGTTTGGCTGTTTGTCTGTTCTCTTCACTTGGCTGAGCAATATCTCTCAAATTTCTCCAGCAGTTTCAGTGATATTTCGTGGAAGCGTGGGCCACGGGCCAAGGAACGATTGATTAAATTTTGGGATAGGTTCGAGTTCAAATATGGCCGCCACGACCATATCTGTTCAGTTCTTCGTGACAAAATGGTGCTGGCGGAGGTAAGCGCTCTCGGTGCTTTTTCGTCTTCTGTTGCGTTCGTTATGCTTTATTTCTGACTTAAACTGGTGATATTGCTCAGTCGTTTGTACTTGTTCGCTATGCTTTGTCTCTTTACCTCGTCCAGCGCTGACTGTTAAACTGAAGTACTTATGGCTCTGCTGTCGTTTTCTTTATTCGCGCATTAACAAGCACTTCTGCGACTTGCTCTGTGGCGCCCAAACATTTTCTTCTTTTCGAGTTTATTTTGGCTGGAGCTCCGTCTGAAAATGGCAGTCCAGTTTAATAATTTCACTGTCGCACATTTTTTGTGAAGGCTTGTCTGGCACTAACTGGTGCACCATACCCACCATGCGATATCCTGTGTGGCCTGAAGATAACCGGATGATTCTGTAATACAAGTTGGTTGCAGTTGGTTGACAAGTTGAACTTGTTAAACCTTTTGAAGTGTAGATTTCCTGGAATGTATTTTTGTAACATTGTAATTCAGTGCTATAGAACACGTCTAGATTAACCTTTGTTGCTTCAGCATTGGAACTTTCAGTTTGGAGCATTCTAATGACACATTTGTGATGTCACATGTTAGGGGGTCATGGCTGGGTCATGGAGGATTTTGTCTTTGAACAGTGCGCAGTGCAGAGACCCGTTCAGAACCAGGGTTCGGAAAGACAGGGACTCACCAGCTGAGAGGGTCTGTTCAATGACACCCAGTAAATGTACTGGAAAACGAAAGAATTGAAATCAGGGTCAGGAACAGTAATACTTATCAAACTGGCGCACTGGGCGCTTGGGGCAAAGGGGCAGGTGTCGCTGGGCGCTTGGGGCAAAAGGGGCAGGTGTCGGGGGCTGTAAGGTGCCCTTTCTGCTCATGCTCGGTCAAATGCGAAACTCAGCGGCTATTTGTCTTATTTGGTGTGACACATTCCCTCATCGCCTCATCAATCACACGACTCCCTCAGTACACACATGTGCGTGCACATGCACACACACACACACACACAAACAACAGGCCAAATCTCTGCACTGCTTAAGGTCCAAATTAATCTTTTTTAATTAAAGGCAATTCCCTGGTGTGTGTAAAACAAGGTTTTGAAGCTTGTAGCAAAAAAAAAAATAAAACTCAAATTCTACGTTCCAACAGTTTTGCTCAGGAAGGACACAGCAACCAGCAACAATGCTGAGACAATCTAATTTCACATTTTTTCGGATGTTCAGATGAGGGAAGGTCAAAGTTCTGTTTTTGTGTAAGAGCAAGAGAAGCATGGTTTTTATTTGTAATATGGGACGTTTAAGTTTGCTCAAGCAAATGAAAAGATAAGTCTTTTATGTGTAGATATAATAATTCAAACTAGTACCCTGCCGCCAAATTAACTGTAATGGTGTTGACATTATCTGGCTTGAAATATTGTCTGTTGCATCTGGCTTGTATCAAATTTAGGCAGTGACCCCACAATGCATGGTGGACAAAATATTTAAGCAATACCACAGGGCAGGCTGTCCTATATCGTGATTATATCACAGCTGAGGGGCGTTATTCGACTCAACATGAAGCGGAGGGCTGAAAACTCCCTTAGCCGTCACATAATCACAATATCATGGCTTAGCATGAGCTATTGGGTAGATAATATGGCAACTTAAATTTCAATTTAAGCTGTTTTTATTTCATTTGCTTGACAGTTTTGTGTTCAATTCGGTTTTTTCACTTTGTCAACCTTCATTTTATGTATTGCTGCATAATCTCTTTCAAGTTTAGCATGCGATTTTTCTATTTTAGTCAATCCACTCCTCAGAGTTAGACCAGCACAAAGATCAAATTTGATCTTTAACTTGTCTATATTGTGGCAGGTTTTTTGGCAAGCTTGCTAGTTTTTTTGGCAATGTTTTCCTGTCATATGTGGGGTGATACTGAATTGTAGGCCTATAAAGGAATTTGACTTCATTGCTGTTGTATAAGGTTATTATACTATGCCTAACAACCGATCAGATAGCTTGATTTGAACTTTCTCGTCAATATTAGTGCACCATTCCTAAGTCTGGGACAATAACATTCAGCACAAGTTCACAGAACATTACCCCCCGCCCCCACCTCCCAGGGCCTTGAGCAATTTAGCAATTTAATCGCCTCCTCCCCCCTTGTGTTATGTCAGTGGCGCTGCTCTTAGCACAGCTTGCTTTCTATGCAAGAAAGTGGTTCTTGGTTCAAGTCCCGCTCAAGATCCTTCCTGTGCTGAGTCCTATGTTTCTTCTGGAAGCATCAGTTTTGTTCCACAATCCAAAAGATGTGCTGCGCAATTTCTAGAGATGAAAACTAGCCTTGCGGGCCTTACTTTGACTCATTTAGTGGTAAAGGAGATTATGGTGTCTCTAAGAAAAATGGAGGGAGAAAACGTCTCTAAGAAAAATGGAGGAAATATATTCTTCTCTCCTAAGAATAGTTTGGATTCTCTTCATCCAGAAATGAAATATGGATTCATAAACAAGTTAAATGGGCTTCGTGTTTTAAACGTGATTTTATTCAGTTGCCTGTGGCAAGTGCTATGTGGAGATACCAGCCATTAAAAGTTTTCAAAAATTGTCTTTTTTTAAATGAAACTTCTTAAAAAATAATTTGGGTATTCTATCAGGCTTACAATTATGACAACTTATTTTATTAAGAGCATATTAGTCCCCACTCACTATTTTATAAAATTTTTATGGCAAACTAATGTGTAGTAACCTTCGCACCTGTTGTCGCTGTTTATCTTCTTTTTCTTCAGTATTATTATTATTTATAATAATAATAATAATAATTGTGATTTGAATCCCTGGATGTTCGCCCACGATTATTATCTGCATTCGATCTTCATAATACAAATAAAACTTGCTATGTTGCCTATCCTCTAAAGTGAATTTTCGCACTTACGGGACAGAAATAACTTCCTTGACAAAAAGCCACCTCTTTCAAACGTTTGCCCTCAACAAACCAATCGCCATAGGCCCGTAGGAGCAAGGATGGTAGTGTGTGTGAAAGTATGTCGTGGGCACTTCCTTCTATTCTGTGAAGATACCGATCTGCTAAAACAAAATGCACACTTGTCTCCCTTAAGCCCCAGATTTTTTTTCACTGCTGCAGCATTTCACTCGCTGCTGTTTTGAAGTGATAGGTTTCTGAAAGTCATAAAAGTCCTGCCATCATGCGGTGAGATGATTTCATACCATGGAATTTGTCAATTTAATTATGTTGCAAAATTCAGAAAAGTTCTTTGTAAGTTTCGGTAGGCTTGCTCTGATGAGGTCGTTTACATTGAACAGTAATCGTGCCCTAATGGTTTCACTAGATGGCGCTAAATTTCATATTATGGCAAATGGGCAATTCATTCATTGAGCGTCATGACGCGGTAATGCCGCTTTGTTGACGTACACTGTATGATAATTAATTGTGCCTTTCTGACGTCACGGTAACATTTATCAAATTGATTGAGATTACACTGAGATTAAGCGGTTGAAAATCAAGTGGTCTGTGATATTTTGCCTCTGGCCAGGGGGGAGTACTACAAAGCTGGCTTTGTGACTAAGCCTGACTTTAAGCTTTAGTAAAACCTGGAACAGCTCCTTTTACTTAAGTCCATGTTCCAGATTTGAAGAGGTTCCTGGTTTTACTAAGTGCTGAAGACAGGCTTAATCACATAGCAAGCTTTGTAGTACACCCCCCTGGAATACGCGTTAGATGATCAGTGGATGATAATTTGACATTTGGCCTTTAAAAGTAATTTGGTGCCTGGTCTTTATTGAACAAAAACTTTGTGTTGACGAAGGTGGCATTATTTAATTTAAGTGGTTTTTAATTTGGAATAATTTAATGTTTTTAGGAAGAGATACATTGCTTTGTTTCGATTGCGAAATAGTGGAAGGATTTGACCACTTGTGTTCCACAACCTTAATTCAACAACGAATTGGCTGTCGCGAAAACCATCGTCGACGGGGAGCTCCAGGACCGAGTTTGAGAATCCCCGGTATAGCGGACCACTCCGAACTACACAGCGGATTCTTCAGTGATACATTTCTGAATGGAGAAAAACAAATTCAGTAGGCTATTAACGATCTCTTTCCGTTTTCAGCCTACAAAACCGTCTAAATTACTGAGAATATTGGTCACGATTCAGTTCCAAGAACAAATTGTTTCCTTCGGCGGACAGACGACGCATGGTTCTACCGACTCTTTTTAAGCTAATTACTCCATTGTTCACAGTAACCTGTTCCATAAGGAGACGGTATACCGACGAAATAGATCAGACTTATGACTTTGGTGGGTGTTTCAGAAAAGGCGTGACCAAAGGCGGAGGGCGTGAAAGGAGGCGTGTTTTAGAAGCGAGGGTGGTACCCGCGCCTTGGCGTCACAGGTCAGTCAGCTGTCAATGGCGAAATAAAACCAGATTGAATTTTTCTCCCCCAAATTTTAATCTGTAAAGCGCTTGGGGATTGGGAAATGGTCATTTAAAGAAGCGAGCACACAATCCAGCGGCCAGTCCCCATGGCTTCGAGAAAAGGATAGGCTGCATTAGACTGGCTTTGCAGCACGTAGATAAAATATCACTGGACGTTAACATTAGTTAGACAAGAGCAGGCTAGCTGCAGCTGCGAAAGAGACCGGGCAGCCAGCAAGCGAACATAAACTTTCGCTAAGTGAACCAAGAAGTTGCTAGCTAGCTAGCTAGTTTGCATGCTGGCAATCGAGGACGGCTGCACGGAATTCTCTACAGTTTAAACTTATGCAACTGTTATCAGGTATTTTCCTGCATTTTAAGCGCAATCTTATCCTTCAGTTGTGTCTGGCATAAACCCTGCGATTGCAGCTTTAGCTGCCTTGGTATCTGGTATGATTATCACTCGTTACAGCATGCATGGAAGTTAAATTGAAGAAACACTCTCGCCTAGCTGCAGTATTGCTGTGCCTTTGTTGCTTATGCGATCCATGAGACGGCTACATTGGTTGTGTAATTTTATTGTGGTTCAGTGATTTTATGATTAACTTGTTTGCTATGGTTGCTAGTCCCCTTTTTTCGCTGGTTGGTGGAAATTGTCCGCTTTACTCGTAAGAAACATTCAGACGTAGCTCGCGGACAGATTATAATGCCATCGGACAGGCATTTCTTTGGTATTGTTGAGGAGCAGTAATTTGATTCACCGCTGGACAGATGTAAATGGGCATTTTAAGATATTATTTGTCTCTTTGCGTTGTCTGAAATGTATAATGCATGGCATTGCCTTTATGGTGACGGGGTTTCATTAAGACGAAATGCAGGAGAACGCGGAGAATGTCCTCAGGAATGTTTGAGAATATGCTATTCGCTCTCAGAACGTAAAGTTGTGCATTTCCTTCGGTTCCTGCAAGGGTTGCCTTTTAAACCACTGTTTAGTTCCGCCAGCATTGACTTGCAGAATGTATCAATCTGTTGCGGTCCGGCTAGCTGGTGAACGGTGATGCGTGTTTTTAGTGAAGTGAGTGGTTCTTGTTTTTTTTAAAAAAAGGAAAGAAAGTAAATGGCCACTGATCTCTCCGTCTATCGTCGTAGTATTGATTCAGCTTAAGTGTAAATTTCATTCCCCAAGAAACGACAGAAATGTCATGAAAAGAACGTTGACAGCCGATACCTTAATTCGCAAAACTTCATGTTTATTTATATAAGTCCAAAATATTAAGAATTATCATCTTGAACTTCCAGTAAATATCTGCATAAATATTTGCCATCCTAGTCACGAGAGAAGGAAGTTAAGAAGGGTCCTGTGCTCTTGTCTTATGACGTGTATTTAAAAAGTTTGGACAGTGGTCTACAAGCGTAGCCGACATTTCTTTACTGAAAATCAGCATGGTTTTATTTTTTTTAAGACGAACAGTATGGTCCGAGACTAAGTTCCACCGCAACCGTTTTAGTACGTGATGATAACAAACAGTAGCCGATATGATTTTAAGTTCTGGGCGAATTGGTATGCGACATGAAATGGGAAGCAAGTAATTTGGCGAATAAGTGAAATGCAAGATGACAAATTAACAGCTGTAAATGCTTTGTACTATAGCCCCGAACAGCACTTTGGTTTAAGGTAACTGGGGTAACCAGTCAGCAATGATGGTGCATCTTCAGGTGTCATTATATAAATAGTTGGCCCAATAATCTACCTACTGGCAGCAGTATCTTTTTTGTCTGGTGCGTAATTAATGTTTATGAAAGTATTGTATCAAATTACGGTGGGTTTGATAGTTATAAAGTGACCGTATTTCATTTCCCACCTCAAGCTACTCCAGCCTGACTTACGTTACGACAATTGTGAGCAATTTGGATTATATACAAACGAGACCTCAGTCTTATGTTGTTATTGATATGGTTCCTAATGGGCAGGATGGGTTTGCAGTCATCCAAAAACCGTAAGAAGACGGCATCTGTGTGAGAATGCATCATTCTGTGATGAATAAGTTTAGCTGTCGGGTGGCAATATTTCTTGATAATCTCATCTTGAAAGGACTGAAGGTCACAAAGTAAAAAAAAAAAAATTATATATATATGATTGTGTTGATATGTTCGATGAGGTTAGAAGGTAGTGGTTGTGTTAACTGTATTGAATATCTGCCTCTGGTTAGAGCCAACTTGTGCCGTATCATTGATCAGCCAGGATGAGTAACTGACGATGTATTTTTGCTTTATCATTGTTTGGAAAATGGGTGGACTTTTTTGTATCAAAGCATTGAGCTGGTCAGGCTCAAAGTGCAGATTAAGAGGTGTTGACGGTTAACCTCATGAAACCTACAGACCCACATATGGGTCCGTCAAATTCAGCTGCTGTATTCAAACCTGTGACACTGCAGGCCTGTTTTCAATTCTAGTGGAGATCCCAAGGGTGACAACGATCACAAATATGTCCTGCTGAATTGCGGGGAAATGTGTATAAAATGATGTACAAGATATTGATATTTTCCATTAGATGTAATGCTATGGCCGCATAAAACATTGCGTCCCAGGTTTGAATATTTCTCTCTGTATCAGTGTGATGTGGCTTCAGTGAAGCACTACAACCAGCAGATGCAGAATATGTATTGTAACATTGTCCTAGAATATGAAAAAAATCCTTTTTCTGACTTTGAACAGACTTAAGGGAAAACAGAAGTGAGCATTTAGTATTAAAAATGTTAAGGATATCTAGTTTTATGCACTTAAAAGATGCTGCTATATGACTGTATCTGTCTCTGTGCCTGTACAACAGAGTGGCATATAGTGTGAACACTGTATGCCGCCGTGGGGGAAATGTTACGGGTATAAATAGCGTAACTGTACAAGTTTTGCATTCTATGTAGGACAGAGGGGTTTAGGCTAACGCTTGAAGCTAAACTGGACCAACGCTGTTGACGAATGTCAGAAAGTTTGGTTGTATGCGGCTCCGGCAAGTACAGTTTTGTATTGAAATGATAGCGGTTTTAAACGGGCTCTAATCATAATTTACTGTTCTAAAGCTCAAAAAACCTCCTAGCTGTTTGGTAGAGCTCTCATCTTCTCTGCCTTAGAAGGTGCTCAACAATTGGGTTTGTTTATTTGTTTGGTCATGAACTCGTCCATTCTTTCGTGCATCTGTCTGTTGATTTGTCCATGCAAGCATTCATTCATTCATTCATTCATTCATTCAATAGTTCTTGCAACACAGTTAATCATTCCTGAGCTGAAATTGGTTTAGTATAAGTAAGATGGGCAGACGAGGGTGAAGCAATAAATGGCCGTGACGAAGTGCAATTTTAATGGTGGATTTACCCCCCCACTTTCGTAATCATACCGTGCGAATTTGACTGGCCTTAATACGCTCAGTGCTTTCTCACCGTGTCTCAGGAGCGAGAGCGCGCTTTAAACCGAAGTATTAACGTTACGCGGCTTTCTCTTAAGCAGCTCTTGGTTTGTTTGTAATTTCAACCCACCCCCATCCCCAATGTGTAAACATGCAGCTACTACAGAGTATTAAAATGTGCTGAAGTTGAGCTGTGTGTAAAGTGAAGGGCTTTGAGAGACATTAGCCTTTCCCACAGGGTCAATGCTACGGTCTTCGAGATAACAACTGAACTCTCTCCCTCTCCTTCTCACGTCTTACTTTGCCGTGACAATCCTCCCTACATTTTCTGAATGTGTTTCTGTGTGTGTGTGTGTGTGTGTGTGTGTGTGTCTGTCTTCTGATACATGCTGCGCAGTGAGGACTAGAAAATGTTTTTCTCCTACAGAGTGGGGACATTATTGGGAAGGGAGGACATTTTCATCTGTCCTCACAACTACGAAGGCAAACTGTGACTTATTAATGAAGGTTAGGGGTAAGGTTAGACTAAGGGATAGGCTAAGGTTAGGGTAAGGGGTTGGGTTAGGCATGCAGGATATGTTGTTAAGATTAGTAAAAGGCTGTAGAGAAGCACAAATAATGCATGGAAGTTGATGCAATGTCCTCACAAGGGTAGAAGTGCTAGGATGCGTCTGTGTGTGTTCCTTTGTTTGTTTTTTTCTCCTGGAAAATTTCCGCCTTTTTCCCCTCCTTCCAGAAAGGGCACAACGATTTGTAATCCTCTTGTGAAACTTTCGCTTCAGGAAATAATTCTTCTTTCATTCCCCTGCATTCTTACTCCCTAGCTCTCTAGCTCTTCATTTCTCTTTTGATCCCTCAGTTCTCGCTCTTTTCCTTTGTTTCTCCTTCTCCTCTCATTTATCCCTCATTCTCTCTTCCTCTGCCATTTGAAATATCTCCCTTCACGATGTCCACGTTTGACATCTTCCACCCAAGAACACCCTTCCATTCCAGGACCCTGTTCCTCATTAAAGGGGCCTAAGTTGGTCTGTCTGCTTCAAGAGCCGCTCTTTCAAGATTTTAAACACACCTGTTTTCCAGCGAACTAGCCTGTATTGTCAGCTGTAGTCCACCAGTTAGGCCGCAAGCTTCTTTTGAGAGCTACATTAGCTTTGTCCTCCTGGAGGGGAGCCAAAAACTGGCGATGAACTAGAAACTAGAACTAGAACTCAGACATTACATTTCAGTAATTTAGCAGATACTTCTATCCTAAGCGACTTGCTCTTGATTGTACTAAGTATTGGCAAATCCCCCTGGAGCGACGTGGGGTTATAGGTCTTGCATCTCCGTCGAGGGCCCAGCAGCTGTGCTGATCTTGTTGTGGATAAAACACTAGGACTTGAAGCGCTGAGCCCCTGGGTCTGAGTCAAATACTGTAGCCTCAAGGTCCGGGGACTTCAACTCTCTACTTGTACCTGAGCTATGAGGCGTTTCCCCCAGGTCATGGGAACCTTATCCAGAAAGGGTCGGTGTGGGTGCAGGCTTTCATCACAACCAAGTAGATGCATACCTAATTGGACTAATCACCTTTAGCGAAGACTCCAGGTGTTGATTTGTGGAATCTTGTTTGCATTGAAAGCCCGCACTCACACTTGACCTTTCTGGATAAGGTTGAGTACCCCCCTACTCTAGCCTGTAGGCCACCCCATTAGGACTCCCGAGGGGCTGTCCCCGATACTGCCCGTCTCACCATCTGTCCTCCTCTCTGTCGCCCCCTGCAGATTAGCGATGGAGATGCGCGAGGTTAGCGTTGTCAGCGGCAGCTTCGCTGGGTTCCAGCTGCTCTTCTCCGTGGCCAGCCCGCTGCTCTCGTCCGCGCTCACGCCGGGTTACGCCCGCCTGCCTCCCGCCAAACACACCGAGTGGAACTCCAGGTGAGCCCCGCCCCTCTCCTCTGTGACACGTGCAGCAAGTCCGCAAGTTTTTGCACGGTGAAATTATGTAAACGAGGGCTGCAGTTCCTACATTGTTTACGCACAGCATCAATCTAAAATCCTGTTGATTACCACTGCCTGACATTTTTATCCAAAGGGACTTCCAGTCGATTCAGCTATGCAGGGGCCACCCCCCAAGAGGTGGGGTTAAGGGCCTTGCTCAGGGGTCCAACTTTAGCACAGATCTCACTGTCGCTACATTGAGACTGGAAGCAGCATTGTTCTGAATCTCCTCCAAACACCTTGACTACTTGGCAACAGGTTACGGCCTTTTCATGACATTTATCCTTTATTTAAGTCTTTTGCACTGGAGTACAGAGTAGGAATAATGCCAGGTGTGCCACTGTCCAAATATTTATGCACTGCATTGTAAAACTAAAGCCTTTTGTGCCGCTATCAGGGGAAAGTGGCTCCCTCCACGCTGGCTCGGATCTAGTATTTACTTTGTCAAGTCGAAAGCCTGTCGGTCATGCGGCGCCGAATTTGAATAACAAATGAAAGGAAATCACGCTTCCTTTTACCTCTCAGGGAAGCCAACATTTTTATTTGCATAGTTGGTTGTTGCTGAATTCCTGATGTCCTGCAACTTTGAGAGGAAAGCGCAGGTACTTAAATTCTGCAGATTGGATGGGAAAGGACTGCGCTAACGACAAGGGCGGCACTAGCTGAAATGTTCATTTAATGCGCATTGACCCTGTCCTACAAACTAATGAATAAGTACCTGCTGAATGACTAAATGTAGGCCACAGCCACTACCCTATTCATCTTGAAGGTAATTGTTGGTTTTTAAATGAGATCTTAATTACATTTCGCTAATTACGTTGCTTAATTGCGCACCCGCTTATGCGCAGAGCTTGAATTTAGCTTTCGCAATACTGCTTAGTACATGCTGCAAAATGGAGGCAATAATCGTTCGGCAGAAAGCGGTAGATGGTTGAAGTAGGAAGTTATAACTCTCCGAGAGCAGCAATAAAAGCCCACAGGCATGGCTTTTTGTCGCTGCGCCGGCTGGCTGTTTTCTGCCCAGGCTGCGTTTTTTTGCGTAATCGGCAAGATTCCTGATTTTCCTGTTTTTCTTGTTCGTTGTCTCGATCGTCTCGCATCTAAATGGTGTGAAAATAGTAGGATGTGCTGCTCTGCATCACATCCTTGCTTCTGCCTTCCAGGTACACACGATGCCCTAGCCTTTCTGTCACCTTGTTAAGCCGCTTTCACACCGGACGCGAAACGAATTTTTCGCACGACAGATCACATTCAAAGTCAATGCAAAGACGCGAGCGTCTTTGCATTGACTTTGAATGTAATCTGTCGTGCGAAAAATTTGTTTCGCGTCCGGTGTGAAAGCAGCTTTATTCGGCTGTGGTCAGTAAAAAAAAAAAAAAAAAAAAATCTATCATTTTTCATATAAATGCAGTTTTTGCAGCATTATTTATAAGCTGTGTCCAAAAGTGGTTGACACACGCTCAGTATGCATACGTGAACATCCATATACTGAGTGCTGTGGACTGTGTGAAAACTTAGAAAAGTTGTGCTTTGGATAGTAAAGGTTGTATACAGTTCTGTCCAACTTTGACAAAAGGAAGCAAGTGACGGACATGTTTATGTAACTTCCTTCCTTTTTGTCAAAGTTGCCCAGAATTGGGGGCACCTTGGTGATGTCCAATCAGGAATCTGTAGTCTTAGGATGCAATAACGCCACCCTTCACTGGTCTTGCATCCATTATGCCAGAAAAAATATATGAATAATTCATACCTTGTCATTCCTGTTATGGCTCTTGTGATGTGTTTCACATGTCAACAGCGTTGTGTTATTGTTTAATATAGCACCTGGTTATGCGCGCTACGGTTTCTCCTGCTGGCTTCTGTCTCATGACGTTATTTTGTCGGCATTGTGTTCCTGTGTCTGTCAGTCTTTTAACCAGTGGCACGTACAGTGCAAAACCTGGAGGGAATGGTATCTCAAGTGCCTGAAGTGACCACGTAGATGGGACTCGGACCCTGTCTACAGTCGTATCACTGTTGTTTTTGCTTTTAATGCCCCCGCCACATATGGCAGGGGCATACAGAGTTACTCTTGTCCGTATGTCCGTCTGTCCGTACGGCATTATATAGGTGATGTTGTCTATCCGCTTCTGCTCAAAAACTACTGGACAGAATTCAAAAAGCTTTGGTAAATGTTTTCTAGATAGATCGAAGGTGTGCATCTCATATTTTATTTGACAAAATTGGATAATTTCACAATTTTGGGGGCCTCGCAAACTCTCAGTTGGGGGCATCTGTGTCTGGGGACACTAATTTTCTCATTTTAAACCTTTATTTCACCAAGAAAATTCAGTTGACAGCTTGTTTCTCTTAACCCTTTCCACTTCCAGCCCACATACGGAAATTTCTGGATCATGCTAATTGACTTCTCTGCCCAAATACAGATTTTTCTGTGTTTTTCAATTGCACTGAGGTCCTCAGTCTTATCCAGAAAGGGCCGGTGTGGGTGCAGCTTTGATTTGAACTAAAGGCAGTTACACACCTTATTCTACTAATCAAGGTCTTCAACAGAGATTCAAATTCAAGCTAATCGTGTATCTCTGAATTTTTGCTCCTGATATTTAAAATCTGCTACATTTTGCTATAAATAAATGCATCCAATTTACGCTTAAATTAATAAGCAACATTTTTTTTTTTTTTAATATTTATTTTGGGAATTTTTTCCTTTATTTGACAGTTATACTGTGTAGAGAGACAGGAAAGTTGGGGAGAAGAATGAGGGAAGACATGCAGCAACTTGACTTGAGGTGGAATCGAACCCAGGTCGCTGCGGTAAGGACACAGCCTTTATGGTACACGCGCTTAGACCGATGAGCCACCGGGACCCCCAATAAGCAACATTTTACTGTTTTTATAGCATGAAATGCTACGGGTAACTCAGGATTGAATAAAAACATGAGCATATCTGAATTGGATTTGAGTAGTCTTAATTAACTTGAGCAGAGCAGTCATGTTTGGGTTTCGTAAAAGCTGGGAAATAAAGGGTCAAGGATGCCCTGGGAGATATAGCAGATAGAAGATTTAACTGAGGAGCGATGGAGAGAAACTGGGGTAAAGCCTCCGGGAGGAGTTCTGGGCTTAAGGGCCTTGCTCAAGGGCCCAATGGCAGAGTTCTTTCCAACTTCATCTCTCCAGATGGATATCAGAATCCAAAACCCCCAATGGGGGCTGAAACTAGAAACTTCAGACTTGCCAGTCAAGCAACCCAACACTAGACTACCCTGCGGTTGTGTCACATGATCAATCCTCACCGGTGTCCTACCACAGTAATATTTTGAATTTATTATTCAGGCTTGGACGAGGAGGTGGGTGCAAGTGTGGCGTCTGAAGCTTTAGTTCTCGAGGTGAGCAAGTAAGCCGTTTGAAAACTCTCCCCTCGCGACTCGTTAGGCGGCTCGCCTGGCTGCACTTTCCACCTCTTCATTCTGCGTTATGTTTCAGAAATCTGCCTCACCTACGTTCGACAGTGCCAGTTCAAACCAGACATACTCGCCTCTTCTGTCTGGAATATTTAGTGTTTTTTTTTTTTTTTTTTTTTTTTTTCACTACACCTTCCTTGAAATGTATTTAATATAGTTTTTTTTTTTTTTTTTAGAAAGTAGCTTTACACTTTCGCTGCGGTGGACTTTCACTGGAGTGTATTTGTGTGCATTTATTGGATATTAACCCTTAGGAGTGCTGAAATTATTAAGTTTATATTATTTAAAAATTTATCTTGTGCTGTCGAAAACCTTTCATGTGGCAACTTGTTTAAAAGAGCTCCCCTGCTAAGTCGCCTCATGATAGGTTTTCAACAGCTTTGATTTTGATACAGTACCAGCGTGGATGAAGGTACCACTAAAGTTAACGAGAAGTTGGCTTCACGTTTTTGTCCACCTTTCTCTGATCGGCCTGGCGGGTGGGGTAGGATTACATCAGGTGTCGTGTAGTCCCGGCAGGCAGAAATTGGGGGGACTGTCTATAGGGTGGAGCGGTTTTTGGGCATGACTGGTGTGTACCAGATGTTATTGCAGGCCTTGAATTTTGGCAAGAATAAACTACCGCAACTGTTTCGGATACGCAAGCTCGAAATACCGCAACCAAAAAATTGACAACGCAAAACTACGCAATTCTGTTTACCTCTGTATTAAATAACCATTTTGCATGAAATACGGATATGTGGGCGGTTTGCGTGGTTTTATTGTTGAAAACATTCCTGTTGACTGTTTGTAACAGCAGTAATATATAGCGCGTTACACAGACGACCCAGTCTTACAAGCGTTTTTATTCGCGATAAAACTTAACAACTTCATCGACTGTGAAAGTTGTTAAAAGATGCCACGGATGTAAAATCTATAAAATGCTTTTGATATTATTTGCGTGTTGATAAAGTTATTTAAGGGTTTAGTTTCTTAATTCTTATCGGAAAATGTTACAGCAAAAATTTTATGGCAAAAACACATGAATTTGCAGACATTAACTTTCCTGGAAATAAATATATCGCCAACTGCGCGAAAGAAAATCTGTAGCAAAACATACTTCAGGTGTTTACACTATACTACAAATACAATGGACATCATGTTGTCCGACGAAAAAATTTAAACGCTGATCTTATGTGGACTTCTTGGCGACGGGGATTTACACTAAGATATGTGTGAAACGGCCGGCCAACATGCCTTCTCACTCACTCTACTTCCCGGTTCAGTGAGCAGGGCACGTCCACCTGACTTTCGGCTGACACACGGCCAACGGCGCGTTGGCGAAAGTGGAACCTTTATCCATGCTGGTACTGTATCTCACATCATTGAGTAACAATAGTTCCATTTAGTGCTCTAAGGGCCTGATTTACTAAAACCTTTAGCACATGCAAAATCTTTTTGCCTATGCAAAACCAATAACATTGCCCATGATTGGCTAGGGTACTCGCCTTGCACCACTCAGTGGCGATGTTATTGGTTTTGCACGGGAAAAAAGATTTTGCATGTGCTAAAGGTCTTATTAAATCAGGCCCTAGGGGTTAATACTTATAATTTAGTATTGATGTGCATTAATTTACATTTGTATTTTACGTTGTATTCTTAAGTGTACTATATTACAATATTATAACTATTATAAAATTGTAGAATTACATCTTTATTTGATTTTTATATGATATCTTGGTTGTGCAGTACAGAATGCAGGCAAGTATTTTTCTGTGAGGGATATCCTGTGCTCTGAAGGGTTAGCAGGGTCACCTGTGTAATATAATGCAGGAGTTCTGTGTAATATAATGCAGGAATTCTGTTTCTTAGAACAGAGTAATACTTTTTCAGTGGGCAGGGTTTATGACCCAGAGTGACAACAGTCAAAATCCAGCTTAATTTTAACCCCATGTGCCACGTACCGAATCTTGGCTTGAGAAAGAGTCGGACTTCATCCAGCATTCCTTGCTTTCAGCAAGAATAAGTGGCGTTTGCCGCAAAGGCTCATGCTGGAGTTTGTACACCAGTTATCGCTTGGGTAAGTGCTCAATACGGCCTAATAGCCTGTGCACACTGATTGCTGAACGGTCGTGGTTTAAAGGTGGTCCTGTGCACACTGATTGCTAAACAGTCATTTAAAAGTGGTTGTCATATTTAGTGTGCAAGCACACTATTGATATTCCTCTTATTCCTCTTATTTCATTTGTACCCTTCATTTTATCGTTATACATTGAACAAATTTTTAGCTACTGGATGCAAAGCAACGAATTGAGACTTGTGTGGTGCAGATCACGTACCTGACACTGGGGTCGGCCGCGGAACGAATCACAAACATTTTAAAATGGGGGGGCCGCGGTTTGAACAAGATGGCCGCTCGACCGCATGAGCCAGTTAATCTTCCGTATTGCCGCATCTCCGTGACGGAGTCCAGGAGTTTAATACAATTTAAGCAGGCATTTCCTACCTCTGTAATTGCAAGTTTATTCTTGCTGTGCGCCTTCAAGTTGCAGAGTATGCTGCTAAAGTAGTTCCAGATAAAAATGGTGATTGATAAGGCAAACGGTCTCTGAACCTTCTGCAACGGGGATAAGTTGATCGCATTTCACTTACTCTGATAAGAGTTCCAAAGTTCTCTAGGTTCAAGGTTCTGCCTTTGATACGGACTCAAAGGTTTTCCTTTTAAGATGTTGAAGTTTGTGTTCTTGTTGGCCAACAGGGCAGCATTCCAAAATGGTGGCATAATGTTAGTTGTGGTGAATAAGCAGGAGTTAGCAGATGTGTTATCTGCGCTGAATTTGGCCTGAACTGCAGTTTCATCGGTTGATGCTTTGAAGCGCCCAGAGATCCCGTTAGATTTTGTTACTATTTGGAGATTGGTATTTTGAAATTACTGTCATATGGTTCATTATACATATAATTAGGCCATATACATAAGTCAAAATGAAGCTACAGAATATGAGGGTATGCTCATTCATATGGTTTTAACTGTGTAGCAACTGAAGCCCTTACGAACTGTGTCACTGGCCACGTATGGACCTCGCTTAGGGCCCTATGAAATCCGTTTTATTTTTTTCCAAATTCCATTTTATTTTTTCCCAAATTCCATTTTTTACCAATTACACCAATTTTACCATCAGAGAAAGTGTGCTATTTATGTTAATGAATAAAATGTTCACTAATTTAATAGAAATAACCTTAAATTAGTTGATGCAACCCTCCATTTTCCTGAAAGGAAAAGTCAGAACAAGTACTGCATAATGACACAATTTAACATTGCACTGTGATGAAAGATTTTTTTTTTTTTTTACCTAAAATAATACTACAAAATACAATCCCAGTTCCGAAATAGTTGGGACGAAGTGTAAATTGTGAATAAAATCAAAATGCAATGACTTTCAGATCACATGAGCCAATATGTTATTTACAATAGAACATAGATAACATTTCAAATGTTGAAACTGAGACATTTTACATTTTTATCCACAAAATGAGATGATTTCAAATTTTCTGGCTGCAATAGGTCTAAAAAAAAAGTTGGGACACAGGCCAAAAAAGGGCTGAAAAAGCAATTAATATTTAAGAGAATCAGCTGAAAGAACATTCAGCAAGTAATTAAGTTAACTGGCATCAGGTGTGTAACATGATTGGCCATAAAAGGGATGTCTTAGAGAGGCTGAGTCTCTCAGAAGTAAAGATGGCCAGAGGCTCTCCAACCTGTGAAGGCTTGCGTACAAAAATTGAGCAATACTTTCAAAACAATGCTCCTCAATGTCAAATTGCAAAGGCTTTGAAGGTCTCATCATCAACATTTCATAACATCATCAAAAGATTCAGAGAAACTGGAAAAATCTCTGAGTGAGGGACAAGGCCGAAGACCTTTACTGGATGCCCGTGATCTTCGGGCCCTCAGACGCCACTGCATCACTCACCGGCATGATTCTGTCATTGACATTACTAAATGGGCCCAGGACTACTTCAAGAAACCACTGTCTGTAAACACAGTCCGCCGTGCCATCCACAGATGCCACCTAAAACTATCATGCAAAAAGGAAGCCATTGTTGAGCATGATCCAGAAGCGCCGCCGTGTTCTGTGGGCCAAGGCTCATTTAAAATGGACTGTAGCAAAGTGGCAAAGTGTCCTGTGGTCAGACGAGTCAAAATTTGACATTCTTGTTGGAAATCATGGGCGTCCTGTCCTCCGAGCTAAAGAGGAGAAAGACCACCCCTCCTGTTATCAGCATTCAGTTCAAAAGCCAGCATCTCAGATGGTATGGGGATGCATTAGTGCATACGGTGTGGGACACTTGCATGTTTTAAAAAGCACCATGAATGCTGAAAGGTATATAAAGGTTTTAGAGCAATATATGCTCCCCTCCAGACGACATCTATTCCAGGGAAGGCCTTGTGTATTTCAGCAGGACAATGCAAAACCACATACTGCAGCTATTACAACAGCATGGCTTTGTAGTAAAAGAGTCCGTGTGCTGAACTGGCCTGCCTGCAGTCCTGATCTTTCACCGATTGTGAACATTTGGCGCATAATTAAATGAAAAGTCCGTCATAGGAGACCCAAAACTCTCCAGCAGCTGGAAGCCTGTATTAAACAAGAGTGGGATCAAATTCCAATGGCTAAACTCAAGAAACTTGTCTCCCCAATGCCCAGACGCCTCCACTCTGTGTTAAAAAGAAGAGGGGATGCTACGCCACGGTAAACAGGTCCCTGTCCCAACTTTTTTGAGTCCTGTAGCAGCCATCAAATTTGAAATGAGCTCATTTTGTGGATAAAATTGTAAAATTTCTCAGTTTCAACATTTGCTATGTTATCTCTTCTATTGTGAATAAAATACTGGCTGGTGTGATTTGAAAGTCATTGCGTTTTGATTTTATTCACAGTTTACACTTTATCCCAACTATTTCGGAATTGGGGTTGTAAAATTGTCTCTTTAAAGGAAGTGTAAGCTACAGTCAAAAAGGCAGGCAATGGCCATACTGACGTGTATTATTCTGACTGCCCCTTTTTAATCATTTATAATCTTATATGCGTTGTGTGTGTGTGTGTGTATGTGTGTGTGTGTGTATATATATATATATATATATGTGTGTGTGTGTGTGTGTGTGAATGTTTGAGAGCAGCAGTAATGACACTCAGTTTCCCCCACGAATCAACAGTTGTCTGATTCCGATGCATCAGCTATATTTAATTTATTTTTTTATTTTTAAGAAACTTTTGCTGAGTTATCCCAATACTGTGTATTCCATCCTAGGACAAAATGTTCTACAGTAATGATTAAACATGAACAAACTGACACAAAGATGCATCAGCTATTATTTCACCACTGGGGGATGATGTTACGTCATAATTTGCATGCACACAATTCACTAAGTAGACTGTGAAAAGAAATATTGTAGGCTATTTAACGGTTATATAAGCTGTTAAGCTAAAATAAGATGACAAATGACGATGTTTAGGACCCTGCAATCCCTGGCATCAGTGGTCTCGTCTACAACAACGAAAAAAATCTTTCCACAGATCTTCTGTAGCACCGAAGAGATGTGTTGCTCGAACACTCGGGGCAGGTTAATTTGACGAAGGCCGCTCACATTTTCACGTGCATTCGCGTCTTTACATTGACTTTGAATGTAATCTGGACGCGCAAATATTTTGTTTAGCGTTCGGTGGAAACATGGCTTTACGAACGGCATTTCAGTCAAATTATGCCGATTTCCGCGAAATTCCGCGTTTATCAATAGATTCCATTTTTATTGGCCAATTCCGCGATTCCGTGATTGCAGAAATCATAGGGCCCTACTTGCTGTATGTTTATCCTCTGCCAACCTCCTCATATAACTGTACGTTTCCCCTTCAGGTGCGTGTCCACAATCCACGCGCTCATCGTGGGCCTTTTCTGCCTCTACATCCTGTGGTTCGATGATGCCGTCAACGAAGATCCGGTCTGGTAAGTGATTCCAGGAGATAACCTGGATCTAATTTATGGCTTCAGATTTAAACGGTACAATAAACACTCGCCTCTTTGTTGTTCCTGGAATTCTGCAAGTGTGCTTGTCATCTTTGTTCTGTTTTTAAAACTCATTAAGCTTTTGAAAGAGGAGTCGGGTTGGTGGGGGAAATGGAATACTGGGAGTACTGTTTAATTGGTGGTCTGCAAACAAGTGTGAGCAGGCAGGATGGGAGTTGTAGTTCATTGATCCCTCAGGATTGGATTTGTAGTTCTTCAGTAAGACGCCTGCTCGGATGGAAGTAGCAGCATTGGCATTCGTACACTTCAGGGCTATTATGGGCTTTCACAGTGACGCAGAATAGAGGATTGGGCTTCTCAGAAGCACTAGAGCAGCTCTCACAGTAACTAGGCTGATTCCTCCATCTCTTTCTTTTCTCTCTTTCTCAGGATCGGTCACTTCCTCTGTCTTTCCTTCTCACAGCCGCCTTTCAGTCTCTCTCAAACCTTTGTGTGCCTGGAGAGGATGACTAATCTCTCTTCCATCATTCACTGCCATCCAACGTTCCTCTTTTCGTTCTATCCTCTCTCTCTCTCTCTCTCTCTCTCTCTCTCTCTCTCTCTCTCTTTCAAAATGAGCGCGAGCAGAATCTGTTGAACCGCTCACCCGCGGGTGTTAAAATTGGTCAAAATCGAAAAATGCACTGCCGCCTTTAAATGTCACATGCCCAAAAAAACAGATTAAAAAAACTGTGCTATCTCCTTTTTAATGAGTGTTTTTAGGAGAATATTATAATAATATAATTTGAGTACACTCTCATTTCTTTCCTGCGAGCACTTTTATCTAGTCTTTCTCCTGCACTCTCGCCCTGTTTTGGGCTCTCAAACAAGGCTCTCATTCATGGTAAATAACACCAGCCCAGTCTCCAACCCCCCCGACTCCCCCCTTCCGAACACCCCGTTACTCACTGTCGGATCAGAACCCCACCGACGCCCCTCTTATTGTCCTCCTCTCATTGGCGGGAGAGAGGGAGGAGAGACTGAATTGGGGAAATCTCTCTCCCTCTCTCGCTCACTCTCTCGTTGACTCTTTCTCTCTTGCACTCTTTCACTCTCATCGCACCTCTCTCTCTATCTGCTTCCATTTCTTTCCTTCCATTCCTACTGCTCTCTCTCCCTGTCTGTGCATGCCGGTCTTTCGCTTCCCAGTTTTTTTGTTGTTGTTTTTTCCCTTTCTTTTTTCCTTTCTTTGGGAGTGTGGAGGTCGGTGCTGTAGCTGCAGGGTTAAGCCTGTCATTATCCTGCTGTGAATTGTGACCGGTGACCAGCGCTGGGAATGATGTGATTCCCCTCGGTCTGCAGAGGGGTTTCAGCCCAGTAAAGTGTGACTAACGCCGATTTTTAAAATATGCTGTTGTGACTGGAGCCTGAATCGCGCGCTTTTGCCTCGGAAACCCCCCCTCCCAAAAAACGCGGCTGCCACTGTTTTCATGACATAATCTTGTTTTGCCCTGTTCAGAGTATCTGCCTGACTGCGTTCGTTGGAAATACGCGCCAATTTTCCTTTTCTGCTTCTGACTTTGAAGGGGAGAAAAACTCACTTTGTGAAACCTTTTGCTTGAGATTTTAAGAAACACTCCGTGCAACATGCCAGCCTTGGATAGACCACTTATAGCTAAGGCACTAACTGCTGCTGCTTTTGACTGTCATTGCAGGGTTAGCGTGGAGCATGGAGCGTTCCTTTCGCTGGTGAGAAACCTCCTGTAGTCGACTGTAATTTGGAGATGCGAGTGGGATCCCGTGCTTTTCAGTTTTCTAGTTTTGTGTTGAGTTGTGTGAACGGTAATTCACAATAAGGATTCCGCCATCTAGCTGCACATGCATGTTAAAATGCAAAGATTGTAGCCTTTAAATGCCAGTTTCCTCATCATTCAGTCTTCTAATGCCTCAATTCAACAAAAATTTCAGAAGTTTTTTCTTCCTCCTAAATCGGCGAGTTCGGTGCTGTTTTTCATTGCAGCTCCTGGTTCTCTGTTGTTGTTGAGCCGTGCATTTCTTGTTATAGTATCAATTTGTGCTCTCATTGTTAATGGATAAATACTAGGGTTAGGAAATAAACACCATCTCAGGGGGTGATGGTTTGCGACATTCAGCGGCATTAGCTTGTCACGTTCTAATTGCGTTTCAGCGCTGTAGAGGGCTCAAGTGAATTAATAACACTCGAAACCTTCCATGTGATCGCTCGGAGGGGCTGTCGCAACGTCTTTACAGTGGCAACATTGTTTAGTTTGCGTCAGTAATCGTTTTAATACGGTCCTTTCGTCAAACGCAATGCCCAGATGGCAGTCATCGACAGACGGGGTCTCAGCTGGTTTCGTCTGACTTTGCGTCATAATCGGAGCTGATCCGGCATGGAGTTTGGGTGCAATTGGGGACACGTTTCCTGTTAATTGATCTGCAGTTTTTAATGGTCACGCTCTTATTCGTCCAAATCATTTAACAATTCACTTTCATAAGTTTGAATCGGTCTCCAAGTGTGGCTATTTCCGTTTTGCTGACCAAACCAAGCGGTTGGCTAGCTATACATATACACAAGTGTGTGTGTGTGTGTGTGCCTGTGCCTGTGCCTGTGCCTGTGCCTGTGTGTCTCCTTTGGGCCATGAAATTGATTAAATCAGTTGTGATCTGGTGACTGTGAGGGTAATAGCGTATGATTCTCCATCATTCATACTCATTAAACCACACAGTGATCCCTGGTGCTCAACAGAAAGGGCATTATTATCTTGAAAGAGACCAGTCTTATCAGGGTAGAAAACCTCTATCGTAGGATAAAGGTTATCACTCCGAGTGCAACTTCATATTGATTTTCTATGACCCAATCCTCTAACAGGAGTGGACCGAAACCATTGTATGAAAATGAAGCTCCGCATAGGTTCTGACTAATCATGACGTCAAGCCATCTGATTGGCTGTGGATCAGCCGTTTCAGTCCACCAAAGAGTCACTCGAGAACACCTGACTGTCTATTGACTTCGCCCAGTCAGACGAGTGATTTATTGTAAATCCATGGTCTTATTTAACCCTTTCAGTACTATCGAGACACGCAGCTCCACCAAATTTGTCAGCGGGACATATTTGTCCTACCAGTAACAATTCCTGAAAGGTCTAGTGTATCCACTGGTATTGATTAAATGATATTTTAAGTCACAAAGATAACATGTATATCCAATGGATACCTGTGATTCGTGTTACTGTATTCAGTATTGAAAGGGTTAGGCTCGTCGCTTGAAGAAGCTTCTCGCCGCGTTTGCTTCTCAAACCCTCCACCACCCCAGCTCCACCCGTCTGGTATAACGGTCATTAGTTCTGAGAGGTCATTGCTGCTGTAAGCTCTGTGCTATGGGGGCTTTACCAGCTGTCCCCGTTTAGTCATGTCATGTTTATTTGAGTAGCGACTATGGCAGGAGATACGGCATCATTTCTGCCAGTTAACACCGGGTTCACAAAGCTGACGTTTTGCGTATAGCGATTATAGCTATCGCTAGTTTCCAACTCCTTTCCCAAGTTAGGCTTTTTTTATTCACACACATGTATACAGTGCTGTGAAAAAGTATTTGCTCCCTTCCTGATTTTTTTGCATATTCGTCACACTTGAATGTTTCAGATCATCACACAAATTTTAATATAGACAAAGATAACCAGAGTAAAGACAAAATGCAGTTTTTAAATGATGATTTCATTTATTGAGGGGAAAAACTGTCCAAACCTACCTGGCCCTATGTGGAAAAAGTAAGTTCCCCCTTCACCTAATAACTGCAATCAAGTGTTTACGATAACTGGCAATGAGTCTTTCACATCGCTGTGGAGGAATTTTGGCCCACTCTTCTTTTCAGAATTGTTTTAATTCAGCCACATTGCAGGGTTATCGAGCATGAGCGGCCTGTTTAAGGTCATGCCACAGCATCTCAATCAGATTTAAGTCTGGACTTTGACTAGGCCACTCCAAAACCTTCATTTGTTTTTTTTTTAAGCCATTCAGAGGTGGACTTGCTGGTGTGTTTGGCATCATTGTCCTGCAGCATAACCCAAGTGCGCTTTAGCTTGAGGTCATGAACTGATGGTCGGACATTCTCCCTCAGGATTTTCTGGTAGAGAGCAGAATTCATGGTTCTGTCAATTACGGCAAATCGTCCAGGTCCTGAAGCAGCAAAGCAGCCCCAGACCATCGCACTACCACCACCATGTTTGACTGTTGGTAAGATGTACTATTACGAAATTCTGTGTTAGTTTTACGTCAGATGTAACGGGACGCACACCTTCCAAAAAGTTCAACTATTGTCTCGTCAGTCCACAGAATATTTTCCACAAAGGTCTTGGGGATCATCAAGATGTTCTTTGGCAAATGTGAGACGAGCCTTCGTGTTCTTTTTGGTCAGCAGTGGTTTTTTCCTTGGAACTCCCCATGGATGCCATTTCTGCCCAGTCTCTTTCTTATTGCTGAATCATGAGCACTGACTTTAACTGCAGCGAGTGAGGCCTGCAGTTCTTTAGATGTTGTTCTGGGTTCTTTTGTGACCTCCTGGATGAGTCGTCGATGCGCTCTTGGAGTAATTTTAGTAGGCTGGCCACTCCTGGGAAGGTTCACCACTGTTCCAAGTTTTCTCCATTTGTGGATAATGGCTCTCACCGTGATTCGCCGGAGTCCCAAAGCCTTTGTGATGGCTTTGTAACCCTTTCCAGACTGATAGATGTCAATGACTTTGTTTCTCATCTGTTCTTGAATTTCTTTAGATCAAGGCATGATGTGTTTGTTTTGAGATCTTTTAGCCTACTTCACTTTATCAGACAGGTTCTATTTAAGTGATTTCTTGATTCAACAGGTCTGGCAGTAATCAGGCCTGGGTGTGGCTGGTGAAACTGGACTCAAAAAATGTGGTTAATTACAGTTAATTCATGATTTACCAAGGGGGGGTAATTACTTTTTCACATAGGCCCAGATAGGTTTGGATAGCTTTTTTCCCTTAATAAATGACATCATCATTTAAAAACTGCATTTTGTCTTTACTCGGGTTATCTTTGTCTAATACAAAATTTGTTTGATGATCTGACACATTTAAGTGTGACAAATATGCAAAAAAATCAGAAGTCAGGAAGGGGGCAAATACTTATTCACAGCACTGTATCTATATAAAAAGAAAGGTTGTAGATTAAAAATAGGACACAGTGTAAATTGTGAACTACATGAATGTTCCACAGTGGAACCAGCTGAAAACTCTTCCGTATCGCCAGCCTCACTGTATGCTTATATGCATTTCAATATACTCTTAACAAAATGGTCCTGCCTGAGGTATCTGTATCCAGTCATTAATTTCATTTATTCCGGTGTTTCCTTTAATTAGTCTCCCGTGTGTATATATTTTTTGTTTGTGTGTGGGGGGTGAACAGACTTGGATTGCCAGGTTATCCTAGTAATTTTCAAGATGAAAATCCCGTGAAGTTTGCCTTTAAGGTCTGATGACATCTGGGGTGCACTCCTGTGCCTGTCTGTCCCTAATAAAACGACCAATGCATGGCATTGCTTTTATCCACGGAGGCATTCTGCAGATTACCCGAACTGTAAGGCCTTAATATAGCTCAGAATTTAGCCGCAAACAAAACGGTTGGGCTGGAGGCGTAGAGCCAAACTTTTGACCGAGGGCTCGGATTACAGCCTCCGCTCTGCGAGGTGACTGAACTTTCCAAACCCACTCATTATCTCCGCTGACCCTGGGTCACAGCTGGGTGGCCATTTTGGGGAGGAACAGTTTGTATGAACTTTGTATGAAAACTGGACTTTAAGACCAGTTACGAGAGTGTGTTGTCATACAGAGTGTGCGTTCACACATGCCATTTTTTGTGTGTCTTTGTGTCTGCGTGCGTGCAGAATGTATGTATTTATGCATGCATGAGTATGCAAAAACATCCAACAATCTGGTTTATTTTTTACTGATTGGATGAGGCGAGCTCTGCCAATCACTGTAAACAGTGATATTCACCATGCGAAAATGCGTGAGAGGTGAACATAACAACCCAACAACCTCTAGCTAAAAATAGATTAGGCTTCCCCCGCTGGAGATCTTGACAGTGTCTGTATTTTGTGTCACTTCGTCCCTGTGAGGAGTTTTACGTTGTCGCCCTTCTCTTATTTTGTATTTCAAGTAGGGTCATATAATAAAAGCTATTGACTTCAGTTATCAGTGAATCCAATGATTTATCCACCTTGGACAAGTGATGTTCACCGTGGCTGCACCTCGGTGAATATCACTTGTCCATGATGGATAAATCCTTTGATTCACTGATAACTGAAGTCAATAATTTTATATTACATTTACAAATTATCCGTGCCTTTTCGTTGGTGAATAAAGGGTCATGTGATCTTCTTTAAAACACGGTTTGACCAAAGAGAACTATGGAGAGAAAAAATTCCATCCAATCAGTGAGAGCGTAACGTCAGGCATCGGTAGCAGACTTAAACAAAATTCTGTGAAATTTATAACATGGTAATTGACCTGGCATGGTAAGGTGTCCATATTTGAATTGGTGTTTGCATTTATTAAACTTTGAAATCCGATAAAATCGTTTGTGTTCATTTAATAAAACAATTATTGACCATAAGTCGGGTAATGTCAGATTTTATGGACCCACAGGTACCGTTGGCCTCAGTCAATATCGGTTTCTTTGGGTCAATAAAATCTGATATTGCCCTCCTGCATAGTCAATAATTGATAAATAAGAACCGGACTTAGGGGTCATTGTATTCGTTGTACAATGAGTTTCCAGTTGACTTTACATGAAGTGAATGGAAGCTTTGACGTGTTTTGCACCGCAAAGTGGGTGTGATGTGTGCGTACGTGAAGTCGGCAGTTATGCGGTTCTGCATAGAAGAGCAGGGGGATCCTGGAGGTCAGGTTGGGGTACGCTAGCATGCAGGAGAACACTGCACCTACAGGTTGTACCAGGGGTATTAGTTTCACGCGCGTTGGTTGCTTAACGCGCACAGGCACGCATGCGTTTGCTAACACCTTTCTTATGCTGACGCTAGATAGCATAATCTGTTGTTTTGTAACTCGAGTGTGACCCATGATTGACTCTGTGTGCCCGCATTCAACACAGTAGTGTTTGATATCATAGGTCAGTATGCAACGAATAAGGTCTTTCTCATGAGACTACATTACCCAGAGGCACCAGATGCAAGTTGTGGAAGGGGACTATTCCATTAATAGACTGAAGCTAAACCCTTTACTTCTCATAAAAGGGGCATTCGACCGCAGAAAGACAAATGAAACACCGTGATTTAATATTGAACAAATTTGTAATTCAAGGAGGGGGGGTTGGTGCGTAAGCCCACCTCCAGACTCTCCCCCCAAAAAAAAAAAAAAAATCGGGAACGTGCCAACGAGACCCCTTCAGTACCAAAGGCGTAACATCTTTTTATGCATCTCGATGTTACGCACTCAGTTCTTCCTGCCGCACCTTGACAGAACTGCAGTCGCATTTTACATTAAGAGGGCGATTTACCGGAGTAATTACACCGCGGTTAAATCGAGGAGTTTTGTTTAACTGCCAGTGAGTGCTCGTTGGCAAACCCCGTGAACACTCAGCTGGCGGCCGAGGAATGAAAAAGAGAAACCGTTCTTTCTCTTCAACAGAGGCAGGGGAAAAGAGTTCATTTTTTCAGTGTCTACAAGCGATGGTGTCGTAAAATGCTTTTGGGTTCATGTAAGGCTGTGCACTGGTGAATGAGGGCCTAGAGACATGGGGCAAAAGAGCTGGAACCGGGAGGTTATTGGTTTCAGCCCCAACGTTGGTCTCAGACAAAAGATCCTCAAAAAAACCTATATTTCTAGGGCGCCCGGGTGGCTCATCGGTCTAAGCGCACACCATAAAGGCTGTGTCCTTCCTGCGGGGACCCAGGTTCGATTCCAGCTCGGGTCATATGTCTTCCTCATTCTTCTCCCCAACTGTCCTGCAGTGTTTCTCATACATTGACGAGACTATGGCGGCCCGCCATAGTCTAATTTCCCCCGCCATAGTCTCAAAATGCTCAATTGCCGCGTGTTGATCTAACATGCGAACGTTTGAAAAAATGGAAAGGTACTGGAAGACGCGGAATTTGACCCCCCCAGACATCGGTCTGCCACCAAACATGTGCCCCCATAGTCTCCAAAAATTCTGTGGGAAACACTGTCCTGTCTCTCTCCACTGTATAACTATCACAGGGGTCACCAACCCTGTTCCTGAAGAGCTGCCATCCTGTAGGTTTCTGCTCTGTCCCTAATTCAGCACACCTGATTCAACTAATTAGCCACTTAATTGCCCAGCTCGTGATCTTGTTAAGGAGCTAATTACTCGAATCAGGTGTGCTGAATAGGAGGTAGAGCAGAATGGTAGCTCTCCAGGAATGGGGTTGGTGACCCCTGAACTATCAAATAAAGGAAAAAACCCTGCGTTGTCTAACTGAATATAATTAGTTAAATAACTGAATTGAATGGAATGATTGCTTGTCGACTTCTGCGACAAAATAGACAAAATATCTTAAGTGACCCTGGAAAAAATGGCTTTTTAACTTTGAAGTTTCTTAACTGCAAAAGCTGTTATGCCAGTCATTCCTGCTAATTCGAGTGCTAATTATACAATTTGTCTGATTAGAGCGGCACTGTGCTGGGTAAGTCTCGGAAGCGTAAGGTACTAAGTGGGTTCCAACGGGGTCACATAGTTGGTGCCCGAATTGCCAGTTAAAAAAAAAGCTGGGAAATTATTTCTCTGCCGCCACCTTAAATGTCTCAAAGATAATGATAACGCACTAAAAATGGCGACCGCAAAAAAGAACTGTGGTCACATATCAAAGCTTCCCAACAGGGACTGACCAACAGGCGCTCCGTGGGATAGTTGCTAATAACCACGGAATTGCAGCTCTGAAAAATCACCGCAGAACTGAACGAGTCCACATCTGAAAGCAGTCGCTACAAGAACTGTTCGCTGTGAGCTTCACAAAGCCGATATTTTTGGTAGTGTTTTTGATCATATGTGCGTATTATTGTAGCCCCAGGACAAAATCGAGCGACGACTATGGATTCGTGGTCGTTGTCGTCGTCTCTACCGCTGCTGCGTCCCTGGAGATTTTCTTGTGGACGCCACAACTTTCAACCAATTTCCTTTAATATTTGGTGTTTGCGTAGGTTATGGTTGGGCCACGACGACTTCGATTGTGGTTGCCATGGCAACAGAATTGGCTGAATAAAGCACGATTTCATGCTGAAAATTGTCAGGTCCTCAGATTTTCTTTTGGACGTTCAACTGGCAGCAAATTTCAACTGGCAAATTTCAACCGATTCCTGCGATATTAGGTGTTGGCGTGGGGTATGGTTAAGTCACGACACCTATCGATTTTTGTCGCCGTGGCTGCAGAATTGGCCTAATAAAGCACAATTTTGTGCTGAAAACTGTGACATTTTCAACAAAATGTGAGAAGTGAAGAAGCCTGCACTCGGGGGGCTACATCCGTGCGGTTGAAGGCAACTAGACTGTCCAGTTATTCTCGCGTCTGTACATGCGCGACTCTTTTCTTATCCATGAAATATTAACTGCTGTGTTTCTTGTGTTCACATAGGGGAGACCCTAGCTTGGTGAAGCTGAACGTAGCCATAACCTGTGGCTACCTAATCTACGGTGAGTGACTGTGAAGGTAACCAGAGGCCATACGGAGCTTTAATTTGCATTTAGACGGCAGGCTGGAACCCAACCCCGGTCCGTTGCTGCATTATTCATTCACTACAGCAGACAGCAAGCGGCCTCAATTCTGCCATGTTGCTCTCTCACCACTGTCTCTACTTAGAGGTGATTCCAGGCTGTACACCTGGGCAAAAGTTACGCACCACCAAATTCAAAAATGTAATTTTTCTGAAAACTGGCAAGTCCTGAACTCCGTACATTTGCGTGAAGGTTTTGGCATGAATTCCACACGCATTACGTACTTAAAAGGCGGAACTAAGTGGCACCTCTGAAAACGCGGGTTTCATCTCAGTCAGATACTGATTGTGTTTCTTCCAGTTAAAGTTCAACTTCAGGGGACAGTTTTTGCTTTTTGTGAAACGGGTCTCCTTGCCATCTATGAAGGGCACAAGCCCCATACTTCAAACAGCATTACATGTGTTTAAAACCCTTTTTTTAAAATGCTAATAATGTGTGAAGATCAAATTCTTGTCAACCTGATTCTGTATGCCAGGAATGGCATGACTAAGCCATATTTACAAGAATTGGGCAATGTTTTGTTGCCAATATTAATTTTGTCATTTGGTGAAGAGTAAATTGTTTTAAGAATCGTGTAGTGCTTAACTTTTTCACAGGTTTAGGACGCATGGGAGCACAATTCTTAATGGCAGCGTCTTGCGAGGGGGAAGCTAGAGCCAATACCGTTCTTGTGCAAGGTCAGCCGGAGTGCCAGGGCATATCTCGGGCAAATGGCTTTACCGCCTGCAGCCGGAATTTTTTTGCTGACGTGCCCTGACCGCTCCAGCAGTGCTCTATATACTAAAACCAGAGGCAGTCTGTTGCGGTCTACATTCCTTAATTTTTTTTTAAGAGTTGCACAATTCCAGTTCTAGAGGGACGACACGTGCAAATTTGGGGCTGTTCCAATCTTCAACCTGTCTCTATAATTTTCCCATTTGGTATTAGCAGGTGTTTGCTATGTTGGAGCGTTCTTGTACTACTGTCTGCATCTAATATCGAAAGATCGTTAGTTGGCGATAAATTCTGGCTTCCTTCCAGCAACTGAATTTTCATTCACAAAACATTTCGAAAGTACCTGCATGCAACTTCGATTGTACTCTGACTTCATAAAGCAAACTTTGTCCTTCTGTGTTTCGATAAACGCGCGTTAATATCTTAGGACTATGGAGCTTCGGTCCAAGTCTTGCGTAAGTCTTTACCCTCCTAATCATGCGTGTAGAGTGGCGTTGGAGCCCGTTATCCGCGTGCAATGATTCACTGCAAAAACACACTGGGTAGATGTAACCAAAAAGAATGTTGGATAAAGGAAGCAACTTAGGTTTTTGAAATCTAGGTGAAGCACAGAAGTGCACATCGTGTACCGTTTTTTCGTGCTTGATCCTAATAACTTAGTTATGGGAGGAAGCTAGATTCTGGGCGTCCTATCAAGTGGAATTGTTACAACTAACGATTGGCTCGAGCCAGGCTTTTATATTATTATTTTTTTTTATTATTATTTTTTTTTTTTTTTTTTTTTTTTACAAAGGTGTCGTTGCATATAATGGCCTATAGAGGGCATTGTTGTACTACTTACTTAGTCTCCTCACTTTGCCCTCACAGACCTAGTACTCCTTGCCCGCTATTGGGATACCATGGGCGACAGCTTCTTCGTCTGTCACCACTTGGCGGCGCTCTACGCGTATGGATATGTCCTGGTAAGGATGAATGCAGAAAAACCAACTTAGTTGACAAGCGCCGCTTACTGCTGCAGGGGCTGGCATGCTTTTATTGATGTTATTCTGTCCAGTTAAGAGCAAAAATAGTTACAATAATTTCTATTGAACGAGGGTAGTTTACGGTATCTACACCTAAACTTGAATACATGATTACTTCATAAAATTATCAGAATCAGAATCAGAAAATTTATTAAGAATTAATTAAGAGCTCATGTGTACCAAGTACTTTATTGGGTTGAGTTACATGCTCGGTAATATTGCTTGGACCCACTATCAGTAATTTTTCAGACTATTAAATCAAATTATGCTTTTTTAGGTGCTTACATTTACCCATATCGGTCGATGCCATGTATAATGCTCTCCCTCTCTGTTTACTGCAGACACGCGGTGTGCTTCCCTATTTTGCAAACTTTCGTCTCATTTCAGAGCTCTCTACGCCATTCGTCAACCAGAGGTGAGTTTTTTTGTTTTCTCTGTGTGAGATTTATTTATCTCTCTGTGACTGCTTTGTCTGGCTTTCACCCTGGGCTCATTTTAAAGGGCTAAACACCCTCAGTGGACATCCTCTGATTAAATACAGGTTTAATTTTATTTCTGAAAAAGCTAAAAGATGACCATGCCCCCCCCGTCTTGGTCTTCTGCCCATCTGGAAAGATTGTACTTGACTCATCAATGATAGTGAATATTAATTGTGGTGATAGAATTTTATGGCACTAGCCGCAGCTGTTTTTCTTTTATCGCACTGTCATGGCGGCCATCTTGGCTCTGACCTTTTCTTCCTCACTCTCTCTATATCCTTTTCCTCTGTCCCCTCCCTCTTTGTTTTCCCCTCTCTTGCTCTTCTGTTCTTTCATGATTCTTTCCTCCATCCCTCTCACTCGCTCTCCATCTCTCTAACCCTCCTTCCCTATTCCTCTGGCTCCCTCTCTCTACTGAATCATATCCTCTTCTGTCATTCCTTTCTCTCTCCATCCTTGCCACTCTCTCCTCCTCTCTCCCTCCTTCCCTCGCTCTCTCCCTCATTTGCTCTCTGTTCCTCTTTCTCTCGCCCTTGCTCTCCCTCCTTCCTTCCCTCTCATACTCTCTGTCCCTCCTTCTCTCTTTCTCTCCCTCCTTCCCTCTCTCTCTCTTCCTTGCTCTCCCCCATCTCTCTCCCTGAGCGCAGGTGGTTCTTCGAGGCCCTGTCGTACCCGCGCTCGGACCGGCTGGTGGTAGCTAACGGCGTGGCAATGGCGGTTGTGTTCTTCCTGGTGCGGATCGCGGTGATGCCGCCGTACTACAGCCGGGTGGTGTCCACATTCGGGACGCCGGCGTTCGAGCGGCTGGGCCTGGGCCCACAGGTGGCCTGGATCACTTCCTGCATCTGCTTGGACATCCTGAACACCGTGTGGATGTACAAAATCGCTCGGGGCTGCTACAAAGTTCTGCGGGGAGCCGCGACAAAGGCCAAAGGCTCTTCGTCTTCCTCAAACAAGCTAAATCACGCCAACAACCACCAAGACTGAGAAGGGCGGGGACTGGCGTGAGGATGGACCAATCAGGGCGTTTCTTATTTTTAGTTTTTTTTCTTTTTATTAGTTGTGGAAGAGAAATCCCGAACTGTCATCCCCTCCCCACTCTGGTTATAACGAGGCTAAAATACGCGCCGAGCAGCCATTCCAAATACTGTGGGCTCGCAAAAGTGCCTTTTTTCAAAACTCGGAAGCTTTCAAAGGTGAATATTCAGTTCTTTGATTTCATCTGTCAGGAAAAGGGCAGTATCGCCTAACGTCCAGCATTGAATCAAAGCGCCATGAATCTCCCATAATTCAGTTGGGCTGAGCCCAGGGGAAGCGGAAAATCGATAATCGACTCGTCTGGCCTTGCAAGCCGGTGCTTGTCTGAAGTAATTCCTTGGTCAGCTGATACCTTTCACCCTATGAGCAGCCTCGGTGGCCTCGTACACCTGAATGCCCCCTTTTTCCCCAACCGACCAATCGAATCAGCTCTCCAGGATCTGTAGGAAAGACTGACTATGTGACTGCTAATAACAAAATCACCTCACCTACAATCTCCTACAAACCCAGAACACATAGAACCTTCTAGGCTGTCTACTACCTCTGTCCATTCAGTAACGCAAACTCACAGCCACCAGCCATTTTGTGAAGACCTCAAGAGTGCCTGCATAGATGTTTGTTCTTGTGGCCTTAAAAGAACCTGCTTGGTCACAGTCAACCAGGAGCAGAAAAGCTCAATGCAAGGCCAGTCCTCATTTTGTCCAAGACACTTTCAATGTCCTCCATTTTATTTCTGTGTTGTTTTAAAAAAACAAAAAGTGTAGTTTCTGGTTCCAGTAATCACTGCCAGGAGCCTGTAACAAAGACATTTGTTGGAACAAAGCCTTTTTTTTCTGAGCTCGATGTCAAAATGTCCACGGACGACCTGCTCGATTTGTCCAGTTTAAAATTTCAGTCTGTGTGACTTGAGTCTTCGGCCTCCTTGTCAGTCCCGTCGAAGTTAGAATTGTGGGTCGTGAGTCATAGGTCATGGGTCACTGTCTTTGGCGTGTGTTCTCGCTGGTCTGTCCGTGGGGATCGGTCACTGTGTCCCCTTAGCTTCTGACAAGATATGCTGTTAGCCATTGATTTTTACTGTCATTTTTAATTGCAGTCTTTGCCAGTATCGCTGTGGGGTAATTTCCGTTGGGTCATGGGTGTTGTTGGGACATCTGGGAGTTTATCTCAGGCCTGTTCCTGGTGGGGCCATTGGATATGGGATGTAGCTATTTTAATTATAACAAACTGTATTTGGGGAGCACCACCCGACCAGTATACAACACATAGCCAAAAGTATTTGGACACTCCTTGCTTTGGGGCAGTTTTCTGTGGTTTGGGCTGGGCCTTCTAATTCCACTGAAGGAAAATCATGATGTTATAATCATAATCCTGATTATTTTTCCACCCAACAGTTTGATGAAGCTTTCCTATTTCAAAATGACCAATGGTGCAGTGGTTGGTATATGCTGGTATAAGGCGTAGATCCACCGCTTATTCTGTCAAGTTATCATGACCATCTTTCAGCCAGAAAGCCATTGAAATACATAGGAGAGTATACAATCTCTGTCGAGATCTACCTCTCTACCTAATGGAGTATAACCACCTCTCCAGGGACCGATAGACCACCGAGAATGGCAGTGTTCCCATACAGTCAAGGTCCACATACGGTTTCTGAAATCTGGTGTTGGAGAACTTGACTGGCTGCTCAGGGCGCTGTCCTCAACTCCATCATTGTTACAATCAGCTGGGAAGCCTAATTAAAACTAGGCCTCTTAACCAGGCCTGAGAGCCCAACATCGCTGTCCAGGATCAATGAATGGAGGCAACTCCTGCTGCAGACTTCAGTAAGTCCCTTGTGGACAGCGTTTGAATGCTGGTGGAAAGTGGAAAGCCTTCCTGGTGGAGTGGATTTCCATATACTTTTGTCCATATATAGTGTCCTATTCCAGGCTGTAGAATTGCTGCCGCCCTGCATTTCAGGCAAAAAATCATAGAGCAAACTCTGACTGTCCACTCATCAAAATCCCATGCTGTGTTGGGCTCAGTGTCGGGTCCAATGTAAGATTCAGTTAGTCTGTAAGGAATAGGATGCTGAACTCGCAAAAAATCAAACCAGATTGCCATGCTGCCGTGACACCACAAAGTATTCATCTTCCTTTTCTGCCTTTGCCGGAAAACCGAAAAAAGCGAAACTGTGCGATTTCACAGCGAACCTTGTGGTTCAGTTCGGTTTCCAGTGTACCGCTCGTGCCGTAGAACGGAGGATTTTATTTTATTAAAGTTACAGTAGGATGCGCAGCTTGCAGCCTAAAGGTTATTTCAAAGCACTGATTGCTTCAAATCACGTTTAAACCTGTTATTCCACACGAGTTGGTGTAAAACTTATTTTAAAAATGGCAATTTTATTTAAAAACTGGACACTCAGCAATTTCATGTCAATTAGTTATCACCAAGACCTTGATTTTTTTTTTTTTTTTTTTGGAGAGGGACATGATTGGTTGCATCAGCCAAATCACGTGACTATCAACGCCCAGACTAAGTTTTCCCCTAAAGGCAGGAGAGAGAAAAAAAAAAAAAAAACTTGCGCTGGGACTGTTTTCCGTTAGCTGCGTTTCCCAGAGACCGTTCGTTTTTCAAGCTGTGAGAAATATTTAAAAGAGATTTCTGGAAATTGCCTAATGGAGGAAATATTGATTAAACATTAACCACTACTCCTCTCTATTAATGCTGAACAGGGCAGTGCTATGTATTTATTAAACACCACGCCCACTCTGTGTGCAGGGAGACATTTTCTCTCGAGGGTTCCGAGCCAGACAGGCCATTATGGTTCCAACATGGACATTATATTTGCTATTTGTGTATGTATAATTTGTTAAGCTCCAGGTGCATGCAGATTTTAAGCAAAAATGTTTCTCCTGAAAAAATATAAACCACGGCGCCTTTTAAATCACGCGTGGGTACTTACTTACATTGTGCTGTCTCACACGGACACTCCCGTCCATGACCAAATCGGCGCACTTGCAGTTTAGTCTTCGTTATGTACCTTTTTGCACAGAGTTTTAATATGGTTTGTATACTCAATTACACGCAATAGTGCGGATGCGCACACGGCCCATGTGTTTTGTAGTGCCTGATGTATAGGCCCACTAGCAGTGCGGGTGAAGCGTTCTCGAGCCTACATTGGGTTATACCGCCACCTGGTGGTCTAAAGCAATAATGCACAAGGGTCAGGAACAACTGCTGCTCTTGGCTTACGAGTTGGGGGATTGTAATTTAAAAAGTCATTCGTTTGAGTGCTCTTGGTTGGAAGTGAACAAGAAACATAGGTGCCCAATGGAAGCGATATTTTTGTGGGTTGCGAGTTTAAAGGCTTTGCTTGTTTGTGTCATGGAAAATCCGAGTTTCCCATCAGTTATTATGCCTTCGTTGGGACGTTCATATGCGCGCAATTCCTGAAAACATTTCCGACTACATTTGAAGGCACCATTAATTGGCTTAAATCAGAGAGCGACAGAAATCAGTTTTTCCAACCATTTTCTTTTGGCTTTGTAGTGTTTTGTTCTTCCAACTCATGTTGCCATAGCAACTTTTCAGCATATAACTTCATACAAAGCCTCTCTTGAGTTATTCATTTAATCATGATGTACACTGCTAGTGTGTTCCTGACACAAAGTATTACGGAATGAAATTCAAGCTTTGCACGGGGTAATGTTATTTAAAACATTACCAGTGCGCTTAATATTTGTCAGAGAATTTTAGCCATTAAAGATACAGTAAAGCTATGCCGTATCTCCTTTAAGGTAGAATTTATACCAAGTACGTTATTCTACCTGTGTGAACATGAAATTAATCGGTACTGTCTGAACAAGGGAGTCAGGGATGATCTGAATAATTGATGTTGCACTTCATGGAATTGATGTTTTCTGGAGTTTTCCATTTTAATACCTGTCAAAATAAAGTTCTATAAAGTGCAAAAGGGCTGTGAAAATTGTCGCCTTAAATTATGATGATGGGGGGTATTAATAACTTAAGCACAAAACTACATGTGAATATTTAATGTTTAGTTGTTTGATTTGTTCTTTTAAGCAATGCAATTGATCTCGTATCATTACCACCGCTGTCATTGTTTTAATGTGAAGTGGCCAGTTCAGCTCCGCTGGCCTTCGTCTCAACACCATGTGACTTGGACTGTTGTGCAGAACAACTTTAACTAATGTTGTAGTGGTAGCACTCAAATGCTAAGACCTACTTGAAAGTATTGTGCTTCAATAAATTTGAAGATAAAACAATTTGTTTCGAAATTGGGTTTTTTTGTCTTTATTTTACAGTGCTTTCAGAGTTTACATTAATTTCAATAGTGTACTGCAGTCACAGTTTTACACTCTTAATGGTGTGGCACACTGCTATTTTCTGTCATTGTAATATGTTCACTCTGCTTTGAACTGCAGTCTTAATAGTAGTAAACATTACTCAATATGGTATTTCACAGAATTTCAGTCGGGTCAAGAATTATTGGCACCCTAGATAAAAATTATTCAAACAGGATGCATATAATGAATGACATAAGAGCCTAGTTGGTAATCCATGTGCCAAGTCCTAACTTATGGAAAACTATATCCATTTTATTTCAAGACATTTAAGTTTCAATGTTTGAACCCTTCCCAACATCCCACTTAATGGGTCTTACAACTAAAACTTTTTTTTCATTGTTACTATGGCTACGGACAGGTTGAGCAAGCGATCAATATTTTGCTTACCTATCCGCAACCTCAAATATATACACTTACGACTACTTTAAACTTAACCCAGAAGTGCTTATCTCACTGATTAGTGTCTGAAAATTTGAGATGAATTTGGGAAGGAAATGGTTAATGGGGTCGTGTCTTTTAGTGAAAACTGTAGGTGTAAAATTTTTATCACCCCTGACACCAATGGTGGCACTTCTGTTTTTCCTCTTATTTGTAATGAGGTTAATGATCACAGTTGTCAGGACTTTTCACCATTTCATCTTGCTGGTATTTTTAAGATTATGACCGTGCCTAGATGAGCACTGCTGCCTCCTGTTCAGGCTACAGGATTTGAAGGGGATTTAATGCCTGAGATTGACTGATATTTTAGGGATTTTAATGATGTTTTAGCTTAACCATATATGTGTATTTTTTGATGAATCATTGTAGTTATCATCCTGCCAGAAAATCATGAGTCTTTGGCTCTGAGCAGCTATGACCAGATTTTCCGCTGGAATTTCTTGGATCTTGGCGGAATTCAGTTGTTTGCTGTTCTTCACTGGTGCTCCTGGAACGCTGGCAGTAAAATCTTCCCTAAACATCAATGATCCGTGTTCAGATATGACTAAAGCCATGATCGTCTCCCTTTGTATTCTATCCTCTTTCCTCGCCAAACATTTCAATGGTGTGAAAAGCCAAAAATGTCATCCATGACCTGATCTGACTGTGAAGCGCTCACTTCTCACCCCAGTTTCGGTGACATTCGGCAAACTCCAGATTCTTTTTTTTTTTTTTTTTTTCCTAGTGCTCAATGAGGACTTTCAATGTGAAGCCCCTCCAGGAAGATTGTAGATATGGAGATGACCTGTTACAATCATTTTTTGAGAGACTTGGTGACCCCAAGATGCAGCCAATTATTACATTTCTTGACCCATAACTCTGGCTTAATTGCCACCCATACCATCTTCCTCACTGCTAAAGGGGACAATATGTACTTGTATCCTTGACAATGTGCACTTGTATCCTTAATCGTCCTTTTTCTAGCCAGATTTTTACTGATGCCACTTGTATGATTTTTATTGCCCTTTTAATTGCTATGTGGCATTTTTAACCCTTTGTATAATCTTTAGAACCTATTCGCTCACTTATTAAGGGCAACAGCCATCTGTCTCTTTTGAATTTGCCATTATTATGCTTTTTGCATTGTGTTGGATGAGATGGGGGGGCTCCATTATTTATGTACACACTGAGATGAAACTGAAATGATGGCATGACACAACATTTGGGTTCCTTTCTGAGGGAAACTGAGGTAAACAACTGTCAAATGAATAATTTGTTTCCTTATCGGTGTTGGTATTTTTGACTTCTATGGGTTTTACAAATATAGATTACTTCATGAGAAGCATTGAAACTTGAGAACAAAGGAGCTGAGGTAAAAGTATATAGTTTTCCCATATGTCTGAACACAAAATATTGATTCTTACTGATGTTGTATTTTTTTAATATGCAACTTTTTTTCTTTTTTTCCAAGAGTGTCAATTATTCATGACCTGACTGTTTGTCAGCTTGGGCATTGCAAACCCATGTCCTCGAGGGCCTGAGTGTATTTTCGTTTCTGATGTAAAACTTATTGATTGTGTAGATTTCAAGCACTATTGTTTCAGCGGCTTGAATTGGCTGTTTCTTTGAAACTGCAAAAACCAACTTTGGATCCAGACTGTTCATGTTCATTGTGCAACCTGTGGGTGTGTGACTTTTGTAACAGACTTTGTATACGGTGTCTCAAAAGGCTTGGGCTCAGTTTCTCCTGTTTAACTCTACTGACAAAGGAAAATCAAAACGTTTTTCGTGGGGTAAAACCTAGGCCTATTCAGCAAGTACATCTCTTCAGTTCACGACCGGTAAATAGACGAGCAGGGCCTGTTAGTTTCAGATTGATTCCAGCTCTCCTCTGTTGCTCAACGAGCACGAAGGCGAAGGACTGCTTCTGGAGTGTTCCGTTACCAAACATGGTAAAGTAAGTAAGTACAGGTCGTCGACAATCCCCTCCATTTCACACAGTGAGACGCATCAGAAGCTAGCCTGGTGACTGCTGTGGGCCTGTTAAAAGTTTATTAAGCTTTGCAGTATCGTGCCTGATGCGGATTTCCTTTTCACCTGACGCTCTTTTAAATTTAGGAATGTACGATATGAACCTGATATGGGTGGGGTGGCGCGTTTGGGTATCCTGGTTTATGCTAAGGTGTGGACTCAACCCTTAAGATGGCGCTAATTTGGGGCAAGGGAAGGGTGCAAGCTTTGAGGAAAAGCACACGGAAGGATGAGTTTAGGCCGTGGAGAAAAGCCAGAGAGCGTACTGATTGTTGGTTTCAGGAGGTTTTGCTCATCCTTCACTCCGCTATTTTATCATTTACAACATTCGTTTATAGAAATAGCATCGGGCTCACATTCGCGTCATACAGATTTGTGTTGGGTGCTGTGCGCTCGCTCCACATCCTGATATGCTGCCAGGCGTAATCTCCCGAGTGTTTCCCCCCGTCTCACGGGTTTAAGAGGGCAGTTTCCATAAATAGGCAGGCAGCTGGATCGAGGCTGAGGTATACTGGCAACGAGGGGCCGAGGCTGGGGAAACGCCCCCAACCTCTAATGCCAGATGCCGATGTAGCTCTCCTTAGAATGTGTGTTGTCACAGTTATGAACAATTTGGCAGAAAGTAGGCCCAGACTGTGCATTACTCATTCTGGATTGATTAATCATCACTTTATGGTCACTTGAGCATGTACTGAGCCATCAAAAGAGATATAAATTAACATTAACCAAGGTTTTAAAAACATCTGGCTGTAAATATAGGGATAAGTTTGATGCGCGTCTCTAGTTTTCTACAAAACCCAAAACCAGTGAAGTTGGCACTTTGTGTAAATCCTAAATAAAAACAGAATACAATGATTTGCAAATCCTTTTCAACCTATATTCAATTGAATACACTGCAAAGACAAGTTACTTAATGTTCGAACAGGTAAACTTTGTAATTTTTTGCAAATATTAGCTCATTTGGAATTTGATGCCTGCAACATGTTTCAAAAAAAGCTGGCACAAGTGGCAAAAAAAAGACTGAGAGAGTTGAGGAATGCTCATCAAACACTTATTTGGAACATCCCACAGGTGAACGGGCTAATTGGGAACAGGTGGGTGCCATGATTGGGTATAAAAGCAGCTTCCTGAAATGCTCAGTCATTCACAAACAAGGATGGGGCGAGGGTCACCACTTAGTGAACAAATCGTGAGCTGATTGTCGAACAGTTTAAAAACAACATTCCTCAACAAGCTATTGCAAGAAATTTAGGGATTTCATCATCTCACGGTCCGTAATATCGCTTGTAAAGGTTCAGAGAATCTGGAGAAATCACTGCACGTAGCGACAAGGCGAAAACCAACATTGAATGCCCGTGACCTTCGATCCCTCAGGCGGTACTGCATCAAAAACCGACATCAGTGTGTAAAGGACATCACCACATGGGCTCAGGAACACTTCAGAAAACCACTGTCAGTAACTACAGTTCGTCGCTACATCTGCAAGTGCAAGTTAAAACTCTACAATGCAAAGCGAAAAGCCATTTATCAACAGCACCCAGAAACGCCCGCCCGGCTTGCTGGGCCCAAGCTCATCTAAGATGGACTGATGCAAAGTGTAAAAGTGTTCTGTGGTCTGACGAGTCCACATTTCAAATTGTTTTTGGAAACTCTGGACGTCGTGTCCTCCGGACCAAAGAGGAAAAGAACCATCCGGACTGTTATAGGCGCAAAGTTCAAAAGCCAGCATCTGTGATGGTATGGGGGTGTATTAGTGCCCAAGGCATGGGCAACTTACACATATGTGAAGGCACCATTAATGCTGAAAGGTACATACAGGTTTTGGAGCAACATATGTTGCCATCCAAGCAACGTCTTTTTCATGGACGCCCCTGCTTATTTCAGCAAGACAATGCCAAGCCACATTCTGCACGTGTTACAACAGCATGGCTCCGTAGTAAAAGAGTGCGGGTACTAGACTGGCCTGCCTGTAGTCCAGACCTGTCTCCCATTGAAAATGTGTGGCGCATTATGAAGTGTAAAATACGACAACGGAGACCCCGGACTGTTGAACAACTTAAGCTGTACATCAAGCAAGAATGGGAAAAGAGTTCCACCTGAAAAGCTTCAAAATTGGTCTCCTCAGTTCCCAAACGTTTACTGAGTGTCGTTAAAAGGAAAGGTGATGTAACACAGTGGTAAAAAGGCCCTGTGCCAACTTTTTTTTTTGCAATGTGTTGCTGCCTTTAAATTCTAAGTTAATGATTATTTGCAAAAAAAAATAAAAGTTTCTCAGTTTGAACATTAAACATCTTGTCTTTGCAGTGTATTCAATTGAATATAAGTTGAAAAGGATTTGCAAATCATTGTATTCTGTTTTTATCTACGATTTACATAACGTGCCAACTTCACTGGTTTTGGGTTTTGTACATTTTTTGTTTGATTATTGGATAAATTCTATTCGAATAGTTTATCTCCATGTGATACTTGCGTCAAAACACTTGTTATTTTCTCATCTATAGTGCTAAAATTATATAGACCAGTGCTTCCCCATTATTTCGATGCACTCGATGATGCTTGTGGAGGCCTTCTATGATGTCAAACTCGGGCAGGGATCTGACATACCACGCGGCTAAACGCCCATATAGAGCGTATATTGGTTTGGAATAAAATTGGCTACAACATCTCAAACTGTGGGCCGCCCCACGCTAGATTTTGGCGAAAGTGCAAAATTTGTTTTGACGTAGATGCGGTGAATAAAACGTGCGCAGACGTAATCTACGCTCTCAGAAATAGGGGTACAGCAGGAGTCCATTTCTGTTCCCCAAGGTACATTCAGCACTTATGTACCCCCTAGGGCTAATTATAGGACCTCAAGGTACCTGTATGAACCTTTTTAGCATCTAAAAAGTACTCTTACGTTCCAAAACAAATAAGAAAAACCCTCAAAGGTACTGCTGTTGTACCCCTAGAAGTGGGTTCTTATTTGTTTTGGAAGGTAAAAGTACCTTTTAGACCCTTAAAAGGTTCACACAAGTACCTTGAGGTCCTATAATTAGTCCTAGGGGGTACATAAGTGCTGAATGTACCTTGGGGAACAGAAATGGACTCCTGCTGTACCCCTATTTCTGAGAGTGTAATTATCGAAGAAGTGCATTCTGTGCATACGTTTGCTGGGGCATCATCATGTATTTGCGTTTACCGGTTATGCTTGAGGTGTGCTCCGTCTTTGAAGTGATTGATTTCCGCAAAGTACGAACATCTGAGATTGTTTATTCGAGCCGACACGGCTCTTGCGATGCGTTCAGCCTTGGTCTTCCGTTTCAATTCACCTATACGACTTCTGTGCGCGCTCTCATGCCCATATAAAGCACCGGCATTCCTTCTGTCACTCTCCTTGACATGTTTACAGGACCTCTGTTGGCCTGGTTCTTTCTTTCACTGGCTTCTAGCTACCTTACAGCTACTGCTCAACAGTGATTGAGTAATTTCCTAATACTAGCCGTGACTTCATCGCGCTCTTCTGCCTGCCTTTATTCAGTTATTTTGTATGTGTGTGTGTGTGTGTGTGTGTGTGGGGCCAGTAAGTTCATACTTAAGCAACCCAGCATTGCCTTCTTGGGAAAATTTCAAGTTTATTCCGCTACTGACATTGCATTTTATCGGCATATCTTATTTTCGAAATATTAAATGTATTGCCCATGTTTTTTGAAACTAAATTTAATGGGCCTTGAATCAAATTTTTTATTATATCAATATCCGGCGCACCTGCTTACGGTAGAACCGCTTCCGCATGCTCAGCTCCAGACAAGTATTCTAGTTCTTTGTACGGCTAACATAAATTAGCCTACTGTGATGACATATTAAAAACTTCATCCCTGGTGCGAATCACTGGCTTAGGCTATAAGTTTTTAGTCTTGACTTTGGGTGGCGGGGAGACATTGCAGGTTCCATGATTGTTTAATTTAGCCGGCCAAAAGCGGTAAAGGGCATCACCCGAAGTTTTATGCTTTCGGAGTCTGGCGGCCTTGCAGAATCGCAGAGCTTGGAAAAACGAAAGGGGAGCCCCTACCTGCTTGCAGCATCCAACCTGCCGCTGTTTCACCAGTGCCAAATGGCCCAGCGGTCAGACAGCAGTCTCGACGTGTTTATTATGTGTTGGTCACGAATTGTCACTTCTCAAGAAATTTCTCCTCACAGCTTCTAACGGCCTTCCAGTTCCTCATGAAGATGTGGATTTCTTCCCCCTCCGAAAATGGCTGCCATTCCAGTTAAGCACCATCGTTTGGATTACAGGCGTGTGGATAAAATGGGGCAAAATGGCTCGCTGTTCCCGCCATTCCTGATGACATCACGCCTCTGAGCCAGGGCACTTGCTGTGATGATGTGATCAAATTTATGAGGGAGGGAACAGGGAGGTAGACGAAAAGCGTGGGCACCACTATCGAGTTGCTAATTTTTGTTGAATAATTTAATCCCAAAACTAATACCCCCGGTTTAAATGATCAGAGGTATGCTTAAATTCCCTCAAATCCATTCATAAAAAATCCCTCAACTCTGAGCTGTTGCTCATATTATTTAATTTTATCAGAATTCTAATTCGTTAATTTTTTTTTTTCTAAAAAGTGGATGGTTTTGCCAGTTTATAATTTTTAACACTACATCCTGAATTCTTAACCTGCAATATCATTTGAATACATCTCCCAATGTGTGTTAAACAAGTAATGGTTGATAATGACTCAATTTATGTTGGAAAGTTTGCCAAAACATCCATGAATTTAAGAGTAAAACTTTGTGAAATTTCAACTAGCCTATGCATTAATAACTCTGCTTTTCAATTACTAGGACGGGTATAAGTTATTAAAAAGTTGTCTGCATGGAAACGTATTGCATAAACAAGCCTTTCCTCCAACAAAATATGCAGGCAAAGGTTGTGTGTTCCAACAGCTTACTATGACCTTAAGTTACATTATGCACTTGTGAGAAATTAAATGAGAAGGTAATGAGAAAAATATCAATGTCAAACAAAATATATGATTCCAATAAACATTTTTGGGAAAAAACACCGATGCTAAACTTTGCAATAAGCAAATTACTGTCATATTACAATCACCTGAAAATTGAAGTGTCAGAAATAAGCGGGGTCATAGAAATTAGGTCAAATTAGTGAAGGGCAAAAGAATACAAAGATTGGGCTGGCATGCAGCCGAAAGACAGAATCTGGATTTTATCTCCACTGTTGTAAATTTTAATGTTTTGAGAGGATACTATCCATGAAGGCTGTGAGCCTTTGTTGCGTCTGTTTCTCAAACTAGAGGCACATCGCCCGCATTCAAAAAAAAAAAAATTTAGAAATAAGAGTGATCTGGGATCAGATCTGCCTTGTAGATCAAAATGAAAAGGTAAGGTGGAGCATGCATAGTAAAAATCCGTGTGTTCATTCAACTGCAATAGAGTTCATTTGAATACAAGATGGATGGGTTGGTCTTATATAAACTCTACTGAAGTTGAATTTAACACTGGGATTTTTGCTGTGTGGAAGGCTGATTCTGGATCAACTCTTGTTCACTGAGAATTTTTGGTTGATACGGTTCCTGGTGAACTCTTGTGCAGTTGTGCACCTGGGCCTTCTTTCATTCTTTTGGTCCCGGTTCGACCCACATCTTCGACCCATATCTTCTGATTCTTGGTTATCAAATGGATGGAATAGCTTTCCTCTCTCAAAGATTTTCAGAAAATGATCTTCTGAAAGTTGTTTATTTAACATTTAAAATGAAAATCGAATGTATTTGTTGGCATAGAAACTGAAAGACAGTTGATTCATAGCTTTTGCTGAAATGATGGTAATGAAGTCTTTATTATCAAATTAACACATTTGCATTAAGGATGAGGAAACCCATTGTGTCGTGAGCTGGCTACTGCTTATGGTAGCGTTTTGCAATCATATGAAAGAACTGAAAAATCATTTAATAAAATAATAGTGGCATTTGAAATGACGTATATGACTTGGCTTTCATATACATATATTTAATTAGTGAAAATGAAATAAGTCGAGGTGATAAATAAAAATCTGACACACATGAAAAGCATCCATTTATTAATGTGAAGGTGGTGGAAAAACTGACACGATTTGGAGCTAATACCATGTAGCTGACATCACTGAGAGGAACAGGCAACATCGTGATTGGACGGTAGCCCTGGCCAATCATTCTCGTTTTTGCGCACGCACAGATGGGAAGAGTTTAAAAAAGATTGAGGTAGAGAAAAGTTTCGCGAAGTGGTCCGGACTTGCAGTAAGTAGAGCGCACAGGCGACAGAAACGAAACGTTCATGCACTATCGTTAGCTCTGTCCTTTCTGCAGCTGTCCGTAGAAGGAATTTACGTCAACTATCTCTCCACGCTACGTTATTGTCCGTTTAAAAACAAAACATCGAAAGAAACTATCGTCAGCTGCCACAGGACGCAATGACAACCCATTTCAGTAGAGGACCGTCTTTTGGACTGTCAGCAGAAATCAAAAGCAAGGTAGGTAGAAGAAAGGTGGATATCCGCTATAAACACTCTTGAGGCAGTGCCAAGCGGCAGCTGGAGGATGCTCCTTCATCCTACAGCTCTTGCGTAAACCACGTTTCCCTCCTCGGCGTTTTCACGCTAATTTCTTTATTCTGGTTCCCTTTATGGAACGAGTGAGTCGGAAAAATCTAGGTAGGAAGAGGCCTTGGCCAGTGTCCTTATGCGTGCACAGTTTAAGATGGCTTATGGGAAATTCACCGAAGTTCGTGGAAAAAGTGACCCTCTGACACTCGGTTCTGTTAAACAGCAGAGTTGAGTTCTGAATTGCCAATTGGACCATGCAATAGCTTGTAGCAGGTCAAAACCACCTACTCGTATGCGACTAATGATGCGTTGGAGCGAGGACTTTAAAAAAATCATGTTATGGTGTTGTAAAAGAGACATGTACTTGTCATTTGTCGAAGTGTGCTGCAAAAGACTGTGGCAAATGGAGACCACCGCAAACACCTACATGGCGAAAGTTAGAGTCATGTTTTACCTTGGCCTGCCTGCTCGGAGGTACCATTTTGCACATTGTAATGTGGCTTTGCTTTCTTTATTTTCTGTGCAGACGAGGGCCTTTATGGATTGACTTGACTGAAAATGTTGCCCCGTAAATGTGCGATGCCACCTGAATTTGCGTCGTCACAATTGCTCAGCACTCCGTTTTCTTTTCTTTGAATGTTTGTATGCTTTGCTATAGCCAACTATAAATATCAGTGCGAGTATACAAAAATATTTAATGATTTATAAATATTAACATAATTGCAGGCCCTTTATCTTTAAATCACAGTCCATGACTGCTTTGAGCTACTGGTTTTTTTTCTTTAGGCTACCTGCACTTAGGTGTGAGGACAGACTGGCAAGTTGATTGCCTGTAAGGAAGGAAAACCAGGGCTGGTTCTGGATTCAAGGGCAATTCAGTATCCCCTCTGCAACGTGTCTTAATGCAACGTTATCCTGTGGTACAATGGGGAATGATGTTTGTCAGTCTCCATGGTCTACTCTAAGGGCAGGAGCTGCCCCTCCTGGAGTCCAAATTGATCAATTGAAATTCTCCCAGGAATTAGAATGGCTCATGGCAAACTAACACATACCAAAATTGAGGGCATTGTAAATCATTGACCTAACATGCACATACAAAAGACAACCAAGGACTGCTCCTGTTTCAGATGTTAGCATATATGTAATTGGCTAAACAATATTTAACAGTTTGGCTTACTGTTATTATAGCATCCATTAAAAGGTTCAGGCCCAGTTCTAGTATTGTACCCGTCTTCAGCAATGGGACTATCCAGTTGAAGATCCGAGGGCTAAAATCGCTTCAGTCCCATTTTCACCCACCGTGAGGTCAAGTCGGTTTCCTCAAACTGGACATTTTATGACTTAAGTACTTGTAGCACTGGGGTCTTCAATTAGCAGATTATAAGGATCTATTATATATTCAGACCCTTTTTCTCAAAATAGGCATTTTGTGACTTAAGTGCTTTTAGCGCCAGGGTCTTCAATTTATTTTTGAGATGAAAGTTCAACAGTTTCTGAAAACCTACTTTGAAGCGTACTTAAAAGCAGGTGGCATGTTCACTAATTTTGAAGTGTACTTAAAAGCAGGCAGGATGTTCACTGACTTTGAAATGTACTACTGATCGAGCTGCACATTCACTGAGGGATGCTCTGCAGCCTGTTCCTCTGTCGAAATTTTAATGGGCAAAATTAATCAGGAACTTGGCAACATTGGGATGGGCTTAAACACGATTATCTGTCACAAATCAGTGGAAACTTGATGCAGGGAGATCACTTGCTCATTTTTGGTCAGACTGAGGCTAAGCTATGGGTAAACAGTCTAGTAAATCTGGCTTAACTCTAAGATGAGTGTGCTTTATACCACTGATAGTCTCAAGCAATTTAAAATGGCTGCATATGGTGTGGTCCTCCTCACTCAGGCCTTCTATGAAGCTGTGGAAGGGATATAGGTTCAGCTTTTCTGTTGCCATCACACTTAAAACTGCATGTGCTGATGATGAACCGAGGGAAAACTGATGAACACTATTGATAAACGGTCGTTTGCTTCGGTCTGATTATAACATTTTTGAAGGCAGCGCATCCACTTGAGTGCTGTTTACATGCTCAAGCCGTACGATGTGGGCTAGTTTTTTTTTTTTTTTTTTTAATCCTGCTGCTCAATTTGTGTTGCATGTCTCCATCTCTCTTTCTCATTCTTCCTGTCTGTTTATTTTCCTGTCCAGTTTAAACGAGAAGGGTTTAGAAATGATTTTTTTTTTTTTTTTTTTTAATTAAAAAAAAAAGTTTGCTTTGTTTATTGACATTGTTTTCGGGCAGTAAATCCACCTGATGCTTCATGCGCCCTTGCTTCTGGGTACATGGGGTTTTTTGTGTGTTATAGTTTTACATTTTTCGCCAAAAAGACTGGTCCTTCGCTTTTTCCTAAAGTTGTGCTCCCTCCAGTATCAGCGTGCTGGAATGTGTCTGTCACTGACACACGCTGTTTGGCAGGCCTGCTGTCTGAAACGCACACAAATGCTATCTTCATCCCAGGGTGGAAAGAATGATTTGGCGGTCTGTGTGGAGATTTCCTTTCTTTATTTACGCCATCATCGTTATCGTGGTGTATATTGGCTTATTTTTACACCCTGGTTGCGTTTTTAAATCTGGAAGAACTTTTTTTTTCCCCCGTTAACCCTTTCACGTGCGTGTGACTAGAATGTGCTCGACGAAACCGTTTCAGTGATGACATAACAGCTGCTGCTGGCGACTGTGAAAGTGTGTGAGTTCCCGATTGCTGACGCAGCATTTTGAAAGGAGGGAAAACCCGGTCCTCCATGCGTTGATGTTCTTGGGTAGGCCGTAAAAAGTGGCTTGCCACATCGCAACCGCGCTACATGACAGCTTTTTTGACGGGAGGTTTGGGGATTCGTGAGAGTCGCTACGCGTATTAAGAAGCACTCCGATGCGCGGTGGGGCCCTCCTGCCTCCCCGGCTTGTTCGGTCGTGTTCGCATGACAGCACTGCGGCACAATGAGCCGTTATTTTCGCCTGGAATGTCTGAATCATATGAGCTGACAGCCTTTGTGCCGTTTCTTTCCCCCGCCTGTCAGTCCGGACAGCATTCGCCGAGACAGAAAGAGAGAGGGAGAGCATTGTACAACCACTGTTTCTTGTCTCGTCACGGAACGGCGCTATCAGTTTCATTAATCTCGAGGTGGTGTTTGGAACTTGAGTATAGAGTTTTTTTTTCATTATTTTTTTTTTTAAACAAACCAATAGAAATATGGACTGTTGAAGAGAGATGCAAGTAACACACACACACACACACACACACACACACACACACACACACACACACACACACACATTTCTGTTCCATAGGTACATTCATACATACATACATACATACCTCTCAAAATAGGGGTACAGCAGGAGTCCATTTCTGACCTCATTCAAGGGCTAATTATAGGACCTCAAGGTACCTGTGTGAACCTTTTTAGGGTCTAAAAGGTACTTTTATGTTCCAAAACTAAAAGGTACCCACTTCTGAGGGTACAACAGCAGTACCTTCGAGGGTACTGCTCCAGTGACAAGCCTTTTACCCCTAAAGGCACAAATAGGTACTTTTTTTTTTCTGAGAGTGTACATACATACATTATATATATATATATATATATATATATATATATATAAATAATATGACAGATATGAAAGATATGCTTGTCTCTCAGATATGGTAGAAATAACAAGTCTGTCTGCTTCAAGTACAGCCAGTTAAGTTTCCTCCAACCCCACCCCTCAAATCTTGTGCGAGGCTGCAGTGTTCTTCCATGCCTTCAAAAGGACTGATTTGGAATAAAAACTCCAAAAGGCTTTAATTGAAGTGTTATCTCACAGTAGATGTGGGACCCTAACTGGAATCTTACCTGACACTCTGGGAACATTTTGAGTCAGGAGAACCTTCTCTTTCTTATTAGCACCTCATTAGATGCCTGACTATGACTACCAGCACCAGTGGTTTTGCTCTTAACATTTAGGTATTTAGTGGACACTTTTATCCAAAGTGACTTCAGTGAAGTAGGGACCAGTCCCCTCACCCCAGAGCAAAGTGGGTTTAAGGGCCCAACTGATGGGCTGTACAGCTGCGCAGCTGTCATTATATCTACGCTGGGGAGTTGAACCAACAACCTTTTACGTCATAGTAAAGTGCCTTTGCCACTAGGCTATGGGATGCTTCTAAAGTGAAGCGCTATGATGTGATGGTGTTTAAAAAAAGGCACCGTCTCCTGATCTGTTCTGTACCTCTTAGTGATTCACTTTATTAGGGACATTTGTCGTGCCGGTGTTCAAAATGGTGGCATCGTCACTCGTTAGAAAAGTAAGTAGAGAAAGTCTGTGTAATAAAGGGGACTTTGTTTGGTCTGTTTCCTTTAACATGGTCCTCGCTGCAGGTCTTTCAGTGAGTGCTGAATAGTGATGAATTTTAGAACTTCATCATGGGTGTGCAGGAAGGTGTTGATAAAAGCTATAGAAAGGTATGAAAAAATAATTATTTAATTTTGGAACATGGCTAGAATTAATACTAATTATAACGTGACTTGTGTTACATGAAAAGGACAACACAAAACACACATCGTTTTCAGTTGCAATTTCTCCTAAAGGTATACATGATAGAAAATAATTAAAACTCTGTTCATACTACTACATGTGTTTCCAAAGCGTACTGAAGGGAATTTAAGTTTTACAACCAATAAGTAGCGATATTATGTAATGAGCGTGACTCGTTACACGTGACTCGCGTTACCAACTTTTAAAGTCCCGCACAGCTGCATATGAGCATTAGATATGCATATTGGTAGTACAATTTTGTTAGGTATGGGCAACAGTAGGAAAAATAGAACTTACACTCACAGCCTGCCAGGGGTTATTGTGAGGGAAGAACAGATATGTTTTTGTGACTCGTGTTACACCACCATCACCACCCAATTTTAACGCAGAATCCTGAAAAATCTGGAATGGATGGAGAATTTTAGCGATCTAAATACACCTAACCCAGGTTTCAAGATATAAAATCAACACAGTTGTCAAGAATGCACCTGAAGACATGATGCAGAGGCTAGGTAGCGTTTGAAGCCCAAAATTAATGACACTTTGTCAGTTTAAATCTAAAGCTGTAACAAATAGGATTTTAACAGAATTTGGCTAGCTATACTGAATTTAGTATTTTTCCTTAAGTATATGACGTTCCACACTATAAAACAGACTTCGATAGAAATTTTTGGGAAATTCTTTTGAAGGTCTTTGTCCCCATTTTTCATGGAATTTACCTACTAAACTTCTGGGTCCTAGGACTGAGATGGGGCAGTGGGTAGCACTGTTGCACTGCACTGTTGCTCAGCGAGGAGATTGAGTTTGAATTCAGCCTGGGGCCTTTCTGTGTGGAGTTTGTATGCTCCCCCTGTGTCTGTCTAGGTTTCCGCTGGGTCCTCTGGTTCGCTCACACAGTATGGAAACATGCATGATGGGTCAATTGGAGAAATTGGCGAGTGAGCCCTGCAATGGATAGGTGAGCAGGCCAGGGTGTGTTCCTGCTTTTCACCCTGAGTCAGCTGGGATTGGCTACAGCTCCACAAACCCTCATAAGGAAGAAGCAGTTTAGATAATGGATGGATGGATGGATGGATGGATGGATGGATGGATGAATGAATGAGTGGATGAGACAGGGCTGCATTGGCTTTTTACGGTAGAGGGATGCACGCTGTGATGTTTAGGCAACTGGCATACTTTTTCCTGATCCTGACGTGTGTGTGTGTGTGTGTGTGTGTGTGTGTGCGCGCGTGTGTTCCAGTTATATTATGTTCCAGCTTGGAGGGAGAATGCCTAGATAGAGGTCCATAGATGGAGGCATTTACTCATTGTCGACTTTGTGTTCTTGGCTCTTATCATTGAGAAGGGGAAAAATGTAGATGCAACAGAGATTGTGACAGTGCGATTATGTCCACCAGCATCTGGAGTCCCTGTGCTTCCGGCTATTGAGCTAATCATGGCGGCGAACTTCGGTTGTTTTGCATTACATTAAAAAAAAAAAAAAAAAAAAAAACCCATTCCAAGGCACTCTTCATGGATAAAAAAAAAATTGTACTATAGGTGTAGTTTATGCTGAACATGAAAAAATGTGCCGGAATGTTGCGGCTTATAGGCTTTCATCAGGACTTACACTGTATTTACATATGGTGATAATACATCTTTTCTCAGGCATATATTTATAACTAGCTTGTGGATGATGTATGGCCTTGCCTACACATCCCCATTTAAAAAAAGTCTGTGGTCTGAAGGAGAAAGTCTGAAAAATCCTGGCATCGGCTCTACGCGTTAGCATCTTGGTGCCGCCCCCTTCTGGAAGCTTCTCTCGGCTTTCTGATCTGTCGAAGTGATGCTCCCCAGACGTGCAGGTGACTCTCGGCCTCCTTTTAAGGAGTCCTTGCCTCCCTGTGGCATCTGAGAAGGAGGGAGGGTAGTATTGGAGTTTGCCCATCGGTAACAGAGAGAGAGAGACCATACAAGCGCTGAGAGCACCGCCAGCAGTGAAGGCCTTTTTTCTTCTCGCGGTACAGCGGAGGAATTGATTGCGGAAAAAAACTACGCTCAAGGGGCTTTTCATGTTTTCCGTTTCCCTTCATTCCCACTACCGACCCCCCCGCATTCCTCCCTCCAGTTTCTGTAATTTCATAATTTTTTTTGGTAAAAAATCTTGTTCGCGGGAAGAAGTGAAGGGTATGGTGCTTGGGGATGCCTGTTCTTTCAGGCTCGGAGATACGGAATTGATTTTTAAAATTTATTTTCTCGCCCTTTCGGCTTTTCTTGCTCCATCCTGAGACTCTGGGCGGCAGGGGTGTTCGGTGGAGCAACCACGAGCCTGGCGGGGAGAGAGCATTCTGGCAGATGCCTTGTCGACGACTTTTTAGAGAAAAAACGCCCTCACAATACTGTAATAAAAAAGAAATGACTTCTTGGCAGAGTATGGCTTCCGAGGGCCCTGGTAGCATCTGAAAACGACCTGGTTCACATTTATTTTCAGCTCGCTGGCTGTGGTTTTGGAAGTAGAGGGAGGAGGGGTAGAGGCAGAGAGATTTCTCCCTAGTTTGGTGCGTTGTAAATGGAAGGAGGATAAGCCAAACCTACTTAAGAAATATCTGTTTGTGTTGGCTGCTCCTCTCACTTTCCCCCTGTTTGCAACCAGAAACATTTCTTTCTTTTAAGGAAAGGGGAGGGCGGGCTGCGGAGAATGTCAGTACGAGAGCGATCGCTTGTGGGTGGACTTCGCATGATATTTCAAACAAGCAAATGAGGGGGGGAAATGGTGATTTAGCAGTTGCTCATGATCTAATTTGTCAAGGACCTTTTGCCTCATGTCTGCGTAATGATTGCTGAAGTAGTTGTGGGAGTTTTTAATGGTTGTAAAAGAACAAGATGCAAACTTGATCTCCCAACATAGCGTTTATAGGTATTGATTTGTACTTTTTTCTGCACGGTCATTTGTGGAGTGCACAGAGTTAGCTGCGGCTTGCTCGCATAGCACATTACCACTTCAAGGTACAGCGCTGGTGCTTCGCAGCGTCGGATTCACTGACTCACTAGAAGTGTGTAATACACAAATCATCCACCGTGAGGAGCTGATGAGTCACTATAGACCTATTCACTACCCAACTGAGATACAGTCTAATATTAAGTGAAGAGGGCCAGTTTTTGTTGAAGCACAGCACACCTGGTTCTTGACTGAACGCTCTGATTACTTAATTAGTGGAATCAGGTGTTGTAACTCTGGGCTAATATGAAAATCAGCGCCTGTACCACAGCCCTTTCCAGGTAAGATTGAACACCCCTTATCCAATCGTTCACAATGGTGTAGGATTAGGTGGTGCTTCAGAGACATGAATGGTATTTTTAAGATAAAGCCTTATTGTTCTTAAGGAAATGTGTCTTTTTGGAACAATGCAATATCTTGCTTATTTTCATTCCATACTCCATTAAATTTAAATTCTTTAAATACTAAAATCTCCTTTTTTTTTTTTTTTTTTTTTTTTTTAAATATATATATATTTCTTCACTTCATCATACTGTTCACCGTTGCATAAACATGCTTTGGAACTTAACAAATTGGATTCCCTTTCCTTCTGGAAGTCATGAGTTCACGGGGCAGATCTATGGGAATTTTTTAGGAAAACTTCGGTGCACGAATGACGTACCTAATCACTACAGCTCCAAAAGATTCTGGTCCATAATCAACCTTTCCTTTCTTCCAAGATCGGAAGGAAGCAACGAAGGAGCCTATTGTCTCTCTTCCTTCATGAAATGGACAATTTGGCAATCTTTGTCATGGCTACCAGCCAAACTATGTATTTCCAGTTCGTAGCCATTAGCGAGGAAGATTCTTGGCTCTTTTGTGAGTTTGGATGCACCCAATGACGTAGAGAAAAAAACTAGACCTTGCAAAGCCCCCTTTCTCATAGCAAGTTGGCTTTAACATCCAGTCATGGCAAAACAAAGCATGTAGTGCTTTACCCAGTTTGGTTGTGTGTGATTTATTTGTCAAAATGGTTAGCTTCTGTTGCACTGATGACTGAAAACCTTGCAGACCGAGCAGAAAAGTTTTTTTTTTTTTTTTTTTTTTGCTGTTGTTCTCTCTGAAACTGTAGTTTTACTGATATTTATGGATACATATTTGAGTTTATTGATGATCAGTTTACCGGATTGTGATCATATTGGTAAAATCCTGAAAGCTTTCACTTATAGGCATGTCCCTATTTGAAAATGTGCCCTAAAGCATCCTTTTTATTTTTTTTTTAGATTATTTATTTCTGAGCAGGGGTATTTACTATGTTTACTATGCATTCTGCCATGACTGGAAACTGGCACCTATATGACCATGGCACAATACACCAAGAATGGAGAGCGTGCGGTCTAGTTTTTGCTCTGTCATTGGATGCACCCCTGATTACCATAAAACATGGCTGGTTAAACCCTTCTCCTTTTAACCCCTCCCCCCTTTCCTTTAGTTGGCTCAGAAGTATGACCCGCGCAAGGAGGAGGAGCTAAGGCTATGGATCCAGGAAGTGACCGGCCGCAAGATTGGCGACAACTTTATGGAAGGGCTGAAAGACGGCGTCATCTTGTGCGAGTGAGTGACAGGGACCAGCTCGTTCATTATCTACATTCAACTTATCGGACAGACTGACATGAATACCGGCTTCGTGAACCTCACCGCATCCTGTTTGTGTTGCTTCAGATATGGATTGATTCCATTTTCTGTGGTGATTTTCTTTTATGTTTTTTTAAGTCTTGCTCTGTGGTTATTAGCAGCTATCCTACTGCGTGTTGGTCTGTCCCTGTTGGAGAGCATGGATTTGTGGCCACAGTTATTTTTTGCGGCCGCCCCCGGAGCTCTGATGATTTGTTGGCTTGATGCTCCATCTTGTAATTCTGTTCCTACTGTTCTTCCTTCTCTTCCAGATTAATTAACAAGCTTCAGCCTGGGTCTGTGAAAAAGATCAGCAACTCGCCACAGAACTGGCATCAGGTTATACATCTCCCGAAGACACCTGTGTGAAGTAGACTATGTTCTATTCGCATTTTAATCAGAGGGGCCTTACATCCTGCCTCGGTTTCCTCAAAATCTCCCCTTACATTTACCCACTTTAAACCCGCGATGTGGGAGACCTTTGCTAGGGCTGCCAGGTCTGTTCTCTACTCTCTGTCTGGATTAGTAGTACCAATTAGTGGTTATTGAATCCAGTGGTTTGTCACTGTTGAGCTTGGCTTTGGAAGCCTGGTTTGGTTTTAAACCTGCGGGGGCTGCAGGCCAATTTCAGTTCATACAAATTTCCAACTGAGGAGGGGGGCGACTGGCTTGCCACAAATGGCAAATCCAATTTGAAGTCAAGTTTCAGTTTTAGTCTAGAAGGCTACTGACGTGAAATCAAGGCTAAACTTTAATATGCAGTGATCAAGCATTGACAAGTACAAGAAATGGTCCACGGTTCTCCACAATCTAAATGAAAAATTGTACAACCCCATTTCCAAAAAAGTTTGGGCTTTGTGTAAAATGTAAATTTAAAAAAAAATCACTGTTGCATCACCTCTTCTTTTAACCACTCTCACTAAGTATTTGGGAACTGAGGAGGCCAAATGCTTTAGTTTTAAAACCAAAATATTTTCCCTTTTTTTTTTTTTTCTTGATGCAAGATTTCCGCTGTCAACACTTTGCGGCCTCTTATGTCATATTTATTGTTTCATAATGTGCCAAATATTCTCCGTGCTTGACAGGTCTGGACTGCAGGCAGGCCAGTTTTGTACCCGGACTCTTTAACTACCGTGCCATGTCATTGTAACGCGTTCAAAAGGCATTGTCTTGCAGAAATGAGCAAGGCATTCCTCAAAAGACATTTGGATGGCAGTATAAATTGCTCCAAAACTTGTATTATTCAGCATTATTGGTGTCTTCACAGATGTGCAAGTTACCCAAGCCATGTGCACTAATGCACCCCCATGCTATCATGGATGTTTGCTTTTGAATTGTGCGCTGATAATGAGCTGGATGGTTCCTCTGCTGTTTAGCCCAGAGGATGCAGCATCCATGATTCACAAAATGAATTCCACATTTTGATCAGTCAGACCACAGGACAGTTTTCTACTTATCTTCTGTCCATTTTAAATGAGCTTGGGCACAGAGAAGGTGGCAGCATTTCTGGACTTTGCTTAGATATGGTTTAATGTTTACATGGTATAGTTTTGATTTGCATTTGTGGATGCAGTGACTAACTCTGTTCACCAACAATGGTTGACAGATGTGTTCCTGAGCCCATGCAGTGATTTCCACGACAGAAACCTGACTTTTTAAATGCAGTGCCGCCTGAAGCTCATAGCCATTCAATATTTGTTTTTGACCATGTCCCTTGCATACAGAGATTTCTCTGGATTCTCTGAATCTTTAAATTCTATTTTCTATCATAGAGGGGAAAAAATCCCCCAAATTCTTTGCAATTTTACACTGGGAAACTTTATTCTTACATTTTTGAACTATTTTCCCATGCAGGCTGTGACACAGAGGCGAAACTCGCACCATCTTTACTTCTGAAAGACTTTTTTTTTTTACCCAACTATGCTACTATGTTGCCAATTAACCTAATTGGCTAGTTGTGAGAAGTTTTACCGGTATATTTCTTTCACATGGTACAACTTTTCTCGTCTATTGTTGCCGCTGTCCCAACTTTTTTGAAACGTGTTGCTAGCATCAAATTCAAAATGAGCAGATGCTTTTCAAAAAACAGTATAATTTCTCAGTTTTAAACAGCTATGTTATCATTGTACTATTTTCAATAAAATTTATGGTTGAATGTGCGAATCATTGCATTCGATTCTTAGTTACATTTTACACAGCGTCCCAACTTCTTTGGAAATGGGGTTGTACTTCTGACTTCAATTCTATGCATTACCATGGCAAACTCATCAAAAAATTTAACAAACTTTTTACCACTCAGTTTCTATGGTCTTTAGATCCTGAATTCCCCAAGATGATGACTTTTTTTTTTTTTTCATTGATACCTTATAAAATATGTTGGGGAAAGTCCTACAATTTTGCAAGGATGTAAAATCACCTGTATGTCACTTGGAAGTATATTTTTAGTTTCCTGGTTTTATGTGTTGTGCAGTTGGAAAATATCGGAAACTTCGTCAGAGCCATTACGGACTATGGCCTGAAGCCTCACGACATCTTTGAGGCCAATGACCTGTTTGAGAACATGAACCACACTCAGGTCCAAAGCACCCTGATCGCTTTGGCCGGCATGGTGAGTTTAAAACACACAGTTTTGATTCTTAAGGCTGTTTTACACTTGTAAGACATGTTGACAGACTTCTTAAGAAAAGTGTCGGATGACATGGGTGCTTTTATTGTTATTCAAAAAGTGCTGGACAACATCCATTTCATAACCAACCAATGTTTTTGCAAACAACACTGTATCGACATTATATATCCATGATAACCATCAAACTCACGGTCCATCCAGCCAATGAAAATATAGGCCAACCAACAACAGTATCTGCGCTGTTACGAATATTTGACGGATGCAAGATTTTGTCAGGCGACACCATTTTCTGTCCGCTGACATGATTTTGGTCGTCAGACACTGTTGAAAGATGAATGTTTTATGAATATACAACGGCCTTTACTCATGCAGAAACATCGTAAGGTATATTGATTCCACACATAATTAGGAGAGTTCAGAACATTGGAAAGTAGCTGTGTGGCGGTTCAAATTACTACAGTTCAACATGGCAGTGTAATCGCTTTTATAATCTGTCTATAAAATTTGGCTGGTTTTGTGCCATGAAAAATGGCTAGCAGAAGTCCACCCAGTAGTTTGTTGATAGTTCTACATTGAGACAATTTTTATATCCTGTATCCCCCAAATGTCAGATTTGAAAACATTATGTGCTTAAATCAGAGAGAGTCCGCTTTAATTTGTGGGTATTTACATGCATATCGTGCGAACCACAAGAGAATCGCAGTCTTTTTCATGCAGAACCATTGTTGAAATAGTTGAGGACTGCAGTTTATCAGCCTGTTCTCTTGCACTGTGTATTTCTGTGTGTGTTGTTATCTCTGTGTGTATACAGACATGTCTGTATAGTCTAGTAAAAGCATGGGGGGTCTGATAACTTTTCTGTCCAATATTGTGTACCTAGGCTAAGTCCAAAGGCTTTCACTGTAAGCAAGACGTCGGTGTGAAATACGCTGAGAAGAATTACCGCCAGTTCAACCCCCTGCAGCTGAAAGAGGGGCGCAACATTATTGGGCTGCAGGTATGTTTTTGTGGATTTTTCCAGGTGTGAGGTCACAAATGTGCGATTAGAACGTTCCTTTGTGAACATTCTAAGGCTTTTTTTTTTTTTTTTTTTTTTAAACTCCTTTAACTTTTCACTTAAGTTCTCCCTTGAGTTGGTTGAAAATCAGAAAAAGCATTTATTTATATTGTCGGACAGTGTCACATACATATTCTGTATCTGCTGGTTGCAGCGCTTCACTGAAGCTACATCATACTTGTACTGAGAGAAATATTGCGTCCCTGGACGCCGTGTTTTTATAGCCGCAGCATTACATCAAATCTAAAATGTCTAGATCTCATACATCATTTCACACCCATTTCCCTGTTATTCAGCAGGACATATTTGGGATCGTTTGAAACCTTGGGATCTCCTCTAGAATTTGAAATAGACCTGAAGTACCACAGTTTGAATACAGCAGCTGCATTTGACGGACCCATATATGGGGCTTTAGGTTTTATGGGGTTGACATTCTAAGGCTGATGTCACAAACACCGCTGGAAACTGAAAGCAACATAGATCCAGATTGCTGACTTAGAATTTTGAAAAAGCATCCTAAGATATCTAGTATACTTTTCATTGAAGGAAAACATTTCTTTTGGCCTTCACTCACATCGTAACCCTTAAAATGTTGGTCCTTTTTTTTTTTTTTTTTTTTTTTTTTTTTTTTTTGGTCCACCATGGGTCAGTGAATTCTGTAATTCTTTTTTTTTTTTTTTTTTTTTTTTTTTTTTAAATCTTGTGTGTTCATTGAGCGGAAATGAGACGAATCATCAAAATGAATGATTCATGCTAATGCATTCTACTCTTGCCCCTCAACTCAGATGGGCACTAATAAGTTAGCCAGCCAGAAGGGCATGACTTCATACGGGACGCGCCGCCACCTGTACGATCCGAAAGCCGGCATGGACACCCCCCTGGACCAGGCAACCATCAGTCTTCAGATGGGCACCAATAAAGGAGCCAATCAGGTTGGGAGAGTCTTTGTGATTCCTGATTCTGTGTAAGGCCGGTCCCAGCCACTAGCACAAATACAAAATGGATACTTACTCATTTTATCTCTACAAAGCTAAAGTAATTGAAGACCTGGGTGCAGGAAGTACCTAAGACACTAAATAACACTTTTGTGATTTTGGGGGTCAAGGTTTTCAAAAGATAGATAGATAGATAGATAGATAGATAGATAGATAGATAGATAGATAGATAGATAGATAGTGTATAGTTTTAGACTAGTGTTAAAACGGCACATAAAATAAATTTAAATTAAAAAAAAAATATATATTTTTTTTTAATGTGCCGTTTTAACACTAGTATTATAATCCATCCATCCATCCATCTGTGTTTTGAAAACCTTGACGCCCAAAATCACAAAAGTGTTATTTAGTGACTTAGGTACTTCTTGTACCCAGGTTTTCAATTCATCTTCCCTGATGCTTTAGATTATTTTTGGACTTATTATTTTTTGAACAGAAACCATATGACCGCACTAATCTTAGGGAATATCAATTCCCAAATTTCTAATTATATACTACTCAAAATTTGATAGGGATCATAGGAATTTTTTTGTGAAATGACATGCAAATTTGGTAACTGCCACTGATGAACAATATATTGGATAAATGACATGCAGTCAGACACAAAACACATTTGCAAGTGCATTTAATGACATTAAATGAGCGTGCAGCCTCACACTTTTTTTTCACGAACACTTCATGGTTTCACCTCTGACATGTAAAGTGAAAACAGACAGTGTTCGTTTGATGTTTCATTACCACAGTTAATGTCAATAACGGGTATGGCCGCCCCTAGCTTGAATGACGGCTTGACAACGTCGGGTCATACGGTCAATCAGAATCCGGATGCTTGCAATTGGAATGTTGTTCCATTCTTCAACAAGGGCATTTCCAAGCTCTTCTAGAGTTGTGGGTTGTGCCCTACGACCGGAAATGGCGACCTGCAGCATGTTCCACACATGCTCGATGGGGTTTAGGTCCGGCGAACGCACGGGCCAGTCCATGCGGACAATTGTCTCCTGCTCTAGGAATTGATTCACCACCCCTAGCACAATGGGGACGGGCGTTATCATCCATCAAGATGAAATCAGGGCCAACAGCACCAGCGTATGGTCTTACGTACACATTGAGGATCTCATCCCTGTACCGCACCCTGTCATCGTCCCTCTCCCCATGACATGCAGGTCCGTTCTGCCGTTCCTGCTTATTCCTCCCCAGACCATAATTGATCCGCCACCATAACTGTCGTGTTTGTTGATGTAGGCATCATTAAATCGCTCACGTTGTCTTCGCCACACCCGTTGCCTCCTGTCAGTAAAGTCCAAGCAATATCGGGACTCATCAGTAAAGAGAACTGGAGCCCAATCGTTGTGTGTCCATGTGACATGATCGTGAGCCCAATCCAAACGGTCACGCCTATGACGCACGGTCAGTGGGATTCGAACACATGGCCTTCTTGAGTTGAGGCCGGCAGTATGAAGACGATTCCGTATCGTCTGAGTGGATACCCTGACCCCCGAGGCGTTATGAAGGTCATTTCGTGGGGTGGTTGCTGTCCAGAAAGGATGACGTCGTGCCTAAAGTGTGAGAAAGTGGTCTTGTCGTTGTGTAGTCGATCTCTGACGACCACCCCCATGACGGTGTGCTGCTGTACCAAACGTTTGATGCCAGTTCCACGCTCTGTTCACAACGCTTTGGCTGACGTTAAGTGCATTAGCAACGTGACGTTGTGAGAAGCCAGAGTCAAGCATTCCGATGCATCTTCCCAATTGCTCTGAAGTCAATCGACGTCTAAGACGTTGAGGAGACATTGTTATTGCTAAATGTAGTGCAAAAAATTTGGGAACTTCCAAATTTTCACCAACAAGCAACGCACACGTCTGAGTTGAAATAGTGAAGTGTTAGTCAAAGCCAAAAATGTGAGGCTGCACGCTCATTTAATGTCATGAAATGCACGTGCAAATGTGTTTTGTGTCTGACTGCATGTCATCTATCCAATATATTGTTCATCAGTGGCAGTTACCAAATTTGCATGTCATTTCACAAAAAAATTCCTATGATCCCTATCAAATTTTGAGTAGTATATACATTGTAGTATTTGTGATATGCAAGAATATATCCACTGTAAATTACATGCATATATTCATATTTGGGGTAATGTGTGTGGTAAAAAGGAGTGAAGACTGCATTACTTGGGGTAGTGGGGGGGGGGGGTCATTTTAAAATCTTATGACCAGTGATGCATATTTAGAATGACTCTTTAGCTGGGATTACTACTTAACAATAAATCATTTTCAGTGGAGCAATATTTCCATGTCTTTTTAAAACTTAATCACAGTGTGGCGTGATTTATTAAAAAATGGCTTTCAAATGCATGACTAAATACGGCCTGGCTGCGTATTTTTTTTAAATTTGCTGAAGCACTTTTGTGCGCTTTCATCGACTTATCTCTCCCAAGCATGTACAGACTGTACCAAGAAGTCAAACACGTTTTTAAGTTAACGAACAGCAGGCACATCTTCTGTATGTGGTGAGGATCTACAAGTTTCTGCCAAAAAAATTTAAGGTCTTGACAATCCTTCATCTTAAGTCAAGTTAAATCACTATATTCAACATAAACTTTTAGTATTTTACGACTTTGCTTGGAAAATGTTGAAAATTGTAAATCATCGGGTTGACTTAAATATTATTTGGGTAATATCACTGGAATTCTCCGGTAAACTTGCACCACTCTTACTAATCAATCAAACCACTGCCACCATTGTACCATGTAAATGTCCATTTATGGTGAGATGGACCCTCTGACTATATTCTGAGCCATTGTGGATCTAGGCAGAAATGCAGTGCGAAATGGTATGTTTAAAGATATGCTTTAGTCTTAAAATCTTGAATGTAATATCTTCTTTATATTTCAAATAGTGAATGGTAGCATGTTGTATGTTTTGCTTGAAGTGAAATAATCTTGCCCCATGGTCAAATCTCAAAGAGAGTCAGACTATTACCTTGAGTGTGAAATGAACTGAATGAGAAAAGTGTTTGGTCACAAATTCTTTATTCTGGAACAGATTGTCATCAGTACCCTCTCGTTCCCCTGTCTTTCCCCAGTCCGGAATGACAGCTCCGGGGACGAAGCGGCAGATCTTCGACAAGAAGCTGGACATGGAGGCTTGCGATACGGCCACGGTCTCCCTCCAAATGGGCACCAATAAGGTGGCGTCGCAGACGGGCATGACCGTCTATGGCCTGCCGCGCCAGGTGTACGACAGCAAGTACTGCGTCAACCCCAACGAGCCGATGGGCAGCGAGGACGGCGTGGACCTGGGATACGAGAGCCAACACAATTACCACAACTACTCCGACTAAATCCACCCGTAAGCTTACTCGCTCAAACCCCCCGCACGACTACTCCAACTACAGTCTCCTCCTATAAGCACCACCCATACAGAACCCTACACAATTACTCCAACTATAGTCTCCTATTAGCACCACCCATATAGATCCCCACACAACTATTCCAACACAGTTTCCTGGAAGGACCACCTGTCCGGACCCCTGCACAGCCATTCAGACAACACCCACCTGCACACTATCCCCCATCCCCTCTGGAGTATAAATGCTCATGTACTTGTCTCCATCACCCTCCACCCAGATTTAGCCACTTTCAGCTTGTTAGATGATCCACACTCTCATCTCTGTTTCTCCGACATGGTTACCAGCTATAGGGTGATGCCTCCACTGTGATTAATGTCTAAAGTAGTGTCACTACAGTCATTCGTTGCAGTTTTTTGCATTTTTAACCTCACGTGTGTGGGGATGTGGGAAAATAAGAGCGTTCCTCCTTTTTTCAAAATATCCCCCACAATCCACTGCATAGGAAAATTATCATAATATAAAGTGATTTCTAAAGATTGAGAAGGGGATAGGTTTGTGTCACCCATTCCGCATCTGAACACGAATGACTGTTCTGGGGTTGTCTGTAGCAGTGATCGGTATTTTAAGACATCATTGTCCTCAAGAAAGATAACAGGATGAAAACTAAAAACTTTGGAACCTCTACCTGGACTCAGAGGGTTGTGAGAACATCAAGAAAAAAAATTAAAGAATTTGAGGGAACAAAAAAAAAAATCTAAATATATTCAAGATCGGACTGTGAGGCTCTCTCTGTTCTCTCTGGACGACCTTTGACCCCTGAGGACCCAGGAGCTGGAGTGCACATCTGCAGACTGTAGAATTCCGGAGAGTTTGACACACTCAAACTGCTCACCAGGGGGTGGTGTCTTACCTGCGTAGTGCTGTTCCCGCCCCTGGCGTTTGAGCTGGAAAACGCATGCGCATCGAGCTGAGCATTATTACCCTCACTTACCGCTCCTCGTTTTTCTTCTGCGATTTTAATTCCTCTCTCGTTCGTAGCGCTTTCACCCCACAATAGTGCGTCTCTAAATTCTGGGGCTACCCTGAGCGTGCGAGCGTGCGATGGTCTTCCCGGCTACAATTACAATCTCGTAATTTTAAGTCTGTTAGAAATGTGTAATGTTTATTTTCCTCCTCTTATTTTGGGGGTCAGATTGACCTGATTTAATGTTCACTGTCTCTAAAAATGCTGTTAATGTACTTTTTTCAGATAGATTTTTCTCCCCATCTATATGGGTAAAAAATGAAATTATCTAAAAGTATGCATACATATTATATGTCCTGTACATGCGGTGTATATTGGTGTTGTTTGGGTCATTTTGACCCCAGGATCTATTATTATATAAAACCATCATTTTGATCTTGTTTTTATAGTGGTGATTAATACTGGGGGCATGTTCAAATTAATTTCTCATTCATTTCACATTTGGTCTCATTCATTTCACTATAATCATGTAAAATCGATGCTTGATGTATAAGGGGAGGATGGAGGAGTCGTGTTTTATTTACTTGGCTATTATGGTCAGAAAGGCTTAAATGAGCTGAAAGGAGATTGGGTATCACTTTCAATTATAAACATCTTATTTAGTTTTTCATTTTGGGGATCAAACCGACCTCAAACCAAAAATGGTTTATTAATTTCAACATAACAGGAGGGTTAGTCGGCTCATTAATGATCAGATGGGATTATATGTCCCCGTAACCCACGTTGTTTTCGAGTCAGCACTGCATGCTGTGTAGAATAAGTACACTTGCTCACGCAGGGAGACCCCAGGATCAAGATTGGGACGCACCACTGTTACACTACTGTTTGTTTTATGTGTTTAGTTGCCTCGCCTTTAGAATGGTTTTGTTCTTTTTGCTGCATTTAAGTGAATTAACAGTGGAACTGAAAACATTTTAACCATGAAATTGCACTGCTACTGGATCGATGTGAGCCACACTTGTGTATTTATTGTCTTATTGTTTGTTAATTGTTGGTGCGTGCTATCTAGGACTGTGCCAGGCCACTTTTGTAGATTTTTATATCAAGAGGGTTTGCTAATCTGATAAGGGGATATATAATTTAAAATTAAGTTGGATGCGTAAAAGTACGTACACATTCAATAAGTAAGTAACAATAATAACAATCATGACTTTAAAAATATGAATGCAATCATAATGCATTTAATAATATATCATTTATTTTTGCAAGCATCTTATTTATTATTATTTTTATCAAACTGTTCCATTAGCAAAATTCCTGTACTTTGAGGTAGGAGCAAGTAAGTGAGTGGCAGGCCTGAAATGGTGACGATCATTTCGGTTACATTGGTGTGCTGTGTGATATGTAAAGAAATGGTGTTTACTCACAACACATTACACAGCACTGCTGAGGGTGATCTGGACTGAGATCGTAGTGCTTTAGTTTTTAGTACTTTACTACTGCTGTGTCCATTGCTTAAAAGATAAATAATATTTAAATGAGATGGTTTACGAAATGTATGAAATATTTTCATACTGAGTCTAACTGTTAAGACTCAAGACGTAGTTAAGACTTACGTCTTTCCCTGATTCAGTGAGGTTTGATTGGTAGCTGACTAGTCTAATGCAGACCTAGGTCTGGTATTTATTGGAAATGTGGTACTTAACCCTTTTAACACCAATATAATCCCTGCATATTAGAAGGCCTGGAGAAATGAATTTTTACCTTGAAGATCAAAGTTCTCCCATGTGTTTGGTTTTTGTAAAATATTTGCTTTAAAAGTTGCTGGTGTGTTTTTTTTTTTTTTTTTTTTTTTTTTTTTTAAATTGTGTTAGTTTTTTTAAATTCACATTTTCAGATGTGCTTTGAGGGACAGTTTTTTTTGGGGAGGGTAAACCTTTGCATTCTAATGGTCAGCAATACATATTGGTGTTTGGTTTCTGTCATAAAACTAATCACATTTCTAATTTCTTTCAGTTTCAACAACATGCTGTCTTTATTTTTGAATTTACATCAATCTTCACCTGGGTTAATGAAGAGAAAGGGAAATTGATTTGACAACTTACCTGTTAGCCTTTAATGCGTAGACATAATGTAATGGTTACAAAGCACCGGTGATCTAAATATGTATTCCATCTAGTGGTGTATAACAGAGCTGAGGTTGTGTATTTGATGCTAATCATGGCTAGGAGGATGTATGTGGACACTTTGAGGGGACTAAAATGTTTAAAGCCATTCCACCTGTGTAGTGATCAAAACATTATAGAAATAAGGATTTGTGGTGTGGTTTCCCGGATTGAGAATTTGTTGTTTCTTTGTGAGCTGTGAGCTTACGCATGCCAATCTGTGTGTAGTTTTAACTGAAATAAAGGATATTAATTTTTTTTTTTTTTTTTTTTTTTTTTTTCTTTTTTTTTTTTTTTTTTAAATTGCAAGTTTCCAACATCGTGCCATTGTATTGATTAAAAACAGGCAATAATAAAACACATCAGATGCCAAAAACAATGTAGTTTCTTTATTGTTGCGTTTCCTCTCCTCTCAATGCTTTTCTGGCCTAAAGGTGTATTGTTTTTTCATAATTTTTTCATAAACTTTGAACATGTGGATCATTAATTGTGTTGTATGCTGCATTTTTTCTGAACTCACTAGAGTGCCGATAATTCTGCACTGGACTATAATCTTGCCAGTACCTTTATATGTAAGGCTGTTGTCGGAAATTGTGACCAGTAGGTGGCCGAAAACTTAAATGCCAACATTTTAGACTGTATAACACAAACATGAAGCATGAATGAGTAATCAATCTCCTCTCTCGTTTCATCTAGATTCTGGACATTTCAGTTTTTTCTTCGACGTGCATGAATGCCCTTATTCAATTCAGACCGCAAGATGCAGTCGCATTAAATCAACTGGTCTCCTCCAAGAGAGAAAGCATCAGGAAATGTATCTGAATATTTTATGGGTTTGCATACATGTCACTCAGCGCTTGGTATAAAGGCACTCTCCAGAACACACTCAGTACTCACTATTACCTTGCTAGCTATATGTGGGACTAAACGGAGACAATTTTCAGACTTCCATAAAGGATTGTGGCTTAATATAAAATTTTTAAATGATAAAACAAAATGGTGACATGAAATACCGACTTAATAGCCAATATTCTCAACATTACCCCTTCAACAAAGGATTTAACATCTAAAGTCCCACAGCAAGATTACCGTGGGCATAGGACCATAAGCATGATTATATAGCTCACAACTTCACGTTTGCCATTTTAAATCTAAATATTTCCTTTTCTAATAAAAAGGACAACCTCATTTTTATCCTAATTACAGAATGGGCGGGTAAACCGTGTTTACAATTTTGAGCCCGGTTGGCCACTAAGGAGGAGACCTGTGATTTCACGTTTTCCTCGTTTCAAGTGGTCTGTGTTACAACAGCTAAAAACATAACTGCACATCCTGTGATGAAAACTGAGGAAACGTGCTGTTAGGGCAATCCAAAGACTCTGCATGTCATTTTGATGTCAGCCTGTATTTCCCCCGCCGAAGGTATTCATTCTGCGTTCAAGCTCAAAATGTGTCAAAGCAAAGAAAATTACCACAGAGATGAGACACCTTTTAATTTTGTTGATAACGTATAAAAACACTGGGTAGTAGAATATGAAAAATTAAATTACGGCCACATTTGAGCGGTTCAAATTTGTCTAAAATTCGGACATGCAATACAACGACTTGTCTATAGCATTAACTGCTTGCAAAATGTAGGCCGTATTTCGTCAATCTGTTCTCACTGGATTTAGAATAGTTGAAGACAAGTTGTTCATTGATGGCAGTGCAAGCAAACATTATTAATTATTATTATTATTATTATTATTATTATTATTATGAAGTAGGATAAACTTAGCTGCAGCTTTTAGCATCCAAGGTTAGTTGCCGTGTGCTTACGCAATGCAAATTTGTTGCAATAATGGGAAGGCGTTGAAGAAATGAGTTTGGCAACGACGAGACGCCGTAGACTCTGAAAGGACAAAAGCTGTGATTAAGTTCCTGCACCTCTAGGACTCTATATAAGGATCTGAGGCATCCAAAGGAATAATATACGAATGACCTGTGGAGGGCAGCAATACGCCTTTGCTGAGTTCAAAACGCAAATGTAAAAGAAGAAGAATAAGACGAGACGCCGGAATGGGCGGGGAATGCGAGCGTTATTTAATAATCCAGGGGGCGGGGCAGTTTTCAAAGAGGCGGACGGATCACTTTATACACAGGTTTCCCGCTACCTGACAGCGCTGTAGACACCAGGCGACTTAGACGGCGCTGTCACATTCACTAAAGTTTCGTTCCATCTATCTGCACTATTTGGTAGATTGCTTGCTAGCTAACTACCTGAAGTAGGCTATTGTGCTTGCGGGTTAAACTACCCTGTGGCTGTTTAAACGTAAGTGACGATTTTCCGATCAGTATTTTGTGTGTGATTCATTGGGGCAAACGATTGTGCAATTAGGCTTTAAATGTCGCAAAGTTAAGTCTCCTGCTAGCTTCTGTGGTACGCTGATGTTCGTTAACTCAGCCTTAACGCTAGCTGATAATGCGATGGTAGTACTGCCTGAGAGTCTAGGCTTGCGACTTTCTAGGCTGCCGTGGTTTAGAATTAGCTGGGTCACTGTGCATTCTGGAATAACTTCTATCGAATAACAGTATTAATTTGCTAATCCGCTAACTACATGTGTCTAAAACTGTGACAGGCCTATTGATGTTTAATCTAACAGGTCCTCAATGCCTTAAAAGTTTGATAGTGTATGGGTACGCTCATGTTATCTTGCTCGTCGCACAATTCATTTGACCGTCCATCTGCAATGTCATTGAGCGCTGACGCTAGACCTTGGATAGTCTGTGTTATAACATGCTAACCAGTTTGGCTAAAGCCGCTTTCACACCGAACGCGAAAGGAATTTTTCGTTTCGACCGATTACATTCAAAGTCAATGCAAAGACGCGAAAGTATTCGCGTCTTTGCATTGACTTTGAATATAATCTGTCGCGCGAAAAATTCGTTTCGCGTCCAGTGTGAAAGCGGCTTTAGTGTACCTTTCTGCTCGCGTGGTTGTTTGCGTTAAACAGTATCAAAGCCCTCTGTGGTTGGGGATTTGTGATCGTGTCTTATCGCATGCGTTTTCTGAGAAAGCCAGAGAGCTGTGGCCGTCGAAACTACAGGTAAGGTGTTCTAATTCGATTCGATTCTGGGATGAATGCTGTCATGTGTGTACCATGGTTCCTTGCGTGTGACTTTGGGAGATAAAGGCGAGCCTTGGCTAACTTTTCCATCGAACAGTCGCAGCTGCGACCATCGTCTTACCCAGTAACAAGTAACTCAACCTTCTTTTGGTTTCGGTTTGCCTTTATTTGCAAAGAAAACCAGTTTGCAGTCATCAAAAGCAAGAATACACATTATTTTTGTATCTCATTGGAGGTCGCCATGGCCACGGAAGGCGAACCCACGGATTTGATTAAAGTGCTGCACTTGCTGGTGATGTCATTTACCTGGGGTGTGCAGGTGTGGGTCTCCTTCATCGCAGGTAAGATTTTCAATATTGATGAAGGACGGGACTGCCTACCCTCAAAAAATTTACGGACTCATATGGGTCTGTCAAATGCAACTGCAGTATTCAAAACTTGAGGAACTTTTGGCTATTTTAAAGTCAAATGTAGATCCCAGGGTTTCCAGCGATCCAAAATATGTCCTGCTGAATTACAGGGAAATGTGTAGAAAAGGAGGTGCAAGATCTATCTAGACGTTTTCCTTTTGATGTAATACTGTGACTATAAAAAAATTGCATCCTGAGTTTGAATATTTCTTCAATATAAGTGTGATGTAGTTTCAGAGAAGGGCTGCTACCAGCAAATACAGAATATACATGAGACATTGTCCGTTAATATGAAAAAAGCTATGACTTTTAACCTTCTGAAGGGAGAACTGAAGCAAAAAGTTAGTGTTTAAGAGGTTAATTTACATTCAGTATTGGAGTGTTCAGTACAAAACCGAATTTACTTTGCTCATATTCTCTCTCTCTTTCTCTCTATCTACCCATCTTTCTATCCCTGCCCCCTTCCAAAAAAAACAGGGTTTGCCCTAGTGCTTCAGGTGACGAGGCACACATTCGGCTTGGTGCAGAGCAAGCTCTTCCCTGTGTACTTCCACTGTTTGCTGGGCAGTAATTTCATCAGCCTGGCGGTGTTTGCCGTATACCACCCCCGGGAACTGCTGGACTGGCACGAATCGGTCCAGGTCCGTATCAAAGCAGATTTTACAATTCTCAGCCCCAGTGACCTTTAATCAGATGGCAAAGAACACAGACGTGTGATGGCGCAGAGCCATAATGGACGCCAACACCATTGACACAGTTTGTTTTTGATAAGTGGTTTTATATGAATGACATTATCTGCTGGCTTCTTACATCGATCGAATAGCTTAATGTGAAACAGGTGTGGCCAAATCTATTCAAGAAGTGAGTCTGCCTGACTATTTTAGTTCAAGTTTAGCATTGATTATATACTGAGCAACAAATGAAACTCCAGTTGGATAGTAAGTTAATATACTCACTTGTTCACCCTGACAAAGTGACGGCAAAACAAAGAAATGTTTGAAGAAATCAGTGTAAATGTGCATGCGCTAATGATGAATTAAGATTTTCATAATGATTACACACATACTCGATTTCTGATCAGTTTTGTATTGACTGGCCGTTTCTTTTGTTTCTCGGTACATTTACAGTGCCGTGAAAAAGTATTTTCCCCCTTCCTTATTTCTTAATTTTTTGCATATTTTTCATACTTAAATGTTTTAGATCATCAAGCAAATTTTAATATTAGACAAAGATAACCCGAGTAAATACAAAATGCAGATTTTAAATGATGATTTCATTTATTGAGGGGAAAAAGCTATCCAAACCTACCTGGCCCTATGTGAATAAGTTATTGCCCCCTCTTGTTAAATCATGAATTCATTGTGATTAACCACATTTTTTGAGTGCAATATCACTTGCCACACGCAGGCCTGATCACTGCCAGACCTGTTGAATCAAGAAATCACCTAAATAGAATCTGCCTGACTAAGTGAAGTAGGCTAAAGGATCTCAAAAAGCAACACATCATGCCGCAATCTGAAGAAATTCAAGAACAGATGAGAAACAAGTCATTGACATCTATCAGTCTGGAAAGGGTTATAAAGCCATTTCTAAGGCTTTGGGACTCCAGCGAACTGCGGTGAGAGCCATTATTCACAAATGAAGAAAACGTAGAACAGGGGTGAACCTTCCCAGGAGTGTTCGGCCTACTAACATTACTCCAAGAGCGCATGGACGACTCATCCAGGAGGCCACAAAGAACCCAGAACAACATCTGAAGAACTGCAGGCCTCACTTGCCTCAGTTAAAATCAGTGTTGATGATTCAATAATTAGATGGAAACTGGGCAAAAATGGCATCCATGGGAGAGTTCCAAGGCGAAAACTACCGCTGACCTAAAAGAACATAAAGGCTCGTCTCACATTTGGCAAAAAACATCCTGATGATCCCCAAGACTTTTGGGAAAATATTCTGTGGACTGAGGGGACAAAAGTTGAATTTTTGGGAGGTATGCGTCCCGATACATCTGGTGTAAAACTAGCATAGCATTTCATAAAAAGAACATCATACCAACAGTCAAACATGGTGGTAGTGTGATGGTCTGGGGCTGCTTTGCTGCCTAACGACCTGGACAACTTGCCATAATTGATGGAACCATGAATTCTGCTCTCTACCAGAAAATCCTGAAGGAGAATGTCCAACCATCAGTTTGTGAGCTCAAGCGCACTTGGGTTATGCAGCAGGACAATGATCCAAAACATACACCAAGAAGTCCTCCTCTGAATGGCTTAAAAAAACAAAATGAAGTTTTTGGAGTGGCCTAGTCAAAGTCCGGACTTAAATCCAATTGAGATGCTGGGGCATGACCTTAAACAGGCCGTTCATGCTCGGAAAAATCTCCAATGTGGCTAAATTAAAACAATTCTGCAAAGAAGAGTGGACCAAAATTCCTCCACAGAGATGTGAAAGACTCATTGCTAGTTATCGCAAACGCTTGATTGCAGTTTTTGTGGCTAAGGGTGGGTTTAGGTTTAGGGGGCAATTACTTTTTTACATTGTTTGATGATCTGAAACATTTAAGTGTGAGAAATATGCAAAAAAAAAAAAAAAAAATCAGGAAGGAATCAGGAAAAATACTTTTTCACAACACTAGATTATGTGACTCTGTTGGGGATAAGACTCTGTGAAGTTATAAAGCAACTGAACCTTTTTTGGGTTTTCTTTTCTAAACGGCACAATATCAGTGCTGAATTTGGGACAGGTTTTGGACATGCAAAAAAGATTCTTTGGGCTGGCTTCGTAGACAAAGATGAAGCTTAGTCCTGGATGTAGCTTATGCTTGGTATTTGTATTGTGAATCTCAATTCAAAATGGAAATTGGTTAAGGAACAGGTGTGATCTGTGCCTGGGAAACTGGCCATTGAACGATAATATGCTGCCTTGTAATCAGTGCTGTTATCAGTGATGTGTGTCACTGCAATGAATCCAAACATTGGTTTTGCCTCCCCTGCTCTTTCTGTGTAGATGGGCCTGTACTTCGGCGCATTGGTTCTGGCTGGGCTGAACGCGCAGTGGTTCGGCCCAGCGGTTTCTGAATCCATGGTCGGCATGCACGAGATCGAGCGGGAGCACGGATTAGGCAAGGATGTGGGGATCCGTTACAATAGAGAGGCCTACGAAAACTGCGACAGCAGGACCCCAAATACAAGGGCTACAATGCCTCCTTCCACCGATACCATGGGCTGTCCAACCTCTGCAACCTCCTGGGGTTTATATGTACCACCGTCAATATGGTGTACGCGGCTACCCACCTGAACACTATTTGACAATGGGAAGGGAAGACAAAGACTGGGCTCATTCCAGTTGGTTATTTTTAACTCTGCTGGGTACTGGTTACCCAAAAGCAGAGTTTCTAAGTACGTTAGCATCTTACATAGTTGGAACCATTGACTGCATATGGTCGAACTATGTAAGTTTGCAGCTGTGCTTTTGAGAAAGGTACCCTTGGTTCTTGAACAATTGAGTTAAGATGAGTGTACGTTTACATCTGCTATACATCTGTCGTTTGTAAACAATTTCACCCGTAACCTCTAGCAGTCACAAATAATGATCATATTTGACAAAAATTGCTTTTCGAAATCTGTAGCACGTGAACTATTTGCACTTTGGGATTGCATTTCAGCCTCGCGCCCATGAGAGTGGACATGGCTAGGTGGTCATATTAAAAATTTAAGTTGTCCAATTTAGACCTTTTTAATATCATAAATGACAGTTTTGATTCATTTCTAAGAAAAAAAAAAAATAAATAAAATGGCTGTTTGTGACCTTTGTTGTTCCTTCCCCCATTGACACCTGTTTGAAAAACCTTTGCCTCTCGTGGTCTCAAATGTTGATAAAATTTGATGAAACTTGGCATGCAATATCTTTTTCCCGTAGTTTGGCATTTAATTTCAGCCTTGTACCTCACGCCCAAATAGGAGTGGCAGGGTGATGACGTTGGAATTTCAGGATCACTTGAACCTCTAATTCCCTGGTCCTCAAGTTTCAATTCATCATACGTATGATGACATACGTGTAAAAAATGTACCTTTTGTTGTTCAGTGCTCCAATTATGATTTTTGTTTTGTGCTAAGATCTACTAATGTTCATATAGCTTGTCATATAGCTACATCTTTGATTAATATACTTGCATGTCTACCTGAAATGTTTTAGCACTACCACCACATGTATTTGTTTCTCATTGTACTAATTGAAGGACATCAAACTTTTAAAAAAAAGATTAATATTTTCCATTCTCCCTTTACCTGGGATATGCTAAAGTAATCAATACCTGTTTTTGTTTTTTAGTGGGATTTCAAAGCCAGGGCTATTTTTTATTCAGAGTTGAGGATCTGGCGAGCCTAGTTGGGCTGAACGGCCTGTTCTCGCCACTCGTTATGTTCTGTTATTTTATCCCTGCTCTAGTTTATCATTACCTTTCCTACCTTTTCTCTCTTCGTTTTGTTGAAAATAGCGCCACTGCGGGCAGATGAGGGGGAAAAAATTACGAAAAGACGGGTGGGGGCGTAGTGAATCAGCCCAGAGGAACGTCCTCGCTCCTTCGAATGTCTTTTGAAAGCGACGTCAGTCCCAGACAATCGCGGGCGTGGCAAATTGGGAGAGGTGCATTCGCAGGTCAATCAATTACATGCCATGCGTTCTTGTGAAATACTTCGGGCAAAGGATGGTCTGAATGCTCCTCATCAGGAGTTATCCCGCGGAAAGCACTGCTCCATTTTCAGGGCCAATTTAACGAATTGGAATCCCCTTGATGATCGAGGACTTCGATTAGTTTCAAGCGTTACTCCGTGTTTGCTGACTAATCTAATTCTGTGACCCGCAATGTTGAAAGAAGTGCTCAGATTGTTTACTTGCGTAAAAGTATCGATACCACAAAACAAGAATACTTCTTCACTATTAAAAATGCTGCCTTTAAAATATTTATGTAAAATTGTTGAAGTGTTACCAGCTAAATGTACCTGAAGTGCTAAAGTAAAAGTATTAATTTATGAGAAAGTCAGACTGTATTTAACAAAGTAGATTATTAGTACTGAGTCAATGCATAGTCAGCATTTAGTTGTTAATTGAATACATCAGATAAACAATCGTTGTACTTCCACCAACACGGCAGGCCACAGGTCAACCAAGTACAGGCGACACCAGATCAGGATGTCGCAGAAAAATGATTGGTTGGAATGAGTCCACTGTCTTTCCTTCTTCTGCAGTTTCCTGTGCTAGAGATGTTATTATTTAACTCTGTATGTGTAGTTGGTGTTCAAAGATTGATTTACCTTTTTTTTTTGCCTGGGGGAACTCCTGTGTTTTTAAATGTTAGAACTGGTTCACCCTGGGAAATATCTTTGACTTTGCTTAGCAGACTGTAAGGGAATTGTTGTCATTTTTAAATGTCTGGCATGTCTGCCCAAACCTCCCAGGGTGACTTTTTTCTTTTCCTTTCTTTTCTTTCATTTGTCTGACGCATTTAATGATCCTAAAAGCTTCTTTATCCACAATTAATGGATTAGCGTTTTGGTCATTTTAGATATTATTTACACTGAATTTACCTTAGAAGATAAAAAAGGATGACAGTAGACTGTGAAAATGTTTATCTTAACGTTTTCTGAAATGCCTGAATTAATATCTTGCATTCCTTTTACCACACGGTCTTTATAATTCTGTATAATTATACAGTAAATATGTTTTTTTTTTTTTCATTGAAGCAGATTGTTTCTTGCCTTTCTTTGTCGTATGCTCATTATTATCAGCTCTATAAAACTTTAACAATAGTTGACTGTTTTTCAGGAACTTGAGTAGTCATTATGCTTTCCTCCACTAGAGAGCACTGTAGTCTCATAACTTTTGCATTACTCGAGCCGTATCACGTATTTGGGCCGGGCCGAGCAGCGAATGTCGCTGTCTGAGCTACTGCGTGACTGACTGAGTGATCAAGTTCAACGATTGGCTGGCCCGCGGGGAAGAAGATCAGCGATCGGTCGGCCGGCAGGGAAGAGGCGGCCCAGCCTTATTACTAGGTGCATCTAGTCTTATTTCGCCTTTTCTTAGGATGAACAATGAAATTCTTCACTCCTGACTCTTGTTTGTGCTAGAAAACTGTCCATATCTGCACAGACAAAGGCTCGTGGGTGGCTTAGCTTCGTAAATCATGAGCTTTAGATACAACAATGCACGCCTTAGCTCTGAATATGGTTCTCACACTCATTACAGAAGTTAGTAAGATGGTTGTAGACATCCAGTTTGTTCATATACTCATTTATTTTTGGCGGAGTTCAAGGCCTTTTGATTGGTTCACGGAACCTGGCGGTTCTGCCTACTCCTGAGGTTTAAGAACTCATTACAGCAAAGCCTTTTAATGAAGAATTCACCTTTAAGGTAATCATACCAAGTGCCAACGATATGATTGTCATCTGCTGTAATGAAGTTGTTTCTCCGCAACAGACGGCAAACAAAGCCATATTTGTCTTTTTTTGTGAAATTGGTAACCGGATTATGTTGCCAGACTATGAGGTGGTGTTAGCTGCTTAGTCACCTCCAACGCTTGCCGGGGCAAGGTCCTCGGGTTTTTAAGTCCCCCGTAAACCTCTCACTGGTGTTACTCCAGAAAGGCCTAGAGGGGAGGAAATGTGGTCTGTGGGGGTGCTGACGCTCGTGCGCTCTCTGTTCACTGCATTCCTCTTTAAGACCGTAGTATCCGCGCTAATGGACTGCGGGACGATGTGCGTGCCAGAAATGTAATCAAGGAGTGGGGTGGCGGCGGCTTGAATGTTGAGTGAGAGGGAAGGAAATGGTTGGAGTCCACATTTCAAGGATACTGTGAAGCTGATTAAACTAAAAATCTGCAATCTTCTTCATTGTCTTACTATAAAAGATTGTTTCAGGAGCTCAGATTTAAAAACGTAAACCCTCTGACTATCGGCGTACGTTTTTGGTGTGGATGTTTGTGCTGTTGGTGTAAAAACTGACATTGAAGTGAATTTCCTGTGTATAAATGTTCAGTTGCAGCTGAATATCTTCCATATTCCAGACGTCTGAAGTTCTTTCCCTTTCTCTCAGAAGCTCCGGCTCGGATGCCGAACATGTAGGCTAAACCTCTGCACTGTATACTGTGGTTTGCCCCCCCCCACAATATATTGGCTATTTTATGCGCATGTTTGTTGAAGAGAGGCTAAGTTGGCATCTATGCATGCCCCATAATGCGAGTAGATTTTACTCCTAAAAATAAACAACTTTTATATGTTAAATGTATCAACATATATGGCTAACATTTGGCAGTGTGTGTCGAGTATCTCACTAAACATTTTACATATACAGTGGTTATTGCTGGATTTTACTTAATTTGCTGTCAGTTTATATAGTGAGTCACGTTCTTTGCGTGGTCTACTGCTGTAGTAATTGGGCCCCTTTGGCGATGTAGATGAAGGAAATCCGGGAATACGCTCTTCCACCTTCTCCTTATCTCAGCGGAAAAGGAGCAAGCGAAACGGTGGACGAGAAAGAGAAAGGGTGTGGGAGAGAGACTGGCGAGGAGCAGAGAGAGCGTGCAAACAGGCACTTGGGTAGGAAACCAAGACACTGAAGTTCACGCTTCCAGTACCAAGTGACCACATCCCGACACAAGGTACGTTGCTGTTTAACCTCAAAGTTTGCTTAATGCTTGCTTATTTTTCTATGTGCCTGTATTTAATTATTTATTAATCGCTGCTATAGCTTCTTAGCTACACCAGTAACGTCCTGATACATTGGCTTGCGTGCGCCAAAAAATACTAGATAGTTCGTTGTAGCTTGCTGGTTGAAAGAACTGGATAAATTTAATGACCAATAAAAAAAAAAATCTATAGATTAATTAAATTTTAAAACTATAGCCTGCACAATTACTTGATATGGAAAGTATCCAGCTATTAGCATCTGCATTTGCCAGCTGAACACCTGGATCTGAATTTCAAAATCCTTTAAGTCTGAATAAGTTCAAAAGGCTTTTAGTCGTATCACTTCCGCATTGTCGTTATGACATTATTAACGATACAAATGCTTATTCTGCCGGTAGTCCATTATGCTTATTTTTCTTTTTGCTCCTATGTTTTTCTGAGCATGACAATGTTCTTTTCCGTCTACTCTGCTTGCTCGAAATAAATCTGCTTTACAGTGGGCTTTCAAAGTAGGCAACTCACTGACTCGGGGGGATAGCTATTTAGAAGTTTTTAGGCTTCGATTCTTACTGTGGACTTCCACATGATGAACGTGAATCTCTTGAGTGTAAATCTAAACGTCCCGTTAAATGTCCTGTCCTGGGTCGGTTTATATGGACAACTATTATGACTGAAATCTGTGCAGTTCCAGGTTATTAAACAAAAAAAAAAAAAAAAATCCAAGCCGCGGGCTTGGGACGGTATATCTACTTCATTTATAGGCATCATGAACACCGCCTCCCCTTGCTAGCCGTGTTCAGTTCAAATAAATGGTGATCGTAAAAACTGCATGTACTGTCCCGTGCGCATGGTGGGATGATGACAAGCTTAAACCGACAAACAGCCTTGCAAAAGACTTGAGTGTTGAAATACGTTGGCATGAGTAGTCAGGTTCATTTCAAAATCGGACTTCTCTTGTTGTAGCTTATGAAATCCAAGCACTGCCAAGGCCGATATTAGCCTGCTGTGATTTATTGCACTGAACCCTAAGCGATCGGTATTTTTTTTTTAACTGAATTTTCGCTTTAACCTGAAATTGGCACATAAACTGTAATATGAGAACAGACTGGAAAAAAAAACTGTAACAGAAAAGTATTCAAGGTAAAACACTCATTTATATATTTGATCGTCAATACGGTGTTTTCTGGCTCAGATGTGGTTTTTGTAGTGCTTAAGTAATTACAAATAGCATTCTTCACTTATTATGGTTGCTTTCGACGTAGTCAGTCATCGTGTTGCTGCCAGTGTTGTATTTGTTTATTTATTAAATGCTGACTTAGTTGAATTGTTTTTGTTTATATTTTGTGTATATTGTGTAATATGTTATTGCCACTGCATGAATAAGTTGTGGGTAATTATGTTTCCTGTCCCAACGTAAATAAAACATGCAGAAAATGATTCCCACTTATATTCAGGCATTCATCAATTTAAAAAAAAAATGTATTTAGTGAATTTTTCTATCTGGATGACCAGTTTTGATCATCTAAGTGTCCCCCCCTGCCTGTCTGCATGCCAGACAGATCTGAAACACACAGGCAGAGAACAGGAGATGTTGTTCAAGCATGTGACCTGGCTTTTCTGAGGGTTTACAGTCCTGTAAGAAGGAGAGAAAAGGAGCGTGTGATCCAACCTTGGGCAGTCTGCAGACAGGGTTTGGGCCATTAGACCATACTCCACCGGGAACTGCACTCGCTAGAATGACTGTGCTCATTGAATGGAATGAAGGGAGGAGAATAAGTGCGGTAATATAGGCCTGAGACAAAGGAGAAGATTTCATCAGATTAGAATGCACTTACTTCTGTGTGATGACACAAACTTCTGCCGCAATCTCGTGTGTGTGTGTGTGTGTGTGTGTGTGTGTGTGTGCTTGCATGAGAGAGAGAGAGAGAGAGAGAGAGAGAGAGAGATATGACGTGAGACATTCTGTAGATTGACTCACCCTTTCCAAGACTCCCAGAGTCGAATCTGGCTAATCTGTTGGCGCTACCAAATTACTTTTTGCGCTACGGTGCTGTCAGTGTGTGATACTGGAGTCTCTTTGACCGCGCAGTTGTTAGAACTTGGGCAAGACTTTCCCCATCTGCCTGGCTGTGGTTTTAAAACCAACAGTAATTGGTAGCATTTCACTCACTCCATAAACAAGACACAGGACAACTGATTGCAGAATGCTCTCTACTACAGAAAGCATGTCAAGTTGATACTGTCTAAAATTAAAGAACGTTATGATATACTGTAATCATTTTTTAAGATGTGGATGTTGTTCCTTCCTTAAGAAAAACATAAAACCATTAAAAAAATTTTTGGTTTAATGGATCAATGGACGATCAGCTTGTGCTGAAAAGCTGAACAAACACAAAAGCGAATTGATTGTTTTTGTCTCGTGCATATTGCCTTGGAGGAGTTTGAGAATGTGTCATATATTTGTAGAATAAATGGAGGTATTCCCCCAAATATTTGAGAACTGGGATGAGGGTGCTCAGTGATTGTATGTGAACTTGCTTTGTACACGATTGGCTAGGTTTATCAGTCTATTTTGTTTCAAAGGTCGTCCGTAGGGTCCATGTTCTGTTAGCATAGCCACTTACAGAGATTGGATTGTCACTTGCTTTTAGGGTTTTTGGCACTTTTCTTCCTACTAAATGCACTTTGTGTCATACACCACTCCGTACACGAGTATTTGCTAAATATTTGTAATGTAATGTGTAATGTGTGGCAGGATACAGTTCTGTTTTTCACCACTGATTGGTCCGGCGCTCTTCGAAGCAATGGCTCAATATTGCGGAACACACAGGCTGTCCTCCAATCATGCATGTGAGTTAACGGCATATGTGTCAGCATGACTTGCCGAGCATGTTGATCAGTGCAGTGTGTACTACAAAGTAGTGCAGTATCCGTAGCATAATTTTGGGATCCATGTTTGTGTTTCTGCCATACCATGACAGTTGACCATACCAAAAAAAGCTGTGATAAGTGTCAGCAGGGAGAGGAACTGGGGTTACTGTCTCTGTAACTCTGTGCAGCTGTGCTTGTTTTTCTGGATTTTATAGCAGCATTGAATTGGTTTCCCAACATCTGGTACACAATTCTGTGCGATTCGCCTTCTCATCGCTTCCCCGCTTCTTCTCTTTAAATGATAAATGACTGTCTATTCTCCACTACCCCATCTCTCAGTAAATGATGAAATTATATGGGCATGAGAATGTGTGTAGGCAAAGGCAGGGCCCTGTTTCACAAAGCAGGTTTACTAAGTTAGCTGGATAGCAGTGCTAAGTAAAAGTACTAAGTACTGGGGCCTTATTTATAAAAATTTGCATTGATTTCATACCTAAATAATACGTATGCACAAAAAAAAAAAAATGACATTTTGTGGAAAATAACCTAATTTATAAACCTATGGGTAAAATAAACTGCATTGAATTTTCATTTATTTAATCAGGATGGACTTGGAATTTATTGACATTGTGCAAAATCTTAATAATTTCCCTTTTTTTGATGTCAAGTTTTTTTATAAATCAGAAATCTGCAAAGAAAGTGACATATGTATCTTTTTTTGTGCCTACGCACCGTTTATAAATGAGGCCCCTGTTCTTTTTCACCCCAGTATGTTATTGGTCCAGGTTTTACTTGCTTCCTTTAATCCTGCTAATTCTGAGGGTGGCATAGAACTGTATGTGGTCCTGTGGGTAGAGCTGTTGCCTTCTAACAAGAAGGTTGTGGGTTTGATTCCAGTCTGGGGCCTTTCTGTGTGCCGTTTGTACGTTCTCCCCATGTTCACATGGGTTTCTGCTGGGTACTCTGGTTTCGTCCCACAATCCGAGGACATGCATGACTGGTAAATTGTAGACCCTAAAGTGCCCATTGTAATGAGTGTGTTGGTGGATGGTGCGTGATCTCGACATTTTGCTTTGACAAGACTTGGACAACTGGCACAATGCAACTTTAAGAGGGTGTTGAAAGTGCCGTTAAATATGATCAATTCCGTGGGATTAATTACCTTATCCTGCATCTTAAAATTTCCCTGCCTCTCTCTGCGCTTCGACCTCCTGCCACCAGATGGCGTCGGTGAGCGACACCCGCCAGCCACAGCCGGCCCAGAGCGATGCGGCGGACCAGAACTTCGACTACATGTTCAAGCTCCTCCTGATAGGGAACAGCAGCGTGGGAAAGACCAGCTTCCTGTTCCGCTACGCCGATGACTCTTTCACCTCCGCCTTCGTCAGCACCGTCGGCATCGACTTCAAGGTCAAGACCGTCCTCCGCGACGGCAAGAGGGTGAAGCTACAGATATGGGTGAGCAGGAGAGGGGCGTTGCTGGGAATTCGTGGCCCCCTTGAACCCCCTATTCATTAATAAAACATGTAGCATTGTCTGGTTGTGGGCACCTCCCTTTCAGCAATGTGTGTCTAGACTTGTCTCCAGCTTACACCCAACCAGCGGTGACCCTGGAGTATGGGATGAACAGATTGGTGAGCTGTCTATAGTGCATTACTGCCTCTCACCTACAGCACACTGGGATGGGCTCCAGCCTTCAAACCCCAGCCTTGGTTAGGTGTGTGCACAGACACAGCATAATACCGGCCCTGAGGGAGTGGATTTGAGGGTTCACGTCGAGTGAAGATTAGAGTACATCTGCGTGACGTGTGATCCCATTTGCTCCGACTTATTCTCTGCATTGTCTTGTGTTTTCTGACCCAGGTCTCAATAATTAATATCTAGCAACTAACCTCACACAAATGCACACACTCACCCAGACAGCTGTCTGTATTATTGACTTTAACAACGGCTATGATTCACCTCATCTGGCTTCCTTCCTGGATCTCGCCCTCGTAATGGAACATAATTGCGTGGAACCCACGTGACCCTCTGTTACCTGGGCAATATCCCAAGATGTTGGGCCTCTGTACGCACATTAAGGTGTCAGACCCCAGATGCCTTGTGAACATGGTCAGCCTCTGAGACAGCTGACATCATGAAATTTGCTCATATTTTGTTGATGTTTTATTGTTTCATCATTTCAGTCTTTATAAATTTTTTTTTTGCTGGAGCTGGTCAGATCTGACTTTCTGTCTCAATCTTCACTACCAGTCAAAAGCACATCCCAATATTTTCTGTAATTGTTACCACCTGTCCTGCATGTGTTAGATCTCTCCCTGCTCCAGCACAGGTGATTCAAATGATCTACTCATTATCAAGCAGCTTCATGGGGTTGATAGCGAGCTGATCAATCCAATCACCTTTGCTGGATTCCTTGTGGATTTTTTTTTGTAAATTTATTACTTGCAATAAACAAGTATTGGGTTCCTGTGATTTCTTAGTTGTAAACATACATGCAAGATAAAGACTTGACAAGATCTATATCTATCTATCTATCTATCTATCTATCTATCTTTGTGTCTGCCTGTCTGCAATGTATACTTGTCTATCCATAACTGCAGTGCTGTTCTGTTGACAATCTGAAGACGTGGCCACGTTGACCGTAGTAATGGTGATATGGCGGCATGCTCTGTGTGCGGTAGGACACTGCGGGACAGGAGAGGTACAGGACCATCACCACTGCCTACTACAGAGGAGCCATGGGTTTCATCCTAATGTACGACATCACGAACCTGGAGTCCTTCAACGCTGTGCAGGACTGGTGAGACTGGGAACGGGGGGTGGGGGGATGGATGTGAGCCCTCATCCAAAAATTAGTCCTTAAATTGCGGGCAGTGGCTATACGCAGTATTACTGGCTGTTTGGGAATGTGCTCGGTGAAGTATTCTAGCATTTGATGATACTGTGTGCAACCAATGACTGTCATTTTTAAGTATGTCCCCGGATTCATTTTTTGTGTCGAATCTGTTAAGTGAATGGTACACTGTCTGTATGTCTGCCTCTGTTTGCCCACTCACTTTCCCCTAAGTGGATGCCTTCCTCGCCGTCACATTATTTTTTTACTTCACAAATTATATTCTCTGTTGCATCTTTAGCCTCTCGTAATTATAAAACCTCCTCTGAACCTATTTTTACCGCCTGTGTTTTAACCTTTTCTTCCTGTCTGGATTATCAGGATCTGTTCACAAACTTGTCTCATCGCTGTGATGTCATCTTGATGTTTTTTCACCCCACATTTTTCACTTACATTCGCTTCTTTTATCTCACAATTGCCCTCTCCCTTTGTTGGCTCCGCCCTCCCAGGGCGACTCAGATTAAGACGTATTCGTGGGACAGCGCCCAGGTGATCCTGGTGGGGAACAAGTGTGACCTGGAGGAGGAGAGGCTAGTCCCAGCAGAAGATAGTAAACGACTGGCTGATGAACTGGGTATGCAGTATGCACTCTCCCGTGTATTATAGCATGTACTCTTCCACACCATACACACTACTATAATAACCCAGTGTAAACATACAATAATGTCTCACTCGGCCCCTTTCCCATATAAAGTGTGGAAGTAGGGCTGGATTCTGAAGATTAAGTCAATGTGTGTAGTTAACAGGGGTGGACATTTCCAGTCCTGGAGGGTAGGTCCGTATTCTGGTTTTTATTTACACCAATTACCCTAAGTAATTGAGCTAACTAGTTTTATATAGAAACATGGATTAGCTCTTACATTAGATCAAAGATTTTTTTTTTTTCATATGGGGAAATAGTAACAGTTTTGTTGGTCATTCATGAGAATTTACAGAAATGCAGCCAGAAATTTCAGATTTCATTGATTGTTTGGTTAAGCTAAGACAATTAACTGATTGAAGGCCAGAAGTTGGAGTGAAAACCAGGGAAAAATATGGCCTTGTTGCCCTGGTGAAGTCTGTACTCCGCCACACCATAAACATTTCTATAATAACCCAGTGTAAACTTTTATAATAATTTTTCACTCCAGCTCTTTTTCTATATAAATTTTGCAAGTAGGGCTGGATTCTGCACAGTCTGGTATGAAAGAGTAGGCATGGTAGAGGTTTTTGAATGGTTGGTGATGGCAAGGCTCCTGTGATCTGGAAAAACCTAGTAAGTTTATCAGTGGCAAAGATCTCGCAATTGAACAAAAATTTTAGGTTCTGGACTTTTCCTAACAGAAAAAAATATGATAGAAACTTGATTTTGAAAGTTCAAATGACACTAATAGCTAGTGTTCTAAGATTTTCACCGCTCTTAATTACTGCAAATGAAGGTTAAACTGAGTTCTACCAGAAGTGACTCATGTACTAGGTTTTTCCAGATCACAAGAGAAGGTTAATGCACAATTTTTCCTTTTTCCAATCAATACAAGACACTGGGAGTTTCAAGAAGGTGTTAGACTATGATGGGGTGCTATGTACAAGCAAAGGTAGAGGTCTTTCTTTCTCTGAATGCATAAAATAACACAAGGCTTGCTACTCATCTGTTTTGGTATTGTCTGCTATTCTACATAACACTGTTTTTGTCTCCCTGTGTGATTGAAGGCCTGGTCCATATGTAATGCTCATGTTTCTTGTGGTGCACTTGATATGTTATTGATCAATAAAGGATTGCTGACATTCAAAATTCTCTCTCTCTCTCTCTCTCCCTCCCTCCCTCCCTCCCTCCCTCCAGGGTTTTACTTTTTTGAGGCTAGTGCCAAGGACAACATCAACGTGAAGCAGGTGTTCGAGCATCTTGTGGATGCCATTTGCGATAAAATGAATGAAACTGTGGATGGAAATCGGAACCAATCCGGCAAGGGCGCCGCCCTAAAGGACACGCCTCCCAAAAACCAGAGTGGCTGTGCATGCTAACTGGGGTGGGCCCGAGAACTGCCACGCCCACCCGCCCTAGACTCTTAAACTACACCCCCGTACCTGCACCACACACGACTCTACTGCACCGAAAAACTATAAGGCAAAACACTCACTGGGGCTTCAGGAGTATTGTAGTCTTCTATGCAGACCTACAACTGAGATTATATTACTGTCAGCCAAAAAGACCGAAGTATTGTCAGTTAGATGACAAGTTCTAGCTCATTTCAAGATCTGCCTATGGGGTCAGCTCAATTCAAGAGGGGGGAAAAAAGGTTCAATTTTAAGTCTTATTACAAGAGCCACCCCCACCCCACCCCACCTGTCATTTGATCTTTCTCGATCTGAGGATATCTTAAATTTTAAGATTTTCTCATTTTTCGGTGGCCGTGCACTTTTAAGCTCCTGGACAAGCTCCTAATTTTAATCGAGCATTAAGTCCAGTTCTTTTGAAAACTGTTGCAGCTGTTGGGACACCGAATCTGTAAAATGCATCGATTGTCGTACATCAGCGGTATTGAACCTGTTGTGTTTGAGGTTTGAATGAAACTTGAATCATGAATCCTAGTTTGAGTGTAATTCAAGGTCTGATGTTGTTGAGAGCGTATGCCTGTGTCAGCCACAGAAAAACATCTATCACATTAATTTCTAAGTATTAATGACTGGCCCTGCGATGGATTGGCGAGCCGTCCAGGGTGTGGTCCAGCCTTTCACCCATAATTGGCTGGGATAGGCTCCAGCTCCCCTGCGACCCTACTGAGAAAGAAGTGCTGTGGATAATGGACGGATGGTTATTAATGGCTGTTTAGCTAAGTGAGAGTTCGGTTTATCCAGCCCTCCTTCACCCTGACCTTTTCTTGAACCTCCATGTAGTCTCAAGTCGCCATTAGCTGAGCGCTAATAGCGGGAAATGAACTGTGTTGTATTATGTGAGCCGCACAGCAATTGCCTCTTCATTCTGACATGTTGAGTCTGTTTGCTTTGTAAGGACTCAAGACAACAAATGGATGTTTTTTAATGTTTCTTTTATATTGGCACTAATAGTATTCCCTCTCACACGACCACATCCATAAGCATTGTGTTATAGCTTACAACTCTGTCTCCTCCCCCCTTACTACCCCCCAGTTGCACAGTCGTACAAAGCTAGCTTAGAAAAGCTACAGGTGACAGAATTTATTTTTTGAAAGCACAAAGGGTCGTGTCTCACCCACACCCTCCTCCACCTGCTACACCCGGCTGCCCAGTCATCATTTTTCTCCTTCACAATTTGTTTTCTGAGGCAGTGCGAAGTTGTAGCGGGGTATTTAGGAAGGGATTCATCAGTGTTTGAGTTTTGTGCTGGTGAAGACACTACGCTGTAAAGATGCTGACCTCAGCTGCGTGGATGAATTCTCATCTGCACAGAACTGCAGTGCTCAAAAACCCCTCCGATAAATAATGCTCGTTTGACTCGTGTTTTGTAAAGGGAGAGGCGCTTTCAGCTGACTGAGCCTTTTACCAGGCCTCGATCCATTAGACTCTGTCAAATTATTCAGGTTTATTTTCCCGCAAGTCAGCAGTGATGGCGGTCTAATTCCCAACTGCAGCCAGCCAGTGGGTGGATACGCATCAGGGGTCATAAGTCGCAGTCGTACTGATGCACTGTTCTGATTAAAGCTGCTTTCACACTGGACGCGAAAACAAATTTTTCGCACGACAGATTACATTCAAAGTCAATGCAAAGACGCAGTGTGAAAGCGGCTTAAATGTTGAGTTTCAATGGCGATGGCTTAGAGTCTCATTCCTAAGCATGGCTGTGTTCGGGGTTGAGGACTTGAAAACTGGTTAAAAAAAAAAAAAAAAGGATGGTCTGTCTTAACAAGTGTTTCAGTTGTGTTATGAAACTTGAAGAAATATCACTGTGTTCTGAGTAGCAGTTTACTGCAATGAGTGCATTTTTTAAAATGCCAAATGAAACTGTCAGTTTGTGTTAGGGGGTTTTGGGTATTTATGTTCCAAGCAGATGTTGCTAATCTGATATTGTGAAGACAGGATGACTGACTTTTACAACTTCATAGGGCTATCCCTGAGACTTTGGTTAAAGTCAGGGATGACAACACCACCTTGAATGTAATGTGTCTGTGTAGGTAACATGGCATAAATACTGAATGTGGGGGTATCATTTCTGTTTGTCCCCTCTCCGTGTCGTGTGTTTTTTTTTTTTTCTTTTTTTCTCCTGAGTGATGTGATGACAGAGCTGTGTGTTGCAGTGCCAAAACTGTTCTCCCCTGAGCACAAGACAGTCGTGCCTCGTCTTCCTTGAAGACACCACTGGTGGGAGAATATCGCTCGTTCAGGATCAGATTTGTCACCAACGACCAAGCGGATTGGTCTACTGGAAGGACCTTTCCGGCTGATCCGTAGCTGTATTCTAGGACCCGTAGATAAGTGCAGTCGGCGCGTCGTTGAAGTTTGGTAGTTGCCGGTAGGGGGCGATGGAGAAGTTGTGCATTGGTCTTCGTCTGTCGCGCTCAAACACAGACGCATACGCTCAATATTGCCTTTACCAAATAAGTCAATTTACTTGAATCTTCCAATTCGGGGGGTAATTATCCATTGCATCATAAATTAATTGCTGGGTTTTGTTTACTTGTTTGTGTGGTGTTTGTCCAGTATATACAATGTTCTTTTTCCATTTCTTTTGACCGGGGAGAACGGCTGGCTTTGTATGTTTTATGAAACTTACGTTTCCGTTGAATTAAGGATCTTTTAAGCATGAAAGACGGCAAGTTATGCCCGATTCATTTTTGATGTTGCAAAAAATTAAACCATTAATTGTGAGAATTGATCGCACGGAGTCTTTTTATTATTTGGATTTTTACCCGTTATTACAGGAATACCTGAACAAACTTTGCCATTATGAAGGAAGAGAATGCCGTGATCTAATGTTAAGTCACCTCCAGTAACCTGTTTGCCTTTTAAGACATGGTAAGTGAAGAGACAACAGGATTGAAAGCATACCGTCTTTTTTTGGTAGGGGAGAGACGACCTGTGCAATACTGATACAATCAGCTTCGCGCGAAAACACGGCGCTGCAACTTCCTGACCACTTAGCCCTCTGCAAACCGCATTCAGATTCGTTCTGAGATTGGCAATTAATTTTAATTGGTGAGGATATTGAGCAAATTTTACTTTTATTTCGTCAATCATTAATCGTGGATATTCTCTTCGTTATTTCCGAGTATCGTTAAGCCTCTATGTCGCTAATTAAACAAATTAATCCAAACCAAGAAACATATCGCGAAGTTATCAATCAACTAGACGTCTGACACTGTTGCCCATGACACCTGTTGATGAGTCAAGCGGCCAGCTGATGTGCTTCCTCGTAATTATACTCGTGTTTAACAGCAGCAGCATCATCTCCTAGTCCCCAAGAGACGGAGAATTGTTTGAGCGTGATGAGATTTGGCTTTTTTTTCTTGCCAGCTGAACACACGGATGTGGCACTGCTTTGTTACCAATTTGGAGTACGATTCGACGAAATCAAATCAACATTTCGTCGATTGTTGGCATTTTGTCGTTTTTATATTACTTTCTTCGTGACAGGGGATGAAAGGTAAACTCGTTTCAGTAAAATATTCTGCCCCCTATTCCCCTAATGCAGAAACAGACGCTTGAATAGTCTGTCCCGAATTTGTCCGCGCCTAATACCTTCGCTTGTTTCATTTTTGGGTTACTTCAAGTGCTGGACTGAATTATTCCGTGCATAAAACACTCTGATCTGCAGGTATTCTTTTGAGCCGGTTCTTTGTGCTGAAAGTTTGAAAATGCATCTATACTTGTATTTTTTACGACGAATTTACTGATTGAACCATGAAAGTTTGAAAGTCCCCTATTATGTCTCCAGGTGCACAGCTAATTAGTTATTACAGCCATTTCAAAATCTTTTCTCTCTTGACATCTCATGGGGAAGTAACCAACCAGAGGCAAGAAGAACTGATCACCTTCAGCCAAGCAGTCAATCAGATTTCATTATTCTGGGTGGTCACTCCCCCTTGTGATGTCAGATAGGGGAGACTTTGAACTGGCTCATAATGGTTAATTAGCTGTGCACCTGGTTGCATAATAGGGGACCTTTAAACTCTCATGCTTGCAAAATTATTCCATCGCTTTTGGAATTCATGCAGTTCATCAGAGACTTTCAAGCAGAAGCACAAATTTCTTCATCAAGTCTTGCCTTTTCTAGTTCATAACATTCTTTGTGTTAAAAAGGATTGCATTTAAACAGAAAATCATCTTGACGGTATCAACATATAACAAACTGGTGCGAGACTGTTTTACTTGTATTTGTCCTCGCAAACAAATTCATGCTAATTTGTGCCGTCTCGAGCCAAAAGTGATGTCAAAAATAATGTGAAGACAATGTCTCAACTTTGAGCAGCAAAAAAACCTTAATGCTATCTTTAAAAAAAAGCTGATCAGCAGTCTAACTCGGCTAAGCAACTCTGCAAATAAGGTTGCTTATAAGGCGAAGTAAATGGAACCAGTTCAAAGTAATTGTATATTAAAGGGTTACGTTTCTGCTGGACTTTAAGCACTAATGGCACATACTGATGTATAAAGGGAAGTATGGCAATAAAATAAGCAATTTGGCACCTCATTATGGAATTAAAAGTTGTTTATAATGAAATTCATAAATATTGGGAGCAAAAATAAATGGGTAAAGTGTTTGATCTAATCCCTGCTGCAGATCCACACTACAAATTAGGTTTACTGGCAAAATTTACAAACTTTCAGCAGTTTGCAATAAACTAATCAAACGAAAACAATTTAAATAGCTCAACGCAGCTCATATTACAAGTGGCTTCTCCAAATTCATCACAAAATGCCACTTTTAATGGCTGCTGCAGGCTCAAATTATTCAACTACTTCAGGACAAGCATCTTTAATACTTTATAGAGCACCCTTTTGCTGCTATGACCTGCTGGAGATGCGAAGCCGCACACCAACTGCTGGTAGCATTCCAGCCCATTCCTCATGGGCAATGGCCTCCAGTCCACTAATAATATTGGATTTGTATCCTGCAACTGCCTTCTTCAAATCCCTCCTGAGATTTTCTATGGGGTTCAGGTCAGGCAACTGTGGTGGTCACTCTAGAACAGGGGTGGACAATTCCGGTCCTGGAGGCCCGGTGTGTATGCAGGTTTTTATTTCTATCAATTGCCCTGAATAATTAATTGATTGCATACACAAATACAGATTTGTGCAAAGATTAGATCAAAGAAAAATGTTTTATGTAGGAAGACAAGAACAGTCTTTGGTGGTCATTCATGATATTTAAAGAAATGCCTGATACAACCCTTGTTGGCCACCTCTGCTCTAGAATTTTCCAGGACTACTTCTGAAACCAAGGTTTGGATGTTGAGGTATGCTTGAGATCATTGTCCTGTTGGAATGATGCCCAAGCTTCAGCTTCCTCACAGACAGCATTAAATTTTTGCCTTGGATGGATATCCTGATTCTTGATTGAATCCATCTTTCCCTCCACACCTTGCCAGTTTCCAATACCAGAGGAAGCGATACAGCCATGGAGCATCAAAAGCCCCCACAATGCTTCGCTGGAGGAAGGGCATTCTTTTCAGCATATTACGCTTCTTTCTTTCTCCTGCAGACATACCGCTGATCCATAAACCCGAAAAGTTCCAGTTTTGTTTCATCCCTCCACAGAGCAGTATCCCAAAACTCCTGTGGCTCATTTGTATGGTTTTGAGTGTGTTGAAGCTTGTACTTTTGGGTCAGCAGTGGTGTATGCATAGACTGTGTAAAAAGATGGATGCAGCACCCAGTCTGAAGTGAGGCCAATGCGGAAATATCTTAAAAGTGCATTCTATTTAATGGCCAGCAGATGGCAACATCCGTGGTTGCAGAAAGAAATTCAATGCTATAGAAGTCTGAGAACATGACCCTACTTTCCCACCCGATTTATTATTTCAATAATGATTTTCCGCATTATTTTATGTGATCTATATCAAGTTTCAAGTCCCCTTCATGATCATTTTTGTAAATTATGGTCCCAAATGGACTAGAATAAAGGATAAAGCCAGATATGCTTTAGGGGCGTGGCTGTCCTCTGGTCTTCATCAGGTACGGTCAGATCCACCCGTAGATCCACCCCTCGCGCCTCCCTGGATCTTCAATTCACTTTTCGTCCAATAGGAATCAGATTCTATTTCGAAATTACAAAACTGAGCTATTCAAATTGCCAAAATCGAGGCTTCCTAAATGGTACGCTGAAACCAATAGGTGACGTCACAGTTGCTTCGTCCATCATTTTATACAGTCTGAGTGTATGTCTCCAAGTTCAGGCATGGAGACCTTCAGCATTGACTATGCGACCTACTGCACAAACTGAAACCTCAGTGCTTCCTGCCTCCAAGTCTTGCTGCAGGACTTTTGCAGTCACTTGAGGGTTTTTGACCACCTGCCTCCTGAGGGATCTGGTGGCAGCCATATATAGCTTCCTCTTTCTGCCATGTCCTGGTAATGGAGCCACTCTTCCTTTAACTTTGACCTTGCAAACTATGCTTCCAACTGCATCTCTAGGAATGTTTGGTGCCTTTGCCATCTTTTTATCCTTTTTCCTTGTTTGTGCCAGGCAATGATCTCTTCCCTTACCTTTCTGAACAATTCTTGACAGCCATATTTCTAATATGCAAGCAAATGTCACTGTCAACAAACCTCTAGCCAGTCCTAGTATTTGTGTTCTATCTCAAGCAAACCTGATGCAAATGAAGCTCTTGATTAGTTGCATCAGGTGATCTTGAGACAACACTGGATTTGCAAATATACTCTTATGACAGATTCTATTCAGGGGTTGAATAACTTTGAGACTGCAGTGGTCATTAAAAGTGGCATTTTGTGTTGAATTTGGAGAAAATACTTGTAAACATTAGTTGAGTTGAGCTATTTAAAATGTTCTTGTTTAATCTGTTTATTGCCAACAGCTGAAAGTTCGAAATTTGCTAATAAACCTAATTTGCAAAGGGGGTTGAATGATTGTGATTGCAACTGTATCTGGGCTGTTTTAAAACATGGGCATATTTCCAAGCTACACTAGCCAGAGTATCTTGGTATAGCCAAGCAAGCCATTTCTTGACTGGTTTTCTTTTGTGCACCTGAATTTGTTTGCTTTTGTCATGGTTTTCCTCACAACTAAATCACACTTGCAACCCCTGCTCTAGGTTTACAGCCCTGCTCTGTGTTGTTTGGATTTTTACCTCTAGTTTGTTTTGGTTTTCGCTTCCAACTTCGGGGTTTAAAAAAAGTATGCTTTGGCATTGCGCATTGTGAAATACATCCCTGTATGTATTAAAGTAGATCCTCAAAGCCATCATTACTAACAACTGGAATTTAAACGGTGGACTTTTTAAAAATTCTTCTTACCTGTGTGTTTATTGCCATTAGGGTATGACTAATAACCAGTGCCTCCCTGAAGTGTAGCCAAAAGCACCTTGCGCTCCCTCATACATAATATTTTGAATTACAGGTCATGGTATGACTTCACCATACATACGTTCATGAATCGATTTCTGTTTAATGTATAATCTGTTCAAAACATCATAAACTGTTGCTAGGATTTTTAATCAAGATCCTTCACAGACAAATTGTATTTAACCTCTTTATGAGCATAAACTGCATGTGAGGGAAAATTTTGACTGCAATCTCCATTCCAAACACTCATGTTTATTGAAAATAATTAAATATGATTTTTAACTATATTTTAACCCCCCCCCAAAAAAAAAACAACCAAAAATACTATATACATAATACTGAAGCATGTACAACCATTATTCACAACCTGGATCTCTCCAGCTACTCCTGAGCGATAAGCTAGCGTCCACTTAAGGTACTGAAGCCTTCATGCGCTACTCAAAGTAAAATATTAATGATCTGTGCTCATGAACTGCCAAACAATGTAAATCACCAGTTGGGAAACTGACTTATGCTCATGTTGTGTTTCAAGTGCATCGGCAAACACAATGGCAGACGCCGCGATAGTTTGCAGTGATGCGTAGAAATGTTATCTCACGGCACTAATTTGCCAATACTGTTTACCTTTTGCTGTCAATTTTTATGCGCTTACACTAAAAAGAAACACGCTTCCGTTTCGACATCAGTTTGTAGTCATTACTTCTGACCAAGCACACCCAATTGCTTTTCCGACGGGCAAATGAAGGAAGCGCACGTCTGCTGTTCTATTGAATACGATCACTGTTTAGCTTGGTCCTCGCCACCCATTAACGAAAACTCCATTGCGCCGTTTTGGCGGATCACCAAGCCCCACTGCTGTCCAAAACCACGGTCTTCCCCCTTACCAGCGGCTTGACTGCCGGTGACCCCCGTCCCAGAAAAATAAATCTGCCAGGCTGCCCCTGGTTCTTCGCTAGTACCAGGACATGCTGAGTTCCAATCCCGGTCCAGGGTGGCCCGTACGGGGAAGTAACGGTCCAGAATGTGGAGGACTGGATCTAAAGCTTGCGCCTCGCTGGAAGCGTGTCCCTGCCGGTTGCTGTCAAAGGACACAATGACGCGGCAGGGAGCGCTGGCCCCGCCCCTCTCCTCTAGCTTTCGTGAGAGAAAGGCGGCCGTGTCGGCCAAAAGGGCGGCGATGTGGGCAGCGGCCTGTTGGTCTTCCCTCTCCAGCCCCGCCCCTGAACCCACCCCCACGTAGTGCTCCAGTCTATCGACGATGATCAGGGACGGGGGTGCGGCAGGTCCGCTGGCAAACTCGTGCAGGGTTGCCACGTCCTGCAGCATTTCTTGCCGTGACTTGGGGTACTTGAAGTTTATTTTCTGCAAGAAAAATAAAGAAAATCAATTCACGTCTGCTTATGCACTGTATGACCTTGCTTGAAAAAGTGTCCGTCAAGTGTTTTAACAAAATTTTTTAAAAACCTTTTTATTTCTATTGCATCTGTGACGCATGTTACAGCATAGCATAATATGGATTTTGATATCAAGATAATTCCTGAGACTCGCGAGTATGATCTGAATAAAATGAGTTTATGTACATGCCAGGAATGTGTTCTTCACTGACACAAGCAGCGACAGAAAACAACCCTCCGGGCGTTCCAAGTTTATTACCTCTGCCAGGAAGTGTGTGTGTGTGTGTGGGTGTGTCAGCAGGATGACTCAAAACTTCAACTGATTACCACTGCATTTCATGGGAAGTTGGAGTGTATGAATGGGAAGAGGTGATTAAATTTCCAGACACAGATCCGGATTCTACAGCTGATTGTAAGTGCTAGTGGATCAAAACCTGCTGGCGGAGGTATGCGCTCTTTGAGCGTCCCCCAGTTCCGATTTGCATTCGCTGCCTAAATGCGGGGTGGCACTGTAGCACATAATAGGATTTAAGTTTGAGAATAAGACATCAGGGTGGCAACCATGTTAGTCACGGACTGCTGAACCCTTGTACAAAGAGCTCGGAATTCCCCCACCCCAATCATTTCTTCTCTTTGAATTATTTGAACCTTATTAACCATTTTGCGGATTTACATTAAAGCTACTCTGGAAACGGTCTTCGTGACCGTCCAAAACACACCAACACAAAGTTGCATGACTTCTGTGACATACGCAGCAGTGCAAACGGGTAGTGCCTTTAAAGGTAATTAGTGACAACAGTTTGCAAAAAGTCCTGCATTTTAAATAGTCTAGATAAATATTTATGTATCCATTTTGGCATTTAATCACTGGAAAGAATTAATTATGTGCAACAAATACTTCATGCAAAATTCAGCACATTTTAGAATGTAAAAAGCATGTATGGAGGATACTTTTTATACAGGACGAACGCCGTTTCAAAATAGCTGGACACATTTGGCCAAAAAGCAACGTTTAACTCTTTCCCTACGGTAAGCCGGTGCCAGCGGCGTGGATGACGTCATTCGGAGTTCCGTTGAAAATATGCATAATACATGAGTATCGCGTCAATGTGACCAATCTGACAGCAGTAATAGAGACCTCGACCGCTCGCAGTCCGATGAAAACACGAAATCAGTTTACGATTGCGGTGATGGGCCACCTGTATTTCAACCACAGGAGGGGAGGGGCCGTGGCCGAGCCAGGACAGGTCGTGGTCGAGGGGCACGTAGTCGAGCGCCGAGTCGAGGAGCTGCTCAACGTCACGTAGCAGGCAACCAAAATGACAATTGGAATGATGTTACAAATACCCAAAATGACACTACTAGTTTGATACTTGCATTTGAACTTGCTAAAAACCTTTATTTTGAAAATACAGACGTTTAGCTAAACGTGTGTTTATATTGTCTACTTTTCCGTAAAAGTATTCCGAATGAGTTAAATAATAAAAATGGACCTAGGAAAGATTCAGCCAGCAACCCCCTTAGCAAACCAGCAGGAATTAACACACGGAATAAGAGAAGTGGGTGGTGACTTTACCTTCAGATCATCGGGGTTCAAGTGGGCGAGTGAATCTTGGAGCGATCCGGGGAGCTTTTGGATTGGAGTTGGGGAGAGAAAGAACACCTTTATCCCTAACTCAGACGCAGCTGTAATCGCGGCCAAGAACAAGAGCGAAGTTTTAACTCCACAATGGTCCCCAACAATCATACACGTCGGTGAGCTCCAGTTAGTTTCGGAGATGGAACTAGAGTTTTTTAAATCCTGAGATCGCAACCTATTATGACTTAAAACTAATGTTAAAATATCCGCCATTGCGCACTATATCAATAAAATGTGCGCATATTACACAGACATTTCCCAAATGGTACACACTCCGCGGCATCATCTTTCCCGCTAAGAAATTGGTGTTTGACAGTTTATGGTAAATTAGCTCAACATCCTGGAAGGTACGCTGACGAACTTCCGGTAAGGTCAAACTTTTATTGTGTGCTTTGCGTGTGTTATCTATTGGCGTCGCTGTTTCCACGCTAAGCGTGTCAGGATTGAATTTGCGAAGCGCGCAGTTTTTATGAAATGAGTTGGCTAAACCTTTGAAACCAAAACGCATAATTCTTCAATGCGCAATTACTGCCGTCGACCACTCTGATCTCTGACTTCAGTTGCGTTTGTATAATTACGATTGCGCTTTTGATTGAAATTACAATTGATTCGACAGTTGGGCTTATCAGTCGTCATACTAATAGTGATATGAACGTTTAGGGTGTGTGATCTTCCTACAGTCTCGCACGAGGCAAGTAATGAGGCATTTTGTGGCACTAACATGCTAATGAGAGTCTCTGTTAAAATTATGACAGTGGAGCAATGCTTTCTTCTCAATTTCATTTGACTCCAATGAGGGAGGATTTTATTAACTAGAGAAGGCCACATTTTATGAAAATTTGTGTACATTCTTCTGCTCAAATTTTAAAAGGGTGATTTCGAAGTTGGTATATTAAGTATATGTGATTGTAAAGATTGTAATTAATATAATGGTTCAGTCTGAAGGCCTTAAGTAGTCGAAAAAAATGTAAAGGATATCAACAATGTGAACTGAACTCTGTTAAGTTGAGAATATTCTACAATTGGGATTGGAATGGAGTTTCTTGCTGAAAGTATGATGGAACACTGAGTAGAAAATGGCCCCAAAGGACTGTAAATGAATGGATTTAATGCTGTGGTTCTCAAACTTGGTCCTGGCACCCAACTGTATGCTACAACCACAATTGTAATCTTAGGATTTTAACAAGCAGTTGAATTGTCTTAATTAGGTGCATTTATGTTTAGAGCAGTTATTTATCCTCTTAAGCCATATTTGAAAAATCTATACATGCCATGAAGAATAAAAATTTCATATCCACGTTGAGATATATTTGAAACTAGTATAAATAACTGTAGAGGGAAACAATTAACCAAACATTTAATCAAAGTAAACAATCAATAGGTTCCTCAATGGTGAAACAGTTGACACATGATCACAAAAACTAACAATTTATTTGGCAAACAATAGAGTCAAACCTGTGTTGTTTCATGTTTATTTTATTGAGTTCATACAAATTATTTTGAAAGAACCTATCCAGGGCCGGGTCGCAGGGGTAGCAGACTAAGCAAAGTGGCCCAGGCGCCCCCCCTCCCCAGCCACTTCCTCTAACTCTTCTTGGGGGACCCCAAGCCGTTCCCAGGTCACCCAGGAGATATAATCCCTCCTTCATGTCCTGGGTCTGCCTCGGTGCTTCCTCCCAGTTGGAAATGCCCGGAAAAACTTGAAAGGGAGGCGTCCAGGAGGCATCCGAACCAGATGCCCGAACCACCTCAAATGACTCCTTTCAACGTGGAGCCTCTCCCAAATGTTCAAGCTCCTCACCCTATCCCTCACGGTTAGCCCAGCCGCCCTGCGAAGAACACTCATTTCGGCCGCTTGTAGACGCGATCTTGTTCTTTCGGTCACTACCCAAAGCGCGTGACCATAGGTGAGGGTTGGAATGTAAATCGACCAGTAAATATAGAGCTTTGCTTTTACGCTCTGCTCCTTTCTTTACCACAACAGACCGGTACAATGTCCGCTTCACTGCAGACGCTGCAGCAATCCATCTGTCAATCTCACGCTCCATCCTACCCTCACTCGTGAACAAGACCCTGAGATACTACATGGTTTCCAACAATTCCAAATATGTCACCCTGGATTACAGGGAATTGTGTTTAAAATTATGCACAAGATCTAGATATTTTCCACTTGATGCAATGCTGTGGCTATGAAAACATGGCTTGCTGGATTTGAATATTTCTCCCAATATGAGTGTTCCGTGGCTTATGCAGATATACGTATGTGACATTGTCCTACAATATGCAAAAAATGCGTAATGCACATTTGTTTTTACCTTGAGCCCACTTAAACTCCAAGTTGTCCCTCAACCTTCTCCTTAAAAAACCCTTTGCGCAGATATAGATACCGGCGTCCGTTAATTCCGAAATTTAATTCCTAAACAATTCTGAAATTGAATTTCCAAATGTCTTGCTTCGCTGGAATAATTTTCAAAAGTCTCTGTGACACAAAGATTGAGTTATTAAGCCTTAAATAGGCTCAGGCATAACAGGAAAAAATTGGCAATATTTGTATTGTGCGCAAAGGGGTTGAGGGGTTTTAACAGTTTCACCCATTTTGGGCTCTTCTGGTTTTATCCTGATGGCAGCTTGTCGTTTTTAACCATGAGATTTACATTGTGCTGCGCTTTTGGCCATCATTGTGGAACTTTGTCAGGATCCCTTTTACCTTGGCCTTACTTTGTCCTACAATCTAATTTTTTTGCTTTGCCTCCCCTTTGCCTTGTTCAGGCTATCTGAATGTTGTATTTTTGCTGCTTCATTTGGTGTTTTTATTATTTCTGTTATTTTGTTATTTTTTTTAATTCATGATTTTTTTTTATTGTTCATTTTGACTTTTTAAAAATTTTTTACAAACCGTTTCTATTATTATCGATATTTTGTGATTGTTGATACATTATATTACAGCTACTTTTCTGTTTTTATTTCCACGAAGCACTTTGTGACTTTGTTTTGAAAAGAGCCAGCTGGCTGTATAAATAAAAATTGTTGTTGGTGATGATGATGATGATGACGATGATGTTGTTGTTGTTGTTGTTGTTGTTGTTGTCGTCCATCAGCAGAGAGACCTCGTCATGGGTGGAGACCATCGCCTCCAGTTCTTTCACATCCTGTTGGGCCCACGCCATCATCCCCCCCAGGGAGTTAACGTGGTGTTCCGGTGTGGGGGGTACTTGTAAAAAAAACACTCAGCACTGACTCCAGGAACAGTCTCTCTCAGCCTCTCCATGGGGCAGCGAGGGCTTGCAATGTCCTCACCCCCACCACCACCCCCACCCCCACCCAGACGTTCCACAAACTCATACGATAGCTGCCCTTTTGTACTGGAGTTTGATATCTTGCTGTTATCCACAAAACAGATGGGTGAGTTTTTCATTTACCCGGCCTGCAAGTGCATTATATGGGCATTGTCCACATCGTCTATCTAATTGGATTTATGATAGCGGGCCTGCTATCATTGGGGCTTGGTCTGTTTTTGATCGACCATAGGATAAAGAAAACTTTGAAAAGCATGGTTATCCTCGACAGAAAGTTCAATAAAATTGGATTCGACGTCAAGGAAGGCAATGATGGACTAAACATACTGCGAGAAGTCATTAAATCCGATAAGGCAAGGGTGAACCAAGTCGACGGAAATGATGACTGATTAAGAGATCCATGCAAAGATCTGGTATTATTGCACCTTCCAACTACTCCAAATCACTAGGAACAAACCAAATGATGAAGAAAGGAGTCCAGGTTTTTCTGGACCAAGTCTAAATGGATTAAATCAAGAGTGACATTCAAATCTAAACTTATATAGACACTCAACTATATTGTGATTAAAATTCTTCATGATGTTCATAAATCTTTATGATCTTATGTTGTGACGCTTAAATCGTAGAGTAAATGGACACTCAGCTCTGTTGTGATTTATAAATCTTTATGATATCTTAACCATATTCAAACTGTTTTTCTGGGAGTTGGGGGCGGGACTTTGACAAGCGATCTCGCTTCTCCCGCGACCCTTTCGGTCATGATACATGTTGTGTTGAAATTGTCATGAAACGACTATACAATCATGCCGAAATAAAAACAAAATAATAATAATAATTGTAGTTTTTATTCGTTTTATTTAAGTTTGTCAGGTTCGACATTCATTAAAAAGTGGAAGAAATTTTAAGATGGATTTTTTTTACCATTGCAAAAAAAAACAGGCATGCCTTTAGCTTTCCTGGATGTTATTTTGTGTATACCAAAGAAAGAGGAACCTTTTCAGTGACAATGTGTGAGATCGATAAAGAAAACACCAGACCACGGCAGTGCAAGTGCAAATGCAGGCTTAAAAACAGCAGAAAGTGCTGACCAACTGTGGCTAATGTATTCATTTTACATTTAGGGAACTTCAATCCAGGCTATTGCTACTCTGTAGAATTGAAAGAACCAGACCCTGTTGTATTGGGTAATTCAATCACGTTTAATTCCAAGAGATGCCAATATCATCTCCGGTGTCTGTATAATTTCACAGCAAGCGGCCAATGATATTGAAAAATGTTTTGTCTTGCCAAATAATGATCATGTACAAAAAAACTCTTCTTTATTATGATACACATGAAGATATCAGAATATCTAGAGTCCCAGATAGGAAAATAGATCCCACAGGGTTATTATTGATCGTTCTCTGCCATGTCCTTTTGTGGCTCATTAAAGAATGTTTATCATAAGAACATAGCCGCAGTTTTCCTCGTTTCACTTTAACTGCTCAATTTATGGGTGTCTGCTTGCCAGAAGGTAAGAAGAGCTTCTTTAAAGATGAGCGATTTAAGGTTGTGGTCTCACGTTATTGTACAACGTAATAATTAAAAATTATTACTTTAGTCCACATTATGTTAAACTGTCCAATGTTTTTATGCACCAGAAAATGGGTGGGACTGTGTACAGAGGCAGGTGTCATCGCTACCTGGTTCATCCAGTATGGACTGAAAACACTCAAATTAATGCTGACAGTCTACACTTCACCCTCATCTCTACTGTATCCTGTTGAACCCATTGTCGGAGTACAGAGCCAAAATGAAAAATAAGTCACTATCCTGTGAATTTTGGTGTTCACTGTAGCTCTTTCATCAATTCCAAAATTTTTTACACTGTCCTATGAAACAAAAGATTCTAACTTTATAAGATACACTTTATTGAACCCCATGGGGTAATTTGTCCTCTGCATTTGACCTATCCTATAGTTAGGAGCAGTGGGCAGCCACAGAGCGGCGCCCGGGGACCAACTTCAGTTCTAAAGCCAGTTCCTTGGTCATGGGTACTGGTTGGAGTGTCCCTATGATGCATGTTTTTTGTGGGTGGGGGAAACCGGAGTACCCGGAGAAAACCCACGCGAACACGGGGAGAACATGCAAACTCCACACAGAAAGCCCCCAGGCCGGAATCGAACCCATGACCTTCTTGCTGTGAGGCAACAGTGCTAACCACTATGCCACCGTGCAGCCCAACTTCTCCCATAAGCTGTGTGGGTACAGCTAGTGAACTCTTGAGGTGGTTAGCCATTTCCGTTTCAGTAATTTTATGCTGAATGGCTCACACCTCCATCGTCAGCCTCTTAGCTTTTGAATACAGAAGTAAGGGCAAATACAGTGATGTCTTCTAACACGGGGTCAAGAAAAGACACAGGACACTAGTTTCTTCTCCTTTCTGTTTTTATTTAAAAGACTATGCTCTCTTTAACACCTCATCTTTCCTGGCTGCCACACTTTTAATTTTCTCAGATCATGCTCTGATGCTGAACCATGAGGCTGGGGATCATTCTCTCTGTATTGGATGAGTTTGACACTCTCCTCCGGTGAGAGAGAATTTTAACTCCTTTGCGCAGAAGCCAAATCTGGCTATTTATGTGTTACCTTATTTAAGGCTTTATAATTCAAGATTGCAGCTTCACAGAGAAGAAAGGAATGGCTCGACTGAGTCAAGGCACTTGAAGCATTTACAATTTCATCGTATTTCAGTTTATTTTCATAATTTTTGTAGATGAAAAGGGCTGCAAACATAAAAAATCTTCATGACAATTTAGCATTGAAGTTGTAAAAAAAATAATACTGAGAATTAAAAAATGGCTGGGAGTTAGAACTATACATTTTTGGGATCATAAACTCCTTGACCACAATTATAATTCATCTGAGCATTAAATTCTGAATTATCTGCTCTCTAGGAGCCAAATAAGACAGCTATGCAGGTGGCTCCCCAAACTCTAAGATCCCTCAAAATAGTGCACAGTCAAATCATAAAGTAATCATATATTTAACAAAATCAACTTTTGACGCAAGAAATTCAATATGAACTAAGGATTTTCTGGTTGAATTTACCATGAGTTCTTCAATATAGGTGCAGTTGGACATCAGTGGTCACCAGTTACCTCTACAAACACAAAACATGGCTTTTCTCCATGATAAAGTTTAGAATTTTGTTCATTTTTCTTCAGAGTCCCACAAGCTAGCACACCAGTGAACAGATTAGGCGGATTCGTATCACAAAATGCTAATCAAATTTCAGCAGTTTTGGCGAAATGCTAATCATCGTTACAATCCCTTCGCAAAAAATGCGATTCAAAAAATCTTAATGAATTTTATTGATCCCAACTGACTGGCCTGCGAACTTCCGAGTTCCCGAGCCACATAGCAATAGAGGTTTTAACGACTTTGCTTGGCTGGAAAATGATGTACATTTGCATACCAACCAGTCAGCTTCTGGGGAGCGCATGCATGTACTAGGGAGGTTTTCTGGTGCAGTCAAGATATCTAGACTGCAGTGTGAGCCATGGCGTATTAAATTACGTTGCTCTTTGGATATAGCCACCTAGTAAGCTAACTAACGTTTACTCGGGAAAATCTTTGTAAATGATCATCATATTAAGGCGATATGATTTGTTTCTTGCCCCAACTTTACTAACTTTGCCAGCAGTCATAGGCATGAACTTATCTGAGGTTTTGCAGCAGTTTCATGCGACCCAACTGAACTTTCACATTTTTGGGACGTTAGCTAGTTTGGTTGCTAGTTCAAAAGCAATCGCTTAGGTACAGCTAGACTCTAGGTACAGCTAGCTGGCTAGTGAACCAATGGTAGCCATGATGCCTATTGAACAACTTTTTATAGCTCTGATTTGTCACTTTGAACGCCATTGTACGTAGAAGATCTCCTCCAACATCGATGACCCACTTATTTTACCTAAAGAGCAAATAGACAGTTTGGGCCTGAGACGTGTTATTTCACGGCTAGTTATAGCTGCATTATCTTGTTATGCATGCTATCACGTATTACGTTACTCTTTAGATTATAAAGCTAGCCATCTTCCTACCTAGCTGACGCTAGTTAAGGGGAATCTTTGAAATCATTGTTATACTAAAGCGATTTGATTTGGTTTTTGCCCTAATGGAAAGAATTCCGTGTCCGACCTCCACTTTTTTCACTTTAACTCTGAATCGTCTTGACTGGATGTACACTTTACGTTTTTACACACCCAAATGTTCCTCTAGCTACCCAAACATCACGGTAAGTCAATCAAAGTCATCAAAACTTCTCTCATTGCTATGTGGTTTCAGGAATCACAAGTTCACCACCGGCGTCTCCTGAAACATGCAAAATGATAAAAACATGATGTTTTGATGTCAAAATGTGACTCAGTTGGAGAGTGCCTTGTGTGACTGGATTTTAATGGGTATGGATCCTTTCACAACTCTGATCAGGTGTTAAACAAAATCATATGCAACAGTAAGGTATAGATAAGACAGCTGTACTGCAGGTTACAAGTAGTTTACAGAAATTTCACAGGGAAATGGAAGTGTGATGTATTTAATGAAGATTTTTCAGGGTAAAATTGATGCCTTTTGGAAATAATTTGGTTTGCTTTCAGAGTGGAGTTGTATTTCTCTCGTAATCATAATTTGTCATTGGAAGAATAAAAAAGCCCTTTTGTCATTTACAATCCGATTTACTGTTTTCTAATTTTTGCTAATCATTTTTCAGATGTGCTAAACAATTGATATAATGATTAGCCAAAAATGCTAATCAAATTTTTTTCCCTTAATCTGATCACTACATACTCATTAAAGGTCCCAAATTATGCAAAATTCACTTTACTATGGTTTTCTAAAAGTAATGTGTGTCCCCTAGCCTGTCTGTACACCCCCAGACATGAGAAAATTCTGTCCTTTCCCTCTCTTGCTTGCTCGACCTTTCAGAAAATGTGTGCTCAAACAGGCGAATCAGAGATTTTCCCTGTATGATGTAATACGGGGAGATAACTCCTCCCCCCAGGTTGGTGGCACTCCACTAGGCAAATGAGCTCTGCCGTCTGAAATTGCCTTACCACCATTTGGTCCCGCATAGCACAAGTATGGCACTGTCACGACCAAAGCATAGCCATTGCGGCATTGTTGGCTGCAATAACAGGCATCGTAGTCTATTCTTACTACCTTCATCTGAGCCTCTGAAGACTCAGTGGATTGATTTTATTTTTGGTGGAAATGTAAACACAAACATTTCCAAAATGTTGTATTTGTGCGCTCATCATCTTTCAGACGACTGCTTTCTTAACCTGGGCCAGTACAAAGGAGGCCTTGCAAGACATCTGAAGATAAAGCCTGGATCGGTACCAACTGTCCGTGACTCAGCGACAGCTGTGGAAACTGTAAGTTTTACCATTTTGTGTTGCTTTCCTGCATAAGCCTATCTAACGTGATAGCTAGCCTGGTGAATGTGGCTGTAGCACTGCGGCAAACATAGCTAAGTTACAGTTGCTAATATTTGTGTCCTAAATATGTAAGAGTAATATCAGGGGACATTCAACAGAAGGTGTGTGAACATAAACCTCATTTTAAACTAACTTTTTATACTTGTTTGTAATTTGGATGCTTGGTACAACAGGGTAACGGAACTTACTGTCTGTAAAACCTGCATTGCAGGGTAACGTTTGTCTCTGTAGTTGTTATGAACGCTTGGTTACTAGCCACTGCATATTAGTTTGCGTGCCGTGCTCCTTAAAAAAATGCTCCTGGTTAACTTATATGCAGTAATTCTGATCGGCATGCTTGTGTTACTTTGGTTAGCATCAATGTGGCAGTTTCATCACAATGTTGCCTGATTGTAGCCACTACAGTTGAAGCTAACTGGAGAGGTGTTGTGTCTGCAAAGTTGGGCTGAAAAGGCTGCAGTTAGACCACACGTAGGTTTTACAGAGCTTGGGGTATGTGTTTAGGTTTGTTTACTGCTACTGTGAAACGTTTGTTTTTACTTATCCATGACCGGGGTCGGCCGGGTACTTTGCCATTGTGTGGGCTAGCTCTCTGATGCTACCGCGGTGAAAGCAATCGCAAAACGTGTCTGGTAAAACAAACGACTTCTCTGCATTGCTGTGGGGAATTTCATCCCGCTTTAAATTTGTACTGGCTAATAAAAAGCCAAACAATGTGGAAACTGGATACGGAATTCTTTCCTGTAGAAGTTATCGATTTGCTAGCTCCACATAAGCAACTGTTCATGCTAACGGAACTTACTGTCTATAAAACCTGTATTGCACAGTAACCTTTGTCTTTGTCGTTGTTATGAACGCTTGGTTACTCCTGCATGTTAGTTTGCGTGCTGTGCTACTTAAAAATGCTCTTGGTTAACTTACTGGCAGTAATTCTGATCGATATGCTTGTGTTATTTTGGTTAGCATCAAGGTGGTAGTTTATCATAACGTTACCTGACCGTAGCCGCAACAGTTACAGCTAACCGGCATGTATGTGCCCGCAAAGTTGGTCTGATAAGGCTGCAGTTAGACCAGAAGTAGGTTTTGCAGAGCTTAGGGCACATGTTTGGCTTTGTTTACTGCTGCTGTGAAATGATTGTTTTACTTATCCATGACCAGGTTCAGCCGGGTACTTTGCAAATGTCTGGGCTAGCTCTCTGATGCTACCGCGGTGAAAGCAATAGCAAAACGCACAAGCTATAACATGTCTGGTATAACAAAAGATTTATCTGCATTGCCGCTGCGGAATTTCATTCCCCTTTAAAATTGTTCTGGCTAATAAAAAGCCGAAAAAAGTGGAGTTTGGATACGGAATTCTTTGGAATTCCGGAATTCCCATAGGGCCGGTAAGCTGTAAAGTATTACAATAGTCCACATTTTGTTCAACTGTCCAATGTTTTTATGCACCAGAAAATGGGGGGACTGTGTACAGAGGCTGTCATCGCTACCCGGTTCATCCAGTATGGACTGAAAACACTCAAATTAATGCTGACAGTCTGCTCTTCACCCTCATCCTCACTGTATCCTTACAAACCCTTTGTAAGAGTACAGAGCCAAAAAAAAAAAGAAGTTACTGTCCACTGAATTTTGGTGTTCACTTTAGCTGTTTTATCAATATCAAAATCTACGCCACTGTCCTATGAGATAAAAGCTTCTTTCTAAGTTCTATCATACGCTGTGTGGGTACAGCTCATGAACTCTTGAGATGTTTGCCAGTTTCCGTTCCAGTAATTTTATGCTCCGTTGCTCACGCCTCCATTGTCAGCCGCTTACAACTTGAACACAGAAGTACCAGGACAAATGCAGAAGTAAAACTGATTTCTGCCGACACAAGAAAAGAAGTCGCACCCCAGTCTCCTTTCGTCTTATATCTTTTTTTAATTTAGAAGACTATGCTCTTTTTAAAACCTCGTCTTTTCTGGCCGCCACACTTTTAATTTTGTCAGATTATGTTCTGACACTGAACCACGATGCTGGGGATCGTTCTCTTTGTACTGGGTGAGTTTAATGCTCTGTCCTCCGGCGTGAGAAAATTTTCATTCCTGCACTCATTGCAAGCATAATTTGCATTAGCCGTGATCGCCCGTGAGTAAGTTCATATGTAGTTTATGCACAATTTATCACCAGTCTTCAGAAATTGTCCATTGTTTTGTTGAAACTGAATTTTTTTAACTCTGCTCAAAATGAGGATGCAGCTATTACCTGACAAAACAAAGAAATATATAGGACTATATGAATCAGAATTGCAAACATGCCAATAAAGAACTGGAATGAAGTTTTTGAAAATGAAAATTGCAAATGCATCATACACGTGGATCTTTCAGAAGCCATTTACATTTTTTTTGTACTTTACAAAGAACCAAGTGGTAATCTGCATCCGTAGAGATTTGCTTGTGACCGCGCTACAGGGCACTAATTTCAACTGATTTGTTTCATATTTTTCATGAGCTTTGTGTCTGGTAAGGTCACAAATCAATTAGATTTTGGTAGTGATTGCTGAGGGGGTCCGATGGTACACGTCTACCCGCAGGCGACCCACTGTCTAGTTGATAAATCATAAATGATAATTTTTAATAAAATTGCATTTAGTTATACTGCACAGTTTATGAATGTTTGCTATGAGGTTCTGTTTAATTCAATTCAAACTTTATTTCAGACTCAGATCGGTCCATATTAAACAACAACAACATAAAAAAAATCAAAAAGACAAACAAACACCCTCTCCAGTGCCCCCAAAAACTAGAAAAGTACCCAGTACTGCTCATTTTAGACAAAGCTATAGCCATAATAATGACATTTTTTGAATCCATCAATTGCTCCATAAACTTATACATAAAAATTCTCAATAGAGCACCTAAGGTTGGAACACCATTGTGTACAAACAACTGACTGGCACTCGCCCACCGAGGAAGATTCAACAAAATTCTAAGTGCATCATTACACGCCACTTGGCCTTACTATACCTGCACCACAGGTGGGCAGTATACAGCGGAGTACAATAGGCTCTAAACAGTGCAATTTTGACTTGATCAGAACACATATAAAATTTGCGTGCCAACATATTTGCCTGACCGTATAATTTGCGGTACTGATGCTGAATATCATCATCACCACACAGGTCATCCCTGATGATGTGACCTAGATATTTGACCTTGTCCACAACAGTCAGTACATTATCTGCCAGGAAAAAGGAGGGGAATGTTCTCTTCTGGTCCTCCTTAGTCTGCACGATCATAACAACACTCTTTTTAGAGTTTTTTTTTTTTTTTTTATTCACCAATAAGTGCATACAAACAAATATGTGACCAGACAAATAAATGGGTAGCAAGTTGTGGTGTTGATTTACAAAGTAATATACATACAGTAAAATTAGACAAAGACAGATCAACAAAAGGAATAGAAAAGAAGAGAAAAATAAAACAAACAAAAAAAGGTAAAGAAAAAAGGGGGGGAACCACAAAGGAAGGAAAGAGGAGAGAAAGCAAATAAATAATAACAATAGTAATAGTAATAATTATAATAAAATAGAAAGATAAGAGCCAAAAGACAAGGGAAAAAGAGAAACAAGGCAAAACAGTGTAACAATCAAATGATCCGAAATGAAGCAGAGTTGTATTTTGGCAGTTATTTCATGATGTGTTTGTTATATAAGTTTCCTTAAGGATTTATACAGATTTCCAATTTCAAATTCCCCAAGTTTTTTTTTTTTTTTCCATCCCTTCTCCTCTCCGTGAACAAGCCTTTGTATATCTATGCTGTGGCATTAAATCACCGGCATCGAGATGGCAGTGAGAGTTGTGGAGTAGATGTTGTTAAATTCTTGTAATTGATTCTTGTGGGTTGCTGACTGTTGTTCCATTGATATGTGTTGTGTATAGAGATATAACCATTGCGTTGTTGTGATGTTTTTTCTGTTTTTCCAGTTGAGCAGTATTGTTTTCTTGGCGATAGTTAGGGCCACAGGCAGGGGGATTGTGATTTGTTTTGAGTTAGTGTTGAGTTCTTCTAAATTTCCAAGTATGCAGACGGTGGGGGATAGTGGGATATTGTGGTCAAGGAATCGGGATAGGGTGGTGGTTATTTGTTTCCAGAAGTTGTGAATTGGTGGGCAGAGCCAGAGTGCGTGCAGGTGGTCGTCGGTAGTGTTGAGTGTGCAATGAGTGCAAATCTCTGTGTCTGAGTCCCATGATGTGCATCTTGTGCTGTGTGAGGTGTGTTCTATGGATGATTTTATACTGTATTAACTGAATTTTGGTGTTGCTAGACATGGAGACTATGTTGTTGCAGACTGTGTTCCAGAATTGACTGTTGGTGTGGATGATGAGGTCTCGTTCCCATTTGTTTATTGGTATGTGATGTGGGTCGTTGTTGGAGGATATGAGTTTATATAGCTTTGTGAGTAGTTTTTTCTTTGACTGTGTTATTTTATTGATGCTATATAGTAGTGGTGGATGTTCTAGGTGGATGTTTGTGATATTTATTTTTGTTTTTATTGATTCTTTAAGTTGGATATATTGAAGGAATTGTTCCTTGTGGATGTCGTACATTTCAGACAGCTGTTGGAATGTTAGTAAAGTGTTGTTGTTGAAGATGTGGTGGAGGTGTGCGATTCCTGTTTCTTTCCATTTATTTCCTATTAGGGGGGATTTGTTAGCAGTGAAGTCTGGATTGTTCCATATGGGTGTTTGAGTCGTGGGTGAGAATGTTGTGTTTCTTATTTTATTGATCTTCCACCAAGCTGTCAGAGTGTTGTTATCCATTGAATAAATGACTGTACAAATCCAAATTTTTCCAGTGTTTTTATGAGAAATGTCCAGTTTACCTTGTCGAATGCTTTTTCTGCGTTAAAGAGAGAATGACTGTTTTGTGTTGACTTTGTTGAGAAAAGTGGATAAGATTGAATAGATGGTGTGTGTTGTTTGATGAATGTCTTCCTTTAATGAATCCTGTTTGATCTGGGTGAATAAGAGATGGGATGACTGATTCAATTCGAGTTGTTAGTGCTTTGCTGATTATTTTGATATCCGTGTTAATGAGTGAAATGGGTCTGTAACTTGAGCAGTGAGTTGGGTCTTTGTTTGTTTTGAGTAATACTGAAATTAGTGCTGTGTTCACGTGATTTGGAATTGATTGATTGCTCTTAATTTCATCTGCCATTCAACAAAAAGTGGTGATACTGTTTTCCAAAAATGTCTATAAAATTCAATGGGGTATCCATCGAGTCCAGGTGCTTTATTGTTTGTCATAATCTGTAGTGCTTTTTCATATTCTATGGGAGTAAGTGGAGCGTCTAAAATGTCTGCTTGTTCTTTTGTTAATGATGGTCGTTTGAGGTTATTTAGAAAGTTGTCTATTTCTTTTGGATCCTTTTCTTTACTATTGCTATATAAGTCGTAGTAATATTGTCTGAATGTGTTATTTATGGTTTGTGGGACACTGGTGAAGTTTCCTGTTGAGTCTGTAATAGTTGTGATAAGCGAGTTTTCTTTTTTGTGTTTAAGTTGGTTGGCTAAGTATTTTCCAGATTTGTCATTGTGTTCAATGTAGCATGAATTGTGTCTTTTTATGAATGATGTTGTCAATTTTATTTTTGGTGTGTCTAATTTCTGTAAGTATATATAATCTTTTTAGAGTTAAACTTAATGTCATACTGCTTTCCATAATCCGAGCAGACCGTGAGCAGTTGCTGCAGGCCAGCAGAATAAGGGGACATGATGACTAAGTCATCAGCGTACATTAGATGGTTAATAAGCCTTTCTCCCACCATAGAGCCAGTGTTACACTCTCTAAGCCTTTTTGAGAGCTCATCCATGTGGGCAATTCCAGCATTACTCATGTTACATTTAAAGCACGGGACTCTTGAATAAAGGTGTCTCCCTATTTTGTGAATAGACTAAACATTCTTATTTTTTCATCACGATAATCATAGGCCACTCTCAAGGTCCACATATGACAACATTGGAAAAATTCTGCTTAATGGTTCTTCCAGGCTGACTTTTGTCAGCATTACTCACGTTACGCAAAAAGATTTTTTGCGTAACGTGAGCAATGCTGGAATTGCCCTTATACAAATTAAAAAACATAGGTGACAAAATTCCACCCCATCTAACTCCATTAGTCACTAAAAATGGTTCAGATGTGGTGTTACCCCATCTTGCCTGCATGGTTTGATGTGAGTACCAGTAATGTAACACCTGTATTAAATAAGGAGGAGCCCCGCTTTCTTATCATTTCAAAAACAGTTTCGCATGATTAATGCGGTTAAAGGCTTTTGATGCGTCGAGGAAGCACATAAACATAGTGGAGTTCTGATTCCTATACCTACTAACAGCCAGTTTTAAAGCATAGATGCACATATCTGTGCCATGTTTGCTTTTAAATCCATACTGCTCATCAGAGGTGGCTATGTATTCCTGTACCCTATCAAGTAGGATTCTTTTTAAAACCTTTGACAACACACTTGCGAGGGTAATGAGCCTGTCATTATCAATACTGGAGATCTTTCCTGTTTTATCCTTAACCACTGGAAAAAGCAAGACTGCCAGCATAGAATCTGGTAGGATGCCATGCATCAGCATTCCTGAAAAGCACAGGGCAAGTAAAACTGAAATTCTGTGACTGGAGAATTTCAAGTGCACTGATGCAATCTGGCCAAGGCCACAAGATTTATTTAGAGCCAATTTCCCAATGAAATAACTGACTTCATCAGGCCTAATGACCACATCATCACGGGCAACATCTCCAACACAGAAAACATCACTATTGACACAGTTAAAAAGTTCCATATAATGTCTTCTCCATAATTCAGCAATATTAACACTCCCAGTAACCCCTTCAATACTTCAGGGCAGAGGTATTTTACTGTTATTCATAATCTTGACTTCTTTCCAAAAATCTTGGACATTATTTTTCTGCAGCTTCCTGGCCATAGAGTTTGCTCTCAAAGTCTGTTCATTTCTATTTATAAATCATACTGCATATTTGAACCGAGTGACAGCCTGCTTCTTAACATCACACTCAGGTCCATGGCTTGGTTTGCCTGCGATAACCCAATTTTTTATTTAACTTGCTTGCAAATACTTAATGTGCACATTGTGGTTTTGTCTGCTTTATGAAGGTTTGACAGGTCGAACATTCATTAAAAATGGAAGAAATTTTTAGATGATTGTTGCAAATGCATCAAAAGGGCATGTCTTCAACATTCTGTGCATGAACAGATCATTTTGTCTATTTTGAGGAAAGAGGAACATTTTCTGCGACAATATGTGAGATTTATAAATAAAACCCCTGACCACAGCAGTACAAGTGCAGAAATAGTTAAGAACTTGGCATAAAGTGTTGACCAAATCAACTGCTGATGTATTTCATAGCAAACCTAAGGAGCAGAAATCCTTGCTATTGCTATTCCATAGAATTGGTAGAATCAGACCGTGATGTTGAGATTTGGTGACATTTGGTGAGAAGAGATGACAATAACATATCTGGTGTCTGTATCACAATAAAACCGCAAATGGCAAATAATATTGAAAATGGTTTTGTCTGCCCTAAGAATGATCATGGAGGAGAAGAGTTTTATTTGTATTTTTATGATTACAACTATACTTGCCAAATCGATTGGATTAACGGTTGTCCTGAAAATCAATGGACAGACATGCATACATTCAGTCAGACTCCTTTCATTTTATGAAGACCAGACATCCTCAATCTTATCCAGAAAGGGCTTGTGTGGATGCAGGCTTTCATCCAAACCAAATAGTTACTCACCTGATTCTATTAATCAAGGGCTTTAGCGAAGACTCCTGGGGTGGATTAGTAGACTTGGGTGTGTGACTGGGTCATTCCATATCAATTCAGATAGAGGTGTTGCTCACCAACTCAGAGTTTGTTCAAACTTTGTGCACAGTTTATTTGGGACCAAAAACTGGGCTGTACAAAACACTTTGGCTGAATTTTGAGAATTTCAGATTTTTTTCACCTCTTGGAAATTTGGAATTTTCACACTGGAAAAAGCGCCTTAGCTGAGAAGCCATTGTTAAGGTTCAATATCTCCGGAAATATAATGACTAGAGTCCTGAAATTTAGTGTACACACCAGGGCCATAGCCAGGATTTGAATAAAGTGTATGCGCATGTTTAAAACAGTAATGCAAGAGAGCAAAGCAAATGAGCCACAGTGGTCTTGGGGTACAGAAAAGAAAAAGTGGGAGTACTATCCTAAGGACTGTGGTTTACAAGCTAGCAGTGCATAGGACAATAAAATACTAATACAGCACCTTGGTGAATTTGCTAAGATTGAAGCAAGTAGAACCAAAACGCAGTAATTAAGCAGCTGAAGGCTGTTACTGTGTTTACATGAAGACACAAGAAGAGAAGTTTTAAATAAATTGGTCCCTTACATCTACATGAGATCGCCTGCACTGCAGGATGTGCTAAAAGTGAACGCAGTCGGAAGTTTAGAGAATAGCGTTATCATTAATTTTACTTTTTTGATTTAGTAATTAAAACATTGTTCTTGAATTAACTATGTTATGTATGAGTATTTTATGTAAAGCACTGCATATCATTTGTAAATGGAGATTCGTTTCATGCTGTTTTTGCTGCCTTGCTGGTCAGCTATTTATTTTGTTCATCAGCACCCTCTGGTGGTGTGTCTGTAGCAAAACATGATCTGATGTAATATCACTTCTTTGTAATAGACTAGTGCTTTCTAGAAGCTTCTGGCATCTTCTGCCTGGAGGGGGTGGGATCACCGAGGAATCCTGTAGATCTTTCCAGAATGTTGCTAGTATATATAAATGCTGTGATTTTGGCCAGTAGGGGCAGAGTTTTTGTTTTGCCAACAGAGTTACACAGTGGCATTAGAGTGTTATAATAGGATTGAACAGTGGATTATTTGTAGAAGTTTTTTTATCAGTGAAGAATAAATTTGTTTAAGTTGTCATTGCTGGTTTTCTTTGTTGTGATTTTCAAGTCATAACAACTATGTAACTGCCGCAGCATTGCAGAAAGAAGAGAGGAGTATTAAACTGCCAATGGATTATTCTAATCACTGGAAAACTTGATGAAGCAAAATGATCGAAAACTGGTCATACGTTCTAATTAGTTAAAGTAGTTTTTGTGCCTCCTCTAGTTACTGCTGAGCAGCTGCCCCTAATCTACATATTGACCTTAGGGTTACACTTATACTCTCAGTTACTGTATTTTGCAGCAAAAGTAATAGGCTATGTACAATACTGATTAATTGTTCCATCCATGTCTCTATGCAATAAATTAATAAAACACCATTTTACTTCTACCATGCGGCAATTAAAGGATGACAAATGTTACTGTAGCTATTAGCCTATGCGAATGCCTTATCCACTAGACATCCTCGACCACAACTTACTGACATTTACTAAAAAAAAAAAAAATTCAAGCTCCACCAATATTAAATGAAGTCAGTACTTTTTCCGCTTACCTTGATTTTTGGGTACCCAGAGAAACATTCAGGTGTGTAAAAACGTCAAGTTGTACATCCAGTCAAGAATTATAGAGTTTAATTTATTGTGCTGCTATTCATGGCAATGGCATATATAATGGTGGCAGCTAAGTTACGGATGACACATCGGGTTTCTAGGGCATGCGCAGCATCTGCATTCACGATGTTAAATATTAATATTTCCCAAACCAGAAACAGCATCTATGACCCCTCACACCCTCACAAAGGCGTTTCGCAGCAATCAGTGCAGAAGCACTTGGTTCTCTAACAGCTTTTTCCCCCAGGTCATCAGACTGCTGAACTCTAAATGAAAATAAGCTGCTTATTTAATTTAATTACTTATTTTAAATATTGTTCATTATATACAATTTTTAATTCCACTGGTCACTTTTCACAGTTACACTTTATTGTATCTTTGCTGCTTCAGATTTGGAAATACTTTGATATTTTAAATTCTGTATTTCTGAGCCAACTGCAAAGAAATTTTGTTCTTTGTACACTTAATAAAGTTTAATAAATAAAGACAATAATAAAGACAATAAAGTTTATCTATCTATCTATATATATATATATATATATTCTAAACCCCGTTCTCACAAATAAAACCCCCCGAAATATATTGGCGCCCCCTTTTAAAATCGTTCTAGCAAATAAAAAGCCAAAAAAGTGGAGGCTGGATACGGAATACTTTCCGCAACAAAATTCATTAAAGTATGTTCACTATCTTCACTGCACAAGGCATCCTTGGTTTTAGCCTTGTTTGAGCAAAATCAGCAGAGACTAGGTAGCTAGCCACAGATCACAGCATGACCCATTAGTAGCCAGCTAATGCTAGTATACTTACGTTCTATAATGTTAATTGTTGTCTTCATATCGCGTTAACTGGCCAAGAACTCAACAATTTACTTACCATCTAACTGGCTTTGCGTATCCTATTATTGGCGTAGCATCACAAATTTTACACAGCAAGGTTAAAGTTAACTAGGTGACTTGCGAGAAGGAGCTAGCTAGCTATATAGCTAGCTTTACCTGGAGGAGGGCGACAATAGAAATCATTGCTCCAACAGTTCTGCACCAGAATTTCTTCTCATTTTTTTTTCCAGCTCCATCACAGACACTTCCTTTTCACTGTTGCGGTCTCGTATTTTTCCTACTTCAGTTATTGCATGTGGATCTGAAAGGACAGTTTGGTCCCTGAGGCCCTTCCAACCAGATTCCTTGAGGACAAGAATGTCACTGTCCTCAAAGTGCATTGCCCACACAAGTACTAGCAAGTAAATTATAATTGTAAATTATACTCCATCTCTTCTTATGGACTAAATCCATCTCCTCCTTAAGTCGTCATCAGTGTGAAAACCACGAAAAGAGAGTAGGATGGCATTCTTTTTTTTTTTTGAGGGAGGAATACCTAACTAGCTATGCATATTCTGCCACTGTTGATTCACGGAGAATCAAGCTAGCGGAAGGAACTTCTCCCTCTTTCAGGTTGCCTTTCGGGTTGCCTACCCTGAAATGTGAAATTGGCATGTTCTGACCTACAATGAAGGATGCACCTGCCAGTTTGTACGAATGCACTGTAACGCACGCGTGATATGATGTTTTTCGGTTACTTTAATTTTTCCCTAAAACGTTTACGCACGTGTGTCATGGGATCGTCCTGTCTACGCCCCTGGTGCACAGTTTCCACCAGGAACAAACATTTGAAAGGCACAAATAAAGGTCAGATTGTTTTAAATTATTTGTCCCTGAAAATATAACAAAATGCAAAATTTTCAAACAAGGGTGGTATTGGGGGCTCAAAATACCCCCCGAGTTTATATAAATAAAGACATTTTGATATTTTTTTCCCCAGAAGTACACTTAACAAAAATATAAATGCCCCATTTGACACTTTTAAACTTTAATTAGCATTAAGGGTTTTACAATATATTAAGTCATACATAATTCACTTTATTGTTCAATATGCAACAGATTACTGTGCATTAAAGCAAGATAGCGGCGTATGGCAATCAGGGATACTCGTAGACACGGTTGGGATCACGATGAGGATGATGAGCGTGTAGGTTCGCTTCTCTCAGGCGGTTTGGGACAGTTTTAGGTGTGATGCGTCTGTTGTGCAGACCAACTGTTTCATCTGTGCGTGTTGCTGGTCTGAGGCGATCACGCAATTGGAGAAGCCGGATGTGACGATCTTGTGCTCGTGTGGTCACACGTGGATGACGAGGGTGAGGTCGATTTGCTGCACTGCCAGTCTGTGTAAAAATAACTCTTACACGCCCAATTGTCCGATAGTGAACATTCAGCTGTGCAGCAACCGCTCTGGTGGACATTCCTGCATCCAGCATTCCTATGGCGCGTTCCCGCATGATTTGCGACATTTGTGGCAAGGTGACTTTAGATGAAATTTGACATTTTGGGGTGGCCTTTTATTGTCCCCAGTTTTAGGGAGTGTCTGAGTTCTGGTCACGCTGTTTGAGCAGCGTCTGCACATGCCACACTGGTGTTGTGGGTGGAATCAATGCATCACTGAGCAAGTGCTCACTGGCAGAGATGAACACAAATGTTGTATACAAATCAAGACAAATAACCGTTTTGCACAATTAAGCTCATTTAGGGTAACACATTTCATGTTGCATAAATAATTTACATGGGGCGTTTATATTTTTGTTTAGTGTACAATCTTTAATTGATTTTATGGCTGCTTCTCAGGGCTCAAACATCAGCAGAATCAGAGATATGAGAAGTATGACAAGTGAAGGGTCAGAAGTTTCTGTATTATGACATGCCATGACATGTGGACTCATTAGTAGCCCCATGAAATTTTGTGTCAAAAGGGTCCTATATGTGCTCATTTTATATTCAAAGTTATAATTCACAACCATGTTGTCCTCGTGTTCAAAAAGTTTGTACAAAATCTGAGTCGGTTAGCAACACATTTCCCAAATTCTGTCTGATTTGACGAGGAATGACCCAACTGCTTGATTGGAATGAAAGCCGGCACACACACCGGCCGTTTCTGGATGAACTTGAGGATTCCTGATTTATACTATTGCAGTGCCCATTCGATTGCTGCGTCCCGTGACATTGTGCAGTCACTGACCACTCAGTTGCCGCTTTAGCAGTACTGGTGCTTGCAGCTTTCACAATTTTGGGGAACCACTCAGACAAATAACTGCAGACTCAACATTGCTCTTCCTCGTGTCCTGTGCGATAGACCCGCCAAGTTTGAAGTAATTCTGGATGAATGGCCCTCGAGATATGTAAAGGGAATACGCACAGACAAACATCCAATTATATGAACATTCCCAGAGGGGAAAGTAGATCTTTAAAGTTATTTTAATTTATTGTTCTCTGCCATGTTCTTTTGGGGCTCTGTAGAGTATGTGCATTATAAAAAAAACATTGCCATTTTCCTCTCCTTTGACTCAAACAGGTCCACTCCTGGACGTCAGCTTGCCAGCAGGTATGAATAATGTCTTTACAGACAAATAATCTATGCGTTTGGCCCCCATGTTGTTGTGTATCCTCTTCCTCTCTGAACACGTTGTGCCCCTGGCCTGTTTTTCTCCAGATGGGGTTAAGATCAGGCTGGTCGGTGGCAATGGCAGATGCTCTGGAAGAGTGGAGGTCAATCACGGAGGCAAGTGGGGAACCGTTTGTGATGATGACTGGGATATTAATGATGCTGGAGTGGTATGCAGGGAGCTGGGCTGTGGTTTGGCAGTGTCCATTTCAGGTGCATCCCAGTTTGGCCAAGGGACTGGAACCATATGGATGGATGATGTCGGTTGTACAGGCAGCGAGTGTTCGCTACTGCAGTGCTCACATAGAGGGTTTGGGACGCACAACTGTGGGCACAGTGAGGACGCTGGAGTTGTATGCGCAGGTAAGGGGCACTTTGATTACAATACTCATTTGGAGATTGATATCATACATTCAGACAAGTTGATATTGCTGACATCCAGCTTTCTGATCATCTTTCATCCTCATCCCCAGAAACATTTTGTTGTGCAATTATCACATTGCCCCTGTGGCATAATGGTCTAACGTATTTCAGATATTCTCCACGATTAAGAATCTTTCCCCAGCTTGGTCTGACAATGGTCTGTGGTGGGATTCAAACCCTCAACTTTTAAGTGCATATCGCAAGTTAGAGTACCCACTGAATCAAAGCACAGGAAAATTAGTTTGAGTCATATTTTTGGTGAAAAAAATCATTTAATATTTAATGCATCAGCGCAATAATGACTTTTTCTGAGGAAATTCACTTCTGCATCAAAAAAACTGACCAGCCGTTACATCAGCAAAGGGAAATGCGGCAGATTTAAGCAATCGTAAAGGACGGACTACAGTGCTGAAGAGGCTGAAAACGTCTTTTTACCTGAATATAAAGGACGTCAGGCGTATAATTTTGAGCATGTCAGGCATGAAAGAGAACAAGAGCAGCCAGGAATGAGAGAAAATGGCCACCGGGGAGAAATCTGGTTTGAGGAGAATGAGTGGAGAATTGGGCTGGTGTCCTGGGGCGTCATTTATAAACGGAACATAGGCGCAGAAAAGATACATACTTCACTTTCCTTGCAGACGTATGATTTATAAAAACGAACTTGACGTTAAAATCAAGGTGACGCTACCGTTAACTCCTGGATAAGCTGAGTGTGAATCTCTCCGCCTGTGATCGAGCTAACGGCAAATTGATTGATTAGTGAGTGACCCTCGAGTCTCATCAAAACACTCCTTCCTAAACGTTACTTATCCAGGAGAAAAAAGGGGAAATAAGATTATGCACATGTCAATAAATTTCAAGTTCATCCTAATTAAATAAATGGAGAACATCATATGGGCATTTTCATATCGCACCCTGTATCAACCCGAGAACTTTAGCTCGAGGTTTGATACTGGTCAAGGGTTGATACAGGGTGTGATGTGAAAATGCCCATATGATGTTTTTTTTTTATCACATACTCATTTTCATCATAATTAATGATGGCAATGGTTGTTGCCACTAATACGGGATTTTGTCCGCGAGCTGACATAGCCTCATGCCTTGTGCTTGCATCACAGGTGCAAATTCCCTGTATTTATAAGGAAGTATATGATGAACTACGGGCAATTTTAATTTATCTTACCCATAGCTTTATAAAATAGACTATTTTCTACTACGTGCCATTTTTATTTTTTTGTGCGTACGCATTATTTAGGCATGAAATCCACGCAAATTTTTATAAATAAGGCCTCTGGTGAGTCAGGCTATAGCTAATATTCGCTCATGACTAGCCTACCATTAGCTACTGCTAATATTAGTTCATGACAGATAGTCCTTGTCAGGTCACAATATTAAAAAATTAATTGCCCCAAACAAAAGTTTACCTTCTATGGACAATATACGGGCAGGAGTTTTACTTATAACAGGAATAAGTATGATCCTTACGTTATTCTGCGTAACACAACTACACTATTCAACTGTGCTGTACTACTGTGGAGAGCCCAAGATATCAAATTTATGCAACGAGAGTAGTAATTTTCATTTATTCCGAGCCTTCAGCTCACGAGTGTGAGATCCTATTAATCCCATAAATGTCCGTGTCGTATAATGTGGAAATGGAAAACAGCGTTGGCTTCAAGTTGGCAGTCTAGTCAAGTCAATGGGATGACTAATTCGCTAGCTAGCATGCTAACGTTGTTCGTGATGAATTATTCATCCCACTGACTTGAATAAACTGCAAACTAGAAGCTAACGTAAGCGATGGTCAAGGTTTCCAGCAGAAATGGTAAATTTACCTCTGCGAACATACTTGGAAACCTGTATCTCGTGTTGTATCACACCAATTTTGAACCATTTATGGGATAAAAGAAAGTATTTTTTGTCCTGATTTCTTGCAGGTGCTTGTTTGGTAAATGTCAGGGTCAGATTCAGCTAGTACCTCTGGCTCCCTCTTATCACATGGTTTTTAAAAAAAAAAACCCGCAGTTTTGAGGAGACAGGCTCAAAATTCCACTCTTTCTTTATGATTTCTGCAAATATGTCATGTGAAACTTATTGACTCCAACATTAATCCTTTAGTGATTTTCAGGACAGATTAGCTATGAATTTTGGGGGGAAAAAATGAAACAAGAAGAAGAATGTCAGCACCCGAAAATGTCCTTTGAAATAATTTTATTAGGCTGAATAAAATTATTTCAAAGGACATTTTCGGGTGCTGACATTCTTCTTCTTGTTTAATAGTGTTTTTGTCGTGCACCAAAATAATTTAGTGGTTTGGAGGGTGCTCCTTTTTTCGCTTTTTCAAAAAAAATGAAAACCTGCCTTATGCACTTTAAGATTGGTATGAAATGTTACTTCAGCCTCTCAGACTAGGCCACTGAAATGCCTGTGAGTAAGCATGGCAGCCAGAAGTGATAATATTCAACTTTGACAGTTTTTTGGCATTTTCAACAGAAGAGTGTGTATTTTGCTGAAGTCTTCTGTATTTTAGCAATTTTCAGTTAGTTACATTTTGACCAGAAATCTGCCTCATTATCAATCTATCTCCTCTTATTGTGATTAGTATGTTTCTAATTAGTCTCAGTAAAAAAAAAAAAAAAAAAAGTTTATGAAATTTGGACAATTATGCAATTTAGTGAAATGAAAGGTAAAGTGGTTCATCAATTAATACTTAATTTTTATCATGAGCACATGATTTCTCTTTATTCTAAATTGAAAACAAGTAATTTTTCAACTACTTTTCGCTGTTTTGGACATGGACTGTCTTACGTATTTTAAACACTTTCTGTGAATTACGTTTTTTGATCAAAAATATCAGAAAATGCAAATTAAAATTCATTTCTTCATATTTATTACATTCACATTTCCTCACTAATCAAAAGTATACCATTTTCCCTGAGACTACATAGTATGTTTTTGGCCATTTTCTGTGAATTAACCAGAAATTAGACCAGCCTTGGATACCTTGGCATTTTTGTGAATTACATTTTTGACCAATGGGAAATGCCTTCTTTATGCTTGAAACAAACTAGTTAATTCATCTCATTAAGGAGTCTAAAATTTTGAACATCTAGAAAGTTGATGGTGAGGGGGAATGTTTAACCTCACATAACACTATTTCACTTGTGAGATAGCAAAGCTGGCCCTTCAACACAAGGGTTGGCCGAATCCACACAGCTGCAGATCTTTATTTTCTTTGGTGCTGTTAGGTTCACACATCCGACTTGTTGGTGGTACTGAGAGATGCTCTGGAAGAGTGGAGGTGAATCACAGAGGCGAGTGGGGAACCGTCTGTGATGATGACTGGGATATGAATGATGCTGGAGTGGTGTGCAGGGAGCTGGGCTGTGATTCGGCAGCATCCGCTACAGGTCAATCCCAGTTTGGCCGGGGAAGCGGAAAGATCTGGATGGATGATGTTGGTTGTACAGGCAGCGAAAATTCACTCAAACAGTGCTCGCACCGTGGGACACACAACTGTGGGCATGATGAGGATGCAGGTGTCATCTGCTCAGGTAAGGGAATCATACTCTAGTACTCTTAGTCTGAGAAACTCTTTCCAAGGATATTTCCTTCACCCAGTAGGCAGCCAACAGTAAAATTGCAACGGTAGGATGAACATGTGCAACTCCCAATTCCCCCAATGGCGTTGTTTGCTGAGGTTGGCTGCTTAAGCCCTAGCTTGGCGTGCTTATTCATAATACACTATCACAAGATTCTGACATGTTGCGATAAAGGAACTAGTGCTAATTTCATTGGGCACGAGATTACCCCTTACAATCAACTGAACTGTTTTCTGTTTTAATGCTAGAGGTGACAGATGAAAGTGGAGGCTTTGTTTTTTTTCCCCTCAGTTTCCCTGATCAGACTCTCAAATGGGAGATGCAGGTGCTCTGGGAGGGTGGAAGTCACTCATGGAGGCGAGTGGGGAACCGTCTGTGATGATAGCTGGGATATGAATGATGCTGGAGTGGTGTGCAGGCAGCTGGGCTGTGGTTCGGCAGTGTCCACTCCAGGTCAATCCCAGTTTGGCCAGGGAACTGGAAAGATCTGGATGGATGATGTTGGTTGTACAGGCAGGGAATGTTCCCTCACACTGTGTTCACACCATGGGTTTGGAACACACGACTGTGGGCATGGAGAGGATGCTGGTGTCATCTGCTCAGGTAAGGGAATCATACTTTAGTACTCTTAGTCTGAGAAACTCATTCCAAGGATACTTCCTTCACAAAGTAGGCAGCCAACAGCAAAATTGCGACGGTAGGATGAACATGTGCGACCCCAATTGCAAAAGAGTTGGAATGCTGTGTAAAATGTAAATAAAAAACAGAATGCAATGATTTGCAAATCTCATAAACCCACATTTTATTCACAGTAGAACATAGACAGCATATCAGATTTTGAAAGTGAGACAATTTACCATTTCATGAAAAATATTAGCTCATTTTGAATTTGATGGCAGTAACACATCTAAAACTAGATGCACTCCAGGAGTGCAAATCTCCTCAAAGGCAGCACGCTCAAAAAAAATCTTGCTGAGTGAACGTGGCTCGTAAGAAACTTATGGTTTATCACATAACTGCAGTACTTTTCCCATAACTCAGCTCATGGCATATTTTTGATGCCCGAGGGTAATGTCACTTTTGCGAAAATCTCATAGGTCAAGAGCTCGCAACAAACACAAAATTTACTCAACTCGGTTCATAACTTTCATATGACGCGCCCACTTGTGTAAGATCCAGTATATCTGCAACATAGGATTTCGAGATGGTTCTTGTGGTGGCCATATTGCTTGACCAATTGCAGTCAAAATCGATAGGGTCCATCCCTGATGTAATAGCAACCCAACCCACCCGCCAAATTTCAGAGATATCCATTCATTATTTTTTGAGTTATCTTGTACACAATCAGACAGACAGACAGACTAACAGACAGACAAACCAACGCCGGCAAAAATATAACCTCCTTGGCGGAGGGAAAAAAGTTGGGACAGGGCCATGTTTACCATTGTGTAGCATTCTCTGTTCTTTTAACAACAGTCTGTATATGTCTGAGAAGTGAGGAGACCAATAGAGTTTTGGGAGAGGGATTTTGTCCCACTCTTGTCTGATGTAGGATTCTAGCTGCTTAACAGTACTGGGTCTTCTTTGCTGGATTTTTCGTTTTATGATTCTCCCAAGGTTAACTGGTGAAAGGTCAGGACTGCAGGCAGGCCAATTCAGCACCCGGAATCTTCTACTGCAAAGCCATGCTGTTGTGATGGATGCAGAATGTGGTTTAGCATTGTCTTGCTGAAATATGCAAGGCCTTCCCTGAAGGAGATGTTATCTTGGTGGGACAATATGTTGTTGTAAAACCTCTGTACACTTTTCACCATTGATAGTGCCTTTCCTGATGTGCAAACTGCCCACGTATGCAACCCTATGCCATCAGGGATGCAAGCATTTGAACTGTGCACTGATAACAAGCTGAATGGTCCCACTCCTCTTTAGACCACACAACACAGCGTCCTTGGTTTCCGAAAAGAATTAAAAATTTTGATTCGTCTGACCACAGAACAGCTTTCTATGTTGCCATTTTAGTCCATCTTAAATGAGCTTTGGCCCAGAGGAGACGGCGGCGTTTCTGGATCGTGTTCACATATGGCTTCTTCTTTGCATGATACAGCTTTAACTTGCATTTGTAGATTGCACAGCAAACTGTGTTCACAGACAATGATTTCTGGAAGTGTTCCTGAGCCCATGCAGTGAATTTCAGTGCAGAATCATGCCTGTTCTCAATGCAGCGCCACCTGAGGGCCCGAAGATCACGAGCATCCAATATTGACCTTCCGCTTTGTCCCTTGCGCACAGAGATTTCTCCAGATTTTCTGAATCTTTTAATGATATGATGGACTGTAGATGGTGGGACATTCAAAGTCCTTGCAATTTTACATTGAAGAACATTTTTCTGAAATTGTTCCACAATTTTTAGACGTGGTTTTTCACAGATTGGTAAACGTCTGCCCATCTTTACTTCTGAGAGACTCTGCCTCTCGAAAATGCTCTTTTTATACCCAGTCATGTTATTGACCTGTTGCCAATTAACCTTATTAGTTGCAAAATGCTCCAGCTGTTTTTTTTTATTAGTGCCACTTACTTTTCCAGCCTTTAGTTGCCCTTGTCCTAACTTTTTTGAGACGTGTTGCTGCCATCAAATTCAAAATAAGCTAATATTTTTTCATGAAATGGGAAAATGTCTTACTTTCAACATCTGATATGTTGTCTATGTTCTATTGTGAATAAAATGTGGGTTTATCAGATTTGCAAATTATTGCATTTGGTTTTTATTTAAATTTTACACAGCATCCCAACTTTTTTGGGATTGGGGTTGTATTACTCACTAGTGACATGCACCTACACAGTAAACATGTCATTCAGTGCATGGCCACTGTCTGCTAGGTTCATTCAGTTATAACAAAAGGACGATGTTAAATCATTGATACATCTCAGCCTCTAAACCGTTTTGAATGTTGTGGATTGATTACTCATGTAGTGTCATTCAAACTGATTCAATGAGCGTACAATTTTAAGTAGATATGAAGGCATGCAATGGTGATACTGTAAAGGAACTGGTAAACATGCTCATACAATAAACTATTTTGTTGTTTGTACGTAAAGAACTGATATGGCTTGTTTGCCTCATGCACACTCCATGCATTGCTTTTTAACTCAACGGGACTACAGTCCAGTTCAGTTCATCTTGTACTAAATCATCTGGCGTCTGGCGTTGTCCCCCGTCTGTTAACGTTTCAACATTAAAACTCTAGCATCTACAAATGTCATCCGATTTTGACAAAACTTTGCGTGCAGCCTCACTACACTAAGGACCAGGTTTGCATTGCATTTCAGCTCGCTCCGACTCAAGATGGCTTACATTGGACCAAGATGGCGGCCTGATAACAGCTAAACAACTTCTTTGCTAACCTGATGGCTTTTGAATGTTCCCTACATACTGCTGAAAGTTGACCTACTGTAGTCCAGTTGAGTTATACTTCCCTGGAAATTCCAGTGATATTATTTCAATAACTATATTTTAGATGCAGTGGGTGAGATGCGCCAGCCTTCCCTGTCGATAAGCTCCTCACATGCAGCGTTCTTGCCTGGAGAGGCGGCGAGTTTTCGCTGCAGCGCCCCGTCACAAATCTGTGCCCCCCTCCAGTTCTACTTACACAGAGGGGGAGCAGCGACGGCCCTTGCCAATGTAAAGGGGTCGGGGGAGAACAGCGCGAATCTGGCCGTGAACAAAATCGACCACTCTCACCAGGGCAGCTACACCTGCCTGTACTCAATTCTGGGTAACCAGACCCTGAAGTCTTCTCACAGTAACTCCGTCTCCATCAGCGTTGGTGAGTGCTGTCTTTTACATACAGACAGTCGCGCCGTGGCCATCAGTAATGGTGAGCGCTGTCCTTGAATAATGAGCAGCTCTTCCTTAATGGTTCACACAATATGGATGTAAGTACGCACAAACTAAAGTGTCTGATCTCATAGTGAGCATATCTGGATTTCAGCACTCAGCCTGCAATTTAGGGTTTAACTGTAGTCATTCTCTTAAAAGGTATCTCAACTGTGGTATTAGCTTCACTACAGGACTTTATGGGAAAAGGGAGATAAACTATAAATAGATATACATGTGAATCACTGCACTGTAGTTTGGACACACATTCCCATGTTGCCTTTCCCTCAGAATTCCTCTCTTTTTTTTTAGTGATCCTTAAACAGCCAGCCATCTCCCAGCATCCCCCCACAGATGATACCAGAGGCCCCCAGGGGCCACAGGTAATCAGGGGCCACAGCTTCTCCATCGGCTGCTCCATTGAGCCACAGTACCCAGGAGGCACCTTCCTTCTCAGCTCCACAGCGTCCAATCAGACTGAGTCTCGGACAGCTGCCAGTCATTCCGCCTCTTTCACGTTCCCTGCCGCAGAGCTCTCTCACCAGGGGAACTACAGCTGTGTTTATGAGGTCACAGTGTCCGGACGCAAATTCAGCTCTCCAGCCAGCGCACCTCTATCCATTACTGTCAAAGGTGAGGAGCCAGTAGTGATGACACTTGCTAACCTTCTGAGATTAGTCGTTTAAGTACCATGCTCAATCCAATGTTACCGCACCCAAAGCCGGTAGAGTTTTTGTTGAATTCAACTATATACCTCTGTGACGCCATGTCCATCAGTATCTGTGCGTGCTGTCTTCAACACACGTACATAAAACTCAGCCTTCATCAGCAGTAACTCCATGTCGGTCACTACTGGTGAGCGCTGTCCTTGAATGATAAGAGCAAATCTTCCTTTATCCCGCACGTGGTATAGATGTAACTGCACGTAAATTAAAGACTGCAGTCTCTCATCTCATACAGTGCATTTCCGGATATCAGAGCTAAGCCTGCCATTTACATTTTAACCTCTTCAATGGGGGATTTTCAGTGCCATGCCATCAGAAGTATAAAAGCCCTGCAGTAACCGCATCTTAAAACACATGTTAACTCCAAACGGGTTTCTATACTGAGCAAAAAAAGTTTTGCTCGTCGGCGTATAGGTGTTCCTGAGTAAAAAATTAAGGAGACTCATATCACATATGAAGACTGTATTTAAAAGATCAATCATTCCTGAATGAGACAAACCTTTCGCTTCAGTCAAAACTCAAGCATCACTGAACGTTCCTCACTGTAACAACTGGAGGGGTTCCAATGCAAAAATGTCCAAAACGAATCAATATCGGGTGTGACCGCCTTGAGCGTTGATAACGGCTGTCCAACATCGTCTCATGCTCCTGACCCACTGGTTGATCACGGCAGTGGTAATGGCATTCCATTCTTCGAGTAGGGCCAGTACAAGGTCATGGACATTTTGGATGTTTGGGTGATTGTCTCTGACTCTTTGCCCCAGAATATCTCATGCATGTTCAATTGATGAAAGGTTTGGAGCCCTCGCTGGCCAGTTCAGCACTGGGATGCTGTGTCTTTGAAAGTGGGCAGTGGTATGCCTCGTCACACGGGGTCTTGCATTGTCCTGCTGGCACAGGAAGCCAGGATGTTGTTGCGTGAAGGGATCAAAGACAGGGGTGATTATTTCGTCACAGTATTGCCGATAATTCAAGTTTCCACGGACAACGACGAGGTCTGTCTTGCCTCTGCTATGAATCCCAGCCCATACAATGACACTTCCCCTACCGTACCTGTCACGCTCCGCTACGTTGTTGGCGGCGTAACGGTCCCCGCGTCTTCTCCAGGCACGAACACGTCCATCTACCAACTGGACCTCAAACCTTGATTCATCAGTGAAAAGAGTGTGTTCCCACTGTGCCAAACTCCAGTTCTGATGATTCCGAGCCCACGGTAAGCGTGCCTCACGATGACGTGCTGTTAATGGCGCACAAACGACTGGACGAAACCAGTTGTGTGGAGGCGATTTCGAACCGTCGGTGGGTGAAGTCTGGTTCCAGTAGCTTGACGCAACCTGGCTGCCAAACGTGCTGCACTTTCAAATCTGCGCCGGCGGGATGACGCCACCAAGTACAGGTCTACTCTTGGAGACGTTGGCCTTGGTCTGCCGGAACGTGGTCTGTCCCGAACGTGTCCTGTTTGCTGCCCACATTGTCGCAGACATGAAATGGTGCTTCGATGGGCATTAAAATGTTGTGCGACTGTTGCAATGCTCTGTCCAGCGCCCAGTCATCCCGTGGCTTCGTGACGTTGATTTTCCGTCAATCCTGGACGTCGTCCCATGTTGAACGTTCAAAATTTTTCTTTGGATTTGAAATGAAGTGCTTTTGGTGATTGAAAAGCATTTGCGGTTGCCTGTCTTCCACAGGAGAAATTGCAGCGTTTGAAAAATATCCCTTTTTTGCAGGAAGCATGCATGCAGACTCAAAATGAAACACCTGAATTTCATTCAAGAGCAATAGAGTTCTCACCTTGGTCTGAATTATCAATCATATAAAAAGACAATCCTACTTCAATTCAAAGAACAATGCAAGCTTGCAATTGAGCTAAAGTTTTTTTTTTTTTTTTTGCTCAGTATATTTACTTTTCCAAATCAGGAGAGAGGAGGAATGCACAGCAGTGTCGGAGAGGTGCTAACCAAGGTGACAATACAAATATAAAGACCAGCAGTCCCACTGATGGCCATGATGGGATAATTAATTTATTAAATTACCAACGGTTTTGACGTAAATCATGTTGAGGGTATTTTTAACATCCCTCAATGCCTTAAAGAAGACTTGGGTCAGAATCTTGATAATTTTATAAATCAACTATTATTGCATCAGGGCTGTCAGTGTATAACTTCCCTTCACATCTAATCAGCAACCAAACAATAATTCGCCCATTTGCTAAGACTAATCAGTATAACGACCAGCTAATTTTATTTTAGCAGGCATTACTGTTCATTGCATAGAAAACTTATCTGGCATTTTTTTTATCCACGTCAATGATGCTGTGAAGCACCAATATGCCTTTTGAAAATTCTGAATTCCTGTCGCCCTAAAGTGCACATATGTGCCAGCCAGACTTCTAAGTGACACCGTTTTGCGCCAATGTTTGTAATGCGATTTGTTTAAGATGTTTCCCATTTAATTTATGTTCTCTTTAATGCCGTAAACGTTTTGAATAAGAGCCATCTTGAAATAAATCACACCGCTCAAAAAATGCTGAAACGGGAGATGGAATTCAGTATAAATCTTGGATTGATTAATTATTTGTATTATTGCCATCCTTACAATATCACGTGTGTTGCACTATCAGTGTAGCCTATTTGTGATTGCTGTCATTTCTTAATGAATAATTTCTTAATTATTATAGACTTATGTGGCAGTCTTGGTTAATCTTAAATGGGAACAGGTTGAGAGTTATTTTGCATTAAAAGGTAAGGTAAGAGTTTCAAATCAGAAAATTTGGAGCTTTTGAGATTGAAGAGGCTAACAGCAGTCATTGCCTTATAAGGTATCCCTTCTGTCTGGTTAGCTTTACTACGGGACCTAATGGGAAAAGAGAAAGAAACTATATCCTATATATAGATATAAATCTGAATCGTTGCACTGTAGTTTGGACACATTCCCATGTTGCCTTAACCTCAGAATTCCTCTCCCTTTCCAGTGATCCTTCAGCCGCCTGCCATTTCCCTGGGCTCCCCCACAGATGAGGTTACCAGAGGCCCCCAGGGGCCACAGGTGATCAGGGGCCACAGCTTCTCCATCGGCTGCTCCACTGAGCCGCAGTTCCCAGGAGGCACCTTCCTTCTCAGCTCCACAGCGTCCAATCAGACCGAGTCTAGGACAGCTGTCAATCATTCTGCCTCTTTCACGTTCCCTGCCGCAGAGCTCTCTCACCAGGGTAACTACAGCTGCGTTTATGAGGTCACGGTGTCTGGACGCAAATTCATCTCTCCTGCCAGTGAACCACTGCTCGTGACTGTCACAGGTGAGCAGCCAGCGGTGACGATTTCTGCTAAATTTAGCTATCTAGCACTCTTCTGATTTTGCCTCTGTTATATTTGGGGGACATAAACCGTGCTTGGTTTCCTTAGAGCCTACTAACTGTGCAATTTTTTAAAAAATGATTCGGCCCAAGTTGCCCAAATATGACAGTTTGTGCCCTGTCAGTGTCAAAAGCACGCTGTTGGAGTGAATTAAAAATTAATCAGTTCGCAGTCCATACTCATGGACTATCTGTTTGTCTGAGGTCCAAGTGTCTGAAGGTTCCAAAATACAAAAAAAGTATAGATTCAATCAGCATTTGTTTCTGTGACACATTTGAATTCCTTAATGGTTTTCGCCTTATGGGAAGAAAATATACTTAGCGCCATTAAAAACGCAACGGTGAGGTATGTACTGTAATTAAGGCAAATTGAAGAATCGATTGATTTTTATTGCTTTTCCAGTGAGGCACGAGTGGAAATAAAGAAAAGCGCGTGGTATTGTAATCCTGACATGCGCCACGCCTTATGGGAATACTGTAAATACCTTCCTCATTAAATTGTGCTCTTCATTTCTGTTTCAAATTAATAGTATAGGACTCAGAGGCGTCGCTGTCCATGTAGTTGCGGAAATCTCATTAGATTTAGAGAACTGTAAACGGATGCAGTTCTGAAGGTGAACCCTGTCATTCTCGGGGATTCTGTCTCAGTCTCCCAGGTGCTGCCGATCGCGTTGGGAACTTCAGCAGGAGTTCTGCTCCTGGTTCTGCTGCCAATTATCCTCATCCTGGTGTTCCGCAGGAGACGAAGCGGCCAGGGTCACACCCAAGATACGAAGGCGACCAGCACTGCATGTGAGTACCTCATTGCATTTGAACGAAAACATCAACACGCATGCTTTCTCTGAGAGTGTGTTAACCCTTTCAGCGCCGTAATGATGTAAGATATCAAAATCAGACGCTGTTGGAAACCTATCATGTGGCAACCTGTTTAAAAGAGCTCCCGCAGGGGACCTCTTTTAAACAATTTGCCACATGATAGGTTTTCAACAGCTCAGGATGACTACATTTTTTTCCCTTGAAAATGTATTCAGTGCTCAAAGGGTTAACATGCCCTCATTTGGTAATGCTCTGCCTGTAAACGCATTCTAAATAACGGCGAAATTTGATTGTTACTTTCACTGAAATTTGTATGTTTGGATTTGAGATGGAAAGATGAAAGAACTTTATAAGGATTGATTTAAAAGTAAGAACATTAAGGTCTAATATTTGGTTGCAGAGCCCTAAATCCAACAGCATGTGACAAATCTCCGAGTAAAAATATGAGGCCTCAGTGTTTTGACATACTAAGATGGTTATAAACAACCTGCCGCAGCACGACTGAAAATGGTGAGGGGCCGCGGGTAACCTGCAGTTCCAGTGAAATCGAAAAACACACATCCACGCAAATACTTTGGAACATTTTCACCTTTTTAATGCAGGACAAATCTCACCCTGGTTGGTGACATGCATCCAGAGAGCATTATTGGTATCCACTTGAAACACCTTATCTCAGCTAATGTAAAATCTCAGTAGTTGTGTAAGATGGGGATAGCTAGCTTCACTTTCCACATGAAGGTGACAATGAATAGTCAAAATAATGTGTGCAAGATGTCAGCCATTGTGTTGATTTGGTGTAAGTAACAGGTCCACTTCACACTGTGACGACTCTAATGCACATTTTGCTTCAGGTCCCATGAACACTTACTCCTCACAGTCAAAGGCCTGTGCGGAAGACGAGGATGAGGACTACGAGAATGCAGAAACATTTGCCGACGATGACTACGAAAACGGGGGAGAGGAGGAAGACTCTGGGAGCGAAGCTGACTATGTGAATTACGACCTGCCTACTGCAAGAAAGTTCTACGAGGATGACGATGTATATGAGAACTTTTAGGTATATAAAGCATGTTATAACTGATAATGTAATAAATTACCAATAATGTTATAACGCCTGATAATGTAATAAATTATTACACTATCCGACCGATAATGTAATAATTGACCGATAATGTAATAACAATTTCTGACCAATAATGTAATACCATTTTGACTGATAGTGTGATAAAGTAAGCCGACCGATAATGTAATAAACTTTTGACCGATAATGTAATGAAGTCAAAAGAGGGCTAACATCTACCCTGCCTTGGCTTAACGGGGGGTGGGGTGTCAGATGTCCCATGGGGATAGATGTCTAGCAGTAACGGAGCTAGAACTGGGAATTGGGGGGGCACAGACACGTCCCTTTATGACAACAATTAGTCCTGGCTAGTTCTCAATCATTTTCATTTATTGACGCGTTTTCCAATTATCGTAATTGGCAACTGAAGACACGGTTTCTCTCCATATGCGATTTAACAGCGATGAAATCATGGGCTAAATTCAGTACAGAAAAATGATTTAGTTAATAGGCCAATGCTTCGTGTCGATTGAACTGGTCTGCGTTCCGATGAAATATCGCCTTTCACTCTCGGTATTGCGTGGGTTGGAAAAAAAAGTGGCACTCGGCAGTTAAATAGGCTACTAAAAGCGTGCGGCTCAACCTATTTGCGTGAGAGTCGACAGGTATGCAATTTTGATTTAAATACCGCAAATATGCGTCTAGATGAATGATTGTCATCTTACATAATCGGGGAGAACAAGCAGCACCTGTAATGCGTGGAGTGCTCTTGGAGTGAACCTTTTGTTAATTATGAAAATGACTGAGAACAGGTCAGGACTAATAATTGTTTTAAACGGATGTTTTATGCAACCCAATTCTCAGTTCTGGCTCCGCCACTGTACTGAATTTATCCCATGATTTCATCCCTGTTAGATCGCATATGGAGAGAAACCGTGTCTTCAGTTGCCAGTTACAATAATTGGAAAACGCGTCAATGAAGGAAAATGATTGAGAACTAGCCAGGACTAATTGTTGTCATAAAGGGTCGTGTCTGTGCCCCCTCAATTCCCAGTTCTATCTCCGCCATTGCTAGACATCTCCCCTCTTTTGACTTTATTACATTATCGGTCAAAAGTTTGTTACATTATCAGTCGGCATACTTTGTTACACTATCGGTCAAAATGGTATTACATTATCGGTTAGAAATATTTATTACATTATCGGTCAAGTATTACATTATCGATCGGATAGTGTAATAATTTATTACATTATCAGGCGTTATTACATTATCGATAATTTATTACATTATCAGTTGTAACAAGGCAGGTGGACAAAAAAATTGCCCCTGTTCAATGCAGTCGTAAAGGTCCACTATTATGCCACTAGGTGTACCGCCATTGGCAGCCATCACAAACCATTTCAAAATCTGTCCTTTGTGACATCACAAGGGGGAGACACTATCTAAAATTATGAAGGAGCTGATTAACTGGTGGGCTGAAGTTCATCAGTCCTTCTTTCTTCTGGGCGTTCACCTCTCCACGTGATGTCACAAAGGAACATATTCTGAAGTGGCTGGTAATGGCTATTGGCTGTGCATCTGGTGACATATTAGAGGACGTTTGAGGGACTTTTCATCTTACTACTGGATGCACGTATTTATTGCGAAGGAAAGGACGAAAAGCATATGTGATTTTAAAAAAAGACGACAATATTTGAAAATCTTCAGAAGTTCCCACAGCTGGAAGGCAAAGACGTGCTTATAAACCATTATTTTGGTGGCAATTCTGAGACATGAAAAAGTTTCTTTAAAGTGAATTTTTGTTTGTTTGTAATTGGTTCTTTTAATATTATTTGTATATATTAACCTACTGTGGCACCTTATTTTCGGCAGGAATGCTTGTTTACATTAATGCTTGAAGATTGTTTCTGAAGTAGATAACGAGGCTAAAGATTGTGCATTTATTTTCTTAAAAAGGTGAATAACTGTGTAAATTCTTCAAATTCAACACAATTACAATTGTAGAATACTGTTACCAAGAGTGAGAAAGTGGAAAAAATGCTCAGGGTTCTTTTCAAATACCAAAATAGTGCAATATATTCATGCCTTATTGCTATCTCAGTGGTGATAATGAATAATTATTGAAACCACTTAATTTCAGGGATCCAATACTCTTTTCATGGTTTAGCTACATTTGTGGCCCCTGTCCTGAACTCAAAAATAAAAATGAATTTTTATCTATAGCTTAATTATGCTGAGCATTCCAAGTTTGAAGTTACACATCTCAAGTTAGAAACAAAACACATTTTTCATTTGAATCTCATTTTAATTGTAGGTAAACGTCGGGTAAACAATATTTAATTTGCAAAGCAAAACAATGCCAAAGCAAGCCTTTCCAAGTACAAAAATCCCTGTCCTCAGCATGTATTAGAGGTACAGCTCTTGAAAAGATTTTCATGAGATTTAACCATTAAATAATTGTAGCCCCCGGATGAAGTTATGCAGCTACTATGGATTCACGTGTGTCGTCTCTGACGCCGCCACGTCCGCGTACATAGACACATTCTTGTGGACGCTATACAGGCTGTAATTTTTGATTCCTTTCATATTTGATAGGAAGATGTGTTGTACTTCACTTATGACACCTATAAATTTTGGTTGCCATGGGGACAGTATTGGCCGAATAATATGCAAATTAGTGGCAAAACAGAGAGATTTCCTTGTGGCAATAGTACAGGCTGCAATTTTTGACCGATTACTTTCATAGTTGGTATTGGCATGTGTTACACTTCACTTACGACACCCATCAATTTTCATATGTGAAGCGGCAAAATTTAAGAAAGGAATAGATTATGTGTACTAATTCTTATCCTATATTATCATGGCATATTTTTAGTTTTACTCATGATTTCAATGCTGGAAGACAGTAAGAGCTTAGCCTAGCTCTCTTGGCAGGACAGATTGCTGAAATGGGCTTAATTAGGGGCCAAACGCCCGTGATTAATTATGCTATAATTTTCCTTTTAATTTCTACAATATCCAAAGCTTCATTCACTGCCACCCACAGGTAACTTGAGAAAACAATAGATATTGGGTCATTCCACGTCAGATCATCCAGGGGGTGCCAGGTCACCTCTTCAAAATTCTTTAAAAAAATTCACGAGTAAATATTCACACAAAATGAAAAAAAGCCAAATATTAGGCCATTATCTCAAATAGTTTTCAAGTAATAGCCCTTTGAAATTTGAATAATATTTTAAGTTTTTTTGGCAAACCCATTTTCAGCCAACTTTGGGAACTTATTGCTCCAAATTGATTGCGTTTTGGGCATTTTGTGTTTTTGGCTGATTTTGAGGCTTTACCGTACAAAAGTGGATCAAGATACGCAGAAGCTAAGGCCATTTTCAGATTCTAGGGGATGAATATGGTTAGTATACCCAATTTCAGTTTTGTATAAACAATCAATTTGGAGCAGTAAGTTGCCAAAGTTGGTCGAAGATGGGTTCGCCAAAAAACTTATTCAAATTTTGAAGGGCTATAACTTGAAATCTATTTGAGATACTGGCCCAATATTTGGCATTTTTTCATTTTGTGTGAATATTTACTCGTGAATTTTTTCAAATATTTTTGAGGAGGTGACCTGGAAAATTTCTCAAAATCTGGATGATTTGACATGGAATGACCCTATTGCTTTTCATCGTTTTAGTGCATGAGTGAATTGGTCTTATCCTATTATGTGAATTCGATTGAATTCTGTTGAAAGACATTATACTTTACCGCTGGTTCCATTTGGGAATGAAAATGTTATTTACGCAGACATGAAATGGTCGGCATACGGTAGTGTGCAGTGATGATCAAACACCTAACCAACTGAAGATAAATCACAAACCAAATATTGAAGTATTTATATCATGTAATATTGGATCATATACGTAGATGAAAATAAGTAAACAGATAAAATATAGTAAAAACAAAAATAATGATCTCCTTTTTACGAGAAGTAAAAATCTACCCTATCTAGTGTGGCCACCCTTTGGATTACAGTATTTGATCGTTCAGGCATAGTTTTCACATTTTTTAAAAGATGTCACCTTACATTACTGGAACAACTGACCATCAGAGGTAATTTTGCCGAATAATGTTGCCTCAAACCAATTTAAACTCATTTTTTAGAATCAACCATCATGGAATAAGCCTTCAAACATGCATTCAGGCTACACAAGAGTCAACGAAATAAAATTTGCAACACCTTTTAACTGTTAAAATAATTGATCTTTTCAGTGTTTTTGTGTATTACCCATATTTTTACCTCCATATACATGTGGGAAATTATTTTTTGTTCTCATTGCCTACAATAATATTTTTCAATACATTTTCACCAAAAAATTGCAGAAAAGTAATCTATTAGGCCCCTTTTAGACAAAAGTGGTGGTGTATGATCATCTCTGCACACTACAGTTGCTATAATATGGTGAAGCAGATGCGAATGCTATGGCAACAACATCACATGCCGACTGTGTCGAATAAAGGCGGAGTCCCATTAAGGATGTTTTCTGGCCCAAAAAAGGGAAACCAAAGATGGTTATTGGATTTTGACTCTGAACAATGAGGTGATTGAATGGGTATCAACGTATAAATACTTGGGTTTTCTCATCGTGTTGAGTATTGAACAAAAAAATTGAGGGTAAAGTTAGAATTCTTTTATCGAAACAAATGTTGTTACCCTCGCGCCGAAGGGGGAGCGAGGGTATTGTAATCAGGTCCGGCTGTTTGTCTGTCTGCCTGTCTGTCTGTCCGTCCGGACGCATATCTTAAAAACTACTGGCATGATTTACATAAACTTTGCCAGCAGAAAGGTCCTACCCGTGGCTCAGTCCTCCTCTAACGTCAGACTGCTAGGTCAAAAATCAAAGTCACAAACAAATGTCAAAGGGGTGAGGGTTTGCAATCTCTGATTGTCTTGTTTTTCTTTTGTCGCAAGGAAGAAACTCAAGCAACCTTTTTGTCGGTAATTGACTATGGCGATGTTCTTTATCTGCATGTAACCTCATCACTGAAAATGTTGGACTCAGTGTACCATGCTGTATTGCGGTTTGTCTCTGGTCTGGCTTTCGGCACGCATCATTGTATTTTGTATGAGAAAGTTGGCTGGTCATCATTATACAATAGAAGAATGGACCATTGGCACATCTTTCTGTATAAGACCATCCTACATGAACTGCCTTCGTATCTATGTTCTCTTCGGACTCCACACAGCAAAAATCCCAGTGTTAATTCAACTCCAGTAGAGTTCATATGAGACCAACCCATCCATTTAGACTCAAATGAACTCTATTGGAGTTGAATTAACACTGGGATTTTTGCTGTGAAAACTGGTAGTAGTTTTAATCTTCAGTCTCACGGACACGTCATGTTTGCCATGCCTTGAACTCGCTCTGTTTTTGGAGATCGAACTTTCTCTTGTTTTGCTTCCTCATCTTGGCCTGAGCTACAGAATGACTTTAAACTGGATCATCGAATAAGTTTGTATGTTTTTAAAACCGGAATTAAGGCTTACTTAACCAGCGCATGCTTATGTTTCACCGCTAAAACCTGTTTACGTGTTATTCTTGTAGTTTTTCTTTGTCTGTTGCTGTTTTCTGTTTTGTGTGAAACTTTTATGCTGCTCTCCTGGGCAAAACTCCCCTGAAAAACAGATTTTATATCTCAATGGGATTTATTCCTGGTAAAATAAAAATTAGATAAATTAAAAAAAAATGTAAGCGTGCATAGATTTATATTTCTTTGCCATTTTTGGTGAAAAATATTTTTGACCTTCAAGATGTTAAAAAGAATGACTATAATGTTCTTTTCTCATTTTAATGATGCATGACGGCCCTATAATGATTTTTGACATTTGCAATATTCCGAAATGGTGAAACTTTTGTTGCCTTTTGGACATTTTTAACTATAAGAATGCCAAAAGGACTCAAATCAAGATTATTTTCTCTTTTTTATGATGTATGAAAACCCTTTTATCATTTTAAGAGAAGAAATAGGCAATAAAAAATTTTGACCAATTTTTCGCACCTTCACAGGAAAGACTAGTCTTTTGTCATCTGGCTATGTTTGTTGAGAAAAAATTTTGATGTTGAAAATGCTTCATATTTATCCATTTTTAATGTTGAAAATGCTTCATATTTATCGTCTAACTCAGCAAAAGCAATATTTTTAAAAAATTGCAAGTATTAATGCCATCATGTTAATGTGGTCATGCTTACAGAAGCACATTTGTATGAATGCTAACATGCCAATGTTGGCATGCTTACCAGGAAAATGCTAATACTAACATGAAAATGCTGAAATCTGGTCACTAGCATGCCAATGCGTACATGCAAACATCCTAATAAATGCTTGCTTGCGGTCTTGTGAAAATAAATGTTAGCATGCTAGTTTGCTTATGCTAACAATAGCATGTTAGCCTGCCAATTGTATTATTAGCATGTTAATGTAAATATGCTAATATATTCATGCTACTGTTGGTATGCTGACATGCAATTGCTAATATAAGTATGCTAAAAAGCTAATGCTAACATGCTAATGCTAATGTTAGCATGTTAAACTGCTATTACTAAAAAGCTATTGTGAAAACGCGAATGCTAATGCAAACGTAATATCAGGTCATATTTGATTACATTTTTTGACCTTTAAAATGGCAAAATGATTTATATTTGAGTTGTTCTCCTTTTTATGTTGCACAAAGGCTCTTTTGATAATTTTTATTCAGGAAAGCAACAATTAAAAATTTTGTCATCTTTTTGGGCATTTTTAACCATAAGTATGCCAAAAAGACTCAAAGTACAATTATTTTTGCTTTTCTATGACTTGTAAAAACCCATTTATCATTCTAATTGAAGAAAATGACAATAAAAAATTTTGACCCTAAATTTACCATTTTAAAGGTCGTATGTCTTTGGACCAGAAAAAAATAAAAATTTTGAACTTTTTGCCACCATTTTTTATATTTCTGACCAGAAGAATGCCAGGAAGACTAAATTTAAAATATTTTTGCTTTTCTACGACTCAAAATAAGATTATTTTCTCATTTAGTATGATGTATGAAGACCCTTTATCATTTTAAGCAAAGAAATTGACAATTAGAACTTTTGACCAATTTTTCACACTTACAGAGAAAAGACAATATTTTTTATATTTGGCTATGTTTGTAAAAAAAAATCTTAGTCCTCAAATCCCTCATACTTATCATCAAACTTTGCAAAGACAATATTGACAAAAAATTTCCAAAGCTAATGATGGGATGTTGGTATAGTCATGCTCATGGAAGCATGTTGATGTTCAAATGTTAACATGTTAATGCTAATGTTAGCTTGCTTACTGGAAAATGCTAGTGCTAAATGCTAATGCTGAAAACAGGTCACTAGCATACTGATTTGTGAATGCTAACATGCTAATGAATTCTTGCCTGCCATCATGTTAATATCAATGTTATTAAGCTACAAAGCTAATGCTAACATGGTAATGCTAATGTTAGCATGCTAACATGTTAATGCCAAAAAACAATTGTTTAAATGCAGATGTTAATGCAAACACAAAAATGAGTCCATATTTGATGAAAGTTTTGACCTTTAAAATGCCAAAATGATTCATATTTGTGTTCCTATCTCTTTTCATGGCGTATAAAGGCTCTTTTGTTGATTTTTATTGAAGAAAGCAACAGTCAAAAAAGGTCTAATTTTTGCCACCATTTTGGACATTTTTAAAAATAAGTATGCAAAGAAAACATTGTAAAATTATTTTTGCTTTTCTATGACGTGTAAAAACCCATTTTTCATTCTAATTGAACAAAATGACGATAAAAACTCTTGACTCTAAATTTGCCATTTTGGAGGTTAGAGTATAGTCTTTTGTCTTTTCACCATTCTTGGTGAAAAAAATTGTCCTTAAAAATGTTTTTAAAAACTGTGTAAACTTCATTTTTCATTTTTTCTGATGATTAACAGCATTTTATGGTATTTTTTTAAAAATATGTATAGTTTAGAAATGTAGAAATCTTTTCACCATTTTGGACATTTCAACCATAAAAATGCCACAAAGACTCAAAATAAGATTATTTTCTCTTTTATTATGATGTATGAAGACCCTGTCTCATTTTAAGTAAAAAAAAATTTGACAATTAAAACTGTTGACAAATTTTTAATATTTACAGAGAAAAGACTATGGACTTTTGTATTTGGCAGTGTTGGTCAAAAAAATGTTCATCTTTGAAAATGCTTCATACTTATTAAACTTTGCAAAGGCAATAATGACAAAAAATTGCCAATGCTAATGATGGCATGTTGGGGTAGTCATGCTCATGGAAGCACATTTATGTTTGAATTCTAATATGCTAATGCTAATGTTAGCAAGCTAACCGAAAAATACCAATGTTAACATACTAATGCTCAAAACTGGTCACTAGCATACTGATTTGTGAATGCTAACATGCTAATAAATGCTTGCCTGCCATCGTGCAAAAATCAGTGTTGGAATGCTAATATGCTAATCTTAGAATGCTCACCTGCTAATGCTAACAAGCTATTGCAAAAATGCGAATGTTAATGCCTATGATAACATCAGGCCGTATTTGATGAAAATGTTTGACCTTTAAAATTCCAAAATGATTCATATCTGAGTTCCTTTACCCTTTTAATGGTGTATGAAGCCTCGTTTGATGATATTTATTGAAGAAAGCAACAATTAAAATTAGTGAAATTTTTGTCACCATTTTGGTCATTTTTAACCGAAAGTAATCCAAAAAGTAAAATTATTTTCACTTTTCTATGACATGGAAAAACCCATTTATTATTCTAATTGAAGAAAATGATGATAAAAAAAATTTCACCCAAAATTTGCTACTTCAGAGGTAAGAGAATAGTCTTATGTCTTTTAACCATTCCTAGTGAAAACAATGTTTTAAAAATGTTCTTAAAAAACTGTAAAGTTCATTTCTCATTTTTCCTGATGTATGACAGTAGTTTTATGGTATTTCTTGAAATATGCAAAGTTTAGAAATGTAGAAACTTTTTCACCATTTTGGATATTTCAACCATAAGAATGCCATAAAGACTGAAAATAAGTATCTTTTCTCGTTTATAATGATGTATGAAGACCCTTTATCCTTTTAAGTGAAGAAATTGACAATTAAAACTTTTGACCAATTTTTCACACTTACAGAGAAAAGACTACAGTCTTTTGTATTTGGCTATGTTTGTTAAAAAAGTCTTAACCCTGGAAAAGGCCTCATACATCAGTCCATATTTGATTAAAAAATATTTTGCCCTTTAAAAGGCCAAAATGATTCATATTTGAGTTATTTTCCCTTTATCTGATGTATAAAGGCTCTTTTGATGATTTTTATTGACAAATGCAACAATTAAAAATTGTGAAAATTTTGTAAACATTTTGGACATTCTTAACAATAAGAATGCAAAGAAGACTCAAAGTAAAATTATTTTCACTTTTTTGATGTGTAAAAACCCATTTATCATTCTAATTGAAGAAAATGACAATACTAAATTTTGACCCTAAATTTGCCATTTTGGAGTTCAGAGTATAGTCTTATGTCTTTTGAAGCTAATGGTAACATGCTAATGCTAATGTTAGCATGCTAACCAGTTAACAAAAATAATTGTTTAAATGCAAATGTAAATGTAAACGTTAAATCCGTCCACATTTGATGAAAATTCTGACCTTTAAAATGCCAAAATGACTCATATTTGTGTTTATATCACTTTTTATGGTGTTTAAAGGCTCTTTCGATGATTTTTAATGAAGAAAGCAACATTTAAAAATGATCAAATTTTTGTCACTGTTTTGGATATTTTTAACCATAACATACCAAAACAGACTGAATTATACCATACAGACTCAAATTAAAATTTTCACCTTTCTATGACATGTTAAAGCCCATTTCTAATTCTAATTGAAGAAAATGACGATAAATATTTTTGACCCTAAATTTGCCATTTTGGAGGTAAGAGTATAATCCTATGTCTTTTGACCATTCTTAGTGAAAAAAACTTTCCTTAAAAATGTTTTAAAAAACTGTAAAGTTCATTTCTCATTTTTTCCGATGAATGACAGCACTTTTATGGTATTTTTTTAAATATGTAAAGTTCAGAAATGTAGAAACCTTTTCACCATTTTGGACATTTCAACCATAAGAATGTCAAAAAAACTCAAAGAGGAATTATTTTTGCTTTTGTATGATGAATAAAAACCCATTCATCACTGTAATTGAAGAAAATGACAATAAAAATTTTAACCCTTAATTTGCCATTTCAGAGGTAAGAGTATAGTCTTATGTCTTTTCACCATTTTTAGTGAAAATAATAGTCCTAAAAAATGTTTAAAACATACTGTAAAGTTCATTTCTCATTTTTTCTGATGCATGACAGCGCTTTTATGGTATTTCTTGAAATATGCAAAGTTTAGAAATGTAGAAATCCTTTCACCATTTTGGACATTTCAACCATAAGAATGCCACAACTGGAAAATGCTAATAGGCTAATGCTGAAAACTGGTTACTTGCATTCTGATTTGTGAATGCTAACATGCTAATAAATGCTTGCCTGCCATCATGTTTACATCATTTAAGTAAGCTACGATGTAAATGCTAATATGCTAATGCTAATTTTAGCATGGTACCCTGATAATACGATCAGCTATTGCAAAAATTCAAATGCTAGTGCAACTGCTAACATCAGTCCATATTTGATTAAAAAATTGACCTTTTTAAATGCCCAAAAGATTCATAATTGTGTTCTCATCCATTTTTATGGTGTAAAGGCTCTTTTGATGATTTTTGTTGAAGAAAGCAACAATTAAAAATGGTGAAATTTGTGTCACCTTTTTGGACATTTTTAACTGTAAGTAGCCAAAAAAACTCCAATTAAAATTATTTTTGCTTTTCTCTGACGTGTAAGAACCCATATATCATTCTTATTGAAGAAAATGGTGATAAAAAATTTTGACCCTAAGAGTATAGTCTTATGTCTTTTGACCATTCTTAGTGAAAAAAATAGTCTTTAAAAATGTTTTGCAAAAAAACTGTAGAGTTCATTTCTCATTTTTTCTGATGTATAACAGCGCTTTTATTGTATTTTTTTGAAATATGTAAAATTTAGAAATGTTGAAACTTTTTCACCATTTTGGACGTTTCAACAATAAGAATGCCAAAAAGACTCAAAGTAAATTATTTTTGCTTTTCTATGATGTGCAAAAACCCATTCATCATGCTAATTGAAAAAAATAACGATAAAAAATGTCCACCCCAAATTTGCCATTTCTATAGTCTTACGTCTTTTGACCATTCTTAGTGAAATAAAATTGCCCCTTAAAATGTTTAAAAAAAACTGTAAAATTCATTTCTCATTTTTTTTCAGATGTATGACAGCACTTTCATTGTATTTCTTGAAATATACAAAGTTTAGAAATGTTCAAACTTTTTCACCATTTTAAACATTTCAATCATAAGAATGCCGACTATACTCAACTCCAAAATGACAAATTTATGGTCGTCAATTTCTTCATTTAAAATGATGAAAGGGTTTTTATACATCATAAAATAGGGAAAATAATTTTAATTTGAATCTTTTTTGCCATATTTTTAACATTGTCGTGTTAGCATGCTAAAGTTAACAGTGTCATGTAATAATGAACATATTAGCATGCTACTTACCAGATTTCAGCACGAGCTTTTCATTAGCATTAGCATGTTAGCATTCGAGCATAAATGTGCTTCAATGAGCATGACTGTATTTGCATGCCAACTTTAGCATTAGCAATGTATTGTAAATATTGTTTTTTGCTGAGTTTGTTCATAAATATGAGCCATTTGCTAGCACAAAATTTTTTTTCAACATAGCCAGAAGACAAACAACTATTGTCTTTTCTCTGAAAGGGCAACAAAACTGGTCAAAATTTTTCATTGTCAATTTCTACCCTGAGCATGATAAAAAAAGATCTTCACACATCATGAAAAAAGGGAATATAATCTTTTTTTAACAGCTTCTGGCATTCTTTTGGTTAAAAACAACAAAAATTATGACAAAAATTACCGCAGTTCTTAACATCACATATTTCAGTAATAATATAATGGCTATCATAGATCATAAAAATAAGAATAGAACTCAAGGGTTATTATAATTAATTTTTTTTTAACATTTTTAAGGTAAAATTTTTTTTCACTAAAATGGGCAAAAGACTATCGACAAAATAACAAATTTACGGTCAAAATTTTTGATCGTCAATTTCTCTACTAAGAATGATGAAAGGGTTTTAATACATCATAAAATCGGGAAAATAATTTTAATTTGAGTGTTTTTGTCATATTTTCAACATTAACACATCAACATGCTAACATTAGCATTAAAAAGAAATTGATGATAAAAAATTTTGATTGTAAATAAGTCTCATGTTTCATGGCCATTTTTGGTGAAAAATGTTTTTGAACTTAATAATGTGAAAAAGAATGATTATAATGTTCTTCTCTCATTTGTATGATGCATGACAGCCCTTTGATGATTTTTGACATTTGCTAGATTTAGAAATGGTGAATTTTTTTGCCATTTTGGACATTTTTAACTACATGAATGCCAAGCGGACTCAAATCAAAATTTTCTCTTTTTATGACATATAAAGACCCTTTTATCATTTTAAGTGAAGAAATTGGCAATAAAAAATTTTGACCAATTTTCTGCACTTTCAGTGAATAGACCATAGTCTTTTGTCTTCGGGCTATGTTTGTTGAGAAAATGTTTTAATGTTGAAAATGCTTCATATTTATCATCAAACTCAGCAAAAGCAATTTTAAAAAAATTGCTAATATTAATGCTGGAATGCCAATCTGGTCATGCTCATGGAAGCACGTTTGTGTTTGAATGCTAACATGTTAATGCTAATGTTAGCATGCTAACCTGTAAAAATGCTAATGCTAACATGGAAATGCTGAAATCTGGTCACCAGCATGCTGATGTGCGCATGCAAATATCCTGACAAATACTTGCTTGCCGTCTTGGGAAAATTGTTAACGTGCTAGCTTGCGTGTGCTAACAATAGCACATTAGCCTGCAAATGCTAGTATTAGCATGCTAATTTAAATATGCTAAAATATTCATGCAACTGTTGGCATGCTGACATGCTATTGCTAATATGAGTACGGTAAAAAGCTAATGCTAAAATGCTAATGCCGATGCTAAAATTTGGTCACTAGTAAGCTGATTTGAGCATGCTAACAGGCTAATAAATGCTTGCTTACCATCATGCTAAAGTCAATGTTATGTGCTCATATTCTAAAGCTAATATTAGAATTCTCACAAAACAATGCTAATATTTGAATGCTAATGTAAATATGCTATCATGTTCATCCTCATGTTGTCATGCAATCCCACTAATGCTAACAAGCTAACATCAGGCCATCTTTACTGAAAATTTTTGAACTTTAAAATGCCAAACTGACCCTTTTTAAAGGTTTTTTCCCTTTTCTATGATACATAAATGCCCTTACTTTAATTGAAACCATTAACAATTTTAAAATGGTGAAAAATTGTCAACATTTTTAACTTTTTTTTTTACATTTTTAAGTCTGCCAAAATACTCAACTTAAAATTATTTTCCTTCCTTTATGATGCATAAAAATCCTTTTTTTTTCATTTTAAGTGCAGAAAATGATGATAAAAAATTTTGACCCAAAATTTGCCATTTTGGAGACAAGAGTATAGTCTTTTGTCTTTTGGCCATTTTTAGTGAAAACATTTTTTGACCTTAAAAATTTTTAGACTAAAAAAATCTTTTAACTGTAAAGTTTTTTTCTCAATTTTATGATGTACGACGGCCCTTTAATGATTTTTTATTGAAATATTGTAATATATAACATTTGAAAATGGTGTAATTTTTGTCACCAATCCGGACATTTTTGATGATAAGAACACCAGAAAGACTCAAAAAAGATAATTTTCTTTTTCTCTTGAAGAATGAAAACACATCATTTTAAGTGAAGATATTGAAAAAACATTTTGACCAATTTTTGTGCTTGAAATTGCCACATATTTATCATCAAACTCAGCAAAAGCAGTTTTAACAAAAAAAAATCACTCATGCAAATATTGGCATGCTAAGGTGGTCATGCTGACAGAAGCATGATGGTGCTTGAATGGTTTGTTCAATCGGAAAGATGATTGCAAACTAGTCAGGACTCAGGACTAATAAAAGTAGTAAAGGGATGTTCTATGCCCACTCAGTTTTCAGTTCTGGCAATGCCACTGCTTGTAACAGGAAAATTTTAGCATGTTTTTTGTTTCAAATCTGGAAATCAATCTTTCGGCTTGATCCAAAGAGGGAACATAGGAGAATTTTTCAGAAATTTCCTCGACCACTTTCTTGTCCATTCTCAACACAGTCAAGTAGCATACATTCAATTCTCCAGCTAGATTTTCTCGCCTACACAGGCAGGTCAAAGATCAAGGATATCTTTATTAGTGAGATGATCAGTGGACGAGGGGAGCTGTAAATGAATTATCGGACAAAATTAGGGGAGAGGGGTGGGAAACAGAATGATTTTTATGAACAGGGAAGGCAAACTTCTTGTACGACTACATAGAACTATCACTTTTAATAAACTCAAAGGTACTCCTCCACGAATAAAATTGGTTCAGGTGTTGGCCTTCATTGAATGTTAGGCACCTTTAAAACGCAAATGGAAAATCTCTCAATCTTTTGTTACATTTATTTTAGCACTTTTTTTTCTAGCTTCATTTCTGTCCATAATTTATCGTTGAGAAAAAGCGCTGCCGATTGAATTCATCAGCTCCAGGTATCATGACGCACAATCCTTACCCTATGTTATTTATTATCCTGTGCAAAAATAAAGCAGTAACATCGGGTGAGATTATCTAGTACTTTCGTGAAAGCATTTTAGACTGCAGGTCCGTCAACGGTTGACCTCCAGGAATACGCATGAGCTGCTTGACCAAAGAATGAGGCATTAGATCGCAAAAACATAATAGTACCGTAGTACGAAAGAAAGGACCTCTCTCCTCTCCAAATTATTTTGAATCACCCGGAAAAGTAATACAATCTTCGCTTGGGCAGTTACAAGGAAGTGACGAACCTTGTCCTGCGCGCACCAGGAAGTACGTAATACGCTGACTTTGCAATAAAAATACAGTCGGCGGCCAGTAGCTCAGCAATGTGTAAGTGTACGCTGGCGTAGATGGGTTAGTGCGTGGCACAACTGACTCAAATATTTATTAAGTATGGGTTACGCACATGATTTATCAAGTCGAAAAGCTTGTAATTGGTGGATTATGTATATTTGGAGTCCTAACGTTACTTAGGATGAGGTCGAACATTCGCGCAGGGAAACATTGGAGAAGCTAGCGGCACAAGGTAAGCTGCATTTAACTTTCAAGTACATAAACGCACAGGAAAAATGAATTGAAATCTGGTTTTAATGTTTCGCAGAATTAAGTTGATCACCTCGTTATTCTACAGGTCCTTTTGCCCGGGTGCGCACGTGGCCTCCGTCTTCGCCACGTGCTGGTATGGAGTCAAAGGGCTTATCTGGGCGTGAGGGTAAGTTGATTTAGTGTTCATCAACCATACAGTACTGCTTCAAATCGTTGTGAATGATGTGAATAACGCGTTAGACTTCTGAATAAAATAATGAAGTCAACTTCTGTTACTGATCCAACTGGCTGTGGCTACTTGCCGCGTTTGCCTGCGTTGCATATTTAACAATAACCCTACATTATTTATTTGTTCCAGGTCGCCTTTGAGGAAAGCCAAGAAGTCCTGATTGCGCTGGAGCCAGCGCCGCCTGAATGAATTTTTAAGTTTTTGTTTTCCTTTCCGTGGAAATAATAAACGAAAATGATCTATAATTTTTGTCATTTGAGCACCAGACTTCCAAACTAGCACCACATGTGCTGAGTATTACTGAAATGTTTTGCTTGCCCTGTCGCCCATCTGCACTGTCTTTGAACCTGTGAGTTCTCGCTTGTGGCTTTATGGGTCAAGCTACAGTGCCAGATCAATGCTTGTTATAACTGGGGCTCCTTGGCTTCTCACCCAAGCTGCTCTTTTAAAAACAAGTAACATGCATGACCATTTAGCTGCTGCATTTATCCAATAGACTTTAGGGCTTAACTGCTGCACTAATTTTTACTGTGGCTGCAGTAGGCCTTGCACAACCAACTTTCTCAAGACTCCCAAAACCCATTCACCTAAAAACAACACAATCAGAACTTTGTTGGTTTAGTTCTGCACTTTCACAATCCAAAGGCCTCATAAATGGCAAGTTTACATTTAAAAAATGTGATTTGGCTTGTGGATTTGATTTAAAAAAAAAACAAAAAACCTGGTATTAAAGCCTGTCCTCCAAACCATATGCCCACAGAGGTCATTTATTCCTACCCTCAGATGCAACCCATTTGAGCATTTAAGATGGCATGGATCAGTGGTGCCCAATTACGTGTCAAGGTGGGCGGAGAGAATGCAAGTTTGCGGTCCAACCAGGCATTACTTCCCAGTGAAAACAACACATGTAATTGGTGAAATCAGATGGTGCAATGGCTGGAATGAAAACCTGCATTCTCTTGCCCTTCCATGATGTTATTGGGCACCACTGCCAACAGCACTGGGTTCGATGTCAAATTGGTGAAAACATTGTGTTGCTTCTTGTGTCAAAACACGAAGAAGCGTAGCCGAACGTAGATTTTGCAAAGGTCAGTTTTGCCTCCATTTTTAGGTGGCGAAGTAGCGCGTGGATTTTGACAACTGCGTAAATTGGTGTTCTGGCAGAGGAAATGTCAGGCAGAGCAGCATATCAACTTCCTGTCACACATCCAAGGCTTAGGGAAGAGTAGCGGAATCTGCCGAGAAGTTCCGAGTGCACCGCCAGGGGAAGATGGTTTCCTGAATTAACAGAAGGGCAGCAAACAAGTGATGAAAACTGAATTTTATTAAAGTCACCTTTAAAAGATAATGGCACGGCAGAAAGATTTTGGTTTAACCCTTTGAGCGCCAAATAAATTTTCAAGGAATTACGAATGTAATTATCCTGAGCTGTTGAAAACCTATCATGTGGCAACTTGTTTAAAAGAGCTCCTGCAGGGGAGCTCTTTTAAACAAGTTGCCACATGATAGGTTTTCAACAGCATCTGGTTTTGATATCTTACACCATGGTGCGCAAAGGGTTAAAAAAAGAAAAAAAACCAGTCATGGCTTGTGCTCTGGGATGTTAGGCATCCAGGGGTGGGGATTGAACGCTGGTCTCCCGTATGGAAGTCCTGTGTTTTTGCGCCCAGCCGTCCTCCCCGACCTCCAACCTTACAAACTTTTTGTGGTATATTTTGACATCATCTGACTCACTCTTGTGCAGTGCTCATTACTACAGCCACTAGAGGACATCAGTCACTTGAGGGCAACATAAGCATAAGTCTTTTCACTGGGTATCAGGTCTTTTTGTTCACTACAGTCTCCATTAAAAAAAAAAAGACTATTGGGATTGTGTACACATGCAGTACTTAAAGTTTATTTTAATTTGTTCCGTAAAACTTGCATTCAGTTTAGCTGTATAAGTAATCTTTTTGACCAAAGGCATTTTCAAGTTACATTTTGCCACAAAAAAAAAAAAATCTGAGCCAAGTTTTCTGAGGCTCTTGGTCACTTCAATGCATAAGATGGATTTGAAAAATAAAAACTAGAAAATTTGTGTCCTTGGACATGGATGCCCCCAAAATTGTGAAATTATCCAACTTCGGCAAACAAAATATGAGATGCACACCTTCGATCCGTCTAGAAACCATCTACCAAAGCTGGTTGAATTCTGTCCAGTAGATTTCGTTGAGAAGCTGACAACGTCCCCTATAGCAGGGCTATTCAACATTATCCTGCAGGGAGCGGTGTGGGCGCAGGCTTTCATTCCAACCAAGCACTTAAACGCCTCACACTAATCAAGCTCATTAGCAAAGATTCTTGGGGTTAATTAGTAGTGTCAGGTGCATAAGTGCTTGGCTGGAATGAAAGCCTGCGCCCACACCAGCCCTTTCTGGATAAGGTTGAATAGCCCTGCCCTATACAATGCCGGACGGACAAGGGTAACCCTGGATGGCCCTGCCATGTATGGAGGGAGCATAAAAACTCAGCCATGACTGAAATTGATACAATGTGTAGTGTAACAAATATTTTCTGTCTCATGAAGCCATAAAAATAAGTAATTTGCCCCAATTTCTTTGAGTCAATTAGTGCTTCCTGTTCATTTGATTTAGAACAAAAACCTAACCCAAAAATTTAGCCATCTGAATCCAGGAGTGACAGCTGCCTCCCAAGCCCTTCACATTGATTCATGAGGTCGATTCATGGATGTGTGGATTCAAATAAAAACAGCAGTCAAAAGGGACAACATGAGTTATAACCACAAACCTTTATTCCACAAATTCCAACCTTCAAACGGGTGAACACTGTTCCTCCAGTAATCTCAACTGCATCGTTATTGCACACAAGAAAAAAATGGGAGTATTACTGCATGTCATGGCAGCGGACACCAAGTCCGAGTATTCTCAGCGACTTGACAGTTTTAAAAAGGGTTCCTTTGCACCGTAACTCTGAGGAGGGGGACAACTGGACAAAATTTAACAAGGCATGTATGGCGAACAAGTAAATCAACAACACATATGGCAATTGTTATAACCGCGATTCCGGTAAAATTAAGGCATCGATCAAAGTGAAGAAGCGAAAGGGATTTGAGTTCCCATCAGCTGGGGTTGTTTCGTGTATAGCAATGGTGTCCAATCCAAAAGTGACCAATCTTACCTAAAAATACTGGAGAGGGTGCATCTGGACAAGGTGTCCCACAAAATGGCAGAAACAGAACCTTGCCCCCACACCAGCCCTTTACAGGCAAGACTGGAGACCCCAGACCTGAAGATCCAGGGAGGCCCTAACTCAAGTCTCGGATCCAGGCCATAACTGCCAATATTCAGGCCAGACATATATTGCAGCGTTGAAGCGCACTCCAGTGGCTGGGTTTCAAAGCAGGTCCATCGCCTGGAGCAGTGCTGCCCAAATCTCTCCTGGAGTACCGCTTGTCCTGCATGTCGTACATCCCTCACTGCTCCAGCACAGGTGATTCAAATGATTTTCTCATTATCAAGCCGGATCACAGATTGGTAACAACCTGGGGTAAGTTTCCCAAAAGCACAGATGCCAACTGACATAGTTGGAACTACTGACTGTATATGGCTGAACTACATAATTTGCTAACATAGTTGGCGACTATGCTATTGGGAAACGCACCCCTGAATCACCTATAATGGTGCAGAGATCGATCTAAAACTCGTAGGACAAGTGGCACTCTGGAAGAGATTTGAAGCTTAATCGCGTGCTTGCTAAAACTGCGAACATTAAATCAATTAAATCATTTTTGCAAGCTTGCATTGAAAAATGCCTCTGTCTGAAAGCAGGCGCGTGTATAAATATAAAAATTAGATTTCTTAATGGGGACTTGCGTCGTTAAAACTACCCGCGAACAGTCTCTACATCCTGTCTATCAAAAGACAAATACCATGGAATGAAAAAAAAAAAAAATTCCACAACAATAGTCCCCAAATTTTATACCAATATAGAATTTTTCTTCCTTCACTCATTTGAAGGGCAGAAATTCAGTTAAAGAGTACAATTTTGGAAATTAACCTGGAAATCCCAATCGTTTACAATGGCTGGAGCTAGTGTTCATTTACAGGCACCAGTGCCTAATGCACCAAGCAGTTTCTTCTTCTTTTGTTCCACCATTAAAAAAGAAATACATCTCAACCAGAAACACAGTCTCGCTGTAAACACCTGTAAACAAGAACAACAGTGCATACATACAACCTTAACTCAGTAAAATAAATCACTTTGCCCATTTCCAGAACAAGACATAAATACAGTTTCAGTTTGCCAGAGACTAGTGTTCTGGTTCCTTTTTTTTGCACAGAATAATCACAGTTTGATGCTCAGGGTAACAGGAATGTAGTGCCCTAGTTAAAAAACTTAGATTGAAAAAAAATCATATATTGCCTTTGCTGTACTGAACGACTCCGTTGACACTGCTGCGTAAAATGGCGAGAGTCTCACCACACTTTTTAAAGCTCAGAAAGCATTTCTGCATTTAATCTAAGAAAAGCGTTACTCTCAGGGGTGAGCAGTCTTCTGAAAGGACATCCACGCATTTGATTAAAAAAAGGCTCCATCATTCTACTCATAAACAAACATTTTCAATTGAAGTGAAGGCTGGGCCTGATGGTGAACTTTGACTGCACAAGGTTAGTGCGGCTCTTGTTAGCAAAACATGCTCGGGATAAAGCACTAAGTCAAAAGGACTCTGTGGGTGACTTTGCTTAATTTTCGCCTCCTTATTTAGGCTCCTTGCTCTTAGGTCCAAGGAAATGAATGAATTAAAGATGGGGTATCAAAGGAACACACATGAAGGTAAGGGAACACCCTCGCTCCTTCCAGCATCAGTTCAAAGCAATTACTTACAGGCGTGAGCTGATGGAGCGTTATGGATCCACAGGAATACATTTTATACTTCACATCAAAAAATAAATACTTCCACAAAGGATGCTTTTGGAGTTCTAAGTTCAAAATATCTCTGACATCTCCTGCTCCGTAAGGCACATGTAACTGATAGGAATCTCCTAAATGATCCCGTCAGTTTTCAGGTCAGGCGGAGGTGGTAAAATGAGGGGGTTGGATTGAGCCCTAGGGGACACTTTGCACAACGGGTCACATGAAGCCCTGGGGTGCAGAAAGCGAACGTGCATTAAACAGAAATGATGTCCATCTCTCTCACTCATACATACACACACAGACACATGCGCGCACACGCTAATTCAATGTCACACCACTTCTTTGTCAGAACACTCCACGGCGCAACATTCGATTGTCCAGTGCAGTACCAATTCAAGCAGACAGAGGGCGCCACAGATGGCACGCACACACAAGGCAACTTCCATCCAGAATCCGGAGTCATTTGGTACGAGTCGAAAAGCAGTGCGGAGAGCCAGACTCGGAAAGGCTGCGATAACACATCTCCTCAATCACATTCGCTGCCTTTCTTACCAGGGCCCGACCCACCAAATCCTCATTTCATGAGAGTCACCAGATTTGTTCACACTTCCTTTAAGTGCGGAAGGTTAGGAAGCAAGACGGGACGTTTCCGGAAAGATCCACAACATCCTCTTAACCCCTGTCCCGAGAGAAGCTTTAAATTATGGCCCCCTTCATTTGCCGAAACATCAAGGCCTGGTCCACATTTCCTGTGTAAAAGGCAGTACAGACAGCAGCAAACGGCTTTAATTCTTCTTATAAACTTCATGGCGCGTGAGGTTTGGGGAAATACAAGTCATGTAACCCCCTCTATAATGCACAAGAGAATGCAAGGAAGAGGTTGGTCCGCTTCCCAAAGACCCTTTCGGTCAGTAGGCCATATCAGTTGTAGGAATGTATTAGCCTCCAGTTTTGTGATTGGTGGGCGGGGGGGAGGGGTCAGAGGTCATGACACCCCCCAGAATACACCCTCCACTTTGTTTCTCCTTCCTGTAATACTGTAAACTGCAGTTGTCTGGCCGCGTCCAAAATCACATACTACGTACAAAATGAGTTGGCCATTATTAGGGGTACATTAGGCAAATTTAGTATGTGAGTAAACAATAAGACGGCTTTTCAGACATGCCAAGATGGCGCACACGTGCCATTCCTAATACATGACAATAACCTTTGATTTTAACCGCTTTCGGGTAAATTAAGTGAATGGCAAAGATCGAACTGTCCCAATCTTTCACCTCTTCAGTTAGCACATTCTCTTCATGAATACTGTGATTTTTCACATACTGACAACTTTCAAAAATGGTTTTTTGGTGGACTAGTCGCACGGTAGTGTGATTTTGGTAGTGTGCCTGTCACATTTCACCAAGAGCCCCTCCCTCGGAGTCCGATGGGGACAAATCCTTCACAGCAGGGTCAGGGTTGGAACGTGTGTCCATGGCAGAGTGCATGATGGGAAGCCAAACGTCGTCCATGTTCGGCATGACAAATATTTTCTGTAGGAAGACGAAGAAACACAGCTAAGCAGAATAACTGGCTGTGAAGCGGCTAAAACACACAGAAACAATGAATACAATAGGTCTGTGGTTTGTCAAACATATAATGGGTCCGTTTCAGTCACAAAAAGAAAACCTGGTCCTAGATTACATTTAACTTAGAATGGAAATTCTCATTAAAAAAAAAAAAATCAACTTGTGTCTAGCACTGAGCTCAATCTGTATGCATGAAACTGGCCCAGTATTACATATATAATTACAATAAGGTGCTAATGGAAAACGATTAAATTAAACCATTATGGAAAGGGTTCCTGTGTAAAAAGGCAGTTCACCAAACACTTGCCTCATTAAATAAGGCACACCTGTATGTTTTGGTTCTAGTTCCAATTCCCTCACAAACTGAAAAATGCCGAGTGATAAACTAACAAGTGCTTATTCTCTCAAACATACTAACAGTATAATTATACAACAAGTGAATTCAGCTTGTCACTACGTATTCTCCGTTTGACAGATACTTTGTGTGAAATGTACTTTCTCCAATCCGCGTGAAGATATTTCCACACAAAGGACGAAACAAAAAAAAAGGTGGGAATAAAGTAAAATACTTTGACGGTGAGTAAGGAAAGTTTCAGATTCAGTGTGGATAGGCTCATATAGGGATAATAAAGTTCAAATTTTTAAAACGCGTTTCGTTTCATTTTTTCGTTTCGTCTTTGGCGCGAGAGGGCCTTTATGCAGCTGGTCCAACGGACCTCCGCGTGCCTTTACTGTACATCATTTTGAAAAACAGCGCATGCCAAATGAGCGCGCGGTAACGTAACAACCGCAGAACCCGTCTCCCCAACCCCTCCGTCAGCGCACCTGGAACTCCTGTTCCAGCTTCTTCTCGATCCAGTCCGTGACGTGCGCCAGAGTCACCTCCCGCTCTCCCAGTTTGGGCCGCGCCTTCAGCTCCAGGTGAGGGGGGCTCCTGAATCCGTACCTGGGGGTTTTAGGAGGGCGTGGGGTCAAGACCCAGCATACAGCCTCAAGTTCTCGACCACCCATTATCACCGTTTCATTGCAAAGCATAACTTTTCATTTAATTGTAAAGCATTTCTACTCTGGTGCTGGTTAAGAATATGGGTTTAAGATTTTAATCATTTATACAATTACACATTTTTCTTTGTCTTTTCTGACTCCTTACATATAGTGATTTTTTTGTGTCAAATGTTCATGTTGAATTCTTTGAATAGGTAACCGGGCAAATCTACCAGGCATTTTTACCTATCTGGCTTTATCATTGTCATCCAGATTTGCATTTGGCATTTGGTCATTTTTTTGAAATTACAAAGTGACAAAGTGACCTTCCCACAGAGGTCAGAATAGCAGAGACTCCGCCAACCTTCAAGCTTCTTCTGAAGACATGCTTCTGCCCCTTTTCAAGCTCCAAAATTTCTCATTAGTCTTGTCCAAATGACAGGCGATTTTAGTGGAAATGTACCTGTAACTACTACTGCAAATTTGCTATCTGACAGCATAAATTTAACCAGTGCTTTTTTCTCTACAGGCCACTCTAGAAGGTGAAAGTTCCATCTAAGTGGTCCCATCTGGCCCTTGTAATGTTAGAATGTCGCTTCCTTATTGGGTTTTACACACTTTTAGCGATACATTGTGCTCGATATGGCTTTTGCTAAATGTATTTAATAAAAGATAATGAAGCAACCTGAGATCAGGGCCGTAAAGTGACCTTCTGAGGTGCAGGGACTCCCAAGTCCGATTCCCCCAGTGCAATTTCTACTTATGACCACTAGAGGGGAGCAGAACGAAATGAGTTCACCTAACTCAAACAGCTAAATTATAAGAGATAAAAAGTCTTGGGTCTTCACACAACACAGTAGATGTAAAAGCAAATAAGATAAAATTAGTTACTATAGAACTCCAGAAATAAGAAAAAATCCAGACAGTTATTAAATTGATTCTCAATTGTTGGATTTAACCAATATTTTACCTGGGGAAAAAAAAAAAAAAAAAAAAAACTCACCGAGATCAAAACCCAATATTGCAAAGAGACAATAGTTAAAATGTTAATTTTTTTTTTTAACGCTTCCCTAAAAGTAACAGCCTGCTACCAGTTAGCCATGATAGAACAGACTTTCTGCTGACATCCCATTAGAGGAAATCCTCCAGAATACAAATTGTGATTTCATTGGACGATTTCAGCTTCTACTAGTTGTGCGAATAAACACAACATTTAATAGGATTACCTCACATACACTTGAAGAAAAAATGTAGACTGCCCACCCCTGGGCAGGCTCTTGGTTCCTTCCAGGGAGGTGACTATCTTAATGACCCCAGCCCTACAGTGGAACGTACCAAATCCTGTCAGTGGGGGGAGGAGGGATGTTGACTGCCAGTTTTCCTCTGCACTCCTGCACCTCCACGGTCAGCAGCAGGGGCGTATTGGAGACCTCCTCCATCTTCTTCTTGATGAACTCCGTCTCCGTGGCCTTCTGGAAGTACTTGGATTTGGTAATCTTGTCCACAAAGCGCATGATCTTGCTGGGACGGTATCCCCCCACGTATCTGAAAAAGGGAGAGAGAGCGGGTGAGTCAGAAAGGAGGGCAAGTGCAGCAGAGTCTGGTGTAACATAATTCTCCCCGGGGTAAAATTTCCCACAAATATTCCTGGTTTCATCGACTAACTTAGCGGATTTGAAAATTTCTGAAAAGATTAGCGTCGTTATTGAGCCTTACAGAGGTCACTACGTGCACATCATTATTGCCAGCTACCTTGCGAGACTTAAAACCTGTTCTGAACAAGCAAGCACATTGCATACATTCACACATGCAAAAGATTGGCCCATGGAGGCTCAATAGGTGACGTCTGAGTCACTTTGTCCCAGCTGGTTTCATTGGTCTCACCCTTCAGTTCCAGGAAGTGAACCCTTATCCGCGGGCATCTCAGGCGGCTCCTCCTCATCGGACGACCCCGCACTGGAGGACTCTTCATCGCTGTCGGCCAGACAGTACACCCGCGGTCTGGGCCTGAAACACAGGAATGCAATGGCAAATACGATAAAACGAATGAAATAAATGAAAATGCATTTACTGCTAAGGACAACAAGTGGTGCCAGGTACTACATACCTCACTCCAGCAAGCCTTTCAGTGCTTTTGTATTGACTTCGGCCTACATCTCTGTTGAACTTTGGCCTACTTTCTCAAGAATTAATTAGCTTGTATTCTCGACCAGGGCTGACTTGTGCATCAAGTTTGGATATGATTGCTGCAATAATGCCGCAATAACATAGGCGCTAGTTTGCCAAAAAACAAACAAAGAAACTAACAAGCACATCTCGCCCCCTGGATACTCCAAGGTAATAAACACCAAAAATCACACATGAATCCCTCAGCTGGGATAATAAAATCTAAACTAATCAAACGCCATTAAGTCAAAAATCCACCTCATATGAAACTCAGTATCCACTCAAAGATGCTGGAATCTAATGCTTTGAAAAAAACTTGCTCTGATCTTACTGTATTCAGTGGCAGCACACTGAGAAATGACACCAAGCCAATTATGCACTCAATAAAATTAACAAAAATAAAATTAAACTGGAGTGGCCCTCGAAGTGCAGACCTTCCCCGAGGCCAACAGTCCACTCGTGTATGATTTGCAAATCTGCAAGCGCATCATATTTCAACAGTTACGTTATGTCACTATCGAACTTTACTACCATCAACTGGATTTTCAAATGTATGGCATTCGTTTGGCAAATGCCAAACAGAGCATCTGGCAACGTTAACAAAAGCGACTAACGGCCCATGCTACACCCTTCCGCCAAGTTTCATAAAAACTGGGCCGGCAAATTTTTTCCTGTAATCCTGATGACTAACAGACAAACAAACAAAGAAACAGACAGAGCCAAAAATATAACCTCTTTGGCAGAGGTAAGAAATAAAACCAACAAACAGCACATATGAACAGCTCAACTGCCGAGACTCACCAGAAACAGGGAACGCGTCCAGAGAAGAGAGCGTCCACACAGAGGAAAAAAAGGAGGAAAGGACAGAGAGTAAGATAAATTGGCGGCTTACGGCCCACCGGTGACCGACCGCTGAAACCCTGGCAACAGGACAACCTGCCCATAAGCATGTCTATAGCCACAGCGGGAGCCATCTTGCATTTCATATCCAAGAGACTTTGAGCTTTTATTTAGAGTTTCAACAGTAGTTCAAGAAATTCAACTGCCTGATCATTTTTAATACAGCCACCGTTAGCCAAAAATACACCAAACATTTCAGCGGGGCAATTCGGTGGTATTGTCAACCAAATGTCCTTACCGTGACAGACACTAAAATGATCCCCAGATGGAAATGGAGGGTAAAATGGAGCTTTTTCCTCCCAAATATAGTAGTGCACCATTATACCCATGAATTGAGAAAAATACTTTTTAATACATCAACAGAATTTTGTTTGGGGGACAGTTTAGTGTCTCGTCACTGAGGGGACATTTTGTTGAAATACCTCGGAATTGCCCAGCAACAAGCTATGCAGAAAGGAATACAAGCGGTGCACCCCTGCATGTCTTAAAATTTACATGATTCAAAATCATTTTTAATTGATATTTTGAAGGCATACAGCCATAACAACACATCATTATGGTTTGTACATGGTTCCATGAATATTTCAAAAAATAAAATACATGATGAAGAAAAGAACAAGGTTGATTCAAATAAAGCTACAAACAACAGCTAGCCAATACGTTACTATTTTGGGAACCAAGCGCGAGTTACTGAGCACGAGTCCCGCATTTTCCCCTGCTCTATCGCCCCAGCCGCAAACCGTAACAAAAAGGATGGGAGGGCTGTTTTACAGATAAAACCAGATAAGTAGAGGAGCAGAAAACCAGAAAAGAGAGAAAAGAAAATATGAGCACCCCAGAACGCGAAAGTCAGGGCCATATTACTTTACTCTTTGAAAGTAAAAAGCGCGCCAGCTTCACTTGAATTTTGGGTGCCTAACTGCAGCGAAGTTCCAGAAATTCCCGCCCTACCAGAGGTTCTATGGGTGAGCAGCCAATGGGCCGACATCAGAGGCTCCGTGGGTAACCAGGCAATAGGGTGACAGCAGCAGTAATTACCCGTCTTTTCCTGATTCGCCGAATCGAAGCCCCTCCGCCTCCTTCCCCAGTTTGGCCAGGTTCATCTTGGTCTGGAGAGTCATGAGGAAGGAGCCATTGTACGAAATGTCCAGGTCAAACCACAGGCCTGAGGCCAGAGGGAAAAAAAAAAAACAGCCATTTTAATTATTTCCATCTGAACTGGACCCCAGGAGAAAATAAGCATATACTTCATTAATACCCACAATCAGTAACCCTGCAAAACCGCATGAATCATGAGATACACAACAACACGGCTAACAGAAAGTTCAACAAAAGGAGTTTAAAGGGCATCCAAAGTCGATTCTCAGACGGGACGTTGAACATTCAATGTTTACAAACAAATCACTTGCTTTTGTAAACATCTTGCATTGTCACATGACCAATTTCATTCGTATAAACCAATGTTTTGTGTACATGCATAGATAACCCTTCTATTTCGGTTCGTTTGCGCAGGTGCGGCTCGCTGATTGGCCGATAAACAAAAACAATGGGAATTGACTTTAGATGCCCTTTAAGAGGGTAAATATTTTAAAACCTACAAGCCATCATCCACTGGATGTAAGCAGGCAACTCGACTAACTAGAAGTCAATGGATTGAACACCTTAGGATATAGACGTGCCGCTACTGAACAGACCGGCAGTCACTGTTAGGGTTTTAAACAAATCATGTAATTGAACCCAGAATAAAAGAACTTCAGAACTTCTGTCGCACGCCGTCAAAATAAGCCGCTGGACAAAGCTGCTTCACTACGGAAACGAGAACACTCACAGCACGCATACCTCCACCAAGGCCTAACAGTCGTCCACACGTCTGGGACACATACAAGTAGCTTTATGATGTACCAGCACATAAGCAAATAAAAAGCTCCTGGATCCAGAATTTGATCCGGATCACTTTTAAGGCATTATGGCCCCTATTCATAAAACTTCTGAGTCAGGGCGCTGATCTAGAATCAGTTTCGTCCTCTGGTAAAGTGTGGAGAGGAGGTGGGCAGGGCAAACTGGTCTGAGATCAGTGAGCAGGCAAACTGGTCCAAGAAAATTGCAAGTGTGCAATTAGGAGCCAATAGACAGGCTGCAGCAGGAAAAAATGTATTAACTGATTAATTAATTAATTAGGAATTAAAGATGGTCCACTTCTAGCCACAACCATCAACATTCGCAAATTCGAAATCAAATTAGACCCTCTCTGACACAAGGCTGATTTACTGAGTCAGCCATGAATTAAAGAGACGAGGGAAAACCGGGTTTTATTTCATCCTGCTAATAGCATAGCCATAGTGCTCCGGCTTTCAGGGGAAACTAATGAATACGGGCCTGACTAATCGATACGGGCCAAAATTTCTAAGTATTCGCATGTAATGCTAATACTTTAGTTAGCTTCCTAATCCAAACCAGTCCAGAGCAATAACAATTTAGACCATTAAAGGCTGACAAAAGGCCAAAATGCAACACAGGAGCTGGTAAGATTTCCATTCTAGACTGGTCTCTGAAATGAATGCCACAGCACTTGGGGTTTGGCTCCCCTCAGCCAGGGTCATTGCAAGAACCTGTTTTGGTTTCTTGTCTGAAGCAGCCACTCTCCTTGAAACAGCAGTTCACACGCCGCAGACATCGCTGCCATTAGCTACAACATTAACCAGTTATGTGAATCAAACCCAGCTTGCGACCGAATGGCTGCAGGTTCAATTCCGAAATGGGACTCTTCCGTCGTATTATTGAGGAAGCCACGCAGCACAAATTGTCCCAGTATATATCCAGTTGAAATAAATGGAACCCAGGACAATGCACAAATACAAACAGCAGTGAAACTCACGAGGGCAGCCGCTGAATGGCAAACGCCAGTAAACACAGGGCAATGTTACAAGAGCAAAGCCTGTCGAGAGCTGCTCACTCCCACTGACAAATGCACCGAATAGCCAGAGGAATCATGTTTATTTAATGAAATCATTAGTGAGCTTTATATCACTGCATGGGAGAGTGGAGAGACGTCCCGTCTATGGGAAGATGAACTGGCATGCAAGCGCGCAATTAGGAGTCATCACACTGGCAGCAGCGGGAACAAACTTATCAATTAATTAATTAGGAATTCATGAGGCTCTCCTACCAGCCACAGCCCTCAACACTGGCCAAGTCCAAATCAAACTCTCTCTGGCACAAGGCTGCTTAAATTAATCAGTCATGAATTAAAGAGACCAGGGAACACTGGATATTAATTTATCCTGCTAATAGCATAGCTATAGCGCAAACTTGCAAAGTCTGGGGGGTGAGGAGGAGAAGGGGGGGGCAGCCTAACACATGATTTATACTCAGCTGCACAACCGCTTCCACAAACACTGCACCACAGAAATGCCTTCATACTTCGGCAAGGGTCAGCATTGAGGCCACTGTTGTCTCTATGGTAATGAAGCCCTGTTTACGTTTGTAACGTGGTAACTCGGTGATGCCCAGCTAAATTACGGGGAAAACAAAAACCGGTGTCCATGGCAGTGAATTTCTGCCCCTCCAATTAATCCAGCAGGAATAAGCATGCCATTGTCTGTGACATTAATGCTCGTCAGACGGTCGTACCATTGCGTTTACGTAAACATTAACAGCTCAGCAAGATTTGTAAACAGTATATGGCTTCATTTTGACCGCATGTGCAATCCTGAAGTACTGTGTGAACCTGTACTTGCAGTTCAAGTTTAGACAATCTACCATTTTGCCATACCCTCATTACTGTCATATTTGCGTGTGACAATAACTTGTTCGGCAGGTTATGAGATGATACGACACAAAAGCTGACGACTTCAGAATGAACTTTACATTATTGTGCAAAAACCTTCGTGTGAGAATGAGAACATCCCAGGGCCCGTGTCTTCCACATTATAGCCAATAAAAAAGATATTTAGATTGTTTTAATTCTTTTATTATTTAATACGTGAATGCCGTATTTTTAGCGTCTCGGTTCAGTCTACCCCTTTAATCTGCTTTATTCTTCAAAGTGAATCTCTCCCATTTTCCATGTGCCTCCATCTCAGTCCTTTCCATCACCAAGGGCAGAATCACAGCCTTTTGAAATGAGATCACTCTATATTCAGACAGGACATTAGCGGTTTATCGGAGCGTAACAACTGCCTGCAGTGAATCGCCAGCAAAATGGAGCACAGAAGCCAAACTTTGGAGTAACATTGCATCGCAAAAGCTACGAGGACCCTTCTTGGTCCAGTCTGGGGCAATATCTCCTGGCTGGGGTGAGGCCCCTTGGTTATATTGAAAGGAAATTTTGCCGCTACAGCATACAGTGACATTCTACATAAGTCTACGTCTCCAAAAGCTTGTAGACGGACCTTTCCGTTCCCAGTATGACAAAGATCCTGAGCTCAGAGTGAGATCCATGGGTGGTTACTCCAGATTGATGTAGAGGAAGTTATTATTGGGATCACCTAGAAAGCGGAGACTGGTTGAATCGTCCACCATCACAACCTGACCTCACCAGAGTGGAGGAAGGCATTACAGCAACAAGGTGAGGACCAGCTCCATATCAAAGCAAATGATTTTATTGCAGGACGAGTGAGTATCGAGATACCTTAGGGCACACAGTGTACAACATTGACTGAGCTGACAAAAAGTGTCCCCCCCATCCAATGAGACTGGGAATGTCAACGCCATAGTGTTTACCTAAAATGGCAACAACGTTATGAAAATGTTTTGCGTTAGCTGGGCAAGCAGCGGTCCTCTCTCACTCTTACCTTGGTAGTCAACTGAGGGTTTGGACGCCTGAAGAATCTTGGGCACCGCAACGCCCATATCCAGCTCCGTAAGAGTCAGCTCGTTCATGAAGTACGGCAGCTACGTAAACACAGGGTGTCATCAACCATCCATGAACATAGTGAGAATGTTGCAGTCAACACTCACAGCAGGGTACAGTTTACTCTCAATTTCCCCACAGATGGTAACGTAATTGTGTGAGGAGACAGACAATAGCCTACTGGCTGAGGTTCTTGACTTAAACCCACATTACACCGAGGGTAGTTTACCTCTGCTTAGCGAAATCAAATGCATGTCATTTTCAACAAAAGCAACACCTAAAATAACAGAGGATATATGACGATGGTATGAAAATTGAAGCCGTTTGCATGGTTGGTCAAATGTTGAGAGCTTTTATAAGAGAACTCCAGTGGAGACCCCACAAGAGGAATAGGGAACCCAGGTTCTGCAGAGCTGCACCCCTGCAAGTCTCAGGTGTCTCAGAACTCTGACAGTCCTGCCTCAAATGACCCCTCGTCTCAGGGCTGTCTAATGAGACAATCATTGACAGTCCTGTATTAAATGACATCTAAAACATGCAGGACCCCTTATGAAACATTACCACAAAATACTACAGTCAAAATATTATAGTTTTCTATAGAACATCTATTTTTGCAAAATTACATAGATATACCCTAGATAGTAAACTATCTGTAGTTTACTATAATACTGCTTAAGTAAAAATACTATAGTTTTGCCAGTAACATGGTATTTTTCCGTGGATTACTATAGATATACTATAGATAGTTTACTATCGGAGTTTACTATAGTGATGCTCAAACGCAATAATAAAAAGTCAAACTCTACTATAGTAAACTATAGCAATGATATTCAATTACTATAGTATATTTCAACAATCTATAGTTTACTGTAGTAAAGTGTAGTTTACTATAGTTTACATCAATTTAACTGTAGTAAACTATAGTTAACTACAGTACATTTTTATATGGGACCATGGCTCTCGAGGAGCAGGGTTCCTTACGTCCGCCTGATTTAATGACAGACTGCAAGGACAAATCAAGCCAAATGCCGCCAATTTTCACTGATGAAGAAACCACTACATCTCACAAAAAGAAAACTATGGTTGGTTCAAAGATTTTCAATAACGCTCACCCTGATTTTACTAAGCTTCATCTGGATCTTTTTAGACACCATCCCGGCCCAGTGTTTCTCCCCGAGAAAGTCCCAGAAGATCCGGCCCAACAAGGCGTTGACCCAGGCGTCCGGCTCCGCCTCTTCCGTGGGGCTGCTAGGCAACTGGAAAGACAGTAGCTGATTGGTTCACCTACATCTTCCCCTTTGAACACCAACATGGCCCCACCCAACCATCCCCAGTTTCCTCACCACTTATCATACTATAAAGCCAGGGGTTTGTGTGTAATGTGTGTCAGTCACATGTTTTGATGGCCGTTCATCCAATCAGCTTGAAACTTGCTGGGAGTATTTCAAAGGACCCACGGAAGTGCTTTGTGGAGTTTGAAGTTGTTTGGCACGCTGGTTATCAAGATATCTTGAGACAGCTGGACAAACCAATACTGCACAAGCAGCAATACTGGGGAGTATAAAATCTGCCCATTCCGTACAGGCATGTTTTGCACGAACACAGGGTTACAGGTTCTATGGAAAGTTCCAGAATATCCAACAGAACAGCATTAGCATTGTCTGGTCAAGTGTTGTATAGCATAGCATAACAATGTACAGGATGACATACTGCAGCAGAGAAAGATATAGAGAGGTCCCAAAGAATTTGGACAGCAGCACATGCATTAAGGACATTCAAACCCTCAAATTTGAGTGTCGACAGCTAGCTTTTGACAATCCATCCACATCAAGTTACAGCCATTAAATTGTGTCATAGCCAAAAAGCTCAAACATAATGACCCACCCACCCGTCCCCTTTGTCTACCCTAATACACCGCCCTCCTCACCCCCCTCGTGCCCTCGTACCTTCTTACTGGGCCCCGGGCTGCTGGCAGCACTGTCTACGGGGCTGTTGGCAGGGCTGACTGGGGTGAATGTGGGGGTAGTGGATTGGAGGGGCACGTATTGGGCCATGTACACGCTGTAATCCAGCAGCATCTTCTGCCTGACACTGCCACTCAGCTCCCGGGGGCGGGGCTGCGACGATGATGTCAGCAGCTCATCCAGACTACTGCTGCTGCTGCGACTGTGGTTGAGCCCCCCTGATTGGCTGCTGCCAAGGCTGTGGGCGGAAACAAAGGCTGGGGGAGGAGGGACCAAAGAAAGAAGGCATGTTAAGGCTCAGCAGCCAACAAGACCCATGTCTGAGTAACAGGTCGGACATTTGCCCGATTCCACAACATGACTAGAATTTTGCGGTCAAATGTTTCACTGGCCAGCTAAATCCACCCTAGCACAGAAACCGTAACCTGCTACGGGCTTAGTTTTCCAGCGGTTTGACGAGGGAACTAGCGGAGATAACTCTGGTATTCTTGAGCAAAATCAAATTACTGTTGAACTCAACACCCCTCAACTGAGTGAGACACGCTCTGGCCGGCTGAAACTAGTTTTGAATAACGAACAGGCTGGTGTGCACTACGGGAAAACACTAATGAACCATGTGTTCTCTCCTTCCATCATCCACACGTCTCAGCACTGAGATATGAAAAATCTGACCATCCCTGGTTATTCGCAAGTCATGGGTTACACAAACCAAAACCCCATTTCTGACCAACTCTGTCCCCTGTCCATCTATCCCTTCTCTGCCCCATCTCTCCCAGGCCAATAGACAGTAAAGGTTTCTAAACAAGCAGGCCAATTAGCAGCATATTTGTTTGACCAGCAGGCCTTTGGCCAGTGTGGTGGCTTACTGGTTGAACAAGTGGGCTAATGGGTAGACATCTTGTTGGACGAGTGTGCCAATGGGAGGCCAGCTTATTGGACCAGTGGGATGATGGGTGGCCAGCTTATACAACAAGTAGTCCAATGGGCAGACTGCTTGTTGGATGAATGAACCAATGGGCAACATGGTTGTTGAATGAGTGGGTCAATGGCTGACGTCCTCGTTGGATGAGCATCCAACAGGAGGCCTGCTCGTAAAATTAGCGGGCCAATGACTGGCTCACTTATTGGATGAGTGGAAGAATAGGTGGCCTACTTGCTGAAAGACCAGACCAACAGACAGCGTGACGACTCACCGCTCCTGCTTCCTGGCAGGCTTTGGGTCTTCTTTGCCTCCGACCTCAGCTTAGACGCCACGGTCAACCTGCGGAACCACTCCTCCTTCTCCCGGCCCGTCCTTCCAAAGAGGAACAGGATATGTTCTCCCTGGGAAGAAACCCGCCTACATTCTGGCGTCCCCGGGGAGGACTTGGGTTCCTCGCTGCCCCCGACCCCTTGACCGTCTCCCCCGCTGATCCCCTCTCCTCTACAGCCCCTTCCTTGCTCGTATGGGCCAGGGACAGGAAGTCGTCCTGCTTGCCCAGCTCGATGCAGATTGGGTACTTCTTATTCCACACCCTCTTTCTGGCCAGATTTGGTGGCACCAGGTAGATCTGCAGGAGACATCGTGACCATCAAGCACAGAACATTCTCAAAATGCCGGCGCCATGCTGTGACAATGTTATGACATTACAAAAAACCACTGCAGAACAAGGCGCACAAAAAGGGCATACCCACTGTTCGCTAAGGTCCAACAGTCGCCCGCATGTCTGGGACACATAATGGTGGTGTTATGCACCACCACACAAATAAATAAAAAATTCCTGAATCCAGAATTTGATCCAGATTACTCCAAAATTAAGTAACTTACAAGTTTGAATAAGACACAACTCTGGTTATAATGCCGAATAAATCTGTCCATAAGATTTTGCGTATTGTTTCTATCAATCAAACATACTTGCCCACAAATCGAAGGTAAAACGTAACCTCCTTGGCAGAGTTAGTCTTGCAAAACCATTTTGCGTTAGCAACAATTTTTGTTAGCTGTGCAGCACCTTTTAAGATCGAGCCAACTTTAGCCAATGCCCGCAGGTAGCTGAAAAACACTTTGAATAGACTGGCGAACATTAGCTACCATTGGTTAACATGGCTTATGTCCATTCTGAAGTCAAAATTACGGACAAATGCAAACTGAAATCCCCCTCTAATGTCTCTTTCACATTACAATCAAACTGAAAGACCTGACAAGCTTATCTAAACAACACAATGCAACAAGAGGTATGTGACAGTTACGTACAACACAGGCATAGCCAATGGAACGGGGAGGGACTACAGGCACAGGCAATGGAGAGGGGAGGGACCACAGGCATAGCCAATGGAGAGGGGAGGGACCACAGGCACAGCCAATGGAGAGGGGAGGGACCACAGGCACAGCCAATGGAGAGGGGAGGGACCACAGGCACAGCCAATGGAGAGGGGAGGGACCACAGGCACAGCCAATGAAGAGGGGAGGGACCACAGGCACAGCCAATGAAGAGGGGAGGGACACCCACATTGCTGTCGGTCAGGTCATAGATCCTCTGGCTGACGTAGGAGACGTCGGGTTTGGACTCATTGAAAGAGGCCCGTCGGGCGATGTTTCGGCTGGGTTTCGATAGCCGCAGGACGGACCCCTCCAAACGGACGAAGATCGAGTGCGTGAGCGTAGCGTGATACGTCTCTGGGTCGTAGCGGTAGATTTGGTTCATCCAGCCCTGTTGAGGAATACCAGAATCCATTAATGTGCCATTTATTTTTATTTGTTCCTTCCTCCATACGATTTTTGGCCTTTTTGGCACAGTTCTTTGGAGCAGTGAATCGCACAGCAGCTAAGGCTCAACACTCGACTCAGCAGGCTGTTTGTTCAAGCCCCAGTATAGCCACAGTAAGGTCAGTGCAGCGGTCTGGGCCCTTGAGCAAGGCTGTTAGCCCCCCAGTCGGCCAGGGGGTGGCTGGGACTGTTCTCTGCTTATTCAAATCAACTGTAAGTCGCTTTGGATACAAGAGTCAAGCGAATAAGTTGAACGTAATGTAACGGCTCGACGCTGTCCACATAGTGAACAGACGTGACAGAATTATACCATTGTACCACACTGTATAACTGACTTCCAAAAACAGTCCCTTCAGGGCTGAAAGCTCTCACCGTTTATGAGAGCAAAAAAAATCAGCAAATAGTCTGCAGCCAAAGTGATGACCAGGAATTGTAGGTAGGCCACACCTACGAGTCCAGCCAATACTGCCCCCCGGAGGTCAGCACTGTAAGTCCATTCCTGGCACCACACTGTCGAATACAAGGCTCTCTGAAAGCCCTTTAGCCCTGTGGAGATGAAGCGTTATTATGGAACCCACCTATGTTCTCGCAAAGACGCGCCTCTCCAGAGAATTCAAGTGCTATGATTGGCCAGCTGTTCAAGCGCTAGGATTCCAATCCTAGAGGTGAATGGCTGGCTAATCCTGGTGCTTGGACGACTGGCCAATCCTAGCGCTTGAATGCTCCAGAGGGGCGTGTCTTTGCGAGAACATAGGTGGGCTCCACAATAACGAGGAGATGAAGGGTCCACCATTTTGAATTTTCAGCTTAAGTTCAGCTGCCAATTTTGCCTGAGGAAATCAGGTGAGGTGATTCAGTTGCGTATTCAGTGGCTTTATTTGCTCAGTTAAGCAGAATGACAGTCAATAGCAGTAGGCCCAAGGGCTCTGGTGGAATCAGGGCTCCAGACCGGCTTGGTCCAGATTCTGAATTGCTTTAGACTCAGTCATGCCCTGAATGTTTTCCTCTGCACAGCGAAGAAAAATAACAACAGGCCATAAAAGAATTTAATTCAATCCAACCATGAGCTGGGTGGCTGGCCGGCTGGTCATAAACATACTGCGAGGCTCTCGGACTCCGACTGCCCAGAAAACATGGCCAAGTTCCAATCCACTTTCACACTGCATCTCTGACTCATGCTGTTGAAGACTAACTCGACTCCTTCTCCTCAGAAAAAAACAACACAATTACAAGATTTCAGCGAGCGCTGAAGTCAACATAACGCGCTGCACTGTATGAGCGACAAAACACTTGCATGTTAAGACAAGAGTGACAAGTTTTTTTAGAAAAAGACTGACAAGTTAAGGCTGCGGACAGAGTTCTAGGGCACTGAAGTCAGCCAGGCAATTCCAGGAGAAAGGGCAAGTTAGGAGAATGAACAAGCTGGCGCAGGATCGTCGTGACAGAGTTACCTTTTTGGGCTGGGCCGCGAATAGCGGCCAGGCCCCTATAAACGCGAATGTCGCTGAGTATCTGAGTGACTGACTGACTGACTGCCTGAGTGATCAAGTTCAACGATTGGCCGGCCGGTGGGGAAGAACTTCAGCGATTGGTCGGCCGGCGGGGAAGAACTTCAACGATTGGTTGCCCGACGACTGACTTTAGCGATTGGTCAGCCGGTGGGCAAGAACTTCAACGATTGGTTGGCCGACGATTAGCTGGCTGGCTGGCGGGCATTTGTCACTCGTATCTCCTGGGGTAGCCTATACTACAAAGCAAGTTCAACATAGACAGGCTATATTTGAGTGAGCCGGTTCAACAAACCCTGAACTCGCAATCAAAGATAATTGGTACCACAACGGTGGTTGTAATCTTTCTTTGTTAATCTCCTTTTCGTGCTTTCATCACTGTGCGCGCGCTCAACAAAAAAGCGTTTCATGCGTCAATTGATATTATATCCGTTCACAAAATGACCGATCGCGTGCTGTACGTTCCCTGAGGATATTATCCCTGATCCAGAATCAGTAACACGGCGGGTTATATCCCCCCCAGCACGAGGGGACGCCGCCAGCAGCTTAATGGGAGACACACGTAGACAGGCTATATTTGAGTGAGCTGGCTCAACAAACCCTGAACTCGCAGAGATAATTGGTACCACAATGGTGGTCGTAATCTTTCCTGATTAATGTCGGTTTTGTGCTTTCAACACTGTACGCGCTCAACAAAAGAGCATTTCATGCGGCAATTGACCCTATTTCCGTTCATAAAATGACCGATCGCGTTCTGTATGTTTCTCCGAGGAAGCTATCCCTGATCAAGGATCAGTAACACTGCGGGTTATCTCCTCCCGCGCCACCAGGGGGCGCCGCCAGTGGCTTAATGGGAGACCCATATGAAGTTTTACACTCTTTGGTTGGACACCTGAAAGACTGCATGATTATGTATATGCATACTCAGGTGGACACTTGGGAAATTATAATTGAGATTTATGTTAGTGCATTCATGTTGGTTGATGTATGCTCTTGTTCGTTGGATGTAATGTAAGTGGTTGCTGGGTGATTAACAAAATCTTTAAAAAAAAAAAATAAAGAAAATCTCCTAGGAGGAGTGGGTCATGATTATGGACAGTTATGAAGAATGTAAATATATAAAAAACAGCCAGTCCTCTGATGAAGGACTAGTGGAAATCACATCAGTTTCTCAGCCAAATCAAACAAAATGAAATTAAATTATAGAATGAACTTTCTTATTTCTCGGCCAATTCTCATAATCTTGCTGTTAACTACAAGGCCTTTTCGAGAGCTCATAAATTCATTAAAATCAATTGCATTTCAATTTTTTTGTCACAGTTAACCATATTCATTCATCACCAATATCAAATAACGCTTTATGTAAACACATGGCAGCTCCTTCACTCGAACATGTTTATTAAGCAGTTTTACTCGAAACTGTGGATTCTTTGTCCATAACATGCCCAAAGACAAAACATGGGGAAATAAAGGAATCTTTGAAGTTCGTTCTTATACCCTCACTATATAGGAACTGCCATGTGTTCACAAAAGTGACGTCACGTTCCTGGTTAGCATAACTGTAACAATAACTATATTGTTTCATTACGATTCAGGAACATACATACTTTATCTGCCATCTACATCTGTTGCTGCTGTCTCTCTCAAATTCAAATTCACAAAATCAATAACTGCTACCCTTACTCTAGCTCTTTGTCTATTCAAATGTATAACTTGCTTTTGATATGTTTTCCTTACTCAAGACCCCCCCCCCCTCCCACTCCCACTACCTCACACACTCTCACTCCCACTCCCTCACTCACACTCTCACTCTCCCCACCCACTTTGTAAATAATTAATCAGCTAAACTTGCACTTCATATAATTGCATGAGCTTTGCCCCATTTAGAACCCTTTTCTTGGGCCCACATTCTCATACAGCACTTGGCGGCCCAGCCATATACTAGGTTGCACCTAGTCTTGTTTGCCAATCTCCGATGTATTTATAATTTAATTTAACAATTTCTGAAAGAAAACTGAACAGTTGAAAAGGTCTAATTTTACACAACTAATAAAACAAACAAGAGCGTGTTTTTTAGACGCATGCGTGACAACGCCCCAATGTTTTTCCCAGCCGTAGGACCGTCAATGCTTGTTTGTCTTTGGGACCATGTCAGGGGGGCATAATAGAATGCAATTTATTCACCAAGACCTTGAGCGTGTTCAAAACCCAACCGCGCAAGCAAAATGACAAATGGTTTGTCATGGTATTTGTTTTGCACCCATTTTTGGTCGTGACATAAGTCTTCAAAAATGTTTTACACATACTCAAGATCTTTGCCAAACAGGCCTGTACAATGCAGTCATTATAGTCATATTGCGAGCCTTGACTGAACTTGTAAGCAAATCCAGCAATCTTGATGAAGGCACGCAACTAACCTTACCGGTTTTCGGTCACTACGTCGCGCTACTGCGACGAAGGGATCGGGCCAAGCAAGATTTCCAACATTTTCCTAATGCTAACAAGACTTGCCACATGGATTCCACACATTTTATCAAACACACCCACTCTCTGACTTGCGAGACTGATTCTGCCAGCTAGATTCCCGCTACCGCCTCAGGCTTTACTCATTTATCGCCTCATTGTGGACATCTCAGAGGAGCAATGCATTGTGGGACGGGAATTACAGTGTTTAGGGCAAGAGTGTTCGACTGCCTAATTCGGGTGCATTTACAAGGCTCATAAATGAGTGAAATAAATTTTTCCACTGGCAGGGAAAAAAGCATTTGTCAGAAGCTCAGCCTTAACATCACACAGTAGGCATATTCTCTTTTCAGCAAAAGGATTGCACCCCGAAGGCCAACTTCTTTAGTTCTCAGTTGTGACCATTTTATCGGTTTTTGTACATACCGAGGTATGGTGTCGTGTGTTTTTATGGAGTAGGTTTATTACAGTGAAACACACTGCACTGAATGCTTGAAAAGTTCAAGACATACGAAGGTAATAATAATAATAATAATAATAAGTATTATCATTACACTTCTGAGGTAAGAAAACAGCTGCATTTGCTGGTTTTAAGATCAAAGTTATGTTTAAGCGGCAAAAAAAAAAAAAAAAAAAAAAAAAAGTTCAGCACACCTCACTGGAGATTAACCTTTAACCAAGCAAACAAGGAACAGAGCCACAATTTCATGTTGTATGTTAATTATTGATGAAATCACTGTTAGAAAGAGGATTAGCCCCTAATGTGATGCAAGATCACACAGGGCACTGGGACAAAAAGCAAGGAGGGGAAAAACCCCAAAACTGTATGCAAATGTCCAGACTTTTATAACACAAACCCAAATTTAATCCTGGAGAGCTGCAGCGTGGGGCAAGTTTGTTGTGTTGCTATGCTTGAATGCTTAACGTTAGTCACTGGCTGCAGAGTCTCTACATCTTGTTTCCGAGACCTAGAATTGCTGTTGACACAAAGGAAATCCCATAAACCAGTAGAGAGACTCCCACCCTCTGGGTCTACGCTGGGAAATAAAATCCTACAAAGCATTTTAATCGTGTGTTTACACTTAAAACACTAATTCCCACAATCTTTCATCACAGTAGAATAAAAATTCTGCCACTGATGTGAAATCATTTTGACTCATTTCTAGACTGTCCATGGGGGTAAGTGAAATTTTCTTACCCCACGAACAAATCTAGAAAGGAGACAAAATTATCTCAAAGCGGCAGCAGAATATTTGTTTCAAGGAGAATAAAGGTAATAGAAGTAAGTGCTTTAACCCTTTGAGTGCCAAATACATTTTCAAGGAATTAAAAATGTAGTTATCCTGAGCTGTTGAAAACCTTATCAGTGTGGAGACAGGACTTGTTTAAAAGAGCTCCCAAATGGAGCTCTTTTAAACAAGTTGCCACATGATAGGTTTTCAACAGCGTCTGATTTTGACACCGTGCATCATTGGGCAACTATAGTTGCCCACGACGCTGAAAGGGTTAAGTCTAAATACAAGATTAAAATGCTGGGTAGAATTCTTTTTTTTGCAGTCTGAAGATTAAGACTCCGGCTTTGAGAACCCCTGCGTCTGTCAGAGCCCAGAGAGCTGTGACAGAACCCACCTTGAAGATGCCGGGTTCTCCGATGTCCAGGTGCTCCACCTTGTTCCAGCTCTCGCTCCTGCACTGGTTCCTGTAATAAAGGTCGTTGCCAGAGCGACGTGGGGCGCTGAGCCACACAAACAGCATGGCGAGCATGAAGCCCAGTGCTACGCCGATCAGAGCTCCCGCCAGGTAGGTAGGTAGGGGAAGAATGAGGCAGCAGTAAACCAATGAGGTCAGGGCCAGAAGGTTAACGTAGGGCACATCGGGCAGTTCCGCCCGCTCCCGATCCTCCGCTTCCTCACTCAGTCCTCCAGCCCCCTCAGCTGGGCAGGGCCCGCTGGATTCCCCAAGCTCCGCCCCTTCGTCAACGCAATCGCTGTAAACCTCGACGAAGTCCTCATCGTCCTGTTTGGCCAGAGCCGACATGGTGCACCTGTCGAAGCCCAGAGCGGAGACCCTGGAGCCACCAAACCCACCGATGGACCACGAACCGACACGGACGCTGCCAGGCGACCACTTCCCGGCCGTCGTGCTCTCGCCCTCCGAGTCCGACCCCTCCTCCTCCTTGATGCAGTAGTCGTTGTTGTTGTTGGTCTCCTGTTGTCCGTTGAAGCCCACCAAGCTGGTCAGCTCGGTGGCGCTGGAGGACATCGATTTCAGGCGGGTGGCGCCACCCTCGTCGCCGATGATCTTGCTGAGGCGCTGGAAGGGCTCGTACACGGCCTCCGAGAGCCGGCGTCGAGTGTCCTCCAGCCGCGCCTCGACCTCCTGCACCTTGAAGAAGGGCCGGCTCTCCGGGGACAAGCGAGGGGAGGACGGGGCCGTTTTGGAGTCCCCCCGCCGGATGTCGGCGATGCCGCCGACGTTGCCGATGTTGCAGTGGCCGCCGTGGATGCGCGAGGCTGGGTGAACTGCCGAAACAGCTGTAGGCCCAGGAGGGAGTCCGGCACCCGATAGGACGAGGACGACGCGGAAGATGATGATGAAGAAGAGTTCGAGGGGTCCTGGTCTGCGCGGGACGACTCCGTGGACAGTGACTTCACCAGCGTCTTCATCAGTTGGCGGTGGCGCATGGTAGGCAGGACCGGGACGCCCTCTTTAGGTTCTGCGTCCACGGAGAGGGACTTGACCAAACTGAAGAAGGGCTTCGTGGGGGGTGGCGTTGATCGGGAAGGGGAGGAGCTGGAGGCAGGGGAGTGCGGCGAGGGCGGGGCTTTCTGTTCCAAGCTGGGGTGGGCGGTGCCATGAGCTGGAGAGGGAGGGACAGGGGGTGGAGAGTCTGCAGACCCCTCCCCTGCATAGTTCACACCCCCCGCCAATTCAAACATGTCCTCGCTGGCTTCCTCGGCGGTCACAACGCCCTGGTCGCCACATTCTGCCACGGCGGGCAGCGGCAGAGGAGACAGGACCTCCTCCTCCTCTTCTTCCTCTTCCTCCTTCCCCAGCGGTGAGAAGCGGATGGTGATGGTCTCGCGGGACAGCGAGCGCTGAACTTGCACTTTGGGCATGGCGGCCGGCCGCGACGACACAGGACCAGAGGATTCCTCATGGCCGCCACCGCCGCTCATCGCTGAGACGCGTCACGCCCTGCGGAGAACACGATACACCGCGTTACACGCCACAGAATCACACATCAAGATCCAGCAAATTAATCTGACTCACAGTTTGCCTTCACTCATGTTTGCTGCAATCAACTCTTTGAATAAGACCAGGTCTTTTGGCCCCAAAATTCTGAAACTGCGTGAAATGTAATTACCTGCGGTGACAGTTACATCAGCATAAAATCGATCAAATTACAATTGGGCAATTCCATGGTAACTCAAGTTACGTTTTAAGGCCAATATCAATTTTCAATCAGCTGTCATGTCATTGTCAGTCACCTGTGACAAGTGTTTTTCTGTACATAGGTAGACCCCACCCATATACATACACCAGTGGGAGAGAAAAATGCTGTCCCTTCAAATGTGGGAATTGGAGGCACCAACAGCTTGGTAACTCATGTTATGCAAACAGGACACACAAAAACATTACTTCATTTCAATTCAAAATTTCTTAAAAGATAGAACTGATATGAAACTGAAAATCATATGATCGATAACCAACAATCTGAGGGATCTATTGCAAGTAATAGAATTACACTGACACAACTATCCACGGACTGAGGCTTAAGAAAGTCCAGGAGGGTGGGTAACTCACGTTACGGTAACTCATGTTACCGTCAGGTCAGCTCTTAATAACACCCAAATAATAGGGCCAGTGCTACTCAGATACCCTTTGTTTTTAGGTACCTACATAAAGGTTACTCCCACAGCAGAGGAAGATTTAACTCACAGAGATGTGGGCTGGAGATTAAAAATACCTTGTTTTTGGTAACTCACATTACATTCAATGTTGCTAAGTTTGTGGCCCATTATGCTCAAAATGATGAAGGATCAATGAAAATGGACTTCATATCTGGAAAGGGCTTGCCTTGATCTATCTAAATGTGTTCAGTTTGGAGATGTATCACAATTAATGAAGGACAAGGCTCTCTCTCAATTGCAGCAAATTCTGTGCCTCCAAACATGAATGTAAAAACATTTGGTACTTGGAACATACAAATGAAACCAAGAGAGCAGCATCAGTACGAGCCTCTGACATCCTAGTTTTGCCTTGAACAAATCAAAAATGCAGTAAAATCAATTTTAATTTTCTTGTCCTGTGTCCACATTCTCATGGAATTTCCCAATTCTAAAACTGTGACCTCACACCTTAAAGGCTTAAAAGTGAAGCTTACCTCACCCCAGTTCAGGTTTGAGACAAAAATTATAATGCACAAAATGCCAATTTATTCTTCTTTTTTTTCTTTTTTTTAAACCTTCCATAAGTGCCACAGTGCTTCCTCGCCTGTAAACACCATTCCAGCAGAATGTTCTAGAAAGGCTCACCGACTCTCTCGGGGGGTATTGACATTTACCCCTGGATCGCTCAACAGAGGCCGTCAGTCAGACAAAAAGGCGTCTTCCTCATCTAGCCACACTCTAGCCTCACACGAGGTACCAACACGCAGAGGCAAGCAGTCAGTAACCCAAGCGGTCAGTAACCTTCAGGTCAGTAACGCAGGACCGAGCATCAATGTCAATTTTAGCAAAGTCTGACTCACTTGCGCGGTGAAAATGCATCCACCGGAGTGCACATGAGGACATACGGTGCATTAACACCAGGAAAACTACACTTTCACACACTCCCACTGAGCAACACTCAGCTGTGTGGTTTAATAAGGGAGAACTCTCTAGAATAAAGGGCGAGTTTGGAGCGATGGGAGCATCGAAGAGCAGAATCGATGGGGGGGGAAACCAGGTGAGGTTGGGAGGGGGGCTGTGAAGATACAGAATAAGTTGTGTGGGTTGGATTGAAGCCCCGGCCTTGGCAAATAAATATTGGCCATCTTAGAGGTGCAATCAGTACAGTACTTTCCACATGCTCATTACGAGCCGCTACATCGGTGGTTCAAATCTCATCATCGACTCTTCGTCTTACGTCTCTCCCTCTCATTCCCCAATCTTCCTGCCTCAATACACCATCCTACTATCCTGTCCAATAAAGCTGGAAAAAGCTCTAAATAGAGATCAAATAAACGAACAGAGAATCCATAGTTGAGAACTAACAACCTCAGGGTCAAAGGTGAACTTCACTACAGGTGTATCCCTGCGAATGGCATGGAGTGAACCCCATATTTGGACGGTGTGTAAAGATGGCTTCAATTCCTTAATACGTTTATGGATGTGAAACCCACACATTAGAGCCGACTTTAATCGCATAGTAATCGTCTTCAAATGCAATGTATTGGAACACAAAAGCACACATTGTGTCATCTCCCAGACTCGTATGGACTACATAGTACATAACAAAGTATTACGAACCCCAGATGGACATGCGACAGACATCATCATGGTCTCAATGGAGACGTACTGAAATTTGCCAGTCTCATCCCATTTGATGTTCCTGAGTTTCAGTTGGCTAAAAATCAAAAACGCAGGCACAAGAGCTGCATTCAGAGAGAGCAAGTATCTCCGCCAACAGTAGTCAGTTTGTCGCTATATTGTGGCCCTGTACGGATCTGTCAAATTTGAGAAGAATCCATTCAGTATTAATGGAGATATGAATTGTTGAAATTTTGCCAATGATGAAAACTAGGGAATTTTCGATTTTCAGGAATATTTTGTGACCTTGACCTACGAAGGTCAAATTCTATAGGCTTCCATTCCGGGGGGAGGCCTAACAATTGTTAAATTTTGGTGATATTGAGATCAAAACTGTATCCTGCAGGTTACAGGACGGCACCAATCACATAGCCTCGTCCTGCCAACTTCATTGGCGGAGGTAAAAATCAAAAGTTATCATCATATGAATGAGATATCTCGTCTTTGACACTTGTAGGCACAGAGCAGTCGTAATGTTCCAACCGGGATTCAAACCTGCAAGATAGCAGACAGGACTGCTCCCTAACTGCTGTAGTCTCCAGATCTTATAATATTACAATCGTTGGCTGATGATTTAATCAAAAGCGACGTACGTGAAGTTGACACTAAAGGCTGTTGGAACGAAAACACAACACAGGACAGTTATAACTCACTGATCTGAAGCAGCAGCTACCCTGAGCCGTTAACGTGAAGCCTAGAGCCACAATCAGAATCAAATCAAATCCAAAGTCTTCCTTCCACCCACCCCCCTTCCCTTGCTACAAAAAACACAGATATCGTTTACCGCCTGCCGATAATTAGCGGTAATTAAGGATCAAAGGCAGAGCCGCCGAGCGATTAGAGCGCGCCGAAGGTTCTCATTTCCGCCTCATTAGATGAGATTTGTTTTAATCACAGGAGAGGTGGAGAAAGATGACTAATTATCAGGTGTTTTTTTTTCTGCAGGAGGCAGGTTGAGTGAGGTGCGGGACTGAAATTAAACACGAGTGGAGAAAGGTGCACCTGTCCATGGGGAGGGGTGGGGGGGGGAGGATTGGGATAGGGATGATTACAAAGGGCCAGAATTCCCACACGCCCTCTTACGCCCCACACTTTACATGGAGGCACATCCTCAACAGCTAAGGTGTTTGACAGGGAATCAGGAGGTTGTTGGTTCGAGGCCTGGCGTTACCTCACCAAGACAAGCACAGCTGTTGGGCCCTTGAGCAAGGCCCTTAACCCCACACAGCACCGGGGGGAATCGGCCCTGGCTCAATTATTTATAAATCTATGATAAAAGTTATTTATTTCACTCACACAGTTCTGTTCCACTTTATTCACTGTATGTGGGACTGTTAATGACACCACTGGGCACTGCTTTGGCAATATTTTCAATATACAGTCATGCCAATAAAAGCATTATCGAATTGAACTGAAAGAAAAAATGATGTAGAGAGAAGGCAAGATAAAATGTTTAGCAAGTGGAAGTGAGGGAAGGAATGAGAGTAGACAGGGAGGGAGGGAGGGAAAGCAAGAGAGGAGGAGTAAGATAGATAGACGCTTGCGTGCCAGAGCGCAGATAATCAGCTTTCAGGGCGATTCTCGCGCTCGGTTGCCTCTCAGTGGGCGCAGTACACATGCTGTGCTCCATTTTTCTCACACAGGTAAAGTGCACTCAGTTCCTCCCCATTAAAACATGCGCCATCTTCTCCAGAACATTCCAGACCAGAGGCAGGATTCAGGTTTTTTTAAAACAGAGTCTGTCCAGTTATATCTGCGTTCAGGTCCACAGTATGTGGCCTAACGGTGTTTAGAACGGATATCAGGATTCACCTGTATTCTCTTTTTTTTTAGATGCTCTACCAATATAAACCAGAATTTCCCAACCCAATTACTGGAGATCCACCAACTTGTTATTTTAACTTGACTAAAGTAATCAGATCAATGACATCCCTTACGGTGGATCTCCACAACCAGGGTTAGGTAGATGTGCTGCAAATGTTGAATACGAAGCACTTTGTTATTTCTGGATAAACGCCGAACATAGATGGAGATATCAAGGCTCAACCTAATTGAGCAGTCCTGATATAGATGTAGACCAATGAATCCATCTCCCAGTCAATCAGTAAGCAGGTACCTAACAGACAGGGCATGAGCTGGGAGCTGGCCACTGGCCACAACAGAATTCGGCCACAGGAGATCCTCACACACATGAAACGCAAAAGGTAAAAGGGATAGTTTGCATTTCAAGACCCAAGTTGGCAGAGTTTCTTACTCAAATTGCTGTGATCTTCGTTAACTGATTCACACCGATTCAATGGGGTCTGAAATTTATCACCTGACAGCCTTTAACAAAGACAATATTAATACAGCAACCTTTAACTCTAAATTTGTAAAGGTGACAACTGTAGTGCAAGGGTAACCACCATAGTCTCAGATTACAGTCGGCACTGACATGCCGGGATACAATCAGTAGCAGTGCTTAATTGGCTTCATGTTGATCTGGGATATTGGAGGAATGTAGTCAGCTTGGTTTATTATAGGTCTTTACTCAAGTGCCTCCTACTGGTCATCCGAGCGCCCATCAGCTGTTTTCTGAGCTAGCACACATTTGTGAATGCATGAAGTAAAAATTGACATTGCGTGACACTTCGTGATTTTGAGCAAAAGGCTGTTAAATTTGGGCTTTTTTTTTTTTGACTTGATCTGCGCTAGCGGTTTACTTCTTACATGATTCCACTGGAACTAACAGGTGAATCACTAATTTTTTGGCATCAAATACTTTATAGGTACAAAAACAAACTGAAGCAAAAAGTAAAAAAAGCAGTCCAAATGTCAATTTTTACTTGATGCATTCACATTTGTGCTTCTCATGTATGCTTGTACACAGCTCACTGATTGGCTGCTCCAGATTTGGGTGGGATGTGAAACGTGTGATAAATAAATAAATACAACCCCAATTCCGAAACAGTTGGGACAAAGTGTAAATTGTGAATAAAATCAACACGCCAGTATTTCATTCACAATAGAACAGAGATAACATAGCAAACGTTGAAACGGAGAAATTTTACAATTTTATCCACAAAATGAGCTCATTTCAAATTTGATGGTTGCTAGAGGTCTCAAAAAAGTTGGGACAGGGGCCTGTTTACCATGGTGTAGCATCCCTTCTTCTTTTTAACAGAGAGTGGAGGCGTCTGGGCATTGAGGAGACACGTTTCTTGAGTTTAGCCATTGGAATTTGATCCTACTCTTGTTTAATACAGGCTTCCAGCTGCTGGAGAGTTTTGGGTCTCCTTTGACAGACTTTATTTAATTATGCGCCAAATGTTCTCAATTGGTGAAAGATCAGGACTGCAGGCAGGCCAGTTCAGCACACGGACTCTTCTACTACGAAGCCATGCTGTTGTAATAGCTGCAGTATGTGGTTTTGCATTGTCCTGCTGAAATACACAAGGCCTTCCCTGGAATAGATGTCGTCTGGAGGGGAGCATATGTTGCTCTAAAACCTTTATATACCTTTCAGCATTCATGGTGCTTTTTAAAACATGCAAGTGTCCCACACCATATGCACTAATGCATCCCCATACCATCTGAGATGCTGGCTTTTGAACTGAACGCTGATAACAGGAGGGGTGGTCTTTCTCCTCTTTAGCCCAGAGGACACGACGCCCATGATTTCCAAACAAGAATGTCAAATTTGGACTCGTCTGACCACAGAACACTTTGCCACTTTGCTACAGTCCATTTTAAATGAGCCTTGGCCCACAGAACACGGCGGCGCTTCTGGATCATCCTCAACAGTGGCTTCCTTTTTGCATGATAGTGTTTTAGGTGGCATCTGTGGATGGCACGGCGGACTGTGTTTACAGACAGTGGTTTCTTGAAGTATTCCTGGGCCCATTTAGTAATGTCAATGACAGAATCATGCCGGTGAGTGATACAATGGCGTCTGAGGGCCCGAAGATCACGGGCATCCAGTAAAGGTCTTCGGCCTTGTCCCTAACACGCAGATTTTTCCAGTTTCTCTGAATCTTTTGATGATGTTATGCACTGTCGATGATGAGACCTTCAAAGCCTTTGCAATTTGACGTTGAGGAATATTGTTTTTAAAATATTCCACAATTTTTTTTTACGCAAGCCTTCACAGGTTGGGGAGCCTCTGGCCATCTTTACTTCTGAGAGACTCAGCCTCTCTAAGACATCCCTTTTACAGCCAATCATGTTACACACCTGATGCCAGTTAACTTAATTACTCGCTAAATGTTCTTTCAGCTGATTCTCTTATATATTAATTACTTTTTCAGCCTATTTTTGCCTGTGTCCCAACTTTACTGAGACCTGTTGCAGCCAGAAAATTTGAAATAAGCTCATTTTGTGGATAAAAATGTAAAATGTCTCAGTTTCAACATTTGAAATGTTATCTATGTTCCATTGTAAATAACATATTGGCTCATGCGATCTGAAAGTCATTGCATTTTGATTTAATTCACAAATTACACTTCGTCCCAACTATTTCGGAATTGGGGTTGTAAATAAATGAACAAAAAAAAAAAAAAAACGAGAATTATATCCATCCTGTAAATCTCACATCCTTAGTTATTGGAGTTTTGAGTCTCTGCTGGATTTCAAGGTTCTCTGGGTATTTAAGCCCTGCAGAAAGGCGGCATTTATAAAAACCTTCCTTTGAGAAATGGGTGTGCACACTGCCCTGTGCAACACAGCGAGTATTCCTGAAGCTAAAACATCAAAGCAGATATACCCAAGGGTTGTGTAAAAACACTATAATTTCCTCTGTAAAAATAGGTGGCAGTCAGTGCAGTGGCGCCACTCAATGTGGGGACAGTTAAATAGGCCATGAGAGCACTTCAGCAGCCAGATCAATCTACCGTACCCGTTTTGAGGCCGCCTTGAGAATTAGAGGGATGCAGTTGCCATGTCAACTGAAGAATCTTTCCACTTTCCCTGAACGCCTTCGACAATCCCGACCTAATCAGCCAACAGCTCCAACGAAAACAGCAACAAAGATCACAACAAATATCTCGATTTGGTTTTTAAATAGGACTATGAGGGATATCAGCTACAGGGCTCCCCAAATAATGGTCCCCCAGGGCCAAAAACGTCCAAGTCTTCCACCCTCCCATTACCTGAGAGTCAGGTGTGATGACAGTCTGGCCAACCTGTGGAAAGAATTGTTTCTTTAATTGCCTGGAAGAAGAGAAATCCAGGGCTAGATTTGGATTGAAGGGCCAGATTTGGGGAGCCATGCGCTATATTATTATATTATATTATATTATATTATGTATAAGGCCATTTTGGGAAGGTCACCCAGTTACATCAGCTCAAAGTTTGTTCAAAACGCCTACAATCTTAGGTCCAATAATCAAATACGCCTAAAGGTGCCACCTGTGCGGACTGAGGCTGGGAAAAGGAGTGTGTTTTATTTCGGCCCTTGGTTTCGGAACAGCCTGCAGGCTACACTCTACCTAAGCTCCCTGATCCCTCTTAGGAGTTTCAAACAAAAGCTAATAGCTAAAAATAGCTAAATTGATTGTGCTTTTTAAAGTTTTGCACACAGGTGTTCCACTAAATATAAACTCTAGACTTCAAACTCGACGTAGTACCTATAACTTTAGAAATCATAAAAGTAAATGAAGCCTTCCCAAACCAAAAACGGGATTCATGAAACGCAGCTTTTCTTATTCTAGTTCACTTTTATTTAATATGTTACCTGAAGAAATACATAAAAGCCAAAACTTTAGTTTCACTAATGAAGTTAAACGGGTAATGTCATTAAGAGAAGCATAACGCCCAAACCCATTACCCTATCATTCTATATTTTAAGTTACCTCTGATTAATCCTTGTGTTCTGTTGTTTTCCCTTTCCTTTTATTGAATCTGATCATCTAAAACCATGTTCACCTGTATATATGGACACTTTTTTTCCCCCTTCCCCCCCCCCTTTCTTTGTTGGTATGTTGACGTATGTGTGTTTTAACTATGTAATGAGGACCCCTTTGAAAATCAGCTGTGCTGAAAGGGCTATCCACCCCATGAGCGGAAATAAATAAATAAAATAAACTCGAATCTGCGCCACAAATTGTTCTTGTTTTATTGCAAAATAACCTGTTTTATCTTGATGCATTTTGTTTTTATGTGCCTCTGTATACTTGCAACCCTGTTTTGCTCCAAAATATTGTTTTGTATTTCGTTGTATGTATTCAGCTTGTTCTGATGTGCAAATTTCTGCTCCCTTCATGGCCAGGTCACCATTGAAAAAGAGATTTTTTATCTCAACTGGTTTTTTACCTGGTTAAATAAAGGTTAATAATGATAATAATAAAAATAATAAGAATAATAATATTAGCACGTGCTATGAGCAGTGGTGAGCTTTGTAACGCAGAGCAGCAGAGAGATTGGGCTGTAGTTCTAACAGCCCTCAGCTCACTGCTGCAAAATGGCTCAACGAATTTAACCTCAACTGAAGCATGTTGATATCATTCCAATCACCAGATTCTGGTCATTCGGGTTCAGGGCAGTAGCACCCATGACTTTGCCATGGAGTACACAGGCTTTCATTAAAACCAATCACCTTGCCAGAGACTATCACCATTTTAGTTTTGAAGTCATGTCAATTATGACAGTCATCAGGTGCAGTGATTGGTCGTTTGGAATGAAATCCTCCATGAGCCCGGCCTTCCACAGCACACCAATGGTTTAGAAAAGGAAATGAGTCGAGCAAACGGGCTTCAAATCCTGATTGTGGCTATCCAGTATAATGCACAAACACCCTCAGTGTTATGGCCCAAAATCTCCATTAATCCTGTTACATTACAGTCACTTAACTGATGCTTCTATGGAAAGCAACTTATCAGCTAAGCCGGGGACCAATGCCCCATGGAACAATGCAAGGCTTTGGACCTTGCTCAAGCAACTGCACAGAGCTTACTTCGGCCAGCCTGGGACGACCAACACTTAAGAGCATACGCCTTAGCAGCAAAGCTATAGGCTGCCCTAGCTTAGGCGGGACGCTCCCCCGGCCAATCGAGTACTCTGAGCCACGCCCTCATGCTCCACCATCCGCCACAGCTTAATGCACACGCCTGCGCTCGGTGAGGAACTTTCACAAGGTAACAGCTGGAATGGGGCCAGGTGCAATTACTGGAGGGAGTGACTATGCAGTAATGGAATCTTATGCAAGGGTTTTATAGCGCGAGCGGAACAGAGTGTACATTAGAGCGAGCACGTCATCCGCTGCATTATCTTCCCTCACCTATACCACTCTCTGCGCGACCTGCACTGGGCCAATGCACCTTTGCAGACCCAAATCAATCTCTATAAAACAGACAATAAAGTAATCTGTTTTTTAAACTGACAAGGCACACTCACACGCCCATGTACATCAACGTACTTTCGGGCTGAACTCCATTGATACTCGATTATAAAGCCACCAAGGAAGCAAGCGACTCTCGACCAGATCAACAAAGGTTCCAGCAGATATCAAGTCCTGAATGAGGACAAATCCAACCTAGTGTCATTGACCACCAGGGTCCCCAAGACCCACAGAAAATGACATGCACAGGGGTACGTTTTCCTAAAGCTTAGAAAGTTGCTACTACGTTGTTAGCAATTTACATACTTGTCTCTACATGGCTCTGGTTCAAACAATGTAGGTTACTAACAGTTAACAACTAAGCTTTTTGGAGACGTACCCCACAGAAATTACATGTCTGGGTCCTACAACAAAAGACACAGCTCCAGTGGGTAGAGCACACTGTATCAGGAACTAGGAAAAGTGCATTAAAGTAGGAGGAGATACAGCTGAGAAAAATTTGTGGCTTACAGACCGGGGGCATGTACACACAAAAAGACCTGGGCCCTGAACAAATGGAGAGCAAGCGAGAGAGAGAAAGAAAAATAGAAAGCGAGAGAGAGAGGGAGGAGGGAGGGAGAGAGAGGAAAAAGGAAGTGCCGGTGGTAATTGGTTCTATACTTAATCCAATATCAAAATGGCTTTGAAATTCAAACATTCCATATGAAGTGCGTGTTGTAAGCTGCTAAGAAGAGAGAGTTGGGTATGCAAATGTCTACCCAAATTAAGAACGGTAGTGTTGCGGCAAAATTCTTCAGCTATGGAACATAGATATTATGCACCGAACACTTTTAGTCTACCTACGCTACGCTTCTTATCTAGCAGCTTTGTTCGAAATTGCTTCCATTTAATAGTATTTATTGCTATAGCAACATCAGAAGGTCCAGTCAAATACAAATCAAACATAGTTCAAGGTAACTTATCTAATCTTAAAGGGTTAAAACAGCCTTTAGTTACAGACAGTTATGGCTCTAAGTGCAGTGAGAACAGGTCATTCAAGACCAAGGATTTCCAGAGCTTAACCTGAAACTTTGAAATGATATGAATCAAGCACACCGTCTTCAGGAAGTTGAGGTGAGACCAGATCTCGGCATATTGATAGTCCTCTAGTATATTTGTTTATTGATTTTTTTTAAGATGAAAATATCTCCACCACTGTGTGGAGATGTCCCACGATTAAATATTCTGCCGGGGTGGCCGTCAATTTTTGAAATGTTCTCCTACTAATTAGCGGATGTTAATAAGCAGCAAGAGTTTCCGACATGAAGTCTTTCTTTAATGGCAGCAAAGAGGGCCGGAGGGTAGATTCCCAAAGACGAGGCCCAAGGATTCAGAAATGTAATCCTCATGACGAGACCATTACTCCATTAATTACAATGAATGACCATGCTAGATCTCCGGCCCAATGGATAGTACTAGAGAAGACGAGAGCAGAGAGAGGAGGAGAGGAGGGAGAGAGAGAGAGAGAGAGAGAGAGAGAGAGAGAGAGAGAGAGAGAGAGAGAGAGAGAGAGGGAGGTGGAGAGGAGAGGAGACTGAGGAGGGAACAGATACAGTGAGTCTGCAGTATTGCAGCCGTTCGACTCTCTTCCCCAACACAACCCCACACGTCTGACCACATCCTGAGGAGGACCCAACGGCCTCGCAGAAACCCACCATCGTGCTAATGACACAACTTAGGGAGTAAAATACCGATTCAAAAACAGGAGGAGTAAATATCCTCTCATCTCAAAACCTGAGAGGATCGACTTCAAAAACGCGTCATCGCCTACGTTCCAGGGCGAAATGGACAAAGCAACTGAACGCTACTGCTCTGGACAGGTGTTGGTGAAACACTTGCCGCAGACGAAGCTGAAAAACGGAAGGAAGCCTCGTGGCCCCTAAACAACAGGATCGTCGCTGATGTCTCAACGTCTAAGTCGGCCACCGTTGCAGTTACCCAAGAGTACGCAACAGTGAGCGCCTCTTTCTGCGGAAGGATCCAGATCATTTGAGCCTTTCTGAAGCCAAGCCTGGCAGTCCATTACTTTTCATTTTTCATACAAGACTGATTGAACACATCAGACAGTTTAACACACAACAAAGATAAAGCGCTGCATTCCAGACATCTAGAGGGATGGAAATCGAAGTTGGGTGACGTCTCTGACTTAGGGGGGCCAGATATGACCTTACCAGTAATTGCCAAAGGCAAATTTACACCTTAAGACCTGGATGGAGATTTGCTGAAATTTTCTTTCGCCACATGAAAAAGGTCCACCTGTGACTTTGTGAGTTCAGACAGGAAACCGCTGAGGCAAATCTCTACACGTGCGCACCCAGTAAGAGTCACTGGGTTTCACGGTTGTTCAGGAAAACAAAGGTGACTGGAGCCTTTGTTGACTTTTAACCTTCGTACAAGAATTATGTAAATCCTGGCAAAATATCAAAGTCAAACCTCTATAACCCCCCAGTATAGGTACACAGTACAGGTACACCGGTTAAGACTCTGCAGGTACACCTGACCCCTGACACACATACAGCAGTCACCTCATGCAGGTCAGTGACTTTGGCGCAGTAAATGATTGAAGGTCTAATAAGCTGGTTTTGGGATATAAAAAAACTGCTCTGCATCCATCTCTTCAGCCCACAGCCAGACGAGATTCTGAACACAAACGTAAAGCTAGAGGTTTTAATAAAAGCGAATTTGAACAGTAATTCGGTTAACACTGAAACTGCCCGCGACGAGACCGTACCCCATCTTACCGTCGACAAACTAACAATCAGTAACAATGAGAGGGCCGTTTTTACACAAACGCGCTGCACGCAAGATTTGTCTCTCCAATACAAAATGACACTTGAGTGGGGCTTTTGTTTCAAAAACGGCCCACCTGTGAATAAAAACGTTCTGGACCTCCATTGAGTATGTGGAGATCGACGCGATTTCAATTAAAATTCACCTCCTCCTCCAAACGCATCAATTTTCATTCACAACAGCAACAAGGGGCAGCATCCCAGCTGGGCAGCAGAGGGTTGTAAAAGGAGATGAGCCAGACAGCAGACAACACCAGCTCCTCCGTTTCACAGCCTTTGGATGGAAACTGCACCCAAGCAGGCCTGCCACAATGATAAAATGCCTGCGTTTTTAAACCAATGGGCCCCTTCCATGGAACAGGCACATCCAAGGACACGATACAGCCAGAGAGGTCCAGATGAGAAGCACCGAGACACAGGACATCGAAATAAAAACATCAGCCAGAAACGGAGTCCTCAACCCTGACAAATACGGGTTACAGGATTTGCTGGGTTTTTGCCATCATGTCAATTCCAAGGCCACTTTTTCACCATCATGAGTGATCTACGAAACAAAGACATTTAAAACAAAACAAAAATAATCTTCCTTTGAGGCAATAACTCCTCCACCAACAGCTCAGATAACAAAGCACCGCAGGGCGAACCTTCATTGAAGGTAAATATGAGGGTAAGGTCACGGTATTTGCTTTCTTGTAGATGGGACAAAAACTAAACTCATTGTCTTTTGCACACGACCCTACTATAGTTCTGTGAAATGTTTTGCATTTATTTGGAAGACATTACTATGAACTACAATTGTGCTGAAGCAACATGATATCACTCTTTTGTGTAAATGACTCTTTTGTCTTAAGGAAGCTTTATTGTAGATGGGACAGCTTGTGACATTGTTTTTAGACCCTTCGTGGAAAATCAAAATCCCTGATCTGTTAAATATTTTCAAGGAACTAGTTCAATTGATCTATGAAGTAAAGTAACTGCCCTACAATATGGAGAAAAAAAATTTGTTAAATCATCAATATTAAGATAATGAGACCAAATAATGAGATTTGTAGATGGGACACCCCGAAAGTTTGTAGATGGGACAGATATGGGACACAGGCGATTCTACGAGTTAATGGGAGTTAATAGGAGTATAAAGCACTCAGGTTAGTGCAAACAAGATGATAACAGGAACAACATCAACTTAAGAGTCCAAAAAGCAATTTATTGTAGAACAATCGACTAATTACAACAACTAAATAGGCTTAATTAGAAAATAAAAAATACATGTCATTTTCTTGTTGATGACACATAACTTGCTCACAATACAATACAAACTAATAAATGTACATATATACCATGATTCTATATGTCATATTTTGCAAGTTACTAAACTCTGTGGCACTAATTACTTGTTTGCACCGCATAAGTATGTTTGCCACATCTCCATTCATAAGGAGAATGATTTGATCCAGTGCACATACTTTCCTGTTCAGTGAGTTTCTTTTATATCGAGGTGAAAGTTGATGAAAATGACCCTTTTGATCTGATCTTGAGTTAGCATCAATAGTACACAAATCAATAGATCAATCAGTGGTCAACATTTCGTCTGAAAATCTACTCAAAGTCACATCAAAGCTTATTAAAAAACTGAATACGTCAATGAAAAAAACGAATATCGGTGAAAAAATTATTAGTGATTGTATTAAGCCTAATTAGTATTTGCTAATTTTACTAATTAGCAGTGTTCTAGTAGTATTGCATGTGATCAGGTCAACCATAAGCTGAAAGAAGAAAAAAAATCGAAAATTGAGGAAAAACTAATTAGTGATTACTAATTAGCCTAATTTGTATTTACTAATTAGACTAATTAACATTGTTTTAGTAGCACATATCATCAGATCAACTAAAAGCTGAAATATAACGATATGAATATCTTAACATTCCTAGAAACTAGCATTTTAAAATTGTCCCATCTACAGAGATGTCCCATCTACAAGCTTGTCCCATCTACAATATGTAGATGGGACACATTTTCTCTATTGTTTTACTGAAACACAATTATTTTCTGAAAATGTCAACTATGTCAATTCTATCCATTATATACTCAAGTAAAAGGAAAAAAAAGATTATTTGATTTGAAATCGAATTGTGGCTCTGAGAAAAACTTTTGTATCTCAAAATCTAAATTAGCATTAATTAACCGCGTAAGTCTTTTGTTTAAGCACTTTCCAGTGAATTGTAAACATCAATTTTTGTATAGAGAATGTCTCATATGATGCCCAATCAATCTGCAAAATTTGATAGCCATAGCTACTATGCCTTGGCTATAAAACAATAAAATCATGTGTCCCATCTGCATATCTCATTAACCAATATTTCTTAATTAATGCTCTGATATCTTGAGAACGAAACTGTACAATGATTTGGATTTGAACACGCAAAGTTAGACCCAGATTATACGATAACAATGATGATAGCGACCATTCTCAAGCAACCACTTACGTTTGTATTTCTCTTGTTCTCTCTCTCATTACATTAATCATGCCTCAATGGTATAGTGCATCCTAGAGTTCTAACATTCCATTACAGAAACAAGATATGAACAAACAGTTCTCAGATTCAAGAGGTTCAACCATTTTACATCCCATCTACATTAAAAAATTAATCCTGACAAAAAAAAAAAAAAAATTTGACACTCATGTCGCAAATACCGTGACTGCACCCATAAACAGGAACGTGGCTCATACCAGACTAACTGTCAATTGAGTATCCAGCACAGGCAAGCAATTAACGAGAGATTAATCTTAAAAAGCTGAGAGAAAAGTGCATTTACAGGAGTCCTGAAATGTTGTTGCAAACATCCGCTGGCAGAACACAGTTCAGCTGCATATTAATTAACATATCAGCCCCATTATGTTCTATTCTCTCTTCCTTATATGGAGCGCATTCAAGGACACAGAGACGGAGTCAAGTATGTCTAACACAGGCCAGACCAACAGTGCCCAACTCTGCCAGTAGCCCGCAGTGCTTGCCTGGGACTCAGAGCACTGGTGATTTTAGCCCCAGAGTGGACCCAATAGATCAGTACAGGTGTGAAGCTCACAACCCCATATTGCTCCAGGGGGAGACTAGCTACTGCAAACCTAGATTTGGCTAATCAACTCTAAGTTACCTCGGATCACAGAATCTGCTACATAACTAATGTTGCAGAGGCAGTGCCCAAACGCAGCTTAGGCCAATAGAGCCCAAACGCAGCTTAGGGCTAATAGGAGCCAAACGCAGAGCCTAATGGAGCCCAAACGCAGCTTAGCTAATGGAGCCAAACGCAGCTTAGAATGGAGCCCAAACGCAGCTTAGGCTAATGGAGCCCAAACGCAGCCAGAGCCCAAACGCAGCTTAGGCCAATGGAGCCCAAACGCAGCTTAGCCAATGGAGGCCAAATGGAGGCCCAAACGCAGCTTAGGCTAAATGGAGCCCAAACGCCAGGCTAATGGCCCAAACGCCCAAAGCCCAAACGCAGCTTAGGGAGCCCAAAAACGGAGCCCAAACGCAGCTTAGGCTAATGGAGCCCAAACGCAGCTTAGGGCTAATGGAGCCCAAACGCAGCTTAGGCTTAGAGCCCAAACGGAGCCCAAACGCAGCTTAGCTAATGGAGCCCAAACGCAGCTTAGGCTAATGGAGCCCAAACGCAGCTTAGGCTAATGGAGCCCAAACGCAGCTTAGGCTAATGGAGCCCAAACGCAGCTTAGGCTAATGGAGCCCAAACGCGCAGCCCAAACGGCTAATGGAGCCCAAACGCAATGGAGCCCAAACGAGGGCCAAAACAAAGCTAATGGAGCCCAAACGCTAATGGAGCCCAAACGCAGCTTAGGCTAATGGAGCCCAAACGCAGCTTAGCTAATGGAGCCCAAACGCAGCTTAGGCTAATGGAGCCCCAAGCTACGCAGCTTAATAGGCTAATGGAGCCCAAACGCAGCTTAGGCTAATGGAGCCCAAACGCTAGGCCAATGGAGCCCAAACGAGCCCCCAAACGCAGCTTAAACGCAGCATAGGCTAATGGAGCCCAAAACGCAGCTTAGGAGCCCAAACGGAGGAGCCAAACGCAGCTTAGGCCAATGGAGCCCAAACGCAGCTTAGGCTAATGGAGCCCAAACGCAGCTTAGGCTAATAGAGCCCAAACGCAGTGGCTAATAAGCCCAAACGAGCCCAATAGGACCCAAACGCAGCTTAGGCTAATGGAGCCCAAACGCAGCTTAGGCTAATGCCCAAACGCTTAGGCTAATGGAGCCCAAACGCAGCTTAGCTAATGGAGCCCAAACGCAGCTTAGGCTAATGGAGCCCAAACGCAGCTAATGGAGCCCAAACGAAGAGCTTAGGCTAATGGAGCCCAAACGGCTTAAATAGAGCCCAAACGCAGCTTAGGCTAATGGAGCCCAAACGCAAACGCAGCTTAGGCTAATGGAGCCCAAACGCATGAGGCCAATGGAGCCCAAACGCAGCTTAGGCTAATGGAGCCCAAACGCAATAAAGCCCAAACGCAGCTTAGGCTAATGGAGCCCAAACGCAGCTTAGGCTAATGGAGCCCAAACGCAGCTTAGGCTAATGGAGCCCAAACGCAGCTTAGGCTAATGGAGCCCAAACGCAGCTTAGGCTAATGGAGCCCAAACGCAGCTTAGGCTAATGGAGCCCAAACGCAGCTTAGGCTAATGGAGCCCAAACGCAGCTTAGGCTAATGGAGCCCAAACGCCCAAACGCAGCTTAGGGCTAATGGAGCCCAAACGCAGCTTAGGCTAATGGAGCCCAAACGCAGCTTAGGCTAATGGAGCCCAAACAGCAGCTAATTGGGAGCCCAAACGGCTAATGGAGCCCAAACGCAGCTTAGGCCAATGGAGCCCAAACGCAGCTTAGGCTAATGGAGCCCAAACGCAGCTTAGGCTAATGGAGCCCAAACGCAGCTTAGGCTAATGGAGCCCAAACGCAGCTTAGGCCAATGGAGCCCAAACGCAGCTTAGGCCAATAGAGCCCAAACGCAGCTTAGGCCAATGGAGCCCAAACGCAGCTTAGGCCAATGGAGCCCAAACGCAGCTTAGGCTAATGGAGCCCAAACGCAGCCCAAAATGGAGCCAAACGCAGCTTAGGCCAATAGGCCCAAACGCAGGCCCAAACGAAGCTTAGGCTAATGGAGCCCAAACGAGCTTAGGCTAATGGAGCCCAAACGCTTAGGCTTAGAGCCCAAACGCCTTAGGCTAATGGAGCCCAAACGCAGCTTAGGCCATGGAGCCCAAACGCAGCCCCAAACGCAGCTTAGGCTAATGGAGCCCAAACGGCCTAAACGCCAATAGAGCCCAAACGAAACTAATGGAGCCTAAACGCCTAATAGAGCCCAAACGCAGCAATAGAGCCCAAACGCAGCTTAGGGGCTAATGGAGCCCAAACGCAGCCCCCAAACGCAGCTTAGGCCAATAGAGCCCAAACGCAGCTTAGCTAATGGAGCCCAAACGCTTAGGCTAATGGAGCCCAAACGAGCTTAGGCCAATGGAGCCCAAACGCAGCTAGGCTAATAGAGCCCAAACGCAGCTTAGGCTAGAGCCCAAACGCAGCTTAGGCTAATGGAGCCCAAACGCCCAATAGGAGCCCAAACGCAGCTTAGCTAATGGAGCCCAAACGGAGCCCCAAACGCAGCTTAGGCTAATGGAGCCCAAACGAGCTTAGGCCAATGGAGCCCAAACGCAGCTTAGGCTAATGGAGCCCAAACGCAGGCCAATAGAGCCCCAAACGCAGCCCAAAGAGCCCAAACGCAGCTTAGGCCCAATGGAGCCCAAACGCAGCTTAGAGCCCAAACGCAGCTTAGGCTAATGGAGCCCAAACGCAGCTTAGGCCAATAGAGCCCAAACGCAGCTTAGGCTAATGGAGCCCAAACGCAGCTTAGGCCAATAGAGCCCAAACGCAGCTTAGGCCAATAGAGCCCAAACGCAGCTTAGGCTAATGGAGCCCAAAACAGCAGGCTTAGAGCCCAAACGCTAATAATGGAGCCCAAACGCAGCGAAGCCAAAGGAGCCCAAACGCAGCTTAGGCCAATAGAGCCCAAACGCAGCTTAGGCCAATAGAGCCCAAACGCAGCTTAGGCCAATAGAGCCCAAACGCAGCTTAGGCTAATGGAGCCCAAACGCAGCTTAGGCCAATGGAGCCCAACGCAGCTTAGGCCAATAGAGCCCAAACGCAGCTTAGGCTAATAGAGCCCAAACGCAGCTTAGGCTAATGGAGCCCAAACGCAGCTTAGGCTAATGAGCCCAAACGCAGCTTAGCTAATGGAGCTAATGGAGCCCAAACGGGGCTAATGGAGCCCAAACGCAGCTTAGGCCACAGAGCCCAAACGCAGGAGCCCAAACGCAGCTTAGGCTAATAGGAGCTAATGGAGCCCAAACGCAGCTTAGGCTAATGGAGCCCAAACGCAGGAGCCCAAACGCAGCTTAGGCTAATGGAGCCCAAACGAGCCCAATGGAGCCCAACGCAGCTTAGGCTAATGGAGCCCAAACGCAGCTTAGGCTAATGGAGCCCAAACGCAGCTTAGGCTAATGGAGCCCAAACGAGCGGCAAAACGCAGCAGGCTAATGGCCCAAACGCAGAAATAATGGAGCCCAAACGCAGCTTAGGCCAATAGAGCCCAAACGCAGCTTAGGCTAATGGAGCCCAAACGCAGCTTAGGCTAATGGAGCCCAAACGCAGCTTAGGCTAATGGAGCCCAAACGCAGCTTAGGCTAATGGAGCCCAAACGGAGCCAACAGCCCAAACGCAGCTGAGGCTAATGGAGCCCAAACGCAGCTTAGGCTAATGGAGCCCAAACGCAGCTTAGGCTAATGGAGCCCAAACGCAGCTTAGGCTAATGGAGCCCAAACGCAGCTTAGGCTAATGGAGCCCAAACGCAGCTTAGGCTAATGGAGCCCAAACGCAGCTTAGGCCAATAGAGCCCAAACGCAGCTTAGGCTAATGGAGCCCAAACGCAGCTTAGGCTAATGGAGCCCAAACGCAGCTTAGGCTAATGGAGCCCAAACGCGCAGCTAATAGAGCCCAAACGCAGCTTAGGCTAATGAGCCCAAACGGGCTAAAACGCAGCTTAGGCCAATGGAGCCCAAACGCAGCAATGGAGCCCAAACGGCTAATGGAGCCCAAACGCAGCTTAGCGAGCCCAAACGCAGCTTAGGCTAATGGAGCCCAAACGCTAGGCTAATGGAGCCCAAACGCAGGCTTAGGCTAAACGCAGCTTAGGCTAATGGAGCCCAAACGCTAATGGAGCCCAAACGCAGCTAGGCTAATGGAGCCCAAACCCAAAACGCAGCTTAGGCTAATGGAGCCCAAACGCAGCTTAGGCTAATGGAGCCCAAACGCAGCTAAATGGAGCCCAAACGCAGCTTAGGCTAATGGAGCCCAAACGCAGCTTAGGCTAATGGAGCCCAAACGCAGCTAATGGAGCTCCAAACGCATAGGCTAATGGAGCCCAAACGCAAGGCTAATAGAGCCCAAACGCAGCTTAGGGCTAATGGAGCCCAAACGCAGCTAGGCTAATAGGAGCCCAAACGGAGCCCCAAACGCAGCTTAGGCTAATGGAGCCCAAACGCAGCTTAGCTAATGGAGCCCAAACGCAGCTTAGCTAATGGAGCCAAACGCAGAGGCCCCTCCAAACGCAGCAGGGGCCCAAACGGCTAATGGAGCCCAAACGCAGCTTAGGCTAATAGAGCCCAAACGAAGGCTAATGGAGCCCAAACGCAGCTTAGGCTAATGGAGCCCAAACGCAGCTTAGGCTAATGGAGCCCAAACGAGCTTAGGCTAATAGAGCCCAAACGCAGGAGGCTAATGGAGCCCAAACGCAGCTTAGGCTAATGGAGCCCAAACGCAGCTTAGGCTAATGGAGCCCAAACGCAGCTTAGGCAAACTTAGCTAATGGAGCCCAAACGCAGCTTAAGCCAATGGAGCCCAAACGCAGACTTAGGCTAATGGAGCCCAAACGCAGCTTAGGCTAATGGCCCAAACGCAGCCCAGCCCAAACGCAGCTTAGGCCAATGGAGCCCAAACGCAGCTTAGGCTAATGGAGCCCAAACGCAGCTTAGGGGCTAATGCTAAATGGAGCCCAAACGCAGCTTAGCTAATGGAGCCCAAACGCAGCTTTAGGCTAATGGAGCCCAAACGCAGCTTAGGCTAATGGAGCCCAAACGCAGCTTAGGCTAATGGAGCCCAAACGAGCTTAGGCTAATGGAGCCCAAACGCAGCTTAGGCTAATGGAGCCAAACGCAGCTTAGGCAAGCCCAAACGCAGCTTAGGCTAATGGAGCCCCTTAGGCTAATGGAGCCCAAACGCAGCTTAGGCTAAAGCCAATAGGAGCTAAACGAGCCCAAACGCAGCTTAGGCTAAATGGAGCCCAAACGCAGCTTAGGCTAATGGAGCCCAAACGCAGCTTAGCAATGGAGCCCAAACGCAGGCTAATGGAGCCCAAACGCTTAGGCTAATGGAGCCCAAACGCAGCTTAGGCAATGGAGCCCAAACGCAGCTTAGGCTAATGGAGCCCAAACGCAGCTTAGGCTAATGGAGCCCAAACGCAGCTTAGGCTAATGGAGCCCAAACGCCCAGGCTAATGGAGCCCAAACGCAGCTTTAGGCCCAAACGCAGCTTAATGGAGCCCAAACGCAGCTTAGGCTAATGGAGCCCAAACGCAGCAAGGCTTAGGGCTAATGGAGCCCAAACGCAGCTTAGGCTAATGGAGCCCAAACGCAGCTTAGGCTAATGGAGCCCAAACGCAGCTTAGGGGCTAATGGAGCCCAAACGCAAGGCTAATGGAGCCCAAACGCAGCTTAGGCTTGGAGCCCAAACGCAGCTTAGGCTAATGGAGCCCAAACGCAGCTTAGGCCAATAGAGCCCAACGCAGCTTAGGCCAATGGAGCCCAAACGCAGCTTAGGCTAATGGAGCCCAAACGCAGCTTAGGCTAATGGAGCCCAAACGCAGCTTAGGCCAATGGAGCCCAAACGCAGCTTAGGCTAATGGAGCCCAAACGCAGCTTAGGCTAATGGAGCCCAACGCAGCAGCTTAGGCTAATGGAGCCCAAACGAGCCCAAGCCCAAACGCAGCTTAGGCTAGGCCAATGGCTAATGGAGCCCTAAAGCCCAAACGCAGCTTAGGGCTAATGGAGCCCAAACGCAGCTTAGGCTAATGGAGCCCAAACGCAGCTTAGGCCAATAGAGCCCAAACGCAGCTTAGGCCAATGGAGCCCAAACGCAGCTTAGGCTAATGGAGCCCAAACGCAGCTTAGGCTAATAGAGCCCAAACGCAGCTTAGGCCAATAGAGCCCAAACGCAGCTTAGGCTAATGGAGCCCAAACGCAGCTTAGCCAATAGAGCCCAAACGCAGCTTAGGCTAATAGAGCCCAAACGCAGCTTAGGCTAATGGAGCCCAAACGCAGCTTAGGCTAATGGAGCCCAAACGCAGCTTAGGCTAATGGAGCCCAACGCAGCTTAGGCTAATAGAGCCCAAACGCAGCTTAGGCTAATGGAGCCCAAACGCAGCTTAGGCTAATGGAGCCCAAACGGCTTTAGGCTAATGGAGCCCAAACGCAGCTTAGGCTAATGGAGCCCCCAACGCAGCTTAGGCCAATGGAGCCCAAACGCAGCTTAGGCTAATAGAAACGCCCCCAAACGCAGCTTAGGCCAATAGAGCCCAAACGCAGCTTAGGCCAATAGAGCTTAAACGCAGCTTAGGCCAATAGAGCCCAAACGCAATGGAGCCCAAACGCAGCTTAGGCTAATGGAGCCCAAACGCAGCTTAGGCTAATGGAGCCCAAACGCAGCTTAGGCTAATAGAGCCCAAACGCAGCTTAGGCTAATGGAGCCCAAACGCAGCTTAGGCCAATAGAGCCGAACGCAGCTTAGGCCAATAGAGCCCAACGCAACTTAGGCTAATAGAGCCCAACGCAGCTTAGGCTAACAGAGCCCAACACTGCTTTGGCTGAGAGTGCCCAAAATGCTAAGTCTAATAGCACTCAACACAGTGGTAAGTGAGGCCCCTAAAAGTTTAAGCAATCAATGCCCGACAGTTTGATATTCAGTGAAGCAAAACCACAGCCACCAAATACGCAATATCTTGCTTGATGTACACAATACCTCCCCAGGCAGCTGAGAAAGTGAGGGCATGTGAGATAGAATGGGTCTCCTCCATTAGCTAAACCGGTTAATCCAGCCCAGCGGCATCCAACATTTTTTCCCCTTCTTCACAATCAGATCTTTTCAGAAGACACATACCCAAGCGAGCCGCAAATTCTTTATGTTACAGACACCGAAATCATCAGCCGCACCACTGCCTGCTTTTGCTCAGTGTTTTTTTTTTCTCATGCGGTAAGCCACATGCGTACACCATGCTAAGACCTCACCGTACAGCAGGTTTTGCAAGCAAATCACCCTTGCAAATTCTAACCGGTGAAGACAGCAAAATCCCTACTCCCGTTCCCACTTTGCATTCTCAAGCTGAACACTGTTCCCATCAGCCCCTCAGTAGTCCACGAGTCCCGTAAAACTGAGGATAAAGCCGAGCCCCCCACCCCCCCCACCCCACCCCACCCCACCAGAAACAGAGGCATTTCACAAAGAAGGATTACTGAGTTATCTGGATAACAACACATGGTAAAACTGAGGACTTTTATTTTTTTAACTTAAGTTCATGTTCTAGATTTAGGGCAGCATAGTGGCCCAGTGGGTAAAACTGTCACCTGACAGCACAACACACTCTCATCCCGACTCGTCATACAGTGATGCAAGCATCAATATACGATGACAAAGGAGGCTTTTGGCTTCTTTATTTGACCCTTAGGGTTAGAGCTCGGGTTAAGGGTTAGAGTTCGGGTTAGGGGTTAGGGGTAAGGGGCTCATTTAAACTGGCATCAAACAACAATGCCAAAAGCTTCCTTTTGCACCATACATCGACGCGCGGTCAGGTAGCATCACTATATGACGCCTCGGGATTTGACTTCGCTCAACAGCAAGAAGATTGTGGATTCAAATTCAAGCCATTCTGTGCGGAGTTTGTTTGTTCCACCCGTGTTCGCTTAGGTTTCCTCCAGGAACTCTGGTTTCCTCCCACGGCCCCAAAACAAGCATGCTAGGCTCATTGGAGACCTTAAATTGCCCATAAGTATGAGTGAGTGAGTGAGTGAATGGTGTACGACACCAGCAATGGATTAGCGAGCTGTCCATACTGGCCAACTTCACTGCAGGCCGCTGAGCTTTTGAACAAATTAATGCCCCGAATAACCATCAAAGACTGGCCTGAGCTGTCGTTTTCCTCAGGTAGACTCATCAGATGGTGGATGATTAACCACATAACCCGTAGCACGATGCCACAGGTAAAGGCAATAGAGAGAAATCAGTTAACTGGGTCACGCAGCTCCCAGTGTCACAACACAGATAAACTCTGACACATGCCCTAAATCAGCCCACTTTTCCATCAGTTCGTAATTCATGCCACCCGTGTCAAAGGGCGTACACAATAACACAAAGGGAAAAACTAGCGAAGCGATAATAGTGGAACACGCGGTCAGATGAGAAGTAAGTGCATGCGACAAGTCATTGGCAAAAAATGTCGAAAAATGGGATGACACTGAGGGCAGACGCCTTGGTTTTTCTAGCGCAGGCTGAGAGGCCGTGGCGAGAGCATCTGGGCAGATATGCTCACTCACTGAGTTCGAACAAGAAAAATGAGGATCAGATTATGTAGCGAGGAGCTGCAGAGCGGCGCTAAAGTGCTCATTAGATCCCAGTGAGGGGGCGGACGGAGGCCAGGGGAGCTACACGCCAAAGAATGGTGCCTTTTTCACCCAGACGGCACATTTAGCGAGGGAGATGATGCCAGTAGCAGACAGGAGTGTACAAAGAAGGGCACTAAGGGAGGGTAAACAGAGAGAAAACACAGCGAGGGAGCAGAGAAGGGAACATATCGAGGGTTTGGAGCGCAATGGTTATATGTCCATTTTAGAGGTTTTGAGAAAAATTGATTTTTAGGTTTGCAAATGTTCTATTAAATCAGGCACATCATTTACATCATTTTTATGTCAGTCACTCTTTCACTGCATGGTTCAGAAGTATACTGAACATGTAAGTTTTCATAAGTGTGGTACTGCGACATCATGGCCAAAATTGCCAAAATGAACATGTCACCTCCGTGCTCCAACAATTCTAGCACTTGATGTGACATAACACAATGGTGATAGGTTGAAGTTAAGTTTGTTTGCAATGGAAGACAGATGATTCTGTAATACTATTCATGTTTATTCATCAAAATATCAATGTTTAATTCATATAAGCAGATTTTGTTGGACATACCACAAAATTAGGGGACATGCGGATGGACCAGAGAAGGGAGCATTCAGAACGAACAAGTGCAGGGAACAGAGGAGGAAGTGTAGGGTGTACAATTCTGGGCGTCCAGAATAAAGCTATGAAAACTCAGGGGATGATATCAGACAGCACAGACTGAAGGGCACTTCCTCTGCTACATTTATAATGGGCTTGGGTCAGATCAATAGGAGAATGTAAGAATGTACTCCAGGATACTGAATACGTCACCCTCTACAGCTCGCTGGAAGCACACACACACACACACACACACACACACACACAATCCAAAACATGCACAGATACACACACACAAATACATACACATTCATATACAAACATGCACACTAACCTTAGCATGCATACACATACAAATATGCATCCATATAAACTTTGCATGCATATAAACACGGATGCACATGCGCACGCACACACACACACACACACACACACACAGGGCATATCCGCAGACATTCTTGCAGGCACACACACATACATACACGCACACACCACATACATGTATGCACAGGTGCACACAAACAAACATGCACACACACCTACAAAGTGCATGCACATATAGAAGCCAGTGCACATCAAGGCCTAAACAGCCAGCCCTAGTCCTAAATGCCCTCTCTCTCCCTCTCTCTCTCTCTCTCACACACACACACACACACACACACACACAAAGCAGCAGCAGCAAAAAACATTGGCAAAATCATATTGCACTCACCCCCTTCCCCAAATCGAACCTAGAAGGAACTCCAAGTTCAGTTCCACATCATTAGCGAATATAATCCTGATTACACGGAGGTGAAATTATTACACACGCTGGTTTCCGAACCTATTTTCCCCGAAAGGCAATGTTGCAAGGAGGTCCTTCTACTGGATCCAAATATAATCCTCCGTAACAAATGCACCGCCGGTGAACAGCATCATTGTCAATAATATCATCGTCAAATTAATTATGTTGCAGAAAGAAAATCGATCCATCTCAGCAATTCATCACGTGTCACTGCATTAATCAATTAAAAATCGGAGGTGACAGGTAGAAATAAACAGTTTTTAAAAAACTGAACAGGTCAACAAAGGGACAGGATCTGAAACTTATAAAACCGCGAGATGTAGACGTTTCTGAATGCTCTTTCATGCGTAAAAAGCATTCCACCGTTGCAGAAGTGGCCTCCACTGGAGACATAGGGCAATTAAGCGCCCTAATATCACAGTGCTATGAATTGTACCAGTTTAAATGTTGCCTTAATATCATTGATGCCAGAGTAACATCTATGGCAATCGTGAAGAGTAGGCTACCAAACGAATCTCAAAATCGAAAGATACAAACCTGTATCTGAAGGGGATCATCTATTGCACAATTGTGGACTATTATTACGACATTGCGCCCATCAACTACGGTCAGTGGGTTAACTGAACTAGAAGGTCACTCCCACTATTCCCGTTACGGGCAACAGCCAACATCTACAGGCTGCTGAATCGCACAACGCAGAATCCCCATACTGTGGCGCATAGGCATAAAACAAGATGTTTGCTCGCAGACTCCAGCAAAACACGTTATGGAGGTTTAATTCATGAAATATTGATACCAGGGGTACAAAAGTGCATTCTGTACCTTGGTTAACATTCATATAAAAACACGCCTCGTTTTGAATGGGCAGTTGAATGAGACTGCAATGCAGTGACGTTGGCTAATCAGCGGGCATTGGTAGCCTACCGTCAACTTAGTTCTGTTGAGATCGCGGGTTAAAGTGAACAAATTGAGGCTGACAAGTTTAGCGCGAAGAGATTATGGGCTCCCATTGATAGTTACGCCAGGTCGTATCGAGCGACCGCAATTAAAAACCAATTAGCAACAGCAGATCCCACGGTTATGCGCCAGACGCCAACAACGACACTTCAAAGTCGAAATATTAAACGTTTTCTTTCCACATAATGCGTCCAACAACCATCGTAACACTTATAAGCAACAATATAACAGAAAGCCAGAGAAGTATCGGAAGGACTATGGAAGATTAAACTGTAAACGTCGCGACCTCAAAGTCAACCATACAGTGTAATGCGCTCGAAAACATTTGTTATTAAATTGGTCTTACTGTCTTACCACTTCTGAGGTTCATTTTCTTTCACAGACCGGACAGGATCAAAGTTTCCCGGACGCAGCCAAGACGTGTCGCTCCGAAATCAGTCTCATGCGCCTACGTGAATCTCGCCCTCTCACCAGCCTGTTGACAATTGCTACTTGAGTTCCTGTATTATAACAAGGTGGGATTCGGCCCTTCAAGGCTAAAGTAATCGAAACAGAACGCACAAGACGGCGTGCGCGGTGGACAATCGAGGTACTCGGGGATTGATTTAACTTCTGCAGAGTGAGGAGTTCTGTTTGTTTTTATGGAACGACGTGCCCCTGCCACGCCCCCCTACAACAGTCAAAGTACCGTGGTTAGTGCAGCTTGGGTGGTGGTTCGTGACTTGACACAACACCACGAGCTGGCCAGAGCTTCAAAACAAGTACTTTTCATGCGTTCAATTCACAAACATAATGCCAACCCAGCCAACACTATAATAGTCTCACAAATGTTACTGAAATTCTTTTGAAGTCTGACAACAATGGATTATTGTTGATTCAAGATTATGACGCATGAAGTGATAGTGTTCAAAATTGTATCTAATTTCAATTTGTCTTGCGCATTAGTGTGGGTCTGGCGGCTCGTCACCCTGTAACAAACATGAAAAAGAATTTGAATAGGTTGCTATGTATTTCCATCCAAAACAACTCAGACGTTACATTTCTTTTCACGGTTTGAGGACACAAACACGGAGCTCCTGTGACCAAAACCATGGATCACATGGTCTCTGTGGGGTGCAGTTTGGCTCGTACGCTATTTGGGAAGTGCCTCGTGCTGGTGATTGTGACTCAGAAACTAGCTTGGTTCTAAGCTCGCTTGACAAGTTTGAGGCATTTATGAAGGTGCTCAAGCCAACCAAACCCCAGAAAGACAAAAAACATTCCACAAATGCCACTGAAATGTTTTGAACTTTGCAACAACACTGCAGCAGCATTATGAGAACGTTTGAAATAGAAGCAAAGCTAGTGGAGATATTCGGCTGGTACCCCGGCTTGGTGCATGCAGGCAGTATCCACCAAGAACAAAATCTGAGTATAGCTAGAACCCATCTTAGGCCAGTAACTGAAATTTCCATTAGGGAAGTCAGACATGCATTTTATTCAAATGTTATCTGAGATTTCAAAAGTAAAAGAAATGTAATTTTACAAATTGCCAAAATTAACCTCCTTAACATACCAAATTATGACTAACATGGATACTGACCCTGATTGATATTGCCATTTGTTTATCATTTAATTGAATCTAAACAGGGCCTGTGATGGAGTGACATCCTGTCTCAAGAGAACATAGACTGTATCAAGACTAATCATCCATAAAAAAGGATTTTTGTGCCTTCTCTATCTGCTGCTCAGCTGCCAACACTGAGGATAAGGATTCCCAGTTACAGTCATCGCAGGTTGTAAATGAATCATAGTCTTTCCTCTGAAGCAGGTGAGTCTTGTTCATGGCGGCCATCTTTTTATATTCCTGGGCGTTGTGAGTTGTTCTTTCAAGTGGACAGGTAAAGTGGGATTTGGTAACACCGCAAGATCCTTTCATTATTCCTGTTTCAAATTTCAGTCTTATGTGGTTGCTGTAAGCATAAAATGCATGCTTTAACTATCAATGTAAATCCATGCAACTCCTGGAATGAAAGAGTTCCCACATCTTTTTGCGTACGGTATATTGATTTTGGTAGCCACTTTCCCTATCTACCTTTGTTGCACAGATTGGCATATAGCGTCTGAGTAACAGCACCAAAAAAAAAAAAAAAAAATTCCAGCACTTAAATTATTGGCACAGTTCAGCCACACTAATTTTGTATATGACAGCACAAATATTTCAGTTAAATGCTCTATTGGAAATAGGTCAGCCTTGAAAATAGGGGCTCATTTATGGCTGTTAATCAACTTTTTCTGAGCGTAAATGAAGATCGCGGTATCTTGCCTGCGTCTTTAGGGCCACATGACTCCAAATGCCCTTTAGCGCCATTGGAACGCGTGGCTCGTCTGTCCTAGTTTTTTGAAGCCGACATTGTAGAAAGCGCTGGATGCCGATTTTTCTGCACTCTTTCTTGAGTGTTTTATTGTTGTTGTTGTTGTTTTTCTAGATAGCCAACTAGAGGGTCTAAATACCTACTACGGCAATAAAAAGCATCTAGTTCAAAACTTTTTTTCCCCCTCGCAGAATGAGCAAGTCTTTGGAGTCTCATTGCAGAAAGAGAAGCCTGACACCTAGTGGACAGTATAAAATCTTCTTCAATTTTTGCAAAAGGTGCAAAAAAAAAAAATTAAATCCAGCAATAATCCAGGGGCTCAGAATATAAACGTCACGCGCTCAGTCAGATAATTAATCCCATCTTCTGATTGAAGAATTTTGCAGATTAGTAAAATCCAGTGATTGGAAAAAGTATACTGGGGAGGACTTTAAATATATGCACATGGGAGATTTCATTCTATGGTATCTCACACACTCACTCACACTCTCTCTCTCTCACATATTAACATGCGCGCACACACACACACACACACACACACACACACACACACACACACACACACACACACACACACACACACACACACACACACACACACACACACACACACACACTTGTATGGCTATTCTGGTAAGGACATAATATTGATTCACATTCATTCTGTACAGCCCTTCCCATAACCAAACTACAGCTAACCATAACCCTATCTTTAACCAATCTCTAACTGCAACCCTAACCTAACTTTAACTAATTGGCTGTTATCCTCCGAGAGGACAGCCCAAAATCTCCTCACAACTCCAAATGTCCTCACATCTCAAGATTGGTTCTCACAAGCATTGCTGTACAAACCCACACACATGCACGCACTCACACACAAGAAACATGAACAGTATAACAAGCAAAATCCAAAGGGGGTGGAAGTTGGGGGGGGAGTTTGGTTTGGAAATGGAAACAGCTGTGTGCAGCTTTAATGAACGATCAGAGGGCTGGAAGCGATCAGAGGCTACAAACAGGAAGTTCCTGGCCCTTGTGCGCAGATGCCTGCATCTCTACCCAAGATTACAAGGCAACAGATGGCATCAAACATGGGAACAAGAATCATCCAGCAAGTCTGAGTGGAAACTTTGTTTTTTTTTTTTTTTTTTTCCCTTGAAATAATGAAGTTCACTGCGTTTCACAAGCACTTTAGCGCCATATGGTTGCTAAAAATCGCGGCCAAGAATCATGTAGAACTTGAATAGGTCTTCTGATCATCTTCAGATAGTCGTGAAACGCAACCTAATAAGCCTCTTTACGCCATGAACAAAGCTTGAATCTGCTAATATCCAGGTCATTTCACCTCCGAATGCCGTCTCTGTTTATGACAGCGACCATCGTGAAGGACAACAGTGCTACCTTGTGGCAGAAACGTGCACCACAACCAATGCTTTTTTGTGCATTGCCAAAGCATCAGTGAACGGTAAATGTGATTAATAATTTTTACCTCCGCCGTTATGTTTTCGCCCCTGTCTGTCTGTCTGTCTGTCTGTCTGTCTGTCTGTCTTGTTTGTGAACAATATAACTCAAAAAGTAATGTACGGATTTGCCTGAAATTTTGCGGGTGCATTGCTATTACATCAAGGATGGACCCTATTGATTTTCACCGCGATCAGTGAAATGATCAGTGATGGCCACGGCAGCCATCTTGAAATCGTATGACACGCGATAACTGAACTTTGCTCCCACACATGAAGATTTGGATTGTGCTGCCTTGGCGGAGGGTTGCACTCTACGAGTGCCTCTAGTTTATTTTCTCATAGGCAGTGAACAAAAATCCGGCATATTTTTAGTAAAAACTGAGATAATCATATACCATTCAGGTTGAAGATCAGACAACTGTTGACAATCAAGGATGGATTATTGTCCGACGAGGCCCCTGGGCAAAAGTGCTTTTGAAGCCTGCCTGCCCCCCCCCCCATGCACACTCAGGATGGAAAGGAAAAAAGCACGCACTTCAATCATTGCATACAGCCAGCCTATATTTGTGAGTCGGTACCTTTAATTACTTTTGTGCAAAACTCCTGCTCAGAAAAGACTAAAATAAACAATAAAATTTTTGTTTGTAGGGGGGCCGTGGTGCCCTGGTATGGGTTGTTGAGCAGTTGGGGCCCCTGTGGTGGGTTATAGGGGCGCCAGGGGGCCCTGGTGTGGATTGAGGCGGAGCTGTGGGCCCATGGTGGGTAGAGGGCACTGGATGGGTCCCGGGTGTCCTCGGGCCCCAAGGCCCCTAATGGGCACTGGCCCCATAGCCCGGTCAGTAATCAGGCCTAGCATAATTTGCCTTCATTCAATATGCCTCAATCACTGAACTACATTATACTTTGAGTGTGAACCTATCCTTTTTGAGGCACTCTTCAAAACCGAAAACAGTCGGGAAAACAAGGCAGTGACAGAGAATATTGAGGCTGTGGGGAAGGAAACAGCGAAGGAGAGGGAATGAATTTCAGTCGCGCTAAGTGAGGGACACACAGTGAGCAAACAAACAGAGAGAGAGAGGAAGGAGAGAAAGAAAGAGATGAAGGGAGAAGGAAGTTAATAATTAATGTGGCCCTCGTATCAGCTCTGGATTCACCAGTGTTCTCCTTCCGTCTTCCTCTCCCCCCTCTTCCTCTCTCCCTCAATCTTTCTCCGTCTCCTTCTATCTCTCTCTCTCGCTCCCCCATTCAGGCTTTTAACAGCCATTTAGTTCAAAGCAGCCCAGACCCCCTGCTGTTGAGCTGTAAGGCAAGAGATTCGTTGGCTGCCTTTCCTTGGACTAATAATATCACTTCGTTATGAAGTCGACACACAGAACGCTCTGATCAGTCCGTATCATTGCTCATGACTTGGGGAGCAAATCGTTTAAAAGCGCAATCGTTCCTCGTTTTCTGCTTTGAGGAACTGATCAAACGTTTCCACTGAGTGTGTGTTTGTGTTTTTGTGTGTGTGATGAGCACCATCCTTGTGGTGAAATGATGGTCTTAAGGCCTGGATACGTAGAATGAAAAACAAAAGAAAGGATGATGTCATACGGTCCTTGTACTCCAGAACGTGCTAGTAATCACGCCATCTCAGGTAACACTGAATTCCTGTTGTGAACTGCAGTGTCATCGGAAAGATAAGACCAAAGAATTCTGCCCTGGTGCGCCGACTGTAGCAGGCAGCCAGTGAGGTCCTGCTCAAAATGGCCGACAGCTTGACACATTTTCGCAATAGTCATGTCCGTTCTACTGTTCTAGAATCCCATACCTGGATATCCCACTGTCTAACTGTGCACTCAATTGCACAAGAGTCCCTTGACAGATTTAGTAGCGAAACTCAAGATTGGGAGCCATTTTGTTTCCATCACGCAAAATCAAGCCGTTTCACACGATGGAAATCATAGAATTTTTTGTTCCTTTCTCAGAAGGGAACAGTCTTAATTTTCAGGGTAAAGCCAATTAACCAGTTATCAATGGTTTTGACGAGCATGAGAGGGGAAAATGTTCAGAAAACAGAAAAAAACCCACTCACTTTAAGACCGTGCTCAATAATGCAATGGAAACAAAATGGCTCCACAACCAGGTATTTTCTAACCCTCATATTGCAACACCCTCTGTTTAGGAACTCTAGATAGAACCTTTCGGGTTATGACATCATGGACATGTAGCTTGAATGTCAGAATTTGAGTGTTGTTGACTGAGCGTTCCAACGCTGATGTCACAATCACTACTGGCAACTAACCTGGCGACTAAGTTCCGGAACACTGACTTGGAACATTTATCAAAAAAAGTACCCAAATTAGCTGATGATGGAGGATGCAAGATGCCCTTAACAGCGTCATGTTGCCCATTGGATCGCTGGGATGGGCTCCAGCACAACCCTGACTGCAGATAGGCATGTTAGATTATGGATGTGTCGTAACTTCATTTAATGAAAGTGGGTTTTCGCTATACGCACATCGCCATGGCTGCTGGGCTAATCAAATCAATAAAAAAAACATATAATAGAAAAAAATATATACTCCGTGAGATTTTTATTATTAAAGATCACACGCGATTTAAATGTTGTTTGTTTTAATAATAAAGGTCTAATACGGAGTACTGGTGTGCGGGCTCTAAATGTTTTTTCTATTGTAACTTCATTTAATGAAACCATTCAGTGGTTTATTTCATCCAGAACACATCTGAACAGCTCCCCACTCATTCACCTCAAGTGGCTCATTAATTTTAATAGTTTAATTAAATGAAGTCACGACAATAAGTCAGAAAACTTTATGCTTCCACTAAAGCACCTCCCCATCATTACCGGCAGCTAAAAATTCTCTTTTCCTTAAACAGTGCTCCCCATGTGGCAAACTCCAGAACTACATGAATTAACACATAAATAAAACATACAAAAACTCAATTATGGCTCCAACGGGTTGGATGCCTGGAAACTTTGTGGGGAATGTCACCATTTTCCCTTTTGTGATGTCAGCAGCCAGTTGAACAGTCAGGGTCAGGAGGGACACCAAAGACTCAACGGAAGGTTCTGGAGAGATGAAGTGGGCGAGGAACTCTATCCATTTGGCTTGAACCTGGGTTACTGGATGTCTGTTTCGACTATGGGGTCGCTGACTGAGCACAGGTGTGAGGAGCCAGTTTGGTAGACCAGCGAAAGGGAATGGATCTGCAGTCCTCACTGGGGTCAGCTCATACTGGCCCAGACCAGAGGGGGTGGGCAAGAGCGAAGAGGATATACTCTAATGCACACAGCCAAATCACATTCACTCACATATAACAGATACCTGTGATACACTACCAGTCAAAAGTTTTTGCACACCCCAATATTTTCTGTAATTGTTACAATTTTTCATATTTTGTTCTTGTTTAATGGTCTCATATTGGTTGTACAGAAAGATAGGAAAACTGAGGCCCAGACTATAAACCATGTATATAACAAAAAAAATTAAGAAAAACCAGGATCAGCCATTTTGTCGATATTTAAGCGAATCAGTAATGATGCTCTAACCCAGTGCTTCTCAAACCCCTCCTGGAGGACCTCCGGTCCTGCATGTGTTAGATCTCTCCCTGCTCCAGCACAGGTGATCCAAATGATCTGTTCATTATCAAGCAGCTTCATGGGGTTGATAGCGAGCTGATCATTTCAATCACCTGTGCTGGATTCCTTGTGGATTTTTCTTGTAAGTTAATTATTTGTAATAAACAAGTATTGGGTTCCGGTGATTTCTTTGTTGTAAACATATATGTAAGATAAAGACCTGACAAGATCTTAAGGTGTGCAAAAACTGTTGACTGGTAGTGTTGATTAATCAATATACTTCATTGAACCCCATGTGATAACGTCCAGACGCACCACACCTACTCATAGATAATTTACTGCGAGACCACATCCACTCATAAATAATGCATAGAGAAACCAGCCCTACTCATATGATAGACCACGCCCACTCATAAATAATGCAGAGATAGATCTCACCTACTTATGCATAATGCACACAATGACCACGCCCAGTCAAACAAACAAACGCGTACACCACACAGACTCGATCAGATTGTGCACCTAGACCACACCTACTTATACATAGTAAACGTCGCCAGTCCACACCTCCTGGTGCGTGAGATGAACATTCAGACCTGCCCGCTCATATGCAGGGCAGTGCCAGCCCATACTCACAGGTACAGTGTCTGCACAGAGCCATAGGCCCTGAGAGGAGACCACTGTTGGTGAAACCTCTTCTAGCTGCGAGCCTAATTATGGAGTCTTCGCCAAGTATCCTCTTCAAGTTGCTGTTGTGCCACTTACTGACATTTTGATCAGTCCTTCGAGAGATGACAGTCTTCATTTCTATCTCTGTCCTTGTGCGTGTGTGTTGGGTGGGATAGAGAAACAATGTGTGTGTGGAAGAGGGTGAGAGGGAGCGAGAGAGTGTGTGTGTGTGAGGAAAGTGACAGTGAGAGACAGTGATAGAGGGTATTCCAAGATTCCAGATCTGATGTTATCTGTTTTAAAAGGAAAGTAAAAATAAACATGAAGTCATCTCAGCATCGTATCATGATCCTCATATTAAGCACCTGCAGATATGCGAAGCGCGAGTGTTGAAACTAAACTTCTCGAAACTGCAAGTCCGTGCACACACGCCTGCTCAAATTTGTAGGCAGATACGCACTCCTAATACACATTAGCAAAAACAGAAGTTCAAATGTGCAGATATACGTACGTACATACATACACACACACACATTAGTGCATGTGTTGTTTGATTAGTTCTGTGGTGTATTAGTACGTGTATGTTCGTGAGCGTATTGGGGGGTATTGTGTATACATTTGAGAGACAGGCTGATCTCACTCATCTTGCCGTTTTCCCCGTCAAACAATTGTCGACACCCTGACAGCTGTACAGTCTGTCTTGTTTCACAGTTTGCCTTGTGCAAACAAAGCACATTTGACTTGAAACAGAGCCGAGCGATAGAGAGAGAGAGAGAAAGAACGGGTGGGGAAATGGAGGGGAGGGAGAGGCAGTTGAGAAAGAAGAAGAAAGAAAAGGGGGACAGGAAAGAAGCAGATCGCGAGCGACTTGCGAGTGAGCGATTGTTTCTCAGAAACTTTTCGCGGGCGGATGAAAAAGCCTTCTGCCGCTCGGGCGAAAACTTCTGGGTTCACAAGAGGCGTTTCAGATGAAAGGGCACACATCGCAGGTGTCTCACAGTCCGATCTAATTTAGCGTATCAGGCCAAATTTATGCCCGGGGGCGGGGCAGAGGGGCTGTCAATGACTTAGAAAATTTACGATAATTCAAATTACGGCAAGAAAAGCCGCACATTAAAGACAGAACCACAGACTCTCTTTCAGACAAGTTTGAGTCTCGCTCTCTGTCTGTCTCTTGTTTAATCCGGCAAAGGAATTTTCACTCGACGGGTGATCAAAGACAGTGTACGCAAGACTCCAGGTGCGGGAGTTGCCTCGCTGCTGACAAATGCAAGCTGGTGGTGGGGGGAAGAGAACTTTAGAAGGCAAAACCAGAGGAGGAGTCGTTTGAGTTCCTCATAAGAAAACAAAAAAAAAATCTCCTGTTTCCCTTCTTGAGGGACAGACGCGCTGAGAGGGACATGGAGATTTGGTTCTCAGGGACGCTGCACTGTCCCTTTCGGGGTGGCACCCAGCGCCGTTCCTCTGGCCAATCAGATCAATTTCAGCGCACCAAGCCCTCCCTTCCTTCAACAGCTCAATTTTTTTAAAAAATGTGGATGTCCGGGTGTATTGGAGGGGTTCCCAGAAGTCTTCTGCAGGTTCTGAAGGGCACCCACGACACGGTAACCTTGCAATGGCAAATAACCGACGATTAAAGTGTTTCAACTTCGGCCTGCTCCAAAGGTTTACTCTGGGCAGTGTTACTCGGTGGTTTGCAGTCAAAGTTCTCACAAAGGAAGATTAAGTTTGTGTATTCTGCAGGAATTTAAATCCATTCAAGAACTGCTCTTACAGAAGAAGAGGCAAAAAAGTCTCAGTTCCCACTATGCTGCTGTCTCTATCTTGAATGCGATTGTTTTACGGTTTGTCTGCCCAGCTCTGACTGAAGGAAGAGAGCCAGAACACAACTTAGACTCAAGCTGGCTATTTTGTGCCCAGAACATCTACACCAAGGGTGTTTGGTTTGGTGTGTTTTCTCCAGCTCAGCTCGACAAGACTTTTATACACTCTTGAACAGTGTTGGGGGTAACGCCTTACGAAGTAACTAATTACTGTAATCAGATTACATTTATCAGAATGTAGCAATGTAACGCATTACTTTGATAACCTAAGTAATCGCATTACAGTTTCTAACAAATAAATTATCTACAGTAGAGTTACTTTAAATCCTTCAACTATCGGCAGGACGGGAGGCCAGAAAAATGTCTTCTTATGATTATTATAATTCTTCTTATTATTATTCCAATTGAGTATATTGGTGATTGAGACGGAGGACAGAAAAAACAAATCTAACGTTTTTCATGCGTGTTTCTGCCAGTACTGTAGCCTTGTACTTGTCTCACTTTTCTGTGAGTTGCTGTTTGGGCTGATTTTTACAACTTTGCTGTTGGCTTTGCTGTATTAAAGAGCATGAAAGAGAGATCATGTGTGTGTCCTCCTTACTAGAATAAGATTTGTGCTGATTTGGGCATATGCCAAGTTTTAACATGATATGGTTAATTAATTAGATTATGGTGAATTTCAGATGATGGTGCTGATTAATCCAAAAGTAATGTAACTAGTAATGCAACTATTTACTTTCAGCAGTGAGTAATTACGTAAAGTAAGGGATTACTTTTTTTTAAAGAAAGTAACTAGTAATGTGTAATGCATTACTTTTCTAGAGTAACTACCCCAACACTGCTCATGAACTGATCATGGTCCTCAGAGATGTTTATGAGGAGAATCAGGTATTTTAGTATCACACTATAACAAAAGCCTGCTCCCACACCGACCCTGCCCTGACAAAAAGTGTATTAAAATGCGCTATTAGTATAATTATTTCTACCTTAAAATAAGAGGGTATGCTTTTAATTTACCTGTTATATCCTTATCAAAGCTATACTACATAAAGTTATGATCGAGTGTACTTGACTTATACTAAAAGTAAACAGAAGAGTTTAAATATATTTGGCGTATACTATATTCTTTTAATCTTTTACTAATCACTTTTCTTGGAAACTATGATAAGTTCAAAGGTGACCAAGTGGTTAATGATCCACAACTTTTCAACTTTTGCACTTGAATAGTACTGTGAAACAAAACACCGCCAGATTTATGCCTTGCGCTCACCTCCAACACAATTTCCTAACACGTACTAAAGAGAAGTTCTGCAGTTCCCCTTCAGTTTAAGACTTTGCAAGGTCAGACTTTGGGTCTCCCCGGTGTAACTTGGTTTTTGTTCCAGCCAAATCCTTTGATCACTCCGGCTTATAGAAAACATTTGTCTCTTAACAAAATGCTAACAGAGAGCAGGTTTGGCTCATTAGCGTGTGCTTTGATCTCACTGCCTCGTTTCCCACAGGCAGGTGCGCAGGTTTGGTCACCAGGTGCAGACGGGTGTAGTTGTAATTATTAAATCCCTCTTCAGGGCCCACAAAGGGCTCACTCCAGTCGCTTCTTTTCCACTGACTTCCTTCCTTTCCTGGTTTCCTTTTTATTGCCCTGAGCTCCACCCATTGAGGAGGCAAGGAAGTTAGAAAATGAAGAGAACACGCCAGAATCGAAGGAATACGAATTAGCTACTTGGAACATTCATTCTTCTCTTCAACTCTGCGGTCCTATGCATGGGTCTGTCAAATTCAGCTACTTTATGTATTCAAACCCGCAGAACTGGTGGCCTATTTTAAGTTCTTGTGGAGATTCTAAGGTTTCCAAAGATCCCAAATACTATATGTCCTGCCGAATAATGGAGAAATGTAAATAAATATAAATATTTATTTTGCAACATGAACAAATGATTTTGTATAACTTTGATAATACTTAAAATGAAATTCAAGGAAAATCAGAGTTTACAGAGTTAGATGTCAGCTCAAAACAACATCGGTTACAGATGCTTCAAAGATTGGGAGAGGTACCTCCACAGGTCAATCCAACTTAATTCTTCATCATGCATTGTTTTTACCCCATTGCCTTAATTTGATTGTGGTACCTTTTAAAGCACAATAAATGATTTAAAGCATTTTTTCAATTGCTCTTAAAGCTTTTCAATGCTCTGAAACAAAAAAAAAGTTATTGATACTTTTAACTGTTATAAATGATGAGGAATTTCTTTATTAACAAAATGTGATTGCGGCCACCATTTAATTGATTGTCTGCGGATGAAAGACACTCAGTGTAATCGTGTAACTAACCCCTGACCTTTCACCTCTGTCTCCCTGAGTATAGCACCACAGTCAAATCCTGACCCAAAATGTTAATACCAATACTTATCTGATTCAAAAAATTTGCTACAGTGGGAGATGGAATCCAAATTTGTTCAATCTCTTAATCAGTCATTTAGGTTACAGCCATCCATATAACCTCATATTGCAGCCTGGTTATCATTGTTATTATAATTTATTCATTGTTACAGGCTACATAATGGCCTTCATTATTCAGTAAACTAGATTACTCGGTCGCCACAGGGACCGAGTCGTGTATCTCCCTGATCCCCACGAGAGATCACTTGCAAATTTTTACAGCCGCAAAGTTACTGTTTTTACTCTTGCTGTGACATTAATATGCATCCCTGCACATGTATATATATGTAAATGTGGCTCAAAATAAGCAGAAAACACAAAATCTGCAAAAAAAAATTTTGTGACAAAATGGCCGCCGCTGGCCATATTGCATGTCGGAAATTGCCGAGAATTGATCTTAAGCATTGCCAAATAAACATGTTTGACTGTGCAAATTTAGAGCAAAATCCTATAAACTTTGAATCCTCCAGAGCCTGGAACAGAAAAAACAGTTAGACTGTCAACTGGGCAGAGTACACGGGAACAAGTTGTGACTAATCCTGGTGCAGTTAGGCGGTAAATGTAATGCCTACCCAGAACTGCACGTCCATGAACCACACGGTAAAAAATTAAAAGTTGGCTCAACTTACAAAAATTAAGTCAACCAGCTGCACAGCATTTTTGAGTTGGATCAACTTCGAGTTAAAATTTCTTTCAAAAGTGAGTTTGTACAACCACTGGGACTTGAGGCTGAGCAAATGCAAAAATGCTTTGCAGCTGGTTGCCTAACTTTTTTCAAGTTTATTCAACTTTTTTTATTTTTTACACTGCAAGGAACAATCAAAGAATATGCGTAGATTGCGTGCCAAGCCATTTGGAAAATGATAATCTGTATAATTCTGGGTCAGATGTTTGTTTTGGAGTATGAGGGTGTGCGGGAGGGAGGGTGTGGGGGTGCAGAGTCATCCTCGAGATAGACCCAAGGCCTCACGACCGTATAGGTCAGGGGTGTCCAATCTTATCCGTAAAGGGCCGGTGTGGGTGCTGGTTTTTGTCCTAGCCAGCAGTGTTACTGCACCTGATTCCGCTAATTAACTAATTAGGGGTTTAAATCAGGACCTTGGTGGGTAGAATCAGGTGTGTTAGTGTTGGGCTCTAACAAAATCCAGCACCCACTCCGGCCCTTTCTGGATAAGATTGGACACCCCTGGTATTGGTCAAGCAGAGAGTCAAGGAAGCAGCATGTGTATTTGGGGGGGCTACGTCCCAGCTGTTACCCCCCAGGACCCCATCCTTCCACATCCCCTGGCCGTCTTTAACCAGAGCCTTTGAGACCTCACGGCACCACTCTCTCTCTCCCACCCTCCACTCCTCTCTGCATAGATAAATAAATCTGGAATATAGACAAACAGACCAAGACAGTGGGGGCACTCTTTTTATGTGCCGGCAGATCACAGACACTTCCCAGCATGCCTAGCGACTCTGCTGCCCGCACCACCCCCATCGCCCCCTATCCCTTCCCCTCCTAAGAGAACCACTGCAGTTTTTTCGTTGTGTTCAACCAATTGACAAATTAGAGGTTAATTTTTATTAAACTATCACCTTAATCTTTTCCTATTCATCATGTAAAATACAATTTTATCTGGCTGTTATGATTAGCTGCATCATTGCGCGATTGCTCATTTTAATTTTTTTTTCCCGCGGTGTGTTATTTTTATTCCATTTTGTAAAGCAGGCGGCGAAAAGCACCACGTTCAGAGTGTTTTTTTTTTTTTTTTTTGCCCACACACATCCAAGCTGCTTTAATTACAGAGGAAACCGATCACCGACTGCAGATCTGCAGTTGCTTTAAGAATTATCCACAGTAGCATGATCATAGCAAAGAATAAATAAAAAAAAGGGTTGCAGGAAAAGTTGAAAAGAAAAAATATGTGTACTATATATTACAGAAAAGCACAAAAAAATCCACATCAGAAGAGTTTACGTTGTGACAAATACAGTGTTCATTTCTTCTTCTGTGTTTTATCATTGTAATGAGGTGGAGGAAATGCTGGCCTCCCGCAGAGTTAAAGGAAGAGAAGAAGAAGCATTCTCATGTCTCTACCCACCGCCCCCCTTTCAGTGACACGCGCCTCGCCCCAGTCTGGCTAATGAAGCCCCCTTGCTGTACGCATCGGCAGTGATGAGCATCGCATTTGGTGGGCAGAGATGATTGCTCCAGTCTTCCCTTTTTTCAACTGGGCGAGCCATCTATTAGAGATTCCCACCTCCGTCATCATCTGTAGTTTGTCGATTTTTTGCTTTTGTTTGGTTCCTCAAGATTTATCCTCTATTTTCTTTGTGTTTTGGGCCCAAATACTGCACCTCTATCCACACAGTTTGAGAGAAACTTCACCGCACGTTGTCGGAAATGTTCCCTCTTTTGACGGCAGCCTCTTCTTGGTAGATTTAGTTCTTCAGTTGCTTTAGATTTCCGAGGCTTCCTTTATGTCCCCGATAAGATGACTTGTTTCTATACGTCATTTTGAAGCAACCTCGCCTCGTACCATCTGAAATGTTCCACCTCCCCGTTCTCATCTCTTTTTGGCAGATTTAGTCCTTCAGCTCCTTCAGATTCCTCACATTTCCTTTGTGTCCACGCTTGAGACGACTGATTCTACGCCGTTTTGAAGCAACCTCGCCACATACCATCAGAGACATTCCAGTTCTTTCCAATTCCCCGCTGTCATCTCTTTATTTCTCTCCGCTAGATTTGCTTCTCCAGTTCCTTTGTTTCTCATATTTTCTTTTGTTTTCCAGATTCAGATTTCTTTTTTCTACCCAGCTTTCAAGCAATCTCTCCATATACCATCAAAAACTTTACAGCTCCCTATTGATTCCTTAGATTTCCTTTGTGTTTAAAGTTTGCGTTGAAGTTTTCCTTTCATTAAACATAAGGCTGGCACATTGCAGTTCTGTCCTCATTTTACCACTGCGACGGCTCACAAGCATCACCTGCGCATCCCAGTGCCCCATAATATGCCTGTATTACTGTGGGCCAGTTTACAAAGCCTGTGCATTTTAGCATTTTAGCGTGATAGTTTTATTTTGCAGTTCATGAAAATATCACCATGAGAGGGCTACGAGTGCAAAGCTTTCTTTTTTAAACAAATATTTTAAGAAACTGATCAATTAAAGTTATTTTTTATTTCTGAAGAATGTATGGTGAGACCAATCAAAGACAACCATCTCCTGAAAAGTACGCCGAAGTCTATTCTAAACAAATTTAACGTTGGGTCCTTGTGAATGAACAGAATAAAATTCAGAAGAATTACAAGATATGACCTTATTGTCGTGACTTATAGTTTATTCACATGGGCTTACACTGAAACATTAATGTCAGTTCTTGCAGTAAGGCCTAAAATCTTTTTTTGTTTCCTCTCAATTATAATTTACATCAAGCATTATTTCAGCATTTGTTTGCTTTTTGACAGACCACTTTACAAATGAAATTTTCTTTCCTGATTGCCAGATCTTGAAATCTAACTGAGCAAACGCTTGGGCAACATTTTCATCTTTTTATGGCAAAATGGCAAAGGAAAATATTTGAAGTTATTGCAACAGACAATATTTTTTTGTTCTGACTGGGCACATTTAAATGAAGACGACGTTGAAACCAGTTCCTGTCCTCTCCAAGCTGCTAAAGGTATTGGTAGGAGCCTGGCTACAGTAGACTATAGCCCTCCAAATCCTGACCTGAGTGGCCTCGCCTAATACTGTATATCACACTGGCTTCAAAGATGGAGCCCCCCCCCCCCGAGTGCCACCTTCACACACTCCAAATATTTAGCTTGAGAGATCTGTCTCATTAAAGGGCCATCAAAGTTTCTTCTTTTCTTTGACTTCAAGGCCTTCATTTACATTATTAATCAGCTCGTACGTATGGCATGGATGCTGCGCTCAGCAATAACGATCTTTAAACATCCACCCCCCGACTCGCCCGTCCAGCACCCCTCTTCATCTTCATCTCTTCCCCGTCTGTTCCGATCCCAAATGCCGGCGGCGCATTTTTGGGGGGGTTTGCTCTTCAAGAAGATTAACGTCACAGCGGGTAGAACGAAAAGAGTCGAGGGTGAAGGGCGGCTCCTTTCGTGCGCGTGGCGAGTTTTTGCTGACAAGGCAACGGAAGACGATCGCGTTCGTCTTTGCCTTTTCCAGAGGTCACAATATGGAACACTAGACATTTTGGTCGGATTCGAGATGTCCAATTTAGTTCTTACAATAGATAGATCAATTTTTCAGGGTCAGTTTTGTCACTGTCCCCAGTAAAAGTCAGATAAGGTAATCAAAAGTGTACGACCCAATGCATCCCAATAAAAGGAAAGGTTTATTTCACAAGTGCGCCGTGCTCGTGCAATTTTTTTTTTTTTAAATCACTTCCTGTAAGCTCAAGTAGGGTTATCCGTTGATCGCATCATCTGAGGCAGTCCATGCGAAAAGCGTCGCGAAGAAAACTGCAGAATAAGTATTTGGGTAAAGAACACAAAAATCCTAAGATCTCTCTGTAAAAAAGTACACCGTCAAATCCAGGTTGGCTCGCGGGGAAAAGCACCTTTGAAAATCTAATGCATAAACATAGCGCTCGGATTCCTTTCACCTAAAGCGCACGGTTCCGCGCCTCTTTAGAGAACTTTCCTTTTTCGGGTTGCCGCGGTAACTGAAATAAGAGTCAGTTTGGGATTTGGGTACTTGTCGCCTCTCATCAAAGCCAAACACCCCCCCACCCCCAAATCCTCCCCCGTTTATACGGCAGGTGTCTGTGAACTCGGAGTATTTATGAAACGTCTCTCAGCGATTTATATAATTGTCATTAAAAAAAAAAAAAAAAAACAAAAGACGATTAAAATAGAAAAATATGATAGAAAAAAGTCGAGATTTTAAAATATACTTTTCTTTGCACCGTGTCTCTCAAAAAAAAAAAAGAAAACTGAAGATTCAAAAGGCCTAGAGGTGCTTGCCGTCTTCATCAGTTTTAGATCAAAGAACGCAGTCAGCTGTTAGTTTGCGGCAAGTTCCACATTCCAGTCGTACAAAATAGTCGTTCTTATGCATTTCTCTCCTTTTCCAGGCAAAGATAGGCCCAAATCTGCAATCACTGGACATCTTCAAGGAATCTTCAGAAACACCAACTGGGGTCCAATGGGATCACTGTCGACAAATATGAATCATACTTCTTCATCATAGCAGCAATAGTTCCAGCATGGTACCAATATGTGTAAAATGTTTATTAGGCCTACATGTTTATTGACATGTTGTAATTGTTAAATATTTGTTTTTTTTCGCAATGAAATTTTGCAGGGATTGTTGTTCAATACATTTTACATCCTTTTTTGATGTTCGTGTGGGCGGTCTGTTCCAGGGACTTTGAAAGCTATTCAGAATAAATTTTGTAAAGCAGTAGAGTTTGGTAAAAAAAAAAAAAAAAAAAAAAAAAAAGAGGTAAATCCATATGGGCTGTAGAGGCTGTGGGGGGGATTGTAGAAGAAAGAGAAGAAATGGAAGAAAATGCATTTTCTCAAAGAAAAGAAAAACAGGCCACATCAACAGAGTAGCTGCTACAGGAGACAGAACAGGGACATACAGGATGCGGTGTGGTGAATGCGACTAGAATACATAAAACCGGGCCAGCTGAACAAAACTAGTGCAAAACGTGGGCCGATGCAGTAATTTATCGACACATTCCGATGTTTGTTTGTGTCGCAAGTACCTTACATGCCATCCGCTTAATGATTTTCCCAACCAGGGGGTCTAAACTAATATTCTCTAAGGAGGCAATGAATTCACACAAAATGGCCGCCACACTACCCGGGCTGACTGGCAGTTGCTTGTTTTTTGGACCGGACAGTAGTGGTAACTAACCTTGTTCCAGGAGATCTACTGTCCTGTAGGTTTTCACTCCAAACCTGACACAGCACACCTTATTCAACTGCTAGAGCCGGGCTGCCCAGTCCTGTTCCTGGAGATAACATAAAATAACATAACATGAGTGGCGAGAACAGGCCGTTCAGCCCAACTAGGCTGGCCATCTACACTGTTATAAGCTGACTGAATTTAACAGTTAAATTAACGCATTGTCTTCTTGTTATTTTAACTGTAAGTAGAGTCCCGCATGCATTTAGCTGTGGTTTACAGTAAACATACACAGAACCTCTGTTCTAAACTGATTGTAAAATTACAATTAATATAACTGGCAAAAAAGGTGCCAGTTAAAGTAACTGGCAAAAAAAGGTGCCCGTTTATAACAGTGTAGCGACTTGTGGGATTTCACTCCAACCCTAACAAAGCTAGGTTGTCAATAGGAACAGATCCTGTCAAGCTGATAATCAGTAGAATCAAATGCACCAGATCAGGGTTTGAGTGAAAACCTGCTGGGTGGTGGATGAAGGAACAGGGTTGTCGTACACTGATCTCGTGCAACAATTAACCTGAGGAGGTAGTACATATGCTGAAAACATATATATCTTGACCCATATAGTACAGTGTGCTGAATAAATGTGAAAGACTGTTTTTCAGACTGCTGTATGCTCTGACCTTAACCCTGTCCTTAGCCAATCAATAAGAGGACTGTCACTCTCACTCCTGATCTCAACCAATCAGAGAAACTCCCTCAACATCCTCAAGCCCCAGTGGGAACCAATAACTGCATTACCAAGCCTCTGGTTCAAGGATATTTCCTGCCATCAATCAATCAATCAATTCATTAATCAGTTTTAAATCTGCATTGCCTCGTTCGTAAACAACATAGCTCAGACCGCACTTGCTCATTGCCATTTCCATCCATCCATCATCCATAATCTAATGTGCCAATGCCTGATTAGGGTGATTGGGGAAACAATCCCACAATCCGCAGGGTGAAAAAGCAGGAATATACCCAGGACAGTTCTTAAAATCCGTTGCACTTCTGACCTCTTCACACAGCATTAAATAGCCCTGGATATTGTCAGAGTTTAACTCGAGTTTAACCAACCCCCCCACCTCCACTCCTGACTGTCAGACGAGACAACTGCAATTCGATAACAGCTGCAACCTGCGGCTTAATGACTTCACTGGGCTGTGAGTCTGCCATAACCGCTCCGGGAGAAGGGACCAGATCGCCTCGTAACTCCTGCCGATCGCGCCAGTCTGCGGCACCCTTGGGGCCATATTCACCAACAACATGAGGGGGGGCAGTTTCTATGATTCTAACCCCCCTAAAGCCCCCACCAAACACCCTACCTCGGTTATTTACTGCAGTCTCAGCTGTGGAGTGTACCATTCCGCCAGACAAGAACAGGGCATGTACCATCATTTCATGTTATTACTGTTCTGCCCTTCATTTGTTTTTGATCTGACAAAAAATGCATGTAGTATCTGTACAGTGCTGATAAATATAGACAAGGCACCGATTAGCTATTCCAGTTCAGGTCCATTGACTTCTGTTATTTGTTGTTGAAAAGTTAGCATGCAGCATGGGGCATCCCTGTAACATATACGCTATCCTATGTAGCCTTATATCTAGACTTAAAATGAAGATCTGCGTGCAAGAAGTAGCTAAGTCACAAAATAACACTTTTGAGATTTTGACAGTCAAAGTTTTTCAAAAGATGTTGCAGATAATGTTTTTAATGGTAGCGTACTCTGGAGCTCAATGTTATTTCCAAGGGCTATTGAGAGCTGACAAACCCTTTTTTGTGGAAAAATGCTCATATATGATGAAGTTAGTAAGAAAATTAGTTTTGGACTGCAGTACTTTGTTCTGCTAAATACCTGGACTTTATTACATTTACCAGTAAATTGCAGGACTTGGGTACTTTTAACAGATGAAGGCAACTTTCCAGCCTCTATATGGTTGCCATTTTCACAGCTAGTCACGTGACACATTCCAGGATTTTGATTGGACAGTCATGAACTTTTGTGGACTTAGGTATTTCCTGCAGTAAAATTTAGTGAATTTGTCAATGGCAACACACCAATACACTGGATTTGAGTACTTCAGAGAAATCCTTGAAATCAGATGATGCTCTGACCATTATGGCTTTTAATACTCGTGTCTGCTCATTTTTTGCCAAATGCGACTTAAGTACTTTTCGCACGCAGGTCTTAAAATAATACTTATAAAACTCATTGTATTTTTGCCAAATAACACAAAATGATTACAGCTGGTGCGTGTTTAATTTTAACATCTTTCAAGATTTTCCAACTGGGCAAAAAAAAACTTCTCACGCAGAGAGAAATTTTAAGCAAGCTATTTTTCCTCTTTGACAGAATGATAAAAACAGAACTAAAACGCAAAGATGATATATAGGCCTAGTATATAAATATATACATGTAATTTTTTACACGGTTTACCACTGCTGGCTTGAACGCATGAAAAATGCTGCGTACGTTGGATGCTTCCAGGCTCCCTGAATCTCTTGTTTTTTATGGATAATGCAGGATGGCAGGTATCGTGTAAACAACACGGTGGTGTCAGAGTGAGACTCATTTTGTGACACCCAACACTTTAATTACACGGCGCTGTCTGTGGACCTGTTTATCCACAGCGTAAACGTGACACACATCTCCCGACGAGACCCCATCACAGCCCCCCCACCCCTGGAGAGATATACGCCTTGTTACAGCAAAACAACCGCGCCTACGTCAGTATACTCCGTACGAACATACTAAACAATTCAGTGTATTTCCTCCATACAAAGAATAAATTGCCACACTGCAGTTAAAGTGAGTCGGAACCCCAAATTTTATTGATGAAAAAATGCATCTTCCACTCCAAAAAAGAATCGACCGTCACATTTCAGGTTTAGCAGGTGACAGCGGTTCTACAGCTTTCAGAGAGCACTGTGGCACGAAACGGTTTGGAGAAGAACTTCCACGCACCCGAAAAACAAAACTCACGTCACCTGTAAACGAACATTTTTCTCTCAATTGTTTTGTTTCATGGCATGATAACTGGGGAGTGATTTTGCTTTTTTGTGCGAAAAAGGGGTTTAATCTGGTCAGCCCAATAGAAGCATCCAACTGATTATACTTTTACAGAAACCAACACTGCTGGCCCTAAACTACACAAAACGTCCTCACTTCGTAATTCCATTTTAAGGTTATAGCAGTGATATAAATTAGTCCAGAACGGTCAAACAACAGATCCATCAGCAACAGCTTACGTGCATTGCTTTACATGAATTGGCCGCAAATGATTATTCTCAGTGCAGGACTAATTTAACCCCTCGACGGGCACTTTTTGGAATGTCTTTTTTCAGAATTGTATCAGTCTAGAAAATTGCATTCAATAAAAGTTGTGGTTGGAATACCGGATCCAGACAGGGGTCCACGTTCATCGCTATCCAGCTACTCCTAGTGGTTGACTTATTGACGGCAGAGTAAAGCTGTTAATGAAAAAATCGTCACCCAGCTCCACTCTGAGAGCGTAGCTACACTCTGTGGCGCGGACAGAAGCGGCTGGTCACCTTGTTCGTTTTGAAGGATTTGCACGCTCTCCCGAAATGGACCGTTCCAAACCGAGGAGCAACCATTCCAAAAACGGGGGGGGGCGGGGACTCAGGTATGCTCAGCTATGCCGAGCCCAATCTCGGGAATCCCCGACCCCAACCCTGTGTAATAACAATAACATCATGATCAGCACATCGCGCTAATCCTGCACAGACTCTGAGACATGAACACACACCTGCACCGGAGGAAGAGCCTTTTAATACCCTCAACACCTGCGGCAGCTCAGGTAGAGCAAAGGGAGGGGATGGGCTTACCTCTCCATCTCTGAGAGAGAGAGGGAAAGGAAGAGAGAGGGAAAAAGAGAGAGGGAGGGAGAGATAGAGCGAGAGGGCGGGAGTGAGAAGGATGGGAAAAGGGAGAGAGGGAGGGGGACAGAGAGAGAGAGAGAGAGAGAGATTGGCCCAGGTACTGGTGTTCAGTGTGTTTGCCTGCACATACGGAGGAATCTAAGTATTTACACAGGAGCACAATTTCAAAAGGCCAGTTTGCTGGTTCATCTCACAGTATTGAGTTTATTGGAGTGAAGCGCACAGGAATCACAGCAGTTTGAAATTGTTATACAGGACATCCAATACAGACCCGAAAATACACGTCCTGTATAACAATTTCAAACGAATATACACACGTACCTGTAAGTTCATAAACGCACCTTTTTCCTTCTTTTTGTAGCTGCAGACAGGTACATACTGGCGTGGTATCGGTGCACCAGAGCAGGGTGGGGGTAACAGGGGTGTGGGAGCTGTAATTAAAGTCATAGTGCCCCCCGATATGATGGATTTGGGCTGTCAGGGCACACAGCTGGGCATCACCTCCCTGAAATAAAGGCCCAGCCCTGTCCGACAGTAAACATCCAATGGCATTGTGCTCCTGGACTCCCCGGACTCAATAGGCCAACATTAGCATTTTTAATTAGCGACTGGGACACATGAAGGCTCTTTGATCTACCAAAGCCCCCTGCATGAGACACAGAAGGGGAGTGGAGTTCAAAACATCACTTCAGAGCTGGCGAAGTGACCCCCATTGGTGGCCTTTTATGAAAATGTCTCCAGGGATCCTCTCCAAAATGGCTGCCGCCTTGTTCCTCTCGCCTCGTACACGAGTACAGCCCCCCACCCCATCCCACCCCTCCTACGTGGAAATCAGGCTGTTAATCTGCTGCAGGAAGGACAAAATTTGCAACAGCCTTCGTAGCGACACGACTTAGTGCCGCTGCTGCCTGAAAAACGGCAGAGAATACTGTAGTACCGTAATCTAATGGTTAGTTAACGTGATGACATGGTTTTTAACCTTTATTTTTACCAGGGAAATTCCACTGAGAACCTGTGTCTCTCTTTCAAGGACACCCTGGGAGAAATTCTGCACATTTGCAAGTGAGGAGAGACAGAGAGAAACAGGGGTAAAGCCCTGGAGCAGGTTTGGGGCTAAGGGCCTTGCTCAAGGGCCCAATGGCTGAGTTCTTCCCAATTTCATCTCTCTAGATCAAGTCAGAATCCCAAGACCCACTGGGGCTTGAACCAGCCACCTTTTCAGTTACTCGTCAAGCAACCAGCCACTCGGCTACTCTGATGCCCCTCTAGGCTATCCTGCATGGCGAAAGGATGATGGAACGAGTTGCCACTAAGTGTTCTGTTCCAGGACGTTTCTGTGGTAGTGGTGTGGTTCTGTTTGCTAATGGGCAAATGGAATCGTTCTACAGCTGACTGAATTCATAGACTAGTTCAGTTCTTTACCAGGCAGACAAACTTGTCCCATTCCTTACTTGCAAATGGCTCAGTGGACTGGTCCGGTAGTTGCTAAGCTAATGGACTATTTCTGGGTTTCCTTGGAAAATGGACGGGTTCTGCTGTTTCTAAGCTAATTGACTGATTCTACAGTTACAAACCTAATGGGCTGGTTCTGTAGTTATTAGGCTAATGTCCTGGTTCTGCAGCTTATTTATTTACTTACTTACTTACTTACTTACTTTTATTTAATCTATCCTTTATTTAACCCTTTGATCTCCATAGGCAACTATAGTTGCCCAATGGTGTAAGATATCAAAACCAGATGCTGTTGAAAACCTATCATGTGGCAAGTTGTTTAAAAGAGCTCCCTGCGCGGGAGCTCTTTTAAACAACTTGCCACATGATAGGTTTTCAACAGCTCAGGATGCTTACATTCTTTATTCCTTGAAAATGTATTCGGCGCTCAAAGGTTTAACCAGAACTAGGCAAATGACCTGGTTGTGTTATTACTTGGGTAAAGAGCTGGTTCTGAATTTACAGGGCTAATAACTTGGTTCTGTATTTCCAAGGTTAATGGACAGGTTCTATTGTTATAGGCAAATGCACTAATTCTGCTGTTACTGTGCTAATGAACTGGCTATGTTTATTACTAGCCTAATGGACTGGTTCTGTGCATTAATAGGCCAATTGACAATGTACAGTGACATTTAGCGGATGGCTTCAATGGCATATGAGTAGTTTTACGAGGATCCAAAACCGACTCAGGCAAAAAGTTGAAGGACATTCGACTATCTCACTTCATCCTGGCGACTCTTAGCGGATCAGTATCACAGAGTTAGCGGCAGTCGAGTGAAAGAAGGCTGGAACATCAGCTGAGTTCTGTTTGGGCGGTTGTCTTACCGCCGTTGGCGGGAGATATTCGATCTGATATCTGTTCAGCAGCTGTGGAGATGTTCTTTCATGGTCCCCCGATGGCCGTATGCAGATCTCCAGAGAAACGCTGCAGAGCCAAACATTCTCTGATGGAGGCAGATGAAATGGTCCCACTTATTCAGAGAAAAGATAAAAGAGCCATAAATGTGGACTGCAACTGCGACCCCCCTCCCCCACCCCCCTATGTTAAAGAGCCAGACCTGCTTTTGAAACCATCAGACATCTGGACCCGCTTGTATCCAGGACACATTAACTAATGTGCTATTAAACCTTAATAAGTCATTAAATCCTTAATGTCACATTAGTTAATGGTTACATTAAAACTGCTTGTACAAAAACCTTTGCCTTTGATGGCATTGTTTACCTACGCAGGAAATATCAATGAAGTCATTCCGATGTAAGTTCCTCATCTCTTCACCAAAGTCTGGATCAATAAATACACAGAAAATAAACAGCCTATGAGTAAAGTCGTCTCTGTGGGTAGCTTCATTGCTAACCAGCTACTAGGCGCACGCTAATGAACTCTGCAAGTGAGTGTGTGTGTTTGTTAGCATATATGTAATGTTGGAGTGTGGTTGTTAGCCGTTTTTTGTCATCGTTTTGTTTTCTCAGGCTTCCCACGGGCTTATGATGAGATGTTTGTTCATCAAAGGTGATTGCCACTCTCTCTACCCCCCAATCCTAAAGGGTTGCACTGGCCAATCACAGCGAGGAAGGGGTTGGGGCTTTCGTTATTAAGACAGTCATTTGCCTTGATATGGCGTTCTGCTGTGAAGATACAGAAGACAGAGGAGAGGGAAAAAAAACAAAGCCAAAAAAACAAAGTGGATAAAAGAAAAAATACTTTTTGTGCTCGTCACACATTTCAGCTTTTTGAGCATCCCCAACATCCCTCGAGTGCTGCGACAAGACGGCGCAAGCCTTCTGACGCACACACAGACATGCATATGTTTATATCACACACACACACACACACACACACACACACACACGTCATGCATGCACACACACAAGCTCATAATCAAGCGCATACACACGCATACACAAATAAAAACATGCACGAAGCACAAATGTGCATACACATACTGGCCTGTGCATACACATGCAAACATGCACACACACACACACACACACACACACACACACACACACTAGCATCCATAACACAAATCAACTTCCCACTGTGGAACAATGCAGCCAATACTGGGAGCACAAAATGCAAACGGAAGAGTTTCAAGAGCTTCTTGTCTAATTAGCGTGCCTCCCAATCAAAAGTTTTGTTGGACATAAACAGCCAGCCAGAGTGAATTCACTTGCTTTTACCGCATGGTGCTGCGTTACCCGTTTCTTTGTAGTTTTTGCTCCTTAATCCATATTGCGCATCTGCGCAACATTCATGTCTGCTTTATGCTGTGTTGCGGTCTGGCCATTCTAATTTGCTCGATTGTAATTTCCTGAGTGTTTCTAATGTGCGGCACTGTATCTCTGCTGCGGGTTAATTGTTTCCATGGAGAACAACGTTAAAAATAAGTGGTTTGTGAAGCGCAGTCATGTGCGCGCCTCTATGGTCTGGCTGCCTATGAAGTTTAATTATTTTTTCCCGTAAGTTGAAATCAAATCAGAGCGCCATTCAACCATGAGGGGATGTTATATTAGTCATCTGGAGACCTGGCCTACGACCCTGAAGAGCATGCCATTCAAAGAAGCGTAAATCTCAGCAAAATTTACAGGCGCTTCGCTAAAAAACGCGGCACGGCGGCCAGACCGGGCTTTTGACCTACAGCGGTGATTAAGAAGCGTCATACCAAACGCTCTGTTTAAAGAGCCTAAAATATGCGCGCGCTGCTGTTAAAAGATTTACCGAACACTTCAGCTACCGTTATTTACTGCCATATAAGGACCTTGAATGGAGAAGAGAAACAGAAGCAGTATCGGAGAAAGAGGGCGAGTGAGAATGAGAGAGAGGGAGGAGATGGAGAAGGATGCAGAGAAAAAGAGACGGTGAAGGAAAGGGGGAGAGGGAAACGCGAGAAAAAAGAGCGCGCTTCCTGTATAATCCCATCTGTGCGACATTAAAGAGAAGAAGGAAACCAGCGCGTTCTTTTTACGGCCAGCTCCGGGAGAAAGAGACGCGCTATATGGAGTGCAAGGGTGAAAAGGAACTTGGAGGGGTGCAGGATTGGAAGAGCTGGTATCTTATAAACTGCGACAGCCTTTAACAGTTGAGCGGCAGAGCCCAATTTCTCACGTCCCCAGGAATTAGCCATTTTTCCTATTCGGTGAATTTTTATCCTAATGTAAAATAATCACTGGGCAGAATTTACACTGAAGTCAGAACATAAGTTTGTGCGCATGTAGGCTTGCCGTTTGCGCGTGTTTGTTCGTGTCACGCCCGCCCACACAGACACGCATGAGCGCACACACCTTCACAGACACACAGACACACACACAGAGACACACACACACACACACAAAGTCTTGGTGTCACAATCATAAACCTGCAGACAGTTCACTTTTCTGCCTAGAAAACCATCCACAATCCTCATCTGCGATCAATGGAATCACGTGCCGTAAAACAGTAGAACTGTCAGCAAATATGGGTGGTTAGAGTAGCTACACAGATAGTGTTAATTGCCTTTTACACATATTTTGGACAAATATCCAGGGGAAGGATATTCAGAAGAAGAAAGATTCCTTTAGGAAATTTTGTACAATGGCACGAACAAAAATCGAAAATGAAACCAATATCAAACAATATGATTGACTCAAAGGTCAAAACAAAAGTTTGAAATAAAATACATCAAGCAGACATGTTGAATAATCATAAAAACACCCATTTCTGAACACATGCAGCATGAAGAATCATCTTAATCTTTTATCATTCACCAAATGCCGCATGATGAAGCAACGTATATGGTGGCAATACACACAACAAAAGACCATTAGCGGCCAGCTTCTCCATTTAGACCCCCCCCACCACCACCCAGGATACATGAGCAAGCTCATGAGTATTTGGAAAGCGACAGAAATTTTAAGAGGGAGTGATTCCCACCCAATTCACTCCATATGGCAAACATACGTCACTCAATATCATCAAGGCTGACAGTCGCCATTTTAATTTGAGGGTATTTCACATCCATATGGAGTAAATTGGATAAAAATTACAACCCTTTCAAAATGGTGACACTGAAAACACTTAACCCTAAAAAGGCATTATGTTGAAGCATCTATACATGGTGTGTTACAATCCAGCAGGGTTATTCGGTCAGAAACTCATTTCCCTGGCTTCAGACTAGACAGCTGCCATGGGTCAGGCGGTGTTTAAATAGTCAATAAATATGTCCTGTCATCTACTTCCAAATCACTTTTCCTTAACCTCAATGGAAATTGTCATGAGGTTAAGGAAAGATGAAAAGCACAATTCATAAGGACGTGGGGACAGACAACCATGGTTCCAAGAGAATGCGACTGCATGCACTCTTGGAGACGCAATCACGTGTCCCTTCCCTTCATGTTTACTTGATTGTTATTGGCTGGATAGTGGTGCGTCGCTTGAATTATTGCTGCGGGAAGGAATTGTAGGACTGTCTTACCTCCTTTCTTGTTGAAAAGGATGGTTCAGTGTACCCTATGTTCAAGGAGGTGAGTTAGGAAGCACCGAAGCACCTCTCCTTAACATTTAGAGAATTCAAACACACCTATCATGGCAACCATGTAAATACTTCCAGGTCATTTGAAAGGAGTTAGGAACTATCCGAAGCAGAGGTCTATTCGAATGCAGTCCTAGTGTAGACCATCTCACCAGGCATGGCAAGCCTTGTACAGAAACAATCAGAGGATAGAGCTCTCCCAATCTGTGACCTCTTACAAAATCCTCACACAAACATGACCTCCACTCCCTCAAAACCTGACACCGCACACCAACCCACACCCCATATCTTTCCAAATTTTGTAGTTTTCCACGTAGCTACTGACACCACCCATAGACAGAGAAGAAGAGGGAGGGTTCCTAAGCCAGTAACCTGGAGCAGCAGTATTGTGTGTCCCGACCAGGTTGGAAATTTGGCCGAGGAACGCGGGGAAGCCCCTGCATTGTTACAGGAGCTGCTGTTGTTTCGATGACAACAGTGAGTCAGCATCTCAGCTTAAGCCCCCAGACAGATCCTGAAACTCGAGACTCGATCGGTAAAGTTGTAATTAAAGTGAATGAAAGCCGAACAGCGGCCCATTAACCACCGACTTTGTGCGCTGCAGGTCGTGTCCCCCTCGGGTGGCGACGGGCAGCGTATGGTGCACCTGTGGGGACTTGTGTATCTGTTTCCCAAACTTCTACACTGCCACTCAGACGGGGAATGATGAGCAAGTGTGTGAGTGAGCGTGTGTGTGTGTCTGTGTGCGTGCATGTGTACTTGTGTGTACACATAAAAATCCTGATTATTGTGCTTGTACTTGTGTGTGTTTGTTTGTGAACAGTGAAAACTAGATCATGGTACTTGGGTGTGTGTGCAAGTGAGAATACGTGTGTGTGTGTGTGTGTGTGCTTGTGTGCACAGAAAAAAAGCCGGATTATTGTGCTTGAATTTATGCACGTTTTGTGTGTCTGTGGACATTTAAAATGAGATCGTGGTACTTGGATTTGTGCCTGTGTGTGTGTGTGTGTGTGTGTGTGCATGTGAGTGTAGACCTAGAGCAAGGGTACTTTCCCCAAAATAAATGTGACATTCAGATCTCATGCACTCTCTGTAAGAGGCCAATGTAAACAAAAAAACAGGAACATACCGTAGATGCTCCTTGCAGCAGCCATAATATGGCCTTCACTGGTACTGCACACATGAGAGGAAATACATATATAATGGGAGTCAACAGGAGCCAGTTTTTAAGAGACAAACTTCAATTAAAAGTCCATCAATTTCAGACGGAGACTCCAGCTGTTATTCATCTCTCCGCGTCTCCAGCCCCCTCACAGCAAGGGCTAATTTTCCGTTTTTTTATGCCAAAGATTTCACGCTCGGCGAGATCAAAAGCTCGCATCAGCTTTTGTTTGTGTCAGCTTCCACTGGAGTATCGCAGAGGGGCCTTTCGTTTTCCTTCTGTGCCCCTCTTTCCTCCTCCTCTCATCCCTTCATCTCCCCAAAACTCCCCCCTCCCTCTTCAAAATGCCTCCCTCTTTCACTCAAACTATCCATTCCTTCGCTCTCTCGCATCCCCCTCTACTCTCAACCTCTTCAAACTTCCTCCCGACGGCTTTTCTCGAACTCCAGTCCCTGTCTACTCTTCATACTTTCTCTCTCTTGCACTCCTTTTCCACTTTTCCCCCTCCCTCTTCCTTTAATGATCCGTCTTTCCACCTTTAATCATCGTAAACTTTCTTAGCTTCCCTCTTATCACGTCCCCCCATCATCACTTAATCCCTCGTGTTTAGAGAACAGCCCGTAATTTCCCCCGCAGTGACTGTAATCTGTAATCTGCCAGAGAGCAGCTGAAGATTGTTTTTCCCCCCAGACGCCGCTTCTGATGGCAACTTTCAGTGTTTTTTGGCAGAGGCCATAACCGACGTGAAATGCCGCAGATACTGGGTGATTACAAACAAGCTTAAATCTACTGCGAAGGATCTACGCCCCGCCATCTTAGAAATCAGGTACCAAGAGCTCATCTCGATGTCCCTTTCCCAAGAGTTCAAATCACTCATTTGAGAGATCAGAGCCGCAAAAAACCATAGGCACTGATCTACAGAAATGTGGAAAAAAGTTTGTGCTGGAAATTTTTCACCCGTCTGTATTTTTGCATAAAGGGAACACTGCATGGTACATGCTAACTTTGTGATGACATTGAATTTAAGTCAATGGACTTAAGCTAAAAAAGCTAATTAGTGCCTTGTTCATTGACATCTACTCATTGCCATCAAGTGGACAGCATTTAGCATTAGTCCAGGCTGTTAATGCACTTCACTGCAGTCATGGCGACAAAAAGCTTTTGTAGCTACACAATGAACCGGCACATCTAGGCTTTTTGCCCTCCATTATTTCCTTACGTTTGATTTACGTTTCATTTCTGGCGCGCTTTCATGACAAAATGACAGCAGCCTCCAGCCGGGAAGCCATTTTTGTTCTTCCCAAGATCCTTTATACTGAGCTTTCAGAGGAACGTTTTGAACTAAAACTTTCTTGAGATTTAAAAAGAATATACTTTCAAATAGTTTTCTGAAAAGAAGCGACATAAACGTTGTCATATGTGCTGTCGAAGTCATGCAGAGATCTCTGTTCCTTTCCTCCGTTTTTGGACCGTTATTCGAATCGGACCAGCGGTGGCCAGCGAAAGGTTTCCGTCACATGCAGAGCTTCTTTGCTGGTAACTTCAAAGGAAAAAAAAACGTTCTAAGCTTCTTCCTCTTTTATTCCCAGTTTATGATGCCCAATTTTATTCGACAGCCTTGCTCAGTGCTTTGAGCTTGGATATCTCGAGCGTTGGGTGTCATAACTAGTCCAATAAAGGGTCGGTGCGCTGCAGTGTTGTTCTTGTAGTCCAGCCTTCGTGCATCAAGACCTTGATGAGAAGAATCTGACATGCATTCAACAAAGCGCTGCCTGCTTCTAACAGCAAAGCTAAGTTTAACCCTTAGAGCGCTGAAATACATTTTCAAAAAATTATAAATCAAATTATCTTGTGCTGTTAAAAATGTATCATGTGGCACCTTGTTTAAAAGAGCTCCTCTGCAGGAGCTCTTTTAACCCCTTAACTGTCACCTGCATTTTCTCACATTTGGCCCAGCCATAATTAGATCCCAGTGACAGTTAAGGGGTTAAATAAAGTTGCAACGATAGGCTTTCAACAGCTATACACAGCTATACACTCTTTCGCATTGTACATTTTAACTGTATAAAAATCACCAGTGTAGAAAGATTGTTGAAATGACAAAGGAACAGTCACCTGCATTAAAGACTTAAATACAGGGCTGTTTTTGGCAGCTGTGGTGTGCATTATCAAACGCAGCGATGTCCGTGATGTGCCCATATTAGTAAGCTGGCAATAAATTGCTGCAGTAATTTTTTTTCGGGTTAAACTACTGGGAAACATAATATTTTGCAGGGCCTTCAACTTTCAGCCCGGAGGACCAACTTAGACGAAAGGAGCCATTTGAAGTTTGAAAACTCTGTAATCAAGGAGAGGCAGCCGAAAAGGGCACATGCCCATTGGCTCTATAAGAGCGGAGATGCAACACAATGGCGCTGTGAACATTTCTATAAAGGCATTTTAAATATAACCTTGAATAATATAACACTATACACTATGAGTTTTATTAGTTCTGAAGAAACATTAATCAAATTGCCCATTTTCAAAGGAACTTCGATAAGGGCGAACTTGTTTGAAAAATCTCTCCTTAGAACCTCAGACCAGGTGAAGATTTCAATTTTTAAAAAATTCCAAAGAACTCAGCCCCTTTCCTTTGTGAAGTTCTCAAAAGAGCCTTCAAATGCATTCAGTGACCTTTCCTGATGAAAAGTTTGGGGAATTGTTTGAATTTTTAACAACATTGAAATGGATGAACTTTTAGCATCAAAAGGGACCAAAGAATGCTAGCCTGACAATTTTCCAGAGGAAGGGAAGGTTGATAAAAAAGGGGAAAAAATGCATTCCCCTTAATAATCTCCCTTTCATTTGTGTGACTTGAAGTTCTTTTAAGTTTTGATGCTGCATAGAAGCTGCATGTACAGATATTCCACGCAGTTAACTAGCAGCCTTTCCAGAGTGAATTCTTGCTTCTCTCCCAGTGCATGCTGGGATAGACTCAAGCTGCCTCCAAGGGGTACACAATGGGACTCACCTTCAGCTTACTAGTTCCTGAATTAGCTAATCATTTACCTGCTCTGTTAAATTTGATTAGGAGTTACTCAAGAACAGCACATTTCCTCATGGTTTACTAGCAGTTAGTTCCTCATTTATTCCCAAATAGTTGCACAAATTTCAAGTTCCTTATTATAAGGTATAACTCTTCCTTCATTAGAGTTTCTACATTGGTTGATAGTAATTCAGTGAAAGGATAGGCATTACGTATACTACTATTCTCCACAAGATTTCCTGCTCAGAAGAGTTCAAAAGGAAAATACAAACTGGTGGTCCCAAAAATTTGAATGAAGTATCCGCCATCAGGCTACTGCATATTCTGTTTTGACTAGCTTCGGTACACAGCTTAGAGGAAAAAATTCCAGCTATACCAGCTACCTAATTAAATGAGGGATGTTAGCATGCTAGATGGTTAACATCTGTCGAGGGCAGTTTTAATTTTAACTACCAACTGTACATATACAACAGCTAGAGACAACTGGGTTATTGGAAAAATGCCTTCATCTGAAATCTGACCTCAGAACAGTCCAGGATGCAACGTAGCACACAAAGCAGGATAGCAGGAGTCAAAACATTTCATTTCAAAAATATAACTTTTAATAATAAAGGCTACATCTCTGGAATAATTACAATAGAGTACCAGGTATTCTCTTAAATGTAACTCCTTATTATAGCATTATTTACAATTTTGGTAGAACAGAAAATAAAATGGGCAGGAAAAAAAAAATTATAATTACAGGATATAAAAAGCATAAAAATAACTTTTAAAGATAAACCCTTGGAAAAACCGAGGGAGATTTTAAGCCCTGACGCAGGGTAATGCATGGTGTAGGGTCCATGTAGGCACAGGTACAGTACCAAATAAACACTAGTTATAGTGTAATGTAATAAATCTGCACTGCGAAATTAAAATGTGTACACAAGCTCTAATTCAGAGGGAGTATATGATGAAGCCGAACAGGTTTTCAGTGATGGAATGACGACAGTGTGCCAGACTCTCACGTTAGCGGTCATCTGTTCAATTGCCATCGGTTGTTTGCGTTTACATTCCCCACGTACCGATTTCTTTTAATTTAAGGTCCGAGTGCAGCTTTACCATAGATGTTCTGTGTTTGATCCAGATGGTCAGCTCAAGCACTCACTTCCTGGCAAGCTAAGGACCTGATCTTAAGCCACACCCCTTTTTTAACATTCAAAATGAGCCAGCCAATCAGAACAGCCAGACTGCCAGTTATGGCAGAGGGAACTTTCAGCGTGAATCAATACAAAACTGGAGATCTGGTCAAAACATATTTTAGTGGCTTCACCCCCTTGAGTTTCTCCATAGTGAAACAGCCGGGGCTCATTAAAGGCACTAAATTCATCAATCGATGGAATGGGCAGCGGAGAATGTTTATGCCAGATTCAGTGGTGGACAGTCCTGGTAGGGCCGTTGCATGATGGGAGAATTGTGGCGCCTTGTCCAGCCCTCACGACAGTGTAAATGCAGGGGTGTGCATAAGTATTGGGACGGCGTCATAATTTTAAATGGCTGCAAGTGCCACACGGCGGTTCACAACAGCCGGACGTAAAAGTACTCAGATAACAAGCTGCATGTATTCAAATGCCTCTATAACAACAGAGCTGAGGAGGAGTCGGACCCATTTAAATCCCAGTTGCTGTTTTAATGCTTATAAATTTTACTGCATCACCGTTTGTTTCCCCTGGTCATGAAAGAAGTGAGTCCATGATTTGGATATTGGGGGGGGGGGTTAAATCACTATGGCAATACTGAAACCTCAACAGAAGTATCAGGACACGTGTGTGCGCCCGTGCATATATGCCCATGGGAGTTTGAGATGAGCACTGCACAGGTTTGACATGTAGCGCCAAGTCCGGTGGTGGTTAGACACTTGTGCATGATGGTCAATTAAAGAGGCTTAGTTGGCCTTCACAGCCCGAGCAATCCCACAATCCTTGGCTCACTGAACGCCATCTGCTGAGGTCCCCAAACCTGGGTGGGCTCAAGGTATCCGATTGGTCCTCTTCTGCAGACTCGTCCCAATGACTGTTGCTTTGCCCAACATTCATGTTCCTTCAGTTGGCCCTCCTGCCGTGACCCTCCTTCAAAAGTCAGATTTTCCCTCCAAAAACGCCAAAAACCAAAAACCCCCCCTCCCCCACTCCCATCCTCTTCACTCCACCCTCTCCACCTTGCCCAGAATCCGGCCCTCGAACATGGGCAGGATGGCTCGGTCGTCTGACACCTCTTCGAACACAGCCCCGCACTCGAACTCGTCGCTGGCCTTTTTGAAGTAGTACCTGGGATACACACAGTGAGACGGAGGGGTATTCTGTTAATTCTAGCTGAAATCAAAAAAGCATCGTTCAGTACTCAAACTGTGAAATCCCATCTGCGTTTTTGATGGGGACTACACACAATGACAATCTTTTCAGAATACATACAGGGTGATCATATAGCCAGACGTAATCCTTCATTGTTGAGTCGGCTTTAATTTTTTTACCAATATTTACCTCCTCATCAAATTCATCATGAAGGAACGACAGTCCTTAAAAACACTGTCACTATCCAAAATAAATACTAACAGTTTGACATGTAGCGCCAAGTCCGGTGGTGGTTAGACACTTGTGCATGATGGTCAATTAAAGAGGCTTAGTTGGCCTTCACAGCCCGAGAAGGGGCTAGTTTTAATGATAAAAATTCTAAATCGCCTTTTGGAAAATAAACCCATTTATCGGGCTATGTCTTCGACTTCAGTCAGTCGTGCAGCGGAATTCTTCAGCCTCATATTTATACTGAAAATGTGAATCTTGAATGATGCCGTAAAGCATTATGATGAACAATGTTTATCTAGAAAATTTTTCAGCACTCAAACATGCGAGATCGTAAATATGCAAGCAGAATTCTGTTACATTACAGTTACATAGCGAATGCTTCAACCCAAATGATTGAAAATCAGTCAGACCAGACTGGGGACAACCCCCCCCCAGTAGCAATTTGGAGTTAAGGGCCTTTTTCAGGGGCCTGACAGCTTCACTGATCTTAGGCAAAACTGGGACTTGAACCCCCAACCATCTGAATCCAAACAGACACATAAGCTATCAGGCCTCGGTCGAGTTAATCAATGTCACTCCCGATCTGTACATCCCAGAGACTCTAGGTGGTTAATAGGTCATGATACACAGCCTGGGGGGGCTTGAGCAGTTACAGGAAGTTCACCCCGGTCATTACTCCAGTCTGTAGTTAGCGACACCCCCTGGTTTACAGAAAGCGATCAGGGCTAATGCTACAATGATTGCCCTCGTCATGGAAAATCTAATTTTTTCAACCTGAGGCATACACCGGAAATCCCACCGACTTCCTGTTTTACGAGCAAGAAAGCCAACAAAAGTCCCCCCAAACTAGGCACATAAACATGTCTTAATTTAAAAATTCCAAAACATTGCGGCGTGTACAAGCCAGGTGGGTTTTTACGGTAAAGTGATCAAAAACGGGAAATGTCATGTTTCCTTTAAAGAGCCCTGTCAGAGAAATGTGCTTCAGATGTGAGGATAAAGGCTGGAATTTAAGACAACAGAATTCATTGGGTTCCTGCTACCTGTTGCCTCGAAAGGTGGAGCCAATTAAACAGAAAAAGACAAGGTAAGGAGTTGAACAAAAGACGTGATGACGGCTCTCATTTTTCAGGAAAATAATGATATCGTCCTCAAAAAGGTTTTCAAACGCGAACCCCGCTCTAATTTGCTTTTAAAAAAAGGCCTTCCACCGAAACATGTTTTACGCACAAAACAATTCCTCTCGCAAACATCTGGCACCAATATCGCCAGTCAGAGCCGTAGGTACTGTTCTCCGCTGAACTGGCATTGAGATAAAATTACCAGAAACACATTTACCGCCATCGCCAGCCACCTACGTTCAGAAATGTGCAGAAATGCTGACAGGGCGAGGGAGTAACTACATTAACAAGCCAAAACATGGCTAGTCAACATGCCAGCTTGGATAGAGAGAGTCTACTGGTAAATGTATTAGCCTTAGTAGGCCATGGCATCCATCTACTCACGAAAATTCAGAATCACACATCCGCCATGTCCATAATGGGCTTATTTACATAACTTAATTTTCAATCCACCCTCACTCTCTATTGTCAAAAACTGCAGTAACAGTCACCACTAAGGAAAGAGAAAGCAATGGATGTATAGAACATTGAGTCCTTCAAAATATATTTATCTGACAGAAGGTCGAAGGGCAGTGGGCAGACATTTGATTGGATGGAGGAAGCCTTCTTTGTAGCAGAGAACCGCAGAAAAAAATAGAAACTATTCCCTAGTCTGTTTCTGAACAATTAATTTCAAAGAAATGCACTAGCAAAATATGCAGAGAGGTCTGTGAGTCAAGTTTCTTTTCAAAGTGCTAAATCAACAAATTCCTATGCGGTATTAGTGAGGATCACATTGGCGTGATGGGGGGTATATTTGAAAATAAACAGTTGAACGCACACGCATGTGCTCGTGTTCTCGAATCGCCCTTTGAAGCGCGAGGCTCCGCACGTGTGGCGTTCCTCGATACGATCGCTAAAGAAAGGATTTTTGAACGCCTGCGATTTGCGCGAGTCTTTGTGCGTGAAATGAAAGGCCCGGGCTTCAAAGACAGGGTTATTAAGCTCTTCTTTCCATGGAAATCAATACCAGATGTGACCAAAGCTGTTCTTAAAATTCCCCCCACTGCTCAACACAGAAAATATACACCCCCCCCAACTTCAGCACAGACTGTCTGCACACGCACACAGACACATGCACACACACAATCTGTATCTGTGTGTAAGCACACATGCTCACACTACCTGCGCACACATATACAAACATACAAACTGCATATCTGTTCAAATGCTACATTCAGGACTACATATTGCATATGCTGTACAAAATATATTGATGCTAATCGAGCTAATACCGAGTGACTGTGACCCATGGTCCCCATAACCGAGGCCTAATGGCTGAAGGCCCATAAGTGAAGCCTGGATGGTTGCTGGTTCAAACCCCAAGTAAGCAACAACAAGCTCTTGAGCTTTTGGGCCCTTGAGCAAGGCCCTTAACCCAAAACCGCTTTAAAGAGGGGTGTGGTAGTTCCCGGCTTAGGCTAATGAGCAGCCAGTCACTTTGTAGCAGAATGAGTAAAATAACAGTAATGTATTCACTGCTAAAGCACCAGGCTCCCGGTTAGCCATGTGCTAACTAGCCGCGCAGGTGTGAGATACCCGGCGGCTCGGTGGCTCGTTACCTGTAGTTCCCCCTCCTCTGCAGCTGCTCCTTAAAGTGCGCGAGGGTGAGGAAGGGTGCCTTGATCACGCGTCTGTACGGGACCTCCTCTCCGCAGAAGAAGTATGTCACCACCAGCTCCGACCCCGCTCCCGCCCCTGGCACAACCTGGCAACCCGCCGTCGCCCTTTTTGGCTCTTTGGGCCTAAAGACACAGAGCAGGCCCGTTAGCACTGAACTCCAGCAGCGACACTCGCCCTTACAGCATTAAAAACCCTTTAAGAGAGAGATAGAGAGACGTACTCAGTACAGCGAGCGGCGAGAGCCAATGGGATGCTTCCGTTCTGCGCAGGATTGCAGTGTGTCCGGTCCCGCTGTGCACTGGGTGTTCCGTGTCTGAAACACACACACACACACACACACACACACACACACAAGGATTAACAGAATTGAGGTAAACTGCTAGTGCACAGGTCTTCTCTTATAATTTTGTGTGTATGTTTCTGTGTGTGTGTTTTTTCAAGTGTGTGTAAGAGTGCAAGTCCTACAGCATGTAAAAGAGAGTGTGTGTGCCAAAGTGTTTATGTGTGTGCGCGCACGTGTGTGTGTGTGTGTGTGTGTGTGTGTGTGTGTGCGCGCGCGCTAAAGTGTGTGTACACACCTCTGCTTGCCGGGTTTGGACACCTCCTTGAGCCGGCGACAGGTCTCCTCCAGCTGGGCCAGCGTGTTTGGGGGGGAGAGGGGCGGCATGGCTGGGTCCTGTACGAAGGGCTGGTTGGGCTGATGTAGGCGGGGGTGGCCCCCCAGCCCGGTACCCCCACCCCCTCCCCAGGTGTACCCCCGTCCTGGGGACGTCTGACTGGAGACGTCCGTGCCGCACCCCCTCTTAGGGCCCTGCGCACTGTCAGGGCGAGACGAGCCAATAACGTCAGGACGTACGACCTCACATGACTCAGGATGCAGGAAGTACTACAGTCACACAGGCAGCAGAAAACACTGTTATAGATGCAACAGAGAAAACAGGAAATACAACTCTATCTGCAACACAAGAAACTAAATACACTGTCAGAAGGTCAGCAGGAAATAGCATGATATTATACAGGCTTGGTTTGAGCATCATGTGGGTGCGGTTTGTCTATGAATGGGCGTGGTTTTTGCATGATGCAGCCATGGATTGTGGATGAGGAGGGCATGGTTAGTGTATTGTATAGGCACGGTTTGTGTATGATATGGGCGTGGATAGTGTGTAAGATGGGAGTGGTTAATTAATGATATGGGTGTGGTTTGTGTATGATATGGGCATGGCTAGTGTATAATATGGGCATTGTTTGTGCATGTAATGGGTGTGGTTTATGCATAATATGGGCAATGGTTTGTATATGATACAGGCATGGCTAGTGTATGACATGGGCATGATTTGTATGAGATATGGGCATGGATAGTGCGCAAGATGGCCGTGATTTGAGTATGATATAGGCATGCCTTGTGTATGATACGGGCATGGTTTGAGTCAGGCATGGGCACGGATAGTGCGTAGAATGGGCATGATTTCCCTTTGAGATGAACAGAGCCGGCCCTCACCTGTACTGTGTGTGTTTACCCCGTCGGTCGCTGTCCAGGATCCAGCGCCACACAGTCTGGGAGGGATCTGCGCTGTCGGAGGGGAGCTGCAGGGGTGACGCCCCACCATGGACCTCCTCACCGTTCAGCTGAACCCCGCCCTCGCCGGCCTTACACAGGTGCTTGGACAAAGCACAGGACCACCTGTCGCTGAAACACACAAACAAGAACAAAATTAAATACAGATCCAAACATGCAACCCTGTCTTGTTAGTTAAAAGGAACCACTGCAGGTAACGTTCACCACATCCCATACAGCAGTTAACCAGTATCACTGCACTCAAACCCACTCATGATAACGTCAAACCATTCCACGCACAACCTTAAACAACTCTTACTAATATCGGTATTGTGTGATCGTCCGGGTGTATGATATAGTCTTGAAAAAGACTGTTGTTGACATCTGACGTTTCGACAACCTGAGTGGAAGTCATCTTCAGAGTGAGGAAACGAACAAACAGATGGAGACGGTATTTATACGTTTGGTTCAATTAGAAATATTGTTGAAATGAGTGTCAGGTGTGTGTGGAGGCTTTACTGCAACGCCTGCAACACAATGAGTAAAGCCTCCACACACCTGACACTCATTTCAACAATATTTCTGATTGATCCAAACGCATAAATACCTTCTCCGTCTGTTTGTTCGTTTCCTCACTCTGAAGATGACTTCCACTCAGGTTGTCGAAACGTCAGATGTCAACAACAGTCTTTTTCAAGACTATATCATACACCCGGACGATCACACAATACCATTATCGTTTACACCTGGGTTCAAACCATTCACTCTCAACTCTTACTTGCATCCACTCAAGTAGCTGAATAATCAGAAGTGATTCATGTTTTCCACAATCTGGAGAACACAACACTGACAGGTCTTCAGTCAGGGTTATCCAGACCTCTGGACGAGATGTTCAGTCAGCTGACCGCCAATAATCAACAACTCCATCGTCTTTTTTACCACAATAAATCACTTTAAACTGGGTACTCAACTCACCAATTAAACATACGCAAACAAATCGTGCATTGTTGCCATTACAACGCGCGGCTTCTCAATCTTCTAATGCACTTGAGCACTGAACTCCTTCTGCAGAATAAACCCGGATTCACTTGTCCATGCCCTGGGATGCCCGATTCTAACGAGAGGAGATTTATTCGTGCCTGATATAGGAAAGTGAAACCGCTTCTATCCTCTATGTGAAACAGTCGAGGCCGAGGCTGCCTGAAGGTGCTCACCTGACGCCGGACTCCGGCGCCATTTTGCAGATCTCCTTGCCGAGGCTCCGGCACTTGGGGACGCCGCAGCAGCCCCCGGAGGTCAGAGCGGAGGCACAGAGGCCCTGGACTCTCTGGGCGGCCTCAGCCTCGGCCTCCACCTGCTCCTGGGTCTTGGGGCCCGTATGGTGGTGGATGTAGTGATGGTGGACGTGCTTGGTTTGGTGGTGCTTGGTCAGGAGGAGCCTCCCGGACGAGCAGGGCTGGAGACAGGGGCCTGGGGTGGAGCACGACGGGGGAGACCACTGGACAGCGACTCCTCTCGCCCCGCACTGCTGCTGCTGGAGGTCCGGAGAGCGAGAACGAGAACGGGAACGGGGGGAGTGCAGGACCACCCCTGGAGACTGGCACCCGGGAGTCTTCAGGACCCGGGAGAGGTGCTCGTCCAGGATCGCTTGGGGGTCTTCCTCACTGCTGCCAGGAGACAGCGCCCCCACAGGGTGGGGAGGATGATGCATCGTGCTGCCCAAGTCGCCCTCTTCCCGCTCTTCTTCCTGTAAGCAAGGTTACAGAGTCAGACGTCAACTCTAATCTATCTGCAAAGACTACGTAAACAGCCTAAGACTCCACTAAGGTCACTTTAACAATCATAAACCTGATGTGCATCTCACCCTCGCCTATCCGGGCTCGACCATTCTCACCTCCTGTATCTGCTGAAGCCGCTCCTCCAGGGAGCTCATGCTGTCCCGTTCCCTCTTCAACCTCTCTAGCCGGGAGATGAGCTGGGCAGCAAAGGCAGCCGGCTCCACGGGGGTCATCGCTTTTGGCAGCCTCCGCGTACGCTGTGGGTCGGGGAGATAGAGGCCAAGAGGTGAGAGCTGCTCTCCTTTCACAAACCATCCCTCCTTCCTTCCTTCCTCCTTACATGCTACATCCCCTCCTCCTGTAGGAGCAGCCCATTATCTCCTCTACTGGTTAGGGTGAGCTTATATCCCTGCTAGAGTGTGCTGTCCCCTCTGTGCCTTTGGAGAGCCAATATCCTCTCTGCTAATTGGGGCAAGCCAACTTCCACCCTGCTAGTTAGACATGCCAATGTCCCCTCCACTAGTTTGAGATGCCAATGTTCCCTCCGCTAGTTAGACATGCCAATGTCCCCTCCGCTAGTTAGACATGCCAATGCTCCCTCCGCTAGTTAGACAGGCCTAGATCCCCTCTGCTAGTTAGACAGGCCAATATCCCCTCTGCTAGTTAGACATGCCAATGTACCCTCTGCTAGTGAAATGGTTACAGCTTTTTCATCCCTGGATTTTTCGTCTCTGAATTTTTCGTCCCTATGGACTTTTCATCCTCGGACTCTGCATCCCCAAGGACTTTTCGTCCCTGAGGACTTTATGTCCCCGGATTTTTCGTCTCCTAATGATAACGAAATATGCCACCATTGTTGACAGATGGATGAACAGGTGGAGTTATAGTGATATAAAGGTTAGGGTTATAATGCAGGAAGAGGGCAAAGCATTATTGGGGACGAACAATCCAGGGACGAAAAGTCCACAGGGACAAAGAGTCCAGGGACGAAAATTCCGAGGGGACGAAAAGTCCTAGAGCCTAGCTAGACATGTCAATGTCCCCTCCGCTAGTTAGACATGCTGATGTCCCCTCCGCTAGTTAGACATTCAATTGTCCCCTCTGCAAGCCAGGGCTGAGGATTTGGCCCAAAGGAGGCCTGGTTTTCTGGGCTGAACAGCCTTACTGCTGTCACCAGGGCCAGCTCTGGAGTCACAAGGACTTCAAACAGGATCCCCGTCAAACTTCAAAGGCTCCCTGAGACCGGGAGGGACCGCAGCCTCACATCTACAAATGAAAGCCCGCCGTGCATTAACCCAGGAGGGGGCAACAGGAAAAAAAGAACACAAAATAGAACAGAGAAAATTAAAAAGAGGGGGGAAAAAATAAGATGATGGAAAGATGTGCGCTGGCCGGGAGGAGAAATAGAAGTCGAGCGGCGGGAGATCAGAAGGCGGGGGGTCATTTATTTCCAGGCTGCATGCTGTGCACCTTTGAGGTGCGGCAACGATATTATCCCGTTTTTCACCCCGTGTAGGGGGATTGTTCTTTTTTCCCCTGCTTTCTTCATTTGACTGCCCCCCCAGTTCCTCCTGTCTCTTTGTAGAGAGGATGAAGGGAAGACGAGAAGAGATGAGCCGCTGTCAAGTCTCATCTCAGTGTCGCGCTCCTGCTGCCTGGGCCCAGTGCATTTTGGGAAATGCGGGCCGAAAGGAACAGAAAGACTCCGGCTGAATCCAAATGTCCAGTCCGGTTTTCACTGCTCTCGCAGCCTCCTGGACTGTGCGCATGTATTCTGGCTCAGCTTGTGAATACTGGGGGCTTTCTAAACCCAGAATCCATCCACTCCACAGAGGACTTCGCATGCATTTTCTACAGCCTTCCAACGAGTCTGCATGGGGTGAACATTTCTCCAGATTTTGCCAGTGGAATTACCCAACATTCATGGCAATCAGAATGTGGCAATAAAAATTATGCTATGAAAGCAATTTTTTTAAAAAAAGAGGAAACATCAAGTGTGATGGGAAAGCAACTGAATGAGGAATCAATATCTATGTAATGCACTAATTATCCAACCTCATTGTAGACATATTTCCAGTCACTGGTTTATTCATTTTTCAATATGGGGTCGTACCCTCCGCAGTTAGTGAGGCCTGAAGGCCAGTCCTATTTGCACTCTTGTCAAAATCACAGAATGATGCCGAGCAGGCTGGTGAACATCACAGCACGCAACAAGGACCAAGAGGTCTGAGTCCGCTACAGACTCGCTCTCCGTGTACTGAGCTACAGAAATAGGCTTCCTCTCAGTGTACTGAGCTACAGAAATAGGCTTCCTCTCTGTGTACTGAGCTACAGAAATAGGCTTCCTCTCTGTGTACTGAGCTACAGAAATAGGCTTCCTCTCTGTGTACTGAGCTACAGAAATAGGCTTCCTTTGTGTACTGAGCTACAGAAATAGGCTTCCTCTCTGTGTACTGAGCTACAGAAATAGGCTTCCTCTCTGTGTGCTGAGCTACAGAAATAGGCTTCCTCTCTGTGTGCTGAGCTACAGAAATAGGCTTCCTCTCTGTGTGCTGAGCTACAGAAATAGGCTTCCTCTCTGTGTGCTGAGCTACAGAAATATAGGCTACAGAAATAGGCTTCCTCTCTGTGTGCTGAGCTACAGAAATAGGCTTCCTCTCTGTGTGCTGAGCTACAGAAATAGGCTTCCTCTCTGTGTGCTGAGCTACAGAAATAGGCTTCCTCTCTGTGTACTGAGCTACAGAAATAGGCTTCCAGAAATAGGCTTCTCTGTCTGTGTGCTGAGCTACAGAAATAGGCTTCCTCTCTGTGTGCTGAGCTACAGAAATAGGCTTCCTCTCTGTGAGCTGACACAGAAATAGCTACAGAAATAGGCTTCCTCTCTGAGCTGTAGGCTGAGCTACAGAAATAGGCTTCCTCTCAGTGTACTGAGCTACAGAAATAGGCTTCCTCTGAGCTGTGTACTGAGCTACAGAAATAGGCTTCCTCTCTGTGTACTGAGCTACAGAAATAGGCTTCCTCTCTGTGTACTGAGCTACAGAAATAGGCTTCCTCTCTGTGTACTGAGCTACAGAAATAGGCTTCCTCTCTGTGTGCTGAGCTACAGAAATAGGCTTCCTCTCTGTGTGCTGAGCTACAGAAATAGGCTTCCTCTCTGTGTGCTGAGCTACAGAAATAGGCTTCCTCTCTGTGTGCTGAGCTACAGAAATAGGCTTCCTCTCTGTGTGCTGAGCTACAGAAATAGGCTTCCTCTCTGTGTGCTGAGCTACAGAAATAGGCTTCCTCTCTGTGAACTGAGCTACAGAAATAGGCTTCCTCTCAGTGTACTGAGCTACAGAAATAGGCTTCCTCTCAGTGTACTGAGCTACAGAAATAGGCTTCCTCTCTGTGTACTGAGCTACAGAAATAGGCTTCCTCTCTGTGTACTGAGCTACAGAAATGGGTCCTTCCTGTGTGTGGAACTACTGGATCCCTCCCAGAGAATAGCGCTACAGAAAAAGATGTGTACCAAGCTACAGAAACAGGTGCACCATGCACAGTTACAGAAACAGAACCTCCCCTTCCAGATGGAGAACAAGAACAAACAAGCAAGTGATTTGACATGAAGTAAGCTCTAGAGAGGCAAAGACACAGAGGGTGAATGTTCCAGAAGGTGGAAGGGACTTACTGGGAAGTGAGGTAGGGTCACCTGACCATTGAGCTTCACGCTGCGCTGCATCTCTCTCTGCTGCAGCTTCCTGTTTCCCACGGAGTACGGAGGGATGCCATCGCTGCCCGGAGACAAAACACAAACCGGCCAATCAGGAAAAAGCCATCATCACAGAGTCAGGAGACAACCAATTACAGGACAGCTTGTATCTTAGGTTCACAATCAGATACCAGCCTCCATCACACATTCATAAACCCCAAGACGAACCAGCCAATCAGGGCACAGCCTGCAGCTCCAGCTCATAGACCAAGTAAACAGGTAAATAAGCCTGGACATTGGTGTACAAACCCCCAAACAGATAAGCCAATTCAGGAACTCCAAAAAAGCACAGAATGGTCAAAGTTTAGCAGCACATCTACAGAGTGTGACACAAAGAGAGATTAGTGGGTTTGTGAGGCATGTGGAGCCTAAATCTGAGGTTTGCAGTGTCACAAAGCTGGCTCTCTTTTAACCTGCCACTTTAAGGCATGGCATGTCTGATCGTGAGTTTAGGGTTTGTCGAGCCTGCTGAAGAAAAGAAAGCCTGACTGATGTTGGACATGCTTCGCAGTACAAACCCCTCAGATCTTCAGTTTCAAGAAAATACTCATGGGGATGAAAACTCTTCTCTAAATTAAACCCCATGACAGATGCCATAAAAGTGTCATCAGAACTAGAATCCCCATCAGAACACTCAAGGACCATCGCCCCCCATCAAAATACTCTAATACGAACTCTGACAGACACACACACACACACACACAACACAAACATGGTGCGCTTCCATGTTACCTGGGGACATTCCAGAGACTTACATTCATTTCGGAACCCCTTTACCTGAACTTTACAGTAAACAGTACATGCCCAACTCTAACGCAAACCTTAGCCTCTAACTCCAAAATAGCTAAAAGGATAAGGAAATCTGGTATTGCATCTCTTATGGGGACATTTTGTCCGCAGAAGGGTAGGCACACACACACACACACACACATGCACCAGAAACAGTACCCTACCGCTACGGCACAAAACTGGCTACATCGATATCTCCCCGCGCCCGCACCCATTCCCCCTCGCCCCCGTTAAAAACTCCGCAGACCGCAGCCAGGCCGGAGCGGCGTTTGTTCCCGTGGCTTTGAACTCTGGCGCTCGAGAGCTGCCCAGCGTTCCAGCGGCCCCTCGTTTGGAAAAGCGCCCGGCCTCTGATCCCGGCCACATCAAACGCGCTGGTTTGTAAGATAAGGTGACGTTTGAAGTTAGCGGGCGTAGCGGCGTTCCCTGGTGCCCAAACCAAAATCCATAAATAAGATATGAATCGCAAAAAAAAAAAAAAAAAAAAAAAAAGCCTTTCCCCCTGCCTTTCTTTGCCCTCTGTCTGAAGTTAGACTCAGTTTTACACCATATCTTTGAGCCGTGATGAACGGTCCTGATGACCGAAGCGATTCTCCGAGGTGATCCGAGACGGAATGAGAGGATCGGGGGAACGGTAATGCGCTGTATCGATGCAGCAAACAATTCACCCGGATGGACAGCAGAGACAACTATATTCGCATTACGACAAGTTGAACACTTATCCGAGTCGATAAATCAACCCGTACATTTCCCAGTCAGCTAAAGCCACTCTGGCCTAAAGTCAAGGGCAGCCATATCATTCTGAATCAACACTGTCGGAGAGTGTATCTGCACATCCAGTACCCTTCTCCACAGGTGCAGTAACGACAACAGCACAAACTCAATAAAGTAAATCCATGTGCCAAGTTTCCTGAAAGCTTCTTTACTCACCAAACTTTCAGTTGTGGAAGACCTTCCTCAGGGTAATTCAGTGTAGCCGAGTTTGGCTCAAATTTGAGTTTGACCAGCTCATGCAGAAAAGGCAGCTCAAAAAAAAAACCCACACAAAAGAGCCAATGCTGGGCAGAAATGTTCCAGCTCACCAGAATGGCTTAGCGAAAGAACTATGCAGAGTTTCCACCTGCGAAATATCATGAAACAGCCATGCTCAGTCATTACTACGATGTGCTGTAACCTTGTATCGCCGTCCACTCCTGCCCTACGCTTTTCTCAGCTAACGGTTTTTGATATTCTAACAAGTGTCTGGGATGCAGCAGGGCATGACCCAGTGGAACTGTGAATTCCGACTGACGGTGGCACATGGCCAATAGGAGGGGGTGTGCCAGGAGGGAAGAGTAGAGATTGGCTCCAATGTTTGCTAAGCTGGTAAGCGGTATCCTAGCATTAGCGCGGAGAGAAATCCTGCAGATTTAGAAGCAGCACTATCTGCCACCGTGATGAATATGCTTCAGGTTTCTGTGAGTCTTAAGCAGCCAGCAGAAGCTTGGTTACAGGTCTGTGCATTTTTACAGCATCGTTCACCATAACCATCTTTTCAGGCATAAACATAGGCCTCTATGTTGGTCAAATGAAACCAGGCTTTGGTTAAAATAAACGAGAATTTTAACACTGGAATGCTTCTCCATAGAGAAGTTTATGGCGATGGAACGAGAGCTTTTTATGCTGCAAAAAGCACAGCCCCTGGGCTCCTGGACAAGGCCACAGGCCGTCCGCACCTGAAAGTTACAACTATTACTGCTTAGCAACACCTAGAAAACAAAAGCACCCCAAGGTCACCTGTCCACAACCTTAGCAAAACCAGATATCAACCTCCCGAATATTCCTCACACACAAGTTTAATCAAGCAGGCCTCCAGCTTACGCTTCGAACATCTCAGCCCCGTGTTTAATGAACATTCTTTAAAGGATCTTTTCTATGGGAATCTACTTACCAAGAGGATCTATTCACTCAAGGAATCCACTAAGCCCAACAGCTCCCTGAGCCCAAAAAATCCAGTGAAATCTTTCATCCCCCACCCACTTCATACCCCCCCATTTCGTGCACCTGTCACTCAACACAGACAACTGGCAACACTGTCAATGAGGAGGGAGGGGGGCGGGGAAATGCTTGGGTAAGCCAGAGCTTTCTTTAAAAGCTTTAAGGTGTGAGGTCACAAATGTGTGATTGGAATGTTCGGAGCTGAACATTCTATCGGCGATGTAACTATCACTAATGGCCAAGTGAATTCAATGGAGTTTTAGAACACTGATTTAGAATAGAGGAGAAAAACATTCCCAGACAAAATGCTTCAAACTTCAGATCTCTTCTCAAGGTCAGAATTTACAAGCCATGGGACATCCTCGTGGACGCCAGCAGGCCCTAGAGGGAGGAATCAAACCACTGTGTGAGATAAGGACCCCTTCAAGTGGCTGCCAATATTACTGATTACTGAACCAATTTGGCTGAGGCCTATCTCCACGTTTATCATACACCACCCCCAAAGCATTTCCATCAAATTATGGAGGGGAACATTTTCAAAAGACCTCAACCCTCCCAACCACTGCGACCAAATTATTCCAAAGGTGCCTTAATCTCCCAAATAACCTCAAGAATCAAAAATATAACATTTCGCACTGACATCGCCAACAGGTTACAGTCAATCACATGCAGCGGCATCTGAAGCCCAATAGACATACAGCGAAACTTTGAGGTAATTTCCCAGAGTTCTGCAGTAAGACAGGACTGCGTCAGCCACATCTGCTCTTCTTCTCTTGATCTGAACGGGAAAAAAAAAAAAAAAAGCCTCTTGGGCAAAGATCTTAAAATCGGTAATCCGTTCCACTTCACCTCCCGCTGCCACGTTTTCGCCAGCCCCTCGCTATCAATTAGCGATCTGACGCGGGTTTCGATTGCGGGAAGTCGGGCCTCAAGAGCGACCCTAAAGCAGAGAGACCTTCACCTCAGCCGGCACAGAGAACGAGTCCCCATCCGCTCGCATTCCTAAATATAACGACCGAGACACCGGTCTCGCCGACAGAGTTGCCTCGCTCTCGCTCTCATTACCAGCATCAAACGATGAATCACTGAGCGCCAGCCAAAAGCAAGGGTCTGGGAACAAACAGCTTTTTAAAAAAACAATAAATAAATAAATAAGAGAGGGAAAGAAGAAAGACGCCTGTAAGAAAAAAAAAAAACAGCTTTAAACATCTGGTCCCAACAGCCCATGAAAATATTTTAACCCCTGTTGGCCATCGAAGCTGCGAGAGATGGCTAGGAGAACATGCGTGGGATAAATGTGGGCTCCGTCTCGAAACGGGCATCAGAGAAACCGTTGGGGACTGCAATATCGGCCATTTCCAGATGTTTCATTCCACCTCGTTCACATCGCCCAGCCTTCTGGACGCGGCGAATCCCAAGAGGGGGACGAGGGAGGGTGCGAACGATACAGGAATGTTTTGTCATTTCTTTTTCTTGGTACAAGGAAAAAGGCTAGAACCCATGACCATCGCTTCCTCTGCATACAGAAACAAGACCGCGGCTTTGCAGCACTACTGCTTGATTTCTGGCTTTGCTGCAAACCGTTTTTTTTTCATTCCTTCTTAACCCTTAGAGCGCTAAAATGCAGGTATTGTTGCTCAATGACCTAAGATATCAAAATCAAAGCTGTTGAAAACCTATCAGGTGGCGACTTGTTTAAAAGAGCTCCCATTCCCATTCCACGTGATAGGTTTTCAACAGCGCAAGATCATTTATTTATAATTTTTTGAAAATTTACATCAGTGCTTTAAGGGTCTCAGATAATTATTCTGACCTGAACAACACAGCTGAAATAAAAGAGTAGCCTAAAGCTACACCTATAATCCTCATCAATGCCAGGCCATTATTGGAAGAGCAAACGGTAATATTTGTTTGCAAGTTTCAGGTTCAGTTGTGTGGACGAGAACCTCTGTGAAACTCAGTGTGACGCACCTCTTCTGATAAAATAATCCTCCGAGAAGCACCGCATGGTCATCTATCACCATCAGTGATCTTTTTTATATGCAACTTATTATTTTATATTCGGTCACGTTCATAATCCATATGACACTGCATATCTATTCACGCCTTTTTGGCCAGACCGCAGCATAGCAGGGGTCCGTCCACCCTGTGAACTTGCAAATAAGTGACAGTGTGAGTGAGCATGTGTGAGTGAGTGTGTGTAAGTGAGAGTGAGTGATCATGAGTGAGTGAATGAGTGATGTTACACAGGTCGAGTGATTACATTGTCAGGAGGCTTGCGACCTAGTTTTATTTACTTCAAGCATTATTATTCTTTCACAGTAATTAATCCAGTCGATTGATTATGTTTTGCTTGTTTAGGTTTGGTCACCATTATGTTCTGTGAGGCACCGTGTAAAGAATCTGGTGAACAGAAGGTGCCGTAGAAATAACGTCATTAGGAAGGTGGGGGGGGCGGGTTAGCACTTACACGCTGCTGTCCGTCACAGACAGGGAGTCGTCCGTCAGAGCGTCACTGGACACCTCGCTGTCGTTGGCACTGGAGACGGGGGCGAAGACGTGCCCAGGATGCGCCTGGTAAGGGCTAGCTTGGTCTCCTCCTCTCCGACACAATCTGGTGGGGGGGGGGGGAGAGGTGGCGAGAGAGGGTCACATGACTGAGGCCACTCCTCCTCAACGCATATATACAGAACACTGAGCAGGGATATTGAACAACTGTAGGTCCATCAAAGAAGTTTAAAACGATGTCAGTTGAGGAGATTGATCCATCATACATCTCTCGCTCTCGAAAAAAAAATATACTTCTGTAAAGGACGAACGCTCAGAGTTCCTTGTTCAGGATATCTTTGAAACACTCCCAACTCCTATTTTTCCAGCTCCCTGGGGACATTTAACGCACTTGAGTCTTCTGTAAGATGGAGGACTTTTATTTCAAGGAGAGATGTAAGGAAAAGCATAATCGCGGTAAGTGATTGGACTGAGGACACTGCCACACAGCTCTCCCAGTGTCAAAATACCACAGTCCGCACCCGTGATCTTGAGAGGAACGCTCTTGTCCATGTCCTGGGGTAAGAGCACTGCCCGGATCAGAGGTACAGAGAACACCGATAAATTCATTAAGAAATGATGCAAGCTCGTGACCTGCAGTTCAAAAACAGCTCTTTCATTCGCCGCTGTTAAGCTGGCTAATGCACGTACATTAGACGGCCCGATTCATGATTATTTACACACCGATAAAAATCTCCCAAGTGCCTACCACCGCACACAGGTAGACTTGTTTAACTCGAAGCAGCCATGCTAATTATACACCTTCAATTAAACTGTGCCCTTAAATGAGATGGGGTTTGGCAATTACACATACTTCTTCCCTCTTTTTCATTCCTAGATTTCTGCAATATTTACTGAATAATTTATTAAACTAACCGAGCTTTTATTTGCATGACTGATGGGATCTGATTGCATTCGGCAAGTAAGTTCGCATTGTAGCATACATATATCACGAGAATGAGGACCACTTCCTGATTCTTAAAGTGGTCTTGAATGTTGGCAATCTTTACACTGGGCAAGGATTTGGGCTGGTCAATATGATGTCCACGAAAGTACAGACATTGGCAGAATTTCTTTAGAGCCCCGTTCTTCGATTCGCGGTCCTCGAGGTCTAAGAACTGCTGGTTTTCCACCCTCCCTTTACCTGGAGGTCAGGTGTGAACCAGTGTAGCCAGTAAGCATTGCTAATTGTTCACTCAATTACACGGGAGAAAAGAACACTGGGCTCGATTTGGATTCAAGGTCCAGATTTGGAGATCCCTGCTTTAGAGTGTAACAACCAATCCCTCCCTTAATAGCACAGTTATAAACACTGAGCAGACAACTCCGAACTGCCCATTAGCACCGCTGGGTTTTACCCAAAACAAGCCAGGTTAAGTCCACTAGCTCAACGGTACAGTATTAGCGTCCACAATCGAAAGCAATCAAACTTTTAGGGAATAGGCCCCTCCTCCCCACACAATTAAACCAATTAGGCCTAGCTAATGTCCATCAGCATATTGACACCTTTTCTGTTTGCCACAAACATTTATCAACAATCAGAAAACAGCGGACGAAAATGGTGGTCGACAGGAAGAACGTCCGTGCACTGTCCCTGACAAATTTACCACTCAGTTGGCTATTTTACTTCATGACAGCATGCAGCATTCGTATAATATCCACTGTGACAGGAGGGCTACCATCAGTGAAGCCCTCTAGCACTGCGGAAGCAAGACGCCAGAAGGAACCTCCGTCCGCCGTCACTCCTGCTTCCTGTTTAAAAGCTGATGCTGACGAAGTTAGGAACTCAAAGGAATGTCCATCTGAAGTTACTCAATATTATCAGTCAGTGGCCTCAGAGTTGCCATGGTGACAGACTGTCAGAGCAGTATGGAGAGGTGAAATGGCCTCTTGAAGGACAGAGACTCTGATCTCATGCAAAGTACCGTCACAGTAACTGTACTCCCAGCGGCTCTCTCCACATCTCTCTCTCTCTCTCTCTCTCTACACACTCTCTCTCACTCCCTCTCTCTCACTGCTCCCCATCCCCCCCTCCCTCTTCCCTCCTAAAACTTTAGTTTGACTCCTCTGTCTCACTCGCTCCCCCCCCTCCTGCCGCATCAAACTTCTCTCTTTCTTTTCTTGCAGGCTCATCTCCCTCTCGGTCTCTACCTCCTGCTGTGCTCCTCAGCTCTCTCTCTCTCTCCCTCTCTCTCTCTCACCCCTCCTCCCTCCCTCTCTCCCCCGCTGAGCTGCATTCCAGCTTCACAGGGAAAAGAAGAGGAGATGAAAACCTGGGCTTACGGAGCGAGGGAGGGAGGGTGGGGAAGAAAGGAGAGAGAGAGAGAGAGAGAGGAAGGAGGGCCTCTCCTTTATGCGCACTCGCCCGCGGGAGAGACACGCAGCGGGACTAAAGTTTGCAGCCACGGCGAGCTCACGGCCTGACCTTTCCAGGCTCCCACGCCGAGTCGGGCCTTTTCCACAGGCAGACCTGCATATTTACACTTACACACATACACACACACACACACACTCACTCTATCAGTCACTTATTCAGTCACTCACTCTCAGTCAGTCAGTCAGTCAGTCAGTCACTCACTCAGTCCATCTTCCTCGCCTATAGAACCCCCTCCATCTCTCCCCTTCTGCCTCTCTCAATCCTCCCTCTTTCCTGCAGAAAAATCCCTCCTTCTCCCTCCCTTCTTCCCCATCCTACAGAGCTCCCTTCTTCTTTCCCTCCGTCTCTCTCCGAAGCCTCCCTCTGTCATGCGGAACAATCTGTCCCTCCCTTTCATCTCCTCCCTCTCTCCAGCAGAGACATCCCTCCTTCGCTCCCTTTCACTCTCCAGAGTGCACAGAGTCAGAGGGACTTCATAAACACAAACACTGATAAAAGCCATAAGAGAATTAAAGCAGGACTGCAGAATCACGAGGTAAATACAGGCAATGAAGAACAGCAGGTCTGTGGGTTTGAAAGAACACATTTATGTTTGTATTTTTAAAATGACTGAGAGGGACCTGGATAAGAGTGCAGAGGGTTTACTACAGAAGAAGAAGAGGAGATGAGGAAGAAGAGATGAGGATTGGTTCCACATGCTAGCGAAGGAACTTCGGTGACACACGGAGCCTAGCTCGGCCATTGGAGAGGCCAGCCTTGGTGTTCTGCATTTAATTAAAGATTAGTGACCCGCTGATCTGGCGATCAAACCGAAAACACGTCCTTTCTGTCCGAGACGGCCAACACGTGACAGCAGAACAGACAAACTCCCAGCATCCCCGAGATAAACCCGTTTAAACTTTGCCCTGTACCTTGCATCTCTCATAAACGTTCCAGAAAGATCCATCTGAAATTAGCATATGCTGACCAGTGTAAAAATGCCGTGGTCTTGTTAGCAAGTTCTAATACAGAACAAAATCTGTACAAGATGGGGAAAAATAATACAATTAACTGGGAACTTCAAGATGTATTGAATATAAAATAACCCCACAAACAAATTTTAAGATTTTTGTATTTTCCATAATATAATTGACTTACTTTTCTACGTTAAATCTACAGCCTCAGGGCCAGATTTACAAAGGCCTTTTGCACGTGCAAATCCAATAACACGGCCCATGATTGGTGCAAGACAAATACCCCAGCCAATCGCCATAGCCACGTTATTGGTTCAGCGTGTGTTAAAAAGTTTTACAAGTGCTAAAGGTCATAGTGAATCTGACCCCTCACTGTCCATCAGGTTCTCAGTACGGTAATATTTCAGCCAGACTTGACCAGCAGAGTTTCAACACGATCACTGTATCTTGCGCTCAAAATGCCCAAAACCAGACCGTATCCATTTGAACTTCCTGTGGAAGACAAATCACCTCAATCTGCAAGATGATTTCAAAGCCCAGAAAGCCGGTTAAATCCAGCACAGGGCTGCCTTTTAGACACCATTTAGTCAAAATGGAAACCAGCTTCGCAAAGCTCCCCCCATACTTTAAACTCCGACTTAATTCAACCCAGGTGACAGCGCATCGGGAGGATACATGCGTCACTTTCTCTCTCACACCATCGAACTAAAAGGCCCAATGTAAACTAAAAGCCCCAGAACCACTAAACGTGCGTTATAAATTCTCCCAAAGATTATGACGGGTGAGTGAAGGGGTTAAACAAAAGGTACAAGACGCCCAAATAGTAAATTAGTCATAGCGTACCAGAGTGACCTGAAATTTGCATAAAATGATAACCCAAGGACAATTTGCAATGTCAAATGTACTTCAAAAATCAAAACATTTTCGTCTTAAGACGAGCGTGTCATTGAAAGCCATGGTAGCCCATACGGATGTAAAAGCATGATTGACAGGATCTCACCTGCGCCCATTATTCAGCGCCTCCACTGTTCTCAGGCACGCGGTAGCCCGAAGCGCTTTGGCGGATAGTCCCATCACAGAGGCGGCCAAGGCTTTCGCCTTAAAGTCACTGCAGCTCCACTCCTCTTCCTCGTTCAGCGTGGGCAGGTATCCGCACACCAACTTCACGTTCCCCAGTCCGCTGGGGTTCACGTGACCCGGGCTCTCGCACCCGGCGCGGACGTACTCCAGGTACATGTCCGACGTCAAGAACATCTGGTAAGCGTTCTCCTCCATCGCAGCCTGCACCTCGGTCTGCGCCTGATCAAACATCGCGGAGTCTATCTGCTGCTTCTTGATATTATCCCGAATGTAGGATTTAGTGGCCGTCTTCAGCTGCTTGGCAACAACGCTGTTGTTTTCTATATACCGCTTGTAAATAACTTTGGCAACGCGAAAGGTTTTGGGGTCCTTGAGGTCCATTTGTCTAAACCCGTTGCAGGCGAACCAGAAGTCTAGAGAGTCCACGCATCGCTCCCGCTCCAAAAATATCCGGAAAAGGTTAGCACCATCCTGATCCCCGAGAAGAGAGTGCAAAGACTTGGTCCAGCGAACGAGCGGCGAATCCGGAGAGGCACTCCCCTCCGGCTCCCCGAGCCCATCTTCGTTTCTCTTCGCCGGGGAGCCGGAAGAAGCGAGGGCAGGAGATTTACACTTCTGCTGGCCCCTCATCGTGGCGACCTTGCCGGGTCTGTGACATGGCGCCTCTCCCTCTTCCCCCGGGACCGGTGGACGAGGCGCGTCCTCTCTGAAGCTGCTGGCGATGGGGTCCGCGAGCGCCCTGCTCATGGCTCCAGCTTCCCGCCGCCTCGTCTCTCTTTCCCAGCTCCGCTGTGCGCGCGGATGTAATCTCCCTCTCACAAGTCAGCGGGGGACCGACTCAGCCCCGTTTTCTCTCTGCAACAGAAAGTATTGATCTCATCAAAACCAGATCCGCCCGACTTCAAAGGGGGAAGACAACAGAGCGCAGTCTTTTCAGACCCTCGCAGGTTCTCAGAAAGGAAAATGAAAAAAAGAACGAGAAGAAAAACAGCAGTTGTCTAGTCCTCCCTTTTTCTTGAAGTAAAAATAACAGCACGGCGAATATTGATGTTGGCTAGTCAACTGTGATTTGGCATAAATTATGAACCGGATAACTCACCGAACCACGCACTCAAGTAAACTCTGAAACGGGTGAAACTGATGGCACTTCAGCCTTCTCGCAAAAAAGGCTAGACATTTAAAGGAGCTAAAGAATCACTTTTGTCGAACTTCAATCATATCCAATAGACCAAAAAGTCAACGACGGAACAAGTCAAAACAGGAAAACATTAAGTGGTGCAATTAAATAAAGAAGGCAACCAAGCCCGATGCACTCCGCCAGCCTACACAGGGAGCGCCCATGCAAGCGGCAATTTCACTCCGCATATAGCTGCCCTGATATTTATAATTACCCTCATTTAACAAGCCTTCCAATTTCGCCGCACCCGCGCTGTATAGTGCTACACAGAAAACATACTTCACTCAACCGCACCGCGCGCTGGTCCGCCTTCAATTAAAATGAGCCGACACTCATGCCAAGAACAGTGTAATGGGCGTGCATATTGCACATCAAATAAAAGTAACCGCTCGGCAAACGAAGCGAGAGCCAGCACTTAAACTTTTTGATGATCTTTAAATATAGATTTGGATAACGAGCCATTAGTAAAGCAGTGTTTAGTATAATCATTACCGATATAATATCAGACATTGGAAAAAAAAAGTTGTTCAGCAATGAACCCAAATTATTTGCAATTAACGCAACCTCACTGCTCGAACTACACTGCACACTAGAACAGTGTCGGGTTTGAAAGTAGCCTAAATCGCACATCCACGAGCCCACCAAGAGTGACGTACAGTAAAAAAAAATAATATCATTTTGAGAAACCGTCCTATATCTGAGCGATAAGTCGTCTTTTCAAACAGATAAGTTGAAAATAAAACACCAAAGACCTATCTACCAAAACATATGAGATTATCTCACCTATCCCGGCCAGGGGGTTCCTAAAACGTAGTAATCTGTCCTTGAAGTGTATGAGTAATTGAGCCATTTGATCAATGAAATGGAATTCGGTTTGCGACACACTTATGCGATTTATTTTTTCTGCCTTGTACTTCCTGTAGCCTCATAACAGCAAACTACTTCACGAAAAAAAAAACAGAATAATTCACGTAATTGGTACACGAGAGCGCAGTTCTGCAGTAGTAAGCCTTTCAAAACCAAAAATAATAACAAAATGAATACAGTGCAAATAAACTTCAAAGCGAATCAACTGTACCTCAAAGCAAATCAGATACGCGTCAGTGTATGAATCGCACAAACAAAATTCTTGCAACTTACCATCGATCCATGAGTTAGAGCCTGGGAAATACTTCCCACGAAAGATTTTGATTAAAAGTAAGTAATCCAGTCTTCTGTTCCACTCTCTTTAGATCCGTTCGGGTTGTGCAGCTAGCCTTTTCGTTGCTAAAAAGGGGAAATCTAATGTGTCTTCTTTCCCGAAAAATCTTTGTTTTCGCTTTTCTTTCCGAACTGTGTTTGCGGCGGTCAAGGCGAGCAGTAGTGCTCCTTCAGGCTATTCCAATACGAACTGTGCTAAGGTTTAACTGTGAACATCAAAGTAAAGAACCGACGGCCTGGTCCCGAAAGATATATATAAAACAATTATTCATTTTCCCCTTAAAAAAAAAACAAAATACGATATTTTTATTCGTTGGAAAAAAAATACACACCTTATTCAGTTGTCACTACCACATGTATGCTGTCAATAGACCATGGATGTTTTACAACAGTCCATCGAAGAATTTTTTTTTTTGCAAAAATTTTTCGCAACACTCAGTTGCTATTAAGTTGCAAGGACCTTATCAAAGACTAGCAATCTTGAGCCAACTCCCCGAGGCTTTGTAACGTCAGAAGTGAGTGATCTACCGCCCCAGCATTATCCCAGCAATCCTTCTGTTGCTACATAAACTTTAAAGACACAGGCTTCGCTCTTTAAGAGCCGCGAAGTTCGTTATTTAACCCCTTCCTTTTCGGAATGCACAAGAAGGAAGAATTCCTCTCAGTGAGAGGAATTACGGCTCTTCTCGTCATCGTGGAAACGCACGTGCTCAGCTAGATTTTCTCCGTTCTTTTCACGCGGTCGCGTCCCTCCTCAGCGAGTAATTTTCTCAGACTAAAAAATAGAACAAAGGGATTAGATGCAATCTGTGCAAATTTATTTATTCTGAGGACCGCAGGTCAGATTCGTGAGAAACACACGTTTTTTTGAAGGCCTAGCAGAGCAAAATATCCAATAAATGCAACATTTCAAACATAATTCTTTTTCCCCAAAGATCGTCTTGCATTAATCAGTACACAAGTAGCTGTAGGCACACACACCGTACGCACAAAAAACTAACGTTTGAATTTATACGCGGAAGAAAGGGAAGAAACCGAAAGTTTTTTTCCCCCCATTTTTAACAGTGTGAGGATCATTTCATTGCCGAGAATCTCTAAAGGAAGCCACGCACTGATCCTTCCGCGGATACTTCAAAGGCGGTACTGTTTCTTTGATGTCTAACATTAATTTTACGGAGCAAAATGCGGGGGTGTGTAGGGGGGGATTTATTCCAAAAATATGTTCTATAGCTGCCAAATTATGGTTGAAAGGAAAAATGGATCTATGGAAGATGCTCCTGTCATAAAAAGCAATGGACTAAATTTACGTAGAGCAAGTCATGAATAAATCACAGGGAATTAGTTCCGTCAAGTTCGAGGCAAAAAAAAAAAAAAAAAAATGGTCGTCTTGTTGAATTATTTTACACACACACACACACACACACACACACACATCAAAATCAGATGCTGATTGTGTGTGTGTGGCCATTTTATTTGGCACAACAGTTCCTTAAGCACTAATAGTCTACTCATCCAACAACTTGTCGCTGCAACTCAAAAAACAAACAGGGATGGCCAAGAAGTTTAGGTATTTGATTAAAATTAGAGTGGGCATGCTGCAGGAACTAGGACAGCAAGGTGACTCCCATCATCTTCAGTCCATGACTTTTTAAAGTGAGACGATCATTGGTTTGATTCCAGCCTGGGCCTTTTTGCATCCGGTAACGGTGTGCATATTCCTATCATTTTTGTGCAGGGCCCAGAGGTGTAGTGGAGGGTATACGCGGCTACCCTAATTCAGTACATACAAGACTAAAGCCTCTCACACAAGAGAGCCACTCATTTTTGGGCAGAGCACAACCAAGTAGCGTTAATAGCATAGGCGAGATGCTCATCTGAAAAGAACTAAGGTTGTCTGACAACGGGGATATAAACAAATAAATTACACCCAATTCAAAGACGCTTAAGTTTTGATTGTTACCCCTGCAATAGAGGAAGTGTACAGGGCGAGTTCCTGCCTCTCACGGATTGGACGGACAGTACTGTGCAAAAGTCCTAGGTGCATTTAAAGCAATTTCACAGGGCAAATCTGCTTGCAAAAATAATGAAATTAAAAACTTTCTGATAACTGAGAGATGTACTATACAGAGTTGTAAACTGTTAAAAACTACATAAAACCAAATATTAGGTGCGACCATGCTTTACCTAAAAATTTGGGACAGTGTCCGATTGTGCTATAATTTTATGAGATGACTGGCTTTTTGGTTGTTCCAACCAGAGTGGGAAACTTGCCGCTGTTCTTCTGCAGACTGACTGTCTCACTTGCATCTATCCCTCCAAATAACTGCAGACAGCCATGATGATGGTGACATCAGGGCTCTGTCATGAGTACCTGTATTATCTGTATCAACCGTTTTTATTGAAATACCAACATTTATTTATGAAAAACTATCCTTTAAATTAGAATTTAGAATTCAAATATACTTTAAATGTTCAACAACACCAATGAGGAAAACAAAAAATAAACATATAATTCCAGATGTAAATGTTTTAAAGAGTAGGGCGCCTAAAACTTTTGCACAGTACTGTAGGTATAGGCTGCAGAGGCCTCTGGACATGACCAACAGGAATAAATGTCCGCTGCTTCAAAGACCTGCTAATGAACACAGCTTCAATCCAGAAGCACATCTCTGGGTGAAGTCGCAGTCCTGCATTGTTTGAACCATCATATCCCACGTCTTTGCATCCTCACAGAGAGGCCTATTTATATAGATGGAGCAGTGGGAGGTACAGAGACAAAATTAGTACCTGCGGGAATCCCATCTAGCCCAAACCCTCTTGTTCTGTAGGCGTAAAGAATGTGGCGCCGTGATCTCTCTCCAGCTTACGATGTCCGAACTACAGAGAGAACGGCTGCAGTCTTTTCATCGTACCCACATCAATCCCACACTGCCAAGCCAACCAAGTACGATTTATGTCTTGTGAAATAACTTGTTTTAAAGACATACTGTGCACAATTATTCTTATTTTTTCCCCCTGCTGCGGTTCTGTGTTTACAATTAAAGGCGTCTCCTCTCTGGTCTTCAACCTCACCCACATGCTTTCAAGACCCTGACTTAGGCCATTAAGCATCCAAACCTGAAACCCTTGGCGCGTCCCAATACTGAAGAAAATGTAAACTCCTCCTTTCCCCCCAGTCCTTTCCTCCCCCAGTCAAGAAGTATGGGAGGAGGATACAAGTGGAGGAAAAATACTGAATTGAAGAGCCTTGTGCTGAAAGAACTGAAGTCACATTTTCACACATCGAGAGGTAGGGGTGGGAAAGCGTTTATTATAGCTACCCATGTCGATTTTCTCAATTTTCTCAAAATGGACATTTTGCAACTTAACTACTTTTAGCACTGGGGTCTTTAATGAGCAGATTTCACAGATCTGTTATATATTCAGACCCATTCTTCGCAAAATAATCATTTTGCGACTTAAGTACTTTTAGCACTCCCTAGGACTAATGGTTCTTAACCTTTCCCTACAGAGTTTTCCTGAGAAACCTCTTCCTTGTCGCAAACAAGCAAGCAAAATACTTCTGGATTGAGTTGTAAATTAGCCACGTGTACATACATATATTTGAGATCCTGAATAGTTAAGCTTTCAAGGTCATTTGCCTGACCAGTCTATAACCATGGAAACAATGTCCTGTCAATCAAAATATAAAGTATTACTTTTTTGATCAACTGACGTGGGTCTCAGGATAGAAAACATTTAAGTAGGGGGACGTGGGGGGTAATTTTCTGGGGAGGCTGGCAGAGACAACAGGGGGTGTCCAGTAAATATTAAACAGAAAAAAAAATTGTTCATTCAAAACTGTGAATGAAATGGCATCCATACCGTTGGAATGCTGCCGTAATTGCAGCCATTTTTATACATACCAACATTTTTATATTATTTTTTCCCAAATAATTTCAGGGCTCACCGTTCAAAAATCGCTGATGGCTTCAGCACATCGGTTCCAGGATTCCAATGAGAGCCGTTGACTAGCCCGTGAAGCCAGTCTGTAGAGGCAGCCATGTTAATCTGTGGGGAGTTTTTTTTTGCAACAGAGTACACACACTGGGTACCCAAACATACATGGATGAATTGAAACAGAAAAAAAAAATCTTACATCTTTGCTATAACTCAGGAAAGGAATTTCTATCCCAAGAGAGTATGTAGTTCAGTGTGAATAGACTTTAGAATTCCAAAGTGCTTCCCAATACAGAACATTACCAGGGAAAATTCCCAGTTGTGAATGGGCATCGCTGAAGACATTGTTCTTCTGGCACCGAAGGTTAACCCTTTGAACGCTGAATAAATTTTCAAGGAATTAAAAATGTAGTCATCCTGAGCTGTTGAAAACCTATCATGTGGCAACTTGTTTAAAAGAGCTCCCCTGCGGGAGCTCTTTTAAACAAGTTGCCACATGATAGGTTTTCAACAGCATCTGATTTTGATATCTTACATCATTGGGCAACTATAGTTGCCTATGGCGCTGAAAGGGTTAACTGAATGGCAGCATCGCTGGTAATCACTGGAGTTCACGAGCCTCTGAGACAATCTCAAACCATAGTCCCGTGACATGAACTGATAAATCTTAGACAGGATCACACAATGTCCATTACACAATCCACGGAACCATTATAGGGGTTCAAGGTCTATAAGTTATTGCAAATACTGTAGAATTTCACATAGGTTTATACCGTAAAAAGTACAAACTGCAAGATGGATCACCCTTTTAAAAGTACAAAACGGACTGTGCTGGTTTGTTTCTGGAGGACATCTTGCCGCAATGTGATTCTAATGTCGTGTGTAAATACATCGCAGTTCAAAGACACCTCAGGTTCTTTAATCTCTGAACACGTCTCCATGGCCAAATTTAATGGTTAGAGATTCTTGATGATACCAGTTTGCTGATGTTCAATCATGATTCTAATCAACCAACACCAAAAAGAGGCATTCCTTTTAACATTCATTAAATTAATGGACGTTTTTGATATGCAGTTAAGATCTACCGATACTAGTATTAGTAGCTCCGAAGATGAGTAAACTGGATACATATTATTCTGAGTATATAAATAAGTATTATAAATACTTGCAGATCGAATGGTCTTTGAGATCAGAAAAGCTAGCAATACAGTAAAATCATTAAAACTGGCTTTTGGAAGCTGAGAACAGTTTCTGTTGAAACTGGTTCAGTTATGAATCGATTCAGATCTGCGCCAATTTTAAGAGCTGTCGTTCCATGGTTATTAACAACTATCAAATCAAGTATCCTACCATTCCTGCTGGAGAGCTTTGACATGTAGCACAGACACACGTGCACATTGTCATGATTTTTGACACCATTTCCACAACCCGCTTAATTAATTTTTCTGTTTTTGTGATCGGCACATCCTGGAGACTGCACAGAAAAAAAATTGAATGTTTGATGTAACATAACATGAGTGGCAAGAACAGGCCGTTCAGCCCAACACTCAGTTGAGTGTGGTTCCAAACCCCCACTTAATTTTATTGATTAAACTGACCTAATATTGTAGAATTTAAGGAGAGGTTACTTAAAATAATTGTGCGGAACCACTTGACATAACATTTTCAAGTAAATCTTAACATACCATTTTTACTCCTGGATAACTGAAGCACGACCACAGGCAGTAAGATAAATGTGATCTTAGCATGGATGAGCGGTCCCCAATTCACAAACAGCTTATCAAGGAGTTAACGATGGTATCACTTTGATTTTGAATTTGTGCCCATGGGCACAAACTATTTGGCCCTTTTGGAACTTTATTAGTATCGTCATCATGATGTCCAGACTTGGCTAGAAAAGTGCTTCTGGTTTGATCGCGTATAAACAAACACATACCGCTTATTAGCATTCAAGTATAAAGGAATGAACTATGCGGAGGCTTTTAAAATTGCTGTTAGGGGATTTTAGATTTAGTTGCCTCTGATATTTTGTCCACCCCCTGTACTCAGCGATTGTTGTGTCCCAACAGTGAGTCTGGAGGGCGCTGACCTATGGGTTTTGACGTTTCAGTCACGGCGTGGCCAATGAGGTTCCCTCACCTCTCCTTGAGAATTATCACTGATTGGCTGCAGCATCTCAATCACTGCACTGTCTGAGTCCCTGGTACAGCTGCAGGGTTAAACTCTTCGCACTTCTCTTTGAAGTGATTATCCCTTCATCTCCAGCAGCTCGACCCAAGAATTCCTGCTCCGGCCCGACAGAGTGAAACTGGGGGGGGCAATTATCTGGGAAGTCAGGAAGTCCATTCTGGAAGAAGAGGGAAGGCCAATTTCTTTGGTGTGGACAGCAATACAGAGAGAGATAGAGAGAGAGAGAATGTGAAATATGGAGACATACACAGAGAGAGAGGAGAGAGAGAGAGAGGGAAAGAGACAGACAGCAATAGATAGCAACAAAGTGAAATATAGAGATATATGGGGAAAGAGAGGGAGGGAGATAGAGTCAGAGAAAAGTGGTGAGAAACATGGAGACGGAAAGACCGATCAAGAAAGGAGTGAGGAGTGAAGAGAGGGATGAAGGAGGAGGAGAGAGAGGGGTAGAAAGAGGGTTCAAAGACAGGAAGGAGAGAGGGACCGTAGAAAAACACTAAAAACAAGACAGAGGGATGGACTGATAAAGAGAGAGAGAGAGAGAGAGAGAGAGAGGGAAAGAGAGAGACTGACAGACAGAGAGAGAAAAAAGAGAGAGAGAGAGAGAGGGAGAGAACTGCGATTGTCAGCAGACTGGAGTGGAATGCAAGGCAGCAGCCGAATTCAGAGCCTTTGAAGTCGGACATGGTGGCTCACACCGATACAGCACAGGGGTTCCGTCAGGGGAAACTCGTCTGTCAGGGGATCCAGTTAAAAGGGCCGCATTTGAGGAGCCGTTAAGTTCGGCTGTAATTTCGACGTGAAACGGTCTCCGAGAAGTTATGGAAATGTCTCTGCTGCGGAGGGTGGTACCGTGTGATTAGCGCTGGGTGTAAGTGTTGGGGAATGAGGGACTCATTGGGGAGGGGCAGTTTTTATTGGTCCCTTTCATCTCATGGCAGACTAAAGTTTCTGACATTGCGGAGAAACAATGTGAGACATTCCCTCAATGCCTTTCTACCATTAAAGACCCAACACTGCTGTGGATTCTTACAAGAAAATCTACCAAGCCTCCCCCCGCCCCCCTCCATTTTGTGATTTTTTTTTTTTTTTTCCCCAACTCTGACTGCCTTTGAACTTTATGGGTGCAATTCTCACAATGCAGCTTTTAGCAAGGAGTTTGATGCTGAAGGTGCAAACTTATCAACCCATGATTAGCACACTGTCCAAAATAAGAAAATGGTAAGAGCTCTGGCTCTAGGTGGGTTAATGGACGGACTTGACGGCATACGGACCGTTTTCTCATGTGGGTCTTTGTGGACCAGCAGAGGGCAGTCTCCCCTTTGGACCAAATAACGCCAAAGTCCAGTTTTGGGGTCAGCCACATTGTCGAGATACTGAGGAATGTAATTTAACTAGTAGAATTAACATCAAAAAGATGCAAATGCTAGAAAGCTTACATTAAGACCTTATTTTCGGTCAAAAGATGATCAGCCAATGCTAAAATGCATGATGAAAATCTGGCAAGGGAATCCACCACAGGAGAAATCAGCAGGTTGGTCAACAAAGGGAAGCCATTACTGTATCGCTCAATGGCCTCAAAGGTCTCCTCCCATTGGTCGAGAGAACCTCACTCTAAAGTTTCAAAGATTCCATTCCAATATGGAGCCTGGACACACTGAGCTCTACAGCACGTGTGACATCACAGGGCCTGTGGAGAAACTGCTCTGACAAGCCAATGAAGAGCCAGGACCACCTCGTACCCAGCACATCTGGGGCCATGCGATCTGTCAGCTGTCGTGGCGACCCTGAGCTGCTCTAGCCAGTTGGATATTTACGCATTTCATTAATATCTAATTTTGGTGGAATGCGTCTGTTCTCACTCGGTCGTCTCCTAGCAGGAAGTTCGGCCCGTGTCTGTTTCACTCCGTTCTGTTTAGATTCTCACAACAGCATGGAGCCTAAGTTTCAAAAACATTCCCAAGACAAAAGAGAATAACAACACAAAAAAAGAACATGTCCACACAGCACTGGTATTGAAGGGGAAAAAAAGTTGTGGTGAACAAGCATTCCCAGGAAACTTGATTCATTCTGACGGCAAAATAAAATCTCAGCAATTATTACGAGTCACATCCAAAAATATTATTTAAAACATTCTGTTCGACAGGCAAAGAAGACCATAAAACATGAAATGCACCGACGAGATGAAGTATGGGATTTAACGACGTGACTCATAATTTTTAAAAAAAGCTGATGGCATTTATAGCAGAACCTTATACTAAAAGAAGACCTTATAGAAGCACCAGCACATGCCCCCATGGTTTGAATCTGTATAATTATAATGCGAGAACACTGACAGAAGTACCTCCTGCAAATGTAAGACAGGGCTTTCACGTAGTTTTAAACTGCTTTTATGCCCCATTTCCTGTTTATCAAGGACAAATTTAAGTATGGCAATTAATTCCTGCTCTGATAAAAGTAGCTATGAAGTGAAGAGGAGATGAGCAGTTTGACATCTGAGCATCCACCCACTGAATATATGTCCCGCGTGCTCTCGTTCAGATGAAAACACGTGATGGAACCAGCATATCCCCGCATGCACTGGGGCTGGGCTAGGAATACCCCTCTGGGCTGGTTGCCAGTCCATCGCATGGCCTGATGCGTTCAGAATGAAATGCGACAGTCTTGGGGATGTATTCGCCCCCCTTAGTATCCAGCTGCATTCCATGGTCTGGACAGATCTCAGAAAATACATCAACGATGATGTCAAACCCAACTGTCGAACTGCATAAGGTCTCGAGCTGGACCCAGCACATTTAGCTACTTTGTCTTGAAAACCCAAGAACCACCAGTGAATCTCCAGCAATGAGCTGTCAGAACACAACAAAAACCTGGAGATCGCAAACGTTGTCCAACTCGGATCACAAATAAACCAAAGATAGCAAAATTAGATAACGTATGACTAATTCTCATACTTCCCAGATTAAGCTGACCGACCAATCTTAGCAACTAGAAAAGGGTGACTGTCAGAGCGGTTAGCAAGAGACCAGCTAAAACTCAGAGGCAGCTCTCAGAATTCAAAGACGACAAACTCAAGAAATCTCTTCGACAGGTCACAGATTTGGCCTGAAATGGAAACCAGCGAGACGGTAACTACTTGAGAAAAAAAAGGCCAAAGTCGTGACATCAGGTATGGCGAGAATCCATACGAACCTCGGTGAAAATATACCAGATGGAGCCAGAGACCATTAGGACGATTTAATAGTCTGATGAGATTCTGGCTACAAAAGACTGGAACACTATACCTACAACTATCTGAAATGTCAAAGTATACTGTTCATTTATAAGAGTATTAAAATATGGCTGCTTGATCATAAAATCTGTAAGCACTGACTATTGCCTTCACAAAATGGAAATTTTACAACCCGATTTCCATTAAAGTTGGGACAGTGTGAAAAATGCAAATACAAACAGAATGCAATGATTTGCAAACCATTTAAACCCTACATTTAATTGAAAATGGTGCAAAGACAACATATAAAATGTTGAAACTGAGAAATTTTATTGTTTTTTAAAAGTATTTGCTCATTTTGAATTTTATGACACCAATACGTTGTGACAGCGTCCCAAATTGTCTGGAAATTGGGTTGCAAATAATATGAATTTTTATTCACCGATGTCTATTATTCGTGTACTGCATTATAATGAGTGTTAGGTATTTTATGCTTGGATATTTTAACGTCTTTTTTCCCTACAGATTATGCCTTTAAACATCGTGGCCAGGAGCAGCCAATGAAATTGGCCAACCTGGCAAACTGTAGCATGTATACATTTTTTGGGTTTATTAATACGTGCTGACCCTCGTGTAATACAAATACATAAATATAATAAAATACGATCAGCTCTGTGCCCCAGAGCAATACCAAAGTGCCACACAGCAGGTAACCATCGTCCTCATCTTCAGGCATGACAGTCGCAGGAAGAGATGCTGGGGAGCTCACCGTAATCAAGGGCAAGAAGGACGGAACCAAATACGGAACTTTCCGGAAAAGCCCGTGTTGAGGGCAGGGATTCACATTGCGACAGAAGGAACACTACAGGCAGACCACAAGAAACTACAAAGGAATGGCCCGGAAACAAAGATGGTCACCTTTTCTAGAACGGCACATCTAAACTCCGGACTCGAATTCCACCGAAAGTCTGCTGCAAAACCAGTAAAATTTCTGTCCGTGGCTTTCAGTATAACTTGGCAGAGTCGACTCAAATTTGCACGAAGGAATTGGGGGGTGGGGTGTGGGGGGAAATGAGCTTCGGCTGACATGAGAGATGACTCACTGCCAAAGGGCTGATCTATAAAAATACTGACTCCGCTTTACATCATTTGCTTTTATAATGCAAAACACATATAGATGTGTTTTGCATCAGAAATGCGTTGAATTTATTATGACGGGAGGAGCTGGGGAAAAATAGTATTTCAACGCATTAAAATTTTAAGGTAACAGTGGGGGCCTTTTTGAAGGCATGGTGTAAATAACTGCAGCAAGAACAGCACGTTTAATTCTTTTGAAACCGTCAGTAGAACGCCATTCTTCGGTGGTCATCCAAACTTAGACCTCAGCTAACACAAACATTGCAACATGGAGGAACATTCCAGCAACAGAGAAAATGTATTGCATAAGCTGGGAATTCATCAAACTGTCTTAACACCTCCTAAAATGTACAGTGCTTTACAACAGTTCTCCAATCTTCTCCCCCATTGAATTCAACTGAAACGTCCACAACTTTATCCAACCCCAGCACTTAATACCACATATATTAGGCAGTTATCCCACCCACATGCAGGTCTCATATGTTAAACCCATTTAGTCATGATAGCAGTCCCGAAATGCTAACTTCCATGCTTGCTAGTGCCATTATAGTTGGTTTGCGGTCATGAAATTACAATCCATCGTCTAAATGAACGCAGAATGTTCTCACACTGTTGGCGGAATATTTTGTGAATGTAATACCATTGTCAATCAGATTGAAGCGTCATTGTGAAACTGTATTGTGTTGGCAAACGTAGCCCTGGAACACGCTAGCACAACGAATCTTAAAAATGGGAGGACAGCTAGTCTCTTTATCAAACATGAATGAACATGAAATGGGACATTCCCACAATCCCCATCAGTCCAAAACACAATTCCCATGCAGAACTAGATGATTAGTCTGATTTAATGTGTCTGCCAAAAGCTGACGGAGGTCTCCCTCAACTAGAGCGGGTCCTTCAAACGAATTAACTCAAGATTTTCTGGGAAAACGCACTGCGAGCAAATCTACGGCTTTCGACCTTGGCACAATCGAAGCCCAAACGACGCAGTTGCGACAACAGCTACAAGTTTCAAAAACTTGCTGCAGCAGCTTTGTTCTGTTTCATTCTGTCAGATATCAGCCTAACCCTTGGAGCTCTGAAATAAATTTTCAAAAATCATAAATTTAATTATCTTGTGCCATTGAAAACCTATCATGTGGCGACTTGATAAAAAGAGCTGCGGCAGGTCTTTTAAACAGGTTGTAACATGATGGGTTTTCAACAGCTTTGATTTTGATATCTTGCATCATTTAGCAACAATAGCTGCATTTAGCGCTCTAAGGGTTAAAGATCAGAGTTTTCTCTATCCTCAGCATGCAGTGGTTGATGCATCCATCCATACATCCGTTACCGAGCACGCCGATTCCTCATCCCCGCAGTAAGGTTGTGTCTCAGCCTATCCCAGCATCCTTTAGGTGAGAGGAAGGAATACACACTGGACAGTTCATCAATCATCACAGGGTTCAAAACCATCACTAACAGACTCGTGCCTGTGGTCAATTTAGAGTCCCCAGTTAATCTCACCGTCTTGTCTTTAGACTGCGGGAGTTTACCCAGTTACCCATAGGGAATACACTCAGACACAGAAAGAACATGCAAACTCCACACAGATGAAGCACCGCACGCATTCAGCAGATGGTCTTAACCACAGCATAAATCTGAGAGCTCAGCTCCCCAAAATCACTGTACTGAAGGTCCAATAGCTGCTACCCCAGTACCTCAAATCACAGTCCTTTAGGGCTGAGAGCAGCTCCTTTACCACTTTCTCCCCAGCCAGGCCAATCAGCCCTGCTAATTGTTTAGCGACTTACCAGGGAGGGAAGAAATCTGAATTCAATGGCCGGATTTCAGCATACCTGCCCTAGAGAGATGCAACAGTTAGCAATCCAAGCGCTAAAGGTGGCTTAATACTACTTGGACAGGAGAGCACCGGTAGACCAAACTGTGTCCATAAAGTTATTCGAGCAGAACAAGTGAAGGTACCATCAATTTGGAAAGTCCAAAACAGCAGCATAATTAGGTGTGTGGGGGGGGAAGGGTATAGCTTTAAGAGGTGAGTCTTCAGACGACGCTGCGGGGAGGTCAAAGTCTCTACTGTGCTGGACGTCAGGCAGGCCTACTGAGGCCAAAATAAATCCATTTGTGTTACAGTAACACTGATACCAAAGGCCAACATTCAACAGACAAAGTCTCAGGTGTCTGCAAAGCCATTCCAGGTCATCTTTCTGATGGAACAAAGCGTACGACGCCGAGAAACTGCGGTTCAATCCAGTTCTCTTGTTCTCTCATAAAAAGAACACATTCTTGCACAATAGAAGAGATGGAGGGGGTAAAAAAAAAAAAGAACTACCTGTTCGAGCGAAAGATTCACATGATTTACATGAACTTAAAAGGGCCTAATTCTGTTTTATCTGGAACTCCATAAACTTCAAACGAGTGGCCGGGTGAGAATTTAACGCCGAATTCTGCCTCGTCATGAACTCTGCAAACTTCAAACGACTGACTGCGAGAGAATTTAAAGTCATACTCCGTCTCATCATGAAGTCCAGACACTTCAAATGGGCAAAAGCGAGATAATTAGCATAGCAGTTGGAAGGCAAAAAAAAAAGCCTGTAACTAAGCTTGAAAGATCAATTTCTGAGTGTGGCACTGTCCCTTGTTCCTTTGTCTCTGAGTTACTTCAATAAATATCCAGATGTATAACTGACCTGAATATAACCAGAGTTAGTCTAGATATGAATGCCTGCTAAAATTAAATAAAAATGAAATAAACAAACATTCAAAATTCTGCCATAATATATAAATCCTGGCAACATTCTTTTAACTGAATGTATAATCAAGAGAAGAACTGACCAAGTGATTTAGATACTTTTTTAAACATATAAATGCCTTAAGGTTTTTTTTTAAATGTATCAATGCCTTAAGGCACTGGAGGATTTGAACAGCAGGTCTGGACTCTGGAGAATGACCGCAATTATTGTGACAATTCCTGTGGCAGGTTTATTTATATATACGATGTGTGTGTGTGTGTGTGTGTGTGTGTGTTCAAATATATACATCCATCCACTGTGAGGAGAATACCCCACCGCATGGCTCCAGATGAACACCCCACCTGTGAAGCACTCAGTGGCCCAGAGCAACGAGAGAATATTTGAGGATGTCATCAGACAGATCTTAATCGAGCATGAATCTGATAGGAGTAGCCAGATGAGCTGCTTTGAGTTCCATTTTTTTTAGTACTAATAGATGTTTTTGAACAAATGTCTTTGAGAAAACTTGTTGCAAGTTAATTTTCTTTGATATTACATATTTGTTTCTAAAACTTAAAATTGTTTCCAGAGTTTATTAACCCGAGTCCTGCCTCCAGGCTAATGCTTATCAAGGACTGGCACGCAAGGAAATAGTGTGGGTCCTTCATATATCGGCGACCGGAAGGACTAGGGTTAAGGTCCCATATTGTGCAGTTTTCAGGATACATAGACAAGAGCTGGAAAGCATGAACAATGCAGAGCAGGACTGTTTGTGATGTAGAAAACAGCAGGGATTCCAAACAGCACGTTTCAAAAGCGGAGGAGTTCAAAGCGAACCTTCTCTGGGCTGTCTGATACGGTAAAAACCAACCTGACCCAGTAACAGGCATGTTCCATAATACCAGTTCTTAAAGGTCATTGCATAATATACAATAACAAAAATACTTTTAGAAACAAACAAATGATGAATGTCAACATCACAATTACAAGTTTTCAGTTAAAAGATAAATATTTGAATGCATTTATTTAATGTTTTGGCCCTTCATAAGTCTCTGATTGGTAAACAGTAAAGGTGCAAAGAAAAACTTCATTGAAAAAAGTGAGGATTACCTTAAATAAATACTGGAAAATCTATGGGAAAATCTATGATCCCATAAGTTTGTGGCAATCATCTCTGCAATTACAGAGACAGTCAGGGAGTCTTAAAACCATCTTTCTAAATCCACAACTGTGATATCATTCTTTTGAAAATGTAATACAGTTTCCCATAAACCAAAAAAAAAAAATCATACGTAAAGGACCAACATATTTTAATTTAAATAACTCATGTATTTGATATTTTCTGTACAATTGCCATCTGAAAACTTGGTTCATGTTCTGTACACAGATGAAAACACGTATGGTAAAACAAAGTGGTTTATATATTCATAAAATTATTTCACAAAATTAAATGTAAATAAAATGAAATAAATACCATATGTAAAAAAGACAGACTGTAAATTCCATGTTATAAAAACATAAAAACATTGACAGAAAAACATGGCACAGAACAGGGGTGGCGCTTGGGTCTGTGTAATGAGTGGTAGGGAGAGATGATTGGCTCTGAGAATCTCACATCTGACTGTGATTGGTGTTCCTTCACGTTCCGGATTCATCGCCGTGTCGCAGCTCGTCACTCCCACTGGTTACCTGACACAAAGGGGCTGGCCCAACCAGAAGACAGCAGCGTTAGATTGGTCAGTGGCCTCGTGGGTCAGCGTGCACAGGATTGGCTGCCAGCTCACTATTCAAGTGCGACTTACCATCCTCATTTCAGAAATCACTGCACAGCCATTATATAAATCAAGCACTTAAATGACTGCATGTGATTACCTCTGCCAAAGAGCTTATTTTTTTACCTTCAGTTTTTAGGTATATTCGTTTGTTTGTTAGTAACATTACGGACAAATTTACGGACAGATTTTTATTCAATTTTTACCAGAGGTGTGTCTTGGCCAATCCTAGAGGCGATTTCATTTGAGAGTGATCAGATTAAATTCCGGATTCAGGAATCTTTTAAAGAGTTCTTCACCACAGTGGGATTGGAAAATTGAAATAATAAATGCCATACATTTTAAAATCCACAAGATCAGTGGTTCTCAAACCTCTCCCGCAGTACCACTTCTCCTGCATGTTTCAGATCTCTCCCTGCTCCAGCACAGGTGATTCAAATGATCCGCTCATTGTTAAGCAGCTTCATGGACTGATAATGATCTAAAACATGCGGGAGAAGCAGTACTCCAGGAGAGGAGTGAGAAGCACTGCACTAGATGGTAGTCGAGATCTTAATGCCTTGGCGGAGGTATGAGTGCCCTTATAATACAAATTAATCCCTCAAAAGACATCTCACGATGGAAAACCCATTGCCTTCATGCACCGAATCCTTTACAGGCCATCATTTAACCTCATATACCAAGCAATTAGAGAAATCTAACAAATTGACTTATGGTGATTATGGACCAGGGTCGGTTGCACCATGCATTACCCAGAATAGCAGTTTTTTGGTGCTTAATATGGGGCGGTTCAGGGATCTAGGACTCCACCGCTTTCAGTTCACAGGAGTGACCATTACATCAGCGCTATGACCTTCAGTTCTAGAACATTCTGACCACACTGCGATCCAAACTCGAAGGATAAAGGGTGTAGAATGTGGAGAGGAGCGTTTCGAAGGCCAGATGGGACGGCAGGCCGTGTTTTTTGGGGTCGATCTTAACGGTGGAAAGAATGACTTAACAGCCTACAACAGGCTGAATGTTGGGCTCAATGGACGCGCTTCAAAATTCTCAGATATTAAAAACACTTGGACAGGCCCCGCCCTGGTACACAGACTGACTGAAACCCATGCCCTTCTCTCCATTTCCCCGGACCACAGGCTTTTGAGGACAATGTGTTGTACGGGACATTGTTCCTTCTCACTTCTAACTGCAATAAAATAAAACGCTCGGGTCTTCCTGTGCAGGTATACGTACTGACACACGTGAGAACGCACACACACGCGCTCACAAAAACCAACACACTCCTGTTCCTGTGGGCTAACGCGAATAATTTAGCTTCAGCTGAAATGATTTCACCCGAAGACACGGAGGATGAGAACATGATTCAGAAGTCGGCGGATCGTGATCAAAAGGGCCGCGTCGCACCTGGTCGGGCTCGGGGCGATCGCTGAGACAGGTGAAAGGAAGCAGCTGAGGCTCGTCGTGTGATTGATTACCTGCAGCTTGGGTCAGTCACTCAGGTATGTAGCCTGTTACTGAGTTACAATCCATCCATCCACTGTCTATATCGCTTCGTCTTCGCTAGGGTCGCGTTTGAGCTGCAGCCTATCCCAGCTGACTATGGGCTAAATGCAGGGACACACCCTGGGGGGCGTTTCCCAAAAGCGTAGTTGCTAACTAAGTTAGCCACTTACATAGTTTGTCCATTCACAGTCAATGGGGCCAACTTCGTAAGTTGGCATTAGTGATTTCGGGAAACGCACCACTGGACAGCTCACCAATCCATCACAGGGCGCACTCACCATTCACTCACACACTCATGCCTATGGGCAATTTAGAGTCTCCAATAAGCCTGAAATGCATGTCTTTAGACTGTGGGAGGAAACCGGAGTACCCGCAGGAAACCAATGTGAACATGGACAGAACATGCAAACTCCACACAGAAAGGCCCCAGGCCGGATTCGAACCCACAACATTCTTTACTGAGTTACAATGATGGATCAAATTCAGAGGACAAATTACGCCATGGGGTTCAATAAAGTCTCTCCCCCGCACTGTATTTCACCAAGTCCCAGTTTGTCTCCGAGTCTGTATGTCCCTCCAAGTCTGTCTGTCTCTCCACCAATGTCTCAGTCTCTCTCTGCCTCCTCAAGTGTCCATCTCCATCTTTTTACGCTTGGTCTCAGTCGCTTAAGCCTCTACAGGTCACAGTTTGTCTCTTGTTTTACCAAGTGTCAGTCTCTCTCCTTCCACCCTTGTTCTAAGTCAAACAGCTTGTCTCTACCCCACCAACACAGACCTTACCCTGCCCTTCCCAGGTTGTGAGCATGCTCAGTGCGTACGTCGGCACCCACCTCTTGCTCCGGGACACGTCTAGGGTCTCCTGCAGTGCCGTGGCCCTCTTCTGCAAGAAGTTCACCTGCGTCCGAAAAATACCGGAAATTACACTCAGCAGCAGAGGTGGGAATCAGGGGTCAGAACGTAAAAATCCTGCCATGTTTTCCCTCCTCCAGTGAACTCATTCCACTTCCTGGTAGAGGAATTGTGTTAAATCGTAAATCCAGTGCAGCTGGAATTAAATTCTGGGGAGGATTTTTAATCCCCGAACCTGGGCTACTCCGAACCTTTCCACCTCTGCTCAGCAGCAAGCAAATGTGTCTATATGGCAGGCAAGACTACACAATTTGATTGGCCAGGAGTGTTTTCACCTCAGAAAGCCCGGGAATAGGATTGGCTTCCCCTATGTAGTGCTGAAATTAGTCTGGTTCTGATTATGTATGCATTTTCTAATTAATTCATACTTTTAAAAGAAAAACAAGAGCCGACACCGGTAACGGTCAGGATGGAGGTAGTGCTAGATGATAATGGTTGAAGAGACGAGGCGGTAGCATTTTGCGGTACATACTGAAAGTGAGGCGTCTTTCGTAATTTTCCCCTCCACATCGTTCACTGAATTCGTTAGCTAGACATGAATCAATATTGAACAACATTTTAGACAAAATATGAGAACGGGGAGTGAACTCTGGGTTTGACTGCGTTATTTTATCAACTGAGTCCACTTCTCGAGACCATCAAAAAATGCAGAAAGAGGAAGATCTGGCAGACCACAGGCTGAAACAAAGTGCATTATGGGATTGTAGTTTTTGGAGCAAATCAGCGGAACTTGACACATTTAGACGCTTCTTCAAAACAGGACAGCACTGTTTACTGACGTGGCACCGCAGTGCTGGCCCCATCCGCACAATTATTATTTTTCTTTCACCAAAACCCCAAAATCTACCACTTCAGTCACTGCAGATCAGAACACGGGTTTAGAAAAATACAGACTGATCTACAGTTGAACTGAAATTGCTGCTGGTTGTGCAATACCAATGCCTTGTAAATGTTCCAAACCTGGAAACATTACACAAGAGAGACACCCATTGTGGTGGAGCATTACGTTACATTACAATGTACACAGCATCCCTCAGAAATGCTCTGGCAGATCAACAATCGCGATTGAAAGAGCTCGTATTAAAACTCTCAAATGTGGTTTTAACATTTTGTTCCATAGCACCGCAAAACCTCAAATGGAACAAAACAGCCGTCGTCTGATTCAAGATGTCTGAGAAATATCAGACGCACCGCCAATGCATGTACGAACAGGACCACTGCACTGAGGACTACACTAAATTAATCCTGGGAAAACAAAGTACTCTGACTCTAATTAAGCTCGTCTGCGAAGTCATTGAACTGTCCAGAGACTACGAAATAAAAAAACAACAGAAAACCATACTCATGGCAGGGACCTTGCACTGATGGTAACCAAGACTATAAGAAACACTTCTAGGGCAAATGTGACTCTGATAAAAGCCCATCCAGTAATTCTGGTCGCCAATGAGGTCACTGGCAAAGCAAGTTTCTTATAACTGATATGTGAGAGATGAGTTTGTTTGCAAGGAGCAGGGTTTGGTAAGAACAACCACACTGACACCGAAAACAGAGAAGAAGTCAGAAATATGAAATGTGGAGGATGGGAGTGGGTTTGAGCAAATACTTTTCCAGCTGATCGCACCTCATCATTATTTTCTCCAGGAGAGTAGATGTTAGATGTTCGATAGATGTTAGAAACAATTAGGATTTCATTTGCAACCAAAGCTATTGAGTTGAGTGTTACCTGAGCCAATCAGGCGGGTGCATCAAGTATGAAATGAAGCAGGTGTATGAATTTAAGCAGGAGTGTAAAGTAAAGCAGGTGTATGACATTAGGCAGGTGTACAAAGTGAAGCAAGTGTATAAAGTAAGGCGGGTTTCTTAAGATAGGCAGGTGTATAAAGTAAGGCAGGTGTATGATGTTAGGCAGGTGTATAAAGTAAGGCAGGTGTATGATGTTAGGCAGGTGTATAAAGTAAGGCAGGTGTATGATGTTAGGCAGGTGTATAAAGTAAGGCAGGTGTATGATGTTAGGCAGGTGTATAAAGTAAGGCAGGTGTATGATGTTAGGCAGGTGTATAAAGTAAGGCAGGTGTATGATGTTAGGCAGGTGTATGAAAAGGCAGGTGTATGATGTTAGGCAGGTGTATAAAGTAAGGCAGGTGTATGATGTTAGGCAGGTGTATAAAGTAAGGCAGGTGTATGATGTTAGGCAGGTGTATAAAGTAAGGCTTTGTATGATGTTAGGCAGGTGTATTCCTAAGGCATATTCCTGTGTTAGGCAGGTGTATAAAGTAACAGAGGTGTATGATGTTAGGCAGGTTTAAAGGCCTTGATTTTAAAAAGTAAGGCAGGTGTATGATGTTAGGCAGGTTATAAAGAAGGCATATTTTAGGTAAATATAAGACCATTTAGGCAGGTGTATAAAATAAGGCAGGTGTAGTCTGGCAGGTGAAGAAAAAAATAACTATAGAAATGTTAGGGGTGTATAAAGTTATGATGTTAGGCAGGTTAGGTAAAGTAAGGCAGGTGTATGATGTTAGGCAGGTGTATAAAGTAAGGCAGGTGTATGATAATCAGGTAGTGATGTTACAGGTTATGAAAAGGTTTAAAGTATGGTGTAGTTTAACATTCAGGTGTATCATTAGGCAGGTGTATAAAGTAAGGCAGGTGTATAAAAAGTGGCAGGAGTATGATGTTAGGCAGGTGTAATGCTAAGCAGGTGTATAAATAAAAGTTCACAGGTGTATAAAGATGTTAGGCCGGTGTAAAGTATAAATTCCAGGGTATGCTGGAGGCAGGTATAAAGAATTGTATGATGTTAGGCAGGTGTATAAAGTAAGGCAGGTGTATGATGTTAGGCAGATTCAGTTAGGAACAATAAAGTAAGGCAGGTGTATGATGTTAGGCAGGTTTAAAGTAAGGCAGGTGTGGATGTTAGGCAGGTGTATAAAACACTGGACCAGGTCTATATGAAATGAATCAGGTGTATGAAGTGAAGCAGGAGTATGCAGTTAGACAAGTGAGGGGTATAAAGTTAGGCAGGAGTATGATGTTTGGCAGGTGGATGATGTAAGGCAGGCATATGCAGTTAGGCAGGTGTATATAGCAAGGCAGGTGTATGATGTAAGGTAGGTGTATAAAGTTAGGCAGGCATATGAAGTTCAGTTGTATGTGTTTTAAGGCAGGTGGACTTGGAAAGGCTCAGTGCTCACCTGTGACCTGAGGGAGTCGATGGTGTCCTCCAGCTCCCGTCTCAGTGCTGCTGGCATCAGGCCTTTTATTTTCTCCTCATATTCCTGTCGGGTCCGAGTCACCTGCACACAGAGAACGTTCCAGCAGGTTTAAGGCCTTCATTTTAATGGCAGGGATATCGAATTCAAGAATCCATATTTTATTAAATATAAGACCATTCCCTGGTGTCAGTAATACAAGAGTCTGGAGCTTGAAGAAAAACATAATTATAGAAATAGGGTTAGGGTTAGGTAGCTTACCGGCAAGTAATCTTATAGTGATGATACAAGTTATGAAAATTTCATGTGAAGTTTGACATTCAAATCATTGAAAGCCAATGCTAAGGTCACTAAATCTGTTCATTATTTTTAGCCTCCCCGGAAAGTCTATTCCAGGGTGCTGGAGAGGAGAATTCGATAGTCGAACCTCGGATTCAGGAGGAACAATGAGGGTTTTCGTCCTGGTTTGGAACACTGGACCAGCTCATCTCTGCTTTGAGGGTTCATGGGAGTTTGCCCAACCAGTTCTGTTTTGTGGACTTGGAGAAGGCACCAGGTCCTTGGCATTCTGTGGGAGGTGCTGGGAGGGAGTCCGGTTTAAGGGGCCGTGGCGGTCTCTGTATGACCGGAGCAGGAATTGGTTGGGATTGCTGGCAGTAAGTCAGACCTGTTTCCGGTGCATGTTGGACTCCGCAGGGCTGCCCTTTGTCACCGGGTTCTGTTCATTATTTTTATGGACAGAATTTCTAGGCCAGCCACCCTCATCTCTGCTTTTTGCAGATGATGTCTGTTGGCTCCTTCGAACCAGGACCTTCAGCATGTACTGGGGCGGTTTGCAGCGGAGTGGATGAGAATCAGCACCTCCAAGTCCGAGGCCATGGTTCTCGACGGAAAAAAGGTGGCTAGTGCCCCTCCGGGTTGGAGGAGAGCTCCTGCTTCAAGTGGAGGAGTTTAAGTATCTTGGGGTCTTGTTCACGAGTGAGGGAAGGATGGAGCGTGAGATTGACAGATGGATCGGTGCAGCGGCAGCAGTAATGCGGTCATTGTACTGATCTGTTGTGGTGAAGAAGGAGCTGAGCCGAAAGGCTTAAGCTCTCAATTTACCAGTCAATCTCGTTCCTACCCTCACCTATGGTCAGGAACTTTGGGTCATGACCGAAGAACGAGATCTCGGATACAAGCGGCTGAAATGGGTTTCCTCCGCAGGGGGTGGCGGGCGCTCCCTTAGAGATAGGGGTGAGAAGCTCTGTCACCCGGGAGGAGCTCAGAGTAGAGCCGCTGCTCCTCCACGTCGAGAGGAGCCAGCTGAGGTGGCTTGGGCATCTATATCGGATGCCCCCTGGACGCCTTCCTGGGAAGGTGTTCGGGCATGCCCCACCGGAGGAGGCCCCGGGAAGACCCAGGACACGCTGGAGGGACTATGTCGCTCGGCTGGCCTGGGAACGCCTCGGGATACCCCCGGAAGAACTGGAGGAAGTGTCCAGGGAGAGGGAAGTCTGGGCATCCTTGCTTAGACTGCTGCCCCCGCGACCCGGCCCCGGATAAGCGGAAGAAGATGGATGGATGGATGGATACATTTATAAGACCTCCTTTTATATAATCCTATGCTCTGAATCAGTTTTGATGATACAAGTAATTGAAAATTCAATATGTCAATTGTGAACTTTAAAGGTCACAGAAGGTAAAGCATAGGTCAGTAAATGGACTTCATATACGACTTTCTTCCTTTTTTTTTTTTAAAGATTATTTTTTGGGAATTTTTCCTCTATTCGACGGTCATACAGTGTAGAGAGACAGGAAAGCTGGGGAGAAGAATGGGGGAAGACACGCAGCAAACGACCCGAGCCAGACTCGAACCCAGGTCGCTGCGGGAAGGACACAGCCTCCACGGCACGCGCACCCAGACCGACGAGCCACCGGGGCGCCCATATACGACTTTCTAAACACAAACCTTGGCTCCATCTGGGACCATTTTGGTGATAGAAGTCATTGTAATTTCACTGTCGAGTTTGACTCTCAAAGGTCATTGAAAGTCAAGTTGAATGTTACCAAATGAAAGTTCCTATGTGATTTCCTAGATGTCAGTAACACAAACCTAGGCTCCACCTGTGACCATTTTAGTGATACAAGTGACTGAATCTTCCCTAGGTCACATTTGACCTTTGAAGGTTAATATGAAGGTCACCAAATGAAACCTCATATATGACTTCCTATGCGTCTCTAATACAAACCTAGGCTCCATCTGTGACTGTTTTGGCAATAGAAGTCATTGTAATTGTATTATGTCAAGTTTGACCTTCAAAGGTCACCAACAGTCAAGTTGAATGCCACCAAATGAAAGTTCACGTGTGATTTCCTTTAAGTCTGTGATACAAACTATCGGTGACCTTTTTAGTGATAGAAGTCATAGAATTTTCACTCGGTCAAGTTTAACCTTCAAAGGTCAATATGAAGGTCACCAAATGAAAGTTGATATTTTGACTTCCTATATGTCTCCAATACAAACCTACACTCTATCTGTAACAATTTTGCTGATATAAGTCACTGAAATTTCACTGTAAAGTTTGGCCATTGAAGGTCACTGAAGGTCAGGTTCAAGGTCACCAAATGAAACTTCATAAATGACTTCCTATATGCCCACAATACAAACCTAAGCTCTATCTACAATAGTTTTGGTGATAGAAGTCATTGAAATTTTGCTATGTGAAGTTTGACCTTTAAAGGTCACCAAAGGTCAAGTTCAAGGGCACCAAAAGAAATTTCATATATGACTTCCTACAAGTGTTTAATACACATATGTTCCCAATCTTCAATATTTTCAAGCCTAGAAGCCTTTGAAAATTGTAACATTTTGCTTTGACCTCGTTTGACCTTTCAAGGTCATCTGAGGTCAACTTTAACACAACCAATATATAGGTCATGTATGACTTCCTATATGTTTATAATACAAACTTAATCTCTATCTGCAACCATTTTGCTTCCACAGGCCATTTTGCCCATTCTCCGTAAGGCCCAATGTTAAAGTACGGCGCCCCCACTAGACCCACTTCAGTCAATTCAATCAAAATGGCACTTGCACTGTAAATAAAGTGTATTAAGATGAGTTGATTGCCAGATTTAGAAAAAAAGTTATCCAACAGTTTTTGAGAAATAATTTTTTTGAAATTTCAAGTCCTATCTTTTAACATTGTTAATATTTTCCTTGACGTCAAGTTTGACCTTTCAAAGTCATCTGAGGTCAACTTTAACATAGCCAATGTATAGGTCATATATGACTTCCTATATGTTGATAATACAAACTTAATCTCTATCTGCAACCATTTGGCCTCCACAGGCCATCTTGCATATTCATAAAGGACAGCGCCCCCACTAGACCCACTTCCGTCGATTCAATCAAAATGGCGCTTGCACTGTACATTGACGGTACCAAGGGAAGTTGATTGCCTGATTTAGAAAATAATTTATCACGCGGTTTTTGAGAAATAATTTTTTAACATTTCTTAGTCCTATCTTTAACATTGGGGCCAAAATTTCAAGGGCCCATAAAACTGACAAAAATGATTCAATCAAACCGAAAAAAACGACTGGAGATACGGTCTAGTAGTATGTTATGGCAAATTTACACAAAAATTCATCAGGCCAAAAAAAAGATAAAAAATGTTCCGGACGACGGACGCCGGACGCCACACCACGACAATAGCTTATCAGCCCATAGGGCCGGTAAGCTAAAAACAAGGACAGTTAGGGGCGAAACTGGACCGCTGTGCTGCTCAGTGATTGGCTAACAGCTGATGGCCCAGGTTACAAGCCTGCCATCCCACAGGTCTGTCTGACCTTTCATTCTCCTTCCGTTAGAAACCCAATCAAAGCCCGGCAGGAAACCTGAGGCCATTCGGGCCATAAAACAGCCAAGATACGACGGGTCCAAGAAGCAGAGCGCCACAGAACGGACTGGATTTGTCGAAAACGTTTTAACGCATCTCAGACCACGACATGACTTCACACGCAAAGCGATCCAGGAACACACACTCATTCATCATTTCAGGCTGAACCAAAAAACACTGCAAGGACAATAACTTTAAAAAAAAACATTGGAAAAAGTCTTTTTTCCTTCATCAAACGGTTAAGCTGAAGAAATAAAAGGACCTTTCCACCCTCAGCCAGTGAGATGGAGGTCTTATTGTTTATTTTGTGCTTGTTAAAGCTGAACCCTACAGTACGTTACCGGGCAGAATCTTTTTGTAATCGCCGTGAGGCTCAGACGGTGGTAGAACAGAGCGTCTGGGACGGTTCATTTGAAGTCCGAGTCAAAAATGGCGCCTTTGTTTGAATGCAGAGGATTCCAGAATTCTCTCTGCATTCACCTGAACCTCGACCTGACAGCAGCGCTCAATGTGAGCCATTAAAAAGCTAGGCTTATCAAGACTGTATTCTTTTCGATTTGCTTTTAGTATAGCTTGTTTGCAATCGCGCGACCCCGATGACGCATGAAAGCCAGATGGGGGGCGGGAAGTGAAGGACGCCGGTTGGGAATCGTCTGGAATGGAGGACAGTGATTTTAGCCAGGTATGTAAAGTTAAGTAGCTAAAGGATTGTAGCCTTACCTTTAGGAGATGGTCACTGCATACATGAGTGTTGTCTGACTCCTCTCCTCCAGACTTTAAATGGAGATTTTTAATCCATGTCTGCCACCATTTCCTTGTGAGTTTTTTAAATTTCTTGCCTTTATGCGTCACTACTTTCGGGACTCAAAAGTAGCTCGTTTTTCCCCTGGTTTGATTGGTTGGTGCAGCCATAAACAGCACAAAACTTTGGCATTTTGAAAGCGCATCCCCACAGAGAAACCATGTCCTGCCCCCCATCTACAGTTTCCCGTGACGTGACGTCATCTGCAAACAACCCATCATATCACTTGGTTGGCGTTCAAATTTTTCGCTTTTCAACTTCTCGGCTGAGGAAGAGAGAGAGTGGAGAGACAATGACTCGCTCAAGCATGTGGTTTTTTTTGGAATACCCCTCCCTCCCTAAAGTTCCAGATGAGCGTTCTGGAAATCTACGGCGTTCCGCTACCAGCGGTTCCCGTTACATCAGCTATAGAATGATCAGTTAAGAGCATTCTTGTCATCACGTTTGTGTCGCTCCATAGATGGTTAGGACCAGGGCAGTAATTTATTAATACTTAGCTTAAAGAAGAGAGCGTTCTCTTAACCAACAGAAATGACTGCACTTCATGCCTTCGGCAAGCCTTAAAGGGGAAAAGATAACATCATTCTCTGTGAGCAGGTAAAATTGAAATTGACATGGTATCAACCACTCAATAATTGTCCTGAACTTCAATTTAAAACATGATAAATCACTTTTCTCTAACCGAACTTGGTGAGAATGCTGAGCTTGCTAAATTGCATTGACACAGCAAAGGAAAATATTACAATATTAAAGACTATATAAGAAACAATGTTTATAATAAAAATCTTCAGGCTAGAATTGAATCATGAGTCAGAGATGAGGGACAAATGTTGACTGTACTCAGGCCTAAAGTTAGTGTGGAGCCCAGACCCATGTCACCAGGAGTCTTCATCAAACCGGGGTCAAGTAAGGTACAATTTCTGGACAGAAGTATGTATGGGGACGGGGGAGGGGAGCACTGCATGTGTACTCAAGAGCAAATAGATCCTGTTACGTATTCCTCACATTACAGGAGCCAGAACCTTCAAGAAAAAATGGGCAACTTTGATCTTCACTCCAAATGAGGGTTTAGACGAGGACAAAATGGATGCACGACATCTTTACAACCTTATCACATTGTCGCCCCCCCTGCAAATGCAGAACTGGAAATAAGTGGAATATCCACATGTCAGAAAGTGCTGCTCATGAACAGTGTCCAATATCAGTAATTCTACATCCATACAGGTTGAAAAATCAGAGCTGACCCTGTTACCACGGCGACAACAGCTGCTCTGAAGTTCAACTGCATTAAGCCCTCACCACAACCGTCACCCCCCATTCCCCCCCACCCGGCACAGGGATCTGAAAGTCAGATCTGCAGGAATTCGGAAAATCCGCAGCGTTCTCACAGCCGGGTATCAATTTCAGGTTCATAAATTCTCTTGTTTTCTTTCTTCTTTTTAAATTTCAACCATTATTTAACCAGAGGAGGTCGACTCAGAACATGCCTCTCTCTCTCTTTCTCTCTCTCTCGCTCTCTCTCTCTCTCAGGGATGACCTGGGAGAAACGCCTCAGGGAAGGTTGCCAGTAGGAAAAGGAGAGAGAAGCTAGGTTGAAACCCCTGAACTGGCTTTGGGGTTAAGGGCCTCCCTCAAGGGCCCGATGGGAAGAGTTCCACTCAAAACCATCCCTCCAGATCTGGGGTGCGTTTCCCAAAACCGTAGTTGCTAACTAAGTTAGCAACTTACATAGTTCGGCCATTCACAGTCAATGGGCCCAACTATGTAAGTTAGCATCAGTGATTTCGGGAAACGCGCCCCGGGTCAGAATCCCCAGCACCTAAAGGAGGTTTGAACCAGCAACTCAACAGCAGCCAGTGAAGCAACCAACTCGAGGCTCCCCAAATCATGGTCCTCGAGGGCCAAGAATTGCAGGTTTTCCACCCTGGGAGTCAGGTGTGAAGCCAGTCTGGCCAATCAGAGACAGTAACTATCGGCCACATTGCCTGGAGGGAGAGAGAACCAGGGGCTGGATTTGGATTCAAGCGCCAGATTTGGGGAGCTCTTAATCAGGCACTAGACCGCATTACACAACCGTCCGAGTTCCTTTAGTCCCACTAATACCCTGCCCCCCAGTAGCAACATGCCCTGCTCCTCCAACCACCCCGACGACCCCCCTAGTCTGCCCAGGTGCAGCTCCCCGCGGCGGCTCCGTACCTGCTGCAGGGCAAACTGTTCCTGGGACCGGACCGTCTTCTCCAGGGACAGGACCTGTTTCTGCAGGGTCTCCACCTTCTCCTGCTGGGCCTGGAGGGATGAAGAAGAGAGGGATGCAAAGATGGAGGGATGGAGGGAAGGAAGAGGGGAGAGGTGGTTAAGGCAGGGCACTGGAGCCACAGTTCTCAAACGCTAAGGGTGACGGCAAGCGTTAACGGTCATAATGAAGCACGAAGTGTCATCGAGCCAAATGCGTCGGCCCCTACGACTCTGAGATGTGAAATTACTGGCCCCTAGGAACCACTGAACAGGTGTGAGACCAGCAGCAAGAAGGTCATGGGCTCTAACTCAGCCTGGGGCCTTTCTGTGCAAAGTAAGCAAGTTTTTTCACCCTGTTTGCAAGTTTTCTCCAACAATTTGAAGAAATGCTCGTCAGGCTAATTGGAGACTTAGAATTGCCCAAAGTTACGAGTGTGTAAGTGAATGGCGTGTGATTCCCATGATGGGCTGGTGAACAGTCCTCTCACCAATTGCATGCTGGGATAGATTCCAGCTGCCCCGTGACTCAGACCAGGAAAAAACATGTCAGTCAATGGACAGATAGGCAGGACGATGCATAAACTAGTGTACCAGCTGCGTATAGCGCTCACTCAGAATCACATACGTAAGAAAACATACAAACACAACAGTTGCGTCTCATATTATAAGCCTTTAGCAACACTCAAATTCAGATTTTGGTATTTTGACACAGTATCTTCTCTTACAGCAGGGTGTTCACTGGCTATTGATACTGCGAAGCCATGTGCCTAACACAAGTGCGCAACATAGTGCCCCCTCAAACCTGCCATCTTTAGGTCCAGTTCCTGTAAGTATTAGAACAATGAAGCAATTCAAGGGATCCCAATCGAATTTCCAAACTTTGCCACCGGTGGCGCTGCTGCTATTCTTGCCAAATCCTTGCGTGTGATTGGCTGAAGCGCTGGAGCTTAAAGGAGGTCTATTCTCCATGTCAGAATGTGCACTTCTAGTAAATACCGCAACCTTGGCTAGCAGCGCAACACCAGGTCAGTGTAAGTTTTTTGCTTCGTGAGAACATACAGTGCTGTGAAAAAGTATTTTCCCCCTTCCTGATTTCTTATTTTTCTGCATATTTGTCACAATTTAATGTTTCAGATCATCAAACAAATTTTAATATTAGACAAAGATAACCCAAGTAAATAGAAAATGCAGTTTTTAAATGATGATTTCATTTATTGAGGGAAAAAGCTATCCAAACCTACCGGGCCCTATGCGAAAAAGTAACTGCTCCATAAACCTAATAACTGGTTGTGCCACCCTCGGCGCCAACGACTGGAATCAAGCGTTTGCGATAACTGGCAATGAGTCTTTCACATTGCTGTGGAGGAATTTTGGCCCACTCTTCTTTGCGGAATTGTTTTAATTCAGCCACATTGAAGGGTTTTCGAGCTTAAACGGCCTGTTTAAGGTCATGCCACGGCATCTCAATCGGATTTAAGTCCGGACTTTGACTAGGCCACTCCAAAACCTTTATTTTGTTTTTTTTAAGCCATTCAGAGGTAGACTTGCTGATGTGTTTCGGATCATTGTCCTGCTGCGTAACCAAAGTACACTTGAGCTTGAGGTCACAAACTGATGGTCAGACATTCTCCTTCAGGATTTTCTGGTAGAGAGTAGAATTCATGGTTCCATCAATTATGGCAAGTCGTCCAGGTCCTGAAGCAGCAAAGCAGCCCCAGATCATCACACTACCACCCCCGCGTTTGACTGTTGGTATGATGTTCTTTTTATGAAATGCCACGTTAGTTTTACACCAGATGTAACGGGATGCACCCCTTCCAAAAAGTTCAACTTTTGTCTTGTCAGTCCACAGAATATTTTCCCAAAAGTCTTGGGGATCATCAAGATGTTTTTTGGCAAATGTGAGACGAGCCTTTGTGTTCTTTTTGGTCAGCAGTGGTTTTCGCCTTGGAACTCTCCCATGGATGCCATTTTTGCTCCGTCTCTTTCTTATTGTTGAATCATGAACACTGACTTTAACTGAGGCAAGTGAGACCTGCAGTTCTTTAGTTGTTGATCTGGGTTCTTTTGCGACCTCCTGGATGAGTCGTCGATGTGCTCTTGGAGTAATTTTGGTAGGCCGGCCACCATAAAGCCTTAAAATACCTTTGTAACCCTTTCCAGACCGATAGTTATCAATGACTTTGTTTCTCATCTGTTCTTGAATTTCTTTAGATCGCGGCATGATGCATTGCTTTTTTAGATCTTTTAGCCCAAGTCGCTTTGTCAGACAGGTTCTATTTAAGTGATTTCTTGATTCAACAGGTCTGGCAGTAGTCAGTAACTGACTGTACACATGCTACAGCAGAAACTGGAAGTTTGAATCACAGGACTTAATATTCTGAAGCCACCCTCAGCTGGGTATGGACATTTAACTGCGATCCCTCGAATTTGCTGCCATTCTGGCTCGGTACTCTGGCTCAGCAGATTTGAAATGAGGGGGAATAAACTGAATACGATAATGTCAGTGTCGGCTTCAAGCCTCAAGTGTATCCACATCCAGTGATCAGAGTACGAATTACAGCCCTTTTTAAACAGTCCCGACATTTTAAGGGGAACAAAGGAAATTGGCCGATTGGCTGCTCGACGGCTTCTAGCCCAGCTGTGTGTATACACGAGACACAAGCAAGCGAAACAGATCTGGGTCTGATTCCGGCTGTGGAATTCGCATCTGGAGTCTATTGCGGTTTCTCAGCTTCAGGACAAATACAGAGTGTGCTGTACATGCGTATACAGACGTAAAGACTGTACTGCATGAGTCTTAGGCTCACAAGATTATTTGAGAATAATATATGTTGTATAATGTATGTTTCCTGCCTTATTGTGCTGGCAGAAGTGAACAAATTTCCAAACAACCACTTTCCAAAAAAACATTAGAGCAGGGATCGCCAGATCTGGCCCGCAAATCCAAATCTTCTTCTGTTCTCTCTCAGATAATTAACGAATTAACTGAACAATTAGTGCCTCCGATTGGCCAGACTGGCTTCACACCTGACTCCCTCGTGATGGGAGGATCGGAAATCAGTAGTTCTCCGACCTTGAGGACCGCGATTTGTTTTTTCCCCGCATAAGAAAAAGTTCTGTATTTGGTTACAGAAAGTCACACGTTAGGGTCTGAACAGAGCCCTAGTCTCAGCATCATCGAGGCTGCCCGGGATTAACGGGCGAATCACAAGCAAGCGAGGCAACCAGCCGACAGAGGAACTGTGGCCAAGTTCTCCAACAACGAGGAACCAGAGCACACCGCCCAATTATCTTATGAAACTGCGCACCAAAGCAAATAGTGGTTTGAAATCGCATATTGATTTGATTTTGTTCTTAAGCCGTTCATTGCTCTTTATTGTACTGTCTTCAAAGCATTTTCATGTTGCATAACTTTTTTTAAACAAGTGCCAAAGCCTCTCACAGTACTGTAAGCTTGCGTTATATGTACACAGACTCATACAGACCAGTCACAAGAATATACCAAACCTGTACAGTACTGCGCACAAGTCTTCAGCACCCTACATTTTTAAAAACTTAAATCTGGCTTTAGATGATTAATCTTTGTTTTGTAATCATTGGTGTTGATGAAGATAAAAAGTATTATTTGAAATAAAAATGACTAATTTAAAAAAATAGTTGCATCAATAAATGTTTGCATTTCATAAAAACAGTCGATACAGATAACATAGTCTTCCCTGATGTCAACATCTCGACTGTCTGCAATTATTTGGAGACACAGGTGAGACAGTCAGTCTGCAGAAGAATGATGGCAAGTTTTCCACTCTGCCTGGAATGAGCAGAAAGCCGATCATCTTGTAAAACTGTAGCACAACAGGACAGGGTCCCTAATTCTTAGGCAAAACGTAATCACATCAAATATTGGTTTGATTTAGCTTTTAACAGTTTACAGCTCTGTACAGTACGTTCCTTAGCAATTATAAACTTTTAATTTCATTATTGTTTTGAGCATATTTGCCCAATGAAATTGCTTTAATTGTGCCAAAGACTTCAGCACAGTACTGTACATGTAGGTGGAAGTGTGGCGGTTTGCTCCAGCCATAGGTTATAAAAGTGGGACGGCGTACGTGCGTTTCCCCAGTAGCCGATGACGGTGTGAAGAGGGGGCGAGGCCGAACCGAAGCGCGGTGAAACAGATGTGTTTCGGCTCACAGCTGCACACGTCTGCTGTGCTTATAGCTCGAAAGGTTGGGGACATGTGAGTGGTCAGACACGCTAACACACTCCGACTCCAGGCCCCTCTACCCAACCCAGATGTGGAGAGAGGAGATTTACTGATCCATGCTGCATGTGTTATTTATCCCTTTCCTGGTGGGGTCATTACTGGGTCCTACAGCCACAAGAGTAGTCAGAGACTCCTGCGTGCCATGTACGTACACACAAACACACACACACGCATACACACACAAACACAAACAACAGAAGCAGAAACAAACATGCCTGCATACACACACAAAAAATGCACTCATACAGACGCACGCATACACTGTCACAGGCAACAGTTATTGAAAAATGCATGTGTGCATACACACACAAAAAAACATACAAACACTCAAGCACTCAGGCGCGCACACACACACACACACACACACACACAAAAACAACAGAACCAGAAACATACGTGCTTGCATACACACACACACAAAAAATGCACTCAGATACACACATACACGGTCACAAGCAACAGCTGTAGAAACATCCAAGTGCACACACAAAAATACCACACGCATACACTCGTGCACACTTGCTCGCGCACACAATTAGTGCGCAGAGTAGATTTACAAGCCTCCAAAACTGAACTCTGAGTAAACAGGCCCGAGGCCAGCTGTACTGTCTGCTCATCATGAGCTACAGGAGATATTTCACTCAAGCCCCTGAGGTCATTTAGCTTCCGCACCAAACCTGTCCTCATTACACCTGACCACCGGGCAGCGGCAGGGGCCGGGCAGCGCATGGGGCCCCGCTCCAGCCCGGCCTCACACAGGACCCACCCGACAGGCAGGGACTCGACTCCACAACCTCCTTACAGCGAGGGAGCATATAAGACCCCTGTTAGCATGCCCGTACTGTTAAAGAGCGACGATCCGAAAAGTGCTGTCCCCTATTTGAGCTTTGAGCTAGTCTGCACAGTTTTCTCGTTAGGAGGTGGTTCTGGGTTCTAATCTCAGCCTGAATCCTCCGTGAGGACGCTGCATGTTCTCTCTCTGTGTTTGCGTGGGATCCCAAAAGACACCGACACATATAAACACACAAATATACAGGGGTTTTCACTCACATACAAACACAAAGATAAAAACACTTTGGCAGGGCTATTCTCATACACACACACACACACACACACACACACACACACACACACACACACACACACACACACACACACACACACAGATGCGCACACACACACACACACACACACACACACACACACACACACAGGTTGTACCTGGGTGGTCTCTGTGCACAGAGAAGGCAGGTATTTAATCTCGGTGTTAGTTACAGGAAGGCCTTTTCTCTCTCTAAACACCAGGCCACTCTCTTCACAAGAGGAACCACTGTTTGGTGCTTAGAGCTCAGATTAAAAAAAGACAAACCCTCCGATATGGCAGCCTCAGAGTCTGTGCACACGAGGCCTCTGACAGCAGGACAGCTGATCCAGGATCAGGGGTGTGTTTCAAAGCGCAGGATCACAGAGTTAGCGGGATAACGGTAGAGCAGCTCTGTTTACAGGAGTCTGCGTTCCAGGCTCCGCACAGTTCCAGGTTTTACTCCGGGCAGTTATCCAGCTAACTTCGTAATCCCGCACCCATACTGAGGTGACAAAACCAAACACGAGAGTGATGAGCCCTGGTGTATCATCGGTCTAAGCACGGGCACCACAAAGGCTGTGGCCTTCCAGCGGCAACCCGGTTCGATTCTGGCTCTGGTCATTTGCCGCATGTCTTCCCCATTCTTCTCCCCAACTTTACGGCCTCTCTCTACTGTGTGACTATCAAATAAAGGGGAAAATCCCAAAAAATAATATATAAAAAAAAGAAGGGTGGGAAGGGAGAGGGACTGTGATTGGTGCAGAAAGGTTTTCTTTATTTCCTGTTTCCTCTCAGCAGATGCAACCATCGCTGGCGACAAAAATTTGCTCTCTGATGTTCAGATTCAACAAAGAGACAAACTGAAGAGAGGAAGAGGGAGAGAGAGAGGGAGAGAGGGAGGGATAGGAGAGAGAGGGAGGGAGAGAGAGAGGGGAGAGAGAGGGGGATAGAGAAGGGGAGAGAGGGGGAGAGAGGAGACGGATGGACAGAGAAATACAAAAAGAGAGCGATTGAGAGAGAGGTGGAGAGCGAGATAGGGAGAGAGTGACAGATAAAGAGATAGAGGCACAGAGAGAGTGATTGCGAGGGGGGCTGGAGAGGAAGATGGGGAGAGAGATGGAGAGAGGACAAGAGAATGAGAGAATGAAGGGGGGGTGTAATTTGGCGCTGGCAGGGATGGCATCCATACAGTCTCACAGACCCCAGTGATCGGTGGCGAAGGTCGTTTGCACGATGTTCAAACGGCTGCACTTCAAGAAGACCCCCCCACCCTTCCACAGCACCCCGCCCGCTCTCTCTCGATCATGTGCCTCTGTAAAAGCCTTGAAGGGGCTGCAAACGAGGGGCCGTTCTCTCTTCTGAAGCGCAGAGAGCCGTCAACCGCAATTAGACGGTCGGACCTTCGGACAGCGAGCGACCATCGTGCGACGCTGTCAAAAGAAAATGAGGGGGGGGCAAACGCCAGCCTCTGCTTCACAGGCTTTACTGAGCAACACTCTGGAACATTCTGGAACATCTGTCCACTCACGTATGCAGAAGCCAGTTAGCAGCTCCCAATCTTCCCTTCTCTCTCAGCTTGGGGTCTGGTCCATTAAACCCAGGGTTGAACACTTGTTGACCATCATACCAGCCACTGAAATTAACTGAAAACCATTTGGAGTTCAATTACACTGGTCAGAGGTCACCAAAAGTGACCAAGGGTCGTGACTTGGACTCAGGGGGTTTGTGGTTCAGGGCCCAGGGTAGTACCAATAAGATCAGTACAACTGGCGGGCCCTTATGCAAGGCCCTTGACCACACACTGCTCCAGGGGGCTTGGCCCAGGCTTAGTCTAATCAACTGTAAGTCGCTTTTAATAAAGGGGTCAGTTAAAATAACAGTAATGATATCTATATGAAAGGGGAGTGTTATAAATACTAGTCTGTTATATATGCAATCTGTTATATATGATTAATCAGAGTTAACCTGAACACATTAACATTAAGTCCCACAGCAAACGTCTTCTTCCTGTAACAAGTCCCATTTGGGGAAAATAAAAATAAAAAGATTGGCTCATTCCCCAGAGATCCCGTTTTGTAAAAACACTTTGCGGATTTATTACCGCACTAATGGTGTTTGCACAAAAATCTGCGAGCCTCACTGTTTTTCTTTCGCGGAGAAACAAACGCCGCAAGACTTCGAAAACAAAACGCAGGACGACGGTGCCAAGAATGCCTTCCAACAGTCCGAGCCGCCTGCCAACACGTCTCGCAATAACGGCGTATAAAAATAAATCTCATTATTTTACACTCAACAATGGGAGTCCGACTCTAATCAAACTCTCCAAGGAGAGGACGCAGTAAACCGACTTCGGCGTCGAACGCACGACCCCAGCCACCCTTACTGCAGCTGTACGCATTAAGGAGAGAACGTGTACAATCAGAGCTAATATATACACATTACTCTCACACCATTAGGGAATATTATCCACTAAACCCAGTTAAACTGTAATAAAGAGAAGAAAGGAACATTCCGGATGCTCCTTAAACCCCGTATGACCTACAAAACCATATACGTCTGTCAAATCAAGCTTCTGTATTCGAATCTGTGGAACTTCAGGCCTATTTTGAATTCTAGTGGAGATCCACAAGTTTTAAAGGATCCCAAATATATGCTGCTGAATTACAGGGAAATGTGTATAAAATGATGTAGAAGATCTAGAGATTTTCCATTTGATGCAATTCTGTGGCCATAAAAACATGGAGTCTTGGGTTTGAACATTTGTCTCAGTGCAAGTGTGATGTGGCTTCTGTGAAATGCTGCAGCCAGCAGATTCAGAATATATACGTGACATTGTCTTACAATTATAGACATTTTTTTCAGATTTTGAACCTACTTAAGGGAAAGCTTAAGTGAAAAGTTAAGAGTTTAAGGGGTTAAGATTGTGGTCGAACACAAAACGCTCCAACAACACTACCTGACCATTCCATTAAGATTATTCATTACATCGCCAGCTCGCGGCAGGAACATTGTGAGAGTGTTTTTGTGTCCTTAGCTAAGAATGCGGGCACATCCCAATGATACCAGGAGGCAAACGGGAAAATGTGGAACAGTCTATCAAAATAGACGGGTCCCCAATCGCAGAGAGGGCTGGCAAGTGGGAGGAGCCATGCTGATTGGTGCTGCAGTGGGCCAATGTAGAAATTAGCACAAGAGCCCCGCCCCCTCCTAACACTTTCACACTACATAGCGCTGTATTCGTGCCACAGCGCCAGAATTTACACACTGAGCACTGATGCTCCTGAATTAGGCAAAGTGACTGGGTCTGCAAACACAGCCAACAAGAGATTACTGCAGAGAGAAGGGAGGCAGGGGTGTAGAGAGAGAGAGAGAGAGAGAGAGAGATGTACATGAGCTTTGTGTAATCTTGGCCAATGTTAAACTCGGTGCCAAATTCACCGAAAATTCTCAAAGGTTTGGCGGCAAGAACATTGCACATTGCAACGCTGGAAAATAAGCGTCAGAATTAAAACACGGAAAACTGAGCCCCAATTAAAACGGCGACTCCCGCTCTGCAGGGAACTAAAACACAATGCGGCCTTTCAGGTGAAAGAATGCGGGACGTTAAGCACAGCGCAAACAAACGGCCGTCTAATCTCAAAGCGCGAGGCGCTGGCGACGACATGACGTAGCACGCCGGGCAGAGGAACACCGTTTAAACGCGCCAACATTTGATGTTTCCATTTCTTTCCGCGCCTTTGTGCCGCAGTCGGCCTTTGAAGCCGACAGCCAGAAAACGCCGCTGGTCTGAAGCCAGGTTTATTCTGACGGTCGGAGCGCAAAGCGAGCAGCTTCAGTCCCGTCACCAGCTCCCAATCTCACACTGACAAACACTGCTAAAATGACGGGACTCCGCAACCTAATTACTGCCAGTACGCTGATGCGAAATATTTATGAGCATGACACATGATAGCAGGGCACCAATTATGCAGCATTAACCCCCTTAAACTCCGATTTTTGCCTGGATTTCCCCTTAAGTAGGTTCAAAATTAGAAAAGGTGTTTTTTCATATTAAAGGACAATGTCATACATATTCCATATCTGCTGGTTGCAGCGCTTCACTGAAGCAACACGATGCTCATTTTGAGAGAAATATTCAAACCAAAGATGCCATGTTTTTATGGCCGTAGCATTAAATCAAATGGAAAATATCGAAATCTTCTATATCATATTATACAAATTCCCTGTAATTCAGCTGGATGTTTTAGGGATCGTTAGAAACTTTTGGATCTCAAATATTAGTTAAAGAGCAGGACTTTCGCAAGCAAAACGGCTGTTAGCCAGCAATAGCCACAGAGGATTCCCAGAAACCAGAGGAAGGCCGTATGAGAGCACTCCATCCCTGATTGGCCACAGCACATGGTCGTTAGCACTTGTGTCGGCATCAAAGGGTCACGTGACTGAATGGGCACACAGGTGATGAAGATGGGGAGATATTTCGAAGGGCGGCCAGGATCTGTCCAATGCTTTGGACCAAAAGGGAGAACAGAAACATTTCCGAGAGGTACTGGGAATACCAATCCAGTCAAAGTCAAGCAGCTGCTCTCCACAGAACGCTCTAGAAACAATCTAGGGCTGATGTCCTCAACCTTATCCAGAATGGGCTGGTGTGTGGGTGCAGGCTTTCATTCCAACCAATCAGACGCGCACGTGATTCTACTCATCAACCCATACAGGCTTTCCTAAAAACTTTGATCAGTAGAATCTGCAGTGTATCCGCTCGGTCGGAATGAAAATCGATGCTTGCACCAGCCCTCTCTGGATGAGGTTAAGAATCCCTGTTCCAGAGTGTTCAGTGCCACTACTAGGCTAAATAAGGTTAAGAACCACATCCATAGCGTATTATGGAGGCACCACATTTATATCTGTGCATTAATAGGATGGTGGTGCTCTATTGAAATATTATACTCCGTTTTAAATGGCAGAGGTGGAAACTCCAGATTCAGAGTAAAAGACCACTCCAGTATTTTGTTCTAACCAGCAGAATTTGCTTATTTGCATCATTATTGAGACAGAATTTAGAACCAGTATATGTAAGCAGCTGGCATAACTGACTGGAGGGAGTAATACAGCACATGGCAGGACTTGTGCTTTTGGACCCCAGGACCCCTGTGCAAAGCTCCGAACTATGGGCTCCCTGAAATACTGCTTTGGCTGTCAATTTTAAATTCAGCCCCAAGACTATCCACCACCATTAACAGGAGGCACCTCAGGTAAATACTTTCTTCAAATGCGCTTAGTGTTGCACTGAGGGTAAAAGCTTCTACCAAGTGACAATAATGAGACATAATGTATGTAATATTATTAACGTATCAACAGAAACTCAAGCTCCATCTACGCAGATTCCATAGCGCGGAGATTTTTTTTTAAGCAAAGCAGAGACCAGTGCGGGAGAGCAATACCGACACTCAAAATAAATCGCAGCACGCGGCTGAAAACGGCCACTTCCAGAAAGGCATTTCGCCGCGCGTGACGCGGACCGGCGGGCAGAGATAAAAGCGCGATGTTTGTTAAAAAGAGGAACCGCGCGGGCTTTGATGTGCTCCAAACAGAGAGTGATCCGCGTGCGGTTCCGCAGCCTCGGCGTCGTTAATTCTGTCTGATATCCGCCGTTTGGCCGCCGCCTCCCGCAACATCACAGGGCCGAGAGTCCGTTAGTTTCCGCTTCCTCATCCCTTATTAATGAAGCAGTGTTCGAAAAAGGGGAACGGTCGGCTCGCGACGGTTCCTTATCGGCGGTCAGCGGTTGAGTGGCAGAGCCCAATCTGGCCACGGAAAAACGGAACTACATTTGATGCGGTCGGAGGCTGGAGCACCAACGGATATTTCTGGGTTTGCAGTTGAGAAATTGTGAAGATCTGCAGCGCTGGAGTCAGCTTAGCCAAAAACACAAAGTTTCACGCTTTAGTACACGGTTCAGAAATCGGGGAGAAGGCAAGGATCTGCTCGAGCAGTCCCGTTTTCTGGTCTCTAATCATTTCATTCACGGTGCACTCAGAGGTTAGCAAAAACTTTTGTTTTGTAAAGACCTTCTGCACAAACCTTTTAGCACACACACACACACACACACACACACACGCAACAATAATTGGTGTTGGTGTCAGTGTAGTACCACTCACTAGTGGTGTTACTGCTTATGCATGGGATTACAGGTTCTGCACATGCTAAATGTGCCAAATCCGGTTTATTTGGCAGGAGCTTTTATCTAAAGCACCAAACAATAACTGCATACAGGTGATAAGAGCAGCTGCACAACAGAGATCAGATAAGACCCTTTTCATGTAAATGTTGAGGATCATATTTCAATATTTCTCATCATATTCATCAGTAAATCAATGACCATGATTAATAACCATAATAAATAATCATAATCAGTAACCATATTATGTAAAGCAGCAGTAACACACACACACACACACAAGCATTAATAACCATAATAAATAATCATAATCAGTAACCACATTATGTAAGCAGCAGTAATACACACACACACACACACACACACACACACACAAGCAGTTCACACACGCATAAGCAGTTCACACACACATAAGCAGTGGGCTTCTGTAGCTTTGATTAGTATCTATTCTGTTCAGTTGATTTGAAAACATAATCAGGTGAGACATTTAAATGTATTTGATTTCTGTAGCTTTGATCAACATTTGTTCGGTAAAATCATTAGTTATTACTGAAAACACAATCACTTGAATCATTTATGTATCATTTTGTATCCCATCTCTTTGACTGTATTTTTCTCTGTTTTTTAATGTATTTTCTCTCCTTTTTTTATGGGAACAATACTTCTGTGCGCCACCAATATTTTCCAGAGAATCCCACAGAGAGCTCGCCAACCAATAGGAGAAAGAAAAAGCTTAAGAGATGACCAATGTAATGTGACTGGAATTAAAATTTGATAAGGTTTTCGCAAGACAACCCATGTAATGTGACTGGAATAAAGTTTGATATGGTTTTTTCATAAATGTGGCTATTTGGGATCATTGGGGTAGTACTCCTTGCGCAAGGACTGCTCACCAGGTTTGGATTCTTGTACGACTCAAGGCTGGAATAAAATTTGATAACTTCTGAGGATTTTATCGCTCTCCAATTAGTTACGGACAAGGGGACCTCGAAAATATAAAAAGTTTTGATTTGGGCATACACAACAAAGGATTATATGTCATTATTTCTCATCACATTCATCAGTAAATCAATGACCATGATTAATAACCATAATAAATAATCATAATCATTGATTTACTGATGAGTATGATGAGAAATATTGAAATATAATCCTCAACAAAATGCATCAGTCACCAGAGATAGGAAATCATAAATTATGGGAGAGTTTTGAGAAGGCAGAATGGTACTGATCTTCATGGCATCAGTTCTTTGGTCCAATACCACCACGAATGCTTATTTTTACGATATATTCTCCAAACACAGGGATGTGTGTGGATCTATGAAGCAACAATATACACACATTCCCTCCCACCAGGTCCATGGACACCGATTAAAACGGCAGGAGTCGACAGCTCCTCTTTAATTGCGTGTCCTAATTTATACCGAACGTCGCAAAACTATTTCACCGATAATGCTACTGAGTGTTCCCTCAATGGCGCATCTATTTCCAGGTCGCGGGGTCATAAGCCGCTAGCGGCTCCTTACCGCGCAGCTTCTGATTTCCAGTGTCCAGCTCGGCCACCTGTACAAAAAGAAAACCCCGGGCTCCTCAGGGTCCGCAGGCTCTGCGGTTAAAGGTTAAAGGTCAAATGCCAGGGTCACGCCGGCTCCTCGTTTAAGTCTGCGATTAGAAATTCGATAGTGTTTGTGCACAAACCCTCCCGCTGGCCAGCCATGAATCAGTTTAATTCCGCCGGCGACATTCGTCATTACTCTAATCTCAACTGCATTCTTTGGACAGGGAGTTGTGGTGGTTTAAGGCATAGCATAGCAACAGCTGGATCAGTGATGCGACTGGGCCCTTAATCTCACACTGCGCTGGAGGATGCAGATCCAATGAACCGTAAGTCCCATTGGAAAAAAGGTAAAATAATGTGTATAAAGTAGCAGTACTTCAGGGAAGCGCTTTTGTCGCATGAGCGTTTTGGGTCTCTCATTGCCTCAGTTGCTGAGCACTTAGATGTTACTGAACTCAGAACAATGTCACTGTCACTTAGGAACACAAGCCACTTTCCGACCACAAGAACTTGTGAACCAGGAACCAGGAACCTTTCAAGGAACCCTGCGTGTTCTGACCATAGGAACCAGAGTAAGAATTAAGTTCCTGGGATATTCATTTACCCCAAAAATAGTACCTGTAGTACTTTCTAATGGCCCAGGAACTTTAGGGACGCAGCCTGCAGTGCCGATTGGTTGAGTAACCGCAGCCTTTCGGGCGTTTTAAATCCGCTTTGCATGGGTGGATTCGAACCCATTCCTTATTTCACGGGGTGGGTGGATTCAATGAAAAACCCATTTTCGAACTGCAGTAGTTTTTTTGGAACAAACTCAAATAAAAACATTTCACCCTTTAAGGCCTAATGCGGAAAAATCCCAGCAGAGAATCATTTCATGTTTACCATAGTAACCTGTGTTTTGGGCTGAAGCACCTGGGAACAGTTGAATTTTTTTCTATTGCCAAAAAAAAATATCGTCGGCAAAATTCTTAAAATGAACTGTCCAGGTTTAAATGGGTTAATTTTTTCGCCGAACTTAAAAAATTCATTGCGAACAATTACAGTAAAGAAATGCCTGCCTGAATCCTCCGTTATCCTGCATTGTATGCCTGTCTGTCCTCATTATGGCCTTCATTTGCTTCTTACTCGCCACCTACTGGACTGGCGGTTTATTGCAGTTACTTTGATTGCTTTTCCAAAGGTCATCGGCCTGATTTGCATGATCTACCCCGGACTTCAGGCCACGGTGGGAAAGCAGCTAACAGTGGGCCACAGGAACCTTTCAGTTCCTCGAAGAGAATTGTCAGGAACTGCAAGTTCCCAGTAATTTTGGCTGGAATGTGGCTCAAGAGAGACAACATCTCTGACTGGGAAGACAGCCTTCCGCCAGTTCGCCGCTGACACACTGCGATGTTTCTACATGGCTGTTCCCAAACTCTGTGCCCCGGGTTTGTGTGTATACTAATGGCAGTGTGACTTGTCAACGGTTAATGACAGCGTCTACTGATAATGAGTGTGGGTATTGGCAATGAGTGTGTAGATCAGTTATGTATATCAGGGATGACAGTGTGTATTGGTGATGAAAGTGTACATTGGTGATGAGTGTGTGTACAGATACAGTGTGTGTGTGTTGGTGATGAGAGATTGTACAGATAATCACAGAGTGTATTGGTAATGGCGGTGAGCACACACAGTCCCTCTCTCTCTCAGGTACAGGTCAGGCTCACCTGACAGACTCGGTCCGAATCGCGGATCAGCTGCAGTCGCTCCTCCTCCCACTGACTCCTGGAGTCCCGCAGCTGTCGCTCTGCCTCCTGCTGAGCCGCCAACATGCCGGCCTGCAGTTCCGCTATCGTCTGCCAGGGGGAGACATGTAGTCAAATACAACACACATACACATACACCAGCCTGCAGTTCCGCTATCGTCTGCCAGGGGGCGACATATTTTAAAATACAACACACACACACGCCAGCCAGCAGTTCCGCTATCGTCTGCCAGGGGGCGACATATTTTCAAATACAACACACACACACACACACACACACACGCCAGACAGCAGTTCCGCTATCGTCTGCCAGGGGGCGACTTATTGTCAAATACAACACATACACACACGCCAGCCTGCAGTTCCGCTATTGTCTGTAGAGGGGCGCAAACATGTAAACATACTGTCAAATGCAACACACACACACACACACGCACGCGCACGCACGCACGCACACACACAGCACACACCCACACACACAAACATGCTGGCCTGCAGCTTGTAAAGCAACTTCATTGTGTCGGGTGAGCAGAACAGATGACATTTTAATAAATCAGAATACGGTGGCGTTAGGAATAGTTTTGGGTCTCTGCATGTTGTGACTGCTGGCTACTATGGCGTTAACGGTAGTCTAATCATAGCTACACCTACAGTTGTTAAATGAAAAAAAGGCAAAACAGTTCCGATATAGTCATTAATCAGCCTTATGCTGATCCTACACAGAGGCTGGAAAACACAAAGCAAACACTATTCTGAGGATTCTATTAATATGCTGCCTTTCGTCTTTTACAGTGAGAGACCGTGTCCATGCAGCGGTCACTTGGTTTCAAAATGTCGGCATCCTGGCTGCACATCCCGCGGTCATAAAAATAACTTTCCTTTTCACTGATGTGGGAACCAAATGGAATCCTCAAACCAAACTACGCCGAGTAAGTGTACACTCGGGCTACCCTTGACCTAGATGGAAACAGGCAGTGACCTCCCACGTAGCCTCGTTTTCATGGCGCGACACCCAAACGCTTCAGGGTAATTTAAAATTCGCGACAAAGACGATAGGTAAATAGATCGACAGAACGGTTGACCTTGACTCGAGCGACCTCACAGGGTGAGGGCAGACAGAGGAGCGGGCAGAACCACACAGAAACAAAAATCAGACGGCAGCATCTTCGCTCACCAAACGCCTTCTCTGCTCTAAACTTCACAGCCCTTTCTCACAAGCTGCCAGAAAATGTCACCAAGATTAGAAACTATTTATGTTCATATAAAATGAAAATAAAATGACCACCCCCCCCACCCCCAATGCTTTTTTGCGGTCTTTCTTTTTTTGAGATGACAAGATGCTCTCTCAATGAGCCCCCCCACCAGCCTCTTCCCCCATCTCGCTGGTGACCTTTGCCCCACGAGCGCAGGGTGAAAAGCTTTTAAACACGGCAAATTCTTCAAACTTCAGACCGATGTGACGTCAGTAACAGGAATAAAAGACTTGCGGCGTGTGTGTGTGTGTGTGTGTGTGTGTGTGTGTGTGTGTGGGGGGGAGGGGTTAGTGGATCCACCGCTCGATCGTTTAAAAATCTTGCAATCCCAAAAAAAATGCTCCCACAAAAGGATGCACTTGAGTTTCTGTCCTACAGATATCTGAGGGCGACTCCCATTTCCTGCATCCTAACCTCATATCCTGGGTGAGTCAGAAGGAAAGCAAGGAAGGAGGAAATAAGAGACAGTTATGAGTGGGTAAGCCCTGTTTCACTTTGGAGGAATATTCTCTTCCAGGAGACACAAGTAGTGAGGGAGGTTTGGAGCAAATGGCCGATGGAACTGAAAACTACGGGACTTCATTCATCTGTAACGGAACCACTTTAATGGCAAAAAAAAGCTCAGTATGTTGCTTAACACCAGTTTCTGTCAGCAACAGTTCCCAAGTCCGACCCTTCATTACCTGCTCTGAGTCGGTGTCTACCCAATGACTGTTAGAGCCTTCGACAGTAAAACCACGAGCTACAAGAGCAGTCCTGATTGTGGTTTGGTGTATTTATCGATTCACTAACATTCAGTTCGACTGTAGGGGGACGTGCACCAGTCTGTGGCAGTTTCTGAGAGAGCGCTCAAAAGTCACCCAAAAATGTTTCATCGGTGCTTATTTGAACTCCGCGGACTATTCCTGTGATATCAGGGCTGGTGTGAACCAATAAGCTGCTATTGTTTCTGAAAACATTAGCCACGCCAGTCACAACATCAAAGAGCGTCGATGCGAAGCACCAAGCCAAACACGCGCTTCCTGGAAGACGCCGAGGCGTTATTTACCGATTGGATGGTGACCAGCGGCGCACACACAAACGCGGGGCAAAGACTCTGGGAAAACAAGGCGTTTCGCGGGCTGGCTTTTGTTCAGATCAAACAGCGCTAACATCAGTGCGTGCGGCGGCCAACACATGGCAGAACGGCGCCAAATACCCAAAGAGGCTCATTCCATTGGGGTGCTATTCTCATCCATCCTTCCTTTCCTTACCTCCTTTCCTAGCTCAAAGCTCCACCCATCAGGGAAGCAAGAATCAGCTAAACAAGTGGAGTCAGGCACTGCATACCCACTGTAGAGAGACGTTTTAGTGATTTGGGTGCTGAATAACCTGGGACTCCTCTGATATTCAACCCCAACCGCTAATGAGCCTAATGTTGTCGCGCCATAATGCAGCACATGGCTGGAAGCAGAAGTGAAAATTGGATCGAGTTTCAAGGGGATCAGAGCCGTTTTAAGGAAGTCATTGTAAAAAAAAACAAAAAAAAAACAATATTCCGCTTTACAGCAGGCACGACCTAGGTCTTCAATTTAAAATGTCAATGTTGACAGCTACCGGATTGGCTCACTCGGTTAAGGCGCTGCATGCTACGAGGGATCATGGTACTGGGACGACACGCGTCTGCCGAGACTGTGACATCATTTCCTTGAAAGGTTCACAAAAAAAAAATTTTGCACCCTGGCAGCCCCAAATCTAGTGTGTATATGTATGTGTGTGTGTGTGTGTGTGTGTGTGTGTGTGTGTGTGTATACACATATAAGCGCATGCTTACATGTAGGTGCATGAGTTTGTACTCCCAACATTGAATCTTACCTGTGAAGCTCTGGACAGTTTCTGAGTGAAATCCCTCTCAACCTGCTTCAACTTAGCAACGTTCTGAGGGACAGAGAGAGAGAGAGAGAGAGAGAGAGAAAGATGGAGGGATGGAGAGAGAGGGGGAGGAGAGAGAATGGGACAGAAATATAAAAACACATGAAGCACAAAGCCAATCACTGCTAGTAATTGAAGTAGTGCAAGTGTAATAGAAACAGCCAATCACCGGGAGAGGGGCGTGTCTTATGAAATCTGGGACCAATGTAGCCCCCCCACCACCCCCACCATCATCATCTGCCCGCAAACAGACACCAAGGACATCTTTTAATCTATTTAACAATAACGCGTAAAAGAAGCGCCACGAAAACGGCCAATGCCGTTGCCATAGAAACCATTCCCCTTCACCCCCCTCTTCATTAGTGATCTCACTGGTTTGTGGGGCTTCATTAACCCTGAGAGCACTTCAGGCAACTATAGGCGCCCAGTGATGCAAGATATCAAAATCAGATGCTTTTGGCTTTTGGTTCACGCCCCAAAGCAGCTACTGTGGCCTACTGCAGAGCTGTCTAAATACGGCCCTCAAATCCAATCCATGCCTGCTTTTCTCTCCTTCCAGGCAATCAAGTGAACAATTATAGCCACTGATTGATCAGACTGTCATCACACCTGACTCCCAAGGTAAAGGGAGGGTGGAAACCGGCAGCTCTCGGCCCTCGAGGACGGTGGTTTGGTGAGCCCAGCCTTACAACAAGATCCTTAACACTACATTGCTCTGGACGGGATTAGCGACCGCTTACATCTAATCAACTCTTAAATTGCGTTGGGATAAAAAAGGGTCAATGAAACGGCACAGATTTGATGTAAAACACAGCTGTCCTACTCCCACACTAGTGCCGGGAATGTGGACTGCCTTCCATTAAGCACGTCTCTGAGGAGTATCTTTTTTTTGTCTAAAAAAATTCAAACTCTTTCTTCTCGATGTCCATTGTTTTCTGTTACTGGTGGAGATGGTGACATCAGCACTGTAGTACACTGCACACATCTGCTGAATTAAACCCGCAAAATTGAGACTGTTTTTGGCCGCACATGCGCCCGAAATTTAATCTGCGCGACCTCGACAAATAATTGGGAACATTTGAGTGAGTTCTGGAGCGACAGTTTTTTTCAGTAAAATGTCCATTTTTCTGTACATTCTCTACACAGCAAGCAGCTAAATAACCAAATAAGCGCTTGATGTTCTTAACCGCTAATGGTGATTTTAGAGTGGTAAACATTAGCCGTCTTCCGTTCCCGTTCACGTCATTTCAGTGACAGGACACAGAATGCTGACACGTTAGTGTTACCAGTGAGTTGTCGAAAGCGTCATTAAAACCTAAAAAGACTAAGTGAACAATCGCGGATTTTTCAGTAAATTAAACGTCTCCATAAACATAACAGATGTTGTCGCAGTGGCCGCCGAGACAATTTGCGGCAGCCATAGACTGTATAAAAAGATGGACGAAGCTACCGTAACATCACCCATTGGTTTCAGCATACCATAAAGGAAGCCTCGATTTTGGCAATTTGAATTGCGCCATGTTGTCATTTTGAAACCGGATGTGATTTCTATTGGACAGGAGCCTGTATTGAAAATCCGGGGAGGACCGTGGCTCTGGATCTGACCGTATCGGACGAGGAGCAGAGGATAGCCACGCCCCTAAATCATATTCTGGCTTTATCCTTTATTCTAGTCTATTTGGGACCATAATTTACAAAAATGAACATCATGATATATCGAAGGAGACTTGAAACTTGCTATAGCTACCATAAAATGATGTGAAAAATCATTATTTGAATGAAAAATCAGGCGGGAAATTAGGGTCATTTTCTCATAGACTTCTATAGCATTGAACTTCTTTCTGCAACCACCAACGTCGCCATCTGCTGGCCATTAAATAGAATGCCATTCTACGGTACTTTCGCATGAGCTTTATTTTTCAGACCAGGGTGCTGCGTCCATCTTTTTACACAGTCTATGGCGGCAGCGAAGGCAATTTGGGCGCATCAGCATTGAAGGCGGAGTGCACTTCTCAAAAAGAGCCACTCTAGACTTTGAATGGCAGAGGTATCCGAGTGGGTACGCAGGATTAATCTTCATGACCAAGATCGGGAAAAATTCCAGTTATGTACGATCTGATTTGCTTACAATTTAATTTATCTGATAGCCTGAACTGAGGGTCAGAGCAGAAGCGGTACCATAACTTGGTTAGGACACATAAGCATGCGAGCGGCACAATGCGCGGTATACACTGTACAGCCTGCAGAAATCGTTATTAACGGTGCGTTTGCAAGAGGCACCGTCACAGCCAAGCATGCGTAGTACACCTTGAAAAAAAAATTGGCCAGTTTTATTAAGTTCATCACTCAAAATGGCTATTTCAACGTTGTATTGCGGTAAATCAAACACAAATTATTTACTTTTTGGCCGGACTCTATATATTTTAGTTCAGTTTTTTTAAACATCCATTTTGTCTGTGCAAACTTTGATATGTTTGTTTGTGTGCTGCTATGTTTGGCCATGAACACAGGAAAGAATCTTACCCTCCTGGAATTTCGACTGACACGACAGTCTATAATAATTGAATACGTGCGTCACATTAGAAAATAAACAAGATGGAAGCCAAAGAGAAGAAGTCTCCTCAGTTATATTTCAAAAGATCAAAGTCATGTGCTAAAACCACGACTGCGGACTGCTGAACAATCTCTCTGATAAACAATAAGTGCCCACTACACATCCCTGGCCGCGACAGTGCCCCTTCAGCCAAGCACAGAGACGGCGCAAAACACAAGAGATGCCTTGACTAATGCACGGCAATGAAGAATTCAGGCTTGAAGGGTCATTAATTTATAAGACACAACATACTGTTGGCTGTTCAGCACCAAGGCAGAGCATGCATACAGGTCATGACTACTACGCGTTTGTAAGGCAACTTTCAGCGTTATATTACAGTTATATCAATGTTTTCCGTAATTAAAATAATCTATCATATACATTGTTGATGCTCCTAACATTTTGGTGGGTGCTTCTAAATTTTTGCACGCACTATAATCTTCATGAATTGGGCAGCACCAGTGCGACTGAGTAACAGAGTTAGTTTCAAACACTGCGACCTGTAACAAACTTCAGTGCATGTTCCAGTGCCAGAGGCATTCCAGGATTTCCCCCATGGCAGTCATCCAGCTAATAACTTAATCCTGCTTTGCAACACAAGCCCAGGTCCTCTTTTGCCAGGTTGAGCCCTAGTCTGGCTTAAATCTGATTGGCTGGCCGGGACATGCCTCCCCAGTTCTGCCAATCAGGGTACAGTAAGGATTGCTCTTTGATCAGCTTCCTGATTCTTTGTCACTCTACAAGCATTCAGTGCAGCACCATCCAACCATGACCAAAATTAATGTAATTAGGGATCGCTGACAGGTTTAAATTAAAAAGAAAACCCAAGAAGAAGAGCAAAATGGGACACCTTCCTCTCAAATCATGATCCTGACACCACTCTGACACAACACACAAACACAGACACTCAACAGGCCGGGACATCGCCCTTCTGTAGCACTGGAGCACAAACACACAACACACAGTCAGGTGGAAAATTATTGGCACCCTTCGGGTAAAAAATTTATACAAATGAGGGAAAGAAGTTGCATGCAAGAAAGCAAAATTTCCTTCTATTCATTAAAAGCATGTTGACTCCTTTGTGTTTGAACTGAGCATATGGATTATTAACTGCATTATATCTCGTATACAGCCGTTCTTCCCCATTTTAATTTAGGGTATCAAAACTTCTGCATCTTAAATTTAGGCACTCATTGCCAAAACAAGCCATACAGCATCTCCAGATTGTTATATTTCTAAGCACAGGGTAAAAGCACAGAATGCTAATGAAATTATACCACAAATGCTGTGCTTTCTGCAAGCAAACTCTACGGAAACTCGGTGATTTCATTTATTCCATTTATTTAAGCTTATTATGATCCGAAACGACCAGCAGTTAATTAAGAAAAGCAGACCATACCTGCTGAAATAATGAGGTTGAGGGCCTGGATCAAGGGCCAAACAGCTGAACTGATCTTACAGTCCCAACACAGAGGGCTCGACTGATCAACCATTTCACTCCTGGTCAAAAACCATCACCACAAGGCCAGGTGGCATCCCTGAGACAGGCCAGTTTCTCATTGGTTACAAACTTGGAGCTGTACGAGGCGATTAGCATAGCGCTGCCATCAGGTTGTCTGCTGTTCCTGTGCCACAGCTAACACGAGATAAGGTTTGTTTTCACTTCTAGCAAAACAGTGATGTAACATTCCAGCACATCAGAGACCACAGCAGGAATGCGTCACATGATACGCGCCACAAATATTTATTCATGTTTAACAATGCTAAATACTCTCCTGACATGTAATGAAGAGGTGCGACACTGAGCGAAGAACATCAAAGATTCATCTCGCATGAGTAACCATAACCACAAAACCAAACCCCAAGTGAATGCATCCATATTCATCAGTGTATAGACAATGCCAACAATCTATGGAAATTAACAGTCGAGTCACGCAGATCAGTCAGAGCTAGTATTACATATTTGGCGTGTGGGGCGGGACAGGAAGGCAGGTTGTGGCCCTGTGATTGGTGGTCATGGCAGCAAGGCAGATTACAGCACTGTGATTGTTGGTTGAGGCAGCTAGGAAGATTACAGCACTGTGATTGGTGGTTGAGGCAGCTAGGCAGATTACAGCACTGTGATTGGTGGTTGAGGCAGCTAGGCAGATTAAAGCTCTGTGATTGGTGGTTGAAGCAGCTAGGCAGATTACAGCACTGTAATTGGCTGGTGGGGCAGTGAAGCAGATTGTGGCCCTGTGATTGATAGGTGGGTGAGGCAATAAGGTAGACTGCAACCCCGTGATCATATTCAAACAATACTTTCACAACTTCGAACATAGGCCTTAATGTGCAGTTACCAACGTCTACAATACATTCTGCAGTTGACTCACCAAGATTCATGCCTCTGTGACAAAGAGCTGTTTGAAACTTACCTTCCCATTCACTTGAATTACCCCGACGAATATCACAGAATATACGATTTGTACGCTATGAAGAATCTATCCAATACTAGATGTTTGTCATATAACTTTTTTTCCTCTAAATTTTTACCAAAAAGTGTTTTATTACTTTGGTCCCATTTTTATTTTGCCACGCTGCTTAAAGTTGTGCCAATTAACTGTAGCTACACAATCTCACCCCGAAACTGCTGAGCTTGTTTGCTCCAGAACAGCTCTGCCACCGCAAGGTGTTCGGACCAATGGGAGAACGTCTAAGTGGTGCACTGAGGTCAAAGGTCTTTCTGTCCGAAAGACCGGCTCTACTAGTGTTTAGAATGGTTTAAAATGAAAATTTCACAAAAAACAACCACAAAAATGACTGACAGAAACAGACCCATTCATTATTGAGTGTATAAACATTATGGCATGTTAGAAACTTCGAATCTGAAACGCGCTTTGCATTTTGGGAATCTGTAGATTTTTCAATGCACATGAATGGGAAGGTCGATTTCAAACACCTTCCCCTCCTTACAGAGACAAGGAATCTCGGTGAGTCGACTACAAAATGTATTTTACACATTGGTGACTGCAGAGAAAGCCCTACTTTCAAATTCGTGAAAATATAGTTTTAACGCACTTTTCTGCGTAGAATTAAAAAAAAGGACAAACTGAATTTTGCATGGATCACACCTCGGAAAATTTCAAAACATACCAGTAATAGCATGTTCATTTCAGGCGACTCATTTACAAATGAAATGGCAGTAAAAATACAGCTGGTCTGGAATGGCCCATATGATGTATAATTGATGAGTGGCGAACAGACATGATGCCCGGAGGCTTCCAGAACCCTCCGCAGAGGTGAAAGGTCACATTCGCGGCGCATTGTTCCGGAAGCTTCTTAAGCGCGGCGGGTCGGCCTCTGCTTCCCCTATAGCCACATGAGATGCGCGTACGCGCTGCGACTTCAGAGAATCGCCTCGGCGCCCCTCCCCGCCACCGCAAACCCACCCCCTTCCTCTCTTTCATCTCGCTCCCCTCCTCTGGTACTTTCCTCACACTTTCCGAAAACGTAAAAGTAGAAACGAAAGCAGAGTCAGGACAAGGAGCCAGCGCCTCATGGCCGTTTCCACGCGTGTCCAGCAGGGGGGACACTGAATGCACAACTGGCGTCAATTACGGCGCTCCCTCCTCTCAGCGTCGGCTAAACCCCGCCCCCCTCCTGCACCCCCCCTCTCAGCGTCGGCTAAACCCCGCCCCCCTCCTGCACCCCTAACTAACAAGGGCGGTTTTACCTCCATAAAACCTACAGACTCATATATGGGTCCGTCAAACGCAGCTGCTGCATTCAGACCTGTGGAACTTCAGGCCTATTTTTAATTCTATTGGCGATCACAAGGTTTCCAACGATCACAAACATGTCCTGCTGAATTACAGGGAAATGCGTACAAAATGATGCGCAAAAATCTATATATTTTCCATTTGATGTAATGCAGCAACTATAAAAACATGGCATCCTGGGTTTGAATATACTGAACAAAGAAAATTAGGGATCACCCCAATTTTCGAATTTGAAATATTTGATAGTTCAAATTATGTTCCATATCATATTTCAATATTAAAAATCAGAGTGAACCCTAACTTTCTTTGTCCAGTATATTTCTCTCAATATAAGTGCAATGTAGCTTCAGTGACCAGCAGACACAGAATTCGAAGTCAGTTCCGAGTCAGAAAAGGCCATTTTATTCATACTAAAGGAAAATGTTTATGCACCCGAAAATGGCAGATATTCAGTTGAAAAGGTGCTGTCATTTCTAAGGAGTATATCTGATATGGATGAAAACACCCACAAATGAAAGCCCCAATTCTGCACTTCAATCTCGATACCACTGCATTATCTCAAACTCAGAGTACTACAGTGCTGTCACAGTCCAACTAATGTCCACATAATGTCCACCTTCGGTCAAGGGATTCAGGTTAAATGTAATGAAATAACTCTACGCCCCACCTTCTCCACGGCCTGTTTCCTGTCGGCGGTGTGTGCGCGCTCCAGCTCCTCCCTCAGGCGCTGGGTCTCGGCGCGGGCGCGGCTCACCGCGGCCTCCTGCTCGTGGGCGGCGCGCTGGCGCTCCTCATCTCTCAGCAGGCCCAGCTCCTTCAGCTGCTGCTCACGCTGGCCGTGAGCCTGGAGCAGGTCGTCCCTCAGCCGGTGCACCTGCCCCTCCAGCTGGGATATGGTCTACAGGACGGGGGGGGATACTGTGCGGTTAGGGCCAGTGAGCCAGGCTCTGGAGTCTGCTGTAACACTATTACTGTGATTTTCACATCAGTGCAGGAAGGTGACATCAGTACATTATACCATTATAACCACTGAGACGTCAGCAGTGATGAGCACATTACTACCACTGTGACATCAGCAGTGATGAGCACATTACTACCACTGTGATGAGCACATTACATACCACTGTGACATCAGCAGTGATGAGCACATTACTACCACTGTGACATCAGCAGTGGAGACACCAGCACTGCATTCTTTATTTTTTATTAATTTACTTATCCTGCATTTAAACAGGGAAGTCCCGTTGAGATTGAAATCTATTTCACGGGAGCCCTGGGGGGTTGAGGTGGGGAGGGAGAGGACAATTTGCACAGCCAATTGGATCAGGGGATGATTAGGTGGCAGGTTGAAAGAGCCAGATTGGGACTGTAGCCATGACACCGGGGAACCCCCTACTCTTATCAATGAGTGTAATAGGATCTTTAATGACCATAGTGAGTCAGGACCTCATTTTAACGTCTCATCCGAAAGACAGCGTCTCCTTCAGTACAGTATCCCCATCACTGCACTGCGGCATTGGGGATTATTCCACCACTTCCAGCAGCAACTTAGTTTTCCCAGGTGGTCTCCCATCCAAGTACTAACCAAGCCGATACCTGCTTAACTTCAGCCACGCGGCTGGAGCAGATCAAACAGTGGTATGGCTGCTGGTGCAGAAACCATTGTTTCACTGTGACACCAGTGGAGGAGATACCATGATAATCACTGTACCGTCAGCGGTGGTCATATCATTACACCCACTGTGACATCACTAGTGGAGATACTATTACTGCTTTGTGACATCAGCAGTGGAAAAACCATGACAAGCACCGTGACCTCAGCAGCGGAGGCACTACTATTGAACTGCACCATCAGTGGACACCATGATAACCACTGAGACATCGATAGTCGATACACCGTTGTTGCCGTGTGACATGAGTGGTGAAGTCAGCAGTTGAATGACCTAAAACTTGAGTTGACCATCTACCTCTACAGGATAATCTTTAGTCTGGTCCATCCGGCAGGAGCCACTGAGGATCAAAGATCTCCAGTCGCCACTTTGAACAAGAACAGGACACAAACTCATTCCAGATCAGTGTGGAACAAAGCCGCCCCAGCTAGGGATCTCCACCACAGCCCGGCTCGACCGTTTGATCTCCGGGCCGCCGAGTTCAAGATCAAAACACCGCGGCCCCCGAAAGGTCAGCACTTTGACTTAATGACAGCAATTTGGGGGAAAATCGAAGGTCAGTTCGGTAACAGATATTTTGGAAAAATCTGGGACGGCTAAAGAAAGCCCCAGCCTGGTCGCAGTGACGGAGCGACTCCTTTATCGTCCGTGGCATCGATCGAGGAAGACGGTGTATATTTTAAGGGATAGCTTAGAAAATCCTGCATGCGGCTGTTTGTTAGTCAGCAGATAAAAGATCATTGCATCAACTGTCCATAAGATGTTTTGCAGTAGAGTTGATTCTGTAATAAAATATCCACGACTCAGACAAACTAGAATGTGCCAAGAGTGAGGTTTGAAACGTAACTTCGTATCATCAGAAACACTGCCATAAATATCAGCTTTACTGGTTCAGATATGGAGCAATTCAATTCTTAAGTGATATCTAGAGCTGTAATTTTGTGGTTATTAGCACCTATCCTTCCAAGTGCCCGTCTGTCCCTGTTCAAGACCTTGCAGCCACAGTTCTTTAGTACTGTTGTTGTTCTTTGGTGCTTGGCAGAATTTGTGACAATTTTTCACGTCCCCTTGCCATCTTTAATCATTTTGCCATTTCTGAGACTGTCACACCTGCAATTCAGGCAACACCGATGTGGCTCTTTCAGAACTCTGTTTGAAACAACATCTTACTTTGAGGACTCACCTAGCAAACTGCAGGTGGTTAGTCCTTTTCTAACCAGACACGTGCTGCTGGTTAGAGTTTATGTTACATAACTCACCAGTCTAGATGCTTTTGTAACTGATTTTGTAGAACTTTAATCCATTTCTCAGGGGTGTTTTTGATATTCTGCCCACTCACTGTATACCCGTCACGCACAGATAAACACAGCAGAACATATATCTGCATTGAGCAAACTGTGACCTCAGAGAAAATTGTGTGACTGTCCATATAATTAAGGCACTGTATCTGAGTACACTGACAGAGTGCACTTCTGGGCTTTAACATACATACAGAGTGCACTGTGTGGGACTAACAGGCTTTTAAAACCAGTATCACAGCTGGAAAACGTGAAACGTGTATTTTAAAGCAGGCCCTCTGTTATAATAAGGGCCCTTCTGGAAGGGAGCTGATGCTCTGACCCTTCGCTCGGACGAAAGCGCATTACAGAGGACGAATGCTAACAACAAAAACGCTCCCGTGAGGGCGACCTTCGCACGACTTACAGCCAGGCTGCGGTTCGCCGTTTACAACCAAAGCAGCGATGGCCACAACCCCACCCACTCACTATTCGCCATTTAGCTACAGTAAAATCGCTATACCGCCATTTAAAACCTGTTTCGCCATTTTCATCTTCGTACTGTTTAGCCATCTTTGATCTCTATTTCAGCAAGCAGAGATAATTTCAAGGTCGAGAGTGGGTTTATCAGTCCTCCCAAATTTTTGATTCACTTAACTGTACCGTATTCGGCGACTTCAGCTCTGCAGGCTCGATAGCCAAACCCGCCAATCAGCACATAAAAATAAGAGCCTGGTGCCCAGAAATGTCGAGAACACAGACTAACAAACGCAGGTAGTGGAGCGCAAATTCAACAGAGAGGCACGCAAAGACGGATATAGCGAACGCTAGAATTTTAGGGGAATTTTTATTGAAGAAAGCCTGCATGGAATGTCTTTAAACACAAAAGGGAATGAAAACAGGATCTTCTAACGGGCTGCGGAGTTGTTTCCAGTGCGAGAGAAAGAGAGACTCCTGATGTCATGGAGAAATTGAGAGCGTGTTTCTCTCTTACCCTGACCTGGAGGGATTTATTTACACATCAATCAGACCCTGTTGTACAGCTGGCAGGACGGGATAAATTAAACGTGACACGAGAGCAAGTCCAAACCAGGACGCTTCGGGGTTCTGCCACACACTTACAGAAGAGTTGGAGACGAGGAAATGTCCGTAAGTATTCAGACGAATACAAAAAAAAAACTGGGTTACAGGCTCCATATGTCAGCGCTCTAGGTTTGAAAAATACGAACTTGAGGCTAAAGCTGAGCTTTAAAATGTCTGCCTTAAATTAACGAGTATTTACAGCACTTTTAGGCTGATCATGTAAAGAAAGCTGCCCTTTTTATAGTGTCACTATCTATATGGGCTGTAAGGAGTGAGAATCTGAAAACCCAATCAGGATGCTATAAAGGGCCATTAACAACAATGCATCTCATGTGAGTAGGGGCCACTGCGCGAAATGCAGTGCAACACTGCGAACCCGAACTGCACTGTAACACTGAGAACCAAAACCACACTGCAACACAGCAAAACCAACCCACAATGCAACACTGGGAGCCAGCAGGGACACTCCAAACCAAACTCACCGAACTCTCGCTGCAAAGGTGCTGCACATCTGTGGCAGAACCGAAAACAGCAGGCTTGAATTTCTAGCGAGAGTAACTGGCAATTAAAGACACTTTATACGACGTAATTTACACACACACTTACACATACACACAATTTACCACCATATCTGAAAGGCAGACACGGTAATCTTCTCGACAACAATTAGCTGCTCGTCTAGAAGCTAAAGGCTACAGGCGAGAGGCTGGAGTCCAGAAGCTAAAGGCTGGAGTCTGGAGGCTACAGTCAGGAATCTAGAGGTTTAAAGCTGGATACTTTTTTAACTCTAATTAACCCTTAGAGTGCTAAATGCAGCCATTGTCGCTCAATGATGTAAGATATCAAAATCAAAGCTGTTGAAAACCTACCGTGTGGCGACTTGTTTAAAAGAGCTCCCACAGGGGAGCTCTTTTAAACAAGTTGCCACATGATAGGTTTTCAACAGCACAAGATAATTAAATTTATATTTTTTAAAAATCAATTTCAGCGCTCTAAGGGTTAATCACAGACCAAACTAAGGTGACACAGGTACGCATTACCCACCAGAGTTCTGTTAAGCAGGATTATTGTGCACATTCCACTAATATAACTGACACTCTCATCTGACAAAACTTATGGTTCATTAGACTAAGCTGGAGCCAAACCTTCCAGAACAATGCTGGGTTAGATAAGATAAGATAAACTTTATTGAACCCCGTGGGGTAATTTGTCCTCTGCATTTGACCCATCCTATAGTTAGGAGCAGTGAGCAGCCACAGAGCAGCGCCGGGGGACCAACTCCAGTTCTAAAGCCAGTTCCTTGGTCAGGGGTTCTGGAAGGAGTGTTCCTGTAATGCAGGTTAAGGCCTCTTCTGCACTGATCTTAACTGAAGGGTGTGAACTAGTGACTTCCCGAGTCCCAGTCTAACACCATAGCACCCTGTCCTTCTAATCACGGTCCTCGAGATCCAAGAACTGCTGGTTTTCCACCCTCCCTTTACCGGAGAGTCAGGTGTGATGACCGCCTGGCCAATCGGCATTGCTAATGGTTTCATTAATAACCCAGGAGGAGAGAAAACCAGGGCTGGATTAGGATTCGAGGCCCAGATTTGAGGATCCCCGCTCGAGCAAACATACATCACTCTGCCTTGTACCTTTCCTGAATAACGAGACCCCATTGGTTCAGAAGGCAGGACAGGATAAACCAGAAGTCTTACAGTATAAACAGCGAGTCAAGTGCCCAAAATACCACCGTCCTGATACGGGTGTAAAATACTGTAGCTGAAGACATGACAGGTACAGGGAAGCTGTAGGACATTATGGCGAGCGTACGATTAGCACAAGGTCATTACCGGCTCGTTCTGTAACGAGGGAGAAGCACAGCCTCTTGCACGACCTGCGGAGACGTGTCTACGGCATACTAATCAGGATTGGGGAGCTTCGCTCAGGATCCGCGGCTCTTATTTCCAATTCCGGAACCCTCCGTCTCGCTCTCAGACAGGAGGCCAGAGCATGAAACGACTCGCGTGGGTCAGAGCCGCGACCTATAGATCAGTTCTCCCCCGTCAGTTCGCAGGGAACACGGGAAAGAGGAAAACACTCTGAAAGCAGCACTCAACTAACAACAGATCAGCTCTCTGATAGACAACTTTGGTGTACTGTTACATCCTGTTACACAAGTGAAGATGATTTACTATCATTATGAAGCCAATGATAATGACGATAATGACTATGATTATTATTACAGCAATATATCCTAGCTATAAGAATTGCAACAGCAAAAAAAGTTCTGACGGCCGTTTGAGGGAAAGCAGACAGTAGTTGACAGCAGGTCCACTTGGCGGGAAAGGGGAGTTAGCGATTCCCGACGACGGATAGGCCCGGTTTCCCTCTGCCCGAGTGACAGACTGCGAGAGGAGAGCGACTAAAGGAAACAGAGGTCTGACGGGGACGCGCGTTCCCGTGACGACGGCTCGCGGGGAAATAAATAAATAAATAAATGTAAAAAAGCGAACGGACAGCTGCAGTGCAGCCCCTGGCCCTGCTCCGCCATCTCGGCCGTTTGAAGTCCATCTGCTGCGACGCTTCTGAGAAAATCGACTCCCAGGGAAAGCGAGACGCGAGGAACCGCGTCCAATACGGGGCTGAGCCACCAAAATTCTGAACAGCCCGGCCAGAAAATCTGCAGAATGTTAACCCTTAGAGCGCTGAAATAAATTGTCTAAAAATTATGAATCAAATCATCTTGCGTAGTTGAAAACCTATCACGTCATGTGACAGGTTTTCAACAGCATTGATTTTGATAACTTAACATCATTGAGCAACAACAGATGCATTTAGCGCACTAAGGGTTAACAATTATCCATTATCGGCCGTCCGAATGAGTCGCCCGTAATGAGGGGGACGAGTTCTGCAGCAGGTGATCTGTGGGGTGAAACTAACCAGCCTCAATACGCCCATACATTTATTACACGTCCATCCATCCATTCTCTATACCCGCATATTCCTCACTAGGGTCGCGGGGGCAGCTGGAGCCCATCCCAGCTGACTATGGGCGAAAGGCAGGGACCCACCCTGGACAGCTCGCCAATCCATCGCAGGGCGCACACACCATTCACTGACCATTCACTCTCACACTCATACCTTTGGGCAATGTAGTGTCTCCAATTAGCCTGATATGCATGTCTTTGGACTGTGGGAGGAAACCGGAGTACCCGGAGGAAACCCACGTGAACACGGGGAGAACATGCAAACTCCACACAGAAGGGCCCCAGGCCGGATTCGAACCCACGACCTTCTTGCTGTGAGGCAGCAAATGCTAACCACTGTACCACCGTGCTGCCCATAATTAGACATCCAACCCCTTTATTTCTGTCCAGGATAGCAGGAGTGCTAAAGGCAACTCCAACATCCAGCATGCAAGAGCCAGGATCCAGTGGCGGCTGGTGAACTGGCAACTGGGGAGGCTCAAAACAATCCCTTAAAATTAACGATTGGTCACAACCTGTTTTCAATCATTCATTTAAATTCCCATTACAGAAACTCCGAAAACTCTCAACATTATCAAGTGTGGTCAGTTTTCATTTATAACGCATACCAGTCATCTCTCATGCATTCAGTGTGAGTTTAAGTGGCATATTTATGTTCCTCTGCTGTAGTCAGCAATTATTCAATCAACGCGTAGGCTATGTAAGAGATTCTTGCGCGGAATTGAAGTCCTTGTGCACTGGAGGGGCTGGAAGCAATGTAATTGCATTAAGACATTTCAAATGATCTAATTTCATTTAAACGATCATGAAACACATGCATTGCTTCCAATCCCTGAGTAAAAAAAAAGCGCGAGAAGTCCGGAGTCGTAATCGGTATGCGTTATAAATTAAAACTGGCCGCATCTGATAATGTTGAGAGTTTTCGGAGTTTCTGTAATGGTAATTTAAATGAATGATTGAAAACAGGTCGTGACCAATCATTAATTTTTAGGGATTGTTTTGAGCCTCCCCTATCGCCAGTTCACCAGCCACATATCAATGCAATGTTCATTCATTCATTCATTCATTCATTCATTCACATATTAGTACAGCGTTATCACTGTTAAGTGCTTAGATTACCCCAGAAAAAGCGCTATATAAATGCAATATTCATTGATTCATTCATTCACAACCTGTATTAGTACAGTGTCACCATTGTAAAACGCTTAGAATGCCTTGAAAAAAGGCTCAATATAAATTAAATGTTCATTCAATCATTCATTTATTCACATATTACTACAGTGTTATCACAGCAAAGTGCTTACAGCACCCAGAAAAAGCGCTATATAAATGCAATGTTCATTCATTCATTCATTCATTCATTCACACATTAGCCTGGTAAAAATAACACGCTTTATCATGACCTTAATCCAGCTCACGAACGCCATTAGCGTGCCAGGAATCGAAAGTTCGGCGCATCCTGCTTCAAACAGAGAGGAGCCGACAGATCGCGGGATCAAACGCTGCTCCAAGCCCTCGTTAGCCAAGCTAATGAGCCACAGTTTCTCTTGAAGCTCCGAGTTCCACACTTACGAAGTAACAGAGAGGCAGGATCCTGATGTGGACAGAATTGACACACACAACTGCGAGCGGATTATTGAATAGCTCATGTTATTCTGGAGCCAATGGTCCTCAGTAGTTCCACATATTCATAAGCTACACAAAGTCTTAGCAGAACAGTATCACCATGGACACAAACCATGCCAATGCGTTAGCAGTAAATACAGGTGACTGAACTACATCTGTTGATGAGGGCCAAAAAAAACCCCAAGTACATTTTTTCCTGATGAAGATAAGGATTTTTCTAGGTGTAATCACCCCTTTCCTATCTACACTGAAAATGGCCCTTTTACTAAACAATCACGGCGTTGCATCACCATGACAACGAGTTGTTTATTTTCTGTGTTGACCTGCTTTTTTCCCCTCCCCGTATTGACTGCAGGCTACCAACGAAAATCGGTGTTATACCGTCTCCGATGCCCTATCTGAACTCAGTGTTGTGCTCACGGCTGATTCCTGCTATATGAGCCAGGCCAGCGTGACAACATGAATCGCAATTTTGTCGCAAAATCTCCCTAAAACTGCTTTCGCACCGGACGCGAAACGAATTTTTCGCGCGACAGATTACATTCAAAGTCAATGCAAAGACGCGAATACACGCGAGACGCGTGTATTCGCGTCTTTGCATCGACTTTTAATGTAATCTGTCCTGCGAAAAATTTGTTTCGCGTCCAGTGTGAAAGCAGCTTAAAACAGCTGAGGAGAGGGATGGCAACTGAATGAGGCGCAAAAGCAGGACAAACCTGACCTCAAAGAGTGTTTCTTTTCAACTAAAAACACTCGCGTTCAACAGACTGCACCACTACTGGCTCAAAATATGATTATATAACAATGTAACAGAGGACAGCAGACTGATTTTGATACAGACTCCCCCTAGTGGCCGAGTGACGTTGCCACAGCCTCACCGCCCCAGATTTGTGCTCGCTGGACAGTAATGGGCTTCAGTTAGGCGACATGCGGCAAGCAGAGGCCACCAACAAGGGGGAACGGCGCCATAAACTCACACTTTTCCAGGTGTGAATGTTCACGAAAATAATGAAATTGCCTTCTAGCTGTCACCGGACAGAGGGTCAGACATGCAGGCAGGCAGGCAAAGACAGGCAGACAAACAATCAGGCAGACAGACAGATAGAGACGAGCACACAAAATCAGGCAGACAAAAATACAGGCATACAGGCAGATAAACAAATTGGCGGACAAGGAGACAGAGTGACAGACAGACACATGAGCAAACAGGCAGACAAACACAGGCAGACAGGCAAAGACAGACTGAAATAGGTAGACAAATATAGGCAGACTGACAAACTGACAGAAAAGCAGACAGACATACCGACACATAGGCTGACACACAAGCAGACAGGCAGACAGACACAGACAGGCAGGCACACTGACTGACACAGCAGACTCACAAGCAGACAGGCAGACAAACACAGGCAAACACACAAGCAGACAGGCAGACAAAAACAGGCAGAGAGACAGATCGACAGTCAGGCGCAGGCAGAGCTGACAGCAGTATTCCAAGGACAAGGCCGATGGAGAGAAAAAATAAGGGAACTGTATTTACTGCGCTAGACTCGCTGGAGTGTAGCGTACATACAGCCCTCAGAGCTGAATGAGATTTACACACTGCTTTATTCTCTCAGAACAACCTTCAAAGCACATGCCAGAGCTTAACACGCTTACCGTCAAACTTCAAAGCAGAAATTTTTATGAGTAATCAAGACTCTCACATTGGGGCAATCGCAAACTCGTTCTGCCGCCCCCGACTCCTCTTTGATGAATAACTCTTCCTCTCCCCCCTCCTCCCCACCGCCATCCCGCCATCGCCCCCATTTCCCTCTCCTTCCATGACCCCGCCTGCTTTGATAATCTCACGCCAAACATCCCCGGATAGATTTGTGTTCCCTGTATCACTCATTATCCTGATTCTCACACTTTCTTCCTCAACTCCTTCCATCTTTTCTATCGATCTCTTTCTGATACACAAATTATCCAGTTTCTACGATCTGTATGGATACACGCAGTTACATAAGGTACAGAATGGCATTCCGGCACAAAATGGCTGCCAGGCAGTGAGCTACTATTGGTGATGGTTGAAGTGAGTTTCAAAGAAAACCGCTTAGAGATTGGGGTCATTCTGATAAAAAGAGTGAAGGGCCCTCGACTTGCTCACAGCTAAGATGTGCATCTAGGAGCCCTGTGGTTGGGTGTTTGAATCCCAGCCACGCCATTACCGGCTATGGACAGAGGTCTGCATGGACAAGGTAAAAAATTGGTTCAGCCTCGCCAAGGATTTGGGGGTTACGCCGATAAAAACTTGTTAGGTTTATCGCTCTCTGGCTGTCCTTGTGGTCGGCTAGGCGCGAGTAGCTGAATGAGCAAATAATACGCTGACTACGTTATCGCCTGATAGCTTAGATAGTGCATGATTGGTGGTGTGATTACATAGTGTATAAGAGGGGTTATCCGTCACGCAAGTCATTGGAATCAAATGCCGCGGCATCTTCCTCCTGCGTCGACCGGTCGATGGGAGGTCGCTTTGCGGTGGACTACACACATCGCCTGTGTTCAGGGTGGGATGAAAACGGGAAAAGTCCCCTCGAGAAGTGCAATATAAATTTACTATGAATCCATCAGTCCATCTGGTGGTCAAATTATCTATCCATCCATTTATCCATCTATCTGCTAGATTGTTGGTCTAACCACCCATATATTCATTCACTCATCCGTCGATAGTCTATAGGATTCTTTTTTCAGCAGTGATGCACGGCCCAGGTTTCAAATGGGTTCTTATCAGCGCAATTACATTCTGAAACCCTACACAAACAAGAGCATCCTAAAATTAGCATATTGTAGGCAGAGACATTGCTTTTCAGACATGACCCAGGACGGCGGCCACAGCTTTAGGCATTAGTTTGCCTCAACCAAGTTTTTCTGAGATTTAAAGGCCCACCCTTACGCACAGGTTGAAGAAAGAATACATATGTCGAGCTGCAGCAGCCAAAATCCGTCAACAGTCCAGTGTTCAGGGAAATGCTGCTGTTGTGGCCCGATCAGGCAGACAGCTTTTTACTGGCGTTGCCACAGTGGAAAGACTAACACAGGGAAACACCATAAATATGCTGAAAAATACTAACTTTCCGTCCATAAAAATAAACTTTCAGCGAGAATCCTTGTTCCTGTGGACCAAATATCACGTGTGATATTCATACCGGACACCACTGTGGTAATTTGGGAATGAATGGGATTCCCCCCCGAACATAATCGCTATCGCTAACGCTAACCCACGGAGTAGAGATTAAGGCTCTGAACAGAATCGCCATATTTTAGGGGGCTAGAAACGTGCGTACGCCACATTAGTACCCGTTGGTATCTCCAGCTGCCATTCCAACCCAAACCAGCAGAAGAGGGAGGCTAAATCTCCACTCCCCGGGACGCCATAACGGGTGATTTTTCTGGCAACCTGTGGTTTTCCATTCTTACCATTTTAGCTAGCCGTTAATCCCCGAGGCAAAAAAAAAAAAAAAGGGCTGGTGAGGAATTTTGCAAACAGAAGAACTAAAAAGAATCTCACAATAGAATTTTTGAAATAAATCCACTGTATCACCCCAAATACCTCCTTCGTCTGGTAAATTAGGCTTGAAAACTCATGGATGTGTTTCATGGAGCAAAAACAAAGGCAACTGTATAATCCTCCACCCTCATTCAACCCCTCAGAACCCATGATATAAACATCAGCGTTCTGTTGCCTGAAATGGCATTCCTCTACGGGCAACAGAAGGAAAATTACTGAGAGGAATATGGCTACAGTGAGGTCCATAAGTATTTGGACAGCAACCATTTCATTAAATTTCCCTTGACATTGAAATCTCTTCAAATTAAAGCTGGAGTGAACTGTATAAGAAAGGCATCTCGTTAAAATAGTACGACGGTCCAACGTTAAAATATACCGAGCAACAAAAGAAATGCAAGTTAATGCAAGACTGGCTGGAAACTACGTATGCATGTAATTATTATTAATGTCTTATTTATTACGAGCACATGCACATTTACACTCATTTCTTCAAACGTTTCTTTGTTTCGCTGTCACTTCAACTGGGTGATCATGCGAGTACATTAATTAACCTGCCAGCTTGCATTTCTTTTGTTGCTCAGTATAGTATGATGGTTTGAATACTTTCAAAACGCGCAAACAAACAGCTTTCTAAAATGCTATTCCCGTACGAATACATTCGGACCACACAAGCGAACAGCGCTTGAGCCGCGCTGACAGCGGCAGCACACGCATTCAGAACAGGTGGCGAGTCCCAGAATCAGGAAGTAGAAGTCTTGCTTTGCGTTTTATTAACACAAGGACTCAGCTAACTTATCTAAACTCTACCTCCAGGTGTGAGCATAACGCTAACTAGCTAATTACAGCAAAATCCTGGAGAGGAGTTCTGCTCTACAGGACAGGGGGCATTTAAGTTAGCCCTGAGGGGCATTAATGGTGGGCGCAGGCTGGTATTTACCCTGGGGGTATTAAGGCCTAGGTGGGGGTATTTAGCCTGAGGGGTTTCAGGCCGGGGTACAGGTATATATCCCAGGGGGTATTAAGGCCCGGATGGGGGTATTTAGCTCGAGGGGGTGTTAAGCTGCAGGCGAGGGGGTATTTACCCCGGCAGGGTTATGGTCTAGGCAGGGGGGTATTTCGTGGCGAGGCCCTACCTGGCTGTCGCGTTTCCTCCACTCCTGGGTCTCGGCACGGTGCTGTACCATGGCGCTGGCGGACTGCTGCTCCAGACTCTGGATCTCACGCCTGTGCTCCCGGACGAGGCTGTCCTTCTCCGTGTTGTGTTTCTGTAGCAGCTGCGACCTCTCCTGCTCCGCCTCCACCTTCAGCTCCACGATCTGATTGGACAGCGGCAGGGGAGAGGAGAGGAGAGGCGGGGCCATTAGCTGAACTGGGCAACCTTCCGTAGTCATGGTAACTTAGCCCCCTCATAGCCACCGCCGCGCAAAGAAATAGAACAAATAAAAAAAGCATTTTAAAGAGAATTGCGCACATCGATAACAAATGTTGTGACCTCATGAGGTAAGGTGACAAAACGTGGGCATCTTTGACAATCGTTCCCAACCCAAATGAAATGGCATCCTTTCCCGCCAATTCTGCAGCAGCCATGTTTTTTTCTGTTTGCGCTTTCTCAGTGCAACGTAGACATGACATTTTTTTCATAATCTGTGTAGAGCAGGAGGTCTGCTATAGATTGAGCACCATATCTGTCCCTCCGAGCCAGCCCTGTCCGATTATTCCTGCCAGCCGGAGGCACTGACCTTCAGTTCAAAACAAAACAACCACCATTACACCCGAGTCCAGAACATTCCAGCAAAAACTAAACTGGTAAATAAAATATGATGAGATTCTGATCGTCCGGTTGGAGAGTAATTTTCATCAGTTATCAAACTCCACTCAAAAAGCAAAAAAAAAAAAAAAAAAAAAGAAAAAAAAAAGAATCAATAATGTGATTCCAACCAGGAGAGGATAACACTGAAATCAGGAGTGTTCCGGTCCGTGAAAAGACAGCTCGCAGGATGCCATACCGCGTGAGTTTCACGGAAACCTGTGGTTTTCAATTGTTACAGTTTTAGTCAGCCGTTTATCCCTGAGGGGAAATCAGCTGGTGCAGAATCAGGTAAGCAGTGCCACAGTCGCCACTTTAGAACTCCTGGCTCGAACACACAAATAGTCAGTTCAGTTCAGAACAACCACCATTAAATGCTCTAACATAAAGGCCATAAAGGCCATTACCGCAACTAAATTAATGAAAAAATTCTGACAAAATTCCAATTAGGAGAGCAATTTTCCCCTGCCAAGCAACTCCACTCCAGTTGTCACTGGAGAAAAAAAAAAATTACCAATATAGCCAACACTAAAAACAATTCCAACCAGAATTTGAAGGAATGAAGATTCAAAAGTTAGGCTGACTATTTAGGTTTTTTTCCTTAAAAAAAAGAATTCTTTGCATTAATTCAAAAAATTTATTTCAAAATTATTCCAAAACATCTCTCTTGATGGGAAACCTCATCCAGAAAATTCAGTTTTGAATACTAAGGTTACAACAAACCAACGATACGCGTGTAGAGTTGTTACAAGTGAGGGAAAGTGTTCAAACAAGACGGCATAGAGCAAATTCAGGGGGGGGAGCTCTACAGACAATACTGCCCTGACAAACACATACACACCTGCGCAAAAGTGAAAGAAAGAACGTGAGGAAAAGAGAGACGAACAGAGTGTAAGAAAGAGAGAGAGTGGGAGAGAGGGGGGGGACAGATTGAAATAGTAGAGGTAGGGCGAGAGGAATTATAATCATTACAATCATTGTAACATCTATTGCAATAGGATAACTTTTATTGTACACTGTACTATTTAACAACTCCTACATTACGACAGTTTATTGTTGCATTATAACAATTGTTTTGACTTTCATTACCACACACTGGTGAAGTGTATTTTGTAATAAAAAAAAACAAAGGCACTAATAGAAAATCACAAAAAAAAACAGAAACAGAGAGATGGAGGCAGAGAAAGTGTGAGAGAGAGAGAGAGAGAGAGAGAGAGAGAGAGAGAGAGAGAGAGAGATCCCTGCTGTGCTATAAGCTGGTCTTTCCCCGCATTGCCTGTAGGGGTCCGTGACCTTGGCGGGGCGAGATGAAGGTTGCGCTAATCCTAGCGCATTGTACACCGCGGCACCCTACCTGGCCTACTGGCACCCAACTGGGCACAGTGTGGTGCCTTTCAACCACCCCAAACACACACACACACACACACACGCACAGCAGGCACAGGCCTGTGAAAAAAGCCGCTTAAAACCCACCAGCTGCCATTTTTTTTCCTTGTTCGGTTGGAAGAGAAAAAAAAAAAACTACACCAGCAGAAACATCTTTCTGTTGGTTTTGCAAAATTTATATTTGCATGACACTTGGTGTCTTGAGGGAAGAATGCATTCCTAAGAAAATGAAAACCACCAAAGAATGCTTGGATCTACCCAGGACTGAAGAAAGGGTGCTAACACAAAGATGCTAACAGCAGGAGACTGAGAGAGAATCCATCGTGTTAAAGGACATCGCCCGGAGCTCGTAAAGCAGCACTAACCACCAACTGCTGCTCTGTTCCTGCCAGGGGGCACAGCCCTGACACCGGTAACCAGAGCGACGCCCTGTTCCAGACCCCAGCTCCGAACAACCATCTTAACTGCGTGTTCAGTCATAAAAAACTATTTCCCACTATTTCACATAACAATCTTAACAAAACACCTCCAAGGCAAAGCTTCAAAGTGAAACCAAAATAAAAATCTTACGGCATACTTTCCAGGCCGATCGACATCAGTCTTCCCTGTCGGCAGTGGGAGTGCCAACATCCCGCGAGACGATCCCCAAATTTCGGTTTTTTTTTTTTTTTTGGTGGCAGTAAAGAAGCCATAGGTCCGCATCGACTTTTAATTGTGACGGACGAAAATAGAAATCGAGGGAGGGGAGGGGGAGAAGGCGCAAAATAAATAGGCTAAATAAAATAAAATAAAGCGTAATGGAAAAGCGAAACAGAAGCGCCTCATTGTGATGTCACAGTAGCCGAGAAAAATGCGTTCCAGGGAAGCCTCTTTCTTAAAGGGGCCAGCGGTCTCAATGGCGGATTTTCTGAGCGGTCGGCGGGGCGCGATTACGGGCCCCCGACCGGGAGGAACCAGCGGGGCGCTGGATTAAGATCTGGGCCTGAAACCAGCACGGGGCCCAGCAGGAGAGAGCTGTTCTAGCAGTCAAATCGAGAGGAAGCCTTTTTTCTTTGCCATCATAGGGTTTGCCGTTTATTTATTTTGCCAGCTCAGCGAATCTGATGTCCGGGAAGAATCGTTTGATGGCGTCGAGCTGCAGGTGATGGAGTTTTCTCTCGGCCTTAGTCCTGCCCCCTCCATACATTTACCCCGCCCCCAGTGCAGTGACCTCAGGAGGTGAGGGGGCGGTGCTCGATGCCTCCTTAGTGATGTCACAGATGGACGGAGGTTAATGTAGCGGGTACCATCACTCAGCACTTGCCCTTTCCAATTATTTTATCTCCAAACAAAACCTAAATAACACCACACATCAACAGATTAGTCAGAGAGATTCATTTTGTTCGAATACAGATATAAAGCAAACTGCACCAAATGTAAATTTAAGATTTAAACTAGCCGTAAACTTTCTCTGACTTCTTAAGGCATTTAATATGCTATATTCAAGAAAAAGTAAACAAAGTGAAAGAAGCAATGATAGGAAATACCTTCCACGAGAATGAATAAGTCGATAATTTTATGGCATTTTAAACTTTCAATAATTTTTTACATTTCTTTTCTTTTTTTTTTGCCTCCAAACATAAGCAAAAGGCCCTTGTTAGTATAATCATTGTCCAGCTACTATCATGACCATCGGCAAAAGTGGAAAAAAAAAACTTCTATAAAGTTTAAAGTTTAGCATTCCACCATAGAAATTTTTTGGCTTTCATTTGAAATGGGGAAAAAAACGTACATATTTGTCTTTCTGTTGTAGTAATCTGCTTCAGCAGCTCTGGAAATGTTGACGTTTAAGGACAATAGGTGTAATTGTAAGGCATTTTTATAACTGGATGCAAACTTTCATCACGAGTTTCATAAATCATGGCGTCTATGTAAAAGAAATGTGAACGGCAGCAGCTAGATTCTGCCGATGCATAATTAGGCCTTTCAGACTTCAGGTTAATCTAATTAAACATGACAAAACAACTCACAGGGAAACAACTTGAAACCAGACAGTTTCATCTCAAAGCTGCAGCCAAAGACAAGACACTAGATTTTCTAAAGATTTGCGATTCAACGAAAAACCAAATGCCAAATCTGAAAGGGCGAGAGTTCCGCATTTAAAGTAATTTGGATAAAAAATCATTTTGACAAATCAATACCACGTAACTCAACCAGCCAGCATAAACAGTCCCGAGTGATTTTATTTTCTTAATCTGAAAGTGTTAGAAGTAAAAAAAAAAGAGACAATGATGTTTGAGAACACACACAGAACTGTCCTATAATGAATAATACATTCTGCAAAAGTTTTTAAAGTACAAAGCTGCTGCTCATGAATATTGCCTTTTCAAGAATAAGGTTCTTATTTGCGGTTGGATAAAAGAATTAGATTCACAAATTCACATATTCACTTGGATGTGGACGTCTATGTCATGTGCTCAAATGCAAGAGAAAAAAGAATCAGTTGAGTGTAAACTGATCACAGCGTCCTGCACCGTTATAAAGACACTTGGTGAAAGTGACATTCTAAAATGGGTGCATAAAAATCGCAATGGAGCACCTGAAACTTTGTTAGTAAATGGACTGCATTAATATAGCACTTTCTAGTCACATGATATGACCCCAAAGCGCTTTCCAACTATGCCTCACATTCACCCTGATGGCGGAGGCTGCCATGCAAAGCGCCACCCTGCACATCAGGAGCAGTGCAGTTCAGTGTCTTGCTCAAGGACACTTCAACACATTCTCTAGAGGAGCCGGGGATCGAACCGGGAACCCTCTGATTCCTCAGCCGCCCGCTCTACCTCCTGAGCCATGCCGCCCCAATACTTTTCACTGAAAAGCAGAATGCAGTTCCTTTAAAACAGCAAAAGAACTCTTTAATATTGCCCACCTAGTCGCCGGCGTCCCAAACAATCATGAATCTTTAGGAGTTTATTCATGGACAGTCAACATGGGCAGACTGTTGCTTCACTTCTGCAGCAAGGAGCAAGACTAGAATGAGTAACTGGTGAAAAAAAAAAGGCAAAAAAAATTTCCACCCGACAAATATTATACCAGCTCCATGAGCAAATGGAGACGCGGTAGCGCAGTAGGCTTGACTTGGGATCAAAAGGTTCTGAGTTCGAGTTCTTGCCCCGGCGTTCATTGGGTGTTCTTGGGCAAAAAACTTCACTCCCGCAGAGCCTCACTCCACCCAGGCGTATAAATGGGTACCAGCAAATTGTCAGCGAAACCTGACTAAGAACTGGGGGTAACCTGTGATGGACTAGCGTCCTGTCCAGGGGGAGCAGCGATACTCCTAATCACTTCATGCCACCGAAACCGGGGTTAAGCACCGGCCCGATGGGTCACTACACTCGAAACAGACTTACTTACTCCATAAGCAAATACATTCCTGCATGGATTTTAAAATATGGCATATATCGAAACAAACATTAAATTTTTATTTGAGTTCAGTGTATTTAGCCCCTCCCCCAAATTTGTCATGGAGGTCAAGTGTTTGTGAGGTCATGTGTGTGCAAATGAACGCACGCGTGTACATGGTCGAATAGCTATTGCAAATTCATGCCTGTTCAAATTAACATCTGGCCTCTCAAATGTGCTACTTATCTTCAGCAGAATGAATATGCAAAACAGAAAATAAATAACTGAAACCAACTTAACCTTCAGTGCGCTGAAATAAATTTTTAAAAAATAGAAATTTAATTACCTTGTGCTGTTAAAACTATAAAATGTGGCGACTTGTTTAAAAGAGCTCCCACAGGGGAGCTCTTTGAAACAAGTCAGCACATGATAAGTTTTCCACAGCTTTGATTTTGATAACTTACATCATTGAGTAATGATACTTGCACTTAGCACTCTAAAGGTTAATATAATCTAGGCTAGGGTGTGTAAAAACTTTCGCACTCAGTACTGCATACCATGAAAACAGAGGGCGAAACTCACAGCTATGTCACACAGTGTAATAAAACTGCTCTGACGACACCAACCTGCTGCTCGTATCTCTGTTTTAACTCCTCCAACTGCCAGGAGAATTCCTTGGCCTGTTTCTCTCGGAGATCCTTGGACCGGACCAGATCAGCCTCAACTTTCTCCATCTGCACAGGAAACACAGGGGAATGAGTCAATTCCGGGTGTGGAAGGAGCTCAGGGATCTCCGCTGTAGCTGCATGAAGTCGGTACGGAGAAGGACAGAGCAGTGAGTCACTCTCATTGCAGATAATCAGAGTAAAATTTATCAATATCAAAGTAAAGAATCATGGTATTAGAGACAGATTCAAAAACAGATTAGAATATCAGTGTAGAGTTGATCAAAATCAGAGAAGAGAATCACAGTGTAGAGTGAATCAAAATCAGAGAAGAGAATCACAGTGTAGAGTGAATCAAAATCAGACAAGAGAATCACAGAGTAGAGTGAATCAAAATCAGAGAAGAGAATCACAGTGTAGAGTGAATTAAAATCAGAGAAGAGAATCCCAGTGTAGAGTGAATCAAAATCAGAGAAAAGAATCACAGTCTAGAGTGAATCTAAATCAGAGAAGAGAATCAAAGTGTAGAGAAATTCAAAATCAAAGAAAATAATCAAATTGCCGAGTGAATCAATTCAAGAGTGGAAAAATCACAAGAAAGAATCACTGTCAAGTATAAAGGGGTACAGGGCAGAGTGAATCATTGTCAGAGAATCACAGTGCAGAGTGAATCGATACAAGAGCGAAGAATCACTGAAGAATGAATCACTGTCAGCGTGATGGGGTACAGTGTAGAGTGAATCAATGTCAGAGTAGAGAATCACAATGGATACCAAATTATTATGAATTTCAAGACAGGATATTCAGAAATGAAGAAAAATGCTAAAAAGCAAAAAAAAAGAGATCTCTAGCTGTTTGGCTGTGAACTACTGTACATTAACAGGAAGTGAAATGGGATCATGGGGAAAAGCCGAGCGACAGTCAGTAGGACCATGCTTCAGCAAGAAAAAAATAACACAAATCGCCGTAAATTTTCAGAGCCATGGACCAAAACATTTAAAAAAGCACATAAAACTCACATCTCCATTCACTCTGAAGAGAACCAGCCTGTTTTTCATTTACAGTCATGAGAGAGAGAGAGAGAGAGAGAGAGAGAGAGGAAAAGAAGGGGGGCTGGAGGGAGAGTAAGGGCTTTGAAGTGAGATAGGGGTGTGGGGGGTTTGCTGGGGGAGATAGAGGGGGTCCAAGACACTTTAGGCCAGAGAGAATAAGTAAGGACACATTAGTCCAGCACCCTGCCCCCTGCGACCAACTGTACAGTATATGTCATGCCCAGCACTGCATAATACAGTCTTATCAGCTATAGAGCTGTAAATTACACCTCAACGTCATTCAGTCTCATTAGCCGAAGACAGCAATAGACAGCACAAGGTCAAGTCCCATTAACTATACACCGTAAAGACACCGACAACTATTAATGACACCGTGTGACAGAAATTGCAAGTTGTGCGACACTGCAAAACATCAAATCATGTGACCTCCTTAGCTATAGAGCTGTAACTCGGCATTACTTCATATCATTTAATTAGCTATGAAGTTGAAATAGATGCAAAACATAATTCAGTCTCATTTGCTATTGATGAAGGATTTAGAGATTGCGGTCTGTGATTGTTTTGATGACTGTTGCCACAAATTGTGTTGTTTTATGATGATTTTATTGTTAATATTTTTTGTGTATTGTCCATATTATAATGAATTGTTTTCTGTTGTAAACAGGGCACCATTGCAAATGAGACTGATGTCTCAATGGATTTCCCTGTATAAATAAAGGTTAAATAAAAGAAAGAAGTAAATAAATGAAATAAAATTGATTTTCTAGAGACATCACCATGCACAACATCATGTGGTCTCATTGGTTGGAGCTGAACTAGACAGGACAATGTTAAACGGTTGTATTGGCTACAAGTTATAATGCACAGCACTGTCATACAGTCCAACGACCAAACGTGCCAAATACACTCCATTACATCACACATCTTCATCTATAAGCTGTAATACACAGAACTGTAATGAGGCCTCATGAGCCATAGCGTGTAAATGCACAGCGCTGTCATACGATCTCACAAACTCTGAGCTGTAACATGCCGCAGTGTCGTACGATCCTGTTAGCCGTAGCATGCTAACGGCTGTTCCAAAGCTGCAGTAGACAGCACTGCAACAATCTGTCGCAAGCATTTACTGTCAGGATCTGCAAACCAGCAGGCTGCAAACACACAGAGCATCCATCCCTTACAGCGGCTCTCCTGAAATTCCCACCTCATCGCACCACCGCTAATTCAAAGGGCATCTGAAGTCGATTCCCATTGTTTTTAATCAGCCAATCAGCGAGCCGCACCTGCGCTAACGAACCGAAATAGAAGGATTATCTACGCATGTACACAAAAACATTGGTTTATATGAATGAAATTGGTCATGTGACAATGCAAGATGTCAACAAAAGCAAGTGATTTGTTTGTAAACATTGGACGTTCAACGTCCCATCTGAGAATCGACTTTAGATGCCCTTTAATTAGCCCTCGTTTCCCACTGGGGACGGCGCTAAGCTATCAACTTCACAAGTTGTGAGCCCAGTGCCGGTCTGTTTTACGCAGTGTAAATGAAAGTTTGTCAGGCCCGTAAACGTAACAGGAAGCTGCAGTGGACTGTGTGCCAGGTGAGGTCTGGAGCTCATAAATGGCGAAAATCTCACAGGAAGTTGGAGCTGGAGCCACTTCCTGTGGGGACCTACCTGCTGCTTCATGTCGGCGAAGGTCTTCTCAGTGCTGATCTCTGCCTGCTTCTTAAACTGCTCCAGCGCACTCTCCGCCTGCTGCAACTGCAGCCTGTGCGAATCCCTCTGCCGGCACAGCAGCTCCTCCTTCTGCCTGCAACCCAGCACCACACGCAGCACTGAGAACAACCCAACACCACACACAGCAATGAGAATAACCCAACACACACAGAGCAATGAAAATAACCCAACACACACAGCCCAGCAGCTCCTCCATCAGCCTGCAACCCAGCACCACACGCAGCACTGAGAAAAACCCAACACCACACATAGCAATGAGAATAACCCAACACACACAGAGCAATGAAAATAACCCAACACACACAGCCCAGCAGCTCCTCCTTCTGCCTGCAACCCAGCACCACATGCAGCACTGAGAACAACCCAGCACCACACGCAGCACTGAGAATATCCCAACACACACAGAGCAATGAAAATAACCCAACATCATACAGCCCAGCAGCTCCTCCTTCTGCCTGCAACCCAGCACCACACGCAGCACTGAGAACAACCCAGCACCACACGCAGCACTGAGAATATCCCAACACACACAGAGCAATGAAAATAACACAACACACACAGCCCAGCAGCTCCTCCTTCTGCCTGCAACCCAGCACCACATGCAGCACTGAGAATAACCCAACATCACACAGAGCGATGAGAATAACCCAACACACACAGCCCAGCAGCTCCTCCTTCTGCCTGCAACCCAGCACCACACGCAGCACTGAGAACAACCCAACACCACATATAGCAATGAGAATAACCCAACACACACAGAGCAATGAAAATAACCCAACACACACAGCCCAGCAGCTCCTCCTTCTGCCTGCAACCCAGCACCACATGCAGCACTGAGAACAACCCAGCACCACACGCAGCACTGAGAATATCCCAACACACACAGAGCAATGAAAATAACCCAACATCACACAGCCCAGCAGCTCCTCCTTCTGCCTGCAACCCAGCACCACACGCAGCACTGAGAACAACCCAGCACCACACGCAGCACTGAGAATATCCCAACACACACAGAGCAATGAAAATAACACAACACACACAGCCCAGCAGCTCCTCCTTCTGCCTGCAACCCAGCACCACATGCAGCACTGAGAATAACCCAACATCACACAGAGCAATGAGAATAACCCAACACACACAGCCCAGCAGCTCCTCCTTCTGCCTGCAACCCAGCAACACGCAGCACTGAGAACAAACCAACATCACACAGAGCAATGAGAATAACCCAACACACACACAGCACAGTAGCTCTTCCTTCTGCCTGCAACTGAGCACCACATGCAGCACTGAGAATAACTCAACACCACACCCAGAAATGAAAATAACCCAACACAACACACAGCAATGAGAATAACCCAACACACACAAAGCAATGAAAATAACCCAACACACAGCCCAGCAGGTCCTCCTCCAGCCTGCAACCCCATACCACACGCAGCATTGAGAATAACCCAACACCACACCCAGAAATGAGAATAACCCAACACCACAGGTAGCAATGAGAATAACCCAACACCACACCCATAAATGAGAATAACCCAACACAACACACAACGAGAATAGCCCAATAAACACCACACAGCTGCTCCTCCTTCTACCAGCGACCAACACATCAGCAGTGAGAAAAACCCAACGCACACAACACAGCTACTCCTCGTCCTCAAAATGCAAGCAATCAGAGAATAACCCAACGCCACATACCAGCAACAAGACCAACACAAGACAGATGACCCAGCTGCTCCCTGCGATTGAACGCCCGTCACAGCTGTTCCTTCAACCCGTGCGACCCAACACACCTCCCATTGCAGCGATGAAAATAACGCAAAGACACGGGCAGCAATAAAGCTAAACCATATTTGACAGCATAATATATGCATTTTGTGGCACTTATCCATCTGGCATTCATTTCATTTTCAGTGCATATCATCTCCTGTTGCGTAAACAGACCCTGCGTGCGGAGATCTACGGTCCTGCAGGTTTCACCACAGCAATCCCATCCCAGCACTCCTCGCACAACAGGTGGAGACCTCGCTGAGCAGGTAATTATTACAATCTGATGTGTAACATTACAGCGGAAACAAAAACCTATAAGACAGTAGACATCCCATAACAGGGATATAATTCAATGACATTACATTACAGTCATCTGGCTGACACCTCGATCGAAAGTGTCGAATAAACACTCAGTGTTGAATAAACCAAGTAGCTGCCAATCGTCCTCGGAGCAATGAGGGGTCAAGGGCCTTGCTCAAGGGCCCAACCATATTACGGCCGTAATTTTAGAAACATGGACCTCAAAATAGTATCAGGAGCAGGAATGCAAGGGACACGAAGACCCGGTATGCAAACAAACACGCCGCTGAGTAGGCAGAAAACGTCACACGTGCCGTAAAAATCTCTACGTCAGCGAAAAATTGACAGCGAACTCCGACCAGCTCATCTTCTCTTCCGGCTCCCTTCAGTATGTAAAGCCTGATTTTAATGCTCAGCAACAGCTGGACATTTTATGCCAAAAAATGTGAAAAAAGGCCTCTCCGCTCAGTGCTGTTTGCCACTGTAATGTCAGTCTCTCTCATGTTCCGCTTCAAAGATGCAGAGACCGTCTTTGCCTCAGTTTTCTGTACTCAATAATTATCAATCCGACTGAGCAAAGACGCCAGCCTTCAAAGCGAACTCAGATAGAAGAGGACCTTCATCCGCGTCTCCAACAGGGCGCAAGCTTCATAAATACAGAAAAACACACACAAACAAAAAAAAAAAAAAAAAAATAAGGACGGCAAAACTTTTCATGACATCTTTGGAACTATAACTACAGAGGAGGAAATATGGGAAGGTGAGGTGCTTTCAAGATAAAACGACAAACGTATGAACCCACGATAGGCTTCCTCAGTCGTTTCCTCTCAGGTGCTGTTCGGTGAGAGGAGAGCGGAACCGTAAACTTTGATTTCGCCACAACAGTGGGTTCGACTGCAGAGTAACCCCTTAATTCCGCCACAGAGATGGGGTTCAATCCATCGCAACACTTTCAAGAAGGCCGAGACACTAATTACAGCTGTTTCTTTCCCCCCAAAAAGTGCTCTGAACTTCACTCGACTGCACTCTCCGTAACCCAGGGAAAGTAACTGCACAATACTACAAATAAATTTTAAAAAATGCAAAGAGAGAGATTTTTTTTTTCCAGGAAGCTGGAAGGAGAGCGATCTCCAGCTGTGATCACTGTAAAATATTCATGCTTTCACGCGAAATGAAAGCCGAGCTCGAAATCAGGACGGTTCACCGAGAAGTGAGTTAAAATACCCAGGTTTATCCGTATCTTCCAGAGAGTTGCGCGTCTCAAAGTTGAGCGCTCCAAACGCAGGGCTTTACAATCACGTCTATAAATATAAAAACCTGCTCTGAAATTCTTCTTTATACTTTGCCGGAGGCCCCTCAACGAACAGCTACTCTGACGGCTGTAAAAGCAACTTCGCAGCAGACGCGCCACCTCCGAGACCTAACCTGGTTTACAGAGATACACACCGCTGCAGCAGGTAATGACACAAGCAAAGCTCAAGCACAGCATCAGCTACAACCTTAGCAGACTGTAACTACAGTATACAGGGGCTGGGCATCAGATAGGCTAAAGCCAACCAATGACCACTAGTTGTGACTGTACAAGTGTGCACTATAGAGGAGACACAACCCTACCGCGCAGTCACTGTACGGTAACCTGGCTATCAACCACTGTGCATGTGCCCCCCACTTTGAGTCACTGCACAGTTGTCCCCTTATCAACAAGCCACATTTAAAGCGTTCCCAGTCTGCTAGCCGCTGAAAAAGATTCTCTGACCAACTAGCCAAAAAACAAGGGCAAAGATATTAGCCAAGTCACGTTAGCCGTACACATTTTTGTTTTTGACTTCACGGAGGAGCAACACAACCTCCATGTCCTAAGCTGGTCTAAGATGCGTTTTCGACTCTTGCTTTGATTGTCCAGCTAGAGTACACGCTGGTTTGACCATCAGCTCACTCCAACAGCTTGACCAGGATTAACCAAGTCCGGTTCAGTCATCACCAAGGAGAAGTGATGAAACACAACTTATCCCACAATCGAAGAAAGACAAAAAAAATTGTTCCGAAGAAAGACTAACAAAGAGCTGAGAGGAGACTGAAGACAGTTGAAATTACGTAAGAGTACCCTAAACGCATAAATGTGCATATATTAGGTACAGCTGGTGTTAGCAGAATTTTCCAGCAGCAGGTAGAAGGTAGAAGGTTTCACGCTTTTCTGGGACGAGGACATCAGGACTCACGACAGGGCTTCCTCCAGCTTGGACACCTTCTTATTGGCGTCCATCTTCTCTTTCTCCACCTCGTTCTGCAGCGAGCGCACCTGTACCGCGAAACGAGAAGGGCGTCAATCGGCAGAACAACTCCGACGACCCAGAGCTCCACAAAAAATTCTTCTTGAGCAGAAGAGCTACTATTTTGAAAAATGTAGCAGCACCTCTAATGCAGGACAATTAGTAGATGAGCTCTGTGAATATTTTTGCAGATGCCACTCATCAACGCTCAGACGCTCATGAAACAGAAACATTGAGGAGCCAGTGACCTCATTCACCTGAGACTATGGATTTTCAAATCCCTGGAACAAAGTTAAATTTAGCTGTGAGGTCAGAGCAGAGTTCTAAAGGGCTTTGACTGTCGCAAAGTCATAAAAATGGAAGTAATCCCTGAATATACAGGCTTGAAAAATGCATTCAAATTAAAGTAGGCAGTGTCTGTTTTAACCACATATTCATAGCATCTCTTCATTTTGCAGGAGTGCAGGCAAAACAAAACAAAATTGCACCAACGACCAAATACTTATGCACTGCGCTGTAAATTCCTCGAGCATCCTTTTGAACAGCTGGGACACAGACATAAGTTACCGAGTTCAAAACACAGGGACGATTTTTTTTTCATTTTCAAATACAGCAGACAATTGTGATTATAAAAAAAAAAGTTTATTAAAGGGAGATTATGTTAGTGTACATGGCCGTGACGGTACCTTTTTCTCGACGGCGTGCAAAAGTTCTGACGACTTGCTCTCTTGTTCCTGAAATATAATGACAGAAGTGCGCATGAGAACGAGGGTACCGCAACAGACGGCGAAGCCCAGATCTGAAACCGAACAACAAAATAACCCATTCTCTTTGAAAAGCACTGGTGACTCATCTCTTTGAAGTCTGCGACTGCTGTGGCCTGAATTTGGAAAACAGCTCCGTTGCTGCGGTGGGTAGTTTCTATTTCTACATCTGAGTTCTGTTATTTATGTCTGAAAGTTGCAGATCATTACAGAAACAAAAACACAACCTGCTTTCAGCAACTACATCCGCGATTTGATAATCATGTCTGAGATTCAATCAAGTAAAAGGTTGAGCAGTTTGGTGATTCTTACGCAAAAATAGTCAAGGGAAACTGCAAATACCATTACAGAATACTACAGCCAGTAAATACAAGCCTAAATGTCTGGTTATGCACCCAGCTGCAAAATTCAATTCATTCCAAACTCGAAACACAAAACAATTTACTGACAACACTGCAATAAAAACACAAGCCAAAATAAACTAGATAACTCAAGGGCAGGCTTGACTTAAAGTTAGATACCATTGAGTCATTGAGTATCTGAGGTGATATATTCACGATAGTACAAAGAAACTGGTGAGCCTAGTTGGGCTGAACGGCCTGTTCTCGCCATTCATGTTATGTTATGTTATGTTAACTCGGTCACCACAGGGACCGAGTCGTGTATCTCCCCGATCCCCATGAGAGATCACTTGCAAATTTTTACAGCCGCAATGTTACTGTTTTTACTCTTGCTATGACATTAATATGCATCCCGGTACATGTATATGTAAATGTGGCTCAAAATGAGCAGAAAACACAAAATCCGCAAAAACAAACATTTCGACAAAATGGCTGCCGCCGGCCATATTGGATGTTGGAAATTGCCGAGAATTGATCATGAGCATTGCCAAATAAACATCTCTGACTATGCAAATTTCGAGAAAAATCCTATAAACTTTGAAGCCTCCAGAGCCTGGAACAGAAAATCTCTGCGGCGGCGGCAGCCCGAACTAAACCATGGTATCTCCCGACTTTCGTTTTCAGGGAGATACAATTAAAACACAAAATGCTGCAACAGTAGCTGAAAGTTGAGCGATATCTGCCATCGGTTAGTAATGTCTGGAGAGCACTGGCATTTGGCTCCCTTAGCAGGGGGGCGGAGCCTCCATTCCTGCACACTGCATCGAGAATTACAGTTACTGAACCAGCGCTCTAACCTAAAGCAACTCAAAATTGCTCGAGGCCAAGCAGGGGCCAATCTCTTTCACACTCATGTGTTGCTGTGGCAACATTGGGACCTGAACCACAACCTTCTGAGTCAAGCACTTCAGCCATTGGCTGTAGGCGGCACCCGCCCCGCCCCTTACCCTGAGCTGTCTGGCCCTCTTGCTCTCGCAGTCCTGCAGCTGCTGTCGAAGGTGAGCCACGCACTGCTCCAGGTCCACGATGACATCAGAGGCCTGCGGTGACATCACTCTTTACAAACAACATCCAGGTCCACCATGACATCAGAGCCCCGTGGATTTGTGGGCGGCGCCAGGTTACCTTGGCAGCGGAGAGGGCGTGCTCTTGCTGAAGGAAGCTCACGTCCGCTTCCTGTTTGGCTTGCATCTTCTGAACGGTCTTCTCGTGACTGTTAACTAGCTCTTCCTTCTCCGCCAAGAGAGCAGCATTCCTTCGGTGTAGAAGAACAGGGAATCACTCAAAAGGAAAGAGATGAAGACCCAAACAGTGGCGACTATAGACTCTCTCTGGGGGATCCCCGTCTCTGCTGACCAGCCTGGTGTAACGGTGAACTCTGGTCCATCATACAGTCTTCCAGTCTGTCTGATGGTGAGGCCAGCACAGTAGCTCAACAGGCAGTGCCTCAGAGCAGAAGGTCATGGGTTCAAATCCAGCACGAGGCCTTTCTACATGTTCTCCTCGTGTTCGCAAGGGTTTCCTCAGGGTACTCTAGTTTCCTCTCACAGTGGAAAGACATGCGCCCACGTCTAACTGCCGAGACCAAACTGCCCAAAGGTGTGATTGGACGGTGTGTGATCCCTGAATTGTCTCGGTATGCTGCTACAATACAAACTTAACCCTTTCGCAGGCACAGCGACATTTTTGTCGTTTTAACCAACGTGTTTTATAAAGTCTTCTCTCATTGGCCGATTGCGGGAATTCCCTTGTTAGTTACACTCATTACCATTGGCTGTCTCTCAGGTCACCCAGCACTGTATTTTTAGCCGTGAACGAGGCATGGGATTTCCTAAAAACGCTAAATACGAGACTACTTCGGGTCAAATTGGGACATGTGAACATGGCATCGATTTAGTACAAACAGCCGCATTCTAGCCGTGTTTCTAAACGTAAATACAACGTGGATGAAGTTTTTGCTTTATTGAATGACTCTGACGATGAGTTTGAATATCCAGAGAGCGGAGGACTTGGATCCAAACGATTTTAGCGATTCTGAGAGGATTAAAACATAAAAACATCAGTTATGGGAAACTTATTATGAGATTTGGTGTTATTTTATTGTTATTTTGAATAACAATCATATTTTGGTAAAAACCCAAAATTAATCCGTCCGTGGGGGTATGCATCTGGGCCAAAATTTGCCTGCGAAAGGGTTAAGGACCAGTATCAATCAGCCTGATGACAACGGGCCAAGGCGAAGCATTTGATAGGCTCCTCTGGCCAACCAGCAGTGACAAGGGGCCACTTTTGCCCAATCGTAAGGAAAGCACATTGGAGAGGCGGGTCCTACTCGCTGTAGTCAACCTGCGGTTGGTTGGTTAGTTAGATAAGTATACACTCCGCATCACCATCTAGCCTGTGCTACAGCAAAAGCAAGATAAAAAGTATAATTACAGTAAGCTAACGAGATAAAGTGGGCTAAGACAACTAGACATATAGAGTAGGCCAAGATAACTAGATAAATAGAGTAGGCTAAGACAACTAGATAACCAGACAGTCGGTCACCCGCTGGTCGACGCGGATCCCCGAACCTCCAGAAGCAATCCCTTCCAAAATCAATAGGTTTTATGACCTGGCCACACAAAAGGCACACACCCAATATGAAACTAATTGGTTGAAATTTGCAGCCTGTAGAGCGCTCAAAAACAAATCTCCGCAGACGCGGCGGTGAACCAGGTGTGACGATCGCTGACCCATAATATCCCCAACTTGTCGTCCCGGCATACAAACAAAGTAGGCTACGATAACTAGATTAAGGCAGGCCAATATAACTAGATATATAGAGTGAGCTCAGATAACGAGACAAATAGAGTAAGCTAGCTAGATAAATAGTGTCGCCTAATGTAACTAAATAAAGTAGGCCAACATAACCAGATAAATACAGTAGGCCAACATAACTAGATAAATGGTTGCATGGCATAACAAAGATAAATAAAGTAGGCCAAGATAAGTAGATAAATAGTTAGCTAACGTAACTTGATAATTAGAGTAGGTCAATACAAGTAGCTAAAAATAAACACTTATCCACCCAGAGCGATACCTGCGGTTGGACTCCTGGAGCTCGCTGCTGATGGAGGCAATGTAGATCTCCAGCTCGGCCTTCTCCTGCGTGACCTTCTGTCGCAGGGCGTTCCCGTTCTCCACCTCCAGGGACAGCAGCTTCACCCGCTCCTCCAGCTCCTGCACCATCGCCTCCTGGCGGGACGGAAGGCGGGAGTCAGAGCGGCGGAGTCAGCCGCCAATCTTCCGCGCAAGCAGAGGCTCCTCACAGACTCACAGCTGTGACTGGTTTGTACTTCCAACTCTGCAAGCCTCTGTACATCAGTTTTCCATTTTTTAGTCAGTGCTGCTTAGGAAAAAGTGATTTAATTTCTGGGGCACGCAACCACGTGAAGGGACGACGAGCTAGTCAGTCGCCAGCGCTGCGATTGTTACTTCTTGTGGTGCACCCGAAGATAACTGAAACTGGCCGTGACGCGGTGAGAGCGTGGTTAGCCCTTCAAAGATTAACCACCAGTCATGCTTGGTCCAATCAACAGAGGTGAAGCAGAGAGACAGTATTAAGGACTCATACTGAAGTGATCAAATGGCCTGCCTTAGTGAGTCAGTTTGATTCTGTTCCACTATTAGCTTCCTGCTACAGTTAAACCGCTGCCGGGGTCTGTCCTGAGTGTGCTATGAGCCACAGCCAGGGCCTGAGCAGGGCGCGTTTCCCAAAAGCGTAGTTGCTACCTACGTTCGCAACTTACATGGTTTGTCCATTCACAGTCAGTGGTTCCAACTATGCAAGTTAGCATCTCTGCTTCCGGGAAACGTACCCCAGGACATCAGTGCAAGAATTGGCTTCAATTAATGCTCCGAGTTAATGACATCAGCAAAAACTGGTTTTCAACCAGCTTAGAACGTACTTAACAGTTAAATCTGTTTGGAGTTATCATGCTGCTTACCTAGGCTGAGACATACCGTTTTGCGGTTGTCCGTCTGTGCGCGTGTCCGTCACACTGTCCGTCACAGATATCTTCTCCGCGCTGCATCCACTAAAAAAGTGCATGTATTTTCACCAAATCAGAGGCGATAACTCCGCGCGGAGGGGAGCTGAACTGGATTAGGTTTGGAGGTCATGGGGTCAAAGGTCAAGGTCGCATAAGGTCAGTTGTGCACGGGGGCCAAAGATCAACTTTTAGGGTGTGTGAAACTATGGCCAGCAGAGGTATGGCAATCAATGTTTTGCATTGGATAAAACTGCCAGCTAAATGAGTGTAATGCAACATATTGCTGGGTAAATCCAGCCACAGGCACTGAGCTTAGGGCTGAGGTGCCAAGATTGACAAACCCTGACTCTGCGAAATTGTGTGCTGCGGTAAGGGTTAGCCAGATAATAACGCAATCTTAAACACTTGGTAGCGAGATGTTGAAATCCAGCAGTTCTGCGAGGATAATTATTTAATCTCAAAAATAATTACCGCGATAAATGGCCCACATTTCAATAAAGCGGCCCACTTCAGAGAATTATCTCAAAGTCTGCGGTGTTGGCAGCTGCAGTGGAGGACCGTTGCGCAATAATTACCCAGGCAGTGCCGGGAGAGATAATGGTCTTATCTGTCTGGACCAGGATCTCGCCACATTGCATTCTGGGTCGTTTACGAGAGCTTGTCATAGGGGCAGCCTTCACTGAACGTGCTCAGAGTCGTGTATCTAAAGCATTGCAACCATGTGGTACGTGCTCGTACGGGGGTGCGCGGGATATTTATGGTATGACAGTGACAGCTTGGCGTGTCGTTGACCTTTTTAACACACACATTCTTTAAAACAAAGTTTGGACGTTTTTTTCGACCCGTTTCGAATGAACATAATACAAGCAACTTCAAAACATCGACGTTCTCGAACGCAGACGCAAAGAGAAAATGAGAATCTGCAATCGTTCCCACTCACTCCAGAACACTGCACGATAATCTGATGACTGCAAATCGCAAGAAAAGTGCCAAAATTTGAAAAGGCAATAAAGAAAATTCACCCACAAGGATATAGTACAGCTGCTAGATTTTGCCGGAACAATCATCAAGATTGAGCATAGTAAACAGATTTGCGAAAAACAAAAAACCACAGTGTGAACATTCCCCATGTGCAGTCTGAACTTGATTGACCATGACAAAGTTTATCAAATCAAATAAGGAAGTAATATGGAAAATAATTCTCAGTTCTATGACTAAATCATCACATTAGAGTTATTTTGGCAGCTCCTTTTTTTCCAGTGCAGCTAATAGCCAATTCAACAAAACAGGAGCCAATCCATCTTGAAGCATTTTGGGGTTAAAGATGCACTATGCAAGTTTGTTTACTTTCTGCACGATTATATTTTTTTCTCAATTCGCCGGCATCTCTCCACGATCCTCTAGCTGCCTGCCACTAAATTCACTGTAAAAAAAAAAAAAAACCCAGGCTCTGGAGACCGCACAGGCGTCACAAACTGCAAATAAACACAAGGGGCACAGGCCCCATAACACAACAAACCGTCCCGGCCAATCACCGACAAGAGTTGACAGTTATGGAAGCATGGGAGGGAGGGAACTATGGGAGGGAGGGGCAGCTACCTCTGTTTTGTTTGAGTTTGAATGTCAACAGAAGTGAAAGTAAACAAACTTGCATAGTGCACCTTTAAGGGCCTCTTTTGGGGGCCCAAAACCAGCACCATCATCACTCTGTTTGCACTTAGGCTGGGATCAACAACCTTCCGGGCTCCCGCCCAGCACATTGCCCACAAGGCTATAAGCGAAACATCTACCACCCTGTGCATCTACCACCCTGTAGGTCACGAGTTCGCAACCTAACCCAGAAAGGGCCACTGTAGGTGCAGGCTTTCATTCCAGCCAAGCAGTTACGCACATAATTCTGCAAACCAGCCCCTAAAGTGTTTACTAAAGACCTTGATCAGTAGAATCAGGTATGTAGCTGCTTGGTCTGAATGAAAGTCTGCACCCACTTTAGCCCTGCCTGGGTAAGGTTAAATACCGCCACTGTAGGTCTTCACCTTGTTCCAAAAGAGATCTTGTTGAGAAGCTAATCAGGGGTGCCACACTGATCGAACACTCTTTTTTTGCTGAAGAAGGTTCCTTACTCCCAGGAAATTACCAGGAAGTGTTTACGTGGCAGCCATGGTAAGTTGTTCAAATTCTCTAAGTATTAAGGGAAGGTGCTTCAATGCTTCCTAATTTATCTCCATTAGCATAGGGTACACTGAACCATCCTTCACAAAAAGAAAGGACACAACGCTCTCCCAAAATTCCGTGCAGCAGCAATATTTAAAGGGACGACCATCCTTCGGGGCATTCACAAAAACAAACGGTGCAATCAGATTCTCTAAGCAGCACAGTTGTCTTCCAAAGCCGTCATGAATTTCCCATTACACCTTTCCTTAACCTCATGACAGTTTCCACTGAGGTTAAGGAAAAGTGTTTCGGATTTAGACATCAGGATGTAATTTTTTTTGACAGTTCAAACGCAGCCCAGATCTCCCGGATCAGGGTTTGAAAGCCCTTCTACAGGCGACCCGACTCACCATGGCTCGAGGCTGGGCGGCGTACTCTGCCTCCATCTTGGCCAGCCGCTCGTTGGTGTCCTCCAGCAGCTCCTGGATGTTCTCCGTGTGCTTCTTCTGCAGGTCGAATTTCTCCTGCTCCATCTCCGTCACGGCTGTGTGCAGCTGCCAAAAGCACCAATCGCGACGCGACCTCAGCTCCGGTAACCAATCAAAATCCTTCACACCGCCCCACCGCCCAATCAAAAACCACATTTTTTCACATGACAATATTCTATCATAAATCCCACCCAAAGGACATCAACAGGCAATCCAGTTTAAACTCATTCATAGTCTTTAAAGTCCATTAAAATCTGAAGATTGATACGGCGCGTGCCCAAAAATGGTGGTCGGGGGGTAAGCGGAGGGTTAATAGTGTTGAAGAAATTCCTACTGCAGCACGGAGCTACATCACATTACAATTACTTAGCAGATGCTTTAACTCAAAGCAATGCACAATAAATGTATGTAAAGGTCATTGGAACAGCCATAAAACAACACTGAGACAAAGCACAACACGCATAATAAAGTATCAATTCATCTGCAGCCGGGAACATCAAAGCATACGCTGGATGGTAAATGTAGGCCAAGTCAACCAGACCAAGGGACTGATTACTGCAGATATGTAAACAGATACAAGAGCAACAAAAAAAAAAAAATAAAAAACAAAAGGAGAAACCAACTGCAAACAGAGAGCTAGAGGGTCAGTGTTCTGGAAGAAAGTCCAGGAGGAACATTGCATCCACTGGTTTTTATTAATTATTTTCACAAGAGCAGCTAGTTTAGGCCTTGGAAACAAGGTGAGCAGGTTCTTTAGCTGATTGAGGACTTAAATTAAGCATTTAAGAGCAGGAACACATTAAAATCCCAGCAGAAACAGTGGTATCCACCAGCCCTGGAGATCCAAATACCGGTTCTGTAGTCTAGAACAGTGGTCACCACACCTGTTCCTGGAGATCTGCCATCCTGTCGGTTTTCATTCCGACCCTAAACTGACGCAGCTGACTCTACTCATGAGCAGTTCAGAGAGGTATCTGAGTGGTGAGTGAGGTGAGCTTTGTTACGGCCGGAGTGAAGCCCACAGGATGGCAGATCTCTGGAAGCAGGGCTGGTGACCACTGGTCTGGAGACTCCTGCAGGTCAACGAAGCAGAAAAACTGCCACCCTTTTCACCTTCTTCTCCCACTCATTCTTCACCGAGTCGGCGTTATCGTCCACCATCTTCTTCAGCTCGGCATCTGCTTGTCCTTGTTCTCGCGGACGACCTGAGACTCTCGCACCAGGCTCTGAACTGCGAGAGAGACAGTTAAATGGTAAATCTGGCCTCCCTGTACGCACTAGAGTTTGTCCATTTCAGCGGACCGGTGATCGACAAACCGCCCAGATGCTTGCAAGCCCCAGTGGTCACTGGAGGTACTACAGTTTATTTATGGCGCAAAAAATCTAATTTCCCCAGTTGAAGGCCACTGAAAACCATGAATTTGCCCAGGAGACACTTTTAAATTCTTCTGTTCCATCACACCAAACAACTTACCAAGAACTTCCTTCCACACTTGCACAGAAGATAAAAGATCTGTTAAACTCTTGCTCATCCCACCAAGTTTATGGACCAGGATAACCTAATGTCAACAAATATAAACTGGCATCATGTCAGAGGGCAGCTGCCCAGGGAAGCAATTTAACTATTAAGCCGAAGCTCTCTCCAGTTCTCATACATATAAATATTTATATGTAAATTAATTACAGGGATTTATAGGTAAGATTTTAAGCTGATTCCCCCACAGGTTAAAGCCAGGTGGGCTTCAGGGAGCACTTTTCCACACAGTGATAACAGCGTGGAACAGTTTGCCAAGTCATGAGCTAAAGACAGTAACCCTGTGGGGATACACAAAGCCTTGAGGTAATGCTGGATACCACCTAGTTCTGAAGTTAACCAAGCAGCTACAGTCTAATGAATGGCCTGCTCTTGTCGCAGTCTTGCATCATTTCACACATCAGTGGTTTATTTATTACCGCTACCCTGGATTGGGACATGTCCGCCCGCCCATTCAACGTATGACACCACGGCTCACCTTTCTTCTCCAGTTTGCGGATGGTCTCCTCCGAGTCCTTCTGCTTGGTTCTGTACATAGCCTTCAGCTCCTCGATCTCTCTGTTCTTCCGCTCCAGAATCTGGAGAGGATATTCAGTTACCAAAGTGAGTCCAAACCTGGGATGGAGAGCCATTCCTGTCCAGGAGGACTGGTGTGTATGTACGTTGTGTTTGAGCCAATTACCCCACAGCTAAATGAGCTACCTGACCTGGCTGGAGTCACAAACACCGTTTCAGTCAAAATGTGGACATTTAGGCAGACAAAAAAAAACCAAGGGAGTCACTAAAACCCTGATAAAATGTTCTTTGGCCCCACAAATAATGTACATTATTAGTTTAATCATCAATAGTTTGGGAAGGGTATACCAGACCAGACCCCCCTTGCAAAGGCTCAGTCCCCCTGTGCACAAATATGTAGTGTGACAACCCAGCAGGGGCACTCTTAGTCATTTACTAATTAGCGCAGTGAAAATGTCTGATGGCTAAACATCGGCGCTGAAACTGTGGCCAGGAGTTGGGATGTACAGCAGGAAACAGATACAGCCCCCATTAGTACTAGCAAAAAAGCCAAACAACACAGATCTAGGTAGGCCAAACGTGCTGGATGCAATTCACAGAAATGTCTAATTAACGCACTATACAGAGGCATCTCAACATTGGTTTGACCGATCAAGACACCAATTAAGATTCAAATGGTGATTATCACAACAAAAAAGTGTCTCTTTTTAAACTGGGGGGGCTGCCAAAAAGTTGGCCTGGCAAAAAATGTTTTCCTACTCCCTTCAACATCTTGTTCGCTTAAGTAAAATACACACTCCACGTTAATAATTTGCAAAGCAGAAGATCTGAGTCAACTAGATCTTCTTCCTCGTGAGCTGAAGCCTGAACTTCGATTCGCGCAATGCGTCATAACGAGCCCCCTTTACTTTATGCACTGGCAAACGCGGCAGTCAAACTGCAGCCCTGCGACCTTACGGCTAATGTCTTCATCTGGATGCCGCAGAGAAACCGCTGATTTGTTGTGAAGATGCAAGTTAAATTAGACTCGCTAGCGCTAGATAAAGACGCGTAAAGCACTCGCTCTCTGCCTTTGAAGAGTTTAAGCGGTTTTCTCAACATCAGAAAATGATACGCCAGCTCCGGAGAAGATGACGCTAAAAGCCCTGGATATTAATCTGTCGGCAGACGTTTTTTTTTTAAGCACCGTTTTGACTTCCGAAAAATTGAGCCTTATGCGACTCCCGCCTGGAGTAAACTACCCGCAACGCTGACAGAATCTGACTGCACCGATTTCACACGCACGCGAGCGGTTTTCTCAGAAGACCCACTTCAGTAAGAAGTCAGAAATTAACTTGATGCTTGTTTAGCTTCAATTTAGTTCACAGAGAGGAGAGATGTTTTTATTTTTGGGGTTTTTATTTTTTGTGATGTTCGCTTCCGTCAGCATTCACGGCCATGACGAGGACAACAAATTGAACTGAGTCTGATTCCCGCCCATGCTCTTCATTCATGTCAAAAAAGTTGAGCCTTTTTAACTGACGAGGAAATAAAGTACGTGGAAGGGGAGTCACTTCAGAGAGTGCAGGGCTGTTGTTCGAAAAATTTGAACGCGCGGAAGAACCACTAAAAAAATCTCCTGAATTAAGTTCATAAGAAGAAGCTTAAAACCAATATTGAAAACACCGCTATTATTCATGGAGGGTACACTGTAATGGACAATGCACCTGACTAGTCTGATACACTCAGAGACCCGAATAAAAAAAAAAAAAAACCCGATTACAGACAACAGATTAATGAGCCAATTTATAGCTTGTTCACAAAGGCTGAACAGCAGTCTTACACACCATTAACAGACACAATCAAGTTAAGTCGTGCGTTGAGTTTGTGGACTAAAGGTATCACCAATTACATGGCTCGTGCACGCTCATGCACATGTACAAAGAGCTAATGTATTAAAAATGTAGCAGCATCATTTCTCATCCTAGAAAAAAAACATCAGAAAACTTAGTGCATCAAAGACCCCCGCCCTCCGACCACCCAGCGTTTCCCGCACGAGGAGGCCGTCCCGCTCCCAGTACATCACAGAGAGGCTAGAAACACACTGGGGGGTCGGGTGGCGACTGGGAGTACAGATTTGATTCAAAAAATTTTTTAAGGGAGCCCAATTTTTACCAATCATTTCGCAATTTGGTGGGACTCTGAAGAGGCAGCGATGGAATGGGGGGGGCTGGCTTTTAGGGGAGCCATTTTGGGGCCTTTTTTGGACCCTCCAACACACACACACACACACACATATGTGTGTGTGTGTCGGTGTGTGCACATGATAATTGCCCACAGAAACACACACCATATAAATGCAGCCCCGTCACACACAATGGCTGTAAGAACTCCAATAGTATTCAGCTCAGTCTGTCCGTCACGTCCCGTTTGTTGTGAATCGCGATATCTCAAGAACGGTTTGACCGATTTCATTCATCTTTGGCTTCAATGTGTATTAGTGTGATACGCCGACCCCAGTCGATTTCCATGACCTGGCGGGGGACATGGCCACGTTTAGTGGCAACACTTGTTTTCTTGTTAAATATGTACATTTGGGGGTAATTTTGGGCCTTTTCGTGGTAATTCGAATACTGAATGCAGTATATGCAATGCAACTAAAGATACGAAGCATTACACAGAGCATCGTGCGTGGTGTAATCTATCCATACATCCATTATCGAACTAGCTCATTCGAGGCCAGGACCTTGAGGTGGGGATAGAGCCTGTCCCAGAATCTAATGGAGAGGAGGGAGGAATATTTCTCAAATATAAACAAATCCATTCCAGTAATCACATTCACGCACTCATGACTATGGAAAATTTAGAATCTCCCCTTAAAGGGATAGTTCACCCAAAACTCAAAATTCACTCATCATCTACTCACCCCAAGGTTAATCAGAGGGTCCGTGAATTTCTTTTGTCCTCAAAACACTTCTGGAGTTACAAAGAAAAACGGCATTGAAGACAAATCCAAATCAACTGAAGTCAATGGTGACCACTCTTTCAAGCATAAAAAATAACATTTAACAAGTGGTGCCAGGCACAACAAATCCCGCCCCTCGCACATACTTTCACCTACTTGTACGAAATTCAATAGGGATCCATTCTGGGTCAGTGGCAATCCCTAAACCGAATTTGGGGTGAATGTGCTCATTAGTTTTGCCGCTGGAGTGTTAACAAACAAACAAACAAACACAGAAACAAACGCACAAACACAAACAAAAAGGAACACAAATCACTTGCAAACCCAACCAAAAACAATCTTCCTCATGAAGTTTGACTCTGGAAGGCGCTGTCTGTTCCTTCAAAGCACCCTCTGGCAAGAGAGGGGCTGAAGCGCAAGGGATTCCTTTATTTTGCCAAAACAATACCCCTTGCCCTCACCCTTTGGGTGGGGCGGGTAAAAAAACACAAAATGCCTCCATACTGCTCGTGCAGCGTAATCCAAGTGTCCATAAGCCCCGACATTCAAATTCAACTCGTAAAGACGTCTTTTCGCCATGTTTTGAGCCTAAATGTCCAATGTAGCCACTTAGCTAGGAGCCCTGTTTATTTTTGCGGAAGAAGTTGACCTCACTACCGTGGCTACCGAGGGTAAATAAGCTGTTAGCTCAGTCAGTGAATACAAACATTCAAAACTGCAACTCGTTTCTCCAACTGGAGATGTTTAGGGCCGTTGCCCCATCGACACCGAGAACTCCCAGCAAGAAAGCTTGTACGGTGGGAACCAACACAAGGGTGTCGCTCAACAGGGCGTCCCAAACACACCTATGTGGACGTGCTAAAGAATGACGCTGGTGCAGAAAGTACAAACGAGCTGGCCAGATGTATGGAGAACCGGGATGACTGGAAACGCAGATGGATGGCTCATCTGAGGACGACGTAGAGATTTGCAGCTTATTTGCCCTCGTCAGCTACCACAGGTGGATCATGAATTTTAAACTTCTTCCACGAAGATGAACAAGGCTCCTAGCTTAGAGGCTACATTGGACATTAAGGCTAAAAACATGGTGAAAAGACGCCTTTTCAAGACAAATTTCAATGTTGGGGCTTACGGACACTTGGATTACGCCGCACGAGCAGTATGGAGGCATTTCGTGTTTTTTAAATGTTGTTTTTTAAGCTTGAAAAAAATGGCCACAATTGAATTCAGTTGATTTGGATTTGTCTTCAGTGCTGTTTTAATTTGTAACTCCAAAAGAGTTTTGAGGCTGAAAGAAATTCACAGACCCTTCAATTAGCCTTGGGGTGAGTAGATGAGTGAATTATCATTTTTAGGTGAACTATCCCTTTCACATACAATATGGCTACACTGGAACTTAACCCAGCAACCTTCTGGGTCTCACGCAGGCACCTTACCCACAATGCAACAGGCTGATACGGAATCAATCTGTCGGCCAAGAATCATAAATACAGTGCTACAGGGAGGGGCTGTGGTAGTGTTATTGTAGATGGTTTTGTGTGGATGGTTTATAGTGTCAAGGGGAGGGGCTACAGCAGTGTTGGTGTAGATAGTGTATAGTGTAAAGGGGAGGGGCCAGGCACTGCGTCTCACCTTCTGGACGTCGGCGTCGTGCCTTTGCTGAGTCTTCAGTTGCTCCTCCTGAAACCGCGCCTCCAACACCTTCACCTTCAGCTCCCCCTGAGGAGAGAGATTACACACCTGCATACATTATATCAGCGTATACACACACCTGCATACATTATATCAGCGTATACACACACCTACATACATTATATCAGCGTATACACACACCTGCATACATTATATCAGCGTATACACACACCTGCATACATTCTATCAGCGTATACACACACCTACACACATTATATCAGCATATACACACACCTACACACATTATACCAGTGTATACACACACCGACACACATTATATCAGCGTATACACACACCTACATACATTATATCAGCGTATACACACACCTACACACATTATATCAGCATATACACACACCTACACACATTATATCAGCGTATACACACACCTGCATATATTATATCAGCGTATACACACACCTGCATACATTATATCAACGTATACACACACCTACATACATTATATCAGCGTATACACACACCTGCATACATTATATCAGCGTATACACACACCTGCATACATTCTATCAGCGTATACACACACCTACACACATTATATCAGCATATACACACACACCTGCATACATTATACCAGTGTATACACACACCCTACACACATTATATCAGTGTATACACACACCTACATACATTATATCAGCGTATACACACACCTGCATACATTATATCAGCATATACACACACCTGCATACATTCTATCAGCGTATACACACACCTACACACATATCAGCATATACACACACACCGACACACATTATATCAGTGTATACACACACCGACATACATTATATCAGCGTATACACACACCTACATACATTATATCAGCGTATACACACACCTGCATACATTATATCAGCGTATACACACACCTGCATACATTCTATCAGCGTATACACACACCTACACACATTATATCAGCATATACACACACACCTACACACATTATATCAGTGTATACACACACCGACACACATTATATCAGCGTATACGCACACGGACACACATTATATCAGCGTATACGCACACCTACACATATTATATCAGTGTATATGCACGCCCACACACATTATATCAGCGTATACACAGACCTACACACATTAAGTGTGTGGAACAGCTTGCCTGACCATATTGTTGAGGCAGAAACCTTGGGAGTTTTCAAGAGCAGGCTTGACTTAAAGCTAGATACCATTGAGTCATTGAGTATCTGAAGTGATATATTCACAATAGTTAAAAGAAACTGGCGAGCCTTGTTGGGCTGAACGGCCTGTTCTCGCCACTCACGTTACGTTACGTTACGTTACCAGTGTATATGCATACCTACACATTATATCAGCGTATTCACACACCTACATACATTATATCAGCGTATACACACACGCACACACATTGTATCAGCGTATACACACACCTACATACAACCCCAATTCCGAAATAGTTGGGACGAAGTGTAAATTGTGAATAAAATCAAAATGCAATGACTTTCAGCTCACGAGTCAATATGTTATTTACAATAGAACATAGATAACATTTCAAATGTTGAAACTGAGACATTTTACATTTTTATCCACAAAATGAGCTTATTTCAAATTTTCTGGCTGCAACAGGTCTCAAAAAAGTTGGGACACAGGCAAAAAAGGGCTGAAAAAGCAATTAACATATAAGAGAATCAGCTGAAAGAACATTTAGCAAGTAATTAAGTTAACTGGCATCAGGTGTGTAAAAGGGATGTCTTAGAGAGGCTGTGTCTCTCCGAAGTAAAGATGGCCAGAGGCTCTCCAACCTGTGAAGGCTTGCGTAAAAACATTGTGGAATACTTTAAAAACAATGTTCCTCAACATCACATTGCAAAGGCTTTGAAGGTCTCAGTGCGTAAGGGACAAGGCCGAAGACCTTTACTGGATGCCCATGATCTTCGGGCCCTCAGACGCCACTGCATCACTCACCGGCATGATTCTGTCATTGACATTACTAAATGGGCCCAGAAATACTTCAAGAAACCACTGTCTGTAAACACAGTCCGCCGTGCCATCCACAGATGCCACCTAAAACTCTATCATGCAAAAAAAGGAAGCCATTGTTGAGCATGATCCAGAAGCGCCGCCGTGTTCTCTGGGCCAAGGCTCATTTAAAATGGATTGTAGCAAAGTGACAAAGTGTCCTGTGGTCAGACGAGTCGAAATTTAACAACTTATTGGAAATCATGGGCGTCGTGTCCTCCGGGCTAAAGAGGAGAAAGACCACCCCTCCTGTTATCAGCATTCAGTTCAAAAGCTAGCATCTCTGATGGTATGGGGATGCATTAGTGCATATGGTGTGGGACACTTGCATGTTTTAAAAAGCACCATGAATGCTGAAAGGTATATAAAGGTTTTAGAGCAACATATGCTCCCCCTCAGACGACATCTATTCCAGGGAAGGCCTTGTGTATTTCAGCAGGACAATGCAAAACCACATACTGCAGCTATTACAACAGCATGGCTTCATAGTAGAAGAGTCTGTGTGCTGAACTGGCCTGCCTGCAATCCTGATCTTTCACCGATTGAGAACATTTGGTGCATAATTAATTGAAAAGTCCGTCAAAGGAGACCCAAACCTCTCCAGCAGCTGGAAGCCTGTATTAAACAAGAGTGGGATCAAATTCCAATGGCTAAACTCAAGAAACTTGTCTCCTCAATGCCCAGACACCTCCACTCTGTGTTAAAAAGAAGAGGGGATGCTACAGCATGGTAAACACGCCCCTGTCCCAACTTTTTTGAGACCTGTAGCAGCCATCAAATTTGAAATGAGCTCATTTTGTGGATAAAATTGTAAGATTTCTTCAGTTTCAACATTTTCTATGTTATCTCTATTCTGTTGTGAATAAAATACTGGCTGGTGTGATTTGAAAGTCATTGCGCTTTGATTTTATTCACAATTTACACTTTGTCCCAACTATTTCGGAATTGGGGTTGTACATTATATCAGCGTATACACACACACCTATTCTCAGTCCCTCGCTCGGAGAGGAGACCCTGCATTTTCCTCAAATTCAAAACCATCCCAAAAAAAAAAAAAAAAAAAACGCAGTCTCCATTTTTTCATGGGGGTTCATGGTGATTGTTGCCACAGTAACCACGACATGTATTTTCCCCACTGGCACCGCTGGCGGTAGATCCCATTCCCTACGCGCTTACCGCGCATTTACACAAAAAAACACGGCAATGCCTTTTGATCTGGACGCCGAGCCCCTCCGCAACGCTTTTAACTGCCAGTTTATCGCGGTCTAACCGCCAACCCTCGGCTGTCACCCTCCAGGGGTGCTGAATCGCCCTCTCCAAGGGGAAAAAAAAAGACTGCAGAACAGGATGGGAAATTACGAGGGAGCAATGGGTAAAACTGCCAAACGCCCCGAAATATCAAGGCAGGGGAAAAGTAAAATATTGAGGACATTGGCGGAGCAGCCAGGGCAGATTCACGGAAACACACCGACCGCCAACCAGCTGCTACAGGCTCTAGGCCATTGCTACTGCATATTTTAAACCCACTTGCTTCTGCAAAAAAAATCTGAAATGTCACTTTATAATTTGTCCCCATTCCTTCCCAAATTCTCCACATCCTAGCCGGTGGGGCGCAAAAATTGCCTCTTTTAAAAAAAAATGCTAATTTCATAACCTTGCTCCAGAATGCTCCAAGCAACACCGGCTCACTGCTGTAAAATATACATTTTATATAATATTTATAACCACTCCGCTAAATATGATTGCAGGCTACTTTTGAGTAGTGGTGTGTTACTTTATCGCCAGGTGAAGAAAAAAAAGTTACGACCTGCTGGGTGTCCAGATTAGAGCAGGAAACCGACACACACAGTCCTGTGGGGGGCGATACTGAGCATAAATATTGTACAACTGCAAACACTTCTTCTCTGTCTGCATGAATGGGAGTCAAATTCACATTGCGGCATACATTTCTCATGGTATATTGCTTGTACCTTTATACCACCCTCTCCAAGCTTAATTGTTTGCAGTATATAAGCTCTATCTAACAACAGAATGTTGAATTTATTTTAGCGATCCCGATGGCTCAAACCTCAGATAAAGAAGTTATGTCACTATGGGTCAAACCGTCAATCAACTAAACCAGTGGGAGCTGAACTATGGGAATCCCAAGCCAATGTAATTCTGTTCTTTATAATATGATGCAAGGATTTGCCCTCTCCTGATTGGTCGAGGTGAGCTCCGCCGGTCACTGTAAACGGTGATACTCACAGAACAAAAGCGCGGGAGAGGTAAATATAAATATCCAACAACCTCAAGCTAAAAATAGATTAGGCTTCCCCGCAGGAGCCCCCGACAGGGTCTGTATTTCGTGTCGCTTCGTCCCTGTGAGGAGCCTTACGTTACAGTTGTCACCCTTGTCTTATTTTATCTTATCGATTGGGGTCATTTAATAAAAGAGTTATTAACTTCAGTTATCGGTGAATCCAATGATTCGCAATATCACTTGTCTGAGGAGGATAAATAACTGGATTCACCTCAACTGAAGTCAATAATTGCATAATGTTGGGGTTTGTTAAAATATGACAAATTTACAGCTGTCAGTGTAGTCTAGCATTGTGTGGCTAGCAAGCATCCAGCAAATTGCTTTCAATACATGTACATTATAACAGTACATGAACATCCGGCTTGTATCACCGCTAGGAACACCATCTACTTCTGTATATAATCCAGTCAGACATTGTGCATGGGCAGTTTGACAGATACACTGAGGATAAATTACTGACGTATTCGCCGGATGTAATCAAGCAAACAATTTCCTGCCCATAAATCTTTATTTTATGTTAAAAACATGGGATAGAAACTGATTGACAGCATAATCAATTCAATCCCTGTAATAATGTTGTTGAGCTCTAAGTCAAACACATCCTGGAAAATTAAAACTTGTTTTTGGTTTTAGTGCCTTATCCATCACATCTTGTTATAATTACTTGTGAGTTCTGTGTACTTGGCTCTGATACAGGAAGCTGCGATCCAATTGTGATGTCACATCCTATTATGATGTCACAGGTAAACTTTGGCCCCATTCAGGCCAAAAAAAAAAAAACAAAAAACACAGCCATGAATTAAGGCACGTAGGCGTCCAACTTACTTGCCTGACTGGACGGGGGGAGGCTTTAAAGTAGAGGCCTGCAGGGCTTTTGTTGCAGGGTTTTCTCAAGGGCCCCCATTGCGCAACAGAAAATCGGCGCGGGCGGGGCATGACACCTGCATGAGAATCGCGAGGGCGTTCTGGCTTGATCGGAGCAAGATGTCCGAGAACTTCTGAAATACTACAGACCCTTCAAACACCAGACGCAGTGCTGATTGACTGCAGGTTTCTGGACGGTTCAAAGGAAATAGAATAAAGACAGCCAAAACAAAAAAAACTGGGACTGGAGGAATGTTATGCAGAGAGGAACTTTGCAGTGAATAATGCATTTGTCTCTCTGACACACGCGCGCACACACACACACACACACGCAAAATTCTCGGTCAGCATCACAGGAGGGCTGAACCTGTCCCAGCATGCAATGGACCAAAGGCGGGAATACACTTGTGCTCATATATCACAGGGCACACCTACACTATTCACTCACACACTCATACCCACGGGCTACCCATGACCTATGCCCAGTGTGAACGTCTTTTGAACTCTGGGAGTAAATCGCAGCACCAGGAAACTCTCACTGACAAAGGCAGACCGGGAACACTGCTGAGGTCAGGACTGCGGTGACATCACCCATCCGAAGCACCACTGCTCTGAGTTTTCAGAAGTGATGTCACAGAAACTTAACCAGAAGGCCACATGGCACCTTAGCAACCCAGTATAAGTTTTACTGATTGGTTAAGGGCCTGGAGCAAGATGGTGGAGCCCTCAAACAATCGAGGAGAGTGACTGCTGAGTTTGTGTCGTCATCGACTTCAGACACCCTCTCTGAGACCAACTGACCAATTCTCAGCTCACTCCCCAGTCATCGCGTCCATTCTAGAGGGTTTGCAAACTTAACCGCATCGGAACAAAGTCGGCGAAATGGCCGGCACCTTACGCAGCAGAGCTCAAGCAAGCTTTGGCCAAAGCCAAGCAGGCGACGGAGAGTGGCGAGCGACACCCTTGCGAGGAAACGGTCGCTCTCATTTAATCCCCAGCCCGTTTCCGTTACTAACGTTTATTCAAACCCCGAGACAAGCGGCCGCAACAGTCTGAAGCAACAGCGGGGCTCTGATGTCTTTAACCGCCAGGGTGAGTCATCGATTCTGTGCAAAACCCCAGAGAGGCATCGACCAGCGGATGTTTCCGGTCTTTTTAAGCGCGGCCAAAAAACTTTCATCCCCCAGCGCCAGAATAAGAGCAGCTTTCTGCCAATACAAAAACCATTCTCAAAACACAGGCACTTTCTCCCAAATATGGACCAAGCGGATTAAATGGTCAAAAGTAAGTGGACACCTCACATACCCATTCAAAATCTCAGTACAAAATCAGGAAACTTAAAAAAGGCTCGATTCCGAGCGTTTCTTCCATCACACCCTTGACTGTAGAGGGAAATCCTACCAACTGGAAGTATGTTACAGCATAACATACCTAAATGCAGTGGAGCTTTTATCATGTGGGTCATTATAAATATCTTATTCCCGGATCATTCTAACCACTACTGATGCAGCTACTCCATTGACGATGCAGAAATATTACACTGTACAATTGTTGAGTTCAGTTGAGGTGATCCCAATGATTTATCCACCTTGGACAAGCGATTTTCACCGATATCTGAAGGCAATAGCTTAACTGTTGTACTGAATGACCCTACTTGAAAATATAAAATGAGAGAAGGGCGACAACTCTCAGGTAAAGCTCCTCACAGGGATGAAGCGACACGAAATACAGACGCTGTCAGGAGCTCCAGCGGGGAAGCCCAATCTATTTTTAGCTCGAGGTCGTTGGATTGTTACATTCACCTCTCGCGCACTTTCGCACGGTGAATATCACTGTTTACAGTGACCGGCGGAGCTCGCCTCGACCAATCAGGAGAGAGCAAATCCTTACGCCATATGATAATGAAAGTGATCTTCCAACTATAAGATAATGACGCTAAAGACAGAACTGTTGTAACTGAGCCCCGCTGCCGCACAACCACATTCTAACACTGCTGGATCCCATTTTTTGGGCAAACCCTGCTTAGTAAATTTTTCAAAGGTCCTCCTCCTGCCTCAAACAGACATACACCCCCACACACACAACAAACACACACACACACCCTGAGCCTCTTTCCTTTGTAATGCACCCACGTTTGGAGAACACACACAGCACTAACCGAAAAAGGGAAAACCCCTGCCTGTGTGGGAAGTCAAACTCCGCCCACATCATCCAAACATGCTATGTGCAGCTTAGCACGTTAGCGCGACAGACCACATCAAACAGGTGAGAGCCACCCCACATCAATTCGAACCGAAAAAAAACCCCAGCATCACCGTGGGAACAGAAACCCGACACCGTAATATTGACGGTTGCTTCTTTTAATCTGCACAAACAGGGTGGTGTAGACTGCAGCTGGAAGATAACCCCCAAACACACACACACACACACACACACTAACAAACGCACACACCCCGCCTGTTTGATCATCGAGTGACAGGTGCTTCTTCCAGGGGTGGGGGGGGAATGAAGGTATTTTCTGTTTGTGGAGAGAGCCAATATCGCCTGGGTTGATCAAAAATCCCAACTAACTCAGAACATTCCCGCCATGTTACTTGAACACTTCGTCATTGATTTAACATCAAAATGTACATGTTCTACAGATGCAGTTATTTTTATTTATTTTATTTGTTTTTTCATTTCGGCATGATTGTACAGTCATTCCATGACAATTTCAACACAACATGTATCATGACCGAAAGGGTCGCGGGAGAAGCGAAATCGCTTGTCAAAGTCCCGCCCCCAACTCCCAGAAAAACAGTTTGATTATGGGTAAGATATCATAAAGATTTATAAATCACAACAGAGCTGAGTGTCTATTTACACTACGATTTAAACGTCACAACATAAAATCATAGAGATTTATGACAGTCATGAAGAGTTTTAATCATAATATAGCTGAGTGTCTATAAACAACCCCTATTGTTTATGCCCGTTATGGTTCTGTTTAATTTATCCAGTGCCATTTTGTTGGATAAGTTCATAGTTATTCAAACATGCACATTTCAGAAGATACTTAAAGTCTTTCAAATTGTCTGCCCTTCTGATATCGTGTTCAAGTATGTTCCATGCACTGACTCCAGCCACCGATAAGGAGTGTTCACTCCGAGTCGATCTGACCCTTCTAGTTTGCAACAACATTCTGCCTCTTAGGTCATGAAGGCATTCACGCTGGAGAAATAGGCATTGTATATTTCTAGGCAATTCTTTGTGGTATCCTAAATATACAATTTGCAAGGAGTTGAATTTTATTATATCCTGCAATTTAAGAAACTTTGCCTTAATAAACAAATCGTTTGTATGAGTTCCATAGGGAACGTTATGAATAATTCTAAGGGCCTTTTTTTGGAGTTTAAACAATGATTCTATTGTATTATTATAAGTGTGTCACCATACTTCAGCGCAGTAGTGTAAGTGGGGTGCTATGAGTGCTGAATAGATTATTTTAAGGGACTTGTATTTTAATAATTTTTGCATTTTCCAAAGAATAGACACGCTTCTAGCTAACTTTCTTTGAACCAAGTGTACATGTGGTTTCCAGCTTAAGAGATTATCTAGCATAACTCCCATGACTTTATATTCGTTTACCCTTTCAATGCTGGTACCATTTACCTTTAAGTCTATGTCGTCCTTTAGGCCTTTTTTCCCAAATATCATAAATTTGGTCTTTCTAAGATTTAATGATAATTTGTTTACATTAAACCACGTGTGAAGTTTAGACATTTCTTTATTAACCACTTTTGCCAATTGCTTGAGATCGACACCTGAACAAAAAATAGTCATGTCGTCTGCGAATAAAATTAGTTTTAGGATATCGGACACCTTAACAATGTCATTTATGTAAATTATGAACAACTTGGGACCTATGACCGAGCCCTGAGGAATTCCACAGGTAATGTCCAAGCAATTCGATTTGCTATTGCCCATCTGCACAAATTAATGTCCTACTTGTTAAGTAATTTTTGATCCATTTTAATCGGTCCCTCTTAATCCATATTTGTAAAGTTTTTCAATCAATATATAAATGATTTATAGTGTCGAATGCTTTCTTCAGATCAATAAATATGCCTATAGAATATAAGTTTGAATCTAGTGAATCTTTAATCATTTCAATAAATTCTGTTAGGGCTAGTGCTGTCGAATGCTTTTTCCTGAACCCATACTGGCTGTCACACAGTAGTTTGTGTTTATCAATGTACTTGTCCAATCTGTCATTGAAGAGCTTTTCTAGGACCTTCGAGCATTGAGGTAAAAATCGAGACAGGACGATAGTTTGAGAAATCATATTTATCCCCGCTTTTGTAGAGAGGGATAACTTTCGCTATCTTCATTTTATCTGGAAACACTCCGCAGGGAGAAGGATAGATTGCATATATGCGTAAGTGGAGTTACAATTGCGTTGGTTAGAGTTTTCAGTAATTTCATATCTAATTGGTTTACATCAACAGATGTCTTAGCTGTACAATTTTTCAGAATTGATCTGATTTCAGATTCGGTAACAGGAGTTAGTGTCATTGTGTCTTGGATTTCCTCATCCTTGTCAAGGTAGTCCCATCTTAGGTGTGAGGATTTAATACCCTTTGCTAGTTCTGGCCCAACATTCACAAAATAACTGTTAAAATTCTCCACAACCAATTCCTTGTCCTCTACCTTTTTGCCATTTATATTAAAGAATGCAGGGTACTCCCTCCTCGGTGTCCTCCCAGAGACGTTCATTATTATATTCCAGAGATTTCTGGTGTAATGTTTATTTTCTAATAAAAGCTTTTCATAATACTCTTTTCTATGTTTCCTTAGTAAATTTGTCATTTTGTTTCTGTAATTTTTGTACCTAATTTCTGCTTTCTCAGTTCTTTCTCTCAGAAACTGTTTATACAATATATTTTTCTTCTTACAGGCATTTGCCAGTACTTTTGAAACCCAAGGTTTCCTCTCTTTGTTTTGCTTCAGTTTGTTTGTTATTTTGACTAGACAGTGTTTATCATACAGGGAGTTTACTGTCCATAGAAAAGCCTCATAGGCTCTATTTGGATCTTTCTCTGTTAATACATGATCCCAATTCTGGTTCAACATATCTGATTCTAGTTTCTTTAGCCTTTTTTTTCTTTTATTTCTGATTTCTGTGTGTTCCAGGGTTTTCAATCTAGCCTGGTCCCTTATATCTAATTTGCAGTTACAAATAGCAAAAACTGGTAGATGATCAGTAATATCATTTATCATAATGCCACTAAATATTTCAGAATCTAATACATTAGTATACACATTATCTATCAAGGTGGCACTGTGTCTAGTAATCCTGCTTGGTTTTGTGATTAATGGTTGCATACCCATGGCATACATGGTGTCAATATACTCCTCTATTATAGAGCTATTATTTGGATTTATCAAGTCAATATTAAAGTCCCCACACATAAAAACATTTTTCTGGTTCATATTGACAAGTAATTCATCCATACATTTACTAAAAAAATGCAGTTCAGCAAATATTAAGCATATGTCACATTAATAAAAGTGTTTCTGAGGTTTGAGGAAATAAAAAGCAGGATTTTTACCTTTCAGGAAAATAAAAGGTGAAAACCACGCTGATGTCATGCACTAAGAGTCTGTATATTTGCACAGGTTAAATGTGCATTCCTTAATTATAATTTGTCATTCTAAAGTAGGTTTGGGATGTTTCTTATGGCGCTTTTCCACTACACGGTACCGGCTCAGCTCTACTCTACTCTACTCGCCTTTTTTGCTTTTCCATTAGGAAAAAAGTACCTGGTACCAGGTACTAGTAGGTACTTTTTCTGGTACCTGCTCTCCTGGGGTTCCAAAAAACGGCCGACCAGGTACTAGTAGGTACTAAAATGTGACGTGCAACATTGCAGCCCACTGATTGGTCAAAGAGAATCCTCTCGGCAAAAGACAACTCGCTTCCGCACTATCGCTAGGAGACTGGCTTCACTTGCCATCATTGAAACAGATCCTCAAATTGTGTTTTTGAAACGTGTGTTGTTTTAGGCAGCTTGATACATATACTGTGCGTTGCCTTACCTTTCAAACAAGGTTGCGTTTGTTCACCGAAGCTGCTGCATTTACGAAATGCGTTTCTTTGTCTGTGACCCTGTTCGTAGCGAAATTGTGTCCAATTCTGTTCCCCTAATTCCCCTTGAGAAAGTTATTGTGCTGCCCCTATTTTACGAAAATTGCGCGGAAAATAACTTCACGGATCAGGGCCTGAATTTCAGCGCGGGACTGCGGGTATTGCGCACAATTTAATTGATTCCCGCAAATCCAACACTTATAATGCGGGGAATTCCCGCACACATTTACAGCGACGTATATTAATATTCATCCAACGTCTGCAGCGGTGCTTACTGCAGGGAGACTGGCCGCAACCGCTGTGTCCGACTGACTTCGACCCTGAACACACCTGTAGCTCTCTCTGTACCTCCCGTAAGCCCAACACAGACAAGCTAACAGTGATATATTAAGTTTGAGGAAACAAACACAGACCGCTGGAAAACGTAAATGTACATCATCTTAGGCGGAACCTGCTCAGAAAAAAAAACAGCGGAGCCCGAGAAACTAATGAAAACCGCGCCATGTGATGTCAACATTAACAACGTTAAACCTCAGACAGGTAACTGTAACATTACAGTATATGAACGGCTCCAACTAAACAACGGTGATATTAACGGCGCAATGTGTAAAATGCTGCGGTACTGCGTTTTATCAGCTGATGTTACATAACGTCAATATTAAGTCACTCAGACTCTCGGTTCAGCAGTCCCGAGACATTCAACAAAAACATGATGCTAATGCTACTGAAACGGAATATAACTACTTAACTGTATAATACTGTATAACTTGTAATTACTGTAAAATAGGCTATAGTTCAGAGAATAACTTAACTACACTGGCCCAACCTGTGCAATCTAATTCAATGCAATACAACAGCTCCAGGGGTGTCTGTAGGACTGAAGACTGGTGGGGCCCAGAGCTGCCCTTTAAAACAATTATTAACCCTGACTTGCACTCAATCATTCTCAAAACAATCCTTCCAGGATTTTCCCGGCTTTTTTTATTATTTTATTGATTTTTTTGCCTGATTTTGCGGTCGCTTTTTCAAAAAGTGGCAATGAAAGTTGCAATGTCTTGGCGATTTATTTTTTTGTCCGCGAAAAATTTGCGTGGATTGGTTGAATTTGCGTTAATAGTTGCAATCGCGACATGCAACTTCCTTGAGGGACTGAACAATAGATTCACTCAGAGAACACGCCGGTACGGTACGGTACATTTCGGTACGGCGACAATGATTAATTTGGACGCGTAATTTCCTGCATTTAAATCAGCACACAGACGTTTCAAATGGTCTTTTATTTTATTTAAACAAAACGATTATGAAGCGCAAGTTAAATCACTTGATGTGTGGAAAAGGTCGCGCAGAAGTTTCAGGGCAGTTTGTCTTTCATAAAGCATTGGCCTATTTTTGAGTAGCCTAAATAATTTTTCTGATCTGAATTTTGCCCATTATTTAGTCGTCAATAGATCGCATGCAGAGAGAAACCGTAACTTCGATTGCCAGAGGATTACTGTCATGATCGGAAAAGGTGTTAATAACGGAAAATAACTGAGTACAAGCCAGGAATAATCATTGACGTAAAGGCATGGTCCAGGCCCCACGAATTATCAGTTTTAGAGACGCCACTGAACAGCTCTAAATTCTACATATATGAAGCTCATACATTTTTTGACAAGAGGGTGAAAATTCTGCTTTATGTTTATTATTGAGTGATGGAGGTATATTAGGGTGCATTATATTGAATGGCGTTCCTAATATTTTGTCCACTCCATTAACATACATGAGGTGGGCAAAATATTAGAAACACCATTCAATGTAATGATTAAGTACACCACCACCACTTAGTATAACCTCAGTAATAATCAAAGTGGAATTATCACTTTTTTGACAATGTCAACAAAAACTGAAAATGTATGAACTTCAAAAAAAGCAGAATTTATAGCAGAGCTGTTGTATTGGATTCAATTTTATTGCACAGGTGTTCCTAATGAAGTTGCAGGTGACTGTAGTTCAGAGAATAAAACTACTCACGTATATAGTAAATAACTAATTAACATATAATATAGTTCACAGAATACCTTAAATTGAAGGAAAGTGACAGAATACAATCTGCAGTAAGAATAGGACAAGGTGCGACCTATAGTCCTCCCCAACAAAGGAAAATCCCCCCTATATGAAGCATTTAAGAAGGGGAATCCCCCCTATTTTGAAAAATGAATTTCAGGCCCTGCGGATGCTGGTGAAGTGTTTTGTTCTAAGGAAAGGTATTAGATGAGATGATGCATCGTAAAGCAATAAATTCTAATACTCTGCCATCTCCTGCGATTTGCGCATTTGCTACGTGTTTTGCTTTCAATTTAAAAGTGAAATGTTTCATGAAGCCTGAATATGAATACTCTATGCCTTTTACGTATATCATTGCTTTGCGTTTTTAGGTGGTACGTTATTTAATGTGCAACCGAATCGGACACAACACCAGCTGCTATTCTATGCGTCAGGAGAATGTCAAACAGAAATTACAATTAAACACTCGCGGACTTTAGTGCCATAACGTGGTGACGGTGGTGCGCGTCCCCTGATTCAAACGGAATAAAAGTAAACTTTATATAACTGAGGATGCCATCGCGGCAGTAACATGCTGATTCGCTACGACGAGCAGATACCACGGAGGCGGCACAATTCTCTAATGGAAAAGCAACCCCAAAAAAGTACCCGGTGCCGAGTAGAGTAGAGCCGGTACCATGCAGTGGAAAAGCGCCATTTGTCAAATCTCTGATTTGGGTGGGTGGGATTAGCTAGAGCCTGTTGGGTACAGCTGTCGATGGTGTAATACCTCCTCCTGACTGCGTGGGGGCAGTAGCTGCAGTAGCCTACCTCATTGACACGCGAGTGAAAATCTGTCTGATCCTCAGAGAAGGAGTTATTTTTTCCCCGGCTTGTTTTGAGGCAAGTCTATTAAAAACAGTACCAAAATGTCAGACTCCAAAATAAGTTGAAAGACAGTTTAATTATTTCCCCGAATAAAAGAGCCAGTTTACATGAGCTCATCGACCAATCAGAACACTTTCACACCTGACCCTCTCCAATACAGAGGGAGAGAATTTACTGCAGCCATTAGGTTTTCAAAAAAAACTGCAACTCACATGAGGCATTTTCATACGAGCTGTGACATGGAGAGAGGAAAGGTTCTTTGAACGTCAAAAAACCGTTCTGACTGGTGATTCATGTGTGATGGCAAAGTGGCTTACAGCACCTTGCCTGACAAGAGCCGCCTACTTAATAGCATTAGAAATGCAGAATAAAACTCATCATCCTTCAACCTCCTATATTCCCAGGTAAATTCCCCCATCTAAGTCACAGAGGGTGGGATGATAAATAACTCCAGATTAGCACATTTGGCATTACCCAGGAGTAGTTTCTGGCTGCCACCAGTAGGGGGCACACCTACAAACTTACCGGGGACAGGGGGATTGGTTTCTCTCGGAGATACCGTGGCTTCTCGATCTAAAAGAGCAAATCAATGCAACAAGCTTTTCAAAATTTTTTTTACATACAGTCTCCCCTTCAAACTCCCCAGCCCATTTCTATCCATTCTCCCAGTCACAGACAAAGACTAGAGACACTCCAAGAGCGCAAACCTCTGCAGAGGCAGTAAGATGGCAGCCGTAGCGGCCATATTGTTTGACCGCTCATGGTCAAAATCATCCCTGATATAATAGCAACCCACCCACAAAATTTCAGAGATATCCATTCATTATGGTTTGAGTCATCTTGTACACAGACAGACAGACAGACAGACAAACCAACACCGGTAAAAACATAACCTCCTCGGCGGAGATAAACATCAGTTATTTTATAGAAGGTACATAAAATTTAAAACTAAAATAATATAAAAGTAAAATGCACATCCAGAGAGTCAGACAGCTCCAATATCATGATCCTGAAATGGTGAAATCAGCCGACTCTACAAGGGGCAGTACAAACACAGAGGACTTTTACCCTCTGACCAATAGGAATTCACACCACTGGTATAAAGAGAAATCGAGGAGAATAGAGAATGGTTTTCAGATTTCAGCTCCGCCAGTTCGAACAACCGACCCAAAATTCAGCCCTGAAAACTGAATGTGGCTCGATCGCAGTAAAAGCACCGACAGTAGTGCATAAGTAAGCACCGTAGACTGTACAAAAAGATGGACGAAGCAACCGTGACGTCACCCACTGATTTCAGCATACCATTTAGGAAGCCTTGACTTTGGCAATTTGAACAGCGCCATTTTATCATTTTGAAATCGGATGTGATTCCTATTGGACGAGAGCGTGAATTTAAGATCCAGGGAGGAGCAAAGGGGTGGATCTATGGGTGGATCTGACCGTATCAGACGAGAACCAGAGGATAGCCACGGCCCCAAAGCATATCTGGCTTTATCCTTTATTCTAGTCCATTTGGGGCCATAATTTACAAAAATTAACATCATGATACATCGAAGGAGACTTGAAACTTGTGATAGATACCATAAAATAATGTGGAAAATCATTTTTGAAATAATAAATCTTGTGGGAAAGTAGGGTCATTTTCTCATAGACTTCTATCGCATTGAACTTCTTTCTGCAACCACTGACGTCACCATCTGCTGGCCATTAAATAGAATGCAATTTTAACAGATTTCCACATTGGCCTCACTTTTCAGACCCAGGTGCTGCATCCATCTTTTTATACGGTCTACGGTAAGCACTGCGGTTCTGGATCGAATACGGTCGCGCCAGTCGAGGCCAGCGACGAGACTGGCTTCGTGGCACTCAGCGGTACGCATTTTGTAAATTAAACACGACCAATGTGGTCCTGGAGGTACCTCATAAAAAAGAACGTTTCCAAAAACACAATAATGAAAAACACTTGAGCCCACCCCGAGGTTCCAGGTGCTGAGACGGGCTTTCACGTCACTGTCGTCGGACGACGGCGTCTGAACCAGGCGCCTGTGAATCTGGGGAAATGGGGGGGGGGGATACACTTTATCACCTGATAAGCTAGCTCTTCACAAAGATACCTTTCATCAACGAGCAGAAGGTTACTGTAAAAAGACATATGAACAGGGAAATAAAAGAGGCTAACATGTCACATTACAGTTATTTAGCTGCAACTATTCTGCAAAGGGCCTTTATTTTGTTTATTTATCCTTTTTGATTTAACCCTCTGTTAACCAAGTACCTTTCCAACTGTGTAAAAATCATTTCCCCAGGCAAATATGTTGATAATGGGCCAATATTTGGAAAAATGGAAGAAAAAAAAAAATTCAACCCTTTGGCCCACCTTTCCAAAATGTAGCAGATCTGCTACATTGGGTAATAATGCGAATGGAAAAATTAAAGTGACGGACCATTCAAGTTATTCTCAAATGTTTATTTGGCAATAAGAAACAAAACCAGCGGGGTGTCCAGGCTGTTAACCCTTTCACTTTATGTAGCAGATATGCTACGGTGGTTAATAGAGGGTTAACCTTTATATAACCAGGGAATTCCCGTTGAGATCGAAATCTCCTTTTCAAGGGAGCCCTGGGGGGTTGAGGTGGAGAGGGAGAGGACAGGTTGTAGAGCCAATTACATCAGGGGATGATTAGGTGTCAGGTTGAAAGAGCCAGGTTGGGAATTTAGCCACAACAGCGGGGAACCCCCTGCTCTTATCGATGAGTGTCATAGGATCTTTAATGACCACAGAGAGTCAGGACCTCGGTTTAACGTCTCATGCGAAAGATGGCGGCTCCTTCAGTACAGTGTCCCCATCACTGCACAGGGGCATTGGGAATTATTCCACCAGAGGGAAGATTGCAACCAACCGGCCCACCAACACAACGGCAATCCCCACCGGAGAATTGCAGGGTCAACGCAGCCTTGCTCAAGGGCCCAACGGCTGCACTAATCTTATTGTGGGCAAAAATGAACCAATAACTCTCTGGGTCGCAGACTGTGCTATAGCCACTAAGCTAGGACCAAAAAGTAGCCAAAAGGTCACATTAACATGTAATCTGGAAAGAGGAGAGCACACCAGTAACAGAAGGGTACAGTCCATGAGTCCAACAGCAAAAACCTTGCCGTGCGTTTGTTACAAACTCAGCCAGTAGGTTACGCTTATTAGTGCCATCAGCCAGCTGAAGAATTAGGCTGATTAGCATATCCAGGTGGTTGGATCAGAACACCGAGGTGGACTTTAACAATGCGGACCTGGATTATACGCTTATGCGGGACGAGCTGGTGGGGAATCAAAATAGCAGTGCAGACACAAACTCGCGCCGAGGATGTGGGAAATGTCGAAGGGCTTACGGACAGATCTTCCTCGTTGGCGGACCGCGTCAGGGCGCTGCTGGAGGCTCGGGTTCGAGGCTCGGGATCTCCGTACGTGCGACTCCTCCTGCAACCAGGGCACAAAAAGCAAAAGAGCCGTCAGTATGTCAGGAATTCCTTTTAAGCCTCGAGAAACATGGGGGCGAAAGCGATAGGGGATCTAATCTCACCGGCTCCCAGCCCCCAGTCCCCATATCCCCCCCCCTTTGAGCAGAGCGCTGGAGCCGGTCAGCTGTTGGCCTGGAGGCCAAGTTCGGCCCTCCACGCCGAGGCCCTTTGATCAGAAAATATATAGGAGCCATCAGGACGTGGCATATCCCTGCAGTCCCTGCTACACACTCAATGTGTTTTCAAATCAACATAATAAATGAAAATGTGAAATATTCCAAAACAGCAAAAGGCAATACTCCAGCATGTGGTTGATGTGTGTGCTAAGTTTTAGTTAAACAATATCAGTTTTCAAGTGACACTCCAGATAACAACATTTACAGACAGACCAAATGACAAATAGGACAGGTGGACAGACAGGCAGATAAATGGACAGAGCGATATCTATATGCCCCTGCGCTACATGCCAGGGAATAAAAAGGGGAGAAACACATTTTAACAACAATCTGACCCCGTGGGTGTTCAAAATCCGGGAAAATACCAAAAGCCACAGGCAACCAGAAATATGTTGGCCTTCATTGGGATGAAGCCGGACCCACCAAAAGTGGAGTTCATGACAACACACAGAGTTAATGGGGACCTTTACAGTGGTAACGCACATTGTTAATGAGGACCTTTACAGTGATAACGCACACTGCTAATGGGGACCTTTTCAGTGATAACTCGCATTGGGACCTTTACAGTGATAACACACTATGTATGGGGACCTTTATAGTGATAACTCACATTGGGACCTTTACAGTGATTACACACACTGTTAATAGGGACCTTTACAGTGATAACTCACATTGTTAAAGGGGAACTTTACAGTGATTACACACACTGTTAATGGGGACCTTTACAGTGATAACTCACATTGTTAATGGGGACCTTTACAGTGATAACTCACATTGTTAATGGGGACCTTTACAGTGATAACGCACATTGTTAATGAGGACCTTTACAGTGATAACTCACAATGTTAATGGGGACCTTTACAGTGACAACTCACATTGTTAATGGGGACCTTTACAGTGATAACTCACATTGTTAATGGGGACCCTTACAGTGATAACGCACATTGTTAATGAGGACCTTTACAGGGATTACACACACTGTTAATGGGGACCTTTACAGTGATAACTCACATTGTTGATGGGGACCTTTACAGTGATAACTCACATTGTTAATGGGGACCTTTACAGTGATAACGCACATTGTTAATGAGGACCTTTACAGTGATAACTCACAATGTTAATGGGGACCTTTACAGTGACAACTCACATTGTTAATGGGGACCCTTACAGTGAAAACGCACATTGTTAATGTAGACCTTTACAGGGATTACACACACTGTTAATGGGGACCTTTACAGTGATAACTCACATTGTTGATGGGGACCTTTACAGGACCTTTACATTGTTAATGGGGACCTTTACAGTGATAACGCACATTGTTAATGAGGACCTTTACAGTGATAACTCACAATGTTAATGGGGACCTTTACAGTGACAACTCACATTGTTAATGGGGACCTTTACAGTGATAACTCACATTGTTAATGGGGACCTTTACAGTGATAACGCACATTGTTAATGGGGACCTTTACAGTGATAACTCACATTGTTAATGGGGACCTTTACAGTGATAACTCACATTGTTAATGGGGACCTTTACAGTGATTACACACACTGTTAATGGGGACCTTTACAGTGATAACTCACATTGTTAATGGGGACCTTTACAGTGACTCACATTGTTAATGGGGAACAGTGATAACTCACATTGTTAATGGGGACCTTTACAGTGATAACTCACATTGTTAATGGGGACCTTTACAGTGATAACTCACATTGTTAATGGGGACCTTTACAGTGATAACTCACATTGTTAATGGGGACCTTTACAGTGATAACTCACATTGTTAATGGGGACCTTTACAGTGATAACTCACATTGTTAATGGGGACCTTTACAGTGATTACACACACTGTTAATGGAAAACTTTACAGTGATAACTCATTATTGTTAATGGGGACCTTTTCCAGTGATAACTCACATTGTTAATGGGGACCTTTACAATGATAACTCACATTGTTGATGGGGACCTTTACAGTGATAACTCACATTGTTAATGGGGACCTTTACAGTGATTACACACAGTTAATGGAAAACTACAGTGATAACTCACATTGTTAATGGGGACCTTTACAGTGATAACTCACATTGTTAATGGGGACCTTTGCAGTAATAACTCACATTGTTAATGGGGGCCTTTACAGTGATAACTCACATTGTCAATGGGGACCGTTACAGTGATAACTCACAATGTTAATGGGGACATTTACAGTGATAACTCACATTGTTAATGGGGACCTTTACAGTGATAACTCACATTGTTAATAGGGACCTTTAAAGTGATAACTCACATTGTTAATGGGGACCTTTACAGTGATAACTCACATTGTTAATGGGGACCTTTACAGTGATTACACACACTGTTAATGGAAAACTTTACAGTGATAACTCATATTGTTAATGGGGACCTTTCCAGTGATAACTCACATTGTTAATGGGGACCTTTACAATGATAACTCACATTGTTGATGGGGACCTTTACAGTGATAACGCAATTTGTTAATGAGGACCTTTACAGTGATTACACACAGTTAATGGAAAACTACAGTGATAACTCACATTGTTAATGGGGACCTTTACAGTGATAACTCACATTGTTAATGGGGACCTTTGCAGTAATAACTCACATTGTTAATGGGGGCCTTTACAGTGATAACTCACATTGTCAATGGGGACCGTTACAGTGATAACTCACAATGTTAATGGGGACATTTACAGTGATAACTCACATTGTTAATGGGGACCTTTACAGTGATAACTCACATTGTTAATAGGGACCTTTAAAGTGATAACTCACATTGTTAATGGGGACCTTTACAGTGATAACTCACATTGTTAATGGGGACCTTTACAGTGATTACACACACTGTTAATGGAAAACTTTACAGTGATAACTCATATTGTTAATGGGGACCTTTCCAGTGATAACTCACATTGTTAATGGGGACCTTTACAATGATAACTCACATTGTTGATGGGGACCTTTACAGTGATAACGCAATTTGTTAATGAGGACCTTTACAGTGATTACACACAGTTAATGGAAAACTACAGTGATAACTCACATTGTTAATGGGGACCTTTACAGTGATAACTCACATTGTTAATGGGGACCTTTGCAGTAATAACTCACATTGTTAATGGGGGCCTTTACAGTGATAACTCACATTGTCAATGGGGACCCTTACAGTGATAACTCACAATGTTAATGGGGACATTTACAGTGATAACTCACATTGTTAATGGGGACCTTTACAGTGATAACTCACATTGTTAATGGGGACCTTTACAGTGATAACTCACATTGTTAATAGGGACCTTTAAAGTGATAACTCACATTGTTAATGGGGACCATTACAGTAATAACTCACATTGTTAATGGGGACCTCTACAGTGATAACTCACATTGTTAATGGGGGCCTTTACAGTGATAACTCACATTGTTAATGGGGACCTTTACAGTGATAACTCACATTGTTAATGGGGACCTTTACAGTGATAACTCACATTGTTAATGGGGACCTTTACAGTAATAACTCACATTGTTAATGGGGACCTTTACAGTGATAACTCACATTGTTAATGGGGACCTTTACAGAGATAACTCACATTGTTAATGGGGACCTTCACAGTGATAACTCACATTGTTAACGGGGACCTTTACAATGATAGCTCACACTGAAGAAAGAAAACAGTCGGAGTCAACCACAGTGGTTTGAGCATCGACATCTGTCAACAAGAGCAAGAAATAAGCCTCAACACCAAAGCTTGATTCTGGCCACTTGATTAGAACTAGAAAGGCAGCTGTCAAAGATGCCAATTACATCACCTGATTCGAGCTGCAGATCTCATTGGCTGATGTAACAGGCACTGTGCAGAGATGAACTATCACATTAGGCAATGGAAAATATTCTAAACTCCAAGTTCATACAAACTCACAAACTCAGAGCTTCAAATTCTGCCAAAGGCAAATAAACAAGGCATCAACTCTGAGGATTTCAGGCCTTCGTAAATCTACTTTTGTCATTCAAAAAATAATGCTGAATACATAAAATTTTGCATTATATGCATGATGTATTTATTATGCTTGTGAAGCGGGGCAAATATTTCAATGTATGAAAATTTTAATACATGATAGGACAAAATGCGAAAAAGTTTGCATATTTCAGAAAGGCTTCTACATGGTTGGGATTGACACGCGCCATCCTTTTCATTCAGTTTTTGATGAATAATGCGTGTAAAACACCTCAGCCGAAGGCAGAGTTTTTAAAGAGTCCGTTATGTCAGTAAACAGGGAAAAGCACGTCTCTTTCGCTGCATCCAAATAACAAACTCACGTTCAATCCCAGCACCTACCGCGAGCCGTCGGCAGCCAGCCGCGATCCATTAGAACTGGGAAAGGTCTGCCTCCTGAGATTTCCCTCCGTAATCGTGCTGGAAGCTGGACTCCTACTCGTCAGGATTCACAACTTCTCCTCCAAGGTCGTGTCCTAATAACCGCTAATGTCACTTCATCTTTACGAAGCAGAGGTCGCAAAAACGCAACCAGTGCATTTTAACTTCACACTATACGGTCGTCGCAGTAAGCACTAAAGGTCGCTTCAAATGAAGGGATTTTGCAACATTGCCCAGCTATCTTGCAAACGTAATGTCAAAATAACCCAATCTCCAAAGACGTGATAAAATATCAAGGTCTGCTTACTGCACATGCTAATGCTAATGCTTAGGCACCACAAAAGCTGTCAACTTGTATGCCCCGACAATATCATCCACAAGATGGGGCAGGAAATGTAACCACTTCAAACGAAGCAATTTGTCAGCACCACTGGCCAAGAGACCACAGGCAATTCAACAGCAAGAGGCGAATCTCAGCTCTGTAGGAACCAAGTGAGTGACAATAAGAGACTGGAAACATTCTGCAGAGGCGATGAGACAGGTAGTGTTGTTTAACAACGATGAACGGCTGTGGCTTTCCAGAGAGTCACAACGGCACCGCCTCCAATTTCCCACCAGAGGGCGCCAATTGCCAAATCTTCATTGCTCTACAATCCAAAGCCCGATCTTAGGTCAGCAGTTAAAGAGCTAAGAGCAGTGCTGAGAACCGCATTATGTATCAGGATTTTTTTGATTTAGCCAAATAACTACACAAAGAGACACCAAGAGACCTCCCAGAGACTGATGACAAAAAAGAGAGGTTCCTCAATAAACAATTCCTCCCGCCTCCCAATAAACTCAATTGCTGACCAACAAAAAACGAACGCAGGGGTGTGTACAGCTGGTTGAGGTCCAGACCATAAGAGACACGCACAGTCTTTCTGTAAGCAGACCATGGTTGAAACGGATTCTGTCTCCCACATTTTCCCTCTGAAGTATCGATTGTAAATTCAGTCCAAAACAACTCATTTGACTTCGCAGTTTCATGCCGAAAAAAAAAAAAAGTCGACCAGTCTTTCTGTACCACATGTTCTCAGTCCAACCCGCATATACTTCAAGTTTTTTTAAAAAAAAAAAAAAACTCAGTTCATTCATTTTTTCATTCATTCATTCATTCACACAGCCTGCTTATAATAAATACAGGCATTTAGCCAGTCACATCAAGGGATGATTATGTTGCTGGTTAAACGAGCCAGGTTGGGAATTTGACCAGAACAGCAGGAAATCACAGAATCTTTGCGATGAGGTTCAATGGATCTTGACCACAATCAGGCAGTATCTCAGCCAGGCTAAAAATCCCAAAATTTTTCAAAGCCCACATTCAGACCCTCTCCCACCAGAGCATGGTCCTTCAGCATCTTGTGGGTCTACACCTGCGGCAGCTCAAATCACTGTTAAAAGCCCCCAACGCTTAAAATGGCCGATTTGATAATGCCATTTTTAAAAACGATTGCTAACGCCATTTCGTAAGTGTTTGCGATATCACCTTTTCACAGGACGAGGGTCTGACCAGCGCGACAATAAAATTTCACCAAATTTCCAAAAGATCTGTATAAGGTCCCATATTTTACACTATTTTACACAATTCCCTGGTGTCTGTAAAGCACAGTTTTGAAGCTTAGAGCAAAAAACAGTGTCTGCCGTCACTTAGGACCGTGTCGAGTGGGTGGCGAGGCTAAAGAGATGAGACTGCATTGTTTCGGCTGCCCCATCCAGGCGCTGTGAAAATCGGCGGCTGAAACCAAAACCAGGCTGTCCTGGGCTGCACTATGCCAATGACTCCCCTTGTGATGTCAATAAGGGCATAGAATTAAAACAGGTCGTTCAAGCAAAATTCATCAGGAAGGGCACTACAGCCGCACTGCTGCTACAATCTGCTTTCGTGCTTTTACCAAATGTAAAGCAGAGTGAGGACTAGCGTACACCTGTAAGAGCAAAGAGAAACGAACAGTCGTTCTGAGCAGAAGCCTCACCTGTGCATGCGAGGGGAGGCAGTCGAGGTGAGGACAGGTGTGGGCCTCTCGCTGGATGGGGATGCCCAGGTCTCAGGTCCATTCGCCAGCTCTGAGGACACCCAATCAGGCAGTGCAGCGGGACTCTGCTCCACCGACCCCCCAAAGAGGGGCTCGTCGAAGTAGATTGCCTGTCAATACAAAGAGAGCCACGAGCAGGGCTGAATGAGCAGCGCTGTCATTTCAGCTGCCTCAGCTTTCAATAGGACCCGCACTGAAATCATGAGCCATACGAGCAGCAGAGGGCAGCCTTATAAATATCAGATTAAAATAAGTGCATCATCATTAAAGCACCTGCTCAGGGCTGCGGGTGGGGAGAGACTGGAGTCTGTACCAGCTTACAGTGGGCGAGAGGGCAGGAACACACACTGGACAGTTTGCAAATCCGTTGTTGTTGTTATGAAAAACCATTCACTAACACACCTATGGGCAACTTCTCATACGATTTCTCTAAATAGCCTGACATGCATGTCTTTGGACTGCGGGAGGAAATGGGAGTACCAGGAGGAACCCCATGTGAAAACGGGGGAAAACACTCAAACTCGGCACAGAAAGGTCTCAAACCAGATTCAAACTCTGTCCTCTTGCTGCAAGGCGTCAGTATTGCTGCGGTAATATTACATGGTAATTAGTACTGACGTTGCTTACCATATATGTTGGAAGCGTCTTCAAGCGACCCGCGTCTGGTTTGTGGATAAAAGGTCCCTCCAGCACCCCACTTCTGAGCATGCGCAGAAGTAGTCGCGCATACATGTTCCGATTCTTCCGTGCCATGAGTCCGGATCCAGAGGCCGAGGGGTCGCACAGCTTCTTTATCCACAAGGCGCATCGCTGTCGTTCTGGTAGTTGAGTGTCGTCGGGTTACATACATGTACAAAGAGGTATTTTGCCAATTGTCGCACACAAAGTGACTTAAAAAAACACCACACAACTGTTCTGGCCAAGAAATGATTATAGGTGTTATGATATGAAGCTGTTGAATGCAAGCCAGCACGAAATTATGACATAACTAAATTTTAAGATCAACCAGAAGGACAGCTACGCTGCAGCGTCTCAAGACATGAAAACTTATACAATTTTTACTTTCGAGTCCATGAGCTTTTCGTTTCACCTGACTTGTGTGGAAGTTTCAGCACATATGGTTTCATGTCAACAAGATCATGGTCAAAATCCGAGTCCAGCTTTTCCAGCGTGTCCTGCTGCCGACTCATTTTCGCCTGCAATGACACGACATGAATGAACATCCAGCAAAACCGATCTCATACATTAACCATAGTCATGCGTCTTACTAATACCCCTATCCCACTGCAAACTGCTTAGCCCAGAGATCTGGTAGAGGGAAAGGGATATTACGGGGTTTTTTTTGGGGGGGTTTTCTTTAAAATAACGAACTAAACACAGCTAACGTTTGGTCCATTTGCCTGAGTAAAAGCTCAAGCAGCGACGATACATTGACTATTTGTGGTTCAAAATTTCAGGCGTGATTCTAGTCAGATGATTACAGGCTAAAGCATAACATGATAAAATACTATAGCAATATTTGCTTCAATCATATACAATCAACCACAATCACATGCAATCAATCGAACGGTTATTCGCCTAACAATTGTCAGAAGCCAGGTCCAGCAACCAACAAGCCCCGCCAGGTCGTATTGCAACTTATTTTTCGAAGTAAACGAGCAGTCTAACTTAGCTTACACTTACACGCTGACTTTCTGAGTGAGTTAGCTGGCTAGCTATGATAGCCAGTTCATTTTCTTTGTACATTTAGAAGCAATAGGCAGCAAAACCTATCATGCAACTTAACTTCATCTACATGTTGTAGAAAATTACAAGAAGCAAGCATACAACTAACTGAAATATGAAATTACATACTTCTTGTTGCTGTTGGTTTGTTGTTATTTACCTTGTCAGTCGCCAGACTTCGCTTAGCGGTTCCAAACGGTTCAAAACTTCAGCTTCCTTGACAGCAACCATTACGTCACATCCGTTTTCCACAAGAATGCGTCCGATCTCTCCATGGCAACCATGGTGCTCTCATAAAAACATGAATAAGCTGTGATTTGGCTTTCATATCGATGCACATGAAACGCAGACTCTAGTCCTTTTCCAGTTCTGTAGAATAACCCACCAAACATTAATTGTACAGTTGTCTGTCCTATATTCCCACTCAGGGATTCAACCACTACTGCTTAATTCCACTCATTTCTTCTGACATGGAAAAAAAACTGTGATCATATCTAGACATTCTACAGGCAAAAAAGTGACCTCCTAAGTTATTGAATATTGTATTAATTAATTGCATAGCATGATTTTAGCACAACACGATCAGTAATATTCAAAATTTCAGTTTTTGGATAAGGAACAAATGGGCTAATTACAGCATGTTACTCAGAACATGGTGTAATTGATCATACGCCTAAAATATAAATAACCTGCAACATTTGAACAGTAAATGAATTGAGATTATGAGGAATAAGCACACATGAAAATAATTGGTGCAGTAAACACAGAATCACTGAATTAGCACAAAAATAAACAAAAACTAGCCATTAAAATGGTCATAAAATACAAAGTTGTTCAATTTGTGGGTAACCATCACTGTGTCCAGATTATTTGCACCATAAATTGGAAGCTGAAAAGTATTTCTTCTGTGGTCAATAGAATAAAACTTCATGCCACTTTAAATATAAATTTTTGGGGGAAAAAAAACCCCAAAAAACCACGATCATTTTTGGATAGGATTACACCAGCTGCTCGTCCTACCCCTCAGTTCCGGTGCCCTTGCCTGGACCACACCCACCTTTGAACTCAGCCTTCAGTGTTTTCAAGGACATATTCTCAACAAAAAAAGTATACTTAAGGGACACTCTATTTTGACTTGAGTATGTGAAATGTAAAAACTGAACGTAAATCCCAAGTGTTTTTTACGTCACTGGTGTCAATCCAAGAGGCAAATTGCATGAAAACATTTGATCAGACAACTTTATTACCCCAAAACAGGGTGTCCACAGGAGGAGCGGAATCACAGCAAGTCCAGACCATTAAATCAAAATGTCAAACAATGTCCAAAGTAATTTCATTGTCTTCTGTGACCGCTGTGTGCTCTCACCACAGCTTGACAGTGTCTTGGGAAGCTCAGAACAAGAGAAAATAACAGAGGAATACCCACTGGTCCTTATTGTTTTTTGTTGAGTACAGTCTTGTGCAAATTAATTGGATAAAGCAGGCTGGAGTGGGAAAAACCAAACAACAAAGGTTTTCAGGCTTTTTATGACTTTAATAGCATCTACATTCAGCACTCAGTGTGAGATGTGTCCTCCAACGTTCTTGATAAGCTGTTCCACCCGTTTTGGCATGGAGCTGACCAGGTTTTTGCAGGTGGCCTTGATTTCTTTGTCGTGATGCCACACCTCGACAACTGCATCAATGACTTTGGCTTTTGTGGTGCAGTCCTTTTGCTGGAGCCTTGACTTGATGAAGGACCAGAGATTCTCAATGGGATTGAGGTCAGGTGAATTACCAGGCCAGTCCAACACAGTTACAGTACTTTGTTGATGATGCAATCACATTAGTTGCATCAATATAAGTCAAGGAAATTCATGAAACATGGCAAAAAGGTACTATGCAGTGATTTTTGAGGTGCTTATGTAAAACGTCCATCACTTGGCACAGCTATTTGCACCTCATTCAGCTCATTCGATTGACAAGCACCTTTATCCAATTAATTTGCACAAGACTGTATATCTGTCAAGTTTCATGACAGCAGCCTGCATGATTGAGATGCTATCGCATTGATGAAATCTGTATCCAGACAGACAGACTCATTAATACCTGGCAAAATATTCGAGACCGGTTCTGCGGTAGAGTCCACTCAAATAGGTGTCCCCAGGACCATATTTTGCCATGATGACACGCGCACACAGACTGACAAGGTGAAAACAATGCAAGCCAACGCTGTCGCAGCTGGTAAATATGGCTCGTGGCCAGATGGGCCTTGGTTTTATCCGTTTCCCTGCTGCCAAGGTCCTCCCTAATGGCTGAGACTGTTCTCCATGACCCATCTCAGGCCTGAAAATCCATCACGCAGCAAAATCAGGGGAGGATTATTAATGTGGCCACCTCTAAGATGGCACTCTTCGACATTCAAAGAAATAAGCACCTGGCTTGAGAGAATAGTAGGAAATTGTAGCTTTGTTGGTTTCTCACGTTTCACCTTGCTTAATTTTCCTCTTTTTTAAGTTTTAGTTGCTCAGATTTAAATTTTCTTATTCATCTGATTGGTCAATCTGGCTGATTTGAGGTAAAGACTGTATGTGAGTAACTTTCCTTTGCATATATGGCATTCTTTCAGCGATTAGTTTTTTTAGTGACTCAAATGTTTGTTTGTCATTGTGGTGGATTATTAGAATCGTTTGGGTTTGATTTTCAAAAATAGAGCAGTTTCACTGAAAAGGACATTTTAACCAAAAAAAGATACACTTCCCAAATTTGTTTGCGTCTGAATATTATGAGTGTCAAGGTTGTGTCCTCCAGAACATGGTCACTTGCATCCATTGACTGGTAATAATTGAAGTAATTAACATAAATTCCAATTATTTTCCTATATGTTTGAATTGAACAAAACACAGGACCATGTGTGGAATACAAAGATGCATTCGCTTCAGGCCTCATTTTCAAGATAATTCTTCAAATCTCATGAGATCTTAAGGCCATTCGCGGGTGTTCTCATTTGCTTTATTGTTCGGATTGTTTCAAGAATGCAAAAACCCAAAATAACTTCCGGTCGCAGTTTGCGAGAAAATCTGATGTCCTGACCAAGGGAATTGCATGATGTCTAAATTGTACAAATGAACTATCTGATATTCCATATTAATAAGGTTGAATAAAAGGCAGACGCGCTACCCACCCAGACCACCTTTGGTTTGAGACTCTACCCCAAACGCAGCCTCAAATTCAACCACGTGATGAAATGGGGCGGTACATCGTTTGGCTTTGAAAAAAAAAAAGCCATTTTGTGCCGTCCGTACAATATACATCTTTGCAAAGTCATAATTTTCGTCCGAGTCACATACAAAATAGAGGAGCGTGCGAGTTTCCTGCAATATCAGGTTGGTGCAATGCAGCTTATGTTTCATGCTTAACTTTAACGCCATTTTATGGACGTAATAGGAGCGTTGGTTGAATAGGATTGTGTAGTCCCCTTTATTCGGTTCTTTTTGACATTTAGCTAGCTAGCAAGTAGTGCAATCATTCATATGTCAAGATGGCCGCTTCATGTCCAAATTTTATTCTTTACTTACTGCTCTGTCCTTTGTTTATAATCGCGAATTCGAGTCGTTAGATCATTGCACTGAAAAAAAGGAAATGGGACGATTGCATTATGTGGGCTCCTCGGTTGCCAGGTAGAAAACGACAGATGGGCAGTGAGCTCGCTACCAATCAAGGTGATAGTTGGACTGCCCCTGTTTATGTCAAGAAGGGAGCCGAAACAATTCAGACCTGCTAATTGTCGGATGTTCCATGTTAAGCTGCTTTCACACCGGACGCGAAACGAATTTTTCGCACGACAGATTACATTCAAAGTCAATGCAAAGACGCGAATACACGTCGCGTGTATTCGCGTCTTTGCATTGACTTTGAGTGTAATCTGTCGTGCGAAAAATTCGTTTCGCGTCCGGTGTGAAAGCGGCTTTAGTTCCTAGATTGTTTCATATTTGCGTCATCGGTGCCCTGTATTGTTGATCTCCCCGTTCTAGCGTCATAAAATTAATGTAGAACATCGTCTGTATTGTGTACGTCCCCGCAAATCCAGCCAAGTAGTGCGCTGCTGCAATGTTTTTATGTCGTATTTGGCGATCGATGCTGGATTTACATACCAGCCCAGGCGGCCAAGGCAGGCTGAAGCTGCCAAAGTCTGCCCTTGCGAGGAAATCGTGTGTTCAGATTTATCTGAATCGGAACACGGAGCAAAGGCTTTTGCGCAGTTACTTATATTCAGGCAACGTCAGCCAGTATAATCGTAGTCACCATCCCACACGACCATATCATGATGGATGTAATAGGAGACATGGGACGGTTGGACTGGAACAGGGCCAACTTAAAGGGCTGTAACCCAGATCTCACAGCCGTTTTACGCGTGCCAACACTAATGAAAATACGAGTGGATGGTTCATTTGCTGAGCGTAACTGCAGAATAACTTATGAGCAGTTGCGTAGACTAGTTGTTTACTTTTTGTCCAGTGTCTAGTTCAGCCTGTAAATTTGGCAGAACACTTACTGCGCGTAAAAAAAAAACAAAAAAAAAAAAAAACCGTATTCTCGGGTTCAAATTCACAATTGCCTGTGTCCCCATTATTATTTATGACGCAAGGTAAGGCAAAAAATTACAAGCCAACATCAGGGTCCTGGAAATGAGTATCATGGGAACCGAAAGACCGTATCAGTCGGCGAACAATGGCCTGTTAAAATGAAAATGCGACCGATATAGGTAAAAATAAATCAATAAATACGGTTCGTTACCGTTTTGATACAGACTATAGCTACTGTAAATCAGATGCAAATGCAGTGCACGATTTCGGTCACCTGAACCAAAAAAGAAAAACCATCCGGACTGGACTCAGTAAATAGAATACTTCATACCACGGAAAATAGCTGAAATATCATCTCTTTCAGCAGATGCTGCCTCCTGGATAAGATGCACAAAACCACGTTGGTTAAAATCACGGAACTCAATCCAAACCTCATCTGTCCGCTATGTGTGGGGTACTTTATCGATGCCACCACCATCGTGGAGTGTCTTCATTCCTGTAAGCATTACCCTCGCCACAGCCTATGTTTGGGGTCTTATTTTAATGGAGTTGGTAGAACTGAGTGTACGTGCAGCACCTGTCATGTTGTGAAGGAACTTGCTGTACTTCAAATCTCATAAAATGCCAGTTCTTGGTTAAATAACCATTTTACGTTTAGCTGTCCTGTGGTACATTACTGCTGCATTCTCTGATTATTTTTGCCACTTTTCCCAGCCATTTTAATACAAATAAAATCAATAGAGGTGTGAGAATGAAAATATATTCAGATTTCTTATTTTGTGGAATTTAGTAATGTAAAAAAAATACTAAGGTGTACTGGTGATTTGAATAAATGATCTTAATGTCGAGTCATACTTATTTAATTGAATATGTCCTTACCGGATGACTGAATCATCCATTAATGTTCTCTGCCAATATTTTCTGTTTGGAAAACGACCAGTCTGCCCTGTGTTTCCTGTACAGTGTAGGCCGTTAACATTTTTGTCACTGTATCAGGGCAGAAAATCAGACGGCACTGTGTATTCCAGTAAACAAGCTTGGATTTAGTCTGTTCTACCAGATTTGTGGTTCTTTTTGCATGTAAAAGTCCCCCTCCCCATTTCTTCAGTCTGCAGATCCTGTATCGTCAGCTTCCTGGAGACCAATAAATTCTGCCCCAGATGCGATGTCCAGGTGAATAAGACCCGCCCACACCTCAGCATCAGGTAAGTCCTTGTGTGCTCTCTTCCTGGTTTCACCTGCTGTAAACTACCGACACAGATGAGCGTCGTCTTAATCAATTCACTCAAGGGGAAAATACTATGAAATTAATGTCTATAAAACGGCCGACCAGCACAGAAGTCATCCGTTTCCCTTGTAATTCTAACGGTGCACACCTCCATTCCCGGTGGACTGACGCGCAATTCACGTTTAAATGATTTTACTTGGAATGGAAGGGAAACGGCTTCGGAGTATCAGTTCATGGAATACTCTAGAATTTTACTATAATTTCTGTGGAAGTTGTATTTTCACTCATGTGCGGTGATTGGAAATTGACTAAATCAGTGTGAAAAATTTAAACTTTAATGGTGCCCATTTTATCTCGCAGGTCAGACAGAACCCTACAGGACATCGTGTATAAGCTGGTCCCGGGGCTCTTCAAAGGTGAGTCCTGCTGTGATCGGCAGCGGTGCCCAAACGCGTCTGAAAAGGGCTGATGTGGGTGCAGGTTTAGTTTTTTAGCTGAACACCTACACATTCTGTAGATAAGCGCACAGTTTACTGGTTGTTGTGCTTCTTTGGCTTTTCGCTACAGTACTTTCGCAACTGCATACGGTACTTTCGCTTCTATAGCCAAAGTGTTTGTTGCCGATTAGATTCTTGTTCGATGGTACATATAACTCAGAATGCGAAAAAATATTCTCAGCTGTAATGTGAATGGTTTTTATAAAGTTTTACTACTGATTCTTAAGTAATATTTATATTCTGAACTTGCATTTATCTATAGTCGCAAATGGATTTGGACATAGTAGGGAAGTGCAACAGCGAAAAGGCAATGTAGCTAAACCACTGTAAACCAGTGCATACTGATGTAACCAGGGTGTTGTAGGTTTGTTCATTTAATTTCTTTACTCATAATTAACTGCTTGTCCCCTCTCCCTCCATTTTTGTTCGTTCAAGAGTCAAATTTGACAAGGAAAAAGTTTGCAACGTATGTCATGATATTCAGTCTTTATATTCCAAAAACCTCTCAATTTCAGTATTAATATCCATTGGAACAACATTTCACAACTGAGAGACCAAAATGGTCGACTCCGTTCAGCTCAACACAGTCGGCCATTTCCATTAGACATCTGTAAAGGCCTGTAGCCGCACTGGTCCGTTTTGGAGAAGACTGAACATGACTGGCAAAAGAAAACCAAATTTAAGATGCAAAACACACATTTGAAGACCAATGCGCAGGGAAAGGATTTCTCTTAAGTGCGCTAAAGATGTAAAGTGAAGTCCTGTTTGTAATTTGCTGTTCCCATCTTACCTCCCTCTTCTTACCGATTATCTCTGGCAGATGAGATGAAACGAAGACGGGACTTCTACTCTGCACACCCCGCAGCTGATGGTGGGTAAAAAAAAAGGGATCTTTTAGATCTTGGTGCCATTTCCAACCCAAAGTGCTGTCCGTATGTGTGGGAGTGTGGGGTTAGGCATTACTTTTGTGGGGTTTGTTTGATGTACAGGTTACCCATGGCCTTCTTGCGAGGGTTACACGGAGCCGGTTAGTTCTTGATGATTCCACGTCCGTGTTCCAGAGCAGCATTGCGCCCAGTTATCAGTGGACATCATTACAACAACTGTAGAATATTCAGTGCACAGCATTCTGATCACATGATCATAACATCATCATAAAGGCGGAGTCTCAAACTCTGGTCTTCGAGGGCTGCAGTCTCGACTGGTTCTTTGCAGTTTACCTCCAATCATTTGCCAATCTGGGCTATGGAAACAAAGTCTAAGAACTCATTGCCCAATCCAGTGGCAAAAATTATGCACTTAAATACAGGTGCACGCTTAAAATCTGCACTCTTTCAGTGAGTGACTCTCTGGGATTTCAGTTTGAAATTCCTGCTTTAAAGGTCCCATGTGGTTTCAGAGGTTTAAGCTAAATAAAAACACAAATTCAGCATTTGCAGCCAGTCCCCAGCCTATCAGTCTCACCTCATTAATTATGCAGGTTATTGAGTCGGTGGTGAGTCCATGAAAATGCAGCTCTGCTCTGATTGGCTGCAGCATCAGGCAGGAGTGAACGGTGGCGGCCAAAACCTGTCTATACTGGGCTTTACCAAATGAATTAAATGAATCCCCTTATTACATCGATAGGGGCTTAGAATCAAAATGGTCTCTCAGGAAGGTCGCTACAGCAACAGAAGTAAGGCAGAGTGACAATTACAGTATTTGTGTTTGGGCAAGAAAACGAGCAGGAAACGGTGTAGACCCACAGTGTGTACTGCGCAAGCGCCCCCCTAAACATGAGTGAGTGAGCAAAATTTGCAACACACAGACCATGACGGCAGTTGCACACTGCGGGAAAAACAGGCTTTTTATAATATTGGACCTTTCAAGGGGATAAATGTTACTTCAGGCTTTTGACCCTTTCCTCCTCTTCTTCTTCTCCAGGAGGTCAGGGCGGCAGAGAGGACCGTGGGGAGGAGTGGAGGGTTCCGGAGGAGGACGAGATCATCAGTCTCTCCATCGAGTTCCACCAGGAAAAGAAGTATGTGCCCCAGCCTGGAGTTTCACCTTTACCGGTTCCGCAAAGTCCTAGCAGGTAGCAGATAAGTCACCAGCCCTGTTCCAGGAGATCTACCATTCTTAACCCTAGTCCTGCCTCTAGGCTAATGCTTATCGAAGACCGGCATACAGGGAAATAGCCACCTGGGAATGATACATCGAAGACCGGCACACAGGGAAACAAGTGAGGGTCCTCTGTATATCGGCGACTGGCAGGAGTAGGATTACGGTTCTCTCTCCATCCTTAACGAAGCACACTTCAGTCAACAGTGGGAGATCTACCATAGCAGCTAATTAGTCAAATCCACTGTACCACGTCAGGGTTTCAATGAAACCTACAGGATGGTAGATCTCCAGGAGCAGGGCTGGTAACCACTGGTATTCAGTGTAGCTGGTTTATAAGCTAGTGGCCAGTGTGCTTGGTAGTGCTAGCTCCATTGTAGCACGATTTGATTACGGCAGCCATTTGGTCCTTAATGCCACATAACTCCAGGGAGATAACCCAATTTTTTGCCTGGTAAAATATGAGTTGCTTTGAATGATGAATAACAGTAATGGTGCCATGTGAGTATAGGTTGTACTAAATGTAGTCTAGCACTGCATTAAACAGTGCCTAGGACAGGCCATTCAGCCCAACAAGGTTAGCCCTTCTATTACCTCTGAAGGATACAAAAATCAAACTGTTTACCCACAAACCCTCTTTCTGCACAATCTACAGGTCTGTCAGGTTTTGCCCCTTCCCTAACAACCAAACATCTCATTTAATACTCGAGATCTTGATGCTAATTAATTAAGTCAGCTGTGCCAGCTCAGAGTTGAAAAAACCCTGGAGATAGCGGATCTCCGGGGACGAAGGTTGGGTAAATCTGAGCGAGATGGTTTTGCACCTGAGGTGTGTTCAAGATTGCGGGTTCTTGCCTCTTACATGACAAAACGTAGTTTAATCAAGCGTACGCGAGTGAACACCCCTGTGAGCAGTCTCGCCTTGCTTTTCGAGATGGCGTCAAGCATTCTAGACATCTGTATCCACACTTTCACCCTGCCCGTTCGATAGAATATGACACAAAATCTTGCTGGCAGCCACTTTAGAAAACATGCAAGAACTTGTGGCCTTTCATAACTCTGGCGTCTTTTCCTTGCGAGAACATTTGGTCTTGAACACGCCTCTGGTCTTGAGAACCTCTCAGTTTGTGCCTCTGTCACATGACCTGGTAAGCTATTCCATACAGGCTTTTTTTTCTGTTAAGTTTTGGAGTTACTTACTGAAACGGTTAAATTTTAAATGTTATGAAAGTGAAATGTGTGTAAACGTGACTGCTTTACAAGCACCAGATTTTGAAATGAAACTTTTTAAAAAAATCGCTCGTCTTGGCAGAGTTTGCCATTTGCTACGATGCTCGACTGTCGATCATGAATGCTGTTTTCTTATTGTTCTTCCAGAAATGACAGGAAATCCCCAGACTCGAGAGAGGCAGAGAGAGAGAAGGTATTTCAGCAGTGATTTACATGCTCGCTCGTCCGAGGCATCCGCATCCCATCACACCCACTGTCTGAGTCAAAGAAGCAAAACTGTCAATTCTCCGGGCAAAGAAATGGATTCTGCTGTAGCACGGGTGCTTTGCATTGAAATGAGAATTGCCTGCTCCCGGCTTGGAATGACCCTTTTCATTTTTTGACAGTAGGGCAGCTCAACCCCGTTCCTGGAGAAATACTATGCTGTAGGTTTTCATTTCAGCCGTAATCTCACACTCCAGACTTCTGTCCAACGAGGCAAACATTGAGTGCTAAGTGTATTTGCTGCAGTTATGATTGAATGATTATAAATGGTTTGTAGGTTTGTCAATACATCATTAATTGCTTTTTATGCTGGTCAATAGAAAATGGATGACTACACAGGTATATATTCACACTGGCTTCTGCAACGTTAGACTACTTCATTGATAGTGGCCCATTCGACTTGAAGGAAATTGGACAAGTGCTCCCTGCCATTGTGACGTGCAGTGGGTCGTAACTGTCAAATAATTATCGCATTACTTCTTCTCTTAATGTCTTTGCAGTTAGCAGCCATTTCAGGCTGCCATGCACAACCTTTTCAGATTGTCAGCTCAAGGTAGCTCACATATGTGAAAAATAGAAAAGGAGTTTCAGTATGTTGGCGAGGGTTGGCTAGCATTCATCGTTTTAAATGCATGTTAGATACGCGATATGTGCTAATCACTCCTTTTAAAAAAAAGTTTCGTAATTGTTGCGTACCCCTGGTTCGTTATGGTTGGAGTGAAAACCTACAAAATGGCTGATCTCCTGGGAATGGCTTGGACACCCCCTTTTTACACAGTGTCTCTCGATGTCCTTCGTCTCAACCGAAATTTCTCGCTCTTCCTGTTGCTCCCCTCCCCTCCCTCTCCAGCCTAATAGTAAACGGTTCCTGCGTTGCCCAGCAACCATGACGGTCATGCACCTCGCCAAGTTTCTACGCAGCAAGATGGACATCCCTAACAATTACAGAGTAAGATCCCCATACCATTTATATCTCCACCAACTATGGGGTGAGAGCCTATACCATTCACATCCCTAACAATTACACTCAGACCTCATACATTCCCATCCTCACCCACTACCAGGATGAGAGCCTATACCATTCACATCCTACCAAATACAGGAAGAGACCACACACTATTCCCATAAACCAGGGGTGTCAAACTGGTCTGTAAAAGGGCCAAGGGGCTGCAGGTTTTCATTCCAACCGACCAGAGGCACACCTGATACAGCTAATCGACTGTGCAGGCTGAGATCAGTTGATTGAATGAGTTGTATCAAGTGTGCCTCAGCTTGGTTGGATTGAAAACTCGCGGCCCCTCGGCCCTTTAATGGACCAGTTTTACACCCCTGCCATAAACCAACCACAGGGTGAGAGCCGATACCCCTGTTCCTCAAATCATGGCCCTCAAGGTCTGAGGACAGTGGATTTTCCACCCACCCTTTACCTGAGAGTCAGGTGTGAAGTCAGTCTGGCCAATCAGGATTGCTAATTGATAAGTTAATTACCCAGGAACAAAGAGCGCCAGGCCTGTCTGGATTTGAGGTCTGGATTTGAGGATCCCTGGCGTATACCGCTCACGTCCGCACTGAACGAGTGAAGGAACCCTTACCATTTGCATCTTATTAATTTTCCAACCCGGTTTAGATGAAACCGCCATTTTTTGTGTGGTGAAAGCCATTGTAGGTAAAACTACTGTGCAATATGCATTTAACCCAAGACAATACTATCCAGTGTCGGCACGGTAACCGGTTGTTTTGCTACTTTGGCTTTACGCTACTGCACTTTCGCTAAATGCACACGGTACTTTCGCTACTATAACCAAGTCTGTTCGCTACTAGAATCAAACAAAGGTGCTTGTCGCTGATTAAATCTTTGTTTGATTGTCCGCATTGTGTCAGACCCCAAAAAAATATTCTCAGCTGTAATGCCGTAGATTTTTATAAAGTTTTACGGCTGATTCTTAAGTAGTATTTATGTTCCTAACTTGCATTTATCTATAGAAACGAACGCACTTTGACATAGTCGCAAAAGCACAGTGTGCAGTTGCAAAAAGCCAAAGTAGCTAAACTGCCATAAAGCGTCACCATCATTAACTTACAGCAGACGTTAAACATTTTAGAACTGAGGGAGAATTTGAGGAATGGAAGATAACCTGTGTTCATTCTCTCTCGTCTCTCTCCTCAGATTGAGGTTCTGTATGAAGGCGAGCCCCTCAAAGACTATTACACACTAATTGACGTCGCCTACATCTACACATGGAGACGGGTAAGTGAATCACACAGACCGTAAACGGTAATTACATCCTACCGTAGCTCAGACCCCAAGGCCCACCCATGACGTCACTGTGCTGTCAGAAAGCAGGATTTACCTTCTTCGCTAGCCAAATAACTGCCGAGTAAAACCCAAACAGCCATTTTTACTTCATAAGGTCACAGCATTTTACTGTGAAATCACTCCGCTAAACCAGTAGTGTTGTTTTAAGAGAAAGACTCTGGACTGCTTCCTAGCGACACTCACTACCCACACACCACCAATCACAGCATGGATCCGCAGCCCAGAGCCCTGTTTCACAAACCAGCTGGATAACTGTGCAGATTATAACCTGAAACACCCATCCATCTAGTATCTAAACCACTTATTCCTCATCAGGGTTGTGGCTGAGCTGGAGCCTATACCAGCTCACCGTGGGTGAAAGGCAGAGACCCACCCTGATCAGCTCGCCAATCCATTCCAGAGTGCACACACACACTCACACTCATATCAATGGGCAATTTAGAGACTCCAGCTTGCCTTACATGCATGTCTTTGGACTGTGGGAGGAAACCCATGCGAATACGGGGAGAACATGTAAACTCGACATAGAAAGGCCCCTGGCCGGATTTGAACTTATGCGCTGTACCCATTGTATGGTGTTAATTTCATTGATGAAAACTATGATGATAAACAGTTCATCAACAACATTTTTTCTGTGACTGAAAAGAGACGACAACCAAGTAACAGTAATAATGACAACACGCCTTGCTTGAAGTTTTGATTACTCTTGTTTTGGTCACGGAGAAAATGTCCTTGACAAACATTTTTCGTCATAGATTGTGTCTACAAAATTCACACTGCCGGGGAGTTTTTAACAGAGGCGACGGTTTTAATGGTTTTCCCCCCCTCCCCCAGCAGAACGGCCCCCTCCCTCTGCGCTACTGCGTCCAGCCGCCGCGGAAACGCCTGAAGCTGGCCCCGCCCACTGCCGCCACGGCCTCCGCCCACTCCGACGGCGTCAACACCAGCCCCGCCTCCGACAGCGAGTCGCTTAGCGACAAGCCTAGCAGCCCCAACACTCTACCCTCCAGCTCCTCCCCCCAGCCCAGCCCCGCCCCCCACCGTCCCACCCCGGCCGCGCTCAATGGCGCCCCCCCGAAGGACGCCGGCAGGAAACGCGGCCCCGACACGGGAGGGGGCAACTGGGGCGGCCCGCTTACCTGAGCGATCACCCCAAATGGGGGAGGCGGGTGGGATTCTTACCTGTACAGATTTCTATTTAATCTACTCCTGGGGAGTTCAGTCTTATCTGAAAAGGACCAGAGTGGGTGCAAGTTAAGTCGTAGTCGATCGCTAGTGCGGCTAATTCAACGACCTTTTCCAAAGCCGCTCCTTCACGGCCATCATGCTTCACTACCTAGTAGTGTCTCACGATGTGAAGATTCCTTTGCAGCTGTGGAGGTCTTTCCTCCTTAAGGGGTAGGGCATAAACACGCTCACAAACTTTGGAACGCCCCTCGCCTCCAACTAACAAGGAGTGGAAGGAGTCTGCAGTTTGGCTACCAATAGGGTGCTTTTCATTATGCTCACTTATGCCTCCTCGCCTCCTTATCTTATGCGATTCAGAAATCTTTCATCCTCCACCATCATGGAGGATCTTCCAATCCAATTAAATGCACCTCGAGGAGACGCGGAGCAAGGAGGGAGGAGGCCTCTGGGGGAGCTTAAAGTGAGGAAACGCAGGTGTATCCTCCGCGGAACTCCTGTATCGAGTGGCCTGAGGTTTTAATACCGCACCTCTTCATGTGAGGTCGCTTAATGGAGCGAAGGATCTCCCATTTGGCAGTCTCTGTCCTTGAGGCACTTCCTCACATCGCTCTCTCAGGTCCTCGCTAGGAGGAGCAAAGACGCGTCAAAGAGATGCAAGTGAGGGAAGCGAGGAAAGACCGTAGCATAAAGAAAGGCCCCCACTGTCTGCAGCCTCGCTTCCATCGTCCAGCTAACAGCAACTGGGCGCAAGATCAAAACTTGGGCAGCGGCGTAGACTTGTTTGAAGGGTTTATAGTCAATATCCCACAGTATGGAAGGTAGAGAGGGTAGCATGAGGCTGCAGTGGATGATCATGGATGGAGGCCTAACGTCAAGGTCTTGATTGAAGGCACTGATTTGTCAGTTGAATCGTACAGCATAGCGCTGGGCTAACTGTCAAAACCTGTACCCACACCAGCCCTTTTCAGATAAGATGGGACTCCCCTTATGTATTCATTCAGTGGATGGACTGACATCTCAGACGAGAGATTGGATGAGACACAGTTATTATCTTTTCTACGTAAGAACCTTTTTTTTCTAATTCTATGTTACTCTTCTGGAGCCTGGAGCTCAAAATGGTTGGACATTTTTTGCATGAAACTGTTGGTGGGGAGGGGCACACACGCAAACATATATACTTCCATTAGAGTGTGTGTTTGTATATATGTGCATATGTTGTTTCTGGGATGGCATCCTGAGCCTAGCTGGAGTGGACGATGCATCTGTGGGGTTCCCTTTGCATGCAGACGCCTCAGTTTTGCACAAATGCAAACCCTTTGTTATGTCACAGCACTACAGGGAATGACCAGTCCAGAATTTGCGGCGATTTTGTATTTCTGTGCTTGTGTAAATATCTCCCAAGTCGTATACGCTATGCTCATAAAGTGCTCGAGAGAGCTCCCTACCTTTCCAAACTGCGTTGACCTTTTGATTTACAACCTTACCGGAGAAGGGAAAAAAATATGACAACATGGCTGTCTTTTTTGGCCACTAAATTAAATATTAAACTGTAGCTTTTATATGAACCATTGTCTTTGGAACCTGTATTCATGTAAATAACTGAAATCGAGAGTGTAGATGTATAGGATGATGTGCCTGTTCGCCACATGGCTATAAATTTGCAGACACTTCTTGGTCTCGGGCAGTTTTTAAGAGGCATGCCCAGGTAGTTCCTCGAAAGAAATAATGACATTAGCGTGTGATGATATTGAGGAGGATTCTGTATTAGCATATTGGCTAATGTTAAAGTGTGACAATACCCAAGTGCACAGAGCGAGGGCCATTCACAGATTGTGGAAAATGTGGCGTAGAACAACTTGACTGGCCGGCGAAGAGCCCAGACTATAACCCCTGCAAACACCGCCAGGATCAACAGGAATGCGTCTTCCAAGCCCCATTAAATCGCCCATCATCACTGCCCAACTCAGAAAGCTTATCAGGCTGGAACTGGAGGAAAAGCCCACGGCAGACAGCGCTGCTCTGACATCTAGTGGAGAGCTTCTCAAAAGAATGGAGATCATTCGAGCATTTAATGGGAAGACCAATTCCATATTATCTTGCTGGAGGAGGAAAAAATTGTGATTTAATATCAGGTAACTTTTTTTTTTTTTTTTTTTCAAAACCCTAGCTTTAAATTGCCATTACAGTGCTCTCTTTTACGCTGGGTAAGTCCTTAAATTTTATTTTGTTTACCTTACAAAAACTGTCGACAGTTGGTTGCACTTTGCAAGGAGGGGATTAAACATACTTTTTAACCATTAAAAACAGGGCAGCTTCAAAGGCCGTAAACACACCAAAACAACAAAAGGCGCACTTTTTTGTATGCATCAGTAATTTGCTTTTCTCAAACTGTACCGCAGTAGTGCGGATGAATCACGCCCACGCTGCCAATGCCAATTGGGGTCTTTTGATCCCGGCTTTGACGGGGACAAATTGCACAAATTGACTTTGGTGGCGGCAATCATCTGCGCAGCATTTGTGAGCAACTAAACGCTGACGTTTAACTTTCACCGAGATCGAAACCCTGAGTAAGAGAGCCAAACCCAGCGCGCGCACACACACAGCCTCCTTACAGTTTCAGTTCAGAAGTCTATGTGCGCATAGCTACCAAATGGAAACATGAACATTTACCCTCTTCGAAACAAGTCGTGGTCTTACAATGGACAGCGTAATCGTACTCACCCAAGAACTTTGTTCGGTGATGCATCGGTCCAGAAGCATACTGGCAGAGCAGGGTAGCTTTCCGACGACAAGATGCAACGAGCTGGTACTCAAACTTGGCAGAGAATTCTGTTATCAACCTTGTATTGGGCTTGTAGGCAGAAACAGTGTTAAGTAAGGCATGTTCTAATCGTAGCTTACCCACTATAATCACTTCTGTCGATTAACTGAAGTGCGCATGACTGAGCAAACCTCGATCCGACCCATTGGGCTCTTAACTTCATAGTCGCAGTTTATGGTAACAAATGTAGCTCACTGAAACCTGATCCTTGCGCACGAAACCTTTTACTGATTTCTGGGTGAATACCAGCAGGGTTCAACGCCACAACTGTCAATGCACATCACTGCTCTGCAAACTACTCACCAAGTCATCATCATAAAATAAACTTTCCGCGCGAGCTTCCAGTAGGCCACCAGACCGCGGCGCGCTTTCACCATCTTTCCGGAGCGGAGGCAGTGCCACCCGACAGCCCGCAAGATGTCCCCAAACCTCAAGCGTACGCTCGCAGGGAAAGTCAAACGGCCTGAGATTATTTCTTCACAATGACAGATTTAGCTCCACCATCACACCTTGCCAAGTAAAAACTCCATAAATGAAGGCAAAAATTCCATGATTCCGTCGAGGTGGGCTCTCCGGACAAAATAGGCCTAAATTGACTGAAGATACAATTGTGAACCATGGGTAAACGTAACGGTTATCGACTTCACGCCGACATTGGCTTCGCCCCTAGGCACATGTTGTAGTCGACCTAAGACTGACAAAAGGCAAGACTGGCCCTCAGAGATTAATGTTGTTGCGTGCAGATAGCCCAGAGAGCATGAAAAAGTTGAATGTGGGCTCTAGTGCCATATTGGGGACAGGTATTAAGTGGCAGTGAATGGAAGGCTATTGTTAATCCTAACCTTTTCAGCACAAAATGGCATCCTCTGGATACTATTATTTACCAACCCTTCTCATCCAAGCAACTTCCTCAAAGAAATCTCATATTTTAGCCAAGGTGTTTTAATATTGGCATAAAAGGCAACCATTGCGGAAGCAGATCATTGAAGGCGGTTTGGAGAATGTCAGCCTTGGTCTATAAATGGGTTGCATATCTACAGTGATCGCTGAACATGGATGAAAAAAATAACGTACCCTTAATTTTAAGTAGTCACCATCATCTTATCTTCATCATGTAATTTCTATCTGAACGAACTCGAATAGTGTGCCAAATCAACAACAAAATGAATGTATTACGGTCAATGTATCTGTGCACATGAAATAAATAAATCAGAACAGGTGATAAAAATTATGACCTTTACCTAAAAGATGTTGTGCTTCAAAGTTTCCATCTGGATGAAAAAAAAACAGCCCAATGCATAGAATTAAAGATAAAAAAAAAGAAATGTCTCCCCACTTAATACTACATAAAGTAAAGATTAGATAAGAGCAGAGAGTAACCATTGCTGGTTTTCATGCCTGTACGTCCTGAATTACTTAATGAGCGTAACTCTGATACAATCAATATTACCATCAGAAAACATCAAATATATTTGTTATCTGCATTGTGTGGAATTCGTGAGCATATCTGGGAGGTCCACAGTGTCTGCAGGTTATTTCCCAGTTTCCGATCAAGCGACTCGTGAAGTCACCGAGTCCACAGGCCTTGTGGAGTCTACACTGAAGCCCTCCAAATTTCCCAACCCAGAGAAAAATGCATGTTAATTCAATTCAATATGGAAACATTATGCACATTAAATAACATGCAGTATATTTAATATTATTTAGACTAGCACTGCCAGCTTTTCTGTTTAAAAGAGCTCGAAAGATATTTTTTCTGCTTCCAGAAACTGTGAGGATGCAGATTGATGCTTTTCTCATTTAAAGAAAACTGTAATTGATGGTAACAATAAACACAGTAGCGCAATGATTATGATTATGATTTTTTTAAATACAGAATAAGATTATTCTGCCCCTCACAACTTATTTCAGCGAGTGCAAAAAATGGGCAAAAAATATCCAACGGTATATAATTCTGACCATGAATGAAAGCTACATTTATTATAAATAATCAGTAAATAATTGAAAATGCAGTTCTACTTCATTAACGCTGTTTCTATCATAAACAGTGCGTACCTCATCCAAAAATTTCCCCCCCTATTCTTCAAAAAATTTTGCCATGTGGGGTTTTTGCTGTGCATAAACCAGTAAATACTTAAATATTTATACTCAAATTGTCTCTCTTCGGCCACATATTTACAGTCCTGTGGATTGACTGACAGCTTAAAGGACAGGTGTTGGCTTGGCTCAAAAAGATAACCTCAGGAGGACAGATTACACTGTCCTGTATCATTTTTGCTGAATAAAATCCAATACTTGTGTCTTACTAATTTTGGGATGCTGATTCCATAAACAGTGTCTGTTTTGCTCCAGTGCGTCACATTTTCTCACAATGTATGATGTGCGTTTCATAGCATTGTCACTTTTGACAACCACTTGCAAGGCTAAGAAGTCTTGTATCATTCCTTAATCACCAGAAAAACTGCCACAAAGACATGATTTCCATCCTCCTCTGAGCCAAGGGAGAACTGTTTCTTCAATTCACATTATTTTATGCCCAATCCTGATTTCAGGCTCAGTAATGCGGCCACTGACGGAGGAAAATGCAAACATGATCCAGATGTTTTCTGCTACATTTGTAGTGTTTCACTACAGCCAAACAGCAACAGAAAATTACAGACTTCATGAAAAAAAAGCTATACAGTATATGATATAATAAGGAAAATCTTCATTAATATTTTGTGAAAAAAACTGTACGTGATAGAAACTTCTTAACTCACATTTTTAAATGCAGCGTTGGTAATATGAGGCCTTTATGGGTAATCGGGAGAAATTTTTTTCAACATGCAGGCTGGTGTTATGAAGCGCCTGGTAGGGCGAGAACAGTCTGCATGGTGACCATCAGCGGAAATCCAAACCAAATGAAGCATGTTTAACTACTTTTCAATAGTTTGCCAGGAATCCAGGAGAACACAACATCCACTGTGACACTCTTCAGCGACAGGGAAGGCACGCGCACCAGGTGAGACACCAGTGTTGTTTTTAAAGTTTATTATGATTTATTATGCACCAATGACCTGAAAGGAACCGTTGACTCTTCAAAAGAAATTTCACAAAATCTTACATGCCTTACCAGACTTTTTTTTTTTGTTTGGAAAAAAAAAAAAAAAAAACCCTCGCTGTCGTCTGCGTGACAGTCTTTAATGCAGACATGGATCTTGCATGGAGGTGAAGAGATTTGGGGGGGGGGGCATGACAGTACTACTTATGGATAAAACAATAACGTCTGTAAATATTCCAGTAGCAGTTGCACTATTTTCCTCTGGGTACAAGAAAATCCTTTAGCAAGTTCTCTTCAATGGACCCATCAAGGGCTTTCACAAGGAAATTCAGGTTCAGATCAGTAGGAATGGTGGCCACCCTGACATCTCAGGACGGCTTCGAACTTTCTCCCCACCACATACGCACACGCACACCTATACACATACACACCTCTCTGTCATTTTGGCTATCAAGTCTTGTATGAAGGCTTTTAGGGGGTAAAGATCCAACGAACGCCAACGGGCAAAGAAGAAACACAAAAACACCGATTTTTTTTTTCTTGTCCTTCAAAAATGAGCGTCACTGCCGGATGTTGGTCGGGTTTACTGGAGAGGAGACGAGAAAAGGGGCTTACATTCTATCAAACTAAAACACAAATAAATAAATGCTCTGGTTCTATGCAGAGTCCACGATACTCCAGGTTACCGTCGATCCAAACAAGGCAAGAGGACAGCCATCTTAGCAGACCCTCCAAAAGGAAAACTTCCAGCAGTCTGCTTTTCCAGATTCCAGCTGGTTGTGAAATCCGTGACCAGCTAGTCACTCGTCCGTCTCGTCTCAGCTGCGGAACGGCGTTAGTTTTCAAGTTTTTTTCACCACGGTAACAGCCAGCGTGTGGCCACCCGCAGTGTTGCTACAGTTTTCAGAACTTCAGTTACGGCATTTCAGTAGCTTTGTCAGAATAGGGTCTTTGCCGTCGAATGTTTAGTAATCCCAGTGCACCTAAAAGTTCGACAGCGCTTCCAGTTTTTTTTTTTTTTTCTTTCAGATCACTTGTTCTCGTAACATGCCGTGCTCCACCCCCTTCCTTTCCCATTGGTCCAAAAGGAAGGAGGGTGGACCACTCACGGTCAATGTTACCGACACAATTTGGATATTAAGTCAGCCGCGATTGTTGATTGGCTACTGCTTGTGACATGCCCACGTGCGGCGTGAGACTGCCCACCATCAGTGTTCAAGGCTGTTGAAAGAAAATTAAGAAGTTGAACTCCCAAGCTCTCTATAGTTCACACTACTCACCAGCTAAGACAATCAATACTACACTACACACCAGCCAAAAAACATAAAACACAATAAACACAACAAATGACACAAAAACCCAGCTAAAATTCAAGAAATTACACCTAACACCAGCAAAAGCACATAAAACTACACACTACACACCAGTCTACACAAAGTATGCTTAACTACACGCCCCACAATGCACCTAACACACCTTAGAGACACAATCCACCAATGACCACTCACTTGAGCCAGCAGAATTCCAACAGCTACGTTTGAGACTCCACCCCTGGCTCCACCCCCATGCCTTTGCGGGCCTCCTTGATTGACAGGTACATCTCCTCTTCGGGATCGTAGTAGTAGAATTTCCTTAGGTAGTCGATCAGTGATCTGAGGGAGAGAGAGCGGGGCATAGTGATTACATTGAGGACTGTAGAGAATATGCTGATAACATCACTTTGACGCCACCATTAGAGCTTGCTCAGGCTCATTTTAAACCATGGAAGTGCAGTTCTCATGTTGTACACATTAGAGCCAAAGTCTGTGCAAAAACACAGCTTGCATTAATAAGCAAGGCACAGCCTCACAAACTTTTCCTTCACAGCAACAACGATGAGCGCCATCATGGCCGAAAGTTCTGAATGTCATGTGACACTTCCACAGTGCTGTTGTGAAACAGAATGATTTTTTTCATACTGTACATTGAGCGATAAAAACTCAAAAATAGTATGCAGTATGCAGTATACAGTAGACAGAACATACTTGGAGGAAACAGTACTTAGCAGGCAGATCCAAATGTGTACACTGGTCACAGAGATTAAAAACATGCGTGAGTGATGTAGGGCAGTACGTGGGTAGCAGGAACTCTGGGGCAGGTGAGAGAGAGAGAGAGAGAGAGAGAGAGAGAGAGAGAGAGAGAGAGAGAGAGAGAGAGGGAGAGAAAGAGAGGGGGGGGGAGAGAGAGAGAGACGTACTTGGGTAGCGGGAGTTCCTGGATGTGGTCGATCCGCACCAGCTGTCGAATGCGGAAGCGGCAGAGGTGCTGCAGGGATTTGATGTTACTGAAGCGAGAGACGGGGTACAGGAGCTGCACAGGTGTGGGAGGGAGTCCTGAACACAGCAAAAATACTGTATTATATTCAGCACAGCCCTGAACACAGCAAAAATACTGTATTATACTCAGCACAGTCCTGAACACAGCAAAAATACTGTATTATACTCAGCACAGCCCTGAACACAGCAAAAATACTGTATTATACTCAGCACAGTCCTGAACACAGCAAAAATACTGTATTATACTCAGCACAGTCCTGAACACAGCAAAAATACTGTATTATACTCAGCACAGTCCTGAACACAGCAAAAATACTGTATTATACTCAGCACAGCCCTGAACACACAAAAATACTGCATTATACTCAGCACAGTCCTGAACACAGCAAAAATACTGTATTATACTCAATATAGCCCTGAACACAGCAGAAATACTGTATTATACTCAATACAGCCCTGAACACAGCAAAAATACTGCATTATACTCAGCACAGTCCTGAACACAGCAAAAATACTGTATTATACTCAGCACAGTCTTGAACACAGCAAAAAATACAGCATTATACTCAGCACAGCCCTGAACACAGCAAAAATACTGCATTATACTCAGCACAGTCCTGAACACAGCAAAAATACTGTATTATACTCAGCACAGTCCTGAACACAGCAAAAATACTGCATTATACTCAGCACAGTCCTGAACACAGCAAAAATACTGTATTATACTCAGCACAGTCCTGAACACAGCAAAAAATACTGTATTATACTCAGCACAGTCCTGAACACAGCAAAAATACTGTATTATACTCAGCACAGTCCTGAACACAGCAAAAATACTGCATTATACTCAGCACAGTCCTGAACACAGCAAAAATACTGTATTATACTCAGCACAGTCCTGAACACAGCAAAAATACTGCATTATACTCAGCACAGTCCTGAACACAGCAAAAATACTGTATTATACTCAGCACAGTCCTGAACACAACAAAAATACTGCATTATACTCAGCACAGCCCTGAACACAGCAAAAATACTGTATTATACTCAGCACAGTCCTGAACACAGCAAAAATACTGCATTATACTCAGCACAGCCCTGAACACAGCAAAAATACTGTATTATACTCAGCACAGTCCTGAACACAGCAAAAATACTGTATTATACTCAGCACAGTCCTGAACACAGCAAAAATACTGTATTATACTCAGCACAGTCCTGAACACAGCAAAAATACTGCATTATACTCAGCACAGTCCTGAACACAGCAAAAATACTGTATTATACTCAGTACAGTCCTGAACACAGCAAAAATACTGTATTATACTCAGCACAGTCCTGAACACAGCAAAAATACTGCATTATACTCAGCACAGTCCTGAACACAGCAAAAATACTGTATTATACTCAGTACAGTCCTGAACACAGCAAAAATACTGTATTATACTCAGCACAGTCCTGAACACAGCAAAAATACTGTATTATACTCAGCACAGTCCTGAACACAGCAAAAATACTGTATTATACTCAGCACAGCCCTGAACACAGCAAAAAATACTGCACTATACTCAGCACAGCCCTGAACACAGCAGAAATACTGTATTATACTCAATTCAGCCCTGAACACCTACACTAGACACAATGGGAATAATTAATTCTGAAAACACCACGGAAATACAACACAACACTACAATATTACAAGACTGAATTCTAGGGACAGTGCAAATAAAGCATCACAAAACTGAATTCTGAACAAGACTAAATATGATATAAAGACATGGTGGATAATTTAGGTCCACTAATCTAAAACTGGTGCTGCTTTTTTTCAAAATCTCCTTTCAGAATTGTAAATTGGGCTCATCATAGCCTTTTCTCCGATTGCCGCCTTGTGATCGGCTCACTCACCAGGTACACGGGAGCGAAGGAAATAGAGAAATTTTCCGTTTTTGGAGTGCATGATGGCGCGCTCGATAAACTCCACCACCGAGTGGCAGCGATCCTCGAACCGCGGGTGACACCAGAGGCTGAAGGTTCCTGCGGACAGAGACGGAGACGATAGAAGCATTAGTGGCAGGTATGGCACACAAATCACCAGCATGCATCAGATTCAGGTAAACGCACATCAGTAACCTGCAACAGAAGCAATAAACATGCATTAGAAACCTGCCACAGATGAGGTAAAACGTGCATTACTAACATGAAACAGACGTAGTAAATCATGCACTAGCGACATGCAACAACAGCAATGAAGCATGCAGTTTTACCATGCAACAGATGCACTAAACATGCATTAGAAATACACAACAATGAGGTAAAATATGCATTAGAAACAAGCAATAGATGCACAAAACATGCATAAGCAATATGCATCCGACATGAGAAAACATTAGTAACATGCTGTAGTATCAGGAAAACTTGCAGTAGTGACATGCATTAGATACAAATATAGATGCATAAGTATTATGAATCAGATGCAGGAAAACATCCATTAAAGACAGCATAACTAAGTCACAAGCGTCAGTAATATAAAACACTTACACAAATACACCAATTTCATACAAATTGCAGAATGAGACAACCAGCGAACCTTGCTTGTGCAAGCAAGCTCATTTTCACCAATTGAAGTCACTGTGCTAAAGTCTAATATATTGGACATCAAGGCACGGGGACACATTTGCGCATTTGCGGGGCCGCGCTAAAACAAGGAACCCTTAAGTGCCAGAGCACCAAACCAGCAGCGGAAACAGCTTTTCCCTGCGAGATGAAAGCGCCTGACAGGAGCACGACGCTCTGAAGTAAAAATCACACTTTTACAGCAGCTGGGGCCGGTCTTCTGTACTCACAGTGCTACTGCGCATTCCCCACAGGCGGTGACGCACTCCGCTCAGAACACACTAATGCACATTTCTGTAAATGAGTCACAGCTCGCCAGGGAAGCCCGTTTTCATGTGCAGCGCTTGGGCTCCATGCCTTTCGGACAGTGGGAGGAGAGCGGAGAACCCAGAGGGAACCCAAGCGAGTACGTGGAGAGAACATACTAGCACTGCACTGGGGAGGACCTGGGTCAGGGCTCGAATCCAGAACATTCTCCTTGCGAGGCAGCAAAGCCAGCTGCAGTCCTACGTGAACTGTGTCACCACACATGTACCATGACATGACTAATACTACACATTTTTACGCATACAAGGTGAACTATGAATTTTTTGTCGATACTTCCACACCTTTGCCCATCTTCATAAAGAGCACTGAGCATTCACTAAAGTTCATGAACATATTTCGATAATGTTTTAAAAACGTTACTAAAATGCTGCAGCACATCTCCACTGCAGTCATTTCCCTTTATTGAAAACTCCACTTTCTCCGCCCGGTTTGTTCCAAGCGGCCGCATCCCGCATGGTTTCTCCACCGTCGCTCACTTTAGTGCATCTCTGCGGTTACCGCACGCGCTCCCAGCACCGTCGCCAGCAAGTCAGCGAACGCGCTACGCCCCGAGGCCCCCAAACACACGCACTCTTTACTGGGAGAGAGACACACAGCAGAGCAGAGAACAGAGAGATTCGCTCCTCGTTAAACACAGCACAAGGTGGTCGAGCCTGCTGGGGCGGTGTTCTCGTTTGGAATGAGCGCATGGATGCACGCGGGTTCGAATCTCTGGGGTAGCACAGGAGACCGTGGCCAGTGGGCCCCTGTAGGGCGAGTGAATTTCTCGCAGTGGTTCTGCAGGGATCTGCGCTGGTTAATGGTTAGTCGGCGAGCTGATGCAACACATGAAATCAGGCTCATCTCTGCAGCAGCCTGTGCGCCGCATTCTGTGGATGCAGTACATGTCCTCAACTGTACAACAGAATATTTTACGGCATTAAGTGCCAATTTGCCACTTATGTGGTTACAAATTTGGCCCTTTACCTCTGCAGAGCTTAATGGAGGTGTAAATGAGGCCTTTTGTGTGGGTGTAAATTGCCCCCCAAGTGTGGGTATAAATGGGGCCCTCACCTCTGTAATGCTCAATTTGGATGTAAATGTGGCCCCTCGTGTGGGTGTAAATGGGCCCCTCACCTCAGTAGAGCTCCATGCGGGTGTAAATTTGGCCCCGAGTGCAGGTGTAAATGTGGCCCCACATCTCTGTAGTGCTCCATTCGGGTGTAAATTTGGCTCCAAGTCCGGGTGCAAATGTGGCCCCTCACCTCGGTAGTGCTCCATGCGGGTATAAATGTGGTCCATAGTGCGGGTGTTAATATGGCCCCTCACCTCGGTAGTGCTCCATGCGGGTGTGGTGCGTGATGTTTTGGGATCTGAAGCTGAGGCTCAGGATGTAGCGGGGGTCGGAGCTGTCCCGCACCAGGAATGACCCGTCCGGCTTCCCCTTCAGCTTCATCTCCGCGTCCTCCCAGTTCATGGGTCCCCAGTACCACCCGCACTGTCACACACACACACACACACACACACACACACACACACACACACAACTACAGAAAACACAAGAACAATACCCTGCACTGTGAAATACATGTACCCTCTCTCACTCTCTCTGGCTGATGCGTGTGTGTGTGTGTGTGTGTGTGTGTGTGTGTGTGTGTGTGTGTGTGTGCGTATACAGGCGTGTGTGTGTGAAAGAGAGTGTGTATGTATACCATCTCCAGGTCTCTCAGACTGGAGTGTGTATGTACGTGTGTGTGCGTGTGTGTACCTTCTCCAGTTCTCTCAGACTGATGTGATGTGTGTTCTGTGTGTGTGTGTGTGTGTGTGTACCTTCTCCAGTTCTCTCAGACTGATGTGATGTGTGTGTTTGCGTGTGTGTGTATACCTTCTCCAGTTCTCTCAGACTGATGTGATGTGTGTGTGTGTGTGTGTGTGTGTGTGTGTGTACCTTCTCCAGTTCTCTCAGATTGATGTGATGTGTTTGTGTGTGTGTGTGTGTGTGTGTGTGTGTGTGTGTGTGTGTGTGTGTGTGTGTGTGTGTGTGAGTGTGTGTGTGTGTGTGTGTGTGTGTGTGAGTGTGAGTGTGTGTGAGTGTGAGTGTGAGTGTGTGTGTGTGTGTGTGTGTGTGTGTGTGTGTGTGTGTGTGTACCTTCTCCAGTTCTCTCAGACTGGTAGCGAAGCTGCTTGCGTCAGGACAGGTGAGCGGACAGAGCAGAGGGGGTGGAGCCGGCTGTGAGGGGGGTGGGGCATCTGGCGGGATTGAAGGATTGGGGCGGGGCAGAGCCCGGAGGAAGGTGTCTGTAACACAAGAACATCAATATTATTACACTCATTTCAGCTGACGCTTCTATCCAAAGGGACTCCTGTTGACTGAACTCGGCAGGAACCAAACCCAGAGGGTAACACGAGGTTAAGGGCCCAGCAGCAACATTAACTCCTTTATGGCATCACTGTGGTTTAATCCCAGTCAAACACCTCAGATATTGAGTTAAAGGCCACTCCACAAAGCTCACAGTTTGACTACAGCTAGGGAGCCATTTTGGCTTCGCCCTATAAAAGAACTACAACTCCCAACTCGTAGCATCAAAATATCTGAATAGATCTGAAAATTATTCTTACATTTTTTATTTATTGAAAAGACACAGCCTTGTAAGACAAGAACAGCACATCTCGTGAATCTCCGTTCGCACATATTGTTTATGCGAGACAAATACTCAGACATTGAAAGGTATGGTTACCGTATCACTTGTAAACAGTTTCTTTCTCATCCCTCGCCTTTGTAGTGACATTAAATAATGCAAAAAAATTACAGGAATAAAGCAGCCCTCAACTAAAAGAGCTATTATATTAGTTTTTCTAGGTGCTTCCTTATACAGGATAGATTGACAAAGCACGGAAGATCATTAATCCTTAGAGCGCTAAATGCAGCTATTGTTGCTCAATGATGTAAGATATCAAAATAAAAGCTGTTGAAAACCCATCATGTGGCTACTTATTTAAAAGAGCTCCCGCAGGGGAGCTCTTTTAAACAAGTAGCCACATGATAGGTTTTCAACAGCACAAGATAATTAAATTTATATATATTTTTTAGTTTATTTCAGCGCTCTAAGTGTTAATAGCACTGCCCCCCCTTTCATGCTAAATTCATATTGAATTTTTATAATGAAACAGCTGATTAAATATTATGTTTTTTTCCTTTTTTTTTTTTTAAGAAACAGTTGGCACGTCCTTCTTAAACTGCCACATGGCATAACAACAACAGATGATACAGGGTATGGTATGTAAATGACACGATTAACGAAGATCCACGATGCACAGACAACAGGCCCTAGCACAATATGGAAGTTGGGCTAAGCGCACATTTAGCCATGTGTCAAGTTCATTTTACCCCATAAAGCCTACGATCCCATATAAGTTTGTCAAATGTAGCTGCTGTATTCAAACCTGAGGAACTTTGGGACCATTGTAAATTCTAGCAGAGATCCCAAGGATTCCAAAGATCCCAAATATGTCCCGCTGAATTGCAGGGAAATGTGTATAAAATTATTACAGAGACTCTGGTGACAAATGGCTTCGGACGTGCCAGGGCCAAGGAAGGACCTCATCCTCTTTACAGTAACGAAATTTCATACCGTAAAAACTGATTCTAACCCCCAATCCTCGGATATGTTAAACGCCCATTTCATGAGGGGAATTTTTGATACAGAAAAGAAAGACCACACCACATAATAACAAATACATACAACAACAAAAAAAAAAAAAAACCAAACACAGTCTGCAGAAACAGTTCATGTACACAGTCTGCCAATGATTATCAATGCCTGCACGCGGTGACAAATTTGCAATCCATTATGTGACATTGCGAACTTGCAATCTACACGTGCGTAAGCAATCATTTATGAAATTTATGACTTAACTGCAAAATGAATCTGTAATGACCATAACAGACCCATAAAATCTCTTCAACCCAGTAGGCATCTCATACCAGGGATGTGCCGCGCTCTCAATTTTGTCATCTTCAATATTTCTTTCTTTTCAGTTGTGTTCATATTTATGCCAACTTTTTTTGTAGGAGCAAGTCTAGTGATTTGTAAGCATCACGGATGTATGTTTAACTCTTTCAACCCCAGATATTCTAGCATCACTATACCCTTCAACCCCACAGCCCTCTGTAGAGGGCTGGTCATTATCTGGACATTGTATCTTACTGTTATCGCTGGAATCCCATTAAATGTAACCTGATATGTTCCAATCAATTAGTCAGATTGTTTGAATTTTCCCTACAGGAATTTGGGGTTGAAGGGAATATGTTGGTCAGCCCTCTGTAGAGGGCTGTGGGGTTGAAGGAGTTAAACGTACTAGCACTGCAGGGCCATTCTTTGAGAAGTGAACCAAAATGTCACACACATGACCAGATGTCATCAAATAAAGAAATACTTTGAAAATTAATGAAAGGTATCAAATTTATTCCTTGCTATTCCCCATACCCCAAAACTATGAAAATTCTAGATTTTTCAACTTCACAGAGTTTTTGAAGTCAAATAGAGTTATGAAAAACCTGTTTCCGTGTGAAGTCACACACGTGACCAGTCGTATTTGACCTCTGACCTTAAGTAGTTAAAGTTAATGTAACAAATAACATTTTTACTTGATAGACTTGGATAAGTAGTACTCTTATACAAGGTCCACAATCATGAACCTCCAATGCTTTTGTAATTGGAGGAGATTTTTTCTACTATTTGTTACATTTTTGGTCACACACGTGACTGAGAATGGCCCTGCAGCTGTAGGGGCATAATGATCATAGCTGGGAACGGTTTCCATTCAATATTTCGTCATTGTCTGCACAGTTGCCACTGAAAAACTGCCTTTGCTACAAATGATGAATGCTAACCAGATCCATCCCCGTCATCAAACCAGACAAAGGCACCCACCATTGGTCGAAATGTTGTTTCCGTTTACACATAACAATTAACTAAGACATTAGTTCTCCATCGGCCAATTTTACAGTGAGTCGGCAGCAATCGCCATAATGGAGGTGAGAGCCAATTTAAAGAGTCATTTAACTATATATCCCCTTTCAGAACAGACTTTTTCTAATGTTTTCTCAAAGTCCCAGGTTAGTATGCTGGGACTCCGTTACTTTCAACTACCAGTGGCAACTGTGACATCAGCATTAGAACGTTCAGTTACGAACTTTAGTCACATGACCCCACTGCATTCAATCTGACAGTCACACAGCCAAACAGCACACTGGATATTTCCGCAAGGAATTTTAAAAAAATATTCATATAATATGACTCAAGGTCCTCCGAAATGCCTAAAGTGTGACTGAGTGCGCAATGTGGAGAGTGAAAATATTACAGTTATTAATTACACGGCTTTGTTGAATACTCAATTCTGATTGGTCATTTACAGCATTCAATAGTCTGTTATTTCGGAGTAGCAGACCACTACCATGAATAATAGACCGTTGCTATGGACGCAAAAGTAACATTAGTAATAATTCTATTTCCAGGTGGGTCGAGTGCAGAGCCTCGGAAAGAAGGACAGAGACGTGAATGAGGGCAGAAACGTCAACACCACTATTCCTGAAGAAGTCCGATTCACCTAATCTCACTTCACCATCAAAGAGAAATGATCACTTTAACATGAATTATAAAGCCCAGTCAGAAAATCTTAAGAAGGTTACAGAGTAGTTTACGTTGCTATGGACACACTTCCAATCGTAGAATCTAACATACTAGTTTTTTCCAGAAGCAATGAAACCATTTTCAAAGCAATCGTAAGAGTAAAATTATTGATTTCTTTAGTAAGTAGCCATGCAATAAGTTGGATAATGAACAGCGAGCGTGTTGTTATCGCCAAATTTAACCCCTATAAAGTAATTCAAGACTGCATCTTTTTTTTTTTTTTTTTTTTGTATTTTGCAATAATGTCCCGCTTGCAGTACACAATCCCTTACCTAGCAGATGCCTTCATCCTAATGGCCTTACAGTTGATTGGTCTAAATGGGGACCAATCCAGAGTTTAGCCCTGTGAGATTAAGGGCCTAATGGCTGCTTTTACTGTGGCGACACTAGGCCATTAATTATTGATTTCTTAGGCCCCACCGACGAGCGACGAGCTGTTCCATGTAGGGTCAAATTCAATAAGATCCCTCCACCACATCTGATTGTATTTAAAACAAGACAATCTGACTTTATCATTATACAATCAGCGCTCAATGCGAGACCTGATCTGCGCAAGTGATTTGACAAAAATAATCTAACGAATACGACATGGATCACAGCAACGGTGGTCATGGCAACAGCGATGGTGACGTTCAGGACTGGCGGGGATGAAGACGATGGAGAAAAAGGACTCCTGCAGTCAGTCAGGAAGCAGAACGAATTCAAAGAGAATCATTTCCATTTCTATACAGATAAAGGTGACCATATCCTTCACCTGCCCTCTGTCATGAAAAGAAACGAATGAATGAAAGAGTCATTCAAGCTTTGCCGGTCCCTGGTGGAACATCTGTAACTTTGCCGCTGCCTCCAAATGACCGATCTACTTACTGCAGCACCCTTTATTACCCACCTCTTCCCCATAGCAACCAGCACCACCCTGTACTGCCCCCTGACGACAACATTCTACAGATCCCCAATACTACACCATAACTGTACTCCCATGCCTCATTACTACACTATTAATACCCATCTGCCGCTCCTAAACTGCACCAGTATACTACCCCACCTCTGCTCTTCAGAATTACCCCCAACTGCCCTCTTGCTGCCCCCAATCTCAAAGATCATAAACACAGTATCCTGAAATGGGGTATCATGTATACAATCTGAATACAATCTATTCCTCTGAAAATACCCTTCAACAACAGCTGACAATCCGCAGTTTGATTTTCATTCTAAAATTTGCAACTTAATTCTCTATTCTGTCCCCCATAACCACCCCCTTCTGCCCTTTTTCTCACCTCCATAACAGCCTCCTACAAGACCATACCCTGCATTTTCCCCCCTCTTCACTGCCTCCGACCAGAACATTCTACCCCCCCCAAAGCCCCTCCCGCTGCCCACAACAAATGGCCACCCACTTGACCAGACTACATCCGTTCTGCTGCACGGCTCAGCGCGATTAACTAGGGATCTCCACGATGGCCTCGCCTATGCACAGTGTGCTTACCATTGAGACCGAGGCTGTGCAGGATAGTGGAATGGGAGGGGAGGGGGGGCAAGGGCAGTGACTGGAGCGAGGTCCCCGCCACACGCACTAGGAAAGACCCCGGCAGCGGCCCCCCAATGTCATCTGCAACAGAACAGAGGGGGAGAGAGGGGTGAAGCGCTAATGTAGCATAGCCACGGGGCTAGGACCGCAACCATCCCACCCCCTTTGTGACCGCCGACCGCCAAACACGCGCCGCGTCCCATGCGCTGTGGCGAGCGTTTGCGACAACCTCACGCTGACGATGCTTAGTCACACCTCCGCATCTAATAAGAACAATCCGAATTTAATACAGACGGTCACAGAGGCCGCGCATTTGAATGCGTCCGGGATGAAACAATTTCAATGAAGGCTTACTCATACTTCCATCACAAATACAATGAAGTGATATCACTGAAACTAATGTCTCACTTTTCTCCGAGTGATTCACTATTCAACCAAGGCTCTGATTTTTTTTTTTTTTTTTTTTTCCTTGTTAGTTTGTTGAAAATCGCTTGCTAATGCAAGAGTGCAGGCAGCAGAAAACCTATTTCTGAGTAAAACTTAATTTCTGGAGAAAAAAAATACTACAAATAAGGATAGAGGGAGAGTCCTGCATGGTAACATAATACAAGATAAGTACAATGGGTTACCATAGGCAAAAATGATCTGTTAGCTTAGATGAGATGGAGCGCTATAGGCTAGCACAGCATCGGATGAGTCTCGTAGATAAGCATATCACTGGGTGGGTTATTTGGGTTGGCATATTATAAGACAAATTCCATAGGATGACATGGCATTTGGAATCTTACAGGTTAGCATCGCACAGATAAGGACGACGCAAATAAAAATGTTTAAAATGGAAGAATATATTGAAATATGTAATGGAAGATTTCATAGAGCCCTTCAACTTGAAACACAATTCAGTTCAGCAAATAGGACATATAAAATACTGAAGGCATTTCAAACCATGAGGGAGTCCGGATTTCATTGAGACAACGAAAATACAACTGAAAAGCTAATATTGAACTGAAATGTGCAACAATTTTTTAAGCAAGATGAGATTCACAAAGCACAAAACTATAGAGCTGAAGAATGTGAATGACTTCTACCACACAAAAAAACTTCCGCAAACTTACACCAGATATAACAAGGGTCAATAACTGGAGATACAGATTAACAGTATTGTTTTGGCCAAATACATTTGGGAAGTCATGTACAAAAAAAGCCCAATAATTTCTACATGGCGAAACTAAAATTACTAAAAGTAACTTTTTAATAAAATGAGCAATTCAATAAACCCCGTGCACACAGTTTGACAACAGATGTAAAATTGTTACAACAAAATAATGTATAATACATCTTTGTCCCATACTTAATGGAGTTCACTGTTCAAGCAGGCCTGCATACAGTAGATTCTGTGCTAACAGTACGGGGAAGCATAGTTAAACAGGGCACATAGAGTTAGAGAAGGTTTCTGTCCCAGCGTAGAGCAGAGCCGAGAGCCTTTCTAGGTCAGGAGTGAATTCACAGTCACATTCTCAGCTTGTCATGAGGCAGCGGTGCTGTGTCGGCAGACGGCTGTAATCTCGGAATCAAACCGCACCAAATATAGCAGCGGCAGGTGCAGAACACAAGCGTGCGCACACACACACATACACACACCGTCAGGTCGGGAGTGGGCGCAGGGAGAAGAATCTTGCCAAACAGGCCGACGGCGCTGTGGCGTTATCGGATTACAGCCGTTGAAAACTGCTATGGCGAAACTCAACCTGATCATTAGCAGCGAGCCGTAATGTTTGGGTCCGTCGCCCCATAATGGGTTCGCGGCAATAAACAGGTAATTCCAGCTCCAACAGTAACACTGCAAGCATACTGCAAGAGGAAATCAGACCAGGGATGTAAACTGCTGTTCACTGGGTGTGTGGGGGGGGCTGGGTTTGCAATTCCAGATTACTGTGGCGACTGCACATACGCTACAGGCCAAAATATTACGAACACCCTGCATTTTTCGTATTTTGGCTGGTTTTTGCCATCTTGAAGTTAATTTTGAGCAACAAAGGCACAGAGGGACACTTGCATTAACCGAAAATGATGCTTTTTATCAACTGTACGTCTTGAAATTCAACTTGAGTCGCTGTGGGATGAACTGGACTGGGCAGCCAGGGAAGTGCGTCCAACAAGTTCAAAAGAGCTCATGTAGGAACTCTTGAAAGCCTGGAATGAGTTACCAGGAAGTTCTCTCCTTAAACTGCTGGAGAGAATGCGCGGATGAGTCAGGCTGTAATCAAGGCTAAGGGAGGGTACTTTGTAGAAAGTCAAATTTGAATATGTATCTCTCTTAGCAAATAATTTGACACATTTCTAGTTAAGATACGCGTTTCCATGTTATTCTGTCTTTTGTTGTAGCTGAAAATATACTTTCAGTTAAGAAAAACCAGCCAAACTGAAAAATGCAGGGTGTTCGTAATATTTTGGCCTGTAGTGTATACAGAATTGTATTGGACACAAAATGATTGAACCCTTTTAGCACAATGCTTTTAAGAACGCCTTCTCCAAATTCCGGGTTGAGGGTTCCAGAATTTCATCAGTCTCCGTTACCAGTGGCGATCACCATTAGAACATTCAGTCAAGAACCTCCTAATACCACATCTGCGATCATAAACACAACGCATAAATTCCAAAAAATAATTCAGCCCGAGATGGAACTAGCCCCATTTCCAGCTAAAGGCAGATGCTCGAATTCTAGAAAATTCCAGCAAATATGCATTACTAAATGTAGCCAGTACACTTGCATTTTTCATTTCTGCTGTAGCATTAATCTTGCACTGGCTCCTGCATACAGGACGGCCTGCAGAGCACTTCGACAGTGAGAACAGCAGTCCGAGAAGCACAAAACGTTCTCACAACGCTGCTTGCAACCTAAGTGCAATGTTAAAACGCAAGGGCTGTTACTCAGAATTTCGGACAAAACATGCCCTGTCCCTGACAGAACCAAGCCGATTTCTTTAAAAATTTCACAAAGACCGGACGAGTTGTTTCTCCGTTGACGTCCACACTCATTAACTAGGCACAGCATGTCAGTGCAAGAGCAACTGAAAAGGCCAAATTACCCCGCAGTTCGGTGAGATTTCAAAACAAACAAGGTCTACCAAAAATAGGCAACTCTCTGACGTCATCACTGCAACAGTATCGCTTTCTTTGTCATTCATATCAGATTAAAATCTGAAGAAGTCTTACACGCCAACAAATAACTCGCAGTTCATGCCCTCTTAAAGTTTCTTGATGCAGTTATCACAAAATGCTAAATATTGTCCAACAGCACATTAATGAAACATTGCAATAACGCGGAGGGAACATTCTGTGTTAAGCCGCTTTCACATCGGACGCAGAACGAATTTTTCGCACGACAGATTACATTCAAAGTCAATGCAAAGACGCGAATTCGCGTCTTTGCATTAACTTTGAATGTAATCTGTCGTGCGACAAATTCGTTCCGCGTCCGGTGTGAAAGCAGCTTTAGCCGGGAGCGATTTACTCAGACAGCCACTGCAGTAGGGGAAGGGAGATGGGGGGCAGAATTCAGGGGAAAGAAAAGCCACAGCATTTACTGCATCTCAGTGCGCGCTTTGTTGCCATGACGCACAGGTGATGTCATGAGTCGCCCACACTATCACATGGAATGACTGAGAGATAACAGAACGGGCACGAGGAAAGCGCCACCTGCAGAAGTTGTGCTCGGTGTATACACTGCTCCAGCCTCGTTTGACAGAGTAGCACAGAGTCGGCTGCGCTGGCATTTTAAAATAGAATGAATGCAGGTTCCAACGAACTCGGAGATCAGAGAGGAAATGGCTTATGACGGGGCCAAACTGGGACTCGCAGAGCACAGCTCACTCAACAGCTAGAGCACGGCTGCAAAACCCTGTTCCAGGAAATCTACTGTCCTGTAGGGTTTCTCTAGAACCCTAATAAAGCACACCTCATTCAACAGCTAAAGCAGGGCTGCCCAACCCTGTTCCTGGAGATATACTGTCCTTTAGGGTTTTAGTGAAACCCTAACAAAGCTCACCTCATTCAACAGCTAGAGCAGGGCTGCCCAACCCTGGTCCTGGAGATCTACTGTCGTGTAGGGTTTTGCTCAAACTCTCAAACCTATTTGACATCAACAGGGGTTTCAGAAAGAAAAAATGCAGCATGTTTTTTCCAGTGACTAATTCTGCCCAAGTCAGTGATTGTACCGACAAACAATGATTTAATCAGATTTCAGAAACCTCCAAGCCACAGGAACTGGCACCAACTTCAGCCCAGAAGAGCCTGTTTAAGGTGCAAAACTAGGGCAGAGATTCAAAAAAGGGTTTGATAAATAATATAATTTTCTAATTTTGCCTAATCAACCATCAAAGTACTCTTCACCTTTCAGAAAGAAAAAAAAGTGAATTTACTTCATTTCGAAACCTCCACTGACATCATAAACAAAATAATCACCATTATCATCAAAAAAGCAGGCTGCTTTTCAAAAAAAAAAAAAAAAAAAAAAAAAAAAAAAACCTACTTAAGAAATATTATTCAAGCAACTCTTAACGGAGAACATCTGCATAATTAACCAGTACAGATAAAGCCAATAGTGATTGCCTTCTTTTTTTCTCCAGAATGCATCCCATAATGCTGAATGTGGTGACGTCATCCGTCAATAAATCAATTTTCCTGTGATGCTATTAAAACTGGCCTTTTTGAACTTCACAATTTAAGCGCATGAAACTGCTCACTCGAACACAGGCCGATACATGACTGTGCATGTTCATACACACACACACACTCACACACACACACACACACACACACACACACACACACACACACGTAAAAGCACACAAATGCACACCGGAACAAACACACATAAACATTCGTACATATAAACATACGCACACGCTCAAATGCGCCCACAAACGCATAAATGCAAGCAGATGCACACCGAAACAAGCACAGAAACATTCTTACAAATTAACACACACAAACATAAACACACACACACACACACGCACGCACTCTCAAAAGCATCCACACATGCATACACGCACACACATACACACCCAAACATGCATACCCTTTTATACCAACACTCAGATGTGAAAACACACACGCACGCACACACACGTAAAAAGCATGTCGCTCAAAGCACAGGGGCAGCTCGTAAACCTTATCCGTCCTCTGGCGGGCAGTGCCAAAATTATCACCACATTCCTAGTTACCGTTCATGCTAATACGATCGTCCAATGCTACTTTCGCTCGTTCCCAAATACCCAGGGACTCGCAGACAGTGGCCAATGCCGTGAAGACCACCACACTGGAATGCTAATAACCTCACATGAGGAAAAGTGGTACAGGGCAGCTCAGGACAGCCGTAGCACACAAGCAAAACAGAAATTCATTCAGCCTTTGTGGCGAGCTCTGGGATGGAATATTCCAGAACAATCCTGCAATAAACCAGGGAGGCAAAAATGTGAGGAGAGGCTGATTTGTTATACCCGGCAGATTGAGAGGAAACCAATTATACTGCAGTACTGGGGAGGTGGGGGGAGGGACATAGATTACCCAATCAGGCTTCAGGGATTCGATTCACGGTTACACCAGCCGTCAAGGTGCAGGAAAGAGTGCAGGATTGTAAATACAGGGTAAAGGGGGAAAAAAACAGAGGGATAGGGAAAGTGAAAGAGAGGAAGTACCTAGCAGACTCAGGCTCCGTCGAGGAGGGGGCGGAGGCGTGGGGGGATGCGGGGAGTTCAGCCCCCGGCGAGAAATGTCCACGTCCACCAGAGACACCGTTTCACCTAGAGCGAGAGATGCAGGAGGAGAGCAGGAGAGAGAGAAAGAGAGAGAGAGGAGGAGTGTAAAATAGCAGGACAGGAGAAACGAAAGAGAGACAAGAGACTCCGCCGTCAGCGTGCCAGATACGACGAGACAGTGCCCACCGGCCCCCCCCCCCCAACTATCGCTCACGGGCACAAACCCGAAACATGTAGCTAAATCTCTTCTCGCAGTTCATCCCTGCTGCCAATTCCGGGGATCGCTATTAAATTTCCAAACTTTGCCACTGGTGGCGCTACTGCCATTCTCGTCAAAACTTTGCCTATGATTGGCTGACGCGCTGGAGGTTAACGGAGGTCAGTTCCCCGCCTTGTAAAATGCACTCCCGCTAAACATAGCGACAGAAACTCTTCACTAGCGATGCAACGCCAGTGTATGATACTGCAACAGCATTTGCGTCGCGTGAACATATACGATTATGTCTCTAGAAAAAAATACATGAACAGTTTCAAAATAATAAATTGCGTTGCCTGTAGCATGAACATGCAAAGAGAAAACCAGTTTTGCGCGCTGAAACTTGACTGTGTGCAGTCTATGGATGAAACAGGAAGTGAGGTGTATGACACAAAAGTCCTAGTGCCACCCTTGGCAAGGTTTGGAAATTTAATGGCGATCCCTAAAATTTCAACTGAACATTCCTTGCAAAGCCTCATGCTACTATTCTTACCATTTAGAAGGACCAATTTTGGTCGAAAACCTCTGAGTAGGCTAATGACAACAGAGGCAGCCACAAGGTTATCTGGCCCATGAGGCGATTCTATTCTGGGCCGAGTCATGGTCAAGAATGAGCGTGTGTGCGCAGGGTGTGTTTATACGCAGAGCAGCTGTGCATAATGAGGGTTGACACACACAACATATGCGCCTAAGTCACTTTGACGCACCGAACAAGGCTGCTCAGGCCATGCTCAAACACCATTACTTGTGTCCGTACGGTTTGTTCGCACACTGCTAGGCAGTATCTGAATTAAGCGGTCGCCGATCGAAAACAAAAAATGATCTCTGCAATTTTAGTCTTTCTACGACTGAATATCTTCTTCCTATTAGCAATGTGCACGGCTAAAACTCTGCCAATGGACTGATCGTTTTACTTCTAGCGCCATCAGCCAATGGGGGAGGACGATTTCGATTGTCAAGCAAGCAGTGACTTCTTCAAACAAACCAATATTTTTCCACTGAAGAGATAAAAAAAGATTCACAGTCTCATTACAGCTCTAAAACACACAAGACATTTTTTTTTTTGCAGTGTAAGCAACTGTTCCACAGGAAAACCAATAGATTCTCGCTGCCCGAACAATGTACACAACCAAAAACTGCCATTGTGGCGTTTTGCTGCGCCACAGCAATAAATGTGGATGTGGTCACCGAGGAACATTGGAGCAAAAGCACTGTGTTACGAAAATTCACTTCTATTCATTACAAAAACCCACAGGGAGAGAAGGCGATTTGAGGTGACCGTGGACAAGACAGAGCGTCACAGGCCTGTCACATATGCCTATATACTCCATCTATTGTCCTTTTATTCTGCCTGGCCTTGATTATTCATCTTTATCAATTTTATTTATTTCTGCATTATTTGTTCATCTTCTTTTAACGCATTTATTCATTAGTTTGATTTACTCATTTTTTTATGATTTTAGACTCACTATAGTTTTTTTTCCATTTTGATTTCACATTTCTGCCAGTTCTGTTGTTCATGTATTCGCCTCTACTATAAAGCACTTTGGGTCAACTTCTGTTGTGTTTAAATGTGCTATACACCACAAGCCAAAATATTACGAACCAGGGCTGGGCTGGACTGGGACAAAAAAAATGGCCCTGGCATTTTCGGCTATGGCGGTCCAACCTGATCATGACGTGATGGCCCGCCATACGCGCACACTCTGATGTTACCAAAAGTTGAAATTAAGTTCAGTCGTAGCCTACATGCCCAGGAACTCCACACACAAAGGCCCCAGGCCGGAATCGAACCCACAACCTTCTTGCTGTGTGGTGGCAGTGCTAATCACTGCACCACCATGACAAAGAAGAAGTTGTTATTATTATTATTATTATTATTATTAAAAAATGTGACTTCGGGGCCATTTATAATTTTTCAATAAGACCATTGCACTATTTGGATTAATTCATACATAACCTTTTTAAATAACGTTACATATCTTACAGACTCAACAGGGCATAGAATAGCTCACTAGCTTCAGAACCGCAGTACTCCCTGGTTGCAAGTTTACTGGCAGGTGATTCTGAACGTCAAGACAGGGTTTTAAATAGGAAAATTTGAAAGTCTTCCTTGCTGTATTCCAGGACAAATTTTATTTGCCACCGTAAAACAACATGCATCAAATAGTAGGTTATCAACAGCTGGTCCATCAGTGGGGGCCTTTTGTTAAGCTCAAGCAAATTTTTACCAAATACATACTTGTGATAGCCTATTAATTTAACGTCAGTCTTACCGCTTTCCGTGTCCGCCTCCAAATGAAAACTGCTTGCTACATGAGGATCATCGTGGCCAAACAGCTGGTCAATTTTTTTAGCGTTTGAAAGCTTGAAGCTCCAATGTCTGTTTACATTATTCTCGAAGCTTTTCCGCCTCTCCACTGCTTTCTGACATTTTTGTCTGATCTCGTGAAACGCGTTTTTAGACTGTTAACGCAACTGGGGACAAGCAAAGCCACTGGTCAAACTAATTTCCCAGCAAGCCTGCCTTCTTAAACTTTTAGGACGAAAACAACAACATTAAATAAACTGTACATGGCTTAAGCCTTTGCATCGTTTTTTTTTTACCTGCAAGAATACAGTTTTTTGGTAATTCCTATATCATAAAACAAATACATAAATAGATGCTGAAAAATGTCCAAGATGCAAGATAACCAGAACAGAGAAGTAGAACAATATAAAGTGGTATATAAAGCATGTGTCTCCTTGTGCAAAAGAGTCAGACATGATATAAGGAGAGGTATGCATATATGCATATATTCTGACATTCTCTGTGTAAAATTCTACTTTGACTTAGCTAAAATCATCCTACTGTTTGCTCGCCTTGATGTGGGCCACTGAACTAACGGGTCGTACGTGTTTTGTTTTCTCTGAGGAGGGAGGGCTCAGAGATTTCATTGGGCCCGCCCTGTGTCAATGTAGAAAATGAACCAATGGGCCGCTTTCCGTGTTTTAAAGGCTGGCGCGGTCGTTCAAAATTATCGATGTTCTTACAATTTTATAAACTATGATTGCATCAGCCCAAAATGTGCGTCGGCCCACCGGGCATTGCCCGGTACGCCAGATTACCAGTCCAGCCTTGTTACGAACCGTCTGCATTTTTCAGAATTTGGCTGGTTTTTGTCATCGTCAAGTTAATTTTGAGCAACAAAGGCACACAAAATGTCAAAGGGACACTTGGATTCACTAAATATGTTGTTTGCCAACAACTGTACACCTTGAAATTCAACTTGAGTTGCTGTGGGATAAACTTGACCAGGCAGTCAGAGAAGTGCGTCCATCAAGTTCAAAAGAGCTCATGAAGGAACTCTTGAAAGCCTGGAATGAGATACCAGGAAGTTCTCTCCTTAAACTGCTGGAAAGAATGCCTAGGATATGTCAGGCTGTAATCAAGGCTAAGGGAGGGTACTTTGTAGAAAGTTAAATTTGAATATGGGCATCTCTTAGCAAATAATTTTGCACATTTCTAGTCAAGATATTAGTTTCTGTGTCATTATGTTTTCTGTCGTTGCTGAATACATACTTAAAGTTAAGAAAAACCAGCCAAATTCTTAAAAATGCAGGGTGTTTGTAATATTTTGGCCTGTAGTGTATAAATAATGACTTGATTTGACTTCACATATACACAATACCCAGTCGCACATCTAGAGCCTGTTCACATATATCCAAAATCCATTCACATAAACCTCGAGCATTTCCACACATACCTAGAGTCCGCTCATACTGACCTACACTTTCACATATACCCAGGCATTCGAATAGGCATTCCCACTAAACACCAGAACATTCAAATGCAAGCCCACACTTCTGAATTCAGATAGAACAGCACTAAACAGGAGCCACATACACCCACAGAATTTTGAAAAAAGCACACCAAACCAGCCAAGATTCGTGAAAAAGAATCCTTCTCTGGATTTCTTCACAGTGACAGTTGAAAAAGAGAAGGAAGGAAGAACACTTTTAGCTCAGGAACAGGACACCTCTCGCACTTTTAAGAGTAGGTTTTTTGGAATCTGTTTTTTTCCCCCCCAGACTTTTATGTCTGTTTTCGAATTCAACTCCTGCTGAATAGCAGCAGTGATTATTAGATCAGCATTAGAATTATTAGATCAGCATTAGAATATTATGTAAATAAAAATTTAATTTCACATTAGAGATCTCACACGTTCAAGGATTTAATGAAACTGGGTTTTCTGGGGATTCTGCAGAAGTAACATCAGTCATGCTTGATTTTGGGTCTCGTGATTAGTTTCAATGTCTGGGCAACGATCCTTTGTCAGGATTTCAAAATGCAAACATGCCAACATTTACGACAACAATTAACGAATAATTAAAATTTTTTTCACATTTAACAGAACAAAATATGAACGAACACACTCCGTAAACAATTTGTATTGCATCAAATCTGCTCTCAAAATTCATACATGCTCACACAATGATTTTGAATGCTTTCACGTACACCAACACATTGCCATCACACAATCCCTCAACAATTTAATAGTATTTATCAACTAAACTAATTAGAAGGCTTGAACACATTGCATGTCAATACAATACTAACGCAAGTTCTAATGCATTCAGTTAAACCAGCAGCATTACAACACAGACACAATAACGGAACAATTCTCAATGCAAGCCCGTAACACGCCAGAAATTCTACACCGCTTGTGTATATTGATGCCACGTAATCTCACACACATTCATGGATGAACTTTGAATGCGTTAACACATACCAGTGGCAGCATTCCACATCTTTTTGGTTAGATCAGAGCTAAATTACAGCCATCCAAACTCTAACCCTCTGCCTGCCGTGCATTACCAAACAAATTAAACAGCATTTTTGTACAGCAGGCACTGTAGTCCCGAATCGTTTTTGAGGAACATGGTTTCACATGGTTTCATTTTCAGAGACAAGTTCCGCAATTCTAATGAACTCACAGACACGTCGTCAAAATATGCTTGAAGTCCAAAAAATAAAAATCTTCTGCTCAGTATGTTGTTTGTGATATTTTACACTCTTCCAAGATCAATAGTCATTTAGACATCCAGGTATTTATATAATTTCTACAGAGCTTGATCATTTTTTGTAAAGTTGGAAAATGCACAAGCAGGAAACTGACCTGAGACCTGTTAACTGAGCTCTCACAAGTCTTGCAGAGCGCGCCTCTTACCACATTATTTGGGTTCACACAAACACAGAACCATGCCAGGCTTTTCCGGGGTTACACCGAAATAACATCAGCCCAAATGAATCATAACTTGTTTCACGAGTGCAGTTCCTCATTTCTCTTTCACCACGAGAAAGACAGGACAGAGGCCACACAACTTCCCCGGAGGTCGGACACAACACAATCAGCACTGAAACTCTCCTTCAGGGATGGGTCTTGAGATCGACCGATCATGAGTACACACACACACACACACACACACACACACACACACACACACAAAAATTAGCAAACGCACAAGTGCAAAAACACAAGCGCACACAAGTGTAGTATGCACGCAAGACACACACCCATAATTCTGAGTGAAAGTACAGACACAGTCCCGTATAGAGGACCGTCATTCGGGGGTGAGAAGAGGCGAAGATACTTGGAGCTCACTGCTTAGAGGTCAGAGACACTGCTGGAGAGGTTCCACGCATCCCCAAAGCAATATTGAAAGCGTTCAGACCACCTCGGCGATCTCCATCTGCAAATAACTTCGATTGAAATGAGTGCCATTTTGGGCATGACTTTTGCGGTCATGTGACTTGCTTAGAAGAGAAGGGACATCAGACAAGGGGCATCATTTTCTTTTTCTTTGACTTATAATCAGTGCAAAATATTTATGAGCACCTCCAAAAGAATATCAATCTCATTCTCCATTCATTTGGGTTCTCCATGATGAATGCAATTGTTGAATACGACAAAACCTATTCGTTATTCACACCGTGAGAAAACAAATTGCACTGACCGCATCACATGACCGCCAAAGTGGTAATTTCCATATGTGACTAGGCACTCGTTACATCCGGGGCCATCTTTCTCTGATGGAAATGTATTGAAAGGAGGCCCAATTCTGAAAGGCGGTGCAGAACTCCCTGCAATGGACCAACCCACCCGCGCAAATAAACATGCAGGGAACACTGTACACGAACATGCAGGAATAACACACACACACACACACACACACACACACACACACACACGCACATCAGAAAAGCATGCATGCAAATTCCTTACCGGTGAAGGCGGGGCTAAATGGACTTGGGGAGAAGGCACCGTGGGGGCGGATCGGCTGGGCGGAGCTGCAGAGAGAAACCGTCAATGAGATTAGCGCAAATCCTTGCGACTATATACATAAATCACCAACACGCTCATTTCGCTGCCCTACAGAGCACGCATTTCCCGCCAAGCACAAAAATCGCTACCCAAAATGCCTCGATTGACCTCCAGTGCAACTCAGACCCTGCCAGAGAATACCGCACTCAAAAAAAAAAAAAAAAAAAAAAAAACCGCACCATGCCTCCGGAAAAATCCTCCCCTTCCACCGTGAGAGGATTACACTGCTGACAGGTCTCAGTTTTTACCTTTTCAGACAAGGTCATGCAACAGAACAGGAGATTTCTAGTTAGACTCCACAGAGAGGTACTGCGAGATACACACCTGCCAACCCTTCAGATCCAAGAAACACTCCATAAATATTTGGACAGTAACTCAGTGCAAGAGGCTGCAGTTGCTGCAAGGTTCACAGGACATGAATGTAAATATCTGTAAATTAAAGCCAATATCCCACTTCACCCTCCTGTTATTTTTTTCTCAAACCCAATGCAGTAGATCATGTTGCCAAAATGCTTCAACTGGGTCGCTGTCCAGATTCTTAAACTGCACTGCATGAATGACGCACTTCTGCTTTCAATTTCTCAGTCATAACCAATTTTATATTAACATCAGCTTTCTTTACCGCAGCTTTCGACTTAAACCGAAAAGTCTGCAGAAAAATCACGTCCTCCTCAGCGCGCTACAAAAAACAAATCCCCTGAAATCACGAGGCAAGTGATAATAGAAAGTGTGTCGTGTTTTTAAAGAGCTCACATCTCCTCACCAGGCACACATCTAATCAGCAATTACAAAATCTGGGGCCTCATAAACAGTTGCGTGGATTTCATACCCAAATAATACATACGCACAAAAAAATAAAAATGACATTTTGTGGAAAATAACCTAATTTATAAATCTATGGGTAAAATAAACTGCATGGAATTTTCATTTATTTAATCAGGATGGACTTGGACTTTATTGACATAGTGCATAATCTTAATAATTTCCCTTTTTTTAATGTCAAGTTTGTTTTTATAAATCAGAAATCTGCAAAGAAAGTGACGTGCGTATCTTTTATGTGCCTACGCACCGTTTATAAATGAGGCAGGCCCCTGGTCCTTTTGTGACATCACATGGTGACATGACAACCAAGAGGTACAAAAAACTGATCAACTTCAGCCAACCAGTTCCTTCATTATTCTGGTTGGTCACTCTCCCTTGTGATGTCACAAAAGGCAGATTTTAAAATGGAATGGCTGGTAATGGCTAATTGGCAGTGCACCGGGTAGCATAATGGGGGACCTTTAAGGAAAAAATAATAATGGTTTTGTTCATTAAACAAACAAAACAAAAAAAAAAAAAAAAAAAAAAAAAAAAAAAAAAAACAGCATTTGGGTCATTCCATGTCAGATCATCAAATGGGTCTCACCACCACCTTCTCAATTTTGCTAATTTTTTATATGCAGCTGCATAAATATATATCACTGTTAAATCCGAAATTTCAGCTCATTCGGACCAAAAATGAATTTTTGGTGAATTATTTTCTAAGGGTACGGTTCGTCAGTTTTTTTGTCAATTGACATTTTTCTTGTGTTTAAAATGGCATAACTTTTTTATTATTACACTTATAGCTTTGAAACTTTGCATCTAAGCTAATGTTATACTGCTTAATCAGAAAATTCAGTCCAATTTACTTTATCTTTCTTGGTTGTGGAGCTATGAGGACACCAAAAGTGCCTTTTGTTCAGGCAGTTCCATGTTTAGGTCCCCAAAGCACCCCCAATATAAACCCTAGCGCAGGCTCTCTGGCATTTTTTCCATTCATTTGTGTCTGCTGAATATAAATCAGGCTGAATTCACCATGAATTTACCACCAACTGCAGTCAGTACCTTGCCAAATGTGAAAAAAAAAGATAAACTGCCACCTGTTCAAACCCCAGGGGCACACCTTGGATTTTCTTCTATTTTTTTTAACTGACTCCTCTATTATAGTAGAGAGACCACTCCAAAAATTGTTGATGTGTTTTGACCAATATAAATTTTGCAGGTGTCTGAACAGGGGTGGGGTAATCTCAAGAATCGCTTGGCATTTTCAGCTTCTTATACAATGTTAATGATTATTGAATCACAATAATTGTAAGTTCTCAATTCATCAATGCATGACACATTCACAGAAAGGTCAGTATATGCAGGTTGGTAGATCATGTTGGCAGGGAGAAACCTGAACCAGTTATTGATTAATAATTTCTGATTATTGCTATTGTCTTTCATGAAGCGAAACAAGAGGACACAAGCATTAACATGGACTTCTTCTGAAAAATGCTGGGTGCCATTCAATAACATACTCCGAACCGTTCCAACTCCGGATGTCACTGGACGCACAGCCCTGCAGTATAAGTTGGGACAAAACTGGGACAGACAACATTGTTGTGCTCTTTGCTGCATTTAGGAAGCAATAACACTGTTAACATAGCACGGAAAACAAAGTTTTAATTTGACAGTCAGTTTACAAGAATTAGTGTCAGTAAATTTTATTGATGCAAAGAAGTGTGATTCTCAAAAATTGCCTGACCCCTATTTAGACAGTTCTGAAATGTATGTCGTTCAAGTAACATCAACAATTTTTGTTTTGTTATGTCTACTATAATACAGGAATTAGTACAATTTAGGATGTGATTGACTAATGATTGAAAACACTTAAAATGTTGCATAGTTAAATGTGTAAGAAGCTGAAAGTGCCACGTGATTCTTGAGATTACCCCACCCCTGTTCAGACACCTGCAAAATTTATATTGGTCAAAACACATCAACAATTTTTGGAGTGGTCTCTCTACTATAATAGAGGAATCAGTTAAAAAAAAAAAAGAGAGGAAAATCCAAGGTGTGCCCCTGGAGATACGGGGCTTTGAACAGGTGGCATTTTAGCATTTGTTTCACATTTGGCAAGGTACTGACTGCAGCTGGTGATGAATTCATGGTGAATTCAGCCTGATTTATATTCAGCAGACAGAAATGAATGGAAAAAATGCCAGAGAGCCTGCGCTAGGGTTTATATTGGGGGTGCTTTGGGGACCTAAACATGGAACTGCCTGAACAAAAGGCACTTTTGGTGTCCTCATAGCTCCACAACCAAGAAAGATAAAGTAAACTGGACTGGATTTTCTGATTAAACAGTATAACATTAGCTTAGATGCAAAATTTCAAAGCTATAGGTGCAATAATAAAAAAGTTATGCCATGTTAAATACAAGAAAAATGTCAATTGACAAAACTGACGAACAGTACCCTTAGAAAATAATTAACCAAAAATTCATTTTTGGTCCGCATGAGCTGAAATTTCGGATTTGTTCATCACTAATACATATTTATCTAATGTGAAAATATGTTAGTCTATGACTACATGGTGACAGATGTTTTGAAAATCTGATGATTTGACATGGAATGACCCATTTCACAAAACATATTGTTTTAAATCATGGACCAGACAAGACAGTCTCTGAAAAATGTACCTCCCTCATGGTTATTGGAGGTTGTTTCCAAAAGCTTATTTTTGCCCCCTTCCTTGACCCAAATCTGAGATGTAATTCTGCAATTCTCACCCCTCCTTTCCACTTGAAATACCTTAGGATTTCTGTCACAATTGGGGGAAAAATAGCTCCCTTTAAAAAATTCTAATTTCTTACCCTTAATCCACAAGTACATAATGTCAATCATCTCTCTGTCACGCTGGAGCTCATCGACAAACTACTACAGTGTCTTAACAGGACTAGCAACACGGCAGCCCGAGTATACTGTGCACTGCTTACTGCACCCTAATAAGCACAGCTCTTAGACTTAAAGGTGCAGTTGATTCAAACTTTATCCATGTAATGCTTTTTACAGAACACTCACAAAGATACTTAATTGAGACACATAAGGGCCCAGCCGAAGCCCCAACACAATTTTGCCCAAAAATGGAAAAGCAACATGTCCATTTACCTTTTCCATTCACTGACCAGTTTAGATGAGACTTAAAGTGGTTTGGTTTAAACACTGCATGGGTTGGACATTGGTGTACTCCAGTAAAAAGCCATTTTTGATTAAATCATGCATAACATGGGCTACGGATATTCGCGAGCGAGGCTGTCACTGATGTTCGGCGAGAGACACCGTGGTTCATTTTCTTAACTTCAAAATTTATGGTGCTGTCAAGACCGTATTTAGAGCACTTCTCAAATCTCACTGAATCTGTCAGGACAGATAGACAGCACTGCGGGCGAGTGGAAATAAAGTACTGTTTAATTTTTTGGGAGAGCAGCCTTTTTAACGGTCACCCAGCGGAGGACAGACACATAAATAATCTGTACCTCAGGGATGAGAATCCAGGTTCAGAGATGAGAAGTCCTCCACAGAATTTTATTCCAACCGCACACATTTATCATTGGCTCCACACTGTAGTTCAGATAGAACTGTCAGAGTTCCGGGGTGGAGCTACCACAGAACAAGACTTACTTACTTACTGACCCCAGGACAGTACACCTCTGCTACTCCTATATGGTCCCACTAGGCCCACGTTTGCTTTGCAAGAAACACGTGTTTTGAAAAACCCAGTAAATGTGACATGTAAAGGAAGCAGCCTTAACACAGGAAGTAAGATAAGGATCAGATTTGCCTGCGTTTGTCAAATTCCACTAGCATGAGACAAGAAAACCAGCAATGGGCCAATTGTATGCCTCTTTCATCAACAAGAGGTCAGCTGATAAACAACATGCCATAATAAGCATGCAGGATTCTCAAAATATGCAGTTTTATATCTGATAAACCGCAACGATTCACCAGCTGTTAGGATTGTATACAGGCCCTGTTCTGAGACTGATTTGCCAATGGTAAATTTCCACATCCCACGAGACCTTTCAAATGGTCTTCAGAGAAACATAAATTTGCGTCATATCAGAGCACAGCCTGTCAGATCAACAAATTCTTTAAATACGATTCCGTCGGTGTTTTTTTCCAGTTCAGTGCCAGCCTGTGCAAAAGCCAGGCGTTTCAGTTTTGTTCTAAAACCAGGGGTCTGTTCCATGAGACAGGATTACTCGGTTAGCTGGATCATTGCACCCAGTAAAACCCAGAAACCACTCAAATCTGAAACATGAACAGATCCAAAAAAAACGTTCCAGGTTTTACTCTGAACTGTTATCAGGCTTACTCACCAACCCAGCTTTGTGGAATAGGCCCCTCCCCAGTAAGATGTTTCACAAAGCAGGATTATGGAGTTAGCTGGATAACTGCGCAGATTCACCCCAAATCAGGAACGCAGACTGAAGCAGAAAGAGCTGTTCCAGGTTCTGACTCCATAAACCAGATTTTGTGAAATCCTCCACTGGATAGCAGGGTGAACTGGATGCCCCGTTTTACTTTATTCCACGTTCAAGATTTGGGAGGGATCCGGGTTCCACTCAGAGCAGTTATCCTGGTAACTCAGTAAGTCCTAACAGTCCTTTGTGAAACCCAACCCCAGGGGGGAATATCCCACTTCAGTAAAGAGCCACTAACAAACACCAAGAGACTTTAGGCTTCGGAACATCATGGTGACATTTTTGAACATCAACGTCGTCACATCACTGGCGTCACAGGACATAAATGTAAACATCGTTCTTGCACGTCCTCTGAAATCAATCCTGAGAGCAAATGGACATGCAACATGTTTTCAACCCAGAGATTCTTCCTGAGAATATCCATCCAATCAATACATGAGAAAGTACCGAAATTAAAAATGACATTGCTTGAAAAATTACATCCATGAGCAAAATCACAATAAACACTCATGTAAACATCATAAAAAAACAACAAACAGGTGTAATCTTAAACATCTAAATAAAAACTCATGGGGCAAAAATAGAGCTGTAATAATACGAGAATAAATACCATCAAAATTTTCAACATGCATTACCATACAACAAACAATACACAGAAATATCTCTATAATAGGCTTACATAATATGCATGATTAACAATCTAACAATGAGAAACGCATAAAATGAATAATTATACAAGCCATTACTTTAATGAATATATATTGTTTGGTGGTTTACAACAAGCAATAATCTGAGTGGTCATTACCTCGCCGCTGTAAAAAAAAAAAAAAAAAAAAAAAAAGCAGTACGCTTCTTCTACCACTAGGGGCACAAAAGAGGCAGAATAAATTTCATGGTTGATTCATTGGGAACTAATGAGCCAAATACACATAAAGAAGTGCAGCTGGCCAAAACTGTGAGAAAGTATAATCTTTTTTATATTTAGAATAGGATTAATACCGTTATGCATAAGTGATACATTCGTATGGACACTATTCAAATCTGTGGTCTTGTTTCTATGATTTATTGGAAGAAAATTTTCTTTCATTCACAGTAACTCACCATGTACTGTAACAAATAGCAAACATGCAGACCGTAATATGAAATATAACCTTGTCACACTCATTCCTGATTCAACATGAGTTGTATGAAATGATTACAATTATTAGCGGATCAATTTCTCCATTTTAGCACAGCAGGATGCTCTCATATACATCATCAGCCTTCAAACAGCCATTAATTTTGCCTCCGAATATAATTACATGGGTTGGTGCTGAAAGCAAAAAGGATTATGGGTATTTATATACTATCCTATTCCAGTGTAGCAAAATAAATTTTTACTAAATTTACAGTGAGCTGGAAGTGATAATCTGTCAGAAATCAATCTTTTTTTGACCTCACCCTTCAGTTTGAAGAACATTCATTTTCAAACACCACAGGCACCTCAAGTAATTTTTTAGAGATAAATTTGTCCTTCAATGGTTATTTTTAGTTTAGCAAGTTCGTTGCTAAATTTTTACTACCAAGAGAACCGAAAGGCTCTCACATGTGACTGTCACAAAATCCAGAGAATGCCAAAAGGCACTCGGTGACTCTACCCACTTTAACAAATCAGATCTTTGAAATATGAACAGAAACATAAGCCACTGAATTTCAGCCAATGAGAAGAGATTTCTATATGCACAATAACTTTTGCTACTGTTACACTTGAAACCTCCTCATTATTGAGATATACTTATTCAAAAAGGGGTCTCCAAAAAAAAAAAAAAAAAAAGAAAAGAAATTTCTCGTCCAATCCTCTAAGGGAATACGGAGGATAAAACCACAGGGGATCTTGGGAGGGAAAGGGTTAAAGAAAGTAACAGATAACACCGCCTACACAAAGCCCCGATCACAGCATTTTCACGGCTGTCGCCAAACACCAAGACAGAAGCTTGCGAGAGCGCAAGTCTGAAGAAGACATTCTTCAATATGTTTAAAACAACCCAGGAGCCAAATTTTTCTAAATTAAACTACAGGAAATTTTATGAGACAGACAATGATCACACCATACACTAAATGGATCAATTTAACAGTTTTTCCAAGTCCATTTTTCAATATTAAGAAACATTCAATTTCACTGGCATCTTCACCTAACAGAATTGTTTCAAATGTGCCAAAGACTTTTGCATGCCTCTGTATATTCTCTACATGTAAACCAACATGAGAATGTCTTCGAATACGATTTGATCAAGCTGAACAACCGACCAACCCAGAGGAGGGGTTGTCAAAGTTTATGCATTTCGAACGTGCAAAAAGTTGCCCAAAATGTATATCTAATCATTCTAGACCTATAGCCTGAAGTCGACCCTCCAACTAAGGTTTCAAATGAAAAGATAATCATATCGTTGAGTTAATTACTGAAACATACTGGTGTCTTTAGGACGGCTGGGGTCCAAAATGACACTTTCAACCTGATTTGCTGGTTATTCTGGATAATTCTTTCGAATCACAATCAATAGATCACTCAAGCAGGTTGACGGACACAAAAAGAGAGTGTTCAAATCCTAGAGAATGACTAGGAGTGCCCTTTGCAAGATAATAACAAATCCTTTACTTAGATATCAATAATAACTTAATTGCACATTAATTATAAACATCTTAACATTCCCAATACTGTTGAAAGCCCCCAATTGATTTACAAGAAAAGCTGCAGGTATAAAATGCCAACTGTCCACACATTATTCTAATAATGATTTGAATTCCGCTCCTGTTTGCATTTCTGTTTTTGGGCTTCAGTGTCCACTTTTCCAACATGTAAGACAGCAGAAATTAACATATTTTGAGTCCTCACTTTCAAGCTGGAAACTGTGCATCAATAATAAAACCGTGGCAACATCAGAAACCACTTGCTTCCCGATAGCTGAGCGTATAGATCAAAAATACAGTTTGAAAGCTGTGATAGGTGGAATTTTCGAACTGTCGATTAATATAATAATCGTCAAATGATCTTCATGTTTCCATAGATTCGCGGAGTCTGACTGTGCCAAAGCCTCCTAAAACCGAAAACATTTTCATTCTACTAAATGCACCAACTGCCTGATCCTACATCCATACTATTTTCCAACAGGCTTTCCTTCTCTGCAGCTCGTCCTAAAATCTTGCACTTACCGGCAAGTTAGTCAACTATTCAACAGTGCAAAACCACCACAAATAAGTACATAACCCAGGGAATTTTTACACCACACACTTACCATAAAACAAGTATGTTTAGTAGATAGCACATATATGGAGAACACAGAGATTAGGACGCAATTTAGGGAATAGTAGTTAGTGCCATTTACAGCTCGTGAAAGACAAAAGGTGATATTTCGCACTGCACAGTCTACAAACAATAGGCACATAAAATTATCATGAATAAATCACTCCCACATGAAATACAACAATGTACAAAGAACAAGAAACAAAACAGTAAAATAAAAACAATATGCGACAAATACATTGATAAATGACCTATATACAGACACAAATGAAAATAATAAGCAATTGCAATATTCATACGTACAGAGTACGCACATAAAACATGTAACACATGATACCCCCAAATAATCAAAGTTGTAAAATGAATAAAAAATAATTAGCATACAATAGCTGAATAGTACAACGTAAAAGTAAAGGCAATTTAAGAAACTAGGAAAAAAATGAAGAATGTAAAAAAATGTATGGGACGAGGTAAGGGACAAATTACGATTCCCACGAATGACGAGTCAGAGGTGATGTGCAAATTCGGGGAGCTGAAACGGTCCACCTACCAGGTCATTAGTTACAGCACACGCCCCATTCGCCTGAAATCAGTGAAGTGCTCCATTGTGTTTTAAAAATATAAGCCCTACCGCAATGTCACGTGGGAGAGGGTAACGGCGTGGTGGCAGGTGCAGTACAAAAGTAAAACTGCTGATGCAGTCACCCAGCACATCCACTAAGTAAGCCCAGGGCAGCAGCTTCCGTAAGCAAAACGTCCCGAACACCAATTTAACCCGCACAAATTGACATGTCATAATTCAGCATGCATCACCCACTGTACACATGACCTGCGCTAAACAGTCCACGAAGGAGGAGGCCCAAGTATGAAGATCGAAAGGTGAAGAACCTGCCCCAGTTGCGCTGCAATGACAACTAATCTCCAGCTTTGTAAAAACGGAGGCAAATTCAGATTTTCCCCTTGTAATGTCGTCAGACGGAATAGCTAGGCAACTCAATGCGCAGTTATCACGGCGAGATGTGAAAAATTTAGAAGTTGAACCGCTGGACGATGTAGAGCTAATACTTTAATTGGTTTGTGTATAAGTTTCTTTTGGGCCATACATTCCTGAATTGATTACTGCATTGACGGAAGTTAAGCAGACTGAACATGAAAATACTCAGCAATTAATGTGCAATTAGCCTACTGAAATGCACCCTAATAAGCCACAATGCAAGGTCTTACCTAGCCGCATCCTGATCCCCGGCAGTTGAACTCCACACGTCCATCAGACTACCTGTAGAGGACGTGGACGACGCCAGCGATGGCCTCTTGTCCAGAACGTTCATTGAGACGCTGGTGTTTTTAGTTCTGAAGAGTTTGCCCAAACGAATTTTAAAAGAACCCTTCCGAGACTTGCGGGACACTCTTGACGTGGCCTTCTCGCCTTCATCTTGGATGCCACGGCTGGACAGACCCACGGGAACCCTGTCCACCAGCAGCTTCGGGGTCGCTGTTCTACTCTGGGCAGCGGAGAGGAGGTCCTGGGCAGATCCGCAGGGGGTGGCCCCGACCGGGGTAGAAAAGCCTGAGGGCTGCTCGCTGTTAATCGGAGGAGCTCCAGGTTGGAGCCGGAACCTCGGGTTGAGAATTTCGGTGCGCGGGCAACATACCTGCGGGTCTCGGTACGCTTGCGTGCAACCTTCCCCGGCCAGTATCTGGGCTTGCTTGACCAGCCCCGTGAGAGCCCTGTTTGAGAAAGCTTCTGTCATTTTCTGCACCATGTCTTCTTTCCCATTTAACGCGAAAGCCGGGCAAGGGGCGTCTTTGCTTTCCTCTGTTGAGCAATTGTTCATGCCTAGACCGTCAACGTCCTCGGTACCCAGTCCCTCAAGAACGAGTAAAGCGTCGCTGGTCTCGGCCGGGTCGTCCCCGTGCGCCATCCCAGCAGCTGCCGACGCCAGTATTGTCTGGCACGGACATTGCGGCAGCTCCCCGTCCTTGAACAGCATTTTGGAGGCCTGGTCAACTCCCAGGTCTCCGAATTTCCTAGCTAAGTCAAATACCGGATCATCAACGTGGGAATTTATTTCCCCCGCCGCCGTACAGGCCCATCGCGGGTTCAGGATACCGAAACTCAGCAACGGGGGCCAGTCTGTGGGGTCTGTTACGCGATGCCGTGGGCACAGTCCTCCGTCTCCACCGCCCTCCAATTCACTACCGTCCGCAGCGACGCCCGATTTCACCCGAGGATGAAAATTCCACGGTGGCCGCTGCGATAGATGGTTCGGCGGTTGCACATCGACACTGGAATCAACGCCGTTGTTGACACCGTTTGTCGTGACCGAGGGGGAGCTAGAATCTTGCGCGTCGGTTTCACTGCTCTGTGCCGCTGCAGTTTGCTCCGGTCCACACTCTAAAATTCCGTCCCCGTCGCCAAGAAGGTTCCGAAAAACCATCAGCTGCGGCCGTGCACCTCTGCTCGCTCTATGCTGAAATCCCTGGCCCGCTGGAGGCGCAGGATCAGGCATCGGGGGTCGAGTCACCATTACGCCACTGTCAGGTGCTACGGTGCCGCTGTCTCGCTGAGAACTATACAGCGAGGAGGGACTCGGGTGCACAGGGCCTGTTGTGTTATTTAGATCTAATTCAAATCCATTCTTGATGTTACTGCCTCGATGACCCAAGACTGCTTTCCCAAATCCAGTCATTACTCCACCGCTCGACGACAAATTCCCATTCTCCTCGTCCAGGCGGTCATCTTCAGCCCCAGAAACCAAGCGCATCAACACAAAATCGGGAGACATATCTTTCGCGTTATTCATTATTCCTCGATTCAAGAAAAGGAACTAGTTCAGTGTATCCTCGCTGTTCCGTCTTGTGTGCACTGTCATTACAATGAAGACAGTGGCTTGCCGAATAACGGTTTAAATGCAACACAATTAACATACAACAAACCTTTCAGGTGTCCCATTTCCTCTTAGGGAATACAATATGCATGTTAAAAACAAACTATTTAAAACGTTCCTTCAGCATCGCTGTCACCGAAATCCTCTTTGCAGACGAATATGAACGATAATTTGAAGAGCGACTGCGCAGCGACATCAGTATTTCGGTTCTTCAGATAATTATGAGGGCCTTGTAGTCTTTCATATTGGATGCTTCCTGCTAAAAAATAGACTCCCTTCTCATTTCTGGTTCCCCCAGAAGCCCCACCCGCTCGCGCGCTTCCGCGAAGTCAGTGCTTTTGAATTCTCTCTCTCTCTCTCTCTCTCTCTCTCTCTCTCACACACACACACACACACACACAGATTGTGACAGATAATGTGACGGGTCCAGAGTATCGTAAATACAATATCACAACAATTTTAAAAATAATTCGAAGGTAACTTTCAAATATCCCCACTTAAAACAATGCAGCTACTGCGACTATTAGAATTCATTTTTTTTTTATTTGTTCACCAACTAATATCCATTTAAAAATAATACTGAAATGCAATATTTACATGCTCAAATAGGCTATCAACAAATGGAATACAATAAATATATTTCAATATGCTTTACTGTGAAAGGTTTTTGTAGAAAAATTTATAAGTATCATTTAATGCGTAATTGCTTTATTACGCATGCCAAAGCAATGTACTAAATCATCAAGATTTTTCCAATCTTATTCCCTCATTTCGGGTTGACTCACCACCAAATGATGTTTTTTTAAATGGTATTTTTATTTCACAATGCCACCTTTCACTGTGACAATATGCTTTGTCAATCAATTTCACTAGGGGCTGAACCAAATTTGTGATTTTGTAATCCTTAAAAATTGATTAATAAGATGTAACTTTGGCCAGTCATACAATAGAAGCCAAACTCCATTGCAAATTGTCCTCACAAAGTCTGAAGAAAGACTTCATGTCTTTCACAACCAAAAAAAAAAAATGGAATGCCAAAAATCTGAAAGCAAAAAAAAAAAAAATTTAGACAAGTTATTAGTCAATAGCAAAACTACAAATATGAAATATGTACTCAGTTTTTGTTTTTTTTTTTTTTTTTAGGGGATTTTGGAAGCAGGGCAATAAATTTTGCTCAGCTGTGTTTTTGGCAAATGACCATCGTGGATGAAACATCTTTTCTATATGTGTGCAGGACTAGGAAAAGGGGTCACTTGGGATTTTTTTCCATTCTGAGATTAACGGGGTATCTCAGTGATATCCCAGTGATAGTGATATCCCAGCACTACTGTACTGTCAATTTACAGCACTTTGCTGTGCACAAATTCACCCAATTTTTTTTCTCAAAATGAAAAACTTGGATCGCTCTTTGATTTTGTTGGAAAATCTCAATTTTCATAAAATGACCCCTTTTCCTAGTCCTGCACACATTTAGATGCAAATATATGGGTGGAGGGAAGGCGGAGTCAGAATAACTGCATTGCTATTGGCCAGTAGCCTTTAAGACGACACAGGTCGTTACATCGACAAAATTCTTAAATTCCGCTGAGGTATGATGTACAGATATCTTGTAGAATTGCGAGTATGGTGGAAGTTGACCGTGAGTGTAGTCCCAGGGGCAAGATCGTGTCAGCTATGCTTGGTCTTAACAGTGGTATCATCTTTTACTGATATTGCAACCTATTGGCATTTATTTGCTTTGTCTAATTGTTCAGTTCTGAATATAGGAAATATATCCAGTTTTCTATTGGTCACCTTAACTGATATCACGGTTAAATGGCATTATTGTTTGCTTAATCTGATTGTTATACTCTGACTATAACAGACAATCGGTTTTCATTGGTCAACTTTTTTTTTGGAGAGGGTTGTATGCCATTTTCCGTCTGTTCATCTACGGTGCCATTATACAAAAGCACAAACCCCCTAATAAAGGCTTGGGCCCCCTATCCCTTGATGTTTCGTTACACCTCTGTCGACACCCTTTTAATAAGTTGAAAAGTTTTGAGACACTTGTAGACACTTTTAATCCGTCCACAGATATATATTAATTTTTCGAGTTGGCAGATGCCCTTATCTAGAGTAAAATGAAGGCATGTTTACATTTGTGTAACCGTCGGCAGGAGACTCACACATTTTCTTTCCCCCTTGGCACCATGAGCCCCTAGTGCATCATGGTCCCAAAGTAGTCCAGGCATTCATTTGAGCTCCGAGATCAACAGCGGTCAACTTCATGGCTTACTTGGTCATCTCATACTGAAGTCACCACGAATTCAAACCGTGGAATGACCTTCTGCAGAAAAACCTTCCGCTTCAATTAGCAACAGCATACTTTGTAAATTTTTTTAATTAATTAATTTTTTTGGGGGGGGATGGAACCCCCATTATAAAACCAAATTAACTTTTCCTTTGCACTTTTTAACCACCGTTTAATTTGCCGAAGGATGGATGGATGTCCGACACCGGCGTCTCGCTCATTCCAACCCCACGTATCCCTGGACTTCGTCTTGTGGGGGTAGGGCCAGGGTTTTCCACAAAGTATGATGTTATGATTCCTTGTGAAACACACTATAAACAAAATTTGCCTGACTTGTAATAATTAGAACCGTTGCTTCACGCTGTGTTTGAGTCTAAGTTGGCACCGCTGTGTGTCGAGTTTTCACACTCTCCCAGAGTCCGCACAAATATCAACCCGCTAACCATTCCCTCCCTCAGACCAAAGAGATGCAATTGGAGTTGTGTTTATGTGTGCGTGCATATTATATTTACACACAAACGATCTGTACACTGAGAATTTGTGGTCTGTCAATGAGTAGTCTCTGCCCCTAACCCAGTACATGCTGGGACAGCATCCAGTAACCCATCCCCCCTCCACAAACTCAATTGAACAGTAGACAGATGGGTAGATGTTCTCAAACAGACACAAGGTCCAGCTATCAAGCTAAGATGCTGTAGTGAACATAAGCCCAGATTAGAGGAGTTCAGTGCCTCAGCACAAGGGATTCTGCAGCGCCCCTCCGAGTCGTACAACCCTTGTGGGCTCCGTTTACCAGAATCCGATTAAATCTCTGAATGCCTTTTTCAACAGGAACCGTTAAATCATTCTAAATCCGGGCTGTTCAAACTTATTGAAAAAGAGCTGGTTTTTCAGGCCAGGACAAAGAAACAAGATCCTACTGAGGACCACGATGAGTTATTAAGTAGAATGAAACACTGCAGTTCTGGACGAAGGCACAAAGGAGCACCCAAATCGGCCTGGACGGCCTGGAGCAGGCCCGTTAACAAGTAGGCTTATTAGGCTTGTTCTAGACTCCTATTTTTCACACCTTTTCTTCCTTTCCTTGAGCACCTTGTCCTGTAGCAGTGCAGTGGTTAAGTGTGCTTGCTTTGGTACCGAAAGGTTCTGGGGATCTGAATTCGAGTCCCTGCCACGGCTTTCACAGTGTGTTCTTGGGCAAAATGCTTCTCGCCCACAGTGCCCCACTCCACCTGCGTGTTTAATTGGGTACCAGAAAATAGTCAGGGAAACCAGTCTTGGAGCTGTGGGATAACCTGTGATGGACTAGCATCCCATCCAGGGGGAGTAGCAATACTCCTAGTCACTTCTTGATATTGAAGCCGGGGTTAAGCACTGTCCTGATAAGCCACTAGGCTCAGAACAGACTTACTCTCTCAATTAACCCTTAAAAGTGTTAATCACTGCTACAGTCACACGCAAGGCGCAAAATATATAAGCAAAATTTCAGATTTCAGCTTTCAAAAGGCCAACAATTTATCCATTTTTAGTCGGCAAATTAGTTGGCAATAACCTTCAGAAAGGTTCGCGGGTACCTGCGAGTCCTTCTGAAGGTCATGTGCCAACTAAACAATGGGGAAAGTAAAAATTAAGCACTTTAAAAGGTCCCCTATTATGTCCCCAGATGCACAGCCAATTAGTTATTACAAGCCATTTCAAAATCTTTCCCCTCTTGACATCACATGGGGGAGTAACAAATCAGAGGCAAGATGAACTGATCAACTTCAGCCAAGCAGTCAATCAGATTTCATCGCTCGGGGTTGTCACTCCCCCTTGTGATGTCAGGAAGGGGAGATTTTGAACTGGCTCACAATGACTAATTAGCTGTGCACCTGGTGGCCTAATAGCAGACATTTAAGGTGTAATAGCGGGTAGAAACTGGGCCACAGGCCAGTAATTAGGGTGACGCAATCCAAAAAAATAAAAAGTTTTGGAAAGAACGACTCCAAGTTATTTACTCAAGCTACTTTTCAAACTATATTGTATCCCAGTCACCGTAAGGCATTCCTAATGGGCTGGAATCTCCTGGACCAAATTTCCAGGTCCGAGAAAAGAAATGGAGTAGCACTACAAGCGATTTGAACAAGTCCAGAGCCGTGATGCTGAATTAATTCGATTTTACAGGGGCTCGCCGTAATTGCATATTTTTATTTTATTCCATCCTCATCTCGCTCCAAGTGCCACCCACTGGGGAGGCGAGAAGTGAAGAAATGACAGAGGAGAGAGGAAGTGAAAATGTGTAAGAGGGACACAGCGAGGTTTTCAATCTCATCTGCAAGGGGCCAGCGTGGGGGGGCAGGGTTTTTACAAAACCAACACTACAGCGCTCAATTCAGTAATCAAGTGCCTTCAAGCAAAACCTCCGTAATTAGACAATTAGACGTCTAACTGCGGGGCTAACGCAAAAGAAACAGGTCTCACACCAACATCTTCAGAAAATATTGGACGCCCCTAGATTACAGTTTGGAACTAACAGAGTAAACAAATTTTCAGGGGTGTTAAAGCTCCCCCTTTTCTGTGGAAATAATGTTAATTGAATGCAAATGAATGGAACTTCAGACCATTTTGCTCAGACTGGGGTGATCTGGCTTCCAGAATCTCCACATTCGCGGGTCTTTGAGCTCGTAGTGTTGAAAGGCACTCTGCATTAAAGTTTTCTTCTTTATGTGGGTCCGTTTGCAATAAACGCTTCGCCCCTAACCCCACCTGCTCCTCTCTATATACCCCTTTTCACATTTTCAATCATTTACTCCTTTTATCAAGTTTTTTTTAAACTTTATTTTTATAACTGTTCTGAAACATAAATATACATACTGAAGAACAGGCAGGTCACCAGGTATAATACAATATAAATTATTCGATTACTACAATCAATTGCAAACTGGGGTACTTTCCCCAGTATTTCTTTGCTATATCATATTCACACGCACCCTTTCATCACATTTTAAGGAAAATTCTGATGAATGTGCAGAAATATTGTTAACACATCACTTTGGTCTTGCCATGGCTAACCTACACTGAGAAGGTAGAAATTCTCCAAAGCAACTCACTACAGTGACCAGTACAGCAGACAATTCAGCACTGGCTGCATTTTTCTGTCCACTTGTAACGTGCAACAGAATTGGCGTAACTAGCGCATGATGCAGAGCTAATCGGGTTTATGCAGTTCCTGTGGTAACAGGGCTAGGGGCGAAGTGAAGAGAGAATTTCAACCACAGGACTGTACATCTACAGAGCAGGGTTGGGCACCCAACTATCATTCCAGCTGAAGCACACCTAACCAACTGCTTGATAAGTCATACCAAGGGTCCTTTGGACAAACACCGCGATCTAGCCAGGAGGTCTTCGAGAAGCGCTCAGGAATCCACAGGCATACCACATTCTTCAGCCTCAAAACGCTATGGACTCCATCAAAAAGATCCAGGACATCAGAAATTAACTCCAACACTGAAAATTTACCCTGCAGTCCATAAGTGTTTGGTCAGTTTGCCGACATATACAATGTGCAGGGTTCCTAGACCTTTCCCAAAGTCAAATTTAAGCACTTTTCATGGTGCATTTTCTACCTTATCCTTGCAGCAGCGGCCAAATCACATTTAACTACTGTCAGACAGCGATTTATTGCGCAAGTAATGCAAATGATGTTGGTTTCAAGCAGTGTCGAGCACATTATGCAAAATCCAAACACTTTTCAATCCTTGAAAACACATGAAAATTCGAGCTTTTTCAAGGATTTCCCACAGGAACCCTAAATAGAGTATTTTTTTTTCTAAAAGCGGAATTTCTGGCATAGTTCACACAGTATGGGTGTAATTACATATACCAGACCATCTCCAACCTGATTCTCTTCAAAACAAAATATTGAGAACAGAAAACACAAAAAAGCAACAGTCCTAATCCTTGTGGACTGAAGTGTGCGTAGTCAGAAAGCCAACGAGAGGACAGAAATGAGACGCAGTGACGACGAGGCACAGGGTAAATCAGTGTCCTTTATTGTCCCGTCCACTGAAGTTGGAAAGCACACATTACAGAAACAGGTAGCACTGAGGAACGGTCAGTTTCCCCATCTACACAAACATCTCTATCCACCCCCGTGTTCCTCCCCATTCCAGGGCATACAAAATAATCACAAAGGCAAAAGTCTTTAAAAAAAAAAATTTGACAAAACAAAAGAAATAAGTAATCTAGACTGAAAAAACCAGGCTAGGCAGCTGGAAAGGATTGTGATCATGACATTGGTAATCTATATCGCAAGCTCCTCTTCGGTTCGATATCATGGGGGCCTTTTTACGCCCGATGATATGACATTAAGGATCTGCTCAGCTCAGCTCAGAAAGGCACGTGTTCAACATCCTGACTGGACATGGCAGGTAGGCTTGGACAAGGGAAAGAAGGATGGGCGTGGGCGTGGGGGGGGTGTGGGTAAATGCAGGGAATTGTGGGTAGTGGCAGTGGGCGAGCAAGAACCACTGGACACATCAGGACTGGTAACCAGAAACCAACTAGCCCGCAGACCTCAACATAGCGGAATAATATCAGCGAGTTAGCTACTGGCAAGAAACAAGCCGGGACGGACTCATTTCGTTTCGGGAAACCAACGGCAGCTCCAGCTGAAAGATCTTAAAACAGACCTTTATTTCATTTTTTTTCTTAAAAAAAAAAGGAAAGAAATTAATTATCGTTTTACTCTCGTATTCAATACGCCCGTGTATCGAGTGGAAATGGTTACTGAATCACAATCGAGGATCCAGCGTAGTTTCTTGTGCGTCAAGCAAGGGCTTTTCTTACACTAAAGGGAAGGATAGGCTGCCGTCAAAAAGAGCAGCTCACGCTTAAGGAAACTCTGAAAGAATCGAAGACCGTCGTGTGACGACCCGAGGTCAAACCTAGGGTAGCCTTCACAGCCCGGAAGAGCTCAGTTGAGTCAAGTCAAACGCGTTCAATACCGCTTACTTCATTTGAATAACATGGCAATAAAAAAATGTAAACAATTGCAAATTGCCAGCAAATCAAAAAAAGAAAATGGAAAAAAAAAATTGGTTTCCCAACTCCCTGTAAGTCAAGGCTGGAGTCCACCGTCCAATGGCAGACGGGAGCCGTGTGACATGGGACTACTATATCGCGCACATCGAGTCTTCATGGACACGCATCTCATCGAAATTCAAGCAGTTTTTTTTTTTTTTTTTCTTAATTACCAAGCATCCCAAGCAGTGTTTTTACACACCAACTTGATAGACATTTCGTATCAGGTTCTGCATTATGAAGGGAGGGGATTTAAAAAAAAAAAAAAAATTTTAGTCTACAGACAAAAACAGCCGAATTACCAGTCAGAGGCGCCAGCAACTCCAGTCAACCTGGACCAACCAACCCCAGCCCACCTGCCACATCCTTAATATAAGACCTCCTTACGACCCCCCTCCCGCCCAACCCCAAAAGACCAAAACCACAGAAAAAGTGCCAGGGAATGTTTGATACCTTTTTATTTTTTTCATTGCAGTGGAAAAATAGAACCTTTTACAAATGCTTCCATCTTATTTTAAACAAGCGCTGTGAGGACTAAATTCCAGCTATGTGCAGCAAAGAGGGGGGAAAATACTTATGGAAAGATTCAAAATGAAAGCGCAAAAGGCCCAAACTACCTTTTCATTTACTATTATTTTCAACAAGAATAGTTTCCTTAAAGTGTATTTTGAGCTGCTTACTATTTATGACAAAAACGCATCTTTCCAAAAGGGCCCGGGGTTCAACTCCGTCTTTGGCACACTACTTCAACTGGAATATTTTATTTTATTTTTTTTTTTAATTTAAAATGGGGAAAATTTTCCTAAGTGTTACCTGTCAGAATTGATGCCTTTCGTATCAGCTGCAAACATGTTCCTCTGCCTTGAGAACCAAGCACATTAAACCGAAAAAGTAGAACATTTTGCTTTTTTTTTTTACGTTCACAGTTTGGAATCAAGAGGCAAGAAAGATATTTTTTAAGACGCCTACACTGAGGACAAGAAACACCCACCCCGCCCCCAAACCTTTTTTTATTTCCTAAATAAAGGTCTGAACATGTTAGCAATTTTCTGAAAGAAAAAAATAAGGGAAAAAAAGCAATTTTCTCAAGTGCTGCCATTACTTGACACCCCTCACACAACGTGTTTACTGTATTTGCATTGTGTTTTTTTTTTTTTATTTTTTTTACTCTATTATAGGGAAGTGAAGAGAGAGGTCCTCGCCCTCTCGCTCACTCACACAAACACACGTGCTTCGAATGGCCGGGCCAATCGAGCTGGACTCCCTCGCAGGAGCTCGGCAGGGATTGGCTCGCACACGGGGTAAAGCAGCCGACCGACCAATCGCGCCCGGCTGCGGCCTTCTCCCCATTTCAAGTCGTTCTTCAGCTCCCCGACAGACAAAACCAATTTCGGTTCAAAACGGTACGTTGTTTTTTTTTCCCCCCCCTTTCAATTAAAATGCCGTATGTTTGCTTTTTTCTTTTTCTCCAATACTCAGAAATCCCGTTTCGAGTCCGCCGGCACCTGAAGTGCTCGTAAAAACGTCTTCCGCAAACCACCAGTCAAAGAGCCAAAAAATAAATTTGAGTCCTTTTTGTTTTACCCCCGTCCCCGGTGTGAAAAGAAACTCCGAGTTTGCCAGTTCGTTGTTGGGTTTTTCCGTGTTTGTTTTGTCTACTCTTGGTTATCCTGTTGGTTTGTTTTGGTGGCCGACTGACGACCGGGGTGAGAGTTCGTGAACTAGCTGGCTACAGCTGTCCAGGCGGCCATATTGGCGAGGTCGTGTCTGATTCAATCTTGGTGGCGGCCGTCGAGCCCTCGTCGGAGCCAGAACTGTACTCAGTAGATGGTATGGGTGAAGCTTCACTCACTCACTCTTACATTCAGATGCACTCTTCACTTCTGCTTCAACTGGTTTGCAAAAAGACAGAAGAAATTTCCAGTGGAGCAAAATCTCAGCGGGTTTCGCGTCTCCTCTCTCCACCGGCGGTCATCTGTAGAGGGGAGGGGGACAGACAGCAGAAGAACAGAGATAGGAGATGTTCAGTCATCAGCACCAATCAGGGCCAGAGTCCGCATCACGAGAGCACAGCCAATCAGAGGAGAGATCAGTGTTCCAAGACCCCACCTTTAAATCAGGAGAATAATGAGCAGCACTGTGTGGAAGGTTTCGGCAATTTATTCAAATTCGACTTCACACTTAGAAGTTGATTTTTCAATTTCTCGCTTTACTGTTGCTGGAGATAAACATTTGAGGTACAACAAGTAAATTAAAAATCTAATTTTTAAAAACGTGTTGGCAGTTCATTTAATACAGTTGCCAAGACAGAGCGCTAATCCGTACATCAGAGCTGCCTGAGATGATCTGGAGAGGGGAACCAAATGAGACTGCGACCCTGCAGGGCAAATGGGGCAGGTTCTCCAACATGCTTGGAACAACCAAACAGCCAATTATCTAATCAAACTATAAAACTGCAACACAGCATTCCTCATTTTTGGGCAAAGGGCCGTCATACCAAATATTCATTTGATTTAGTGTTTCACAGTTCGCAGGTCTTCAAAGTACATTTTTTAACTTCTCAAAGCCCCTCATTTCACGTTTTGGAAGCTGCTTGACCTCACGGAATCGTTATAAATGGGTCCGAACAGTACCGTACGCCCAGCAGAATCACATGCTGTCCTCAGCAGCGTTATCTCGCCCAGTTTAAGCACATTGGTTCCAACATTCCTGCCATTTTCAGAAGCTGCGCTCCAAGTCTTCTACTGCAATACATCACTCCGGACACTGGGGCGCCATCAAATTCCCTTAAACTTATTTCTGACTCTCAGGGACAAATGAATACATAACTGACTGAATGAATTATGAAATGAATAAATGTATAGATAGATGGGAGGTTAGGAGAATACAGGAATGTTTTTTCCTTCCTGCAGAAAGTTCTGGACCAGATGTGGTAAATGTGCATCGTCACAAAATAACTGACTGCTCTCCCACAGCTTTCAGTAGTTTCTTCCAGCATTCAATGTTTTTTTTGCAAATTAAGGCCAGGTTCAAATCTGGTCATGAGGGAAAACTTCTGACCAACAGCAGAAGAGAACATGTCTCGCACTTTTCGATGATGCACTACATTAAAAAAAAAAAAAAAAGCAAAAAAAAAGCAGCACATTCGTGGAAAGGTGGGGCTTTGTGATGTACAGCGCAAATCAGCAGCCTGATGTTAGCGCTCACATTTCAGTTCCACTGAATTTCATTCTCTGAAAGCAATCCTCGAGATGTCAGGCATTTTTTATCACAAGCTTCACAGCCATTACTAACAGTTTGGACTAAATTGGCTAGTAGGAAAGGGCTCGCCCACGTGCAAATTCATTGGCTTATAGCTGGAATGTTTTAAGCACAAAAAAAAATCACAAATAAATGATTATAAAGGTTGGTGCAACTCTGGTACCACTTATTTAATTCAGTGGTATTCAACTAAAGAAAACCAGAGTAAAAACGGCACGGCAGTAAATAAGAAAATAAATAAAAAATAAAATAAAAATGTCGGAAAAAAACCAAACCAAAAAAAACAAAAACTGAAGCATTATGTTAATTAGAATCAGTCAAAAGTGATGCCGCTCGTGCAATCTGCAAATGTGATCCGGCACTAGCGTTTGCACTTTAGCCTGAAGTTAAGAATTCATTTAGCCGCGATCGCATTACAGCCAGCTCCATTTGAATACCGGTTTTTTAACTGCGTGCCATTTGCAGTAAAAACACCCGCGCACCGCGAGTTTGAGTGCTGGGGAGTTGCGTGCTAATGGAGCAGAAACGGTAAAGTGGCAACCGCCACGCGCGTGTACCTCAATTAAGCGGGAAATGTAACAATCGCAATTTCTAATGCATGCGTGATTCCAAACGCCTAACCCCATCCGCTATCCTACCAAAGCGCACTCCCCCACCTCACTACACAACTTGTATGGTAAACAAAAAACTCCATTCCACCAGACAGGGACCACAACTATCCTGGACTAAAGGGAAGTTACGGAGCCTTGCTTAAGGGCCAAACAGCTGCACAAATCTTAACAGAAGCTGCGCTGATGGGCTTTGAATCACCAACCTTCAAGGCCCAAGCAAAGTACATCCAGAACTAGGCTACAGGTGTAGGACAGCTTTGGATTGACATGTCCAAATAATTCCCGTAAAGGGAAAGAAGTCATCCAATCTTTTTAGGGGCTGCAACACACAAAAGCAATCGATTGGCGCAGAAAAGCATGCCTCACCTGTCCCAATTTTTTTTTTTGAAACTCTGAAAAGGCGCTGGTCGCTTCTCTTGCAAGGTTTAATAGGCAACAGCTGACACTCACAAGGTGAACACTGTTTTTACAACGTTAGCTGCTAAGCGCAGCAAATTTAGCAGTGTTTGCTTATTTAGTTTTTCTAAACAACCAATCGGTAGAACTTGGTTTTTGCTCTTAAGGAGTGAGAAATTCCACCACACAGAAATCGTCCCATGAATAACAAAAGGTCGCAAGTCAGATTCCTGATGAAACCTGTTTTTCTGCACCGCGGTGCAGAAAAACAGGTTTCATCAGGAATGTCACTTGTGACCTTTTGTTATTCATGGGACGAAATTTAGTAAAATTATTTACAGGTAGGCCGAGCGGATGTAGAAAAGTCCCAGTTCAGACAGAAGAAGTCTTTCCCAACACTCAATTCCCCCCAAATCTGCTTCAATAAGGAAGACTCGTTCGGACGCCTGGATTTTCCATCTCCTGGGGCCAAGACTGTTCTACCCGTTACAAACGAACGTCGTTTTTCCCCAGCAGAGGTTCTGGGCGCGCTCACCAGGCCTGGTTCTTCAGTTTGCGCAGCTCCTTGGTGGCCCAGGTGGCCAGGGTCTTGGTCTTGGTGGTCTTAGATCGCCGGCCCTCGGTCAGCAGCTCGTTGATCAGGGGTCTCAGCTCGACCATCTTCATCACGTCCTTCCCGAAAGCCGTGCACAGGTCGCTGAGGACGAGAGGGAGGTGGGAGGGTGAAGCCTTAGTCTTATTAACATCAGGCACCGCGACCAAGACCTCAGTTGATCAGGTGCAGTAATTCTGGCGATATAACCGAACCCACCAGTGTTCTTGCAAAGACACGTCCCTCCGGAGCATTCCAGCGCTAGGCAGGATTGGCCGGCTGTTCAAGCACTAGGACTCCAATACCAAAGCTGAATAGCTGGCTAATCCTGGAGCTTGGATGACTGACCAATCCTAGCGCTTAAATGCTCCGCAGGGGCGTGTCTTTGCGAGAATGTAGGTGGGTTCCATAATAACGCATAATTCTGAGGGTCAGACCCAAAACCCGTCCTGGCCTTTTAGGATAAGACAGGACGCCTCCGGTCAATCACTGGACACTGAGGCAGGCAGTAAACCAGCGGACAGGCGACACCTGCTCCCCTCCTTTTGGTCTCAAATTTAAAGAGGGTCAGTTTACAAAAAAATACCCATTTCCAGAAACAAGCGCCACCATTCAACCTCCAGTGCGCACTCCTAAGCACACGTTTGTTGGGTCCCGCAAATTCCAGCGATCACATGGGCAGCCCCGCTACCTGATGAACTCTGGGTGAAAAAGACCCGGTATGTTCTGTGACAACCTAAAATCCCAGCTGCTACGGCTCGAAGCATCAGGAGGAACAGTTGTCACTTCCAAGAAAACGGCTTAACATCACAAGCAGAGGTAAAGCTTCGCAGCCATAGCGGAGGGTGAGGAAAGGTACACACTTGTAGCGAACGTTTTACCCCAGTGCTAAAGCACCACAATCTACTGGTCACCATCAGGACTGCACACCGCGGTCAATTAATGAGCTGTAGGATGAAGAGGTCCTGGGGCCGTACCAACACCGGCTTTTACAGGTGATACTGGGAACCAGTGGTGTACACAGATAATGCCAGCCAAGACTTATGAGCCAAATCCTTCAAGACTGGACCCTCCTTTTACAACAATCAAAACGGCTGCCAACCCACCAAATCTGCTCACAATGTCTTGTCTTCCTTTTTTATTCAATTGAACTACGTCGGTTTAACAATAACAATCCCGTTTCAATAATCAGATAGTCTAAGCAGTGAACCCCCCCCAGACTTGAACCCAACATAGTCTGACCACTCACAACCCCGACACTCAATCAAGGCGGGGCAGGAGAATGTAAAATGATACTGTCGATCAATAAAGACCCACTCGAAATACCATCACAAGACCAGAATTTAAACAAGGTCAAGGGTATGCAACCTTAAGACAGGAACAAATTCAGGCTGACAAAAGTGCAATGGCAATACTGCACATTGCAAATTTACTGCCAACACCACATCCTGGGGCAAGTCGATACCCGCAAATGCAACTCAAGCGACTTGGAAGAAGAAATACCAAAGCAATTAAAGTGGTGAAATGTACAGACTGACTGAATTCAGACACCATTAGTCACTCGCCGGGCGTGCGCAATCCTAAATTTTCAATATAAACTTCCCATGTTGCGTAACCAGGGGATCAGTCGTGACAAACTTAAGCTACGTCATCCACATTCGAGTACGTCGGCTATGAAAAGGTTCAGGCAATTCCAGTCATCGAGGGCGTGTGCAATTGCTCAATTTCCGAAGCCCACTGTGGAAAAAGAGCTTACTGGGGAAGTACACCAACTTTTTGATTTGCATCAAGTTTCACTGTTGGCAGCGTTCACACTGCACTGAAGTTAAACCAAATCGGATTTTTTTTGCCCAACATGTCATGCAGGAGAGCTCCTTTAAACAAGTTGCCACAAGACAGGTTTTCAACAGCATCCGATTTTGATATCTGACATCGTTGAGCAACAATAGCAGCATTTAGCGCTCTAAGGTTTAAAATAAAGTGTTCTGAGAGGAAAGGGCGAGTTTTTTCAGGAAGCTTTACCCTATAAGACCGGCGGCGTTGGCCACAACGCCATCAGAGTGGTCCTCGTCCTCGGCGATGTGGTGGATAAAGGACAGGATAAACTCCACCCGCGGCTGCACCAGCATCACGTCCGCTGGAGAGGGAGAGAGAGAGAGAGAGAGACACACACCGTCAACCGGCAGCCATTTTACGCAAGCATGAAATACTGCAGATCCCTCACCACAGGACGGATGATATTCCAAAACAAAAGCATCAGAGAGCATTTCCCAAACAAAGAGGACAGACAGAAGTATGAAGAGGAACACCTACGCAATAAGATGCATCTACATATTACACTTCGTCGGAAAGTATCAACTGGTTTTGGCATTCCAGCTAAGAAATGAAACACCACGGACAGAGGCATGAAAAGGCAACCCTACACAATAAGATGGATCCATGATATATTCGATTTCACAGAAAAATGAACGGTTTAGAAATTTTGGCAATTGAGACCGACAGATAACATGCATTCCCACATCCCTCCTCCTGGCATAGAATAAAAATCCCTCCCATAACCCCAAGCCCTACATCAATGGCAACCAGCACTGTTCCTGCAGCTCAGCCATCCTGTACACTTCCACTCCAGACACAAGTTTGGCAACACCAGGCTCTACCAATTAGCATCTCAAGGGGATCGAGGCTGTAGAATGAGGGGTGATTTGTCGGAGTTGGAGAGGGACTGGACAGGACTGTAGATCTCCAGGAACAAGGCTGATTGCCGCAGCCCAAGAGGTGGATTCACACGAGGCCACGGTTCCCAGACATCTCCTGGAGAACCCGCAGCCGGATTCAGACATTTGTTGGGTTCCTCCAATAGCATCTCTGATGCTACTAATGAAAGATTCACCCCTCTGCTCTGATCACTTTATAATGCATGAACGTGTAGGAGCACAAATGCATATGGGATAGAAATGTGTTCTTTCACGTGAGCCCTATAGTGCCTACATAAGCCAAGGCTGTAGCAATTCAGGTTTAAAATTAATTTCTCATACTGAAAATTGAAGCAGCATCATTGCAAACCCCAGGGTTCCGGAAAGGAGGGTTAAGGTTCTATCAAAATCTCTCAATTGAACTCAGGAAGTACTCCTGCTAACGAAACAGGGCTTCAGGTTAAATTCCCCCCCAAATGCACCTGATGTCAAGTCCCTCTGCTCATAAAAATACTTCCAAGCTAAGAATTCTTCAAACTAGCACAGCGCAGGACAGAGAAACAGAAACTGCTATGCAAGCTTTGTTGGGTCCCGCAAATTCCAGCGTTCAGACGGGCAGCCCCGCTACCTGATGAACTCTGGGTGAAAAAGACCCAGTATGTTCTGTGACAACCTAAAATCCCAGCTGCTACAGCTCGAAGCATTAGGAGGAACAGTTGTCAAGTTTAAACAGTTTCTGAAACCAAAGTTAACAATCAAAAGCTTGACGATCGGAATAGTTCAGTAATTCTCATTCTGACCCAAGGGTTACGGAGAGAACCGTTAGTTATATCAGATGCTACTGAGGTGGAATTGGATGAGAAACCTGGATCTGACAGAGGGGCGCTCCATAGGTCCTGAGGTTTTTGGAACCACTGATAAACAGACTAACAATAGAAATGTGAGTAAAGGTTTCTGGTAAGTTGGAGGCGGAGGGATGCACTTACGGTGAACATTCTCCTGATCGCCCTTCAGGCCCTGGATGATGCCCGTGTACGCCTCCAGACAGCCTTCCCGCAGCTCGTTCAAGTAGTCCACCATGTCGTAATCAGTCTGCCGCCACAAACACAAACGCATGCAATTCACATTAACCAAATGCCCATGTAAACAAGTATTTGTCACAGAGTGACAATGTCCCCCGCTGCCACATCCTACTAAAAAAGAACTTCAATGTTAAAATCTTTGAAGGCACGTTGTGAGGTGGTGGTCAGCAAAACTCGACTGGTGTCGGGGGATCCTCATACTAGACCTTAATGTAAAATTTGATCAAGTTCAGATCACTGGTTCTTGAAATATCTTGCCAATAAGTCGACTGGACGGACAGGCATGAACGGACAATTGCGAATACTATGTCCCACTCCGCTCTAAACGCACGGCGGGGGACAATATACTTTTTTCTGTTGGGTCCCGCAAATTCCAGTGTTCGCACGGGCAGCCCCGCTACCTGATGAACTCTGGGTGAAAAAGACCCGGTATGTTCTGTGACAACCTAAAATCCCAGCTGCTACGGCTCGAAGCATCAGGAGGAACAGCTGTCACGGTTCATTTCATAATTTACCATTTTGGAAAAATAACACATCCCAGCACTAGCCATGTGCAGCCATTTGATCAGTAATGTCCCATTGGTAAAGCCCGAGAGTAAAGCTCAGAGTGGATAGTCTGATTGGATAGTTAAGATACAGTGCTCTGCTCTCATTGGACTGTTAAGGGACTCTGCACTGAATGGAAAGTAAAGGCAAGGGGCTGTGCTCTGATTGGACAATACAGGTAAGAGGCTGCCCCTCAGTGGACAGTAAAGGTATGGAAGCCTGTTATGCAGTCCGGGATAAGAGGCGGAGTTACTGTGCTCACCTTGTCCACCTGTGCTTGGGAAGCCTGGTGTAGCGTGTCCAGAACAATCTCCAGGTACTTCTTAAACTCTCCGCCGATCGCCAGGGCGATGTCGCCGAATGCAGACAAGATCTGGGGCTTCACAGACCGGTGCACGTTTTCATTCTACGGGGCGAAGACAAGGGGAGGGGTTATCAGAGCAACGCGACCTACAACTGTGGACCAATTAGACGGGCACAATCAAAAAAAAATCAACCTAACTGGGACTAGCCCTTTCAACAACCATGTCATTTCCAGTGAAGAGGAGGTAAGAACACAATCACACCACACACTCGGCCCTAATACTGCACCCGGACTGACTCATTACTACATTCCATGTTCCAGACTTGGAAGGGTTCAAGGATTTAACTCAGGAATAATCCCGCTAACTCCATAACCCTGCTTCACGAAACAGTCCTGGGTCAAATTTCACGCAAATGTAACTTGCATCAAGTCCATCTGGCCGAGAAAACACTCCCAAAGTGAGGATTCCCAAAACTAGCGCGGCGCAAGACAGACAACCAGAGCAAAGGCGAATCAGTTGTTGGGTCCCGCAAATTCCAGCGTTCAGATGGGCAGCCCCGCTACCTGATGAACTCTGGGTGAAAAAGACCCAGTATGTTCTGTGACAACCTAAAATCCCAGCTGCTATGGCTCGAAGCATCAGGAGGAACAGTTGTCAGGTTGAAATTTTTTGAAACCAACGTTAAAAGCTAATGAAAAGCTTGACCGCGTCACGCAGAGACTGAAATGCGGAATGTTTCCGCATTGCCAGAATTAGCTTTAACCCTTAGAGTGCTGAAATAAATTTTTTTTAAAATATCAATCTAATTATCTCCTGCTGTTGAAAACCTATCATGAGCCAACATGACAAGATACCACGACTGTTTTTCAACAGAATTGGTTTCGATATTTTGCATCATTGAGCGACAGTAGCAACATTTTGCACTCTAACAGTTAACGTCAACCAGGAAATCATTTTGTGCAAGATTTTAGTCAATGCTTTGGGTGGTGGGATCAGCACAAGAGACGAAAATCAAGGCAAAGTCAAAACTAAATTCATTGAGCCATGAACCAAATTTATTTGCGGTAGAGATTCTCCGTATGAATCTACTCACCCCCAGATTCTCCAGCAGTAGCTGCATGATCTCGTCGCAGTACGGCAGGATGTTGGACATCAGCGCCCGGCACAGGTCACACACCAGACCCACTGCAGCCAGACACACCTGGAGGGACACCAGGAGTTACGTCACGTTACACTACTTTCGTACATCGCATTACATCAAGGGAGACCTGTTACACCACACAGGAAATGCACAACATTAAAAAATGCTTTACTGTATTATACATTACTACGCACAACATCAGGTTACATTACAAACATTATCAAAGACGTCAAACCTTGAGTCAAGATGAACAACAATCCAATCACATTACGTAATATATGTCATCGGAAATGTTTTGTCATGCCATGCCATGCCATATGACATGACAAGCATTACATCACAGCGTATTTCGAAACACCCCACCACGTTACATCACACGGCGGGAGAGAAGTTGAGTGTTATACTTCAACAGAAAAGCATAGCACAGTATGTCAATATAACAAATGGTGCGACGCGACATCACATGCATTCAGGGAGAGGTCACAGAAACAAATGAGACAATGTTACATCGTGACACACAAATTAACTACTCATTACATAAATTAATAGTAGGGAGTTAAGGGAATAACACTGCATCATCACACAGAAAACCATTACAGAGAATTACATTACGTTACACCACTTCACGCAGTTTTGTCCTTTGCATGAAAATACTGCCATCTGGCAGACATACACAAGAATGCATCATCGCATGCTGAAGCCTCCATTTAAATTCAGTGCAGACAGAGTCATACCTGATACTCAGCATAATTCTTCAGTCCAATGCCCAGGAATGGTTTGAATGCATCCATGTACTTCAAGAAATCGCTTCCCAGAACTAAGACAAGGAGAGGAATCGAACATTAAGGAGTGTGTGCGCGTGATTCACCGAAACCTTGCAGAAATGACAAATTAACATTTTTGCGACAGTAAGTGACTCAGCTGGCTCTGAACGGCAAATTTAAATAACTGTACCAGCAGCTTAACGGTCTGAATTTGGCTGATATCAGTACCCAAACAATTTAAGCAGTTTAGCTGGCCGACTTCAGTAGTTTAGCCAACCACATGACAGATTTCAGTATCTATAGCAAACCAAATTATGTTAATTTCAATATCTATAGCATATCACATTACGCAGGTTTCAGTATCAATAGCAAATCACATTACGCAGATTTCAGCATTTCTAACAACCACATTACGATTTCAGCATCTATAACAAACCACATTACGCCGATTTCAGTATCTATAGCAAACCAAATTACGTTAATTACAGTACCTATAGCATAGCACATTACGCAGCTTTCAGTATCTATAGCAAATCACATTACGCCGATTTCAGTATCTATAGCAAACCAAATTATGTTAATTACAGTATCTATAGCATATCACATTACGCAGCTTTCAGTATCTACAGCAAATCACATTACGCCGATTTCAGTATCTATAGCAAACCAAATTACGTTAATTACAGTACCTATAGCATAGCACATTACGCAGCTTTCAGTATCTATAGCAAATCACATTACGCCGATTTCAGTATCTATAGCAAACCAAATTATGTTAATTACAGTATCTATAGCATATCACATTACGCAGCTTTCAGTATCTACAGCAAATCACATTACGCCGATTTCAGTATCTATAGCAAACCAAATTATGTTAATTACAGTATCTATAGCATATCACATTACGCAGCTTTCAGTATCTATAGAAAATCACTTACGCAGCTTTCAGTATCTATAGCAAATCACATTATGCAGCTTTCAGCATCTATAGCAAATCACATTGCGCAGCTTTCAGTATCTACAGCAAATCACATTGCGCAGCTTTCAGTATCTACAGCAAATCACATTGCGCAGCTTTCAGGATCTATAGCAAATCAAATTACGCAGCTCTCAGTATCTACAGCAAATCACATTACACAGCTTTCAGTATCTACAGCAAATCACATTATGCAGCTCTCAGTATCTACAGCAAATCACATTACGCAGCTTTCAGTATCTATAGCAAATCACATTGCGCAGCTTTCAGGATCTGTAGCAAATCACATTATGCAGCTCTCAGTATCTACAGCAAATCACATTACGCAGCTTTCAGGATCTATAGCAAATCACATTGCGCAGCTTTCAGTATCTATAGCAAATCACATTACGCAGCTTTCAGTATCTATAGCAAATCACATTACGCAGCTTTCAGTATCTATAGCAAATCACATTACGCAGATTTCAGCATCTATAACAAATCAAATTATGCGACGCTCAGGATCTATAGCAAGTCAAATTACGCAGATTTCAGTATCTATAGCAAATCACATCACACAGATTTCAGTATCTATAGTTGTCCACATTAGGCCGATTTCGATGTCAGTAGATGCCCGGCAGGAGAACCCTCCCATACTGTGCTCACCTTCCACCAGGGTGCTGACGGCCATGAGGGCGTCCTCCTGCACCCCTCCGGACCCGGCCGTGCTCTGGAACATGCGCAGCAGAGAGGCCATCACCACGTCCGAAATCTGCAGGGCATCCTGGTGCTGCACCTTCCGCAGGACGTTCTGCACAAACGCGAGGAGAGGACGAGGGTTTCAGACGGGACATGTAACAGCCAGGCATGCATTTCAGACTGAGACCAATGACCAACTCCAAGATGGCCAACTCGCCAATCAAATCTCTTTCGATTTCCACTACCGTTTATCAACCCTTAAAAAGCTAAGCACTGCTGAGGTCATGCAAGGCGCAAATTATACGAAGCAAATTTTTGGAGCCCAGTCTTCAAAAGGTCAACAAAAAATCACTTGGCAAAGACCATCAGAATGGTTCACCGGTACCTGCGAGTCCCTCTGAAGGTCACCTGTCAACTAAATAATGAATGATTAAGTTCTGAAGGGATGGGGTGCGTGAACATTAAGCACTTTCAGGGTTAATAATGTGAAAAATCAATTAGCAGTAATCGACGGCCGCCAAAAGGCAAGACTGTGGTAATTAATTACACTTCAGGGTACAAACAAGAGGACATTGTCATCAATATCACCGGACACCATGGAATCCCATTACAAGGTCATGACTTGTAACATACACACCTAGACGGATGAAAATTTGTAAGCCAATTTCTAAGAAAATGTGTCTCCACTTATCCCAACGAGAGGACGCATGAGCTCTATGGCAATATCCCTTGCTCCACTTAGTCATGGCCAGGGATTTACACTGTAAATATCTGCTGCATCAGAAGCAGCGCTATGAGTGAAGCTCTAACTTTACAGAGGTCATAAGGGGACAGAGTGGGCAGTCAAGGCAACTAATCCTAATGCCATTTCCTTTACAATACAGGGGAGGGAAGGTTTTCGATGCTTGGTTGAAATGGACCAGCTTGCAGGTTCCTCGACACGAACACTCACCTGTAGGGTGGCGCACAGGAGCGACTGTAGGTCGTTGAACTGGATGCGATCCGACGTGCTCTGGATATGAGACTAGAAAGCAAGAAAGATGCGTCATTATGCACGACTCGCAACACTTCCCTGCACTGCCTTACGTTACATTCTGCCCGCAGGTAAGGAGCTATTTCGTATTCAAGTTAGCGCTTCACAGCTAGCATACGCTACATGGGGCTTAACCCTTTCACCCCCACCGGTGCTCAGCTCTCACTGCCATTTCTCCCCAAGGCCTTTGTTGACATCCTAACTAAATTTCTGGCTGTCTGTTCTTAATCCTGACTGTTAAAAGAAACAGAACAAAAAGAGCAACATATGGCACTGCAGGGGGTGAAAGGGTTAAGGATGACAGACCTCAAATGATTACGATTCTCATTCTCCTCGTATTTACCTCCATCAGTACTTAATGCAACAAATGATCACAATGTTCTTTCATACTCCTAGTCTACCCACCATAGAGGTTTGAGACCACAAATGATCGTATTGTCTGCACATTCTCCTCAAATTGCCCACCATAGACGTTTAAGCAAAACTACCAATGATTTCAATGTGCTCATATGCTAGTGTTGCCAACCATAGATACTCACAAAACTCTTCACAACTGCAATGTCCTTCACACCATAGATATTTACGCAAGAATAAAAATGGCTGCGATGCCCTCATTGAGCTCTAGGTGAACGTAGAGCCCATACATCACATCTTTTATCATGTCTTTGGTCTCAGATCGTGTGGTTGGGCTGTACATCAGCACTCAGCGTGGTGCATGATCTTTCATCACTGACCAGACAGGGTTATAGACGATCAACACCATGTTATTTATCAATGTATAAATGGTAAAGATCATCATGATGCACGGTAACTGCAGCCATCTAGAAACAAACACCCATCCCGGAGGTTTGGCAAGAAATCAAGGGGCCCAAGACTTGAAGGGGCCACATTTTTATCAAAATAAAGGTGCTCGGCAGGATATGGAAGGCTAGCGGCACAGGACTCGGCCTGGCAGCAGTTAATTCAGTGCAGCTGTCGGGCCCTAGAGCAAGGCCCCTGACCCTACACTGCTTCAGGAAGAACTGCCCTGTGCATCGTCTCATCAACTGCAGGTCACTTTGGATAAAAATGAGGATTCTTAACCACCATTTTAAGTAGGGGGCCATTTCATTCCCCTTGTTGAGCACCATAGACTCAGAAGGGAATACCATACACTGTAACATTACAGAACACCATAGACGTTTACTGTATAAGAGAGCATCATAGACGCTTACCTCCATCTGCAGGACCTGCTGTAACCGCTCCATAATGACCAGTGTGGTTTTCTGTACGGCCGGGTAGCAGTCCTTGGCGCTGTTCTTCACAATTTCCATTAAGGCCTCGTACGCCGCGCTCCGCAAGTTGTTCTGGTGGCCGTCAGGCCTGTAACAGGGGGAAAAGCCCCAAGGTCAAAAAAGAGAGACACAGACCAGTCATGCAGCCTGTCCCTCCAAGAACACAGCCAGTCAACTTCAATGCACTCAATCTCCCAGCAGGAGAACTGTGCTAATAAGCAAAGCCAGGAAATACTAGGCAAAAGTTTTACTTTTTTTAAACTGGCTTCCATTCTCTAATCAGAAGTGGGGCAAAACTGCTTAAACGCACCATCTCTGAACTGCAAGCGTACCACAGCAATGTTTATAAACACTCAGAACACACTACAGCACATCAGGTTTACAGCTGTAAGACGTTCCACACTCCTGACACTTACAAGAGGGGAGATGTTTAGCCAACTCATTTCACAACAGCGCCATCTTGTGTAAAACCTGAGGACTAAATTTCTATCCCAGATAACACAGGCCACTGTACTGAGATCAGAGGTGGGCGAGGCGAGGCAAGTCTGTTGCTGGTTTCCATGGCAATCACGGGATTAAATTAGTCCTTAGATTTAGGCCCACCTGAAATTTATTCCTTCATAAGAAAGGGAATGACAGCCAAAAACATTTTATTGTGATCTCATCTGTGGGCGAGTCAGGGCTGGTGTGCATGGGTTATCTAAGGTAACTGGTGAAAAACAATATACACACTATCCCACAAGAATCGAGATCGTTCACCGCAGTTTAGAATGTGTGTCCTGGAAGCCATTTTTGCGCCTTCACTCTGCACTAAATGGCTAATTAGGACAGTAAAGCTCAAAACTGCTCCATACCAGATAGCAGTTTCTAGAATATTCTGTACTGCTCATCTAAAACGTGCTGGTCCATGGTTTCTGGAAGTTTCTGAAGGTCCCAAACAATTGTCAACAGTTTCTAATAGTTCTGATGACATAATCCCAGGCATACCCCTCTGTGGCTACTTGCCATTTTGCCCTTATGACCCCAAACATACCAGTGTGGCATCTACAAGTTTCCATACAACAACCATAAATGCACTGGGCCAGTGGTTTCCAGAAGTTTCTACACAACAAAACACACCCATCTGCGGTTTCCAAAGTGTGAGTAAAACGATCTGAAACACACCTGTCTGTAGTTTCTAGAAGCTTCTGTACGATGATCTCGAAGGAGGACGAGAGGGAGTAGGTGCTGGGCTCTTCCTGGTCCTCGGCTGCGTCAGCGGCCTCATATGCGGCCTCCGCCAGGCTGGAGAAAGCCTGCGATGCACAGCGCAACCGTCAACACAGCAAACATGCGACTCCTATGCAGCAATGCCGAACAGATCACACGTGTACATCACAGGGTTCCGACAGGAAACACCGTCACACATTCCTTCCCTTCATGAGCTCCGCCAGCCGATTTCTGTAACTGGCTATATAATATCCTGACTGAAGAATGGCACTTCTCAAATCCAAAAAACCCCAGGGGAGACATTCGCATTCTGGGTTTAGGTTTTGGACCAGCGAACACCAGGAGCACTGGCGAACATACACAGCACACATCACATCTATAACCGTGTCTCTGGTCTCAGATCGTGTGGTTGAGTTGTACATCAGCACTCAGCGTGGTGCATGATCTTTCATCACTGACCAGACACGGTTATAGATGATCGACACACCCATCAAAATAATGTTAAATATCAATGTGTAAATGGTTCACCCTAGCAAGGAGTAGAGAAGTACTGCCCTGACATCATCACCTTTCCTTTTCGATGGAGTCGCCTCCAAAAAGGAATTCTAACAAGTGAAAAAGTAAGCAGAGCTTATCAATACCCCCAACGTCCCCAATCATGCTTTTCCGTTGGTGATTATAGAAATTCACATTCCGAAAATCAATTTTGACAAAAATAACAACACATCTATGACACTTAGCACTGCACCTCTCCATATGTTAGAAACTATGTGTGGCAAATTTGAAAGGAATCCATTAAATAATATTTGAGATATCAGACAAATCGACACTGAACCCACTTGAAAATTTTTAAGTCCAAAAACAGGAAAACGGCGATATTTTTCTGAAAAATCATCCCAGATGGCTGACACTTTGCAGTGCACCTCTCCCTGTGGTAGAGAATGTGTGTGCCAAATCTGAAAAGAATCCAATGAATAATATTTGAGATATCGATCGGACAAATACCGTCTTCGGACGGAATGACAGACGGAATTCTTGGTATATCACTATACCCCCGACATTTCATCGTGGGGGTATAAAAATGCTAATGGGAGAGCTTATTGAAAGAGCACAAGGGCAGGGGATTGGATCACGCGTGACCGCGAGACTGCGCTGCGCTACAATTGGCCACTCACCCAGCAGACGTTGGAGGCGACGCGAGGCTCCGCCCCCAGGCCCTCGATTAGACACTGTAGCAGCGGCGCCAGGTAGACCTCGTTAATGGCCGCCTCCGGCAGGAGCTCACAAATCCGGCCCACTGTCCAGGCGGTGGTGTCCCGGACCACTACGCTGGGGTCCTTCATCAGCTCGATGAGGGTCGGCATGGCCTGGGAGAAGAGAACACACACACACTTACTTTTACACCAGAAATAATGGAGACCGGGTCCTCCTCCGCCTTGGAGCTACGTCTCTGAAATGGCTGCATTTCACAGCTGTGCAAGCGTTCAGAGGAATTTTACACAGCCATGCGATTGGTCCCTGAGCAGACCTGTGCACCAACGTGATTGGACGACAAACTCCAGCAAACCTCGGCTGAACATTCCAGTGCTGATGTAGGAATTACAAAAGCCGGCTGCCAGCGACAGTGCAGGAACTACTCAAACAGGATGAAGGAACATTCTAGATCTACATTGTATTCAATAACTGATGAGTACAGCAGCACCCAAACGAGCAGAGAACTGAGGCCCAGGGGTAAGATGTGAAAGTCCTGTTGTGCGTTTATCTGTCAGTCAGCGAATTTCACAAATTAGTCCTCTCACCTGGCTTAAAAATTTGGCCAATTATAAAGGCGACCTCAGTTCACCAGGAGCAGAAGAGGATTCTGGGATTGCAGTAGCGATTAGAGCAAAAGTGTTGTACACAGTGGACCCCCAGGGCAGGGTTTAGAGCGCACACACACACACACACACACCTCTGTAACCGTGTCTCTGGTCTCAGATCGTGTGGTTGAGTTGTACATCAGCTCTCAGCGTGGTGCATGATCTTTCATCACTGACCAGACACGGTTACAGACCATCAACCCTTCAGCAGGGACCGTTACAGCAGCAGTGAAATGTTGAAACACGAGTCACATGTACGACCTTACAGACACCCGCCAAAACCTTGTCCTGGCTCCAGAGGACTGCTCCCATAATTCCAGTGCATTCTGTGGCTTTAGGAATACAGCTACGCATTACTGACACTCCATGTGAACCGTGCCTCAGCCATCCCGTGTTCTGTAGATCCTAAGACTTGATAAGTGCTAAACACACGTCGTTTAGAAAAGCATCAGCCAAGTCAATGTAGAAGGTTTGATTAAAGACAAAAGCATCCCTCCATCAAACCGCCACTTCTATCGCTGTTCCTTTGACAAACTGATACAAACTTCCTGTGCTTTGCTTGGTATAAACGATGTATTGCAAAATGTAAATTAATGCAGAGTATATTAAAGAAAAACAAAACAGAAAGCCACCCTTCATTATAGCAAAGACAATTCTACAGTAATTTCTTTGGCATAAGATGAGCACTAAATACTGAACATTGCCTTCGAAACGCATAATTTGGAAAACCGATGCAATGTGGAGTAGGGGCTTTGATTCATGTCACTAGGTGGTCAGCCTATTAACCAATTACATTCAAAGTCAAAAACCATCCCGTGTGACATCACAAGGGGAAGGGACCACCCAGAATAAAGAAGGAACTGATAACTGCTTTGCTGAAGTTACAGTCCTCCTTCCCTCAAGGCAGTCACTTCCCCATGTGATGTCACAAAGGAACAGATTTTGATACGGCTCGTCTTGGCTGATTGGCTGCGCACCGGGGCGAAGCGATAGGGGACCTTTAAAAAGGCGCTGCGGCCCCGCACCTGTATGACGAGGGGCTTGAGCTGGTTGAGCTCGGGACCCTCCAGGATGGACCCGAAGGCCATGACGGAGGCGTCGCGGTAACGCCAGTCGGGGTGTTTGATGTGCTCTTTGATGAAGGGCAGGACGTGCGGCACCACATCGTCCTCGCAGCAGGTGGCCAGCAGCATCAGACACACCCCCGCTGCCTTACAGGGGTTCCAGTCGTCATCGTCGTCGTTCTCGTCCTGCGTAGGGGAAAGAGGTACCGAGGTTACAGTCGTTCCAGAAACACCATTCAAAACACAGGGCCAGGCAACTAGATGGACCCTATAGAACCCCCTCTGCAAACCTCCCGCAATGCGGGGCCCTGTGCCCATAACCCACGACTTTTCACTTCCCCAAAACCCAATCATCAAGCAGGACGAAGGCAATAATGTACCGCCCCTCCTCCGACCGGGACGCCGGGAATCCGATTCAGGGCCAGGCTCTAATGGGGTCCTCCTCACCCAAGGTGTTCCGGCCAGCCCGTCCGCACGGCCTGGTTCTCTCATGAACCGAACACACTGTGTCCGAAAGCCCACGCCACACCTCTTTCGAAACCGCATGTGCCGTGGGGCTGGGTGTTCATACACGGCCCCCACAAACCACAGCTACCTCACCGACCCAAACCGCTAAAACACCTCCAGCCCTGCCGCTGCACCCCAATTGGCCCCTCGCCTGCCTCCATCTCGGGCCCCCATCTCCCCTTCCCACTGCTAATCATCTCACCATCTCCTCCCTTTCCTGTCAGCTCATGAAACAGTTTTTCTACGCAGTCCGAGTCTCTGCCAAGACTGTAAAGACGAAACTATTAGACGCATTTTAGGCTTTTCACTGTGTACACAGTGAGTATAGTTACTGCACACTAAAGCAGTCGCAGATGTAGCACCACTGCTAACAGACAGAGTGCCAGTAAAAGGGCCCAATAGCACAGAGACACTAAGGGCGCCACACTAAAGGTGATTCTGTGTACTGCAGGCAGGTAAAGTTTGGCCTGAGGGCTCAGTTAGCCTCTTCTGTGGCCGTCGATAGGCTCCAGACACTGGGTGGGAGGGGTTATGATTCGGTGAAATTGTCTGAAGTCAAAAAATCGTTTCAACAAAGTTGCTGAAAAACTCCCATCACCTCTTAGCCAATATGGGCTCGCTCTAACTGTTCACCGTTTACCTCCTTTTCAATTCAAATTCCATTCCCAATTCAAAGCTGAAATTTCATTGTGTACTTGAAACACCCCTGGATCTTTGCCAGAGAAAAAATTACCCCCCTTTGAAGATATAAACTTTCCAGCCACGTGAGGAGGATTATGGGTAAATGTTAAGGAGAAATGAGTTGCTTCACACTCTGCAGTTAACAAAAACATGACTTAACTTCACAATAGTCTACCCTACCCAAGAGGGCCAATATGATGTAATCTTAATCTGGTGTCGTCCCAATCCACAGTCCTACCGACAGCAATTGTTTACGCCACAAGGCCCTTCCTCACTACACCTAATCACATCACTGCAGCGAACGACAACTAACGGCCGAGCAGCATGTTAAAGACGTACAAAATACGTGCTCATCACGCCACCAGACATCGTAATGCACCGACTAGGTTGAATCGCGGGCAATGGCAAGAAAACCCACATCACCATTACAGATGCAGGGCGTTTACTCTTTAAAAGGGTGCGTCACGCTCCTGTTTCCGCACTGCTGCTGTTCATTTCCTGTCCGTTATGAACATCAGCACCATCTCCATCCATCCTGCTGCCCCAGTGTCCAAAAATTTTAGAATGGAGTCAAGACTCCACCGATCCGACCATCACCTCAAGCCGTCATCACGCTCAGGCCTCAAATATCCCCGCATCAAAGAGGAGCACTTCCCCTGTCAGCGAGTCATCTACTTCACCGAAACCATTTCTGCCGAAACACTCTGCGTTCTGTGAGCCCCACCTGCACTGAAATGCCTCTGTAATCCACTTTATTCATCCTTTAATAATTTAAAATCCTTAATTGCATCCTTGCAAGCCAGGCGAGGTTAACCGCAGTTATTTTTACCGTCCAAAAATGCATCATGCGAACAAACGCAGTTCAGTTCCCATTAGCACACATCTTCAAGCATGAATTCTTGCGGTTTTATTTTTATTTATTCATTTTTTTTGAGTACAGCTACATTCACTCGCTGCAGGCACCGATAAGTGAACATTCATGTCCGTCACATTTGACGGACCTAACTGGTCATATTTCCCCATATCTGTGCTACTTGTATTGCACAGCAAGTAAAACAAAGCAAAGCAAAGCAAGATTTTTCTGTCCCATCCTAAACTGAGCTCACGAGACATGTTCCCGAACAACAGTGGACAAATTAACTGGAGTAGAAAATTTAAGGCAATTTTGTTTCCAAAAAAAAAAAAAAAAAATTGAATTAAAAAAAAAAAAATCTGCCGACGTTTGTGGTCATTTACGAACGTGTCTGAAGAATTTCTGCCGAGCAGAAACAGCATGTCAAATTCTGCAGTATTACTGGCTGGAAAGCAATGAAGGTAGCATTTAACAAAAAATTAAACCCTCCATTTTTACCAAAAAAAGCATTCGAATGTCTACCAGAGGTATTCAATGAAAATATCAGCCGAGGGCACAGTTAAGGTACCAGTAAAGCCCAGTATATGCAACGCACACACCTCTGTAACCGAGTCTTTGGTCTCAGATCGTGTGGTTGAGTTGTACATCAGCACTCAGCGTGGTGCATGATCTTTCATCACTGACCAGACATGGTTACAGATGATCAACAAAACATTTTGGAAACTCTTCAGGAAAGGCCGCCATCCCCACCACACGTTCCACTATATTACCTAGTATTACCCAGCAATCACATCAATGGCAATAAAACTTCAAATCGATTAAACCCAGCGGGGTAATTCATACTCAATTCTAGCGCATTACGAGCAGTGGGTAGCCATAGCGCAGCAACTCAAGTTCCTCGACCACTGGTTTAGCATTGAGAAACGGCTGGGGTACGCCAAACGTGTCTGCACAGGAGGAATTTATCCACAATTCCCAGCCCTCACCTGTTTGGTCAGAGTCTGAGTGAGGATGGGCACCAGGTACTGCAGGGCTCCTTTAGCGTAGAACTTGCTGGTGTGTTCCGGAGGTCTGCCCTGCTCCGACGCCTGCAGTGATAAACCCAGTCATTGCAATACATCAGTCATTAACCATACTCCAATATACACAGCAACTTACAGTTAACTAGGCCAAGCCAGGGCCAATTCCCTCAGGAGCCAAATGGGTTTGTTCATCACTGGCCAGACGAGGTTATAGATCTCACTCCTTTCAAGGAAATACCAATATACCGTTAGAATGGAGGAGGGAAGATCAGTGTTATGATCTGGGGCTGCTTCAATTGGTCAGGTCACGGCTCAGCAGCAATAATTTGAGTCCAGCAGACTATCCGATTATACTGAATCACCAGTAACCAATCAATGGACCTTTTCCTCCACCCAGGAGCACAGATGCCTTGTTTCACCAACCAGCACTGCCCTGCGACTGACAAACTGTGCAAGATGGCAAACGCTGGCGCCTGGAACGAAATACTCAGCTGGACTATTACTGTCTGAAGCTGGAGTCTCCACCTCCAGTGCCTTGTCCAAGGGCTGCCCAGATCTAGCCCTGGTTCTCCGTCCTTCCAGGCACTGAATGAACGATTATTGCCATTCGCCCGTCATCAAACCTGATCCCCGGGTGCAGGGAGGCTGGAAAACCAGCAGTTCTCAGGCACTGAAGGCTGCGATTTGAGGAGTCCTGGCCAAGACCGCGAGATTAAACAAAACCCTTCACCTCAGACGCTTCGATGGCCAGGTCCATCTCCTCGTCGCAGACGTTGGACCAGAACTCGATGCCCTGCAGGGCCACTTCGTCGATGTCGCTCTTCATTGCTTCTATTGTGATCTGAACAGGAGACAAGCGAGCAGTCAGACCTAAACTGCGACAATTAATACTGCTTTTTACAGAAAGAAGAGAGCAGATCCCTTTACAGAGCGACCGAAAACCAAACTGCTGACCTAAACACAGTGCTCCGAAAATCACCTCCCCAAACAGGAATCCTACTGTAACGCAGCTGGCAGGTAACATGTAATGGTTCACCGACATGGCAGATGTGTGATAAGCACTGACGTAGTGGAGCATATCGGCAGGTATAGGAGCATAACAACCTCTTTTTCAGTGAATATACAGTATAATCACCAGTCGGCTAAAAAGCCATTGAAATACATGGGAGAGGAAACCAACTTTCTCCTTAGTTAATTACCAATCTACCCGCCCATTACGCCACTGGTGATAGGTCCTTATTTTCACAAGGGGGAGGTCCAGAGATGAGGCAGCCAACAATATAATATTTAAATAATGTTGCTGCCATGCACCGACATCCTTCATGAACATTGTGGCAACATTGCAAGAACATATTGGGGGGGGTGAATACTCACGGCAAACAGAGCAGGCCCCATGTACGTCTCCATGTACTGATAATACAGCGACATGATCTTCACCAGGTTCTGTAAGGCTGCTACTCGTACCTGGGGACGCAAGACAGCGAATTCAGTCAAACAAGCCTCATCATTTTTCCACCAATACAGTAGACAACATCATGCCAAAAATGCTTCAATGCCTGTCCAGTTCACCACTTTCCAATTTTCAATTACCACCTTGATAAAATCACCTCCTATATCACTCCTTTACCTACAGATTTCAGCTCTGATCTAAAATGATACAAGAGTTGCCCACATAACTTCCTTCCCCCAGGAACTACTTTGGTTGCCCTCCTTTGAACCTTTTCCAGAGGCTCAAGACATTAATGCCACAAGAAAATGCTTATTCAAAGGAACATAAACAATCCTTTACCTGTCCATAAAACACTAATGAACACAGTAAGCAGAACGTCAACTACCCTCCCATATCAAGGAGCCAATTTCACAGGCAAGAGATTGACTGTGTTAAGCTATACTCCGTTTTCATTGCCTCGCTATACGAAACAGTTTAATCAAGGATTAACCGTGATCTGCATCCAAACTGGACACTTCTTCCCCTTACCCAGAATCATTTGTTTGCATTTGTTAAAAGCGAGTTGGAGAATGTAACTGCTACATCAAAGCAAGTCAGTAGAGCTTAAAATGTTCAGCTGCTGGTGTTGAAGGCGAATGGTCTGATACTTACTCTTGTGTCGGGGCACTGTGTTGCTTCACACACCACCTGCATTATAAAGTGTCGCTCCGTCTGCAAGAGAGGGGGGAGGAAATGGGAAGATTTAGCCGTGTTCTGCATTTAAAAAAACCATCATTCTCCAAATGAACGTCTGCAAACAGGTCTTCAAGTCTCAGATAGTGTGGTTGAGTTGTACATCAGCACTCAGAGTGGTGCATGATTTTTCATCACAGACCAGATGGACCATCAAAACAACGTTCTATACCAACTCTAGCCAGGAAAAACCCATTTACCCCTCTTTCACAAGCCTGAAGTATGAATGGGCGATGTTCACAGCTGTAAGTTCTCAGTTTAGGAGCAGAGAGGGCAAACAGGTAGTCATTCACATGAATCTTAACAGGCTGAAAACAGCATAGGCCAGGAGAAGATATGACATACTGCCTATCAAAAAAAAAAAAAAAAATTCCTGTTCAATTTAAATTATGATATTTCATGACTGGATCATTGTTGCAGCGATTATGTTTCAGCTGGCAATAATTATTTTAACCCCAACTGATGAAGCCGTAGCTTCTCATTTCTTAAAAACATAATATGGCAAGACGTATCCCTTGGAGGCAGAAAGACGTTAGCGTTTCAGAAGGGGCAAATTATCAGCCTGCATCGAGCACAGAAAACAAGGAATGAGGAAAAACCAGTATGAGGAATCATTTCCACACATGAATTGGCCACACAGTCCTGACCTTAACCACACTGACAGTCTGCGGGATGTGAAACTACGAAGTAGATCAATTATCCTGTCGTCAAAACAAGAGCTCGGCCAAAAATGAATGCAACTCTGACAGAAAATGAATGTTCTGACGTTGCATACGTTTTTCAAAACAATGACACAACCAATATGCACCGTAATCAAAGCTACAGGGGTTCCAACTAAATATTTGAGTGTGTCTCCTTTTGGACAGGCAGTGTAAATTTAAAGAACAATTTGTAGCAAGCATTTCCCTCAACTTCCTAAACCAAATTACGCTTACTTGCAGAAAATTAAACTAAAATGCAATAACTCTGGCTGACTCCAGACTTCAAAATGTAGTGACTTCCACAATGCTCGAGCACATGCATGTGAATGACACGTCAAAGGTATCCCACAGCTACTACACTCAGACAATCCTACAATGGGGAAAAGAAGCACTATAAAGTAGCTTAAGAAAAATTAAACAATGCTTCCTGCCAGGCGTATTTATTTTAATGCCAAAGTGACAGAGCAGCATTTGTCTTAATCAGCTGAGAGAGCAGCTCTGGTGAACTTGTATGCAGGTGTGAACACCTTCCTATATTACTGCTACAAGTCAAGCCTTTGGCCTCTTGCGAAAGGACCCATCACCTGCAATCCAACAGGTTTCCATTCTACCCCTAAAAAGGAACACCTGACGCTTACGTTACCCAGCACAAGGATCTCCAGCCATCTCATTCAGGTGTGCTTTTGTAAGGGTTAAAGAGCAACTCAGACCGATGATGAATCGACAAAACTGGTAGTAAATCTGCTTAATGCAGAAACGGACTGAATTTGAAACAAAGATAGAAAAAAGTGCAGTCCTGATTTAAGAACGAACCTCTTTGTCGAAGTTGGCTTTGGTGAACTCCAGCGAGTTCAGCAGAGCGTTTGTGGCGGCCAGCTTGACGTTGTTACTGGGTTCCTCTTTCCTCATGCCCTGGATGATGGCGGTCAGGATCTGGTTGGCGTTTTCCTGCAGCTGTTCGGGGTCCTGGAGGGGGGAAAGAGCACAGGTGAGCCTCTACTGCCCCCTCTGGACAGGATGACCATCAACATGAAGTTAATCTGTCACTGCTCATCTTATTCCAGTCTGCACAAACCTGCTGCAGGAGATCTACTGTCCTATAGGCTTGGACTCCAACCCAAACAAGGTTCCTTTCATTTAACGAAAGCTGAGAAACTGCTCATTGGTACAATCAGGTGTGCTAAATTATGGTCAAACTGAAACCTTCCGGACAACACATTTCAACCATCAGTGCTGGACGGACCAGGCTTAATCAGATTTGGGATTTTTTTTTCTTAGTTTGACCAAAAAGAATGATCATTGCACAACCATGAGAATTTGAAGGTGCTTATACCAGTCACAAATTATTTTAATCCGAAAAGGGCTGCAGAGGTCAGACCAGGAATACAAGGTTATTTCCACGCACCCTCAAAACTGTCTTGGGCCACTGACTGTGCGGTTGAGCTGTACATCAGCACGCAGCGTGGTGCACGATCTTTCATCGCTGACCAGACAGGGTTATATCAATGTTATCAACCAATCAGTCCGAGGCCTCGCCTACCAACTGTATGAATGAAGTTTGCTCACATTGAAACTACAGCAGGCTTACAGGTAGCCAGTAACACATTATTACACCATGAGAAACATCGAGGGGAGATCAGAAATGATTAGAACGCTGTTCGCGGAACATTCTAACACTGATGTGATGATTACCAGCGGTAACCGAGGCAACGGAGTTCTAGAACACAGACTCAAACTGACATTCCATTAAACCCATTATTCAATGGGCTCAAGACCCTGCAGAATTTACTCACCATCTCTTACAGTTAGCCACACCCCTACTGCAGTCCATTTGTTGTTTGCAAACAGAAAAGGCAAATGGGGAGCGAGTGAGCAGATGGGTTGGATTCAGACGATAACGTCACAGAGATCTGTGCGATATCGGCTGTGCCTGTGATTAAGCAAACGTTGAGTGAAGCAATCCAGCTTGTTTGAATGCGAATACATGCATGAGCTGGAATAAGCCAATATGCCAGTTTCCAGAAAACCCCCTGAGTAAAAACTAGCAAAGCTAAATGCGGGGGGGCCAGTCAGCTTCATTCGGGACATTAAGGGGAATTCTCCAAATTGACGTTCGGTTAATTAAATCCCGAAAAACAACAACCCAGCTTTCGTCACAGAAACGCCAGAGGACAGGCTCTCATTGCAAACACACAGCATCCATCCCACCATCTAACAGGAAAGAAGCTATTCCCGAGGGCGCTGCCGTAAGCCAAGGGCCAATCACATCCCCTGTGCCCGTATTACATTTCACAGAACGTTTCAAGACGCAAGGAATGAATCAAAACCAGCATAGCATCTGCAGTATGACACCGTAGAAAAAGGTAAAATCTGAATAATCAACATGGACCAAGGTCAAAACGAGGATACGAGGAGGAGCCGCTCTTCTCAATCATGATTGTCCTCTCTGAAGTGTGAAGCAGGAACGAGTGGAGACAGAACTCAGAATAAAACATACTTTACCACACTTTCACCCCATGCCTACTCACTTTCTATCGCCAAAATTGTAGAGTTTTTTTAATCCCTGCCATTTACTTCCGTTCTTTTAACCACCAATTCGATGACACGTACCGTTTTGAGCAACATATTCCCTTTTAGTGTGGCTCAATGTGTCACGTTGTGAATCTTAGTAAAACGCGCTTTATAAATGTAACTCGATTAACCGACACTCAATGTCCTGACTCAACAAAGCAACAGTAAAAAAAAGACAATAAAAAATGTACAATTCTAACGCCATTATCTTTGTTACCTTCATTGCATCCTTGTTCAATCTGTCACTTCAGGTAACATTTTAAGCCGCTAAATAACATCTGAAAGAATTTTTTTCCGCTTTTCTAGTTCAATAAGTTATGTTGCAAACTTGTGAGATGTGCTCCATGTGTGAGGGGTAAATGAGACATTCGCAGTGGTGCGGCTCTGTAAAGGAAGCCGGACCGAGACACTTAATGTCCCGGCGCTATAAATGAGGCCGGGTAGGAAGACACTCACGATGTCCTGGCAGATGTAGCCGATGGCCTCAAGCGTTGATTCCTTCATGTGCTCCGTGCTGCCGGGGTCCGTCACATTGGCCACCAGCTGGGGGATGAGCTCGGGCCACTGGTTTACCGGGATCTCTGCACAGGCGATACTGGCCACGCACTGGGAGGCTGAACTGGGCCGGTACGTCTCCGTACCCAGGGTCTGTAACACCTGGGGGAGGGAGAGAGGGAGAGAGAGAGATGTGGAGGAGCAGGAAAGAAGAGTTAGTGTTTATTCCACAGCGTTACAGATCCAGCCGACAGAGAATGGGAGGTTATGGAAACTCTTCTCTCAGAGAAGAGACGGTACGACAAAGATCAGTCCGGTTGCCTCAGCAACGGCAGATGAGAATTTTCATGCAGCGAGCTTATATGGGTGCGAGAAAGGTGCAGCACCCTATTCCAGTACAGATTTACAGAGTCGGCGAGTAACCAATCGCTCCGCATCTCCAAATTAGTTTATAGTTGATTTACGAGTTTAGCTAGCAACGTGAACCAAGGAATCGGCCCCGGCTGACGAAGTCGTTCGCACTGCGGCAACACTAGCCATACCGAGACAACTTTTATTGCGTCAGAAGACTGGTAGTCATGCAATAAATTGTCCAATGAATCTCCTTCCAAACACCAATTGGTTCAGAAATTAGGCTAGCAGCACTGGCCCTTACAATTTCGAATAAACAAAAACAAAACTCTGGTCTTTGAAGGGTTAACCGCGGGCCGTACTCACGTAGTTCTTGATCTCCCGGCGGGCGTTGCTGTCGATGGCCAGCCATCTCTGCTGGTACTGCGTCTTCACGTCGGGGTCCTTGGAAGTGAGCGAGTTCTTCACCTGCAGTCCGGCCGCAACACGCGCCACCTGGCTGTTCCCGGGATTAGCCAGGACCTTGGACAGCTCCACCAGGTACGAGGGCTGTGGGGCGGGATTGGTTTTATTTTATTCATTTATACTTTATTTGAATGGGACAGTGCATATGAATTTGATGAGTAAATTCAAATACACCAGATTTAGCTTGAGAGGCTAATTTTCACCCACAGTCCCAAGCCAGATGGACATTGGCATCTTTAAACTTAATAAAAAGACATACATGTATACATGCATAACATTTAAATTGTTAGAGGATTAAGAGGGAAAATATTATTTTTACATAGCCAAATAAAATGGAAGTTAGTAAAATCACTGTAGTTCAAGCATGTTCGTGCAGATGTAAAATACGATTCAAGATCATTTAGGTATAAAGAACAATAAAACAGAGATACCCAATGCATTAAACATGAATGTCTGAGAGCGAGAGAGAGCAGGATACGGTGAGCGACAGAGCAGACAAACCCTCGAGACGGACCAACACCACCTCCCTCAGCCACCTACCTAATCAACTCCGTTACCAAACCTGCAAGCCCAAAATGGTACCCCTCAAAAACAGAGGTAAAACAGACTCGGGCCAAGAGCAGAAGGGTAGGGGCAGCGATAGAGAGAAGGGCAATGCCAACAGAAGCAGGAGTCACAGTAGCGAGCGGTTTTGTAAAAGGAAGCAGTATGCTAGCGTGCACAGAAAGACCCTTACTAAATGACACCAGAAAATGCTCAAAATGAGAACTGGTGGGGCTGTAAAATTTTTTGGCACAGCCGTAAGGAGAAATGCTGCTCAGGAAGAGAGGATTGTTAGGAAGGAGGGAAGCTAAACACAGGGAATAATGATGGAGATGGAAGGCGGGACCAGGGATGGCGGAGCGAGGGCCGATGCGAACGGAACGCCAAGCTGATGAATGACGCGAGGATTTGGAACGCCAGGGCAGGAATGCCAGCATCCAGACGGAATACAGAGAAGAGAATCAACAGGGGGCCGCGTAATAAGGAAGGGAGACTCTGGAATGCTGGGATTAAAAATGACAGGGCAGGAATGTCGAGGTGACGAATGACAGGGCAGGAATCCCGGGATGAGGGACGACTGTCGGAACACCAGGATGAGAAATGGCAGCGAGGGGCTGTTAAATGGAGAGTGCTGGCTAGGACAGGGGGAACACACAGACTGCTGATGCACTGCTGAGAGAGGGCGTGGCTCCCAGCCCATCGCTATGCCAACAATGAGACTGGCGGGGGTGGGAGAGGCAGTGAAAGACTCAATCAGGAGCCACGCCTGCTATACGCCTGCCAGCACTGGCTACAGCCAATGATCCTACAGCAATTAGCAATTTAAAAACCAAATAAGAGCAAACAGAAAACTCGCAGCCATTGGCCCATATTAATAGGAATGATCCCGTTGATCTCAAAGGACACTGGGTCAGTAATTCCACGCTAAAGGGAGAAGACTGACAAATGTCTAGCAATAGCGGTTAGCTCTGTTGTTAGTGGCACTACATGTAGGCTACCTAGTCAGAATGATGTGTACTTGTGAATCAATGCTTCTGCATGATAAATGTAATCAAATTCAGCCAAAAATACAGCCATTATGAACCAACTAGTAGCAGGTCATTGTACAGGTTCTTCTGACCGGCCATTCCTCGTTTAGCGTATCTGGATAAAACAAGTGCAAACCATCATCTGCAATGATGATGTCTGTTGTCAAGCGAGTGCATATAGTTATAAAGTTCTTTCGGCCCTTTAGGTTTTAACAACAGGATCAACGCTTTAAAAGGCTTCCGTCAAATTTGGTTGAATATACACCAAAAAAAGAAAAAGATTTTGCCAATTACCTGCCTGCCCATTCCTGATCAGACTAATAAATCGCAGAATAAGCAGCTCAAATCAAATGTTAAAATATATTAAAATGCGCCAAGTAAAAAAATTCCATGTTACACATTAGCGTATCGGAGTGTACGCAGTATAATGCCGTAATTTAGGAAGCCAATGTGAAATAGGCATCCAAAATGATAATGCAACACTGAATCCACTATGAGTGAGGTCATCTGCTAAGTCAGGAGAGCCTAATGCATGCAGAGTGCACATCATCACTTTCACAAGTACTGGGCGAACCGATCTAATCTAGTTATTCCTCATTGCTGGGAAATTACAGGAAGAATTTAGCAGGTAAATAACCGACAGCTGGTCCATCTTGCGCATGGATGAAAACAAGGATAACATTGCATTGAATGACCTGACAATGACGATGCAAAAATAAGGTTTAAAAAAAAAAAAAAAAAAAAAAAAACAAGGATTTATGGCTGAAATGGCGAACCAGTGCCATCCTTAACCATTGGCAGGGGACAGATTTAATGGGAACTCCTGTAGCAAATCCGCACCAGGACAGAGTTTTTAAATCTTGGCAGCAGTGTGTAACTAATCCGTGAAATGCAGAAATGGTGCATGCTTTGTCACCACACAACACTAACAGCTCTGCTGTACGAAAGCCCAGATTGAAATGACTCCATTTAACGGAGCAAGAAGGTCCATGCTGAACTGTCTGTAGGTCTGAATCAGGGAAGTTTCACAGTCCTGATGCTGCATGTGTCTGATACACACAAAATGTAAAGGACTATTAGTCTGTTTATTTTCTAATGATGTGACACAAAACACTATACAAGCCCAGGCAAAAAAGGTGACATAAGATCTGTAACAAGCAAGGTAATTTTGCAATTGGAATCAATTAATGCATTTCTTTTTTTTTTTTTTTTTACATCGCACAATATACTGATGTGTCAGAGAGGACAAGATTTGACAGAGAATGGGGGTTAGGACATATGATGTTTCACTAGTCGTTTATTTTACATTACGTTTGAGAAGTTACTTAAGGGAAAAGGCACAAAAATAAGAGTTAGTGGCATTTACATCCATGATATTCAACCACATTGGTGTTCCTAGTGTTCAATTATGTGTTGGAAAGGACATCTTCACTGGCGGAAAATTCAGTCTTATGGTGCAAATTTTTAATACTATAACCACAAGGTCATTTCATAAAGCTTCTGAATGGTTGGAGAATGTCTCCATGGTTCTAAACATACATTTTATTTTAATTATTCATCTGACAGCAGCAAAGGACCTACCTTGACCTTAAGAGATTAAACTTGCATTATTTAATGCTTAGAGCAGATATTTTCAATCTGTTTTTAGGATTTCATCTCCGAGTATACATCATGTTACAGGAATGCATACATTCATGAGAGGTGCAAAGTTTAACAAATCAACAGCACACATGTAAATATGAAATATATTCAAGATTGTGAAACTGCCCATAATTAACCAGGATTGTGGCATTGGCTGAACAATTTGCATGGAGAGAAACCAGGAACAGCTTGATTTCAGTCCGTGATCCAGACTTGTGAAGGCTCCAGAATTTGGTCAGTGCCAATATCCAGCCAACAGAGAAAACCTGCTCCATCTCACAGGCCCCTACGTCCTGCTGTTGAGTTTTTGGAATAACAGACACATTTAAAAACTCTACATCTCGCTCTGTGGATTTCACTGCACACTACAAACATGCAAGAGGCCAATAACCAGGAATGATCCAAGACGGCAAACCAAATTCAGACAAACATGATCGAGAAAGACAGGCAGGTGAGATCATAAAGTCAAAGGGCATGACCTGAGCATCATCTCTAAAGGAATGGGAGGAGCCTATACGATCCAATGTGCAAGTCCCAGGCTTCGTAGCCAAAGCAGACCACATTTTATGAAATTTGATTCCAGCAGATGCCAAATCCATCCATTCATTCATTCACTACTTTCCCCAAATCATTCCTGGCCAGGGTTTGGGGTTGGATGTGGGGCGGCACACAATGCACAAAAGGCAGGAACACACCACTGACCGTTACCCAATCCTTCGCAGGGGCCACAACCCATGCACTCACACACTAAAACCTAAGGAAAATTTAGAGTCCACTGCCAAGTTTCAAGTAAATACATGATATAATAAAATAAAATGGTAGACATTAATCCTAAAGCTGGAGGCTTCTCTTTGGTGCAAGCAATGCAAGCGAGAGTCCAATGCCCCATACTAAAAAGCCCCGCCTCACGAGATTAACAGTAAGGGCCATTCATTTGAACTTTGAAGAGGACCAGAAGCTTAAGAGCTAATTACGAATCATAAATAACATTTAAGCATGTCTTTATCGGGAATGCATACTGAACTTTGACAATTGGGAGACTGACATGCCATTCGATGGCGAGCATACGTCATGATATACGAGATGGGACTACGGCAAACAGATTTGCCGGCGTATAATAAGTTGCTTCGATACGTGACGCCAATTTCAGTGTCACTGGAGCAGCACACCGACAAAACACAGCACTGCAGGTCTGGGAAAAGGCCACAAACTGCCATAAACGTAAGCTCTTTAGATTCACGCCAAGAGCAGAGAAGTTCACTGAAGCAACACCACAGTATGGAGCCCACGCCGCCATGGCGCCTTTTCCTCCAAAACCGCACTTTGCTGCTGCTAGTGAAGCGATAGAGCAAACTGGTGACTAAAGCCTATTTCACACCGGACGCGAAACGAATTTTTCGCACTGCAGATTACATTCAAAGTCAATGCAAAGACGCGAGACTTTGAATGTAATCTGTCGTGCGAAAAATTCGCTTCGCTTCCACTGTGAAAGCGGCTGAAAGTGTGCCAGAAACTACTGCACTGAATGAGAATAAAACATCAGATACAAACCAAGTTTTCAATCGCCGCCCGCTCCAGAAACTTCTGTGCAGCCTCCAGTTCATTCCGATCTAGTGGAGAGAACAAGTTAAATGTTAATTAGATGCGGCTACTAGCCCGGCAGCTCAGCTAACGTTAGCAGCCGCTATGCTAAAGTCGGTCTGACTCATCCGGGTCCGAGCTAATCATCGCAAAATAGCACCAGACTCCCCGTAATTCAAGAAACATCATCTTCGACTGCTGGTCACAGAATTAGTCGTTAACGTAACTCCACAATCTTCACAAATACTGGGCATCGACATTCCGCAGAAGGCGGTCGCTAGTCGGCTATCAGCCACCACAAGCCCAACAATGTTAGCCTACCCTATAAAAGTTAGCGGGTAGGGCTAATCTGCTGAAAACATTCTGCTGAAAAACTACAACCATCTATACTTTCCTTCATAATTTCTTATTGATGGATATACATCTCAAGAATAACTGGTGAGAAATTTCATCACATTATATGAAGAAATAAAGAAATTATGAAGGAAAGTATAGATGGTTGTACTAGTTTTTCCAGCAGAATGTTTTCAGCAGATTAGCCCTACCCAAAGTTAGCTGATACGGCCGTTCAAATTAGCACATTAGCCCACTAGTTGGGACGATCTAGAACCCGAGAAAGCTGAAGAGAAATCCCCGCCAGTTTGGGCGTATTAGCCAACATCCGCTCGGGTGTTAGCTACAGCTAACGTTAGCAACCGGGCGGCTGGCTAACTAGTTAGCCAACTTTAGCCAGCTCACAGCATGCAAATTGATTTAGCCGACTAGCCTTAGCGGCCACAACCAGCCAGCTTCTGCGAATAAATGAGAATCTGCCAAGTTCTCCACGATCACAGCCATGTTGACCCTAATTTATTGACCCAGCAGGCGGAACCGCTGGCTGTGTGACCGGCTGCACCCCCAACCAGCCAGATACCGATGCAGATACAGGCCATATAACCCCACGAGTCCGTTAAGCTGCTTTCACACCGGACGCGAAACGAATTTTTTCGCGCGACAGATTACATTCAAAGTCAACGCAAAGACGCGAATTCGCGGCTTTGCGTTGACTTTGAATATAATCTGTCGCGCGAAAAAATTCGTTTCGCGTCCAGTGTGAAAGCGGCTTCACGCTGGAAGAAGCCGGTATCGTGGGGCGGGCTAACGCCAGCTCGCGAGCAGAGCCCATCTGAACAGGCCACAGCGCCGCTCCGCTCCGCTTCTCCCTCCCTTTTCTGAACTTTCTCCGGCGACATCCAGGATCCTTCAAAATTAACCGACTGCGCAGCGTACGCCACATTTCGAGAGGAATGCGCGATATATCGCGCATCTGGAGGGAATGCGAGGGGTTTATTTATATTCACCTGAAGAGACCGTTTTTTCGAGGATCGCAATGTGCTCCATTCTGCCCGAGCCTCACTCCAGAAGTGGCTAAGCTAACGTTAGCTTCGCGGCGCACAACACGAACCGGATTATATTTCTTCAGCGTTCAAGCGGATGTAGCGAAGGCGAGAACAGACGTGAAGTGGCAGAATAAAGTTGGAGAGAGAAACAAACGCACCCAAAAATAAATGTTCCCTAGCCTATCACTTTAATGCGAATATATAGTTTTCATTAAACTGAGCGCGAATTGGCTAATATCCGTGAGCAGCACCGCAGCTCGCACTCGGCCACTGTTGTCGGAAGGAAAAGGCCGCGTCACTGTCCCGCGGAAGAATATTACGCGCCGCCGCAGCTTCAAAGCCCTCCTCCCTCCTGCGCGCTCCCGCGGGCGTGAATACTTTTCCTAAGAGAGTTGTGGCACTGCTTCCTCCCTGAGCCACAATTCAGCCAATTAGATTGTACCTAAGTGGAACTGTAAGCCAATCATTTTGTATGTAACTGGAATTTTTCCTCAACTTCGTTATGAAAAAAAATCAGGCCTACTGAGCACGTTCCCGCGGCCCAACCCAACTCTGCCCTGCCGTGTGGTGTGAGCCGGTGAATTGCACCCGGTTTTTACTTGCTTGTGTTTTACAGTCATGGTCGCCACAAACTGCTTTGCCATTGACCTTTGCCGAAAGACGATGGGTATGCAGTAGCCATATATTTTATTGTTACATTCGTTTGAAAACAGTGTGTTCGGCTTCCAATTTGAAGAGGGGAAATTGACTCTCTGTTTTCATTTGCTCAGGACACATGATAAAACCGAAACTGAAATGAGATGATTCACCTCGCAGTTGTGCATCAGGGTAACTGCGGGTAAGGATTCAGTCTGCAGAATACTCACATTGGGTTTAGCTAAATAAACATTTTACTTTATAGCAAGCTGGTTTGTCCTTGCATAACCTTACTAGAATTATAAATCTGAACTGAGTTAAGAGCTCTCAAATACTACTTAAAGTATTTTGGTGAACCCAATGTTACAGTAGAATATGGACACTAACTGCATGTCCACAACTACATTCAGATCCATCGATAATTATTGTGCTTAGATTGTACAGGAACTAAAAGATAGATGTTGCTGGTGCTTAGAACATCTGCCTTTAGAGAGCCAAAGTGTCCTATTGGTAGAATCCATTTCATGATCCACTTTCCAGGCCCCTATACACTATGCAAAATCTTTCCTTAACCTTACTTCCAGGCTGATCTGCCCAGTCTCTGATTAACTGGATGTCTCTTTTCAGCCAGCCACATGCCAAGATTTTTTTTTCACTTTCGATTTCTGAGAAATTCCCTTCTTAATGAAGCCTGTGGTTGACCAAGTGGTTAACCCCTTAAACTCTAACGTTTCACTTAAGTTTTCCCTTAAGTTGGTTCAAAGCTAGAGAATGCATTTATTTCATTTTCTAGGACAATGACACATACATATTCTATATCTGCTGGTTGCTGCGCTTCCCTGAAGCTACATCACACTTATACCGAGGGAAATATTCAAACCAAGGATGCCGTTTTTTTATAGCCATAGCATTACACCCAATGGAAAACATCTAGATCTTATACATCATTTTATACACATTTCTCTGTAATTCAGCAGGACATAGTTTGGATTGTTGGAAACCTTGGGATCTCCACTAGAATATGAAATAGGCCTGAAGTTCCATAGGTTGTATACAGCAGTTGCGTTTGACGGACCCATACATGGGCCCGTAGGTTTTATTGTGTTGAGGGCGCCAGTTTGGTTGTCTACAAGCTTAGACCCCGGGGAGGTCCATGTGGTGCTGGTGTTTTGTGCAAGCTGCAGATGAGTGGGACGCCCAAAGTAACTGCAGTAATTTCTGATGCTCAAAACGCTGGACTGTGGCACAGAGGGAGGAAGGGATCTTGACCTGTAGTCTCTTGACTGCACGATCAGAGCCTGCGATTTCTGTGTCAGAATTTAAACTGAGCCTTCTTCCTCGTTTCTTTTTCTCGAGTTTCATGCCTGGCCTGCCTCCATGCATCCACAGACCCCTTCATCCTTGTTCATCTTTGGCCATTAGCCCAGCTAAGCTTGCTTAGCTTGCACCAACACCTGGCTGTATCCTGGAGTAGCTGATGCACAACCAAGCCCTTTACAACTACTTACTAATCCCCATCCATGACACAAGATGGAGTGGGTAATATTGCAGAGCAACTTGTTCATCTCTCCATTTGTCTGGATAAGTAGAGACAGGTTTTCTTAGAAACTACTTGACCTGGTTGAATTATTATTTTATTCATTTATACTGGGAGTCCAATTGAGAGCAAGCTCTCTTTTGCAACGGAGCCCACTCGTGAACCATAGTAAAACATGAATTACAACAATAAATAAAAAACAAAAGAACTACAGTACACATGTACATTCCAGCTTCTTGGCAGTCAATAACAGACATTTATAACAATCAAATGAAATAAGTTTTTTTCCAATTTTAGCCACTGTTGATTGAAAATTTGTGTATGTTTCTAGTCATGACCTTGATTGGGTTCAAAAATGGAATTCCATGGTGGTGGGGGATATTGATGACAAAGTCTCCTCACTGCGATTGTATTTACATTTTGTGTGTGTGTGTGTGTGTGTGTGTGTGATTTTTCCTCATTCTGCTTGTAACCTGTACAACTCCCTTGAATAACTGGAGGTGAAATCTTATCACTTATATCCAATTATACTGCCCTGCATCATTTTTGCTGAATAAAATCCAATACTTGTTGCTTACTAATTTTGGGGTTCTGATTACAACAATAGTGCCTATTTCGCTCTAGCGTGTCACATTTTTTCACAATATATGACGCGTATTTCATAGCACTGTCATTTTCGACAACCACTCATAAGGTTACAGTCTTGTATCATTCCTTGATCACTGGAAAAACTGCTGCAAAGACATCTTCCTTTGAGCCAGGCGAGGACTATTTGATCACATCTCGGCTGATTTTCACATCTATGAATGATTCTAAAGACATTATTTTATGCCGAATCCTGATTTCAGGCTTAATAACATGGCCACTGACAGAAGAAAATGTTTGCATGATCCGGACGTTTTCTGCTACATCTGTGAGTGTCTCACTACACCCAAACAGCAACAGAAAATTACAGACTTTGTGGAAAAAGCTATATACAATAGGAAAATCTTCATTCTTTTTCTGAGAAAAAACTGTAACTGATAGAAACTTTTTACTCTCATTTTTTAACTCAGCATCCTCAAATTAGTTTAATGATGGCTTTTCAGGAAATCAGCAGACATTTTTTCCCCCCAACAGGTAGGGTGGTGTTATCATTGACTTTGCTGGCTAGTGGAGAGTTGAGCTCCTGTAGCTGGATTCCTCATGAGATTTCTCTCCACTTGAGAGGTTTCCCCCAAATGAGAGTTTTTTTTGTTTTTTTTTTTACTTCATTTGCTATTCTAGGGGCATCGGTTGGGAATGTGCCCTATTGCTATTTTGTAAAGTCTCTTTGTGACAGTCCCGTAAAAAAGTGCGGACCACTCTGGGTTTAGAAGTCTTATTTTAAGGCCTTTTAGCCATCCAAAATAACAGCATTCACAAAAATAATTATTTGAGTTTCACGGCACTTATTCGCAACTAAAAGGCAGAACAGCGAAAGTCGTGTCTGTTGTAGCATTTCCCTTCACCTACTCCAGATCACGTCATTAACAAAGACGCTGCAACCCCAAGATAAAGAATTAGTCGAACAGGGTGGAGAGTTTCTGAATCTTTAAAAATAACTGTTAAACCTTAAAAAAGTCTATTAAGATGGAGCTGGCTGTTTCTCTCTTAAACCAGGGTATTAAGAATGCGATAGAAATTACCGAGCACTATAAGAGGTATCATCCAGCAACATTGCTTGCACTGAGCCTACACGTCATGATCAACACATATTCAACATATTGAACATATTAGCAAATTAGCGAGACCTAGTGGACTGCTGGAGAAGTTCCACAAAGCCACTTACCTACAGTCATACTGCTCTTGTGTGGTCTGTAAGTATTTGGACGGTGATGCGTGGTGCTTTTTTTGTTTGTTTGTTTGTTTTTTTGCTTTTTTATGGCAGCCAACTGAGGCAAACTAATTGATATGAAGTTTAAGTCACAATAGCATGCTTCTATTTGCCAGTATTTACAACATTTGATTTTCCTATAGGCGTCGCAGCCATTTTGAGCATAGTTGCTGTCCTCAGAATTAACCTCGTAGGTATTCTAAAATCACAAGCCAGGGGTTAAAAATGCCCCTTACTTTTTAAAAACGACCCTCATTATTTTGAAAATTATCCCTCTGGCTGCATTGAATTGAAAACACTTGGCTAATGCCAGTTGCTAATTTTTAACTTCCTGCTCCTTATAAAGTTAAAATATTATTTCAGAATTTTCTTTTCCTTTTGAATAGTCCCAGGATTTTACCTACCTGGGCAAAACTGCCCAAGTCCCAGCTATAAATCTGCGCAATAAAACTCTCAGTGCCACTGACTTTCTGCCATGAGCAAAATATTTTAGCGCATGCAAGACAAGTAAAATCACCAATGATTGGAGCAAAACAAATACTCTGGCCAATCAGTGGCCTTGATATTGGTTTTGAAAGGCCAAGTAAATACAGCACGTGCTAAAGGTCTCGGTGAATCTGGCTCTCAGATTGCTTTCTCACCCTGGGCATTTTTGACCTCATTAGTGTACAGCGGCGTGTGAACTCCGGGAAGCTGCTTTTACCTTGCACATTCCTGGTCGCCTACAAGTATGTCGTTGTTTAAGAATTCCTGCTTAAGGGAAGATGGATGATGATTCAGAATGCAAGTTTCCACTGCCTGGAAGATGAAAGTAGTTGACCTATTTGCAAGGCACCAGTATGTGCACTCCTGGGACAAGCTGAACAGCGGAGTAACTTTGGGCATTGTATACAGATTCCACCTACCTGATATTGGCCTGGACTCCTGCAATCACTACGTAAGACCTGACCATCGCCAGAGGCTTGGATGGGTTATTGCTGAGGTGAGGTCATTGCTGAAGTGAGGATCCTTCTAATCTTCATGCCCTCAACACTATGACTTTGAAAAGACTCTTCAGTGTTTCCGCAAGTAACTCTATCTTATTGAAAGATTCCAAAATTCAAATGTCTTTATTAAAAAAGCCGAACGCAAACTGTGTAGCTCATCTGTGGCTGTGACCTACGATGACTTCAGAGAGCATTTACACCGGGATTTGAGAAAGATTTTTGGCAAGAAACATTTGTTGGTTTGCAGTTTTCACTCATGCTGTGGTACAGAAGCGCAGGTTCCAAAGTTAGAACCATCTAATACAGTGGAGTCCAATCTTACCCAGTCAGGGACAGAGTGGGCGCAGGTTTATTTGTTTGAGTCTAACACTAAAACACCCGGTTCAATTTATCAAGGTTCTCCCTGAAGACCCAGTTCCGGTGGCATGAAGCGACTAGGAGTATTGCTCCTCCCCCTGGATGGGATGCCAGTCCATCACAGGTACTCCCCCAGCTCTTAGTCAGGTTTCCTTGACAATTTTAACCGAAACAGGTGTTAAGCACTGGCCTAATGGGCCACTAGGCTTGGAACAGACTTACATTCCCTGAAGACCATGGCTGTGTCAAAATGGTCAAAAAATTACATCCTAGTGTCTAATTCCCAACCCCTTTTCTTTAACCTCAGTGGAAAACATCATGAGGTATAGGAAAGGTGTGAAGGGGAATTCGTAATGGCTAAGGAAGACAACCACGCTAATAAGAGAATCCAAATGCACTCACACTAGGCAATGTGATGACACGTCTCTTGCCCGTCGTGTTCATTTGTTTTCGTGATTGGCCGGATGAATGGTTGTGGCTTTAAATATGGCTGCCTCACAGTATTATGGTATGGCGTTATTTCCTTTCTTTTCGAAGAGCAGTTTGGTGTACCCCATGCTAAAGGAGAGAAGTTAGGAGGTACTGAATCACCTGTCCTTAACAGTTAGAAAACTCACACTGATCATGGCTGCCACGTGAATACGTCTAGGTCATTTTCCAGGAGTTAGGAACTTTTGTAAGCAAAAAAGACTATTCGAACGTAGCCCATGATTACTTAATTAGGCATCCAAGCCATCTTAACGTTGGGTCAAAACAAAAACTTTTTCACCCAGATGAGCCCTTTCCAGATTAGATTGGACTGTGTTAAAAGACTCAGCACTCAGCCAATCACTGGCAGCGTAGTGTTGTGGCTAACCAATCAGATGTGTTTTATGAAGTTTTAGGTTCAAATCCTCCTTGGTGGGACATTGGCACAATTCCACTGGGTCAAGCAGTTCCCTAATGCCACTTAAGTAAAATTTCAGGCTGTGCAAATATTGTACTAGCAATAACAAGTTTGCATGTTTTAAGACCTAATGGAACTTGCTAAGCAAAAAATACATGATGATAATGGCAATATTAAATCACCTTCATCCAGCTGATGGCCCTGTGACTCTTGGTAGCGCATTTGCTTCAGTGTCAGATCCAAATGTGAATTTTTATGGGACACAGTTCCATTAAGCTATCAGGAATCCAATCACCATTTCATTATGGCTGCAGGAGTAAATTTCCCTATAGGGGTACATTTTCCTGCTAATGTAGCCGAGTATTTTTAATCAGCTGAATTTTACAGTGTTTTTGTGTTAATGAGGGACCTTACTGAAGACAACAAGCGCCAAGAGTTTGCACTGAAAATAATACAGATGTTTTGAATCTGGTGTGCATCATACAAAGGCATTTCTGAGTCAGTGCTGTAGGTCTAAGGGACAAACTTCTGAAGAAAATGAGGCCTTTCCCAGCGTGGTCCTGCATTTTCTGCAGTTCATGCTAAAATGGCACACCGTGAAAACAGGATTACCGCTAACTGCTACTTTCTCCACCAGGTTGAAAGTTGACTCAATTCCTATAGTTTCTATGTGAAAAGGGGTTTGTCTCACCGTAACCCCACTAATACACGTGAGGCCAAACCTGCTTGAACCCACCCTCTTTCTAGGTTTGTGAGAGTGACCACTGACCATAGTTATTTAGCAAAAAAAAAAAAAAAAAAAAAAACCAGCCCCAATTAATTACACAAAACAGGAGCCAATCACACCCTCAGTAATGTGAGCTGGTCACAGACACACACTCGGCCGATCTTATTGTTACTCAGCAGATCTAAAACCAACAACCTTTAAGGTCCTAGCCGAGAATCTCAGACACCAGGCTGCAAGCCGGCCAGTAAAGAAGGGGTTTCCACTGGGCAGTGCTCGTAATCAGTGTTAGCACAATCATGATTATTTTCACATTGCCGTACATTACTGAGTGCCTAGGGCCTTAGCCGCTAATGTCATCTGGGCGAGGCCTGGAATTTTTATTTAATGATGGGAGAGGCCCATTTTCCCCAGGACCTGATGAAGGTTTATGAGCCCAATTTCGGGGGGTAGCAGGGAGGGCTCATGGGGCAGGGCACAGCAAAGATTGTGTGTGGGGAGGGGGGCTTCAAAAAATATCTTACAACTAAAGGGGGGGTCAAACTGAATGCATTCGAGAGCCACCGATTTAGGGGCCCAAATTACCAATGGTCATCCCCTCCATCCCGTTTTCTTCCATTTCAGAATATTAATAGTGAAACATGCATGAGTAAACAATGATGCAAAGGTAAAAAGAGCTGTGTCACGATTACTGCGCACGCTCACAACTTTGAACGAAGTAAATTTGCTCAGCTGCAAGTCAAAATCAAGAAGGAATGTTTCTTCTTCTATGATTATTGGTGATGGCAACCAGCTTGCATTCTTCATATCCCTTGGCTAAAGCTTAAAATAGGGCATTGAATCCTCGAATTTCCATAGAAAGCTCCTCAATATAAAAAGCAAATGCCAGGGTAACAAAATTCTATAAATACAATGCAAAACGAAGACGGAATGGCAAAGATGGAATCAGATTATGACTTGCAGTCAAGCACATTCACTTTCTTAGGACGTAAATATTGAGCATGCGCAGTAATCGTGACACAGCTTCTTTAAATAACCGCTGTATATAATTTGTACATATCCAGCATGATCGGAAATCATGACCAATTACACAATCGTTTTGGACGTCAATACTTCCTTGAGCTCTGAAGATCTTGCCAGATGCAACTGACCCAACCGGGAGGATCCAAACGCAGGGTTTAGACTTTTTTTTTTTTGGTATTTTTAAGGGTCTCATACAGCAGACAAGCTCAGTAAAGCAAAGGACAGCATTTGAGCCCAAAACAATTACATAATTTACCCAAATCTGATTAAAATTAGTGGGGCTTCAAATGTACATTTTCAATTCACTACCACCCGTCTCCTCCCCATTACACTTTCATGCAAAAGAAAATTATGCTCGACTATTGACCATTCTTGCAAGACATCAGAAAAAATCCTATTTGTCATACACAAGCAAATTCATAAACACAACAAAAGCCGATAGTTATTCTGAATTCATGGACACAATCCGTAAAAAAAAACAAACTATTTTTATTTTTGTCCAGCTTCAAATATATGTCATGGGTTGTATTAAACATAATATAATTAGAATCATTCATGTTCATATTTTATTTTATATTATTCATATTGCAGTCATTGTTCAACAGCTGGGATTTCAATATATGCAACATTACAATAACGTTTTAAGCCCCTTTTCCCTCCCGCCCTCCCCAAACCAAAAGTAGCCCCCCCCTCCAAAATCCATAAATCAAAGAAAAAAAAAAAACAGATCTTCCAACCCCACTCAAGCCCTGTATGTCTGTCAATCAAGTTCGTCAGTCAGTCTGTAAATGTGTGTGCTGTAGTCTGTACTCTGTGTGTGAGTGCACATAATCTGAGTGCGAGTATGTGCGTTTGTGCATGCTTGCTTCAGAGTGTAATCATCTGTGTTTGTGCATGGACATTTCAGAATGTAAGCATGTGTGTTTGTGTATGCACAAACCACAGTTCAGAATGTAAGCACGTGTTTGTGCATGGACATTTCAGAATATAAGCATGTGTGTTTGTGCATGCACAAACCACAGTTCAGAATGTAAGCACATGTGTTTGTGCATGGACATTTCAGAATATAAGCATGTGTGTTTGTGCATGCACAAACCACAGTTCAGAATGTAAGCACGTGTGTTTGTGCATGGACATTTCAGAGAGAAAGCATGTGTGTTTGTGCACGCACGTTACAGAGTGCAACACATTTGATTGTGCATGCACTCTGCAGAGTGTAAGCGTGTGTTTGTGCATACACGTCTCAAATTGTAAGCACGTGCATTTGTGTATGTATGATTTCAGTGAATAAGCACATTTATTTGTGCACGCACGGTTCAGAGTGTAAGCATGTGTGTGCTTGTGTGTCTATGTATGTTTCTGTTAAGAGTCCCTGTGCATCAGGTTGGTGATTAAGTCAATATAGTCTGCATGAAGACAATGAAGTTGGGTCTGAGAGTCAAAGGAATTGACCTGTGTACCACTGCGTCGGTCAAGCAATATAGGCAAATACCGGTAAAGTTCGTGTGCGTGTTGGGGCTGTCAGTCCACATTGCAGCGAGAATCGGTCAGTGCGTCAGTCTCAGCAGAAAGCGAGGGCCACTGTAGAGGTGGCATGCACCGACTCAAAAGTTTCGCGAAACGTTCACTGACCGATGCCCCCCGTGGTTGCCCGTTGACGACGTATCCCGTCTCCCCCAGGTCTCTGTGTTTTGTCTGTCTATGTTCGGGTTGTTTAAGGGTCTGCTGCTCTAACGCGGAGTTTTTTTTTTTTTTTTCCGGAAACTATTTGAGACACCGCTCGAAGTATGTAGCTCCCACGTAGCCGCCTCGTAGCGATCTCTGGACGTTCTGCTCAAACAGGCGCCGGTTGTTTTGCAGGACCTCCGCTGCCTCTTTATTTAGAGGGTCTTCGGGGTTTGGCTCCTGTGCAGGGGGAGGAGGGAGGGGGTTTGGAGAGAGCGAAGCCAGAGAGCATCATGGGAGGAAGAGTCCACTGAACTCACAGTGCCATCATGGCGTCTTTTTTGTAGGCCAAACCCAGAAGTTTCTGTCAGGCGTTCCCCCAGCAGACATAGATGTCTGCATTTTCTCTATTCTTTTTTTTTTTTAAAGCCTGTAACTTCTTCAAAATTTATGGTCGAGATATTCAAGGAAGCAATTAAACTTTAAGATTAAAACAAGATACCCTATTATCCCTACATAAACCATGTAACCCCTCATGAGTTTATACAAGACGAAAATCCCCAGGGGACAATAAGTATTGGAAATCTGCAGAGCGAACCCATGGCTGAAAAAATACTAACTCGCCTTGGAGTTTTTTAGACTACAGACTGCAGCACTCTTTTGACTTCAACTGGGGTATAAAATTATTTATATATTTATTTATTTATTTATTTTTTATTTTTACAGGTGACAGCTATTCTCCCACTGGTTAAAATCCAAGGGCATTTGATGTGGAATGATGGAAATATATAAAAAAAAAAAAAAATGCTTAAAATGAAAAAAATATTTTCAAAATCAATGGGAATTAATTGCCCCTTAATTTCAAGGGCACTTTGAGAGTGATGATAGTATTCATTTCCATTTGCTGTTTCCTACCAAGGTTTCAACCATATTCCTCCTCCCCCCCAACAAGAAATACAGACCACAAAATAACATCACAGAATCTAATACCCGAAGGGGCAGCAATATACCCATCTGCAATTGCAGCGAGCACCATAATTCATTGGACAGTGACACATTTTTTATGAAGATGTGCGAAATCTCGGCAAGCAGAGTGAAGGAATGGACTCACCAAAAACAAATACTGTAATCCGTATATGATGGAGTTTACCGTCAAAACGGGCTTCCAGTCCTCCCTGCAAATATAGGACATGATGGAACAAGAAAGAGAGCACACTGGCACAGAGCAGATAGCACTGAGTACTTCCTTTCAGGAAGGAACATTTAGCAGTGGTTCTAAAACGTATCCTTGGGGGACACCAACCAGATCCAGGTATTTGCTGTGTTTGACCTTGAGCACACCTGATGCAACCAATCATGGACTCGATCAGTCTCATCAGCTGTTAGAGATGTGGTCACCAGCCCTGTTCCTGCAGATCAGCCATTCTCAAGGTTTTTATTCCAACCTTTATATGTTGCACCTGATGCTAGCAATTAAGCAGTCCGATGTAGATCTCCAGCTGTTGAATGGGGTGTGTTTAGTTCAGGCTACTACTGAAAACTTGCAGATCTCCAGGAAGAGGGTTGGAGATCACTAAGGTAAAGCCTTCTAAGAAGACTGGAGACTAGTACAGCAGCAATGTCCACGATTTTTGGGATGAATCATTGGGAAAAGCCCTGCAGCGTACCGGTGATATCTAAAATATGACGCGGCGGCAAAGCTTAGTACCTCAGGATGTTCAAGCAGACGTTGCCCTCGAGGTCAATATTGGGGTGATACACCAGGGTCTCACACTTCACTTTTGGAGGGTCATGAGGGTATCCCTGTCCCACCTGGAAGATAAGGTTTCATATTTTATGCAGAGGGTTCCAAGTATGGTATTTTTTTTTTTTTTGAAGACCTACCAAAAAAAAAAAAAAAAAAAAAATACTTGACAAGCAAAATGTTTCTCTTTACCTCTGTCCATAGTCATTGACATGTATTTCAACTCACCTTAAAGCTGAAGACGAACTTTCCCCCTTTGTAAAATCCCTGAAAAGAAGAGATAAATAAAATATAATGTTTAAAGGTTAACCGTGGAAAGAACACAGCTCACACTGGCATGTGAACAAACAGGAAGCTGGTCGTGAACTACGTGTGGCACTTCCTGCAATGCGTACGAGGAGTTAAGCATACTCTCAAGCCCAATTACAAAGCTCACTTAACCCCTGAAAACCTACGGACCCTTACATGGGTCTGTCAAATGCAGCTGCTGTATTCAAACATGTGGAGCTTCAGGCCAATTTTTAATTCTCGTGGCAATCCCAAGGTATCAAACGACCCCAAATATGTCCCGCTGAATTTCAGGGAAATGGGTATACACTAGTGTACAAGATCTAGATATTTTTCGTTTGATGTAATGCTGTGATCATAACAACATGCCATCCTGGGGTTTGAAAATTTCTCTTAATATCACTGAGTCTGCTTCAGTGAAGCTCTGCAACCAGCGATACAGAATATGTACAAGACACTGTCCTATAATGTGAAACAAAAGCTGTTTTCTGACTTTGGACCCACTTGAGGAAAAACTTAAGTGAAAAGTTAGAGTTTATAAGGGCTTAACTTCCATTTCCATGAAGTTAGCAGAGTCCATTTTTGCTGTCGGCTCTCTATTAATTTTGACAGTCAGAACTACACATCAGGCATGACTGCTGCAAGCACTATGCGCAATGCAGTCCATAAATGTTAGGACAGAGATACAAAAGACCGTAAAATGATAAATAGGGGGTTAGAAACTGATTTTGAAATCAATGACACTGAAATCAGAAGTAAAGACAGTTGTGTGTTAAGGGGACTTACAGTTAAGCAAACATTTTTCCAAGATATTCACTTTTTAAACTATGAATTATTATCAGAATAATTCTATTAGAAATTGCAACTTAAAACACTGAGTTTCTGTAGCATCACATCAGTGGTTGCCATGGCAATGGCTGTTTTAATTAATATATAGATACTTAGAGAAACACAGTTATTGAGATAACTAACCAGTGTTTGGTTATAATTTCAGCTGTAATGTGAAGGAAAAAACATTCCTAATGTCACTTCAGAGCTTTTGTTCCAGGTTTCTATGTTCTAGTATTGATTTTGACCCCCTAAATCAATTTTGGCAGGAAACAGCTAATTAAATATGCATATTTTGATTTACTCATATTCAGAGGTACATATTGCAAAAAGAGCTCTGTACAGACATAGATCATCACAAAATGAAGAAAACTGCCAAATATGAAGTTAATTGGATGTACAGTTGCTGAGAAATCTGTATTTTCTTGTTGAAAATCTGTATTTTTAGAAAAACGTGATTTTAGTTTGGCAGTAATAATGTGATTGAAGTTTGACAGTAATGTTCTCAGGAGGAGTACATTTAGTATTTTGTTTTTAGTGGTTTTTAGGATTTTTTTTACCTCCTTTAAAGGCACCAGCCTCATAAGTAACTCCCTCTTCTTCAATCTGTGTTTCTTCCCTAGTTTTACGTGCTTGTCGAGCGTCTATTCATTTCTTTTTTATTCGTTTCTTTTTTCGTTCTAGTGCGCGTTTTTCACTCTGTTTCACGTTTTCTGTCCATTTTGTGATAGCCTTTCATTGAGTGTGCCCCTGCCTTTATGCCAAGTTTCATAAGAATGGAGGCAATTCCTCGTTGGCTATAAAGTCACCACACTCATAGCTGTTCCAGCCTTGAAGACAGCGTTCCTGACGAATGTTTCCTTCGGAACACAACTCCATATTACGGACTATTTGAAGGACCACTTCATGTTCTTACCTCAAAACTAAAATTTTTTACCAAAATTGGCATTTTGCTTAGCTGTAGGTCCCCTTAATTTGCGAGCCGTTACATCAACACTGCAAACAGTCGAGAAATTTCAGTCCTTTTTGGGCAGTGTCACTGTACAGTTAGTTATGAACTGCGCTAAAGGTGCTGAATTATCTTGTGCTGTTTAAAACCTATCATGTGATGACTTGTTTAACAAGTCGCCACGATAGGTTTTCAACAGCTTTGATTTTGCCATCTTAGATCATTGAGCAGCTCTACTTGTCTTCAGCGCTCTAAGGGTTAATTGAGTAATCACCAGATTTCACTAAGGAGTATAAAAGGGTGGGATTATTTACTCCGTGATCTAAATTCGGGTCCACAAATGCTGCCAGTTTAAATTGACATTTGGCACTTAATCGCTCAATGAGAGCGATCGATTAAACAGTTCACTCACCTCACGTAGAGATTCATGGGTCGAAACTGTTTGCCGATATTAAGGCGAAACACAAAAACCGCATAACACAGCGGGCACCCAGGACCAGGATAAAGGATTAATCCAGCCAATCAAAACTCTTCCTGCCTGGCTGATGGGAGTTTGTTAAATAAAGGACGGCAGAGCATAGCTAACAGTGGATGCTGTCGGGGCCTAATCCTTTGCATCAAAAATACAGTTGATATCATGCAAGTGTACGGCAGTCCAAAATTACTGCGCTGGCTATTAAAATAATTTGACCACACTTTAAGCAACATTGCGATGCTCAAAGGGAATGCAAGACCCGTTTCTCAGTTCCCGCTTCAGTTTGGAAAACAGCCACAAAGAAGGGTTGATGGTAAGATGAGCAGTATGACGCAGACATTGAGCTGGCAGGATGAATCAACCTTAGCACTGTAGACCTTAAAATGCAGCCTAACAGGCAAATGAACGAAGGGCTACATCAGTTCGGTTTGCATAACCACTAGCACCATTTCGTCTTCAATTCCCATCCACGATTGACGGCCATTGCCATTCGGCTCTGGTTCAGAGGGTTAATGGAAGCAGGTTTCCATTTGATGTCAATTACCACTCATCAAGTGCCGTAAAATAATGGCCACAGGCAATATATTATACAACCCCAATTCCGAAATAGCTGGGACAAAGTGTAAATTGTGAATAAAATCAAAACGCAATGACTTTCAAATCTCACCAGCCAGTATTTTATTCACAATAGAACAGAGATAACATAGCAAATGTTGAAACTGAGAAATTTTACAATTTCATCCACAAAATGAGCTCATTTCAAAAAGTTGGGACAGGGGCCTGTTTACCATGGTGTAGCATCCCCTCTTCTTTTTAACACAGAGTGGATGCGTCTGGGCATTGAGGAGACAAGTTTCTTGAGATTAGCCATTGGAATTTGATCCCACTCTTGTTTAATACAGGCTTCCAGCTGCTGGAGAGTTTTGGGTCTCCTTTCACGGACTTTTCGTTTAATTATGCGCCAAATGTTCTCAATCGGTGAAAGATCAGGACTGCAGGCAGGCCAGTTCAGCACACAGACTCTTCTACTACGAAGCCATGCTGTTGTAATAGCTGCAGTATGTGGTTTTGCATTGTCCTGCTGAAATACACAAGGCCTTCCCTGGAATAGATGTCGTCTGGAGGGGAGCATATGTTGCTCTAAAACCTTTATATACCTTTCAGCATTCATGGTGCTTTTTAAAACATGCAAGTGTCCAACACCATATGCACTAATGCATCCCCATACAATCAGAGATGCTGGCTTTTGAACTGAATGCTGATAACAGGAGGGGTGGTCTTTCTCCTCTTTAGCCTGGAGGACATGACGCCGATGATTTCCAACAAGAATGTCAAATTTGGACTCGTCTGACCACAGGACATTTTGCCTCTTTGCTACAGTCCATTTTAAATGAGCCTTGGCCCACAGAACACGGTGGTGCTTCTGGATCATGCTCAACAATGGCTTCCTTTTTGCATGATAGAGTTTTAGGTGGCATCTGTGGATGGCACGGCGGACTGTGTTTACAGACAGTAGTTTCTTGAAGTATTCCTGGGCCCATTTAGTAATGTCAATGACAGAATCATGCCGGTGAGTGATGCAGTGGCATCTGAGGGCCTGAAGATCACGGGCATCCAGTAAAGGTCTTTGGCCTTGTCTCTTACGCACAGAGATTTTTCCAGTTTCTCTGAATCTTTTGATGATGTTATGCACTGTCGATGATGAGACCTTCAAAGCCTTTGCAATTTGACGTAGAGGAACATTGTTTTTAAAATATTCCAAATTTTTTTAACGCAAGCCTTCACAGGTTGGAGAGCCTTTGGCCATCTTTACTTCTGAGAGACTCAGCCTCTCTAAGACATCCCTTTTATAGCCAATTATGTTACACACTTGATGGCAGTTAATGTAATTACTTGCTAAATGTTCTTTCAGCTGATTCTCTTATATATTAATTGCTTTTTCAGCCCTTTTTTGCCTGTGTCCCAACTTTTTTGAGACCTGTTGCAGCCAGAAAATTTTAAGCTCATTTTGTGGATAAAAATGTAAAATGTCTCAGTTTCAACATCTGAAATGTTATCTATGTTCTATTGTAAATAACATATTGGCTCATGTGATCTGAAAGTCATTCCATTTTGATTTTATTCACAATTTACACTTCGTCCTAACTATTTCGGAATTGGGGTTGTACTAAGGAAATACTTTTTTTTATAAAATCTAACAATTTACAGTGCAGAGACAAGTAATGTTTTATGGTATTTTTTCCCAACATGCCCAAGGCCGTGATTTTGCTCATGTCTTCCTGACAGAAATTAACATCCAAATAAAAACTTATTTCAAGTCGCAACCCATTAATCTTTAGGCCCGATAAAACAAAAATATTAGTTTATCATCCTTTTAATCTGAAAAACGTGATGAGGGCAGGTGGATTTTTTTTTTTAGTACATATATATTTGTATAGAAGTTACTTTAGCGTTCTTGTCATATTTTTCTCAGCACCTTCATCTATTTATTTACCAGAATTCCACTGGAACGACACAGCGACATAACTTTTCCAAGTAAATGGCTTTTAAGTTCCCATGGATATATTTGCACTAATCGTAAAGAGCTTTACCCCAATTGCCCTTTTTTCCATACTAGAAATAAAAAAAAAAAAAATAATATATAAATAATTAATGTGGCTTTGATCTGATGCGGGCAAGAATGATAAATTTATATAATTTTTTGAGAGGCCTTACCTTTTCGGACTTAACACAAAGTACTGGGGGGGGTGGGTTTCACGAAGCAGGAAGACGGTGTTAGCTGGATAACTATCAAGCAAAAATGTGTGAGGGGTCCAAGACCCACTTATCCAGCTAACTCAGTAATCCCGCTTTCTGAAACAGGCCCCAGGCTCAGCTGATATGACTCTCACCTCATCAGGCGAAATGACGAGCTTGAAGTTGAGTAGATCATCTTGGTCAGAGAAGAGAATCTCACACGTCTTTGGGAGGTTGAGTTCATTGATATCTTGAAGAAAGATAAACAGAGGAAAACTGTTTATTTCTGGAAAGTACTTTGGACAACAATGTACAATGATAATTCATGATGCAGTAATGAAACAAATATTAATGAACTCAAAAAGAAGACACGCAAACGGTCCTCATGGACACTTAAAATTGTAATTAATAGACGCGTAGTGACGCGCAGTCACATGACGTCCCCCAGTATGCAACCAATAACTTCTCAAAACTAGAAATATTTCAGTGTTTCGGCCAGGTAGCGGAGCATCAACCATCAATGTACCAACCAATAATGACAAACTGCAGAGACCACAAAAATAAGAGTGGAAAAATATCCGCCGTCCAAAAAGTAAAAAAATTTTTAAGAAGTCAGACCCAAACACTCACAGGCCACAACCACAAGAGGCCAGGAAAAAGCCTCCAATCAACTAGACAAACTGTAACACAGCAGGGAACACAGTTCACTGCTCCACAGCAGAGCTATAAATAAAGTTTCTAGAATGACAACTAGAAAAACAAGAAAACCCAGGGCCTCACTGACAGGAGGAATACACAAATAGGAGTAGAGCCTGTGTGTGCAGTCACTCTCGAGGCCAATGCAAAAAAAAAAAAAAAAAAAAAATTTTTGGATCAATTTCTTTCCCTACTTACCCTTGGCCACAGCAGTTACTAACACTCAAACGCTTCCGGCTTTATCACGTCACAGCAATCTGCTACCCTGCAATTACGGTCAGTATTTGGAGTGCGACACACTTTTACACGCTTTTGTTAAGTGAGCTCTGTGCTGCAGCACATCGAATTTGAACAGAATGAAAATCAGGTAAGCGTAGAGGACATAAGCTTTATTTTTTGTGGGCAATAACATCCACTGTGCCTGAACGAATGGAGAAACCGCAGCAGTTTTTTTTAAAACCGTGACCTTGTCAAAATAGTTAAGGACTCAACTGCATGAAAGGATTCAGCTAAGGGTCAGTGACAGGGCTCCCAGACCACATTCTAAATTACCGGCTACATTCCATACAAAGAATCAGCGGCTGCGCTGCATGCAGTTCAGAAGATGCTTGTGCTAGCATGCTACCTCACCAAGGGACTCTGCAGCACCCGGACAGGCTAACACTTACCAAACCACTCAAAATGTACCTTCTGCGACAGAAAACTATAAATTGAATTTAATCGCAACTATAAAAGCTACAAGTTAAGAAATTTAACTGATACTGGATTAAATTCCCAGAAATTAGTGGTTTAACTCTTGATCACAGCCTCTTTTTATTGTAAAAGGCCCTTAAATCCAACTACTTGACTCCGAGACATTGAAACAGCATTCGCAAGCAAATTGAAGCAATTCATAGTTGCGTCCAGCCAGTTTCGTTTGCTTGCAGTTTCATAGACGGGAGACAAAATGAACAAAACTGGGTCAAAAAATGTGAAGGTCTTTCCACACTTGCTTCGCAGGACAGACTGGTAAGAAATCTACCTGCCCAAAAGAGAAAGTTATACTTGACCATATGTAGCAATGTTTCCCAGTGGTATGAAAGTAAATCTTAAGTCAATACATACGGTTTCTCAACTGGTAAAATTTTGCAACTGAATCTACTGCCACATTAACCACACGGGTTCTGGGCGACTTGTTCTGTAAAGGGACAATACTGCTGCGATTTATGTATGAATTCTAGAGTGCCAGGTTGATTCCGAACTGTACCACTTCTAGCTGTGGCTGGTAGCTACACAGCACAGAACCAGCGATCACACAGAGTTAATCATACATTACTTCAGTTAATGAACTGAGTCAATGAGGAGACAAATGGAAGCTAAATAAAAAAAAGAAAGTCGCCCGAAATAACATATGCACCAAACTACTGCACCCTTTGTACACACTTTTTCCATTGAAGCCTCATATTTATGAAGAGATGAAATGACATATGACCTTATTTCCCCATTCAAACTTTTCTGTATATCATGACCCCCCAATGTGTGTATACCATATACACCTATCAGCCATAACATGGTGACCACTGACCGGTGACGTGAATAACACTGATTATCTTGTCCTGTTACAATGGCATCAGTCAGTAGGTGGGATATGTTAGCCAGCAAGTGAAAATTTCGTTTTGAAGTTGATGTGTTGAAGGCAGGAAAAATGGGCAAACGTAAGGATGCGCACGACTTTGACAAGAGCCAAACTGTGATGGCTGGATGATTGGGGTCAGAGCTTCTCTAAAACTGCAGCTCGTGGGGGGAGTTCCTGGACCAAAGGTGGTCTGAGGAGGGAAGAACAGTGAACGAGTGACAGGTCCTCGGGCGGCCAAGGCTCACTGACGCCCGTGGGGACTGGAGGCTGGCCCATGCGGTCCGATCCAACAGAAGAGCTACCGTAGCTCAAACTGCTGAAAAACTCATGCTGGTTCTGATGGAATGGTGTCCGAACACACAGTGCATCGCGGCTTGTTTTGTATGGAGCTGCGTTCCCACACATCGGTCAGGGAGCCCGTGCTGACCCGTGTCCACCGCCGAAAGCGCCTACAATGGGCACATGAGCATGAGAACTGGACCCTGGAGCAACGGAAGAAGGTGGCCTGGTCTGATGAATCACATTTTCTTTTGCATCATGTGAATGGCCAGGTGCGTGTGCATCGCTTACCTGGGGCAGAAATTGCACCAGGATGCACTATGGGAAGAAGGGGAGCCAGTGGCGGCAGTGTGATGCTCCGGGAAATGTTCTGCTGGGAAACCTTGGGTCCCGCTATTCATGTGGATGTTACTTTGACACGTATCACCTACCAAAACACTGTTGCAGACCAAGTACACCCCGTCATGGAAACGGTATTCCCTATCGGCAGTGGTCTCTTTCAGCAGGATAATGTGCCCCATCACACAGCAGAAATGGTTCAGGAACGGTTTGAGGAACACAACAATAAGTTCAAGGCGTTGAATTGGCTTCCGCAAATCTCACTGCAATCGAGCATTCGTGGGATGTGCTGGACAAACAAGTCCGATCCATGGAGGCTCCGCCAATCACAGGACTTGAAGGATCTGCCATTGACATCCTGGTGCCAGATATCACAGCACACCATCAGAGGTCTAGCAGAGTCCATGCCTCAACAAGGTCAGCGCTGCTTTGGAGGTAAGAGCAGGACCTCCGCTACATTAGACAGGTGGTCATAATGTTATGGCTGCTCTGAGGACATTGTATGAGATGTTTGGATGAAGAAAAAATTTCCTTTATTTTACAGACTGGACAATGAACAAACCTTACACTGTATAGGCAAATAACAAACAAAACACGCAAAGCGACATTATGTATGACAAAACAAAGAATGACAGGAAAAAGATCGGGGAGGATCAGCATCATTAAATACATAATGTAATTCATGATAATAAATACCAACACCCATAAACAGCAAATGAGTTTCAAAATGACCTTAATGTTTCCCACTCTCCTTCCAGGCTCAGGTCAAGGTTTCTGCAGATACTCTTTTCATCCTCATTAGGTCAATAAAATCTTCCAAACAGCCGCTCAGGCTTCCCATTCATAATTTTCCATTTAGCAGCAAGACAACCCAGTACTACAAATGTAATTTTCCCTTAAAGATAACCCACCAACTTTGGACTTTAGCAAACAAAATGCAGGACACTCAGTAACATCAGCCTGTAGGATCTCTGTAAGGGCATTTGTTACCACTGACCAATGGGAGTTCACTGCAGGGTATTCCTCCAGCCAATGGCATCAAGGTGCCTGTTTCATCGCTGCCATTCTAGCATTTATCTCGGACCATAACAATCACTTCCATTACTTATTACAGGGCTAGCACACAGCCCGTCCAAAAAAAAAAAAAAACCGTTTGGATATAAACAAAGAAATACTACGACTGGATCATTATTGCTGTGATTAATCTGCTTCAGCTGGCGATAATCATTTAACCCTAACAGATGAAGTGTGTAGCTTCTTATTTCTTAAAAAAAAATCATGTCAGAAGACGCATCCCTTCGTGACGGAAAAGGTATTGCAGCAATTCAGAGGGGGCAAGTTATTGGCCTTCGTCAAGCAAACAATACAATGCATGAGGAAAACAAGCATGAGGAATCATTTTCACACACAAATTGGTCACCATAAAGTCCTGACCTTAACCACATTGAAAGTAACTGGGACACGCTAAAGGCGACTTGTGTGGTTCAACCATCCTGTAAAGAGAAGATCTCGAGCCAACTTTGATTGACAATTAACGTTCTGACGACGCATACAATAGTCAAAACCATGACATGATGACTTTGCACAGTAATCAAAGCTACAGGGGTTCAAACTGAACATTTGAGTGCGCAACTTTTTTTTTTTCCTGGACGGGTAGCGTCTATGCCCTAAGCAAAATTTTTCATTTGAATGATTCTGCAACGGAGATATTGTGATATAACTGAAGTATTCTATATTCTTTGTTAATAGGCTGCGTGCAGAGCCCCATGAGATGACATATGAACTGATATTAGGCAACACTGAATGGGGCTTGTTGACTTCAGTTGGAGAGTGACACTGATTATAATGACAGTGCACTTTCCCAGCCTGTTGGTTACTAGCCTATCGTACCCGAGAGGCTAACAACAGGAGACACCACAGTGCCTGGCAAACAGGAGACAGCAAATTAATTCTTTAGAAGGCTGGCAACTAGCTTGAAGGATGGTACAAATGTCCTGAGTTTGGCCGGTGGGCTCAGAAACCAAGGTGACTCTGTGTCTTTCTCAGTGACTAACATCTCGCTCAGTTTGTGCGCCAGCTTAGCTTCACAAAACGGACGTGCGCATAATTAAAATTGCGAATCCTTATTTGTTTTAATTAGAATTTTTTTTTTAACATTTTGCCCTGCTGTGTTTGTTTTTCATTTCAATATGCTAAGGTCCTGCATTCTATTCAAACATACTCACCACATCAAACACTAAAAATACTTCAGGGACACAGAGAGTATGTAGACATCGTGATTATCAAATCAGTCTCTTGAGGAAACGCTATAGACTGAACACATCATGACATAATGCAGTGGCAGTAACTATCGTGCAATGAGAACAACACGTAGGCCATGGCCTAAGTATGTCTAATATGGACGCCCTCAATTTGTTAGGCTGCATGAACATGTTTACTGTGTCGGAATGTCCGAGACGATGACTTAGTTGATCATTCCTCACACTACATAGAAGTTACTGGTTACACACAAAATCTGCGCATGCTTTTGTTGTTCTTTGACCAGACTTCTTGAGGTAGACATTTAAATCCAAAGTGTTACCCTTACATGAAATTAAGAATTGGGCTACTGAAGTTGGTGTATTGTTTATTGCACTGCACTTGACACCTAATAGCGGAACCAGTGTTTGCACCCCTATTGTGCAAGTCGTGATATTGTTAGGGCCAAGATATCAAGATGCATAAACACTCAACCAGCCTGGAAAAGTGAAACACTGTGCTTCTCATAATTTCACAATTTTTTTTATCATTCAAATGACTTATGAAAGAATAAAAAAAAAAAAAAAAAAATGGAGCAGGAAATGATTAAGTAACATAAAATAATGCTGGAGAGGTTGACACTCAAGGGGTCAGTGGTTGTTTAGTTCGTGTATAATACAACACTAACAGCCTGCTGAAAAACTGAGGCATATCACCACATAGGCGGCCAAATTACTACTCAATAAGTAAATGTCCATAAAGAACACATGATTTGTTAATGTGGAGACAAGGAACTTTTGAACAAGACGAATGGTTTTGTTCATATTTAGACATACAAAAAACGTTACACTGTATGGTAATGACTTACACTTTGTGACCATTTACACTTCATTAATATGCATAACCATTTACTTTGTTGTCATAGACGTTATTCTAACCCATCTAACCAATTTACCATGAAAATAATAATATACTAAACATAACTACATGCTGATTAAGGCCACGGGCTATATCGATTCTTTTGTTATTCGTTTAACGTGTTGACAATTTCAGACCAAAATACATGAGGCGTGTAACCTATGTTTTCATGATGAACAGTAACGAATAGTGGCCCAAGAATCATTTACTGGCTAGCTGGCTAACGAGCTAACAAACATAATAGACTGATAGGCTTTAACTCGCTCCAGAATTTATTCATTTTTTGGTTCAAATTTCCGGTAAGATTGGCCAGTGATAAAATCAAAGCAAGAGACCAAAACAACGGGACACAATTTTTGCTCCATATACTTGGTAGTAAATCCCGGGCTGACTGCCTAATCGAGACCGGGGTTTTTCAGTCGGCAGCTACGTTTGTTTTTGGTCAATTTTTGGATGTTTAGTGTGTTTTTACCACACTTGCTCGTGAAGTACAGAAGAAAATGTCTCTACCTTTCTTCAATCAAAAAATTAACTGTTAGGGTTGGCTTCATAAAATGTTTGAGACAGAGAACCCTCGTACCTTTCTGTATTCGAAGCTGGGCCGCGCTTGCTTTCTTACCACCGGCTCCTGTTCTGTTTCCTCCCGCAGACTCTTCGTCTTTTTTCTGCTGTTTGAGAGAAAATAGCTTAATCATCTTCCACTAAGTTATGTTAGATATCACCCCCTTTCCTGGAAATGTGTTTTAATAGTTTAAATAGTCCGTGAGCTGAAAACGTGTCCAGAGCCGTAGTGTCGCGGGGGGCCGGTGCAGCTCGTTGGAAATTGCTAGTCGTTTGCCAGCTACGAAACCCAGCTGGCTGGATGGGACTCGGCTGCCGAAAGAGGAAAGGGAGCGGCAAGAGTTCAAGCGTTTCTTTCCGTGTGGAACAAACCCCATACAACAGGCATTACCATCTTATACATCCAAGACAGGTATCACTCGTAAATCTCGTTTTTCTTAATAATTGAGGATAATATTCCGCACTGAATTATTAGCATATTGGATAGCAAACGGTCAAATGAATTAAACGGGGTTTTTTTTTCAGTTTTTGTGTCTACAACAGGATTCAGTTGAGATTTTCCCTGATGCGGGGAATCTTTGTGTCGTATGAACATTCTTAACTTAAAATGAAACTGGACAGTATTCAATATGCAGGAATCGCCTCTGATGCGATTTATGTGGTACACGATAAATAACAGGTGGGTCACCTAAGTGCCAGTATGTTTGTGTTTTAAGTGTGATGATTTCTCATTTGGGTTGAATAACGTTTGGGGGAAAACTCTCAACGACCAATGTTGTATCCTGTGTTTTATGAGTAATTCTGGGTTTTCTATGTTTTATTTTCTTTTAAACCATATGCACATCACTGAAAACAAGTATCTGTGAAATGATGTCATCTGTAATAGACTTACTGTTGCAGGAGCCCATACTGTTGGTCACTCATCAGTTGACCATGTGGCCTCAAACCCAACAGTAGGTATAGTCCAAAGTCGCTGCTCAGTATCTCATCAGAAGTCATATTTTTTCAGTGGTACGATTTTATGATGCAATGCTAGCATGTAAATCACATGCTTTGTGTAAGCCTGCCACAATTGTTTTTGTTTCCTTGTCATCGTTTGTCTGGGGATGTAACTGCTGCACAACACAGGATGGATTTCTTAAAGGACAATTGACCCGGCAATCAATCAGTCCAATCGCAAAGGCTCGCTGTTGACCACAACCATTTGGAGTCTGTGAGCCAATTATGGCACTGTGACAATGTTGAAGAAACGTGGTTAAAATGCAGGCATTCTCAGGAGTCTTCCTGACCTAAATGGCCCTTCGTTGGAGTGACCTGGTCCATGAATTGGGACTGACCTCTGATCATAGATACACTGAAGAAAAAGGATCCTCCTTCCCTGCACTTGGCAGCTCCTCTTGCATTCATCAGATTGTTCAATTTATATGGAGCATCTCAAATCACTTTACGGTGATGAGATGAAATATACTCACCTCAAGCTTCACCAATTTGCAATTCCCACCTAGGACCAGAGTGAGGTGTGGCAGGCAGTTTTAGCCAGAGCGTAAACCAGGCATCGGCTGAGGTGGAGAGAACTTTTTTAGCCAATTCAATCAGGGTATGATTATGCGCAAGATTCAAAGAGGCAGTGGGGGAATTGAGCCTGAACACTTGGGATCAACCTTCTCTTTCCTAAAAAGGGTCATGGGACCTTTAATGACCACAGAGAGTCAGGACCGTAGTCTGGCATCTCACCAGACAGATGAAGAACGGAACAAGAAATGGGTCAGGGAAGGAAGTACACTCCTATTTTTGAATACTGCAAAGTTGTCAATGTCTGGGCGAAGCCTGGATAAGGGACATGCTCAAGACCTAAGGGTCTAACGAGGGAACACTCCAGAGTTTTGAATGATTCGCACGCTCATGCATGTTTTCCAGCAAGGTTGCCAACTAAGGTTTGCATAAAATTCAATTTAACAAGCTGTGAAAGCCCCATCTCATCCCATCATGTCATATAGTGATGCTACCTGACCAAGCGTCGATACATGATTAACAAAGTGAATTACGTGGGATTACTTGGGCCAAGTTTTGTTAGTAGAACTCTGGGTCAAAAATGGAAGTTGGCCACGAGTAAACTGAGCACTGATATAAGGAAATTTTTTTTTCATCCAGGGAGCAATCTCAGTGTGGAATAGCTTGCCTGACCATATTGTTGAGGCAGAAACCTCGGGTATTTTCAAGAGCAAGCTTGATTTAGTGCTAGATACCATTGTGTCATTAACTATCTGAAGTGGTAGATTCACTGCAGTAATAAGAAACTGGCGAGCCTATTTGGGCTGAACGGCCTGTTCTCGCCACTCATGTAACGATATGAAAAAGGAGGCTTTTGAAGTCCTTATTTAATGCCAGTTTAAAACGAACCCTACCCCCTACCCCGAGCCCTAACCCTAATCGTCAAATAAGGACGGCAAAAGTCTCATTATTCCTTGTATATTGACGCTTGGTCAGGTAGCGTCACTATATGATGAGTCGGGACGAGAATGCGTTGGCTGTGACAATACTGGAGGCCATCTTGAAAAGCAAGGCAGGATTGTTCACAGATGTTCTTGCTTGTCTTTGCAAGACCAAACATGTTCAATCAGTCAAGAGGCAAGAACTCATGGGCTCCCACATCTTGATCATGCCCGAGGTCAACTATGTACTAATGACACTGTTGGCCTTGTTGCGCTTTCGAGAAGGAAAGTAGTGATTGACGAGCTGTACCCACTTCATAGCCCAAGAGTATCTTCAGTCTGGCTGCACCACCCAACAAAATGGCAGAGGCGGACAATCCAAGCTCAGAAAACGAAAATCCACCCAAGTAAATCGTTCCAACCAACTGGAAAAGTTAGCTAGCACAAAATGTCCTAACTGCAGCCTGGAGCCAGCTCATAGCAGGAGCCTGATTTTATTCACCAGAATGCACATCTCCAAAGTACCCTAGCTTGCAATGTACTGCATCGTCTAACAGCAGCTGGAAAGTTCAACTTGTTAGTGGAATCAGCTGCCTGGGTTTCACTCCCCCGGACTTTTCAACTCTGCTAAATGAGCCAAGGATCTGAGGGGGTTCTCTATATTAATCTTAGCAAGATCTTCAATGGGTGTAGGACATAAGTAACACAGAATATACATTTTTTTTGCCCAATCGTTGCTGTGATGACATTCACAAATAGAAGTTTAAACTCCACTCCAGCAGAGGGCAGTGGTGTTGTCTCCCACCCCAAGTCTCATCTACTGAACAACATCCTTGATTCCCACCCAGAGGTTTTAAATACTAGAAGTTGGGACAGGATGTTAAATTAAAATAAAAAATGACAGCAATGATTTGTAAAATGGGGGGACAAGTCAGGACTGCAGGCAGAATAGTCCCATACCCGCGCCTTATTCTTACACAGTACTGCTTCGGCAATTGGCGTTGTCTTGCTAAAATATGCGAGGGCATCCATGGAAAAAGTGTCATTTTGGAGGCCACAGATGTTATTCTAAAGTCTCAGTGTACTTTTCAGCATTAATGGCAACTTATCAGGAGTGCAAATTATCCTTGCAAAGGGCACTGACTCAACCCCCTACTATGACAGAGCATGGCTTTTGGACTTGTTGCTGGTAACAGTCTGGACCACGATAAATGTTTCCATTGTGTGACACTATCATGGATAGTTCCAAGCCCAGAGAAGTCGACGGCACTTCTGGACACTTAATGCGAGACTTTCTTTTTGCACGTGTAAGTTTTAACTAGCATTTGTGGATAGAACTATGTATTCTAGCACTATACAAAGCTTTCCCAAAGTAAATGAGCCCTTGTGGTTATATAATTTATTGATGACGGTTCTTGACGCAGTGCCATCTGAGTCAGTAGAGATCACAAGTATTCAGCTCAGGCTTGTGTCCTTACCCTTTATGCACAGAAATTGCTCTGGGTTCCTTCAATCTTTTGATTACATTATTAGCCGCAGAGAGTGAAATATCCAAAGCCCTCCCAATATTTCTTTAAGGAACATTGCTCTGAAACCCTCCCATGAATTTCTGGGCAAACTCCACCCATCTTCGCTCCTGTAGGACCAGGACTTTCCTGGATGCTGCTTTTATATCAAATCAGGAATACAATCACTTTCAAATTCTTCACCTCATTCCTCATCCAAAATTGCCTGTCCCAATTCTTTTCGAATGCATTGCAGGCCTGAATGGCAGCAATGGACATATATTTACAAATAAAATGAAGTTGACCAGACATCATCATCTTACATTTCATTGCAGGCAGTATGAGGACAAGTCAAAGTAAGTTAAGAAATCACTGCCTTCTTAATTTGTGCGCACTTTCCACATCGTCCCAACATTTTCCATGTTGGGGCTGTAATATAATGGAAGGGCACACCAACTAACCAAGCTGGGTTATGCACGGGAAAAAAAATCATGGCAATAATAAAAGCCATCTATCAACATAGGAGTATCCACCAATCCACATACAGAGAGGATCAGTGTATGCACAAAAATAAAATCCTGTATGCTAATAGTGTCCATTTTAAACAGAACATAGTCATTTAGCGTATGCTCCGATCTAAAATTTGCGCAGAGGTACTTCAACTCCAAAATTCCGAGTGATGATGCAACTACATCACAACGGCTGACACAAGACACTATTTTTCACGGGAAAATGAAAGTCAACGGAGGTAGACTGGACAGGATTTTTTGTGCCTCGAAAATACTCAAAATATTTTACTGCTTCAAGCGCCTTGGTCCAGAAATACTTTTAATAAACTAAGGAGATAGTTTTGCATGGAAACTGACACAGAAGTCAGATCAGTGAAGGAATGGAGCAGGTTTTTTTTAATTCCTATGAGCTGGCAGAAGATCTCACCAGTCATCCAACTCCTGGACAAACTGAATTTGGCATCGAAACAGTTGCACCCTCTGTTGCCTGGTCATGCAAAGCCATCAAAGTATTTTGACAGACATTTTTTGATTTTTGACTCTGTGCTGTTGCATGTTGGATTTGAAATAAATGAATGAGCTACAGATAGTCACCCTTAACATGTACAGATATAAATTCATTGACCCTAAGCCCAGACCGACCCCACAACAACCTTTGCACAGACAGAAATACAAAAATAAACCCCCACACCTTATAAAAACAACCCATTGTCTTTATTTAGTTTGTCATTTTACAGTGGTCATTCTGTTAAGTAGCTGCCTTGGTTCTTTTTTTTTTTTTTTTTTTTTTTACAGTCTCTTACCCCCCCCCATTCAGTTCACTCCTCGGAAGTTTCCAGAGTTAAATATCCACTCCCATCCAGTAATTCCATTTGCCCCTCATTTTGATCAGCACAAAGGAAGAAAAATATGAGCAAATGACAAAAAAAAGAAGAAAAAAAGATGAATAAAATGCCCCTGATCGAAGACTGCTGGAGTTTGGCAAATTAAAAAAAAAAAAAGTTGGTAAAACATTGGTCCGGTCCAGTGCATTCGTCTGGTCAAACAGGTTTCAGATGGGCAGGAAAACCCGGGGAAACACAATACTGTCCAGGGTGGGGATCCGTTCGGAGCTGAAATGGTTTTGGTCAGTCCAAGTGCGTACCAAGTAGGAGCTTTGGTCACCGACTGCAAGCTTTGGAATTTTATAATTGAATTTAATACTGTGAGTTACGCATGATCAATTCCATTTCCCTCAGGTCATTACCACTCCATACAAGAAGCTCTGGGGAAAAGTTGGCAGTGAATTGCTTGGAAATTCAATATTCCATCCCATTTGCTAAGCACGAGACCTTGTACTGTATGAATTATAACAAGACAGAGCATTATTAAAAAAAAAAAAAAAAAAAAAAAATGACAGACAGGACATGATAAAAAAAAAAAAAACCAAAGATTTGATCCATTTCTTATGTGGCATAAGCATATATATATTTAAACAACTGCATAATTTCGCTTTCAGAACTGAGTTTTGGGAGAAATAAACCGGGTTACACCAATTTATTACACTGAATGGCCGCTTGCTGTTGGTTTCTGCCATGGTTACTGTTGCTAGGCCTGGTGTTGCTAGGCAATGTAAACGAAAAAGCAAAATGATTAAGAAAAGCCTCGCGGTTGTCTGGTTTGTATCACTGTTCCCACAATTTGAGGAGTGAAAAAAAAAAAAAAACCAATTCAAGAACTTCGTCGGAAATGCATTTTAATACCGTAGTTAGGGTGTAGGAATGGTCAGCCAGAAATCCGACCGTATTTTTGAATACTGAAAATACTGAACACCTATGACAACTCCACGATTAAGGAGATGCATATTTAACCACCAACCCCATGGCAACACACAGCTCAGGGAGGTAAAATAAATGAAAGTGATTGGCACGGTGTTTCCACTGCAGTTTGTGCCCATTATGGGAAGAGCAAATTAATCTTGAACCAAAATGGCGGCCTCTGAACTTCACTCATTGAATGATAGAGCAAATTTTAGAAGACCGAGGAAAAAAACATCACCAGCAGCATCCAATTCACGATTAACACACCAAATCTTTACATAACGGACCAGTGAAACAACATAGTGGAAAAACTGGACATTTTGTAACATATAAGAAAATATTTTTCATGGTGTTATTTAATGGGGCCATTTTCGGGATCTGAGTGAGCAGTGCTTGCAGTTCACCATAATTGCAATTTCAGTTACTAGCATGAAGAAATCATTTCCCCTAGACTTTCAGTTTACAATCCAGCTCCTTGGAATACTTACTAAAGATTTGAGGAACATGAGGGATCGGTTTCACAAAAAACAGATTAAGCTTAATCTGACACAACATTCAACTTTCAATGCGAGACTCTCCGTTCAAAACTCAGTTCAGTCCAGGGTTAAGATTAATCCATGTCTCAGAAACAGACCCTCAATAATATAAGCTTCAGAAGGCCTCGTGCATGTCGGAAAGAGCAACAAAAATTCACTCCCTTCACGATTAGTCAAGAAATGGATGGATTTGGCAAGGGAGAATGGATATGCAGCCAAAATGGAACTAAAGATTGGAAGTCAATCAGAGCCGAATACGATGGAATTAATACAATTTGGAAGTGTGCTGTAACTGATTATTACGACACGGGCCCGACAAGGTCGGCACCATAGCTCGGTCTCCCCACGCAGATAGGAAAGGCCCCATCGCAGTTCCACCAGCGATCAACCTCACCACAACCAGGTCTTGACTCCAATAACACCATAGTCCACACAGTACAGAGAATCTCAGCACCGCTCAGTTATATAGTCACAGAACAAGAAGACTCCCTCCATTTTCTAAACCCTGGAAAAGACCTGCTCCACTTTGGCCAAGACAGAAAGCAGCCCTTACAAAAAAACGACAAAAACAAGATAATCAGGAGAGGTGTCCCAGTTTTCAAATTTGATCAGCTCCCGGACATTTACACAACAGTTCAAAGTCCAACAATTGTCCAGTTTTAGGCTCTTTCTCAAAAAAAAAAAAAAAAAAAAAAAAAAACCTGTATGAAACATACGAGTGCAGGGAGGTCGAGACGAGTGTCTTGCAGTCCGGTTGAAGCTTTCGCAGCCGAGTAGAATCGCCACTCCAATCCAGTGCAGCTAGGTCTCTGGGCCCTTGTCTTGTTTGGTATAGTCACTGGCACTGCACAGTGGTACCATGTGGTTTACTTACGGTCACTGGCTTAATACAGGGTAGCTGTGTGTGGTTTGTACCCCGCACAAGCTTAATACAGTAAAGATGTGCATGGTTTTGGTATGCTCACTGGATTAGTCATGTTTAGCTGTGCAAAGTTGGAAACTACTGCTAGCTTAACACTGATTAACCATGGCTTGGGTACGGTTCCTCACACACAGTTTAATCTGGTGTGGTTTGAAATGGTCACTGGCTTAGTAACATAGAGCTGTTTGTGGTTGGAAATCACCACTAGCTTAATAGAGTATAGCGGTATGTAAGTGGTTTTGGTACGGACACCGTTAGTAAAACTGAGAGGTTGGAAGCCAACACTAGCTAGGCAGAGCACAACCGTGAGTCGTCTTCCTATGGTTCATTTGTACAGAGTTCAATGATGTGCGGGCTTGCTGTGGTCATACAGTATAGCAGAGTGTGGTTTGGCACAAACCCTCCCAGTTCAAAGTTCAACAACTGTGTGCAGTTTGGTATGGTCACTGGGTTAAGTACAGTAGAGCTGTGAGGTTTCCAAACTACCGCTAGTTTAACACAGAACGGCCATACGTGGTACGGGTCCTGTTCCCTGCTCACTCAGTATAGCCATGTTGTTCAGCGAGTTTGTTGCGGAGTACAGAACAGCTGCGTTTGGTCGAAGAATGCCACTAGCTTACAGTATAGCCACGTGCAGCTTGGCTTGGGTTCCTCGCTGAAACGAAATAGCCACACTGGTTTGGTACTGTCCCTTTCCGCAGAAAATAGTCCTGCGCGATTGGATAGTCACTGGTACCATACAGCTGGGTGTTGTTCGCAACGGTTCCGCTTTGTGTGCATTTTTTTCCCGGCGAGGTTCGATATGGGAACTCCCACTGCATAGCGAAACCTCGAGCAATACTGGGACAGTTTGTTTCTCGTACGCTACAGCGGTTTGAGGTTTGGTCGGTCACTTGCGCGCTAGATTATAGCCCTGCGCTGTTCGCTAAACGGAGCTGGTTGGTACGGTATAGCTACGTGTGGTTCAGTGCGGTTTTGCCCACTTGTACGAAACACGCTGTCCCATTTTGACCTCCGAGAATTCAGTCCAGTCTTCTTTAGTCCCGTTTGAATAATTTCGGTCCGGTCAAAGGGCTATTGGACAACGTGCGAGGTTAAGTACAGTCCAGTTCAGTGCATTGTCAAATCTGTTCCATGCGTGTGCGAGCAGTGAATGGCAGAGACAGAGAGATTGCAACAGTACAGACCTCAGGATCAAGACGGAGGGTCATCACGGCAGTCGGGGCAGAGCAATCATGCAGTGAGAGGGAGTGTAAACGACTGGAGTGGGCCCGTCATGGTATAGGCTCAGTATCGACACCAGGGAGAGAGGGCAAGGGCCGAAGGAATCGGCCTTATTGGCAAAAGCAAAGGCGTAGCAGAGTAAGACTGGTATTGGGAGCGGACTGTACCAGCGGTATAGCAGTGGTATTCCAGTCAGCAAGTAATAAAGACCATACGACAGCTACAGGAGGTTTGACTGTGGAAAAGTTGTATGAGTAATAGGTACTGGAGGTATAGGTGCTAATGAGTGGGCTAGCTGTAAGAGGTGTGGTATAGCTACTGGGGTTTTGGTTGCGAAGTAGGAGCGAACAAGTCAGATTGGAATGGAAGTGATGGCGCAAGTACTGGCAAGTGTGCCTATAGGTATAAACGAGTATGAGGACAAATGGACTGGTGGTATATGGCTACAGGAGTGGGCTGTAATGGTGTAGGCCTGAATGAGACGGGTATAATTACTGACGACAGAAGGAAACACGGTAAAGCCAAATGCCCCGACAGATAGAGAGGCTGCTTAAGAGGACGATGAGAACTGCTCCCGTCCTAGAAACAAATGTAAACATTCACAGCAGCAGGAGAGGACAATCTAGGCTAATTTATGGTCCGGCGACAAACTGCTCAAAGACTGGTCCGAGGACAAAAAACAAACAAACAAACAAAAAAAATCACAAACCTGTCAGTTTTGAATTCATGAACCTGTAGATTTTTGAAAAGCAGTGACAGCCTGACAGAAACTTCAATTGGCTGCCTGAAACGATGACTGCTGTCGATACTGCCGCCAAGCAAACCGGCCTATTGAGAAGAGAAGCAACATGCCACAGTAACAGATGCACTGTCAGCCAGGTGGTAAATACAAACCCATACATACAAAACGTCGGACACAGTCTAGAAGGCAGGCTCGCTGCTTGCGGCCCACTTTGTCGCAAAAGCATAAATTAGCCGTCAGGGTATTGGCAAGAATGATGGTCTGTAAGATGACTACATCAGAGGAGGAGCAGTAGAGAATGGTATTGCAGTACAGGAGTGCAGGTTGGTGTCCCAGATGATGGTGTGCAGGACTGAAAGAGTGAAAGGGTTAATTGTGGTGCCTCGAGTGTGGAAGAGAGGACCCTCACTGCTCAGAAAGACGCCTCACACTGCTCGCGAAGTGGTGTGGTCCTTCAGTGGTCATGTGACTATGAGTTACTGCAGGGGACTGCACCATTGGTTTTGGGGCGAAGGGTAGGGCGATTTCAGGTACTCAGTTTTTGAAAGCCCCAATGTCCTTTAAAAAAAAAAAAAAAAAAAAAAACAGGTGGTGGTACATTCATATTCTTTCCAGGGGGCCAGAATTTCCGCGGCCCATGGACGGGAGGGAATTTATAACGAGAAACGCATGCGCATCCTCAATCTCCAACTCTCGCTGTTCACCACCGCCATCGCCATGGCAGAGTCCAACGTGTAATATGTCCATCTCTCCGTCAATCTGTCTGTCACACTCTCAGATAGAGGCGCACACACACACACACACACTCTCTCACTCTCTCACACACACACACACACACACACACACACACACACACAGTCCAGCGTCAGTCCACCGTGTTTGGATTTACTCGAGCCTCAAAATCCGGTACATTCTTAGTTGTTGAGCGAGACATTTTTTCTTCTTTCAAATGGAGTGCAAATATGCAAGTTCAAGATAGCGGAGTATCATTATTATTACAAAGATATGATGGCAGGGCGAAGGGGGGGTAATCGTACGGTCATTTACAGTAAACTACTTTTTTTTCCTCCTCTTTTATATACACACCTGGTGTACAGATACTATGTACATTACTCAAAATGTTCAACCAGGAAGCAATCCCTCACTCCGCCTCTCTTTTTCAAAGGTTTTACTCTCAGAGCAAGTGCCTGAAGTTCTCTTCCTGAGCGGCGCCCACCTCTTAGTGCCTGCTTGTGTCCGTGTGCGTGTGCATGTGTGTGTGTGTGTGTACGCGCAGCTATACATGTGCATGTGTGTGACTATACATGAGTGTGTTACGCCATGATGTCAGCTGTTCTCGAGCAGCATTCTTTCCTCTGGGCAGAGAGAAAAGCAGCAGCTGGCAGGTGTGTGTGTGTGTGTGTGTGTAATGCCTATACTGGGCTGCTAGCTGCTCTAGGGCAGCAGTCTTTTCTCTGGGCAGGTGAATGAGAGCAGCTGGGAGGTGCGTGCGTGCGCGCATGTGTGTGTGTGTGTGTGTGTGTGTGTCTCTGTAATGACTGTACTGGGCCGTTAGCTGTTCTTGAGCAGTAGTCTCTCCTCTGGGCAGGTGAAAGGGAGCAGCTGACACGCTTCAGGAGCGACGAGGCAGCAGGACCGCAGATCCACACACTGCAGGGAGGAGCAGCGACGCAGGAGGGGGAGACATTGCTCGGTCACTTTCACACACCCTGCGCGCGCGTGCACACACACACACACACACACACAGACACAGAAAGGAGAAACATACACCAGAGACGGGGGGGGGGAAACAAACATGTTCACTGAAATTATATGGGTCAATTTCATTTGTCATTTCTGCAAATTCTACTAGGTCCTAACTAGGCCCTTGAGGAACCTCCTGCCACATGGAAAAAAAGACTCCTGGTCCTCATCACATATGAAGCCTAACACAGAGAACTGATGCAACTTTTATATAACAATATATGTGATAAATGGAGTAAATTATAGCCTAACATAAAAGGGAGAACAAGAGTCTGCTCACAAACAGCTCGGCAGTGGCATGGGAGATGGCAGTTTTAACAATGCAATTTGAAATGTAATTACATGTGACATTACTTATAGACAATTCATTTAAGGAGAATGATAGTATGCTGTCAGTAAATAAGTACTTGAGGATAGGGGATTACAATATATCAGATTTTTGGCACAGTGTTGCAAGCTGTTCTGGCACATTGGAGTTGAATTGAAAACAAACACTAAGTCAAAGAAATGGTCTGTCTTATTCTGCAGGCATTTACATCCATCTCATGAACTACAATCAAAAGATTAGAGTCCTTACTCGGCTTTCAGAGATATTTGGCAGAGACAGGACCAAAGTGCATGCCCAAGGCTAGGAAAAATGTTATTTCCATAATATGGGACCTTTTACCTGCAGGGCATTTACAAATGCACAATCTAATATTGCCGTATAAGTGTTGTTCTTGGATGAGTCCATTTTTTTCCAATGCACTTCAGGCATAACCACACCCCACAATTATGGCAACAGTTCAGGATTGATTTCATTGGTTCTTACCAGAGCTGTTGATAATGATTCTAGAGGACAACCAAAACCTATCCCTGACCTAAACCGAACCTTAACCAATCCTGGACTGAATCACAAAATGGCTGACTGTGGCAGAACCTAGGTGGTGTGGTTATGGCAGAAGTGCGTTGCAAGAAGTTTTGTTGCTTCGGGGATTGACAACATAATGCTTGACCAGGAATTAAATTATAGTCAACCAATGAACACCAGAGCTGCTATGATGATACCATGAAACAGCAAAGGCTTTCAAACCGTGCACCACACGCTGTTAGCTAGGACCTTCGGCTAGCAGTTCCCACCAGCTGAATCTCTAAAGGTGAGGAATTTAAGATTTGAACACAAGGTCAAAACTGCATAAAATTCACAAGGCAAAAACTAATTTGGGTTTTCTTCATAATGTACAAGTCTCCGCTAATCTGCATGAAAAGCTTGCCGACATTAGCTAGCTAACTTTCGACAAATGAAACACGGAACATTTGTTAGCACAGAACAAATATATCAGAGCTTCTATTGGGCTGTAATGTCACTCCTGGACGGGAGTTATTTTGTTGATCCCAGAACAACCCTCACGCAGCCACATCAGATTGTGCGTTTACAATCTAACCATGGATGTTTTCCGTCTCACCTGCCAGATTGATGTGTGTGAGGCTGTCTCGTAATGGAGAGATAGGAGAGGTCAGCATCTGGATCGTCTGGTCGGTAATGTTGCAGCACTGGCTCAGGTCCAGCTTGGTCAGGTGGGGCAGGTAGCGCACGAGGAGGCGGGATGAAGTGTCCGTCACTTCCAGCCCCGACAATCGAAGCTCCGTCACATTCTGGAATCTTCCACGGCTCTCGCTGTGACCTGAGCAACAGCCGGGAGAGGACATATTTCTTACAAGGCGCCAGGGCATTGAAGTGGATGGTGGACGGTACAAATGCAAGTACGTGATGGACAAAACTGAAATTTCAACTTGTCATTTACATCCATTTTTTGGTTTGCGGACACAATCGTTCCCAGTGAATTTTTTTAGCAACAAATTTTCAGAGTTAGGCGAGCAATACATCCTATAAATTTACAATAGGTATTATGGTCATAATTTCACTTGTTTTGAGTTATGAGACACTTAGGGAATGCATAGCCCACAGCTGGGTGAGATGCATGACAGACGGAAAAGGAAAAGAATTCTGAAATGTCTAAAGCTCTTAATTGGTTGAAGGCCAGGCAGGATGCTGCACCAGCAGCTTTAACATACATCTTCTGTAAACACTTTGAGACCAGGATTACATCAGCATTTACTTACTAATGAACCTGCCAGGGAGCAGGAGAGATGGGCAGAATGAGAGAAACTTCTGTACACAGTTTGGGCTTCAGTGTGCAGTGGTTTTGAGATGTTTATTCAATCAGCAGCCAACTTTTGCCTCAGAAATAAGACCCACAGGTTCTATTGCCTATCAGCCACCAAAATTAATCACTCAAATGCAGTAAAATGTAAAAAACAGTGAATGCTCCAGCCGCACAGGGTATTTCACACAGAAGCTTGACCAAATTAGATGCATAAATACACTGAGCAAAAAAAAAAAAAAACAACACTTGGACCAGCTCTTTGTCCCAGTCATCGTGCTGGTTTTCTGAGAGACCTGGCTCTTATTTATTTATCTATTTATACTGGGAGTCTGATTGAGAGCAAGCTCTCTTTTGCAAAGGAGCCCAGTCGAGAACAAGAAAACATGCAGTACAACAATAACTTAAAACAAAAAAACAAAGAAACTACAGATCACGTGTACATTCCAGCTTCATGGTATCCAATTACAGACATTTAAAACAATTAAATGAAATATGTTTTTCCAATTTCAGTGTCTGCTGAAGCCTATTCCATTTCTGTGGGGCATAGAACATAAAAGCAGTTTTACCCATTTCAGAATGAACCCTCGGGATGTCCAAAATCATATAATCAAGAGCACGAAGATGGTACACCCCCCCTTCTCAAATTAAGCAGACTGGCACTATATCCAGGCAGCTTACCCAACAATGCCTTGTAAATAAAAAGACAACAATGTTGCTCCCTTCTCATGGCCAGTGAAGACCAACCCACCTTTTTGCCATTGCAATCATCCAGCTATACAGCAGCACTGCCATGAGAAATAGGTCCCTGAATTAACAGGGTTCCTTTTCCAAGTCAAATTCAAGCACTTGTCAAGCATTTCCAAGGTGCACTTCCAAGCTTTTCCTTACAGCTGTGATAAATTACATATTCATCCAGATACTGAGTCAGGTGGCAATTTCTTATAAAGGTAATGCTGATTAATATTACAATTTCAAGCAGTTTCAAGCACTCTATTCAAAATCCATGCAATTTTTAAGCCCTGAATCCACTTCATTACAACTGAATCCTTTTCAAGGATTTTCGGTGCCCACAGGAACCTAGGATGAAATAAAATGCAATGTTTAAAGACACATGCCAAATAAATGCACTACGATGCTGCAGACCTGCACGTGCGTCAGCAGGGGGCGCCAGCAGCTCCCTCAGGTTGGAGTCCTTGAGATCTTCCACCCTGCTGAGGTCCAGTAACCGCAGGCATGGGCAGGTCGCCTGGCAAAGCGCCGTGACACAGGACCAGGGGCACCCCGAAACATTCAGCTCCTGTAGACCTGCGGACAGAGATCCCATTACAAGCACAAATTATGTGGTAATATAGAGAGAAAGAGAGAAAGAAAGAAAGAAAGAAAGAAAGAAAGAAAGAAAGAAAGAAAGGCACGCTCTGAACAGACAAGTAGCCAGAGCTGATTATACACACAAATGAAGAGGGGAGCAATTACACAGTATTCTGCCAAAAAAATGCACCAATCTGACTTTTTCAGACTCGATACTGATACCGATACCTAGGGCTTTGGGCGTCAGTTAATACCAAATATCAACCTGATACCAGTGTTTAATTAATTAGTAAAAAATGGCAGAATTTCTCTTTTTCTAAGCAAAATGGTAATAGAAATACAAAACCCAAAACCAGTGAAGTTGACACGTTGTGTAAATCAGAAATAAAAACAGAATACAATGATTTGCAAATGTTTTCAACCTTATATTCAATTGAATACACAGGATGCTGCAAGACAAGTTTAAATGTTTCAGGTAAACTTTGAGACCAGGATTACAAATATTTACTCATTTGGAATTTGAACCTGCAACATGGAGCAGGAAAGATGGGCAGAATGAGAGAAAACACAGTTTGGGCTTCAGTTGCAGAATGGTTTTGAAATGTTTATTTGGAACATCCAAGGTTTGCCTCAGAAATAAGACCCACAGGTTCTATTGCCTATCAGCCACCAAAATTAATCACTCAAATGCAGTGAAATGCTCAGTCATTCACAAACAAGGGTATTTCACACAGGGTCACCAAATTAGATGAACAAATACACTGAGCAAAAAAAAAAAAAAAAACTTTAAAACAACATTCCTCCCAGTCATCGAGCTATTTTCAAGAAATTTATTTATTTATCTATTTATACTGGGAGTCCATTGAGAGCAAGAGAATCTTTTTGCAAAGGAGCCCAGTCGAGAACAAGAAAATGCAGTACAACAATAACTTAAAACAAAAAACAAAGAAACTACAGATCACGGTACATTCCAAACCGACATGGTATCCAATTACAGACATTTAAAACAATTAAATGAAATATGTTTTTCCAACCAGTGTCTGTAAGCCTATTCCATTTCTGTGGGGCATAGAACTGCAAGTGTTTTACCCATTTAAATGAACCCTACAATGCATGTCCAAAATCATTTAATCAACAGCACCCAGATGGTACACCCCCTTCTCAAATTAAGCAGACTGGCACCCAAGCTCTTACCTAAGAATGGACTGAAATAAAAAGAAACAATGTTGCTCCCTTCTCATGGCCAGTGAAGACCAACCCAAATTGTTTTTGGAATCATCCAGCTATACAGCAGCACTGCCATGAGAAATAGGTCCCTGAATTATCCGGGTTGTTTTCCAAGTCAAATTCAAGCACTTGTCAAGCATTTGTGAAGGTGCACTTCCAAGCTATTTTCCTTACAGCTGTGATAAATTACATATTCATCCAGATACTTAGTCAGGTGGCAATTTTTTTCATGGAGGTAATGCTGCTTAATTTACAATTTCAAGACAATTTCAAGCACTCATTCAAAATCCATGCAATTTTTACAGCCCTGAATCCACTTCATTAAAACTGAATCCTTTTCAAGGATTTTCGGTAGACAGGAACCTGGATGAAATAAAATGCAATGTTTAAAGACACATGCCAAATAAATGCACTACGATGCTGCAGACCTGCACGTGCGTCAATACAACGCCAGCAGAGACCTCAGGACTGTTGAACAACCACCCTGCTGAGGTCCAGTAACTGCAATGGGCAGGTCGCCTGAAAAGCGCCGTGACACAGGACCAGGGGCACCCCATTCAGCTTCCCCAGACCTGCGGACAGAGATCCCATTACAAGCAAAAAATTATGTAACACAGTGAGAAAGAGAGAAAAAAGAAAGAAAGAAAGAAAGGCACGCTTCTAAACAGACAAGTAGCCAGAGCTGATTATTTAAACAAATGAATGATTAGCAATTAAAATATTCTGTTTGAAAATTGCACAATCTTGTCTTTTTTCAGACTATTGATACCGATATAAGGCTTTGAAAAGTTTTACAAATCAACCTGATACTGTTTTTAATTAATTAGTAAAAAACGCAGAATTTCACTTTTTTTGGGTTTTAGAAATAAGTGTTTTAGGACTAAATACAAGATTAAAATGCTTGGTAAGATTTTGTTTTTGCAGTGTGAGCATTTTGCCTTACTGTATGGAAGAGACTGGGATCGTTTATTTATGTGTAAGGCAACATCAGGCTCGACTGAAAACATTGCTTTCCAAATTTTGCCAGAGAATGTATTAAACAGACATATATGCATTGAATTCTCATTAAAATAATGGTGTCCGAAACCAGCTCGGCCCGATACTCAACTAAATGAGTATCGGACTGATATCTGTTATCAGTATCGGTATCAGCACATCTCAAAAACTGCCAGTGCCAAGAACACACAAATATGAGCCCCATTGAGGACACTGATAGTAGTGGGATACTTAAAAACACACAGTCCAGAGTCAGATGGCCTCATGATTACACACTGCACAGTGAGGGAGGCGGACAAACAAGGGCTTCACAGGCAACAGCGAGGTTACTAGTTCAGTAAGGCTTTAAATTCTGATTTGCATCTGGAGAGAGGGTGGGAAAAACCCAGCTGTTTGGCCCCTGAGAAAGACCCTTAACCCAATAACTCTGTCACCTGTTCATGTTCTCAATTCCCCTACTAGCAACTGTTCTCTCTGGCCTTTCTGCCACGACATCCGCAAGTAAGTGAAACCTGCTCTCAATGAATTGCCTCAAGTTAAATGAGAAATGCACTCCACTATCGACTCTTTCTAGCAAAGGCCGCCGTGACAATGAATAACACTTAATATAATCAACGCCTTGATAAACAAGTCATGAGTCAATATAATATAATATGTGATCAATGCTGGTTTCCAAAGTGCGTGTGTTTGCATACAAATCATCTGCTCGGAGAAGGTGACCTACCCTGTAAACGATTGATCAGCCACATGAGCTGCTTCTTGGAGATGTTGGTACAGCCCAGGTCTAAAGAGATAGGCTGCCGTCGGATTATACCACTCAGCATTGGAGGGGTGATCGAGCGCTGTCCGCTCAGGTCAATCTGAGTCCACAATCTTTTGTCACAGCACCTAGGGAAAGGAGAAAAATGGTTATCATGAAGGAACATAAATTAAAAAAAAAAAAGAAACCAGAGGGTGCACTAGTTCAGCCTGCATGAGAGCATAGAACACGAATCACGTTCAAACGTGTACACTCAACCCGAAAATTCTGTAAAATATGTATTACCCAGCACAACTCTAATACCGCTGACATCCTGCGGACAAAGTTCAAGAAGGTCGACACCACAGAACTTAAGAGCATTTATCCACTGGACAAGATTACCAGTCTGAACGATCACTTCAATAAAACCTCTTGAAGCACAATTTTAACCCTTGGAGAGCTGAAATAAATTCGAAAGTATTGTAAATTTAAACAGTTTAAGCTGATGAAAGCCTATCAGAGCTCCCCTGAGCTCTTTTGAGCAAGTCGCCACATGATAGGTTTTCAACAGCTTTTTGATATTTTGCGTCATTGAGCGACCTTACCCCTCGTTAACATCGGACGCGAAAGCGCGCCGAAGCGCTGCGAAGCGCAAGAAGTTTCCATTCGGCGCCCATGTTAACCGATTAGAACATTTACATCAGCTGCGAAGCGCGCCGAATCGCCACAAACGGCTCGCAAACTGCAGCGATGGTTTCGGCGTCTGGCCTATTTTTTCCGTGCGCGAATAGGAAATATTATTATACACGTTACATATGCGTGTGTGTGTGCACACATGTGCAATGACGGCAAACAATAGAGGTGGACTTATTACAGGTTTAAGGAATTTCTCGTATGAAAAAAAAAAAAAAAACTTGCATAAATACAGTGAAGACAAAAGCATATCAGAAACAAACCACAAAATAGCTTCTTAAATGAGAGAAGAGAGAGAGAGAGAGAGAGAGAGAGAGAGAGAGAGAGAGAGAGAGAGAGAGAGGGGTAAAGGGGGTGGACTGTGAAATGCGGGTCTGGTGTAAACGGCCAGGCGCCTGGACAGTACACGCTGCGCTTCAGAGCGCTTCAAGGCCAAGGCCCCGATGTTAACGAGGGGTTAGTCGCTTACAGCGCTCAAAGGGTTATTAGTTCGTCAGGCTCGCTCCAGAACTCCCGCCTAAATTAAAGCTGTTCAAGGCACTGTTGAGCAGCAAAATTTTGAGGACTTCATCGCTAAGTATTTTGTGACCCGAGCTTCAAATGATGTAATGACGAATTACGCGCATCTCAACATTCACACCGACAGGAAGCTCTAACTCCCAAACGCGGACCACACTGGAATATTTACAGCAGTTAAAAATTAGCTGCAGAGAAGCAACGCGTCCCCAGATAGGATTTCATGCGCTCTGTTAGCGTTTGCGATAATACACAAAGAGGAAGGCAAACTCTGCTTTGAAAAATAACCGACAATCGGTATCTAGCGATCACACGAAGCCAAAAACATCTCAATATCTATATATAACCCAGCTTTATCAAGTACCAATTAAACTTATAGAGGCTTGAAAATCGCGCTGAAAAAGGTTGATCTACTGACACAGGCCTAAATTGTGAAGGAGAACCAAAGCGTGTGGGCAACAAAGCAAAGATCGCAACAATGCTGCGACTAAACTGGAGTTTACTGAAAATAACTGGAACAAGGGCCTTTCACCTGCCTCCGGGAAGTTTTTTTTTTTTGTTGTTGTTGCTGGAGCCATCGCCCTCGGCTTCCTTTATGTTGGGACTGAGGACAGAACCATCTGCCAAGCGTTTCGCGTCAATTGTCTATACATTTTGATTGGATTTGACGGTACATTAAACAAACCCACATCAACAAATAAGACTACGGTGCTTTTCAAGAGGCAGAAAGAACCACAAACTGCAGTTAATTAACAAATGTGACAGTCCATTTCAAAAGTCATTCCATGAAATTAGTATCAATTATAGCGCAGAATAATTGCTCTCCAATTCACGTTGAGGAATCCGAGGAATAAGAAGTTGCCTGAATCCACACTGTGAGAGGAGTAAAGCAAAGAAACATGGCTTGAAAATTTTTACCAATTACCACTAATAGACAATGCTGGTTCACATGCGCCAATGTGTATTAGGGTTCAAAATGCATTCCCCTATTGGTTTAGTTTGTGAAGTTTGTGTGCCTGTCAAAGCAATATTCATGTAACAAATATGCATCAGCTTCCAAGATGGCAGCCATTTTACAGGCCAATAGGTGTAACTGGAAACGTGTAAAAACAAAAGGCTCAATCAATACTGTTCGGATGAAAATATTTTTAGTGCTCCTACAGCCAATTGTAAATGCTTTAATTTGTCTCACTCATGTATAACTCAGGTAAACACTAATTTCACACAACGCAAAACTTCACAAAAATCATATTAACCAACAAGAGATGTTTACAAAAAGTCAATAATCCATTCATTTTTCCCCCGAAATCTTATTTTATGTCGTTTCCATACTGTAAAGGATTCAATTTACAAGGATGGACAATTTAAAAAAAGGTCCACATTCTCTTAAAACTGCAGGAACTCCTTGAACCTCGAGCCAAGAATTATACAGGGGTAATTAACAGGAGATGATTACCTTGTCAGCCGCTAGGAGAAATCCGAAGGTATATCCTGAGCTAATCTGAATCGCAAAAGCTGAAAAACACTGCAGTCAATGTAGTTAGATAACTAGCTAGGACTGACCAACTTAAACTACTAACAATATTAGTACTATAGCCAACAACCCGCCAAAAGCTAAGTTTTGGGAACCTAGCAAGGAAATGCTATACAATCACACTTTCCACTATGCTAACTAATATGCTAACTAAGTCATCACATTTGCCAGGAAGGGGAATTGGGTCATTCCGTGTCAATTCACATACCCTCCCATGGTGACTGACTGAAATTTTGCTTAAAAAAAAAAAAAAAAGACTAAAAATTCACCTTCAGGTCTCTACCTCTTTTGGGTGAAAAGGTATTAGCTCACGAAAACACAAAAACCTCTGGTGGGTTTTGGAAAGGGGCATGGCCCTCAAAATTAAATGAGCTGTATCTCCAAAACCTTTGGGAGTTTGGAGCTAAAGCTCTGGATTTGTTCATTATATTTATCAATGTATTTTTAGTAATTTTTTTCAGCAAAATCCAAGTCGGTCACCATGGGATTTTTCTGAAATTGTGTGAACAGACACGGATTGGCCCGATTGTGAACTGTACCAGGGATGCAATTTCTGTAGCAGACAATGGTATGGTCAAACCAGACGAACAACGAATCACCATGAATAAGCTCCCACTTCCGACTGAGGCATTATAAGCATGGAACGCCACCACCAACCTGAAGACAGTAAAAGCTCTGATCATTCATTGACCGTGAGGTTAACATGTTAAAAAAGAAGCAAGCCAATCACTCTCATGAGGAAGCTAGGCAAAGCAAGGCTAGCTTTGACCACAAGCATCAAACTTCGGAAGCACATTCAAGAAGTTAAACGAATTCGCAAGTATTTGAACAATGACGACATTTCACAAAACTAGGTCCAAGCCGAGCACAAGGCTGGATCATTTATTGTCCATGGGCAAAATTGTAGGTAGTGAGCAACAGCCAATGGGGAAGAACACTCGGCCAGCTGACCAATTGCGTGACGTCCGTCCGTCTGTCAGTCAGTTAGTTGGCTAGCTAGCTATGGACATCCGTGGATGTTGGGCAGGACTGTGCCGGTTCTGCCAAACATGACTGAAGTTCCATCAGGCCACATAGGACGTGAATGTAACCAACAGCCAGCCCAGGCCAAGAGAGTGCACTTCAATCACTGAGCTGGATGACTGAGCAAAAACCAAAACTTTGAGTCACTCCCCAAATATTGGACTTCACTTTCACTATACAACCAACTAGGCAAGACCAGTTGAACACAATGACAGTGAGGTAGAAAGTGCTTGAAACACAAACCAATGTTCTGAGACAACTTGACAAGGCAAGACTACATTTGCCTCAAGGCATATTTGACTACGGGTGCTCTCTACTAGGGCTCAATAACAACGAGGCAAGAATTTCAGGATTTGCGTATCACTTACGAGAAAACTTGGCACGGAAAGCCTATAATTGACAATGAATTAACAAATATTAGCGTACCGCCAATAACAGGGTGTCAATAAGAAGCTTGCGGCGACGACGACACGCTTAACCTGTGGAACGCGTTTTCGAGCGGCCGCGCCCATGAGCAAGCGGCGAACTCACCAGCGGCTCCAGGTTCGACACACCCGCATGCAGACGCACAGCTCCCTCTGGGTGAGGTGCTGAAAGACCGTAAGCCAGACGTCGCGCTGCATGACGTGGGGCTTCCCGCAGTCCAGGGGGAGGCAGTGTGGTTCGGGGCAGTCCGGGGGCGGCCGGATCAGGTGCCTCTCCATCTGCACGGGCCGAGGGGCCGAAGGCACCGCGGGGGGCTGCGTTTCAGGAGCTGTGACCTGGAGGCCAGCCGGGACGGGTGGGGGTGCGGGTGGGGGTGTGGGGTGGAGGTTGGGGGGAGGAGTTCGCGGTGGAGTTGGAGTTGGGATTCGGGGCCCCCCCGCCCCCGTTGGTGGTGGTGCTGCTGCTGCTGTTCCGTTGTTGGGCCAGGCGGCCCCCGCCGTGTATCTTGCTGCCTCGGGCCCCCCCGCCCTTAGCGCGCCGATGGTTCGACCCGGCCACCATGTTCTTCTCTGGGTCGCGGCCGCCCCCAGCCCGGGTGCGCCCATTCCGCGTCTCAGAGCCGTTGCTGTGCTTCCCCAGGCCCCCCCCCTCCGGGAGGATGAGGGCGGTGTGGGTGGAGCTCGGAGACAGCTGGGTGGAGGAGAGGGGGGAGGGGGGCGGGGATAGCGGCGGTTTTCGTCCCCGCTCCTCCTCCTTGTCCTCGCCGTCCTCCGCGTTCCCCGACTTGCGGCCGCGGGGCTGCCCGTCGCCGCGGCGCCCGGGCTTCTCGCCATCGCCCTCCTCCTCCTCCCCGGCGGCGTCGGCATCCGACTCCTCGCTGGCGCTGAAGCCCAGCTCGGCCAGGCGGCGGTATCGTTCGCGGTTCCTCTCGCGCGCCGCCGCGCTGGCCGCCGCAGTACCTCCTCCGCTCCGGTAGGGGGCAGCAGCGGGCGAGCCAGGCTCGGAGCTCCCACAGTTCTCGGAGCTGGAGTGTGACTCGGAGGCCGAGTCCGACTCGGAGCTGGAGGAGCTGGATGAGCTAGACTCCTGCACGCGCTCCAGGAGCTGGCACATGCGCTTGAAGCGCTCAGCTTCTCCCGCTGATGGGACCGCTGGTCCGCCGGCTGGGTCGTCGCCGTGGAGGCGTTCGTCTGGGCCGAGCCGCCCCCGCCCGACCCTCCAGAACCCTGGCCGGAACCCGAGGAAGAGTTGGCCCCGATGAACCCACTCGCATCCGTGGAATTCATTTTCTGTTTCTTAAAAGAAAAAAAACATCAGACAGCCGCGATAACTTCAACTGAGATCAGCCCACACTATAGCTGCACAACCCTGTCCCTGGAGATCTACCATCATCTATATTTTCCCTAAAAAAGTGCACCTCATTCCACAGCTAGAGCTGGGCTGCCCAACACTGTTCCTGGAGATCTACCATCCGGTTGGTTTTCACTCCAACCCTAACAAAGCTCAACTCATTCAACAGCTAGCGATTTCATGAAGCCGAAGGTCTCAAACTCTAGTCCCAGAGGGCCACAGTGTCTCCTGGTTTTGGCTTGTTCCTGTACTTGAGCGCTTAACAGAAATCACTGATTGGCTAATGAGTCTGCACACCTTACCAATGAGACCTGAGTCAGCTGCTGACTGAATGGAAATCCCAAAAACCCAGAGACACTGCAGCCCTCACGGACTGGAGTTGGAGACTAAATCAATATCAGGTGTGCCAAATTGGGGGTGTAACCAAAATCTAGACTAGAGGCACTCCGAGGGTGCAAACCTCCGCCAAGGCAGCGCAGTGGAAATCTTGATGAGTGAACATGGCTCCTAAGAAATTTGAGGTATCGGCAACATAAGGTTTCAACATGGTTGCTGCGATGGCCATATTGTTTGCCCGATCGCTGTCAAAATTGATAGGGTCCATCCCTGATGTAACAGCAACCCACCCACAAAATTTCAGAGATATCCGCTCATTACTTTTTGAGTTATCTTGTACTCAAACAGACAGACCGACAAACCAACGCTGGAAAAAACAACCTCCTTGTCGGAGGCAATTAGCAGGATGGTAGATCTCAAGGAGCACAGTTGGGCAGCACTCGTCTACACTCAAATCACAGGCTTATTAAACACAGGCAGATACACTTACAGCACAGTCTTAAAGTATTTGGACAAAGCTGGATTTGCCATATGTCTCCGGATTCTAGCAAACAGCATTTAAACACACCAAATATGTATTCAGAGTAGACAACACTTGCATCCAAATCATGCAAACCGTGCATGAATTTTAGCTTCTTATACGTTGCGTCTCAGTCCAAATACTTACGAAATGGATCCAAATAAATCTGAATAAATGCACTCCAGTATCCAAGTACATTCCAGATATTTCTGTGGTTTTCAGTTAAAACCTGACATGTAATGAGAATGGGCCAATCGCGCGCATTAAAATGTATGAACACATCCACAGACTATAAATAGCTTTCTTTATTAATAACTCACTGAAGTACCTTTTTCAAGTGTTTTTCTTTGCCTCCTTTCATCTGCGAAAGAACGAGAGAGAGAGTGTGTGAGAGGAGGAGAGAGAGAGAGAGAAAGAAGTCAGTGCAATTTTTATATAGAACCATAACTACACTTCTCTTGACCTGAATATTTAGCAAGGCAGGATTTGAATACTGCTGGTAATGCACATTTCCATTAGTGCAGCACAGACTGAACTGACCTCCTTATTGCAAGAAAGGCACGTCAATGTGATTTAATTTATTATTTTAGGATCTCTTCGGCTTTAACAACGCGAGTGACTTAGCAGTGGCTAGACTGAAAATTTTGGATCAAAACCTTTTTTGCCTTCCTTAAGAGAACAGCAGCAGCCAATACCTTTTTTGTGGAGTTTTTTTTTTCCCCTAAATTTTCAAGGGCACCCCATGGTGAACCGGTGCTCTACGGCACTTACTGCAAATATGACACCTCGCGTAAACAACGCGACCACATCACGTCACCGCTGTCGAAATTTGTGCCCCATCAGCAGTTGTACAGTCCACCATAGTGCCACCTACCGCTCATCTCATCTACCAGCCCCCGGAGGGACCAAAAATGAGACTGGACTTAAATCACTATGCTGAAACGGGACTGACCCATGACCCTGAGCTTCCCCCCCAAGGAACTCTGGGTAATCTCTGACCTTCTTCTTGGGCCCACTGTCCTGGGGAAGATCCTTCTCCTTCTTGCGCTTGTGTCCGTCCTGCCTCCCCCCGTCCTCCGCTGGGAGGGGCTTCTTCTTATTGGGCGGGGGGTCGTCTGTCAGCTTCCACCGGCTCACCTCCCCGTTGTCCATTCGCCTCTTGCCCGAGCCGTCGCCCTGGTCCTGGAGGACAAAACAGGAAGTAAAAGAAACGTTTACCCCCTCTGACTAAGACTTGCGGTTCCTGCGAGTTTACAAAGGATCATGGGTGGTGTCGTTTTCCACAACCACTATATCCACCCACAGTTTCCATTTGTGCAGGTCCAGGGGTCCGAACAGGAAGGGGGGACTAATGCCTTCCAACTAAAAGCTATGGTTCCAGCTGGTTTAGGAGGGATCATGGGAGCTGCAGTTTTGCAACACCCCAACCCATTGTTTCCCTAGGGTTGAACAGCAAGGAAAATACAGCTAAGCTGACAAAATGCATAATGGAAATATAATTTTTTGACAATATTGTAGCGTAGCCACTTCTTGGCAGAAACACTGTTTGACAGTTATGTTAACTACCATTTTTGTGCGCCATGATTGATATATAAATACCATTCCCTCCATTGATCTTACAGTCACAGGTTCCTGCTGGTTACAAGGGATCATGGGAGTTTAAGATCTTTCCAGACCTCACCTTGCTGGTCTTGCCTTCCTTGTGACATTTTGGGCACTCCCAGCAGTTGGGAATTTCGTCGTTTATGATCCCCTCTGCTTTTCCCATCTGGAAGAGACCCACAGAAACGCAGCTATAAGTAACCCAGTACGTTTACCACACAGAAATGACCAAGAACAGGTTAAAATTAAAATGACCAGTGACCAAATACCAGGAATTTCCTCTGAATTTTTCATGAATTACTTGCATTTTCACATGTAATTATGCACGCTGAGAGAGGAGCCATGCGAAGCTATACTTCCAAATACCACAGAATGCGAAAGTGAGAGCGATTAATTTGCTGATTATTTGACTGATTGACTGAATAATTCTTTGCGAATAACTTCCGGGAGAGTCTTGTCCACCTTTCAGCAGGGAATTCTGTGCCAGCTTCCCTCCCTCCGTAAAAACATAGGCTACTCCTCCCAGCTCACACAGCGATAGCTGTAATGCAATGCAATAACAATACGACCTTCGTCATGATGTCAGATTCAAGCTACAGAAATTGCTCATATGCCATCTAGTGTAAAGCCATCAACATGGGAAAAATGCAAGCAGACACCCTGTACTTCTATTATATTGACTTTACCTTGATATCCATTCATTCTTTGAGGATCTCTACAGTCTTTCCCTAATCTTAACAATAACCAATGCATTCCTATCCCAAACCCTTACCCTAACCTTAACCTATCTCTAATTCTAACCTTAACCCAAACCCTTATCCTAATCTTAACCTATCCCTAATTCTCATCTTAACCCAAACCCTTACCAAAACCTTAACCAATCCCAAATTCTCACTTCAACCCAAACCCTTACCCAAACCTTAACCTATCCCCAATTCTCACCTTAACCCAAACCCTTACCCAAACCTTAACCTATCCCTAATTCTTACCTTAACCCTAACCTTCACCACTAAGTCACAATTTGCCTTTGTAGCTGTGAGGACTGGCCAAAATATCATCACTTCCAATAATGTCCGCAGTCTTTTGCTTAAATCCATACTTGCTACATAATGAGGACCAGAACACAAGAACAGGACACAGGAATGCAGTACCACAGTCCCAGAACAGAACACAGGAACGCACACGCACGCATAGCCACACACACACACACACACACACACACACACACACTTAAATGACCACTGTTTGAGGGGGAAAGAACATAACCTGGGGATGTCAGAGGTAGACTAGTTCATCACATCACAGCCAAAAAAAAAAAAAAAAAAAAAGAGAAGTAGGTCCTGATCCAACTCAAGGGTGTTTACATGAGCCGAGCAGCACCACAACCGACTGATTCTTTTTTAGGTATTCTTACCCCACCCTCATAACCGGACACTTTCATAATAAAGCGCATATTATACAGACAAAGGGTGACCTTTAACAATGGTAGCAGTACATAACGTCACATGGGAATACATATTCAGGAACAGCCATGACTGCGCTTAAATGGTGACTGATGGCACAATGGAGCATCGCATTTGTCCCCTTTCCTGATTTCCTGCATTACGACACATTTACAGTCACACTGAATCCTTTCAGATCTTTGAACAAAACTGTAGTAGATGACAATGGGAACTACAATGAACAAACTTAAAATTTAAAACCCCTTTCAGCACCACAAGGGTTTGGGACACGATAGAGGAAATCAGGAAGAGGGCATACATTTTGCCGTGGCAGAGCACAGGGCTGTGCCCGTTTAGTTGAGTTAACTGCGAGTGGGACTGCGACAGACAATGTGTGCGTACACTAACGCCGACTGAACGCGAAATGGCTGACATGGGCAAGTCATGACACGCATATGACACATGAAGGGCAAGCATACAAATGAGTTCACTTATTAGACAATAATAGAAATGAGATCAGGGGAACCACCTCGCATTTGTAAAACGGTAAACACCCAGCTCAGCAGAGAATGACAGAGCATGACACAGAGGACAGATCTGGCTCACAACTGACAGGAGAGTCTGCAAGTATTTGGACGGAGGAATTGTAGAAAAAGGGTTGCGATTCATTAATTGTTTCCCGCTATATGGATGCACACAAGCAGGAATTAACACCGACCACTACCACTACAACTTCAGTCACCGTTTTCAAATCCAAAGCGCTGAGAGTTCAAAGATAAAGAGCAAAAAATCATCACTGTCCAAACACTTTAGGACCGCGCTCAACAGACGGGACGTACAGACAGTCTAGCAAATGGAAAGAAATTACCGATACACACACACACCAAACTTCAGACAAACGTGCAAGAAAATACTAAATCACAGACCAGGAAGGACAAACAGACAACACCACAAACAGGCCACTGGACAGACACACGAAGGATGACTAAAGTATGCACACACACACACACACACACACACACACACACATTGACACTTCAAGGACAGACACGCGTTGTGTCTCTCAAACAAAAACACACACACACACCTTGATGAAGGAGGACAGCAGGACACATAACATCTCCCCAACAAAAACACACACATCACACCACACCTTGATGAAGGAGGACAGCAGGACACATAACATCTCCCACACAACACACACACACCTTGACACAGGAGGGACAGACATGTAACATCTCCCATAAACACACACACAGACTTGATGCAGGAGAATAGACGTACACACATAGTCTCTCACACACACACACACACACACCTTGACACAGGAGGACAGCAGGACATGTAACATCTCCCACACAAACAAGCACCTTTGCGAGGGACAGACATGTAGCATCTCATACACACGCACCTTGATGCAGGAGAATAGACGTACACACATAGTCTCTCACACACACACACACACACACACCTTGACACAGGAGGACAGCAGGACATGTAACATCTCCCACACAAACAAGCACCTTTGCGAGGGGCAGACATGTCACATCTCATACACACGCACCTTGAGGCAGGAGAATAGACGTACACACATAGTCTCTCACACACACACACACACACACACCTTGACACAGGAGGACAGCAGGACATGTAACATCTCCCACACAAACAAGCACCTTTGCGAGGGACAGACATGTAGCATCTCATACACACGCACCTTGATGCAGGAGAATAGACGTACACACATAGTCTCTCACACACACACACACACACACACCTTGACACAGGAGGACAGCAGGACATGTAACATCTCCCACACAAAAAGCACCTTTAGCATCTCATACACACGCACCTTGATGCAGGAGAATAGACGTACACACATAGTCTCTCACACACACACACACACACACACCTTGACACAGGAGGACAGCAGGACATGTAACATCTCCCACACAAACAAGCACCTTTGCGAGGGGCAGACATGTCACATCTCATACACACGCACCTTGAGGCAGCCCGGGTGGATGATCTCGTTGCAGATGGTGCACTCCATCAGAGAGAGGCTGAACTTCTCCTCCTCGCTGTCCACCGTGTCCTCCTTACCGGCCTCCCCGCAGGACAGACAGACGGCCGTGTGAGGAAGCACAGGCTGCAGGAGGGACACCATTAACTTTAGCGTTATAGCATAACTTACCATAAAACCGCATAACATGACATAGCACAGCATAGCATGGCGTAAGCATAACATGACAGAGCTCAGCATAGCATGGGATTGGCATCACATAAAATAGCTTAGCATAGCATATGTTGTTGCGCTATGCTGTGCTATTTTGTTACATGCTATGTTATGCCAATGCCATTCCACGCTAAGCTATGTCATGTTATGCGAATGCCAAGCTATGCTGTGCAATGTCATGTTATGCCAATGTTATGCTATGCAACATCATGCCGTTCCACATTATGCTATGCTATTACGCCATGCCAAGTCCTGCGATGCTAACATGACATAGCATAGCATAATATGGCACAGCAAAATTTGAACTGTGGAATACTGTGTAGTATAACAGAACAGAGTGCAATGAACAGGTCATTAAGACCCGACAAAAGCTTATCATTTTTTGACCGCTCAAGTTTTCCCAACACTTCAGGACCTTATAGGTTAGATTTACGACACAATAAGGTTACGCACGGAAGTTAAAGAAATGCCTTGCATTAACTTACTGCTGAAATTTTGCGTTCTTGCGAAAGCTTACTGCAAACCAATTGATCAGTTTTACGGAATGCTGTGCAAATCTGTCCAAGATCGCGTCAAATTGAGGATCTTGCGTTACCTTGCGGATGAAAATGAGCGCTAAAGATTTTTCTAGAATGTTGGAAAGAAGTCAACCACACAACATGCAACATGACATAACTTTACGTTAGAATACGCACTTCTGCAGCATGCAGTAATCTGCAGTCAATACGTCAGAATATCTATGGTGTGGCACTTAATATTTTAAATGATAGGTCATTCTTAGACGGACGACTTCCCAAAATCGAAATTTAAGAAGATGAAAAGATAAATCACATTGTATTGTCTAAAGAACAGAATCAAAAAAAAATATTAACAAAAAAATCGAAAAAAATTACTTCACTTTGTAATTTCGTGGAAATGACGTCACGTCAGTGACATCATTGCAACCCTAACCACATGAACTGCATTGCTTTGACGTAAAAAAAAAAAGAAAAAAAAAAAAAAGCATTAATTTCAAGTCTCTAGCTTAAATTGAAACAAAGTTTTGGATCAAAATGTGTTTGACCTTTTGACAAAGAAACTTATAAAAGTATAGGTCTGTGGCGAGTAACCTATGGTAACATGTCTCCAAGTTTTGTTGAGATTGGTGCAGGATAAATGGCAAAAGGGTGCGTAACTAACAAACCAACAGACAAATAGACACCTAACGTGACCGACTGATATAACAGAGCAGATTCACCATGACCCAAATAAGCCAATGTTATGGACAAGTTTTCTTGCATAGTGAAGAAAAGTCCTCCAAAGTGGAATCCGGAGGTTCATGTGACCACAGAGCCATTGCCACATAAGTTAGTGGATCTTTACTGTCCCTTGCGGATCGCTATGGACTTGCCTACCATACATACGTTTAAGTAAATTTACACAAGCCTAACTCCTCTTGCGGAACTTATGAACTACACAGGACCAAACATCGAGTCAAACCTGATCTTGAAAACCCCACAACCCCTCAATTTTTTTTCCTCCTGATATCGCCATCTTTTGTTGAATCACCCATCTTACTCTTCTAAACACGTGTGAGAATCAATACACATACCCTTCATTTCGATTCTCAGGCCTACAGGATATTTACTCAGCCCAGAGTAGACCCACACAAACACTAGGAGAACATGCAACCTCCTCAGCTGGGTTTGAACCCATGACCTTCAAGCAATGAGGCAACAGCTCTGCCGACTGCGATAAAGGTGTTTATTAAAACCTAGAACCTCACCTATTCTGGAACATTCGATGACAGAAGCGCTTTGCATCTTTGAAATAACACCTCTACGATCCCAGACTTCAATATCAGACTCGTAAGGGATTTGATCGAGGTTATTAAAAATTTAAGGAATCAATAAAATTGACTGAAGAAGCCATTTCAATTTTAGATTCAGCTAACAGAGCCAGAGGACACTGGCATAAATTAGCCCAAGGTAAATTTGCACCAGGAAGTGCTCTCTCAGAAGAGTATTTTTCCCCTAGTACAGAAGAGTCACGGAAAACCTCAAGGGTTACAGCCGTGGGCACACTTCCTGAAACTGGAGACTCCTACTTCCTGACTCCGGGGAATCCTACATTCAAACATGTGCTAGTGTTCAATCAATTTTGAATCCCAATTTTTTTTACAGCACGAATACGACCAACTGTCGTCATAAGCATTCGTACCCCAGAAGCAGCGAAATGTCAGAGGCCAAGTGGAAGAAAGCATAGTTCACACATTGGTTTTGATTAGTCAATAAATAAATAGCTTGATTGTCATTCAAGAAAAGAACCGGAACAGGTGGAAGGTAATAGTGTTAAAAGGTGAGATGCATTAACTGTTAACTTGTCAAGTTTTTTTTTTTTTTTTTTGATGACATTTCATTTGGCCTCTGACATTTGGTTGCTGCTCGTATGAGATCCAATGCAGGTGTTGTAGAACCGAGAGATTAAAGCCAATAGTCTTTTATCAAATTTATTGTGTAGGTGACATTCTGAGCAAGTAATTGTACAAACAAAAACCAATTGAAGTCTGTGGCCCTTTGCCTGGCACCAGGGGAAGAGAGGCCCCCAGAATGGGCTCTTAGAAGATTATACCTGAACAAAGTGGGCTGTTCTTTACACTGATTGGACATAGAAACACAAATGGAGAGGAAAACCAATGAATGACCTACAGGGGGTTTTGGAGGGAAACTCAAAAGATAACAGTGGGAGAGGATAGGCGGGATTGGCAGGTACAGACACAGAATGATGGGGAAGAGGGAGGGGAGGAAGGCTTCCTTCTTCCACACAGGTATGAACATGCATTTTCCAAAAAAAAAAAAAAAAAAAAAAAAAAAAAAAAAAAAAAAGGCATACACCCCATAGCAGCAGTTGGTCTTACTACGACATAAATAATAAATACACAAAATTGAGATTTTAAAATGGATTCTTACTTCCTGACCCCCGGGATTCTCCGCCCGTCGCTCAGTACTCACCGCGGTACACTGGCGGAGTAAGCAGGACTGCTTCATCCGGCCGGGGCCGCCGAACTTCTTCATGTCTTTGCAGAAGTGGCACTCGCCGCACTCGGTCCGCATGCAGGCCTGACAGCGGCGACAACGAGTCCGCCGCCGCCGCGCTCCCCCAAGAGCCTTACTGCCCGACATCCCTGATCCAATCAGCTGTGAGAGAGAGAGGGGGGCGGAGTCACACAGGGACCAATCAATTCTGAGAGAGAGAGAGATGAGGCAATATATCGTTAGCCTCATAGCATAATTGCCATAGTCATTTTTTGGCTTACTGTTGCAATATCAAAAAAAAACACCAATGTGCTCACTAAAAAATTGTGTTTTTTCTTGTTTTCCGAAAACGTTCAAATATGACTTAGGCAACTATGCTATTAGGCTAACGATATGCAACCTGGGGTACCAATGTTATTGGTACTCTAGGTAAGAGTCATGACAACTCTAGAATAGAAGCCATTTTGTTTCCAACGCGCAAAACTGAGTCAGTTTGCAAAATGGAAAGCGTTGGATGTTTTTATGCATTTCTCAAAAGAGAAACGTATTAATTTCAGGCAAAAACAGCAGCCCAGCAGGAAATGGTTCTGATGAGCGTAAGAGGAAATTTTTCAGATATGAGGAAAGAGGAAAAAAAAAAAAAACAATCACTGAGAATGTGCCCGATAATGCAATGGAAACAAAATGGCTCCATGATCAGATTTTCTGGAACTCTCATGTCTCTCACTCATAACTCCAAATAGGAACTAATGCAACCCAGCCAGCTGCGGGGGAGAGTGAGCAACAGAGGGACAAATAGCCTTTGGAAAGAGGTGGGGTCATTTTATTCGTCCCAAAGTACTGCGGACGTGTCCTTATCTCGTTTACATCACCCTCCTTCCTTTTCTCGCTTTCAGTTCCACCCACGACAAAGAAAAAAAGTAAGAAAAGTGAAGTGAGGTTTGGTAATCAAAGAAACACAAATGAGTTCAATGGAACGTCCTTGATCCTTCAAAAGTCGTTTTGAAATGAGGTCAGTGTCACCGTTTCAGGTACGGTACATGCATGGCAGAGGAGGAGAAACGTTTTCACAGGTCAATCTTCTAAACGTCACAAATTACTTGAAGATACTTCTGCAAGAGGCGGTTTCCTGTTTTAATGCTCAAAATATCCAAAACAGAAACTAATTCAGACCCAATGAACCAGGAGAAGACAGCAGCCAAATCCAATAGCTTAACACAAATTGGTTTTGGGACATTTTAAATTAAGGCCAGTGACCAAAATACCCGTAATATTCACCTGTAATCAGTACAACCTCAGCATAGTGTTCACCATGAGGCCTATACAGAAAATGGGCGACACGGTGGTGGAGTGGTTGGTATATCAACCTCAAAAGAAGGAGGCGATGTGTTCGAGTCCCAAGGTGGATTCTCCCTGTGTGCCGTCCCCATGTTTGTGTCGGTACTCACAGCAAAAGGCATGACTGCAGGTCTACAATTAAAAATTTGACCACAAAGCAAACTAATGCATTTATACAAATGTTCATAAATGACCATTTACCTTGTGAAGTAAAATACAGAATTAAAATTGTAACAAGGTTAGTTTAGAATATCAAATGAACTACAACCCCTTTCCACAGCCCATCCCCCTTCCACTGAACACGGAGTAATTTAAAATGCCTTCCTTAAAAAGCCACTGCAGTTTTTCTGCAAGGCCCCGCCAAAACAAACAGTGCTTCTTCGCTCAACATTTTAGGAAAAGGATTTGTGCAGCAAAATTCATACAAGAAACAGAAACGACCAAACCTCAATACACACTCTACCTCAAGCAGGTCTTTCACAAGGCAATCTTGTTTGCCTACAAGTGGACTGTAACCATTCTGTCACCATTGACGGCAAACACCAACTAGGATTCTCAGGAAGCTAGTGCTGCTAGCCATGGTTCCCACAAAAAAAACAAAACAAAAAAAAAAAAATCACCCTCTGCCTTTAAAGAACTACCGTCGTTGATTGCTGGTTGGCCGTTCCTGGGAGCCACTTGCAAACTTCTTTCGGCGCTTGCGCTGGAGAGCGCACCGATACAGGCCTCATTCAACAAAATTCCTCCCAATTTCTCTTCATGTCAAGCCTAAACTAGTAGGCCATATTCGATCAACTGACATTAAGATGATGCCTGTTGAATGAGATGTAGGTTGAAATGACAGCCAAATAAACCATCTCCATGAACAGGGTTCAGCAGTCCTGTTGCAGCCGTACAAACCTAAATGAATGCCTGCTTTACCCAGTCAATATAAACAGGCTTAATTAGGCCCATCTCATATTGTGGTCAGGCTGGATCAATTTTTCTCTGTTCAAATCCCACTCAAGCATCTCTCATCTCATGTCACAACCTCCCAGATCATACACTCTGAGAAAATGGCCTCATTAAAACTGCTAGATCATAATATACTTCCTTCCTTCCCTTCCTTACCTACTTTCCTCGCCCATAACACCACCTTTCAAGGGTGCAGCGACAAGAGGCGAGAAAGGACAAGGAGAGGAAGGAAATCTAAGATAATGGCTAGATGGATCCTGGAAACATATCCCACATTGTATAAACATATCATATCCTTCCTTCCTTTCCTAACCCACTTTCCTTTCTCTTTGTTCAACCCTTCAGAGGGAGGGACGGACAAGAGGCAAGAAAAGGATGCGGAGAAGATGGAAATAGAAGAAATCGAGGGCTGACTGCAATGGACAGTTATGTCCAGATGTTATATAATTGACATAACTGTTTATTGCAGTCAGCCCTCGAAATGCAAATAAGCAAAATGGTTCCTGGAAACATTTCTTGCTCCTTCAAACATCAGTTCAAAGTGATTTCAGTGACAGGTGTGACAGCTGGACTGTGGCAGATCCGCTTCATGTAAAATGCTGCTCAAAATAATGGAGACCACATCATTTAAGCACTACTCTCCATTTTATTCAATAAGAGTGTCCATACAATAGATTATATGAAACAAATACCAAAATGTACTTCAAGATGCTTTTAGTTTTTCCGAGTATTTGGAGGCTAAATAAAAGCCAAGTCATCACTAAAACAGATGAGTTTTCAAAACGCAGCCACGAGATTTAATCACTGCATTGCAAATTTTAGACATCCAAGATATTACTTGCATCGATATCAATGGATTCCCAGGAGGACTGAAATTTCACCTATTGGCGCGTCTTTATTTAATTTATTTAACCCTTATTTAACCAGGGAAGTCCCACTGAGATTGAAATCTCTTTTTTTTCTTTAGAGATTGGCTCACTTCATGACCTTTACAGTCCAGGTGACCCCACAACAGCTCATCAGTGTTTGTTAAAATCAGGTGACTGAGCAGGCAACTGCAAATTTAGCATTTTCCTTCACAGAAAATCCCTGCAGAGTTTGGATTTACATTTAATGTCACAGTCTTGCCGGAACACCAATTTCCCCCAATTTAATCTGCACGGAAATCGCTAGAAATTCCAAGATTCTGAAAGGGTCGCATGCATCACTCATTCAGAAAAAACAATGTCCACAGAGAACGCCGTCAGTTTTCCTCGCTTCAAATATTAGATATTCCTCCTTCTAAGGCACATTTAACAAGCGTTTTCTTCACAATCATGATGATTCTCAGTGGATTTCCAGGTCAGGCGCGTGGAACAACATGAAAATTAAGCGATTGGAGTCAGTGCAGAGATCCTTAACGATGCTCCAGCCATAGAGGACGCAGGATGGGCACTTCTTAAGAGTCAGGTCTCGCCATGAACGCTCAGCTGTGGCGGAGGAAAATGCAAGACCCAACAACACTGCAATCTGCTGGTAACATTAACTCGTAGAGCGCCGAATAAATTTTCAAAAATGTAATTATCCTGAGCTGTTGAAAAACTATCACGTGGCAACTCGTTTAAAAGAGCTCCCCTGCGGGAGCTCTTTTAAACGAGTTGCCACGTGATAGGTTTTCAAACAGCATCTGATTTAGACATCTTGCATCACTGGGCAACTCCAGTTGCCTACAGCGCTCTAAGGGTTATGAAAAATCCTCCATTTGTATTCCGCATGCAGATACATGGAGGATTAAAAAAAAAAAAAAAAAAAAAAAAGGACTACAACTTAAAACCGATCGCATTCTCGCTTGCTTGTTCTCAAGCATCATAAGCGTAACGGGGTAAGTTGCACAAGGCAGGTGTTAAACCCAAATGGACCAATCAAATGAGCCATTACGTCCTCTAAAAACATCCCAAAAAGATGTGTCGTCACCCTGCACAGAATGAATGAGCCCGTTTGCTCATTTCAGACGTGGAGAGAATGCAAATTTGTGTACAGCAACCTGAAATACGGTACATCGACAGAACAAACTGAGGGGTTATTTTAAAAGAACATGACTGCATGCATGGCGCTCGTGCAGGTCATTCTAGATAAGAGCGTAGAGCACAAATCAAACAGTAAACGAAACATCTGCTCAAAACGCTGGATGCGCTCTCGACACCATGAATGTCAATTCGCAGTGCAGTTCCTAATAATTTGAGCAGCGCCACACAAAGCTTAGGCTCTCTCCATAACTCCTACACATTGAATTTGACAACGATTGATAGGACGTAAAAATTTGAAAATGAGTTTTTATTCGCCAGTATGTGCATTCATATCGTCTGAACGATCAGAGGAACTGTTTAGTGTCACGGCCCACATGCTTTGGGACTAAATGCTTACGGACTGCATTGCAGGTTCTGATTCTGAAAGGCTGGTGGATTAACTGTAGGGAAAGTTCACAGCCGATTACAGCATCCATTTTGGTTGGTGCCCTCAACAGTAGACCGGGGAGAAGATTTAAACAAGAGTCATCAGGTGATGGCCTGTCCCCCGGCCCCACGTACTGAAAGAATGAAAATGCCACCTGCTCCGGAAACAAACCATACCCTCTAAAAGTCTAAGTTCAAAATGTTTCCATGAAAACCAGATAAAATACAAAATTCAACTTCGGATTAGCAGAAGGCACCACTTTGGGTCATGATTAATGTGCACGGCAAGTTTTGTTAAAAAATATTGAACGGTTTTCAAGTTATGCTCCGGAAACGAAATGTTCACAGACAGACGGACGAACGGACAACCGCACCCATGACTATATCCCCCGCCTTGTATGTCAGGGGGACAAAAATAAACAAATGCAGCCAGCATGCTTCATGTGAGCAAGGAAGATGACAGAACTATACCTGTCCCAGAACATGGACTCCACACGGGGGACAAGGTGTGGCCGCACCTGTCCCAAGTGACACCACACCAGCACCAGCGCACCGCAGGGATCAGCAGTCCCGCTCTGGACTGGGCGAAGTTGCAGGGGACAGCTAAAAGCACTCGTCTCCAAAGCACAATGATGTGCCTCCAACAGCACTGAGTATGGCCAGGCAACAGTGGAGGTTCCGAGCATGTAGGGGCCCAAGACATTTATCTGGGGTTTGGGGGGCAGGGTCCTAATGGTGGTGAGGGATTGGGATTTCAGAGAAGAAGAAGGGGATCCGGGGGGGGGTCAATCAGTGAGTGGTAGACTGGGGCATCAGGGCAGGGCGATGGTTTCAGGCCTGGGCTATGGTACAAGTCAATGTGATTCTATGAATCATCCAGCCTACACTGCCCTCGTTCTACACATGGATTGAATGTAAAACTAATCTGTGTAAATCACCATGGATAAATGAGTATTCTGTCAATACGTGACCGTAAACCACTTTACCCAAACTGTACTATCAGGCATTCTGAACACACTTAGCTAGCAATTTACGGAAGGCGTATTTAATATATTGTAGCGCGGGGCTGAACTGAATAACCGCTAACGGTCACCAACAGAGGCCATTGTGAATGTGGACTCCACAAATTCCAGCGGAGAACTCAAACCTCAGCGCGGCTACGGAGGCTTCCTGCTTCTCGCCAAATGCATGCTGGGATAGCCTCCAAACAACCCTGACCAGGAATACACAAGGAAGATAATGCAAAATGGATGGCCACTCAAACCTAACAAAACTCAGCAAACAGCATTGAACAGCCACCACTAGAACACTCCATCCTTGTTCAAACAAATCACCATAGGATGACCATCAGCAAACAGACTGTTACTGATTTTCCACTGAGGATACTATGGATTCTTGAGATGGTAATATAGGTCAATATTGTATTTCACAAGAAATGGAAAAGCGCAATGACTGGGAAAAGACACATGACAGCCCTAGAAACAGCCCAGACTGCACCAGTAGGAGTCCACAGCTTAGTAACAGAAACTTGGCCTCATTACAGAAGCTTCATTCTTTTCAGAGCGAGCCTCGGTGATTTGACAGTTTATCGCAATCAATCAATGCCCTAGAAATTATTTTTTTTAAACGACTGACCAATTCAAGAGCCTCAGCTTCGATGAGAACCAGTGCCATCGCAGAACCTCTTCATTAGTTCACATATCAACTCAAGTCAGTTTTTTTGGACATATTTATTGCACAGTCACTGGCAGTCCAGACAGGAAAATAGGCATTAGGAGCCTAACGAACGGCAAATGGCTTTCCGTAACAGAGGACAGTGCGAACGGCTGCATCATTAGAATATTTCAGATAAACATTAGAAGCACCAGACAGACTGTGCGAACCAAGAGCGAATTAGCACCCCTGTAGCGTGCCACTGCTAGCGGTGACAAGATGATGCATTCTAATGCACACTAAAAGACTGAACAGTTCCTAAACCCAAAAAAAAACAAATGAATTAATTAATGAAAGTGGTTCGGGCCCATTAAGCCCACATAACTGAATGTCAATCCACCAGAAAGACCAAACATTTCAGGTAAGATTTCTCCTCATCATCTCCTTCCCCTACATCTTGCTCTTTGCACTTATATCACAGTTACTTAGGAGAGGCTTTCATGCAAAACGACTTACAGTTGAATAGTCCAAGAATGCTTAACGGCCTTGCCCAAGGGCCCAACAGCTGCATTAATGTTACTGTGGCTACAATATCGCTTCAACTCCCAACCTTTCGAGCCCCAGAAGGCTCCTCACGTTAGCCACCATTCTACAGGCTGCCGACCATCACAAATTCTTCAGTACTCTCAACATGTCCACTAAAGTACACACAACGAACTAGCACACATGCAACAACCATACGAAGCGCACAACTGCATTCCCATTTCAACTCAAGTTTGCTCCAGAAAAATTGATCCACACTAACAGTAGGGTGGTCCAATAATGTGCCGAATTTTTTTTAATATAAAGTAGAAGTCAAGGCACCTTTTCTAATCTAACAAGCACAATTTCAAGTTGATATGTGAACGTAAAGGCAGTGCTCATGACGGGTCAATTTCGCAAGCTATTTGCTATCATTGTGCCGTATTAGAGAACCTGCAAACTTTCGAGTGCATCTATTATTCCATCCAACAAATAACAAAAAGAGCTGTATTCAACTAAAACTAGATCATTTACTACCGTTTTAACATATCATAAACAAAAATAGGTCATTCACGTCTGATTTAAACAACACAATTTTCAAAAAGACAGCAACAACCACAATGCATGTGTTTCACGATCGTTCAAATTGTTTAAATGAAATAAGACCACTTGAAACGTTTTAATGCAATTCCGTTGCTTTCAACCCCCGAGTAAAGAAAAGCGTGAGAAGTCCGGAGTCATAATTGATTTCCATGTTACTAGTGGTGAAATCCACCGTGACGCATGAGAAACTGATAAACCTCCGCGCACATAGACTTCAATTATTACATTGCCTATGTGCTGATTAATGAAAACTGGCTACACCTGATGACGCCGAGTTTTGACCCGACGCTGAAGCCCTCCGCCACAGTTTCAAAAAATCCTGGAGGAAAGACTGGATATAGATGACCCCATGAGCACTGCTTTCTATGAACAATATCACTAAGATTTTTGGCATAATTACATAGTTTAGTAAAACAAACAAAATGAGGAGGTGCCTTGGTTAATACCATGAAGTTAATTTTTTTTTTTAACCACCCTAACAAACAGGGAAAACCACTCAAAGAGCTCGCAGTCATCGGAATGCATGAATCCACACTAAATTATTTCCATTTCTGAACTCCCTGGTGCACAGTAAAAAGATAAAAAAAATGATCCACAAATCAAAAAAGCTCCCGTCAAAAAGACATTTATTGAGGTAATGTTTCGAGCATGTAGGCTCTTCTTCAGACTCAAAAAATACAAGTGAGGGCATCCTCTTAAATACCCACAAGTCAGTGCCACAGCAATCAGTGCAATTAACAGCAGCTGCAGAGTCACTAAGAAAAAGATATCACAATATTACAACAATCAAGTACAAAAGATATTTCCAAAACATCCAAAAAGAATTAGTATTAACTCCTTGGTGCACAGACCTGCATTGTGTATTGAAGACTGCATGAGACCACAATAATCATTAAAAAAGCAACATTAACTTCACAATTTCAAATGCAAACTCTAAGGACTAGACAATCTGAGGAAACAAAGCGAAAACCGCAAGAGCAAAATGATATGATGATCAGTTCCGGGAGAGGCAATGCCTTCGCGAATAATTATTTTTTGCATCAGGGTTCTTGTCAATCACCCAACGCATTGTCATGAATGCTACTTCAGCTAAACATGTCAGCAACACCACCAACTCAATGATCTGTATAACATTTGACCACATTAGTTAATCCCAATAAATATTAATTCAATACGACAGTTCCACAGATAAAGACCTAGGCCAATTGTGTGGATATTCTCCATACAAAATGCGATTTATGTTCCAATATTAAGCTTAAATGGTGTCCCTGAAAATGACCGATTCAATACGCCAGCCATATAGCTCAAGGTGTAAACCATGATAACCACAGATAATATCGGTGGCTCTGCACTATGGATGACCACAGGAAACCAAGTGCCCAACAACTGCTAGGGCTCCCAAATCTGGCCCTCAACTACAAATCCAGCCCTGGCTTTCTTTCCTTCCAGGAAATTAAACAATTAGTGCCACCAATTGGCTGGACTGTCTTCACACTTGACTCCCAGGTAAAGGGAGGGCGGAAAACCACAGTTCTCAGCCCTCGCCAACCGTGATTCAGGGATCGACCGTTAAGAAAAGGAGATGAGATGACGGCTGGTAGAGGTTGTCAATCAAGCCAACAGGATCACGTCAAACTTGACAATCTACACTTAGCTCTGAAATGGTTATTCTTCTGATAACAGATGATTGCTGAAGGGGCAAATGAAATGATTTCCTTCCATCTCAATCAGAATTCCCATAACCAGCATTTTAAAGGTTATTATAGTTCTTTCCAGCACTCGTGGAGGTTCATTTCTGTCAGTGTGCAACACCTATACCAGAGGTGGGCAACGAGGGCTGTATCTGTTCCTGGTTTTCACACCAACGTTTAGCCTTTAATTACTTAATTATCTTAATTAACCAAACTATTTATGAAATCTGACTTTTCTGCTGCATTTCTTTAAATTAGCACTGATGACCATCAAAGACTGTTCTTGTATCTCCACATAAAACATTTTTCTTTTGGTTAATCTATGTTTTTTGTATACAACCAATTAGCTAAATTAGTCTGGGTAACTGATAGAAATATAAACCTGCATGCACATCGGCCCTACAGGACCAGAATTGCCCCCCCCATACCCTTTTGCCTACAGGTGTTACACACAGAGTACAGAGACCAATTGGCTTCGCCATCGAAATAATTTGATCATGACATCAGCTAGTAATGTGCAAACATCTAAATGCACATGATACCTGATTGAGTTTTTCAAGCCACAATCATGCCCTCGTTTCACTCACATCCTTGATAAATTAACCTCATAAAGCAAAACTCTGCATTCCTCTTAGGAACAAGTTCCTCTGAATTGCTCATGATTGTAAGTGAACAAGCGATGACTATACACAACTTTTTGTCGAAGCACCTGAACGGAGGAAAAAAATGAAAAATCAAGACGGCCAAACGGGGAACACCACTGCATGGCGTGTTCCCTGCACGAAAATCGCAGGCCAGTCTCACAAACAAACTAAGATTAGGCCCAGACTAGATAGTTTCTGGTAAGAACCCGTATTCAAAATCGCATTTCATCCAAGACTTGGCTTAACTGGAGTCCATAAAGGGCTACAGGACTCTTCGTCCCCCGATTTTTCCTCCCCAAATTTTTCATCCCCATGGACTTTTCATCCCCAGATCTTTTGTGCCCCAATGATAATAAAAAAAGTGCCACCATTTTTGAAAGACGGATGGACGAATGGACAACAGCCAGATCACCATGATATAAGGTTTAGGGTTAGTGCACTGGTTCTCAGACTCGGTCCTGGCGCCCCACTGTATATGCTTGTTTTTGTTCCGACCACAGTTGCAATCTTAGGACTTAAACAAGCTGTTGATTTGCCTTAATTAGGTGCATTCATGTTTAGTGCAGTTAATTGTCCTCTTAGGCCACATTTGACAAATCTACACATGCCACAAAGAATTAAAATGTCATATCCGCAATGAGATATGTTGGAAACCAGTATGAATAACTGAAGAGGGAAACAATTTGACCGAACCCTTAATCAACGTAAACAATCAATAGGTTCCTCATTGGTGAAACTGTCAACACATGGTTGCAAAAACCAACAATTTATTTGGCAAACAAAGTCACACCTGTTTCGTTTCATGTTCATTTTATTACGTTCAGGCAAATTATTTTGAAAGAATTCAAAACACCTGTGTTCAGCAACCCAATTTGGAGCTTACTGATTTTCTCAGTCTAGTTTGATCTGTTTAGAAATTTTTTTTTTTTTTTACCGGCAAATCCTCACAATATGGAAAATAAGCATAACATGTTTAAGGGTTTTTATTCTTCATGGGACAGTGGATATGTCCATAAAAATGCAGCTACAGGTGGTAAATAACTGTTATAAACATGGAATGCAGCTAATTAAGACAAATCGACACCTTATTAAAAGTCTAAGATTGCAGTTGTGGCTGCAACAAAAACCAGCATACACAGTGGGGTGGCAGGAACGAGTTTGAAAACCACTGGGTCAGGGAAAGTGTTATAATGCAGGAAGAGGGCAAAGCATTATTGGGGATAAACCATCCAGGGATGAAGAGCCCGGGGATGAAAATTGCTGGGGGACAAAAAGTCAGGGGATGAAAAATTCGGGGACAAAAAGTCGCAGAACCTCCATAAGGCTGTTCAACTCTTTTCCCCATAGACTCCCCCCTTTCCATTTCCCCATAATGACTACAAATGAAGACCCTGGCAATATCGACGACGACGACATTTGATGCCTTGAGGACACCCCCGTTTTCAATGAGTGGGGAGGCCAGGGAAAAGGTCCGTAGATAAACATGTAAACAATCATATGCAGTCATTATGGGGACAGGAGGTAAAGCATTTACTGGTGCCATCAGGTGTCAGATGAAGTCTGGGAAATCGCCGTGGCGATGCACCTCAGAGTCCGCAGTAAAATCTGGACGCGTCGTCGCTCCTATAGGCAACCCAGCAAAGAGGTGTGAGAGTCAGTCAGCGGGGTTTCCTCACCACAACGCATGACGGTGATACCAGTAATGTACTTGAGTGTCTGCATTCTGCCTGCATCAGCAAGGCAGGAAGTGACATCAGACAGCACTTCCTGTTTTAATGGTTGGGATTCAATCAAAAGGGCTTCACAGACCCCTGAGGGTCCTTGAAGATGGAGCAGGAGGGTGTAAAACCATGAATTAATATGTAGCGACAAAGTGGGAGAGCTTTTAAAAATAGGAAACCATTTGAAAATCCCCAGCTCCATCTAATCCTATGGCCATGGGGACTGGACATAGGACCACAGGTAAAGTCATACTTGCTTGATGAATTAAATTCAGAGAACCCCAATCACCAATCACGTCTATGGTACCTAGAATCAATGCAGGACATTGCAATGAGACACAGATGCAAGTAAGACTGATTATTTAATCTAAAACTAGACAAAAAAAAAAAAAGGGAGCAAATATTATCTTGATTGGCCTTTCCAAAGCGAGCCAAAAAAAAATAAAATCTGAGGGCTCGCAGTCACCACTCGTACAGATCAATAAGCCCAATTGCACAGGCTTGCGCTGGACATTCTTGTAAGTATCGAGCTAGTTAGCCATCTACCTTCAGATAGGTAGCAAAGTCATTCTATACAAAATACAAAAGCAGGTCTGAAGCTCATTCCCAGCTAAGGAGACCTCAAATATTTGGCAAATTATTTGATGTAAACAACCAGAACTGAAAATGTGTTATTCCTCTCTCATCGTTAATCGCATCCACACAAAATGACGCAAGCAGAGCCAGGCTTGAATTCAGACTTGAAAAAGGTAAAGTTAAAAAAATAAAGGATGAAAAGCATTAGAATGGCAAGAAAAAAAAGACATGAACAGAGCAAGCCAAATATGGCTTCAAAATGGCTCCAGACAGTAGAGCTGAGTGTGGTGTCACTACTGCTACAATATTGCTGACTCAGTGGCTCAAATTAATTTCCAGCAGCACAAATTGTGGTACAGAATAGCTGTGGCCCTTTAGCTCACAAGCACATCAGAAATTGAGGACACGAAAATGGCATAAGAGTTCTCATTAAAAGAAAAAAAGAAAAAAAATGAAAAAATAAATTTGGATTCTTGCTCAGAGGAAAATAGGTTGCCTGCCTCACAACAGAACAGTACTTGTGGGTGGGTTCCTCAATGTAAGGCAAACAGCAAAGGCAATCTGGCTCGTAGGACACCAATCAAATCGCAGCATGATTTAACCATTTCCTTCTTTCACATGTACAACGTTCTTCTGAAAGCAAAACAGAAATATGAGATTGTTGGGAAGCCCCCTAATACGTAAACCTGTCAAAAATGAATGAAACAACATCGGATTTGGTACAATTCAGTGCCGTCACTGTAAAATGTAAGCGGTGTTATGCAAATCATTTCTTCTTTTTTATTTTAAACAGACAGCCGTACGTTTACGTGAAATGGGCAGCTTTAAACTCAAACTGCTGGCAAATGCAGGAGGCTGGAGTGGGCCGAGTTATCTTATTCGCACCTGCATAGCAATGTGCTCCCAAATGCTCAAAATTAAGGAAACGATTTTGTTGCACAATCGAAGTCCGCAAAAGTTGCATGGCGTGGTCTTGAGACGCGCATGCAAGATGGTGAACAGAATAACAAAATGACTGGCATAATGCATAGGACCGCCCTGGAAGAGCAATTTGACAAAAAGCAATCATCACTGAACTAAGACAGGATTGATTACCCAGACTCACACTGATCAAAGAAACGGCGAGAGAGAGAAAGAAATAAAGACGCAGATTTTCAAATTAAATGACTGACAGACATAATTTGAGACATGCGGATGGCCGAGGTTGCGGTGGTGAGAAATTGAAACGAGATTAAATCGTATCACTGGGCCTAGCGACCAAACCCCAAATAAATGCACCATTTTTCGTCAAAAGTTGGCGGCCTTCCTCCATGAGGTCACTATTAGCCTACAATGGGAGCTGTTCTTGGATGTGCTCCGCTAATAAGCCAGCCAAGTTACTTAAATTCAGAGGCAGACCATCAATAAATCAAGGCATGCAGCCGCTTCCTATATCAAATCTAAATCGATGGCCATTCAACACTGCTTTTCTGAAAGCACTGGCGATATGGTAATTTATTTTGCTGATGTGCTACCCATGTAGTTAGCTAATGTTAACTCCCAACCGCACACGCTGGCGCTATTGCAGTTTTGGATATCAAATCATTAGCAAGCTGGGTGATATTACATGCAACGTTGTGCAAATTAAAAATCCTTTCTGTAGTCGAACTAATTACCAGTCTTCCCCCCACATTCAACATAACCTCAAACGCTTCAATTAAATAATGCTCGGCGAGTAGATTATACGCAATGGTGGTGGCCATGGGTACGCTAGCAAAAGCGATAGCTAGCTGGCTACTGATAGCATACGTGCATTAATAGAGAATTAGCAAGCTACTTAGCAATCAATTTACACCTCAGATGGCCAACACTGATTTGTTACCCACCAGTCATCTCCCCTCCATGATGCCCCTCCACACGAGTTCCTGAATCTTCCATTTTCATTACCCAGCATCTCCAACAATGTGTACAGCACGAACTATCACAGACAATCAAATAACAGAGGCTAGTCATTTCAGTGGCGAGCTACTAACCTCTTGGTGCCGAGTCGCATAGTCCTTGGTCGCGCATTAGAAATGATATTAGCTAGCAAGCTAGCCGAAGGTTCTGCTGTCGGGATAGAAGATGTGTCGTTTCCTTGTTCTTTCTCCAGAAGCCTTCCCTTGATGAAAACTGTGGTGCCGTGCGTACTGCTCACATGCGCTCCATGTTGTTAGCTTGAGGTTGGTGGCTGGAAGCTGGCGAGCCAGCCAACTGTTACATACTGTAAACGGAGTTAGCAAGGCGGATGCATTTAACAAGCTAGCTAAGCGCAAGACCTGAGAGATGTTTCAGTGCGTTTCACGGGTTCCTCGGGTTCTCCGTCTTGTTCACTCTTAGCATGTTCTCGTGTGCCCGGAGAGAAAGAACCTGATCATGGTTTAAAGACACTGTATCGCAAAATAACTGGACGTCTGCAGCTTGAAAACGTTACCCCAGCGGCTGCTGCACAATCACTCCCGGAAAAATGCTCTTTCGTTAAATGAAACAAAAAAAAATCTCGCAGACGAATGAACGTGGCTATTGTTCTCGTTTTCTATTGTGTGTTTTGTGGTTTTTATATGATTAGCTATCTTGCTAGCAACTGCAATCCAAAGAGGCGGTTAATCGTTCATGCGCTCTGTGATACATCTTGATGGCTCGTGTTCTCCATTTTTCTCAAATAAAAATGAAATAAATAAATATAGATAGCTACCCAGTAAATAAAAAATGGAAGGAAAATGCATTATGGCTGCCACGGGGTCGCCCCCTCCCTACAACCTCGCCACCCTGCGGCCTGGATTTTTGGGAAACGTAGTATCTTATGTCCTCTTATCCAAATTCTGCTTAGTCTCCAGAGATAATGGGGTTTTTTAAGACTACAAATAAAAAAAACAGAAGGCTAACCCTTGACTCTCAGCGGCTTATTTTCCCCGCCCCTCCACGCTGTGTCTACCAATCGCATCATGGCCTTTTGAAGCAATTGCAAAATCTTTGGCACTATGTTGTGTTAGAGCACCTTTTCACTGGGTGCCGTGTATGTGTAATTGTCTTGTATCGAGAATAAATGACAAAGAATCCTATGGACTTAAGATTGGAATTTTTCTCAAGTCCAAATGTGAAATGTGTTTTCAGTCACCAAAGCCATCGCAACACTTCAGTGCTCTTGAGAATTTTATTTGTTAACGCATGCTTGGCAGCACAGTTAGTGGTGATGCGGCAAGATTGCACATTTCATTCAGCCAAGAAAACCACATGTCCTTGTTAGTTAAAAAGGACCCCATGTACAGAATTAACATTATTAGATTTTCATTTACATAATCAAAAATCAGTCGAAATTTATGGGTGTGTGGAGGAAAGGGATGTGCGATAGGATATAGATGCAGCATGGGAAATATTTAAGCGCGCACTCAACGTTCATGTTGCTAATTCCAAGTCAGAGTGATTGAACTTATGCACCGTAACTCGAGGTAACGTTTTGTACATTGTTGTCTTTATCTGTTTAATGCGCATTACTGAAATCTGCCAACCTAGATTCAACCTTAAATGATTCATTCAAAGTTTAGTTTTCTTCTAAATTTTAAGTTGTCAGGTTTCGGGTAGATAAGGAATGACCCGCGGGCATTTGGCTGGGTCGATTGAGATGGCATTACTGTGCAAAATTGGACAGTTTAATAAATTGTTTTAAATAATTTTTAAGTTATAGTTGAGGATTGAAATTGGAGTAGGTTTGTTAATTTGTTCGATATTTTTTAATAAATGAAGTATGCTTACTATAATTGCATCTTTCTATAATTGCACTCTATCTGTAATAGCTCCTGTAAGCTGTGGCTAAAAGCAAGCGCAATAGTTCCGCACTTTCAGGGCCCTTTCGTAAAAAAAAAAAAGCATCAAATTGGAAAAACAGACAAACTTACAGCACGGATTATTGATTTAAAAGGGCTTTCAATTTTCGATTTGTCTCGTTTTCTAATCTGAGTGTCGCAGGACGTGTAATTTGGGAAATCATTTCTCGCGGTCACGGGTTTATTTAGTACGTTACTAGAGGCAACGGCTTGGGAGTAATCAGTGACCTCGATGCTTTGGCCTTAGCAACAGATAGGTGACCAAAAGGACAAATTCTGAAATATTTCCCGCTCATTTCAGTTCTCCATTTGACTCCATCAAAGCAATCTGCTGAGTGGAAGAGCTTCTTTCCTTCAGCATTCACATAATTTTTTTTTCTCCTGTTCAGCCCCTCTTGCAGATTGAGAATGTGGACTAAACTAACCTGGCTGGTTTGATATTCTAAACGCACTTATCAATTGTGCCATCTCATTGTTGTTTCCTGTGGGGTACTTCTCCATTTTTACATGCATTTTATCTGTTAAATGAAGTAGCCACTTTACATCCCAGTTTGGAAGTATAATGTTTGGTGTGTGTTGCTCTTGGTTGCTTGGAAATGTTCATTAATCTACAGAACCGAAATTGCCCTCTCCTTATGGTGAGAAGATCACCCGCGATGTGATGTCATAGTTCTGCATTGTGGAAGCTATGAATGGGAAATGTTTTCCAGAATACCAAATCAGCATCTGCCTTGCTGGCCTGGCCTCCCCAATATTACCCTTAAATGATAATCTGTCAATCACAGAGTAAAGTATACTTCATGCTCTGCAAGCTTAGTTAAGATGATACTTTTGCTAGTCTTGGCCATATTTTGCAATTTAGCCATTGAACGTTCATCAGTCAGACTCGCCAGGAGTTGTGTGTCTGGCCTGTTTTGATTGTATCTCTGCTACGGGATCTATTATTGTGGCACTTCTCATTCTTGTCTTCAGTGTAGAGAAATTGTGTAAAGTATACTATTCAAAAAAAGTAGGGGATATTGGATTTACAAGTACCATGAAATGCAGATCATGAGGTCAGGAAGGAAACAAATGACATAAAAACATTAAGGAAACATTTGTCAATTTATTCGAAACCCTGTGTACAGTCAGTAAAGGACAGATTCTCCAGAATAAGGGTCGACACAAACACAGGGTCACACAGCAAATTTACCACCATTGTGAAACAGAGTCAGTAGCGGGTAAAACCCCTCGGTTGGCTAGACAAGCTCGAATTAAGGCGTGGCATACTCCTAACGAGACATCCCAGGTCATTTTGGGGAACGTTATTCCATTCCTGTTGCAATGCTGCAGCAAGTTCTTGGACATTGGCAGGAGGTTGTTGACGTTGGCGTAGCCGCTATCCAAGCATGTCCCAGACATGCTCGATGGGGGAAAGGTCCGGACTGAGTGCTGGCCATGGTAATGTGGTGATATTCTGCTGCTGGTGGTAATCTGTAACGATCCTGGCCCTATGACATCTGGCATTGTCATCTTGGAAAATGAAACGGCGGCCATAACGGCGTGCAAACGGCACAACATGGGGTGCCAAGATGTTGTCCCGGTAGTACTGCCCTGTGACACGTCCAGCAACAACATGCAAGTCTGTTCTGCGGCAGCAGTGATGCCTCCCCACACCATTACAGATCCACCCCCATACGGATCATGTCTAATGACGTTAACGTCATGGAAACGTTCGTTACGTCGGCGCCAAACCCTCCTGCGTCTGTCAAGGAAGTCCACAGTGAACCTCGACTCATCTGAGAACATTACGTTGTTCCATCAGCGATTATCCCAGCGTTGATGATGGCGACACCATTGGAGTCTGGCCCTAATGTGACGATCCCTCAAACAGGGAATGACCGCGAGGACGTCGGGCGTGTAAGTGAAATCTGTGCAGATGATTCCTGATGGTCTGGCCACTCACTACCAAGCCAGTATCCTTTTGAGTTGAGACCTTATCTGATTTGCTGTTACCATACGATTTCTCAAGACAATAGTGCGGATGAATCTGTCCTGAGCCTGAGTTGTTGCCCTTGGTCGACCGGATCGTGGTCTATCCTGAACAGACCCTGTAGCACGATGTCTGGACCATAATCTGCTGATGACAGACTGGGAAACATTCATTGCCCTTGCCACAACGACCTGTCTTGTGCCAACCTGTAGCATGCCAAGGGCACGTAACCTCTCCTCCTGTGTTAGGCGGCGCGATGGTCTCTGTTTAATTAACGACTTCAACCACTGATAATCTGATGCTTTCTCTTCAAAATCTTCCTTTACAGTGGCTCTAACCTTCCAATTCAGAGTCATGCAAATTTGTGGCACAACCCCCTTGATCATCAATAGCATCCCGTGCAGATCGTGAGAGTGTCATTGATGTGTTTGGGTGATGAATTTCTTTGGAAATGCTTCCTCAGTAAGGAACTATACAACATGGTTTCGTATCCCTTTGTATATGTGAAAATTTTGATCTCAAAATAAAATATCCCCTACTTTTTTTGAATAGTATATTTGATGCTGTTCAGGTATCGAGTATGACCTTTTGCATTGGTTTCAGGGGAATGGGAGATGTAGCACCCCCTCTATTTTAAAAGAAATTAATTGCTACACTAGTTAGCAAGTGTATGAAACTTGTAACCGTGCTTTGGGGAACAGGACCTTACTGCCTTTTTGATCAAGAAAGATTAACATTAAAGGTCCCCTATCATGTCACCAGGTGCACAGCCAATTAGCTCTTACAAGCCATTTCAAAATTTGTTCCTTTGTGACATCACATGGTGAAGTGACTGCCCAGTGGCAAGGAGGCCTGCTCAACTTCAGCCAACCAGTTAGTCAGTTCCTTCATTATTCTGGGCGGTCTCTCCATCTTGTGAAGTCACGAAGGACAGACTTTGAAATGGCTTGTAATGGCTATTTTGCTACGCACCTGGTGACACAATAGGGGACCGTTAATCGCAGAGCATTGGCGCAGGCGGTCCTTTCCGTTTTCTTGGATCTTAACCAACCGGCTTTTATTCTTTTCACCGCAAAGTTGCCGAATGTGGCACGCGTATGAAGATACTGTGACAGTTTTTAAGACGCTCCGATGGGCCTTTGTTCTGATCCTTTGTTGTCCGTGCCTCCATGCCCAGTCAAAGCATGCACACACAGTCATTTTCTTGGCTGTGGTGTTCAAAATTGGCTGGGTTGTCAAACGAGTTACAACTGCTTGACGTCTTCAGGATGTTGGTCTTGTGGTTTGAGAGGTAGAATGGCTTCTGGTAGGCAGGGTTGTGTTTACCAGCACTTCACATTTGTCACATTTTTGCCACTATGCTGATGTTCACAGCTGCAGCAACTTTTACATCTTTCTCATTCTTTGGTATCTGTGCACACCACCAGACATTTATAATGCGGTGCAATCAATCATTGCTGCTAGTCTGAAAGGCATGCAGTGCCGGGTTTTTTTGCCTTTAACATGATTTTTCTTTACAATCAATGTGCTGTCCTTAGCCCTGTAGCCTCTGTTTTTGTGTTTTAAAATTTGTTTGCCATTTTTATGTCTATTTTTCTGTAGATTGCCGTTGCTACAGAGGAACAATAATTTCTAGGACAAACCCAGTTTTAGAGGGAGCCCCCTGGCTTTTTTTTTTTTTTTAAGCTTTGGTGCTGTTGCCTCATCTACCTCTCCGCACAGAAGTTGCATGCGCCACACCCAGAAACACCCCAAATTTTAGAATAACAAACACCGGTAAAGTGTACACGTGAATTTGACAAAGGCATGCAGAGACAGAGATTGCTCGTCCATCAAAGGTGTAACTTGGAATCATTGTTTTACTTCTTTCTCTACTTTTTCTATATTAACCCCTTAATGACCTTGTGCCAGAGCCGTAACATGTTTGCTACCCTACAGTGCTTGCTCTTTGACTTGCCGTAGCTGGATGGTGCATATTTGCTGCGGTACGAGAAGCGGATTTGGTGCAGATGCCGTGCTGTATGTGCTCCACATTTAATAGAGCAGCCATGGTGGGACCCCAGCATTCTCCAAATGTGTTTACTAACTTTGGCCTAATTCATGAAAAATGCTGCCTAAAGAATGTTGACTATAACACAGCGTCAATAGCATAAAAAATAAACAAACTAGAACGGTATTGTATCTTAAAAATGGATGCTGCAGCATTATTTGAAGCAAAAGGCTCTTAGTCTCTTCCAATCTTGAGTCCTTTTGTATCACTGGCTAGCTCCACCACTGACGCAGGCCTTGGCCAAGACTTTGATTTCTTGTCAGGACGAAATGTGCCTTCTGACTCGACTAGCTTCTGCGTAATGATAACCAACTCTGCTCCTGGAGATCTACCATCCTGTAGGTTTTCATTTCAACCCAGATGTTACACACTGGACAATACTAGTCCCAATCTTGACTCGATAAGGCGTCCAGATGTTGAATGAGGTTTACGTAGGCGGGGTTTGAGTGAGCGCCTCAAGGACGTTACATCATCCTGTGACTCGGATGCTTACTCTTTTTGAAGAACGCTGGTAATTGCGTTGTCTATCGACTGGGCAGCTTGATTATGACATCACAGCAGTGCTGTCATCACTTCCTGTGCATTTTTAGACACGGGTTGACTGCAGCTATTTGCTGAAGCAGTAGCTTAATATTGGATCCATATCGTAACTAGCTCTAAACTTTGTCACAATGACCCTGCAAAGTAGTGGCAATGTAGCAACATAGAAATATGAAACATTCCAGTGCTAATGATTTCTGCTGATGAGGAGGGCTCGACCATCAAGCTCCCCTCATAATTAATTAGTTCATTTTTGTGCTGAGATTTTATTGTCCAGCTGTTGTAAATGGGACCGGTTCCTGTCATCCTTTGTTTTTTCGCGAATGTGCAGTGGTTTCTGTTCCTATTTTCTTGCCATGTCATCAAGCCACCAGACTCACTCTTCAACTTTTTTTAAATACTGTTGCCAGTCATCCTCTCAGTCCCTCCCACAAATATTCTAGTTCCTACCTGTACAACTGGATTTGCCTTCACAAACCCGGTCAGCTGCAACAATCAGTGAGAGTGCTGCAGAACTTCGGCAAACTCGCAATGCTCTGTCAAGCGTAAGGAGCACATTTCCCCAATCACCCAAACGCGGCAGAAAATAAGGTAAGCTTATAAAACTGGCTCGTTTGGTTTCGTTGAATAAAAATGCAGTTTAAAATGTTTGTTTTTACAGGTTTCTGTCAAAATTTAATGAACGATGCTTCGCGGGTCATATTTTTGTAACCAGTGCATTTCGTTCTCATGGGCTGTGAATATCTGGCTTGCAAAAGTTAGACTGAAAAATTGGACGAGGTTTTCATGATATGAACCACCATGGTCTGTTAATTAATGCTTTCGCACTGCCGTATTTTTAATTGCCCACAATCTACTTTATGGTCCGTTCAAAAAGACCATGAAATTTGCTTTTTTAGAAGACTGGTGTTCTTCAGAACCTCTAATTGAGTAAAACATCTCAAACACGCTGTATTCCGAATTCCAGAAAATAGTTGTTTCAATTATTGGGCACAGCTATTGGAAAAAGGCAGTTTCAATCACAGCACTTGTCTTTAACTGTGGTGGTGGGTGTCTTTTTTCATATTTTTATTGGTATTATCAATTGTTTTTGTTAATTTTATTATTTAAAGTCTATAAGATGTATTGATACTTACGGATCTTCCTCATATATTAGGTTTGTGCCATTGGAAATTTCACTACTATGTTAATTTATGAGATTTCATTCAAGCTGGGAATAAATCAATGGACAAAAATGGCACAGAAAAATGCTAGTATTGAAAGTGTTTTCTAAGTTAGTTTTGCTTGAAACTTGAATGGAATGAGTTTTCATGCAATTAATACATAGTACTGTAGAGAGACTTTCTTTGAATTTGGCTTCGTCAGCGTTCTGTACACTCGTGCATGAAGTGTTGAGGAAAGTGGTCTGAAATGGCACAACATTCTTCTGTGATTGACGCTTGCTGGAAATCTACCCATGACGCTCTCTCACTGGTAATAAATGCACACCCGCAAGCAATGATGGCTCAGGAGGGAGGAAGGGTTTTGGAAACAAGATTGGAAAACGAGAACTTTGTTCCACCGCCAGATTCAACCTCCATATTTCTCACACCTGTGGGGCCAGTTGTACTGGATGGCTCTGGGTTCTGGCACAGCGGTACAGGAAACGTTGGTGGTGATAAACAGTGGATGTGAAAAAAATGTTGAATATCATGAAGTGACTAGCAGCAAGTGATGATGGCTGAAGTCTAGCAGTTTATCTTTTTTTTTTTTTTTTTTACAAATCACAATATTAATAAATACAGTGGCGTGTAGTGATGATTATAGACTTAACAAAATGGAGATAAATCAGAAACCAAGTACTATTCAAGTACTTACTTCATATAATATTAGATCAAATACAACCCCAATTCTGAAATAGTTGGGACGAAGTGTAAATTGTGAATAAAATCAAAATGCAATGACTTTCAGATCACATGAGCCAATATGTTATCTACAATAGAACATGGATAACATTTCAAATGTTGAAACTGAGACATTTTACATTTTTATCCACAAAATGAGCTTATTTCAAATTTTCTGGTTGCAACAGGTCTCAAAAAAGTTGGGACACAGGCAAAAAAGGGCTGAAAAAGCAATTAATATATAAGAGAATCAGCTGAAAGAACATTTAGCAAGTAATTAAGTTAACTGGCATCAGGTGTGTAACATGATTGGCTATAAAAGGGATGTCTTAGAGAGGCTGAGTCTCTCAGAAGTAAAGATGACAGAGGCTCTCCAATCTGTGAAGGCTTGCGTAAAAAAATTGTGGAATCCTTTAAAAACAATGTTCCTCAACGTCAAATTGCAAAGGCTTTGAAGGTCTCATCATCGACAGTGCATAACATCATCAAAAGATTCAGAGAAACTGGAAAAGTCTCTCTGCGTAAGGGACAAGGCCAGAGACCTTTACTGGATGCCCGTGATCTTCGGGCTCTCAGACGCCACTGCATCACTCACTGGCATGATTCTGTCATTGACACTACTAAATGGGCCCAGGAATACTTCAAGAAACCACGGTCTGTAAACACAGTCTGCTGTGCCATCCACAGATGCCACCTAAAACTCTATCATGCAAAAAGGAAGCCATTGTTGAGTATGATCCAGAAGCGCTGCCGTGTTCTGTGGGCCAAGGCTCATTTAAAATGGACTGTAGCAAAGTGTCCTGTGGTCAGACGAGTCCAAATTTGACATTCTTGTTGGAAATCATGGGCGTTGTGTCCTCTGGGCTAAAGAGGAGAAAGACCGCCCCTCCTGTTATTAGCATTCAGTTCAAAAGCCAGCATCTCTGATGGCATGGGGATGCATTAGTGCATATGGTGTGGGACACTTGCATGTTTTAAAAAGCACCATGAATGCTGAAAGGTATATAAAGGTTTTAGAGCAACATATGCTCCCCTCCTGACAACATCTATTCCAGGGAAGGCCTTGTGTATTTCAGCAGGACAATGCAAAACCACGTACTGCAGCTATTACAACAGCATGGCTTCGTAGTAGAAGAGTCTGTGTGCTGAACTGGCCTGTCTGCAGTCCTGATCTTTCACCTATTGAGAACATTTGGCGCATAATTAAACGAAAAGTCCGTGAAAGGAGACCCAAAACTCTCCAGCAGCTGGAAGCCTGTATTAAACAAGACTGGGATCAAATTCCAATGGCTAAACTCAAGAAACTTGTCTCCTCAATGCCCAGACACCTCCACTCTGTGTTAAAAAGAAGAGGGGATGCTACACCATGGTAAACAGGCCCCTGTCCCAACTTTCTTGAGACCTGTAGCAGCCATCAAATTTGAAATGAGCTCATTTTGTGGGTAAAATTGTAAAATTTCTCAGTTTCAACATTTGCTATGTTATCTCTATTCTATTGTGAATAAAATACTGGCTGGTGAGATTTGAAAGTCATTGCGTTTTGATTTTATTCACAATTTGCACTTTGTCCCAACTATTTTGGAATTGGGATTATAGATGAAAATAGGTGAACAGATAATAATATATTGTAAAAATAATGTCTTTTTGAGAGAAAAAAAAAAAAGTTAACATTTAGTGTGGCCTCCCTTTGCTTTCATTACAGCATTTAATCTTTCAGGCATAGTTTTTACATATGTGTTTCTTTCCTCAATTGCTAAACCATTCCAAAAAGATTATTTCGATGTTACAACAGATTTGCTCAATTGGATTAAGATATGGACTTTGAACTGGCCAAGTCATAACTTTTATGTCACCAGATGTTTCTTTCCGACTGCAATAATTCTTGCACAACTTAGAAGTGTGTTTACGGTCATTATCTTGTTGAAAATAAAATCCCCAACCAATCTGTCTCCTAGATGGCAATGCGTGCCTTGCAAGGATGCTGTGATACTTCTTTTGATCCATTGATTCCATTTTTTATGAGATCGCCAGCTCATTTCGAGCAGATTGAACCCCAAACCATTACATTGCCACCTCCATGTTTTACTGAAGGGGTTTAACGGTAATTTTTGAAATGTTCTCCAACTCTACGGCGCACATAAGTTTTGTGTTTGGGTGAGAAAATTTTGAATTTTGATTCATTGGTCCAAAAGACTTGTTCCCGGTCCATTGATGTCCAATCCTTGAATTTCTTGGCAGACACGAGTCTTTTTTTTGATGTTACCAGCACTTGGCAGCAACACGACCAATCAGACCATTTTCACACAGGCATCTGGAAATGGTAGATCTTGATCCTGTCATCTCTTCACCTCTGGCGCTATTAATATCATTATGGTGTTGTCGTGCTGTCAACTGCCGATATTTTTTTTTTTTTTTTTCACAGATAACGAACATCAGAGGCACTTAACTTTTGTTTTGCACCTCTTTTGCCACTAGTTTTTAGCAAACCGGTCTCTTTGAAACACTTCATGGTGTTTCTTACACGTTGTAGTACCATGGCAACATTTACCGTCTTCAGCATCATGTAAGGCCACAATGCGGCTACGAACAATCTCAGAGAGCTCCTTTCGTCGTGCCATTGTGTTTAACACTGTGACACTGCTCAAAGTTCATGTCACCTCATATACTGGAACAACTAACCATTAGAGGTAATTTTGCGGAATAATGTTGCCTCAAACCAATTTAAACAATTTTTTTAGCATCACTAATCATGGAATGAGCAATCAGGCTATGCTAGAATCAAAAAAATAAATTTTGTGACACCTTTCAGTAATAAAAAATTGATGTTTTCCATGTTTTTTGTTTTACCCATATGTTCACCTCAATATACATAAGGGAATGATTTTTTTCTGTTCTCATTGCCTATAATAGTATTTTTCAATAAATTTTCACCAAAAAATTATAGAGAAGTAATGTATTAGGAACCTTTTCAGAAGAAAGTGGTAGTGTATAATCATCACTGCACACTACTGTGTGCTGAACATGGTTAATTTTGTTCAGTTGTTTTTTTTTTTTTGTAATGTATAAATTGAAGAAGTAGTCACAAATATGAGAAATAAATGGCGTATTTTTGCTGAAGACACATATTGATCATGATAACTGGTGGCCGGGGTTTTCTTGATTTTGTCACTGCCGGGTGAGAGTTGTGTTGTGCTAATTTGGCCTCGTTGGTGTTTGTCAGTATCCCCCCGACTGTGAGGGACATCTCGCCCACTAGGAACGGCAGGAATCGAAGAGTACTTGAGCTATGCGAAAGTCTTATGCCCATTAATTGAAATGGAAAAACTCTAGTGAATATTGGTATAGCACTGAAGGCCTGTTCAATTGTCAAAGTACTCTTCCAGCATCATACCTGTTGGGAATTTTTTTAGCAATGACACTTCTTTAAGACATGTAGGGCCTTTTTGGAAGGTAGCTCGCCATTTTGCATGGTTTCTACACACATAGGGCCTCAAATGATCTCAGTATCAAATGTAATCTTTAAGTACGTGAGCACGTCTGCATATTTGGCTACTGATTCATTTGTGTGACAGTGAACATGGCTCAGATCACGCACTTTGATTGCCCTGGCTTCGATTTCGTTTATCTCCTAGTGCATTCCATGCATCCCATCCTTTTTGTGTTTTGACAATTTCAGTTGCAATGCAGCGTGTAAGCTACGGTCAAAATTTGGTGCTTTGATGCATGTTCTCTTTCTGCCTTCGCATCTTGGATAACTTTGCTGTGTTGAAAGATTGAAATGGAAACAGATGACCTCTAAGACTGAAATTGTCTGTTGTATATCTGAATTCCATGGTTCTCCAGGAATGAACAAAGCTGTCTGTCGTACCACACAAACTCGCCAGAGAAGCTACGCGTAACAAAAAAATGTATGTGAAGGTTTTTATGAATGGGTACCTCCTAAAATTCTCATTAAATCAGAGCACTGTCTCGAATTTCTAAACGACTGCGTTGAGCATTCAAATCATTCACAACACAAATGTGGGGTTGTTCGGTGGGAAGAGGAACCTGCATAACTCTTAAACAGGCCAGTCAAAATGGATTATTGAGGACAAAATGAGGAGTGCGTATGCAGGGGGAGTTGTCCATCATTGTCTGGGGGATTGTGATGGACTCTGACAAGTCCCATTAGCCCTGCTCATAACACAACCAGCAGTTAAGGGTCTGGAAAGTCCATCTCCGGTAGAGCATGTTAAGTCTTATGTTAAGAGCACCTTGTGAGCAGGCCTAACATAGTTGGGGTGCATTGTCACTACTGTTTATGTTTTGTGTCTGTTGATCGCTGTGCAGCGTATGATGAATTTCTGAAAGCACATTAAACCTGTCAATCAGTCAGTCAATGTTCAGGTCAGTGTTGTGGTCTTCTTCATTAGCTTGTCATTTGTGGCCTGTTTGAGGTGTCTGGGGAAAAAAATGCTTCTTTTAGCTGCCCAATTTGATGCCGCACCTCTAGTTCGCTTCCCTGAGCTGTAGCTATTATAAAACTGCACTAAAAGTGCGAATTGGTAGCAGGGAAAGACTGCGCGACAAATGGGGTAAAATGGGAGACTGTTGACTTGCTGTTTAAGTTATTGCATAACTCATACCAACTGATTGACGTAAAAATGCTAATGCTAATTTCGAGGAGCAAGTGTCACAAGTTGAGCTCTTACGTATCCAAGACGTGCCTCTCATCAGAAAGGAAGTTTTTACTTTAATGAGGAGAGAACACCGCGCAGTAGGCCTGGCAACAGATTAAAATTTGCACATTAGAAAGTGTACTGGTGAGAGGAGCCCACCTTAAATATACCTCAATTTTATCCGCTCATTTGGGGCCTGGGGATGCATTTTTGGGCAAAACCTTTCTAGAATCAAGGTGAGCTCGAAGTTGTCACAGTCCCGATGAAATGTTCCTACAGTTGTGCGCCGAATGCAGTGGAGTGATACAGAAAAATTAGTTTCGATACGTATCTGACACGCGGGTATAATAAACACCCTCTGTCACATTTAACCGCTGCTGTATTAATTAAGGCAGCGAGCGACTTGACTTCTTCGTTTTTGATAAATTCAGGATGGCCCTTAGGGACACCCCTAAAGCACAGAGGCAGTCTTATGAAGGGGTGATTATATTATTCACTATTAAGTTGGAACATTCTGCGATTCTGAAACTGATGCTTGATAATGTGTTTTCATTGCGGCGCTCAACGAGGAAGAAATGGATTTGAACTGGCGATGAGGACTGATGTCTGCAAAAGCATGTGCGGTTCAACATGAAACCTTTCCCACGGAAATTGTTAATGAAATGAATCTGTAGTTACAGTGCTTACAACTTTGAAAACACTCAAGAAGCAAAGGGGATCAGCCTTGCGTAACAACAATTGACACTTGTGCAAGATAAACAGACTCGCGGAATGCCGTTCTACCGGAAAGATTTTTTATTTTTTTTCGTGGGGTGAGGATTTATGTCATTCTGAAAAAACTTTTGAGTGCAGTGCAGCTTTGGGAGGGGCTAGTGTATTTTGATTTGTTGTTGAGTGGAAGTTTTTACTTACGCCGGCGCAGATTTTTCCACGGTGAAGTGGTTTACGTTTCTTACCCATGCTTGAAATGCTGTTGTTGCTCACTTTATTTGCGGTTGAGCGCTGTTAGAAATTTGGTGAATGCAAGGCCTAGGGAGGGCCAGTTTAGATCTGCGGTTCTTAACAAGGTGGGGCGGGGTCTACAAGGGGGCCCAAGGAAGCATGTGGGGGTCTTGATAAAGTTCAACACTTTGAAAGTTCGCCTTTTTGATGTTCCAAATGAACAGCTTTGAGCAGGCAAACTATAGTGAAAAAAGCCCCCCCCAACGCTCTGAAAATGTGCTCAAGTATGAGGCTAGAATGTAAGCTTCATTATGTCAGCTCAAACATGAAGGAATTTTTGAAGTTTCTTGTCAGGTGCGGTGGTGATCCGGTAAGTTTGATCAAGTTAAGAGAATAATGCAAGGCATTTAGCCCTGCTTCACCAGCTACAGTCAGCCATGCTAGTTTTCTGAGGTATCGGTTCATTTGTAGATTTTTTTCTTTTTTTAATCGGAGCTACAGATGTAAATTTTGCTTGATCATGGTTAGTAAATCTGCAGTTGGCCTCATTATGCAAACGAGCAGCCAGGTAAAAAGTACTGCAAGCTAGCTTGTTGTCAATCAAATTCACTTGCTAGCCGTCAACCACATTGCCACTATTCAACATGATAAAATTGGGTAGCACTACATCTAAGGTGTAATTTAAAACCTCTGTTCGTACACGCCATCAGATTTTTGGGGAAACACAAGGTAAAAGATTCACTTTCTAAAAACCATCTAACCCAATAAATGCTAAAAAAAATTATGCAGTAGAAATCCTCAAATTCTTAACATATACAGGAAGTAAATGTTTTTAAACACCATTTATTGATTTTTGTATGGTTATTTTTGTGAATTATTGTTTTGTGATGTTTTGTTTTAAAAGGGTTAAATTAATAAATTCACTATCTAAGATTTGCCCCTTTCTCAAACAGTAGATTAGAAATCTTAACCTGTTGTTATCCCTTCACTTCATCTTTGTTCTGAATATAGTAACATTTGTTTCTCAAATTCTGTTGATGTTATACAGAAGGGGCGAGGACATCTTGGGTAATATAGGTAATATAGATGTACACAAGCAAAGATGCAGTAAATATGCAATAATGCACTCTGTAGCCAAAAGTGTGTGGACACTTCATTGAAACCTCATTTGCATACACAGAGAACAGACTTTTTTTTAAATTCTAGACATCTGACATTTTAATTGAATTTGGAATCAAGGCATCAGTATGGCATGATGGGACCGACATTGACTGCACTCCGTATCCGATTTAACTTTACAATTTTGTTGCACTTTTCATGCCCTCCTTTACTGAAAGCTCCGTTGAAACTATTTGGAGTTGTGACAGGTGGGGGTGAGGCAGGCATGTACAGAGAGGGCAACAATTTCCAAACAGTGGGGCAGAATTGTATGAAAATGCCCTCAAATAAAAGCTGAGAGTCTGTCCTATCACCCATACTGACCATTTATCCATCCATTATCTATACTGCTTCTTCCTCACTAGATATGCAGGGGAGCTGAAGCCTATCCTGTCTGACTATGGGTGAACGGCAGGGACACAACCTGGACTGCTCGCCAATCCATAGCAGGGTGCACACGCCATTCACATTTTCGTGCATGCCTACGGGCAATTTGGAGTAGCCAATTAGTCCAACTTGCATATCTTTGGACTTTGGGAGGAAACCCAGAGGAAACCCATGCGCACATGGGGAGAACATGCAAACTCCACACAGAAAGTCCCCAGGCTGGATTCAAACCCACAATCTTCTTGCTGTGAGGCAGCAGTCTTACCCACTGCGCCAACGTTAAAATGTAAGACAGATAAAATATCCATAAGTGTCGCCTCACATTTCTTCTATGTCCTGTGCGTGACTTCAATCTGAATTATCGTTAAGTTAAAAAAAATGAAGCATGCATTCAGTTCTGCGGCACACTTGTGGTCATTTTTTGCTCAGTAAGTAAAAATGAATTAAATTTTTTTTTTCTGGAATTATTGAAGCCGTTAATGTTCCCGCAGCTCTTTGGAAGTGCTGTTTGTGAACAATTCAAGGGCTTTCCGGAATACTTCAAATCAATTCAGTTTCTCTTAGTCTATGCATTCTACGAATTTTACAAATCTCTTTTCTTTTCTCTGACTTGTATGCACAGCCTATGCCACAAAAATGTAAACTGTTGTCTAGTCAACATCAAAATATCAGCCCAGTCCCCTGATAAGCTGATTAAATGGCAAGGGCAGGGTTTCTAAAGAATGTGCACGTCCCATCAAGTCAATGTTGTTTGTACAGCGATGTCTGCTGACGACTGTCACAAAGATGCTTTACTGAGTAACGGTAGAAAATCGGCCAAATGCTGGAGCTGAACCCCCACATAACTAACAAAAAACTGCCCGGTGGAGTAAAATTCCCTCAATCGCTGGAGAGAAGAAACTCTCCGATTAGATGAAATCTCGCCCTCAAGGAGGGGAACCCTTCCTACTCTTGATTTGGGGTCCCTACACCTTTTCCAAAGTTAAATTCAAGCACTTTTCAAGCATGTCTTTGCTGCATTTTCAAGCTTTTACCTTACAGCTGTGGTTCATCACATATTTATTGCACTACTCCGTCATAGATGGCAATAGATTATGAAAGGGCTGCGATTAATATTACAGTTTCAAACCAGTTTCAAGCACTTTGTTCAAAATTCAAGCGTTTTCAAGGATTTCCTGTACCTGCAAGAAGCCTGTGACCGGTATGATGTGAAGTAAGGGTAGAATGAATGATGACTGAGATTTTTTATCCAGTTCCTATATATAAAGTCGAAAAGCTAACACTCTCAGGAAAAAAGTACCTATTTGTACCTTTAGGGGTAAAAGGCTTGTCACTGGGGCAGTACCCTCAAAGGTACTGCTGTTGTGCCCTCAGAAGTGGATACTTATTTGCTTTGGAACATAAAAGTACCTTTTAGGCCCTAAAAAGGTTCACACAGGTACCTTGAGGTCCTATAATTAGACCTGGGGGGTACATCAGTGCTGAATGTACCTTGTGGAACAGAAATGGACTCCTGCTGTACCCCTATTTCTGAGAGTGTACCAGGAGAAGTTGACATTGTGTGCTCAGTGATGATAGCCAGCACAGTTGCTAATGCTTAGTTTGTTTGGCAGAATGGCGGAGTCTGGTAGCCCAATGATGTTCAGCGAGCAGGAGCTGACCTGCTCCATCTGCCTGGATCTGTTCACCAACCCCGTCTCCACCCCTTGCGGCCACAACTTCTGCCAGAACTGCATCGGGAGCTACTGGTCAAGCAGCGCCACCTGCTGCTGCCCGCTATGCAAGCGGCAGTTCAGCGAACGGCCGGAGCTCAACATCAACAGGGTCTTCGCCCACATCACCGACAAGTTCCGAGAGAGGCATTACGGGGTTCCCATCCCGGTGCCGGGAGAGGAGCAGAAGAACGGAGTCGCTGCGTCGCCAGGGTCGCCGTCGGAAGTGACGTGCGACGTGTGCACGGGCAGGAAGCTGCCGGCATTGAAGTCGTGCTTGACTTGCACGGCGTCCTTCTGCGAGAATCACATCCAGCCGCACTACCAGCAGCCCTGCTATTCCCACCACCAGCTCCTGGAGCCCCTGGAGGCCATGAAGGGCCGCACCTGCCCCATCCACAACCGCCTGCTGGAGGTCTTCTGTCGCACCGACCAGACCTGCATCTGTGCCATCTGCGTCATGGATGGACATAACGACCACAAGACCGTGTCCGTACAGACTGAGAGGACTAACAAACAGGTGCGAGCAGGTGATATGGGAAGTATTTAGTGCTGCAGCTAATGATTATTTTCGTTGTCGATTAATCTGTTCATTATTGTATCTCTCCCGACGACCATAGTCGGGAGATTCTATGGTTTAGTTCCGGGGCCGCCACCGCCGCAGAGATTTTCTGTTCCGGGCTCTGGAAGCCACAATTGTTACAGGAATTTCTCCAAATTTCACACAGGCGAAGATATTGATTGGGCAATGCTCAAGACCGATTTTCGCGAATTTCGGACATCCAATATGGCTGCCGGCGGCCATTTTGTCCGAAATTTGGGGATTGGGGAGATATACGACTCGGTCCCTGTGGCGACGGAGTTATCTAGTTTTGACGATTAATCTATTATTCCTTTGTTCTATAAAATGTCAAATAATTGTGAAAACTGCTCATCGCTTTTTCCCAGAACCCAAGGTGACGTCTTCAAGTTGCTTTATTTGTCCAACAACAGTCCAAAACCCAAAGACTCCTCTTTTAATATTGTAAATAACAAAGAAAAACTGAAAATCCGTACCCTTAAGGAGGTGTAACTGGCAAATTTTTGATATTTTTGTTTGAAAAATGACTGAAATGATCGATTATCAAAATGGTTGACTTCTAATTTTTTTTTCCAATTGATTAATCATCACGGCTCTGCAAGGTTGTCTGTTAATCTGTTTGGCTTTCCACAGCTTTTTGTGAATATTTTTTTTCCTGGACCTGTGTGTGTTTCTAAGCTGAGAAACTAGCAGTGTATCATTTTGTTCCAGTTAGTAAATGCACTCCATCAATAAGCATTATGCTCTGCTGAGAGCTATGTTGTGCTCTACTTTCTGACTTCTTTTGTAAGTCATTAGCCTTGAAGTAAAAGGCAAAAATTCCTCTCGGTGTCCCCATGCTGGGGGGTGGTGAATTATGGGTGAAAAACATGCACAGTTAACTCGAAGATTGCGTGACATTCTCATTTTTGTTGACTCGTGTCATCATTAACTAGGCTGTTTGTTCTTTCACCACCCTGCTCAAAGTGCGTGACGGTCAAATTAAACTGCCTATATTTGCCTTTTTTTGCCCCATGTTAAGATACTAGCAACCAGTTCATATGCATCTTGAGTATCTGAATTATTCCAGAATTAAATGTGTGCAGAGGTGATATTTGGTGTTATTTGAGAATATTGCCTCTGTCTTCGCTTTCAAAGAGGCTTCTGGGAAAAACGGAGTTGGAGTTGCAGAGCAGAATAAAGGAGAAGACTGTGAGACTGAGTGACATCAATCGAAAGCTGGAGTCTTTACGGGTGAGTACCTTCCAGAATGAATGCCCTACCATTGTAAACTGCTTGATATGCGCAAATATGACAACTTTGCTGCCCCTATCTCATGGAACCTACTGTACATTTTTAATGGCAAATCTAAGCACCACTGATTCACTGAGACCTTCTGCATGTGCACTGTCTTGTAAATGCAACTAACAACCCCGCTAATTATCGGCGCAAAGCTAGTGCAGCAGCCAATTAACGGTCACATGGGATTTTCCACTCGCGGAAAGGTTTCAGCATGTGGGAAAACTGGAAGCTTGTAGATAGTGTTTCGCAGATTTCGAGGTCCCTGTACATTTGCTATTTTTGATATAATGTGGTTTATGGGGAGAACTCGGTTGTTTCTTGCTCGGGTTTTGACAAGCAAAATTCATTGCGCCCGATTTACGAAAACGTTACAACTTCTGCTGCTCGCGCGACTGATGATACTGTCAGATGGTGGGCGCAGATCGAATACGGCAGCTAAGTACGTGTCGTGCTAACGTTTTTGCATTTTTGCTAAATCACTGATGATGTTTGTGAGCTCGTGGGCGCTTTTTGATTGGTTGGCTCCTCTGGCCCCGCCTGCAGAGCTTTGCGCGGGGGGAGGTGTCAGAGGTGGAGCAGATACTGGCGGAGATGACCCTGGCGGTGGAGAGGATTCGGGGGGAGTTGGTGGGAGGCATCCAGGAGCGGCAGGCTGCCATGGAGGCGCAGGGTCAGGAGCTGGTGTCCCAGCTGGAGCAGGACCTGAGGCAACTTCAGGAGCAGAAGACTGGCTTGGAGGTCCAGGCAGCTGCGGAGGATCACATCAGCTTCCTGAAGGTGAGCCCCGCCCCCCCCATCATGTGATTTGGCGCCACCTGTTGGTGAATATGGGGATTTAAAAAAATCAGCAGAAGGCCGTCCTGATACGATGACAAGTTCTGGTGACACGTTCTCAAGTATGGACTGGGTTTTACCTGATTGTCAAAATTTTTATTTTAATTTATTTCACTTCATCATAGACGCCACTGAAACCAATTTATGGGCCGCATAAATGGGAGGCAATGCATGGGCACTGTTTTTTAAATTGTTTGGCTCAGGAAAATGATGGGGAGTGAATAGCTTGGTGAAAACACTGAATTTTTTTATAGTAATAATACTGTTGAACATGGAATAAAGTCACAGTTTTGAATAGACTTCAATGAGGACCTTCATTTTGGCACCAGAGGCCTAATAAACTGCAGCACCTCAGTAAGCACTCCCCTCCGCAGACCTTTCAGGCAGCGAACGCGCTTTGTGACGACGATGACAACGACAGCCAGGAGCCAGACCATCTCGAGCTGCACCTCCCTTTGGGGGAGGCGAAGAAAGTCCTGGGGGAGCTGAGGGAGAGGCTGCAGGACATCCACATGGGAGAGGTGCGCTCCGATAGATCCGGTAAGATCTCCTCCTCCGGCACCTCCTCATTCACCTCCTCCTAACCCTAAATCAGGAACCACCTCCTCCTAACACTAAATCAAGAACCACCTCCTCCTAACCCCCTAAATCAGGAACCACCTCCTCATTCACCACCTCTTAACCCTAAATCAGGAACCACCTCCTCCTAACCCTAAATCAGGAACCACCTCCTCCTAACACTAAATCAAGAACCACCTCCTCCTAACCCCCTAAATCAGGAGCCACCTCCTCATTCACCTCCTCCTAACCCCCTAAATCAGGAACCACCTCCTCTTAACTGAAAATCGGGGACCAGCACATCATTCATCTCCTCCTAACCTGGAATCTGGGACGATTGGCGAGGGTAGTGTATTTCAGGCTGTTCGGCAGATATTTAGAATGAACTGTGTGGCTTTTTATTCCTCCACCAGGAGGTCATATGTTTTCTCCAGAGTTTGTTTATATGTTTGTTAGTTTGTCAGTTTACAGGATATCTGTAAAAGGTCCGGAGGGATGTCAGTAAAATTTTGCGAATTGACAGATACTGCGTTGAAGAAGTGATTATACTGTATTTTGGTGAAGATCGGACTCCTATTCTTGATCCAGGATCCGAAAGAATTTCTATGCTGGTAGAGACAGCACTGTTTAGCACCGGTGACACATGACATCACCCGTCAAATTACTATCTTGTACAAATCTTTTATGCTAGGATAAATTTGAATCTGACTTTCTCCGTCAACAAATTTCAAAGCAGTGGCAGTAATTCACTCCGAGTGCCTTCTAGTTCTGACACAAAATGGTTTAAGGGGATATTTAGGTAAATTTTGAAGGTTTACTACTGGTTGTGCTTAGCACATATTTAGATTCATGCGCATCTATTTTTAACAATTTGGCTTCAGGGTAGAACTTAGTTTAGGTAGTTTTTTTGTTTTGTTTTGTTTTTTTGATGGGTCTGCACTACTTTTCTTCATCAGATATTTAGATTCACATGCATAGAAATTGTTGACTTAATGTGGTTTAAAGAGGAGAATCAGGTAGTTTTGAAGGGTCTGCACTGCTAGTATTCAGTAAATATTTAGTTTTACATGCATAGTATTTTTTGACTTCTCATGGTTTGAGGGGAGAATTTGAGGGGAGAATTGGGCAGTTTATTGTGGAGTATGTTCTAGGAGATATTTATATTCACATGCATGGCTAATTCTGATATGCAGTTTATGAGGATTAGTTAGTTTATTTCTGGGTGTGTAGCGCTATTGTTGTATTTAAGTTGACATGGGTGACTATTTTTGACTTTGTTTAGGGGCGTATGTTACCCATCTGAATGCGGATAGCACGTAGTTGGGAAAACTGCTTCTTTAAGTTATTGAATTTCATTTGGGGTTGGAGGAATAAGCGGGTATAGAAAATGAATGAATTTGGGGTTGGAACTAACACCAGTGTACATGGAGCACTCATGGGCTGTGCTGGGTGTCAAAATTTGATCTAAATTCCCTACTGCATTTTGGCAGCACAAACAAATTTTTCATCAGTCATTGGTTTGGTTGGCAGTCGTGCTGATCTACATACATTGATTGTTTTATGTAGTCTGTTTTTCGGTCTGCAACATTGTAAGGTCTTACCACAGTGTCCAGCCGTAGGCTACCAATGTAATATAGACTTGTTGCTGATTTGGATGGAATACATCACATGCTTGTCGTGAATGTTTGAAATTGTATACTGTGCCAGATGGAAGAATGGTTGAATGATTGGAGGAAATATTTTTGATCATTTTGAGGGGGGCCCATACCCTATTTGCTGAAGCACTTGATTACGACTCAAAAGTTTTTGATCGTTCAAGCAGTAGAGTATCCACAATGGAATCAATGCCTCTTTTGGGCCCCTGAGCAAGGCCCTTAATCCCGTACTGGTGCAGTGGAGTATTGGCCCCTGCATTCTTTAATCAACTGTAAGTCCCTGTCGATAATGTTTGGATGTAGCATCGCAGTGTAGTGTAATGTTGATGCTTTCACTCCATTGGCACTGAAAATGTTGCGAGTGGATCTTTTTCAAATGCAGTGAATCTCAGATTTTATATTTTTTATTTTATGTATTTCCTCAGTCTCCCTGCCCGGGAGCGAGAGCATGGCGAGTCTCGTCACGTTGCGGCGGAAGGATTGGTCACTCAGGGGTAAGGCCCATCTTCATCACCATCGTAATCATCTTCATCGCAGTCCTCGTCATCCTAAAACGTGTCACTTACGTGTTATTTGTTTGCTTACAGATCTCAGAAGAATTCGAGGATCAGGTACGTTTTTACGAACGCCGTTTACCTCATGTGCGGTTTATGCCGAAAATCTTGCGGACAGTGCTTGAAGGCAGCAACATATTTTAATTGACGTCAAAATTTTGTCTTTCAGGAATCAAGAAGGTCCGTTGCTACGCTGGTGAGTTCCTAACCTCCCACCTCAAAAAGGTAGCCAGTCATTCACTTCGTATGAGGGGGAAAATGGCAGTTTTATCAACTATCTTGCCATTCACTGTTTGTACCATTTTTCGTCACTGCATAGAAGAGCTGGCCCAGTCATGTATTTGTTACAGAACCTTTAGAGTAGGGCGTCGTCAAATCACGGTCCTCGAGGTTCCAGAACTACTGGTTTGACCACCTTCCCTTCACCTGGGAATCAGGTGCAAAGACAGTCTGGCCAATCAGAAGTACTAACTGTTTAATTCATGAGTTAATTACATTGGAGGACAGAAAACCAGGACTGGATTTGGATTTGAGGTCCAGATTTGACGATACCTGCTTTTGATTTGATGCTTGACGCCATCGAAGTTGTATGTGAGCTACGCAACTACGCTTTCATGGTACGGAAATAAGTGTTGTGTTGTTGAGTAGAATGAGCTGTTCAGAAGTGAACACTTGAGAGACATAACTAACAAGAGCACTCAGAGAGCACAGCACCTCCGCCATGCCAAGGCAACTCTGTGCATTAGTTATTTTCATTGGCTGATGTAGGGTGTTGTTGCATTCCACCGCCAGGTGGCAGCAAAACCCAAGAGCACGCCGATTGGAAATCCAGCCCATTGGAAAGACTTCAAATCTCTGCCAGCATAGCTGGATTTGAACTTTGGCCTATATCTCAGCTGTACTTTGGCATAGATATACCAAAATTTAATTACTTGTCCCTCTTGTGCTACTGTAACATACTGCAAAGTTTGGTTAAAATCTATATGGCTGTTTTTGAGATATCCTGCTAACAAACAGACAGACAGACCAACCAACGCCGGCAAAAACATACAGTTCCTCAGGCAGGTGGTGGAACTGATTGGCTGAATCAGGTGTTGGAGGCAGGTCTACTGTTGGAAGGAATACATGGCAGGACTACTTTTTTGCACCCCTGTACTTTATGCCTCTGATATTGAAATGTTCCATCTCTCCTTCCAGACGACGTCATGCTGAACCCGGTGACGGCGTACCCGTTCCTGATCCTGTCTGACGACCGCAAACAGGTTAAACGTGGAGACAAGCTGCAGTTCTACAGGAACAGCGTTCAGCGCTACGACGTCTGGTCCTGTGTGTTGGCCAAAGAGGGTTTCTCCTCTGGGAAACACTATTGGGAGGTACTCAAATGATTCAGCTGCCACTTGTGTGCTGATCCCTGTGATTTGATTCATAAAATTTTTTTTCTTTCCTTTCTGCCATGTTGTTATGTCAGGTTATCGCACCTACGAGGTGGACCACTGATGAAATTCAGGCTATTGGCTAATTTGGACAGAATGCTTTGCATGAATGTTTGTTTGTATTTGTGCACTTTTTCTGAATGAATGGATGGATGGATGAATGAAGGATGGCTAGATGGATGGTCCATCGATTGCAAGGGTGTGCCAAACTTGGCATGCATCTCCTTGTACCATTCTAAGTGGCCCATTTTGATGTCCAGATTTGGGAAGTCCATGGTTCAGGAAGTACAAAAAGAATCTGAAAGTCTTGGTCGGCATTAGATTCCATCCACCAAAAGCACAAGCCTGAGATAGATATTCTGAATAAATTGTAACTGGTGACGCGAGATTATCAGAAATTTGACGGATCGCCTCACCTAAAACAGATTATGAAAATAATCTCCTGATTATGACCCATAACCGTAACCCGAACCCTAACTCTCTCAACCGAGGTTCTTTTGGTACATGGAATCTAATGCTTACCGAAAGTCTTGTACCCGTGATTTTAGCCAGCTGATTAGTTTTTAGTTACGGCTGAAGGATTGCACTAACTGGCAAACCTTGATGATGTTTGATCGAGGGGTCATGGGGTGGGGTCAGGGGGTACTTCTAGTTCATGTACCTGGATTTTCCACCTCCATACACGACACCCTGTAGAAGAAGGAAGAATTCCTCTCTTCCCTCTTCCCCATCATTCTGTGTCTGTACCTGCCAATCCCACCTGTCCCCTCCCACTGTTATCTTTCGAGTTTCCCTCCAAAACCCCCTGTAGGTCATTCATTGGTTTTCCTCTCCATTTGTGTTTCTATGTCCAATCAGTGTGAACTTTACTGTAAAGAACAGCCTACTTTGTTCAGGTATAAACTTCTGAGAGCCCATTCTGGGGGTCTCTTTCCCCCTGGTGCCAGGCAAAGTGCCACAGACTTCAGCAGTTGGTTTTTGTTTGTACAATTACTTGCTCGTAATTTCACATCACAATAAATTTGATAAGACTATTGGCTTTAATCTCTCGGTTCTATGACCCCCCCCCCACCAAGGACAGGCTACAACTGTTGCTCGTTAGCCCGGGCCTAAACACTAATTTACGTTTTGTTTGTATTTTTAAACCTCTCCATCAGGTGAACGTCGGGGAGAACAAGGATTGGAAAGTGGGGGTGGTGCGCGAGTCCGCTCAGCGGAAGGGTCTGTTTGATATGAACCCCACCAGTGGCTACTACGGCCTGTGGTGGGGGGGCACCCAGCTGCGGGCTCTGACTGCGCCCCCCCTCGCCAAGGTCAAGATCTCCAGCCGCCTGCGACGAGTCGGCGTGTTCCTAGACTGCGAGGAGGGCCAGGTGACGTTCTACAACGCCAAGTCGGGCTCCGAGTTGTACACCTTCCACTCTGAGGAGTTCACGGAGAAGATGCTGCCATTCTTGGGCACTGGCGATAAAGAGGTTCCGCTAATTCTCGCCACTGTGCAGTACAATATACCCGAGTGACGGAGAGAGATGTGCGTCGGCCAGAATAGTGTATAATTGCTGCACTGTATGACAGAGACAAGTATCAAAGAGTGAGTTTTTACGTTACAGTACCTGCGACAACGGAAAGGTAGCATTACGACAGGGAGAGGGGGCTCATGGCTAAGGAGCATCTGGGCATCTTGCCATTGCACCCTGGGAAGAGGGTTATCGCGGTCGTTTTTGTGTGAGAGCTGTAGCCCGCGGATCACTTGTTTGCGCAATGTACATTTACACACATTTCACACACATAGCATCTTCAAAGAATCGCCTGGTTTTAATTCGGAATCAGTGTCCCGTTTCGCGCTCCCTTTCTCTTTCTTTCACCTATTTTTTTGGCTTTTTTTATGCACCTGTGTTTGTGTGGCTGTGATTTCACATCTTTGTTTTATACACTATGCGGTCTTAAATTTATACACCTTTACACTTGCACAACATGTTTGCACAACTACACAACACTTTTTGACCGTTGTTGATCGACCCAACATTATATATTTTTTTCCCGCTCTGCCGCCAGGCAGGGGCCAAATGTATAAACGCAGAAGTCCCTGACTGACGGAGGGACAAAGTTTCCCCATTGGTCGGTCTTGAGCGATGAAGTTACTCCATTGGTCAGTTGAGTGTTGCAGTTTTCCTGCTGGCCGTTGCTCTTTTAAAATGAGTAGCTGCGAACACGGTCCTCCCACATATTAGTTTATGACATAGTCTCGTTATGCACCTCATTTTCACTCCGACACCCTGAAAGTTGCACACCGTTGCACAATAGAATATCTTCATGATTCATGCATCGATTCTAAACTTGTACAAAGGCTGTTGGTCTCTACCACTTGCATAAGCTCCATAATGTTAAATTCTTTGGGGATGAAAAATAAACACAAAATACCCAAGTTTACATCTAACATACAGCATGACTCTGTTTTTAACTTTTTTTTTGTCGTTGTTTTACAAAATTTTATTTTAAATTCTGTTTGAAATGTTGGGACTCAAAATCCAGGCATTACCAGTTGATGGAAGAGAGATTATTTGCTCAGTTAAGGGGCTTGAGGGTTTAAGAAGACTGGTAGTGCAACCTGTACTGTGCATTATTTGTGCTGTAAATGCCGTGTGTTTGTTCATATATATAAATATATTTAACATGCATACAAGTGGTTATGTAAATTCAGGACTGGTAAGAAATAAACATTTGAAACACGAACATCTAACTGTTCTCTTTTCACGCCACCAAGGTAGCCCATAAACCATAAAATTATCTGAAACCAGCAAAGAAAAATCATATCCATTTTGATATCATAAAAATTGCAAAATAAAGCAGGTGTGGTACAGGATGAGGGCTGGGGGAATGAAGATACTGACTGAAGTGGTGGGTCTTAACCAATAGGAAGATGAACAATGAGTTCTGAAAGGGCGGCCGTCCAGGTTGCAAGATGAAGAGATTGCCCTGCATGTTGGGTTTAGATTTAGTATTAATAAATGGTAAGTTAAGGTTACCTAATGCTCATTTAGCTCTCTGATGCATTAGTTAACTTATTTAATTGGTAGTTCATGCCTATTACTGCATTAACTAATGTACCATTATTGTAAAGTGTCACCAATTTGCTGAACTAAGACTGTGGACCAAATGTGAGCTGTTACACAGTTCCCAGGGAAGGGAGATGACGAGGCTTTGTCTCAAAGCAGGGCGCCGATTTAGCGGGACAGCAAGACTGAGAAAGATCCAAAATCCTCCCAAATCATGACCTGAAGTGAAAAAGTGCCGTTCCAGGCTTTACTTAGTGCCACTATCCTGCTAACTCTAGTCTTGTTTCTGGAAATGGACTACAGGAAATGTGATATAGGCACACCATACAGCCCTTTTCCTCATGTCGCTGTCCTCACGGCCTGAGAACTGCCAATTTTCCACCCTCCTTTTACCCGGCATCCGGTGTCATCATCCAGCCGATCAGTAGCAATAATTGTTCACTTGTTTGCCTGGAAGGAAGGAAGGAATACCAGGGCAGGATTTGTATTTGGAGTGCAGTTTTGTGTGCTTTTCTTTGTTCTTCCCCTTTTTTCATCATTTCATTTCTCGAGGGTAGGCACCACCCCTGGTCACTGTTGCATTTCACGATGTTGTTACTTGTTGGGGGGCAACAGAAAACAGTCTTGGTTAATAATCTGGAATTTCCTTTTTAATGTTTGATTGTAATTGTAACAGAACTTTGGTTTAAAATTCTGAAATAATCCTCTACCTACTAAATGTCTATCTAGTTTTGGTCCAGCTTTGGAGAGCCCTGCTTTATAGAGCAGGTGAATATTGTGTCAGGAGGGAAGGGTTTCATTTCGTCATAAAGCAGAAGCTCCGGTCACATGCCTGATCTTTCCTATTCTTGGTCTTCACTTCTTCCAATGAGCAGAGAGGAATATAAATGCAGACCGATGGGGGGGCTCAAAGGATGCATCTCGATCAATGACATCGAGAAAAAACTAGACCGCACGCTCTCTATTCTTCGTGCATTCCACCATGGTCAATGGGCACCAGTTTCCGTCAAGGCAAACCGCATTGTAAACATCGTAAACACCCCTGTCCAAAAAATAAATTATCTAGGAAAAAAATAAGATTGCTGTAGAGCACTTTTTCAAATCAGAACATAGCTACTTAAAAGTGAAAGCTTTCAGGATATAATCCATTTGATCAATATCAGGTGATCTGATTTTTTTTTTTTAAATAACTATCCTCAGATATCAGCAAAACTACGGTTTTAGTGAGAATTAAAAAAAAAAAAAAAAAACATTTCTGCATGGTCTGCATGGCTTTCACAGCCAACAACGCAACAGGAACGAACCTTTTTTTCATGTAAATCATACATCAGATGATAAAGCCAACTTAACATGAGAAAGGGGGCTTTGTGTGGTCTAGCTTTTTCCTCTACGTCATTGATCCCTATTCTCTTAAACTGCATCCACGCCTCACTCGCATCATTTCACTGCGTCTTAGTCCCACCTACGTGAGATACACGGAGAAACGCAAGGAATCCATGCGAGGAGAGAAGAAACGTGGAAAGATGTCAACGGAGAAATGAGACTTCCTTTCCTTTCAAGCATCACGTGAAAACGCTTCCGTTTCTGATGACGGTGCCTTCTCTCCTCACTCGCATCTCTTGGTTGCGTCTTTGCTCCTCCCAGCGAGGAGATCTGCAAAAGAGATGCGAGGAAGCGTTGCAAGACTTGAGGAGCCAAAAGCTGCCAAATGAGAAATCCTTTGTCATTAAGGGGAGGAGAAACCCAAAAAATTACGGTTTTTCACAATTTTTATCAAAATTTTAATTTTGGTCTTAATGAAAAGTTTAATCATTCATAATTAAGAGCAGGTGGATGCGTCACGCGTTAGGGGGGCAGAGAAGGCCAACCTAGACTCTGAAAAAGCCAAAAGAAAGAGCAAATCACTTCAATCTGCTCAAGAACAGGACAATCAGAGGGAGCAGGAGGGAGAAGTTTATGCTTCAGGGGCATTTTAATGTTCTAAGTTGACTGTTACAATGATTTGTAGGTGTACTTTGACTTTAACCTGGATTTTCTCAAAACCTGATTTTTGCCCCGATTGCTATCATTTAAGGCACTATATCTCACTTATTTGTGGAGCTTTTCTCATGAAATTTTGACAGAAGTCTGTGTACATATCAGGAAGTCTACTGAACTAAAAGTTTTGGTTTAGCACTTTGGGTCTGTGAGTTATGGTGATTTATATTTCATATCGAGGGGGCGAAAAATGGCAAAATCCTCTTTTACCCCACTAAATCTCTAGTATTATGTGTAAATGCTTTATTCTAGTTCAGAAGAAGGTGTAAACATAACTAAATCTAATAAAAAAAAACCTGATTCAAATATCTTCCTTCAGTCCTGAGATATAAGGCAAAGAAATAATGGTGAAATCGGGGTGGCGGCCATCTTGAATCACATGACCTAATTATGCAAATTAGGTCAAATTCATATTTTGTGTATTTCAGGTCATATACTGTCAATACACCAAGTATGAATGATTTCTATCCAAAAATGACCATTTTTTTCCAAAAGGTTTCTGCTCCCCTTAAGCGACGTCACGCAAGGTTGCAGCATGTAAACCCCAGGACACTTGACACATGGCCTCTGCAGAGGATACACCTGTGTTTCATCGCTTTAAGCTTCTGCCAGAGGCCTCCTCCCTTCCCGCTCCGTGTCTCCTCAAGGTGCGCTTAAGGCAGTGGTTTTCAAATTCAGTCCTGGGGAACCACTGTTTGTGCAGGTTTTCGTTGCAACCACAAACACAATCCCAGAACTCTGTTAAACTGTTAGTTTTAATTCAGGGGTCCTCAACCCTGTTCCTGGAGAGCTACCATCCTGAAGGTTTTCACTCCTGACAAACCAAAGCGCACCTAATTGCCCAGCTAGAGATCCTGATGAGTAGCCATTTAGTTGAATCAGGTGTGCTGAATTAGGGACAGAGCAGAAACCTACAGGATGGTAGCTCTCCAGAAACAGGGTTGGAGACACCTGTTTTAATTAGTTGCATTTCATTTAGTTACCCTCTTACTTCGCATTATGTGAGAAATAGCAGTGCCTGCCATGGGGAATTAAAGCCCCAGGTCCATATTGTGTTTATACTGCTGTACTGCAAGTAATTGCACAAGGTTTAACGTATTCAGGGATCCAAGTGATGCTGAGGTTAATTAATGAGCTCCTGTTGGTTGTTTCATGGAAGCTTAAAGCTCATTAATTTTTTTCCCACAAGATTAACACTGAACAGGTGTGAGTCATCGCTAATTGCTTCGCCTTCAAACTCATTATCTTATAAATGGTTAGACTGAGTGACAATTTATCAATTATACAGATTAAGAAGCCCGGTTTTTTTAATTCATTGGTGCATTTTTCTTCCAATTTCTTTATATAGCATGATGTGAATATGGAACTTTTATTGTTGATAGCATGCATACCGATCTTTTCAATGTTGCTTGAAAGGGATATGAAGAGAAATTGCCGACTCGTTCTAATTCTAGGGGTGCGTTTGTGGTTGGACCACAAACCAGCATATATACGGTGGTTCCCCAGGACCGAGGTTGAGAACCATTGATTTCAGGGATTGGAAGATCCTCCATGATGGCAAAAAGGGAATGATTTCCAGGTCACAGGAGGAGAGAAGACAGGAAAATGAGCAAAATGAAAATCACCCTCAGATTTGACTTGCTGGACTCTCCTTGATTGAAAAAAGTCCGGGTCGGGCAGAGCTGCAGAAATATAAGCCATTGGAATGTCTATACCAGTGGTTCTCAAACTCGGTCCTGGAGGGCCACTATGTATGCTGCAGATTTTCATTGCAACCCCAGAATTCTTTTAAGCTGTTTTTTTTTTTTTTCCCCACCCTTTAACTTCACATTATGAGAGACATGCAGTGCCTTCCATGGGAAATGAAAGCCCCATGTCCATATTGCTGCAATACAAGTAATTGCATAAGGTCTAATATATTTACTGATCCAAGTCAAACAAAGGTTAACTAGATAACTCGGTCGCCACAGGGACCGAGTCGCGTATCTCCCTGATCCCCAAATTTCGGACAAAATGGCTGCCGGCAGCCATATTGGACGTCCGAAATTGCCGAAAATCTGGTCTTGAGCATTGTCATATAAATAAACTGACCAAAAAAAAACGCAATTTTCTATTTCTTGATTTTATCAAGTGTAACAGTTATTAATAACACTTCATTGGCATCAAATGAAAGAGGGAATCTCAGACAATAGATATAACAGATAATCAGGTTGGAATATCGCCATGTTGGCTTTTATTTAACAAGGTGAAGTTCGACATGACAAAACACAAATGACAGTATCAGTACTTTCGACATTACAAAACACAAATGACAGTATCAGTATCTTTTATGTCCCCCGTTAGCATCGCGCACGGCGGTACACCTGCGTCTCACAGACATCACCAGACGTCTGATTGTTGCTTGTGGAACGCTGTTCCACTCTTCGGTCAGTGCTTGTCTTCGCTGACGTACTGTAGCTGGCGGTGGTTGACGTCTCAGGATCGCTCTATCCAGAATGTCCCACGAGTGTTCTATAGGTGAAAGATCTAGAGAAAATGCTGGCCAGGGAAGGATTTGCACGTTTTCGGCCCGAAGGAACTCACAGATATGTGCCACGTGCGGACGCGCGTTGCCCTGTTGAAAAGTCAATCGGTGACGTCGGACAAACGGAAGGACTACTGGATGGAGAATTTCATTGTGGTTCGGACGGCATTGAGGTTTCCTTCAACAAAATGAAGGTTGGTTTGGTGTGTAGCAGAGATGCAAGCGGATACGACGATCAGACGCTGGAGTCATAACACGTGGCCTACCGGATCTGGGGTGATTGGCCGTGTGTCCAGTGGCATTAAACCTGGTTCTGAGGCGACTAATTGTCGCAGAATGCACGCTGAATTGACGGGCAACTCTATCTACCCGACTTCCGGCCTGTAGCATCCCAATTGCGCGTTCTCGTTGAACTTCTGTTAGTCGTAGCATTATAACCCATCTGATTTTTATTCATTTTCGATCGGACTTTTATAGGCCCCGGTGTCTACGAGGAACTCAAAACAGAATTGGGAGTGTTAGGACAATGGTAGTACTTGAACCCAAGCACTGCCGATTGTTTGGTTCCGGACGAATGGCGGCTCCAGAATACGCGCTGCGACTGCAAAAATTTGTATGGTAGAAGCACTCACCTCCAAAAATAACTGAGCAAAAGCATCTTTCTCAATGGGTTTGTCGAAATTTGGCACCAGATTACATAATTGCGTTTCTTTTTTTGGTCAGTATATCCTCGCCAGTGTAAAATTAGAAGAAATTCCTGAAATAATTGTGGCTTCCAGAGCCCGGAACAGAAAATCTCTGGGGGCGCAGCGGTGGCCCCGGAACTAAACCATATTATCTCCTGACTATCATCGTCGGGGAGATACAATTATTGAGCTCCTATAGGGTGCTGCACACACACTCATTTTTTTCCTACAATATAAAAATAAAACAGGTGAAAGTCGTTGTGAATTGATTTGCCTCATTACCTCCGCCAGGAGGTTATGTTTTTGCTTCCGTTTGTTGGTTCGTGTCACTTCGTTCCGTTTGTCTGTCTGTTGTTAGCAGGATATCTCAAAAACGGCAGCATAGATTTCAACCAAACTTTGCAGGATGTTACAGTAGCACAAGAGGAACAAGTGATTAAATTTAGGCATATCTAGGCCAAAGTACAGCTGAGATATAGGCCAAAGTACAAAGCCAGCTATGCTGGCAGAGATTTGAAGTCTTTCCAATGGGCCAGCTTTCCAATCGGTGTGCTTTTAGGTTTTGCTGCCACCTGGCGGTAGATTGGAACAATACCCTAAATCAGCCAACGAAAATAGCTAATGCACAGAGTTGCCTTGGCGTGGCGGAGGTATGCGCTCTATCGAATGCCCTTAAGCAATATTATATTATCCAGTTGTCCTAGGCCACACATTTAAAGTTCTGAGGCAAAGGTCAAAGTACTAAGTCACTGTTCACCACGTTACGAAATTGACCCTAGTCTCCACTCAGACACCAGATGATTTCGACAACAGTCCCACTAGGCGCGGAGTCAGTTATTAGTTGTCGAAATCGACAACCATGTCACTTTGTTCCGTTAGTCATCTGTTTGTCTGTCTGTTGGCAGGATATCTCAAAACCAGCTGCATAGATTTCAACCAAACTTTGCAGGATGTTACAGTAGCACAAGAGGAAGAAGTGATCAAATTTAGGCATATCTAGGCCAAAGTACAGCTGAGATATAGGCCAAAGTACAAATCCAGCTATACTGGCAGAGATTTGAACTCTTTCCAATGGGCTGGATTTCCTATTGGCGTGCTTTTGGGTTTTGCTGCCACCTGGCAGTAGCATGCAACAATACCCCACATCAGCCAACAAAAATAACTCATGCACAGAATTGCCTTGGCGTGGCGGAGGTATGCGCTCTACCGACTGCCCTTGAGCAATATTATATTATCCATTTGTCCTAGGGCACACATTTAAAGTTTTGAGGCAAAGGTCAAAGTATTAAGTAACTGTTGACCACGTTACGAAATTGACCTTGATCTCGACTCAGACACCAGACAGAGTCATTTGTTTGTCTGTTAGCAGGAGATCTCAAAAAAACGGCTGCATAGATTTTAACCACTTTGCAGCATGTTTCAGTAGCACAAGAGGACAAGTGATTAAATTTTGAAGTTCAAATCACGCTATGCTGGCGGAGGCATGCGCTCTCGCGAGTCCAGTGTTAGTTATCAAATAAATGGTTCAATGTAGTGACCATGCATCAATTATACTAGTCAAGAGCCTACTAATATTTTGAAAGTTATTGGTACATCAGCTTTAAATTTCTCTTATTCCGCAGTTTCCCATATAGCATGATGTGATTATGAAACTTAAATCGTTCATAGCATGCATAGCTATTTGACAATGTCGCTTAAACGGGGTAATGAAGAAAAATTAACCAATTAAAATTCTAGGGTTGCATTTGCAGTTGGAAGGAAGACCTGCATTCACGGTGGTCCCCCAGGTCTGAGTTTGAGAACCACTGGTCTATACCACACACTCCATACCAACGACATAAATGCTTAAAGATACGCCAGCAGCAGGAGTTCAACACTGATCTACAATTTATTCCAAGCATCTGAAAAGGCTCGTTTCTGCACTAACAAGTATAACACAGGCTTTCATTGACTTGTAAAAGAGAAAAAAAAAAAAAATCACCTGAAGGCCACTCGGGAATAAATGCAAGATCTTCCATTTTAATGAATCCTACAGGGAGAATGGAATCTTTGATGCTTTATTCAATTAAACAAGCCATTCCACCAAGGCTACCAGAAGCCTGTGCATTATCTTTGCAGTACCTGTGTCTCTGCTCCAATGGCAAAGAGGATGTTAATTTGTGGGCTGAATTTCACATATATTGGGGAGAGAAAGAAATTCTATGTTCACTGAACAGATGAAAATACAACACTTAAGCAATCTATTGAAGTTTTTTTTCCCCTACAAAGGAGTGAATTAATGTGCCAAACCATTTCTAAATGCCATTAAAAAAGACAGATCACAATAGTACTGCATTAGGAAACTAACTGTTCAGGTATGCCAGATTGAGGTAGAAATTAACAAACAAGAGATCTACAAGGATCTGTGTTGGTTGCTACTAACACTTTAAATTCCAAGCATTCTGCCACTGCTACATGGGCCATTTCCACCAATGAAAAGCTCAGACTTGAAGAGATATATACATTTTTTTTTTCCCATTGAACTTGAAGCAGGACACCAATACGATTTAATACTTTATTCACCATAGGAGATCAGGATTTACAAAAAAAAGGACCATAGATATCCTCTTTTGGGCCAGGTTTGCGCATGCGTGAGCATACAGGAGCCGATGAAAACGTGACAGTTACTCGTAGATCCATTTATGTGCGCAGCTCGTGTAGGACATGATCTCCTCCGGTCGGAACCACAAGCCAATCTCCTTCTGGGCGCTCTCCACTGAGTCACTGCCATGGATGATGTTCCTGAAATCAGTCACGATAACACTTTATTTTAATAACTGGGCCCAACGGAAAATTGCCGTGCCAATTGGTTCTTCCAGCCAGATGAAAAGTAGTGCCAGTATGCAAATCCAGTGGTTAAAACTAAGCAATGGAGCAGACTTTACCTTTTAAACCTGGCTTTTAGTTTTTTTTTTTTTTTTTTTTAAGCTTTATTTATTCAGTAAAGTGACACTCAGAATAGTTCTCAGTCTCAAAAGTCCCCGGGAGAAATGCCAGGTAGAAGAGTTTCAAGCAGGGCACAAAGGAAAGAAATGGGGGTAAAGCCCCTTAAAGTGGTTTTGGGGTTAAGGGCCTAACTCCAGGGCCCAACTGTACAGTTCTACTCAACTTCATTCCCCCCAGATGCGCGTCAGAATCTAAAACCCCAAACTACGGTGGGAAACTTCAAATCTGACCCTCAAACTAATCTGAGCTCTGATTTTGTTCCTCCTGGGTAATTACCTCTGCCAGGAGGTTATGTTATGCCTCCTTTTGTTTATTTATTCGTCTGTCTGTTAGCAGGATATCTCAAAAATGGTTGCATGGATTTTAACCAAACTTTGCAGGATGTTAGAGCAGCAGCTAGAGGAACAAGTGATTAAATTTTGGCATATCTAGGCCAAAGTACAGCTGATATATAGGCCAAAGTTCAAATCCAGCTATGCTGGCGGAGGTATGCGCTCTCGCGAATCAAGCTCTAGTTAACTAAATAACTATTGCTTTCGATTGGCTAGACTGGCCTCACGCCCAACTCCCAGATAAAGAGGGCAGAAAACCAGCAGTTCTCTCACCTTGATGGCTGTGATTTAAGGAACAGGGCACTAGGAGCTCAAATTAGCCACTTCATTCTTGTCAGTCAAGCTACCAGCCAGAAGGCCAGGGGTTCTCAACCTTATTCAGGAAGGGCTGGTGTGGGTTCAGGTGTTCATTCCAACCAAGAAGTTACACATCTGATTCTTCTAATCAACCCCAAGAGTCTTGGCTGAAGTCCTTGATTAGAGAGTATCTGGTGTGTAACTAATAGGTTGGAATGAAAGCCTGTACCCACACTGGCCTTTCTTGAGTAAGGTTGAACACCCGTACATAAGGCTAAGCTAGCTGCCCCAGCCTGTCATAGGGCGCTGGAAGCCAAATCCAGGAGACAAATGGACAAAGCAGCCTTACCTGCCAACCTGGAGGCAGAAGTCCCCACGAATGGTGCCAGGCAGTGAGTTTTCTGGTTTGGTCTCGCCCAACATAAGCCTGCCATTCTTCACGACATTGTAGCCTTCCCAAGCCTAAGGCGAGACAACTGGAGTGAACTAAAGAAATGACCCAGTATTCTACAATCACCAGAGAGCAGAAATATCACCCCTTTTAACCCTCCCTCTGGGCTTCTTTACGTTCTCAGAAAAGGACCAAAGACAAACATCCATAAAAGATCAGATATTTCAAATTATAGGAAAAATGTGCAACAAATGCTGAAAATACAACTGAAATTACTTTAAAAACATAACGCGTTGCTGAATACCCCTCGGCCTGTGCACTTCTATGGGTCACAGAGAGTTACCATACCAAAATTGAAAAAGCTGCCATCAATAGTTACTGAGTACTGGGCCGGACAAGATTTCCACGATGAAGGACACAGCGCTAAGGTCAAAGGTCAAATCCAGCAAAAAAACCTGACATTAGTTGCCGAGCACTGACCCGGACAAAGTCATGGACAGACGACAGACAGACACGCAGGTGACGACAATACCCCTTTGGCCAAATTTTGGCCAAGGGGTACAAACCCAGTATAAATTTCATGTATACATGTTCATGGAGCTGATTTTGTTCTATTCCAGATTTTACAGAAGCTACTTTCTCAGGACCAACAGCAATTATGAACACCAGTAAAGTTTCTGAAAATCTCATTTCATAACCCTCATTCAAAGACCATTGGGAAAGAAAGATATTCCACCATTCCCGATCTAAACAGTACAGCCAACAAAACATGAATGAATTTACATCAGTAACTAGTTTAGTGAGGTCATCAGGAACACCTTCCTGAAGAGGAACGTTTGATTTGTTGTTTGCATTATTCATTACATATAACCAGACATCACGTTTGCAATAGCAGTATGATCCACCTTAAGAGATTTCATGCCGGCAAAGAAAGGAAAAGTTACCATGGCGACAACTGGGCCCGATTTCATGTAGTCGATCAGCCCAGGGTAGAACGGCAAATCCTTCAAATCGATGTAGTGCTCCCGCAAGAGTGCATCGGTTGGCTTTGGGGAAAAAGACAAAACTATTCAAGTTTAGAGACAAGAATTGAAGCCGTAAAGCCTGGATTAATTCAGTAGAGCGGCACTCGTCTCTTCCGAAATACACAGCTACCGTGCTACACTTCCTGTCGAAAATGAAAATCTGAGGCACGAACTCAGCGGCACTGAGACAAAACATTTGCAAGTTGTACAGAGCTGAACCTGATTAAACGGTCATAAATGCACGCTATAAATTTACATGCAACACAGCAACATCTTGAAATGGAATATACTGTTAAGACAAAAGGGACACCCATTTGACATTTAATTTGGTAAAAGGGCACAGTTCCCATGAAAAAATACGCTAAACACGCCATCTTACAATGCGAAATTTCAAACAATGACATTTAATGTGCTTTGCATTAACAGTTTATACATCCAAACGTGGCCGCTCTTGGTTGACAAAAGCCAACAAACCAACAGCGCAATATATGTATTAGGATAAAAGACTGAACTAGGAGGCTTGGAAACCTGTTGATAAGACCTAAACCAGTTTAGTGCCACTGAACCGATAAAGGGGCGACTTCAAAAAACAACCTCAGGGGCACCTGCGACACAGAAACCAATTCGAATCATTTCACGTACCTGGACAAACTTCATGGCGACCAGCTTGTAGCCCCTCTGCTCGAAGCGCTTGATGATCTCTCCGACCAGTCCTCTCTGGACGCCATCGGGCTTCACAGCGATAAATGTGCGCTCGTCGCTCATACTCCTGATTAGAACGAAAAGCCGTTCATAAGCGCAGTCAGGAAGGCCACACAAATTGGAAATTGCAATACGACAGACAGCATGCGGCAAAATAAACACTAAAGGAAAACCGGTTCAACCCCAGCCTCCCGAGTGGCCACGATCAGCATAAATGCCAGTGCTGGATTAAATGGGTTGAACTTCAATGAGTAATTTCAGCATCTTCTGCAATGCGAATGTGACAGTGCATGATCCAAAGTAGCAAGCAAAAGATGCAACGGATATGAATCATTAAAAATCCGCAAAATGGCAAGCAAAGTATTGTATATACCATTCAGTAAACGTTAGTCCCCATGGCATATCTGGTTAGCTTCTTGAGTAATTTCAGAACGGGAGACGTGGAGAAAACGCCCTGTTCATGAACACGGAAGAAACTCAATAGGCTATTACAACGACAGACGGACAACACATCAATTTTGTGTCACCCACACACTCATGGGAAAGAAAACAAATCTTTATGTCCTGGGACGGTTTCTCCCCGAGTTACAGCTCCTGTGCAACCCAATTGCCCCAATATATCATGTTCTCTGAACCGCAACAACTGAGAGGGCAACGCCGACATGCCCAGCTAACGTTAGCCACAAAGGGGTCCTGTTCATGTGCGGATCAACAGTGCAGAAATAATTTGCCCTTAACGAAACAGACAGGGCCGAATTACGTCCTTTGGCAACATGTCGCGGGCAAATGTGTCAATTTTCTGAATGAGAACATGGCTAGTACCGTTTTTACATGACTAACGTCACTGCAAGCTTACTACATGGCCTTCAGCTGAATTTTTATGAATACTACTTTGCAAACGCTAGTTTCTGTCTCGTAGCCGGATAACTTGTGCTAAAGTAAGACTAACGTGAACACTGCTACGATATCAAAGTTAGCAGGATACTGCACAGTAGTGCCATCAACCTATTGAGGGGACTATCCGTAGCCTAACGCTGCTTTCGCACCGGACGCGACACGAATTTTTCGCACGACAGATTACATTCAAAATCAATGCAAAGTGAATGCAATCTGTCGTGTGAAAAATTCGTTTCGCGTCCTGTGTGAGTGCGGCTTAAGTGACGTGGCTAGGTAAAGAAAGACCAGTTAGCTAGGCAACAGGAAAGCACAAGGTAACCATTTCGTCTCCGTGAGAAAAGTCTCAAGTTCATTCTGCGGGGGGGCAGGATAGGCGTCAGCCAGCTAGCAAGCTATTCTGGGGTGCGTTTCCCAAAAGCATAGTTGCTAACTCAGTTAGCAGCTTACATAGTTCGTCCATTCACAGTCAATGGTTCCAACTATGTAAGTTAGCATCTGTGCTTTCGGGAAGCGCACCACTGGACAGGTCACCGTCCAGTTCGCCAAAATTATTTTTCAACATATAGTTAGGGAACCATTCCAGTTGCGTGCAATCTGATTGGTTTACAATTCCAGTTACGTACAATCTGATTGGCTGAAGTCTGGCTCAGATCGGAAGTGGTGCCACAACTAGGTTAGGAAAAATAAGCATGCGTCCAGGTCGCACACAATCAACGAAAACGGTAATGCCATCAAGCAACCCGATTGCAAATTCGCGATTAACCAGCAAATGGCTAACATTACAATGTACAGCACAGACTTCCTAACAAATGAATATCTCTGAACTGGATCGCGAGTCAGCAGGCAAGCAAGTCGCAATTTTGAACGAAATTCCTCGCTTGTTGGCTAACGTTTGCTAGCAAAGTTATAGTGAGGAAAAAATCTCAAGTAAAATAATGAAAAGGTCCACTGATCAGTAAGATCGATTGCTGATTAGTTAGACAACAATTGAGCAATATTTCTGGGATGTCCAACAAAACCATCCGCATGGGAATACCTTGAAATCTGGGCCTCTTCGAGAACGCGTAGACCGTAGTTCCAGCGCACAGGCCAACAAAGAGGCACTGAAAGAGAAGAATCTGAATATAAAGATTCACTGATTGGGCGGAGTCTAAGCTTGGTGCCATATGCGGATTTTTTGCGACCGATGACAGATGTGTGATGGTACTTTGACATGGGAATTATTTTCATTCTATAAAAGCTCTAGTTAATGTATGTGCAGAAACGATAATTATGCGACAGTGTTGCGAGTTAGATTCACGCATAAATGTTTAAATAGAATAAATAGCACGAAGTACTCAACTATTTCATTACTCTGTATCCAAAAATTTCCCAAACTCTGCAGCTAAATTTACTATTAATTGGATGAATAATTAGAATTTGGGTATACGGCAATTGTGTCTTTGCAACTGATATACTTGTATTGCGAGACGTATCTGGTCACATTTTACTGATGTTTCATGTAATTTATAAGCAAATATATATATATATATATATATATATATATTTTTTTTTTTTTTGTGAAGCATGCGTGATTTTTGCTTATTTTAAGTGCATATTCACCAAATTATGAGCAAATAGTTTATGCCATTTTATGCACATAAGTGCAAATATCTCTTTAGTCAAAATAGTGAATGATTAGGGAAGAATTTCGCTTGGCATAAAAGTATGTCACCTTCAGTTCAAGTACAATTTGTCAAAAGACTATCTTTTGTCTCTAAAATGACGTAATCTTTTATGAGTAGTCACATCAGATTGCGCAGCGTTCTGAGATCTGCACGGGATACTCCTCGGAGCTGCTGCTGTAGATTAAAATATGTTTCCCATATCGACGTGCCTACTTCTACGTATCGAAGGATGAAACTGAAGTAGTGTCCGCCATCTTGGTTCTTCTTCTTCTTCTTCTTCTTCTTCTTCTTCTTGACGTTTTTGCGGATGACCACCAGCGTTAAGGTGCATTACCGCCACCTTCTGTGTTGGAGTGTGGACCAGAGTTATCTAGCTACCCCCCAAAAAAAAAAAAAAAAAAAAATTCATCTCGACTAAATCCTTCTAATTAACTCAGTATCATTTAAAAACTTGAAAAGACCTCCTACACCAACTGTTCATACATTCCTAAGTGTCAGCTCCTCCTGTGCAGTCCTGACTTCTCTCTTTAATACTTCACGTTCATGTGAATATTTTGGGCACCACAAAATAACATGCTCCACTGATTCTACTTCCTGACAATGCTCGCATAGCCCTGAGGGATGCTTCCCTATCAGGTGCAGTGTCTTGTTTATTCCAGCATGTCCTACCCTCAGTCTGGTTAAAATCCTCTCCTCTTTGGTGGTTCTATTGGCTGGTCTTACTTTGCCAACTACTGACTGGACTGCATACAGGTGTCTTCCTGTAATAGTTGTATCCCATTCGTGCTGCCATTCTCTCATGATCTTTCCCTTAATTAAACCTTTTGCTTCTGACTTGCTCAATGCGATTTCTATGATCTCGTTCATTTTTAATGACTCTTTAGCTAATGTATCTACTAATTCATTACCCACAACTCCTCTGTGAGCCGGAACCCACATAAATGTCACCCCAATGTTCATATTTTTAATCCGGTGCAAAGTTTCAAAAATTTCATCAATAATATCCTGCCTACTGTCTGATATAGATGACTGCAAGGACATTAGTGCTGAACATGAATCAGAGCAAAGAACAACCTCTCTGATTTGTGACTCTTCTACACCATCTTGGTTCAGTTGAATCTCAGAGCCAAAATGCCAGTACATTGGCGATTTCACCATTTCATAACGCTTGGCCATATGGTGTAAAAATGTGCAACTATGCCTATAAATTCATGCAGCGAACCAATTTGACCGAGAGTGCAAAACGAAACCGGAGAGAATTTATTTGATGAACCTTTTCCAAAGGTGAAAGGTCACCACACCGGAAGTTCCGAATATGTGTACCATATGGAAATAACACGAAAACGGGTGGGTGCAATGCGTTTATTGAGTGTTTATATTTCAAATGGAAGAATTGTGTATTTAAAAGCATTTTTTTTCCAAGAATATGCTATGCTACACACATTTACACTCGCACAACGTGTTTACACAACTGCACTACACTTTTTGACCGTTGTTGACCGACACAACTTTACATTTTGAAACGTACAATTTTTTCTACTCTGCAGCAAAGCGGAGGCCAGCCCTATAAACGCAGAAGTCTCTGACTGAGTGAGGGACAAAGTTGCCCCATTGGTCGGTCTTGAGCGATGAAGTTACACCATTGGTCAGTTTAGTGTTGCAGTTTTCCTGCTGGCCGTTGCTCTTTTAATATGAGTAGCTGCGAACACAGTCCTCCCACATATTAGTTTATGACATAGTCTCGTTATGCACCTCGTTTTCACTCCGACACCCTTAAAATTACACACCGTTACACAGTGGAATATCTTCATGATTCATGCATTGATTCTAAACTTGTACAAAGGCTGTTGGTCTCTACCACTTGCATAGGCTCCATAATGTTAAATTCTTTGGGGAAAAAAATAAACACAAAATACCCAAGTTTTCATCTAACATACGGCATTACTCTGTTTTTAACTTTTTTGTTGTTGTTTTACAAAATTCTATTTTAAATTCTGTTTGAAATGTTGGGACTCAAAATCCAGGCATTACCAGTTGATGGAAGAGAGATTATTTGCTCAGTTAAGGAGCTAGAGGGTTTAAGAGGACTGTTAGTGCCACCTGTACTGTGCATTATTTGTGCTGTAAATGCCGTGTGTTTGTTCATATATATAAATATATTTAACACGAATGCAAGTGGTTATGTAAATTCTTGACTGGTAAGAAATAAACATTTGAAACACGAACATCTAACTGTTCTCTTTCTGCACCATCAAGGTAGCCCATAAACCATAAAAGTACCTGAAACAAACAAAAAAAAATCATATCCATTTTGATATCATATAAATTGCAAAATAAAGCAGGTGTGGTCCAGGATGAGGGCTGGAGGAATGAAGATAATGACTGAAGAGGTGGGTCTTAACCAATATTTTAAAGAGGTCTGCGACGGCCTGACTCTCACGCAACTTATTTCGGAGCCTACACAACCTAATTTTAAAGATGTATCCCGATCAACTTTGATTGATCTGATTTTAACTAATAGACCGCACAAGTATGCCCTGAGTGGCGTCTTTCCTTTGGATTTTAGTGATCACTGCCCAGTAGCATGTATTAGAGACATGAAAGTTACAAAGGCTCCTCCATGTTTTATTACTAAAAGAAATTTTCAACATTTCTGTGAACAGGCCTTCCTGCACAATATTTTCTGGAGTGATTTAAGCTCTGCAGGTTTTATTCCAGACCCTGACCTAGCATTGGCTCACTTTACTACCGTGTTTAATCGTGCTGTGGATAAGCATGCCCCGGTGAAGAGACTTAGGGTTAAGAATAGAAGAAACCCTTGGTTTTCGAATGCCTTATCCACGGAACTACGCTTCAGGGATGAAGCATGGGGTAAAGCTAGGGAAACCCAGGCACTCTCTGACTGGCAGGTTTTTAGAAAATTAAGAAATAATTGCTGCTCATTGATTAAAAGGCAAAATCAGATTATTTTATTTCGTCACTGGCCAAAAGTCAGGGTAATCCTGCAAAATTTTGGAAAATTGTGAAGTCCCTGAATTGTTATCCGTTATCATCTATACCACACTCTATCCACACTGATTCTGGTCCTATAACTGATCAACACAAAATCTGTGATCTTTTTAACCAACATTTTATAGCGGCTGGAAACCTTTTTGAAAATTTAATTAATCAGCCCTCTACAGGGAATATGTCTGACCTCAGCTCTAGTTCATTCACAAATTCTCCAAAACCTAGAGTATTGTTTTCATTTAGGGAATTTCAAGTGAATGAGGTCCTACAAGATTTGAAACGAATTGATGTAAATAATTCCACTGGAGAGGATCATCTAGTTCCGAGTCTTTTGCATTTAGCAGCCCCAATGATTGCGCATTCAATAACCAATATTTTTAACTTGTCAGTATCGACAGGGACTATTCCCAGTGTATGGAAAGCTGCTCATGTTATTCCATTATTTAAGAGTGGTGATCCCTGTTCAGTGAACAGCTACTGACCTATCTCAAAATTGCCTTGCCTGGCTAAGATTTTAGAATCTCTCGTTAAGCAACAACTGTGCAGCTTTTTAACTTTCAACAACATTTTAACTTCACAACAATCTGGCTTCAGGCCTGGTCATAGCACCATCACAGCAGCTTCAGTGGTTTTAAATGATTTGATTTCAGCTGTGGATAATAAACAAAAATGTGCTGCCCTATTTATTGATTTAGCAAAAGCTTTCGATACAGTAGACCATTTTATTTTATTAAAAAAGTTGTCCTCCATTGGTCTTGATTGTGATGCCTGCTTGTGGTTCCAGGACTATCTCTCTAATAGAACACAAGCTATTATGCTTGGGGATGCGCAGTCTCAATTTTTAAAAGTGACGAAAGGCGTACCCCAAGGATCCATACTTAGACCGATTTTATTCACAATTTACATTAATAATATTGCTTGTAATATTGCAAATTGCAAGGTTTATTTTTATGCAGATGACACTGTGTTGTACTCCTCTGCACCAACGTGTGCCCAGGCCCTTATCTACCTGCAATCGGCTTTTAATCTTATTCAACACGCTCTGGCAGATCTGAAACTTGTTTAAAATACGGATAAAACTAAGTTCATGTTTTTTTCTGCTCGGAATGCAATTATGCCAAATGATTCAATTTTCTCGGTGTCTGGTGCTAAAATTGAGCAAGTTACAAGTATTTGGGTATCTGGCTGGATCATGATTTTTCCTTTAAGACTCATGTGTCTAGTTTGTCCAAGAAAATCAGAACAAAAATTGGGTTTCTTTACAGAAACAGGTCTTGTTTTTCTTTAGACAGTCGGAAGAGGATTGTCCAGGCAACAATCTTACCTTTATTTGATTATGGGGATATCATTTACATGCATGCCTCTGATAGTACTTTAAGACCTCTGGATGCTATTTATCACAGCGCTCTGCGTTTTATCACTGGAGATTGTTTCCGCACTCATCACTGTGTGTTATATAGTTCTGTTGGGTGGTTTTCCCTTTATTTTAGAAGGAAGCTCCATTGTATTTTATTTATTTATAAAGCATTGCTTGGCAAGCTTCCTTCATATCTAACTAGGCTTTTGTCCTTCAAAATCCGAAGCCAGCATGTTAGATCGCAAGGGTGGATTTTGTTAGAGTCACCCAGGACTAGGACAAATTTGGGCTGTTCTGCTTTTAGCTCATTTGCACCTTATGTCTGGAATAGGTGCCAAGACTCTCTGAAGCTTGACTGTCTCAATTCCTATGGAATCCTTCAAGAATCGACTGTGGGAGACGTTACTTGAGGAGGCCAGATGTACTTGCCTTTAGTTTTAACCTTGAACTTGTTCTCTGTCCTTTGCACTTGAATGTTTTATTTTATTTATTTTAACTGTATTTTAAAGTTTGTTTTCCTTTATTCTGCAGTTGTTGTATGTAATTGTGTGAATATTACTATGCTCTGTCTGTCACCCACTTTGTATTTGTTTTATTGTATTCAGGGCTCCCCTGAAAAAGAGACCTCGGTCTCAGTGGGACTTCCCTGTAATAAAGGAAAATAAATAAAGAAAAATAAAATTAGGAAGATGAACAATGAGTTCTGAAAGGGTGGTCGTCCAGGTTGCAAGATCAAGAGATTGCCCTGCATGTTGGGTTTAGATGTAGACTGGAGATATGGTGGTGCTCTTTAATTTGCTGGAAACACTTTACAATCAGGGTACTTTAATTAACATTAGCTAATGCAGTGAGAAGCATTATCTATCAGTTAATTAACAGTAAACTAATGGGTCTGCTTATCATTTACCAATGGTGTTTATGTTAACTAAGGTATTAATATATACACTATTGAACAGTTTGAGGTGTTACTTAAGGGACGTTTTCAACTTCATAATAAGGATGCCGAAGAGCATTAATAAATGGTAAGTTAAGGTTACCTAATGCTAATTTAGTCTCTGATGCATTAGTTAACTTATTTAATTGGTAGTTCATGCCTATTACTGCATTAACTAATGTACCATTATTGTAAAGTGTCACCAATTTGCTGAACCAAGACTGTGGACCAAATGTGAGCTGTTACAGGTTCCCAGGGAAGGGAGATGACGAGGCTTTGTCTCAAAGCAGGGCGCTGATTTGGCTGGACAGCTAGACTGAGAGACCCAAAATCCTCCCAAATCATGACCTGAAGTGAAAAGTGCCGTTCCAGGCTTTACTTAGTGCCACTATCCTGCTAACTCTAATCTTGTTTCTGGAAATGGACCACAGGAAATGTGATATAGGCACACCATACAGCCCTTTTCCTCATGTTGCTGTCCTCAAGGCCTGAGAACTGCCAATTTTCCACCCTCCTTTTACCCGGGAGTCCAGTGTCATTGTCCGACCAATCAGTAGCAATAATTGTGCGCTTGTTTGCCCAGAAGGAGGGAAAGAAGGAATACCAGGGTATTTAATTTTTTTGAGGGTGGACACCACCCCTGGTCACTGTTGCATTTCACGATGTTGTTACTTGTCGGGGGGCAACAGACGACAGTTTAGGTGTATAATCTGGAATTTCCTTTTAAATGTTTGACTGTAATTGTACTAGAATTTTAGTTTCATATTCCAAAATAATCATCTATCTAAATGTCTATCTAGTTATGGTCCAGCTTTGGACAGCCCTGCTTTATAGAGCAGGTGAATATTGTGTCAGGAGGGTAGGGTTTCATTTCGTCATAAAGCAGAAGCTCAGGTCACATGCCTGATCTTTCCGGTTCTTGGTCTGCACTTCTCCCAATGAGCAGAGAGGAAAATAAATGCAGACCGATGGGGGGGCTCTAAGGAGGCAACTCATTTCTCTTAAATTGCAAACAAAAAAAAAAGAAACAAAAAAAAGTTGAAAGAACCTAGCGGTAGTTGAACATTAGAAATGCTGCACACAGTGGCATTTCACTGAAAACGCAAACTCCGTAATGGGGGGAGAAGAAAAAAAAAATCACCTGAAGGCCACTCGGGAATAAATGCAAGATCTTCCATTTTAATGAATCCTACAGGGAGAACGGAGTCTTTGATGCTTTATATAATTAAACAAGCCATTCCACCAAGGCTACAAGAAGCCTGTGCATTATCTTTGCAGTACCTGTGTCTGTGCTCCAATTGCAAAGAGGATGTTAATTTGTGGGCTGAATTTCACATATATTGGGGAGAGAAAAAAATTGAGTGTTCACTGAACAGATGAAAATACGACACTTAAGCAATCTACTGAAGTTTTTTTCTTACAAAGGAGTGAATTAATATGCCAAACTACTTCTAAATGCCATTAAAAAAGACAGATCACAATAGTACTGTAGTAGGAAACTAACTGTTCAGGTATGCCAGATTGAGGTAGAAATGAACAAACAAGAGATCTACGTGGATTCGTGTTGGTTGCTACTGACTGACACTTTAAATTCCAAGCATTCTGCCACTGCTACATAGGCCATTACCACCAATTAAAAGCTCAGACTTGAATTTTTTTTTAGCGTTAAACTTGAAGCAGGACACCAATATGATTTAATACTTTATTCACCATAGGAGGTCAGAATTTACAAAAAAAAATAGGACCAAGGGTCCTGTAGCTTACCGGCAAGCAGTCTTACAGCGATGATACAAGTTATGAAAATTTCATGTGAAGTTCGACATTTGAATTAATGAAAATCAATGTCAAGGTCACTAAATAAAATTTCACATACATTTATAAGACCTTCTGTCACACAATCCTAAGCTCTGAAGCAGTTTTGGTGATACAAGTCATTATAATATGTCATATTGACTTCCTATACATCTCCAATACAAACCTAGACTCCATCTGTGACCATTTTGGCAATACAAGTCATTGTAATTGTATTATGTCAAGTTTGACCTTCAAATGTCATCGACAGTCAAGCTGAATGTCACCAAATGGAAGTTCATATGTGACTTCCTATGTCAGTAACACAAACCTAAGCTCCATCTGTGACCTTTTCAGTGACAGAAGTCATTGAATTTTCTTTAGGTCAAGTTAGACCTTCGAAAGTCAATATGAAGGTCACCAAATGAAAGTTCATACATGACTTCCTATACGTCTCCAATACAAACCTACACTCAATCTGTAATGATTTTGCTGATATAAGTCATTGAAATTTCACTGTATAGTTTGGCCCTTGAAGGTCACTAAAGGTCAAGTTCGAGGCCACCAAATGAAACTTCATACATGAATTCCAATAAGTGTTCAATGCACATATGTTCCCAATCTTCAATATTTTCAAGCCTAGAAGCCTTTGAAAATTTTAACATTTTGCTTGACCTCAAGTTTGACCTTTCAAGGTCATCTAAGGTCAACTTTAACACAGCCAAAATATAGGTCATATATAACTTCCTATATGTCTGTAATACAAACTTAATCTCTATCTGCAACCATTTAGCTTCCATAGGCAATTTGGCCCATTCTCTATAAGACCAATGTTAAAGTACAGCGCCCCCACTAGACCCACTTCTGTCGATTCAATCAAAATGGCACTCGCACTGTACATAAAGTGTATCAAGGTGAGTTGATTGCCAGATTTAGAAAAAAAGTTATCAGACAGTTTTTGAGAAATAATTTTTTGAAATTTCAAGTCACATCTTTTAACATTGTCAATATATTCCCTGACCTCGAGTTTGACCTTTCAAAGTCATCTGTGGTTAAATTTAATATTGCCAAAATACAGGTCATGTATGACTTCCTATATGTCGATAATACAATCTCAATCTCTATCTGCAACCATTTGGCTTCCACAGGCCATCTTGCATATTCATAAAGTACAGCGCCCCACTAGACCCACTTCTGTCGATCAATCAAAATGGCGCTCGCACTGTACATTGACGGTACCAAGGTAAGTTGATTGTCTGATTTAGAAAAAAATTTATCACGCAGTTTTTGAGAAATAATTTTTTAAAATTTCTCAGTCCTATCTTTAAAATTGGAGCCAAAATTTCAAGGGCCCATAAAATGGACAAAAATGATTCAATCAAAAATCCGAGAAAAAAGTCTGGAGATATGGTCAAGTAGTATGTTATTGCAAATTTATTGAAAATTCATTAGGCCAAAAAAAAGATAAAAAATGTGCCGGACGATGGATGACGGACGACGGACGACGGACGCCACACCACGACAATAGCTTATCGGCCCTATACGCTAAAAAGGACCATAGATATCCTCTTTTGGGCCAGGTTTGCGCATGCGTGAGCACACAGGAGCCGATGAAAATGTGACAGTTACTCGTAGATCCATTTATGTGCGCAGCTCGTGTAGGACATGATCTCCTCCGGTCGGAACCACAAGCCAATCTCCTTCTGGGCGCTCTCCACTGAGTCACTGCCATGGATGATGGTCCTGAAATCACAGACACCATAACACTTACAGTTGCAAGAAAAAGTATGTGAACCCTTTGAAAATACCTGGATTTCTCCATAAATTGGTCATAAAATGTGATCTGATCTTCATTGAAGTCACAACAATAGACAAACACAGTCTTCTTAAACTAATACCTCACAAACAATTATATGTTTTCATGTTTTTATTGAACACAACATGCAAACATTCACAATGCAGGGTGGAAAAAGTATGTGAACCCCTAGGCTAATGACTTCCCCAAGGGCTAATCGAAGTTAGGAGTCAGCCAACCTGGAGTCCAATCAATGTGACGAGATTGGAGGAGTTGGTTAAAGCTGCCCTGCCCTATAAAAAACACACACCAGTTTTGAGTTTGCTATTCTCAAGAAGCATTGCCTGATGTGAACCATGCTTCGCACAAAAGAGCTCTCAGAAGACCTACGATTAAGAATGGTTGACTTGCATGAAGCTGGAAAGGGTTACAAACATATCTCTAAAAGCCTTGATGTTCATCAGTCCACGGTAAGACAGATTGTCTATAAATGCAGACGGTTCAGCACAGTTGCTAATCTCCCTAGGAGTGGCCGTCCTGTAAAGATGACTGCAAGAGCACAGCGCAGAATGCTCAATGAGGCAAAGAAGAGTCCTAGGGGTGACAGCTAAAGACTTTCAGAAATCTCTGACACATGCTAACATCTCTGTTCACAAATCTACGATAAGTGAAACATTAAACAAGAATGGAGTTCATGGGAGGACACCACGGAGGAAGCCACTGCTGTCCAAAAAGACATTGCTGCACGTTTGAAGTTCGCAAAAGAGCACCTGGATGTTCCACAGCACTACTGGCAAAATATTCTGTGGACAGATGAAAGCAAAGTTGAGTTGTTTGGAAGGAACACACAACACTATGTCTGGAGAAAAAAGGCACAGCACATCAACATCAAAACCTCATCCCAACTGTGAAGTATGGCAGAGGGGGCATCATGGTTTGGGGCTGCTTTGCTACCTCAGGACCTGGACAGATTGCCATCATCAACGGAAAAATGAATTCTCAAGTTTATCAAGACATTTCAGGAGAACTTAAGACCATCTGTCCGCCAACTGAAGCTCAAAAGAGGATGGGTGATGCAACAGGACAACGACCCAAAGCACAGAAGTAAATCAACCACAGAATGGCTTCAACAGAAGAAAATATGCCTTCTGGAGTGGCCCAGTCAGAGTCCTGACCTCAACCTGACTGAGATGCTGTGGCATGATCTCACAAGAGCAATTCACACCAGACATCCCAAGAATATTGCTGAACTGAAACAGTTTTTTTTACCCCTCGGCCAAACTTTGGCCAGAGGGGTATTGTCGTCACCTACGTGTCTGTCTGTCTGTCGTCTGTCATCTGTCCATGACTTTGTCCAGGTCAGTACTCAGCAAATAACGATTGCAGCTTCACCAAATTTGGTATGGTAACTCACTATGACCCGTGTGCAGTGTCAGGTTTTTTGCTGGATTTGACCTTTGACCTTGGCCGAGGGGTATTCAGCAATGCGTTATGTTTCCAAAATTCCTCCTGACCATTGTGCAGGTCTGATCTGCAACTACAGGAAACGTTTGGTTGAGGTTATTGCTGCCAAAGGAGGGTCAACCAGTTATTAAATCCAAAGGTTCGCATACTTTTTCCACCCTGCACTGTGAATGTTTACATGTTGTGTCCAATAAAAACATGAAAACATATAATTGTTTGTGAGGTATTCGTTTAAGAAGACTGTGTTTGTCTATTGTGACTTAGATGAAGATCAGATCACATTTTATGACCTATCTTTCCAATGGGCCGGATTTCCAATTGGCGTGCTTTTGGGTTTTGCTGCCACCTGGCGGTAGAATGTAACAATAGCAAACGAAAATAACTAATGCACACAGTTGCCTTGGCGTGGCGGAGGTATGCGCTCTATCGAGTGCCCTTAAGCAATATTATATTATCCAGTTGTCCTAGACCACACATTTAAACTTTTGAGGCAAAGGTCAAAGTACTAAGTAACTGTTGACCACGTTACGAAATGAACCCTAGTCTCGAGTCAGACACCAGACGATTTCGATAACGGTCCCGATAGGTGGGAGTCATTTATTTATTTGTCTGTCTGTGTCTGTTAGCAGGATATCTCAAAAACGGCTGCATGGATTTTAACCAAACTTCGCAGGATGTTAGAGTAGCACAAGAGGAACAAATTTTGGCATATTTAGGCCAAAGTTCAAATCCAGCTGTGCTGGCGGAGGTATGGGCTCTCACGAGTCCAGCTCTAGTTAACTAGATAACTATTGCTTTCGATTGGCTAGACTGGCCTCACGCCCAACTCCCAATAAAGGCAGAAAACCAGCAGTTCTCTCACCTTGATGGCTGTGATTTAAGGAACAGGGCACTAGGAGCTCAAATTAGCCACTTCATTCTTGTCAGTCAAGCTACCAGCCAGAAGGCCAGGGGTTCTCAACCTTATTCAGGAAGGGCTGGTTTGGGTTCAGGTGTTCATTCCAACCAAGGAGTTACACATTTGATTCTTCTAATCAACCCCAAGAGTCTTGGCTGAAGTCCTTGATTAGTAGTATGAGGTGTGTAACTGATTGGTTAGAATGAAAGCCTGCACCCACACTGGCCTTTCTTGAGGAAGGTTGAACACCCGTACACAAGGCTAAGCTAGCTGCCCCAGCCCGTCATAGGGTGCTGGAAGCTAAATCGAGGAGACAAATGGACAAAGCAGCCTCACCTGCCAAGCTGGAGGCAGAAGTCCCCACGAATGGTGCCAGGCAGTGAGTTTTCTGGTTTGGTCTCGCCCAACATAAGCCTGCCATTCTTCACGACATTGTAGCCTTCCCAAGCCTAAGGGGAGACAACTGGTGTGAAGTAAAGAAATGACCCAATATTCTACAATCACCAGAGAGCAGAAATATCACCCCTTTTAACCCTCCCTCTGGGCTTCTTTACGTCCTAAGAAAAGGACCAAAGACAAACATCCATAATTACAGGAAAAATGTGCAACAAATACTGAAACCACAACTGAAACTGAGGGAAAAAAAACCTATATAAATTTCATGTATACGGGAAACTGGGGTCCGATGAGCCATGGGGACCAATGAGCCATATCACATATTTGCGATCAATCGATGACAGAGCTGCTTAAAATCGGCAAAATATTTGACCATTGACTGATGAGTCATGGGGATAAATGAGCTATATCACTATTTTGCCTATTTGAAACACCTCTGGCATCCATTGATTACAAATATGTGATATGGCTCTTTGTTCCCCATGGCTCATCGGACCCCAGTCTACCCTACATGTTAATGGAGCCGATTTTGTTCAATTCCAGATTTTACAGAAGCTGCTTTCTTCGGACCAACAGCAATTACAAACACCAGTAAAGTTTCTGAAAATCTCATTTCATAACCCTCATTCAAAGACCAATGGGAAAGAAAGATATTCCACCATTCCCGATCTAAACAGTACAGCTAACAAAACATGAATGAATTTACATCAGTAACTAGTTTAGTGAGGTCATCAGGAACACCTTCCTGAAGAGGAACGTTTGATTTGTTGTTTGCATTATTCATTCCATATAACCGAACAACATGTTTGGAATAGCAGTGTTCATCAAAATGGGCGATTAGAGAATTATGTGGTGAGAAATCGCTAAAAAATTACAAGACTGCGTCAGCCAGAGTATGATCCACCTTAATAGCCTTCATGTCGGCAAAGAAAAGGAAAAGTTACCATGGCGACAACTGGGTTCGATTTCATGTAGTCGATCAGCCCAGGGTAGAACGGCAAGTCCTTCAAATGGATGTAATGCTCCCGCGAGAGTGCTTCAGTTGGCTTTGTGGAAAAAGACAAAATTAGTCAAGTTTAGAGACAAAAATTAAAGCTGTAAAGCCTGGATTTATTCAGTACATTTATAAGACCTCCTGTTATATAATCCTATGCTCTGAATCAGTTTTGATGATACAAGTAATTGAAAATTCAATAAGTCATTTGTGAACTTTAAAGGTCAAAGAAGGTAAAGCATAGGTCACTAAATGGACTTCATATACGACTTTCTAAATGTCTCTACACAATCCTTGGCTCAATCTGTGACCATTTTGGTGATAGAAGTCATTGTTATTTCACTGTCGAGTTTGACCCTCAAAGATCACTGACAGTCAAGTTGAATGTCACTAAATGAAAGTTCATATGTGATTTCCTAGATGTCAGTAACACAAACCTAGGCTCCATCTGTGACCATTTTAGTGATACGTCACTGAATCTTCCCTAGGTTACATTTGACCTTCGAAGGTCAATATGAAGGTCACCAAATGAAAGCTCATATATGACTTCCTATACATCTCTAATACAAACCTAAGCTCCATCTGTGACCGTTTTGGCAATACAAGTCACTGTAGTTGTATTATGTCAAGTTTGACCTTCAAAGTTCACCAACAGTCAAGTTGAATGTCACCAAATGAAAGTTCATGGGTGACTTCCTTTAAGTCTGTGACACAAACTTAGGCTCTATCGGTGACCTTTTTTGTGATAGAAGTCATAGAATTTTCACTCAGTCAAGTTTGACCTTCGAAGGTCAATATGAAGGTCACCAAATGAAAGTTCATATGTCTCCAATACAAACCTAAACTCTCTGTAACAATTTTGCTGATATAAGTCATTGAAATTTCACTGTAAAGTTTGGCCGTTGAAGGTCACTGAAGGTCAAGTTCAAGGTCACCAAATGAAACTTCATACATGACTTCCTATATGCCCACAATACAAACCTAAGCTCTATCTATGATAGTTTTGGTGATGGAAGTCATTGAAATTTGCTATTTGAAGTTTGACCTTCAAAAGTCAACCAAGGTCAAGTTCGAGGCCACGAAAAGAAATTTCAGATATGACTTCCTATAAGTGTTTAATACACAAATATTCCCAATCTCCAATATTTTCAAGCCTAGAGGCCTTTGAAAATTGTAACATTTTGCTTTGACCTCAATTTTGACCTTTCAAGGTCATCTGAGGTCAACTTAAACACAACCAGTATATAGGTCATGTATGACTTCCTATATGTTGATAAGACAAACTAAATCTCTATCTGCAACCATTTGGCCTCCACAGGCCATCTTGCATATTCATGAAGTACAGCGCCCTCACTAGACCCAACTTCTGTAGGTCATTCAATCAAAATTTGGCTTGCATATTCATGAAGTACAGCACTTGATGGTACCAAGGGAAGTTGACTGCCTGATTTAGAAAAAAAATTATTTTGCGGTTTTTGAGAAACAATTTTCTAAAATTTCTCAGTCCTATCTTTCACATTGGGGCCAAAATTTCAAGGGCCCATAAAACGGACAAAAATGATTCAATCAAAAATCCGAAAAAAAGACTGGAGATATGGTCTAGTAGTATGATATGGCAAATTTACCCAAAAATTGATCAGGCCAAAAAAAAGATAAAAAATGTTCCGGATGACAGACGACGGACGCCACACCACAACAATAGCTATAGGGTTGGTAAGCTAAAAATGAAATGTAATCCTCTCAGGCATGCAATATTCATTGAGAGATGTTTGTTAGCTTAATATTGCAGTTCATTGTTGTAGCATTGGTTATCTCAAGAGCTGGGAGATGCGATAGCACAGTGGTTAAGTAGGCTTCACTTGGGATCATAAGGTCCTGAGTTCAAGTGTGTGGTGTGTTCTTCACTCCCACACTCAACTTCACGCCTCACTCTACCCAGGTGTATAAATGAGTACCAGAAAATAGTCAGGGAAACTTGACTATGAGCTAGAGGGGTACCGGCAATTGAATGGCATCCCATATAGGGGTAGTAGTAATATTCCTAGTCGCTTCATGCCATAAAACCGAAGTTAAGCACCGGCACGATGGGCCACTAGGCTCGGAACAGGCTTACTATCTCAAAAAGCCATTTTAAATATTGTACCATTTGTCCTCCAAACTGTGTCTTGACACACCTGGATCAAAGTCAAGTATATGTGTAATGAGGTCTAAAATGATGACGTAGGCCCAATTCAATAGGTATTTAATCAGATATTTGCAATATCTAATAATATTTATACAGCTTGGAGTTGAAGAAAACCAGTTACATTACAAATTGCAAATAAATTCAATGGAATCAGGGAAAAGATTATACAGTACATTTATATCTTTACAACCCAGTAGGGAATGAGTATTGTTTGTGTTTTCTTGTATTCTTAACGTTTTATTCTTACATGTGTATTCATTCATTTTGTGGTTGTGGGACTGTTCTTGTTCCAAAAGCCCTGGGCATCTTATTAGGATGCATTCTATCATGGACCCCATCTAGTACTAGCTGATATTCAATAAAAGCTGAACAGCCTCAGTCAGGAAGCTTTAAAGAGGCTGTGGTTTGACCTTGCTGCAGGACTTGGATCCAATGCACACATGAAAATCTAGTCAAAAATGGCTTGCTAACTGCAGAACATTTAAGTTTGGCCGTGACCATCACAGTCTCCTGACACAAATCCGATAAAAAATCTGTGGGATGAACTGACAGAGAGTCCACAAGCATTAACCTCTGAATCTGAAGGACGTGGAGAAATTCTGCACTAAGGAACGGTCTGAGATCCCATTCCATGTGTTCACCAACCTCCTCATACATTAAAGAGGAAAACTAAAAGCTGTTATCCTGGCAAAGGAAGGTCACACAAATTAAGTGCAGAGTTGACAGTAATGGTGGGACACACATTTTTGAGACACATAATTGTTTCATGTTAAAATTTCAAGGTTTCTTTCAATTATGTTACTGCAATTAAAAGTTAGAGTTCTGTGAATAGCTGTAATGAAAGATCATGATGATAAACAAGATACTTTTTTTCCTCCACCTTGTATTGCGCATTTATACTGAGGGGTGCCAATTATTCCAATGAGCGCAATGATGGACTTATAGTTTGTGTACGATTACAGGGACTGAACTAATGAAACACATGTGTCTGAGGCAGTACATTTTGTTTTCATTGATATAATGTTTAACAAAGGATATTACTGGGGGGGACAGAATGCGCAATCCACCCCCCGCCCCGCCATAGATCACGCCCTGGGGACACAGTATAAGCCAACATACATCAGACAATTCCAGGTAGAATCCATGCTCTGCGTAATTTCAAAAGTTTTTAAAGCAAAATCCCATTGTTTAACTAAACAAGAGTGAAATAAATGCAAGTCATCAGTATTAGAATTCCTTTTAATACAAGGGTGGAGTATAAAAATGTTCAGTTCTATAACTTTACTCATAACATCATAAAACTCCAGTACAAGTCCACAATTAAGTTATTACATAAGTACAATGTGTATCTAAGCAATGACATTTAATAATTTGTAAAAATAAATTAAAATAAAATTATTAAATTTAATTACTTTAAAATTTGCCAATGGGTTGTCCCCTTCTGCCTCCTTCTACTCTACACGTGGCTGAAATCACTCGTGACTCTTGTCGCAGCAATCCCAAGATACCAAGCCCTTGGAGTCCTGAAGGCTGGCTTGCTTACACCAGTTACATCTTCCTCCATAAGTGTCTAGTCTCCGGGGTCTTGTGACCACCACAGAGAAGAGATAAGGTATTAGGGCACTGCTTGAACAACAGTGAATCATCATGAAAATACTTTGACAGGGTAATGTGTGTGCGCAGCAGGCATCCGTGAGGAGGGAGCTGAGAGACAGTTTATGAAATGCGCAGCCATGGGGGACAGTCCTCTGTGGCTCAAGAGGGAGAGGCCCCACAAGAGATGACTGGGGCCCTTGCAGTCTGGGTCCTGGCTATTACTGCAGGATCTTGCCATTTTGGGCATGCAGCCACTGTCTGTCCACCCTGGCCACAGCTGTACAGAACACATTCAGAGCAAAGTAAAATACTGTGTCTAATTAAGTAGAGCACAAAACATCACTTACAGGTAAATAAATTCCTTCAAAGAGGAGCTACTTCGTGTGTGAATCTGAACTACTTCATCTTATGCTTGGCCTTCTACCTTTTTTTGACCAAGCACCCAGCCTACTGAACAAAAAGATGTGTATGTCTTTATATTGTTTTGTATCATAGAATTGTCACTCATTACTTAGTTTTGACTCTACACTGCCTTCTGGTGTCAATACAAAGGTCCAAAAATAAAAAAGTGAAACTTCTTAAGTCCAACAATAGTTTGCTGCAGGTGACACACCTCCAAAAGAAAATAATATACATTTCAATATAATCTCTATGCAAGAAACTCTCATATCTGAAGGACTTAGCTACTTCTGGCCCTATCAATGACCAATTATTGTTAGAATGAGGTCTCCCACACATTATAGAAAAAAACTTGGGGGGGGTCATCAGATCAGATTTTCACAATTATAGTTTTTCGGTAAGGTGTTCAAATTTTGCATGGTGAGACCTAAAGATTATGCCATTTGGACAAGTGGAGGTACACACGTCATCACAACCCTAAAAATGTCTTCAAACTCATGTTTCTACATGATATCTGCAGTAAATAACCTTACCTTTCTAACACAGGAGCACTTTTACAAATCAGGCACCGTTTGGCTGGCAGGCAGTGGCCTGGAAATGAGAAATCAAATTTTCAGAACAAAACAATTCTTGTGCAACCTCAACCTTATTGGTTAATTGGCAGAGCGCTACCAGCATTACGAAGAGACTTCATCAATTAATGTGATAGGCTACATGTCCTGTTCACAAATGTATTATACTGGTAAAGAGCGTATTATTTCACTTATAATAATATATTAAGAAAAAAAGGATCCAAAAACTCACTGCAACCCAAAGCAAATCCGTGGGAAATAAAAGCTGGACACTGGTCATTATTAAATTTGCACCAGCTGTTTCCGCCTTTTGAAAGGCAATTTTGGATGTGGCAAAAAAAAAAAAAAAAAAAAAAATTAGATCACTTTCAAAAGGAGGAATAAACAAAACCATTTTCTGGGGGTAAAAGGGTCTGTGTAAGCCTCTGGTATGGTTCAATTTTACAATGGTTTAATCATGTAATTCAACATAATATGGAGTGAGCCATTTTTGCATATGGACTGCCACACATGAAACTCAAAATGAAGAAGACAGCGGGTAGGGCTAATCTGCTGAAAACATTCCGCTGAAAATTCGCTAATTCTTTTTTTCATCAACTCAACTAGATATTGATAGATATACATCTCAAGAATAATTGGTGAAAATTTCATCACAATATATTAAGAAATAAAGAAATTATGAAGGAAAGTATAAATGGTTGTAGTTTATCAGCAGAATGTTTTCAGCAGATTAACCCTACCCGAAGACAGCTCAGTGCGGTTTAATGGGTATTGTCAAGACTAAGTGAACAGTTAGAGTTCTTTCTTTGTGAATACAATTAATATTACTCTGTGACTCTCAGTCTTTCCCATTTTAACTTCAGAATAAACTGCTTTCTTCCTTTTCATAGTCTGCAACCCGATATCCATTCAAACTACTTCCAAGTATAAAATAGGTCAGCAAAATGTGTGCACACAGTTCCATTTTCTGAAACATACATGCAACTTCGTGTGCACTGCTGTGATACATCGTGACCTACACAGCTATTGCACATACGCCAGCCAAACTTTGTTACTTATTTTGAGCCGACAGAGGCTCAAAAGCTGACATTTAACAAAATAACCAAAGATAACTAGTGTTGACTGTCTGAGAACGAAATAAACTAGCTAGTTTGAGTAACATTATCTACAACGTAGATTCGTAAAACATAGGCTAACGTTGGTTCTTGAAAACACCCTGATTCTGCACTTTCGTGAAAGATAGATTGGAAGATATTGAGTTAGGATTACAGTTCAAAGTAAACTTATAGACCTCGCAGAATTAGATTATCATTACATTGGCTGATAGCAACATAGATTTACATTACCCGTTGTGACAAATGTACATCCAGGTGTAGGTTATCCACATGTTTGTCCACACGCTTATCCACCTGGAGGTTATCCATGCACTTAGGGAAAAATGATAAAATTTCTAACGTCACTCCGCTGCGCCGCCGGGAGCACAGTGATGAGCTAAGCTGTGCAATAATACCCAACAAATGTATTATATTATTTGCCGCAGGTACAGTACAAACCACGCCCGTACAAAACACGCCCCCTACAAAACACGCCCACTTGTTAGGGTTAGGGTGGATCGATGGGGTATGTTTTGTAGGGGGCATGTTTTGTACAGGGTGTGGTTTGTACTCGGCTGCGGCTGCAGCTAGACCCTTCTCAGGCCGTGTGACCGCTAACTTGTCACCGCCGCTACGTCACATCTCCATTTACTCCCATGATAATCAAACTGTTTTTTCAACACACAGGGGGCGTACATCAGACAGGTCAGCTACCCACACAGTGATCTCCGTTAGCTAGGCCGTGGCACTAATCGCACCCCTTTGCTTCAGTTTCTGTCTGAATGGTGGAAGGCGTTTGACAGGAGTATTAAAGTGAGCTAAACTAAAGTGACAGTAAACTCGGGAGGTATTTCAGCGCCGTCGAAAAGGAGTATACTACAGCTGATGCACTTTGGCGTCTGTGCGAATGGGATAAGCCATTTAAGATTTAAGATATAACATCGAGACAAGAAAATAGTCAGATGTGATTGTGCATAAAATGCACACGTGAACTGCCGAGCAAACCCAAGTGGTTACAAATTTTTACTAGCCTTTTTTTGTCCTGCACAAACTGGCTAGCTCTACAGACTTTGTTTCCATAGTAACTAGTGCCATGGCTTAGCCTACTCGCTCTGTGCAACTGAAATGGGGCTTGAGATCAGGCTAATCCTGTGCTGATCCTGGGCAAATCCCTTATCCCGCCTGTGTGCAATAGGCCCCGGCACTCGTCTCTTCAAAAATACACAGCTACTATGCAACACGTCCTGTGGAAAATCAAAATCTGAGGCATTGAAAACTCAGCGGCACTGAGATAGAAGTTGTACAGAGCTGAACCTGATTAAACTGTCATAAGTGCACGTTAAATTCACAGCAACATCTTAAAATTGAATATACTGTTAAGACAAAAGGGGCACCCATTTGACATTTAATTTGGTAAAAGAGGGGCACAGCTCCCATGAAAAATATATGCTAATCAATCCATCTTCTCAAAATGTGAAATGTCAAAGAATGACATTTAATTTGCTTTGCATTAACAATTAATCCATCCAAACTAGGCTGCTCCTGGTTGGCACAAGTCAACAAACCAACAGCGCAACATATGTGTATCAAGATTAAAGACTAAACTAGGAGGCTTGAAAACTTGTTGATAAGACCTAAACTGGTTTAGTGCCATTGAACCGATAAAGGGGCGACTTAAAAAAAAACCCAGGGGCACGTGCGACACAGAAACCAATTCGAATCATTTCACGTACCTGGACAAACTTCATGGCGACCAGCTTGTAGCCCCTCTGCTCGAAGCGCTTGATGATCTCTCCGACCAGTCCTCTCTGGACGCCATCGGGCTTCACAGCGATAAATGTGCGCTCTTCGCTCATACTACTGATAAGTACAACAAGTTGTACGTAAGCGCAGTCAGGATGGCCACACAAATTAGAAATGGCAATACCACAGACAGCTTGCGGCAAAATAAACACTAAAGAAAAACCGGTTCAACCCTAGCCTCCCGAGCGGCCTCGATCAACATAAATGCCAGTGTTGGATTCAATGGGTTTAATTTCAATTAGTACCGTAATTTCAGTATCTGCTGCAATAGAATGTGGCAGTGCAACATCGAAAGTAGCAAGCATAAGATGGAACTGTTATGAAACATTAAAGTTCCATAAAATGGCAAGCAAAGTATTGAATATACAATTCAGTGAACGTTAATCCCCATGGCGTACTTTATTTTACAACGTAATGCAGGAGCAGTGCGAACGGGAAAGTGGGAATACATATAGAAAAACTTCATTTCATTCTTTTTCGGGCCTAGACTTGAGACTTTAACACAGTGAGTGAACATTTGCGACTTTTTCAGCGCTGGGTCATTCCATGTGAAATCACCCCAAAAAAATGAGATTCTACACCTCACTTGTATTGATTTTCTTCAAATTTGGTAGGCAAGTTGGCTATGGCCCCAAACGCCCAAATCTCAAATTTTTAACTCAATCGGACCTTCCAGTGCAAAGTTATGGCCTTTTGTGTTTTTTCGATATTTTACGAAAAATGGGCGTGGCCGCAAAAATTCAAATGGCCATATCTCCAAAGCTAATTTACCGATTTTGACAAACAAGGTATTTTTGGAAAAGGAATCACACAAGCATTCCAAAGCTGCCATTTTTGAACTCATTTTGGTAACTCTGGGTGTGATGAATAATCGACCAATATTTTGACCTCAAAATTGACCTTGAGGGTCGCGGGACCTTGAATTTTTTTTTTTTTTTTTTTTTAACAACAAATTGTATCCTGATGAGGTATCTACAACATATCAAAAACTTGGAAACATGTTATTTTTTGTTTTTCAGCAATATCCAATTAATTCTGGTATACCCTTGCTGAAATTTAGGTCTGTGTACACAAAATGTACACAAAATGTACATACATATTTATCCCTAAAGTTGAGTTCTGTTAAGTGTAGTCTTGTTCCAGGTATGGTCAAGTAATGTTTTTTACCCTGATAGCTTGCACACTTGCACACTATATCAGTTTGGCTTTTAAGGTAGACATGCTAACTTTGAGGCAGCCATTTAACTGGACAATCAAATTTAGTCAATTTCCATCTGGCACTTGAGCTGGATATTACCCCAAATTCTTGCTTCTTAAGTTCAGAATATACACAATCTTAAGGATACATGTGCACAGTGCATGAACAAATGCTTTGTTTATCTAGCCACTTAGTGTACAAATTGGAATAATTACTCCATGCATGCTGTTTTGATTGATTTGTTTCCTACAACAAATAAACTGTAAACAAGATTTATTGAAGGAAAGCATCCTGAATAAAATGAAGATATACATGCACTTACATTTTTAATGCTCTCAGTTGTTAACAAATACTAAAAATTGAAATGGAGAGTTGAAGTTTCTTTGTCTAACTTCTTAAGCATGCTGTGATGACTAATTACAGGGGACCACCACTTCCTAGTCCAGGGAGTCCCAGTGCATCGCTAATTGCACAAGAATTGTCAGAAAATGGCTGGACACATGAATTTTAATTTTGAATTACTCTAGAACTAAAAATAATATGTGTCTAAGTTTTTGATATGTTGTAGATACGTCATCAAGGTACAATTTGGCGTTAAAAAAATTCAAGGTCACATGACCCTCAAGGTCAATTTTGAGGTCAAAATATAGGTGGGTCATTCCACGTCAAATTATCCAGGGGGTGCCAGGTCAGCTCCTCAAAATTCTTTGAAAAAATTCACTAGTAAATATTCACACAAAATGAAAAAATGCCAAATATTAGGCCAGTATCCCAAATAGTTTTCAAGTTATAGCCCTTTGAAATTTGAATAATAGTTTACGTTTTTTGGCAAACCCATTTTCAGCCAACTTTGGCAACTTATTGCTCCAAATTGATTGCTTATGCAAAGCTAAAATTGGATATACTAACCATATTCATCCCATAGAATCTGAAAATGGCCTTAGCTTCTGTATATCTTGATTCACTTTTGTATGGTCAAGCCTCAAAATCAGCCGAAAACATAAAATGCCCAAAAATGAGACCACATTTTGTGACCTGTAACTCAGGAACTAAGTAAGATAAAAGGCTATAATTCATTTTTTTATGATTTTATGATATATTTCTCTGTAAAAATGCAGTAATCCAAGTAATGTCATTCATAGAATTTTTTTGTAATGAAATAATTTCTAAGTAAATTTTTCCAGTTTTGCCCCAAAATGCCCTTTTTTGGGGCAAAAAATGACCATGTCACCAGTTATTCATCTCTCTGAGATTTTTACTGTACAATCTTATAACTGTGAACAATGTCTCATAAAAAAATTAGAATGATGTTCAGCTTACTTTTTTTGTTATGAATTTTTAAATTGTTCCAAATTTTTCGTTACCTAAACAGGTATAGGCCTGCTGCTTTTTTGTGGGGAATGTTTCTGGGATCTGCACAGTACCTCTCATTCTTCTCATAGCAAGATAAAAACATTTTCTCATGATGACAACACACAGAATCAATCTGCAGAACACCAGATTGCCACTGCATTAAGGCAGTATCCTCACTTGAGAAAGTATCTAGTCCCAATAGTCCAGTTTTTCTTGAAAATTTCCTTGAATGACATGCATCATCTAAGCACCAAGGTAAATTACTCCCCTCCATTTCAGTGCTCATGATGATCTAATAATCCCCAAGTGGGACTGCCTCCTTTTATAATGAACTATTATTGCGCAATTCAGTAATACAAGTTTGGGCTCATTTAGGATTACTTCAGAAGCCTGTGATCAGTCAAGTCATGGCATGTTTGAGGCACTGATGTCATCCGCAAACAGTCATCCCCAACAAAAACAATGAAACCAATGAAATTGAGGAATAAATCAGTGGAATCTAGCAAACACCAAAATATTCTGACAAGACCTCTATCATTTATTGTACTTTTAGATGGTGTATCATGTTCAAAAAATATTTCTAATCAATGTTTTGTTTTATATTTAGTAGATAACAGCACTTGCAGCAGGCCTATACCTGTTTAGCCAACAAAAAAATACACTACTTCGGAACATATTTTAAAAATTCATAACAAAAAAGTAAGCTGAATACCATTCTGATTTTTTTTTCACATTCACATTGTTCACATTCATAAGATTGCACAGTAAAAATTTTAGAGAGATGAATAACTGGTGACAAAGTCATTTTTTGCCCCAAAAAAAGGCATTTTGGGGCAAAACTGGAAAAATTTGCTTAGAAATTATTTCATTAAAAAACTTCTACAAATGATATTACTTGGATTACTGCATTTTTAGAGAGAGACATATCATAAAATCATAAAAAATGAATTCTAGCCTTTTATCTTATTTAGTTCCTGAGTAACAGGTCATAAAATGTGGTCTCGTTTTTGGGCGTTTTGTGTTATCAGCTGATTTTGAGGCTTTACCATACAAACGTGGATCAAGATACACAGAATCTAAGGACATTTTCAGATTCTAGGGGATGAATATGGTTATTATACCCAATTTCAGCCTTGTATAAGCAATCAAATAAGTTGCCAAAGTTGGCTGAAAATGGGTTCACCAAAAAACTTCAAATATTATTCAAATTTTGAAGGGCTAAAACTTGAAATCTATTTGAGATACTGGCCAAATATTTGGCATTTTTGAATTTTGAAGGAATACATACTCGTGAAATTTTTTTTTTTTTTTTAAAAGATTTTTTTTGGGAATTTTTCCTTTATTTGACAGTTATACAGTGTAGAGAGACAGGAAGGTTGGGGAGAAGAATGGGGGAAGACATGCAGCAAATGACCTGAGCTGGAATCGAATGCAGGTCGCTGCGGGAAGGACACAGCCTTTATGGTACGCGCGCTTAGACCGATGAGCCACCGGGGCGCCCCATACTCATGAATTTATTCAAAGATTTTTGAGGAGGTGACCTGGAAAATTTCTCAAAATCTGGATGATTTGACATGGAATGACCCAGGTCAATAATTCATCACACCTGGAGTTATCAGAATGAGTGTAAAAATGGCAGATTTGGAATGCTTGTGTGATTCCCTTTCTAGCAATACCTTGTTTGTCAAAATCGGTCAAGTAGTTTTGGAGATATGGCCATTTGAATTTTGGCGGCCGCGCCCATTTTTCGCAAAATATCGAGAGAAAAAAAAAAGGCCATAACTTTGCACTGGAAGGTCCGATTAAGCTGAAATTTGAGATTTGAGGGTTTTGGGTCACGACCAATTCACACACAAATTTTGAGCAAAATTGGAGATGGTGAGGTTTAGCTCATTGGGCGATTTGGCATGGAATAACCCCTTTATCAGTTTATACCATTACCTATTAATCCAATTCCAATCAAACCCATTGTTCTTACCGAACGAACACTCTCTTCTTGTAATCTTGTGGTTCCAGTGAGGAATGCGGCCATGACGCTCAAGCGTGAAGGATTACCAGATGGAACACAATGCGCGCATTCACCGCCTCAATCGGACATTCAATGGCGTATCGGTGATTTATGGCTCTGCTCCCAGTGTTTTGCGGTCTGTTTTCCTTGCCATACTGCGAGTGCTCCCGTGCCTGCTTTAAACTCAGACGCATTGACCCAGTTATCAGATATCCTTAAAGTCTCAGCAGCGAATATCGCTGAAGTTTTTGGAGCTTCTCTTCAGTTCATCTATCAGTATCCTTTACCGGACATTCATAATGTCATAACAACGCTAGAAATGGAAAGTTTATTTCATATTCATGAACATTTACATGCGGGTGTGGTCTCCAAGTTCCCGCAGTTTAAAGTTTGCAGGTTTATTACTCGTCAAGCTAAACATAAACTTGTTTTGCACATTTGCCACATGGGTCACTGTCTTGCCAATGATAAGGTTACAAAGGATCTTAAGAAGATTTATGCAGCCAAATCAGGTCAGGGACATGTGGACTTACTTCTTGATGATCCGGAGAATGCGACGTCCAGCATTCCTGCAAGTCTGGCAGACACTATTGCTAGACTCTCACATAAAATCCAGAATATGGAGAGGGAACTCCAGAGTGTAAAAATGGTGAATGAATCTCTAAAGAATAGGCTGAAAGTGCTAGAGGACAGCTGGGAAGCCAGGCCTCTCAGCCTTCTTCTCGGAACTCTGTACCATCTAGTGATTCGGAGTCGGTGCCCTCCTTCAACATGGAGGACAGGGCTGCACGGTGGCACAGTGGTTAGCACTGTTCTCTCACAGCAAGAAGGTCATGGGTTCGATTCTGGCCTGGGGCCTTTCTGTGTGGAGTTTGCATGTTCTCCCTGTGTTCGCATGGGTTTTCTCCGAGTACTCCGGTTTCCTCCCACAGTCCGAAGACATGCATGTCAGGTTAATTGGAGACACTAAATTGCCCATAGGTATGAGTGTGAGAGCAAATGGTGAGAAGATTTGAATAGTGTCTTGTAATGAATTGTGGAGTGCAGCATTACACCGTATGGTGCACAGCCTGCCGGAATCTCAGAAGAAGAAGATGGAGGACACATCTCAAGCAGACCTCGTCTCGACTGAATCCCAGACTTTGGTTCAAGGAAGTGAGCAGCAGGCAGGCACCGAGTCAAAGGACCAGGATTTGGACATTCCCGCTGACGAGTTTCGATTACCATCAGGGCAGCTCAGAAAGATTCGGCGCAAGCAGCGCCGGGTCAGAAGATCTGAGGGAGGTGATTGTGTCACAAGTGCAAATCCTGGCCCTAAGCCACATAGGGATAATAGAGGACCATTCTGTAAGGGGGCGGGTGGTAACCTGCGTGCAGCCGACACAGTGAGCTCTCGGGGACCATTTCGGAATGGTAGGAGTTCGCGGTGGCAACCAAGACGTCAAGTTAACCAACAGAGCAACCACTTTCGATCACGGAGGCAGACTGTCTGATCCCATAATTTGCACCAAAACAGGTACAACCGGGAATGCTGGAACGACAACTATGCCTGGTCAAACAGGAACTACGGCACCCACGACATGTACGAGGACAACTATGCGGACTGGTACAGCTGGGACTACGCAGCGCCTTTTGTTGCTCAATACTAGGAGTCTTAAGTGCGTAAATAACAGTAAGAATAAGTTAGCAGAATTTCAGCAGTTAGTCCTGTGTAATGGCTTCAACATTGTTGCAGTGACTGAATCTTGGTTAACCCCGAATGTCGCCGATTCAGAAATTCTTCCTCCAGGTTTTATAAATCACCGTCTTGGCAGAGATTCAGGACGGGGTGGTGGCGGTGTCCTGCTTTCATGTAGGTCTGGTGTGAAGTCCTTTTGAAGGAAGGATTTATGATATATGGGTCTGTGAGATTCAGCCAGACATGGGTGAGAAATTAGCCATTGTTGTTTGCTATAATCCACCTGACAGCATGCAGACAGGAATTGATTTTATCACCACATTAAATGGGGTCATCAAATCTTGTGATAAGAAATTTGGTCACCTGTGTATTCTTGGTGACTATAATATTCCTAAATATTAACTGGGAGTTCACAGCCGATGCTCCTGGTACTAGTGGTGCCCTACAGGGCCATTTGTGTGATGTAGTTAAGGAGTTCTCCTTCACTCAACTGGTTCATGATTGTTCGCACAGGAGTGGAAACGCATTAGATTTGATCTTGACCAACAAGCCTGAGAAATTTGGTGAGGTGGAAACCTGGCCAGATATGTTCGACTCGGACCATTATCCTGTGTTCGTTGAAATGATGGCAGAAATGCCGAAGGTAACGGGAGTTCCACATGAGGTGTATGATTATAAACATGCTGATTTTGTTGGTCTACGGTCTTACCTTGATACATATGTCCGCAGGAACTCGAATTTCATTTCTAAATTTGGTTCATTTGATGATAGTAATTTTAATATTGATGCAATTTGGGATGATTGGGTGCATGTCCTGAATTCCCGTATCAATTTATTTGTTCCTACTAGAGTAGTAAGGGTTAATTCCAGACCCAGATGGATTGATGGTGATGTGAAATTTCTGTCAAATAAAGTAAACACTGCCAGACGTAAGGCAAAGTCAAGGAGTATAGCCAGAAATTGGGAGAAGTATAAAAACCTGAGAAATAAGTTAAGGAAAATGACTAGGAAGAAATATGGTATATATGGCATATATGTACGTGGTTTGGGGCAGTCAGTTGGTAATAATCCCAAACACTTTTGGAACTTTTATAATATGAAAACAAAGTCAAGGTCAATGCCTGTAACGGTTAGCTTGGAAAATTACTCGTATAACCAACCCTTGGACAAGGCAGAAGCTTTTAACAATTACTTCTATTCTAATTTTTCAAACGATTTTTTTGGAATGTTGCCAGATATTTCTTCATATATTAATTATGATTTAGAAAATGTAAATTTTTCTTCTAATGATGTGAGATTACTTCTGACAAATTTGAACAAATCCAAGGCATGTGGTCCTGACAAAATATCTCCAAGGGTTTTGCAGGCTTGCGCGGAGGAGCTTTGCCACTAATTGGCTTTTATTTTTAATGTTTCAATGCAAACTGGCAGATTGCCAGATGCCTGGAAACTTGCCAATGTCGCACCTGTTTTTAAAAATGGGGATAAGCATATTATATCCAATTACAGACCCGTTTCGCTTTTGTCTGTTGTTTACAAAGTTATGGAATGTTGTGTTTATAATAGAATTTACCCAATTTTGCGCCCGCAGGTAAATGAGGTTCAACATGGTTTCTGCAGTAAGTGTTCAACTGCAACACAGCTGACTCAGGTTCAGCATAGGGTTGGTGAGGTTTTAGATAGTGGAGGTCAAGTTGATGTAATTTACCTTGATTTTGCAAAAGCCATTTACAGATTTTCTCATTCTTTACTTCTTCATAAAATCCAGTCTTTTGGTATTGGCGGCCGCCTTTTGGCCTGGTTTCAAGCTTACTTGTCGAATAGAAAAGAAAGAGTAGTAATTGATGGTTATACATCACCAAAATTGGGGGTTTCCTCTGGTGTACCACAAGGCTCCATATTGGGCCCTTTATTGTTTTTACTGTATGTCAATGATCTACCAACCGTTATCAATAAAGGTTCTGTATGGATCTTTTTGCGGATGATTCAAAAATGCATAGAACCATTAAATCTGTAGCATATAGTCTTCAACTGCAGTCTGACCTGGACCAGGTCAAAGCCTGGTGTGATAAGTGGGGTATGAATTTTAGCCCTGGCAAATGTGTTTATATGCATATAACTAGAAAACGGACGCCCATTGCTTACTTCTATAATATTTCTGGAACTGTCCTAAAGCACGTGGACAGCTACAAAGACCTTGGGGTTATATTTAATGAAGGTATGAATTGGACAACTCATTTGGAATCCACCATCAGTAATGCCAACAAGGCATGGGGTATGATCAGGAGGATCTGCGGTCGACGTGCTGGGACCAATTTGTATTGTATGCTGTACCAGTCACTTGTTAGGAGTAGACTGGAATATGGTTCCACAGTCTGGGACACACATTTAAAGACAAATTTGGAACTAATGGAAAATTTCCAACGTTGAATTACCAGGCAAATTTTAGGCAATAGTGATTTGAATTACTGTGAAAGATTGAAGAAACTGAATCTTCTACCTTTGTCTTTCCGTTGGGAAATTATTGATCTAGTTTTTATGCATCAAACACTGTACAGTGGCCTTGATTTTAACCTGTCTGATTTTCTACAGTTGGGGATTGACAATGATAACCATAGATTTAATCTACCTCATTTTAAAACTGAGTCTTTTGGTGCATCTTACTTTATCAGAACATCCAAACTGTGGAACTCTTTGCCGCTGGCCATGCGTGGTATGGAGAATAAGGTGGAGTTCAAAGAGAATCTTGTTCATATGTATGAGGGCAAATGTGAGCAAGTTAATACGGGTGACTCCTGTACGTACATCACTCATTGTCGGTGCCATAAATGTCGATTGTAATTCTTGTCATTCTCATTCTTGCAGGGCACGGGAGATCTGTGTGTCTGTGGCTCATTGTCATTTAATTTCGGACGGTGGCCAGCAGGCACATAGCTCTTTCGTGTGCTTCGAGTGCCGTCTTGTCATCATTCTATCTGTCTGGTTGTTTTTGTAATGTGCAATGTCTGTATTATTTTATATTTCTGACAGGGTACCATTAATATAGGCCTTGTGCCTGTTTGGTTACCCGTCGGGCGCCTAGATTGTTTTAGATTGTTTAATTGATAATTCTTTTATTTCGCGCTGTATTTTATTTGGCTATTGTATGTTTTATGATGCTCACAAAGTTCGATAAAAAAAAAAATCTAGTTAGCTTCTTGAGTAATTTCAGAACAGGAGATGTAGAGAAAACATTCCCTGTTCATGAACACGGAAGAAATTCAATAGGCTATTAAATGATAGACGACAAAGCATCAATTTTGTGTCACCCACACATTCATGGGAAAGAAAGCAAATCTTTATGTCCTGGGACTGTTTCTCCCCGAGTTACAGCTCCTGTGCAACCCAATTGCCCCAATACATCATGTTCTCTGAACCGCAACAACTGAGAGGGCAACGCAAACATGCCCAGCAAACGTTAGCGACAAAAGGCTCCTGTTCTTGTGTGGATCAACATTACAGAAATCATTTGCCCTTAACGAAATGCTAGTTACCTGGATGCAACTCCAGGCCTGTACCATAAAGATGGATTTTGGCTTAGCGAGGTAACTTCAGGGTTAACCCTGGGTTTTCTGTACCACGAAGGTGGTTTACTTTTTATCCGGGTACGTTGCCGTGATAACATACGCAGGTTAAGTTCAGGATAAGAGCTCAGCAGGTATAAAAGCCTCACGTATTGACCAATCAACTCTCTTGGAAAATGGCCTGCCCATTTGGTGAGAACCCAGTGGATCTATGTGCACAACTTGTGCGAAGAGCGCTCAGGCGTGAAAGAGTGTTTCGCGATCGCTGTAATCTTTTGATTTGCCTGAACAATTTCATAAACACAAATTTATGGAACACACAAATGTTACTATAGTCAGATCTACTCATGCCGTTATGGTGGGAAGTAATATTATAATCCAACTAATTTACACATTGACACAGTCGGCAATTTTTTGCCAGCATGCCTTGTTGCTTTTGGCAGCTGCAACTGTGTTGCTTTTTGCCTGGATGATTGATTCATATTTCTCGTATTTAAGATAATTGTCTGCTCCTCCGTCGTAAAGTATGCGGCTTGGGTGGATTTTTCGATGTCTGCGATTGGTCATATGCAGCAAACACCGCCCTTTTTATGTGAATGCGCACAGATATAGATTAGAAAACCGTCAATCTAGGCTACACTGTTAAGTTTTATTGAGCGTGTACATGTTGCAGTGGACTTTTACTGATGCCATTGTGTCTTTGATGGAGAAAAAAATGTAATGAGTTCTTTGTTTGGATAATGTACACTGTTAGGGAGGTGGGGGTTCTGTGTTGTTGTGAATACCTCTTCCAAAAATGGTCCGTGCTGTTACTTACAAGGTTTTGTATTTGTGTAATGAAAATTATTAAATTTGGAATATGAAATCTATCCAAGTACATTGTTTATTACTGTCAAAATTCAGCACCCTCAACTTCAAAATGTAAAGCATACAATTGACAACACATGTAAGATATAATAATCCTTCTTTATTCATGGGGGCAAGACAGACTGTATAAATATCAATGCATCCACTGATGGTTATTGTCTAGATAGGCCTATGCATGTATCTGTCTATTTATCTATCCATCCTCCTACAACCTTTGATATATTTTTAACTGGGAAAAGTTAGTTAGTGCATAGATTGCAGATATACAGTAGCAATCAAAAATGTTCAACCCCATTGCAAATTGGGTTTAATAGCAAAATTTACAAACTTTCAGCTGTTTGTGATAGACAGTTTAAACAAGAACATTTTAAATAACTCAACACAACTAATATTACAAGTGGTTTCGCCAAATTTAACTCAAAATGCCACTTTTAATGACTACTGCAGTCTCAAAATTATTCAACCCCCCCAAATAGAATCCGTCATAAGACCATATTTGCAAGTCAGGTATTGCCTCAAGCACACCTAATGCAGCTAATCAAGAGCTTAATTAGTTGCATCAGATTTGCTTGAGATAGAACACATCAAATACTTGCACTCGCTAGGGCAGGGGTCAGCAACTTTTACTATGAAAAGAACCATTTTGGCCCCTACATCACGAAATGAAATTAATCTGGAGCCGCAAACCTATTTTACCCTTATAATGAAGATAACAGTGTTTTATAGAGTTTTATATATAGGCCTACTTATACTGTACAGAAGAATTGGAACTTATTCAAAAGCATCTATTGTTATTTTTCATTTTTATTATTTTTCTGATATTTATATTTCAATTTTTTGTCACCCACTGTAAAAGAACTACAGTTTGTTGGCATTTATGAAATTATAAAACTATAACATTTTAGGCTACCTTATAACAAAGGAAATCCTCAAACTCTTATGAAAAACACTAGCATTAGCAGACCTACTTTGAAATAAAAAAAAAAAACATAACCAAGAAGGTCTATTTGAGTCCTTCCCTTATTTGTGGAAAATTACTTAAAAAGAAGCCCACTTTGAAATGGACACGTTTTTTCAGTGTCACAGTATCACCCCGATCTCCAAAATAAGATATGTTTTGTTTGAAAGAAAAAATAAAAATAAATTTAAACAGCTGTTATTCATTTATTTTTTTCAAAGCTACAGGGAGCCACTGTAGGGGCTGAAGAGCCGCACGCGGCTCCAGAGCCACGGGTTGCCGACCCCTGCGCTAGGGGTTTGTTGACAGTGACATTTGATTGTATATTAGAAATATGGCTGTCAAAAGAATTGTCCAAAAAGCTAACAGAGGAGATCATTGCCTGGCACAAACAAGGAAAAGGATACAAAAAGGTAGCACAGGCACTTAATGTTCGTAGCTCAGTTGGAAGCATAGTTTGCAAGTTCAGAGTTAAAGGAAGAGCGGCAACAGTACCAGGATGTGGCAGAAAGAGGAAGCTATCAATGGCTGTTACCAGATTCCTGAGGAGATGGGTGGTCAAAAACCCTCGAGTGACGGCAGGAGACCTGCAGCAAGACTTGGAGGCAGGAGGCCCTGAGGTTTCAGTTTGCACAGTAGGGCGCATACTAAACGTTGAAGGTCTCCAAGACATACATCACGACTGATCCAAAAGCACAAGCTCCAATATGCTCAAAACCATATAAATAAGCCACAAAAGTTTGGTGACACTGTTCTGTGGAATGATGAAACAAAACTGGAATATCTTGGGCTTATGAATCAGTGGTACGTCTGCTGGAGGAATAAAGAAGCATATGCTGAAAAATACACCCTGCCTACAGTGAAGAATTGTGGGGGCTTTTTCATGCTCTGCGGCTGCCTTGCTTCCTCTGGCACTGGAAACCTGCGAAGTGTGGAGGGCAAGATGGATTCAGTAAAGTACCAGGATATCCAAGGAGAAAATGTCATGCTGTCTGTAGGGAAGCTGACGCTTGGGCATCATTGGACCTTCCAAAAGGACAATGATCCTACGCATACCTCAACATCCACCAAGGCTTGGTTCCAGAAGAAGTCTGGGAAGATTCTAGAGTGCCCATCACAGTCAATGGGCTTCCATACACACACGACCGACGAAAACGGTAATGCCAAAAGGAAAAATGCTAATTAGTAGATATTGTAAGTATCTTAAGTGGCCGGTTCCTCCTAAAATCAAAGAAATGCAGTTTAAAATATTGAACGATGTTTATCCAGCTGCTGAATTCTTACATAGAAGATTTTGTTTTGGTGTAGATTTATGTGGCTTTTGTTCAGAGGAGCCTGAAAAAATTAATCATCTATTCTTTTCTTGCTTGGTTACATTTCAGTTTTGGCAGGATGTTTATAGCTGGCTAAACATGAGAGAAGATTTTCCATTGTTTGAGTCCACTCACATTTTGATATATATGGATGGTCTTCCAAGTAAAATCTCTATCATGGTCAACACAATTATTTTACTGGGTAAATATCATATTCATAAATGCAAATAAAAGTATGACAAACCCTCCATAATCCATTTTAAAAATGAGCTTAAACAATACTTATCTTCCTTAAAATTGATGTCTGAAAATAGTGAGTTCCTATACAAATGCTATGGAACCATTTCCTTGTTTCTACATTTTTAAACCCTGAAGGATTATGGTTAATTAATATTTATTGCAAATCCTTGTCTTTCTTTCTCTACAACCCTCAAAACGCCTGATTAATCTTTTTTTGTGATTTTGTATCCTCACCTATCTGTTTTTTTTTGAAGCAGATGTTTGTATTCCCTGTTAGAGTTTGTATATTCAAATGTTCTATAAAAAAAAGAAAGAGAGAGAGAGAAAAAGACAACGGGAATGCCATCAAGCAACCCAATTGCAAATTTGCTACCAATCACGATTAACCAGCAAATGGCTAGCATTAGAAAGTACACCACAGACTTCCGAACAAACGAATAACAAACAAATCTCCGAACTGGATCGCGAGTCAGCAGGCAAGCAAGTCGTCATTTTGAACGAAATTCCTCGCATGTTGTCTAACCTTTGCTAGCAAAGTTATAGTTAGGAAAAAATCTCAAGTAAAATGATGAAAAAGTCCACTGATCAGTAAGATCGATTGCTGATAAGTTAGAACACAATTGAGCAATATTTTTGGGATATCCAACGAAACCATCCGGATGGGAATACCTTGAAATCTGGGCCTCTTCGAGTAAGCGTAGACCGTAGTTCCAGCGCACAGGCCAATAAAGAGGCACTGAGAGAGAAGAACCTGAATATAAAGATTCACTGACTGGGCGGAGTCGAAGCTTGGTGCCAAATGCGGATTTTTTTTTGCGACCGATGACAGATGTTTGATGGTACATAGACATGGGAATTATTTTCATTCTATAAAAGCTCTGGTTGATGTATGTGCAGAAACGATAATTATGCGACAGTGTTGCTGGTTATATTCACACACAAATGTTTAAAACGAATAAATAGCAAGTAGTACACATCTATTTCATTACTCCGCGTCCAAAAATTTCCCAAACTCTCCAGTTAAATTTACTATTAATTGGATGAATCATTAGAATTTGGGTATACAGCAATTTTGTATTTGCAACTGATATAGGCTACTTGTATTGCGAGACATATCTGGTCACATTTTACTGTTTCTTACAATTTATTAGCAAATAACATTTTTTTGTGAAGTATGCGTGATTTTTTCGTGCTACAAGTGCATATTCTCCAAATTATGAGCAAATAGTTAATGGCATTTTATGTATATAAGTGCACATATCTCTTTAGTTAAAATAGTGAATGATTATGGAAGAATTTCGCTTGGAATAATGGTAGGGTATGTCACTTTCAGTGACATTTTAAAGTACAATTTATCTTGTCAAAAGACTACCTTTTGCTACTAAACTGACGTAATCTTTTCTGAGTAGTCACATCAGATTGCGCAGCGTTCTGAGATCTGCACGGGGTACTCCTCGGAGCTGCTGCTGTAGATTAAAATAGGCAGTTGCTATGGGTACGGCAGTTTTTCAATGCATTTCAATGTGGAGAGGTACGGCAGTCTTTATTTCAAGCCCTGCCCTAACCTAACTCTAACCCTAACCCCTAACCCTAACCCTAACCCCAACCCCTAACCCTTCCCCAAACCATAATCCCGAATCCGTATCCTAATCCCTTAAAATCGACTGCCGTACCAATAAAAACGGCCGTGTCTCTAGACACTGCGATTAAACTAATGTTTCCCATAACGACGTGCCTACGTCTACGTATCGAAGGATGAAACTGAAGTAGTGTTCGCCATCTTGGCTCAGCTCAATCTCAGAGCCAAAATGTCGGTACATTGGCGACATCACAATTTCATAACACTTGGCCATATGTTGTAAAAATGTGCAAGAATGCCTTTAAGTCATGCAGCAAATCAATTTGACCGAGAGTGCCAAACGAAACCGGAGAGAATTTATTTAATGAACCTTTTCCAAAGGTGAAAGGTCACCACACCGGAAGTTCCGAATGTGTGTACCATGTGGAAATAACACACGAAGACGGGATGGGTACAATGCGTTTATTGAATGTTTATTTCTCAAATGGAAGAATTGTGTATTTAAAAGCTAGTTTTTGAAGAATATGCTATTTTAAACGAGTGATACATAATATTTAGCGACGATTCAGTCTGTTGGTCCACGAAAGCATTTCCAAAATCATATAAAATCCAACCTGCAATCCACATCATAACATGGATAAAACCGGTCCAAACTCTGCAAACAGGGGGAATGTTTTGAAAAGAGCAGCCAGCGCCTACGCGGACGACTCCGAGCTCATCAATGAAGAGTCCAAGAGACAGAAACACCTCAAAAAAGTGAGGGCTTTGGGCGAAAAAGATGAATCGGAAAAGCTGCTTGAAGATCTGGTATTTGGTGCCGAAGACAAGCTGATTGAAAAGCTGTCCTGGAAGGTATGTGCTGTTGCCTGCTCATCAAACCATCTTTTCACGATTTTTCTTTATTCCAGCATAGCTCGCCAAATTCTTGGGATTTATTTGGTCTGCTGTGGTCCTCAGCACTTGCAGGGATAGTCAGTGGACGATTTGTATCAAATACTTACCCGGACAGTTGCTACCTTTCACTTAAATGTCCTAGGTTCGGCGTGCCATTATCTTGCCGGTCGCTGCGAACGAATTCGCTTAGAAGCTGCCCTGGATTTCGTTGTAATTTGAAATGAGGTTTTAATGAAGGCCGATGTTATTCGCTCTTATACGTGTGGCCAATGCTGAATTTTTTTCTTGGCCATACTTATAAGTGCGCCAGTTGATGACCATTCCAGTGCCGCTTAGAAAGTAAAGTACCGCTTAAGTTTGGCAAGAAAATTTTTTGAGCTTTGGACACACTTAAAATAAATGTGGGCAATGGAGCAATGTGCATCTTGGCCACACTTATAAGTGCGTCTAACGGGAATTTCGATCAATTTTTGTGCTTAGACGCACTTAAATAAGTGCGAATAGTCACTTTGTTTAATGAAATCCATCATTATTCTCTGAATTCCCAAGATAGAAAGTGGTAGCACTGCAGTGGCAAGCAAACTCTACCAGAAACAGAAGACCACCTGTCGTAAATGACCGCCTAGATAACCTGATTCATTCCAAATTATTGCCTTCATAAATTTCTCTGAGTCGTTTGACCAGGTTCCAAGTTTTGCTCACATGCAGTATCTGTAACTTAAACAGAAGTAAAACATGGGCTCCTTCTCAAATGCATTGCATATGACTTCGCTGACAGTTGCCAAAGTTTCATTCAATACCTGCACACTAAAGACGCGAGGGTCAAAAAAAAACAAAAAACAGCACAGGTTAGATAAAGCTCTATTGACATAAAGTAGCAGCTCCCGATAGAGCCACGAACATCAAGTCTGACTCGAGCAGTGGGGCAAGAGTCCACAGTCATAGCTGAAATGGGCCAGTGTGGGTGCAAGGTTTTGTTGTCGTCCAGCACTGTGAGACATGACGATAGTTATTAATGTCTAGATTTTAGACCTTGTTTAGTTAATTCATTGAATTGGGTATCGTTGTGCTGGGGGAAAAGGCATAGAGAAATCCCAAACCCATAATTCCAAAAGCGATGATTACAAAAGCGATCATGGACTTTGCAAATCAAAGTTTTGCATGGTGTCCGAGCTGCAGTCGTGCCTTGATTCATTTCACCTCAAAGGATGAAGTCGATGTGGGCGGCGGTCTTCTTGAGGACGAATCCAGTGATTCCGAAGTTGAGAACGAAGCCAGACTCGCGGTTCCTGCTGCCAGAAAAGCAGTGTGGGACGATGAAGATGATGATGATGACAATGATGCCGCAGAGCAGGAAGAGTAAGTACTCGAAGCCAAGGAGGGGTTTTCAAAATGACAGTGACAGTTTGGTGTTCAGGGGGTCACAAGTGGAATTTTCACTTTTTCAGGGTATTTGCTTAACCCCTGGAGCGTTAAATTTATTTATTTATTCACACTGGGACTCCGATTGAGAGCAAGCTCTCTTTTGCAACGGAGCCCAGTCATGAACCATAGAAAAGCATGCAATACAACAATTAATTAAAAACAAAAAACAAAAGAACTACAGTACACATGTACATTCCAGCTTCATGGCATCCAATAGCAGACATTTAAAACAATCAAATGAAGTAAGTATTTCCAATTTCAGCAATTGTTGAAGCCTATTGCATTTTTGTGGGGCATAATACCTAAATGCAACTAATGTTACTGAATGATGTAAGATTTCTAAATCAAAGCTGTTGAAAACATATCATGTGGTGACTTGTTAAACAAGTCGTCACATGATAGGTTTTCAATAGCTTAAGTTAAATATATATATATATATATATATATATATATATATATATATATAATTTTTACATTCAGTGCTCTAAGGGTTAATAATTATCTTGTAAAAAGTATGAGGGGGAGAGTTTTTTTTTTTTTTTTTCAAACTAAAGGCAGGTTTGTCCCCCTCATCTCCTCTGTCTGCTACCCCTCTGCCCGTGGCCTCTGAGGCAGCCATTTTGTGGAACTTTAAAAATGACCTATTGCTTTCGGAAATCTACTGTTCTGTGGATCTCACCCCAGCCCCAACAACACATTATCATTCAGCGGCTAGCAGTGTTGATGTGATGCTCATTAATTGAGATGGGTTTTGACACAGAAGCCCACGGGACAGTACGTGTCTTGGAACTGGGTGTGTGTCTTGGAACACTCTGTTACAGAGTGTGCGAAAATGGAAATGTCTCCGTTGTCTTAACTTACAATTTCTGTGTTTTTGTTTTAGGGTTGATATGACTCACAAGTATCGCAGAAATTTTATGAAGGGCGACGCCGAAAAATCTCTGTCTAAGCAGAAGCTGCAGCTGAGGCTTCAAGAGCAGTAAGTTATATTGCCACTCGTCGTGGGGGTATTTAGTTGGAATGCGGACTCGCTTATTGGACCTGTGAGTTTTATCAAATTATGTGGCAGAACACCAATTCATTTGTCATTCTGTGAGTCCAATAATCATGAGTCAGAATCTTCCTGATTCACTTGTTATATCGTATCAATTCTGATCTACTCATTGGGCCGCTGCGTGTATCAAATCAGGTGTCTGAGTGCTGATTCACTTGTTGTATCGATCAGTTCTTGTTACCGGCTTAACCACTGATCTGCCTGTTTGAAGCTAGCTTCACAATCACTTTTCTCGCTAATTTTTAGGTTTCGGCGGGCGATGGGTGGAACGCCGTCCTGGGCGGAGAAGGGGCTGAAAGCGAAGAGGAAGGATAAGAGACATGCTGATGGTAGGGCCTGGAAAATTAGCGTACATTTTACATTTTCTCTCTCTTTCTGGTCTTGATTGGCTGAATACAAATATGGCCCACTCGCGAGTGAATGCTAATGCGCTAGCATGACTTAGGAGAGACCCACTATTGTCCACTGGTAAGCCAATGAGTCCGCCTATATCACATCGTACAGTAATCAGTATCTATGGTCAAGCAGTATCTGAAAACTGATCAAAGCAATTGAATGTTTTTTTTACACTAGTTTTATTTATTTTTCTCCCATAATTTCTCTTCCCAGTCGCTATTTAATTCATGTTACAAGGCTGCGTTATGAGTTGTATGCAAAGCTATTTGAAGAATGCGAGGATGTGTGTTCAGTTTTTATTTTAAAGTATTTGAATTTTTATTTCTGAAATAGATGACAGTGATGAAGACGACGACGACGATGAAAATGATGACTTGCTGCGTAAAACGGGAAACTTTGTGGCCTCATCAGAAAGTCTTCCCAAAGGGATTATACAGGTTAGTCCTCTGAAGCCAAGCGCTGATATAAATTACCTTGGCGTGGCCATTTTTTATTTTTCACAATAAGCCCCCTGGTGGCCAAACTAAGAGTCAAAATTGGCTGGAATTCGATAGGTAAGTGAAGGATCCATAGATGTACCACCCACCCAAAAATGAGAAACCTAGAGGCAAACCTGAAGGCGCTAGAGCGGTAATGTCGTTGATGGACAGACAGACAGACGCCGGGGGGGGGCAGATCAATACCCCGTCTAATTACCAGTAAGACAGAGTAGGTTTTATAAATTTTACGCAACATCTCACTCAAATGCCAGCCCACGTACATATTGTTATTTGCAGATTAATCACCGGCATCTTGGATTTTGTCGTGTATTTCCTGGGGAAAAAAAAGTTTTATCATTAGGTGAATTTGTCAGAGATGCTATTTTCTACTTGTGACTGAAATTAAGTAGCATAATCACGCAGTGTGACAGAGTCTAGTTAATAGTAGCTGGCTGTTATAGGGATGTTTCCCGAACGCTGATTGCTTCTTTATGTACCCTGAATGTAGAATGTGGAAACAGTCACATGTAACTCCATTAATGAAACAGCTACTGAAAAATTTGAAAGACTTTATGGCACCCGAGGGTTTAAGCCTTTCAATGCTGAATACAGTAATACGAATCAGTGTTACCCATCGGATATATATGTCATTTTTGTGACTATAACACGGCATGGGCCCAAATTCAAGGATTTCTGGGACTCGTGTCCCAACCAGATATTCAGATATATTGTGGGACACCTGTGTCCCGTTAGGACTGAAAGGGTTAAAGGCATGTGTAATCGCTCTCTTGTTGTGGAGACTGAGATAATATACCATTATTATCTGTCAAATATTTTAATTTTTAGGGAAATTTTCCAGGGTTGAACCAAATTTTTCTGGAAGCTCATTAGATGTAAAACAGGTTGGCAACTTTCTTGTTAAACCGAGTGCAGTGCCCATTCAAAACATCTGATTGGAAAAGGATGATTGTTTAGCCTCTGGTATTGCTGCTGGGAGGCTTCATGAGAACCGACCAGCCAAACAATCTCACACTCGACACTGCACTTCCTTGGGTCCTCAGCAATACGCCCACCAAGTATGAAGTCGATCAGATGATTGGCTGTCAGGAAAATCAAAGGACAGACATGCATACAGACAGACAGAAACTCCTTCCGTTGTAGTTAGATATGTGACTTCTGTTTAATGTGCCAACAGTGCCTTATATTCATTCTGGATGCACTGCTGCAGTGTGAGTTTGACTTGGCCTGCAGCTTTTTAGTGAGGAGGACAGATGCACAAGTTTTTTAGTAGTTCAGCAATTTAGTGTTTGTTTGCATTTGTGACCTGTCTCATCAAATCAGGTATTAAGTTGCACAGCTAATTTTGGGCTAGAGCCAATGTAAGTCAATGCAGGTGAATTTTGTCAGATTTTCAAAATTGGCTACATTTGGTTCGTAAATACCTCGTCTTCATCCTCTTGCATCAGAATCAATGAATATTAATCCTAAATAATGTTTTTGACCACTTTTGGGCCATTCTTTGAGAAGTGAACCAAAATGTCACACACATGACCAGATGTCATCAAATAAAGAAATACTTTGAAAATTAATGAAAGGTATCAAATTTATTCCTTGCTATTCTCCATACCCCAAAACTATGAAAATTCTAGATTTTTCAACTTCAGAGTTTTTGAAGTCAAATAGAGTTATGAAAAACCTGTTTCCGTGTGAAGTCACACACGTGACCAGTCGTATTTGACCTCTGACCTTAAGTAGTTAAAGTTAATGTAACAAATAACATTTTTACTTGATAGACTTGGATAAGTAGTACTCTTATACAAGGTCCACAATCATGAACCTCCAATGCTTTTGTAAGTGGAGGAGATTTTTTCTACTATTTGTTACATTTTTGGTCACACACGTGACTGAGAATGGCCCTTTTGTGAACACTATCTTGACTGGACTTTCCAGTTTTGCCAGAAAAAGTTGCAATTTTTGGCTCCAAAACACGCTCGCTGCTGGCGTTATTCCTGGCCGTAGGAGGGCAACCCCGGTATTGATATAAAGCTTGGGATTCCCTCTTCATGATGACGCAAAGAAATCCTCATTTAAATATTCCATATATGGGATGCAGACAGATATTTGAGGGCTCAATCGTAAGCAGACTCCCAGTGTTGCTATGCAGGTGGCCAATTCGGTGACCCGATTGGCTGAACTGGGTCACATGTTAATGGCGGTGCCCATGCCAGAGAAAAACATTTCTCACTCGCCTTCGATTTTCGTTTAAAAAGCCAAATTTAATGGACAAATCGTGAAAAGGTCGATAAAATATGATGTCAGGATAAAGGACTAGTATTCGTAGATAATAAATACTGTGTTTAGATCACTTCTAACGGTGAAAAAATGGCCAAAAAGGCGGCGAAAGCGCTCAATGACTTAATGCACTGCAATATGCATGGTGTAGGTAGTGCAGATCAGGAAAATTTGTTGCAGTTCGCCCTCGAGTATTTCGATGACAAACATTCTGTGGAGTCTGAGAATGAGGATGATGGCATTGATGTTGACCTCCCAGATTCCCCGCACAAAATTTGCCATATCTCTGCAACCAGACATGCTAGAGCAATGGTTTTGGTACCAAAATGAAGCTTTTTGAGTCGGAATCTGAAAATATGCATAACTCCTATCACCAAAAATGCGACTTAATACCTGATTTGATGTGATGGGTCACATTTTTGCCCACTTATTTGTCTTTCTTGAATTACTGTCGCTCCAGCATCTCTGCTCGCTGATCGTTTAATTGAAGACCCCAGTGCTAAAAGTTCTTAAGTCACAAAATGCCTATCTTTAGAAAATTGAAGCTGTGGACTCGGACGTTTTCCCGTCCTTACCTCACGGTGTGTGATAATGTGACATACGTACTTAAAGCGCTAGGCTCTTCAGTTACCCTGTTATTATTCAGTAATGCATACATGGCAAAAAAAAATTACCTGCTCTTTTGTTATGTTATTCAGATAAAGAAGTGCCTGGAAGCCAACAATGACCGTATTTCAGAGGGCAGACTGACCAGCGTGCAGTTCCACCCTTCGGCACAGGTCGTAATGACGGCAGGTCTGGACCAGAACATTAGTCTCTTCCAGGTAAATTTGGAAGGTCTTGGTGGCCGGGGGGTGATGACTGTGTGGCTGTAGGGTGGGTCCTGGGTTCGGGAAACACTTGGGTTTCCCGTTTTGCTGGAGATTGAGAAGCACAGCTACAGTGAAATGGAACAGCATGGCTCTGAAACCAGTGTCAACTTTGCGGACTTGCTTTGTTTCAGTGTTACGTAGATGAGAGGTTGGGGTTGGGGAGTGGAAGGATTGAGATGGAAAAATAAAGCTGTAGAGGAGGCAGACTGGTGGAGTTCTGGTCGCAGTTAGAGACTTCTCTGGTCGCTAACGCAGGACCACAACAAGCCAGAAAAAAATTCCTGCTTTTTATACTTTTTTATACCCCCGCCCCTTATGGCAGGGGTATATCGTATATACCAAAGAATTCTGTCCATCCGTTTGTCTGACCGATTTCTCAGAAAATGCTCATCAGATTGTTTTCAAATTACAATCATGCATTTTGCACTTCATGGAGAGCTGCAGTGCCAAGTTTCATGAAAATGTTATGATTTCCATATGAAGTCAACCAGGGCTCCCAGTGTCATGGTCTTGGATTTCCCCTAAATTTCGGTAGAATGTTGTACTTGGGGCCAAATGAAGAAATACCAAGTTTTAGCTCAATACCCCCAGCGGTTTTCATTTTCTGAAGGATCAAAAAGTTGGCATGGCACCCTCAGATGCGGCAAAATGAATTATAGCCATTTTCATGGGGCCATAACTCAAAAACTAATACAGATATGGACTTCCTTTTTTCAGGAATTATTAACCTTCCATAAGTAAACAATTTACAAGTAAAAGGAACAAAATTAACCCATTCATGTCTATGCTGTCATCGTTCAAAAACAGGCAGAACCCAAAATTTGGCACATTTCAGGTGGCCCTTTCATCCGAACAGAATGAGAAATCTCAAAATGTTTTGTCTCTTAGTGTAAGTGCACATACTCAGGTCTCCATTGGAACATTGATATCTTGTATATATTTTGCAGTTGTTCTGTGGTGGGGGCAATTATGACCCCTGTCTTGGGGGGGTAACCCATTTTCAGGCCGTTTTTTCTCAATGGGAGTATCCTCCGATTTTTATGGGACCGATATCATTAGAAAGCTCTTTGTCTGTACTTTCACCACAAACAAGTTTTAAAGTGGTCTCTCAATTGCTTCATTATTAAAATTGTATCCAAAAGTTGCACTTTTTATGGTTTTCGTGCACAGTGTGTTTGTACCTTTTTCATACATATTCATGTACAAAATCAGCACATTTCAGAAGACATTGTAATCTCTACTGAAAATTTTAGGTATTTACTGTGTCACTTATTAGATGGCTCCACGGCACGATGCTCTAATTTGGGGGCAGCACCCACTAATTAAAGCCCATGGCCTCAAGAGACATTATGGCTTCAACTTCCAATCCTCCTCTTGATCCACTCCCATGTACTGTTAGAAAAGTCAGCAGGTGTACAGATGACTGTCATTGAAAGACATACAACGCAAGGTACAGTGAGGTACGCAGTGAAAGTGAAAGTACATGTATAGCCACATTTAGGCCTTATACAGTTCACATACTACGCTGATACCTGCTACTACGGACTGCAGACCTGAACAACTGAGCTGATGATCAGAAAGTGCTCTTTCCTCAACTGCTTTCATTTTGATTTTCAGAAAACTTTGACTGAAAATGCTTTCTGCCTTCGATCCTGGGCAAAAAGAACTCCGAATAACAAGAGTCATTGGAGTCACTTTATCAAGGTTCAAAGACATTGGTATTGATGAGCATCTTCTGCAAAGTGAACTCGAGACAGAGACTGCATCGGTTTGCCACCATCACGAGCAGGTTTTCTTGCACAAATATTCCTTGGCTTTCAATAAAATGAGTCGTCTTGATCCATGGGAAGTGCATAAAAAAGCATTTAAGACCAAGGTATCTAGTTTGTAAGAAACTTACCTTGCGTTGTATGTCTTTCAATGACAGTCATCTGTACACCTGCTGACTTTTCCAACAGTACAGGGGAGTGGATCAAGAGGAGGATTGGAAGTTGAAGCCATAATGTCTCTTGAGGCCATGTGCTTTAATTAGTGGGTGCTGCCCCCAGATTAGAGCATCGGGTCGTGGTGCCATCTAATAAGTGACACAGTAAATAACTTTCAGTAGAGATTGCAATGTCTTCTGAAATGTGCTGATTTTGTACATGAATATGTATGAAAAAGGTACAAACACACTGTGCACGAAAACCATAAAAAGTGCAACTTTTGGATACAATTTTGATAATGAAGCAATTGAGAGACCACTTTAAAACTTGTTTGTGGTGAAAGTACAGACAAAGAGCTTTCTAATGATATAGGTCCCATAAAAATCGGAGGATACTCCCATTGAGAAAAAACGGCCCAAAAATGGGTTACCCCCCAAGACGGGGTCATAATTGCCCCCACCACAGAACAACTGCAAAATATCTACAAGATATCAATGTTCCAATGGAGACCTGAGTATGTGCACTTACACTAAGAGACATAACATTTTGAGATTTCTCATTCTGTTTGGATGAAAGGGCCACCTGAAATGTGCCAAATTTTGGGTTCTGCCTGTTTTTGAACGATGACAGCATAGACATGAATGGGTTAATTTTGTTCCTTTTACTTGTAAATTGTTTACTTATTGTTAATAATTCCTGAAAAAAGGAAGTCCATTTCTGTATTAGTTTTTGAGTTATGGCCCCATGAAAATGGCTATAATTCATTTTGCCGCATCTGAGGGTGCCACGCCCACTTTTTTTAAATGAAACCGCTGGGGGTATTGAGCTAAAACTTGGTATTTTCTTCATTTGGCCCCATATACAACATTCTATTAAAATTTAAAAGAAATCCATGACCATGACACTGGGAAGTTCCTGGAATTTGGTTGATTTCATATGGGATGACCATGATGATTTTTTCAAAAATTACTTTTGTTTTCCGTATTTTGAACTTGGAAAATTTACCACTGCAAGTGTTGCCCAACGGATTTCTCGAATTCTGCTTATCAGATTGTTTTCAAATTTCAGTCATGCATTCTATATTTCATGCAGAGGTGCATTGCCAATTTATATGAAAATATGCCATAATCTCTCCAGCACACAAGGGTTGGGGGTATTGGTGAGCTGTGCTTTTTTTTTTCTTTTCACGTTTTCACTTGTTGAAAATAGTGCTTTTAAGCCTCCCCAATCCCACTCCGAAGGGCGAGTCAGGGGTCTATTGCATCAGGTCGCGTCCATCCGCGCATTCATACATCCGTTCTTATGTGTGTCTGTGCATCCGTTCGGGTCCATGAATCAGAAAGTATATGCAGCAGCCTTACCATTTTACAGTCATTGAATGACCTTCACCAAAGCTTTATGCATCTGCAACCTTTTTTGTGATCTCTGACCTTTTGACCTTTGAGAAATGACCTCTTCCTCAGTCGTTCATTTTTGGAGCAGGTCTTTTAAACTGTTGACGAGAGCCTTTCAAAATCGCTTGGCCCTGTGGTCTAGTTGGGCCTTTAGAGTGTTTCAGTGTTTCACTTCCGTCTATCGGTCCTCGCTCGTGCCTGTCCGATATTTGGTGGGGGAATTTTGGGGGTCTCTTACCGGCTTGTTTTTTCAGGTTGATGGGAAGACCAACCCCAAGATTCAGAGCCTTCACCTGGAGAACTTTCCGGTGCACAAGGCCCAGTTCAGCGCGGACGGAGAGCAAGTGATTGCCACTGGCAACTTAAATAAGTTATTCTACGTCTACGATATGATGGAGGGGAAGGTTCTCCCGGTCTGCGGAGTCAGAGGTAAGGAGGCCAGGGGTATGTTTCACAAAAGCTTAGTTGCTCACTGTGTTAGCAACTCACATAATTTGAACCAGAGCCATGTAGAGAGAAATATGTCAGTTGCCAAAATAGTGAGCAACTTGGCTTTTGGGAAAAAGTGCCCTGGGCTGGTCACGCAATGTGAATAAAAATGCACATCTGGATTTGCACTCTATAAAATTAAATGCAGCAACTTGGAAATGTTTCTGAAACAGAGTAAGTGTTCCTAATGCGAAGTTCCTAAATATTTAGATTTTTTTGTTTGTTTGTGATTGTCTACAATCAACAAACGAGAAGTATGACCATCCGAGCTGATGTCAAGTTTGGATATAGTATTCTTAATGTAATGGGTACTAGTCATGAGCTATAGGAAGGGAAATGCTCATCTGGACACTGAAGCTGTTCTCTGTCACTGTTCTAGAACTTTCTTCCACCAGGTTTCGTTGGTGATTGTTACATCTGCATTAGAATGTTAAATTGGGAACGTTGCAATCAGCCATATGACATCTTCCACCGTAAATGCTACGTCCTCACTAATACGTTTTCAGCTCTGAAACGATGTTTTAAAACGTATAAACTATCTCCGTCCAAACTAATACACCTGAAAACGCGTATCGCATTCATTCATTTGCTGTTTGTCAAGGCTGACCGTCAAGGCTACGGTAACTAGTTTGTTTTTTTTTTTTCCTGAAAATGGTCACGCGATGGAGGGGAGTCAGATCAGGGAAGGATAAGTCCTGACTGATAAGACTCAATCCAGCGGCGAACGTGGGGTCCGCGTCATTGTTTTCAAAGGTCTCCGTTGCTGCCTGTCGACACTACAACGCAGTCCTGGAGTTTTGAAACTAAAATGGGGTCTGCAGCGTTTTCTGAAGTCTTCATTATCAGTATTCGAAGCCACTGGAACAGTGTGGACTCTGGGCGGAAACGTAGCAAAAGTTACACGTTTCAAAATGAAAACTTATCAGTTTGGATGTAACCGAAGTGTTGATTCCCTGTGATGCTGGTCTGTGCGCATTTTTGAAGCTTCTGACATTTTGGACCGATGGCTGTCTGAAAGAGCTCGAAAGTTACTGATGCTTTTGTGAAACTTTGCTGCTGCTGTAAGTTCTTAGTCAGCTCATGTGCTCTGCTTCATTGCGATATTTCGAGGGTAAATGCATTCCTGCAATTGCTTAAGCGCTGTTAATGATGAGCTGAATCAACATTTGCATTTTACTCATACAAAAACAAATGAAAGTCTGTAATTTTTATAATATTATGATAAAAATTGTGAAACGTATTTGCTCACACTGGAAATTTGTACCATCCACTTCCTTGTAAAAAATTTTACTTATAATGTGACTTCCAGCAGGCAAGGTGTTGACTAAGTATATCTGTCATTTTTCTGTTCTCCTCCAATCGCCATCTTGTTACACGCGCTCAAAAATCCAAAGCAGTTGAGAATGCGCGTCCACATTTAACGGCAATCAAATCCACTCAACTCTGATAATTTTTCTGAAAGATTATTTTTACTGGGATATGTGTCATATTGTGGGTGGGTGTATGGCTTTAGCAGCCTTTTCATGGCACCTTTTAAAAGTTCCTGTTTTTATTTCCTTTAGGTTTGAATGAGAAAAGAGTGAAGGAATTCCAGGTCTCGCCGGATGGAAAGCATCTCCTCTTAAACGGAACGTCTGGGTATCTTCACCTGGTAACGATGAAGGTTAGAAACATCATTTTTAACATATCGTAACAATAAACACAGATGACTTTATTTACATGGTGTTTCCAGGAACTGAAAAAAATTCCTGAAAGGACTTGTATATCCTGTTATTGGGCTCAATGGCCAAACCATAGTTGTTATGACTAACTGATTTGAATTGCGTGATTTGAATGAACTTCTCAGGTTATTTGGATCTTATTCAATTTGCTTACTTGGCTTATAATCAGCAGGTCTCAATTTGCCTCAGCAAAATTTACCCAAGCTGTTAACCCTTTGGCATTCAAGCATGTTTTTGGTAATGACGTGATTTTATGCCCCTCATTTTTGAAGCCCTGTAGCTCTGAAACCATAAGTCCAATCATCTTACAGTAATTAAAAAGTTTGTAGGGAATTCTCCATAGTATCAGATGGCACCAATTATGTTGATATGCTACCCACTGTTTTAGGGTAAAAAGCATGAAAATATGTACTAACCGTGCACTTTTCGCCAATATCTAAAAAAGATTTTTTGAAAACCAGAATAACACTTTTTTTTCTGAAATAATTAGGGGAAACCGAGGCAAAGCGGACCAAAAATTTTTGGCAGCCAAAACAGGATTCTAAAGCAAAGTAAAGCGAAACCTTGGGTTTATAATCTTGCCTTAGGCTTACTACTAACAAATGACAAGAACAATGTTTCTCAAAGAATTAGTTTTATTAAATGGTATGAACTTGGAAAAAAAATATACAATTTCCGCTTTGCCCCGGATCCTCGGGGCAAAGCAAAACATGAGGCGGGGCAAAATGGAATGCTTCCCCTAGAGGTCTTCCATGTCAAAATCATTTACTTCCTGGTACAGTACTGTCCTGGTACAACCCTGTAAATATACAAGAACATCATGTCCTCCTACTGGGGCAAAGTGGAATGTGCTGGGGCAAAGTGGAATAGTGTTCCACTCTGCTCCATCCACTTTGCTCTGACCATATGAGATTTCTCTCGACACGAAACACTGTCATGTCGGCCATTGTTTGCTAGCCATGTTAGCATGTATAAAGTAAGCTTACCCCCATCCATCATTAATATGGCTTTCGAGATAATTCAGCATAAGCACACTATAGTTTATCAGATAATATACTTCTTTAATTAGTGGTTTAAATATATGGAAAAATGATATTTTCCGTAAAAGCACACCTGATACCTGACTCATTTCCACGCTTCCGGTCACAAACGATGCAGCATCCATGCAGTGCTCTTGGTGCATGGGCTTAGATAGAGAGCAGCATGAAGACAGATTTTATTGGGGGTGATTCACTTTGCCCGGGTTCTCCTGCTTGTATAACTAAGCATGAGGAGGCTGAACTGCGTTGCCTCTGCCACGCCCACGAGCTCTGCCAACACCGCCTCTCATCCTTGGGGTACCACCCCTGGTCCTGACCCGACTTCTACCTTGAATACCCCCTCTGGTTCTAGCTCTCCCCCTTGCTGGGGCCTGAGCAATATCATCATTTTCAGAGGGAGATTGGCCAGAATCATTAGGCCCAGGTTCAGTCTCCGAGTCACGTTCAGCAGCATGCCCAAGCATTTGTGTAACAGGTACATAGTCAACATCAGAACCCTCCGACCCATCGCCAGAATCATCATTATTTTCATTGTCACTCGGTTCAGAGCCGAAATCTGCATCCTCTGAGTCCTCATTGGCAAATAATTCGTCAAGTACTCGGTCCACATTCATCCTGAATTCACAAAAAAATCGGCACTTTTCAAGCGAAAATTGCGCGGTAAATTTCTATTGAACACCATATGCATTTGGTGCCAATGGATCTCTCTGAGTGCCGTCTATCCTTTGATAAGCAAACAAAGGCTTTGCGCGCCACAGGCATAGAAAATTGCGGAATTTCAGTGCATTAGCATTGTCTTGACCCAGGGTTGAGACTGACCGTCTAAGGGTTAATTTCAAAATGCTTTTCATAAGTCACAATGGAAAAGGGCATCTGTGAAATGCTTCAGTACAAAATCAAAATGTTTCCATATCCTCCTAATTTTTGCACTGACATTTCATTAATATTTGTCAGAATGTTACAATACATAACATTGTTATTTTTATATTGCTTTGAGCAGCAAGGTCTTATCTAAACTTCAGGTCAATGGTCTGTGTGTCATTTTTAAATTGGGTTGATAAGGCTATTCTGTCTCCATACTGTATTTTGCTATAATTTACGTACTATGGATTTGGGATTTTGCCTGATTCTTGCTTCTTTCTGGTTGTTTTAGTCTAAGGAGCTCGTCCGAAGCTTCAAGGTCAACGGAGAGGTCACTGAAGCAGTCTTCTCCCAGGACGGGAGCAGAATATACGTCAGCTCAGGTGAGATGGTTTACCTGCACAGTGGGAGACTGCATCCAGTCAGGTGAGATGCTAAACCAGCCAGCATGCTACACAGATGGGGGTATAAATTGGGTCTGGAAGGATGGTCTTCCTGCACACTACACGGGTGGGAGAGAATGATTTTCCCGGCTGGAAAGGAGGGGGATCCCAGCAGAAATGTTCTAGCATCTCATGCTCATGGAAAGCCTTCCCAGAGTGGTAGAGCTGGAACCAGCAACATATTTGGATGCTATTTGCTAAACTTCATGGCTATAACTTATAGCCAACTGCAATGTACACAATGACGTTAATGTTTTGATACGTGGTTGGCAAAAGGGCTCATCTTACACTAGTAGATCTCCGTCTCTATATGTACTTAATAAAACATCTAAAATAGCGTTGCCAGTCTGTTGTTGTGTTATAGGTTGCACTGACAGGTTCATTAAGGGTTCAGGAATCATGTTTTGGGGATTTTAAGCGAAGAACCAAAGAGGCTACTTGCCATGTTATTTATATCCTCCTGATCACGCTTTCTGCCGACTGCCAAACTGCGCAGGTTCAACTTTGATGTCATTGTTTGTAGACGGTGAACATCACTATGCCCCTCATGTACAGAGCATATGAGCGAAGTCCTGATTGCGGAAGGCAGGGTGAAAATTAACCTCTTAGTCCTTTCCGTTGCTGTTCAAAAGCCGATGATCTGAAACGTACAAACTAAATTGAATGAAATCATACAAAGGTGACTGTGCATCGAAATTCAAGCTGGCCGGATGTGCTTGCCTTCTCCATCTGGATTAGCCCCGAGTTGAGCGGAAAGATGGGTCCTTGGAGACTGTCGGAGGAGCTGTTCATTTTTGCCCAGGGGAGCGGGGATGTGGCCAGGCTTGTTCTGCTGTGTCATCCCCTCTGGTAATTGGGGCCAGTAGGCTTGCTGAATTGAGATGAAGTCAGCATTGTTGGAGACAACCGCAACAACAGATAACTGGGGGGGGAACAGCTGAACGTTACTAGGTGCTCTGTCTGACATGAAGTGTAGATTTTGTGCTGTCAATGGTGAAAACGGAAGCACATTGTCACCAGTCCATTTGCACATTTCATTTGTTTGTAAGACCTTTTTGCCTTTTGTTTGGCCCAAAGTTGAGTTGTTTTGTCGGCTCATGTGCTTTCCACTCTAGAGGCTAAACTTCACCGTGTGCTTGTAGCGTACCAGCGGAGACGCATATCTTTATTTATCTGGGGAAATGTTTACCGAGCGCTCCGCACCTTGTTAATGGCCTTCCTCCGACGAATGGCCTCGCCTGCACATGTTTGGACAGCAGCAGGAAACTGGACACCTGGGGGACGCCCTGCAGAACATGCAAACTCCACACTGATGGGTATTAGCCGGATTTCAATCCAGGACCGTCTTGTTTACATCATTAGTGCCAACTGCTGTGCTGCCCTACGCATGTAATCGAGGCCCTGAGGCTTCATAAGGTGGTGCAGTATTGACACGGTGTGAACGAGTGGGGACTGACTGCAGGAAGTAGAAGATGCAATTCAGTGGAGCGTGAACTTGTTCCATTTTCTACAGGCCAAGTGGATCAGGTAAAGGAACTCTGTTATGCAGGGTGGTTCAAGTTGCAGTCCTGGGGGTTCCTTTTGCACAGTGACCTACCCCGCCTTGCCCAGGGATCTTCAAATCACAGTCCTCGATCTGTTGTTTTTCACACTTGCTTTGCCTGAGTGAAAATATTCTGTTCTGTTAATTGTTCTGTTAATTGTCTCCCTGGACAATGAGTTGGGGATACTGTGGTTCAGCATCCTTCAGTCACAAAATGTTCGCCCCGTTCCTCCTGAAATGCTCCAATGGGGAATAAATGGCCCCCCTCAGAGAACGTTCATGCCCTGATTCAGTCATTTGCATGTGAAGTTGGGAACGACATGTTCTACGTTCTCTTGTACTGTTCTTACGTTTCTAAAGGGTTGAAACGCTGTGTCGCTTCCCCACAATAATGGTCCTTGAAATGAGTTTCGGTTGTTTTGCAGATGAAGGTGAGGTGTACATTTGGGATTCGAGACGGAACAAATGCATAAACCGCTTCGTAGATGACGGATCGATACGAGGTACCTCGATTGCTGTCTCCGGGAATGGACAGTATATCGCCTGCGGGTGAGTGGAACTCCTTCGGTAAATGCTGCCGTCTCTTACATTTTGGCCACACTTGATAATGTTGAGAGTTTTCGGAGTTTCTGTAATGGTAATTTAAACGAATGATTGAAAACAGGTCGTGACCAATCATTAATTTTAAGGGATTGTTTTGAGCCTCCCCTGTTGCAAGTTCATGAGCCGCCGCTGACACCGTGTTCATATCAACACATTAGTAAGATTTAAGCTTGTGCCTCTGCTAAGATGAAACTAAGGGTGGAATGTCTGTCTTTTCTATCTTGTATTCTTTTCAGTTTTAAAGCTAAAGGGTGAGAATGTAGGGTGCTAGCAACCATGTGATGTGTTTGTTTCCCTGCACGACGAGTCGGGGATACTATGGATCAGCGATAGTCATGCTGCTTAAGCCGTATTCATAGGGATTTTCTTGTGAGCAATCTGTAGGCGTCAAATTTCGACCGATTTGCTTCATATTTGGTGTGGGCCTTGTGTGTGGTGAGGTCATGAAGCCTGTTGATTTTGGGAGTGATTGCTTTAAGGAGTCCTGGGATACACATCAACCAGCCGGAAACCAACTGTTCAGTTAGGTCGTGAATTTTTAAAATGTTTTACAACCCCAATTCCGAAATTGTTGGGACAAAGTGTAAATTGTGAATAAAATCAAAAAGCAATGACTTTCAAATCACCCAAGCCAGTATTTTATTCACAATAGAACAGAGATAACATAACAAATGTTGAAACTGAGAAATTTACAATTTTATCCACAAAATGAGCTCATTTCAAAATTTGATGGCTGCTATAGGTCTCAAAAAAGTTTGGACAGGGGCCTGTTTACCATGGTCTAGCATCCTCTCTTCTTTTTAACACAGTGGAGGCGTCTGGGCATTGAGGAGACAAGTTTCTTGAGTTTAGCCATTGGAATTTGATCCCAGTCTTGTTTAATACAGGCTTCCAGCTGCTGGAGAGTTTTTGGTCTCCTTTGACGGACTTTTCGTTTTATTATGCGCCAAATCTTCTCAATCAGTGAAAGATCAGGACTGCAGGCAGGCCAGTTCAGCGCACGGACTCCTCAACTACAAAGCCATGCTGTTGTAATAGCTGCAGTATGTGGTTTTGCATTGTCCTGCTGAAATACACAAGGCCTTCCCTGGAATAGATGTCGTCTGGAGGGTAGCATATATTGCTCTAAAACCTTTATATACCTTTCAGCATTCATGGTGCTTTTTAAAACATGCAAGTGTCCCACACCATATGCACTAATGCATCCCCATACCATCAGAGATGCTAGCTTTTTAACTGAACGCTGATAACAGGAGGGGTGGTCTTTCTCCTCTTAAGCCCAGAGGACACGATGGCCATGATTTCCAACAAGAATGTCAAATTTGGACTCGTCTGACCACAGGACACTTTGCTACAGTCCATTTTAAATGAGCCTTGGCCCACAGAACACGGCGGCGCTTCTGGATCATGCTGAACAATGGCTTCCTTTTTGCATGATGGAGTTTTAGGTGGCGTCTGTGGATGGCACGGCGGACTGTGTTTACAGACAGTGGTTTCTTGAAGTATTCCTGGGCCCATTTAGTAATGTCATTGACAGAATCATGCCGGTGAGTGATGCAGTGGCGTCTGAGGGCCCGAAGATCATGGGCATCCAGTAAAGGTCTTCGGTCTTGTCCCTTACGCACAGAGATTTTTCCGGTTTCTCTGAATCTTTTGATGGCATTATGCACTGTCGATGATGAGACCTCCAAAGCCTTTGGAATTTGACGTTGAGGAACCTTGTTTTTAAAGTATTCCACAATTTTTTTTACGCAAGCCTTCACAGGTTGGAGAGCCTCTGGCCAACTTTACTTCTGAGAGACTCAGCCTCTCTAAGAATCCCTTTTATAACCAATCATGTTACACACCTGATGCCAGTTAACTTAATTACTTACTAAATGTTCTTTCAGCTGATTCTCTTATATATTAATTGCTTTTTCAGCCCTTTTTTGCCTGTGTCCCAACTTTTTTGAGACCCGTTGCTGCCGGAAAATTTGAAATAAGCTCATTTTGTGGATAAAAATGTAAAATGTCTCAGTTTCAACATTTGAAATGTTATCTATGTTCTATTGTTAATAACATATTGGCTCGTGATCTGAAAGTCATTGCAATTTTGATTTAATTCACAATTTACACTTCGTCCCAACTATTTCGGAATTGGGGTTGTATTACTATGCACTGCTTGTGTAGAAGTTATGTTTTGGACCATTTCCTATAATTCCTCAGTCTGTATCCTGACAACAGAGCAAATTAAAATTGATTTTCATAATGTTGGGGAGTGTTCTTATTATGAAAAGTAATTTTATTAAAATGATCTATCTCAGACTGTTGATGGATGGTGTCATGTCATGAACTAGTTGGGTTTCTTCGTTCTTAATTTCAGATTTACATTTGTGTTCAACCCTAGTCATGGGCCAAAATTTCAGTGTACCAATAAGTAAACGTCTTAAAGTACTTAATCAGTGAAAATGGTAAAATTGTGAAACATTGATACTTTTACACCCAGGGGAGTTTTCATTTTATTCCGGGAAAGTTTCTTGCTTTTAACAAAACACCATCAGGGACCAGTGGGTGCGGTGTTTATTGAATACATCTGTCAATTATCCACTGTCTTCCAATTGGCGTCCACAATGGAATTAAATGTTTTCACTTTCTTGTGTCATCCGTGTATTTTAATACACATTACGAATTTGTGCATTATTTTACTAAATAAACTCAAAGTCCCTCTACATATCGTCAGCCTCATTGTACAATTGCCCATCTCATTTTTAAAATAATTTATTTATTTGTTTGCTTAACAGCATATATAATATTTTTTAAAGTTTTGAGAAAGAAGGAAAAAACATTTTTTTGCCAACACGAAAGAACAGGCACCCGATATCTCAATTTGGCAAAAATATGACTTGGACAATTACAGTACGCTAAGAGGCTAACGATTTGTTCATCCATCGCGGTTCAGAATGCACGTCCCTCAATCGAACGGACTTAAAATTTATTCGAAGGCGCCGTATTGTGAAAGCGTGTCCTGCTCTACTCTCCTTTTCGGTGTCTTGCACGGTTTTGTCGGGGATTGATGGTAAATGACCTCGTTCACTGACTTGTTCTGAAACCAAAGATGTTGGAAGATCCATCTTCAGCAGTATTACCGAAGTTAATGGAGCCTGTGGTATTACGCACTGGCGGATGTCGCTGCAATATTTTGCCATTTCTGCATTATGGCGGCCTCTGCTGGTAGGATAGCATTACTACAAGCAGATGAGGAAGTGTGCTGTAGAAACCAAGGAACCGCGGTATACGTCAGGAGACGCAAATATCAACCTGTCACAGCACGTATAACTCCAGGATGTTGATGATGATGAGACTGAGAAAGAGGATCTGGGTGGAGAGAGAGAGTTGTGATCATAGACTGTATAAAAAGATGGACGCAGCACCCGGGTTTGAAACGTGAGGCCTATGCGGAAATCTAAAAAAATTTGCATTATATTTAATGGCTAGCAGATGGCGACGTCGGTGGTTGCAGAAAGAAGTTCAATGGTATTGAAGTCCATGAGAAAATGACCCTACTTTGCCACCTGATTTATTATTTCAATAATGATTTTCCACATCATTTTATGGTATCTATCGCAAGTTTCAAGTCTCCTTCGATATATATCGTGATGTTCATTTTTGTAAATTATGTTCAGAAGTAAATTAGAATAAAGGATAGCGCCAGAATATGCTTTAGGGGCGTGGCTATCCTCCGGTCCTCGTCCAATACGGTCAGATCCAGAGCCACGTTCCTCCCCGGATCTTCAATTCAAGCTCTCCTCCAATAGGAATCACATCCGGTTTCAAAATGACAAAATGGCGCTGTTCAAATTGACAAAATCGAGGCTTCCTAAATGGTATGCTGAAACCAATAGGTGACGTCACAGTTGCTTTGTCCATCTTTATATATGGTCTATGGTTGTGATGTTCCTGTTAGCACAATTTTTGCTGGTTATAATCATTACTGTAAGCCAATGGGTCCTAAGCTTTTCAATATTTAGACTAAAAATAGGTATAAAACTGTTCTGAGAGCTATAAAATGCACATTCTAGCTAAGCCCGGTGGTTTGGCCTTCCTCAAACACTCCCATGACCCTTTATGGGTGTTAGCCCATTGCTAAGGAAGCCCTGCTATTGGCTACCAGTGATTATGCATCTCAGAATAGATGGATCCAACTTGTTTGGTCATACAGTTATTTCAGCCGATTGTAATGCTTCATTCTGGTCAGGGAAGCTATCTCATTGGTCAGTGAATGTGTGATGCTTGGCTTATTCGCAACAGCCTAGAGTGGCATAGATGCATCCCTAGGGCTCTACAGTTGATGGTCCAAGCCCTAGTGTAGCCGCCATTGGAGAAGTGCAGCCATTTGGCCCTTGAATAAGGCCCTTGACCCCATATTGCTATAGTCGACTATGTGGCCCTGCTTAGTCATATCAACTGTTAATTCACGTCATAAAACCTATGGGCCTGTTTCTTTACACTCATTGGTCAAAACCTTGCATGTTCAGAACGAGGGCGGAGGATACCTGAACTTGAGCAAGCTTAGAATCTTGCTGACGAGAGCCCGGTTGGCCAACAGGAGGCGCTTGAAGCAACAAGCAAAGCAGCTATTTTTATTATCCCATCCTGGCAGTCCCTTCCCAATTTGCATCCCTGCAGCGCTTAGCCAATCGTGTGCTGCTCTGAAAAAGTTGCCGACCACTGCCGGCTGGTACGACCGGGGATCGAACCCGCGCCGTGGTAGTCGCTACTGCTCCGCAATGCAGCGCCTTCACCGAGTGAGCTAACCCGGCGGCTAGAAATACTTTTTCTAACTTTGGGCTGACTTAATTGGGAAATTCAAGGTGAAATCAGAGTTGAAGGGGTTAAATGACTGTAATTTGATGCTTCCCGCAGGTCGAGTTCTGGAGTGGTGAATGTGTACGATCACGACATGTGTCTCCAGGAGACCAACCCCAAACCGCTACGCGCCATCATGAACCTGCTGACGACCGTCACCTCGCTTCGCTTCAACTCCAACACCGAAGTCCTCGCCATCGCATCCAGAGTGGCCGACGAGGCCGTTCGCCTGGTGGGTCCCCGTCTGAGGATTTCTCATGGCATCAGTTTAGCGTGTTGCCATGTTTGCTTATGTTTGTAAGGCTCTAATTAAGGTACTAATACATTTTCATTTTTAAATGGTGTATTAAAACAAAAAGGATTCCCGTCCGCTCTAAAACGCAGTCCTGGAGTTTTCAAACTAAAACAGCAGCATTTTCAAAAGTCTCAGTTTTAGGCTTTTTAAAACATTGGAGTAGTAATGGACGCTAGGCGAAAACGTAGTGGAAGTTATTCGTTTTAAAATTAAACCAAATTAGTGTCAACATAGCCTAATAAGATCTAGCGGAAATGTTTGATGTGGTGTGTTAAGTCCTTGATAAGGACATGATAGGCTAGTGGTTCAAGTCCCACTGTTGCTGCAGTAAGCCACATAGCTTTTGTGGGGCTGCCTGTAGCCTGGAACCGTGTTTCCCCAAACCTCTCCTGGAGCTCCACTTGTCCTGCGTGTTTTAGATCTCTCCTTGTTCCTGCACAGGCCATTCCAATGATCCACTAATTATCAAGCAGCTTCAGGGGTTGCTAACGACCTGATCATTTGAATCACCTGCGCTGGAGTAGGGAGAGATCTAAAACAAGTGGTACCCCAGGATAGGTTTGCGGAACGCTGACCCTAGAGTTCAAGGTTTGGCCGGGGCTGAGAAAGTCAATTGTTCAGGCCCCAGTGTTGTCAGAGCGTTTGTTTGGCTCTTGAGTTCGGTCCTTAACTTCACATGACTCGAGGTGGGATTGGCTCCTAGCTCAAAGTGACGCAACATACTACGTGCTTGCCTTGTGCTGACAATGACTCGAAAGAATGGACAAGGTGCTAGTTAGCTTTTTTTTTTTTTTTTTTAAGCCTCGGTCCGTTGTCTGTTATTAATTGTCATCACTGAGTGAGCATGTAGCATGAAGTGTCCCTTAAAACTAATCGACCATTGCTCACTGTGGATAAAATAATGTGGCAAATAACGACCGTGTAACTGTGCGTGAAGTAAGCTGGATGACTGTGTTTGGTTGTTGGTGTTTCAGGTCCACATTCCCAGCTTTACCGTGTTCTCCAACTTTCCCGTGTCCAAGCGAAGCTTCGTTTTCCGGCCGCAGTGCCTGGACTTCTCCCCGAACAGTGGGTTCTTTACCGTGGGCAACGACAAAGGCCGGGCCCTGCTCTTCAGGTGAGGTGGAGTGCTAGCGTCCGCCATTGCCATCGAAGGTCTAAGGTTTTCACTCCAACCCTAACAAATCACACTTCATTCTACAGCTAGAGCAGGTCAGCCCAACCCTTTTCCTGGAGATCTACTGTCCTGCGCATTTTGACTCGAACCCAAACAAATTGCACCGCATTCAACAACTGGAGCAAGGCAGCTCAACCCTGTTCCTAGAGATCTACTGTCCTATAGGTTTGCACTTCAACCCAAACAAGACACACCTCATGCAACAGCTAGAGCAGGGCTGCCCAACCCTGGTCCTAGAGATCTACTGTCCTGTAGGTTTGCTCTCCAACCCAAATAAGACACAGCTCATTGGACAGCCAGAGCAGGGCTGCCCAACCCCGCTGCTGTTTGTTTACCGCCATCTGGTTTTCATTTCGACCCGAGTCTGACCTGGGCCTCCTCAGATGTGCTGTGCAGAAAGATCTCTGGCTGTTGAGTGAGGTGTGTTTGGTGAGTTTTGGTGTGAAATGAACAGGATATTAGATTTTTAGGAACATCATTGTTTACCTCACGGGTGTGGAGCAAAGGATCTTCATCACCGGTGTTGGCTAATAAAATTAGCCTGGCTGAAAATGGCGGCTACAAACTATGTTGCAACAGGCTAGTTTCCTTGGTAGTCCTTTTATGGGGTCCCCTACTGGTCAAAAAATTTTTATACACCAACAATTTTCAAGCATTCAGAGATTTTGGGCCGGTTTCACGGTCACAGATTAACCTTAATCCTAGATTAAATTCAATTTTCAATGGAAAATCTCTGCAAAACTCTGCTTAGTCCAGGACTACGCTTAAACCATGTCTGTGAAACCGCCCCTTTAAGTCTGCGTGAATCTAAATCTTAGATTGATTGCCATTATTTCTGCTAAGCAGATTCACGGCATTTTTCCTCTAAGGACAGTCATCTGGTTCATGAGGTTTATGCCCAACGCCACTCCGGAAGTTTCTGAAGATGGGCTGCACTTTTGGTTCGTTTTGATTTTTTTGGCCCAATTTGCACCGTCAAGGTTGATCACTTCCGTTTTCTACTAAAGGAGGTACAGGAGTATCATCTCTTCATTTTGCCAAACACCAATTTTTAATTAACCCTTACATCTACAGATTGCTTTTGGCTTCTCACTTTTCTCATCCTGCATTGTGCCATGTGAGGTTGTTTACATGACGTGAAACTACGCACAGTACCAGTCAAAAGTTTGGACACACTGCTAATGTCAAAGCGCTCTGTTTTTAGAGAAATTTAAACGGCTTAACTTCTCTATATAATCTCAAATGAAATCTTGTAAAAGGTAAAGTCAGAAGTGAAAAGAGAATAATTTACTTGTTTGAATAGTGTCCAAAAATTTTGGAATTCTCAAACAAGCCATATTTTGCAAAGTAAACAGAAAAATAAACTCCTTCTATTTTCCAACAGCCGAATTAATGTCAAGCGGTTTTGGGACTTATTGGGCGAAACGGTTGATGAAAAGCAAACCACAAGTGCAGCACGTCTTTGGGAAGTTAGACAGCCACGCAGCTGCAAACTCATTATAATCATATGACTGCCCTTGATTTAAAAAAAAAAAAAAAAAAAAAAAGAATGCTCTGCAAATATGAAAACAAGTGATGGTTAGTTTGATGTATTTAAGAATTAGATCTTTTTTTTTTTTTTTTTTTGCAAAATAAAGGCTGCTTATTTCTTTATTTAACATATATTGTAAGAAGAATGGGGGTGTGCCCAAACTTTTGACAGGTACTGTATATCTCACAACCTGTTAGGATATTTCTCATCGTGAGTGTACATGCGCAGTATATGGACTCAGTTTAATTGCTAAACTGTATTAATACATGTATGAAAATTGGCTGTATTTTTCCTCTCCTCTCCCATGTAAACACTGGGACAGCATGACACTTACGTATGGCTCCATGATTCATGGTGTAGTGGAGACATTAGCTTCTACCCAATACCCACACGTTCAGTCTTGTGGTCACGAGTTTGCGTTTACACGCCATCGAGTAAGTGTAGAAGACCGTACCATTTCTGAAAATGCCCAAGCTCAGGCGCATTTAATCCACACTTTATAAGCCCTTATCCTGGTACCACTTTGGAGCGCTAGTAACCCATAGAGCAATGAAATAAATTGAAAAATATATAAATTTAACACGTTGACTGCTGACTACGAGATCACTCGTAATGGCGGGTCAGGGCCGGCGCTAGACCTGAAAATTCGGGGGCAATGATCCATCCCTTTATTAAGAACAATTAGTCCTGGCTAATTCTAGATGGTTTTCCTTTAATCTTGAATTGCAAAAAACATGTTAATAATCAAGTGGCAATTGAAGACACGGCTTCTCTCCCCATGCTATTTAACAGCGACAAAATAATGGGCTACATTCAGTACAGAAAAATAATTTAATTATAATCAGGTCTATGCACTGGCACTGAGCATAGTCCTAATTATAATTAATAGGTCTATGGCTGCACTGGCACTCAGCGACGTAACTTTTCCCCAGCGAGAGCGGCATTTCAGAACTCTTCAGCGAATGAAGGTAATTCTGGTGACAAGTATACGTGGTTTCCTCCGTTTACATTTTCCAATCGGACAGCTGTCTATTTTTTACAGCAAGTTGCGTGACCGTGCTGCAAAAGCAGGTGTGCGTACTTGTCGCCGAAATTACCTTCATTCGCAAAAGAGTTCTGAAATGCTGCTCTCGCTGGAAAAAAAAATATTACCGTTGCTGAGCGCCGGAGCATAGACCTAATTATAATTAAATTATTTTTCTGTACTGAATGTAGCCCATTATTTTGTCGCTGTTAGATCGCATGGGGGAGAGAAGCCGTGTCTTCAATTGCCGCTTGATTATTCTTGAATTGGAAAACGTGTTAATAAAGGAAAACCATCTAGAATTAGCCAGGACCAATTGTTGTCAATAAAGGGATGGATAATTGCCCCCGAATTTTCAGGTCTAGCGCCGGCCCTGACCCGCCATTACGAGTTATCTCGTAGTCGGCAGTCGACGTGTAAATTATCTTGTGGTGCTGTCAAAAACCTATCATGTGGCGACTTGTTTAAAAGAGCTCCCGCAGGGGAGCTCTTTTAAAAAAGTTGCCACATGATTGTTTTTCAACAGCTTTTGATTTTGAAATCGTGCATTATTGAGTAACAGTAGTTGCATTTAGCGCTCAAAGGGTTAAGGGCTAAGTGTATCCCACAATGCATCAGGAAGGAAGGAGTTATTTAGATGACTGGCCAGAAAATATTTCAATGTAAATTGTTATTTTATATCAGGTTACTGAAATTTCTATTATTGGGAATTATGCCCTGTGCAAATTAAGCAACTGTGATCTAATTGGTTTGTTATTCATTGATGCTTTTATTAGCTAATTTATTGGTGTATTTATGATGTTTAACCCATGGATAGCTAATTGGGTCTTCACTCTCAAAGTTAATCAGAATTTGTATACACTTTATGTTCTTCTTGGCTCATAAACTCCTCTAACTGTTGCCTTAACTGGAAACATTCTGCTTTTGTCAAGTGCTTCCCGACGTGAGCACTTGCCTCACAGCACTTGCAGGCTTTATGCCTACTTATACACATTGGCCATGTCCGGGAAATTCGTCTCAAGTGGCCACTCGACTACGAAGACCGCAAGTGTGGGTTTTGGGATGAAGCCACTGTCGGGTGCGGTGTTATTGGCCTGGTTGCCATGGCACCTGATGGGCGGAGTCCACCTACTGTGTTAAAGGTGACAAGATGGAGGGTGCTGCTATTTAGTCAGCGACAGTAGAGGTCTGGCGATTCCTGTAGTAACCTCGTTGTGTGAATAAAGTTACAGTAACATTCTAAGAGCAATGTTCTATCATTAATATGTCTTTTCCTTTCTCAGGTTGAAACATTACACAGACTTTTAAGGTATGTACTTTAAATTATTATCGCAGGACTGCTTATTCAAACATTCCTCCAGAAAACAATCTTCTTAATTGGCAATTGAGAGGAAGTGCTTCTTGGTTGTGTTTATAGTCAGTGTTTTGAATGCCAGGAGAATGCGACGTGCGCTGGTTTCCAAACTGCTGAGCTCTTCTTCTAGAAATGCAATGAGGCGGCCTTGTCTTGGCTGTGCAGTTGGCCACATAAAAACCTGAGTATTGGCGCTGCTGTGGCCTGCACTGTCAGCATGTTTAGTCCTTGTGTAGTGGCGTGTGTGATAAAGAGGCTCTTTTTAATGTCGATGCTGTAGTAATCTTGCCATTTCTCCTGCAGGCACTTGTTTATCAGAGAGAGGATGATGAGGGGGATCTTCGGCCTTCCCGCACAAATGGACTGTTTTAATGGCACGTGTGTGTGTGTGTGTGGTGGCATACTTGCAGTCAGGTTTGTGACCAAAGCGCTCACTTCTTCAAGTTTTTTTTTTTTTTTTTTTTGCCAAAACAAAGTCACTTCCATGTATGGTTGTCTTTAAATAAAAAGATGTAAAATGTAAAACTAGAAAAAGTTGTTTTCTTTATGATATTCCAGACAGGGCTTTGTGGCTTATTGTTGCGATAGTAATGTCAGTACATTTGTTTTTAAATATGAGTTAAATCTCAGAGATGTGAGGTTCAGTTGAGATTTGCCAAAAGGATTCAGCAGGTTGTCATAAAAGTGGTGGTCTGATTGGGTCCTTGTTTTAGTTACGCTTTGAAACCCTCTGTGATGTCATGATCGCCATAGCGCCTGTCTCTGGGATACAGCCAACATTGGTCCTGAACTTCAACAAGAATGTAAATGATTTAATATCGAGTCACAGGCAAATTGTTTACCGATCCTAGCCCATGGCAGCGATGGATGACTCCCAAATCAAAAATAACGGAATAAAAAAAAAAATGGATAAATAAATTATGCAGACCTTTTGACTGCACACCCATAATGGGAGCTGGACTGTTGGATGCATGTGTTTCATGCACATGAAGTGTGTGTGAGGTGAAAAGGCCGGCAGTCAGAATGTTCAGTTTCTGCCATTTGAACTCGGCCAGCTAATATCAGTTATCAGTCAGACCTCCCGACAGCAGAACTGTTCCAATGAGTAAATGCAGGTAGTTGGAGGAAAATCCTGGGCCGGAGTTTTGATTACTGAACCCGGATTTTCCTCCTCTGGAATCGGTTTGAGGAAGAGAGGGAGAGAGAAAACTCGGCAGCTACACAGGTACACTGAACAATCTCATTTCTTTATTCATTTATTAGTTCATCTCATTATGTCTCATTTGTCTGGGTCTTTTGTTTTTTTTTTTATTTTAAATTAAAACTTGACACACTTATAAAAGACAGCATCTGCATAGAGTTGTCATCTTAATGATCAATGGAGTAAAGGAGAGAGAGAGAGTAAGGGGGGGAGGGAAATACTGGCACATCACACCAACTAAACGCAACAGCCCACAGCGGTACGAGAGAGGGGGGGACAGATTTTTTTTTCTTTTTTTACAATACAGTACGCACACATACACGCACACAAAATAAAAACGAAAAACGGACACAAAGTTGCAATTCCTGTCGAAGTTGCGATCGCCGTCTCTTTGTTTTCTAAAATTCTACTCTCTCTTCTGGTCTCTGTCAAATCTAAGCCCATGGACCTTCCACGCCCACCCTGATAAAAAAACATAAATAATTCGGCCTTTCGCTTACTTTCAAAATGAGGTTTCGCCAGCTATCGTCTCGTAAATTGGCAATTTAAAAAAATATTGTGGTTTAGGTTGAATCGATAAGCCCTTTTCTTAGTATTGCACAGATTTTCTAAAAGATTTTTTTAAAGTAGAATTCGTTTTGAGTGTCAAGTCGTCTTTCAAGAAAATAACCATTTTCGGACTTGGTTTGCACTTAGCTAAACTACAGAGATTGTTTTGTTACATTACCACTATTAATTTTTGGCAAAGAAAGAGGAACCATGTGTGAAATTTGCATAAATACGTTCATATTAGGAAATCCAGTTGCCTAATTTACATGGCTAGCAATGCGTTAATACTTTGCAGTGGTAAGTAGAAGTTCAGTGCAGTCAAAAAACACTGTCGGTAGTGTTCTAGTATTATAGTTATTGCATTTCTTAGATTTACTAGGATTTACCTTCATATTAGAGACAAATATGCGGTCTTTACTGCAGGCAGGGAAAAAAAACTAAATCGACTACTTCTACATGTAACACATTGGGGAACTTCCCATATTTGAGGGGGCTTTAGAGAAGCATTAAATCTTGCAGTCAATATAACAAGGACAAATGTTTTATTTTCGAAAGGAGCTCACTGGTACTTAGTTCAACCGTTTGGAAGCTATGATCCGTCGCAAAAAAGCAATGTATATACGTTTGTTTGATTGGAGGGAAGCACTTTTGTTCATGTGATGTACACAACTCCTATTGCCATGGAGTTAAAAAAAAAAAAAAAAAAAACTGCGTTGAAAAAGGAAGTGAGCGAGGAGGGTGGGCGGGGCAAAGACAGGTGATGTCACAACTTTGACAGGAAGGGGTTTCTCAGTAGTTTTATACATGGACATGCAATTCATTTTTCTCTCTGAGTATTTACAATAATTACAGGACACAAAGATCCAGTTCAGCTTGACAAAATTGCGAGCATTCAATATTCAGTGTTACAACTATTGTTTTTTGTTCACATAACTCCTTGGAATTCTTTATATTGTTGCCTGTATATAATCGACTCTACTTTGAATTTGATCATTTTTGCCATTTTCTCTCCAGATTGCTTTTTTTTTTTTTTTTTTAATGTGATATTGTTTTGTAATTTATGGTTTATAATCTTAACGATCATCATAGTATCTGTTACCTCACATCTCAGCACCATTCCCTACTCCCCCTCCCCCATAGTATCACGATAGTACTGAACATGAATACTGGTGTGGAATCTGGATAACTCTCGCGACCTTTCTAGTAGAAATTAAAGCTAACGCCAGGACTGTGGCATCATACAGTTAGTCATACCAGTGTAATATCTCCAAGGAGTAGTGTGGCCTGACAGAAAAATGGAAAAAAAAAAAAAAAAAAAAAATTCTCCTGTGGAAATAATGAGCGTATTAATACTAGAGATTCAATCAATCAAAAGAAACTACTAATACCATTGCTGGTTGGTGCTTTTTTTGAACTGAAAAAGCCTCGACGAGTTGACTAAATTGAGAGCTGTGGAACAGGTCTAGTTGTCAGCGCTAACACCTGCTAGCCTGACCTCATCTAATATGAAGACCACACACTCACACGTATCAAATGGGAATATATGATCTATGTTATATATTGCCCCCATTTAAAAAATAATAATAAGGGCTATGACTTTTTAAAACAGAAATTTGAGTGAAACCCAGAAAACAAATTTCTCAAACTCCTGGAAGCTCATTTATCAATAAATTGACTGGTACATTTTTTTTTTTTTTTAAATATTCAATGTTTTATAAACCTTTCCCCCATAGAGATCCTCTTTTTGTGTCGCACTTACAAGAATCTTGACCAAGAAAAAAAATAATTAACACACACAATTCTTACAGTGTAGTTTACCATGAGACCATGCAAATGACCATGCACACTCGTACTTTAGTCATTCTATCCTCAATAACATGTAGTTCACCAACGCACCTGTCACTGTGTCATAGAGTTACACCCCTTGAACCTTCAATACTTTGGTTTTTCCTCGTTGCTAACGCAATTTCTATTGGAGGAGAGCATGTGTGTGGGGACCACTAACAGCCAATGGGAGGGCCTGACAGAACCGTAGAGACAGAACATTGAACTCAGCACACATGACTGTGGACTATGGTCAGAGTTTCAAAACACCAGAGCAACTGCATGCCAAGACCATTATATGCATACAAAGGCATATGCATCCCAGCTCATGAAAATATAAATAATAGAGAAAAAATCTCTGATCTGTAAAATACAAAGGAACAGGAGGAACACAAGTGTGAGTTTTAACAGACTACTATTTTCCTCACCTTATTAATACTACGTACAATAGTTGAAAGGAATGCAGTAATTCTACACAGAAAGCCATTTAAAAGTTTTTAAGTTGGTATGGTTACTAGTACAGCATGCAGCTCAATTTATCACATCTAACGTCTAAGGGGACCTGGAGCTGTCAACCAGTCATAGCGATTATGGAACTAATGTGACCATCTTTTTGTGGGGAGGAGAGGAGAAGTTGGTGTCGTAAACCGGCTTTGTGCTCTCGCGTACGAAGATGTTTGAGAACTCGGACACGATGCTTTGGCTTCGTAAGGAAGGAGGCCGAACTCAAAGCCTAAAAACGAGATAGTGCTGTGGGAGACTAATCGCCATTTAAAAATTGACGGGAAAAAAAAAAAAACATCTGCAAAACAGACATGCACATCACCAAAAAAAAAAAAAAAAAACTAGAACATGGCCAATGTGGAGAAGCTTGTTGGACTGACTTCGAGAGAAAGCATTTGCCAGGGAAAAGCGACCCTCAAAAGGTCCTGTGCAGCCAATCACAACGCAGATCCAAGTTTAAAAAGCAAGATATTCACGGTAATCTGAACACTCCCTAACAAAAGTTTATATAGTTCACTGAGACCAGAAACTACAGGCAATACAGAGGGCACAAGTCACCACAAAAACTTACAGCAGCCCAAAAATGATGATGCCATGCCTGTACAGTGTCCTGGGAAAATGTCGCCCTCTAAAGGCCTTATCGCATCTTCAAGGTTTTGGGAAGTCGTTCGATACTGAGAGCGTGAAGGTCGGAGGGGAAAGTAACGGTAGTGTAATAGCGTTGTCGAAACTAGTTATCAGCCCTCAGCCGTTGTGCGCTTTTTGGTGGTTGGGGAATAGCGATCTTCTGCGTTAATGTTTTTAAGGTTTTACGGCGGGTAATGAAAATAAACCAGAAGCCGGATGAGATGATGAAACGGTCCTGAGTCAGTTGTGACAATTCTGTCACCTGACGATCAGAGCAGATCACGAGGCAGATGGACTTGCCCAGGATATTTTGAAATTTTTTGGACGTAAAACATGAAGAATCACATATAGTACACGAGGGCTTTAACGCAGAACCACACCAATGGCAAACTATTGTTAGAATGAAATAAACTGTAAGGGTTTCTCAGACTCAAGCAAATAAAGTCATCTGAAGAAATATTTTTTTTGGCCTTGAACACTAAATAGTTAGAAAGGCAGCTATAACTCCCTGGCAATCCAAACTGAGGTTTTTTTGCCCTCATATAAACTGTCCCTCTCTCTGTTTCGACCGGGTGCACACATGCTGTACGAGATGAAGAATCACTTTTTAATCTGGCTCGTGTCATGCTTGTATTATCTTTGGGTTAACAGTAATGTACTTCTCAGAATGCAGTGAGTAGCTGATGTGGTCAGATTCAGACCTGACCAGGCTTTTGCCTTGTTTCGGCATTTCATTACATTTCTGTAGTAAATGAATGTAGACCTACTAACGCTCCATTGACAAATGTCTCATTTTGAAGGAAAAAAAAAAAGTTCCCGCTCAGACTACATGAAAAAGATGAAAGAGCACAATATTAAATTTACTAAAATCAGGTTTTATGCGTGTGTCATATTGGCGATATAAGTATGGTGATACAAATCCCTCAAACTCGACAAATTTACTACCAATTAAGTTACAAATGATAGCTATAAGGACAAATAATATGTCTGGATGTTCTCTGTAGATGCTTTGATATGTCTCAAAATCCTCCAAATACTGGTAGCAGCATTTAAATGTATATCTCTGTCTCTTTAAAACGCAATAAGCTATAAATATGAAATCTACTTTAACATTGATGAATAAATATACAGCATTTCTTTATTTGCGCACAAAAACAATTCTCGGTGTGCATGGACGTAGTAGAAAAGCACTGTCTTTTGATGGTGAAACTCGTGATCGTTTCTGAGTTTGTCGACTCAAACCTATCGGGCGGTTCATGCCAAACCCAGATATTATTCTTCTGGAAAAGTCTGTCCAATTACTGATCCTTCCCTTCTTTCTGAAAAAAAATATTTAAACTCGACATATTTTGAGTCTTTTTTTTTTTTTTTTTTTTTTTTGCCTTGTCGATTTTCTAGTTACTTTTATGACTTGAATAAAATAAGGATCATAAAGCAAAACGAAGGCAGAAATACAGAGTAAAGGTGACGGTACGGAGAACAGAAGATTTACCACAGGACACATCAGACACTACACAACCACTGAAAAAACTTTCACTTCCAGAAAAACGTGGGAATATACATCTCCGAACACATAACCTCCGACCTAGGAACCTCCGAGCTTCTGAGATTCTCCTTCTCTGATTTTTTCTTCTTTTTTATTTTTTCTTCATTTTTAGAAAAATCTATAGAACAGTGTTGTCAGCTAAAAATACTCATCGCCTGTCTCTTTCTTCTCTGTTCTTTCCCCCCTCTTCCGTTAAATCAGATGTTACCGTTTTTTTCGTCCTCACTGATCTCGCCATTCTTGGGGTATAAAAACACGTTTCCCCTCTCAGTGCTGCCACTGTGTCCAGTACAGGCCTTCCTAGTCCGCTGTTCGATGATCGGCATTTATTTTATTTTAACCCTTTTACTTCCTGCTCAACCTTTTGGTTGAGCACATTTTGCCTCCCTGTATCTAATTGAAAGATTTGTGGAACTTTAAGGAGCTGTGTCACAATTACTGTGCATGCTCATGACTTGGAACGAGGTAAGTCCCCTCGATTAGAAGTCAAAATCTACGCCCATGAGTGCAAATTTGTAATCATTTTGCATTGTATTTGTATATTTTAGTAACTCGGGCATTATGCTTTTTATATTAAGGAGTTTTTTTGTATGGAAATTTGAAGATTTAAAGCGCCATTTTATTGCTTTAGCTGAAGTATATGAGTAATGTAAACTGGTTTGCCAACTGCCAGTAATCATAGAAGAAGAAGGTTTTTTTTCTCTTCGATGATAATTGGCAACGGCAACCAGCTTACATTCTGTGTATCCTTCACCTGAAGCGAGGAAATGGCACTTTGAATCCTCGAATTTCCATAGAAAGTTTCTAGACACAAGAACCATACTGCCTAAGCAACTAAAATATATAAATACAAGGAAAAACAAAGATGGATTAGCAAGGATGGAATCAGATTCTGACTTGCAGTGAAGCAGATTCACTTTCTTGGGATTTAAGTACGAGCATGTGCAATAATCGTGACACAGCTCCTGTAACTTGACAGGTTTTTTTATCTCAACTAAGGCTACATCTACAGCAATACGTTTTCATTTAAAAAGAGCGTTTTAAAACGAAAATCATCTATGTCCACACGGACGTTTTAGCACCGTTTAAGAAATAATCTCCATCCATACTAACGCCTGAAAACGCACATCACATGACCATTTGCATGCACTGGGCGTGCGCATGCCGGCATAAACAGGAAGCAGATGATCTACTCAGCGTCGTTTTCAAAAGTCTCCATTTCTGCCCGTCCACACAAAAACGAAATGCAAGAGTTTTAAAGCTAAAACTGGGTCAGTGAAGTTTTTAAAAGTCTGTTTTTGGGAAACGCTAAAGTAGTGTGGACGCTAGGCGAAAACGTAGCAAAAGTCATGTGTTTTACAATGAAAACGTGATTGCGTGGAAGTAGCCTGAGTTTAAGAGATGGTTCAATCAGGTTGAGTTGAGTTCAACACATCTTTCAATTAGATACAGCGACTCACAAAGTACTCTCCCTAAGGGTTGAGCAGGCAGTTAAACAGCTAAATGGGTATTCCTGATGGATTTTCCAGACCACTGGAGAGACTCCACCACAACAGACAGCATCGAAGTTGAGGGCATGTCTTTCACACAGACAACAGTGGCAACAAACCCCAGTTTTGGGGATGTAATGGGGCTGCTGGAGTCAAAATTTGGAGCCTAAATCAGCTTCTCCATAAGTGCCATGGGTGTGTGCTGGTTAGCCGTTAGCTCTTTCCGTAGCGGGCGGTTTCGAGTCAAGCGTGCAAGAAGTTTCAGTTTCTCTCTCAGCGAGACGCCTACTGAACACGTGTCCGTTCCTCGGATAAAAAAAAACACACTTTTAGAACCCAATGGACCGCAACCCAAAGCCCCAAACTCTCCTTCAAAAACCCCAAGCCAGATTTAGGATTTTTATGGAATTGTACACATTAACTCTCCCATCAGTTCCTGTACAGTTTTTGTGCCTTAATCTAAACTACAGACTTGAAAACATCCCGAAAACGCAGAATTTAGCAGTTACTAGCACTGTCCTGGAGATCCCCCAAAAGAGAGAAACTATTAAAAAATAAGAAAAAAAAATTTTTTTTTTTTTTTTAGTATATTTTTTTTTTTTTTTTTACAGATCGCTAAACCATGTGCTGTTTCTTATGTTCAATACATTTACATGTACATTATAAGTTTTGCATTTGATTTGTATAACCCTCTTTTTGTTTAATATTTATCATGTCTGCTATTATATATATATTTATATATATATATCTTTTTTATGCCTGTTTTATTTTTGTGTCTGTATGTGAAGACCCACCCACCCCGTTTTTTAATAGTTTTCTTATCTGGTGTTTTAGTTATGAGTTTTTTTTCTGGGTTTCTCGTCGTCTCTAAAAGCCCATTGTTCCTCCGATACTGGACGCCAAGATGACTCCCAACACCACGCAGCAGATGATAATCATGATCTTCTTCTGCAGAGGAGAAACAAAAGAATGGTGTCAGTTTATCATACGCAAGCTAACGCGCAGACAAGTCAGGCGATTTAAACCATCTTAAGGCCGTTTTGTACTTGTAAGACGTGTAGACTGACGTCCTAAGAAAAGTGTTCAACGACACGGATGCTTTTATGCTCAGACAAAGTGTCGTACGACAGGGTAACCTCTCATCTCTGCGATAATTATCTATTGTTTTATCACTAACTGTTATTTTTGCAAACATATTTGTGGCAATCACAGAACTCTCGGTTCCATCCAGCCAATGAAACTATAATCTAACCAACGACAGTGTCTGCGATGTTACAAATTTTTGACGGGTACAATACACTGTTGGACGACACTTTTTTTCGTGTCTCTGTCACATCATTTTGGTTGTCAGACACTGTCTACAGAGACACATCTTACAAGTATAAAGGAGGTGCGATTCATAAAGGAGGTTTTCCGAGTGAGCTGGGTAACTGCACTCTGCAAACCAGAAACTCTTCTTTCCACCACAGTCCATGCTCCCGATACAGGACAGTTCCGGGCTTTACTTAGTGCAGTTATCCAGCTAACTGGGTAATCCTGCTTTGTGAAACAGGGCCCTGGAGAGTCCGTACGCTGCTGTTGTCCCTGTTCAGTCCGCAGGCAATTAATGCCGAGAGAGAAAAGGGGTGCGGTCCCTCCACCCAATCAGTGATTTAAATGATCATTGGCACAGATACACACGGTAGACCAGCAGTCACTGTGGCTTTGCAGGACTGGAGTTAGAACACTGGACTGATACATGGGACAAAAGCAGTACAGCACTACTACCAATAAACAATCGACAAATCAACAATACGTTGCTATGGTGATGTTACTCTGTGATTGTCTCATAATAGTGTTATGTCACATTTGGTTTGGAGTCTTATTTAGTAAGATAAAAAGTGAAATTATTTTATTTTTAACGCCTGCTGCGTTCCACAACATTTCTTGCCTCATGATCAGATTTCAAATCGACAGTAATGACCTCCCACATTACTACGGTCTGTGGGTACATACATTGAAAACCTCTCAGCTAATAGAATGACACCATATGTGTCTTATACATTGTACATTCTTTACACTATGTTCCTGTATACTTGAGTATGCATGAGAAGACCACAATGGAAAAATGATCTGTCAGATTTTCACGTTGTAGGGAAATGATGGATTAAAAATTCAAAATGATCTTAGAAACAAAGCACTGAAAAAATATGCAAAAATTATAAAATGCATAAAATATTATAATAATATATAATGTTATTATTATATATTGTTATAATATATAATATATAAAATATGCAAAAAATGCTAAATTTGGACTGATCATTTTTCCTTTGTGGTTTTCATGTGTGTGCGCTTTCAGGCATGGGAGTACGAGCGTGTGTGCTTTTGCGCAAGCAGGCGTGTGTGTGTGTGTGTGTGTGTGTGTGCATGTGCATGTGACACGAGCATGCATGTGTAAATGCGCGCGTGTGTGTGTGCATATGACATGAGCGTGCACTTTACTTTGCGAGCCTGGCTCTGGTATTTCACTGCCTTCTTGGTGTCGGAGACGGCCCGTTCCACGTAGTCCACCGAGTGCTCCACGTTGTACTCAATTCTGTCGATCATCTCGCCCTGTCAGAGGCACAAAATCGAGAAGCCATCGCATTAACTTCCCTCATTTCTGTGACTAATACCTACCTGACCAAGGGCTTCTCAACATTATCCAGAGAGGACCAGTGTGGGCGCAGGCTTTCATTCCAACCAATCAGCAATACACCTGATACTACCCATCAACCACAAGAGTCTTTGCTGAAGACCTTAACAGCATCAGGTGGATTCATGCCTGATTGGATTAGGTTGAGAAGCCCCGAAATAACTCCATTTTGCCATGAGAAAGCATGAATCAATTGTGGGGGAAAAAAAAGACCACAGATTCAACAGACTCATTACCATGTGAGCAGATTCCCTGTGACTTCTTACGTTGAAGATCAGCAGATAATATTAATGATGTGTTTCAAATGCTGACAGACGATGAGCACAGGAAGTGCTTTTTACAGATGCGTTTGAGTTTGTACGATCCCATAAATTCGCATCACAAAATGATCTTGCAACAGCTGGGAACAAACGCGGAGACAGCGAGCTATTCTCGACCGAATCTGCGCCGTTTCCCAGGGAATGTTGGTCAGTCCCAGGTGGTGCCCTGATGCGCTTGAGTCGCTCGCTAGCTGGTCATGTGGGCAGCAATCAGCACTACTGCAATAAGTCCAGCCTTCGAAACAAACTGCCCGTTCAACCTACAGAACTTTTGAAATGTAGTTCAAAGTTCTGTCCATCAAATGAGCCCAAATAACAGTTTTTTTTTTTCATTTTTTAACCTTTTCTTTACCATGGAAACTCCATTGAGGACATGTTTCTCCTTTCTAAGGACACCCTGACAGAAATGCCCGATAGAACAGTCTCAAGTGAGGAGGGGTACAGAGAGAAACAGGGGTAAAGCCCCTGGAGCACTTTTGGGGTTAAGGGCCTTGCTCAAGGGCCCAACAACGGAGTTTTTCCCAACTTCTTCTCCTTTGATCAAGTCAGAATCCCAGGGCCCATCAGCAACTTTTTGGTTTCTCCCCAAGCAACCAACCACTCCGCTCTTGTGCCACCCCATTTGGTCCCCATTCTCCTTTCTACCCCACAGCCCTGACTAAGGGACAGAGGGGTATTGTCGTCCCCTTCGCAGACGGGCGGGCGGTGGACGGGTAAATTCTGTCCGGACCGTTTCTCTGTAACCGCTTGGGTTAGGAACCTGATTTTGCACGTGTGTACTCGCTTTAGTGGGTAGGCGTGCCTCGTCGAGATTTTGTACCAGAATTAAAACTTTGTCCGGGCCATTTCTCCCAAACCGCTTGGGTTAAGCACTTGATTTTGCACATGTGGACTTGCCTCAGTGGGCAGGCGTGCCTCGTCCAGATTTTGTACCACAAAGACCTTTCATTCCGGCTCAAACACCTTTGATTCAGTGTGTCAGGGCCGAGGGGTATTGCCTACGCCCCCGCAAAGCACATTTTCTCCAGGGTCTTAACCTTGACTGGTCCTCCGTTGATTCCCCCTTTGAAAGAATAAATGTTTGTTGTTGATTTTTCAATATCCTGAGTCACTGTTCCGGAGCGCCGTTCCCTCTGAAGGCCACTTGGGATTGTTCCGGATTGTCAGTTCGAAAAGGATCAGTTCAGATCTTCGCCCTTGATCTCATTACACCTTCCTTTGCCCCTTTAAAAATAAGCCTTAAAACATTCTTTTACCACCAAGCCCGTCCTATATACTTTTTACCTTGTACCGTATTTATTTTTTTCCACCGTTAAGGGACCTGAGATTTGCCGCAGCAAATGAGAAGCGCTATATGAGTGGAATTTATACGATCATTCCCCCCATTATCCACCCATTCATCCATTAGCTTGCCCGCTCATTCCTGGGTCGCGGTACAGCAAAGGCCTAGCCGAGCACGCTAAACGACGAGAGGCGGGAACACACCTTGGACAACTAGCCTAGCTAGACAGTCCGGTCGCCCGAAACCACATGGATGTTGCCCCCGAAAGCCCACTTCTCCCATTTTTTTGCGCATTGTTTGGACAATACTGTCGCCATGGCAACCAAAATAAATAGGTGTCATAACTAAAGTATAACACGTGTCCATACCAAATATGAAAGCAGTCGGTCGAAAATTACAGGCTGTACAGTGTCCACAAGGAAGTGTCTACGGACGGGGACGCAGCGGCGGAGACAACAGGCGTGAATCCATAGTAGCTGCCGAACTTCGTCCGGGGGCTACAATTAATCCCAGCAATCACACACACACACACACACAGCATTCACACACTCATATCTATGGGCAGTTGAGAGTCTCCAGTTAGCCTACCATGCTTGTCTTTGCACTGTGGGAGGAAACCCAAGTGAGCACATTTTTTAAAAATTATTATCGTTATGATTATTATTATTAGCAAGTTAGCGGACGGGCTCACCTGACTCTCTACCAGCATGGCCATGTCCACAAACATGTCGTGCAGCTCGCGGATGCTGTTCTCCAGTTTAATGATCTCTGTGTGACGGGTCTCGATCTCGTTCAGTGCCTGCTTGGTCATCTGGGAGTCCATTTTGATCTGCAGAGGGGGACAAACGTCAGAGACTCAGAAGACAGGACACCCATCTCCAAGTGTTCATGTGTTTCTCATTTACCTTTGTGCACAAAAGTTTTCTAACTATATTTATGCATTTACCCTGTATCATTTCTCTGCAAGAGAAATCATTGATAATTATTCGGACATTGACACTGTTTCTGTTTAAGCAAACCCAAATTATTTTGGTGAAAAGGAAATAATTGATAATTATTTGGATATAAACACTGATTCTGTTCATGCGATCCTGAATCATTTTGGTGAATGTGAATTCACAGATGATTATTTGGATATAAACATTACTTCTGTTAATGCACTCCTGAATCATTGCAGAGAGAGCACATTTGCTGATGATTATTTGGATACAGAAACTGTTTCCATTTATGCTATCCTGAATCATTTTCATGAAACTGAATTCATTAATTTTTACTTGAATGTAGACACTGTTTCGCACCACGTCCTGTATCTCTAAAGTTCTCGGCACTGTTCTCAGCCTTGAGCAACTCCGTACGAAGAACTATGAATCCAAACTAACAACTTTCCCTCAAAACAATATGCTGAGGAAAGTTGAGAGATGAACAAGCGTCTGGCCGCTAAATGTAACCCTCTGGTGGCGTCACAACGGTTTGTAAAACCCTGCAATTTTTCCACAGCAACTGACGTGCTCTGCATGTGTTCATCAGAGAACCCGCGGACGCTGCTCTGTAAGAAGGCGCATCGCTTACATCATCGGTGAAGATGGCCAGCTTGCCACTCTCCAGCATGTCTTCCAATTCCTCGTTAGTGGTTGTTCTTCCAGCTGAAAAACAGAGAAAGACAGGTCTGTTTCCCGCCCCAAATTGAACCTACAGGAAAACAGGTTTGCTGGATGAAGACCCGAGTGTTCGAAACACTGCCCATTAAAATTCTGAGAGCATGAAACCAGTGCATGGATATAGTGAGCACCATAATTAACTGGACAGTGACACTTTTTTTTGTAAATTGGTGCTGATGGCTGAGTCGATTGACCAATATTTGTATCAGATTGAACATGCATTTTACACACTGAAGAGGAGACTGAAAGCAAAAGGTCCTCTAACCAAGCAGGAAGTGAGGATGCTGCAGTACAGGCCTGGCAGAGCATCACCAGGGAAGATACCCAGTGTCTGGTGATGTCTATGTGTCACATATTTCAAGCAGTCATTGCATGCAAAGGATAAGCAACCAAATATTCAAAGTGATTACTTTATTCTGCATTATGTTAAACTGTACAATATTTTTAATGTGCTCAGAAACGGGGAGGAATATTTACAAAAATTGATTTCTAAATGGTTCATCTGTTATGGATGAAAACGCCCAGTAATCACTGCTAACAGTCTGCACTCCAGCCTCATTGTCACTGAACCCATTCAAACACAAAGTGCTAGAGTACAGAACCAGAATTTAAAAAAAAACGTATCACTGTCCAATGAATTATGGTGCCCACTGAGGGTCTTCCTCGTATTGGTAACTCTCCCTTTGTCCGGCACCAGTGTCTGACTCAAGTTGTTTGTGCACGCTTGTCACACCTTTTCTTCAACAGCCAAAGCCAATGAATTTCGCATAATTCACATACTGAGGCCATCGCCTGACAAGATGATTCAGCAAAAAGTCTGTCTTGGCAAGCGGTGTAATGCTGCGTGACTTTTTAAAGAAAATATTAGCTTGTTTTAAGCGTCTCGCTTGTCAAGTCAAATTGTTCAATCCCACAAGAAAAAAAACTTAAAAGGAGTCAAACTGCATCATATTACAAGCTATCTTGTGGCAGTATTTGGTACAAAAAAGAACAAAGATTACCAAAGTAAATAATAGGCTAACAAAATTAATATTTACTTATTTCTGAGTTTTTTTTTTTTTTTTTTTTTTTTGCCGGTGCAGCCCTAGGGCTACAGACAATGCATCAGCTAAAATTGTGCACCCCACAGGCGAAAGAATGCATAATGCAACTTTTTATGTCGCAAAAAAGTCGGCACCGAATGCAGATTGCATCATAGGGATTTATTTACAAGCTGCGAAAATGTTTTCATGGCCGTCAGCAATATGAAGAGAAAGATACATTTTAAAAGCACTTTGCTCGCTGCGTAGAGGGTCAGACGAGGCCGTTATAGTGTTACATCTAGCAGATTATGCCGCTATCAAATCCTGCAGGGGACCAGATTTGTTTTTCTAAAGTGCCTGCATAGTTTATATCACTCCTAACCAGCAGCGGTAACCTCGGACTGTCTGCTGAATAGTTTTGATACAGAACGACGCACGTACAACATTCAGACCGCGAAGTTTTATTTTCGTCTTGTTTCCACTCCTTAATACTCCAGCGAATCGGAATAGAGAAATGACTAACAGGTTAACGTACAGACTGTCAACTCTAATTTAACGGTATTCGCGACCGCACTGTGGTAATGATCTTGGGAATCGGAGCTGGTTTTATACGCAGCGACTGTCCGGGTGCTTACGGACCGCACTGTGTATTCTACTGTCACTTTTGGAGTCCCCTTTATTGCAGTTTAGTCACCAAATTTGATGACCAGGCCATGAATACAGCAATTCTCCCCCGGTGCCACCCGCCCCCCCTACTTTTAAATGCTGCAACGTCCTTGGACTCCTCAGTAGGGCAGTCAGAAGCAAGTCTGTCCTCTGTACTGCGTGTGTGCTACAGCGCCGTCAGTCGCGAATTCACCTCGCACCGCAATATTAACTAAACGGCACACGGAGCGCGCATTACCTCCGCCGTGTTGAAATGGAACGTGAGGGTTTAACGAGTCTCGACAGTGCTGTCCTTACACACACAGAGTCCTTCGCCTGTCGGATGAAGAATAGTCGGACCATCACCAAAATTTAATCACTTCCTCCCTGGCACAGTTTTCACAGTCAATCTGTGTACGTATTGACATCCATCCATAAGTTTTTGAGATCATTAACAAACAAACGAACCAAGAAACAAACACCTGTGAAAACATTACCTCCTGCAGGTGGTATGACTCGCACAGACGCGCAGCATTTGCTTCCATATTGTTTTTTTACCCCCATGTTTTTAAAATAGATGTCCGCAATCTTTCCCTACTTTTCTTGTACACTGTCCCATTTCGAATAATCGATTGCACCGCTCACATTAAATTAAGAACGTTCGAATTTTATCGCGAGTTGTCAGATCAGGATATTGGGCCTACTTTGGCCTGTCATTTTTGAGCATTTTCCCCAGCTATACAGGCCCAAACTCCAACCGCCTGGCTTCATCCACTTGCCAAAGAACCAGTGATAATTAAATTTACAGGTACAAATTACAGGCCAAGATATCTCATTAGAGCAGGATTTCTGATTTACGATGACTTGCACTGTGGAAAACCCAAAACTGACCAAAATTTGGAATGTGAACTGACATAAAAATCATTGATCTGGGTAGTACTCGACGCAAATAACATAGTAACCCTGCTTTATGAAACTAGACACCGAAGCACACCTAACTAGAGGTGGCTGTTGCCATGAAGTGATAAATACAGAGTCGCTAGGAATTGTGGGGTGTCAGGAAAAATACTTCTCAAGACACTGTATTTACAGCTGGAACATTGAGGGCCGTTCCAGGTAATGGGCCCCTGTAAATCACTGCCACCTCTTGCCCTGCTAGTGACAGCACTGGATACACTGAACACTGCTAGCAGCTGCACTACAGTTACTATGCAATTATCGCACTTCGTAGCTTGTGTAGCGCCCTTATAATGGTGGTCCTCATAATTTATTATGTGCCAGCTAATCAGAACAGAACGGATGCCTGAGTATGTGTGTACTGCAGCAGTTCTGTTACACTAGAAGGGTATAAAGTCGCGAATTCACCTCGCACCGCAATATTAACTAGACGGCACACGGAGAGCGCATTACCTCCGCCGTGTTGAAAGGTTAAAGGTAGTCCTGTTACACTGCACTTATTTTGTGCTTATCCATTACTCAACGCCATATCGATATGTGTTGTATATACTACTGTGTTGTCCATAATCAATTTGCGTCTTTAGATCCTATTCTTTGGATCCTACTAGCTGTTTACATGCTCCTGAATCCATGCTAAGTCACCTAGAGAGTATTCTCCTTAGGCTATTGGAAGACCAGCTAGTTCAGCACCTTCATAGCAATAGCACAACTCACAATTCCTCCCGCCACCAGAGAACTGCATTAAATTGTGGAAAAAAAGCAGCACTGCCACCTATAAGCAGTGGGTGGACAGGTCCAGCCTCACTTGTGAGCTAAACCTGGTCCTTCGTTCGCCTTTTTAAACATCGATATGCCCACTTTACACTTGTGTAATGTGCCCCCTCAAATTATCTCCCCAAACTGCACACACTCATGGGTTCCAGAAGTTTGCTTCACATCCATTTATGTAACTACTGAAAAACACTGCTTATAATTCTAGAGTCATAAGGACAATGTATCTAATGAAGAACAGTCCCTGCTTATTGAGTTTCCTGGCGTGCGCTTCGCATCCGAAATAACCGCTAGCAGTTTTTTTTTTTTTTTTACAGCTGCTGTGCTGAAAATCTGTGATGCCCAAAAAAACATGACCATAGAAGGAGCAATTAAATAATATGTTATTGCTGAATAAATATAGAAAAATCCACATCTTCTCCATCAGTGCTGACATTTCCACTACTACGTGCCATGAAGTCTAGTGAGCTATCTACCAGTTGTGCCCCTAAAGTCACAGCTTCACTGTCATTAAGCAAAAGTTGACTATTAATTGCATATTACAACAGTAAAACTAGACAGTTCGGTCTCCCAAGACCAGTGGGTGTAACCCCCCATTGCCCAGATTTTTCATTTTGGCTTATTTTTGACACAAAATTGCCTATTATTTAGTGAATTATGTTACCATGGCAATCAAAATCAATAGGCACCATATCCTAACCACTGCCCATATACATACCAAATATAAAAGAAATAGCTTCAAATTTGTGGCCTGTAGAGCGTCCTTAAGGAAATCTTTACGGCAGCAGCGGACACGTGACGAGGCCAATTCCATAGCAGCCCCGACTTCGTCTGGGGGCGACAAAAATGATCAAAGCACTGAGCAAAGCAGGTATCATCAAAATACGATCCTTGTGGTCGAGATGTGCTGGTGTTCCGCCCCCCCATTACCAGGAAGGAAGACGTAAAGACCGTCTCGTCAGCCTATCAGAAGCACTAACAGTTGACCACGGTCACCATGGAAAAAAGGAAACCAGGGCTGGAGTTGGATTTGAGGTCAAGAATTTGCTGATCCCAGGAGTAAAATTTTTTGCACACCAACATCCAGATGTGCAGGAGTATGAGGTGCAATTGCTAGTATCTGGTGACCTCTTTCGGCAGGGGTTACCGAACGGTATACCAGCATGCACTGGGTGCGGCACACACATTGTCTCATATCCTATGGGCAAGAGGCTTTTAACTCTCCAGTTTGTCTAAATGAGAGTTCCTAGATAGAGCTGCGACAAGATTTTCCAGAAAATCTGGTCTTGGATTAATTTTGTTTCCGTCACGTAATCGGGCAACATCTCAAAATTAATGAGTTTTTTTTTTTTCTTTTCTCTCATGTCTGAACATTTTTCCCTCTTATGCTTGTCGGAACTATGACCAGTGGATTACTTGTTTTTTGGCTGAAATTAATACGTTTCTCCTCCAAGAAAAGAATGATAAAATCCAACGATTTCCAACATGCGAAACGGAGATAGATTTCGCACAATGGAAACAAAATGGCTCCTATTCTTGAGTCGTTGGGACTCTCTCAATGGAGGGACTCTAAATGCGCTCTCACACTAGGTACGATTGTTCTGTCCCATGCCGCAGTACGATTCTCCCCCCTCCCCTCTCCCCCCGCTGGTCAGCTTTCACACTGGCAATGTTGTGCCATAAACGTTTACAGTTGCTTTTCTCAAAATTTCAAAATGGGGAGACATACACAATAATGAGTGAAATCAGCTGGCTGGGTTCACGGGTGGAATAATTACATGACCAGACTTCTAACCCCCGGACTTTTCCGGTCTGCCTAGATTCTAATCCAGAACCATCTGTCAGCAAGGCATGGTCCAAAAGTGCGCGAGCATTTTTAAAAATGGGGGTTTTTCTCCTTTGTTTTACAAAAGAATCTCCATCCAAACATGGACACAAAAACACAATTAAATATACCGTGCTAATCGCACTTAAGACCCCTCAGCTGCGTATGTAAGTTGAATCGGGTGTTAGTTGGATTCTGATTGCAGAAATAATATATGTAATGAAGCCAAGCGCTGATATAAATAACCTTGGCGTGGCAATTTTTCATTTTTCACAATATATCCCCTGGTGGGCAAAATAAGAGTGGAAATTGGCTGGAATTCGATAGGTAAGTGAAGGATCCATAGACGTACCACCCACCCAAAAATGAGAAACCTAGAGGCAAACCTGAAGGCGCTAAAGCGGTAATGTCATTGAATTTAAAGATCGGCAGCATTTATGCTATCCGACCTAGAAAACGGTAAAAAAGTGGTCAAATCAAAAACGCATCTGATATGTGATGAAGGGTGATCCCATGTACCATCAGTAAAAATTTGAGCGTCCTATCTGAAATAATAAGGAAGTTATAGCAATTTTTCATTTTTCACAATAAGCCCCCTGGCGGCCAAACTAAGAGTGGAAATTGGCCAGAATTCGATAGGTTCGTGAAGCATCCGTAGATGTACCACCCACCCAAAAACGAGAAGGCTAGAAGCAAACCTGAAGGCACTAGAGTGGTAACGTCGTTGATGGACAGGCAGACGGACACACAAACAGACGAACGCCGCAGGGGACGACAATACCCCTTGGTTGACCAGACGGCCGAGGGGTAAAAAGCAGTCAAGCGCATGCCAAACCAAGAGGCAGTAATGACATAATTTTATGTAAAACCATATTGGCCAATAATGTGCCTTAAAACTTGCAATAAGGTGCACCCGGGAATACATTTTCCAAAAGTTCAGTTTCCAGTGACCGAAAACGTTGTTTGCGTGTGGAGGAAAGGCCAAAACGCATAGAAAATGCTACATTTTCAAAAATATCCATGTGCATGTGGACAGGGTTTGAGACAACAGTGCTATCCACTGTGCTACTCGGGAACAGGGAAGGACTCCATCTATACAAGCTCTTTTACAGGGGATTTACACCTGATCCAGGATATGGCTGGGAGTCAGGCAAAGATCATTCCAACCGAGGGCTTACACCCGCAATTCTCCAGCCCCTTTCTGGATGAGGAGAAGAACTATCGAGCAGAGGAATGGAGGAAGGGTTCGGGGTTAGAACTCTCGAGCAGAGGAATGGAGGAAGGGTTTGGGTTTAGAACTCTCGAGCCAAGGAATGGAGAAAGGGTTTGGGTTTAGAACTCTCGAGCTGAGGAATGGAGAAAGGGTTCGGGTTTAGAACTCTTGAGCAGAGGAATGGAGGAAGGGTTTGGGTTTAGAACTCTCGAGCCAAGGAATGGAGAAAGGGTTCGGGTTCAGAACTCTCGAGCTGAGGAATGGAGAAAGGGTTTGAGTTTAGAACTCTCGAACCGAGGAATGGAGGAAGGGTTCGGGTTTAGAAGTCTTGAGCAGAGGAATGGAGGAAGGGTTTGGGTTTAGAAGTCTTGAGCAGAGGAATGGAGGAAGGGTTCAGGTTTAGAAGTCTTGAGTAGAAGAATGGTGGAAGGGTTTGGGTTCAGAACTCTTGAGCACAGGAATGGAGGAAGGGATTGGGTTCAGAACTCTCGAGCACAGGAATGGAGGACGGGTTTGGGTTTAGAACTCTCGAGCACAGGAATGGAGGAAGGGTTTGGGTTCAGAACTCTTGAGTAGAGGAATGGAGGAAGGGATTGGGTTCAGAACTCTCGAGCAGAGGAATGGAGGAAGGGTTCGGGTTTAGAACTCATGAGTAGAGGAATGGAGGAAGGGTTTGGTTCAGAACTCTCGAGCAGAGGAATGGTGGAAGGGTTTGGGTTCAGAACTCTCGAGCACAGGAATGGAGGAAGGGTTTGGGTTCAGAACTCTCGAGCAGAGGAATGGAGGAAGGGTTCGGGTTTAGAACTCATGAGTAGAGGAATGGAGGAAGGGTTTGGTTCAGAACTCTCGAGCAGAGGAATGGTGGAAGGGTTTGGGTTCAGAACTCTCGAGCACAGGAATGGAGGAAGGGTTTGGGTTCAGAACTCTCGAGTATAGGAATGGAGGAAGGGATTGGGTTCAGAACTCTCGAGCAGAGAAATGGAGGAAGGGTTCGGGTTTAGAACTCATGAGTAGAGGAATGGAGGAAGGGTTTGGTTCAGAACTCTCGAGCAGAGGAATGGAGGAAGGGTTTGGTTCAGAACTCTCGAGCAGAGGAATGGAGGACAGGTTTGGGTTTAGAACTCTCAAGCAGAGGAATGGTGGAAGGGTTTGGGTTTAGAACTCTCGAGCAGAGGAATGGAGGAATGGATTGGGTTCAGAAATCTCGAGCAGAGGAATGGAGGAAGGGTTCGGGTTCAGAACTCATGAGTAGAGGAATGGTGGAAGGGTTTGGGTTTAGAACTCATGAGAGGAGGAATGGTGGCAGAGTTTGGGTTCAGAGCCCTCGAGCAGAGGAATGGAGGAACGGTTTGGGTTTAGAACTCTCGAGCAGAGGAATGGAGGACAGGTTTGGGTTTAGAACTCTCGAGCACAGGAATGGAGGACAGGTTTGGGTTTAGAACTCTCGAGCAGAGGAATGGAGGAAGGGTTTGGGTTTAGAACTCTCGAGCAGAGGAATGGAGGACAGGTTTGGGTTTAGAACTCTCGAGCACAGGAATGGAGGACAGGTTTGGGCTTAGAACTCTCGAGCAGAGGAATGGAGGAAGGGTTTGGATTTAGAACTCTCGAGCAGAGGAATGGAGGACAGGTTTGGGTTTAGAACTCTCGAGCACAGGAATGGAGGACAGGTTTGGGTTTAGAACTCTCGAGCAGAGGAATGGAGGAAGGGTTTGGGAACTTTAGAACTCTGGAGGACAGGTTTGGGTTTAGAACTGGAGGAATGTAGGACAGGTTTGGGTTTAGAACTCTCGAGCAGAGGAATGGAGGACAGGTTTGGGTTTAGAACTCTCGAGCAGAGGAATGGAGGACAGGTTTGGGTTTAGAACTCTCGAGCAGAGGAATGGGGTTTGGGTTCAGAACTCTCGAGCAGAGGAATGGAGGAAGGGTTTGGGTTCAGAACTCTCGAGCAGAGGAATGGAGGAAGGGTTTGGGTTCAGAACTCTCGAGTAGAGGAATGGAGGAAGGGTTTGGTTCAGAACTCTCGAGCAGAGGAATGGAGGAACGGTTTGGGTTTAGAACTCTCGAGCAGAGGAATGGAGGACAGGTTTGGGTTCAGAACTCTCGAGTAGAGGAATGGAGGAAGGGTTTGGGTTCAGAGCCCTCCAGCAGAGGAATGGAGGACAGGTTCGGGTTTAGTTTGGGCTGTACTCACTGATCTCCAGCTGTCTCTGGATCCGGTCCTTACAGCGGTCTCGGTACTTGGACTGCGTGGTGTTGTACTCAGTCATCACCTCCACAAACTTGCGTGACAGCGTGGAATGCTGAGGAGGAACGGACGGACAGATGGACATGAGTGTGGGCGTCTCAGCAACGAACCCTTCGCAGCACCATCCGTGCGCTCATTAAGAGGTGCTACATCAGCAGTTCGAGTTCAACCTCTGACCTTGGTCATATGACCATCTCTGTCTCTCATTCTCCATCCTTCCTGACTTAATATTAGGCTTTTCAGACTCCAATCCCAGAGGGCCGCTGTGTCTGCTGAGTTTTGGTTCATTCCAGTGCTGAAGTGCTTAACTGAAGTCACTGATTGGCTAAGGAGTCAGCGCACCTTGTTTATAAGGTTTAAGTCAGCTACTGATCAGATGGAAATCTCAAAAACCTGATGAAAATGCAGACCCTCGAGGACTGAAGTTTGCGAACTGTGCTCTGTGCCATCCTGTACAATAAAGTTGGAAAAAACCGCTAAAATTCACAAAAATCAACTGGCATACATCTCGCATGCGCTGCCTGTCAAAGGGCACGAAGTATTTTCAAGCAGGTATACCCAGTACTAAAGGAATATAAATACCTTTAGTCAAAGAAGAAAAAAAAAAAAAAAAAACAAAAATCTAAACATTGTCAAAATATCCACATTTTGCCATAATGACTGCCACGGAGATTTATGGCGTTTCTTTCTACAAGGACATCAACATGGTTCTGAGGAGTCTTACATAACACTGTTGAAATTTTTTGCATTATTTTTTGTCATATTTGTCCCAAATCAGCTTCCTTACACTTCACTCATAGGAAAATAGAATGAATGAATCAATAATTAACCCAATTAATGAATAATTAACCAATTCATTTTACCAATTATGCCTTTTTTATTCACTCCAAAATTTTAAGTCAATATGATGTGAAGTAACAGACTGTTTTTCACTTCTTACTATTTATACCATCTGAGGGCAATTATGTAACTTAGAACTAATTGTACTGAATCATGTTTCAATACTTTATTTACTCATTTATTTGAAAAACGAGAACAGTTAGATGATTAAAGTGAACACAAATATTTGGGGGGGCAGGGAGGTCCAAAAGTATGAAAGTATTTGGACAGCAACAGCATTGAAGGCATGTGATTCGTATAGAGCGCAACGCAGGGGTGCAAACACCCACAAACTGAATCTGACAGTTGGCACCTGAATTTAAGCATTACTAACATTTGTCTGGTGTGCACCCCGCTGGTATTACAATTTAGAAGTGTTTAACAGTCCAAATGATAACAGAACTCTCTGTATTAGGATAAATGGAAAACAGTATTGCGGTACGCAGGATAATCTATGTCCTGGAACAGTCTTTTCCCCAAACCAAATTTGCCCATCTTGATGGTTCACATTCATAATTACTAGTGACCTGCATCTATCTGTATTGTGATCGCATCTGTGCTCTGAAAAGGCAGGTATGCGCATGTTGATATGATTTTTGAGCGTTTCATCCGTGTCACCAACAACAAAAACATCATATTTGTGAGAGCACTCATGGTTTTAAAACTGGATTCAAACCAAGAAAGCGAACGCATTGATGGGATTTTGCCCTGGTGGTTGGCAAACACTTTGTCAGCTGTACCTAATGGGGTTGAGAGGGCGAATAAAGCCAGACAGCTAGCTTTTTAGGTTTTTAACTGCGCTCAGTGCATGCGTACAGGCAAGAAGCCACACTATTCCGATCTGACCGTTCTCATTCATGGCGTATTGCTCCGTATCATATTTGTATTCGATCTCGGACCACGTATAGTTAGCCTCATAGCATAATTGCCAATCTCATTTTTTAAAGTTTTAAAAAATTTTTTTTTCAATTTTTAAAATTTTAAAATTATTTAACAGAATTGATTTTTTTCTTTTGTAAGGTGTTGAGAATAAGAGAAAAAACATTTTTTTGCCAACTCAGAAGAACAGTCAGCCAATATCTCAATTTGGCAAAAATAAAAAAATAGAACTTGCTAACGATAGGAAAGTGGCTCAATTCTGATATGAGGATCGGATGTAAGACCGGATTTCTGTGTCCGTACAGTTCTGAGAACATCAGATCTGTGTTATGTTAAGCTTGGTACACACATAAAGATAATCTGGCTGATTTTGCCCCGATTTTCCCCCTCCCAATCAACGACAACAATCGGAAGATTATCTTATGTCTTATAAGATTATCCGATAAGATTATCCTGTGGTCTGCGGTGTGTTAAGAGTGAATTTGTCCCGATAATCGGGTCCGAAACGGGTCGGGCCCAACGATCGTAAATATTAAACTTGTTCAATGTTTACGACCAAAAATCTTTACGCGTGTGGGGAAAGCCAACGAATCCCGAGTCATGACTCCGTGAATTGTGACGTGCAACGGAATGTAGCCAATCAAGAAGCGAGCTGACCACTATCTTTCCCTCCTCTAGTGTGTCCTCTTCCATGTTGCGTCTTTTGTTTGTTGTTGCTATGTTTCTTCTTTGTTTTTGTCAGATCACGTTTGATCACGCGGATTTCTGTCTTGGAGGACTAGATTCTAGATCGGTGGTGGAACAGAATCGTTATGTGTGTGGTGTGCTGCGTAGAGATTATCAGAGCACATCACACACAGTACGATCAAAACTGTTCAGTGCCTGATTTTTTATCTTCATGTGTGGGGTCTGTAGCAGATAAAAAATCTCTTCAGATTTAAAAAATCCTTGTGTGTACCCCGCCTTAAGGCACTAAATCAGATTTGGGCTACTTCAGCCTGGTAATGTGAACGTGGCACAAGTATCATCCCCAATCTCTCTTTGAAGACCTCCAGCTGGACCTACACATCTGCTGTGTTTCACCTAGAGCTCACCTGAGGTCCATCAAGAATTCATCCATACTGTGTCCAGTCACTGAAATGCATCTGATTTTCAATGTAAATTTCGAGCTTTAATCAACTGTTAGACCACAACCAAAAAACAGAACATTTGGCCTTATTTGGTTTTATACAAAATTTCTATGTAAAATTTCATTAACCCTTAGACCGCTGAAATGATTTAAAAAAAAAATATAAATTAAAATTATCTTTGTGCTGTTACAAAACCTATCATGTTGCAACTTGTTTAAAAGAACCAACAAGTTGCCACATAATAGGTTTTCAACAGCTTTGACTTTGAAATTGTGCATCAATCAGAAACAACAGCTGCATTTAGCGCTCTAAGGGTTAAAAAAACACCTAGACAGGTCGGTGGCCTGCGACCAATGAGTGTAGCCCCCGATCGCCCACATTTTTCATTTTGGCTTGTTTTTGACACAAAATTGTCTATTGTTTAGTAAATTATGTTACCATGGCAACCAAAATCGATAGGCGCCGTGTCCTAACCATTGCCCATATACATACCAGACATGAAAGAATTAGCTTTAAATTTGTGGCCTGTAGAGCGTCCACAAGGAGATCACTACGGCGGCGGCGGACGCATGACGAGGCCAAATTCATAGTGGCCCCGACTTCGCCTGGGGGCTATAATTATGAAACTACGTTTCCATACAAGAGGACAAAGAACTATTAAACCTTTCATATTTCACAAAAACAGAGAAGAAGAAATATTGTACCATCCTCTGCCATTTTTCACCTGATACAACTAATCACTGATGTGCCTGATGTGGGACTCCCCAAATACCAGGATCTGGCCAGGGGTATTAAAGCAGAGGGTTAGGGGACCCCTGTCCTGACTGAGACAGTATGAGGTAAGACCAGCGCACCTGTGTCTTACGGATCCGCAAGTCCGCACTCGATCTGTTCAGACCCTCCTCCTGTTCGATGCTCTGCTCGATTGCTGCAGGACAGATGACAAGAGAAATGCGTTAGACTGGCTTGACCAGCACGGTCAGAAAACGTCTCATTCATCTCAGATAGATGCGACCCAGAGGTCCCATAGCCTACATTATAAACTCTGGCAAAAGCGAAATTCAATGTTGTACCAATCGTCAGTAGCTTGCGATGAAAAAATTCACAAAAAAGACAACGGATTACAACCTAAAGTACCCACTTGTCTAACTGGAAGGCGTCCATCTGGGACGCATTTATAAAGAAAACTCAGCCTATATTACCCACTCATCTAAGTCATCTAATGCTTACTATACACAAGAGGACTTCAATAGAACTTTAAGAAAGACTTTTAAAAGACCAAACATCTGACATCCTCTCACATCTAAGGACAACATGTCAGCAAATAACTGAGACTAGGGATCTTGCAGGGTCACTATTTGCAAGACTACAACTAGATTCCTTTCAAAAGACATATTAAACATGCTTGATACTGTCATAAAGCCAAGACGGGAAAAAGACCACTTAAAACATCTCGGATTGAGTTTTATGACCACCTTATCAAACAACTGAGATCACGGGAGCATGCGTTAACTCAAGCAAAACTCTCTTAATTTTATTCCGATTTTGGAAATTTGTCCGTGATTTTGAAATCGCTTGAAAAGTCGTTTAGTGTAAGCCCAGCAAAAGGCATCTATCTGGGATAACATACCTAATAAAGAGGTGGATTAGTCTTTTAGACTTAAGCACTTATTTTTCCTCCCAATTAGAAAATATCAGCATGTTTGATGCTACTGTTTGCTTTGAAAGCAAACTATTCTCATCCCAAGGACAAATCTTGAAACAAATTAAACTGTTCACCTCATTAGCAGCATCTTTGTTTAATTTAGCACAACAAAGTAATAGATATAAGATGCGAAATCTAAGGCAGAAATACTTGCAGAAATGATCTCATTGTTTTGTGTTTGTAGAGTGTTTCCTGTGGAAGATGGAGACTGCTGTTTGCACCTTATTGGCAGCCAGTCCAGACTCACGAAGCCAACTGAGGTGAGTCCACTGTAATTATCCACTTTAATTAAATGCAGAATAACAACCAACACAGAACAAAACTACATCTCCTGTGGCTGCACATTTGCTAGCACAGAGTTCTGCTTTCTTGCTCTGGCTTAAAGACAGTAAATTCCACTTCAAATCAAGAAGAGCCTCACCTGGGCTTTGGTTTCAGAATCACGCAAAAAAAAAAAAAAAAAAAATTTAATGTCGTACCGTAGCAATTCTGAATATTGTGCAGCTGACATTGACCTGAGGCATGCAAACTTCAATTATACGAAGTTTTTTTTTGTCTGGTCCAACTACCAACACTCATCAGGCATTCTTATTCAGAGCAACAAAGACAACCATTACATTGCATCATTCAGATATAATTTAGGTACCTTGATCTTATTGCGAGGGGAAATCACATTTGCTGATTTATTTTACATTTTTATTCATACCTAACTTGCATCTAGTGGAATTTATTGGTAATTTCAGACACTCCAAAAGGATGGCAGTCATGGTGAATATAATGGTTAAAAAAATGCAGAATTCAACGCGAAAGACGCATGGTAATGTGGTACTCACTCTGAGCACCAGGGGGTGCAAAGGGGCTATTTTGGTCATTTTTTTCAGCCCGCATGCAGCATAGGCCTACATTATTTTAATATAATAAAACATTTTGATGCGCTTGAAATGTATTCATTTTCCGCCTGACACATTCAGAGTGGACACTGTGCAATTTTCAGAAATCTTTTCATTTTATTCGTAAACGGTAAAAGAATAGGCTGTTTTCTTTTTTGTGCCATTGCATTCAATTAACAGTGGCGATTGATATGTCAGCATTAGCATGCTCAATAGGGAGCATTCTGATCGCATATTTGCGGTTTCACTCCTTAAAGGGCTAAACGCATACCTGCTAATGGGTTCAGTGATACACTATGTTGACATAAGTACCATCCCAAACTCTAAAATCTAGGCGATTACAATGGACTCAGCCCTTAGCTATTATGACAGCCTTCACTTATGCATGAAAGGTGTCCGAGAGATGTTAGATATTTGCTTCCATTCCAGCCTGAGGAGCATTAGTGAACATCTCGATTATGCATCCTCTCTCTGTTGATGCCATACTCTCCTGCTTTTAGGGGGGGTCTTTTCTTTATTTTACCTTTTAATTTTGAGCGCACTTTATTGGCCGTCTTCTTGATGTCAGCAGTTAGATCCTCCAACTCCTGTTTAGTCTCTGAGAGAGAGAGAGAGAGCGAGAGAGAGAGAGAGAGAGAGAGAGAGATTGATAGGCAAACCAGAGAAAGAGGAATGGAAAGGGAGAAAGAACAGAAGTTTAGCACATTAAGTTACAATGACACTGTAGACTGTGAAAAAGTATTTGCCCTCTTTCCCTTTTCTTCCATTTTTGCTTATTCGTCAAAATTAAATGTTTCAGTTAATCCGACTAATGTTAACAAGAGATGAGGACAATGTGAGTAAAGCAAAATACAGCTTTTAAATAATCAGTGGGTATTATTCAATAACTACATCACCCACGTGAAAAAATAATTGCCTTCCTACACCTAATAACAGGTTGTGTAACCCTCAACGGCAGCAACTGTTATCAAATGTTTCAGATGTCTTTTTACATCATTACGGAGGAATTTTGGCTGAGTTCTCTTTGCAGAATTGTTTTAGTTCAGCCAGAGGATTTTCAAACATGAAGATCATGTAAGATCATGAAACAGCATCTCTATTTGAATCAAGTCAAGACTTTGACTAGGCTACTCCAAAATCTTAATTATGGTTCTTTAGAACCTTTCAGAAGTGGACTTGTTTGTGTGCACTGGATCATTGCCCTGCAGCATAATCCAACTGTCCTTGAGCTTTAAGTCATGAACTGATGACAAGACTTTCTCCCACAGGATTTTCAGGTAGAGAGCAAAATTCATGGTTCCATCAATTATGGGAAGTCACTCAGGTCCTGAAGCAGCAATGCAGCCCCAGGCCATCACATTACTACCACTGTGCTGTTGGTATGATGTTCTTACTGTGGAATGGTGTGTTAGCATCAAGCTGGATGTAACGGGACCCATGTCTTCCAAAAAAATTCCACTTTTGACTCATCAGTACATGGAATATTAGCCCAAAAACTCTTGAATGTCATCAAGATGTTTTCTGCCAATACTGAGACAAGCCTTTGTGTTCTTTTTGTCGGCAGTAGTTTTTGCCTTGCAGCTTTCCCATGGATGCCATTTTTGCCCGGTCTCTTTCTTATGGTGCAATCGTGAACACTGACCTTAACCCTAGTCCTGCCAAATGTCAATACATAGAGGACCTACACTCGTTTGCCTGTGTGCCGGTCATCAATATATCGTTCCCTGGTAGCTATTTCCCTGTATGCCCGTCCTTGAAAAGCATGAGCCTAGAGGCAGGACTAGGCTTAAATGAGGCTTGCAGTTCTTTAGATGCTTATCTGGGTTCTTTTGTGACCTCCTGGATTAGACGTCGATGCGCTCTTGGAGGAATTTTGGTAGGCCGGCCACCCTGAGAAGGTTCACCACTGTTCCAAGATTTGTCAACTTGTAGATAATGGCTCTCACCTTGGTTCGCTGGAGTCCCAAAGCCTTAGAAATGGCTTTGTAACCTTCTACAGACTGATAGATGTCAACAACTTTGTTTCTCATTAATTCTTGAATTTCTTTACATTGTGGCATCCTGTGCCGCTTTTTGCCTACTTCACATTGCCAGACAGGTTCTACAGTCTTGGGCAAATTAATTGGATAAAGCAGGCTGGAGTGTGAAAAACCAAACTACAAAGACTTTCAGGCTATTTATGACTTTAATAGCGTCCACATTCAGCACTCAGTGCGAGATGTGTCCTCCGCGGTTCTTGATAAGCTGTTCCACCTGTTATTAGCATGGAGCTGACCAGGTTTTTGCAGGTGGCCTTGATTTCTTCGTCTTGATGTCACACCTGGACAACTGCATCAATGACTTTGGCTTTTGTGGTGCAGTCCTTTTGCTGCAGCCTTGACTTGATGAAGGACCAGAGATCCTCAGTGGGACTAAGGTCAGGTGAATGACCAGGCCAGTCCGACACAGTTACAGTACTGTATTGATGATGCAATCAAATTAGTTGCGTCATACGAGTCAATAAAATGAATGAAACGTGGCTAAAAGGTACTATGCAGTGATCTTAGAAGTGGTTATGTAAAACGTCCATCACTTGGCACAGCTATTTGCACTCCATTCAGCTCATTCAATTGACAAGCAACTTTATCCAATTAATTTTCACAAGACCATATTTTAGTGAGCTTTAAACTCAACAGGGCTGCCAGTAATCATACCTGCGTCTGTCCAGTGTAACTGAACCCAATTGTCACATTTGTTTAATTGGTTGATTTAGTAACTAAGGGGGGCAATTTATTTTTACATAGGGCCAGGTAGGGTTGAATATCTTTTTTCCTTCCCGTGTGTGGCAAATGTGAAAAAATAGAAGAAGTTGAGAGGGGGGCAAATACTTCTCTACAACACCGTACCCATAAGTGCATGTGTAGAGTCTCTATTCTGAGGTGAGGGCATGTATGCTGATATCGAGTTGTGTGTCTGTGAAGATGTGTTTGCACTTGTTTGTGTTTTTTAACTATTCTTAACCCGATACAAAGTTAATACATGTGTGTGCGAAGGTAAACTGTATGCATCGCTCCGTGTGTGAAAGTTTGTGTGGTCGTCTTGAGGTGTGTGTGTGTGTGTCTGCGTATGCATATCTATTTGCTGGTGTATATGTAGGTGTGTGTTTCCAGAGGTGATTGTGTATGCATGCCAATACACAGAGGTATACGTGGGCTTGCATGTCAGGCGATATGTGTATGGGTCTGCATTAGTGTAGAGATACATGTGGGTGTGTGTCTGTCTGTGTGACTACGTGTATCTGTGTTTCATTATGTGTAGGTGTGCGATTTTGTGTTTGAATATGTGTAGGGGTACATACAGGTGTGTGTATGTGTGTTTGAATTTGTGATGGCGTGTGTTGGTGCATGAGTTATGTGCGTGTTTGAACAGGGGTAGGGGTACACAAAGATGTGTGTGTGTGCCTGTGTGTTGGTGTGAGTTTAAATATTAGAGCCCCTCAGAACAATAGTGGTCTAACTCCATTTTTTATCATTTTGAGAAAACAGCTTCCAAAGTTTTGACGGTGTCAAATTCAGCATGCCAGTAAGCATTTAGACCTGTCTTGAAGTGACGTCCTTTGAATCTTCGCTTTCATGGTCAGAAAGTATTTTGTTGTCAACGTTGACGATTTTTGTTATTTTTGCATGTTTCGCTTAAAAAACTAAGAATTTTGGAGTTAGACCACTCTTGCACTACTATCTGTATTTCAGAGGCGGAACTAACAATCTTCTGGCCCATTATTGCATGAATAGATTTTAGCTTTAGCGTGAAAAATATGGGTCTAACTCGGAAAATTAGAAAACCGGAGTTAGACCACTATTGTTTTGAGGGGCTCATTTGTAGCGGTACGTGTGTGTGTGTGTGTGTGTGTGTGTGTGTGCGTGCATATAGATGTGTTGTGAGTTTGAATACCTGTAGGGTTATGTGTATGTGTGTGTGTGTGTGTGTGTGTGTGTGTGTGCGTATGTGTTGGTGTGAGTTTGAATACATGCAGGGGTACGTGCATGTATGAGTGTGTGTGCGTGTGTATGTGTGTGGGTGTAGATGTGTGTCAGTAAGTAAACTTTATTTATAGAGCACTTTTCACAGACAGAGGTCACGAAGTGCTTTACATCAAAAAAAGCAAAACACAGGAGCAAAAAAAAAAAGCAATTTTAAAAACAAAGATGTGTGTATGTGTGTGTGTGTATGTGTGTGAGTATATGTCTGTGTATAGATGTGTGTATATGTGTGTGTATGTGTGATGGTGTGAGTTTGCATACGTGTAGGGGTACGTGTATGTATGTGTGTGTATAAATGTGTGTAGATGCATGTGTGTGTATATGTGTGTGTGTATGTGTGTGAGTATATGTGTGTATCGATGTGTGTAGATGCATGTGTGTGTGTATATGTGTGAGTATATGTATGTGTATAGATGTGTGTATGTGTGTGTACATGTCTGTGTATAGATGTGTGTATTTTTGTGTATAGATGTGTGTGTGTGTGTGTCTGTGTATAGATGTGTATATGTGTGCGTGTAAGTGTGTGTGTGTGTGTGTAAGTGTGTGAGTATATGTCTGTGTATAGATGTGTATAGATGAGTGTGTGTGTGTGTGTGTGTGTATGTGTGTGAGTATATGTCTGTGTATAGATGTGTAGAGATGAGTGTGTGTGTGTGTGTGTGTATTGTCTGTGTATATGTGTGTATGTGTGTGTAAGTGTGTGAGTATATGTCTGTGAATAGATGTGTATGTGTGTGTGTGTGTGTAAGTGTGTGTGTAGTATGTCTGTGTATAGATGTGTATGTGTGTGTGTGTAAGTGTGTGAGTATATGTCTGTGTATAGATGTGTATATGTGTGTGTGTGTGTATGTGTGTGAGTATATGTCTGTGTATATATGTGTGTGTGTGTGTGTGTGTGTGTGTGTGTGTTCGCTCCCCTGCTTGTATCATTAGATTCCCTGATCAGAGCGACTCCAGGCCTGTGTCAGACTGTTGCAGTGCTGATCAAATTTATTACAACTGCAGTGCCCAGCACCTCTCCTTCTCCCTCCTACACTTTCTATCGCTTTTCTCATCCTTTCACACCATCCCTCCTTCTCCTCCGCCCCTGTGCGGCTCTCCATCGGCCCCCTGGCTTCGCTCGCCGCATCGCGGACTCAGCCTGAATCAGCGCCGTGAGTAATATATAACATAAAGCGCCGTCCGTAAGCATTCCGACGCAGATGAGAAAATACCTTTTTTGGCCGCATACTCCAGCCCATTAGATTTAAGGGAAAAAGCAGTGACTATACATCATGACTCATGCAGAAATCACAGCCCTTTTCATATAACGCCACGGTCTAAATACTTACGGACTTTGAAGTATAATATTTTACAGATGAAATTAAACAACAGGATTTTCTCCAGCTTTGTTTAAGGGTGAGTGGGGTAGCTGGGGTGCCTTTTAAATTCAATTTAATTTAAACAGCAAAAGAACCCACAATATACTTTTATTTTTAAATGCCGCACTTGTTCGTCTTGTGTATAAAAATGTAATCTCGTGCAGTCATTATTATTGGGTCCAGGTGGACTTACTACGAGAGACGTGACGTCAAATGTATGTCCGTTCAAAGATAAATAAATAAACAGAAGCGCACTGTTACGCGTTACTGCATCGCCCTTATGGCAATTCATGATCAAACGAGTGCATTAATATGATTTTACCACCCTATTTAGCACCCTAAGTTCAAACCCTGAGATTAAAATGGAAGGAGGCTCCTAATTTTACAGATACAAAATATCTCCGCTTCTTTTAGGAATAATAAACATGCTTGAGACAGATGGTTATCAGATTTTAATGTATATCTTGTCACTGAGATATTCTGACTAAGAAGCAAGTATCTTTCTGCTATACACTTAAGAAACAGTCAAACGCCTACTGGTGAAGAGAGGTTTCATATATTCAGCATGTAACATATTAAGATGGACACACAGATATGAACAGAAGAGGAGGTGATGATAATTTTACCATGTATCCCTCAGTCAGTTAGCTTGCGCTGAACTGTACAGTCCGCTAACTAGTCTTCAGCTGTCAGTCATTCAGGAGGCATGCCGAGAAATGGAAAAACAATCCACAAAAAGTCATGCAAAAAGAAATCACGGTAGCATCAGATCTAATTCATGCAAAAAGAAATCACAGTAAGATCAGATCAAATTCATGCAAAAGGAAATCACAGTAAGATCAAATCAAATTCATGCAAAATAATTCACATCACCAAATCAGATCAGATTCATGGGAAGCACAAATTCACATCAAATCAGATCAAATTCATGCAATCATAGGCACGATCATTCACTTGAATAAATCAGAACAGATTTGTGCAAAAACAAAGCAAAACATCAAATCTGCAAAAATCTGTTTTTACACTAATCCACATTCTCACACTATGCAGAGGCTCAAATTAATGCAGAAGACATTCATGATCAAATTAAGTCAAATAAATGAATGACAAATAACACCATCAATTCCACATCAAGTCCATACAAAAAAATGCACCATCACTTCAGATCAAATTCATGCAAAAAAAAAAAGACCATCCATTCTCATCACATCTTAATCAGGTACCCCGCCACGTCAAACTGCAGTCAGTGTGTAAACGCACGTACGAAACAGAGGGAATAAACTGTGATTTCCCTGTCTTTTCATCAGCTACAAGCAGAATCATTGAATGTCTCTTAGTAGGAAATCACTGGAGATTATCAGTGCACCAATTCAACTCACTCTTCTTAGAAAAACAAGAAAAATAAGAATTGATATTGTCATAAATTTGTCCAGTGGCCTGAGAGGAGTCTGACATTTATTTTCAAACAATTTTTATGCGATAAAATTTTGCTCTATGCGTAAAAAAAAAAAAAATCCCCAATGAGCTTGAATTCCATTCATGGTTCATAAAAATGTTTGCTTTTCATAAAATGATTGCCATTGGATTTTCCCACCAATAGCCTGAGATAACCTCCGGGAGACGCGTCATGTGTAACCCTACCACTGGGTTACAGACGAGGCTCTGATAACGCAGCAGTAACATGATGGAAATCCAGACAGCAGAATCAGTTGCATCACAAACTCTCTGACAGCAGTATTGGTTACATCTCCGAATCTCCTGACAGAGTGTCTGTTACATCACATTATCCCTGCTGCCTATGTGTGTTACATCACAGAATCTCTGACAGCAATATCAGTTACATCACACAATCTGTTGACAGCAGTTTCTGTTACGGCTCAGAATCTCTGACAGCAGTGTCTGTTTGATCTGTAACAGCAGAATCAGTTTCCGTTACATCTCGGAATCAATGACGGCAGTATCCATACTGTCACAGAATCCGACGAACTGTATCTGTTACATCACAGAACCTCTGACTGTTGTCAATGTGTTGCATCACAGAAACACTACAGGAGATGTAGGCATGACATCACAAAGTGATTTGGTTCTGATTGACTGGCAGGCACTTACTCTCGTCAGGATTGGGCGCGGCCAGGATTGCACTGTGCTGCTTCTTCACCTGTTCTACATCCTCGGACAGCTTCTCTATACATCCTCGAATCTCCTCCACCTGACCAACACAAAAAACAAGCCTCTATCAGCTAGAAAAACGCAGTTACTTCTTCAAGCTTCGCCACATCACATACAAACGACATACAGAGCAGTCCATAAGAGCATGAACCATCACTTAAAAAGTTAGCATATGATACCACTTGAGTGATAGCACAACTGTGTGAAGTTTATCGAAAGTACAAAGGAATTGTGAAAGAGAGGGTAATCATACGCAAGTTTGTGTCGATATACTGTAGTTAGTTGTTTGTATGTGCAGGTGTGTGTGTGTGTGTGTGTGTGTGTGTGTGTGTGTGTGTGTGTGCGCGCATGTTTGTTTTTTTGTGTTTGTGTTTTTTTGCACCTTCAGTTCTTTTTCAAAGTATCTGGACAATCACCACGTATAAAATTTCTGTAATTTCTCAAGATCACCCGAAATGTACCTAAATGCCTTCTAATTAGGATCCAACAGTCGTCTTTATGTTTGGGAAAGATAGACTGCAGCTACCCAACCAACCAGAGGGGTCACTAGCGAGAAAGCAGCCTGCTCTATGACATCATCGACTGTGGAAGGCTTGCGCCTTAGCTGCCCTTACTGGATGTCAGGAATGGAAAATCCACCTCATGAAAATGACTTGCATTAGTGGATTTTACAAAGAAAATGAACAGCTTATGAAACATATTTCAGTGCATACACAATTAGCACTAATAAACCATGTACGCATATTAGATTTGTTTTGCAAATACACAATTTATATTCACAAATATGTCCTAATAATAAGTGCAACAGATTGACCATCTAAAAAGGGCTGCTTGAAGCAGATCATTCTCACGTGGTTTTATATATCTGGGTTACACAGACGCGTAAGAGCGATTTATTTTCATTGCCAAAACGGCTCATGTTTTTAATGATTGATAAAGATTATGCTGCAGTTAATCTTCCCCGTTGTCTCTTTCCTGAAACATTTTCGTCGTGCTGGATGCAACTCGCCCGACACGCTTTATCAAAATGGTTGTTGGGGGTGGTGTGTTTTTCACACAACGGCGCCAAGGTCAAAGCTGAGAAGCTTCCAGAAAAAGTTGTCAAAATCTGTGGGAAACCCAGTGGAGGATTAAGCGCTGCCAGAATGCACTGCAGTATTCTGTGCAGACAGAGGGTGAATTCTAAGTCAGATATTTTTTAAACACAGTTGTCCTACCTTTCCTCCTTATCATTTCTTGCTCTTTCTGCAAGGTCAGAAAGTAAGGAAAGGAAGGGAATGTGGGCGAGTCAGAAAGGTGAAGAAGGGAAATGGAACACCCTCGGAGCCTCAAACATCATTTTGCGGTGACGTCAGTTACGAACAGTCACTGGCTCGGTGAATTCACGAGTCAATCATTTAAATGTCACTCATTCTGAGGTAAAATGCTTCTGCAAAAGATGGTCCCAACATTCCTTTAATGAGGCCACCTTGAGGAAAAGTCTCTTTTTTTAAAATATTTAACTCATTTATGGCATTCTGTGCTAAATCTCCAAATGATCATGGACCACAATCAATGTCTGGACCAGTGAAAGAAAGACAGGCACGAAAAAATAGCGACTGAAATAAGCCCAAATTCTCATTAGAGCTCTGAACAGAACTGCATGAACAGAAGAGCATGCTGGATAATGTGCTTTTTTCAAATCAAAGGCCATGTAAAAATCAGCATACTCACTATGCCGCTATTGAGAGTAAATTTGGAGTAAATTTTCCACCTCAGTCTGTGAAGAAAATGGCCCATTTTTATATCATGAAATCCCAGTCTGCCAGGGCAAACACTTCTGATTTGTAATCAAAATGGAGCCTAACACGAAAGCCATCTCTCGAAGACTTGAGACAGATATTTTATAACACTTTGCAACAGATGGAAGTTCAATTCCAGCTTTTGCAGACACCATTTTACACCTGTAGAGCACTACTCATTGAGGTCTTTCATATCTTTTTATTAAAAATTTTTATTTACCATTCCTGTACCATAATTACGTTTCTCTGTGGTACCTATGAACTGCATTCATTTTGACAATGCCAAAAACAGTTACCTCATTGCCTGCTGTCCTATTGACATAACACATTGTAGCACAATATCTTAATGAGAACACGGGGACTTCATGTCAGAGCGAAGAAAATAATTCAGCCATCAAAATGGCAGCAACAATTTTGGACAATTGAGCTTGCGACGAATGAGCATTCTTGTGACAGCATGACCTTGGACCTCTGGACCAATGACTGTGCACAGAGGGCGGGGCCTCAGTCAGCAACAAAAGGGACTACACTGAGGCTGACTCACCTCGAGCTGACTCAGCCCAAGGTTTATTCCCAAGTCATTTCACGGCACAAAGGGAGGAGGGTGAGGGGGGCAAATTTAAGGCTAAGACTGAAGAGCTGTGTGGGCCCATTACTTGGACTTAAAATTATTCCACTGCCTGAGCGTCAGCGTGACAATTTCATTTACATTCATCTCATTAATGGCCCGAGAAAAACAAATAAAAACGGGTGCAGAGCCGATTTAAATGCTTTTAGGCTTTTAGGGCGAAGACCCGTGTCTCCTCGACTTCCTCGTAGCAAGTCAGCATTTTTCACGTCCCCCTTCACAGCGTTCATCTTAATCTGGAATCTTTTCTTCAAAACATTCCTTACAGTAACTAACTGTAAATTTCGTTAAGTGGAGGAGCACCGCTTTTTGTGATTTCCTCTCATTCCGGAGCCATTTCAGGCCTAGTGGGGGTTGAAGCACACAGACTCTTTAGCTGATCAATGACTTAAACGAAGCACTTAAGTGTAGGATGGAATCAAACACCAGCAGACACAAGCCGCCCTGCACAAATTCAGCTCGGAATGCTTGTGCTAATATCCTTTAGCGTCGGCCGGTGTCATCATTTCCTGTCACACTGAGCTTCTTTCTAACTCTGTGGGGAAAAAATTGGCCGGAAAATACAGAATCTTTTCAGGATTATGGGAGAACAGCGGGAATCGCGCTTCCAGAAGTAGGTCACACTGCGCGAGCGCAGATTAGTTTAGGTTTAAAATGTAGGAATTTCTGCCTGGATTTGTACTTTCATTTGAGCGCGACTAGGAGAAAGTGGAACTTGCTCGCAAACGTCACAGTTTGTAAGATCTGCCACAGATCTGCTACTGAATTTCGGGGCATTCTTAAAATGCTTAATGGATTGAACGTGAGGAATCCATTGTTTTAAAGATTTATAGATCGGCCTCCCGCAATGAGATTTTTCTGCTGACTATACATTGAAGCCTTTTACCATTCAAACTTATTCTCAGATATCACTATATTCATCTATTGCAGTTAATATATAGGTATAAACAGCCATGCACCCTGTCATTAACAGAAAATCTGAGAAAGCCTCGCTATTCTCTGCTGACCTGCAACATAACTTATCTTGGTGTTAGACTGTCCAGCTACTATCCTGTTCTGTTCCTGAGCAAGCTGAGAATCAATACGATTGATCGAGTGATTGATTGAGTGATTTCATCAACGAGGACCGAAAATCAGAGTGAGTTATTTCCTGGAAACAAACCATCTGAAATAGTGATATCACGCTAGTAGCAAAAGAAAGTACTTCTACATACCCAACTGGGATAAGAGGACTAAATAACACTGTGCTAAAAAATAGAAATTGTCTTGACTTAATAACCCTCCCCATCCAATTTCAATAGGGATAAAAAACAAATTTTAGTTAATCCCCAGAGTGAAGAACTGTTCCTTGATCAGCTGACAGTGCCCTGCATTCTGGAGTCAAATCCTTCCAGAGTAACAGCAGAGGGCCCGTATGCAGCAATCTGATTGGCCATGACATCACCCCGAGGGGTGGAGCCTGGGTCAGCGGGGTTTATGGTTGGTGGAATTAATGTAAAATTTTAGATGTCATGCATGCTGGTCAATAAAGACTGGAACTGACAGTGAATACGGCAGTTTTGTGATTGGCCGACAGAATTGATTGAGCATTACAAATGGACAGAGAAACTAAATAACTGGAAAACAAGTTTAAAATTAACTGTCCATTACTCAGGCAAATATGAATAAGTAATTTTGAATATTAACTTGCCTTTAAACTTATAGTTGAAAATATTGAAATCCTTAATTCAGAAACAAATGTCGTCAATTTTTTCGCAGCAAATGCAGAAAAAATACCATTATGTAAAATATTAATACAAATTCAAATTAATACAAATGGAAAAAGGGCTATTGTTTACAAGTGACAACACATTAAAAAAGTTCCATAAAATACTGAACACTCACGAACTTGAATGATGAGGGTCATATATTTACACATGTGGTGTCACTTTTAACCCCATAAAATAGAGCTTAACTCTTCCTCACAGGTTGAAATGAACAGTGTGTTCACTTGATGTGTTCGCATGTATGTGGACGATTGTCCATATATACGCCATCCACAGTTTAAGGGCTAGATTTGAAACGGCCACTTTCACGCACTTCTGGCCAACCAAATGGACGCCACTTCCTGTCCCCACAGTTACCCACGGCCACTTTTGGGCATTTTTTTTTGAACGATAAAGCAAAATCTGAAATCTTTGCAAATATTCACAGTGAGGGCAGTTCTCACCTGCTCAAAGAACTCGTCCATAAAATGGTCTCTGTCAACGTGGACGACCTCTTCATCATCATCGCTGTCCTTAGCCTGAAGGAGAGAAAAGGAAAGGGTTAAAATAGCTTGCATCATTGAGCTAATGAAACAGGGCAGCAACACGGTTTTGGTCTCGGTTACTGGCACTGTAGTCCAGCGCTATGGGATTTGAAAAGACAATGATAATGAGGATGAAGTGTTTAATCTGTGTTAACATCCATTCCACGAGCAACATGAGAATTTTTAGACGGCGTCACAATCCAAGTATTTACCTCCCGTATGTCTTTACAGAGGCTGTACTGAAATTGTGTGCAGCCCTTGGTTTGAGAAAAAAGTTGAAATGACACAAATACAGGTACTGCTTGGTCATAATGATCTACACAGACTTTCATAAAGCTGTGGCTAAAAATTATAGCTTGTGGCCAATTTTACACCAGGCAAGAGTATAGAGTTAACAGGATAAGTTTAAAGCGTAAAAGCAACAACAAACACAATTACAAACGCGCAATTCCAAGATCGCAAACTAAGGCTGAAACAATCTCCCGTTTGTAAACCCTATCAGATATTTTCTTGACATCACTGAGATAATGCCCCCCAAATTTTTCTTATTTCAAATCAATGCAGCATTTGTGAAGATGTTAATTCAAAATCGGAAATTCAGGCCCATCTTGCAATGCTGCAGAATCCTTCAAAAAAGTCCTGTATCCAGACCCAGATCCGAATCATTCCCAAAATCTAATCCCCGCGATGTCGGGCCAAGATCCACCTCTGGTAAAGTTCCATACATTAGTTTTTGCTCAATCCTGCTAATTAACCAACAAACACTACTGATCACATCACCTCCTTGGTGGAGGAAATAAAGTGAAATCCAAAAGTATTTTGCTTGCAGTATAACAGAAAAGAGTCCACAGGAACTACAAGGCTCACAAAAAATGAATGGAAATATATACACACAAAGCTGGCAATCTCTTTTGTCCAAACATGTTCTGGAGAACAAAAAAAAAGCCAAAATTGTGTTACTGCCCCAATACTTATGGACACCACTGTATCAACACAGCTGCATGTACGCGAAACTGCCAAATTTTTCCCGAAAACAATTAAGGTACATTAAGTACATTATTCAATGGTACAGCGACACTCCAGCTGGTTTCTGAACCAAAATCCTTCAAATTAAAAGCCAAGCTCCATAACCATCATACTGTACCACTGCAACCAAGGGGGCAATAGGCCTCAATGAAGCATTTAACAGGCCTAGAGCCAACCATTTTTTCTCTTCCTTTCCAGAGTCATTCCCCTCGCTTTACCAAGAATTTATTGCCTGCTTGTTGATTGAGGGATGGGGGATGGGGGGGTTTGGGGGGGGAGGGGCCATTAGGTACTCATGCGTTTGTGTAGCGAGCGTAGTGGACTTCATTGACGTCAGCGAGTATGCACGCATCCGCAACGGAAGGGTGACATCATCTTCTGAAGCTTTGTTCTTAAATTTGGCAAAATAATAGTCCCTCTTGAAGTGTTTTGCGGTGGTCATTACAACTGTGAACCTTTTCCCCTACTGTGGTCAGGGGCTGCAACATCTAGCAATGACCAGCTAGAAAATCCAGTTAAAACTGGCCGAGATTCCAAGCTGGTTTATAAGTTGTGTTTTCGACACTTCTTGCTGGCCAGAACTGTGGTTGTTTAAACAACGGTCAAATACAGTATTCTGGAGCTGCCGGATAGCTCACTCGGTTAAAGCATCGCACTGCGAAGCAGAAGTGACCATCACAGCGCGGGTTCGAGCCCCATTCGTACCAACCGCAGTGGTCGGCAGCTTTTTCAGAGTAGCGCACAATTGGCCATTGCGCTACAGGGATGCAAATTGGGAAGGGTCTGCCGGGAAGGGTAATATACAAATGGTAGCTTTGTTCATTGCTTAAGCGCCTCCTGTTGGCCGGATGGGCGCTCGTCAGGAAGATTCTAAGCGTGTTCATGTTCGGGTATCCTCCGCCCTCGTTCTGAACTTGCGAGGATTCGACCAATGAGTGTATAAGAAGGGCTGGCTGACAGGTGCGCGCTTCAGAGGAGAGCCACGGGCTGTCTACACTTTCCTGAATTGGCAGCATGAGGTCGCATATGAGCAAGTCTTGTACATAGTTCCCCAATTGGGCATTCCAGATTCGGGTGGGATTGGAGATGCCAAATTAAAAAAAAAAATATATATATATATATTAGTATTCTGACAGACTGACAGCAAAACCTACGTAATTTATTATTATTTAGACATGCACTAGTGGCTACTCTATGACATTGTGTGATTAATTGCGGTCGTTATTTTGCAGTAGAGTGTGTTGTGCCATGTAAAAATTCAATGGTATTACGCTCTAGCATGTGTTCTGCTGAGCGAATATTTTATGGTGCTCTCCTGTGTTCTTCTGAGGGCAATAACAGGGGTTCATTAATATAACAAGGTAATTACCAGCTTCAAACTACTCTTAGTAAGTTGCGTGCTAACTTCACACACACTGGCTGAGGCAACAGCGAAGACACATTTTTTTTTCTTTCCAAGCGGCGAACAATGCAGTTTTATTAATTTTCTTCACATAACCAACATTGTTTCTGAACATATATTTCAGGACACTTCCTTTTCCTCAAAGCTATGCCCACTGATGAGGCTTGTTCACCGTCGACTCTTAGAGTTGAAAAATCACAAGTATGTGAACAGAGAGCCTTTAAAAGGACATTCTTATGCTAATGAAGTAACTGCTACTGGTTGTTGAAAACAGTGGATAAATAACACTGACTTGGAAATTTACACAACGAAGCAAAGACATTTCGAAAAACCAGGTCATGAAAGGGTTAAGAACGCTGTAGCCAATAATGGCTGCATGAGACAATGCAACAGGGCACAGAAAGGACAGAAAAATAAACGCCGAAACTTGCGTTTGGTGAGACAGATTGGCCAAAATGCACCAGAGTACCACGCTGAGTAGAAGTGGACACGCCCCTCGATTGTCTGTTGGCTGACCGTCTGTTACGAGAGCTTCTTGTGCATTTTGTGCCGCGTAACAACAAACAGACGGCTCTCCTGTTTCAGTAAACACAAAATGTCTGCCTGCGTTTTGAATCGTAAAGCAAAACGCCCCTAAAAGGTGCATTTTCACACATCCCTTTTTCCTGTCACAGACAAAAAAGACTCAGTTATTGAATGGTCAGTCTTGGAGAAAATGGTTACGCAAACCTCTGCCAATAAACTAAGGCTTCAAACTGATGTCATCGGAAAAGTCCCACAGCAGTTTAAATTTATTTTTCCACTGCAGAGTAGAGATGCTTGATTCCAGTCTCCTGGGCAAATCTCTTCTGAGTGTCTACTTTGGTCACCTGACAATCCAAACTGCCAGCTGATTGGCTACACAATCTTTTGCATTCTCCTTCCACTTTCATTGGAAATAATAATTCACATTGCATTCGCATCAGAGGCAACCATTGGTTTAGTAGCTAAGGTGTCTGACTGGGAGAATGGGTGGTTCTGTAGCCACAGTAAGATCAGTGGTGATCTTGGGCCCTTGAGCAAGGCCCTTAACATTACATCCCTCCAGGGGGGATTGGCCCCTGCTTAATCCAGTCAGCTAGAGGTCAGTTGCAGTAACTGTGCGAAAATGTAACAGGGTGGCACCGTGGTGTAGTGTTGCTTCGCAGTAACGAGGTTCCAGGTTCGAGTGGAGCTTGAGTGTCGTACCTGTGTGTGCGTGAATTTCATTCATTCACTCCAGTTTACCCACCTGAAAGACATGCTCCATAGAAACACTCCTACCAGTGTCCCTGACCAAGGCTCTGGCTTTAGAAAGACATGCTCTATAGGAACACTCCCTCCAGTGTCCCTGAGCAAGGCTCTGGCTTTAGAAAGACATGCTCTATAGGAACACTCCTACCAGTGTCCCTGACCAAAGCTCTGGCTTTAGAAAGACATGCTCGACAGGAACAATCCTACCAGTGTCCCTGACCAAGGCTCTGGCTTTAGAAAGACATGCTCTATAGGAACACTCCTACCAGCGTCCCTGACCAAGGCTCTGGCTTTAGAAAGACATGCTCTATAGAACATCCTACCAGTGTCCCTGACCAAGGCTCTGGCTTTAGAAAGACATGCTCTATAGAAAGACATGCTGTAACACTCCTACCAGTGTCCCTGACCAAGGCTCTGGCTTTAGAAAGACATGCTCTATAGGAACACTCCTACCAGTGTCCCTGACCAAGGGAAAGACATGCTCTATAGGAACACTCCTACCAGTGTCCCTGACCAAGGCTCTGGCTTTAGAAAGACATGCTCTATAGGAACACAAGGTCCCTGACCAAAGGCTCTGGCTTTAGAAAGACATGCTCTATAGGAACACTCCTACCAGTGTCCCTGACCAAGGCTCTGGCTTTACATGCTCTATAGGAACACTCTGTGTCCCTGACCAAGGCTCTGGCTTTAGAAAGACATGCTCTATAGGAACACTCCTACCAGTGTCCCTGACCAAGGCTGGCTTTAGAAAGACATGCTCTATAGGAACACTCCTACCAGTGTCCCTGACCAAGGCTCTGGCTTTAGAAAGACATGCTCTATAGCATGCTCTATAGGAACACTCCTACCAGTGTCCCTGACCAAGGCTCTGGCTTTAGAAAGACATGCTCTATAGGAACACTCCTACCAGTGTCCCTGACCAAGGCTCTGGCTTTAGAAAGACATGCTCTATAGGAACACTCCTACCAGTGTCCCTGACAAAGGCTCTGGCTTTAGAAAGACATGCTCTATAGGAACACTCCTACCAGTGTCCCTGACCAAGGCTCTGGCTTTAGAAAGACATGCTCTATAGGAACACTCCTACCAGTGTCCCTGACCAAGGCTCTGGCTTTAGAAAGACATGCTCTATAGGAACACTCCTACCAGTGTCCCTGACCTAGGGTCTGGCTTTAGAAAGACATGCTGTATAGGAACACTCCTACCAGTGTCCCTGAACCAAGTGTCCCTGACCAAGGCTCTGGCTTTAGAAAGACATGCTCTATAGGAACACTCCTACCAGTGTCCCTGACCAAGGCTCTGGCTTTAAAGAAAGACATGCTCAATAGGAACACTCCTACCAGTGTCCCTGACCAAAGCTCTGGCTTTAGAAAGACATGCTCTATAGGAACACTCCTACCAGTGTCCCTGACCAAGGCTCTGGCTTTAGAAAGACATGCTCTATAGGAACACTCCTACCAGTGTCCCTGACCAAGGCTCTGGCTTTAGAAAGAGATGCTTGCTCTATAGTGTCCCTGACCAAGGCTCTGGCTTTAGAAAGACCAGTGACCCCTGACCAAGGCTCTGGCTTTAGAAAGACATGCTCTATAGGAACACTCCTACCAGTGTCCCTGACCAAGGCTCCCTGACCAAAGGGCTTTGGAAAGACATGCTCTATAGGAACACTCCTACCAGTGTCCCTGACCAATCTGGCTTTGGCATTTAGAAAGTGTCCCTGACATGCTGTTTAGAAAGACATAGAAACACTCCTACCAGTGTCCCTGACCAAGGCTCTGGCTTTAGAAAGACATGCTCTATAGGAACACTCCTACCAGTGTCCCTGACCAAGGCGCTGGCTTTAGAAAGACATGCTCTATAGGAACACTCCTACCCCTGAGTGTCCCTGACCAATGCTCTGGCTTTAGAAAGACATGCTGTACCAGTGTCCCTGACCAAGGAAAAGACATGCTCCTACCAGTGTCCCTGACCAAGGCTCTGGCTTTAGAAAGACATGCTGTATAGAAACACTCCTACCAGTGTCCCTGACCAAGGCTCTGGCTTTAGAAAGACATGCTCTATAGGAACACTCCTACCAGTGTCCCTGACCAAGGCTAGAGCTTTAGAAAGACATGCTGTATAGGAACACTCCTACCAGTGTCCCTGACCAAGGCTCTGGCTTGAGAACTGGAGTTGGTCCTTAGGTGCTGCACTGTGGCTGTACACTGCTCCTAGGTAACTAGCATGGGTCAAATGCAGAGGAAAAATTACTCTAAAGGGTTCAATAGAGCACATCTATCCATCGCTATATTTATTTATCTCTATCTGTCTATGTAACACTCAACCTTTCTGGTCGATGAAATTCAAGCAATAACACTAGTGAGCACACACTCTCCCTCTCACTCTTCGCTCCTCTGAACAAGAAACTCACCCCCCCATCCTCCCACACCGTCCTCGACTGCTCGTACCCCCCACATACCGCCGCGAGGGAGGAGATGCCGCAGAAGAGCGCATGCATGCCTCCGTCAGCCAGCGCATTGTGGGAGTAACCGCGGCGACTCCCATCCGAGGAGAGCCGTCTCTCTCGACAACGGTGTGGGTGAGTCGAGTAGGGGGAGGCGGAGGGGGGGGGGTTGCAGGTTGACATGGTAACGAAAGCCTTCTCTGACCTACGCTCACAGCTAACCCACCCCCCCCAACTCTGCCACATTACCGCATCACATCGCTGAGCACTCCTCACCATTCATGGTTTTTATTTTAATTTCATTAAAGATTCACTTAAAAAAGCGGGATCTACTTTTCAGCAGCGCCTCGCATTAAGAAAAAAAAAAAAACAGCAAACACAGAAACAACATTATCGAAGAGAATCAAAAATAATAGATAAAATTTAAACACAGGTAAGAACCACAGAAGAAAAAAAAACCCACCCCTAACAAGAGCAGCTCTGACAAACAGGCATCTTCCAAGTTTTTACAAGAGTCAGTGGGATCCATTCCTCCATTTTACGGTTGCGCTGGAGACGATTCCAGGTGTTAGGAGTAAACAAATCGGCCTGAGCTCAAAATAGCAGCGTGCGCTTCTAATTAGAAGAATCCAGTTTGGCTATTTCCAGCTAACCTGTTGGCACCTTAACACAGATAACGTCAGAGACTAAAAAGCATTGTTTAAGACGCTGTGTCTTTAAGAAGAGCACTTTGTCTTAACTGCGGTTGGCTGTAATTGGGCATGGAATATCTCCTTGGGCGGTTCGACTGTTTCTCCTTTTAACTTAATATGTGAAGTGCACACGTCTGCTGGCACCATTTTGTGGGAGGGGGGAGCTATTAATAGATTTTCAAACTACCTCCAGCTAGCGCCATGCTATCGTGGAATTGGAAATGGGTCCCGTTTTCGAAAATTGGCGCACAGGGGCACAGGACCAAACGGAGAGAGGATATACGAGCCCCGTTTCCCAGAGTTCCTTCCTCCGAATCACTCCGCTCGATCGTTCCAAACATTCTGGATTTATTTCCTCCTTTATGACATCATAAGCACGAACACTGAAATAATGGGTCATTCACGAAAAAAGTGCTTACAGACCCAAGCTTTGACAAGGCACTAAAACACAGCCTGTTCAAGGCCTACAGCAGCCGAGCATTTACAGTACAGTAGATCCACTTCACTCGACAAATGCCGACCTCTAAAGGTAGGCATGAGCTGAAGGGTCATATTTGCATATTAATGACACTCATTCCTGAATTTCAATAAAGGTCAGGTCGGACATACGTGAGCTTCATCAATTAAATTTTACACTGTGAGTGTTGAATTTTGTGGCCGGTGCTGCAGTGGACATCCAAATCTGGAATATAGTTTTTATTCCTTTCCTCACATCAACTTGATGACACATTTAATTTCTATGACTATTGTCCAGTGCAGGCAATTCAGTTGAACAGTTTTTTTTTCCACCCCTATAAAACACGAGTCAAGCATTCCCACCCCAATGGATAGTCGTTATCCAAGGCCATGGAAATAAGAACCTGAAATTCTAAGGACAGCTGAGTCATACAGCTGGCTATGAGACAGCACTGAAATGGCACTTTTGCAGATTTAAATTCCATCTTTAGGGACTAAAGCAAACCTGTAACCGACAGAGATTTCATTCTTAGAGGCCAAGAAAGCCATGTTGAGATCTACTTTCAGGGTTTTCGCTACATGTAATTGATCCTGACGCACCGCCACCGCAAAATAAAAGCCGCCACGCCTATGTAAAATGACTTTACATAAACTCCAAAAATCCTAAGGACAATCATGTGTCGCCAGTTCTTGTTAACTTAAAATGACCGCTAATGATTCTTGACCTGTTGTCAATCATTTTGCTTGATAAACACGTTTTCCAATAAATAAAAATTAGCCATCGGCAGTAAAAGGCGCTGCTTTCTTCTTACTGCATTGTGTGCAACAATTAGAGAAAAAATATTTTGTTCACTTCGCAAAACGATGAACTACAATGTTAATTTTTGTGTTTGCTGTGAGCAAATCCTGCTCTACCTAATTGTATCTTCATGATTATTTAATTCCGATTCCGGAGTCATAAACGGTTTTCATATTATATGTGATATCAACCGTCACGCACGTGAAACTGATAAACCTCCGCGCACACAGACTTCAATTATTACATCGCCTATGTGCTGATTAATGAAAACTGGCCACACCTGATAATGCTGAGTTCTGACTCGACGCTGAAGCCCTCCGCCACAGTTTCAAAAAAGCCTGAAGGAAACCCGGAGTTTGATTATGTCCGCCAAGGTGGTCGTGGGATAAGACGTGTTTGCTAGTTTGTTGGTCAGTTAGCAGAATTACAGAATAACTGCTTCCCCAATTTTCATAAAACCTGGTGGAAGGGTGTAACATGAGCCAAGGAAGGACCCATTAAACTTTAGAGTAGATCCAAATCATGGAGCGGATTCACTTACTATTTTTCCCTTTCGTTAATATTGCAAGATCCGACATTTGGCTGCCAGGACGGAATGAATGCCATATATCTTAAAATCCAGTAGATAGTAGTAAAGTTGAATAGCATTAAAACATATCCAGTGTTGGAGATAGGACAGCTGTGCTTTCAGATTAGCGTAGCATAGAAGAGTGAACTATTGGCCTTGGCGGAGACTTATGCTCTCCGAGTGCCACTCTAGTATTCTACTTATTTCTATTCTTCCTTTTAAAAATTTTTGTTTTACTTTTATTCCAACAGTTTTTGAGGTATCAGTGCCAAACCAGCCAAAAAACATGCAGCCCAGTACTAAAGATTGCTTCCTGACGGCGTTTTGAATTTCCTGCGATATTTAAGGCCTTCCTGGAAAAAATTCCCATTGAAATTGAATGGTGGAATTCAGAGTCTTTTGATGTCACAATGCCCTCCAGCAGCAAATGCATGATTGACACAGCAATCTTCCTATCACAGCTTGGAAATGGTCGCTATATAGGACTCCCAGGGACTTGCGAAATAGACATGCTATCTGAAGGGGGATCTGATTTTTATCGTATTCTCCGAGCCCAAGGCAAACTTGGATTAGCGTTGGTCGTGGGAAACACTGCATGAGCACAAGTGATCACTGTAATGTAGGAAACATTTATTTTTGCCTATTAATAACATGTCCAGATTGGATGTCCAGTTTATTAGCTGTGGCTGTTAGCAGAGGGAATGCATCCAATCGAATGTACTGCCAAACGCACGGTTAAAACCACAACAGATACACATACTCTGTGACGTGGCAATTGGAACATATTTTGATTCAGCCTCCCTCAGGTTTAAAATCAACATTTTCTTGAACTGACATATTGACATGCAACATATTAGCCTGTCTATGATGATTTTATAATTGGCTTGGCCCTGCTCAGGGATATTGGAGAGATGCAGTTGTTGGGCTAGCACTGGTCTTAGCTCCAGTGCCTCCTTACAGAATGAAATTCCATCACAAGAGGCCGAAATGGCCCCGTGACAGGCTGATATTTTATTTTTAGTGGCTAAAATGACTGTTACACACTAAAATTCCATCTTTAGTGGCTGAAATAACTGTTACAGAATGAAATTCCATCACAAGAGGCTGAAATGGCCCAGTTACAAGCTGATATTCTATCTTTAGCAGCTGAAATGACTATTACAGACTTAAATTCCATCCTAAGGTGCTACAATGACTGTTTAAGACTGAAATTATACATATATATATTAAATTATATAGCAGAAGCCGTTACCTTTTGTCAACCTTTGTTTGCATAACGTAAAGAATGTAGGGAATTGTACCCTCTCTTTATGCAATGCCACCATCCGAATTCAGACGCTGCACTGCACGCAATAAAACGTTCAGCGTTAAATTAACAACCAGAGAGTCTCCTATGGCGATTGCATGCCTTCTGCTGTGGTTGAATTAACACTGGGCATTTTACAGCTTCAGGTCAAACCGCCAGCATTACAGTTGTGTGTATGCAGGCAGCAGGGCTTCAGGCTGGGCAGGACGGGCTCAGCTTGTCCCCAACAGCACAGCGGCTCTGACTCGCGCCTGTCTGATGTACCGTTCCTGGGCCGAGTGACCTTGCTCACAATCACACCCCCCGCCGCCAAAGCGGGGCGACATCCGAGATCCTGTCGGCGGTGGCTGCCTCTTTGCTGCTGCCACCTGGCTGCCACAGGGAGACCGGTAAATAAAATGGGCCCCTACTAGGACGCTACTGCAGGAGAGCAGTCAGGTTGCGGTTCGTCAACACAGCAGGAGGGCGTGAAGGAAAATCGACTAGTATCAGGAATTCTGTTCCCACACAGGGATAGGGTCACTGTGTCGAAAAGCTTTCATAGGCCATATAGGACAGCAGGACTACCCAAATCATGGTCCTTGAGGGCCGCGAACTGCTAATTATCCACTTCCCCTTTAACTGGAAGTCAGGCGAGATGACAGTCTGACCAACCATCTGCTCACTTGATTACCTGGTAGGAGAGAAAATCAGGGCTGGATTTGGATCTGTGGGCCAGATTTTCACAGCCCCGCAGTAGAGGCAAAAGATTAATGCCCTGGCTTGTGACAGTGCTATACGCTATCTAGTTCAACGCTGAACTAACCTACACTTGAGTGGAGCGCAAAACGAGCGCGTCTTTTGGGCCAAACGGCTGGTTCTCATTTTTATGTTACGTCAACGTCACGCTGAGCTACAGCTGTTACCGCAGCATTTTCTGTCATTAAAAAACGCCGGAGAGATTTGAGAACTCGTTGCCGTTCGTGAAATCAGAGTTTTAGCAGAGGGGGGAGGGGGAGGTAATCTGTCAAACTCAGTTGATTTATGTTTTACATTTCAAACACTAAAAGGAAGTATTTTCATCATTTGCGGTCTGGGGAGAATTCGCGAGCTCCCTCGTTATCGTTCACCGAGAGCGCATTTATATTATTTAAGCCCGGACAGACCCGGCGCTGCTTAAGGCCATATTCCACCTGGCAGGCGACATATTTTTAGGAGAACTGAGAGGACAGGAATGTATAAGGCATGAACTACAGGACTGTAAATAAACAAAATCATCATTTAATCCTTTCGTAGGCTGTTCACTGTGATGTACAGGGAATTCACCAGGAATAAAATGTAAATACAGCATATACTGTATGTATCTGAACAATGACAATGTATACATAGGGGTACAATGCTCCCAAAAGATTTGCACAATATGGATGTTTATACCCATAAATAAAAGTTGACAGTTTCCACTTTAACCTTATTTTAGTTTTCTACGAATGAATTGTGCAAGTTTACAGAGCCAAAATGTTTAATTTGGGTCACTATCTAAATACTTCGACCTCACTCAGTGTGTGTGTGTGCGTAAGTGTGAGAGTGTGTGTGCAGTATTCTGTGTTGCAATAAAGCACCATGCAGGTGAAGCAGAGATGAGGTCACAAACACTGAGCCTTCCCATTGGTCAGCGATGTGTCAGCTGATTTGTGTCATGCCCCTTGTGGAGGCCGCTGCATGTTAGTGTACCACAGGGCCAAAGACCTGCTTCAAAGATCGCGAGAGGCCCCCCCCTTCACTGGAGGAAAATACCAACAGAATACAGCAGAATATAATATTTCATTACGATAGGGTAATGTGATACCGACTTCATTTTATACGATAACTTCATCAACTACCAATTTTCCCGCCCTGTTCAATACTGTAGCTTTCTGTGCGCTGTGAGAGAGCTAACAAGCTGCCGTACTGGTAAGGGTTGCTCCAAAACCACATTCAAACACCAAAGATTAATGCAACGGATTTTGTCAACGGATCAGGAGCCTTTCTGAGGTTCTAATCGCTTTTTCTCCGAGCCCGAGGGAAGTCGATGGGCAACGTCACAGTGCTCACGCTGATTTTTTTACTGACTGTGGATTTGTAAGAGTAATACTGTGCAGTAGTCTGAAACCCAACCTACATACGCAGATAAACTGAAGCCGCGAGTATAATGGGTCTGACTGTGTGACAGCATAAACACGTCAGCTGATAGGCCACTCATCATCAACACTCTCTCCCCTTACGTAGGATGCAGCAATTACGTTTAGTATCCATTTAAAACGTACAAATCATCAGAAATATCGCCATAAAGACCAGCTTGGTAAAGCTCACCACACACTGTTTTTGTTGAGCCTGGTTAAGATATGGATTTATTCAATTATGTTAAATTATATTCAATTACGTGCCCCTTCGGGACCCCGTTAGTTCCCTCATCTTCCTAGGCAATGTGCGGCTCCTGAAAACTCCTCTAGGCAAACACATGCTGCTAATTAGCATAAAATTAATAGGAGTCACCTGTGTAGTTGCTTCTGTAATTGCGGTTCAGACGCTTCAAAGTTAAAGCCATTTTTGACGGGTGCTTCCATTATTTTGTCCACTTCGCTAATGGATGGATGGATGATGGATGTATGCATGTCAGGGCCTCGGGGGTCAGATATTAGCGAACAGTACACTGTACAGCTGTAACACATCGCAGCAGTGCTCTCTCAAAGTGTCGCACGAATAAGGAGGAAATGAAAACCGCCTAATTCCGAACGGAGTGTCAAACGGGCGTCGCGGCTCGCTTTGGGACGTTGCTTTTTGTCTTGTTGCCGTGTTTGGTGTGCATGTGTGTCTGCGCGCATGTCTGTCCGATTAATTTAGATGACTGCACTCGCAAACACCCCATAGGGGAACAGAAAGAGAAAGAGAGAGAGAGAGAGAGAGAGAGAGAGAGAGAGAGAGAGAGAGAGAGAGAGAGAGATATGGGGTCAAAATAAGAGAAGGGAATGACAGACTGTGCCCAGAGACAGAAAGAGAGAGACAATGAGGAGGCGAGAGGGAGTGGGGGATGGGAGAAATGATGGGCGGAAGGGGGGAAGGGACAGAGGAGAGGAGGAGAGAAAATCTATAGCGAACGCAGTGCAGGTCAAATGGCTTTGCCCTCCTTCGGAAGCCAGTCCAGGCGCACGCGTTAGCATTAGCGTTAGCATTAACATTAGCGGACACACGACAGGGCCGTTATATAAGACGTCAGGTGCTGGAGGTGAGCGTAGCGGCTCGGGGCGAAGAGGCCTGTCTGAACTGGACTCCATCTGCGTCAAGGAGAGATAGAGAGAGAGAGAAAAAAAAAAAACCACCCACGTCAGCACAGTTACCTCCCCGATTACTTCAGCTGTCGGGAGGTCTGTGGCTTTTGCGATGCGCGGTGTAAAGTAACGGCAGCGGCCGCCGGAGATCATGTGATTTTTTTCTTTCCCCTTTCCGTCTACCCTCTCTCTGATAATTCCGGAAAGTCATTAATGGGACACGATGGATATAGATGCAAACCGAACGCCTTACGTTTGAAATAGAACCGCTCTCTCTCTCCCGCGGCTGGAATGCGGTCAGGAAATTGAGGTGTCACATGTATGACAACACAAACCAACAGCAGATCTGATTGGAGCACGGAGGCCCTGTATGTACTATATAAAACACTGACTGACACACACATGCAAGCACACACAGGGAAATTGACAACACCTACAAAAAGTGCACAAGGCCTGTCAATCAATCCCCGTATACACCTCACACATCATCAACAGCTTAGACAAACAAGGCACGATACAAAAATTGAATAAACAAATAAACGTGCCGTATGCTACACACACACACACACACAATGCAAACATGCCCACATGCAATCTGTCCTTACACAACACATACATTGGACTTGCGAGCCAAACCCAACTACTTTGTCAGATATAAGGCATGATCAAATCTATGACGCAAAGCCTTTTTCAAAATAACCAGCTATAGTCTCCTTACTACAGTGGTTGAAAACTAATTCATCCCGTCACAGCTTATCACAGGCCCCAAATTCCTCCATTCCCCATAAATCCCAAACACAAAAGCTGAATTACACTCGAAATGCCTGGCACATTGAACAAACATGTCAAACGTGAACAGTGCGTTTGACACCCTGAGAATCGCAGTATGTATAATTTAGGCCATAGCCGTTTCAGCCACTGGTTTGTCGGTGCTTCGTTACGCTACAGGCAGTGTTTGAAGGTGACGCCAGGGTCAGAGCGAATACCGAAGGCGACGCAGCCGACGATTTGAGGCGGAGTCAACAAATCCTTATTCATTTCCCATACAGTCCAACGCCTATGGCGTAGCTGAGCAGTCACATGACCGAGGTGTGTGTACCATAGCGTCCAGGCCTGCAGCGCCGCTGAGATGTCACATGACCGAGCCACTGATTCACACTCCCAAGATGTGCTCAGTTACAGTGTGAATGTTAATCTAACAAAGGCGATCCTGATTCACGCGTGCGAGGATTGTTCTATTATAATCCGTTTTTGGCAGGCAATCCCCTTACAAATAAAAAAAACATGCAAAATATGCCTTTTTGCGAGTCAAAATCTCAATTCCATCTGTAAATTTAATATTTCTTAAGATGTGAATTGAAATATTTAAAACGGTTCTACAAAAATATCCACCTGATCACGACTGAACCCGCTTACTCCTGGTCAGGGTCTCGAATGGCCTGAAGTTTATCCCATCATGCACTGGGGCATGACAGGCAGAAAAATGCCAGGGACTGGTCGCCGATCCGTCGCAGGGGACAAACACCATTCCTCCCGCACTCGTACCTACAGGCGACAGCGAGCTGCCATTTTGCATACAGCGTATCTTTGGACTGTGGGAGGGACCCGTATAGCCAGGAGAAAACCCACTCAGACACAGGCAGGCCATGCAGAGGGAGAAGTGCATGTACTGTATATCTACTGCTAAAAATACAGCTCTCTGATCATTCTCATAGCAAGCTCAGTATTCTCTCTACAGATACCAACCACTCATTCCCTGATATCCTTCACTTGAACATCAGAAAAGAGCACTGAAATGAATAAAAACTTCATCCAGGGGTTGGTGTTTAGGCTCATTACTGTACACACTGTTGACTGGGGACACTGAAATGGATTCCACAGTGATCAAAGCAGTCGTCCAAACGAACGATCCAAACGCCCGTCGCTGAATATAAAGCTGAATTCATCGCCAGTGCAACGGACAACCAATAATGCCAGAAATTAATGACTGTGAGCACTGACGCCGCACAACAATGAAAATCATGAAACCGGGATGAAGCGCGAGGCTGCGAACGATCGTGACAGCAGCTGCTCACACACTGCGGAACCCAGCCCCCGCACGGTGCAGGAGTGTGTGTGCGTGAGCACACCCCCGGCCGGGTGGGCGTTTATGGGTATTTTTGGTGAGTCATACTTGTCCGGCAATCGCTCGCCTTATCTACCGGCCGAGCCGCGCTGCCTTTTCCCAGAAGCCGTCCATTTGTCAGCGGCAAACGCTGTCGTGCAGTCGATGGTGGGTTGCAGGAATATTAAAAGCGTGCAAGAAAAAAAATTGACCAGACTGACTATAAATGTCTAAAAATGGATGAAATTATTATGCGATTATGTGCTTTCATAATCCCACAAGTTAAGCGCTGGTCTTAGGAAGTAGAAGGTGGGCACATCTTCGCTAAAAACAAAACCCACTCATGATTACAAGGAATATTAGTCCGCTGCATTTCTTTTTTAACTCTTAAAATGCCTTCCCTGTTGTGGTGCTTCAATAACTTCCCCTAATTTCCCTATTGGGTTAACAGTGAGGACATGTGTAATACAGCATGTCAGCACTGTGTCACGCCCTCCCACTTTGACCTGATTGGCCCTAGGGTCACAGAACCTTGTGAGAATGTGACCAATAACATGCTCTCACTCTGCTCGGCCCTGCCCACAGTTCCAGAAGGAGAACACCATAGAATTCCCCTCCCCCGCTACAGTGACTCGCCACTTCCAGCTGATTCCACCCGGGATGACATTAATGCGACTTCAGCAGCAGTCTAACGAGAATCTCCACACAGTTTTCAGCTTTGTCAACCCTTACCCAGTGCTGTTGATGTGCAAATGCGCAAACACAACCGTTGTGCGCGCTAGAATGACCGTCAGCGCTCTATATTGCGCGGTTCAGCTTGACCTCCTGTAACCTTGAGGGAGTGCGACATGTCTTAGAGGATGGTGGAAACTAAATGCCTCCTCTCGAATGCCCAGTGGACAGAGAGCAGTATTTTTAGCGACAGATTTACATGCTAACTTCCTCCGCACGTTCTCCCCGCGTCTGTGTGGGCTTACTCCGGGCTCGCAGGTTTCCTCCCACAGTACAAACACATGCTGCAGGCTAATTAGAGCTCCTACACTGGCAGTAGGTAAGAGTCTGTGAACGACACAACCAGCACAGCGTACAGCAGGGATCCTCAAATCAGATCTCGAATCCAAATCCGTCGCTCGTTTTCTTTCCTCCCAGGCAATTAACTAAACAATTAGCAATGCTTATTGGCCAGACTGGCTTCACACCCAACTCCCTGGTGAAGGGTGGGTGGGCGGAAAACTGGTAGTTCTCGGCCCTCAAGGACCATAATTTTAGGAACAGGGGAGTATGGGCTATTCCTATCGCCCGTCCAATGCCGGCTGGGATGGGGCCGAGGAAAACATGAAAGAAGGGCGAGGTCAGACCACATTCACTGGGGCATGAGGCATTGCAGTCTACTTATTTTGCGTTCCAGAAAAATTATGCGGCAAAAACAGTACCGCAATCACTGTTGAGCCAACATGGCTGTCACTGATGGGGTATAAAGAGGAGTGGATTCCAAGTGCCCAGAGGCAGAAGGGGTCCCTAAGTTTTATCAGAAAATACGGGGCCCAAAGCAGTATTCCTTTAGGGGACCCTGAATAGCCGAAGCTTTGCTGGCAAACAGTTCGACATCAAATGGAACAAAAACATCTTGCTGGCCATAAAACATGGGCGCGTGTCATTGTTCAGTCGAGTGAGAAAAAAGGCTTTTTTTTTTTAAAGCGCAAATATAATTTTCAGGAATGGGAGCTAGGAAAATCTTTAGGTGAGCGTAACTGATGTAACAGTGTTATGTAACAAACAGCACTGGGAGTATGCTCCAATGCAAAGGCGAGCACAGTTCTGTCAGTATGAATAATATTGAAACTTAAAATTAAAACTATTACAAGACATTGCTCTTGTACGTTGGATGTTACATGGGCAGGTAGGACAGTTGGTCCAACGGCCCACAGCTTTGAAACTGCTACCGACAGCCCCAGAAGAGCGCAGTAATATGATGCTCGATAATTTATGTACAAGCCTTCCAGTGAGTTGTTGCGTCAAGCAGGGAACTATATTTAGCTTCTCTGAAGTAGCTAACGGCCGAAGTGCGGCGGCCATATTGAATTTGGAGGCCCAGGCCATGTGACCTGGCTATCATATCGGACTGGGCTCTCAGCCCAAGTGAAAATGTGATCTTAAGAATTGGGATTTTTTTATATGCTCCTTGGTTCCCTCACTGCAAGGCCAGCCCACTGATCAACGCTCGGGAATCACTATTTGTCTCTGGTGAGTCTACCGTAACCATAATTGCAGTCATCCGCAGACTTCTTTTCTCAATCGCCATTACACCTTTTGGCCTGGTAATGTCAGCCATCTTTGGCACAGGCAACAGGAATGATCACCAGAGGTGCTCCTTTTAAAATTTGGAAGCTTGTTTTGGCCAGAGTAATTTTTTAAGATGTAAGACTGGTCCTACATTGCTTTGATAAAATGTATAATTGAATAGCCAAGAGCCAAAAGTACGCAAGTCACATTTTCACACATCGTGAGGGAAGGATGGGAAAATGTCTTTTATTACGCAAGTCGATTTTCTTTTGTGAGTACTTGTAGCACAGAGGTCTTCAATCTAACCTGGTGAAAATCGCTTTTTGACTGGGTGTGGTATTAGCATAAAGACTCTTGAAATTTTCACTGTCATAAAGACTTGTCATGTAGTATACAATAACCTGTCAGAAGTATTTGTCCAAAAAATGCCAATAATAATTAAAGGACTTATCATTGAATTCATTTTAGAACCATATTCGTGTGATTAGCGCAATGCGTCTGAATTGCAAATCTTGTGGTACATCAACTCCGACAGCTTGTGACTAGCTAATACAGCAAACCAAATTAGCTTCAAACAAACTAAAAAGACCAACCGACTTTCAATGAAAGCAGTTAAAGAGTATTTTTTTTCTGAAAAATACAGTATGTTTCCCCTTGTTTTGAAAGCACTTATTTTGCCCGCTGCAGCCAAAGTGCTTTGAACAGAGGTACTTAACGGAAATTGACAATCATCAGTTGAAAGTACCTCTACTCGAGTCCAAGGCTACGTCCGAATAGTTAAAAAATTACGTCCTATCCTCTAATTCCTTACCACTTTTCTTTAACCTCTGTGTAAAATGTCATGAGGTAAAGGAAAGGTGTAAACGGGACTCTTTAACAGCTTAGGAAGAGAACCGTGCTAATAAGAGAATCCAAATGCACTTACACTAGGCACAGTGATCACCCGCCTCCTGCCCGTCATGTTTGTTTGTTTTCGTGATTGGCCGGATGGACGGTCATCGCGGAATTGCGGGATAGCACTTCCTCCTTTCTTTTCGAAAAGGATGGTTCAGTGCACCCTATGCTAAAGGTAATAAATTAGGAAGCATTGTAGAACCTTTCCTTTACATTTAAAGAATCCGAACACACTTATCATGGCTGCCACGTAAATACTTCTGGATCGTTTTCTTGGAGTTAGGAACTTTCCTAAGCAAAAAAGACTATTCGGACGCAGCCCACGAATATGGCGTCAGTCACATGGTTTTACTGCGCATGTTCAATCTGAGTTGCACTTGAACGCGTTCTGAGGTCTCGTGGAACATGGACCTGACTTATATTGACTCGTCCTAGGCCCATTAATAATGATACCTGGGCAGAATTACCACAATTTGCCAGTATTTCCCTCCTGAACATGCCATGAAGGTACTATGTGAGTGAATTTATATATTTTGCATAGCTACGATTCACTGCATGCGTTTTAGATGTCGCAAAGATGAAAAGTTCGAAATGCACAAACCTACTGAGAGGTCGACGCTGCCATGTTTACTGGAGTTCTACACCCCTCCCCACGGTGCATCAACTCTGGTAGCAAAATTGTGTCAACTGACACCACTCAGGCAGCAAGCACGGCTGCTACATTGTAACATGGATAGATCGCATCGTACACTGATAGAAATCAAATGTAGCCACGCGGAACTAGCATATTAGCATATTTGCCAAGAAAATGGTGTGGAATCACTTAACGGCAAACCGAGCGAGATCGTCTCCTCGAAAATCTAATAAAATAGCTGCATAAAATGTGTATCAATGACGCAATCTCTTTTTCAGCAAATCTCGGATGTTTAGTGCGCGCGTGTCAAATGTAAGCTCCTTTACCGCTGTGTGTCATGAGAAGTTATTTTTCCAGGATGTTCGCGGGCGGGTACGCTGCTTCAAAACTAAAAGTGGGCGGAGCTTGTTGTTTCAGACTTTTCCCGCAATGTCAAGAGCGATCAAAAAACACAAACAGGATATGGTGAATATTCCTAAGAAAATAGTACAATGGCTTCGAAATACAATACCTCACAAATATAATCTGCTCTTTTTGCCTGTAACCAAATTTCCCCACTTTCTTCAATGCCTGCACAAAATACCTATTCCTGAAACAAGCGCAGAAATTCCATTAATTTTTTTCTCTTTAACAACTCAATAAAATCCCCACTCATCGGTTTTTCTTTTTGAGAGGACAAAAAATAATTTGATGGAGTATGCAATGATATATTACTGGGCATCTCAGCAGTAATTTTATTTTTTCTGCAAAAACATTTTAGCATTTTTGGATGAAAATTGTGAGACGTTTGCACAGACTCTTTAAGGGGCTACAGAGTCAGGTTCACCAACCTCCTTTGATGCAAACTAATGCGATACATAACATAATAATAAGAAACAAATAAAATACGAGGGAATAAGCACTCAAAACAGGTTGATTCATTTGTATCACTGTCCTCTGTCCCCCTCTGAGACGATCAGTAAAGCTATTGAGTCACTTGGACGGAGCAGAAATATTTCTGAGATGAATCAGAGGCAGGTTCTGTCAATGCATTTCATGCATTAACCGGATGACTCTGGCTTCATGGCTGCACAGCACGGACTCTGGCTCCAGTTCATACAAAATGGCGGCGCCCTGCACATCAGTTTTTTTTAAACACACTTTTCACCGAGCCAACGGAAAGTAGAGGGATGATGTCATAGTGACTTGGTCCATATGATATTTTACCTTCAGTCTATAGTGCTGAGCGCCACCCAGTTGAATTACGCAGTCATTCCATTGGAGGATAGTAATTTATGCGCAGCCAAGCTGCAGACGGCCAATCAAATAAGAGGTGCCAGTTGCTGCACGATTATGAGCGGCCAATACAGAAAAGCTGCTGCCCCGCCCAACTCCATGTGACACTACGGTCAATTTCCGTATAAACCGTCTCAGCTGTTATTACCATGGCTTAGGCAGACGCTTTGGGCTTTTTTTCAAATCCTTCCTTCCTTTCCTTATCGTCCTCCCTCGCTTTCGCTGCACACATCAAGGAGGCAAGGACACAAATCGAGGAAAGGGTGACGGGGATGAGATAATCAAAGGATTGTGGTGGGGTTATACTCGATCCTGCAAACGTCGGTTCGACGCGACGTCAGGTGCAGGCATGACTGATGCGAGGCGGATTGGGAGAGGTCAGGGGGTCAATCGTCTGATCCTGCAAAAGACAATCTCAGGCTTCCTCCTCGCTTGAGATATCTCTGAGAAAATCCTACCTCCTGTTTCCCGACAGCTTACAGGCACATTGAACAGATTGGGAGACCCTTAATGAAGGCGGATTGAGATTGATTTCTGGGTCAGGCACAAGAAAAGAAAGGTGTAAAAATAAGGTACTGGAAAGAGCCATTAGCCGCAGGCACTGAACACTGTAGCTAAGAAAATTTAGCACTAAAACTCGAGCCCCAACTCTCACCCATTGCATGCTGGGATACATCCAGATAGTGGATGAAGGGAGGGATGGATGTACAGGCCCTCCCAGTCTGCACTCTCTCGCTGTGCGATGTGCCCAAATGTCTCCATATCGACCAATTATGAGGGAAAGACGGGCAGGGCGTGCTACAGCTGCTACAAGGACAACTGGGGAGAGATGCTGGAGAGGACAGTTGCATGCTGGGACAGCAAGAGAGAGAAATGGGGGTAGAATCTGGGGAGCAGTTTTGAGGTTAAGAGCCTGTCTCAAGGGCTCAGAGTTGTTCCCAAAATTGCATTTATCAGCCTAATCTATTATATTTATCAGGGAAAAATTAAATCTCAGAAAGTATGCATTCAATGTATTGTATGTTTATTGTTTTGAACAGACCTCAATTGTTTTTTATATTCATCTGTTTATATTCAAGGAAACCAAACAGAAAGAAAACTCAAAGCAAGTACATATGATCATCGGAAATCAAAGCAAAAAGTAAGTGCAATTTTTGCCATGTGTTGTCACCGGATGGAAAACCATCTCTTGCAAGAATCCTTCCAGTGTTGCTAAATGTCCCTCAGATCAGAGCCCATAGGTCGACTGCTATCCAGGTAAAACGGAACAGTTTGACCCAAACTGAACGCAGGAGGTTAAGGTTACTATAAGAAGCTGTGCCAATTTCCTTGGGAATAATAATCTTGGGTTAAAAGCTTCACCTGAAATGGTTCCAACCGAAAATAGGTTAAAACGTTAATGCAATTTTTAAAGAACAGTCACCTACTATATGCACAATATTGATGAGCAAGCTGCACAAGGAGTTTTTGTACACACAGACACACATTTTATATATATTTAAATAAGGAGGTAGAGCGGCTAGGCTAGGAATCGGAAGGTTCCTGGTTCGATCCCCGGCTCCTCCAGAGAACGTGTCGAAGTGTCCTTGAGCAAGACACTGAACCCCACACTGCTCCTGATGTGCAGGTTGGCGCCTTGCACGGCAGCCTCCGCCATCAGGGTGAATGAGAGGCAAAATTGTAAAGCATTTTGTGTCATCTGACTAGAAAGGCGCTATATAAATACAGTCCATTTACCATATATATATATATATATATATATATATATATAAAATAGACAGCTAGATAGATTTTTTGTTCTTGACCAGTCTTTCCTAACCAATGAGTAATACCCTTTTAATAATTATCAGTTGAAATAAATACTAGAAACCTGAATGTGCAGACACCGTTTGCAAACTAATTGTCATAACAGAGCATGATACTCAATCAAAACAGAGAAAGAACATTTACAAGCCTACTGTAAACACAATTGAGGAACAGTAATTATTTCACTCACTTTTTCAATGTAGTTTGCCATTATATTCTGGAAAAAAAAAAATTAAATATGAAAATATTATACACGCAAAAAAAAAAAGCCACAAATCTATGCAGGGGCAATTAAAAGAGCTGTTTCACAATAACTGCACATACTCAGACCATCCTTACGACGCAGAGGCGGGCGGTGGACGGAAAACTGGTGGGGCGGAAAACATCCCTTGAAATGGATGAGATTAGTGACCCGATTTCAATCATTGTTCTTGGTCAACATGTTAGTTTTCCTTATAATGAAATGTTTAGGCGAGTGAATAATAAATTCTATAGAATGTTTAATTCACATGCCTTAATAGGCAATTCTTCACGAAAAATCCACTGTGGATTTTCCGTGTTAAATTTTGTCACATCCTAAGCAAGTCGTCAAACCTGTGCGTAATGATTGTTTAATTGTAAAAGATTGAAATGCGCTCTTTTTTGTGTTCAACTGGTGCGTTTGATTTCTCGTCTGAACGAAGACAATTAGCTACACCTGAGAGGGGAGAGTTCAAGTGTCTTTTACCCGGGAAATTGAGTGAAAACAGATCAAGACTAATAAGCAGTTTAAAGACATGTTTATCACCCTCCTTGTTCTCTGTCCACCGCCGGCCACTGTTACGTAGTGAATCTGCTTGACTGCAAGTCATAATCTGATTCCATCCTCGCCATTCTGACTTTGTTTTGTACAGTATTTAAATACCTTAGTTACTCCAGCATTATGCTTCTTATATTACGGACTTTCTCTGGAAATTCGAGGATTCAAAGCGCTATTTTAGCACTTTAGCAAAGGGATACGAAGAATGTGAGCTGGTTTGCCATCACCAATAATCACAGAAGAAGAAAAATACCTTCTTCTTTTATGGTTATGGGTGGTTGGCAAACCAGTTTAAAACTCCTTAATATAAAAAGCAAAATGCCCTAAGTAACTAAAATACATAAATACAATATGGAACAAAGACGTCTTGGCAAGGATGGAAGTGGATTCTGACTGGCAGTCGAGCAGATTCACTTTGTTCAAAGTCGTGAGCTTGCGCAGTAATCGTGACACAGCTCCTTTAACATCAGAACCCGCAGAAAAAGCAAACGCTGGCAGATAGTCTGCTTCATCGGGATTTAACAGACAGCAGTGACGAGTAGTTGAGCAAAGAGCCATCGACCCATTTTAGTTTTCCCTCTCTGGCCACCTAAATAGAAATGCTGTGTATGGAAGAGGGCCCTCGGTCAAATAAAGCACAAAACAAATGCAAGAAACTAACAATTATCCACACGCCATATATTCCTAAGTGCTAACACGTAAATTGGTTGGCCAGTAAGCTTCCCTACCAGGCTTTGGTAGTGAGAGACATCTAGCCGAGTCCTGCCCAGATCTGAAAAGGCCTCAGTGACTCCCAAAATGCACAATCACTTCTGGTTTGTTTCACAACATCATACCTGCACTGTTTGTGCCAGCCAGGCTGCCATTTAGCTGGTACCTTTAAATGCATAAACTGCATATCTGTGACAGCTTGTAATGAATCTCAACACCTATATCCCGGGAAATATTCCCATACAGAAGTGTCAAAAATAACATCTCTGCTCTCATTTCTGGTTGAATCTTACAATGAATCTCAAACCAGTACTGGAAATACATACATCTGTCAAATATCCTCTGTGATAGATGACAAGCTCTCACTCCCAGCAACTACAACACATACACATAACTTCTAGGCTCATCTTGGTTTCGCCACATCTCAACTTTTATGATTAACCACTATTTACAAATTTAAAAAAAATGTTTTTGCATTTAAACAAAATAATCTTGAAGTATTTACAATGCACATTTCTGATAGTTATTTTGCTAAAATTGTCTTAGGCTCTACGCTTTGTCAGAAGTTAACATGGTGTGTAGAGAACCTATGTGTCGAAGTACACCTAATCCTATTGAACTGGTGTCACAGGCAGCCATTACGAGTTTATTTATTTATTTCCTGTACTCACCTGTCATGTCCCATGCTGACCACAGGGGGCAGATGGACACGGTTTGTTTATGCTGGCATTTCTTGTTAAATGGTTCCTGCTATGACAGAGCAACTTTTGTTTCTGGATAAAAATGCAGTGCTGGTTTAAATCGAAGTCACTGAGTTACATAACATATCATAATGGTAGATACACAATAACTTTGGGCCTTGAGCTTGATAATTCAATTCTAAGAATAGCAAAGATCACACTGCAGTACCCAGAAAAACAGCAGTCCATGAAAAGCTGACCTACCGGACAGAGAAACACAATCTCTTTGGGGGACAAAAGCTTAGTGTAACCACAAGTGAATGTCGACTACAGTCCCCCTTTCCAGAAATACTAGCAGAATTTTACCCTTCTATCTTTAATTGTGATCAAATAATTTGTAGCTGACAGCACAATCAGCTGTTTGAACATAAATAATTCAGTGCCTTGGTCAATTTTTTTGTTGTAGTAGTTGATGCAGCTAAGTTCCTGAGAATACGTAGTCGCCTACACTCAGTGGGTATGTGAATATAAGCAAATAGCAGACCACAGGAAACGTCCATTTGCAAACGGTATGTTTATTAATGGCCGTCAATCTGTTCACTATTATAATGGTCAAGCATTCACTCCTGTAATAAAACCTCCCTCTCACTGCAGAGTAATCATGACCATTTAAACAACATGACTGATGTCTAGATTGAAAGATTGCTGCATAGGCAAGACAACTTCACTGAGCCCAGAAACCATCTCAACATGGATTAACGGGGAAAAGAACAGTTTCATGTGCTATTGGCTTGATTATCTGAATGAATTGATTGTCCTGCATCAAGAAAAAGGCCCAAGATGTACAGACATATATCCATTTTGGATGTTATTGAGTGACCAAATGTTATTAGGGCGACTCACAAAGTCATGGATGTATTAGGTAAGTGGAGATGTTCTTAAACTAGCATGAGGCGTCGTCAAAAATGCAGGGATCTATGCAAGCCTTTCTGTGTTATAAAGTCAGCTGTCAACATAAAGACATTTGATTAAATATCATTTTTCGCTCGTTAATTCGAGGGTGGCACAGTGGCACAGTGGGTAGCACAGAAGGTTGTGGGTTCGAATCCGGCCTGGGGCCTTTCTGCGTGGCGTTAACATGTTCTTCCCGTGTTCACGTGGGTTTCCTCCAGGTACTCCGGTTTCCTCCCACAGTCCAAAGACATGCACATGAAGCTAATTGGAGACTCAAAATTGCCCACAGGCATGAGCATGTGAGCGAATGGTGTGTGAATGGTGTGTGCGCCTACGATGGATTGGCGAGCTGTCCAGGGTGGGTCCCTGCCTTTCGCCCATAGTCAGCTGGGATAGGCTCCAGCTCGCCCCCACGACCCTAGTGAGGAAGAAGCGGTTTAGATGGTTCATTTGTCTGCTTCACTTTGGGCTCATGCAAGTGCCTGCTCTGCTAAAATTCTGGCATCTCTCCCTGCTGCCCCCTAGTGTTCAGTCAGCAGGCTAATCCCGATCCCCTAGCCAATGGCAGTGAGACAGCCGCACCTGGCTTCCCTTCCCCCACTGCAGTGACTGAGGCCTGCAGCTAAAGGTCAGTTTGAGAGCCCTGTTTCTGACTGACATTAGGCAGTCCACATCCATCCATTCATCCATCCATCCACTAATAAACCTGCCTCTTCATGCTCAAGATCATGAGCGAACCTAGACCCTGTCCCCACACGCATTGAGCCAATTACTGATTACTATTAACTAGCCAGTGGAGGGCAGGGTTATAAAAAATACTAGAAACATTTGTCACTTTGCTGAATACGATTACATCACAGCTCCTGATGCCGACAATCAGTTGTTTTCAATGGAAAGGCCTGTGATCATATCGCAACCTGCAGTCTTAAGCACACACTGAATGCGATTAATAACAAAACAGATTCACCTGTCTCACTTAACTCCTCGACTGATGCGCGTGTCACGGCGGAACACAACGAGTCGATACGCCCGAGCCAGCTGCGCGCGGGGCGCGTTCGATAAGTATTTGGACAGCGATGCTGCTTAAATTCGGCCCGGAAATCCCAGGCGGCGCATGCCATATGGGTGTACATCGCCGCAAATTAATGCTGACAGTTGCTACTTCAGCGTAGTTTTTCCTTGTTTTCAATCCATCACGCCAGAGGGCCGAGCCAAAATAGTGCTCAGATGCTATCGGACGGCACTTCGTTCTGCGTGCGAGGCGAGGGCACTTCGAGATGGGGCAAAAATAGACAGATACAAACACCCGGTCCAGGAGGCTCACAACACCAGATGCTCTTAAGGTGACAGAATGCAGCAAATCAAGAATAAAATTCATATTTGCATTGATTCTTGCTGGAACCAAACCTATCCACCTGTTAACCCTTAGAGTACTGAAATAAATTTTTTAAAAATATATAAATTTAATTATCTTGTGCTCCCTGCGGGAGCTGTTTTAAACAAGTTGCCACATGATAGGTTTTCAACAGCTTTGATTTTGATATCTTACATCATTGAGCAACAATAGCTGGGCGATTCCGAGGCATTTTAGCAAAATGTCCCCACCGTGACGAGACACTAAATCGTCCCCCAAACAAAATTCTGTTGATGTATTTAGAAGCATTCTTTACAATTTAGGGGTATAATAGTGCACTACTACATTCAGAAGGAAAAAGCTCAATTTTTCCCCTCCATTTTCATTTGGGGATCATTTTAGTGTCTGTCATGGAGGGGACTTTTGGTTGACAATACCTCAGAATTGCCCAGCTGCATTTAGCACTCTAAAGGTTAATATGCCCTCACTCATTCTATTTAAAAAAAAATTCTGCGTAATGCTACATAACACCCTCTGGTATATTATACTTTTGTTTTCTGCTAAAAGGATGAACAGAAGCTATATGGTAGAGCTCCCCAAATCTGGCCCTCAAATCCAGCCCTGGTTTCCCCTCCTTCCAGGCACTTAATGAACAATTATTGCCCCTGATTGGCCAGACTGCCTTTACACCTGACTCCCAGGTAAAGGGAGGGTGGAAAACCAGCCGTTCTCGGCCCTCGAGGTCCGTGATATGGGAAGCTCAGCTTGTATGCCGGCTCGGAAAAGAACAGTGCCAGTTGGAGTCAAATTCATTTACAGAGCAATCGGAGGCTTTCGGTTATGAAAGTGTTGTTTGTCCAGGGGAACCATTTTCCGAAACCTTGATGCAATAAAGCATTGATTTACTTCAAGAGCATCAGCTGAGATGAAAATCATCTCTTCTGTCAGTTCCAAACTGCGGAGGCAAGGACTTTTTTTGGTGTTTAATTTTATTTTTGAAGAAGTCGTTCAGTAATCTCTCAGCACAATGCCCAGGGCTTTGCCAGCAACTCTAGACCCCCTGAAGAACATCCTCCCCCCTTTTTTAATTTACCTTTAATTTTTGTGGGCCCCTAGAATTATCTTCCCAAATGCAGATAAATAAAATGTCTTTCTCAAATTTGTCAAATAACTTTAAATACATTTTTTCCCCCGGGATATCTTGGCGGTGAAACAAATTCAGTTTTAAAGGGTTTATTGATTTGATAAAAGCAGGCTCAAGACTTTGACTGATTCTTTAAAAACCATTATAATAAAGGTATTTTCCGTTCCCTGACAAATCACCGTTTCACAGCATGAGACAAATTCAGCAGACAAAGCCGCACAGGTTTCCAATGAGCCATCGATTCAAAGCCTTTATCTGAAATGAGATATTCATTATCACGAACAATTGAAAGCTCATATGATTTTGTACCGATGGCAAATGGCACAGACGTAAGCGAGACTGGCCTACAGACCAGGCCAGCAGAGTTCTATTCGGTGCTGAATCACAATCTGCCAGGTCTTTGGGGGGCAGACAATATTTCATGACCAATATATCTAGTGAAATTCAGTCTGAAGTGAAAGAAACAACAACAGCAGCAAACCCGGACCTTTAAAGATGCCGAGAAACGGAAGCCGGACAAGAACAAACAACTACAATATGCTGCACAGCTCGGCTCTTTGAAACAACAACTTTTGGTGAAATTTTCTCATGGAGGAGAGTCAGTTTGATTGGTGTAAAACCCTGGGCGAGTTTTCTTCCCACTAGGATCTTCAGGCTATATTATTATTAATTAGACTGCGCCATTTAATGTCTTAAAATGTTTTAGTGAAATAATAAGACTTCAAATCTCATTTTCTTTCAAGTAGAAAATACTATTTTGTTTCAAAGCAGAAATTATTACTTATTTCTCAGTTTAAATTCTGAATTACCAAATGGAAACATCTCAAAAGTATATACTCAGTCAGAAGTAATGTAATTGTTATACTTGAGTATTTTCTCGCCAAAGATTTTTTTCCTTCCCCTTCTGGTAAAACAATTTTACTCGTACTAGGAAGTCCACATATGTATGGCTTAGAGCCGATCAAATATGTCAGTCAGTCATCCGGTCCTGCCCAACTAATGACCGTCTATGTCTGCTCAAATCTGCAGCAGTTGGAAGTTATTTTGCTTTTTTAAAACGTGAAATACATATGCAGGGATTTGTCCGTATTACGCTGCACTTGGTCCAACATTTCTATTGATCTAAGGGCTAGGTATTACCCACTCCTTCCTGAGGTAATTAGTACCCCGTCTTCCATAACCATCCATCAATGCAGACAAGAGCTGTCCAGGCGGAGGAGGCGCGGAGGCAGAGGAGCAGAAATCATTTAAAGTAACGAGGGGTCTACCGAATATTTCAGCCACAAGTCTCGTGATAAACTGCTCAATCGCAGCGTCTTACTCAGAGCCAGTCTAAATCCTCCCGAATAATATATAAACAAAATAAGTTCTTCAACTCGAAGTTTGATTCAAAATAATTCCATTACCAAAAACAGATAACCCCGACAGGGATATGTACACAAAGACTGACAGAACTGAATGGGGTATGTGCAAAGGGTAACAGATACACATGATCAGAATGAGATGGTTTAGCAGAATGTTATCTAGCTTGGTACCTTTGCCTAGTAATGGCCTGACATGATTCGGCTATCCCTCTAGGGAGCCATTTCACAAAGCTACCAGAATAACTGCAAAAACTAGAAAAGCTGTTTTTATTTCAATCCAAGTTCCAGTTCGTTTTAAATCCAAGTGACACCCAACTTCCTAGTCTTACACAGTACAGCGAAAGTTAAGGCTGTAATCTTGTTTCAGTAAACCAGGGCTCAGGTTATTATTATCATTACTATTTTTTTTTGTAAAGGGGACGCAGCAGAAAGTAAACACTCCCTGTACACACAACATAAAATAAATGCAAGCGCACCATGTTTTTATGATATTTAATTTTCATTCTTACTCCAAGGGGAATTTACAGAATGACTGACGGCCAGATGACAGACTGGCTTTATTACCCCACACAACTGATGTCAGCAAATTCAAGAACTATTACCCATTTGTTTCCCCCACGCCCCCCCCCTGCCCACAGTTTGGCGTTTCAAAAACCGCAAAGTTATACGCTAGACGTAATACCGCGCAGCAAGGTCGTCCGTTCGCTCGCTTTCGGGGAGAGCCCATGCAGGCGAAGATTGGCGCATATTTCTCAGCGGCGCGAGCGTGTGCCAGACAGCTGCCACTCTTCCACGTTCCGCCGTCCACCAGCTGGCTGGCCGCGCGACCGCGCTGCTCACGCGGCGAAATGCAGACAGTTCCAGCACCCGTAATGAGCAAATTTGATAAACGGCTGCCTCGAATCATAAATGATCGTTTCTATGCATATTGCCGCAGTGGACGATGACGTCCACGGTTTATCTTTTGTTTTTTTCCCCCTCCCCTTTTTTGTGTGCCGTGCCGGAAATATATCACTTGTGAGGCCCATGATTTTCGGATGATTGCATTCAAATCTTACAGGCGAATAAGCCAATGCCTACGGAATCCAGACGCCAAATTTGATACAGATCGTCCCATTTTTAATGAGCCTGTGAAACTCATCTATTCGACTCTGACTTCTGACACTCATTGGTTTGTGGCAGCCAGGTATGTAGTATCAAGCAGAATTTGAGTGAATATGAGAATAAATGCGTATTATGGTTGGTGAGCAGATATTACTTTTATTGTGCTAAAAATAGCACAAAATGTCAGCATGTGACCACACTGCTGAAAATGGGGAAAAAAACATAATTGCGACAGGCCTGTGGAATGTATTACCATTAAATTATTACATTTATTGCTCTTTTTTCTTTTCCTTTCCTGAATATTCTTGTGCACTTTTCTTCCAGTCTGGAGCCCATTTGGGGCCCTATTACTGTGACACTCTTCATAATTTGTGAGCCCGCTAAAAATGCACTCAAACAGCCAACATCTCCATTCACTACGCAGTCTACTAACTGAGATGCGTAATCGACTAGTTTAATTGCACAGTCCACTAGCTGAGATGACCAGTCGACTAGTTGAACTGCACAGTCCACGAACTGAGATGCACAGTCGACTAGCTTAACTGCACAGTCCACTAACTGAGATGCGCAGTCGACTAGCTTCTGTGAAGAAACTCAAAACCCGTAAGTCTGACAACAGACTAGATACGGAGACTCTAGTGACCTTCAGAATGTGAACAAGTCTTCCGGAATGACCATACTGGTAGCAGCTACTGGAAGGCCTCACTAAAAAGAATCGGTTTACTCTGGACAAAACTGAGGGGTTACCTAAGGGTAGATGAATCCTGAATGAAACCCCAAGTTTCAGGTGGACGGGTGCAGTGCATGAGCGACCCTAGAGGCCTAAAATGCACTTACACATTTTACAAAAAAGGCAGTTCCGGTAAACCTGTGACTAAGGGTGTAAAATTTCATTGAAGACAATGAACCAATCAGGAGCTAATGATGTCTGGTAAGGAGAAAAGTGTCAGGTTTATCCACGTCCTGAAATAAGCAATAAAACTCGAGTTCTGACAATCGGTGGTTAGTTGGTGTCAGGTGATTGATGAAGAATGAGTGCTACTTGGTTAGTGCAGACCAGCCTGGGTTATTATATTTCACTTTGAGTTATTAGCAATAAACCTCACCGCATCAGACTGAGTTTGTGTCTATTCCTTAGCAGTGGATCTACAAGTGTGAGAGGAGGACCAGGTTCACGGGCCCGGACTGAGCCTATTTATCTCCCACACTCTGCAGTTCGATTACTAGGCTGAACCATCGACCAGGTGATCAGTGCAGTCTGCCAACTGCGCCATGCAGTACGCCAGCTGACCAGAAACGACGAATAGTAGACCAGAGCAGTCCCCCTTGCCTGAAGAGCCACACATCTCCGCGGGAATGACGGAAAACCGCACTGTTTCCCGTGATGCTCGGCGGCCGGCTATGCTCCCTGCCAGCTGGGACCCCCCGCAGTCGCCCACGGCGCGATAATAACAGAGGGGGCGTGTCACTGCAGCAAAGATGCGCGCCGAGCTCAAGTCTGCACCCTGCACCTCCACGACTTTTGCAATAACACGGCGGGGACATTAACCGTTTCAATGGTATGGTCACAGTCGGTTATGATTAGCATGTTCGCAACGGAACATTCAATAGCTGGTCAAACGATCGCTACTGGAGACAGAATGTTGACTAAACCTTCCAAAACAGCAACTCCTCAAACAGACGGAGTACAAAAAAAATGAAGAACGTTACAGGGGCTTTAATATATATAACTCTTCAAAGGGTCAAAAAAAAAAAAAAAACACAGGTGCCAACGTGTCAAAGGTGCTTAGTGACCCCAGTGCAGACAGAAGGGCCATTAATTTCCAGTCTGACACGCAGAACAAGGGCTTTCTGAAACTCAGGTTACCTCCTTGGCATCCTGCCCTACTGCTTAAACCCGTCCGACAGCAGCAAAAGAAGCGGTAAACTGCATTATGTTGCAGTTGTTATAGCACTACATCCATGTTATCACGGGAGATGTACACATCAGGCAGGCGACATGCATTATAAATAAAGCATCGCCGGTCAATTTGCTGTAGGTGCTCTGCTCAGGTCGGGCCGACAAAATGACTCGTTCTAAATGAGAAAAAAAAAAGGATAAACCTTGCAAGAACGCAATGATGTTTCATTACATTTTTGTGAAACCCAAATGTCTTTGGCACAAGTGAAAATGGAGGAATATTGCAAAAATGTTTCCATAAAATTCAATAAATACCGCAAAATGGAGGAGGTTTGTGGTGCTGTATGAGGTTTTGTTTTCAGTAAGGTTTCTCAGACTGCAATACAGTAGCATAACAGAAGACGAGAGGTGATTTTGCTCTTAGCTATTGGGTGATGAGTGGTACAGTATCTTACTGTAACTTGGAGTGACATTGGTACAACGCTGAGAATCTAAGATCTTGGAATCGACACTAAAGCAAAATACAAGACCAATTGATATTTGCCGAATGGTTCAGTTCAATCGTCAGTTTTACATCCAGCGCCTTCCATGATAAAATAATGAATGCTCATGAGATGATTGGTCTTCTAAAGTGGTGTGGCCATCTTAATTACCAGTGTGGTCTTAAGCCATACTGCAGTTTCATTCCTATATCAAAGGCAGAATATTATTTATACCACCATAGGTAAATGTGCATATCCTCTTGTCTCTTATACGGGCAGAGACAAAACTAAACAACCATACAACTGGGGGAATGCAATGTGAAACATTACTGTGTATTTTCATAAAATCAATGACAATACAAAATACCAAAAGGATGGCCACGATAGTCAGTTGAAACAGACAATCACAATAGGGACAATTAAAACTGGCCAATGAGCAATTTTGGAGCAAAAATATAAAAACAAAATTGCCACATACTTTAAACAGCTGGCCACTGGCCAATTTGTCACAATAGCTATCATTCATATACATTTCTGAAAATATATACACCAAATCGGGCATGAATTGTCATTCAAGGGATAAAACATGCACTTTGGTGCATTGCCAACCACATTAGTTGTGTCTGAAAAAAAGAAAAATTTACAGGGTTTTGGGCGGGACGGCGACCTTCAAGCCAATTACCACACCCACGATACACTAGAAAAAGAGCTTCTTGATCTAATGCCTGATAAGCAGACAGAATGGCTAATTTGATTGGATTAATGTCAAGGCAATGCCCAGCCAACATTGCTTTTATTTGTATTTTGTACACTTAAATAATTAATTGTAATGTTTTTCAAAAAGCCAACAGTTCTAGTGATTCACTGAGAAAGACAGTTTCCCTTTTCGGATACGGTAAAAATCATTTGCCAGTATTTAAATTAAAGAGACTAGATTTTCATACTTAGAGCTGATACACCTTGGAAATTCTACCACTTATTCCAAAACTACACAAAATGATTCTAAAGATGAATAATTATCTCAAAAAAGTTAACCTTTCAAATAAAAAATAAAATCAAGAATGAAAACTAGCATGAACCACACATATTTCAGACTACTTTAATGGACTCGTGGACAAGCAAGTCTTTTTAACTACAAGCAATTCTGTCAGTTCAATGTTTTACAAAATGCACCCGCATGAATCCAAGGAGAAAACACAGTTAGCTTTAAAAATGAATGGAAGATGAGTCTTATCATTCTGTTGCACATAATGGCCAAAATGCACCCATTGATTAATCAAGCAACTAAATTCAGCCATTTTGAACCTTGTTCCTTAGATTGCAGGTTAAGTACCAGCCATCAAACATGCAAACGTGTATCCGACCACACCCTAGGTGGACTTTTGGAGGCTGCGTTTTGATGAAGATAGGGCCAGAGGAGGTATAGAAATGAAGAATAATAATTTGGAGAACGTGAAAAGTATTATAACATTGTAATTTTGAACCAAGTGAATAGCAGTGTTACCTGCTGGAGTAATCTGGAGTCACTGAAAAAAAAAAGCTGCAATACTGTAGAGTAATTGGAATCGGCAAATTATATTGTAATTAGGCAGAGAAATCAAAAGAAGGTGAACCGTAGCCTACGGTAAAAAGGTTAATTTTGCAGTGCATAGTAGGGCTATGTGGTAGAGTCATTTTCAGGTAAATGGAGCTGTAAAATAGTTCAGTAATTTGGAGAGGGGGAACAGTGCCATAATATGGTTGAATCATTAGGAGGTGAATGTTACTGTAATACCGTAATATGGCAATGTGGATGAGTCATTTGGAGAAGAGGAACAGAGCTGTAATACAGTAGAATTATTTGGAGGGGAACGTTACTGTAATACAGTAATGTGAAAGAATTATTTGGAGAAGGGAGCAGTGCTGTAATATGGTGAAATTATTTGGGGGTGAATGTTACTGTAATATGGTAAGACAGGAATGTGGAAGAGTCATTTGAAGACGGGGAACAGTGCTGTATTAGGAGCCGCATGGTCCTGTAATGGTAATTAGGAGTTCAAACGTACTGTGATGTGGTGCAGTAAATTAGAGGTGAGTATTGTAATTTGGTGAAGATATTAAGAGGTGATGAATAGAGCTGTGCTCTGCTAGCGTAATTTGGAGAAGGTGGATGGTACAGTCATATTTTGTAAAAGTAGTTTGAAGGTGAATAGTGCCGTAATATGGTGAAATGATACAGTGGACAGTTTTAGGAAGGATTCACCATGTATACTATTGTCTGCAGAGCGTGCAACATGACTTCAGTTTTATTTGATTTGAGTTGGAGATTGTTCATGTTATTGCAATTTGCCAGAATAATCCAGGGAAGGTGAACAGTACTATACTATTGTGAAGCAATCTGCAGAAGGTGAAAGGTATGACACAATAGCACATTGTTGGGAACACCATCTGGAAGGTATTTCATAAACAAGCTTTGATACTCAAATTGATCTAAATTCAGTTACACACAACTAGAAATAACTGATCTGAGCTCATTTGATAGACAGTATATCATAGGTGCAAGCACACAGCACACCTTTCTAATTCCTTTCGGTTTTGCAACCATGTTATAATGAAACATTATACCCCTGTTGTACTCTCACTGAGCACTTTTTTGGGAACTTTATACTAAGACTAGGTACAGCATCCTTCTGCCCTCAGAACAGCCCAATTCTTCCCAGCATGGATTCCACAAGATGTTGAGAACATTTCCTGGAGGTTCTGGTCCATGTTGACATGATTGAGTCACAGTTTCTGTAGATTTGTCATATTCCCATTCATGCCAATAACCTCCCATTGAACCATCTCCCACAAGTGCTTGATTGGATTCAAATTCGGTGACTGGAGAGTTTATTTCACTCAACTCGTTGTCATGCTCATGGAATCAGAGTGAGACGATTCTTTCGTTGACATAGTGCATTATCATACTGACAGTTGCCATCAGAAGATGGGTGAATTGTGGCCATAAAAGTGTGGACATGTTCAACAGTAATGTTCAAGCAATACTCAGGATGTGGCCTTCAAATGATGACTGATCGGTATTAAGGAGCCCAAAGTGTGCCAGTAAGATTCTCTGCACCATTACACCACTGTCAGCAGCAGTAACTGTTGACTCATAGTAGGGTTGGTCCATGGATTCATGCTGCTGATGCCAAATTTTATTTCATGTATATGGTTGGTTAATATGGGATAAGATAGGAGTCGCCCAATAATATTGAACCTCAGTGTACACCAGGTTTCTCTTGAAAATGAGATCTCAATGGGATTCACCTGAATATATAATAGTTATGAAAAAATTCGGACCAGCGTGTCGCTACAGAAATCGAGATACCTCGGACCAGGCTACGGTTTTCCAGTCTTCGGCTGTCCAATTCGGGATGAGTCAGTGCCTATTGCAGCAGATTTTTGTTCCTGGCTGAAAGGAGAGGAACCTGACGTGGTCTTCAGCTGTTGTAATCCATGAGCCTCAATGTCCAGCGTGTTGTGCATTCTGAGATGCTTTTCTTCTCAACGCTGTTGTAAAGAGCTATTATCAGAGTCACCGTCGCCCTTCTGTCAACTCTGACCAGTCGGCTATTCTCCCCAGACCTCTCTCTTCAACACGGCATTTCCTTTTACAGCAGTGATGCTCATGGGATATATTTTGTTTTTCACATTATTCAATTAATAAAAAAAACTGCTGTGCAAGAATATCCTCACAAATCTGCAATTTCAGAGATGCTCAAACCAGTCAATCTGCCACCAGTAACCATGCCATGGTCAAAGCTACTGATGTCACCTTTTTTCCCCCCATTCTGATACTTGATTTGAACACTAATCGAAACCTCCGGCCTGTATCTGCGCAATCATGCGCACTGCACTGCTGCCACGTGATTGGCTGATTGGACCATTGCACAGACAAGCAGGTGCACAGGTGTTCTAAGAAAGTGCTAGGTGCCAGTGTACACTAGTAAGCACACACATAACCATTTTCATTTTGTAGATTTGCATTGAATTAAATATTATATACAAAGGTGTAGCAAACTTATACATATATATGGACATTCTCAGCAATTGCTTTGGTATATTAGGTATTCAGTCTCACCAAAAGGTCTGTACCAGAACCTTATTCATATATCTGCATGCCGGAAACCCCTCCTCTACCCATTACCCCAACCCCACAGAGTACACATGCTTTCTGAGCAGAACCACAGGTGCAAGTTAGTTTGGCAGTCCTTTAATACAATAAGTTAAAAAATATATACGCGGGCCATCACTGCAATTCCCTTTGATCATGAAATTTGAACTCCTTATCAGTTACAACAGGCAGGGAGTCTAATGCACTTTTCAAGACCACACCACAAAATGAAGTTTGACTTCTCTCCCGGCCAAAGCTTTGGCCACCATTTTCAACAAGTAACCAACAGCTCAACAGTGACAGCAAAAAAAAAAAAAAAAAAAAGTATACAAATTAAGCAAACAAGACATACTCCATCTAAAAAACATACCTGCGGCGCCGCGTTTCAGGTACTGAATCCATGCGCAATTAGTCAGTCACAGCTGTGGACATGATACTGCCTTCCTGGTCTTCCGTATAGGCTATGCGCTGTCAAGTATTTCGGCATGCACGAAGCTATTTCAGGCTTGAGCTTTGAGGTGAGGGTATGCGCGACTCAGGTTGGAGTTTGGTTTGCAGCCGTGACTCTAATAAACCCCCCACCCACCTTGTAATCAATGAGATTGGAACAGACGGCAGAATTTGTGCTGCAATGCACACCCGCACGCGCACACGACTGTGCAACGGCCGTCTCCTCCACTTGCACAGACACACACTCAAATTGCTTGCAGTCAGCTGCCCTATCGCTAGCCTAACATAGGCACCCATCCCTGGTTACGGTTCGTTCAGAGGTACGACAAATACGTCACGATGCCAGTGATCGTACGATTATAGGCAATATAATCACTAGCCAATCGTACGGCCATCACCACGAGAACTGCAACTTACGATTTCATTATCTCATTAGCTAACGATGTTAATCCAGTTAACGTGGACCACCGATAGCCTATAATGATGATTTACCCAGCGAAAATTTCGGAATCGCTGACACGTTATCAAAAGAAAATGTAGCTGCAACTAGGATGATGACACAGGACCGACCAAACGAAAAAAAAAACGCAGAAGGCAGAGAAACCACTTCGCTTCATAAAATTAACACACATATGCTCCAAGGAGGTGAAAATCTCAACTGAACGCTGCATCACACACGCAAACGCCATAGCAAGATTTAAGTCGATGAATCTGCAGTGAGCGTCGAGGCAAGCGCCCCTGTCAAACTGCGAGTGAGGCAGTGCACCGCGTTTCATTCTAAATGCTCCAGATTCCCTGGGGTACGTCCACTTACCAACGGTTATAATGAGGAGGATAATAACAACCATAACATATATTTGCAAACACCGTTCCGTGTTTTGCTGTATCCTGCATTTCGCCACAGAATGAATACCAGGGGACAATAATAACAGCGAAACATAAATCTTCTGCGAACATGTCCGTTCCAGGCGTTTCTACGCGAATCTTTTATTGATCAACGTCCACAGACACTGGGGGCTATAGGCAATGTAAAAAGAGTCATTGGGCCTTTCACTGGCGTCTGTGTCCAGGGCTAAGGAGGGGTGCAGAATTTAATCGCAGAGGGATGAGTGGGTATACTAAATCATATTTGACAGTACTGTTTTCCACGATGGGTCATATGAGTTATAATTATTTTAATACATCCATATATGCACACGCACGTGCGTGTATATGGCGCTCTGAGTGACATACACTCGAACATATTAGCCTACAGTAGAAATAAAATCACGCTTCAAATCCCTCTCTCACTGGAACATGATACTTTCCTTAAATGAATTCCATAATCGCAATAAGTGACCTCGTGCCACTCTTTCACCACAGTCCAGCTAAAAAAGCCAGCAAGTCGGCGCACAACATTCACGCGCTGATATGATTCACACGGTATATTTCAATTCAAAGATTTTTAACGCTTAAAAACCAGAGGACTTCACCGGTTGACGGGTCAGTGGTGTATGGGATTCACAGTTGCACTGGTAGTCGCAGCAAAATCAAACGAATATGACTGCTTATACATCTGAATCCGTTTAAACGGCTTGATACTTCAATCCTGAATCACCTTTTCGTGGCTATGTTTGTGCTTGTGCCTTCGGATCTCCGCATTTTTTTTTAACTTATTGTCCCCCGTGATTGGAATTATTTCGCCCATGTAAGCGATGTTATAATGGGCAACCCAAGCCCATTAATTCTAGGGGGCTACGTATACGCGCATGAGAGTACAGCGAAATGCGGATAAACGCACCTAGCATGTCATCCGGGCTAACCGTCCTCTGTAAAATTCCACAATCAAATGCTAACACATTATTAGCCCTTGGACTAGCAGTTAGATGTCAGCAGCGGACGCCAGATTGCGATGAAGATTCGGGAGGAGAGAGAGAGGGGAGGAAAATGGAGATCATGGGAGGAGGGTACGGATGGCAGAAATATGTTATCTTACACTTCGTAGTTCCTGCGTACGGTCCTTCATTGTTTCCCCGCCGTGTCGGCTACAATATTACCGCCTGGATTTTGCTGCCGCGTCCGTTTTCGCCTTTTCTTCGTGCCTGCCTCTTATATTTTCTGCTGATGTTTGTCTTTCGGGGTTCCTTTTCCCAAATGAACCCTGGCTGTCCTTTTTTCCCTTCCTCTATCCCCCGTATACGGTGTTTGCGGGTCCTCCGAAGCGGTGCAGTGTGGTCCCGCAGCGCGCTCCGTGTCCAGCGAATGAATGTGATACGAGCGCGCGGTACTGATGCTGCAAAAAAAAAAAAATGAAAAAAAGAAGCGATGCAGAGGGATGAGACTCTCCTGCGCAGGCGCGCTCCTCTCCGCTCCATCTCTATCACTTTACCTGCTACCCCTCCCCCTCCGCCCTTTTTTCGCGTCAATGTCTCTCCGCAGAGCGTAATCAGCCGGCGCTCTCCATGCCAACCAGGGAGCTGGGGAGCTGTAGTTTGTTTTAGGTGAACGACAAACAGGACGGTTTCAGTGCATAAGATATTCCGGACTCGGATAGTTGCGCATAAATAATCCCCGCAAGAGAGGGGTTTTACGCAGGGACCTTAGATCACATTTTGGTTTAAGAGAGGTTAAATCAGTGTGGGATGTGCACACACTTCCTCATCTAGATACACGTTTTTTTCAGTAGAACACATACCTTTATGTTGGTGGGCAGACCTCTTTGTGCATTTTTTTTTTTTTTTTTAAATAAGCACGCAATACGACTGAGGGGCGGGATTTATATTTTAGTCTATTTTTTTTTTTTTTTTTTTAGAGCAGGTCATAACCTCGTTGTCACAGATGGCCCTGCGATGTTGCCCCCTAGGGGACAATGGCTGACAAACCAACTAAGGAATACGCAATCCGCAATCTACGGAAGAGATTTCCAGAAATGTAATCAGCGTTGGTGTATGATGATGCATTTAAAATACGCGCAAAAGGGGTGTTTTGCTAAAGTTCTTAAAGCGGTGACATACCTCATAAACTGACCCTGCATTATGACCAAGCGTGATACGGAAACCTTGAGCTCCTGGGGCCTGCAAGGCGGTGCATAGCCTTAACCCACCCTGCTCCGGGAAGGGAGGGCCGGCTGTCAGCTCATTACGCCAGGGCGCCTCCTCTGGCCAGTCGTATCGTGACAGCTGTGCATCAGATGTACATATGCAAAAAAAAAAAAAAAAAAAAAAAAAGGTCAAAAGGTCCCATTTATAAATAATGCGTCGGCACAAAAATGATGCGCAGGCCAATTTCTTTTTGAATTTTGGATTAATAAAAAACAAACTTGACATCAAAAAACATGCTAAATTAACAGGATTATACACACTGGAAAGATTCCAAGTTGATCTTGATTAATTAAATAAACATTCCACGCAGTGAAGCATACCCACGATTTCATAAATTAGGATTTTTTTTTTTTTAGCAATATTTAGGTTCGAAATGCAAACAAACTCTTACAAATATGCCAACGAGTTTTATTTATGAAAAAAATGTATTATTTCATATGGAAAAGAAAAGCAAGGCAGGGTGAAAAGTCCTATTTTATGAAACCGTAAGTAAACTGAATTGCACACAATTTGCATTCATTTAATCAGGATCAACTTGGAATTTGTGTATGTGCAAAATCCTATTAATTTAGCATGTTCTTTAATGACAATTTTTTTTTTATCTGAAATCTGCAAGGAAAGAGGCACACGCATCTTTCTGTGCTTATGCATAATTTATAAATGAGGCCCAATGAGTCTTAGAAAAAAAAAAATTGTAGAAATTTCAAACCTAAATATTGCAATTGCTCAAAAAATTTGCTAATTTGCATTTGCAGAAAATGTCTCAATTTATAAAACTGCAGTTACACTACCGGTCAAAAGTTTTAAAATGCCCCAATTTTTCCAGTTTTTTTATTGAAAATTATGCAGTTCCAGTCCAATGAATAGCTTGAAATGGTATAAAGGTAAGTGGTGAACTGTCAGAAGTTTTAAACAAAAGGTAAGGTTACCCAGGTTTTTTGTATGCCGTCGAGTAGGTGAAAGGATGGTTCCTCAGTGTGTGACATCAACTGTCAAACATGGAGGAAGAACCATGATGCTCTGGGGCTGTTTTGTTGGATCCAGGGTCGGTGACTTGTACAGAGTGAAAGGCACCCTGAACCAAAACGGCCACCACAGCATTCTGCAGCACCATGCAGTACCCTCTGGTATGTGCCTAGTTGGTCAGGGGTTCATCCTACAGCAGGATAATGACCCAAAACATAAGTCCAAGCTCTGCCAGAACTACCTTAGGAAAAAAGAGCAAGATGGTGAGCTTGAAAACATGGAGTGGCCAGCACAGTCTCCAGACTTAAACCCCATCGAGATGGTTTGGGATGAACTGGACAGAAGAGTGAAAGCAAAGCAACCTACAAGTGCCACACATTTATGGGAACTTCTGCAACAGAGTTGAGAACTTTCTGAAGAATATTTAATTTCCATTGTGTAAGAATGCCACCAGTGCATTCAGCTGTTATATCTGCCAAAGGTGGGTACTTGGAGTCAAAAGTTTAAAATACATTTTGGTTCATAAATTGATTCCATGATTTCTTTTTTTAACTTCGATTGTTAATTTGTTCTATCACGTCTATGCTTTCATTCCAGAGTACAATGAGACATTAAACTGCATAATTTTCTATTAAAAAACTGGAAAAATTGGGATGTTCTAAAACTTTTAACCGGTAGAGTAAGTTAAACTGAATGCAATTTGTATTTAATTAATCAGGATTAACTTGGAATTTTTCATATGTGCAAGATCTCATTAATTTAATTGTTTTTTAATGTCAAACTTTTTTTCATAAACCCAGAATCTGTAAAGAAATTGGCATTAGAATCATTTCTGTGTCTATGCACTGTTTATAAATAACACCCAATAAGAATAAATTAATGCTCCTGTCTGCCCCTAGGGCCTGTTTCACAAAGCAGGATTGCCCAGTTAGCTGGATATTTGTACTGAGTAAAACCTCAGCACCTCTCACATCTGGAACATGGGCTGAAGTGAAAAGAGCTGTTCTGGGTTTAACCCTGAGCAGTTATCCAGCTAACACAGCAAACCTGCTTTGTGGAACAGGCTCCTGGTGTGACAGAGTGGAAAAAAAAGCTGCTGATGTCATACATGCTTCTGAAGACGGGAGATAGCCAGCGCCATACTACTGCAATTGAGTTCTCTGCACTCAAGATACAAAAAAAACTAATTCTAAAACAAATTCTAAAAATGGCAAAGTCTGTTAAAAGTCTGTTAATTGCATAATTACTCTCTGTATCATGGAAAATTACCAGAGGTTTAAAACGATAGCAACCGGAATGGTTCATCTAATGCACACATGCGAAGGCCTATCAGAACAGTCAAAGCATCTAGGCTGAATGACAGGGGTGAAAATAGCGGGGGTACAAGGGGGTGCAGTTGCTCCAGGGCCTGTGTGAGGTGGGGACCTGTCGATAAGTAGACCTGTGACTGTGGTAAAACTGTAGATGGGAAATTTTACTGAATTTTGTATGCTTGCAACACATGACAAAACTTACCAATATCCATTAGTAGAGAACATTCCTCCCTTTATAAACAACAAAGTCAAATAGATCTTAGTCATGGTGATGAACATTTTAATGTATTTACTCAGTCTATTTCTAATACTCAAATATGCAGAGGCCTAAGTAAAGCCTGGGTAAGTAAACTTTTTTTTATTAAGATTATGTTTTTTGGGGGGGGGGGGATTTTCTCCTTTATTAAAAAGGCATTTAGTAGAGAAAGACAGGAAAAATATAGGATAAGAGAGGGAAAGACATGCGGCAAATGGCCGAAGCTGGAGGTCGAACCCGGGCCGCTGCAGGAAGGACATAACCTTTTACGATACATGCATTTAAACCAATGAGCCACTAGGGCGAACCAAATTTTTTGTTTTTATTTATTTATTTATTTATTTTTTAATTTAAAGTGATGGTGGTTACGCAACATATTTTCTGTTATTATTATCAAAAGTATCCTTCCTTTTGTTTTCCTATTGTGGAGATTTATGGGAAATATGGTGACCAATCAAATACCCGAAGAAGCTATTTTGGTTAGCGAGCCTTTCTCAGAGACATGACTGAACTTAAAGAGCAGGGCAGGCATCAAAGAACAAATATGAGAATGGGAACAAGAAAGTAAAGAAGAAGAGGAAACAAGGGTGAAATTCCCCAAATTTGATTCCTGTTTTTTGTCTTCTCGTACGATGTGCAACAATAGAACGGCTAGCGAACAAGGGATGGCAAGTGCCTGTTGGTAAGCTGACATTTACCCTAATTAGCCGCAGAGCAGTTAAGCTGGCCAGCGAAGTTAGCTAATTAGTGAACTAGATGCAGGGAGCAACAGTCAGCATTGGACTTTGTAATTTAGATGCTGCTGGTTGCTTTTCCCGGCTTGACCATTTTGCCTACTGTAGACAGTCAGCAGTAGTAGATAATGTCAGGTACATAGCTAGCTAGCATCCAGTTTTTGTACAAAGTTTGAGGGGACACTGAACTGGGGATTTAAGTTTTAGAAAAATACTTTGAATGATGAAAAAATATCAGAGAAACATAAAGTTGCATGGGGATGAAAACACGGGAAGAGTTCCTTGCTAGCTATCTAGCGAATAAATTGTACTGATAGTAACATTTGCTAATAATGCAACTTACTATCATGTAATCAAACTAATTGAGAAATGATTTATCAGTTGTTCGACACTGTTACGGTTCAAAATAAATGTTTTATTACATTAGCAACTTTTGTTAACTTGTATTTGTTTCTAACAGATGGCTGGCCTGCAAATCTGCAGCTCAAGATTTTGGGAAGCTATAACTTATTACATTGGGCCATTAATCTCACATAAGGAAGAGACAGCAAATCAAGACGTTATGCATATTGTGCCTTTTCTTATACACAAACTGATGTGATGCAGTTTTATTTTGGCAGTATATTGCAGTCAGCATGTGCATTATATGCGGAAACTAACGGGATTGGATCAGGTGTGAATTACCTGAATGAGCTGGCTTGGGGGGGCCTGGAAATAATTCTTGCACCCAGGGCCATCATCACACGCTTTTGCCGCCGCTGAACGAGCGCAGAACGATATTTTACAGCTGCATCAATGCAGACGTTGCAGACTCGTCCGGAAGTGAGGAGCACCTGCGGTAATGAACCGTCTTAAAAAAAAAAAAATTACAGTGCAGATAAGAATTGGGCATTACAACGTACAAGACAGCGCAAGTGTTTCAATGGCTCTGCCAGTATGCACAAAATGCAGTGCGCATTTAATTATGAGTTTGAAGACCGATAAATTTACCTTTCACGCTACTGAACACATTATGATGAATTAGCTTGTAGGGCAGTGGTAACACTGCTCCTGGAGATCCTCTATCCTGTAGGATTTCATTTCTGCCCTAATTTGTTACACCTGACTCCACAAATTAGCCGCTCAACAAGATCTATTCCCGATGAAGACTGCGCTCTTTATTAGGGCTTGAGTGAAGACCTACAGGATGGTAGGTCCCCTGGAAGAGAGCTGGTTATCACTGATGTCGATTATTGAAGTAGTCAAGGGGACCAGGACTGTACTCTGTCACACTTGGCATTGTGAAGAAAGGCTGTTTGTCCAAAATTTTTTGTGTAAATATGAGTAGAGAAATTGTTTCTCTTTTTCTTAATGGTGGCGTGGGCCTTTTCTTCTTTCAGAATTCATCCATTATCTGACCAATTTATATTCCTGGAGAGAATGCATTGGTCAGAACAGATCACCTATCCATCACAGAGCCACACACACACACGTTGGGTTTTCATGTTTTGTGGGGACATTCCATAGACTTGCATTCATTCTCTAACCCTTTCCCTGACCTTGACCCTCAACAGTACATACCGAACCCTATCCCTAACCCTAACCTTAACCTAACCTTATCCCAACCCTAACCTTAACCCATAACCCTAAAATAGCTCAATTTCCTCATGGGGACCTGAAAAAGTCCCCATAAGGAAGAAGAAATCTGGTATTCCATGTCTTATGGGGATATTTTGTCCCCACAAGGGTTGGTAAACAAGGACCACAAACACACACACACACACACACACACACACACACACACACACACACACACACACACACAATTCTTTCTTTAGCAAATTTAGACTCTCTAGTTGGCCTAGTCTCTATTTGTTGGGGCTTGTCTGTATCCATTCAATAATTGTACAAGACTGGTACTTTGACGGTTTGTGCTTCAAGACCTAGAGTAGCCACAACTAGAGGCACCTGGAGAGTGCAAACCTCCACCAAGGCAGCGCAGTCAAAATCTTGCTGAGTGACCATGGCTCATGAAAATTTAAGGATAGGTTCCGTCCCTGATGTGAGACCAATCAACCCACAATATTTAAGTGATATCACTGGGAGCGAAGTTCAGTTATCGCGTTTCATAGGATTTCAAGATGGCTGCCGTGATGGCCATATTGTTTGAACGATCACAGACAAAATCAATAGGGTCCATCCCTGATGTAATGGCAACCCACCCATAAAATATCAGAAATATCCATTCATTACTTTTTTAGTTATCTTGTAGACAATTAGACAGGCAGACAAACGAACGCTGGCAAAATCATAACCTCCTTGGCGGACGTAAAAAGATCAGTGCAGCTGTTGGCCCTATGACCAGGGCCCTTGACCCCTCTATGATCCAGGGGATCTATTCAACTGTAAGTTGCTTTAGATAAAAAAAATAAAAAATTTACCGGAGCAACAGAATAATTGTCGCCCCCAGACGCAGTTGAGAGACCACGATGGGTTCATCGTCGTCGTCTCCGCTGCCGCTACCGTAGCGATTTTCTTGTGGACTCTATTCAGGCCACAAATTTCAAACTGATTCCTTTGACATTTGGAGTTGGCGTATGTTATGGTTAGGTCGCGACACCTATTGATTTTGGTTGCCATGGCAACAGAATTGGCCGAATAAAGCGCAACTTCGCGCTCAAATTGTGCCCGTTTTGCTGTACGGCTTGCAAGTTTTCAAGAAATCACAAGCGGGCACTCGAGGGCTGCATGATCCATGCGGTTGCAGCGATCGGAGTCTGTAGTCCTGATGACTTTGCACTCAGAGGGAACCAAACTGGTGTGTTGGAAACATTATTCCTCACAGTGAAGCTCAACAAGGACACAAACCTAGAACCTTCTTGCGGTTTGGCAACGCTACTACCCACTCCACCAATGTCCGTCTCTCTAAAATTTTAAAGGGTGGAAATAACATTTTAGATAACCATTGTAAGCGACCATTTTCAACAGCACGTCAGACGACAACAACCTAGTGGGAAGAAAAACAGCCGCTCAAATGCCACTGAGAAAAACTGCCTGGTTGGCGGAAATCTCTGGAAGAACCACCGAGGTTATATGACAGGAAGCTGATCTTCCTTGTCAGCTGATCCACCGCAAGTAGTTGTAGAATCGGACGGTAGTGAAGAATCTACAGGGGAAAACAATCATAGACAGCAGAGTAGATTATACTTACGTTTATTTATTGTTTAAAACAGCTTTTACAGCTATATCATGTCACTCATCGTACTCTACATATGCAGGGATCAAATAACCCTCCATTCACGCTGATACTCATACCTATGGGCAATATTAGAGTCTCTAATAACCCGGACATGCATGTCTTTCGACTGTGGGAGGAAACCAGAGTACCAGGAGTAAACCAAGAGAGAACAGGCAAAGTCCACTGAAAAATGGCCCAGGATGGATTCAAACCCATGACCTTCTTGCTTTTAGATGGCAACCACTACCCACTGTCTCACCTTGCTGCGCTGAAAGATAACAGTCCGAAATATTATATTACACATGCAAAATTCAGAATTCCGTAAGTGAAGCAGTCATAACAGTTCAGTCTGAACAATTTCATTCATATTTATCCCTCCCACCACCAAGGAATAAAAAAAGAAGTGAAATTGATTCCCTATGTAGGCAAGCCAAAAAACTAATTTGCGACCCTTTTTGTCGTCAGCGTTTTCCAATAAATTTGGATAAAATGCCAATGCCGTAAGTTAGGACCATAACCATCCATAGGGTGCCAACCTCCGTATTTAAAGATTTTTCAAAATTCATCTGGGCTGGTCTCTCCTTGTCTGCAATTGGTCCTGTTGTTCACGCATTGAAACCGTATGTCCGGCAGTACTTGCGAGATTTTAAAAAGATGACTGGCAAAACACACATGTGCTTGCTGTTGCTATAATTCGCCAGCAGGGGAAGCATTTCCATACGATGTCAAACGGTGTCAAACATGAGAAACTATACGGAATACGGAAAAGGACTCAGCTCATTGGCAGTTGTCATCTCCTGAATGGATGTGAAAAATTCAGCGTGACGCACCGTGTTCATTAAAGCTCCACCTGATCGGCTATTGCAAAGTATACGAGGTGTCCTCTCTAGCGTCCTGGCAAAAATCCCAACCGGACTCGATCCAGATGCGGCCTAAAACAACCCCAGTTTAATTAGCTTAATAATTATCTTTCTGTCCGTTTCAGCTGATGCCTGCTGAGTTGAGCATTCTCCTGCAAAATGGAAGCTTTCAATCAGCCACGAGGGGGCTGCATATTGAGGGTGGTTAGATTAGGATTGATCACTGAAGGCATAATCTTAATGTGATCCGTTGTGTTTTTGTTGTGATTTTTTTTCCCCTCGGCGTATACTGTTATTTTGTTTTAGTTTTGCATGCGATGTGTTCATTTATGAATTTATAAATAAACCCTGCTAAGAATGAATTAATGGCTGACTGGAGCTAGAACGCGAAAACATATTATTCCCTCTCAAGGTCATAAACAGTCCCTCAGGCTCGATCGCTCAGTTCATTCACGGCCAGTTTAAAACTTCAAAGATAAGCTAATTTTATGTCTGAATAAAGTTTGTTTATAAAATTCTGCATTGCGTCAGACGAGAGATGGAAATACACCCTGGACAGTTCACCAATCCATCGCCGGGCGCATAAATGATTCACTCGCGCACTTATAACTGGGTGGAATTCAGGACGTCCTAAAAGCCTAAACTTCATGTCAGAGGAAGCCATCCTTTACCATCCATCCATTATCTAAAACAATTTTCTTGGTCAGGGTCATAGGGGATGCCATCTCCGCATCAAATGGGCCGGACCCTCATAAAAATATCCTATAGTTATTTCTCTGTAATACTACAGTATTTTTTTGGCTTAACTACAGTATTACTATAGTTTGCATAATATAAATAGAGTAGTACTGTAGCCCTCATATTATAACTATAGTATTACCACAGTCAGCAGTACCATGATATTTCTATTATCCACACAACTGCATTGCTGTAGTTTGAATAACTATAGTATCACTATAGTATTACTACAATGGTGGTGAAAATACCATCCATTTACTATAGGTCAACTATAGCTTGGAACTATAGTAATTTTTCATAAGGGGAGATGAGACACCCGGGGCAGGTCCCAATCCTTCACAGACATCACACTGTTATAACCTGACTGAATTTGAAAATAAAATTAACGTGTTGTTTCCTGGTTATTTCAACTGTAGGTGGAGCCCAGCTAGCATTTAACTGTGGTTCACACTAACTTACACAGAACTCTGTTGTACACTTATTGTAAAATTACTGATAAAATAACTGGAAAAAAGGTGCCAGTTAAATTAACCGGCAAAAAAGGTGTTTATAAGTTTATAACAGTGCGCACACACCATTCACTAAGACACTCATACCCATGGACAAATTCACTGTAAAACATAACAGCCTGATTAAGTTGTGAATTTATTTCTTCTCTTTAATTCCACTTATCATGACAAGTTTTAGATACTGAACTCAAGTTCATGTTTTCAAAAGTTAGTTATCCATGGTCTCCACTAATAGTAAGTTGAAACAAAGCTAATCTTCAGGTTGATTTAACTCACATTTAGTTAACTCACGTTTTTAAGGCAGCCGGAGAACTTTTGTCTCCAAGTTTAACCATCATGAAATGTATCACAGTTTTGGAGCCTCCCGTTAGCCTAGCATGAATGTCTTCGGAATGAAATTGAAGTACTTGTAGGAAACCCACACAAACGTGCAAACACCAACAGAAAGGCCAGATTTGTGCTCAGTACCATCTTGCTGGGTGGCAACAGCGCGACCCACTGCACCCTCGTGCCACCACCCGGGATTATCTGGAACCTTCCAAGGTTTTGAGAAATGGGGAAGGACTCTTTAGGTAGTGCTACCTCAGCTTTGAACTCGTCTCTACAGGCAACAACCAATCGGGTCCATCTTCAGAGAATAGTAACGCCCTTTCTTTTCAATCTTGTTATATTCTGGGGTGGTAGGGTAATCCAGTGGTAGGTTGTATGACTAATAACTAAAGAGTTGCTGGTTTAAGCCCCCAGTGGCACTTGAGATTCTGTACTTAATCTGGGGAGATGAAATTGGGAAGATTTTTGCCGTTGGGCCCTTGAGCAAGGCCCTTAACCCCAAAAATTGATCCAGGGGCTTTACCCCCATTTCTCTCTGTATCCCTCCTCACTTGAGACTGTTCAAGTGGAAATTTTACCCAGGGCATCTTTCGAAAAAAAGAAATGTTCCCAATGGAATTTCCCTGCTTAAATAAAGATTTTAAAAAAATCTTTATTATAATTTAGTTTACAGCACATTTTATGAAAAAAAAAAAAAATTCTACAGTTAAAAAGTAAAAACTACCTTCACAATTTGTTGCTTTAGTTTTGCCTCGAAGATTCAAAATGGTAGCTTCTGCTGTGCCATTTAGTGAGATGATGAAAAAGTATTCTGATAAACTGAACAGATCCTGAGAAGAGCTACGTCTGCAGGTTAGCAAATCCCAACCCGATTACGAATCGTCCCATGCAATTAGAGGTTTTCCCAGTTCCCCTCCAGCGTACTCTGTCCTTCCCAATTACCCACTCTGCGTTCCCCCAGTTTTATCGAGCAATAGAGGCTGACTCACGGAGGGAGGCCAGACTGACTGCTCCCCCTTAAAATAGGTGGCAGTTTGAAAGATGAGAGCGCTCACATGACCCAACTGGGAATAGCTGTTCATCCCCCAGTACAGGAGTGAGCAAAGGAAATCATCGTATAACAGTTCCAATTTCCCCACCATGCTCCAGGTGATCCATCTTCCCGAGGACTCCCACTGCAACTCCAAAGAAGCGTTCCTCATTCCACTGCTAGTACAGGGTTGCCGGGCTTTGTTCCTGGAGATCTACAGTCATGAAGATTTTCACTGCAATATCAACAAAGCACACCTCGTTCAAGATACACAGCATGGCTGCCCAACTCTGCTCCTGTATGTCTACTCCCTTGTAGGTTTTCACTCCAAACCCAACAAAGCGCACCTCATTCAACGGCTCGACCAGGGTTGCCCACGTTTGCTCCTGGAGATCAACTGTCCCATTGGTTTTCACTCCAACCCAAACAAAGCACTCCTCATTCAGTGATTGCAGATCTCACAGATGTGCCAAAGAGTAATAACAGTCAGGTGTGCCAAGTTATGGACTTTAAATTAAAACCTGCAGGACGGTAGATCCGCAGGAAGAAGGCTAGGAATTATCAACATAGTATTGATACATTGAATGAATATTTTGAAATGAACAAGACGAGGCTAAAACCTTATATGTGGCTGTACCATTTGTGGTCTACATGTGAAACTGTGGGCAATGAGCGTTGGCCAATGAGGAAAGTACACTCGACTGGCCGACCAATGGTGTTACTTCAGTAACTTCATCACTCACTCACTCGCTCACTCAGCCATGGTTGTCCGCGGATGCACGTCCCAATCGAGCTCATCCTGCAAAAAATCCCCGTGACCTTGACATCGGATGAGGGAAACAGGTCAAAGCTCCCGCAGGTTACCATCACTCACCCGCATCATGCGCTGCAGCCACCTGGCGCCAGAACACTCCCTTAACCTCAGCTTAGGTGGGAGATGGAAAAAAATTTAGCCTAACAAACCTGGGAATTGATTAGCCAGCCTGGCTGTGATAGAATGCCAGCTTGGGAATTTTGCCAGGATCCTGGTGAAGCTTAGGAGGCATTTTAATAATTTAAGTTTATTTATTTTTTAATTAGCGCCCCTTTCACGGGCCGACCCATTGACCTTTCGGGGCCCAGTTTGGCACTGAGGGTAGTGTTTTGGACGTCCCTGCTTTACAGTGAAGCATCCTCACGAGGGCCAAACAAAATCAACCAAATGCTAATAAGCTGCCCAGAGGTCTCCAGCCCTCAGCTGGCCCCCATCATCCAGCTGAACTAATGGACGCTGACCCATTGGAGCCTCCAAGCATTTTACCTGCACTTCTTACAAAGAGATATTAAATAATCATGGGTACCCGAGGAGGTATTTGCACATAATTTCCCATTTAGTTTGGGCACAGGGAGCACTCCATCCCACTCAGGACTCTACAATTACCACTTCCCTGATTCTTTGTAACAGTTATTTGTGCTGGCCAAATGTCTCATTAACAAAATAATATACTACATACTAATTTTGGGCATCAATAAGATGTGCGTTCTAACAAGGCAGATTCCTGCTTAAATGCACTAGCTATTTCTTGCTATCCAGCCTCAGACTTTTCACAATTATCTAGCATATAATAAATAAAGTATATTATCAGCTTGATCCATGAACAGTCAGACAGAGATGTTACTTAAAAGGGCAGTACACTTCACACATTCAGTCCATGCGGATGTAATACGCTCAAATTAAAGAGCACAGGGTTTGCTTTAATTGGATGACATTACGTCCATACAAAGTGAACACGGTAGGAATAACTTTGCTTTAAACTGTCACAGTCCAAATACCAGCACACTTAGCCGTTCCTTTTGCTACCGATGACTGGAGCGCTAGCGCCTATGTCTGGGCCCAGTTGGATTTCGCTCCTCAGTTGCCAGGGGACGGGCCCTGATGTAAGATTTGGCGGGCCATATCGCTGCCTGAAGAAAAGTATTAGGAATCAAAGCCCCTCATTTATTACCCAAAGTGACAGCACAATTCCTATGCGGAAAACCGCAGTATGATAAGAGCGGCTTCAATACTCCAGAGCTCCAAATTATATTAAAATGAAGTGTACGGAGAAGATGATTTATTGCAGCTTGACAGAGTCCTTACCTATAGTATTCCCCCTCTTTCTGCTCTCCTGATCCACCCCGAATGTACGCACTTAATCACTTTAGACTCTTCAGAGGAGATAAAGCGGGAATCCGAGGTGAAAAACCCAAGTGCAGAAAGTAAAATTCCCGCCAGGATTTCCATTGTCCGTCCAGGGTAAGCTAATTGGACCAAACTTTCAGTCAGGAGGTCACCTAATTGGTGGCATCAGCTGGCTGATCTGATTGGTGGAGGTAAAACATAACAGGACTTTTACTCTCTGATCATTGGAAGGCCTACATCTGGGAGGAATGGCACGATGAATTAAATGTGTTTCCTTGAGCTACCGTTGGGCTGAATGAAATAAGCTACTTTACGGTACGTTCTCTCAAACAGAGACGCAATGAAGGAAATTAATTAAAGCGACTTTTGAGCCAATATTAAGATGCCTGTAGTAAATACGAAGAATGTTTTGGCAGATCATTTTATAGTTCCTGCATTGTGCCTTTGGCAAATCATTATTCAGAATGATCTTACATTAGTGAATTAATTTAAACAGTGAATACTTAACCGCATAAAAACTGCAGACCCATTAACAGCTGATGTATTCAAACCTGTGGAACTTCAGGCCTATTTTAAATTCTAGTGGAGATCCCAAGGTTTCCAAGGATACCAAATAATGCCCTGAGAATTACAGGGAAATGTGTATAAAATGATGTACAAGATCTAGATAAGGGATCTCTAAATCTGGACCTCAGATCCAAATCCAGCCCTGTTTTTTTTTCTCTCCCAAGTGATTAACTAATTATCTGAACAATTAAGGGTTCTGGTCGGCCTGACTATCTTTACAGTTGAATCCCCGGTAAAGGTGGAAAACCAGCAATTCTTGGACCTCGAGGACCAAGATTTGATGATCTCGGCTCTAGATATTTTCCAATTGATCCAATGCTGTGGCCATAAAAACACGGCATGTGGTCCTAATCTCAAGCCCATTCCATTCTTCTGGGCTAAATATTCACAATAATGGAAATTCAATTTTTAAAACTATCAAACCATCCACTATATCCATTTATTATCCCCACCACAAAGTGGATGGAGAAATCAGGATGGGTGTTGTCCTTCCACATGTCCGTCCGTCTGTCACACCTCTTTTGCAGGCCAGAACTTCTAAATCGTTCAATATTTCCCAATGAAATTTTACATATGGCCGCATCTTATTGTGTAGATGTGCCTTTTCATACTTTGGTCCATCCTCCTGTCCGTCTGTACATCCCTCCACCATGTTTTATTTCCAGGCTGTATATCACCCATCCCCCGGTGGGGTTCTGAGTATTTCCTGCTTGTTTTTGCTCAGAGTTGTGACCATAGACTGTATAAAAAGATGGACGCAGCGCCTGGGTCTGAAAACTGAGGCCAATGCAGAAATCTCTAAAATATGCATTCTATTTAATCGCCAGCAGATGGCGATGTCGGTGGTTGCAGAAAGAAGTTCAATCCTATAGAAGTCAATGAGAAAATGACCCTACTTTCCCACCTGATTTATCATTTCAATAATGAGTTTCCACATTATTTTATGGCATCTATCGCAGGTTTCAAGTCTTCCTCGATATATCATGATGTTCATTTTTGTTAATTATGGTCCCAAATAGACTAGAATAAAGGATAAAGCCCCGTTCCCACCTTCACGATTTCTATGCCGATGTAGACCTATTATCGTAGTGAGTCGTGATCCGTCCGCCTGAAAAAGCACAAAATTCTGTCACGGCCACGATGTTGACTTCGTGGCACATTCGTGATAGAGTCGTGGTGGCATTGTGCCTATTCGCATCCAAGCCGTTTGACATCACATTATCTTTGTTCACCGTGGGTCTGTCTCATTCCGTTCGTGTTCACATCGTGTTATGTCGTGGGCATTCGTAGCATATCGTGACTTCATCTTCCACAATCGTGGTCATTTTCCACAAAATGACTACATAGGAATATTCACGAACCATCACGACACTAACATGACCTGTCAGGACACCATTATGACACCACTACGACATTGCTAAGACGTATGACGATCCGTGACGAGCTCGCGAACCACCACGATTTTTTTTAAACATTTTGAAACTTGCGCCACGACGAAAACGAGACGACGACTTCCTTACGAACTTTTGCAACTGTACAGGACTCCCCCCGGTTACAACTACGACACCCCCATGACTTGCTATGATCTGACATCGGCGTGAATCGGCGTAAAAAATCGTGAAGGTGGGAACGGGGCTTGAATGCAGCATATGCTTTAGGGGCGTGGCTATCCTCTGGTCCCCATCTGATACGTATACGTTAGCGCCCTCCTCAAGGGTGATATGGATTTCAACGCTCGAGCGATAGCCAGAGCGTTGAATCCATATCACCCTTGAGGGAGGGGCTAACCTACTTACACCACGTGGACTCCGAATGGACTCGTCCATGGCGTGTTGCACGTGCTTTCACTGCACTGCCAAAACCCTAGGTTAGACCGTCCAGTTGTCAAATAACATGCCTGGTTGATATTCACATATCAACCTCTGCACGTGCAGAGAGAAGGTTGCTACAAAGAAAATCAACCTGCCAGGACAATGGACATAACATACCCTAGTGGTGTAAGGTCAGATCCACCCCTCGCTCCTCCCTGGATATTCAATTCATGCTCTCGTCCAATAGGAATCACATCCGGTTTCAAAATGACAAAATGGCGCTATTCAAATTGCCAAAATCGAGGCTTCCTAAATGGTATGCTGAAACCAATGAGTGACATCACGGTTGCTTCGTCCGTCTTTTTATAGTCTATGGTTGTGACGGATTTGGAGCCTATTCCAGCATACAAAACAAGCAAGTGTGAAATACTCGGATCTCCCACCAGTTTTGGGACCCTAGCCCAGAAACAAAACACCATAGAGGGACAGACTGACAGAAAAGAGGATAGACAGAAGTACATAAAGGTACATCTACACTGTAAGATGCTTCAATATATTAAATTTCGTAGAGGAATGCTGAACAGTTCAGAAGTGCTGGCCCAGAAAAGAAGCACGACTGACGGACACACGGACAGATGGACACGCAGAAGGACAACCCTCATTCATATGCCCCCCTTCCACTTCGTGACGGGAGATAATAGTGGGTGAGAGGCAGGAACAAACGCTGCACCGTTCACCAATTCAATCCATCGAAGCCATCACGCATCATTCACTCTCAAATTAACCTGACATGCATGTCATTGGTCTGTGGCAGCAACTGTCTTGCAAATTATATATTTGACTACATTTTCAGTTCAACTTATTTTTGTCATTAAACGCACTTGTATTACGCACCAAAAACACTCAACGTCTTTTCTGTATCACTTTCTGCTCAGTGAGACGAAACTATTGCCCAACATATGCCATTTTTGGCTGATTTCAGAATTCGCCATTGGAACGAGAAAATTCTCATCAAGCTTAGCTTAAAACAAACTTGAATTTTGTACTTGGGAGAAAATAAAATTTCAAGCCTCGCTGAAATAGTTGTTACACTCACTTTTTTAGCCATTGAGGAAAAGGCCGCTGTTTGGCTCTTGCTCCGGGCTATGCTATGACGTTGGCCACGGCACACCTGACCACCGCTGGAAAGGCCCTGATTCGATTAGCACCATCGGAAGCGTCGGTCATTTGTGGACGAAAAGAGCACTGCTTACGTTTTGGAAAATATTCTTACCTATTTGCAATTACTTTAAATTCCGTATAATTCATTCAGGTTTTTGCTAATATTTATTTCTAATGTGAAAACCCCGCGGGCTGCATGCTCTCTACTGCCGAACGTTATCAATTATACACGCCCTCAGCAGTCTTTCACTTTCCCGGGGACTTCTTGTGGAAAAAGTAATTCAAAATCTTAATGCTCATCGTGAAATGATATTGATCAAACTTATTAAGCTTTATGTTCACAGTTCATTTTTCAGAATGAAATTGATTCAGATGCAAAATTTGTCCTTCTATAAGGACAATTACACGACAAAACGCTTGTACGTGTGTCACGTAAATTGCAGTACATTACAATGCTGCGTAGCATGTACAGGAATCTTCTTGAAAATATTCAGTGCGGAGGTGGCACGCTAGGCTGCATTTCATTGCTCGCAATGTCCACCTCAATGGCCGCCATTCGATATGTGCTTTTGCGATAATTTTGCCAGCCTACTTCTGCTTTTTGGTGCCCTAAAGTCAAAACAAAATGGCGTAGAGCACACGAGCGCTGTCATCCCATCTAACGTTCATTAAGCGGTGGTAACATGTAAAATGAGGGAAATGTACTGCGTTCGTACTTCTTGTACTACGGTAGCATCCAGGGTGTACACATGATGCGTAGAATGGGGAGGTAGCAGTCGTCTGCAGTCGGTTGTGCGTGGAGTGGAGTTCTGTTCTAATTTTCAATATTTGGGGTAGTGGGGGAGAATGAAAGAGGTCTTCCGACGCAGCTGTCGAAATGATGAACGGTGCACTATACATTTCGTTCTTCCAAGGTCAGCTAGAATCCGCAATGGAGCATGTCGTGCAACTTGCGGTCCAGGAAATAACCAAAACCGTCGGGTCGAGTCTGAATTCTATGTTGCAGGAAACGACTACCAAGGACCAAGAAAACCAGCGGCTAAGGTCAAGACTTCAATCACGGCAGCCTGGCGGCGTTGGAAATGCCTCCGTATCCAGCGACAGTAACGTGGAAGGGAACGCGGCAAACGATGGGACAAAGACCCTACACACCCCCAGCCAAAGCTCTGAGCACGCTGTTCACACCAACACACACTGGCTTGAGGAGAAAGAACGGGCTGTGGGTAAGTTTATAAGCTGGCTATACAGCTATGATAGTTACCTTTATGATAAATTCACTGTGCCGACTCAGCCTTGTTACTGACTCGTGACATCTGACTGTAGCACGCCGTGGTGCGCCCGATTTCTTTCATGTAACCTTGCGAAAGCTGCATAGCTAAGTGTTTACCCTTTGTTTCCAATGCATTTATACAACCGTGCCGTGTCGCTTGCGCGACCTGCTGCTGCCGTCGACGGAATAAAGGAATCAAAAGGTTTGCCACGACTGTTGCTTGATTGGAAGCTAGTTAGCGAGGGTTAGCACGCTTGGGAGCGCTGGGGAGCCGATAGACACGGCTAGCTAACGTTAGCCAATCTTACACCGATTAGCCAGCTGGGTAACGGTGAGCTAGTTGGCGAATGGGTCGAAATTTCGACTTTTAACCCTCTGTTAGTCCGACTAAGCGCGATACAAACCTCTTCAACTATCAGCGAGGTGTAGCAAAGTTGAATCGTTGCCGAGTTACAGACGGACACAAAGAAACGGACCGATCGCGTGTCTCGCGCTACAGCTAGATTGCTACATGTTTACGCGCCAATCATTCGAGGGTCTCGAGAGACGTAGCGAGTGGCAGCAGCTCGCTGAACGAGATCAGTGACCAGAGTTAATGATATTATCCAGACTCTGCGATAACTGATTGATTTGGTTGTCGCTTGTCTGGGATACAACGTTAGTCCTGGGCAATTTGCAATCATGTGCAATTTGCTCTTTTGTTTAAAGTGCCTGTTGTTGGTGATCGTCATTTATCCACTGGATGGAAACTGCGTCTGCATATAATCTCACGTGACGAATCGATGGCTTTCTTGCTCTACTTATATTCGGATTTATGCGATGGAATCGTGGGCGTGCTCTTGTGCTTGGAAAACAGCTCACGTTATGAGCGTAGTCTTCCGCAATGTCTTTGTTGTACTGCTCTTCATAGCGATCATATACGTTGGAGCTAATAATAGCCTGTTGTTTCCTGTTGTCATGGATTTTTTTTTTTAATTTGGATTCGTGGGAAGCTCAAGGGAGGTCAACTTCGCGTGTGCCATGACACCATCTTCCAGCCCATCTTTGTATTCTGCACGTAGACGTTGTATGCGTGGCTTCTATCGTGAACGGATTTTTACCTCCATTTCCTGACCCTTGTTAACATCTAGCGGTATTCCCAGGCCAGGAGAAGTGCTGAGACCTCTTGCGTCACTTTTCACGCGACAGCACGCCAGGGGAGCATTTGCGCAGCTACTGCCAGTCTCACTGCTGGTGTCTCTAGACGCAAAGAAAACTATTGCAGTGAGGCAAGGAAAAATCCACTGACCTAGCACCCACCTTTTGTACCATCCAGGTTAGACTGCCAGGCATAAGCAAACACAGCTGTTATAAGTGCTGTGCCGATGATCTTTATTACTCCTCATGATGGGCCTGGCTTTCGTTTTTGCCTTGACCGTCACCAATATGGATGACTGAAACTATGCAAGGTGCGTTAACCTTGTCATCCACCTCTTTAATTGATCAATAAACTGCAGAGCAACTGCTCATACCCGTAGACCCCATGAGGAGGAGTGAGGTTTACATCTCTGTCCGGTCATTTAGGGGAGTGTCATGGAATCTGTAAGTTTTTGTTGTAACCATAGATCGTAGAAAGCATTGACAGTGACGTGTTGAAGGCCCTAGGGTGGCTGAGGCTTGTTGTCCGCTTAGCGTGGTAGATGCAGCGACTTGATTTCTTTTTTTTTTTTTTTTTTGTTTTGTTTTGTTTTTTTTTTTTTTTGACCAGGTTAATCACATTGAGACAGCCTTATTTCCTGGCTAGCCCGGGGCAAGTAATGGAAGCACGATGTTGAAAAACAAAAACACAGTCACAAACATGCAACATGGAACACACAAACAACCAAGCACAGCCGAATGGACGTGCGGCGAAACATCTGAAAACACTCACTTGTTGCTGTTTAAAAGATTTGCAATTTGATCTTCAACATTAGAGAACAGGATGAACGAATTAAGTTTCAGCTTTTGTTGGAGCGAGTTCCGGGATGCAGGTGTGTTATGGTGAAAACCTGCTCCCGATTTGTCGATGAATTATATTCCTGTTGTCCAAATGACATAGTAGTCAAACAATGAGGGGAAAACACATGATGAGTTTGAAGTTTTCTTGTGCCTGAAGAAGTACTGACGTTCCATTTTCACATTGACTTTATTATTGAAAATGACGTGAGAATGACCTGTTCTGGAGCCAATGAAAGTGTTTCTATTGACTCTTATGAAGCCCAGGGAATGGATCTTGACAATGGTGCTCAGTCCTATGCGCTTTGTTGTAATATGGTGCCTATATCACACAGTCAACTTGTCTCAATCGGTTACTGGGACTTGAATCAGTGGCTGAATGTGTTTTGAAAGAATGACCCAGCACAGCTCTCCATTCAGGTTTCAAGTTTTTTTTTTTTTTTTTTTTTTTAGACCTTTAGTATAGTAATTTTTTCCACTGAAATTTTGGCAATGACCCGGTGGTTAGTTGCAGGGTTTCGATCGGCTGTCCTTGTCTGGCGTTTTTGCGTAGGAAAAGGTTTGGCAATGAGACCCAGAATTCTGTTTGAATGTGTAGAATTTCTGCGTGCAGTTGTCTCTCTCCCTCCCTGTTCAGCTAAACTTAAGCTCTCGGCCAATTAGATGTGAGTGGGCATGCCTGTCTGGAGTGTCCACATCGAGTCTGTCGATCACTTTTTTTGGGGGGTTGGCATGGGGGGGCGGCTCCAGAGACTGAGAAATGCCCTGCGTGATTTGAATAGGCCTTTCGCTGCCATTGATCTGGGGTGTTATTGTAGTTCCCGGACGAAGTCGGGTGACTGCTATGGATTCAGGCTTGTCGTCTCCGCCGCCGCGTCCGTGACACTTCCTTGTGGACGCTGTACAGGCTGTAATTTTTGACTGATTGCTGTTATATTTGGTTTGGTCATGTATTATACTTCAGTTATGACACCTATCGATTTTGGTTGCCATGGCGACAGTATTAGCCGAATAATACGCAGAAAAGGGCAGAAGCAGGCTTTCGGGGGCTACACCCATGCGGTAGTGGGCGACCGGACTGTCCAGTTTTTGCACTGCAGAGATTTTGTGGCATTTTGCGGTTTTTTTTTTTTTTTTTTTCCCCTGTGATGTGTGAAAGGATTCTGGAATCTTCCTGCAGGTGAAGCCAGTGTTTCAGACATCCTGAAGATTAATTGGAAATTTGGTCGCCGCGTTGCCTCTAACAACAGTCCTCTCTCTATTCTGCCAAAGGCGGAGCTCCTCAGTCTGAAGGATCTTATGATTAGCTCTGAAGGCGTCTGTCCAAGGACAGTACTGCAGAGAAGGCATCTCTGTCCTTGATCAGGCGAATATTCATCAGCTCTGCTTTCCTCTGCAGCACCTGCAATATCTGCAGTTTTCTAAACGCAGTGGTTATTTTGCTGGCAAACGTTTTGCGTATCGCATCTAGGTATTTTAAGCTGTCCGCTGTCAATTAAAAGGTTAAGTTTAGGGTTCAGGGTTTTGGAAAGGTGACTGTGGTTCAGGGCTCGCCAAATCGCGGTCCTCAAGGGCACAGAATTGGGGAACCCTGTGGTATTTAAAAGGTTAGGGTTAGGATGCAGGGTTTAATCCCCGTGTGTGACAGTCCGTTGCTTTTGTTGGCCCAACTGTCAATCCCGGATACGTGGCTCGCAAACCAATTAAGTCCACAGTTAGAACAACTGCACATTGGCACCAGCAGAGTAGCTGGTCCAGGAATCGGGCCGTGTGGCAGCAACAGAACCACACAGCGTTTATTTGGACCCTTTATTTGAGCAGGAGGGGTGAATTGGATGCATGCATGTCTTTAAGGTTGGTCTGGGACAAATACAGGAGGGAACAGCTGCAAGTAGAGAGAGGAGCAGAGGCAGTTTTGGGGTGAAGGGCCTTGCTCAAGGGCCCAGCAGCAGAGTTCTTCCCTAATTGTCTCTCAGAATTGCAAGGCACAGTCCACAGTTGGCAGTCATGCATTCCCCCCCCAAAAAAGAGGGTGATGGGTAGGCCAAAAATCCAAAGGGGCAGCTTGGGAATGCAGAGCCTGACCATCTGGTTAGTGAGGAATCTGTGGTTGAGGGAATGGTGCTCTCTGCTCACCTGTTTGAGACGTGGTAGCGCATTGCTTTTCGTCGGTTTCGCTGGCATGCGGCCTGTAGCCTTTTCTAATGGGTAGAAATTGTCTACTTACTGAATTCCACTCAAACCTCAAGCATTGTGATGCTCTCCTGCCTGGGTCATCTTGCTCATTTCAAAAAAGGCCGTGTTTTATCCAGGGAAGGTGATCTCCTCAGTTGATGTGGCGATATAGCGGTGTAGGCTATGCGTTAACCGGCTAGCTTTATTTAGCCATATTTGTGGCTGATTAGCTTATGATACATATGCAGTAGTCAGTCTTCCCTGCATGCTGGTTTAGTGCTACCATTTTGTCCACTGTCAGCGGAATGGCCTACAATGACCCGTTTGCATACAGCAGTGCATTAGGATGGCATGTAAAATACAATGCCATGAAACCTAACACCTTGGCCTACATGCTTTAAAAAAAGAACTGCGGAGTATATAGAGTGACGTAATGCAGGTGATTTTTATAAAACGAATGACTGCTTTAATGTGTGGTTGGATCATGAACCACCAGTCCTCTGAGTCATAAATAAGCACTTTCAATAGCCCACAGGCTGCCCCCATTCCCTGGGTAAACTGTGCCGAAAACTGCTTTGCATGTCAAGTATTTATCCAGTAAAATTTCATCGACAACATGCGTTCTTGGTTGTCTGTAACATCTGGGGGCAAAGTGGGGAGAAATTGCTGATGACCTTAATTTTACTTTTGTGTTATGTGTGTATGTATGTGGTATTCTGTATAGAACAGAAATATACAGGACTGTCAGAATGGGACAGTTTTAGAAAAGAGGGGGGTGAATAATTATGTGTGATTACAGTTCTGACTCATGAAGTCTGAGGCCAAAAAATGTCTCCCATCTTTCTGGGCAGTAGTGACCTAGATCTTGACTAAGTTTAAATATTTTTTTGTTGTTATACCCTGTGGCGTCTGGGCAGGCGGGTGGCGGCTCCATAATTTGTCCAGGCCATGGGTCCGAAAGTGTTGGCCACCGGAGCGTCAAATTTGTTATGCTGGCTCTTCGTGAGGGTTAGGTGTGCGAGGTTAGGGTCATTTAACCTTTAACCTTGGCACAGTGACCTTGAATTTTTATGCAGGTATGCGTAAAAGTCAGTGCCACAGGATCAGAAATGGTAGTCAGCATACCTGTGCCTTGCCATAGGTGTATGCCACTGTTTATTCATAATTGGCTAAGGGCTGTGGGGTTCTCTAGGTGCTCAGTGTTGGCTTGTTGCATCTCCCTGACAATGATCGTCGGGGGATATGGTTTAGTTCCGGGGCTGCTGCCGTAGAGATTTTCTGTTCCGGGCTCTGGAAGCCACAGTTATTACAGGAATTTCTCCGAATTTCACACAGGCAAAGATATTGATTGGACAATGCTCAAGACTGATTTTCGCAAATTTTGGATGTCCAATATGGTTGCCGGCGGCCATTTTGTCCGAAATTTGGGGATCGGGGAGATACACGAGTCGGTCCCTGTGGCGACAGAGTTTTGTACAGTGGTTTATTTGACAGGGTCAATTTGCATTAATGATCATTTGCAGTAATCGCATCCGTCTGGCTAACTGCTACCTGGGAGGCTAATTTTCATCTGCAGAACTTTGGCTTTCTGACTGGGGGACAAAACGCAACAACCAGCCGGAAACTCTAAAACCGAAGGAGAATTAGCCAATTATATGCAGGCATTGCACAGGTCGGCACTGGAACCCACAGCCCCCTTTCTGACGAGTTGCCACTGCTCCTCCCTGGCAACTTTAATACTTCAAAATGAAGCTTCTTTTTTTAAGATTTTTTTTTTGGGATTTTCTCCTTTATTAGATAGTTATGCAGTAGAGAGAGACAGGAAAGTTGAGGATAAGAATGGGGGAAGACATGCTGCAAATTGCCCGAGCCGGAATCGAACTCGATCCACCGCGGGAAGGACAGCCTTTTACGGTGCTTAGACTGGTGTGCCACCGGGGCACCAAAATGAATCTCTGTTGTCTTTGTGCCCCCAGGTCAGTTGAAAGTGGTGATGGAGCAGGTCCTGAAGTTCGCGCTCGCCGAGCTGACCAAGATCGTGGAGGACAGCTTCGACGACCTCCTCCAGGAGCTGCTGAAGACTGAGAAGGAGAACGTGACCCTGAGCGTCAGGGTGCAGGCTGAGGGCCGCAGCAAAGAGGAAAACCACTCGGGTTCCCCTTCTCTGGAGAACCCGGAGGAACCCTTAACGCCTCCGCTGCACGGAACTGGGAACCTTCAGGGAAAGAAGGCAGCCGAAACGACGGCGAATGGTAATGGTACATCATCCGTACATCCATCATCTAAACCACCTATTCCTGGATTGGGCTCCAGGTTTTGAAGGGTATTAAGTGCATCCAGTTTACTTGGTTATCTTTGTGCCGTAAACATCCACCTGGTTCAGTTCCTCAAACAGTGTTACTGAGTCAGCTGGATAGCTGCACTCAATAAAACCCGGAACTGTCCCAGATTTGGAGCATGGACTGCAGTGGGGGGGAAAAAACTGGTTACTTAACTGGCTGATTCAGTAATCCTGCTTTGGGGAACAAACTACTTTTTTTCCAGAGTCAGAGTTTGTTCTCAATTTTTTGATGAAGACTAAAGTCTGCACCTTTCATTATTCTTTAGGATGATGATTTTGACCCCCTAACTGCTAAACATCCAGCAATCCAGCCAGCCTTCCATTCATTCATAATCTAACCATTTTATTCCTGGTCAGGCGTGTGGGAGGTGCTCAAGTTTTCCCAGCATGCCTTGGGTGAGAGACGGGAGTATGTTCTGGACTGACTGCCTGTCCATTGCTGTGGTCACAAACACCATTCACTGACAGTCTCGTTCCTACAGGCAAATTAGACACCAGTTTATCTGACCTGTGTGTCCTAAGACATTGGATACAGTTATATTCCATAAAGACTTATTGCATTTAGGTGGCAATCTTCCAAATGCTTTCAATTGAAGATGTGAACTTGCTGTAATATTTCTTTGATTATTAAAAATGCATGGAGAGTTACTTTCCTCCTCTAAGGCAGATATTGCAAATTTAATGTCAGGAATAAAAGGTACGGAAGTCCATTGTGTGCCTGAGGTGTGTCTAAAATGACGAAACTGACAAAGTAGCGGCTTAATTAATGCTATTGAAAGGGCATATATTAGTCAGCCTATTTAAATAGGAGGTGAGAAGCCTGTTATTAGACTGATAACTTATTAGTAATGTTCCTTTGACTGGGCGATTTGACATTTTAATGGAGCGGGCCGTTCCATTTGCCTTACGAATTGTTTTGTTATCAGCAAGTATACTGAACAAAAAAAGTTAAGGAACACTCGATTTTGACCTGAGAATAGGAAATGTAAAAACTAAAGTGAATCCCGAGTGTTGTGTACGTTATTGGGGTTAATCCAAGACACAAAATGCATCAAAACATTTGATCCGATGACTTTGTTACTCCAAAACAGGGTATCCACAGGGAAGACCAGAATCACACCAAGTCCAGGCCATTCAATCAAAATGTCAGACAATGTCCAGAGTCATTTCGAAATCTTGAGTGACCATCTTTTGCCCTCACCACAGCCTGACGGCATCTTGGGAAGCTCAAGACCGAGAGAAGATTATAGAGAAAAAGTTCTGTGGTCCTTATAAAAAAGGGTGTCTTTATCTTAATACCAGTGTGGTTTTTTTTTTCGTTTGTTTGTTTTTTTTAACTGGATGTTTAAACAAAATAAGTTTTGATGCCGCATTCCAGTGGAGTGTCAGTTTGTGTCCCAAATTATTAGAAAACCTTTCCTTCACTAAAAACATTAAGCAAACTTTACTGATCATTTTTTCATTGCGCTCTGTGTCCCTTCAGCTGCTTGTTCTTAGTATCATTGCATTATGGGCTCTGACCACAAACCCACTGCTTCCCAGTCGAGCACCTTCGCCAGTGGGCTCTTGAGAGTCCCTATGGTTGTTGGCTTGTTTTTTGTTTTGGTCGTGTTAAAATAGCATGTTGCATTCGCTGCGGTTCGTTGGCAAGAAATGCGCATGGTTGTCGGGTGAAGGAGACAAATTTGCAATTTGTGCGGTCAAGCTTCAACCCCAATTCCGAAATGGTTCGGACAAAGTGTAAATTTTGAATAAAATCAAAACGCAATGACTTTCAAATCACACCAGACAGTATTTTATTCACAATAGAACAGAGATAACATAGCAAATGTTGAAACTGAGAAATTTTACAAGTTTATCCACAAAATGAGCTCATTTCAAATTTGATGGCTGCTACAGGTCTCAAAGTTGGGACAGGGACCTTTTTACCGTGGTGTAACATCCCATCTTCTTTTTAACACAGAGCGGAGGCGTCTGGGCATTGAGGAGACAAGTTTATTGAGCTTGGCCATTGGAATTTGATCCCACTCTTGTTTAATACAGGCTTCCAGCTGCTGGAGAGTTTTGGGTCTCCTTTCACGGACTTTTCGTTTAATTATGCGCCAAATGTTCTCAATCAGTGAAAGATCAGGACTGCAGACAGGCCAGTTCAGCACACGGACTTTTCTACTACGAAGCCATGCTGTTGTAATAGCTGCAGTATGTGGTTTTGCTTTGTCCTGCTGAAATACACAAGGCCTTCCCTGGAATAGATGTCGTCTGGCGGGGAGCATATGTTGCTCTAAAACCTTTATAAACCTTTCAGCATTCATGGTGCTTTTTACCCCTCAGCCAACGAAAGTCGTGGAGGGGTGTTGTCGTGGCGAGCGGCGTCTGTCTGTCTGTCCGTTAACTTCTCGTTTCCCAACGATAGCTGAAAAACGCCTTGGCCAAATGCTCTCATTTTCTGGTGGTATGTTGGGGGTGGTTAGAGGAAGCTCCCTATCGATTTCTGTCCCGCTGCGATAATCAATATGGCCGCCACGGCATGGCAAGCGCGAGGCTGAGGGGTCCCGCTCGCGACGGCACGCTATTTTTAAAACATACAAGTGCCCCACACCATATGCACTAATGCATCCCCATACAATCAGAGATGCTGGCTTTTGAACAGAACGCTGATAACAGGAGGGGTGGTCTTTCTCCTCTTTAGCCCGGAGGACACAACGCCCATGATTTCCAACAAGAATGTCAAATTTGGACTCGTCTGACCACAGGACACTTTGCTACTTTGCTACAGTCCATTTTAAATGAGCCTTGGCCCACAGAACAAGGCGGCGCTTCTGGATCATGCTCAACAATGGCTTCCTTTTTGCATGATTGAGTTTTAGGTGGCATCTGTGGATGGTGCGGCAGACTGTGTTTACAGACAGTGGTTTCTTGAAGTATTCCTGGGCCCGTTTAGTAATGTCAGTGACAGAATCATCCTGGTGAGTAATGCAGTGGTGTCTGAACGCCCGAAGATCATGGGCATCCAGTAAAGGTCTTCGGCCTTGTCCCTTACGCACAGAGATTTTTCCAGTTTCTCTGAATCTTTTGATGATGATATGCACTGTCAATGATGAGACCTTTAAAGCCTTTGCAATTTGACGTTGAGGAATATTGTTTTTAAAATATTCCACAACATTTTTACGCAAGCCTTCACAGGTTGGAGAGCCTCTGACCATCTTTACTTCTGAGAGACTCGGCCTCTCTAAGACATCCCTTTTATAGCCAATCATGTTACACACCTGATGCCAGTTAACTTAATTACTTGCTGAATGTTCTTTTAGCAGATTCTCTTATATATTCATAGCTTTTTCAGCCCTTTTTTTTGCCTGTGTCCCTACTTTTTTGAGACCTGTTACAGCCAGGAAATTTGAAATAAGCTCATTTTGTGGTTAAAAATGTAAAATGTCCCAGTTTCAACATTTGAAATGTTTTCTATGTTCTACTGTAAATAACATACTGGCTCATGTGATCTGAAAGTCATTGCATTTTGATTTTAGTCACAACTTACACTTTGTCCCATCTATTTCGGAATTGGGGTTGTATTTTTAAGGCTTCACAGCTGGCACACCCTGACTACCAAAACATAAGTGCGAGTACAAAATAACGTTGCTAAATCGCGCCTCCTTCTTAGAAGAATTTCCGTCGTATTCTTTGTGTTTTTACAGCGCCTGAGAAGCAGGCAGTCCTCTCTGTGACGCAGGACTGGGTTCCCATCCTGGACAAGGTCTTTGGGCAGAAGTGGTGTCGCGACCTCTGGCAGGTCAGAGAGGTGGGCATGGCGGAGAGTGACCTGACCTCCGCCATGGGAGTCGGCGCTTTCCCAGAATGCATCATTCAGGATGAAGAAGATCTGCCCCTCATACCGTCCGCGGTACTTGAAGCGGGGGAGAACGGCGGAGCCTTGCAGACGATAAAAATGGAGGAAAAATCAGGCGCCAGTGTCTCAGGTGACCGCAGTACTGAGGCTGAACACAGAGGAAAGGGGGGCGCTGTGATAAAGTTATGCGACCAAAAATAATTGACTAATTTCTGAACAAAGATGTTGTGCCCTTAATTTTAAGCATCAAGAAGTGGCAGTTACTTGCTGTCAGTGTTTTCCTGTGGGAAGAAATTACTAGGAATTGACTAGCATTTACAATTATTAAGGCAGTGTTATTTTTTTTTTTTTTTTAATTTTTATAATTTTTTTGGGATCCAGGCTCCAGGATATGTGCAGTTGTGACATGGCAGCCTAATCTCTTGTACAAGAGATTGTGAATTTGTGAATTCATAATCCTCTCGAATTTTTGAATTTGTTTCCGTGGTTATGTCCATTTTTATTGACGGCTCAGATTCGGTAATTGTCCTGCTCCAGCAGTAGTTTTGTAATACCAGACCCACATTTTCATTCATGCTTATACCTGGAACGACTCAAACGTTGCATTGTTTGTATCACTTGTGCAGAAGTATCGGGTGATGCTATGAATTTGTGGTCGGTACGCTAACGTCGCCACAGAGCTTTCCTTGATATTGCTATAGAGCCAATCATTTTCCTCCCAGCATTTTCAAATTTGTTGCAGAGCATGCTAATGAAGGGAGAATGACAACTAGAAATTTTGGGAAGAGTTGCTTGATATTACGATATTAATTTATATTTCATTGTAGGCCCTGTTCTCATCTTGGTTGAGAATTCGAAATGCCTGGCAACAAATCCCACTTCTTTTTGACGGAGTTTGATATGCATAATATATATTTTTTTTTTTAAATAAAATGTGGCATCTCCAATCGCACCCGAATCTTTTATGCTCAATAAGCAAACTGTGTACACCAGCTTGCTCATACGCAGTCCCATGTTGCCATTGCGGGAGAGCGAAGACAGTTCGCGGCTCACTCCGAAACACGCGTCTGTCAGCCACTGCTTCTTTTTACACTCATAGCTCAAAGCTTTGCAAGCTTAGAACGAGGGCGGAGGATACTTGAATATTTGCAAGCTTAGAATTTTTTACTGACGAGCGCCCGGCTGGCCAACAGGAGGCGCTTGAGCAACGAACAAATGCTATAAACCTAATCACAAACCGGCAGTCCCTCCCAATTTATTTCCCTGCAGCGCAAAGCCAGTTGTGCGCTGCTCTGAAAAGGCTACCGGCCACTGCCTGCACTGGGCAGGACGAGGGATCGAACCTGGGCTGTGGCGGTTGCTACTGCTCTGCAAAGCGGCGCCCCAACCGAGTCAGCTACCTGGTAGCCTGATATGTATATTTTTTAATGTTTTCATGAACAGAAAAATTCTGGCCCAGTAAGAAAGTTCTGAGGTCTAGGCTCATAATGCTATCGCGTAGTATGGCATTATCTGCCTCTGTATGTAGGAGCTGCATTAGGTTGCCATTGAAAATAGAATGGGCTTACATTGCACACTTTAATCATGATAATCCTAAAGGATCATGGGAAATGGTTTGACAGGAGCAGGGGACTTCACCTGTGGTTGCAGGTAACGAACTTTTCTTGCTAAATTGGTGTTTTAAGGGAGCAGAGATAGCCTCGCCTCCTTAGCTTGAAATGCTGGCGTGCTGCAGCCTTTTCCGTCCTCAGCCCATATTTTCATGTGTGAAACTCGCACGTCGCTGGCCTTTGACATCTTCAATCAATAAGTCACAGTGTCACTGCTTATGTGTTTCAAAGGCTAATCTTTTGGTAAGAGTGTCCAAAAAGGTAATGTATCACCAGATACTACGTTTACACTATGGTTGTAGGAAAATGGCTGGCTTCCTTGCACTGAGTGACCTGCTTTCATCTCTGTCACGTTATGGTATTATTTAAACCTCAAAGGCATTTGGTAATTCATATTTAGCAGAGGGCTTCTTTCTGAACACGTCACATGGGATGACCCTGTTGCCAGTTTTTTTTTTTTTTTTTTTTTTCTGGATTAAAACTGAAAAATAACACGTTTGTGCTGCGATCTAGTGGCTTGCCTCTTTTGAAGTGTGAAAGTGAGTTTTTTTTTTTTTTTTTTTTTTAATGTCCCTACGTAATGGTCACCACTTCACACTTTGATGTGTCGATGAATATATTTTTAAAGACGTCTAGGATCTGTTGTCATATGCTGCTGTTTTTGCCAAACTAGCTGTCATGATTAGCCTTAAAATGATTGTCCTCAGCAGTGGATAGTGCCTGTGATTAAAGCATGTTGTTGCTGGCCACTGCTTAAAGGTCATAGATACAAGATTTTTTTGGAAATGAAGATTTCTTAAAAAACACATTGATAGGGCTTCCTGAAAAGTGCAGAATAAATGTCCCCCCCCCACGAAAAATTAGAGTATTTGGATTTTAGCAATTTTCTATTTTTATTGGGTCCACAATGAGTCTTTGTTCATTTTGGTCCTCAGCAGCTATAGCACCACTGAGCCAGTACCCTTACGATGTTAAAATCAGGTGTTATGTCTGCAGCTAGTTTCCCGATGGTTGCCAGTTCGCTTGCTGGTCATTGAGGAATGGCAAATTACAGGCGTTTGCACCAAACACAAAATTGCCATCAAGGAACTTGGCTATTGATCACAACGGCTCAGCGACCAAACAGGAACTAGTCCCGAGTGAATATCTGTGCAGATTTTGGTTGCTGGTGTGAGCTGAAGGAGGAACAAGGCTGAGAGGTCACGCCGATGTTGCAACCGCTAAGGTACGCGTGCTAGCTAAGTCAGCTTTCATCTATACGAGTGGTTATAGGAGTTTAGACCTTAGACATTGGTTTATTATTTGCCCCTTTCTTGAAAGAGCATGATTTGTTTTCTTTAATCAGCACATTAAGGCATTGCAAACTAGCGAGCATATAGGTACATTTAATAACTTATATATACTGTATTATTAAGACCAGCAAAGTAAGTCTGTTGCTGGCTTTTACCCACTCTATTGTGCTGAACGCGATGGCAAAATAATTTCTGTGGAAAAAACACTAGCATCTCAGTCCTGGATCATTGTAGTTGGCCAACTTTTCCAAGCCACTGAGTGGGAGGTTTGTTAGTCAACAGCCTGCAACCTAATATAAGCAACTGTGGAACAGATCTGGAGGGAAAATGTTCAGATGCGATTCACTTCATTAATCGCTCGCGTATGGTTGTTTTTTTGCTCATGACATGGCCAGTATGGTCCATCAAGTGAAGCCCATAGGCAACAATCCAGCAATATTCCTTGGTAAGGGCAACCCACTGAGGGAGTATGTGCCTCAAACAGTTCTCGACTGCAGTTCTCTCCAGACACAGTAGATGGGGGTGAAACATTGAATCTTGTATTTATCATCGTTAATTATGAATAAGAAAAATGGTGCAGATCCCACATTCTTGAACCATTAAACACTGTCCAGCCACGACACCTGAGTAAGGATCCAGGGTATTTTTTCAGTGCTGATCAACATGGCAGTTTTATGCCAATCAACATGGGTTTACTTTGCCAAGTTGTCCAGCTAGCGCGGCCAATCCTTTGATTTAACTGATGAATTTGGCGTTGATGACGGATGGGGGGGAGGGGGAGGGGGAGGGGGAGGAACTGAGCACACATTGCTATTCTCCCAGACTGGAGACTGCAAAGCCCTGGCCTGTACCAGGCCCAAATTACTGTCTGACTCCGGAGAGACGACCTCAACTCTGCCAAATAATGTTTTCAGATTTTGCAGACGCATTAGCACGATGACCTGATTGTAAGGCAAAAGCCATTAAATATTGCACTGTGGCAAGCCAGCCAGTCCATTTAATTCCTTATTCTCTGATTGGATGGAAAGTGTTTTATGTCGCCGAGTACAGCACCCACTTAAGTTTTGCCGTGTCGTAGGATGTGCTCTGCATATTTCTTTCGAAATGATTCACTGTTGTAATAACAGTTGTGAGACTGAGTGATTCCTTTGGTTAAAACTGGACTTCTAGGTCTTATTTATTTATTTTTTCTTTTCTCCTTTACTGTCATTACTGTGTTTAATAACGGCCACCATCTTTGTGCTTCCGTTTTTGGATGCGCAGTTGCAGTTCTGGGTCAGACGATGTCTAGGGACAAATATTGGAGTTCAAAAATCCAGGTTCAGAAAGTAGGGGTCAGAACATATTTTGTTCCAGACCCAGGGAGTTGCTAATTGCTAATTTTTCAGCCAGAAGGTATAAGTAGTGAGTGAAATCAGTTTAGGTGTGGACTGGAAACGCTGCAGGGTTAGTTTCTGACCACCTCTCTGTTCCTGGAGGCGTACTGCATACTGTCATGTCAAATGAGGAGGTAATTCTGTGTCAAAACACCTAGGCCTGACGCCAGCAGTCTCAGATGTTGCTGAACACCTGACTGTTCTCACTGCTGAAAGAAGTATTTGTTTCATAGATATTTGATAGATGAATTATTATGGTCCAAGTCTGCTGTTTTGACCGCAGATGTTTTTTTGTTTTTTTTATTTTCTTTTAACTCTCCATAACTTCAAAATTATGGCTCAGATTTGGATCAGCTGTGGCAGTATTACTGATGAAGGCGCAAGGAATCAAAAACAACGACCAAACGCCCCTCATTAAGCCTTTGACCTCTGAACTCTACAATACAATTGCACTTTGTGGGACGAGACGTATGAAGCTGAACATCTAGGATTAGTGTCTGTACACTTGATGGATTGTTCTAGTTGAATTTTCTTCTGCCAGGAGAATTGGATCTCCGGATTTCTCTAATTTATGACCATTATCACTGCAGCTCCTGCATTGTCCATTATAGGGACATCTAGTGGACTATGCAGGTGCTGAAATTATAATCTTTGTAATATACATGGTGCCATTAAAAACACATGCATGAGAGATGTACTGTATTTGCCACAAATTCAAAAATCAAACTGGGTTTTATTTTTTGTCCGGTGAGATAAGAGTGAAATTAAGAAAAGCTTGTGGCGCCGACTAGTTCTATAATTTCCAGCATTGAGTTGTTTGTGATGTGTACAGTGACGCTTGACTTGTACTTTTAGGAGTGATCAATGGCCAATGTTGGTCAATAGCCAACAAAAAATGGTGCGGTTTCAAGAAAATGGCACAGATTACGACACACGGTCACCAGTCAGCAACCAGTCGGCTGTGTGTCTGAGAGCGCTAATTGGGCACTGCATTTTTAATGGAGCCAAGATGCTTCGCGTGTGCGTTCTTAATGGTGCCAAGTGTATGTAATATGATAAATATTTTGTTTTGTTAAGTTGAAGTTTAGAATGTTAACCTGTGGGATGGTAGAATTCCAAAAACAGGGTTGGGCAGCTATGTTCTAGCTCAGGGGTCCTTAATCTTACCCAGAAAGGGCTGGTGTGGGCGCAGGCTTTCAATCTAACCAAGCCATCACACACCAGACATCACTAATCAACCCCTGGAGTCTTTACTGAAGACCTTGATTAGTAGTATCAGGTGTGTAACGGCTTGGTTAGATTGAAAGCCTGCGCCCACACCGGCCCTTTCTGGGAAAGATGGAGGAGCCCTGGCCTAGCTGTTGACGGAGGTGCGCTCCGTAGGGTTTAAGTGAAAACCAGGTGGAGGGTTGGTCTTCAAGAACAGTGTTGCGCTGCCTGGTCTTAACTGAACTGAATGAGTGTAAATTCTCCTTCTGGCTAACGACAGCTGAACGTTTGAATTCTCTCCACAGGGTCGCCCGGATGCTCCTCTCCGTTGGCTGCCGAAGGTCATCTCCACGGCGATGGCGTGGAGCTGCGGCTGCGTTCGCCGTCAATGCTGCACAGGCTGCTGACGCTACCGTCTCAGGGCCTGGGGCAGCTGCTGTGCTCCGACGCCAACATGGACGCCCTTCCGTCGCACGCCGAGGCGTCGCCCCCGTTACTGCTGGAGCCCCAGGCGGACCCCGTATCTCCCCCGAAATTAGACCCCGGAGGACCGACCGCCGAGGAGGAGGAGGAGGAGGGGGAGGAGGACGAAGGACAATCCCCTCAGCCGGACGGGCAGCAGAGGAACCCCTCGGCCCGGAAGATGTACCCCTGCCGGCGGTGCGGGAAGAAATTCGGCCGGCTGCCGCTGCTCCGATCCCATCAGCTTACGCACGCCGAGGCCGCGCCGTCTCGCTGCTCGCTCTGCGGAAAGCGATTCGCCAGCGCGTCCCGGCTCCAGGCGCACTTGCGGACTCACACGGACCAAAAGGGCACCTGAAGGGCGAATGCGTCCAGGGGTAAAACGAGGTTTTTAACGGACATTAAAAAAGACGACAAATTTGTGCAAAAAAATGTATAAATGTATCTGTATAAAAAAGTTGGGCACTCCTGTATACAATCTTCACCTTAACAGATGCCCTGGGCTATGAAATCTTGAGTTGAAGAATCGAACACGCGCCGACTTTCTCAGCTGGTTGCGGACTAGCTTCCGATTTTAACGAGTCACGCCGGTCTGAAATGGTAGTTTAAAAGTCTGTTGCAAGGCAACTCAACTGGCCTACCGGAAAGTGAAGTTTCTCTTCCTGTTTTGGTACCGCCTGCACTCCTGTCAGAACGGAAGGTCAGGGACGTCACACGAGCACTGGAGCGTTTCCTGTTTGGATGCGAGGTCGCGCTGCACAACCACTGTAAATAACAACCTGGAATCGTAAAGTTTGTAGCAGCTCGGGATGAACTTGTTCCGTTTTTGTGCGTTGTCCGTGTGAAATCACATTTCCAGTGGACCGAAAAAAATATTGCACCATCAAAACTAAGCTCTTCGTTTCCCCCTCTGGAAGATGGTCGGAAGCGGTACTTCGCTCCTTCACGGATTCTTTCAAAATGGTTTTCTGTCCAGAATATATTATGTAGAAAAGTTTTAATAAAATTATAAGACCCCAAGTTATGAAGCTATAAAACCCCCAAAACCTTGTGAGGCAGCAGTCCTGGAGGAATGTTACCCGCGAGCTCTTAAATTTGCAGTGTGGTGGAACTTCAGTCCTGAAAGCGCTGTTCAGATTCGCAGAATTCAAAGGGCTCGATTCTGTTCGTGTGGACGGAGGAAGTGCTCGTGTCTTATAGGACACCTGCAAAATGTCATGTTTGGATCATATATTGAGCAGCAATCATAGCCAATCCTGGTCCTGGAGATCCTCGGTCGTTTAGGTTTCCCTTCAGAACCCTGATTGGCTTGCCTTTGCAAATCAGCAGCTCCGCGCCATCTGGCTGTTGTCTTTGGTGTGCTACATTTTGGTTTCAGTGAAAACCCTTTGGACTGCGGATGTCCAGCAGCGGTTTTGGCAAGACTGCCACAGCTGTGGAATGAGGTGTGCTTCGCCTTTGAAAGCATTCGAGTAAAAACCTACCTATAGATTTCCAGAAAGGTTGGGCCACTGAGGGGTGTACTATGACGCAAGTTCAATACTAGCCAGGCTTTCTTTGAGTGAGCTGGCTGGACAAACCCTGAACTCGCGATCAGAGATACCGTCCATTACAGTTGCAGGTTAAAAGAGCCCCTCTAATGACATCGAAAACCTTGGCGTCCGGCTCAGCATACCTTGCTAGTGGGCTAATGATGCTTCGTATTACACCCCTGAGTAACCAGGTTGGCTGAACCGCTGACAAACGCTATGTGTGGACTAGGGCTGCAGCTAACGATTATTTTCGTTGTCAATTAATCTGTCAGTTATTTTCCCAATACATCAATTAGTCATTTATTCCATGAGATGTCAAACAATTGTGAAAACTGCTCATTGCAATTTTTCCAGAGCCCTAAGTGATGTCTGCAAAGTTTTTGTTTTGTCTTACAACAGTCCATAACCCAAAGACTCCTCATTTACCATCGTATATCAAAAGAAGCAGAAAATCCGTACATTTAAGAAGCAGGAACCAACAAATTTTGCTTGACAAATGACTGAAACGATTCATCGATCATCAAGATAGTTGGCAACTAGTTTTTGTTCAGTCGATTACAGTCGTTACAGTTCTATTGTGAAATAAAGGAGATTGCGGTTGCCATGGAGTTTCCGCCTGTTTTGTGTTGTGAACACGTGATGAAAATTTGAAGAGGTGTCGGTGTAAATTTAGCATTTACTTCTGTTCAGCCTTAAAAAGGGATCCTCTGTAATTTCCTGGCACTGTGTTACATTACAACCTTGTGCCTGTATAATTTCATATTGCTCTGTAAGGGTTATGCAGATGTATGCCAATGGGGAAAATCCCGCTTGGACCGGCTGGGATTCTGAGCCAGATTTTTCTGGTTTAAGGCAGTTGAGGATGTGGTTTTTGACGCTTATAGGTGGTCGTGGCTGGTCTTTGGCCGGTCATAGCTGGTCTCCAGTTTGTATTTCATTACATTATTGGCGATTAGAACGAACATGGATCAATCTCTCCTGGACCAATGTTGGGTCGGCGAAGTACCGAATTGCTGCTTTATCTGATCTTATTGCAGCTACATTGGGACATGAACCATCAAACTTTGAGGCGCAGGCTGGCGTGTATACTGTAGCTGGGCGGAGATGGTCAAAGCTGGTGAATTTACTGTAGTAACTGGCAGTGAACTGGTGGACTTGCAGACCATACAGTGTAAGCAGGCCTGCATATGAGTGGCAGGTTTACCGGTGAAAGGAGTCAAATGGGTGAATCTGCCTGGCTCCAGCTCCTACTGTCTACATGGGGGAAGAGCGAGGTGTTTGTTTATGCTGTGGGTTGTAATTACATACGTAATTATGGAATTATACTGCAACGTGTGATGACAGTGATGCACACTTGCATATGCGTCTAGTAAGCCTGCGTGAACCTTACTTGAGGCAAATGTGGGTCATCGTACAGGCACAAGGTAACTGCAATGTATAGTGTTGTCCACATGTTTGCCTATTTATTGATGTTTTTTTGTAAAAAAAAAAAAAAAATGCTGTTGAGATTACTTTGTGGCAAAGGTGAGGCCACGCTCACGTCGTTTTCGGTGGGAAGTAACCAACGGACGGCGCGCACTTTTCAAAAGAGCCATTTTATCCCCATTGATGTCAAGTAAAACGTGATCTGCCTTCACCACTAGTTATTATTAGCAGCATGTCTTCATTGGTTTTGGTCAGCTGAAGTCCTACTTCCTGTTCTCAGTATTTTCAAAGGTGGCTGTTTACATACACGTTGTCTTGAATGGGAATAGTAGATAACCCTAGAAATATGGAATTGTTCTGATTTCGTACCTTAGTAATGATTTTTATAGTGATTGTTTACTATGGGTAAAACTGACTTGGTTTATGGGTTTCCTTTTAGCCTGTAAGTGAAACAGATTGTAACTAGCGATAGCTACATGTTTACTTTCAGTAATTCACTACCATTCCTCGCTGTTTTCTCACGTAAATTGAAGAACCCGTGCTGAAAGTACTTGCGTGACAAAATGCCCATTTTGAGAAGATTGAGGCACGGGACTTGGGTACTTATGAAAGAATTTCCCATCCTTGCCTCACTGTGTGTGAAAATGTGACTTTTAGCACTAGGATCTTCAAGTTTTGGCCTCTATGACATGACACAGGACCACAGCTCCCACTTAGCTTAAAGGCCAACGCCAACGGACGTTTATCCTGACTTCCTTCTAACTCTTCCAATGGTAAAGTTGTAGAAAGAGGGTTTCAGTTATGTCTCAGTTTTTGATTGGTTGATTTTTTTATTCAAAAGTTAGGGTCACAGACTGTAAGTAAGCTTCGTTCTGGTCTGAACAGAATTTTCCATGGAGAATTCATTACATGGCCAATTCAGTCTGTGAAACTGGCCTAAAGTTCTTTTTTTTTTTTTTTTTCTAAATCCATAATCAATCAGGAACCAACAATTCATTCTCTGTCTCACACACATGTGGTTCCACAGTTTTCTTTTGGTAATGGAAACCAGAAAACGGCCTGCTTCATCTTTTGAAGATGGCCGAAGCACAACCTTTTGCTTGGATAGAAATATAATATTTAGGCCTCATCTCAATGGCCAGTGTACATTATTTAAATGAAACGTTAGTTTCCATATGCAAGGGGAAAACTTTAAAAGCAATAAATTAATTAAATGAATGAATTAAATGAATTATGCTCAGAAAAGACCCTATTTTGTATGTACGTTAGGTTACTCATTTGATTTTTACATTTTTGTTTTGTATTAGTTTTTATATATTTTGGAAAGGCTTGTTCCAAACTTGTAATTGTATTGTAAACCAGAAGGTGGTATTGGTGAGACTGTTTGGAAAATTAACTTCAAAATATAATTTCTCATTTTTGTGGGTCCCCCCCCAAGTGTAAATATTAGTATTCATTTAACATATAAAGTGGTGGATAATAAAATGTGTGCTTAACAGTTCATCGTTCGGAATGTAGAATACACCAAATGACAAACGGCTCGAAAAAAGGGGCTTTTCATTTCATGTTGTGGGATGTGTAGCCGCAGGGAAACGCATTCCGACCTGCGTGAATTAATTTTTACGCCGGAATTCACCGTAATTGTAAGACTGTCCAAGAAGCATGACGTTATTTTACATCATGTAAGACTATGATATTGGTACTTAGTGTGACATGCCAAGGAAAAATAAACGTCAAAAAAAAAAAAAACGTCCTTGTTGCCTCTATTTCTTTCTTAGTTGGAGTTGTTTATAATTAAAAAAATAAGCCGTTTTCTCCGCTGGTTAGAATGGCTTTAATGAGGTCTAGTTTAAATGACACAAGTCAAATTTATAAATTTCAGGCAACTGGCAGATGTGCCAGTGTAAATGACACCCATTACATTGCTGCTTTTAACCATTTCCATAACAGGTATTTATTATGTATTTGTTACCAATGTGACCAATGGGGGGGAAAAAAAGTTAGTTATTGAATACTAAAAAGCTGTTGTAGCATTTTTCGAAGTAGAAATATGTAAATCCCCAAGCCTTGTTTTTTGTTTACCACTTAGGTTTACAGTACAGTGTTGCATCCGAGTACATTTATTTTGGAAGTATTGTTTGCTATTTTGGTGCAGTCTGTGGTTTGTCTTTCAGGTGATCCTGCTGATGATGATGGGGGCTCATCCGGACGGGGATAACACTCCCAAATACGTCATTGGACGTGACCAGAGCTTATGCCTTACTTGATGTGGCGTTAGCGGCTAATTTTTAAAAAAATGTTTATTCATTGTAGCCCCAAGACGAAGTCGGACGGCTTCTATGGATTCACGCTCGTCATCGCCACCGTGTCCGTAGAGACTTCCTTGTGGATACTGCACAGGCTGTAATTTTGGACCGATTACTTTCATATTTGGTATGGACGCGTGTTATACTGCACTTATGACACCTATCGATTATGGTTGCCGGGCGACAGTATTGGGGAATAATGCGCTACAAAGGGGAGAAGCCGGCTTTCGTGGGCTACACCCATGCGGTCCTGGCCAACTGGACTGTCTAGTTCTGAGTTGCTTCTTTCACCAGACTTGTCTGCAAGGGCACTTTCTGTAACTGCATTTATATAAAGCCAGTATATCACACCGATGAAGCCCTGGGGAATTATTCACCACATTTGGCCGTGTGGTAGGAGGTTACCCTCATATACTGCAGCTGTTGTCTTTTTTGTGTCTTTTTCTGGGGATCCTTTTCCTCCTGAACCCTGGGTGACCTGATTTCAAATTTGAAAAACCTAAATCGAAGTTTGGATCAGTTGAATCGCCCCCCTCCCTGTTGAAAGTGCCTGTGTCTCAGTAAATTTCTTCCATCTGCCACTCAGACCGGACATTACCTTACACTGTCTGATCGGGACTAGCCAACCGTAAAAAATTATTTGCTAGCTGTACAATTGGGTCAAGAAACCGAACATCTGGCAATTGTAGCTAAAGCCCTTAAGGCCAGACAGTGCAGCTGGATGTTGTGAACTCCACAAGCCCTTAAAAAGAGTGTCTGCATTTTATTTTATTTTTTCCCCCCTCAGCTGGAGAGTGAGAGTTGAGAGCCTGTATAATGGAAACGGGCAGCTGACGAATGTTCCGGAAGGTCCCGTAATAAGGAGGGAGGATGAGAGTGTGGGGCTCCCAATCTGAGCTGCATGATGGGCCTCCCTGGGTATAAAACATGGACACTGCCTCAGCCTTAATGCAGAAAAAATGCTGTTTTAAGAACACTGACGAGCAGCAATGAGTCCTTAAAGGAGCATTATGAAAATCTGGATTTCCAAGAATTTCAGTGCTTCAATAGAGTTAACCTTTATCATCGTTGATTGGTGATACAAGTAAGACTAGTCACTTTCATTTCCCCACAAAGATGTTGTCAGATGACCTGTAGGTTGTCTGTTTAGTGTTGGCGTAGATGAAAAAGTCACTGTGAATTCATGCTTCTTTTTTCATTGCATGTGTACTACAAAGAGAACCACCAGCCTTATAAAATGGGTTGGGGTTCTTATTTACGGGTCCTTTAGACTGTCAGATAGACAACAAGCGGCATTGAATACCAGCTTTGTTTGTCAAACTCTCAATGTGCTGTTTTTATTGAGACTGGCTCAAATATGGATCAGTTCAATTCTCCGGTGTTTCATTGAAGCCATTTGTTCTTCGGTTATCTCTCAAGGATCAAACACTTGAATCTTGCAGCGCTTTTTGTTGTAGAGGATTTTTTGTGTCTGCTAGTTTTCGTATCATTGGCTTAAATTGCCTGCTGATTGAAAGGAAGTAAGACCAGCGGTGGATTCCCTCCTGAAATTGGCGTCTGCGGCGTATAGTGTTACACCTTTTGGCAGAGATGCTCAATGCTGTGGTGTAGGGGTAGGTAACTCTGCTCCTGGGCTGTTTCTCAAAGCACGTGCCGCATCCTTCGAAGGCTGCATTTTTTGGCTGCTACGTCATCGTGAGCTGCTCCATTGTGAACGCCTTCGAATACACCCGAGAAATGCAGCCTTCGTATAAGATATACAACATAGATATCAGACAAATTTGTCAGCTGGTTTACACTCCGTCTCCATGTTGACATTTCCATCTGCTATCAGGCAAAATGAAGGCTGCGTTTTTAGACTGAATTCGAGGGCATATTCACAACGGATCAGTTTGCGATGACATAGCAGTCTAAAAATGCAGCCTTCAAAGGATGCAGCCTACACTTTGAGAGACGGCTCTGAGGAGCTGTAGCACTTGTATGTCTTATATGTCTCATCTCCAACGGACCTGATTCAAATTACTGCCTCATTATCAAGCTCTGGACTAGCTACCGCCATTTGAATCAGGTGTGTTAGAGCTCAGAGACGCCTAAACCATGCGGAGCGATGACTCTCCAGGGGTGCATCTCAAAGCTTAGGCTGCATCCTTCAAAGGCTGCATTTTTAGGGGTCGTCTCTTACTTCCATCTGCCAAACTGACATTTAGGGTAAGGGACAAGGTTAAACTTAGGGTTAGGTTTAGGGCTAGGTTTAGGATTAAAGTTAAGGTTAGGGAAACCATTGAAAACTCGCTTAAACCAAAGCTGTTTAACGGAGATGAAATGGCGTTACGTCAGTTTGGCAGATGGAATTAAGTGACGACCCCTAAAAATGCAGCCTAGGCTTTGAGATGCACCCTAAGAGTTCCCTACCCCCTGCTTTAGTGTTTGAAGTTATTGGCTGCGACTATCCATGACAGTCATCTCATGTTATCAGTGAGCTTCCCTCCTGAACCAAAGCGGTGATGTAATCAGGCCATGTCAAAAACTGCTTACTAACTGATGTGCCCTTAAAACATGCACTGCCTAGTAAACATACTGCCAATTGCCAGCTGCACACCTGAATACAGGCCGTTTCTTGCTACAGGAAGAAGACAGGAAGATGCACTGGAAGAAAAGGTTAAGTATGCAAAGCTTTCCAGTTTACTTAAAATACCCAGATTATATACTGGACAAAGAAAATTAGGGATCACCCCAATTTTCGAATTTGAAATATTTGATAGTTCAAATTATGTTCCATATCATATTTCAATATTAAAAATCAGAGTGATCCCTAACTTTCTTTGTCCAGTATATTATATTACATCACATTATTGTCATTTGGCAGGCACTGTTATCCAGAGTGACGCACAACAAAGTGCTTAGACCGCTCAAGGAGTGCTGAGAATCCCATTGGGAAGTACCATTTCAATACCAGAACTGACAATACATAGAAAGGACATAGCTCAGTGAAATACCTGGAGCAAAATAAATCCATAAACAATTCATTAACTCAAACACCATACTGTCAATATTATCAATATCAAAATTATGTGCTTAGTATCAGGGTGTAGGTTGTGAATTTGTGAGTATGCTTTTCAAGGAGGGGAGCCAAAGTTTGAGGCTCATTGAGGAAGGCATCTTTGTGTTCGATTGGAGTCAGAAATATCATCGATGAACAGGGTTTGTTCTTTAGCTCATGTGTGGACATCTTGCAACACGCTCGTTTAACCAGACGTTCGGATGATATATAGCACGTGCAGTGGCTCAGAGCATAGCCACACTTTGCGAAACTGTAGAAATGCACATTTAATTTGGATATTTAGGTACGCACCAAGTCAGTGGTACCCAATCATTTGCCAGGGAGCGCTGAGAGTGTGCAAGGTTTAATTCCAACCAATCGCTACGCCAGCTGATCTTACTCATTGGCATACCTTCAAGCAGAGAGGAGGGAAGTAATTGGTGCGATCAGCTTGAGAAGTGATTGGTTGGAATGAAAACTTGCATTCTCTTGTCTCACCATGGCTCATGATTTGGCACAACAGCAGTCTCACCCAGTACACTCAATTTACACATGATAGATTTAGCAGGTGAGCTATCTCGTACAAGACTGAAATTTTGTGATGTGGTGTATGGATAGAACAAACGCCTGCAGAGACTTTGGCCCTCCAGGGGGGCGTTTCCCAAAAGCATAGTTGATAACTAAGTTAGCAACTTACATAGTTCGTCCATTCAGTCAATGGGTCCAACTATGTAAGTTAGCATCTGTGATTTCAGGAAACGCACCCAAGGTCTGGAGTTTACATACCCAATAATGCAGAGTTCCTAATCCAGCCCTGGTTTTTGTTCCTTCCTGGCAATTTAGTGAATTATTATTGTCGCTGATTGGTCAGACTGTCATCACACCTGACTCCCAGGAAATGGGAGGGTGGAAAACTTGCAGTTTTCAGCTCTGGGGTGCGTTTCCCAAAATCACAGATGCTAACTTACATAGTTGGACCCATTGACTGTTGATGGATGAAATATGTAAGTTGCTAACTTAGTTAGCAACTACGATTTTGGAAAACGCACCCCTGGATGACTGTAATTAGGAGCACAGGGCACTGATGTTTAGTACAGTGGTTCCCAAATTCAGTCCTGGAGGCCCCTTTGTACGCTGATTTTCATTCCAATCAAAATGAGAATCAAATCATTTCAACAAAAGATAAGTTTCATTTTCTCAACTGAGTGATTTTTATGAGGCAGTACTGAGGCTCTTAATTGTGTTGTGTCCAAAATGGAAATATGTGACGCTTAGAATATAATTTTTATGGATGTTTAGTGCTTATTGTGCTTTATTGCAAACATAATTTTACATTGAAAGAGAAAAATTATCGCTCACTCATCAAATTTAAGCCTGAGCTGGATTAATGGGCTCAGAATAGCTAAAACTGCGGACACCTGGCCAGCAATCCTAACCATTTGGTACATAACTAAGAATTAATTTAAAGACAAAGTATATGATGATGACGCAAACCTTCATTGAGTCGACATTTTTAAGAAAGAGACACTATCAGTGAAATTAAAGACATCGAAGAACCACGTTAGGAATGTGCTAACCTCAACATTTTCGTGTTGCCTCTATTTTTTGCCATAAAGTGCAATAAGTGCTAATTATCATGGGAATTATAAATATTTTTCTGCCATCACAATGCTTTTTCTGGCATAATTTATGAGGTTACAATCCCCTTTTAACACTAAAAGCACCTGCTGAAGTACACTGAAGGACTGTAGTTCTGCATATAGGCTATGGTGTGACTTCTGATCCAACAGTAGTTTGGGGACAAAATAAATTGATTCAACGTAAAGTTTGTGCTATTGCACTTACAGCAACTACACAAGTCATTGCTGAACAAGGTCAATTATCCTCTATTATATTTAACGGGATTTTTTGTGTGGGTAAGCGGGTGGGCGGGGGGCTACAATGCGGGATAAGCTTAGTGTGTCCTGGGGTTTGGGAAGGAAGATGGGGAACGGGGGCGTAGTTTGGGGATCGTGGGTGAACTGTAATATCGTGTGTGTGTGTGTGTGTGTGTGTGGTAATGCCGATCCCCCTTTGTGAAACTTGCTAAATTTAAATTTTTTTTTATCGGGGATTTACAGACTTTTTAAATCTTGGCATTATCCGGGATCTTTTCGTCATTTTTTAACTCTTATGAACTTTTGTAAATATTGTATCTCTTCTATTGCAAAATGATTCGAAATAAACTATCTATCTCTCCTGTGATCTGGAAAAACCTAGTAAGTTTATCAGTGGCAAAGATCTCGCAATTGAACAAAACTTTTAGGTTCTGGACTTTTCCTAACAGAAAAAAAATATGATAGAAACTTGATTTTGAACGTTCAAATGGCACTAATAGCTAGTGTTCTAAGATTTTCACCACTCTTAATGACTGCAAATGAAGGTTAGACTCAGTTTCTACCAACAGTGACACACATACTAGGTTTTTCCCGATCACAGGAGATCTATCTATCTGTCTGTCTATTTATCTATCTATCTATCTATTCCATCATTATCGAAGTGCCCAAGTGCACTATCGTTGGGTGTGAAATCACACTGTAAATAATATATGAAGAACTAAAGTCCTTCAGTATAAATTATCATCTTGATGAAATTCTTCCATTACGACTGAGGTTGGAACAAAACCCATCCTACACAGGACTGAGCTTGGGCAGCACTGGATTAAGGTGTGAACCGTTGGGAAATCGCATAAATGCCACAATTTGTTTGGCTCTCTCTCTCTGTAGCCCTTGCCCCTGGCTTTGTAGTTCTGTCACCAGTGCTACTGGTCGGCTCAACTTCCTTTGCCCAGCTTGACCTTTTCTTTACTATGTTTATTTGGCATTGCATTACGGGCTGGCAATTTTGTTTTCCTTATGCCATCTTAAACCGCTTTCATTTTTTCGCATGACAGATTACATTCAAAGTCAATGCAAAGACGCGAATACACGCGAAACGCGTGTATTCGCGTCTTTGCATTGACTTTGAATGCAATCTGTCGTGCGAAAAATTCGTTTCGCGTCCGGTGCGAAAGCAGCTTTACATTGTTTTGTTGTGTTGCAGTTCTCACTGAATTCGGTGTGAAGATCTTGGGTTGGTGGGTGAGGATTTTGAGTTTTGAACTCCCCTTTTCGTGTCAAATTCATTGACTCGCTAATTGGCATATTTTCGGTTCTTCATTCTTCAGATTTGCTTTCATTAAATTTTTTTATCTGCACTGTCAAAATGTGATAACTTTTCCCAAATTAATAGCAGCCTTGTACGCAGTAGTTGAGGTACGCAAACCTCAAACTTAAAAATTGGGCTCATCTAGAATCACACCATATAACACACCTTCAGGGAAAATATATAAAAAAATGCCTCAAATGATAAAAATGCGTCTCACTCAGAGTGTAGTAGTATCGTGTAGGTGCACTAAATTGCTCCCTGAGCTGTTGGAATGATCAATTTGAGTCTCTTATAGAAGGTGTTTAATAATACCCTGATATAACAAATGGTGCTTTTTTTTTTATCAAGGTACATTTTGGAATTGTTTTCCACAAATAGCAGAAATGTACCTCCAACATTCTGTTGTTTGAGAGTGTAGAGATTTTAAAATCACATCAGAAAAGTGTCATGTCAGCATGTTTTTCATGTTTTCCATAAGGTATTAATGTTTGTCATCCAATGTCTACGGTCTCCACTGCCTACATTGGCAGCTTATTGAGCTAATGTCACAAAAACCATTGGAGACTGCAGTCCGCCACAAATGGAGGTTGAAGTCTCTGGATCAAAATGGTGGAAAGGTTTGTTTGTTGGATCTGTAAGGCACAGTTTATTTTCACTTCCTTTAAGGTGCCATTTTACTTTGAAGAAGTTTCTGTTTTTCCCCCCTCCTCCCCCCTTCCTGTGGCGTGCTTGTGACTTGTTTTGCAGATGACACCATTTTCGCATCCATCTTGAACTGTGTTTAAATCCTGCACTGAGCAGCTGTCTTCTCCCTTGGCCTAAGGCCAAGCTTCTGTCAATTTTGTTATACTATAAAACTGATCTTGCTTGATGTTCCAGTAAGTTTTTAAGGGCCAAAGTTTTATAAATATATACTGTATATTTCTTGAAACTGACATTGCCTCCTGAGTATTTATAGAGCTATCAAGCCAAGCCAAGGGCGCACATTTTGGCAGGCTGTCAGAGGTTAGAGGAGCTCATTTCGTGAGAGTTTGAGTTCAGGAGGAAAGAGAAACTCATTACCACAGATTTCATGTTTATTACCAAACTTAAATTGGGCGCCGTTAAGTTGTTTTTGCGAATGTTTAATGTTGTGCTGCTTCCCACCACAAGATGGCGCTATTTCGTTTATGCGTCATAATTGTACCTGACGCGTGTTCGTGTGCTTATCTCTGCATTGTAACGCCTTATTTCGCCATTAGATGGTGTTTTAGATCTATGAGTGAGCCACAATTTGGAGGACTTGCTCTGCCATGGGGGAATCGGCAAGGGAAGTAATGAAGTGCATAATTCGATTTGACAAAATCGCCTATCTAATGATTCTCTGATTACGAATGCATCTGAAACCAGCTGAAACTGCCAAGATTTGAACGGGGGTAAGCTATCACGATATTGCCCAAAACTGTGAAAGGTAATTGCTATTTTGAGTCCTCTAAATGGCTCGCAAAAATAATAGGACTCCCCTTGCATGAATTCTGCCTGAACTTGCTGCATGAGAACTTTGAATAAATATTAATAAAATTTAAGCTGCGGGCTTGTAACTCAGAACTCCCCGCTTAGAAAATAGTTTTCCTATTGACTTCTGAAAATGAATTAGTTAAGAGCATGTCACCGAAGGCTACATTTGAGCGACAAAAGCTTGACATATAGACTGAATATAAACCTTTTGACTTGCTATCTTGGGACTTTCAAGATTAAAGCCAAACATTCAGACTTAAAGTAGTCATATTTTTGAAGAAAAAAAGTTTGTGCTTTGCTCTTTTAAAGCTGGATCTCTCAGTTGTATACAAGTGTAGCATTTGAGGTTTAAATCAAACTTTGAGAGTGAAGTAAAACACAAATAAATTGTCGTCCTGGGCAGTTTACTTCATTCAGCAATTTTTGGCCATAAGATTGTATGATTGTGAATTACAGTCAACTCCCCTTTGCTCAAGGCAGGGGTGTCCAGGCTTTTCTGAAAAGGGTTGGTGCAGCTGCAAGCTTTTATTATAGCCCAGCACTAATGAACTTGATTCTGCTGATAAAAGTCTTGAAAATTGTGATGAATTACTCAGATGAATCTGGGGTCTGATAACTGGGCAAAAACAAAAAACTCGTAGCCACACAACTTCTTGCACAGATACAATTGGAACTCCTGCCTCAGGATGACTGTGCTAATGTATTTACTTGGTCGCTGAGGTCGTGATGTTTGTTTCTCCCCCAGCCTGTCAAAACTGAGGGGCTCATGATGAAAGATCAGGTTTGGCCACCTGCTGGAGTTTCACTGCAGTCGACAGTATGATTTGTGTCACGAACTGCAAGCAGGCATGTCGCACTGAGGATCTTTGACAGTTCGGGAAACATTGCTCACAAAACGTGTCTTCCAAGGTTGTGGTAATTCTGCGGGTCGGACATTTCTGACTATGAGGAAACACTGACTTCTGCAAAACAGTTTAAAAAAAAAAAAAAAACTGATGTCATTGGCAGGTGTTGCTTCGTGACTGCCTGTCCTATACACACACACCAAACTGTTGTAGCTGCTAACACTAGGACCCAGAAGCCTCCATCTCATGTGCGAAAGCTGAGTTTTTTCACTTCTTGAAGAGCTGCATTGCTGTCACTGGGCTTGTTTATTTTGCTTATTTTTCACTCCTATCGCTCTGTCCTCTCGCCTGATCCAGGAATTTTTTAAAGTTTGCCGTCATCAAGCAGGCTGACATCTCTTAAATGAGTTTTGAAAAAAGGTATGACAGGTTTCCTCAAGGTAACGGTTGCAATGAATGACGAGCACACGCTTTGTGGAAGTGTGCTTTCCAGAAAGCGATTCGTGTACTTGGTCGACACGAACCCATCTTCCCCTACCCACTAGCCGCGCATCCGCCTGTAACTGGTGTCCCTTTGAACTGACGTTGAAGGAGCAGGGACGCTCCATTTTACTGATCTGCATTTCTGGTGTCCATGATCGGCGGAGTTAAAAGAAGGACATGGTTGAAAGGAAAGTCTGGTAGGCTGTGACAAATATGAGATTGGAATGATCCCACGATTTCACAAACTAGCTATTCATTGCATATTCATTGCAGGTGGTCACAAGTGCCCTTCAGCCCTTGAATATGCTGTGCACCTGCTAGCCAACAAAATGGCCGCCACAGTGCTGGCCATGGCCAGTGACTCGTGAGAGCACAGCGAGTTCATTTGAAGTTTGGGCCCCTCCCTCGGCCCAAATCACCGCTGCCCTCCTCGGCCCCCACCCAAATCACACCACCCCCTCCCCCAGCACCCTCCTGCCAGACAGGAGCCTGAAATATTTCTGTTTTTCTGACTTCCTCTGACACACAGGAAGTTGGGCCCCCGCTTCTGCTTTTGCGGTGTCCTCCCCCCCCACTGTCAGCAGCACCAGCTTACTCGAGCAGTGCCTCTCTCTCTCTCTCTCTCTCTCTCTGAAGGAGATGTGAGGTAATCATAGTTACACCTCACAAACTTTTCGTTGCGTTTCTTTTGTTTTTTTTCCCTCCCACGCTCGCATTTTAGTCGTACGACGGCCAGCACGCCTTTTTTTCAAAGATGCCGATCCGTTTTGGATCGCTACCCCGGGGTCGAGCGCACCGCAAAAGTTTGATGGAGGTCACGGATCGATCGCCAGTCCGTGAAGCGTTTATTGAGGATTGAAGCTGAAAAGTATTCGATGGACCTCTCTCATCACCTGACCGCTGATATCTTTCGTCGAAAAACCCCTTCTGTGTATTTGCTGGAATGTTTTGTGACCTTGACTTGGGATTGCATTTGCTGTGTTGAGATTTAGAGCTGGGCTTTAGTTGCTGAGAGTTGGGCTTTACCGATTTAGAGTTTGGATTTAGAACTGGGATCAAGAGTTGGACTTAAGCGTTGTACTTTTGTAATTGGGTTTTTAGAACCGTGGGATTTAGAGTTGGGCTTCAGAAGTGGATTTTGGTTATAGAACAGTACTGCGGACCAGGACTACAGAGCGAGGTTTTGGGGCGTTTTATTTTTCGTGGGGGTCTGGATTACCCTGAAGACGGTACGGATGGGGAACGCGGCGGGGAGCACCGAACAGGCCGTGGCGTCGGACTCCCGCACCCCGGTGGCCGTGCCCTCACCCACACCCCTGCAGAAACATGCCGCTGCCCCAAAACTGCCCATCCCTCCCGAGGACGAGCTGGAGGAGAGATTTAACCTGGTGCTGGTGAGTTTACCCCCGAAACGAGCTCATCCATAACCCCCCTTCCTGCCTCTCACTCTTTCTCTCTCTCTGTCTCTCTGTCCTTCTCAGTTCTATTCAGTGCAGTACACTTTACTGGCCTGAACGTCAGCAGGACAATACTGCCAAAGCGTCAAGGACAATACGATGGAAGACCCTAGTTTTAAAAGTACTTAATGAATTCTGGACCACTCCCAAAGTAGAGGAGAGTATTGGGTGGGATTGCGAATCGGAGATCGGGCGAATAGGAGATCGGGGCGGGTGTGGTGTTGGACTTGGTCTGTGATTGTGCGGACGTTGGGCGCCCCCCGGGTGGTGAGACTCAGGGTGGGGCTCGTGTCTCTTGTTGGAGTCTGTGTGGCTCCTAATCCCCCCGGGGTCCCAGGTGGTGACTGTTTCTTGCTTCCTTCTTGGAGAGGAGAAGGGTGGGAGGGACGTAGAAGTGAGACGAGCCGGGATTGTGGGAATGTAGGAGGTATATATAGGCGTGAGGACGAATGGGAAGGCGCATTGGGAGTGGCCCTGTTCATTGACCTACGTTATCGGGAACTCCCTTTAAGTCACAAAATGTCTTATGAGAAAAAAGGGTCTGAATAAATAATAGATTCATAAAATCTGCTAATTGAAGACCCCATTGCAAAAAGCACTGAAGCCACATGAAGTTCATTTTGAGAAACTTGAGAAGATGAAATTAGGTAACCATAAAAGGTATTTTTTCACCCTCACATCACAGTGTGTGAAAATGTGACTTAATTACTTTTAGCACTAGGCTCTTCAATTATGATGCTATCAATGAAAAAAAAAATCAAAGAAAAATATATTTACCTATTCATACATGTACGCACACATACAATCCATTAAAAAAGAAGTAAAAACAAGAAAATGGCAGAGAACTCTCTCTCTTTCTGTCACCATATCTCTCTCACTCTTAATTCCCCTCCTATTCTCCTTTTCCATTATTTATATTGTTTCATCTTTCTCTCCCATCCCTCTCGCTGTTTCTCTAACTCTTTCTCCGTCCTGTTGTTTATTTCTGATATCTCTCCCACTCAATCTACTTCCTATCTCTCTTTCCCTTTTAGTCTGTGTATCTCTCTGGTGCAATCTCTCCTTTCCTTCCCTCTTTCTGTCTATCTCTGTCTCTGTCTCTGCCCCACTGGGCTATCTCTTCTTCTATTTGTCCTGTTCCCTCTCTCTTACTTTTCCTCCCTCTATCTTTTCCTTTCTCGCTTTTTCTCTGGCTCTTCCTCACTCATCTCTCCATTTCTTGTTCTCTCTCTCTCTGCCACACTTAAAGTCTTTCTCCTTCTCCCCATCCGTCATACACTCACCCTATAATACAATCGAGCGGTCGTGCTGGGCACGCACACTGACACACGTGCATGTGTTCACGCAGATTCCTCTGAGAAGTTTGAATAAGCCTCCATGCCCATTCGGACTGCGACAGAAATTGAGTCGATGCTGACAGTACTTATTTTAGTAGCGGGAACCATGTCACTGTGATCAAAACACAAAATCTCCTCCAGTGCTTTGAAACTAGAGGATTGAACGATTTGATGGATTTACTTTAGTAGTTGAGCACTTATCACTGCCGCAGAACTCAACTTCGGCGGTTTTTCATCGATTTGATAAGTCAGCGAATGGAATCGAGGGAGAAAGAATGATATCATTTAATGGTCAGATGAAGACTGAAAAAGTAATTGTCGCCGTTTTTGTTTTATCCCTTAGGGTAGGATTTAATTGGATACGTCTTGCTTCAATTCATGAGATAGGAGTAGTTTCTCGTTGGCGCGAAGAAATCATCACCTCCAGGAGCAGATTCAAAGTGAGAAATCTGCTGATGGAATATCGAGAAATACTGCGGTCCGAGGTCAGAGTTTTTGCTGTCAGAAAATAATGACGGGACTTTCACGGCAGCAGTAGCTAACTAGAGTTTCGCGCCTGGGACCTCCTTGAATGACTATCAACTTTTCAAAATAAAAGCAAAACATTCCTGAAATTATCATCATGACATGAAGTGGACTGTGATCTTATTCTTGGCATGATGTTTGATTATAACCTGATTTGTTTAACAGAATGTGAAAACTAAAGCAAAGGTGGAAAGGGTTAATGACCATCTCGATCCCTCGGCGGTGCAGCGCAGTGCGTGCAAATGATTCGTTAGAGAAACTGCACATGAAACTGTTGCGACGCCCTTCACTTCCTGTTTGCTCAATTTTCCCTGAAACGGAACTAACTGCAACCTGCAACTGACTTCACATATAGAGAGAGCCTTGTTCAGTGGCATTTTTCGCAACCAGAACCTGAAACACGTTCATAGTTAGGTTATCGGTTGAGCATTTTGGTGACTTAGGTTCTGCTTGAATGATGTCATTGTTTCAACCAAACAAGCACCAAAGGTTGAGGTGGGCTCATTCTAGATGGCAGAAAGAAAATGCACTCATAAACATAGCTCTGCGCCATTTTTATTCACAACACAACCACGTCCATGGACAATTTTTGGTCCAGCGTTTTTGTGTGCAAATGTAGACGTGTTTCTGGTCACAAACGTTTGAGTCACAAACATGTTTCTGATTTTGGTTACAAAAACATGTCCCAGGCCCAACCACAACAGCAACTATAAATACATCGTCTCAAGTATCATCCAGACTCAAGTGGATGGCGAAGTCTTTGCCCACGACTGCGACAGCAGTGACAGTGAAGGATGACATCTTTGCAATCTCTTTCAGTGCATTTTTTCCCCACCTGCCTGAATAATTAAAATTCTGGCAACCAAACTATCCAAACAAATTTTTAGCGAGTCATATTGAAAACAGCAATGCTGAGTGTTTGTTTGTAGAGCTTGATTGTTCATGGTGTGACCACTCACATTGTTGGGTCGTTGGGCCCTTAAATAAGACACTTAACCCTACATTGCTCCTGGGGGAATTAGCACCCACTTAACCTAATCAACTGTATGTTGGCTCGGATAAAAGAGTCCAGTAAATGATGGTAATGTGGTAGAATAAGCATTGTTCCACTTAGTATTCTACCAGAGTACAATAATAGACTTGCTTTTAACATGTAAACTGTTAAAATACTTAAATTTAACATGGTTCCTTCCAACTGTGATTTTGGGGGCAGTTTCCATTATTATGTGGTTGGGAATTCTTTCAAATTGTACTTCTGGAATTTTTCATCATTCTTTTGTGCCTTTTATTAAACTTAAAGAGCATAACTTGTCTTAGACATTCCTAGTTGTTTCACACTTTTAACCGTGATTCTGCATGTAGTTTAGGTGTGGAAATTCACAAATTGTATCTGACAGCCAATTTGAGTGGTGCTGAATAAAGTTGAAACTTGGCCATTAATTGCAGTCATGCTCTTAAAAACACTGCAGTGGAATTTAAATTGGTGAACAGTTTCTCAGTCAAATATTGAGCGAAAATCTGCTTTGCATTGTCCTTGTAAGCTTTTTGATCTAACTTGAGGAGGTCACTGTAGAGTTGCAGTGTAATTGCTGGCTCCGGTATGCAGTTCGTGATAGGCCGGACCAGCTCACGCAAACCTGTTTCTTACAATGACCTCTGTGTGGGAGTTCAGAGGAACTGATCTCTGATCAGTAAGTGACTGCAAGCTACTCTTTAAAAACAGCCAAACAAGTTTACCTGCATTCAGTTAACATATGTTCAAACCCCTTAAGCGTTGTTGCGCTCCAAAGCCTTTTTGATATTCTGAGCTGATCTACCAGATCTTCTTTGCGTATATGTGATAGCTCTCTGAGGGAGTCTAAAAGCTTGTGCAGTGGGCTTTTGTATTCTATAATTTTTACGCTTGAAATTAGTATGTTTATGCAGGTTTTGTAAACACGTGTAAGCTTGCTAAAAATGGATGATGGTCTCCTTTCTCATTGTTCCCAGATGAGTTTTCCCATCTGTTTTTTTCTGGTTTGTCACCATCTATGTCACAAACGTGTCGGTAAACAGGGCTAGTAAACAGTAGAAAGCAGCGCGAAGGCCAGTGACAATGTTACCATGGTTACTTTATTATATCATTTACTTTAGTCTCACTTTCAAACTTGAACTCAGTGGTTGTTGCATCTTGCACAACACGGCAAACGAAATCGCCATTGCATGTTGTTCTCATAGACTAAAAAAATAAATAAATAAATCCTGTTCTTTCCAATGTCCTAAACTTCAATACGCGTCTTACCATTGCACCAGAAAAGCGGTGAAAATGAGCCTGTCTACCCAGGTGTCACTGACAGACTAGGGACCCAGAACTCTTGCACAGGCGGAGGCTTCATTTCACAGCCTCTATCAGAGGAAGAAGCAGAGTCAGACTGTCCTGTTCATGGCCAATCAGGAGGGATGCAGCACAGAGACAAATTTCACAATCAAAGTTGCTAAACAGGCCAAGGTTCAAAAGCCAAACGGTGAGAATGCCTCGTCAGGAAGGGGACAGAATCATGAGCCAGGGACAATTTGAAATTATAACCAGTAATGTATCACACACAGAGGGCTAGGCAAACTCGAGAACCGCGAAGACAAAAAAGAAATCAGAACCGAGAAATGGCATTAGGAATCAAAAAGCCCGTAAGTTACTGAGTGTGAACACAGAGACAGGCTCACAATAAACTTAAGCAAACAGGGAGCTTAATGGCAAACAAATCACAGAAATGAACTCAAAGCATGTGAGGGAAGAACAAGGAAGCGTGACTGGGAGTGTGGTTACAAATAAGGCGATGAACTAATTAATTAAGAAACAGGATGGGGAGGGCTGGTGGGGAGAGTGAATGAAAACAAAGACGTGATAAGTTGCAATTAAACTGAATTAATAACCAGAGCAAAGGATATAAAAAGCTCAAGCAAAACAAAACAAAAAAAATTACAGAACACTGACAGTCACATTTCCATTTCTGGTGATCGGAGCTGGAGCCAAGAAATACCTGTGACTACTGCAGAGTCATGTGACCTTGGAATGAATGCTGATTGCACCGTTCCCCACTGAAGGCAAAATCCAGAGATTAGTGGATTTTTGTGGGGTTTTTTTTTTTGTTCCGCATGAACGGGGTTTTAGTGATCAAAATCCCACCTCTCCCAGAAGGTTGCGAATTTCGTGGAATTTCGGCCTGCTCCCTAATTCCTAGATGTAGTCCTGGACCAGTAAATTTGCGATATGCAGCACGGGTTACTAGGAAACTGTGGCCAGTTGTGAAGTATGAAAATAATTGTAAATTCGCAGAATAGTGGAGAATGCCCTCTGATGGCATGTTTTGATTTTATGGGTAGTTCGTTAGTTCTGTCGATGTTCCTTGACTGATTTTTGCATGGTTTGGATGTTTCTGTGGATGTTGTTTGCAGTGACAGGTCATTTTGTGAATTCGGTTCCTCTTTGAGTTTTGTGAGAACTTTAACCATGTTAGACTTCGGGACACATCCTGTTGTTATCATTTATGTGCTTTCCTGTGGATTGTGTTTTTAGATGACATCGTGAGTGCCAGAAATGTAATATATGGCTAGTTCGCGATCCACTTCCAGACCCTGTATCATAGTCTTAGTGTCTGTTCAAAAGAACTTAGACGTGTGTTGAAGAAGAGCTTTTTTTGACTTTACTTTCAAGCAGTATTTTCCATTTGAGCTGTTAAAGTTAATTAAAAAATGGTGTTGTTTTGGGATTTTTTCCCCCTTTTAGTCCCACCCTGAAAATAGCCGAACTGTTTTGTCCACCGCAGCGACCTGCTCCCATCGCCTCGGTAGGATGGTGCCGTGGCACGAGATTCTGCCAACTCACGTGATGATAGGCCCTTGTTTCTTTTACACTTTGCAGTCGCAAGGCCAGACACACCCTGCCTTTGCTCCTACACCTACACCCGGCTTGGCTACCAGCAGTGGCCGCTAGAGAGCAATGAGATGCGCAAATTTTCCCGGCTTAACCCCAGTTATCCTTGGTGGAACTCCGGCCACAACTGGTAATGTTGAAGCTGGGATTCGAACACCAGACCATAGTGCTCTCAGATGAAGATCTTAGCTGTGGGCCTTTCAGAGGTCCCTGGAGCTTTTGAAAACACGGGGAAAAGCCTTCAAAATGTCAGGTTTGTTCGCGTAAATGCCATTGACTCATTCACTTAATCTATACGATACCAACAATATAGTTACCCTTAAGTCTTTAACCGCCTCTGCCTTTTGGTAGAGCACATTGTGAGTCACTGTATCCAGTTGAAAGACTTGTTGAACTTACGTGATTAGGCCATCTCTTACATTTGGCTGAGTTATGTTATGATGGAAAAATCCAACCAGTTAAAGTTCAAGGTATCTCTCAGTTAGATACAGCGACTCAAAATGTGCTCTACCAAAAGGTTGAGCAGGCAGGTAAAGGGTTAATATTGATGAAAGAGTGAGATTAGTGGTTTGAATGGATATTAAGCACTTTAATTTCGATCCCTCTGTATTGCAGTTTGAATATTAACCCTCAGAGCGCTGAAATAAATTTTAAAAAATATATAAATTTAATTATCTTGTGCCATTGAAAACCCATCATATGGTGACTTGTTTAACAAAGCTCCCCTGTGGGAGCTGTCTTTAAACAAGTTGCCCCATGAGAGGTTTTCAACAGCTTTGATTTTGAAATCTTACATCATTGAGTAACAGTAGTTGCATTTAGTGCTCTAAGGGTTAGGCACTTTAATTGCCATCCTTCTGTTCTTATTTTTGCCCGGCATGGAGACCCTGCATTTGGCGGACTTCAGCGTGTTGTCATTAGGGTGAAGTCCTCACGATTGTTCATACCAACTTTCACAACCTCATTAAAACCGCCTGTTTCCTGACCCTTCTTCCTGTTCAGTCAGCCCAAAATTACAAAATAATGCTAAAGTTCCCTTTCTCTCAATAATTATACCCAGGTCACTGACTTCACCACCGATGATAGCCAATCAGAGACTGTTGAGCCGGAGTAAACCAATGATTAGTGACTACATAATTGCAGTCACGAAATCACAGGTACATCTTACAACCAGCTGGAAATTTTTTTGTAAGAAGCAGAAACTCCAGTGTTGGGAATCGCCGATCTTATCTGTGATTGAACTTTGCAGTTAATCGCTGTTTGTTCTGGTAATTAGATGTGATAAAATAAATTTGTGATAAAATTTAATTTATGGTTAAACATATGTACATGGCCAATGAAATTAGCATGCCCCGCACTCAGTGGAGGCCTATGAAAATTCAAGAAACATGGCCTGTATTGTGATATATGCAATATACTTATTGATTGAAGTTTTCCCCATGGCATCTTTTCATTACAACACACGGTGTTGATTAACTTAAGCACAGTCCAGTTTTTATATGACCAATGGCAGCTCCCATAGTCCTCATACATGGGCTAAATGGCATGTTCTGTGTTTTTAACCCCATAAATTAAATTTTTTGCTCAAATTGTGTATGATGCAAAATTTTTTTTCCTGTTTTTGGTTGTTTAAGATAAATGAAAACTATTTTAGAGGTGATGGAAAAATTTTTTTTTTGTTACTTTCTGCCTCCCGAAATACACTGATTCTCCCTCTAAAATTTTCCCTGAAGCTGGGTTTCAGAATGCCTAACTCAGTGTAATCGATTGCAGTATCATCATGGCTCAGCTTTGAGTTACTTCGCTTACATTTGCTCACTGAAATCAACGAGGTACCACGGCACAAATTTGACCCATTTTGCCCTCAAAGTAGGATCTGAGGAAAACGCATACATTGATGTGCCTGGAATGTAAAACATATTTGTACAACTCTGATTGTTCTGATATTTCTTCACTGCTTTCCTCCTGCTATCTGCCATGTTTTGTGAGTCAAATCAACTGACCTCACAGGAGTAAATCGCATGACTTTTTTAACCACGCATCCTTGCGACAAATTTCAAGTCAAAAAAGCGGTATTTCTGACCGCAAAAAAATGGTCTCAGTAAAATTTTTGAAGTGTTTTAATGTCAAAGTGGTTTTTTTTTTTTTTTTTACATATATCAAAGAAGCAAATACCCCTGAAACATTTGCCATATGCACTATAAATTTCCCTTTGTGTAAGTTCAAAATGAGAAAAAACGTTTTTTCATATTGTAGGGCAATGTCATTTATATATTCTGTATTCGCTGGTTGCAACGCTTCACTGAAGCTACATCATACTTATATTTAGAGAAATATTCAAACCCAGGAAGCCATGTTTTTTTATGGCCACAGCATTACATCAGATTGAAACTATCTCATTCTTGTGCATCATTTTATACACATTACTCTGTAATTCAGCAGGACATATTTGGGTTCGTTGAAAACCGTTGATCTCAACTAGAATTTGAAATTGGCCAAAAGTTCCAGTAGGGCATTTGATGAACCTACAGTGCTGTGAAAAAGTATTTGCCCCCTTCCTGATTTCTTCTTTTTTTGCATATTTGTCACGCTTAAATGTTTCAGATCATCAAACAAATTTTAATATTAGACAAAGATAATCCGAGTAAATACAAAATGCAGTTTTTAAATGATGAGTTCATTTATTAAGGGTAAAAATCTATCCAAACCTACCTGGCCCTATGTGAAAAAGTAATTGCCCCCTAGATCCTAATAACTGGTTGTGCCACCCTCGGCGACAACAACTGCAATCAAATTTTTGCAATAACTGGCAATGAGTCTTTCACATTACTGTGGAAGAATTTTAGCCCACTCCTCTTTGCAGAATTATTTTAATTCAGCAACATTGGAGGGGTTTTTAGCATGTTTAAGGTCATGCCACTGCATCTCAATAGGATTTAAGCCCGGACTTTGACAAGCTACTCCAAAATCTTCATTTTGTTTTTTTTAAGCCATTCAGAGGTGGACTCGCTGGTGTATTTTAGATCATTTTCCTGCTGCATAACCCACGTGCGCTTGAGCTTGAGATCACAATCTGAGGGTGGGACATTCTCCTTCAGGATTTTCCAGTAGACAGCAGAATTCATGGTTCTATCAATTATGACAAGTTGTCCAGGTCCTGAAGCAGCAAAGCAGCCCCAAACCATCACACTACCACCACCATGTTTGACTTTTGGTATGATGTTCTTTTTATGAAATGCTGTGTTAGTTTTACACCTGATGTAACAGGACGCACACCTTCCAAAAAGTTCAACTTATGTCTCGTCAGTCCACAGAATATTTTCCTAAAAGTCTTGGGGATCATCAAGATGTATTTTGGCAAATGTGAGACGAGCCTTTGTGTTCTTTTTGGTCAGCAGTGGTTTTTGCCTTGGAACTCCCCCATGGATGCCATTTTTGCCCAGTCTCTTTCTTATTATTGAATCATGAACACTGACTTTAACTGAGGCAAGTGAGGCCTGCAGTTCTTCAGATGTTGTTTTGGGTTTTTTTGTGACCTCCTGGGTGAGTAGTTGATGCGCTCTTGGAGTCATTTTGGTAGGCCGGTCACTGCTGGGAAGGTTCACCACTGTTCCAAGTTTTCTCCATTTGTGGATAATGCCTCTCACCGTGATTCGCCGGAGTCTCAAAGCCTTAGAAATGGCTTTGCAACCCTTTCCAGACTGATAGATGTCAATTTCTTTGTTTCTCATCTGTTCTTGAATTTCTTTAGTTCGCGGCATGACATGTTGCTTTTTGAGATCTTTTAGCCTACTTCACTTTGTCAGACAGGTTCAATTGAAGTGATTTCTTGATTCAACAGGTCTGGCAGTAGTCAGGCCTGAGTGTGGCTAGTGAAACTGGACTCAAAAAATGTGGTTAATCACAGTTAATTCATGATTTAACAAGGGGGGGCAATTACTTTTTCACATAGGGCCAGGTAGGTTTGGATAGGTTTTTCCCCTTAATAAATGAAATCATCATTTAAAAACTGCATTTTGTATTTACTCAGGTTATCTTTTGCTTACATTAAAAATTAGTTTGATGATCTGAAACTTTTAAGTGTGAAAAATATGCAAAAAAGTAAGAAATCAGGAAGGGGGCAGATACTTTTTCACGGCACTGCATGTATGGGATCATGGAGTTGAAGAGGTTAAAAAAAGCCTATGTTCTGTGGCAAAATGTTTTTTCATTTCTTGAACTGAGTAATAGAATGCTCTAGTGGTATTTAATTTCAGGAAGAAAAACCTTTGTGTCCACTCTTGGGTTTGTGTGGTGGCCGCGATGTTTACAGGCTTTGTCATTTTGAGAAGGAAAATCAAGATCTGAATAGGACTTCAAAATAAAAGTCGGCCTTCTCCAGGGCGGCCAAATGCTTTCTATATTATCTGTTCATGGTGGTGGTTCTGCTGAAGACTAGTCTCTGATCATAGCCGTTTTGTCACCTTAAACAGTCACAATCATGATACGAGTGGACGAATCAAAATGTTTCATATTGATGACAACCATTGGCTTGTGAAGCATCATTTTTCTAAACCTTGCCACCATTGGTTGATAAAGTACCAAGCTCCACCCCCCGTCATGATCAGTCTCATTTATTGGACTGTCAGAAACATAGACTGTATAAAAAGATGGACGCAGCACCCGGGTCTGAAAAGTGAGGCCAATGCGGAAATCTCCAAAATTTGCATTATATTTAATGGCCAGCAGTCGGTGGTTGCAGAAAGAAGTTCAATGCTATTGAAGTCTATGAGAAAATGACCCTACTTGATTTATTATTTCAATATTGATTTTCCACATCATTTTATGGTATGTATTGTAAGTTTCAAGTCTCCTTCGATATATCGTGATGTTCATTTTTGTAAATTATGGTCCCATATTGACTAGAATAAAGGATAGCGCCAGAATATGCTTTAGGGGCGTGGCTATCCTCTGCTCCTCGTCCGATACGGTCAGATCCAGAGCCACGGTCCTCCCCGGATCTTCAATTCATGCTCTCGTCCAATAGGAATCACATCCGGTTTCAAAATGACAAGATGGTGCTGCTCAAATTGCCAAAGTCGAGGCTTCCTAAATGGTATTCTGAAACCAATGGGTGACGTCACCGTTGCTTCGTCCATCTTTTTATACAGTCTATGGTCAGAAATTGAACAAAAATTATTCGTATTGTAGTTATTACGGTGTATGCCCTGAAATTGCATGTATGTATGAACGCGTGTGTTTGTGTGTGTCTGTGTGTGTGTGTGTGTGTGTGTGTGTGTGTGTGTGTGCAGCAGATGTGTAGTCATCAACTTTAAATACTCCCATGATGGCAAATGTCAAAACTGTTTTTAAAGATTGTTATTTTGCAATTGTAATGCTTCTTATTAACATCCAACTGAGGACATTTTTGAATGCTCGATATTTTGGAGTACTCTCGATCTGCAGATTCATTAAGTATCATAAACACAAGTTGCACAATATATTCAGTACTCAGTTTTGATTGGAATCTTCACTCGTGTTTTTTTTTTTGTCAGGGCGTCTGAGCCAGTTTCATCACACTTTGACTGCTGACCGGACTACAGAGTCTCCCTTGTGATTCACACACACACACACACACGCACAGTTTTGAGATACATGTCTGGGTGTGCGTGTTCGTGTGTTTGTGATAGCAGGCATTTGTGCCCAAGAGTGGACTGTGTGTGTGTCTGCTTCAGTGTGTGTGGGTGTGTGTGTTGGTGTGCACACATAACCATTTTATGATCTCCACCCACTCTACTTTACCATCATGATAGGCGATGCTTGCAACAGTAACACTATGATCAGGGCGTTTTGACGTGTTAAGAGAAAACCACAAACGGATGCTCTGGTGAACGACACCCCTAAGAAGAGTCTTTCATATCTGGCCACACCCAGAGTTTTTTCACCTGATCTTACCATAACGATTATCTCAGTATTTATATCATTAAATCTACTCATTTAAGGAAGACATGTTTATTGTGATTACTTTTGTATTCTGAGTGATTAAAATCAGGTCTTGGTTATACTGTAAATCCACTGTGCCAATATTCTAAATTTCTCATCTCCAGATAGGAACCCTTTGCATGGATCGCAATCCATGGTTGACAGTTAAAATGGAGTAAAACTGGGCAGCATTTCAGCACCTTTTTAAACCACAAAATATGTTTGTATAAAGATCTGAACTGGGCTCCCCTGTGGTGCCTGGCCTAATGGCCAGTATTTCCTGCGAGAAGCAGTGACTCCACTTGGTCCCAGAGCATAACCAGTTTTATGCAATAATCTGTGTCAATTAACAGATTTGGGAAACCAATCAGAGTTAACCCTTTAAGGCCTAATTCAAAAATCCCGGGAGAGCATCATGCTGCGATGTTTACCGCGGTAACCTGTATGTGCGCTGAAGCGCAACTTCTCAGCTTTCAGGAACAGTTGGAATTTTTTCTATTGCACAGAACGTACGGAAATTACGGTCCTCGCAACATAATGTGCGCATTTGTGTCGGCGATGACACGTTCGGATTAGAAGGGTTAACGGATGATGGTGACCTCCACAGTTGAGAGACTTCGATTTTTGTTCCAAATCATTCTTGCATAAAACATTCACCACGCTTATAGCTGCTGGAACTGGAGATCGGTGGGATAATATGAAGACATTCTCTCTTCTTTAAATCATTTTAACGCTTCATAAACACTCCACCATCAGATTTCAAATTCAGCGCATCATTAACTCCACCATCAAATTCAGCACCTCATCAGAGTCATTTTTAATGTCTCGTCACAAAGTGGAGTGCGTGATATTGCAGTGGAGCTCATCCATCCTTCTATCCGTCTGGATAGGTGGGGACAAGTTCTCTCCGAAACTGCTTCACCTTGAAGAATGAAATGTTGTGCGTGTATGTTTCTAGTCATGACCTTGATGGAGTTTGAAAGCAGGATTTTGTGGCGGCGGCTATATTGATGACAGTGTCCTCTTCTTGAGATTAAAGTCCTTTTGTTTAGAAAATGTTTTAATTCCGGTTTTAAATCTCCCCACAGAGCTCTATGAACCTGCCTCCGGATAAGGTGAAACTGCTGAGTCAGTACGACAGTGAAAAGAAGTGGGAGCTGGTCTGTGATCAGGTGAGAGCGTCTTCTGTTGGAGCATCTGGGATAGCTGGAGCCTCTGTTCCAGCTCAGAACATTTCCTTATCTGTGCTGAATGATCTCTCGTCGCTGTCTGCTAGCGGTCCATTCTTAATAGGGCGGCACTGTGGCGCAGTGGGTGGCAGTGTACCGCCCCACAGCATGAGGGTCGTGGGTTCGAATCTGGGCTGGGGGCTTTCAGCGTAGAGTATGGATGTTCTTCCCATGTTTGTGTGGATTTCCTCTGCATCCCTTAGTCAGGCTAATTGGAGACTGTTAATGGCCCATTGGGGTGAATGAATCATATGTGCTGGTAATCCTAATCGTGCCTAGCAGAATAAGGTGGGTGATAAGAGGTAGCTGAAATATTGCTGAAAGTGTCGTTAATCAGTAAAATAGTCAACCAATCATTCAGTCTTTACCTTCAGTCAGCTGGCAAAAGATGGGCTCCTCCTCCATAGCTGAGCTCCTCATGATTTCTCCTCATTGCTCAGATTTTTCCGTTTGATTGTTAAGCCGTTCTTTTTTTCCTATCTGAAAGGATCCTCTTGATGGTGCCTGTGTAGAAATCACTATACACAAACTGTGCAGACGCAAACTCACGGTTTGAGGGATGCAGGGCGATCTTGTCTTTTGTAGTACCTGACTTGACTACAACCGGCAATGTAGTCCAAGGGTCAGAAGCGATTAGTTCTGCCATGTGATTGGCCCTTGCATGAACTCCGTCAGCTGTTTTCCCAAATTATGTCTACCTCCTGGCTGGAGAATTACGCTAATCTTGCAAATCCGCGTGATTGGAACAGTGTCCTGGGGAGGGATTTTTAATTTCAATTTCAATTTCAATTTTTTTTTTTTTGCTTCTGCCCGCAGCACACACCCCATCGCAGGTAGCACTGGCTGCCACTTGTCAATATTGTGTGTTTCCACGGCAACTGAGGTGTGTCAGCTGACTTCCTGTGTTGTGCGAGGAGCGGTCTGTGTACAAGCCTGCTGAGGGGACTGCGGTTGAAAACTGTTTTTGGGTTTCCGCGAAGAAAGAGGTCGCATTTGCCTCTCTCACCTCGCGGTATAGAGACGGTGGCCATTTTGTCTATTGCTCTGTCAGGGGGAGTCGCGGTTGCTCTCGAAGCTGTTGCTTCTGCTTGCGTGGCTGCATTGTTTCGGCGGTTTAATATCGGTCAATTAACATTAGCTGCTTATTAAATGTTGCGTCAGAAAAGTGAGGTTTTTTTTAAATTAAATTTGTATCAAAATTACACATTTTAAAGTTACATGACATACATTTATCCAAACCGACACACAGCAAGAGTATTGAAAATGTCATTAAAATAGCCAGACAACATAGATTAAATGAGGGACGATTCATACTATGCATCAGTCATTCAGTTCAGAACGGCATCAATGAAGGTTATTTGAACAATTTATCAAAAATAAACACTATTTTAAACCATGTGAACCACTTATAATTGACTGTGATGCACAAAATAATGACATTACAAAATCAAGCATGTACAAACCAGTAATGCTGAGTTAAATTCAATGTGTTAAGAGTGCATAGGTTTCCCTCTGGACTCTTTTGTGCTCTGTGAGAGCTAAATTAACACAGGGCATTTTATTGTTTAGGTTCACTTGACACAATCTACTGAAATACAAGCTTTTTAGAAAGTACTGGCTGTGGGAAGATGCACTTTAGTGTTCATCATTTGTACCAGCAGTGTTCCTCTCATTGGTGTAATGCAGGGCTGCCTAAATCACGTCCCTGAAGATTACTGCCTTGTAGGTTTTAATTCTTTCCGTAAAATTGTGGACTGCAGTGAACAGCTGCAGCAGGGCTTCCTAACCTCGCCGGATGTCAGTTGTCCTGTATATTTTAGCTCCAAACCCTTACAAATCACACCTAATACAACAGCAAGAGATCTCATCGGCTTGGTGAATGTTAGAATTAGGTGTACCTAATTATGGTTAAAAAACAAATGATAATTGTACCTTTTTGTATGTCTGTCTTAGGTCATTTTACATTGTCGAAAAAAATAGAAAAAAAAATGCATTTATAAAAAGATAAATATAATTAAATAATAATAATAATAATGAGCAACAATGCTAGAAAACCATAAACCACAGTGAGCACTATATTGTAAACAGAGACACGAGACAAAAACGGGACTTGAAATTACAAGATCAGATGACAAGCAGGAGACAATGAGGAAATGACAAACAAGGCTTGCACACGGAAATCGAAGGGTAATGGAGAGCATGAAAGTCTTTGTTCACGATAATACTGTGGTGAAAAGGCGGGTTTTGAGGTGTGCCTTAAATGAAGATAGATTTGTACGGTCATATATGAATTGTGGATGGGCATTCCAGAGACTGGGTGTCTCAGCACTGAGTGATTTAGCACCAAAGGTGGAAAGGGTTGCGATGAAAACCCTTGACGATGGTGATGGTAAATCTCCAGGAACAGGATTTGGGTGCTCTAACTTAACCTTTTCCACCCGAGACATGCGTACGGAGGGATAATATTCCTCCTCTCACCTCGCCTTAAAGTGCATTACTCCTCCAAACTCCTTCCCGTTTACGTTTCCGATTTAGCAACTAAGTATTAATTCATTCAAGAGGATGAATTACTGATCAATTACTGTCCATTTCCCCTCAGCTTGCATTATTGTTCATTGCAATAATTTTCAAGCCTTTTCCTATTTACATTAATGGTGACATGAATTTCTGAATTTGGACTAAAACTCGCTTGAATAATTATAATATATCTATTGCTAACGTCCAAATGCCTGTGACTTTGCCAGTTAGCGGGTGATGGGCTGCCGCAATATAGTCGGGTTCATCCTGAGATTTCTTCATGCTGTTGAGTTTTTTTATCACCACTGTTTGTGTATGTTTCTCCCTACTGAGAGTTTTTTTTTTTTTAACCTCATTTTCTACTCTTGGGGTTTTGGCCCGGCATCTGCCCGTCTAATATTTATTAAGGTACCTTTTTGTGAGTCCTTTGGGAAAAGGGCCATACGAATATAATTGAATTGTGCTGAAATTCGATCTTTCACTGCAGGAGCGTTTCCAGGTGAGAAACCCGCCCTCTGCCTACCTGTCCAAGATCAGGAGCTACCTGGACCAGAGTGGAACAAACCGGGTGAGTCTTTACCTGCTCCAGACTCACTACTGTTATTATAATGGACCCTTTATCACACTTCTGTGGTATTTGGGCAGGATGGTGGTTCAGTGACTGGCATTTTGTTGCCTCATAGTAAGAGGGTTGTGGTTTCCAATCCGGCTTGGGGGTTTTCCGTGTGGGGTTTGAATTTTCTTCCACGATAAGCGTGGGTTTTCTCTGGGTACTCTGGTTTCCTCCCACAGTCCAAAGAATTGGATGTCAGGCTAATTGGAGACTCTAAATCAGCCCTTGGTATGAGTGTGGGAGTGACTGCTTTGTGAATCCTACTCTTGCTAAAGAGGGCTACTGTCAGTGACGATCTAGGAAGTGCTGAAATGTTGTTAAACATTTAAATAAATGAATTAGACCTCTGTTGTATCTATTTACCATTTACCATTACATTTGAAGACCACAAAGGAAAAATGATCAGGGTCCAAATTTAGCATTTTTGTATATTCTATATATTATATATTATATTATTATAATATTTATAGTAATATAATAATATTATAATACTTTATATATATATATATTTTTTTTGCATATTTTTTCAGTGCTTTTTTTAAGATTGTTTTGAATTTTTAATTCATCATTTCTCCACAACGTGAAAATGTGACTGATCATTTTTCCATTGTGGCCTTCATTCTGTTGGCCAGAAGATCCGGGTTCCTCCTGAGATTTCCGATTTGGGTTATCTTTCATTCTCACTGCTGTTCGACGGTGTTTCTCACCAGTGCGGAGTTTGCAGTGTTCGGGTTTTGAGTGATCGACCCCTCTGCTTCTCTTGATATCAACGTTTTGACATTCTTACCATAAAGAGCACCATAACGATACAGTTTAGTTGAAAAACACTCATTGCTGACGTTATTGTTGAATTAAGTATTTTCACATTAAGCTATTAAAACGGAGATTGCTCGTCACTGGGGATTAACATGTATTTTTTTAGGCAACTGTCTTTGTGTTCAGCCACCTGAACTGCTCTGAATGGCCACCGTCAGATATTAGGGAAACTATTTGTGGCAATATACAGCCAAACCACTAGATTTCGCTATAATGAGTGCCCAAGTGCATCTTACAAATTATTTACATGAAGAAGAGTGGAGTATCCGTGGTTTGTAAGATGTGGATACTCCTCCCATCTAACCCAGCAGTCTCCACGTAACATTCTTTTGTGAATTATCCAACATCTTACCTGACATCTCTCTTATTAAACTCTCAGTCTCTCCGATAGAGGCGATAAACTGCGTTGGGTACAGTCCTGATAAATAAAGCCCACATTCTCATCTGAAGCGCTCGTCTGTTTAAGGTTCTCTCTGGCCTCAAAAATGTCAGTCCTTGAGGTCACTGTAAGATGTGACCTGGCTGCTTTAGAAGTTACAAGCTTTCTGTTTCACTGGTCATCTTTGCCATCTTCTACTTCTTCTTCTTCAGTTTCTCTCTGAGGTCCTGTGTGTTTGACAGTACACAAGTAACATGGAGTCCACTATGTACCCAAATAATCAATGCAAGGTCTCCACCGGCTCCAGTTGCTCAAATTGTAGCGCCCTGTTAGTTCTCACACAAACTCTAACAAAGCACACCTCATTCAACAGCTGGTTGAACTTTTTTGGATGCTAAATAGCAGTAGAATCAAAACCTACAGGACAGTAGATCTCCAGGTACAAGTTGGCCGGCCCTGCATTCGATAACGCTTAATGAACTCACTTTCTCCAAACTGTTTATTTTTTGTTATCTTTTCTGTGGGGCACAGAGCAGTGAGTTTATCTCTCTCTCCTCCCTCAGTTTAAGAAAAGGCAGCAGGAGTGCACTCAGGTCCTGAGGGAGCTGGAAATATCGCTTCGGACCAATCACATCGGGTGAGGACCACAATGCTCCCCGCTCAGTCACTGACACTCTATTGTAATGAGATGGTCAACTGCTATCCTTTTTTCCAATAGACTTGCTGTGAAATTACATGAAAGTCATGAAGTGACAGAATAATACTAAAAGATATAAAATGTGGAAAAACCAACGCAAAAAAATGGAGTTATGTAGGAATTCCTGTCTCACAAAATGTGTAACTGTACAAGTGGGCTTTATGGACCTTGCTGTTCTTGACCTGTCCTCTCCATTGTGATCTCACTGTATTTCCCCCCCCCGTGCCACAGGTGGGCCCAGGAGTTTCTGAATGAGCAGAACCAGGGTCTGGATGTTCTGGTGGACTACCTGGCCTTCGCCCAGTGCACCCCCACAGCTCCAGTCCAGTGAGTGACCCCCCCAAACACTGACCGGCAGCAGGGGGTTTATTTTTGCAGTGACTCATTACACTTGCTCATTTTTCACTCCTTCATTGTGCCTCACCTGGAAATTAATTGTGGTCCACTGTTGTGAAGTCAATTCCCGTCCTTTAACTGAGCTCAGGAAAAGGAGTACAATTTTACTTTAAGGGACTATGTCAGCCGGCACACATGTGCGTGACGAAGCAAAACTTCTTGAAAGCGTTAGGCTAACTATTTCAGGATCATAGGAGATTTCGTGTAAGCGTTTAAATCTGTTTATATCGCGTTCATCCTTGAGAAGTTTGATGAAATTTTTACCAAAAAACTATCTTTATTGATCGTAGAGCCTGTTCGTAGCATCAGTTTGTCATAGTTTGGGTTTTTGTAACGATATTATTGCTTTTAAGTTAGCCTACGTTGATTGTTATGTCGTCCCATGGCGGCCATCGAACTGGAAGCGGTCGCAAAAGGATCTATGACAGCTGCATGTCAGACAAAACGTTGCGACAATCAGGTTCTGCGAACATTAAAGACAGTTGCTTGATAAAAATTTTGCCAAACTTCTCAAGGATGCACGTGATGCAAACAGATTGAAACTCCACCACGAATTCACCGGTTTACCTTACCTCACACTTTCAATGTGTTTTCGCCCAAAGAAATATGGATGGATAGTATAATTTATTCTTCGTGGGTTTCGGCAAAGATAAATGCGGTTACTCTAGCAACTCCGCGTTTGCAGGCCATCTTCTATGTTTAAAGCAGTGATGAAGGTACACTTTACACACGTTCTAATAAGCTTGGGGCTCGTATTTCTGCTCCCTTGATATCGCACTGCATGTATGAAAGTGTTTATCGACTGGACTCTACTACGCATGTGCCCCAGCTGACATAGTCCCTTTAAGATAGTTTCAGTTAGGGAACCGTTCAAGCCATTATTTTGTTGAGGAATTTTTCTCCCGAGTGAGTGACGCACGAATGATTGATTTGCGCCACCCCCATTTGTCGCGTTAGTTAATGTCTGGAACCGACGTCATTCTGAAGTGACCTTTTTTTTTTTTTTTTTTTTTTTTTTTTTGGTGGGGGAGTAGGGGCTTTTTCAAACTCTCTGTTGAACAGGATGGTGAAGAGCAGCACTAACCTACCCTGCTCCTGTAGGCCTGCTGTCCTGTCAGTTTTCTCTCCAGCTCTAACAAAGCTCACCTCATTCAACAGCTGCAGTTCTTACTGAGGTGCTAAAAAGTTGAATCTGATGTGCTTTGTTAGAGTTGGAGTGGAAACCTACAGGACCTCAGCTCTCCTGGAACAGGGTTAATTAACTCTGGTGTTGAGAGACAGGAAGAACGATGAGTCAGAGACTGGAAACAAGCAATGTCGCGGCTCGTAATGAGCACGTGCAGCATCTCACCAATGAGACGCCCCAAAATGTTTTATGACAGAGGAGGGAGGTTCTGCTTCTTCAGTTCCTCTCGCTCTTACTTTTCTGCTGTGTCTCTCCGATGAGTGGAGCGAGGAGCAGGAACGTGCTGGAATAGAAATGGGAATACTGTGAGATGTGTGTGATTGGTACACGCCGGGTGAGTGGATTTCTCTCCTGTGTGTTTATCCCTCTCTGTGCAGGAATGACGCTGAGGCCGTGGATAATGGTGCAGTGGTGGGAGAGAGGGTGAAAACACTGGATAAATCCATCGAGGATTTGACCAAGTGCGCGGGAAACTCGCCAACCCATTCCGTCACCAAATCTGCCCGCTCACTTACCATACGGTAAGCCCCGCCCCCTTACCAGACAGTAAGCCCTGCCCCCATACCATAAGCCCTACCCCTTTCCGTATAGTAAGCCCCGTCCACTAACCATTGGCTGAGCCCCGCCCCTTTTCTTACCATAAGCCCTGCTTTGCAGACCTTTCCTACCTGTATGATAAGATTCACCTGCCCCATAATCATGTAGAAAACCACGCCCACTGTTGAGGTGGCCAGTAGTGCTGTGGCTGGTTCTCATAAGGTTGTTTGAGCCTTAATAACCAGCCACCTAACTGCATGGTAAATTCCTCCTACTTCCTGGTTTGTTAAGTCCCATCCACCCCTTAACTATATGATAAGCCACCCCACTCCAAACAGGGGTTACGCACTCTGACGCTCTCAAACATACATGCACAGACACGGACATGCGTGTGTACAGACCTGCTCTTATACAGTCACATATGCATTCAGTTAGGCACACACACAGAATCACACGTTTGTTTAGCTATACTTGTGAGAAGAACATCGCGTTGACTTCGATTCATTCTGGACAGCCTTTCCCAAACTTTAATCAAATTATGCCGAGCCATCACCTTAACCCAACCCTAACTGTAATCGTAGCCCTAACTTCAACCAATTACCAGTAATCTGTGAGGACAGCCCAAAATATCCTCGCGGCATCTGTGGTTTCTCAAGACTTGGTTCTCACAAGTTTAGCTTTACAAGTCCATACGCACACACACACACGCACTCACACACGCAAACCCATTTCAGTATCGTGCGCATCTGTACAAAACCTTTCATTTCTGCTTTTAACACCAGTTTCTGTATAAGAGGCAGCAGCAGATTCCCGTGGAGACTATAAATACACCAGGCTTTGCGTGTGATCGTGAGATCTTGGTCTGTGTGCTGTGTGCTTCGTGAGCGTGCGAGCACCTTTAGCATACTCCTGCAGTCTCAGGCGTCTGAAACGCGCTCCATCTCTGCTGCACAGAACAGACATCATTTATAAATAGCGGTATACACAGCAGACATGTATCTCAGGAAATATGCCTATGTTCCTCTCCATTACTAAGCATTTTAAAATAATGAACGTTCAGACAGCAGTTCATGAAACAAGAATTTAGTTTTTTTTTTTTTTGACTGGTGTAGCTCATTGTTTGTATTTGATACACAAATTCATACAGGATTTTGATGTTTTAAAGCCATAATTCACTCTGTTTCCTTCTCCTCTTGTATTTTGTTTTAAAGTGCAGGACTTAAAGTGCAAATGCAACTTCCGTAACAGAACCTCAGACATCTGGTATAAATAGTTTCTGAGCTCATACCATTTTAGCATTAGCATTGCAACAGCACTTTGCACATCAGCACAACTTCGGTATTCAATCATAGTTACAACTCTCATTCACTTAATTCATTCACAGACCCTCCTTCTGTTCAAATCTTATCTGGATATTTTCTGCCAACACAGTGCTTTTTGCACTGCATTCCTCACAGTCCTCAAACATGGCCCCCGTATTCATGTGGCAAGTGCCTTAATGTAATGTAAAGAGATGAAAATAGTTGGATTTTTTAATCTAAGATGCATTTGCTTAATAAAGTGAATTAGAACAGTTCTATAGTTGTTACTCTGAGTTGTTAGCCCCATTGTGATTGTAGAAGAAGGCTGAATTGATAACGATGCCATTTTTTTCTGAAGACCAAGTATGTTATTACCTCTGCCAAATGAAGTTGGCAGGAGGTTCTGTGATCGGTGCCGTTTGTTTGTTTGTCTGTTTGTTTGTGAACAAGATATCTCAAAAAGTAATGAAAGGATATCTCTGAAATTTTGTGGGTGGGTTGTTATTACATCGGGGATGGACCCTATTGATTTCGATCAGTCAAACAATATCGCCGCCACGGCAGCCATCTTGAAATCCTATGGCACGCGATAACTGAACTTTGCTCCCACTCACCAAGATTTGGACCGTGCTGCCTTGGCGGAGGTTTTTACTCTGTGAGTGCCTCTAGTCTATATTTTCAGATGAATAGTCTGCTTTCACTTGTAATTTCTGAAGGTGCGGGGTGTAAACTTTTAACTGATTGTTTTGTAGCAATGAATATGTTGTAGCAGTAGGCAGCATATGGTTTGCGTGTTTTTTTTCTAGTACTTTTTTCTTGTATATTCAAGCTGCTATTCACTTCACTCCATCACACATTCATCTTCTCCCTGTTTCTACCCTTCTTCTCCTTCTCTCTGTCCTCTTCCTCATTCCTCCTCTTCCTCCGACAGGCTGAACACGTTTGCGCACAGCGTGAAGGCTCTGCGGAGTCATCGCTCGGTCGGACAGGACGATGTGCACGTCTGCATCATGTGTCTGCGCGCCATCATGAACTACCAGGTGTGTTCTGGCGGTCTAACGTCTTGCCGTCAGATGGTGGGCCAATCACTTTCCCTTCCTCTCCTACCTCCTTCCTTTCCTAACCACCTTACCATTGAGGAGACAAGGAGAAGATGTGGTAATAGGAAGGAATTGAAGGAACACGGATCAGGGAAATTGAACGTCCAAGCTTTGTCAAACGTCAGCTCCAGCCGTCCCACTGCTCTGTTGGGTTCTGGCTGCATTGGAGACCTCTCTGGCTCTTTCTGACAGTTTTATGTAAAAGAAGTTGCTGTGCAAATTAAATAGATAAATTTGGCTGCAGTACAGTATGTGCTCTCTTTTGCAGTCTGGCTTTAACTTGGTGATGACTCATCCGCGTTGCGTCAATGAAATTACCCTCAGCCTAAACAACAAGAATCCCAGGTAGGAGAGCCCAGCTTCTGTTCTAAATGTGTTTATATTGACCTTCAGTCCACCTTACTGATAGATGTATGTGTGTTTGTGCCTGGATGTGCATATGCATGTCTGTGACTTTTAATCCTGCATTCACCTTGGTGTTGTTTGTGTGTGTTTGTGTGTGTGTGCGTGAGTGAGTTTCCATTTACATATGTGTGTTGTGTTCAAGTGATCATGTACGTCCCGTGTGTGCATTTTACATATGTATGCTTGTATAAATTGCATAAATCTACAACTCCAAATCAGAAAAACTTGAGATGCTATTTTAGATAAAAATTTAAACAGAAAGCAGTGATTTTTGACCTATATTATGTTGTGAACAATACGACAGCACTTAGTCTGATGATTCACCATATGCATTTTATTGATTTAAAAAAAGAATCAATTTAGCAAAATATTTCAAAGAAGTTGGGACAGTAAACTATTTACTGCTTACTGTTGTCATTCCTTTTCACAACGCTTAATGAATGTTTAGGTACTGAAGACACCAAGTGATTAAGTGTTTCAGGTGTAAATTTGTCTCACTCTTCCTTGGAATAAGGCTTAAATATCTTGTCTTCATACTGTCGGCTATAATGTACAAGTCAAAGTAAATTTAGAAATCGTTGCTTTCTGTTTTTATGTGCATCATCTACACCGTCCAAACTTTTTCCAATCTGGGTTTGTAAATAATTCAATTCCACATAATGTTGGATATATGTCTCTGGTTTGATTGATTGCCTTTGTGCAGGTTTGTAAAAAGTGGATTTGAGTTGCATTGTTTTTTTTTTCTTCAGTATTCATTTATATCACCAGTAATGCAATACAATACACAACGGGGGGGGACACACAAAATGATAAGTGAAAGACAGGATCACTTATTTTTTTTTTTACAATTCATCTCCTGTCATAAAATTTAAAAAAGATTATTAAAAAAAATTCCTAGCTAGGGATCCCACTCTTTATAAAAGTTATTCATCTTAATCCCCTCAGAACATCACTGCCTTACAAGATTTTGCTATGCTGGGCCATTTTATGATGATAGAGGTTTGTTTGGCATCCACTTTACAAAAAACATTTCCTTTCAACTGCTAATAGAATCGTAATCAGTTTGTCTAATCTAAATGAAGAATTATTAAAGGATGGGCCTAGTTAACCGGACCAGGGGTGTCCAGTGAAGTAGTTATGTTCGGAATGTTTTTTTCTTATCTCAGAGCAAATCATTTTCTAAGACGGCTTTTTTTATGGATGAACCCCATATGCAGTGAGTCGGATTGCTCTCTTAACTCTGGATTACTGGGTTCTTCCTTCCCTACAGAACCAAGGCCTTGGTGTTGGAGTTGCTGGCTGCTGTGTGCCTGGTGAGGGGAGGCCATGACATCATCATCTCCGCCTTCAACAACTTCAAAGAGGTCAGGAGGTCAGGGGGGTTTAGCACTTCCGGGTCACCCTGTTGTTTATGACTGTTGCGATGTTAGAGCCTTCGACCCAATCAGAGATCCTGTCGTTTGGCAAACTGGAGCAGATACAATGGTCTATGGCTAATCAGCGCTCAGCAGTGCTAACATAGCATAGACAGAGGACTGAGATACATACGCTGAGGATTTCTGTTGTTCGATGTTTCAGAGCCAAATGCGGATCGTGTCCGGTTGCTTGTTTTAAGCAGGATGAAAATTTGTTGTCATGTCACATGATTCTCAATACAATGGAGCAGATGTGTTTTTATGACTTATGTAGAGAACATTAAAATCGAACATTTATAATTGTTAATATAAACATTGCAATATCAACATGACTTCCACAGCTAAGGATTTACTTTGCAGTGTTGAAATAGTTCATTCTGCTTTCATTTCCTTCTACTTTGCCATTATGAAGTACTCGCTCTCTTATTCAGATGTTGGGGGAGGACAGACGTGCAAGAAAGCATGATGTATTTTCTGAGTTTTGGGATGGACTGTTAGAGGCCTGTGCCCCAAATCTGGCTAGATTTTCCCCATCATCCACAATCTTCAGTTAAACATAGATTAACATCAGGAGGATATTGTGAAACATTGGAAATTGGGCAAAGTAGACTTGGGAGACAGTGATGAAATACACAACAGGGTTGACCTTTACTGTATATCTACGATTCAATCAAAAAAGTGTCCTGAAATTAGTAAGTTGAAAAATGTTTTCTTTTTGTATGTAACTCTACTTTGTTCAGATTTTTAAAATGTTTTAATTTATATATAAAATCTCTTTGGAGGGCTCAGTTGTGCCAAAACTTTGATGAAAAAGACATGATTTATGAAGATAAAAAAATGTTTGTAACACTTTATAACAACTACCTTTAATAAACTGTGAAATTACATTTAATTAAACTTTAATTAATTACTGTTAACAAAAAGTGAAATGTTTAATATGTTTACTAATTATTAGTGATGCTTTAATTTATTTTGCTGATTTATTTCTTATCAGCTGTGCTACAATATAAACTTTATAAAATTATTGATTGAATTCTCAAACTAGCAACTAAATCACATAAATTATAGCATTAATACCCATTTGTAAACATTAATTACCATTTCATTGTTCATAACAGTAAAATAACTATTGTTACGACCAGCCCACTGATTGATCGCAACATAAAATGGGGGGGCAACATGGTTATAAAAATATATGATTTAATTATAAGAAGCGCATCAACAAACAACTGGCCCAAAGCAACAAGAGCTGGCCGGGACATGGTGTGACTGCTGGAGACCGATCTTTACTGTTGAGTGTGGTTACTGTCCCCTTCCCCTTGGACATCAACTGCTTTCAAAGTGTCCTGCCCTGTGCCAATCAAGCAAACACAAGAAACACATAAAACAGTCCTCCTTCCACAAGAGGTAGCATAAATGTCCAGGGTCATAATACTATTAACAGCAATTTTTACCATTTATTACCTCGCCCACAACGGAGTCAGTGGAGCGAGGCATTGTAGTCGGTGCGATTTGTTTGATTGTTTTTTGCCTATTTATGTGTCCATGTATTGACTATCTAGCATCTAGACGGTTGCACTGATTGACTTCAAACTTTCGAAGTAGGTGGGCATTGGTCTGTAGATTACCTAATTGAATTTTGGGGGTCAAGGTCATCGGAAATGTCAAAAGTTTTTTTTTTGATAACTTCCTTCAAATTCATCACATTAGCTTCAAACCAAAGCCAAAATGCTTGTCTTTCAATTCTGCTTCCCACCGTATGCTGCATGATGGGGTAGCTTTGATAGTGTCTGTAGCGGTTGAGGGTTAAATATCAGGGCGTTAAAGGTCATCAGTGAAAATTAATGTTTTCCATTATTACTCAAAAACGGTTGCAGATGGACAGATGCTTACTATTATGACCATATAGGAACTATATTATTTCACACCATGACCTCGACCTTGAGTGACCTTCAAAGGCCAGACTGAAGGTCACAGATCTTCAAAGGACTATAAGTTGAAAACAGTTGAAGTCACACTTGTAAAATAAAAGCACTAAAATAAGAGCTGGCGAGCGCAGTTTGTTTTGCCTGGCAACACTTATTGACAATGGTTATTATATAGTGTTACTAGATTTATAGGTATTTATAGTCCAGGAGAAATGACTGTGGGTCAATGTGTCTGTGTTTATGTTGTATTCAGGTTAGTGGGGAGAGGAGTCGCTTTGAGAAGCTCATGGAGTACTTCATGAATGAGGACAGCAACATTGACTTCATGGTGAGTTTTCTGCACATTTATCAGTTTTCCTCTCGACAGTTTAAAAAGATGATTTCGTCAATATGCTGAAGGTCAGGGCTAACCAATATTCATTTTGAATGTCATCCATCTTGACGGTAGTCAATCCATCTATTGCATTGAATATATGCAGCTGACGCTTTTATGCAAAGCAATTCATAGTTGATAGCACAAGGCAGGGGCCAATTCCGTGGAGCAATATGGGCTCAAGAGCTGAGCTCTGAGGGCCAAACTGTTGCACAGATCTCATTGTGTGTGTACTGGGTTTCAAACCACCAACCTTCTGAAATCCTGCTAAATGTAGTTTTGGACATCAGCCATCACCCATCTTTTATCTCTCTCTCCCGGCAGGTGGCCTGCATGCAGTTCATAAACATCGTGGTACATTCGGTGGAGAACATGAACTGCCGTGTGCACCTTCAGTTTGAGTTCACCCAGCATGGCCTTGATCAGTACCTGGAGGTGGGTCCCAGCAGAGCCTCATTTGCATAGTTACACCGCCCACTGGAAACTGTGCATAGCTAATGAGGGAAGAGTCTGGAGACTGGGATCAAATGCTGAATTTGTAAAAAAAAATTTTGCTTGAACCTAGACAATTTACTGTCACTAGGAAATTGTTATTAAATTAAACAGAACTCCACTTGGTTCATAATTAAGACTCATGTGGGGTTACTTGAATCCCAGTTATGCTATTACTGGCTATGGCTGGAGGTCCGCTTGGGCGATGCAACAATTGGCGCAGCCTCACGGGGGGTAATAGGGGTGAAGCCAGATAGAAAGCATTTGTCTCATCGCTCTGTAGCGCCCCCTCTGGTCGGCCAGGAACATGTAGCTGTGTGAGTAAATGTCGTACGCCGACTACGTGATTCTCTGACGGCATGGGTCAGTGAGTAATCAATGGTGCGACTGTGTAGTGTGTAGAAATGAGAGCCAGTTGTCATTGAGTCAGAGGAATCATGTACCAAGTCTTCCTCCTCCGTAGTCGACGGGAGCAGGTTGCTGTGCTGGTCTAAGCAGTTCAACTGTGTTCAGGGTGGGAGAAAAAAAGTCTTAAGATTAAAAAATTAAAAAAAGAAATTGTTGGTAGATTATAAGACCTTTAATATATAAATCAAATGCAAAAGAAATAATAAGTGGTTGTGGTTCATCAATCAGACTGGCGGAAAGATTTCGCTTTATAGGTTTGAACCAACCAGCGCCTGACATACCTGAGTAGTGCTGACAGTGTCCCCACCTCCCCCTGTTGACATCAAAATGGAGAAGACTAACTAAAACAATACACAGGATAACCACTAGGAGGAGATGGGGCATTCAGCACTATATTTTTATGCACGTATTGGTGAACTTATATTTGTACGTCTTCATCGGCATTTATTCACGTCTTTGTATTGACTTTTGGGAGTTTGTTTGTGCTTTTGCATGTGTATACATATTTGGTGTCTTAGTTTGTATTTGTACTGTTGTGTGTCTTTTGGCATGTGTATACATGCATTTTGAGTATTTGCGTTTGTGTTTTTTTCATGTGTACATATATTAGTGGGTGTTTATGTATTCAGATTGCACATTTTTGTGTATTTTCATGAGTGTATATAAGTTGTGAGAAATCACATTTGTGAATGTACTCCTGTGATTGCATGTGCCTTTTTAAATTTTTGTGTTCGAATATATTCACATTGCTGCATTTGTATTGCATGTGCATTGTGCTGTATATTTGTGGGTGTGTGTTCATATTTGTGTGAATATGTATGTATTTACATTTGTTTTTGTATCCTTTTTTGTGAGTGCTTGTTAGTTTACATGTTAATGCGTGTATTCACCTTTGAGTGTTTGTGTGTGTGCTAGTTTACTTGCATGTGTGTGCAATTTTGTGTTATTGTGTTTATTCACTTCTGTGTGTTTGCCTGTCCTTATTTCCGTATGCTTTTTTATTTGCATGTGTTGTATTGTGTGTATTCACTTTTGTGTTTGCATGTGTTTACTCGCATGTGTGTGTGGTTTTGTGTTATTGTGTGTATTCACTTTTCACATTTATGTGTGTTTTTGCGTGTCCTTATTTGTGTGTGTGAGACAGAAGCTGAAATCCACGGAGAGTGAGAAGCTGCTGGTTCAGATCCAGGCTTATCTGGACAATGTGTTTGATGTGGGGGCTCTGCTGGAGGATGTAGAGGCCAAGGGAGGCCTGCTGGAACACATGGAGGAGCTGCAGAATCACAACACTCAGGTGATTATTGATAGACTAATTCAAAAGTGTGTGTGCCTCATGTTCAATTTATTTCCTCACATTTACGCATTTAACTTGTTTTCTGATGAATCCACTTGTCTAAAAAAACAAGGATCTACAATTTCGAAAATTTTCAACGTTTGAGAGTGCAATCTTTCATATTTTGCGTATTATTGGTGTTCACTAAAAAATCTGTGCAAATGTTTTATTTTCAAAACTTTAATTCATATTTAAGAAGTGTCTGTGCTTTCCAATGAGTCTCGGTGAAAACAAGAATAAGCAATTTTGTCTAAATTTGATGTTTTTTTAAACATCAGATTATAGTCTAATGTTTGAATAAATTTTTGACCAGAAATGTTTTTTTTCATATTTATATAGTAAATGTGCTTTCTAATTAATCCTTAAGAAAAAAAATTATAATCATTAGAATCCATTTTTCAGCGGCCCATTTTGGATGAAATATATTTTCAAGAGGAGATATACCTATATTCCTCAAATTCAATTTGTTTCCTCAGATGTGTGGCATATGTGCTTAATTATGAATATAAAATGAAATTTTTAAAAATATTTTGAAGTTTTTAAAAATCATTTTGGTTGTCTTTTATATTTTTGTCAATTTCTGGTGGAATACATTTTTCACTGGAAATGCATGAATATGCCGAATTCCCATTGTATTTCTTTATGCTTGTGTTGTAGATGTGTTTTCCAATTTATCGTAAAGAAAAAAAATTTAGTCTTAAATTTTGAACCTTTTTAATACAAGACGATTGTCTTCTGGCCATTTTTACTAGAATGAATTTTAGTAAGATATGTCAAGGTACTACTTAATGCATTTCTTTGTGTTCATATTATGTTTCTTGTTTATCCAGTCGTAAACACGAGATTCCATCATTTCAACCATTTTTGATATAGGACTATAGTTTTATGTATTTTTCCCATTTTTGCTGAAATGTATTTTCAACCACAGATATGCCCATAAGATTCATATTTGGATTTTTTTTCCCCATATTTGTCATATATGGGATCATTTTAACACAATGTAACATGAGCAGTTTGTTTTTTTAGTATAGGAAAAATAGGCATGCTGAAGTTATGTTTTACTCAATGCTTTTCTATAACAGTACTGAATTGACAAGATATATTATGGCTCATAATTAAGATTGTCATCAACATGCCTGTTTACGATTCAATCAATTTAATTAAGGTAGTTAAGAGGAAACAGAGCTGAGCACTGCAAGTCAGTTTTGTGAAATTTAATTAAAGTACAGTGCAGTCAGCTTTAGGCAACTTTGAGAGGTGCACTTAGAAGTGTAGTGAAACTAAATTAATTTGCCTGCAGATGGGGTCATGCAGCCATGTTTTAAAAGCTCATCTTCCATGGAGTTGAGTGCAAGCCAACTTTAAGGACAAGAAAAACAATTTTCATATTTCTGTTTTGATGTTCAAAAAGCGAAGACGATTGACAATAGGTGTTCAAACACAAAAACCTAACTGATGATCCTCAAATTTTTAAAAGGCATCACAGTTCCAAACATTAATCTTCCAAGGGCGAGACTTGAACCCTGTTCTCCTGCCTGAGAGTCTGGCGTTCTAATGCCCAGCCATCTTCCCCGACTTCCAACCCAGCACTCATTTCATGCCATTTCAAGAAGTCAGAGGTTCAGTTTTGTGTGCATTTTCATGAGGTGCCTTTTCTGCAAAATTAGCAAATTGCAGGAGTAGAATATTGCATTTAAGCAGTAAAAAAACAAGAAAATCCTACCGGTTTGAATTCTTTTCCTGAGTTGAAGAAAGTGATGGATTCCATATTTGGCAAATAAAGACATTCCAACAGATACTTGACATTTTACTGAACCCTGTATTTTTCTACAAAAACCGACTGATGCCCAGTAACTAGGTCCAAAATGTGAAAATTGTCTGGTTTGAAGTCACATTTTCCATGGATGTAGAACTGAGGCCTATTATTAAACAAGGAAGATGGCATAGTGACAAGTATATTAATGAAAAATCATTTTTCCAAAGAGAGAAAAACACAGACTAGTTATGTGTCCAGTGACCATGTGACCTGTGTCCATGAGACTAAGCATCAACTTACCATTTCTGTGGATGACGAATGGGAGATGGATTTCATTCAATTGGGCATATAGACTGAAGCAGATCTTAGACCTTTGATTTTGTAGGACTTTCAATAAATGATCCCAGACTCTGATGTCCAAAAAGTGAAAATCATTTTGTAAATTCTCCATTTCTGTGGGTGAATGCAATTTATCAGATATGAGCAAATTTCATTGAAGTACCCATAAAAAAAGCACACTTCCATAATCAGAATATATATGACATCAGTCTTTCATCAAGACTGGAAAAGTGTAGAATCCTAAAAAACTGTTCTCCAAACACAGAGAAATTCATAAACCTGGCATTATTTCTGTCGATTCAGGGCCTGAGGCACATTTTATATAGATATAATTTCATTATGATATACATTTTAATGAAGAACAGATTTAAAAAAATCATTTCCACATAACACAAATCACATGACCCCCAATGTGTATGACCATTTGTGGTAAAGAGGACACATATATGATGGTCAGTAATGAGGGCATACATGATCAGTGATGATTTCTGTTGCGCGTGTGATGGCCAGAGATGACGACATCTGCTGATCTGTGATGATGGGCAATGATGAATGTTGTGCAGGTGTGATGACGGCTCTTCAAAGTGTCATTTTTGTTCTGTAGTTGACCGTCCGGCTGCAGGAGTGTGAGAACCAGGCCATGGAGAAAATTGCTGAAGTGGAAAAGCAACTCATCCAGGCCACGAAAGAGGTCGAGATGCTGAAGGTACCAAGATGGCAGATTGCCTTAAAAAATATTACACACGTCGGGTATGTGTGAGAATACATTTAAATTCCTTTGCATGTACCCGTCAAGTATTTTTTTGTAACGGTGCGTTTACATGCATGTCTGCATGAACTGAATGCATGTTACTGAGCATGTGCATGCTTGTGTGAAACTAGTGCATCACAACTCAACTACTATGTGTATGTTAATGGATCTCTGTGCATGCTTGTAGGAGAACCTATGTTTAACTGTGTGGAGTGAGAAAATTGTTTCCCTGCGAGTTTTGATGAAAGTGTCCCTTTTCGTGCGTGCGTGCAAATGTAGGCGTTTACCTGTGTGTGGGTAAATGTACTTACCTGTGGGAGTGAGTTTAAATGTATGCTCTTAACTGAGGGCATTTGTGAAATCGTTTGTTTACGTGTGTGTGTAAATGCACATATTTACCAGTGCGCACACCTTACAGGAGAACCTGCGGGACTCCTGTGCCCAGGTGAGCTCCTTACAGCAGAGGGAGAGAGAGAGGGAGCTGGAGCGGGACAGGGAGAGGGACAGAGAACGCCCCCCTCTCTCCTCTCCCACCACCCCCACCCCAGGCCCTGCCATCCTCCCCTCCCACCTGGAGAACAAGCTGAAGGAGCTGGAGAATCGAGGCCTGATCCGCCTGGAGCGCTCGACCTCTGGAGACCTGGACATCGAGGTCCTGCCCGTCTCTGTCACAGAGCCCGACTCCGCAACGGGGCCTGGCAGAGGTAAGATCGGCCCTCCCACCTGCCACTCACATGGGTTAGACACACCCCCTCTCCTGCCACTTGCACAGGACAGCTCCACCCCTTACTTGCCCCACCCCCAATCAGTCTAACACCACAAGGAGCAGCTCGGCCCTAAGAACCATTAGTGTTCACTTAAGTACTAGTGTCACCCTCGGTTTCTGTGGCATCAGGGTCTAATTTGTTAAGATCAGACACATTTATGGTTCTCTGAGTGCAATCCATGTAAAAACTTAAGAGCATCAACTAACTGTCAAAATGTATGGAAAGGATGAGCCCTCCAGTCAGCCAGTCTCACCCAGTGTTTCATTGCCTACACAGGTCTAACAACTTCAGCACCGGCCGTTCCTGCTGGAGATGTCACTGCAAGCCCAATACCACCCCCACCCCCACCTCCACCTCTACCCACTGGAGCTGGTCCACCCCCACCACCCCCACCTCCACCCCTTCCGGGGGCCGGCCCACCTCCGCCTCCCCCTCCGCCCCTTCCAGGGGCAGGACCGCCTCCACCTCCCCCTCCGCCCTTCCAGGGGCAGGACCGCCTCCCCCTCCACCCCCTCCTGGGTCCGGACCACCACCACCTCCACCCCCTCCTGGAGGTGGACCCCCACCACCTCCGGGTGGCTTTCCTGGCGGAAGCAGCACTCCAGGTGAGCGAGGGCAGTGTCCTGATGTTCTTTGGGCCAACGTCAAACCTCCAGACTCCCAGGCCACTCAAAACTCTCACAAATTCATGGACATGGTGCTAAAAACTGGTCATCTACTCTCATAAGAGTTAATTTGTGGGGTCCATAAACCAAACTTTACTCTGAAGTGGAGCCTCTGCTGGTTTTAGTCCTCAAAAAGATCTCACCGTGGAGCCCCACCACCCCCAGAAAGCCTAACCCAGTAATAGCACCCAAGAAATCACTCAAATTCAACCTCCCTGGTGAAAATGCACCAAAGCTCAAAGATATTCTGTAGAGGTAGCATGATGCTGGCACTGGAGCGAACGACAATTGGACTTAAAGTACTGTAACTATTATTTTGTGCAGATTTATAAATTGATGCGCCGTACCGCAAGAGAACAACCCTTTTCCATTTGGTCTCAAACAGAGTTCCCTCAACTAGGTACTTCGGAATGCTCCTCTTCTTAAGTATTGTAGAACAATGCTCTCAGTATACAACGGTGATTGTTACATCACCGTTGAATTGCTCAGGTAAATTGCTGCCACGATCAAATACGTACCTTTCCTTTTTTTCTTCCGTATTAGGCATCAAGCGGTAGCCATAGCAAATTTTAAATTCAAACACCCCGATTAATTAAAGCGTAATTTCAAACTTCGGCTAGCTGCCATTACTGAATTTGAAAACGCTCAGGAGCGTCGAAAGCAGCTGGGTCCAGTACACAGTGACTTCGTATTCACATCCCTGGAAATAAACATGGCTACTTTCGTATGCAATTGACATAGATTCGAGAGTTCTTCAAATCTGACAATGAAGACAACTTAAGACTCCAGAAAGCATTCTACTTTTGCTCTCCAAAACAACTTGAGCTGGATGCGCCATGCGATTATGATGTTAGGAGATAACACATACGCAAGCCCGCCTTGCATGTTTATGCTATTGTTCGGCCAGCAATTTAAAAAAAAAAAAAAAAATTGCATTCATTGCAGTAAATTCTACTGAATTATATAATAATACCACCATTAGGTAATTTAGCATTTGAAGAAGTCAACAATGAAAGCAAAATTTTTTGTCATAGTGACACTTTATGAACATTTTAATCAGGTATCTGTGATCTCACAGCATGAATTGTAAAAAAAATGTTAACTGCACAAATGACCACCAAGCTCAACCAGAGAGGAATGAGTGATTTTGTCTCCCCTCCTGCTGCAGGAGTTAAAAGCAAAAAGCCCATCCAGACCAAGTACCGCATGCCCCTACTGAACTGGCAGGCCCTCAAGCCCAACCAAGTCACGGGCACCGTCTTCAGTGAGCTGGATGATGAGCATGTACTTGGGGTGAGGACTAAGCTTCATATCAGTGGCAATCCAGTTGGTCACCAACCCTGTTCCAGTAGATAGACAATCCATTAGGTTTTCACTGTGACTTTGGTGAGGCACATGTCAGACAAAAGCAGGAGGTTCTATTTAGCCTCTGATCAGTTGAGTTAGTAGCCAGATTCAGGTTGCAGTGAAAACCTACAGCATCGTACGTCTCCAAGAAGAGGGCTGGCAACCACTGGTCTACCCCTAAGGCCACTGTTCTTCCATGTCTCTCTATCGCTCTTGCTCAACAATGTAAATTTTAAGGACTGTAATTTCAACATGTTTCACCTGAAATGAAAGAAAATACCCCAACTTTTTCCTTTTTCATTTCTTCGCTTCTCAGTCACGATGGTTTCCAACTCTCAGAAGTCCTGCAGGTTTTCATTCCAAACCAAAGGCCCCATAAAAAGATTAGTTTATTACCCCCAGCCGCATCGGAATTTATTTATATATATAAACATACACACACACACACACATACATACATACACACACACACACATACATTATATTTCCATTTTTTGTATTAAAAAAATGGCAATTGGCATAATACTCTTACAAGTAGCGCATATGTTTCCATAGACGGCCACTTGGATCGTTTACTTGAAAAACTTATGTTCCTGTGTTGTTCTCGGTCAGGTACTGCAGAATAAACGGGTTTAGAAATCTAGAAAAAGACCACAAACACTTAAGTAAACTTTGTACAAAAAATTTATTTAATAAATAAAATTTTTAAAAATCTGCCCACCGACATCATATTTTTCAGATAAAAAGGATTATAAACTAATTTTTTAAGGGGTTAATTCGGTATACCTGATTCTACTTACTAAACAAAATGCTCTACGAGACCTGTAGCTGCTCAGTAAGGTGCATTTGGTTTGGATGGGAATGGAAACCAAGGAACAGGGTTGGGGACCAATAACCAATGAGGTCAAGGATTAAAACTTAGTGACAGAGCTTTGCCACTAGGGGGCAGCAGTGCTGACTGTCCCTCCTCACACTGCCAGGAGCTGAACATGGAGGCCTTCGAGGAGCAGTTCAAGACAAAGGCGCAGTCAGCCCCTCCGGGTCTAGACAAGCTGAAGGTGAAGACAGCCCAGAAGGCCCCCAGCAAAGTGTCCCTCATGGATGCCAATAAGGCCAAGAACCTGGCCATCACCTTGCGCAAAGCAGGAATTAGCGCGGCTGAAATCTGCTCTGCCATAGAGAAGTATGAACCCTTTACAACAACAAGCACACCTCAGATACCTAACAGAGCGACGTCACGTGTGAACGAGAAGCAGTACTACCGAAGCAACTAGCTTTGCACCTGGAGATGTACCAACGAACTGGTTTTCATTTTATCTGTTATTTAGCACATCTAATTTAACCAATTAGCAGTTCAGTGAGTTTACTGCCTTTTGAGTAATGTGTGCTGTTAGGCCAGGAAAATGGTATATCTCCAGGAACACAGATGATTCCAGTGGTTTTATTGTATGAGGGTCCAAGTAGAGGTTTTGTGTCCACCACGATGCTGTACCACCTCTTTGATTTTACAGTTGAGTTAATTTTTTTGCCAAAATTACATGTCAGTGTTCTGCAACTCAAGTTACTTTGAATAACCAGTCATGATTCAGATAGTCACACAAGATCTTAGAATGTTCACAGTCCAACATTCTGATCAAGCATGTGAACTCGTATCTCACAAACGATTAACACCTCCGACTCCTCTGACTGGGCTTCTTTCTGGAGCGTACCCTTTATACATCTCTTAAGGGGTTGCCAGATGTCCTGATTGTGCATAATTTGTATGCACAGTTGGTGGTCTCTACTAGACCATTTCATTTCTGCTCCAAGTCATTGATGGAAGGAAATGACTGTCAGTTTACGATGAAGCAACTACCAAGTTTTGGGTTGTTCCAGGTTTAACCCATTGCAGCTTCGCATGTTTTCCATCTGTATCGGTGAATTCTAAACCCAGCCACCATTACTCCCCCTCTCAGTTATGACCAGCAGGCTCTGAGCCTGGACTTCCTGGAGCTTCTAGAGAGGTTCATCCCATCAGACTACGAGATGAAGCTCCTCCAGAACTACGAGCGGGATGGCCGCCCACTTGACGAGCTTTCGGACGAGGATCGCTTCCTGGCACGCTTTAGCAAGATCCCACGCCTGGCTCAGAGGATCAGCACCCTCACCTTCATGGGAAACTTCCCTGACAGTGCCAAGCGGCTGCAGCCGGTCAGTAACAGCGCCATCTGTTTGCAGGTGGCTGCACTGCAGTCACCTTTGCCTTTACTTCTTGGCAGCTGATAGGAAACCGTTAAAGCAAAAGGATCCACCGTTTCCTTTTGAACCACATTTACCTTGTGATGTATTGGCAAACTGTCCACTGAATATTCCTGCCTCTCACCCATTGGGTGCTGGGGAAGGCTCCAGCAACCCTGCAAGGTGAAGACACTTCGTTCTGCACATTGCTTAAAAAAATGAACAAAATTAATTTCACCTCAAAGACCAAGTGGACACTAAAAATTCTTTGGATGTTTGACATGCTCCAATGTCTAATGGTCAATACTCATAAAAGCATTGGCTGAATTAATGAAATGTAAAGCATTACTACACCCTGAATCGCAAATCATCTGACCATCAGAGTACAGCCAAAAGTACGCCAGTAGTATTGCTGGTTTTACTTGTTACCAGATTGTTAATTTATTCATTAATGCCACTAATTGAGGTGTCATTTAACTAGCTTGGCATCCTTGGGTAAACTGTCCAGATTAGACGAAATGCCAAGAGTGCAGTTGACCCCAACCACCAAATGTGGGCGTCCCATGCATAAAGCCATTATTAATAGTCAATGCTACTCTAACAATCACTTGGAAAACCAAATTGTAAAATCAGCAGCATTTCATTTAGATGTACATTGCAGCATGCTAACCATTCCAGTCGATAAGATGGATGGAAAAAGGTCTCAAGACATTCATTCTCATATTATTCATCATCTTGCCTCATTTTCCCAGCAACTGAATGCCATAATCACAGCGTCCATGTCAATCAAGTCCTCTAGCAAGCTGAAGAAGGTCCTGGAGGTGAGGAAGCTTGCTCTGTCCATCCTTCAGTCCACCCAAGAGCGTTCCAAACAGCTCTAATGTCCGAAATACGATGCCTTACCCTCCCTCTCCCCTTCTAGGTCATCCTGGCTTTTGGGAACTACATGAACAGCAGCAAGAGGGGCGCAGCGTACGGGTTCCGCCTACAGAGCCTGGACCTGGTGGGTTCCCTTCACATCGCATCTCACCATTTTCAACGCACCATCCCACACAGAGCTTGTTGTAATGATGGCAAGAGCAGAATTGAATGGGGCCTAGCCAAGGGATGAGCAGTCAAAACTGAAAAGGGCTAACAGTTATTTGTAGCTATTTCTGTTAACCCCATGCTAGATGAATACTCCTAGTTCCATACTTTGCCAAATGCCTACAAGTGGGATTTAAACCCACAGCCTCCAGGCCAGCGCTGCCCAGCCCTGTTCCGGGAGATTTGCCATCCTTGAGTTTCAGTCCAACTCTAACTTTACACACTCTTGTCAACTGCAAGAGAATGCACCAAGCTGCAAACGGGCAAAATGAGTTGTCCCAAATAACGGGCGAAATGAAAAATTACAGGATGGTAAATCTCCAGGAACAGGGTTGGGCAGCCCAGCTCAAGGTGGAAACAGTTGCGATCCAACACTTTTCCACAATGCCACTCTTTCCTCCTCTACATCCACGCAGCTACTGGACACCAAGTCCACAGACCGCAAGCAAACCCTGCTGAACTTCATCACCCAAATTGTCCAGGAGAAGTACCCCGAGCTCCGCGACTTCCACTCCGAGCTCAAATTCGTGGACAAAGCTGGCCAAGGTGAGCCCGATCCTACCAGCGGCATCTCCTCCATCCTGAATGACCCACCATCGCAACCGAACTGAAGAAGCTAGACAGGCATATAATAATTAATATTCCCTCCATGTATGCACTCCAAGGAAGCAAATCTTGCAGCCTCATTTGACCCCAGAATAATCACAAGGAGATATTGGCCGTGACTAATCCAATGAATTTAGATAACTTCTCTATCCTGTGTGCGCGTGCGTCTGCATACAAGGGAATTTGTGTGTCCTTGTGTGTGTGTCTACTGCAGTATCCCTCGACAGTATCCTGCAGGAGGTTAGGCGTCTAGAGAAGGGAATGGAGGTGGCCCGGAAGGAGTTCTTGGTGCAGGATGATAATCCCGTACTGAAGGAATTTATCAAGAGCAGCAGTGAGACACTGGACTCCCTCATCAAGGACAGCAAAACAGCACAGGTTACAGGCTTAAAAATACTCAACAGGCCTCTCACCAACTAATTGCAACACACATCACACATACACAGACTTTTAACTGCAGCACACCTCACGCCAACTACTTACAGCGTACACACCAACATACTAAACACTAAATAGTGCACAGAGTAACTTATGTATGGGGGTACAATTGGAGAAATACGATTTGTAAATGCATATCTCAGTCTGTGTATGTGTAATCAGATCTGCGTGCTTTATCATTTGTGGGTACGTAATCAGATCCCTGTGATCTGTGTGTGTGTCAGATCTGTGTGTGTGTAATCAGATCTGTGTGCGTGTTCAGATCTGCGTGTGCGTATTCAGACCTGTGCGTGCGTGTCCAGATCTGTGTGTGCGTAATCAGATTTGTGTGTGTGTAAAAAAATCCATGTCTGTATTCAGATTTGCAAGTGAAGACGAATCTGCAAATTATGCATGCAAAGATCTGTGAATGCGTATACAGATCTGTAAGTGTACATAAATCTGTAAATGTGTAAACAGATCTGTAAATGCATACATAGATCTGTAAATGTCTGTCACCAGTTACAACTCAGACACGAGCTCTCGATTGGCTGTCTTTTTACACGTGATTTTTGCTACACTTCTGTCGTGTCAGATCTGCAAATGCGTGCAGCGATCCGCAAATGTGTAGAAAAGATTTGTCTGTAACTTCACGTTTCCTTTCTCATGAGCTCGGGCTCACGCTCACGCTGCCTGGCTGCAGTAGCAGTACAGCCTACACGGATTTCGCAGGTCTCTATATTGTAGCAGCGCAATGCTAGCAGCAGGATATGTGTTTCTGGTCTTCTCCCAGCGTACTCCTATGCTGCCTGCGATTCACCCACTTGACAGCGATAGCTACCCGTCTCTTGGATAGCTGCTCTCCTGCAAGGTCTTTTTATTGTAGCAGCGTAATGCTAACAGTAGGATACCTCTTCCTAGTCTTCTCCCAGCTTACTCCTATACTGCCTGCATTCACCGACTTGATAGCAATAGCTACCTGTTTCTTGAAGAGCCAAATTGTTCCCTGCACTTTTTGTGCAGAAAACAGAAATAAAATAAAGTGAAGCAACTTTTATACAGCGGTTGTTCGTAACGTTTGCCAGCTTGCGGGAGAGCAGCTGGCTAACCAGCTAATTAACTTAACGTGAGTCAATAAACAGAACAGTATTGCTCCAATAGTACCCCCATACTTATGCTACAACTCATAGCTTACGCTCAAAATTTACATTCAGTTTGTGCAAAACACTACCACACCAACTCCATATCGACTACTATATAAGGACTCATTTTGGCCAACCTACCATACACTGACCACAATGCACACCAAAACTAAAATTTATTTTTTTATAGCGCCTTTCTTAGACTCAAGGTCGCTTTACATGCCACACAGAGAAAGTAACATTAAACATGCATATCATTCAATGACTATAACAAATACAACACATGACAAGACCTACCTTCCAAACTCCTGACAACAACGCATACCTATAGCCACCATAGAAAGACTGAAACATCTCAACTGAACCAAACCTTCTGGTTCAATAACAAGCAACACTCCTGATATTCACAGAGGAGAAGTAGAGGAGCCGTGAACCAGCCTGACCATCTCCCCCCCCTCTCTCCCCTCAGGAGGTGTACAGCACGGCAGTGGAGTATTTTGGCGAGAACCCAAAGACCACCCCACCCTCTAGTTTTTTCCCCCTGTTCGTGCGCTTCGTAAAGGCCTATAAGGTGAGGAATGAGTGGCTAAACACAGCCAGAGTGAGGATGAACATACGCCATTTTGTTAATGGGTAATGAATTTGTTCTCAATCTGTGCGATTACGTGTGTGCTTGTGCATGCTCGCTCACTAACATGAGCACTCACACATGCGCACCTGTGTCTGAACGTGTTGCATGTGTGTTTGTCCTCTCCAACAGCAAGCTGAGCAGGAGAATGAACAGAGGAGGAAACAGGAAGCACAGAGCAGTGAGGAGGCCTCGGCGGCTCACCCCTCCCCTGGAAAGGCAGACCCTGCTGGACAGAAGGTGTGTCCATAGGGAGGGGCATGGAATCAGCAGGCGTGCTATTGGCTGCAGTCCTGTCAATCTGTGGGGGTCAAGCAGCAATGTAAAACGTCCTCTTCGTAGAATATTTGTCCATTTGGCTATAGCAAGGTCCCAATGCATTTGGACAGTAAAACAATTGTGGAGCACTGCAATTCCTCCACAGTCCACACCATATGGATACGGACTCGTGGATATATTAAATTGTGATGGTGCAGAATGCGAGATTTAATTTCAGGACTTTTCTACCCAAATTGAGTGAACCATATTGGCATCACAGCCCTTAAAAATGGTTTCCCTGCCCAAGGGCTTACGGACAATCCATCACCTTTTCCGAAACAAGTCCCTAATCACTACCACTTGGTCATGAAGCGCACTTCGGTGGAAGTAATCTTCGCAGCTGAATCGAGTTCCCTTCGTAATGGGAAGGGTATAAATTAGATAGATAGATAGATAGATAGATAGATAGATAGACAGACTTTATTGAACCCCGTGGGGTAATTTGTCCTCTGCATTTGACCCATCCTATAGTTAGGAGCAGTGGGCAGCCACAGGGCAGCGCCCGGGGACCAACTCCAGTTCTAAAGCCAGTTCCTTGGTTAGGGGTACTGGTTGGAGTGTTCCTATGATGCATGTTTTTTAAGGCAACCTGCTTTCGGACAAACGTCCCTACACTGGGCGGTAAAGGAACTGACGTTCATTCAAAACATGAATAGGCTAATTACTTCGTCGAGACTTCAACCCGGGCCAACGGCGCCAGATAGTAGTGACTTAACCATTACACTGCGTGAGACCGTTAAATTTTATTTGTTTCAAATTATAACTATGTTGTTGTACATGAAAATACATCACATTTATATGTTGTATACAAGAAAACGAGGACTACATTTTTAACTTGTGCATGGCGGCTAGCCTATTCAATTCAAAAGCCTAATCGGTAGGCTAATTAGAGGAGCAAAACGCACACGTGTACAAACAGTTACTTGGAACTCACATTTGTAAGCACTGTCCTCCATGACGAGCAGTATTTTGTAGTGCACACCCTCGACAAGTCAGCATCGGTGCTGACCAATGATCGGTGCGGACTCGACGCTGAAGGGTTTTATAAACCACTTCCACTTGGGTTAATTGCTTTCGGATGGCACTTAATTTGACTCACCCTTCACGAGAACACGCAAACGAAGGGGAAGTGTGTAGGGGGAGGGGCTAGGGGCTCATTTCGGAAAGGGCGCATATATCCACCCCTTTGTGTACTGCAGTGCCCCCTTCTGGTCAATCTGTGTTTCATTGGTAAATTGAAGACCACCTTGCAGATTAAAGCCAGGATCCCCGAAAATCTGGCTCATGGACGGAAGGTAATTTTTTAAAGTTTTGGAATGGGATAAGGAGGAGCAACCTTGCAAATTGGCTCCCACAGTGTTGGCCTGTCCTTTGACCTCTGACCCTCCCCTGCAACTGCAGGCGCCCATGATGCCCAAGCTTCCACAGATGGACCTGATCGCGGAGCTAAAAAAGAGGCAGAAGCCCCAGGTTCGTGGGGTGAAGGATGGAGCCATCGAGGACATAATTACAGGTGAGAGGCCAGCAAACACTGGGTAGGGAAGTTTGAAAGGATCCCCAAGGACCTTTAAGGCCAACAGAGGGGTCAAACTCAAGGTCAATACCGTGCAAGTCTGCCAGGTTCCAATTTTGTCGGACTCCATTCATTTGGATACTTTACGAGGTACTGACGGAACACAAATGTACTTATGGCATCACAAGGAGTTTCAAATGCTCCAATTCATTGTTTGGGATTAAATGCACTTCAAACATTTTGGAGCATAAATTGAAATTCCATTTGATTCTTGAAAAACACCCCAAAAAATCTGATTGAGAAAGATAAGGAACAGTTTATATCAAAATTAAGGTGAAAATCAGGTTGTGTCCAAAATGGTTTTGGGGTTGCCTGATCTTGGAATGACATGAATGGTTGTTCTTTCTCCATCACAGTCACATAAGTAGACTAATTTTGTTAAACACCGTACTGAGAGTGAAAGTGACCACATTCTGTAAACGTGCAACATTTCACCATTTACGTTGTATTCAGCCTCAGTTTTTCAATCATCCATCAAACTCTAGAGATCAAGCAAAGATGAACTGAAAAAGAAATTGTTTCATGAAGCAGATTTAGTTTGCAGGATAGCCACACAAAGAAAAACTCAGAACCCCTGGACTAAATATGATGGACAGTAGCTAGTGAGGAGAATATTAACATCAGTGCCATTGTGGGAACTTCTGTGTTTGAAGCTTAAACCATGGGTCAGGACCTGAAAATCATGCCAGAGTGTTAGAAGATGAGTCTGAAGATGACAAATAGTATCCATTCCCTAAAAAAATTCTCATTTTGGTCCCATTAGTAGACATTTAAGACCTTGTTTTTTGTTAATCCACAATTCAGAGGCTTTGCTCAGGGTGGAGAACTTGGGGAGCACTCTCGACCGCATTAATGGTTAGATCATCAGTTACATCCCATGCTTTAAATATCTTCCCTGCTCATTTCGTCCTTCAGCCAAAACCCAACCCATTGCCCTCATTTTCATTATTATGCGCCCATCAGCATGCAGTTCCCCATCGCAGCAGAGGAGCAGATTCTCCTCTCTAATCGATATCCAATTCCCCACTGTTCCTCCCCGCTAGATTTATGCTCTTTTTTCAGTACTCTGTCGTTCTCACTTATTACTTTCCTTCTCTCTCGCACTCATTCAGTACAGTCAGCTTCATTGGTATGACAATGATGCACTCTCTCCTCCTCAGCCTATGCTCCCAAAACAGCAATAAATAACCTGTACTGAACCGTAATTACAAAATAATAGAAATATGAAAAATGTTTCAGATATGGTTAAATGCGAAACATTACAGACCCCTCAATCATTCTCGATACTCTTTCATTTGGCCGTCTCAAATCATCTCTTCATGTCTTCCTGTTCTTTCTCGTCTTTATCTTACATTCCACAATCATTTCTTACAGCAGCAATAAACGACTTCTTCCACTACACCTTTTTATTAAGTAAATGTTGATTGCATAGTGCAATAGTTATAGAATTATGACACCATTAGCGCTTTGACCCTATAAGCCCCCTATACGTCCCCTATAAGCCTCGCGTTCACCATGCAATTCTGACTGGCACAGAGTGCGATCACCTGTGAGAATGAAGGCTCAAATTATGGCAATAAGGAAGTTTCTTAACCACTGCTCCATCAAAAGAGGGAGAGGATAAAGTTTTTGTTTTCCCCAGTAGCTATCGGTTGTCATCCCTAGTAGCTTGATGGATCAGGATCAATAAACAGAGAAGTTTGAAAGCAAATCAAGGATCGCTGCCATCTCTGATAGCCTCTCCGTGGCATAGAAATGCATCACTTTAAGGGGGTGACAGTACTCCCCCCTCACTCTCAGACACCCTGTCCGTCTGTCTGCCCTGCACAGATCTGAGGAACCAACCTTTCCGAAGGACAGACATGGGCCCTCGCAACGCCAAGAGACCCAATGGACAGCAAGTTCCATCAAGCGCATCATCGTGAAGAACCTTGAAACTTACTCACGCAGCTCCACCTACTACTACAAATTGGGAGCAAATATTTCAATTTATTATTTATGGGTTTTCATGGAGAAATGGGATCACAAACCATTTTTGTTACGCATCGATCTTTTAATCGCCTGCCACAATTTGAAGGTCCGCTTTCAAATCACCAGGTGCAGCATGCCCAATTAACTTTTACAAACCATTTATAAACCTGTCCCTTTGTTACACCATTTGGAAAAGTGACTGCCCAACTAGTTCCATCAGTATTCTGAGTGGTCTCTCCCTCTTGTGACATCACAAAGGACAGATTTTGAAACGGCTTGTTGGCTGTGCACCAAGTGACATGATTGGGGACCTTCATCTACCCATTCACAGTACACCTAGAAAATAGCGATAAAGAAAATTTGTTGTATTTCTTTCATATTACAATGCACCTGCAATATGGCCCAAGGATAGGCCATTTTGATAAATAAATAAAGCAACTTGCCGAACCCTAACTACTGGGTTTATGTGGAAAGTAATGATAAATTTATAGAGAATAGCCATTGTACATGGATATATGCACATTCTTCATGTCAAAGCCCCTCATGTAGCCCAAGTACCCTATGCACAATATCTAGCTCACACACTCATTAAAAGGCATCTTAAAATACACCGTCTCTAGTTCAAAATAATTGCACTCTGAATCAGGATGTTCCAAGTAACTCTCCCGAGGAAGAATGATGAAAATTACCATCTCCTGTCGGCGAGGATTAGTAAACTTGCACCTGCCTGGGTTTACCTTATCACATTTAATTAGAAGTTAAACTGCACGATTCATGGCAGGCTGTGCAATAAAATCCCCTTTGAACAATAATCTCTTTTTTATACGACTGATCTATGCAGCTTTAAATAAACCAAACCAAAAAAAGCCAAGTCACTACGTGCTTTATGTGATAATAGCAAATATCGGTTTCCAAGATTCAATGTACTCAGTAGCCGTTGTCGCAACTGATTTTGAAAGACTTTGGCAGAGTTTGGTGGTACTGGAATGAGGAGGAATTTTCTTACGAGTAATATTTCCTTTAAGTCTATGCACGATTTACAGAGCCGGATTTTAGCCTTGTTGATGCTGTGTTCACCATGTAAGAAGATTTGACCCCAGCCTCAACCCAGCAAGGCCTAACACGCCACTGTGAGGTCAAGAAATTGATTTGTGAGTGGCAGTTGTATCTATCTCATCGCAACCAAACTGCATGAAGTAATTAGCCATTTCAGGGACCGACAAACAAGCAGTCTTTCTTCGCAAACATGGCGGGAATATTAAACATGAGATGAACACAAAAGAAACACAATGGTGGGCAGTGGCAAACTCGACATGAGCTGTAATGAAATGTAACTAATGCCACAATTAGCTATCTAGCTGCCATGATCACTAAACCGGCCGTGGTGCGAAGCTAACAGTCGCTACATAGCAGAACTTACTGATTCATCACAACACACGTCGAATTAACTACTTCTTGGTGAACTTCACTCGTAGTCCACGCAGAAATCACAAATCCAACGCGGATTCCGCAGTTGGAACGAGTTCAATCGCTTATAAATGGTTACGCTTCGCTTGTGGCCAACCTACGCCACCGCAATGGCTCGCGAGCTACAAACCTTCCATTCAAGGCTTCACCTACCTATGTTTCGATCAGTGGTTGCAGTGCAGGTAAAGCGGAAACACAACTGAATACCTTTTCCGGTATGCGAAGCTGCCTTTCCCGCTCTGTATGCACCCGACCCAACCCTCCGCTCCCTACAAAGAAGAGAGGTAGCTACTTGGCCTGATAAACCTAGAAAGCACATTAAACAAACAAACAAAAAAAAACAATGTCAGAGGAGGAGTACGGATGCATCATTGATATGACCGCATGTTTTTCATTTGAATCACTGTGTTCTTACGGTAAGAATCCTGCACATTGCTGAATTGTTTCACGAAAGCAAAGCACCGATGCTAACTTACATAGTTGGAAAGTTGCCAACTTAGCAACTACGGTTTTGGGAAACGCACCCCAGAGCAGGCCACAATATAGCATGGCAGATGCACTGAATACATGAAGGGAGTTTTCGCTGAACTTTTTGATTTGTCATTAGGGCATACTCTGTATATTAGGCAAGCTCTATTCCTTGTTCTGGTTATAAATATCAAGGTGCTGTTTGTCTGAGAAGTCATGGGTTCCCGGACCTCACTGATTAACTTGCATCAATTTTATACAAGCATTTCCTGAAGCTCATTTTTTAAAGTTTGTTAATACTCATAAGCTTTTTGGTACTTAGGTAATATTCATAAGTGTACAGAACCGATTTTATATTTGCGCTACCCATGAAGCAACCACACACGCATGGTAAAGTTGTTCCAAAAATATCCTCAAGAGGGGGACAAAGGCAAGGTTTAAAAATAAAAATTAGGTTAAGATCCAAGGTTATCTCTGAACGAATACGTTGGTCAGTTTTTAGTTTCATGTTTTTGGATGCTTCTTCCCTACCTTCAAACGTACTAGTTTAGCCTGCGTTTGGAGAGGATTTCTTTCTTTCTTTTTTTTGGAAATTTGATGTATATCTGCCACATGTAATAATTTTGTGATGACTTGTACTCGCTTGATGCTTTTCTCGTGTCTGAAATTAAAATCGTACTTATGAAGAAATTAATGTCTGCGATTCACTTAATTTCAATCTAAAATTCAGTAAACGCAATTTGGGTAGCTACTGCACGTGGCTGCTCTAATTCATCAGCGATACCAATAAAGGAGAATGGTCTTCATCTGTTTGTGAAGGCTGTTAAAAGAAACCCACTGAAGTTCATTGGACCCGTTCATTCCTATACAGTATTTTTATATGCTGTCAGATCAAGCCTATCACATATTCTGCGTAAAAAAATTTTTGTCCCTTTTTTGGTGAAACCCCCAAATCGTTCATTATGGTTACGGATGGAAAGCCATTTATGCCACCATCCACTAAAACAGTGTGGCTCTTCATTGCAGCTGTATTCCCCAAAGGCAGTTGCCTCTTCCAGCAGAGTAAATCACTCCGCCACACCACTCAGATTGTTCAGGAATGGTTTGTGAAACATGGCCTAGCCTCATGGCCCAATTCACAGTGGCTCCTCCTTGCAAATAATGCCTTCAGACTAGATAGGTCGGTTGCCCACGACCAATGGGTGTAGCCCCCGATCGCCCACGTTTGATTTGGGCTTATTTCTGAAACAGCATTGTGTATTATTTAGTGAATTATGTCACCATGGCAACCAAAATCGATAGGCGCTGTGTCCTAACCACTGCCCATATACATACCGAATATAAAAGAAGTAGCTTTAAATTTGTGGCTTGTAGAGCGTCCACAAGAAGATCTCTACGGCGGCAGCGGACACGTGACAAGGCCAAATCCATAGTAGCCCTGATTTCGTCCGGGGGCTACAATTATTGGGGAAAGAGCTCTTGAAATAGAGCAACAATGATCCAACGATAATGTGGGATTCACGAATTAAAGCCGACACACATGCTATGTGTTGATTGTATGGCATGTGATTTGACAGAGAGGAGATCTGTGGGAGTGAGAGCGAATTGATTGGGCCCCATTCCTCCAAGGTGAATGCAGATTTGAAACAAAATCCACAAATGACCGTACAAGAGAGCTGCACTTTTATTAGTCACACAAACACAGCAAATATGTACAAAAAAAAAAAAAAAAACGCAGTCTCCGTGTTCAGTATTCCCCACAAAAAAAAACCACAATTCTCACGGAATATCATGGCATCCACACCGATTAAGTAGGATTTTAGTATTCATAGGAATATTTTTGTCTTTTTTATAGTTCATGATTCACACTATTCTACAAAATGGCAGGAGCACTTTGAGAAGAAACACTGTTTTTTTGTCGGTTTAGTTATAGCTTTACTTTCAAACATTCTCTCAATATCCATCTGCTCAACCTTACACCGATCACTCATTTCATTCATATAACATAACACAGTGCACCCAACAAGCCTGCACTACAGACATATGGTAGAATAAATAATTTTCTCTACAGTACATAACCTTTTTGAAGAGGTCCCATATATTTCTTTTACATCTTATTTTTAGAAAACATAGACAAACATTTTCCAACTTCACCGTGCGATTCTTTGAGATTATACATGCAATGATTAATTTCTTCCTCTCTTTTTAATAAAACAAATTCTTGACATAATATTTTGCAGTCTCCCCTTAGTTCAGACTGAATCACACATTGATTCAGTCCATTTGTACGTGGGATTTTCCTTTTCTTTTTGATGCCATGAACTGGGACATCCACACATTCATGTTACGAGACTCAAATGAAAAAAAGAATCCAGAAAAATTGGGTATGTGCTTTCTTATAAAATTCAATTTCAAAAAGACAAACTAAAGCTTGAAATTATGCTTAAACATCCCTTTCTTTGTACTGTTGATATTAGGGGTTTGGGAGCAACAGAGGACCCCTGTAGAAACCCTCTAACATGCCTTTTTCTATCTTTTAACCAGAAGGGGTCATTAGTTTTCAGTTTTTACAACACATTCCAACAGAAAAAGGGGTCTATAATTCTCACACAATCAGACAATAGTGAGCAGGTTAGAAGGTCATACATACAGCTTTGCATAATAAAACAATTTATGTTTTTGAAAAAAAAAAGGAAAAATAAAACCAGCGGCACAGAGGATGTCAGCTTCTTCAAAGGAAACAAATAAAATGAAGCCATTTGACGAAGTGAAATCATAACATCAGTAGTCTCATTGGCAGTCGACTGAGTAGTGTGTTGAGAAGTGATCTGTTGTAAAGATCCAGTGCCTTGACAAAAGCTTGCTCAAACGGACTTACATTCATCTCAGAGTCAAATTCACATTCACACAATCATTGGTAATGTTGGCATGCTAGTGGGAACTCTTCAAAACGTGAGAAGAGCTTCATTTAGGGGGAATTTGGAGTGTCTGTCCTCTGATGGAGACAAGGAGCTGACATCCCAGATAGATGATAATGAGCACACAAGCCCTCTGATTGGCTAGAGAGGCACTGACCACACCTCCTCTCTCTGGCCTCACCCATTCATACTCTGCAGAAGCAGAGCAGTATCTACAGCAACAGTAAACTCAGATCGCCAGATTCCCAAAGACCTTTCGCACACGCGAACAATCTTTGTGTCTTTGTAAAACCAGTTACATGGTCAGTGATCAATCATCGGCAACGCTACTTGTTTTGCATGACTAAAAGGTTTTGCGCTTGCAAAAGGTCTTAGTAAACCTGGCCTTCAGATAACAGATTACAGTCAGTGAACCTTCACAGAAAAAATTGGACAGAAAAAGTAAACTGCGTCTGATCGACTCAAACAGCTGAAATACATAAACTGAACCTTAAAAAAAGACAGTGAAAACAAGTTAAAGCTTTGTACATGTGTGCGTACATTTTAAACCCAATATAAAAAACATCTTGCTAGTAAAAGTAAAATTATTTCCTAATGAGGCATATCGTTCACCCCAAAAGAATTAAAAAAAAATTATGTACAAAAAAGCTTAATCGTACATATAAAAAAATCAAATAGATGTAGATGTCATTTTACATTATATATTATTCTATTAAACACACTTCTCTTCACAATTTATATTAATTTCATACACAAACATCTGACTAAAGATATATTTATATTTATATATATGTATACTTTTTTTTTTTTTTTTTCCAAACTCTTCATTATGAAATCTCAGTTCATTAGCAAGGGTAGAGATCACATTCTTCCCAGCTAATCTATATGTGACAAACTTGGCCATTAAAATCTTGTGCTACTCCAGGAATTAGTCTCATCTCAACCCCTCTTTGCACCATAGGATGAGGACTGAACTAGTGCAGGGAATCAGGTACACAGGGTAGTCACCAGTTTCCTCGTTTAAAAAGTGAGCTGGGGGAATTTGAACCGAGAAAGTCTGGAAACAAGGTTAGAGCCCCGCAGGACTGGAGAGGCCTAATAAATATGAAAATAAGGTCATTTTCTCCCTCCCAGCCAACTCAGGAATTCCCGCTGGTCTGTAAACGGATATGAAAAACATGCCGTTAACATCTGTGTTGGGTGGTGAGATCAGAAGTGGACAGCGCTGAGGACACGTCTGAACCCACTCAAGCGATTTTGAGGACGCGCTGAGATGCGATCACTCAGCCCACACTCAGAGACGGACTGGGACACATATGTCCACATTTTCAGTACTGTGGACACCACTGTCCTTCATAGCATTGACGCTCGACCAACTTTTCAACAGAGGAGACGTCGAATCCGACCACAAGTGGTCACTCCAGACGTGTGTACACAGAAAATAAATGTCAGGTGTGTATGACAATCCGTAATAACTGAATCTAGACACACTCTGGATACATGACAGGAGCCTTATTGATAAAAATCTTTGTAGATTTTACACAAATACTGCGTGTGCATTAAAAAAGAAAAGCCACGTAAGTTAAAAAAAAAAAAAAAATTCATAAAATTGAGGGTAAGCCAAAGTGTCTGCAATTTCTGCTTAATTAATCAGGATCAACTATGAATTGTGCATATGCGCTCTATAATCCTGCTAATTTTGCATGTTTTTGTCAAATTTGAATCTACAAAAAAAATGCTGAGGGGATCTTTTCTATACATACCCACTGTTTATAAACGAAGCCCGTTCTGAACAGACCTGACATGGTAAGTGTTGCCACTGACTTTGAATTTGTCCTGCACTAAAACTGGCTTCCAATAACCAAGTTGGTCTTGGACCAAGATTTTGTTGAGGATGGCACTAGTGTTGGTTTCACAATTAAACAAGTCTGCAACCGCTCCAGCATTTAATAGAGACTGGAAACCCCTGGCTTAGTACACCTGAACTCCACAACCCACAGCTAAATCCACAGACTGTAGTAGACATGTAATAACCATGGGGGTAATATAATAGAACTGGAGAGAGCGAGGAAGTAGCACCCCTATTACTTTAAATGGGAGATGCTAGGCTAGCTACCTCAGCCCAGAAAGTATGGAATTGACCGACGCCATCTATAAAAATGGCGTTCCATGGGTGCTTATTTCCAGCACCATTTCATAAGATTGCCAATCTGATTACACAGCACAAATGGCCAAGAAAATGTGTCGTCTGTGCGGATTGGCGAATGTGTTCAAGGGGAAATGATGAGCAACACTATTAATCCGGAACGCGCGCGCACTGTACACTCATTGGCTGAACTGCTGCAGTCAGAGCAACAGCTGGACAACCGAACTCGTGCACGAGCTGTCATCAAGCTCTAAGTAGCAGTTCTTATTTTACAGGCCCTCTTGAAAACATCGAACAGTTGCATTAGACAAAGAGCAAACTAATGAAGGATTAAAGAATACATTTGCTTTTGTTTTCGCTTTATTTGGCAAGAAAAAAAATGTGCACTTTTCAATTGGTGTCTATGGACCAGATTCAGCGTCTTGGCCAGAAAATTGCATCCTTGGGAAACGCGGAAGCAGGAAGCTAACATGCTAACTGGCTGAAGCAAAGGTACTTCCTCGTTCTCTCTGGTTCTATTATATATCTCTATGGTAATAACCCACTGTGGGGTCTCCCAATGACTTTCTTCACACTTTCTGAAATGTATATCACCATACAGAAGAGCAGCTCCCGTCTGCCCCAGGATGTGAACTTTGGTACTGAAGTCAGGGCAGTGCAGCCGCCAAGTCTCAGGCACTCGCTAAGCGTTTGACGCTGTGATGTCACCAGCCCCAGACTAATGCACAAAATATCCCTCTTCTGTCCTAATAGAACTACAGCTTGACAAATCAGCACCCAGGCTGACACTTGACATATTCAAAAGCATACTGTGTGTGTATTTATTAGTGGGGGAAAAAAAGTACTTTTTATCGGGTAAAAGTTGGTATTCATTAGGACGCAAATGGTCTTTACTGGAGCCAGCTGCAGTAGCGCTCGTGAAAAAGGTCGCTCATGAGGACCAGGAACGCGACTCGAAAGTGAGGCTTGGCTCCAGCCAGTGGGTCGCGGCAGAATCAGTCTAACGTGTTCCTGGAATGGCTGCACACTTCACTACACCTCCTCTTAACACAAGACAGGGTGCAGAGATCCACAAATCTGGCCCTTGAATCTAAATCCAGTTCTGGTGTTCCTCCCGTTCAGGCAATTAACCAAACGATTATTGCTTCTGTTTGGCCAGACTGTCTTCACACTCCCAGGTAAAGGGAAGGTGGAAAACCCAGCAGTTCTGAGCCCTCGAGGACCGAGAAGGGAAAATAACTTTCCCATTAATCATCTTGCTTCTCAAACTAATAGGAAAAGCAAAGCGGTCAACTAATCTAAATTTTTCTTTACTAATATTTTTATCGCGGGACCCACCGCGAAAACACGTTCGCGATTTTTAGACGTCAAAAACCATTTCAGCTTATCCACACAAGCGCACTCACTCGAAGTGATGCACAATACCCGCGCTGGCGCTCCGAGAAACGCGGGGAGAAAAAAAACCGTCGTGTCAGATGATAAAACGAAATGCCCAACAACAGAACAGACAGCCTGTCACCCTCTCTGAAGTCAAACCTGGAAATAGAACGGACGGCGTGTTGATGTCACAAATTCAAACTCCCCGAATAGAACAAGGTAAGTCTGGATCGGAGAACGTGTCAAGCGAACTAAATAGACTTTTTCATCGTCAAACATTGGCTGTCAATAGCAGCCGCCCGCTCGACTGCTCGCCCACTAAGTGCACCCGCGTGCTCGATAGGAATCACAGTCCTTGGTGCACGTCAGAGCCGTCACCGAACAAACGCTCAGGCAAAACAAATCTCACTGGGAGGGCCACCCTCGTCATTTTCTCTTGTACGAACTATCGTGCTTCGCTTGACGCCACACCGAATCAATATCACCAGCTTGCTTTTGTGCATAGAGGAAAGTGCGTGACCAGCAACCGAAATTGGTTTCGCGAACAGATGGAGAGGCCAAAAATACCACTGTGAGGCATTTTAGCAAAGAGAAAGAGGGAAATATTCACCAGATCCTATGGGTGCACCGAGAAGCCTCGATCCAAATCTGTCTGGATGAAAAATCATATGTTCAGATGAAAACAGAAGTGGGCGTAACTGAATCCCGATACTGAACGTCTGAGGGAGTTTCTCCAAATGTAATGTCCTCACTCAAGAAAAAGCGGTGGAAAAGCATTGGTTTGCTCCACCCAAAGGCTGACTTAAAATTCAACTTTTTAAAGTTCATCTGTTAGTGACATAAGTGCCTTTGATGAAGGCACAATAGCATAGAAGCACACCAAAACTGGTCAATGAGAAAGGCATTGGGCAGAGGTGAACAGATACACAGGTAGAACTGAGTACCACTGAGCATGTTTGTTTTTATAATGTTTTCCCAGTAAAAGTACAACATGGAATTCCTTTGACATTACAAAGCTGCAAGGCAAAAAGTTACCCCAAGTTTAAAGCAGGAAGACATACTCGTAAACTCTGTCTTGAATAAAAGATTGCGTCTTCACAGGGTGTGGTTCAAAGGAATATTCTCGGATGGCTTCCTTGTCTAGTCTACCCTAGCATTCTTCCTCTGAAAAAATCCACCCTCAAATGAAAAATCCTAGTTGTACATGTATTAAGTAATAAATATACAGAAGGCACAACATTTTCTACGAGGTTCTGCAACAGCCATTTATTCAGACATTCCCCTGTGCCTGGCCAACCCTTTTCTCGCTCAAACTGTGAGAAACCAGGAGTATAGTGTGGCTACAGTGAGGGTGTAGAAGACATATTGTCAATATGAATCTCTAACTGCGAACTTCCATTTCACCGTGCAACAAACAAACATCTCCAACTGCCCAATTCTCTAGAAAACACATACAAAAAAAACATCTGGGAGCTGTTATTTCATTCCAACCCACGAGCGCATGGTTCTAGTGAAACTGAACTCCTTCCCAGCAAGGCATGAGTGGTTTATTTACACCCAACAGAGCCAACTGGGAGAAGACTGCAAGATTTCTGATGTAATGGTAAACTGACAAACAGATATTGGACGAAATGCCAATGCTCTCCCTAAAAAAGGCTAGCAAAAAAAAAAACTGTCAAGTTTATCCACAGAAAGATAAACGTGTAAAAATGTTCAGTCAGTTACACCCTTTCTGAAGGATTCATTGCCCTGAAGCAAAGAATATACATCGATAGATATGTGATTTTTCTATAAATTGCACCATTACGCAACAGTGCTAGCTACTGACCATGACATTGTCTCTATTGATGGCCTTGTAGATTATTACTATCAAAACAGTGAGTGAAAGAGGCTCTCTTATCAAGAGCAACTCAAATTGCTTCGACTTTGGCATTTTTAAAGGACCACCTCTTCATACAACAGGATATTTTGCCAAATAATTGGGAGAAATATGATACATGGCTCTTTGTGAGTGTGCAACAATAGTAAGTTCTTAGTTCATGCAACCTAACCATAATTTCAATACCAAATCCCATTTTTTTATTTTTAAGAGAAAAACATGCATTTGCTTACCCAGTTAACAGTCCTATAAATTTTATCAGATTTTGTGAGGATAATTTGGCGATTTGAAGTCACCAGACTCTTTGTGAACGCAGAAATTAACGCTTCAATTACATTTTTAGTCAATATTGAGCGCAGAGATCAACGAATTTCAGGGCTTAGAACCATTTCAAATATTTTAAGCGATAAGTACAAAACAAACTGTTCTACATCCGGCACATTCCAAACAAAATGTCTCTGACAAATAACCATGTGAGGAACTTGTCCAATAAAACTAAAGTGTCTCTCCTGTTTGATAAAGCAGAGCGTGAAACAGATGTGAAACAACTTCCGTCGGTCACACAGGAAGATAAAAATGAGCCACTCTTGCCCACAGTCTGTTGTAATGACAGCTTCGTCACTCACTGCCATACACCCATAGAACACGCCTGCTCAAACACGCATCCAATCAGATATTCCTTGCTTGAGTTTGCTGGGAGGGACCTAGGAATCTAAACAGGAAAATACGTAAACTACTTGCATTTAGACAAAAGTAGCACCATTGCAGTCCCATTAAAACAGTGCAACTGGCCAAATGTTTTTTTTCTTCTTTTTTCTGAAAATGAAACCACAGTTAAAAATCAACTCAAGGTTTTGGTGGGGGTAACATTATAAAATCTAATCACGAGAAGGGCAATAATATGGTTTGCAATTTTGATTATTGCAGATCTTTTTATAAGATTGTGTTCAACAAATTTAAAATGTTTAAGTCTAATTTTTAAAGATGGCCTCCTGCACTGTATGAAAAATATATGAAATTTGACCAATAATATGAGATGTAGTTTTACACCTTCACGGTTCATAGAGAATCCAGCTCAGGACCGGGTTAGTACAAGAATTCCCCTCTCGTAGGTAGGTCGATATACTTAAACGACTCACCTGAAATAAGTGAGTATTTCCAGAGGTGGACAGGAGTCAGAATTTAAAATTCCGCCATTTTTTTTACTTCCAGTCATAAGCTCAGTAAGATAATCTCACTGCTTCATTCAACCTCCGAGCTGAAGGGCAGCTTAAATAACCAAATCCAGGAAGATGGAACAAAGAACTGGAGTGGAGTTTTACTTTCTGAATCAGGATTGTCCACCCCTGAGATTAACAAATCCCACTGCGTAACTCAGTGACAACCGACCCTGTTCCTGGAGATCTGCCATCCAGTAGGTTTTCACTCCAACCCTAATCTGACAACACCCAATTCACCCAATTACCAGCTCAAAAACATCAGGTGTGCTTTGTTAGGGTTGGTGTAAAAACCTACAGGAGTGTAAATCTCCAAAATTAGGGTTGGTTGCCTCAGGGCTTAACTGTTTTGGATTCAAATACTTTTTCTGCGCTCGATTGATCTTGCCTGGTGCAACTGACCCTAGACCAGTAAAAGATGAGAAGTTCAAATATTTTCACAGGCATTATAGAAGACAAGCTCAATAATGCATAGATAATTATATGAATCCAAAACTATCGCAAAAATGACCCAGGTCAGTTCAGTTCAGCAGGAATAGCTGACTATAATATCTTGCATGTAATAGGTAGGTGGGTGTAACAGCTTATCTGTACTGGAACAGATTTTAAAAAACCAGTCAACAAAGGCTGATGAAGAGAGACTCCAGGTGCTTTCAGTGGAATGTGCAGGACAGGTATGATTACGTGGAACTCAGGTGAGCTCCGTGTGGATTTTTACCTGTACTGGCTTTACATTACAGACGGCCTACTTGGTCTAAGAGTCTTAGCAACAGTGGGTCCGAGACCTTTTCAGCCTGTGGACCGGAAATTTCTAAAAATCTTGATGTCTCTGGGAGGGCCGCACATCATAAGGCCAGCAGAATCATGCACTTCATTCCGACGAGCAAAAACTGCTGGGGAGCCAGCGGCCATTTTGATCTGAACCAGCACCAGTCATTAGCCCAGCGTTTGGGAACCGTGGTCTCACAAACGCGGGCAGTCCCGGGCTTAATAAGGCCCAGCCCATTTGGGGATATTTTTAGATGGGAGAAAAGCTTCTCTTCAGGAAGGGCTGCTATGTTCTTCGTCGTGTTTTTTTTTTTTTTTTCCCCCGCTGGAAGGTGCTTAGTGCTTTGCTCGTTAGCCAGTGAAAGAGAGCGGAAATTCCTTGATGGCGACACCCTGTACTTCTTTTTTTATAAAACACTTCAAAGTATGCCCAAAATGAGGGACTCTGGTCCCCCACACACTCCCTACCCCAAACTTACAACAGTTTTGTCTGCCCCCCAGCCTGCGAGATGGAGTTTGGTGATGAGTATTGAAGAGCTCTACAGGGGTATTCCCAATTATTGTAATCAGGGCATTCGTGTATGTTTAATAGGGGCATTGTGTGTGCTGTAGGATTACTTCAGCGTGTCCTGGGGGTGCTTTCTTGTGCTTTAGAGGGGTATTCGTTATGTGCAATATAGGGGTATTCTTGAGTATGTTATTACATAGAGGATCTTACAGGACTGGGCTTGTCATATGAAAGTTATGAAACAAGTTGCGTAAATTTTGTGTTTGTTGCAAGCTTTAGCGAGCAACAAACACAAAATTTACTTGAGTTTCATAACTTTCTTATGGCACGACCACGACTATGAGATTCTGTTTATCACATAACTGAATTGCGTAATTTAATAGAAATGTAATTCCGTTAGTGCCCATCATACGTTAGCTTTGAGCTAAAGCCAACGCTCTGCTATCCCAATCGGTGTCCGAGTCACAGACGTCCGCATTTGTAAATTCAGTCAACTGAGCAGCAAGCTAACATTAGCTGGCTAGCTTGCAAACAAACTAATGTTACATATTGGTTCTGAAGAAGTGCTGCGTGCACGCTTGCTAGCTAGCTAAGTAATGTGAACTTAGTTATGTGAGTGGCACTTGGCTGGCTTACTTTGTGTGTTATAGCTCTACACTGATTTATTATAGGGGTAATTCTCTCTGTGCTATAGGGGTTTTCTCGTGAATGCTTTAGCACTGCACTTGTCTGTGTTGTGGGAGCAATTCTGTGTGCTGTGCAAAGGTTAACATAATGTGGAGTATTGCTACACTTGTGCGAGATGAATAGGCATTTCCGCACGTTTTACGAGCATAAATGTTTTGGGGCAACTACACATGCGAGTGTTATCAAGGAATTCTTGCATGTCTAATAGCCCTACACTAGTGTGTTTTTTATGGGTAACTCTGTGTATGTTTTAAGGGTTAGTATATTTGATGGGGTTTTTCTGCACTTGTGTGTACTACAGCACTGCACTTGTGCAATATGTGGGTATTTATTTTAGTGATATAGGGCTATATGTTTTGGGCGGTGTTTCTATGTGCTTTCCTTCTTGGATCATGCTGGTCTCTCCGCCCTCACTCGCTGCCGCCCGGGGCGACGGGCTCCGGGCGGGCGGCCTCGTCTCTGGGACCCTGGAGGCACTGGAGGCCGCGAGGGACGGACCGGAGGGAGAGAGGGGCCGACGAGGAGGGAGAGGTGGGGGAGGTGGGCGTGGATGAGGGGGTGGAGGCGAGCCGGCCGTTGGGCAGGGAGACGGACGACGAGGAGTAGGCGGCTCGCTGCTCGCGGAGGAGGCGCTGGTGCCGGAGGGTGGAGGAGAGCAGCAAAGCCTCCGCCCCCAGGCTGGAGTTGGACAAGCCCGCCAGCAGGGCTCGGGCCTGGGCGGCGGGGGAACCCGACAGGGACGGCAGCGCCCCCTCCTGGGGGGTCCGCTTCAGGCCAGGGATGAAGACTCCAGACGAGGAGGAGGAGGAGGAGGAGGAGGCGATGACGAGACGAAGGGCAGCCGCCCCGAGAAGCTGAGGCTTCGAGCGCCGGAGAGAAACGGTTCCGTCCCGCCGATAACGCCACTGCTGCCGCTGCCGGGAGTCTACAGGACCCCCCCCGAGGGAAATAGAGGATGAAGTCACAGAAAAGAGGAGGAGAAGAAAGGAAAGGTTTCAGAGAAGAAGAGAAGAGAGTGAGAGCCTGGCAGTCTCGGAGGCCAGGTAGGCGGAGCCTGGGATGGTGCTGGAGGCAGAGTTAGTCATGAGGCCCCTCCCTCAGCTTGACCCCAGAGTGATTGACAGGTGATCGGCTATCGGAGTTGACCCAGGTGAGTGAGCTGTGGAGGGCCCAGGCGGTGCGGGTGATTGGCAGGCAGGTGGGGGCAGTTCTGTGGTTTGTTGGGTGCCGGGAGACGACAAACCGTTCACTGCCGAGACACACGGAAGGGTCGCACGGAGGGGGGCAGGGGTCACGAAACCGGCATTTCAAGGTTGTCGTGGCAACGTCAATGTGCAGAGATGTGCAGAGTGAAGACACAGGTAGGCAGGCAGGTGTGGGGGAGGGGGGTGTGGAGACAAAACAAAACAAAAGTATAAGTGACAACAAAAAAACGAAAAAACAGACACAGGCATCCATTATTCAGGTTAGAAGTCACATGCATGACGTTAGACTCAAGCTTCTATCTCACAAAGATTAAAAAAACAGCAGTTTTTTTTTTTTCAAACACACGATAACAGTCAAGACTCTGAACCCAACAGCACCGCACTGAGAAGAGCGGTATTGTTGATAATTCCACCCTTTTGCATTTTCACAGACATTTGTTGTTAAAATGCAGGCAGCTGTGATGGAAGACACAACATATTCTACTCATGTCATGCTGCTCGACACCAGTAGGGGTCACTAAAACGGAACTTTGATTAGAGCCCCCAGATTGAGTCATAACAACCCAAGAATAGGAGCCATTTTGTTTCCATTCTGCAAAACCAAGCCATTGCGCACAACGGAAATCGATGGATTTTTTTATTCCGCTCTCGACAGGGAAACATATTATTTTCAGGAAAAAACAATAAACTAGAGAGCAATGGTTCTGACAAGCATAAGTGGGGAGACTGTTCAGACATGAGGAAAGAGAAAACAAAAAAATAAAAATAAAAATTTATTCTCTGTGAGACGGTGCTCGATAACATGATGGAAACAAAATGGCTCTGTGCCAGATTTTCTGGAACCCTCATGTCGCAACTCCTCCTGTCGAGGAATTTTGCCATCTCTCCCTCCATTAACGGGCAGACAGTGCACTCGCCTTTCCTCCACTCAAATCCTCTTCTCCTGCCCAAATATGGAGGATGGGAGAGGAGGAGACAAGGAAAGGAACAGACAGTGTGTTTTTTTTGAGTGTTGGAACGCACCATGTGTGACTTAGTAGCAACAAGTAGGGTCAGACAAAGCGTGCCAAATGCAAGAGGACCACAGTTTATCTGCAAGGCTGTGCAGTAACACAAAGGGCCGTTTACGATCTCGTATTCTTACGTCCTCACATCCTTTCCTAGTGTACTTTCCCTCCTCTGCGGCTCTATCCAGTGGAGGACTCGAAAAAAGGATGCAAGGCTTCAAAAAATAACTCTCTCCATGGGGAGAGTTACACAGATGGATCTTTTATACTCTGCGGGTTCCGAAGAATACTGCTGAGCATACTTGAGTGTTTCCTCCGCCCAAGATTCCTCCACTAATTTCCTTGCCCCAAACTCCTGGCTCCTTCAGCAAGAGCATTTAAATTGGGAGCGATCCGATCGTCCTTAAAGATGTCCGGGCACTATCCATTTTGCTTTGTTACACAAGGCACAAAGCAACAAATATGGATATAAAAAGTGATTTAAATGAGTCCAGGTTTAGTGTTGGTGCACCATTCCATCCAATTACAGGAAAGCCTGTAAACAGCTACGCTTCGGTCATGAAAATGAGAACCTAACCTTTACTCCGGCTTGTCTGAGTCACCAAGTATTCAACAACACAGCTGATTTAGCTTTTAGGTGTAAAGACCAAGACCCAGTGGGAGAACTCCAATCATGCGTTCACAAAGTCAGCTCAACACCTAATTATCTGTCGAACTGAGCTAATTACTGCGCATTCAGGTGACAGAAACAAAATATAGGGATGGGCTTTTAATTAATGGATCTGCATTTTCCACTTGGAGGAGCAAAGCAAGTTGATACCTGTTAAAACAAAACTGGTCAAAGCGTTCTGTTGCTTAGCAACAGAATTAAAGGCAAAATATCTGTATTTTCTTGTTGACACAACTGGGTTAAAAATGAAACACTTGACACACAACTCCCACAAATCACAAGTTTTCTTTTAAACATGTATTTTAATTAAAATGGGACTGTTTTACTTCTCTTATTTGACGAGGGCAGCCCAACCATATTCCGGATGTCTACCACCCTGTAGATCTTCTTTTCCAGCCTAATATGCCACATCAGACTAATTAACAGAAAAATCAGATCCCTTGCTGCAGAGGCCTTGCGAGGGTTGAAAACCTATATGATGTTAGATCTTCAGGAACAGACTGAAACAGCTCACCTTCCCCACAGACTAGCGAACTCCCACACTAGATCTGAAATGGGGTTATTTTCTGGCCATGTCATGGAAAGCAGAGTCCCTTGAGAGAATTGTGACAACTGAAGAATAGGAGCCATTTTGTTTCCATCACCCAAAACCAAGCCATTGTGCACAATGGAAATCGTTGGAATGTTTTAGTACTTTCCTCTGAAATGAAACGTATTCATTTTTTGGGGGGGGATAACCAGCATGAGACACGAGAAATGAGAAAATGGGGAAAAAAACATAGTTACTTTGAAAGGTGCCCAATAACACAATGGAAACAAAATGGCCCCACAAACAGATTTTTTTGGAACCCTCATATCGCAACTCCATCTAGGAACTCTAACAGTCAACGATCAAGTGTAAGAGTGCATTGTTTTGCTGGGATCAGATGGAGTCGTGGGCGAACACATCTGCCTTGGGCCCTAAATTACTTCCACCTCGACTATAACAACATTTAGCATCTCCTACGCGCTATCTGCTTATGAATTATTACCTTGATAAACTGTATCAGTACAATGCTATTACTATGTGAGGGCGGCACAATAGCACAATGGCTAACGCCGTTGCCTCGCAGCGAGTGGGCCGTTTGTTTGAATCCGGCCTGGTGCCTTTCTGTGTGGAGTTGCATCTCCCAGTGTTCACATGTTCTGCTTTTCTCCTCCAGTCTAAGGGTGCATCTGAGTTCTCTTAAATAGAAAGCCTTTTTCCTTTACTCTCCACTTTTCCTCCACCTCGCTAGAAAACTTCACATAGGCGAAGGGTAAGTTGCAGGAAGATTTTAAAGGCACCTTGGGACATGTTTGAGAAAAACCGAATGTCTACTCCTTCAATACGTCATGAGCTTGACGGTAAAGATAGCCTTTGCAATTTGCTGGAAAACTTGGTGACCGAATGACGTCAGCAATTGCTACGACTGCAAAGGATTGTGGGCCATATTCAGTCTTTCCTTTCTTCCAAGGTTGGTCTCATGTTTTCTCGCTGGAAAGAAGCACTTAAGGAACTAATGGCCTCCTTTCCTTCGCAAAATAAACAATTTGGATGTTCATCGTCATGGCTACCAGCCAAACTATTTCCAGTTCACGTCCATTATTCACAAGGAAGGTTCCTTGCTCTTCAGAGAATTCAAATGCAGTCTGAAGACGTGCATTGGGCGAATAAGAGACTCTAAATTGCCCATAGGCATGATTGTATGAATATATGGTGCTTGTATGCGCCCTGTGATAGGTGAAATGCCAGGGGCCTGTTCCCACCCCTCGCCCATTAGATGCTTTGATTGGCTCCAGCTCCAGACCTGGAAAAAGTGGGTGACAGAATGGATAGACGGACTATTACTAAGTAAGCCTTTTCAAGTTATGTGACCAGGATGTTTGATTTAATTGTAATCCATTACACTTCGGTGCCACGTAATCCCACGTGGGATTGGCCACACAAAGTGGGACGACACGAAAATGAATCGACTCTGACAGATGGGAGCCCACAGGCATGACAAGTGTGAATTTTCAGAAACAACAACAGGAGGAGACAAGTTCTCTTTTCTGTAAGATACGGAGTAGATGGAATTGCAAAAATAAGTACTTGCGTGCATTTGTTCATACAGGTGCACATCAATGAAAAAACGTGCTCAATTTTCATTTCTGCTTGTTCTGAGTCACATTATTTTTAGACAAAGTTATGCAACAAATGATTATAAAAGTTTATCGCTTTAACTACACTTTGAGACAACGGTGCAATTATTTTAAAGGTCAATTCCTCTCCCCCAATGGAAGTGTCCCTCCTTTATTCTTCAGCCAATAGAAAAGAGACTCGATACTTCTGTTTGGCCAAAGGAGTGCAATTCTCTCCTCCGTTCCCCAGTTGCTATGGGCACTAGCGACTGTCGGTCATTCAGGCTTGCTGTGAAGTCTCTTAAAAGTTCTTGCCTTCAAGGCGCCAAAAGCCTCTATAATCCCTGCTGTTGCACATATACCCATAAACCACTGAAGGGAAGGTTTTGGATTTTCTTTAAGATCGCAGTAACAACTGTGACATCAGCATTGGAATGTCCAGTTCAAAATGTCAATTACATACTTGTGATTCCACAGCTTTTAGGTTCCTGTACAAAATCATTCAGGCTCGCCCCGTAACAGCACACAAACCTCTTCCGCAGAGCTTCTGGAGGGGGTTTAGATCAGTAAATGGCCGTCATATTCAATAATTAGCAGTTACAGTTGCTATAGTGGCTGTCATTTGTCATCTGGCGGACGATTAAAAAACAGAAGGGATGGAGAAAATATTGAAATAAAAACCAATCCATAAATTTATGGAGAAAATAAAAGACGGCCGCGTGCTCATGAACGCAGAGCAGCGCCACTATTCTGAGGCCTAACTCATTCTGTGGGGGCAAAGCGGCGTAGGAAGGGGGGATGAATGGGTTTCTGGTGCTGTTGACCAGGTTGCAGTGTTTGTACAGGGTGCAAACACGCAACTTACTCACATTCTCGTACCTATGGGACCCACGTATAATCTTCAGTAAGCTCTGGGGCAGGCTACAGCCTGACTGGGACCTGGAAGGCTGTTGGTTTATGCCCCAGTGTAGCCACAATGAGATCGGTGCAGCTGTAGGGAGCCACGAGCAAAAGAGAATCGGCCCCAGCTAAGTATAATCGATAATTATATGAGTCCAATAATCTAATCAAAGCATTATCCAAATAACGGCAACGTAACAGAAATGCTCATTGACTCAGCGTGTCTTTGGGCTGGGGGAGCTTCAGAGAGACCTGAGGGAAACCCAAATAAACAGGGTGAGAACGTTCAAACTTTGTGCAGAAAGCTCCAAGTTGAGATTAGAACTTACAACCTTCTTCCTGTGAGGCTACAGGGCGAGCGACCGAACCCCCTCAGCCCCTCCCTATTCTTTTCTGACGCGAAATTCTGAACGCGGGTGGACCAGCGTCATCTCTGTTACCTCCAGTTTTCACAGCTCCGTCTTAAAAGAGCAAGAGCTTTAGCTGATTTCTCCCAACAGAAGCCTAGTTTTCTCAGTCAGACATTTCTTGCCATGGCTAGCATTTATTTAGCAACTGCTTGACTCCAGAAAATACAAGAGTGCAAGTAAACCAGAGTCATCTCTGCGACCCAAAGTTTCCACCTTAGAGTCTAATGAGAACCAGTGCTTTAGCTGAATATGCCGATCAGGAGCCAATTTTCCCCATCATTAACAAGCCATTTCTTTGAAAGCAAACTGAGCTGCCATTTCGTAAGTTGCAATGCCCTATCAGAGTCAGCGGGACATATTGTCACCCCAGAAAAACGAGGCATTGATATGATACACCAGCCAGCAGTCGCCATTTTTTTCTTCACGTCACGTAACACGGGCCTGCAGTTATCCCCCCCCTGTTCACACTGATTTTCAGTGGATTTGTGTTTTTTTTTTTTTTTCCCCATGGTCTTTGCAATCATTCAGAACAGTGGGAGTCATTTCAAAAGACGGGAAGAGAAATGAGACTGATTTTTTGAGGTTTAGCGAGGCGGTTGGGGGGGGGGGGGGAGTGGGGCTGGTGGGCCTGTTCTATTCAAACTCGCAGTCGATACAATGGGCTTCACGCGGCGGTGGGCGGGGGAGGGGAATCGGTGGTTCTATAGACGACCGCTGATTACGCTCACATAATGCCAACACCAGTGAAGCCAGCAGCCATTTCCTGAACAATTGATTCCTGCAGCAATTTTCTCCTCAAGCCGAGCCCCTCTCCATCCTCCCACAGCTCCCTACTCTCTCCCATGCCGAGTAAAATATCACGGCGACACTTTACAGTAAGATCTTCACAATCTGGCACGAGCAAATGCGTCGTCAAGAACAAAGTACTGAAAAAATAAGTACGTCGGTGAATTTCGTTAATTCTTGTAACCAGACGAGGTTAGGCGGCGCCAATTAGTACAGGAATACAGCAATGGCGAAAGCGTTTGTTAATTGTTAGCTAATTATTAAGTTGCCTCATGCATTTGTAAACAAATCATTAACGACAGGGTATTTCCATGCTTAATTATAGTGTTCGCACCCAGGCTCGCGTCGGCAGCTACACGAGTCGACACCGGTTCGTGCAGCTACACGTGCGGCCTCACTGTAAAGATTCGAACATATCGCGCTTGTTGAGGCTTACAGGGCAATAATGCTAAAGAATGCATAATTTATGGAGAGCCTCTTCTCCCTGAATTTAAAGAAGGTAAAAGCCAGAAGGGGCGCATTGAGAACAGGGTAATGAAGATGAGAGAGCAGTATTTTATGATCCGCTGACACTGTTGATGGTCAGAGTCGACACAAAATCATGAGGCTGTAAGTTAGAAGATTTGACCCTGACAGTGCGTGGAGTTTGTTGCGAAGCTTCTGTTTCACAAGGGGGGGGGGTTAAACTGAGGTGGCCTGACCCACATTAACTGGCTGCCAGCGTAGGCGGAGAGAAGGACAAAGACAGAGGAGCGCTCACTCAGCCACTGTTTAAAATCAAGGTTAAAGAGAATCGAAGCTGCCAGGTCTGCCATTTTCACAGCAAATAAGACCACCTTTCAGACTTGGTCACGGGTAGAAAATTATTAGCCACATGTAGCACAGCAAGCAGGCTTTGTTGCTTTGTTGTGAGTGACTGGTTTTGCTGGAAGGAGCAGGTTGCCAGTGTTCTATACCTGCGCAAAAGAAGGATGGCCAGGTCTGTAATTTTTACAGCAATTAGCCCATTTTTAGACTCAATTGCTTGTAAAGCGCTTCTTGTCATGAGCAGTGGATTTTTATTTCTTTTTTTTTTTTTGAGCGATTGCTTATGTTGTACTTAGTTAGGGTTACCAACCTACTGGATGGTAGGTCTCCATGAAAAAAGGTTTGGCAATCCTACACTGGCAGTTGACAGAGGTGAGCTTTGCTGGGGTAGATGTGAAGACCAACAGGATGGCAGATCTCCAGGAACAGGGTTGGGCAGCCCCTGCTCTAGCTGTTGAATGAGGTGTGCTTTGTTAGGGGTGTAGCGAAAGCCTACAGGATGGTAGATCTCCAGGAACAGGGCTGTTCATCACTGGCCTGCAGCCAACGGCTTTGACAGGCGCAAACTGCTGCCGTGAACACCAGCTCCGGGGAGAAAAAGGCTCAGTCCGTATTCTCAGTCACTCAAGCAGTTAATTTATTGATCTGAGCAGTCTGTTAATCAATTATAATGTGCCACCTAGCTGTAGCTAATTCCATCAGTGCGAACACTGACTAACAGATCGTGTCAGTCACTGAAACCCTCACACAATGAGTCAGCGAGCGAATTGGCTCCCGTCATCTTCAGTTCGGGTCCTCCCTCAGTTTCTTATAGCCACTGTTGCTCATCCCAATCTTTTGAGGAGCGTTAGTAAAGGGCTCTCCTCCAAGCCTACTGCCTCAAGAGTGTGTGCAATCTGCCACACAAATAAAATTTGACTTGATTAGATTTTGACCTCAATTCTGAAACTAATAATTGGTGAGAACTAACAATAAAATTCTGTAGGCCCACATTGCCTTGGCAGGATCAAGGTTTTGAAGAACCTCAAGGAACAGACAGTGGAGGAAAATCCGAGTTCTAGACGTAAAAGTCCAGTTCCAGTGCTTTGGTTCAACCGATGGGATTTGCCAAGTCGCGCAATTCTCAAACTGGTTAGCGAAATGAGCTGACTGAAATCATGGGCGGAGGTAAGGCATGGCAGGATGTGGTTTACTTCCTGACTCTCAGACTTTATGACACCTTTAGGAACAGGAAGAACATCTGTTCTGAGGCACATCGATGACACCCCTTCAGAAATGTAGTCACAGTCAATGTTTATTATTTTTCTTTAAGAAACACGTTTCTTCAATGCACCAAGATGTGCAATAACGATCTAAATTGGAACTACTAAGTGCTTTAGACAAGTGAAAAGGTACAATTCTATGATTTGGGTACAATTTTTGTACCTATAGACAGGGCTTGACGCAAGTGCCACACCAAAAGATCTTATTGGCAAAAATATTAAAATGCAAGGCATTTTTGTCCAAAGGGAAAAATTGGGTCGGTAATTAAACCTTTATGACATATTGCGGTGTATTTTTGTGTACATTTAATTAGTCACTATCTGACTGCACAGTTAAAACAGTGATGGTCCCTCAAAACCAATAATTTTGCTTAACAGCAACAAACTAAAGGGAAGAAAATTCAACAACTATCCGGCACAGTCGAAAAAGAGGTGGGCGAGGGAAACAAACAGTGCCAAACGCATTGACCTTTGACCTCCCGTGATTGTTTATGCCCACATATCCCAGAACCCCCCGCAGAACGATGCTCTTTTCAAACCATAAATCTTGAAAATTGCGAGAGTAGCTTCTTTGCATTTTGTTCGAGAGCCATTATTAACAGCGTAATGTGGAGTGTCATAAATTACAGGCCCATGCCGACTATAATTGCACTCGCAGGATAATTTGTGGTTCTTCGTATGCTTGGCAACACCTTTAAATATATTTTTTTTCCCAGGTGAGGATGCTTAGTTCTAAGGACCTGAAGAAGCAATAAAAAAGTTTGAATAATCTAAAATACAGTCTTGAAAAAAAATCGCACAAAAAATACTGCCAATATAGTAACTCTTAGTAGTGCAAACAATGAAATTCTACAAATAGCTGACTCCTGGCATCAGATAGTCGTACCAGCCAGTTTAAATCTGATTTTCAAAAACAACTGAAAGGATACATTTGACGTTTCTGAAACTCAGCGTTAAAGCCAAACATCAATCGATTTCAGTTTTTAAACACACACTCCATACATTCTATAAATTAGCTTTTTTTAGAGTGACACTGAGCCATAATAGGCTGCTGCAGAGGAAGAGGGCGGAGTTATACTGAGCCCCGATAGGCTGCTGCAGATGAAGAGGGCGGAGTTATACTGAGCCCCGATAGGCTGCTGCAGAGGAAGAGGGTGGAGTTATACCAAGCCCCGATAGGCTGCTGCAGTGGGATAGAGTGCAGTTGTTTCACTGATGGCGGGAGTCGGCAGGGGCGACGTACCTGCTGACTCTGGTTTTTCAGGAAGTCGTCGCGTAGCTTGCTCGTCTTGGTCTTCTCTGGGTTGTTCTGCTGAAGGTGCTTGAGACGGGAGGCAGCAGTCGAGGAGTGCAGGGGTTTCGCCGAACCGGAGCCGCTGCTCGTGTTCTGCGGGGGAGGGGCAAGAGCAGGGAGGGGGGTGAGATGGGTACACAGTTATATCACTAAAGATGGCAAACCAAACATAAATTCCACCAAGACATCCCCAATCTGTTGAAATTGTCCAAGAGACCAATTTTGTGTATTGCCTTAAACCCAAAAGTCCTTGTAGTAATAAATGTGACCTCTGAAAATGAGATAGATCATCCATTATTGGAGGAATGAGAAATTAATATTATTTTCCTTCCAACCCCCAAGTGGACTATTTCTATGCTTTATCCACCCGTCTCAGTGATGAGACTCCAGTCCTTTCTAGTGTGACCCGCCAGTGTTAGCTTTGCTCATAGTACAGCCAATCACCTGTTGATCAGAGCTGGACCCGATCAAGATGGCCGCCAGTCGCCAACAATTACACATCCCATTTACGGCAGGCCACTTCACGTGTCATCAGCTGACCGGGTGGCAATCAGACCATTTAAAGGACAGTTATAATTGGGTCCAAAGACGTGTTTGGGCAAAATTTGAATCAGATTCTCTGACCAACTCGGAGGCTGTCTGAAGACGCTTGGTGGCCGCAAAGTCGTCAAGTGTAAATGCTCCACCCGAAACCCTAGGACTTGAGCTACGCCGCCAGGCCCCATCACCATTTGCTCTGTACGAGGCGCTCCAGTATCCGGCTCTGGCTTTCACCCTTAAGGATTAGCCATAAAGACTCCTATCTCCCCGCCAGCTACAATCCCGGTAACGCTCCCACAAATTCGCAAATCAGATTTGTATTTGATGTAGCCAAGTGTAAAAGGAATGTGGATAAATCATCTAGATAGCAGACTGAAATGACAAGTATAAATGGGGCCACAGATAGCCATAATGAAATGAATAATACTGCTGGTCTTACGACGTGCGGTAGTTACTAAAACTCTGGACTAGGAAATGCTGTGGCGCCGGCTAAATAAAGCGGCCACTTTATGCCAGAATATGCAGAAAACTTGGATTCATCCCAAACAAACTCATGACAATTTCAATTTGACACAGAACATTTTATTTTACTCCTCTTCAAATTTGAAATTTCATTTATCATATTTTTATTATAAATGAAACGGCTGCTCTAACTGTTAAAAGGCGCAACACGGCTTTGAAACCGCTTTTTAGTTGATTCTCTGCTCTGTGCGGATAGGTAAGGGGACATCAGAACATTCTGTAAAACAGTCGCGCACTGCAGGGCTGGATGATGTCATCGCACTGTTAAGCACCGTCTGCAGTCTCGCCAGCCGCGATTAACCCAAACACTCGGGGAGACTTCATCAGCGAGAAATCCATAGCTTCATCCTCCCACGAGTCATTAGCGTTCCCACCTCCGAAGCCAATGAACAACAGGTTGTTTTATCGCCTGCGTGCAAAACAAACGACGATCGGAAAAAATTCAACCGGTGCTCTATTTGCCTAATTAAGAAGAGAAATGGAAAGTGTAAAATTGGGAAACAGTGGGGTGGCTACGTCAGGGGCCTCGCGATGCATCAGCAACCGCCGTCGCATGACAGTTTTCTATAAAAAGCAGTGCCTCCGATCACTGCCTAGAATACTGCTCGTTAATTTAATTAGCAAGTTTTTAATTAACCTGTTTTTAAATGTTGGAGGGATGGGGTGATGCTCGGCTCCGTGTTACAGCAGGTGAGGTATGCTAATGAATTTAACGTCTATAGCGGAAGAACAGCTCGGTAACGGGAAGGCAACGCCGGAGGAGATACTAGTAAAAGAGACAGAAAAAAAACTTGAAATGAGAGGGTGACATTTTAGTGATATTTCCAGCAGGCATCGCCCAAAGCTTGTTTAATGAGGAATAAATAAAACAAATTATCTTCCGCGAGGTGAAACAGGGACAGCAGAACGTGCGGGAGAAACATTACAGCTTGTACCATCGGCGGCGAATTCGTGACACTGAAAAAATTACGGGTGAGGACAATTCTAAAAACGACTTCAAAAGAAACTTTGTACCAGTGGATTTTGTTTTAAATCAGCGTGAAAAAAGCGGCCACTTTCTCCCTGGCGGCTGTGCACACAACACTGTGTTTCACACTCTCAGATGAAAACTGAGGGAAAAACTGCCAACACTCAGAAAATAATGTTTCTTACAGGAACCCGCCTGAGTTCTTTGCGGAATCCTCTTTCACAGGCGTTAATTGAGAAAGCTCTCACAGACAAATTCTGTCTGATAACGAGCCCGCAAAACTAGATGGGGACTCTCGAAGGATTCACAGGTTTCCATTTTGAGACCACTTTTTTTCTGATTGAGCAAAAAGGTTAACCTGGGGAGGGATTAGTGATTAATTTGCTTGTACCTTACCGTTTTTTTTTTTTGCTTGTAAAATACGCTTTCACGTACTAAATATGGTATTGTACATTTCAGGGCACATTTGGGAAATTTGTTCCCAAAAAAACCCAAAAAACTGCAAAAAATTGTCATAATTTTTCATTTCAGAGAGTGGAGTTTGAAGAGGATCTGAGTCAAGCCAATGAAGTAATCCAGTCAGAAACCAAAACATTCAGTTTCTCTTGAAAACAGAGGCAGGAGATGCACTGCGCACCAAAACTGTCCTCTCCGGGTCCAATCAAACAGAAGCCTGGAGTTCTCTGAGCCAATGGGAATAAACAACCAAAACAAGTGCATTTGGCGCTCATTCTTCATGTGTAGGAATGAACAAACAACTCAAGCACACAAGTGAGAAACTCAAGAGGGTACACTTTCACACAACTTAAACAGCCAATGATAGAACAGCACAGAAAAGGCAGGACAGAGAGGAATGCGTTTAATGACAGTATTTTCATATATAATGCAACAGGACGCCATTTTACAGCAAGAAGATAAACCACAGAAGAGGGGAAAGAGGTGAGCTTACAACATTCCCTGGGCAGGTTTGTGAGTTTCATGAGTGCAACCTGAATGGGACCATTGATTAAAATATGTGACTACTTTTATCACATTGGAGAGTTTAGAGAGTCAAATTGATGTACGACATCAGTATCAATAATTTACATCTATAACTGTATTTCACAAGGTCAATGCACACAGTCAATGCATTGTACATAATTCACACTTCTGTAAATACACCACAGCTACTCAGGAACGCTAACTGTCCATGTTTAGACCTTGAGATAAATGCTTTTCTGATTGAGATCCACAGTGAAATGAGATCGGGTGAGTTCACAACAGCTTCAAATAAGAAATGAAGTCCTGGCCGTAATGAACATGGACACATACTGCGACGCCTCAGAGTCCAGAGTACAGCAGCCCAACTCTGAGTGGACGAATACTGGAGGTACCGTATGGAGCAGAAGAATACACATTCAGAGGTTACAGAAGACATTTAGACTGGACTTAGTATTAACACTGCAAGTTTACGACTGTTAACCTACCGCACAAGCCAGCACGTAGCCACTAATACACCGTAGATAGAGACCACAAAATGTCAAGACCATGAGAAGTGCACTTTCAATAATCAACATGCAACAGCTGCAGGCTTATTTGACCAGAAGAAAGGAGGAAGGCTCTCAACCATACGGAGATTGGAAACTACACCGTGGTGTAGGGTTGAGACCTAGTGGACACTTATGGTTGGAGGTTAGGACGCTACACTGTGGTGTTGGGTTGAGCCCTAGACCTGGTTGATAGTTACTAGTGGATGTTGGCAAGTATGCAATGGCATTAGGTTGAGATCCAGAGCTAGCTGATAGTTGCTAGTGGATGTTGGCAAGTACACTATGGTGTTGGGTTGAGATCTAGTTGATATTTAAGGTTAGAGGTCTGGAAACCACAATGTGGTGTTGGGTTGAGACCTAGACCTGGTTGATAGTTAGGAGTGAATGTTGGCAAGTACGCCATGTATGGTATTGGGTTAAGATCTAGTTGACAGTTAGGGCCAGAGGTCTGGAGGCTACACTATGGTGTTGGGCTGAGACCAAGACCTGGTTAATAACTATGTTGGCAAGAACACCATGGTGTTAGATTGCATTCTAGTCGACAGTTACGGCTGCAGGTTTGGAAACTAAACCGTAACTTTGGGTTGAGACCTTATTGAAAGTCATCGGTGGAGGTTAGAAACCACACTACGGGTATTAGATTGAAAACCAGTTGACCATCATGATTGGAGATTGGCAACAAGAGGTCGAAATCCAGCTCGCAGAAAGAGCCCTGCCAAGTGTGTCTCAAAACCACAGAGTAAGTCAGCTGATTTCTCCAATTAACTCTACTTTCCGGCTGAAGAATTGAGCTAATTAGCGAGAGCAGATTGCTGGACCAAACTGCTGCACAGGACTTTCACATTCCGAATCTGGATTTTCCACCATTTTGAAAGAGTGCCCCGTGTCTTTGGGGCGAAACCCAGTCTAATCCCACAAGTTTGGAGAAGAAAGGCAGGAAGTAGAAGGATCAGAAGAGGCAGGTTGAGTGTCCACAGTGGGAAGAGCAGCGCAGAAACAGAAGGGGTTGTTCGACGGAGGAACCTTGGTCGTGGCTGGCTGGACGACAGTGGGCTTGCACTTGGGTTTCGGTGGAACCGGAGGTCCGATCTTGCTGGGGGAGGCCGTGGTTGTCGAGGGCGGGGCGTTGACGGGCGCAGTGGGGGGGACCCCAAATTCCTGCAAAGCGTTCTCCAGTTCCCGGATGGTCTCCTCCAGACTGCCTAGCCTCCTGTAGGTGCTGCTGCGAATGTCATCGGACCAGGACCTTCTGAACTGGCCGGCTTTGGCCTGGTCTGGCTCAGCCAGGCCAACCTTGGCCACGTCTATTTTATCCTGCTCCACTTTGGACTGGTTTGGCCCTGCTGCTACTCCCTCCATCCTTGTAGCGATGGGGATTTCAAGGGTCCTCTGCCCCGACCTCACCCCCTGCATTTGGCCCTCACATCCTGCTGTGATGTCACTTCCTGTGATGTCATCCTGCACAGCTCTATTGAACCAGTCCCTAGATGTCACATCCAGGATCTGAGAAAAAGAAATTGAGATGGAAGGTTAAGACTAAATACTAAATATACACACCATGTATTAATATGACTTCTACAAGTAACCTACGAGAATGATGAATATACTGTAGTAAATGAAAAGAAAATACACACAAAGATAGCATACGACGACACCTGAAATTGAGCGAGCACCATAATTCAATGGACAGTGATGCATTTTTTAAAATTATTTTGGTTCTGTGGGTCGAGTCAATAGCCATATCTGAATCCAAAGTAATGTGCATTTTGCATGCTGAAGACAAGAATGAAGGCAAAATGTTCCTGAAACAAGCAGGAACTGAAGATAGCGGCAGTACAGGCTTGGCAGGGAAATTACCCAGCATCTGGTGACGCCTATGTATCACAGGCTTCAAGCATTCATTGCATGCAAAAGATATGCGATGAAATATCAAAAATGATTGCTTTATTCTATATTAAATTAAGCTATGTAATATTTTTTGATGACGTCATAAAGGGGGGTGGAGGAAGTTTCGTCAAAAAGGTGCAGTTATTTTTCAACGATTCAACTGATGCAGATGAAAACACCCGTGAAACACAAATTGAACTTGACAATTCAATCTCACGGTCATTGTGTCCTTTCACATTCAAAGTTTTTGAGTACAGAACCAAACTAAAAAATTATGGTGCTCACTGTACATGGATAAACACACAATTCAGAATAGTAGAGCAAAAACACATAGCTAGCCTCATTGAAATTCAAATGAATAACAATAAAGTCGCCAAAATGGTGAAAATAGCTAAGTGGAAAGGGCAGATTTATAAATATATGGAGCATGCTAAACTGGAAACTGGAATAACACATAAGACGCTGAGCACAGAGATGCATGTTAAACATGTTTTATACATATATTACTGATTTTAATAGGTTTTGCTCGGTGTTAGTGACGCATGCATGTTTGGCAGTTTGATGTGGGGGGTTTGTGTGGTACCTGGGGGTGTCGTCTTGGTGTGTGTCGATGCAGCTGATCCAGTGCGTTAGGATTCTGCTGCAAACGGGAGCAATCCAGTGCAGCTGTGGACTAATGACACACACAACACACAACACGGTGATACACACCGCCCAGAACGCACGCACACACACACACACACACACACACTACAGCACCCATACAACACACACATGCACGCCACAACACACAAATTGCCCAGACTGTGCATGCACACTGACACTACAGCACACATGCACGCTCACAAGCACACATTGCAGCACACATGCAAAATATACACACCACAACACACAAACCACCCAGAATGTGCGCATGCACACACACACACACACACACACTCACACATAACAGTGCACATAAACACACATCGCCCAGCACACAGGCGCACACGAGCATAAACGCGCACACATACGCGCTCACACCCAGACACAGAGACATACACACACATGCTAAGGCACACATACACACACAAACACACACACTGCTCAGAACCCAAGTGCACACACCCTCTGTCCAGCACTCACAAACACACACGCACACACACACACGTCTACACAACCTACTTAGTACACACACACACACACACGCACACTGTCCAGAACCCACGTGCACACACACACACTCCGCTCAGCATACACAAACACACACGCACACGTCCACAAAAACTACTCAGTACACACGCAAACACACACACACACACACATACACACAGCAGCTGACACATCAGTGCTGGAGATTTAGCCCATTACTGAAGCAGACTCCCCTGACAGCAGCTAAGACAGTGTGCAGCGCCAGATTTACTGGCCACAGTTACACCAGCCCCAGGCCGCAGTGAGACAGTGACACAGAGAGACGGTAAGACAGTGCAGAGGAGACGATTTGTGGAGACTGTGACAGTGGGGGGGGGGATAGCTGTAACCCCGCCAACACTGGTCGGGCAGCCAATAAGCTCCCTTCGTGCCACGTCCCCGTGGCAACAAAGGATAAGGGAAGAAACAGGTGTGCAAGCTCGCTGTGCCAACCATGCTCACATTTGATCCAAAATGACACAAACATCCTGATTGGCTGTGCAAAGGGAGACGCATTCTGATGAAGTGAAAGAAGAGGCATTCTCATTGGCTACTTGAGGTGAAGAGAGTTAGGGCACTCCAAATGGCTGTGCGAGATGCAATAAGTAGAACATGTTAATAAGCTGTGCAAAGTGTGGTGGGAAGGAAATTTTGACGGGCTGTGGAGACTACAATGAGTAAAGCACTCTGATTGGCTGAGGACAAAATACCGCATTTGACAAGTTAGGAGCTGAGTTATTCATAATACAATTATAGTTATTTTGACAACGCGTAATTCATAACCCATTATGGTTTTTTTAAATAATACTTTTATCTAGAGTGACTTACAGTCAATTAATCAGCACAAGAGTGAATCCCAATTGGGTAAAGGGCCCAAACAATGCTGATCTATTTGTGGCTACACTGGGAAAGTCCCAGCTGAGCACCTTAGCCAATAGCCTACAGGCTGCCCATGTTCCAGGTATAGATGGTGGAGGGAGAGGGAGTGGATAGGAGTGGGGGGGTGGTGTGGTCAGTGTAAGGAAGAGGGACGGGCCAAGGCAGCCTCAGGTGCACACAAACCCACAGAACTGGGGTTTACCTCCAGTCCCCCGGCCCCTGGGGGCCACGAGTCCAGGCCGGAGGTCGGGGTTCTGCTCATGGGCTCGGATTGGGGGGCGGGGAGCAGCCTGATGAGGGGGCACTGAAACACCTTGGGGGGGTTTGGTGGACGGACCAACGGACGAAAGGAGAGAGATATTTTAAGAGATCGACGGTCTGTGTTTGGGCAAATACAAGCTAAGAATTTTTTTTAACACAATTTCATAGTGAATTTGAAGAGCCAAGTGCTAAAAGTACTAAAGCCACCTTTTTACGCACCATGAGGTGAAGGGGAGAAAACGTCTTACAGTTATGAAAGTCAATTTTCTCAAAATGGAAATTTTGTGACTTGCGTACTTTTAGCACTGGGGTCTTGAATTGGAAAGCTATATTTGCGGCTTATTTGCGCACCGAACGAACATTTTTGTAAACGCGCCCGAGTTAGCCCGGGCGGCTAACTTCACTTCCAGCTGTGGACTGCCAGTCTTCACACAATAGGAGGGAACCCCAGCAGACACAGGGAGAGAACATGCTAACTCCACACAGGGAGGATTTCGGCCGGGACTGGAACCCAGAACCACCTCCTCGCGCAGCGGGAGCGCAAACCACCACACACAGGCACACCGCACACACACTGTATGTGTTGGGAAGCAGGGAGGGGAAAAAAAAAAAACAGGATTCGCATAGCTTTTCAGGAGGAGGTAAAAGACAAATGAGGTCTATCTAAGGATGAATGTTGACTGAATGCATGTCACGACTCAGACAGAATTTTAACTGAACATACGTCTTAAATACAGTGTGTTTTTTTCCCCACATGACTTGAAATGTACCAGAAAACACAGCCATGCAACGCCCTGTTCCTTAACTTCCATCAGAAGCGCCCTCACCCAAAATCTTAGCTCCAGCAGCCATAGCAACCAGAATATAGAGCATGCAAACGAGTCATAAGTCACATGGGTAACAGATTTATGCTGATTGGTTCCCTCTCTTTGGGCTCTGATGGCAAGGAAACTCTCTGGGCAAGTGGATGTGGATTTGGAAACCCCTCACACACACCCTCCAATCCCAACACTGGATTTCAATGTGAGGTTTACCTGAGAAGGAGACTCTACCTTAACATAAAATGAAATGTATTTGCAGCACTTGCTCCAGAGCTACTAAATTTAAGGCAGCATCGAAAAACTGTTTAAAGCAGAGCCACTGAAAGACATTTCTTATTTTTAGAGTCTGTATCAATTCATTTACACTTGAGTTGAGATTCAGATTTACATTTTGAACAATGGAAAATACAGCCTTGATTTCTTTTACGCAGAATCAGCCATGTATAAATCCCAGTTGCCTCAGATCAGTGGAGCGAATGAATAATTGACCGCAGCAGCGTAAGTATGAATATTATATAGCAGTTTAAGAAGACAGGCCGGCCGAGGCTGAGTCGCAGTGCTCACAGAAGAGCTCTTTTTACAGAGACACAAAGACACTTGACAGTTCAAACAGAAAAGAAACTTTGGTTAAAAAAAACAGCCCCAAACTTAAAAAGTGAACTACTGTGGTGAAGAAATAACTCAAGTGGGAAGCAAAAAATTTGAACAGCAGCGAGGAAAGAAACAGCTGAACAATGGGAGGAAATCTATGGAGAGACAGCTGCCTATTGGGCTTTGAGTGGCGAGGGATATAACTAGAGAAGAAGAGCCAGGAGGACCACAGAGTGAGGTGTGATGTCATCGTGATGACAGCTGTCTTAGAGGTGAGTATGTATGTGTTTGTGCGTTCCGGAGAGATCTGTAGTTTTCACGACCCCACTGCAAACAATTTCTGTCTCATGACGAGATTTTAAATCCTATTTTTGTTCGCTCTATGGAAGTAGGAAACCTTGGTTGTTTAAACCTGTTCGTGTTTGCTCAAACAAAGATTTAGATTTTACAATCTCACTGATAAATCTTGTGAGAAATCAGAATAAATTACCTCATGAGCAATATTTGCATCTTTAGCAAAAAAATGCAAAAGAAATATAATTTTAAGTCAAACTATGAGACTAAAGAAATTTTTCAAACATCCACTTATTCTTTGGTTTTTACAATGACTGCGGCGTTCACCCCCACCCCAAGTTAGGAGGACTGTTTCCTACCTCTGAAGTGTTCTTCTGCTCCTCCTCTTCCTCGTTCTTTGTTGCCGTGGCGATGACAGGGGGCGTGGAGGCTGGCCTGGGTGCTTCGGACACTGCCCTCCGGAGCTTCACGTGAGGCTTCACCGCCTCGGTCTCCTCCGAGTCCGATTTCTACAGAGAGCATGAGAGGGAGAGAGTGGGAGGAGAGAGAGAGAGAAAGAGAGGGCGGAGAGAGAGAGAGAGGGAGAGAGAGAGAGAGAGGGAGGGAGAGAGACAGAGAGAGGGAGGAGAGAGAGAGAGGGAGAGAGACGGAGAGAGGGGGGGGGGGGAGAGAGAAAGAGAGAGAAAGCAGGGGGGATAGGGAGAGAGAGGGGAGGATGGAGAGACACAGGTAGATACAGGGGTAAATAGAGAGAGATATGGGGTGGGGGAGGGAGAGAGGGAACGAGTGAAGCCCTTTCTAACGTTGTGTTTTCTAACACAGTGAGCTCAATGCCAATAAAGCACCTTGTAATTGAGCAGTGAACTGAATGAGTGAGTGAGTGAGAGAGGGAGGGAGAGATGTAGCCCCTCGTTCTCTCACCTTCATGCCCTTGCCCGGCCCAATGACCTCACCGCTGCGGCAGGTTAGCCCAGGGGATGATGGGAAACTGCGGCGGGGCGGCGGGGGAGGGGGCGACTTGGAGGGCTTTTCCGTGCGATACCGCGCCACCGTCAGCTCGTCTGAGCAGCAGAGCAACAGAGCACGCTCAAATAAGGACCGAATCATGAAAAACTACACACACTGATCCAGAACAAGCACCAGAACACAGATTCACACACAAACACAGACACACACACACACACATGCATGCGCCCGCACACACACACACACACACACACACACACATATAATTTTAATAGCTAACCTTAAAACTAGACCTAAACCAAACCATAATTCCAATAGCAACCCTAGACCTAAACCTAGCCCTAAGCCCAGAATTAAGATTTGTACCCATGGGGACCCAGAAAAGGTCCCCACAAGGCATGGTTTCTCAGACTTTACTATCTTTGTGAGGATTTGGTCCCCAGCATGATATATAAACAAAAACACACACACACACACACACACACACACTAATGTGGTACATTCACCTCAACACAGAATCTCTCAATCACTCACACTCTAAAATAGAACATTCACCTGGACACAGAATCACGCTCACTAATAAATTACAGTGTCCTCACACATGCACTGCATTCCCCTCAACAGAATCACATACAAATTAATATAGTACATTTACCTCAACAGAATCACATGCACTAATATACAACATTCACCAAGACAAAGAATTACACACACTAATAAAGTACATTCAGATCAACACGGAATCACACACACACAACATTCACCTCAACAGAATCACACGTAAATTAATATAGTACATTCATCTCAGCACAGAATTACACACGCACTAATACAGTACATTCATCTCAACACAGAATCACACACGCACTAATATACAACACTCACCGAGACACAGAATCACACAAACAGTAATATAATACATTCAGCTCAACACAGAATTGCTCACACATTAATGTAGTACATTTACCTCAACACAGAGTCACACAAATACAACAGAAGCACATGAACGCAATCACAGGCAAATAGTGACACCAGCACAGTGCAACCACATCGCAAAATCACACACACACAAGAACAGTAAAACCACTTCAGCACATATCGCACACTAATACAGTGGGATCAGCTTACAGAATCGTGCACGCTCATTCAACCAAATCATAACACCACACTGTCACAGGTGTAAACATCTGGATACAGTTGCTCCTATTTTCATGGAATTAAGAGTATCCTCAGGGAAGATACCCAGCACCTGGTGATGTCTATAGGATCCAGACTTCAAGTAGTCATTGACTGCAAAGGATTTGCCACCAAGTGTTAAAAATGAAACTTAAATTTACGATTATGAAAATTTGTCCAAATACTTTTGAGCCCCGAAAACTGGGGGTCTACATATAAAAATGCTTGTCATTCCTAGACGGTATATACAATATTTTTGAAAAAACCCTAAATTAAACCTGAAAGTTTACCCGCCAAGCACATCTTGATTAATTTAAAATCCACTGTAGTGATGTACAGAGACAAAATGATGAAAATGGTGTGCTTGTCCAAATAGTTACAGACCTGACTTTATCATTTTATTTGACGAGAAATATATACAGTAACAATCTATATATAAAATGGAAAATAATTAAAAATGAGACTACGGACTGAATACCAGGCTGTGGGAGGGAGCGTGTTGATTGGCATGACGGTGGGCGGGGCTTACCAGACCCACGACGTGACCCCGCCTCTTTGCTGGGCATCTTGTGGAGGTGGGACTGGGGCTTGGAGGGGCGGTGCTCAGGGGTGTGGGCGGGGCTCTGGAGAGCCGGGAGGGCGGGGAGAGCAGGGGGGGCGGGCACAGGGGGCTTGATTTGCTTGGCTGCGAAGTCCAGGTCGGGAATGGCCTTCATCAGCTCCGCCTGTGTCTCCTCCAGGAGCCGGTTAATGTCCTGTGTGCTGTACTGCGTCAGGCTGGCCCTCTTCTCCTCCCAGTCTCTCTCCGCAGCCTGATACACACACACACACACACACACACGCACGCACACATACACACAAAAAGTTAGTTAATGACTTAAGCTCTGTATGGTTTCGACTGCCCTTCTTTTTCCAGTGTCTCTATGCAGCCTGACTGGCGTACACACATCAACACTCGTATATATTTGCACATGCAGACACAGGCCCACGAACGCTAAAAAGGCATAGACATAAACATATATTCCCATGCCAGTACGTACAAACGCCCACACAAATATACAGCTGCATAAACAAGTGGAATATATTCTGCGCCAAAAGTGTCTAACTCCAGTCCTGGACGTCGAGAGCTTCAGCTGGTTTCTTATTCATTACTGCATAAGCAATTTATGTCAATCACTGACTGGCCAAAGAGTCCACACAATTTTCATGAGGCATCGATTAGCAGCAGATGGACAGGGACACCACAAAAGTCTGCAGGTCCTGTGGCTCTCCAGCACTGAGTTTTGACAGTGCTGGACAGTCCCCTGTCCTAATCACCTTAAGCTACTGTGATAGCAGAGAAGGAAAGTGAGGTGCTGGCCACCAGGTGGCAGCACCAGCCCTCAGAGAGTGCCACAGCTGTGATTCATTGTAATCACTTCAGCTGTGGCCACTTACCCAAGTAATGCGATTGATAACTAGCCCCCCCTGCCGCCTCCCCAAATTCCCAGAAACCCCAAAATAGCAAAAGACACTGGTTTAGTAGCCGATAAATGCACCAACAAAATTTGGTGAAGAAATATTGGGTGGTTTCTGAGTTATGGTGTGGAAACACTTTGTGAATGCTGGTGCCAATGCTGACGGGAACCATGCCAGAAACAAAATGTCTGCTCCCCCTCCCTCTGGGGTGGGAGACATAAAAAATGGTGGCTTTGCCAGCCTCTTGCAGCTGTTTCATGGACTGGTATACAAACAGACAATCAGGGTTTTAGGCAGCCAGATGGCCCTTATCCCAAATCACTAAAGAACTGTGATTTGTGATCTGTGTGCTGCAATTGATTGAAAAAAGTGATAAGCTCCATTATTTCTTTTGATGGTTTGTCTGTTCATAGTGTAGTGGCCACCCCTCCACTGGCATCACACCATGGAGAGTTCCTTAAACCAACATTTGACGACAGGGCTTTACTCCGACTCTCACAAAATGTTTAACAAAGCGGAGCGTCAGGATTAAGCCATGTCCCTTTCGCCATTAACATCTTTGAAGAATTCAAATTCCCACAAAGAAAGGCGTTTTCTAAAGGTAAACAAATCTGGTGCCTTCAGTGAAAGTAATTTCAGAGGCACAGCTATGGAAATAGGGAATTGCTTCAGGTAAAATAAATGCTTAATATTTTTTTTGTGAGTCAGTACAAACAAAAACAGCCACTCGAGTATGGCACACTGCACAAAATGTTGGTCCTAAACAAAAGTACTATTATCAGTCATATAATTCACAGATAGCCTAACAAAAACTTTTTATTTCCAAATTTGCTGCAAGAAGTTAAAAGTTCTAATGTGGAAAATCAGTACGAAACATTGCATGTACGCATTACACGCGGAAAACGACTGTGTACAGTGCTTAAATTTATTAGACCACCACCCAATGTAAGGTTTATGCCACAGCTGCCCTAAATGAACAGTGTTGGTAATTACCAAAATCATTTTGATGTTTCTGTAATGGTTAATCCACCAGTATGCACAAGCTCTTTAACTGAAATTATATTTTTAATGCTAAAATATAATTATTGTTGTTATCCATGAATTTTCAAATTTACTGTTTCACAAAAAAGCAGAAAAATAGCTAAGCACATTATTATTTTTTGATTAAGATCCCAAATAAGTTATTTTCTTGCATTCCTGAACATAAAAATTAGTTTTAGTGGTCGAATGCAAGAATACAGGTGCTGATCAAGATGATGCGGGATCTGGAGAATTTTGACCACTGAGGCAGGTTAAAATCCCTGACAAATCTCTATGAGCAGTTATCTGATGAACCAAACTGTAGATCAGGAAACTGGCTTTTTAACAACAAGTCACCAAAACTCAGGAATAGACCCTAATGAAGAAATTGATCCGGATAACCATTTTTTCTACAACGAAACAAACGCATGCGGATACTTTACTGTAGACAAATTTAACAAGAACATTAAAATGGAAGGGAGTTTGTCCATTATCCACTTCAATAGTAGGAGTCTATATGCAAACTTTAACCAAATAAAGGAATACCTTCTGTCATTTGCTAATCCGTTCAACATCATCGCATTATCGGAAACTTGGATTAAAGAAGAAAAGGACAAGGACTTCTACATGGAGGGTTACAACTTCGTGTGTAAGAGCAGACTGAATAAAGCTGGTGGGGGTGTTGGACTATTTATTGATGAGGCCATAAACTTCCAGGTACTAGAATGCAAATCAATTGTTGTGGAAAATGTAATGGAATGCCTTACAATTGAGATTCCTAGGTTGAAAGGTAAAAATACGGTTATTTGTTGTGTGTACAGAGCACCGGATTCGCAAATTGATGTTTTTAGTAAATGTATGGGTGAATTACTTGTCAATATGAACCAGAAAAATGTTTTTATGTGTGGGGACTTTAATATTGACTTGATAAATCCAAATAATAGCTCTGTAATAGAGGATTATATTAACACCATGTATGCCATGGGTATGCAACCATTAATCACAAAACCAAGCAGGATTACTAGACACAGTGCCACCTTGATAGATAATGTGTATACTGATGTATTAGATTCTGAAATATTTAGTGGCATCATGATAAATGACATTACTGATCATCTACCAGTTTTTGCTATTTGTAACTGCAAATTAGATATAAGGGACCAGGCTAGATCGAAAACCCTGGAACACATAGAAATCAGAATTAAAAGCGAAAAAAGGCTAAAGAAACTAGAATCAGATATGTTGAACCAGAATTGGGATCATGTATTAACTCTTTCAACCCCAGATATTCTAGCATCACTATACCCTTCAACCCCACAGCCCTCTGTAGAGGGCTGGTCATTATCTGGACATTGTATCTTACTGTTATCTCTGGAATCCCATTAAATGTAACCTGATATGTTCCAATCAATTAGTCAGATTGTTTGAATTTTCCCTACAGGAATTTGGGGTTGAAGGGAATATGTTGGTCAGCCCTCTGTAGAGGGCTGTGGGGTTGAAGGAGTTAACAGAGAAAGATCCAAATAGAGCCTATGAGGCTTTTCTATGGACAGTAAACTCCCTGTATGATAAACACTGTCTAGTCAAAATAACGAACAAACTGAAGCAAAACAAAGAGAGGAAACCTTGGGTTTCAAAAGTACTGGCAAATGCCTGTAAGAAGAAAAAATACATTGTATAAACAGTTTCTGAGAGAAAAGAACTGAGAAAGCAGAAATTAGGTACAAAAATTACAGAAACAAAATGACACATTTACTAAGGAAACATAAAAAAGAGTATTATGAAAAGCTTTTATTAGAAAATAAACATTACACCAGAAATCTCTGGAATATAATAAAGAATGTCTCTGGGAGGACACCGAGGAGGGAGTACCCTGCATTCTTTAATATAAATGGCAAAAAGGTAGAGAACATGGAATTGGTCGTGGAGAATTTTAACAGTTATTTTGTGAATGTTGGGCCAGAACTAGCAAAGGGTATTACATCCTCACACCTAAGATGGGACTACCTTGACAAGGATGAGGAAATCCAAGACACAATGACACTAACTCCTGTTACCGAATCTGAAATCAGATCAATTCTGAAAAATTGTACAGCTAAGACATCTGTTGATGTAAACCAATTAGATATGAAATTACTGAAAACATTAACTAACGCAATTGTAACTCCGCTTACGCATATATGCAATCTATCCTTCTCCTACGGAGTGTTTCCAGATAAAATGAAGATAGCGAAAGTTATCCCTCTCTACAAAAGTGGGGATAAATATGATTTCTCAAACTATCGTCCTGTCTCGATTTTACCTCAATGCTCGAAGGTCCTAGAAAAGCTCTTCAATGACAGATTGGACAAGTACATTGATAAACACAAACTACTGTGTGACAGTCAGTATGGGTTCAGGAAAAAAGCATTCGACAGCACTAGCCCTAACAGAATTTATTGAAATGATTAAAGATTCACTAGATTCAAACTTATATTCTATAGGCATATTTATTGATCTGAAGAAAGCATTCGACACTATAAATCACAATATATTGATTGAAAAACTTTACAAATATGGATTAAGAGGGACCGCATTAAAATGGATCAAAAATTACTTAACAAGTAGGACGCAATTTGTGCAGATGGGCAATAGCAAATCGAATTGCTTGGACATTACCTGTGGAATTCCTCAGGGCTCGGTCATAGGTCCCAAGTTGTTCATAATTTACATAAATGACATTGTTAAGGTGTCCGATATCCTAAAACTAAATTTATTCGCAGAGACCACGACTATTTTTTGCTCAGGTGTCGATCTCAAGCAATTGACAAAATTGGTTAATAAAGAAATGTCTAAACTTCACACGTGGTTTAATGTAAACAAATTATCATTAAATCTTACAAAGACCAAATTTATGATATTTGGGAAAAAAGGCCTAAAGGACGACATAGACTTAAAGGTAAATGGTACCAGCATTGAAAGGGTAAACGAATATAAAGTCATGGGAGTTATGTTAGATAATCTCTTAAGCTGGAAAAAAATGATAACAAAATCATTTTTAGTTTTAAACATGTTTTTGAGAAATTTCTTAAATATTCGTGTTTTCTCATTTTTTTTACGTCAGGCGTTTTTTTTTTACGTCAGGTGGTCTAATTAATTTGTTAAGCACCGTATATATTTACAATATTTGATCTGCACTGACGTGAACCGGCGCACGGCAAACATGCACAGGTGCACACGCGCGCACACACACTGTAATACACAAACACACACACACACATACACACTCTGTAATACACATGCCGATTAAAGAGCACAGTACCAGTCTGACCTCCACCGACACAGATTTGTCTGAGCATGACACGCATGGACAGCTCCTCCAGGCAGCGGTTTGGGCCAGACGGGAGGGTAGGAGTCCTGATGTCGATGGGGGCAGACGGGCTGCCCGAGCCAGTGTGGGGGGTCCAGTTGCTCAGGACGGGGGTATCCCCGATGTCGCTGAGGTTCAGGGGAGGGCTGGTGGGCATGTCGAGATCGCCGCCACCGCCGCCGCTCTTGATCGAGTCCTCGCTCTGGAGTTTCGGAGACGGGTTGGAGAGCTCCTCTTGCCTCTTCCAAACGGAGCCTTCGTTCGCCTGTCTGCGAGCGGAGAGGACACTGCGGCGAAAAAGGGAACAACAGAGTACTGAAGCGTGACGTCATGTTTCCATGGTAGCAGTTTCTCAGGATCAAAACAAACTTATCAAATGGACGCAATAGGGTCCCATATATGGATCATCGTTTTGATCAAGAATGTCACGATCAATTGAAAAAATCATACTTGTGCTTTTTAATCGCTTTCCAGAAAATCCAGTTCAGGGGAGAAGTTCTAGACATCCCTGATAAGGTAGCTCGCTAGTAGCTATTTATTTCGTGTGAAGCGCGCCAAGACGCTGATAATGGTTAACCGTGATGCTTCAATGCAAGATTGCAAGGATGGAAATCAGAATTATTAAGTTTAAAAAAATCTCTGCTTTTTCAGTAATTCTGTGTTTCGTTGCAGCCATTTGCTCATCAGATTATGAAAAAAAAATTAAATCAAACTCCACATAATTTCAGAAATGGCAGTAATCAGTATTTTTAAAGTGGAAAACATCTTAAACACTCAATAAACGGCATATAAAAGGTTTAAGCTTGCTTGCTAAACTTAGTTTGAAATGGCATTTTGTTGGGCTCCTGTAAGCTAATAGCTAAAATGATGATTGTTTGGTTTCAGAAAAATCTCTACTATGAAAACATGACATCATCACTTCGGTACTCAATTCCAATATTCGTAAAAAGGCAGCATTTATTTTCACAAAACTAAGCGGACTTAAGAAATACGTACAAGCACTCTGGCTTCAACGAAGTGAAAATGAACCGCAAACTTCCCCAAAAGAGGGTTTTTAAGGGACACAAGGCCTTTTATGCAGGCCAGACAAGTTGATTGGATTGTGTTTCCTCGGACCTCCCCCATACGTACGTCCATCGACCTAAATAATTAGTGTCTCTTTGGATGAAATAGTTCTTTGATCACTCATTAACGGTCGCAATTCTATCATTATGATCTATGCGGGCGAGTGGCGATGACTTGTCACTTTTGCATATAACCAGAGTTGTTCTCATGATAAATGACCGAAACTGTCTGACTGGCATCCGTGGCTGTCTCAGTGTTTCGGACTTGAGTGGATAATCTTGTAAGACTGAGCAGGAGTGTTGCACATGGGGTGGGAGGGGGTCAGGAGCCACGACCCCCCCCACCTTCAAACAGTGTAATAATGCTGCCCTCTACAGTTCTCCCCCAAAGGCGAACAGCAAACCATCCCGCAAATGCACAACTCCCCCAACAGACTGCCAAACAACAAACTGCCCAACCTTCACCATGACCTTCAAAACCACTCCAACTCCCATGAGATCAGCCACGCACACACACACACACACACACACACAGGTGCAACATTAGATGTACATCACTGAATCCTAAGGTAATTTTTCCAAACTGGTGCAAGATTTCAGTGCAGGGGGCAGCCAATGAGCGCTCCCCCACGGAGCGACTCTTGTACTGAGGCCTTGGCTCTCTCTGTGGGGCGAAACCCTCGCTACATGAAACATGAGACCTCCACGCAGCGAGGATCCAGCCTGCCAGGACTCGAACCCGGAACCTCCTTCAGGTGAAGAGATGGCAGTAACCATGAGAACACACACGTTCACACAGAAACAAACACACGCACAGTCAGGAACACACACGCAGCGTGTGTATGCATACCTGCGCAGGGTGGCCAGCGTGTCGGTGATGGACTTGCAGCGCTTCAGCAGGGCGTCTAACCGATGCGGCTCTTCCTTCAAGAACTTCACCGCCTCCACCTCCACCCGCAACACCACCCGCATCTTACTCTGCAGGCTGGGGAACTGATCTGAGTACAGCGAGAGAGCGACGTGTGAGCCTGTGTGTGTGCGTGTGTCACAGCATTTTACTCTGCAGGCTGGGGAACTGATCTGAGTACAGCGAGAGAGAGACGTGTGAACCTGTGCGTGTGTGTTTGTCATAGCATCTTACTCTGCAGGCTGGGGAACTGATCTGAGTACAGCGAGAGAGAGACGTGTGAACCTGTGCGTGTGTGTGTGTGTGTGTCATAGCATCTTACTCTGCAGGCTGGGGAACTGATCTGAGTACAGCAAGAGAGAGACGTGTGAACCTGTGCGTGTGTGTGTGTGTCATAGCATCTTACTCTGCAGGCTGGGGAACTGATCTGAATACAGCGAGAGAGAGACTTGTGAGCCTGTGCGTGTGTGTGTGTGTGTCATAGCATCTTACTCAGCAGGCTGGGGAACTGATCTGGGTACAGCGAGAGAGCGACCTGTGAGCATGTATATGTGAGTATGGGCTTTTATGGCTATACTCGTCAAGACCGACTATTGAGAAATCACATTTGTTGTGAGGACATACAGGGTTGTGAGGACATTTTGGGTGGTCCTCACAGAGGATTACGGCGAATTGTTTAAAGTTAGGGTCACAGTAACAGTAAGGGTTCGGCGTGATTTGTCAATGGTTAGGGTTTGAAATAGGCTCTACAGAATGAAAGTAAGTCAATACAATGTCCTCCTAAGTACAGAGTATATGGACGTTTGTGTATGAGAGTGTGTGTGTGTGTGTGCGTGTGTGTGTGTGTGTGTATCAGATAATCTTGCTCTGTGGGATTGGGGACTCTGCAGCTCAAAGACAGAGAGACGTGTGAACCATCACGTGTGTTCGTACGCGTTTCAGAGAAACTTACTGCAGGTTGCGTCAGTGTATCTGTACAAAAACGCCTTTGTATCACGGTGTTTCAAAAGGTGAGGTTCGCGATTCGAGTGCCAGTATAAGGGCGTGAATTGAAGTGACTCTCTGGACTTAAAGTGACTCAGTAGGGATCGGAGTGATTCTGTACATTAAGTGACTCAGTGGATCAGATTATCGGAGTTTGAGCGACTGAATCTAAATGCATGTACATGAGTGACTCTGCAAATCTGTGTGGATGTGTTGAGGATTATCTTTCAATATTTCTCATCATATTCATCAGTAGATCAACTGCCATGTTGAATAACCATAATCAATAATCATAATCAATAGTCATTTCTGTAGCTTTAATCAATATTTGTTAAGTAAAATCTTAGGTTGTTACTGAAAACATAATCAATTGAATCATTTATGTATCTACATGTATCCTATTCATCTGACTGTGTTTTTCCACTCTTAAACTGTAATTTTCCACATCTTTTAAGTGTTTATTCTTTCATTTTTTATGAAACTAATGTTTCTGTGCGCCACCAATATTTCTCAGAGAATCCAAGGGAAAGAAAAAAACTTGAGAGATAACCCAAGAATTGTGATTGGAGCAAAGTTGGTTAAACAAATGTTAGAGATAAGATGGTTACAACCCTTGTATTTTGATTGGAGCAAAGTTGGTTGAGTTTTTCCCATAAATATTGCTCTGTAAAGAATGCCGAGTTAGCACTTCTTGGCCAGGGACTGCTCTCCTGGTTTGGATTATTGCACCATTCAAGGCTGGGAATAAAGGTGGCTTCTGAAGATTCTGTCTCTCTCCCAATTATTCACAACCAAGGGGACCTCAAAATATGCAAACATCTAGTCGGGAAGACACAACAGATGCAACCAACTCTGTGAATCTGACTACGCGACTGCAAGTGACTCCGTCAGTCTGAATACGAGTACGCGAGAGACTGCGAATCTAACTGCATAGATATGAGTGACCTTGTGAATCTGACTACGCGACTGCAAGTGACTGAGTCAATCTGACAGAGTGAATCTGCGTGAACCTAAACTACCCCAAATGAATCTGAGTCACTCCACGAATCTGTGAATCAGTTTGACTCACTCTTCAGTTCGGTGAGCGTCTCTCCCAGCTTCCTCAGCACGGCAGCCTTCTCCTCCAGCTCCTGCACCGTCACGTGTTTGTGATTTACCGACGAATCCTTCTGAATCTCCTCCACCGACTTCTCCAGATCGCTGCAAACACACGCAAACCCTCCACATTACAACCAGACAGTTGGGCTCGACTCTCGGAGATCTGCTGTTCTGTACGTTTCCACCACAATCCAAACAAAGCACAGCTCATTCAGCAGCTAAAACAGGGCCGCCCAACCCTGTTCCTGGAGATCTGCTGTCCTGCAGGTTCTCGCTCCAACACTAACAGAGTACATCTCATTCAAAACTGAAAACAGTACTGATATACCCTCTTCCTGGAAGACCGCAGTCTAGTAGCTGCTCGCTGGAACCATAAAACCATTTTCTTTACTTTCTCTGGAATAACCAGAGGCTCATATAGTGCTTAAAGGGACTATGTCAGTCGGGGCGCATGCGCCTGACGAAGCGAAACTTCTTGAAAGCGTTAGGCTAACTATTTCAAGATCTTCGGAGATTTTGTGTAAGCGTATCAATCTGTTTATATCGTGTTCATCCTTGAGAAGTTTGATGCAATTTTTACCAAAAAACGATCTTTATCGATCGAAGAGCCTGTTTGTATCATCAGTTTGTCATAGTTTGGGTTTTTGTAACGATATTATTGCTTTTAAGTCAGCCTACGTTGATTGTTATGTCGTCCCATGGCGGCCGTCGAACTGGAAGCGGTCGCAAAAGGATCTATGACAGCTGCATGTCAGACAAAACGTTGCTACAAACAGGTTCTGTGAACATTAAAGACAGTTGCTTGATAAAAATTTCCCCAAACTTCTCAAGGATGCACGCGATGCAAACAGATTTAAACTCCACCATGAATTCATCGGTTTACCTTACCTCACACTTTCAATGTGTTTTCGCCCAAAGAAATATGGATGGATAGTATAATTTATTCTTCGTGGGTTTAGGCAAAGATAAATGTGGTTACTCAAGCAATTTCGCATTTGCAGGCCATCTTCTGTATTTAAAACAGTGATGAAGGTACGCTTTACACACGTTCTAATAAGCTTGGGGTTTGTATTTCTGCTCCCTTGATATCGCACTGCATGTATGAAAGTGTTTATCGACTGGACTCTACTACGCATGTGCCCCAGCTGACATAGTCCCTTTAAGTCAAATTGGTAGGACTATGCTCTTTGCAGCACTGTTGCTTTGGTTCCAAAACGCTTCTCCTGTAGATCTTCCATTCATTATGTTTTCAGGTCAACTATTTTCAGATTTTACCTTGTCTGTCTCTACACTAGAAACCCAATCTGGTATCACTTTTATGCATGGCTTGCACCTTGATCTCCTGGCACATAATGTTGTAACAGCCGAATAAATGTAATCAAATTTAATGTGATTTGGCACACCTGATAATAATTAGCAGCTCAATTAGATCTCCAAATGAGTGCAGTGTGAATTTGATAGAGCTGGAGAGAAACCCCACTGGACCGTAGATCTCCAGGAAGAGGGTTGGGCAGCTCAGCTCTCGCTGCTGAATGAGGTTTGCTTGGGAAAAACTGCACTGAATATCAGCAGGACTGTCGATCTTCAGGAACAGGACTGGGTAGTCCAAAAAAGGCAGCCACAAATAGGTGATTGTCACACACACACAGACAGACAGACAGACAGACACACACACACACACACACACACACATACAGCTATACTTGTGAGGACATTCTATTGACTTACATTCATGCTGCACAACCGCCAGCAAATTATGCCTAACCCCAACCTTTACCCAACCCTAACCGTAACCCTAACTTTAACCAGTTAGCTGTAATCCTCACACACACAAACACACACGCACACACACACACACACACACACACCGCACTCACTGTAGCTGTTGTATGATGAGCTCCTCCTCGTTCAGGTACTTGAGTCTCTCCTCCTCCACTAGGAGGCGCTGTCTCTGGAGCGGGTCCTCCTGTTTGCGCAGGGCGTCAGTCACCCGGACGCTCAGCTCCGTCTCCGTACGCTTCAGCAGAGTCTGCACCGAGTCCTGGTTCTGGATCTGCATACACAACACAGAACCGGGATCCTCAAATCTGCACCTCAAATCCAAATCCAGCCCAGGTTTTCCTTCTTCCCAGGCAATTAACTGAACCATTAGCAAAGCTGATTGGCTGATTCCCCAACTCTCAGGTGAGGGGAAGGTGAAACACCAGCAGATTTCAGCCCTCGAGGACCATGGTGTGAGGAACAGGACCATAGAACGAATGATCAAAGGTTCTCTATGGCCAACTTGTGGATATTGTGAAAACCCAAATGTCCCCACAGAAGCGGCTTCGAACTCAGCTGCGGAAGCATGCAAAATAACATTTAGATATTGATCTGCTCACAGCCAAGTGAGTGAGTGAGTGAGTGAGCGAGGAAGTGAGCGAGTGGCTCATCTACATATCTACGTCCCCACAATGACGTTTCTAAGTATCGCGTATCCAGGATTTAAAGAGGAACGAACCACTGTGACACCAGCCAGTAAGCTTCCTCAAGCTGGACACACGCACGTGCACACATACACACACACAAACACACACACACACACACACACACACACACACACACAAAGCAGTTTCAATCGTGTACCCTGTCCTACCCTTTATGGAGATACCCAAATCCGCTCCACCCCGGTTTGGGGCGTCCCAGTCCTCGTGTGTCAGGCCGCAACCCTCTGTTACAGCCAGCCCACATCAGGAAAAATACTGCTCACGCGGCCCCGTTCCAAAATCTATGCGTGCAACATAAACATCGATTTACCCACTGATTAACTTCTACACCGCCGGTCCTCATTCAAAGTCTCCCTTGTCAGTGTGATGATCCCATTTCTTGTACTGCATGACTTTTAACATTTCGCACACCGTTATCATCATGACACAATTATTTGGCAGGGGCTGTTATCCAGTCCTCGCAATTACTCAGGAATCTGACCGAGGAAATGTCAGATGCGAGTGTTTAAAAGTCCAGAGGCTTATCCGCCAAAACGGCAAATGGCCGCATAAAACTGTCACCCAGCCCCTTATCATAATTAGCTGTCCGGGTAGAGCGCGATTTAGCAAATTGACGCAGCAATAGTCCTTTAGTGGCAGGACCGTTCACTAATTGTTTCGTCTTGACGATAGATCTGGATCTCGGTTATTTTACCGACACCTTCCACTAGTAGCCGCTATTGTGCCAGTAGTAGGGCTGGTTCTTGGCATAGGTGGCATTGGACACCTCCATGGGTGCCATGTAAATATGGAAAAGGACTTCTTTCACAGGAACGAGAATCTACATCTCTGATAATAGGCTAAAGCCCCACAGGTTCGCAGGTGAAAGGACAAAATCTGACATCCTAAAGGCTTGTGCGAGAACTTGCTAGTTCAGCAGCGATCGGAGCCTCATTCAAAAAAAGTCACTCAGGAAGTGGTAGCTATATCAACACTGCTACTTGTGCACAACCCTTGAAATGAAGATCTCAAAATAATTAACGTTTCATGGCTTGAAGCAGCTCCTTGGTTATTACAATGTGGTCTGAAATAATTCATTGAGACATCGAAACCGTATTTTGAGGGTTCTATGCGAAACACTGCTAAGATCGAAACGGTGCGCTCAACTGGCAGTTTAAATTCATTCCAGAGATAAAGAAAAAAATAACTGAAGGAGGCCAACTTCCAGCCCAAATCAATAAATCTATATGGATGAGTCTGTAAACAGAGCAAGCGCTGTTTCACTGTGTATTTTAGAAAGGTCACTTCAGAACAAAACAAGCAATTATACAGCACAACGTGTGCCAATGCTTTAAAAACAAATGGGGGAAGCAAAAAAAATTAAAAAAATTGGCAGAAGTAATTTGCCCGCGTTTCAAAAGGCAATCATGAGTGCCACTATAGTAATTATCTTCTGCAGTATATAAACCAAGTTGGGGGCTGGAACTGGCCATTCTCTTATTAATAACATGAAATACAGCTTTGCTATAAAACCAAGATGAAATTTCAAACAAAAATAGCGAATGGCAACTTTGCTTAAGACCACAAATTCACTCCGAACGACGATGCAAATACAGTTTCAATTCCATTTAATATCCATGAGCTTTAAAAGGATATTGAAATAGAGGATAACGCAGGGAGGTAGAACAAAAAACATTGACAGAACTGTAGGGAACTGCCAGCGAGTATTCTTTTATTTAATTTTCAGAAACTGGAGAAATGCCAAGTGAAGTGACACCAAGCAATATAATACCAAACTGCAGGAGAGGAGGATTATAGCTACGCGGACCAGTTAAAGTGGACATACTGTATATATACGCAATCGATAGGGACCACTTATTATTTCTCCGAATAATACCATAGCTTTCTAAGCTTGGAAATTGTTTCTGAGCAAATCTCCGGGACCTTTGTGTCAAGCTTTGAAATGTTCTGCCTTGAACTGAGCTTATGTTATCATCCATTGGGGATAAAACAAGCCTGACACAAGGAAGTCATTGTCAAACTGATATTAGAAGGAATTAAGCATCTTATCTGAGTGAACTCAGTGTATGAATGTGTATAAATAGGAAGGACAGTATATCTGAGTACGGTACACTTGGGCACAGGGCGTCAACAATCTCGGAACCACCACTACACATGCATCCATTACCCATCCATTATCGAACCCCCTTATTCCTGCTCACGGATTCAGGAAACTGGATAATTATCCCAGCATGCACTGGGAGAGAGGCAAGAATACACCCTGGTTGGGACGCAAGTCTTGAACACACACACACCACACACACATGCACACATATACATGCACACACAGAAATACACAACATTCCAGCATTCACTCGATCCACCACAATATGTGAATAACAGATGACCCACAGAATAGAGTAATGCGGTAAAATAACCATGCCCCCAACATGATTTGAATGAAGAGCTGCTGTTACAGGTGTCTGTTCTCAAACTAGCGTCCCACACATTCTGAAACTGATCATCGCTCTTGGACAGCAACGGAAGGGCCCTCAGTGTTTTAGGCTTCAGTTCATTGGTGGATTAGAGGTGCTTTTCATTCGATGCGTTTTTCAGGCCCTCAAATCCCAGCTCTTTGCTTTCTGCCTGTGTGTGTGTGGGTGTGTGTGTGTGTGTGTGTGTGCCTGTGCGTGTGTTTTCCTGTATGAAAGTATGTTTCTGTATGTGTGAGCGTGTCGAAGTTTGTGATTGTCTGTGTGTGCTCATGACAGCATATATGTCAGTTCCTGCATCACCTTGCGTGTGTTCGAGCCAAAACAAATATGTGTCCCCTGTCTGTGAACAGCTGTCTTTGTGCACGCGCACGTGTAGCAGTCGCTGTGCATGTTCCGGTATGGCGTCCGAGTGTATGTGCATGTATGTGTATGTTTTTGTTGTGAAGCTGTCCTTACGTGCCTGCCTGTGTGCAGCTGCCCCTTTTGTGCGTGTGTGTGTGTGTGTGTGTGTCTTTGTGCCTCGGTCTGTCAGATCTGAACTTATTAGCATGCACCCCAGCCGGCATCAGCAGGACAAGTACGATTAAACAGTCAATCAACAACACAAATCAAATATAACAACCAATCAGCCGCACAAATTATATTTAACAGCCAATCAGTAGCACCAGTGAGATCAAACAGCCAATCAGCAGCTCCCGAGTGATTAAGCAGCAAATCAGCAGCTCCAGGAAGATTAAACAACCAATCAGCCGCGCAAATCATATTTAACAGCCGATCAGCGGCACCAAAAAGATTAACAGCCAATCACCAGTTCCCCAGAGATTAAACAACCAATCAGCTGTAGTTGACGGAATTTATTCTGCCTTCTTTGCATATACTAAAGTAGTAATTGTCGAGATAATTTGTTTCGAGCATCATTAATCCAGAAAGATCATAAATCCAGTCCTCACGTTTGTTTCAGATGCACAGAAACTGGTCACGGGTGGAGTTTTTGGTTGCACTTCACAATCAGATCATCGCGAGCCAGTGCCGACTGAAATAGATGATAATCGTGCTCCAGGGGCCACATTTACAAAAATTTGCGTGGATTTCATACTTAAATATTGCTTACGCTAAAAAAAAAAATAAAAAATGAAAAGCAGGGTATAGTAACAAATATGTAATTTATAAAATGATGAGTAAGCTAAACTGCAAGCAAGTTTTACTTACATGATCTGATACAACTTGGAATTTTGCAAACATGCACAATCCTATTAATTTTGTGTTTTTTTAAAGTCACGTCTGTTTTTATAACTCTGAAATCTGCAAAGACAGTAGCGTACACATCTTTTCTATGCGTAGGCACCATTTCTAAATGAGGCCCTAGAACACGGACTTAAAATTTCCAACGTACATTCCGCTCTTCAAAGCGTACAGCCAACCAGGGCTCCTCGCCGTCACATCACATCGATCCCGCCGCTTACACTTTTTATTTCCCGGAGAGAGAGAGAGAGATGCGGAGGCACCTCTTGGCTTTATTAAGCGGCAGGACGATGACAGCGGGAAATCTTAATTAGGCTACACGCCTCTGGGGAGCCTGTCGTTCCTGAGAGGGGGCCGTGGGTCTCTGTGCACTCAGGCCAACGTGACATTTCTCTCCGTCGCTTCTTCCTCGTGCAATTTCAGCCGGATTAAACGGCTGCGCAGTGTTTTTTTTTTTTAAACAGATGAATCACCGAGGTCGGGGGGGAACTCTTCTCAGTAGCGGTCACTCTACATTCGCAGGGGGGCTATAGTCAGCATCCTGATCGTTATCACCACATTCTCCTCGCTGAATCTGTTTAATCTGATCACACGGTCCATAGGCAGGAATAGTGCTTCTGAGCTCGTGTGGGAGTATGATCGTGGGGTGGCGGTTGTGGTGGATCGGTTTTGCAGCTCTGTTTTATTAATTAATGCCGTCATTTTAAAGGACTCGACTAATGAACAACATTTAACCAATCAGAGGCTTCAAAATACCTGCACATCAAACATTTATGCCCATCGTTCACAGTGTGGGGCTGTCCAGGGAGCCGTACTGCAAGGATCATGTACTACCAAGTCCACCAACACTAGGCTTGAACTACCAACCTCATAAATCCCCCCCCCCAAGCATCTTATTACCCAAGTCACGAGTTCTCAACCTAACCCAGAAAGGGCCGGTGTGAGCGCAGGCTTTCATTCAAGCCACGCGGTTACACTGTAATAATCACAGTCTTTAGGTAAGACAGTTGTGGTTGACTAGTAGAATCAGGAGTGTAACTGCACAGTCGGGATACAACCCTACACCCAAGCCAGCCCTTTCAGGAGAAGATTGAGAACCCCTGAACTTCACAGGAAAAAATGTGTCTTAATGTTTTAGTCTCATGAGATTTGAAATTGTATTCTGTGTCTCTGCAGTGGATGGCAATATTAGCTTCTTTAAAGCTCCTGTTCGCCTGACAATGGAAATTTCCTCTTGAAATGAATAAAATCATCTCGCCCCCACAGGCAGATTTTTTTAATGTCTTATTGAGCAAAAAGTAATAATAGAGCTAACTTGTTAAGGCTAAAAATAAAACTAAAATACTTGTTTGATTTGACTTCATAAAATTTTTTTTTGCAGCGTAGGCACAGTGGGTTCCAGGCGCCCCCCCGTGATCAGAAAACAGCCCCCCCCTTTACCTTATAGGCCTGCAAGCCCACTCCCACCCACCTCACCATCGCTCAAGCTGATTGGCTGCTGCCGGCAGCTGCTCGGTCACGTGTTGGTCCTCACCTGCATTCGGCGTAGTTGGGACAGCTGGCTGCGCAGCTCGGACGCGTTGTGCTGCAGGTCGTGCAGACGCAGCTGCAATTGAAGCCGGGCGGCGGAGTCCGCGGCCGTCTCCCCAGGAGGAGGGGGCGGCGGCATCAGGGCCAGCGGGGCGGAGGGAGTCAGAGCTGGCCAATCAGAGGAGTGGGAGCGTTACGGTCATACGCCCAATACCACGCCCACATGCGTACATGATCAAACTTGGTAAAGGGGACATTATGTTTACATTTTTGACATTTTGTGCTCACAGTCTTCTGTGAAACTTACATCACTGTCACAAGAGGCTCATCCGGCGTTGGGATCAACAATTTTTTTCCATATTTGCTCGTTGTGAAATACGACATAATGGCAGCCAAATAAAAGGACAGTACTTCAGAATACTGAATCTGTGTGAATCTAAGCCTTCATAGAAACTGAAGGACCCACCAGAGGGTGTGACTTCACTTGGGACACACAGACAGGAAACAGGAGTACTTACTTCCTGTTCCAGAGCAGTCACTTGTCGACTCGGTCTTCTCCCTACAAAGTAAAGCAAGACAAGCCCATCAACAAAAACGCAAACACACGCACACACACACACAAACGAGATCAGAAACTCTTTGTGTGTCATATTCAATCTGACATGGGGTCTTAGTCTACATTAGCTAGCAATTATCAACCTCAGCATTTACAGCGAATTAAATGGTCGATTAACTGAGAACATGGCTGCCATAAACCCAGCTTGAGGCTTGTTTACTGTGATGGTTTGACTCTGAAGAGACATGACCCCTCCAAGAGCTTATTTTATACATCCTCCCTTCCTTTCCTTGCATCCTTGAATGATGAAAAGACAAAGGAATCAAGGAAACGTAATTGGCGACTGAAAATTCAGTTCGAAGGCATGTCAAACACAGATGACGCTGATATAGAGGTGTGGATCCACAGATCAGCAATTTATATGTCACCTTCAAAAAAAAAAAGTTCATATCTCTCTAACTCTATAACTGTTCCAGAGCAGCCTCACTCATCTGAGGACATTTTAACAGGTAGAAGTGCTCTTAAGGATGGAGGAAGCGGTCTTTCAGAACCTGTCCTCTCCTTAGATTTAGCTCCACTCACTGGGCAGACGGGATAAAAAAGCAAGAAAACATTAACACAAGTTAGAAAGAAAATACTTCCTGAAAGGGTCGCCTCAACTCCCCTTAAACAGAGTCATCAGGGCGAGACCTCAGTTCGTTTGCCCAGACTGATTAATTGGATTCTCCGTAATAAAGGTGGACCCGGATCTGATTTCTGCTCAGAGGCCCGAGGGGCAGAATGGAGCGACAGGACAAGCAGGCGGGCGAGGAGGGGGAGACGCGGCGGGTTTAGCGCTTACGTGCTGTCGCTGTCGGGAGCTCTGGTCAGGACGCTCTGCACCAGCCCCGTCAGGCTGGCGATCTGTTTCTCCATCGCCTCCATCCGCTCGCTGGAGCAACACAGAGAGGCCAGTTACATATGAACACATACAGTAATCCATCTGATTTAAAATCAAGCCCAACTATACACAGATACGTACACACACGCACACACACACAGATGCACACACACAAAGACACACACACACACACACACTCAGAGACACAGAGAGGCTAGACAAACATAAATAAATAGAGCAGTGAATGAGATTTAAAATCAAGCCCAACTATACACAGATACGTACACACACACACACACACACACACACACACACACACACACAAAGACACACACTCAGAAACACAAAGAGGCCAGAAAAACATAATACAATAATGTACACAATTTAAAATACCAACCCTGTTCAACAAATGCAAACACAGTGACACATACACTCACACACAGACACACACCCATGCAGACATACACGGAAAGACACAAACACACACACAGACATTCATACACACACAGACATACACAGATGCAGACAAATATGCTCAGACACACACAAAGACACAGACACACACACAAACACATACAAAGAGAGAGAAGCACGCAGACGCACGCAGACGCACACACACATACACAAACACATACACACACAGACACACACAACCACACAGATGCACACACTCATACGCACACACACACATAAACAAACACATACACACACAAACATACACATACCCACAAAGCAAAATTGGTCTGGCCCTGTTCTGGCCCACATAATGCACTTTCACGGCCCAGTTCTGGCCCACATACAGCAAGAATGACGGCCCTTTAGTGGCCCAGATTTGGTTTGCTGGAGCAGCACAGGGCCAGTGCAGACACAATCGGCCCACATGTGGCGTGTCATCACATAAATGGTGCTTTCATTGCCAGACCTGGCCCATATCTGGTTAGCACACCACTTGTTATGCCAGCAGTCGCCCAGCAGTGCCGGCTTGACACTGGATCCGGGCCAGACCCGTCTGCTATGTGAGTGGAGACACACACACCTATGCACACACACACACACACACACACAAACACAGACGCACGTACACGCACACACACATGCACATACACACGCACACCCATGCACACACACACATACGCACGTACACACACACACACACACACACACACACCTCACCGAGTCTCCGTCTCATTCCCCGCCAGCGGTGATCCGAACCCCGTCCCCCTCACCCCTCCCTCCACAACCCCCCCCACCACCAGCGGCTCGGAGCTGGACCCCGGGCGCGACTTGGGGCTCTCCACGAACACCGAGGAGCCCGAGTCCTTCCGGAAGGTCTGGCGGACGGGCGAGGCCCGGCTGGGCGGCCCGGAGTACGAGTCCCTGTCCCGCAGCTGCATTTCCGGAATCTTCTGCGGGGACGAGGGCGGGAGCCGGAAGCCCATCCCCAGCGTGGAGGCGTAGGAGTCGCCCGCGTACAGCGGACCCCCGGGCTTATACAGCGCCTCCTCCAGCTCCCCCTGCAGGGCCGCCGCGGAATAGGTGCTGAGGGAGCGGACTGACCCGCGCCGGTACAGCCCGCCGCCGCCGGCAGACACCGGGAACCCAAACGGGTCGGGGGCCAGGGCGGCCAGCGATTGGGTGGAGGCGATGCTGAGGCGGCCGCCCTCGTGCACCAGCCCGTACGGGTCGGCGTAGAGCCCCTCGTTTTTCAGCAGGACCACGCTCTTCCCCGACACCTCCTCGTCTGGCTTGACGTCGCGGCGCTCCAGGATGGCGCTGGGGGACGGGGAGAGTCCGGCGGCCGCAGGGTGGTGCCCCCCGCCGGGCTGCCCGTGGTGCGGGTGCGGGTGGGGGTGCTGGCCGTGGTGCGGGTGTCCTGGGCCGGCGAAGGAGGGCGGCCGGCCGCCGCTGTAGGACAGCCGCGAGCGGGACGGCGATCCGGAGGGGGGCGAGGCAGACGACGGGAGGCTGTTTAAGCGGCGGGTCGGCGAGGAGTCGCGGGAGGAGTACACCATCTCTCTCTGGGACAGACCACAAGAGAAACACACATACAGTACACATCATGAGTGTTAAACACACATACAGTACACATCATGAGTGCTAAACACACATACAGTACACATCATGAGTGCTAAACACACATACAGTACACATCATGAGTGCTAAACACACACACAGTACACATCATGAGTGCTAAACAACACATACTGTACAGACCATGAGTGCTAAACACACATACAGTACACATCATGAGCGCTAAACACACATACTGTACAGATCATGAGTGCAATACACACATATGGTACAGATGATGAGCGCTAAAAACACATACAGTACAGACCATGAGCACTGAGTATGCACTATGAGCACTAAAAGAACAGTATATGCATTATGAGCGCTAAAAAAAAAAAAAAATACGGTATGCACTATCAGTGTTAAAAATACAAAGTGCACAGCATGAGCGCTAAAAATACACAGTACGTATTATGAGTGCTAAAAATAACTAGAGTACTGCAAGCGCTAAAAATACACCGTTTGATAAAAACACACATACAGTTCACACCATATGCGAGTCATGAACGCTAAAACGCGTGTTCAGTACGCACTATAAGCGCTTACGCTACCAAGTACAGCCTGCACACCAGGAAAAAGTCCATCTGCATCATTTGCAGACAACACCACATGTTCACAAAGAACACCAAAAGCAAGAGTCCTGCAGTCAGTTTACTCGGCCCACCTTCTCACCACATCAACAATGAGCGTAAGACAGAAAACTGACCTGAGATCAGCACTCTGACTCCAGGAAGTTCCATAAACCAAGAGCCTGGCCCCTGACTCTTTGACAGTTGATCAAACATTAGCTTAGCACAGTTAAGGTCACAATATGGATGCAGAAACCGCATTCAAAAGTGTCTACCCTCAGCGGCCGCATGAGAATGGGGCCAAAAATGCTGTTTTTAAACAGCTCGCTGTGGGAAAACAACAGCAGCAACATAAACCATGCTACACTGGGAATAAAGCAATTAATGGCATCCAGCACAACATGATAACATCCACCTGCGTCATTAGAGACACAACAGACCTTGCGGAACCATTTCACGGACCCAGATCGACCTCAGTCGTGGATTAAGTTCCGTTTTGCATAATTTCTCCAGAGTAACACTCAAATTTTTTTTCAGAGAAGCAGGCTACTTATCCAATACTAAGAAGTGCACAGTTAACCCCATAAAACATACAGAGTCATATGTGGGGCCGTCAAATGCAGCTGCTGTATTCAAACCTGGGGAACTTCAGGCCTATTTTAAATTCTAGTGGAGATCCCAAGGTTTCCAACGATCCCAAACATGTCCTGCTAAATTACAGAAAAATGTGCATAAAATGATGCAAAAAATCTGGATAGTTTCAAATTGATGCAACGCTGCGGCCATAGAAACATGGCGTCCTAAATTTGAATATTTCTCTCAAAATAAGTGTGATGTACCTTCAGTGAAGTGTTCCAACCAGCAGACAGAATATGTGTGTGACATTGTCCTACAATATTAAAAAATGTTTTTACTGACTTTGAACCGACTAAAGGGGAAATGAAATTCACGTGAAAATCAGAGTTTAAGGGGTTAACATTGAATGTAAAGGATGTAATGTGATTTAGCACTGCAAGGCAGTCAGTGGAGACTGTGACTGAGGTCAAATCACCAGAGAGAGCTGTGGAATGGAGAATTCGCCCTGTTTAAGATGTGTAACGGCACAGTACAGGAGGAGTCTCTACGTGGACTAACTTTGCATCCAGTCAGCTGTTGCTATGTACGCTGCAACGATAAAACGATGACGCACTGTCATGTGCTTCAATTTTCTCGCCCCATTGGTGAATCTAGAAAAAGGTAAAATGATCATTGGCAGAATTTTTGTCTCAATCACCTGAAAAGTGATTGCACAGGGATTTAAATATAGATTGACTTATTCTTTGGTTTTGGCAGTGCAGTGGTGGGGAGGTTGGGTGGGGGGAGGAGCGCGATCAGAGGCAAAAGACAAAGATGAAAAGACGAATGGAGTCCATTATCTCCAGCTGATGCAGATTACTGGTCGAGTGAGTTATCATAATTATAGTCATCATCGTCATCATCTTCATCATTACTGATGTCAAGTCATGTGATTCACAATCTCAGTTATAGCTACAGCAGCGGGGGGGGAAATATGCTAGGTTACCATGACAACCAGCTTGCCAGCCGCAGGCAGAACGAGAGGAGCTCGAGGGGGGCGGGGCGGCTTCGTCCGACAATAACCATGGCGACACTGCGGCAACTTTAAGTTCACAGCGAGTGCCACAGCAGGGTAGAAAAGGGTTTACCAAATCCCCTCATCAATTATTCTCCACTTTTCAAATATGTCTGAAACTGGGCAGTTTGTGATTCTGAACTGAGCACATACAGGTCAGACTGTAAGTATCTGAACACTGACCACATAAAAATAGCTGCAATTCCAACTCAGTTCATACATTAGAATTAAAGTCCCACAAATTAATGCCAACACTCTCTGTCTTTAACTGCAAACTCACAGTTTAGAAATCAAATCGGCAGCTGTGGGCTTAAAAAGACTAAATGCAAACGTCTGAATGCTTCCGTACTTCCCTGTGAAAGTCTGGTCGCATTGACTGAGTGAAATTTTGGCCCGGCCAACGCTCGCTACTCGCCCGTGTGTAGAGATAAGGCCCCATAAAAACAAAATATGAGTTATCATCCTTTTAATCTGAAACATGCTGCGGGAAGGCAGATTTTTTCTTTATTTTTTAGTAAATATATTTTGATGTCAAGTTCACTTAAGCGTTCTTGTCATGTTTTTTCGAGGATTCTAGGCTAGTTTTTCCGGTACTCGACTGAGAACAACACAGGAACGTAACTTTTCAAGGTAAACAGTTTAAGTGTCTGTTTATAGGTATATTTGCGTGACTCTAGATAGAACATTACGCTGATTGCCCTTTGATCGATACTAAAAATACTTAAAAAAAAAAAAAAAAAAATGGTGCGGCCACAGTCTTCTGATGCGGGCGGGAATGGTAAACTATTATTTTTTGACGGGGCCTCACACAGCCAGGCTACAGCAGGCTCGGTGTGTGTGTCTCCAAACCTGCTAGCGTATGCTGCGACTATGGAAACACCAGCGAGCTCGTCCCAGGCTCTCGACGGTCGTCACGGCCGCTCACATCCCCCCAACTCACCCTCCCGTCCTCTCGTCAGCCACTTATCCGCTAATTCTACCCTTTCACCACCTCAATCATACGCTTTATCCCTCTTCTCTCATCCTCCCATTCCACTGCATCCGCTCTCACTGTCACTCCACCCTCCCTCCTACACTCATTCGATTCCATCCCTTCATCTGTTCACGTTCACTTCCTGCTCTCTCCGTCTGCAGGCATCCGTTCCTCTGTTCATTTTCTCTCCGACTCTCTCCCTCTCTCCATCCACCTCCATCCTCCACTATAATTTCACCCCTTTCATCTATTTACTCAAACACTCTTCCTCTCCTCCCCCATCCCCCCATCCCTCTCCACCTCCAGGCGTTCACACCTCCGCTCTCTCCCTCCGCCCCTCCCTCTCTCCATCACTCTGTCCTCTCCTCCCCCTCGTCCCGTGGGAAGACCACCCACCCCAATCGTTTGCTCGCCCTCCCATCTTGCTGTTTCACTGGCAGTAATGGCGTAATGATTGTGTTTATAACTGCACTGCGGAGGACCTCCCGAAATCCCCCAGAGGCCCCCTGTCTCGCGCCGCATAAAAAACTCGAGGTAATCCCAGGGACTCAATATACCGACCCTGGGGGCTGCGGAGACGTAAAGAAGCCGTTCGCCCTTGGAAACGAACAGGCAGGCGACCACACTCCTTCACAGAGCCAAGCGGGAGGGGAAGTCTCTGCTTATTGGCTACTGGAGCTTGACGGACGGGCGAGGCAGCAAATGAGAGGGCACGATGGAGGACGGGGGAGGGATGGAGGTTGGCGATTAGCAAGCTGGCGGGCGATTAGCTGAATGTCAAGGTGTGCATTAGCATGCGGTGCACCGACTGCGTCAGCCTCCCCACACACACACACACACACACACACACACACGCAAGCAGTTCCATCACGGCAGCCCACACTCCTCACGTTTCAGGAGCAAACAACACTCAGAGCTCTGAACTCGTATGATTTCTCTCGCTGTCATCAGAGGGCAGAGCTGCAGGAGTCGGGTCACTGGGTAACGAACATCTCCTTCATCTGTTTCCCTTTCTTCTCACAGCTCAAAAACACTCATATTTGTGTTTCCAGAGGCACATTATGTGTTTGATCTGCCTTTTTTACGCTGTACCTGACTACTTCAAGCATCTTTTCAAAGTCCTGACCTATGACTAAAGCAGAGGAGGGATGTTAGTGGGTTTTATTTTAGCAGTAATGGTGCTCTTAGCACTCGAACACTGAAAGGTCTATGCTTGTTTTTGATAATGATAAAAAAGCTAATTTTTTTGCTAACGGCCCAGAGATTCTGGAGATGTTTCACAGCACCACTGCAAACCCCAGCGCTAACACTGAAAGGTCCATTCCTGCTGTTTAATAAAGATAGAGAGATATTTTCTCCCAATGGCTCTAATATAGTAAATGGATACTTCAGTACATGGCTATACAGAGACAGCTAACCCCAGCAGCCAAACATTAAAAATGGCACCTTCATTTTTCTATATTTATAGAAAGCACATTCCCATCCATGGCTAATGATCCCAAGGTCCACTGCAAATACAAAATAGAGGTCAGCAGAGGTAAAGAATCTTGTTCTAAATATGTAACTCTTTGCGTAAAATGTAGAATAAAAGGCTGGCAAATTAGTCTATTTTGTTGCTTTTTACCCATTTTCACAACATAATGCAAAAATGTCACATCTTATTGAATGTTTTGGTCTCCTAATGATAATGATGGTTATCTTTTCTCTTTCAAGAAGAAAATATTCGCTTGTTTCAAGCTTGGCACAGGAAATGCAACATCCAATTCAATGAAATCTTGAAATCAGTCACATTATCGCACATTATAGGCAGATTGGTTAGTCTGCCTGAGCACAAATGTAATCATACCATAAATCTGACAATAAAATGAGGGACACTGTCCGTCCATCCATCTTTCTGGGTGCATTTTTCAATCCAATCGGTTGGCAAATCAATCTGAAGCTGCAAATGGGCACTGAGCATTGGCCAAGGCAGAGACTTATGAAGCCCATTTCACCATTTTCTCAACGTAAGCTGTGTACTAGCAGATTAAAGGTGCCTGTGAGCATTTTTGGCAAGTGTGTGTGGAGTTTCGCCACGTGTAGATAGGATATACTTTGTTGAGCCTCGTCGGGTAATTGGCCCTCTGCATTTAACCCATCCTATAGTTAGGAGCAGTGGGCAGCCACAGAGCAGTGCCCGGGGACCAACTCCAGTTCTAAAGCCAGTTCCTGGGTCAGGGACACTGGTAGGAGTGTTCCTATTGAGCATGTCTTTCTAAAGCCAGGGCCTTGGTCAGGGACACTGGTAGGAGTGTTCCTATAGAGCATGTCTTTCTAAAGCCAGAGCCTTGGTCAGGGACACTGGTAGGAGTGTTCCTATAGAGCATGTCTTTCTAAAGCCAGAGCCTTGGTCAGCGACACTGGTAGGAGTGTTCCTATAGAGCATGTCTTTCTAAAGCCAGAGGCTTGGTCAGGGACACTGGAAGGAGTGTTCCTATAGAGCATGTCTTTCTAAAGCCAGAGCCTTGGTCAGGGACACTGGTAGGAGTGTTCCTATAGAGCATGTCTTTCTAAAGCCAGAGCCTTGGTCAGGGACACTGGTAGGAGTGTTCCTATAGAGCATGTCTTTCTAAAGCCAGAGCCTTGGTCGGGGACACTGGTAGGAGTGTTTCTATAGAGCATGTCTTTCTAAAGCCAGAGCCTTGGTCAGGGACACGTAGGAGTGTTCCTATAGAGCATGTCTTTCTAAAGCCAGAGCCTTGGTCAGAGACACTGGTAGGAGTGTTCCTATAGAGCATGTCTTTCTAAAGCCAGAGCCTCGGTTAGGGACACTGGTAGGAGCTCCACACTTGGCAGGTGTACTGCTGAGGACCCGAGGAGGCACAGTGTCGAGTGTGCAGTTGTTTGACAGAGTGGTTCTCAAGAAACCCACGAGAACCAGCACCGGAGGCCAAGCACAAGGTCTGTTCGGATTAGAGATGTTTTGAAAAGGCTCCGCGCTACAATGAGCTTGAGAGACCGGTTGCTCCCAACTGCGTGGGTATAGCCCCCCGAGTGCCCTCTTGTGAAATCTTGAAAAGTCTTACTTCTGGTGCGTTCACGAGCCATACACTGAAATAGGCACATTTTCAGAGCAAAATCCTGCTTTATTCGGCCAATTCTGTTGTCATGGTAACTAAAATCTTTAGGTGTCGTGACCTAACCATAACCTACACCCACACCGAATATCAAAGTAATCAGTTGAAATTTGTGGCCTGTCGAGCGTCCACAAGAAAATCTCTATGGACACAACGGCAGCAGCAAAGATGACGACCTTAAATCCACAGTAGCTGCACGACTTCATCCGGGGGCTACAATAAGTACAAATATAAGACCAAAATACCCACTGAGATCAACTTATGTTCTGGTTTTTTGCCGCACAGAAGGCTGCAAGCCATCTGGCTTACTGAAAAAAACGACGGTCAGCAGCGCTCTCGCAGGTTAACACCACGATATCGTCTTGGATAAAAACACTCCCAGACCGCAAGGCTTTTCTCCGAGGAGGAGGGAGATAGTCAGCGGAAGAAGAACTCATAAATACCGAGGGTTCATTAACCGAGCATTCCGACCCAAACGAGCAAAAATAGCTCGTTAATCCTCCGAGGCGAGCACAAAACGCTTCCAACGATTCCACAGATGCAACCGCTTGTACGCAGGAAACCCCGAGCCGTTTCAGCGCATTTTATGATCGCCGCAAACTTAATAAGAGCAATTTGCTCCGTGATCGCGGCGATTCGATACCGGATGCTCGCACGTCCTCCGAGCGCCGGGTTAAAGAGCGAGGCTTTGTCGGAGCTTCATAACAATAACGGATGAGGCGTCTTCGGTAATATCTCGAATGCGACAGCTTGATGCGATCTCCGATCAAAGCTCACCTTGGGGAAATCAGGCGCCGTTTAAAACATTTACCCACGAGCCGCTAATGTGGAAGCGAAAGCAATCAAGATGGCTAACACAATTTACGGGATTCCAATTTAATTATAGCGGCATATGATGGTCGAAACCTGAGAAGAATGCAGTGGGGGGGGGGGGGGGAGTGGTTATGGATTCACCGTTAAAAACACTAAAAAAACCTGACAGACACAACCACCACTACACATCAAGAAACTATCAGGCCCGATTTTACACAAACAGAAATGCACTACATGAGGTCTAATCAGTTAGAGCACAGTCTAAGCCAGCGATACCCAACACCAGTTAGTTTAGCTCAGTGGTGCCCAGTCACGAGCCATGGAGTATGCAAGTTTTCATTCAAACCAATCATTACAACAGCTGATCTCACTGAACAGCACATCCTCAAGCAGAGGAGGGAACTAACTAATCAGTGAAATAAGTTGGACTTGTGATTGGCTGGCATGAAAATTTGCATACTCTCCGTCCTCTGTGGCACGTGATTGGGCACCACTGGTTCAACTAATGAGCTTACTTCCTGAAGTAAATAGGAATGGTCATTTCTGAAATCTATAGAACGTAGTGCACATTTGTAGCAAATAACAGAGTTTAACCTGGAGCTCAGTTGTGTCCTCGACACAAACCTCGTTCAGATAAGATTATTAAAATTTTAACCAAACATAACACAAGAGAGTGGAGAGAATAGGCCACTCAACCCAGCAAAAACAAATTTGCCATTTTCCTCTTACTAAGGTTTAACCAACACGTAGGATACACAAGAACTATCTAGTACCTCACACTGTATTTAAACAGGCCTTAAAATTAAAACCCAATTACTTTCTGCCTTTACAACATGACCAGGTAAGTCATTCCACACCATGACCACTCTCTGCGTACACAATGCTCCCCTGTATCTGTTCTAATACACTCCTGTTTAAGCCGTAGTGGGAAGCAGTAGGAAGTTAGGAAAGCCTCCCACATAACCTGAAAATACACGGCTCCCCTGACATTAGACCCATAACATTGCAAACAAGTAGAAAAGCATGGCCAGTTGCCTAGAACTTAATGAATGCAAATGTAATTCTGTTGGACTCACAGCGCCAAAAATCTACTCCTCTCTCACCAGGCCTGTCCACATCTCACTAATCTTATCTAGAAGGTCAAGAGGCAAGCCGTAATTAAATGAAATTAAAGGGCTTTTTTGTCTTTAGTTTGGGATATAAACAGCCTGGCCGGCACGAGCCTAGCATGTGACGTTAGCATTAGCGCCTTAGCTCGAAAAGCTGGCTAGTTCAGCGAGTAAGCAGTGAGCACATGTAGGCCTACACCTGTACCGCCTCTCCCCATATCAAACACCAGATCGAGTGGAGCCGTCAGCAACGACCATTTTGCCGCAAAGGAGTTCAAAGAGCTGAAGGACGCTAGTTGAGACTCATTAGCGCCAAACAAACACGCACCAGGAGAAACGCCAGGCATCCGTCACGACTCCTAATCAGATATGGAAGGGAACTACAGACGAACTCGCCCGAAATCATTTGGACGCCTGCGGGGCTTTCAAACAGACAGCAGCAGAATGTTTAATCAATAGCAGACACTTTATGTGAAATCTAACACAACTTTTTAAATGCTGCTCAACGATGGCTAATTTGTGATCATTATTTTATATGTTACCTGCTTTCAAACCTTCCATTTTTATTGTTGGAAATTAAATTCTTGATCATTTTAGCAATCCATTGAGCAATTCATGAATTCCACACCAGTTAACAAAATCAGAGGCTCGACTTTGTGCTTCCATTGACTGAAACACCACTGCATCTGTTGTTTGTAAATTGTGAAGAAACGGGTTTGACATGAGCAAATTTATTTAGTCTCTGTTATGAAGACGCTGCCGACAGAAATAAATCTTTCCTGCCCTGATTTTACAGAGGATAACTGGGCTGGACTACCCTGGCCCAGGTTCAGCTGTGAACGATGCTAATTGGCCCACAAGGGCTAGCAGAAATGGTTAGCCCGCTTCACGGAGAGCTTTAAACTGTTCCTGTCACTGCTTGAAGAGCCCTGTTATTCTCTGTGAATAATAATGAGCAAAGACTTTCATGCCGAGTGTTTGCCAGGCTTAAGGCCAGAGTGTGCGATATCAGGTGCCACCATGTGTGATGTCAGGAATATCGCACGTGATGTCAGGAGTAATGTTGCATGTCATGTCATATGAGATGTCAGGTTTGATGTCACACTTGAGTTAAGGCGCAGTGTCTCGTGTGATATCATGTGTAATAATATTATCAGGTATAAAATCACGCATGATGTCAGAAATGAGGCCAGGTGTGATGTCATGTGAGATTTCACATGTGATGTAAGAAGTAAGTTCAGGTGTGATGTCACATGCTAGCTTAGGCACAGTGTCAGGCGTGATGTCAGTACAGAGGTCAGATTTGGGCCTCGTCCACATGGAGACGGACATTTTTGAAAACGTCTTTTTTCTTGTCGTTTCTAAAAAATCTCCCGTCCACACAGCACCGTTTCAAAAAAATATCTGCGTCCACACGGAGACGCCGAAAACGACCGAAAACGCTGAAGTAAATATTCCAGGCCTGTGTGTGGCGCTGTAGCGTTTCTACAGAAATAGACCAAAAACAGAGAGGAAGGCAGCGATCATTCGTATAATGCTTGCGCTCTGTGTGCAGACTAGAGCGGGTGGGGGCTGTGATGGGGGCTATCACCTCATCGTTTTCAAAAAAAACCCGTTTTGGTTGTCCACACGAAAACGCTGGGGTGGCGTTTTCAGATTTCTCACTCTGGAACCCGTTTTCAAAAAATACCGTTTTCAGGCTGCGTTTTCCCCGTCTCCGTGTGGACGCAAGGTCGAAACGATAAAATATTTATGCGTTTTCAAAAAAAAATCGTTCTTGTATGGACAGGCCGTTGATGTCACTTGAGGTCAGGCACACTATGAGGAGTGATATGTGTGATGTCATGTGTGATGTCAGTAGTCAGGTCAGTAGTGATGTCACCGTCACCAGTAGTGCGATGCCGGGTGTCTCACCCTCAGATCGCCGTTGGCCAGGTGCGCGGCCGGTGGGTAGGAGGCGTAGATGGGCTCCTTGCGGTAGATCTTGATGATGCAGCGGTCCTGGATGTCGCGCACGTCCTCCAGCTCGTAGAAGACGTTGCGCGCCTCGTCCTTGATGAGGATGGCGGTGTTGGGTGACTTGAGCATGCCCAGAGTGAGCTTCTGCGGGAACATGTGCACAATGAGCGCGTGCAGAGTGTCCAGGCTGGTGAGCTCATGGGTAATGTGTACGCGTCTGGTCTCGTCCCCGAACTGCAGGAAGAGCACACCTACAGGAGAGAGAGAAAGTGAGAGGGGGGAGAAGGGGGGGAAAGGAAAGAGAGAGATAGGGGGGGAGGTGTAGTGAGAAAGGGAGAGAGAGACGGAAAAGAAAGAATAGGGATGGACAGAATGAGTCACAAAGCAAGAGTTCAACACTTACAGATGAGTAATTTGGAAGTACACAAACGCGCAAACACACACACACACACACACACAAACACACAGAAGACCATTCATGCCCCACTGTAATAGGCCACTGTACATTACTGTACTCATAGTGTATTCGTCCATCACAGTCCCTCCCATCCTAAACAGCACAGTATTTACAGGCCTCATAGCGCTTAGCCGTTAGCACCCAGCGGCGCGGCGGAATGCTGCAGAGTTTTACGAGATCGCCCGTCTGACACCGGCGGTAAAACTGCCTGTAGCGCAGCACGCGGTCCTTCTTCAAAAACCTGCGAAAAAGCTGCAGGGAGAATCGCGAGTTAATCACGCAAAAAAAAAAAAAAAAAAAAAAAAAAAAATCCGGGTCCCGTAAAACAAAAACACCACGTGCCGTATCGCTCAGATCCAAATTACGAGGCAGCAGGACAGGGGGGAAATTAATTCTGCTTGTGATTTTAATGCTCCCGCGATAAATTTTCATTTGCATGCTGAGGGTCTGCACGGAGCAGAACGCTGTCCAAGTCCGAGGTGCCCATTAAATTCACCACATGCCTCCTAAAACGACATATGGGCTTTGCTCAGAACGCTCTCTACAAAGTATTTCTCCTTGAAATGAGCAGAATTGTGCTGTAAAGAAGCAAAATCCAGCCCAAATGTTTAGATCCAACTGCTTGCACTTCATCAGAGTGTGTGAATCACTGACTACTAAAATGAGGATGTCATTGACAACAATGCTTTAAAACTGCTGAGCCACTGAGAGTCAGGACGTAAACTCTCCATTATTTTTGGTCATTTTTAAAAAATGAGTTTAAAAATAGACTGCCTGTCCAAAAACAGATGAACACTCAAATATTTAGTTGGAATCCCCGTAGCTTTGATTACAGTGCAAATTCATGGTGTCATTCTTTTGACAATTGTATGAAATGTCTGAACATTTGCTTTCAATCAGGGTTGCCTTAATTTTTGGCTCAAGATCTTGTCTTCACAACGTAATGGTTAAACCACTCCGTAGCCTTCTCGAGCACTTCCCAATAACTTTCAATTAGGTTAAGGTCAGGACTTTATGGCGGCCACTTCGTGTGTGAGAATGATTTTTTCTTCATGCCTTTTTTCCATACTCATTGTTTTCTTTTTCTGAAGCGGCCATTAACTCTGAAATACTGTCATCTTTTCCACCATCAAGGGATACGTCTTCCAACATGATTTTTTAAGAGATGAGAAGCTCCACACTTCATTGTTTAGGGTAAAAATAATTACTGCCAGCTGAAACATACTGATCACTGCAGTGATGATCCAGTCATAGTATTTGTTTATTTTCATCCAAACCGCGACTTTTGTTTTTTGTTATTTTTTGGACGGGCAGTCTTTAATGGCTTACAATTTATTCCTGGATTGAACGCCCATCAATCCCAACTTTCAAGCTTTTGGTTTCCCAAAACACTTCAGGTGATATTTCACGTCAATGTGATCTTTTGCCATTTTACAAACAGACTTTGAAACCTTTGATATATTGCTCTATATTCTCACTCTTTTACGGCTAATCCAGGAGCATTTCAGGGCATCAAATGCTTTCTCTGTCGGGTAATTCTCAGTATTGTCTAAAGCATTGATTTCTCTCTGGCTTTTGCTTCCAGATCTGGCTTAAATGTGCTCACTTTCCAGCTCTACATCGTGTATGAGGACTGTAATCTGAGATGGAGGATCCCCGTTCAGAAGGTCATACCGGTATTTCATTCCAACCAACTGGACTGAAACAGAGAGTGTGGAGCACCATGACTGCAGGAGTAAGAATAACATTTTCACCAGCGCGTACGATGACTGTAATCTGAGACGGAAGATTCCGGTTCAGAAAGTGAAACCAGTATTAAATTCCAGCCACACGGGATTTGCTAATTAGCCCACTTCTTTGTTGAAGAGATGGTACTGGTTGGTTATTTTTTCAGGGCGATTCCACGATTGGTGGAACACACAGCAGCACTTTGACCCGCCGACTCGTTGGTCTTCCTGAATCTCCTCTCCACGCAAAGTTATCAGCAAACCAGGTCAGAGAAACATCTAGAACTCCACCAGACTGCAGACGAATAATGATCCACGAGGAACAGGATGGCCTGTTTCTGTCATGTTCCTTCTCCCTTCCGCCGAGCAAAGCTCACTCAAACTAATGACCGCAACCCCAGAAAAAGCCTGGCAAATTTCCCCCAGGTGCCCGCATCCCCCAAAAGCACTTTCACTCTTATACAGGGGCACAATCTCTCCTGTTTTCACACAGGAAGTGAGAGTCACTCATTTGGTTCTGTATAGGTTTTGATCAGAACTTAGCTCAAATGTAATTTCACACCAGGGCTGCCAAAATCTGGCCCTTGAATCCAAACTCTGTCTTGGTTTTCTCTCCTTCCAGGCAATTAGTATACCGTTATTGCCACTAATTGGCCCAACTGTCTTACACCTGTATGCCAGGTAAAGGGAGGGTGGAACTCCAGCAGTTCTCTGCCCTAACGGACCGTGCTTTAACAGACAGTTAGGGAAAATTACCGGGAATAAGATTTTTAATCCCAGAATTTTTACCTGTAGAGCGCTAAATGTAGCTTTTATTGCTCAATGATGTAAGATATCAAAATCAAAGCTGTTGAAAACCTATCATGTGGCGACTTGTTTAAATGAGTGAGAGCTGTTTTAAACAAGTCACCACATGATAGGTTTTCAACAGCACAAGATAATTAAGTTTATATTTTTAAAAAATTTACTTCAGAAGCTGCCGGGTTAAAGCTGCTGGGTTAGCTCACTTGGTTAAGGCACCGCAATGCGGAGCAGTAGTGACTACCACGGCGCGGGTTCGAGCTCCGGTCATGCCAACTGGCAGTGGTCGGCAGCTTTTTCAGAGCAGCGCACAATTGGCTAAAGCACTGCAGGGATGCAAATTGGGAAGGGACTGCTGGGAAGGGATATTAAAATGATTGCCTTGTTGGTTGCTCAAGCGCCTCCTGTTGGCCAGCCGGGCGCTCGTCAGTGAGATTCTAAGCTTGCTCATGTTCGGGTATCCTCCGCCCTCGTTCTGAACCTGCGATAGTTTCGACCAATGAGTGTAAAGATGCAGGGGCTGACTGGCGCGTGCTTCGGAGGAGAGCCGCGAACCGTCCCTCTCTCCCGAGTTGGCAACATGGGGTCGCATATGAGCAAGGCTTGTACATAGTTCTCGAATTGGACATTCCAGATTCGGGTGGGACTGGAGATGCCAAATTAAAAAAAAAAAAAAAACATTATTTCAGCGCTCTAAGGGTTAATGTGCAATGTTTCGACAGCTCAGGAGTTCATCAGACAGGAAGAACAGAATGGACGGGGGCAGGAAGTGACTTTGCAGATACCTGGGGAGCGCAGCTTGGTCTGGCTGGCGGAGCGGGACAGAGGCAGACTCTGCCTGAAGCGGTTCATCCGGCTGAAGCCCAGCGGGACGTCGGCCTCCGACATGGTCTCCAGTGACTCGGCCGAGGCGAAGGACAGCTTAGCAGCCTGATCGGCCAAACCAGACTGGGTGGACTGGGAGTGACGCGGACTACGGCTCTGAGGGAGGCAGAGAGAGAGAGAGAGAGAGAGAGAAGGAGAGGGAGAGGGAGAAAGAGAGAGAGGGGAGAGAGAGTGAAAGAGAAAGAGGAAAGAGGGAGAGGGGAGAGAGAGACAGACGGAGAGAGATTAGAGGGAGAAAGGGAGAGAGAGGGATAGAGAGAGAAGGAGGGAGAGAGTGGGAGACAGGTGTGAGATAGAGCGGGATAGAAAGAGCAAATTAAAGTAAAAAATGTGAATAAACAGAGAGAGAGAGGAAAAAGAGGAGGAAAGAGGGATTAAGACGGGGAGAGTGATGAAGGAGAAAAGAGGAGTGAGAAGAGAGGGAAAGAAGCAAGAGAAGGTGGAGAAAAAAAAAAAGACTCATTCAGTTACAAAAACACTGAAGAGAGAAATAAAGAGAGATGGACAGAAAGAGGGAGAGAGAGATGGACAGAGAGGAGAGAAAAGGACAGAGAGAAGGAGAGAGAGATGGACAGGGAGAGTAACACGAGCAGCCCGCTCTCACACGACGGTGAAGATCCCACGCCGTCACGATACAAACACAAAACACACGTCCCTCAGGGAACCCCACGCACTGAGCAGTAAAGGTCAGACACGACACGAGTGTTTCCAGTCTCTCACACACACCCCATCCTGTCCCACAGGACCGTCCCTGTCGATGCCTCGCATCAGAACACACCCGAGGGGGCAGCTACCTGGCAGGGCCCCGTTTCACAAAGCAGGATCACAGAGTCAGCGGGATAACCGAGCCGAGTTAAACCCGAAACCCTCAAAAAAACAAGGACAGCCCAGTTTTCCGGCTAACTCCATAATCCTGCTTTGTGAAACAGAAACATCGTGACAGTCCCCCCCCCAGGCTCTGCCCGCCAGGGATGTGTTCCTGTGCGGCGTCTCGGTGGAGCTACAGGCCGGCGTAAAAATATGAAATTCGTAGTGGTTCCATAATGATTTGAACCCTCATTGAAGAGATATGCAGGAAATTAGCTTTCACTATGCATGCTGGGGGATATTATTGATGGAAAAATTAAAAAATAAATACGGCAAAAACAAAAAACGAAAGCGCATTGCCATTGAACAGATTTAGTGATTCATTTTATCAAACTGTGACTAAACACTTTGAAATGCCTTGGATTAATGAAACAGAAGTCTGCTAACCGCATTAATAGACTTTGTCTCGGTCCCACACGCACATACGCACACACACACCTATACACACATGCACACACAAACACACACACACACACACCTATACACACACGCGCGCGCACACACACACACACACGCCACAGAGTACTCCACACAAATATGTAAACAACCCCTCCGATGCCTTTGGCCTGTCCCATAGCCTGTTCCAATCTCAATCCTCAATCAATTCAGACCTCCATCGATTCAAACCATATCGATTCAAACTCCGCGCGAACTCGCGCACCCGCCCACGAAAATATGCAGTCACCGCGAGCAGCTCAAGCAACATTGGGCACCGAAATGCAGAGGAAGTCTTATTCTGGAACAGTGAACATTTGAAAGCGCATAAGCGCTGTTACCCGACTGTAGGGTGAAAAAAAAAAAATCAATTTCTACATCCTATGAATATTAATGAACGGATGTAGCCAAGAACAATATAGCGGGGACGCTAACATTCTCTCCTTGGGCAAGACTCAACATAAACGGCAATATAGTACCAATATAACTTATCACACGCTCATGAATACAACATTTATCTACCACAATCTGGAAGAGATAGAGAGAGGATACGATTATACAGTTCAGGTCGGTAAGTATTTGGACAGCAGTATAGCACTTCCAGCCCAGCTCGCACTACAACGATTCAAATGCCCTGAAATTTAATTCTGCCCGATGTCCCCTTTTAAAAGAAGCTGAGGGAGGGCATTTATATCCATACCATTTGACCAGCGAGGGAATTTGAGTAGTTTGAAATTGTGACACAGACCAAGTGCTTTCAAATGTCACCATAACATACGGATACCAGCTACTCTGCAGCGCACATTTCATATGGAAATTTCTACCTCCCTTCCCCAATGCCAGAATATTCTCATTTTATGCACATAACACGATACCGAATACACCGCAGGGATTTTTGCAGCACCTCTAATCGAGGATGACTTCCAACTTTTTTTTTCCCCCATTTGAACATAAGGCCTATTTATGCCGCTGGAATGAAAGCGGTTCAGATCAAATACCCAGCTCAAGGGTGCAGCGGTAGTGGAATCACAGTGAGTGTGCGCACATCCACACGGTAGACTAGCGGTCGGCTGTTTGGTTTGCAATAGTACAATTCCTGGATTGAGCCCCCAGAGGAGCTCAGGATTCTGACTTCTGGAGAGATGAAGGAGGGAAGAACTCTGCTGTTGGGCCCTTGAGCAAGGCCCTTAACCCCAAAACTGCTCCAGGGGCCCCGGTTTCTCTCTCTCTCTCTCTCTCCCTACCTGTAACAGTTCCATCTGGCATTGCTCCAAGGATGCCCTCGTAAATTGTTTTTAAGGGACCTTCCTGGCTAAATAAAAACGCTAAAAAACGCTGTCAGGAGCCAAACTGAAAATCAGACTCAGTTAAAATGAAACAGTTTGTAACATTAATTCATATGGGAGCACATCAAGTGCTGAGGCTACCCTCATTTTACAGCGTACAAACATTACCTGCAAACATTACAACACAAGCCTGGTGTCCCTGCCAATTTAGCCACACTGCCACCAGTTAAAATACGATAAATGTAGATCAAAATTAATGGTCATTCTCCAGCAAACTTAGGAAAACTGCCTTCTGCTACTGTGCTCCCGGGTCACGGAACGAGTTCCTTTAAATTGAATAAATTAATTTCATGCCAGAAATTCAAAAAAGGCGATTAAGGATTTAGAGGTTGTGGTCTGTAATTGTTTTGATTAATGTTGCCATAAATTGTATTGTTGTATGATGATTTTACTGTTAATATTTTTTGTGTTGTTCATATTTTATTATACTGTATTGTTTTCTGTTGTAAACAGGGCAACATTGCAAATGAGACTGATGTCTCAATGGATTTACCGGTATAAATAAAGGAAGAAAAAAAAAATCTGAAACTTTTCAGTGGAGGGGTTGGGGGGGTTAGGGTTGGTATTAGGGTTGGGCTGGATGGAGGTAAAAACAGACATCTGTGGATGAGTTTCACAGAGCAGGATTACTGATGGAGTAAATGTTAGCTGGATATTGGATTAGCAGGTTAGCTCCATAACCATACCCAGTGAGACCCAGCATAGTTCGTTTCACTCCAGTCCATGTTCCCGATTTGGAAGGATCCAGGTTTTACGATGCACCGTTATCAACCTACTGTGGCTCATTAATCTCGCTTTGTGAAACACATTTCTGGTCAGTAACCCTGCGTGTGTGATTCCTACAGCCTCAGGACACCTTCGTGGTGCTTGCGCAAGTGTTCTTTTCTGAGATTTGTGACGTATAAATGGTAGATCAATCAATCCACCATCTCCATCCACCACACCTGTAACTGACGTCTCTTTGAGATGACATTTGAAGGACCAAGGAATGAATGTTCCTCTCCACCTCTACATGCTCAGGAAATGTGGAAATTTTCAAGAAACAGGCCTATCTTAGCCTCTGAGCAATTGCCCTGCACACCCCATCTCCGATCGAGTCATTCGTCCAGCGAGACTTACACGCTTTGCGGTGTTCCGTCGGCATGACGAGGAGGCTGACCACCCTACACTGCCCGTTCGTTTGAGCACACGACCTCATCTGGCACCCGACGCGCGTCCCTCACATTCCCTCACACCAGCGAAACACAAAGCATCTCGCACACATCGCGGAGGCAGGACTATGCTCTATAACTCAATTCAGTTCTTTTCAATTCAATTTTATTTGTTTAGCGCTTTTCACAGTTGATATCGACTCACTGCACTTTACACACTGCAGGGCCAGAGGCCCTAAAACAGCAAGCCAGCGGCGTCAGACGCCAGGGAAATCTCCCCGGCAGGAAGAGACCTGGGGCAGAACCCGGCTCCAAACAGGGAGAACCCAACTCCCTGAGGTCGGCCCAGGAGACATGAGGAGAGGAGGGGCAGGAAAAGATTGGAGAATGGAGAGAAAAAACAGAAACGGGGAGACAGGAAATGGGCCATGTTTCATGGAGGGGAGAGGGCGAGCACACAGCAGAGCCATGCATTCATTTGCGTGGCATAAATGAATTTGAGCCTGACATAGAGACATAAAAAAAATACTAAACTAGACAGTCAGTTGCCCACAGGTTGACTTCTATCCCCGGACGCCCTAAAGTAATCAATCAATTAATCAATAATAAATCAATAGGCTTTGCGACCTTACTACACGCAAGGTCCACTCCAATTATGAAATGGATCCATACAGAACTATGACCTGTAGAGCGCCCACTAGAGATCTCCATGAATGCGGCAGCAGACCCGGCGCAACGATCGCTGAGCCATGGTATCCCTGATTCGTTGTCCCAAGATATGATGGGTACAAATGCAGACTAGGGCACAAGTTTGGGCAACAGTGGATCAGAATGAGGCAACAGGTATCGAGAATTTGCAAAATTCATAAAATAACGAATTGTCCATAAACTTTCCAATGCAAAGCAACACCCCATATATGTATGAGCAAGCAATACCTCCTATAAATACAGAATAATTGCATTCGCTACTCAGGCTATGAAAAAGTTGGAATTACCCTTGCGTTAGGCCGAATCACAGTGTCTAATCTAAATGAGAAGCCCTCAGTGCTGAGCAGCAGAAAGCCATATGGACGTTCATTAACAGCAAAGACCACCTCACCGGGCTCCTGCCTGGCTGTGGTAATTTCATACAAGCCGAGCAGGGCTTTTAAAATGGAGGTTCTACGGCTGTACAAGCCCCTCTCTCACGGCAAATACGACTGTTTGTCTGAGAAACATCTGGTTTAATTACAGCATAACCCCCAGCACACAGTCCACAGATGGTGCTACCTGGTGAGTTTATATGAGATTGCGTGTATTTGTGTGTGCGCACGCATTTTTTAAAACCCATTTGAGATCTTTTCCGGAATAAACATTGACCTTGTTGGGACCAGCACTCCTTATAGGGACCCAAGCACAGTCCTGATAAGGCAAAACATCCTTTCTGAGGTCATGGTTAACCCCTTCAGCACAGTGGACAACTATTGCTGCCCAATGATGTAGGATATCAAAATCAGACGCTGTTGAAAACCTATCATGTGGCAACTTGTTTAAAAGAGCTCCCGCTTAAACAAGTTGCCACATGATAGGTTTTCAACAGCTCAGGATAACACATTTTTAATTCCTTGAAAATGTATTCAGCGCTCAAAGGGTTAAGGTTAGAGGTCAGGTGTGAATTGAGGTAAGGTTAAGGTTAAAGTTAGGCATGATTTGGTTATAATTAGGGATAGGCTGTCCACAATGAATGGGACAGAGTGCAATACCCTAATAAGAATAGCAACACAAACTTTGTGTGTGCGTGCGTGCGTGCGTGTGTGTGAAAGCACTTTGTCCCCTGATAGAGAAGCTCCCGTAGGACTCGACTGATACTACCCTGCTGCTCCCCTCAGTAAAAGCCACTATCTGAGCAGGGATACCCTTCCCCATTGCCGCCCCAGTCACGAAGAGCGGTAGGCGGAGGGGAGCACTTCACATCAATGTGGATTTTGAATTCGCCAGACGGTCATGGGTTCAACCCACATGAGACCCGGCCTTGCGGCGAATCCAGCAGTAAAAAAACGAACCCAAAATGCGAGGATTTTCCCAAAGGGACGCGCATGTGTGAGTCAGTTGCCGGCAGGCCCTCGATCTGAGATCGCTTACTCACATCTTCCTTTCATCATCGCGATGGCCTTTCCCAGTTATTTGGGTCCGAAAAACACTCGCTAAAAAGTAGCCAACACTAACGCTCCTCTGCAACCAAAACTAATTCATCACTTTGAGCCAAGGGTTTTCCAGCGCATTTACATCAATTAATTACAAATGAAGAACACGTAGATCATTGAAGCAGATTAATGCACATTATTGCACACGACCTTCCGGGGGAAAAAAATGACACGACAAACACAAGCGTTAATGAGACTGAAACAAACACTCGTTTCGCATGCAGCGGGGAGCGCAAGCGTGTCACACCGAAGGAAACATGTTCATTCGTCTCCATAGTAAAATAGCCGCAGTATTAATCACGGTGAGCACTCACACAAGGCTGTGAGTCTGCGCATACGGTTTATGCTTTATAGACGCCGTAAATTTATTCGGCTGCTCAAGTTCAGCGACGGGGCCATTACATCACAGTCTGCAGGGAAAGAAAGCAACAAGAGGATAAACACCAACCAAGCCGGTCTCGCATTAATTTACAGGCCGTAAATTACACCGTAATTACTTGTAAATCCTAAGTAATTACAGAGCAGGCCAATTACTCCGTAAATATATGATTTTTTAGCGAATATTTACGCCAAGATGTTTTTGTACGGTTATTCGGAATTGACTTAACTGAGAGCAAAGCGCAATCAGATTCCAGATAGTGTTAATACGGTTGTTTTTTTTCCCTGTACCTTTGATCGGGTCACTGCACATCGCGACAGTTTCAGCGGCATTACTGATGGAACTGCTCACACTGGCACGCTGTTTTCAATGAGCTCGAATAGGGGGGCGACATTAACCGAGATGGGTGTCACTGATCTCCATCAACCTTGAAAGAACTCTGCCACAAGCTAGATTGCTGAAGCCATTGGCTTCAGATCGCTGAAAATACCTCTGGCGCATAAAACTGCCATAAAATGGCTCAGGCATGAAGGGTATTTTCAAATTCCTTACAAGAGTTTCTGTCAAGCAGCCAGCCTTACATTGGCTGTTAGAGGAGAATTTGGGTTTTATAGAAATGTGCTTTGGGTATACGCCTGGACCAGAAGCAGCAAGTAAATGCCGCATCTAAAACAGCCAATACCTGACTTCGCACAACACCAGTCAGAGGCGGTTAAACCATGGTTAAAACCGAAAAACTGCTGTATGAAAAGACTATTCATAGAAGCCGACCTTCAAGCACCTGCAGAGGGATTTTCTCTGTGTTGATCATCCAACTATACAACGCGCTCCATAGGCTAGAATTGCAAATCCGTGTTGAGAAAAAGAAACCGAACAATGCAGGGAAAAATCAATGCGAATTTCAAATCAAAGCCCGGTGAGATTCGCACCAAATCTGCAGCATCTGCTGCTGCGCAAAAGAGAGGAGAAGAAGAGCGAGAGAAAAACGAGGCGGTAAATCTGAGGTGTAATTTCGTACTCAACCAGCTTGCAAGGCGTGTGATCACAAGTAGCGCGCGATCAGAAAGTCACTGACTAAACGTGCCAAAGCCGATGTCACAGTCGCGACGGAAAACGATGAAGTTCCGTATCACAGACTTCTGAATACTGAAAAAAAAAAAAAAAAATTATAAAACCCATTCTTTAAAGCGATAGGCCTAACCACTTTGTCGAAAATGCTTTCGGAGCAAATTAAATTAAGCCAAATAGGATTGATGCCCGCAAGCCATGAAATTGATTTACTAAGCAAAAAAAAAAAAAAAAAAAAAAAAAAACCTGAGGACCCATGCACCAGTAACTTGCCTGCAGAACATACTGTAATCTGGCCCGTTAACACTTCATGTATCCGATTCAACATCATCCATTTTTAAAAAGTCAGCATTCATGCAGGACATTATATGCACACACAATGATTAATTTAATAGTCTCATCACCGGTTTAAACTGAACAAAGCAAAATTTTCAGGGTAAAATCAACGCCGGCACAGTAGGTAGTACTGCAACCATTACAATCATAAAAGAAAAGATAGTTTCTAAAAATACAAGCGCTTCATTTCACGAATATATTGACGCAAAATGAGTCCTATGCAATATACAATTAAAATGCAATTTTAAAACTTTGTGTTTGAATCAATGTTAATATCAGTCATTCTATAACATTGGTTTTACCAGTGGTTCAACTAAGGACTTAAGTTGTGCGTGCCTTTACATCAAGCATGCATTGAAACCGTTAATGTGAACAGAAGATTTGTTCCTAATTATGAAAAGAATCTTTAAGTGTTACTGAAAGAAGAAAAGAGACTAAATGACTATTTAAATGATGATGAACCCATCTCGCCAGCTGACGACTGTAATCAAAGCCATCTTGGCTATATGCAATTACCCCTCATTAATCCTGCATAGATTACACAAGATTAACCATTTATTTTCTCAAATGAATTTAAATGAAGACCTCTCTTGCTTTAAAAAAAGTCACTCGACCGAAATGAAAACACTCTCTACACATATTTTCACGTCAACACAAAACATGTTGAAAACATTTAATGCGTTTTGTTGAAAGTGTCAAGTCTACACACTGCTGCTGTTCTCAAAATTGTGGGCACTTATGCTCGATCGAAATTCCCAGTCAAATAAGACCGTGCCTCATACTTGCTTCAGTGAATTCAACAGCAGAGTACTCAATATCATTTATGATAATCTCATCCACGACATAATTGTCTCAAGTTCCCCCTCCAGTGGATTACACATACAATAATTCATTTGCATATTCAAAACTGATTCAGCATGCAACAAAGCATAATGAAGCTCTAGAAAGTTCCACTCTCCTGCAGTAATTGGGCCCAAAGCAACTGTGTGGGTGGTCCCAGGGGAATGCGGAGCCGCACTCTCCCACAACTCCGCTGAGAAGTGTAAAGTCAAGGGGTCATAAAGCATAATTCAGCCCTGCTGTGCTTTACCTCCATCAATCCATGACCTCAGCCTGTACAGTCCACTCATTTCTGGATCCCTGCCAAGAAATGGAGGAAATGAGCAAATCCAGGTGATGGGGGCAAAAATACCGGAGTGGACTTTCCATCTCTGAACCTGCACTGCGCACCTCTGATGATGCACTGTACATCAGGGTAGAATTCCTAGACAGAGTTGCGGCACGAGGGTTCCGGAAAATCTGGCCATGGAACCATTTTGTTTCCATCGTGTAGCGGCTTACCAATGAGTCGCTACTGGGTGTTGCTGAGCGGGCGCACTTAATTGATGCGCTGTAGGTGTCGGATGGTGAACTGTTACAAACAAATGAACGAATTACAAATAACAAATAAAAAAGTCCATTAGGTTGCAATGCTCATTTATTCTCACCAAGCTTCTTGTTGCTCTCAAGGTCAACATACAACCACATTTAGTATATAGCCTAGCGTCACCTACTGCTAACATCCTGTGGATGCCATGGCCACCGTCAAAAAACTGTACACCCCCGTTAGCAACATACCTATGACTAATTACACCTCCCCTATACGCTGGAAAAGTGGTGACATCATTTTGAGGTCAATTTTGCCGTAGCCATGCCAACTGGTTCACGCCGAACGAACCAAACCATATGCAAAGAATTAGAACAGTGTTTAATCGCCATGGTCCTCGTGTCTATGTCTGGAATTAAGCTTTATTTTCAGCGATCTTAAACCCAAAATATGCTCATTATAAGAGAACAAGAAGCATTTCTCACTATATTTTTGATCGTCAAATATTTAGGTATTTCGTGCCGTTTGTTAAGGGTACGAGTGAATGTGTTGCTATGCTGTGATCCTGAAGCATCGTCAAAGAAGTGAGTGTTGACCCCAGCGAAAGTGACGTCACACTTTTTCAGCGTATATACGCTCTCCCAGTTACAAGCCACTGCCACCCAGTGGTCAGAATGTGTAGCATCACAATCCAAAATACACACACAAAAAAACAAATGCACAAGTGGATCTCACACATCGCGTCATCGGGCAGTCTCAAGGCAGATTCGTTTTTTTTCCCCCCCATCTTCCCCTTTCTTATGTCCAAACCTTTTCCCCTCTCATGCTGGTCAAAACCAATGCTAGTTGGTTGATTGTTTGTCCCCCGAAATTAATTTGTTTCCCTTCCGAGAAAATACCTAAAAAAATCCAATGATTGCCATTGAGAGAAGCAGCTCGGTTTAGCGTGATGGAAACAAAATGGCTCCTTATTCTTGAGTTGTCGTGACTCTTTCCATCTAGGGACTCCACAGCGAGGCTGACCAAATCTGGCCCTCAAATCCAAATCCAGCTCTGGTTTTCTTTCCTTCCAGGTAATTAAATGAACAAGTAGTGCCTCTGATTGGCCAGACTGTCTTCACACCTGACGCTCAGGTAAAGGGAGGGTAAAAAACCCAGAAGTTCTCAGCTCTCGAGGACCGTGATCTGGGGACCCCTGTCGTACACAGCAAGAGGTTGTTGACTGCTTGAACACAACCACCAAGCTCATCTGAGGCTACAATATTGAGCTGCTAAATCTGAAAGGTGCTTGGATTTTATAGATATACAGTTCTTTTGATTTTCAGTGTGCAACATCAACATTCTATGAGCACATCAAACCTCTGGTAATCAATGTTACATCTGCTTGATTCAACTAATGTAAATTCAAAATGCGGCCAGAACGATGTACCAAAAAATGACCCATTTAAAACCTATAAAAGGAAAAATTTAAGAATGCAAATTAATTGATACGATATTGCCGCAAAAATGACATTGTGAGAGGGTACGGTCGAATTTGCAAATTTTAATGTGAAAAATGACTAACTGACGGAAGTATGTTTGTCATACAAGCCCTATTTTTTACAGAATAAAATAGAAGACATAAACCAGGCAGAGCACAGGTATCTTGACTCCAGTAGACACAAAATCTTTGCTTCAGTGACAGAATAAAATTAAAGTGTAATAGGAAGGAAACAGCCTTAAGAGTCTTCAAACGACTGTTAAACTACACTTTAAGAATGCATTACACAGCAACCGTTCGTCTTTTCGACAAAGGTACAAAAATTTGTGCATACAAGCGTAAAAGAGCCAAAAAATTTCTAATTTGCTGGAAGCCCAGCCCTCTGCGGTTAATCCTTTTGAAACCTTTGAAGATTTCAGTTTTTTGAAAATGGATTCCCCCTCCCCCCCCAAAGTCTAAGCAAGTTTTATAAGAGCTCCGCCACATTCCGTAAACAGCGATGACCATCACACATCAGCACCAGAATGTTCAGTTCCGGAATATTCTTATTCACGTTTATGATCTCGCGCCTTCCAACTGCTGGTTCACCGCGATTTTCATTCACTCGGCAGCCAAATTAGGCCTTAAGGTGCAAGGAATACAGACTGTCAAGTCAATCAGATATTAAACTAAGCACCAGACCATTGAGCCAATCAGATATTATATCAAGCACTGGACCATTGAGCAAATCACATATTTAATTAAGCACTTAAAAACCAGCAGAAGCTGCAGGAACCCAGAATCAAGGCTCGAGATCCCTGCTTTTAAGGGTTAACGCAGCCTTCGCCAGCCGAGAGGGAGTGCACCTGTCCTTTCTCACGATGCTTTCCCTCCGCTCGCAGAAGTCTCTGCAGAATGCTAAAGCAGGTAGCATCGCAAGCCGCGGCTCGGCTAATTAGAATTCCGCACCAGCGTCTTCAGGAGCTGCGCAAGCTGCCAAACTGGACGCCGGGAGTCTGCTGCCTAATAAATAACTAAATAAATAAAATAAGTAAGTAAATAAATAAATAAATTCCATTTATTTATTTATTTATTTTAAGAAAAACTGCGATTCCCCGGGAAGCCCGAGAGATTTCTTCTTTAAGCGCGAGAGTTCGACTAGCGAAGCGTGCGGCCTCAGAATGTACTCTCCCATGCAATCCTCGCGGTGATATTTTTTTTCTCTCCCTTTTCTTACACCGGTTGAGCGAGCAATGTACTTTTTTTTTGGTTTTTCCTCAACTCTGCGTGAAAGCACAAAGGCTTCTGGGAAGGAGCCTGACAGCAGAGTTGGTGTTCGAGGAAAGATTCATGAATTGGGGCGGGTCGGGGGGTGAGGGAGGGGAGCACTTTGTAGTCTTGTGGCCCCATATGGGGCTCCAGGCAGATTCTGCGCTGGAGAGCTCCATCACTGTTTTGGCACCCGGGGAGTCCCCCCCCCGGTGCATCAACGTCAGGTACAGTACAGAGCAGTGCATGAGTGCTTGGATATTCACACTTTGGAAAACGAAGGCAATTTCTGCACAGTTTTCACAGTATGGATGTACAATCTCAGTTCCAGGAAAACTGGGACAATGTGTAACATGCAAATGATAAAAAGCAATCAGTTATTTGCAAATGAGTTCGGGTTTTCCAACACCTAGCACGGTACAGTACTGGTACAGGTAGGCTATATTATGGTTTGCTAATGTCATGTTATTTTATGCCATGCTAAGCTACGTTTTTTCATGTTTGGCTATGCCATGTTATATGTATGTATTGTATTGTACAGTGGCCAACTACAGTCTGTCATATTGTACACCCATCCGCACCCCCCACTTTGAACCATGTTCCTTTATTGTTTCGTCATAATTCATGAGTGCATAATGCGGGCAAAATAATACGCATATTCACAATCAATAAGAGATATGAGTGTTGATGACAGAGGCACACAGCCAGGCTGCTAATATATGATAGGGGAAGGTGTGGTAGAAGCCGCAGCTCAATGAGAAATCAGCATGCGCCGAAGCAGGAAGTCCCGACGCGCCGGTGTATATTACACGCCGCTACGCTAATGGCGGCGGATTCCAGAGCAGCTCGTAATTCACCCGCAAATCCCACAGCTCGCGCTGCCGCAGGAAGAAGCGGCGAGGCTGCAGACCAGCTGGCAACCCTTACAGCAGCGCAATACGCTGAAATATTACGCCGATAAGGAACGAGCGCCCGCGATATATCCTGAATACCTGCCCAGTCACAGGGCGGGAGACAAAATGAACTCATCGCATAAATGTACTTACAAGTGGAGGGAAAAAAGTAAGCTATTTGGAAAAAAATGGAAAAAGGAACAAAAATGTATCTTTCCCACAGTTGCATCACTCTAAAGTTACCTGCTTACCAAGCAAAACCGACTCCACAAGTTTAATCTGCTTTGTCCTTCCTTGTTGTCCGGGAGCGCTTATCTCCAGGCACCAATAAACGAAATGCCGGACCGTGCACTCTTGTAATCTAGACAGCCAGCCAAGCTGGGTTCAAGAGATTTATGACAAACTCATTTTTTTATTACAGATGACTGCACACAGAGTTTCAGCATAGAGGATGTTTATGTCAGGGGAAAGAGTAGTGAGTCTGAAATGTTTTGCGGACGTTATGAAGAGCCCTGCCTTTTCGCGAATGTTGGATGGTGACGGTTGACCAGTTGCCATCCAGGACAAGAACTACACCTTCTATGAATTGGGAACATTAGAGGAATATTTCGAAGTGAAAAATTTTGAAGAACCAACAAAATACAAATATTCAATAAAAAGAGAATATCATATGCGCACTTTCATATCACACCCTGTATCAACCCGAGACCCAGGTTGATACACAGTGTGATATGAAAATGCCCATATCATGTTCTATTCATCATATACTCTGAAACAGGATTTTGCCTCGGGCAGATACGGGTGACACAGGATTTTGCCCGTGGGCTGATACAGCATCGTACCTTGCGCTTGTATCACAAGGTGCAGATTCCCTGTATTTATAAGGAAGTTTATGATAAAAAAAACTTATCAAATATATTGAAGCAAAAACGTCAGTTCAAATGAGTCTGTGTGTTGGCCCAGATACTGCATAGCGCTCCAATGTGTTTACGACATCTTTTATTGAGAGATATTGCAGTCCGCTTATTTATATAAGTAAGATTATTGGATTTCAGCAGAGCATTACTGACCATATGGGGGAGAGTTCAGTTTTGAAACATGCTACCTCATTCAGATATTCTAACATTTTAGATACAAGCATCTGACAACCAAGCCAAAGAAAGCAGTTAGTTAATTTGCTTGACATATTTAAAATAATTAATGCATTTCACAAATTTATCATCCAATTATACTGCTGAAGACATAGCGTACTGAAGCAATGCTGCAATCGGGGACCGACCTGGGAACCGCTAGGCCAAAATGTCTTCTCCATAAGTTAACCAAAACACATCGCAGCCCTCCTGCATTAGCACAGAGCAATGCACAGCGTCAACTCAGGGAAGTTCATTTCTCACGGCCCATTAGTATTTGGACAGAAACAATATTTTTTCTCTAACTGCCTCTGTATTCCAGAACATTAAATTTGGAGCTAATGAGCACGAGGTAAAATTGCAGGAAGCAGCTTTACTTTACGGATGATTCTGTCCAATACTGCATGAGTTTCAGTGGTTATTTTTTTCTTTAATAGATTGACTCTGTCTGTATGGCATGGATGGAATTACTTCATCAGATGGACTCCACACGGTAAAAATGTTCAGGGTGAAGTCAAATTGAACTGAGTACATCCTGTAGAGTCCATACTGCATCCATATAAACCCTCAGAGAGACGAACTAATACGGGATACCTGCATGTGCGTGTGCTCTCACACTGAATAACAACAAACAAGCAAAAACAGCAATATGCCATTCTTATATTCAGACTTAAATATAACATCCACTACCTTTTTTCTGGTAGATACAAAAAATATTGCCATTCATGTGAGGCACTTGTCCGGCAGCGAGTAATTAAAAACAAGCGGACATTACCTGCTTGAGAAGAAAAATTTATTTTTGATGATTTTTTTTCCCCCATGGTTTCTCAAGACTAAAACACTTTTTAGCAAAGCAGCTTTCTTTAAAATTTTTTCCTCAATTTTGTTAATTCTGAATGATCTTGTGAAAACCTCTTAAGAGCGAAAATTAAATAAGATTAAAAATGTAATGCTTAGGTATTTTCGCACAAAAGGTAGTTTCCCTCCTTTTCCTGAAAAACATTTTTACTCTAACTACTGCATCATAGGGAGCCAGCAGGCTTGGTGTTGGTTAAATCCTTCTGTCAATCATCCATTTTTCTCCAATCAACGTCCTTTTACGCTCTTTCAAATCCACTGCAGTTCAGAATATGCATCCACAGTTAGCCCCAGTCAAAGCAAATTCCATCAAAAATTCCACTAACTTTTACTCAGCTGTACCGATATCAGCCGGTATATTGAAAGGAACATTGAAATATGGATTCAACTGTGGAGCCTAAAAACTACAATGACAAACCTCTACAGAGCGGATTCCTTCATCTGAATGTTGATTAGTAGCTTGTGTCTGCTTAAAAGGAGTCTAACCACGGGCATTTTGCTTTGATAAGGAAGATGAGGATTCTAACGCGGTTCCGAGGGGATCTCGCACAGCCTGAAATTGCAGGAGGTCAGTCAGAGCTGCAGATGAATTATTGCAAAGGGCTCGGGGAATGGTGTCAACAATTACAAAAACATATGCCCTCCAAAAGACAGCAACAGTTGATAGGAATAGTGGCCACAAGTCAAAGCTCTCCAACAGGGACACTCAGCAGGATAGTTTCTGCTCTGTGAGGTTCGCAAAACTAGAATTTATGGCACAGCGTTACTGAGGATTTGACCGCCCGCTGTATACATAAAACTGCAAAATCTTGTTCTGCTGTAGCTATCATTTTAAAGCGTCTTTTGGGAAGGGTGCATTGCAAGGAGCTGGAGGGATCTTTCTTGTACGTCATAACAGATTATGAATTCAGAGGTAGAGACACTCATTAATATTTATCAAGCTGAGGAAAACGGCAAAGCCATACAAATTCGCCACAGGGCTCACGCAGAAGTGACACACCCTGAATATTCTCTGAGCTCATTAAGGTCTGACATCACAGAAGGGAGATTAGAACGTTCTTCAACTGAACATTCTGATCAGGGAAAGCCATGGAGGTTCTAGAACACTGGCTCGGAATTCTGGGTAAAAGCAAAATTCAAAAAAAAAGAAAAAGAAAACTCCTCTTAAGATGCTTTCACACCGGACGCAATGCGAATTTTTCGCACAACAGATTGCATTCAAAGTCAATGCAAAGACGCGAATACAAGCTTTTTCGTGTATTCGCGTCTTTGCATTGACTTTGAATGCAATCTGTTGTGCGAAAAATTCGCTTCGCGTCCTGTGTGAAAGAGGCTTTCAGAGGATACAACAAAATGGTGATAGTTAGAATGGAAAGAATTGATGAAATCACTTCTTGCAAAGCAAACACAAACGCTTAATTCCGGAGCAACAACTTATATAAGGGATAATGCCTGATCAGGTATCCATTATCTGTAATCAATGGATGACATGGAGGTCATTCATAACTCCTGATAATGGACGCCATGAAGGCCATTATCCCCCTTATACCAAGGTTACTTGCTGCAAATCATACTTTCATGCGTTTCAAAATCTTACATTTTTCTCAAGCCTTTTCACTGGTAATGGGCACAGTGTCACTGGAACTACTTAATAAGTGTCCATATATCAAGAATTAATGGACACCCTGCAGCCAATCAGAATCAAGCATTCACACAAACCATGGTATAAATGAAATTTAGAAACGTTATAACTGCCAGTGAGCCGTTACAGCGGAGCTCATAGCCATGTTTACAGAGAACTACACATGCATCATATAAACATCATATAAACAGCTGCAAGGCGTCAAGCGTTTGCGTCACTCCGGTATCAGAACGAACAGCAGAGACGCTGCAGAGCTGACTCTAGGCCAGATGCTGTTCTCATGAGCCAACAGTCATTTAACCCTTAAAGCGCTAAATCAATTTTCAAGGAATTAAAAATGTTATTATTCTGAGCTGCTGAAAACCTATCATGCGGAAACTTGTTTAAAAGAAAAAACAAGTTGCCACATGATAGGTGTTCAACAGCATCTGGTTTTGATATCTTACATCATCGGGCAACTGTAGTTGCCTGTAGCGCTCTAAGAGTTAAGTTTTGCACATGATGGAGCAGGGAAAAAATGTTCCACGATTCCAGCTGAAGAAGGTTTTCTGCAGATTTCACTGTGCACAGAATCGGCATCACTCTGATGTGGATCAGAACCTGCGCTGTAATGAGCGTCGTTCTAAACAAGTCATTTAATCTAATTAAAAGACTTAATTTATTATTTTTTCTCTCGAGCAAAAAATATTTGTTTATTTTAAGTTACCATGTGCTTGCCAAGTAAAATTTTCTTACCCCACGGACAAATTGAGTAAAGAGTCAAAATTTTCTCACATCAGGGGCGGTTTTTTTGTTTTACTGAAATAAAAGATAATAGAAATATGTGTTTTAATTTTAAGATAAAATGCTTGGTAACTTTTATTTATGGCAAGGTCACAGGTGTACTCTGTTCCGCTGCAGTTCGGAGCAGAAGTTTTGTAGTATGCAAATGCTACCTCGAAACCCTCCCCATGCAAATTAAAGGGTGTGTACAGCATGCGTCACTCCCAGCGGTGCAGAAAAGCCACGGATTTGCTTCTAGGATTGTAATGTATGCTGTGCGACTGAACAGTGATCATTTTAAAATGCAGCTACATCTGCACAGCTCCCTCCATATGTGCTGCGATACCTGCATTCGTTGATGTACCTCACATATACACAGACACACGCAAACACGAAAATACACACACGCGTGCACACACACGCACGGAAATGCTCTGAGTAATGTCAGCTGCATGCAAATCTTATTAGAAGACATTCAGTGGCAAGAGAATGACACCCACAGAGAGAGAGAGAGAGAGAGGGAGCGAGAGAGAGAGAGAATTCACAGAGATGCAGGTAGGATCCTGACAAATATAAAAAGGACATTTTGAGACCAGAGAGACACTTTCAGTGAAATGGAGGAGGAAAGAGAGAGAGAGAGAGAAAGAGAGAGAGAGAGAGAGAGAGAGAGAGGGATGGTGAGACAGAAAGAGTGGGACTGAAGATGAGTGAGAGAGAGGGAGCGAGAGGAACAGAGAATTCATACAGACAGGCGCAGGCAGGATCCCGCAGTGTAGAAGACAGACAACACATAGAAACGGTAGAGACTGTCACTTACAGCACTGACCTTAAAACTCCAGTAGTTCGGTTGCTGCTGCAGAGAGAGAGACAGAGAGGGAGAAGGAGGGGGAGAAAAGAAGAAAGGATTAAACCTTCACATCGGTGAACCACCTCTGCTGACAGCAGGAGATGGAGTGATTCAGAAGATGAGAGAAAGAAAAAATAGAGAAAGAAAAAATTTGTATATTCAGAGTTAAACCCATTTGCCCCCACCTTCAGGTCTCACTAAAGCACACAGGTGAACCTTTCCTCTTGGGGGGGTGGAGTTAGAACACGTTTGTACGGCCCCCCCGCCCCCCGCACCCTGCCCCCCGCTCGAACTTAGCTTTGACATTGAAATACACAGGCGGTCGGTATGGAAGATGCAAAGAGATCAGCTGTGTCTTCGGCAGGCCGGAGACACCGTTAGGCGCTCTTTTCGTCGGAGAGACGGGAAAAATGCAACCGGAAAATTGCGGTAATTATCGCCGGCGTAACGGCAGCCATTATCCTTTACGGCTGTTTGTAATCGCTTTCTTGTCTGGTGGAGTTGCGTTTACATTGTGTGCGGACGTTTGCATCAGAGGACTGCCCTCTCCCCTCGCCTCACACACAGAAGCACACACACGCGCACGCAAGCACACAAGCGAAATGCCTCCGAACACAATCATCGGGCTTTCAGTCGAGATAAGCTTATATGACGAGCTGAAACGGATTTTGGCGGCTCGGTTTTTTAGGCTTTTGGCTGGAATCCCAGAGTTCCTCTGGCGGGAATGGAACACACCGGAAGTTGGACACGCACGGCGGAGGAAAATGGCCGCCCTCCAAAATAGAAGGTTGTACATTACCTCCAATTACAGAACGACGAAAAACTAGCCATCAGTGAAAATTGCCACAAAATTCCTGTACTAAAAAAATAATCATTAAATTTGAGTTCGGGAGCTTTAATCTCAGTCATTATCGGTCAACAGTTCTCCTAAAAGCATTTAGAAATCCAGGGGCATGACTTTTGAGCAATCACATCACTGGACAGAGAGATTGAAGATCACTCCAACGCTACTTCCTCATTGGCTGCTAGGTCTCAAGCAGAAATATCAGCATAACACAAGCCAGGGACTGGATTCAGTTGACACTTGTTCTCAGTATGGGATGGACTGCAACCTAGACCAGGGGTGGCAACCTCCAGTCAAGGATGTCCGCAGATTTCTGGTGTGTTGATTTATTGGCTAATAAGTCCACACATTGTCTTCTGGACATTAATTGCCAGCTAACAAAAGATAGAACAAGCCTGCTGATACTGTGGCTTTTCAGGACCATAGATGCTCATTTCTGACCTAGAGGCTAAAGTTCCTCTCTGGGACATTTCGGACAAAGGTGGCTAATGCCGTAGTGAAGCTACGGTAAAATCACTGCAGCAGATGGGCCAGACAACGAGGTCCTGACCTCACATCACTCCTGTGGGGTTCAGCCCTTACTTAGTCTAATCAACTGCAAACCACTTTGGATTATCAGCTAAATCAGTCTAATACAGGCCAGGATACAACCAACATTTTTCTCAAGCCTTTGACAAACAAAATCACAGTGTTATTTTTTCCCATCACAAATACGCCGTGGCGAGTTACTTTTCTGGAAATCTTTTGGGGGTGTTACTTGCTATGCCTCAAACTGCCATAGCTACATACGCCCTTGACATTGATCTTCGGCCCCCACATACCATTGACCTTATGTGACCTTGACCTTTAACCTCATGCCCTCCAAAACCTGATCTGTTCAGCTACCCTCTGTGGGGAGTTACCACACCTAAAGATTATTTTTTTGGGAATTTTTCCTTTATTTGACAGTTATACAGTGTAGAGAGACAGGAAGGTTGGGGAGAAGAATGGGGGAAGACATGCAGCAAATGACCTGAGCCGGAATCGAACCCAGGTCGCTGCGGGAAGGACACAGCCTTTATGGTATGCGCGCTTAGACCGTTGAGCCACCAGGGCGCCCCGGAGTTACCACATCTGATTTGGTTTAAATCCCTCCACTCCTTCAGTAGATATAGCTTGGCCAACGTATTTGTGATGGACGGCGTGACGGACGTATACACTGACAGACAACTGGAAAACAGTTTGCCTCAAGCAAACTGTGTGTGATAGAGGCATAGCTGCTTTTAACAATAAATCAATGCCAAAGACTGGCAGTAGAAACCCTGGCCTATGATCGCAAGTAAGAAATGTGATTGAAGTGTTTCTCACTAGATATTCTATTGCTGACGGACAAATCACTAGTGGTGACAGCAAGCAACGCAGTTCACTGACACAGACCTCAAACTCCAATCATTCCAACATGTAATTTAAAGAGTTAAATGTTTGTTCCATCCAGGCTTTAATGCGTTGGAGTTCTGTTGAAGGCACGGGAGAATTGAAACACGGTTTCTCGCAGTTTTCCGTCCAACATGCGCACACGCAAACACACACACACACAAACACACTGTAGAAGACAGCACATATTCTCCCCTTTCACGGTGACACGTTATAAAAATAAATAACTAAATAAATCAATCCTTGGAACAGAAGCAAAAAAGCACAATCTCATCCAAAATTCCTCCGGACACCACGCAGATCAATAGAGTCCCATAAATATTTTAGGAGCTGGTCTAGACTGAAAGACGACCCAGACAAACGTAGTTGTACGTGTGGGGTGCACCCCGTGTCCCTGATTACACTGGCGATGCAAAATCACAACGGGGAGGAACCCTGTTCTGGCACAGAGTCAGCGAGCCAATGCTCTCTTCAACACAGGCTGCCACAGCAACCCAGCATCACCCAGGAGGGTGTGGGGATTAAGGGGGTGAGGTCGGTCCATATGACCTGCTCCAGAGGGTCACATCCAAAAAATGATGGAGCGTTCATCAAACCAGCAACCCCACGTTCACAGTAAATACTAAATACCAGCCGTAGAGAAGCCTACGTTCGTAATTAACATTGACTACCAGCCATAGAAAACCCAAAATTCATAGCCAGCCCTCCACACCAGCAATATACAACTTCAAGTTCAAGGTAAATCCTCAAAAGTTGTATCAGAGAACCACAACTATACAGCAAACTCATCTGCCCAGGTTTTGGTGATGCTACAGCCAAACAAAACTGCTCTGAGAGTACAACGTCCCCCGCCAGAATTGCGCCTGCAATATGCGTATTATCAGTCCATCTGCAGCATATGTGCATAGTTTCAGGGATGTCCTATGAAAACTGTCAGAGGAGTTGATTTCACCAGCCAAGTACCTTCCGATATGGACAGACAGACGGACGGAAAGACGGACTGCGCCACGACATAATCCCCTTTTTGGGCTATGGCCCGGCGGGGGATAAAATGCAAGGATCTTTCAGCTTAAAGATGATTAGTAACATGACTGCTTGTTGGCAACAAAAAAAAAAAACTGTTCTTCACGTTAACTGGAATAATGACAACCGGCAATTAATGATCCGTGCTTCCGAATGTTCCCTTTATCAGCTATCAGCAAGGCTTTCTGGCAAGTGCCATTGTGCTGCGGGAACATCAGACAAAGCCACCGCCAACCTACGAAACAACAGAATAAGAGAATTGAGTTTCTAGCATGCAAACTGGATTCAGCAGCTTTCGGGACTGAATAGAAGTGACATGAAAAGCTTTCTCAGGTTTTGAGGTAAACTGTCCTGACAGGGGACTGTGGACAAGAGGCAACGTGCCCAGTAAGGGTGCGTAAAGACCACCTCAACGAGATCTGGACCAAATCTGTCCGTAGGCAAAGCGCTGGCATGTCTCGTTTAATCTGTCCGGGACACTGTCGCTGATTCCTGGCTGATTATGTTGTCCGTCTGCATCAATAACTTGCCCAGAAACTCACCTGACCTCGCTTGAAATGCAATGACAAAGTCTGTACTGTGCTTTGACCACGCTACTCCAAAAATCAACTGCTGGGCTAAAAGCATGCTGTGCAAAAATTCACCCCGTTAAAAACTTGTTAGCATTTGGTACAGCATGTCATGCTAAAACTCACTAATCTTGCAGCATACTATGCTATCACTCACTTGGTCTTACAGCATGCTATGCTAACACTTACTACAGCATGTCATGCCAAAACTCTGATCTTGCAGCATAGGCTACTAAGCTAACACTCACCCCTATTCTTATAGCATGTCATGCAAAAACTCGATATGCCACTTGTTCCTACAGCATGCTAACACTTGCCGATGCTAAATGCATGCTGTACTATAACTCACCTCAGCATATCATGCCAGAAGTCCCTAATCTTACAGTACACCATGAAAACACTCACCAGTTCTTATAGCATGCTATGCTAAAGCTCAATAGGTCATTTGTCCTTACAGCAGGTTATGCCAACATTCACCCCTGTTCTTGCAGCATGTCATGCCAAAACTGAACAGGCCACTCATTACCTACAGCATGGTTTGCGAACACTCACTTGTTCTTACAGCACGCCAAGCCAAACCTCACCTGTGTTAAAGGGATGCTAAGCTAAAACTCACTTGTGCTTAAGACATGCCATGCTAAAACTCACCTGTGCTAAAAGGATGCTAGGCTAAAACTCACCCGTGCTAAAGGCATGCTAAGCTAAAACTCACCAGTGCTAAAGGCATGCTATGCTAAAACTCTCCTGTGCTAAATGCATGCTATGCTAAAACTCACCTGTGCTAAAGCCATGCTAAGCTAAAACTCACCAGTGCTAAATGCATGCTATGCTAAAATTCACCTGTGTTAAAGGCATGCTAAGCTAAAACTCACCAGTGATAAAGGCATGCTAAGCTAAAATTCACCTGTGCTAAAGGCATGCTAAGCTAAAACTCACCAGTGATAAAGGCATGCTAAGCTAAAACTCACCTGTGCTGAATGCATTGTTATGCTAAAACTTACTAGAGCTAAAAACATCCACAATGCCCCGAGATGCTTTGTTAACACACGCATACACTCAGTTGCTCGTGCTCCAGCACAGGAGAGACACCAGTGCCAAGACTTGTTAAGGCTCAAACTGACTCTCTGCTCAGACTTGGCCAAGTCAGACTCTGATTCACTCGTTCAACAGTGACTCACTTAAAATGAGTCAGCGCGTACAGTGTGGGCAGGAAACCACCCCTGCCAAAAAAGTAGGCCTGTCGCTCCAAAACCACCCCTGCCAAAAACACAAAACCGCAAAACCACCAAAACCCAGCCAAGCGAAAGCCCCCAGGGAGCACCATTCTCATGTGTGTGGTTGGATCACCACCAAGAACGAACATGGTGAACACCCTCTCAGACAAAAAGGAACAGCGGAAGGGAATTTCTGATCTTTGTGGAGCAAACTTCTGAAATGTAGAACCTGAGAGGTATGCTTACATTCATCGAAGTGCTAAAAAGTACTTTCAGAAGCGAGAAAGGTACAAATTAATCAATTCCCCCATGGATACAAATGCAACTTTCTGTACTAATCATAGTGCACTCAGTCAGAAAATTTTTACACTTCTGTAGGCACGTTTTTAAGAGAGTACACCAAATATGTGATCGATGTTCTCCATTGGAGCAGAACCGCAGCACCAACTAGAGGCACTCCAACAGTGCAAACCTCCGCCAAAGCAGCACAGTCGAAATCTTGCCGAGTGAACATGGCTCATGAAAAGTTTAAGGTATCTGCAACGTAGGATTTCGAGATTGGGCACCGTGGCGGCCATTTTATTTGATCGATCGTGGTCAAAATCAACAGGGTCTATCCCTAATGTAATAGCAACCCACAAAATTTCAGAGATATCCGTTCATTACTTGTAGAGTTATCTTGCGCACAAACAGACAGACAAACCAACTCCGGCAAAAACATAACCTCCTCAGCGGAGGTAATAATTTAATTATATAACTATATCCATCCATTATCAAACCCTGTGGTTCCTGGTCAGGGTTTCAGCAGGGCTGGAGTCTATCCCAGCATGCAATGCGTGAAAGGCAGGAACACACCCCGAACAGCTGGCCAATTCAGACGGATCACACTCCATTCACTCTAACACTCATACCTGTGGGCAAGTTAGCATGTCCAATAGGCCTGGTATGCATGTCTTTTGACCCAGAAGAGGAAACCGGAGAACCTGCAGAAACCTGACCCAGTCACTTTATCCACAGCACATTACCACCTGTTCTGCTCCCACTGCCATTTACTAAAGCATTTCTGCCTACCCAACACAGAATGTCCACAGCAAAGTGTTGAAAGTTAAATCAACTTTTAACTCTACAAAACTTATGGACCCGAATATGGGTCCGTCACATGCAGCTGCTGTATTCAAACCTGGGGAACTTTAGGCCTATTTTACATTCTAGACGGGATCCCAAGGTTTCCAACGATCCCAAATATATCCTGCTGAACTACAGGGAAATGTGTATAAAATGATGAACAACATTTTGATATTTCCATTTGATGTAATGCGGTAGCCATAAAAACATGGCATCCAGGGTTTGAATATTTCTCTCAGAATATGTGTGATGTAGCGTCAGTGAAGTGCTGCAACCAGCAGATACAGAATACTGTATGTGACATGTCCTACAATGCGAAACAAATGCTTTTTCTGACTTTGAACCAACTTAAGGGAAACCTTGAGTGAAAAGTTAGTGTTTTAAGAGGGTTTTAAAAGAATCTACTTGTATCTACTCTGGCAATAGTGCACTCAAACAGACTCCGTAAGAGTTAATTTGACTCTGCCTGAGCCGAATTTACTCAGAACATTTTGCTGTGTTCATCAGGGGCCCAAAGACACACTGGCTGCCACTCCAATAACATCAGCCAGCACATTCCACACAGTAAGGCACTTAAAATCAGCCAACAAGGGCCCAGAGGTACAACAGAAATATACACGGCGCACTGCTTTATTTGGCCTACAGTCACTCAGTAAACTTTCTTCAGTTCAAACAACATGTTGGCAAGCGTTCCTGCTTTCACTAACAGCTTCAGGGTTCACAAGTCGACAAAACTAACAAACATACTAAGTTTTTAATTGGATTAAGTTGTCTGAGTTTTTATTTTATTTCCGTGTCATGCCTGTAATGGCTCTCACAGACTCACAAGGCACCATTTTGGGATAATTTTCATTTACGTACAGTGTACTTGAATGCTGGCTGTTAGCCTACCCACAGCAGGAACATAGAAAAAATGATGGATAAAGGGTTGTTAATAAAAAAAGTAGACATACATGCATACTTACACACACACACACACACACACATACATGTACATCTACATACATAAAAAGTATGCAGGTGTACTTCAGTGTCCACTTACTTTATACACACACATAAGCCTATATACACATAAAATAAGGAAACATACAAGCGCTTTGAAAAAGATAAATGCCTACATGCCCACATACGTGCATAAATGTAAACATATACAGGTATACAGTATGCAGACACACATAAAAGTGCACTTACACCATACACACAAAGCTATTTATATACATCAACATAAAAATGAAAATATAAACATACTGCGATGAATAAGCCGGTAAACAGAGGCCACATTTATTTATAAATCATTCTCCTCTTCTCCCACGCATGAATCAAGCCAACCAATACATTTAGCGGTCGAATAACCATTTCACCCTAATATAATCTCCCATCCAAACCACTTCCTGGTTTCCCCACCACGTTTTATTAAACAATCTCCTTTCACAATCTTCACAAAATGGCCAGTGAAACAGAAAATGTCTTTTCATTGACGACTTCTCTGACATCACAAAAGAAACATTTTCTTGTTTCTTGAACAATTGCATTATATCGACCCGTTTCAATATGTAAAGGATGCATTCAAAAACCCAAGTTGTGCGCGCACTGACTCATTATGTTCGATGGAAAGCTACGCACGTCTCACAAAAATACTCAAGACTTAATCTGACAGAAAATTCGCAGCACACGCTTGCTAAAACCTATTCCGCCCAGTTCATGTTAAATTTCCGAAAGGCAGACTCTTTGAAAGCGACTGTGTCGCATTTCACTTATTAAAAAACAAATAGCCGAGCCATCCTTCGATAAACACCTCTCCTAGGTATTTTAAGCGCTGTTCGCGCTTTTTGTAATCCCAGAGGAAAAACCACGGAAGTTACCCTCTCCGCCATCACAGACGGCAATCTATTCCATAACAGCAGCATATAGGTATTTTATCCCGCTTCACCAGGCTCTCAAACTACATCATCAATAGCAAAAATAGGTGCGGATTTTCGAACGATCAGGTAACATTTGCTTGCTCTGATACAGGCAGCCTCTAATGTGTTGTACGGGACGAACCCCGAAACACGTGATGAGTGATCAGTAATTGGACATATGGTACAATTGAATCATTGAGTTTCCAAAGGGCCTAGCTCCAATGAATTAGAGGTCTGCATGTCTTCTAACAAAAAGGGGAACTTTCTTGTAATTTCATCCAAAAGTATCGCGATGACACCCTCTTGTAAAGAAATAAACTAAAACTATATGGGTCATAACATATGAGCAAAAAATAAACAAATTTTTCCCTTTCTTGAAATAGAGTGCACCTTGCAGTTGGGCCCTTTGGAAACTCAAGGATTCAATTTAGTTCCGCATCCAAAAGTCATCCAAATGGAAGCAAAGATCATGAAATGACGCCGTATATTCTAACGAAGTCTGTCCACAATAAAACCTAAAAATATATTTTAGTCTGCTTTCGTTCCAAAAATGCATAACTTGTGTTTTTTTATTATTAAGTTTGAAATGCCACTTAAAGAACCAGCCTTCCTCAACAGTGAAGATCCCTTTTGAATCCTTCTCATCTCCTGCCAGTAAAATTACATCATCGGCCGATAGGACCATATTTAGTTGACCCTCTCCAAAACTAACACCCGCATCGAGACTTGTTATTGTGTGTTGCAAGATCATTATTATGAATGCCTAACAATGTCGGTCACAACAGGTCTCCTTGTTTTACCCCCGACGGGAGGCTGAATCATCCTGTTCGCAAATCGTTGATACCAACTCAAGCCACAGGTAACAGGTAAAGCGTGTTGATTGCGTGATGTAATTTAGCGTGTATTCCTGTTGTATAAGGTAATACTTCAAGAGATCCCAATTTACAGAATTAAATGCCTTCTGGATATAAACAGAACAAGCAAAAGTCTACTTCTGACCAGCGTGCAGATTATATAAATATGGTCAGTGCAAGCCACCTGTAGTCCCTCACTTCTAGAAAATGCATTAATCTATCGTTACAAAGAGAAGGACATACAGTAGCCAGTATGTAGAAACATATTAGACTAATACTTTGGTAAGTCAGTGATATTCTGGATTTAAGCCGCTTTCACACTGGACGCGAAACGAATTTTTCGCGCGACAGATTACATTCAAAGTCAATGCAAAGACGCGAATACACGCGTTTCGCATGTATTCGCGTCTTTGCATTGACTTTGAATGTAATCTGTCATGCGAAAAATTCGTTTCGCGTCCGGTGTGAAAGCAGCTATACTCTTCGCAGATTTTGGAATGGGACTCATCTTCAGCTAAAATCAGTTCGAAGGGATCATTCTATAAAGGAAACAGGTACTGTGAAGATGGTGTAATATCTTTAATAAGGTGGGGGATTTACGGATTTTGTTTGGCTGTTTATCTATTCACATTGCTTCCACAACTTTAATATTTTGATAACTTCTTTGACAGAGAAGACTGCATTCAGATATGCATTTGAAACGTCTGACTTGTATGCCATTGCAGATACTATAGATTATTTAAAGGAACATTCCAAAAATCCTCATCAAAATCAATCATGGTATTGCTACCTGAAAACAACCCAGCAAAGCCCTTTTTCCACTGATCAAGTACTTTAAGACCTCATTCAGTACCGGTCCGTTATCTTCCAACACCTCTGTCAGTACTTTCTAATTTCTCTTTGGACCTAATTTGTTAATTTCCTCTCGGAAGCCTTGCAAGTTTTTACCATTTATCTGATGTAATGCATTGCTTTTCCTCTTTTACAGGCAAAGTATTTTAACAAAACGGTTTAAGTCTTTTCTGTATTGATTGTAAAGTTTTGTACACTCTCCACATCTGAGAACAATTGATCTGCCTCACACCATAAATAATGTATCTCCTTGTTCCGATACGGCTCATCCAGTGTACGCTCTTTATCAGAGTTAGCGGAATGTACATTTATTTCGGTTGCGTATTTCTTCATTTTATAACAAAGGATATTCCACATCTCTCAAACCATCTGTGAATATTTTCCAAGCAGGTCAGGAAATGACGAAAGTACTAATTTACCCAAAAAGAAGGGTATATGCAGACTGAACTACGGTCTACATCTTGAGACACTACACCAGCAGCCAGTCTTGACGAGTTTTTAGTTTTGCGGTGATTTATCTCTCTCAGGAAGAGAAATTTAGTTCATGCCAATGTTTGCGGGAGAAGTGACATTTTATATTTGCGCTGGAATATCTTAAAATGAGTGAAACTGTTTCAGCTTATTAGAAATGTTTTCTCTTATATGGAAAATGGGTGATGGAATGTCAAAATACACAACTAAAATACATTTCCTGCACTGAATCTGAATAATCGACCCGGGCGCACGGCTGTCCGTCAAAATGTCATTAGCGGGGGCGGGAGAGAGCTCGGCATCAGAATAGCTGGTGTTTCTATGGCACCGAAGAACTTGGCGTTCCGCGGCAAACGCCTGGGCTCCGTGGACACTTTGTAATATAAGAGGGCGTGCTGGTCTCCATTATTGTGGCGCGTGTGCAGTCTGGTTACCGTGGCTACAGCAGGCCGGGCAAGCTAACTTTGTGGAGTCCGTCATTCTAAACTGTATTGCGAAAAACTTGCACTTTGCTCTGTCTGGCCCATTTATTTTTTTCCCTGTGTGTGTGTGTGTGTGTGAGAGAGAGAGAGGGAGAGAGAGAGAGAGAGAGAGTACTTGCGCTTCTCAGTGTGTGTGTGTGTGTGTGTGTGTGTGTGTGTGAGAGAGAGCAAGTGTGCTTTTAAGAGTGTGTGTGCGCTTGACAGAGTCTGCATGTGAGTGGGTGTTTGTGGGATAGGGAAAGAAAGACTATTATGTGTGTGTGTGTGTGTGAGAGAGAGCAAGTGTGCTTTTAAGAGTGTGTGTGCGCTTGACAGAGTCTGCATGTGAGTGGGTGTTTGTGGGATAGGGAAAGAAAGACTATTATGTGTGTGTGTGTGTGTGTGTGTGTGTGTGTGTGTGTGTCATGCCCATAAAGCCAATTGAAATTGACATTGAGAGAGTGTTGATCTAAGTATGCTTGTTTGTACATGTTCATCTATACTTAAGAGGACTAAAATGCCTTGTGGGGAATAGATGTCCCGAAGAGTATTGTAAAGTCTCACAGAATTTTACCGTAAGGACATTTTTTGAGTCCCCATGAGGAAACGGCTCAATTCTGGGGCCAGAGCTCAGTTTAGGTCTGAGGTCAGAGCTGGACTAAGTCTGGTACTAAGGTATGAAAATTCTGCTCCAGGTTAAGGTGAGGTATTAAATGAAGGTTAAAATTTGAGTAATTTCTGTATGGCTGTAGGTTAAGGTTAAGGACACGATTAGGATGAGGGTCAGGGAAGGGCTTAAAATTAAGGCCGATTTTATGGTTTGGGGGGAGAGAAATAGGATTTTTTGGTGCCAAAAATTCTTTTGATTCCCATGAGTATGGAAGAACAAATTTGTGAGCCTAAGAGCATACATGTAAGTGTGTGTGTGTGAGAGAGAGAGAGAGAGACAGAGTGTGAGAAAGAAAAAGAGGCTGCATGTATTTGTGTGTGAATGTGATAGGGAAAGGGAAACAGAACACACGTGTGAGAGAGTGTGTACATTTAATGGTATGATTGAGTGTACACACACGTGAGAGTGCATGCATATAAATGTGTGTGTGAGAGTGCACGTGTGGGAAAGAGAGAGTGTGTTTGAGTGCGCGTCTGTGTAATGAATGCACATGACTACATGTGGGTATCCATCTGCCTGCTTGCATGTGCTTGTTTGTGTTGTTTGCATGTGCATGTGTATGGGCCTGTGTTTGAGTTTAGTTTGCTTGTGCATGTGAATGTTTGTGTGTAGTTTGCATGTAGATGTGCATGCGTTCAAGTGTATTTTGCATGTTAATGTGGTTGTATGTGTAGTTCGCATGTGCATGTTTTGCGTAGTTTGCATGAACCTGTGAATTTGTGTAGTTTGCACGTACATGTGTGTTTGTTTGTGTGTAGTTCGCATGTGCATGTTTTGCGTAGTTTGCATGAACATGTGAATGTGTTTGTGTAGTTTGCATGTACATGTGTATGTTTGTGTGTAGTTTCCTTGTGCATTTTTGCGTAGTTTCCATGTCCATGTGCATGTTTATGTAGTTTGCATGTGTATGTCTTTGCTTTTCGTACTTTGTATGTACATGTGTTTGTGTAGTTTGCATGTGCATGTGAATGTGTTTGTGTGCAGTTTGCGTGTACATGTGCACGTAAGCGTGTATAATCGGCACACGCATGTGACAGCCATATGACTGCATGACTCATGATTCACACAGACAGCACGTGTCTCCTCTAAGCCTTCAGTCTAACGCAGATCAGCCATCTAATGCACATCAACCATTCTGTGACTGAAAATTAGCGCCGCGGGGAGTTTAATATGCATACGTGCTCGAAGTTACACGCGCGCGGACACAATTAAACACACTCGCATGTAGACCTACACTGTCTTACACACGCACACACATACATACATTCTCTTCTTCTAGCATGCACACACACACCTATTTTTGCTCAGTCACTCCTACACACACATATATTTTCTCTCTCTGACATGCGCACACATTCCTGCTCTGTCACTCATACACACACATTTTCTCTCACACACACTGTCTCTCCTTCGTGTAGAAATGTTCTCTCTCTCTTGCATGCATAAACATAAATTCTCTTTCATTTATATACATACACGCATCCTCCTGCTAACACACTCCCTCTCTTCCATGCACACACAAGCACGCACATACACACACTTGCATGCTCACACGCACACACACAAACACTCTCCCATGCACACACACACACACACATCCCCCCAACCCCCTCAGTGTGTCAGTAGGACGGTGCTGCTCTTGCGCGGTGCAGCATTAGCATCGGTCGCGCGAGCTGCATGCTAAGCAGTGCAGTCTTTCCCCTGTACTCCACACACCACAGCATCCCAATCTCTCGCTCACACACACACACACACAGACACACACACTAACACACATGCACATGCACACGCGTAAGTACACACACATATGCACGCACACACGCTCTCTAACCAAGCAAACCGCCGTCATTACCGCCACAGTCGAACTCACTAAACTGTGCCGATAGCGACAGTCGCTAATAACCGCGAGCAGACCGATTCGATCGCGCGTACGTCACCCACCTCCCTCCCGATTCAAGACCTTTCACCCCCCCACCCCCCCTCACCTGCAGCGGACCCCACCTGCAGCCTCTCGCCGCAGTCTCGGTCGCGTCGGCCGTCTGTCAGGTGCATCGAATCCGCCGTGAGTCGTTTCGGATGGTGCTGATCTTCCTCCCGGTCTCTCTCTCAGCCTCGCCTCGCTCGGCGCCCGTTTAGCTTCATTAGCGTCGCTTCCCAGCTCGCGGACGCGGCGTATCGCTTTTCCCCACGGCCCGCTCGACGAACGGATCGCGCTGTCGCTAATTAACTAGCCGGCTGCGTCCGATGTGTTCGCCAGCTACCTCTCTCTGCCCTCCGCCCCTCCCCCATCCTACCTCCTCCCTCCCTCTCTCTCTCTCTCTCCCTCCCTCTCTCTCCGATCCCCAGTCCTCGAGTGACACGCGATCGCTTTTTTCCACCCGGCGAGCTCTTCCTTCTTCCGACGAGCCCCTCCTGTTGTTTAGCTCAGCGCCGCGGCTCTCTTGCTGCCTCTTTCTGTCCGCTACGTGGTACACCTTTTCCTTCTCTCCCTCCCTCCCTCTCTATCCCTCTCTCTCTCCTGTACTATCTCTCCCTCTTCCAAGGCTGACCTTTGCAACGCGATATCACTGCTCGCCTTATAAGGTGCGGTGTTGCCATAGCAACCACGGACTCCACCTGTCTGTCAGTCTCTGCCGCTCTCTTTCTCTCTCTTCCGCACATTTTCTCTCCCTCTCCTCTTTCTCAATCTGTCTTTCTCGGCCTTTATTGCAGTTCTGCGCTTTTGTGTGGTGAAGAAGGCTTTTATTCAGACTGGAAGAATGGAAGAGTGAAAGACGGAGAGAGAGTGAGGGAAAGAGAGAGAGAGACAGGGAGTGGGAGACAGCGTGAGAGAGAGGGAGCAAGAGAGAGAGAGAGTCAGAGATTGAGAGAGCGAAGGAAAGAGAGAGGGAGCATGAGAGAGAGATTCAGAGATAGAGTGGGAGAGAGAGTCAGAGATAGATAGAGCAGGGGGGGGAGAGAGAGCCAGAGATTGAGAGAGAGAAGGAAAGAGAGAGGGAGCATGAGAGAGAGATTCAGAGATAGAGCGAGAGAGAGAGATGGAAGAAGTAGTAACTGGCAGGAAAACGCCGGGAGCCAGCATAAGGACAGAGTGGAAATCTTAAAAGCAGAGTTCAAAGAGAGAGGGAAAGAGAGGGAGAGAGAGGGAGGGAGAGAGAGCAGGAGATGAGAGGAGCCGACATAACTGCCAATCTCAGCCCAGCCAAACTATGACAGGAAAACTCCAGACGCCCACGAAATGCCCCCCCCAGCTCTCGTTCCGTCGCAAACAATAAATTACGTCCATCAATCCCAAATCAACCGTCCAGCGCCACCGCCGCAAGTTCACGGTATTAATAGCTGAAGTGCTGCATCTCCGCCGAGTTCGCGAACGCCTCCGCGCGCATCTGAAGAAAAATCAATACACCCTCGGATAGATTTCCATAAACTCGTGTCAGGCCCTTCAATAGATGGGAGCTGTTTAAAAACACCGGAATCCCGCAGTAACCATCTACGGTGCAGGTTGCGCCACAATGTCGCCGATAGTGCCAGCGATTGCACCGAGGAACCCAATGGTTTCGAGCGCAAGGGCTTTCTGCCAGGGGAAGTTGTCCAGTGCGAGAGCTTTCACACTTCATACACCAAAGATGGAGGGTTCCTTCGAGAGCATAACAAGGGGTCCCCAGTGACAACTGAGCCAACAAACCTATTTTCTCAAGAGCGTTAGAACACCACAGCTCACCACTTCACGATAAATGATAGTTATTAAGCCAACAGGTTTTCATCCAAAGTGCCTTACAGCGTAGACTAACCAGGAGCCAGTCAGCCCAAGAGAAATTCAGCGGTTTAGGTCCATCATCCAGGGCCCAATAGGAGCACCAATGGCTATACTGTGGCTGGAACCAAGTCAAACTCCGAATCTCAGCCATAACATCAAACGTCACAAAGCTTAAGACTGCCATGGCATGTGCTATTGCTAACCCCACACCATAGTCCCTCCTTTGCTAACTGTTGCACAGGGCTAAAACCAGAGGTCCAACTGTACCAAAATATACACGACTTCATTCAATATTCGATTCTGATTGGTGAATTACGGCATTCTCCGTCTGTTATTTCTGAGTAGCAGACCGCTGCTATGACTAACAAACCAGTGCCAAGGGCACAACAAAGTTCCATCCGCAGAATCTACCAGACGATTTCTTGGCGGAGGCAATGGAATAAATCAATCAAATCATTTTTAAAATCAATATTTTGACTAAAATGATTGATTTATTAGGTAAGCAGGCATTTAATAGCAGGATACTGCATAGCAAGTGGGTCACTATTGCAACATAAACCCCTTCGGGGCGATTTGGGGTGGCGCTTAGTGTCGGGTTCCTGTATCACCCTGTTGGGGTTTATTTCGCAATAAGGACCCCTCTGCCGTACATTATCACAAACATACAATCTGGCTCGAAATTTCAGCTAAAACCACCCAAGATTCTAAAATCGTTTTTCCGATTTCCAACACTTCAAGTGGGTCAAGGTAGCTGGTCTGTGGCAGGTCTAAGCTAGTGGAGTTAGCTGGTCATCGAAATGGAGGACAAGCTGATTCTACAAGCTGATCAGCTGGTAAAGAACTGGTGTAGCTGCTGGATAAGTTTGGAAAAACAGTGCAAAAGCAAGTTCACCATGCCATTTTCAACAAAGCATGCCACGCCTTTGTTAGGACAGCAATTTCACAGCAGCAAAAAAAAAAGGCAACAAGATCTTTGAGGGATGATTTTGTGCACTGAAACCCTTTGAAATCTCTGGAAAAAAAGTCTATTCATGAAAGAGAAGTGGACAGAGGACAGCCCAGAAGGTTTTCACCGAAAAAAAAAAGCTGTCAGTTCAGACCCGAGAAACAGCGGGAGTTTGTGAAATCGATGTGCGCCGCATGTCATGCTCGAATCGAACCGCCAGACCTTTAGTAACAGTGAAAGAGTGACATACCCAGAGGCTCCACAGGACCTGGCTGGGCTGGCAAAGCAGAAAAAAAAAAAAAAGTCCGTCTAAACAATTCTGTCTTATTTTGAGACTCATGCCAGCCTTACGCCAAACAACTTCTGAAGTGATTTCACTGTGACAGAACAATGTCCAATATCAGAATAATTTTGCTCGAGTCGGGGCGTAGTCTCTTTATCTCGATTGGCGTAAGGTCGTAACAAAACTCAGTTTTCCTGTCTCGACATTCAGATAAAACCAATCATGTTTAATATTAACAGAAGTCTTTACCCTTTGCTCACGCTGATGGTGAAGCTCAATGATGTGAACATTGTCAACGACCAGTAGGTGCGCTCAGCAAGGTCCACAGTCTTTGCAAAATCTTAGTCTGCAACTGAAAACTCTGTGACTTTATGACACATTGTCCTTAGATGTTTGAGGGTGTCGGGCAGTCCTTTAAAAGTGTTTTCAAAGTCTTTGAACATATGGTAGGCAATAAAATCTTCTTTTTTATCTCCCAAATATTAGCATTATTTCAGAGTGGTCCAGTTCCGAGGTCAGAAAATAAAAGAATGTTCCGGTCCTTCCACACATGAGCTGCACCTGCTAATGTCACGACATGATTCCCCATTGCAGCTGAGGAATTGTGCTAATTGGCAAATCCAGGCAATCTGAAAAAAAAAACACTGAGGTGGACTTTTATATTCTGAAACTGGATTTTTCATCTCCGCTCAAAACAGAGATATCTTCTCACCTAATAGGCAACTCTCGAAATGACTCAAATGATCACCAGTTAAATGGCAGATTTTTAGTGTTACTGAGTACAAACATAACAGAGGTAAGATTTTAAGTTGAAATACTTTGACTAAGATGGTTAGGGGGACTTATTACCTCACGTGAGGGGAATTATTTTTGGTGGCGTATGTGTGTCTGTCAGCAACTTAGCGCAAAACTCGTTTGATCTAATTGCACTAAATTTTAAGAAAAGGTGCGCAATGGTCCAAGGATCTCCTGATTAAATTTTGGACCTATGAGAGTCAGGGTCAAGGTCAAGGTCATCGAAAGTCTGGGCGGGGCATGTTGTACCAGGCATAAATTTGTTTTCTTGTTTGTGAGTTAGGGGACTCAGTGCAATGGAAGACGGCCGCCCGTACTGGGGTAAGTTTCCCAAAAGTTATACAGCAACTTATATTGTTGTTATTTAGCTGCAGACTATGTCAGCAACTTCCATGTTCGTCCACATAGTCAACAGTTCCAATTATGTAGCTTAGCAACTTGCATAGCTCAACCATATACAGTCAACGGTTCCAGCTCGCTAAGTTAGCATCTCTGCTTTTGGGAAACGTAAGCCTGGGCGTTTGAAATGAAAGGCGCATCTGGCGAGCGGTCACCTGTTCTCGGTCGCGTTCGCGCTCTCGTTCACGCTCGCGGGTGCGGTCGGGGGTCCCCCGCATGCTGCCGTGGGACGGGGAGGGGGAGGGTGGGTGCTGGGGGTACTTGTTCTTCAGGTGGTCCATGAAGGCGTCGCGCTTGCGCTCCATGTCTACCTTCTGCAGGCTGGTGAGGGCTTCCAGGCTCTGGGCGGCGATGACGGTGTGGCGGTGCTCTGAGGTGTGCACCAGGCCCACGTTCGAGAAGCGCCGCGTGCCGTTGCCCAGCGTCTCCCCCCCTCCTCCTCTCAGGATCTGGTGTTCCAGGTGAGGACAGACGGAAGGAGATCATGTGACCTCCTCCTCCTCCTCCTCCGCGTTCAGGATCTGGTGTTGGGGGGGTGAGGACAGACGGAAGGACGAGGGGCGGGGATTGACGCGCACGTTGAGTCGAGCACGTGCGCAAGAGGAGAGGGACAGGAAGACAGGAAAAGAGGGGAGGCAGAGAGAGGGAGAGAGGGAGGGAGAGAGAGGGCGGGAGGGAGAGAGAGGGAGAGGGAGAGAGAGAGGAAGAGATAAGGAGAGGAAAGGAGAGAGAGAGAGGGAGAGAGAGGGAGAGATGGGGAGAGGAAAGGAGAGAGAGAGGGAGATGGGGAGAGGAAAGGAGAGAGAGGGAGAGAGAGGGAGAGATGGGGAGAGGAAAGGAGAGAGAGGGAGGGAGAGGGAGAGATGGGGAGAGGAAAGGGAGAGAGAGGAGAGAGAGGGAGAGATGGGGAGAGGAAAGGAGAGGGGAGGGAGAGAGGGAGATGGGGAGAGGAAAGGAGAGAGAGGGAGGAGAGAGGGAGAGATGGGGAGAGGAAAGGAGAGAGAGGGAGGGAGAGAGGGAGAGATGGGGAGAGGAAAGGAGAGAGAGGGGAGGGAGAGAGGGAGAGAGATGGGGAGAGGAAAGGGAGAGGGAGGGAGAGGAGGGAGAGGAGAGAGGGAGAGAGGGGGAGGAGAGAGAGAGGGAGGGAGAGAGAGAGAGAGAGGGGAGGGGAGGGGAGGAAAGGAGAGAGGGAGGGGGAGAGGGAGGGAGGAGAGGGGGGAGAGAGGGGGGAGAGGGAGGAGGAGAGGGAGGGAGAGAGAGAGGGGAGAGATGGGGAGAGGAAAGGAGAGAGAGGGGGGGAGAGAGAGGGAGAGATGGGGGAGAGGAAAGGAGAGGGGAGGAGAGAGAGGGAGAGATGGGGAGAGGAAAGGAGAGAGAGGGAGGGAGAGAGAGAGGGAGAGATGGGGAGAGGGAAGGAGAGAGAGGGAGGGGAGAGAGAGGGGAGAGATGGGGAGAGGAAAGGAGAGAGGGAGGGAGAGAGAGAGGGAGAGATGGGGAGAGGAAAGGAGAGAGAGGGAGGGAGAGAGAGGGGAGAGATGGGGAGAGGAAAGGAGAGAGAGGGAGGGAGAGAGAGAGGGGGGAGATGGGGAGAGGAAAGGAGAGAGAGGGAGGGAGAGAGAGAGGACAGTGGAGTGGAATGTTAATCACAGCCATCAAAGAGCAAACATTTCTTTGTTGCATTATAGATCACAGCTTTTTTTTGTAAGAAAAATTGAAAGAGACAGTAGTTTAAGACATATTCATCAAAGAACACAAGGTAAAAAAGGCCGATCTAGGGTATTGGGTTTGTAGAAAGCATTCAGGAAGACAGACAAATCATTGGAATGAACACTGTGAAGGGGGGGGCAGCAACAACAAGAACACGCCCCACACACATTGTAATGTTTTTACCCACAATTCCCAGCGGCACCTGCCTGGTGCAGCTGCCTTCTGTCCTCCATACGCTTCATCTAACACTACAACAAAAGGACTCTATACGTTATTTCAAAAGACATGCATTTTTACCACGCTCCCTTAAATCGCATTACGCCCCCACTGCCGCAGCGTGTGACGACACAGACACATGCACTTTCCCCACGATCCCTGATCGCAAAGGACACACAGAGAGAGAGGGTGAGTGGGGTACACACTGATGGTGGAGATCGACATGAAAGCGAGACGAAAAAAAAAAAAAAAAAACTGCTGTTACCTTGCTTGGGAAAACAGGCCCCGGCGTTAGCTAGAAGAAAAAGATGGGCCCACGGTTAATCTTAACGTACAGCTATCTTGTTGACCATAAAGATGATATCGATTACACGTTCTGCTAGAATATGGACGGTAACAAATCATCTGGGTCGCTGATTTTGTTGCAGTTCTTCATAAGAATTAAAAAAGTCCCTTATCATGAAAATCACATACTTCCTGGCACCTAGGCATGTAACTTAGTCCCAATGCCTAACATCTGACATAAAGTGAAACCAGATCATCTTAGTATTGTGCTATAGCGCCATTCCTGAGGAATTATGTTCTTCGACAACCTGTTTTGATTCTCTGCCCCTTTCCAATGTCACAAGGGGAGTCGTTTACAAAGTACAGCCCAGTATAAACACATATCAATTTTGGTATCAGGAAATGATGTTCATTTCCCGCCTCGATGAAACAGCCAATCAGAGCAGGGCCTCGTTTTCATGGACTCACTGCCCACTCGAGGAGAAAAAAATGACAGACTGGAGAATTTGCATTTTTTTTTCCTATAAGCTTATAAACCTGAATGTGACACCACGGAAAAGGCGTAAATTGTTAAAAAAGCAATATAACATAGAACCTACGAGGAATTCAGATTCTGCAGGTCAGGATTTTGTGACGTAGCAGCAGAAAAGGGTTTAATCCTTAATGCAACACACTGGCACTTTCTAGGCTGGAGGTTTAAACGCTCAGGAGTTCAGAGAGACACCAATACCCCAGATCCAAAGTTTCAGACACCTGCCATAATTTTTCACTGACTACGACTCACTGCGGACATGAAAAATCCAAATTAAACACATGCTCACCAAAGCCCGCTTCTCATCAGACAAATGCTGACCAGACTCATCTCAATCGCACGGTTCTTTTATTCACTGAATTTACAGTCAAATAAAAAATAATTAGGTATTGAATCCCGTACAGTGCAATAAATGTTCACAACACACCGTAGGTATTTAGCCATTAAAACTGAGTAAAAACAGACGGTCAATACAAATTTCACAAAATACTGTGAGTGAATGCTTGCAAGAGGCACACACACAAATTAAAAAGATTATAGACTCCACTTCAACCTCATTGCCTTCAAATGCAACATCCTGGGGCACAGAAGTGAACGTGACTCTTCTAATACTTGTACACCACACCATGTGTGCATTTCAGTGGCGAACAGAGCACCAAGTTGAGGGTGGGGTAGCTTATCAGCTCGTCTCAGGCCTTTTGTCTTTTCAGGTAAAAGTTTCTTACAGTTTTTCAATAATTTTCTTACATTCCAAAGACATTCTTGAAATGAGAAAATATCATCTATATATTAATTCTCAGTTTGCGCGGCCTTTGCGAAGTATCTCCTCCAAAACCGCCTGACGGATCCCCGCGCCCTCTGGCATACGTGTTCCAGACGAGCCTGCCTCTGGGATCAAACCAACTCGCCCCGTTACTGAAATTTGGGCCATTTTATCCGTTTTTGCCTTTCGTTACCATGACGAGGGGTGACGTCACTATTCGTTGGGATTATTGGTCACAATCAACCCCCTGCGGAGCACGGGTATGGCTAGTATCACATTATTAGCAGTTATTTGGGCAAAAAGGTAAAAGCAAGATTTGAAATTTAAATACATGAATAAAGCAGCGGGTGCATTCTCCCAGGAAATGCAATGTCATTATCCTTGTTTCAAACCTGAAAACGCACACAGCTGGCAAAAGAACAAATAAGAAAAAAAAAAATGAGAGAACATAAAAATTAGAAAAGGTTTCAAAACAAAATAAACGCGACTTCAAACCAGGTTTGGAGTCGATATCACTAAAACAGTAGGAGGAGAAGCTGGTTGGATGTAATAATAATAATTAAAAAAAAAAATAAATTAATTAATTAATTAAATGAATTTTTATTTTATTTTTTCTATTTCCGTCACTATTGAAAGCATTATACAGGTGGGGTTTCTGTGTGAAGAGAGATTTGTTATTAATACCAATAGCGTCGTTCCAATTTGTGTTTTGTAAATTAACATTTGAATGAATGTGCGATGATTTGTTCAAATGCATAGATATTTACCAATCCAAGTTTTGTGTGTTGCACACATATAAAAATTCTATATTTTTTTTCCCATGTCCATACATATTGCAACAAGTTGCAACAAGACAGCCTCAAATATAAAATTGGGTTTTGAATCTGCTACAGTGAACCAAGTGACACGCGTGCGTTCGTATCCCATTGTCAGAGACAATCTTTTTTTCTCTTTTAAGTCCTGAGACGAATTTCACTGTGTGCCATACACGCACATCCATTACATCTATGATGAGTTGTTGATCTCTCATGAATGTTCTTGCACAACTCCAAATACTACACTTTGCACAAAACATCGTATTAGTCACTTTACTTGACATGGACACAAAGCCAATTTTTAAAAATCTTTATTGTGTCTGATGATATTTGAAATTTGAGATGATTTCACACCATTCATCAATGCAGGCTGAAAACTATCAATAAGCTGAAAATTGTTGTCAACAACGTCACCCCGTTTTTTGATGGGGTGCGTATTTTCAAACTCCTTTCCCCATAGACTCCCCCCTCTCCCTTTCCCCATAATGACTACAAATGACGACCCTGGCAATATCAACGACAACAAAATTTGACGCCTTGGGTATTCCCCCGTTTTCAATCAATGGGGAGGCCAGGGAAAAGGCCCACTGATATACAAGAGGGTGTCACATGCAGTCATTATGGGGAAAAGAGTCCTTGATCAAATCCACTAATTTACAGAAAACCCATTTGAACTTGCTTCGTGAAAATATCGCGAGGGCATTGTAAGGAATCTCTTTCACGCTACAAATAATTTATTGAGTTTTTACAAGGTCCCTCTTACCAAGCAATTGAATGCTCAATGAACGGTCAATCCATTCATTAAAGTCCAGAATATCAGTCAGAAATAAAATTGGTAATGTGAATGATAGAAAAGTAGCTTTGGGTTCTTATGAGTGAGAGCCGACTGCATGTAAAAAGCTCTGCTCAGAATTGTCTGACATCTCGACCTGTTCTTAATATTATTCATATTCTCATTCAGGCATTCATACTCCTTTCTCCACTGTAGACATTTCACAAATGTGTTTCTTTTACTACAACATGATCCCTGTCATTATCTAGCTAATATTTTTTTTTATCTTAAATGGCACCGCCAGGCTTCCGTACACATAGGTTAAGTGGTGAAATAAATTGAAAACTCACCGAATCACCTTGACCTTGGAGCATTGACCATTACGGGATGCTATAAATGGAACAATATGAGCCGTACTAGAAATTGCAATGTTATTCCTCCAAGAGTCTTTTTGCAGTTATTTGAAACAACCGAGAATCACACGGACATTTATTTCCACAGTCAAAACCTGACGATATCTATTTTAACCAGAGTAAGGGATAGGGCTCCATCGGTCATAGTACTGCTGACCACCAAAATACTGTAACTGAGTTTTGTCCCACACTTGTTTCCGTAGAAATCAATTCATAGGTAAGGGCGTGAGACACAATCAAAGAAGATATGTGGAAGACCGAGGTAGTGACAGCAGCTTGAGTTGACACTGTCCTATGTGGTTCTCCTATGTCCCGTAAGTCGCAGAGTTGTTCATAATGCTGCAGCATGTTGTGCCTTTCAAAGTGATTCACTACCACGGGTAGTAAGATTGAAGCCACTGTTAATAATCTGATAACCCAGAGCATAATGTATACGGAGCATGTAATTCATTATGAAGTCATACTTTTAAAGAAAACATTTGAAGTGTCCCGTAAGTCACGCTGGAATTAACAATGGAGAAAACACACACAGAATAAGAATCGCAGTAAGCGATCACATTTGCCGAGATAACCTAAACATCTGTTGAGATTGACTTTTTTTGCAGTGATTTCAGTGACCTCTGTTCAGAGAAGAGACGAAAATGCGCAGGTGAGAAAACGATGTTCAACATTGAAAAAAAGCCCCTTTGTTATGCTACAAAAAGCAATATGCAGCTTGACACAGAAATCAAATCAAACACCCGACGGCAGCGCTCGGAGTCGCAATACAAGGCCGCTCACATGACCCATTACAGAGGAAACGAGTCATTTGTCATGTCGTGCACAGGCCATTAGTCACGCGTGTTGAATGCGCCCCCGAATTCGAGGCGACGCTGAGGCCGTGCACGCCGAGATCGCGGGGAACAGGGAGCAGTCCGTCGCCGGAAAACGGTGGGGAATTTAATAGGTTGCAGAAAAGCCACGCAGCGACAAATCACAGGCAGGTTTGAGCTCAGGTCCGATCAATTGAAAACCCGACCACATAGGACCCATATGCAGGCACAACAGGCAGGCAGACGGACAGACGGACAGGAGGAAAGACAAACAAAGAAGTAAACAAAGGAATCGCAAGAGCCGAGCACAGAATAGAGCTGCCAGACGCCCCGTTTTGAAATTATTTGTTGAAGTCCAATTTGAGGCGTCAAAAAATAAAGAAATTCAATGTAGACTGACAATAGAATGTCCAATATGAGTTGGAAAAAAAAAAAAATCTCATAATTTTGCGATGAGTTCTCTGGTCAATCACCCTCCAGACTGCGAGCGAATTGTTCCAATAGACATTGAGAAAGCCACCTCCCTCAAATGGTTCCAATAACAATGAAAACGTCTTCCCTCCCAATCCCCCTTTCAATTATGTTCCCAACGGTACATTCTACCCAGTTCTGTCTAAATCTTCAACAGGCAACCCTAATGCCCGAAGCTTTCACCTCCGCCTACAACTTAGCTACAAATCAGACTTTGGATGTCATTGGAAAATATACACTGTACACAGTGGCATTTTACTTCTCTTTATTTCTGCTTTGAATAATTTGACTATATTCTGGGATTCAAGCAATGCCATGCACCAACCGCAGTCTGACATACAACCTGGATATTGGCGGAGTAGGAGAGGTCACTAGGAGGTCAAAAACAGAATCAGAAGGCCTTAGAGGCCCACTGAATGATGTTAGTCCTTTGAAAGCCAAATCATGTTCCGACCGACCTTAAACAACCAGGAAGGAAACTGCTTTCCATGAGAAAACAAAGTTCTAAACAAGAAGTATCCAGACTAAAAATACTCTCCACCTCAAAATTCTGAACTTAAAATTTGTACTCAAGATCTCAAATCTATTTGAGATATACTCCAACGCCTTTACAGGGACTACACTGGTTGTACCTGTTTCCGGAGGATTACCAGGGAAGCCTCGAGCAGCTCCTCCCAAAATGACCCTCAGTTTCTTCCCCTGACGTCCGTCTCTCAGGGACCAGCTCCCCCACACGTGCCGGCGCTGCCCCCAGAGGCCTGGCTGACCAAATGCGGCGTCCACCTGCTGCATCTTAAATAATCGCACCGGTATGCATCTTAACCAAGGCTACAGGTGTCTGCTGCTCGATCGCAGACAGAGAGAGGGTGAGAGCGGCAGGTCAGACAGCCTCTCCCTGAATGTTGGTACCACCACACATGCCAGGAAGGCAGTTTGCAGAGGGCGAAAAGGAGGGGAAAATTATCAGCTTTGACTATGCAAAATGGCACCAGAGCGTAACCCCAGGAGTGGGGTGTGCCCAGCGTATGGGCCGACTCATACGAACGCCCCTCGGCGAATCCCGCGCTCTTCCTCCACACGCTTCCCTTAAAGGGCTACACTACCCAAAACACGATTTGGGCTCATTCCCCTTAATTTTCAAAATAAATGAACACCTCAAGTTTTGCAAACGGTCCATTCTATCGAGAGTGACAGAGGGTTGCCATATGTTGCGCTGCATTCGGTAACACTCGTAACACTTGTAAACATGAGTCGTGTCGTGAATTAAAGTCGAAGGTACGAGGAAGGATCATTCGGACAGTGAGGTCGTGAGGTCAAAAGAACGGAATTCACCAGTCGTGTCTCGAAAACACGGCTCGTGGGACGCGTTACCGAATGCAGCATTAGACTGTTAGCAACCTTCAGATAGCCTCCAGTTGCCATGGTGTCGGTTTTGTCTGTAAACAAATCACATAAGTCATATTTACACATGGAATAGTTGGTTATCTACCCGCTGGGTGTTTATTATGTCCTTAGGCTGTCTTGATCTTGCTTTCCAGCAGCTAAAGTCTGACCATTCACGCAATGCAAGTCTGGCTCAATATCAGGCTGTGACTCTGGCAGGTAAAAATTAAGACAGCTTCTGGTTTCTGAAACCTGTTTTAAAGGACACAATAACACCAACCAGGTAAATAACTGACTTTCTGCTTGAAAATATGGTTTGGTATGCTATTTGTACACTTAGAATGCCAGACTCACATTTTTAAAGACAGAACTAATGACTTGGTTACTGGAGGCTATCTGGTAGCATGAAAGCTGTTAACAAGCTAACACATAGCAACCTACGATAACTATGCAAAAAATGGATGGTTTGCAAAACTGCCTGGAGGAGTTTATTTATTTAAAAATGATTGGAAATGAGCCTAATTCGTGTTTTGGGAGGAGAACCTCCTTAAAACGCTCGAGTGACATGAGTGAGTGCATGCAAACCTCACACCATGCAAATGAACCCCACCTATCCAAAGTGGCACTCAGGTCACGAGCGTCAAGCACGCAAGCAGCTTCGCTGAGAGCAGATTTGCAGTAACATCAGGGATGGATTTTTCTCTTTGCAGCTAATAATGTCTGATGATAAGAACACGCAAATCAGCCGAGCTAGGCTAACGTGTTGGGTGCTGCACAGGGCGAGAGAGAAAAGTGTGCAGGTGAATCGACTGGTTCCTCTGAATTATCAGACTGCCTCATTTGAGAAAAAAAAATAAAAAATTGCAGCTCTAATCACATAATAACCGAAATGATCACATCATCCACATCTCATCTTTATTCACTGCAATGTCTGGCAAAAATAAAAATCACAGACATTTTTTTTACCCCATAAAACCTAAGGACCCATATAAAGGTCCATTAAATGCAGGTGCTTTATTTAAACCAGAGGAAATTTAGGTCTATTTTAAATTCTGGTGACAATCCCAACATACCAAAGATCCTAAATATGTTCAGCTGAACTACAGGGAAATGTGTGCAGAATGATTTGCATGATCAAGATTTTTTCCATTTGATATAATGCTGCAGCCATAAAAACATGACGTCCTGGGTTTGAATAGTTCTCTCAATATAAAGCTGCTTTCACACCGGACGCGAAACAAATTTTTTGCACGACAGATTACATTCAAAGTCAATGCAAAGACGCGAATACGTCTTTGTATTGACTTTGAATGTAATCTGTCTTTCGAAAAATTTGTTTCGTGTCCGGTGTTGAAAGCAGCTTGAGTGTGATGTAGCTTCAGTAAAGTGCTGCAACCAGCAGGTGCAGAATACGTGTGAGACATTCATCTACATAATGAAAAAAAAAAGCTTCTTCTGACTTTGAACCCACGTAAGTGGAAATCCAAGCGAAAATCAGAGGTTAAATGATCGTTTCAGAAACGTTTTAATCCCTGCGATCCGCAGACTGAAAAAAAAAACAAAAGAATAAAAAAAGCAGGTCTTCTTTCGCAGTGGGGGACACTTTTTCCTTTTTAAAATCACCGGTCGAAACACGTTCAGGAGATCAGAAGGCAGGGTTAGGTCCGTGGCCTCAGTAATCATCGTGTGATTGGCTATCGCCGTGGGCCATCTAGACCTGCCCTTCACGGGAGAGCAAATCGCCAATTACCAGGAAGACGAGCCGCTCCGTGGGAAAGCAACACTGAAGTGCTGGCTCTTGGTCCTCCAAACCCCCCCTCCCTCTCCCCTAAAGTTCAGCCATCACTCGCTCCCGCTGCTCCCGCCGAGTAATTGCAGGAACGCGCCAGAGGCCGTCCGAAAACGCCGGGATCTGCCACTCACTCGCGCAGGTCCATTAAAACCTCGCCCGACAGCCAGACGGTCGCCCCAGCAACTCATTTCTAAATAAAAAAAAACTGCTGCAAAGATCGCACAAACACCTACGGCAACCGAGGAGGAAACGTGTCGCTGTCGGGCGTCTGAGCCTCCGAGAGACGCCGTTTGATTGGCGCTGCGTGCGCGGAGAGCCAAATCGGACGGCCGCCTGGCCAGATGCGCTTTCAGTTGACGTTTGAAAATAAGACGGAGAGACTGCTTTTAGAGCTTGTTTGTGATCGAATTCCCACACCGCGGAGCAGCGAAGGGTTAAGGGCCGTGGCTCAGGGGCCAAACAGCTACTCCGATCTCATTACGGGCCCCGTTCTACACGCCCACGCTTTTCCATCAAAAACGCCAGCCTGAAATGCGCAACATCCAAACAGTACTGAAGCAGGATCAGTCAAGCACTGCACATTCAATGATGTCTAGGGCCTCTCTGTGGCTCGCAGCTAATGTTCATCCGGGAGCCCTGTGGTCCAGGGTTCGAATTCCAGCCACGCCTCAACGGGCTATGGCCGGAGGTTTGGATGTGCGAGGCAATAATTAGCTCAGCCTCTCAGGGGATTACATGAGTTAAGCCAGTTAAAATTTATTAGTCTTGTTGCTCTCTAGCGGTCTTTCCTGGACGGCCAGGCGCACGTTGCTTTACGAGCAAATTGTTTGCTGACGGCGTTATCCCTTGACCACGAGGGAAGTGTGTAGTTGGCGATACGACTGCATGGCGTGAAAGTTTGAGTGAGGGCTAGTTGTCACAAGAGTTGGAGGAATCGCGTGGTGCGGAATCGTCCTCCCGAGTCGATGGGAGCAGGTCGCTTTGCGGTGGAATAAACAGTTCACTGAGAGAAAAGATCTGTTTGGCTACAACAAACAGAATTAACCACTCGTTTAACAGGACATGCAGAAAAAAAATTATCATAAACAGTACAGCAAGCAATTAGGCATGCCCAGACGGGACACCAAACCACAGTAACAACCATAAATGAAAGTGCACATCCAAACTGTGACCGCTTCTCTGTACAAACAAATGATTTCACTTGCATACCTCACACTCATTTGGAATAAACTGTGGCATATTTCTGTCCCTGTGCAAACACACTGCAACTTTAGCATAACCTCCTAATCCTGACCATACTGTCTAATATTAAAGCCATGCCTTCATTAAAAAAAGGGTAGAGAAGGGGTTTTAACTACCATAGTTTACACAATACAATCATCAGGGTGTTATGTACCCCCATTTCAAATACAAACCATTTCCCAACAAATATATTTTTTGAGCATTTCCTTCTAAAATAGGAGGAACAAAAGACTGCAAAACTGCTGATGAAGTCAGCGAACAAAGATGAGAATAAAATAAGTAAAAATCTCAAAGTGATTATGATATTAACAAAAATATTTTGCAAATGAATCCAGCACCAAGAAAGCATAAACCAGAGTACTGGGAGGAGACCGAATGAGAGATTTTAGTTTTGAGAGAAAAACAAATGTCTATGTGGGAGTTAGATTACATTTTACTCCTGTGATGATAGTTAAGGGCCATCAGTGTGAAAGCCCCATACAGCATTTACACCACAAAATATTACTACAATTGTGACAGTCTCCCGCAAGAAGTGCCAGCGATTTTGTTTAATTCAGTAATGAAATGCCACGGCTGTAGGCCGACCTGTCACGACAGTCACACAATTAGTTCAGTGGAGTACGTTCAGTTGCTCGCGTTATGATCACATAACAGAGCAATCGCTCAAATTTCTGACAGCGGTCCTGCAATCTTACCAGAGTACCTATTAATGCAATCGTCCAAACCACTACGTGTAAATCTCTGTAAAGGACTCAAAACGTCCAATAAGCGCTAAATCATTACACACTCAGAGACTCCATTGAAAGACTTCAGAGGACAATGCAAATAATGCAGCCGTTAAACCAAACAGTCCTGCAGTGAGCAGTGCTGTACCTCTGACCTCCACAGGGGGTGCCACTGTGCACTGCTGGCCTTTACCCAAGAGGAGAAAAGCGGAAGAGATCACAAGAAGGCTATGCTAATCAGGAAGCACACACTAAACAAGGAGAAACGCGAGAGGAAAGTCAGGTTTGGGTACCTCCCCAAACTCAGGCAGAACACACACACACACAAACGCAAAGACGTGCGCGCACACACACACACATGCACGCACGCACACACAGGCACACACAAACAAACACACGCACACACACAAACACAAACATGCGCGGGCGCGCACACACACAAACATGCACACACACAAACATAAACACGCACACACACACAAAAACACGCACAAACACACATGGTGTGTCACTGCAGAAGCAGGGCTCCACCAGGACTGTTAGAACTGCTGGCCATGTATATGTGTGTTTGTGTGTGTGTGTGTGTGTGAGATTGAGAGAGTATGTGTGCTTGCAAGAGAACCTCTACAGAACAGTGAGTGAGAAAGTGCAGGTCTGTGTGTGCGCAAAAATGAGAGAAAGCGCGTGTGCGCGCGTGTGAGAGAGTGTGTGTTAATATGTGCCAGTCTGCATCTCTGCTGGCACGCTTGCATGCCTATGCTTGACCTCGTTTGGAGAGTATGTTTGCACGCAACCTCCCTCAGTGTGCAAGCATGCATGTACACAGGCCTGCTCTAAGTGTGCGCATGCGTGCTTGTACTAAGGCCTGCTCTGAGTGTGTGCATGCGTGCATGTGCTCAGGCCTGCTCTGAGTGTGCGCACACGTGCATATGCTCAGGTCTGCTCTGAGTGAGTGCATGCGTGCATGTGCACAGGCCTGCTCTGAGTGTGCACAGGCCTGCTATGAGTGTGCGCATGCGTGCATATGCACAGGCCTGCTCTGAGCGTGGGCATGCGTGCATGTGCACAGGCCTGCTATGAGTGTGCGCATGCGTGCATGTGCACAGGCCTGCGAGCGTGCATGTGCACAGGCCTGCTATGAGTGTGCGCATGCGTGCATGTGCACAGGCCTGCTCTGAGCGTGGGCATGCGTGCATGTGCACAGGCCTGCTCTGAGTGTGCGCGGCCTGCTCTGAGTGTGCACGTGCGTGCATATGCACAGGCCTGCTCTGAGCGTGGGCATGCGTGCATGTGCTCAGGCCTGCTCTGAGTGAGTGCATACGTGCATGTGCTCAGGTCTGCTCTGAGCGTGCGCACGCGTGCATGTGCACAGGCCTGCTCTGTTCTGAGTGTGCACGGCGTGCATGTGCACAGGCCTCAGGCCTGCTCTGAGTGTGCGCGGCCTGCTCTGAGTGTGTACATGCGTGCATGTGCACAGGCCTGCTCTGAGTGTGCGCATGCGTGCATGTGCTCAGGTCTGCTCTGAGTGAGTGCATGCGTGCATGTGCACAGGCCTGCTTTGAGTGTGCACAGGCCTGCTATGAGTGTGCGCATGCGTGCATATGCACAGGCCTGCTCTGAGCGTGGGCATGCGTGCATGTGCACAGGCCTGCTCTGAGTGTGCGCGGCCTGCTCTGAGTGTGCGCATGCGTGCATGTGCACAGGCCTGCTCTGAGTGTGCGCATGCGTGCATGTGCACAGGCCTGCTCTGAGCGTGCGCATGCGTGCATGTGTCTAATGTCTGATGCACGCGCTCAGGTGCATCCACGCAGGTACTGAACACAAGTTAGTGCAGCACATCGCTTCATGAAAGCAGGTCTGTTTCACAAACACATTTCTCAAGCGTAAGGTAGGAGGGAAAACAAAGACTCCACCATGGGATGAACTGGGGGCCACGAGGTGGAGGGAGGGAGGGATGGAGAGTGTATTTTCACAGAAAGGTGAAATGAAGAGCAAGGGATCGATCACAATCGATAGCAGGTAGAGTAATCGCAGAGTCGTCCGGACAATACACCCAACCGTTGTTTCTTATCAATCCAACGCTGTTATTATGGCAGAGCGGCCTTTGCTAAAGGCTGTTTTATATTTGCAAGACCTGTCTGTCGACAGCATTGGATGACTAAAATGATGTCAGAGGGACAGAAAAGTGTCTTCCGTCAGTTTCTCGTACCTGCTGAACATTTGTAACGTTGTAGACACTGTTGTAGTTGACTTATAATTTCATTGGCTGGATGGACTGGGAGTTTGGTGGTTGTCACAGATATAGAAAGTTGATACAGTAGCATTCGCAAAAAAAAGAATAATTGGTGATGGTACTATAATTAAGCATAAAGGCATAAAAGAATCTATCGTACAACGATGTTCTTAAGAAGTCTGTCAACATGTGTCTTACAAGTATGGAAAGGCCTTACGAGACGGGGAATTCTGGCACACTTCATCCATATCAAATGACCTGTGTATTAAATACAGCCCATTAAAACTGTCCGAATACTTACGAACCTCACAGCAGGACAAGTAACTGCAATTCCAGCGCGTCGGAGAATTATTTTAGAGTTTGAAATAGGGCCGAGGGCCTGACGGAAACGGGCGTGTTTATGTGCGGAGTCGGGAGAGAAGTAACTCAGGAAGAGAGTAATTACACATCGATCGCTGGGGGCAGGGAGGGTCACTCGGCGTTACGCCAACCAATCAATCAAAAAAATGTATTAGTTTAGCGTATTTCGCAAAAGTATCGCCACAATATGCTTCTAACGGGGAACTCGGACCTAAGCCCACCCCCCCAAGACCAAACCTAGAGCAACAATAACAAGAAAAAACTCCCAGAACTCACACAGGGGTCAACCTCGAGAGGAAGCTGACTCCAGTCCCCTCCTCTTCAGGCCTGTAAATCAGTCAATCCCCCCACCCCCTGAATGCACATTATCATATACTCTGTATTTATTTAATTAACACGTTAATCCAAAGACACTTACAGTCAATTAGAGGAAGCAGGGGCCAATCCACCGCAGAGTAATGTGAGGCTAAAGGCCTAACTGAATGAATAACTTAGCTGATCTCATTGAGTCCACACTGGGCCTATTAAACCACCAAACCTGGCATCCCGGCGAGCCCCGCTCGGCTATACGTTACTCAACAAATGCACTCCGCTAATAAAGTGTATGTTTTCAATGAGCGGCAATTCGCGTGTGACACAGTACTGTGAGTGCCGTGAGCGAGTGAGCCACCCTTGAGCCAGCGGCATTTTTTAGCGCTTCGCGGCCGCTACTAGTCTTCGCCCTCCTGTTACCCGCGGTGATCTCGGCTCCCGGACGCCCAGGGCGAGAGATGCGTGGGGTGGCCTTGTCCCCGGCTGATCGATGGGAGGCGGATCGATCTCTCTCAGGCCGCTGGGTTGACAGTTAGGGTGGAGATTAGCTGCGCGGGGTGGGGTCATTACCGCGTAATTACTATGGCGTTTCGATTTGGGATTAGGCGGGAAAAGCTTGGATGGCCAGAGACTGAGATAAGGCCAGGAAAAGAAGCTCTTTCCGGAAAGTAATGTGCACTCTCTGTGCATACGACCTGCTACTGTCTATGACCAAGTGTACAGTGATCACCCCTAACACACACACTCACACACACACAAAACCATAAACACATGCACCTACACACACAAACACATACACAAACACCAACACGGACACGCAAACACACCAACACACATGCAGAAACACACACCACCACGCGCACACAAAAACATATGCGCACTCACAAACACACATGCACATACCAACACACACACACACACACACACACACACACACACACGCACCACACAAAACTTCATGCAGTCATATGAGAAAAAACACACATATAAACACAAACATATCTTTCAAAAAAACATACTGGCATCTTCACAACCTGTAAACTCACGCAGGAATATACACAACAAAGCAAGCTACAAATAACATACAGAAATAACTGCGTGAAACTAAAGCATAAACGCACAAGAAAAGCACACAGCTGAACCTCAGAGAAGCCCACACCTAACTCCGGAGAGACAGAACTAGCCGACGGCGCCAGCTGCATCCACGTTTCAACAACACGCCCGTGTTCCTTGGCTCCCTCGATTAATCCGGCCGCGCTCGCTGATGGAAAAATCAAATTAAACACAGCCCTCGAAGAAATCCAACGCTGGCATTTACACTGGCCAAACAACTAAATAAATAAATACATGAAAACATTGTGACAAGCAGCTGTTAATTACAATCAAATTACCACGGCCCAACAAACGAGTTCATTCGATCGCGGGGGTGGTGGTGTTCGAAGAGTGCGGGGGCTGAGGAGTTTGGGAGGGGCTTCTGGTGAAGCGGCCTTGGGGGAAAAGAGAAAATATACCAACATTTGACCTGATTAAAAAAAACACACACCAACGCATCCACAAACACACATCAACATCCAGCACACACACACACACACACACACACACACTTGTGCTTCTGCCCTTGAGAAGACATTGACTTCCATTCATTCTTTATGCATCGCACTGCCTTTCACTAAATCTTGACAGGAAGCAATGTATGCCAAACCCAAACCTTAACCTATCCTTAATTCTAACCTTAACCCAAGTCCTTACCCTAACCTTAACCTACCCTAATTCTAACCTTAACCCAAGTCCTTACCCTAACCTTAACCTACCCTAATTCTAACCTTAACCCAAGTCCTTACCCTAACCTTAACCTACCCTGATTCTAACCTTAACCCAAGTCTTTACCCTAACCTTAACCCAAACCCTTGCCCAAACCTTAACCTATCCCTAATTCTAACCATAACCCAAACCCTTGCCCAAACCTTAACCTATCCCTAATTCTAACCGTAACCCAAACCCTTGCCCAAACCTTAACCTATCCCTAATTCTAACCCAAACCCAAACCCTTGCCCAAACCTTAACCTATCCCTCTTCAAAGCATTAAAACCCAGGGGATACACTCGATCCTTCCTCAGACAGATCCGGAAAAATTTCTTGACCACAAGACCACAAGATCCCAGGAAAATAATCCCACTCATTACCACCTACTCAGCATTTAGCCAAGCAGCAAACATTAAAATTAAGCAAAATCTAAACAGATCCCTACGGAACACTGACATAATCCAGGACTATAGAGTCATCTCAGCTTATAAGAGAGGCAAAAACCTCAAGGACCATCTGATAAACAGCAAATTACCAGAAATTAACACGGTACATCCACAAGACCCAGCATTTTACAAACAAGCCACAACAATCAGAAACAACACAACAAACACAACATACCTAATCAAACAAACACTCACACTCAACACACATAACTGCATATATGTCATTAAGTGTAACCACTGTGACATAAAATATGTGGGAGAAACAGGTAACAAGATAAGGACTAGATTGGCACAACACATATATAACATTAGAAATCATATGGAGACAGACACACACCTAGTGGCTCACTTCCTTCACCATGGACTTGAGGCACTAGAAATATCCGGGCTCCAGACAAACAACAATTGGACACCGGAGGACAGACGTAGGGCAGACAAACATTGGATCATAAAACTAAACACTTTGTTCCCAAGAGGACTCAACAAACGCACTTAAAACTTCGACACAAGAGGGACCAAATTCTTCCTATATAAAGGCTCCAGTACACTGAATGGCCTGTGCAAACTTTTCTTTCCCAAGGAGCTCTCATAAGGGGAAACTTGGGAAAGGAAGATTGTTTTCCTAAACTTAACCCAAGTCCTTACCCTAACCTTAACCCAAACCCTTGCCCAAACCTTAACCTATCCCTAATTCTAACCATAACCCAAACTCTTGCCCAAACCTTAACCTATCCCTAATTCTAACCGTAACCCAAACCCTTGCCCAAACCTTAACCTATCCCTAATTCTAAACGAACCCAAACCCTTGCCCAAACCTTAACCTATCCCTAATTCTAACTGTAACCCAAACCCTTGCCCAAACCTTAACCTATCCCTAATTCTAACTGAAACCCAAACCCTTGCCCAAACCTTAACCTATCCCTAATTCTAACTGAAACCCAAACCCTTGCCCAAACCTTAACCTATCCCTAATTCTAACCATAACCCAAACCCTTGCCCAAACCTTAACCTATCCCTAATTCTAACCGTAACCCAAACCCTTGCCCAAACCTTAACTACTAAATCAGAATTTGCCTTTGCAGTTGTGAGGGCAGGTGAAAATGTCCTCACTTCCTAATAATGTCCTCATTCTGACAGAAAAATACGTTTTCTAGTCCTCACTGTGAGGCAAGTAGAAGAACACACGCACACACACGCACACACGCACACACACTACCAATGCTTCAGTAATTTCTCCCAACTGACCGAGCCTCCACCAGCTTCCCAACCCCCAACACCCCCCTTCACTGTGTGTGTGGGGCTGCACTTCACATAAACACAGGGCAAATTCAATTGATCATCACCGAGAGAGTCAGATCCTGTCACGCCTGGGTACCGCTACATCGCTGGCACAACAGCACTCAACAGCCGGCGTGAGTTACAGCGCGGCATCGTTTATTCGTGCGGAGCGCACATGCGCAGTGATAGATACCTCCACTCCTCCTGTCACCGCGGAGACAGCGACATAGCAACTCCACAGTTCCATCAGGGCCATAATTTACTCTGACTGCCTGACCATGCTCCACACACTGGAAGAACAATCTGTCGTTTTGCAAGTGCTCTATTCTTGTAATGAGACTCTAAATCCTTCGAGGAAGCTGCAGAAAATATTAGCTTATTTTGAAGTGGTTGCTTTGCTTGTCAAGTGAAATTCTCGCACTCAGTTGTCGAATCTTGAAATGACCGAAGCCATTTCACCTCATTGGCTTTCTCCTCGTCTTGGAAAAAAGTATTTAAAATGACGATTTAAGTGTAAATGTAAGACTAGAATGCCTGTCAAACAGGACTTTTTTTCAGAGCACTGAGCGCTCCAACACTGTGTTGAATGAAACCAACTGTGGGAATCAGGACAGGAGGGGTAAAATCTCAAATGAATGAAAGAATGAAAAGTTTTGATTAAAAATTCATCATTAAGCAAAGATTATTAGCTCTGGAAACGAGAGTTTATGCAGCACTTCAACGGAAACGCGCGATGTGACATCTGATTGCATATTCATGAAACCGATTCTATATTAAGACCCGGTGAGGACAAGAGCAGCGCGATTATGAATCTAACGGCAATTAGAGGAGTAGTTAGTGTCATACTGAGGAAGACAGGGGCTTGTGCGCGTCTCTGTGCGTGAACGTGTTTGCAAATGTGTCCGTCTGCATCTGAATTTGCATATAAGTGTGTGTGTGTGTGTGTGTGTGTGTGTGTGTGTGTGTGTGTGTGTGTGTGTGTGTGTGTGACCTTATATGTGTGAAGTGTGTTTATGCATGGGTGTGTGTAAAGGAGTGTGGTGTGCGCGACCTAGTGTGAGCTCCTGTTCGAGTTCATACACGAGTGGATGAGTGTGTTACGGTAATGAGCGAGATATTGAGGGTGTTGCCGTGTAAGAGTTTGGATGCTCACACGTCCACAGGATACTTCTCAATCGTGAACTTCATTAGACTTGCTTATAGACAAATGCCACAAAAAAAGGCTGCAACCTCACATACACGCCAAACATGGAGATGACATCACGTTGTAGTTCTTCATACACACTGCCCAGGCACAACATCTAATGTTGTCAATGTTGTGGAACATTACCATCGCAGAGCAACAAGTCAAACCTCCTCTTTAGACGCCTAAATTCTCACGCCGCTTCCGAGTTCTTAAGAGTACAAAGAGCACATCAGTAGAAAGACGGCGACAGCCTATTTCACATTTCACGCTTTCTTGAATGCAGAAGGGGAAAGTAATGGAGTGGAGACGTGGCTCTGAATGAGGCAGCTTCCGCCATCGCCCCAGCGGACCAGCTGGCTGAATGCTTTTGAGATAGAAATAAACGGAAAACACGACAACGCGGAATGCATGTTGATAACGCTCTGTATTAGCGTGCCTGGCTGTCACAGTTTCGCTTATATGTCAGACAGCAATCGTGGCTCATATTCGTTGCGAATTCAATCACGAACACTGCCACCGACCGTGCCCCCCGCTTCGCAAATAAAATGTGAGCGCAGGATTGCGGTGATCGAGTGATGTCATCCGATCTGACAGGCCAGCCACCCACCGAAGCGTGTGGGGTGGGCGCGTGTCTCAGTTATGCGTGTGCGTTAGCCCGCGTCTCAGCGCGTGTCTATAAAAGGATCCCGCAAGACCGCGTTACCATGCACATAAAACAGGATCTATTTGACTTTAAGCCGGCCCGAGGCTACAGTTGCAGAACTATTGCCCACAAAATGCATTAGGCCTGCCACGCCGAACAAAATGGTACAACAGTTCCCTTGCAAGGAGTGAGCGACTTAGCTCGCCAGGGAGAAGAATCGACCCCATTTAGTGTCCCTTTCCAAGAAACATTAAGTGTAATAGGGTCCAAGAAAAATGGGTGAAAACACACATTTTTTATCTGGTGCTCAAACATGCTGACAGACAGCTTATGATTTGGAAAAACAGAATACAATTCTACTCAAAGAATTCAATTCACCGCATAGCCTACGTAATCACAGTCCAGTGTTCGGTCGCAGTAGGCCCTCTATTTATATTCAAATTGTCCTCAGTCATTAAAATTGAGCTTTTGCTAAAACGTATGCAAATTGCTGCCGATAGCCGCCAGAAGTTTTCTTGGATGAAATTAAATAGACCTACTAAGCAAAAATCAGTCTAAAGTGTCGCCGTCATTATTTAATTAGAAAAGCTAAACCTCTGTCTGTCATTTGAAAACACCTCCAGAGGTCTTCTTGCACATTATCGCTTAATACCCTGTAATTAGCAAACCTCATTTCTCAGACGTCCAGAAGGATATCGTATGCCGTTTCAATGCGAGGTGGACGAGAAAATGACAGCTTGCCTAACAGAGGATGTTGGCAAAGAAACAATCGGGAGCCCTATTCATGAGCAGACGATATCCTTGTTGACATGCCACTAAAGTCTATTCATTCTCCGTTAAATCCAAGAAAGGGCAACCCATGAAGGGACAGTTGGTCTTAACGGCCCGCCTGAGGCTACTACCCGCTATTTAGAAATAGCGAAGTAGTGCGCCTAAACTCTCGTCAATTAAGGAACAGCAAACGGGACATTGGCTGTTGCCCCAACTGACTGTCGATCGTGAATACGTCTCGAGTTCTGAAATGTACAGTCCTTTAGCTATTGGGACTTTCAAGGGATTATCGCCCTGAGCATTGACAATCCCTTCAAGAATAGGCGCCTCGGGATTCTCAGTATACTGGGGACGCTCTGTGTATGCTAGTTTTTGTTCCAAACGCGACAGCAATCCCAGAAAGTTTTTTCTTAATGGCACAACTCATGTTTAGAGGGATCATCGATCTATAAAGCCACAATGCGTCAAAGTGAAGTATGAGGAGTTTCATACTCACATTGTTCTATATTGAAAATGCATTTTATAGCATGAAGGAAAAAACTGAAACTAATCACCAATTGTCCTCTAATCAGTGAAACTATCAACGCAGGTTCACAAGAAAAAAAAAAGAACAGCCTTGGTAGCTAGTGACAATTTTTTAAAGATAAGGCCAATGATGACATCCAAACCTGTATTGTGTGAAAGGGGGAAAAGTCACTTGCTCGGAAATGTAATTAAATATATTCACCATTATCTTTAATTTGTACAGTCAAAAATGGGCATCCTTCTTGCAAATGTATGCAATCCAAGCAGACTTTTTATCCTGCAAGGTATGCAGCTATAGCTATTTTGAACAATGTATTTAAAGAAGGTAAACTAGAAAAGGCTAAATTTTATGAAGAAAATTTGTGTGCTTGCTTCAGCGAGAAAAGTTGAAGAGGTTGGCTTATATAATGAAGGTGCTCGGAAACTGAGAGGCAAAGGAAATTGCTGAAGAAAAGCTGAAAGTAATCATTTAAGGAATTCTCACTTTTCAGCTGCATCATGACCGAGACTACTCCGCTTCAACCCAGCTGTAAAAATATGGTCAATTGGAATCAATACTGCTAATAATAATAATAATAATAACAACAACAATTTGGCAAGTAATGTTATATGGCGTCATTGATCCATTTATGGAAAGCCAAACTACTAGGGGCTACTGCTTACTCCAGCCTTAAACCCGACTATTTTCAAACGCAGAAAAAAGAAATGTAGAGCGATGAAAAAATAGCGAGTGGGGACATTACTTTCATTTCTTTGTACTAAATAGGCTCTATTTTGATACCAATATTTCGCCTGTTTTAGATCCGATCATAACTATATCTAGCTGGTGCGAACAATTGCTTACCTTGAGCAATTTTTTTTTCTGCTTTGCAATTTTTTTTTTTTACTGGAAGATGTTCTCATCGACTCACCTTGCAAAAAGACCGGTCTTTGCCGCGCTCAATGTGCTCTTTTAGACCTGCTTTGAGCGACCGTACATACAACGATACCGAAAATTCTTTCACCGAGTTTGAAGCAAAATTAGATTTGTCTTAACAGTCGTATCAACCTTAATCCAAACAACGATAATGCTGAGGCCTAGAAAAAATAGTCCAGCAGAGGGCAGGATTGAACCTCAATACCGCTACGCCACAATTTTAGCTCAATCACTCTGAACCATTTGAGTTACTGGCTGAAGCATTTGCATCAACAGAAATTTTAGCTAAGGCGTCTCTTACATACTACTACCGCTACCTCAAAGATGGTAAGTCCAAAATATGAAATAAAGGAACAATACTGAATAGGAGAGTCTGCTGAACAAAATATGTTAAAATCAGTCACTGCACTGTAAGTTCCCAGAATTTATTGTAAAATAATTATTTTTCAAAATTACAACAAAAAATTATGGAAGTTACAAAAAATTTGAACTGTGAAGAAATTATGCAAGCTTAGCATAACATTTTCCAGTTTGAATGACGTTTCTAGCTAAAAGTATGACAGAGTAAAAAATAGCTGAAAATAGCTACATTTTGAAAAATCTGTTTCATTGTTTCCTATGGGACAAAAATATTGAAATAAAAATTATTAACTCAAAAAGTATGAAAGATATCAACAAGATGAATATGATCAACATTATTCAGAACCAGCTGAATTTTTTAAAGTTTGAATTAAGTTTCTAGGTGAAAGTATGTAGGAGTAGTTAGTCAGCACAAACACCGGAGAATAAAGAAAGAAAGAAAGAAAGAAAGAGTGGGAAGAACATGAGTGTGCAAGCATAAGAGAATAGAGTGTGTTGCTTCCCTGAAGCAAGCACACAATAATCCCTTGAAACATGAAAAGGACCCTATTACGAAGTGTGAAGAGCGGTTTAAAATTGCGACTGCAGTAGTAGTTGGAACAAAAACCAGCATACACTGGGGTTTGCCAGGACCGATGCAGAGAACCAGTGATGTAGCCCATACTGCCATTAATTGCACCAGGAAGGGAAATGCTAGTGCAGACTTTGAGATTGGTCTCAAACCTTAATGGGGATAGCCTATACCGGGAAGCTATTTATGATTTATTACGGCTGAGCCACTGCCAGCAGCTCAGGTCAGCAGGAAGTGGACTCCGTTACATTACATTTACGAGGCAGACATTTTTATTCAAGGCCTTGTAGGCTCCAATAAGTACACAAGTACCTACTTAACCCTAGTCCTGACTCTAGGCTGGTGTTTCCCAAACCTCTCCTGGCGTACCCCTTGTCCTGCATGCTTTAGATCTCTCCCTGCTCCAGCACAGGTGATTCAAATGATTCGCTTACTATCAAGCAGCTTCTGGGGTTAATTATGACCTGATCATTTGACTCACCTGTGCTGGAGCAGGGAGGGATCTAAAGCATGCAGGACAAGGGGTACGCCAGGAGAGGTTTGGGAAACACTGCTCTAGGCTAATGCTTATCGAGAACTGGCGTACAGAGAAATAGCTACCGAGGAACAATATACCGATGACCAGCACACTGGGAAAAGAGTGAGGGTCCTTTATATATCGCCGACTGGCAGGACTATGGTTACTGAACACATCACTAAAAAGGCACATTTCACATATAGCACCAGTTACCTAAAGCCATGGACCTCAGCCACAGATTAGACAGCAAATAAAGGCCAATTCAACAACAGCCAAAGGATTTTCACCCCTATTTCAGCTGGAAAGACTTGTTCGATTCTACGTATAAGTCAACCTGATTGTTTCCCCGCTCTTAATATATAACATCACTGAGTGATAAAAAGAGGCCATTCCAGGCCACTCAGCAATGCGCACTGCTTTTCTACTGTTATGACTTGAAAATCACAACAAAAAGAACCAGCAATGACAACTTAAACAAATTTATTCTTCACTGATTAGGTCCAAAAATTTCTACAAATAATCCACTGTGCAATCTTATAATAACACTCTAATGCCACTATGTAACTCTGATGCCAAAACAAAAACTCTCCCTAACTGAGCAAAATCACAGCATTTATAAAGACTAGGATTATTCTGGAAAGATCTACAGGAGTCCTGGGTGAACCGGCCCCCTCCAGGCAAGAAGAAGCCAGAAACTTCTAGAAAGCACTAGTCTATTTCATCACAAACAAATGGTATTGCATCAGATCATGTTTTGCTACAGACATACCACGAGAGGGTGCTAAATGATCAACAAAATAACCAAATAGCTGACCAGTAAGGCAGCACAGATAGTATGTAACAAATCTTTATTTACAAATGATATACAGTGCTTTACATGAAACACTCATACATAACACTACCACTAAAGTGTGCTTGGCCATTAGGCTACTTTACTTAAAAACCAGAAAGTATCAAGCACTGCATCAAGCCAGGTCTTGGAAAAGGTTTCTCCCTCTACTCAATTACCTGGCAAGTTTGTCCACACTGTGACCACTCACTGTTCGAAATAATACTTCCTAACATCTGAGAAAATTTACCTTTAAATAAATTACGTTCATAACCCCTAATCTTACTCTAAATATTCTCATATAGTTCATTTACTTAATCCATGTTAAGAATTCAAAAGTCTCAATTGGATTATCCATAAATGTTTTCATCTAGATAAAGGAGATAAAGATTCTTAAACCTTTCCTCATTACTTCCAACTTTTTTAGACCAGGAATTAATTTGGTGGCCCTTTGGAGAACCTTCACTATAGCCTCTTCATCTCTCTTGATGTACAACTCCCAGAAAAACACACAACACTCCTGAGTATGCTCTGAGAAAGGGTAGTGTAGAAGGTCAGCATGACCTCTTTGGATTGATACTCAATATTCTAGGGATATAGCTGATTATCCTGACAGCCTTGTTTTACTGCTGTAGTACAGTGACTGAAAGCTGAGAGGCTTTGGTCCACTATTACTATAAGACCTGATTCATGTTGAGCACATTTTAATTTTTGACCCCCCATAAAGTAGTCTTGTTTTATGATTTTACTTCCCACAAGAAGACCTTAACATTCAACCTTATTGAATGTCATTTATCAGATTTCTGCCCACCTCTCAATTCTGTCCAAACCTTCTTAAACCGCCGTAGAAGACTTCAAACTGTTCACATCGTCAACAGTAAATTGAACCCCTGTAGTTTCGATGATTTTTCATCCTCAGAAGCACAAATGTACTAATCCTCAACCAACCACCCCAGAATAACTCCTCACCATGAGCAGTTTGTTAAAGCTGACCAAAATCATGAAACATGGCTGATTATTGAGCTGGACACCTGGACTGCCTCTGTGAATGCAGACCGTTTTCCTTTACTGGATTATAACCCCCCCCCCACCATTTTAGCCAAGGAGGAGGATTAGGCATCTCACAATAACTAGACCAGGAATACAGCACCACTCTTTTTTTCTACATTTTAATCACATTAAGCAGAGCCTCTAATGTAGCCAGAGCGACAGTCCTGCACAGAGCACATAATTTGTACCAAGGCGGCTGAAACTTTATAATTAAAAAAAAAAAAAGAAAGAATGAAGAAACTCTTTTTTGGAAAATGCAATATTAAAAAAATGTACAAAAAAACCCAGTAATTGGTCGGCTGTCAGTTGAGATTGCAGCAGATTTATCACCAGGGAAACGGGTCTGCCGCCGCGTTATTGGGCAGGCGCCCCCCTGCTGGTGATGTCATGCAAACTGCCGGATGACTAAAAGCCAGTTTGGTGCTGCATTTGGGGGGCGGATCCAAAATCCAAAAGCCCTGCCAATCAATCATCAGAGGGCACAAGTGAGCATTATATATGTATTAATAATGATATAGGTGCAGGCTGAGAGACTGGGACCATACAGATAAAAATCAGATCACAAAACCCGTCACACGCAACCTGTTATCCTGCTTAAATGTGCTTAACTTAACTACATTTCAGCGACAAAAAAACCTCAAAAGGAGGAGCGCCCTGTGTGAACACAAAGAAAATGGCTGACAGGAAAAAGTGCAGCACATTTGAAAATAACGGACTAAAGGCAAAGCTTGTCTGTGAGGCCTTTTCGTCGATGGAGAGGTGAGGAGTCTGTCGGATTCACGCTCACCTAATTGGCGCATTCTTCTCACCCGCGTCTTCCACCGTTCCCTCAAGAGCCTTCCAGAAAAATCTGCTGCTCATTACGGCTCCACGCACGGCAAACAGCCGCCGGCGGAGAGAGGGGCTGACGAGGCTGGAGGCCGTTGGGGACGAGACGGCCGAGGCCGGGGGCGACCGTGGTCCCCTTTCCTGGGGCGATTTAGGAGCCCCGCAGGCTGAAGCCCTTGGGCTATTAATTCAGCTGAATTCAGCATATTTAACGATCGAACTCGAGCAGTGGGGAAACACTATAGGTTCTCTTCAAAGCCTTAATTTTAAAGAACGTGTGGCAGCGTGTGTGTGTGTGTGCCTGTGTAGAAGAGTGTGACTGTGTCTATGAGTGAGTATGACCGAGAGTAAAAGTGTGACTGTGAGTGTGTACTTGGCGAGAGTCAAAGGGCTTGTGTGTGAGAGTGTGTGTGTGTGTGTGAGTATACTGTATAAGTGTGTATGTTAGTGTGTGAGAGTGTCTCCGAGTGTGAATGAGTGTGCAGAATGTGGGTCAGAAAAAGATGATGTGCAAGTGTGGGAGTGTGTACGAGTCTATATGTTTCAGTGTGAGCGTGTATGAAAGAGCAAGAGCATGACTTTGATTCTGCACAGTACGTGAGTTGAAGACCGAATACGTGCGAGGGAGAGCTCGAGAAAGCCAGCAAGAGTGTGTTTGATGCAGGCTGTGAGAGCGTATGCGAGTTAGAGAGTAAGTAAGCGCAAGTGTTTGTGCAAGTGGGCACAAGTGGAAGAGTGAGTGTGTGTGTGTTAATGTTTTGCATGTGGACACAAGTTTAAGAGTGCGTGTGTGTGTTAGTGTGTAACTGTAAGTGTGCGCGCATGTCACTCATCCTTAGATATCCCTTCATCTGTAAAAAGTGCGGCCCGTATCACCAGGTTCACGAGATGCACGAGACAGGGATCACAGGAAGCCACATCCAAACTGAAACGACCCACAATCCAACCACAATGAAACCACAGCCAATCGCAACCCAGCTTACTGGCCACACCAATCAGGGGCCAGAGTCCGGATCTTGTTTCAGTTCACACACAGAAACAGTGTTTTATTGTCCCTGAGCGGTCCAATTCAGTCCGAATCAATACCCACAGCCATAATGAAGGGGCACTTTGACACACACACGCTCGCACACATGCGCGCACACACACACACACACACACACACACACACAGTGACACAGTGAATTGGACTATGCCGGTATACACACACAATAAGAATTCTGAAGAGGACATTGACCATTAATACGCACACAAACCCACACACACACACACACACACACACACACAATACAACGGGCGCCAGCTGAGCATCCATTTCATCTCGACTGAAACATACATTCCCAATTCCATTCAGCTGCATCTTATTTCTTAATGTACACAATAATTCATAATTTATACACCAACGGGAAGCTCGGCTCCAGTATTTGCAGACAGAGAATAGTGGCGATTGGGGGGGTGGGTCATAAAATGATGTCAATCCTCGCCCCCAAAGCCCCACAGTAGAGAAACTATCACAATACTTTTTTTTATTAAGGTAGTATTCAAGAAATGAATGCTGATTCAGTCAAGTGAAACAACCATAACAAAAAGAAGATGTGGATGCAATTCTTTAAAATCAACAGCAGTGCACTGGCAATATTTACTGCAAAAACTCCAAAGGTCCCCAATCATTTCACCAGGTGCACAGCCAATTAGCCATTACAAGCCATTTCAAAATCTGTTCCTTTGTTACTTCACAAGGGGAGGAGACCACCCAGAGGCAAGACAGACTGATAAACTTCAGCCAAAAAGTTAATCAGTTCTTTCACTATTCTGGGTTGTCACTCCCAGTTGTGATGTCACAAAGGATAGATTTTGAAATGCCTTTTAACAGCTACTCTGTTGTGCACCTGGTAACATGATAGAGAATCTTTGAAATGTTCAAATCAATGGAACCTCTGCCATAAGCACCAGCATTGAAAGGGTCAAGACTGTTTTCATTCTGACTGGTTCAGATGCGGACAGTTTCGGCGATTTTTAGTGCTGTAGTTCTGCGGGTGTTAGCAACTATCCTACCGAGTGTCCATCTGTCCCTGTTGGAGAGCTCTGAAATGTGGCCACGGTTCTGTAGCACTGTTGCTGTGTTTTGGTGTTTGACATATGTTACCGTCTATTCGACACCATTCTCCCAGCCACCTCAAATAATTTCGCCATGTAAGAAGCCGAACAGCCAGCACTTTTGGCACAAACTATTTGACACCTTCAGAACTCTGATAATTGGAAGTCATGAGCAAACACATGCTGCTAAATCAAATTAGCAGTAATCACCTGTGTAGATGCTTTTGCGATCGCAGTTACGGTGGACAGGCCCCCCCATTCCCCCCGACCATAACCAGGAACAGGTGAGTAAGATGACAGATGGATTGATGGACAGATGGACAGCAATAATGCAGAAATACTGCCACATATTCCTTAATAGTCCACTGATTCTTCATTCAGGCTCCTCAGTCATTTCACTTCCTTGTCCCCCTGGTCCCTGGAGGAATGGAGAGCTGTCACATTATAATGGGCACTCAGTCTCCCGGGGAATAGCGATTGCAGTGCACTGGTAATTCTGCACGGAGAGGGATATGCAGCATTTCCGTATCTGCAAGTGCTGTAAATCTGCAGCAAGCCTCTGTAATTAAGGGAATCAGTGTTTCTGCTCTCATTCCGCACATTAAATATACCGATGCGCCACATACTGTCTCCAGGCTCAATGGAATTATAATGTGCTCAGTGCTGTTGTGCCTAGTCCTGAATACATGACGTAATCCCACTCTCTCTCTCTCTCTCTCTCTCTCTCTCTCAGTCCATATCCCCCTGCTCCCGATGTCTATCTCTCTCCCATTCTCACTTCCCTCCTCCCTTATCCTCTCTCTCTCTCCCCTCCCTCCATCTCCCTCAGAAGCACCTGGCTGCCTGCTCAGCCCCTGCTCGGTGCTCAGGGAAACCCCACAGCATGTTTCTGTATCCCCCGGTGAGCCTGGTCATTGGAGCATGTCTGTGCTGCCTGGGGGGGGAGTGGCAAAGCAGGAATAGATGATGTGTGTGTCAGAGTGTATGTGGCGCGTGTGTGTGTATGTGCCAGAATATGTGTGCGTGTGTGTGTGTGTGGGGTAGGGTATGGATACGTGTGTGTGTGAATGTGCATATGGGAGCAAGGCAGAGTGCGCGTGTGGCAGAGTGTGTGGGGCAGGATGTGTGTGTGTGTGGCAGGGTATGTGTGTGTGTGTGTGTGTGTGTGTGTGCATGCACACGTGGGAGTGAGGCAGAGTTCGCGTGTGACAGAGTGCGAGTGTGTGTGTTCACATGTGTGCGTATGAGTGCACGCGCCCGTGTGAGCGGGCATGTGCGTGTACGAGTGTTTGTGCATGTTTGTGCGAGTGAGTGAGCACGTGTGAGAGCATGCAGGCTAGTATGTGCGCTGGAGTATGTCTGTGGGCACATTTGTTTGGAACATGTGTGTGAAAGTGCTTTTCTCCATATGTGCTCACAAACTGCATGCGTCAGAAAGATGGCATGAGAGCCAGAGTGCACGCATTTGCGTGTTTCTCTGCATGTATGTGCGCCTTCGAGCACCTGTAGGTGGATGGCAGTCTTCTGCAGCTTGTAGTGCGTGTGTATGTTCACATCAGAGAAATGTGCCTGTGTTTTTGGAGCAGCTGTGAGTGGCAATAGATCTTTCATGCACGATTACGTTAGTTTGAATGTGTAGATTTGAGTCTGCATGTGTATGTGTGCTTTTGTACATGTGTGTACATGAGTGTGTCTGTGTGTGTGCATGTTTGTACATGTGTGTGTGTGTGTGCGCATTTGTGGATGCAGGAGAGCACAGACTTCGCTGAATTAGAGCAACAGATCCGCCTCTAAACTGCAGACACTGGTGTTATTGGGCCTCCTCAGGTCTCAGTAAAGATGAAGCTAATGACCTCATTCTATCCAACATGCTAATCCCAGCAGTGACAGCAGTGTACACACACACACACACACACACACACACACACACACACACACGTGCGCAAAAACACTCATGCATATACACACACACACACACACATGCATATACACATACAGCACACGTGCACACACACACACACGCACACACACACACAAAAAGCACTCATGCATATACACACACACGCACGCATGCACACACACACACACAAAAACACACGCGCATACATATATACACACACACAAAAACACATGCGCAATTACACATACAGCACTCACTCACACTCACAAATACACGCGTACACATACAGCAATCACATGCGTACACACACACACACACACACACAGCACACACGCGCGCACACACACACGCACATGTATACACTACAGCACTCACACACACGCACGCACGCACACATATACATATGTATTCACATACAGCATTCACACTCACAAAGCACTCACATACATACAGGGCGCACACACACACACACACACACACACACACACACACAGCACAGACTGGAGGGCCTGCACTCCACAGAGCACTGAGAACATCAGCTCATTGCTGCCACCTGCAGGGGAAATAGTGCAGGACAGGCGGGACAAAATGTTCTCCCGGCGCAAAGCAGTGTTCCACACCAGAGGAGACCAACGGTTCTGCCTCCGTCTCCCCCGGGCCCTAAAAACACATTAATAATGCATCCCCGTCATCGCATTCCTGTCACACGCATACACGCTTCTTCCAAACGGCCCGACTTCAACTGCCATTTATTTGTTTTTGTGGAACTGCAAGAGGTAGCAGCAGAATATTATTAGTTTATGAAACACATTTCGTTTGACAGAAATCAACCAAATGCAATAAAACTGTGCAGTATTTTCATCCGCAGTTGGAAAATAATACCTTATTTCTATTCCTTGTCCAATATATCTGCAATTTCCTCTCTCGGCTGGGGCTACAGACTGGACAAACAGTCCTCATATTGCTTTATTCATAAGCATAAACACTGTCCGTGTAACAGAAAAACCAAATATCTATCATTTAATATCGCACAATAACATCAAATGCCAATGGCAGCGCTCGCCTGTTGGCCGTAAAATTGCACAGCAAACAACCGATCACTTCCTGCACCACCTAAAGGTCTAATATAACCTGAGTGAGAACGTATCGCCGGGGTAGCAATCTTCGTTTCCCCACTTCCCCTAGATATAGCTCGGCTACATTCTAGTCAGATAAAGAGACGGAACATTATTAGCAGTGAACGTTCCACCTGAATGCCGAGGTGGAATTTCACCACAGAAATATGGCTGCGGTTTGTTCAGCTTGATACGCATCCGTACTTCCCTGAAGTGCTTATTTTACACTGGCAACCAACAAAACGATCGCAACAACCACCTCTAAAATCCCATGCCCTGCTTATAGCATGAGATAAGGTAAAAACCCACAAGCGATTTATTGTCTCCCGTCACCTCTGGCGAAAGGGAGACATAGGAATGCACCCCGTCCGTGCGTCCGTCCGTCCGTCCGAAAAGTGGCGTAAACACGATTACTCAAGAAGAAAATGGACTACAGACCCCATGTTGTGCATACAAGATTAGATTATGAACCAGTTTCCTACTTAATATCAGTGACCTTGACCTATTATTTGACCTTGCAATTAGCAGGTCAAATACTGGTACTTGTCTTGACCTATTTTTTTCAAACTAGATTTACAAGCTCAAAATTGTTCACTGTGGTGTTTTGCTGCATTCTCTTTAACCTGATGGTCAAATTTTATGGATCCTCTTCCTGGCCATCTTTTACAAAATATCCACTTTCACGTTGAACAGAATTGACCTCCTTTAAGGTCACAGGGTACATATTTATTTTGGCGACGGGAGACTGTGTGCCTCACGGTCAGCTTGTAATATATATATATATATATATATATACATACACACACACACACACACACACACATACAACCCCAATTCCGAAAGAGTTGGGACGAAGTGTAAATTGTGAATAAAATCAAACTGCAATGACTTTCAGATCACATGGGCCAATATGTTGTTTACAATAGAACATAGATATCATTTCAAATGTTGAAACTGAGACATTTTACATTTTTGTCCACAAAATGAGCTTATTTCAATTTTTCTGGCTGCAACAGGTGTAAAAAAAGTTGGGACACAGGCAAAAGGGGGCTGAAAAAGCAATTAATATATAAGAGAATCAGCTGTAAGAACATTTAGCAAGTAATTAAGTTAACTGGCATCAGGTGTGTACCATGATTGGCTATAAAAGGGATGTCTTAGAGAGGCTGAGTCTCTCAGAAGTAAAGATGGCCAGAGGCTCTCCAACCTGTGAAGGCTTACGTAAAAAAATTGTGGAACACTTTAAAAACAATGTTCCTCGACGTCACATTGCAAAGGCTTTCAAGGTCTCATCATTGACAGTGCATAACATCATCAAAAGATTCAGAGAAACTGGAAAAATCTCTTGTGCGTAAGGGACAAGGCCGAAGACCTTTACTGGATGCCCGTGATCTTCGGGCCCTCAGATGCCACTGCATCACTCACCGGCAGGATTCTATTATTGACATAACTAAATGGGCCCAGGAATACTTCAAGAAACCACTGTCTGTAAACACAGTCTGCCGTGGTCATCCACAGATGCCACCTAAAACTCAATCATGCAAAAAGGAAGCCATTGCTGAGCATGATCCAGAAGCGCCACCGTGTTCTGTGGGCCAAGGCTCATTTAAAATGGACTATAGCAGGGCGCCCCGGTGGCTCATCAGTCTAAGTGCGCGTACCATAAAGGCTGTGTCCTTCCCGCAGCGACCTGGGTTCGAATCCGGCTCAGGTCATTCGCTGCATGTCTTCCCCCATTCCTCTCCCCAACCTTCCTGTCTCTCTACACTGTATAACTGTCAAATAAAGGAAAAATTCCCAAAAAAATAATCTTAAAAAAAAAAAAAAAAAAAAAAAAAAAAGGGACTGTAGCAAAGTGGCAAAGTGTTCTGTGGTCAGACGAGTCCAAATTTGACATTCTTGTTGGAAATCATGGGCGTTGTGTCCTCTGGGCTAAAGAGGAGAAAGACCACCCCTCCTGTTATCAGCGGTCAATTCAAAAACCAGCATCTCTGATAGTATGGGGATGCATTAGTGCATATGGTGTGGGACACTTGCATGTTTTAAAAAGCACCATGAATGCTGAGGGGTATATGAAGGTTTGAGAGCAACATATGCTCCCCTCCAGACGACATCTATTCCAGGGAAGGCCTTGTTAATTTCAGCAGGACAATGCAAAACCACATACTGCAGCTATTACAACAGCATGGCTTCATAGTAGAAGAGTCCGTGTGCTGAACTGGCCTGCCTGCAGTCCTGATCCTTCACTGATTGAGAACATTTGGCGCATAATTAAACGAAAAGTCCGTCAAAGGAGACCCAAAACTCTCCAGCAGCTGGAAGCCTGTATTAAACAAGAGTGGGATCAAATTCCAATGGCTAAACTCAAGAAACTTGTCTCCTCAATGCCCAGACACCTCCACTCTGTGCTAAAAAGAAGAGGGGATGCTACACCATGGTAAACAGGCCCCTGTCCCAACTTTTTTGAGACCTGCAGCAGCCATCAAATTTGAAATGAGCTCATTTTGTGGATGAAATTGTAAAATTTATCAGTTTCAACATTTGCTATGTTATCTCTGTTCTATTGTGAATAAAATACTGGCTGGTGTGATTTGAAAGTCATTGCGTTTAGATTTTATTCACATTTTACAAGTTTGTCCCAACTATTTCGGAATTGGGGTTTTACACACACACACACACACACACTCATACACACATACACACAGTACATATAATTAGGTTCCTGGTTGAAAGCATCTCCTGCAAAGAAATGTAAAACTAACACATACACACACACACACACACACACACACACACACAAAAAAAAGCACCGTATTCATTTCGACAGGGACACCATTTTCTGTTGTTTTGTCTCTGTCCTTCAACACACTAGATTTGAGAACAATGAGAATGAGGTTAGGGTAGAGTCTGTCAGTGTTTACTTGCAGGGGTGTATACCATAGATCCAGATATGTAGTGGACATTGAAGGAATGGCGGCCCCTTTAATACAGTGTCCATATAATTACGGACCTCACCATTTTCCAACCTGAGCAACTCTCCTTGAGACTCTGTCCAAGTGAATGCTCATCGGTAGCGCTGTGCCCTCAGTCAGGATGTGAAACCACAACTGCAAGAGTGCAGTAATCTCAAGGCCTTTAGTTTGGTTTCATTTACTCAAGCATCCCATTTATCACAACTGAATAAACTATTTGGTAATGCATCCATCTGTTAGTGCGTTTATCCTTCAATGTGCTTGTCTTTTTAATAGCACTATACGTGTATTTGATGTCCTGTATTTTATGCGATTTTATGTATATTACATTCAGTTGACCCTCATGCCAGAATTTCGTCCATCATTGAACGCATCTTTTACCAGCAGGGTCACTGGTGGGGGCTGGAACCAATCCCAGCATACAATGGGCAAAAGGTAAGGGCATAATTTATGGCGAGGGCTTTGGGGAGTCGTTACGCCCGTATGGAGCGACAGGAACACGCCCTTGACATTGCAGGGAGCGCACACTCCACTCACACGCGCTTGTGAACAGGCAGTTCATGAGTCTGTCACATTGACTGTGCCACATGAATAAAGTCTGAATGACTGATTGATTCCTTCCACCACTGCCTCTGCAGAACAGAAAAAAAGTCCTGCTGGCACAGTAAGGAGATACAATGAGGGGTACTGGGGGGGGGGGGGTGGGGGGGGGCTCGATGACTCATGAATGGAGGGGGGGGGGGGGACCCACAGGCAGCCAGGTGGCCCATGGCACAGCTTCGCCTCTCTAGTGACAGCTCTGGCAGCCAGAGACCTACGCACTCGAGCCGACAGTCTCAGCGCGGCTTTGAGTCATGAACGCGGGGGAGAACAATGACAGGTGGCTGGGAGGATGGCGAAAGGTGCACAAATAATGAGGGAAAATAAAAATTGGGTGAGGAGAGAACAAGGAAGTGGGGGGGGGGGGGGGTGTGCGGTAAGAAATGCTACAAAGTTAAAGAAATATTCAAAAAAAGAGTGCAGGGGACAGAATTCCGTCTGCACAGTGCCTGATTATGACATCACAGCGATTCATTGTTACATCACAATATCATCGGGAGGTAGGCCTGTAAGCAAGTTACTGGGACATTAGACTGGCTGCACTGAAAACAGGGTAGCCAGTGGGCCATTGAGTAAGGCCCTTAACCTCATACGAGTTCAGGGGAGATCGGCCCCGGCTCGAATTAATAAATACGTTTCTGTGGCATTGCACTGAAGTGTGGCAGCCTACTTTTTCCTCACTTAATCACAGTAATTCATCAGCTTCATCTGACAAAAGACAGACAGGCCAGGAGCGAACGCTCGTCCTTGACGATGACTCACAATTAAATAACAGCCGAGCAATCAGCTCGTCAAAATGTGTTACCGAGAAAAACGAGAACTCTAATCCTTTTGCTTGCTTAAGTTAATTTTACAGATAAATGTTCTTTGAACACAGTCCATCGTCTAGACATCTGCAGAAGTTTAATTTGGTTCAGAATTTTCTGCACCAGCCCATCAGAACAACAATTCAATTATCAAATATCTTTTTATGTCGAGTCACTCAAAGTAAGAATTGGTCTGGTATGGCCGAGAGGAATAATTACACGAGATCCTCAAAAAAAGAAAAAAACATTGCAAAAAACAAAGTCTGTGATTTCGTAGATGGCCCTTTGAATTTCAAGGGTTCTTTCGGAGTAAAATGGCGATATTTCAAGGAGCTTTTTACAAAGAATGACCTTCCGTGGAGAAAAGCCAAGAAACCTATTTACTGAGAGTGGAGCTCTGGCAGCGCGAGGATTTATACGTTTTACAAGTTCTGATCTTTCACAGATTTGTCATTTTTAATGCAGCAGTACTTTGTTGGAGAGATCAGTAGAAAAGTGCTGTGGAATAGAGGTTTGGGCGCAGAAAGGCAAGCATCCGCCAGCCATTGACCACGCGCTAATGAAAACACGTCACCTCTCTCCGAAAAACACCCCGACCAAGATGGCTCACTCCAGCAGATCGGCGATTAAAAAACTCAGATCCGTTCAGCATCCGTATCGTAGATCAGTCGGGCAAAAGCATGACCAAAAGGGCGAGACCAATAGACCATGCTAACTGTGCACTTTCTTATTTTCACTTAATTCCCCTCATAATCCCTCATGAATTATTCACACTCTTGATTAAGACTAGCAAAGAAGTTCAAACATGGAGAAATACCATTTTAAATGTCAGGGAACTTGCTGTACTCATCGCTAATATTGTAGCTATTGCTCAAGATTCCACTGACATTATCTAGTTTGCGAAACACCAGTTGGCTCAAATACAACCCAAAATATCAAATAACTATGGTAACATCTCATATATGACATCATTTTCAGTACAAGAATTCACAAGACACCGCACCCATCTCCATAAAGCTTCAGTATAGTTCAACATTAAACTAAAACCATTTAAAAGGTTCCAATCATAGTTTAACTACAGAGCAGAGCTGATGTATATAGATCACACACACAAACACACATTATGCCCTCCAATACACACACACACACACACATGGGCACACTCACTCAAGGCAACATGTATGATGACACACGCAAACACACCTGCACACGTACATGCACACATAGAAGACAAAAATACGCACACACAGACACACACATTTTCCTTCTGGCCCGAAACATGGCACTTAGGCTTTTTAAGAGTGACACAACAGCATTTCTGGGAAATGTGGGAACCACACGGTAACATTTACCGTTCAGACATCCCTGGGAAAGTGACATTTTATAAACGCTGCATGAGGCGGCTCCATGACTGCAGCTCGGCCAGGTTTGGCTCAGCTCTGTAAACAGCCGTTTGTGGCAGCACTGGTGTCCATAACAGCCAAAGGCACAACATTTACCATCCTGCCACAGGAGGGAACGGAGAACTCTGACAGGGAGGGAGAGAGAGAGAGAGGGAGAGGTAGGGAGGGAGGGAGGGAGAAGGGGACAGAGAGAGAGGGGAGGGTGAGAGAGAGAGGGAGAAGAGAGAGATGGAGAGGAGACAGATGGGCAAGAGAGATAAGGAGAGTGAAAAAGAGATAGGGAGAGGGAGAGAAAAATATACTGATAGAGAAAGAGAGGGAGAGAGAGAGAGGATGTGGACTGAGAGCAGATGGTAAGTGGGCATCCTTAACATTTGCACAGCCGGTAAGGCAAAACACCGGCAGCCAACGCCAGGCTGGGCCGGGCTTACACATCAACACGCCACGGCCACCCCGGTCACCGGGGGAACGCCAGGTGAACAGTCCCGCATGCGGCCAGGAACCCTGAGGCAGCCTGGGAAATGGCAGGGCATAGTCAGAACGAACATGCAGGCTGAGGGAGGAACGAGGAGGAATCAGGAAGTGCGCCCCCATGTGGCCTCTACAAGACAAAACGCCCAAATACCCCCGATTCACCTTCCTTTATCAGGTGCTATGGGGTTTGCATCAGAAATATAAGGAACTGCACCAAAGGCACTGCAAATATTTACGTTTTTACTGGCATCTTTTATGCAAAATATCTAAATAAGCACAAAATACTCAGATCTCCCATCACAGGATGGCTAATATCTGCCCTGCAAACAAAACGCAGTGGAAGGACGGGCAGATGGACAGGATGGATAGACATATGAAAGGCACATCTACATAATAAGACGTATTAATTCATGAAATTTGGTTGAGAAATATTGAATGGTTTAAGAGTTCTGGCCCGGAAAAAGAAGTGTGACGGACAGATAGACAGACGCACAAAAGGACAACACCCATTCCTATATCCCCATCCTCACTGTAGCAGAGGATAATAATACATATAAATACATCATTAGCATCTAACTAACAACTCTGATGCTGTAAGACAAACACTGGAGGGAGGATAGAGGGGTGTGAGAGGAGGGATCAGAGAGTGTGCAATTTAAAGTGAAATAAAAAAAATGAAACTTTGAAATTCCTCTCCTCTCCTGAGGAAGGTTCACTCTAAAATAGAAATTTGAAATTCACCTTCTTGCTCCAGAAAACGTTCACTCCAACATAAAACTTTCACAATCCCCTTTCCCGCAACAGCAAAAGCCAAATTTGCTCCCATGGCCAGGGGCTGTAGTTTCTGAAGCAAAGGAAAATCAGGGGAGAGACAGCAAACACATGCCTCCAATTACATTTTTTCTGTAAATACCACAAGTTACAGCTGTCATTGGTGACAAATAATACATAACAAATAGGGCAGCATGGTAGCACAGTGTGTAGCATTCCCACGACCCAATGAGGCTAACTGCCATCCTAACTGGAGAGGCCAAATTACACGTAGATGTGTGTGTGTGTGTGTGTGTGTGTGTGTGTGTGTGTGTAATTCCACCACCTACTAGAGAGGAATATGAAGAATGGCTCAATGCAGCCTTCAGAAAGTGCTTATGTTGTTTAACGAGTAATAAATACATATATAACAAAGCAGATAATAGCCATACTTATATCAGTTGATGAGGGTTTTTTTTTTTTTTTTTGGAAATTTTGCCCCCCAAAGTCTCAGTTTATGCTTTTATCACCGTTTAAGAACATTCTAATTACAGATGTTCTTGAGACCAGACTCTAAAGGGGTTAAATGTTAAGTTCATTCCAGGAAATTGCCTCATGTCAGCGCCGAGTTTAGGACTTCGACTTCAGCTTCTGGAAACGTTATCCAACGAATCCCAAACATGTCAGCTGATCGGACAAAGTGGGAGGGGAGGGGCGGGGAAGCGTTTAGCGGCAAGGCGAGAGGAATTACAGCGGAAACCCGAAAAACAAACAAAACACATCAAAGGAAAAAACCGCGGGAGAGAGGAATGCGAGAGAGAGAGAGAGAGAGGGATGAATAACAAAGCGAAGGCTGACAGAACGGAGGGACGGAGGGCGGGCATCGCGAGAGACGAAACTGATAACCGTGAGCGTCTTAAAATCGCCGTACGCTTCTCCCGCATCTGTTTGTCACCGCAGCACTCATTTACGGCCTCCTCCCGGCGTCAGGTCGGCGATAAATAACATCCCGGCGCGTCGCTGGGCAGCGGGGTTTCCGAGACCTGACAATTTGTCATTAATCATAAGCCCGCCCCCCCGCGCCACCACAGACTTCCTCGCACTCCCTCACTTGGGACTGATCTTCCCACGGTTATACTAGGCTTGCACAATGAACTTTCCAGGTCTCAATGCAGCAGCTTACACACTTGGTCAACGGTTACATAGAGTGACACCACACATCTTGTGTAACCCCATAAAAGCTATAGACCCGAATATGGGTCCGTCAAATGCAGCTGCTGTATTCAAACCTGTGGAACTTCAGGCCTATCCTAAATTCTGTTGGAGATCTCAAGATTTCCAGCGATCCCATAATGTCCTGCTGAATTAGAGGGAAGTGTGTAACAAATGATGTACAAGATCTAGATATTTTCCGTTGGATGTAACGCTGTGATCATAAAAACACGGCGTCCTGGGTTTCAATACTTCTCTCAATAGGCCTATAAGTGTGATGTAGCTTCAGTGAAGCGCTGCAACAAGCTGATACGAAATATTTATGTGGCATCGTCCTACAATCGTCCTTTTTCTGACTTTGATCCTACCTAAGTGAAAAGTTAGAGTTTTTAACAAAGCTGTGCATGTCCCAGGATATCAACACAGCACCGGCAATAAGAGTTTAAAATAGCAGTTCCCAGAAATAAGTTTAGGATTTTCTAAAAAAAAAAAAAAAAAAAAAAAAAAAAGCTCAGTCAACCGAATCTCACACCACCCTAAAGGATGTCCAATTAAACCTTTAAGGGCAGGTGAGACGTCCGCAAGCTTTTCCCTTTAAGGCCTGACGCAACATGAGCATATTTCAGTATTTCAGATGATGCCATCTTTTCAAGACGCATGACCAATGTAGCGCTGCGCGATTTGCGAGAAAATTAGAGGGAATGGCAAAATGCATTATGGGATTTGTATTTTATTTTTATTTTTTTTCCTATCTGTGTGGACCAATAAAAACGAACGTTTCCACAGCTGATCTTCGCAGTGACAACGGCTGACGACCTGAGTGGGAGGAGAAACACTGACTTTGTGTTACTGCGCCACTTTGTTTTCTACACCGTCACTTGTAAAAAACACGTTTGATTAAAAAAAAAAAAAAAAACTGTTAATGTACATTAGGGCTACGGCAATAATTTTAGATAAAAGCCAAAGGTGCGAGCTCTCAAATGTCTTTCATTTCATGTTTCTGTCTGCCACAGAGGCTGAGAAACAAAAAAGAAAGGTTTTAATGAATGCTGATAATTCTGACAAGCTTAGTAAATAATAATAAAAAAAAAAACCCTAAGGTGTTAGCTGACTGTTTTCAAACGATGCCTCAGGTTTTAGAATGCATTTTTAGAGGGTGCCTTAGGTCTTAATGGGCTAATACAGTAAAGTACCAGGGAAGTACCCAGCCCATCTGATGCGGCCTTACACAAATGGTGTGTGAGTGCACATTGGGTACTTAAAGGCCAAGTGGAGACAGTTTAAATTGCTTTTTTTTTTAGTGAATCCAATGGCATAGACCATTTTTAAACTGAAAACAAAAATAGTTTTTGAGTCGAGGGAGCTGCTGTCGTGAACTTTTTGTTCTTTCAGTCACGGTTGCTTGGACGAGCTCCCCTCCCTGTACTTGTCTGGTCCTGTCAAGAAAACCTACACCAGTCCAAAAACGGCTTTAGCACGTCAACACAGGCTTTAACTCAAATCCCCACCACCTGATCCATGCCGTATCTGTTTAACTTCTATTTAACCAGGTAAGTCCATTAAGAGACACCTCTGATTCACAAGAACAGTTGGGAGAGGTGCCAACAGCTACATGTAGGGGAAGCCAGAGAGAGCAACAGGCCTACTGTAAACCCTCTGGAGCACTATAGTGGGGTCAAGGGCCTGGCTCAAGGGCCCAGCTCAAGGGCCCAACTGCAGAGTGTTTCCCGGGGTCCCAACAAACAGGCAGCCGATGACAAGGCAACCTTTTACACCACATTATTCTACTCACTGAGGTTTGTTTTTGGCTATCAGACACTACTGGTTAGGCAAACTGAGGAAAGGGCTTGGCCACATTGCTTCTATCTTTCTGTAAAAAGCTGTCCGCAAGTTTACCAACAAGATTTAAACATTTAAAGAAATTCAAGGGGATAAAACCCCTCTCATATTGAAGTTACTTTATTTTTTTAATTTTGCTCATTTTCCGACCAATGATTTGTAGTGAAGACCGTGAAAAACCTTCACATTTTGCCATTTTGGGCTTGACCCATTTTTTTTTCTTTGCCCATGAATCTTTATCTTAAATCCAATTAAACCCCACTAGGAGAGGGGATTCTATCGAAATATAATACAGTATTTTTAAAAGTATTTCCCGTGCAACACGTTTTTGTCATCCGAGATGTAAAACTACAGAAAAAAACAGTGCTCAGAATAGACCCTGCTCTTGGCCAGGTTTCCGCAAGGCTACATTTGACTCCCCTGGCTCCGCCCACTTCCTGTTATTCCCAAAGGTCACATAGCCCATCAAGCTGATCAATGGAGCGTAAAGCTGTTAGTTAAGATGGTGCCGGTGTGCTGGTGGGGGTGCGGGTGGGGCCTAACTCACCTCAGACAGGGGTAATGACACTGTTCTACCTTTCATCTCCCCTCTCTTTTTGCTCCATCCTTGTTAATTGGTTCTGCTGCACGAACCAAAGGAAAGTATATCTGGCTTGTGTTCAGGGTTAAAGTGTACTGTCTACTATCAAATACAGCAAACGTACTGCCAATCAGGTGAGACCGTTAAACGCATTTAAACATTCACCCCAATTGGGTAAGAGAATTTCACTTATGCCTGTGGCTAATTGAAGTGAGTCAATATACTCCACTTAAGATAAAAAAAATAATAATTCAATGGTCTTCATCCACGAGTTAAATTTCTTTTCCCTTGTGAAAAGTAAAATTGGGGGATCTGTTTATTTTTTAAGCCATGGCGACATGCAGCTTTTTGCTCAGCTCGTCTCATACTGGGCGATTCTCGCGGAAGATTTGTGTCTCGTCCTCTCAACACTAGGCAGTCGCCTCATTGGCTCTGTGGAGGGTAGCGCACAGGCTGGGAATCCGAAGGAGGGCTGGGCTAACACTCGAGACGCACCAAGTGCGACTGCATGCGGTGCGACATCTTCCACGTTCATTTTCACCGGGGGGCAACCAAAGGCAGCGCCCAGCACGAGGCCATCTGCTACATATACAATTCAATGGTGGCTCTTGCTAACACACACCATTCATTGGCCTCCAGTTGTGTGTCTTGACAGTGTAGTGTGCTGCATGCACCTAGTGCTAGCGTGCTGCTAGCTGCCGCACCGAACCCCGCCCCTCCCCCTCCTGCTCGTGAGCCTTACCACTCACAGGGCAACAAAGCGTCCCAACCCATCCACCGAGCCACCAGGCCACTCCCCATTGGCTGCCGTTTAATAAGTTATCGGTCTTCCGAGCCGTTAACATTTTCTACTCCCCACCACCCAACTGCCGGTTGTTTCCTGAGGGCCAGTGAAGCTCAGAGGAGACCGATAAATTTGCCCGTGTGAGAAGCGCAGGACAATGAGAAGTTAGAGAGTTATTCAACTCTTGCAGAGAGAAAAAAAAAGGTCTGTTGGCTACTCTCCACACGGGGAATGTTTTTTTAAAGTTCTTTCCAGAAACATCTATTATAAGATGAAGACGTATGAAGGTTTAGAGATCAGCCATTTCCTCCTCCGACAAGGAACCATTAAACTACTCAGAAATCCTCAAAGGAGACATAAAGGAGCCTTTCAGAAATATCTTCCCCCCTCAGTGTGTTAACCTCGCAAGAAACTACAACTTCCATCATGCCCCATTCCACAGCCTGTTAACCCACACTGCAGCCCCCTGTAAACCCTCATTGCTCTGGTAGGGAACAATGCCTACTTAGTTTAATCTACTGTACATCCTCACTTCTGGATATAATCATCAACTAAATAATAATAATAATAATAATAATAAATCTCCCATACTCTCTTCAGCTTACAAACATTGTCAAATTCTACCCTCCACACATCTGTCCCAGTCCTACAGTCACCTGACTGGGACACTGACCAGAGGGACAGAGAGGGTGAGATGGGGGAGAGAGAGAGAGAAAATGGAAGAGATAAATTTAGGACAGAACACAGCCATTCCAGGTAAAGAAGAGGACTAGCATCCGTACGATATTCGGCTTGCGTCACAAGAGATGAATAATAGAGAAAAAGCAACAAAAATCCAGAGAAAAAAGGAAAAACACTGAAGTCAGTCCCTGTCATTGTTTCTTCCATTTCCCATCTCATTCCTCAGCTGACAGACAGAGATTACTCTCTGATGTCCTGGGCATTGCAGATTGCCTGTGGTCCCCTTTTCAAAGGGGACACTGGGAGGGATAAATGAGTTTCCTCACACTGAGCAGCCAAAAAACCGAACATTTCTTCGGAGGTTCTCTGCCATGGTCTGGTCTTGCAGAGAGACATCGCTCATGAGAACCACTACAGTTTGGCCCCAGTTAAGGTCCTTCAACTGCTAGTTTTAGTGCAAAACATCCATCCATCCATCCATTATCTAAACCACTCCTTCCTCAACAGGGTTGCAGGGAAGCAGGAACTTAGACTGCCCTACTATAGGCGCAAGGCAGGGACACTCTCCGGTCAGCTTGCCAATCCACCGCAAGGTGTGCACACCAGTCACTCACAGACTAGTACCATCCATCCATCCATCCATCATCTATAGAAAACATTTCCCATTCTGGTCTTAAGCAATAATGAAATGCCAATAGCAGGGGTAATGACTGGCTATGTGTTAGATCACTTTACAAAAAGTAACAATAAACAAACAGCAATCATCACATAATTCTCCTTCAGTGGACTTCGATTCCCGAAATGAACAGCATTATTAATCTCTAGCCAAAATAAACACTAATAGTGCATTGAAAGCCTATTAGTTTGCACTCCTGAATAGCAAAAAGGCATCTTTTTGGAGAACAACAAACTGAAATAATATGCATATCTTATTTGATTCCATCATTTCAGGCAAAAACATACATTTATAGTGTATAAATATGAAGTCAGAGATGGTTTTTATTCAAAAGCATAATAATTATTGTAAAACACTTGTCACTACCTTATGGTAGAAAATATACGACCCCAATTCCGAAATAGTTGGGACAAAGTGTAAATTGTGAATAAAATCAAAATGCAATGACTTTCAAATCACACCAGCCAGTATTTTATTCACAATAGAACAGAGATAACATAGCAAGTATTGAAACTGATAAATTTTACAATTTTATCCACAAAATGAGCTCATTTCAAATTTGATGGCTGCTGCAGGTCTAAAAAAGTTGGGACAGGGCCTGTTTACCATGGTGTAGCATCCCTTCTTTTTAACACAGAGTGGAGGCGTCCGGGCATCGAGGAGACAAGTTTCTTGAGTTTAGCCATTGGAATTTGATCCCACTCTTGTTTAATACAGGCTTCCAGCTGCTGGAGAGTTTTGGGTCTCCTTTGACGGACTTTTCGTTTAATTATGCGCCAAATGTTCTCAATCGATAAAAAAGATCAGGACTGCAGGCAGGCCAGTTCAGCACACGGACTCTTCTGCTACGAAGCCATGCTGTTGTAATAGCTGCATTTTGTGGTTTTGCATTGTCCTGCTGAAATACACAAGGCCTTCGCTGGAATAGATGTCGTCTGGAGGGGAGCATATGTTGCTCTCAAACCTTCATATACCCCTCAGCATTCATGGTGCTTTTTAAAACATGCAAGTGTCCCACACCATATGCACTAATGCATCCCCATACTATCAGAGATGCTGGTTTTTGAATTGACCGCTGATAACAGGAGGGGTGGTCTTTCTCCTCTTTAGCCCAGAGGACACAACGCCCATGATTTCCAACAAGAATGTCAAATTTGGACTCGTCTGACCACAGGACACTTTGCTACAGGGTCATTCCATGTCAATTCAACAAATGCCTCCCACCTGACCATCTCAGATTTGTCTAAAAAAATTATCACAGAAAGGTAATATACTTAATAGGATGTGTGCCAAATTTCAGTTAAATGTCTATTAGTTTTGGCAGAAAAAAATAATACAGATGGTAGTGTTGTGCGAATTTTCACACTCATTTTTGCAACATCAAATAAAAGGGAGTTTTTAGGAGGCAATATCTCCTGTTATACTTGAGCCATTGCCTCAAAATCGTCCACAGTGTAGCATCTAGGCCCAGTAAACTAGGCAAGCACATTTTCAATGGCTTTTCTCTTTTTCTTAGGGAGCTATGGCAGTTTGAAAATGCTAATTTATTTGACGAAGTTGTCTGTTACACCAACTTTGAAGGCCATTTATGACCAAAGTTATGCAGGTAGAGAGCTGATTTTTTCCGGGCAAGCTCTCTTCACATAGTGCTATTGGTACAATAAACAGCAAGCATGTCCATTTCATGGTTGTCCAGAAAATACACAGCCAAATCCTAAAAAAGCCAAAATTTCCTGAAATTTGACATCAAATTGCCGAGGTGTGACAACCTGTAAATTCTTGTAATCTTCACCATCTTAAAGCTTACATTCTTGGCTATCTTTGGTTCAAAGGTGGTTGTGATGCAACTCTTCATTAAATAGTTATGAATTTTTTAGTAACACCTTATAAACGCTCGTTTTTCAACTGTTTTTTAATGTTAATACAAATTTGAGATCTGATCCTAACAACCATTGGTGTCTGAAAGTCCACACCAAGGTGTTCCCTGTTCCTTTGGGGTTTCTCTGTCTTATTCCAGTGTAGAACACTGGATACAATGTGCCTCAATTTCAAGTCCCATGATAACAAAAACCGCAGAGGGGATTCAATCCTGCATATGTATTTCTCTGTCAAAAGATATATTGAGCACAAACATGAATTTTCCTATATAATAATTATGTGAATCTGGCAGAGAAATGGGTTCTTACAAGTATCAACTTTTTACATCCTGGGCTATTTCTATTATATAGCAGGTCATTTATCAAAATTAGGAACACTTTAATTAAACTGCTATTGTATGCACAATTATAAATGTCAATTTGGGGAAATAAACAATTTGTAAGTCCTCCAATGCCATCCAATGGTGGAGATTATGTCATCATTCATCAGTTTTGGTAACATGTTTCAACATGTCTCAGTGAGAGGCAAGTCCTAATCTGACCACTCTTGCCACCGATGACATCAGATTAATTTTCATGCACCCACGTGGACCAGCAAGAAGTTTTTACTGGCTACACAGAGAGCATGTTTACTGGGTACCAGTACAACATGTCATCACTAAGATGCCAGCACCCACAACTGCCACGGGATGCAGATATAACCTAAATGAGGAATCTGTTAATTCAGCAAAACTATTTATGATGAACTTGAAATGAGTAATCTAATGTATACTGTATTGACCATGATACATTTGAATGTTTGGACAAAGTAATGATGTGGCTATAATGTATTTTGCTAAATAAATTTCATATATACAAGTTTGATATGGCAATTCCTGGCCTATATATGGTACTATAACCAATGTATCTAAATATTGCAGATCTTTAAGTGACTTTCTGTTATCTGATGTTAGGATTACAGCCTCAGAAACTCCTGCAATATGCAAGGAATCACATAGAAACAATGAAAAATGAGCGCTTATAAAGGCGTTACTAAAAAATCATAACTATTTAATGAAGAGTTGCACCACAACCACCTTTGAAACAAAGATAGCCAAGAATGTAAGCTTTAAGATGGTGAAGATTTCAAGAATTTACAGGTTGTCACACCTCGGTAATTTGATGTCAAATTTCAGGAAATTTTGGCTTTTTTAGGATTTTGCTGTGTATTTTCTGGACAACCATAAAATTGACATGCTTGCGGTTCATTGTACCAATAGCACTATGTGAGGAGAGCTTGCCCAGAAAAATCAGCTCTCCACCTGCATAACTTTGGTCATAACTGGCCTTCAAAGTTGGTGTAACAGACAACTTCGTCAAATAAATTAGCAATTTCAAACAGCCACAGCTCCCTAATAAAAACATATTTGCCATTGAAAATGTGTTTCACAAGTGTACTGGGCATAGATGCTACACTGTGGGAATTTTTGAGCCCATGGCATTGATATAACTAGAGATAATGGCCCTCATTTATCAAACGTGCGTACACCAAAAAAATGGGTGTACGCCAAAACTGACGCAAGGATCGGCATTTATCAATCTGAAAGTGAGCGAACGGTCCGCAAAAATCTCCCGCCAGGTCTGACCAGGTGTACGCAAATTTGAAACCAGCGAACAACATGCAGGAACGAGTGCAGCTGTCAAAATGAATACCAAACCATATGCAGCGATGCGGACGTCATGCTGTTGTTGCTCTTATAAGTAAAATGAATAAATAGTCTAAATAGATAAATTGGCTAAATAAATAAATAAATGAATAAGTAAATAAATAAGATACCTGTATTGAGAAATTAATTAAATTTATATTTTGAGACAACCTGCTTGTCAGGCCAGACGGCTGACAATTACAATCAATTTGATTAAGCGCAATGCGCAGCTTGGCAGATATGCAGTGTGGTATGTCAGATGCTCATCCAGTCAGATATATACTGAACAACAAAATAAACGCAAGTTAGCTTAATTAAAGGCAGACTAGAAAATAAGTTTGCGCGTAATTATTTTAGAAAATCAAATTTATTACTAGCGCGTGCACATTTACACTCTTTTCATCAAATTTTTCTTTATTTTGCAGTCACTTCGACTGAGTAACCATACGAGTACATTAACTAACTAGCTAACTTGCGTTTCTTTTGTTGCGCAGTATATAGATGCCTACGGACACTTCGACCGTGATCACATTTTGACAATGGCAGATCTTCTATTGTTAGAGGAATAAGCCTCTGTCCGAAGTGAGAGGAACTTTCGGCACAGAGATCTCCTCCGGGAAAGTGACGAGTCGAGACGAGGCTGGTCGTTTTGTGTGGCACCCAATAAAATGTCATGGAGTAACACTGATAAAAGTACAATGAAGAGTGATCTCTGCAGACTGTATTTTAACCATTACCCTCATGCAGCTCCGATCGAGGCGGTGGGGCCTCATCCATGTCCCACCGCCTCGCATTCCCACGATGGAGGGGGAGCCTATCAGTGCTGCCATGCTCTCCTGGAACGGTGACAGCTGTCTGGTTGGCCTCCACCGGTCTGTTTTGGAAACGATCTTAAAATCGGACCACTTTTTTAACCTACATGTAAAGCATTTGGATTGTCAATTATGTAGGCTACATAACATGAAATATCATGGATCTATAAATTGAATTTATTAAGGCCGATGTTATTCGCACTTATACGTGTGGCCAATGCTGGATTTTTTTCTTGACCACACTTGTAAGTGCGCCAGTTGATGACCATTCCAGTGGCGCTTAGAAAGTACTGCTTAAAATAAGTTTGGCCAAGAAAATTTTTTTAGTTTTGGACACACTTAAAATAAGTGTGGGCAATGGAGAAATGTGTATCTTGGCCACAATAATAAGTGCGTCTAACAAGAATTTTGGTCAATTTTTGTGCTTGGACGCACTTAAATAAGTGCGAATAGTCACTTCGATTTATTAATGAATTAAATCAAACCCCTGCTGCACTCCGGTTTTCCACCCCAACGGTGTTTACTGCAGCAGCAATAGTTTTCCAAACTGTAGCCTTCTGGGCTCGCTTTATGCCGCTCTTAAGACTTCCAAATAAAATTATTTTGTTTTTCTCCATCTATCGTCGGCCTGCTGATAAAACCTTGTATCTTCAAAATGATAAACTTTACAGGAGAACAAAAAAAAAAAAAAAAATTTAATTTTGCATGTAAGAATGCAGTTGAGCTGTGTTCGGGTAGGATGACTATTTTTCCTCCAAGAATGTATCCAATCAATGAAATTTTGTATTTTGCAATGTTTATGTTATTATCGTGGACATACGAGTTTTTGTTTCTTATCAAATTGTAGATACGAGGTTTTATCAGCAGGCCGACGATATTTCCCACTCGGAGAGGTTCTTTCCTCTTTGCCGTCTGTAGCGACCCGGACGCAGTCAGAACTAGTTGTTATTCAGGCGCGAGTTCATGGACACTTTGATTTGAAGGTGTATTATTGGGGGGAAAAGATGCCCTAGTTATTGGCCAGATGTGAAGGTGGGAGGGGGCCGGAAGGAAAGAGGAGGGGGGAGAGGAAGTGGGGGGGGGTTTGTGTTGTGTTCGGCATCTTTTTCCCAACCCGGGGAGCTATGTAAAGTTGAGTTGAAACTAAGTAAACTTGTGAAGTTGTTGAAATTGATCCGTGTCATTCATCTGAGGAATCAAAAATACATCGCTCAGGCTATACGTTACACGTCTTTCGAGAGTCCATGTCGTAAAGTGGGCAGGACTATGCCTCCCGGAGCATGAATTTATAGGGGCGTGTCATGTAAATTACGATGGTTTCTGCCGCCAGATTTATCAACGCTACGCCAGTTTTACACCGAAATCAGCGACGTACACACTTTTAGTAAATCAGACGTGACACCTGGCGAACGCTGATATTTACACCAGAATCTACACCAGATCCTACGCAAGTTTGATAAATGAGGGCCATTGACTCCTAAAAAATCCACTTTTATTTGACGTTGCAAATAGGAGTGCGAAAATCAGCAAAACGTTGCCATCTTTATTAATTTTTTTTGTCAAAACTAGAGAAGATATTTAACTGAAACGTTGCACATATCCTATTAAGTACATGGCCTTGATGTGAGAATTTTTTAAAATAAATCTGAGATGGTCAGGTGGGGAAATTTTCTGAAATTTGTTGAATTGACATGGAATGACCCTCCAGTCCATTTTAAATGAGCATTGGCCCACAGAACACGGCGGCGCTTCTGGATCATGCTCAACAATGGCTTCCTTTTTGCATGATAGAGTTTTAGGTGGCATCTGTGAATGGCACGGGCGGACTGTGTTTACAGACAGTGGTTTCTTGAAGTATTCCTGGGCCCATTTAGTAATGTCAATGACAGAATCATGCCGGTGAGTGATGCAGTGGCGTCTGAGGGCCCGAAGATCATGGGCATCCAGTAAAGGTCTTCGGCCTTGCCCCTCACTCACAGAGATTTTTCCAGTTTCTCTGAATCTTTTGATGATGTTATTCACTGTCGATGATGAGACCTTCAAAACCTTTGCAATTTGACGTTGAGGAACATTGTTTTTAAAGTATTCCACAATTTTTTATGCAAGCCTTCACAGGTTGGAGAGCCTCTGGCCATCTTTACGTCTGAGAGACTCAGCCTCCCTAAGACATCGCTTTTATAGCCAATCATGTTACACACCTGATGCCAGTTAACTTCATTACTTACTAAATGTTCTTTCAGCTGATTCTCTTATATATTAATTGCTTTTTCAGCCCTTTTTGCCTGTGTCCCAACTTTTTTGAGACCTGTTGCAGCCAGAAAATTTGAAAGAAGCTCATTTTGTAGATAAAATGTAAAAAGTCTCAGTTTCAACAATTGAAATGTTATCTATTTTCTATTGTAAATAACATATTGGCTCGTGATCTGAAAGTCACTGCATTTTGATTTTATTCATAATTTACACTTCGTCCCAACTATTTCATAATTGGGGTTGTACATGCATATAAAATAAATGTATAAAAAAAACAGAATTTCACTGAATTCCTGAAAAATTGTCAAATCCAAATACATTTCAGGTATCTGTTTCAAAATCACTTTCCATGTTTTCAATGCATTATTGAGACAATATGAATTGCTTGACTGAGATAGCCATACATGCCAACTTGCAAACAATACAAGCTGCAACTTACTGTACATGCACCAACATACATGAACACACATTTCAGTGAATGTATTTCATCCAAAATCTGAATAAATGACCTTGCTATAATGTTGGACAATCGCAACAGTTTTTAGGGCTTTTCAGGTGAATGCAGTCCGTTACTGTGGCTTATGCGATTGCATTGCTGCTTCATAGCAATAAGGTCGTGGGTTCGAATCTGGCCTGGGGCCTTTCTGTGTGGAGTTTGCATATTCTCCGTGTTCCCCCCGTGTTTGCGAAGGTTTCCTCCCCTCTGGGTGTTCCGGTTTCCTCCCGCAGTCCAAAGACATGCATATCAGGCTAATTGGAGACGTTAAATTGCTCATAGATATGAGTGTGAGAGCGAATGCTGTGTGAATGGTGTGTGCGCCCTGTGGTGGATTGGCAAGCTGTCCAGGATGGATCCCAGCCTTTCGCCCGGAGTCAGTTGAGATAGACTCCAGCTCCCCCCGCGACCCTAGTGAGGAAGAAGTGGGTATAGAGAATGGATGGATGGTGTCGAGACACTTCTACTCCTGCGTGGTTAATATTTGCGTGTATCTGAAGCACGATCACATCATCAACAGTTACAGAATACGTGAATGAAGTTGGCAGTAAGCCCATCACTTCAGCTACACGAGCGTGTATGGGAAGCACATTGTTAAATTAAGTGATAACTAACGCATAATTCTAAGGTTTTTGCCAGAGGTGGACTATCCAGCTCAGAAAATAAAAATCCTTCCCACTCTTTTATTGCAACTGCCTGAATCTAATAATTGCTGCAAATCTTCAGCACAGAGGTTGAACTAATTAGGGAAATCAGCTGCCTGGAAGTAAAACACAGCCGGACTTTTACTTTCTGACCCCTGGAATGTTCACCTCTGGTTTTAGCATGTCCCGTGTCACAGACCTTTCTCCAGTCATTCCCATCCATCTAGTATTAAAAATAAATCTCGCTAATAATAATAATAATAATACATTTTCCAGTTTCTGTTCACATTCATTTTTCCTTGGGGAAGCTAAATATGTAGCTGACGCTGGAGACAGAATTGGTTCAATCGGTTTAAAAATATAGCAGCGAAGCAAAGCGAATGAGGTACAACGCACAGAAATCCTCAGATGCACATCATTCGATAGGACACGATTTTTTTCCACTCCGATCTTCTGCAGCTTAACTTTCGTTTTCAAGCAATAGAAACTCATGAAAAAGCGGAACGCCCTTCAGTGATACTGTCTGCAGGTGACCTACTTTGCGTTTCGGTGAGGCGCGGGCGCTATTATGCTTATGCTTATCGAGAACACATCCCGTTGGCAGGGAAATGCGCATGCACTGGGCAAGATTCAGGCGATTCACAGAGAAGCAGAATTTCCGGTACTTTGGTGTTCGCTGCCTAGCGTTGATTTCTCCAGCAATGATTTGCCCTGCCCCGATTTTCATGCAATTGGCGTTAGTAATAAGAAGAATATCAAGACAAGTCCTTTGTTAAATGCGGTGAGTAAGAAATTTTGATGTCTCCTGATCTTCGCCATGCAAAAAAAAAACAAAAAAAAAAAACGGTAGCGAAACGCTTATTATGGCAATGCAACTAAATATTGGCAGTAGCGTGCTGCGTGCTGGTCTTCTGTGTGAACATTGCTTCGGTAAAGTTAGCCCGCTATGATAGTTGACGGAACTGCGACGACAGATACATTGGCATAACTCAGCAAACTGCTGCATCCTACAATAGATTCTAAATGGTTATTATTTTGAATATTCGCCGGTCCAATTATAATACCGTTTTTCAAGTGATTTTTGTTGATGTCATTAAGGCGATACACCCAGCAGTACCGAAAATGCGAATGTTTTGGTATGTTTAAGAATGCATAATTTATGTATATTGCAACGTAGAAGAATTGCTGCGGATGTCAACGTCAGTTCTTTTTCATTTGTATTGATATTACAGTCATATTCATTGGTACAAAAAAAGTCACTTCCGATGTTCCCGCCACCATATTTGTGTCCGATTCCGCTTTTCTCCCTCGCACATGACAGGGAACGCGGTAAGTTACATTTGAATGAGAAAGAGAGTCAGCGTTATTCCGAACAAAACATCAAATCGGTTGCGATCCATGTTTAGTACCCCTTATTTTCTTTTGTCCGTTAAAATTTGCGAAGTGTCCACCCCAACTAACATTTCCTGATATTTATGTATACCTTGAAAGCATGAAGGCTTTCAAAAGTACGGATGCCAATCAATATTCGGTTGCAGGATTCGTGAGCAATACTATGACATCTTGAGACGGTCATTTGCCTATTCTGATCTTAAAAAAAAACACGTTTTTCGATTTTCATATCAGTATTTACTTGAACGATTTTACCACCAGTTGCAGGTTTAGGCAGTTTAATGTTTTCTTCTGTAGCTATTCTGTTTCCCAATTTTAAAAAGGTAACCTAGCTAATTCTCCAGGGGCCTATTGCACAGAAGTCGGATCCTGAGATCCTGGATCAACGCCAAAGCAAGGATTGCCATATCCCAAACGGCGCGTCGCTGGCTTAATTGATTGCACAAAGCCAACTGCGGGTGAAGGAGGATAGGCTAAGAGAAGTCCGGTGCCGCTGATCCTACTGAGTGCGCGCACACGGCAACCTCAAATAGACTCCGAGATCGATCACAGAATCGCTGATCATCACCATGGACACCAAGTAGCTGCAGCAGACGCATGCGCCAGCTACGCTCAAAGACCACGTTCAGACAGACGGACGATGGGATCTCTGAATCACCTCTGCTTGCTATTCCTTTAGTTACTGTCTAATTGGTGCGAGACGTCTGAGAGAAGTATTAATGTGAGTTAAACTCAAGTGAAAATAAACTCGGAAGGTGTTTCAGCGCCATCAAAAAAGAGTAGCTGTTGCACTTCGGCGGTACCGTGAACGAGATAAGCCGTCGCTGTCAGACAGATTTAATAGCGAGCAGGACTTTGCAAAATTTAGTGTATGTGTGTGTGTCATGCACATTGCTCAAACATGACAACACAAGTTGGAGATGTAAATGTCTAACCAATATATACTATTTAATTTTGCTACCAGCCCTTTTATTCTCCTATGTAAATAGTCCGATCTAGAAGACGTTTACCGATTAGTTAAGCTTACTTTCTGCTTTCAATCACCTCTGATGGAGGCATACTCAAATTAAAAAGTAGAATGTTAGCGTCAGAAAATTACGTCAAGGAGCCTCCTGGAAATGTTTGATTCCAGTATCGCGAAGCGAGCGACATTACACTCCTGTCCAGCACTAAGGTATGGAAAGCCGAAAGTGCCATAATTCGCCGCTAATTCCACGCTGTTTTATCTTAAAACGCCGTAAAAGAACGCTAAGGTTTTAGGTAAAAGCGGCGTAAAAAACGCGTTTTTACTTGTATAAAGCGCCGCTTTTACGGCGCTTTGCAGGAAGCTATAAACGCCGCTTACGCCGACAAAAGTGCCGTAATAGACGCCCGCTTTTTACGGCGTTTTTAGAGAGGCACCTTCAACGCCGCTTTTACGCCGTCTGGCGTCCACAAAACGCCACTATTCATGGCGTTTTTCCTGATGATAATGAGCCCTGCTCTCTGTTTAACACAGCCAGTAAGTTCAATGTTTCTGAAACCAGCAGAGAGCACAGCGAGACCTAAACAATGGATCCATGAGACTTGCCTGCTGTGTTGCTCCTCCGTGTTGCTAGAAGAAATTACTAAAATTCAGAGGATTAAATATCGATCTGCATGAAAGTATAATCACCGTGGCTGGATACGCTGTGCTCAAAATATATCGGAATATAAAATAAATAAACAAAACCTTGATCATCATATTGTACACTTCACCGTGAGTCAACCAGGGGCGCGTTTCCATAAAGCGTTATGTTGTTCGTCCATTCACAGTCAATGGGCTCAACCATGTAAGTTAGCATGTGTGATTTTGGGAAACGCACCCCTGAGCCAGTGGCGGGCGGTGGACTGAGAACAAGGAGGGCGATAAATATGTCTTTAAACTGCTTATTAGTCTTGATCTGTTTTCAGTCAAATTCCTGGTAGAAGACAATTGAATTCTCCCTCTCAGGTGTAGCTAATTGTGTTCGTTAAGACGAAAATAAAACGCACCAGTTGAACGCAAAAAGAGAGCGATTTCAATCTTTTTTCAATTAAACAATCATTACGCACAGGTTTGACGACTTGCTTAGGATGTGACAAATTTAACGGAAAATCCACAGTGGTTGTTTAAAGTGAAGAGTTGTCTATTTAGGCACGTTAATGAAACATTTCAGAGAATTTATTATTATTCGCCCTAATCATTTCATTATAAGGAAACTAACATGTTGACTCAGAACAATGATTGAAATCGGTTCACTAATCTCATCCGTTTCAAGGATGTTTTCCGCCCACCGCCCGCCACTGACCAGAGCCCTCGAGAGACATTGGCTTGCTCAATAGATAACTGTCTATCACCATCTTAATTTTTTTCCCCCTTTGCAGCACTTTTAAATGTGGTTTGCTACTAGCTCTGTGTCAAATAATGCCTACAATCATTTTAAAAATGTATGAAGTCCAAACGTATTATACATATGCCATACAATTATTAGTCTTGCTTTTTGTTGTTTTTTGTGTCTTAATTATCTGTAATCTCTTGCTAGAAAATTTATTTTGAGATGCCACTCGTTACACTTACTCCCATGTTCACCTGTAATCAGTAGTAGTAGCAGTAATCAATCTTGAGTGCAGCACAAAATAAAATACAGTATATGATCATTTAGTAGCCCGGGCGTTTATTTCGCAAAATCGACTTGGACCCCAGGTGTTTATAAGAACCAGGCGGGTATTTGCAACAGGCCATTATTTATTTTTGCACCGACCTGCATCAGGCCAGATCGGCTTTCCTACATAGTTATAAACTGACTATATTTAACAGTTAAATTAACGCATTGTCTCTTGTCATTTTAACAGTAAGTGGAATCCTGCGCGCATTTAACCGTGGTTTACACTGAATATGCACTGAACTCCGTGGTAAACTTATTGTAAAATTAGTTAAAATAACTGGCTAAAAGGTGTCAGTTAAATTACCTGGCAAAAAGGCTTCAGTTTATTCGTTTATTATGAGCAGTGTATTCGCGGAAACTGAAACTGGCGCAGTTCCATTTACATATTTTAGTTTTGAGACTTCTACATTGATCCCAGTATGGGCAACACGCAATATCATCCTGTTATCCATCGTGTCAGGGCAAAGACGGACTAAATGAAGACAAGTAGGTAGGAACACTTCAGAATGAAGTTGTTCCGATCTTAGTACACAAAGCATACATATAAATTCATATATGCATAGCCATAACGACTAGTTTCTTTCAGGTATAGACCTGAGTCAGACTCGCAGGCACAGTTGAATGAGAACGCTTTTTCAATGTAACTGAGCGATTATATAAAGCATAAGGCAATCGTAGAGCTTATTCTTTAGCTTTGCCAAATAATAGAGCATAAATATTGTTGAATTACAATTCCTTATTCGTGTCCTTTTTTAAGCACGAAAAGATAAGAACACGGAAAACAAGTCCCCCACCCAAAAAAAACTTGCAATTTATTACTTTAGAAATTGTGCTACTGATTAGAGGTAAACATGGGAGTAAGTGTAACCAGTAGCATCTCAAAAAAAAAATTTTTAGTAAGGGATTACAGATAATTAAGACACAAAAAAACAACAAAAAGCAAAACTAATAATTGTATGGTGTATGTATAAAATATTTGGACTTCATACATTTTTAAAATGATTGTAGGCATTATTTGACACAGAGCTAGAAGCAAACCATGTTTACAAGTGCTGCAAAGGGGGAAAAAAGATTAAGATAGTGATAGACAGTTATCTATTGAGCAAGCCCATGTCTCTCGAGGGCTCTGGTCAGTAGCGGGCGGTGGACGGAAAACATCCCTTGAAACGGATGAGATTAGTGAACCGATTTCAATCATTGTTCTGGGTCAACATGTTAGTTTCCCTTATAATGAAATGATTAGGCGAGCGAATAATAAATTCTACGAAATTCTAGAAACCTGTGCGTAATGATTGTTTAATTGAAAAAGATTGAAATGCGTTCTCTTTTGCGTTCAACTGGTGCGTTTTATTTCTCGCCTTAACGAAGACAATTAGCTACACCTGAGAGGGGAGAATTCAATTGTCTTTTACCAGGAATTTGACTGAAAACAGATCAAGACTAATAAGCAGTTTAAAGACATATTTATCGCCCTCCTTGTTCTCAGTCCACCGCCCGCCACTGGCTCAGGGGTGCGTTTCCCAAAATCACAGATGCTAACTTACATGGTTGGGCCCATTGACTGTGAATGGACGAACAACATAAGTTGCTAACTTAGTTAGCAATTTGGGAAACGCGCCCCTGGTTGGCTCACGGTTAAGTGTACAATATGGTGATCAAGGTTTTGTTTATTTATTTTATATACAGATATATTTTGAGCACAGCGTATCCAGCCACGGTGATTATACTTTCATGCAGATCGATACTTAATCCTCTGAATTTTAGTAATTTCCTCTAGCAACACGGAAGAGCAACACAGCAGGCAAGTCTTATGGATCCATTGTTTAGGTCTCGCTGTGCTCTCTGCTGATTGGTTTCAGAAACATTGAACTTACTGGCTGTGTTAAACAGAGGGCAGGGCTCATTATCATCAGGAAAAATGCTGTGAAGAGCGGCGTTTTATGGACGCTTATGACGGCGTAAAAAGCGGCGTTCGAGTGCCTCTCTAAAACGCCGTAAAAACGAGCGCCTATTATGGCACTTTAGTCGCTGTGGCGGCGCGAAGCTTCCTGCAAAAGCTTATACAAGTAAAACGCCGTTTTTTACGTCGCTTTTACCTAGAAACGCGCGTTTTTTACGGCGTTTTAAGATAAGACGCGTGGAATTAGTGGCGAATTATGGCACTTTCAGCTTTCCATACTAAGGCAACGACTCTACCTTACCCGTTGCAGTCTGAATAAAGACGGAGAAAAGCAGCAGCATTGCTGTAGGTAGGGGGTTACCACAGCGATTTAAGACCGCGCTGAAACATGGTAACCTATGCAGCACTGCTCATTTTCTACTCTGATGGAAGTCTCAACTTGGGGAATAATGACAAATCTGATAATGACGGATTCTAAATATGGTTAAAATGTGACATGGAGGGGGGACTGATTGAACTGTGATGGTCACTGTCACATGGATGCTTGAATATAATGATCGAATATTGGCTACTTTACTGACATCAATAGTCACAAGTTTCTAAGATAATTACTCTGGACCTACTATAACTGAGATAGCAATGGGTAGTGGACAATTCAGAATGACTGTTAAGGACATTGATTTCAATTTGGGTGACTGCTGAATGAGGTGAGGTGAAATTGGCAGGAGACAGGAGCTTAGCTAGTTCGTAAGCTTGCTCCGGAGCTGGCTAGCTCCACAGACTTTGTTTCCATAGTAACTAGTGCCATGGCTTAGCTCACACACTCTGTGCAACCGAAATGGAGCTTGAGATCAGGCTAATCCCGTGCCGATCCTGGGCTAATCCCTTATCCCGCCTTCGTGGGATAGGCCCCAGGCCGTTTATTTTTAACTGGCAGGTCTAAGCTAATCCGCCACTATTTTAAAACGTTGTTTTCTGTGTCAAACCATCAGACTCAAAGAAACGTTCGCTAGAAACGAAACGTCAAAAAGAGAAACTTATGTTCATGAATACGATATTCCACTGTTTGCAGTCCACCTTAAATGAAAGCACTGCTTAGCAAAACTAGTTTTTGTCTAAAGCAACGTATATTACCAAAAGTAATGTCTTCACTCATTACAATACAGGCTCACTAAGTCAACAGGATCTGTTTACCAACGTTACCATTAAGATAAGCGAAACCTCCGAGGAATGTTCGCGCAGATAATTTAAGCGCTATCACAGGAACAGATGCATGCGATCATATCTCGCAGGTAAGCATGCGTAAGTTACCGTTTGTAGCTAACCCATTCAAGTTCTGTAATGTTACGCTACCTAGCTAGCAAGTGTTAATTACTGCTTAATGTCCTGAAATATTAAGAACTAGTTTGACAAACTGAACATTAATAGCGCGACTCAATGATGGTTTCCCTATAAGTTAATTATCTAAAGTGTTTCCCTCGATACTTAGCGGACAAACTTAGAGGACAAACGCAAATTGCCGAAAACAAAGCGCTGACAGCACGATAACTGGGAGTTAGATGCAAGCTGCCAGTGGACCCTTCTGGAAGCCAACCATTTATTCTGCCAGTTTAGCTAAGTCTTTTGCGATGGAATGAAACTGTAGTTTGGAGTTTCTCTGACAACTGTTGTTACAGCAAACTGTGCGACATATCTCGGGCATATTGGATTCACTTAATTGCAGTATTTCGTACATCTTCATGTCAGGTCTGCTGACTGCAGTCAATGGCTGCGGGATGCAGCTGTGACCATTTCGGACACAAGTATGGCGGCGCGAAAGCACAGTGACGTCACATGGTCCCTATGAATAGACAATCTGTTGAGTTTTTTTTTTTTTTTTTATTACTACTAAAGACATCCCTCATCTTTCAACTCAGTACGCACATGGATGTATTATGAGAACTGGATACTGAACCGAAAATGGCCGCCCATTCATTTCAATTGAAATTGCTCAGTGGCGCAGCACGCGGACATTCATGCGCTGTGTGACTTTTCGTTCACACATGCGTAGTGTGGGGCTCGTGAACGCGCTGACGTCTGAGGTATCTATGACAACGGCCCGCGCCCGTTACACTCCCGCACACGACGTGTGTTCATGACCAATGATCTCCGGAAATGTAGCTAACCATGTCCACGGTGAAACCCATGCTACAGCTCTGTACCAAACGGGCAAACATAGCACCCGGCTTAAATATAGTTTGGAAAAACTATTTAAATATCTAATAGGGATATAAAATGTTGATGAACTATTTTTATTTAACAGGGAAATAAAATTATTCACTATCGCAAACAATGTCAGCAAAACAGTTGACTTGCTACAGTATAAGATGACAGTTCAATCTCGTTTTCCACACAGTTCAAAGCTAAATGTATTCGTAGAAAGTGAAACGCTTCGAGCTTGTTAGCTTGTAGCCTCCTCTGTTCCTACTGGATTCAAGAGACAACCGAACCGCACAGAGCACTGCCCATGTCATGATCTGACAAGTTTTATAGTAGATGACGTTGATGAAAGTATAGCCGATTCTGACAAGCGAAATTACTTTTAGTGTACGAATGCTCAAAGCTCATTAAATCCATCCTTTCTCTATACCTGGAACTGGAGCCTATCCCAGCTGACTCGCAGGGTGCACACAACATTCATTAGAATTTAATTTTAATATTTAATATCGCGAGTGCATATGCTGTGCATACTCTAGCAACCCGGTGCATCACCCGTAACATAGCTACTGCGTTATATACTATTACCACATTTATCAGCACTATAAATTAAACTCTAAATTTTCATGACTAAATTCAAACTTGCGTTTTTACAACCCGAATGCTTCTCTGGGTCCTCAAACATCAAGGCAAGCCGAAAAAGTGCTGATTTTATTCGATAGTAGTGGAGTTTGAATACTGAATTATTTTCCTTCCCCTTATACAGGATTAGCAAATTCCTAAGTCTTCACATGATCAGCAGCCCAGTTATAAAATATACATAAAGTCGATCTTCGTTTCGTTCTCATCTGTTTCTTTCTTCTGGGACTCTCGTATTTTCTCTGCTCAGATGGAGATCAGCCGTATAACCGAATCTCCGCAGCATCACTCCCATACACTGATGCCGCTCACGAACAGTGTGTCGTTCACATCACAGGCTGAACAACAAATACTGTGTTTGTGCAGTGCTGTCATGCAAGTTCGGTGCATGCATAAAATAACAGAAACCTCATATTTTGTATCTTATCTTAAAAGTTGCTGAAAAGTCACAACATCAAGTATGCACATCTGCTATTGTATTAATAATTAAGAATGAGCATGCAATGGTAAATAAATGATTAGATGTGTAGTTTTTTGGGCTGAATTTATACCATGCTGAAAGTGCACATATGGACGTAGTCAATGCTACTTAGCCAGCATATAGGCTAATACATGAAGTAGCAAAGCACAGTACCGTGAATCGGTGTAAGATATTCAAAGTAATAGAAATAAACAACTCAGCTTAGGTGCATCTTGAACATTTTAATTCGAAAACGCAAAGCAAGTGTTAGCTACATGCACGATTATAGGATGTCACCATCAATAATTACCAAATACAAGCTCGTTATCCAACCCAAGTTAACTAACAACAGCCTTTGCTACATTACTGCATATTCTGTAGCTACATAAAAGATAGGTGAAGCAGTCGGGTCGCTACATGACAAAGCCATTCAAATACAATAAATAAAAACATTGGTGTCGTTACACCTGCTCACTTTACCGACTTGGTAATCACATAAGCCGACAGCACGAAATTTCCTGACCAGTGCTACACGCAGAGAACCGCAGCTGCTGCAGTGCTTAGGAGAACGCGCTTAGAGACAAGGTCCCCTTGGTGTTCGCGTAGCCTGAATTAAAATAAAAAATTCTGTCGCTGCCGTGTAAAAAGGCACCAATGATTTAAAAGAGAAAATCAACAGATTATATATTGATCATTTGCGGTAGTCAAAAAAATTTATTCACGGATTTATTGCAATGTCTTTTTCAATTGTTCCCTATGGAAAAATTTATTTTTGCCCCCCCACGGCATCATGTGACCTGCAATATCAGCTTGCCTGCTAAGCCCTTGTCGGCGTGCGTTTTCGCCCTGGTTCAGAATCCAGTTCTAATAATACATCCATGAGTAAGCATTAAACCTGGCATCGTCTCCTCCCAAACTGAGCTTTCCTTTCCGGCTCACTCAATTCGGACCAACATTTTCCATAATACAGGGGGTGGACCGAATGCCGGAAGCACCCCCAAAATGGCTATGATGTAAAAGTATTGAAAATTATATTAAAAAAAGCATACACTCTTATCATTCTTATCAATCTAAAAGCTACATGGCTGCATGTGCCTGCTTAAAAGGCTCGCGAGGATTGTCTCCAAAGCAAAATATGGGCATTACCACCAATACCATTTTTAAAGGGGCTAAGTGGTTGATGCCAAAATTGCTGGAGCATTGATCAAAAAAAGTGAAAAAAGTATTTAAGGTGGCTGGAGTAACAGTGTCAAAAATTGGGATAACAAGCATCAGGAGGGGGGTGAGTATTTTTAGTTGCATTTTCAAGTAGTACAATGACTGCAAGCATGCTTGTATGCATACATTAAATTGCTTTGAAAAATGGTTAAGCGGTAATAGCGTCCATGTTCCACAATGGCTCTCAGTCTCTGGACTTAAATCATGTTTAAAAAAAAAAGGTAGTCCACAAGTGAGGACCTTAGGACGTAAATTATATTAAATACCAGTGCGCAAAATCTCTGCAAGGAGCAATGGTCAGATATTGCTCTGAAAAGGTTCTACAACCTTATCACAAATTCAAGGAAAAGATTTATGACTCTCATTTATGGCTGTAATCTTTACCAGGGTATTTACAGTGTTATAGCAGGGGTACCAATCATTTTCAATCCTATGGTTTTCATTAAAATTAGATTTAATAAAAAACATTGAAAAATGAAAAAATAATTTGCACTACCAGTCAAAAGTTTTTGCTCACCCCAATATTTTCTGTAATTGTCACAATTTTTTAATATTTTGTTCTTTAGTAATGGTCACATATTGGTTGTATAAGAGAAAGGTGGGAAAAATGAAGCCCAATGTATAAACCATATACAGTGCCATGAAAAAGTATTTTCCTCCTTCCTGATTTCTTATTTTTTTTGTGTATTTGTCACAGTTAAATGTTTCAGATCTTCAAACAAATTTTTATATTAGACAAAGATAACCCGAGTAAATACAAAATGCAGTTTTTAAATGATGATTTCATTTATTAAGGGGAAAAAGCTATCCAAACCTACCTGGCCCTATGTGAAAAAGTAATTCCCCCCCTCCCCTGCCCCTTGTTAAATAATGAATTAACTATGATTAACCACATTTTTTAAGTCCAATTTCACTAGCCACACCCAGGCCTGATTACTGCCAGACCTGTTGAATCAAGAAAACACTTAAATAGAACCTGTCTGATAAAGTGAAGTTGACTAAAAGATCTCAAAAAGCAACACATCATGCCGCAAACTAAAAAAAAATCAAGAACAGATGAGAAACAAAGTAATTGACATCTATCAGTCTGGAAAGGGTTATAAAGCCATTTCTAAGGCTTTGGGGGTCCAGCGATTCACGGTGAGAGCCATTATCCACAAATGGAGAAAACTTGGAACAGTGGTGAACCTTCTCAGGAGAGCCAGCCTTCCAAAATTACTTCAAGAGCGCATCAACAACTCATCCAGGAGGTCACAAAAGAACCCAGAACAACATCTAAAGAACTGCAGGCCTCACTTGCCTCAGTTAAAGTCAGTGTTCTTGATTCAACAATTAGAAAGAGACTGGGCAAAAATGGCAGCCATGGGAGAGTTCCAAGGCAAAAACCACTGCTGACCAAAAAGAAAACAAAGGCTTGTCTCACATTTGCCAAAATACATCTTGATGATCCCCAAGACTTTTGGGAAAATATTCTGTGGACTGAGGAGACAAAAGTTGAACTTTTTGGAAGGTGTGCGTCCGTTACGTCTGGCGTAAAACTAACACAGCATTTCATAAAAAGAACATCATACCAAAAGTCAAACATGGTGGTGGTAGAGTGAGGGTTTGGGGCTGCTTTGCTGCTTCAGGACCTAGACGACTTGCCGTAATTGATGGAACCATGAATTCTGCTCTTTACCGGAAAATTCTGAAGGAGAATGTCAAACCATCAGTTTGTGACCTCAGGCTCAAGCGCACTTGGGTTATGCAGCAGGACAATGATCCAAAACACACCAGCAAGTCCACCTCTGAATGGCTTAAACAAACAAAATGAAGATTTTGGAGTGGCCTAGTCAAAGTCTGGACTTAAATCCGATTGAGATGCTGTGGCATGACCTGAAACAGGCCATTCATGCTCGAAAACCCTCCAATGTGGCTGAATTAAAACAATTCTGCAAAGAAGAGTGGGCCAAAATTCTTGCACAGTGACGTGAAAGACTCATTGCCAGTTATTGCAAATGTTTGATTGCAGTTGTTGTCGCTGGGTAAAAAAACCAGTTATTAGGGTTTAGAGGGAAATTACTTTTTTCACATAGGGCCAGGTAGGTTTGGATAGATTTTTCCCCTTATCATTTAAAAACTGCATTTTGCCTTTACTCAGGTTATCTTTGTCTAATATTAAAATTTGTTTGATGAACTGAAATATTTAAAGCCTCTGTAAACCCAAGTCCACAAAAACCTTTAAATTGTGTTATTTAGGGTTATATGTACATAATAGTAAGCATACTAAAATATTAGAAATTATGTTCAATTCAAATCTGAGATTTTGTCATTAAATTTTTAGCACCTCTTACTGTGGTTGAATTGGGCGTGGTTTTCTTAGTGAGTTATTACGTAATAAGCCAAACCAATTAAAAAAAACTCCGCCATTTGTCCCACCCCTAACTGAAATTATAAAAGCTCTGTGCTCCTACCAGTTGGCCTGAGCCCGAGAAACATCGTCTTGAAGTAGCCTGTCTTGAGATTGATTACCCAACTACATTTTGGTTCCATTTATCTATCTGTCCGTCTTTCTGTCTGTGTATGTGTCTGTCCCCCGCTATTTCCCCTATCTTGTATGTTTGTATTAGCTCCATTCAAAACGCACCAGTAAATGATTTTCTGAATGGGACGTGTGCTCGTGGAATGGTACTTCCGCTCTGGCTCAATGTCTTATGTCATGCTTCAAACCAGCTAGTGAAAATGGAGTTTCTCAGAACACAAGTGGTGACTTGAGCTCAAATCACCTTACAACCTGTGATCACAAGCAGTGACTGTAGGTTAATTCAGCGGATCAATCTTAACCACTCGTGAGCCAAACGAGGCCAGACGAACACATTGTGAGCTAAACAGAAAAGTATGTTTATTTTCATGTTTGTTTTATCAAATATTAAAAGGAGCAACTTATTATGAACCTTTATGTCCCAGAGTTTTTGTATTTCCATATCACAATGTTTCTGTCGTTTTGTCATTGGGAAGTTAACTTAATATTTTGATACCTTAATTATCGCCCATGATGCTGCCTGTGACAGACTGGCAGCAAATGAACGCTCTCCATGTGTGTCTTTTTCGCAACCAGTAAGCGGTAATTTCACCATATTCAACATAGCGGTATGAACGCAGCATAAGACCCTTATCTCACAACGAGTTTGGGTTGCTGTCTAGGATCTGTCCCGTGCACACTCAAAAGAACAAATCCAGCATCATTGTACACGTCAGAAAAAAAGCAAATGTCCACGGTTTCTATAATCCCACTCTTATCTCACTGGACAAAGCAATAAAAATTGATTCTTCAATTTGCAGTAAGTACAGTAGGCTACATGTCTCACCGGTGCGTTTCTAATGGAGCTAAGTATATATAGTGGACTAATGCTACACACCGGTGTAAGCGCCTGACATTTACACCTGCAAGCACAATATGTAGTTCTATTGGTCAGTGAGCGTTGATTTCACAACATGCATACTTGAGGGTAAAACATTACAGAATGGAAATTATTTTCACTGGGAGGAACCGGTTGAGTGGCAAGCTAATTACGATGCAATAATATTGTACCGTACTAGCTAACGTTACAGTACCATCAGGCTGCTGTTGGGTGCATCCCTGCTAACGCTGAATTTTAGCGGAGATGCGCTTACTCGGTAATAATAAAAAAACAGCAAAGGACTTTTCAAAATACCATTCCGTAACTGGCTGGACGGTGTTTCCAGATGGCAGAGGTTCTGCTTCGTCTGATTCTGAAGCTGCTTGCACACTGGACGCAAAACGAATTTTTCACATGACAAATTACATTCAAAGTCAATGCGAAGACTTGAATACTTCAAGTCTTCGCATTGACTTTGAATGTAATCTGTCGTGCGAAAAATTTGTTTCGCGTCCAGTGTGCAAGCGGCTTGAGTCAGACGGCTCAAACATATAGGGCTGGACTGTGACCCTTGCGCCATTGCTGTGACCAACGCTCACGGAGCCAGTGAGATGACATTCAAATCGAGGGAGTGGCCAGTCACACCGCGATGCGCCACACCCACGCTGTCTTGAGAAATGGACTGAGTAGCAAAATGAGCCGTTTTTGAACTAGGTTTTCAAATAGTTATGAATGTTAATTTTAACTCAGTTTTTGTAGATGCTTTATGAGACACTCAACTTTGATATTATACGTGAATTTTCGCTATGTCAAGACAAGTTTCCAGAGGCTTTTAGTGTGACAAATATGCAAAAAAAAAAGCAATCATGAAAGGGGCAAATACTTTTTCACGGCACTGTTATAGAACAAAAAAAAAAATTTAAGAAAAACTAGGATCGGTCATTTTGTCAATTTTTAAGCAGATCAGAAATTATGGTCTAATCCAGTGCTTCCCAAACCTCTCCTGGAGGACCACCTGTCCTGCATGTATTAGATCTCTCCCTGCTCCAGCACAGGTGATTCAAATGATCTACTCCTTATCAAGCAGCTTCAGGGGGTTGATAGCGAGCTGATCATTTCAATCACCTGTGCTGGATTCCTTGTGGATTTTTTTTGTTTATTACAAATAATAAATTTACAAGTATTGGGTTCCAGTGATTTCTTTGTTTTAAACATACGTGTAAGATAAAGACTTGACAAGATCTTAGGGTGTGCAAAAACTTTTGACTGGTAGTGTATTTAAATAAAAGTATGTTGTTTTTGCCCATGTTTGAACTTTGCATCAAGATTTTGACTGCTTTTATTTGACATTTGCAGCTTGCGTCTTAATTTTTTAATCAAAGGTGCCTATAAATTTTCTAATGATTAACAGTTTACTGTTTTAATACAGAATGTTTCTACTTTTTATACAGCCTTTTTTCATTTTCTTTCTAGATAACTTTGTCAAAAGTAGTAAATTCAAGGATGAATTTAGAAGTTTACATATTCTTTCTTCCATTTTCTCAGATGGAATGAAGTTCCTTTTTTCTTCAAGTAACCAGAGCCATGAGTGAGTAATGGGTATGTGTATCATGCCATTTGTTCTCATCATTTTTAAATTATGCTAAAAATGCAATTTCAATTCTGTTTGTACTTCCTGAATATCTACATTGCAACAAAACTCATAAAAATGATGAAGGCAAAAAAGTATAAATACATTAAGAGTGGCATTATGCAAAAAAGCAGTTTCTCTCGTGTGCCTTGCAAGTTTGTATCTTCTTGTGCTGTACATTTTTGAATAAAACATGCTTTCGCATCCCTTCCCTTAAACTTCCCCACAATTGGTAAACTGTGCTCACGATCACCTCCGTATTTTCAGTGTTTGACATCCTGTTGCATCTTCCTTTCCCTAGCTGAATTTGGGGATAAACCGCTGGAGGAATGGACAGAATCTGATGTGAGCTCCTGGTTACGGATAATAGGAGTGAAGGAGCAATATGTTCACAAGCTTCAAGAGGAGGAAGTGGATGGGAAAATTCTCAGAGAGGTGACTGAGGACTATCTGAAAAGAGAGACTGGCATGAAATCTGGCCCTGCTCTACTGATAGTCCGAAAAAAGAAATGAGCTTGTTGAGTCTTTCCAAGGGCATAAACATCAGAAGACTAAAAAAACTCAGGAAAGTGGCCTCAACGGAGGAGGTGGGAGCCAAAAAGAACAGCAAGGCACGGGTAAAGTGACCACTGATAGCGGCACCAATCCGTCCAATGAAGAGGAAAACAAAGACCAATCAGTCGTTGGACTTTCCTCTAAGAAAGACTGCAAACCAAGACCTTTCGGCAGAGAAGGTATCGACTTCACATACGTGAAGCACAATGTTCTACAGCCCGAATCTGGTGTCATCGATCTCATCACACCGTGTCATGAATACAAATCACTGGCAATTGCAGCTAAATTGGACAGGACAAGGCTACAAGCAAAGTTAGCCAAGGAAGTTCTCAAATTTGGTGCAGGGTGCATGAATACTCGAACTAACGGCACAATACACTTTGGTGTGATGGACAGTAGGGATGACTCCAACTGTATGCATGGTGAAATAATTGGCATTCCTGTTCCAGAGAAAGACATCTTTGTTGATGCATTAGATTACATAGATCGGTGTTTCACCAAAAACAAGCAGCACATGCGACAGTGTATTCGTCCCCCACAATTTATTGAGGTTTTGGACATGAAAAGCACAGAAAAGCTTTACGTTGTGGAGGTGGACATTGTCCCTGCAGTGAATATAGTGAAGAACACAGTGTATGGAGTACGTCTTCCGAACTTTAAGGAGGAATCAAACAAAGTTGTGTTTGAAAAGGAAGCAATCTATCGTCGAGTAGGATCTAAAACAGAACCAGTTATTGGCCAGGATGTTACTGACTTCTTCCAATGTTTGGCAGATAGAGATCGTATGAGAGAGGACGCTGAGAGGTCACAATTTCTCAATGCACCAGATTTCTGTGGAGACCTGGGCAGGAAACTGACTATGCTTATTACCAGTGGGAAGAAGTTCATTGAAAAGGAAAAGTGGCACATTCTTGTCACCAACAAATTCCAGCAGGACCATCTGAGAAGCATTGACTTCTTATTGAACATGAAGATTTTCTGTGTTTTTGATTTCGATCCTGATTCAAAAGTGTCTGGACTTTGTGGCAAATACCTTGAGCACCATGCCGCGAATCTTCATTTCTTGCAGAACTACGAAATTCCAAATGACAAGAGCATCAGAGACTTTGAAAGGCAATTGCACTTATTTGAGCAAACAAGCTGGATATTTTGCAATGGACGAAACGATTACCTTGGAAATGAACTCCCCTGTGACGAAAAGACCTGGATCAAAAATAAAATAACTCTCATGAGGGACTCCATATCGCTAATCTGCAAGCAGATCTTGCCAAAGGGTCATTCTCAGTGATTTTTCTTCTCACTTCCCCGTGGAAATGCCACAGTTGCACACTTTTTCTGTATTTTTCACTGACATGAAGGGTCATGATGACATCATTTGCATTGCAGAATGCGAAGAAAACTACCAGAAATGGAAAGCCTTTGTGGAGGCATACTGTGACGCCGACATCGTAGACCATTCCAGCGTCGTGGGCATGAAAATGAGCCACATAAACGCTACCGTGCAACGCATCCAACCTCTGACGACTCGAGCTACCAAACATTTGCCTGTTTTTACCAAAGGAGAGTGCCTTCTTGAGACTAAAGAAGAGGAAAGAATGTACTCCTTAGAGATCTTGAGCGTTGATCAGTGTAATGACACCAGCAGCGACTTCATTGAAGCAGAAAAGGTGAACTTAGAAAGGCAATTCTACCATGGCGGTAAAGTTAAGTGGTTGAATTTCTGGCTTGCTGAGAATAAGTATATTGAGGAAATAATTCAGCGAGATGCTTACAAGGAAATTTCAAAACTGCTTAGTGACACTCAGAAAAGATGTATTGACCAAAAGCAAGTGAACTGCTTGAACATCTATCACCATCCGGGGAGTGGAGGGAGCACAGTTGCAAGGCAAGTACTGTGGAATAACAGAAAAGACCTGAGGTGTGCAGTGGTGAAACCATCGTACTCGCCTGCTATTGTGTCTGAGCATGCAGTTTACCTCCGCGAATATGAAGAAAAAGACCCTCCACAAAAGTGTCTCCCAGTACTCTTGCTTGTAGAAGACTGTGAATATGATTACCTGGATGATCTTCGGAATGAATTGGTGACTGCGGTGTACACTAAGAGAATCGCGCAGGGGACGTCCTGTTTCATTCTGCTCAGCTGCAGGCGATCACACAATCCAGAGAAGAAATGTATGGAGTCTCCGCTCCAGAATGTTGCTGTGACCCACAAATTGTCTCGACAGGAGAAGAGAGAGTTTTCTGGTAAGCGAGAGAAGCTCAAAGAACAGTACCAGCCCGAGTTCATCTTGACATTTGTCTTGATGAGTCAAGAATTTGACCCAAAGTACATTGAAGACTTTGTAAAACATTTGCTACAAGACATCGACCACAGATCTGTTGTTACCAGGCTCATTCAGTATGTGGCTTTGCTCAATGCCTACGTGCAGAACTCCTTCATCTCTCAGTCTCATTGTGAAGTCTTGATGAGCATAACTATCCATTTGGACAGATTTCGCCAATACAACTTTGAGAGATCCTTAAGCGAGCAAGCTAAGCTCCTGTTCATACACTTGAGAGATGACAAGACCCATATTAATTCCATCCGTATCATACATCCACTGGTAGCAAAGGAGATTCTCCATCAGTTGTCAAATAATAAGCAGAAGCAAAGTGGAATTGCACTGGATCTCCTCCATGAGAATGTGCTTTATGAGCACAGGTTTGGAAAGGAGGAGTATGTCAAGTTCCTCAGAGATCTGTTCATGAGACGTAACAGAATCAGTAAAGGTGACGAATCGGACAGTTTTTTCTCCCTACTCATTGAACACGTAAGGGCAGAGGAAAGCCTTGACAAAGCTATTGAACTTCTAGAAGAAGCATACAAGCGATTCAACAAAGATCCTTTCTTTGCTCAGCAGCTTGCCCGACTCCACTACTTGCATGAAAAATTTGAAGATGCTGAACGATGGGCAGAAATTGCGGCAAAACTGATGCCCAAAAACTCCTACATCCTGAACACTAAAGGGCAGGTTTATAGGAAATGGTTTGATTCCAAAAATAAAGAGATTGACAAAGTGGCAAAGACACCACAAAACACAGCAGATGCAATAGAAAAAGCACTTAAAGCCATAGACTGCTTTGAAGCATGTCAAGAGGTATCCACCGCCGATCCCTATACCATTAGTAAATTAGGGTTTTATTCTGTTGTGGAAGTTGGATGCAACTTGTTTAACCTAATTTTTTCACTGCAGTTGTTTTCAAAAATTGCTGGTGGCAGAACTGAGTGTTTTCACTATCTCGTTACGGATTACATCCCAGAAGAGGTTTTCAATCCATGGGAGAAGTTCCATGACAAACTGAAAAGCCTACAGATGTCTGTGCGCAGTGCTCTGGAATGGATCTCTGAAGATTTGAGTTACTTCCAGACTGATGTAAATGCAGAGGAGGAAGAAACAGATGCAGCCTCTGAGATCAGAATAAACAATCCGAAGCGCTGGCTGGTAAATATGTCTGCTGTATACGGAGAGTATTTCAGCTTAACTTCTCTTGGCACAGTTACACAGCAAAATTCAGATCCAAACAGCTTGACTCCCTTTATGAAACGCATGCAGATATGCAATCTTGGAGGTGGGAACATCACAGCAATCTTCTCCCAACTACACGACCAGACAGAGAGGGATGGAATACAAGTGCTGGAAAAAATAATATCATTGTATCCCTCCAGCCCACTGAAGGCAAATCTGGAACAAATGGATCTGGTGAACTACATAGCATCTCAGATTGCTTTAGGTTGTCTGACAACTCAATCTCAAAGCTTGCACCAATTCAGTACCTTCAGAATCTCTGCCAGCAGTTCCCCAAAGGAGAAAAAGCAAAATGCTTATCAGCTCTCTTTTTCTTGCTCTCACCTTGCTTTTCTGGCCAGAGGACAATGATGACGACAAAGAAAACAAATATGAAATTGTGATGTCAGCAGTTGAATACCTCAACAGAAAATACGAGACCAAAATTAAATTCTTGCCCCAGAGGAAAAAGAGAATTTACACCCACTTTTTCTTAGGCAACGGGAACGGAAGGGAGAAGATCGTTCACAAGAGCAAAGTGGAGAGTCTCACTAAAAAACTCCCAGTGTCAGAAAAAAGAATAAAGTGGCTGGTAGGAGGCGGTCCTGGAAAATGCCGGAGATTAAAACACTTTTAAAGTCTGTTCGCGGCTGGACTAAGGATGGGGACGTGTTCCTCCAAGGTCCTCAAAAGAAGTTAAAAATTCCTGCACTGAATTCAACCTCCGTGCCCTACGACAACAAGAACGTCACATTCTACGTGGGCTTCACATTTAGAGGACCCTTTGCTTACAACATCACCGACATGGTATGAAACATTAACCATATATAAAGATGGACGACCAAACAGCCGAAACATCTTGATCGCCATCTAGTGGCTGGCTGCAGTACAAATTATACGCCTGCCCCTTCCATGTTAGTGGATGGGACATCGGCCTCACTGAAATATTTAAGTCCGTGTCAAATACGTTTTTTCCAAAGATGATCTCCGTCACTTTAAGTAGTTTCTACCATGCTGATTTTTGTTCATTTGTTCTTTTTAGCCCGCTTGGCCTCTAGGCCAAACAGGCTTATGCTGTGTTAAGATGCCTTCATGGTGGTCTGTCGTGCATCCGTGTGTCCGTAAACTTTTTGCCTTCTCAGCGCTCTAGCGCCTTTAGTTTTGCACGGATCCTTTTCATTTTTTATATGCATGTATATGGCATGAAAATCTAGGCTAAGCCGGCGCAGTGGCTTTGCCACCATTTTTTTCCTGATAAGTTTTGTTTTATTTAGTAGTTTGATAAAATGAAAAGGAGGTGTAAAGTCATGATTCACTGCTTTGATTGACAGGTTCTCTAAGAGAAGTCGTCACCTCTTGATTTACTGCAGGGTATTGTAAAGAGCTGGAGTGGGACCATCGAGAAGAGATATAATATTAACATTACAAATGCAAAAGTTGCTAGGTCTCAGGACAAGAGAATGTAACCCATAGTGATTTGCAAGTCTGGCGAAAATGATTGAAAAATGGTCTTTGCTCTGAACATAGGGTCATATACTGCTTGCATTAATGCTAGTACTGGAGAAAGGTATACCAAGATAGCTAGCTAGCAAGTTTAGCAATATTTTATAATGGGTCACTGTAGACAGCAATGGAAATCGGCTTCAAATGGGCAAGATGGCAGTGTCCGTATGAAGGATATTTTGGCTCCATTTTTGTACAGTGCTCAGAAGTTGCGACGTTCATCTTCATAAACTGTCCATGGTATAAAATGTTGACTTAATATCAGTCTGTATGAAACTTCTTGTGCTGATGAAAAGTACTGTAATGGAGATAATAGTCCGTGCTTTAAAACTCCAAATTTTGGTGTATGTGGTGCACAAGATTTATAAAATCAAGTTTTGAGAAATGTTATGGACAACAAATAGATCTGTATAATTACATTTGTCTGCAGCTTGCATCTTGATCTTCTGAATATTTTGCCTCCCTATTGACTTTGGTAACTTCTTGAAATTTCCTGTACTGCCACCATCAGGCCAAACACTTGAGATCTTCTCATCTCAGAAAGTAAGATCCAGATTATGTTGAAATTAGATGTGCACTTTCATTTTCCCTGGCAGACATGGGGGGACTTCATGACCTTGGCTTTGTACAACTCCAATTCTGAAATAGTTGGGACAAAGTGTAAATTGTGAATAAAATCAAAACGCAATGACTTTCAAATCACACCAGCCAGTATTTTATTCACAATAGAACAGAGATAACTAGGCAAATGTTGAAACTGAGAAATTTTACAATTTTATCCACAAAATGAGCTAATGTCAAATTTGATGGCTGCTACAGGTCTCAAAAAAGTTGGGATAGGGGCCTGTTTACCCTGGTGTAGCATCCCCTCTTCTTCTTAACACAGAGTGGAGGCATCTGGGCATTGAGGAGACAAGTTTCTTAAGTTTAGCCATTGAAATTTGATCCCATTCTTGTTTAATACAGGCTTCCAGCTGCTGGAGAGTTTTGGGTCTCCTTTGACAAACTTTTCGTTTAATTAGTTGCAATCAAAATTATTCAACCCCTGTTGCAAATTAGGTTTACTGGCAAAATTTACAAACTTTCAGCTGTTTGCAATGAACAAATCAAACAAGAACAATTTAAATGGCTGAACACAACAAATATTACAAGTGGCTTCTCTAAATTTAACACAAAATGCCACTTTTAATGACTACTGCAGGCTCAAAATTATTCAACCCCTTCATGACAAGCCCCTTTAATACTTAGTAGAGCACCCTTTTGCCGCTATGACCTGCTGGAAATGTGATGCATAGGCAGACAACAGCTTCTGGCAGCATTCCCAAGGAATCTTAGCCCAGTCCTCATGGACAATGGCCTCCAGTTAACTAATATTCTAGGGTTTGCATGCTGCAACTGTCTTCTTCAAGTACTACCAGAGATTTTTTTGTGGGGTTCAAGTGATGCGACTGTGATGGGCACTCTAGAATCTTCCCAGACTTCTTCTGAAACCAAGCCTTGGTGGATGTTGAGGTATGCTTAGGATCATTGTCCATTTGGGAGGTCCAATGATGCCCAAGCGTCAGCTTCCATACAGACGGCATGATGTTTTCTCCTTGGATATCCTGGTACTTGACTGGATCCATCTTGCCCTCCATACTTTGCAGATTTCCAGTGCCAGAGGAAGCAAGGCAGCTGCAGAGCATCAAAGAGCCCCCACAGTTCTTCACTGTAGGCAGGGTGTACTTTTCAGCATATGCTTCTTTATTCCTCCTGCAGACATACCACTGATTCATAAGCCCGAAATATTCCAGTTTTGTTTCATCACTCTAAAGAACAATATCCCCAAATTTTTGAGGCTTATTTATATGGTTTTTAGAATATTGGAGCTTGTGCTTTTAGATCAGTGGTGGTGTATGTCTTGGAGTTCTTTGACGTTTAGTATGCGCCCTACTGTGCAAACTGAAGCTTCAATGCCTCCTGTCTCCAAGTCTTGCTGCAGGTCTCCTGTATTCACTCGAGGGTTTTTGACCACCCGTCTCCTCAGGAATCTGGTGACAGCCATTGATAGCTTCCTCTTTCTGCCACATCCTGGTACTGGTCCTTTAACTCTCAACTTGCAAACTATGCTTCCAACTGTATCTCTACAAAAATTCAGTGCCTGTGCTGCCTTTTTGTATCCTTTTCCTAGTTTCTGCCAAGCTATGATCTCCTCTATTAGCTTGCTGGACAATTCTTTTGACAGCCATATTTCTAATATGAAATCAAAGGTCACTGTCAACAAACCCCTAGCTAGTGCAAGTATTTGATGTGTTCTATCTCAAGCAAACCTGATGCAACTAATTAAGCTCTTGATTAGCTGCATTAGGTGTGCTTGAGACTACACCTGATTTGCAAATATGCTCTTATGACGGATTCTATTTGGGGGGTTGAATAATTTTGAGACTGCAGTAGTCATTAAAAATGGCATTTTGTGTTAAATTTGGAGAAACCACTTGTAATACTAGTTGTGTTGAGCTATTTAAAATGTTCTTGTTTATCACAAACAGCTGAAAGTTTATAAATTTTGCTATTAAACCCAATTTGCAATGGGGGTTGAATAATTTTGATTTCAACTTCAATCACTTCAATCAATTCACAACCAAATCACTTCGGCAATCGGCTGCCACACAACGTGTCTCCGCTGAAAGGGAATTAAAAACTGCTCCCATCAGGCTGTAACGTTACAACAGTAGCTACCAGTTGTGTGTGTTGACGGTATATGGACTACTGCAACTCTTTATTTACCTGTCTGAATAAGAAATTGGACAAACTGCAAGCAGTTCAAAATTCAGCTGCACGATTGCTCACTAAAACAAACCGAAGAGCCCACACATTACTCCAAGTTTAGCATCTTTGCACTGGCTGCCTATACATTTTAGAATTGATTTAAAAATTTTATTGATTACCTTCAAAGCACTCCATGGTATGGCGCCAGAACATATAAGTCAGCTTTTAAATCCTCATAGACCTAATAAATTGCTCAGGTCTTCAAAGCGAGCATTAATGGCTGTTCCAGAGTCAAAAACAGCTAAAGTTAAAAACAAGGGGTGATCAAGCCTTCTCAGTTAAAGCTTTTAGACTCTGGAATAGTCTCCCAAATAATATTAGGAATGCTGAGTATTTATCCTCTTTTAAGGACTCACATTTATAGGCTTGCTTTTAGTGATTAAATTCTTTTAATGTACTGGTGTGATTTTTTTGTAAGTCTGGTTCCCATTTTGCAGTTTAATTTCCCTAATTTTCCCCATTTAGTTTTATTGCTTTTATGTACAGGTATTTTTAACTGTGTGTGAAGCACTTTGTGCAGCATTGCTGGAAAGGTGCTATACAAATAAAATTTATTATTATTATATTATTGTTATTGTTATTATTGTGTGCCGTGCGCACCTAGCGCTGGTGTGCCGCTAGCCGCCGCACCGATTCCCTGCTCTTGCTCTCAAGCTTTACTTCCCACAAGGCAACAAAGTGCCCCAACCCATCCACAGAGCCACCAGGCTGCTCCCCCATCGCTGCCGTATCAGTCTTCCGAGCCATTAACATTTTCTACCCCTCAACCACCAACCCTCCGTTTCCTGAGGGACACTGAAGCCCAGAAGAGACAGGTAAATAAGCCTGTGTGAGGAGTGCAGGATAATATGAAGTCAACAAGAGTTATTCAACTCTCGCAGAGAAAAAAAAAAGGCTTGTTGGCTATTCTCCGCACAGGCAATGTTTCATAAAGTACTTTCTGGAACCTTCTATCATTGGATGAAGACGTATGAAAGCTTAGAGATGAGGTATTTCTTCCTTCAACAAGGAACCATTAAACTACTTAGAAATACTCAATAGAGACATAAAGTAGTCTTCCAGAAATATTTCCCCGCCCCCCTCAGTGTGTAAACCTCGGAAGAAACCACAACTCCCATCATGCTCCATTCCACTGCCTGTTAACTTACAATGTAGCTCTTGTAAACACTCATTGCTCAGTTGGGGAACTATGCCTGCTTAGTTTAATCTACTGTAAATTCTCCCTCTGGATAAAATCAACAACTGAATAATAATAACAACAACAACAACAATCTCCCATACTCTCCTCAGCTTACCAGCTCTGCCAAATTCAACCCTGCACGCATCTGTCCCAGTCCTACACTGCCCTACAAAGGCTAAGTGCAGTAACTACGCAATAATTTAAACAGTAAAAAATGGCTTCAGTTTGTTTGCTGTCCCACAAATAAATAGTCAGCACTTCTATGATGGGTATGATTAACTGACTCACCATGGTATAATTTCTGTCCAAATAAATCCCGACCCCAATATACTTTCAGGCCCAGAACTGTGTAACTCACATTTTACCCAATATGTAGGTACTGCACTTAGGCTTTGTAGGGCAGTACAGTCACCTGACTGGGACACTGACCAGAGGGACAGAGAGGGTGAGATGGGGGGAGAGAGAGAGAGAGAGAGAGAGAGAGAGAGAATGGAAGAGATAAATTGAGGACAGAACACAGCTATTCCAGGTAAAGAAGACGACTAGCATCCGTACGATATATGAATCGTGTCACAAGAGATGAATAACAGAGAAAAAGCAACAAAAGTCCAGAGAAAAAAGGAAAAACACTGAAGTCAGTCCCTGTCATTGTTTCTTCCATTTCCCATCTCATTCCTCAGCTGACAGACAGAGATTACTCTCTGATGTCCTGGGCATTGCAGATTGCCTGTGGCCCTCTTTTCAAAGGGGACACTGGGAGGGATAATTGAGTTTCCTCACACCGAGCAGCCAAAAAACCGAACATTTCTTTGGAGGTTCTCTGTCATGGTCTGGTCTTGCAGAGAGACATCGCTCCCGAGAACCACTACAGTTTGGTCCTAGTTAAGGTCCTTCAACTGCTAGTTTTAGTGCAAAAAATCCATCCATCCATCCATTCTCTAAACCACTCCTTCCTCAACAGGGTTGCAGGGAAGCAGGAACTTATCCTGCCCTACTATAGGCGCAAGGCAGGGACACTCTCCGGTCAGCTTGCCAATCCACCGCAAGGTGTGCACACCATTCACTCACAGACTAGTACCATCCATCCATCCATCATCTATAGAAAACATTTCCCATTCTGGTCTTAAGCAATAATGAAATGCCAATAGCAGGGGTAATGACTGGCTATGTGTTAGGTCACTTTACAAAAAGTAACAATAAACACACAGCAATCATCACATAATTCTCCTTCAGTGGACTTCCATTCCCGAAATGAACAGCATTATTAATCTCTAGCCAAAATAAACACTAATAACGCACTGAAAGAGTATTAGTTTACACGCCTGAATAGCAAAAATGCATCTTTTTGCAGAACAACAAACTGAAATGATATGTGTATCTTACTTGATTCCACTATTTCAGGCTACTTACAAGTGGCATAATAAATGACTGAGCAACATGCATTTATTGTGTATAAATATGAAGTCAAAGATGGTTTTTATTCTAAAGCAAAATAATTATTGTAAAACACTTGCACTACCCTAAGGTGGAATATATACATGCATATAAAATAAATGTATAAAAAAAAAAATACAGAATTTCACTGAATTCCTGAAAAATTTGCCAAATCCAAATACATTTGAAGTATTTGTTTCAAAATCACTTGCCATGTTTTCAATGCATTATTGAGACAGAATATGAATTACTCGACTTACATAGCCATACACGCCAACTTGCAAACAATACAAGCTGCAACTTACTGTACATACACCAGCATACATGAACACACATTTCAGTGAAAGTATTTCATCCAAAATCCAAATAAATGACCTTGATATAATGTCAGACAATCGCAAACAGTTTTTAGGGCTTTTCAGGTGAATGCAGTTCGTTACTGTGGCTTATGTGATTGCATTGCTGCTTCATACCAATAAGGTCGTGGGTTCGAATCTGGCCTGGGGCCTTTCTGTGTGGAGTTTGCATATTCGCCACGTGTTGGCGAAGGTTTCCTCCCCTCCGGATGTTCCGGTTTCCTCCCGCAGTCCAAAGACATGCATATCAGGCTAATTGGAGACGCTAAATTGCTCATGGGTATGAGTGTGAGAGCGAATGCTGTGTGAATGGTGTGTGCGCCCTGTGATGGATTGGCAAGCTGTCCAGGATGGATCCCAGCCTTTCGCCCGGAGTCAGTTGAGATAGACTCCAGCTCCCCCCTGCCACCCTAGTGAGGAAGAAGCGGGTATAGAGAATGGATGGATGGTGTTGAGACGCTTCTACTCCTGTGTGGTTTACATTTACCTGTATCTGAAGCACGATCTACAGTTATGGAATACGTGAATGAAGTTTGCAGTAAGCCCATCACTTCAGCTAAACGAGCGCGTGAGGGAAGCACATTGTTAAATTAAGTGATAACTAACGCATAATTCTAAGGTTTTAGCATGTCCCGTGTCACAGACCTTTCTCCAGTCATTCCCATTTATCTACTATTAAAAATAAATCTCGCTAATAATAATAATAATAATAATAATACATTTTCCAGTTTCTGTTCACAGTAATTTTTCTTCAGGCAAGCTAAATATGTAGCTGACGCTGGAGGCAAAATGGTCTCATTCGGTTTAAAAATATAGCAGCGAAGCAAAGCGAATGAGGTACAACAACGCACAGAAATCCTCAGATGCACATCATTGGATAGGACACGATTTTTTCCACTCCGATCTTCTGCAGCTTAACTTTCGTTTTCAAGCAATAGAAACTCATGAAAAAGCGGAACGCCCTTCAGTGATACTGTCCGCAGGTGACCTACTTTGCGTTTCGGTGAGGCGCGGGCGCTATTATGCTTATGCTTATCGAGAACACATCCCGTTGGCAGGGAAACGCGCATGCACTGGGCAAGATTCAGGCGATTCACAGAGAAGCAGAATTTCCGGTACTTTGGTGTTCGCTGCCTAGTATTGACTTCTCCAGCAATGATTTACTCTGCCCTGATTTTCATGCCATTGGCGTTAGTAATCAGAAGAATATCAAGACAAGTCCTTCGTTAAATACGGTGAGTTAGAAATTTTGATGTCTCCTGATCTTCGCCATGCAAAAAAAAAAAAAAAAAAAAAAAAAAAAAAAAGGTAGCGAAACGATGATTACGGCAACGCAATAAAGTATTGGCAGTAGCGTGCTGTGTGCTGGTCTTCTGTGTGAACATTGCTTCGGTAAAGTTAGCCTGCTATTATAGTTAACAGAACTGCAACGACAAAATACATTGGCATAACTCATCAAACACTACTCATGCTGCATCTGCTCTCACAATAGATTCTAAATGTGTATTATTTCGTATATTCGCCGGTCCAATTATAATGCCGTTTTTCAAATGCTTTTTGATGATGTCGTTAAGGCGATACACCCAGCAGTACCGAAAATGCTAATGTTTTGGTATGTTTAAGAATGCATCATTTATGGACATTGCAACGTTAAAGAATTGCAGCGGATGTCAACATCAGTTCTTTTTCATTTGTATTGTGTCATATTCATAATCTGTTGTTTTTTTCTTTTCTTTCTTTTTTTTTTTTTTTTTTACTAAAGACATCCCTCGTCTTTCTACTCAGTACGCATTTAACCTGGCATCGTCTCCTCCCAAACTGAGCTTTCCTTTCCGGCTCACTAACGGTCAATTCGGACCAACATTTTCCATAATACAGGGGGTGGACCGAATGCCGGAAGCACCTCCAAAATGGCTTTTATGTTAAAGTATCGAAAATTATATTTAAAAAGCATATATTCTTATCAATCTAAAAGCTACATAGCTGCATGTGCCTGCTTAGAAGGCTCGCGAGGAATGTCCCCAAAGCATAATATGGGCATTACCACAAATCCCAATACCAGTTTCAAAGGGGCTAAGTGGCTGATGCCGAAATTGCAGGAGCATTGATTAAAAAAAAGTGAAAAAATTATTCAAGGTGGCTGGAGTAACAGTGTCAAAAATTGGGATAACAAGCATCAGGAGGGGGGGGTGAGTATTTTTAGTTGCATTTTCAAGTAGTACAATGACTGCAAGCATGCTTGTATGCATACATTAAATTGCTTTGAAAAATGGTTAAGCGGTAATAGCGTCCATGTTCCACAATGGCTCTCGGTCTCTGGACTTAAATCATGTTTACAAAAAAAAAAAGGTAGTCCACAAGTGAGGACCTTCGGACATCAATTATCTTAAACACCAGTGCGCAAAATCTCTGCATGGAGCAATGGTCAGATGTTGCTCTGAACAGGTTCTCCAACCTTATCACAAATTCAAGGAAAAGATTTATGACTCTCATTTATGGCTGTAATCTTTACCAGGGTATTTACACAGTGTTATAGCAGGCGTACCAATAATTTTCACTCCTGTAGTTTTCATTAAACATGAGATTTATTTAAGAAAAAACACTGAAAAATGAGAAATAATGTACACTACCAATCAAAAGTTTTTGCACACCCCAATATTTTCTGTAATTGTCACAATTTTTTTATATTCTGTGGTTGAGTAATAGTCACATATTGGTTGTATAGAAGAAAGGTGGGAAAACAGGCCCAATGTATAAATCATGTACAGTACCATGAAAAAGTATTTGCCCCCTTCCTGATTTCTTATGTTTTTGCATATTTGTCACACTTAAATGTTTCAGATAAAACAAATTTTAGTATTAGACAAAGATAACCCGAGTAAATACAAAATAGTGGCAAAGCCACTTCGCCCGCTTGGCCAAACGTGGCCAAAATGGAACGCCCCCTAATGGCCATAGTATCGGTCCGACTGGGCTGAAAATTGAACTTGATCAGGACCTTAAGACGCTATATACACATATGAAATATGAAAAGGATCGGTGAAAAACTGAAGACGCTAGAGTGCAGACAATCCAAAGGTTTACGCACGCACGCACAGATGCACGACATACCACCACTAAAGACCCCAAACATAGCATAAGCCCACTGGGCCTTTTGGCCAAGCGGGCAAAAAATTGGAGCATCTTAGCTCGTAGAATAAGGGAGCTAGAGCTGTCTGAAGTTTTGCAGAGAAGGACCCCTGATGGCCAAACCGAGAATCGCAGCATGCCCAAAATCAAACTGGGGCTAGATCTTGGGCCCATATACGCGCTTATGAAATATGAAAAGGATCTTTTGAAAAGTGAAGGCACTATTACAGTGTAACAAAATATGTGCATTTTTATTTATTTTTTTCTTTATTTTTATTTATTTAAGCAGGGGGCCTGACTGAGACCATGTCTCTTTTTCAGCAGGGCCCTGCATTTTACGACCTTTGACCTACATAACCTTTAAATTTAGGTCAAATCAAAAGCACATTACATATATGATGAACCCTTAGCAGAACAACCTACAGTAAAAATTTCAGCATCTTAGCTTGTAGAATAAGGGAGATAGAGCTGTTTGAAGTTTTGCAGAAAAAGCCCCCTGGTGGCCAAACCGAGAATCACAGCACGCCCAAAATGGAACTTGGGCTAGATCTTGGGCCCATATACATGCATATAAAATATGAAAAGGATCCTTTGAAAACTGAAGGCACTATTGCACTGAAAGAAAATCTGTGCATTTTACGACCTTTGACCTACATAACCTTGAAATTTAGGTCAAATCAAAAACCCATGACATGTATGATGAACCCTTAGCAGCACAACCTACAGTAAAAATTTGAGCATCTTAGCTCATAGAGTAAGGGAGCTAGAGCTGTTTGAAGTTTTGCAGAAAAAGCCGCCTGGTGGCCAAAACAAGAATCGCAGCACAACCAAAATCGAACGCGGGCTAGATCTTGGGCCCATATACATGCATATAAAATAGGAAAAAGATCCGTTGAGAACTGAAGGCACTATGGCGCTGAAACAAAACCGGCACATTTTATGACCTTTGACCTATATAACCTTCAAAATTAGGTCAAATCAAAAACCCATTATATATGTGTTGAAGCCTTGGCAGAACACCCTACAGTAAAAATTTGAGCATCTTAGCTCCTAGAAAGAGGGAGCTAGAGCTGTTTGAAGTTTTGCAGAAAAAGCCGCCTGGTGGCCAAACCAAGGATCGCAGCATGACGAAAATCGAACTCAGGCTATATCATGGGCCCATATACACGCATATAAAATAGGAAAAGGATCCGTTGAGAACTGAGGGCGCTATGGCGCTGAAACAAAATCGGCACATTTTATGACCTTTGACCTATATAACCTTCAAAATTAGGTCAAATCAAAAACCCATTATATATGTGTTGAAGCCTTGGCAGAACACCCTACAGTAAAAATTTGAGCATTTTAGCTCGTAGAGTAAGGGAGTTAGAGTGGTTTGAAATTTTGCAGAAAAAGCCACCTGTTGGCCAAACCAAGAACGGCAGCACGCCCAAAATCGAACTTGGGCTAGATCTTGGGCCCATATACATGCTTATAAAATATGAAAAGGATCCGTGGAAAACCGAAAGCTGTATCGCGCTGAAACGACGTAACGCACGCACGCACGCACAACAGACCACCACTAATAACCCTAAGTACAGCATAAGCCCCTTTGGGCCTGTTGGCCAAGCGGGCTAAAAATGCAGTTTTTAAATGATAATTTAATTTATTAAGGGGAAAAAGCTATCCAAACCTACCTGGCCCTATGTGATAAAGTAATTCTCCCCCCCTTGTTAAATCATGAATCAACTGTGATTAACCACATTTTTGAGTTCAATTTCACTAGCCGTACCCAGGCCTGATTACTGCCAGGCCTGTTGAATCAAGAAATCACTTAAATAGAATCTGCCTGACAAAGTGAAGTAGGCTAAAAGATCTCAAAAAGCAACATGTCATGCCGCAAACTAAAGAAATTCAAGAACAGATGAGAAACAAAGAAATTGACATCTATCAGTCTGGAAAGGGTTGCAAAGCCATTTCTAAGGCTTTGGGGGTCCAGTGAATCACGGTGAGAGCCATTATCCACAAATGGAGAAAACTTGGAACAGTGGTGAACCTTCCCAGGAGTGGCTGGCCTACCAAAATGACTCCAAGAGCGCATCAACTACTCATCCAGGAGGTCACAAAAGAACCCAGAACAACATCTGAAGAACTGCAGGCCTCACTTGCCTCAGTTAAAGTCACTGTCCATGATTCAAAAATAAGAAAGAGACTGGGCAAAAACGGCAGCCATGGGAGAGTTCCAAGGCAGAAACCACTGCTGACCAAAAGGAAAACAAAGGTTTGTCTCACATTTGCCAAAAAACATCTTGATGATCCCCATGACTTTTGGGAAAATATTCTGTGGACTGACGAGACAAAAAGTTGAACTTTTTAGAAGGCGGATCCTGGCCATTTCGCAAAAATGTCCGAAATATTGTATTCGGCATCAAATACTATCTGGGTGTTGATGGAATGAACTTTTTTCTGTTTACAAATACCTCTTCATCTTGAGTCGGAGAAATATTTCAGATATGGGTCCCGTCAATAGCACTGATTATACCGGGCATAGGCCTGAGATGTGCACGAATTCAAGTTTGATTCTGTGTTGTTGGCGAACGTCCATTGGAAACCAGATAAACTGTCGGATGATATGGGGTTCACAGAGCGCAATTGATTGTTTGTTGAGTTGAGCGACTGACAGATGATTGAGAAATCCCTAAATTGTCCGCGTTGCAAAGTTGCATTTTTCCAGTGCATTATTCCAGTGGCCAAGTAACAAAGTGTTGTCAAACATTTTATTTCGGGGCTTATTGGGTTGTTTCTCATGGTTGGAGACGTAATTCACCAAGTCAACACAGGTTCCCATACATAGACGAGACTATGGTGGCCAATAGTGTAATTTAAAAAACCATAGTCTCAATATGCGCCGTGAGCGTGTTGATCATAGATGCCCACGAGATGGGAAAAAAAAAAAAAAAAAAAGAAAAATAGTAAACGTTTGAAGACGCGGTATTTGAATTTATGCAATTCCCCCAACAAAATGAGAATGAAATCCCCCGCTCAACAAAATGAGAATGCCCCCTCTCCAACCTCATATTCTCCAAAAAAATTCTGTAAAACACTGCAACAACAAATAAAATCCCTTCACGGTCGGTCCGATATCTTTTCAACAACTGCGCATCATTCAGAATTTCCAAGTCATTCTGTCTTTCAACAGCAGCAGCCATTTTCCGATTCTTTGTGAATAAGTTTTAGCGAGTTAGCAGTCCTCCTGACTACTTTTAAGTTCTCCTAGACTTAGGAGCTACTTTTAGGCCTAAAATGCTTTGTAAATAACACTTAGTAAAAATAATTACAAGTCCTACATTTATGACTGACAATATTTTTTTTTTTTTTTTTTTTTTTATAGGAGTTTCTGCTAAATCCGGCAGTTAGGACCTACTTTTAGCGCTAAGATGCTTTGTGAATACGGGCCCTGGAGTACCCCCTGTCCTGCATGTGTTAGATCTCTCCCTGCTCCAGCACAGGTGATTCAAATGATCTACTCATTATCCAGCAGCTTCAGGGGTTGATAATTTCAATCACCTTGCTGATCATTTCAATCACCTGTGCTGGATTCCTTGTGATTTTTTTTGTAAATGTATTATTTGTAATAAACAAGTATTGGGTTCCAGTGATTTCTTTGTTTTAAACATACAGGTAAGATAAAGACTTGACAAGATCTTAGGGTGTGCAAAAACTTTTGCCTGGTAGTGTATTTAAATAAACGTATGTTGTTTTTCCCCATGTTCGAACTTTGCATTAGGATTACGACTGCTTTTATTTGACACATGCAGCTTGCTTCTTAATTTTTTAATCAAAGGTGCCTATAAATTTTCTAATGATTAACAGTTTACTGTTTTAATACGGAATGCTTCTACTTTTTATACAGCCTTTTTTTTCATTTTCTTTCTAGATAACTTTGTCAAAAGTAGTAAATTCAAGGATGAATTTAGAAGTTTACATATTCTTTCTTCCAATTTCTCAGATGGAGTGAAGTTCCTTTTTCCTTCAAGTAACCAGAGCCATGAGTGAGAAATGGGTATGTGTATCATGCCATTTGTTCTCATCATTTTTAATTATGCTAAAAATGCAATTTCAAAACTAAACAAAAATGATGAAAAAAAAGTAGAAATAAATCCGGGCCTTTTACTAAGACCTTTAGCACATGCAAAATCTGCCTTGATTGGTGCAAGGAAAGAACTAAACAATGTTGGTTTTGAAAAAAATTTTGCATTAAAGGTCTTAGTGGCATTATGAAAAAAAGCAGTTTCTCTCGTGTGCCTTGCCAGTTTGTATCTTCTTGTGCTGTACATTTTCAAATAAAACATGCTTTGCATCCCTTCCTTAAACTTCCCCACAATTGGTAAACTGTGGTCACGATCACCTCCGTATTTTCAGTGTTTGACGTCCTGTTGCATCTTCCTTTCCCTAGCTGAATTTGGGGATAAACCGCTGGAGGAATGGACAGAATCTGACGTGAGCTCCTGGTTACGGATAATAGGAGTGAAGGAGCAATATGTTCACAAGCTTCAAGAGGAGGAAGTGGATGGGAAAATTCTCAGAGAGGTGACTGAGGACTATCTGAAAAGAGAGACTGGCATGAAATCTGGCCCAGCTTTACTGATAGTCCGAAAAAGAAATGAGCTTGTTGAGTCTTTCCAAGGGCATAAACATCAGAAGACCAAAAAAACTCAGGAAAGTGGCCTCAACAGAGGAGGTGGGAGCCAAAAAGAACAGCAAGGCTCAGTTAATGTGACCGCTGATAGCGGCACCAATCAGTCCAATGAAGAGGAACACAAAGACCAATTGGTCTTTGGATTTTCTTCGAAGAAAGACTGCAAACCAAGACCTTTTGGCAGAGAAGGTATCAACTTCACATACGTGAAGCACAATGTTCTACAGCCCGAATCTGGCGTCATCAATCTCATCACACCATGCCATGAATACAAATCACTGGTAAATGCAGCTAAATTGGACAGGACAAGGCTACAAGCAAAGTTTGCCAAGGAAGTTCTCAAATTTGGTGCAGGGTGCATGAATATTCGAACTAACGGCACAATACACTTTGGTGTGATGGACAGTAGGGATGACCCCAACTGTATGCATGGTGAAATAACTGGCATTCCTGTGCCAGAGAAAGACATCTTTGTTGATGCATTGGATTACATAGAGCGGTGTTTTACAGCAGACAGCGAACACGTGCGTCAGTGCATTCGCCCGCCGCAATTTATTGAGGTTGTAGACATGAAAAGCACTGAAAAGCTTTATGTTGTGGAGGTGGACATTGTCCCTGCAGTGAGTATAGTCAAGAAAAAGTGTATCATGTCCGTCTTCCAAATTTCAAGGAAAAATCAAACAAGGTCGAGCTAGAAAAGGAAGCAATCTATCGCAGAGTAGGATCCAAAACAGAACCAGTTATTGACCAGAATATTTTTGACTTCTACCAACGTTTGAAAGACAGAGATGACCTGAGAGAAGAAGCTGAGAAGTCACAATTTCTCCATGCACCAGATTTCTGCGAAGACCTGGGCAGGAAACTGACTATGCTTATTACCAGTGGGAAGAAGTTCATTGAAAAGGAAAAGTGGCACATTCTTGTCACCAACAAATTCCAGCAGGACCATCTGAGAAGCATTGAGTTCTTATTGAACATGAAGATTTTCTGTGTTTTTGATTTTGACCCTGATTCAAAAGTGTCTGGACTTTGTGGAAAATACCTTCAGCACCACGCTGCAAATCTTCATTTCCTGCAGAACTACAAAATTCCAAGCGACACAAGCATCAGAGACTTTGAAAGGCACCTACACCTCTTTGAACAAACAAGCTGGATATTTTGCAATGGACGAAATGATTACCGAGGAAATGAACTCCCCTGTGACGAAATGACCTGGATCAAAAATAAAATCACTCTTCTGAGGGAGTCCATATCGCTGATCTGCAAGCAGATCTTGCCAAAGGGGTCATTCTCAGTGATTTTTCTTCTCACTTCACCCGTAGAGAAGCCACAGTTGCACACTTTCTATGAGTTTTTCACTGACATGGAAGGCCACGAAGACATCATTTGCATCGCAGAATGCGAAGAAAACTACCAGAAATGGAAAGCCTTTGTGGAGGCATACTGTGACGCCGACATCGTAAACCGCTCCAGCATAGTAGGCATGAAAATGAGCCATGTGAATGCTACCGTGCAACGCATCCAACCCCAGACAACTCGAGCTACCAAACATTTGTCCGTTTTTACGAAAGGAGAGTGCCTTCTTGAGACTAAAGAAGAGGAGAGAATGTACTCCTTAGAGATCCTGAGCGTTGATCAGTGTAATGACACCAGCACCGACTTCATTAAAGCAGAAAAGGAGAACTTAGAAAGGCAATTCTACCATGGCGGTAAAGTTAAGTGGTTAAATTTCTGGCTTGCTGAGAATAAGTATATTGAGGAAATAATTCAGAGAGATGCTTACAGGGAAATTTCTAAACTGCTTAATGACATTCAAAAAAGGAGCATTGACCAAGTGCCTGTGAACATCATAAACATATACCACCATCCAGGCAGTGGAGGGAGCACAGTTGCACAACAAGTACTGTGGAACAACAGAAAGGACTTGAGGTGTGCAGTGGTGAAACCATCATACCCACCAGCAATTGTGTCTGAACATGCAGTTCACCTCCGTGAATACGAGGAAAAAGACCCTCCGCAAAAGTGTCTCCCAGTACTCTTGCTTGTAGAAGACTGTGAATATGAGTACCTGGATGATCTACGGAATGAATTGGTGACTGCGGTGTACACTAAGAGAATCGTGCAGGGGACGTCCTGTTTCATTCTGCTCAGCTGCAGGCGATCACACAATCCGGAGAAGAAATGCAAGGAGTCACCTCTCCAGAATGTTGCTGTGACCCACAAATTGTCTCCACAGGAGAAGAGAGAGTTTTCTGGCAAACGAAAGAAGCTGGAAGAACAGTACCAGCCCGAGTTCATATTGACATTTGTTTTGATGAGTCAAGAATTTGACCCAAAGTACATTCAAGACTTCGTGGAACATTTGCTGCAAGACATTGACTACAAATCTGTTGTCACCAGGCTCATTCAATATGTGGCTTTGCTCAATGCCTACGTGCAGAACTCCTTCATCTCACAGTCTCATTGTGAGGCCTTGATGAGCATGACTATCCAATTGGACAGATTTCGCCAATACAACTTTGAGAGATCCTTAAGCGAGCAAGCTAAGCTTCTGTTCATACACTTGAGAGATGAAAAGACGTATATTAATTCCATCCGTATCATACATCCACTGGTGGCAAGGGAGATTCTCCATCAATTGTCAAGTAGTCAGCAGAAGCAAAGTGGAATTGCACTGGATTTCCTCCATGAGAATGTGCTTTATGAGCACAGGTTTGGAAGAGAGGAGTATGTCAAGTTCCTCAGAGATCTGTTCATGAGGCGTTACAGAATCAGTAAAGGTGATGAATCCGACACTTTTTCTCTCCTCTCATCGAGCATGTTAGAACAGAGGAAAGCCCAGACAAAGCTATTAAACTTCTAGAAGAAGCCTACAAGCGATTCAACAAAGATGCCTACTTCGCTCAGCAGCTTGCCAGACTCAACTACTCATATGAAAAATTTGAAGATGCTGAACAATGGGCAGAAACTGCTGCAAAAAAGATGCCCCAAAACTCCTACATTCTGGACACTAAAGGGCAGGTTTATAGGAAATGGTTTGATGCCAAATGTAAGGAGATTGACAAAGTGGCGAAGACGCCACAAAACACGGCAGTTGCAATAGAGAAAGCGCTAAAAGCCATAGACTGCTTCAAAGCATGTCAACAGGCATCCACTGCTGATCTTGAAACCATGAACAAATTCAGGTTTTTTTTTCTGTTGTGGAAGTTGGATGCAATTTGTTTAACCTCATTTTTTCACTGAAACTGTTTTCAAGAAAAGCTAGTGGCAGCTCCGAGTGTCTTAGGTATCTAGTTACAGACTACATCCCGGAAGAAGTTTTGGAGCCATGGGAGAAGTTCCACAGCAAATTGAAAGACCTCTCAATGTCAATACACAGTGCTCTGGAATGGATCTCCGAAGACTTGAGTTACTTTCAGACAGAGATAAACTCAGAGGAGGATGAAATAGTCGCATTCTCCGAGATCAAAATAAACAATCCGAAGAACTGGTTGGTAAACATGTCCGCTGCATATGGAAAGCATTTCAGTGGTGTTTCTCTTAACAATGTCCCGCAGCAAGACAAGTCAAATCCAATTAGCTTAACTCCGTTCATGAAACGCATGCAGATACACAATCTTGGAGGTGGGAATGTTACAGCAATCTTTTCCATACTGCATGACCGGACTGAGAGGGATGCAATAGAAGCACTGGAGAAAATAATATCATTGTATCCCTCCAGCCCACTGAAGGCAAATCTGGACCAAATGGATCTGGTGAACTACATAGCATCTCAGATTGCTTTAGGTTGTTTGACAACTCAATCTCCAAAGCTTGCACCAATTCAGTACCTTCAGAATCTCTGCCAGCAGTTCCCAAAGGAGAAGAGCAAATGCTTATCCAGCTCTCTTTTCTTGCTCACCTTGCTTTTCTGGCCAGAGGACAATGATGATGACAAAGAAAACAAATATGAAATTGTGATGTCAGCTATTGAATACCTCAGTAGAAGTTACTGGACCAAAATGAAGTCCTTTACCCCAGAGGAAAAGGAGAATTTACACCCACTTTTTTTAAGCAATGGGAACGGAAGGGAGAAGATCGTTCACAAGAGCAAAGTGGAGAGTCTCACAAAAAAACTTCCAGTGTCAGCAAAAAGAATGAAGTGGCTGAGCGGAGCGGTGTGGAAAATGCCGGAGATTGAAACACTTTTGAAACCTGTTCACGGCTGGACCGAGGACGGGGATGTGTTCCTCCAAGGTCCAAGGAGGAAGAAGTTAAGAATTCCCGCTTTAAATTCAACCTCAGTGCCCTACGGCAATGAAAACGTCACTTTCTACTTGGGCTTCACATACAGAGGACCTGTTGCGTACAACATCACTGAAATAGCATAATGTTAATAATTTTAACATCAGCCTGTATGATTATCCGAGTGTTTATGAAAATGACTGCAATGAAGATGATAGTCCATGAATTAGATACCAGATTTCAGTATATGTGGTACACAAGAAATGTCCTCCCAGGTATACTAAACATTTACCAAATTTGGCTAAATTTTGGGGAGATAAATCAAACGTTTGCTTCTGTTTGTGACAGAACGACATGATCACATATTTTTGGTATATTTTGGTTTCCATGATCTCAGTGTTCCCATGTGGGAGCATTCAAATGTTATGCCTTATCTCTGCTGTTTTTGTCAACAACCTTACTGCTATTGACACTAATTTGTTCATTCAGGTCTGTATAATGGAGCTACTAAGAAAAAAGTGAAGTAGTGTATGTATTGCCAGTCTGCTGCTTTCCAAATACAGGATACCACAAAACAGGAAAATTACTGAAATGTCCAAATGGTGAAATATCATGTGTGCATAGACAGAACTAAAGCAACTGACTTTTGCTGAACCTTGGCCTACACTGTATCGAAGGAGAATAATAGTCTTGGAATACATCAAATGAAACCGGGAGAAACTGCCCTCCAAAAACATGTTCCCACATGGGAACACTGGGAGGATTAAGGTTAAGTTTTTAACAGGGTGCCCGCGCATCCTTAAAAAGTCTTAAATTCGTGTATCTAAAATTAAGGACTTAAAATGTCTTAAATTCATTAAAAATGTTATGCGCTGGTCTTAAATACATTACTCAAAGGTCTTAAATTTGTCGGGGCAGGACTATTTAATCTGCTTATCGGTTCCAAATTTATTAATTCAATCGCGGTCCAAAATGAACTGCAGTGAGAATAGATTTTGCTATCAGTTTTAGTGATTTTTTTTTTTTACTTCTAAACAAGAGTATTCGCTTCTGTTTGCGTGGTTCATGAATTTTCATTTTTGTCCAACGCGCCTTTGCATCGTCGGCTTTGTTTACATGGTGTTTGTAGTGGCTTGCCCTAAAGAGAACCGTGATTTGGCATTTGTTCCAGATTTTTCTTCGCATAACTATAGCACTTTTTCCATAAACTCGTGACATATATTTGATATTACCTTAGGCATTTTTACGAAAATTTTGTCTCTGCGAGCTTGAGGGGAAAAAAAATCGCTCCATGTTAACTCATGCCGTTAATATTTAGCCAAACTGAATGCCAAGTGTAATGTTGGTTAAATCGGTATGACTTAGCAGCACTGTATCAGGCTAGCTAAGTGCCACTCTCATAACGAAGTTAAGGTTACTTAACTAGTGTGCTCGCAGACCTTTCCATAACCATTATGTAACAGCAGTTTGTTTCCAACGAGTTAAGGTTAGTCAGCCATTCAGTTGACAGTGGGAAAAACCGTGATTTGGCATTTGTGCCTTATTTTTTCTCTCCCACTGAACTGTAGTACTTCTCCCATAGCTCAACTCTTGACGTGAAAGTGGTCAGTACAAACCGAAGCTACTTCGAACGCGAAAGTGATGGCTTGACCGCAGTGTAGAATGATAGGCATACTATTCTGGAGCTTACGGTAATTACTTTGGTTTTCCATTAAATTGCGCGATTCGGTTTTGTCATAAACAGCATTTAATACTCTGAGTCATGACCTGATCAGGCCACCCGTAATGCCACAATAAATAGAACCACTGGGAACGTATATGGCGATCATAAAACACTTGTATTTCTGGCCCTTAATCTGTCCTTCTGCATGATCTTCCGGAAAACGATGAAAAATAAGATCAAAGTACAATTTGGTATCCCAGCGAACTGCGGGACGCAACAGTGAAACCCTGATTGGGACGCGACCATGCTGCAAACTGCGTGCACAGCACAGCAACGGTCTGTTATGCATAGCAGAAGTCTGCTATTCAGAAATAACCATAGAAATATTTTTATAACGGAGGCAAACAGTTGTCACAGTTTATAATTATTTAATAAATGAGCACAGAATAAAGAGGCTATTTTTTTGTTCATGAAATATTTATTTTTCTCTCAAAAAAAAAAAAAAAAAATTGGAACCGGGATTCGATAAGAACAGGATTAGATAAGCAGAATCGAATCAGAACGGGAATGGATAAAATTGAAACGATACCCAGCCCTATATATAACTTTTTTTGGGCTAGCGCCTTTCATCAGAAGCGAGCTAATCTGCAGCGTCAACAAGTCTTTTTTGTTTTAATGTTAAGCGAGACCACGCCACTAATAATAAGCAACTCGGCGTGCGTCGACGATATTGGATTCTGAAATCAAAATCGCGCATTCACGCCACTTAGGCTCGAAATTCATGGGACACGCATAACAGCTCAAGATTTACTGCACCACTTCAAAGTAAGTAATATGTATTTTTTCAATGACTAATTGTTAACTTTATATGCATTTTGGCAGATTTTGGCAATGTCATGATGCAGGCCTCATGCCCCCACAGAGCACACTTCTGTTTGACCAAATGTACCATATTTTTTTTGTATTGTATTTATTATCCTTGTGTATAAAGGCAGAACTGGAGATTAAGGCCACACAACTGAGGCTCATGCCATGTATGTGTTCATGTATGTGTTTTTTTTTTGATGTTTCTGACCAAATAACTGCACTTGTACATACAGCTATTGAACTAGAGAGTGCAGAGTATCACTTTATGTTCACTAAAACGGACAAAAGTAAACTTGAATGAGTCTCATTGAGTGACACACATGCTAATGCTTGGGTTGTAATACAGGGATCCCCGACCATTGCCTATATTTATAGTTTTTTTTTGTCTTAAATTTCATTCAAGGTGGCATTAAAAGGTCTTAAAAAGTCTTAAATTTGACTTGCTGAAACCTGCAGATACCCTGTTTTAAAAAATGTTCTGTCCAGCGAATAGATCTGGGTAATCATTTTAAATTTGTCTGCAACAGGCGTCTTGATCCTCTGAATATTTTGCCTTGCTTTTGACTTTGTTAACCTCTTCTTCTGTACTGCCGACATCAGGCCAAACACTTGAGATCTTCTCACCTCAAAAAGTAAGATCCTGATTACTTTGAAATTCGATGTGCACTTTCGTCTACCCTGGCAGCTTATGGGAACTCCATGACCTTGGCTTTGCAGATTGTTCCAAGAGATCTTTATCAATGCCTTTTAGATGAGGGCTGCACTGTATGGAGTGCGGTTTCTCTCTTCTAATTTATTTTTTTGCTTTACAGTATATATTCATACTCATATTGTGATATTAATTATGCAAGCAGTGTCTTTGCAGACATGTCATTGAAAAAATTGTTCAGTATATTGTGGATTGGTTTCATAAAACATGATTCATGAAACTCCTGTGTAACCCATTTTGTAATCATACTTTACAATTAAACACATCCATGAATCCTGGGTATAAAAGTGAAAAACCAATGTGTGTGCTTCTGTTTTTACTGAGATTGTGATTTGCAATGTGTCAGCGCTGGAAGTGGATTGTGTCAGGATGGAATTTTTTTACCTGAAAAAAGATTTTTGGTCATGCCCCATTATTTACCGTGTATTAGAGCAAACCAATTTGATTTTCACGGATTAGGAGAAGTTTATTGAAATAAAGTTTGAACTGAATTGCAGAGAAAAAGGCCTTATACACTCCATACAGTCTATGGTGCGCTATATTGGAAAGATTGCGAACTGGCAGTTTACCTCAATCATCTTCATATCCCCATGATGGAAAGTCAGCAAATTCGCAAAGCTTTCACTGGCGGTAGCAACAAGGCAATTTTCAAATATTAGCAGACATTAACCGTAGTTATAACCAAGCAAACTTTTACTGACTTGCCCCCAGTCTTGCTTACTAGCTGATATTAGGCTTTTGCCCAGTATTACCGTCGCTGCAGACATTAGCTCGCTGGCTATTACTCTGAATTCCAAGTGGCACGCTTTCTACTGCCAGTAGGCATATTAGAAGTAGTAAAATAATTGTTACATTTTCAAAATTACGCATGGCTTTCGCCTATTCAGTTGTAGTGAGTGCTAATAAATTAAGCACGGAGAGAGAAGGAGGATTATTTTACATTGTCATTTACGTATGAACTCCTTTGACCTCCATTGATTTCAAGAGCGACCCATGTCTGCCACAGGGTAACATGCAGACTTCTCCGCAGCTAAGTTTAAGCTACCATCTTCTCCTCTTTCTTTCAAGTCATAGTTTAACTTAACTTTTCAAGACCTTTTAGCAGAGAGCTTATGGCATTTTTGACTTTATAATTGCCTGCATATTATCTGAAAAGACAACGTTCTGAGGTTCTCGAAACCCGTAAAGTAACCCACAAAGCATGTTCATTGATGTTCATCTTCTGCATTCTTGGTGACCGAAATGACGTTCAAAAGAATTAAAAAGCATGAATCAAATAGTCGTATCTCTATTGTTTTGCTGTGCCTCCCTTGCTGCTCGAATAAACCAGAGGTGTTGCCAGGATGCCAAGCTTGGGTGGGCATTTGTCCTCTAAATCGTTGTAAAATACAACATGCACAACATCTTGAAACTTTATATATATATATATATATATATATGTATATATCAGTGGCGGCTGATGAACTGGCGATAGGGAATGCTCAAACCCATCCCTTGAAAATAATGATTGGTCACGACCTGTTTTCAATCATTTATTTAAATTACTATTACAAAAGCTCAGAAAACTCTCAACATTAACAGGTGTGGTCAGTTTTCATTAATAACGCACACCTGTCAACTCTCATGCATTCCGCGTGAGTTTTAGTGGCATATTTACGTTCCCCTGCTGTAGTCAGCAATTATTCAATCAACGCATGTGTAAGAGATTCTCGCACGGAATTGAAGCCCTTGTGCATGGAGGTTTATCAGTTTCACCTGCGTTTTGACTCCCGGCTTCTCACACTTTTCTTTACTCAGCGGTTGGAAGCAATGCACTTGTTTCATTATCATTTAAACTGTTTAAATGAAATAAGATCATTGGAAGCAATGAAATTGCATAAAGACATTTCAAATTATCTTATTTCATTTAAACTATTTAAACGATAATGAAACACATTCATTGCTTCCAAACCGTGAGTAAAGAAAAGCGTGAGAAGTCGGGAGTCATAACGCAGGTGAAACTGATAAACCTCCATGCACAAGGGCTTCAATTCCATGCGAGAATGATGTATATGTGGCATTTTCCGGGATGGATTTTGCAATATCTACGAGTTTGGAATCTTTCTTGAGAGTGTAATCAACCAGCTGAGTATGGGCGGCACGGTGGCATAGTGGTTAGCACTGTTGTCTCACAGCAAGAAGGTTGTGTATTCGATTCCGGCCTGGGGCCTTTCTGTGTGGAGTTTGCATGTTCTCCCCAAGTTCACGTGGGTTTTCACCAGGTACTCCGGTTTCCTCCCACAGTCCAAAGACATGCATTTCAGGTTAATTGGAGACACTAAATTGCCCATTGGTATGAGAGTGAATGGTGAGAAGATTTGAATAGTGTCTTGTAATGAATTGTGGAGGGCAGCATTACGCCTGTACAGTGTACAGCCTGCCGGAATTTCAGATGAAGAAGAAGAACCAGCCGAGTAAACAGTCCCTCCTAATCCATATCCCTGTGATTGTGCCCACGCAGAGCAAGTTCACTAACAGTGAGAAACTGAATAACTTCATCCATGCTTTTAATGTGGTATCTGTTCTTTTCTACTTGGGTATGACCCAGCAGATGGACAATATTTTCACCTGTCTCTGACCGGCGCTGGTTCTCCTGCCACGCAACCATGGCCCTGGAGTGTGAGATGCTTGTTGCGTGTTTGTACAGTCTTTATCGAGTGCTTTCCTCCCATTTGTGTAGCCACGTTTAGTAAATATGTCCTCACGATCCGAATTAGAACTAAATTTGCGACAAGCGAAACAAAAGCTGGCATCGCGCAGTACTGAGTATTCAAGCCATGCCATGGTTGAGTTTGATAAGCTTAGGATAACTGCTTAAAATGGGCTGAGATGGGCGATCCATATTTAATTCTGGAGGAGTGGACACAGAGCCGGGGGCCTGAACATGGGGAGAACAGACGTTTTGAGCCCCCAGCATGGGTGCAGTGCTGCTGGAGCATGGTGCATCTGCTGGTGATTCACAGGCAGTCCCGGACCCGGCACGGATGCAACGCTCTGTTCGGTGGTTGCAGGGCTGCTGGTAGAGACAGCACTCGTGGGAGTGGGAGCTGCTTGTTTTTTAAAGAGCCACCTATGCATTTCTATTGGCAAATGTTCGAAGTGGTTATGATACAGATGTTCGAAATGTTGAAATGTGCTTATGATACAGATTTATCGCTGGAACAACCCCAGTGAGTGACTAGCAACTCCAGACTAGCTGCTAGCTAGCTGCCTGGGCTCACTCAGTAGCCAACTCAGGTTATAACCACACAAGTCGACACACACACAGATGACAAACTAGTACACAAATTACCTTAATGTCAAACAACAAGACTGACAAAATAAGCGGTGGAAGAAGTAGCAACAAAAGAGATATGGGCGAAGTTTTAATTCCCTAGGAGAGCAGCGTAGACGTGACCTCACACTGAGTGAAGACGGCAATCTAAGAACATTGGAAGGTCCCTAGTAATTCAAGAGTGCCCACTGGTTAGTTTCACATCAGAATAGACTGGCAAAGGAATCCACCAATCACACACAGTGATAGATAGATGCAGCATACGTAAAGCTCTCTCTTAATGGCTGTCTACCTCCGGCTGTTAATCACGTGGGATACCGCGTGTTTGCTGTCAAATAGTAGTAAATCAGTTTTTTTTTTGAGGTTTCATTGGGTGGGCAGAGTTTTTCTCAGGGTGGGCACTGCCCACCCCCTGCCCCCCTTGGTAACGCCCCTGGAATAAACCTTGAAGAGCAGTCAGATGCCGCATTGATCACGCTGGGTTGACAGCTGCTCCAAAATGGATACTTCCATGAAACATCGCATACGATCTCTGCCCAGATGAAAACTGAGTAATATTTTTACAGCGTAGTATGACTGAGCCAGCTGTTCAATCCATTGTTAATGTGCTCACTCGCACGTCACAGGCAGTCTGGAATCACAACAACTTGCAAACAAGCACATGTAAATAAAACGCAATTAAAATCCAAAAAGTTTACCTGGAGTGTCAATCATCCCTGCCCTGGACTGCCTTTGACAACTGTAGGCTGCAATATAGAACACGGAAATGTACAGCTTAACATATGCTCAAAAGTCTTAATGTCAGAATCAAAAATTACGAAGTGAAAACGTCCTCCGTATTTATTTACACTCCATTAATTTTATCAATGTTGACACCTGTTTCTTTAATTGCAATGCTTTATACAGCATATTTTTGATGTTAGTTTTGCTCTGTGTAAACAGCCTGTATATATGCATTGTATATACCACACTGTGCAAGTCTTATTCTACAACAATTCCATAAGCAAAGATGCTTTGAACAAAATAAATGAAAATAGGACCAAGGGTCCTGTAGCTTACCGGCAAGCAGTCTTACAGTGATGATACAAGTTATGAAAATTTCATGTGAAGTTTGACATTTGAATCAATGAAAATCAATGTCAAGGTCACTAAATAAAAGTTCACATGCATTTATAAGACCTCCTGTAATACAAACACAATCCTAAGCTCTGAAGCAGTTTTGGAGATACAAGTCATTGAAAATTCAAAATGTCAATTGTGAACTTCAAAGGTCACATAAGGTCAAGTTGAGGTCAGCAAATGGTCTTCATATATGACTTTCTAAATGTCATTACGCAAACCTTGGGTCAATCTGTGACCATTTTGGTGATACAAGTCATTGTAATTTCACCAAATGAAAGTTCATACGTGACTTCCTAGATGTCAGTGACACAAACCTAGGCTCCATCTGTGACCTAGTAATTGATAGAAGTCATTGAATTTTCACCAGATTGACCTTCGAAGATCAATATGAAGGTCACCAAATGAAAGTTCATATATGACTTCCTATACGTCTCCAATACCCAACCTACGCTCTATAATGATTTTACTGATATGAGTCATTGAAATTTCACTGTATAGTTTGGTCGTTGTGGGTCACTGAAGGTCAAGTTCAAGGTCACCCAACGAAACTTCATACATGACTTCTTTTATGCCCACAATACAAACCTAACCTCTATCTGTAATAGTTTTGATAGAAGTCATTGAAATTTTACTATTAGAAGTTTGACCTTCAAAGTTCATCGAAGGTCAAGTTTAAGGCTACCAAATGAAAGTCCATATATGACTTCCTATAAGTGTTCAATACACATATGTTCCCAATCTTCAATATTTTCAAGCCTAGAAGCCTTTGAAAATTGTAACATTTTGCCTGACCTCAAGTTTGACCTTTCAAGGTCATCTGAGGTCAACTTTAGCACAGCCAAAATATAGGTCATACATAACTTCCTATATGTCAGTAATACAAACTTAATCTCTATCTGCAACCGTTTAGCTTCCACAGGCGATTTTGCCCATTCTCCACAAGACCCAATGTTAAAGTACAGCGCCCCCACCAGACCCACTTCCATCGATTCAATCAAAATGGCGCTCGCACTGTTCATAAAGTGCATTAGGTGAGTTGATTTCCAGATTTAGAAAAAAAGTTATTTGATGGTTTTTGAGAAATAATTTTTTTAAGTTTCAAGTCATCTTTTAACATTGTTAATATTTTCTCTGACCTCAAGTTTGACCTTTCAAAGTCATCTGTGGTCAAATTTATTATTACCAAAACATAGGTCATATATGACTTCCTATATGTTGATAATACAAACTTAATCTCTATCTGCAACCATTTGGCCTCCACAGGCCATCTTGCACATTCATAAAGTACAGCGCCCCCACTAGACCCACTTCCATCGATTCAATCAAAATGGCGCTCGCACTGTACATTGACGGTACCAAGGTAAGTTGATTGCCTGAATTAGAAAAAAATTTATTCTGCCGTTTTTGAAAAATAATTTTTTAAAATTTCTCAGTCCTACCTTTAACATTGGGGCCAAAATTTCAAGGGCCCATAAAATAGACAAAAATGATTCAATCAAAAATCTGAAAAAATGACTGGAGATATGGTCTAGTTGTATGTTCTGGCAAATTTACACAAAAATTCATCGGGCCAAAAAAAAAAAAAAAAGATAAAAAAATGTTCCGGACGACAGACTGACGATTTAACACACCAAAACAATAGCTTATCGACCCATAGGGCCGGTAAGCGAAAAATCAAAGTCTCCAAAAGTTTACTATGAGATGTAAAGTTAAAAACCAAATCAAGGCGATCATTATTGTGACCACCCTTCACCCAATTATTTTGGTTCACCTTCATGTAGTCTTATAGTTTTACAAGAAAACTGGATGGGTTCACGTGAGTTTCCTCCAGGAACTCCAGTTGCTGCCCTCAGTCCAGAGACATGCATATCAGGCCAACTGGTGACCTTAAATTGTCCCAAAATGTAAGTATTGTAGATAGTATGTGATTTGATTCCTACACGTGTTCTGAAGACTGATGACATGATATAGCCATAAAATTATTCAAATTGTCACTAATAAAAATAATGAACAAAGAAATAGCATCAATCATTGGATTGGGAACATGCAATGAATAACGATACATATTGTGACTCCCGTATCGTATTGTGGGTTACCTAAAAATACCGAGCCCTAACAACCATGATACAGTATTTTCATTAAACATAAATAGGTGTGAGTTTTTCACCTGTCCACCATCTGTGCAATTGCTCCAGGCATCAAAATATCACAGTCTTACTGAATAAATCATTATTACAACATGTATCAGCACCTAAATGAGTAGACCAAATTATATGAGGCAGAGGGCCAAGCTCGGTTTGAGCTGTTTGTGCGTGTCTGAGTGCAGGTGAGCACTAGCAGGAGTAGACGAGGCAGTTTTCGCTATCGTAATTAAACAATCCCTGATGATAACATTCACTAATGTGTGAAGGACTGTTGATGGGCAGATTTGGGCAGCTGTTAAAGTTCAAACCAGGTAGAATGTTTTGTTTACAGAGACTGGGGGCTAATATCTCATTAACTGCCAAGCAGCTAGCTTGTGCTTTTACGTCCTTCAATACACTCATACCAGCATGCTAATTAGTCCCCCTCTCAGATGTTGAAAAAATATTTAAATGAAAATCAATGGCAAAGATTATGAATAGCGCAAGCTGGTTTGCGCGCCGCCAATAAACATCATAGAAAAGATATTCTTCTTCTGCGTTGTTTATTGGCGGTTGGCAACCCAGCTCAGTCACATTCTTCATACTATTTGGCTAAAGCGCCAAAATAGTGCTTTGAATCCTCAAATTTCCATGAGGAACTCCTTAACCCATTAAGACCTAGGGCACCTCATGATGCACTTCATTCACATTTATTAAAAATGAATCATATATATATATATATATATATATATACAGTGCCGTGAAAAAGTATTTGCCCCCTTCCTGATTTTTTATTTTTTTGAATATTTGTCACACTTAAATGTTTCAGATCAAACAAATTTTAATATTACACAAAGATAACCCGAGTAAATACAAGATGCAGTTTTTAAATGATGATTTCATTTATTAAGGGGAAAAAGCTATCCAAACCTACCTGGCCCTATGTGAAAAAATTATTGCCCCCTAAATCCTAATAACTGGTTGTGCCACCCTCGGCAACAACATCTGCAATCAAATGTTTGCGATGACTGACAATGAGTCATTTACATCGCTGTGGAGGAATTTTGGCCCACTCTTCTTTGCAGAATTGTTTTATTTCAGCCATATTGGAAGTTTTTTGAGCTTGAACGGCCTGTTTAAGGTCATGCCACAGCATCTCAATCGGATTTAAGTCCGGACTTTGACTAGGCCACTCCAAAATCTTCATTTTTTTTTTAAGCCATTCGAAGGTGGACTTGCTACTGTGTTTCAGATCATTTTCCTGCTGCATAGCCCAAGTGCGCTTGAGCTTGAGGTCATGAACTGATGGTTGGACATTCTCCCTCAGGATTTTTTGGTAGAGAGCAGAATTCATGGTTCCATCAATGATGGCAAGTCGTCCAGGTCCTGAAGCAGCAAAGCAGCCCCAAACCATCACACTACCACCACGTTTGACTTTTGGTATGATGTTCTTTTTATGAAATGCTCTGTTAGTTTTACGCCTGATGTAACAGGACACGCACCTTCCAAAAAGTTCAACTTTTGTCTTGTCAGTCCACAGAATATTTTCCCAAAAGTCTTGGGGATCATCAAAAGGTTTTTTGGTAAATGTGAGACGAGCCTTTGTGTTCTTTTTTGTCAGCAGAGGTTTTCACCTTAGAACTCTCCCATGGATGCCATTTTGCCCAGTCTCTTTCTTATTGTTGAATCATGAACACTGACTTTAACTGAGGCAAGTGAGGCCTGCAGTTCTTAAGATTTTGTTTTGGGTTCTTTTGTTACCTCCTGGGTGAGTCGTCAATGCGCTCTTGGAGTGATTTTGGTAGGCCGGCCACACCTGGGAAGGTTCACAACTGTTCCAAGTTTTCTCCATTTGTGGATAATGCCTCTCAGAGTGATTCGCCGGAGTCCCAAAGCCTTAGAAATGGCTTTGCAACCCTTTCCAGACTGATAGATGTCAAATTTTTTGTTTCTCATCTGTTCTTGAATTTTTTTAGTTTGCGGCCTGAAGTGTCACTTTTTGAGATCTTTTAGCCAACTTCACTTTGTCAGACAGCTTCTATTTAACTGATTTCTTGATTCAACAGGTCTGGCAGTAATCAGGCCTGGATGTGGCTTGTGAAATTGGACTCAAAAAATGTGGTTCATCACAGTTAATTCATGATTTAACACAGGGGGGCAATTACTTTTTCACATAGGGCCAGGTAGGTTTGGATAGGTTTTTCCCTGTAATAAATGAAATCATCATTTAAAAACTGCATTTTGTATTTACTCGGGTTATCTTTGTCTACTATTAAAATTTGTTTGATGATCTGAAACATTTAATTGTGAAAAATATGCAAAAAAGTAAGAATTCAGGAAGGGGGCAAATACTTTTTCATAGCACTGTATATATATGTCCCTTCCGTTTTTAAAGCGAGTGCGACGCAGATGTTGCATCAGGTCTTAATGGGTTAATATAAGAAGCATAATGCCTGAGCAACTGAAATATGTAAATACAGTGCAAAACAATGACGGATTAGCAACATGGAATCAGATTTTGACGTGCGGTCTAGCGGATTCACTTCGTTTCATTTCTTGTTAGGCTGTACAGTTGAGTTTTCAAAGTTCTGACCATGCGCAGTAAACATGACACAGCTCCTTTAAGCTTAGATTCATATTTCCCAAGGCAATTCATGTCTCTTTCCTATAGAGGACACGAGTCTGTGATCTGAGTTTTAGAATTTTAGAAACAATACACACCAGGGATCACCAGATATGGACCTTGAATCCAAAACTCTCTCTGGTTCTCCGCCCCCCCATGTAATTAAGCGATTAACAAAACAAATATTGCCTCTGTTTGGCCAGACTATCTTTACACCAGACTCCTAGGCAAAGGGAGGGCAGAAAAAAGCAGCTCTCAGACCTCAGGGACCCCGATGGTCCCTGGTTTAGACCTACCCTACCAGGGTCAGTCAACAAAAACAGTAGCTGTATGAAATCACACGTTCTTGATGCTGATAACACCACCCTGCATAGTGGAAAAAAATTTCTGCCGACTTCCCAAAAAGGCCTCATTGACAAATTTGACGACACCGAGTCAAAAACTGCAAGTAAAAAGTTTCTATCACGTACACCTTTTCTTTCACAAAGTAAGAACGCAGAATTTCCTTATAATATCATAAATATTTGCTTTTGTGCACTGATCAAAACAGCAACAAATGTAGTCAAATGTCAGAAGTTGTAGTTTTAATGACAAAAATAAATTTTCAAAATGTATGACTTGCAATCTGCACAGGAGTGAAAAAATAATGTCTTCAGAATCATTCATACATGTGAAAATCAGCCGAATATGGAACAAATACTTCGCACCTGCCTCGGAGGAAGATGGTGATCGTGTCTTTGAAGCAGTTTCTCCGGTGATTAAGGGATGATACAAGACTTCCTCACCTTAGAAGTGGCTGTTGAAAGCCACAATGCTATAAAATTCACATCATAAATTGTGAGAAAATGCGACGCGCTAGAGCAAAACAGACTCCATTTTTATTTTTAATCGGCACCTCAAAATTAGTAAGAAACAAGTATTAGATTTTTTCAGAAAAAATGATGCAGGACAGTGTAGTAATAAACATGGCATACAGAAATAGAGGCCAATTTCTCATATTTTATGTTTGTAACTCAAACTGCACCACAACCGAGAGGTAATCCAGTTATTCCAGGGCTGTTCTCTGCTACAGAGGAAAAGGCCGGCATGTGTGCTGGCTTTCACTGCAGCCATGCAGTCACACACCTGATAAACGTCCTCCAGTCTGCTAAAGACCTGAATCAGTGGAATCAGGTGCGTAGCTGCTCAGTCGGAATGAAAACCTGCACCCACACCCGATCTTCCTGGACGAGCTTAAGAACCTCTAAGTAAGGCAATGTGGAAACGTTTATCAATGATGAACTTTTATGAATGTCACATAAATTAAGAACACGTTGATAAACTCTTCACATGAGTCAAACTGGTGCCATGGAGGGCCAAGAGGCTGCAGGCTTTCATTCCAACCAAAACCTCCAGCAGGTGATTCACTGATTACCTCACCTTCAAGCAGAGAGAAGGGACTAATCAGTGAATCACCTGCTGGAGGTTTTGGTTGGAATGAAAGCCTGCAGCCTCTTGGCCCTTCATGGCACCAGTTTGACATCCCTGCGTAGTCTACATTAAAAATAAAACACGCCAATAATTGCAAATTGACACAGTGCATTTTTGCAAACATTAGCATTTATCAACGTCTCCGCGGGGCTTATGAAGCTATAGAGCTTTTTATGAGAGAACATTCAGAGACAATGATACAACCGGCTCAATAAAATACGCTTCTTAGAACAGCCTCTGAATATGCAAAGCTAGGAGGAGAACAGTGCCGTTTATGCATAAACCACAAGTGCTTCCGCTGGATTTATGACCGCGAACAATGAATTGCAGCATCGCTGCAACAAGATTTGCAACAGCAGCCTCATTTGAGGCGGAAATTCATAACTCGGAAAGGCGAAAACTGGCCCATTTTAAACTTTTCGCATCAAAGCAAGTTTTCAAATTAAAGCCAGCCAAACACTCCCTCGTCAAAGTAATTTAATAAAAGATTTCCGGGACACAGACCCAAGGGGCGCGTGGCAAAATGGAAATTAAAATGTTTTCTAAGAATACTCTGCTTTCATTTCATCATTTTTCACAAACTTGCAGAAAAGCTACTCCTCTTCGGTTGACACATAATGTTACTAAAGAAAATAATTATGCAGTCCTAGTGCCAGCATTTCATTTGTCTTGCACACTGGAGCCTAAGGGAGAGATTGACATTTTGTGGAATTAATCATGATCTTTAATTTTGCTTGCTGTCTTGATATTTGTTCTTGTTGCAGTCATGGGGACTTCCTGTGTGAGTCATTTTAATGACCACTTCCTCTTCCTGTTCAAGTCAATAAAAGGGGGACTTCCTGTTTCTAATCAAGTCGTATAAATGGATGTCTCTTATGCCCTGTTCCTGGCACTTAAAAGTACACTTCCTGTTCCTGCTACTCCAGCAGGGCCGATATCTCTTTCTAAATGAATGACCTCGCTCCCGTTCTCAAGGTAATGAACGACTGCGACCGCCAAGATCATCCATTTTGCCAGATACTCTAATCTCGCTGGGCTGGCCGCCTGGACTGCTGGTGCACAGTGCATGGCCGCTAATTTCACAAAGACTCCTTATCAGGGGGCCGGGGTTAATTCCATTTTAATTTGGCCTCCTTGAGAAAAAAAAAATTAAATTAAATTCAGTCCATAAATTGGAAAATGCCCCAACATGCTAGCAGAGTATTTTGTTTTGCTCAGAGGAGGAGTGGAACCTGATAATTAAAGTAACTAAACAGGGCTATTCATTTCCTGATTGGCTGTGATTGGAGGTTTTGTTACTGGGCTCAGTTGATAGGTCGGCTAGAGAGGGAATTAGACAAATGGCAATGAAACAACCCGTTGTCTTCATTAACTGTCGGGGTCTCGCCTGCGTCTAATTGAGTAATAATGTTAGATCATTGACTTCAAACCCTGTTCCTGGAGATCTACCATCCTGTACGTTATCACTTCAACCCGAAAAAATCACAACTCTTTCAACAGCTACGGCAGGGCTGCCCAACCCTGTTCCTGGAGATCCACTATCCCATGGATTACACCCCTGCCCTTACAAAGCACACCTCACTCAACAGCCAGAACTGGGCTCCACAGCGTTGCTCCAGGAGACCTACCATCATGTATATTTTCACTCCAACCCTACCAAAGCACACCTGTGAAACAACGAGCGATCTCACAGGGCTGTGCATTAGAGTTTGGTGTGCCAGATTAAGATTTAAATGAAATTTTAAAGGACAGTAGATCTCCGGGAACAGGGTTAAGAATAGCAGTACTGGATCATGAGGCAAAGGAAGCATTGTGATCAACATGAGAGACACCTCCTACTACATCTTATGTTCATCATTTCATACTTCTTTCTTTTTTTTATCTAATCCCTCCACCCCCCCACCCCCACCCCCATTTTTGGGGGTCTACTGAATTCATTCAAATACAATAAATTTCTCAAAAGACCCCACACCCACCCTTTGATTCCCATCACAGCACCATACACCCACCCTTTGACTCCCATCACAGCACCATACACCCACCCTTTGACTCCCATCACCATCTCCCATCACAGCACCATACATTTGACTCCCATCACAGCACCATACACCACCCTTTGACTCCCATCACTTTGACTCCCCATCACAGCACCATACACCCACCCTTTGACTCCCATGACAGCACCATACACCCACCCTTTGACTCCCATCACAGCACCATACACCCACCCTTTGACTCCCATCACAGCACCATACACCCACCCACTCCCATCACAGCACCATACACCCACCCTTTGACTCCCATCACAGCACCATACACCCCCACCCTTTGACTCCCATCACAGCACCCACCCACCCACCCACCAAACCCCACACCCATCACACCTTTTTTGACTCCCATCACAGCACCATACACCCACCCTTTGACTCCCATCACAGCCACCCCCCACCCTTTGACACCCAGCCCATTGACTCCCATCACAGCACCATACACCCACCCTTTGACTCCCATCACAGCACACCTCCCATCACAGCACACACCCACCCACTTTTTGACTCCCCATCCCACCCTTTTGACTTCACAGACCATCCCCATCACAGCACCATACCATACCCCACCCTTTGACTCCCATCACAGCACCATACACCCACCCCACCCTTTGACTCCCATCACAGCACCATACACCCACCCTTTGACTCCCATCACAGCACCATACACCCACCCTTTGACTCCCCATGACAGCACCATACACCCACCCTTTGACTCCCATCACAGCACCATACACCCACCCTTTGACTCCCATCACAGCACCATACACCCACCCTTTGACTCCCATCACAGCACCATACACCCACCCTTTGACTCCCAGCACCATACACCCACCCTTTGACTCCCATGACAGCACCATACACCCACCCTTTGACTCCCCATCACAGCACCATACACCCACCCTTTGACTCCCATCACAGCACCAAACACCCACCCTTTGACATCCAGCACCATACACCCACCCTTTTGACTCCCATCACAGCACCATACACCCACCCTTTGACTCCCATTCAAAGTCCCTAACCCCATCACTTGACCTCCCCATCACAGCACCATACACCCACCCTTTGACTCCCATCACAGCACCATACACCCCCCTTTGACTCCCATCACAGCACCATACACCCACCCTTTGACTCCCATCACAGCACCATACACCCACCCTTTGACTCCCATCACAGCACCATACACCCACCCTTTGACTCCCATCACAGCACCATACACCCACCCTTTGACTCCCATCACAGCACCATACACCCACCCTTTGCAGCACCATACACCCACCCTTTGACAGCACCATCCCCATCCTCACAGCACCATACACCCACCCTTTGACTCCCATCACAGCACCATACACCCACCCTTTGACTCCCATGACAGCACCATACACCCACCCTTTGACTCCCATCACAGCACCATACACCCACCCTTTGACTCCCCCATCACAGCACCATACACCCACCCTTTGACTCCCATCACAGCACCATACACCCACCCTTTGACTCCCATCACAGCACCATACACCCACCCTTTGACTCCCCATCACAGACAGCACCACACCCACCCTTTGACCCCCCATCACAGCACCATACACCCACCCTTTGACTCCCCATCACACCATACACCCACCCTTTGACCCCCTCCCCAGAACCATACACCCACCCTTTGACTCCCATCACAGCACCATACACCCACCCATTGCACCATCCCCATCCCATCACAGCACCATACACCCACCCTTTGACTCCCCATCACAGCACCATACACCCACCCTTTGACTCCCATCACAGCACCATACACCCACCCTTTGACTCCCATCACAGCACCATACACCCACCCTTTGACTCCCATCACAGCACCATACACCCACCCTTTGACTCCCCCATCACAGCACCATACACCCACCCTTTGACTCCCATCACAGCACCATACACCCACCCTTTGACTCCCATCACCACAGCACCACCATACACCCACCCTTTGACTCCCCATCACAGCACCATACACCCACCCACCCTTTTGACTCCCATCACAGCACCATACACCCACCCTTGACTCCCATCACAGCACCATACACCCCACCCTTTGACTCCCATCACAGCACCATACACCCACCCTTTGACTCCCCATCACAGCACCATACACCCACCCTTTGACTCCCATCACAGCACCATACACCCACCCTTTGACTCCCATCACAGCACCATACACCCACCCTTTGACTCCCATCACAGCACCATACACCCACCCTTTGACTCCCATCACAGCACCATACACCCACCCTTTGACTCCCATCACAGCACCATACACCCACCCTTTGACTCCCATCACAGCACCATACACCCACCCTTTGACTCCCATCACAGCACCATACACCCACCCTTTGACTCCCATCACAGCACCATACACCCACCCTTTGACTCCCCATCACAGCACCATACCCCACCCTTTGACTCCCCATCACAGCACCATACACCCACCCTTTGACTCCCATCACAGCACCATACACCCACCCTTTGACTCCCCATCACAGCACCATACACCCACCCTTTGACTCCCATCACAGCACCATACACCCACCCTTGACTCCCCATCACAGCACCATACACCCACCCTTTGACTCCCATCACAGCACCATACCCCCCCCCTTTGACTCCCATCACAGCACCATACACCCACCCTTTGACTCCCCATCACAGCACCACCCCACCCTTTGACTCCCATCACAGCACCATACCCCACCCTTTGACTCCCATGACAGCACCATACACCCACCCTTTGACTCCCCATCACAGCACCATACACCCACCCTTTGACTCCCATCACAGCACCATACACCCACCCTTTGACTCCCATCACAGCACCATACACCCACCCTTTGACTCCCATCACAGCACCATACACCCACCCTTTGACTCCCATCACAGCACCATACACCCACCCTTTGACTCCCCATCACAGCACCATACACCCACCCTTTGACTCCCATCACAGCACCATACACCCACCCTTTGACTCCCCATCACAGCACCATACACCCACCCTTTGACCCCCATCACAGCACCATACACCCACCCTTTGACTCCCCATCACAGCACCATACACCCACCCTTTGACTCCCCATCACAGCACCATACACCCACCCTTTGACTCCCATCACAGCACCATACACCCACCCTTTGACTCCCCATCACAGCACCATACACCCACCCTTTGACTCCCATCACAGCACCATACACCCACCCTTTGACTCCCATCACAGCACCATACACCCACCCTTTGACTCCCCATCACAGCACCACACCCACCCTTTGACTCCACCCCCCACCCTTTGACTCCCATCATCCCCATCACAGCACCATACACCCACCCTTTGACTCCCATCACAGCTCCCCATCCACCCTTTTGCTCCCATCACAGCACCACCCCACCCTTTGACTCCCACAGCACCATACCACCCTTTGACTCCCATCACAGCACCCACCCCCCACCCTTTGACTCCCCCATCACAGCACCATACACCCACCCTTTGACTCCCATCACAGCACCATCCCCACCCTTTGACCCATCACAGCACCATACACCCACCCTTTGACTCCCCATCACAGCACCATACACCCACCCTTTGACTCCCATCACAGCCACCCCATACATCACAGCACCATACCCCACCCTTTGACTCCCATTTGACAGCACCATACACCCACCCTTTTGACTCCCCATCACAGCACCCTACACCCATATATACAGATGATACAGTGGAAGGACAATGACATAAATTAGAATGTAAATATAAACAAAAATGAGTAAATTGAAATGAGAATTAACAGTATACCTGCACCAATACATACATTGATCATAATTATATATATATACATATATACTCATGCTTCAGCAAATATACATTCATACAAACACAGACAATCATATATTAATGGACTCATACACATATACTTATGTTTTTTTCACTCCCATCCTTCTGCTACTCTCAGCGCCCTCCATCTATCCTTACATACACTTAACCTACTGTTTTCATGTGCCATCATACATTCCATTTTACTGTGATGTTTTACCGAGAGTTTGAATCTCTCTGTCCTCAAAGCGTCCACAGATTTTGATTTAAAAATGAAAATTTTGCCAAGAAGTATTACTATATTGACTATTTTTCCGGAGTCATTTTTTAGATTGCCCAGAAGTATGGTGGGCAAATCCAGTGTAAAATTACTTGAATATAAAGCCAGCCACCTCATCATTTCTTACTGAAGTGTGTTGTATTTACTTGCTTTAAATAGCGTATGATGCATTGGTCAGTTCTGATTATGCAGTGTTTTTGTGTTGCACCTGTATGTATTCACAGAAGTGCAAGACAACCTCTGTAAATGTCACTGAATCCTGAAGTGATGTGAATGTATATGGTTTTAGTCCAGTGTAATTGCAGTAAAAAGGCTGATCTCCTTTGAGGAACTTGTTTTAGTTTTTTTTTTCATGCCAACACCCTACTGAAGGTCAATTTCAGGAGACAATCGAAATTAATACTCCAATACGCTACTACAGAGTTCCCTCGAAAATTATCCGAGCAGGGAGATCCTCTCCCAATTCGTGAATTCACCACAATTCCCTCTCTCTCAGTCTGCAGCAAGATATCTCAAATTTCGTTTTCCAACTCACGGGAGATTTTGGACCGCTTGCGTGTGTCGGGGAGCAAAGTAACAAAATATCAGAGATTTTCCCCGGACCTTTCCGGAAGGGTCAAATGCCGGTTTATGAAATCCTCCATCTTGGATGTGCAGAGTGCAAAAGCTCAAACGATTGAACCATTTTACCAGATAAAGAACGCTTGAAGCGGATAATGATTCCTCTGCGGGGTCACAGAAGAGCCTTCTGGAACTTTTTCCCCCTTGGAAAGTGAGATTCTTATTCGGATAAATGCTGAACGGCCCTTAAAATCTTCCGAAAAGGATAATCTCACTTATTCTGGGTTCAGTGTTCACCCTTTTATCATCAAATACTTATCAACTCTTTCTCCTCTCTAAGATATAGAAAGACTGCCAGCGCACGTCTCCTGGCCTCAGCCAATCCGAAACGTCATTACAAATCAGAACTAATAAAAATTCAAGTTCGCTCTCATTCATTGATTTGCTAATTGCAAAAAAAAATAATAAAAATACCAGCATTGTTGCGTCAGTAAACGGTTCTGATATTTACTCTCCAGGCAGCCAGGCTCTTCCGAGATCTGATGAATCACACCTCACATTCATTTCGGAGTCAGTTTGAGTGGCGAGAGTTTTTCGCGGGGTAATCAGTCACCTTCTGACGTACGCCTGGGATTCCGAACATCAAAACCGAAGTTCCGCAACGCTGAGCACTGCTTTGCATACTGCTCATTAGGAGAGCACACACACACACACACACACACACACATATGCGAGGTCTCTTCACATACTCATAAACACACTCGTAATTAAAGCCCCGATCGGCATCAGCGTATTCACTGTTCCCCAGGGAGCAGGCAGTGCGCAAATGCTCTCTCTCTCTATGGCAGGGAGTTCGCAGCCATCAATGGATACAGCACCAATTATACAGGGAATCGGAGGTCAAAGTTCACTTCGCTCTACAGCAAGTAATTCTTAAAGCAGCAAGCATAGAAGCAGTATGCGCACACACATACACACACACGCATGTGCAACACATACACACGCACGCTCATGACCAAACGAATACTGTTTGCACTCTACACGCACCCATGCAAACAGCTACACAGCTGAGCTAACTCTGTGCAGAAACAGTCGACCACACGAACACACCTGTTCACATAACTGCGCAAACACATCGCACTCTAATACAGGCCCAGGCCGCCGGCTGGGAGGACCACATACCCCATCTTTCCCCTGGCTCGCTCTGCTGCTCTCTGGGACGGGGCGGAGACAACCTACATCAAGCCAGGCCTGCCCAGAATCCACCGACCCGCGACGCCATCCGCAGGGAGGCCTGTCACTGGAACCAGCTGTACGGACCAACTCAGGGCCGGGTCACTAAGCACTAACTGACTCTGCTGAGCCGCCACAATAAAACTTACAGGTCGGTTTTCGTTTCTTAATGGGACCTCAAATCACACTTATCTCATTCACGCACACAATAGCAGAATTTTCTAGTTGATTTTTACTCGAATACTGACATTTTCACACCTTATTAGCGGTACATTTGACTCATTTACCTAAACAGAAATAGTCTCTCCCACCTGAAGCAATGTGGCGTTTAAGAGCCTAGCTGGAGGGCTTCTTCACTGGTCAGAAAGTGGTTACATCACACAGGGGCACAAAGCAACAACCTTCCACCATCCAATCAAAAGCCTTACCCACAAGGCTACAGGCTGCCCCACTTTATATCTGCTAGAAGAGTAAAATTCTTATCCCACTGGCAAATCTTTAAAGGAGTCAATCCAACTTGCCTCAAAGGCAATAATTTCGACTAATTTACTTACACAATAAAAGAATTAAAATCTTACGTCAAAATATAAGGCCAAAAAGTGCAATATAAAAGCCAGACAAATTATTGATTACCATTTTTGGCATGTTCATCGACAAAACGTAAACTACTTTTGATAGTAATACTATAGCTACATACTCAAAAGTGCATATAACAACTTCAACATCATCAATAATAATTCATGACTTTTTCCCGAAGAACACTCTGCAAAAACTGTTTCAGCTGTCTCCTTGCATTTACAACAGTCGTTCCTGCTCCCTCTCAATGTTTTGCAAAAGCTGAATCCTGTCAACAGAGGCAATGCGATGCTAGAACTAGCCAATCAAATTCAGCAAGCTTGATAACAGGTGTTACACACCCTCCTGTGAGCATGCCATCGCCAATTTATCACTAGACCCATCATGTTGACTCGCTCAGTAATCTTAAAAAGCAGTACTTCTGCATTTTTTGGATGTTTTTTGATTAGGCTTGAGTGAAATGATGTGGACCTTACACAAAACCCTGATTAGGGACAGCAGGTCGTTCGTTGCTCAAGGCAACCGTGAAAGCACAATTTTGCCGCATAAATTCAACAGTCTTGCCAGCCCTGTAATTTAAAAGAATGTGGTCAACTGTTGAGCGCTCGCATATTCAATCCCCACAACTGCAGTGTGTTAAATGGCGAATTTATGCAATCAGTTTTCTTTTTGTTTGGTCGGACTCCCCTCCTCCCACACAAAAAAAAAAAGTGTGCTCGGCGATTAAACAGATAAATCGGCAGGTCGGGGAGGAGGACAGCCTCGCGAAGTGCCCGAGTTTATACCAGCCATTACTCAAACGCCAAAGCTGGAGCAATGAAGAAGCCATTTGCGAAAGAGAGCGCGGATTCCCCAAAGGCAGAGCGACCAACTGCCCAGTCATAATTCTCTCCTGCTCCAACGCCGGTATCAGAGAAGAATCGAGGCTAGTTTGAGAAGCCCAGGGCTGGCGCCGAGAACAGGAGAAGGCAGGCACGGCTTCCTGTTTCACTGAGCGGGATGCGTCACATACTATAACCACACCAAAAGGAAGACACACAGGCCGAAAGACAGCAAAACCAACCAGAGCATATTGTCCATGTTCATTTACAGGCAGCTAGTGTTGCGAGATTGCCCCCTACAGGTTAAAGGCTCCACTACCACGCTCAGCATTGGTCAGTTGGTGTCCAAACTTATCCCCAGTGTGGACAAAGGTCTTCATTTTAGCACAGCACCACGACACCAGATTCTAATTAATGAGGTCTTGACTGAGGACGGTGATTAGTTAATTAGCGGTTATAGCGCCAGGCTAAAATAACTGGAGTCCACCTGCATTGCGGACAGATAACCTCCTCCTAGAAGATCTCCAACCAAAGCAGAACATGAAACTCCAGGGGTCGGAAATTCAAAGTCCTGCCGAGTTATTTCTTCCACCCTTGAACCCAGGCCAGCTGAATCATCAAATTAGTTCTGCCTCCCGGCGAAAGAGCTGCGCCAATTAGCGAATCCTGGTTTTACTTTCTCGACAGCGATTTTCGATCTCTGTTTCCGAGCAAGCACCAACCAAGCCCACACAGGCTGATCTGAAGCCCAACAGGAACGGGTTTTAAGCCTAAAAGAGGACTGGCAAAATTTTATTCCAATGAACTGTCTGCGTGAGAGGACGTCGTGGCCATTTCTCAAAGCGTAGGCTGCGTCCTTTGAAGGCCGCATTTTTAGGCCACTGCATCATTGCAGGCTGTTCCATTGTGAAGGCGCTTTCGCATACGGCAGAGAAACGCAGCCTTCAGCTTGCCTGCTATCATGTGGAATTGTCAGCTTATTAACACTCCGTTTCCATGTTGACAATTCCGTCTGATATCAGGTGAGAAGAAGGCTGCATTTCTAGGCTCTATTCGAAAGGTTCTTCTCAATGGAAAAGCCTGTGAAGATGTAGCCTACACCTTGAGATATGGCCAATTTCTCTCTGACAGCGCTGGAGAAAGATGGAATCATCCTTTCATGCTGAAGAATGTCCAACCTTCCTTCTATCCTCTTCTACCTCCAAATGCAACGCCCCCTAGCCTCTCAAAGCTAACACTACACTACCAGCGAAAACAATGAGGTAAGAAGTATGACGAGGAGTGGCAGCCATTTTGTGAGTGCACAACCAGCAGGCGCACGATTGGTGGAGAGTTGGACAGTTAAAGCACGGTTTAAACAAGATTGATCACAGCAGAATTTGTCTCAGAGGTAGCAGCTCTATTCTATTATTCCTCTAAAGGGACGGAACAAGATCAAGGTCAAGAGGTAAATGTGAGCGCTTTCAACCAATTTAAGGTCCATTTTTCATAATCTTCAATCGTTTTTTTAAAGCCCTGTCCTTCTGGGCCGATCTCAATGTTAAGATATTCTCTTACTCAGTCAGAATAGAAAACAAATGCTGCATTCAGGAAATGCTCAGAATTTACAATGATCGGTTGGTTCACTCTGCCACAGGATAACCCTATTTTAGGTTGCAGGTAGCCTCAATCATTCTTGGCTAGGCTGTCATAGTCAACACAATATTAACTGCTAGTGGGAACCCACGGAGCATTCTTCGCTTATTCAGTTCGACACCCACTCACAAAACAATTTATATTCATAACACATTGTCACGCAAACTGGATCATATAACATGAAAATTCCCAGCATGAATGCAGCTGTAGGGTGTGGGTCTTGCTCTATGGTCCAACAACAGCACGAATCTTATTATGGCCACACAAGGGGTCAAACCAACAAGAGTCCCAGTCCGATACCGTACAAGCTGGGTTTTCTGGCGTGATTTAAAAAAAAAAATGGAGCTGGTTAAAAAACATGGGGACATCACCTGACAAATTTTTTAACCCTAACCCAGTACATTAGAAAGTCAGCAGTCAGTTAGGGTTCATCATCCAATGCTACATGCAACAAACACTCAGCTGCGCCTCCCTGATTTCAGTTTATTACCCCCCGCCATAAAACGGGACAGAGATATTGGATCGGAGTCCGTCTGTCCATACCAAAATGGGGACAAGATTTCTCTGAAACTATTATACCTAGATGCGTGAAATTTCGTATGCTTAATAAGCTAGTCAATATCTACACTGAGTTCGAAAAGGGATATCGAAGCATTTTTTTTTTTTTTTTTTTTGCGGAGTTATGGCCCTTGATTGTGGCGGGGAATTGTGATGACACTGACGTCTTGTTTATTTTTTACTTTTGTGAAACGGGCAGGAGAAGGCGTTGAGCATGAGATAAACGGTTGTGTTCCTCGCATACTGCAACTTTGTTATTGAACAGGGAAAACAATAAGCAGATTGTTTAAAAAAAAAAAAAGGGACACGGCGAGCGTAAAAAAAACTGCTTTGGATTCTATTGGGGCTCGCTCTCTCCTGGCGGCGGTTGGCGAACGCTTCATACAGCGGGAAAGAGATTGCGCTTCATGAACAGATGTAGAGAAATTAAATTCTTCCCGAGGATAAGTCAGGACCATCTTCTGTTATACAATCTATTTGACTTTTCTCGCCCGCTGCAATACGAGCCGCCGTTTCATTTCCATTTTGGACAGGCAACAGCGCAGATGGGTTTTTTTTTTCTTTTGGCACAAAATCTCTGGCGCGGCAGAGACAGTCTAAAGACGTTTAAAGTGATGTCACAAATGTCGTATTTTAAATCCGTCCATTATCTACCTCAGTTAAGGTCACAGGGTTGGGAGCGCTGGAGCCTAACCTGGCATACTATGGATGAAAAACAGGAACACACCCTGGACAATTTGCCCGATTCATCGCAGGGCACACACACAGACACACACACACCTACAGGTCATTTAGAGTCTCCAGTTTCCCATACATGCATGTCTTTGCCCTGTGGTTGGAAAATTTGCCAGAAAACTCCACAAAGAAAGCTAAATTCCCTCAACCAGACTCAAACAGCAGCACAACCTACCCCACCACTGTGCCCCTCCTCCGTCCCTTTGTGATACATTAGTTTTCTTTTTTCATCAAACTGGCTGCTCAAAAGTGATCAGAACCACATCTGGGTCACAGTTGGCAGGGAAATGCATTTCATCATTTCATAATGTCAGGCGCCACTGCAGTGCACCAGGATGCCCGGCTGATATTATGTTTGTCCTGTGCTCTCTGTAGTTTCAGACAGCGTAGACATTTCCCCCCCCAGAGGAGACTGCAGTGTACCTTCCCGCTCCGTCTGGTGTCGAATACAATACGATCCGGCCCGTCTCCTGTGAGGCACGCCGCTAAGATCCCTCCGTCAAGCGGCCAGACGGGAGGGACTTGAGTCTCCTGCTGTCGAGTGGCGTGTGATGGAAATGTTCTTCACCCAAAACGCGAGGCAGGAGCCCTGCCTAAAATAGCCAAGTTCTACCCAAACACAACTAAATCACAACTTCAGTTCCACATAGGCGCACATTTCATGGAAAACCCTACGGTTCCAACATGACACAAGAGCAATTGACCGCAAAACTAAACTCATGCACACAAAGCAATGCAACAAAATGGAACATGTAGTCTATGACAAATTCGATGTTTCAAAGTCATATGATGGTAGAGAACAGCCGAAACTGTTTCAAAAACATATCAGCACAGTCTACAGCCAAATCTCCTGTCCTTCAAAGTCATATTAGCACAGTCTACAGCCAAACCTCCTGTGTTTCAAAGTCAATTTAGCACAGTCTGTAGCAAAACCTGTGTTTTCAAGTCACATGAGCGCAGTTTAAAAACAAACCTTGTTTAAAAAACGACGTAAGTCCAAACAGGAGCAGTGCCAGCCCTCCCGACATCTACGACCATGTTTAAAAATAGCATCTAAAACCCCAATCTTTACCCCGCAGGCAAACAGAACTTCAAAAAAACTGCCGTCACTGGATGCTGCATTTCAAAGGCTTGCTGAAGCCGAAAGAAAAAGGCTCTGTGCTCGGAAAGCAGTTGAAAATGCAGTTTTGTCGGTCTGTGAGATATGCAGGCACCAGATAGGACAGAAGGCTCGGCTCCATATTTGAGGAGAAGGCCGGGTGGAGTTGGCGGGATGGGGGTGGGGGGGCCTTTGAGTGTGGCACGTGCCCCCCTCCCGACAGTTAGGCCAGGCAACCTCTCATCGGCTCCATTTTTCAACTGACCCCATCGGCTAAAGTCGTTCATCTTCTACCGCGAGTCTCTGGCCTCTCATTCAACTAGCCTTCCGGCGGAAGCGGCGTCCGACTGCAGAAACGGGCTTCAGAGAAGCAGATTTCGGCGGATCTGATGTTATTAGGAGAGAGGAAGAGATGCAGATGCCAGAGCAAAAGGAACCGACTCGGCCTCGCACACAGCCGTTACATTGCGTTAATGTTATTTAGCTGATGCTTTCGCCCGTAGCTACCAACAGTTGATTGGTCTAAGCAGGGGGAACCTCCCCAGCAGCGAAGCGCAGTTAAGGGCCAAGAGTTGTTCTGAACCTTGTAAAACTGTATAAAGATGACACGAACTGCAGTGGTGTGAATTTATTCAAATAGATTGGAATGGAATTGATTTTACTCTAAAAGATTGGTAATGGCATAGTATTAGTGATCGTGCTGTCACACTGGTGCTTTGACAATTAAGATCTATTAAATATTTTTGTGTTGTTTAGTTATGCAGCAGTGTTGCAAGCCTAAAAAAAGAATATTAAAAGATACAGGATGGATATGGTATTGCAATTAGAGACGTAGTAGTAATATCAGCGATAACAGTCCAGATCCTGATAATTGAGTTGAATCCTGTGGTGACCAAGGCCATACAGACACGATAACTCGAGTGCTGGGCTCTTATCTAAACTTATCACAGCAGGGGAATTTTCAAAAAGAAGTGGGTCGTGGAAGCTCATCAGTTCTGGCTGCCTACTCAAGAACACGGAGCGAAAGCGAACGGGGTCTAATGCATCAGGTGTCCGAGCAGAGAGGATATCGGCCTCTGGCTTCCAAAACCACCTCTCCATCCTTCCTGGAGTCGTGGGGCGAATTTATAAAATTCATTTTTCACTCCTTTCTCTACTTCCCAGCACCTGACCCAGAAATGGGTCGCGGTCTGCCATCATTAAGAAGACTGCTGTCACTAAAATAAGTTCTGAAAAAGGAATAGAGATTTACAAACGGTAACCTCAGTAAAAGGAACATGAAAACCATCCTTTGTGAAAGCATTTTTTTTTCCCGGAGGTATTTTTATTCATATACATGATTGAACCATAAATCCGCATCTGTCTTTAACTGACATCACTTCCAAATTACATTTGTTGGGCCAAGGAAGTTCCATTCTTGTTTCTTCGATATCCCCGTCTTCCAATTCTTCTTCTGCGTTTCCCTGATAGGTGGAGGTAAGGGCAGAAATGGCGGGAAGAAAAAGTTGTATGGCTGAGAAAAATGAGGAATTGGAATGAGCCCACGGCTATTAAAAGGCACCGGCGAGTCTCACTGTCTCCAGCCGTCCAATCAGTGTCCTCGGCTGACCATGCAGACTACCCCGGGCTCCTGTGATGTCAGCAGTGGCGTCGCCACAGTAGCCACTGTTCTGCAGAATTCCAGGAACTGCTAGCATTTGGCCAGTCTGATTTCCCGTCGCCTTGAAGGCTTTTGCCTGGCCTTGTTCAAACGATGGCGCCACGGCAATCAATAGAGCTCCAAGGCTGGATCATCGAAGGCAGTCTCTCCAAAATCAATTTACCCCCGCCCAAAAAAAAAAAAAAAAAAAACAAACAGGTTCCTCTCATTTAATGCTTTGAAGGTTTTCCTTTTTAAGTTTAGAGTCAAGATGAAGGTTTTCCTTTTTAAGTTTAGAGTCAAGAGTACCTTGTGTTTTTCACTTTCCACTTTGAAATTCAAAAGCTGTTCAAGAACTAGCCACTCACGATTACCTTGAGTGATTGATATGTTTGCATTAGAATGATAAGTTGAATATGACAAGAGTGAGGGAGATAAATGACTAAAAAATATATTTAAAAAATTAGACACAAAAGACTGATTCATTTTGCCACTGAAACTCTTCAAAAAAAAATATGGAGTTCTGAATTCTATCAACAGCAACTCCGTCACAGTTAAAATCCGCCACAGAATGCAAGCGCTAAGCACCCTCGAGGAACCATATCATTAGCGAGACGGAGTCCGAGCATCCTCAGTTATCTCAGTTGGGAGAAAGAGATCCTGGTGGAAAGCGATGGAGGACCATGGAGAGGAGGAAGAGAGGAAGAGACAGAGGACAGGAGGAAGGGAACAGTGAAAGCACCCCAGCTGTCGGCTTTGTGTTCCTCTCTGTGAGATCTTCACGAGTGCGTTCAGCTGCACGGCTAACAGTCCTCAAGAGCGGAGACAGGAAGTGAGGGAAGTGGTTGGGGGGGGGGCCCTCTTTTATCAGTCTAATTTTTGGGGGGGGTACTGTTGCCCCCCACCCATATCGTGGTGCTGGGCTGTCCCTCTATCGGAGAGGGAGAGAGGGAGGGATGAAGGAGGGAGAGGGCGAGAGAGGGAGGGCCCCGCCGCGCGCTAACGAACACGATGATGTCATCTCCCCGACACACTTCCAGACAGTAGACCGGAACGAGGAGAGCTTCCGATGGCTTCAAAGCAGATTCGCGTCCCACGCGACTCGGACTGAGGACAAGCACAATACAGCCGTGAAATGACTAATGCACATGTATAATTAAGCCGTAAAATGAGTAATGCGCACCTATAATAAAGGCGTGAAATGAGTAATGAACGAGCACAGTGCAGGCATGAAATGGCTGCCAGTGTCCCTGACGGTGGAGAGTATAATTACTGCAGGTGGGCCTGAGACACAGGCGGTAACAGCTTTCTGTAGCACATAGTATCATGTGCTACTGCACGGAGCCAATCAGGTGAGTCACCGCTGTGCAGTGTATGGGAAAATACGAGAAACACTTCAGTTATTCTCACTTCTCTGTGCCAAGGATCACAAAATGAACGGGGGTACACGTTTTCTAATGCCGCTTTTCCATTACACAGTTTTAGCACTACTCGACTTGACTGTACTCAGTTTTGGTCATTTTCCATTACAATTGAGTACCACCTCAACGTGGGTGGGGTCATCATAGCAAGCATCACTCCCTGGCCAATCAGTGGCCTGCAGTCTGTTGACATCACATTTTCGGCTCAACTAAGCTCACTTGGAACCCCGGCCGAGTAGGTACTAAAAAAGTAACTGGTACCAGGTACTATCACCTAATGGAAAACCCTAAAAACCGAGTAGAGTCGAGTAGGTGCCAGTGGAAAAGCCCTATTAGTGCATCCCAGTGTGTTACATCGATGCTCTTCAATTTTAAAACTAGCCTTACTGACAGAAATCTTTTAGTTGACTTCTCAGCTTCTCTGTCTGTTCCACACCAACACACACACACACACACACACACACACACACACACTCTCTCACAAACTCTCATGCTTTCTCACAGTCACACACACGTGCCCACGCACGCACACAGACACACACACGTAAAGAATTAATTTCCTGCCGGGTATCGGCAGAGTTTTGTCTCATTTTCCTTGTGTACATTGTCGCCTGCAGCGTGGACAGGCCCAGTCAGAAACATTTGCAGAGAGAGTGCATGTAATTACAGCCCAATTTTATTACCCCTCAATGATTCTAAAAGCTCGTTCGCCGGGGCAACCCAGCAAGGCATCCCGCCTCGATCCCATAATTTCATCCCATTTTCCTCCTGCGGAATCGCTGAAAGCGTATTGCCCTCTATCCGTTTCTTCTCTCCTTCATATATTTCAATTCTTCCCCCTCTTCCTTCCTGCGAAGCCTCCATCCGATTCAGCTGCTGACGCCTTTGCTGGATTTGGAAATTGTTGGCTGCACATTGGACCAGGCCAGTAATTTAATTTAAAAATGGAAATCGGCATTTCAATCATTTCACCGCCGCAAATTTACAACCGTCGGTGATATCGGCGGTAACACTGACTGCGCCCCTGCAAAAGATGGCGACTGCTTCTGACGAGGCCACAATTACTATAGCACATTCCAGTGATGAATTTCCCACAGAAACACACACGCGCACACACACACACACACACATACAGGCTCCCAGGCGTAAATTAGCTCCAGTTTCTGCCGTCTATCTCAGTAGCACCTGGACCCCAGAATATGCCGTTGCCCAGCTGATAACAGCAGAGAAGAGAAAACTTATCAGCCGCTAAGAATATTCCCTGCCAGGCATCCAGCTAAACATTCTCACAATATGGCTGCCACGTAGTGCCAACGTTAGTTGGTCACCTTGTCTTGGAGTCAGTCACCCCGTTTACACTTGGCCAGTACAAGTATCATGAGCTAATCAGACAGCACTCGGATAGCTACAAGGTCACGTGTAAACGGGTCTGCGGTGTATTTTGGAGACACTTTAGTCCGGTTTCTCAAACCACCTCTTGACGATTCTTGAGAGACGCATTGTGGCCGCAAACTGGTCAAATGTAGACGGCTCCGTCCGCAAAAGACATGCAGGTAATCGCTATTCTCCATCCAAAATCTCACGACTCCAGCTATGCCATCAGGCCCCACCACCTTCACTACTGTACTAAGTGCTCCAGTGCCTGCTGTTGGCTTCCGCCTTTTAGGATTCGCCATAACAGCAAAAGATTTTCCATCTCCTTCTCCATCTTCATACCAGGGTTACAATCCCAGTAACTCTTCCCTCCCCCGATTAAAATGTTAATGAATCGGCATCTGCATTCTGAGTGGACAAACTGCAAATTGGATTTGTGTCTGTCCGGCGATGACACGTTGATGTTGCCAAGTGTAAATGGAATGAATTATATCTCGATATTATCTGGATAGAATACGCAAGAAATGACATCTGTGCATGGGGCCTGTGCAAAGAGCACAGCCAGAGGACGAATGGAATGTGGAACGCTTGTGCTTGTGATGTCACAATGACTAGTGCTTACCCATGCAAAGTCACAATTACCAATGCTAACCCTTGTGAAGTCACAATGACCAACGATAACGGTTGTGATGTCACAATGACCAACACTAACACTTGTGATGTCATAATCATCGCAGCCCTGCAGCAGCAGATTTCGGAGCGTAATTCAGAGAGAAATATGAAATATGAGCTGCTAAGTCACGAGGAGGATTAAGGAGTAGATAATACCGTCCTCTGCCAAAGAAATTAAGCACCCCCAGAAATGTAAGCACAAAAAACTAAAACACTGGCTGACATTTTGGGCTGACATTTCCCATATTACACGACTGAAATCCAGGGCTAGCAGAGGCACTGAAAGAAGTCTCATTGAGGCAAGTTGGCTTGGACTGTGAGAGAAGATTATTACGGATTTAGCCAGTTTCACCCCGGCCAAAATTTGTGTGTAATCCAGTGCGGCAGAACTGGGGCAAGGAGAGTGAGAAGTGTATGCGATGTTGTGCGCGTGTGTGTGTGTGTTCATGTATGTGTTCATATGCATGTACGGGATATATGCATGCACGCGATCTCATTTTCATGAGAAAATGTACTTGTGTTTGTACTTGTGCATAAGTGCACATGTGAATGAGTGTGTGCGTGTATGTGTGCGCCTATGCGCGCGTGTGCACGTGTGTATGCATGAGGACAAATGTTTTGGAAAGTCCGCGTTACTGCGTACCTGTCCATTAGCAATGCTGTGTATGATAGTATATGCTTGCTGTGGGCACAGTAAGATTAGCAGTTTGCATGAGAAAAGGGTGGGTGCCTGGAGTCTAGCTGCTAAAGTAACCAAGATGACCTATCTTAGTCCCACGACCCTAAACAAGGCCCTCAGGGGCCTGTATTGGCTCCCAGAACAAAGGACCATCCCAAGGACTGTCCAACAGTTTGCCCCTGGTCTTTGGTCAATGCACAGTGCAATGATGCTCGAGTCCAAGGACATGGCCTTACCCATACATTTTACATTCCTGGGTACCCAATCGCAGCAGTACTTCTGAACGCCGAACACACATTATCCGACGCAATTCAGATTCGAGATTTTTCCGCAACAACAAAGCACTACAGGACCGCCACCACCAAACTTTTGAAAAGGAACATTAGGCCCCTAAGGTATTTGCTACATTTGGAAGAATTCTCTTGGGCAGAATAAAACCTTGCGAATTACGAGAACTGCTGTAGTACCATGTGCGTGTTTGAGCTGCGATGTCACAGGTTCGAATCCAGCCGCCAACCCCCGGTCACACGTCTCTCCCAGTCTCACTTTCCCATGCTTCCTGTCTCTCTATATAGTCCTCTCTCATAAAAATACTGAAAAAAACTTTACTGAAACACACACGCAAAAACAGTGTACATACACACATGCATTCACACCAGCACGAGTGCATCTCTCGGTCAGGCTAGTCAGTCTGTGGATTAATACCGAGATGTGTTTACTTATTAATGCCCAGCTCCTAGCGGTTCGATTCAGCGCTGGACTCTGGGGGTAAAACATGCTTCTGCAGGCAGTGAAATACCCATTGGATGGAAATGTAAATCAGTGATTCCACCATGTGCGTGTGTGTGCGTGTGTGTGTGTGTGCATGAGTGTGTGTGAGTGTGTGGCTGAAGCAGGGAGGAGAGCAACAGGCCCTGAGGCCTAGAGGAGGAGAGGGAATTAAAGAGCAGCTCTGCTTAGGGCGCGCACACACACACACACACACACACACACATATGCATACGTACAGACACACACACACACACACACACACACACAAAAGCACGCTCTGACTTACATACATGCACACAAACACACGCATATGTACGGGCAAATGCGCGCACACACACATTCACACAAAAGCACACTCTAACCTACATACACGAACACACACACGCGCGCATGTATGCACACACAGACAAAATTACACACAGTATATGCACACACATGCACATATATGCACACACACACACACACACACACAGCACGCACTAACCCAAACACACAAACATAGTTGCGTGCACACACACACACACACACACACACAAGCACGCATACACACTCAGGACACATAGACATGCCCACATTCACACATAGATAAATACACATAGAAATCATGCTTAAGGACTGGAGATGGGCAGAGGTTAAGAGCACTGTATTTGAGATTGAGTATGAGATGATTAAATGAGTGCAGTAAAGAGGCACTGAAAGGAGGATGAGGAGGAAAGAAGAGAGAGACAGAATGAAAAAAGAGAGGAGAAGCTGGTGCCGCGTGTGATGGAGGGGCCGATGCTCGGGGTAATACAGAGAGCACAGCCATTTCGGTCGCCTCATGGCTCAGAAAGTGACTGTGATCAATGTTCAGAGTACAGTCAAGCGTCTGGTTGCCAAAGGTTGAAATACTGTTGAGCGCGCGATGGCGGTTTGAGCTCGTAGCATCGACGCCTGCTCCGTCAGCAAGAAACTCCGCTCTCCGCGGCGGTACAGAATCGCCGCCTCGGCGTCCCGCTTTCTTTCTCACTACGACATTCAGTCGACCTTCAGCCCCGCCAAAGATTCCGCCTCGCTGCCGCATCGAGCGAAGCGCGCTCGACGCAAGGCTGCCGGCGAAGCGCGCAAACGAGCAGTTGGACCGCAGCCAAGCCCCGTTTAATCCGTTCCTCTCGTGCCTTTTAGCGCCGATTCCTCACCGCCAACGAGCTCTCGCAACATCCCTCTCCACAGCCAACAACAGCCTCATTTCGACCACTTTCTCTCTTTGTTCTGGGACTGCGAGCGACGATGGTGTCGCAATCTAATCTTTCAGGGGGTGAACGGACATGAAACAGCGCAGACGACGGGTCTGGCGACTCGTTCAACAAAAGTGTCGTGGCGATGTCAAAAAAAAAAAAACAGCGTTCATTCCACAAGGAAAGTATCTCAGTTGGTACAATTGCTTCCCATCAGTCAACGGGGTGATATTCGTGGTCTGTTTAAAAATGACTCGTCTCGCGACTCATTCAACTAAAGTGTTATGACACCAAAAACTGCATCTCGGGGGTGGTGCGATACGGCTACAAATACTCGTACTCCCAGTCATGGATTTATTTATTCATGCATTCTCTTGTTTGCAAAAGCTTTTTCTTCATGCCTCGTGAACATCAGAAAGAACTTGAGGGAAAACGCACTGCCCTGCAGCACAAACCATCTCTGAGCGATGGCCGTTTCTCCAAATCCACAACCTCTCGAGCTCAGAGCACAACGCAACGACCGGGATTAGGCCCCAGAACGCTGACAAGTCATCGCTTTCACGCGCTTGCTCATGAATCCTCAGAAAAATTTTTACGCTGCATTTCTAACGAGCGGGAGAGTCAGACAGACGGGGGCTAATTAAGATTTAGACTGGCGCAGGATAATCAGGGGTTGGATCGAGGAGAACGGAATGTTCTCCAGAAGAAATCGAGCATGGGAAAGTCCTGACACATTCGGCTGGGTTTAAACATAATAACTAAACGAATAAAATAACAGCAGCAAAATCACAAAGCAAAATCCTAACATTTTTTAGATGTATTAATTCGAACAATGTCAGCATTTGAACCTAAACAGATATCAAAGTTTAACAGATGTACGTGAGAAATATTACTTGCATAACCACCTTCTAAAACTCCCTTTTGACCGCTATTTTTAATTTTTGCACTCTGTTTAGATTTCCACAAGATACCAGAGCTTCAATTTACAGCTGGGAAGGAAATTGCTTTTTTTTTTTTTAATGCAGAATAACCTCGGTGAGAGCACATCATCGAGGCGCAATGAGGTTTAATATCTGCCGTCAAGTGAAGCAATCTTGTCACAGTAGAACGCACATAATGGCACGCTTGCACCAAGTTAACAATGGAGGAAACGTCACGATGAACCAAGCAAGTGGCGCCCTAACGACTTCTACTATACGTGACAATCTAAAAATTCTCACACTGCAATAATGTTCTGATCATTTTTATGCCAAAAAATCATTATTTTGAATTCTTAATATCCAGCAAAACTGGACCGAAGCCAGTGAACTTCATTTCGCTTGAACGGCCTCCCAGTGCAAGTGTCCAGCCAGGGAAGGACACAGAATTGACTGTAACAGCAGCTAACGACATCAGCAACACTGGTAAGAGAGTCAATAACATTTCCCCATCAACCAAGGTAATTGTCTATACATAGGATGCAAAGCCAGAGCTTAAATTCTGCGCCGTACATTAACTGACTGCCAATCAAAGCAGTCGTTCAACACCCAAACAAAAGCGCCAGCTTTCCAAGATCGAGCTCAAAGCGGCTCCGCCTGTCAATCAAAGCAAAGTCGGGATTTTAATTGCAGCCGCCTGCTGGGTGCTGATTGGGTTTATGAATTACTCAGCACCCTTCAACTTCCCATGCATGTATGTCAGATATTATCCTAATTTAGAGCCTGCTAAGAGCACACACCTGTCACTAGCACACGGCCGACGTTGACAATTCAACCCATTAAAAACAATTAAATCATGACAGCATAAGCAGATATTTCATGAAGTTGCATGAGATTGATGTACAGGGTGGGGACAAAATTAATACAGCGTAACATCTCAATAGTTTGCCAGACAAAACTGCATCAACACAAGGGTACCAAATATCAAATCCAATTATTTTATTATTAATATTTTAAATGCACATTGATCCCTATGAGACAAGGATAACAAAATCAATTGCTTTTACAGTCCAATAGTCTGTCTGCTTCTTGTCAGACGATCCCACTTTGCAACAATAAAAACTGAACGTAGAAGAACATGAAAGTGAGCAAAAACATTTAGTATCTTTTCAGAAAATGGACTTGGACATTCCAGGGAACAATATTTTCTTATTTCTGCAAATTATGTTGACACATAATGGTGCTGTGCATCGTACCTCAATACCATACCATAAATCACTTCAAATTCTAAAAGAATCATATGATGTACGATAACGCATAATATAACTGAATCATGAGTCCACTTGTGATTTCAATTCTATTAAGAGTGAAAATCGGGTTAATCACCAGAGTCCAAGTCTTATCAATGAGGCATTTGGAACGTTACTTCCCACAAGGGTCTGCATCTTTTCAGTACACGCTAATACCCTTTGTGTGGAACGATGCTCTGGATAAGAGCGGCTGCTAATTTATTCCAATAAACTAATGTAATGTAAGCAGTAACAGCCCTGTTGACTCATGGAAATGACATCATGCCATGTGCACATGCCAGATGGTGGATCCTTGTTGTAATATTATAAATGATAAAGCAATTACACGCAAGCATCTTTTTGCAGAACATTCTAGAGATGGATAACGGCTCTACCAACCAAGGAGGTGAACAACCAGTCGCTGGGGCTTTGATGGCCAATTCTTGCATGCTTCAGATATCTTTTACTCTGGTGGCAAGGTAACGGCACACAGCGATGGCAGTTTTAACCATATCCCAACCCTCTGGTTTGATTAATTTTACATCCCATAGTCTTCAATTATGCCTACAGCAACAAATAACCACTATGATTCTGCAAGGTCTCATTAACTGCTGGTTTTCATCTCAGATATCTCTGATAGGTTCAAATGGTAGAGCTCTAGTCAACAATTAACTGTTAATAGAGGAACCTAACCAGGATCTATTGAGTATTAACCACAATCCTTTTCATCGATTTTCTTTTCAAGTACTAACAAGGAGCCAGCATGGTCTAGGGAGCATCAATAGTCATGGTTTAGCACTTCACACCTTTTGAATCAAATCTAATTATGGAGTAATTCAACAAAGAACTACCACATCAATGATAACCGGGCTTAAATTCCCACAAAGATCGTCCCAAAAGTGTCAGTGCATTTATTCAGCCAGTTCTGTTATGTTTTGTTAATATCATGTATTTGAGCATTTTTTCCATTGTTATGTATATTTCATTTGGTTTACTTTGTGTTTCCATGTTCCCTCGTTCTTGCCCTCCCCACTGATTTCTTGATTGTTCCTCATTTCCCCATTTGTAGTCAAGCCCTCTTGTGCTCTGTCCCCCAGTGTCTCAGCCATTTTATGCTCGTTTAACTCCCTGCCTGCCTCCTCACCTGCCCAGCATTCCCTTATTATTTTTGCCAGTGCTCTGTAATTAATATATTTTTATGTTTACATTTCTAGTTTTTGTATCATTCCCCATTGTTTTCATTATTTTGTTTTGGCTGTCAGTTTCCGCGTGTCATTGTTTCCATTCTCTCTCCCCACCAGCTCGCCCCGATCTGCTTGTTAATCAGTTGTGCTCATTGTCTTATTTGTAACCATGCCCACAGTCACGCTCCCTCGTTCTTTTCCCACAACTGTTTTGTGTTCGCCCAATGATTTCTTTACTTTATTTCCCAGTTTTCTTCAGTTCCTTGCGAGTCTATTGCTATGTTTCCTCTTAGTTTTTAATTAGCCTTTTCCCTGTGTTAGTCTTCCAGAGTTTTTTTCCCACTGATTTTCTTTTGCCCTCGTATATGGTTTTGGATTGCCCTTGTATCTTGTTGCCCTCTGGTTTTGGACTTTGGCCTGTTTTCTATTACGATTCCACCCTCTGTTTTTGTGCTGTATTCCGACCGCTCGTTACTGCCTTGGACTGTCTGACCCTGATTTTTAGAATTAAAATCTGTTTTTGCCATTTCACTCCTATCAGCGCCCGGGTCCGTTCACAGCCTTGACAGTTGGCAACATTAGCTAGGAAACACTCCCTGGCAGACTGGAGGAAAAGTTGAAGAGGCAGACTGAAGCATTCAAGCATCAACCTCAGCTGACAACATTCAGAAAGACCTCTGACATTTATGAGTACCAAGCAAAAGTTTTCTGTATCCTGTATTATTATTTTTTTTTTTTTTTGTACATGTTTAGATTCCGTTTTCCACATAGATGTTGCTGAAGATAAGAAGCACATTTGAGGAACCAAATGTTCATTTAAAAATAATTTTAAAAATTAATGTTTGTATTTGAATAAAGACAGGTGGTACAGATGATATAAACTGAACAGACCCTTGATCTCAACATATTAAAGGCCGTCTATGCGACTGAAGCAGGTACGACAGTTAGTCTGCAGAAGAACTGAGGCAATTTTTACAATACGCTTGAAACAAGCCAAAAGCCAATCATTTTACTACAGAACTGGAGCACATTGTACCTAATTTTTAGGCAAGGGGTAGTCACTCCAAATATAGATTTGATTTGGTGGGTCTTTAAGGCGCATGCTTCCAATAATAAACAATTGTATGTGTCATGATTTTTTGGAAGCATCTTACTGCGTTACTGAATAGTTCTAAATGTGCCTAAATTTTTTTTGCAAGGTCCTACAAGTTTGCAGTTGACATCCATCCATGACATTGCCTGAACAGCTTATTCCTGGTGATGGCTGCACGGGCCTTAGGCCTATCCTCGCATTCAGAGGACAAGAAGTGGGATCATAACCCGGACAGTAAACCAATCCATTCCAGGCATTACACACACCATTCGCTCACACACTCACAACCAGGATATTTACAGAGTTAACAGTTCACACAGTGTTTCTCGTTCTGGTTCGTTAATCGAAACGGCATACATTCAGAATCTGTATTTTAGTCCTTGTATGGCGAAATGAATACGATGTAATGTGATTAGATCAAATTATACACAGTCAGCCTGCAATGTGTGACTATTTGCATTCTAGCAGCTGTCTTCAAAGATTTCACTGAAAACAATAGAGCAAAAACAATCACAAATTGGAAAGGCAATTTGCGATAATCTACTAAGAGCCAAAAAAAACAAATAAATAAAAATCGACTCAACGCATTCTTGCATTGCCAGAGGCATTTTACAGCGGATAAGCCAATAAGCCGGTTAGGAGGGGCTGCAAATTAGCCGAAGCAATTTTGAAAATGGACAAGACTTCTGTAAATACAAACAGAATGCTGCTCTTTTCGGTTGTGTACAAGTATTGATGTGCATTCGCCGTCAATGTGTGCGCAAAAGGCCCAGTCGATTTCCCAACAGCACCCGACAAAAAGCGTGCTACATAGAGCCGCATTGTGTTTTCACAGCCAGGCAGCCGCACTCGACCGCAAAAATAGCCTAATAAAAATGGACTCAAAAAAAAAGGCAGTCGGCAGAGAGTGGCAAAGAAAGGCAGCTTCGCACGAGCCTGTGCCCCGACCGCCGCTCACAATGCCCGGCGGTCACGTAGCATTAGCACTTAGCGCCCGCTGCCACGATATAGCTATTCGGCGGTGAAGTGAACCAAGACTCATTAACGCACACTCGAAGCTGTTGAAGTGAAGCACCTCGGGACGGAGACATCCTTTATATGAATAAATAATAATAATAATCATTCAGTACAAGGACCTGCAGAGCACACTGCTTCCAAAGAGGATGGCGTTTTAGAATGATTGACACGAGATAGCAGATCAAGGCCAACAAAACGGTCTCAACAAAAAGAAAAAAAAAAAAAACCCAGGATGCCGAGTAACAGCGATAAAAGAAAAAAAGAAAACAGCTGTATGCCACCGTAACGTTTCAAAGCGCTACACAATACATGGAGGCGCTATTATGCGACAAAAACATAATGAAATTTTCGAGCGATCCACAACCAGGATAAAATTAGACAAAGCCTGCAACAATTTGGCTAAAATTTAGTATCGCGCTGCCTCATCCGTGTCTCTCAATCTGGGAAACGGACAGTTTTGATTTTCCATACATTGGTCGCCAGACTCCACCCACACAACGACCACCTTCGCCTTTACTGTTCTATCACCATGTATATGAGCTATATCTTATACTCATGTTACCAATATAGAAGTAAATTACATCATGTAAATGGACATATGGGTGACAAATTAGCGGAAAAAAGAACATGATCAGGTGTTGGGCCTCCACAAGCTGCCAGATCAGCTTTCAACACACCTTCGCACGGATTCTACAAGTGTACAACTTTACTAGATGGCTGGAGTACCTTTCTTCCAAGAGACATTCCCACATTTAGTGTTTTGATGTGGACGACAAAGACCACAGTCCAATGCACTGTTCGGTAATCTCATATGAGGTCAGCTGGTTTGAGATCCGGTGACTGAAGACGCCGGTATTAGCTTAGGATGATTTTCATACTCATGAAACATTCAGTGACCCCTTGTGACCTGTGGGGCTCGGACCATTTCCATCTTGAAGGAGGCCACTCCCATCGTGGCAGTAATTCTTCATCACAGGATATAAAGGTGATCACACAGAATAACTCTGCATTGATTTGCAGTGACCCTTCTGCCTTTTAAGGGGATGACTGGACCCAAACCATGCCAGGAAAATTAACAGAAGCACCAGCATTTGTTATGTTTGTCCACGCATATATTAAGGTTTTTTCCATCTGTACATAAATACGGCAGTTCATAATTGGGAATGTGCCTTTTTCGTTTATGGAAAAGCATACAACCTGGGCAAATGCATCAGATATCCATGATAAAGAATGGATTGTATGGACTGCAGGAAGTATCTAATCTTACTCAGCCTGACCAGAAACAAATAGCTTATCACAAAAATGGGCTCCACTATGCAAATTCAGAAAGTAAACAGACTGTTGAGTAGACAGGGCGGCAGATGAATTGTTTTTTTGTTCGAGAAAATTTGAAACTGCAGGGAAGCAGGCGGGAATTGTCTGTATGCCCGCAAGAGCCTCGCTTTAAATATTTGCGTGATCAGACGCAAGCAGCAGTCAGCGGTCCTTCAATAAAACAAAATGATGCAACGATATGGGGCGGTTGCGGCTCTGATTTTCAAAGCTGCGGAATATCTTACCGTCGCTGCTCCGTCATACATCGCATAAATATGAGCAACTGCGTCAACAGTGCCACCGCAAGGGAGCGATGTTCAAGAGCAAGCTGAGGTGAGATTTAAAACACGGACCGTTTCATACGCGAGAAAACAAGAAACGGCAGTTGATCGCCTCCGAAGAGATTGGAAACCTTAGGAAAAAAAAAAAAAAACATTCGCCCAGTGCTTTGCATATTGAGCATACCGTTCATCAAAGAGCGCTTCAAAAATGCACACAGAGGGAGATATTAGAGGCCGCTGAGCAGCAGTTCAATCGAAGGCAATGAAAACCCATAAAACATGAATTCTTGTTTGCATCTCGAGATATATCAAAGGTGACAGCTGAAACGCTTTGAGAGCAACGCAGTCCATTGGTACCGTCGCGATACAGTGACGCAAATTGTATTTCTATTGTTTTGTATCGGCTCTGCACTCGAGCAAATTGATATTTAACTACCACTACACGGCTTACACTGTCAGCTTTAATTTGCGGGGCATTTAAATTCATATCCCGTTAAATTTACATCGCGTGAGCAGCAGCAATTTCTGCGCAGAGCGAATGACTTAACACTTAGGGACTGCGCTACTGACAAAAGCTCAGGCACGTTCAAAATCAGCCATTCAGCCAAGATGAGACATCAATCGGGTTCTCCCCCCACCTCAGCACCCAAGGGCACGCCAGCACACTCGCACCGTCTCAGATGCAGTTAGACGCCAATTATTAAATTTGCGGCCTTTTCCCCCCTCCTAGATAGCCTCTAATTGAGTGAATACGTTTTCCCTCATGAAAAGCTCAGTTTAAACTCGTCTTGGCAGGTCCAGATGATTTAAGCTGTGTTTTGAACACATTTAGAAGGTGAACCGGCAGCTCACCGACAGACCAGCGGATACTCAGCTAATTGAATAAAAGGCCACCATCTCAATACTAGATTAACCAGCATTGACCGACTTTTCCCAGTCACAGCCCAGATAGCAAGCACCTCCGCTCCGGATCTGCCCCGGCTCTGAGCCGGATCAGCTGGAGTCAGCACAGAGCCGGGGCAGATCCGGAGTGGAGGTGCTTGCTATCTGGGAGACCAGCTATACATGGCTAAAACCTCCCTGAACCAACTCAGATCATCTGACTGCCAGCTAGCCCACCAGCTTACTCAACCTGCTTGACTAGCTCTGCCCAGCCACAGACCTGTTAACTGGTTATAAGTGGGAAAACGACAAACCTAAACTGGCCTAAAAACAAGATGAGATAAAAATGAACTTTTTCTGAATTTAGTAAGTCTTGAATAAACATAAAATCTCATAATATATGAGCCATTGGGCGTGAAATTGTTCACGCCGAAGATAGTTTCTTTCCACTTCGCAGAAAATGGTTCTAATTTTAAATTTGAGGTCCTTCTGCACCAGTGGGCGCAGTCCTGAATAAATAAATCTGTCAATTATCCATTCCCCGCCCCCCGATTAACAACCTCTCACGCCTGTTTAAATCCATTACTGTTCGGAATCAGCATCCACTTATAACTCCAAAAAAAGACATCCCCCCCCTTTGAAAATAACTCAAACGATTTGCTTTAGACCAACAATCATGACAATCGCGGTACACTGCTCTGCTCCACATTCCGGCAATTGGCGACTTTAAGCCGACTTAGAATCGCAGCTGGTTGTTGCTGGAATGTTCCAGCAGGACATAGATGAGTCGAGTCAAATTAGGCAGCAGTGAAGTGTTACTCACCGCCCCGCGCTCTCCCCTGGCCCCCTCGAACCCTGGGCCGACTGGGCCTCCCCTCGTCACCTGGACGGACCTGGTACACCTGACAGAACATCCTTCTCTCTCGGGCGACCCCTCGGCTCGTGTCTCAGTCCCCGAGCAGCTCAGACCTCTGACTGCCGCAGCGAGGCTCGAAAACGACCCGACAGAACGAGCACATCAGCAGCTGCATCTCCTTCTGACCCCCCCACCCCCCCCCCCAAACCGCCATCCTCCCCATTCTTTATCTTCTACAGACCAAGCTACTGGAACGCTTCACCGAGTACATCTGAAGTGTTTGAGTGTGTGTGCGCGAGCATGTTTGACACACATACGTGCCTGGGTGTGAGCGTGTTACTAGTGTGCACCTGCATGCCTGTGTGCATATGTCTGCATGAATCCGCAATGGGAGCCAGGAAAAGTTACAATACAACAGGAATTCAGAATACAGGCATCAGTTATAGACATTTGTGCCATCACAGACGAACATGTACAGAAACACCATCTCACACACACACACACACACACACTCACTCTCTCACAGACACACACATGCAGACGCGCACACACACACACATAGTCACACACATGCACGCACAAATGCCAACACACAGACGCTCACGCGCACACACACACACACACACACACACACAATCTCCCTCTCTCACACACACTCATTCTCTTTCTCTCTCTCTCACACACACACACACACACACACACAGTCACACACATGCACGCACAAATGCAGACACACAGACGCATGCACACACACACACACAATCTCCCTCTCTCACACACTCATTCTCTTTCTCTCTCTCTCTCACACACACACACACACACACACTCTCTCACACACTCACTCTCTCTCTCTCTCACACACACACACACACACTCACTCTCTCTCACACACACACACACACACACAGGCCATGGATAGCATGCGTCTCTGCACCCACTCAGGGTTGCTGGTACAGTAATTGCGGTCCCTGCATTAGCCCGTATGAGCGCTGGCCCGGGGCGCTGTTCTACTCCACATCCCTAAAGATGGAGCTCAGCTCTGCTTTGTCAGGGTGTACAGAACCGTGAACATCTCCCCTCTCTTTACAGTGGCACACACTCTGTGACCCCGGGTGACAGACAATCATTCACATGTAGGTATACAAGCATACCAAGATACACAAACATGTACGTGTGCATTTTCTTAAATGAAAGTTCACACCAACTCTCAACATGCACACACACTCTCTTGCATACACTGCTCTGTATCCATGCGTGATCACCAGGTCGAGCAGCTAAGCCACATGCACACAGTAAGTCCTCCCGGGCGCAGGCTTCATTGTGTTTTACTCAAATATGGCAGCAGGAACAGGAGTCAAGACTCACTGACAACCAGCTATTTTATCACCATTAGACGATGGCAGCTGTCCCGCATTTCAGATGACGCTCGTTACACGCACCTGTTAATATATTTTCCGGAAAATTCCTACTCCCTTCCCTTCTTAAAGATGATAGAAAAACCTAAGATCGAATGAAGACAGACAGTGGCAGAAATCACAGGAATGACCCTCTTACCGAAGAATTCAAAAATGGCCGGTGTGGAGAAAACAGACGAGTGCAGAGATGCGCAGATTCGCGTTTCGCGTGCATTCACGTCTTTGCATTGACTTTGAATGTAATCTGTCGTGCGAAAAATTCGTTTCGCGTCCGGTGTGAAAGCAGCTATAGACACAGACACACAAACACACAAGTAAGCGAAAACACACACAAACATACGTGCACATGCACCCGCGTATGCACTCACAAAAAACGTACAAACCAAAAAACAAAAACACACACAAAGACCTACAAACACATGCACACAAACACACACATAAACTAACACATGCACACACACAGACACACACAAAAACATACACAAAACCACACACAAGCACACTAACTCACAGAATATACACAAACATACGCACACACAAACACACACAGAAACGCACAGACCAAAAAACAAAACAAACACACACATGCGTACAAAAACATACACACAAGCACATGCACAAACAAACGTGTAGACATACACAAAACCAAACACAAACACAAACACACACACACGCATGCATGCGTGTCATATTTGTGTCTCAACTACATGTTCTCAGCCAAATATCCAGAGCTGTGGTACAGATGTATGATCACCCCTGCATTCTGAACTGCTATTTAACCCAAGTGCTTCAATCTATAAAACTCTAGCACTTCCAATCAAACACCGCTTCTCAGAGGCTGCTGCTCTCACAGAAATCTACATTAAAATGGCTCACAAGCCGCCATCTGTGGCTCCGTGCAAGATGGCTACATCTTTTGAGCAAAGGCATATTAAATACAGTCTAAGAGCTGCCATGTTAGTCACAAACATTTCTATCAAACCATTTTCCAAAACCCCTCTCGAAGAGAGTAAACTCAGCAATACTCAATACGACCTCTTTTTAAGAACCTAATAGTCAACATGAAGAAATGTTTAGTAGATCCTCACATTTAAATCGATGCCTATTTGGAGGGACAATAAATTGCAGAGAAAGGTTATAAACCTTGTTTGAACCTTCTTTAGCTAAATCCAAAGCCAATTTCAAGCTAGAGGGGCACCCAGAGAGCACATACCTCTGCCAGCAGGTTTAGATGCACTTGCTCTTACAGTAAAATCAGCTGCAGAATCTGGATCTGTATCCAGATTGGTCTGGAAATTTCTCTTCCCATTCATACAGTCCAACTTCCCATAAAATTTTGTGGTAATCCATTGAATAGTTTTTGAGTAATCCTGCCGACAAACAAACACAAATACACTCACGTGCCCACACACACACACACACACGTGATCACAATACCTCCAGGCAGAGGTAAAAATATATGAAGAGTTTGTTTCCAAAACGCAGTAAGTGTTAAAATTACAAAAATTGAGATAATACCATAGAGCAATAGCCCTATGCTTCTTACACATGGTGCTAAAATCGATTTTTATAAATTCATACTATAATATGGTGTATTTTTTTCCATGGTCAAAGTTTGTGTTTTTCTATAAAATGCAATAGGCGCCAACATAGAAAAAGCTGATTTAAACAAAATGAGTTAAATGGATATATTGCGTTTTGGAAACAAACTCTTACTAGATTTACCAACAGCTCATGAAAAACGAACCACACTGATGTTTGAAGACCAAAACCATTGCCAATTCTTGTTAATAGAACATTAATAATAATCGTACCCAAAGTGCAGCCAGTTTTTCCTTCCCAGGAAATGTTAGTACACACACACACACACACACACACACACACACACACATACGTGATTATAGTTCACTCCTCATCCAAAAAACGGTCCTTTATAGAGCGCCAGTGGACTCAAGTTTTACGTTTTTCATTGAGCTCCTGAAAAGGCAACAATTATGAGCTGACACACGAGGGGTAATATGGCTATTAGGCTACCAGCCTTAGCGTTTCTTACACGTGTAACAGGCACAGGAGTGTGTGTATGCGCAAGTGTGTGTCCAAGAGGTGCGGAAATGGTGTGAGGAAGAAAGTTTGGGGATAGAGAAAGACCAACAGAGATGGTAAGCGAAAGACAGAAGGAGATTGAGAGGGAGGGCGAGAGAGATCATACTTTGTGCGTAGGCCTGTACGTGTTTGTGAGCCTGAGAGATTGTGTTTGTATGTAAATATCTGCCTGATTGTGTGTTAATTTGTCCATATGTACATGTGTGGGCCTTCACACTCATGTGTGCACATGGCTTTGCGATGCAGACTGAGAGCGAGAGAGCGAAAAAAGAGATAGAGAGCAGGAGGGACACAGAGATATAGAGAGAGTGAGAGGGAGAGAGAGAGAGGAGAGACTCCCTTGATGGCTGTTTAAGCCCAGCTTGGCTAAATTATGTTTACATTTTCTTTGTAATAAAAAAAACAGTAAATAGGATTTTCGCAGCGTGGTCCTGGGTCTTGTGGTGAATTACCTAAGCATGAAGATTCCCTGTGGTGCGATGCGGAGCACGAGGCTTCAGACGTGCGTGAGACGCAGACTACAGCCGGATTTGGGGGGGGTCCCGGGGCCAAGTGGAGAAGAGGGGAGCTCAGGCAGCAGGCGTTACCGCCACAGCCTTTTACGATGCCATCCCTTCCCGTACGATGCCACCGTCGCAACCAAATCCCCCAGCCAGTCCACGATTTTTCATATTCGGATCCTCCGCCGTTAGCGGGAAAAAAGCTACACAGGGGTTTGGTAACCCGCTGTTCCTTTCCAAAGATAAAATCTCCACGCCCATTTAGTCCTGCCTTACATACAGCATTAAAGCGCGGTCACACATGCAAATAAAAAGGCGATGTTTTCAAGGACTGTGATGGCAAAAATAGCTGGGCCGCGATGGGTGAAAACATAGCCAATATTAGCATCTCTTCTTCGTTAAAATTTGCAGATTCTGGGGTCAACTTCATCCTCTCGTCGCAAATTGGTCGAGCATCACCGAGTCACGTAAATTAGCATGCCATGGTCCAGCATAATTGGCCTCGGGGCGACAAAAAAAAAAAAAAAAAGCGAGAAACTCTTCGCCCGTGGAAGCTTTCTTTTCGCCCCGTTGCCTCTTGACGGGAATGAATGGACCACGATTTTTTTGATGCATTTTGCACCATCATGACAAATTACTGTGAAACGTACAAGAGCAAAGTCGAAGAAGAACAACACGAAATTGACGTCAGTAGCTCTTGCCATTTTGGAATCCCGTTTTCAAACACAGTCAAGGTCATGACTCATAGCGCACACACAAAATTTCATTCATCTAGGTTAAGTCGTTTCTGATCAAACTTGTCCCCACTTGTACGGACGAACGGACGGACGGACGGACGAGCTCTCCTGCACATCTTCGCGTCTCGGCGGGGTATAATAACGCTGTATGACAGTCAGTCCAACAACAACAGCGAGCGGTAGTGCAAACACCAGGAAGCGTAAACTGTGGGGGAAAAAAAACGTTCAGTTCCGTGATGATTTAGTGAAAAATCTATCCGTGTCCCTGCAGCACTACAAACAGAGGATGATCCACACAATGATGGCTAGCAAATACCTTCACGGCTTCTGCAAACACTGCAGGGGGAGCTGGGCTTTCTCCCGAAGAGCCCGGGGGACACGGGTAAGATCTTCAGCGTTAATACAACAGCGCGGAAAACGTGCTCCTTATTAACCCTTTCACTGCATTGCACAAAAAAAAATGGCTGCACCTTTGTTAGGCGTAATTATGACATCATGTCTGAAATGACTATAGACACAGTCCGGTATAGCCTAACGAACAAGAGGCGCGCAGACACACGTGCGTGTACATTCGCAGACATGCGCACAGACACATTACACACGCACAAGCACGTACATGTTCACACACACACACACACACACACACACAGTCACACACACAAAAAAGAACATTCTCAGCACAGATAACACAGCACTACTCCTTGAGTAGCTCGAAGGCAGCACAAGGTACGAACAGAAAATGGCCGACAAAGGGAAGGGATAGAGGTGCGTGAAAATGCAGAGGAAAGGCAGAGATGAGAAGGAGGAGCAGAGAGGAGGAGCAGAGGAGGAGTGAGGAGCAGAGCTCAGGGACTCCGGCTCTCAGCCCGCAGCCCAACGTCTCAAACACAGGGCAAAAATCAATCTCTCCGCACACTACTGTCAGGCCTGCCGAACCAGAGTACAGGGGGACCGGGAGGGTGGGAGGGAGGGAGAGAGAGGGGAGGGGAGAGGGAGAAGGAGAGAGAGAAGGATGGAGAGGGAGAGGGAAGGAGGAGGGAGAGAGGAAGGAAGAGAGGGAGGGAAGAGGGATGGGGAGAGAGGGAGGGAGAGAGGGAAAGAGAGAAAGAGGGAAGGAAGAGAGAGAGGGAGCAAAAGGGGGATGGACAGAGAGGGAAAGAGGAAGAGAGGAAGGGAGAGAATGAGAGGGAAAGAGAGAAGGACAGAGAAAAGAGAAAAGGGAGGGAGGAGGGGTTAATGAAGTCTGGAAGGCTGTTTCTCTCTCTCTCTCTCTCTCTATGCAGAACTGAACATCACATTAAAGGGATGTTGCCCAGTGTGACTCACGGTTGATTAAACTGAGAGCTGCACATTCACACCCCAGGCCGTATGGGGTCAGGGGTCAAACTCTACGGCAGGGCAGCTGCACTTATCTTACCGCGGCTGCAGTGGGATTCAAACCACCAACCTACCGAACCTCAGCCGCTCCGCTACAGGCACACAGCTCCTCCAGAACCTGTGTTTCCACACCCAAGAGGTCCACAAATCTTTGGACAATTGCACATATTTAAGGGGCTACAACTCCTACATGGTTTAACATGACATGACATGACGTGACATGAGTGGCGAGAACAGGTCGTTCAGCCCAAATAGGCTCGCCAGTTTCACATTACTATAGTCAATCTAACACTTCAGGGAAGTGTTTACCCTACAACCTCAGAACATGCCCCAGACAAAGGAAAGAGTGTCCACACACATTTGGCCATTTACTCCATGGGCTCTCGAACTTTTCGTCCCCAAGAACTTTTTGTTCCCGGACTCTTCGTCCCTGGATTGTTCGTCCTAAAGAATGCTTTGTCCTCTTCCTGCATTATAACCCTTACCCTCATATCATGGTGATTCGTCTGTCGTCCGTCTGTCCATACGTCTGTCAACAATGGTGGCATGGTTTGTTATTATTAGGGGACAAAAAATCCAGGGGACAAAAAGTCCTTTGGGACGAAGAGGCCAGGGGACAAAAAGTCCGGGGAGGAAAAATTCAGGGACGAAAAGTCCTGTAATCTACTCCATGTCTTTTTTCTATGAATACCCCCCCCCCCCTTGGCAACCCCCCCTCCCTGGGCAATCTCCTCCCCTTCAGCCCCAAGAGAAGAGCATCACCCAAAAATAAGAGACCACTGACCCCCCAAATCCCCCCCAGGACTACTGGCAAGTCTGAAGGCACATATCGCCACATTTCAGCCTGTACATCGACAGCACATGCCGGAACAATCCGTTTCAGTCAGGGGATACTTAGTCCACTCCTAACCTGCAGGTCAATACTTCTAACAAGGAGACATTGACCAGCCACTTTAATGTACCCCTCAGACCTCTCTTATTGGCTGAATGACTCCTGCAATTTTTCCAAGGAGTGCACGTTATGTCAGATATCCGGTTTCGGGAATAGCACTCCAAAACTTCCTGCACGGTTAACGCCAGGCATTCCCAAAGGGCCGCTGACGCGTTATCTAGTCGAGCAGCAGGATAGCCTAGTGGCAGTTTGTTGGACTGGCAGCTATGTTTTTATATTCCAGGGTTCAGGAACATTCCAGGATTTTTCAGTGATCGGACTCTTGGTTCGGTATACCGGTGGAGTTGCAGGTTGCAGGACAGCAAATCGAGCCAAGCATAGACAATGGTCGTCTTGCCGTTGTGTTCTTGTGATCTAGAGCATACGGTACAGATTGTCAGCATTCCCAGCCACCAAGTTTGGAACAAGGTAGGGAAGCCTGGTGTTAAGTAGCATGTCTGACAAATGTACAGTTACTGTTATGAACTCTCAGTGGGACTTGCATTTGGAGAGATGAAGTTGGGAAGAACTTTGCTGTTGGGCCCTCAAGTTAGGCCCTTAACCCCAAACGTGGGTCTCCACCCCAGTTCCTCTCTGCCTCTTCTTCTTCATCTGAAATTCCGGCAGGCTGTATACCGTCCGGCGTAATGCTGCCCTCCACAGTTCATTACAAGACACTATTCAAATCTTCTCAACATTCACTCTCACTCTTATTCCTATGGGCAATTTAGTGTCTCCAATAACCTGACATGTATGTCTTTGGACAGTGGGGGGAAACCAGAGTACCCGGAGAAAACCCACGCGAATACTTGGAGAACATGCAAACTCCACACAGAAAGGCCCCAGGCCGGAATCGAACCCACAACCTTCTTGCTGTGAGGCAACAGTGCTAACCACTATGCCACCGTGCCGCCCCCTCTCTCTGCCTCTCCCTACTTTCAACTGTTCCATCTACCCTCAACTTTCCAACTGTTCCATCTACAACCTCCATCTTTAATCAACAGACTTTTTTCTGTGGTCACAAGGATGCCTGTTGGTTCTTGGACAAAAAAAACGAGGCTGAGCTGAAGAACTGAAAGGAAGATCTCAGGACTATTGGGATGCCCTAATCACATTTTGCCATCAGTGGACCTCAAATGAGTCTAAGAACTGAAAGGAAGATCTGGACTGTGCCCTTCACTCCATCAGTGGACCTCAAATGTGTCTACAACTGCCAACGCCTCTCTTTTCTAACTTTATTTACCCAGAGAGTGACATTCAAGAACAAATTGTTATTTACAAGCATGCTAAGGAAGAAATGTGAAATGCCAGAGAGAATAGTCAGAAGTGGAGAGAGAGAGAGAGAACAATGCACAAACAACCAAACTGAAACAGAGGAACACTTTCTGACAGAATGTGCTAAATTCGAACAAATTCGTGAAAAATTCTATCCCAAAATTATCCAAAAATGTCCCAAATTCAAATATACAAGTAATACTGAAAAATTGCCCTTCTTATTGGGGAAAAATGAAGACTGCTGCGTCTTAGCGGCACAATTCGTCTCCCTCTGCCACAGTCTGAGGAACAATGAGCGACCCTGTGCTGCAAACGCCCACACACACACACACACACACAAAACGTACTCATGCGCACAAACACACACACAATCTCCCCCTGCACTACTTACTAATTCTTCGCAACACCAACGTGTTGCTGCACACACACACACACACACGGACACACGCAGACACACAAACACCCACACATGCATAAACACACACACATACACACACACATCTGTTCCTGCTTCACACAAGCACAAGTTCTATTATAATATTACTATTACTTTAACATTTATATTTTTTATAAGAATTATTCTGCATGTATATATTATGCGTTATTGTTTTATGAATGTAAAACTTTGTCATGCCAATAAAGCATTTTGAATTTGAATTTGAGAGAGAGAGAGATTAAAACAGGGTCGAGCCTCAGGAGCAGATTACAGGTTAAGGGCCTTGCTCAAGGGCCCGACAGCAGTTCTGACTAACTTCATCTCTCTTGATGTCAGAATTCAATGATCAAGAGGGCTTGGACCAGCAAATCTACAGCTGTGAGTTCCACCGCCGACCGCTAGGCTACCTGATAGCCAACCGCTAGGCTATCGGCCGGAATGACTCGAGAGGCCACTGAGACAGAAGAGGATCTGCTTTATTTACTGAATTGTCTGGTTTGCTGGACGTGGTGTGCGATCACTTCACTACAACCTGCTCCGCCCAAGACCCTCAGCTGGCGATCATGGCCGCACAAACGGTTCTGTCAAATCGCCTTTGCCAGCGTATTATCATTGCCCCAGCAATTTCATGTTAAGTGTTACGGGCAGTAAAGCCGAATGCATAAAGACGTTTTAAAGCAGGGCGGAAATACCGGTGGTAAAGGGCGATAACAGAACGTCGGTGCAAATCGGCCGCCGTTTCGTTTCTCCCGACTCCGATCTCATATTCTGAAATGTTATGGCTGCGTTAAGACAGCTAATTAAGGTAATTTTGTTCGTCTGTTCTAAAAAAAGAAAACAGAAAAAAGTCCTCCAGCAGGCGGTTTGTGATGCTTAGGGCAGCGGTTCCATGAGGTTTGAATCCAATAAAACGCACGAGGCGTAATGAAGACGAAAACACGGAACATTCTAGAGGGAGGCGGGAGGGGGAGGGGCATTAATAATTCCAGGGTTCATGAATATTTCAGGGGGTTTTTGAGTTCAGGGGAGGGGTCCCCCAGGTCTGATTCGCGATGGAGTGGTGGGGTTTTCAGGGCGGCGGAAAAAGCTATGTGGGGATAGCGGACGATCCTCAATGTTATATACCTGTGATTCGGGTATCCCGCATGAAACGCCAGCATTCCCAGAACTCCCAGTTTGGGAATTAGGGGAGGAGAATTCCTCCAGGGCCATTCACCAGCTCGGCGCAGAGCTCTGCTTCCTAAACTAAAAGTGAAGGGGTTTAAAAAGTAATTTCGCCCTGTGTCCAGGGGGGTGGTGTGTAATGTTTTTATCCGACTCCATCATCCCCCTGTGAAACATTGTCCCCCAACACACCCCCGTAAAAAATAATGAGCTGACATATCCATCCACCCATTCAATACTCACCCTGCCCTTCTGACCACTTCATTGTCCAACTCGCCAGTCTGATCAATTATCTCACCCACTTACACAATTACGCACCCTGACCTACTTATGCCATCAATTCATTTTCCAACCACCTGCCCATTACCTACCCAGCCCACTCCATCCACCATCCAACCCATTAATTCCATCCATTATCAAACCAACATATACCTTCCTGCTCTTGTCCAACCTGCTAATGTCATTCATTCATTATCAAACCTGTCTAGTCCATCCATCATCTCAATTGCTCATACCACCTGCCCACTACCTACCCAGCCCACTCCATCCACCATCCAACCCATCCATTCTATCCATTATCAAAACTGCATATGCCTTCTATGCATTATCCAACCTGCTAATGCCATCCATCCATTATCCAATCTGTCCATTCCATCCATTATCTAACATGCTTACGCATCCATCCATTACACACCCTGCCCATTTCATCAACCTATCACCCAACCCGCCCACTGCATTCACCCTCCGCTGTTTATTGCTTTTTATTACCGGACTAAAACATACCCCTGCTGAAACTGGGTGAGAGACAGGAATACTACTAGAAACTGGACACAGGGTTGAACTTGGACATCCTACCCATGAGCTGGAAGTTACAGAGATGAAAAACATAACAACGTAACGTGGTAACACAACACGAACAGGTGATGTCTCCTATCTCCCAACAACTACAGTGCATTTATTGAGTGTTAAACCGAAGGACTGTGAAGCTCCTCGCAGTGCTTCAAGCCTGGCTTTGGAGTCTGAGAGAACTACCACACAGTTTCCACCACTACAACTTAAACTACACAGCTACACCAAACTGAGACCGCTCCGTGTGCCAATTACTTCCTAATAAAAAACGAATTTGGAGCGAGTGCGTTTCATTTCAGGGGAAATAAAACAGCTGGAGAACAGGCACTGTTAAAACATGGCCGCGAACACAGAGCATGGCGGCTAATTAAGGAAATCGACCCGCTGGGTACTGCCTGGCCATAAACGCGTGTTCCAGAACCGCTATGCGACAGCTCTTTTTTGGCTCTTGCCATCGATCGGTATCGGCCCCCTCGGAAAGCCGCCACACTACAGGGAATCAGGCGGCGGGTAAACCAATCGGCAGAGCCGATCTCAAAGGGGAAGCCGCTGAACCAAAGCGCGCTTTTTCACCTCAGAGCAGCTCATTGCGTCATTTGCCGCGAAAAAAAACATGCGAATTTCAGCAATACGGCTTCCTGCAGTGGCCATCGTTCAACCTGTTATCGGGTTAACCATCAATAATGTGTATTTAGAGTATTCTGCCTGAATATTGTACTGCCGACGCAACAATTTAGGACTGGAGGCCGAAAACCACTGTTTGGAACAGCGGTTCCGAAGCCAGCAACCCCATCCAAATATTCGATGTGACTCGCTCGATAAGCTGGATCAAATCTGCTTGAGAAGCAACAAATTAAATAGCTAGATCTAGTCGGTGGTCCCAAAGGTTAGGATCGGAAACCGATGTTTCAGAACGTTAACTCAGAGTCTTTGGGAGGAAAACAAATTTAGGGCGGAATGGTGGATACGGGCTGGCCTTATAACTCAGAGGCGGCGAGTTTGATTCCTCAACTGGGGCAGTACTGTTGTATCCCTGTAGGACAGTCTCTAAATAAACTCAGTAAGTCACTCTGAAAAGCGTCTGCAGAAATACTGAATGTATCATGTTATTTTTTTGGTGCGGTGGAAGCCCATCTCCAGAGGATGGCAGTGTGCTCATCTGATTGTGTTGGTGAAAGACGGCGACCAGCTGAACACGGAGAGGCAGACTGGCTGAAATCTTTCAGGCACAACGCGAAACATGAAACACAAAAAAAAAAAAAAAACATTTTTGCTATGATGATGATATGTCGTAGTATATATTATATTAAAGGATACTGAGGCGCGACGATTGAACTCTTCAGGTTAGTTTACATTTTCACATTTACATCCAAACACGCTTTCGTGGGTCAGAAATCAATATTCCTTAGTCTAATTCTAATAAGAACAACAGTGCTTCCGAAATGCACACATTTTATTTCCAATTACATCACATGCAATTAAATAACAAAAAAATGAAGCCAATTAGAGTGCATATTCCTTAAAAATATATAATTGGTGCACTGGATAATCGGGGAAAACAGTCTTAATTAGCCAGTCCGCTGCCCATTTTCTTAGACTTGGCTAATTGTCAGATAAAACTGATTAATGGTGCATTTTACCCTTGTTTACACAAAATTTCTCAGCTTTTCCGAGTGATGAAAGTCTGGTATTTTACATGAAATTGGGGGAGGGTGTTGTAGTGATTTGAGACGACACTCGTTAGCGGTTTATTAATTTCATCCCATGTTTCTCCAAGCCCTTGTGCAACCAGTTTTCGAGAACTAAACTGTCAATGTCCAATAAACATGTTGTATTACAAGTAATTATGGAGATAGGCGTTCAATCCCTTCCACAATCTCTGTAATTGAGTTTTTTTCTCCTGTTTTACGGCACTGAACTTCTTTCCAATATTCTACATTTTACCATAATGCAGGAAAAAAGGCTTACTTTGTTTAGCATTACTTTTCAACTTGAGGAATTTTTATATGCTGCCTTAATGCATTTTTAAAACTTTATGTACATTGTCATTATCCTACCTTATTTGTCTTTTTAAATTAAGTTTGTTCTCTCTCACACAGAAATTTCCTCATTCACTTGGGTGACAGCTTTGCCAACTTGTTTTGGAATTAATTTTCCTTCGTGTGCAAGAAACGATTATAATAACAAATTTACCCGAATAAAAAGCCATTATTAACTCTAGCGCCTTATCAAAACAAATCACCCCCAAAACTTTTCGCGGAGCGGCAAGGGCTGATAAATTAAAAATGAACATGGCCTATTCATACACTCCAAACTCCGCCGGATGAAATAATCGCATTAAAGCCTTGATTAAAATTGTAACATGGCATCAATCAGACGAGCACCGAGACCGACTGCTCACCCACACCTTCTCGAAACGCAGAGGTAAACTCCGATGGGCAATCAACTCCATTCATCAAAAATTTACGGTAAAAAATCCCTTGATGTAACGAGATGAACCTTTTTGCGAGCCTTCACACAACATTAACGGCCCATTCTGAACAATGGTGTCACACTAATGCGCACCATTACATTAGTTATTTAGCTTATTGTTTTATTCAAAACCACTCATAGTTGATTAGACAAGGCGAGAGACAACCCCCCGCCCCCCATCCCGGAGCAATGTGAGGTTAAGAGCTTCCCTCAAAAAGCTGTACTCATCTTACAGGGGCCACCCTGGGACTGAGACCAACAACCTTCTGATTCTCAGTCAAACACCTTAGCCAATGGACTACCTAATGCCCCTCAATATTACCGCCCCAGGAGGTGACCACCCAGAATCCTCCTGGGCCGAACACAGAGTACAAGTGAGCTACTCAACTCCTGATATTTTCAACAGGATATCTCATTACATTGCATTTGTTGATCGAATGCTTGCTTCCATAACAACTTACAGTTGATTAGATCAAGCAGGGGCAGGTTCAGTGAGGTCCAGGATCCGATGGCTCCACTTGTGTCCTGTGGCTGCATTTGGCTACACGAGGGCTTGCATAAGCAACCCTCTAGCCTGAGTCAAACACCACAGCCAATGGCAAGTCTCTCAGGATATTTTTTTAATGTCACACATCAGAGTCTGGACCTCCTGCAGCACAGTGTCCCCGTTATCGCATGAGGCCTGAGCCTCTGATGTTTCGTGCTGAGCCAAGCGGTGACTGAACTTAGCAGCTAAACCAGAGCCATTTCCATCTGAAGCGTAGTTCTGCCAGGACTGCCATCTGAGCGGTTTCCAAACTCATTCCCAGCCGAGTTTAAGGCGTTAGCCCGGAGAAATAGCTGTGCACATTGGCTGTGATCCAAAAGACGAAGCCAAAAACCTCCCAAAGCACAGCGTACCCATCAACACTGCAGGGCATGGGACAGGGACCATTAAATCTCACTCTCAGATATAAATCCAGCCCTGCTTTTCTTTTTTCCTGGCTAATTAATTACATAATCATAGCCACTGATTGGCCAGACTGTCATCACACCTGACTCCCAGGTAAAGGGAGGGTGCTAACCAGTGGTACACAATGAATAGGATTCAAAGGCACGAAAACATTTTCAAGTTCTGCTCAGCTTACGCTATCAAGCATGAGAAAAACAGGAAGTGCTGGCCGAGAGCCAAAGGACGAGAGCAGGGCGTGTTTGGTCTCTCAGCCCGATCACACAAGGTAAAGGGCACAGTGTTTACGAGCTGTAGGACCTGCTAAAGCAAGACGAACATCTGATTCACCTTCACAGGGCCCAGACAGCCTCCACCTGACACTTGGAGTGAGACAGATTTTCCCAGCTGAGTGGGTCGGCAGAAGAAGGTTCCAGAAGGCCTTCCGAATACGTGCTCCGCAAATACGGACAGTATTTTTTTTTTGTTTTTCCATGAAATGAGAATGACTGCACGGTGAGGATAGGTGGTGCCAAACAGACCTTGTGGCATGGCAAACTCTGCCCGTGAACCCTGGGCTGCCGCTAAGGATTCTGGGCTCCTCTAACCAACATTCGCCTGGCCAACAAAGGCCTTCCCTTCATTTCCCATGCCGTGAGCACGAGAGGGTTAAATCCTCTGTTAGGATACTCAGCGGGGGTGAGCAGCCCCCCCGCCATGGTATAAAAGAACCCTGACACCTCCAAACATACTCTCTCCAAAATCACGGTGTACTTGACAAAGGTCACACAGCAGGACCAGGGCTGGCGCTTTTGAAAGAACATGCTAGTCATCAACTGCCACTCCCAACTGCAGCAGGAGAACAAACGTTTACCATCCATACATCCATCATCAAACTCCTCATTTCCTGGTGGGGAACCCAACAACATCGCATTCAAATTTCAAAGGCCTTATTGGTTCGGTAAGTCACATTCAAGGTGTTGCCAGAGCTTTAAAGACACATGATGACGCACACAAAAAGCAGTACAAAACACTAATATGTAAACAGGAGAACATAACTAACATACAGGCAAATACATAAACTAATACACACCATTTAAAATGATCTGCATCTAAATAGATTGGAGATTAATGTCTATTGGAGAGGATCTCTCTTTCTTTCTGCTTTTTCCTCTCCCCAATTCCTATCACAGCTTCCCTCGATCGTTTTCAATACCTCCCACACTCTCTCTCTCCTTCCCTTTTGCTTTCTCACTCACTCCCTCTCTCTTACTCAGGCTCTCAATCTGTAGCAAAGGAACAGGCCTGAAAGCATCAGAGAGATATTCATTAAACATGGTGGCTAAGAGAATGAAAGAGGAGTCTCTCTCTCTCTGCTGTCAATCCACCGCTCAGTACACGCACGCACACACGCACACACACACACACAGAATCATTCGCTCTCCATCTTCCTCTCTCTCAGAGCACAAATTCTCCCCCTCTCCCTCCCTCCCCCTCTCCGTCTCTCTCAGCACACACACCTGAGCGGGCACCGACAGTCTCTCGGGAGCAGGAGGATTGTGGGATGTGGGAGGAGAGACACTGCTCCTCCGCGGTCTGACAGAATGATGCCGTGGTAACGGAGAGGCGCACCGGTCTAATGACATTTCACTGGATTTCACTGACTGCCCCTTCCTGCAAGGGCTTTGCAGGCCCAGGCCAGACAGCGAACACAACAAGCGCAAAAATAACCAGCTGTGCTGCTGTGCCCGGCACATGCTGCGGCAGGTAGACCTGATCACTAAGAACAACCAAGACAGACACATGTACTCGCACTCCCAGATACACACGCACACACACGCGCGCACACACACACACAAAAACATACAAAACCACATACATCCATGCATGAATGCACACTTGCAAGTAAACACACATACACAAGCACACACAAACACACAAGCCCTTCACCACACAAGCATGATGGCACAAACACACACGCGCAAAACACAGAGCAAAACAACACACACACACACACACACACACACACACACACAGTATTGATCCCAACACGCACCATTTAACATTCAATCCCAGCAGGCTCCACTGCTCAACCAATCACAGAGTGCCACAGTCACACCAATCCTGCACTACCATACCACCCAACTACCCTGAGGCTACAACAATCATGTCGCAGCATCACATTCAAGTTCAAAACAAATTCAAGTTTATGCTCATTGCACAGGTATGACAAAATAAACACCTAGTCGATCAAATCTGCTCACTGCAGTGTTGACCCATGCATCTACACACAAATCGCAATACTAACCACCTCTTGGCCGACAAGCAACAAAGATGATAATTCCGTACAGCTAATTTACTTGTAAATATGCTGTGACAACTGCAGTCTTAAAGCCTTAGAAAAGCTGAACTGCTGGGATCGCACACTTACTCACGCATATCATAATTATTAAAATGTTCTGGCTTTATTCTACGGGAGAACCCCGTAGCCCGACATCATAAATCATACTTGACAACCAATCGATGCAGCCTATTGTCCGATGAGTACAAGCGTTTCAGTTCCAAGAATTGTACGTCCTGACAAGCCCTGGACGCCGGACTCTAGTGTTCGACCTCTCAGGCGATTGGTGATTCCCGAGATGCTCTGTCGTGGTATTTTGTTATTCAGTCCGTACCTAAGAGGGAAAACTACTCGCCCCTCATGTCTAAACCACTTTAAAAACAGATTTATAAGGACAATACCCATTTACTTTGGCGCTATTCATCCCACACGACTTTGAGGAACAAACGTGACATTACTTCAGAAGATTCACACCACTCTCACTCCAAATAAATCTGTTACAGCCGAATTACAAACAAGCCAAGTTAGCACTGAACTAAACATGCAAATCACAGATGACGGTAAGTTGCAAATGGGCACCAAGTATTTTTGAGATGATCAAGGTAAAGAAATGATCAGCCTTCACAATATAGACAATAAAAAACAAAAATAAAGTACTTATAGAAACCAAGGGAGTCCTTCTGTTGAGAGAGATCTGGAGAACAAACCTTATATGCTATAAATGAAAATAAATATTCTAAGTACACTTTCTATGGAGTTTGTTTGTGCAGTACATCTCTGATTTGGAAATTGACACCCCGGCAGATAGCTCATGTTAGCCGGGCAGTTAGCTGACCTTAGCTGGTCAGTTGGCTCACGTCAGCTGGTCAAGTTGGCTCACATTAGCGAAGCAGTTAGCTCATGTCAGCCAGGCAGCTAGCTCTTGCTAGCTGGGCAGTTAGCTTACGTTAGCCAAGCAGTTAACTCACATTAGCTGGGCAGTTAGTTCACGTTAGCCAGGCTGCTAGCCCTAGTTAGCCGGGCAGTTAGCTCTTGCACACTAAGCAGTTAGCACTCGTTAGTCCAGCAGTTTGCTCTCGTTAGCCGGGTAGTTAGCTCTTCTTAGAACGGGCAGTTAGCTCTCATAAGCAGGGTATTTGAGGCTCAATCTTTCCCTGTCGCAAGAAGTCAGACTCCATTATTATGTGGTCAATAACTCTTCTCACTGCTTCTTAGCAGTGAGAGCTCAGCACCACAGTAATGATGGCAGGGAGAGAGTTAATTATTGATGCTTGCAGGTAAAAACTCCCTGTAGATTTGGGACAAATGCTTAAACCAAATGACACATCAAACTTCAACATGCATTGATGTGCTGGGAATATTATAAATTGATTCATTCCTATCAAATTGGGACCATTCTAAGCCAGCAGGCTACAGATAGCCCGAGGAGTTACTATAAATCAACAGGGGAAAAAGTCAAATATATTGCAAAAGCTGCACAATGCTTGTACCCAGCAAAGAGCAAAGCAAGGATTCAACATTTTAAACCGGCAATAATGACTCAAAGCATTTACCACCCCCGCAACAGTTTTATGCTCATCTTTGTGACACAACATTTATTCTTCAGTTCATTAACAAGAGTGTGAAAGTTATCGATTTGTTTTCTGCCAACGTGAAAGATCACAGGTTTACAACCAGCACCTGTAGTAATGGAGTCTTAGAATACGTATATGCAATCTAGAACAAAAAAACATGCCATTAAACCCACTCTCAAAAAGGTTAACATTATGAGAAGTGGAAATGCACAAACAGGTGTGAATGGACCCATTAGTGGGGAGGTTATTTACTGAAAGTAAGTGTGTTTTTGTTTGCAGCCATTAAAAGAGCGAACAAAAGCACAAGGTGATCCAATAACCGATCAAAATGGGCGAATATTACTGTCTTGATTGCAGTATCTAGAGTATAGCAACACACATTTGCCCTTAATACATATTCAGTATGCACAAGCGCGACTGGGACAGATATTATTAAAACAATTGGGTCCAGAAGGAACCCCTGCTGTGGCATTTCCAGGTAACTTATGTTCTCAGCGGACTGACGTGCCTCGCGGTCATGAATTGAATTTGGACAGTGCTGATAGCGACTGTGTCGGGGAGGGGGGGGGTCCCGTGGGGGGATGCAAAATTGGCCACAATTACAGCCGGAGGGGGATGTAGTCAGTGGAACATACCGCAGGTAGGTAGCATACCAGAAACTCCCAAGGTACATCAGCTAGCCTCGGGCTAACTTTACCCGCTACAACAGCTGCTCCCTGCCACACATCGCTGTTTTTTTCCCCATTATATTGCTCCCCCAACTGCATTTTTTATTATAATTTGTTGCATTTTCTTCGCATCATTCTTAAAGCTTAATAATCGATCAATAAAGCACCACAAACAGCCAAACCACCTGCTCCTTAATGAAGGTACTGCAAGGACAGTATGAAGCGCCTTCTGCTAAAAGTATGCAGACATTCTTTGACCAGAGGCTGTTATTTCACGGCTCAAACTAGGCCTCTTAGGCCCGTATTCAGAAACAACACTCACACTCACCCTCCACTCACCATATAGTGAGTACGATTGAAATGTAACTGGAGTGTGAGAGAGAGAGATCGACCTACAACTAACCGAGGGAGCGGTCCCACTCCTCGCCAGTTGCTATTCACAAGCGCCACTCGAGCATAACTGACAGTAGTGGGCACTGGGTACCACAGGCAGTGCGTCGGCTGCTGCAAAGGGACGCTCAATCCTCGCCCTTCAGTGCTGAATGACCTAAACCTGTCGCAGTTTACTTTTCTTGATTAGAAAGTTACTCAGACTAATTGGTAAAACAACAATGAAATTTATTTTTAATAGCGTTGTTATACACTGCTTCACAAAATTGAGGCGTTTCTTTCGCACATAAATGACAACTTAAATATCAGCATGTCTTCATAAATTCTGTAGTCGAGTGGCTCGCGAAAGGCGCAGGACAGCCCGCGAGGCTCACTAAGCAACAAGCTATGAAACGTGCCAGATATTTCCTTCTACATTCAGCAATTAAGAATGTAGAAAAGAATGGACTCTGGTGACTTGCAGCTACATGAGCCTCGCAGACCAATCCACACGGTGCCCCGCGAGCCAGTTGAGCGCAGAATTTTCCAACCCATGAGTAAAGAAAAGCGCGAGAAATCCGAATGCGTGACAGTTGACAGGTATGCGTCATTAATGAAAACTGGCCACACCTGATAATGTTGAGAGTTTTCGGAGTTTCTGCAATGGTAATATAATGAATTGAAAACAGGGCAATAATTATCAGTGCTCATTCTAACTTAACAAGTAGAACTGGCGACACATGATAATCCTTCGGATTTTTGGAGTTCAAGTAAATAAAATTTTATTAAATGATTGAAAACAGGTCATGTCCGATCATTATTTTTAAGGGATGGTTTGGAGCTTCCCGTATTGCCAGTTCACCAGTAGCCACTGGTGGGTACACAGATGCTAACCTCGAGTTCACCACAGTGCAGTTCGTAAACACTGAAACCAGGTGGTCAGTCAGCAAGTTACCGGCATCGTTATCATCATTAAAGTTAAAATTTGCGTAGTTGCGACTGCGTCGAGCACGTGACGGTAAATGATCCAGAGTTTCTAATGTTTGTAACCACCTGAAAGCCCTGACAACGAAATACCGGCGCAAGTTAGTGCGGCTCAAGGGAGGTGTTCCCTGCTCTCAACCTTCACTCAGCAAGGGATACTAATCTCAGTGTGAGTGAGGTCTCTGAAAGCAAATGAGTGTTGGGGCAACCTCTGACTCATTTAGTATAACCTGACACTAACTAAGTTTTAGTACTCACTCACAATTAGTGTGGGTGTCGTTTCTGAATACGGGCCTTAGTTTCACCGACGGCAAATCTAAACACGGTGGATAAAATGGTCCAGAAGATTCCTAGCTTCACAAAAGTTGGAGAAGCCCTTTCCGGTTTGAGCAGGACATGAAAGACAGCATCCACGTAAAGAGCAAGGTCCACACGTGATGTGGGAGAACCTTACTGGCCAGCTCAGAGTCCTGACCTCAACACCATTCAAACACTGCTGGGATCAAATGGAGAACTAACTTTGAGCCAGGCTTGACAACCCTACATATCTGTCTGAAACTCACTAATGCTTTTCTGACAGTGATAGGAGCAAGCGCCCACAGTAGTAATGTTCCAACATCTGCTGGAAATACCTCCCAGAATATTAGAAGTGGTTATAGCAAATAAAGAAAAAAAAAAAAAGGGGGGCAACTCTATATCAATGGCCATTTTCCTGGAATGAGATGGTAGGATTGCAGGCGTCCACATACTTTTGGCCAGGTAGGGTACCACAGAGTATTTCAGCACCACGGAGAGCTCCACAGCCACACAGGCCCTTCAGCGTCCGCAACACCCACCACACAAAAACACCAGAACAGAGGAGATACAGGGACAGATGGGGCCTTTTCCAATTGCTTAATTTTTTCACCTCCTCCCTTTTACGGTCTCCTTTCCTTCTTTTCTTCAGTAAATCCGAGAGGATAAAAGCGGAGGAATGGAGAGTCGAGGGACGCGGCACGGCCGTGCTCCTTTGAACATTCGCAGGCCAGATGCGCGCCAGATGGGAAGAGGTGCATCCGCAGGTCGTTCAATTATACATCGAGCACTCTCCAAAAGTGTTCCGAGGGGTTCCACGGCAAAGCTATCTTCGGGAGACTCCGAGCAACCGGCTTCTGTCTCATTGAAGGAACATTCGACGGGCTGGAATGTCCTGGAGGATGAAGTCATCGTCCTCAGAGGATTTTCAGGTCAAGCGAGGAGAAACGAGACGAGGCAGGACAAAAGAACCTTCCGGAATGCCGACAGAAATGTCCTGCCTCCCTGACTAGACTCGAGGTAAAACTAACAAGTGCCACCTATGACAACCACACAGCAGGATTGTTGCTTGGGCTTTCAGTTGGATCTGTGAATTTTACATTGGGCTTGACTGATTGAGATATTACCCCAGGACTGGAAGGACACAGGTGTCTGGCCTATCAACAGTGAAAGGCTGTCAGGAAGAGGAGTCGACAAGACCCTGGTCATTGATCCATACTTTCAAAAGGAATCCATCCTACTTTCGAGAAGCTGTCTCTTTGTCCTAAGTGGTAGTACCAACCCTGTTCCAGGTCATTCTCAGCAGTTGCCACGATTAAAAAAAACACAAATCGCTGAAATAAACCTCAACATGAGAACTATCCCTTTAAGTACATAAACGCATTGGTTTTTTTTTTTTTTTACACTGAATAGGGCTGACCTAAAAAAGTCCAACCTCTAATAACAATAAAACTGGTGTATTATAATGGTGAGCGTTTAATCCAATTTTCTTGCTATGATACAGATGAATTAAAGGGAATGACACAAAGGCAATGAAATTCTATTGAGCAAAATGAAGTGAATGGGTTGAATGGCCACTGCAGTGTGTCTTGTGAAAAGAGTATTGCCCATTAAAAAAAGGAAACGATAAAACCGGGTTGAGATAATTACAAGTCCAAGTTCTGGTCCACTCCTGCTTCTCGCTAAGTTGCTTCCAGGCAGTTAACTCATGCAGTGTCACACTAAAGAGAATGCACCACTTTCAGGAGTAAAAGCGATGGCCTGCACTCCCACCCCACCCCACCCCACCCCCAAAACATGCCAAGGCAACACAGGGGAGTTTGTTTTTCAACGTTTGTACATAGAGCTCACAGTGGGGGCTGGGTAACTGTGTGCTAGCTATCAACCCTTTTTATTCTACCGATCAACAAGTCCAATTTTGGATTTTTACTTTGCTAAACAGCTTGTCACGAAATGATGAAAACTGATTATTCATTTCTCTCTATGTGATGGTGACAGCGCCAGTTGTCAGAACTAGAAGCTGGCTTCAGATCAGACCAAGAATACAGGTTTTATTTTTATCTTCCAAATGCTTGAGCGGATGACCACAAATAAACAAATCATCTTTCAGATAGCACCTCAGTTTCTGCAGAAGTGTCCAGTTTAGAGGGGTGCTGCTTAAAACATGATTACAGAGTGAGCTGAATGGCTGCCAATGAAATACTTTTTGTTTCGCAAAAAAGTACATTTTAGTTCAGTGCAAATGCCAGATTCGAACGAGTTTCAGGCATTACACATTGCAGTTACCCAGTAATATTACTTCATGAAACGGGGTCCATTCTGTTGACCAGGTACCAGAAATTAGAAATTTTTTTTCCTTTTCTGAAATTTACCCTTATTCGTGGGAAGCAAATAATACACACTTTTTAAACACAGTGATGCCGATGGACCCATCTCTGCAAGGACATATTTCACCAAAAAACATTTTAAGAATAAGCAAATATTATCACAGAGGCTGGCGGAATTCTAGGAATGGCAATTAAGGTGCGACCACAGAATATTAGTTTTCTCCCTCATAGGACATAAATCTCTGATGCTACTGATTTAATCGTGTTGACCATCCACCAACCCTCTCCAGACACTGGCTACCTCTGTGATTCCTTTTACGTTTTCATTTTGTGGACATTTTTTTGCATCCGCGAAAAGATGAGCTCATTCTGATATGATTACATACTGCTGAACTGCACGAGCAGATGTAGCCATAAAAACAGATGCCAAAAAAATGTTAAAACTCCGAGCCAAAGCTAGAAGTTCACTTAACCCCAATCTGAGACTTCAACAAAACGCGCAGCTCATCCTCATCCGCCTCATGCTAATGCCGTCCCGTCCCCACGCCGGTGTGCCAAAGGGCTTCCGTTTCGGTCGTCGGGAGTGGTTGGCGAGGGATGCGGGACTTTGTGCTTCGGAGACAGAGGGAGGAATCTGGCGCCGCATGGCGGCTTTGAGTTCGACTTCAAGGCACGGCAAGGCGCGGCTGCGAGACGTCTCACGACAGCGTGGGCTCTGGAGGGCTCATGGTGGAGACAGCAGGTGTTTTATGGCGGGAATCGTGCGCTGCCGCATCCTGGTGATTCTGGGGGGGGCGCTTCAATCCTCCAATGTGTCTGAATACCGCCCCCTACCAGTAGGGGGTGCTGTGACAAAGTTATTGGAGTCACGTACTCAGTTTAGCGGTTATTAACAAGCATTAGAGCACCAATCGGGGTAGGAGGGGTTTGCATACGCATACTCATACTCACCGGTAAACTCTAGTGACCACCTGAGGTAACGCAGATTACTGTGGCTCATTAACCCTTTGCTGCCAAAAAGAAGATTTCCTAATTTAATCCATTCAAAGCTATGATTTTATTCTCACAAAATTATGGGTGATTCCGTGTCAATTGGACTAACCTTCCCGGATGACCATCTCCAAATTTCTTCCTACTTTGATATATCATTTATCAATGTATCTGAAGTACTCTCCCCAAACATTTAATCAAAATACCTCATAGTCCTCGAGTTTCAGGCCTTTAAGTGTGAGGGGGGTCTGCGCTCCTGAGCAAATCCTTATTTCTGGGCCATTTTGAGGGGGCTACTATGAGAAATCCAAAAGTGGTACAGGTCTAAGTTTAATTACACAAGTAGTACTACTTATAGAGACCAGGGGGAAAATATAAAATCATACCCCTTGTGTCATGGGCTGATGCACCGAGGCTCGGAAAATGGAAAAAAAAATCAATGGGCCATAACAAATTTTAAATAATCAAAAATTTGTCAAAATTAGAATTCTATCTCCGGCAACTAAATCTTTGGCCTACTAATTAAGGTAGATACGGAGCTTGTATGGGCATAACAATTATTTCTTAAAACACTGTACAAGTGGCGCCACTGGTGGCCAAAGTCAGCCAATTTAGTGAAATAGCCTAATTTCGATGGCCATTAAGGCCATGTGGCCCAACTTATATCAATTTGCAGTATTTTTTCTTTGAAAGACTACATTTTAAGCTTTCCATTGAATCTAGTTCCTAAGGTGTTCTGTATTTCTTTCTGGGTGAAATAATTTCATCAAAGTGCGGTATTTTGTCTATCATTTTAAGCTTTTTCCTACCATTTCCCACATAGACACCTTAGCATACAGCTGTAATCTGTGAAAATCACACATATCCCTCATCAATCCATATTAAGACTCACCTATTATAACCAGATTCCTGTTGATTTTATTTTTCCACAACATATAACATGACTATAATGATCTGTTAAAACAGGGAGATAATCAATTAATTAACAGATTTAGACACTGATTGGAATACTGGTCCAGATATTAAAATATTGGAATGAAAGAACAATGAATCAGAACTACACTATGACTTCAACCCCTCACAGTGGTCACTAGTGGGTGACCCACTGGATTGGATTGATGAGGGATATGTGTGATTTTCACTGACTACAGCTGTATGCTAAGGTGTCTGTGGGAAATGGTAGGAAAAAGCTTAAAATGATAGACAAAATACCACACTTTGATGAAATTATTTCACCCAGAAAGAAATACAGAACAACTTAGGAACCAGATTCAATGGAAAGCTTAAAATGTAGTCTTTCAAAGAAAAAATACTGCAAATTGATATAAGTTGGGCCACATGGCCTTAATGGCCATCGAAATTAGGCTATTTCACTAAATTGGCTGACTTTGGCCACCAGTGGCGCCACTTGTACAGTGTTTTAAGAAATAATTGTTATGCCCATACAAGCTCCGTATCTACCTTAATAGGTAGCCCAAAGATTTAGTTGCTGGAGATAAAATTCTAATTTTGACAAATTTTTGATTATTTAAAATTTGTTATGGCCCATTGATTTTTTTCCCCATTTTCCGAGCCTCGGTGCATCAGCCCATGACACAAGGGGTAAGATTTTATATTTTCTCCCTGGTCTCTATAAGTAGTACTACTAGTGTAATTAAACTTAGACCTGTACCACTTTTGGATTTCTTATAGTAGCCCCCTCAAAATGGCCCAGAAATAAGGATTTGCTCAGGAGCGCAGACCCCCCTCACACTTAAAGGCCTGAAACTCGAGGACTATGAGGAATTTTGATTAAATATTTGGGGAGAGTACTTCAGATACATTGATAAATGATATATCAAAGTAGGAAGAAATTTGGAGATGGTCATCCGGGAAGGTTAGTCCAATTGACACGGGATCACCCTTACAGCAAAAGATGTTGCTTGTGTTTTCTAAAACTTCTCCAAAACTGAACTAATAACTTGACAAGGTCAGATTGTTCACAGGAGAATAAACAAGATCTTCTGAAAATTCAGATTAATCCATACAGTTAGTTACCCAGCATGTATGCACTGGAACAAATCTGCACATTATAAAACACAGCAGCCTCCATAAACTGGCTTCCTGCGCCGCAGAGCAGTTCCCACAGCTCAAAAAGGACGCCATCTTCAGTCCTGATACAACTCGCCCAGCGTTACTACCGCTTCAGTCCACCGTTTTCCCCACATTCAACCCGACCCTACCACCTGCTGCAGCTCAGTGGCGCCCCCTCTCTGTTCGTAGTTAAAAACCATTTCCCTCTGCAGCTTCTCTACGCCTGGCAAGTCATGGTCAAGCACTACTTGCTTACTCGCAATGCATTATGAGAACCCGACGTATTATTGGACAGAGCCACAACAGATACCAAGTGATAAAGTCACAGAAATCACAGCTTGGCAGCAAATTTGCAGCAAGCAGGCAAATTAACACGGAAAAAAAATGCTGAAAGATTTTGGCTGTCCTTCCATTTTTTTGGGGGAGGTGTGATGTCCATGATGACTGCTGTACTCTGTGCTGTTCCTAAGCACTAAATAAACAGCCAACAGATAAGAAGCCTCCTGTCGCGATGTTGACCAAACCAACATTTATAGTCAAGTTAGCGTTTCCCAACCCTCTCCGTGCGGCACAACAGCCAGATTCAGGCATCAATTGTGTTCTACCTTAAGCACACCTGCTATAGTTAATTATGGGGCTTGATTGGTTGCATCAGGTGCGCTTAAGGTGGAATGGGAGAGATACCTGAAACAGGCTGGTGTGACTCGAGGAGAGGGTCAGGAAACGCTGACGTTCAGCGGAAGGCGGATTGCGAGCCCTTTCATCAACACTGGGTCATCACCCTCCCCGTCAGGAATTCTCTCTCGCTCTCCGACCCAATCTGTCGGAGTAAAGAAAGAGCAGATGACAAGAAAATGGCCAGCTGGGAGGGAACAAACAACAATGCCCCTGCTCCCCGACCCGCCGACCCGCCTGCCACCCCGCACCGTTTCCACGGCAACAGCGAGAGACCAATCGCCACACTGATTATTGCGAACAGCAGAGGCCAGATCTTTCCCCAGCTCTCCACACCGCATCGCTCCCCTGTCATGTCAGAGGTAAAGGCCCCTCCCCCCTCAACTCCCCCCCTCCACAGGGATATCCTGTTACCCCCCCAGGCTTATAGCAAACATCACAGCACAGTGGGGGGGGGTTGATTGGGGTTCAGACATTGAACATCAAAGCGATTCAGCACACAGCAGTGGTTGTATTACTGTTCCGTAATAACACTGTAAAAGATGCATCGTCATTGCGTTGCATTTACTATCATCATTTATTCATCAGCCAAAAGGTCTTACCCACTGTTGACTGCGTTTTGGCTTTGTGGCGTTGTAATTGTGCATCATAAAAGCATCAGTTATAAATGGTGAATACAGCCGATTCTGCTGCGATTCACAGACAGCCTCAAAGAACGAGACCTCCAGACGCAGCTAGGCGTCCACAAAAGCCACGCTTCCATCAAATGCTTTTGGCACGGTACCCTGAGAACTGGTACGTAACGTGTACAGAACGGGACTCAAGTGACTAGATTTGGTTTGCGTTTCCATCGCAGAAAGTACTTTTAAAAATAGATGATATCGTTACCGGACGGCAATAGCCGCGTTAACCACATCCTTGGTCGAGCAAGAGTGACAAATCTCTCAACCAATCAACGGACTGCAATGTTTCTGGCTCCACCCTTTAGCATCAGATCAGTGCGCTAGATACCACTACGGACAGCCAACGAAAAGCAAACAGGACGGACTGGAAAGGTTCTTTTGGTGCCATCGACAATTTCTGACAACGGAAATGCAAAAACAGTCATTGTAACGTCTAATGAACAGAGCCGAACTAAACCAGACCGCTAAGTGGAAACGAGGCTTCAGGGACAGGCTGCGTTACAGAGATGGGGCTTCTGAAAGTGCTGGACTGGCCCCCATCTTTTCTCAGTAAGGCTCCATTTCAAAATGCGAGATTCCTTCGTGGGTCCTGCACCTTGAAAATCCAATCAGGAGCACTAAGTCCCACGGTGTTAGCTATAACCCACCAGCAGGCTTTCCTCCCAAATCCAAGCCATTATTCTGCACCACCAGCGCAATGGGACAAATTGAAATGAGAGAGGAATTCATTTAGAGCATGGGTTAACTGAAAAGCAGGGAGAACAGCCACTGCCCTGAGATTACGACCCTGAGGCAACTCCTGCATGCAATTACAGGAAGCGCAAACCGTCGGGACAACAGACTACAGCAAAGGTCACAGGTGAAGCGAGCCAACGAGTGTACGAATGAACAAGGAAATGCAAAGAATTTTAGTTGGTTTCATTAATTTACACACGGCACACAAGCGCGCGCATACACACACACACACACACACACCGCACATGAACACGATAACACACAAGGCCACTGATTGCCATAAAGCAGCCAAACTAACATATAACAACCTCACAGTGACTGAGAATTATAAATAGATACAGAAACAGTACCGCATAAAGAATAGCCCGTTCCAACAAGTGCAGTGTGTGCCCAATTTTTCATGTAGGAACTTCATCATATTTTGGCACCGCAGCCTGAATAGTTAGTCTGTTATACAAGAGCACTCTGAGCCACTGTACTTCCAAGGAGATAGAGAATCCTTGTTAAATAGTTCAGCATTCTACCAATTGATTTTTCAAGAGCCATTTACCTGCTACAAGAGGGCAGATCCACTAGTCTTTCTCTTGCAAAAATACAACCTGACAATTTTGGTTTGCTTCTGACATCAAATAAATGGGTTAGCAAAATATTACAGGTGTAACTACAAGTATAATGTTATTGGAAAGCGGTGTACTGACAAGTTCTGCCGAGATGTTGTACTTCTTTTTGTAACAATAAGAATTCCTCTCAGTTTCAACATTACGCAAGTTGATACTAAATAGGCCCCCAGGTGACATCACAGGTATCCTTTCCTGAGAGTAACGCTGATATCTCCAGTTGCTGTACTTCGCTTTAGAAGAGGATAGGGCTGCACAATATATCAGTAGTATTTAATGATATTGCTATATCAACTGAAAATTATCCTGATATGTTATAACTGTTGTCTCTTCTGGTTTTAATGGCTGCATTACAGTAAATGAATGCAGTTGTCTGCACTTATTAGACAGCTCTTGCTGTTGCCTGTTCCAATTATCATATCCACATTACTAATGACTGCAAATCAATAAGTGCATTGTGTAAACATTTTGTGAAAGCACCAATAGATACCCCCACAATATCAGCAAAATACTGCTAAAAGTATTTGGTCAAATATACTGTGATATATGATTTTGTCAGGATCATCCAGCCCTGCAAGAGCGTGTATAACAGGGGTTCTCAAATCTAACCCTAAAATCTAATTCCAGCCCTGATTTTCTCTTCTCCCCGAAAAGTAACTGAACATCGGGGCTACTGATTGGCCAGACGGCCTTTACACCTGACCCCGCCCATGCTGTGTGATTGTGATGTCACGTGCTGTCATGCAAATGAAGCTAATCTGATTGGTCCGCGACTCAGAACAGTGCATCTTGTGCTTCGGTAGAAATGCAATGTGCCCAATCGCCTTCCCTCAGAAAACTTGGGCTGCAACGCAGAGAGAAAATACGCGATCCGCGATTAATGAACTGAATAATGCGATAGCGACCCGCGATCAAAAATTAATGCGCGAAGTCAATTCCCACTACGTTTAAGTTTAAATCAGAAAATAAGAGCATATCTAAATGGTCTACAGTCCTTGGTCTTGCGAGGTAAACATAAAATACATCACTGCAGCGCCTCAAAGTGGAGTGGGGAATTATTATTAATGCGCAAACAGGCAGTGCTAAGATTTACTTCACACGGAGGCCTAAATTGGCCTTCGAACGTCAGCTGTGGACAAAAACCTGCAGTGAGAGACAGAGAGAGAGAGTCACATGACTACAGTTCTCTGCTCAGTGTGTCGATTCTTTAAAATTGAAATGAATTCGAACCAATCTAATATTGCAACCCTGGGGACATGCTTATTCCAACAAGCATACGTGGAATACCGATTAAAATTTGATATATTTTGCTGCCCTTCTGAAAACACTGTGCATCCTGTTGGCTCGCCAAAGTACATCACGTATTTAGCGGACACCTTTATTCAAAACGACTTACAGATGATTCGATGAAGGAGGAGGAGGCATTTGCCCCAAGAGTGTTGATGGGTTAAGAGCCTTGCACAAGAACCCAACACTGATCCTAGCCCACATGAACTGTCATTGTAATGACAGTCCACAGACAATGTGGGGAAATAAAGCTTCGAACTTTTTAGGAAAGTGATAGCGCCTTCTGTATACTGCTGACTGCAAAAACGTTGTCACCACCTGATAGCTAATTACTAGAGGAACATTAGAACTAACAAATTAAGACGATTAGCTGCTTTACTTACCAAATAAATCCAGGTTTTCTCCATGAATCCAATAAACTTCCCAGACAAATTGCCATTTTAAAACAAACTGGGCATGCGCGGAAGAAACATCTTCCCATTAAATTGCTATTTCTGTTGATTTGCACATGCGCGGCTGCGATTTTGGTCAAGAGGAAGAGAGCAAAATTAAGAAACTGAAAACAAATGTATTTTTTGTCCACCAATCGATAGACATATTTATTTCAAAATGTAGCTAATCGAAGGATAACAATCTGGAGTACCTGGAAAACAAGACTTTATGGGAAGGTAGAGACAATTTATATATTTTACGAGACGTTTTCGAGAGTCTAAGCTTGATAAACCCATTACGATCCTGGGATGCCACTGTATACAATGAGCAGCACAATCTGGGAAATACTGATTCTGCAATGGCTATACTTGGCTATGGACCACCACCCAGCCAAGTTTTAGGCCAAGACCTCAACCACTCAACCAGGAATCCTGTAATCTGGCCCTTACACAAAAATCCAATGAAATCATCCGTGGCAGGAACCTTATTCACAGCCAGGGCATAAAAAGACAAGAGAACAGAATCCCAACCATTCATCGACTTGTTAACGATATCTCCGCAGATCCTCGGCAAGGTGTCATATCGTATCAGTGCATTCACAGCGGTCAGCGCCGCGGTTGTAAAAGCTACGCAGCCGTTCATTTCAGCCGCAGTCACATCCCAGAATGCAGCAGTCCTCACCTTGGCTTTTTTTTTTTTAACCCCACTGCGCTCGAAGAGAATTGGCTCATCTCCCAGACGGATCAATTAGCTGAAAAGTCCCAATGCCACGGCAGCCAACCAGCATGCATCGCTCAGTCATCAACGACCAATCACAGTACACCAGTCCAGTGTCTGTACCATTGAGTGTATATAGAACATATACACTCAATGTTCTGTCCGCCCTGGACGGTATGCTCTGATTCAGTTGCGTGAGCCAGAATGAATTTCGCCCTCGATCTATGACTTCAAATTCAAATGAACTTTACCAATATTACCAACCATGAGCATAGTTTTACTAATGAACATTACAAAAACATTAATCTCTCACTCACACCCGCTGTTTGGCTCTTATTTAAACTTAATTTGTGGCTTTTAAAATCGTGAAAGTCCCCTTGAAATCTCTGAGTTTCAAGCGTTCAATCTCTGACACCATATGGGGACGCAGTCAGAGATGAATCTCCCTCGAACAGAAATTTCACGATTTGAGAGTAGATTTGGCACCGCATCCATCTCCCGTCTGTCCCCCTGCTGGTTCTGGTTTCGGTCCAAAACACGGAACGATCTGCTCAGTTCCCCCACGACAATAACCTAACAGCCAGAATTATGAATTTAAAAACCCCACAAACAGGTGGTGAGATTAGAGCCCTTATTCAGGGACTCCTGCTACATGCCCTGTTGACTCCGATGTCACCACAGACAGTGACAATGGCTGGTCTATCACCCAATCACGACAGTGCATGACTGCCACTGGTAAGGCTGTTGGATCATAGCCTACAGGAACCACAATGAGGTCAAAGCAGCTGTTTGGCCCCTGAGAAAGACCCTTATCCCCACACAGCTCTAGGGAGGATCGATCCCTGCTCAGATGAGTTAACTGTAAGCAGCTTTAGCGCATCAGCAAAATAACACCAAGACACGTGAAGATGGGTCACTTTTCTGGAGGACGTTTGAAGAGGACAATGTGGCCCACAGCCTGAATTATTCATACAGAAACTCAGCACTGATGTGATAATTAAATCTCTCATTCTGATCCCCCCCCACGCTAGCGGCACAATTTATATACATCAGCACTACCTGAGAATAACTTAGCGAGGTTAACCTGAAAGCAGAACAAATCCAATCCTGAGTCTACACTGCAAAAAAAGCAACAAAAAAATTCAATCTGTACTTTGGTCTTATATTATTTCTATGGCTTATTTGCCAAACAGGACAAAAAATGTCACCAATGAGGAAAGAGGAACTGACTCAGGGAACACAAATTTCAATTGTCAAACGTGAATAAAATCTTCTGAGGGAGGCGTTTGTGCGCTTGTAATCAGGCTTTCAGGAGTTGGTCAGGTGCGTTCAGCCAGGAACAATCGTAAAAATGTCAAAAAACAGCCCGCACACTGCACAGACGTGATGAGACAACTTAGATGCCGGAAGATATACATTTAATAAAAAGTGCTCAAAGTGGTATAAGTGAACGTTTCGGTCCCATGGACCTTCGTCAGCAGGTCGTTTTTATTACATATATATTTTCCGGCATCTAAGTTGTCTCATCGCTTCTGTGCAGTGTGCGGGCTGTTTTTTGACAATTGTCAAACGTGACCAGCCGCAGAGGTTAAGGAACGCTGCAGCAGTGTTTGAGGAGGTCATGCAAGTCGGTTTGACCTGGTTCTTTGGCAAGCCCTACAATCACCGATCAGATCCGAATGACATCACTGTTTCTCTCAAGAAGGTACCACTGAACTCTCAAAAAGGAAACGTAATCACTCTTATTTTCTCCACAAAAATTGGTAACGTCAAATCATCAGTTTCTGCTCATGAGAGAATAACTGGAAATTAGTCCAGGATCTCCACTAAAGGGTATTGTGATCACTTGTATGAGTGTGTGCACGTTTGTGTATGTGTTTGTCAGCAGGATTGCTCAAAAACTATTCAACGGATTAGCACAAAATCTTAAGGGAAGTAGAACTGTATGAATAAGAAGAGGCGATTACATTTCCAGACCAATCCGGACAGAGATCCAGATTCTGCAGATGATTATAAGTGCTAGTGGATCAAAACCTGCTGGCAGAGGTATGCGCTCTCTGTGTGCCCCTCTAGTATTTGAAATGCTAGGCAACAGAAGCTGCCGAGCCTATCAACCCATTCAGGGTCAGAGCAGTTATAAACTAAAAAAAAAAAAAAAAACCTCCACTATTTTCTCCCATTATCAAGCTGGTGAAATTCGCCCGTTTCGCGACGGCACACGCTTAACTTAAACGTCTCACAGGCTGCCCAGTAAATGCTTTCGACAACGACCCGTCGCCATGGCAATGCTTCCATGCTTGCTCTTCATGGCTGAGCAGGAGATGATTTATTTATTTTTGCCGCTTCCTTCCACGCCGTTTCCACTTGGTTTCCAGAAAGCGCCGCACATCTCCATCGCCTATCCTCCCTCCCTCTCTCACCTTGCGATTCGTCATCCCTCCATCTCCCAGCCAATGGAGTCTTTCCGCTAAGAAAAACAGCCTCTCCACCCACCACTTTACATCCCCCCCCCGCATTCTATTCGGTCCTCAGCGCCCATCAAAGAAACTACACTACCCAGAACTGACAGGGAGAACCGGAGAGAGAAAGTGATCTACAGAGATGGAGTGAGAGAGACAGAGGGGGAAGCAGAGAATAAGAGGGGGATCAGAGGATAAATGAGAGAGAGAGAGAGAGAGAGAGAGGGAGGGGTGGAGAATAGTAGAGGAGAAAGAATATGCCCAACAACAGCTGGCTCTACCCTTCCTCCACATCCCTCGCTCCACTGCGACTCCCTCATCCCTCTACATCCCTCCATCAGTGCGGCTGTGTGGACTCTAATTGGCTGCAGTCTCAGGCAGACAGACAGTATCTCTTTCTCTCTCTTTCTGTCTCCCCCTTCTCTTTCTCTCTCCTCCACCCCTCCAGTTTTGCACTCTCTAACTCTCATCTTTCTTCCCCTTTCATTCTATCGCTTTCCTTCCCCTCCCATCTCTCGACCTCCCTGTCTCCTCCTCTCATCCATCTCTCCCGCCCTTATATCAAGCCTTTTCTCTCTCTCCTCCTCTCTTCTCTCTCCTCCTCTCTTTGAATGTTCTCTCCCCGGTGTCATGTCCTCTCTGCACAATTACCTCTCCCTCTCTCTCCCTCACTCCCCCTCTCCGCGCCATTCCCTCTCTCCCGGGTGTGTGAAGCCTTGGCACGGTGTGGCGCCAACTCGCTGTCGATGGAGAGGAGCCAGTCTCTCTACACATCTCCTCTCTCTCTCTCTCTCCCCCTCTCTCTCTCTCTCTCTCAAAGTATCTCTAAGTTCTTCAAAGTGTTCGCTGAAGCTATAGCACAGCTGATATATTTAAGATCTACACTCGCACATGCAGGTTTCTAAGGTTTTGAATGACAGCGTCTCTATAACGACGGTTTCTGCACTGCTATAAATGGAGAGTTCATTAGCGCTCGTGGTTGGTGCGGAAACCGGGTAGCTGTGAGTTGTAGTGTGGAACTGTAAGATGTTTTTATGTGGTGGTGACTGAATAAAAGACTGTTAAATGTCAAACCTCTCTCTCTGATGCTCATTCTCTCTCTCTCTCTCTCCCTCTCTCTCTCTCTCTCTCTCAGTGATTTCCCATGAGGTCAGACATGCCGCTGACCCGACCATCTCACCGTCCTGCCTTCACTTACGACCCCTATCCACTCACACACACAATCCCACACGTGCATGTAAAATATGTAATCACACACACACTGAACACACACATGCACACACGTCATGTATGCTCTCACACAAACACACATACTGTATATGTGCACAAGCACACACACTCATACCATATGAGTATCGTGACACACACTCAAACACACTCTGTATATGCACTCACTCATGCACACACACAGAGTACATGCACTCACTCACATAAACAGTACATACAATCACTCGCGCAAGCACACACACAGTACACGCACTCACACGGATACTGCAAACGCAAATGTGCGCACACATACACATGCATGCACACACATGCATACTATGAAGGAACACACACACACAAACATTCTGTAAATGCACACATACTCACATACTGCATATAGAAACACACACGCAATATATGCACTCACACACACACACATATGCACTCACACGCACGCACACATACAGTATATGCACGCTCTCACACAGAAATGTACACACTCGCAAACACTGTACATGGACACGTGCACACACACACACACACACACACACACATACATACACACACATGCACTCAAACACACTGTATCTGCACGTGCACGCACGTACACACACACACACCTGCACAAGCTTGGCTTAATTTAGGAGTGCCGGCAACCCGAACACAGACACACACACACACACACACACAAAATCAGTACATCACCAGCTAGCGCAACTTCATCAGTGCCACCTACTTCAAAGCCCCCCCCCGCCCACAACCGGAGAACATCAACTCCCCCCCATCCTCCTGTTCCAAAGTCTGTCTCCACTTCGCTCTCCCCAAAAACACACCCCCTGCACCCCCAACGGGTCACTTCAAGAACAAAACCACACACTGTAACATGTTAAACCCCACACACCCCCTCCCCACACAGACACACACACACACATACACACACCCCCTCCCTCAGTCACTACACCCCAGATATCAGGACCCAGATTCATAAGGCATCTCAGAGATGCCAGGGCGCTGCTCTCAGATCAGCCCGACTGCAGAGTAACAGACTGGGGCTGAGGGGAAAATCTGACCCGGGATCAGCGCTCGGGCTCAGAGATGCTTGATGAGCGCGGGCTGGAGCGAGCGGCACACAGCAGTTAGAAACACGCGGATCAGAGAGATACCTGCTACTACAGTATGCATGGAGAGAGGGGTCACATGCCTTGGGATGGTGCATTTCCCATTCTGTCGAAGAAAGCCGTCGGGAGCGATTTATGATTTACTCCTCTTCTTAACCGCACTCCTCCTCCTCCTGCTCTCTCTCCTTCTATCTCTCCGGCTCCCGCGCTTTCGCGTGCTCTCGCGTACCGCTTCGTCTCCGCGTCTCTCGCTTCCTCTCTCGTCACGCTGTCCTTCCCCTCGTTCCTCAGTCTCAGTCCCCCCGTTTCGCTCACTCTCTTTTTTTTTCTGCCCTTCTTCCCTCCCTCCTCTTCCTGTGGCCGCTCCCGGTTCGGCTCTCGCACGCGCTCAGTGGGGCAGGCGGTGAGGGGTTTTAACGCGAGCGGGGCGTGTGCTCGGCGGTGATTTCGCAGCGGTTGCCGTGGAGAGAAGGGGAGGGGGGTAATTCAGAACGCCGGATCGAGGCACACGCTCGGCACCGAGAGGTGTGAATGAACAAACCTGCTCATGGAGGAATAATGCGCCCTCTCTCTATCTCTATCTCCCTCTCTCTCTCGCCATCTCCCATCCCCTTAAAGAGACAGCGCACCGCTGCACACTTGTGTATGAGGGGATGTGAGATCACAGTTACAGGCAGAGAGACGTGTCGATAGAAAAGGCATACAGGAGTGCGGTGTTCAGAGCAGCGACTCTCCAGCCAGAGAGCAAAATAACTTTCCTGTCCACCAACCAACCCTTATGAAAAATTACTATGGCTCCAAGCTATAGTTATCCTATAGTAAATGGATGACACTTTCACCACCATAGTGTGGTTCTCCCAGTGTTACACAGTGATACTGTGGTTATTAAAACGACAGCAGTACAGTTGTGTGGACTATGGTAATATCATGGTACTGTTGATTATACTATAGTTATAATGTGATGGCTATAGTGCTACTGTAGTTACACAATGCAAACTATAGTAATACTATAGTTATGCCACAAATACTATAGTATTACCAAGAAATAACTGTAGTATATGTTCATAAGGGAAATGACTTTTGGATGTTCAAGTTTTACCAGCAATTCAATAAATTGTCACCGTTTTTTTTTTTTTTTTTGGTTGGTGAGTTCAGCAAATCTACCAGCAACTTGCTTATTTTACCAGCATTTGGCTGGTGGCTGGTGCTAATTTTAGTCCCCGACTCAACCTTATATGAAAGAGTTCTGACGGGGTGCAGCATTTCACTCTAATCAATCAGTCAAACATACTTTACTAATCAAATCCAGAATCAGGTGTGTAACTGTGTGATTTCAGGGTAAAGTGAAGATCCCCTTGCACAGAGCACAGGGTATACTCTCAATGTAGATGCTCCACTATATACCTACACATCATGGTGTGGATTTCAATACAATTACTACAGAAACACAGGATCACATTCCTTCAAGAGGAGTAAATAGTCCTCTATATTCTATCAACCTACTATCTAACCTTGTCTATTCCTGCTGGAGCATATCCCAGCATGCACTGGACGAGTACGAAGCAGGAATACACTTAAGACAGAGTAAAGGCATCATCGGGCAACCCACTATTTTTATCCCTCCGCCGGGCGACAACCCAAGAGGGGATTGTGTCACAGCGCAGTCCGTCCGTCCGTCCGTCCAACCATTAGTCCTCTGTCCGTATTGGAAGGTACTTATCTTCTGAAATCAACCCCTCCTACAGCTTACATAAGACATCCCTGAAGCTTTGCGCATATGCTGCAGATAGACTGATAACGCATATCGTAGTTATGACTCCGCGGATGTTGTGCTCTCAGGGCAGTCTTGTAGTTCATGCTAGTATTTTTTCTGGTTATTTACCAAAACGGGGGACAGTGTAAACAAAAAAAAGTGAGAACATCTACCTACAATGGAAATGGTCAAAGAGTGTCCATTATCCCAGCATGCACCAGGGCTAGAGGCAGGAATACACCCTTTATGGTTTGTCAGTCCACTGCAAGGTGACCCTATATATGCTAATTTCTTTCTCTAGTTATTCTATCATCGTAGCAAAAAACAAGTTGTAAAAATTGCCCCCTCAACCTACGATGGAAACGGTCAAATAATGACTCTCTTCGCCACTCTGCCGTCAGCTTGCGGTTACGTTTTTAAATCGCGTGTCGAATGTTCGGAGAGCGGCGCTTAACCCTGCGTTTCTCCCGTGTTTGGAGAGCATCAGCGCGACTCCATAGGAGGATTAAAAGGAGATGGTCGTTCCCCTGAGAGCAGCGAGCAGCACTGAAGGTGAGGGGGTAGAACTCAAACGCACAGCGCTCACAGCGAGGAAGAGTCGCTACATTTATAATCCCACCATCAAAAATTAAATAAATCTACATTTCTTTGACGAGGCTGCGAGGCAAACACTGTACACCGTGCCACAGATGGGAGGAGAATTGCGATGCTACAGACTGTATGTACACACACAAAAATATACACACACATACGCACACACACACACACACACGCACGCACTCAAACAGACATGTGTGAAGACACAGACCCAACCCTCGCCTATCCAACTACACACACACACACCCACACACGCACCATCACTCATTATCGCACACATGCGCAAAGACAAACACAAACCCACCCCGCCAATCAAACTGCACAAATGTACACAGCCAAAAACACACACACGCGCGCACATACACACAACCACACAACCACACACACACACACACACAACCGCAAACAGACACCCATACAACCACAAATACACACGCAACCATGCACTCACAAACGAGCACACGCAAGCACATTCTAAATGCATGCACCCCCCACTCGCCCACACACTCACCTCCACGCACACACTCACACACAAACAGGGCCTCGACACCTTGAAGTGTGCAACAGAACACCAGGAAACGGGGAGAGACTCTGTACCCCAGTAAAGAGCCGGATAAACAGGGGTCACCTTCCCTCCACCAGTCGGATTACCCCCCTCTACTCCGACTTAAGAGCACAGCAGCAGCCATCGAGTTTTACTTAGCGGGAATTTTAGCCATGCTGCATTCGCTCGCGTGCGCTACATCACCGGTTTTCTCTCCCGCCCGTGCGACTCGGGGGGGCTGTCAAGGTCGCTTGAAGGACACAGAGGGGGAAGGTGCGTGTGAGGAGTTGTGGGGGGGGAGTCGGATGGAAACCGCCAGGTGAAGAAAACAAGCGCAGCCAAGCGAAGCAAGACAAACCAGGACAGGGAGAAAACCGGCAGGAGAGGAGGAGAAGTAAAGTGATGGAGAGAGAGGGGGAGAGAGAGAAAGGGGGAGAGAGAGAAAGAGAGAGAGAGAGAGAGAGAGAGAGACAGATATTAACGAGAGGCTCGATACATAATTTATGGGCACTGCGACTTCTCAACATCCCCGCCTGCTGCTTTGACTGATCAAATTTAAAAAATGCGGCCAGTTTGAAATTAAGCGAGAGGCGACTGGCTGGAAATTATCCACACAGACTTCTCCTCAGTCCTGGGTACTCAAGCCTGAGAATCAAGCTAAATATACGTATCAACATCAAGTGTAACAGTGACAGGGCCTTCAACAGAGCAGAACACAGCACAGCACCACAGCAGCTAAACCAGGCTATCCGGTTCACTGTACCCAACACTTACAATACATTAGAATCACACAAGGTTTTACAGTACTGTATCAAGCCTCGTCCCAAACACCCCCAGAGATTATGCCTGTGATACATGAACCAGAAGTCTTTTCTAACCTTTATTAGGTCTGACAGAAATAGCGGTCACTATTGTATATCATCACCACAAAATTTGTCACATTTTATTCTTCACCTTTTCTAGGTACACGACCGACGCTTTTTACTTTTCACAAGCATTTTACTGGGACAGAAAAAGATATTTCTGAGGCACCAGCCCCAGTGAGCACAGGAGCAGTGGGGTCACACACACCTGAGGCTCAGCTGAACACAGGTGTGTCCCAGTATAAAGCATCAACAGAAATGAGTGCAGGGATAGTAAAATGGGAAATGAAACAGGAAGTGATGGTAAAACAGGAAATAAAACAGGAAGGGAATGTAAAACAGGAAATAAAACAGGAAGGGACAGTAAAACAGGATATAAAACAGGAAGGGATAATAAAACAGGAAGGGAAACTAAATCAGGAAATAAAACAGGTAGGGATGGTAAAATGGGAAATAAAGCAGGAAGGAATGGTAAAATGAAATAATAAAGGAAAGAATGTAAAACAGAAAATACAACAGGTAGGGATGGTAAAACAAGAAATGAAACAGGAAGAGATGGTAAAACAGGAAAAAGGAAGGGATAGTAAAACAGGAAATAAAACAAAACGGATGGAAAAACAGGAAATAAATCAGGAAGGGATGGTAAAATGACATAAAACAGGAGGGGGTGATAAATTAGGAAATAAAACATGAAAGAATGGTGAAACAGGAAATAAAACAGGAAGAGACGGCAAAACAGGAAATGAAACAGGAAGGGATAGTAAAACAGGAAAAAGGAAGGGATACTAAAACAGGAAATGAAACAGAAAACGGATGGTAAAACAGGAAATAAAACATGAAAAAATGGTGAAACATGAAATAAAACAGGAAGAGAAGGTAAAACAGGAAAGATAGACATGATATTATTTCACTTGAAGACAACTGGAAGGAGCTCCACCAATCACAGGTTACATTCAGTTACGAAAATTATAGAAACTATGATGGTGACTGGCTGTTGCTTCCTGGCCACGTCTGGGTAATTCACCAGAGTAATGAGTCCATTAATTAGAGATGCATCAAAAGGAGGCGACACAATGGCTGATGACTTCATCCCATTTTGTAGCACTAGCATAGCTAAAACACCAAGATTATGTATGCAGTGGAGGTCAGTTTCAAACTGAATCAGTGCCAATGAATGGTTTAAAAATGGCCCATTTGTGGAAAAAACTGATTGTAAGGTTTTTACGGGCAGGATGTTGCTATGAGTCGAAAATAAAAATACCATTTATAATCAGAGTTATATGAATTCAAGTGACCCCATTAATCAAGTTCCAAATTGGCATCCATTCATTTTCACCAGCCGGTAATGGGCTGGGAATTCCTCTGTCGCATCATTACCCATAATCCACACTGCGGCTGTTAACCACGAATGGAATATTTGCAACCGGTCCCAACCACTTATTTCCATGAGCAGTGCAGCTAATGCTAGCAACTGACGTGGCTAAAATAAATCATCTCCGCATGCAGGGATTGCAGAGGGATATAGTGTTCCCCCTGCTCAGAAACTCTGGAACCACTGCCAGAAATCTTTATTATTTTTTTGAAGCAATGCATAGATAGGTCATTTTGGCTCAGGAAAAAAAAAAAAAAAAAGCACTGAAATGAATTAGTAGCCTAGAGCTATGACTATATTATCTTGCACAACATTTTTTCCGCTACGCCAAGCTATTACCAGGACTTTAATATTTGCGCACACATGCAATATTGAGTTCCTTCAATGAGATCCCTTGAGAAACCAGCACTGTGCGCAACTGCCTAAAAAAATCCTGGGGGAAACACTGGCAGTAGCTCGAAAGTTCTCACCCATCACAGTCAGCAGTAATATTCATTTGTTCTCGCCGCCATCGTTTGAGATTGGTGAACCGCACTAAGGTTGTTTAGCTTTCCAACATTATAGCCATCTCGTCCACATATTTCTTCACGTCCGCAGTGCATCAGGGATTGGAATAGGTTGCACCATTATGCAGTATTGAAGCGGAAGCTATTTGGGTTTTCTAGCCCACGCCTGACGCTATAAACAAGGGAGTAAAATAACAAGTGTGGATGGGCCTACCAACTCTCTTGTCACAATCAAACACTCTCAGGCACTTAAGTGGTGTCCCGACTACACAAGCACAGCCAACACCCCCACCCCCCCCCCCACCCCCCAACTCAAGGAGAGCAGAAGCCATTCAGACCGCTATCTGCATGCTATTAAAAGTAATGCATCCTCAGTCGGCTAGGTTAAGAGCCGCATAACGGTGATTCATTAGCCGTGGAAGGCATTAAATAGTGATTACGGGGCACTTCCCATTGGTGGATTTCCATGCTCAGTCTCCGCAGAACGGGCTATCAGTTTAAACCTCCCTTTCAGGAGAAGTTAACTTGGAATTTTTTTTTTTTTTGTTCCTTAAGTTCTAAGGCAGTGTTCTAGAACTCCACTGCTGTCCTTTATCAGTCAGTCAGCATTAGAATGTTCTGATTACAAAATTCTGATTGCTTAATATGTGATCATTTTAATCCTTGAGCTATAATAATTACCAGTAGTAATTGTTACCTTGCGACAATTTTTAGATTTGAGACATGAAAGCTGAAAGCTTTCAGGCCAGGTTGGTTCCTTCAGTTGCTCTACCTCCGCATCCAAAACCAGCAAGTGCATAATCTGGAATTTATGAACCAATAACATGTGACCATGCTAGAGCCAGATCATCCCACAGTCTGACACTGTGATGTCACAGAAATGGATAAATCAGCCAGATTTACACCCTTTCACCAGACAAAAACCCCCCTCTCCAAAAATAAATAAGTAAGTAAGTAAAAAGAAAATTGCCCTCTCTCACCATCAAATTGCACACAGGATGTCCTCCCGCTGCGCATGCAATTTATGGGGTGAAAGTTTTATAAAAACGCACCAACAATTTCAAAGCAATTATATGTGAAGAGGGAAGCTAGACTTTTCCAGCACCAGCATGAATCACACCTACAGGCGATAAATCCGCCCCAACTTTATTCACATCTCCACCAAACTGCGCACTGGCAGACACACAACGTCACTTAAAAACTGTTTGATACAGCGGATTGCTGCATTCAAATAAATACAAGCTACACAACTTTTTTTCCAATCACTCAATAAGCAAAATATTCCTGGACAAAAAAAAAAAAAAATGTCTCTGCTTGAGATGAGAGAATTCTGACTGCAGGAACCGAACAACGACACATCCATGACGAGGATTCGATTGCACCTACCTGTTCACAGTAATAACTCAACATTAGGCGAATGAAATGGAAAAAACATAGTTTTGGGGGAAATGGTGTCCTTGGCCAGAGGTGATGTACCAAATAGAACCGTAAAGATAAACGGTCCTCGAATAGCACTCCAAGCCGTACTACAAACACGAACACCTGGCCAGACAGCGAAAAAGCCAATTAGATTCAACCCGCGTAATCGTTTCATACTTTCGAGTTCCGTTTCACTGGGCAGACAAATGCAAGCTCCAAATTGCATTGTTACATTTCCAAAGCGCATTATCATTGTACACTGAATGAAAGTACCACACTGACAAACACAGGTGCAGAAAACAACGTGCGGGGTATGTTTGTGCGTGGCTCAGTGCGCAATACTGGAGAATTACAGCAACTTAAGCGAATCCATTCAGCGGAGGCTGTGCGTGGCATTACCGATGTCCTGTAAAATTACTTTCTGAGTAGGAAGCACATTAAGTTTCTGTTTCAGCAGTTGTAAGGTTACATTAATTTACACACAAGCAACATATGGCTATACAAAACCATCGACTTTATGGCGTGATTCAGACTTCAAGTTGTTCTATGTTGCTTATGATGCGTTTCAACTTCAATCAAAAATTATTATTGTAAGTTTGTAAGTAAATGTAGAATTGTTTCCGCATCAAGTAACGTCTCAAACTTAGTTTCTCCAAGCTGGTGAAATTTAGCAGGTGCTAGCCTCAGCAATATTAGCTGGTAATAGGTAAGAACTAGCCGATACCCGTGCTACGCGCGGGCACGATAACAGATGATTGAATTTGCTGGTTTTACTTGCAAAAAACGGCTTCAAAATGCAGTTTTCACTATCATAACAAAGTTCGAAACCTGGCGCATCGTCTTTGTCGCACAGTAAAACCGGGTTATGCGGAAAACTGACTCATTATTCACGGTGGTTTCTGAGGAGATGTGTGAAATTATGCAAATCGCCAACTCAGTAATAATATATAGATTTAAGTTGGTAACAGGTAAGAATCTAAACTGGTAACTGATAAATATAGGAGCTGGTAACTGGTAAATAAAATTAGAGCTGGTTGCAGGAAAAACAGCTGGAAGCTGGTAAGAATTTAGGCTGGTGAGAATATGAGCTGGTAATATGAGCTAGTAAGAATCTAAGCTGGTAAGAATTTTAGCTGGTAAGAATATGAGCTGGTCAGAATCTAAACTGGTAAGAATACAAGCCGGTAAGAATTTTAGCTGGTAATAATATGAGCTGGTAAGAATCTAAGCTGGAAAGAATCTAAGATGATAAGAATCTGAGCTGGTAAGAATCTTAAACTGGTGAGAATATGAGCAAGTAAGAATATGAGCTGGTGGCTGGTGTCACCAGTATTTGCTGGAAGGTGGTTGACCACCTGTCAAAAACCCAGTTTGAGCTGGTGAAACTGGTCACCAGCTGCCAGTCCAAGCTGCATTTTTCTAGCATGGAGATGTTTAGTCAGTGCTACATCATTGCCGTTATGCAACAGTGATGATAGCAGGGATAGTTTGTGTCAGCCATGGAAGAGCACAGCATAAAAACAGTCAATCTGAAGTGAGGTCAGTTTCCTGAAACTGGATCATGCAGTTACTGAGCTGACCCCGAAACAGCCATAATTACTTCAGACTGTGTTCCAGGTTTGTGGAGGTTCTTGGGTGTGCTTAATGCAGTCGTCCAGAATGCGCCGAAATCCCAGACCTCACTCCCACGGCCCTGGACAGGGTTACTCGCGTTGTGTTCCGCTAAGCCAGTGCTCACTCCAGGGTTGCATGGTTTTCTGGCCAAAGGCATTGATTTTCTGCACTCATCAATAAAACATGCCCGCGGAAGGATATCAGTGTAGGCGAAAGCATACCTCTGGTCCAGCTGCGGGGGCGTGAGTCGGTCGTGACTCCTCACACTAACTGCTGAGGCCAAGGAGGGTTCGCCCACCTCCCAGAAAGATCCATCAGGCCGCTGCCGACATCCGTGCTGCTTTGTAAACAACATCTATCTTTTACCCCCCCTCATTTCTGAGAACACTAGCAGCGGTGGTAAAACCAGGAGCCACAGAAGAGGAGAAATCTGGTCCCGTTTTCTCTTCCAACCGTTCACTCAGCCATTTGATTTCTCTACCAACTGTGGCTCCAGCTTGCAACTGAAGAGTTGTCCATATTATCAAATCTGTATGATTAGAAAAATATACCAGCATGGGCCTTTAGTTTTGTAACCTAGATTTTACACCTCTCAGCAGGGTAACGTAAGAATCTGCGCGCAAAGATGCCAGATGGCCTATTCGATGTTGATGATCTCTGATTGTATCGCCTTAACATGGACAGAATACATAAACAACTGGCGAACAAGTCATTTCTCTGTTAGCCCCAGGCCTTCTTTTGTATTCTATTGGTTATAGATTGAGGTACCGGGGGCCCTATTTATATAAATATAGATTAATTTTATAATTTTGTGCCCTCAAAAAAAATGGAAGCAGCACTTTGAAAAAAATATCCTATTTAATAAAACCATGGGCTAGCCTGGGTAAACGTGTGCAGATTTTACTTGATAAATCACAAGCTTATTGAAATTTAACCTATGCGCACAATTCTGTAAATTCTGCGCGTTTATCAGTGTGAAGGTTTGTTATAAATCTGAAATGCATACGGAAAGTGGCGTACACATCTTCACTGTGCGTACACACAACGTCTTACCGAGGTCCCAGACCGGGGTCAGTTATGCAGTGGTTTTGGATTTAAATACTATTCTTCACTTCACTAAGGTCACTTGGTGTATCGGAATCTATGACTTCCGTTAAAAACCTGCAAACCCCATCTTCTGTCCCTCTCAGGCGGCCAGATAAATAGCCACCTAACGTCATTCCTGAGAGCCAAGGACACCAGCCCTTCCACATCCTCCAATGCATAGATACAAAAACATTTCATTGATTTTACATCTGTGACCCATTGTTCCTGTGTTTGAGTCGCCTGAGGTGATGTTGTGCTTTGTGTCCCCTTGAAGACAACGTCACGGCACTTTCCATGATCGATCCCGCCGAGAATTGAGCAGGTAATATGCTGGGTGGAAAACGAGTATCTGGAACCAAAACCGAGTAGAGTCAAGTCGAGTAGAGCCGGTACAATGCAGTGGAAAAGCGCCATTAGTTAGCTCAGTAGCACCAATTAATCCAAAACAGTTACATTAACGAATACAAATCTGTTAAAGGCCATAGCTTAGACAGCAGCATGGTTTTCACTGACTCCACCATACCTTGCCCAACAAAATCAATTTTGATGTTGCTGGTGACTATTAATGACAGGCCATAGAGGAAGCCAATCACTGTTGCAAATGAAATCAGGAGATGCCTTTTCCTGACAAATCAAATCATAAACCTGCATAGCTCATAAAGGAAGGAGACACAAAAATGCCTCTCAAGGTCATAATAGGACCACTGCTCTCCCCATGTGCACTGGAGGTATACTCGCTCATTAATGTCCCCAGCTAACCAAAGATTACAGTCCGCTGGGGTGTCAGGTTTAAATCAAGGACTAGTTTTGAGTTAAAAGCCAATAGCCAAGAGCATGCAGGGGTATCCACACTGTAATACATTACAGGCTAGTTAAAGTTAGATGCAAAAGTCTGCTGGTTGGTTCCATTAAAAATGTGAGTTCACAAATTAAATGCGAGGTTACTGAACTTGAAGATAAGATTTGTTTCAGCTCACAATTAGTCAATGGCTGGTGTTTGATCTCACTTTTATTCCAGCCACGCAGTTACACACCTGGCGCAAAGTATTCAACCCTAAGAGTCTTTGCTAAAGACCTTGATCTGTAGAAACAGGTGTGCAAGTGATTGGTTTGAATAACAACCTGAACCCACACTGGCCCCTTCTGGATCAGGTTGAGAACCCGCGACCCTGTGGTTAAGGAGCTAAAGACAGAAGTTTGGAGTATCAAGTACCAGCGCAGGTGTAGTAAGATAAGCACATCTGATGGGCCCCTGACCAAGGCCCCTTACACCTTACATTGCTCCAGAGACATTGGCCCCTGCTTGCTTTTAGTCAACTAAAGGTCAATTTTGGATGGGTAATAATTGGAAGTTTAAGCTAGTTAATGGTAATGTAGGGGCAAGCATCATACGTCGGAACACAAGCTGTATAACCTGGTCAGTGGCAGGACTAGCGGTGTGGTGACTGAAATCTTTTAGTAATATTTTGGTTTTAGGCCTTGTAGTCCTGCACTTTGGATTTGAAATGGACTTCCTGTATTGATCAGCGGTAGCTGATGATCGCGGCTTCTGTGCAGTAAAACTGTTGCAGCAGTTCCGAGATTACGTTCCTTTTCATATTAATCACCCTCTAGGGTCGGCCTGTGGGGGGCAGGTCGAAGGCTAAGGGTCAGGTGGTTATGCTGGTATTCTCAGAGCTTCATGTCATGAATGCTTAATGATATTTATGAGCCTTGAGTGTCCGTTTAGGATTAAGTCAGTGAATCAAACTAATCAGCATCCAATAGACAGGGTCAGAGTGGCTAACACAAGACATGAATCAACTGAAGTTTTGAAAACGTTCATTAGCTGTGTTCGAAATCGTCCACTCATTCACTCCCTCCCTATTCCCTACATCGTGTATATGATATAGTGCACTACATAGGGAATGACCAAAGGAGATTTCAGACACTACACCGGTATTTTCTGAACATGGTTGCATCAGCAGATGCGCTGGATACTCCGGTGATGTAAGCGGACGCGCCGAGCATCTTGTAAACAAACCGGACACTCACGGGAACATTTGAGGATGTAATTCTGCAGACAGAGCCATCTCGCACTTCTCCTCCTTCTTCTCTGGCAAAACACGACTGCACTGTATTGTGATATACGGGAGCACAATGTAGTGTACATCGCTTGCTCACTCAATTTCGCTGTGCATTGTGGGTATTTTATAGTCCACTACATAGTGGATGAAATTAACCATGAAGAATTCGAACAACACTACAAAATGGCGAACACACTATATAGTGCACTATATCCGTGATAGGGGGCGATTTCGAACACAGCTATTGTCTCATGTTCCACAATTTCAATTCATCATTAATTGCGAGAGTCACTGTTGCCAATTAAAGGCCCCAACCAATGGCATATATTTTTTATCCATTCGAAGTATCCAAGATTTGTGAATGCGACTGCGAGGTACTGTTCTTGAACTGGTCAAAGCTTTGTGTCCATTGGCTTATTTTGACCTCTCCTTGCTTCAGAAGTTGTCTTTTTTTTTTTTTTTGAAACTCTGCCCATTATGACAGAATCCCAGAGTCATTTCCACACCACGGCAGATGATGTTCGGCAGGCAGTGTGCAATGAAGCAGCGAGCTGAAGGCCCATAAAGTGACTGCTTCTTACATTAGAGACTTAATATTCTGGTCTTTCCACTTCTTTCCGTCCTGGTGAGTCTCGTTTGCACTGAATTTTTTCCAAGACTTTTTGTTTACTTTTTTTCATGAAATTGTCAGTATCCCGGCAACCTCATGCTCAGAGAAGCTTTTACATCTCAAAACACCAAGTTTCCTGTGAATGTGATTTCTCTCAGGAAACATCCTAAACCTAAATTTGACTTATAATGTAAGAGCACTAGCTTGAGTCGCCACTATCAGAATTATTTAGCTCTCGCAGAGTATAATATAATGGGAGCAGTCTCTCTAGAGCCATGCTGACAGGCATGCGCACAAATATACCCACACACGTGCACGTGTGCACACATTTGCTGACACGCACACGGGCAGATACACGCATGTTCGCACTCTCACACATGACGACACGCCTCATGCATGTGCACGCACACCATCTTCTGACAGTATTTTAATGGAAAGTAAAAATAGTTATGCATGAAATAAATGTACAACTGCAAAAGAATGTCCACGGTCTGTTCCTGCCTTGTCTCGCCCACTGCATGATGGGATAGGATCTAGTCCCCCTGGAGCCCTGACCAGGCATGAACGAATTCAGTTAGGGATACTCAAAAAAGGTGGCCTTCATATCCAAATTTTCCCTGTGCAGGTAATTAACAGAAAAATTAGCGCAAGTGAATGGCCAGACCGACTCCTACGTAAAGGAAGAGCAGAAAACCAGCCGTTCATGGACCTCACGGGTCGTGATTTGGAGAACAGAGGGGTCAAGCAGTGCATGGACGGAAATATGAGCGCAAAATTTTCCTAAAATGGAGAATATTATTATCCCCCTACCCACGACAATCCAAACTCCACTCTTACAGGTTTCGACAGGTCATTTCGACTGCTTGGAGCATAAAAAAGGTTAAGTGCATTTTATAAGTTTTGAGAAAAAACAATGTAAAACTTTGAAACAATGTGAAAAATATTATTTGCATCCAACTTACTAGTTTCTTGGCAGGTAACTATGTTTAATAATCATGTTTCAGGTCGGTACAATTTTGCATAAATAATTTGACAAAACGCAAATTTTTTCAGCAAAAAAATGTACTTAACACTTTTGTGCTCCAAGCAGTCGATTTTAAACAACAGTGGCTACTGAGCTGAAGATGAAGGAGGTGCAAAACATCCCTTTAAACCAATGATGGTGACCCGTTCTCAATCATTTATTTAAATCTACTTTATGTGAACTCTGAAAACACTCTATACCATCAGACATGGCCAGTTTTCCTCGTTAAAGGGGACCTAATATGCTATTTTTCCAAGTTTATATTTTGGTCTTTGACTCCCCTAGAGTACTCCTGATCGTGCAAAGTAAAAAAAGAAAGGTACTTATTTCGCTCATACTGCCATCCTCAAAAAACCCCATTTGTAGTCCATTGTAGTCTCTGCCTGAAACACCTCATTGGGGTGGCTCTTCCGCTATGGCCCCCACTCCCCGTGTGCCCACTTTCTTCTGACTGGCCAGCTCTGTGGAGGGCGGATCTAGGCGGGACGAGGCAGCAGAACGCAGTTTTCCTGGTCCGGCTCCAGAGTGAAACTGACGCGTCACCTGAAGGATTCGACGGACATATTCTGCAATCTAACACAGTACATGTGTATAGATCTATTGAAATTAACTTGTTCTAATAAACGCAACGGCAAAAGTGGAGGACGCAGTGCGAATGTCTGGCAGCTCAAGCACGAATTTGCAATCGGCAACAGTGGTGAGTACAGCGGTTTTTCTACTCTGTAGGTAGGATGCAGGGAAAGCTAGAATCCACCCCATATAGACACATTTGTAGAACGGATCGACATGCCCAAGTGTAGACCGGAGACCGTAGAAATCCGGTGGGTCTGAGTTTAGAGGGAAACATGGACAGTGAGGAGCAGCTAAAAGTGGACCAACAGCTTATGGACTGCTTCAGTGTGTATTAGGACCTGCTGGTTCGTGTGCATAGCTGTGGTGTGTTGTTAGCGTGGAGAAACTAACAGCGTCCGCGCTGGTATATGACGGAGCTCCAGGCTAAACGGCCTTTTTGGAAATTGCCCGTGGTAAAGGTTTATTTATTGCTTCGGAATGACCACCTTTTCCTCGCGGAAAATGGGCGCATTATGGATAGTGTGCAAGAGCTAGCTAGAGCTCCGGTTATGTCATGAACATAATACAGGTTTTACAGACCGTAAGTCCGTCTGCGTGAACTGTAGCTTATGTGGAGCTAGCGAATCGATCACTTTTACGGGAAAGAATTTAATATTCAATCGATGGCAATTCAGAGAGATCGTTTGTTATACCGGGCACGTTATAGCCTGTGTGCTTCCCTATTGCTTTCACCGGTAGCATCAGAGAGCTTGCCCAGACATTGGAGATGTATCAGGCTGACCCCGGTCATGGATAAGTAAAGCGATCGTTTCATAAGCACCCAAAAACACACCCCAAGCTCTGTAAAACCTACGTCTGGTCTAACTGCAGCCCAACTCAGCAGACACATACAGCACCTCTCCGGTTAGCTTCAACTGTAGTGGCTACAATCAGGCAACGTTATGATGAAACTGTCACATTGATGCTTACCGAAGTAACACAAGCATACCGATCATAATTGCTGCATATAAGTTAACCAGGAGCGTTTTTAATTTGCAGAGCACGCGAACTAACATGCAGTAGCTGATAAGCGGTCATGACTTTGAATGTAATCTGTCGCGCGAAAAAATTAAGCCCGTCCCGTGTGAAAGCTGCTTAACGCGCCCATAACGCCTGTATTCGCGTCTTTGCATTGACTTTGAATGTAGCTAATCTGTCATGCGAAAAATTCGTTTCGCGTCCGGTGTGAAAGCTGCTTAACGCGCCCATAACGCCTGTATTCGCGTCTTTGCATTGACTTTGAATGTAGCTAATCTGTCGCTACGAAAAAAATTCGTTTCAAGGCCCAGTGTGTGAAAGCAGCTTTATGGATAGTACGCGACAGCTAGAGAGAGCTCGGTTATGTTATGAATATAATACAGGTTTTACAGACCGTAAGTTCCGTTAGCGCGGACAAGTTGCTTATTTGGAGCTAGCGAATCGATCACTTCTACAGGAAAGAATTACCTATTTAATCTCCGCCTTTTTCGGCTTTTTATTAGCCACAACAATTTCTAAAGGGGGATGAAATTATGTCAAGGTAGTGAAGAGAAATCATTTGTAAACCGGTAGAGCTTCTGCGTTTCGCATTGCTTTCACGGTAGCGCCAGAGAGCTTGCTCAGACATTTGTGAAGTATCCGGCTGATCCCGATCATGGATAAGCGAAGCGATCACTAACTGTAGTGGCTACAATCGGGCAACGTTATGATGAAACTGCCACATTGATGCTTACCGAAGTAACACAAGCATACCGATCAGAATTACTGCATATAAGTTTACCAGGAGCATTTTTAATTGGCACAGCACGCAAACTAACATGCAGTAGCTGGTAACCGAACGGTCATAGCCACAGAGACAAACCCTTGCAATACAGGTTTTACAGACAGCAAGTTCTGTTACTGTGAACAGTTGTACCAAGCATTCAAATTACAAACAAGTATTAAAAGTTAGCTTCAAATGAGGTCTATGTTCACACACCTTCAGTAGAATTTCCCCTGATATCACTCTTGCATATTTAGGACACAAACATTAGCAACAGTAACTTAGCTACGTTAGCCGTTGTGCTACAGTCACAATCAACTGGCTATCACGTCAGGTTGGCTTGTGCAGTAAAAGCAACTTACAGCTTCTGTGTCTGTGAGTCACGGACAGTCGCGACCGATACAGGCTTTATCTTCAGATATTTTACAAAGCCTGCGTTTGAGGCCAGTTGTTAGTGCTAACTATCGCTAGCGGTCCTGCTAGCCACCCGTAACACGTTAGCTTCACTTACATTATTTGCTGTTATATCGTTACTTACAGCTTGTGGCTCCGAGCGCTTGATCGATGGAACTGCTTCAGGTTTGAGAAGCAGCTGAAACCCTTATCCTGTGTCGAATTATCCTTTATTAACAAAGCTGTCTTTGGTGAAATGCTGAGCACAATCAGCTAACGTTCCCTTTGGCCGTGGCTGTTTGCTGCCAGCAAACAGAAAAAGCTACCCACTGATTTCTGGTGGCATCGTCTTTTGGAAGAAAAATTGTTGTTTTTCTTTGCGTCCAAAAGTAAACGGACAAGCAGCTTTGGGAGAGATACTGACAAAATTGCACCTCAAATGATCTGCGGTTCTTCTTTTGTATTTCCAAAAGTGTAGACGCTACTAAGGCATAGTATGATCTGCCGTTGTTAGTGCCTGCTAGAATAGTTTCCGGTGTGGGCAGGTCCAGCTCAGTGGTTGGCTCTGGCTAGGTCTGTACTAATTGGACGGCACAACCTGACGTCAGGTTTTGTCCAGATCTCGTGAAGATCTCGGGAGGAGCTGTTCAGAGAGGAAATCACGCTGACGAAATCACGTTCTTGGATTACGGCAAAACCCCTGTATCTTATGTTTAGAAACTTTTCAGAGGTTGAGCATGGGCAACCAACATTATAACATTACTAATATGTATTAAAAGAAGGATCAGCATAATAGGTCCCCTTTAAGGTAAGACGAGAAATATCATGCTTCACCCGTATGCAAACTGCATTTCAATCAATGTTATTAAGAATTGTGGATATATGATGCTAATCTTTGTTCTCTTTGTTTCGATGGTCTGCAGTGCAGGATGCGCTAAGCGCTAACATGAGAGTTAACGGAGTCATTTATCTTTTTTGTGAGCTTTACTTAGTGAATAAAACAATTTTTTAATTGAATTTGCCATTTAATTGCCGTAACATTGGATTGAGAAAGAATTGAGAAAGAAGAGTGTTTAACTGCCAGTGGATTATTCTAATAATTGGAAAACATTTTAATCAAGGAATATGATTAATAATAGATCAATACCACTCATCAGTGTAAAGGGCTGTTTTGTGGCCCACTCTAATTCAGCCGAATGGCCGTCTCTGATTTCACAGAGACTGTTTTGTGGCCCACTCTCATTCAGCCGAATGGCCGTCTCTGATTTCACAGAGACTGAAATTTCTATAAAGGCACATCTCTCCATTCCTGCACAGTTAGACTAGAGAGAACATGACACTGGCCAATCAGAGGAAGAAGAGAGAACTAAACTGAGCCTTCCCAGCATGCCACCGACACCGATATCCCGTCAGGACCATGGGTGTGGTCGGCTGGGTCTTGGTTTCCATGGTAACAGGGAGAGCCGCGGGCGGCAAGCGGGAACCGCAATGGTTTCGCCGGTAATCCGTGCATGAAAGCCGCTGGGAGCCCGTCTCCTGCCCCTCGCGTGCGAAAGGAGCTAGTGGCGATTGAACTGTTGCAAGAATGACATGGCATGTGCCGCGGCGCTAGCTAAGAGAGTAGATTCGGCGGGAAGGCAAGTCACTTTGCGGTTGGTAAGCGGATCTGCTGACCTTCTCACGGCGGTGCGACAGCTTTTAGAGCCCAATCTTAGGAAAAACGCGCAGCGTGCGCTTTTAGCACATTGGATGCAAACATCGCAGTCAGTCGCTGTGTCGGCCCAGTTAGCGAGCAATGGTACGGTCTGAATTTTACTGGGACAAGTACAGATACAGCAGCACTGAAAGGTTTGATAATTAGGTGTGCACTAGCAAAGTGAGAGTCAGCTCCCGTTAACTTGATTGATTACATAAATAAATCAATTTTATTTGATTACATATCCAATGCGGTGATAGTTTTTGAGGGGCCCCGCACAGTAAGGGCAGTTGAACCTGCACTCCTAACCCCCCCACCCCACCCCATTACACCATCTCAAGCCGCACGGAGTAAGAGCACAGATGTGACCCAGATTTTGGTTGCTGTATCTTATTTAGGAGCGAACCATAATGGAGGACAGCCAGAACTGAGCACCATCCAGCTGAACTGCTGACTCTGCCAACGTTGAGCCGGAATGGGGCCGCGTGTAATTTATCACTATTTATCAATTGCGGCGTTGCTATGGAGGAGTCGGCTCTGAGTCGAGTACTGACTGCGGGAGACTGGGAGAGAAAAGGCTTGGTTTCATTTTATCCCCCTCGATCTGCCAGGGGGGAACGGACCCGATCGATGCCTCTACTTGCTGCTAGAAGATGGAAATGCATGATTGACAGCTCGCTGTGAGAGAATTTGGAGGTGGAGGGAGTCGGGATGGGGGGGTGGAGTTATCGATTCAGCTGACGATGTCGAAGCTACGGACACAGTGCTGGAGGAATAACGCCATTGAACCGGAAGGCGCAGCGAGATCAGATCTCCCATGAGGCATTGGGGCTGGGCAGGCAGTTTGAGTGAACAGTGCTTCTAATTCCTGTCTCACTGGTCACACTGCTAATGCAGGTGATGCAGGTGTCGTACCTTGCAAAAAGGGTTTCAACGTCCGAACATCGCAGTGTGGCGCGTGACTCCGAAATTGTGTCGTTACAGTACATTGCATCACGTGACATTACGGACATTTAGTCTTTCTTTAAACTGTAGCTAAGTTACAAATTACAAGCATTACAGGGTCAATGACCTCTTCAGAATCATGTCATTACAGTGTTTTGCATCACGGCACAATTTGGATATTTAGACTGCCTGTTGACTGCAGGTAAATTACAAATTACAAGCATTACAGGGTCAATTACCTCGTCTGAATCAAGTCATAACAAAACATGATGGGTAATTATTTTTCCTGTAAGACACAGGCAAATTACAGGTTACAGGTATTACACAGTCCATGAACTACTGAGAATCAGGTCATTACATCTCATAATAAGTGTTTAGACTGACCATAAGTTCTAGCTTGATTACATACTGTATTCCTGGCATCACAGTTCAGCTCCCCCAGGGCAACTAGTGCAGAGAAGAGGTGATCACCAGATATGCATGTGAACGCCATCAAATTTATGCTTACCTCACATTCACAGTGTAATTTCCGTCCGCTAGGGTAGGCCATCAGGGCCGGTACTAAAAAAATGTCACTGGCCTGATAGGTACTAATGGATTGTACAATCTGAAGACTGGCCAACAATGGAAGGAGGCTTATATTTTTCTTTCCTTCTTATTACCCGAGACCAAATTATGACCATCGGGTATTGCAAAGACCTTGTGTCCATCCGTCTGCCTGTCTGTCCGTCTGTGTAGAAAATAACTCCTTTCCTATTAATGTCTGGGTCATGAAATTCACAGGGACATATAGCTTGGACAAATTCGAAGATGGGTAACCTTGACCTACTTTAAGGGGTCAAAAGGTCACATTCTTTGTAAAAACTGTTTCCTTGATTACATCCACTATTTTTGTTGTAGCCGCGTAAAATTTACAGCATGTATGTTCTGGATAATCAACTTGCAGAACATGAAAGATGGATGACCTTCACCTGGTTAATGGGGTCAAAAGGTCACATTGTTTCTGAGCAGTTACTTTCAACTCGCCTTTGCACTACCATGACATTTTTTGGTGTAGCTATGTCAAATTCATAAGGTGCACTCACTGGATAATCAAGTTGGAGGACATGGAAGCTACATGGCTTTCACCTACTTTAAATACCTTCTAATAACAATTTGGTGTAGCAACATTATCAACCAAACTGTTCAGTCACCTTTGACATAACATCGGATTTTGATGATTGTGCATCGTGTCAGACTTCATATTCTGAATGCCAAACGATGTAAGGTCCCAGCTGTCCTGTTCCACACTTTCCATATAACCTGCCAGGTCCTAGATGAAATTGGACAATTACCTCCGTCTTCCTTTTGACTCTTGAAACTTCTCTCAAGCCCGAAAGTATTAAACACATCGTGTTACATAGGCATACATTAAAAAACCCTTTATATGTTTTAATTCCTTGTCTTATGCCCATACGGCCGAGGGTACTTTAGCATTGCGTTCTATGTTTTCATTGTCTCGAGGGTGGGAGGCACAGACCATTATTCTCCAAATATGAATCGATCCATAATCGATGCACAGCTTCACCCTCTGCCCACGGCCTGTTAGCCACAGTATACGGACTCAAGACTACCTGAATACACATCAGACTTAAGCTACAAACACTCACTCCTCATGACCAACACCTCGGCAAAAATCCTCGTTTTCTGCTCACTGCTAACATTTTTTTAAAGGTGTGCCTTACTTTCTTTTTTCCTTTTTTTCCCGTTCAACCTGGCCCGTCTCTAAAAATACTGTAAGCAAAGTGCCGTTTCCATGGCAACATCTCCACTGAGAGCGGGCCACCTGACGTATCCCCGTTGAGCAGCGGTAACCAGCCCTGGTGCCTTGATACCGTCCTGCTGGTTGTCATTTCAGTCCATATAAAGCGCACCTCGGTCAACACCTGGAGACCTGTATCGAGCTGATAATTAGTTTAATCAAGTGCGGCAAATTAGGGTTGGAGGATGGTAGATCTACAGGAACGGGGATGGTTAACACTGCTGTTGGTAGAAATGGTCTAGCTCCAATATTGCGACCGATAGGGCAAGATGCATCCATCCACTAATTAAAAGAGCAACAGAAACTTAACTCCATTGCTTTTAGTTACCTGCAGCGATTTTGACATCAGCAGTAGAATATTAAGTTAAGAACAATGAAATCACACATTTGTATAGGCTACGCCTAAAAAAAAAGACTGCTTTCTGGTCGTCAGTGATTCGGCAGGGAATAATGGAACGTGTCGAGTAAAAATTGAGAAAAGTGGGCACCCGTACACTGAAAGCTTTTGATATTAATTGACCGCCGCAGCTTTGAAATCCTCTGGTGTAAAACGATTTCGATCACCTGAGTGACCTTCAAGTGGAAAGCACGAGCATCTGAAAAACGGTCCTCATCCACGTCTGAGTCTTGTGCGCATTAACATTTGCATAATAACGCCTCAGCGAATTCCCTGTGCAAGGAGATAATATCATTCGATAATCGAGCTCATAACATCTCACCACAGACAGTAGAATTCAAGAGTTCAAAGAACCAGTTGATGGCAAATTAACAGTCTCTGCACGTCTTTACTAAGAACATTGTATTAAGGCTTGCACTGGCTCCCTCTAGTGGCAATATAACGAACAGCACCTTATTAATGGAACAGTGTAGGCCAGGGGTTCCAAACCATGTCATGGAGGTCGACGGCGCCTTTTGCGGAATTTGTCAATTTAAAAAATGCACTATAATGCAGTTGATTCATGATACTTTAGCAAAGAATGTGTCATGTCGTGTCATAAACCAGGGGACTCACAATCTCTGAAATGGTTGTGGTGAGAATCCCTGCTTCAAATGTTGACTGATAGGACTACATGCCTGATCATTCAGTCTTCAAAAACAGAACTACAAAATCTTGACAGTGAAACTGCCTTCTCTGGTTTCAGTAAGGTCTATGAGGCCAATGCGAAGGCATCCAACAGGATGTACACCAACCCTTTATGCAAAAATAAAAACGGAAATGGAATCCCCCTGGCGGTGCATCATTAAGTTGCAGGGAATCCATTTAAATTGTGAATCATACTATGTGCAAAATAGATGCTTCTAATGGCAAAGTTATCTCATCAGCAAGCCAGAGAGCCTTCTCACGGGAGCCATTAAAACTGCAGTTATTTCCTGCCAGTCGAGCAGAAAATGGTTCTTGTCAACCCACACTGCACAATGGCAGGGAGTGTTTGGCAAAACAGTACTTATAATGAAAATGTGCAACACAATGGTCATCATTGCATAACTGTGATGTACTGTCAATATTGCAAAGGAATGCGAGTCAATAGATACTGTCTAATTGCTGCACAGTGGTTATTGCAAACCAGGATTCTAAGTGAATTATGAATGACTGCAGCAAAGTGGATACTGAATGGCAGTGTTTTACACTGGATATTGTACAGCTGTACTTTACAGTGGTAAAAGCATAACTATGAGGAAGCATAATAGACACTGTTGTGCGATTCTGGACTCGTGGAGGCCAACCTCCCCTGGTTCGAACCTTACCGAGTAGCAGAAGGCCCGGCGTTTGACTCCATTTTCAAGCGTCCAGATGTACTTGAATCCCCATCCTTATGTGGTCCTTAGAGTGGCGATTCACCTCGTTAACAGCCGTGAAAAATTATTCTCGGACACCGGAACCGAGATTAATACGCCTCGTTAGCACTGAGCCTCTGTAGGACTGGAAAGGTCCGGAGAAAAAGGGGGCGTGAGTCGCCATCGGAGCCGATTTCCGAGATGATGGATTAAAGCCCGCCGCCATTCGCTGACAAGCTTGCAAGCGATGAGTGATGCACCTGTCTGCGGTAGCTGCAAAGCACCCAACCCGACTCGACCGGATTGAAATGAGCAGCGTCAAAGTCCTGGCAGGCTCACAGCTGGGGGTCATTTCAGTTTAACTTCTCCCCGATCTGATAGCACTGAGACAGCAAATCAATCTAAAACAAGGAAAACCAATAAAAACGGAAACAACAATACAACTATTACTACTACGACTACTACTACTAATAATAATAATACATTTAAATAGGCCAAAAAATATCTTCCTATTTTCGGCTGTCAGATCAGAAATTTCTACTGGCCTCATCTCGCTACCTTAAAAATCTCGCCACTATCTCGTTATACAGTTTGGGTGTACCGTCGCCTTCACTTAAAAATGAATGACCTCTAATATGTGGATCATCCTCTCCTTATTAGTTGCAAATGGAGGGCAGGGACGGGGTGGATTTTTAATCAGGCGTCGGCGCATTTATCAGGGAGGGGGGGAAAAAGCGAGAGTAAAGAGAGCGATTAGCGCGGATGCTCGCGCCGGGAAGCGTTTAATCACGCGTTATAGCGCAGGTCGTCTTAGGAGGGGTGCAGAACTGCTTTGAGGTGGATGTGTAGGCTGGTTCTTGTCTTGAGCAGCGCGGTCAGGCTCAATTCAATCGCTTTTTGTTTGCATACTTCCTCCCCTGCCTTGCACTTGACCCAGAGGTCGATAGAGGTCCACCACCGCCAAGTGGTTTCGAATCGATCAAAAGTGCCTTCAAGGAGTTACGACAGGGGAGTTAGGAGCTGTATTTCTCAAAAACATCTTTAGCAAGGAAATATGAGACCATCCTTTGCAGAAGTATGTTTTTCTCGAATATGTGACATTTCAATCATCAAACTGGGGATCCAGTGGATTAGCTGAACATTTCCTATCTTCAGTAGTGTAGCCAAACACTCCCAGGCTGCGTCCGAATACTCTTTTTTTGCTTAGGAAAGTTCCTAACTCCTAGAAAACGATCCGGAAGTATTTACGTGGCAGCCATGATAAGTGTGTTCAGATTCTTTAAATGTAAAGGAAGGCTGAGTCCGAATAGTCTTTTTTGCTTAGGAAAGTTCCTAACTCCTAAAAAATGATCTGGAAATAATTACGTGGCAGCCATGATAAGTGGATTCGAATTCTTCAAATGTTAAGGAAAGGTGTCTCCGTGCTTCCTAATTTACCACCTTTAGCATAGGGTACACAGAACCGTCCTTTTCGTAAAGAAAGGAGATAAAGCTATCCCACAATTCTGCGCAGCTGCAATATTTAAAGCGGCGACCACTCATCCGACCAATCGCGTAAGCAAACGTATATGATGGGCAGGGGACTCATGATCACGTTGCCTAGTGTAAGTGCATTCGGATTCTCTAATTAGTGCGGTTGTATTCCTAAGCCGTTAGGGATTCCCTAAAACACCTTTCCTTTCCCTTATGACGTTTTCCACAATGGTTAAAGGAAAGTGGTTAGGGAACAAGGAGCCTCTGGCCGTAACGTTCTCCTGACATTCTTGTTGGTTCCCTGCAAAACCTCCTTAAAGCCAAAGTATGTGGCCCTGGACTTGACAATTAGCCTTCCAGGCTAACTATGAAGCATCTGCAGAAATATGAGATGAACTAAACTATGAGCTGTCATCCGGGGCATACTTAGATTGTATAACAAGATTGACGAAGCAACTGTGACGTCACCCATTGGTTTCAGTGTACCATTTAGGAAGCCTCGATTTGGGCAATTTGAACAGCGCCATTTTGCCATTTTGAAACCGGATGTGATTCCTATTGGACGAGAGTGTGACCTGAAGATCCAGGGAGGAGCAAAAGGTGGATCTACCGGTGGAACTAACCGTATCTGATGAGGGCCAGAGGATAGCCACGCCCCTAAAGCATATTCTGGCTTTATCCTTTATTCTAGTCTATTTGGGACCATAATTTACAAAAATGAACATCATCATATATCGAAGGAGACTTGAAACTTGCGATAAATACCATAAAAAATGTGGAAAATCATTTTTGAAATAATAAATCCGGTGGGAAAGTAGGGTCATTTTCTCATTGACTTCTATGGCATTGAACATATTTCTGCAACCACCAACGTCGCCATCTGCTGGCCATTAAATAGAATGCAAATTTTGAGATTTCCGTATTGACCTCACTTTTCAGACCCAGGTGCTGCGTCCATCTCTTTATACAGTCTATGGGGGAAAACCTAAGTCTTGTCACTGTCTCAGACTCCTGCATGCGGGCGCAGAGCTCCCCGGCAACCTTTAGGGGCCCGACACAAGCAGAACATGTCTGGGCCCCTCCAAAACCTCGGCACCATCCGATTTTCCTTTGCGGAAATTAGCGCAGCTGCAGCTGCAACCAGAAGCCAAAAACACCGGTCCACCGGGCGGAAGGTGGAATAATCCTGCTGGGGCCGATCACTACGTCAAATGTGTCTCGTACGACCAAAACACCACGTGTTAAATTTCACATTCAGGGTCCACAGCGCCATTCGGACCAGCAACACCCCTTCCCAAGGCACAAGCTAAGTGCAATTTGACAACCTGCATCGATTGCAATTTGTTATATTTACGTTTGAGCTCAACATCCTGCCCCGCCCCGAACTGTACACTTTGAGGGATGCATCAAAATGACTGTTCAGAGGAGATTTTTACCCCTCAGCCCCCACTAAGGGGCAGAGGGGTATTGTCATCACGCTTGGCGTCCGTTTGTCCGTCCATCCGTCCACACTTACATTCCCTGCATTAACTCACATACGCCATCTTCGATCAACCCCATTTTTGGTGTGAGTGTCGGAGTCGGATAGCTACAGAAGCCTATCAATTTTGGTGGTGCTCCGGTATCCAATATGGCTGTCAGAGCCGCCATATTGAATTTGCATTGACATCATCTTGTTGTCCCTGTTCACGAGAAAGTTACAAAGCTCCACAAAACAGTTGAACATCAATGAACTGTCATCATGACAAAATTCATGTCAAATGGTGGTACGTATAGAACTCACAGTCACACATTGATATACTGCTCAATGTGGGCTGAGGGGTGCTGCTCGCATTGACGTAGCAATTTTTTGTTTTATATGGGGGGCAATAAGTACCCCTTCCCTCTCACTGCAAATGACAGTGAAGAGGTCAACAGTTCAACGCTTATGCCGATGCCAATCGACTTACCAGTGGCTAATGAACTCCTCTCCTACTCTAAACTGCTGCTGTACTGAAGCAGATGAGGGTTTTAGCAATAGATGCATACCTCACTCCCTCTGCACTTCTCTAATGCCATTAAAGCAGTTGATTGGCTGTAAGACCAAAGGCTATCTCTAGTATGCACAGAAGTTTCCTATAGGAGTAGGATCAGGTGGGGTTTATGACTTAAAAGGGGAGGGGGGGGATTGAACTTGAATGACACAATTTGCACACGCGGGATCGGATCAAATCTGGAAACAGCTGCGAGCCGGGTGTTGGTTGCCGCGGCAACCCGACTGGATTCATCGGCAGCGCAACGGGTGTCGGTTACTGCGGTGACATGAACGAATTCTCGCAGCGAGCCGTCCAGGCCTCCAGGTGAGCAGCAGAGCCGTCAATCACCCTGACCCCAATGTGTCAGCTGTCAATCAAAGTTTACAGTCTGTCGCAGCAGTGAGCAGGGAAAGCAGATGGCCGGTCTCAGACGCTCTCTCACAAACGGCTCAACAAAACACGAATCTAAAGCAATGCCTAAATCGGAATTATAATCATGCATCTTAGCTCAAGTGCTCTTTTACCTTCCCAAGAAAAGATAAACTCAATGGGATACTGCCTGAAATATATGAATGCTATTACTTATTAAACGCAATTTCTAAAATATCTGTTTCTGCTAAAAAAAAGATACTTTATATGTTTGTACATATGTGTACACAGAAATATTCATTTGTACTCAAATTGTACTCGATCAATGTTTCCAGCCATTTAACCCGTCATTAAACCACTGAGCAGGCTAACAGTTGATAACACCGCCCTGCATGTTGAAAAAAAATTCTGCTGATTTCCTTCTGTCAGTGGCCACATTAATGAGCCTGAGATCAGGACTAGGCATAAAATAATGTCTTTAGAATCATTCATACATGTGAAAATCAGCTGAGAATTGAACAATTAGTTCTCACCTGGCTCAGAGGAGGATGGAAATCATGCGTTTGTGGCAGTTTTTCTGATGATTAAGGGATGATACAAGACTTCTTATAACTATACAAGCAGTTGTCAAAAGTGATGATGCTATGAAGTGCACATCATCCATTGTGAGAAAATGTGACGCGCTGGAGCAAAACAGACACTGTTTTTGGAATCAACTCCCCAAAATTAATGAGAAACTAGTATTAGATTGTATTCAACAAAAATGATGCAGGGTGGTGCAGCCACCCGGACATATCTCATGACAACCCATTAGTCCTCACCAAGAACAAATTAGTAGATGCAATTATTGTTATGAGTCATAACAAGATGCTGTCAGATGATCCACAGTATGAATTAAGCATCCATTTAATCATTCATCCATCTTACCAGCTTCTTTTGGGTCACAGTAAAAAAAAAACAAAAAAAAAACAGCCCATATAAAACATTATCTATCATCAATTAACATAATTTGTTTAAATCGTCCCATGCATTCCTGCAATTAAGCAAAATTTTTCACAAAATAGAATTGTGCATGGCTTAAAAGGAATTCATCAAGATGCTCATTAAAAAACAATTACAAAAATACATCTGACTCCATTCAATTACAGTCCAATGCATTAGACAAAGATGAAGCAATATTTTAACAAGAGACACACAGTCCAAAATAACACTCAAGTCTCACTGTGTGAGCTTGTTCGCCTAGCTGGAAAATATTCACAATAAAGAAGTTCGACTTCATTTCCTGTATTCTAACTTTACACACCTATGTACCTTCCTGGCTGCATAAGCATAGAGAGCGGGTGCAAGATTGGCCTGCCTGCAGTCCTGATCGGTCTCAGACTGAGAATGTATGGCAAATTATGAATTTAAATACAACCCCAATTCTGAAATAGTTGGGACAAAATGTAAATTGAAGACCTGGGTGCAAGAAGTACTTTAGTCACAAAATAACACTTTTGAGATATTAAGGGTCAAAGTTTTGAAAACATGCTGCAGATACTTTTTTTAAAAGATAACATTCACTAGCGCCTGCTGCTAGTCCCAGGGGTTATACAAAGTAGACAGACACGTTTTTGTGGAAAAATAATGCTTTATTACGAAAAAAACAAGAAAATCAGTTTCGGACTTTGGTACTTCTTACCATAAAATGCCTGGACTTCGATACTCATTGCCATAAAATGCATGGACTTCAGTACTTTTACCACACAAATGCCACTTCAATCATTTTCTGATTGCCAAACAGTAATTTTTGCTATGCTTGTCACATGACACATACTAGCAGCTGATTGGCCAGCCATGGACTTAGGCACTTGTTCCTGATGACATCAAGGACTTGAGAACTTCTGCAAAGAATTGAGTATTTCTTGCACAAAAATTCAGTAGATTCAGGGAAGGCCGTATATCAGTATTGAGGACTTGAGTACTTATATTTGGAATTTTTTGGCTTTAAATGATGCACATGACACTCTACTTTATGGTAGTAGTGTCAGCTCATTTTTTGGAAAATGTGACTTAAGTACTTCTTGCACCCAGGTCTTCAATTGTGAATAAAATCAAAACGCAATGACTTTCAAATCACACCAGCCAGTATTTTATTCACAATAGAACAGAGATAACATAGCAAATGTTGAAACTGAGCAATTTTACAATTTTATCCACAAAATGAGTTCATTTCAAATTTGATGGCTGCTACAGGTCTCAAAAAAGTTGAGACAGGGGCCTGTTTACCATGGTGTAGCATCCCCTCTTCTTTTTAACGCAGAGTGGACTCGTCTGGGCAATGAGGAGACAAGTCTCTTGAGTTTAGCCATTGGAATTTGATCCCACTCTTGTTTAATACAGGCTTCCAGCTGCTGGAGAGTTTCGGGTCTCCTTTGATGGACTTTTTGTTTAATTATGCATCTGTGGATGGCACAGTGGACTGTGTTTACAGACATTGGTTTCTTGAAGTATTCCTGGGCCCATTTAGTAATGTCAATTACAGAATCATGCTGGTGAGTGATGCAGTGGCGTCTGAGGGCCCGAAGATCACAGGCATCCAGTAAAGGTCTTTGGCCTTGTCCCTTATGCACAGATATTTTTCCAGTTTCTCTGAATCGTTTGATGATGTTATGCACTGTTGATGATGAGACCTTCTAAGCCTTTGCAATTTGACGCTGAGGAACATTGTTTTTAAAGCATTCCACAATTTTTTTACTCAAGCCTTCACAGGTTGGAGAGCCTCTGGCCATCTTTACTTCTGTGAGACTCAGCCTCTCTAAGACATCCCTTTTATAGACAATCATGTTACACGCCTGATGCCAGTTAACTGAATTACTTGCTAAATATTCTTTCAGCTGGTTCTCTTATATATTGTTTTTTTGGGACATTTTGCCTATGTCCCAACTTTTTTGAGACCCGTTGCAGCCAGAAAATTTGAAATAAGCTAATTTTGTGGATAAAAATGTAAAATGTCTCAGTTTCAAAATTGAAATGTTATCTATGTTCTATTGTAAATAGCATATTAGCTCATGTGATCTCAAAGTCATTGCTTAATTTACACTTTGTCCCAACTATTTCGGAATTGGGGTTGTATAAGACAAAGAAGGGCCCATACCATTGCCCATCTGAAGACCTGCAAAATGGAGGCGTGGGGGGAAATTTCGCTAGCTAGACTTGATCAACTGCGGTCTTCAGTGCTCTGATGGTTCATAAATGTGAGTAAAAGACCTAGTGATGTTACAAAGAGATAAAGTCAACTGTACTAACTGTTTGACATGTTATCAAATTGTATATCGTCAATACCAATTAAATTCACATTAAAACATCAAATAATGTGATGTGCAGCTTTCAATATAGTAGACGGTAGATAGACCTTGAAAATTAGTGACAAAATATCAATGAAATAAAAAAAGGACTAAGTGCCAACTTTTTCTGGAATTGGGTTTGCAGTCTATGCACATAAGTTATAGGCCAAGCATGCAAGTTTCATGAGGGTGCCATCATACGCTCATTTGCTGGTTTTTACAACAGATGCTTGAAGCACAAAATTAGGCTCTAGGTTTAAAAGTGCTGGGTACCCAAAAGCCTGTCGCCAGTTCATGGTTTCTCCTTCCTTGGACCACTGTCAATACGTACACATCTGCTGACAGGAAGCATCCCAGAAGTCTTGCCACTTCAGAGATGCTCTGACCCACCTGTCAGGGCGTAACAATTTAGCCTGTGCCAAATTTCGTTCAGTTTGCGTTCCTCCCACATCCAGCGCTTTGACCGTGAGAACCGACTTTGCTTACCGTCTGTCGTCAGACACCTGACATACGCCTTCATAATGAGATAATCAACATTGTTGGTACATCTGCGAGTGGTTCTATGTTTTGGCTCATCGGTGTAGATTGAAGGGGTTGACTGCTATCAAATTCAATCCAAATTCTGCTAATAGGTTGTTTCAGTGATTAAAGAGGCAATCTTTAATGTGGCTGATTTAAGCCATAGATACTGCTCTTCTTTAAAAGAGGCAGATCATTATTATAAATACGCACCAGTTCACTTCATTGGATTAGTATTGTGAAACTTTTCTGAAAACATTCAGAGACTGTGTTGAGAAATTAGCATAAGCCTCGTCATGGCACTGTGTACAGGTAGAGGAGTACACCAATGAAACCTGAGGGGCAGCATATTCTCCAAAATTTCAAATTATCCAGGGCATACACTGAGCGCAATATAAAGATCAGTCAGCAATGCAAATATCAGGACACAATGGAGATTTACTGAAGATGTGTTCAGCAGTCTCTCTCGCAAAATCTGTATTCCATCTGCAAGTTCACATTTGATCCATTCCATAATCAGAATGGATTTTTCCTGAACTTACAGGCTGACTGTCAGCTAGCAAGGATTGGCTGGGGGGGGAATTTCCTTCTTGCACAAATGAAATCTGTCAGCTAGACCCACCGTTTTGACAGGCATCTCCAATAACAGTCAGTCAGGCAGAAAATCTGAGTAAATTACTTGACACTCGCATTGGTAATAGATATCTTTATTATAGTGCATCTCAGATGTTACAAAAAGAGTTTAAAAAAAAAAGCCAAAACCAGGAGGAACTACATCTTGTAGAATGAAAAAAAATACATATGCACACCCACTCAACTTTTACATGAAAATGTGCTCAAAATTAAAGCTTCACAACTGAAAATGAAAACTAAAGATAAAATACATTGTCATACTTCTGTAGATTGATCAAGATTTACCAGTCACTTTGACATTGTTCACCATTCAAGTCACAATGGATGTTTTTTTGTGTGTTGTGCTCGGTCAAGATATCCTTGGCATATTAAAGAAAAGGCCAAGAGGACACAGAACATGGCCATTTGCAGACTTTTTTTTAATTTTTTTTATACAGGTTAGGGGTCACCAGACATCTTTCATGCCAGTGCGCAAATCGTTCTCACCAATTTTTGTGTTGCGGGTCTTTGTGGATGGCAACCACTAATGCGCGACACACTGCCATCTTGCGGCAACACTGTGCACTGCTCTTGAATTGAAATCCCCAAGCGAGAGTCAAGTAGAAACATTACAAGATATTGCCACAAGGGGGCAGTGCGGCGCATATCAATAGACACGTTTAACAAGGCACTCCTTCGCAGTGTACTACCGTAAAAACCGAATACAAGTAATTACTGATCCATTTCAAATGAACATTCCATTTATTGCGGAAGCTGGTCAGCACCCCCACCTGCTGAGCCGGTTTTCGACTTTACGAGTAAAGATGCAAAACGGCACAAAGGAAAACAAAAACAAAATACGTTTACATAAAGCGGGACACAGCTGTAGAGGTGGCAGCAAGAACGACACAGTCTGAGGAAAGGATTGCCAACCCACATCATACGGCAAAAACCAGACGACAGTCAAATTCAACCAGTACTCAATGCCAGATCTTAAACGAAATAAGCACACTGAACACAGCACTGTTGTTAATCACAACCTTACCCTCCGAATAGCCAATCCACTGAAACTGCAACCCCCTAAAAACATCGTAACCCCACCGGTATATCAGCTATGCGGACCACGCCTACCGCTTAACGCAGCGACCCGCGTCGCCAGAGCCGCGGTTGAAGGGTTCCAACTTCCACCTCACCGGGGCGTGCGACGAGTCAGCGCCTCGCATTCTTAACAAGCCATGCGAATAAGGTAAATCTAATCGAGATTATCCTCAAGAGAGTGATGCTTACACATAACGTGCGACACACACAAGTAGTTAGATTCTACAAAAAAAAAAAAAGTTCCTGCCTTAAATATGGTTCAATATTACAGGTAATTGCTGCGCCCATCTGTCGCATTTTCCCCCGTTTTTTTAAAAAATATTTTTACTTATGCTTTGGCAATGTATGCCAATAAATCCCGCTTGAATTTGGTCGATCCGCACAGAACAGTAGCCCACAGATCCTCACGGCCATTACAAGCCTCCGAATTGCACTATGGGCCAGGTGGACCGGAGTCACAAGCGCTGCTTCCATGCAAGCAGAGCGCACTTAGGATCTATCGTGACATGGCCCAATCAATATCGCCAACTGCCCTGCACATACTACGAACAGAATCCCCACGACTCACTATGGAATGACCAGCTGCTTTAGCAACGGGATACCTAATGGTACCGAAGCAACTACCCCTCCCAAATAAACACTTAACCCAGCGCCGGCTCGTCGGCCATCCTTCCCTTAATTTTCTTTATTGGCAGCAAGAAAATGAAAAAAACTTGTAAACTGAAGAGTTAAGGGCGAAGTATTTATGTAGAAAATGAGTGTGCTTTGTCTTCAGTGGGAAGGTAGTGTTTAGAGGGAAAACCGAAATCAATCATCTTATTTCCCTCAAAAAAAAAGAAAAAAAAGCAATACCATACAATTTTCAAATGACGCAAAGGAGGATCAAGGATGGAAAATGCTTTTTATTGACTCGTTTTCCAACCTGATACAGGTTACAAAAAATGCGTGTCACTTCCTAAATCTCACTGTATTATTTTTATTTATTAATTTTTTTATATGAGGAGGGAGAATTCAAGCCAACATTCTGAAACGCGTCAGCATTCCATTTCTGTCGCGATATCGGGTCAGTACACGTTCTCCGTTTCGACATAAGGGAGAGGAACACTTTCCCAGATTTTTCTTTGCCTTGAGAAAAATTACACCGCAGTGTGTGTGTGGGGGGGGGGACGGGGCAAGAGTGTAAGGCACGACAGGGGAGCTCCCATTCGTAGCTTGCATACCAACACACACACACGCGCGCGCACACACACACACAACACACACACACACACACCAGCACCCGAGGGTGGTGACAGAGGACACAAGGTGAGTTTTTTTTTCAGAGGTGCAAGCTCTGGTGTTGCCCCTCGTCACACAGACAGACAGACAGACAGGTAGATGGTTGAGCAGACATACAGACAGATAGACAAGTGGAATGCATCATTTCTTGCTCCTGTTCTTGAGCTGACTGGAGAGCCATTCAAGACCCTCGTAGAGACCGTCGCCGCTGGTTGCGCATGTGGCCTGAATGTACCAGTTTCGGCTGCGGAGCTGGTGGAGGCCAAGCTTGTCCGTAATCTCGGCGGCGTTCATGGCGTTCGGGAGGTCCTACGATAGGAGAGACTGGCTTCAATAAGGAGCACTACCAACGACAAAATTATACAACCCCCTTCGACAAGGCGCGGGGTTGCCAGGGAAAAAAAGGCAGCTAAAAAGGTTTTTGAAGGACAACCCACCAATAGGAGGAGCCAATGATGGACCAATTGTTTTCCTTTTTTTTTTTTTTTTTTGAATAGGGGTGCAAGTGCAATTTCCCTTTCTTCAACCTTCACCAAGGTTTTTACAGGTCGGAGTTATTCCCAGAACTAGCATGATTCACCAGCCCGATACAACAGAAAAATGGAACATTTCACTTGTTGCAGACTTGGGGTGGAACAACCTCCCCTTCCTTTCAAAGGTTTTCTAGCGATGACCAGGGCCGTGGGAGAGGCCTGAGGGGATTTCCGAGGCTCACCTGTTTGTTAGCGAAGACCAACAGCACGGCGTCTCGTAACTCGTCCTCGTTCAGCATTCTGTTGAGCTCGTCGCGAGCTTCGCCGGCGCGTTCCCGATCGTTGCTGTCCACCACGAAGATCAGCCCTGAAAGAGGACGAGCAGTTAAGGTTGAGGCGGGCCAAATCACAAATCCGTATCAAACCCTGATCGAAGCCGCTTATATCCGCACTCCAGGTCTACGAAGGCCAGAGAATATCCCAGCATGCCTAGAGGCAAAGGTGAGACTAGATCCCGGACAGTACGGCCCGAGTGCCCATTCATGTAGGGACTCTTACAGAAGTGATGATTCCCAAAGTCCCAATAGCTGGGTCAGATCAAAAATTCTTCATACCGTTCGGGACGGAAATTGCACACCAATCAACAAAAAATTTGCAATGTTATAAAGAATGATCAGCAATGGATTGGTGACGGTTAAGTCCTTGCAGGTGCCCACCATGGTATGTTAGAAAATCATAAACCTTTGCCAATTAATTGGGAAGTGTTAATTAAATGAGCGTTAGGGGCGGATTTGGAAAAAAAACACTTCTGTCCCCAACGCTCCCTCATTAGTATGCAAATCTTAATACGTGGTAATGACGAATTGGAAAAGGGCAAATTTCCACAAACTGAAGCACCCACCATTAATTTTGCCAACAATCAACATCATGCAATTTGTAGATGAAAAATTCACACTTGGGTTGACCAATTTTTGATCTGACCCAGCTAAAGGACTGTTACTTGCAGAACACAAGGCGCACGCACTTCATGAGTCAGCAAAGCCAACAGCAAAGGCCCCGTTTCTTTTAAGCGTGTGACATGGCCCGTCACAGCACACGCTCAATCTGATATTGTCAGCCATCAGGAGGAAAGACAAAACTGCCAAAGAAGGCATGAGAAACGCAGTACAAAGAGATAAAAATAAGTTGCTAGTGCCAAGAAAAGAAATGGCACAAGGGTACCAAATTGGCTACAAGATAAAGTCATGTTGCTACTACACCTCGAACGTGGCCTTTTGTTTTTGGCACAAACAAAAAAAAAAAAAAAAAAAAAATCAAAACTTTAAAAAAAGAGGAAGTTCAGGAGTAAATCCCACAGAAGTTAATGTTTGTCCCTCGAAGCGGCGAACAGAACCCTACGGAAATGCAGAGAGAAATGGGGAAAATGCGGTTTCTTCCCAAATTTCCCGTCTCACATCAGACGAATGAATGCCACCGCCGTTTATAATCTTGAATGTCGTCCCTTCATGACCGTTCTAGGCTCACTCTCCTACCTCTAACTTATCGCTCAGTAAAGAGGGCTGATAATGTCCCTTCAGGAATATCCCTGTCTGAGAGTTAGCGGAAAATAGATCTCAGTGGCCCATCAACAATGACATCGTCCCTTCATGACTACGGCCCTTAATCACTTTAAAAACACGTTGTTAATATTCTTAAACTCGGTTAAGCAAGAGGGCCAAAACACATCTAGGATACCAACGCCTTTACCATAAATTAGCCTCTCGGCTAAAGGCAGCCAGTTTCACTGTACCGCCACGGCCCCCATTACCCTTTCAGATTGGGCCAGGAGTTCCCCAAAAATTTCACCATACATGGCACAATTTCAAAATCTTGTTGATTTACGCAATCGCTGAAAAGCAAGCATGACACACATGTCCATACGTCAGAACACGTGCAGGTCTTCCTTCTTACGGGGGTTCTTAAGCACCAGGCATCTTAAAGCAATTTCCTTTGACTTTTGCAAATAGTATTTGTGGTCAAGTTTGTTTTTTTTTTTTTGCTTATCCATCAACATTTTAAACTAAGTTTATGAAGACTTTACAGACGGCCCACCAAACTCAGTACCGCTGAACACTGGTAAAGAGAAACTGGAGAGGACAGCAGTGGAATTTTCCACAGTGAGAGACACAGTATAATTAATGAGCCAACTATGGAACACAACCGAAATGACTCAAATAAAAAAAAGAGGGGTAGAGACCCACTCAAACGCACATCCGCTGGTATACAATCCATCAACCATCGTCGTATATTTGGTTTTCGCTGCAAACCGAACACTGCACACTTCACGCAACAGCGGAAGAAGTCATTGAGCGGTTAATCAATAAAAATCAGGGAAGCCAAATGAGGATTTAAAATAAAAACCTGATATACTTCCACGTGCAGCGTTGGGCAGCCAAGCTGGACATACAGAAACTTAAGTGGAAGGTAACGGCAGGCAATAGCTGGTATTAGCACTTGCTGGCAAGTATCAGCACAGGCTGCCTAACACTGAATGCATGCTACTTGGTGTTGGCATGCGCAGTTAGCGCGTGCTACTTGGTCAATGACGCAGAAAAAAAAAAAAAACAACCAGACTGCGCAAAGCCCCCTTTCTCGTGGTAAGTTGGCTCCAACCTCCGGTCATGGCAAAACAAAGCAAGTAATGCTTCAACCAATTTGGATGGGTATGATTTGTGTGTCAAAATGGCTAGTTCCTGTTGTGCTGCTGGCAGAGAAAACCGAGCAGGCCGTGCAGAAATATTTTAATTCCCTCTAAAACCGTAGTTTTACTGATATTTTTGGATAAGAGTTTTTTTAAATCATCAGTTTACCTGATTTTGATCATATTGGTTATATCTTGAAAGCTTTCATTTATAGGCAAGTCCTTATTTGAAAGTGTCCTATAACAACCTTATTTCTTTTTTTAGATTTATTTCTGATCAGGGGTGTTTACTATGTTTACCAAGCGTTTTGCCATAACCAGAAGCTGGCGCCTATATAATCGTGGTGGAATGCACCAAGAATAGGGGGTGCGCAGTCTAGTTTTTTCTCTACATCATTATACGCGGCGTTGGCGCGCACCGTTAGCTTGGGCTACTCGGCGTTGGTGCGCGCCGTTTGCTTGGGCTACTCGGCGTTGGCGCGCGCCGTTTGCATGGCCTACTCGGCGTTGGCGCGTGCTGTTAGCTTGGGCTACTGTGTTGGCGCGCGCCGTTTGCATGGCCTACTCGGCGTTGGCGCGTGCTGTTAGCTTGGGCTACTGTGTTGGCGCGCGCCGTTTGCTTGGGCTACTCGGCGTTGGCGCGCGCCGTTTGCTTGGGCTACTCTGCATTAGTACACCGCTGACATGTGAAGGCAGGCCTAAGTAGGCATGTCCTTACCTTGCGTGTTCTGGTAGTAATGGCGCCAAAGAGGCCGGATTTTGTCCTGCCCGCCCACATCCCACACCGTGAAGCTGATGTTCTTGTACTCCACCGTCTCCACGTTAAAACCTGTCAGGATCCATAAAGAGAGATGAGAACTCAGCAACAGGGGCACCTGCCTTGTGATTCGCCACCATCTTTACGATACCCTCCTCTTCACCCTGCTCATTTCTCCCCTCATTTTCCAAGAATTTTGAATTACGTCATTCGAAGGCCAATTAGAAGGCCAACCAGAAACAGACGGAAGTTCCACACATAACTTGCACAAAACATGACCTTAACTCCAGAAGAATTGGGACAATGTGTAAAATGAAAATAAAAAACAGCAAGCAGCAATTTGAAAATCACTTCAACTTGTATTCAATTGAAAATAGTACACAGTCAAAATAAGTAATGATTCAACTCATCAGCATAATTGAAAATAACAGGCACTCAAAAATGGTGTCTGCAACACGATCCACCGAAGTTGGGGCAATTGCATGTTCACCAATGCGCAACATCACCTCTACTTTTCATAACACAGAGTCGTCGTTTTAGAACAAAGGACACCCATTGTTACCTCTGCCCAACGATGTGATCATTACCGTTTGTCTGTTGGCTGGTTTGTTGGTAAGCAGGATTACGCAAAAAGTTATGGATGGATTTTCCTCAAATTTGGTGGAATGATTAAGTATTGCTTAAGGAAGAGGTGATTTGATTTTGGGAGGTCAAGGTCAAAGGTCAAGGACATGCAAAAGGTCAAAAACACATTAAAAACATATTTACACGAAGACTACAGGGCTGCATAAACACAGGGGTTGCTAGCTAATAGTGGCGACAATAACATTGAGTACATTGGCGGAGGTACTTGTGCTCTCTGAGCGCAGCTCCACTTGGAATTTTGAAAGCAGAATTTGTTCCAATTCTTGCCTGGTATAGAATTTTAGTTGGTCAACACTCCGGGGTGTCCATTGTCATATTTTGTGCTTAATAGTCCTCTACATGTTCTGTGATCTGTGCTGGAGTACCTGCGCTCAGTAACTATGAAGCCACACCGTTGTGATACATGCAGTGTGTGGCTTGGCATTAAGCCTGTTGGAACAAGCAGTGTCGTCCCTGAAGACAATGTTTGAAGGCATCACATGATTCCACAATGTGCCTGTACCCTACTGAGTCAATTGCTCTTCAACTGATGAGCAAGTTTTCCATGCAGAGAGAAGTCATGCAGCCCCAGACCATAACAGATGCTGGCTTTTGGCGCGGATAACAGACGGGATGGTCACTCTCCTCTTTCGCCAAAAGAACATTGCGTCAATCATTTCAAAAAAACAATTTAAAAGCTGGACTTGTCCAACCACAACACCCCTTCCCACTTCAGTCAGTCCATTTCAGAGGAGCTAGGGCCCAGGAAAGTCGGTTGTGCTTCTGGATGTTGTTGATTGATGGTTTCCTCTTTATGTAGTAGAGTTCTAACTGCATTTGATGTTGACACCGATGAACCAAGATCCCCAACGCAGGCCTTCGGAAGCATTTGCGAGACTGAGGATCTACTGAGGAACAGCATGTCTGTTCTTTTAATCCATTGTCATGCAAGGGGGCATAGGTCACGCATCTAATTGAACACTGGTATTCAGCCTCTTATATGCAGAAAGACTGTCCCAGTTTCTTTGGATTCAAGGAATCTTTAGTTTCGCATGACCAGTGGATGGTGAACTCCCCAAATTCAGGCAGGAATTTGTTGTTCTTAAACTGTTTGACCATCTGCTCACATAGCGTTAGGCAAAGCAGCGAACTTCAAAACAACCAGGACTTTTGATGCTGCTCATTTTGTACCCAATCATAACTGTACCACTGGTTACCTATTCACCAGTTAACCTGTGGAATGTCCCATAAGGGTACCTTTCTGGATATTCCACCATTCTTCCAGCAGGGCTCAAGTTTTGAAAAATTCACTGTCCCTTTAGGGTCAGTGACTGGTCATTTCCACTGGCCCAAACCAACTTTTCACTGGCCCAAATACGTTTGGATCTATTGTAAACATGCATTAAATCTGATGACTTTGAAATCGTGAACACTTAAATTTAACTCACACCCACTTGCCCCGCCCAGGCGCTGTCTCCACCACGTTGTTCAGACCCATATGAATTCAACAGTTACCAACTTTGTCGTCTTTTTCTCATACTTGGCCTTTGCTCTCGCACTGGCCGCTGCCTCAGCTTGCTCAGTCTGAGCCTTGCTGCTGGAAATCCAGGACAGCAAAGCGCCCTGTTTAACCGGGTCTTTGGGAAGTAACTTTGGCATTTCGTTGGCGGACAAACTTTCCAGCTCGGCCTGAAAGTTGAAACTTTGTGCACTTGCGTCGCTGAGTTAACGTAAATCGTTCTAGCAGTCCTATGTCGTAAACGCGGCGATGTCGTAATATGTCAAAGATGAAACAGATTTCTGGCTGCGCTTGTGGGACTTCAGACGGTTATGTCTTAAATTTTAGAACATTCCTCTGCGATTTCCCACCGCCTTTCAATCAAAAAAAATGCAACAAACTTTCAAAGGCTGACAAGTACAAACTGGCAATCTAAAAAACCAATAACTACGCATGGAAATATGGTGATGGCCTGATCGGGCAAGCACAGGACGAGGTGCGCTGGCCCTATCGGCACTTCCACAGGTCCGGGGCCATCGGGCCAATGTACTTGTCGAGCCCTGCTTCCAGTCCTTCCATTTCCCCGTCTCAACTGTTTTGGAAAGAGTCGCAGGCATCAGATTCGGAATAGTTACAAATATCAACACAGTCAATAAGGTCAAACTTCAAATGTTTTCTCTGAGCCGTTTTCACTTAAATGCACATATAGGCGATTTACAAATCACTTAATTTTGCATCATGTCCCACTTATTATGGGAGGGAGGGTTGAGTGAAAAAGTAATCATAACCCCTCTTCCTACAAACTTTAGAGAGTTAATCTTTCCAAGCTTATATCCTTGAGCAGAGCGATTACAATTCCTCAGTCTAACACAATTATTTTGCCAACTAGAGCTGGACTCACGAGAGCCCATACCTCCGCCAGCATAGCTGGATTTGAACTTTGGCCAATATCTAAGCTGTACTTTGGCCTAGAGATGCCAAAATTTAATCACTTGTTCCTCTTGTGCTACTCTAACATACTGCAAAGTTTGGTTAAAATCCATGCAACTGTTTCTGAGATATCCTGCTAACAGACAGACAAGCAAATAAATAAATATACGGAAGGAAGAACATAACCGCCTTGGCAGAGGTCATTAGTTCCCTCCTCACAGCCAAATGGTTTCTTAATAAGGGAAATCAGCGCGTGTAGTGATTGGTTAAAATGAAAGCCAGCATAATCTAGGCCCTCCGTGGCATGTGATTGGGCCCCACTGTTTGTTTTAAGCATTTCACCCAAAGACTTGCTTCCTTTCTGGGCAGGCCGTTAAGAAACAACCATTTTTCTTGTTCGGGGGGGGACTCACCGATAGTTGGGATGGTGGTGACAATCTCCCCTAGTTTCAGTTTGTACAGGATGGTGGTCTTGCCTGCAGCATCCAGCCCGACCATAAGTATCCTCATCTCCTTCTTCCCGAATAGGGAAGAGAGTGCAGACATGATGCTTCCCATGACTCCTGGAGAGGAAGGAAGGAAACCCCCTGGTGACGACTCATTTTTCAGGACGTTAATTACCACGTGACCCCATGACAGACGCACACGCGGTCACCCCTCCCTTTAAGGACGGGTGCAACGTCGGTGAAGCATTTCATCATATGACCGGCTTTTAAAACAAGCGCGCGTTCAGACGCACTGCGATATGCCAAAACGCGTTAAGAACAGATTAGGCAACCTGAACTGCATCGTGGGAAATGGAGTGTAAACCCCTCCAGACAAGTTGAGTTGTAGAGCAATATTGAGGCCGTCGACAGCAGTTTTGTTGATATTTACTAAGTTGATGACTCTAGACAGGCAACAGTGGGTAAGAGCGTAAAAGAGGATGATGATTTGTTAGACCTTTCTGGAAAAGTCTTCACAGCAAAGCTCTTCAGCAGGATGACAATGTGCACCATTCTCCACACAGCATTTGAAAATGTTACGTACAAGTTTTTCACTAATTATGACTTGCATGACAAGATTTATGAAAACAAACAAAAAAAAAAAAACAAAAAACAAAATCACTTCACACATTGCCGTGAAGTTTTTTTTTTTTAAATTGTATGTGCACCATTTGTGACAGATTCTACCATCAATTTCATTTCTTAATCTGCTTCAGAACTGAGAAATGTGTATTTTTGTAATGGTGGTCAGATGTGGTTACTTTTTCATAAAACCTTCAGGAGTAATTTCCAATCATGGGTATAATCTGTCATGGGTTAACTGGGTACATATAATCCCAATTCTGAAATAGTTGGGACAAAGTGTAAATTGTGAATAAAATCAAAACACAATGACTTTCAAATCACACCAGCCAGTATATTATTCACAATAGAACAGAGATAACATAACAAATGTTGGAACTGAGAAATTTTACAATTTTATCCACAAAATGAGCTCATTTCAAATTTGATGGCTGCCACAGGCCTCAAAAAAGTTGGGTCAGGGGCTTGTTTACCATGGTGTAGCATCCCCTCTTCTTTTTAACACAGAGTGGAAGCGTCTGGGCATTGAGGAGACAAGTTTCTTGAGTTTAGCCATTGGAATTTGATCCCAGTCTTGTTTAATACAGGCTTCCAGCTGCTGGAGAGTTTTGGGTCTCCTTTGATGGACTTTTCGTTTAATTATGCGCCAAATGTTCTCAATCAGTGAAAGATCAGGACTGCAGGCAGGCCAGTTCAGCAGACGGACTCTTCTACTACGAAGCCATGCTGTTGTAATAGCTGCAGTACGTGGTTTTGCATTGTCCCACTGAAATACACAAGGCCTCCCTTGGAATAGATGTTGTCTGGAGGGGAGCATATGTTGCTCTAAAACCTTTATATACCTTTCAGCATTCATGGTGCTTTTTAAAACATGCAAGTGTCCCACACCATATGCACAAATGCATCCCCATACCATTAGAGATGCTGGCTTTTGAACTGAACACTGATAACAGGAGGGGTGGCCTTTCTCCTCTTTAGCCCGGAGGACACGACACCCATGATTTCCAACAAGAATGTCAAATCTGGCCTCGTCTGACCACAGGACACTTTGCTACAGTCCATTTTAAATGAGCATTGGCCCACAGAACACGGCGGCGCTTCTGGATCATGTTCAACTATGGCTTCCTTTTCGCGTGATAGAGTTTTAGGTGGCATCTGTGGATGGTGCGACAGACTGTTTTTACAGACAGTGGTTTCTTGAAGTATTCCTGGGCCCATTTAGTAATGTGAATGACAGAATCATGCCGGTGAGTGATGCAGTGGCGTCTGAGGGCCCGAAGATCACGGGCATCCAGTAAAGGTCTTCGGCCTTGTCCCTTACGCAGAGATTTTTCCAGTTTCTCTGAATCTTTTGACGATGTTATGCACTGTCGATGATGAGACCTTCAGAGCCTTTGCAATTTGACGTTGAGGAACATTGTTTTTAAAGTATTCCACAATTTTTTTTACGCAAGCCTTCACAGGTTGGAGAGCCTCTGGCCATCTTTACTCCTGTGAGACTCAGCCTCTCTAAGACATCCCTTTTATAGCCAATCATGTTACACACCTGATGCCAGTTAACTTAATTACTTGCTAAATTTTCTTTCAGCTGATTCTCTTATATATTAATTGCTTTTTCAGCCCTTTTTTGCCTGTGTCCTAACTGCTTCGGAGGAAAGCCGCGAACTGTCTCTCTCTCCTGAGCTGGCAATAGGGGGTTGTATACAAGCAATCCTAGTACATAGTTCTCAGATTGGGCATTCCAAATTCGGGTGGGATTGGAGATTTAAAAATTCAAAACCCCGCCGCTCAAAAAAAAAAGTTTCAATGAGAAACGTTATTCAAAATAGAGTCCGAGTGCTACGATGAATCTTTGCAAGTAACATTCCCAAATTCACAATGTAGTGCGAAAAAAAAAATAAGGGCCATTTGCTCCATTATTCCAAAGGCTGGGTGTTTATTGAAAAGAATCTAAAGTCACTCAGCAGTAAAGGCAAAGTTCCGGAAAAATTACTCTTTTAGCACGGCCATTAGAGCCTCCCCATGGGATCTTCTAAATTATTACATCATTTCAAAGAGGCAGAATTTTTATTCCGTATGTTGTCTCGATTTGCACCGAAATGCCACAAGATTTTGAACAGTGGGGAAAAAAATTGCCCCCTCTGAAAAAAGGTTTTTAATCCCAACAGCCACATACAGCTGGTTGTCTGTGATGCAAGCTAAGCTGAAATGTTAAGTTTATTCACTTCAGTTCCAGCAAAACCACCTCAGCAAACATGCCAATCACTGACCTGTAGGGGCGGAGCCATCCACTCTTGTTTTCTGCTCTCCCTCCATTCCCCTCTCTACCCTAGTTTGACCCCCTCATTTCACTAGCCCACAGAATCAGAGATAAAAGCACATTCAACACTAAATGGACATCAGTGGATCACCTCTCGTGCCTGAAGATAGTCTTCAGCACCTGTTTAATATAAAAGCAATAAAACTAATCTTAAGTAAAAATAACATCATTTTTAAATTTTTACTTTTTAACTTCATAAAACCTACAGAGCCATATACAAGTCCATCATGTTGAATTCAGACCTGTGGAACTTCAGGCCTATTTTAATTTCTGGTGAAGATCCGGAGGTAACTAACTACCCCAAACATGTCCTGCTGAATTACTGGGAAACGTGTATGAAATGAAGGGCAAGATCTACATATTTACCCTATGATGTAATGCTGCGGCCATAAAAACATGGCATCCTGAGTTTTAATACTTTATTCAAAAAAAAAAAAAAAAAAAGATTTTGCATGAGCGTGACCAGGGCTGCAACCAGCAGAATATGTATGCAACTTTGTTCAACAATGTGGAAAGAAATGTTTTTTCTCACATTGAACCTACTTAAGGGTAAATTCAAGCAATTACTAGGGTTTAATGAATGAATTAAAATGTGAATTATAAGAGTATTTTCTGCCCTTTTTTTTTGTTTAGTTTCATACCGAGGCGAAATTCTTTTGGAAATTTTCCCGTGTTCATTGTCAAATGCTGCAAGATCAAAGACACGTCTGGATTATATGACACTGAATTCATGCATAATAGAATGCAGTGAGTGAAAAGAGCAGCATGGCCTCAGAGTCGACCCGAGCTGAGACGCGCCTGGGCGCCCTCTGTGCACACAGGGCAGAGCTCCACAGGGCAGCTCATAAATAAACAGGCAGCCAGTGGATTATTCATGGCCAGAGCAGAGGCCTGACACAAACACACGCTGCTAATATCTTTATGTCACACCTTTAACTTTGTCCTGCGTCTGAAATGACACCTAAACCAGTGTCCACCCCCGCCCACCCAATTGACAGACCGACCAACCAACCGACCAACCCCCACCCCACAGGAAGTGAGGCAACTCCAGACTGTTATTCTTGTGTTTCCATTCTGGCCAATGAGTGCATTCACATCTTCACCCCCCCTTCGGACAGGCCAGCTCCAGACCCTGATATTCAACTCGAGCCCCAACACAGCAATAAAATTTACATTTTTCTCATGCTAAAATTCCTAGGCCTTGCAAAGGAACCAAGGGCAAATTATAACACAACATTACAAGTTTTCATGAAGCAAGGAGATGAAAATAAGTGCCTGGAAAGACATCACAGTAACTATGAAGCTAGCCAGTTTTTTTCACAACTTTTCTGAGACTGCTCTGAGACTTTGAACAAAAATTCAGTGACTCTACACTCAGCCTATGAAAGAATTGACAGTGTGATGAGATTTTTTTTTTCTTGGTCAAAGAAAGTTCCGAACTCCTTAAAAATGACCCAGAAGGATTTAAGTGGCAGCCACAGCACAGTTCGAATTCTCTGAATGTTAAGGAAATAAGGGAAAAGTTATTTTATGCTTTCTAATTTATCTGTTAACATAGGGTACACTGGACCATCCTTAACGAAAAGAAAAGAGAAGAGAACGCCTGGCAGCATGACTTACAGCGAGGAACCATCCATCCAGCCATTCACAAAAACAAACGAGAATGACGCGCAATGGGCACGTGATTACGTCGCCCAGTCTCCCCTAATCTGGTAAAACCTAGTAAATCACTTTTTCATGAAACTGAGAAAACTGAAAACAACTTAAGTCCTTCAGGATAAACTCGCTGTTTAAAAAAAAAGAAAGAAAAGAGAATGGGTATTCTCAATGACGACTGTAGGTACATTATTTGGAGCTTAGTAACCTAGTAAGTGCAAAAATGGGTCTAACACCATTTCCACCAAAAAGTGAGTTACTAGGTTTTACCAGACTAGGGGAGCAGTGTAGGCGCAGTCACTCTTCGCAGCATGGTAGTCCTTTTGTGTCCTTATGAATTCTCCAACATATCTTTCCATGACCTCATGATGTTTAAGGCAAAGTGGTTATGAATTAATCGACAAGAGGTAATTTTGACAATTCAACATAGTTCATGCCCCCCATACGGAGCACGACTCTGCCAATACCCCACCTGAGCCGTACAATCGGACGTCATGCGATATACAATGTCAGGTCACATGATACAAAACATTCCGACAGCAGACAACGCACAAAACGCTTCACCAGCAACTCTCCCTTCAGCAAACCCAGTGCTCCGACGCATATCAGGGAACAGAGAAACAATCCAACTAAGTAGTACACCTGGAAATGCAACAATTAAATGGCACAATATCCTGATAACAAGACCGGCAAACTAACACGTGCGTGAGTGTCCATAAAGTTTTAAATATTTAGCCTGCGCAGTTTCCATAAGAACCTATCACACAACGACAAGTCGATGAGTCAGGCCTGGTTTACATGCTCCGCCTCGCTCGGATCAGACGTGGAAGTTTCACAAAACGGCGGAGACGTTGGGCGTGATCTTTCATGGAGCCCGTACCTGTGGCAGGCAAACTGCCGGCTACTCGGGATTGGTCCATAGCGGCCAAAAGTAGGTGAGAAACATATAGACGTTACCGCTAAGGACAGTGCAATTAGCTAATTAAATTTACAGCCAGCTATAGAATACGAGTAGGCGTTAAGGCTGGGAATAAAGCTCCAATAATCCAGCCAGTGAGAATTTAAAACAAGAAATCAAAAGCGAACCGCTCGATTCCGACAAATGACTGGCTAACCAATTTTAATCAACTTTGCCCTGCACCAAAGTTGGCAAAAAGCAACGTTAAAGCTGCTTTCACACCGGACGCGAAACGAATTTTTCGCACGACAGATTACATTCAATGTCAATGCAAAGACGCGAATACACGCGACTCTTTGCATTGACTTTGAATGTAATCTGTCGTGCGAAAAATTCGTTTCGCGTCCTGTGTGAAAGCGGCTTAGCACTGCCATTAGCCGGGCTTCCTCAGAGGCCTACCATCACCGATGATATGTAGCCAACAAGCTGGCCAGCTACTGTTTGCAGTGGTTACACATACTGAGTAAACTTTGACATTCCAGCTATGCAAGGCAGACACAATTAAAACAGCTGACAAACTGGTTACGATCCGCGACTATTCCGGGGCTTTGCGGAAGCGAATCCTTTCATGGGGACGGACGAAACAGATAAGGCCACTATTCGTGAGCTATCGAGCAACCCAAGACACTCTGGTATCGATCTGGCCAGAAATTTACACACGATTTAAGACGCACACACCTGCGCGCTGAGTCAACCACGTTCACACTGACAGCAACAAGTGTAAAGGAGTCGGAAATGCAGACCTTAACACAATGACCAGTGAACATCTCGCCTTCGTTAGCAAACGGCTGCATTCGTATGCGTGTACAAGGATATAAGATGATATGTTTCACAACAAACTGAGAAAAGTGACTATATAGATCCAAAATATCCAATAATATGCGAGAACACCGCCGATAGACACTTGATTTCGGGTATAATTACCTTTGCGATGAGACTCCTCAACGTACCCGCAGCTACCAACTTCTCCGCTGACAAGAAAATGGCGTCTTCCACAGCCTAAATGACGGTGCGCCATGGGCCCTACCCATTGTCAGGTCTGTCCAATCAAGTTGTCCGTAGTGGCCATAAATCACCGCCCCTTGATCTCTAGCGAATCGCAGTTCGCAGCTGGGCTCTGTGGGCAGTGGCGGAGAGAGGTCTGATCCAGTTTTTGACTACAAAATTTCGGACGAGTCAGACTGGGTCGTCCAGTCTCCGCCCTATTCAGTAACTGTTACTTCCGGACCAAAGAGGACGTGGAGAAAATTTCGTCGTCGCTGAACCAGTTGCCCAACATACAAAAGTACGTTGCGTATTTACTGCCTGTGCCAACAAAGCCGAATTGTTTTTAATCATGCTGTCAAGCCGATCTATTGTGTTTGTCAACCAGCCACCATCAGTTGCTTTGATTGGGTAATCAAAACGACTGAAATCCAGAACCCAAGTTAGAATAAAGTTTACTGAACTAGACCGGATGGCGGAAATAGAGAAGGAAAGGCGGAGCAACGGCAAAGCTGGTACAATCAGAACTTCGGATAATTCTTATCTCAGTTTAGATCAGATATATGGCCCTATTACCATTCAGGACACCGAGATCATATCCTTCGTTGCTTTTTCGTGCGCGTACCTACAACCCAGTATTTTATGATTTTAAGCCTTTTCTTGAGGCAAAGGCAAAACTGCATACCCTTAACCCCCACTCCTACCCGACTTGACCCCAAATTCAATCGGCTTCCTTTATTTTGCAGATTCTAGTTATTTCTTAGGCAAGGGCTACTAGTTTTTAAATAATGGCCTACAAGTCAAACAGCTGCTCGCATAGTCATGAAGCACCCCAAACGCACGGACTTAGCAAGACGCATACCCCGTTACTGCAGGCGTTCTGCCAACTGACTACAGCTTTCCAGATTCACAAAATTTAAAGTTTATAACCATCTTAGCTAAAGCAAATCAATTATGTACTCAGAAGTACTTAAAAAAAGCTCAGTGTTCCAAAGAAGTGTGTATGTAAAATCAGTAGCACTGGAAGAACTAAGTTACTAAGATGAACCCAAAGGTACAACAGACATTCGGCATACAAGGTGGAGCAGACGCAAACGCTTACGGCAAGCCGTTTTAACATTTAATCGAACCACACTCCTATCTGTAATTACATTTTAGATATCCATAATAGCATTTCTCCTAGTCAAAATATAATTTTGACTAGTTAGAATGGTAATTAAAGATATCTGCAATAACATTCTTACTAGTAGAAATGTTATTTTAAGATATCTACAACTTTGATTGTACTAGTCAAAACTAAATTTAAGATATCTAAAAATCCTTAAAAACTGTAAGTGGCCGTTTTAACATTTAATTGCTAGACTGGATATGTATTGCAGATATCTGTAATTCAATTCTTCCTAGTCAAAAAGAACACTTCAGATATCCACAATGACATTCTTCCTATCCACAATTGTCATTTCAGATATCCACAATGCCATTCTTCCTAGGACAAATGACGTCACTTTTGCCATTCATGTGTATTGGGCTTTCAATTTCAGATATCCACAATTACATTCTGGATATCTAGATGAACATTTTGGATATCTGCAATTGAATTCTTACTAGGAAAAACTCCCATTTCAGATATCTTCAATCCAATTGTTACTAGTCATAATTTTCATTTCAGATATCCAAAATGAAAAACTAGTCCTGTCTACCTGTCAACAGATATCAACAATACTTTCATGGATATCTGCAATTGTATTGTTGCTAGTCATAATTCTAATTGTAAATATATGAAATTACATTTTTACTAGTCATAATACGAATTGTGGATATCCATAATGACATTTTTACTAGTCACAACGTATTTTGGATATTCAAAATTACATTATGGATATCTGGAATAGTTTTTCATTTTGGATATCTGAAATGAAAATTATGACTAGTAACAGTTGGATTGAAGATATCTGAAATGGGAGTTTTTCCTAGTAAGAATTCAATTGCAGATATCCGGAATGTTCATTCTAGATATCCAGAATGTAATTGTGGATATCTGAAATTGAAAGCCCAATACACATGAATGGCAAAAGTGACGCTATTTGTCCTAGGAAGAATGTCATTGTGGATATCTGAAATGACAATTGTGGATAGGAAGAATGTCATTGTGGATATCGGAAATGTTCTTTTTGACTAGGAAGAATTGAATTACAGATATCTGTAATACATATTCAGTCTAGCTATTAAATGTTAAAACGGCTTGCCATAAATGCTCTTAAAAAACATCCAGTTCAATGAATGGTGTTCATTGGAAGGCAAGTTTGAGCTTCAGAAATTAGTCAGCCAGGCACATTTGGCTCAACTTCAGCTAGCTAAGAACCATTTTGATAACTAGCGGTCAACCAAAAAGGCATCTGTCCTTATGTAACTACCACTAAGAGGATTGAAAACTGAGAGGATGGTGACATGTTCCTCCCTTGAAAGCGCCCGTGTGTCTCAATTTTTCATACTTCGTCAATTGCAACCACACCTACCAATAATAGCCACTCCTTGTCGCAGAATAGACATCAATGGAAATTAAATGACGGAATTCCTTGGTATGCTTCAATATGACTGGTTTGGCAACTATAGTTACAGCATTAGACTTTTTTTTCAGGTTTCAATGTCAGACAGTGCATCAACATTGTACCCTTAAGCAAATAATTTAAACTGCTTTCGCAGATAGTTGCAGGCAAGGAGTACACAGAGGAAAAACAATAGCTGCAGAAGTCATGCTGTTTGTTCACTCCTTCCAAATCAGCAAACTGTATCTTAACTAGCTGTGAGCCAATCATTAGTCATAACATTGTCTAGAGTCTGGGCAGAGTCATTCTTTGGTGAGATGTCATATATTCCCATTGGCTGACTGTCACTAGTCTTATCAGGCATGGCTCCGTTTCCCAAAACTACCCTAGGGTGCTTTTCATTATGCCAATGTGTCTCCTTACTTCCCTCCTTCATTGCAACCTAGCTCCTGCCTGCGAGGATCTGCGAGAGAGATGTGAGGAAGCACCGCGAGGATGCAGGGGCTGAAAGCCGCCAAATGAGAAATCCTTTGTTCCGTCACACGAGGAGGTGCGGCATTGTTCACGTCACGCCTCAAGATAAGAGACTCCTGAGTAGGATAACCTTGTTTCTTCTCTTTAAGTTCCCCCAGAAGCCTCCTCCCTCCTCGCTCCGCAGCTCCTCGAGGTGCATTTAAGGGATTGAAAGATCCTCCGTGATGGCAGAGGTGAAACAATTTCCGGGTCATGGAATAGGAGAGGAGACGAGGAAGCCCAAGTTAGCATAATGAAAAGCACCCCTGGGGAACCACTTGTCCTGCATGTTCTAGCTCTGATAAGGTTATTATAAATCCCTGAAGCTGCTTGGTAATGTGCAGATCATTTGAATCGCCTGTACTGTGGCATCCATAGTGGGACTTGTGGCATCTGTGATAATCATGCACATTTAGACAGGCAGCTGGTTGAACAATCACTGCCAGTCATGAAACGCTGCTCAGCAGGAGAGCCAAGAGCCCACTGCATCCATCTTGCAACAGACCAAATCGGCAGTTTCCCAAAACGTAGGCTGCATTTCTGGGCTGCTACGTCATCGCAGGCTGTTCCATTGTGGAGACATGTAGCCTTCATCTTGCCTGATATCAGATGTGACTGTTAAGTCACTCGCACTCCGTTTCCATGTTGAAAACTGTTTGATATCAGGCAGGACGAAGGCTGCATTTCTTGGCTGTATTCAAAGGCGCCATCCCAATGGATCGTTCTTCAATGATGGAGCAGCCAAGAAACGCTGCCTGCGCTTTGAGAAACGGCCTTAAGCCGGATTTATGGTTCTGTGTCGAACCAATGCTGTCGCAACGCACAGCCTCTGCGGCGACGTGAACCCCCACCGCAGAGCCTCTGCGGCGCCTGCCGTGCGCCTAGAAAATTTTCTAACTGCACGTCATCGCGACGCAGACCGCAAGGGCACTGATTGGTCCACTTTCACGTGGTTTCACGACAGGTCCTTCGGAAACCTGACGCAACCTAGCGGTTTGGCGGTGAATTGCTTCGCGGCACAGCATGACGCAAACGACCTCAACGCAGAACTTTGAAAGGTCCACGACGGCGTTGAGGTGACGGCGTGCCCTTTGCGTGGAGTCGACGCAGAACCATACATCCAGCTTTAGTCCTCAAATCCAACGTCGAGCCATGATTTCCAGCACTTCAAAAAAAAAAAAGAAAAAAGAAAAAGGAGAAAGACAGGTACTGAAGATTCCGTTAAACCTCTTTTATTGTAAAGACATAAACATCATCTCCACCAATGATCCTGTTGCACTGTTTCAGGGGTGTACATACGGGACACTGACCACCTTCGCAAACCAACACATTAGGTTCTCACCACGTTGCAAGAATGCAGTGGTCATGTTAAAAAAAGATGTTGTTTTTGCTAATTTTTTCCACCTGTCTTCCTTCTCCCGCGTGTCTCCTGTGTGCTTGTGCATGTGTGTATGCGTGTGTGTGGGGCTGTTCCTATACTGATGCCTTAACACAGCTGAATTGGGCTCCATTCTCCGCACAAAATTTGATACCAACACAAGCACCCTCAGCTCAGGGGCTAAGATCTTGGACTATATGTGGAATGTTGGTTCCCACCCCCCAAAGTCCCAGCAAAGCCTGTTGTCATTTTGGACCGCAGCTTCAGCTAAATCAACAGCAACTTACTGTATACAGTGCTACGAGGAAGGCACAGTGCTTCAAAACCAGCTCAGCTGCTCACCATTAGCAACAATGAAACGCCAGTGCATGTCTTCAAACTTGTATTTACAAATGTACCAAGTTAAATTAAAAAGCGAACACATTCTTGCCGTTAATAGGAAACACTTCATTTTCACAACAGCTCTGCACTTGACTGGCTTTGACCAAAACAGGATGTGTATGCCAAGTAGTCCTGTTTTCAGAGTCATCATTCTAGTTTAAATTAACTCCGCACAGTCGACAAGTATTCAAGCCAGCTAAATTTTACCAACATCCCCATTTTTGTGTTTTATTTCCTTCTTTACAATGTGCTATGTTACAGAGAAATCAAAAACAATACAGGGTCTTCACAGAGAAAGTTTGTAAAATAATTTAAACACAAACAAAATAAGAAATAAAATTCAGTATTGCAGTATATTACAATCATACAACCATTCCATGCCACCAAAGTAGCATTTATGCAGAGATTTTCAGTGCAATTTGTTATAATGTTCCTCATTCACGGGACCATAGCCTATCGCCAAAAATCGTTCACTCCTAGCATTTAGCAAGCATGGCCTTGGAACTACAAATTACAGGGCACGAGAAATAGGCTTGATAATTTGTAGAAGCGTCACAGGAAAAAAAATAGGAAATCACTGGAGAGGGAGCCGAGGCAGACTTTACACTATTGAATTTAACACGTTAAATTCATTGGTAACCATTCCAGTTCCAGGGCGTAAAGCATCTCGTAGGCCAATATCCAACAATCCAAAACTCATTGAACAGCTGCGCATCTGTTTCAGCTGCTGATTGGTAAAGTTAGGTATGCAAACTTAGGGCTGAAATTAAAACACACAAATCGCAAGAAATGAAGGTCAAACTTTGGGTTTTTTGGTTGAAGGACAGGCTACGGCCACCTCCATTTTAATCGCTCAACGGTCAGCATCCATACATCATTGCAGCCATGATGAAGCACGAATATCACCTCACTGCGTGAAAGAGGACGAGGTTTAGCCGTGTTCGTGTTCACGTACATGATGGCGAAGCGAAAAGCTCAAGGGAGCGCCGCCCCATGGAGCCTTGGGACAGAGGATCATACAGTCTTTACCCACTGATTCCATCCAGAGATCAGGGCACTAAAATCTCGAGGACCCCCCCCCCCCCTCTTCACTCATCCCCCCAGGTATGCAACACAACAGCAGTTAGACACCGCTTATGGCTTCAGCCACCTGCTTCTCTTTGGCTGAGAGTAGAATAAAACTGTAGTCACAGAAAGACATTAATCATCAATGATAGATAGTATTTGAAGAATACACCAGTGATCTTCCCCAGTTTCATAGAAGAGTCACACAGTCACCCAAAACATTTTCCCACCTGTACACAATTCAAGTTCTCAAAATGCTGCGGGGCTAGGATTGGGGATGACAAAGAGCAGGTCCCAAATAAAGTATAAAGTGTCCCCCTGTCTTGCACTTGTCTCCCCCTCCCATACTTCCAACTACAAGGAGACAAGAGGAGGAAGGGAGACATGTTTATACGAGAATTGGGACGCACCCAAACTGTCCTCTCCCAGAGGTTGTACTCAAGTTAGCAAACCTCACTGTCAACCTGTACACTCTTTTTCTGTCAGACGTTGAGCTCTCCGGTCCCCACACAAATCAGGAGACGTGTCAGAATCCTTCACTGAACATCTCCTACAAATGTAGGCAGGGCCTCAGGACGCTCCTCCCCATAACAGAGTGGGCGTGGGTTCAGGAAGCCCTGCCCCTACATGAGTGGGCGGAGCTAAAATTGTCCCCCCCTTCAAGCGGCAGGGTGGAGGCGAAGCCTGACTCAGGAGCCGTGGCTGGGGGGGCGCTGGAGGTCCTGTCCTGAGAAGATGGGATGGAGGAGCGGGTGGAGCTGCAGGGCTGCGGCGGTGGCGTTGGCGGGACGGGGGGCGAACAGGGTGGGGTAGAGCGCGGCGTGGGGCACGTGGTGCAGTGCCAGAGGGGCGTGGTGCAGGGCAGTGGCCGGGATGATGTGGATGGGCTGTCCTGAGAGGAAGGCGGCGGTGGGGTGGGCGGAGAGCAGGCCGGCGTGGGGGGCCAGGGAAGGGGTTAGCGAGTGACCAAGGGGGGACAGGGAGATGGGAGTAAGGTGGGGCTGGGGAAGGTGGTGCACCTGGGCGAGCTGGGCTGCGTGGGGGTGCGGGTGCGGGTGGAGGCCCATAGCGGCCGTAGCCGCGTGGTGCTGCAAGAGGGCCTGCTGAACGGTTGCAATGGTGGCCGCTGGGGCGGCAACTGTTGGCTGCTGGATGTTGATTGGCTGCAGGGCTGGCGGAGGCGGGGCGAGGGTAGCCATGGCGGCGCCAGGGCTAACGTTAGCACTCGCAGGGCTAGCAGGGAAGGCTTTGACGTGCTTGGCCAGCAGCTGCTGCTGTATGTGCTGCTGGGCCGCTTGCTGCAGCCTGCTGTACTTCTCCATCTCCTCTGCGGTGAAGGTGATCGGCTGGCTCTCCAACGGCGCGAGGTCGTCATCCTCTCCATCAACCTCCTCCTCCTGCTCCAGGGTGGGAGGGGGGTACCTGGGATAAGGGTGCGGTGGCATGCCCTGCACTGGGGGCTCCAGCATGGGGTCTGGGCCCGGGTGTGCCGGCATGAGAGCGCCGCCCTGGTGGTTGAACAGCGGCATGTCCATTGAAGCCTGTACCTCAGGGATGGGGACCTGGATGGGGGTCTCCTCCTCCTCCTCTTCCTCCACTTTTACCGGAACCTCAGTCACCACCCTCTCCTCCACCTGCCGGGGGGGTGGAAACTCTCGAATGGGTTCCACCAGGATCACCTCTCCACCCTCTGAGCTCTCGGCCTTCTCCGCTTGGTCCATTCGCTGGAGGGAGGCCAGCACCGTCGGCTTCTTCCCTGCTGGAAGCTTCCCAAAGAGGGGCAGCATGGATTTGTTGCCCAATGCTGGGGGCAGCTTTGGGCCAAAGTAGCCCTGCGGCGGGTCTTTCAGCTTGCCGCCCGGCTTGGCGCCTGCCGAATGGGCAGATCCGGCTTCCTCCCCACTTTTGCGGGACTGGATCCTCTCCAGGAGCTGCCGCGCTGTTAGCAAATTTTTCGACTCGCCGTGACCTCCGGCAGTGCCTTTAGATCCCACTGCTCGGCCACCTTTCATTGATGAGGAGTTGTTGGAGGTAGTGTGGGTGTTGCCACTGGAGTTTCTGGAGGAGTCCTTGCGAGTCATGGTGTGGGAGGTGGAAGAGGAAGGGCGTGGGGACTGGGATCGGTATATTCGAGACCGGTTGAAGTCACGGCGGCGGTGGGTGGAGCCCTCACGGCGATGGCGGTGGTGGCGAGAGGATGGGGAACGCTCTGCGGAGGCAGACGAGCGGCTCGCCGAGCTGCGGCTGCGACTGTAGCTTCTCCGGCTCCACGAGCGCCTGCTGCTGCTGCGACTGCCCCGGCTGCTTCGGCTGCTCCGACTGCGTGAGCTGCGCGACCTCCTGCGCCGGCGCCTCCGACCTCGCGAGCGGCTACGTGACTCCTCCGAGGATGAGGAGGAGTAGCGCCGGCGGGAGGAAGAGCCGCGCCGCTCGTACTCAGAGTCAGAGGAGCGCTCGGAGCGGTCGCTGGAGTCGCTGTAGCTACGCGAGTAACTCCTCCCACGGCGGCTGTAAGGGCTGCTGCCTGCCGTCGAGCGCTCCGAGCTGCTGGAGTACGAGCGGCTCCGCGAGGCCCGGCGCCTGCCTCGGCGGGACGATCCGCTCCGGGAGCGAGGCGAATCCTCGCTGCGACGCCGACTGTGGCGATGATGGCGGGGAGTCGACCTACGGCGGTGTGAGCCCGTTTCATCCTCGCTCCCGCTGCTGTGCCGGCCGCGACTGGCGCCCTTCTGTGTGGAGGACGCGGGGGCAGGACTGGGGTTGGGCTTGAGTCGTTTGGTACCATTGTGCTCTTCCGAGCGTTTGGGCGTCTCCGACTCTCGAGGAGTCCCCTCCTTGGACTCAGGCTTCTCAGGAGCTTCGCTCCACTTCCTCTTCCGGCCCGGTTTGCTTTCTGCCGTTCGCGCCGCTTCCTTCTCCCTCTCCTTCTCCAGTTCCTCTCCTTCATCCTTCACCGCACCCGAGGTTTTGTTTTTGCCCTTCTTACGTTTGTGTTTCTTCTTCTTTTTCTTCTTCTTTACCTCGTCCCCCTGGGTCTCTCCATCGCCCTCCGCAGCCCCCTCCGCCTCCTCGGTCTCCCCTCTCTTCTGCTTCGAGCTCTTCCCCGACTTCTTGTGCTTCTTCTTTTTTTTCTTCTTCTTGCTGCTCTGAGGTTTTTGCTCATCTTTCCCGCCGTCTTCGCCGTCCCCTTTCTTCTCATCGTCTTTCCCACCCGACTCGGTCCTCGGAGTCTCCGCAGCGGCCACCGCGCTGGTGGCGGGGGCCTCACCTGCGGGCCCCTCCCCAGCCGGTTTCGCGGGCCCCCTGGCGCCGGCTAGTTTGTTCCGGGAGCGCTTGAAGTCGAAGTACAGCGGGTTGCAGCTGTAGGACAGAGCTGGCTCAGCACGGGTGAACTCCAGAAGCTCCGAGGGCCACTGTAGGGTAGTGCTCTCGTCTTTACTGAGGACGGGGAAGAAGGGGCCCGTCGGAATTCGTGGGCCCGGGTTGGGGCTGCCCGACCCCCCCGCCGCCGCCTCCTGCTGGCCGCAGACTGCTGCGGTTTTCGCTGGGGGGGCGGACCCAGGTTCCGGGGAGCTCTCGACAACCTCCTCCACCTTCACTTGAGGCGCTGTTGTTTCAGCACTGGGCTCTTCCGCCTGAGGTTTCGGAGCCTTGTCCGAATCCTCCGTGTTGCCTTCAACTACTTTTGCCGGCTTCTGTTTGGCATTCACCGCAGGCTTCTTCTCTGTGACAGTCTCACCCTTTTCACTGGTCAAAACCTCCTTTTCAACGGCCGCTGCCCCCTTCCCCGCCTCTTCGTCCTCTTCCTCCTCGGCTGGACTACCAGTTTGGTCAGACGCCTTCATGAAGAGTAGGAACTGAAAGTGGGGTTTGACGCGGCAGTGGGCTGGCGGCACATAGTGGTAGTACTGGGGCTCCTGCCCCGAGGCTCCGTCCTCCCTCTTCATCGTCATCATCGTCTTCAGCTTGGACAAGGTGGAGGCCAGTGTTCCGCCGTCGTCCGTCTGCTGCTCCTCCTCGGGCCCCCCCTGCGAGGGGCTCCCGGACGTTTGGCTGGCAGCCGTCCCGACTGACTCCCCTCCAGCCTTGTCCTCCCCCTGTCCCTCCTCCTCCCCTTCCTCCATGGCCTCCTCCTCCTGGTTGGCAAAGACGGCGGCCGCCGTCTCCAGCTTAACCGGGGCCTTCTTGGCGAAGGAGAAGGACACGCTAACCTTGGGGGCGGCCGCTGAGTTTGGGGTGGAGGAGGGACCGGCCTTGTTGCCCAGCGTGAAGCTGATGGCTGGGGACTGCCTGGGCGACGCCGCCTTCTCTTCCGCGGGCGACGCCACCTCCCCTGACGTGCATTCTGTCGCCATGGGGATGCCTTCCAGGCTGCCAGATGTCTCCTCCCCATCGTCGCCGTCAACAGCCACGGTCGTGGGTTTAAACATCGGGCCACTGCCAGGAGCTCTGCATGAGGGAACAGAGGGAGGGTCGCGTTAAGAGCTAGATCTTTCCACAGCCATCTGTAGAGCTGGCAGAACAAAAATCTACCCTGGCATGACTACACGGTTACAACCACTGACGTGTCCTTCTACGGCTGTCGAGTATAGCAAGCACCCTGCAGTTTCGGATGACACATCAATGAATGACAGATAAGCTCTTTACAGTGTCTGTTAATTCAGTAAATTGAGACGCTGTTGTGCACGCCAAAATACCAACACAGTAAAATGCACAACTATCTCCCATTTGTACATGTACAAAATTCCAAAACTCTATCCATACATAAGTCTATCCCTACATACTGATGGACATGGACATATCTGTACCCTTATATTTCCTCATAGTTAACCTGGTAAACTCCTGGGAATGCACACACCCCAACTCAGTGCAGACTTGCCAAAAATTCACATGAAAACATTAAGTTTGCTTGTGAACAGCTTAACCCTTAGAGCGCTGAAATACATTTTTTTTAAATATAAGTTAAATTATCTTCAGCTGCTGAAATCCTATGAAGTGGCGACTTGTTTAAGAGCTTACCGGCTGGAGCACTTACAAACAAGTCGCCACCTGATAGGTTTTATACAGCTTTGATTTTGATATCTTCCATCACTGAGCAACAATAGCTGCATTTAGTGCTCTAAAGTTAAAACATTGTAAAATGGAAAAATCAGCTTTGTCATTCTTCGCCAATGATCCATGCGAACGTGCAGTTTCAGACTGACTGGCCAATTGATTAAGGAAAAACCAATTCAAAGAGATGGACAGTGTCCTTTATTATAGAGGAGAATATCTTCACATCTACCCCAAAACACATACAGCGTTAGGGATACCTAATTCTATCAACATAGGCCTGTTGAATAAATACTACGTTTATGAAACACTCAGAAATCCTCCATAGCATTGAACATTGTCCAAAACCATTTATTTTTAACCATTTGTAGCCTGTAGCCTCAACCTCATTGTTTTCATAACTACTGTGCTGAAGTCAAGGACTCATAAGCATAAAAATGTGCCATTGTCCAGATGAATCTCACTGTACATGCATACACTGGCAAAGTGAACAGCATACTTACCCACTTACAGAATAGGATTCATTGTTTATTCCCCTTCATGATACTCTAAGTCAATGATTTAGCAACTGTGACATCAACAAAAATAAGTTCAGTCATGAAAGTTCTGATCACACATTTGTGATCTTATGTCTCAGACTGGCAGTACTCAGACAATGAGCATTTCTGGCTGCATTCGTGATTGGTTATAATTGCATGAATGCTACAGATCCTTCCAAATATCAACATTTTCAACATCATTCAATTTTCGCTTGCTTTTCTCTTCCTCCAAACGGGTGAATGTTTCGCCAGCCAAGCTTTCATATGACCTCGTTTCCCTCCTGGTGTCTTGAGACGAGTTTGGCGGATCGCGGGTAGGACGCCACCAGCAGAGGGCAGTGTTTGCTTATGCTGTACGCTGTATGGCCATGAGACCATTTTAATGAGGTGAACTGGAGGCCTCTCGCCAGCAGATGGCGGTGTTCGCTCACCTGCTGGGCTGCTTCCTCTGCTCTGCCAGCTCGTGCAGACGGCGCAGCATCTTCTCCTGCTTTCGCTCGTCCTTCCGCGAGCGAGACGACACGTTACGAGCAAACTCTCTCTGTTTCAGCTCCTTCAGCCTCTGCGCACGGGAGGGAGGGAGGGAGAGACAGGGATGAAGGGAGATTAAGAGAGAGAGAAGGAAAGGGGGAGAAAGAGGGAAGAAGGGATGAATAGAGGTAGAAAAAATGAAGGAGACGGATGAAGGAGAGAGGGAGGACAGAAAGGGAGAGATGGAGGGGGAAGAAGGGATGAAGGGAGATTAAGAGAAGGATGCAGGTAGAGAGGGAAGAGGGGATAAAAGAAGGGAACGAGAGATGAGGGAGGGGTGAGAGGGAGAGATTCAGACGGAAGGAGAGCATGAAATGACAAAATGAAGGCAGAACAAAGACCGGAGACATGACAGGACAGCAGAGCAGAAATAAAGGGACAGATGGAGAGATAGAGGGATGGAGGGAGAATGAAGGAGAGGACAAAACCCAACGAAAGCAGACCATCATCTGCCACCCCATAGGCCAGTTTTGCATTATATTCACAAGTGAATTCATAGCTCTAAGCCGTAGCCAAATAAAACTCAAACACTAGGAACACATCGCCATTAGCACGTTAGCAGACCTGACTCGGACACAATGCTGGCACGACAGCCTACGGCAACACTGCCTCTGGAGGGGGAGGGCGGGATAGATTTTTTGGCTAAGGTGTCACAGACATTAAATAGAAAAGAGTGTGAGTGTGTGTGTGTGTGTGTACCTGCTTGTGGGCGTGGTCGTAGGAGTTGATGTGGTTGTCAAACTCCTGGTGCTTCTGGTACTGCTTGTCGCAGAGCTCGCAGTAGAAGTTCGCTCGCAGGTCCTCAAGAGCTTTGGCGATGGCCTTCTCCTTCTCGGCATAATCCTGAGGAGAGACACACAAACGCGCACGAACGCACACACGCACGCATTGTGCAATGTCAGGGTTTCAGAATCCTTGAAAATACAACATCTGTTCGCATCCATAAAGACACGGAGTTTCGTCCTCATAACTATTCGGGCAAACTACAAGTGGGGAGCACGTCTCGCAGAGGCGGCCTGCAGTCGAGTGTCTTTGATATTTGACAGGGACTGAGGTGGTTATTGGCTCGAGTCCCAGTGTGACCACAATAAGATCAGGACTGCTGGAGGGCCCTCGAGGAGGGCCCTTAGCCTCCCATTCCTCCGTTGTCAGGGTAACCGCTACAGTGAGACCCCATCATATACGGACCAGGTAACGGTGACCTTTAATTAGGGTGCGCGAGAAGCACACAGAAGCCATTTTGGAAAATTTGGAGCCAGAATCAGCGAAGCCACCGAGTCAGTTGTTGAAGCACATGAGATAAAGGGACGTGACCGACTCCCCATTTCAGCCACAAAATATTTCTTTATTGTCCAAACCGCGCGCTAGCACAACACACCAGCGCACGCGGAGACACAAGGTCACCAAAAATCATGACGGGACTGAACATTTTCTTGCAGGGAAAAATAAACGACACCCCATTTTTAAGTTACAGTCGCCACTGATTTTGATGTGCGGCCTCTTTCGGAGTTACCGTTACCGCCGACTTGGACAGAGAACAGAAAGCTGGACACAAGACTGCATGACCTAAACCAAGGCGACCTCAGAAGAGCTAGTAAGCGACCTCGGGAGAAGACCAGGGAAAACAAGGCTAGATTCTGGCACTTGGGCCCAGCGCAGTTCATAAGTACAGGCCTTCACCCACAGTCATACTGAGAGAACAGGAAATTTCTGCGAACGCTAATGCACTTAACTGTCAGGCGCCAGTCATTGACTGATGTCATGTAGATGTTAGTCATAAGACCAGGGGGGAGGGGAGAGGGAGAGAGAGAGAGAGAGAGAGAGAGAGAATGGGAGAGTGGGAGGGGGGGGAGAAACTGAGAAATAGAGGGAGGGAGGGAGGGAGAAATGGAGGGAGGGAGGGTGTGAGAGTGACCTTGTATTTCTGTCGCAGCTCCTCTGTGTCCTCCTTCTCCACTTCCAGTACTCTCCTCTTCTCTGTTGCATCCTCTGCATAGTCCAGCTGCCGATGGAAACATCCACACACACACACACACGCATTAGCACAGACCAAGAAAACACACAAGCACGCACATTAGCGCAAACTGCATACAGACACAAACACAAACATGCACATACTCACACATTAGCACAGTTCACAAACACAAATTAGCGCAGACCACATACTCACACCCAAAACACGCCCTCGCTCGCACACACACACACACACACACACAAACACACGCTTTTTCAGCGTTGTGGGTTTTCCCACTGCAGACCCTCGCGCCAACCATTCTCCTTGTCACCATGGTTACACCGCAGATCTCACCTCCATCTCCATGCGGCCCATTCCCATGACGTCATACTTGAGCACGATGGGCACTGGGTCTGTCCGACCTGAGAGACAGAGAGACAGGAAGAGAGGTGGCGAAAGAGAGAGGGAGAGAAGGAGAGAGAGAGAAGAAAGTTAGGACAGAGTAGAGAAAGCTAGCCCAAGCTCGGGAGGGCCTGCATTATTGCGCAGTAAATTTGTTGGGTTAGAGATACGCGGCCCTGAAGTGCACAGACCAGAGAGCTACAGTGAACCAAACACGAGCCATTCTCACAGCTTAGAGCTCAGCGCACACAGCCATTTACACCTGCGCTAACCCCTTAAAGGGCCAGGCACACGCCAATTCTGAGACTGAGCAACCAGTCGCACAACATTCTAACAGTGATGTCACAATGGCTACTAAGAACTCAAAGAGTGACGGTGTTCTAGAACACTGACAAAATGCCGAATGGCCCAATTCTTCAAAGGGATGAGAATACTGCTGTGCCTGTGTCACCCACATAATCCTCCCCCTAGGAAACACTGATCAGTCATCGCAGGTTCCTTATGAGGCTCTAGCCCTTTTTTTATCCCCCCCAATAACACTGCTGGCTCAGAGGCCTCACAGAAGCTGTGAAAAGAGCTGGGTTGGACAAAACGCAACTCGTGGGAAAAAAAAAAATCAAAAAGAAATTACAATAATTACCAAAAAAAAAAAAAAAAAAGAATTTAAAAAATAAATTGATCAGAACTATACCGGAAGATCAATACATTTAATCCACTCATAACCAGCCAATCAAAGCATAGAGAGAGAGAGGAGGTAAGGACACAAGCACTGGACTACAGCAGCGAGATGATGTCACAGGCAAGTGGTCGCCATGGTGACAGTGCAGGGCAGGGCGGGGGGGGGGACATACTTACCTGGGGGGGGTGGGGGGTAGGGGAGGGAAAGTGGACGGACGGTCAGTAGACAGAATGCACAAGACACAAACTGTACTATGCTGCCACGGCTGCAGAGAGCAAACCAGAATTAACGAGGCTCCGATTAGAGCGTTTGGTTTCAGTTTTTTTTCTTCGTTCTTTTGACAGTTTCACGAGACGAAATCGTACCGAAGGAGGTTATACCCTTGGGCTAATGCAGAGCTCGCAAACGAAGGCGGGAAGAAATGCGTCTTAAGCTACAAGGGGCCAAGAATTAATAAAGACTTTTATGAACAGTGTTCAATGTGTAAACGGTCCTTCTATGGGAGTTAAACTCAACATTAACTCAGAAGCACAGAGCACATCCTGAGCATCGCCACTAAAGCACAGTTTCAATTTACACATTCCTGTCTTTTACAGTATTTCAGCTGTCCTTGTTGCCAAATACGTGGTAGAGGCATTTAAGGAGGGAGCAATTAAGATTACGCACAGACTATTAAAGAAATAAAGATTTCTAGAGTGCAATTATTTTTACTGTCGCAGATTTACTTCAGTGAGCGAATAGGAAAGGACTTGCATATTACCACAGCGAGTTTCACGCTGTGGTAATTGCAGTCCATCCCCAAACACATTCAAATTTTATTCCAATTTTTACTTACATGAAGCACGTCTAACAGGGACTATAGTTAAAGAAAAACATTCATGCCAAGTTTTGCAAGGAACTTAAATACTGAACGACTGGGGATTTAATTTGCTTGGTGGTTCAAACTCAGCCCTTGAGCAAAGCCATTAACCCCACATTGCTCCAGGAGGGCATGAACCTCGCTTGGTCTTATCAATTGCAAGTTGCTTAGGATAAGCCGTCAGCAAAAAAACCTGGCCAGTCACTGCTATACCTCGAATGGGTGCAGACCGAGGCCTGAAATTAATGCGGCCTAATCATGACGTCTCCGAGGGTAACAGAGGAAAATGGGAGCCTTGCATTCCGCCAAGCCTGACTGGATGCCTCATTAATTCCTAGCCCCTTGAGCCGAAAGAGCTGATGGTAGCTAGCGTCAGCCACATCGGCCGATAGCCCTCTCGTGTCCCGTGACCACAGCCCAATGGTATAACGGCAGCGACGAACAATATAATCACCTGGGCTTGGCCTGAAGTACTGTCCCAACAGCAATGCCTGCTAGCTAGTGACAGCTCGGCAGCTTAGCTTACACGGTACGCAACGCACTTTCGCACTCGACAAAACTGATATTAGTGCGGCGGGCCGTGTATAGCATCATTTCACAAAATAACTCCTTAGAATAATTTTAATGATGCAAAACAAGCGTAGGTAAACTTCAGAGGTTTAATTCTGATGTCTTCATAAAAAAATGGCGCCGGCAGTTTAATAGTCGTTAAAGGTCGATAACAAGACAAAGACTGGTAGCTAAAAGAAATGGGATACCCTTTCACCTGAGGGTCACTTGGCTTTGACTACAAACAGGTTAAACGCATGCTGGTAGCAGGGTTGCCAGATTGATTTGGGTATCGAAGCCTATCACACCAGATGACGAACAAAATCGGCACAAATAATTTAAAAGCTGATTAAATTGACGACCAAGCAACTGACAACCATAGTAGATGACTTGCCAGTACAAATAATAAGGGATATATTTAAAGTGCTCACAGACTATACCCAATCTCAAGGGACAGGGCAGGAGGGTGTACAGATGATAGTTTGACAGCCTCAGTTTTCTTCTGTAATACTTTTGGTTCAGTGGATCGTTAGCTGCCTCTGACTAACAATCAGTGCTGTGGGGTGACAAACCTGCCACCAGGGGGAGACCTCCTGGGTCCAATATTGCATCTCTTCCCAAAAAAGCGAGACCACAAAAGTAGAAATTCAGGACAAACTGAGTTTATAATTGAAGGAACATTTCCTAATTTTCTCCAACAATTGTTTCAAGCTATAAATGGTAATACTACTCCTGTGAGTTATGCGAGTCGAGAAAAAATAAATAAAAAAAACACACAGGACTGTGTGCTGAAACGAGGTGCGTAGAGCCTTAAAAAAAAACTGAAAACAAACGAAGAGAATGCACTAACGAGATGACGGATATCGATAAAACAGGCAGCAGAATGAAGGCTATGACAGAGAGAGAGATAGAATTGAAAGCCTATTGGTATATCGGTGCACTGATGACAAAAACAAAAATGTACAAAAGAAAACAAAATAAAATGAAAACAATTCAATCAGGGGACAAAAAAAAAAAATTACCACTAAGTTTACCATCACCACAACATGGCCGGGGTCATATGGCTGCAAAAAAGAAACACCAATCGGTTAAGCTGGAACACTGAGGAGAAAGACAGTGGGGGGGTGGGGGTGGGTAGGTGGGGGGGACAATATATATCCATCTCCACAAAGTCATCTGTGCGTCACCTCTGGCCCCGCCCCCTACGTGTTCTTTATTGAAGTATAGGCCCCCGCACCCCCCATCAGTGCTGTAGCTCAAAAAAAGGAGGGGGCGGGGCTTGGGGAGGGCCAGCGTGGCTCGTGAATGCAGCCTTTTTGAAAGTTATGAACGTACTGGCACATTAAAGGAGCTGTGTCACGATTACTGGGAAATGCTCCGAACTTTGAAATCTAACGTTACGATCATACTGCAACGATGCTCAAGGCTGCAGGCCGATTATGGGCATTTTCACGTTAAAATGACTGACAGGTCTACCGAACTAGAAGCATGCAGGTCACATGGTGAATGATTTGGAAGCTGCTACCAAATATTAAATTGAAGTAGCAAAAAAACACAGGTCTCCACAATAACTATTTATTTCACATACAAATTTTGTGAGCCAAGTTACTTACTTAATTTAAAAAAAGCATCAACGGACTACTAGCGAAACAACTAGCCAACGTTAGTTACACAGCTGTAGTGGCTATACTACATAACTAGCTTCACATATATCCACGGTAGCTAACCATTTATTTTGCATGCAAGTTTAGTTAGCTTGCTAAGTAAAACGACAGACAAACAGCCGAATGGCCAGCTAGGTACATTGCTATATGCATATATCCACAATAACTTTTTATTTTAAATGCAAATTTCAAAGTTTAAGTATTTTCTCACTTCATTTAAGCATCAGACAACTAGCAGAGTCACTAAATAATGTTGGCCAGATGACTATTGTAGCTACGCTATGTAGCTGGCTAGCTAACAGTTCCACAGATATCAGCGATAACCTTGCATTTCACAAACAAATTTTGTTAGCCAAGTAGCAAGTTGCTTTGCTCGCTTCATTTAAATAGCATCATCAGGCAATTAGCAGAATCACAGGCCAACATCCCTTCGTGGCTATCATGGCTATACAATGGTGCTAGCTACAGAGTCATCTGCAAAAACCTTTTATTTAACATGCAACTTTATCAGCAGAGTCAGCTAACCAGCTAACTAAATATTTTCTTGATTCATTTACAGAAAATCATTGGTAAACTAGTGGAATAGCTAAATAACGTTAGCTACGTAGCTACCGTGGCTACGCTACATTGCAAGCTACACAGATATCCACAATAACTTTTTATTTTCCATGAAAATTTTGTAGGTTAAGAATTTACGCAACTAGCAACTTCATTTTAAACTTCATCAAACGACTGGCCAAATTGCTAGATAACATTACCTGTATAGTTATCGTAACTCTTCTTCTTCTATGATGTCAACTGGTGGCTGGCATACCAGCTTACATTTTGCATATCCTTCAGCTAAAGCGCAGAAATAGCACTTTGTATCCCCCAATTTGCACATATAACTTCTCAATATAATTGTCATAATGCTCAAGTAACTATAACATACAAATACAATGCAAAACAAAGTCTGATTCTCAAGGTTGGAATCAGATCAGATTCACTTTCTTAGAATGTACATTCTACGCATGCACAGTAATCTTGACACAGCTCCTTTAACTAGCACCTCGCTCAGCTTAATTAGTATCAGATTGCTGAACGTTGAAAGAGAAGGTGTTGAAAACGGAAATGGGTGAAATTTAGCCCCCCCAACCCACTCCCCTACCCCAGCCTAACTAATGGGGAGAACATGGCATGCACAAGGCTCCACTCAATGGTTCACACCAGAGTGAACATGTGATCCAGCATGAATCACCACCAATTCCACCAATTCGTGCACCCCCAAAACTCACCCCCCCACCCCTGAAATATCCCGCCGTTGCTCCTGTAAACCCACATGGCTCCACGCATCCGACAAGCCACACCCATTTCCAAAACTTCAGTGTAACCCCTTCCATCCCTCCCTCTCGCCCTCCCACTGACACAAGCTGCTGAATGGCCCTCAGCTTTAGAAAGCCACACCCCTCCCATTTGCCCAGCCCCTCCCATTCTTCTCTGGATTCGACGGAATTCTGTGAGCTTAAAAATAAAAAGTAAATAATTAAAAATATTTTAAAAATTCAAGAGGGGAACAGGAGTCATTCAAAGACAGGTGTAAGTGAACAAGCTTCGAACAACGCATTTTGTCAAGGGAGGCCGAACCCAAAGACTGGACACTGACAGAATTCAGTCATAGCGATTCACCGAATTTGTTGCGTTTATATTACAACGCATATCCAAAACGACTTGCAAAAGGATCCTATTTTTTTAACATGGTATCGTGCTTATCAATCAACTGAATCACAAGTCACAGAATCAGAATCAAGTTCAGCCCCTTACTCACACTTACAATGGCTGCAAACAACATGGGTCTCGAACCTGACACCTCCATGTTACTAGTCCAAATTCCTGAACCGTTATATTGCACTGCTGGCTCACTCAATGTAAGCCGAGGACCACAGTGAAAATGTTCTTCAGTGCGAACCAGGGCTCAAATAAAATTAGTTTTGGAATCTAACACTTCCCTTCGCTCCACTGATCTTGCCTCATGCACAAGCAAACGGGCAGGGCTTACACTTACGGGACCATTTCGTTTGTCCCGATGCACCAGGCGAGCTCAGTCGAGCGCAGAAAAAGACTCAAATCCGTATTTAACGCCATTGGAACCTGGGTCGGCACATGCGGCCTCCCGTGACAAAGAAGTCTGTGCTGCTCCAAGCTTTAATGCAGAGATGCGACAGAGGGACATGGCGGAGAAGCCTTCGGACCAGCATGCAATGCGGCGGCGGTGAGTGAGTCTAGGAGGAGGGAGGTGGCGTGAGGGTTCCCGGAAGTTGATGATCGGTAACGCCCAGGAAACATCCGAGTCCCACACAACAACGACAAAACCTTACCACACACCGCAGTGACACAAGAGCGTACAGGATAAAGGAGAACGAAGTCTATTCAGCAAGCCATTCACAAGATTCGTATAGGACAGGAGGCCACGGATCATAACTTTACACACAGCTATTGGCATACAGGAGGAAAAGTACGGGTTTCATTTTGCAATGATCTGTGTGATCAAAGAAATCGCACAGCTTTCCTCTGAACAAGATCACAATCCCGCCCCCCAAACTCCGCAAACATGTCAAACCAGATTGAGTTACTTTTAAAAAAAAATCAGTAGCAGCTAAACACAGAGCCAAATGTGAGGTTAAAACAGGATTTAGTGGTGTAAAAGCAGGTGGGCGGAGCTAGGTGGTATAAAAGCGAGTGGGCGTGGCTAAGGAGACACCATTTATGTCAATCACAGAGGTGTTAGGGTGAGTGAGGAACACGCACATACACACAGAAAGGGGAATGTCCTACAAACCTCACCTAAAAATGGAAACAAAAAAAAAAAAAAACACAAAAGAAGAGTAAGAACAAGAATCATTAAAACTGAAAACTCAAGGGCATGGGACACAGTCAATGTGCGACAAAGGAATCAGCTTTAGCAAAACAAACAAGAGCTGAGGTAGTCTTATACTAGAGCTTTATTACATCGGTGAACAGACAAAAGGGTGTTAATGCATCAACAGTGGAACCAAGTTGCAGTCAAAAAACCAAAAAAAAAAAACAGAACACACAAAAAAAAAAAAAAAATTAACTGAGGAACTTCGCACGACGCAAACCAATCACGCCTGCAAGGAAATCACCACCAGCAAAAACAGCGACAGGCACGCAACCAAGTGACATGCACAGAACATCATGCAGATGGACATCTGAAATCTGGACACCAACTCACAACTTCCATTTATGCATGCATTTGTCATACCCACAGAGGCAATTGTGATTCACTATGCTGGAAGAATAATACAGGAAACACTTATTTACACAGGGAAAGTACAGGAAGAGGAGAAAGCACAGTTGCTGACAGTCTGCACGAAAACCACTGCGCCAAGAATGCAGGCCTGTGTCCTTTATTTAAATTCATCTCACATTGACAGAGCAGGGTAAAAAAAAACAAAAAAACAACCGCACTTCACTGCAGTTCCCTTTCATCCCTATAGATGGCGGCCAGAGGCCACCTAACAGCCTTGGGAAGCAATAGCCATTTTGTGTCCCTCGGCCACCACGACCCCCTGCAGCGTCCTCCATCTTGCACCACAAACCCTTCAGAGTTGTTCAGTTTCGCAAAAAATGCAAATTCAGTATTCTCATAGGAAAATTCCAACGCTGATGTCACAATGGCTACAAGTTAGTGACACCCGTGATGAGAATGCTCTTGTATGAACATTCTAAATTCAATGTCACAATGGCTACAAGTTGAATGACACCGGTGATTACAATGTTCTGAGGTGAACATTTTAATACTGATGTCACAATGGCTGTAAGTCAAGGACACTTGTAATTAAAAGGCCTTTGGGTAAACATTCTAATGCTGATGTCACAATCACAACCAGAACCAGAATGCAACAAAATTTTGGGGAGGGAGGGGGTCCAAGAAATCTATTGGTCGATGGGTTAAGGGAAGGATGCAGATAAGGCTTTTAATTCCTTTAGTGACCATTATGGCTAAAACGCAGAAACCAAGCCACAAGGAGCGAGGAGTTGAGCAAGCAGGATTTAACAGCAGCGGTAGAAAGCCTTTACTGTAAATGAAAACCTACAGGACAGTGGATCTCCAGATCAGGGCTGGGCAGCCATTTTGTACGCCCCTGTGGGGAGAAAATTCGACTGAGCTGCTTTCACAATGATCGTCCGACACAATCCCAAAACCTCACGGCACTGTCTGACGCAATGCACCTTCCTCTTCAGGACAGGAACAGATCAACTTCTGTAATTCACTACAGATGCCTTCAGTAGGAAATATGGGAGTGTTCGTACAGGAGTTGTGCATGCGTGTGTTTGTGTGTGTGTGTGTGTGAGATTTCAGAAACGTCATTGGCAGTTCCCTCCCTCCAAAACTCTGCCTCTTGCTTAAAAACATAACATCATCCACCTGCATTGCAGCAGCCATTTTACTGCATTCTGAATACAAGAGCAACCATTTTCCTCTGTCCTACAGCTGTGAGCGCGTGTGTGGGTGCAGGCATGCATATGTGCATGTCAGGCGCGTGTTAGTGCACGTGAGTGAGGAGTGTGTGTGTGTGTGTTCATGTGTGGGTGTGCAGCAGAGAGAGAGAGAGAGAGAGAGAGAGAGAGAGAGAGAGAGAGAGAGAAGGAATGAGCAGGCAGAGAGGAGAGAAAGAAGAGGCGCAGAGTGGAGAGGATGGAAAAGTGCGGTGATAAAGGGGAGGGCAGACTTCACTCGTGTGCACTGGGGGCTCCTTGCACCAAGACAACTAGTTTCATGTCAAGTATCCACCAACTGCCCTTCAGTTAACGGCTATGCTAGCTATCATCAAACGCCAGAATTACAAAACTCTTGCTGACCCCAAAATGTGAAAATGACATCGACACAAGAGCAAAGTCTGACACGGACTGATATCCAATCTTAACCGTCGCAAGACCTTATCACTGGCGAAACATGAAAAGTGCGACTAATCTGGCCAACACGCACGTCCAAGAAATGTGTTCCACAGACGTTTCTTAAACGCCGTTCTTGACCGTGACCCAGTTTTCAGCTAAATGCGGCAAACTCCGATAGAAGCGAAGTCTGTCTCTTCGCCTATTTCTGAGGATGCAACTGGTCTCCGGTTTAAGCAGCCAATCGCATCGCCAATATTGTCCGGCCTCGTATTATAGCAGAAAAAGAGGATAACAAACTAGCTTCTGGAAACAGCAGCTACTTGACCTCATCAGTGTATAACAACTGCAGCTTGAGAGGTAAGCTTATCACAGAAATGCAGAACAGAGGCTGATGCACCGTGGCATTTCAAAGCATTTTCATTTTTAAATAACAGCTGCTTTCTGAAAATCGCTTTAATTAATTACCCGGAACGGGAGAAGATCAAAGGAAAGCCCGGCACACCGTGCTAAGTAGGTTAGCTAGCTTAATCCCCGGAATGATTCATTCACTTCTGGCGGTGTGTGCACATCTGTTTGTGCGCGTGTGTTATTCCATGTAGATGTGCGTGTGCGCATGAGGGTACAAATATGTGCACGCGTGTGCGCATTTGTGTCACGTGCGTTTGTTTGCAAGCGTAAATTTGCATCTTCCAGGTAACTAAAGCAGGAAGCAGGGATAATTCCATGCCATTACGGAGTGCACCTCATCACCAGTCCTATTCCATCCTAAAGAGAGCTGAAAACCAAACTCTGGGGCCTCATGATGCAGCTTATCATCAGGGCTTTCATGAAAGTCAACACTCTACACCCTTACAGACGAGGACCATCAGTTCAACTAATTATTTCTTAAAGCGATTCCGCAGTTACAGAACACAGAACGTTTAAAATATCCATGACCCTTCCCTCTCACCAAAACTGCCATTCTCACAGTAATACCGCACAGGGGTGGGTCACCCACGGCAAATTTTTGATGAGCTCTCCTAGTCCCCAAAATCACAGCTGTTTTTGGCTTTTAACTGGGAGGTCCAGCAGGGTCACCACAACAGGATATCTACACGTACTTCTGCGCAAAATAGCTGAAAATGTATATCACAATACATTTTGAATTGTATATGAATATGGCAACAACGCATGTCGCAGTGCACATTTTTTACAAACTATTTCTTCGGAATATAAGAGTCAGATAAGGCTAAGCGAACTGGGCTAGTGACAAGTCACTCGACTGGTCAGACCTGTGTGTACCGATCAGTTTTCAGGTGATAAAGTTTGTAAGTTTGATGGTCTGATGTAACCATTAAAATCATGGGGAAGACAATGCAGCCAAATTCATATCGTGGCACATATTTCCAGCAAACAGGTCCTGTTGCACGCAGTCAGAGCTGAAGCAGGAAAGCAGAAGCGATGCTTTTCTTTTTTGACCGTGGCAAAAAGTGCCGTGTCACTGGCGAAGGGGAAGTGAATGACGTCAGAGTTTGGACATGTAGAGGCCGCAAACCCCTCTCGGCTTCCTGAAGCTGGCAGTCACCCATAATCAGTTGCACAGATTAGTTTTTTTGCTTTTTTTTTTAAAAAAAAAACCTACCCCAGGCATGTGATTGTGTCCACAACCAAAATTCTGCACAAAGAATGCTGCTGGTTCAACAGGTCAGCAACAGCATGTTTAAAGAAAGTTAAATATCAACGTTAGTTTCAGAGGGTCAGCTGACCAGATCTAGTCTAGCATGCGCCTCCAGGAAAAGCGAAAGCAGGCAAGTTCCGCAAGTCTTGCAAAGCACAGGGCTGTCCCACAATGCATCTCACTGCAGCTAGAAGCACTGCACTCAAAACATAGTCCAGTCGAGCACATTCCAGTGTCTTTAGCGCTGCAACAGCCTGACAGCATTAGGATGCACAAGCCATCAGGAAACCTCAAGGAAAATATACAACCAAAAGCCCACCCAAACACTCCAGATAGCCCACCCAACCACCATTTCGACACACAATCACTTTGAACACACATTTCCTCAAAGACTATGGGCAGTCTATGGCCTTATGGTCAAGATGCCTGGTAGGGTGTTGGTTCAAGCCCCAGTTTAGCCACAGTAAAATCAGTGCAGCCGTCAAGCCCTTGAGCAAGGCCGTTAATCCCACACTGCCCAAGCGTGGGATTGGCCCCCGCTTTGTATATCAACTGTATGTCACGGCTGCCGTATTTCCTGTATTCCGACCCAATATCTCCCATTCCAGAGAACAACACTGCCCCGCCCTCAAGGTTTCAGAGCAACACCCCCATAAAATAAACAAAATATACAGACAGAGACCACTATGGCTGGGAAAAGTAAGTGACAGATACTTAACAGACAGAAAAACAGGATAATACAGCAGGGGGGAGGGGGTGGGGCAGTCAGGCCCGTTCTTCAGACCAAATGGGAGGGACAACAGTGAAAATGAAGAGGGGAGAGAGAGGGACGAGAGAGGGGGGAAGAAAGGAGCGTTTTAGAGAGAAGGAGGGGAAGACAAACGGTCCTTACCCTGCATGCTCTTGCCCAGGCCTTGCCCCAACTTCCAGCCATGTTTCTGCAGCAGCCGGTGCCCGATATTATCCTGACGGACAGAGCAGAGAAGGACAAAAAAAAAAAAAAAAAATCAATAATAAGAGAAGCTGTTTTTTTTTTTCTGAAGGTAGGGACAAAGACATTGGGTGGATGGGGAAGGGGAGGAGAGCAAAGGCTAATTCGATGATTGGAGAACTGGATTATCTGCAGTACGATCGCAGTCATGTCGCGCCCTCCCGTGGGTCTGCAACCCTGGTCCTCGTGAGGAGTGGGATTGGCTTGCTATTTTTACCGTAGAAATCAACAGCACCCAAACCATTACCAAGCGAGTCAACTGTGAAATCAACCGCACCGTGGGCTCGACACATCTGGTTTGAACATCTGGGCGTGCATTGAGAGGCATAGATAGAGGTTATCAGAGGGGTTTTTTATTGGCAGGTTTGGGATATTCACGGGGTGCAACTTGAACTGCGGAACTTCCGAGGTTAAAAGCAGTGTATCGAGAAAAAACTAGCATCGAGACCAAGGTTGCAGGGCCATGGGCTAAGAGATTCCTGGCAGTAGAACGAGACAGACATTTCTCAGGGAAGTAGGAAGCTTTACACTGGCGCAAAAACATCCACCCCTTGTAGAGGGCAATATTTCTATGAATCTCCATTCCCCTACTTTAAGTGTACACTTAAGGCATCAACCCAGCCCCCTGCAAGGGTACTTAAATCAGGTCATACCACCGCCCACCCCCCCTCCCCTCCCCCAAAGCTCATGGCCGCTAACATTTCTGTGCACCCAACCCACCGTGGGAAGTGTTATAAACAGGAAGAATACTGCACAAGAACAGGAAAAAAAGAACAAACTCTGACTACTACCGACAACCATTCAACTAAAGGACTCAAACTTGCATATGAAGGAAGACGTATTATATACGAATTGCAAACACATACATATATAAGCCAATGTAATGTGGTGGTGGTGGGGGGGGGGGTGCACAAAAACAGTCATCTTGACAGTATTACAAAACTCCAAGCTTGTGATGGAACCACAACCATGACACCAAAGAGCACGAAGAGAAGTAAAATTAAAGGCCTGTGGTTACCATGGGAACACCCAGAGCGTGATCATGTGACACAATCCTCCCTCTACTCCTACTAATTCAGCGAAAGAGGGGTGGTGGGTTGTGGGGGGGGGGGGGGCTTTTCAGGCGGTGATGCAAGACTAGCACACCATCACACTGTACTCAAAAGCAAAAGCCAATGGAAAATAAGGCTTCCGTGATCCATGTTAGCGTCAAGCTTATTTTAACAAAACAGGGATGTGGTAACCCGAGCCAAGAAGAAAAAACAAAAGCAAGCAATTACACGCAAGGCATCAAGATTAAATGCAAATAAAAAAATAAAAACACCAAGCCATAATTGCACATCATGCAACTTTTTGTCAGCGGTTAACAAAAAGAATGGGCGATGTTAGTGGTAAAACGCTGCATGTGGTGTGAAGCCAGAAAGTGCAAAACAAATGGAAACAGATCTATTGGAGCAGAGAAAACGTATGGGCTCAAGCATAGTGCCGTGGTGCACCTCGCACATCCTCCAAATGAATAAGATGAATGGGCTGAGGATGGGTCAAGGCAAGCCACCAGGTAACACAGCCAGAGCAGTTAGTGCACGTGAAGAGGAAACGACGATCACACATAGCGGCTACAGTGCCTCAGTACCCAAGGTCTCCTTCCAGCTGCACTTGTTTAGAATGGTTCATTTCACTGTTGGCCAGTGTGAGGAGAACACCACATGGAAGTCTTCCTGTGGGGGAAATCTTAGCATATCCAGTCTCAGGAGTCGAAGTTTTTAAATTAATCGAACTTTGTTTTGAACTAAAATTGAGTACATATTGATAGAAATTTTTTGTCTGCGAGACATGATGGGTGTGTCCACCATGCTCATGACTATGCGTTTGATATTCCCGGGATACTTTGGAGATTGCCAACTGTTTCCTTGTAGGCCATTATTATTCTCCGCCACCGTAATGTGTAATCTGTAATGGGCCATTGAGACGTGAATATTTCTCCCAAGTGGCGGCTGTGTGCTTTTGTGGTCAGAGCGCCTTTTCAAGTCGCTCCATAATTATGCCAAACAGTTGCAAACCACTAACAGCAACAGAGAGAGCTTAAGTTTACAAATCTCTGCAGCCAGCCTACAGCCTAGTGGCTAATAGGGCTAACTGGGCCTCAAATGGTTGGTGGTTCACGGACTATTGTAGTGACAATAAGACAGGCACAGTTATAGGTCCCTTGTGTAAGGCCCTGAACCCAATGCCTAATAAACTGGGAGTGACTATATAAAAATAAATAATAATTAGTAATTGGAACCAAAATCTGTGATCCGACTGAGCAACTTCACGCCTGAGCTGTGGTTCTGCTCTCATCCCCTCCCCAAAAACTTCCTTTTCAGTGGCCAATGACATGCAAAGTCTGATTACACGAACCAATGGCATTCAGTGGTGGGCGTTTCCCAGACACTTGAATGGACGGGAGACGTGTGGGGTAGAGAGGCACCACGCCAATCGAGCAGGACAAAGGCATGGGCTAATGAGTAACAGACAAATGAGAAGCAAATACGCGGATTCCAATAGCAGTGCAAGTGGAGTGAAGGCATTTCCATACGAACCTGGCTTTAAAAAACTGCGCTGTCAAAAGAACAGTTAAATGTAACACAACGTAAGAAACTTTCCAGTCACTAATGATTGCAAATGTAGCTATCTTATTTGGCTGTCTTCTTATTTTTCATTTTAACTTTGCTTGTTATGAAAAAAAAAAAAAAAAAAAAGAATCAATAAATATAGAACAGGAGTGCGAGTCAGCATCTTATTCAAATTCACTGGCTTGGTTACTGCTAAAAGGGGAGGAAAAAAAATCTACTTTAATTTTTAGAAATAACTCAAAACTGCTAAACTAAACAAATGTAAATAAAAATAATAAAAACCACAAGGGTAAAGTGCAGTGTGTTGAGACTGTTAGAGTGGAGGGAGAGGGACAGAACCACATAAGGTAAACCAAAGAGGGGTGAAACAGACACATACCGGCAGAGAGATATACAGGGTGACTTCTACAGGGCCTCTTTCGGGTCGGTTAAGCCAAGCGCACAATATAGGCTCATTTAGATATAATTTTTCTTAATTCAACCCCCTGCTTAGTGTTACTAAGTTTAGGTCCTTACCTTACCATAGACAAGACTTCTAATCCCATGGTGAGTGGTGAATGTAAGAAAAACAGTATGGTCCAAGCACATACCCCAGATTTGCGAGTAGCCAGTTACATGTTAATATCCTCAGCGTGGTTTACAATTTTACTTCACTAATTCCCTCACAATTTTCAATGGTAATTGAGTTTCTTTTTACCAATTTCTTTATTACGCAGTATTTCACAGAACCACACTAAAAGCTTTGGATAGACAGACATCCCAAGCTGGAGTCACATCCTGAGTAAGGATTCTGATACCTTGCTTTTTGGCAGTTAACTCCAAGGTGAGAGACGGCAAGAATGTCACCAGTGGTTGACAAAAATAGGCCACTGCATGGCAAGTACCCCTTTTGCACTAGTATATGGTATGTTCCACAGACAACCAAACTGGATTCCAATGCGACAATACTGCAAGACCACAGTCCAATCAGGTATACTGAGGAGGGCCTTGGCAAACACTCTTAACACAGAGGACATGCACACGTACACTAACAATTCAGAGTATCTTTATGTAGTTCTAAGGCATGGATAAATGGGCCCAGCGCAGGAATAGCTTCTGGGTAAGTATGGTATTTGAGAGAAGGCAGGGGTATCGTCTTACAGCTAAACGAAGCACCCCTGCTTTACAGAGCCAGGTCTATTTGTGATCAGAGAGCTTCTGAATTTTCCGCCTGAAAATCGAGGGCGGCCGCTTGCGAATGAGCTGGCCAAATTCAGCTATTAGTCATGACACAGATCAGGGCTTCTCAACTTCACACAGAAAGGGCCTGTGTAGATGTAAGTCTTCTTTCCAATCAAGCAACCAGGCAGTTACACTACCGATTCAACCAATGAAGTAACTTCAAGTAAGGCCAACACACATACCAGCACTTTCTGGATAAGGTCGAGAAGCCCCGACATAGATAAATACATCTTTTCAAGGTCCCTCACACCCACAGCACTGCAGTAATACAGCATCACCGCCGCAGTGCCAACCCTTAATAGAGTTCGTCGCAGCAGCAGAGCAGCAGAGCTGCAGAATTTCTGGCACGGCTGACGGACGTTTTTATTGCTTTTGGGTTTATTATTACTCCGGGCTCGTTGTCGTCACCAGTATTTCTCTCAGAGGGGAAGGAAGTGACTGGAATCAAATGCTACGCCAGTAACGCATGCAAGCCAGAAAAATAAAATGAATGATTAAAAGAAATAAAGCAGATAAAAACGGAGAGAGAGTACCCCCAGAGGAACATGGAGAACTCGGCATTGCGCACCACAAGAGGCGCGGAGAGATGCAGGGGTCATGGCGGTTTTTCGTGGCTGGTGCACCCCCAGATCACACGTCAGCCAGCTGGAGGCGGGGCAGAGGCTATGAGATAGAGGCCTCGCGGGTTACGTGAGGACAATTCTAATGGAGTCTGCTCCCAGCTCGCGTCCTGCTGTTGTGTGCTATCGCAGGGCACAAGGTCAGTGAGGTGGCCTTATCTGATGCGAATGCCGTGTCAAGTGGCTTTGTGAGTGTGTCTGACAGTTTGTCACAATGTGTGCGCGGAGTGAATACGTCCAATTGTGCATGCCTGTGGTCAAGCGCGTACACGCGTGTGGACATGCATGCCTGATGATGGGAGGACCGTATGAGTGGAGTGTGTGTGTACGTGTGTGCTTGTGTGCCTGGGTGTGTGTGTGTGTGTGTGTGTGTGTGTGTGTGTGTGTGTGTGTGTGTGTGCGTTCACCCTGCCTCACAATTTCTGCACCAATCCCGAACAGCCAAGCCTAAGCATCTCTCCTTGGACAACACTGCAGGAGCCAACATCTAACTCTGCTATCAGGCCCACCCTCCCTCCTTCTCATTCCAACTCTCTGCTCCACCCCCCTCCTATCATTGGCCCAAACCTCATCCCCAATACCCAATAGCGTCTGTATAAATCATGTGTACAAAAAAAATGCCTCCAAAAGCCAGGACCCCCTTACCATTGGAGAAAGGCTGCCAATTAAAGCAGCTCTTACCTTCTAAAAACTTTGGCATCACCTGGGCCTGCAATAATTTAAGATTTAAAATTTAGTTACCAGTTTGGCATTACAATACATATGAATTATACACCCCAGAACCCATGCTATCCCATCCCACACGACTGATAGAGCCTGCAGGTCATTCTTGGGGATGATGAAAATGAAGGCATGGGGTATTGCAGATCACAGTAATATGATACATGAAATAAAAAAACACATCAGTCGCAGATAAGAGGAAAGGGCCTTCATCTCCAGGGAGCTTGCAGTCAGATTTCTGGCAGGAATTTCAACAGTTATCTGCCTGACATGGAGCAGAGAGAAGAGCACATTCCCAGATTCCTGTTAATTGATTCCCGTTAATGAGTCGCTGGCCCCGGGGAGACGAGCTTCCTGCAATGTTCTCCATGCGCCGTGCCATACAAAATAAAGGAAAAAAAAAAAAAGGCACTTCCTGTGACACGAGCACCATGCCAGCACAGAACGACAGAGAGAACTGTACACCGAAACCACTGTGGGAGAGAGGGAGGGAGAGAGAGAGAGAGAGAGCGAAGGAGGAGAGAGGAGGAGAGCGAAGCTTTTACAGGAGATCCTACAGGAGACAGAGCGAGAGAGCGAGAGAGAGCGAGAGAGAGCGTGCAGAGACTGATACAAACCGGGTCAGAGCTGCTTTAGCTAAACGGGGCCAAATCACTGTGGGAGAGAAATGGCCAAACACCCCAAGTTGTGTACAATACTGAAACACTGTTTTTACCCCCTAAACACACACTGCTAACCCACCCAAAACACACACAACAAACACCCCCCAAGCTGTGTGCAATACTGGGACAGTTTTTAGCCCTTAAAAACACACCACTACCCCCAAACACACACACACACACACACAAACACACCCACACAGAACTCCCCATGTTGTGTACATTAATGAAATATCACTCGTCTTACTCCCTAGACGCGCGCGCACGCACGCACACACACACACACACACACACTCCTTAGCCACATCCACTGAACACATCCACTGACTACCACCCAGGCATATGACTCCATCACAATGAGGCAAACCCCTTACAGACCAAGATCAACTTCTTAAAGTGGAAAAAGTTTAACCAGGGATGCACCGAGATCAGTAACAAAAGGATAATCTTAAATTGATAGTGATCTGATATTCAGTGATTTGCATAATTAGGGTATTATTGTTGTATTGTATGCGGTCAGCCAAGTCTTGCGTCTGCCTCAAATTGGGTAAGATTGCACATTTTCAATACACTTGCAGTGGTAATACAATGATGTCACTTCACAGTGCCAACTTCCAACCCCTATATCTCCCTCCACACTCTTATATGTGGCTCCAGCTCTCATCTCTGTTCAGCTACACAGCCAAATCAAATGAGCTTCGAGAAAAATCAGACCAGCGCCGGGTAAAAAATTTGGGGCGGAAAAAAAATGTCCTCGCAATATGAAGAATGACCCTGAGATGAACAAAGCGGATGGCTCTTGCTTTTGATTCTAATAATTTTTCATGATCTATCTCAAAGGCTGGGTGTTTTTCATAGTCTGTGCTGACAGAAGTCATAAAGCAGCCGCAGCCATTTTTTTAATGCACTGACTACACCTCTTGGAAAATATGGCCACTTTCCAAATTTCCCTCATGGCCTCCCACAAAGCGAAGAGGTTATTTTTTGTACTTCATTACCGCACCCAAATGGGGTTGGCGAGGGTATCGTAATGGACTTGGTTTATGCGTTAGTCTATTTATTCATTTATTTTTTATTTGTTTGTTGGCTCCTTAAAAAGATTAGGAGAAAATCACTGCCTCAATTTATCCCAAATTTGGGCAATGACCCAGAATTGAGTTGATTATATAGAACAGAAAATAAAGTACAGATAAAGAGATCCCATTACACTGTGGAATTAATTGGGTCAAGGTCACAAAAAGGTCAAAATCATTTTTTTGGCCAGATCACCGTCAAAAATGGCCTGATTTACATCAAACCACCACAAAGTTACCTTTATCAATTTGGAAAATATAATCCTATCTATAACTATTGTGAAAACTGCATAGTTTCAAAGATTGGCTGGGGCGAAGTTCAGGGGGGGTCAAGGTCTTTGATCTGCATCGCCTAATTTACACTATATCTCCAAAACTATCATTTTTAGCCACTTGGTTACTATTAAACACATACATGGAGATTAAAATGACACCATGACCTTTGACCTTGAGCGACTTTGACAGGCCAAACCATCGGTGATGAGATATCAGAAGGCTTCATCTCAAAAACTGCCGTAGAGAACCACTCAGTTACTATTAATCACATATAGGAACTAATGCGGCAAGAAAAATTACATCATGACCTTTGACCTTCAGTGACCTTGAAAGGTCAAAGCAAAGAGCACGTGTGCATGAAAAGTGGATAAATTCATTGAACAGCTGAAATATGCGAGAGGGGCGGGGTTCGCCAGGTTTGGCACTGCTTGTTACTCCCGAAATGTCCCTCGATGTGAGGCTGTCAGGGCGAATTTGTTAAGGTACAGACCATGTTTTATAATCCAGTGAGTGTCTGTGTGCGCATGTGTGCGCGCGCGCATGCATGGTATGTGTGCAGTTGAAACAAGGTCTTTTTGTCCCACACTGGAATGCGCAAGATCTTCTAATGAATATTCAAGAAGCGCGATACGATCCGCAGAAGCTAGAACCGGCTGTGGCCAGGAAGTGAAGTGTGTGGGATGAATGCAGTAGCTGAGTATCTGGTTACCGAACAGAACCTGCACTGACACCGTTCCCACATCTGAGCGTCACCGCGCCGCAGGTCTGAACCGAAGAACTAAAGCAGAAATTCTGTGATCATTTGCTTCTGCCTTGGTGCGCTCCGGAGTTTTAATTTTTATTTATTTCAATTTTGGGAAGGGGGGTGTCTCTTACATCAGTGCACCAAACACTCCAAACAACCCAACACACTCACAAAAAATGCTCTTCTACCCAACTAAAATTAACAAAAGAGACAGAAATGAGAGCCCAGTGCAGCTCAGTGAGAATTTGATAACACACACACACACACACACACACACACACTAGAGGGAGAACACTCAGGCTGAGGGGATAACTCAGTGGGAGAATTTCCTACTCTAAGAGGAATGGATATGTGTTTGTTGGGTGTGTGTGTTTATTGTGTGAGGGTGGTGCTGGTAAATTAGTGGGGACCATCCAGGCCAGTCTCATTTGTTAATCCTGACACACACACACACACACACACACACACACAAACATATATCCTCTCCCCCACCCCCCCAACAACACAAACCCACCCACACACCGAAGAAATGCACACATCCACCACAGTCCCTGCTCAGAGATGGCGATGGTGACAGCTGATGGGCGGGGCTTACCGATTCTATGGGCTTATCCAGAGAGGCTTGCTCCAGCTCCAGAACCCCCTCTTCATACTGATCAAAGTGATTTCCCCCCTGCGCATGAGGACACAAGGACACAGGAAATACATTATCGCACGAGGAAACAAGGACACAGCAAACATATTGGCGCGCGAGAAAACAAGGACACAGGAAATGCATTATCGCACGAGGAAACAAGGACACAGCAAACATATTGGCGCTCGAGAAAACAAGGACACAGGAAATGCATTATCGCACGAGGAAACAAGGACCCAGCAACCAAATTAGCGCACGAGGAAACAAGGACACAGGGAACATGTTAGTGCGCACTGAAAGAAGAACACAGGAAACACATATGCGCACAAGGAAACAAGGACACAGGAAACTTGTTTGCATGCGAGGAAACAAGGACACGGGGAACATATTTGTGTGCAAGGAAATGCATTAGCACACAAGGAAACAAGGACACAGGAAATATGTTTGCATGCGAGGAAACAAGGACACAGGGAACACGTTAGTGTGCAAAGAACAAGAACACAGGAAACACATTAGTGCAGAAGGAAAGAAGGACACAGGAAACACATTAGTGCAGAAGGAAAGAAGGACACAGGAAACACATTAGTGCAGAAGGAAAGAAGGACACAGGAAACACATTAGTGCAGAAGGAAAGTAGGACACAGGAAACACAGTAGCGCACAAGGAAACAAGGACACAGGAAACACATTAACACAGGAAGAAACAAGGACACAAGAAACGAAAAACACAGGCAAGGTGCACACGCACAACACCGCAGACCCTCAGGAGCAGGGCCTGTCAGTCCGACATTAGCCGCTGAATAAGGTTTGCTTAGTTGGGTTGGAGCGAAAACCTACATGACAATACATATACAGGAACAGGGTTGGGCAGCCCTGCTCTGGCTGTCAAATGAGGTTTGCTGTGTTTGGGTTGAGGTGAAAAACTCCAGGAACAGGGTTGGAAAGCCCGTCTATAACCATCTTACCAAAAACTGACAAACAATTGTTGTCCCAAACTGGCCCGAGCCTCCTGAAGTGCTTTCTGTAATCAAACCTCCAACACTATGCACAATCACACCGACTCTGCCACGCGCATTAGCATAAATGCCCTTCATTACGGACGCCCAATCGGCCTGAGGGCTATCCGCTGGAAATAATGAGCAGCTTCTTTAATTAGCAGCTGCCTCTAACGCACCGCTGCTTAACAGTGCAGCAGTGTTCTCCCCGACCACTGCATTTAAACAGGTCTCAGTTTAGAGCAGCTCACCCTTAACTAAAAACACTTTCATATTAAATTATTACTCAAACAGAGCAAGCCGTCTCTCCCTCTCTCTAAAGTAACTCATGAGGACATTACTACATACCACACCATGTGAAAACAAATCAAGATAAGCAAACAGAGGCAATGAACTGGAATACTGCAGTGTACAACTCTGCATATATTTGACCCGGCTGTTGCACAAGAGAATTAGGCACGATACCCAACGCATAATTATCAATATAGTGCTGCTGCCGCTGAGCACCATTAGAGAAAAACAAAAGAAGCTTTGATTAAGGCAAAAAACTGCAAATAACTGCTCATGTGGTTGATTGCTAGAGTACGACGGCATCGCCTTAAACCACGGATTAAACGGAACTGCATTACAGTGCAACTGTACGCGCCCAACGAGTGAATTCTGCTGCAGCACGGTCATCGAGTTGCACGTTGCTGCCGAGCGTTTTCGAGCGAAAACAATGTGTAGCAACTCGAGGAGGATGCGCGCGAGCTAATTAGCGCTGCTGCTCCCGGGCTGGGTGCAGGCGAACCCAACAGGCAGCTGACACGAAGTGATCCAGCAGTGATCTCATCTTTCATGACCTCATCTTTCCGCGGGGTGATCACTGGTGCACTTCGGCTCTGGTAATGCAGATGTTAGTGAAGCACAAAGTCGTAAATCGTCAAAGCGCTTCCCTGGCCGTATGACAAGATACAAAAGTTCTCAGACTTCACTTTGTCGCATTTGGTAATGCTTCACAGAGAATTTTTTTTTCCTCCTTATTTAAGTATATACTTGACATATAAATGATCAACTGGTGGGTACACATCTCCCCGTCAAGCTACCACGCCTGTGACTGAAATCGCTTCAATCGGACATTTTCGGGGAGAGATGACAAATTAATTCCCCAATACATGCTTAGAAATTCTACCTTTCTCAATATTCACTTCCTTTGGTCACTTCCTTTCCTAGTAACCACCCTGACAAGATGAGCAAAGAGCAAGGAAAGGAGCCGAAGAAAGGAAGGTAGTGAAGAAGAAGGTGAAAAACAAGAAATTGGAATGAATCCTCTCTCCTCGTCCCATTCTCTGGGACACCATTACGAACAACCGCGTGTCAGGAGAACCACGCACCAGGAGAGAAAGCGCTATTCAGCTGCTGTTCACTCCAGCACACTTCCAGCAGTGCAGGGGAAAGCCATCTTAAATTAAGGATGTGTCCACACTAATAAGATTTTGTTTTGAAAGGGCATTTTAAGACGAAAACGATCTCCGTCCACACATACGTTCTAGAATCGCTTCACAATGATCTCCTTGCAAAATCAAATGCCTAAAAAGTTAAAACGCATATCATATGACCCCTAAATGTCAAAGCTGGTAGTCAAGGCTGCTGTGGCTAGTCTGTTTTCTTCCTCAAAATGGTTGCGCGATAAAGGTGAGAATCAGGGAGGGATATGTCGTGAGTGATGAGTATAGACTGTATAAAAAGATGGACGCAGCACCCGGGTCTGAAAAGTGGGGCCAGTGCGGAAAACTCATAAAATTGCATTCTATTTAATGGCCAGCAGATGGTGACGTCGGCAGATGCAGAGAGAAGTTCAATGCTATGGAAGTCTGAGAAAATTACCCTACTTTCCAACCTGATTAATTATTTCAATAATAATTTTCTGCTTTATTTTATGGTATTTATCAGAAGTTTAAAGTCTCCTTTGATATATCATGATGTTCATTTTTGTAAATTATGGTCCCAAATAGACTAGAATAAAGGATAAAGCCAGATATGCTTTGGGGGCGTGGCTATCCTCTGTTCCTCTTCAGATGCAGTCAGATCCACCCATAGATCCACCCCTCGCTCCTCCCTGGATCTTCAATTCACGCTCTCGTCCAATAGAAATCACATCCGGTTTCAAAATGACAAAATGGCGCTGTTCAGTAGTGTGGATGCTACACGCAAATGTAGCAAAAGTTATGCGTTTTAAAATGAAAACGTATAAGTGTGGACATAGCCTACACCATTTATGATGTGTAGTCACAAATATTCAGTCAGAATTTCCATAACCAAACATTCCAATGGCGATGTAACAATCACTATCCGTGACTGACCGTGATGAGGTTCTAAACGAAACACTGATGAAACAATGCACAGAACCTCTAGACGAAACAACAGCATCAGAATCAGTGCTAGGAATTGTTCTCACCCGAGAACAAATTCACAACTTCATGGAGAAAACAAAAAGTTACAGGGGCAGAAATTCTGGCGATATGCGTCCAAGCAATGCTCACACAAGGCAAGATTTAAGATGACAAATGTCAAAATGGGCTCGTTATTTAATAAATGTCCCTGAAATCACAGGAGGGAAAAAAATGCCTTTATTTTACACTACACTGTCATTTATCCCAAAGGCTGGGTGTTCAAAGAAAATTCTGTTCGTAATTGCTCTTTGCATCCCACACATCAGAAATATTATTCTGCCAAAACTTCCTAAAAAAGGCCCTAAATTTTAGCCAATGAGGGCAAACAGACCCATCTTTCAAAAAAATGTAGATTTCACACCTGATTTTGGGGCCAGGGTGTGATGGGAGGTTGGTCAGGCTCCTGCATCACCCATTAAACTGGAGAGGAACACCAACTGCGGCAGCGTTCGTGAAAGGAGGGTACTGTGAGCATTAGCAGCTGCTCTGGTTTGTGTGGGTGATCAGCCTACTAATCTCAACAGGAATTCAACAAGATCTGAACTATACTTAAAAAGACCCCGAGGAAATATTAAATATGAATATTCCCCAAATTCCACAGGCCAAATGACAAAAAGCTTTTAACATGCAGTTACATGCCATCCATTTTGCACTGCTGGGCCACGAAACATCCCAAGATATTAGCAGAGAAGTGGTATTTCTTGAATTTTACTTTGCATAGAGTCATGTGCTGTGAACTTCCAACACCTTACCTGACATAGTCAAAACGGTCAAAAGCAAATAATGTTTTCCTGACAAGACAGGAACCCCGTTTAGGTGAAGTATTTTTTTTTATGAATCGTGCACAATGCACACAAAGAATGCCCACTCCACAGCTGCGAGGACGCAGAAGGTCACGTGCCTAAAAATTAAACCAGGTCTCGTGCATAGCCAAGCGCCTGAGCACGACAGCTGATGCTCTGGGAACATAAGGTCGTGAATCGTCAGTGCACTCTCTATGAGTATGCGGCGCGATGCAACAGTTCTACACTTGGACACACATTGTTCCTCAGAAATTAGCGTATTATGACCAGACAGCTGTACCCAGGCCTTACAGAGAAATCGAGATTCCCTTGATGGAGAATGTAAGAAGAAACTGCCGAAAACTGGGGAAAGTGTCACTAGATTAAACTGTTGGCCTGCGATGGCAATATCCAGGCAAGCAAGAATATCTTCGCCAGGTCTCACACAAATAGCATGACAGGAAAGCCAGATGGGGCAAATTCTATCATGCTCGTCTGAGACAGCACAACCGGACGAACAACTAAACCGTCAACAGCAAAGAGATAACAAGGAAAAGGTTCTAGAGCAATGAAAGCATTATAAATACGTTTATTGCGGCCAAGAAACCCCAAGGTAGGACATTATAGAAACAAGTTTTAGTCAGTTACTTTAGCTAAAAAGATAAATACCGAGTGCACGTGTTTTGAGCGGTAGGGGAGTTCAGCTGAGCGCTGTCGACTCCTGGCACAAGCGACTGCAGCAGCGAATGCAGTGGAAACGGTGGCTTCCCAGGGGCTTTACCTCCTACACAACCGGACTCACGGAGATGGGAAACCGTAAGTGTTCCATCAGCACAGCCTGAATTATCGCCATAGCGCCGGATCTCACGTTTACCAACCGTTGTTAAAACCTCAAAGGCGATCCAATGAAATTCTAGAAGCGCACAATCCCTGAAACGGGATCTAGCTGTTGCTTGGTTTTGCTTAATTCCATACAACACACAGCCTGATCCGCCTACTCCTTCCTAAACGTGTCGAGTTTCAAGTTCCGGCCTGCATTTTATGACTGGCTAAATTGAAACAGTCCCTAAAAAGTGCCAAATAACTGCAGGCAGAACAACCCAAATCCCAATAGCCACGGGTGAACGACATTCAAATGGCGACACACTGATGTTCGGCCACTGGGTTGAGCTTTTGTTTAAACAAAATAATGTGACTTAACCTGGCAATGACAAGGCGAATGCTCTTCCTTTGGGAGTTGGAACACGGATTACAACATGCTGATCGCTGATCAAACTGTGCACAGCACTGAAAAACTTAAATTCTACAAGGTGACAGGAGTTGAAAGCAAGATGACAGAGGGGATTCCGTATATACTGTACCCAAGTCAGAACCGCTTAGGCTCACAATACGCAAAACTCTTTGGCAACCAAAATAGCCGTCGCAGGAATGATTCAACTTATTCTTGTGCTGAAATGTCTCGTTGTTAATACAAGCGTGTCCAGGTCACGTCCGAGACACGGTCTGATCAGGAGGCAAAAATCACCACTAATGGTGCTTTCACACCGGACGCGAAACGATTTTTTCCCACGACAGATTACATTCAAAGTCATTGCAAAGACGCGAATACACCTTTGCAATGACTTTGAATGTAATCTGTCGTGAGAAAAATTCGTTTCGCGTCCAGTGTGAATTAGCAGTTTAAGGGCCGAATCCCTTCTTCTGTTTCCGTTCTCACGCCCATTGTCAATGGACTGCCAGCCAGTTCTCTGCTTGGTGGTGACACATATTAGCGAACTAATCATTCATTCAGTATGTGCACACCAGTCGGGAGCATGCAGCTGTAATCACCAAGATCTTAATTCAATAATGGCATTTTTGCAACATCCATAAAATCGGAGGAGATTAACATCAATTTGTCCAAGTTCAAGATAGCTTAACTAGCCAGCTAAATGTTAGCCAGTGGTCGTCTCAAGCTAAGCTAGCAAGCTAAATACGCAGACTTCGGACTAGTTAGTGATGCAAGGGCGTGCACAAGCGCATTAATACGGTGTTTCCTCAAATCGCTCAATCTAACAAAATACTGACAATTAAAATACTGCACATTTGGCACGGTTTCTCAGTCTCGCCAGTGTCTTTTATGCTTTACCTGGAAATCACGATCCTCGTTAAAGCGAGAGAATCTGTCGGCCATTTTCCACTCGTTGACTCCTTCGTCTCGCTCTGTCCGATCTGTCTGTCGAGGCCCCGGAAACACCTACTTCGAGCAAGACCAACCCCCAACGTCCAATCATGTTACCTTTTTTTGATTGACACACATATAAACCAACCAACAAGTCATTTTTGACTTCCCAAACTCTGGGGGCTTTCAAAACAAGAAACGTCAGTATAGTACTGACCAACCATTATCTAGAATTACTTAGATTGACCGGGCAAATATCCAATAAAATTGACATGATCAACATTGTTTACCCTAGACCACAGCACAACAGTAAAATGCTGTTACCGCCACTATTTTTTTTTCTTCGTATTGCGGCTGAACGATTATATTCACTGCGCTATATTCAGTTGGAGAAGCCAACCCCGATTCTTAGCAATTAGCATCATTTAGCTGTCTTCTTTCATACAAACGTGTTCAACTGTCCTTATGATCACATATGCCTTTAGCTGCTATCTGGTTGCGAAAGCCATTTTAATAGGCCGTGAGTATTCGCAAGGCAAGACCCTGGTGGCCAGATTGGGAACTATGAATTTTGCCGTTTTCACATCGTTTGGGGCATATAAACTTTATCGATTTGGCATCTGTTGGTGTCAACTGAAAACTCTTAACCAAGTTTTTAAAATCGGACGATTTTTAAGAGTACAGTGAGTATGTAAACTTGTGGTCCCATTATGGTGAGGTCACCCTTTATCTATTAGGCTAAGTTTATATATTACTGAAGTTGCCAATTTTGCCACCAGGGTCTTGTCTTGCGAAAAGGAAAGCCGACAAGGCTGCCTTGCGAATAGCCACTTCCATTTCAAAAATATTTCGTTTGACGTTAGTTTGCCTTCCAGGCAAAAAAAAAAAAAAAAAAAATCATAACTGACGTGCCGACTCAGCATAGTATTAAATTAATAAACTCAGTTGGTTAGCTATAGTCTCCAAACTGACTGTTCCGGTATATTAATAGCTCCATAAATAATCGGTAATAAACGCTGACAATGGTTTCGCCGAATATCACCATCTCCGAAACTTCGTTGTCCTTTGTTGTAGCTTACGGGACACAATTTCTTCCTCACCTCCAACCTACAGCGATGGGACGGGTATGTCATGTGTCCGCCCCACAGGTCAATGGTCGGTCCACACTTGTAATAGAGGCACTGTTGTTCACTCCTCAATGATCTACCCGACTGCGACTGTTCTCCCCTCACTGTAAAAAATGAATAGTTCGCTGAACTAAAGTCATCTTCAAGCTTTGAATGAGGTAAATTCTGCGAAAGTAAAAGTTTATCACTACTCCTTAAACTTACAGAACTGAATTCGGTCAAAGCGACAACATGACTAGTTTTTGTAAAGTTCAGTGAACAAGTCAGTTTTACGGTACTCTGGTTGCGCAATAAATATTTGGTTCCCAGAATTAACAATATAAATGTCAGACTTCGCCCATCTTTAATGTGACCGTCCAACAAATGGGCGATTATGTATGGCAGCATAAGTGGTCAAATTAAAAATTGCTTCAAATTGGCAACCATTGTTGCCACATCATAGTTTAATGTCCTACGCATCCAGAATAAGTGAGTTTTATCTCCTATGTAACCTCAAAATTAGATTTTTAGGACAAAAGACCCAAAATTCGACTTTTTGGAAATTTAGCCATTCTTTTCAAAGTAATATAGATGTGCTTGGAATAATTGTAAAAGAGTAACCCTCATTTCTTTCAATACTGTCACAGTAGCCCTTTTACTTGTTTAGACCAGAAGGACAGCCTTCATAGACATAGTTCATCAATAAGTCTTGGGAGGCAAAAACCCTTTTGCTGGTGGGGAGGGAAGGGATAGTGAAGGAATGGGAGGAACTGTAGGATTGCTGAAAGGGGAAGGGTTGTGCAGAAATTTTTTTGAGCCTACATTTGTTAAGAGCTGTATGAAACTTTACTTACATATACATGCATATGTGTTGTCCTGTACGACATGCACTGTGTCCTGTACGACACATTTTATGTTTAAAAATGGTTGTATTTCATAGTTTCTCATGGACAATGTCCAAATAAAAGGAGAAGTGGTGTAATTTTATCAATGTATCTTTAGGTATTTTCAACTATATTAAAAGATGTCCCGTACAACACTTTTGCATGTCCCAAATGACACATTGTTCCCAAAAAAGTTTATGTTGTGCATATTTTCAATAAAGATTATTTCAAAGTTACAACTGCATTAAAGTGGTTTCATGTGTCTACAATGTTCATATAGCATTTCAATAATATACATCCACACAACTCACAGAGGTTTAGGTCAAAACTCAATTTTTCAAAACATGACTTTTTTTTTGTCTGTGTCCCATACAACACACAACAATTTTCTCTCTTATTTACTGGAAAGCAATAAATCTTTATTGTTATATTTTCATTGTCCATCCCATTAGTACTCTATCATCACCATAAAACAAATCTTCATTGGGATTGTGTTTAATCACAAAGCTAGGAAACATTCTCTGAATGTCCCATACGACACATACAGAATCATCCAAAGTACAATGAAAGGAAACAATGAATAGTTAATCAACAGTTAATTAAAGAGGACCATTACAAAGAAACCTGCAACACTGATTGTGCAATTTCGCATACCATTTCAAAATGGGGCTGTAACTGAGTGCAAAGTTGACCAACCACATTCATCCTCATGTCTGTCAATAATTTGCAATTTACGCCTGCAATCAATGAAAGTGATTCTAATCAAATCTTAAATCTAGTTTAAATTGTGTCTTAGTGTCCTAATACTAGATTCATAGCCCAAAATGAATAAAATGTGCTGCCACAAAGACAATGTCAAGAGCAGAATGATTCTTTACAGACACAGAATAAACTTACCTGTGAGGCACCTAAGAGACTGACAGCAATAATGCAAAATTTCTGGCTAGTTCTAGTTGCTCCTCGTTTCTGACAAACCATCTTCAGAATCGTGCTGCTGCCTAAGTCTGGGCTGTAGGATACGTCATGAGACTGAAGCCGCTTCTCACCAAAAAACAGATATCCAAGCCCATTTGAATCATGCTAAAAACTACATTTAATCAGAAACTTTGTGGAGAAAATGATTATGTCGTCCAATGAGACTGATGGAGCATTTTTGCCTACAAATAAAACATAATTGCTGCTATGACAATGCTATTCTTTATTCAAGGAACACCACAGTACCTGAGAGGTCATCATGCTTTGGGGATGCATCACTTTCCCTAAGATAGGAACTCCTGCCAAAGGGGATGGGATAATGTATAGTTCCAAATATCAAGGTATGGGAAATGGCCCAGTCAGAGCCCTGCCCAAAGCTATGTTGAAAACCAGTGGAATGATTATAGGTGGTTGTACACGGGACTTTTTTTGGGGAGAAAGAGTGGTATAAAATTCTGCTTGTGCAAATGTTATAGAGACATATTCACGCAGACCTGTCAGTGCAAAAACCACTCTCGCTGTCTACGGAGTGTTTGTCAGGGAAGTAAGGAGTGCAGCTGCAATGTTGAAAGCTTTTTAATTTAGATTTTTCCCTTGTAAACTATTTGTTTTTTCCCCTCTCGATTTGAATTAATAGGAAGATAAGAGGACAAATTAGAAAAACTGACATTTACATTCCAGAAACTACAACCCCAATTCCCAAATAGTTGGGACGAAGTGTAAATTATGACTAAAATCAAAATGCAATGACTTTCAGATCACATGAGCCAATATGTTATTTACAGTAGAACGTAGGTAACATTTCAAATTTTGAAACTGAGACATTTTACATTTTTATCCACAAAATGAGCTGATTTCAAATTTTCTGGCTGCAACAGGTCACAAAAGAGTTGGGACACAGGCAAAAAAGGGCTGAAAAAGCAATTAATATATAAAAGAATCAGCTGAAAAAACATTTAGCAAGTAATTAAGTTAACTGGCATCAGGTGTGTAACATGATTGGCTATAAAAGGGATGTCTTAGAGAGGTTGAGTCTCTCAGAAGTAAAGATGGCCAGAGGCTCTCCAACCTGTGAAGGCTTGCGTAAAAAAATTGTGATATATTTTAAACACAAGGTTCCTCAATGTCAAATTGCAAAGGCTTTGAAGGTCTCATCATCTACAGTGCATAACATCATCAAAAGATTCAGAGAAAATGGAAAAATCTCTGTGCGTAAGAGACAAGGCCAAAGACCTTTACTTGGTGCCCGTGATCTTCGGGCCCTCAGACGCCACTGCATCACTCACCGGCATGACTCTGTCATTGACATTACTAAGTGGGCCCAGGAATACTTCAAGAAACCACTGTCTGTAAACACAGTCCGCCGTGCCGTCCACAGATGCCACCTAAAACTCTATCATGCAAAAAAGGAAGCCATTGTTGAGCATGATCCAGAAGCGCCATCGTGTTCTGTGGGCCAAGGCTCATTTAAAATGGACTGTAGCAAAGTGGCAAAGTGTCCTGTGGTCAGACAAGTCCAAATTTGACATTCCTGTTGGAAATTATGGGCGTCGTGTCCTTCGGGCTAAAGAGGAGAAAGATCACCCCTCCTGTTATCAGTGTTCAGTTCAAAAGCCAGCATCTCTGATGGTGTGGGGATGCATTAGTGCATATGGTGTGGGACACTTGCATGTTTTTAAAAGCACCATGAATGCTGAAAGGTGTATATAAAGATTTTAGAGCAACATATGCTCCCCTCCAGACGACATCTATTCCAGGGAAGGCCTTGTGTATTTCAGCAGGACAATGCAAAACCTCATACTGCAGCTATTACAACGGCATGGCTTCATAGTAGAAGAGTCCGTGTGCTGAACTGGCCTGCCTGCAGTCCTGATCTTTCACCGATTGAGAGCATTTGGCGCATAATTAAACGAAAAGTCCATCAAAGGAGACCCAAACCTCTCCAGCAGCTGGAAGCCTGTATTAAACAAGAGTGGGATCAAATTCCAATGGCTAAACTCAAGAAACTTGTCTCCTCAATGCCCAGACGCTTCCACTCTGTGTTAAAAAGAAGAGGGGATGCTACACCATGGTAAACAGGCCCCTGTCCCAACTTTTTTGAGACCTGTAGCAGCCATCAAATTTGAAATGAGCTCATTTTGTGGATAAAATTATATAATTTCTCAAATTCAACATTTGCTATGTTTTCTCTGTTCTATTGTGAATAAAATACTGGCTGGTGTGATTTGAAAGTCATTGCGTTTTGATTTTATTCACAATTTACACTTTGTCCCAACTATTTCGCAATTGTGGTTGTATTTCAATTAGACTCTGCTGATTTTTTTTTTTTTAATATATCCTCTTTGGGTAATCGAGGGATTTTACGCAAAATACGTTTTTGTAAAATTTTGCAGACAAACGACCTTTTCATTCAGTGTGGACGAAAAGGACACTGTACTCCTATTCTAGAGGTTGCCTACTGAACACAGCAGGTACGTTTTTTTTTCTCTCTCTCTCCAAAGGATTCTATGCTGTTGGTGCAGATTACCCGTCTGGGTCCGCTTCCCAAAAGGGCAGTAACTAGTTAGCAACTACATAGTTCGTCTATCCACAGTCAGTGGTTCCAACTGTGTAAGTCAGTATCTGTGTTTGCGGGAAACGCACCCCTAGTGGATCGAGCCGTTCAACGTGGTAGTGGAGCTCTACACCCACCCTGTGGCCATTCTGTAAAATTGCTGCACGAGCTTTCCCGTGTGCGTTGAAGGTGAAATGTACCACATTGAAAAAGAAATTAAAAAGTCACAGATGCCTGGATGTTTCTGGAAGATGCAGATTGCAGGATTTCCTTAAAAAAATTGAGCGTAAATTTATCGAAGTAAATTTATTTTGAAACGGCACCGCGTAGAGAAACATAAATCGAAAGAGATATAGCATCGCAACATTTTTACAACAAATTAATTGACTAACTACTTCTCCAATGTAAACACTTGACATTTTCTGTCCCTTGGGAATTGCCATACAACTAGAGCTGGCTGGCAATGGGGCGCTGGTGGTAAGTATGCCAGCCTGAGGGTCGCTTCGAGCTCCAGCAGTTTCAGTTTTGCCGTTATTGTGCATGCAAAACCCATATCAGCCACGAGATGGGGATAAATATCCCTTTCACTGCATCAAGTTACATTTTTAAAAATGTTTCCTTAGCGCTACAGATCATTTAACAGTGGTGGAAAACCATGCAGTCTCGTTACGTATTTTTGTTTTATAGGTGATGTATGAGGTTATTATTATTATTATTATTACTACACATTACAGCCTTGAAAGGGTTGATAACCGATATATTTTATTATTTTAAAGCATTTCTCCAGGATATGATCAATAAGTCATTAAGAATATTATTTGTTGCAACTCCAACCACCAGAACTAAACACAGAGCTAATGAGACGTTCACCTAGTTCTGGATGCTAACATGCCCTTGAAGGGTTAACGAGCCAAATCATGATCATTTTCATGAAATTCCACCCTGATATAATGAATACATTAATCTATCATTGTTTGCCATCAGAGTGTGATTTCAGCCACCAAAACCATCAATACTGAGCTCATCAGAGGTGACCTATGTGGGCCAAGGGTCCATTTTTCAAAAAGTCAGTTCACACAGAAGGAGCTGGATAAGCAAACTTTTTATTGGCCGTAAATTTGGAGAAGGTGTGTAAGTTGGTCAAATTAAAAGCAAATTGTCTATGTCAAGCGGAAACATGGTGAAATCATTAACTAAAATGAGGGTTCTGAGGGGTCCGTTTGTCCCGTGACCATTTTTAGGACCCCCCATAACCTCACTAATAATCCGGCATCTCTGAAAATCATTAGAGTTACAGTAATGTCATCATGTTTGATGAAGAAGTTGTCAAAAAGCCTTCAAACAAACAAATCTCAATTACCTGGATAATCCAATATCCCAAATATTATTATCGCATGAAGCAAAATCCAGTTTTAAAGGGTTAATATTGTATACAATGGAACTAGTATCCCATTTGTAAGCATTGGTTCCAAGAGAGGAGGAAATCAATGACCGCTTTATCAATTTTTAGCCCTGTAGCTCATATAAAAGAAGTTATGGGTCTCTAAACATGGTTGCAAATAAAGTGCAGGAAAACAGTGAGCATGGCAGCCAAATTTCTCAGGGCCATAATGCCGAAATGACTAAAGGTGTGAAGCTGAAATTTGAGATTCCTTCATTTGGGGTCAAAAACTAATTTTAGAATTCTCTTTCAATCAAATCTGAGAGATGTCACTGGGGAAGTTTCTGGAATCTGTGTGAATTGACAGGAAATGACCCTATAGTTATTTCTTAGTGTAAAGTTCTGTACTTCATGCAGAGTGCAGATGCACAGAGGACAGGAAGTTGAGGACTGGACTCAGGTGCAAGGATGGACTTGGTTAAGTTTAATGACCAACTGCTTGGCAGAAGGCTCAAACGTAGAAATACAAAACAACAAGGAACTGAGGTTCCTAAACATGCACACTATGAGTAATACAACATCTGGGCTACGCTACAGTAACATTGCATATACATATAGAAAAGACTAGGTGCACCTAGTGTATGGCTGGGCTGCCTCTTCCCCGCCGGCCGACCAATCGCTGAACATCTTCCCCGCTGGCCAGCCAATCGTTGAAATTGATCAATCAGGCAGTCACTCACTCAGTCAGCGACATTCGCGTTTATAAGGGTCGGGCCGCTGCTCGGCCCAGCCCAAAAACAGGAAGAAAGGTTCCTTAAACATACACATGCTGGTAAAACAATAAACAGTACGGATTCTAGGTTTTAGTCTAAGTTTGCGAATTCAGAGAATAAGCCTATACAAGACTACCATGTCAAACAGGCATGAGGTTACACTGACTTCACAAAGAGACTGAGGGAAGCTCAGTCTTAAATACACACTGCTACCACTCAATGGAAATGAGAAACAGGTGTTGGTGATAATCGGATAATGACTGAATTTTTAACACACAAGTGATTCAGAAAGCAAGGTCTATTCTTACGGATGATATTCATCCTCTAAATCAGGAGTACAAGTGGCTCCCCTCTGGCCTTCGCCTGGCTGTAATACGGCCAAAAAAAAATAGGTACAGGTTCTCCTTTGTGCCAACCTCCATCCGAGCTATAAACGCTCAGGAAAGGAAGAGGTAATGCACTGTGTTGCTGATGTTGTTTAACAATGTGACCTTTTCTAATTCTTTTTTATTTTATTCATTTTCTTATTTATTTATTTTACTATGTGAACATGTCTACAGCAGCTGCTGTTCTGCTACTGTTTGCATTATACAAGCACCTGATCAACTGACAGAGCTCAATGCCTATTTTGTGTTTCATGTTGTGTTTTTTTTTTTTTTTTATCGTGATTATATGATTAACTGCTGCACACCAAATCGCCCTTTAAGGGACAATTAATAGAGTGAAGTGAAGTGAAGTGAAGTGCAATCCAGGGTTGAGTAGACTGGTGAGCTGGACGGCTGGAGGCGTGGCCCTATACTTAGTAGTACTATAGTATTTATGGCATAACTATAGTATTACTATAGTATGACTAGAGTAGTACTACAGCAATCACATTGTAACTATAGTATTACCACAGTCAACGGTACCATGATATTTCTATTATCCACGCAACTGTATTGCGGTAGCATAAGGGACAAGGCCGAAAAAAATCAGCAGAACCTAATTGAAATACACCCCAATTCCGAAATAGTTGGGACAAAGTTAAATTGTGAATAAAATCAAAACACAATGACTTTCAAATCACACCAGCCCGTATTTTATTCACAGTAGAAAAGAGATAACGTAGCAAATGTCGAAACTGAGAAATTTTGCAATTTTATCCAAAAAATGAGCTCATTTCAAATTTGATGGCTGCTACAGGTCTCAAAAAAGTTGGGATAGGGGCCTGTTTACCATGGTGTAGTATCCCCTCTTCTTTTTAACACAGAGTGGAGGCATCTGGGCATTGAGGAGACAAGTTTCTTGAGTTTAGCCATTGGAATTTGATCCCAAACTTGTTTAATACAGGCTTCCAGCTGCTGGAGAGTTTTGGGTCTCCTTTGACAGACTTTTCGTTTAATTATGCGCCAAATTTTCTCAATCGGTGAAAGATCAGGGCCCGTATTCACAAAGCATCTTATCTTACCGCTAGGAGTACTCCTAAGTCGCGCTAAAACATTTTATGTAGGAGTAAAATCTTAAAAGTTATTCACAAAGCCGCTGAGATCAACTTTTAGTTAAGAAAACTGGTAACTCCTAGACTAGGAGTAGCTCTGAGATAGGTGGGAGTAAATCTCCGTTGCTATGGATGACGTCAATTCTCATGCACGAGTCTTGGGACAATGAGCACGGTGATTGGTTGTTTGGTGACAGGGCGGCCCATTGAAAAAATATCCCACATACAACCCATGGAGGAAAAAATGAGGAAATAGTCCAAGCGGCTGGTTTATCCCATAAAATAATAACACGTTGAGCACTCCTGAAAATGCACTATGCGCAGTCCCCACATATCACGCTCTAGGCAAATAAACATACATAGGAAAGAGATAGTTGTAAAAACGCCAATAGCATAAAACGAGTCAATAAAAAAACGCGTCATTTGCCCCAGTAATTAGCAACTTATTACCCAATGAGAATATGTTGCGATCATTTAAATGTCGGGCTGTTAAAGTTTGTTTGCCCTAAACTGTCATGGATGAAAGTTCAAAAAGGACGCAAAAGCCCAACTGGAGCCACGACCAGTTACTGCTGCTGGCCCAGTTGGTGCTGGAGTGAAAGCATGTAATCAAAGGGAAATTTGGCTCCAGGTGTGAACCGCAAATCCAAGCGGGATGCAAGGGATAATATCAGCCCACAGATCAATGCTGCATTCCCCGGTGTCTCGGACGGCAGACGACTGCGAGAAGCGGTGGTATGGGCTGCAATCGCAGGGGAGGTCCGAGATTGCAGCCTATAAACGGGCTATTGTTCAAACAGGAAAGCATACTAAGCTTGGTTTGTAATTTATAGCCTACAATTTAAAGATGCATACTAGCTGGTATTATTATGACGATCTATTAAATGTACCCCTCGCTCAATAGCCTAATAAAATAATTCATGCATAGCAGGAGGTACAGCACCAAAGCCACTGTCCCCGAGCAAGTGGCATCCCGCAGGCACATAATGCCTGTCAAATAATTGGCATAAGCTGCTTTCCATCGAAATGCGAGTCGTGTGTGGATCCTGGCCATTTCGCAGCAATGTCCAAAATATTGTATTCGGCATCAAATAGCTACTATCTGGGTTTTGATGGAATTAACTTTTTTTCTACAACCCCAATTCCGAAATAGTTGGGACGAAGTGTAAATTTTGAATAAAATCAAAATGCAATGACTTTCAGATCACACGAGCCAATATGTTATTTACAATTGAACATAGATAACATTTCAAATGTTGAAACTGAGACATTTTACATTTTTATCCACAAAAAGCTTATTTCAAATTTTCTGGCTGCAACAGGTCACAAAAAAGTTGGGACACAGGCAAAAGAGGGCTAAAAAAGCAATTAATATATAAGAGAATCAGCTGAAACAACATTTAGCGAAGTGATTAAGTTAACTGGCATCAGGAGTGTGATTGGCTATAAAAGGGATGTCTTAGAGAGGCTGAGTCTCTCAGAAGTAACATGGCCAGAGGCTCTCCAACCTGTGAAGGCTTGCGTAAAAAAATTGTGGAATACTTTAAAAACAATGTTCCTCAATGTCAAATTGCAAAGGCTTTGAAGGTCTCATCATCGACAGTGCATAACATCATCAAAAGATTCAGAGAAACTGAAAAATCTGTGTGCGTAAGGGACAAGGCCGAAGACCTTTACTGAATGCCCGTGATCTTCGGGCCCTCAGACGCCACTGCATCACTCACCGGCATGATTCTGTCATTGACATTACTAAATGGGCCCAGGAATACTTCAAGAAACCACTGTCGGTAAACACAGTCCGCCGTGCCATCCACAGATGCCACCTAAAACTCTATCATGCAAAAAGGAAGCCATTGTTGAGCATGATCCAGAAGCGCCGCCGTGTTCTGTGGGCCAAGGCTCATTTAAAATGGACTGTAGCAAAGTGGCAAAGTGTCCTGTGGTCAGACGAGTCCAAACTTGACATTCTTGATGGAAATCATGGCCATCGTGTCCTTCGGGCTAAAGAGGAGAAAGACCACCCCTCCTGCTATCAGCGTTCAGTTCAAAAGCCAGCATCTCTGATGGTATGGGTATGCATTAGTGCATATGGTGTGGGACACTTGCATGTATTAAAAAGCACCATGAATGCTGAAAGGTATATAAAGGTTTTAAAGCAACATATGCTCCCCTCCAGATGACATCTATTCCAGGGAAGGCCTTGTGTATTTCAGCAGGACAATGCAAAACCACATACTGCAGCTATTACAACAGCATGGCTTCGTAGTAGAAGAGTCCGTGTGCTGAACTGGCCTGCCTGCTGTCCTGATCTTTCACCGATTGAGAGCATTTGGCGCATAATTAAACGAAAAGTCCGTTAAAGGAGAACCAAAACTCTCCACCAGCAGCTGGAAGCCTATATTAAACAAGAGTGGGATCAAATTCCAATGGCTAAACTCAAGAAATTTGTCTCCTCAATGCCCAGACGCCTCCACTCTGTGTTAAAAAGAAGAGGGGATGCTACACCATGGTAACCAGGCCCCTGTCCCAACTTTTTTGAGACCTGTAGCAGCCATCAAATTTGAAATGAGCTCATTTTGTGGATAAAATTGTAAAATTTCTCAGTTTCAACATTTGCTATGTTATCTCTGTTCTATTGTGAATAAAATATTGGCTGGTGTGATTTGAAAGTCATTGCGTTTTGATTTTATTCACAATTTACACTTTGTCCCAACTATTTCGGAATTGGGCTTGTATTTACAAGTACCTCTTCATCTTGGGTCGGAGAAATAATTCGAATATGGGTCTCGTCAATAGCACCGATGACACCAGGCATAGGCTACCTGAGATGTACATGAATTCAAGTTTGATTCTGTGTTGTTGGTGAATGTCCATTGGAAACCGGATAAACTGTCGGACGATATGGGGTTCACAGAGCGCACTGATTGTTTGCTGAATTGAGCGACTGACTGATGATTGTGAAATCCCTAAATTGCCCGCGTTGCAAAGTTGCATTTTTCCGGTGGCCAAATAACGAAGTGTTGTCAAACATTTTATTTCGGGGCTTACTGGGTTGCTTCTCATGGTTGGAGATGTAATTATCTCCCTCACCAATTCAACAAAAAATAAAATCCCTTCACGGTCGATCCGATATCTTTTCGACAACTGCGCATCATTCAGAATTTCCAAGTCATTCCGTCTTTCAACAGCAGCAGCCATTTTCCGATTCTTTGTGAATAGGTTTTAGCGAGTTAGGAGTCCTCTTGACTACTTTTAAGCTCTCCCAGACTTAGGAGCTACTTTTAGGCCTAAAATACTTTGTGAATAGCACTTAGTAAAAATAATTAGGAGTCCCAAATTTATGACTGACACGCCCATTTTTTAAAGAGTTCCTCCTAAATACGGCAGTTAGGACCTACTTTTAGCGCTAAGATGTTTTGTGAATACGGTCCCAGGACTGCAGGCAGGCCAGTTCAGCACACGGACTCTTCTACTACGAAGCCATGCTGTTATAATAGCTGCAGTGTGTGGTTTTGCATTGTCCTGCTGAAATGCACAAGGCCTTCCTTGGAATACATTTCGTCTGAGGGGAGCATATGTTGCTCTAAAACCTTTATATACCTTTCAGCATTCATGGTGCTTTTTAAAACATGCAAGTGTCCCACACCACATGCACTAATGCATCACCATACCATCAGAGATGCTGGCTTTTGAACTGGACGCTGATAACAGGAGGGGTGGTCTTTAGCCCGGAGGACACAACGCCCATGATTTCCAACAGGAATGTCAAATTTGGACTCGTCTGACCACAGGACACTTTGCCACTTTGCTACAGTCCATTTTAAATGAGCATTGGCCTACAGAACACGGCGGCGCTTCTGGATCATGCTCAACAATGGCTTCCTTTTTGCATGATAGAGCTTTAGGTGGCATCTGTGGATGGCACGGCGGTCTGTGTTTACAGACAGTGGTTTCTTGAAGTATTCCTGGGCCCATTTAGTAATGTCAATCACAGAATCATGCTGGTGAGTGATGCAGTGGCGTCTGAGAGGGCCGGAAGATCACGGGCATCCAGTAAAGGTCTTCGGCCTTGTCCCTTACGCACACAGATTTTTCAGTTTCTCTGAATCTTCTGATGATGTTATGCACTGTCAATGATGAGACCTTCAAAGCCTTTGCAATTTGACGTTGAGGAACATTGTTTTCAAAGTATTCCACAATTTATTTATGCAAGCCTTCATAGGTTGGAGAGCCTCTGGCCATCTTTACTTCTGAGAGACTCACGCTGCGTCCGAATAGTCTTTTTAGCTTAGGAAAGTTCCTAACTCCTTGAAAACGATCCGGACGTATTTACGTGGCAGCCATGATAAGTGTGTTCGGATTCTTTAAATGTTAAGGAAAGGTGCTACAATGCTTCCTAATTTATCACCTTTAGCATAGGGTACACTGAACCATCCTTTTCGAAAAGAAAGGAGGAAATGCTATCCCGCAATTCCGCGATGACCGTCCATCCGGCCAATCACGAAAACAAACAAACATGACGGACAGGAGGCGGGTGATCACTGTGCCTAGTGTAAGTGCATTCGGATTCTCTGATTAGCGCGGTTCTCTTCCTAAGCTGAAAAAGAGCCCCCTTTACACCTTTCCTTTACCTCATGACGTTTTACACAGAGGTTAAAGAAAGGTGGTTAGGAATTAGACGATAGGACGTATTTTTTTAACTATTCGGACGCAGTCTCAGCCTCTCTAAGACATCCCTTTCATAGCCAATCATGTTATACACCTGATGCCAGTTAACTTAATTACTTGCTAAATGTTCTTTCAGCTGATTCTCCTATATATTAATTGCTTTTTCAGGCTTTTTTTTTTTTTTTTTTTTTGGCCTGTGTCCCTACTTTTTTGAGAACTGTTGCAGCTAGAAATTTTGAAATAAGCTCATTTTGCGGATAAAAATGTAAAATGTCTCAGTTTCAACATTTGAAATGTTATCTATTGTAAATGACGTATTGGCTTATGTGATCTGAAAGTCATTGCATATTGATTTTATTCACAATTTACACTTCGTCCCAACTATTTCGGAATTGGGGTTGTACATTATGGTGGCGAAAATACCATCAATTTGCTGCAGGATAACTATATCATGGAACTATAGTAATTTATCATAAAGGAAGCTCTTAAAGTAGGCTTGCTGAATACTTCTGTCTCGACTGAATCAGTTCCTCGAGAATACCCAGGGTCTGAAATCTGATCATTTGTTTGGACCTTTAAAAGCACGACTTACTGACCCGCAGTCATTCACTGCTACATATTTCCATGTTAGTTGCATATTCTTGTCCTTACTCTATTGTCGAGAGATGAAGCAAAACGCACACAAACCGTGGATCTCTCAATGCTCGAACTTCAAAATTCTGCCTGACTTGCATGATCATATGACTCGGCTTCGGAACTAAAGGGGTTTGTATTTAAGTGTCGGCCTTCACTATTTGATACGACCATTCACGCTGTTATACTTTGTAACCCTCCACTACTCACCACGCATAATATTTTATTATAAGCTAACACAATCCTATGTGGAATTTTATCAGCTTTTATTCTATTTTACGTCAATAATAAAAGGGCCGATAAAACAAACGATCGGGGAAGCTGAAAATGTTATTCTCTGATGCTGCATGTCATGTAAAGTAACTTTCGGCTCAGCGTGAGATGCGTCGTGGTGATGTAATCGCTCAGCGAGACATTTTGTTTAGACTGTGCACTGGATCAGTAGACAGTTATCCCATCGTGCTGCAGACTTTGACCAGCTACATTGATCATTTTATCAAGTAAGTCTAAGTGTACTTTTATTGACGAATACGCGCTGCTCGAATTTAATAAGCGCCGTGCAATGACTTTCTACAGTATTAAGAGAGCTGCGAGGTTTTCTTTGCGAAATGGCGGAGGTTGATGAGGAAGTAGTCTACTGTACAGAACATTGCTTCCACAGTTGTTTCAACCAAGTTTAGTAATTTCGTGTTTGTTTGAACCATATTCATTTTTCATTATTTTTATTATTCTTACGCATTTGTCATATCTAAAAAAATGAAGACCCTTCTTCATCTGACGTAGCTTGCTGTTTTAAAATGTTCTGAGGTGACGCCTTCGCGATTGCCGTTAAAATGACATACAGCATCATTCAGCCACCAGGCTCCATTTGGCCGCTCACAATTTAAAATAGGCTCACTTGTGCACAATTCAAAATGGGCTCACTTGTGCACGTTGCAAAATTAACTGGAAACGAGAATATCTCATGCAAGTGATCGATGAGTTTGCTTCGGTTCATTAGCACATGTATTACCGACTAATGGGCCTCAAATGTCCTTATGTCAGCATTACTTACTTGTAATATTTAACCACTTGAGTCATAAACTGAATCAAACTGGGATAATCGACAAAACTTAACATAGCAGCCTTCATAATCTGAGGAAAACTCAATTGTCACGATAAGTCTCTGAAGTCACTGCATGAAAAATAGTTCAGCATATGGCTGCTACCCCGGTACTCTGATTCTGAAAAAGAGCGCTTAGGATGTTGGATACCAACATTTCGGTCCGCAAATTTGTCTGCATCGAGACTCAGGTTTCATTGTGGGGCGTGCTCCGGCTGTTCCTTTTAGGAAGTGGCTATTCGCCCCGCAGCGGGGCGAATTGGGGGAAAGGGATCGGCTATCTGCCCCGCAACGGGGTCGACAAGAGAAGCAGTTCTGCTATTCGCACCGCAGTGGAAGGGATAAGGGAAGCACTTCCGCTATTTGCCCTGCAGTTGGGCCAGTAAGAGATTTCATTTTATAATCCGCCCCGGTCTTCGATCTTTGGCGCTGAACCGCCGCGGGGCGAATAGCCTCTGCCTTACTTTTATGCGGTGGTCGCCAAACTGTCACCCTCGAATGCTCTTTCCGTTAATTCAGAGGTTAGCAGGGGAAAGTCTCAGAGCACGAAGTTGTCTGTTCACCCCGATGGTTTACTCTGTCATTTGCACCGTTATGAATGGAAAATTGGGCACTGAGCTGACCTACTGGACTGGGAATTAAAATAACACCGGCCTCGCTGGGGGACCGGGCCTCAGTACTCAGACTGGAAGAATGTTGTGCATTCGAGTGGGTGTGAATGAGTCAGTATTTGCTAGTCGGTCCATTAAGTGCCATGGGTGCATGCGCGCGCTGACATTTCCCAGCCGCAAGTGCCTCGTGAGCCAAGCTTTCAAGTAAACTGGATCGCCCTACTCAGTGCACGAGAATGCCTTGTGCACTAAACCAGTTTACAGTACACCTTTGTGTCTTCGCCAAGATTTCAGAAGCCTTCTCCTCTGACCCCACCCATTTCTTTAATTACTTCTAATTAAAGTACTTACTGAGATCTTTTCACGCGCAGAGATTAAGATTGGTCATGGACCAAATTCAGTTTTCAATAGAGAATCTCCATTTAGAATTGAATTCGACGGAGTGTCTCCATTCAGAATAGAAATTCTGTGGATGTGCCCCAAACTGTCTCTGCATTTGAACCATTATGAATCGCTCACTTTGGAACATTTCAAGGTCCTAAGACATTGGTTTTGTGAAGATTAGTTCAAAGTTTGTCCCATCACTGTGAAGCAGATACTTCTGATTGTGGCAACTGAAAAATTACATGTGGTTTTTTGATTGCAGTCAAATGCAAGTGGAAATGAATGAGTCTAAGACTAGATCTCGTGTAGGCTAGAGGAGCCGCTCTTGCTGTCTATTTTGGGCACAAAATGGAGGCACTCTTGGAAGGTAATTAGTGAGAGCAAAACAAACTCTGAAAACACAGAACACACATTCAGGTACAGTGACTTTTAGGCAACTGGTTTGTCCCAGAGTCAGTGAACCACACAGACAGCCTAACAACTTCAGTGGCTTTTCCATCATGTAACTGATCATTGTCAGAGGATAAATGACAGTACACAAATGTAAATGACTGTGTCTAAGAAACAAAAGAGGAATACTGTAAAATTGTTATAAGCAGCTAGAGACACATTTGAAGGGGTAAATTATGCAACAGTATTGAACAGAATGACTTAAATGGGGAATTTTTAGAGTGGTTAACAGGAGTAGTTCACACACCTCATGAGCAAGTTCCTCACACTTAGAGTAAACATCAATAAGCCCTTTATTTTTGGCCAAAAAATATTTTTAATGGGTTGCAAACTACCCTTGCTGGGTTTAGTGCTTGATAGTAAGTTTGGATGATTAGTCATGGGTAAAATCACTACTCTGAAGAATTGCCACAATTAGTTAATACCAAACGCAGCTTTTCTGAAGAAAAATTATCGCTTCTAGGGCTTCAGGTTATCAAAGCTGCACAACTGGGATGGAGAAAAATGTTCCCACTTCTTTCTCAGGTCTTTCCTACAAACCCACTTCCAGAAAAGTTGGGATGCTGTGTAAAATCTAAATAAAAACAGAACGCAGTGATTTTAACATCAGTTGAACCCTATATTTAACTGAAAATGGTTCAAAGACAATATATCAAATGTTGAAACTGATAAATTTGTTGTTTTTAGAAATATATTTTACTAATTTTGAATTTGATTGCTTACTTCTCCAATGTAGACACTTTATATTTTCTGTCCCTTGACAACTGACACACAGCTAGACCCGGCAATGTGGCTGTGGTGGTAAGCAGGCCAGCCTGAGGGTCATATAAAATAATTCAGAGAATTCGGAGAAAATTCTGTTTCCAAGGGACAAGGCCAAAGACCAATATTGACTGGCCCTCAGGTGGCACTGCATTAAAAACTAACAGGACTCCGTAGGGGAAATCAATGCATGGGGTCAGGGACACTTCTGAAAACCATTTTCAGTGAGCACAATTTGTTACGGCATCCACAAATGCAAGTTAAAACGTAAAAATAAAATGTAAATAAACAAGATCCCGAAATGCTGCCCCCCACTCTGGGCCTAAGCTCATTTATGATGGCCTGAGACAAAGTGGAAGATTATCCTATGGTCTGACCAATCAAAATATGAATTTTGTTTTTTTGGAAATCAAGGATGCCACGTCCTCTAGGCCAAGAAAGAGAGGGAACATCTGGCTTTTTATCCGCGCAGAATTCAAAAGCCAGCATCCATGATAGTATGTGGCATGGGTAACTTGCACATCTGTGAAGAGATCATTAATGCTGAACAATATAGACAGGTTTTTGAGCAACGTGTACAGACATCCAAACATCTTTCTCTGGTAATGCTTAGCTTATTTCGGGAAGAGAATGTCAAACCACATTGTGCTCGTTACAACATGATAGACTTGTAGTAAAAGCTTCTGGGTGCTAAACTGGTCTGCCTGCAGTCCAGACGGGTCACCCATTGAAAAATTTGGCACACAGATGCGACAAAAGAGTCTGCAAAAGTGTTGAGAAGCTGAAATCTAAAATCAAGCAAGAATGAGGAAACATTTTGCTTTCAAAACTACAGTAATTGGTCTCAGTTCCAAAACACTTACAGCGTGTTTTTAAAAGAAGAGATGATTTAACACAGTGGTACACTGGGTCCCGTCACTTTTTTTGAATCATGTTGCTGGCATCAAATTCAAAATGAGCAGATAGTTTTCAAAAATAGTACAATTTCTGTTTCAACATATGATATATTGTCTTTGTACTATTTTCCATTTATTATTGAGTTCAAATGATTTGCCAATCATTGCAGTCTGTTTTTATTTATATTTTACACATCATCCCAACTTTTCTGGAAATGAGTTTATGGCAGCCATTTTGATATTTTTCTGCAAGTTGCTTCCTTGTTGTCGCTTTGCCAAAGGGAAGGCAAAAGCGAAGATTTGAACATGAAATGGCGACCTTGCGGCAAGCGAAGATTTACATTAACCTCGGTGCGTGTGAATGTGAATTCTTCTAGCAGAAAAATCAATCAGATTTTGTTTGCGTGGGCTGATTAGCAGTCAAAACAAAGACAGGCTTAGCACAAGCGCGACGTGAATCGAAAAGCATCTCCGAGTCACTTTGAAAGTCAGGCTGTTACTGTTCAACAGACAAGATATATTTAAGCAGACCTCGAGACGCAACCACCTGACGGCATTTTGGCCTGTCATAACCGCCTGTTTCTTGAGAAATTAGAAAAAGATAGCCCTGCAAAGCAGGTAGAATGTAATTAAATCATACCTTGATCCTAATTTTTTTGTGTATCAAAAATGGCTTAACAATTTAGGGCATTGTGATTGGCAGGTGTCCTGACTGAACTGGTCATGATTGTATGAGTCTCATAGGAATAAGGACAGCAATTTATTGAAAGATTCATGTTGCCTCGGACTTGTTCATTTTTTTTTTTTTTTCTATTTAAAAATGACTGCGGCGCAGAGAAAGGAAAAGCAGAAGATGAAACCAGAAAGGAGAGGAAGTGAGAAGTCACAAACTCGGCAATTCCACCAAATTGCGTTTCCATAGAGTCCAGTTTCTTTGGCGCAATGCTTTTCAGTGACATGTCGAAACTTCACACTTATTGAGAAGGAAAAAAACAGGCTAACTGCTAGCTATAAGGTGTCATGTGACTCAAGTCCATAAACAGCGCACTGCCAGTTCAAATGGTGAATAATCAGCTCTAAACGCATACTTTCACTGTTTTGATGCTGTAAACGTGCGTTACCTTGGCAACTTGATTGACGTGCTTTTACACTTTCCCTCCAAGTCTCATAAAGGTTTTGCAAACGGTGAAAGAGGCTACACGAGCTTAAACTGAAGCAGGAGTTCGGCAATTAGCCAAGTTATTAAACTGTTTTGCGTTATACAGTTTTCCTGCCCTCTCTGCCACTATCTGAAAGCTTGTGTGACCCTTACGACACAACAGTACAATAACGACTCTCTTAATGGCCTCGAAAAGCAGGACATCAGAAGAGAAACAGGTCCTCTGTGGCCCCATTTTAACCTGTCGATGCGCCCCCATTTTGTGCTGAGAAACAGGGCCTAAGCTGCTGTATGTTCTCGGCTTGCAGCGTGCGAGGGCGCTAGCTGACTTCCTTCCGGCTTCATATCCTGTTCAAGCCCAGAGAGAGTGTGTGTGTGTGTGTGTGTGTGTGTGTGTGTGTGTGAGAGTGTGTGTGTTTTGGAGACAGAGAGATAGAAAGAATGATAAAGGAAGAGAAGGAGTGAGTGAAACAAATCGAGAAAGAGAGAGGGAAACATAGACAGAAGGCGAGACTTTCATTTCCTTGATTACTTTGATACCTCTTGATTAATAGTAGTCTGTAATTTGTGGGGACGTATGCAGTTCTTCGCACTGGAGAAAAAAGAAAAACAGCCAATAGGAGCTTTTAATGGTCCCATTGTCAATCAAAAAAGCACCAATATTAAAAATATCATCATCTCAAATCTTTATGTGGCAAGAGAGAGTGGGAAAGAGTGATACATTTTTTAAATACTAGTGGTGGTTTTTGATGAAATGTTTGTATTCAAAATGAGCATTCCTGTTGTGTTATTTTTTATTTTGAGTTAGTGAACTCCTTACTGCAGTATCTTAACTGCCGTCTGTTTGCCTTGGCAATATTTACAAACGTATTTCCTGGCAAGAAAGCAAGATTAGTTTGATTTAGAGAGCGAGAGAGACAGAGAGGGAGGGGCTAGCGGTGTGGCATGTTGCATCGTTGCAGTGGGAGGGGCAATTGTTGTAAACGAGCGCCTTTCCAGTAAGTCACAGCCGGCCTCACAGCAAAGACGACGCGTATGCTCACTGAGCGAGAGAGGGAAGAACAGCTCACATTCGCAGCTGACTTTCCACAAAACATGGCTGCCAAATGGCCTCTTGAAAAAGAAGGGCCGGCCTGATATCTCAGCAATATCAGACGACTCTTTGCGCGCCTGTTCACTTCAAAAGAGTGTGACAGCGAGAAGTGGCAAGGAGAGAGACGATAGCACGGCAGTTTACAAATAAAAAGACTCACGAGGATTAGCCAGTAAGGGAGCGACAGACCTTAAAGGCTCGACTCGGTACGTTTTTATGTCTCCTGCCTGCTTGTCAAATTGCTGCTCTGGTCCTGTCCGTGTTTCTCTGTCTGTCTCTGTCTGCATTGACAAGGATGGCCATATTGTTTTAGGTGCAGCAGTACACCTTTGGGGAAAGATGTTTTTGTCAGAGTACTGCTAATGGGTCGTGCAGGTCAGATGTACAATAATGTTTGGTTACGCCAAGTTCCATTCTGTGTAGAACGTTGTATACATGTGGATTTATTTGCATTGCACTGGTCTGGGGAAGGCTGTTTGAGCCTTAGAGTTTGATTCAGGAGGTCTTGCAGTGTTGGGAGGGTGTTACCATACATGATACATTTGAGTTCAGTTTGCTCCCCAATGTTACTCAGTGATTTACATCAGTTAAAATCCAATCACCCATATATTTCATATTTATACTGTGTTTTTTTTCCGAATTTTGTGGTAGTTAATGGTGGACTTTCAATGTGCATCATGCACGGCTGGAGTCCTGTAATAACTCTGCAGTTATGTGTGGTCATTTTGGCCCCAAGCTCTGTAGCTGTGTGCAATGAAGGAAAATATCTGAAATGCACACATTTGTGTGTCTTCTTCTCATGTTTTTTCTTTTGCTTGATTTTAGTGACACATTATGATGCAAATGGCAAAATTTTGCTGACCTGTGGCTCAAAATTGAGATATTTCTCACAGGCTTTTAATACATAGAGTTGTTATTTTACATACATTAAGAGGGTGGCACAAAACTTCTGAACTTCTGTACTGAAATAGTTTTTTGTTGGTTTGAACTGTTGTCAAGCTGGCCGCAAACACAGTATCACAAAAAACTGTTATCAAATAGGATTTTGGTTTTCAGTACTCAAGTGATGCATACAGTGTTAGCGAGTACTCTTTTATTTGCTGCTTTTATTTAGTAAAGCAAACCAAACATTTTAGCCACTTTAAAGGCAGCTTGGCTGGATTTTTGCTTTATCAAGGGAATTCAAAGCACTTTTCGCGTGCATCTATAATATTTATTCTTGTGGTTTTTGGGTTTGTCCGAGCTTCTTATAAATTAACCCTTTGAGAGCTGAAATAAATTATTAAAAAATATGAATTTGATTATCTTGTGCTGTTGAAAACGTATCATGCGGCGACTTGTTTAAAAGAGCTCCCCTGCGGGGGAGCTCTTTTAAACAAGTGGCCGCATGATAGGTTTTCAACAGCTTTTGATTTCACTAACTTACATCATTGAGCAACAATAGCTGCTTTAAGCGCTCGAAGGGTTAATGCAGTTTTGATGCACCATGAGTTCTAGCTTGATACTCTGTTAGAACCGTGCCGATGAGGAAGCCCAAAAAGTTAAAAAAACAGAAGTGCTTTCAACTGCAAGAACATGCAAAGGAAGAAATATGCAAGTCCTTAAAGTTGAAAGTCTATCATTCTAAGCTAAGACAGTGTGCCATTTTGGCCATAACTATGACTGGGGACACTGAGGATTGAGAATTTACTCCCAAAAATGAATCTATTATTAAACTACGAAATTAAAGCGGAGAAGAAGCACACCTTGGTCCAGCCCATCCCCCAAATCAACATCCCTGCCAAGCTTCTTGCCCTCAATATTTTTTACTTCCTGGTTACGCCCCTGTCAGCCATCCCACAAACAGCCACAGGCATGGGAAGCTCGACAAAATGGCGTCTCTATTGTCAACCACATATGGACGAATAAAAAAAATCGCATTGTTATCACATCGCCATTGCTCTCGGCTGTGTTCATATGGGAGGATTAAGGCTGACCACGGTCCTGAAGTTGAGCATCTTTTCCTTTGTATCATCTTTGTCTGATGTCCATGGACCATTAAAGAAAGTAGCGACTTAATTATTCACAGCCATTTCATGGTGAGCAAGTGTTTAACTCCTGTGTAAAACTTAAAACCTTATATTTTTCTCTTCAGTAGAAAACATTAACTGATTTTAAGTTACCGTTTTGTTTAATGGGTGAACTACTCTTACCCAAAGACAAAGCTTGAAATGAGTTAAAAGTGTGTCTGCTCATTCAAAATATTTTTTGTCAATGGGTAAAAAAGAAAAAATAAATAAAAATAAGAATTTAATTCTAAGACTAAAATACTCAGAGATACCAAAGTTAAGACTAAAATGAGCAATAAATACTAAAATACAGCAAACAGTTGTTGTTCAGATGGACTTTTTTTTTGGGTTTGCAGTGGTAGTTTTTCACCCCTGGGCACAATGCGGGCCGTAGCCTGTAAATAGAACAGAATTGCCTGGTAGTAAATTATTTATGTGGATAAGTCATGGCACGGGCATGTAAAAACAAGCTATCGATGCAATACACGACACCTGGCGCAAAAAACATAGACGTAAACGCAATCAGTTTTTGTTGTTTCAATGGAACGACTGCCAAAGGGCATTACAGTCTCTTGTGTAGAGCTTCACCATAAAACTTCTCATTTGTATTATGATCTAAGGTTAGGGCTATTCTCTTACTGATCCCTGGAGTAGGACTGCTTAAAATGTATTTATGGACCGCTATCATAAAAAAACATTACTTTTCAAAAAGATCTGCTCCCAGAAACATGTTCCCAAATCTGCCAAGAGTCATAGCACATCATGTCTGGTTGAATGGTGTACTGAACAGAAGTATATTCGAGCTACGGTTAAGATGGCGGAATATTTGGTTCCTAATGGCCTGTTGTTTTTCCTAAAAAAGTAGTGAATTCTGTGATAAATGAAAATACCCATACATCGGCTTACTTTTTTACACTCACAGATGATCCTAACCTTTAACCTCTTCAACTTTGCATTCCCGTTTGTGGGTTCGTCAAATGTTGCTGGTTTATTCAAACGTGGAACCTTAGGCCTCTTTTACATTCTAGTGGAGATCTCAAAGTTTCCAAAGACCTCAAATATTTCCAATGAATTACAGGGAAATGTATATAAAATGATGTGTTTCATGTATTGCTGTGGCCATAAAAACATGACACCCTGGGTTTGAATATTTCTCTCAATATAAGTGTGATGTAGCTTCAGTGAAGCGCTTCAGCCAGCAGATACAGAATATGTATGCGTCATCGTCCAACAACAAACAAAAAATGTTTTTTTCTATCTTTAAATATATTTGAAGGGAAATTCAAGTAAAAATAAGATTTGAAGGGGTTAATTGTTGATGTGTACCTCTAGAAGTGTGCCTTCACAAGTGTTGAAATGTTACGTATTCGTGTTATGAGAAATGTTGTCGGTTAAGCCTGCAGGCTTTGGGTTTTTAATGTTATCTCGTGATCTCTCGGTGACGTATGGATCAGCTTATTCCAATATCCTCCACTTCCGAGTGTTTTTCGACTGTTAATTTCACTCTGACAAAAAAAAAAAAAAAAAAAAAAGGTTCTGGGCTCGCCTTTGTTATGGAACGCTTTGCATTTTTTTAACTGTACCCTCAATTTTCCCACCCAAAGGGGAGGGTTGGATTGTTTTCTGTGGTGTTTGTTTGTTTGTTAGCGTTTGTCTGTCAGCACTTTGGCACAAAAACTGTTTGAAAAAATTAGACTACATTTTCAGGAAAGGTGCGAAATGGTCCAAGGATCACGTGATTAAAATTTGGACCAAAGTCGGTCAAGGTCGAGGTCACCAAAAAAACGAGAATCTTTTTTTTTCCAGTAACTTCCTTAAACTTGCTCCAATAGGTTTCTAACTGTATTCAATACATGCATTTCTCAATTCCGCTTCCAAATTATGCTAAACTATGCTGTCACATCACTTGGCTCATTAGCGGTGGGGGCGGATTTCACCTATTCAATAAGTACTTATGAGTTTTATGGTAAGTGATTGTTCGTTGTTGACTTGTTTTTTTATTATTATTTTGTTTTATTCCTTTGCCTCTTGGCCAGGTCGCATATGAAAAAGATTCTGAATCTCAGTGTGTATCTCCTGGTATAACAAAAGTATAATGTATAAATAATTTTCCTTTGGAATTCAGTAGTAGGTGTGCTGTGAACGCTTTGAGGCCAAGAATGATTTCGCCTGATGAGAAACCTTTGATTGGGTTGATGGGGCTCTTCTTGATAGTTTTCTTCTGGTCAAAGCGATCCTCCTGAATTTTTTGAGTGTATTGAGAATAGAAGAGTCGTCCATGTACTAAGATTAAAGAGGAAAGATTTAAGAGGAACTTAATGTTACAACCTGAATTGAAGCACGAAGCCGCTCCTATTATTTGTCTCATTGCACCCTGAACAGTCCAATTATGACACAGTATCGGAAATATAGTTGTGAGGAAGTCTGTTTATGAGTCTATGAATTCTGTTATCTACTTGTTGCAGATCAAAATGACTGCACGGTCTCGCGTCAGTAGTGCAGTTGAAAGTGATGTAGTACAGCCTGCGCAAACTTCTGCGGTGATATCTTCCGAGATCTGCGCTCTCTGACTTCAAATGGTATAAAATCGCTTATGTTTCGTCTCTTGACTTGTAAACAGGACCATTCAAGCTTTTAACCAACATTTCTGATTGTAAATGTAGCCATTGAAAAATATGTTGTGCATATCAAGTAGCATACGATTCATTCCTTCTTTTTGTGACCGTCTGCGACGACAGATAATAATGCAGTGGATGTTGCTAGATTTAGCACGGTAAGAGGTATAGATCTGAAAAGCTGCGGATGGCGGGGGATGAATTTAAGTGAACCGTAAAAGCGTGCTGATGCAACACGCGGCAATGCAGCGTTCTCCGGCTTCCAGGAGAAGCTCGCGATGTTCAGCCACCCTCCCCCACTCGTGTTTAACGACTGATCCACTGCAACTCCTTTGGTAACTGATACCCACCGCGCTCACGCAGCCCAAGAGAGTTAGATTCATATTACTGATGAGATTTATGTATCTCCTATCTGACATATGAGACGTTAGGATCACTTTTCTTTTCGCCGTGTGCATCCGTGCTTGGCCTATTATCCTAGTGCGTAAAACGTCAAAACAATAAAGGAAAAGTTTAGCTTATAGACTATTTGTGTTTTATAATGAAAATTATTAAATTTTTACTCAAACCACATCAAAAATATTGCCATTGTTGTGAGTGGTAGTCCTTGTTGTGGACGTGGTCAAATAAAAATGAAAACGTCAAGTATCTTTTAATACAAACCCAGCATTTAGTAGGGTTTGTGTCCCAAAGCATCACTGCTCTTTTTACTGATGTGCGCGTTTCAGATCTTGTGGTTTACTCAATGTCGGTTGCAAACTAACTGCAAATCTGCCTCTTGATGTATGCCCCAGGTGTCAAAACACCGTTATCATAGTCAAGAACTTTTAATTACCCCTATCACCACTGTGAAGCCAAGCGAGACTACTTCTGCTTAACCTTTGAAATGGCAGGTGTCTGCCACTGCGTTGGTCAAGGTTCAGGTGAGATCGGTTGCTATGAGCAGGTGTTCCTTTATGGGCGACACTCATTTGTCAAATCTAGTGTAACACAGACGCAAGGATGAAATTGTGCCCTGTTGTAAATAGCAAACCCGGCCGAGCTCTGAGCGCAGGCCTCGGCGAAACATACGTCGTATTCTCACCGAACTTTTCCATGAACAGCAACCGTTTCCCACAATAAACCTTAGAGACGCCCCAAACACAGCTAACGGCGTAAAACTGATCGGTTGCATCAATTTCAAGTAACTTCCATTGATTGCCATTCAGTCAATAGGCTAACAGCTAACTGAAGACTAAATTGCCCAAAGATATGTATATGTAAATGAATGGTGTGTATGCCCTGAGATGAACTGGCAGCCTGTTCTGATCTTACTACCCGCAATGCATGCTGGGATAACTTCCAGTCTTCCCACTGCCCTTAGAGGCCTTTTGCAGGTCAGATAATGGATGGTGATATGGTTGGATGGATGAACAATGTAAACTGATCTGTTTACCCACTTCTCTGTTGCTCTAGGTCAGACTCCAGCTGGTACGATGGCCGTGCGAAACAGGATCTGCAGCTCTACTAGGCCATGGAGCTTCATGGGGCCGAAGGGGTATCTGGAGGGGCAGAAGGGGTATCTGGAGGGGCAGAAGGGGTATTTTGAGGCACAGTCCCCTCTGCGGGGGCAAAAGGGCGAAAAAGAGATGTGCAGAGAGGAAGACCCATCGCACGGTGGCATCCTTCCCCTGCTGACGAGGGCGTTCACTGTGGGAACCGCCGAGACCATGGTGTCCCACCCTCTCAGCACGGAGAGACTGAGCCTGTTCATCACTCAGCCACAATGTGAGTTAAAACCTTTCGTAATGTGACTAAAAATGCGCAGCAGAGCCATAGATATGCATTTTTAAGCAATGATGCGCGTAAAAGATAGAATGTAAACGGATATATGACATGATCGGTCTGAGCCCTGTCCTCATGTCGATGCATCTCAAGTGTGAAGCTCAAAAGCAGGCGCACAAGGTGTTGTGAATAAAGTGCGAGGCAGTGCCGAGCTTTTTGAAATGTGCTAACGTTAAGGTCATCAATGGAATCGTCTGAATTTCCCATGTAACAGACTACAAGGGTTAAATGTGTCTTCAAACTATGACGCTAACTCGTGAGATATCATAAACACTTGATGCATTAGCAGTCCCCCCGAGTGAAAATTTAAAGGTTTAGTCACTGTGACATGGTTTCTAAGGCATTAAAATTATCAACAATGATGCTAATACTAACGCTAGTGCTAGAACTTGATTTGTTGGCAGTCCCTAGTTGAAAAAAAACTAAGCTCATACTGACGAAGTTTAAAGGTGTTTGAGCAATAATGATAGCTCCAGTGCTGGTGCTATGACTTAAAACGTCTGCATTCCCAAGGTAATGAACTGAGCCGTCTGCCGTCGCCTCAATGATTTTGAGGAGGTTAACTTTAGAATCATGATGCTAACGCTAGTGTTAACCAACACTTGATGCTAACACTTGAAATGTTAAATGTATCGTGTGCTAGCGCCAGCTAACACTTGCTTCTCCTGGTTTCTCAGGTGACGAGCAGCCAGAATTTAGTCCATCCTGCTCACAGCGCCCCTTTATTGGCTCCCCCAACTGTCTCCGAAGGTTTGTCCCCTTGCACCGACTCTCCTGTTCCAACCTTTCCATAACGAATAAAAGCTCACTAACTCTGAACCATCAAGGTGAAGGAGAAATGCGGCACCTTTCTATAGAAGGACTTTTAAGTGCACACACCTCTATCGTGGCATATTTGCACAGATCTTAAAAAGCTTCATGTCTATCTTTGTAAACATAATTCGAAAGATAACGGACTTTGACAGTTTGGATCGACACTAAAGCAGAGGGTCACTGGTCAGTGATTATTTTCAGGGCTGTTGAGATCATTTTATACCACTGTACTAACATTCAGGTCCATTTGGGATGTAGCCCACTGCACAGTTTCTACAGGTCCTAGAATTAGGGTGGAATGACCTCGAAATGACTTGAAGGTGTTGCATTTTGGGAATCCAATGTTCAATTGCAGCTTGCTAATCTGCTTTAAACCCCTGCAGCACAAAATCACGTAATGATTGGAACACCTTTTACTCATTTCACAAACTTGGACAGCTCTTCCTTGAGAGTTTTCTCAGAATTCTAAAGAAGTCTGGAAATTGTTTAAAATCAGCAGTTGCCATTGTGACATCATCATTTGAGGACATTCTGATGATGATGGTGTCTAGAAATCATCAGTCATAATTCTGACGTCATGTTTGAGTGTTAAGTAACGGATATTCTAATCACACATTGAAGAGTGTTGAATCTGTTGGAACTACAGCCAATCATACTGCCCCAATTCCCCCCGCTCAGGACCTCCTCAGAGAACAATGTGGCCTACAGGACGGCCAATGACGAGAGGCCGACAAGGCCCCAGCCCCCTCCCTCCTCCTCCAGGAGCCGCAGAAAGAGACAGCGACAGAAACGACAGAGGGAGAGGGGAGGAGGAGGCGTGAGGGAGAGAGAGGGGGGAGGGGGAGAGGCGGAGCAGACGGAGGAGAGTGCGCCCCCTAGTGTCCCGGAGCAAGAAAGCAGCGGATACTCCTGTCAGGCTCTCTCTCAGGTAATACAAGTGCTCATACCTGAGCCTCGCACACACTGTAGCGCCGAAAAGCAGGACTATATCATGAAGTAAGATCACTGTGTTAGCTGGATGAGCAGTATGCAGTAAAATCTGGGCCGGTCATTAAACTGGAACATGGACTGAGGTCAATAAAGCTCGATTGAAGAGCACAAGCAGCTAGTTAGTCGGGGAATAAAGACCGACATCCACACCTGCTAACCATCCCTGCGATAAACCTCTCTGGTCATTAGCACTCTGACCGCCTGTCCCTCAGAAATACTGAGCCTGTATAGTCAGCCCATACAAATACAAAATGTCAGTCATTAAATTTAGCTCAACTGTGGATGGTAATCGATAAAAAAATAACCATAAGCGTGTATTTTTTATAATGTCATGATATCCATTTTGGGAAACTACAGGTGCTTCGAATCATCGCAAATCATAAGTGAAGAGATAGCGACTAAAATGTAGGAAAGAAAATAAGAATAATGTAAACTTGTTTTTGATTGCCTGAGGAAAGGCATTAAGCAGGCACTGGCCCAGTGGAAATGACAGAATCTGAAGGAGCAAACACAAAACCCATAAGGCGCCTGGTTCCTCCTCCTACATTTGTTCATCCGCTGCTGTTCTGTCCTCCGACCAGGATGAGGCGCCAGAGTTTCCCAGCAGATGCATTAGCAGCCAGAGTCTGGGGGTGCAGGAGACCGAGAGGCCCAGATGGGACAGGACAGAGTCCCCCCAGCGTCTGCCCCGCGCCCAAACCCCGACCCGCACCCCCCAGCCGTGGTGCTCCCCCAACTTTCCCCCGCCTGGCCTCAAAATTTCCCTGAGCAGCCAGGAGAGCTTGGCTGGGCTCCACCTCAGCAGTCAGGACAACTGGCCCCTGGCGCGGTTCGGGCTCAGGGGTAACGTGTGTCAAGAGGACCGTGTCTTCGCCGCGCCCTTTTTTAAGGAGGTGGAGAAGGAGGCGAGGGAGGAGGAAGAGGAGGGTACGGAGGAAGGTTCAGACACCAACGAGGGGCTTCTCTTTCATCCCGAGGAGGTGAGGACCAAAAACAGCTCATTGCTTACTTTACCTATCCATACCATCTTTATAAACGGTTTGACCCATTAGAACAGGGGTTTCTGCGGACACTTGTGGCCTCCTTTAAATCAGCCATCAATTAATGAACCTTTAGAGCATTGTGTGCTGGCACTTTAAATCGATCACTACCGCGTACACACACCAATAACCAGCTGAAACTGTGCTCCTCTTGGACTGTAATTGGATGCCCCTACATGAAGGGCAGGCCATGCAGGAGTCATTTAAGTTCCCCTATCATGTCACCAGCTACACAGCCAATTAGCCGCTACACAGCATTTCAGATTCTATCCTCTGTGACATCACAAGGTGGAGGCACCACCCAGAATAATGAATGAACTGATTAATTGGTTGGCTGAAGTTGAGCACACCCTCTTGCCTCTGGGAAATTACTTCCCCATATGATATCACTAAGAAACAGATTTTGAAATGGCTTGTTATGGCTAATTGGTTGTGTAACCGGCGACATGATAGGGGACCTTTAAATATTACAGATTAGCCTTACGAAGGTATAGTCAGTATGCAATGCATTGGCAATTGCAGTCTTTGCCCTCGTTTACATGCATTTGTTGTTCTGAAATGTACTGGAGGTGATAGAGCAAAAGTAGGCCACAGAAAACCAATTTAATAAAAGGGATTTGTTTCTGAAACCCAAGTCAACAATTGAATTACTTTACCTCATCAGCAACAACTATAGAGAAATGAAAATATAAAGATAAAGGACTGATTTAAAATATGAAAACAGGTAAGTGGTCGGGGCTAAGGATGATGCATTTCGACTGTACACAGAGAACCTCAGCTGGGCTAAAAATCATGCTCCTTATGTTTTCAGATGCTCCTTGGAGGAGCAAGGATCTAGGAAGCTCTTAAAGAATTCTTAATCAAGGAAACAGGAGTGCGTCCTTTGTGGGGTGGTGTTTTCGGAATCCATCATGAACAAAAAAATCAGTGGATTCACCGCTCCTCCCAGGCCCTTTCTGTAACTGACTCAGGTTCAAATTAAATGAACCCAAATCTTATGAACTTCCTGTCCACTACTTCCCGTCTATTGATCTGTCCGTCTGTCCATCCAGCTTTAATGATCTGCTCTGAATCCCTCATCTCTCTCAGAAACTCCAGCCGAACGATTATGAGTACAGAGAGGGCCGAGATTACTCCATCGAGGAGCACCTTGGCAGCGGATCGTACGGGGACATCTATAGCGTGCGGGACAACAAGACCAACTACAAGTGCGCTGCCAAAAAGGTAAGAGCCCGTCAAGGGCTGCCGACGCCCTCCAACCCCCCCACTGCACGGCTACCAACATTATATTCTACTGTCAACCTTATCAGATGACCCTTAATATTTCGGATACGATTAGTTTCGGCGATTAATTACAAACTTTACCGTCTCATAATTGTCTCATTCGTCATTTTATGTTAGCCGCCGCTCTTGTCTCGCAACTTTTATTGTATATTTAGTCCCCCTTGCAAATTATTTTTTGATCACTGTGTGATTCTCTTGATGAAATAATGGTTTGACAAAATAGTCCGTTGACCTCTATCATTGATAGTATCCTTCCAATTATACCTGCATCTGATTGAATAGTTCAGTCTATTTTAGGCGTACAGAATCTTGACAATCCGTTGGCACAAATGTAGAATTGATTAATTTGAGTGTTTTTTCTTGTATCAATTCATTCTTTTGTACCTTTGAGTTCAATCAGCCCAGGAGTTAAATATCAATAATGTTTCAGCCAGCCTGCTCTGGTGCTTGGAATTACTCAAGTTATTTGGAATAACAACCTCACTGGTTGCTTGTCATTCTGCCCAATGAATAAATGTAATGTCATGTAGGGGATGAGTGTTTCTGAGAACTTTGGGGTCCCCCCTTTTGAAATAAAATGTGTGGGTTGTCTCTCGGGGCCACAAGAATCGCCACAACCTTTGTCCCCAATCGCAAAGGTCCTGATGTACGGTAAAAGGGGTATAGGTCATTTGGACCCCTGACCATTTGGACCCAAACCAGTTGGACCTCAGACCCTACCCAGTTGGACCCCATGCTGTCTGGACCCCAGTCCCTAACCCAAACCCGAACCCAACTGGTCTGGGGTCTAACTGGTCTAGGGTCAAACCTGCCTGGGATCCAAATGGTATGGGGTCTATAAACGGTTAGGGTCAGGTATGCAACTGGTCAGGGTCCAACTTGTATGGGTCCAACAGGAACAGGGTCCAAATGGCCCGTTCCCCAGTAAAAAGCCGTGAAGCTCCAGTCGATCACAAATTTTCGCGTCAAAAATTTTGGCTGGAAACATCTTACCATTTTCTAAGTGCGGAGGCCCTGCAGTTTCCATGGCGATCTGCCAGATTGACCCACCCGACTGACTGACGGCATCACTCCCCTCAGATACCGAGGAGCCGGTTCAACAGCGAGGAGGTGGGCTCGTGGAGTGCCCTGGACTCCCCTCGCGTTTTGCCGCTCTACGGTGCGGTTCGAGAAGGCCAGTGGGTCATCCTGTTCATGCCTCAGAAGTCGGGTGAGACACCGATCTATCACATTACATTTTCATATTGTTTCATTAACGCTTTATCTCCTGAGTTTTCCTGAAAAACCTAATCTGAGATTTTATTAGTCTCAACCAATTGAGCAGAACAAATTTGGGTTAAATTTAAAGCATTAAAATAGTCAAATGTATTTCAGATCCCGGACTGTTTCCCTTCGACCTTTAGGACGCTAAATGCAGCTATTGTTGCTCAGTGATGTAAGATATCGAAATCAAAGCTGTTGAAAACCTATCATGTGGTGACAACAAGTCTCCACATGATAGGTTTTCAACAGCACAAGATAATTAAATTTATATATTTTTTCATTTATTTCAGTGCTCGAAGGGTTAAAAATATTGGTCACATGCCCAACCGGTCTGTAACCATGGTTTCATTGTGTTCTGTCAATCAAAAAAAAAAAAAGTTTTAACTCTTTTGGACCCACTGAAGTGCTTTTAAGGGAAAAAAAATATTTGACTGATCACACTGAAGTTCAAAACTGAGGTTGATCAGTTGGCTACTCACTGGTATAAATGTGGTCACATGGCCAAAAAAAAATGCCGTTTGGCTTGTAATGCAAAGACAAGACAGTTGATAACAAACCAAGCATGGATTGTGGCTCCGATGCTTCTCAAAAACAAGACGGGAAAAACGTGTTTTTACGAGGGGTGGCCTGTCGTTAATTTTTAGAGCGATCCCTAGTCCTGCCTCCGCTTCCCCCATGCATGGGGTCGGCCCCCGGACTGACTCAGAAGGAATTTGGGAGGCCATTCAAAGGCCAGCACTGGCCCAGAATTCCTCTTAACAAAAGATGACCTCATCCGCTGTTGTAACTTCCTGGCTTCCTAGGAACCGTACTGTCGGAGGCTCTAAAGGCGAACCAGATGGTCGACCCCGTTGTTCACGCAGCCAGTCTGAACGTTTTACATTGAAATGTTAATTTGCATCTTGTTAATATTCACGATGGGCAATTGTCCAGGGCCTTTGCCAAACAGCGGATGTTGATTCCTCCTCAAATTTAAATTACACGCCTCTTCACAAAAGTGAACTGAGTCATTACGACCTCCTGAAGCTGTACTTTGTGTACTTTTTTAGTCACTTCCCTCTTCACTGAATTTTTGCCGTTGGGACTAGAGAAGAAAAACTCACTTAAGCCGCTTTCACGCTGGACGCGAAACGAATTTTTCGCATGATAGATTACATTTAAAGTCAATGCAAAGACGCGAATCGCGTGTATTCGCGTCTTTGCATTGACTTTGAATGTAATCTGTCGTGCGAAAAATTCGTTTCGCGTCCGGTGGGAAAGCAGCTCTAGTTTCTTCTTCTGCGTGTTCTTTTTGGGTGTGGACACGAACTTTCATGCGCTACTTCTCCGTTATTACTTAACATGTCGTCATGAAACGGGACAAACATATTCTACATATTCTAAAACTGAGCCTGATTTTGCGGGAAAAAAAGCCGAGGAGGAACGGACGTCCTCCCCGCACAGGCACTCGCTAATTACGCGCCATCATCCAGCGGACGTAGTTCATTCGAAGTTGTTTTTTCCCCCCCTGATAAATCTGGCTTCATTTGGATTCCATTTTGTTCTTGGCTAGTATTTTAATTAGTTTTTTCCCCACCCCGACCCTGACTGCCCTCCCAGTGCTTCCAGAATGATTATCTTAAAGATTTAATAAAGAAGTCAGGCTGAAGCTGTTTATTTGGTGGCCTGCTCATAACGCACAGTGCAGTGCATACATATCGGGACAAAGGACAATGTAAAAAAAGTGCTGCCATTCGTACGCATTTAACACGATGAGCAGGATCAGAGTCTTCACTTCTAACCTCGTATTTGTAATTTTTCGATCAAACTTGCAAACAGGAGCCAAAGTGAGAGTGGCAAAAATAGCAAAACCGCATTCCAGTCCAAATACGCTTATAGGCTCGCATTCGACCTGAGTACTATTTAACTGTACCCAAGGCTAAATTAGATTTGCGAAATGTACCTTGGTTTCAGGCTTGTCTGTCCAAACGTACCCCAGTTCCATCAGAACGTACCAGAACCGGGATACGTATGGGGTACATTTCGATATATCTAATTGTACCCTGGGCACAGTTCGATGGTACCCAGATCGAACATGACCCTATTTACTCTAAACGCGTTGTGTTGACTTTATGTGCATATTCAGCTGCTTTGGATTCACATGTTTTAAAAAGGCCGATGGTGTTTGTGGCTGATGCTGTGGTCAGTGTCGGAGGCCTAACCTTGTCTTTGCCTGATCCAGGTTCAGTGGGTCAGATGATTAGAGATCGAGGTTACCTCCCAGAGGACGTTGCTCTTCACTACATCTCCCAGGTGTCCGAGGCCGCGGAGTACCTCCACGCGAGAGGGTTTGCGCACCTGGACATTAAAGGTAAATGAGGCTCCCAAGTTCCTTCCACCAGGTGTTAGTGCTGACTGGTGAGCAGCCATTTTACTGGAGAGCCACAGTTCTGAAGGTTTACACTCCAAATTTTACAAAACACAGCTCTTTTGACTGCTAGAGTTGGGCTGCCCAACCTTGATTCAGCAGATATACTGACCTGCTGGTTTAACAATTGACACTTCATTCAACAACTAGGAAATGGCTGCCTTACTCTGTTCCTTGAGATCCACCGTCTTCTAGGTACTCACACCAAAGTCAACAGACCGGATCTCATTCCACAGCTATAGCAGGGCTGGCCAGCCCTGTTCCTGGAGACCAACCATCCTTTACCTTTCTCTCAAACCCTAACAAAGTGCAGTCCATTCACACAACTACAGATCTAATTTACCAGAACCCTGAAGCTAAACTGAAACAAAAACCTAAAATCTCCTGGAACAGGGTTTATTGCCATTGCACTGTACCATCCTCTAATACTTACCATTTAAGGGATAAACTGCAGTCATTTGTGTTCCATTCTATCGGGAGATGTGTTAAAAGTTGAAATATTAATGGCTTTATTTACTTGTTTAATATAACAAAGGGTTAGTTTGTGTGCGCGCATGACTTAAAAGGGTAAATTGTGGGTAATTAGGCTGAAATGCAAACCAAACTTAAAACTTTAACAGGTCAAGTTTGGCTTCATGCAACTTATGTATTGAAACACTATTACACTGTACTTACTATGCAGTTGAAAATGGTCATTTGAAGCTTTTTTATGACATGGTGAAAACAATAAAAATCTAGAAGTTGCCCGTGAATTCTCCAATTTTGATTTAAAAAAATTTAATTGAATAGTCACCTTAAAGAAAATTTAAATAAAAGGCTCAACCAGCCATAATAATAGGACTAGGCTGAGTTGTACCTCAATTTGATCGTGAAACACATTGACACCATCTCAAAAATGGGAAATATCTTTGTTATTCAATTTTTTGGAATAATGTACAGTAATCACGTGGAATATGCACACAAATACTTCAAATGTACTATCCCATGTACTATCCCTCTGCATCTGCTGTGCTGTCAGATCACGGAACTAAATTCACGGAAAGCCGAACTGGGAATTTCCCACATCGTGACGTGAAAAAAAAATCAAATGCATTCACCCTTGAGGCTTTGCACAAAAGCGCCACCTGGTGGCACGAACAATGTAAATGGATGTAAATAGCAGTGTGCTGTGTTACCTATCCTTTGCAAACGCGCAAACTTCCAGTAAACAGATGGACAGTTCTAGTCATTTTGAGAGAGGAAAGTGTTCTGTGCACTCCAAGTTTCATGCAGTATACAGTAAATGAAAAAGACTGTGTAAAATGCTTAAAGCAGCGCAAAATATGAAGTTGCGATTGTAGTGTACAGAATTGTTAAACATGGGCGTAGACTGAGTTGACTTTGATTATTTATTGCTCCCCTAGTCCTCATTATAGTTTTTCTCTCTTTTTAATATCAAATTACACCTAATTAGGCCTACTTTTTTGTATCTGGATCCAAGTTAGCCAACACTTTAAAGATGAGACTCAAATTTATGTCCATTCACAGATATTTTCCAATGTCTTTCACCACAGCGGACAATGTCCTACTATCCGAAGATGGGAAGGAAACATATCTGTCCGACTTCGGACATTCAGAGAGGCTTGACCGGAATGGATGGAGCATGAATGCATATCCAGGTAGAGGAGAGTTCCTGTGAATCTTAACCTCAAAACACAAAATTTTCACATAGGTTTGCCCTCAAGTGGGTTCAAAGTCAGAATGGACAGACAATGTCATATACATAATCTGTGTCCGCTATGCAGTGCTCCACTGAAGCTACATCAGACTCATGTCGAGTAATATTCAAACTCAGGGCGCCATGTGTTTATGGTCACGGCATTAAATCAAATGGAAAATAATCAAGATCTAATCAATCATTTTCGACGCGTTTTCCTGTAATTCAATGGGATCGTTAGAAACCTTGGGATCTCCTTTCGAATTTAAAATGGGCCTGAAGCTTCACAGGTTTAAATACAGCAGCTGCGCTTGATGGACCCATAAATAGGTCTGTTAGTTTTATGGGGTTGATCTACTGCAGAAGACAAGCAGCCATATTTGCGCTTCCCTTTCGAGGTTTTACTTCTTGGTCTTATCGCGAGACATTGTTTGCCAGCCACGGCTGGCGCTGGTATGTTGTTTCTTGAAAGAGGCTCTCAGTGTAGTGAGGCCTTTAGTTGGAGGAGTGCATTTGCAAAGCTTGACTGTGTGTGTTTGTGTGTGTGTGTGTGTGTGTGCGCGCTGCAGGAGAAGGGTTTAGGGGCACAGAGACGCACATGGCCCCTGAGGTGGCGAAAGGCGAGCGTCGCGGCGCCAAAGCAGATGTGTGGAGCGTCTGCTGCATGCTGTTGCACATGCTCACCGGCTACCTCCCCTGGACCCGCTACTACTCAAGCCCTCTGTGCCTCAAGGTGAGGCACCATGGGAAATGTAGTTTAAAATTAAAAAAAAAAAAAGCTATCAACTTAAACAGTATATCTCAGTTTCTTTCTGTGTTCACTGGATAACTAAGATATATTTGGGTGCGTAAGTGTACTTTGTGGCCAAAAGTATGTGGACAGGAGCTCATTCAGTATCTCCTTCCAAAATCATGGGAGTTAATATGGATTCCCTGACCTTTGATGCTACAACAGTCTGCAGTCTTCAGAAAAGTCTTTTTAATCATAGTTAGTTAATCCAAATTGTACCCGTGAAAAAATTGCCCCAGACCAAGGTCCGCATTCTTTGGCCATTTAATGTGTGTAGGTGTTAATACAGGTCGTTTCAACGTAAAGCATTGTCATTGAGCTCAGCTGGAATTTTGTTATTGACTCGTGTCGATTTTGCTGCGTTTCATTGGCACAGATCGCAAATGAGGATCCGCCTCTGCGAGAAATCCCATCCAACTGCAACCACTGCACCGCTGATGTTGTAAAGGCGGGGCTCCAGAAAGATCCAATCAAAAGAGCCAGCGCCAAAGAGCTGAGGGAGTGTGCAACCAGAGCCCTAATGGCGGGTGAGAGCTGCTTTTAGCCCCACAGCTAGTTAGGGTCGCAGTCTATTGACTATTGTTCCAACTGTAGTGTTGCTAGCCATTTTCCAGGAAATCGATCTCTGCTTAAAAATTTATCGTTAGGCTGATTTTGAATTGAAGTCCACCATCAGTGTCTCAAAGCGGGCAAAAGTAGCAACCATATGGGCAGCACCTGCATGTTTTTGACCTGTCTGGTATTGTGTGCGGAAACGTTGTGGTCATGTGACCTCACCATGTCCGTGTTTTTGTGTTTCTTTAGTGGGAGGGCTCACCAGTCCAGTCAAGGGAACCAATCTGGAGCCAGCAAAACCAGAACCAATGGAAACCCGCCACATGAGCTCTGGGCCCCTCCCCTCTCCTCTGGCTCCACCCAGCCCAGTCCCTCTGGAAAAGAACAGCTCGGAGTGGGGAAGGCAGAATCAGACCTCTGGGAGGCGGGAGCTGTCCAATGACAAGGCAGTAGATGAAGAGGACAGTGATGCTGATTGGCTGTCTTCATCTTCCAGACCACGCCCCTCGCTCCATCCCCACAGCTCCAGACAGCCGAAAGGGGAGGGACCTGGAGACTGCGTGTCGGCCTGGGAGCTGGAGAGAGGTAAGATGGCCACCCAGGAGAGAAAGGCTGTAGGCCTGGGGCATGTCCAAGAAAAAATTGCACCAGGTCTTGTGAGTGAAAGATGCCCAGGTTTCGAACGACCGCGAGTTCTAGCGTGTTTTCCAACATGGCTGCCAACAAAATTTGCATCAAATTATATAGAACGAGCTGTGCAAAAGTGTGGATACAGATGTTGAGAACGCCATCTTGAAAACAAGGCGAGCCTGCTTGCAGACGTTCTCGCTCACCTAAGCTGGACAAAACGGAGTAAAATCGGTCAAGAGGCAAAAACTCGCAGGCCCTCGCTAGATACCACAATCTTAGACATGCCCCTGTTTTTACAGTAAAATGGCCGTCTCGTCACAAAAACATTCTCGAGTGTAGAATGCCCTGTCACGGTTTTTGGAGGTTTGCACTAGTGCTGGAGTGGTCTCCTGTAAAGGTGCCTTACAAGGGTGAAACAGGGGGCTTAGTGAGTGTCTCACTCTCTTTCCCTCCCTCTCTCTCTCTCTCTCTCTCCCCTGCAGAGTTTTTCATGAGCAGTCTCTCCCAGCCTCACTCTCTGGAACTGCAGGAGCAGCTCCTGTTCTGCCTGAGCAGTGACTCCAGCCTCCTGAGGGAGCCCCAGGATAAGGTGGGTACCCTAACCTAACCAAACTGCTGCTGCCGCCGTACTGGTCCAGCGTAGCACACTATGTCATCCTACTGTATCATTTTTCGAGGCTATTTCCTGATCCGTCACTCTAAGCGACCGAGTGGCCAATCACTGCTCAGCTACAAGCAGAGGAGTTACATAATGTCCAATCAGAGACGTGTAATTTTATGTGTACAAATTTACGAGAAGGCCAACTGATCTTTGAACCATACCAAGGTCCGAAGATGGCATTCATGCTTACTAGCTTGCTAAGGACTGGGCAGCAATATACACTCAGGATAAAAAGACAAATCTCAAGAGCAGAACCAATACTGCCATGTAATCTGGGTACTGGACCAAAGACTGTATAAAAAGATGGACGAAGCAACGGTGACGTCACCCATTGGTTTCAGAATACCATTTAGGAAGCCTCGATTTTGGCAATTTGAACAGCACCATTTTGTCATTTTGAAACTGGGTGTGATTCCTATTGGACGAGAGCGTGAAGTGAAGGTCCAGGGAGGACCGTGGCTCTGGATCTGACCGTATCGGATGAGGACCAGAGGATAGCCACGCCCCTAAATCATATTCTGGGTTTATCCTTTATTCTAGTCCACTTGGGACCATAATTCACAAAAATGAACATCACGATATATTGAAGGAGACTTGAAACTTGCAATAGATACCATAAAATAATGTGGAAAATCATTATTGAAATAATAAATCAGGTGGCAAAGTAGGGTCATTTTCTCATAGACTTCAATAGCATTGAACTTCTTTCTGCAACAACCGATGTCGCCATCTGCTGGCCATTAAATATAATGCAAATTTTTTAGATTTCCGCATCCTCACTTTCCAGACCCGGGTGCTGCGTCCTTCTTTTTATATAGTCTGTGCACTGGACCTGGGTCTCTACTGGAATTTGCATTCTATTCAGCTGCTCACCAGCACAGAATCCAGTGGTAAGCTTGTAGTCGAGTTTGCCATCCAGCTTACTCCACCAGCATAACCAGTGTTAAGAGACCAGCTACAAGTGCCAAATACACAGCTCAAACCAGCTGAGAATACCAGCTGGTCTTTAATGGATTCCCTAGAGAGGGGTTAAGGAATGTTTAAGTCATGTCATTCAAAAATTACAGGGGTAGAAGGCTTGTATTAGCCAACTTACAGTATCTGGCTTCTTATGTTTGGTAGGACACCATCAATGCCCTGCTGCCAATTCACAGTACCTGACTTGAGTTTCCTCAATAAACATCAGGCTGATAACCTTGCACACTTCGTGTTCTTTGTTCTGGGTGAAGACTTTGCTCCCATTAAAGGGAGCATTTTCCTCCATAAATCCTGATTTTTGCTGCTCATAGGAAAAAGAAAACAGTTCCTGGCAAGCTAATTCTACAGTGCTAAGAAATTGTAGCACGTAAGGGTCATCATGGTAATACAATGAATTATATTTCATCATGAAATATCCATTGTGATTGTAACTATGCTGTTTAAAATACTGTAAATCCATTGTACAGTATTAACATAATACACTTGATTATTATCATAATATAACATCACTACATTCTAGAAAGGACTTCTTTGGGCATCAAAGGCTGAATGAGTTGCAGTATTTCTGTTCACCCCCAGGGTTTTTTAAAATTTTTTCTGCCAGTTTTGGGGTTCGGGGGGGCGTGGTTCATCTCTGGTCCCTCGATGCTAACTCCTGATAGCGCCTCTCTCTGCAGGAATCGGAGCACTGGTCTGTGGGCCACAGTCTAAACCTCAGTTCCGGCATATTCTCTGGAAGCAGCCAGCCGGACGGGCTGAGTTTCGAGGTGGACTGGGCAGGGTCTGCCTCCCAACCTCCGTCCCGCTCCTTCGAAGGTAAGGAGCCCCACTTCACAATGCAGAGTCAAAGCACCACAGCCACTAACTGATTCTTTGCTGACGCGCTAACTGGTGTATTGAGTGTTGACGTGCATGTCGCTAACATGAATGTAAGCTGAAGCGAGGTATGTGTGTTCGGCCGCAGGCGTGGACGTGAACATCCAGGACTATACCGGCCGGTGGCTGCGGATAAGGGAGAGTCCCGGTGTGACCGTGGGCCACGTCGCCAGAGGCATCAGCGACCAGGTGCGTTCATCGAGGGACTAGGCCGACGCCCACACTAATAGCGTTCTCATTTTAGAACGCGTAGCCAACCTTCGCTGTGTTTTTGCCTAACGTCCGGTCTGCGCTATCCCGTTATATTCAAACCCCTAAAACGGAGACTTTTCAAAACGCTGCTGACCCCGTTTTCATTTGAATACTCCGGGATTGCGTTTAAGTATGGACAGAGATGGTTTTCGTTTTAATATGTCGTTGTAAAATAAAAAAACGTATCGTTTTGGGCATTACCTTAGGCAGTCACTCATGAAGCGGAACAGGACCAGGCTTATTTTCGCAAAGTACAAAATAGTCTAGTTTTATGTGTGTTGAGGCTTCTTAGACTTATTTTGTTTATTGAATCTTTTTGCCAAATGAGGAAATCCTGCTTATGCCAGAGAGGTGAGACAGTTTGACTTGACAGATTGAAAATAAGTTAAAAAAATTTCACTCAGAATATGTTTAACCGTAGTCTTATTACAAGAACAGGTCATTTGATACGTTATTTAGATCCAGCTCATCAGATCTGAAATGAAATAATGAAAGTGATGTTAGAGATGATCAGCTTCCCATTGGCGTCACTCACATCCGCATCATGTGATTTATGTGGCCAATTTCACATTATCTGTGCCTGTATTGCATGAATTCTGCTGCTCCTCATCTAAAAAGTATTGCTCAAATCAAGATAGTGCAAAGGTCAGCAAATCTAGACCTTGAATCCAGGTGAAGACTTGGTTGCCTTGTCTCCTGGCTAAATTAACACAGCTATTAATGCTGCTGATTGGCCGGACTGTCTTCACACCACATAAAGGGACGGGGGGAGAACCAGCTGTTCTCTGCTGCTGGAGAACCTGGTGGAAACGGAGATGTGAGGGGCGTGGTCTCACCATCCTGTCCTGTCTCGTTCCTAGATTTCACTGAAGGCTTTCACCCTGGAGACGCGGTATGGCGACCCAGTTTCTGCCGATGAGGAGGTCCTGGACTCGGGACTCTGGCTGACTTGCATCCCCTCTCCCGACTCTGGCCCGTCTTGGAGGTGGAGGGTCCGGGACGGGATCCTGGAAAAGAGGGAGTGAGCGACCCGTCCGTCTCTCCCCGCCTCGCTCCGATTGGCTCTCCAGTAAAACCCCGCCTTCCCTCAGGAGAGATTAGTCCACCTCCTACTTTTTTTTAAACTTTGAACAGCACCAAATCAGTATGTCATGTTTCATCAGTTGCCTCCAGTACATCCAGCTCATAATAATAGTAATAATAAATAATCATTAACTCTCAAAACCTCTTTCCCTGCCTCAAAAGTGATCTTACTCCCCATCCATTGCTCTTGGTATCCGTAGGCGAGGGTATGGCCATCCCTAGCAGGGTGATCAGTGGTGACGGTTCCTAAAGTTCACAGCCTACGTGTCATAAAAATGGGCCCAGACTACCTAGCTGCAGCCTTCGGCCAGTGGTCACAAACCCCGTTCCTGGAGATCTAACATCTCGCCGATTTCACTCTGATCCACACGTATCACACTATTCAGCAGCCCGAGATCTCCTTGAGCTGCGGAAGTGCTGAATCAGTTGAGCCAACTTTGACTCAAAATCACCTGCGATGATGGTTTTTCTTCCAGACTGGGGTTGGTTACCACTGACCCCCCTCGCGAGGTGACAAATTGCTGGCACTTAATCCCAACTCCGGCACTTAGGTCAACACTGTGCTCTGTAAATAAAAAAGTTAAAAAAAAATTAATATGAACATATATTTTTGTGTCTTAAATGTCACTTTAGGAATTATTGTTACTGAGTTCATGGTGTAGAATTCATTTTATTGGGACGCCTTCAATGCTGTAATGTTCTTTGGGAGGACTGAATGTAGGAAGGCCATAAAATTGTCCCTGCTGATAATGGTTTTCTTTACATGAATGTAATAGCTGCATGTACTGTATGAGCCGACTTTACGCCCATATTCATGAATTCAGATGCACAGCTTCAGTACTTCAAGCCATGGAGACAGTATGAATACAGGCCTCAGCTGCCTTTCCCCTTTAAAGAGATTTTATTGAGCCAGTTTTTTCTGTTCTATGACATTCTTAACATTGTGAAGGCAGTTTTACACTTGTACGACGTATGTCAACAGACATCTTAAAAATGTGCGACAGTACAGATTCTTTTATGCTTAATCGCAGTCAGATAATGTCTGTGGCACGAACTGTCATCTCTGTGGTAATAATAGGTATCTCTTTATAACCATAACCAAGCAATCTTTTTGTGAAATCTACTGTATCAACTGTCTATATCTGCGAGAACCACCAAACTCTGGGTCCATCCAGCCTATGAAATTATAAGACAACTAACAAGTGTCTACTATGTTCCAAATATACGACTGGTGCAAGACACCATGGGACGACACTATTTGCTGTCTCCCTAACATCATTTTGGTTGTTAAAAGATGACAACAGATACATCTTACAAGTATAAAACAGCCTTAAGTCATCCTGGCCAGTACTAATTACCCGTAGTGATGGTGACATCACCGGGGGAATGTTGTGTCAAGAACATTCTGATTGTTTGTGACATCACTCTGTAAGGGGAAGAGGCGGGGCCAAGAGAGCACCACCAAGTGCAGCTAATATTTCTTGTGCTGTTTTTGTTCAAATAAAGGTATAATTTTAAGTACTTTGTGTGGGTGTATTGCTTCGATCAGACAATTACTGCAGGTTAATTATTTTACTCCTGTTTTTAGAGTCCTGTTCTTAACAGCAAACACTTGATTTTACTTAATCGTAGCATAGCTATTAATGTCAATCTTTTCACAATTTCAGTGAAAAAAATGCATGCGCAAGGTCACATGGTCAATATATTGAATTTATTTTGAACACAATCACCATTTATGTGCATTTCACATGAGGCACGTCAGGAATCGGTGTACTGCTTGAGGTTCACCCCTCTTAACATTTATCATATCTTTAAAAAATATTTTCTTTTAACTTTCCATAGTACTTGCATGAAGCATTTTCATTCGTCACATTGACAATCGGAATAACTGACTTTACGATAGTAAAATGATACACTATACTATGCCCACATTACATGAAATCGCAGTGTCAAATTGCTTTGATCACGTCATGCTGATAAAGCTCTGCTTAATTGATTTGGGACACCAGCTTTTCCAATGAACTTTACAGGAATGTTGATTTAACGCAGACCAGTGCACACTGTCAGGAGAGTTCAGATTTAACTGATGCCCCAGAATGCACTGCATATTTGCCTCTGGGCAGGAGCAAACCTAGATAATCTATACAAACACTAATGGGAGAGCCCATTTATGCCTTATTGTGCAGTAAATATTGGCACCTTTGTACAAGAGTGGGTGGATGGGCACCCCGGAAAGGTTTGGGGTTAATTTACACCTGAACTGGAAATTTCCTCACTCGCCTGCTCACTGTCTAGGAGACGGAAATGAAATTGACACAGAATCCCATGGGAAAGGCCATATCGTGCCACTTTAATTCAAAATGTTGAATCCAACACTGACGTGTAGCTTTATGACCAGACAAAGTAACACGTACAAACACATAAAATAACGGTGCAAGTGATTTAAGTGGAAAACGGTGCAAGCATGTTTGCTCCATAAGGTCTATATGCAAGTTAATTTATTGCAATAAAAGGCAATGTAGAAAAAAGGGCTTGAGGACTTAAAGTGGGCTCCTGAGTTATTGGCAGCCCCAGGCAGAAAAAGCACTGAAAATACTACAGGGATATATAATAACATAAACCCATTAACTCAAAAAGCCAAGATGCAAAAAATATTCAGAATCATACATTAATTTCATTAATAAACAAATTCACCAAAAATAAATTTATGCATTTTGAGTTGAGGGTGCATATAATCAGAGCACCATTGTATGTAACAAATGTAAATAAAAAAAATCCAGTTTGATTACATTTTATCGATCACAGCGCCTGAAGAAGTATTCTTATTTTATATCATATATTATTTAAATCTGGTATGGTGGAAATCGATTGATATTCCTAATTGGGTTCAGACTTGTGCTTCAAAAAGCCCAGAAAAAAAACTGACAGATTGATGGATACTAAGGTTCTTTCTGACTGCGCTTGAAGAAACCGTTGAAGTAATCCTAAGAATGCCAGTAAAAAAGTTTATGCTTCAGAGGAAGAATGGCAACCCCAGGCTGCGAAGGATGGGACACACCTGGCAACTTCAAAGGTGACGATTATCAGCTATATGGGCCGGGAGGGGGCGATGCAATATTCTGAATCCAGAGAAACCTCGCTGCTCACAGGACACTGGAATAAGGCCAATTGGCCTCTGGGCACTATTTTTTGTTGGCCACGTTGATGATTAACTGCAAAAAAATTCAATTTTACAGGTGTCCTAGTCTAATGTCAAGATCAGAAATCTATTTTTTTCTCCAGTGAACAATACTGGATTTGGTGGCTGGTTGTATGATTAGTGGAAATTTATTAATCCATTTGCAAATCTTTAAATGAGTCAAACTAGTCTTATCTCATTGGCAACATTCTTCTCTCATGTAAACGTAATTGAAGTACAGAGTTTTGGTCAAAATACAATATTAAAATGCTAGTTAAGACGGACTCATTTCTTTTTACAGCATATTTGTTGCCCTTAAAGTTCTCAAGTGCTTTGCCACCCTTCGAACTACAGAACTCCGTCCACAGAGCTTGAAGGCCGAGGAATAAGCCTGGGGCTGGATTTAGGACACCAGCAGAGATTAGGAGAGGGGATGGTGGGATGCAGAGGGCGGCTCTGGTGGGCGTCTGCGAGGGATGATGAGATCGTTTGACTCGATCACTCCTCAGGGCCGCATTCCTGGAAGACGGCCAGCGCCCGCTTGCTCTGGGGGTTGTAATGGATGGCCTCAACCTCTCCTCCTCCGTTTCCCTTCTTCTGGAAGTGGATCTCCAGCTGATCCTGGAGGTCACTGGGGTCCATGACGGCCGGGATCTCCGTGAGCAGAACCGATCGGGAGGAGACGGACATGCACGTCTGAGGCCCAGGAGTTGGGGGGAGGGGGCAGGAGAGAGAGAGGGAGAGAGAGAGAGAGAGGGGGAGGGTGGTGGGGGGGAGAGAGAGAGAGAGAGAGAGAGAGGTGTGGGGAGACAGAGGAAAGAGAGAGAGAGAAAGAGGGAGACAGAGCGTGAGATGAAGAAAAAAATGGAGGAGTGAGGAAGGAGTGCGAGACCAGGAGATAAAATGGAAGACAGGGATGGAGTGAGTGTGAAAGAGACAGGGACAGAGTGAGAGAATTAAAGTGTCAGCAAGTGAGACAGAGGACATGGAGAGTGAGTGTGAGAATGTAAGAACATGACAAAAGAAGGGAGAGGTGAAAGAAGGAGAGAGAGCGAGTGTGGAAGAGGTATGATGAGACCAGAAGAGAGTGAGGTGAAAGAGGGAGGAGGAGAGGAAGAGCACGACAGGAGAGGAAAGTGGAAAGAACGAGTGCAAGAGTGATAGAGGACAGGAAGAGAGAGGGAGTGAGAGACATGAAGGGTATAAGGGAAAGAAAATAGGCAGAGTGGGAAAGCGAGTGATGGAGAAAAACAGGAGCGAGAGAGGGAGAGAGAATGACAGAAAGTTGTGGAGGAAGAAAGAGAGAGAGAGAGATTGATTGAATGATTCTTCATTATTTAATGACACTTTCAGCAATTTTTCAGCCATCTCACGTCCACAAACAATTCATTCATACCGATGGGCACGATTAGAGTCTCCAGTTAGCCTGACATACATGTCTTTGGGAGGAAACCAGAGTACCTGGAGGAAACCCACAAGAACACGGGGAGAACATGCAAACTCCACACAGACAGGCCCCAGGCCGGATTCAAACCCACAGCCTTATTGCTGTGCGGCGGCAGAGCCACCTACTGCGCTGCCGTGCCGCCCGAGAGAGAGCGAGACAATCAGTGGTCTGATGGGCATTTGTATATCGCAGCCACAAAAACATGATCGAGGACCCAGTACCCCAAACCCTTGTCAGGTCCTTCATATCGAACAGCAGGAGTCCAACCCAATCCACACTGGGCCGCTACAGACACAAGTTTCCACTCCCGTCGAGCATTATGACCAATTTCATTATAGACCCAATGCATTAACTAATCACGGTCATCGGTCAAGACCGCGGTGAAGAGGATCAGGTGTTACGGTGCGTGACACTGGCCCTCTTTTGCGGCTCACACAAAGCCCCCATGGGGATGAGACCTGGAGAAGATCCCTACCTGCAGGTCCGTGACCCTCGCATTCAGATATGGTGTCACCTTCACTTGGTGCTTCATCTTATCACCAAAGTTCACCTCGTGGTACAGCTTCTCGGTCAGAACCTTCGACACTGAAAAATTTGAGAAGACGCATGGAACCACGAGGTTCTATTCACCTTCTGTAATTTCCTTAAAAAGCATTGAAGACAGTTCCAACAGATAAAAAAAGCCGGAGACAGAGTGAGAATTCGGACATAAATTGTGAAACGTCTTCACACTTCAGGAAGAGTTGCTAAGTGCAGTCTACGTCCAACCTTGCGCATTTCTAGGAGTTCAAAATCTCAAGTGCAATGATCATTCCCACAATAAATTACGTCTCTTTCACTATAACCCAATTCTACAGGAACATACAGAAGAAACAGTAACTAGGGTAAAAATTAGGCAAAGCACTCATTACCACGAGGACCAAGCATAGAGGTGGAAAATCATGGGGTCAGAAAGTCCTACAATGCGTTTCATCCACTAAGGACTCAGCCAGTTGAGTTTAGTTCTCCTATGACCTCTAGGTTTAAGAATAAGCGCTAATCAACAAATTGAAGGGTTTGAAACAAAACACCCAGGAGGATCTTTACTTTCTGTATGACAATTTTCTGGTGTTTCTCTGATGTTCAGTTAGATAGTCCATCCAGCCTGCAGCACAAGGTTGGCCAACCCCGATCCAGGAAAGCTGTAGCATCTGCTAGTTTTTGTAGTTACTTGGCATTTTAATTAGTGGATTAAAGCAGTTGACCACACAGTTAACTCACCTCACCTGTTTTTTTTTTTTTGGGTCTCAAGCAGTTGGTTCCCCAATGCCCTGGCTAAATTCCCAACCAGGCTCTTTCTACCTGCCACCTAATCACAGCTCTGCAATTTGTCCTCTGCAATTTGAGCTTTCTAACACAAAATGGCTGCCATCACATCACCCAGGTAGGGGCTACACATTGGTGATGGTGGTTAGATGAGATAGCCCCATATGACTGTAAAGTATCAATGAGAGGGCGCTATATAAATGAAACGCAAATTTATTTATTTAAAACAAAACCAGTACTTTGGCTCTCCAGGACCGGGACAGGTCACACCAGCTGTGGCTGCTTTAGTGCAGTGAGGTGGGAAACACCTGCCAACTGTAACCCTCCCTCCCAAAGTACCGTCAGGGCTACAAGAGGCATCATCCTGCGAGTGACCAATGATGGCCTGGAGTAATTCCGGTCTCCCATCTCCCACTCACCTGAATCGTCGACAAAGGTGACCACGGCATTCCCGGAGTCCAGTAGCATGTTGACCCCTTCGACCTCCCCTCCCAGATTCTTCCGTTTCGCAAAGTGGATCTCCAGCCGATCCATTAGGCGGCTCTCCTCCGAGCCCTTCGGAAGGTCTGACACCAAGACACGCTTCCGGCACACCAGGGTAGCCAGCTGGGTAGGTATTTTACGAAGAGCAGCAGCATTATTAATCAATCCTGTTCTTGGAGATCTAACATCTTGTTGGTCTCGACTCCAACCCGAATAAAGCAACTGTAGTTCAACTGCTAGAGCTGAGCTGCTACCTTCTTGTAGGTTTTCACTCCAACTCTACAAAAGACCACCACATTCAACAGCAAGAGCAGGGCTGCCCAACCCTGTTCCTGAAGACTTAGCATCCGGAGGGTTCTCACTCCAAAAGGCACCCCAAATTCAACAGCTGGGAAATCTTATATAGCAGTGAAATAGATGAGTCAGTTGAGCCAAATTTGGCTAAAAAAAGAAAACCAACAGGACAACAGATCTCCAGGATCAGAGCATATAACAAGGGGTTTAACAATTCCATATGCAACCAATCAATGCAGCCAGATATTTATCTGAAATAAGCAGGTTAGATCATCTGTTCAATGGCTGAGCTCCACCAGGAAGCAGGGCAGACACCCTCAGGTTTCTCAAGTTCTGCTCCTTGACTTTTTTTTTTTCCCACCGCGGAAAGGGTCAACACAATTAACAGATAACATGGTTGGCCACCCAGCTTTTGTAAATACTGTGAATTACCACTGATCTGAATCCAGAAACACAACCTAGTGGTACAAGTGATTGAAGATGATCCCTAACTGCCACATCTCAAGGGTTCATCATCAGGAACCAACACAAATCCGAGTGATTTAAACAGTGGATTTAGAGATGAGCCCTAACCTTCATACGGCCAGGGATCATCTAAAACAACAAAAATTGAGGTGATCCAAGAGTGGATGTGGAGATGACCCCTGATGTTCTGTGGCCAGGAATCACCTCCAGAAATGCAAACGGTGGCAATCCAAGTGAATTTGGATGATGCCTTGCCTTCACAATGATGAAGATAATTTTCAGACACTCAAGCACTGATCACGTAATAATGAATTTGGAGACGATCCCTTACCTCCACGTGACTGGGCATCAGAAGCTGAACCGGTTTAGCCACTACATTGAGGAAGCAGTCACCCTGCTTGATCTGGTGATCCTTGATTCTCAAAATATTCTGGGCCACTGAATGAGAACAGACAGCAGATCATGTCTCCCGTCCAGAGTGTATCCAGAACTGACCCTCCCACACTTCAACAGCACCAGTTCAGGGACAAGAGCAGTTTCAAATCCTCCTGGACACATTACTCAGTTTTGCTCTCCAGATTCATTGTCTTGCAATGCCTACCAGGTTACCTTGAAAATCTCTGCCAAAAATTCTTCAAAATCTCACCAGCTTCGTCCTCGAAGGTGATCAGGGCCGTTCCCTCCTCCATCGGATACACGATTCGGGACTTCATGCGAAAGGCGCCGCTGTCTCCCCCTTCACTCGTAGCTCCAAGAAACACCACCTTCTTCTCGGGCATCGCGTTGGACTCCTTCATCAGGACAGAATACAGGAACATGTGACAAGATTTAGTTGCAAATGGGCCTTGACCAGTTGTTGTGACATCACAAAGCAGTATCATGACCCTCAGCTCTTACGAGATGAGCCAGCACTGACATCTATAGCTTCTGTGCATTTTATGACCAGAGAGATCAACATTTTTTATCCCCACGGCATAGAATGCGGGGGGATATAGGCATCGCCTCGTCCGTCCGTCCGTCCGTCCGTCCGTCCGACCGTTCGTAATCATTTGGTTTCCGGAGCAGAACTCGGAAACTATGCAAGATATCAGCACCAAACTCGGTACATGTATTCTATGTATAGTCTAGATGTGCCTTTTGCTACTTTGGAAATTTCGGGATTCCTATTCTTGTTGTTTCCATGGAAACAAATCTGGACTTAGTGCACATCAGGCCTCGTTCGTTTCCGGAACAGAACTCAAAAACCGTTCAATATATCTTACTGAAACTTTGCATGTGTATTACTCACATACTGAAGTGGTGCCTTTTGATATTTTCAGATTTCTGAAAATCTTATTTTTTTTGTTTCCATGGAAACCAGTTGCATTTGGACTCTGTACAGAGATAGGTTCGTTTCCGGAGCACAACTCAAAAACCGTTCATTATATCTTTCTGAAACTTTGCATGTGTATTACCCACATACTAAAGTGGTGCCTTTTGATATTTTCAGATTTCTGAAAATTTTTTTTTTTCGTTTCAATGGAAACACGTTGGGTTTGGACTCTGTACAGAGATAGGTTCATTTCCGGAGCACAACTCAAAAACTGGTCATTATATCTTTCTGAAACTTTGCATTTGTATTACCTACATACTGAAGTGGTGCCTTTTCATATTTCTGAAAAATTTTTTTTTTTTTTTCGTTTCCATGGAAACAAGTTGGATTTGGACTCTGTATAGAGATGGGTTCATTTCCGGAGCAGAACTCAAAAACCGTTCATTATATCTTTCGGAAACTTTGTATGTGCATTATCCACATACTGAAGTGGTGCCTTTTCATATTTCTCAATGTCTTTTTTTTTTTCCCTTTCCGTGGAAGCGACATGGATTTGAACTCAGTCGCAGGGCTGGGTTTGTTTCCGGAGCAGAACTAAAACACTGTTCATTAATGACCCTTGTTTTTTCATTGCCTTTGCCAACGTGTGCCTCATAGTCTTTGCTAGATGTTGCCAGTACATACTTCCAGATCATTCCAGAGGAAAATCACCTCAACATTCTTGTTTGAATTTCTTTGAAGGTGTAGGATTGACATGACTTTCACAAATAATCAGGGGCCGGGGGGATATGTCATCTTTTGATGACTCTTGTTTAATGACTGTTTTTGTGTTTTGCTGTCTTGCAAATACTTGTTGGCCTTGCATATTTACGAGCCACATCCTCCACACATGCAGGAGGGCACTTCCTGTTTGTGCAGGAATATGCTTATCAACCACATTTTCTGCGAATGCAAAGAAAAAAAAAAACATTTTATATGTAATCATAGCTCAGGACTGCACTGCGCACTTGACCACATCAAAGATACTGGCAAAACACAAAAATATGTGTTGTGAAACTAGGTCCGAAAAATGGCATCTATTGTTTGCAGTGCCCGGGTGTGGACAAAATATTTTTGGCAGTCCAGTGACATAAGCACCTGATTGGTAGTCGCTACAAAAGGACCTGCGGCAATCAAAAACAGAGGTGAACTGAAACATCGGTATCAGTATAGCTAGGTTCAGATAGTGGTGGGAGCTGGGTGCTGAGTTGTAAATAAAACATCCGACATGGTCTTTTTCACATTTATGGTTACTACTGCTCAAGGACACAAGCTAGCATACTAATTTCGCCATTCTACAGCAGGCCATATTGTAATCGGAGCAAAACGAGGAATTGAGCTCAGAAATAAAGCCGGTCTTAGCTGCTTGCTCTCAACCCATGTTGGGCAAGCACAGTTACACCTGTCTATGTACATTCCCTAGAAAACATTTTCACAATGTTCCCTGAACATTTTCTGAATGTTACAAAATAGCTGCAAAGTTGCGCTAATGTTTTGTGTTGGCGGGGACAGTCGAAGCAGTTACTCCCACTGTCCTGCTCAGAGAGAGAGGATCTACCTGTACCAGCTGCTGCAGGGTTACCATCTCCTGATCCAGGTGACGCATCTCGGCCTCCATGTTGGCGAGCTGCTCCTTCATTTTCCTCTCCTCCTCTTGGGCAGCCTCTAACTGCGCCTGTATGACACCCATAAATCCCCCATCCATAAATCCACCCTCAAACCCATACATTCCTGGTCAGAGCTTCAGAGGAGCAGGCTGGAGCGTATCCCAGCATGCCATGGGCAAGAGGCAGGAACACACCCTAGACATTCTGTCAGTCCACCACAGAGCCAACACTAACACACTCCGGCCTATGGGGAATTTATGGTGTATTCAATTTGAAGGAAGGAAAACTAACTGGATTTTCGACTTCCCATGGGGAAAAAATACACAAGTGTAGCCCCAAAGTGGAAACCCTGAGATGGGAAATTTGGACCGCTGGGTACTCCGACAATCCCAGATGAGGTAATCGCTGTGAGAGCTCGTTGCAAATGCTACGAAAGTCATCTGAGAAATTGTAAACACAACTGAAAATCATGTTTTTATGCTGTGTAGGCTGGACATCAACATGCAAATGTAGTAGATAATCAAACTCAGAGATAGCCGTTTGGAAAGCTTTAAAATTTGAGCCATCAAAGCTCATTAATAAATGGCATACGGAGAAATCACTTGTCGCTACTGTGACATCAGGAATGCAAATTACCGCTTGAAAACAACAAAAATGGCGTCATCGCCCAGATCCGAGTTCCGACTTCCGAGTTCAAATTTGAATGCACCATAAGTCTTCAATGAGTTACACCAGCACGCCTTAGAGGGAATAGTGGGACGAAATCAGAGTACTCGGAGGATACCCTCACAGACATGGGAAGAACTTGCTAACTCCACAAAAGTAGGGCCCAGTCAGGAATCGGAATGCAGTTCCAAATGCTAAATTAGTGAAGGAAACGGGCACACTTCTGAAAGGCTCTGAGAACACAGAATCAATCTCCGAAACTGATGTTATATTTCAAAATTGACTTAGTTCTGAAGCGTCTGCCAAAGTTTGAATGGTAAAAAAAGGATTTACACATGACAAAATACAAACCCCAATTCCAATGAAGTTGGGATGTTGTGTAAGACGTGAATAAAAACAATGATTAGCAAATCCTTTTCAACCTATATTCAATTGAGTACACTACAAAGACAAGATATTTAATGTTCAAACTGATAAACTTTATTGTTTATTTTTTGGAAATATTCACTCAGTCTGAATTTGATGCCCGCAACATGTTCCAAAAAAGCTGGGACACGGGCAGATTTACCACTGTGTCACATCACTTTTCCTTTTAACAACACTCAATGAGCGTTTGGGAACTGAGGACACTAATTGTAGAGGCTTTGTACGTGGAATTCTTTCCCATTCTTGCTTGATGTACGGTTTCAGTTGCTCAACAGTCCGGAGTCTCCATTGTCATATTTTGCGCTTCACAATGAGCCACACATTTTCAATGGGAGACAGGTCTGGACTGCAGGCAGGCCAGTCAATTACCCGCACTCTTTTACTATGAAGCCACGCCGTTGTGACACGTGCAGAATGTGGCTTGGCATTGTCTTGCTGAAATAAGCACGCACTTCCCTGAAAAAGATGTCGCTTGGATGGCAGCACATGTTGCTCCAAAACCTGTATGTACCTTTCAACATTAATGGTGCCTTCACATATGTGCAAGTTACCCATGCCATGGGCACTAACTCATCCCCATACCATCATAGATGCTGGCTTTTGAACTTCGCACTGATAAAAATCTGGATGGTCCTTTTCCTCTTTAGCCCGGAGGACACAACGTCCATGATTTCAAAAAACAATTTGAAATGTGGACTCGTCAGACCACAGCACACTTTCCCACTTAGCGTCAGTCCATCTCAGATGAGCTCGAGCCCAGAGATGCTGGTGGCATTTCAGGGTGTTGTTGATATATGGCTTTCACTTTGCATGGCAGAGTTTAAATTGCACTTGAAGATGTAGCGACACTGTGTTACCTGAAAATGATTTTCCAAAGTGTTCCTGAGCCCACATGGTAATATCCTTTACAGAATGATGTCAATTTTTAATGCAGTGTTGCATGAGGGACCGACGGTCACGGGCATTCAATGTAGGTTTTCCACCTTGCCGCTTACATGTAGAGATTTCTCTGGATTCTCTGAATCTTTTAATGATATTATGGACTGTAGATGATGAAATCCCTAAATTCTCTGCAATTGCACATTCAGAAATGTTGTTTTTAAACTGTAGGACTATTTGCTCACGCAGTTGTTCACAAAGTGGTGAACCTCGCCCCAGCCTTGCTTCTGAACAACTGAGCCTTTCGAGGATGCTCATTTTATACCTTATCATGACACTCACCTGCTTCCAATTAAACTGTTCACCTGTGGAATGTTCCAAACAGGTGTTTTTGAGCATTCCTCTACTTTCCCAGTCTTTTGTTGCCCCTGTCCCAGCTTTTTTGGAACTTGTTGCAGGCATCAAATTCAAAATGACCGAATATTTCCAAAAAAATAATAAAGTTTATCAGTATGAACATAAATATCTTGACCTTGTAACGTACTCAATTAAATGTAGGTCGAAAAGGATTTGCAAATCATTGTATTCTGTTTTTATTCACGTTTAACACAATGTTCCAGCTTCATTGGAATTGGGGTTTGTACATAACACAAGCATGCATTATCTCGGTGCTTTCTTGAGGACTGTATGAGTGTAGCATTTTGGGAGAGGGAGCGATTTACATTTACTTTGTGATCTGTTTCGAACCTAACTGATGAACTTAGATAAATTACTTAAGTACAACATGACGTCACCTCAGGTATGAAAATCTTAATGCCCAATTTAAATCCAGCCACTAGGAAAGGAAAAGTTTAGATCTGTATGTCTATTTAGGGAAAAGTAGACACCTTCGCAAATTTTGTGTATGAATACTGTGTACCCCCAAGACCCAAAGAAAGATAAAAAAGGAACTGATTATTAAAGTTCCCAGGGACTCTAAAAGTATTGGGACGCATTAAAATGTACCTTTCCGTTCTCCACCATTTTGACTCTATCCAGCTCGTCTGCCTCCATTGAGTTCTTCACTTTGTCCGAGCGTTTCTTGAACTCCTCCATTAGGGATCGTTGCTCGTCCCTGGACTTCATGAGGTCATCCTGGTCGGTCATTATCCTTTCATACGTCACCTGCACGCACACACACAGCCAGACGAGTAGGGTCCATCGGTCAAAAATAGGGCAACCTACAGCCCAGAACCAACAATGCGCTTTAACCCCTGAAAACCTATGGCCCCATACATGGGTCAAAAAATGCAGCAGCTTATTAAAATCTGTGGAACTTGAGGCCTATTTTACATTTTAGAGGAGATCCCAAGGTTTTGAAAGATCTAGAATGTGTCCTGCTGGTATGCAGGGAAATGTGTATACAATGATACACAAAATCTACTGTAGATATTTTTCATTTTATGAAATGCTGTGGCCATAAAAAACATGGAGTCCTGGGTTCGAAGATTACACACAATGCAAGTGTTATGTAGCTGCAGTGAAGTGCTGTGACCAGCAGATTATTGACAGAATATTAATGTGACAGTGTCCTACAGCAGGGGTCAACAACTCTGTTCCTGGAGAGCTACCATCCTGTAGGTTTCTGCTCTCTCCCCAATTCGGCACACCTGATTCAACTAATTAGCCACTCAATTGCCCAGCTCGTGATCTTGTTAAGTAGCTAAATAGTTGAATCAGGTGTGCTGAATAGGAGGTAGAGCAGAAACCTACAGGATGGTAGCTCTCCTGGAACGGAGTTGGTGACCCCTGTCCTACATTATGAAAAAAAGGTTTTTTTTGGTTTTTTTTTAATCTTTAAACCTATTTAAGGGAAAACTTCAGTGAAAAGTCAGAGTTTAAGGGGTTAACCTCACAATGTACTAAAGTGGAACTGGCTCCTGATTACTTTAACCCTTAAATGCCCCCTCTGACAAATTTGTCACACAATTTTGGGGGTTGTCAAAACCACTGACCCCACATAAATTTTGCAACCTAATGCCCATAGTGACATATTTAGACCATCAGTGCTGCCAGCTGATGCATAAAAGTGGAACTGACACTACACTGGCTGCACCAGCTGACCTTTCCAATATGGCCGCCCCCACGGTGGAATCCACACAATAGATCAGCACCCATTCATCACTGGATAAAGTAGACAAACAGGTAAGCTAATGAAAAATAAGCTATGCCTAATACTTCGGCTATATGTCAACTGTTTTATCATTCAAGTAATTTTAGCAATAAGGTCCCCGAAATGCCCATTGTGACATATGTCACAAAACTAAAATGAGGTCAAAGGTCACCAAAAATTAAAAATTGTTATTGGGTTGTTATTAGCCCCTCCCCAGGACATATTAACAGAATACATAGATTTTTCTTTCAACTTTTACTATAGTTGGGCATTTAAGGGTTAACTACCTGCAAGTCGCTTTGGATAAAATCCACAGCTGAATCACTGTAATGTCATGTGAAATTTGTGTCTGACAAGGAGCACAGCCAAATGACTTCACCAATTAGTTCTAACTCATGTCTAAATATCAGTGGTACTCAGCAAGTCGCAGGTGATTGGAACAAAATGCAAGAGAGGATGTTTATGTTCGAGTAGGAATTTTCCACTGATACGCATCTCTGCTCTTGAATAGACTCAACTCCCAATACAATTCTGTCCCTTGGAAATCGCACACTCGGGCATGCGCACCTTGAATTTCTCGATCTCGCGGTCTATCGTCTCCATGGGAGCGACTTTCAAAGCTTCACCATTCTCCAAAGGGGTGAATTCCTGTCAATCAAATCGACACTGAGGTCAGGGTGACGATAAGGAGTACATCTTGACCGTACTCGTTTTGGCAAAATGTGCTTAAGAAATCATTGGCAAAAGACTAGTGAAAGGGTTCTTTTGTTTTTTACCTCGTCAGAAGACATCCGTGGGGATAGATAGGGTAATCTATGGATGGAAAGGAACACTGAATTAGATGATGCCCAGTCGGGTTCGTCAGCAATGCGCGAAGCACGGCCAGAAAAACACCGTTCGGACGTTTCTTATACCCACCAATATATGAATTCTGCATTGCATATATTTCCCAATATAAACATATAGCACGTGTACGGTGGTGTTTTTATAAAAACATACAGTGAGCAAAACCTAAAATCTAGAATTAATGAGGTCAGCAGTGTATTAAGTTTTGTCATAAGGGATCAGGAATAACCAATTAAGTATACTTGAAAACTTTTACTTTTCAGCCAACTGTCGACAATCTACTTTCCCATCACAAAAAGTCCACAGGGTTGGATTTACAACTTCATTTTTTAATACGAAAAGGAGTGCATTCATAGCCAGAGGGCTCTCAGAAAGAGGGTACCACCGCCAGCAGGTTTAGATCCACGAGCGCTTGTAATCAGAGGCTTAATTGGTGTGGAAATTTAATCATCTGTTTCCATTCAAACAATCCAACTTTCCTTAAAATTTATTGGCGATTCCTTGCATGGTTTTTGAGTAATCCCGCTGCCAAACGCGCACACAAACACGCGAGCGATCACATTAGCTACCTCCTGTAGGAGGTAAAACTGCCATTCTCGCTGTCTGACCCACAAAGCGGATTTACTCACTGAGCTTAGTTAACTGCACCTGAACTTCGCTCAAATAAGGAACATGATCTGAAGTGAAAATAACTGTTACGGGGGTTTGGCTACTTAGCTATCCAACTAACTTGGTAATCAAGCTTTGTGGAACAGGCCCCAGATCTCAATGACATCAGACCGAAAACATTCAAAAGGAATGAAACAGTCGGTAAACAGTGCGATACACTTCGTGATACAGTAGGCCTAACCTACAGAGTACAGACAGGCAGATACCGGTGCGATTCCATAAAGGTTCAGATGGGACAAAACATTTACCAAGTTGTATAGTCAGTAAGCCCAACTCATTCATTTCTATGTGATAAAATTCCTTTTTGGATAAGGAAATAAGACTATTGAGTCGTAGGTCCTCGCGTAAAATTTAACGGCACCCGGGAATTTCGATCGACTGCCGAGGCTCGACATCGTTAATTTATAAAATGATCAGACGAAGTCCAATAGAGCACTGAAATAGACCTGCTGCTCACGACTAACAAGGATAAACCACGGTTATCTTTTAGTTGTTAATAACGAAGTCATAGTTTAGATTTGAGTTTAGTCAACTTACTTACCGGAGGTGGATATGCTCCTTTTGCGCTTTCGGTTTGCGCTCTGTGCAGGGAAGCCAGACCAACGGCGCTCAGCAATGATTAACTTTCCGTGTGGAAGTACCTTTCGGTCGTCCAGCCAGCAGTTTTACCTTTGGTCAGACAGGTACTTATGTTGATGTTTTTTTACTCGTGGTGGCGAGGCTTAGCTATACAATGTATCAAGGGTCCGCTTACACTTCAACAATGCCCTACACGAGAGAATCGAAAGTGAAACTATTATCGACTGGGTTGGCCCGTTGGGTCGCTGTGTACATCACTTCACGTCTGTATAATTTCAACATCCTCGTTACAACCAAACTAGTCCGAGTGATTTGTGCTCAGGGGGGGTGGGGGGTGGGGGACGACCCAAAACAAATTGCAATAGTAAAACTATATACCAAATGAAAGCTCATAAATTCCTCTGTAACATATCAATAGTCTAAGAAAATCGAATTAGTGGAACAACTTTTTCTGGGCGGGGGGAATTTGGCCTTATGCATGCCCAGATGCCAGACGTTATCTGTGATATCACCTCTCTAAACATTAATATAATGCCAATAGACTGCAATAATGTATGATAAAATGAGATAGGATATAAGATTAGATAAAATTAGATAATATTTTATTTATTTTCAGTACATAATACATAAATTTGTTGTTGCAGACACTGATTGAGCTACGTGATGCAGGATGTACATGGCGCAATTTAGTAAATATAAGAGATCATGGAGCTAATGTGTGAGATTTATTCGCAACCTGATCATATCTGTAATACATATCATATGTAATGTCAAACAGAAATTTATACTTCCAGTGAAACTTCAAAAATTTCCCTCAAGACAAAGTATCCACACATTCTTGTGAGAAAGGATTGTGAGATTTAATAACTACAGACCAGGTTTGCTGGATTATCAGACTTATTCACATTAAAGTAACATGTTTTCAACTCTTGAAGAGTAAACTTATAAAATAGTTATAAAGCTTGATTAAGTCAACACTAGTCTTGAAACACTGAGACAAGTATTGGATATACATCATACTCAATAAATGTTATTGAACAGTGATATGTGCACAGCCCAAACTTCATCATCTTTGTGGCATAAGTCATGAAACTTAAGAGCTGTATCCTAAAGTATAAACTTCAAACATTGCATAAGCTGTCACCATAATACTCAGTGAATGTCATTGAAAAGTGAAATTTGCATGGCCCAAATCTCATCCACAGTCATCCATACAATGCTGCCTAGATTATCTAAGTACTGAGACAAAACAATACAAAAGACATTGAAGAAAACTAGTAACTTTCTCAAAATGAATCTAGGGCCTTATTTTGTGGCACATTGCAAAATTTTACTCAGCACTTGGAGAAAGTCATGCAGTAATTCCAGTGATATTATCGTACCTATTCATTCAGGGTTTTCCATGAAATTGCTGCCACAAACAATATTACTACTTGAGAGAAAATTATTGACATGTACATCAATTCAAAAATTTGTAAATGAAAAATGACAAATTCATAAATGTGAAAGTTACTGTCTATAACCAACGGGAGAACGAGCATTCAATACAAGTAAAATTCACTGAAACTTAACTTGAAAAAAATTTAAAATAGAACTTTAAAACAAAGAAAAATAAATTCCAGATCTTACGTAATTTGTCAGCACAATGTTGTCTGTAGGAAAAGCATATAACATTATTTCCCTTCACAGTTATCACACATGCTTCAGTACATTTCCAAGGAATCTTTTTTTTTGTTTTGGATCGTCCCTTTGACCATCCCTGGACCGATATGTTTAATGTACAATATATCATGATATTTTAAAGATGGAGTAAATGACAGATAACAAACAATACGAATTTTGTTTTAAGCAGCTTATTTGATAGTAATAAATGTACACTAATTACAAACGCGACACCAACTGGAAAACTTGATTGTATGCATTAAACCCATTCGAAATCCCGCTAATATCCCCCGCCCTCCCCTTCAAAAATGGTGTCCCATTTACTATTCCTAAGTACTATTTTCTATAAATGATCTATCAAAAGTTCTCTCTTATCAAGTAATACACACTTAAAAGGTTTTGACATCATGTTAGGCATTTGCAAACATAATCATTATGTTACCGACTCGAATTCTGGGTATGCATAAGGCCAAATTGTTCCCCCCTCCAGAAAAAAGTTGTTCCACTAATTAGATTTTCTTAGACTTTTGATATGTTATAGAGCAGCTCATTAGCTTTCATTTGGTATATGGTTTATTACTATTGCAATTTGTTTTGGGTGCTTCCTTATTTCATCTAGCCAAGACGGAGAACATCCAACTTTAGGAAATAAGTGTTTGGATTTGCTATTGAAACTAAGAGCACCTGCCAGGGAGCAGAATCGGTGAATTCAGCTGTCCAAATCAGAGTTTTAGCTACTTTCTGAGAATGGACTTGATACCATTAATAGCTACAAAAAAGTAATGCAAAGTTCATTTTAGATTTTTCGGTGACCTTCGGCACACCTTTCCTAAAAGTTCAATGTAATTTTATAATTTAGTTTCAAGACACCAAAAATACCCCTCACCTCCATGGCAGGGTAATGAAGTACAGAACCCTTACCCATGTTGGTTGCTTGGAGTGACAAAAACCGCCCAGGTTCTATGTGTGATTATATAAAAAAAAAAAAAAAAAAAGTAGTTTGGTGTCAAAAAACGTCCTCAAAACAGAAAAAATCTGTATTTTGGAATTATAATTCCCATCAATGCAAGGCCCAGAATTATGTTGGTCTTGCCTATTTCAATCTAGCTCCTTTCCTTCATCTTCCAACAGCGGATAACCGTCACTGTCCATGTGCATAAACAGGGTTCCTGTCGTTCGCCCGTGCGCAATTGTCAAAGGGAGGATTTTTTTTAAATGGCCTAGTGGAACATTTCCTTGCATGCTGGCAGAAAAGGACTATAAATCAGGCATCCAACCGCTAATCAGCTTTATTACCAAGCTAAATGCTAGAACACCAACTCTAAAATGGGATTATGCATTTGTTGCTAATCGCAGAATGTAGGAGGAGCCATCACTCTCCAAAGTAGTCCAAATGAAAATTTACATACATGGACTGTGTACCATTTACATAGACAATTTTATTTGCAAACAGAACCCAGTTCCTCAAATGACAGTTCTCAAGAGATGAAAACTGACATTTCTCCAACCTCCCATTTCCTGTGGGTCTGACGGGCAGTTTAACAGTCCGCAGTTCAAATCGTCAAGCCAATGACTGGGGAGGAAAGACTCCCAGGGAACAATTACGATTTGAGGGCCAGATGTACACATCCGCAAATGATTGAAGTCGAACAGTCAGGTAACATTTAGATTCAGAATCAAATGGCGAATTGGGAAGTAAAAAAAAAATTTTAAACTACATTTTCTGATTCAATTAAGTGTCAGGGAGCAAGGAGGCATTACCCTATAGCCAGGATTGTCACATTTTTATCTCAAATCCAAATGCAGCTCGGAATTCCTTTACTCCAAGGAAATTAACCATTTAACTGAACAATTAATGCTTCTGATAGGCCAGACTGTATCAACATCTAACTCAGAAGTAAAAGGAGGGTGGACAAAATACTTTTTGTACCTTGAAGACCAAGATTCAATAATCCCAGCCCTATAGAACCAGGTTTCGTTGTCTGGTTCTCATACATTTTACATGAATTGGCAAGCATTTTAGGGAATATCAAATTCTGATGATACTACTAAGAAATGGTCTCCACTGCACTTCACATACAAGGCAGTGTATTCCAAATTTATCTACATCGGACGTATTCGACTGGTCCTTGCCGAGAAGTAATAAAAAATAGGCTCCACCCACCTAAGATGTGACAGATCGTTAATGTAAGCAAGTCTGCCAGTGGAATGCGTCTGCGACATTAAACATTAAAAAAAATAACCACACCATAAAATAACGACAAGAACAAAGGAAGAAACTATAAAACCAGGAGATGGATTTTACATATTTATTAATGAAAGAGATGCGAAGTTTAGAATCGGAGCTTCTGGAAGAACCATTTGTTCTTGCCGGTCTTGTACCTAAGAAAAAGAACAGAATATTTTAATGGAAGCAAAATTCACCAGTGGAGAAATGACCGTTACAGTCCGCATCAGCCGTCAGCGACCATTTTGTACAAACTTCCACTCGATTTAGGAAAATTACATCAAAAATAAATGACAAAAGCCTAGACTCAAAATCAATGAAAACTTGGACCATTTTTCAAGATCAAAAATTTTAACAATGGCCACCCGCTAAACATGCTTTTCCATTAAACCTGGTCAATCCTATTGACACACTGAGGCAGCGATGCAATCAAAGAGCTCCACTCTCGAGAACTAACAATTTTACTACAAGCAGCATCCCACACCGCCACAATGCGCCGTTCATTCCTCTACATCTCGCTCTACAGCAATGGTTCTCAAACTCTGTCCTGCGGCCCACCTGTGTATGCTGGTTCGTGTTCCAACCACATTTAAAATCAAAGAATTTTAACGAGCTGTTGATTTGTCTCGATTAGGCGCATTAATGTTTAGAGCAGTTATTTACCCTCTTATGCCACGTTTTGAAATGTCTGTGGATGCTGTGAAGAACAGGCATGATCTACGCAGATCGCCCTCCCACGTAATGCCCGATATCCGGCCAAGAAACAAAATGCGGTAGCGGGACGGACAGATGGACAGGAGGACAGACGGAAGTATGAAAAAGCACACCCACACGATAAGATGTATCCATATATAAATTTTGTGGAACAGAGCTCAACTCTTAGTGCACCAAAGGCAACTATTGCTGCACAATGATGCAAGATATCAAAATTAAAGAGCTCCGCTGCGGGAGTTGCCCATGATAGGCTTTCAACAGCAGAAGATACATTTTTTTAAAATATAAATTAAGTTATTTCAACGCCTTAAGGGTCAGAGCCACAGCTACTCATACTTTCTTTAAATACTTTATGCTATATCTTTTATTGCTGCAGTGACTTCAATTCAGTATCACCAATTGTATGCACTACCGAGAGGGACAAAGGAGACTGGGGCACACTGATAAATTAACAGCCTTTATGATGCAAACAGACCTTTCATACACTGAAAACGGTCAATTGCTAGATTTACATAATGTTATGTCAAGTGGTTCCACACAATTGTTTTCAGCAACTTGTGTGAATTCTAAAATATTATGAAAATTCTGTACTTAGATTATTTTGAGAGAAAATAAAAAAAACTGATCAACCGACGGGAATTTAACTCTCACCTCTCCTCAAACTTGATTTTGGCCTCGCGCCTGGCTTTGCGCTTCAGGGCGGGGTCCCTGAACACATCCTTGTTCACGATGGTTTTGTCCAGAGGGATGTCAACAGAGTATCTGAACACAAGCACAAGACACACGCGAGTTTTATCATTCTGAAACAACAACAGACTCCACAGCACTTAGTGGGACAGGCTTTTGCTTTTAATAAATCTAACTGACAATATCAATTTTCTCCAGCGGCATTTTAAGGGGATCATGTTTACAAATGCCTTCACCAACCTAGGCTTAAAACATTCCACAAAAAGTGGTCATGTACAGTCAGCAGAAATAAACAAAATGAACAAATGCGACATCCATTGAAAATGTTCTTTTTTTTTTTTTAAACCATTCACGAGCTACGCCTGAGAAGGGAGACGAGTTTCAGTCACTTTCATAGACAATCAAAACTGAACAGCGATTTTTCTACTTTCACACATATTGGAAGGGCGGACTTGCTGGCATAGGCCAGACTACGCACAGCCAAACTGCCTGGAGCAAACTAGATCCAAAAACACATCTCAGTTAAAATAATCAAACCGACCAGAAGTGCGAGTACCCAAAAAAAAACGCCATCAACTTTTATCACAAAGCATGTTCCTTGCAGAATCATTTCGACAGTCTTGTGCAACAATATTCACTCAATCCCGAGTAACTTTCATTTTTGGCTGAGATCTCGCACTAACAACAGAAGAGTTGAACCACTCCCTGAAGTCTTCCACTGTACATCCCAAAGACTTTCAGTGGAGTTAATGTGCTGGACAGTTCTTAACCCAATGTGTGATATCAGCAATTTCCAATGTCATTTTCTTACGTTGATTTAGGCCAGTGGTTCCCAAACTCGGTCCTGGGGACCCACTGTGTACGCAGGTTTTTGTGTCAACCACAGCTCCAATCTTAGAATGCTAATGAGTTGCTCATTGCTCTTGATTGCACTATTCTTGTTCACGCTGATTATTTATCCTTTTAAACCACATGTCAAAAATGGCCATGATGAAAATCATTTCATAGGGTGCTAAATTGGAAATTACTTCTCTAACATAAAAAAATGGAAATTTGCAACTGATGACATGAATCTATAAATGGGCTTCTAGTAGATAAAATTGTGGACCCAAGGTCATTAAAGCTAACAATTATTAGGCAATTAAGAATTCAAAGACAAAGCAAACGATGAGTCAAACCTGTTAAATGTCACTTGATTGGTTTCAGGAAAGAACCTGAGCACCTGCATTCAGAACCCTAATCACCAGATTACTGACTGATTGCAGTCTTGCATTTGATCACATGAAACATACTGCCACCTTTGATTTATCGTGCTTACGTGGAATACATCAAAATAAAAAATATGAATGTTGGGCTTTGAAATTTCATGGAATGCGTAGCCATTTCTGTCATAATGTGGTTTAAGGGGTAAAATGTCCTCGTATCTGACAAGCAACTGCTAATTAAAAAATGAACAGCTTGTTAAAACTCTGGGATCGTAATTGTGGTTGGAGCAAAAACCGACATACGCAGTGGGTCCCCAGGACCGACTTTGGGAACCACTGATTTAGGCCAATAAATTTCCCCTGCTGAAACACAGTGACATCCTTCCCACGACCACAGGATACATCTTTCAACATATTTAAGAAAGGAGATCAGTTGAGCTAAAAGAACTGTAACCAGCTAATCATTTCAACAGTGATCCAATCAGAGGCTGTTGAGTATTTGCTTATTTAAATCAAAACGGTGACTTTCGGACCAAGCTGTGTGTGCACCTTAGAGGTCTGAGAAGCCTGGAATCTTGGGAGTACCTGGTTTTAAGTTTGACGGTTACTCCCAAGTTTTGAAACGTCAGAGCAGGGCTCCCCCAATCTGGCCCTCGAATCCAAATCCAGCCGTGGTTCTCTCCCCTCTTAGGCAATTGACTGAATAATTGTAGCCCCCGGATGAAGTCGGGCGTTTACTTTGGATTCACACTTGTCGTCTCCACCACCACTGCGTCGGCGGACGCTTCCTTGTGGACGCTCTACAGGCTGTAATTTTTGACCGATTTCATTCATATTTGGTACGGACACGTGTTATGCTTCACTGATGAGACCTATCGATTTGGTTGCCATGGCGACAGTATTGGCCGAATAATGCACTACAAAGGGGAGAAGCGGGCTTTCGGGGACTACACCCATGCAGTCGCGGACGACCGGACTGTCTGGTTCTTCACACCGATTGGCCTGACTCTCAGGTAAAGGGAGGGTGGAAAACCAGCAGCTCTCAGCCCTTCAGGACCATGATTTGGGGAGCCCCGCTTCACAGACTTTGAAAGTGGACACTGCCCCATGCCAGACGTAGACAACCCTAGTCCTGGACTGCCAGGGCCATTTCTGGTTTTTGCTGCATGCGAGATTGACTTGTGGTGCGTTTCCCGAAATCACAGATGGCTGACTTACACAGTTGGAACCACAGACTGAATGGACAAACTATGCAAGTTCCTAACTTAGTTAGCAACTAAACTTTTGGGAAACACACCCCTGCATAGTTTGATGGATGATTTCAAGTCTCTGCATGAATCGCTGAATATTTTGAATGGCAAAACTCAGTTCATCAGCACATAAGTCTGCTGCGATCAAGAAATCGAGATTAATTGAAATCAATCCATTTATTCAGCCGTAGGTTTGGACGAAACAAAAACCAGGAAATGGCATTCGTACTCCAGGACTAGGGTTGCTTAACCCTGCTCTACGACAACCAAATTTTCTCACCATTCACCAGCTGAACAAGCAGAGCTGAACGCAAAGCTTGATTTTCATTACGCATTTTATTTGCACTTCATTGCACATTCCGCGACTGCAATGTCCGGACACACCGATTATGAAACATGTTTGTATTGAGCTAATTCTAAACCAGGGGTGCTCTAAAGAGCAAGTATAGCAGCAGGTGTATTTTAGCCCAGCAATAACCCCATTTTAACTAATCGTACTTCAGTTGAAACACCTAATACAGACAGTCACAGCCCCGCCTCAAAAATATTCCAAGGCATCTAAAAACAATATCACCATCAGCACTTTTCAGGCAAGGATGGATGCCGAGTTAAAAGGGCAAGTTAAATCCAGGAACTCCCAATTCTGACACACTTAGCACTTATTGTGAGCCAGACCACCATGCCCGTCATTTTGCTCCATGTTCTCCGCCGTCATCACTTACAGTTGGGTCAAATTGTGTCAAGCAGCATAGACATTCACTCACCTGGTGGGCATCAGATGGTTGTAGTTGTAGACCTTGACGAAGGCCTTAATCTTGGACCTCTTGGCCACCTTCTTCTTGCCCATGGTGGTGGTGACTTTACGAGGGTAGCGGTCGATGCCGGACACCAGTGCGTGGCTGTAAGGGCGGTCGGACGTACCATCGTCAATATTCTAAAGGAGAAACGCAGATTAGAGATGCCGCGTCGCGGTTGCCAGGTTTTTAAGCACAATACATCAGAAACACCAAATCTGGCCCTCAAATCCAAATCCAGACCGGTTTTTTCTTATTTTATTTAGTTATTAATTAATTAATACAACAACTAGCGCTTTTGATCAGCCAGACTGTCTAAACCTCACTCCCAGGTCAAGAAATGGTGGCAAACCAGCAATTCTCTGCCCTAATGCTGCGACTCGAGGATCCCTTCAAAACATCCTTGGAGTTCAGAACAAATGTTTAAGATTGACAAACAACCAGTCTCTCAATATCGGATGGCACCGATTGCTCTGTAGGCAATTCAGCCTGCAACCATCCGGCATCAAGTTTTTTGGGCACTGCTAAGGGCAGCTTGTTGCAGAACTTCAGTCTGAACTGAGTTCTAATGGTTTGAACAGTAGGTTTTCACAAGAAAATTCATACTCATTCAATATTTAGTGGAATTTCATTCATTTTCTTTGTGTCCCCGAAATTTTTCATATTCTGGAACATGCACGTTTTTAATTCCCAGCAGGGTTTGTTACGTCTCAAACTTTCAATGTACAGCAAAAAAAAACGAGTATTCCATATCATTTAGCCTACGTGTAAGCAAAAGTAATTAATCCTGCCACCAGAGATCCTCAACGTTTACGTTTTTAGACAACTTGCCAAATCCGACTATTTTAACAGCAGCTCAATGCGGATCTCTCGATGGTCAACGAGGCTTGTTTTCGCTGGGTTTGAGAGCAATCCAGCTGGACTAAAATTCTCCATAAAAAGGATTGGCAACTACCGTCAGAAAAGTGTTAAGGAAGCGGGAACGCAAGCCCAAGGTGATTATGAATCCACTTGTGTCTTACCTTGACGATGACAGCCTTGCGGCCAGCATAACGTCCTGCTAGGACCATCACCACCTTCCCAGGTTTCATAAACTTGCCCATTTCTAGAACAAACCAGACAGACAATCTGAATACCGACCAGGTCTCAGTGCTTTATATAAGGAGGTCTTGAGAACTTAGCGGGGACTGAACACAAGCTGCCAAACACATCCACAAAACCCACCATCTCGAACAGATTTGCTCAGTACTATTCTGAACTGCAGCTAGGCTAATTAGCAGCAATGCTAGTAATAGACAACAGTGTCTTTGCCACCACATCAGACCAGATAATAGTCCTCAAATGCTTTAATAATAATTACATAACTTTCTCTAAGATAATACAGCAAGCCAACCTCAAAATTTATAAAGGAAAGATCACTTCTACACAGGCATCATCGGCCATGTTCATGGTCAATTGACATCTCCAAAATGTGGTATTTTTACGCAACCACTACAGCACACAAACAAACTACGGCATTTAGATTGATTGTGGATACATATCTGTTAAGTTGGGCAAACGTATAACGCTTCATGAACTCAAGCTTTCGAAGATGACGATAGATTATCTTGCCAGAACAGTACTCACTTCTTCAGCTCAATGGCCGCCGCTTCCAGAAAAGGAAGTGCAAAGCTATCACGTGATCTTTCAGGCCCAAAAATGTTGCGTCAGTTCCCTCAACGCAAGTCACACCATCGAGACTCCACGACGCCTGTTTGTGTTATCACGCTCCTTTTAATACAGCTGTTGACGCGCTTGCTCATGGAATACCACTACTGCCAAAATCAGATATAAATACAAAAGAAAAAAAAAGAAATAAATCCATGAAACAATAAAATAAGAAATGAAGAAACACAAAAATAAATGAAAAAAGCGAAAAAGAAAAATTAGGGAAATGACTAAGTAAGGAAATAAATAAATATGGCAGTAAATAAAAACAGAAATTAATATAATCAGAAAAGAATAAATTTGGAAATAAATCTGAAAACAAATTAATAAGTAGCTTCACTGATAAATACATATTTATTTATTCATTTATTTTTTATGCACATATTTATTTTCTCATCGATTTGCACAAGCATTTCATAATTGAAACTTTATTTCTACAGATTTTTCATTATTATTCGACGCATTTATTTATTGGGTTATTTTATCCATTGCTTTATCGATTTTTGTGGTTTTGGTCCCTCATACTTGCATGCTGACAATGTGAAAAAGTGTTAGGTGCAAGTCAATTTGACAGACTCAATTGCAAACCGTGCAATGTATGCTTAGAGTTTCATTTCAAGAAAGACAGACATAATAGCTGATGCTTGGTCGCTCTTTTTTTGATTCCCAGAAATTTCTGGAAGAGGGACTATAGAGCGTTATGTCAGCTGACTTTGGTTGTTAATGGGAAAGTTTCTAATAATAATAATAATAATAATAATAATAGTTTTTATTATTTTGTCCTTTTGTTGCCTTAAAAAGTTGTTTGTGCTTTTTGCGACGCACAAAGGTTACAAAAAAAGCTTATATGTATGAAAAACACAAACTTATCCAATGCATCCTATCAATCCATCTATCCCTCTCTCCTATCTATCCATCCCTCCCATCTCTCCATCTGTCTTTCCTATCGATCTCTGGCTGTTTTTCATTATGGAAATGTGTCTCCTTGTTTCCCACACTTGGATCTCTTTGTCGGGTCTTTGCGACTCTCAGTGAGGATCTGGAAAAGAGATGCGAGGAAGCGCTGCAAAGATAGAAGACCCAAAAGCTGCCAAATGAGCAATCTCATTGATCCATTACGCAACGTCACATGTGGAGATGCAGCATTTAAGCATCAGTGAACTAGATATATGGCTTCCGCAGAGGATACACCTGTGTTCCCTCACTTTTATCTACTCCAGAGACCTCCTCCCTCCTCCCTTTTGAGCCATCTTGTGCCCTCCTCCTGGAGCACTCAGCAAGCACAATGCATTGTGGTAATTGTTGTTTTGACCGCAAAACAACATTAGCGAAGCCATGGGTGGGTGATAATTATGCAAATATCTCAAGCTGGTTGCTTCATGCCAGTTTACAATTGTTCTTTTCCTGTATCCCAGGTTTTTTCATTTTGTGTTTGTGATGGTCGATAAAGAATGAAGCCTGTTATCACGTAATGCGTCGTTCCTCAACAGTTCTAGCTGAACTGTTGGATATTGTTGCATTTTTCATACTGTATTTTCTTATCAATTTTTCCTGGCAAGGGCTCTTGAATTTTTAATTGGACATTTCTCCACTACGTGAAAATGTGACTGATCATTTTTCCATTATGGTCTTCATTTATCTTCTGATACTGATCTGCACATGAATTTGATAATTCAGACTTTTATTTCTCCATATTTTTCATTATTATTTGAGATATTTATTAGGTTATTTTATCTATTTCTTTAGCTATTTTTTGATTTTGGAAGTTTTGGTTCCCCATACTTGCTTGCTTTGCACATGGTTTAACTCGGAAGATTTCAAAATATCAAGAGTTTTAAAAAATAAATCAAGAAAATAAATAAAGAAATAAAAATAATACTTATAAAAATCTCCTATGAACCCCAACAAAAATATCGCAAAACTGCATTACATTATCACTTCAATTACTCAGGTCGTTTAATCTGTACCATAAAAACTGACTGCCTGACCGTGTACTTTGGTGTGTTTACATGCAACTTAAGGGGCAATATTGTTAGCTTCGTCGTATAATTGCCCATCTCATTTTTTAAGGGTTTTATTTATTTTTTTATTTACTCATTATTTAAGAGAATGGATTTTACTTTTCTTTTTTTAAGGTTTTGACCAAAAAAGGAAAAACACTTTTTTTTTTACCAGCACGAAAGAACAGGCAACCAATATATTTTGGGAAAAAAAAAAATGTGACCAGGGCAATTATCCTGAGGCTAACGATGTGCCTCAATGTATCTTTAATTGCTCACTGCTTTCTAATGGCCCACATTCAGCGCAGGCCTGTACACTTTCTGGGCCGATGCAAGGGTTTAGTATACAAGCCACAGCAGTACCTGACTTCCACCTGCAACTAAATAACCCCTCGATAAAAACCCTTTTAGGGTACACTGCTGCGCCGACGAACGAATTATGAAACCAACATTATATTAGGAAGGCTGATTGAACGCATTGGTATCCATGACAACTCAATACAGACTGCTGGAATTTGTGATGTGTTAGTCAATAACAGGCGCTTCTATGACGCATAAAGTACATATGCGGACTATATATATGTGAGAATGTTCGAGAAAGTTCAGAACTTACTTTTGAGAAGTACTGGTAGACGATCTGCATTTCTTTTCGTGGAAGACATTCCTTGAAGAGCATCATCTTTGAATTAATATGTGAGTTATCTATGTTGGCTTATTTGCAAATTTCATATAGCCGTTAATGTAATGTGTGACTGATCGAAATGCGGCCATTTTAACCAACATTTCGTCAGAACTCAAAAAGTTCATAAATGACATTAACACACTGCTATTTTTGGTGCATGTACTTCTGATTAAGTTTTAGTTTAAAATATGTCTGAGCTGGGCAGCAGAAAGTAAGGTTCCCAAGTAAAGGTCGCTTGGCATGGCCTTCGACATCGAATTTCGCGGACGTCGCATGTTGTTAACACGAACCGACGTTAGTCAGGCGGCGTTGGTTAGCAAAATCAGCCAGGTTGTGTGCGCTATCAGCCATCGTTTGTGACATTTTACCGAACGTCCTGGAGTTAAACAAGTCAGGAGACTCGCTGCGCCTCTGAAAGCTGTGGGAGCGACTGCGACTATCACCTGCTGACTAAAGAAATGACCGAAGCGAGCACCAAATCTGGCTACCTGTCCGAGTCAAAAGCTTGGTGGCGAGATCGCTGGCTCATCTGGGAAGATTTGACGCATATAAATCAATGGAGAGCAGTGAATAATAGTGATTATTTCACTACTTGTCTAACGTAAGATTAGCAAGCAGTGATTATTTAGCAATTTAGCTAGTTAGGCGACTTACGCATTGACGGGACAGATTAGCTCGTTCGCTTGCTACTAAATTTTTATGCCAACATTGGGTAAAGATACGGGGTGAATTATTTAAATTGGCACTAGCTAATGTAGCACTAGTTACATGTGGGACATGTAGTCTTTTAGTTCATAAAGCGGATACGAATGGAGACGTCAAATATAAATGATTTGACAGGCATTCCAATTCAAAATGTGTGAAACTCATCCCTTCAAAGGGCCCCACGTAACCTTCACTTCCGATTTTAGCAGGCGATTGTCACTTCGCGCCAATTCCTTGTGATGACCCTCGGCTGTGACGTGTGTGATTTTTTTGGAATGCTAATGCTAAAAAGAAATTGCTAATGTTAATATCTGGTCATTGTCATACTTATACGTGTCCGTTATGATGGGAATACAACATCAGATGGCAAAAAGGCTTAAATCAAAAAATGTATGCAAAAACAGTAATGTTAATGTTGGAATGCTAATGCAGTGTTTCCCACAGAATTGGAAGTAATTTGTGGTGGTAACGAGGGGGGGACTGCGCATTTGCACATGTGCAAACCTGAAGTTATTCATACCGCATGTGAAGCTGCACCCCTGCAAATATTTCTGTTGCTACAGTACTTTGACATATAACTCGGAGTTATGTTGTACTATTGTCAAAGAATGAAGTTTGACTTTATTACACCTGAATACTTGTATTTGCAGTTTAGGAGAACATATTTCCTCACCTTCTGCCTGCACATAATATGATAATGATGATCATCAGTCAATGCTACCAATCTAGCTAGGTTCACTAGCTTACTGAACACTATTAGTGTTCAGTAAGCTAGATTGGTAGCATTGACTGATGATCATCATTATCATTGTTATTTTAAGCATTAACTTCTAGCAGTGTAATACCATGGTGATCGTAACAAGATATCAGGTAACTAGTGACTAATAAGAATTATGATCACCATTATTATTATCATACGCACACACAAGCAATCCAAATGATACTTACTAGTTACCAGGGGACTAACAACTAATAACAATTATTATTATTATTACAATTATAAGCATTAACACAATCCTATTCTAGCAATCGTAACTAATTATTATCATCAGTAATAATAATAATTATAAAAATGATAATAATAACTAGAGTGATGTGCATGTGATGCACTGTGATGTCCCCTGCCCTCAGATCCCAGAATCACAAAAACAGCAAAAGGCACCAGTTCACCGCTTTCGCGGGGGACATAATAATCATAACAATAATTATAACAATCATCATCATCATCATCATTATTGTGAGCATCCAATATAACAGTGATACTTAGCTAGCTAGTTATCAGGTACCTTGCCTCTGTGAATTTTTATTATTATTATTATTCTTATTATTGGTGGTCATTGAAACAAGTTACCCTTTATTTAGCTAGTTTGTGTGGTCCTGAAATTAATTAGCCATTACTGTGCTAATTGGATTGTATGTTCTACTGATTAGACTCAGGCAGATGAAACTCAATGAAAAAAAAACAGCTTTCTGCTGCCTCTCGCTCAGAAAGGAGTGGACATCCTTGAGAGGGACTGATGCAGTCTTGTTGGTTTAACCATCTTTGTCTTCTACTCTCAGTCACAGTCTTCTATAAGAGCGAGACATGGGCAACGTACTCTGTCGCTGCCAGTGTTCGGACGAGACATCGCTGCAAGTCCGGACTGGAATTCTGCGCAAAGGTAGGCTGGGTTCTGAATATGGACCCGTTTACCTTGATCCTTGTCTTGTGGAAATTTGTGCTTTTTTTCTGTGTATTGTTGATGTTGAGCTGTGAAGGCTTCCCAAATATCCTGACTTGTGAAATCATCCGTCCCGCATTTCAGGCAGTGGGAGGAGCCGTGAAAAGCGGAAAACCCCCCGCCATGATTCCTTCAGTGACGAGGTCACTTGTTCCGAAGGGGAGAACACCTGGTGGTCACTAATTAAGGAGGACGGGATAGACCATCAACTGAATGCCGCTGCTCATCAAGACACCGCGGTAATTTCAATGAATATACGCCACTGATTACAGGAAGCAGATTCACTCATAGTTTTTAGGGAGTTTGTTTCCTCACTCTGAACACAGGCAAACGGTTTAGTCCACTGCGGCAGCCTGCTGCCATCGACCCAGGAGGTTACTGTGGTCTGCAATTCCTCTGACTCGTGTCACGACTGACCCTTGCTTCTTTATGCGTTGCAAGCACATCACCTATGCCATTAAAGGATAATGCAGGCAGTCAGTGTATATTTTTCTCGTACATCCACCACTGCCTGGCTGATCAGGAGAGGCCACCATAGAGTGATAAGACTAACAAATTTAACCTGCACCACCTCTGTTATCTCCGGTGAGACTTAGCCAATCGCTGCTCTGCCTGTGCAGACCTCCAGCTATTGCTGGTAATGGTGTGGCTGCGATTCGAACACTTGGCCACAGGGCTCCAAGACAAACGCCATAGCTGTGTGCCTCTCGGAGGGGAGCTAGAAACGAAACTTTATTCTATGAAGCTGTCCTCTGGATCGACCTTTTTTGCAGAAATTTATGGGATAAGAATTTCTGCAAAAAAGTCTTCCCCTTTCATCCTTGATTATTTTTGAGAGCGAGAACTCAAAACAATCGACTGTTCAAATCACCGTGTTGGGGCAGGGCTAACTGGATGTTTTTGTTTGCATTTATCCTCATGTTGTTTTGTATCTCAACCTAGGCCGGCAGCGACCAGACCACGAGTGGTGCACCTGCCGAAATTGTTTATATCCCCGAAGACCACCAGCGGAGAACCTTCCAGAAACTTAAATTCTGGAAAAGGGCACGTAAAACCGATAGCCAGATGCACGAGGAGACCAAACTGGACGACCAGCCGAAGAAAATCAGGGTAACAAAAGCTCAAATGCCCTCACGGCGCAACCACTGTCAACTTTATTATTCCTGTCCTCAGTCAATGTCATGCTAAGCACATCAGCTTCAACTTCGTAAAACTAATTAATACCATATGCTGTCAAATACTAAGGCTGGATGAAGGTGCTTAGTAGAGAAATGTTAATTTTCACCACTTGCTGTTAGCCAGATGATATTTCATTTCATGTTGATTAATAATCCATACAGACCGAGCTGATCGGTTCCTGTTCCTTTTCTTGTGTGTTTCAGCATAAATGGGTCCCAAGAATTTTCCGCAGGTCAAAAACCATCAGCGGGGTGAACAAGGAGACGGAACTGGACAACGATCCGAGGACAGTCACGGTAATGAAAGCTCAAATACCTTCTAAATACCTATTTTAATGCTTTGTAACATCTGACCTACTAATGTGAAAAGTAGAAAGTAAAAATATGAGGCATTTCTGTGTTGGCTTGGGCAGGGTAATACAGTGGCTTTGGACAGTAGCAGCGCTAAAACATACTCATGTAGGGATCTGTTTGAGTTTACCCTCCTGTCTCCTGTGCTTCAGACCTCTGAGCTCAGTGGGCCAGATTTCTCTGAGCAGGACAAGCCCTGTGACGAGCACCAGTTGAGCCTGGCTGTGCTGATAGAAACGGAGCCAGCTGTTGAATCTGAGCTGGCTGAAGAATCCAGATCCGAGCAGGTGGTGGAAAGTAATCCAGAGTTGGCTGTGGAACATGAATCCCAGCTGACAGTTGAATCAGGATCAGAGTTGGTGCAAAAGATTGAGTCAGAGCCAGCTGTAGCATCTGAATTGGACCTGGCTGGAGAGTCAGAGTCGGAGTCAATGGAGATGATTGTGTCCGAGCCAGCAATAACATCTGAATTGGACCTGGCTGGAGAGTCAGATTCGAGTCGGTGGAGATGATTGTGTCCGAGCCAGCAATGGCATCTGAGTTGGACCTGGATGAAGAATCTGAGAGTTTTGGAGTCGGTGGAGAAGATTCAGTCCGAGCCAGCAATGGCATCTGAGTTGGACCTGGATGAAGAGAGGTCTGTCCGAGCCAGCAATGGCATCTGAGTTGGACCTGGATGAAGAATCTGAGTTGGAGTCGGTGGAGAGGATTCAGTCCGAGCCAGCAATGGTATCTGACTTGGACCTGGCTGGAGAATCTGAGTTGGAGTCGGTGGAGAGGATTCAGTCCGAGCCAGCAATGACATCTGAGTTGGACCTGGATGAAGAATCTGAGGTGGAGTCGGTGGAGAGGATTCAGTCCGAGCCAGCAATGGCATCTGAGTTGGACCTGGATGAAGAATCTGAGGTGGAGTCGGTGGAGAGGATTCAGTCCGAGCCAGCAATGGACATCTGAGTTGGACCTGGATGGAGAATCTGAGGTGGAGTCGGTGGAGAGGATTCAGTCCGAGCCAGCAATGGCATCTGAGTTGGACCTGGATGAAGAATCTGAGGTGGAGTCGGTGGAGAGGATTCAGTCCGAGCCAGCAATGGCATCTGAGTTGGACCTGGCTGGAGAATCTGAGTTGGAGTCGGTGGAGAGGATTCAGTCCGAGCCAGCAATGGCATCTGAGTTGGACCTGGATGAAGAATCTGAGGTGGAGTCGGTGGAGAGGATTCAGTCCGAGCCAGCAATGGCATCTGAGTTGGACCTGGATGAAGAATCTGAGTTGGAGTCGGTGGAGAGGATTCAGTCCGAGCCAGCAATGCTGAACCTGGCAGAATCTGAGTTGGACCTGGATTCAGTCCGAGCCAGCAATCTGAGAGTTGGACCTGGCTGGAGAATCTGAGTTGGAGTCGGGTGAGAGGATTCAGTCCGAGCCAGCAATGACATCTGAGTTGGACCTGGATGAAGAATCTGAGGTGGAGTCGGTGGAGAGGATTCAGTCCGAGCCAGCAATGACATCTGAGTTGGACCTGGATGAAGAATCTGAGGTGGAGTCGGTGGAGAGGATTCAGTCCGAGCCAGCAATGGCATCTGAGTTGGACCTGGATGGAGAATCTGAGTTGGAGTCGGTGGAGAGGATTCAGTCCGAGCCAGCAATGGTATCTGAGTTGGACCTGGCTGGAGAATCTGAGTTGGAGTCGGTGGAGAGGATTCAGTCCGAGCCAGCAATGGCATCTGAGTTGGACCTGGATGGAGAATCTGAGTTGGAGTCGGTGGAGAGGATTCAGTCCGAGCCAGCAATGGCATCTGACTTGGACCTGGCTGGAGAATCTGAGTTGGAGTCGGTGGAGAGGATTCAGTCCGAGCCAGCAATGACATCTGAGTTGGACCTGGATGAAGAATCTGAGGTGGAGTCGGTGGAGAGGATTCAGTCCGAGCCAGCAATGGCATCTGAGTTGGACCTGGATGGAGAATCTGAGTTAGAGTCGGTGGAGAGGATTCAGTCCGAGCCAGCAATGGTATCTGAATTGGTCCTGGCTGCAGGATTTGAATCAGAGTTGATGGTGGGAGTTGATTCAACAGAGGCAAAGGAGACTCAATCAGAACCAATCCTACTGGTAAGAACAGATTCTCATTTTACAAGATTTCTTAAAAATGCAGGACAATTTCCTTCCTTTTATTTCACTGAATAAATTATTCCAAAAGTTGCCACCTCGTGTGGTTGGCATAGATTCAAACTAGATTTGTTCTCAACTCCTTTGCTTGCAAGGAATGTTACATCTCTCTGGATGTTGATTAGCTTCTTGTTCAGTCATATTTGGTCTGGTAATCACTTCGCAGATCCCAAATAGTGAGTCAAGGTGGGTCATCCATGGCGTTCAGGAGCTCCGGATAACACAGAATGACTGGAAGTCATCAGTGAAAGAGGTCAGTGTGGAGCAGAAAAGTGTGGTCAAACACGACAAAAAACAGGCTGTGAAGATGGAATTGGAGCCAATCCTCATGGTGAGTACAGACCCTCCGTGTACAAGTTTCCTACGAAAGCAAAAAAAATCCTTCCTCTCATTGTTTTGCATGAGTTCCTCATGAAGTTTCCACCTGATGTAGTCTTGCAGACTTAGTTTTTCTGTCATTTTTATGCCCCATCATTTTTGACCTTGTGACCTTGACCTTGACCTTGGTGTAGGACGCATTTTCCGAAAACGTTAACCTTGGCTATAACTTATCATTGGTCAGTGATAGACCTTTGATACTTGACATGGGTATCCCTTGACACGAGACATTTCAGATGAGGTCATAATTTTTCACCTTGTGACCTTCACCTTGGCGTCATTTTGATTTCACAATAGTTTCCTGGAAAAGTTTTACAAATTTTATTCATTTATTTAACCCTTTGCAAGTCCATGCGATTCCATCTGGTCCTTTTCCATATTATAAATCCAAACTATGCTTATATCCGGGGCATCAGTGTTTCACAAACGCATCTTGTTTTTTTAAGTCCCAGTTCAAACTTGACTTATTCTCAACTTCTTTGCATGCAAGTATTATTTGTATCTCTCTAAATGTGATAGCTTCTTGTGCAGTGATATTTCATTTTGGAATTACTGTGCAGATTTTGAGCAGCGAAACACAGAGGGTCATCGATTCTGCTGGATTCCGCATGGTTCTGGAGCATCAGATGGCACCAGATTGGACCGAGGTCTATCTAGCCAACTGGAGCACGAGAAAGACGATAGAGGCAAAAGTCACGGCCCGTCCCTGGCACTCGCTGAGCATAATACAGTTATTGAGTGAGCTGTTCAAGCGAGACATGGCAGAGGAGCGCTTCATGCACTCCTGCATCGTCTCTCTGCTGGAGGCTCGACAGGAGATGGCGCTTGAGTGCCTGTGCAGCCTACTCTTCAACATCGGCAGGAAAATAGACACTTATAGAGCGAAGGTACTGCAGCGCATGCCCAGAAATCAGTAATCAAGCCCAAACATGTACAAACACACCCACACACACACACACACACACACACACACACATTCTGACCATCCCCTCTTCCCTGTGTCTGCAGAGCCATGTGGATAAATTCCTGCGCCGAATGGAGCGCATCCTGGAGGAAGGAAAGATCTCCTACAGGATCAGATTCATGATGCAGTGGATCATGGACCTGAGACAGGTACAAACTCCCCCATATTCAGCTCCATCCCAAATCATCTCAGCTCCATCTTTCATCTTCTCAGCCCCATCTCTCACCTCCCTTAGTGTTTCAGTTCTGTCAGTAAACGCGATGAACTATGTATTTAAGTGCAGCAACAGCTTAAGTACTAAACTAGCCAATAATATGGTTGCTGTAATACCCATCTCTGGTTTTACCTTTCAATCATCATCTGTTTGCCAACAGTATGCAGATATATCTGCGGAAGCTTACGTAACAGATGTTTACCATTTACTCCCCACCCAGACTAACTGGGCCCCCAGGAACAGCAGCCGAGGCCCCAAAGCCATCACTCAGGACCACAGAGAGGCGGAGCTCCAGCCCCAGCAGCAGAGGGACAATGCTGAACAAGAGCTTGAGCACAAAATGGTCAATGCCCACCAGTGCCATGGGGAACGTCATGGCAACAACAGACCACAAAGATGGAGCCATGGGGAACATCAAGGCCATGCTCAAGGGCAAGGAGTGTACCAGAGAGAGCCGCAAAGCCGTGGTCAAGACCAAAGGTACCATAGGAGACATGAATACCATGCTCAGGACCAAGAGCAGTACTATTGGGGACACCAAGGCCAGGGTCGTCACCAAAAATGGTACCATGGGGAACCTCAACACCATGTTCAAGACCAAAGATGGTACCATGGGCAACATCAAGGCAGTACTCAAGACCAAAGAAGGTACCATAGGGAACCCCAAGGCTATGCTCAAGACCAAAGAAGGTACCATAGGGAACCCCAAGGCTATGCTCAAGACCAAAGATGGTACCACAGGGAACCCCAAGGCTATGCTCAAGACCAAAGATGGTACCACAGGGAACCCCAAGGCCATGCTCAAGACCAAAGATGGTACCAAGGGGAACCCCAAAACCATGCTCAAGACCAAAGATGGAACCATAGGGAACCCCAAGGCCATGGACAAGACCAAAAATTATACCACCAGCAAGGCCATGCTCAAGACCAAAGATGGTACCATGGGCAACATCAAGGCAGTTCTCAAGACCAAAGACGGTACCATAGGGAACACCAAGGCCATGCTCAGGACCAAGAACGGTACCATTGGGAAATCAAGGTCATGCTCAGGACCAAATTGTACCTAAGGGAACACCAAAACCATGCTCAGGACCAAGAACGGTACCATTGGGAACATCAAGCCCAGTGTCTTAAGGATTGTACCAAGGGGCAGCCAACAAAACCATGCTCAAGACCAAAGATCTGGCCACAGAGAACATCCTGTGTCTTTTGGAAGATATTCAGCCAAACAAAAAATATGAGTTAACCCTTACTGCATTATTATGCAACCCCCAGGGAAAAAATGTTTCAGTGTTGACATTTCTGATTTAAAATAAAGGTCAAATAAACAAAAAATATAGCTTTATTTTTTAGATTTTATTTTTTATTAGGGGTTTTATTAGGGCATAACTTTTGTGAATATTGGCAATTTATTTGGTTTGGAATGCCTGAATGTATTTTTTTTAGCCAAAATGACATGAAGTTCATAAAAGATTATTCAGACCTTTTTCACAAAAAAATTAAATGATTTTTTTTGTCCAAAAAGACTTGAAATATGACCACCATTGAATTCAGGGGGTTGTTTAACAAATACAACAGCAATTAAAAGATATTTGGCAATAATATTTGCAAAATATTTGCTGGAATCTCATATCATTCCTTGTCAAAGTGTATAGGTTACAACAATTTTTTTCTCCCTCATAACATGGCAAAGGCATTCACATTACCGGTTTAAAAATGGTAAGAATAGAGAATTTCTTTAAAATATTGCTTTGGTGGCTGTCACAATTCCATTTCAAATGTAGAACAGTCAAGTTGAGGGCTCATTTATGAAGAACACCTCCTCTGATCTTTGCCATAGAACACTGATGGGTTCATTCTCTGAACAAAATAATGTATATGTAAAACATACATTTCTTAAAATAAAGTCTCCTTAATTCTATCCATCCATACACTTTTTATTTGTGCATCCTAATTTATTTCTACTTGTCAAACTCATTTCTAATCTACTCTGTATTACTGCCTAAGTATTCCTCAAACCACATGCAGTATTGTTTCATTACTGCACATTGTTGCCAATCTGGCAACATACCTATTTTTTTGTTGGATTAAAAGGCAGTAATTACATAAAAACAATATTCAAATGAATTTATCTAAATTGGAGCTAATCACAGATGCTTCCAATCCTTTTTAAATGCTGCAGACATTTTATCAATCTATCCATTCTTCTTTCCTATCTTCATGTCCTTCCTTCAGTGACTCAGAGTCATCAATATGTCCTTCCCTCAAAAATATCTAGCCTTCCCATCTCTCCATCTGTCATGTCCTGTCAATCTCTGCATATTTTTCATTAAGCCCAATGTTCTACCTTGCATTTTATACCAATCAGCGCAGAAGATTATTTTCAAATTTCAGGAATTTGCCAAAGAAAGGGTATGTTGCCATATGGCAACATTGTGCAGTAGAGGGTTAAGTCACTAATCTGGCCACATGAAAGCAAAGGAGGGGTTTTTTTTGGTGGGTTTTCATCCTTTTGGGAGCGAAACAAATTAATATTAATAATGGTCTCTAATTGGCTGTGCAAATTGTCCTCACCCTCCCCTAGTTAAATAAGGGTTAAATAAATAAAAAATATAGTTTATTTTAGGTAACTCTTATTAGCCATTTATTTGTTGTTTTTTTAGTTGTGCATAACTTTTGTGAATATTGGTAATTTATTTGGTTTGAATTAATCATTATTGGGTATTTATTAGCTGCTCATTGCACAAGTCTTATTCTTCAGCAATTTTCAGGATAGTCTTGTTTTTTTAATTTGACCATGATTAATGTTCATACTAACAGTTAATTCTGGCTTGTATATTTGAATTAAGAGATAAATTTAAGGGCCAGAAAGACTGAGGATGATCACATGGTTGATAACATTAAGAATGTCCCATGTGTTACAACCACTGGTTTAAACTTCAGGCCACTGGATACGTGGTGGAAAAAATCTGGTGTTTCCTCGGATTATTAATGCAAAATAGTATTTTTCTTTTAACCCTCACATCATTAACAGTGCATTTGAGTGATTGGCAGATCCTAATGACTGAGCAGGCAGAAATCAAATCCCATGACATTTGAGCCAAGAGGAGACTGAAAAAAGTGCACCGTCTGGCATGATACTCAGCTCCATTATCTCATGTGTTTGTAAATGTTAAATGTTCCTACTATAAGCATATTTGGCACTGGCGGCCAGTGTTTAGTAAATCCATGTGGTACCGGTGGCACTGAGCATTAATGGTGTCAGTGGGGCTTGTTACAGCCTTGTTGTCAGCAGGAGGTCCAAGGTTTAGCATTTGTTTCATGTTTTCAAGTGCTTTTTTGCCAAACAACTAGAGTCGTTCAGTGTTTGCCTGTTAGTAATGGCCTCTGTACAACAAGAAGTGGATGGAGGAACTAAAACCATACAAGACAAATCGAACAAGGACATTGGAAACAAATACAGAAATGGCCTGCACCTACACAGGATCCCCTTGCTTGGACAGCACAAATAAATAGTTCCCATCCAAGGGGTAGATTTTTTCGCAGGGTCTGAGCCCTTGTCCAAAGTGCAGTGCAGTTGATTAGTGCTAGATTGTGCAGCAATATAATAGATGTGACACAATATAAAACTTCATGAGTATAGAGACAGTAGTAAAATCATAAAATGTCAATAAAAACAGTGGAAATTATGCAGGATCATTATGGGGTTCTAAATATGAGATTTCACCATCCTGAATCATGGAAAATGAAAAAGATCAGGCAGACATGGAAAAAATATTTATGTTCATCCAGTACACCTCCCCAATCAAATACTGCATTTCCTATACATTCCATTACTGAACCAGCTCTCTTAATTCCATTGGATACTGGGGCAGGGATGAGGAGAATGTTTTTTTTTTTTAGACCTGATGACACTGCAGTAGGTACTATTGAGGAACCACAGGTTTTAGTTGGGATATTCCTCAGTCTTCTGCCTGATGGGAGCCAAATTTAGAAGGGCTTTGGCTAGTCATGCATTATCTGATAGTATTTTCAGGCCCTTTCTTTGGATAAGTCACTTATAGATGTCTGAGATAGGAGTGAAATTGTGTCCAATGATTTTCTCAGCACAATTTATCTGTCTAATTGTGACCTCTGCAGGGCAGTACAGTTGCCAAACCAGACAGTTATAGAGAAAGTGAGAACACGGTTTAATAGGCCCGACAGAACTGAAGCATACTTACAGGCAACCCAAAATTTCCTGAACTGCCGGACAAAAGAGCCTCTGATGGGCCTTTTTATTTTACATTTAACATTGTCTCCCCATTTCAGTGAGGATGAGATTGTGGTGCCTAAAAACTTAAAGCTGTCCGACATTCGCTCCAAAACACCCCCGTTACCATATACTGTTCGCTGGGACACCCTGTTTTGAGTCATGTTGATCCCTACTAGCTCTTTGGTCTTACAGACATTTAGCAAAAGGTTTTGTTTAGCACCATTCAACATCAATCTGAGGACCTCCTTTCTGTATGCAGTGTCATCGATCTGAAATCAACCCCACTAGTGATGGTTCATCAAAAATTTATAAATTTTAACAAGGTCAGAGTGGGACATGCAATCATTTGTTTTCAATGAATATAGAAGATGGTGACAATACACACCCCTAGCTTATCGAGGGCCCCGGTTTTCTTTGGGGTTCCGATAATTGGCCAGCTTTCACCTTGGAGGTATTTTGTTGACTCTAACCATTTGTTTTCTGAAGCAAAAATCAAAGACCCAGTAACAAAGAGACTCCTGAATGCCCATCTGCTGTAGTTTGCTTCAAATTTGTTAGGTAAAATTGTATTAAAAGCAGAGCTATAGTCAATAAAAAGAATCTTCGCATAGATTCTTGGGGTCTCCAGGTGCTGTAGGATGGAGTTCTCACATAGGGACACAGCATCATCAACAGACCTATTTGCTCTATATGCAAACTTGCGGGATCTAATCTGACCACCATTAACTGGACAGATATTCAAAACAATGCCTTCAAAGATTTTCATTATCACAGAAATTTGAGCAACTGGTCTGTAATCATTCAGGCAGCTAATCTTAGTTTTTTTTTTTGGCTATTAGACTATGACTGCAGACTTGTAGCAGTCTGGGACTTTGCATTTCCAAACTTGCCAGTTGAAAATATCTGTAAGGACAGGAGCCAACTCATCTGCACAGTGTTTTATGGTGGCGGAGGATACCAGATCAGGGCCTGCATGCTTTCCTACAGTTTTTTTTTTTTTTAGGCGCCTAACCTCATCCACCTAATGACCAGTGGAGGGTTGGAGGGGTTATGCCCACAGGAGGTGTTCAGGCAATTGCATGGCTATTATCAAAAAATTGTAAAAGTCATTGAACTGTTAAAAGGTGTTATCATCATCCACCAATGAATTAAATGCTAAAGTAGATGTTTTTCTTTATCAGGCCTTCCCAACCCCTTTGCTATCATTGGGACTGTTTAATTTGTTCTCAAAAATGTGTCTGTAATCAGTTTTGGCTCTAGTAACAGCCAATATGTTCATATTTAGAACACAGATATGCATTTCAAATTTCCCCTCTTATAGGCATTTTACATTTTATTTTTCCAAATGAGTTTTAATCTTTTCTGGCTAAACCACAGTTATTACTCACAGTCACAGTTTTAGTCGGGACACATACATTTCAGAAAAATTTACAATAAGCATTGACCACTTCTGTGAATTCATCAAGATCTGTGACATGATTGGCTAAAAAAGACCAGTCCGTTTTATCGATGCAGTCTTTCAGAGCATCTAAAGCCGGAGGAGACCATTGTTTTCCCACCTGTTAATTTGACTGTCTTAAAAAATTGTTGAATACTTTAAAAAGACAATAGTCCTATGATCCCGACTGCCCTTGAAGGTCTCCCAAGCCACTGCATGATAGGCATTAAAAATTCAGAATAACTGGAAAAATCCAGTGTTTTATCATACCTGGTAGGCACCTTTATCTGCTGTTTAAACCGAGGCTGAGACGCCACTTCATCACTGACATGATTGAAGTCCCCAAAACCAGCACCACAGAATCTGGATAGGAATTCTCAATGTCCACTGTCTGAGAGCAGACAGTTGTTGGACTGCCTGGCCTCCACAGCCTGGGGAGGTGCGTAAACAGCGATCAGTATGATGGATGTGAAATCCCTGGGCAAGTAGAAGGGTCTGCATTTTGTGGGATAGTGTTTTAAAATGGACTGTAGAGCAGGTTTGGGAGATTAGGTATCCTGTGGTCCACCTCTGATTCCAAATTTGACATTCTTGATTTGGTCTTCTGGGCGCCGTGTGCTCCGGCTAAAGTGTAGGTTGAACCCTTCTTTATCAGCCGCCGAGTTCAAAATGCCAGCATCTCTGCCAGGTTTCGGGGAAGCATTAGTGCAGTCTGGTGTGACCCATCTGCATGTTTTAAAATGGACCATTAATGCTGAAAGGTATATAAACGTTTTAGAGCAAAATGCTTGGTAATGGGGACCAAATGTATTCCAAGGAAGGCCTTGTGCCAGTCAGCAGGACAATCAAAACCCCACACTGCAGCTATTCTAACAGCATGGTTTGGAGTTGAAGATCACCCGTCCCACACTGGCCTGCCTGCAGTCCTGATCTTTCACTGATTGAGAAAATTTCAGTTTAAACAAAAAAGCTCAACTTTAGCCATGTAATCCCGAATATGTAGGAGAGCCAATCTGTCAGCTTTAATGATCCCAAAGACGTAATCCACCTGTAAAAACAGCATAAGCAACTTGTCTCCATGCCAGAGCACCACCATGTTAAAATAGGGATGCTACACCATTTTAAACAACCATTCTCAGTCCCACATGGTCTTAGCACCTGTTGCTCCATTAAATTTGACAATGCTGTTCATTTTGTGGATAAAATTGAGAACTCAGTTTCAACATTTGTGTTATCTCTGTTCTGTTGTGAATAAAATACTGGCTGGTGTGATTTGGATGGAGGAGTGTTTTGATTTATTCACAATTTACACTTTGTCCCAACTATTTCGGAATTGGGGTTCTATTTACACAGATGTAGCAATGTTTTCTGTAAAAAAAAGATTTATCGAGAAGTCTGACCTCCTGTGTGTGGAAAGGTTCCATGGATCCTTTCCCTCCAGAACACTGAGTCCACGGACTGCCTAAGTTCTGTCCTCCTCCATGTGGTGCTGTTGCTGCTGTCCTGATCCGGTCCTTATCCAGTTCTGCCCCATCCCTGCCGCACCACTTCCTGGAGCTCCAGACACCATCGCTTAGATGTTTTAAAGAGTTGTCTGTAGACTTTAATTGAACTTCATTAATTGGTTTGCCAGCGGAGGATGGGCTTCCCCACTATAGCCGGGTTCCTCCTGAGATTTCTTCCCGCTGGGGAGTTTTTTCTCACCACTGTTTGAGGTTCTATTTCACATTGGGACTATGCTAGTCACATACTAATGGGATATCCTTCCAGCTGCCGGTAGGATGAGCCGAGATAGAATTTCAGGGTACGCTCTTGCAACGACTGTGGCACGTCCGCACCCTGCATAACATAACATAAACATAAACATAACATTACATAACATAAATGGCGAGAACAGGCTGTTCAGCCCAACTAGGCTCGCCAGTTTCTTTATACTATTGTGAATATATCACTTCAGAAACTCAATGACTCAATGGTATCTAGCTTTAAGTCAAGCCTGCTCTTGAAATCTCCCAAGGTCTCTGCCTCAACAATATGGTCATATGGTCAATATGGTATATAACCTGAACAGTGCCACAAAACTACCTCTTCCCTCAGCTAGGTGAGCACTTTGGTAGAGTATGCTTAGCAGAGCTGCCCAACTCCAGTGAGTTACTAGCGCCGCCTGAGAGTAGGCTTTCTGCAGTGTAGTTTTATTGTCAGACTAATTGTTTACGTGAGATGGAGTGAAGCAGAGTTGGTCAGACTGTTTCAGAGCGCAATTATTTTGTTTACCTCTTGCGGCTCCGGTCACGACACGTTGGGATTCGAGCGCCCATGCTCGGGTGCTTGTTTCTAGCTAGCCCCTGTGTAGACTGCTTGAGCTACAGTAGGCTTACTTGTGCTTGTTAGTTGTTACTTTAGTTACCGTGGATAACTGGTTAGTGTTGACCCATCTGATCTTTGCTTGTTATAATGGGTTATTATCGCCCAGCTCCGTGGCTGTCACCGTTCGCTCCAGGTTGTGTGTGCGCTCGCCTCAGCCACGACGTTAGCTGTTAATGTTAGCTGCTATCTTTGTGTAGCTACATTCCATTAGATCGCGTTAGCTGTGGTTCCCTCCCAGCTGTGATTGGAGCACTTCTGACCATTCTGCGCTGTAATTTGCTTCACAGTGGACAGGACAATAGGTGTTGCGGTGTGTAGGCTACCTGATGTCTAACTAGTCCACAGGCTTCACGTCAGTTGTGAGCTCAGTGGCCCGTTGCACGGAAGCATATATTATTCTCGAGATTGCCTGGGCTGCTGTTTGCCGTACAGCAACGTGGCTTCAATGGTTGCTTGCGGTTGTGTGTGTGCTCGCCTCAGCTGTGACCGCGTAGCTGATTAGTGTACTCTGAACAATAACACTGTGATTGCTCTCCAGAAGGCCAATTCACAGGAGACAGGACTACAGGTATTGCAGATTGCATACCTGACGTCTAAGCTATCATAGTCCATGGGCTTCATGTCAGCTGTGTGAGAGTATCCCGTTTTACTGAAGCACCCATAGTGAGTCCCTTTCCTAACGCACAGTTTTATGTTGATCAATCTAAAGGCATAGTGTCATATATTTCAAGTTGTTAATTATTAGCACATTTGAACAGGTAAGTATTGTTTGTGTGAGTATGCCTTACTTTTGTGGCCAATGCTCAGCTGGATTGGCCTCAGCCAATACCCACTCCACTTGCATGTGGTGCCTTGGGTTGGAGCATGCAACTCAGGTGACTGAGTCGCCACATGACTGTATGTATTGTGCCACTCTGGGGTCTCGACTGTGCGAGGCTTGCCTGGCCATGATGCGTGAGGCAGCCAGCAAAGGATGGGGTGCCCCCAAGCACTCTCTGCCTACTCAGTCAGTGGCAGGCGCTCCGGCTAAAAAGCCGAAGGGGAACGTGGACCCAACCTTGGATCAGCTGGAAGTCCAGGTGGCGTCACTGACCCAACAGGTACAATCACTTTCAGCTGATGATGATGCCGTTTCTCTTTTTGCTGACTATGACCTTGAGATGAATGCCTGGGTCAGCCAATTGAGGTTTAGATTCTGCATCGGAGAGAGGGAGTGAATCCTCTGTACCACCTGATATGCGTGAGCTCTTGTCTAGAGTTATGAAGGCCCTGGATATATCCGTAGAAGAGGCGGATGTACCAGGTAGGATTGATGTGCCTCAGTCCCCCCAGTTTTATGCAGCACTGAGTCAAACTTGGGCTAAAGTCAACGAGCAGCTTCACGTCTCTAGCCGCTGTAGGCCTTGGACTTACATGGCATCCCCAAAATCACTTGGGCTTGATCAGTACCCACCCATGGACTCTGTAATTGCTGCTATGGTTCTCACTGACAAGGAAATAATTGGGAGAGTACCTTGATGTCCACACGGCCCTTACCGTGCAAGTGATGAGCGTTTGAAGGGCACTTATAACTCTTTGGCTTTGCTAGCTCGCCTGTTGAATGCAGCTACTCTGCTTCAGTCTTATCAGGACCTCTTGATATCTTGTGTGTCGTCTGACTATGACCAGTCTTTAGTCGACGAGATGGAGCAGGTGTCCACGCTCCTCACTCATCTACACATTGAGATGGCTCCTGCTAATGGTAGGAGCTTAGCAGGGGTAATTCTATCACGCAGGCAGCTCTGGCTTTCTCATACGAAGATGCCACAGTCGGCTCAGAAACTGTTCCTGGACCTCCCGGTTACTGCTGGCCACGTTTTTGGCCCTGGTGCAGATGCTATTCTAAAACAGACAGCGAAACTGCAGAAGGACAGGGAGGCCCTGCAGTCTTTCATGGGCTCCCCTCCAGCTCGAGTCAGCCAAGACCACAGTTTTCTTCTGCTGTCACAGGGCGCATGAGTTCGACCCCGAAACAGCCGCATCCCTTTCTGCCATGCCAGCAGGCTCAGCGGCTGCCTGCTCCGCAAAGGCGCCAGCATGGGAACACTGCACGGCAGAAACAAAAGGCCTGGAGCAAAGATTTCAAGAAGCCGAGGAGTTCGGCGACCACTCACTCGTCCTGACTCCAGCGGTGCCGGCACAGAATGCTTCTCCCTTGCCCAACCGGTAAAAGTGTTGTGGAGTCCCTTGGGTACGAGAGACTGTACTTCAGGGGTACAGACTCCAGTTTCGTTGCCTCTTCCAGCCTTCAGGGGTGTTCGGGAGACTAAGGTCTCAGATCCCCTGAAGCATGAAGTTCTTCAATCAAAAATAACGTCCTTGCTCACAAAACATGCAATACGTCCTCTCGATCAGTCAGAATGGCTCAGTGGGTTTTATGCCACTTATTTCCTGGTTCCCAAGAAAGAAGGCGGGTTTCAGCCTATTCTGGACCTATGGAATCTGAATTGCACTTTGAAAGACCTTCCATTCAAGATGGTGTCACCATCACAGGTCTTGCAGACGATAAGCTTGAGTCTTTGGTTTACCACCATAGACCTCAAGGACGCTTACTTTCACATTCCTGTACACCCAGATCACAGAAAGTTCCTACGTTTTACATTCAACGGGATGGCCTACGAGTACCTGGTCCTCCTGTTCGGCCTGTTGCTAGCCCCTCGGACATTCACAAAGTGTATGGACGCTGTCCTAGCCCCTCTAACTTCTTGGGGTCTAACCTTCCTGAATTACATCAACGATTGGCTGATTTGCTCCCCATCACAGGAACAAGCAGCTTTGGACACTGCTATCATTCTGAGTCACATCTCAGACCTGGGCCTCAGCTTGAACCGCTCCAAGTCCCAGCTCACTCCCACACAGGAGGTGAGCTTTGTGGGAATGCGTATCAATTCTGTTCAGATGCTAGCCCACCTCACAGCGGAGCAGGCTCAGGCCATCGTCGACCACCTCAGCCTGTTTGTGGAGGGCCAGACGGTGACTCTACTACAGACTCAGAGGCTTTTGGGGCTCCTAGCTGTGGCCAGTCCCCTAATACCCCCAGGTCTTCTCCATCTAAGCCCCTTGCAAAGGTGGCTGAACAGCCAGAATCTCCACCCCTTGCCACACAGGAACCGGTGCATACTGGTATCCAGAGCATGCATTCGGATGATAAGAAGATGGAATTCCCCTGTGTTCCTCCTACAGGGGATTCATTTGGGGAGAGTCCATCGGATGGAATTGGTCCAGACAGATGCCTCCTTAGTCGGATGGGGTGCTGTGCTGAAAGGGAGGATGGCCAGCGGGTCGTGGCGCCCCAGCTAGGCAAAATGTCATATAAATGTGCTCGAGCTGAGAGCTGTTCAGCTTGCCCTTCAACACTTCCTGTCTTCGGTGCAGGGAAAGCATGTTCTCATGCAGACGAACAGCACCACAGTGGTGTCGTATACAAATCATTTGGGGGGCTTGGGCTCACCCCAGCTGCACTCCTTAGCATGCAGCCTTCTGCTGTGGGCACACCAGAACCTGGCGTCTCTGAGAGCAATACACATTCCAGGTGTACTCAACACAGCAGCGGATATGCTTTCCCGGAGTGGTCCCCTGGAAGGGGAGTGGAAACTCAATCCGATGGTTGTGCATCGCCTGTGGGAGATGTTCGGGAAGACACAGGTAGACCTCTTTGTCTCAGCGGACAACACAGTGCCAGCTGTGGTTCTCAATGTTCAAGCCTCCAGGTCCACTCAGCCAGGATGCATTAGCCCACGAGTGGCCGAGGCTGAGACTGTATGTATTCCCACCCTTTCCAGTGATTCCAGCAGTCTTGGACAGGGCCAGGGAAATGCGTCTCCAACTCAACCTCGTAGCGCCAAAGTAGTCCAGACGCCCGCGGTATTGGACACTTCTGTCTCTGATAGCGGCAAAACCATGGCAGCTGCCACAGAGGCCAGATCTTCTGTCTCAGGTGCAGGGGAGGCTGTGGCATCCCAATCCTCAGCATCTCAGTCTTTGGGCTTGGCCGCTGAGCGGAGGAGATAGTCTGGTTTAGAATTAGAGCCCACAGTTTTGAACATATTGGAGAGTGCATGGGCACCCTCAACCACTTCAGCTTATGGCAAAAGATGGAACATATTTAGCCAGTGGTGTGAGGAGCAGGGCCTTTGCCCAGAATCCTGTGGCAGGAACTCAGTCCTCTGTTTCTTGCGCTCACTTTATGATGCTGGCCTTGCTGCATCTACCCTAAAGGTACATGTAGTGGCAATTTCAGCACGCCGTGATGAAGGTCCAGATGGTCCGATTGGTCAGCAACGCCTTGTGACCAGGTTTCTCAAAGGTGTTTGTCAACTCAGACCCCCCAGAGTGCATGCCTTTCCCTCATGGGATTTGTATATTGTTCTAAATGCACTGACTAAGGCTCCCTTTGAGCCCTTGGACTCAATCAGTATGAAACATTTATCGTTGAAGACTGTGTTCCTGATGGCCATTACTTCAACTAAGAGAGTCAGTGAGATACATGCTCTCTCAGTTAGTGAGGAGTGTTATCGTCTTGGCCCGGATGAGTTGAGCATCATCCTCTGACCCAATCCTTCGTTCTTGCCTAAGGTTTTTCCCCAAGGCTATGTTAACACAGAAATGACGCTGACAGCCCTCCCCTCTCAGGTTTCTGAAGGTGAAGACAGTTCTTTGCAGGCTCTGTGCTCAGTGCGAGCCTTGACCCATTATGTGGATAGGACTCGTTCTTTGCGCCAGACAGATCAGTTATTTGTCTGTTTCGGTGAAGGTGTGAGAGGTAAGCGTCTCTCGAAACAACGCCTCTCTCACTGGATTGTTGAAACGATTCAACTTGCCTACAATTCAGCTGGTAGGCCCCTTCAGTCATCCGTGAGAGCGCGCTCCATCAGGGGAGTTGCGACATCTTGGGCCCTGCTCAAAGGTGTCCCTCTGGCAGATATTTGCACGAGTGTACTCTGAAATTCTATCTCGGCTCATCCTTCCGACAGGCGGAAGGATATTCCATTAGTATGTGACTAGCATAGTCCCTTAGTTCATAGAACCGTGGTTACATAAGTAACCTTCGATTTTTCTCCCTACAGGGAGTTTTTTTTTTTGCCCCATGTGCTGTAGTGGGGATTACGCTGGGCACAGCCCTTTTTGCTCTGTAAAGCGTCTTTGTGACAGACCGTCTGTGAACAGCGTTATACTAATAAAATTGAATAGAATATGTTCATGAGGTGGTCCTGCCTAGGCTAGCTACTGACTGCTGTTTCCCCTTAAAGTGGATTCAGTAACATCACAATCTGTGGTCGCAATAATTAACAGAATGGCTTTAAATTAGGACTGGGACTTTAACGCGTTAATTTCGATTAATTAATTACAGGAAAAATAACGCGTTAAAAAAATAATGCATTTAATCCCACCTTTCTCAGTTCCCCAATTTCTGGCACACAGGAAACACTGATGCACACACTCTAGCCCGGTAGGTGGCGGTAATGTACCAAAAGTCTTAAAATGTTGAACATAATGGCCATAATTGCAATTGAAGTTAGCAGTAATCAGCGAATATTGTAGACGGAAGAAAAATGCAGATAAATATAGATGAAAACTAAACTTTTTTTTTTGTTTAAGTTTACGATTGTCAATTCATTGATTCAGTCGTCAACCAAAATTTATTTTCATTGAAAAACTTTGCTTATTGTGTCAAATATTGCTATTTGATAAACATGCGATTAATCGAGATTAATTAATTATAAAGCCTCGAATTAATTTGATTTTTTTTTTTTTAATCGCCTCCCACCACTACTTTAAATAGATTCCAAACCTCCTTCAGTATGCATACAGTCAAACTTGTGTGGTGATTGGGGATAAAATTCTACTAATTTAAAACATGATGGAGAGAGGAGCAGATGAAGAAACTGCGGTGGACAAAATTAGAAAAATTAACTCAAGGGATGATGTACAAGGTCAAGCGGTTACAGTAACCTGACGCAAAGTGGCAAGAGACAGTCATCTTCACATTAATCCAGGGTCAGGGGATAAATTTTGATTAAAGCCTTGTTTTTCCAAGAAATAAATGATGATAGTCCCAGATGTCACCTCTAATTGCACCAGATCAATTTGATTGGCCATAAATTCAGTAAGTGCCTCCTGGGTGCTTTCCCCCATGCCCCTCTACAATACTCCACATACACTGTCCGTCCAAAAAAAATAGAAAAAAAGTAATGGGCTGCGTCCAAATAGTAAAAAAATTACGTCCTATCCACAAATTCCTAACCACTTTTTTCACCTTTGTAAAAAGCATCATGAGGTAAAGTAAAGGCGTAGCCTAAAGGGGAATTCCTAACGGCTTAGAAGGACAACTGCGCTGCAAAGAAAATCCGAATGCATTTACTCTGGGCCACGTGATCACGTGTCCCCTGCCCATCAAATACGTTTCTCTTCACGATTGGCCGGATGAATGGTCCCCGCTTTAAATATTGCTGCTGTGTAGAATTGTGGGATAATGTGATCTCCTTTCTTTTCGAAAAGGATGGTTCTGTGTACCCTATGCTAAACGGTGTAAATTAGGAATCACTGCGACACCTTTCCTTAGCATTTAAAAAATTAGAATGCACTTATCATGCCTGCCATGTAATTATTTCCGTATCATTTTTTAGGAGTCAGGAACTTTATAAGCAAAAAAAGACCATGCAGACGCGGCCATGCACTATAATATTTTGTTGGGCCACCTTTAGCTTTGATTATGGCGCACATTCGTAGTGGCATTGTTTTTGTAAATAAGCCCCCCAAAAGGTTTATTATTCAGGTTAATTACCAGGGCAATATTTCTGAGATCATTATTTTTATATCTGCAAACAGTATTTCTTATTTGTTAGGATTTTTCAGAGGCCGTAAGCCATTCTAAAAACTTTTATTTTGATACGGAGCTACATGAGTTTGTTTCCTCCCTTTTTACTTGCGATGGAACATTCAGTAAGGATAAGACACTGATCATAGGCAGTCGCATATGCAAACAGTTTTCAGTTCGCCTAACAGATCCGTAATGAGGCAAAAGCTCTTACGGTGGTTGTTGTTTTACAAGTTTATTGAAAGTGTACTATGTCAAAAGAAGAACTAGATAACTCGGTGGCCACAGGGACCGAGTCTTGTATCTCCCCGATCCCCAAATTTTGAACAAAATGGCCGCCGGCAGCCATATTGGACATCCAAAATTGACGAAAATCGGGCTTGAGCATTGTCATATATTTATATATATTTTTTCGCCTGTGAAAAATTTGAAAACATTCCTGTAATAATTGTGGCTTCCAGAGCCCGGAGCATAAAAAATTTCGGACAAAATGGCCGCCGGCAGCCATATTGGACGTCCAAAATTGAAGAAAATCTGTCTTGGGCATTGTCATATACAGTGCCTGACAAAAGTCTTGTGGCATAAGGACATAGTAACTAAAAATAGCATATAACTTTATTCTAACCAATCAATTGTTACAATAAATGGTCCATTTTAATGTCAAGGGCTTTCACATTAATAATTTGGTGCAAAATGAAACCGTCAAAAAGTGTTCTGATGTTCACAGCTTGGCTAAGCCCATAACATCTGTTTTTGCTAGGACAAAAGTCTTGTCGTCTCTTCAGATGATGCAACAAATCGCAGATTAGAGTTTAACCTATGACAAATACTGTAATTAACACATTCCCAGATGTGTATAGAAATAACCCCAGCACACCAGACTTTCATATGAGGTGCGACTAGACCTCTGACAACATACCAAAGATTCAACCACAGACCAAAGTGCAGATCATCAAGAGCCTGAAGACTGAGTCTGCTGCTGAGGTGGCAGACATCTTTAATGTATCCAAATGTCAAGTGGAGGGGAGAAAAGATTTGAAGAAACTGGTGACGTTCATGGCAAGCGCAGGTCAGACAGACCCCGGAATGACAACTGTTTGAAAGGACCGTTTGTTGCTTCAACTGTACAAGGCTAGCCCTTCTTCAACTACAGCAAAGCTACATGAGGAAATGTCACCAAAAATCCCGATATCTACAAGAAGAGTTTGTCAAATTCTCTCTAAAAGTGGTTTTCATAGCCAAATTAGTACACAGAAGTCTGCATTAAACAGAAAACAAAAAACCTGCATTGCATTTGCCAAGGCCCACAGCTCGCAGAAAGGATTGATACTGGAAAAGTGGCTGAAAGTTTATTTTTCTGGTGAATCATCCATTGAACTGCATGCCAGTCGCCATACAAGACCTGTTGGAACCCTCATGGACCCAAGATTCTCCCAGAAAACAATCATGTTTGGTGGAGGAAAAATCATGGTTTGTTGTTACATCCAGCATGGAGGCGTGAGAAAGATCTGCAGAGTGGATGGCAACATCAACAGCCTGAAATATCAAGAAGTTCTTGCTGCCCTACTTATACTGCTGCTCCTTCTCATTCTTCTGCCTCCATGTCACAGTTCCTGAGAGCGAAGAAGGTGAAGGTACTCCAGGATTGGCCAACCCAGTCACCTGACATGAACATTATTGAGCATTTCAGGGGTAAGATGAAGGAGGAGGCTTGGAAGATGAAACCATAGAATCTTGATGAACTCTGGGAGTCCTGCAAGACTGCTTTCTATGCCATTCCAGATGATTTTGTTATGGCCCCAATTTGTTATGGCGTCAATTTGTTATGGCGTCACGGACAGCAAGGGATGACAGACAAAATTCTTCAACTTCAACTGATTTAATTAAACAAACACTTAGAACTAATTTACACTCTACCCTACTGACCAAGATTGAAATCAAATAAAAATGAGATATTTACAGTTCCTTTGTAATGGAGATGGGCTGCTATGTTGCGATGTCCTGGGACGGGAAAATGCTCCAACACAGGCAAAAATCCACAAAAAGCTTCACAGGTCTTGAAAAGAGTGACAGGTCTGGTCAAATGTATCCTTCCACAATTTCTCCTTGCAATTTCTCCTACTCCTCTTCCACTCTCTCAATTTTTCTCCTTATATACTCTTGTCCAGCCCCCTCTGAGGCATGCCCAGGACATGCCCAACCTAGCTCCAGACTGGGCTTAACAAAAAAAAATTGTCAATACTGCCATCTAGTGGCTTTTTTTTTTCCCATTACAATTTCATCATCAAGTTATCTCAGTCATTGCCAAGACGTATGGATGCAGTCCTCCAAGCTCATGGGAGTCATACGCAATATTAATTCTTTTTTCCAAGGCACCACGGCTTTATGTTCTGATATTATAGTGGCATATTTGAGTATTCAAAATAAAGTGTGTGTATAATTTCCACATTTTTTTTCAATGCGACAAGACTTTTGTCCAAGCAAAATCTGACCTTTCTGTACAAATTAAATTATAAAACTCAATCAATGACACAAAACTCTATTTTGGTATATTTCACATAATCTAGAGGGCTTTGCCTTTCATATAAGCCATTTTTGATTCCAATTGATCAACTACAAGTCAGGTTATTATTTGTTGTTCCTACAACTTGGATAAGTGACAAGACTTTTGTCAGGCACTGTATATATCTTTGCCTGTGTAAAATTTGAAAACATTCCTGCAATAATTGCGGCTTCCAGAGCCCGGAACATAAAATCTCTGCGGCGGCGGCGGCCCCGGAACTAAACCATAGTATCTCCCGACTATCGTCGTCGGGGAGATACAAATAAACCCTGAACTTCACCAGCAGTCAAGATCATTGCCGTCACATGTTACGGGTCCTGTTACAGTTTTGACAATCTTAAACAATGTCACAACATATTTTTTCCGATTAGATTTGCATTAAATTCCAGAAATCTTTTAACAGTGAGGTAAAGTGTCAGTTGATTAATGCATTCAGTGTTTTACTAAAGTGCATCAATATAAATATCTCCTACACTGAATGGCCAAACTTTGCATGCAAATTGCTCAAAATTTTGTTAATGTTAGTTAGAACCCTGTAATTATAAGGTTGTGACAGTAGAGTGATAAGGAATGCAAAATTAGAATTGACACAAAAAACTAAAAGACCATCTTTCCTGAAGGAACAGGGTTGAATAGTCTGGCAGATGAGTGTCAAAACATCTGAGGCAGGTAGTTTTTCCCCGCACTGGAAGCTCAAGTCAGGACACATTCAGACCAGACAAGTCGCTATGAGCCAAAATTCACCAAGTTCTCTTGGTGATCCTGCTACAAAAGCATGGAAATTAAATAAAGCAACTGAACCAGAATCCTATTTTGAGTACAACTTGTTTTGGACTTTTTTCTATTTTCTATTCTTGGGCCATCAAAAATTATTTTGTCATTAGTCGTCACCATCTTAGCTCGTTGGCATATATTTATATGCACAAATATTTTTGACCATTAACTTTTTTGGAGGAGTATAATGTATATGCCTTGTTTTTCACTCAAACCCATAACAAAATGCACAGCAGAAAAATCAATGCAAATTTAAAATTAGTAAGGTACTGTCAAGCAATTAAACAGATGTAAAGAAGTGCTGTTACAATTCAATAAAAATCATCTTTGATAATTTCAAATTTTAGATTTTTTTTTTCTTTCTTGAAAATCATGCTATTGACTTTCATTGAAACATTAAAAAGCATTAACAAGTTATAATTTCAGGTTATATCATGGGTTGCTCTGAAAAGTTTGTTTGGGATGTCCCCACAATGTTGGTCCAATCACTCAAACTCAGTTTCGTGGTGTCACCACTCATGATGTCACAGGTGATGTTGAACTTTGACCCCTGCACATCAGGGATCATTAAAATGAGCAATTTATCAAAATTCAATAACCTTCCATTTATTTTAAAATGTGCTTTTATTAATTTGCATATTTTGATTGAAGTACATGCTCATTCTTTGATTGGCAACAGAAAAAGTAAAGCTATTAAATTATTTGCAATTTAAAAAAAAAAACTGGTTAGTAATGAGGAAGAGTGATCTTTTAGATTTCTAGGAATGACGGTGCTAATTTCCTGCATTGTGATCTGTATGTCGACGAGAAAACCTGTACAGCTTGGATAATATATCAAATTCAACCGGAAGATGATTAGGGGTGGGTTAACCGATAACGTTGGATCTCAGGATAAACGAGTGTATTTAAGAGATTCTTAAGCAACGGACGTTCCCTCGTCGAAATGGTTTATTTGATCAATGGAATCCATATCATTGGCCATCGAATATTATCTGGCGGTGGGTAACCTAAGTTGACATTTTTAAGGGCGCATGATATCACATGTAACACGCCCAAGAATCTCTTATTTATGATCTAAGCCAGTAAATGCCTTTTTGAAGCTCGTAAATGAAATGTTTTGATCTTACCTCGCTCATGATATTTGCAGTATAAGAAGAACCAGACTAGCTGAGCTGAACAAAGTAACAAGCATCACGTAAATGCAGGTAATACTTCAGTCCAATTCAGGGGGTATTCTGTACAGTGCATGATGGATTGGAGGTAAATATTTCATAAAATGTAGTTATCATCCCTTTGAGATGAAGAATAGAAAAAGCAACATTTGGCACATTTCGGAGGCGCTAAATTCAAGATTGTACAAATGAACAGGCTTAATTCAATTCAAATACAATTTATATGGACTTACGGTCCAGTTTCGCGTCTCATGTACTGGAATAACAAGACAAAAATATCAAAAATATTTCCTGTCAAAGCGCTTACGGACTTCTCGTTTTTGTGTAATGTATGGGCCTCTATCATATTTCTTCGGTTTAATCAGACTAACAATCCGCAGATTTCATAAATTGCTCGTCTTTTAAGGTGGCCTCCCGCGGCAAATTAAAGATTGAAATTAAAAGGAAACATATACAATGAAGCTTTATAAAATCAACAGGCAGGACAATTAGTTTTCCAGACGTCGTTCTTTGGTCCGGCTTTCGTCAAATTCCTTTCGTACCTGTACCTGCAAAAGCGAAAACAAGTGGAATACGAGATCTGAAACCACCTGGGCAGTTCTTCCCGATGCACTTTCACTTTATAAACATCATGGATTCCCTTTATAAACCGAAGCGGTATGGAAGAAGAGCTCAGAAGAAATTAACGCGCCAGAAGAGCAAGCAAGACGCAGATATTTTACCTTCATTATTATTTCATATAGCAAGCGATCAGGTTGGATCTTCTCTCGGACGCCAAGCAATTCTACAGTACATTTCCCGAAGCGAAAGCCCGACAATGAACCTGAACAGCGTGTGGAAGTGCTTCTTCCTGTCACTCCTGAACTGGATCGGCGCTCGAGGCTGCGATTGGATGCTTCCTCGAGCAAAAGGCTCACAAAGCAATTTTAAAGTGGTCAGCCACTATTCGATACAAGCTCTTGAAGAGATGGTAAGTAGGCTATACTACGTAGACTAGCTATAAATGACCTGATGACAATTTTACAAATAGTGACGGAAGTGGCTACTCGCCCCGCAGCGGGGTGAATTGGGGGAAAGACATAGACTATCTTCCCCGCAACGGGGCCGACACGAGAAGCAGTTCTGCTATTCGCACCGCGGTGGGACGGATAACAGAAGCACTTCTGCTATTTGCCCCGCAGCTGGCCAATGAGAGGTTTCATTTTATAATCCGCCCCGCTCTTTGATCTATCGCGCTGAACCGCCGCGGGGCGAATAGCCTCTTCCAACAGGGACAGATAAACAAAAATGATGGACTATAGGGTTTATGTACGATTTGTCCAATGAGACTACTCAAAGGCTGGAGCATGATTACATCAACCTTAATTGTGTGGCCCATTGATGTATCTGAAATTATTCTTGTCTTCTTAAACAGGGAGATGCGGTTACACAACAGAAATCCAGAGCTCACATGCTAAACAGGTTCTACGAGCACACAAAAAATCTGCAGGTAATGAAGAGAAATTATATTATTTTATCAGACCGCGATCGATGGGAAAAAGCACATTTAAATTCCAATATCCTTGAATCCCGGACTGAACTAAATGGCAACACGATTTCTCATTGTACAGGGGGAGGAACGCATCATTTTCATCCACGACGTCATAGACAACATCAAAGAGCTGTTCATCAACTGCAACTACGATGCTGTGACTTGGGACCAAAAAACGCTTCAGATGTTCCAACTCAACCTCGATCGGCAGGCGTCGGAGCTGAAGCAATGCGTAAGACAAAACTGCGAACTGCTCAATCAAATAGGCCTAAAAGACACGATTAAAAAGTCGCTGAAATTCGGCCTTAATAAAGTAGGCCCCACTTGTCATTTCAACGATCAATTGATGTGGCTGAAGAGGTTTTCCTGTTTTGTATCGTTTGCACAGATAAGGAGAATGAAGTCACGGCCAACTCACCCAAGTTCTTACAAGAAAATAAAAATATACTTCAAGAAAATGCTCGAGGAAAGCAAGGTAAGAATGGCAATAAACCACATAAAACCCAAATTCTTCTGACAATCAATTGACAACCAAAAAACCATTTAAGTAGCTCACGCAGCACGTAGCCGCTTCCAGGTTTAAATCCGATTACAGGCAGTAACAGGTGTAAAGTTCTGGGGGTCAGAAAGTCCTGGTTTTCTCCTCCTGTAAATTAAGCCCGGTAATTTCACAACTGCGTTCTTCTCCTGAGATAAATGACTGAACTAATTAGTAAATCAATGTGATTGTAACAAAATACACCTCTGGGTAGTTCTGTGGGTTACAGGCACAGATGCTACCCACTCCTTCGTTTTACATTTAATAATCAAATACTAAATATGTCTCTCATAATCATGTTCATGTATCTGCAGGACTACAGTGCCGATGACTGGGAGGCAGCCAGAGCTGAGGTTCTCACACATTTACGAAGACTGGACATCCTCGGCAGCGAGAAGAAATAGTCCTGCTGGCAAATGCGCGATCCTGAATCACAGAAAGCTCGCTGCACTGCAAAGATGAAGAATAAGCAGCAATGGACAGTAACACAGCTGCAGCACGGGAGCAATACATAAAGATGCCGCAACTGCTGTGACAGAGCGTGCGCTGATGTGCGTGTGTGTGTGTGTGTGTGTGTGTGTGTAGGCCTGTGTTTATAATTTTTAAAAGCCATTGTTACATTAAGTCAAATATTGTTTCTGTGCGTAAGCTATGTATTTGTAACAATTTTATTTATTTATCATTTATTTATTTATTTAGAATTTATTAATTTATTCATGAATGTAAACGGATTCATCCACTTGCTTTAATTTTAATATGTGCCTTGTTTTTCATTGAAGCTATGAAAAGACAAAGCAGTACAATGTAAATATAATATTCTCTTTTTAAAAAATGGTACTGTCAAGCATCCTTACAGATGCCAAATGAAAATGTTTTTTTTTGCAATCCAATAAACTTTGTCATTGATAATTTCAAGTTTTAGAATTTTTCTTTTGCAAACATGTCGCAACACTCTTGCACAGAGGCAATGAAAAGCATTAACGAGATATAATTACAGTTTATACTTGAGATAAACTTTTGCCCCTTAAAGCTAGTTTGGGGACCCCCTATTGGTCCAATCTAGACTAAATCACGGTGAGGTGATGTCAAAGTTGATGATTTCACAAGTGTTGTGAAACAGGACACCCATAAACCAAAGATAATTAATGTGAGCAATTTTTCAAAAAAAATTTTTTTCTATTTTTTTTTTACAATGTGTCTTTATTCATGTGCAAATTCCCTGCGATAGTGGGCTAATATGGCCATGATGGAAATGAATGAGTGAGTTAGTAAGTCACGATCCTTTCATACTCAATATCATAAGAATAGTAGGCCTACTTGCCATAACCGTCCAACTTTGCACATTAACAGATAGGCCATACACAGTCGATGGATTGATTAAAATGTGGTAGAATCTGCAAGTCGCATCATAATTAATATTTAGAAAACACACCGCATCACACGCTCCTGTACAATCCAGAAGAACTGCATGTTGCTTCTGTCAGTTTGCACCAAGGAATTCTGTCTTGAGATAGATGATGATTTGGCCTGTCTACATTAATATTTTCCCCCCAAACCTCTTTTAAACCCCATATAAATTACTGGTAAGCAGTCGAAATGGAATATTTGATTAATCAAATCCATATCCTTGTCCAGTGAATATTACTGGTGGTGGGTAAACTACAGTGGCATTTTGAAGGGCATATCATATCGAATGTAAAACGCCCAAGGCTCTTTTAATGAAATAAGCCAGTATGTGCCTTTTTTAAGCTCGTAGATTTAATGTTTTGATCTTACCGCGCTCATGATATTTACAGTATACATCCATAATACAAACTCCAATTCCAATGAAGTTGGAACGTTGTGTAAAACGTGAACAAAAACTGAATACAATGATTAGCAAATCCTTTTCGACCTATATTCAATTGAGTACACTACAAAGACAAGATATTTAATGTTCAAACTGATAAACTTTATTGTTTTTTCTTTAATATTCACTCATTTTGAATTTGAGGCCTGCAACATGTTCTAAAAAATCTAGAACAGGGGCACGTTTACCACTGTGTTACATCACTTTTCATTTTAACAACACTCAAGAAGCGTTTGCGAACTGAGGACACAATAGCTGTGTAGGTGAAATTCTTTCCCATTCTTGCTTGATGTATGACCTCAGTTGCTCAACAGTCCGGGGTCACCGTTGTCTTGTTTTGCGCTTCAAAATGCGCCATACATTTTCAATTGGAGACAGGTCTGGACTGCAGGCAGACCAGTCTATTACCCGAACTCTATTACTACGAAGCCAGGCTGTTGTAACACGTGCACAATGTGGCTTGGCATCGTCTTACTGAAATAAGCAGGGCATCCCTGAAAAAAACGTTGCTTCGATGGCAGCATATGTTGCTCAAAACCTGTATGTACCTTTCAGCGTTAATTGTGCCTTGACAAATGTGCTAGTTACCCATGCTATGGGCACTAACACATCCCCACACCATGACAGATGCTGGCTTTTGAACTTTGCGCTGATAACAATCTGGATGGTCCTTTTCCTCTTTAGCCCGAAGGACACAACGTCCATGATTTCCAAAAACTATTTGAAATGTGGACTCGTCAGACCACAGCACACTTTTCCACTTTGCCTAAGTCCATCTTAGATGAGCTCGGGCCCAGAAAAGCCCGCGGCGTTTGAGTGTTGATATATGGCTTTCACTTTGCATGGTAGAGTTTTAACTTGCACTTTGACATGTAGCGACGAACTGTGTTCACTGACAATGGCTTTCCTAAGTGTTCCGGAGCCCACATGGTAATATCCTTGACAGAATGATGTCGGTTTTTAATTCAGTGCTGCCTGAGGGACCGATGGCCACGGGCATTCAATACTGGTTTTCGGCCTTGCCGCTTACGTGTAGAGATTTCTCTGGATTCTCTCAATCTTTTGAAGATATTATGGATTGCAGATGATGAAATACCTAAATGCCTTGCAATGGCACGTTGAGAAACGTTGTTCTTAAACTGCTGGACTATTTGCTCACGTAGTTGTTCACAAGGTGGTGAACCTCGCCCCATCATTGCTTGTGAACAACTGAGCCTTTCAGGGATGCTCCTTTGATACCTAATCATGATACTCACCTGTTTCTAATTAACCAATTCACCTGTGGAATGGTCCAAACAGATGTCTTCCCTTAACAAAAATTAGTATACTTGAAGTTCATTTTATTAAGTATGCATGAGTATAAGTATAGCAAGTATACTATGGACCATGTACTTGTAGTGTACTAGAAAGAATACTAATTTAATACTTCTTCGGACTAAATTGGAACATTTTTAAGTTTATAAAAGTATACTTTTAAGAATACTTCAACTTTAAGCAAAGTAAACTGAAAGTACACATCTAGTTCACAACTAAGTTTTATTTTATACTGCAAGTACACTACAAGTGAACTGTTTAGAATACTGTGAGTGAAATTGCTGTATACCACTAGCATACTTTTCAATTTATGAAAGTATACATTTAAGTATACTGCAAGTAAACTTACAGATATACTGCTAGTTTATTCGTTGTATACTTCCAGTAAACTTTTCAGTTCATGATAGTATAGTACTGTGAGGTATACTGCTAGGAAACTTAAAGAGTGTCATCGGATGATTAATGACCGCAGTGAATCAAGACTTCAGGTTCACATCTCATCCGACAGACAGCATCCTCATCACTACTGTGAAGTATCGTGTATTATTCTCACCGGAGGGAAGATCCCAACCCACTGGCCCACCGACACCTCCTCCAGCAGCAACTTATTTTCCCAGGTGGCCTCCCATCCAAACACAAACCAAGCCCACACCCACTTAGCTTCAACCATACAGCTGGTGCAGATCAAGTAGTGGTATGACTGCTAGTTATACAAACCCAAAACCAGTGAAGTTGGCACGTTATGTAAATCGTAGATAAAAACAGAATACAATGATTTGCAAATCCTTTTCAACTTATATTCAATTGAATACACTGCAAAGACAAGATGTTTAATGTTCAAACTGAGAAACTTTATTTTTTTTTTGCAAATAATCATTAACTTAGAATTTAAAGGCAGCACCACATTGCAAAAAAGTTGGCACAGGGGCCTTTTTACCACTGTGTTACATCACCTTTCCTTTTAACGACACTCAGTAAACGTTTGGGAACTGAGGAGACCAATTTTGAAGCTTTTCAGGTGGAACTCTTTCCCATTCTTGCTTGATGTACAGCTTAAGTTGTTCAACAGTCCGGGGTCTCCGTTTATGTCGTATTTTACGCTTCATAATGCGCCACACATTTTCAATGGGAGACAGGTCTGGACTACAGGCAGGCCAGTCTAGTACCCGCACTCTTTTACTACGGAGCCATGCTGTTGTAACACGTGCAGAATGTGGCTTGGCATTGTCTTGCTGAAATAAGCAGGGCGTCCATGAAAAAGACGTTGCTTGGATGGCAACATATGTTGCTCCAAAACCTGTATGTACCTTTCAGCATTAATGGTGCCTTCTCGTATGTGTAAGTTGCCCATGCCTTGGGCACTAATACACCCCCATACCATCACAGATGCTGGCTTTTGAACTTTGCGCCTATAACAGTCCGGATGGTTCTTTTCCTCTTTGGTCCGGAGGACACGACGTCCCACAGTTTCCAAAAACAATTTGAAATGTGGACTTGTCAGACCACAGAACACTTTTCCACTTTGTATCAGTCCATCTTAGATGAGCTTGGGCCCAGCGAAGGGCGGGCGTTCTGGGTGCTGTTGATAAATGGCTTTCGCCTTGCATTGTAGAGTTTTAACTTGCACTTGCAGATGTAGCGACGAACTGTAGTTACTGACAGTGGTTTTCTGAAGTGTTCCTGAGCCCATGTGGTGATGTCCTTTACACACTGATGTCGGTTTTGATGCAGTACCGCCTGAGGGATCGAAGGTCACGGGCATTCAATGTTGGTTTTCGCCTTGTCGCTTCGTGCAGTGATTTCTCCAGATTCTCTGAACCTTTTGACGATATTACGGACCGTAGATGATGAAATCCTAAAATTTCTTGCAATAGCTCGTTGAGGAATGTTGTTTTTAAACTGTTCGACAATCAGCTCACGCATTTGTTCACTAAGTGGTGACCCTCGCCCCATCCTTGTTTGTGAATGACTGAGCATTTCAGGGAAGCTGCTTTTATACCCAATCATGGCACCCACCTGTTCCCAATTAGCCCGTTCACCTGTGGGATGTTCCAAATAAATGTTTGATGAGCATTCCTCAACTCTCTCAGTCTTTTTTTGCCACTTGTGCCAGCTTTTTTTTGAAACATGTTGCAGGCATCAAATTCCAAATGAGCTAATATTTGCAAAAAATTACAAAGTTTACCTGTTCAACATTAAGTAACTTGTCTTTGCAGTGTATTCAATTGAATATAGGTTGAAAAGGATTTGCAAATCATTGTATTCTGTTTTTATTTACGATTTACACAACGTGCCAACTTCACTGGTTTTGGGTTTTGTAAAACTAGTACAGACATTTCATTGTCACTATGGCAGACCAGATAGCACTGACGTTCCAGTCTTCTTAACCTCATTTTTGAAAATACTGTGCACATTTATCTGTGAATCTGCACATAATGGCCAGCTAGATTGAACTGATAACCTCACTAAAACACAGCAATGTTTGGTACAGGTACAATATGCAGGGCTTTGATGTCCACACTCTTGTATAAAAATGATTAAATCATTAATTAAACAGAATGTACCATCTTTCAAGTATTACAGCACTGCTGCATCCTTTCTTTAGTCAGTCATATTTTTGACTGTGATAAAGAACTCCATTAACCAAAAAACAGCTCATCAGTGTACTCATTTGGAATATTTCATCAGCCTTTGCTTGTGTCCTTCAGCCTACTAGTCAGGCTGAAGGTATTGCTAATTAATATTTTATGCATATTTCTGGTTCCATATGAGAGAAAGAGGAATTTTTTTGTTTTGAATTGGGATTTCAATAAGAGTTGCCATTGCTGTGTTCTTATATTTTGGCATCCAATACAATATTGTGTTTGAAAATTTAATGTGTAAAGGAATCAATTTTGCTCTCAATACTGAGTATGTGTTTCATTGTAAATTCTTATAAGTACCTTCATCTGTAAATTAAAGCAGAATGCACATAAGCATTGTCTACTAGTAGAGTACATGAGGTAACCTCTTGTCTACTTCCATTAAATAATATCTGAATAGCAACAGTAATATATTTTAGAGTGCAATAATCATAAGCTGTGAGTATGATGTAAAACTTAGATGTAAACTAAATGGGTACTTTAAGTTTACGTTGATTAAACTTGAACTATACTTCTTTTTTGTAAGAGTATGTATCAAGTCTGTCAATACTGGAATAATTGTCCAATTGATTGTCAAATAAAATCAGACAAATGTTTATCTGTTTCTGTGTGGGTTAATAACACTGCATAAAAATCAAGTTCAGCTCCACCCATGTGCTATTTACTCTGCTATGCTGCCCCAAAGCTGACCTGTTACTGCAAGCGTACATGTGAAATATGTAAGTCCATGAGATAGTAAAAACTGAGTAAAAATATAGTGCAGTATACTTCAAAGAAGCCAATATGTATGGTAAAAATATATTTTAATGAGCTTATTCTTTTGATAGTAGCCTAACTGCAAGCCAAGTAGACTTGAACATTAGGCATGAATATTTTAATACTTTATTAGACTCTTCATGAGTATATCTCAATCAAAAGTTTAGGTACAAGCATTTGCCAAATATACTTAGACTTTTCTGTGTACTTTTCAGTATAAACTAAGTATACTTAAGTATTACTTTGCAAAGTATATCTCTGGTTAAGTACATCAAAAGTAAACTGAAAGTATACTCTTTTATATTTAGTTTAGAGGAAGTATACTAATAGCACACTTGAATAAACTTCTTTTTCGTAAGGGTTTGAGCATTCCTCAACTTTCCCAGTCTTTTGATGCCCCTGCCGTAGCTTTTCTGGAACGTGTTGCAGGCAAAAAATTGAAAATGATTGAACATTAAAAAAAAAAAAAAAAAAAAAAAAACAATAAAGTTCATCAGTTTGAACATTAAATATCTTGTCTTTGTAATGTATTCAATTGAATATAGGTCGAAAAGGATTTGCAAATCATCGTATTCTGTTTTTATTCATGTTTTACAAAACGTTCTAACATCATTGGAATTGGGGTTTGTAAGAAATGCCCAAACTAGCTGAATTGGACAAAATAACAAGCAGGACGTAAACACAGGTGATACTTGGGCCAAAGTCCAATTCAGGGAGTATTCTGTACAGTGCATAATGGATTAGAGGTAAATTTCATAAAATGCATGATCCTTTTAAGCTGGACAGAAAAAGAAACATTTGGGACATTTCGGAGAGACCAAATTCAAGATAGCAAATGGCCAGAGTTAATTCAATTCGAACAGAATTCATATGCCTCTAATCTGCCAGTGGTAAAACCATCAACTCAGTGAAAGTTTATTTAATCTAAACAAAAAAAGCTGTGATTCCTTCACGATTCAGCGAAATAACACGACGCACGCTCATATTACAGCCGTCAGGAAGCGGTTGAATCTCCTACTTACGGCCCAGTCTCGCGTAATATATGTGCTGGAATAGTAAGACGAAAAACATCAAAAAATCTTTTCTGTCAAAGCGCTTAAGGACTTCTCGTTTTTGTATAATTTGTGGGCCTCTATCATATTTATTCGGTTCTAATTCAGTCTAACAATCCGCAGATTTAATGAATTGCTCGGCTTTCAAAGTGGCCTCTTGTCACAAATAAAAGGTTGAAATCGAAAGGAAACAATGCAATAATGAAGCTTTAGAAATCCAACAGTCAGGACAAATAGATTTCCAGACGTCGATCTTTCGTCCAGCTATTGTCAAATTCCATTCGTACCTGTACCTGCAAAAGCGAAAACAATTGGTATGCGAGATGTGAAACCACCTGGGAAGTTCTTCCTGCCGCACTTTCATTTTATAAAAGTCATGGATTCCCTTTATAAACCGAAGCGGTGTGGGAGAAGAGCTCAGAAACAATAACGAGCCAGAGGAGCACAAGACTCAAATAAGTCAGATCTTCACTCGGAAACCAAGATAAGCTGCAGTACTTTACCCGAAGGAAACGCGCGACAATGAACCTGAACACCGTGCTGATGTTCTGCATCCTTTCAGTCCTGAACTGGATCGGCGCTCGAGGCTGCGATTGGATGCTTCCTCGAGCAAAAGGCTCTCAAAGCAATTTTAAAGTGGTCAGCTACTATTCGATACAAGCTCTTGAAGAGATGGTAAGTAGGCTATACGGCGTATAAATTACCCGATGAAAATTTTATAAATACTGACAGAGAAACTAAAATTTAGAGAATTATTTTTGGAATGTCATAGGCCCTATAGGGTTTATGCACGATTTTTCCAATGAAACTATTCAAAGGCAGGAGCATGATCACGTCGGCCTTAATTGTCTGGCCCATTGCTGTGTCTGAAATTATTCTTCTTTTCTTATACAGGGAGATGCGGTTACACAACAGAAATCCAGAGCTCACATGCTAAACAGGTTCTACGAGCACACAAAAAATCTGCAGGTAATGACGAAAAATTATATTATTTTATCAGACCGCGATCGATGGGAAAAAGCACATTTAAATTCCAATATCCTTGAATCCCGGACTGAACTAAATGGCAACACGATTTCTCATTGTAGAGGGGGAGGAACGCATCATCTTCATGCACGACGTCATAGACAACATCAAAGAGCTGTTCATCAACTGCAACTACGATGCTGTGACTTGGGACCAAAAAAAGCTGCAGATGTTCCAACTCAACCTCGATCGGCAGGCGTCGGAGCTGAAGCAATGCGTAAGACAAAACTGCGAACTGCTCAATCAAAATAGGCCTAAAAGACACGATTAAAAAGTCGCTGAAATTCGGCCTTAATAAAGTAGGCCCCTCTTGTCATTTCAACGATCAATTGATGTGGCTGAAGAGGTTTTCCGGTTTTGTATCGTTTGCACAGAGAAGGAGAATGAAGTCACGGCCAACTCACCCAAGTTCTTACAAGAAAATAAAAATATACTTCAAGAAAATGCTCGAGAAAAGCAAGGTAAGGATGGCAATAAATCACATAAAACCCAAATTCTTCTGCCAATCAATTGACAACCAAAAAACCATCTATGTAGCTCACGTAGCACTATGTAGCCGCTTCCTGGTTAAAATCCGATTACAGGCAGTTACAGGTGTAAAGTTCTGGGGGTCAGAAAGTCCTGGTTTTCTTCTCCTGTAAATTAAGCCCGGTCATTTCACAACTGCGTTCTTCTCCTGAGATAAATGACTGAACTAATTAGCAAATCAATGTGATTGTAACAAATTACACCTCTGGGTAGTTCTGTGGGCGACAGGCACAGATGCTGCTCACTCCTTCGTTAAACATTTAATATTCAAATATTAAATATGTCTCTCATAATCATGTTCATATCTGCAGGACTACAGTGCCGATGACTGGGAGGCAGCCAGAGCTGAGGTTCTCACACATCTACGAAGACTGGACATCCTCCGCAGCGCGGAGAAATAGTCCTGCTGGCAAATGCGCGATCCTGAATCGCAGAAAGCTCGCTGCACTGCAAAGATGAAAAATAAGCAGCAATGGACAGTAACACAGCTGCAGCACGAGAGCAATACATAAAGATGCTAACTGCTGTGACAGAGTGTGCGCTGATGTGCGTGTGCGTGTGTGTGTGTGTGTGTGTGTGTGTGTGTGTGTGCGCGCGCGCGTACGCCTGTGCTTATAATTTTTAAAAGCCATTGTTACATTAAATCAAATATTGTTTCTGTGCGTAAGCTATGTATTTGTTACATTTTTATTTATTTATTTTTTTATTTATTTATTATTTATTTTTTATTTATTAATTTATGAATGAATGTAAAAGGCTTCATCCTCTTGCTTTAACTTAATATGTGCCTTGGTTTTCATTGAAGCTATGAAGAGACAAAGCAGTACAATGTGAATATAAAATTCTTTTTTTTTTTTTTTTTAAATGATACTGTCAAGCATCCGTACAGATGCCAAATTAAAATGTTTTTTGCAATCCAATAAAATTTGTCATTGAAAATTTCAAGTTTTAGAATTTTACTTTTGCGAACATGCCGCTACACTCATGCACAGGGGCAATGAAAAGCATTAACGGGATATAATTACAGTTTATATTTGAGGCAAACATTTGCGTCTTAAAGCTAGTTTAGGAACTCCCTGTTGGTCCAATCTAGACTAAATCACGGTGCAGTGATGTCACAGTTGATAATGTCACAAGTGTTGTGAAACAGGACACCCATAAACCAAGGATAATTAGTGTGAGCAATTTTTCAAAATTATTTTTTTCCCATTTTTTTTTTTTTTACAATGTGTCTTTATTCATGTGCAAATTCCCTGCGATAGTGGGCTAATATGGCCATAATGGAAATGAATGAGTGAGTAAGTCACGATCCTTTCATACTCAATATCATAAGAATAGTAGGCCTACTTGCCATAACCTTCTAATTTCGCACATTAACAGATAGGCTGTACACAGCCGATGGATTGATTAAAATGTGGTAGAATCAGCAAGTCGCATCATACTGAACTAATACTTAGAAAAAACACCGCATCACACGCTCCTGCACAATCCACAAGAACAGCATGCAGCTTCTGTTAGTTTGCTTGCAAACCAAGCTGACTAGTTTGTTAATAAAATTATTCGCGATTGAAGCCTGATAAAAAGGCTCGATTTCACATTATGCTAGCGATGTTTGTTTTGCGTTTCTGGCTCAGTTACTGCACTAACTATTCTTGCGCATGCGCCTTCATTTCACCACAACAGTAGGCAGCTACCCGGCAACTAAAATCGCCAAAGCACCAAGGAATTCTGCCTTGAGATAGATGATGATCTGGCCGGTCTACATTAATATTTCTCCCCAAAACCTCTTTTAAACCCCATAATAAATTACTGGTAAGCAGTCGAAATGGCATATTTGATTAATGAAATCCATATCCTTGTCCAGCGAATATTACTGGCGGTGGGTAACCTACGGTGGCATTTTGAAGGGCATATCATATCCAATGTAACACGCCCAAGGCTCTTTTAATGAAATAAGCCAGTAAATGCCTTTTTTTAAGCTCGTAAATTAAATGTTTTGATCTTACCGCGCTAATGATATTTACAGGATACATCCATAATACAAACCCCAATTCCAATGAAGTTGGAACGTTGTGTAAAACGTGAACAAAAACTGAATACAATGATTAGCAAATCCTTTTCGACCTATATTCAACTGAGTACACTACAAAGACAAGATATTTAATGTTCAAACTGATAAACTTTTTTTTTTTTTAAATATTCACTCATTTTGAATTTGAGGCCTGCAACATGTTCTAAAAAAGCTAGAAAAGGGGCACGTTTACCACTGTGTTACATCACTTTTCATTTTAACAACACTCAAGAAGCATTTGCGAACTGAGGACACAATAGCTTTGTAGGTGAAATTCTTTCCCATTCTTGCTTGATGTATGACTTCAGTTGCTCAACAGTCCGGGGTCACCGTTGTCTTGTTTTGCGCTTCAAAATGCGCCATACATTTTCAATTGGAGACAGGTCTGGACTGCAGGCAGGCCAGTCTATTACCCAAACTCTTTTACTACGAAGCCAGGCTGTTGTAACACGTGCACAATGTGGCTTGGCATCGTCTTACTGAAATAAGCAGGGCATCCCTGAAAAAAACGTTGCTTCGATGGCAGCATATGTTGCTCAAAACCTGTATGTACCTTTCAGCATTAATGGTGCCTTGGCAGATGTGCAAGTTACCCATGATATGAGCACCAACATCCCCATAAAATGACAGATAATGGCTTTTGAACTTTGCGCTGATAACAATCTGGATGGTCCTTTTCCTCTTTAGCCCGAAGGACAAGACATCCATGATTTCCAAAAACTATTTGAAATGTGGACTCCTCAGACCACAGCACACTATTCCACTTTGCCTAAGTCCATCTTAGATGAGCTCGGGCCCAGAAAAGCCCGCGGCGTTTGAGTGTTGATAAATGGCTTTCACTTTGCATGGTAGAGTTTTAACTTGCACTTTGACATGTAGCGACGAACTGTGTTCACTGACAATGGTTTTCCTAAGTGTTCCTGAGCCCACATAGTAATATCCTTGACAGAATGATGTCGGTTTTTAATTCAGTGCTGCCTGAGGGACCGATGGTCACGGGCATTCAATACTGGTTTTCGGCCTTGCCGCTTACGTGTAGAGATTTCTCTGGATTCTCTCAATCTTTTGAAGATATTATGGATTGCAGATGATGAAATACCTAAATGCCTTGCAATGGCATGTTGAGAAACGTTGTTCTTAAACTGCTGGACTATTTGCTCACGTAGTTGTTCACAAAGTGGTGAACCTCACCCCATCATTGCTTGTGAACGACTGAGGCTTTCGGGGATGCTCCTTTGATACCTAATCATGACACTCACCTGTTTCCAATTAACCTGTTCACCTGTGGAATGGTCAAAGCAGATGTTTTTGAGCATTCCTCAACTTTACCAGTCTTTTGTTGCCCCTGTCCTAGCTTTTCTGGAACGTGTTGCAGGCATAAAATTGAAAATGATTGAACATTTAAAAAAAAAACAAAAAAAAAAACAATTAAGTTTATCAGTTTGAACATTAAATATCTTGTCTTTATAATGTATTCAATTGAATATAGGTTGAAAAGGATTTGCAAATCGTGGTATTCTGTTTTTATTCATGTTTTACAAAACGTTCTAACTTCATTGGAATTGGGGTTTGTAAGAAATGCCCAAACTAGCTGAATTGGACAAAATAACAAGCAGGACGTAAACACAGGTGATACTTGGGCCTAAGTCCAATTCAGGGGGTTTTTTGTGCAGTGCATAATGGATTGGAGGTAAATTTCATAAAATGCATGATCCTTTTAAGATGGACAGAAAAAAAAAACATTTGGGACATTATGAGAGAGTAAATTCAAGATAGCAAATGGCCAGGGTTAATTCAAACAGAATTCATATGAGTCTATCCTGCCAGTGGTAAAACCATCAACTCAGGGAAAGTTTATTTAATCTAAACAAAAAGAGCTGTGATTCCTTCACGACTCAGGAAAATAACACGACACGCTCATATTACAGCCGTCAGGAAGCGGTTGAATCTTCTACTTACGGTCCAGTTTCGCCGAATATATGAGCAGGAAAAGGAAGACGAAAAACATCAAAAAATCTTTACTATTATTATTATTTATTTATTTCGTACTCGGAGTACAATTATAACATAATAAGATGACATTACATTATACAAATATTATAAAACATATCTTCCACCATATGCTAATCGAAACCATCAATAAAACCATCACCAGCTAAACAATCAAACAGACAAATAGCACCATCAACAAGTCCCTGCTGGTAGAGCGGTAGCTTGTTTTTTACAGTAATATTCATGATTGACTTGGACAAGAGTTCATTGAAATCAGTTCCATATTCATATCTGAAGTAGGCAAAATTTTTTCCAAGAGGTGACATAGCGTTGAACGATGCACTTCGGCCAAAATAATTAACAATAACATAATCGTGGTTATACATTTTGTGCAGAAATTTTAACGTTTTAACGTGAAGTTGAAAAGATATATGTGTCTGATGACTCAGAGGTCCTAGTAACCAAGTATGAGTACAGTGAGGTAAATGCAGCAATCTACGTATAGCTTTGTTCCACTGAATACAACATTTACCGAAGCCAGAGGAACTTATATCCCAAAGCTGGGAACCATAAAAAGAACAGCAATAACTACGAAATAAATGACACATTGTACCCGAATCAAGACTCCTAAACGTACCAAGAAGTTTGTTAGAACAATTCTGATCACAATCAGAGGAGTCTGATAAATCACTGGTAACAATATATCCTAAATGTTTAACTCGATCAACCCAATTCAGACATGTATCACCGAGAAACACCTTATCTGTTGGTAAAACATGGGAACCAAATTTAATGCACACAGTCTTCTTGGCATTAAATGTAACATTATATTCCTGAGCAGAATCACGACATATATCCAACATAAGATTAGGGGAAGTAAGACTAGGACATATAAGAGTAAGATCGTCAGCGTAGCCTAAGGCACCAACAAAATAAGGACCAACATGACACCCAAGACCACTGCGTTTTAATAAAATGATAAGTTCGTCGATATATACAATGAATAAAATCGGAGAAAGGACCCCGCCTTGCTTTACACCATTAGACACCTGGAAATATCTAGAAACTGATCCATCCCAAGCAGCACATAAATCCTGTCCGGTATAACTATCAAACAAAAAACGAACAAACTAGGTAAATTCCTGCGAATAAGAAGTTTGAAAAGTTTGCCATAATGTACCTTATCAAATGCACGAGAGTCATCAAGAAGACAACTAAACACGTTACTTCCATTCCGGACATAATAATCAACAGTTTCTATGATAACAGCCGTACATAAAGTTGTGTTTTCATAGTTGTGTCAAAGCGCTTACGGACTTCTCGTTTTTGTATAATATGTGGGCCTCTATCATATTTATTCGGTTCTAATTCAGTCTAACAATCCGCAGATTTCATGAATTGCTCGGCTTTCAAAGTGGCCTCTTGTAAGAAATTAAAGGTTGAAATTGAAAGGAAACAATGCAATAATGAAGCTTTAGAAATCCAACAGTCAGGACAAAGTTTTCCAGACGTCGATCTTTCGTCCGGCTATCGTCAAATTCCATTCGTACCTGTACCTGCAAAAGCGAAAACAATTGGTATGCGAGATGTGAAACCACCTGGGAAGTTCTTCCTGCCGCACTTTCATTTTATAAACATCATGGATTCCTTTTATAAACCGAAGCGGTGTGGGAGAAGAGCTCAGAAATAATAACGAGCCAGAGGAGCACACAAGACTCAAATAAGTCAGATCTTCACTCGGAAACCAAGATCCGCAGCAGTACTTTACCCGACGGAAACGCGCAACAATGAACCTGAACACCGTGTCGATGTTCTGCATCCTTTCACTCCTGAACTGGATCGGCGCTCGAGGCTGCGATTGGATGCTTCCTCGAGCAAAAGGCTCTCAAAGCAATTTTAAAGTGGTCAGCTACTATTCGATACAAGCTCTTGAAGAGATGGTAAGTAGGCTATACTACGTATAAATTACCCGAAGACAATTTTTTAAATACTGACAGAGAAACTAAAATCTAGAGTATTATTTTTGGAATGTCATAGGCCCCATAGGGTTAATGCACGATTTTTCCAATGAAACTATTCAAAGGCAGGAGCATGATCACGTCGGCCTTAATTGTCTGGCCCATTGCTGCGCCTGAAATCATTCTTGTTTTCTTATACAGGGAGATGAGGTTACACAACAGAAATCCAGAGCTCACATGCTAAACAGGTTCTACGAGCACACAAAAAATCTGCAGGTAATGACGAAAAATTATATTATTTTATCAGACCGCGATCGATGGGAAAAAGCACATTCAAATTCCAATATCCTTGAATCCCGGACTGAACTAAATGGCAACACGATTTCTCATTGCACAGGGGGAGGAACGCATCATCTTCATGCACGACGTCATAGACAACATCAAAGAGCTGTTCATCAACTGCAACTACGATGCTGTGACTTGGGACCAAAAAACGCTTCAGATGTTCCAACTCAACCTCGATCGGCAGGCGTCGGAGCTGAAGCAATGCGTAAGACAAAACTGCGAACTGTTCAATCAAATAGGCCTAAAAGGCACGATTAAAAAGTCGCTGAAATTCGGCCTTAATAAAGTAGGCCCCACTTGTCATTTCAACGATCAATTGATGTGGCTGAAGAGGTTTTCCGGTTTTGTATCGTTTGCACAGATAAGGAGAATGAAGTCACAGCCAACTCACCCAAGTTCTTACAAGAAAATAAAAATATACTTCAAGAAAATGCTCGAGGAAAGCAAGGTAAGGATGGCAATAAATCACATAAAACCCAAATTCTTCTGCCAATCAATTGACAACCAAAAAACCATTTAAGTAGCTCACGCAGCACTATGCAGCCGCTTCCTGGTTTAAATCCGATTACAGGCAGTTACAGGTGTAAAGTTCTGGGGGGTCAGAAAGTCCTGGTTTTCTCCTCCTGTAAATTAAGCCCGGTCATTTCACAACTGCGTTCTTCTCCTGAGATAAATGACTAAGCTAATTAGTAAATCAATGTGATTGTAACAAAATACACCTCTGGGTAGTTCTGTGGGCTACAGGCACAGATGCTGCCCACTCCTTCGTTATACATTTAATATTCAAATATTAAATATGTCTCTCATAATCATCTTCATATATCTGCAGGACTACAGTGCCGATGACTGGGAGGCAGCCAGAGCCGAGGTTCTCACACATTTACGAAGACTGGACATCCTCGGCAGCATGGAGATATAGTCCTGCTGGCAAATGCGCGATCCTGAATCGCAGAAAGCTCGCTGCACTGCAAAGATGAAGAATAAGCAGCAATGGACAGTAACACAGCTGCAGCACGGGAGCAATACATAAAGATGCTAACTGCTGTGACAGAGTGTGCGCTGATGTGCGTGTGTGTGTGTGTGTGTGTGTGTGTGTACGCCTGTGCTTATAAATTTTAAAAGCAATTGTTACATTAAATCAAATATTGTTTCTGTGCGTAAGCTATGTATTTGTAACATTTTTATTTATTATTTATGTATTTATTTATTTTGTATTTATTAATTTATTCATGAATGTAAACGGATTCATCCTCTTGCTTTAATTTTAATATGTGCCTTGGTTATCATTGAAGCTATGAAGAGACAAAGCAGTACAATGTGAATAAAATATTCTTTTTTAATAAAATGGTACTGTCAAGCATCCTTACAGATGCCAAATGAAAATGTTTTTTGCAATCCAATAAAATTTGTCATTGATATTTTCAAGTTATAGAATTTTACGTTTGCGAACATGTCGCTACACTCATGCACAGAGGCAATGAAAAGCATTAACGGGATATAATTACAGTTTATATTTGAGGCAAACTTTTGCCTCTTAAAGCTAGTTTAGGAACTCCCTGTTGGTCCAATCTAGACTAAATCACGGTGCAGTGATGTCACAGTTGATGATGTCACAAGTGTTGTGAAACAGGACACCCGTAAACCAAGGATAATTAGTGTGAGCAATTTTTCAAAATTATTTTTTTTTCCCTTTTTTTTTTTACAATGTGTCTTTATTCATGTGCAAATTCCCTGCGATAGTGGGCTAATATGGCCATGATGGAAATGAATGAGTGAGTTAGTAAGTCACGATCCTTTCATACTCAGTATCATAAGAATAGTAGGCCTACTTGCCATAACCTTCTAATTTCGCTCATTAACAGATAGGCTGTACACAGCCGATGGATTGATTAAAATGTGGTAGAATCTGCAAGTCGCATCATACTGAACTAATTTAGAAAACACACCGCATCACACGCTCCTGTACAATCCACAAGAACTGCATGCAGCTTCTGTTAGTTTGCTTGCAAACCAAGCTGACTAGTTTGTTAATAAAATTTCTCCCCCAAACCTCTTTTAAACCCCATAATAAATTACTGGTAAGCAGTCGAAATGGCATATTTGATTAATGAAATCCATATCCTTGTCCAGCGAATATTACTGGCGGTGGGTAAACTACGGTGGCATTTTGAAGGGCATATCATATCCAATGTAACACGCCCAAGGCTCTTTTAATGAAATAAGCCAGTAAATGCCTTTTTTAAGCTCGTAAATTAAATGTTTTGATCTTACCGCGCTCATGATATTTACAGGATACATCCATAATACAAACCCCAATTCCAATGAAGTTGGAACGTTGTGTAAAACGTGAACAAAAACTGAATTCAATGATTAGCAAATCCTTTTCAACCTATATTCAACTGAGTACACAACAAAGACAAAATATTTAATGTTCAAACTGATGAACTTTTTTTTTTAAATATTCACTCATTTTGAATTTGAGGCCTGCAATATGTTCTAAAAAAGCTAGAAAAGGGGCACGTTTACCACTGTGTTACATCACCTTTCATTTTAACAACACTCAAGAAGCATTTGCGAACTGAGGACACAATAGCTTTGTAGGTGAAATTCTGTCCCATTCTTGCTTGATGTATGACTTCAGGTGCTCGACAGTCCGGGGTCACCGTTGTCTTGTTTTGCGCTTCAAAATGCGCCATACATTTTCAATTGGAGACAGGTCTGGACTGCAGGCTGGCCAGTCTATTACCCAAACTCTTTTACTACGAAGCCAAGCTGTTGTAACACGTGCACAATGTGGCTTGGCATCGTCTTACTGAAATAAGCAGAGCATCCCTGAAAAAAACGTTGCTTCGATGGCAGCATATGTTGCTCAAAACCTGTATGTACCTTTCAGCATTAATGGTGCCTTGGCAGATGTGCAAGTTACCCATGATATGAGCACTAACATCCCCATACCGTGACAGATAATGGCTTTTGAACTTTGGGCTGATAACAATCTGTATGGTCCTTTTCCTCTTTAGCCTGAAGGACACGACGTCCATGATTTCCAAAAACTATTTGAAACATGGACTCGTCAGACCACAGCACACTTTTCCATTTTGCCTAAGTCCATCTTAGATGAGCTTGGGCCCAGAAAAGCCCGCGGCGTTTGAGTGTTGATATATGGCTTTCACTTTGCATGGTAGAGTTTTAACTTGCACTTTGACATGTAGCGATGAACTGTGTTCACTGACAATGGTTTTCCTAAGTGTTCCTGAGCCCCCATGGTAATATCCTTGACAGAATGATGTCGGTTTTTAATTCAGTGCTGCCTGAGGGACCGATGGTCACGGGCATTCAATACTGGTTTTCGGCCTTGCCGCTTACGTGTAGAGATTTCTCTGGATTCTCTCAATCTTTTGAAGATATTATGGATTGCAGATGATGAAATACCTAAATGCCTTGCAATGGCACGCTGAGAAACGTTGTTCTTAAACTGCTGGACTATTTGCTCACGCAGTTGTTCACAAAGTGGTGAACCTCGCCCCATCATTGCTTGTGAACGACTGAGCCTTTCGGGGATGCTCCTTTGATACCTAATCACGACACTCACCTGTTTCCAATTAACCTATTCACCTGTGGAATGGTCCAAACAGATGTTTTCCCTTAGCAAAAAGTAGTATACTTGAAGTTCATTTTATTAAGTATGCATGAGTATAAGTATAGCAAGTATTCTATGGACCATGTACTTGTAGTGTACTAGAAAGTATACTAATTTAATACTTCTTTGGGCTAAATTCGAACATTTTTAAGTTTATAAAAGTATACTTTTAAGTATACTTCAAGTTTAAGCAAAGTAAACTGAAAGTACACATATAGTTCACATCTAAGTTTTATGTTATACTGCAAGTACACTACAAGTGAACTGTTTAGCATACTGTGAGTGAAATAGCTGTATACTTCTAGCATACTTTTCAATTTATGAAAGTATACATTTAAGTATACTGCAAGTAAACTTACAGATATACTGCTAGTTTATTCGTTGTATACTTCCAGTAAACTTTTCAGTTCATGATAGTATAGTACTGTGAGGTATACTGCTAGGAAACTTAAAGAGTGTCATCGGATGATTAATGACCGCAGTGAATCAAGACTTCAGGCTCACATCTCATCTGACAGACAGCATCCTCATCACTACTCTGAAGTATCATTTATTATTCTCACCAGAGAAAAGATCCCAAACCACTAGCCCACCAACACCACTTCCAGCATCAACTTATTTTCCCAGGTGGTCTCCCATCCAAGCACAAACCAAACCTACACCTGCTTAGCTTCAACCACACAGATGGTGCAGATCAAGTTGTGGTATGGTTGTTAGTTTTAAAACTAGTACAGAGTTTTCATCGTCACTATGTCAGACCAGATAGCCCTGAAGTTCCAGTCTTCTTAATCTCATGTTTGAAAATACTGTGTACATTTATCTATGAATCTGCTCATAATGGCCAGCTAGCTTGAACTGATATCTTCACTAAAACACAGCAATGTTTGGTACAGGTACAATATGCAGGGCTTTGATGTCCACACTCTTGTTTAAAAATGATTAAATAATTTATTAAACAGAATATACCATCTTTCAAGTATTACAGCACTGCTGCATCCTTTCTTTAGTCGGTCATATTTTTGACTGTGATACAGAACTCCATTAACCAAAAAACAGCTCATCGGTGCACTCATTTGGAATATTTCATCAGCCTTTGCTTGAGTCCTTCACCTAACTGGTCAGGCTGAAGGCATTGCTAATTAATATTTTATGCATATTTCTGGTTCCATATGAGAGAAAGAGGAATTTTTTTGTTTTGAATTGGGATTTCAATGAGTTGCCATTGCTGTGTTCTTATATTTTGGCATCCAATACAATATTGTGTTTGAAAAATTAATTTGTAAAGGAATCAATTTTGCTCTCAACACTGAGTATGTGTTTCAATGTAAATTCTTATAAGTACCTTCATCTGTAAATTACAGCAGAATGCACTTAAGCATTGTCTACTAGTAGAGTACATGAGGTAACCTCTCATCTACTTCCTTTAAATAATATCTGAATAGCAACAGTAATATATTTTAGAGAGCAATAATCATAAGCTGTGAGTATGATGTAAAACTTAGATGTAAACTAAATGGGTACTTTAAGTTTACGTTGCTTAAACTTGAACTATACTTCTTTTTTGTAAGGGTATGTATCAAGTCTGTCAATACTGGAATAATTGTCCAATTGATTGTCAAATAAAATCAGACAAATGTTTATTTGTTTCTGTGTGGGTTAATAACACTGCATAAAAATCAAGTTCAGCTCCACCCATGTGCTATTTACTCTGCTATGCTGCCCCAATGCTGACCTGTTACTGCAAGCGTACATGTGAAATATGTAAGTCCATGAGATAGTAAAAACTGAGTAAAAATATAGTGCAGTATACTTCAAAGAAGCCAATATGTATGGTAAAAAAATATTTTAATGAGCTTATTCTTTTGATAGTAGCCTAACTGCAAGCTAAGTAGACTTGAACATTAGGCATGAATATTTTAATACTTTATTATACTCTTCTTGAGTATATCTCAATCAAAAGTTTAGGTACAAGTATTTGCCAAATATACTTAGACTTTTCTGCGTACTTTTCAGTATAAGCTAAGTATACTTAAGTATTACTTTGCAAAGTATATCTCTGATAAGAACATCAAAAGTAAACTGAAAGTATACTCTCTTTTTATTTAGTTTAGAGGAAGTATACTAATAGCACACTTGAATAAACTTCTTTTTCGTAAGGGTTTGAGCATTCCTCAACTTTCCCAGTCTTTTGTTGCCCCTGTCCTAGCTTTTCTGGAACGTGTTGCAGGCAAAAAATTGAAAATGATTGAACATTAAAAAAAAAACAAAAAAAAAAAACAATAAAGTTCATCAGTTTAACATTAAATATCTAGGTCGAAAAGGATTTGCAAATCATCGTATTCTGTTTTTATTCATGTTTTACGAAACGTTCTAACATCATTGGAATTGGGGTTTGTAAGAAATGCCCAAACTAGCTGAATTGGACAAAATAACAAGCAGGACGTAAACACAGGTAATACTTGGGCCAAAGTCCAATTCAGGGAGTATTCTGTGCAGTGAATAATGGATTGGAGGTAAATTTCATAAAATGCATGATCCTTTTAAGCTGAACAGAAAAAGAAACATTTGGGACATTTCGGAGAGACCAAATTCAAGATAGCACATGGCCAGAGATAATTCAATTCAAACAGAATTCATATGCCTCTATCCTGCCAGTGGTAAAACCATCAACTCAGTGAAAGTTTATTTAATCTAAACAAAAAGAGCTGTGATTCCTTCACGATTCAGCGAAATAACACGACACACGCTCATATTACAGCCGTCAGGAAGCGGTTGAATCTCCAACTTACGGTCCAGTCTCGCGTTATAAACGTGCTGGAATAGTAAGACGAAAAACATCAAAAAATCTTTTCTGTCAAAGCGCTTAAGGACTTCTCGTTTTTGTATAATTTGTGGGCCTCTATCATATTTATTCGGTTCTAATTCAGTCTAACAATCCGCAGATTTAATGAATTGCCCGGCTTTCAAAGTGGCCTCTTGTCACAAATAAAAGGTTGAAATCGAAAGGAGACAATGCAATAATGAAGCTTTAGAAATCCAACAGTCAGGACAAATAGATTTCCAGACGGCGCTCTTTCGTCCGGCTATTGTCAAATTCCATTCTTACCTGTACCTGCGAAAGCGAAAACAATTGGTATGCGAGATGTGAAACCACCTGGGAAGTTCTTCCTGCCGCACTTTCACTTTATAAACATCATGGATTCCCTTTATAAACCTAAGTGGTGTGGGAGAAGAGCTCAGAAATAATAACGAGCCAGAGGAGCACACAAGACTCAAATAAGTCAGATCTTCACTCGGAAACCAAGATAAGCTGCAGTACTTTACCCGAAGGAAACGCGCGACAATGAACCTGAACACCGTGTCGATGTTCTGCATCCTTTCACTCCTGAACTGGATCGGCGCTCGAGGCTGCGATTGGATGTTTCCTCGAGCAAAAGGCTCTCAAAGCAATTTTAAAGTGGTCAGCTACTATTCGATACAAGCTCTTGAAGAGATGGTAAGTAGGCTATACGGCGTATAAATTACCCGATGAAAATTTTATAAATACTGACAGAGAAACTAAAATTTAGAGAATTATTTTTGGAATGTCATAGGCCCTATAGGGTTTATGCACGATTTTTCCAATGAAACTATTCAAAGGCAGGAGCACGATCACGTCGGCCTTGATTGTCTGGCCCATTGCTGTGTCTGAAATTATTCTTCTTTTCTTATACAGGGAGATGCGGTTACACAACAGAAATCCAGAGCTCACATGGTAAACAGGTTCTACGAGCACACAAAAAATCTCCAGGTAATGACGAAAAATTATATTATTTTATCAGACCGCGATCGATGGGAAAAAGCACATTTTAATTCCAATATCCTTGAATCACCGACTGAACTAAATGGCAACACGATTTCTCATTGCACAGGGGGAGGAACGCATCATCTTCATGCACGACGTCATAGACAACATCAAAGAGCTGTTCATCAACTGCAACTACGATGCTGTGACCTGGGACCAAAAAAAGCTGCAGATGTTCCAACTCAACCTCGATCGGCAGGCGTCGGAGCTGAAGCAATGCGTAAGACAAAACTGCGAACTGCTCAATCAAAATAGGCCTAAAAGACACGATTAAAAAGTCGCTGAAATTCGGCCTTAATAAAGTAGGCCCCACTGGTCATTTCAACGATGTGGCTGAAGAGGTTTTCCTGTTTTGTATCGTTTGCACAGATAAGGAGAATGAAGTCACGGCCAACTCACCCAAGTTCTTACAAGAAAATAAAAATATACTTCAAGAAAATGCTCGAGGAAAGCAAGGTAAGGGTGGCAATAAATCACATAAAACCCAAATTCTTCTGTCAATCAAGTGACAACCAAAAAACCATTTATGTAGCTCACGCAGCACTATGTAGCCGCTTCCAGGTTAAAATCCGATTACAGGCAGTTACAGGTGTAAAGTTCTGGAGGTCAGAAAGTCCTGGATTTCTCCTCCTGTAAATTAAGCCGGGTCATTTCACAGCTGCGTTCTTCGCCTGAGGTAAATGACTGAACTAATTAGCAAATCAATGTGATTGTAACAAAATACACCTCTGGGTAGTTCCGTGGGCGACAGGCACAGATGCTGCTCACTCCTTGGTTAAACATTTAATGATCAAATATTAAATGTCTCTCATAATCATGTTCATATCTGCAGGACTACAGTGCCGATAACTGGGAGGCAGCCAGAGCTGAGGTTCTCACACATTTACGAAGACTGGACATCCTCGGCAGCGTGGAGATATAGTGCTGCTGGCAAATGCGCGATCCTGAATCGCAGAAAGCTCGCTGCACTGCAAAGATGAAGAATAAGCAGCAATGGACAGTAACACAGCTGCAGCACGGGAGCAATACATAAAGATGCTAACTGCTGTGACAGAGTGTGCGCTGATGTGCGTGTGTGTCTGTCTCTGTGTGCTTGTGTGTGTGTGTGTGTGCGTACGCCTGTGCTTATAATTTTTAAAAGCCATTGTTACATTAAATCAAATATTGTTTCTGTGCGAAAGCTATGTATTTGTAACACTTTTATTTATTATTTATTTATTTATTTATTTATTTTGTATTTATTAATTTATTCATGAATGTAAACAGATTCATCCTCTTGCTTTAATTTTAATATGTGCCTTGGTTTTCATTGAAGCTATGAAGAGAAAAAGCAGTACAATGTGAATATAATATTCTTTTTTAAAAAAATGGTACTGTCAAGCAGCCTTACAGATGTCAAATGAAAATGTTTTTTGCATTTCAATAAAATTTGTCATTGATAAATTCAAGTTTTAGAATTTTACTTTTGCGAACATGCCGCTACACTCATGCACAAAGGCAATGAAAAGCATTAACGGGATATAATTACAGTTTATATTTGAGGCAAACTTTTGCCTCTTAAAGCTAGTTTAGGAACTCCCTGTTGGTCCAATCAAGACTAAATCACGGTGCAGTGATGTCACAGTTGATGATGTCACAAGTGTTGTGAAACAGGACACCGTAAACCAAGGATAATTAATGTGAGCAATTTTTCAAAATTATTTTTTTCCCTTTTTTTTTTTTTACAAAGTGTCTTTATTCATGTGCAAATTCCCTGCGATAGTAGGCTAATATGGCCATGATGGAAATGAATGAGTGAGTTAGTAAGTCACGATCCTTTCATACTCAATATCATAAGAATAGTAGGCCTACTTGCCATAACCTTCTAATTTCGCACATTAACAGATAGGCTATACACAGCCGATGGACTGATGAAAATGTGGTAGAATCTGCAAGTCGCATCATACTGAATTAATATTTAGAAAACACACCGCATCACACGCTCCTGCACAATCCAGAAGAATTGCATGTTGCTTCCGTCAGTTTGCTGGCAAACCAAGCTAACTAGTGCGTTAATAAAATTATTCGCGATTAAAGCCTGATAAAAAGGCTCGATTTCACTTTATGCTAGCGATGTTTGTTTTGCGTTTCTGGCTCAATTACTGCACTAACTATACTTGCGCATGCGCCTTCATTTCACCACAACAGTAGGCAGCTACCCGGCAACTAAAATCGCCAAAGCACCAAGGAATTCTGTCTTGAGATAGATGATGATCTGGCCGGTCTACATTAATATTTCTCCCCAAAACCTCTTTTAAACCCCATAATAAATTACTGGTAAGCAGTCGAAATGGCATATTTGATTAATGAAATCCATATCCTTGTCCAGCTGGCGGTGAGTAACCTACGGTGGCATTTTGAAGGGCATATCATATCGAATGTAACACGCCCAAGGCTCTTTTAATGAAATAAGCCAGTAAATGCCTATTTTAAGCTCGTAAATTAAATGTTTTGATCTTACCGCGCTCATTTTATTTACAGGATACATCCATAATACAAACCCCAATTCCAATGAAGTTGGAACGTTGTGTAAAACGTGAACAAAAACTGAATTCAATGATTAGCAAATCCTTTTCAACCTATATTCACCTGAGTACACTACAAAGACAAAATATTTAATGTTCAAACTGATGAACTTTTTTTTTTTTTTGAAATATTCACTCATTTTGAATTTGAGGCCTGCAACATGTTCTAAAAAAGCTTGAAAAGGGGCACGTTTACCACTGTGTTACATCACCTTTCATTTTAACAACACTCATGAAGCATTTGCGAACTGAGGACACAATAGCTTTGTAGGTGAAATTCTTTCCCATTCTTGCTTGATGTATGACTTCAGTTGCTCAACAGTCCGGGGTCACCGTTGTCTTGTTTTGCGCTTCAAAATGCGCCATACATTTTCAATTGGAGACAGGTCTGGACTGCAGGCAGGCCAGTCTATTACCCGAACTCTTTTACTACGAAGCCAGGTTGTTGTAACACGTGCGCAACGTGGCTTGGCATCGTCTTACTGAAATAAGCAGAGCATCCCTGAAAAAAACGTTGCTTTGATGGCAGCATATGTTGCTCAAAACCTGTATGTACCTTTCAGCATTAATGGTGCCTTGAAAGATGTGCAAGTTACCCATGACATGAGCACTAACATCCCCATACCGTGACAGATAATGGCTTTTGAACTTTGCACAGATAACAATCTGGATGGTCCGTTTCCTCTTTAGCCCGAAGGACAAGACATCCATGATTTCCAAAAACTATTTGAAATGTGGACTCCTCAGACCACAGCACACTTTTCCAGTTTGCCTAAGTCCATCTTAGATGAGCACGGGCCCAGAAAAGCCCGCGGCGTTTGAGTGTTGATATATGGCTTTCACTTTGCATGGTAGAGTTTTAACTTGCACTTTGACATGTAGCGACGAACTGTGTTCACTGACAATGGTTTTCCTAAGTGTTCCTGAGCCCACATGGTAATATCCTTGACAGAATGATGTCGGTTTTTAATTCAGTGCTGCCTTAAGGTCCGATGGTCACGGGCATTCAATACTGGTTTTCGGCCTTGCCGCTTACGTGTAGAGATTTCTCTGGATTCTCTCAATCTTTTGAAGACATTATGGATTGCAGATGATGAAATACCTAAATGCCTTGCAATGGCACGTTGTGAAACGTTGTTCTTAAACTGCTGGACTATTTGCTCAAGTAGCTGTTCACAAAGTGGTGAACCTCGCCCCATCATTGCTTGTGAAGGACTGAGGCTTTCGGGGATGCTCCTTTGATACCTAATCATGACACTCACCTGTTTCCAATTAACCTGTCCACCTGTGGAATGGTCCAAGCAGATGTTTTTGAGCATTCCTCAACTTTCCCAGTCTTTTGTTGCCCCTGTCCTAGCTTTTCTGGAACGTGTTGCAGGCATAAAATTGAAAATGATTGAACATTTCAAAAAAAAAAAAAAAGAATAAAGTTTATCAGTTTGAACATTAAATATCTTGTCTTTATAATGTATACAATTGAATATAGGTTGAAAAGGATCTGCAAATCATGGTATTCTGTTTTTATTCATGTTTTACAAAACGTTCTAACTTCATTGGAATTGGGGTTTGTAAGAAATGCCCAAACTAGCTGAATTGGACAAAATAACAAGCAGGACGTAAACACAGGTGATACGTGGGCCTAAGTCCAATTCAGGGGGTTTTTTGTGCAGTGCATAATGGATTGGAGGTAAATTTCATAAAATGCATTATCCTTTTAAGATGGACAGAAAAACAAACATTTGGGACATTGCGGAGAGAGTAAATTCAAGATAGCAAATGGCCAGGATTAATTCAAACAGAATTCATATGAGTCTATCCTGCCAGTGGAAAAACCATCCACTCAGGGAAAGTTTATTTAATCTAAACAAAAAGAGCTGTGATTCCTTCACGACTCAGCAAAATAACACGACACGCTCATATTACAGCCGTCAGGAAGCGGTTGAATCTTCTACTTACGGTCCAGTTTCGCCGAATATATGAGCTGGAAAAGTAAGACGAAAAACATAAAAAAATCTTTACTATTATTATTTATTTATGTATTTCGTACTCGGAGTACAATTATAACATAATAAGATGACATTACATTATACAAATATTATAAAACATATCTTCCACCATATGCTAATCGAAACCATCAATAAAACCATCACCAACTAAACAATCAAATAGACAAATAGCACCATCAAAAAGTCCCTGCTGGTAGAGCGGTAGCTTGTTTTTTACAGTAATATTCATGATTGACTTGGACAAGAGTTCATTGAAATCAGTTCCATATACATATCTGAAGTAGGCAAATTTTTTTCCAAGAGGTGACATGGCGTTGAGCGACGCATTTCGGCCAAAACAATTAACAATAACATAATCGTGGTTATACATTTTGTGCAGAAATTTTAACGTTTTAACGTGAAGTTGAAAAGATACATGTGTCTGATGACTCAGAGGTCCTAGTAACCAAGTATGAGTACAGTGAGGTAAATGCAGCAATCTACGTATAGCTTTGTTCCACTGAATACAACATATACCGAAGCCAGAGGAACTTATATCCCAAAGCTGGGAACCATAAAAAGAACAGCAATAACTACGAAATAAATGACACATTGTACCCGAATCAAGACTCCTAAACGTACCAAGAAGTTTGTTAGAACAATTCTGATCACAATCAGAGGAGTCTGATAAATCACTGGTAACAATATATCCTAAATGTTTAACTCGATCAACCCAATTCAGACATGTATCACCGAGAAACACCTTATCTGTTGGTAAAACATGGGAACCAAATTTAATGCACATAGTCTTCTTGGCATTAAATGTAACATTATATTCCTGAGCAGAATCACGACATATATCCAACATAAGATTAGGGGAAGTAAGACTAGGACATATAAGAGTAAGATCGCCAGCGTAGCCTAAGGCACCAACAAAATAAGGACCAACATGACACCCAAGACCACTGCGTTTTAATAAAATGATAAGTTCGTCGATATATACAATGAATAAAATCGGAGAAAGGACCTCGCCTTGCTTAATACCATTAGACACCTGGAAATATCTAGAAACTGATCCAACCCAAGCAGCACATAAATCCTGTCCGGTATAACTATCAAACAAAAAACGAACAAATTAGGTAAATTCCTGCGAATAAGAAGTTTGAAAAGTTTGCCATAATGCACCTTACCAAATGCACGAGAGTCATCAAGAAGACAACTAAACACGTTACTTCCATTCCGGACATAATAATCAACAGTTTCTATGAAAACAGCCGTACATAAAGTTGTGTTTTCATAGTTGTGTCAAAGCGCTTACGGACTTCTCGTTTTTGTGTAATATGTGGGCCTCTATCATATTTATTCGGTTCTAATTCAGTCTAACAATCCGCAGATTTCATGAATTGCTAGGCTTTCAAAGTGGCCTCTTGTAAGAAATTAAAGGTTGAAATTTAAAGGAAACAATGCAATAATGAAGCTTTAGAAATCCAACAGTCAGGACAAAGTTTTCCAGACGTCGATCTTTCGTCCGGCTATCGTCAAATTCCATTCGTACCTGTACCTGCAAAAGCGAAAACAATTGGTATGCGAGATGTGAAACAACCTGGGAAGTTCTTCCTGCCGCACTTTCATTTTATAAACATCATGGATTCCCTTTATAAACCGAAGCGGTGTGGGAGAAGAGCTCAGAAAAAATAACGAGCCAGAGGAGCACACAAGACTCAAATAAGTCAGATCTTCACTCGGAAACCAAGATCCGCTGCAGTACTTTACCCGAAGGAAACGCGCAACAATGAACCTGAACACCGTGTCGATGTTCTGCATCCTTTCACTCCTGAACTGGATCGGCGCTCGAGGCTGCGATTGGATGCTTCCTCGAGCAAAAGGCTCTCAAAGCAATTTTAAAGTGGTCAGCTACTATTCGATACAAGCTCTTGAAGAGATGGTAAGTAGGCTATACTACGTATAAATTACCCGGAGACAATTTTATAAATACTGACAGAGAAACTAAAATCTAGAGTATTAATTTTGGAATGTCATAGGCCCCATAGGGTTAATGCACGATTTTTCCAATGAAACTATTCAAAGGCAGGAGCATGATCACGTCGGCCTTAATTGTGTGGCCCATTGCTGTGTCTGAAATCATTCTTGTTTTCTTATACAGGGAGATGCGGTCACACAACAGAAATCCAGAGCTCACATGCTAAACAGGTTCTACGAGCACACAAAAAATCTGCAGGTAATGACGAAAAATTATATTATTTTATCAGACCGCGATCGATGGGAAAAAGCACATTCAAATTCCAATATCCTTGAATCCCGGACTGAACTAAATGGCAACACGATTTCTCATTGCACAGGGGGAGGAACGCATCATCTTCATGCACGACGTCATAGACAACATCAAAGAGCTGTTCATCAACTGCAACTATGATGCTGTGACTTGGGACCAAAAAACGCTTCAGATGTTCCAACTCAACCTCGATCGGCAGGCGTCGGAGCTGAAGCAATGCGTAAGACAAAACTGCGAACTGTTCAATCAAATAGGCCTAAAAGGCACGATTAAAAAGTCGCTGAAATTCGGCCTTAATAAAGTAGGCCCCCACTTGTCATTTCAACGATCAATTGATGTGGCTGAAGAGGTTTTCCGGTTTTGTATCGTTTGCACAGATAAGGAGAATGAAGTCACAGCCAACTCACCCAAGTTCTTACAAGAAAATAAAAATATACTTCAAGAAAATGCTCGAGGAAAGCAAGGTAAGGATGGCAATAAATCACATAAAACCCAAATTCTTCTGCCAATCAATTGACAACCAAAAAACCATTTAAGTAGCTCACGCAGCACTATGCAGCCGCTTCCTGGTTTAAATCCGATTACAGGCAGTTACAGGTGTAAAGTTCTGGGGGGTCAGAAAGTCCTGGTTTTCTCCTCCTGTAAATTAAGCCCGGTCATTTCACAACTGCGTTCTTCTCCTGAGATAAATGACTAAGCTAATTAGTAAATCAATGTGATTGTAACAAAATACACCTCTGGGTAGTTCTGTGGGCTACAGGCACAGATGCTGCCCACTCCTTCGTTATACATTTAATATTCAAATATTAAATATGTCTCTCATAATCATGTTCATATCTGCAGGACTACAGTGCCGATGACTGGGAGGCAGCCAGAGCTGAGGTTCTCACTCATTTACGAAGACTGGACATCCTCGGCAGCATGGAGATATAGTCCTGCTGGCAAATGCGCGATCCTGAATCGCAGAAAGCTCGCTGCACTGCAAAGATGAAGAATAAGCAGCAATGGACAGTAACACAGCTGCAGCACGGGAGCAATACATAAAGATGCTAACTGCTGTGACAGAATGTGCGCTGATGTGCGTGTGTGTGTGTGTGTGTGTGTGTGTGTGTGTGTGTGTACGCCTGTGCTTATAATTTTTAAAAGCCATTGTTACATTAAATCAAATATTGTTTCTGTGCGTAAGCTATGTATTTGTAACATTTTTATTTATTTATTTATTTATTTATTTTGTATTTATTAATTTATTCATGAATGTAAACGGACATCCTCTTGCTTTAATTTTAATATGTGCCTTGGTTATCATTGAAGCTATGAAGAGACAAAGCAGTACAATGTGAATATAATATTTTTTTTTTTAAAATGGTACTGTCAAGCATCCTTACAGATGCCAAATGAAAATGTTTTTTGCAATCCAATAAAATTTGTCATTGATATTTTCAAGTTTTAGAATTTTACTTTTGCGAACATGTCGCTACACTCATGCACAGAGGCAATGAAAAGCATTAACGGGATATAATTACAGTTTATATTTGAGGCAAACTTTTGCCTCTTAAAGCTAGTTTAGGAACTCCCTGTTGGTCCAATCTAGACTAAATCATGGTGCAGTGATGTCACAGTTGATGATGTCACAAGTGTTGTGAAACAGGACACCCGTAAACCAAGGATAATTAGTGTGAGCAATTTTTCTAAATGATTTTTTTCCCCATTTTTTTTTTTACAATGTGTCTTTATTCATGCGCAAATTCCCTGCGATTGTGGGCTAATATGGCCATGATGGAAATTAATGAGTGAGTTAGTAAGTCACGATCCTTTCATACTCAATATCATAAGAATAGTAGGCCTACTTGCCATAACCTTCTAATTTCGCACATTAACAGATAGGCTGTACACAGCCGATGGATTGATTAAAATGAGGTAGAATCTGCAAGTCGCGTCATACTGAATTAATACTTAGAAAACACACCGCATCGCACGCTCCTGTACAATCCAGAAGAACTGCATGTTGCTTCCGTCAGTTTGCTGGCAAACCAAGCTAACTAGTGCGTTAATAAAATTATTCGCGATTAAAGCCTGATAAAAAGGCTCGATTTCACTTTATGCTAGCGATGTTTGTTTTGCGTTTCTGGCTCAATTACTGCACTAACTATACTTGCGCATGCGCCTTCATTTCACCACAACAGTAGGCAGCTACCCGGCAACTAAAATCGCCAAAGCACCAAGGAATTCTGTCTTGAGATAGATGATGATCTGGCCGGTCTACATTAATATTTCTCCCCCAAACCTCTTTTAAACCCCATAATAAATTACTGGTAAGCAGTCGAAATGGCATATTTGATTAATGAAATCCATATCCTTGTCCGGCGAATATTACTGGCGGTGGGTAAACTACGGTGGCATTTTGAAGGGCATATCATATCGAATGTAACACGCCCAAGGCTCTTTTAATGAAATAAGCCAGTAAATGCCTATTTTAAGCTCGTAAATTAAATGTTTTGATCTTACCGCGCTCATGATATTTACAGGATACATCCATAATACAAACCCCAATTCCAATGAAGTTGGAACGTTGTGTAAAACGTGAACAAAAACTGAATACAATGATTAGCGAATCCTTTTCAACCTATATTCAACTGAGTACACTAAAAGACAAAATATTTAATGTTCAAACTGATGAACTTTTTTTTTTTTGAAATATTCACTCATTTTGAATTTGAGGCCTGCAACATGTTCTAAAAAAGCTAGAAAAGGGGCACGTTTACCACTGTGTTACATCACCTTTCATTTTAACAACACTTAAGAAGCGTTTGCGAACTGAGGACACAATAGCTTTGTAGGTGAAATTCTTTCCCATTCTTGCTTGATGTATGACTTCAGTTGCTCAACAGTCCGGGGTCACCGTTGTCTTGTTTTGCGCTTCAAAATGCGCCATACATTTTCAATTGGAGACAGGTCTGGACTGCAGGCAGGCCAGTCTATTACCCGAACTCTTTTACTACGAAGCCAGGCTGTTGTAACACGTGCACAATGTGGCTTGGCATCGTCTTACTGAAATAAGCAGGGCATCCCTGAAAAAAACATTGCTTCAATGGCAGCATATGTTGCTCAAAACCTGTATGTACCTTTCAGCATTAATGGTGCCTTGACAGATGTGCAAGTTACCCATGACATCAGCACTAACACATCCCCACACCATGACAGATAATGCCTTTTGAACTTTGCGCTGATAACAATCTGGATGGTCCTTTTCCTCTTTAGCCCGAAGGACAAGACATCCATGATTTCCAAACACTATTTGAAATGTGGACTTGTCAGACCACAGCACACTTTTCCACTTTGACTAAGTCCATCTTAGATGAGCTCGGGCCCAGAAAAGCCCGCGGTGTTTGAGTGTTGATATATGGCTTTCACTTTGCATGGTAGAGTTTTAACTTGCACTTTGACATGTATCGACGAACTGTGTTCACTGACAATGGTTTTCCTAAGTGTTCCTGAGCCCACATGGTAATATCCTTGACAGAATGATGTTGGTTTTTAATTCAGTGCTGCCTTAAAGTCCGATGGTCACGGGCATTCAATACTGGTTTTCGGCCTTGCCGCTTACGTGTAGAAATTTCTCTGGATTCTCTGAATCTTTTGAAGATATTATGGATTGCAGATGATGAAATACCTAAATGCCTTGCAATGGCACGTTGAGAAACGTTGTTTTTAAACTGCTGGACTATTTGCTCACGTAGTCGTTCACAAAGTGGTAAACCTCGCCCCATCATTGCTTGTGAACGACTGAGGCTTTCGGGGATGCTCCTTTTATACCTAATCATGACACTCACCTGTTTCCAATTAACCTGTTCACCTGTGGAATGGTCCAAGCAGATGTTTTTGAGCATTCCTCAACTTTCCCAGTCTTTTGTTGCCCCTGTCCTAGCTTTTCTGGAACGTGTTGCAGGCATAAAATTGAAAATGATTGAACATTTCAAAAAAAAAAAAAAAAAAAAGAATAAAGTTTATCAGTTTGAACATTAAATATCTTGTCTTTATAATGTATTCAATTGAATATAGGTTGAAAAGGATTTGCAAATCATGGTATTCTGTTTTTATTCATGTTTTACAAAACGTTCTAACTTCATTGGAATTGGGGTTTGTAAAAAATGCCCAAACTACCTGAATTGGACAAAATAACAAGCAGGATGTAAACACAGGTGATACTTGGGCCTAAGTCCAATTCAGGGGTTTTTTTGTGCAGCGCATAATGGATTGGAGGTAAATTTCATAAAATGCATGATCCTTTTAAGATGGACAGAAAAAGAACATTTGGGACATTGCGGGGAGAGTAAATTCAAGATAGCAAATGGCCAGGGTTAATTCAAACAGAATTCATATGAGTCTATCCTGCCAGTGGTAAAACCACCAAGTCAGGGAAAGTTTATTTAATCTAAACAAAAAGAGCTGTGATTCCTTCACGATTCAGCAAAATAACACGACACACGCTCATATTACAGCCGTCAGGAAGCGGTTGAATCTTCTACTTACGGTCCAGTTTCGCCGAATATATGAGCTGGAATAGTAAGATGAAAAACATCAAAAAATCTTTACTATTATTATTATTATTTATTTATTTCGTACTCGGAGTACAATTATAACATAATGAGATGACATTAAATTATACAAATATTATAAAACATATCTTCCACCATATGCTAATCGAAACCATCAATAAAACCATCACCAGCTAAACAATCAAACAGACAAATAGCACCATCAACAAGTCCCTGCTGGTAGAGCGGTAGCTTGTTTTTTACAGTAATATTCATGATTGACTTGGACAAGAGTTCATTGAAATCAGTTCCATATACATATCTGAAGTAGGCAAAATTTTTTCCAAGAGGTGACTTGGCGTTGAGCGTCGCGTTTCGGCCAAAATAATTAACAATAACATAATCGTGGTTAAACATTTTGTGCAGATATTTTTATGTTTTAACGTGAAGTTGAAAAGATATATGTGTCTGATGACTCAGAGGTCCTAGTAACCAAGTATGAGTACAGTGAGGTAAATGCAGCAATCTACGTATAGCTTTGTTCCACTGAATACAACATTTACCGAAGCCAGAGGAACTTATATCCCAAAGCTGGGAACCATAAAAAGAACAGCAACAGCTACGAAATAAATGACACATTGTACCCGAATCAAGACTCCTAAACGTACCAAGAAGTTTGTTAGAACAATTCTGATCACAATCAGAGGAGTCTGATAAATCACTGGTAACAATATATCCTAAATGTTTAACTCGATCAACCCAATTCAGACATGTACCACCGAGAAACACCTTATCTGTTGGTAAAACATGGGAACCAAATTTAATGCACATAGTCTTCTTGGAATTAAATGTAACATTATATTCCTGAGCATAATCCCGACATATATCCAACATAAGATAGGGGGAAGTAAGACTAGGACATATAAGAGTAAGATCGTCAGCGTAGCCTAAGGCACCAACAAAATAAGGACCAACATGACACCCAAGACCGCTGCGTTTTAATAAAATGATAAGTTCGTCGATATATACAATGAATTAAATCGGAGAAAGGACCCCGCCTTGCTTTACACCATTAGACACCTGGAAATATCTAGAAACTGATCCATCCCAAGCAGCACATAAATCCTGTCCGGTATAACTATCAAACAAAAAACGAACAAATTAGGTAAATTCCTGCGAATAAGAAGTTTGAAAAGTTTGCCATAATGCACCTTATCAAATGCACGAGAGTCATCAAGAAGACATCTAAACACGTTACTTCCATTCCGGACATAATAATCAACAGTTCCTATGAAAACAGCCGTACATAAAGTTGTGTTTTCATAGTTGTGTCAAAGCGCTTACGGACTTCTCGTTTTTGTATAATATGTGGGCCTCTATCATATTTATTCGGTTCTAATTCAGTCTAACAATCCGCAGATTTCATGAATTGCTCGGCTTTCAAAGTGGCCTCTTGTAAGAAATTAAAGGTTGAAATTGAAAGGAAACAATGCAATAATGAAGCTTTAGAAATCCAACAGTCAGGACAAAAAGTTTTCCAGACGTCGATCTTTCGTCCGGCTATCGTCAAATTCCATTCGTACCTGTACCTGCAAAAGCGAAAACAATTGGTATGCGAGATGTGAAACCACCTGGGAAGTTCTTCCTGCCGCACTTTCACTTTATAAACATCATGGATTCCCTTTATAAACCGAAGCGGTGTGGGAGAAGAGCTCAGAAAAAATAACGAGCCAGAGGAGCACACAAGACTCAAATAAGTCAGATCTTCACTCGGAAACCAAGATCCGCTGCAGTACTTTACCCGAAGGAAACGCGCAACAATGAACCTGAACACCGTGTCGATGTTCTGCATCCTTTCACTCCTGAACTGGATCGGCGCTCGAGGCTGCGATTGGATGCTTCCTCGAGCAAAAGGCTCTCAAAGCAATTTTAAAGTGGTCAGCCACTATTCGATACAAGCTCTTGAAGAGATGGTAAGTAGGCTATACTACGTATAAATTACCCGGAGACAATTTTATAAATACTGACAGAGAAACTAAAATTAGAGGATTATTTTTGGAATGTCAGAGGCCCCATAGGGTTTATGCACGATTTTTCCAGTGAAACTATTCAAAGGCAGGAGCATGATCACGTCGGCCTTAATTGTGTGGCCCATTGATGTATCTGAAATCATTCTTGTTTTCTTATACAGGGAGATGCGGTCACACAACAGAAATCCAGAGCTCACATGCTAAACAGGTTCTACGAGCACACAAAAAATCTGCAGGTAATGACGAAAAATTATATTATTTTATCAGACCGCGATCGATGGGAAAGAGCACATTCAAATTCCAATATCCTTGAATCACGGACTGAACTAAATGGCAACACGATTTCTCATTGCACAGGGGGAGGAACGCATCATCTTCATGCACGACGTCATAGACAACATCAAAGAGCTGTTCATCAACTGCAACTACGATGCTGTGACTTGGGACCAAAAAACGCTTCAGATGTTCCAACTCAACCTCGATCGGCAGGCGTCGGAGCTGAAGCAATGCGTAAAAGACAAAACTGCGAACTGCTCAATCAAATAGGCCTAAAAAGACACGATTAAAAAGTCGCTGAAATTCGGCCTTAATAAAGTAGGCCCCACTGGTCATTTCAACGATGAATTGATGTGGCTGAAGAGGTTTTCCTGTTTTGTATCGTTTGCACAGATAAGGAGAATGAAGTCACGGCCAACTCACCCAAGTTCTTACAAGAAAATAAAAATATACTTCAAGAAAATGCTCGAGGAAAGCGAGGTAAGAATGGCAATAAATCACATAAAACCCAAATACATCTGTCAATCAATTGACATCCAAAAAACCATTTAAGTAGCTCACGCAGCACTATGCAGCCGCTTCCTGGTTTAAATCCGATTACAGGCAGTTACAGGTGTAAAGTTCTGGGGGTCAGAAAGTCCTGGTTTTCTCCTCCTGTAAATTAAGCCCGGTCATTTCACAGCTGCGTTCTTCTCCTGAGATAAATGACTGAGCTAATTAGTAAATCAATGTGATTGTAACAAAATACACCTCTGGGTAGTTCTGTGGGCTACAGGCACAGATGCTGCCCACTCCTTCGTTATACATTTAATTATCAAATATTAAATATGTTTCTCATAATCATGTTAATGTATCTGCAGGACTACAATGCCGATGACTGGGAGGCAGCCAGAGCTGAGGTTCTCACACATTTACGAAGACTGGACATCCTCGGCAGCATGGAGATATAGTCCTGCTGGCAAATGCGCGATCCTGAATCGCAGAAAGCTCGCTGCACTGCAAAGATGAAGAATAAGCAGCAATGGACAGTAACACAGCTGCAGCACGGGAGCAATACATAAAGATGCTAACTGCTGTGACAGAGTGTGCGCTGATGTACGTGTGTGTGTGTGTGTGTGTGTGTGTGTGCGCCTGTTCTTATAATTTTTAAAAGCCATTGTTACATTAAATCAAATATTGTTTCTGTGCGTAAGCTATGTATTTGTAACATTTTTATTTATTAATTATTTATTTATTTTGTATTTATTAATTTATTCATGAATGTAAACGGATTCATCCTCTTGCTTTAATTTTAATATGTGCCTTTGTTTTCATTGAAGCTATGAAGAGACAAAGCAGTACAATGTGAATATAATATTCTTTTTTAAAAAAATGGTACTGTCAAGCATCCTTATAGATGCCAAATTAAAATGTTTTTTGCAATCCAATAAAATTTGTCATTGAAAATTTAAAGTTTTAGAATTTTACTTTTGCGAACATGTCGCTACACTCATGCACAGGGGCAATGAAAAGCATTAACGGGATATAATTACAGTTTATATTTGAGGCAAACTTTTTGCCTCTTAAAGCTAGTTTAGAACTCCCTGTTGGTCCAATCTAGACTAAATCACGGTGCAGTGATGTCACAGTTGATGATGTCACAAGTGTTGTGAAACAGGACACCCGTAAACCAAGGATAATTAGTGTGAGCAATTTTTCAAAATTATTTTTTTTCCCTTTTTTTTTTTACAATGTGTCTTTATTCATGTGCAAATTCCCTGCGATAGTGGGCTAATATGGCCATGATGGAAATGAATGAGTGAGTTAGTAAGTCACGATCCTTTCATACTCAATATCATAAGAATAGTAGGCCTACTTGCCATAACCTTCTAATTTCGCACATTAACAGATAGGCTGTACACAGCCGATGGATTGATTAAAATGTGGTAGAATCTGCAAGTCGCATCATACTGAACTAATATTTAGAAAACACACCGCATCACACGCTCCTGTACAATCCACAAGAACTGCATGCAGCTTCTGTTAGTTTGCTTGCAAACCAAGCTGACTAGTTTGTTAATAAAATTATTCGCGATTGAAGCCTGATAAAAAGGCTCGATTTCACATTATGCTAGCGATGTTTGTTTTACGTTTCTGGCTCAGTTACTGCACTAACTATTCTTGCGCATGCGCCTTCATTTCACCACAACAGTAGGCAGCTACCCGGCAACTAAAATCGCCAAAGCACCAAGGAATTCTGCCTTGAGATAGATGATGATCTGGCCAGTCTACATTAATATTTCTCCCCAAAACCTCTTTTAAACCCCATAATAAATTACTGGTAAGCAGTCGAAATGGCATATTTGATTAATGAAATCCATATCCTTGTCCAGCGAATATTACTGGCGGTGGGTAACCTCACGGTGGCATTTTGAAGGGCATATCATATCAATGTAACACGCCCAAGGCTCTTTTAATGAAATAAGCCAGTAAATGCCTTTTTTTAAGCTCAGAAATTAAATGTTTTGATCTTACCGCGCTAATGATATTTACAGGATACATCCATAATACAAACCCCAATTCCAATTGTAATGTGGAGAAAAAAAAAAGCCACTAGATGGCAGTATTGACATTTTTTTTTGTTAAGCCAAGTCTGGAGCTAGGTTTGGGGGCATGTCCTGGGCATGCCTCAGAGGGGCTGGAAAAGAGTATATAAGGAGAAAAATTGAAAGAGTGAAAAGTAGTAGGAGAAATTGCAAGGAGAAATTGTGGAAGGATACATTTGACCAGACCTGTCACTCTTTTCAAGACCTGTGAAGTTTTTTGTGGATTTTTGCCTGTGTTGGAGCGTTTTCCTGTCCCAGGACATGGCAACACAGCAGCCCATCTCAATTACCAGGGGACTGTAAATATCTCTTTTTTTTATTTTAATCTTGGTCAGTAGGGTAGATTGTAGATTAGTTCTAAGTGTTTGTTTAATTAAATCTGTTGAAGTTTAAGAATTTTGTCTGTCATCCCTTGCTGTCCGTGACGTCATAACAAATTGGGGCCATAACAAAGTGGGGGCTGGTCCGGGATTGACCATTGTGCGAGTCATTTATTGAAAATCTAAAATTTCAAATTGTGAAATTGTTTTTTGAATTTTCCTAGATCTATATTGACAGATCAACAGCAATGGATGATTTCTTGGCATCACCAACCGTAGAGGTTTTGAAGTCTTTTAAAAAGACAGAACTGCTAGAAATATGCAGACAGTTAGAGCTGACAGATGTAAAACCAGCCATGCGAAAAGCAAGACTGGCTAGAGAAATTGTTGAATATTACATTGATGAAAATGTGTTTGCACCAGGAGATCTGGAATAGGTTCCAGTGGAAAATCCAAATGTAGAAATGGAACTTAAATTAAAAATGCTAGAGATTGAAAGAGAAGAAAGAGCATTCGAGAGAGCAGAAAGAGAAAAAGAAAAACAAAGAGAGTTTGAGAGAACAGAAAGAGAGAAAGAAAGGCAGTTTGAGAGAAAGTGGAAAGAGCAGAAAGAGAGAGACAGAGACAGAGAGATTTCAATTTAGAAAAATTAGACAGAGAGGAAAGGCTCCAAATGGAGCAACTAAAAATTAAAATGGAAGCTGAAAACAAATTTCGTGCTAGCCAGGAGGTAAAGCTGGTGCCTTCATTCTCGGAGAAGGAGGTTGATAAGTATTTCCAGTGCTTCGAGAAGGTAGCTAAGAATTGTCAGTGGCCAAAGGAACACTGGCCTCTGATGTTGCAAACTGTCCTCAAGGGTAAAAGCTCAACAAGCCTATTCGGCTTTGTCTGCAGATGATTCCTCTGATTATGAGGTTGTCAAAAAGGTTATTTTGACAGCTTATGAGTTGGTTCCAGAGTCATACCGACAGAAATTCAGAGGACTGAAGAAATCTGACAATCAGACTTATGTGGAATTTGCTAACGAGAAGAAGGTTTGCTTTGGCTCGTGTACTTCTATGGAGGTCAGGATGATTTCAACTCACTAAAAGAGATGGTGTTAGTTGAAGAATTCAAGAACTGTGTCAAGGATGATATTAAGACCTACCTTAATGAGAAGCGAGCACTGAATTTGCAATCAGCTGCCAAGTTTGCAGATGAATATGTTCTCACACCTAAGTCCAAATTCCAGTCTAGCAGTAACAATAGATGGTCCAAATTTCAGAAGAAAGGTAACGGTGATACCCAAGATTCCTCACCCAAAGACAAAGACAAATCTGGTGATGGTGCTCAGAAATCCAGTCAAAGGTCTGATCAAAGTGTGAAAGCTGACAGTGACAAAAGTGGTCTAGTTTGCAATTATTGCAAGAAATCTGGTCATGTTACAACTAACTGTTGGTTCCTTAAAGCTAAGAAAGCAAAAAGAAAAGGATACCAAACCCAATGCCTTTGTGAAGACAAGGTTAGAAACCCCTGTAGTAGATGACCGATCTACTAAATTGCCTGCTCCTTGTGAGGCTAAGAAGCCTGATACTGCTGACTTTGTGAGGGGAGGAATTTCTTCCATTTGTGTCAGAGGATTTGTGGCTCTGAATGAGCATTCTCCTCCTGTACCCATATATATCCTAAGGGATACGGAGCTTCTCAGTCACTTTTGTTGATGGACTCTTTGGAGTTCGTGATGAGACCGCTTCTGGGGGATTTCATACTTGTACAAAGGTATTGAAGGGAGGACTGTATCTGTACCCCTGCGCTCTGTATTCTTGAAGTCAGATTTAGTTACAGGACAGGTAAAGGTGGGACTTATGTCAAGTCTACCTATCAAGGGTGTTTCTCTGTTGCTAGGCAATGACCTGGCTGGGGGCAATGTAGTTCCCCTGTTCATCTTACTTCACAGCCGAGCACTGAAGATGGTGATGAAGACCCATCTCTGTATCCTTCCTGTGCAGTGACCCGTGCTATGGCCAAGAATGCTCAAGAAGAAGATGATGTGGTGCCGTCCAGCACATTGAATAGTCATGACTCAGGTGGTTCGCCTCATGACTCTGTCCAGCCTACTATGGTTTCTCCGTTTGAGGACTTATCAGACACTTTTATCAGTTCTATATTCAGCCAGCCAGATGGGTCTGGTGATTCTGATGTGTCTGGAGACTTGTCTCTGTCCAGAAAGCAGTTGACTCAGGAGCAAACCAATGATCCTGAAATTTGTGTACTAAAGAAGAGAGCCCTTCCTGATGAAGAAATAGACGCAGTTCCAGTTGGGTATTATCTCAAGGATGGAGTGTTGATGCGGAAGTGGCGCCCTCCTGATATCCCTGCCAATGCAGATTGGGCAGTGGTCAAGCAAATTTTTGTTCGAAGGTCTACAGGAATGAGATCTTAACAATGGCTCATAGTTTGCCTTTAGGAGGTCATCTTGGTGTTAACAAGACTGTTGACAAGATCATGAAACACTTCTTCTGGCCTGGACTTCGGAAAGATGTTTCCAACTTTTTGCAAAACCTGTCACACTTGTCAGGTGGTTGGAAAACACCAGTTAGACCCACCTGTAGCTCCATTGCAGCCTATCCCAGCATTTGGGGGAGCCCTTCTCCAAGGTCATCGTTGATTGTGTTGGTCCATTACCCAAGACTAGATCTGGAAATCAGTACTTGTTGACAATCATGTGTGCATCTACCAGATTCCCTGAAGCCATACCTCTACACAACATCAAGGCAACTGCAGTCTCAAAGGCTTTGATAAAGTTCTTCACGTTGTTTGGCCTTCCCAGGGAAATTCAGTCAGATCAAGGTAGTAATTTCACTTCCGGATTGTTTCAGCAGGTTGTGTATGAACTAGGTGCGAAGCAGATTCTTTCCAGTGCCTATCATCCAGAGAGTCAGGGTGCCTTAGAGTGGTTTCATTCCACTCTCAAGACAATGATGAGGACTTATTGTTATGACCATGAGAAAGACTGGGGTGAAGGTGTTCATTTGCTGTTGTTTGCAGCTAGAGAAGCAGTGCAGGAGTCTACTGGATTCAGTCCGTTTGAGCTAGTGTTTGGCCATGAAGTGAGAGGACCTTTGCTATTGTTGAGTGAACAATGGCAAGAGAAAAGAGCGCATATCAGTCTGTTAGACTATGTTAGCAAGTTCAAGGAAAGACTGCGTGCAGCTTGTGACCTAGCCAAAGAGAACTTGAAATCAAGCCAGGGAAAAATGAAAACTTGGTATGATCATAAGGCTTGAGGCCGTGAGTTTAAACCAGGAGACAAGGTCCTTGTGTTGTTTCCCTTGCAGTCCAACCCATTGCAGGCTAGATTTCATGGTCCTTATGAAATTCTGACAAAACTCAATGATCTCAATTACATTGTGAAGACTCCAGATAGGAGAAAGCCAAAACAGTTGTGTCACATTATCATGCTGAAGCCTTATCATGATAGGAATGCTAGGGTTGCAGCTGTCACTTCAGATCCTCCTATGGCTGAGACTTGTGAAGATGAGGGGGAGTTTCAAGATGATGAACCTAGAATTAAAGCTGAAGTTCTTGCATGTCAATTGTCAAATTCTGAAGTGTTGCAAAATCTTGATGTAAAACTCCAGCACTTAGAACCCTCACAGAAAGATCAGTTTGAGAGGTTGATCAAGAAATATAAAGATCTATTTCCTGATGTTCCAAAGAGAGTTTCTATAGCCTCTCATGATGTAGATGTTGGTGATGCCAAACCAATAAAACAGCATCCGTACCGGATGAATCCTGAAAAAGAGAAAAGATTGCTGAGAAAGAGGTTGAGTACATGTTAGAACATGATATTATCAGACCCTCTCACTCCGATTGGAGTTCACCCTGTGTTCTAGTTCCAATACCTGATGGAAGTACTAGATTCTGTACAGATTATCGCAAAGTCCTGTAACTAGAACTGATGTGTTTCCAATACCTAGGATTGATGATTGTATCGATAGAGTAGGGCAAACAAAGTTTCTGACCAAGATTGATTTATTGAAGGGTTATTGGTGTGTGCCTTTAACTGAGAGGGCCAAGAGCATCTCTGCTTTTGCCACACCATCTGGGTTATACCAGTATGAAGTCCTACCCTTTGGCATGAAAAATGCCCCAGCCACGTTCAAAGGATGATACAGTCTACAATCGCCGGATTGCCACACACGGTGCGTGACATCGGCGACCTGATCACATGGGTGACTCCTGGGAAGAACATCTGAAAGATGTGGAGACGTTGTTCCAGCGGCTTGACCCAGGCTGACCTGACTGTTAACCTGAACAAGAGTGACTTTGGTTGTGCTACTGTCACGTATCTTGGCTACGTCATAGGCCAGGGTAAGGTGGCACCTATAAATGCTAAAGTCCAAGCCATCATGGACTTTCCAGTTCCTGACAACAAAAAAAGCTTTGTGCCGCTTCCTTGGAATGATCGGGTACTACCGCAAGTTCTGCAAGAACTTTGCTGAGACTGCTCTCAGTCTCACCAACCAACTGAAGAAAGGCGTAAAAGTTCACTTGGGATGAAGCATGCCAAAGAGCCTTCGATCGCCTGAAGTCTCTGCTGTGTCACTTCCCCGTGCTCAAATCTCTGACTTCAACGAGCCGTTCTCCATGGCGGTCGATGCTAGCGACCAAGCTTGGGGGATCTGTGCTCCTACAGAGAATTAACTCTGATGACATTGAGCATCCTGTGGCATACTTCTCCAGAAAGTTCAATCGCCACCAAAAGAACTATTCCACAATTGAGAAGGAGCTGTTGGCTCTGGTTCTATCCTTACAACACTTTGAGGTTTATGTTTGTACAGGGCAAAAGCCAATGATTGTAATACTGACCACAATCCGTTAATGTTTTTGAGTAAGATGAAAACAAGAATCGGAGATTGTTGAATTGGAGTTTGATTTACAGAGTTTGACTTGGAAATTAAGCATGTAAAAGGGTACTGACAATGTAATTGCTGATTGCTTATCCTGCGCTTGAGTATGTGTATATATATCACGTGTTTATTAGCATATTGTATTATATGTATATATATATATATATACCGTGTCTACTTAACCATTTTTTTTAATGAAAAGAAAAAATTTTGCCTTCATGAGTGAAAATTTTTTCCTTTTGAATGGAGGTGTAATGTGGAAAAAAAAGAGCCACTAGATGGCAGTATTGACATTTTTTTGTTAAGCCAAGTCTGAGCTAGGTTTGGGGCATGTCCTGGGCATGCCTCAGAGGGCTGGAAAAGAGTATATAAGGAGAAAAATTGAGAGAGGAAAAGTAATAGGAGAAATTGCAAGGAGAAATTGTGGAAGGATACATTTGACCAGACCTGTCACTCTTTTCAAGACCTGTGAAGCTTTTTGTGGATTTTTGCCTGTGTTGGAGCGCTTTCCTGTCCCAGGACATCGCAACACAGCAGCCCATCTCAATTACCAGGGACTGTAAATATCTCTTTTTTTATTTCAATCTTGGTCAGTAGGGTAGATTGTAGATTAGTTCTAAGTGTTTGTTTAATTAACTCTGTTGAAGTTCAAGAATTTTGTCTGTCATCCCTTGCTGTCCGTGACGTCATAACAAATTGGGGCCATAACACAATGAAGTTGGAATGTTGTGTAAAAAAGTGAACAAAAGCTGAATACAATGATTAGCAAATCCTTTTCACCTATATTCAACTGAGTACAATACAAAGACAAGATATTTAATGTTCAAACTGATACACTTTTTTTTTGAAATATTCACTCATTTTGAATTTGAGGCCTGCAACATGTTCTAAAAAGCTAGAAAAAGGGCACGTTTACCACTGTGTTACATCACCTTTCATTTTAACAACACTCATGAAGCATTTGCGAACTGAGGACACAATAGCTTGTAGGTGAAATTCTTTCCCATTCTTGTTGATGTATGACCTCAGTTGCTCAACAGTCAGGGGTCACCGTTGTCTTGTTTTATGCTCAAAATGCGCCCATACATTTTCAATTGGAGACAGGTCTGGACTGCAGGCAGGCCAGTCTATTACCAACTCTTTACTACGGCCGGCTGTTGTAACACGTGCACAATGTGGCTTTGGCATCGCCTTACTGAAATAAGCAGAACATCCCTGAAAAAAACGTTGGCCCGATGGCATATGTTGCTCAAAACCTGTATGTACCTGTCAGCATTAATGGTGCCTTTGACAGATGTGCAAGTTACTCATGACATGAGCACTAACATCCCCATACCATGACAGATAGTGGCTTTTGAACTTTAGCTGATAACAATCTGGATGGTCCTATTCCTCTTTTAGCCTGAAGGACAAGACATCCATGATTTCCAAAAACTATTTGAAATGTGGACTCATCCAGACCACAGCACACTTTTCCACTTTGCCTAAGTCCATCTTAGATGAGCTCGGGCCCAGAAAAGCCCGCGGTGTTTGAGTGTTGATATATGGCTTTCACTTTGCATGGTAGAGTTTTAACTTGCACTTTTGACATGTATCGACGAACTGTGTTCACTGACAATGGTTTTCCTAAGTGTTCCTGAGCCCACATGGTAATATCCTTGACAGAATGATGTTGGTTTTAATTCAGTGCTGCCTTAAAGTCCATGGTCACGGGCATTCAATACTGGTTTTCGCCTTGCCGCCCACGTAGAAATTTCTCTGATTCTCTGAATCTTTTTGAAGATATTATGGATTGCAGATGATGAAATACCTAAATACTTGTAATGGCACGTTGAGAAACGTTGTTTTTAAACTGCTGGACTATTTGCTCACGTAGTCGTTCACAAAGTGGTAAAACCTCGCCCCATCATTGCTTGTAGAACGACTGAGGCTTTCGGGATGCTCCTTTTATACCTAATCATGACACTCACCTGTTTCCAATTAACCTGTTCACCTGTGGAATGGTCCAAGCAGATGTTTTTGAGCATTCCTCAACTTTCCCAGTCTTTTTGTTGCCCTGTCCTAGCTTTTCTGGAACGTGTTGCAGGCATAAAATTGAAAATGATTGAACATTTCAAAAAAAAAAAAAGAATAAAGTTTATCAGTTTGAATATTAAATATCTTGTCTTTATAATGTATTCAATTGAATATAGGTTGAAAAGGATTTGCAAATCATGGTATTCTGTTTTTATTCAATGTTTTACAAAAACGTTCTAACTTCATTGGAATTGGGGTTTGTAAAAATGCCCAAACTACCTGAATTGGACAAAATAACAAGCAGGATGTAAACACAGGTGATACTTGGGCCTAAGTCCAATTCATAGGGTTTTTTTGCAGCGATAATGGATTGAGGTAATTTCATAAAATGCATGATCCTTTTAAGATGGACAGAAAAGAACATTTGGGACATTGTGGGAGAGTAAATTCAAGATAGCAAATGGCCAGGGTTAATTCAAACAGAATTCATATGAGTCTATCCTGCCAGTGGTAAAACCACCAAGTCAGGGGAAAGTTTATTTAATCTAAACAAAAAGAGCTGTGATTCCTCCACGATTCAGCAAAATAAACACGACACACGCTCATATTACAGCCGTCAGGAAGCGGTTGAATCTTCTACTTACGGTCCAGTTTCGCTGAATATATGAGCTGGAATAGTAAGATGAAAAACATCAAAAATCTTTTTTATTATTATTATTATTTATTTATTTCAAGGTACTGGAGTACAATTATAACATAATGAGATGACATTAAATTATACAAATATTATAAAACATATCTTCCACTATATGCTAATCGAAACCATCAATAAAACCATCACCAGCTAAACAATCAAACAGACAAAATAGCACCATCAACAAGTCCCTGCTGGTAGAGCGGTAGCTTGTTTTTACAGTAATATTCATGATTGACTTGGACAGAGTTCATTGAAATCAGTTCCATATACATATCTGAAGTAGGCAAATTTTTTCCAAGAGGTGACTTGGCGTTGAGCGTCGCGTTTCGGGCCAAATAATTAACAATAACATAATCGTGGTTAAAACATTTTGTGCAGATATTTTTATGTTTTAACGAAGTTGAAAAGATATATGTGTCTGATGACTCAGAGGTCCTAGTAAGAAATTATGAGTACAGTGAGGTAAATGCAGCAATCTACGTATAGCTTTTGTTCCACTGAATACAACATTTACCGAAGCCAGAGGAACTTATATCCCAAAGCTGGGAACCATAAAAAGAACAGCAACAGCTACGAAATAAATGACACATTGTACCCGAATCAAGACTCCTAAACGTACCAAGAAGTTTGTTAGAACAATTTGATCACAATCAGAGGAGTCTGATAAATCACTGGTAACAATATATCCTAAATGTTTAACTCGATCAACTTAAATTCAGACATGTACCACTGAGAAACACCTTATCTGTTGGTAAAACATGGGAACCAAATTTAATGCACATAGTCTTTTGGAATTAAATGTAACATTATATTCCTGAGCATAATCCCGACATATATCCAACATAAGATAGGGGGAAGTAAGACTAGGACATATAAGAGTAAGATCGTCAGCGTAGCCTAAGGCACCAACAAAATAAGGACCAACATGACACCCAAGACCGCTGCGTTTTAATAAAATGATAAGTTCGTCGATATATACAATGAATTAAATCGGAGAAAGGACCCCGCCTTGCTTTACACCATTAGACACCTGGAAATATCTAGAAACTGATCCATCCCAAGCAGCACATAAATCCTGTCCGGTATAACTATCAAACAAAAAACGAACAAATTAGGTAAATTCCTGCGAATAAGAAGTTTGAAAAGTTTGCCATAATGCACCTTATCAAATGCACGAGAGTCATCAAGAAGACAACTAAACACGTTACTTCCATTCCGACATAATAATCAACAGTTCCTATGAAAACAGCCGTACATAAAGTTGTGTTTTCATAGTTGTGTCAAAGCGCTTACGGACTTCTCGTTTTTGTATAATATGTGGGCCTCTATCATATTTATTCGGTTCTAATTCAGTCTAACAATCCGCAGATTTCATGAATTGCTCGGCTTTCAAAGTGGCCTCTTGTAAGAAATTAAAGGTTGAAATTGAAAGGAAACAATGCAATAATGAAGCTTTAGAAATCCAACAGTCAGGACAAAGTTTTCCAGACGTCGATCTTTCGTCCGGCTATCGTCAAATTCCATTCGTACCTGTACCTGCAAAAGCGAAAACAATTGGTATGCGAGATGTGAAACCACCTGGGAAGTTCTTCCTGCCGCACTTTCACTTTATAAACATCATGGATTCCCTTTATAAACCGAAGCGGTGTGGGAGAAGAGCTCAGAAAAATAACGAGCCAGAGGAGCACACAAGACTCAAATAAGTCAGATCTTCACTGGAAACCAAGATCCGCTGCAGTACTTTACCTGAAGGAAACGCGCAACAATGAACCTGAACACCGTGTCGATGTTCTGCATCCTTTCACCCTGAACTGGATCGGCGCTCGAGGCTGCGATTGATGCTTCCTCGAGCAAAAAGGCTCTCAAAAGCAATTTTAAAGTGGTCAGCCACTATTCGATACAAGCTCTTGAAGAGATGGTAAGTAGGCTATACTACGTATAAATTACCGGAGACAATTTTATAAATACTGACAGAGAAACTAAAATTAGAGGATTATTTTGAATGTCAGAGGCCCCATAGGGTTTATGCACGATTTTTCCAGTGAAACTATTCAAAGGCAGGAGCATGATCACGTCGGCCTTAATTGTGGCCCATTGATGTATCTGAAATCATTCTTGTTTTCTTATACAGGAGATGCGGTCACACAACAGAAATCCAGAGCTCACATGCTAAACAGGTTCTACGAGCACACAAAAAATCTGCAGGTAATGACGAAAAAATTATATTATTTTATCAGACCGCGATCGATGGGGAAAGAGCACATTCAAATTCCAATATCCTTGAATCACGGACTGAACTAAATGGCAACACGATTTCTCATTGCACAGGAGGAACGCATCATCTTCATGCACGACGTCATAGACAACATCAAAGAGCTGTTCATCAACTGCAACTACGATGCTGTGACTTGGGACCAAAAAACGCTTCAGATGTTCCAACTCAACCTCGATCGGCAGGCGTCGGAGCTGAAGCAATGCGTAAGACAAAACTGCGAACTGCTCAATCAAATAGGCCTAAAAGACACGATTAAAAAGTCGCTGAAATTCGGCCTTAATAAAGTAGGCCCCACTGGTCATTTCAACGATGAATTGATGTGGCTGAAGAGGTTTTCCTGTTTTGTATCGTTTGCACAGATAAGGAGAATGAAGTCACGGCCAACTCACCCAAGTTCTTACAAGAAAATAAAAAATATACTTCAAGAAAATGCTCGAGGAAAGCGAGGTAAGAATGGCAATAAATCACATAAAACCCAAATACATCTGTCAATCAATTGACATCCAAAAAACCATTTAAGTAGCTCACGCAGCACTATGCAGCCGCTTCCTGGTTTAAATCCGATTACAGGCAGTTACAGGTGTAAAGTTCTGGGGGTCAGAAAGTCCTGGTTTTCTCCTCCTGTAAATTAAGCCCGGTCATTTCACAGCTGCGTTCTTCTCCTGAGATAAATGACTGAGCTAATTAGTAAATCAATGTGATTGTAACAAAATACACCTCTGGGTAGTTCTGTGGGCTACAGGCACAGATGCTGCCCACTCCTTCGTTATACATTTAATTATCAAATATTAAATATGTTTCTCATAATCATGTTAATGTATCTGCAGGACTACAATGCCGATGACTGGGAGGCAGCCAGAGCTGAGGTTCTCACACATTTACGAAGACTGGACATCCTCGGCAGCATGGAGATATAGTCCTGCTGGCAAATGCGCGATCCTGAATCGCAGAAAGCTCGCTGCACTGCAAAGATGAAGAATAAGCAGCAATGGACAGTAACACAGCTGCAGCACGGGGAGCAATACATAAAGATGCTAACTGCTGTGACAGAGTGTGCGCTGATGTACGTGTGTGTGTGTGTGTGTGTGTGTGTGTGTGCGCCTGTTCTTATAATTTTTAAAAGCCATTGTTACATTAAATCAAATATTGTTTCTGTGCGTAAGCTATGTATTTGTAACATTTTTATTTATTAATTATTTATTTATTTTGTATTTATTAATTTATTCATGAATGTAAACGGATTCATCCTCTTGCTTTAATTTTAATATGTGCCTTTGTTTTCATTGAAGCTATGAAGAGACAAAGCAGTACAATGTGAATATAATATTCTTTTTTAAAAAAATGGTACTGTCAAGCATCCTTATAGATGCCAAATTAAAATGTTTTTTGCAATCCAATAAAATTTGTCATTGATAATTTAAAGTTTTAGAATTTTACTTTTGCGAACATGTCGCTACACTCATGCACAGGGGCAATGAAAAGCATTAACGGGATATAATTACAGTTTATATTTGAGGCAAACTTTTGCCTCTTAAAGCTAGTTTAGGAACTCCCTGTTGGTCCAATCTAGACTAAATCACGGTGCAGTGATGTCACAGTTGATGATGTCACAAGTGTTGTGAAACAGGACACCCGTAAACCAAGGATAATTAGTGTGAGCAATTTTTCAAAATTATTTTTTTTCCCTTTTTTTTTTTACAATGTGTCTTTATTCATGTGCAAATTCCCTGCGATAGTGGGCTAATATGGCCATGATGGAAATGAATGAGTGAGTTAGTAAGTCACGATCCTTTCATACTCAATATCATAAGAATAGTAGGCCTACTTGCCATAACCTTCTAATTTCGCACATTAACAGATAGGCTGTACACAGCCGATGGATTGATTAAAATGTGGTAGAATCTGCAAGTCGCATCATACTGAACTAATATTTAGAAAACACACCGCATCACACGCTCCTGTACAATCCACAAGAACTGCATGCAGCTTCTGTTAGTTTGCTTGGTAAAACCAAGCTGACTAGTTTGTTAATAAAATTATTCGCGATTGAAGCCTGATAAAAAGGCTCGATTTCACATTATGCTAGCGATGTTTGTTTTGCGTTTCTGGCTCAGTTACTGCACTAACTATTCTTGCGCATGCGCCTTCATTTCACCACAACAGTAGGCAGCTACCCGGCAACTAAAATCGCCAAAGCACCAAGGAATTCTGCCTTGAGATAGATGATGATCTGGCCAGTCTACATTAATATTTCTCCCCAAAACCTCTTTTAAACCCCATAATAAATTACTGGTAAGCAGTCGAAATGGCATATTTGATTAATGAAATCCATATCCTTGTCCAGCGAATATTACTGGCGGTGGGTAACCCCACGGTGGCATTTTGAAGGGCATATCATATCCAATGTAACACGCCCAAGGCTCTTTTAATGAAATAAGCCAGTAAATGCCTTTTTTAAGCTCGTAAATTAAATGTTTTGATCTTACCGCGCTAATGATATTTACAGGATACATCCATAATACAAACCCCAATTCCAATTGTAATGTGGAGAAAAAAAAGCCACTAGATGGCAGTATTGACATTTTTTTTGTTAAGCCAAGTCTGGAGCTAGGTTTGGGGCATGTCCTGGGCATGCCTCAGAGGGGGCTGGAAAAGAGTATATAAGGAGAAAAATTGAAAGAGTGAAAAGTAGTAGGAGAAATTGCAAGGAGAAATTGTGGAAGGATACATTTGACCAGACCTGTCACTCTTTTCAAGACCTGCGAAGTTTTTTGTGGATTTTTGCCTGTGTTGGAGCGTTTTCCTGTCCCAGGACATGGCAACACAGCAGCCCATCTCAATTACCAGGGGACTGTAAATATCTCTTTTTTTTATTTTAATCTTGGTCAGTAGGGTAGATTGTAGATTAGTTCTAAGTGTTTGTTTAATTAAATCTGTTGAAGTTTAAGAATTTTGTCTGTCATCCCTTGCTGTCCGTGACGTCATAACAAATTGGGGCCATAACAAAGTGGGGGCTGGTCCGGGATTGACCATTGTGCGAGTCATTTATTGAAAATCTAAAATTTCAAATTGTGAAATTGTTTTTTGAATTTTCCTAGATCTATATTGACAGATCAACAGCAATGGATGATTTCTTGGCATCACCAACCGTAGAGGTTTTGAAGTCTTTTAAAAGACAGAACTGCTAGAAATATGCAGACAGTTAGAGCTGACAGATGTAAAACCAGCCATGCGAAAAGCAAGACTGGCTAGAGAAATTGTTGAATATTACATTGATGAAAATGTGTTTGCACCAGGAGATCTGGAATAGGTTCAGTGGAAAATCCAAATGTAGAAATGGAACTTAAATTAAAAAATGCTAGAGATTGAAAGAGAAGAAAGAGCATTAGAGAGAGCAGAAAAGAGAAAAGAAAAAACAAAGAGAGTTTGAGAGAACAGAAAGAGAGAAAGAAAGGCAGTTTGAGAGAAAGTGGAAAAGAGCAGAAAGAGAGAGACAGAGAGACAGAGAGATTTCAATTTAGAAAAATTAGACAGAGGAAAGGCTCCAAATGGAGCAACTAAAAATTAAAATGGAAGCTGAAAACAAATTTCGTGCTAGCCAGGAGGTAAAAGCTGGTGCCTTCATTCTCGGAGAAGGAGGTTGATAAGTATTTCCAGTGCTTCGAGAAGGTAGCTAAGAATTGTCAGTGGCCAAAGGAACACTGGCCTCTGATGTTGCAAACTGTCCTCAAGGGTAAAGCTCAACAAGCCTATTCGGCTTTGTCTGCAGATGATTCCTCTGATTATGAGGTTGTCAAAAAGGTTATTTTGACAGCTTATGAGTTGGTTCCAGAGTCATACCGACAGAAATTCAGAGGACTGAAGAAATCTGACAATCAGACTTATGTGGAATTTGCTAACGAGAAGAAGGTTTGCTTTGAGCGCTCGTGTACTTCTATGGAGGTCAAGGATGATTTCAACTCACTAAAAGAGATGGTGTTAGTTGAAGAATTCAAGAACTGTGTCAAGGATGATATTAAGACCTACCTTAATGAGAAGCGAGCACTGAATTTGCAATCAGCTGCCAAGTTTGCAGATGAATATGTTCTCACACCTAAGTCCAAATTCCAGTCTAGCAGTAACAATAGATGGTCCAAATTTCAGAAGAAAGGTAACGGTGATACCCAAGATTCCTCACCCAAAGACAAAGACAAATCTGGTGATGGTGCTCAGAAATCCAGTCAAAGGTCTGATCAAAGTGTGAAAGCTGACAGTGACAAAAGTGGTCTAGTTTGCAATTATTGCAAGAAATCTGGTCATGTTACAACTAACTGTTGGTTCCTTAAAGCTAAGAAAGCAAAAGAAAAGGATACCAAACCCAATGCCTTTGTGAAGACAAGGTTAGAAACCCCTGTAGTAGATGACCGATCTACTAAATTGCCTGCTCCTTGTGAGGCTAAGAAGCCTGATACTGCTGACTTTGTGAGGGAGGAATTTCTTCCATTTGTGTCAGAGGGATTTGTGGCTCTGAATGAGCATTCTCCTCCTGTACCCATATATATCCTAAGGGATACGGAGCTTCTCAGTCACTTTTGTTGATGGACTCTTTGGGTTACGTGATGAGACCGCTTCTGGGGATTTCATACTTGTACAAGGTATTGAAGGGAGGACTGTATCTGTACCCCTGCGCTCTGTATTCTTGAAGTCAGATTTAGTTACAGGACAGGTAAAGGTGGGACTTATGTCAAGTCTACCTATCAAGGGTGTTTCTCTGTTGCTAGGCAATGACCTGGCTGGGGGCAATGTAGTTCCCCCTGTTCATCTTACTTCACAGCCGAGCACTGAAGATGGTGATGAAGACCCATCTCTGTATCCTTCCTGTGCAGTGACCCGTGCTATGGCCAAGAATGCTCAAGAAGAAGATGATGTGGTGCCGTCCAGCACATTGAATAGTCATGACTCAGGTGGTTCGCCTCATGACTCTGTCCAGCCTACTATGGTTTCTCCGTTTGAGGACTTATCAGACACTTTTATCAGTTCTATATTCAGCCAGCCAGATGGGTCTGGTGATTCTGATGTGTCTGGAGACTTGTCTCTGTCCAGAAAGCAGTTGACTCAGGAGCAAACCAATGATCCTGAAATTTGTGTACTAAAGAAGAGAGCCCTTCCTGATGAAGAAATAGACGCAGTTCCAGTTGGGTATTATCTCAAGGATGGAGTGTTGATGCGGAAGTGGCGCCCTCCTGATATCCCTGCCAATGCAGATTGGGCAGTGGTCAAGCAAATTTTTGTTCCGAAGGTCTACAGGAATGAGATCTTAACAATGGCTCATAGTTTGCCTTTAGGAGGTCATCTTGGTGTTAACAAGACTGTTGACAAGATCATGAAACACTTCTTCTGGCCTGGACTTCGGAAAGATGTTTCCAACTTTTGCAAAACCTGTCACACTTGTCAGGTAGTTGGAAAACACCAGTTAGACCCACCTGTAGCTCCATTGCAGCCTATCCCAGCATTTGGGGAGCCCTTCTCCAAGGTCATCGTTGATTGTGTTGGTCCATTACCCAAGACTAGATCTGGAAATCAGTACTTGTTGACAATCATGTGTGCATCTACCAGATTCCCTGAAGCCATACCTCTACACAACATCAAGGCAACTGCAGTCTCAAAGGCTTTGATAAAGTTCTTCACGTTGTTTGGCCTTCCCAGGGAAATTCAGTCAGATCAAGGTAGTAATTTCACTTCCGGATTGTTTCAGCAGGTTGTGTATGAACTAGGTCTTGAAGCAGATTCTTTCCAGTGCCTATCATCCAGAGAGTCAGGGTGCCTTAGAGTGGTTTCATTCCACTCTCAAGACAATGATGAGGACTTATTGTTATGACCATGAGAAAGACTGGGGTGAAGGTGTTCATTTGCTGTTGTTTGCAGCTAGAGAAGCAGTGCAGGAGTCTACTGGATTCAGTCCGTTTGAGCTAGTGTTTGGCCATGAAGTGAGAGGACCTTTGCTATTGTTGAGTGAACAATGGCAAGAGAAAGAGCCGCATATCAGTCTGTTAGACTATGTTAGCAAGTTCAAGGAAAGACTGCGTGCAGCTTGTGACCTAGCCAAAGAGAACTTGAAATCAAGCCAGGGAAAAATGAAAACTTGGTATGATCATAAGGCTTGAGGCCGTGAGTTTAAACCAGGAGACAAGGTCCTTGTGTTGTTTCCCTTGCAGTCCAACCCATTGCAGGCTAGATTTCATGGTCCTTATGAAATTCTGACAAAACTCAATGATCTCAATTACATTGTGAAGACTCCAGATAGGGAGAAAGCCAAAACAGTTGTGTCACATTATCATGCTGAAGCCTTATCATGATAGGAATGCTAGGGTTGCAGCTGTCACTTCAGATCCTCCTATGGCTGAGACTTGTGAAGATGAGGGGGAGTTTCAAGATGATGAACCTAGAATTAAAGCTGAAGTTCTTGCATGTCAATTGTCAAATTCTGAAGTGTTGCAAAATCTTGATGTAAAACTCCAGCACTTAGAACCCTCACAGAAAGATCAGTTTGAGAGGTTGATCAAGAAATATAAAGATCTATTTCCTGATGTTCCAAAGAGAGTTTCTATAGCCTCTCATGATGTAGATGTTGGTGATGCCAAACCAATAAAACAGCATCCGTACCGGATGAATCCTGAAAAAGAGAAAAGATTGCTGAGAAAGAGGTTGAGTACATGTTAGAACATGATATTATCAGACCCTCTCACTCCGATTGGAGTTCACCCTGTGTTCTAGTTCCAATACCTGATGGAAGTACTAGATTCTGTACAGATTATCGCAAAGTCCTGTAACTAGAACTGATGTGTTTCCAATACCTAGGATTGATGATTGTATCGATAGAGTAGGGCAAACAAAGTTTCTGACCAAGATTGATTTATTGAAGGGTTATTGGTGTGTGCCTTTAACTGAGAGGGCCAAGAGCATCTCTGCTTTTGCCACACCATCTGGGTTATACCAGTATGAAGTCCTACCCTTTGGCATGAAAAATGCCCCAGCCACGTTCCAAAGGATGATACAGTCTACAATCGCCGGATTGCCACACACGGGTGCGTACATCGACGACCTGATCACATGGAGTGACTCCTGGGAAGAACATCTGAAAGATGTGGAGACGTTGTTCCAGCGCTTGACCCAGGCTGACCTGACTGTTAACCTGAACAAGAGTGACTTTGGTTGTGCTACTGTCACGTATCTTGGCTACGTCATAGGCCAGGGTAAGGTGGCACCCATAAATGCTAAAGTCCAAGCCATCATGGACTTTCCAGTTCCTGACAACAAAAAAGCTTTGTGCCGCTTCCTTGGAATGATCGGGTACTACCGCAAGTTCTGCAAGAACTTTGCTGAGACTGCTCTCAGTCTCACCAACCAACTGAAGAAAGGCGTAAAGTTCACTTGGGATGAAGCATGCCAAAGAGCCTTCGATCGCCTGAAGTCTCTGCTGTGTCACTTCCCCGTGCTCAAATCTCCTGACTTCAACGAGCCGTTCTCCATGGCGGTCGATGCTAGCGACCAAGCTTGGGGATCTGTGCTCCTACAGAGAATTAACTCTGATGACATTGAGCATCCCGTGGCATACTTCTCCAGAAAGTTCAATCGCCACCAAAAGAACTATTCCACAATTGAGAAGGAGCTGTTGGCTCTGGTTCTATCCTTACAACACTTTGAGGTTTATGTTTGTACAGGGCAAAAGCCAATGATTGTAATACTGACCACAATCCGTTAATGTTTTTGAGTAAGATGAAAAACAAGAATCGGAGATTGTTGAATTGGAGTTTGATTTTACAGGAGTTTGACTTGGAAATTAAGCATGTAAAGGGTACTGACAATGTAATTGCTGATTGCTTATCCCGCGTTTGAGTATGTGTATATATATCACGTGTTTATTAGCATATTGTATTATATGTATATATATATATATATACCGGTGTCTACTTAACCATTTTTTTAATGAAAAGAAAAATTTTGCCTTCATGAGTGAAAATTTTTCCCTTTTGGAATGGAGGTGTAATGTGGAGAAAAAAAAGAGCCACTAGATGGCAGTATTGACATTTTTTTTGTTAAGCCAAGTCTGGAGCTAGGTTTGGGGCATGTCCTGGGCATGCCTCAGAGGGGGCTGGAAAAGAGTATATAAGGAGAAAAATTGAGAGAGTGAAAAGTAATAGGAGAAATTGCAAGGAGAAATTGTGGAAGGATACATTTGACCAGACCTGTCACTCTTTTCAAGACCTGTGAAGCTTTTTGTGGATTTTTGCCTGTGTTGGAGCGTTTTCCTGTCCCAGGACATCGCAACACAGCAGCCCATCTCAATTACCAGGGGACTGTAAATATCTCTTTTTTTTTATTTCAATCTTGGTCAGTAGGGTAGATTGTAGATTAGTTCTAAGTGTTTGTTTAATTAACTCTGTTGAAGTTCAAGAATTTTGTCTGTCATCCCTTGCTGTCCGTGACGTCATAACAAATTGGGGCCATAACACAATGAAGTTGGAATGTTGTGTAAAACGTGAACAAAAGCTGAATACAATGATTAGCAAATCCTTTTCGACCTATATTCAACTGAGTACAATACAAAGACAAGATATTTAATGTTCAAACTGATACACTTTTTTTTTTGAAATATTCACTCATTTTGAATTTGAGGCCTGCAACATGTTCTAAAAAAGCTAGAAAAGGGGCACGTTTACCACTGTGTTACATCACCTTTCATTTTAACAACACTCATGAAGCATTTGCGAACTGAGGACACAATAGCTTTGTAGGTGAAATTCTTTCCCATTCTTGCTTGATGTATGACCTCAGTTGCTCAACAGTCAGGGGTCACCGTTGTCTTGTTTTGCGCTTCAAAATGCGCCATACATTTTCAATTGGAGACAGGTCTGGACTGCAGGCAGGCCAGTCTATTACCCGAACTCTTTTACTACGAAGCCAGGCTGTTGTAACACGTGCACAATGTGGCTTGGCATCGTCTTACTGAAATAAGCAGAACATCCCTGAAAAAAACGTTGCTTCGATGGCAGCATATGTTGCTCAAAACCTGTATGTACCTGTCAGCATTAATGGTGCCTTGACAGATGTGCAAGTTACTCATGACATGAGCACTAACATCCCCATACCATGACAGATAGTGGCTTTTGAACTTTGCGCTGATAACAATCTGGATGGTCCTATTCCTCTTTAGCCTGAAGGACAAGACATCCATGATTTCCAAAAACTATTTGAAATGTGGACTCGTCAGACCACAGCACACTTTTCCACTTTGCCTAAGTCCATCTTAGATGAGCTCGGGCCCAGAAAAGCCCGCAGCGTTTGAGTGTTGATATATGGCTTTCACTTTGCATGGTAGAGTTTTAACTTGCACTTTGACATGTAGCGACGAACTGTGTTCACTGACAATGGTTTTCCTAAGTGTTCCTGAGCCCACATGGTAATATCCTTGACAGAATGATGTCGGTTTTTAATTCAGTGCTGCCTGAGGGACCGATGGTCACGGGCATTCAATACTGGTTTTCGGCCTTGCCGCTTACGTGTAGAGATTTCTCTGGATTCTCTGAATCTTTTGAAGATATTATGGATTGCAGATGATGAAATACCTAAATGCCTTGCAATGGCACGTTGTGAAACATTGTTCTTAAACTGCTGGACTATTTGCTCACGTAGTTGTTCACAAAGTGGTGAACCTCGCCCCATCATTGCTTGTGAACGACTGAGGCTTTCGGGGATGCTCCTTTTATACCTAATCATGACACTCACCTGTTTCCAATTAACCTGTTCACCTGTGGAACCTTTTCTGGAACGTGTTGCAGGCATAAAATTGAAAATGATTGAACATTTCAAAAAAAAAAAAAAAACAATAAAGTTTATCAGTTTGAACATTAAATATCTTGTCTTTATAATGTATTCAATTGAATATAGGTTGAAAAGGATTTGCAAATAACAAAATAAAACAAAATAACAAGCAGGATGTAAACACAGGAGATACTTGGGCCTAAGTCCAATTCAGGGGGTTTTTTGTGCAGTGCATAATGGAATGGAGGTAAATTTCATAAAATGCATGATCCTTTTAAGATGGACAGAAAAAGAAACATTTGGGACATTGCGGGGAGAGTAAATTCAAGATAGCAAATGGCCAGGGTTAATTCAAACAGAATTCATATGAGTCTATCCTGCCAGTGGTAAAACCACCAAGTCAGGGAAAGTTTATTTAATCTAAACAAAAAGAGCTGTGATTCCTTCACGATTCAGCAAAATAACACGACACACGCTCATATTACAGCCGTCAGGAAGCGGTTGAATCTTCTACTTATGGTCCAGTTTCGCCGAATATATGAGCTGGAATAGTAAGATGAAAAACATCAAAAAATCTTTACTATTATTATTATTATTATTTATTTATTTCGTACTCGGAGTACAATTATAACATAATGAGATGACATTACATTATACAAATATTATAAAACATATCTTCCACCATATGCTAATCGAAACCATCAATAAAACCATCACCAGCTAAACAATCAAACAGACAAATAGCACCATCAACAAGTCCCTGCTGGTAGAGCGGTAGCTTGTTTTTTACAGTAATATTCATGATTGACTTGGACAAGAGTTCATTGAAATCAGTTCCATATACATATCTGAAGTAGGCAAAATTTTTTCTAAGAGGTGACTTGGCGTTGAGCGCCGCATTTCGGCCAAAATAATTAACAATAACATAATCGTGGTTAAACATTTTGTGCAGATATTTTTACGTTTTAACGTGAAGTTGAAAAGATATATGTGTCTGATGACTCAGAGGTCCTAGTAACCAAGTATGAGTACAGTGAGGTAAATGCAGCAATCTACGTATAGCTTTGTTCCACTGAATACAACATTTACCGAAGCCAGAGGAACTTACATCCCAAAGCTGGGAACCATAAAAAGAACAGCAACAGCTACGAAATAAATGACACATTGTACCCGAATCAAGACTCCTAAACGTACCAAGAAGTTTGTTAGAACAATTCTGATTACAATCGGAGGAGTCTGATAAATCACTGGTAACAATATATCCTAAATGTTTAACTCGATCAACCCAATTCAGACATGTATCACCGAGAAACACCTTATCTGTTGGTAAAACATGGGAACCAAATTTAATGCACATAGTCTTCTTGGCATTAAATGTAACATTATATTCCTGAGCATAATCCCGACATATATCAAACATAAGATAGGGGGAAGTAAGACTAGGACATATAAGAGTAAGATCGTCAGCGTAGCCTAAGGCACCAACAAAATAAGGACCAACATGACACCCAAGACCACTGCGTTTTAATAAAATGATAAGTTCGTGGATATATACAATGAATAAAATCGGAGAAAGGACCCCGCCTTGCTTTACACCATTAGACACCTGGAAATATCTAGAAACTGATCCAACCCAAGCAGCACATAAATCCTGTCCGGTATAACTATCAAACAAAAAACGAACAAACTAGGTAAATTCCTGCGAATAAGAAGTTTGAAAAGTTTGCCATAATGCACCTTATCAAATGCACGAGAGTCATCAAGAAGACAACTAAACACGTTACTTCCATTCCGGACATAATAATCAACAGTTCCTATGAAAACAGCCGTACATAAAGTTGTGTTTTCATAGTTGTGTCAAAGCGCTTACGGACTTCTCGTTTTTGTATAATATGTGGGCCTCTATCATATTTATTCGGTTCTAATTCAGTCTAACAATCCGCAGATTTCATGAATTGCTCGGCTTTCAAAGTGGCCTCTTGTAAGAAATTAAAGGTTGAAATTGAAAGGAAACAATGCAATAATGAAGCTTTAGAAATCCAACAGTCAGGACAAAGTTTTCCAGACGTCGATCTTTCGTCCGGCTATCGTCAAATTCCATTCGTACCTGTACCTGCAAAAGCGAAAACAATTGGTATGCGAGATGTGAAACCACCTGGGAAGTTCTTCCTGCCGCACTTTCATTTTATAAACATCATGGATTCCCTTTATAAACCGAAGCGGTGTGGGAGAAGAGCTCAGAAAAAATAACGAGCCAGAGGAGCACACAAGACTCAAATAAGTCAGATCTTCACTCGGAAACCAAGATCCGCTGCAGTACTTTACCCGAAGGAAACGCGCGACAATGAACCTGAACACCGTGTCGATGTTCTGCATCCTTTCACTCCTGAACTGGATCGGCGCTCGAGGCTGCGATTGGATGCTTCCTCGAGCAAAAGGCGCTCAAAGCAATTTTAAAGTGGTCAGCCACTATTCGATACAAGCTCTTGAAGAGATGGTAAGTAGGCTATACTACGTATAAATTACTCGAAGACAATTTTATAAATACTGACAGAGAAACTAAAATCTAGAGGATTATTTTTGGAACGTCAGAGGCCCCATAGGGTTCATGCACGATTTTTCCAATGAAACTGTTCAAAGGCAGGAGCATGATCACGTCGGCCTTAATTGTGTGGCCCATTGCTGTGTCTGAAATCATTCTTGTTTTCTTATACAGGGAGATGCGGTTACACAACAGAAATCCAGAGCTCACATGCTAAACAGGTTCTACGAGCACACAAAAAATCTGCAGGTAATGACGAAAAATTATATTATTTTATCAGACCGCGATCGATGGGAAAGAGCACATTCAAATTCCAATATCCTTGAATCCCGGACTGAACTAAATGGCAACACGATTTCTCATTGCACAGGGGGAGGAACGCATCATCTTCATGCACGACGTCATAGACAACATCAAAGAGCTGTTCATCAACTGCAACTACGATGCTGTGACCTGGGACCAAAAGACGCTTCAGATGTTCCAACTCAACCTCGATCGGCAGGCGTCGGAGCTGAAGCAATGCGTAAGACAAAACTGCGAACTGCTCAATCAAATAGGCCTAAAAGACACGATTAAAAAGTCGCTGAAATTCGGCCTTAATAAAGTAGGCCCCACTGGTCATTTCAACGATGAATTGATGTGGCTGAAGAGGTTTTCCTGTTTTGTATCGTTTGCACAGATAAGGAGAATGAAGTCACAGCCAACTCACCCAAGTTCTTACAAGAAAATAAAAATATACTTCAAGAAAATGCTCGAGGAAAGCAAGGTAAGAATGGCAATAAACCACATAAAACCCAAATTCTTCTGTCAATCAACTGAAAACCAAAAACCATTTAAGTAGCTCACGCAGCACTATGTAGCCGCTTCCTGGTTAAAATCCGATTACAGGCAGTTACAGGTCTAATGTTCTGGGGGTCAGAAAGTCCCGATTTTCTTCACTCGTAAATTAAGATCGGTTATTCCGCAACTGCGTTCTTCTCCTGAGGTAAATGATTGAGCTAATTAGCAAATCAATGTGATTGTAACAAAATAGGAGGGAGCGCACAGATTTTGCACCTCTGGGTAGTTCTGTGGGCTACAGGCACAGATGCTGCCCACACCTTCGTTACACATTTAATAATCAAATATTAAATATGTCTCTCATAATCATGTTCATGTATCTGCAGGACTACAGTGCCGATGACTGGGAGGCAGCCAGAGCTGAGGTTCTCACACATTTACGAAGACTGGACATCCTCGGCAGCGTGGAGAAATAGTCCTGCTGGCAAATGCGCGATCCTGAATCGCAGAAAGCTCGCTGCACTGCAAAGATGAAGAATAAGCAGCAATGGACAGTAACACAGCTGCAGCACGGGAGCAATACATAAAGATGCTAACTGCTGTGACAGAGTGTGCGCTGATGTACGTGTGTGTGTGTGTGTGCGTTCGCCTGTGTCTATAATTTTTAAAAGCCATTGTTACATTAAATCAAATATTGTTTCTGTGCGTAAGCTATGTATTTGTAACATATATTTATTTATTTATTTTGTATTTATTAATTTATTCATGAATGTAAACGGATTCATCCACTTGCTTAAATTTTAATATGTGCCTTGTTTTTCATTGAAGCTATGAAAAGACAAAGCAGTACAATGTGAATATAATATTCCTTTTTTTTTAAATGGTACTGTCAAGCATCCATATAGATGCCAAATGAAAATGTTTTTGCAATCCAATAAAATTTTTCATTGATAATTTCAAGTTTTAGAATTTTTCTTTTGTGAACATCTTGCTACACACATGCACTGATCCATTGAAAAGCATGAACAAGATATAATTAGTTTATACTTGAGGTAAAGTTTTGCCCCTTAAAGCTAGTTTAGGAAATGCCTGTTGGTAGACTAACTCACGGTGTAGTGATGTCACTGTTGATGATGTCACAAGTGTTGCTAAACAGGACACAAGTAAACCAAGGATAATTAATGCGAGCAATTTTTCCAAATTCAATTTCCTTCCATTTATTTTAAAATGTGCCTTTATTCATGTGCAAATTCACTTGTGATAGCGGACTAAAATGGCCATGATGGAAGTGAGTGAGTGAATGAGTGAGTGAGTGAGTGAGTGAGTAATGATTCTTTCATACTCAATATCTCAATAATGGTACTAGCCATAACCTTTTAACATTACAATTTAACAGATACAGTGCCGTGAAAAAGTATTCGCCCCCTGCCAGATTTCTTATTTTTTTGCATATTTTTCAGACTTAAATGCTTCAGATCATCAAACAAATTTTAATATTAGACTAATATAACCCGAGTAAATACAAAATGCAGTTTTTAAATGATGATTTCATTTATTGATGGAAAAAAGCTATCCAAACCTACCCGGCCCAATGTGAAAAAGTAATTGCCCCCCCTTGCTAAGTCATGAATTAAACGTTGATTAACCACATTTTTTGAGTTCAATTTCACTAGCTCCACTCAGGCCTGACTACTGCCAGACCTGTTGAATCAAGAAATCACCTAAATAGAACCTGTCTGACAAAGTGAAGTAGGCTAAAGGATCTAAAAAGCAACACACAATGCGGCAATCTAGAGAAATTCAAGAACAGATGAGAAACAAAGTCATTGACATCTATCAGTCTGGAAAGGGTTACAAAGCCATTCCTAAGGCTTTGAACTCCAGTGTACCACGGTGAGAGACACTATCCACAAATGGAGAAAACTTGAAACAGTGGTGAACCTTCCCAGGAGTGGCCGGCCTACCAAAATTACTCCAGGAGCGCATCAACTACTCATCCAGAAGGCCACAAAAGAACCCAAAACAACAACTAAGGAACTGCAGGCCTCACTTGCCTCAGTTAAAGTCAGTGTTCATGATTCAACAATAAGAAAGAGACTGGGCAAAAATGGCATCCATGGGAGAGTTCCAAGGCGAAAACCGCTGCTGACCAAAAAGAACACAAAGGCCCATTTCACATTTGCCAAAAAACATCTTGATGATCCCCAAGACTTTTGGGAAAATATTCTGTGGACTGACGAGACAAAAGTTGAACTTTTTGGAGGGTATGCGTCCCGATACATCCGGCGTAAAACTAACACAGCATTTCATAAAAAGAACATCGTGCCAACAGTCAAACATGGTGGTGGTAGTGTGATAGTCTGGGGCTGCTTTGCTGCTTCAGGACCTGGACAACTTGCCGTAATTTATGGAACCATGAATTCTGTTCTCTACCAGAAAATCCTGAAGGAGAATATCCGACCATCAGTTTGTGACCTCAAGCGCAAGCGCACTTGGGTTATGCAGCAGGACAATGATCTGAAACACACCAGCAAGTCCACCTCTGAATGGCTTAAAAAAACAAAATGAAGGTTTGGAAAGGCCTATTCAAAGTCTGGACTTAAATCCAATTGTGATGCTGTGGCATGACCTTAAACAGGCTCGAAAAACCTCCAATGTGGCTGAATTAAAACAATTCTGCAAAGAAGAGTGGGCCAAAATCCCTCCACAGCGATGTGAAAGACTCATTGCCAGTTATCGCAAACGCTTGATTGCAGTTGTTGTCGCCGAGGGTGGGTTTAGGTTTAGGGGGCAATTACTTTTTCACATAGGGCCAGGTAGGTTTGGATAGCTTTTTCCCTAAACAAATGAAATCATCATTTAAAAACTGCATTTTGTATTTACTCGGGTTATCTTTGTCTAATATTGAAATTTGTTTGATGATCTGAAACATTTACGTTTGAGAAATATGCAAAAAAAATAAGAAATCAGGTAGGGGGCAAATACTTTTTCATGGCACTGTACAATGTAGCTGTTAAGTTGTATCAGACTAAATTAATATGAAAAAAAATAGGACCGAGGGTCCTGTAGCTTACCAGCAAGCAGTGATGATACAAGATCTTTTAGTGATCTTTTAGTGATGATACAAGTTATGAAGATTTCATGAGAAGTTTTACCTTCAAATCTTTGAAGGTGAATGTCAAGGTCACTCAATAAAAGTTCACATACATTTATAAGACCTCCTGTAATACAATCCTATGTTCTGAAGCAGTTTTGGTGTTACAAGTCACTGGAAATTCAATATGTCAATTGTGAACTTCAAAGGTCACAGAAGGTGAAGTTTAGGTCAGCAAATGGACTTCATATATGACTTTCTAAATGTCTCTATACAAACCTTGACTCCATCTGTGACTATTTTGGTGATATAAGTCATTGTAATTTCACTGTCAAGTTTGACCCTCTAAGGTCAATGACAGTAAAGTTGAATGTCACAAAATGAAAGTTCATATATGACTTCCTAGATGTCTGTAAGACAAACCTAGGCTCCATCTGTGACCATTTTAGTGATACAAGTCATTCAATCTTCACAAGGTCACATCCGACCTTTGAAGGTCAATCCGAAGGTCACCAAATGAAAGTTCATGTATGACTTCCTATATGTCTCTCATACAAACCTCGGCTCCATCTGTGACAGTTTTGGCAATACAAGTCATTGTAATTGTATGATGTCAAGTTTGACCTTCAAAGGCCACCAACCGTCAATTTGAATTTCATCAAATGAAAGTTCATGTGTGACTTCCTGTAAGTCTGTGATTCAAACTTAGGCTCTATCTGTGACCTTTTTAGTAATTGAAGCCATTGAATTTTCACTCCGTCAAGTTTGACCTTCGAAGGTCAATATGAAGGTCACCAAATGATAGTTATTACTTCCTATACGTCTCCACTACAAACCCACACTCTAGCTGTAACAACTTTGCTGATATAAGCCATTGAAATTTCACTGTAAAGTTTGGCCATTGAAGGTCACTGATGGTCAAGTTCAAGGTCACCAAATGAAACTTCATACATGAATTCCTATATGCCCACAATACAAACCTAAGCTCTATCTGTAATAGTTTTGGTAATAGAAGTAATTGAAATTTCACAATGTGAAGTTTGACCTTCGAAGGTCACTGAAGGTCAAGTTGAAGGCCACCAAATGAAAGTTCATATATGACTTCCTATAAGTGTTCAATACACACATGTTCCCAATCTTCAACATTTTCAAGCCTACAAGCCTTTGAAAAGTGAAAAATTTCGCTAGACCTCAAGTCTCACCTTTCAAGGTCATCTGAGGTGAACTTTAACACACCCAAAATATAGGTCATATATGACTTCCTATATGTGGATAATACAAACTTAATCTGCAACCATTTAGCTTCCACAGGCGAATTTGCCCATACTCCATAAGACCTAATGTTAAAGTACAACGCCCCCACTAGACACACTTCTGTCGATTCAATCAAAATGGCACTCGCACTGTACATAAAGTGTATCAAGGTGAGTTGATTGCCAGATTTAGAAAAAAGTATCAGACTTTTAGAAATAATTTTTTGAAATGTCAAGTCAAGAAATTTCAACATTGTTAATACTCTGAACAAAAATATAAATGCCCCATGTCAAATTTTTGAGTTTTTATTAACATTAGGGTTATGCAATATTTGAAGCAAATCAAAATTCATTTTTTTAATGACTAATCTTCAGATCACCCTCCATTACATCTTGATATTGGCATCTGCAAAGGAGTGACAATCCTTTGAACACGTTGGGGGTCAGGTTGAAGAAATTGAATGTTCAATATCTTGTGTGTCCACCATTTGCGTCTCTCAGAGCAATACATCTCCTTCGCATGGAGTTGATCAGGTTGTCTATCGTGGCCTGTGGAATGTTATTCCATTCTTCCCGGAGGGCCACACGGAGCTGGCGCACATTATACGGAACTGGAACACGGTCACAGACACGTCGATCCAGAACATCCCAAAGAAGCTCTATGGGCGACATGTCAGGCGAATATGCAGGCCAGTCCAGAACTGGAATGTGCTCTGCTTCAAGGAACTGCATGCAGACCGCTCTGGTGGACATCCCTGCATCCAGCATGCCAATGGCACGTTCCCGCATGACCTGAGACATCTGAGGCATGATGACTTTTGACAAAATTTGACATTTTGGGGTGGCCTTTTATTGTCCCCAGTATAAGGAGTGTCTGGGTACTGCTCATTCTGTCTGATCACCGTCTGGAAATGCCACACCCATGTACTGAGTGAAATCACTGCATCACTGAGCAAATGCTCACTGACAGAGAGATGGATTAAAAATGGTACACAAATCAAGAGAAATATCCCTATTGTACAAGTAAAAGTCAGCATATGCTCACTTAGAGGTGTTAACTCCATGTGGCATCAATATTTGACATGGGGCGTTTATATTTTTGTTCAGTGTATTTTCCTTGACCTTGAGTTTGATCTTACAAAGTCATCTGTGGTCAATTTAATATTGCCAAAATATAGGTCATATCTGACTTCCTATATGTTGATAGTAGAAAACTTAATCTCTATCTGAAACCATTTGGCTTCCACAGGCCATTTTGCATACTCTCCATAAGACCCAATGTTAAAGTACAGCGCCCAGACTAGACCTACTTCCGTTGATTCAATCAAAATAGTGCTCGCACTGGCACATTGACAGAACCAAGGTAAGATCATTGCTTAATTTAGGAAAAAATTTATCGCGTAATTTTTGAGAAATAATTTTTTTAAATTTCTCAGTCCTATCTTTAACATTGGGGCCAAAATTTCAAGGGCCCATAAAACAGATGAAAATGATTCAATCAAAAAAACAAAAATAAATAAAGACTGGAGATATAATCTAGTAGTATGTTATGGCAAATTTAAAGATTATTTTTTTTGGGAATTTTTCCTTTATTTGATAGTTATATAGTGTAGAGAGACAGGAAAGTTGGGGAGAAGAATGGGGGATGACATGCAGCAAATGACCCGAGCCGGATTCGAACCCAGTTCGCTGCGGGAAGGACACAGCCTTTATGGTACGCGCACTTAGACCGATGAGCCACCGGGGCGCCCCGTTATGGCAAATTTAGACAAAAATTCATCTGGCCAAAAAAAAAAAAAAAAAAAATAAAAAATGTTCCAGACGATGGACACCACATTGGGCCATAAGGCCGGTAAGCTAAAAACACACAGCATCGCAAGGTCCTGTACAATCCAGTAGGACTGCATTTTGCTACTCTCAGTAAGCTTGCAAACCAAACTAGCTAGTGCGTTCATAAAATTATTTGCGATTTAGTCAAAGGCAGATAAAGGCTCGATTTCACCAATAATTATGCTAACGATGTTTGTTTTATGTTTCTGGCTCAGTTGAACTGTACTGCTCTTGCAATACTTGCACACATACCTTCATTTTATGTCGAGAGTAGCCAGCTACCTAGCTACAGAGCAACATAGAAACCGTGGCATTGAGCAACCTGTTTTTTATGGAGCTTTCTAGCTAGCTAGCTGGCTACTGTAGATGTCAAATTATGGTAAGCTAAGAAAAATTTAGGCATTACCTTTACTAGCCGGCCACATTCTCTGAAAAGATCCTGAGTTTACAAGCAGGACTTCAGCCTAGTAGCAGTACACTTAATTACTATGTAAAAAGACACCACATTGTAGGGTCCAGTACAATCCAGTAAGATTGCGCATTGCTTGTTTTTATTGAAATACATGCTTATTCTTTAATGATCAGCTGAGCAACGGGAGAAAGCTGAGCTATAAAAATTATTTGCAATTCATTGAAATATTTTGGTGATGATAAACTTCCATGTCACAGATTTCTTGTAATCATGGTGCTAATTGCTAGCATTGTGATCGCTGATGTTGATGAAAAAACCTGTAAAGCTGGGATAATACATTTAATTCAGTTTTTATTTCAACTGGTTTCTTAATATATACAAACTTCGCCTTCTTATGCAAAATTCTTACTGGAATGCATGCCTCATTTTTTGTGTTTATCAAAAATGATTTAAAAAATTGATGCAATCAAAAGTATTTGTCTTTCAATTAAATTAGAGAAACACCTCCATTTTAGACATTTCGTCAACTTGTGGCGAAATGCCCATATTTTTATGTTGTGACCGTGAATTTCTTGCTCTCAGTGCCGAGATGACATTGCTGATGAAGTCACAGGTGACGTAGGTATAGGTAACCCTGTATCGCGCAAATACACACATCCCTCACGTCCATCAAGGCAAAGCTGCAACGAAGGCCAATACACTAACTTAAAAAAGCCACCAATAAACCGGAGATATCACTCACCTACTGCCCAAAATTCTTCTCAGCCCTGATATAAAGAGAAAAGGGAAAATATTGGTGACTCTACAGCACAGAACTTCAGAAGAGACTTCATCATTCCCCATGATTTCACGGCCAGGGCCGACAGGGATTTCAATAAGCGAGCTCACAGTTCAGCTGTTTTGGGGTCATGTGCAAAAGGTCAGAGGTCAAGGCACATAAACATACCCACGTCGACGCACTCGCTCCTGGTGTTTACAATGCAGGAATGGTGGCAAAGCAGTCCTACACCGAGATTTGTCTGTGGAAAAGGGATCGCCTGCAGCAGTACTTACGTGACAGGGGCTTGCCTGTTACTGGCAGAGTGGAGGAGCTTCGAGCTCTTGTTTATGGAGCTCAAGTGTTCAATGCGGCGCCAAAAATCACGGCAAAAGAGGAAAACGCTCAGAGGGCTCAGCAGTACAGGAGCCTGTTAACTGTGGAGAATGTAGTCCAGCAGGGTGCCAGTATAGCGATCAAGCCCGGCAGCGTGCTAAGCACAACCAGCCTGCCCATTACGCTGACAAGCAATACATTTCCATTTCCTCGGCAGCCGTTTGCTGAAACGATTTAGGGTAACGTAATGTTTGATAACGCTATTCGTTGCAAAGTATATAACGTGACTGTCGGAACTTTCCAGAGTTGAAAATTCCCGACGGCGCTGCCTATTTAATTCTCGTGCTTCTTTTGGATATGATCTGACGAACAAAAGATGAGTAGTGGCCGCTGTGGGCTTTTCACGGCAGGGTTTATCTAAAAGTTGCATTATAACTGAGACATTCAATGCCACTGCGTGACAGGAGACTAAGTTTATGTCCGGTCTGCTTTATCTGTCCCCGCCCGTTTGTACAATTAAATGTGTCATTTGTTATTGATATCAAAATGATGACAGCGTAATTACAATATTAATTTCCTCTGCGGACACAACTGTTGAATTCAAGAGAAAGACAAAAGACAGATTCATGTGGAAAACAGAAAGAAAAACGACAACGAATTATTTTATTTTTAAAACAGGCATCAAGTAATGTATTTTTTTATATCAACAGGTCTATTTTCTGGCCCTCACGGACTAAAACGGATGTCTGGTCCACTTTGGTCATTGATGCACAAATATCAGGCATCAACATGATCCTAGCATCTGCATCTGTCCTTCTACAACGACTGTTTCTTACTTCGCGGCTAATTCACAAATATGGCATCACTGGTTTGTTTATGTGCCTTGACTTTCGACCCGGTAGTAGAAACAGGCTTTCATGACATACGCACTCCACTTCGTGAGCTTGCTTATAGCTCTAACTTACTATACTATGGGGCATGGCATCAATATGTTAGCAGAAAACCAATCTTGTGACCCCCTCCTGCACACTACCTGAATTTGGTCTTAAAATGTGGGGAATGTATGTCTTATCACACTACCGACATTTCCCATGCCAGAACGTGGAGCATTTCCCAGTATATTCCCGCCTAAATGAAATATCAAAAAACAAGTAGTTCTTTTAAAAAGACAAGCCAGGTAGTCAATATCATTAATATGTAAACTGTTGGGATTCACTCTGTGGTATGCATATTGACTTGCAAGTGGCATCAGGTTTTGAATTATTGTCAAGGTCAATGAATATAATGTTCACTTGATGATTTTTTAATAAAATAATGTTCACTTGATGCAACATTGTATTTTCCAATGTTTGTACAATGAACATTATATACCAACTGTTTGATTGTGGATTCCTTCTTGCATTTTGTCCATTTTATTCAGGATGATGGTATTTTAAATGAATTTAAGGAGTAGTAAACAAACACTGACATTTTAAAATGGTCTTAATTGTTCCTTTATATTTCGCCAGGATCCAAATCGGGCGTTTTGGATTTCGACTATGGTGGATTATAGGATGGTAAAATTGATACTATTGCGTGTAGTTCAACTGCCGTCTCCTACATATATACCATTGTCAATTTTACCTTTGCACAATAATAAGCAGAACCTACCATTTTCAAAATCTAAAATTCCCTAGTAAAACACAAACACACAATATTATAACCACAGCTTCAGCCTTAGAAGTTCTAGTCTTTTTAACTTTTTCTTTTATTTACAGCTTTATACATCCAAATTTCAGCATTAAAGGTCCTTTGACAGATGACAACATTGGCTGGTATTCACAGAGGAGGAATACAGTTATTCCAAGAACAAATCTATTTGTATCGAAACTAAGTCTTGAAATAGTCCAGGAATAAGTCTATTTGATACGACTTAGTCAAGGACTCGGCGGCTTCATTCCATATCGGTGTATGGTGTATTTCATTTGTATACACCATACGCCACTATGGAATGACGCTGATGGACTAAAGTTTAGTCCATGATTTATTTTATTCCAGGAATAAACATATTCATTCTTTGTGAATACCAGCCATTGGCTCACATTCTAAACACTTGATGTAAGGTGTAAGGGTGGACTAAATTCAGTCCTGATAGTATTTGATAGCCTAACCACTATGATCTAGTTCCTGAACAACTGCCAACATTATCATAATAAGTCTCTTCAGGGTCAGACATAGGTCAGAACTAAATTCAGTCAATCCTGACAAACAATGCACAAGTTTTCTTAGTAAACAGCAAATGATATCATAAATCCAAGTATCTTAGATGCCCGTGATCTGTGCGGTTTTAAGCTAGAAGCAGGGGTGTTCATGTAATTATCAAATCATTATACATGTATAAAGCAAGAGGGATATTCTTGGCACCAAAAGTCTTAAATTTACTCACCCACAATTTTGAGACTGTTGTTGTTAGTTTTTCCTTCGCAAGACTTTAATTGAACTTTGGTCCACATATTTCTTTTTAACGGTCAAACATGCTGATATAATTACAGGTAAAATGTCAGAAGTCACAATTGATAATTTTTTAAGATCTTAATTGGAACATGTTATGAATGAATGTAATCCATATAATTCTCAACTGAATTACAGTTAAAATTATTCCAAACCTGTGGTTGATGTGCTGCCATTCCATGCATAATATTGATTTAAAGCTTTCCCATTTCAGAGCATGACTAGTGTAAAAGTTTAGTGTCTATGTACCATTGACTGTTGAGAAAGAATTAATCAGTTAATTAGTTATCTTACATTGGCTTACCTCGAAAGGTTCTTCAGCTTTGAAGTTGTCTTCATCATCATCATTAAGCTCATCCTCATCGTCAACATCATCAGCACTGTCAGACTCGTCCTCATCTGGTTGGATGGTGATGAATTCATTCATTGATTTTACTATTTTTTTTAAAAAAATGCTCCACTTCCCGATGCGGGAAACACACTGATAAAATTTAATAAATTCATCTGTGGATTTTAAGCCCAAATTGAGGTGGTGTGCATATGGGGGTCGAAGGGAAGCGTTCTGATCGGCATGCCCCATAGTATAATAAGATAAAGGCCTGCTGCGGTCATGAGACGAGAGATGCGGCCTGATTTCCAAAATGGCCACACGGAGCTACACTGGCCAAGCAGCATGGGGTTAGTTTGTCAGGGTTAGTAGCCCCGGGTATGCTGAAGTTGCCCCACTTGTACAGAACTTAGCTGTCAGGAAGCCTCAACCAGCCTCTCTTGCCCCAGCAACGGCCTTCAACGAACCCTCAGTTTGTGATTTCTTCACCAAGTTGGGTGAGCTGTATGACAAGCACAAATTTGAACCCAAAGACATATGGGTGACATGAAACCGGTGTTACAACGGTACTAACTTGTAGCACTTGAGTTTGCTGATATTTTCTCACTAGTTGGTTGATCTAGGTCACATGACTTGGCGGCCATATTGGAAAAAGCTAAAAACCTTTCAAGATCTTCTCCTCCAGAACCACTCAACGGATCGAGCTCAAATTTGATACACTTGTAGAGCATAGTTAGACCTTCAAAGTACGTGAATGGCGTTTAGTTCTGGTCAAAATTCTAGAAACGCACCTCTGGTCGAATATGTCTGGTGACCACAATTGACCTTTAAATGCCGATAACTTCAAAACAGCTGGACTTAAGACATCAAAATTGGTGTGTGTATTGTACTTAGGCTGTACAACAAACTGACCTAGTTTTGTGCGCTTGCACCTAGTCACGTGACCTGGCGGCCATATTGAATTTTCAGATTTTGTGCGATAACAACTCAATTTCTTTTAAAGTTAGAAGCGTAAAAATTGCACCGTTTGAAAGTCTAATATATATTCGCTTTATGAGCGACATGCGCTGGGTTTTGATTGGATGACGAGTATGGCCGCCGTTTTGAATAATTAGCCTTACACTTAACAGCCTTCTTCTCCAGAACCACTGAATGGATCGAGCTCAAATTTGATACACGTGTAGAGCATTGCTAGACCTTCAAAGTATGTGAATGGGGTTTAGTTCTGGTCAAAATTCTAGAAGCTTGCTATTGGTCGAATATGTCAGGTGACCAAACTTGACCTTTAAACGCCTATAACTTCAAACTAGCTGGATATAGACAGCAAAATTGGTGTGTGTATTGTACTTAGGCTGTACAACAAACTAACCTAGTTTTGTGCGCTTGCACCTAGTTACATGACCTGGCGCCATATTGAATTTTCAGATTTTGTGTGATAATAACTCAATTTCTTTTAAAGTTAGAAGCGTAATAAATGCACCGTTTGAAAGCCTAATATATTCCCTTTATGACCGACATGAGGTGGGTTTTGATTGGATGACGAGTATTGCCACCATTTTGAATAATTAGCTTTACACTTAACAGCCTTCTTCTCCAGAACCAACTAAGATGTTGAGCTGAAATTTGGTACACTTATAGTGAGAGCCCATCCCTGTGAACTTTCATTAAATTGTTAAGATCCAACCAACATTTCAGAAGTTATGAATACATAAATATTGCAGAAATATTGTCGCATGTCACCGCTGCCTTGTACTATCCAACATCGGCAGGTGGTGGCTAGGCAAAAATGAATGTAGAATTGAAGACTTTTTTCTACGTTTCAAGGTCATACACTAAGATTTGCGAAGTACGCTTGAAGCCTGGCATCGCTGTCATTCTGACAGCTATATTTATTATTATTATTATTATTATTATTATTAGTAGTAGTAGTAGTAGTAGTAGTTATTATTATTAGGCTATTATTATTTTTATTATTATTATTAGGTATTATTATAAAGCTATTACATTATTATTATTAACATTATTTGGTATTATTATTACTATTATTCGGTTTTATTATTATTATTATTATTATTATTATTATTATTATCTTGTGCATGATTAACATTTTTATATTACAGTTTATTCACAAGGTTACGTACTCAGGCTGTTGTACCGTCTGTCACCCAAATGTTTGGGTTCAAATTTGTGCTCGTCATTCAGCTCATGCAACTTGGTGAAGAAATCACGAACTGAGTGTTCGTTGAAGGCCGTCGCGCGGGCAAGAGAGGCTGGTTGAGGCCTCCTGCCAGCTAAGTTGTGTACAAGTGGGGCAACTTCGGCATACCTCTGCCCGGGGCTACAGCACTCTGACGACCTAACCCCATACTGCTTGGCCAGTGTAGCCCCGTGTGGCCATTTTGGAAATTAGGCCGCATCTCTCATCCCATGATCGCAGTAGGCCTTTATCTTATGGGTTGTTAATAACTCTAGTTACATACGTTTATGAAACAGTAAAACCACCGTGGAAATCTTTGTCTTCAAAGAAGCTCGACAACTTACAGAAACTTAAATTTTACAATTTGGATCAAAATTCAGTTATTTAGGCAGAAAACACTTACATGACACTACCAGTCCTTCTTCTTTCCAAAAGATGACGTCGCTGGGATCTCACATAATTTGTACATTTTCGTTTTCCCGCCAGTGCGTTTGCAATGAAAAAAACTGGGGTGACGGACCTAACTCCATGGCCGAAATAACCCCGATCTCCCCTACAACCTCTCTCCTCCTCTACAATTAATTCATGAACTGAACTAAGCAAAAAGAGCAGCGATTCCATCATGGACAAGTGGAACAGGATGACACGAACCCTCATATCATAGCCGTCAGTCATCACTTGCATACCTATTCACTGCTCTATTTCACGTCACGCGCTGGAATAGACACAAAAATATACATTAAAATGTTATTGTTTAAACGCTTACGGACTGAAATTTTCGTAAAATTTGTGCATAATTTACATTCAGTGCCAATAAACAATCCGCCAGATATAATACGCGTTGTTAGGAATAGTCAGCTGATTAAATGTTAAAATTAAATGAAAGAGATAAAGAAATAAACAAAAATGCAATAATGACGCTTAGAAAACTCAAAAGTCAGGCCAATTGGTTTCCGGACGTCGTTGTTTCTTCCATCTCAATAGGTAATCAAATGCCATTACCTATACCTGCAAAAGCGATAACAATTAGTATGCATGGTGATTTCAGATTAGTGTATTTTTCAAGAGAATGCGCAAGGAGAGCAAGGTAAGAATGGCAATAACAATTAGTTTTCAACAAAATGAAACCCAAATTCTTCTGTCAAGCTAAAAAAAAACACAACTTCCACACAAAACCAACGTTAAAAAAAAAAAAAAATCACTCATGTAGAGTCCAGATATTTTGACTTAGATGCTATTCTTCTGTACAGTTGTTCATCCCTTCAAATCACAAAAATGCAATCAAACAACATTAAAAACTAAAGGTCGCCATCTTTTTTCTTCTTCAGAAAGGTTTAGCCAATGCAAGGCCGAGAAAAGAGCAGTCACAAGACAGTGACATCGTCTAACTCCGGCTTAACCAAAATCTGTATAGGCTTAACTCATTTGCAGAAATTCCCTCTTGTTCTGAGCCGTTTTTGTCTCCTTAAGTTGGTTACTGAACAAGCTAGTGCTCAGTTTCTGTATTGGTTGTCTAGCAACGGGAGATTTGTTGATGTTAAAGTTTTTTCCGTCATGTTAATTTTCTTTTTTCTACCGAGTACGAGCGAAATGTGAGTTGTCTTTCTTATTCATTACATTGAGCGAATATTTACATTAGTGCACGTATAACATTTACTAGCAAACAAGGCTGTCAATACTTTAGTAGTTCTGGCATCTAGGAAGGTCATCACAGATTTGATCAGTAAACAGTGCAAGAATGTTTAGCGAACCAAGTTTTAGCTCATGTGGTTTGCCTGGTTGGCATCATTGTTCGATTACTGTACATGTGCAACAGGTTACAGAGTAAGACAATCATGTTTGTATGGTTATATTGCAGAGTATTTATTGTATTGGTGAATATGATTCTTCAAAAATCATTAAATTACCAATGTGTTCATCACAGGAAAGCAGACACTTTGGGTCAGCAAGAGCTGTTTTTTTCCCTGTTGCCATAAAAGAGCTAAAGGATGTTTGAGGTTATTGTTAATGGAAAAATGGCAGATTCCGTTTTTCAATCTGGATCTTTCAGGATTTATTATTCAGTTCAGCTTTGTCTAAAAATGACCACAGCATTTTGTAGCACCTAAGGGGCAGTTCTTTCATTTGCAGTTCACTTCAGATGAAGGCTGTCTTTCACGTTAAAACAATTTATGTAGCGCACACAGCTCCAAGGGGTCACTTCCTGGCTTATGTAGCAACAATAACAGGTAGTCACAGGTGTAAACTTCTGTCAGACAGTCCTGCGTTTCCTCCACCCATCAACTGAGCCCAGTAATTTCACAACAGCGTTCCACTCTGAGACAAATGACTGAGCTAATTAGCAAATCAGTGTGACTGAAACAAAACATCATGGAGCTGTTGTTCTTTCTAAACACAGATTTTTCACCTCTGGGTAGTTTAGTGGGTTGAACATAAATGCTGCCCACTCCTATGTTAAACTAATCATCAAACATTAAATATGTCTCTCATAATCATGTTAATGTATCTGCAGGTCTACAGTGCCGATGACTGGGAGGCAGCCAGAGCTGAGGTTCTCACACATTTACGAAGACTGGACATCCTCGGCAGCATGAAGAAATAGTCCTGCTGGCAAATGCGCGATCCTGAATCACAGAAAGCTCCCTGCACTGCAAAGATGAAGAATAAGCAGCAATGGACAGTAACACAGCCAGCCTACAGTATTGGAGCCATACAGAAACATGCTGATTGTTGTGATGGAGTGAGTGCTCATGCGTTGAATTTGTTAAGTGGTGGTAATATATTTATTTATTATTACTTTTTCATACATTTGCACTAATCGATGTAACAATTTTTATTTGCACCTACTTTTTTTTGAAGGAGCTGAGAGTCTCAGAACATTCTGAAACTTTACAACGTAAAGGAATTATTTCAAACTAACAAAATAAAAAAAGCCACACGAACAATGAAATGTAAGTGTGCTTGAATAAAGTTTGCCTCTGATGAAAGTTCTCGCCATCTTTGATTTTTTCTCTGAACATGCTGGTGACAGAGGGCGTCAGAAGGTAGCACTCGCAGCTCACCTAAGGGAGGTCGTGAGTTCAAATCAGGCCCCGCGCCTTGCCTTGTTGAGTTTGCACATTCACCCGGTGTTTTTGTGCATTTTCTCCAAGTACTTCCAGTTTCCCCTCTGACGAATGAGAAAAGAAAAATGTGTCAGGCTCAGGCTACTTATTCCCATATGAGTGAGTGAGTGAGTGAATGATGAATCGTCCAGGACGGACTGGCAAACGGTCCATGGAGTGTTGTGGCTTCTCCCATTGTTGGCTGGGATAACATATGGATGGATGATTGTTGCAAATTGCCTCTTACCCCCATGGACTAAGTTCTACTGTTTCCAAAAAAAAAAAAAAAAATATATATATATATATATATATATAATAATTATATATCAGTGGCGGCTCGTGAACTGGCAACAGGGGAGGCTCAAAAAATCCCTTAAAATTAATGATTGGTCACAACCTGTTTTCAATCATTAATTTAAATGACCATTACAGAAACTCCGAAAACTCTCAACATTATCAGGTGTGGCCAGTTTTCATTTATAACGCATACCGATTACAACTCCGGACTTCTCATGCTTTTCTTTACTCAGGGGTTGGAAGTAATGCATGTGTTTCATGATCGTTCAAATGAAATAAAATCATTTGAAACGTCTTCATGCGATTCCCTTGCTTCCAACCCCTCCATGCACAAGGACTTCATGTTATGGTTGTGGAGGCTGGCGTTTGCTTGGGAGCTTTCTCTGTTGCTCTCGTCCGGGATGATATCGTTTTGCCCACAATCGGATTCTTTGGCCAGCTGGCATCAATTGCAGGCGGCGCCCGGACTCTATTTAAACCCAAGTTCCGCCTCGCCGCCTTTGCTAGAGTGTCAGTGATACCATTGCATTGTAGCCCGCAAGATCTCTAGCTAGAGAAGAGTTGAGGAATTAATTGCAAAAAAGGAAAGTGTTAGTTAGTAAAGGGAATCTTTCTCTTCCCTTTCCTCTTTCTGTGCACCGTCTGGTGCTTTGTCTTTTTATCTCTGTTTCCGAGATTTTTCCTTTGTTTCGTACAGTCTAGCTCGCGCCGCTTCCTTATTTCTCTCGGACTAGATTTATGTCCTTTGGAAGCGCGAGTCTCTCTCTCCTATTTTTTCTTTTCGTCTCTCTTACATTCCTGTACTTCCTTTCGTTCCGACCACTGCATTTGGCGTCTAGAAACACCAGCCATCACACTTCAATTCCGTGCAAGAATCTCCTACATACGTGTTGATTGAATAATTGCTGACTACAGCAGAGGAACGTAAATATGCCACTTAAACTCACACCAAATGCGTGAGAGTTAACAGGGATGCATTATGAATGAAAACTGGCCATACCTGATAATGTTGAGAGTTTCCAGAGTTTCTGTAATGGTAATTTAAATTAATGATTGAAAACAGATCGTGACCAATCATTAATTTTAAGCGATTGTTTGAGCCTCCCCTGTTGCCTGTTTACGAGCCGCCACTGATATATTATACAGTGCCATGAAAAAGTATTTGCCCCCTTCCTGATTTCTTATTTTTTTGCATATTTGTCACACTTAAATGTTTCAGATCAGCAAATAAATTTTAATATTAGACAAAGACAACCCGAGTAAATACAAAATGCAGTTTTTAAATGATGATTTAATTTATTAAGGGGAAAAAGCTATCCAAACCTACCTGGCCTGGTTTGAAAAAGTAATTGCCCCCTAAACTTAATAACTGGTTGTGCCACCCTCTGCGACAACAACTGCAATCAAGTGTTTGCGATAACTGGCAATGAGTCTTTCACATCGCTGTGGAGGAATTGTGGCCCACTCTTCTTTGCAAAATGTTTTAATTCAGCCACATTGGAGGGTTTTTGAGCGTGAACGGCTTGTTTAAGGTCATACCACAGCGTCGCAATCGGATTTAAGTCCAGACTTTGACTAGGCCACTCCAAAACCATCATTTTGGTTTTTTTTTAAGCCATTCAGAACATGCTGGTGTGTTTCAGATCATTGTCCTGCTGCACAACCCAAGTGCACATGAGCTTGAGGACACAAACTGATGGTCGGACGTTCTCCTTCAGGATTTTCTGGTAAAGAGTAGAATTCATGGTTCCATCAATTATGGCAAGTCGTCCAGGTCCTGCAGCAGCAAAGCAGCCCCAGACAATCACACTACCACCACCATGTTTGGCTGTTAGTATGATGTTCTTTTCATGAAATGCTGAGTTAGTTTTATGCCAGATGTAATGGGACGCACACCATCCAAAAAGTGCAACTTTTGTCTCGTCAGTCCGCGGAGTATTTTCTCAAAAGTCTTGAGGATCATCAAGATGTTTTTTGGAAAATGTGAGACGAGCCTTTGTGTTCTTTTTGGTCAGCACTGGTTTTTGCCTTGGAACTCTCCAACGGATGCCAGTTTTGCACAGTCTCTTTCTAATTGTTGAATCATGTACACTGACTTTAACTGAGGCAAGTGAGGCCTGCAGTTCTTAAGATGTTGTTCTAGGTTCTTTTGTGACCTCCTGGATGAGTCATCAATGCGCTCTTGGAGTAATGTTGGTAGGCTGGCCACTCCTGGGAAGGTTCACCACTGTTCCAAGTTTTCTCCATTTGTGAATAATGGCTCTCACCGTGGTTTGCTGGATTCCCACAGCCTTAGAAATGGCTTTATAACCCTTAGCAGACTGATAGATGTCAATGACTTTGTTTCTCATCTGTTCTTGAATTTCTTTAGATCACGGTATGATGTGTTGCCTTTTGAGATCTTTTAGCCAACTTCACTTTGTCAAACAGGTTCTGTTTAAGTGATTTCTTGATTCAACTGGTCTGGCAGTAATCAGGCCTGGGTGCGGCTAGTGAAATTGAACTCAAAAAATGTGGTTAATCACAGTTAATTCATGATTTAACAAGGGGGCAATTACTTTTTCACACAGGGCCAGGTAGGTTTCGATAGATTTTTTCCCTTAATAAATAAAATCATTATTTAAGAACTGCATTTTGTATTTACTCGGGCAATCTTTCTCTGATATTAAAATTTGTTTGATGATCTGAAACATTTAAGTGTGAGAAATGTGCAAAAAAAAAAGAAATCAGGAAGGGGGTAAATACTTTTTCAGAGCACAGTGTGTCTGTATGTATATATCAAACTGCTTACTTTCTGCACGAACTCCCCGAATTCAAGCATGAAGCCACATATTTTTTTTAATATACGCCATTTTGTAGGCATATACCAAGGATTAGCAAACGAACGAATGTTAGATCAACTCACCTCAATACTGTCTCGATTGAATGAATCTCATGAATGAAAATGTTATCCAAAATAAAGAGCACAGCCAAGAGCGTTAACATGAAATTTCTGCTGGGAGACCAATCACAACTTCGGGGGACATTATGACCACCGGAGGCGCCTTACACCACCCTCCCCGTCCGACAATCAGGAAAATGCACGCGCGCTTGAGGATGAAAACCTCCATCTGAGCCACTGATACCAACCCTGATCGAACTAATATAAAAATGCGGTATGGTGCGCTACCAAACCAACTCTGGGAAACTCCTACAGCCAGTCAACTCAATATAACAGACGGGATTACATCACTGAACCGTAAGCGGAAGAGGGGATTGCCTCGAACAACGAAAACGAAAGCAAATGTTTCATCATCAGAGCCAGCCAGGAGGATCCCCTTGCAGTAAGCCGACTGTCTTGATGCATACAATTCTGCAGTAATGCTACAGGTGGATTCAGCGCATTTTTTCGGGGTATTACCGTGTGGGAATATGCCATTTGTAGTCCTTCATTCCCAATGGTATTTATTTGCTGACGTAGTTCCCGAACGGCAAGTGCCACCGTGCAGTAGCTAGGCCTAATGGTAAGTAACGCGAACCGAACAAATAATTTTCCTAAAGGCTGGCCTATTTCGGGAGTGCGAATACACTTCATAACATCAATCGCCTTGCTTCAGCCTAGTAGGCTATTACATTCATTGCGTAATTAGCTGTGACACTGTTAGGCATTTAACGCTGCAGTAGATATCACTTGCGGAACGAGCAATAAGCGTCCCCTGTAGTGGTAGCCGAGGGCCGATGTTGCCAACAATGAGTGGAGTTAACCGCCCTGAATACCCTGTGAGCCATCAACAGGCTGTAAAGTAATAGGCCATATCTATAAATACAATAACCCTCATACTACTCATTTGTTCTTTTATGCAACATGTATAGTTATTAATACAGCATATACTTATCTTTAAAGTGTGTCCAGCGTGTTTGACAACAAAATGCTCGATTGCAGACTGAGTCCAGCGGTACTTCCCACCCCCGCGCTAGGTACAGTAAGCCAGAAGGAAAGTGAAAACAGACCGGAAATTTTACACTTTCTTCGTTTTCTCTTTTATTTAAATTGTCTTTTTGCTTTTCATACCAAAAAACGGTATAAATAAATCTCCGCTCACTATGCCGTCCATTTCAAACCAAACTTCGAGGAGGCAGAGACATGGACGGAAGGAAATTCTTATACCTGTTTGTTATTTGCAGCGCGCTGCAAGTCTGTCAAGGCTGCGAGTGGATTCAGCGCGGCTTCAGGCGCGTGAGCGGTGAATCACTGTCGCTGCTCAGTGAGATGGTAAGTTTTCCAGGATGTTTCTCACCGTGATGGTATCATCATATTTAATTTTTTTTTAAAACGGATCTTGCTTAAGACGGTGTTGAACAGTAGCAAATGACTTACTTGTCATAGTTTTTACTGCTTTCTAATATTTTCCACCGTTGCAAAATGTAACTTTAATCTTACTTCTATTTATTTTTTGTGATAACTGCGACTACCCCACTGAAACGACATGGCATGGTTTTGAAAGTTGCTTTCGAAATTACAAGCATTACAAAAGTTACTTTGTTTTTTAGGGTGGACGTATTACTGATGCAACAGCACCTGTACCATTTCCAAGGATTCTCTACAGGAATATCCAGAGAGCACAGGTATGTGTGCGGTGATTTACACTTGTTTTATTGGTTAGCGTTGTCTCGTGCTTTCGAGCAGTGGTTTAACAACATGTTAAAAAGAGAGGGGGAAAAATCCAACCGGTCAAAGGAAATAATTGGTAATCTCCAAATTAGTGAAAACTAATTTTCACATGGTGACAAAAGAAAACCATTTAGTATGCAAGCAAATGATAAGGAGTCAAACCGGTTTTGTGTCATGTTTAATTCGTTAAGTTCAAGCAAAGTACTGAAGAGTGTCGAATTTGAGATATTTAAAAATCTTATTGCTCAAAGCTATTTGCAATATAGAAAAAGAGCGCAATACATTCCTTTATTCTTCATGGAATGTGTGGACATTTCTTTGAAAATGTGGCTTAAGAGAGTAAATAACTGCACAAAACATGAAACACATCTAATTAAAAAAAATCACCTGCAGAATTCCACAATTACAATTGTGGTTGGAACAAAAATGGGCATGCAGAGTGAACTCCAAGGACTGACACAGAGAACCACCGCTTTTAAAACAGGAATAAAGTTTTAGGGCATTTTGACGGGAAATTGTAGATTTGTCCAGTAAGGGATTATACCTCAGGCATATGTGTACATAGATTAAATTATTTTCTTTTGGCCTAATTATTTACTTTAATCACCTCATTTGCTTAACTTCACTTACTAACTAACCCAAGAAGACCATGGATGCAAACAGCAGCAGGTCAACTGTGCTACTGCACTACTCATTTTTGTAATTTTTTGTAAGCCTGCTTGTTAATGACCAAAATACACTCCCTGGCCAAAAAAAGTCACGCACTCTAATATTTTGTTGGACCGCCATTAGCTTTAATTTCAGAACGCGTTCGCTGTGTCATCATTTTGACAAGCTTATGTAATGTCATGGCATTTATTTCTGTCCGGAGTTGCAATACTATTTTCGCCAGGACCTTTTGATAATGGGAGAGTCGGACCGCTGTGTTAAGTCTTCTCCAGCCCATCCCAAAGATTCTCAATGGGGTTAAAGCATGGACTCTGCAGTGGCCATTGCATGTGTGACAATGGTGTCTTGTGCTCGCTTAACCTCTCTTTTATAATTTGAGCCTGATGAATCCTGGTGTTGTCATCTTGGAATATGCCTGTACCATCAGGGAAGAAAAAATCCATTGATGGAAAACCCTGGTAATTCAGTGTATGCAAGTAGGCAGCTGACCTCTTTTTTTGGGCACTTATTGTTGCTAAACCCAGACCTGACCAAATGAAGCAACCCCAGATCACAACACTGCCTCCACAGGCTTGTATGGTAGGCATTATGCATGATGGGTGCATCACTTCGTCCGCCTCTCTTCTTACCCTGATGCGCTCATCACTCTGGAACAGGGTTAATCTGGACCTATCAGACCTCATGTCTATTTTTCATTGCTTCAGAGTCCAATCTTTCTGCTCACTAGCAAATTGAAGCCTTCTTTACCTATTAGCCTCAATGAGGAGTTGTTTACTTAAGGCTACATCGCCGTTTAGTCCAAATCCCTTGAGCACTGTTTGCATCACGCACGTGGAAATGCTCTTACTTTCACTATCAAACATAGCCGTGACTTCTACCGTTGACTTTTTAGGATTTGATTTCACCAAAGGTTTAAGTGACCTCCAATCACGATCATTCCAAGATTTTTTTTCCGACCACATTTCTTCATTGAAGATGATGGTTCACCACTACCCTTCCAGGTTTTAATAATGTGTTGGACAGTTATTAACCAAATTTCGGTGGTTTCAGCAATCTCCTTAGTTCTTGGCTTTGCTTGATGCAGGCCAATAATTTGACTTTTCTGAAATGGAGTAACATCTTTTCCGCAACCATAGGATATGTCTTCCGACATGGTTGTTTAAAAAATGAGAAGCCACTCTCTGCATCTGTTAGGGTTAAACAACTTGTTGCCTACTGAAACATATACAACACTGCAGTAATTATCCAGTGGAAGGCTCTAACCTATTTGCGTAGTTAAATCCAGGTGGTGATTTTTTTGGCCTGGCAGTGTACTTTTTTTGCCCTCTTCAAATCAGAAAAATACGATTAAAACCCAACATTAGAGCATTGCCGTAGGGACTGAATGAATGTGGGCCAAACGCCAACCCTTGTGAGACTCCTACTGAACAGTTAAGAAAGATGTTGATTGTCTATTTGCCACTCAAATGCTTCTTGAGCACGACTGACCATAATCTTCCTATGCAGGTGGATGACAAAATAAAATTTCTGCACGAGTCCATTGACCGGATCATTGAACTGTTCAATGGGAATCTGGACGCCGTGCCTTGGGACAGAATGAAAGTGGGGCATTTCCTCACGGTCCTCGATCGCCAGTCTCGCGAACTTCAGAAATGTGTAAGTAGCCTCAGCACAATGTTGAAAAGGTCCTGCCAAATGCATTCTCGTAAATACAGGTCTTAGACTAAGAACTTTATCAATGTGTTGCAGGTTTCTTCTGAGAGCAAATATAAGAGGAGACTGAATCGATACTTCAGGAAGTTGAAAAAGAATGTCCTTAAGCAGAGGGTAAGTATTCATTGTTATGCACATCTGAAACGGAGCCCCATTAATATAATTACTAAATAAGATAGAAAGAATTAAATAAAAAAATAATAATACCTACTGAGCAATAGATAACCCCTGGCAGAAATTATGGACTGACCACACTTAGAGGTTGTTCATCCAGCTTTTTTACTTCAAAGCAAATAAACAAATTTCAGATATTAGACAAAACAACTTTTGTTCAATAGCTGAACAGTCTGGCTTCATAAAACACACCCCAAACAAATTAGATGAAACTATTTTGATTATTAGCAAATTTTTTTTTTTCCAGAAATTGTAATAGACCTCCATTAATGTGTCATTGCAGTGTTATAAAGTGCGGGTGAAGGGGCTTTTCAAAGCATGAGATATACGGCAGTAGTTATGAAGGAGTAAAGTCATTTTACATTATTGTTTGATTTGCAGGATTATGACACGCACTCCTGGGAGCTGGTCAGGAAAGAAGTCAGACGCCATCTTCAAAGGCTGGACCTCATTGCGGCGTCATTGGCGCAACGAATGAACTGATCACAGAACAACGACGCTGCACCGATTACTTCGAACAAGACCAAACACCAAATGTACTACCTGATATTTGAAATTGTGTTATTTATGAGCGACTGTATTTATTTGCATATTTATTTACTTATTTATTAATTTATTTATTATTTTTTACATGATGATGTATGACTGATAAATATGGTTTTCAAGTTGAATCTGTGACTGAAAAATAAAATTTTTCATATTTTTTTAAAATGACTTCTAGTTATTTTTTATTATTATTTTTATTTTTTTTACATTTCTCTAGACAACCGACAGGATTAAAATAATGAGAATTGATTGTTTTCAAACTGATTGTCAGAAGTTTACATTTCTACACACTAAAAGACTACATTAAATATCCAAAAGATGCATAATACATCTCCTGTTAGCCTGTGTGGGCTGGGGCAGAGGGAACGGTTGCAGGTCTGAGTCCAGATTGTGGAAATTGCGTATATACAGTGGGCTCCAAAACTACTGGCACCCCTGCCTGGAAATGCGCAAACAATGCTTAAAAAAATTCTAAAAAATATATTTCTTGAGAAACTCAAAATAACAATATGCAAGAAATACTGTTCAATATTAATGTTCCAGTGAAACCAACCAAAATCATTTTCTGATTCAAAATCTATACCCTTCAAATCAAGGTTTCAGAATTAATGGCACCCTTAAAGATTATTGCACATAACATCTACCAAAAATAAACCCAGTTTTAAATTCCACTTAAGTTTTATCTTAGCGATAAGGAACTGTGTTGAGCCATTACATCACTTCCTGTTTCACTTGGGTATAAGATGAGGTAACACATATGCAATATCCCTTTGTCATCCAAAATCATGAAGAAAACACTACAATTGTCAGCTCACTAGAAGTAGATAGTCAGACCTTATAAATTTGGGAATGGCAACAAGAGGATTCACAAACAATGGAATATGCCACTAAGCACTGTCAGGGTAATTATTTAAAAATTCCAAAGATATGGTGCGTACTGTCGAAAACCTCAAGGGAAGAGGACAGAACTGCATTTTGGCCCCCAGGATACTGAGGATGATGGTGAGAGAAGCAAAAAAAATCCCCAAGAATCACTGTGAAGGAATTGCAGGCCCTGGTCGCATCTTGGGGTCACCAGGTTTCAAAAAGCACCATCAGGGGCGCCACGGTGGCTCATCGGTCTAAGTGCGTGTACCATAAAGGCTGTGTCTTTCCCGCAGTGACCTGGGTTCGATTCCAGCTCAGGTCATTTGCTGCATGTCTTCCCCTATTCTTCTCCCCAACCTTCCTGTCTCTCTACACTGTATAACTGTCAAATAAAGGAAAAATTCCCAAAAAATAATCTTCAAAAAAAAAAGCACCATCAGGCGCCACATCCACAATCACTGGGTCTTTAAAGGGTTGCCAGAAGAAAACCTTTTCTGCCCGGAAGACACAGAAGCAAGCACTTGGAGTTTGCCTGTTGTCATTTTAATTATGGCTGGAACAAGGTGCTTTGGTCAGATGAGACCAAAATTGCACTTTTGGTCAAACATCAGCATGTTTGGTGTTGAAGCAGAGATGCATACAAGGAGAAGCACCTCATACCCACAGTGAAATACGATGGAGGGTCAGTCATGTTTTGGGGCTGTTTAAATTCAAGAAGTCCAGGGGCACTGGTTAAGATTAATGGCATAATGAATTCCACCAAGTATTCGGATATTTTGACTGACAATCTGGTTGCCTCTGCCAGAAGGCTGGGACTTGGCCATAAATGGACCTTCCAACAAGACAATGACCGAAAGCATACCTCAAGATCCACACAGAAAAGGTTCTGTGACAACAAAATGAATGCTCTGCAATGGCCAGCTCAGTCGCCAGACCTCAATCAAATTGAAAACCTGTGGGCTGAGTTGAAGAGGGCAGTTGATAATTGCAAATCCAAGAAGGTGAAGGACCTTGAAAGGATCTGCTTAGAGGAATGATCCTAAATCCCCCAAAATGTGTGCCTAAACCCTGCCAAAAATTACAGAAGACTCCATGCTGCCATCTTTGGCAGAGGTGGTTGCACTAAGTGCTAAATGATGGGTGCCAATTATTATGCCACCTTGTCTTTGTTGACATTTATTTTGTATTCAATGATTGTTATGATTTTGGTTGTTTCCATCAAAACATTTATACGGTAAAGTACAACCCCAATTCCGAAATAGTTGGGACAAAGTGAAAATTGTGAATAAGATCAAAACGCAATGACTTTCAAATCAAACCAGCCAGTATTTTATTCACAGTAGAACAGAGATAGAACAAAGCAAACAATAGAACAATAGAACATAGCAAATGTTGAAACTGAGAGATTTTTTACAATTTTATCCACAAAATGAGCTAATTTCAAATTTGATGGCTGCTACAGGTCTCAAAAAAGTTAGGACAGGGGTCTGTTTACCATGGTGTAGCATCCCCTCTTCTTTTTAACACAGAGTGCAGGCGTCTAGGCATTAAGGAGAAAAGTTTCTTGAGTTTAGCCATTGAAATTTGATCCCATCTTGTTTAATACAGGCTTCCAGCTGCTGGAGAGATTTGGATCTCCTTTGACAGACTTCTCGCTTAATTATGCGCAAAATGTTCTCAATGGGTGAAAGATCAGAACTGCAGGCAGTTCAGCACACGGACTCTTCTACTACGAAGCTATGCTGTTGTAATAGCTGCAGTATGTGGTTTTGCATTGTCCTGCTGAAATACACAAGACCTTCCCTGAAATAGATGTCGCCTGGAAGGAAGCATATGTTGCTCTAAAACCTTTATATACCTTTCAGCATTCATGGTGCTTTTTAAAACATGCAAGTGTCCCACACCATATGCACTAATGCACCCCATACCATCAGAGATGCTGGCTTTTGAACTGAATGCTGATAACAGGAGGGGTGGTCTTTCTCCTCTTTAGCCCGGAGGACACGATGCCCATGATTTCCAACAAGAATGTCAAATTTGGACTGGTCTGACCACAGGACACTTTGCCACTTTGCTACAGTCCATTTTAAATGAGCCTTGGCCCACAGAACACGGCGGCACTTCTGGATCATGCTCAACAATGGCTTCCTTTTTTGCATGATAGAGTTTTAGGTGGCATCTGTGGACGGCACGGTGGACTGTGTTTACAGACAGTGGTTTCTTGAACTATTCCTGGGCCCATTTAGTAATGTCAATGACAGAATCATGCCGGTGAGTGATGCAGTGGCATCTGAGGGCCCGAAGATCACGGGCATCCAGTAAAAGTCTTCGGCCTTGTCCCTTACGCACAGAGATTTTTCCAGTTTCCCTGAATCTTTTCATGATGTTTACACTGTCGATGATGAGACCTTCAAAGCCTTTGCAATTTGACATGGAGGAACATTGTTTTTAAAGTATTCCACAATGTTTTTACACAAGCCTTCACAGGTTGGAGATCCTCTAGCCATCTTTACTTCTGAAAGACTCAGCCTCTTTAAGACATCCCTTTTATGGCCAATCATGTTACACACCTGATGCTAGTTAACTTAATTACTTGCTAAATGTTCTTTCAGCTGATTCTCTTACATATTAATTGCTTTTTCAGCCCTTTTTTGCCCGTGCCCCAACTTTTTTGAGACCTGTTGCCGGCAGAAAATTTGAAAGAAGATCATTTTGTGGATAAACATGTGAAATGTCTCAGTTTCAACATTTGAAATGTTATCCATGTTCTATTGTAAATAATATATTGGCTCATGTGATCTGAAAGTCATTGAATTTTGATTTTATTCACAATGTACACTTCGTCCCAGCTATTTCGGAATTGGAGTTGTATTATTTTTGTCTGTTTGTTCGAATACAAACCATGAAAGGATGACGTACTTCGTGGATCGTCTCTCTGCTATGAGTAGCCTACATGTATAAGTACTGAACATCTGGAATTAATTCGATTTTATTAAAGTTTATCAAATAAAGCCTGAACAGAACAAATTTTTTTTTTGTCTCACAAGCTGTTGACAAAAAAAGTAACGTCTGAAATATCGAGCGGCCTCATCTTTTCCAAAAAAAAAAAGCACAGGCCTCTCCCTTCAGACTGATGAGACTAACAGGTGTTAATTGCGCATGTAGCCGGTAGGAAATGCTTAACCATGCAGACTCCTAAATCACGAGTCCTGATGCGTGCAAGCCAACTGATCTGGGCCTAACATTGTCTCAAAGAAAGGCTTAGGTCAGTTAGGCCTACTTAACTGGTTATATCCGCTCCCTATCTTACAATGAGGTCCCTATATGGTATCTGAATGGTCATGCTCATTTCTATGAGACTGTACCCCTTAGTTACGACTTACTATGCTACATAGATGCAAATACCTTCAAATTAAAGTGTGGGTAGTCATCTCAAGGAGTTTGCCGTCAAATCGAGTTGCATTACCTGAATTGGAAAGGAATTACTACCCTTTAAAACTGTGTCACGGCGCAAATTCTGAGCTCACTGCTTAACCGGTAAATTTGATATTTCATTTTTCATTTATTTGAATGCAACAACATGCGTTAGACTACATTTTGTTCGCAAGAAACAAACCTGCAGCAATACAGTATCTCATGCGACTTGAGGCCGTCAGTGATCTCATATTCCATCATCCATTTTTGCTTTAAACAAATTTTAACAGTCCGGAATTCTGGTTTAATTCTGGTCTTCGGGTAATCAGTTGGCGGGAAAGCATTGCTCAGAACATCGTTTTTGGAATTCAATTCCGAGCAAAATTGGAGAGGCTTTTATGATTGACTTAGCTACTTAATTTCAGTCTTTTGAACAAGTTCTTCGCTTTTTTTTCATTTAATTTGTTTATTGTATTTTATATGTTGTTTTTTTCCCTTTTGAAAATCTTTTTTTATGTAGGTCTTGGCTTATTTTATTACTTTATTTCTGAAATAAAGAGCACTGAAATGAAAACTCACGAAGAGCGATACAAGAGATTACTATCGCTGTTTTATGACTTCATTCAACCATCTCGTGGACAGATTTCAAGATTCAAACGTCAACGTCAACAACTCACGATACTAATTGCAGTATTTTTCAGGGCCACCAGACCCCTGGGGTCGGCTCCGTGTCAATATTTCATATTAGGTCTCATTTAACCGGAAAAACCGATATAATCTGGATATAGAATTTTGATTTGTGAACCAGAAACCGCCACGTCAAAGTGCATGTCTTCCAAGTAGCCTAGTGAAAAGTCCCATCGCCTTCAATATCAGCCGTTGGCACACAGGAAGGCGGGAATTACTCTCTCCCCACCTGCCCGAAACGTGTGGTCCGAATTTAACCACAATGTTGCATCAGAAAATGCTAATGGCATAAAATTAACCCGTTGTACCGACTGATAGGCCTCGGCCTGCTCTTCATAGTCTTCTTGGAATCAGATATGACATAAAAAGGAAAGTAGAATTATTTGATGGGGAAAAAACAGAAGTGGGTTTTCCGAAAGCCTCTAATTCGAAGGATGTCTTTAAATGGCTCTTATATACATTCTTAGAGTAAAGTCGCACTCACGAAGACCTCCGAAATGCCTCCTCAGTTGACACTGAAGTTTCGAACGCTGTGGATCTCTCGTTGAATCAAGTCGTTCCCAGAACGTCCATTGGACTAGGCGGAACACACAGATATGCCCCTTCGATGCAAGTCTGCAATAAATATAAATGTGGTAGCCACATCGTCCACACAGATATGCTAAGACTAAATATCGTAAAAATGAAATATGTCGGGCAAGGCTTTCCCCGCAAAATATGTTTTATTTGACGGAGATTGGAATTGACGGTGGATATTTACAAACGCAAATAAAAAATAGCAACTTTTTTAATATATCAAAATTAGCAGCACTGTTTTTACTGAAACTGTTTTTGTTATTTTCTCCCATTTTTATTATTTTATTAAAGTATTATTTTTATTCCTTTACTTCATCACGGTTTTGATTATTTTATTCCATTACTGTTTTATTTACATGGCCTTTCCAATATTTTTTTAATTACTGTCTCATTATTCTGTTCCTCATTGATTTTATTTGATTGCTGAATATGAAGCACTTTGAGCTATATGAAAGGTGCACGCAAATAAATCTACTATTATTATTATTATTATTATTATTATTATTACACAGCCATTTCGCATCTTGGTAACTTGATCATTTTAGTCCAGATACCATTATCAAGAAAATTATCATCTAATCTCGTTTCATTAATGAAACAAATGAAACCGCATCATAGTGTAAATAAAGCCAAAAGACTTCCACCTGGCTGTGCGTTGTGGAGAGCAGTCAAAATGAGGATAAACAGTGCGCCTAGGGTCAATTATAATAAAGTGGAATATTTTCGTCATGTTCAGACTATTATTTTTGGAATGTTATGTGAAATAACACTTGCAGTACTGGATGTAGATAAAGGAGAATACTTCTGATCTCAAATATGGATCAACCACCAATGCTTTAACATGAATTCGCGCGGGAAAGCAGACAAATGTTAAGTTCATTAAGAACAAATTTAAGGAGAATTTTCGGGAAATCCAAGCAAAGAGAAAACCTTCATAGCTTTAAGCCCGCATTAATTACATTCTTTAATCCTACATAATTGAAATAGGCCTACACCAGTCTAAAAAAGGCTCTGATGGCGTTAAGGGATCTTCAGGGTAAAAATTTCAATATTTTTGATTCTGACATAAAATAAATAAAATATTTTTTGTGAAAATCAAAAATATTGAATTTTTTTTTATTATGCCAGTAAACACCAAGAATCTATGTTTTTCCTCTGCCTCAATTGTTACTTGTGCAAAGCAAATTACCTACAATCACAATTTTGACTGATTTTCAACCTTGTGGCATTCATAAAATCATTAATATTCATCTGATTGACTTGGAATTTGGACTGAAGTTGTATCTGTTGGAGATCAATGAAATGACATAGGATTTTCTAGATAGGTGCATCCCTAGGGGGTTAATTTTGAAAATGAAGCAAGTTGATGATAGCAATTTCCATTATGGTTACAAAACAGAGCTCATTAAATATTCATAAATGTTCAGAACAAAAAAATCCTACGTCATTTCATAGAACTATCTTAAATCTTTCATATGAGCCTAATTTGAGTAAAATCTGACCATGGGTTATTGAAATATCAGTGCCACAAAATATTTTCAGATTTTGCCATTGAAGTGCCGTTTCCATGGCAACCATGTAAATTTTTATCAAAATACATTTCATGAGGTTAAAATCTTGTTGAGTATGTTTATATTTTAGTTTTTATATTATTATGGTTATTTCTACTCTTCACCCTGAAGACCCCTTAAGGCTCCTGGACTCCAGACCGCAGTGAGAGTAATCATTTCCTAACGGAGAGAACATGGGACAGCGGCCAGTCTTCCCAGCAGTGACCAGCCAAACTCCTCCAAGAGCTCGTTCCCAACTCACCCGTGAAAATCTCCAAAAAAAACCCCAGTACAGAAGACCATAAGAAGGAAACTGAGCAAAGAGTTGACCAGCAAAAACCATTGTTAATCCAGTGAAACATGAAGGGTCCTATCAAATAAGCCAAAAAACAACCTTCTAAATGACCCCCAAGCCTTCTATGATAATGTTACGTGAACTGATGATTGCAACATCTTGGAAGAAATGGGTCCCCTGATATATCTGGCATAAAGAAAACCCAGAATTCTACAATAATAACATCGCGCCGACTGTCAAAACTGTGGCTGTAGTGAGGCGGCGTGGCGACGCTTTGTTGCTGCAGCCACGGGGCCACTTGACGTAATTGACAGAATGATTAACTCGGCTCCCTATACCAGACAATCCTGGGGTAGAATGTTCGGCCATCAGCCTGTGAAAATCTAATGTGCATTGGGGCGCAAGGCGCCCTAAATATTCCCGAGATTCTGGTCCGTGTTGAGATGATAGAATCTGTCAGATCTTCAGCAGATCTGCCCACTGTACCATCTTGCAACGAATCTCCTATTCCAGCACATTCCGAAGATGGATGGCGATCTGGTGACTGTAAAGGCCAATGCTGCAAACTGAACTCATCGCCCTCGTAACACCTTGAGATGACCTGTGCTTCATATCATGGTGCATTATCCTGCTACCGGCAGACATCTATACTGTAGACCTAAAGACATCGTCAGCAACAATTCCCAGACGGGCTGTGGTATCCAAATGCTGTTGTATTGGTATTATGGGCTCTAATATGAGCCAGAAAATACTCCCCATATCATTACACCACCACAGTCTGCAAGAAATACGCTGTTATAAACTGACTGAATTTAACAGTTACATTAACGCATTGTTTTCTGGTTATTTTAAGGGGACTTAGAGTTAAGCAAACATTTTTCCAAGCTATTCACTTTTTAAACTAAGAATTATTATCAAAATAATTCTATAAGAAATTGCAACTTAAAACACTGAATTTCTGGAGCATCACATCAGAGGTTGCCATGGCAACGGCTGTTTTAATGAATATATACAGTAGATTCTTAGGGAAACACAGTTATTGAGATAACTAAGCAGTGTTTGGTTATAATTTCAGATGTAATGTGAAGGAAAAAATATTCCTAATGTCACTACAGAGCTTTTTTTCCCAGGTTTCTTTGTTCTAGTATTTATTTTGACCCCCTAAATCAATTTCGGCGGGAAACTGTTAATTAAATATGCATATTTTGATTTACTCATATTCAGCGGTACATATTGCAAAAAGAGCTCTGTACAAACATAGATCATCACAAAATGAAGAAAACTGCCAAATATGAAGTTAATTGGATGTACAGTTGCTGAGAAATCTGAATTTTCTGGTTGAAAATCTGTATTTTTAGAAAAACGTGATTTTAGTTCAGCAGTAATATTGTGATCGAAGTTTGACAGTAATGTTCTCAGGAGGAGTACATTTAGTATTTTGTTTTTAGAGGTTTTTAGGATTTTTTTTAACCTCCTTAAAAGGCACCAGCCTCATAAGTGACACCCTCTTCTTCAATCTGTGTTTCTTCCCTAGTTTTACGTGCTTGTCGAGCGTCTATTCGTTTATTTTTTTCAAGTTCTAGTGCGCGTTTTTCACTCTGTTTCACACGTTTTCTGCCCATTTTGTGATAGCCTTACATTGAGTGTGCCCCTGCCTTTATGCCAAGTTTCATAAGAATGGAGGCAATTCCTTGTTGGCTATAAAGTCACCACACTCATAGCTGTTCCAGCCTTGAAGACAGTGTTCGTGACGAATGTTTCCTTCGGAACACGACTCCATACTACGGACTATTTGAAGGACCACTTCATGTTCTTACCTCAAAACTAAAATTTTGAACCAAAATTGGCATTTTGCTTAGCTATAGGTCCCCTAACTGTAAGAAGAGTCCTGCGCGCATTTAACTGTGGTTTACACTTATCATACATGGTATTATGTTGTAAACTTATTGTATAATTACAGTTAAAATAACTGGCAAAAAAGGGGCAAGTTTATAACAGTGTATATTTAGACACAGTAAGCCAACATAAAACAAATAAAAAGTACTTTTCTATCTGAAACCAAACGGTTTGATAACCACTTTAACCATAAAAACTCCAAAATACCCCCATAAATATGGGGACAAGGGCAGTAGAGGCATCAGTTCAGAAACAGAGGCAGTCGCTTTTGATCAACGTAACGGCTGACAAGAGCTCTTTTGATCGCTGAAAATGAGTTTGCTGAAGTTCTGGAGCATCTGTGCGGTTCTTCTCGTCGTGGACCGCTCCTCCTCACAGCCATGCAAATGGACGCAGTATCAACTGAGGAAGCTGAACGCAGAGTCCATACAGCTTCTGACCGATATGGTGAGGGCTATTTAACATTATACTCTTTTAACACAGTCTATCCCGCGCTTTTCTGTGCCCATTACTGCCACGACTCCCTTTTCACAGGGTGGCGATTTTCCTCTAAAGTGCCTGGAAGAGAACGTCAAACTCATGTTTCCGGAGGGAGGGTACAACTTCACCGGCGAATCGCAGGTATTCAGGCAAATCTAATGACTGTTAGTGCGATGCGATTATTCTCACATCAGACAGTCGTCGTAAATACACAAATGTGAATATTTTCTCCGATTTTCTATTTATTTATTTATTTTTTATTCATAATCTGAATTGAGTATTCTTGCACAACCAGCATGTATCGCAGACTTTAAAAAAAAAGATAACTAGGGCTACAATCAAGGAATATTATCCTCTGGCGTTCTTAAGCGCATTTCAGAATGTGATCACATAATTTGCCAGAATGCAATTAAAACAGAAATTAAGATTATCATGCGTACTCCAGTAGGGACAAATGCTGGAAGTCTGAACACATTTAGGCAAACAGTGTAAAAATGACACAAAGTCGGAATGATGTGTTGGTAATGTTATTTGTTTTGCCATTATTTTGTTAGAATTATGAAATTGCATCAGTGGCATATGATGCTCTGAGAGACGTGCTCAAGATCTTCAATGAAGACCTGGCTTCTACATCCTGGGATCCTGAGAAGCTTGAGCTCTTTAGAAACAAACTCTTTCGCCAGAGTGAAAACCTGGAGCGATGCGTGAGTATACCTAGTCGTATTAAATGCATCTTTCTGGCACGAACATGCATTTACTATTTTTTTCCCCTTCATGTAGGTTCGAAGGATGAACGGAGAAGGACCTTTTCCCTCAGACGACAATGGGAGGCTGAAATCATACTTTGAAAGGCTGAATACGTTTTTAAAAGAAAAGGTACCCAACCACGTCCGGCCAAACAAAACACACGCAAACGCACTTTATATTATTGCAAAGTAATAAAGAACACAAAGCTGTTCGAAAACCATGAACCGATTTCTACGAAAATTACATTCAGAGAAGCCTAAATACTTAAACTGTTCTCATCCAAAAATTTTCAGGGACAGAGCGCATGCGCATGGGAGGTGGTGAGGAAAGAAGTTCTTTACAGCTTGAAGAAACTCCAGGAGTTTTTGGTTGAAAAGAAACAGTGATCGAAGTTTCCCGAAGAGGAGGCACGAACGAACTGAGAACATGCCGCAGGATCGGAGGACATTTCTTCTTTAGAAAAATTTATTTAAATGTCTATTTATTTGCTTAAATGTGCAATTATTTATTTTTATTTATTGTTGCCATAATGTCATTCACTTTTTGATTTACAAAACGACTATTTAAATCTTATTGTATTTTGCAAATAAAATATAAACATTTCACTCATTGTCTTTCCACTGATTGTTTTAAACTGATGGATATTTTAAGCATGGTAGTACATTCCAAAAAAGAGAACACCCATTAAGATACTCAAAATACAAAAAGAATACTATGAAGGTTTAGCTCAACAGAAAGCGGAACGATAGACTGCACTTCAATTATTCACTGAGAGCGAGAAGCGTTTGATGCAATATAAATCATCACTAAAAATGTCAGAGTGGTGTGTTTCCAGTGTCGGTTTTCGCCCTTGGGGCACCGACCCTACGCGGAGATTCTAACACTAAGATGAATATCTCATATAGAAGTTTTAGGCTGATTACCATGTTGAAGACATCTTTCACCTTTCCCCTGCTCAAAATCTTCAAAAATCCTTCGCACAGAACCTGTACTCCAATGCTAACGTGGCCTCTCTCAGCCAGGTTCAAAACTGCTAAAAAAAAAAAAAAAAAAAAAAAAAAGTGATGGCTGTGGCAAAACAATATTCATGCGGGTAGATAACTACGTCTAGATTGATTCTAGATACACGTTGCCGAAAGTAAAAAATATTGGCAACATAAAAGTCAAATTTCTGCGATAATTAAGGCCCCCAAACGTCAAGGTTCCACTACGTGAATATGGCCATTGTACAGTCGCGTTACGTAAAGGCGTAAGACGAGTGAGGAGTCCAGAAGCGTTGCTTTCCTCACACTGTGATGGTCAAGTCTCACAAGCCATGGTATGACCACTTGGTGTGATTCAAAAGGTAACACCACCATCACCGAGGACTGAAATTAGACGACAAGGGTAGGCATGTCGTGCCGTATCAGTTAATGGATTTCCGTTGAATTCTAGTGTTAATACTCATGAAGGTATTTCCAAATTTGATATTCTAATTAGGCCGTCATTTATAGGAAACATCATTAATGGATGCCGCATATGCTCTTACACCTGAAAACTTAATTATTATTATTATTTTTTTAACTGAAGTTGATCAATAAACATGAGGTTAATTTACCGACTTTGCTCGGCATTTATAAACATAGACAAAAAGCCCCTGCACATCTTCACCTATGTGGTAACACTGAACAGATGCGTCCAAAATCCAAAAGCGTCAGGACAATACTTAGATCACTAACATAGCATTCTACTTGATTCAAGTGAGTAAAGAGAAAAAATGAGCCGTTTTCTAAACTGACATTGGTCATCAAAGATTATCTCATACATTCTAGGCGGCAGTGGCGGCTGGCCAATAGAGGGCGCTAGGGGCCGCCCCACCACTTACCAATCACCATATTACCTTGAATAAGACACAAAAAAATGAAATAAAAATGAAATAATAAAATAAAAATATTTCGAAATATATGTATATTTATTTTTAGATGAGCAAGATAAATATTATAGTTAATGATGAGTAAAGTTGTTTCGTTCATCTGTGTTGTCTGATTGGTGACATGTTTCCGCCCTGGGGCGCAAAAATCTTTGCCCATAGACTCTCGTTAAAAGTTGTACATGCGCAGTAGCTCCTCTTCAATACAAGAGATAGGGCCATGTTGGGGCGCGCCTCACCTGCGCCCAGAGCTGAATGCAGCTGGATTTACACACCACCACCCTCCCGCCAGCGAATTTTTTTTTTCCCCACTAGAGTTGCGGACACCAGCAGAAACTCATTTGCATATAGCCAATCAGCAACCTTGTTCCGGACCACTGAAGGAGTGCCGTGAAACTGTGAAATTTTTTTGTCTTTACGAGCCTTGCACCGAGGTACGGTCTCGGAACCACTGACTGCACAGTTCAAGCCCAGAATACTGCGGTTACATCGTACCCTCAGCATAACTGTTGGCCAAATCATTCGTCTAGCCTGCCATTTAGATAAATGAATTGTTACGAATGTATTTGTTCAAATAGTGAAGCAGGTAAAATGAGCTGGTTACAATCAATGTAGAATAGCAATACCCAGCTCGCCGCTTTTTTATCCTACACTGATCTGGCATATTATCAATAAACTAGTTCGTGACACCGAACAAAATCCAGTGAAAATAAAGTAGAAATAACCGGGATTGCGTCAGCTTATTCAAGAAAATATGAATGACCTGTAGGCCGACAGATTATTTTATCTAGCCGCGCTACTGAACGTTATAAACATATTGGAAGGTTTGGCAAGTGGTGTTAGTGAATTGTATTCGCACTTTGCTGTCGGCTGTTAATATATATTAATTATGGTGCTTTCTTTCTGCATCATAGAAACATAATTTTAAGTAGACGGCCATAGCTATACTCAGGCAGAGGGGTGTGGTACAGTTTAATGATTTTATACTTTGAAAGAGGTTTTGAATCATTAAATCTTCGTGTCCTTCATTTGAAAATGCGGTGGCCGTTTCCAAACCTGCCAATCATTTTTAATGTTTCCAGCTAGGATTGATAAAATCATCTGTTCAGAGCATTCATATTTTCTAGAATAAGCTGACGCAATCTCAGTTATTTTGACAATAATTTGTCAAATTTGACAGAGAAAAAATTTAACTGTCTCGAGACACTCCTTCAGAAGTCCGGCACAAGGTCGCTGATTGGCTGCAAAATTTATGTACAAAAAGTAGAACACTACATGACATTATAATGTTGCTTTTGTTGCTTTCATTTATGTACATACACTGGTGTGGTACCTTAGTACATGTTTGCTTGCTTTTTGGTATATGTCTATTTTGGAGTTATAGCCCCCCTTGGAGAAAACTCCACCAGCCGCCACTGCTAGGCGGTCTCGCCTTATTCTTTCCAGCGTAACAGCTCCTCCGTTTCGGACTCCAAAAATCTTTAACGGGCCCTGTAGCCATTCAGTTTCCGTTCACTATAGCGCCAAGCTGACGTACCGCGCTTCCTCGCCTTGAAATCGCTTTGCAATACTCTTACATCAATTAAAAGTCCTAAGAAAATGCTTTAAAAATTCACGGTCTCAGGAGCGTCTTGTAACTCATAAGCCTCAGAAGGGGATTTTAACTCGGAAAGGAGTCTCTACGGTTTCATATTCTGTGAAGTTACCCAGATTCTTTCTTTGTAATTACATTTTTCGGGCAGAATTTTCGATTGTGACACCTAGAATGGGCATACAATTAATTTAATTGCAGTTTTTAAACAGTGCCCCAATAGGTCTTTCAGCTCTGAAATTTTAATGTAGCCAACTCTAATACGCACGAAGTTATGAGGGCTCAAAAATTCAAGAAAAAATGACCCGAGACATTTCCACCAACCCCCGTGTACTTTTAGAGCCTGTAACTCAAAAAATACAAGATCAAAGTAAAATTTGGCAAGGATTCAATAAATATACTTAATTTATTGTGCTATAAAAATCAGCTGATTCCAAGGGGGTCAGGTGTGAACTTTTCTCAGATTTGGTTGATTTTATATGGAATGACCCATTTATCAAACCATGAACATGGCTCTTGAGAATGTCGCCTGGCTGTGCGGCCTGCTCTGCATTTCACAAGTTAGTAGCGCGCCAACGAAATGCCAGCTGAACGGAAGCAAAATAAATACAACATATATTCTTCTAAAATGCATGGTACGTTTGCTAAAAATCCATTTTCACGTCCTATTTTCACTACGCCAGTGGTTCTCAACGTCGGTCCTGGGGACCCCATGTGTGTGCTGGCTTTTGTTCCTACCACAAGTGCAATTGTAGAACTTTAACAAGCTGTGACTGTCTTAATTAGGTGCTTTTCATGTTCAGAGTTGTTGATATATATCTCTTTAGTCAAATGTTACATAGGAACATCCATACATGCAATGAAGAATAAAACACCCTTGAAGATAGTGTGTTTATTGCAATACTGCAAGTAATGTCAAGTAACATAACATGTCAAACAGATCAAATTATACACTGAGGAAATCAATAAACCCCAGATTAGGCTGCTGGACACAACTGTTTCAAGTTCTTTCAAAAAGCTTCAGGTGAACTTAATCAGATCAACATAACACAAAACTGGTTTGTTTGTGGACTACATTTGTCATGATAAGCCAAGTAGTTTTCACTAATTAGGAGCCAACTACATCATTAATTTGATTGGTTACATTGTTTTCTCTCATTTTATGCTGTTATTTCCGATATACTGCAATGTGCGAATGGTATTTTTGAAATTCTTGATGGCAAATTAATATTTCTGTTAAGTTGTGGGTTAAGAGGGCAAATAACTGCTCTAAACATTAAATGCAGATAATTAAGACAAATTAGCAGCTTGTTAAAATCCTACGATTGCAACTGTGGTTGGAACAAAAGCCAGCACACACATGGGGTCCCCAGGACTGACGTTGAGAACCACTGCACTACGCTAATGGGAAGCAAGACTATACTGAACATGTCGCCCGTTCCAAGCATCATCTCTCTCATTGGGTACACTTCCCGCTCAAGCGCACCGAGGAGACGCACAGTGGGTTTTAACCATAAAAAAGTAAGAAAAAATTCTAATGGCATGAAACCAATGATATGTACTCCAGAACATGGCGTAGAATACATATATGAAAACGGGAAAAAAATTTGTTGGGAAATTTTTGAGAAAAACATGTTTTTCAGAAATGGCAATTTTTGAACTTCGAGAAATTCAAAAAAAGTGTTAAAGTCCCCAAAAATGAGACATCGAAGGGTCATTCGTGGGCGTAATCTCTTCGCTTTTGATTCCACAATGGTTATGACACATGTCATGGGCCATAGGTCATTGCACAATTGCACAATAAGCCTTATTATGACTGGGGATGGGTAGCATTTATTATATCATCATTGATTACATCAGACTTGCCTACATTCACAAAGCTAGGCCCTCCTTATATTGTGCATTGTCCCTAAATTCTGTCCTTTTCCCTGAGACATGCAAGGGGCTGACAGCAGATATGGACCACTGCACAGCCCGCACGAAAGTTTGTATTCTCTGTTTGCGAAAAGGAAGCTCTTATCTCTGCCACCCATGATCTGATATCCGAGTATGATGTTGATGACAGGCGCCTCCCTAGAGCTCTCTGCGGCCCATGTACCACTGCCATCTATGCCATGCAACGAGGAAAGGAGGGGGTAAAATTCAGGTGCCTCAGCCAGATTTAGGTTGTCCGCGTTTAAAAGCAGCTTGGATCTGCTTGGCTTTGCTTCCATTTGATTTAGTAACCCAAGCAGATTCATCTTTGATTACAGACAACATTCTCAAGCTGGCTGAGGCACCTGAATTTTACCCCCTCCTTTCCTCGTTGCATGGCATAGATGGCAGTGGTACATGGGCCGCAGAGAGCTCTAGGGAGGCGCCTGTCATCAACATCATACTCGGATATCAGATCATGGGTGGCAGAGATAAGGTGGGGCTTGTTTACGATGGAATAGCTTCCTTTTCGCAAACAGAGAATACAAACTTTCGTGCGGGCTGTGCAGTGGTCCATATTTGCTGTCAGCCCCTTGCATGTCTCAGGGAAAAGGACAGAATTCAGGGACAATGCCCAGTATAAGGAGGGCCTAGCTTTGTGAATGTAGGCAAGTCTGATGTAATCAATGATGATATAATAAATGCTACCCATCCCCAGTCATAATAAGGCTTATTGTGCAATGACCTATGGCCCATGAAATGTGTCAGAACCATTGTGGAATCAATAGAGAAGAGACTACACCCACAAATGACCCTTCGATGTCTCATTTTTGGGGATTTTAACACTTTTTTGAATTTCTCAAAGTTCAAAAATGGCCATTTCTGAAAAACACGTTTTTCTCAAAAATTTCCTAGCGGATTTTTTTTCCCGTTTTCATATATGTATTCTACGCCATGTTCTGGAGTACATATCATTGGTTTCATGCCATTAGAATTTTTTTCTGACTTTTTTATGGTTAAAACGCACCGTGGACGGTTTCCATCACATTTCCCAAATCTGGATTCTGCTTCCAATAGCACCTCGAAGGTGTCCAAAGCGCGCGCTCGAGAACATTTACCCATGCACTCCGTTTAGAAGATTGCCTCTTTTTGGGAGGCTGAGCGAGAATGTTCTTCAATTTTTCAAGGATTTCAGGCTCAAATGTTCTTATTTTTTCAGTTTAGAAGCCGTGTAATAACATCGTGTACGCAATATCAAGAACATTGCAGTTTTGCAAGGAGCCTTACCCATTCTATTATCTTATACAAGTTCCTCACCTCAGTACTCGTTCTCAGCCTCAGCATGCTCTGAACATGCTCTCAATTTTTGGGCATTTTTCAGCCCCAAAAAGGGTTCTCGTAAAAACGAAGTGCATGTCGTATTTAAGTCAATCACCTGCATGTTTTTTTTTTTTTTAAATCACAGCAGAGCGACCAAAGTACCGCCATTTTTCGTGGAGAAAAGCAAGTGTGTAAGTGACCATGAAAAAATATCACATTACCACTGAATCGCTAAGAACCTGGACGTAACTGTATAAGAACCATAAAAATAGTTGACGTATGATAGAGAAACGTGCAATAGACTCTTAACTTAATTCCATGAATGAATGATTTAAAAAGTATCTCCTCTGTGTTTTGCGGGTTGTTTCTGTCAATTCCAGGTGGGACTGAGCAAGCCAAAGAATGAAGATTCTGACCTCACTGAAAAAACAGCGACGCTGAGAAATTATTTTGAATGGGTGGCAGTGGTTTCGCAAGTCAAAGAGAGGGTATGGTCGAAGTACGTAAAATATCAATTATGAGTGAGGAAACATTTTCCAATTACAACGGTCATGTTTTGCACCATATGCTTAGATGAATCTTAAGATTCTTCCAAATTTGTCTTCACTACCATAAAAGATATGTTAAAATTAACACAAGTGAAAATTCAACACGTCCATAAATGACCACAGTATGGGACCCACAAAGGGCAACACATTTGGGAAGTAACACAAAAGTAGCAACACAAATAAGGAAATTACGCTCCATTTTCTATTTGAGTGGTGTCACCTACGAATCAAATAAGAGTCAATCATGTTCTTAATTTTTGAACTAAATTTTTAAGTCGTTGCAACCAATTAATTGTAGACGTAGCAACTTGAAGAATTCCATAAACAATTCACCGGCCTCTTCTCGTTTCTCAGGATTTCTTTTGCGCCTGGGAATTAGTGCGGAATCATTTTGTCTACACTCTGGACTTCATCCTCAAACACAACAAGGACAGCTTGCTTTGGCTATAAAAATAAGTGCGCAATGCCTTTGCCAGTGGAAGCGCCATGTATATATTTGTCTGATTTTTAAAAATGTATTCCATGTATTTATTATTTATTTGCAACCAAAATGTGACATGCACTCTTTTTAACTCTATACATTTGCATCAAATTAATAAACTTCATACCTTTCCGCGTCACTGAATGTGTTTTATTATTATTGGCTTAATGTAAGATTGACTGAATCAGAATAATGCTTGTCGGGATATAGGCTACCAGTAGAAACAATGCTAGGCATCAGACATTATTACATCATGGCTTTTTCAAAAGCATGGCGTCAGCATAAAAATCTTTCGTCATCTGAAATATTCGTTAAATTACTGTTATTAGCCCGATATGCCATCGTATTTCCAATACATACTTTCTCTTTCAGTGTCTATTTCCGTTTTGGGTTGCTGTTTCGAAACCACACACACGGACGGCATTAAACTGGAAGTATGCCGCAATAAGCTCGAGAGAGCTAACTGCGGCCATCTATTTATTTTTTTGAAAAAAAAAAAAAAAACTGTGCAAGAAGGATTTCGAAGTCGTAACAAGTTAAGTGTCGAAAATGATGACGACGCATATCATGAAGGGTGGTTTTTGTCCCTGAAGATGGTTCTCACTCAAACTAAAAGAAGGTTTTGAGACTGCATCGGCCCGACAGCCGGATTATTTTTCATAACCAAGTTAAGGAAAAATTAAAATTGCGTACAATCCAGTTCGGCATAATCTGAATCCCTGAAGTGTTGCTTAGAACGGGAACAGTACCACAATTTGGTGAGGAAAAATAAGAAGGCGGTCCGACACTTGCTGGTCATGAGTCCAACACACTAAGGCAGTGGTTCCCAAACTCGGTCCTGCGAGCCCGGTCTCATCCCGACCCTACCTGACCAAGTGTGGATACACGACGAAAAAGGAGGCTTTTGGCGTCTTTATTTGACACCAGTTGAAAACGATCCCTGACCACAAACAAAACCACAAAGCTCCCTTTTCTACATTGACGCTTGGTCAGGTAGCGTCACTGTACGAGTCGGGATGAAAATATGTTGGTCCTGCAGGCCCCTTGTATATGCTGGTTCTTGTTCCAACCTCAATTGCAACTGAATGATTTTATGAGGCTTTAAATTAATTTTTCAAACTCTGTGCTTTTCATGCAAGATGACGCAAAATCTTAATCATATTACATCAGAAACAGAGTCGTATACATTCAGTGACTTTTCTGAGGGCATGTAGTGCTTATTGGGCTATATTGCCACATACATAAAAGGATGCAAACAATCTCTGATCAAATTGATACCGATCTGAATGAGCTGGCTCCTCATTGGTGGAAATCCAGACATCTGACCACCAATCATAGCCATCTGATCGGATAATGAACACTTCAAAGACAAAGTAAACTAGAGGCACTCGTAGAGTGCAAACCTCCGCCAAGGCAGCACAATCCAAATGTGCATGAGTGGGAGCAAAGTTGAGTAATCGCGTGTGATAGGATTTCAAATATGGCTGCCGTGGCGGCCATATTGTTTCAGTGATCGCGGTGAAAATCAATAGGGTCCATCCTTGATGTGATAGCAATCCACCCATAAAATTTCAGCCAAATCCGTGCATTACTTTTTGAGTTATGTTGTTCACAATCAGAGAAACAAACAAACAAACAGGGGCGAAAACATAACCTCCGCCGCAACTTCGTTGGCGGAGGTAATGATCTTGAGGCAAATCTACAATGATGTTTATGAAAACCAAGTTATGAGCCTATCTACTTAGCGGTTAATGTTTCCTCCCTTTCATGCTATTGTTTGCCATTTTGCAAGAAGCACAATATGAACTTGCCCGGAATTACATATTCGTAGTGGTATTGAATTTTTCTGGCATGATGTTGATCAATAAGATCAGTGCTCCATATAAAAATCAAAAGCACAAGCTCAAGAAAAATTAGCTGCTTGTTAAAATTATTTTATTGCAATTGTGGTTGGAACACAAACCAGTATACACAGGGGTCCCCCAGGACCGAGTCTGGGAACCACTGCACGAGGGTGCACCAGGCCGCGCATACGGCGCGAGCACTGCTCCCGTGTGATCAAATTCCAGAAATGATAAAGCTCTAAGGGCTCTATCTTTCACACTGCCTTACCCGTTGCCACTACCCGCAACCCGTGAATTACGCATTTAGCAGCTTCCACTATCCCTAAACGATATCTTGCGGCCACACTACCCGCTATGCATTATGCCGAATCCTTTATTTGCGCCGGGAGGTCTGCCCGTGGGCGTGTTTAGGCGCTTTCCCTACAATTGCTTCTTGACCACACACACGTTAGGGAAAGCGTATAGCGGGTCCTAAAACCACCCGCTACCCGCATTTGGGCTTTCACAAGAGCGCTATGCACTAGCACATTTTTTTTCCAGCGAGAGCGGCATTTCAGAACTCTCTTGCGAATGAAGGTAATTTCGGCAGCAAGTATGTACACCTGTTTCTGCAGAAGGGTCACGCAACTTGCTGTAAAAAAATAGACAGCTGTCAAATTGGAAAATGTAAACGGACGAAACCACGTACTTGTCACCAGAATTACCTTCATTCGCTGAAGAGTTCTGAAATGCCGCTGTCGCTGGGGGAAAAAAAAGTTACATCGCTGAGTGCCAGTGCATATACCTAATTTTATTTTTCTAAAATGGGATTTTGTTCTATGCTTCATTTCAGACGAGAGAGGGAGTTGGAAGTGCATGGCGAAACGCATTTTTTTCTTTTTCTTTTTTTTAAGTTTCCATCACAAAAGGGGTAGGCTTGATTTTTTTTTTTTTACTACATACCAAACATTAAGCAATATGTCAATGTCAAATAATAATAATAATAATAATAATAATAATAATAATAATAATACAATTCATGATTAACTTAACAAAAACAGATCCTCCCCTGACTGGATTTGACCTCATAACTAAACTAAATTTTATTTCTTGACGGTCACGCTGAAGATGTTATAAGCCTGACATTGATGTAGTTTATATCTGGGGCTTTACATTTTAAAAAATCGTCATTTTCAAAGAGGAATGTGCGTTTAAGATCCTATCTTCGTTGAGGACCCAATGCTCATTTCACATTTACGTACCAAAAATGCACATTGCATGATGATCAGCATCATAAAAACATTATTTTACTGATCGCGCGCCGAGTTCCACGAAGAAGCAAACAGTCAGTTTAATAAAATTAGACCTTTCCTCATGGAACAGCCATTTCAATGGGGTTTGGGGATAAATTCAAAACTCCTATTTAGGACCTGTAGTGCATCTCCGATGGGGCCCATTACCGAATTTTTTTACTTAAAGTTTATAATATGGAGACATTCAAACGTTTTCGTCCACTGATTTAGACAATGAGGAGGATTGTCTTACAATTCTTACCGCTTTCTGTAGGGCAATTATTAAATTTAGGTCGGCGAATACGACTAGGCAATCAATTAAATAATAAATGCTTCTTCAACATAACCCACGATAAAAAGTACTTTTCCTCTTGGTACCAAGCGGTTTAATAGCTTAACCACTTTAACCATAAAAACTCCAAAATACCCCCATAAATATGGGGACAAGGGCAGTAGAGGCATCAGTTCAGAAACAGAGGCAGTCGCTTTTGATCAACGTAACGGCTGACAAGAGCTCTTTTGATCGCTGAAAATGAGTTTGCTGAAGTTCTGGAGCATCTGTGCGGTTCTTCTCGTCGGGGACCGCTCCTCTTCACAGCCATGCAAATGGACGCAGTATCAACTGAGGAAGCTGAACGCAGAGTCCATACAACTTCTGACCGACATGGTGAGGCCAATTTATTATCATTTTCTTTCTACAGGGTCTACTCTGAGCTTGTCGGTGCCTATAATCACCCCAGCTCCCTTTTTACAGGGCGGCCATTTTCCAATCAAGTGCCTGAAAGAGAACGTCAAACTCATGTTTCCGGAGGGAGCTTACAACTTAACCGGCGAATCGCAGGTATACAAGTAAAAGTCAAATGTTCGTACATGCATATGATAAGAAAATTCTGACACAGTCATACTACAAATCATTGAAGGCGTACATTTGGTTTTTCAATGTAAATTATTTAAATTGATGCGTTTAACAGCCTGCTAGCAAAACCAAATCAAGACGTAGGCCGATCCTTCCTATCCTATCCAGATGGCCAACTGCGACTTCACGACTGTTTACGCGCATTACTGCGTAAACAGTCGTGAAGTCGCAGTTGGCCATCTGCCACAGAAGCAGAAGAAACATTCCAATTGCATTTCAGCTGGTACAAAATGTTTAATTTAGTCTGGAAATATTTAGGCGGTGTACTGTAAACTATTTGTTTTAGACACATTCACTATTCGTTTTTCAGAGAGATGATATCGCGTCAGTGGCATACGATGCTCTAAGGGACGTGGTCGTCATTTTCAACAAAGATCTGGCTTCCGCATCTTGGGATCCTGAGAAGATTGAGCTCTTTAAAAACAAAATCTTTCGTCAGATTGAAAACCTGGAGCGATGCGTGAGTATATGGCACATCCAAGCTACTTTCAGATTGATTAAATACACATCTTACACGGTCGTGCATTTATAATTTTCTTTCCATCATGAAGGTTCGAGGCCAGGAAACATTTCCCGAGGATGGACGTTTTCTCTCAGACGACAATGGGAAACTGAAATCATACTTTGAAAGGCTTAATACGTTTTTAATAGAAAAGGTAGCCAACGCTGTCAAGCCGAACAACACAGACACTAATAACTCAACTGCAGTATCCGAGGGATGAATCTCGTTTGACTACCAATGGCATTTTTCTCACTCACTCTTTCATCCACTTTCTCTCTCTCTCTCTCTCTCTCACACACACACACACACAAACAACTTCCCCAAAAACTATTTTACTTTTTTTAAATTTGCGAAAATTAAACAACGGGTTTCCTTACCTTTCCTCTAGGGGCAGAGCGCATGCGCATGGGAGGTGGTGAGGAAAGAGGTACGTCACAGTTTGGAGAAACTCCACGACTTTTTAGCAAGAAAGAGTCAGTGAGCCAAAGATGCTGGAGAACCACCGAGGGATTTACTGAACCATGACCCTGGAGCCTACCAGAGCAAATGTCATCTTTAGAAGCCTTTATTTAAATATTTATAAAATGCGCATTTTGTATTTATTTTCAGTATTATTTACTTGTATTTATTGTTGATTAGTGTATTTATTATAACATTTTTCCATTCTCAAACCTTTTTACTGATATGAATATTTCAATCTGAATATCCACCTGGAAAAATATCTTTTTGCAAATAAAGTATGAAAATCTTTTTTAAAACTACAAGGGTTTCCACCGAATACTATAAACGGATGCATAGGGGAGAGGGGGGTTAGTTGGGACAGATTTCACAAAAATGCTTATTTTCAAAATATGGTTATATTGAAAATTCTACTGCATGTTATTTTTTATACATATCTATGTGTACAACAATCTCAGCAATAAAGTTCAGCAATGTTCAAAGAGGCTCATTAAAAAAATAAGTCTTTGTGATATGAGTTGAGGTGTTCCAACTCACCCAAACATGCCATTGGCCAAGTTGGAACACCTAAGTTAGTGAAGGGAAAATCATGGATTATCTTGACATATGGTCTAATTTTGACACTTTTTTCTCCCTGGGAGTGTTCCTGATGAAAATATATGTGTTGAGGAAATCAAGGACCCTAAACTATCAAAATTTGGATGTGCCTCACCCACATAATTCTTGAGTGACCCTGCATGCCCTAGGCAAGTCATGATCTGCAGTTGGACACTAAATAATCATTAGACCTCAGCAGTTTAGTTATCTATTTAATGCTGACTACATAAAATTTATGAACTTATTTTTTCCTAAATTCATTCTAAAAAAAATATAGAACTTTATCAAAATTGAAGACAACTTTGCTATGAAATAAAGAAAAGATCAAGTTTTTTTTTTTAGTGGCTGTGCTTTTTGATCAGGCCTATTTAAGAACAGAAAGCTATTTAGTGTGATCAGTTTTTGAGCATAAGTGCAGTAACATGCACTAGTCTACTTGTGATGAACATCGGGATTTCCACATCATGTTCCAACTAGCCCCATGCTAGAATCACCACAACACATGCAGTGTACACAATACACATTAGCACAGGCGAATTGTTTGTTGCCCCATTTTGTTTACATTCTTCCAAACAATCAACACACAATAGAGTTCATTCATGAGTATGATGTGTACTGAACAAAGTGGATATTTCCAAAAGGTAAAAATTTTACTCTACGATGCAAAAAACATAAAAACCTCTCTTAACACACGTGAACTTCAAGCATGGTCTAGATACCAATATGGATGAAGGGTAGTGTGATAAGCTTCCACAAGATTGCAGCAAAGTCTTCAAAAATTCTTTGCATCTTCAGGGAAGTGGTATGTTTCAACATACCCCACGTTCCAACTAACCCCCCTCTCCCCTATGTCACGCAGTGTCCTCCAAAACAATTTACATCCAAAAAGACAAACATAAAATACAACCCCAATTCTGAAATAGTTGGGACAAAAAGTAAATTGTGAATAAAATCAAAACGCAATGACTTTCAAATCACACCAGACAGTATTTTATTTACAATGGAACAGAGATAACATAGCAAATGTTGAAAATGAAAAATTTTACAATTTTATTCACAAAATGAGCTCATTTCAAATTTGATGGCTGCTACAGGTCTCAAAAAAGTTGGGACAGGAGCCTGTTTACCATGGTGTAGCATCTTCTTTTTAGCACAGAGTGGAGGCATCTGTGCATTGAGGAGACAAGTTTCTTGAGTTGATGCATTGGAATTTGATCCCACTCCTGTTTAATACAGGCTTCCAGCTGCTGGAGAGTTTGGGGTCTCCTTTGATGGACTTTTCATTTAATTATGCGCCAAATGTTCTCAATTGGTGAAAGATCAGAACTGCAGGCAGGCCAGTTCAGCACATGGACTCTTCTACTAAGAAGCAATGCTGTTGTAATAGCTGCAGTATGTGGTTTTGCATTGTCCTGCTGAAATACACAAGGCCAAGGCTTTTGAACTGAACGCTGATAACAGGAGGGGTGGTCTTTCTCCTCTTTAACCCGGAGGACACGACGCCCATAATTTCCAACAAGAATGAAAAATTTGGACTCGTCTGACCACAGGACACTTTGCTGCTTTGTTGCAGTCCATTTTAAATGAAACTTGGCCCACAGAACACAGTGGCGCTTCTGGATCATGCTTAACAATGGATTCCTGTTTGCATGATAAAGTTTTAGGTGGCAGCTGTGGATGGCACGGCGGACTGTGTTTACAGACAGTGGTTTCTTGAAGTATTCCTGCACCAATTTCATAATGTCAATGACAGAATCATGCCGATTTGTGATGCAGTGGCGTCTGAGGGCCCGAAGATCACGGGCATCCAGTAAAGGTCTTTGGCATTGTCCCTTACGAACAGAGATTTTTCCAGTTCCTCTGAATCTTTTGATGATGTTATGCACTGTCGATGATGAGACCTTCAAAGCCTTTGCAATTTGACTTTGAGCAACATTGTTTTTAAAGTATTCCACAATTTTTTTCACGTGAGCCTTCACAGGTTAGAGAGCCTCTGGCCATCTTTACTTCTGAGAGACTCAGCCTCTCTAAGACATCCCTTTTATAGCCAATAATGTTACACGCCTGATTCCAGTTAACTTAATTACTTGCTAAATGTTCTTTCAGCTGATTCTCTTATATATTAATTGCTTTTTCAGCCCTTTTTTTTGCCTGTGTCCCAACTTTTTTGAGACCAGTTGCAGCCAGAAAATTTAAAATAAGCTCATTTTGTGGATAAAATGTAAAACGTCTCAGTTTCAGCATTTGAAATGATATCTGTGTTCTATTGTAAATAACATATTGGCTCATTTGATCTTAAAGTCATTGCATTTTGATTTTATTCACAATATACACTTCGTCCCAACTATTTCGGAATTGGGGTTGTATAATGAAAACAGCAGTTTCGGGCATATGAAGCGAAAAATAATGTTAATAATTCACTTGAAGCTAATAAAATGTGTCACTCGTGTCGCATTATGAAACTGTAAACAAAAATCGCACATGGGCTGATTTGCAACGCTGGTTGCACTTGAATCCGACCGCACATATTTTCAGCCAGGTTCAAGTTCAGAAAGAGGGATTTTTGCCACCGAAAATAAATAAATAATTATTGGGCCAGACAAGTACGTTGAGGGAGAATCTAAGGCATGAGGTTGATGAAAAGATCCACCATTGGCCAAGTCTGAACTTCTTGGTTGAGAAACGGTTTTTTTTTTTTTTAAAGATAAAAATCCCTCGGCATTTGCACGACAGTCAACAGTACACTTTCGTACGACCCTCAGATACCAAATCAAGGCTCCACCGGTGAAAATGTCCATTTGAATGTGGACTCTAAATTTCCCCCGGATGCAAATGCGTCGAATTAACGACGAGACCCGACCTGTTGTCTTAAATCATATTCAAGCCCCTCCAATAGTGGACTGACTGCTTGTGACATGCAGCCGAATAAAAAAGGGGGCTTAAATCAGTGGGATGACGTCAGGGAGGGCACTGAGAACCTTATCAGTTTCCAGATTATAGTGCCAATTGCTTTTCTTAATTGATCGTTCATTTCGGGAATTTCATCAGTTATTTTAGTTGCACGTCTAGAAAAGTTCATTAAAGGACGCCTATAATGCACACAGTAGGAAAATATCTGCCCTTGAATACGCATCAACATCCTATGATGATAAGCTAACGAGGATGAGCGTAAAATTCAAGGTTGAAAAATAAAAGTCCTTTGTAAAAGTTTGGAAGCTTTGCTCAACAACTGTTGAAAACTTCATACAGGCAAGCTGAAGAAACAAATACACGAGGGTGAACAAATCTTTGGCTGATTATTTCAGTAGTCGTAGGATTATACCTTATAGAGCCCCTTAACGTTAAACTATAACGGGCTTTTTTCTTCCTAAATCTTCAGACCTGGCCTATTCAGAAAACGCATCACATCGAAACACCCTCTAAAACGAGGACAATACCAATTTAGATCATACTAACATTACAATGCACTGTAAAAATGCATGGGCGACCCTCCATCGCGTTTGTTATCGGTTTCTCGTAGTTCATTCAGCACCTCCAGCTCCCCCGTTTCAGGCTCCAAAGATGTTCAACGGCTCCAAGCGGCTTTCACATCAGTTCCCCTTAACTCCCAAGTTCTAAGTTGGGGACACGTAAGCAAGAGCCATCATTAAAATAGTCAGTTAATACACGATTCTGCTTACCCACAAAACTGGATACAACGAAACCGCTATCATTTTTCATATCAAATGATACATTCCAAGGAAATGCTAAACCAAACAGACACGAATTGTATCTAAGGAAAAAAAGGGGATTTTAATTCGAAAGAGGAATCACTGCGGTTTCTTACTCGGTAAACTTTCCCAAATTTTTTCATTGTAATTTCATTTTTTTGGGGCAGAATTTTCACTTTCTGCAAGCAGCAAAATGGTATAAAAACCGCAGTAGGATATGAATTCTGGAGTTAAACCACACAAGGTCAGCGGTCACCACAAAGGTAAGCAAAACATGTTAAATATGGTGGTTATTCATTACCGTTTTCTGGAGGTAAGTGTTTGAATGTGTCAATATCCTCTCGTTGACAGGTTATTTATCAAACCGCGAGCATGACTCTTGAGAACATTGCCTGGCTGAGCGTCCTGCTCTGCATCTCTCAAGTCCAGAGCGCGCCTATGAAATGCCAACTGGAGGGAAGCCCGATACAGACAAGCTACAATCTTCTAAGAGACATGGTAGGCTACATCTGTGAAACTATTTGCACACCCTATATCTTCGTCTCGCTAACGTGAAAAAAAAAGACTTAAATGTTTTCCAACATTATGCTCTCTTAACAGGGTAGAAACTTCCCGCTCAGGTGCATCAAAGAGAATGTTTTCATCGCTTTTCCCCGAGCCGCTTTTGCTTCCAATGGGACAGCAGAGGTAAGAGCGCATGCTCATAACATGTCTGCGCTCTTCGGACTTGTGTCCACGCGCATTTCGCACTAATTTCATTTATCTTCAAAGCAGGGAGATAGCACGAGCTTTGCCGTTTATAAAACTCTGTACAGCATCAACGCCCTATTTGAAACCCAAGACTTACCGACTGAATGGGACCAGAACAAGCTACAGGATCTTCAAAATATTATCTACCGTCAAGTGGAGAAAAGCACATGCGTAAGTATGCCTGAGCAATTTGTTATATGATAATTTCTTTGAATATTGAGATTCATTGTTGTATTCGAAGCGTGACTGAGGAACATGCAAGAGGCACTTTACCGGACTATACATGAAAGATGGATATAAAATACTTGCTCATTGTGTTTGGTGTATTATTGGTGCTAATTCCAGGCGGGAATAAGCAAGCCAGGGAACGAAGATCCGGATTCGATTGACCAAACAACGACACTGAAAAAATATTTTGAGAGACTGGAATCGGTCCTAGAAGAGAAGGTATGATTAAAAGAAATAAACATGAAATCATCCAGATTAGGCAATCATCTAATGTCCAATTTGGCATCATTTGCACTCAAAAGGTGAAAAGATAGATTAACTTCTAAAGTTATCGTACCTCTAAAACTAATTGCAATTAAAAAAATCTGTTAAAAATGTGAATCATTTTTGCATAGACCTATACATTTAGCCTACAGTAGGACAACACATTACGCCTATACTATAACTCCTCTAACTCACAGTCGGATAAAAAAAACATCCCATTACAAGAAGCAAATTGCACCTGTAAAATTAGGAAATAATAGACCAGCAATCGACATAAAAAGACCGGGAAATGACGCAAAAGTTGCATCATTTTCTATTTGAAGAATTCTGAATTAAATCGAATATGTTAGCATGCACTTCATTAGGCCTTATTTATTTTCGAGACTATTTCAACTTGTGTCCAGTTATTTCTTCAGATCCGACTTTCTGAAGAATTTTGTTGAGTTCATTCAGTGTTTCACTTTTTTGCTGTCATAAAGGCTACAAAGTCAAACGACCTCACCTCTCTTTCCCCACAGGACTCCTTCTGCGCCTGGGAAATAGTGCGGAAGGAACTTGTCCGCACTCTGCATTTCATCCTCGAGCACCATTCGGACAGCTTGCTTTGGCCAAAAAGAATATGAGCGTCAAGTGTATTGCACTAACAGAGCCTTGCAGTATTAATTAGACTTTTTAAAATGTAGGCGATAACCTACAAAACATGTTACATACGTTTTTTTAATGTATTTATATATTTATTTATTTATTTATTTATTTATTTGACTGTTTTATTAAAATAAATTGGCATGTGTTCATTGTAGCCTATTAACCTGCCTAAAATTAAATAAATTTTCTATTTTACACGTTGAATAAAGTGTTTTTTGTTATTATTATCATGGTGTATCGGATCTGGGAGACTGCAACAATGAAACAATGTTATGCAAGCAACACTACAACCCCTGGTGAAAATTTTTGAATCAACACACACAGAGGATGTTCATCAACCTTTTCACTTCATGCCAAATAAAAAAAAAAAAATTGCAGATTTGACAAAAACAATTTTGTTTATTAGCTTAACATTCAGGCTTCATAAAACACACCTCAAACAAATTAGATTTAATTATTTTAATGAATGGCATTTTTTTTTCACTACGGTGTCAAGGGGGTGGTGTTAAATTGGATAAGTAGTTACATTAAAAACAGATAACAGTTTGTGCAAGTGGGTGACTTCTGGTCAAAAAGACCGGTTTTAGGTCCTAAATTGTTTATTTTGTACATAAATGACATTTGTAAAATATCAAGAAATCTGAAATTGGTGCTATTGGCGGATGATACCAACATTTTTTGTAGTGGAGAAGACATACAACAGTTGTTGGATGTGGTGACAAAAGAAAGGAGTAAACTAAAATTATGGTTTGACAACAACAAATTGTCATTAAATTTGGACAAAACTAAGTTTATGTTATTTGGTAATTGGAAAATAAATACACAAATACAAGTGATGACTGATAATGTAACGATAGAAAGAGTACACAAAATTAAGTTCTAGGGAGTAATGCTTGACCACAAACACTGCTGGAAATCACAAGTAAAATATCTGCATTTAAAGCTGGCTCGGAGCATTTGAGTTTTAGGGAAAGCGTGGAGCATTCTTAACCAGAAGGTAATGTTCATGCTGTATTGTTCAGTTGTACTGCCTTATTTGATTTACTGTATTGAAGTATGGGGCAACACCTACAAGAGCACACTGCAGACATTATGCACAATTCAGAAAAGAGCAATAAGGATAATAAATAATGAAGGTAATTATGATCACATTAATGCACTGATTTTAAAGTTACAGACATTGATATTTTTGGATTTGGTTCCACTTAAAACTGCGCAAATACTGTTTAAAGCAAAAAATAATCTGCTACCAAATAACATATAAAAACTGTTTGGGGGGGGTGCAATTTAAGTGGAAAATGAAGTTAAAACAACCCAGCATTCACAACACTCTCAAAAGTATGTGTATTTCTGTCTGTGCGGTAAAATTGTGGAATGGTTTGCCTGATGACATTAAATACAGTAAAAGTGTAACAATTTTTTTAAAAAGTACAAGCAAAATATTCTTGAGAATTAGTCTAGAAGAAAGGGAACGTAATGTATCCTAGTATTGTTATATGATGGTTTCTGTTCCTTGACTGATTGATTTGTAAATGACTGATTGTTTAATGAATTGTGGCAATTATATTGGTAATGGAAGATATATCTTGACTGGACTATGTATTTTGACTTTGTACAAGTAAAAGAAGTGGATTACACATGAAATGGACATTAAATGGCAAATGATATAGTAATAAGAGGTTACATAGGCTTGAAAAGCATTCTGTTTCTTCTAACTCCTTTTTGGACACTGAGGAAGGAAATGTTGTCGTTTTGGCTCGGCATCTCTGACTAGTTTGTCAGAACTGTATTTTGTATATTGTATTATATTATAATATATATTAAAATATATATTTTTATTATTTATTTGAAATAAATTCTTATTAAAAAAATAAAGTAGAGGAAAAAATGATGAAATTACCCTGTAATTGGCATTTTGAAGAGAACTACCAGCACAAATCTGAATATGCACGTCTCAAGTCAACATACAATTAATTCATACCAATGGGCAATTTAGAGTCTCCAATTGGCTTAGCATGCATGTCTTTGGAAGGAAACCTAAGTACCCAGAGGAAACCCAGGCGAACACAGAAACTCCACACAGAAAGGCCCCAGGCCAAATTCAAACCCGCACCTTCTTGCTGTGAGGTGACGGGGTTACCCACTCTGTCACCATGCCGACAGGAATTCAACACGGAGAGTGACAATGATGTTGGTTGTTCCCAGTCAGCTGCATCTAAAATTTGGTGCAAGTAAAAACAAAATGGGAAGGTTATAGAAGGCAAACATACGGGTAGGATACAGAAGATGTCAAAGTGTCGGGACAGAAAACTCAAGCAATACACCTTGAAAATAGAAAATGCACAACAGAACAAATGAAAAACAAATGGGTAGAAACAGGAGTCCATGCTTGAGACAGAACTGTAAAAAAAATCACCTGAATAAAATGGGATTTGCATAGAGAAAAGCCAAAGGAAAACCAGCACTAACACCTAAACAGAAGAAAGCAAGGTTGCAGTGGGCAAAAGAGAAGCAATCATGGAGTGTGGATGATTGGGATGAAACTGATAATCGGTGATGAACTGTAATCTGCACTGGCCAAGGCGATGATCCTGGAACTTTTATCTGGTATCGTTCCAGTGAAGCATTTAAAGATGGCTGCTTGAAGAAAACGATCAAATTTCCCCATTTGTTTATGATATGGGGTTGCATGTCGGTTAAAGGACCAGGGGAGATGGCAATCATAACCTCAACTGTCAATGCACAGGCGTACACTGAAATTCTGGACCATTTTCTGATTCCATCAATGAAAAAAAAAATAGGTTTGGTGATGATGAAGTCATTTTTCAGGAAGACAACACATCTTGCCACAGAGCAGGGAGTGTAGAAGCTTGTCTTCAGGAAAGGCGTATCAGGTCAAGGAAATAGCCAGCAAAAAGTCTAGATTTATGGTGGAAATTAAAAAAAAAAAAATAGTGCCATAGGCACTGTAGCTCACCTGGACATGTGCAACCTGCAAAAGATATTGTTGGGAAACAGGATTTTTGGGTATTGGCAATATGGGGTGAGCCAGAGGGTTTGATCAATAGGTATTGAATGTGTATTAGGAGATAAAGAGAGGCCGTTGGGTCCGACAGGGCATATCACCTATTTGCTAATTCCAGCTGGGATCTCCGTTTGTCTTCAGTTCTGACAGGACACAATACGCACTAGCGCCTTTTAGCTGGAGCTTCTTTATGCCCATATATGGAGCTCATTTCCGGGGGTTGGGAGCGTATTGAACCAATTAAGTTGAGAGGTTCAGGTGAGGCCCAATTGTAGAGTGTCCCTACTTTATCAATGTGTAAACCCCAGGACCAATCAGCAACAACTTCTGCTAACATTAAAGAAGTCATATGCAAATATCTGTACTTTTACATGAATAAAGTTTCTTACAAAATTAATGAATTTTGTACCCAGCATCATGCGGTTGTTCCCACAGCCGGCTGTGTAATAAACTTTTTCCTGCATTTCCTACAAACATCGGAGTCTGCTTCTTCACTGGGACAACATTCTAGGTTTTTTATTAATTAACCAACAATATCAAATATTAGTTTTTATATATTTTATTTTCTAAAGTGACAATGTGAAAGGGCTGAAGTGACACATTTACATAGTTCTCCTGCTACAGACACATTACATGTGTAATTGAAGTTATATTATACAGAGTACAGTACACAGTGCTGGAGATGACACTGGTGATAGGAGCAGTCAGGTGGGCGTGTATCTGACCCCTTGCTTCCCCCGGGTCTTGATCCACGCTCCCGTCCAATCAGAATCCCATCCGGTTTCAATGATAAGATGGTGCTGGTCATTCATTCATTCATTCTCTATACCCGCTTATTACTCACTAGGGTCGCGGGGGGAGCTGGAGCCTATCCCAGCTGACTACGGGCAAAGGCAGGGACCCACCCTGGACAGCTTGCCAATCCATCGCAGGGCGCACACAACATTCACTGACCATTCACTCTCACACTCATACCTTGGGCAATATAATGTCTCCAACTAGCCAGATATGCATGTCTTTGGACTGTGGGAGGAAACCAGAGTACCCGGAGGAAACCCCCGCGAACACGGGGAGATCATGCAAACTCCCCACAGAAAGGCCCCAGGCCGGATTTGAACCCACGACCTTCTTGCTGTGAGGTGGCAATGCTAACGACTGCGCCACCATGCTGATCAATTCTTGACAAAAGAGGCCTCCTTTTTAGTATTGTGAAACCAATGGGTGACGACATGCTTGCTTTGTCCATTGTTTCTATACAGTCCATGGTTTAAAGTTATAACAGAAAAAAGTAAGTGTGGCCAGAGACCAATGGTCAAATTTTAAAATTTCTCCAAATCTGTCAGATATGTTTTTTGGGGCTGCTGCTAGCCACCAATGTACTAAAATTCAGCTCAGTAGCTTCAAAACATGACCGTTCAAACCGGATCAAAAGTTTTATATATAGTATGGTGTCCTAATTGGTAGGAACATGCATTCCACGTTTCACCTTCATAGCAGCAGTAGTTTCAGAGGAGAAGATTTTCAAAGTTATAACAGAAAAAACTGGGTGTGGCCAGGGATCAAAGGTCAAAGCAAAGTCAATTTAGTAAATTTCACAAAACCCATCAGATATGTTTCTGGGCTTCCTGTTAGCTTCCATTGAACCAAATTACAGCTCAAGAGCTGCAAAAATGACCGTCCAATGAGCCATTATGGCATTTTCAATATGGCCGCCATGGTGGTAATATTTGAAAATGCATCGGAAAGTTTTATATAGTGTTTGGGATCCTCAGTGGTAAGAACATGCATGCCAAGTTTCATCTTCATAGCAGCAGTGGTTTCAGAGGAGAAGATTTTTAAAGTTATAACGGAAAAAAAAAACAGTCTGACCAGAGATCAAAGGTCAAACCAAGCAAAAATTTGTAAAGTTCAAAAAACCCATCAGATGTGTTTTTGTGCTTACTACTAGCTACCAACGAACAATGACAAATGACGGACAACCAGGCCATGACATAAGCACACCAGACCATCGGTCCAGGTGAGCTAAAAATGGTCCATGATAAGGCCCCATCCTGCAAAGCTGATCTGTCAACCACCATTCAAAAGTGCAGGAATCAGCTTGATGGAGAATATTGTTTTTCATTCGTGAAGTCCATGACTCAGAATTCAGGCCATCATAAAAGCCTGGTGTGAAACAACAAAGTACAAATTCTGATTTTTGTTGATGATTCCATTATTATTTCCTCAACATTGAGTAATTCCATTTTTTTTTTAACTTCAACTTCATCTGGAAAACATATGCCATTAGTTGAAATAATTTAATATACAAACCCCAATTCCAATGAAATTGGGACATTGTGTAAAATGTGAATAAAAACAGAATACAATGATTTGCAAATCCTTTTCGACCTATATTTAATTGAGTACACAACAAAGAAAAGATATTTAATGTTCAAACTGATAAACCTTGTTTTTTCAAAAATATTCACTCATTTTGAATTTGATGACTGCAACGCTTTCCAAAAAAGCTGGGACAGGAAAAACAAAATACTGGTAAAGATGAGGAATGCTCAAAAAACACCAGTTTGGAACATTCCACAGGTGAACAGGTTCATGTGGGGATGTGTTAGTGCCCATGGCATGGGTAACTTGCACATCTGTGAAGGCACCATTAATGCTGAAAGGTACATACAGGTTTTGGAGCAACATATGCTGCCATCCAAGCAACGTCTTTTTCAGGGACGTCCCTGCTTGTTTCAGCAAGACAATGCCAAGCCACATTCTGCATGTGTTACAACAGCGTGGCTTCGTAGTAAAAGAGTGTGGGTAATAGACTGGGCAGTCGCTTTTGATCAACGTAACGGCTGACAAGAGCTCTTTTGATCGCTGAAAATGAGTTTGCTGAAGTTCTGGAGCATCTGTGCGGTTCTTCTCGTCGTGGACCGCTCCTCCTCACAGCCATGCAAATGGACACAGTATCAACTGAGGAAGCTGAACGCAGAGTCCATACAACTTCTGACCGATATGGTGAGGGCAATTTAATATCATTTTCTTTCTACAGGGTCTACTCTGAGCTTGTCGGTGCCGATAATCACCCCAGCTCCCTTTTTACAGGGCGGCCATTTTCCAATCAAGTGCCTGAAAAAGAACGTCAAACTCATGTTTCCGGAGGGAGCTTACAACTTAACCGGCGAATCGCAGGTATACAAGTAAAAGTCAAATGTTCGTACATGCATGTGATAAGAATATTCTGACACAGTCTTACTTCAAATTATTGAAGGCGTACATTTGATTTTTCAATGTAAATTATTTAAATTGATGTGTTTAACAGCCTGCTAGTAAAACCAAATCAAGACGTAGGCCGATCCTATCCTATCCAGATGGCCAACTGCGACTTCACGACTGTTTACGCGCATTACTGCGTATACAGTCATGAAGTCGCAGTTGGCCATCTGCCACAGAAGCAGAAGAAACATTCCAATTGCATTTCAGCTGGTACAAAATGTTTGTTTAATTTAGTCTGAAAGTATTAAGGTGGTGTACTGTTAACTATTTGTTTTAGACACATCCACTATTCGTTTTCCAGAGAGATGACATCGCGTCAGTGGCATATGATGCTCTAAGGGACGTGGTCGTCATTTTCAACAAAGATCTGGCTTCCGCATCTTGGGATCCTGAGAAGATTGAGCTCTTTAAAAACAAAATCTTTCATCAGATTGAAAACCTGGAGCGATGCGTCAGTATATGGCACATCCAAGCTACTTTCAGATTGATTAAATACACATCTTACACGGTCGTGCATTTATAATTTTCTTTCCATCATGAAGGTTCGAGGCCAGGAAACATTTTCCGAGGATGGACGTTTTCCCTCAGACGACAATGGGAAACTGAAATCATACTTTGAAAGGCTGAATACGTTTTTAATAGAAAAGGTAGCCAACGCTGTCAAGCCAAAAAATACAGACACTAAAAACTCAACTGCAGCATCCGAGGGATGGATCTCGTTTGACTACCAATGGCATTTTTCTCACTCATTCTTTCATTCAGTCTCTCTCTCTCTCTCTCTCTCTCTCACACACACACACAACACACACACACAAACAACTTCCCCAAAAACTATTTTACTTTTTATAAATTTGCGAAAATTAAACAACGGGTTTCCTTACCTTTCCTCTAGGGGCAGAGCGCATGCATATGGGAGGTGGTGAGGAAAGAGGTACGTCACAGTTTGGAGAAACTCCAAAGAGTCAGTGAGCCAAAGATGCTGGAGAACCACCGACGGATTTACTGAACCATGACCCTGGAGCCTACCAGAGCAAACGTCATCTTTAGAAGCCTTTATTTAAATATTTATAAAATGCGCATTTTGTATTTATTTTCAGTATTATTTACTTGTATTTATTGTTGATTAGTGTATTTATTATAACATTTTTCCATTCTCAAACCTTTTTACTGATATGAATATTTCAATCTGAATATCCACCTGGAAAAATATCTTTTTGCAAATTAAGTATGAAAATCTTTTTTAAAACTACAAGGGTTTCCACCGAATACTATAAACGGATACATAGGGGAGAGGGGGGTTAGTTGGGACAGACTTCACAAAAATGCTTATTTTCAAAATATGGTTATATTGAAAATTCTACTGCATGTTATTTTTTATACATATCTATGTGTACAACAATCTCAGCAATAAAGTTCAGCAATGTTCAAAGAGGCTCATTAAAAAAATAAGTCTTTGTGATATGAGTTGAGGTGTTCCAACTCACCCCAACATGCCATGGGCCAAGTTGGAACACCTAAGTTAGTGAAGGGAAAATCATGGATTATCTTGACATATGGTCTAATTTTAACACTTTTTTCTCCCTGGGAGTGTTCTTGATGAAAATATATGTGTTGAGGAATAATCAAGGACCCTAAACTATCAAAATTTGGATGTGCCTCACCCACATAATTCTTGAGTGACCCTACATGCCCTAGGCAAGTCATGATCTGCAGTTGGACACTAAATAATCATTAGACCTCAGCAGTTTAGTTATCTATTTAATGCTGACTACATAAAATTTATGAACTTATTTTTTCCTAAATTCATTCTAAAAATATAGAACTTTATCAAAATTGAAGACAACTTTGCTAAGAAATAAAGAAAAAATCAGGTTTTTTTTAGTGGCTGTGCTTTTTGATCAGGCCTATTTAAGAACAGAAAGCTATTTAGTGTGATCAGTTTTGAGCATAAGTGCAGTAACATGCACCAGTCTACTTGTGATGAACAGCGGGATTTCCACATCATGTTCCAACTAGCCCCATGCTATAATCACCACAACGCATGCAGTGTACACAATACACATTAGCACAGGCGAATTGTTTGTTGCCCCGTTTTGTTTACATTCCTCCAAACAATCAACACACAATAGAGTTCATTCATGGGTATGATGTGTACTGAACAAAGTGGATATTTCCAAAAGGTAAAAATTTTACTCTAAGATGCAAAAAACAGAAAAACCTCTCTTAACACACGTGAACTTCAAGCATGGTCTAGATACCAATATGGCTGAAGGGTAGTGTGATAAGCTTCCACAAGATTGCAGCAAAGTCTTCAAAAATTCTTTGCATCTTCAGGGAAGTGGTATGTTTCAACATACCCCACGTTCCAACTAACCCCCCTCTCCCCTATGTCACGCAGTGTCCTCCAAAACAATTTACATCCAAAAAGACAAACATAAAATACAACCCCAATTCCGAAATAGTTGGGACAAAATGCAAATTGTGAATAAAATCAAAACGCAATGACTTTCAAATCACACCAGACAGTATTTTATTTACAATGGAACAGAGATAACATAGCAAATGTTGAGAATGAAAAATTTTACAATTTTATCCACAAAATGAGCTCATTTCAAATTTGATGGCTGCTACAGGACTCAAAAAAGGTTGGGACAGGGGCCTGTTTACCATGGTGTAGCATCCCCTCTTCTTTTTAACACAGAGTGGAGGCATCTGTGCATTGAGGAGACAAGTTTCTTGAGTTGATGCATTGGAATTTGATCCCACTCTTGTTTAATACAGGCTTCCAGCTGCTGGAGAGTTTGGGGTCTCCTTTGACGGACTTTTCATTTAATTATGTGCCAAATGTTCTCAATCGGTGAAAGATCAGAACTGCAGGCAGGCCAGTTCAGCACATGGCCTCTTCTACTAAGAAGCCATGCTGTTGTAATAGCTGCAGTATGTGGTTTTGCATTGTCCTGCTGAAACACACAAGGCCTTCCTGGAATAGATGTTGTCTGGAGGGGAGCATGTGTTGCTCTAAAACCTTTATATACCTTTCAGCATTCATGGTGCTTTTTAAAACATGCAAGTGTCCCACACCATATGCACTAATGCCCCCCCATATCATCAGAGATGCTGGCTTTTGAACTGAGCGCTGATAACAGGAGGGGTGGTCTTTCTCCTCTTTAGCCCGGAGGACATGAAGCCCATGATTTCCAACAAGAATGAAAAATTTGGACTCGTCTGACCACAGGACACTTTGCCGCTTTGCTACAGTCCATTTTAAATGAAACTTGGCCCACAGAACACAGTGGCGCTTCTGGATCATGCTTAACAATGGCTTCCTGTTTGCATGATAGAGTTTTAGGTGGCATCTGTGGATGGCATGGTGGACTGTGTTTACAGACAGTGGTTTCTTGAAGTATTCCTGCGCCAATTTCATAATGTAAATGACAGAATCATGCCGATTTGTGATGCAGTGGTGTCTGAGGGCCCGAAGATCACGGGCATCCAGTAAAGGTCTTCGGCCTTGTCCCTTATGCACAGAGATTTTTCCAGTTTCTCTGAATCTTTTGATGATGTTATGCACTGTCGATGATGAGACCTTCAAAGCCTTTGCAATTTGACTTTGAGCAACATTGTTTTTAAAGTATTCCACAATTTTTTTCACGTGAGCCTTCACAGGTTAGAGAGCCTCTGGCCATCTTTACTTCTGAGAGACTCAGCCTCTCTAAGACATCCCTTTTATAGCCAATCATGTTACACACCTGATGCCAGTTAACTTAATTACTTGCTAAATGTTCTTTCAGCTGATTCTCTTCTATATTAATTGCTTTTTTCAGCCCCTTTTTGCCTGTGTCCCAACTTTTTTGAGACCTGTTGCAGCCAGAAAATTTAAAATAAGCTCATTTTTTGTGGATAAAATGTAAAATGTCTCAGTTTCAGCATTTGAAATGATATCTTTGTTCTATTGTAAATAACATATTGGCTCATGTGATCTGAAAGTCATTGCATTTTGATTTTATTCACAATATACACTTCGTCCCAACTATTTCGGAATTTGGGTTGTATAATGAAAACAGCAGTTTCGGGCATATGAAGCGAGAAATAATGTTAATAATTCACTTGAAGCTAATAAAATGTGTCACTTGTGTCGCATTATGAAACTGTAAACAAAAATCGCACATGGGCTGATTTGCAACGCTGGTTGCACTTGAATCCGACCGCACATATTGTCAGCCAGGTTCAAGTTCAGAAAGAGGGATTTTTGCCACCGAAAATAAATAAATAATTATTGGGCCAGACAAGTACGTTGAGGGAGAATCTAAGGCATGAGGTTGATGAAAAGATCCACCATTGGCCAAGTCTGAACTTCTTGGTTGAGAAACGGATTTTTTTTTTTTAAAGATAAAAATCCCTCGGCATTTGCACGACAGTCAACAGTACACTTTCGTACGACCCTCAGATACCAAATCAAGGTTCCACCGGTGAAAATGTCCATTTGAATGTGGACTCTAAATTTCCCCCGGATGCAAATGCGTCGAATTAACGACGAGACCCGGCCTGTTGTCTTAAATCATATTCAAGCCCCTCCAATAGTGGACTGACTGCTTGTGACATGCAGCCGAATAAAAAAGGGGGCTTAAATCAGTGGGATGACGTCAGGGAGGGCACTGAGAACCTTATCAGTTTCCAGATTTTAGTGCCAATTGCTTTTCTTAATTGATCGTTCATTTCGGGAATTTCATCAGCTTTTTAGTTGCACGTCTAGAAAAGCTAATTAAAGGACGCCTATAATGCACACAGTAGGAAAATATCTGCCCTTGAATACGCATCAACATCCTATGATGATAAGCTAACGAGGATGAGCGTAAAATTCAAGGTTGAAAAATAAAAGTCCTTTGTAAAAGTTTGGAAGCTTTGCTCAACAACTGTTTATTTCAGTAATCGTAGGATTATACCTTATAGAGCCCCTTAACGTTAAACTATAACGGGCTTTTTTCTTCCTAAATCTTCAGACCGGGCCTATTCTGAAAACGCATCACATCACAACACCCTCTAAAACGAGGCCAATATCAATTTAGATCACACTAACATTACAATGCACTGTAAAAATGCCTGGGCTACCCTCCATAGCGTTTGTTATCGATTTCTTGTAGTTCATTCAGCACCTCCAGCTCCCCCGTTTCAGGCTCCAAAGATGTTCAACGGCTCCAAGAGGCTTTCACATCAGTTCCCCTTAACTCTCAAGTTCTAAGTTGAGGACACGTAAGCAAGAGCCATCATTAAAATAGTCAGTTAATACACGATTCTGCTTACCCACACAACTAGATACAACGAAACCGCTATCATTTTTCATATCAAATGATACATTCCAAGGAAATGCTAAACCAAAAATGCCTCAGACACGTATTGTATCTAAGGAAAAAAAGGGGATTTTAATTCGAAAGAGGAATCACTGCGGTTTCTTACTCGGTAAACTTTCTCAAATATTTTCATTGTAATTTCACTTTTTTGGGGCAGAATTTTCACTTTCTGCAAGCAGCAAAATGGTATAAAAACCGCAGTAGGATATGAATTCTGGAGTTAAACCACACAAGGTCAGCCGTCACCACAAAGGTAAGCAAAACATGTTAAATATGGTGGCTATTCATTACCGTTTTCTGGAGGTCAGTGTTTGAATGTGTCAATATCCTCTCGTTGACAGGTTATTTATCAAACCGCGAGCATGACTCTTGAGAACATTGCCTGGCTGAGCGTCCTGCTCTACATCTCTCAAGTCCGGAGCGCGCCTATGAAATGCCAGTTGGAGGGAAGCCCGATACAGACAAGCTACCATCTTCTAAGAGACATGGTAGGCTACATCTGTGAAACTATTTGCACATCCTATATCTTAGTCTCGCTAACGTGAAAAAAAAGACCTAAATGTTTTCCAACATTATGCTCTCTTAACAGGGTAGAAACTTCCCGCTCAGGTGCATCAAAGAGAATGTTTTCATCGCTTTTCCCCGAACCGCTTTTGCTTCCAATGGGACAGCAGAGGTAAGAGCGCATGCTCATAACATGTCTGCGCTCGTCGGACTTGTGTCCACGCGCATTTCGCTCTAATTTCATTTATCTTCAAAGCAGGGAGATAGCACGAGCTTTGCCGTTTATAAAACTCTGTACAGTATCAACGCCCTATTTGAAACCCAAGACTTACCGACTGAATGGGACGAGAACAAGCTACAGGATCTTCAAAATATTATCTACCGTCAAGTGGAGAAAAGCACATGCGTAAGTATGCCTGAGCAATTTGTTATATGATAATTACTTTGAATATTGAAATTCATTGTTGTATTCGAAGCGTGACTGAGGAACATGCAAGAGGCACTTTACCTGACTATACATGAAAGATGGATATAAAATACTTGCTCATTGTGTTTGATGTATTATTGGTGCTAATTCCAGGCGGGAATAAGCAAGCCAGGGAACGAAGATCCGGACTCGATTGACCAAACAACGACACTGAAAAAATATTTTGAGAGACTGGAATCGGTCCTAGAAGAGAAGGTATGATTAAAAGAAATAAACATGAAATCATCCAGATTAGGCAATCATCTAATGTCCAATTTGGCATCATTTGCACTCAAAAGGTGAAAAGATAGATTAACTTCTAAAGTTATCGTACCTCTAAAACTAATTGCAATTAAAAAAATCTGTTAAAAATGTGAATCATTTTTGCATAGACCTATACATTTAGCCTACTGTAGGACAACACATTACGCCTATACTATAACTCCTCTAACTCACAGTCGGATAAAAAAACATCCCATTACAAGAAGTAAATTGCACCTGTAAAATTAGGAAATAATAGACCAGCAATCGACATAAAAAGACCGGGAAATGACGCAAAAGTTGCATCATTTTCTATTTGAAGAATTCTGAATTAAATCAAATATGTTAGCATGCACTTCATTAGGCCTTATTTATTTTCGAGACCATTTCAACTTGTGTCCAGTTATTTCATCAGATGCGACTTTCTGAAGAATTTTGTTGAGTTCATTCAGTGTTTCACTTTTTTGCTGTCACATAGGCTACAAAGTCAAACGACCTCACCCCTCTTTCCCCACAGGACTCCTTCTGCGCGTGGGAAATAGTGCGGAAGGAACTTGTCCGCACTCTGCATTTCATCCTCGAGCACCATTCGGACAGCTTGCTTTGGCCAAAAAGAATATGAGCGTCAAGTGTATTGCACTAACAGAGCCTTGCAGTATTAATTAGACTTTTTAAAATGTAGGCGATAACCTACAAAACATGTTCCATACGTTTTTTTTTTTTAATGTATTTATATATTTATTTATCTATTTATTTATTTATTTATTTGACTGTTTTATTAAAATAAATGGGCATGTGTTTATTGTAGCCTATTAACCTGCCTAAAATTAAATAAATTTTCTATTTTACACGTTGAATAAAGTGTTTTTTGTTATTATTATCATGGTGTATCGGATCTGGGAGACTGCAAGAATGAAACAATGTTATGCAAGCAACACTACAACCCCTGGTGAAAATTTTTGAATCAACACACATAGAGGATGTTCATCAACCTTTTCACTTCATGCCAAATAATAAAAAAAAAATTGCAGATTTGACAAAAACAATTTTGTTTATTAGCTTAACATTCAGGCTTCATAAAACACACCTCAAACAAATTAGATTTAATTATTTTAATGAATGGCATTTTTTTTTTTACTACAGAGTCAAGGGGGTGGTGTTAAATTGGATAAGTAGTTACATTAAAAACAGATAACAGTTTGTGCAAGTGGGTGACTTCTGGTCAAAAAGACCGGTTTTAGGTCCTAAATTGTTTATTTTGTACATAAATGACATTTGTAAAATATCAAGTAATCTGAAATTGGTGCTATTGGTGGATGATACCAACATTTTTTGTAGTGGAGAAGACATACAACAGTTGTTGGATGTGGTGACAAAAGAAAGGAGTAAACTAAAATTATGGTTTGACAACAACAAATTGTCATTAAATTTGGACAAAACTAAGTTTATGTTATTTGGTAATCGGAAAATAAATACACAAATACAAGTGATGATTGATAATGTAATGATAGAAAGAGTACACAAAATTAAGTTTTAGGAAGTAATACTTGACCACAAACACTGCTGGAAATCACAAGTAAAATATCTGCATTTAAAGCTGGCTCAGAGCATTTGAGTTTTAGGGAAAGCGTGGAGCATTCTTGACCAGAAGGTAATGTTCATGCTGTATTGTTCACTTGTACTGCCTTATTTGATTTACTGTATTGAAGTATGGGGCAACACCTACAAGAGTACACTGCAGACATTATGCACAATTCAGAAAAGAGCAATAAGGATAATAAATAATGAAGATTATTATGATCACATTAATGCATTGATTTTAAAGTTACAGACATTGATATTGGATTTGGTTCCACTTAAAACTGTGCAAATACTGTTTAAAGCAAAAAATAATCTGCTACCAAATAACATATAAAAACTGTTTGGGGGGGGGGGGTGCGATTTAAATGGAAAATGAAGTTAAAACAACCCAGCATTCACAACACTCTCAAAAGTATGTGTATTTCTGTCTGTGCGGTAAAATTGTGGAATGGTTTGCCTGATGACATTAAATACAGTAAAAGTGTGACAATTGTGTGTACAAGCAAAATATTCTTGAGAATTAGTCTAGAAGAAAGGGAACGTAATGTATCCTAGTATTGTTATATGATGGTTTCTGTTCCTTGACTGATTGATTTGTAAATGACTGATTGTTTAATGAATTGTGGTGATTATATTGGTAATGGAAGATATATCTTGACTGGACTATGTATTTTGATTTTGTACAAGTAAAAGAAGTGGATTACACATGAAATGGACATTAAATGGCAAATGATATAGTAATAAGAGGTTACATAGGCTTGAAAAGCATTCTGTTTCTTCTAACTCCTTTTTGGACACTGAGGAAGGAAATGTTGTCGTTTTGGCTCGGCATCTCTGACTAGTTTGTCAGAACTGTATTTTGTATATTGTATTATATCGGGTTTTTTTATTATTTATTTGAAATAAATTCTTATTAAAAAAAAATAAAGTAGAGGAAAAAATGATGAAATTACCCTGTAATTGGCATTTTGAAGAGAACTACCAGCACAAATCTGAATATGCACGTCTCAAGTCAACATACAATTAATTCATACCAATGGGCAATTTAGAGTCTCCAATTGGCTTAGCATGCATGTCTTTGGAAGGAAACCTAAGTACCCAGAGGAAACCCAGGCGAACACAGAAACTCCACACAGAAAGGCCCCAGGCCAAATTCAAACCCGCACCTTCTGGCTGTGAGGTGACGGGGTTACCCACTCTGTCACCATGCCGACAGGAATTCAACATGGAGAGTGACAATGATGTTGGTTGTTCCCAGTCAGCTGCATCTAAAATTTGGTGCAAGTAAAAACAAAATGGGAAGGTTATAGAAGGCAAACATACGGGTAGGATACAGAAGATGTCAAAGTGTCGTGACGGAAAACTCAAGCAATACACCTTGAAAATAGAAAATGCACAACAGAACAAATGAAAAACAAATGGGTAGAAACAGGAGTCCATGCTTGAGACAGAACTGTAAAAAAAATCACCTGAATAAAATGGGATTTGCATAGAGAAAAGCCAAAGGAAACCAGCACTAACACCTAAACAGAAGAAAGCAAGGTTGCAGTGGGCAAAAGAGAAGCAATCATGGAGTGTGGATGATTGGGATGAAACTGATAATCGGTGATGAACTGTAATCTGCACTGGCCAAGGCGATGATCCTGGAACTTTTATCTGGTATCGTTCCAGTGAAGCATTTAAAGATGGCTGCTTGAAGAAAACGATTAAATTTCCCCATTTGTTTATGATATGGGGTTGCATGTCAGTTAAAGGACCAGGGGAGATGGCAATCATAACCTCAACTGTCAATTCACAGGCGTACACTGAAATTCTGGACCATTTTCTGATTCCATCAATGAAAAAAAAAAAAAAGGTTTGGTGATGATGAAGTCATTTTTCAGGAAGACAACACATCTTGCCACAGAGCAGGGAGTGTAGAAGCTTGTCTTCAGGGAAGGCGTATCAGGTCAAGGAAATAGCCAGCAAAAAGTCTAGATTTATGGTGGAAATTAAAAAAAAAAAATAGTGCCATAGGCACTGTAGCTCACCTGGACATATGCAACCTGCAAAATATATTGTTGGGAAACAGGATTTTTGGGTATTGGCAATATGGGGTGAGCCAGAGGGTTTGATCAATAGGTATTGAGTGTGTATTAGGAGATAAAGAGAGGCCGTTGGGTCCGACAGGGCATATCACCTATTTGCTAATTCCAGCTGGGATCTCCGCTTGTCTTCAGTTCTGACAGGACACAATACGCACTAGCGCCTTTTAGCTGGAGCTTCTTTTTGCCCATATATGGAGCTCATTTCCGTGGGTTGGGAGCGTATTGAACCAATTAAGTTGAGAGGTTCAGGTGAGGCCCAATTGTAGAGTGTCCCTATTTTATCAATGTGTAAACCCCAGGACCAATCAGCAACAACTTCTGCTAACATTAAAGAAGTCATATGCAAATATCTGTACTTTTACATGAATAAAGTTTCTTACGAAATTAATGAATTTTGAACCCAGCATCATGCTGTTGTTCCCACAGCCGGCTGTGTAATAAACTTTTTCCTGCATTTCCTACAAACATCGGAGTCTGCTTCTTCATTGGGACAACGTTCTTGGTTTTTTATTAATTAACCAACAATATCAAATATTAGTTTTTATATATTTTATTTTCTAAAGTGACAATGTGAAAGGGCTGAAGTGACACATTTACATAGTTCTCCTGCTACAGACACATTACATGTGTAATTGAAGTTATATTATACAGAGTACAGTACACAGTGCTGGAGACGACACTGGTGATAGGAGCAGTCAGGTGGGCGTGTATCTGACCCCTTGCTTCCCCCGGGTCTTGATCCACGCTCCCGTCCAATCAGAATCCCATCCGGTTTCAATGATAAGATGGTGCTGGTCATTCATTCATTCATTCTCTATACCCGCTTATTACTCACTAGGGTCGCGGGGGGAGCTGGAGCCTATCCCAGCTGACTAAGGGCAAAGGCAGGGACCCACCCTGGACAGCTTGCTAATCCATCGCAGGGCGCACACAACATTCACTGACCATTCACTCTCACACTCATACCTTTGGGCAATTTATTGTCTCCAACTAGCCTGATATGCATGTCTTTGGACAGTGGGAGGAAACCGGAGTACCCGTAGGAAACCCCCGCGAACACGGGGAGATCATGCAAACTCCCCACAGAAAGGCCCCAGGCCGGATTTGAAACCACGACCTTCTTGCTGTGAGGTGGCAATGCTAACGACTGCGCCACCATGCTGATCAATTCTTGACAAAAGAGGCCTCCTTTTTAGTTTTGTGAAACCAATGAGTGACGACATACTTGCTAGCCACCGATGTACTAAAATTCAGCTCAGTAGCTCCAAAACATGACCGTTCGAACTGGATCAGAAAGTTTTATATATACTTTGGCGTCCAAATTGGTAGGAACATGCATGCCACGTTTCACCTTCATAGCAGCAGTAGTTTCAGAGGAGAAGATTTTCGAAGTTATAACAGAAAAAACTGGGTGTGGCCAGGGATCAAAGGTCAAAGCAAAGTCAATTTAGTAAATTTCACAAAACCCATCAGATATGTTTCTGGGCTTCTTGCTAGCTACCATTGAACCAAATTACAGCTCAAGAGCTGCAAAAATGACCGTCCAATGGGCCATTATGGCATTTTCAATATGGCCGCCATGGTGGTAATATTTGAAAACGCATCGGAAAGTTTTATATAGTGTTTGGGATCCTCATTGGTAAGAACATGTATGCCAAGTTTCATCTTCATAGCAGCAGTGGTTTCAGAGGAGAAGATTTTTAAAGTTATAACGGAAAAAAAAAACAGTCTGACCAGAGATCAAAGGTCAAACCAAGGACAAATTTGTAAATTTCACAAAACCCATCAGATGTGTTTTTGTGCTTGCTACTAGCTACCAACGAACAATGACAAACGACGGACAACCAGGCCATGACATAAGCATACCAGACCTTCGGTCCAGGTGAGCTAAAAATGGTCCATGACAAGGCCCCATCCTGCAAAGCTGATCTGTCAACCACCATTCAAAAGTGCAGCAATCAGCTTGATGGAGAATATTGTTTTTCATTCGTGAAGTCCATGACTCAGAATTCAGGCCATCATAAAAGCCTGGTGTGAAGCAACAAAGTACAAATTCTGATTTTTTGTTGATGATTCCATTATTATTTCCTCAACATTGAGTAATTCCATATTTTTTTTTAACTACAACTTCATTTGGAAAACATATGCCATTAGTTGAAATAATTTAATATACAAACCCCAATTCCAATGAAATTGGGACATTGTGTAAAATGCGAATAAAAACAGAGCACAATGATTTGCAAATCCTTTTCGATCTATATTTAATTGAGTACACAACAAAGAAAAGATATGTAAAAAATATCTGGCCTTGAATAAGCAAGAATCAACTTCTTGCGATAAGATAACAAGGATGAGCGTAAAATTCGAGTTTGAAAATAGGTCCTTTGTTCTATAGCTGTTAAAATTTTTTACATAGGCGAGCAAAAGAAAGAAAAATCCATGAGGCTGACTCAATCTTTAATAGGGACAGCAGTTTTTCTTACATTCTGAACGGTCAGGCTCGGCCTATTCTAAGCTCGCCTCCCATCACCCTCCAAAACAAGGACAATATTTCATGACATTATTAACATTACACCGGACTGTAAAGACACGCCCGATCCACAATTGGGGAAAAGGTAATCAAAGGCGACTCTCCGTATCGTTTGTTAACAGTTTCTCGTAGTTCATTCAGCATCCCCAAGTCCCAAGTTTCAGACTCGAAACATGTTCAACGGCTCCAGGCACCTTTCACCTTTCACAGTTCCTCTTTACTCGCGAGTTCCTTGTAAGTGACACGTAAAAAAGAGCCATCATTAAAACAGACAATGAATTCACGATTCCGCTCACCACACCACTGGATATCATGAATCTCTATCATTTTTATATCAAATGATATATTCCAAGGAAATGAGAAACCAAAAATGCCTCAAACACGTCTTCTAAGGCACACAAGGGGATTCAAACTCGAAAGAGGATCACTGCGGTTTCTTTCTCGGTAAAGTTTCCCAGTGCTTATTACATTTTGAACACAAGATTTTCATTTTCTACATACAAGAGGCAAAACGGTATAAAAACCGCGTTCGGATATGAATTCGGGAGTTAAACCTGGGAAGATCAATAGCGGCCGTCACCACAAAGGTAAGCAAAAGAATGTTGAATATGGTGGCCATTCTTTGCTGTTTTCTGGAGATAAATATCTGAATATGTGGATACCCTTTTACTAACAGGTCATTTGTCAAACCGCGAGCATGACTCTTGAGAACATCGTCTGGCTGAGCGTCCTGCTCTCCATCTCTCAAGTCCGGAGCGCGCCTATGAAATGCCAAATGGAAGGAAGCCCGATACAGACAAGCTACAATCTTATAAGAGACATGGTACATTTGTGAAACATTTATTTGCACATCCTATCTTCGCCTCGCTAAGGTGAAAAAAGACTTAATGTTTCCAACATTATGTTCTCTTAACAGGGTAGGAACTTTCCGCTCAAGTGCATCAAAGAGAATGTTTTCATAACTTTCCCCCGAACCGCTTTTGCTTCCAATGGGACGGCAGAGGTAAGAGCGCATGCTCGATAACATGTCTGCGCAAGTCGAAATTATGTCCACGCGTATCTTGCTCTAATGTCTGTTTTTTTTTTCAGGAGAGAGATAGCACGAGCTTTGCCGTTTATGAAACTCTGTGCAGCATCGATGCCCTCTTTGACACCCATGACTTACCGACGGAGTGGGACGAGAACAAGCTACGAGATTTCCAAAATATTATCTACCGTCAAGTGGAGAAAAGTAAATGCGTATGTATATGCCTCAGTAATTCATTATATGATAATACTTTTGAACACTGACATCAATTGTTGTATTCGAAGCGTGATGGTGGAACATGCTTGAGGCCCTTTACCTGGCTATGTTACAGGCAAACTGTGTATCTGCCTGGAATTTTGAATCAGACATTTCTGTCCAAAATCTTTAGGAATTTTATGAAACGACAGAATTGAAATCAGGCATTTCACGAAATGCTTGATTAAACAGTTTGCCCGTAACATATACATGACATAAAGATGTAAAAATATTTGCTCATTTTTTGGTGTATTATTGGTGCTAATTCCAGGCGCGAAGAGGCAAGCCAGGAAACGAAAATGCTGACTCGACTGACCAAACAGCGACGTTGAAAACTTATTTTGAGAGACTGGCGTTGGTCCTACAGGAGAAGGTATGATTAAAAAAAAAGAATACAAAACCCAGATCAGGCAATCATTTAATTTCTAATTTGGAATTTATTGCTCTCAAAAGGTGAAAAGATAGATTTTCTTTTAAAGTTATCGTAATTGTAAAAATTAACAGATGTGTTAAAACTTGAAGCGGCCGATACATTTAGCCTACTGTAAGGAGAACACATTTCGTCCAGTACACTATAACTCTTATAACTGACAGTCGCTTAAAAAATCCCCTTGCAAGACGTAAATTGCATGTAAAAAATTAGGAAGTAATAGGCCAACTGTAGGCACATAAAGAATGGGGAATGACGCAAAAGTTGCATCATTTTTTATTCGATGAATTCTAAATTAAATCACACGCGTTAGCATGCATTAAGCCTAGGCCTAATTAGGGCTTATTCATTTTCAAAACAAATTCAACTTGAGTCCAGTTATTTTTCAGACGCAACTTCTCGAACTTTATTGAGTTGATTCAGTGTTTAACTAGTTTGCTGTCATACAGAAAACAAAGTTAAACTGCATCTCCTCTCTCTCTCTCTCCCCCCACAGGACTCCTTCTGCGCGTGGGAAATAGTGCGGAAGGAACTTGTCCGCACTCTGCATTTCATCCTCGAGCACCATTCGGACAGCTTGCTTTGGCCAAAAAGAATTTGAGCGCCAAGTGCATTGCAGTAACACAACCTTGCAGTATTAATCAGACTTTTAAAATGTAGGCTATAGCCCACAAAACATGTTAAATAGTTTTTTATTATTTATTTATTTATTTATTTACTTATTTATCTGACTGCTTATTTATTGAAATGTCATATATTCACTTTTGTCTACAGCCCCAAATAAATTGTATATTTTTTACGCTGTTGAAGGAGTTTTTATTTTTATTGTGCAGGCTGCGTGAAACTGCAAAAACAAAATGCTGCACAAGCAGCACAGCCACCACAGGAGCGAGCCGAGCGGCAGCAAAATTTTTTGATTGACCCTCACTTTCGCAATGGCATCTGCTTATACACGCATTTTAGCGCTTCATAATCAGCGCTAAAGCTAAAGGGAAGCCTCACAATGAAATAAATTTAGCAATGTTTCTGCCCTGAGAGCAGATCTCATGAGCACAGTGAAACTCGTCGCGATCGATTGACAGGCTCAGATGGTGCCAATACCGTGCATAGCGGCGGTTTTTTTTTTTTTTTTTTGCATTTTATTCTCAAAAATTCTGAGTCAGTACTTCAGAGCGCTATATATGCATGCAGGACTAGGAAAAGGGGTCACTTGTGTCATTTTAAGAAAATTGAGATTTTCCAACAAAATCAAAGAGTGATCCAAATTTTTCATTTTGAGAAAAAAATTGGGTGAATTTGTGCACAGCAAAGTGTTGAAAATTGGCAGTAGCCTACAGTAGTGCTGGGATATCACTACCACTAGGATATCACTGAGATAACCCGTTAATCTGGAAAAAAATCCCAAGTGACCTCTTTTCCTAGTCCTGCACACAATTATTTCAATCACCAATACTTGTCAGCATTGAAGTGTTCAATTCAGAATCACACTTTATCATCTGACAGATAAAACCGTAAAAACTAGCAAGAAAAGATGAGTGTTAATGAACTCCCGCCGGGGCGATGTAAAACGGTGGGAATTTCAATCTCAGATGAAAAAGGGGTGTAAAGCACTCTCATTGGCTTAAACCTACGTAATGATAGTAATTTCGCCGTAGTTATTTGATAAGATTTAAGTCGGCCACAAATTAATAACGCAGTATCTTCAGATACGACAGTCTTTATTGGAACGTTAGTCGATTTGAAGGAATTAGGATAAAAATTAAGGGTTATGGTTAGGGAAAGGGTTAGTGATTGGGGTTACGTTAGGGGTCAGGGTTAGGGTTAGGGTTAGGGCAGGGTTTGAAATGGTGACTGCCGTACCTCTATACATTGAAAATGCATTGGAAAACTGTCGTACCCGTAGCAACTGCCAATTAATAAATGTTGAGAAGTTTCAGCGCGTTCCTATGTCTCTGGTAAAACATCGGTGGGTTTCCCGAAAGCCTCTTAACGCTAAGAACCTCGTTAAATGACTCCCACGATCGTTCAAGTAACGTGGGCACGTTCGTAACTAAAGCGCCTCTTTAGTTCGCTGTAAACTAACCCACGCAACGAGAGCGTCCATTGCTTCAGAATCTCTTCATAACACTCGTTTATCCTGAGATCCAACGTTTTCGGGAAATCCACCCCAGACTCGATAAAAGGTTGTTGAAAAAAAATCTGTTACTCAAATGCTTGTGTACGCGTCCAATCAAAGTCGTAACTAAAGGTCAGGTATAAAAGGACCCACAAGTCTAAGCTAATTTTTGTCATAATTAACGTAATTGCTTCAGACCAATGGCTTCAAGTGAGCCATCTTGCCAGTGAAAACTCAGTTGGTAGTCGAGCCCTCTGAGACGCACCGGGAGGAAATGCATTTAAGTTTTAATCATTGCATTGTAAAACGTACAATAAGCGAGTTTTGACATCAAAAGATATTCCTGTGGTCAAATCAGGTCGATTTCCTCATCCGTTAATGTTTCCTCTTTCAGTTTTGATTTCGGTTTTAGTTTCCGGTTTCTGAATGTCACTCAAAGAGGGGGACAGAATGCGAGGTTGCCTAATGTGATCGAAAGACCAAGCCACAGCTCAATCGCATAATTTCTAAAGAATTTTAAAACTTCAAGATTTAAATAAAAAATAGAGTGGGAAAGGGTGCTTAAAATAACATAAGCCACGGTCAACCTCTAAATCTTGTTCCCTGAGATTAGTCGTTCAGCGAATCGTGACTCAAAACCTCAAGTGACGGTGAACCGAAATCAGCCATTCATTTATAAATATATTTAATACCGAGGCATGCACTGAGCACCACGAAAGTTTTTAAGTTTTCTGCTATAGAGCCGTCTAATTCAATTGTACCACCTGAACATCACTTCAATGGTGTGTGCAAAAACAAGGCGTAGAAAAAGTGTACAACTTTTACCAATGACGTACGAAAAATCTAAACCGCGCAAGGCCCCCTTTCTCGTGATAAGTTGCCTTTAACATCCGGTCATGACAAAACACAGCATGTAGTGCACTAACTTCTTTGGATGCTTATGATTTGTGTGTTGTGGTGGAAAATACATTTATAATCATTTAAAGTATAGCCACTATGTGATTAAGACAATATATCGATCATAATCTGATTAAGTATAAACCATATATGATGCTAAATGTATTACATATCACAAAGAAATAATCAATGAACTACAAGTACTTCATATCTAATATGTAGGTATGGTTAAATTGTGCTAATGACTCACACATTCCACATATTCGGTGTAAGACCATTTACTCAAGTGCATGCAGCTGTGTTCTGAATGCATAAATTGTCTTTGAGGCCTTTGCGGAGGGAGGATGGATGGTTCGTGAGAGAGCTGAAAGCTGGTATGCATATGATAAGAGTGTGGCCTTGCTCTGGCAGAATTATACTTTCAATGAATTGTTCCCTTTGAGTGCTCCCTAGAGATAAGATGGACTACTCCTGGTACCAAGATGTTCCTCCCCATGCAAATTTCTGATCATCCGAGCAGACCCTGCTTCCAAAAGGGTATAAACAACAAATAACAAACCTTAGACAGGTTGCGCGGCTTGGAAACAACTTCTGTGGTTGTGCCCGACTTGCAAGTGCGTAAGATCTAACAACTCTTTTTCCTTGTAAAAGACACTCTCTGGTTTGCTCATTAATATAAAATTGCCACCACAGAGTCAAAATGGTTAGTTCCTGATGCGCTGTTGGCTGTGAAAACCGCGCAGACTGTGCAGAAATATGTTTTTTTTTCCCTCTGTCTAAAACCATAGTTTTATTAAGATTTATGGATATATATTTGAGTTTTTAAATTATCAGTTTACTTGATTTTGATGATGTTGGTTATATCCTGAAAGCTTTCACCTATAAGTATGTTCTTGTCTGAAAAAGTGCCCCAGAGCAACCTTATTTTTTTGATTATCATTACCGAACAGGGGTGTTTACCATGTTTACTATGTGTTTTGCCATGATCGGAAGCTGGTGCCTATCGACCGTGGTGGAGTGCACCAAGAATAGAGAGCGCGCAGTATAGTTTTTTTCTCTACGTCACTGACCTCGACTTAAAAGCTGAAGCCAATACATTTCGACCTTACCACATAACTCCACCCAATTTCCTAGAATGGCGAAGGCATGACCCGCCGAACTCCCCGTCTGATTGGCTCATACTCGTTGCCTTCATTGCTTGATTTGATTAGGTTTCGACATAAGATTGGTAAGACTATCAGGGTGAGGCAGTCAGAGGCAGAGTAGGCCAGGGCAGGTCTTTGTCATCCTAGGAAAAAAAAAAAATCTAATTTAGGATCACTGTGAAAGCTGTCAGGTCTTTGCAATCCCAGGGGAAAAAAAAGCATTTCATTAGGATCACTGTGAATCTTCGAGTCTGAGCATTCTCTCCTTCCCGACCTTCTCCAGCCTTCATTCCATAGTGCAAACATTACCTTTAGTCGCCATCACACCTGCTACCACGGTTATCACTCGACTGAATGGGAGAGTCATCACCTGTTACGAGCGTCAAGGGTACAGAATAGCAGAGCCCTTGTCTACAGACTAGAAGGTTAAGCCCAGAGGGCCATTATCATCGACTGATGACGTTGATTAGTGATGGGATCACATTAAATGACAAAGCCATCATTACCTCTGCCAAGGAGGTTATGTTTTACACCTCTGGTTTGTGGGCATGTTTAACATTGCAGTCTCACAGCAAGAAGGTCGTGGGGTTCGAATCTGGCCTGGGGCCTTTCTGTATGGAGTTTGCACGTTCTCGCCGTGTTCGCATGGCTTTCCTCTGGGTACTCCGGTTTCCTCCTACAATCCGAAGACATTCACATCTGGCTAACTGGAGACACTAAATTGCCCGTAGGTACGAGTGCGTGAGTGAATAGTGTGTGAATGGTTTGTGCGCCTTGCGATGGATTGGCGAGCTGTACAGGGTGTGTCCCTGCCTTACGCCTCGAGTCAGCCGGGAGAGGCTCCAGCTCCCCCGCGACCCTAGTGAGGAAGAAGCGGTATAGATAATGGATGGATGGATGAAAAAAAAAAAACAACATACTGCTGTTTAATGTTAAATATGTGAATTTGGTTGGTGCACTACTTCTTGCGGTTCACACAGGTCTCCATCACATTCAAACATGTAGCCCTACGGCATGTTCGTCTATCTCAGTTGACAGTTTATCCATGCCAGGCATTTTATTGATGCGGGCGATTCAGGGGATTATGAGTTCAGACAACTTCTCCACGGTCCCATGCGTGTTCCCGACTGAGTTTATTCATTTTTAAAATGTTAATTAAATTCTGTTTCGACAATACTTGTCGCGGTCAGTTGCGCACCGTGACAGGGCGACGCCTTCTCCAGGCTTTTTTTTCCCCCATTAATATCTTAATTCAATTTACGTGCTTGGTATTTTTAAAGTGACCGTATCGATTTTAGAATCCAATGGGCTTGAGCGTACAAGTTTCATTAATGAAAATATTCATTAAACGGAAAAACTGAAAAATTAAAACCACGACAGTGAACTCTACACAATGCTGAAAACATGTAAAGACAAAGGAAACCGACACACTGCAGAAGTGTCTATTTTTTTTTTTACGTCTTTTAATCCTGTTACGACAGTTAACTTCCAATATTTCTTTCCAAAGTAGAAAACATTAGCTTATTTTAAGTAACCATTTGTTTAACGAGTGAAATTTTCTCACTCCATTGGCAAATCTAGACAGGAGTCAAAATCATCGCACCTCAATGGCAAAGTTTTGTCTTACAGAGGAAAAAAAGATAGTAGAGGTAAGTGTTTTCAGTCTTAATACAAGATTAAAATGCTTTGTCAGATTGACTCATTTTTTATTCTTTGCAGTGCAGTAAATGGGTATAAGAGAGAAAACAAGGTCACTCACTTGAACCACATTTATGACTGATTTACTGTCTCACTTAAGGGCTCTCTAGGCTCCAGCGCTCAAACCCCATCCCCACTCCCGACCTACTACCCCCCACCCCCCCACGCCCCCGGACCTGCCATATTAGTCATCACCCCCCAACAGACAAAGCAAGGTACATCACAAAAATCAAATGATGATATCTCGAAGCTGGAAAGTGAAACAAACCTAATCACAAAAAAAAAAAAAAAAAAAAAAAAAAAAAGACCCCCTGCAGACTGATAATTTCTGTCGTTGTGGCTCAGACGGTTTTTAATAGTTGTACAGACCATGAGGTAACTGTGAAACAGGAAGAGTACACAGCTAACCAAACCGCAGCCCAAAACAGGCATAGAAACCAAAGGCTGCCATCTTCCAAGGCCTGAGGTACGATTCTCGGTTTCACTACCACACTCTTGAAAAGAAAGGCACCCTTCTTTGTCATTTAAACAGGTTTCAAGTTGCTGCTGTAAAATTGTCACTTTCTCAAATTTGACATGACTTTCGTTGACGGTGCGACATACGGTATAATGACATGACAAAAAGAGGAACAATTTTCAGTGAATGGACTCATCATTGTCTCAACAAACAGCTTCAGCTTGTGGTTGTTATAAAAAGAGAGTGAGCGGGGGTAGGACTCGAAAAGCTTCTGCTTCTTCCTACTCCTTTTCGGACTCATGAAATGCTTTATTTAATGGCTGTATGGCATTATGGAATTGTATACCTTTAAATTGAATTGTTTTTTTATTTTTTATTTTGTCCGAAATAAATAAATAAATAAATAAATAAATAAATAGTTTGATGTTTACCAGACATTTGGTGTGTGTGTGTGGGATGGGGGGGTGGCGGGGGGTTGTTGTGGTGCTGTTTGAGGGTTGGAAAAGCAGTTCAAAAATAAAAGAAGAAAATAATCAAATGTGATGGAAGCACAGTATGGTTGTTTTAAGCCATTAATGGAATTTAAAGGAAAAAAAGCCATACCGTGATAGATACCACTACCGTGATATAAAATTTTGTTCATACTGCCCAACCCTAGTTGGTGGGGTATTGTTTTTATGTGGTTTTTAATTTTATAAAGCACTTTGTGTGCCACTATGTCTGGATGAAAAGTGCTATATAAATAAAGTGATTGATTGATTGATTGATTGTTCTAAGCAGAATGGAAAACTTGCCACCATACTTCTTTATACCGACTGTCTCACTTGTGCCTGTCCCTCCAAGAAATTACAAACGGCCATGATGATGTTGACATCAAGGCTCTGTCAAGACTATAATATCTGTATCGACTATTTTTAATGGAATGCAAACATTTATTCAAGAAACTTTTCTTTAAATTAGCATTTGGAATTTTAAAAGTACTTTTTATCTTCGGGAACTCTAATATGGAATCAAAAAAGTTAACATATAATCGAGATTTAAATTTTAAAAAGTGCAGGGTGCCTAAGACTTTTGCACAGCACTTCACTTTGCATAGTCACTCCAAGTGTAAAACTTTACTGGAGGGATGGAGTACCTTTCTTCCAAGAGATATTACCTCATTACCTCGTGTTATGACGATTTTAACGGAGAGCGCTGTCTAGCACATTGTTCCAATATCTGCCATAAGAGTTCAGCTGGTCAGAGATCTGGTGACTGGGAAGGTGGTGGCATTTCCTCAGGATCATTTTCATGCTCATAAAACCATTTAGTGACCCATGTGTCCTGTGGGGTTGGACCATTCTTCTGCTGGTAGAGACCAATCCCATCATGGTAGGAATGCTTCAATGATTCGCAGTGACCCTTCTGCCATAATGGAGAGGATTGGACCCAAAAGTTGCCGGGAAAATGACCAGAATCATCTTTATTTGTTTGTCCAAGTTTTTATTCAGGTTTTTTTTTCCTTTAAGTTGTCACTTGTTCGGTTGTATGCTGTATCTGAACACGAATCAGAATCAGCTTGGCTCCGCAGATAAGAGTCCAGGTATTTAGGCCAAGTAACTGTGCTAAGCAACAGCGAGTATCCTCCAGGCTAGCCCGTTCACTCTGTCCGTCATCTTCAGGGGCCTGGTTTCACGAAGCAGGATTACCAACTTAGCTGGATATTCGCACAGAGAAAACCCACGACCCTCAAGGTCCGGAACATGAACCGAAGTAAAAAGAGCTGCACCGGGTTTCCAATCACCACAGTTACTCAGCAAACTCAGCAATCTTGGTTTGTGAAACAAGGGCCCCAGGATCAGTACCTCAGGGGCGGTGGGACACGCTCAGACTCAGGTCCGACAGGAAGTCCTCCTCCTCCGCGCTCTCACACTGACTCCAGGTGATGTCATTCACCTGGGACGAGAAAAGAGGCCGGAATGCACAGTAAGGTTCAGTCACAATGCTTCGTTGAAGCGAGGGAGGGAAGCGGTGGTCAGATTCACTGCACTGACTCGCCCCACAAGCTCAGGAAACAAGAGAACCATACAGTCAGCCGTTTCATCTTTAATTCCACTATTCATACTGGCCGACAATTAACCCTTAGAGTGCCCTGCGGGAGCGCTTTTAAAAAGGTCGCCGCATCATAGGTTTTTAACAACTTTGAATTTGATATCTTACATCATTGAGCAACACTATTTGTATTTATCGCTCCAATGGTTAATTGTTACAAGTGAAAGTAATTTCTTTTTTGTTAAAAACAAATTTTCACTCTTAACAAGAAATCAAGACATCTATAATTCAGTTGTTACCATTATAATTGAATTTTTACACGTCATATGGGACGCACATTACATATTGCTGTTGCTTATCCACAATAAAATTTTTACTTGTGCCAATAAATTGAAATAAAGATGTCCACAAATCATTTATCACTTGTCAAAATAAGACATCAAAATATCTGTAATTCAATAGTCATTTAGAAAGAGTATTTTTACTTACAATAAATGACTTGTAGATAGCTGTAATTTACATATAAATTAATTCCACATATCTACAAATTATTTTTACTTGTGAGAAATAAATTTGTAGCAACAACTGAATTACAAGTATTTTGAATTCTTACTGACACAAGTAAAAATACATTTTTTACCAGTAGGAAATGAATTTTTACTTGTAACAATTCATTCACGACTACTATCAATGGTCAAATAAAAGATAAAGTGGCCTTATATAGGAGCAAAGGAGCAGTTAAACCCATAAGCTGGAGATCACAGAGCTGAGAAGTCGGGGTTCACAAAATTACATTTAACTTTCTTCCAGGCCACTTGGATCAAGCTCTTCAGCACAATTCTTCAGCCAAGAGGAAAAACTAATTGAAGAATTCAACTGGCTCTATTCATCGGCGAATGAAACGTACGGCAGAAGTTGTACTTACTGATCTACCACGCAATAAAAAAAAAAGTTAACAACTCAAAAAAATGATGGCAACCAGCCACAAAGCATTTTGAGTTTGCTCAACTTCAAGTTCCAGTGGTTCCACAAACCCATTTCTGAGAGAACATGGAATTTGAAGTCAAGCATACTTAAAAATGTTTTGCAGCTGTTGCTTTACTTTTTTAAGGTAAGTAAACTGACTTCTTTGCAGTGCAGACTGAACACATTTGATTGCAATTTAGCAATTAGAACTTTCTTAAATCGGCATTTAAATAGAGATGTATCAATCACAACTGATGACTACAGTTTGAGAACACTAACATCTGCGAAATATTTTCATCAAGCCTAGTCTTCTAATTATTAAAAGAATTTTAATTAAGGGAATGGAGTTTTACCTTGATCACACCTTCCAAATCCTCATCAGGCATAACCTGGTCCGGATCAAACCTGCATTCCACCGCAACTTTCCCGTTACCTGGAACAAGGCAAGACTGGAATAGTCAAGAATGCAGCACAGCTACAGTTCTTCAAACATTTCAATGCTGGATTATAATATGAAATATCACCACTCCGACAACGATGCAGTTGCAGGTCAGTTTTGAATGATTGAAGGGATTATTTTCCATCTGTGCGATTCACACATTTTTAAAAAGAAATTTACTACCTTTCAAGAACCCCTCAAATGCACATATTAGCATAGCCTGGTGAAAAACGGATACATTTTGTCACCCAACCACACCCTCGCACCCCATTTTGGGCCATAACCAATACTTCAAAGAGGACTGCAGCAAAGCATAACCCCAAATTAAACTAGATTAAAACACACCGTTCATCCTGCAGTAAAGAAACAAACTCAAAAATGTCAAAGGAATATGCAAGAGCTTATTCCTTTTCACTTACTCAATACTACAAGCAGAACCTTCCTGAAGGCGTCCACCATGGCTCTGTCCTTGGCCCGTTTCTGAAGCTGTCCCCGTCTTAAATACACTTCTAAATGGTTTACAGACATAAAACAATAAATAAATAGTAACATTAGGAAAATATTGCCAACTGGACATCAAACTCATCATTTTAGACCCAGGTCCCCAAATGTAAATTATTATTAGTACAAGAACAGTTGATCACAGCAAAAGTAACCTTGTGAGCTGGAAACCATTTTCAATGATCAATGCATTACTACATCAATTGGATGTGCGTGTTCTCATTGTAAATAATTTTGTGAAGCACCTGAGGGTCTGCCAAGATTGCCCTACATATAGGTGTAGGACTGAAGGGAGTGGCATCACACAGTTGCGTGGTGAGTGGGAAAAAAAAAAAAAAAAAAAAAAAAACAAGGGCGGCACCGATCTACTTTGAATCCCAATACTGATGCCTTGGTTTTGAATACCAACCAATATCAAGTACTGATGATCTGATATCAGTGTTTAATTAATAAGCTGTATGCCTCACTGTGTGGAAGAGACTGGGATCATTCCGTTGTGCGTCAGACAACATCAGCCTTGATGTATGCGTTGCTTTCACACTTCACAGAACAAAATGTAACAAATAAATGAATAGGTAAATACGTACTTATTATCAAAGTAATAATATCTCGGATCAGACCAGCCCCAGCCTATTGTCACAAATACCCGATCCAGCTACTGCCGTCAATATCAGACCAGTATCAGTGAATCTCAAAAAAAAATCTCACTAGGAAGTTCTGGAGTATTTCATTCTGTATTTCACAGCATTTCAGAGCTTTTGAAAGGCATTCCACATAACATCACAGATATTTAGCAGAAAAGTTTATCCAGGGAGTTACAACTGAATAGACTAAACAGGATCCGAACCCCTCGCCCTCCTCCCTTGAGCAAATGAGGGGTCAAGGCCTTGTCTTCAGATTGCCAATCAAACATTCAAACCACTTTGCTATTGGCTGCCCCCACCACCACCACCACCATTTTAACACTTGGTGTTTTCGGAGAGGAGCTCAACACTTGTTCTTAACCCTCTATTAACCACCGTAGCATATCTGTTACATAAAGTGAAAGGGTTAACAGCCTGGACACCCTGCTGGTTTTGTTTCTTATTGCCAAATAAACATTTGAGAATAACTTGAATGGTCCGTCACTTTAATTTTTCCATTCGCATTATTACCCAATGTAGCAGATCTGCTACATTTTGGAAAGGTGGGCCAAAGGGCCGAATTTTTTTTTTTAACTATTTTTCCAAATATTGGCCCATAATCAACATATTTGCCTAGGGAAATGCTTTTTACACAGTTGGAAAGGTACTTGGTTAACAGAAGGTTAATGGACTGCGTTAGTCTGCCCTCACAAACCCCGCCCCGTTGATTGAAAGGAAACGTGCCTGGAAGGTTCTGGAAGGACTCCTCAGCCACCCCCACCCCCCGGCAATGGGCGTGGTGGAGGGGGAAGGCCAGCTCCACGATGCAGCCGTACTTCAGCGTTAGCGCCTGGCTATCAGTGCCGCTACCAACCCCGTCTTCTCCAGAGAGATCCTGCAGCTTCCCAAGACAAAAAATGTCAAAATATGAGTCATTACACACATTATTATTTCCATTATTATTGTAATTATTAGTGGTAATAGTAGTAGTATTAGCAGACATAGCAGTAGTAGTAGCTGAAGTAGAATTTCAGTCCACACTAATTCACATTCAACCATTCAGTGATAGAATGAAATGTATAGACAGAATTTTGGTGGTGAAATCTGGGCTCAGATCTGATCACTCCTTGTCAGCGTACACCTGAGCAAGATGAGAGAAGTTGTGCGGAAGCGATCGGACTCTTCCCCACCACCCGGACCTCTAATCAGACCCTACAGGTGGATGATGGGGCGGAGGAGTGATTAAAATCAGCATCAGCAACATAGCCAGCGGCGAGCAGCAGCAGTGTGGAGGCGGAGAGGGTGAATAAGTGAGCTGCGCTGGTTTAAATAATCCGCCATATTAGGGCAGGGCACGGCTGTTGGCGGTCATGTGACAGCAACAAGACTCAAGTTGGCTGCCATAACCAGCTCACAGGTCCACGTAATTAAATGCTACCATAAAATGGGTGAAACTGTCTTTCAAATACATTTTTTCCCATGCTCGGTTGGCTAATCAAACTGAAACTGCACAAGGGCATTGAGCATTGACATGGGCAGGGACAAACAATGCTGGTTTTTCCTTTTTCCCCAAATACAAGCTGCTTATGAGCAAATTTAAGATGTTTACTGGCGTTTCTGGCAAGTCTGCATGCAGTTGTGGCGCATGCATCCATGACTGTGGAATAGCAATGATAACATTCAAAAATTCACCAACTGTAATTTTGACAACCGCTAGAAGAAATGACTGAATATGTAGGTGAATATGTAGGTCTAAGACAGTGCACTGCTTGGACGGAGGTAGTTTTTTCATAGTTCACTCCAAATATCTTAATTCCGCTTAAGTAAAATCCTGAGATTTTAACAATAAAATGACATTCCAGATAATTCTGCACACCCAACAGTTTCCTGTTTTAACATGAAAATGGCCCCAACGCACACTGCAAGGTCCATAGCCCATACGTGGTTTTGTTGCAAATCTTGGTTGTAGATGCCTGACCTCGTCCCCATCAAACATCACAGGGCTCAGCAGCAAAGCCAACTTCAAGCCAGGTCTAGTTGGATACCTTGCAGGCAGACTGAATCAATCCACATGGAGGACATTTTGAGATATCGGCATTTTAAGGTTTAACTTTAAGATATGAATGAAAAAGTTTGAAAGAACGTAGAACCACAAACCACACTGCGATGCTGCTCAATAATCCGTATCAAGACTTTACATTTGTTTCAAAGAAAAAACATAAATGTAAAAAAACTACTTTGAAATGGTTAATTCGTTATGGCTCACATTACGTAATATATTGTAAAATGAAAATACTGAAGAAACTCATCCCCATGCTATTTAGTTTTAAAAAAATAACACTTTGCCAAACAAAATTTAATGCCAATTAATAGTTTTACACATACTGAACTGATATGGACAACTGTTGTCTACAAGAGAAAATAAACCACTCCATTAATTACCAAATACTTGGCCTTGGATTACAAAGGTATCATGTGATGTAACTGTGAACCCCTGAAGTCTCTGCAGTTTCTTAAGTCAAACACAAGTTAAACAAAGAGTGACAATGCTCAAATGAAAAGAGCACGCCTTCTTTGAAAGGCTATTGACACATGAATTTCACGAACTTGCTTAGAAATTAAATGTCGTCGAACGGAATTACCAAATTTGGCGAGACTTAGAAACTTTCAAACATGACTATCTTCATACACTTTTAAGAATGTTACACAACGGTCTTCTCCATGGGAAATTAACACTTTCATCATTGAAATACTACCCTTCCCAGAAGTTTTCACAGCTCCTCAGAATTGCTGAACCTAAGTAAATGAGGGGGAATTCCTGAGTTAAATGGAACCAGGCTGAGTGTGACTGTAGTGCAGGTGTCACAGACAGGAATTTGATGGAAGGGGTTTTCATCAACATAATTCTAATGCTCACAATGCTGATACAAGCAGTATAGTCCGCTGTCAGGGACTGCAAGTGAGGAAGGTTGGCCATTATGCTCCATATGTAATTCTCAATCAAGTTCATCACTGAGATGTCAAAGCACTGAACAGTACTATTTCGCAGACTGACTCAGAGAGAAGCCATCAATGTTTTAACAGTCAGTCAGAACCCTCTCTTTGATACAATTCATGAACTTCAATTAGATGGCAGATTTAATACAACCCCAATTCCGAAATAATTGGGACGAAGTGTAAATTGTGAATAAAATCAAAATGCAATGATTTTCAGATCACATGAGCCAATATGTTATTTACAATAGAGCATAGATAACATTTCAGATGTTGGAGCTGAGATATTTTACATTTTTATCCACAAAATGAGCTTATTTCAAATCTTCTGGCTGCAACAGGTCTCAAAAAAGTTGGGACACAGGCAATAAGGGGCTGAAAAAGCAATTAATATATATGAGAATCAGCTGAAAGAACATTTAGCAAGTAATGAAGTTAACTGGCATCAGGTGTGTAACATGATTGGCTATAAAAGGGATGTCTTAGAGAGGCTGAGTCTCTCAGAAGTAAAGATGGCCAGAGGCTCACCAACCTGTGAGGGCTTGCGTAAAAACATTGTGGAATACTTTAAAAACAATGTTCCTCAACGTCAAACTGCAAAGGCTTTGAAGGTCTCATCATCGACAGTGCATAAGATCATCAAAAGATTCAGAGAAACTGGAAAAATCTCTGTGCATAAGGGACAAGGCCGAAGACCTTTACTGGATGCCCGTGATCTTCGGCCCTCAGACGCCACTGCATCATTCACCGGCATGATTCTGTCATTAACATTACTACAGTGCCTGACAAAAGTCTTGTCGCATAAGGACATAGTAACTAAAAATAGCATATAACTTTATTTCTAACCAATCATTTGTTACAATAAATGGTCCATTTTAATGTCAAGGGCTTTCACATTAATAATTTGGTGCAAAATGAAACCGTCAAAAAGTGTTCTGATGTTCACAGCTTGGCTAAGCCCATAACATCTGTTTTTGCTAGGACAAAAGTCTTGTCGTCTCTTCAGATGATGCAACAAATCGCAGATTAGAGTTTAACCTATGACAAATACTGTAATTAACACATTCCCAGATGTGTATAGAAATAACCCCAGCACACCAGACTTTCATTTGAGGTGCGACTAGACCTCTGACAACATACCAAAGATTCAACCACAGACCAAAGTGCTGATCATCAAGAGCCTGAAGACTGAGTCTGCTGCTGAGGTGGCAGACATCTTTAATGTATCCAAATGTCAAGTGGAGGGGATGAGAAAAAGATTTGAAGAAACTGGTGACGTTCATGGCAAGCGCCCAGGTCAGACAGACCCCGGTATGACAACTGTTTGAAAGGACCGTTTGTTGCTTCAACTGTACAAGGCTAGCCCTTCTTCAATTACAGTGAAGCTACATGAGGAAATGTCACCAAAAATCCCAGTACCTACAAGAAGAGTTTGTCAAATTCTCTCTCAAAGTGGTTTTCATAGCCAAATTAGTACACAGAAGTCTGCAATAAACAGAAAACAAAAAACCTGCATTGCATTTGCCAAGGCCCACAGCTTGCAGAAAGGATTGATACTGGAAAAGTGGCTGAAAGTTTATTTTTCTGGTGAATCATCCATTGAACTGCATGCCAGTCGCCGTACAAGACCTGTTGGAACCCTCATGGACCCAAGATTCCCCCAGAAAACAATCATGTTTGGTGGAGGAAAAATCATGGTTTGTTGTTACATCCGGCATGGGGGTGTGAGAAAGATCTGCAGAGTGAACATCAACAGCCTGAAATATCAAGAAGTTCTTGCTGCCCTACTTCATACTGCTGCTCCTTCTCATTCTTCTGCCTCCACATCACAGTTCCTGAAAGCGAAGAAGGTGAAGGTACTCCAGGATTGGCCAACCCAGTCACCTGACATGAACATTATTGAGCATTTCAGGGGTAAGATGAAGGAGGAGGCTTGGAAGATGAAACCATAGAATCTTGATGAACTCTGGGAGTCCTGCAAGACTGCTTTCTTTGCCATTCCAGATGATTTCATCATCAAGTTATCTCAGTCATCGCCAAGACGTATGGATGCAGTCCTCCAAGCTCATGGGAGCCATACGCAATATTAATTCTTTTTTCCAAGGCACCATGGCTTTATGTTCTGATATTATAGTGGCATATTTGTGTATTCAAAATAAAGTGTATGTATAATTTCCACATTTTTTTTCAATGCGACAAGACTTTTGTCCAAGCAAAATCTGACCTTTCTGTACAAATTAAATTATAAAACTCAATCAATGACACAAAACTCTATTTTGGTATATTTTGCATAATCTAGAGGGCTTTGCCTTTCATATAAGCCATCTTTGATTCCAATTGATCAACTACAAGTCAGGTTATTATTTGTTGTTCCTACAACTTGGATAAGTGACAAGACTTTTGTCAGGCACTGTAAATGGGCCCATGAATACTTCAAGAAATCACTATAAGTAAACACAGTCCACTGTGCCATCCACAGATGCCAGCAAAAACTCTATCATGCAAAAAGGAAGCCATTGTTGAGCATGATCCAGAAGCGCCGCCGTGTTCTGTGGACCAAGGCTCATTTAAAATGGACTGTACCAAAGTGGCAAAGTGTCCTGTGGTCAGACGAGTCAAAATTTGACATTCTTGTTGGAAATCATGGGCGTTGTGTCCTCCGCGCTAAAGAGAAGAAAGACCACCCCTCCTGTTATCAGCATTCAGTTCAAAAGCCAGCATCTCTGATGATATGGGGATGCATTAGTGCATATGGTGTGGGACACTTGCATGTTTTAAAAAGCACCATGAATGCTGAAAGGTATATAAAGGTTTTAGAGCAACATATGCTCCCCTCCAGATGACATCTATTCCAGGGAAGGCCTTGTGTATTTCAGCAGGACAATGCAAAACCACATACTGCAGCTATTACAACAGCATGGCTTCGTAGTAGAAGAGTCCGTATGCTGAACTGGCCTGCCTGCAGTCCTAATCTTTTACCGATTGAGAACATTTGGCGCATAATTAAACAAAAAGTCCGTCAAAGGAGACCCAAAACTCTCCAGCAGCTGGAAGCCTGTATTAAACAAGAGTGGGATCAAATTCCAATGGATCAACTCAAGAAACTTGTCTCCTCAATGCCCAGACGCCTCCACTCTGTGTTAAAAAGAAGAGGAGATGCTACATCATGGTAAACAGGCCCCTGTCCCAACTTTTTTGAGACCTGTAGTAGCCATCAAATTTGAAATGAGCTCATTTTGTGGATAAGATTGTAAAATTTCTCAGTTTCAACATTTGCTATGTTATCTCTGTTCTATTGTGAATAAAATACTGGCTGGTGTGATTTGAAAGTCATTGCGTTTTGATTTTATTCACAATTTACACCTTGTCCCAACTATTTCGGAATTGGGGTTGTATAAGGAATATGCGGCACATACAAAGATGTAAGGTTTCTGAAGCAAGAAAGCTGTGTATCAATGTAGAATGGAGAGGTTGGTTCACTTCAGCATTTAAAAATTTTGACAGGAGCTGATAGTTCTCCTTAGCATCATTACATCTGCCTGTTCAGGGCTCTGTGGGTTAGTTGAGTTGGTGTTTTTAAGTGTTATTTGCTAATCAGTGCCATAGAGCAGTGCTAATTCTAGGATTTCCCGAGGGCATGGTGTTTGGATATGAAAAAGGGCACAGAGGTCTTGGAAAGCAAGCAGCACCCTGCCAAGAAAGGGCAGTTCATTTGTAGTGGTAACTTGGATGCCTTCATTCCTAACACCAGTCACTTTCCTTGCTTAGTGGCTTTGAGGATGTAACCATACCTGCCTTCTGCAGATTTTAAATGCCAAAAAGACTTTTCAAATCTTTCCTTATGACAAATTACAATTTCAAGAGAAATACAACTCCACTCTGAAAGCAAAACAAATTATTTCCAAAAGGCATCAATTTTACCCTAAACAATCTTAATTCAATACAGAACACTTCCGTTAACCAGTGAAATTTCCGTAAACTACTTGTAACTTGCAGTACAGCTGTCTTATCTATACCTTGCTGTAGCATATGATGTTAACACCTGATCAGAGATTTGAAAGAATCCATTCCCATTAAAATCCAGTCACACAAGGCACTCTCCTACTCAGTCATATTTTGACGTCACAACATCAAGTACTGAGATTCCCTAAACCACATAACAATGGGAGAAGTTAAGAGCAATTCCATGAGAAAATGGCACTTTTTGAAGGAGTTGAGGAGTTGACCCCCCTGGAATTGAATGAAACTTAGCACATAGGTAGATAATGGGTGTCTCACAGAAAAAAGCCACATTTTTAGGTCCGTATCTCACTTTGCCTGCCAGTGGCACCACCTAGAAGCCACTAAAGTGGCTCAGTTTCACTGTTGACACCACATTTTACATCAACTATCATACTTTTATCATGACCTGTGACACTTCAAGTCCGGTTAGACATCAGCACCACATCAGCGCTAAGCTGGGTGACTACGTTATCGAGCTGGAATTATTTGAGAAATAACAATAAAAATTGAAAATGGAAATGGGAATAAAATAATATCCCAGACATATACCAATCTAGAATGCTTCATTATGTGTTTACTCACAACAAGACTATAATTTTCAGTTATTAGTGCCTTGGTATCTTATTGGGTTAGTGCAATGGACAGCCGGAAAGATGGTCGAAACTCATTTTTGGTGCATGTTTGCGATGTATTTTCTCAGAAACCCAGATATGTACTGTGAGGGTAAATGCTGTTTGTTGTGCTTTTGGAGCTCTATTTTCAGGAATACCAAGCATTTCTTTGGTAGTATCTACGCTTTCAAAACAGACGGGACCGAAGTTGGAGAAAAACTCAAAATGAACCATTTCATAGCAGATTGTGCCTATGTTTAGGTGGCATAATTTTGTTTACCCAGCAAGACAGAGATCTAAAATTCTCTGGGTACATAGTCCCTTTGGGTTACATTACAGCATTTGTAAAATCTCAATGGTAGTATTTTCAGTGTAGATGATATTCAACATCAAATGTTACAAAATTTCGCCCCCAGGGGGCTCTGTAGGTCAGATGCAAATACTGGCTATTCCCAGCAATGTACCAAAGAAATTGTTTTTGAATTGCAATATACACAGCTAGTTTTCTCTGAAAATGAAGAGTTTAGCTTGGTACTATGCTTGGCAAATAGCTAGCTAACTAAAGGTGGTGCTCGAAAGAGCTGATCTCCTACTAACCTAATATTCCGTACTCCCAGACATATAACGAAGTTCTGTCTTTTGGCATATATAAAGTACATGCACAGTTATCCATACAATTTGTAATCTCTTTGGTATAAAGCTGAGTTGGTAGTAAATTGGAAAAGAATTCTGTAAAAGAATGCTGGTGGTGATTGTAGCATTGTGTCAACATGCAAGAATCTTACCAGTAGTCAGTACAATGTACAGTTTTGTAGTGTTGGTGCGTTTTCAGAAAATAACAAATGCTCAGAATTTTTCCTCTGCTATTAGAATTAGAGAGCAGACTAAGATTGAGGCTATTTGGTTGACGTAGTACTTTACGTTACAATACAGAAGACTGGACTACCATCTAAATTTTTGTGAATTTGTGGGTTGGTTCGGTTTTGCAGCAAGGTATCCATTTGCCCCCCCTATCATCACTGCTCAAACTCAGTCATGCTTTTCTGACTGGAATCAAAGAAAATTGCAGCCGAAATCTTCCACAACCTTGCGGACAAATTTCCCAGCAGAGTTGAGCCAGTTATAGCTGTACAGGTGGACTAGGGCAGCATCATGCATCCCATGATATTAAAGGAGCAGGCGTCTGTAAACTTTTGGCCATGTAGTGTATGTGACAGCAACAAATCTCAGGGCTTCAATCACACACGAAAGCCACTCTGGCTATAACGAACACGCTAAATCTGTCACAAAACTACCGCAATCAGGGCTTCAATAACACGTGATAAATTTGTTACAAAACTACAATTATCAGGATTTGAATGACGCACTGATGCCATTCTAGCTATAAAAAACAGCAATAATTCTGTTCTAAACCAACATTTATCAGGGTTTCATTAACATGAGCTAAATCGGTTATAAACCTATTATCTGGGAGTGACTGATGCATTGAGGCCATTCTGGCAAGAACGCATTTGATAAATCAGAATCTGAGATATAAAATAAATATGCATAAAAAGACCTTGTCAAGAGGGGTAGAGATTGGGGTGGGGGTATGTTGAAGTTAAAGAAACTTGTTTTACTTTTAGTCTCAGAATCACTTACTGTGATAATTTTACTGGACCAACCGTTAAACCCGAGGTAGCGATTAGCCAGTTCCAGGCACTTAGCGTTACTGAGAGGCTTGATTTCCATGGCGAAAGCAGGATTCAGCCTGGTACACAGTCTGACCTGAACGAAGGAAATGTAGCAAATTGGAGAAAATTACGGTGCAATACTGAAATATTTACATATTCAAAGACCGATGAGACAACGTAGTGTTTAATGAGAACACTTGAAATGATCACAGATTTGAGAGCTTGATGCGCAACCCTTGACGTCCTGAAATCAAAGTGCACCATCTGCTGGTTAAAGTGGTGAACTGCAGTTAAGCTTCTGAACACCATTTTCGATTATAATAACAATGGAGTGTATAAAAAGGGTTCTCAACTTTATCCAGGAAGGTTCGTGGGTGCGGGCTTTTGTTCCAGCCATGAAATGACATCTGATTCTACTCATCAGTCCACAGAGTATTTTCGCAGACCCAGATCAGTCAGATGTGTAACTGTTTGGGCTGGAAGGAAACCTTTATCCAGTCCGGCCCTTTCAGAACAAGGGTGAGTATAACGGCTCATTTTAATTGTCCATATTTTACTCCTCTATGCGTGCTGCGGGACCCTCAAAAATCTGAGAATTAAACATTTTCCTCAGCAAATTCAAAAGCCATCATCACAAAAAAATTACTATCACAACAGGTCATGATTGAATAAATTGTCTGAGAGACTGAAGCGTCCATAGAAGACAATATAGCAAATTCTCCAAGATTTATACCCCTTCTCAAGGACACAAGTAGTTCAGTCCACCTGGGTTTTCAGAGTAGTGCAGCGAGTGAAGTGCTAGTGCAGAATGCCAGAACTCGCACAAATAGGGGAAAAACAGAAATCTGACTACTGGAAACATTAGATGATGTACAAGATGAAAAAAGTCAATTGAGGGGAAAGCGCCTCACCAATTTCTTTCCAGGGACCAGACTTTCACGCTACGCACCAGGTGTCGGATATTCCAATTTTCCAAGATAAACAATGCAGTCAGTACAGTTTTATTGTCGGAGAATGGTGACCATTTATAGGCAGAATGATCTGTTTATTATAATTATTAGGGCTTTTCCACTAGCACCTACTCTGCACTACCGCCTCGACTCTACTCGGTTTATAGGGTTTTCCACTAGGTGATAGTACCTGGTACCAGGTACTTTTTGAGTACCTACTCGGCCGGGGTTCCAAGTGAGCTGAGTCGAGCCGAAAATGTGATGTCAACAGACTGCAGGCCACTGATTGGCCAGGGAGTGATGCTAGCTATGATGACCCCACCCACGTTGAGGTGGTACTCAATTGTAATGGAAAACGACCGAAACACAGTAAAGTCCAGTCGAGTAGAGGCGAGTAGTGCTAAAATTGTGCAATGGAAAAGCGGCATACGTCATGCTCTTGCCCGTAAAACATAAGCGTGATCACAGCAATGCATTTTACAACAAAAGTTACAGCGCAGAAACGTACTTTAACGGGCTGTTTCTGAAACAGACACTTTCCGTCAGTGTCTCTCTGCGCTCTTGAAGCTTGCGCTGCGGAGTAGAACTTCACTATGGCATAGAATCCAGGCTCGGCCACAGCTGCATTCTGACACACCTTGACAAGGTAGAGCGCTCCGAACCATGAGTAAACACTGTAAATTGACTCCTAAAGAAAGAGCAAATAAACAAGACCTCTTAAACACAACAATTCCGCTTTAGAAATCACTGCGTATACAGTTATGCTAAAAAGTTTGCATACTGAATTGTAAAATAGGTAACATTTTTTTAGAGAAAATATGAATGGCCAGGTAAAACATTTCTTTTATTTCTCATTGGAATCATATCCAACTGTAGGTCATGTAGAATGGAACAATCATCAAATAAAACATGGCAATAAGGGGAAAAAAAATGAAATGAACCCTGTTCAAAAGTGTGAATACCCTTAGTTCTTAATACTGTGTATTGCCCCCTTTACCATCAGCAATAGCGTGCTGTCTTTTGTGATAGTTGTCAATGAGGCCCCTAATTCTCTCAGGTGGTATAGCTGCCCGTTCTTCCTTGCAACATGCCTACGCTCCTGCAAATTCTTCGGTCATCTTGCATGAACTGCACGTTTGAGATCTCCCCAAAGCAGCTCGATGATATTGAGGTCAGGAGACTGTGATGGCCACTCCAGAACCTTCACCTTTCTCTTCTGTAACCACTGGAGGGTCAGCTTGCCTTTGCGCTTTAGATCATTGTCATCCTGGAAGGTCCAAGTGCGTCCCATGCGAAGCTTTTGTGCTGAAGAATGCAAATTATCTGCCAGTATTTTCTGATAGCAAGCTGCATTCATCTTACCATCAATTTTCACGAGATTGCCTGTGCCTTTAGAGCTCACACACCCCAAAAACATCAGAGAGCCATCACCATGCTTTACAGTGGGAATGGTGTTGACTGCTCTCCAAACATAGCGCTTACGGTTGTGACCATAAAGTTCTATTTTGGTCTTGTCACTCCAAATGGCAGCATTCCAGAAGTTGTGAGGTGTGTCAAGGTGTTGTCCAACATATTTTAGGCGGGCTTTTTTGTGGGATTGGTGCAATAATGGCTTCATTTTAGCAACTAGACCATACAGCTCATTGTTGTTTAAGTACCTCCTTATTGTGCTCCTTGAAACGACCACAACATCTTTTTCCAGAGCATCCTGTATTTCTGTTGAGGTAGCTTGTGGATTTTTCTTTGTGTCCTGAATAATTCTCCTGGCAGTAGTTTGGGCTGAAATCTTTCTTGGCCTTTCTGACCTTGGCTTGGTATCACTATCAACATATCCCCTAATTGTCCACTTCTTAATCACAGACTGAACAGTACTGACTGGCATTTTCAAGTCTTTGGATATCTTTTTATATCCTTTCCCATCTTCAAAAAGTTGAACTACCCTGTTACGAAGGTCCTTTGTTCTTTTCCGCTCCCCATGGCTCAGTGTCTATTAACCCTTAATAGGTATTTAAACCTGAATGTGTCACCTTATGTCTACATGAAAAGGTCAAACATTCAAGGGTATGTAAACTTATGATCAGGGCCGTTTGGGTTATTTGCACTGATCTATATAGAATTTTATATAGATCAGTGGTTATTTGAGTTATCATTATGATTTCAAAAGGAGCCAAACACCTATGTGATAATCAATGACGTCACATGATCACGATCCTTAAATAAGACCCTTTTTTTTTGGCATGAGTCATTTTCAGAATGGCAACATTTTACAAATTCACCTAGGGTATGCAAACTTTTGAGCACAACTGTACAGTCACAGAAATAAAATGTTCCAAAAGCATTAAATGAAAGAACCAGATCAAGCTAGTTATTAATTCCTCGCTTGTTTGAGTTCCGAGAGCTTTCAAACATCAGACCCACGAAGATTCCGTTCTTAACGTTTTTAAAAGGGGGTTTTTTTTTTTTGATTCGAAACAAATAAAATAACTATATAAAACAAACAAACTTTTTGCCTGATGACGAATACAACGTCGCAAAGCTAAGCAGCCCAGACAGCTGACCAAAGGAGTTTAACTCACACGACACTGATGGAGGGCATACGATATCACGTTATTAGCAAGTTCAAAAAAGACCGACTACGTTCCAACTGCTGACTTTCAACGGTCTTTCTGATAAAAATACAGTCACTGCCAAGCTGATCGCAAAAGGAACGGTTATCGCCTACTTTTTGAATGATATTCAAACACTCACCAGTGGATAACCGAAAACTAATACTCGCCCACTAGTGACGCAGAATGTTACCTTTCGGGTCGTACTCACGTAAATGTATGCCTCCGAAAGTGCAGGAGCAATATCCCAGATAAACAACGTCTTATTATTTTCATTTGGTACTTTGAATTCAATAATGTCTGCTTCAATATCCATACCTAACAGATTGCCACTGTTTTAAAATTATAGCAAGCAGCAATATTTGTTCAAATATCCTTGCATTTACGCTAATTCTGAAAGCTACATACAACACTCGGGTATGTTGCACTTCCTTGGTCGATTCCGGATTTGCCGCGTCACATGCGTCATGCGCAAGCGTGGAAAGCTTAGCCAGTCAAAACGCGGAAAGAAAAAGATTGGCCAATCATAGTTTGTAAAAAGATAATGACAATATTTCACCAAAACATAAGCAGCAGTAACCCAATATGCCATGATAATTTCAAATATTATACATAAATACATTATTTATAAAAGTTATTTCAATTTCTGTGATGAAATGTAAGTTTCATGGGTAATATTCTTCTCCGTTTTTTTTTTTTTTTTTTTTTGCATTTTGATAATCCTGGCCAGGCAGTCAATTTGCTGCCAGGCAGCTTTCACTAAAGATAAAAAACAGGCATTTAAGACATTTCCTGCAGTAGCCTATAAAACAGCTTTAATAGGAATTAGCATCTCAATCATAATATGAACAGGGAAAATCAAATCAGACGGTTCATTAAAACACAATACGAAAATAAAATCTAAATATATTTACATTCACAAATCAAAGAGCCATTCAACCTTATTAGGAAGGGCATTTACATGAAGGGCATAGACACGTTTTAATTTAATTAGTCAATAGAAACCAAATTACTGTCACTGAAGTGAAATATTACATAAATGAACAAAAATGTTCCCAGACACCTTGTTGGATATCTAGGCAAGAGCAAAAAATTTGGAAGGGAATGTGCATTTGAGATTTCGCCAAGCCAAATTTATAAGCGTTTGAAAAATTCAATCATTGTTGCTAATATTGCTTATATTCATTCCTAATGTCAGAGGCCCACGTATATTTTAGCACTGTTTCAGATATATTTTAGACAACATTCCACAAAACATTTCCCTTTCCTCTGGAACAATGTATGTCAGAGAGTAATGTATTTCGCCAACAGGACTTGACTGAATTACCCAATGAAACACATCTACTCAAGAGGGAGCTTATGCTATTTTAAAACGCTATTTTAATAGAAAATAACATGTTTATTTAGATTTTTAATTTTTGTTTTTTTTTTATTGGATTTGACTAATAATAAAATGTCAGAAGTGGGCCTAATTAATGCAAAGCTAAATAAGTGTTCCATTGAATTCTGTTTATATATATATATATATATATATATATATATATATATGTATATATATCTAAATTATATCTAAATACATCTCATGTATTTACGCTGGCTCCTGGTATCAAGAATCAAGAGGGAAAGGAATAATACAGCAAAGTTTAACCCATAAATGCTTATGCTGCTTGAAATCACACCTTTGCATGTTTTTCAATTTTAGTCAATTCATCTCAACAAAAGCCATTACCTAGTGCGTGGCAATGCCTTTAAAAATTTTCAAAAGAAGTAAATAAACGGCAATGTGTTTGTCTTCATTTATTAACATGGTTGATTTACAGATTCCTTTCAAAATAAAGGTGGCTCCCAGATCAGGAAAACGAACACAAAACTCTGACAGCGACAGGCGATTAAGGCAGGCGAGGAGAAAGCACAACTAGCGGTGTGATCAACACTGGACCAGAGGCCTCATGGGGACGTCTTCCCACCAGTCCTACAGGGTACAGTTGCTTTCCACGAAGCGCCTGCACTTAGTGACTTTCAGGTAAGTCTCCACTTTGTGCATGTCCTTCTTGAAGCAGGCTAGCAGCCCGTAGTTCTTCATCAGGCCCGCCTCGTTCCGCAACATCACGTCAAATGAATTATACATGAGCGTGTTCTCGTCCTCAATGAGAACGCCACCATCGCCTACAACCTGCGAAGAGAGAGATCACGCGCTCAGTAAAATGTCTATTATCTCCACACAGTGCTGGGCCTGATAACAATGCACATGCCGATAGACTGCAGAACACATTCCTATGTGGGAAGCGCACAGGTCAAAAAGTAAAAGATGTGCCATATCTTCTTCCAACCCTGAACTCCGCCAGCGGATTTCACCTATAAGTTCTCCCCTCCTGGCCAAAGAATTGTGCAAGATTAGCGAGTTTCCGAGGGATTGGAAGAAAATTGCGGGTAAGATTCTTACTCTCAGAACCTGGATTAGCCACCTCTGAACATTTTTAATGTTCAACTTTTTTACTGTGGATTTATGAGGCAGTTTTAGGAAGAAGCCATTTTAAACAGATTGAAAGATGATGAAACTCCTATAAATGGTGCACCCCATTTCCATTCGGAAAGTGATGCCCCATGGCCTAAAAAAAAAGAATGTAAATACCCACAAATTAAGATGACTGTCTTTAACCCTTTGTTGCATTTTGTCCAATATTTTGGACACATTTTAAGTGGGGTTTATGCCATCTACGCTCATAGACACCCTGAAAACAAAATAAAGGCAGCCTGACCACCCTCTCGTACCCCTCCCAAAAACAATATTGCACCAAATCCCATCAAATTTTCCCAAACGTACACTTGATATCCAATTTTAACATACTGGAGGCATTTGCCTATATGCAACAAAGGGTTAATCCCATATTCATTGGAGCAAGAAACCAAAAAGCAAAAATAGCACCAAGGGTACTGTAGCTTACCGGCAAGCAATCTTTTAGTGATCATACAAGTTATGAAAATTTCTTGTGAAATTTGACCTTCAAATCATTGAAGGTCAATGTCAAGGTTACTAAAGTTTTGGTGATACATGTCATTGAAAATTCAATATGTCAATTGTGAACTTTAAAGGTCACAGAAAGTCTTGTTGAGATCAGCAAATGGACTTCATATATGACTTCCTATAAGTCTCGAATACAAACCTAGGCTCCATCTGTGATTATTTCGGCAATACAAGTCATTGTTTTATGTCAAGTTGACCTTCAAAAGTCACCAACAGTCAAGTTGAATGTCACCAAATAAAAGGTCATGTGTGACTTCCTGTAAGTCTGTGATACAAACTTAGGCTCTATCTGTGACCTTTTTAGTGATACAAGTCATTGAATTTTCAGTAGGTCAAGTCTGACCTCCAAAGGTCAATAAGAAGGTCACCAAATGAAAGTTCACGCATGACTTCCTATATGTCTGCAATACAAACCTACACTCTATCTGTTACAATTTTGCTAATATAAGTCATTGAAATTTCATTGTAAAGTTTGGCCATTGAAGGTCAAGTTCAAGGCCACCAAATGAAAGCTCATATATGACTTCCTGTAAGTGTTCAATACATATATGTTCCCAATCTTCTATATTTTCAAGCCTAGAAGCCTTTGAAAACACAGCCAAAGTCTAGGTCAAGGAAGGTTGACTGCCTGATTATCACGCAGTTTTTGAGAAAGAATTTTTTTAAATTTCTCAGAGCTATCTTTAACATTGGGGCCAAAATTTCAAGGGCCCATAAAATGAAAAAAAAATAATTCAATCAAAAATCCGAGAAAAAAAAAAAAAACGTCTGGAGATATGGTCCAGTAGTGTGTTATGGCAAATTTACTTGAAAATTCATCAGGCCATAAAAAAGATAAAAAATGTTCCGGACGACAGACGACAAACGACGGACGATGGACGCCACACCACGGCAATAGCTTATCGGCCCATAGGGCCGGTAAGCTAAAAATTGAGTAGCCAAGTGTCAAAAGTACGTAAGTCACAGTTTCACACATCATTATCTGAATTTAAGTACTTTAAGTACAATGGGGTCTTCGAATGTAACTGACCGAATACTAATGTACTACATCATTTGTGTAATTATCACACATAACATATACCTAATTGGCCTTGTTTGTTCTAAGCTTTGGAATGTGCAATGCATAAACCTTATGAAAAATACTCGGAGTATTTCTAATGGCGCTCCTGCGATGTTCTCTTTTCACAGAAAACAAAATTACAAACACAAACAATGATTGGTTAAAAAAATGTTATAAGTAATTATATGTTTTGCATGCGCCAAAAGTTTCATTCAGTGGATCAGAACCTGGTTGTATTCTACTCTAACACCAGACCTGGTGACACATAAAAGACTGCTAAATTTATTGTTTATTTTTGTGTTTTTCTCATTTTTCCAGCTCGTGGCCGAACAGGATGATTTCATCGGCTCCTGAAATTTTCCCGCACTTTCCCCCATCTTACCTTCATTATCTCACGGATGCCCCGGTTCAGGTCCTCCAGCTTATCAAAGATACCGTCCGAGGTCCCAAACATCAAGGTACTGGAAAAGGCATCGCTGAGAGTCCTCAGCGGATACACCCATGACTGGATGAGGGCAGAGGATATGCGAAGCAGGTAGCCATCCTGACAGATAGAGGGTGACAAACTTATGAGCAACTTAAGACACCACTGTTCCCTAAACCAGGATAAAGCATAGACTGTATAAAAAGATGGATGAAGCAACCGTGACATCACCCATTGGTTTTAGCATGCCATTTAGGAAGCCTTGATTTTGGCAATTTGAGCAGTGCTATTTTGTCATTTTGAAACCAGATGCAATTCCTTTTGAAGGAGAGCGTGAATTGAAGATCCTGGGAGGAGCGAGGGGCAGATCTTTGGGTAGATCTGACCATATCTGACGTGGGCCAGAAGATAGCCACGTCCCCACAGCATATCTGGCTTTATCCTTTATTTTTGTCTATTTGGGACCATAATTTAAAAAGATCATGATGTATCAAAGGAGACTTGAAACTTGCGATCGATGCCAGAAAATAATATGGAAAATCATAGCTGTAATATTAAATCAGGTAGGAAAGTAGGGTCATTTTCTCATAGATGTCTATAGCAGCGGTCCCCAGTCTTTCCCAGAGAGAGCCGGTGTGGGTGCAGGTTTTCATTGCAACCAAGCAGCTACACACCTGATGCTACTAATCAAGCTTATTAGCAAAGAGTCCAGGGGTTGATTAGTAGCATCAGGTGTGTAGCTGCTTGGTTGCAATGAAAACCCGCACCCACACCAGCCCTTTCTGGGAAAGATTGGGGATCCTGGTCTATAGCATTGAACTTCTTTCTGCTGCCACCGACGTCGCCATCGGCTGGCCAGCAAATAGAATACAATTTCAAGAGATTTCTGCATTGGCTTCTCTTTCCAGACCCCGGTGCTGCATCCATCTTTTTATACAGCCTAAGGGGTAAGGTCAATTCATTAACCACCGTTTATGCTCTGGATTATGCACAAGGTTTTCTCATGAATGCACTCTTTTTTGCTCTTTTTCCTGCCCAACTTGATTTGAATAGTGTTTTGATTCCTTTTAAAATGTAATTTGCACAGAAAACAAATTTCAGCTTATGTATTCAACTTGCCATTCAACTAAGTGTATGAAAGCATCACCCCATTGCTATGCCCTGAATTAAGATGTCTGTTAAATTTCCATCTTCACTTATAGAGCGCCACTCACAGACTTCTCCTGTGTTTCGTCTTTGCCTGTTGGGGTCGGGATGGAGTCAGAATAGCAACCAGCCAGCGGGGAGGTTTTGCTGAGCTGCCGGTGTGCCTCTGGAGGGATGCTTCGCTCCTGTTTGAGCAGGAAAAAAAAAACAAACTGTAGCTCACCTGTCCAAAAAACACATGCTAGCTCACCTGAGTACAAAACCACACTATAACTTACCTGTGTACCCAAACCACATTTCAACTCAGTTTTGTATAAAACAGCACCATAACTCACCTGTGTATTCAAACCGCACCACAAAAAAACAAACTGTAGCTCTCCTGTGTTCAAAAGCCACACCATATCTCAACTGTGTGTGCAAGCCAAACTATCATTCACCTGTGTATGCAAGCCGCACTGGAATACACACTAAAACTCACCTGTGTACCAAAACCACAACCATAACACATCTCACCTATTCATAAACTCACTCATCTCTCCTGTGTAGAGATATCACATGCAAGCCCGTCGATGCACACTGTCTCAGTGCATCTCACCTCTGCGCAAAAATCACGCTAAATTGCACCTGTGCGCAAAAACAATAACTCACCTGTGCGTACAGTCACAATATTTAATGCCGCTAGAAAAGTTCTGAAATCTCAAATATCTTCCAAAATCAATCTTACCGAAAAAGGTTTGCAATTCATTTTTATGACATGACATATTTGTACAACTGCTTTTCTGTTTCATTGATTTATTCTCAGCACTGCTTTTCGATCATCGTTCCACTTTTGTGCTTTATGGCACAGAACTTAAAGATGGATGTTTCTGCATGACAGGCGAGTTATACATATCTTTTGATCGTTGCGACAGTTTAATCCACGAATTGCATTGCTAATTAGGCCAGTGAATGAGCTTACAAACTCCTTGTAGATGTCAGCAGCGAGCGTGTGCAGGTGTTGAGCGCGGTTGACGGCGTTGGTGAAGAGATTGTACAGGGAGATGGGCTCCACGGCACTCACTGACAAGCCGACCAATAAGAAAGGCCACAGAAAATACCCTGACAAAGAGAGGAGATGAATTAAAGAACACGCTCATTCGGCTCTTCAGTGTTTTAGACCTCCACTGCATTAGGGTACATTTCAGTTCTTTTTTCACAAATTTTATATCAGTGTTGGAGATCTACACACCGAGTATCTCTGTTCTGCTCAGAGACTACAGTGACGGTTGAGCCTTAACCCTTTGAGCGCCACAGGCAACTATAATTGCCCAATGGTGTAAGATATCAAAACCAGATGCTGTTGAAAACCAATTATGTGGCAACTTGTTTAAAAGAGCTCCCTGCGGGAGCTCTTTTAAATAAGTTGACACTTGATAGGTTTTCAACAGCTCAGGATAATTACATTTTTAATTCCTTGAAAATTTATTCAGCGCTCAAAGGGTTAATGCAAGATGTCATGGATCAAGTGTAATTCCCACTTGATTCACACTCCATGTGGAGGCAAATATCATTATATTACAGTGTGAGAAATCACAAAACAATGAACTGGCATTGAATTGTCAAATAGACAAATTGCCGCCTACAATTAAGCGGATGTTTTCCGGATAAAGAATCTAAAAATATAACAGAATAGGCGCAAAATAAAATCTTGATGTTCCTGGATCGGGTCTTCGCATAGAAGCAATCCCTGGTTACCTCTCCACCTCTAGAAAATTTCTTGTCTCCTCACTGTAAATAGTTTCTTTTCGCTGTTCCTATAGGATGAAACAAGCATTGCTTACCTGATGCCATTGTCTTGTATTGCAGGTATGAGTCTGTTTCTCTGAAGGTTTGATAGCGTTTGTCACACAGGGCTTCATCGCCTGTATTTATGTAGCGGTAAAGTTTGAATAAATATATTGTAGCGGGAACATGAGATTGTAGGCTACTCTACTTTTTTTTTTTTTAAATAAATTTATTTAGCTCCATTCTCAATGCCTAATTTCTATGCATATGCGAAATGCGTGAGCCAGAATTACGCACCAAAGCTATTGTTGATATTATTTTCCTACTTCATATATTTAAATGATGACTCGGCCTTCTGAAAGCAGGCCAGCACATGGAAAGATTTTTTTTAGAGCAAGTCTCTTTTTGCAGACTTTGGTGAGTTCTATGCTATTAAAATAAACAATAAATGCAGAAAATATTTACAAACATCTTTGCGCACAATACAAATAATGCCAATTTTTTTCTGTTATGCATGAGCTTATTTAGGCTTTATAACTCAGTATTTGCATCACAGAGACTGTGGAAAATTATTCCAGTCAAGCAAGACATTTGGACATTCAATAAAAGAATTATTAAGGAATTAAATTTCAGAATTTACCGATGCCGGCATCCATATCTGGGCAAAGGGGTTAAAAAATTATTTGAAAGGCCTCATCCTCATCCTCATGCTGTTTAAGGTGAATGTACATCCTGCATAATGACAGTTATACCAAAAACAAAACAAATCCTTCCCACACAAGTTAAAATGGCAATTATATGGCATCTCACTTCATTGACTGCATTTGAATTCATCATCTGAAATGACAACAATCTATTCCACCAATGCTCACACTATCAATCCCAATAAAAAGATTGGGAAAAAATGCAGGTTCCGTAATCATGTTTGTAAAACACTGATTATGACCATACATCAATAAAGGTGATCAAATAATAGCATTTGCCCGGGCAAGGAAAGATTAGAGTGTATGTGAATCTTATTTACACTTCTTCCCACAGATTACGGGCCAGGTGAGCTTATCACACAGATCAGCATTCATTTATTATGAGTTCGACACATGGATGTTGTGGAGTTTAATATATATCGAGGGTTTGGAGCACAACGGTGATATGTCCAAATTTTGTGATTTTGAGATTTTTACCTCCTGTCACGCATTTCTATCAGCTATAATTTCTATCACAATAATTATATGTCCATGCGCCTCAGTTTTAAACAAAATTCACATTTTCATTTTGTGGTATGTCCAACAAAATCTGCTTATATGAATTAAACATTGATATTTTGATGAATAAACATGAATAGTATTACAGAATCATTCATCTTCCATTGAAAACAAACTTAACTTCAATCTATCACCATTGTGTTATGCCACATCAAGTGCTAGAATTGTTGGAGCACGGAGGTGACGTCCATTTTGGCAATTTTGGCCATGATGTCGCAGTTCCACACTTATAAAAACTTACATGTTCAGTATACTTCTGAACCATGCAGTGAAAGAGTGACTGACATTAAAATGATGTAAATGATGTGCCTGATTTAATAAAACATTTGCAAGCCTAAAAATCACTTTTTCTCAAAACCTCTAAAATGCACATATAACCATTGCGCTCCAAACCCTGGAAATTATAAGGGGTCCAAGCCATGAAGCTGAAGAAACCTTATAGTTTTTCTTCTGATGCTGATGATGATTATTATTATTATATGTTATATTTCTGCACTAAAAGTGTTTATACAACAAAACTGTACATGCTAGAGAAACCAAACTTAGCTGCTAGGTGCACATGATCACCCACTACTCAGGATTGAGAAACTACTCCCAATTAGTCACATGGCAGCGCTACAGCAAGGCAAATCACATTTTGTCGACAACTCTGGAGCTGTCAATTTAATTATTATTATTATTATTTATTATATTTTATTTATTTCATTTTTTTGCCAGATTCCCTGGCCTGAACAAACAAGCTTCTCGGACCAAAATGACACATAGTATTGGATTTTCTGCCATTTTTATTTATTTATCTATTTATTGTAAAACTTTTAAGATCTAGCTCCTCCAAGTCAATGTGTCTGATTTGATCAGAATTTTGTACGCAGCATCATCAGATCAATATCTTTCATTACTGAATAAAGAAATTGCCACTTAACCACAGTGAACTAATACATTTTGTGAGTGTGGCCTGAATTGATATTATGGGGTGCAACTCATAGATGCCATATCCAATCATCATAAAACTTAGAAATTTACATATACAACCCCAGATCCGAAATAGTTGGGACAAAATGTAAATTGTGAAGAAAATCAAAATGCAATGACTTTCAAATCACACCAGCCAGTATTTTATTCACAATAGAACAGAGATAACATAGCAAATGTTGACACTGAGAAATTTTACAATTTTATCATAAAATGAGCTCATTTCAAATTTGATGGCTGCTACAGGTCGCAAAAAAGTTTGGACAGGGGCCTGTTTATCATGGTGTAGCATCCCCTCTTCTTTTTAACACAGAGTGGAGGCGTCTGGACATTGAGGAGACAAGTTTCTTGAGTTTAGCCATTGGAATTTGATCCCAGTCTTCTTAAATATGGGCTTCCAGCTGCTGGAGAGTTTTGGGTCTCCTTTGACGGACTTTTTGTTTCATTATATGCTCAATCTGTGAAAGATCAGGACTGCAGGCAGGCCAGTTCAGCACACGGACTCTTCTACTACGAAGCCATGCTGTTGTAATAGCTGCAGTATGTGGTTTTGCATTGTCCTGCTGAAATACACAAGGCCTTCCCTGGAATAGATGTCATCTGGAGGGGAGCATATGTTGCTCTAAAACCTTTATATACCTCTCAGCATTCATGGTGCTTTTTAAAACATGCAAGTGTCCCACACCATATGCACAAATGCATCCCCATACCATCAGAGATCCTGGCTTTTGAACTGAATGCTGATAACAGGAGGGGTGGTCTTTCTCCTCTTTAGCCCGGAGGACACGACGCCCATGATTTCCAACAAGAATGTCAAATTTGGACTCGTCTTACCACAGGACACTTTGCCACTTTGCTACATTCCATTTTAAATGAGCTTTGGCCCACAGAACACAGCGACGCTTCTGGATCATGCTGAACAATGGCTTCCTTTTTGCATGATTGAGTTTTAGATGGCATCAGTGGATGGCATGGCGGACTGTGTTCACAGACATTGGTTTCTTGAAATATTCCTGGGGCCATTTAGTAATATCATTGACAGAATCATGGCGGTGAGTGATGCAGTGGCGTCTGAGGGCCCGAAGATCACGGGCATCCAGTAAAGGTCTTCGGCCTTGTCCCTTATGCACAGAGATTTTTCCAGTTTCTCTGAATCTTTTGATGATGTTATGCACTGTCGATGATGAGACCTTCAAAGCCTTTGCAATATGACGTTGAGGATCATTATTTTTAAAGTATTCCACAATTTTTTTTACGCAAGGCTTCACAGGTTGGAGAGCCTCTGGCCATCTTTACTTCTGAGAGACTCAGCCTCTCTAAGATATCCCTTTTACAGCCAATCATGTTACACACCTGATGCCAGTTAACTTAATTACTTGCTAAATGTTGTTTCAGCTGATTCTCTTATATATTAATTGCTTTTTCTGCCCTTTTTTGCCTGTGTCCCAACTTTTTTGAGACCCGTTGCAGCCAGAAAATTTGAAATCAGCTCATTTTGTGGATAAAAATGTAAAATGTCTCAGTTTCAACGTTTGAAATGTTATCTATGTTCTATTGTAAATAACATGTTGGCTCATGTGATCTGAAAGTCATTGCATTTTGATTTTATTCACAATTTACACTTCCTCCCAACTATTTCGGAATTGGGGGTGTATATGACTAGAAGCTGAAGCGTCTATAATTTGGTGTAAATTTATCTATAGGTGGTCCGATAGCAAACAAATGGTCAAAACTTCTTAAGCGCTTCATAAGGCAATTGTTTCAAAAATTCGCACAATGCCTGTCTTTACTGTATCAAATTATAGAATTTTCTCACGTTGGTTGGACCTTGATGGGTAATTAAAACTGTAAGTGGTAATTATTCAATGATTCTTAAACGACTTTCAACAATCTCATGTCACCATACATTTTATTCATTCCAATGGACAATTTAGCGTCTCCAAGCAGCCTAACAAGCATGAGTTGGGACTGCGGAAGGAATCCCATGCAGACTCCACTCAGAAAGACCCCAGGCCAGATTCGAACCCATGACCTTCTTGCTGTGAGGTGGCAGCGCTAACCCACTGCGTCACAGTGCCGCCCATTTATTGACCTATTTCTTTTATGATGATGATGATGATGATGATGATGATGATGATGATGATGATGATGATGATGATGATGATGATGATGATTACATTCATTTACTAACCTACATAGAGCAAGTGAACGTTTCAAGTGAAAGGTTAACAAAGAACTGGCGCAATGGTGGCCTAAACAATCAAACAACTTTTATGAGTTCAGTATGTGGGTGTGTTGCATACCTATTTGACACATTGCAATTATGTCAGTCTTTGGCGCTTTACCTGTGTTGCCATAGAAGCAGGTCAAGACCAGGTTCGCAGCATACATACGCATACATACAGTGCTGAAAGTTACTGCGTCAATAACTGCACAAGACGTGAAATAATGGGGTGAATCATCTTCCTCTAGCACATTATAAGACCTCGAGACACCCACACCCCCCACCCCGCCTTCCCGCACCCCCTAACGCCGCTCCAACCGCTATTATGTTTCAGTGCTCCATAATCATTGTCCAGGTAGCAGATGTGATCCAAATGTCAGGGCAGGAGGCCGCGATTAATCCACTGCCGGGGAAAACAGAATTCGATCTGTTTACCGCACCTTTTTTTTTTCGACAGTTCGGTGATCCCCGGTCGTGTAGCTTAACAACAACATTGTGTCACAGATTTCCGCTGGAGTGACGTTTTCACAAGGCTTAACTCCGACAAACGAAAACAGCACCATACCTATGAGGTGTAGACAGGCATGTGTGTCGCAGCATCCACATCAAGCATCTCTTGACTTACAAGTAAATTAAACTGATTAAAAAATAAATTCAAGCCACCAAAGACAACAACCTACTGAGGGCACACAAGCATAGATTTGTTACAAACCGATTGCCAACCAAGCTCGAGCTAAATTCGCTTTTGTGTATAATTAAGGAGTTTGTTTCCAAAAATGCAATATATCCATTGTACTCAATTTAGGTAAATCAACCTTTTCTATGTTGGCGCCTATTGCATTTTATAGAAAAATACAAACTTTGACCATAAAAAATACACCTTATAGTACGAATTTCTAAAAACAGATGTGTGCGAAGAACAGGGCTATCGCTCCATGGTACTATTTCAATTTTTATAATTTTGGCACTTATTGCGTTTTAGAAACAAACTCTTCAATTGCAGGGCACATTTGAGGTGTTTCTGAGTTTTTGGAATTATTTCAATGTTACAGTACATTTTACCGTGACCTAAGGACAGTTTCAGCCTTGATCCATATTTCAGTAATATATAGGAGATTCTGATGACCTTTACATTTCTCAGTGTTTGGTTTGGGTCCGTCAAAGGTTTGTGATCGAACGCACACAATCAAACCAATCAGTTGGTCAATAAAAATACAGTAATATGAACACATAATTAAATCAATGAATAAATAAATGCACTTTGTGAGGTGCCAAAGTAGGTCATATTGTGATGAAACATTACATCAAGAAACAATAGCATTTTCCTCATAGATTAGGCCCTCAAAATATGTCAACATCAAAATAATTTCTCTGCTATAAAACAGACACAGGAATTTACCATTTGTAAAGATTACCTGCTCATAGAAAGCACCCATATATTGGTAAAATGAATATTAGTAAACATAAGAAACTCAAAAAAATCATCAGTGTTTTTTTTCCAATAACATTTTTGTTCATTGAAGTCATCCCCTTTCCTTCCATTGCCCGTAAATGTAATGCAATGCCATGCGCTTTACACCTCCAAATGTGTAATAGTGTTGATAACAATAAGCTGCAATAATTTTTATTGCACTCTCAAAGGATATCATTGTCTGATGACCCCTGTATATAATCAGAGGTGTTAATCTTAGAGGACATAAAGTGACTACACTACAGGCCAGAGGTTTGGAAGCAAGGCCAATACATGTCAAAAGCATTCTTCCCTTAGGACCCTAAGCATTCTTCCAAGCTCTGTCAGGGTTACCGAGACAAAAAAGAAGAGGAAGGTGTTCTTCGAAAGATGGTTTGGCCCCCTCCGTCTCCAGACCTCTCTCCAATTGAGCTTGTGTGGGACGAATTGGATCAATCTATCAGAAAAGTGCGTCACACGAATCAGCAGTGTCTCATTGATGAACTTAAGAAAGCTTGGAATGCAATTCCTGGCACATACCTTAAAAAACTTGTGGAATGAATGCCTTGTATATGCCATGCTGTTGTTAAAGCAAGAGGAGGTTACTTTGAAGAAAGCAAAGTCTAAGCAAAAAAAAAAGGAAATACCGGATAATTTGAGTAAAAATGTATTCTGATAAGTGACTCTTTATATAATAATCATGTTCACTTTGTTGCAAAGTATGCCAATGAAACTATGATTTTTTTTGTACAAATTTCATCTTGCTTCCAAACTTTTGGCCAGTAGTGTATATTACCATATGCTACTGTAACCAATAACCCTGACCTCAGCCAGCTGACTTCACGTGTTAGTATAAACCCCACAAAACCAACGTACTTATATATGGGTCCATCAACTTCAGCTGCTGTATTCAAACCTGAGGAACTTCAAGCCTATTTTGAATTCTAGTAGGTATTTCAAAGATTCCAAATATGTCCAGCTGAATTACAGGGAAATGAAATGTGCCATTTGATATAATGTTGAGGCCATGAAAACATGGCGTCCTGGGTTTGAAAATTTTTCTCAATATAGGTGTGTTGTGGTTTCAGTGAAGCGCTGCAACCAGCAGATACAGAGTAGGTAAGTGGCATTGCCCTACAATGTGAAAAAAGCTTTTCCTGACTTTGAACCTACTTAAGGGAAAACTTCAGTGAAAAGTCAGAGTGTAAGGGGTCATTTCCTGTTTTTCCTTTTTACTGAGGAATTGTGCTGATCAGCAAATCCAAATGTTTGGCATAAGGTACTGGGGAGAGTTTTGACATGATGACCTGAGATCACTCAACTCAGCTTACAGTCATTATATCCACTAGTGTAAGTAAATATAGTGTACACATAGAGTAAGTTGGTTTCTACCAGTTTCAATGGTTTTTAAAGCACTCAATTGTGTATTGTTTTCAACATCCTTAGAAAAAAAGAATGCTGATCTTGGTGTAAACTGGACTATGATTAAAAAATATTCTGGCATTTTTCATAGACGTTGTACATTTTTTTTCTTTAAAGATTGTAATTATGGTTTTGGAGAAAATCAGGTTTAATCTTACCTGTTTCTCTGTGGGTTCTGGAGGGAAAAAAAAAAAAAAAAACCGGAGACAACCTCTGCTAAGTTGACCGGAGTTAACACCCGCAATTCTCTTCTTCGCCACTAGATGGAGCCAAAACCGACAGAAATTCATCCATCATCTTTCCCGCTCATTCCGAGTCAGGATCCCGAGGGCCTATCCTAGCATACGGTGGCCGAGAGAGAGAAACACACCCAAAACACTCAGTCAACCCATCGCATGACATACCTATTCACTCACGAGCGCCTCCCAATGGGAAAGTGTATCAGCCTGTCATGCACTGGCTAATGGACTGTGGGAATGAACTGGAGTGCCTGGAGGAAACGTACATGAATCCAGGGAGAACATGAAAACTCCAAGCAGAAAGACTACCTGAATTTGAACACACTATCACCTTGCTGAGAGACAACATTGCTACCTACTGCAGACACTAATAGTATGATGTTTGTATATATCATCCATCATTTATGCAGTAAACATTCATAAACCACAAGCAGAATCATACACCGCAATAAAAACAGTCACATAAATTAAAACGGTCACATGAGTTGAGTAGACTGGATGACAATGCTAACAATGCACATTCAAAATACCCAATGTACGGCCACCGAGTAGGTTTACTTAATAAAGGTTTGCTGCCATGGTCTTGGATTGAATGTGGCTGTGCAGTGCTGTCTGTGGCCAGCAGGCTAACGGGGTCAGTACTGTCTAAACTCCACTACTCTATCTGCATATGGGATACTGTCGGCAGGGTTTGTCTGTTGCTCGAGTGCCTCCTGCTGGTCATCTGGGTACCTGTGAGTCGCTCTCTGAATAAGGTACATGTTTCTGAGGAAAACCGCAAACAGCCTGAGGAGGCCAGATGAGTGTACACACGCCTGTGGACATTCCAGCTTCCTGTGACGGATGAGTTGCCAATTACTAAAAAAAAAAAAAAAAACTTAAAAAATACTCAAAACTATCTATATTGCCATGATTTTGCAAAGTGTGTCCATTTCCTGAAACTACAGTGTCCCCAGTTTGCACAGCCTGGTCTGGTTTTTCCTCCATGTTATTTTTAAACAGATCGGACAGGTATGTGCACTACAATACATTCAAGCTGGTTACAATGAGAAACGAAAGTTCATTGGCTGCCTTAAAAATATCAGATAACTCAACCTGAAGATGAGCATTGTTTCAACTCTCAATAGTCAAAGTTTGACCTCGAAAAAATTAAACTTGAGTTCAATATCTAAACTTGTCATGACAAGAAGAGTTAAAGAGAAAAAATAAGTTCAAATAATAGACCTTTCATGTGTGGTAGAGTGTCCACCCTTCACTCAAAAAAAAAAATGAAACCCTATGAAATGTTAGATTTACTTAATAATGTTATGTCAACTGGTTACACGCAATAGCTTTGCATGACCTTTATTTGACTTCTAACATTTTTGGCCAGTTTAATTAATTGCATTGAGTGGAATGTACTTAACTCAGTTTTGTGGAACCAGTTGACATAACATTATTAAGTAAATCTAACATTTCATAGGGTTTCCTTTTTTGAGTGTTGCCATAAACTGGACAAACTGTATTCTGTACTGTGATTGGACCCAAAGACAGTAAAAGTATGGTTTACTACATGAAAAGTGTCTTGCTAAATGCATTAACCAAAGTAACTAAAAACAGACATGATCCAAGGATGTTTAACTCATTCACTACGGCAAGCCGCTGCCAACGGCACAGCGAATTCTACCATTCCCTACGGTAAGACGGTGCCAGAGGCGTGGATGACCATTCGCAGTCCGATGGAAACACGAAATCAGTTGACGATCGCGGTCATGGGCCACCAGTACTTTGATGCTTTATATCGTGTAATTTTCGGGAAAAGTATTCCGTACAAACGCAACAATTTTATATGAAAGTATTCCATAGGGAATGAGTTAAAGGAGCTGTGTCACAATTACTGCACATGCTCAGAATTTACATCCTGAGAAAGTGAATCAGCTAGACTGAAGCCAATCTGTCTTCGTTTTGCATTGTATTTATGTATTTTAGTTACTCCAGCATCATGTTTTTTATATTAAGGAGCTTTCAATGGAAATTCGAGGATTCAAATAGCTATTTTTTAAGCTTTAGCCAAGGGATACGAAGAATGTAAGCTGGTTGCAATCACCAGTAATCACAGAAGAAGTAACATACCTTCTAGATTTCAACCTGCAGATGAGCGACTTTACTTTTTTCAAAATTGAGAGTATGCACAATAATCACGACACAGCCCCTTTAAGTAAACTCTACTGAGAGAAAATGTCTTATAGGCTATTTAACAACCACTTTATTTAGTATACTTAACTTGCTGTTACGAAAAATGGCTGGAAGGCAGTATACAGCAGTAGACGGTGCATACTTAAAGGGCAAAGCAGTAAGGAAGCCCTTTCACCCTCCGAAGGTGTGAAACGCAAATCGCAATCGCCAACTGCGTATCACCAAACGAAGCAGTCGGCCAGGCCACAGTCAGCATTGGCGAAGTCTGGACTCAATCTGGAACAGCGCGGGTCATCCACACATCACCGCATGGCAACATAACCAAATGAGCCTCCCGAATCATCCAACAGATGAGTCAACAATAAATTCATCCAGATCATGCATTGGCTTGACATTAAACCAAAAACAACTGCCAAAACAAACAACACATCGACGGCCTGAACAGCACAGATCAGTCAAACAGTAGTTGAAAATATCAAACAAGGTAAGCACATTTAAAATGCGCTTAAGAGAAACCCTGTTATGCGATACGATTTCGGTAGGATTACGAAAAGATTTCCTCTGCTTTCACGGGGCTCGGGAAGGCCGAAGATGGAAAGGACAGGAGAAATTTGTTACAGGATCCGGCATCAAGGGAGGACGCTCGAGTAAAAAGGGAAAACCGCTTCCGCCGCTCGTCCACATTCCCCGGTGTGGATTCCACCGTGGAGGAGCGGAAGACGCTAGCAGGAGACGTCTGGTTTGCGGTTAGCTGGTAGGCGCTAGTGGCCTGTGGCATTTATTGGGCTGGCAAACTGCCACTTGCAACATCTAACAACCGGATGAGGACCAGCTAAGACTCGGGCAGGCATGTAAATAAAAAAAGACCATTACCAAGCAACAGGGCCAATGGCCAACTTTCAGAGAGGCTTAACATCTTTGCATGTCCTCCTGGGCAATGTGAATAATTCAACAAATATGAACAATAACAAAACGATTGGCTCAGGAACGTTTCCAGAGCATACCAAGAATAGCGCACTTACTGTAGTGTCCGTTATGGGAATAGTATGTCCAGGAAGCTCAGCGTTAACGTATAGTCTCTCTTTTAGATGTATGACAATTTTAGACTCCTATCAAATGACCCCCTACCCAACATTTGAAGCTGTTACTTCCGCACCGACAGCTCAGTCTAAAAAAAAGATAACAAAACAATTTTGGAATGTTCTTGGAACAGCGACAGCGGGGAGTAATTTTTCTGATCAACAAACGGAGATCAGAGGGCTCAGATCTGCAGCCAGGCCAGAGAGACAGTGTGCTTCTCTGCTGCCCTAATTCTCGAAGCCTTCTTAAATTATCCAAGATATTACAGTAACTGGTGACAGGAGCAAAACATCCATCCTCTTCCAGTCTCATTCAGCACATTTCTGTCGCTGAACTTTCACAATTGCAACGTATTCGTGCTAATGATCAGCGGTAGTTCAAGTTCACTTGTTCAGGTGTGATTGGTCACTTTGCAAAAAGGGCTTCGGATGGTTTTATCCTGATCGTTCTTCCCAATATGGATGAAAGACTGAATGAATGAGAGTCACATAAGTACCTGCATATTCCTGTAACCTACATTGTTCTCTGCTTTTGTGAGGCACTTTTGATAAGCATGTCTGCTAAGCAAGGAGCATCTGCTCCTGAGGTGCTGTAATCCTGCATATCTTAGATGTCTCCCCAATTCAACACGCTGGATTCAAATGATAGTCAGACTTGATATCAAGGTAATCATTTATATCAGCTGAGTCAGAGCAGAGAGACATCTAAAACATTCACGGCTATGGTTCCTCTGGAGCAGGGCTCCCTACCCCTTTGCTCAGCGATTGCAGAGTAATGTAATGTAGTGTTTCTAGTTCTGGGCTTTGGGTGTAATGCAATGTTACGTAACATACCGAGTTCTGGGCGGGTTTTGAGCGTAATATCATGTATATATTGTCATGTAACGGTCCTGAGGGCGTGTACCTCTGTCACTTTTAGGCCGGTTGGAGTGGGTGGAGCCTCATCTCAGGATCGCTTCACCATCAGGGAGTGACGACAAAGCACCAAGAATCACCATCATTTAAAGAGTCCTTGTTTCGCCGGGGCCCATGGGGGGAGGGACCTTATGGGCTAATCTTCAGCACCCCCCCACCCCACCCCATCTTTAAAAAAGAGGTCTGCAGTGAATGTTTTCAGTCCTCTTTCTCCAGCCACAACACTTGCCTCCTCTCGTGTTGCGGCCCTCAGGACAGCTGCCGGGGGTCAGTGCGATGACTGGGCTTGTTGACAGCACGAACACTCCCTGAGCTCCCCCACCCCCCTCCTTGGATGACATTTCATCAAGATGCCATTCATTCGGAGCTGAAGCTACAAAGCAAGCAAAACAACATCCCCCCTGTGTAATTGCTGTTCTTCATAACGTTAAAATCTACCATTTTACCGTATGTACGAGAGCGTTTCAGTTCAAACAGACGCCGTTAAGTAACCCCGTAACATCTCTGTCTGACCTCCATAACATGCGCTGGCCCTGGTAGTGTGAGGAGGGGTCAGGGAGCGCGTGAATGGGGTGAAACGCTATCGCGACGCGCCCTCTGAAGTCGTCCGTGTATAACACTCGAGCCGCCGGCCCCAGGTCACTGCCTGCAACCGACCTTTGACTCCGGTTGAATGCCAGGAACTCGAGTCAGAAACAGTCTCGCGCGCACTTCCAGACGCACCCTCCCTTTCCGCGCACTTATTCAAGAAGCCCGAGGCGGGGTGGGGCAGCGGTCGGTTGATCTAAAAACCGTGGATTAAGATTTCAGTTCATCGGATGCGGTAAAAACGCAGTTTGGCTGTGGCATTGCATTGATTTCGAACAAGGCCACTGAAAATTATGGATTTCTCGCCGCCTTTTTAATATCGGCTCGTGCCCTTCAATGCACACGCCATTGTTAGGTTTTTAATCGGGGCAAAATCTGAGTGAAAAATTTCACGGCTCAACATTTTATTTTTAAAAGGAGCTTGTAGGCCTATAGCTAATTTCTTCTTTTCGTCTCCCAATCTGTGACCTGTCGAGAAATTTCACGGCTCTAACGGCAGCACAGTCTTATCGGGGGTGTCTTATTTCTGCGCTGGCATAACTGGCTGAAGGGGATGGCACATTTAAAACACACCCAATCAATTTCTCCGAGATGCGTTCATTAGGCGAGGCTGAAATATATGATGTGACAGTTCGCTCTTGGGGATTAGTTTCCGTGTTCGCTCGCACGCCTGACTCTCACAAACATGCGACAGCAGAAGTCGGACAACTGCAAAATACGCTAAGAGCACTAGCAAGCAGTAAAACCTCGACAGGATCTTTCAGTAGTGTGTTGCTAATGCGTAGCAATTTTTTAAAATAGATCATGGCGCAAAAAGCATGAGAATGCACTGAAGATAGGCGTCCACAGCCAACTGGCACATGGCTTGGTATGCAACACGGATAAAAAAAAAAAAAAAAAAAAAATCATAATAAATAAAAATCATAGTAATAAACAGTGAAAAAATACTGAATCATCTGATTCAAAATAATCTGAAATAATGTTCGTAAACTGTCTGGACAAACATTAGCCAACAAATAAATTTTATAAATTTGAATCCGAAACTGACGCGCAGTTTATCGCTAACTACAACTGGAACATTATTTTGTCAAAAAAGAACAAAAGCGCAGACACTTTGATTCACGAAGTCTCAAATTTTAGCAAATGTTTTATTCTAACATGTTAAATTTTACATCCGTAAAAGGCTTTTACAAGTCTTACAAAGAAATCAACATTTAAATTAAATAAAATCACTTCCAGCGCAGACCAGAAACGTATATACAGGCGAGCTGGCAATCAACCTTGAGCATGTCAAATGTCTTTCCGCTTCGTAGCAATGTAAACAGTTGTAGATATTATTTATATAATTTACAAGTCGCAACATTGAGCGAGCCAGCGATTTTAAAGCACAGAAACCTCAGGCAAATGGGAAATAAGCTCCCATGACAAGCTTGGCATCCTTCCCGGACAAGCAATTCCATCTCCACAAAGTAATACCCAAAACGCAGGACAGTCCATCCTCACCCGAATCCCGGTTAGCAAAGGGATGATGGCTCTTCAGGCATTTAAAATAACCCTTCCTAATTGTCGTGAAATATAAATTTATAAATTTCAAACAATCAAAAACAACACCTTTCGCTTTTGATATTCGGACCAGTTTCAGTTGGTGACCTCGTTTACATCTTGAGAAATTCTTAGTGATGACACATCAAATGACCAAAAAACTTGCTCCAAATGTTGTTTATGCCACTTCCTTGACTTGGATTAATAGAGAACAAAAAAGCAAAGAAATTATGTAATTTTTTTTTTGGAAAAAGCATGCTGCTTTTTTTTTTTTTTTGCCAATTTAAAATAACTATTACCATGGAGTGCAATTAATAAAATAAAAGTGAATTAAAATAATTTGAAGTGCCATTATCCATTATGCATGCATTTTTATGACAAAATAACAGGTTAAGCTGCTTTGATCCGATTAAGAGCTGAAAAAAACAACAAAAATAAACAAACAGAAAAAAAAAAACATCGACAAAAAACATCACACACAAGGTAGCAAAGTGCAAAGACATATTGTTGCACAGTAATCAGACTGTACCAAATGTATCAGCCTTATTCTAAATATTACTGACACATGAACAGTTGTATCAGTGACTACCTGCAATACTGAAATGCCGATTCATATAATAATAAATAAATAAATACATAAATGCGAAGAAAACCGCTCTCTTCCTGTCACAGAATTTCACAGCTGCATTGTTCTCAAATGCAAAGAATATCCATTCAAACTTCGTCCGCCACATATCTTCCTACATCATTTAGTGTTAAGACAATCTCCTCTGTGTAAACGCTCATTTCTCTGGGACATAAATGACCTATTTTCTCCAAATTTGAAAAGGAGGAAGTAAATATCAGAGGAGTCTTTGGGTCTTTGGTTGTCTGATGTCTTAAAGTGCTTATTTTATAGTCGCTAATTCATTGATTGTCAAACTAAGACATTTTGTATAAGACTAATTAAAATTTTTGATCAAAATAAAAACTCAAGTAAGTGCAGCTCTATCAATTAAGTAAATAGTTAAACTTTCAAAGACATGTTTCATAACACTATAAAAACTTGATTAAAAATGACAGTATTTTAATAAGAAATGTATCCATGACAATTGATGCTGTTCAAAATTTGATCAATGTTAATTAGATATTCAGAATACCACCACACGAAACTGAGTGTACACATTTATGAAAAGGCACTTATTGCTTCAATTGCAGTCATCAGATTCAAAATCACATAATGTCAACACAATAGTCATGATGAAGGTCTCAGAATTGTAACTAAAAAAAAAAAAAAAAAAAACATTTGAAACAAGGAGGGCACATGACTAATATCTGTAGCAGGAGGACCATACTCTTAAAAATGTCGAAGATTAGAAAGGTCATAAAACCCAAACATAGACGAAATATCACATTTGTACAAGTAAAGCTTCGATAAGCATTGTCACATTTAATCAGTTGTCATGTCAGCTAGGTAGAAATTGCATGAGAATACAACCAAGGGCATCCAAAATAATACACAAAAATTATACGCCATTTATGACAATACAATGTATAAACTGTACGTCATAAAGTTTAGTTGATGCGTTTTAATGCTTCATTTACAAAAGATGCAAAGGCAATAACTAAACATGTTCACAGTTTCATAGCCGGAAACAATCCGTGCTAAAAGCAGAATTGTAGACATCACAGCCCTTCATAATTACATTTCTTTGGAATATCATTTTTCCCCACCATCTAATATAAGGTAATAGCGTACAAACCCTAAATGTGAGCCGAACGAAACTGGGTTTCAAAAAAATGGATACTTACTCAACAGTTAATGAATAGTGGGAATATAATAAGGGAATAATATCCCATTTATAGTTGTAATAGAATATTGAATAATACATGATAAATGCATGTATAGTCACATCCAAAAATATTTGAACATTGACAAAGTTATTGCTATTTTAGTTGTTTACCACTGCATATTGGAGTAAAGGTTGAATTATTAATATGAGCGCAAATTGCTGACTTTCAGCTTTGAGGGTATTTCCATTCAAATCGGGTGAACGAAGCGGGAACTATGTCACTTTTTATACTTTTCAGTAGAACAAAAAGTAATTGGACAATTGGCTGCTTGGCTTTTCCATGGCTTTGTGGGATTAATTGCCTCATTATAGAATTGACAGCATCCTGCGCACGGACAAAACGATCAACTTGTGTGAGTAAAGAGAGGTGAAGGAACTGCTTGTGATCCGATGCATGCCGCCTCATCTGTGACGGAGCGTGGTCATGCGTGGGCATGAATGGCTGCCAAAGGAACTGGTTCCCTAGCGTTCACTGATGATGTGATTGCTGACAAATGCAGCATGATGCATACGGGGTGATATTATCCACTCCGGTTAAATGTTTTGTAACTCATAAAAGGCGCTTCATAGTGCAGACGGACAGTGACTCAAAGAATACTGCAAAAGCAACCCAAGACTTTTTTCAAAGGGAAAGAAGTAGCATTTTCTACAATTGCTATGGCCTCCTCCACACAGAGATGGAGATTTTCGAAAATTATCTTTTTTCTGTCGTTTCTGAAAAATCTCCCGTCCACACGGCATTGTTCCTAAAAATATCTGCGTCCACAGGGAGACGCTTAAAACGACCGAAAACGCTGAAGTAAATATTCCAGGCCTGTGTGCGGCGCTGTAGCATTTCTACAGAAATAGACCAAAAACGGAGAAGAAGGCAGCGAGCATTCGTATAATGCTTGCGCTCTGTGTGCAGACTAGAGCGGGTGGGGGCTGTGATGGGGGCTATCACCTCATCGTTTTCAAAAAAACCCATTTTGGTTGTCCACACGAAAACGCTGGGGTGGGGTTTTCAGATTTTCTGATTCTGGAACCCATTTTCTAAAAAATACCGTTTTCAGGCTGTGTTTTTGCCGTCTCTGTGTGGACGCAAGGCCGAAACAATAAAATATTTATGCGTTTTCAAAAAAATCGTTCTCGTGTAGACGGGCCCCAAGTGAATGACCTAGCAATTGACTAGCTGATGGCAAAACTCCCGAGGAACAGAAGACAGCCTCAGTGAAGAACAAGCAGAGAATGGAAAGAAACCCAGAAACCCAGAGTTCAGTGATTTCTATAGGTTCCAGACTTCAGCTTGTCATTGACTGCAACTTATTTGTAACCATGGGTTAGAAATGACAATTCATTTTATGACTATGGTAATTTGTCTAATTTCTTTCGAGCTACGAAAACTTTGGTGACTACGTATAAAAGAGGTTGTAATTCCCACACAGTTAAAGCAATATTTTTGTCTAAACTCTGCAGGCAGGAAGACGACACTTCAAGCAAATCATGATTGTTTAATTGTAAATCTATTGTGGCGTCATTAGGGGCCAAAATGCTGAAAATTGCGTGACTGTCCAAATACTAATGGATCTGACTTCATTATGTGAGGAGCTGATAAAATTAAAGCTCCATACTTGATCTGGTTCACTGAAACCATCAATTCTACTTAGGGACAATTTTGGGTCATACTTGTAGGACTTAATACTTGGAGGCCTTTATAATGTTGGAGGAAACAAAATTTCTCAGAAGAAGAATATAAATGGCCGATATTTGGACAATGTGTACAATTCTTTATATTTAGATTTATCTTTGAAAATGTTTTCTCTAATTTCAGTTGCTGCTATTCTTTTGACTAAACCTTGAGTGAAAAATATCAGCATGTCTTTTTTTCTTTTTCAAATAACTAGAAAAACCCCATGGATTAAGAAGTGCACAATGCTGTAGCTATCTATTCTCAGGACGTAAACATGATTGAAAAATTCCAGTCATAATGATGGACGGATTTTTTTTAGTGAGTAATATTGAGTTTACATGTACAAGACGGCGCAGTGGAGAATTCTGGTTGCAAGTGCAACTTAAATAATACTTCCTTTAGCTTATTCCCACGATCGGCCATTAGACTAAGCATAGTGCATCACAATGGGAGCCCCAATGTGCTGATATTTATACTCAAATTTGCATCCTCTAATATGTGCACAGACCATACGACCTGAATAAGGAAATCTACACATCAAAATACAAACAAGGACTGAGCAATAGCAGCCCTTACCTCATTGGCAAGTAAGATGTTATATTGTATTGTATCAGTGGATCTACTTAGCTTGCAATAAATCCAGCTAGATACTTTATACATTCCTGGATGTCTTAAGCATACCTACAGACAATGTCAAATTACTGTTAAACTTAAAAATAGAGGTACCCAACCCAGCTACTGGAGACTCGTCATCCTATATCTCTTCATTCCAACCCTAATTTGACACACTTGATTCTACTAATTACTGTAGCAGCTCAGCAAAATCTCCACCGCCTGAATGAGGTGCACTTTGTTTGGGTTAGAGCGAAAACCTGCAAAGCCTGAAGATCTCCAGGTACAGAGTTGGTCAGCGCTGCTTTGTTGGGTCAGCCTGACTGCAGCAACCTGGCCCCTCCCAACCCCAACCTCTCCTCAACCACACCTGATGACTCTTTCAAAATCCAGCCTTGGGAGGCCTGGCCAATGTTGGCAAGGATTTTAAAAGTTACTCAAGTGGGAAAATCTAGGAGCATCACTTTCAGGTTCCGTTTTAGACAACAGACTCCTTCAGGTCACTTGGAGGAACGGTGGGCTGGGAGAGGAAGGATGGGGCAGAACGTAGGACCACGTCACTCTTGACCTCTACCGGGGCAACTTGGGAGGCCCTTTGAGGCTGGTCATCCTTGGGCTCGGTAAAAGATGTGGAGGCTGGCCTGGGCTTTGAGGCTCCCGGGTTCCTAACCAGTCTACCGTGACCGTAGAAGGTGTCTATCGCATCGGCAATCATTCCCTCGGTCTCCGGCGGCCCCTCATCAGCTCTTATTCTACATGTCTTCTCACGGAACTTGTAGGAGGCCTGCTTGACCGCCCGGTTCAGCAGGTGTGCACGGTAGGCCCTCTGGATGACGCCAGCAGACACCTCCTCCTGCTTGCGCTTCAGTGTGGTGGTGATGGGCTCGTAGGCCAACTTGGAAGGGTTGTTCATCATGAACTTCTCCTCCATGCCCGACTTTAAAGAGTCCATCTCATTTGAATCACCCAGCACCTCTGCAGTTAGAGCCATCAGGATGTCCAGGCAGTGGATCTTGTCACCGGTGACTAAGGGAAGGTCCATGGTGGTGAGTTTGACGGTGTTGGGTATAGGGAGCCTCAGAGGGTCCTTCAAGGTGTCACAAAACTCGGACAGCCGACTGTAGTCTACATACTGAGTTGCATCGGGATCAAACTTCTCCCAGGTCTCGTAGAACATCTCGAAGTCATCCTCGCACAATGGATCAGCGCTCTCCTCGGTGGCCACATTGAAATTCTCCAGGATGATGGCGATGTACATATTGACCACCACAAGGAAGGACATGATGATGTAGCTGCAGAAAAAGATCATGCCCATGAGGGGGCTGCCACAGTTCCCCCTCACATCAGTGCCCGGGTTTTCGATGTCGGGATCGCAATCTGGGGGCCCGCTGTTCAAAATAGGAAGCAGCAGGCCATCCCAACCGGCCGAGGTCGTGATTTCGAACAGGCAGATTATGCTGTTGCCGAAGGTTTCGAAGTTGAACATGTCATCGATGCCGCCCATTTTCTTCACGTAGGCGAAGTTTGACATGCCGAAGATGGAAAAAATGAACATGATCAGGAAGAGGAGCAGGCCAATGTTGAAGAGGGCAGGAAGTGACATCATCAGAGCAAAAAGCAGCGTCCTGATGCCCTTTGCGCCCCTAATGAGACGCAGGATGCGGCCGATTCTCGCCAGCCTGATCACACGGAAAAGCGTGGGCGACACAAAGTACTTCTCAATGATGTCCGCGAGCATGATACCTAGAAAGAAACAAATCAGCAGAAGTGTCAAGTTCGACTGTTGGAAAGTAAAGGACTTGCCATGTTTCTTCCACCCATAAAACCAGGAGACCAGCTGACCTCACACATGAGATCTACCTTCCAAATGAAGAGTAGGGCTAATTAGCAAGTTCTGGTCACTGTAAGAATGCACTAGAGATGTCTTTTACTTTCTGGATCGGGATTTTACATGTCTAGAGGTCAAACTGCTGAAGCAACGTATTAAATATTAAAACAGATTCTTTTGATCCTGACAGCTGATTGGCTGAGATGGCAGTGTATGATGATTCCAAGTCTCATACTGCCTGTCTATTGACAGTGCCAATCTACTATTACTTAAAAACTAGCGGCCTGGTGCATAGACCTTACGCCCTACTTTCTCTTGCAGCCTGGCATCTGTTTTTTTGGGATTCAGGACTCTTGTGGATGAATTGGCTTGGGATTCAGGACTATGTGGACGAATTGGCTTGGCCACGTGATGTTTTTCTGGAAACACCATAGCAATGTGATGACATCATACCGTGATGACATCATAATGGTGCATTGTTCGCTATAATATAAAAGCACTGATTGACCGGACACGCACGCACACAGAGTCCACTTCGCTAATATAATAGGTCACATGACTGAGTCACTCCAGTGAAGACTCAGCGTCTGCTTTAAGGTGGCTGTCACGCGACCATGTGTGTGCACGGCCACACACGCACACACGCGAACAAAGAGAACAATGAATTCCAAATGAATGAATCCCAAAAAACAGATGCCAGGCCGCAAGAGAAAGCGTCTCAGTGACAGCCACCTTAATGCAGATGCTGATTCTTCACTCCAGTGATGAACTGGCTTGGTCACGTGATGTTTTTATGGAAACACCATAGCAACATGATGACATCATAATGGCGCATTGTTCACTATAATGTAAAAGCGCTGATTGGCCGGACGCGCACATACGCAGAGTCCACTTCGCTATTATATTATATCACTGAAGAAATGCTAATGGAGTATCAAATCGCTTAGAGCCTGAGGGGGATTATGTCATGGTGATTGTCCGTTTGTCTGTCCGTCCATCCTGAAAAGGGTGCCTTTGTTCTGAAATAAACTCCTCTCATATTTTTTGAGGGAGTCTTCCAAAACTTAGTGGAAGTGTTCGTGATACATTGGTGATTCGCATATCGTATTTGCATTCTGCTTAAATACATTTCGACGGAGTTAAAACATTTAATTGACAGGACTTTATTCTGCACAAAGGCCGGCAATACTGTACCCTCCGAGCACAGTTGTTCTCTACAATATAAGGCTGCATGTTGCTTCTTACTTAAAGCTTTTCTGTTTTGAAAATATATCAATAGCCTCAGTACTGCCACTAGTGCCATATTGCTTAAATACACACAACACATTTTAGCAGCTCTATCATATATTTTTCACTTTATTTGCTTGTTCATCAAACAAATAATTAATTTGTAAAGAGTTTCCCAAGTCAGTCTGCTTAGTGCTTACCAACTATGGAGAGAATGACCACCACAAAATCGAAAATATTCCATCCAATGGTGAAGTAATATTGTCGGAGCGCGATCATCTTGAGTACACACTCCATGGTGAAGATCACGATGAAGACCAGATTGACGTAATACAGTTTCTCCTCCATCTCCGGACTCTGGTCATCTGTCTCCACCATCATCGTCACCATGTTGAGGCAGATCAGCACCATGATGAAGATGTCAAAGAACTGCTTGGTGATGAAGTCAAACACCAAGCCTTGGCAACAGTTCTGTGGAGAGAAACCAAGAGATTGTCAGTTAGTGAATCCAGACAGAGCACAAAAAAGTAAATAAAGATTAAAATTGTAGGGCATCTGTCATGAGCTCTTAACTTCAAAAACTAATTGCTGCACTCCCAGCCGTCCACAGCCAGCAAGATTAAGTTGCCTTTTGGTTAATTTACAGGGGAAAGATGTCAGCCACATATTCTTCCATCCCATTTTCCTCACTTTTTTCACCCCTCTCCTCCGCAATTCCCTGCCAAATCATCTTTTTCCTCGCATTTTCAAACTATTTGTAAGCCTTGTTGATTGCATATATAATGAATTTTTTTTTTTGTTGAATAATCAGAGTTTTCCAGAATGCAGAAATTTCATCCATTTCATTTTATTCGCAAAGCTATTTTGAGTACGTTCCCTTTTTATTCCCCTTCATAAGTCTGTCAAGTAAAGATGCACTTCCTGGTTAAATAAAGATTGTAGGAAAAAAAGTCTGAAGTCAATCAAGTAAAATAAAAAGCACTGACCTGATTCTCTCAACATAGTAGAGATGATAAGACAGGACTAAACTCTGACTGATAAGCTAAGATGGCCCTGCATGTGCAAAGATCTGTTACAGCTGTCACCGAATACCTGAGGTCTTGGAATGGGCTTTTGTGGCTTTTTGGAGCCCAGTTTTTTCATGGCATTGTAGTACTTTTTCTGTTCCTCTGTCATGAAGAGATCTTGCCCTCCTAAGTATAGAATCAGGGACAATTATTATTGATGTTCACGCAGATGACCTCCATCCATCCAGTGATCCATCCATCCGTCCATTCACCATATATCCATCCACACGTCTATTTATCATCACCCATCCGTCCATGCACCCATTCATCTACCCTTCCATCCATACATACATCCTTAATCCATGCGTCCATCCATCCATCCATACATTCAACTATCCATTATCCATGCGCCCATCCATCCATCCATTCATACCGCAACTTCCAAGTAAGGCACTGGTGGCCTTCATGCACAAAATGATCAAGAGAAGTAAGCAAGCCAATTCACAAGTCGAACAGTGTTTAAAATGCAACTGAATGCCCGTAGACATAAAGGTAATGAATCAGAGATTTCATCTCTCCCATCAAATAGATCTCTGCCCAGAAATGAATGCATAGCAGTCCCCTTTCCGAAATAAGGGAAAAGTTAGAACTATTGGATCACCAACACCAAGTGTATTGAGTAAAACACGCATTACAACAGAAATAACAACAACTATGACAGAAACATTCAGAATAGACTCCTATCGTCTGTTCTAGGGGGGGCAGACACTTATCTTTGCTTTCTGCTGGTTAAAGTTGTCGATAATGACACCAATGAACAGATTGAGGGTGAAGAAGGATCCAAAGATGATGAAGATGACAAAATAAAGGTACATGTAGAGGTTCACTTCATACTCGGGCTGGTCCTCCACCTTAACGAATGACAAAACCAAAGACAAATTCAGTTTTTACCAAGAATAAAAAAAACCTTAATGCTAAACCACATAGCGAAATGTCCAAAAAGGTTCTCAGGGGAGTGTTTGGAAGGGAATTAATACATGGCCAATACAGAGGTGTATTCAAAAGCAGAACATACCATCTACACAAGTATTTGGACACTACATTGGCTTCCCGATGTCTCATGGTTTGGGCTAGGCCTCTTAGACCCACTGAAGAAAAACAATACTTTTCTAGCCAAAATGTAAGCAAATCCTGGTACTATTACTCTAAAATCTAAAGGAAAGCCTTCCCAGAAGATTCGAAGACATTATAGATGCAAAGAGGGCACAAACTCCATATTAATGCCCATGATTTTGAACAGAGATATCAGATGTGCAGGCGTTCACATGCCATGCAATCCGTAATGAAGAAAACCTTACGTCACGTGAGTCCACCGCTGCATACATGATATCCATCCAGCCTTTAAAAGTTGCCTGCACACAAAACAATGACAAACAGTCCACACAAGATGCTCAACCGCTACGTTTCAAATACATTTCAAACTTCTGACCACCATCTTTAATCCACTGAGGGGAGACACAGTTTAAAATTTGCTCATGGGGTAACTTCACTGCTTCATTAGATAGTATCACAGAACAAACGAATATTGTCTACTCTGCAGAAAGAAAAAAATATGAATTGAAGTCTCATAATAAGACTATAACACTTGTTAACCCTTGCAGTGCTAATCACTGCTATAGTCACGCAACGCGCAATATATACAAAGCAAAATTTCAGATTTCAGCCTTCAAAAAGGTCAACAATTTAGTAAACTTTCAGTCGGCAAATTAGTTAGCAATGACCTTCAAAAGGATTCACAGGTATCTGCGAGCCCTTCTGAAGATCATTTGTCAACTAAAGAATGAATAATTAACTTTCGGAGGGATAGAGGGAGTAAATATTAACCCTTTAAGGCCTAATGCAAAAATCCCAGCAGAGAATCATGCAGCCATGTTTACCATAGTAACCTGTATTTGGGCTGAAGCACAGCTTCTCAGCTTTCAGGAACAGTTGGAATTTTTTTCTATTGCGCAAAACTTACAGTAATTACGGTACTTTCAAAATTACGCACATATCTGTGTCGGTAACGACATGTTCTTAAAATGCGCACATGCTGTCCCGGTTTAAATGAGTTAAGCAATTTAAGGGTTAAGACAGTGTTGCTTCCTGCAAAGAAATATTCTAAAGATTATGTTGTTCCCTGGTGGATTAAGGACAACAGACTTACCACTTGAAGCAGGGAGAGGTAACCCATGCCAACGTTGTCGTAGTTCACCTTCAGATTGAACCAGCGCGTCTCATTGGTCTCCAGGCCGAGGAGCTGGCACTGTGTGAAATTGTTGACCTCAGACACGTCGAACATCTCCTCCGTGGTGGTATTGATGCACCGGTAGAACTTTCCGGCAAACAGGTTGACGCCCATGATGCTGAAGATGAGCCAGAAGATGAGGCAGACCAGCAGCACGTTGAAGATGGAGGGGATGGCCCCAACAAGAGCGTTCACCACCACCTGCAGGGACCGAAACACACACACACACACACACGCACACACACACACACACACACACACACACACACAAGCAAGAACAACCACACATGCATACACACACAAACAGGGCAAGCATATAATTCAGATGAACATACAGACGAACAGATTGGCGAGCAAACAAACGCACGCGAGCACACACACACACACACACACACACACACACACACACACAAGCAACAATAACAGCACATGCAAACACACAAAGAGGGCCAAGCACATGATTCAGATGGACACACAGAGAAACAGATATAAGCACACACATACCCACACACACACACACACACACACACATGAAATATAGACACACATGCACAAACACACACACACACACACACACACACACACACACACACAAAACCCACAAGCACACAGGTTGTAATTCTAGCATAGATGCCATTAAGCTAACTAAAGAGGACAATTTTCAGTGCTTACTCACCCTCATCCCCTCAAACCTGGAAAGGGCCCTCAGGGGCCTTAGGGCCCTAAGGGTCCTCAAAGATTTTATGGCCCCCAGCTCAGAATAGCCCAGGATATTCGCCGTCAAGCTGATGAGCGACACCTAAGAAACAATTCCACAATTTACATTCTTTACATTCTGTTCTTTCTAAACAACACAAAAAATTGACAATCAAGCGCATTATTTTGTTGAATTAAAAGATTTGCCAATCAAGTCAAAAAATTTAATTTGAAAAGAACTTTTTTTTACTTGAAAGCTATTGGATATTTTTCTGTTTGAGATGGAAAAAAAGATTTAAAGTCGAATTGAGAGACAAACCTCGATAGCTCATGGTCTTAACACAACCTAGTACTTTGCCGTAAATGGAAGACAGATTGATTTTTATTTCTGTAAAAATAAAATCAGTCACCATGTTGTATAATTGAAGCAGGAAGCAGGAAGAGACAAACATTGTGCTTTCGAAAAATGTCCTCACAGGTCAATAAATCAAATTCATGAGAAATGCAACGAAAGCAAACTTACATCGACAATAAGGAAGTCAAGCCAACACCAGGCGTTGGTGAAGTAGGTCTTATAGCCATATGCCGTCCATTTCAGGAGCATTTCAATAACAAACACGTAAGTGAAGACTTGATCGGCATATTCCAGAATGATTTTTATAACTCTCCGCTGCTCTATGTATATATCCTCAAAAGCCTGCCGAAAATGAAGAGTAAATAATCCGTAAACAGATGCACAAAGAAACGATACATGGCATATAATTACACAACCACGTACTGGTTTTCCATATCCCGTCCACTGCACTGTGCTCAGAATAACAGTTATCATCAAGAAATTCAGTAGTTAGTCAATGGTGTTAAAGAGTTAACATGAAAATTCAAGCAGGAACACTCGGGAATATGGCTAAATTTGAAGCTCGCAATTGCCAAAGGAGATTTGAATACTTAAATGGAATATCATAGCAAATACCAAAATAATTAACCCATCAATATAACACAAAAACCATAAATATTTTCAGTGTATTCCAGAATTTTCTCTTCCACAAATGCCGCCCCACGGTCTTAGTCTTGTAATGCGAGAGAGCGTTCAGCTAACACACTTCAAAACTGCAATAGAGGTATTTTAACGATATGCAATATATTTTGCAGTTTTGATGCGTGGAGGTTTTGAGAGAAACAGCACAATTTCCTCTCACCAGGGCTCCGCTGCTGAGCAAGATCATGAAGATGATGAACGTCTCAAAGTAGTTGTGCTCCACGATGGTGAAGCAGGTCCTTCTGAAGTTCCACCACATCTTCCCTCGGCCCTGAGTGACGTCCGCCGTCAGGCAAGGGCACCGCCTGATGCATCCTGCGAAAAATTAAAGAAACAGATGGCCGAACTGCGTTAGACCCAATCGTGCGGAGAGCAAGAGAGCTCTCAAAACAAATAATGAATGCAAAGTTTGTTGATAGGCCATGTTTCTTCCTTATCTCACATTCTTCAAATCTCAAAATACATTCCACATTTGTTACCACCAAAAATGGTCATTCGCAGATCCATTAAGTCTACAAAGTTTGCCCAGATGCCATGTCTCTCCCTTATCTCGAGTTCTTCAAATCCCATAATACACATTCCACATTTGCTACTGCCAAAAATGGTCATTTGCACATCTATTTTGCCCCAAATGGATAATTAATGAGGAGCTCAAAAGATGGCCGCCCTGGCGGTACCTTCGGTGAAGCACTCAGGCGGGTCGTCCTTCTCCGGCTCGTCCTCCTCGGCCACCTCCTCGTCAGGTTTGCAGTCGACCGTGCTGCAGCTCGATGACTCATCGTCATCCTGAAGATGGGGAAGAAGGGGACTGGGTTGTTACCATAGTACCCACTGAGGCAAAGCTGAATTTATGCCAAAGGTCTTGGTGGAGGGGGCAGGAGGTCGATTAGACAACTTTCTGGACAAATAAGACCTTTTTTTGCTAACTGTAGATAACTGCATTTCAATTAGCAAGCATTAGCATTAGGCAAAATTGAATAGAAACTGTGTCATCAAGTTAAAAGTTAAACCGATCTCCGCTATTTTCAGACAGTCTTTAGAAACTGGAGAAATACCAAATGACTGGAAGCAGGGCAATATAATACCAATATATAAGAAAGGGGACCGTATTGAGCCAGGAAATTACAGGCCAGTCAGTTTAACTTGCATTGCATGCAAAATACTGGAATCTATCATAAAAGACGAGCTGGAATTATTTCTTGAACGTAATAATATCTTGAGGGATAGCCAACATGGTTCCGAAAGGGAAGGTCATGCCTGACAAACCTCCTGGAATTTTTTGAAGAGGCCATCAAGACTTGTGACCAGAGCAGGGCTTATAACATCATATACTTGGATTTTCAGAAAGCATTTGATACAGTACCGCATAAGAGACTAATTTTTAAAATGAGCTCCATTGGAGTTACAGGAGGTATTCTGGAGTGGATTCAAAACTAGTTACAGGACGGAACACAAAGAGTGGTGGTCTGTGGTATCTCATCTGAGCTAGGTATGGTGGGGAGTGGCGTCCCTCAGGGACCGATGTTGGGACCCGTGCTGTTCCTCATCTACATTAATGACCTTGATAGGAATATTGAGTGCAAATTAGTTAAATTTGCAGATGATACTAAATTGGGAGGTTTGGCAAATAGTTTAGAGTCCACTAAAGTGATTTAGGATGATTTGGATAGAATCCAGAATTGGGCAGAAATGTGGCAAATGAAATTTAATGTAGCGAAATGTAAAGTTGTAGGTAATAAAAACATTAGACAGGATTACTTCATAGGAGGTTTAAAACTGGAATGTGCTCCACATGAAAAAGATCTAGGAGTGATTGTTGACCAAACCCTCACAGGTTCTAGCCATTGTGCCGTAGCAGCTAAAAAAGCCAATCGGATGCTGGGATACATTGCCAAAAGTATTGAGTATAAATCCGAGGAGGTCATACTTCTCTTGCACAACACATTTGTCAGACCACATCTGGAGTATTGTGTACAGTTCTGGGGACCATACTTTGAGAAAGATATAGAGGCTCTAGAAAAAGTTCAGAGAAGAGCCTCTAAGCTAATTCCAGGTATAAAAGATGAAAGCTATGAGAAGAGGCTGAAGACCCTTAATCTCTTTAGTCTTAGGAAAAGGCAACTCAGGGGTGGTGTGATTGAGGTCTTTAAATATGTTAAAGGGATTAACAAAGTGAATTATGTAGGATTCCTTTGGCTAAGTTTTGTTAGTAGAACTCGGGGTCACAAATGGAAGTTGACCAAGGGTAAATTTAGCACTGATATTAGGAAATATTTTTTCACCCAAAGAGTAATTTAGATGTGGAATAGCTTGCCTAACCATATTGTTGAGGCAGAAACCTTGGGAATTTTCAAGAGCAGACTTGACTTAAACTAGATACCATTGAGTCATTGAGTATCTGAAGTGATATATTCACAACAGTAAAAAGAAACTGGCGAGCCAAGATGGGCTGAACGGCCTGTTCTCACCTTTCATGTTATATTATGTTATGTTAAAGTTCTACTGTACCTGGGCTAACTGTAAAGAATATGGCTAAATTTAAACAATTAAAAATAATAATGATATGAACACTATTAGCCGCACCAACCCCCAAGATTGCTATTTGTCGGGGGGGGGGGACATGTTTTCTGAAGGGCCCATAATGCCCATAATTAGCAGCCCTGACTGACACCAACAAGACTGCTGATGGTCTGACCCAGTGCTCTACGACAGAATCCATTTAACCTCCATTCCTCCGCTCTTCCCCTCCACCACATTTCTGGATACGAGACTAGGTGGCAGTGAAGGAAATGTTTGATAGCAGAAGATGCCTTTTTAAGTACTTTCTTTTCACTGGAAACCTGCAGTTTGCCAGGTGGCCCTCGCTGGGGAATGCGTACCCTCGCGAGGAAATGTATTTCATTAGACATAAAATGATCTGGAGTTCATACGCTGCCTTCATGAAAAACCAGTTTGTGTTCTATGATGTGCTTTGTTAGGGCTGATTCTCCAGGCCACTCCTGACATTTTAGGGACCCCGTGAAAAATCTAACTGGCCCCCAAACAAGGCCTCTTCTGGGGCCACATACAGTGACAGGGCCTCTGCAAATGAGACACACATATTCACACATGCTCAAGCACATTCAGACAGACAGACACACACACACACACACACACATGCACACATTCATGTACTTTCAAGTACATACAGACACACATACACACACAGTACATGCATGCACACACAGGCACATATTTATAATACCAGAGTGTAATTAAATAAGTGACAGGATGACACAGTAAATTTACCGGCAGGAGAGACGATCTAGGCAGGTTGGAGTTTACCTACTTTCTCAGCCTCGTAAATCTCCGCAAGTAGAACAGGAGAATCCTCTTACACTAACACTACCACCGCCACCTGTGCCATGGTACTCACCGCTTAACAAACCTCGAACAGAAGAACCGTGAGAAAACAAAATACTGCCTTTTACTGGCGTCCCTAGTCCATACTACTCCATATGACAGTCATGAAGTACACTGGGAGCAAAAGCGAACTCACCTGAACCGAGGTCAGTTTGCTGGCTTTTATCTCGGCCATCTGTGGTGGAAGACAGCATCCCTCACCTCCAACCAACCCCTCTATGTATCTGTAACTGTCTACCCTCACAACCGCCTTCCATTGTTACCCTGCCCCACCCGAAGGATGAGGGCAAGGGGTATTGTTTTTGGTTCGATTTGTTTCTGTGTTTGTGTGTTTGTGCATTTGTGCGTTTGTTTCTGTGTTTGTTTGTTTGTTAACATTTTAGCAGCAAAACTAATGGCCAGATTCACCCCAAATTCAGTTTAGGGATTGCCACTGACCCAGAATAGATGCCTACTGAATTTCAGAAAAGTAGGTCAAAGTATGTGCGAGGGGCGGGGTTTGTTGTGCCTGGCACCACTTGTTATCATTTGAATTTCCCTCCAAAACCCCCTGTAGGTCATTCATTGGTTTTTTGCCTCCATTTACTCTTGTGTCCAATCAACAAGGAGTCTCTACTGTAAAGTACAGCCCACTTTATTCTGGTATAAATCTGTAAGTGCCCATTCTATGCATAGACATCAGCAGTGTTTTTGTAACTGTTGCACAATTATTTGCAAACAGTTTGATCGCCAAAATATATTGGATAAAAGGCTATCGGATTCATCATTCGGTTCATGACACGTTATCTAACCCACTTGCTCCAATCGGTGTCACACAGCCTATCCCTACTCCCAGAGGGCGAGCGGCAGGAACACGCCCAGGAGCCAGGACATGCCAATCCGTCACAGTACACACACGCCATTAACTCACACACCCATAGCCATGGCCGATCTAGAGTCTCCAGTTAGCCCGACATGCATGCTTTTGCACTGTGGTAGGAAACCGGAGTACCCTGAGAAACCCTCGCGAAGACATGAGGAACATGCAAACTCCACACAGAAAGGCCCCCAGCCGGATTCGACCCCACAATGTTCTCGCTTGAAGGGGACAGCACTACCCCCTGCACTAGCATGCAGTTCGCTTTTATCGCTAACGTTGCCCGAATAATGTCGGTCCAGCACATACTTATAGAGGTTCCTGATCCACTTTTCTCTACTTCTCTTGATGGTTGCTGCCAAATGACAGAACCATTGTTGACAAGGCTAGCACAATCAACTGTTGATGAGGTATTTTTGACTTATTTTACTGGAAAAGGTATACCAAAATTTACACTATATTTGTAATGCAATCAATACATTTCAAGTGCAATATATTGAAATTTAAGAAATATATGATGACATATTTCAATATGTGATAATGCCAATAATGTCAATATATTGCAAAGTGTTTCAGATCTTGATAATATATTTTACTTCATTACGAGTCATAATGTTCCAGATGCTGTCATTACTTCATGTGTCCATATCTATCTGGTTCTGTCAAAAGTGACATCAAGCAGAATCGTATTAAAGCCCCTGTATATCCAAACAAGAATACTGTCAGCGACTCCACTGGGTCTCAGGTCAAACCTGATGATTTACTGTTGTATTGAATAATTACCAGGGCGATACAATATCTTTCGTCGCATTAACTCACTGTTAAGGCTTTTGCAGGTCAGAGTTGAAATGCCAAGTACATCGATGTAAGTGGAGTCACCGTGAGAAAGCTGTCACTCGATCCCTCCCTCAGGGCACGTCCCACATCTATGCTAATGTATCATGTAGCATTTAGCACTGCATTGACATGTAACGTAGAGGAGCACATCGTCAAAGGCATCTAAAAATACACGGCTTTACATTTTGGCCGGATAAATCATTCGGTCGGCATTAGATTAGGTGAAGTGGATGTTTTTCTTTTTTAATTGATTATCTATTCGCCTGTTGTGGAGTAAAATCACCGACACACGACGAGCTCATTCTTAGCCGAACATTCTAATGCCGATGTCACAAATCACAACATACGTAGAGTAAAAAATCAATGGAGTTTAATAACATCGAGTAACAATATCTGGGGGAATGAAACAACGTCCCAAAGAAGCCCGCTACTCAATGGGTTCAGACTGGGACAGTTCTGTCCCTGGATTGCGCTGTGCCAGCTCCCTTTCCCACAATACTCTTAGGGTCACATGGCCTGGGATTTGCTACCAGAGCCTGCCAGCCCCGCATCCACCCTTCCTCCACCTAACCCCGACTTGCGCCTCTTGATACCCAGTTGCCTCTGCAGATGCTGGATGAGCTTGGATTTCCGGGACCGGAGGTGCTGAGGGCAGCAGAATAGCAGGGACCATGATGAGTAAATACTGCAGAGTTGCTGGTTTGAGCGCACAGTGACGCAGAGAGACAGGAAGTGCAGATGTTCCCTATATCTAAGTCACGTTCATGTTGTTTATTACTCAGGCTACCTGTGAGGCAGCTCGAAACTAGGTCTACCATTTCATCCAATCAATCTATCTATCTATCTATCTATCTATCTATTCTCATCTATGTAGAGACAAGGAAATAACTAAGAAGCATTTAGGTATTGTGTCATGTAAACTAGGCTACATACAATGTAAAATTGTGACTGAGTTGACTGACTGAGTTTTGTTCTGGAGTTGTGAGAAGCGAAGGAAGTTTACTCTTTGAAAGTTTTTACTCTGGATTGACGAAGATCGGGCAACCCAAGTGTATGCCTACTTGGCGTCTAGCTTTTAGCAGCCTTCACATCTTTTCTTCCAACTACTTCTCGTTTATACAGTATCTCCACCCATCGAGGAGACGTGAAAGAAAAGTAAGCAAACGAAGGAACTTCGGGGAGGTCTGTTCCAGCACGACAGCCCTGAGGTCACATCTCTGTACGAGCATGACAGCCCTGAAGTCACATCTCTGTACGAGCATGGCAGCCCTGAAGCTACATCTCCGTGCCAGCACGACAGCCCTGAACCCACATCTCTGTACCAGCACGACAGCCCTGAAAGTACATCTTTTAATTTCTGTGATGGAGAGGAACACCCATAGGATGTAATCGGGCTGTGTGTCATCAGAACCTACAGCGAATTGTGAGGACACTACAGGGGCACAGCCATTTTGTGCGGATGACTCATATACTAAACCATAATTGGGCATTAAGTTCTGTCAAGGGTATAAAGACCAATAACAGCATTGTCAGCATCGCCAAGAATACAACCTCGGGGAGGTAACCAATGAAATTTCACTATTGAAAACATCTGTCGCGGACAAATACAGACGGAGGACTACTTCTATGTTCCTTGTGATCAATTTCCCTACGTACTTTACCCAAACACCTGACAGATGATTACTAGCAGTGAACAAAATAAAGCAAAATCACAAAGCCAGGCCAATCAGCCTATATGAATAAAATCTTGTGATATAAATGACGACAAAAATAATGCATTCAATCTAAACCAAACACTTCAAAACATATATAATTTACCTGTTGAGTAAAAAATAATGCAGTTAGCGGGAGATGCTCAGGCAGTTGCTCACTAGCAGCACAAAGTAGTCACGTCACAAAACGGTAAAATCGCAAAACCCAATTCTACAAGCACAACAGACGTCATTTTTCTGGCCACCCTATTTCCTGACACGCTGTTTCCCTGCATCAATCAATATAGATTCCAGGATTTAATCAACTACGCGCAAATAACAATTGACTCACTTTCTTCACATCATCAACATCATTTTCCTCTACTGAGGTCTCGTCTTCATCCGGGTTTTCGAGATCCGACTCGAACTTGGCGATGGGCACAGGGAAGGTCAAGCTAGGGCTGATGACGAACCCATCGACGGTGACATCATTCAGGACTGTGACTGCGCCGTCCGCCAGTTTCACCATTTTTCCCGTCTTCGGGTCCAAGTGATTCAGCACAAAGTTTTCGTCGTTGGCATCGCCCTTGTCTTCGCTGCCCCCGCCGTCGTCCTTTCCCAGTTTCTTTCCCAACAACCTGCCGATGAGGCCGATGATGAACGCTTTAACCCAGTCAATGCCTCGGTTGATGCGGTTGATGGCGATTTGAAGGTTGTTCTCGCCCTCCTCTTCCGGTGCGGCCAGGTTGTCGCCACTGAAGGAACTCAAGAGCAGGGCCAGGAACAGGTTAAGCACCTGTTGAGAGAAGATCTTTCATTTGCCATCAATTCTGATAATCATCCGCTTTTGACTAGACTTGTCTGGTGCACTGGAACAAATGAAAAAATTCCAAATGTGTAAGCCCAACCCATATTATCCTCCTGGAATGCTCAAGTCCACCAGGCAAGATCAGTATAGCACAGAAAAGTACGCAAAGAATCCACAAGAAATACACTCTCATCCTAGAGGGGTGTATTATGGGCAAGATTAGTGGGTTAGCGAGGAATGTTGAGCCTAAAGTCGGGGTTTTCAATGTCTAAAAGGGGACTCTCTTTCAACCAGTCATGGTAATTTATGGGATCTCTGATTGTGAGTTTAAGGTTTGTCAAGCTAGCTGACGCAAAGAAAACCTGGCTAATGGTGATCTTGCTCCATAGCACATCGCTCTGGTCTGATGTGTTAGGGGGGTAAACAGCCTGCAATCATTGCGCTTATTTTGCAGATTCCTTCATTCAAAGTGATTCACAGTTCATTACACCTTCCCACCTGAGCAATTTGTGAGCCTGGAACAATGGCTAAACAGCTGCAGTGGTCTTATTACCTTTGCCAGGGGGGTAATGTTTTCACCTGTTGGTTTCTTTGTTTGTTTGTTTGTATGTATGTATGTAAACGGGATAACTCAAAAAGTTATGATCGGTTTGGCAAGAAATTTGTTAGGGTGGTAGGTGGTAGTCCAAGGATGAGATGATTCAATTTTGGAAGTGACCTGGAACATATTCTGGTATCTAGGTCAGGAGAAACCAATAATATTGACATGTGGCGTGGCGGAGGTATGCTTGCTACCGAGTGCCCTTCCAGTTGTGACTGCAATAGGGTTGGAATGATTAAGTACTGGTCAAAAACCTTAGTTACTGGGTTGCTTGCCTGCAACCTTAAATTACTTAAATTACATCATAATTACAACATTATATCAATTACATTAAAACAGGTTGACATGAAAAATTACATAGATTTGCTTGTTTCTCAGTTGTTGTGACTTCCTGGTATAACAGGATCGCACATCCAAGCCATGGATGTAAGCTTCAAAATGATATTTTTCATCACTTACTCTCAACGAGAGAACATTTAAGCAGCAAGAACACCATTAAATTGAGAGTGCACTCTATTTCAGTTCTATCCCATTAAATTTTCCCCAGTTTTGAACAATTCTCAGCAATTGCTGACAAGCACTGCAGCATGCAGCTAAGGAGTTAATCACAAAATCTCCATCAAGTTCTAACCAACTATTAAACATATAGGTACTTCATACATCTAATCTGACACATGGGCTCTTTCATATACACCGGGAAGAAACGTGATTAAATAGTTTATCATCACATAAAGTGAGTGGTTTTCCAGCTATGGTGCTTATCGTTATTAGCACACTGATCCTTTCCTGTTGCTAGTTGCCTACAGTCCTTGATTGGTCAAAATAAACCACAATCAAGTCATTGATGTTCCTCATGCGCATCAAAATGTTAAAGCAAACAAAGTGATAATATTGATTGTAAACAAACTATGTAGAAGCTGGATTATATAATCTCCTCGTACTTTTCAGCATGTGCTTTTTGGTCAACAGTATGAGAACAAATCGTAAAGACGGAAGCATGGCAAATAAGTGGACATCGAAATTATATCAGTCTGTTTGGGTGGAATTTGTTGGCGGGGGGGGGTGAACTTTCTGCCACACTGGAAGTTACTTTAGGGGCTGGTACACTCAACCCGTCAAATGCACGAGGATCAACATGACGAAGGCGCATTAATTTGTCATCTACCAGTCTTGACGAGAGGGCTATCTTTAGCACTGAGTCCATGTTAGCCCATTTCTTGGTTCCTATTTCTCAAGTTAGACAGATTGCATTTACAGAGTTGGCCGGAGCCAGTGGAGAGAGACGGCTGATCTCTTTCGTTTGACCGTGATGGTTTTGATTTAGGGAGGAGCATGAGAACGGGCTTACGTGGTACAAATAGGACAGGAAATCAGCCAGATTCAGGAATAGAATTTCAAAAGATTCCCATAGCAAACAAAGGTGCCGCAATGAACGTTCGCTTCGGCAAATCAGACGGAGGACTTAAAAGGTCTCATTTACATAATCTTTACCCAGTTATAACACTTCCACGCATGTTATACTTATCTATAAACATATTAAAGAATGCATCAAACAAAAAATATGCAAAGTGACCAAGCCCCCCGCAAGCTACATCTAAACGGCGATTTTCTTCCATTGAGACCGTTCAGCAACTGTTGAGCAGATATTGCAAAATGTGCAGAAAAAACAGTAACAATCCTTCAGCGAATCAAACCCTTTATATTGAGCTACCATTTCCCTATTAGCACCTTCTGTCGGTGAGCAGACCTTGCCACTATAACAGCCACAATCCTCTCAAACTGCTTGGCCTCCTTTAAGACCACTCAAGGGTCAATGACTTCCATGAGCAGGCTCTTAAGAAGAAGAACAGGCCAGACCAAACTCTAATGGCTCCCAAGTCACAGCATTTAACCCTCTCTTGCATGAATAATGATAAACTCAGTGAGGATTTTTTTTCTAAGTGGTTTTATACATCCTTAGGGATGCAAAGCAAGGTTTGAAAAAAAAAAAATTCTATGTTTATTCTGTAAATGACTACTTTTTCCCATTGCAATGACCTGCCAATGGGATTTTTTGTATGGGATGATGCAATAGCTTCCACTAGAGTGGACTTTATGCAGCAGTGCCCAAAATTGCAGGCATATATAGAGAAAAAACACTTTTAAACAGCTGTACACTGTAGTGACCTCCATGCATGAAAGGTTTAAATAGAACCTTGACGGAACTCAAGATACAGTAAATAGTCCCATCTAATGTCAATATTTTTTTGTCTTTTGGTTAATGCCAGTTGCATTCATTAGGGAGGGCCAGGATTTGATTGAGTGTTGGACTGGCGTCAGTTTTGTTTTGGTGCAGAATGTGTCACTGGTCTTTTGTTACCCCTGCACCCCCTCCGTTCGGAGAAACGATTTCCTCTCGGGTCTATGAATAACTCCAAAGGGAAGTGAAGTTGCTCTCATTTATAGCAAAAGCCCATTCGGTTCCAGCGGTAAATAAAGGGTTTATATAATTAACTCAACCTCAGCTCTCCAGCACGCCTTTTCTTGTTACACTAACCGCAATATCACAGACGGATGAGTAATATCAGACATCCTGAGTGACATCAACTGCGACTGAGCAACAACTTAGTGTTTGCCAAGCATTTGATGCAAGACAGCAGCTATATATAAAGGACTCCAAACAAGGCGTTACTGGAGGCCAAGAAGTCAGAACTGGGCAATACCTCCATGTTTCTATGTGCTGGAAAGAAGAACTATTGAAAGAGAGTCCCAGCAGAAAATAGTTGAACATGACATTGTTGTGAAGAATTCCTCTTCATCGATCTTAAATATGATTCATTTATTGGTTTGGCAGTCTTTGAGTAGTGCCTCAGCAAAATATGAGCCATGTTGATTAAAATCTGACAAACTAGCTTTAGCAAGGTCCTCATCAGGGCCTCACAGTAAAGAGGAGGAAGCACCTCGAAATTCAAAACCTTCACTTTCCAGAAGGTACTCAAGGCTACTCACCACCAGGTTGCCGATGACCATGACCATCATGAAGACTATGAGGCACATGGCCTGGCCGGCCACCTCCATGCAATCCCACATGGTCTCGATCCACTCGCCGCACAGGATGCGGAAGATAATCAGGAAAGCGTGGAAGAAGTCGGTCATGTGCCAGCGAGGTAGCTCGCAGTCCGAGTTGATCTTGCACACGCAGTCCTTGTAGCTCTTCCCGAAGAGCTGCATGCCCACCACGGCGAAGATGAAGACGATGATGGCCAGCACTAGGGTCAGGTTCCCCAACGCGCCCACGGAGTTCCCGATGATCTTGATCAGCATGTTGAGGGTCGGCCATGACTTGGCCAGCTTGAAGACACGCAGCTACCCTCCAACACACAGCAGAGGATGAAAAAAACAATCAAAACAGAACAGAACGCTCAATGGTTGATCAAATGCAAGTCAGGTTAGGTATAGTCCTGCTCTTTGCCCTTGACAGTCAATGATCACACAACAAGTTAGTCCCCAGGCTAACTAGTTAACAAAGTAACTAACAAGGATAACAGTGAATCCCTTGCAATGACAAACATAATAATTTTACATAAGGCAGGTATTCAACCAATGGTTTTCCCTGCTGGTGAATCAATTAAACATGCATTCTAGTTGCATTAGTCATAGTTAGGAAGTTACCAGAACTTAAAGATAACATGTGTTGCTAGAGAACAAGGCATAGTTTATTCTTATTTGAAAATTATGCAAGTATAATGACATAGTCTCATATCAGAGACAACAAGGTTATTTTCTCAATGTTTGAGGTCTTGAGGGCATTCTCGCTATGATTTTAATGGGGAGGACGAGCAGAAACGGCAGGACGTCAGGTCTCGAGATTAGCCTTACCAAACGGAAGGACCGCAGCACAGACAGACCCTCGACGTTAGCCAGGCCCAGCTCCACCAAGCTCAGCGTGACAATGATGCTGTCAAAAATGTTCCAGCCAACCTGGAAATAGTAGTACGGATCCATGGCAATGAGTTTGAGGACCATCTCAGCGGTGAAGATCCCGGTGAAGACCTGGGAGGTGAAGAAATGAAAGGGGCTGCCCTAAGATAAAGTTTATCTCTATTTTTCTCCCAATTTAATATTGGCAAAAGCAGCATACTCGTTTCCAGGAGTTTTTACTCATGGTTCCATTGGCTGATGCATTTCCTGATGTAGAGAAACTGCTAACCCAAGGATGGTTTGATCAGCTTTAAATTTTATATCTTTAACAGGCAACATTTTACCCCCACGTAGCTCCAAGTTGCTAATCAGTGTTTCATGTAGATTCATTTAGCAGTTTTTATATACGAAGACGGCCATTAAACATTGAAATTTTTATGTAAAGACTGTCGTAAAAAATGGTCTTATGTAAAAATAATCATCAAAAATTGTTTATGTAAAGACTCATCAAGTATGGTATTTTTTAGGTGAAGACCATTTCAAAAAAAGAAGCCTATTTAACTTTATGATACCAAAATTTGTATAGGGAAAAAAAACTATTGCCTTACTAGATTTCCAACCCCCAGCATGTCCCCGAACTCCTGGGTCATTGGGTAGTGCTCCATGGCCATGAATAGAGTGTTCAGGACAATGCAGATGGTGATACCCAGGTCCACAAATGGGTCCATCACCACAAAGTACACCCATTTCTTAAAGACAATCCACGGCTTACAGCAGTCCCATTTCAGGAAGATGTTGGCAAATTTGTACCACCCTGGTGGACACGGTCTCTCAGCCTCCTCCAGCTCTGTCCAAACACAAAATGGTCAACAGTACTTTTGCATCTGGGATTTTTACCCAGAGTGCCATACACAAGAGCTCTGAACAGTGCTGATGAGGTCATCAGAAGAATAACATGAAGTCAGCAATCAACATGAGCTCAGATAGCTGCACAGCCAAAATTCAGGAGGGAAACTGGAATACAAATACTGACCAGAGGTTGAAAATCAAGACACAGGCACAAAAACTCCTTCTCAGAATTTTGCACCAATTACAAGTAGTTTCTTACTGACACAGGTCAACAGTCAGCAGCCTTGCTGATGAACTTGAGAACATCAGAACCAAACCACACTAACAAGGGTATTTCTCAAGGATCAGACAAGGCTTAGTTGCACTGGTGGAAAATTTTGCCTCTGTTGCATACAATGGCACTCCAGGTGATTCTCTGCATTCAGCAGAATTAATGAGAGGAGGACCCTCTCCTGTTCCATCATAATAATGTCCCCATAAATGGTGTGAAGTCCAAAGACTAGATTAGAGTAGAAGAAACTGACTGGCCGGTGATGAAAGTAAATCCCATCAGCAATGCTCCAACATCTAGAACAGGGGTGGGCAATTCTGGCCCTGGAGGGCTGGTGTGTATGCAAGTTTTTATTTCCATTAATTACCCTGACTAATTGAGTTAACTGATTGCATACACAAATATAGATTTGTGCAATGATTAGATCAAAGAAAAATGTTTTATGAAGGGAGACAAGAACCTTTGGTCGCCATTCATGATAATTTAAAATAATGCTCCCGAAATGTCAGATTTCATAAATAGTTTGGCTAATGTAGATAATCAACTAATTAAAGGCCAGAAGTTGGTGTGAAAATGAGGGACAGATACGGCCCTCGTTGCCCACCTCTGATCTCGAAGAAACCCTTCCCAGGGGGAGTGGTGGCAACACAGCAACAATTAGGGAACCGAATCTATATCAATCGTGTGAAATGCTGGGTGAGCAGATACCCACTAACTTCATCATAGCTATGTGGTGCAAGTCTACGGAAAGCCTGGCCTTGCCCAGGGTTACCTTCAATCTGATTGCTGATCATGCTAACAGCGATAGAGGCTCTTTTCTGTAAAGCCGCCTTGTCCGGTTGATGCAGGCTGGACAGCGATCCTTTGGATGTGTCGTCTCTGTTCGTTTTCCTCTCATGAATCTGTAGAATCGCAGAGAAGAACATGAACTACGGTATTTTTCACGTCTTGTCTCAGAGAACGTTCGGTCAGTAGATTTGTTGACATTTTTGGGACTCCAACCCCCCCCCCATCCTAACCTTGCCGTCCTCACTAAGGCTCCGTTCGTCGTCGGCGAGTTCAGAACCTTCATCATCCGCCATCTCATCCATGTGATGGTGTTGCTGTGAACCAAATCATAAACCAGTCAAGCACCACTGCTTAAGCCAGAGATCTGTTTACAATAATCATTTTAATTAATTAATTGTGCTTTTATGCTAATTTTATTTCATGCTCTTAAGTCTTTGTGGAATTAATCCAAACTCAGAACAAGTCTCAAAGGCAGAAGAGTCACGTGGGTCACCAGTGCTCCGAGGGCACATGTACTGGTAACCCAACATAGACTGACTGATTATTGTTTGATGACACTTTCAACAATTTTGCAGCTATCTCAGGTCAACCCCAACACAGAAAAACATAATTTCTCTTGTACTTTTTTCTAAGTAAAAGCCAGTAATTACTTTCCATCATGACAATTACAATACCTTCTCCATACATTTCGGACTCTATCCCCCCCTAAAGTTACCAACATGTACCTCCATTGTGCCTTTACATCTGGTAGCGCTGTTCATTGGTGTTTGAGTGAACGCTCAACGTGATTGGCTAACCTCCTCTTCCTGCTGTTTCAGTTGCTCGAGGATCCTCTGGTACTCCTCCTCTTTCTCCCGAGCCTCTGCGATGGTTGCCTCGTTCTGCTCGGCGTACGCCATGGCGACCACGGCAAGGATGAGGTTGATGAGATAGAAGGAGCCCAGGAAGATGATGACCACAAAGAAGATCATGTAGGTCTTCCCAGCAGCACGTAACGTCTGCAAAACAAAACAAAGAGATTGAGACGACATCCCAGAACTTTACTGAATCGGCCTTGACTTCACGTTCATGGCAGTGGATAACTTGATACTTTCTATCCTGGGGTGTGTTTCCCAAAATCACAGATGCTAACTTGCATAGTTAAACCCATTGACTGTGAATGGACAAACTATGTAAGTTGCTAACTTTTGGGAAACGCACCCCAGATCAGTATCCACTTGGGAGCTAACAAACTCAATGAATATACACACACACACCAGTCACAATTTAAAAAGCCACTGGTTTGGAACCCTTAACAGCCATTAACTCCTTCAACCCCACAGCCCTCTACAGAGGGCTGACCAACATATTCCCTTCAACCCCAAATTCCTGTAGGGAAAATTCAAACAATCTGACTAATTGATTGGAACATATCAGGTTACATTTAATGGGATTCCAGAGATAACAGTAAGATACAATGTCCAGATAATGACCAGCCCTCTACAGAGGGCTGTGGGGTTGAAGGGTATAGTGATGCTAGAATATCTGGGGTTGAAAGAGTTAAACCTCAGTATGACAAGGTCAAACATTCAAGGGTATTTAAACTTATGATCAGGGCCATTTGGGTGATTTCAGTTATAATTATGATTTTTAAAGGAGCAAGACACCAATGTGATGCTAAATGACTTCACATGATCACTATCCTTAAATAAGAGACAAGTTTTTTTTTTTTTTGCATGATGAGTCATATTTTCAAAATAAATGGCAACATTTCACAAATTCAGCGAGGGTATGCAAACTTTTGAGCACAACTGAACTGATTGAATGACAGGTCTCGGTTATGGCTGGGGTGACGGGTGGAAGTCTGTAATTACCAGCTGAAAAAGGTTTTCCCAGAAGTCCTGAGTCATGAGACGGAAGAGTGCAAGGAAGGCCCAAGCGAAGTTATCGTAGCTCGTGTAGCCATAGTTTGGGTTTGGTCCAGCCTTCATACACATGTATCCGTCTGGGCATTTCCTGTTTAGGAGGAAATGATGAAATAATTAGTTGAAATACAAGCCATTCCCCACGGTCACACACACGCTAGGTCATAAATCAAAGCAGACACCAAGGTTATTGAGGCAATTTGAATTATTTCTGTTTTGTAAAAAAAAAAAAAAACGTTCTTGTTTAAGCAAGCATGCCAACTACGGCTCGATGGAAAATGTTACCACACAATTTCAACAGAAAAAGAAATTAATTAAACGTCGGAATATATAGCTCATGAAATATGTCTAAATAATCGACCTACCCAGCATCAGAGCTATTTCCACAAAGAAGAGGATCCAGTTGTCCGTCCAGAAAGTAGTAGTTGTCTGTAAGGGACACACAACACTGTAGGAGTGAGATAGTAACTTACCACTCACTATTTTCTTTACAACAATTCATTTTGTATCTCTGCTTCATAAAACCATGACTGTCGGCATTCAAGACAAATTTTGGCATAAGTTAATGATATTTTTGTGCAGATATTCAGCCTAAAAAAATAAACCTATCAGCCATAACATTATGACCACACACAGTTGATTACCTCTGGAAATGGTATTCCCTTATGGGCTTTGGCCTCTTTAAGCAGGATAATGCTCCCTGCCACTTTGTAGAAATGGTTCAGGAATGGTTTGAAGAACACAACAACAAGTTCAAGGTGTTGACCTGGCCTCCAAATTCCCCAAATCTCAATGCAATTGCGCATCTGTTGGATGTGCTGGAAAAACATGGAGGCTCCACCGCAACACTTACAGGACTTAAAGGATCTGCTGCTAATGTCTTGGTGCCACACCTCCAGAGGTCTAGTGGATTCCATGCCTTGATGGGTCAGGGCTGTTTTGGTGGCAAATGGGAGTCCTACACAATGCTAGGGAGGTGGTCATAATGTTCAGGGTGATCGATGTATGTACAGGTACATCTTAAATCTTAAGAACAGCGTATAGGAGGACTAGATAGCTGATGCTGCATGGCAAAACAGAGACGTCATCATTCCATCCACTGCCTCCACAGTGTAAACGCTGTGAAAACACACCTGGGTTGCTGATGTAGGAGCTGAAGTCGAAGTCGCCATCGGTGGTGTTGTTGGAGCTCCACGTGGTGTTGAAGCCCCACGTGTCATTGACTAGGGGCCAGCGAACGCACTTTTGGCGCAGATTTCCCATGAAGAGCTGCAGGCCAATCAGGGCAAAGACGGCGAGGCAGAATATGGTGAGAATCATTACATCCGCCAGCTTCTTCACGGACTGGATCAGGGCACCCACGATGGTCTTCAGACCTGGGCCCCACAACATAGAGGTGATTCCAACCAGACATTGACCAATCTAAGGAGACTTGCTTCTCAAGTCTATGCTGATTTCATTGCGCTGTAACAACAAGGGTACTTGAAATGAAACACATCCATATTCACAGAGAATTTGGGATCAATTTGGCTTTTAGCTTACCATGAACATGGTTAGGAGATGGATAACAGAATGCTGATCCTAGATCAGAACTCTGAACAGTTTTATTAATAAGGCTTAACATCAAAAAAGCAAGTAAAAGTATATTTTAGAATTTTAAATTTAGAAATCCATATGGAATGATGACTTGTCTCGGGGAAGTGGTTTGGGGTGGGATGGGGGGCGGGGGTTCTTAATTGGATAGGCATTAATTGTGATTGATATAGCAGCATTCGCTTTCAAAGAAATATTTTCTTCACAACTGTAAAAATGCACTCAGCGAACATGAGACGTCTGCCCGACGTGCAGATGACGTATATAACGCGATATAGACATGATCTGCACGTCGGGCAGACGTTTCATGTTTGCTGGGCAGAACTACATGAGACCTGGACTCATGAATGCCCAAGTTAAACCATAATCAATATTAATACAATTTAGGATTCATCATTAATCATTCGATGAGGACAAAGCAATAGACTTGGCAGACTTTTGATTTTGTTACAGCAGCTCCACTGACGGTGGACCGTCATCCGTTATACGTACCGGGAATTACGGTGATGGTTTTTAGAGCTCGGAGGACACGGAACGTCCGGAGGGCAGATACGTTGCCGAGGTCGACAAACTCGGTGATGTATCTGCAGAAAAAGAAAGCGAGCGATCAGCATTAAGGGCATCTCTGGGTCCAGCAGAGACCGCAAGTTGGTGAAGCTAAAGGGGAGGGCTAGCGAGACCAAATTAATTCAAGAAATTTTCATGAACAAGCAAGGGTGGGTTTACGCTTCTTTCCAAGAATCCAAGATCGCTTGGTTTTGCTGATTTGAGGGAATATATGTGTTCCTGAATACATATTTGAATGACGAAATTACGCTGTCAAGTGTTAGCCTACTTCAATGTGAAAACAGCCCTGAATACGGCAGATCATCATATTGCCAGCGAAAAAACGTACAGTTATGCCAAACAAAAATATTGGGAAAAGTATGTTTCCAAAATAGAATTGACCAGTATTCTGGTGGCATTTACAGGCGCGAATAGAGAGTATTTCACTTTTTAGTGAAACTCTCCTGCCTGATCAACAGCCATTTATTCAAAAGGTACACAGCAAATGCTGCCATGGTCACTGATACGACTTGAGAAAGACTATATTTAGCATGGAAGCAGCAACTCTCTTTCTGAAGCCAAATAGTCGTATCTGATGACTGTCAGCTGATAAGATGGCGCTCAAGCCAATTAATAAATGCTAAAAGATTGTTGCAGTGAGACACAATCACCGCTGAAGGACTGGACTGGCTGCAATTTTCTTGTTCAGAGGAGCAGGGCCGTAATCCAGGGGAATTAAATTAAATTTGTACCTCCGGGGTGAAAATCAGTAAAGGTCCTGCAAGGCCATGTTAGACATGCAGTCGAATCTCCAAGTTCAGTACCAGCTCTGCGCTGTCATGTGATACAACGACATGCTTTCAATGCATAGTAAGGGTTTAAAATTGAAAAGAGCATGGAGCTCAGCTGTCCAGAAGATTCGCTATTTATCAAATCATTTTCTGTGGTGAACTGGATAAATTTCAATAAAATGGGTGATACAAATCAGTTCATTGATGTTAGAAAGCGGAGAAGTGCATTCCTAGGGTTATGCATTTTTGAACACACTTCTTTCATGATGGTGCATCATAAAATCCGGATTTTTTTTTTTTTGCAGAAAAATCGGGAAAATTGAGTTGACTGTTTGCATTCTGTGTCCTTAGACTTCCATAGAAAAACTGCCAGAACAACTATAATAATATTAATAATATGATTATTATTATTATAAATATTGCAACTGATCCGATGCTGTCTTTCTAAGAAATAACTAGAGTTACATCACCAAAGTAAGCCAATTATTTTCATTAATCATCAAGACATCGAGGGGGTGGGCAGGGAGCGTAAAAATAGACCAGCCGTATGACCCCCAGGTTGCAAGTGGACAAACATTTTCATTTGGGAGGACTAGTGTTGTTGGGAGAGGTTAAGAGAACAGACAGGATTGGAAGGGGGAATTGTAGGTGTCAGGAGAGGGAAGCAGCTGGTAGCCGCGGGTGAGTGTGGCCATAAAATCCGCAGACGGACAGGGAGGGTAACAAAGATGGTGGCCTAACATTTAGTCTCCTGCTTAATTTATCCAGGGGGGTTAGGCCCTGCTAAGTCCAATCAACTGGAATTTGCATCGGATCAAAGCGTCTGCTACATAACAGCGATCAGGTGGAATGACCCCTGACCTTTGACCTTTAAACCACTTAGACTTGTCGCGTTCGTGCCCTTGCTGTGCTGGCTGACCTCCGGTAATGAGGTGTGAGAGGCTGTGGCAGGGATACGCTGCGTAGCGGCTGCGCTGTCTCATTATGCATCTGACACCTTCCAGAACATTCTGAGACCACAACCCCTTTCAAACTGTTCGTATGTTTTCATCAATATATCCAGAAAGGATTAAAGTCTTGCCTGACAGAAATGTAGAAATGTTGCCCTTGACAAATGACTTTAAATTCATAGCATGAAGACCAGTTCTTAAAAGAGCAAGCACAGGGCAAGCGTTAATTTACCCTTGAGAATCGTAAGGAAATTAACTCTTCAGCTTCAATTTAAGTGCGATTAGAATGTTCTTAACTGTAAATTATAATGTTGACGTCACAATCATAGCAGAAATTTTAACCAAAAGCAACAGATTTCTAAAATACTGCCAAAAGAGTTAAGGAGGAAAAAGTTCGTAAAAACTGTCTATGTCTCAAAGGACGAAATGCTCATGGAAAGTGTTGAATACGTATAACGTACAAAGGTCAAAGACTAAAGCATGTTGGCAGCACTGCACATTCCATTGTGTTACAAACTTTATTATTTCATATAATCTATTATTTTATTGGTTGAGATTCACCTACACTGCCTTACCTTCACCTCTTCACCAGGTTAAACATACCTGTGCCCAGGTTTGGACAGTCCAGGTTCAGAGAGTAAAAAGATTTTGTGATAATCACTTGAATTTGCTGATTTGAAATATTTTTTTGCCACGAGTTCATCAAGAGTGTGGAATCAGACCAAAGTGGCTGAACAGGCTAAAACTTCCTCTGAGGGAAAGAGTCAGAATATTAGTCCCATAATAAGACCAAACGTTGACTAAAACCAGCGTATTTTGCAGAGTAATACGCTGATACTCACGCCATGCTGATCACCATGAAATCCAGCCAGTTCCATGGATCTCGGAGGAATGTAAAGGACCCGATGCAGAACCCTCGTGACAACACTTTGATCATCGCCTCAAAGGTATAAATACCTGTAAAAACATACCTGTGACAAAAAGGGGGATCAAATTCAAAAAGGCGACTTACGGTTAAAACACTGTGACCTCTCACATTGGCAGTCTGAGTCAAATAATTATCCACTCAAAAACATACATGGGGAGTCGACTTTCAAAACCTGCTGAGTCAAGTTTTGAAAATAAATGAGTTATCTCTCTTAGCCTCTCTTTCAGGCACCGGCGCATGTCCCACTGATAGCTCCACTTTCAAAACCTACTAAATCATGTTATAAATTGTAACGGAAATAGCAAAACTCTGTCAAAACCTGCCAAGTCAAGGAGGAAAACTCTGTCAAATTCTGCGAAGTCATCAGCCAATGTGGAAACGTGATTCCATTTTCGTTCGCTATAAGGAACCAATCACAGTCGAACTTTTATAGCCTGTTCAGCTTTTGCTTTCTCTAACTCAACATGGGGGATGCAGACTCAAGTTTAGTTTTGATTGCAGAAAATGCAAACAAATAAAAGGTGGATTTGAACCCATTGACTCATGTTTATGTTGTCATTGTCATAGCAGCTATTCAACCACTGTGCTGTCTGTAGCATTGAGCTGCGTGTGGAGTGGGTCCTGAGTCAAATACCTTCACCTATTGAGCAATGGGGCTGGTTTAAACACTGTCAAAACCTGCTAAATTTCCACTCCACTTTCAAAACCTGCTAAGTCAAAATTTTGTGTCGCAAAATCAGAGTCAGTTCTTAAAAAAAATAATGTATTGCCACATGGAATATGTCTGCAAGGCTAATAGTTTCAGTGCAGTGAAAATCGGTATCCATGGAAGATCATTTCTATGCCTACCAAAAAATCTGATTTTTCTAAAAAATGGACCAACTTGACTTAGGGCGTGTTCACATTGACATTTTTTTTCTCAGGTGCGAGTGGATGTTTCACATTATATTCCTATGATACAGAGTGTTTTTGAAAAAAAATCCTTGAGCGCTTTTAAAAACACTGCCGCCAGCGTTTTTTTTTTTTTTTTTTACTGCTCCGGGTGCTTTTCAAGTTGAGAAAACTTCTACTCTCCAAGAAAAAGCACCCTACGTCAAACGCTTTTTTGACAGCTGACCAATGAATGAGAACTTGCGTCACTATGGAAACTCTGATGGAAATTCTACTGCATTATCAAACCGTAGCTCTTGGACTAAACTATGAAATGCACCGTACTGCTGCCATCCCCGGTTAATATCATGCACCCACAAACGGGAAGGTTCGTTGTTATCCTCGTCGGCATCTAAAGCCAAAACAAGGGCTAATTTTCTCATCCTTGACATTGTAACTAGTTGACACCGATACAAGTAGCCTAGGCTAACCTCTTTGATATTGTAACCGATTGTAACGTACTTGTGCTCTAGAATGAACTGTTGTCATGGGGATAAAAATGCCAGGCACTGTTTTTAGGACAAAAACCCGCTGTCAGGTTTTTTTATTTTGAAAAAACCGCTCTGGTCAACTGTTTTTTTCATTAAAAAAATGTCAGTGTGAACACGCCCTTAGAAGGCTTTGCAAGTAGACTCCTCACATGTAGTTAGTATCATTCCAGCTCCTGGAACCTACAGTATTGTTTTGTACAGAATTTTGAGCTTTTCTTTCAACTAGATCTTGAGCTGCTCAGAGGTACATTTCCCGAAAGCATAGCGGCTAAGTGCTAACTATGAAAGTTGCTAACATAGCCGCTATGCTTTTGGGAGATGTACCCCAGACTGGTTAGACAAGAAACTGTGCACCTCAAAAACTTACTTGTAAAACCTACCATACTTGTAAAATAAGGCTCCTTGTGCTTTTTTGGAGATTAAGAAATGTGGCTCCGGGGCTTGTAAATTCAGGCATTCACCCAAATAGTTTGCTACATATATTTTAGTGGAGAGTGCGTTGTCAGACCATCTATGCAATTAGCATTTGTTAGTGAGAGAAAAGTGGTGATGTCAGGTGTATCCAGGCCACGTTAAAATGTCTGCAGTGCATCCAAGAGATGACACGGACACTCACTCTACTGTCTTACTCCACGCCGGCGGATTGCTCATCGTCATGAACACACAGTTCGAAAGAATGGTTATCATGATGAACAGGCTAAACAATTTAAACTTAAGGTCAAGGAAAACTTCGAAATGACAGTTGGCCACAGGAAACTGCAAAGTAGAGCTGTAAACCAATCCCAAACATTTTAGGCAAAAGTACAGACACAACTCTGTTTACTTTATTTGCAAACGAGACTTGCATGCACTCACTAAAGCCAAATTGTAAACTGCTTTGACTAAAATAGTCTTAGCCTAATCGTCATTTGCTTTTGTTGAATAAGAATAAACAAAACAATTAGCAGTGTAATGATAGGAAGAGTTAATTTGTTTGTGAATCATCAAGAAGGCTGTCCAATCCTGTTCCTGGAGATCCTTCATCCTGATAGTTTTCTTTCCAGACCAAATTTGGCACAACTGATTCAAATCACGTGCAACGCAGTGTGATCTCCAGTCGAGGAGTGCTTTGTCAGAGTGAAAACCTGCTGGGTGGTAGATCTGCTGAAAAGGGTTGGGCAGTTAGGAACAAAAGTCATTATCAGCGCAGAACAACGTCTCAAAAAAAATCATATTTGTCCTTAGCTTTCTTATAAGGACACAGAAGTGGCTTCATGAACAGTTCTGCTCTGAGATTTTAATAAACGCAAAACTTTCAGATATCTAATCACAAATGCAAGACGAAAACCATAAATTGAGGCAAAACATCATTCAGCCTCCGGGATGGATGTTGACAGGATATGCACCTCTGTCTTACAAATAAATTCAATGCAAAGACAAAAAAATTCCAAACTAGTAGGCACTCAGAGAATGAATTACCTCCGCCGTGTCACAACTCATTGACGGTGAAATTACCATTTAATGTGAGCATTAAACGAGTCTGGACAGTGTCATCTCAATGTGCATGGAAATTCTTTCGGTTTACTGATCACAAAATATGGGTAAGATCTTGATGAAAATGTATTCACTTCTTCCTTAGCATCGATTCTATAGACTCACAAAATTTCCTTGACGTCCACCCATTACTGTTTGAGACATCCCATTAAATGACAAACGAATGGACAAACAAATGCCGCTGAAAACATGTCACCTCCTGGCAGAGGTATAAAAAAAAGTATCTTAAGAGAGAAATGCCTGTATTTTTGGTTTCAGTACGGGACTAAAACAGTAGTAATGAGAGAAATGTTTGCAGTGGGCCTTTGAAAATAAAGGATATGAATGTATGAGGACCCGTATGGCTCCCCTTCTCACTATACTGAACGGGCTGAGGAGATAGCATGCAGGCTCAGCGTTAAACCTGAAGATCGTGTTCCCTTTAGAAATCACAATGAAGGTCTGCAGAGGAGACAGGAAGGAGGACAGATGGAAAGAGGAAGGGAAAGATGGAGAAAAGTAGGGGAGGGACAGAAAAAAAGGGATGAAAAAAGCGGAGATATATTAGCACTTAAATGCATGGGTGTTTTGCCAAACTTTCTTACAAACATCAAGTCTTTTGAGACCATAACGCGTGCAACAGATTAGACAGTGGATGGACAGAATATTGCTACTAACTTTTTCAGAACTCAGTTCTGACGTCAATAAACCCAAAGCCCATCTAATTTTTTGACATCTGAACATGGGTATTTGTAAAAAAAAAAAATTAAGCAGTCTGAGGAATGGCAGAGAGCTGAATTAAAAATTAATGAACCAGAGGGGGTGCATGCATTCCTTGAGTTGCAAAAGATCCAATGTGTGCATTTAAAGGCAGTACAATACTACAGTAATAAATACCACAAAAGTTATAATCTGCCAACTCGTCCATACCCAGGCAGCCATCAACTCTGGGCATAATTTTTGTCCTACTCTTAGCACTAGACAAAAATCACTTTCTATACTTAATAGTAGGCCCTACTGTCTGTGCTTGTTAGAAGGCCCTTATTTCTGTGCTTGGCAGTGGGCCCTATTTTCCATACTTGATATTATGCCCCACTTCCTAGTAGTAGGCCCTACTTTCTGAGTTTGGCAGTAGTCCATACTTTCTGTACTTGGTAGCAAGTCCTATTTTCAAAATTTGGTAGTAGGACCTACTTTTTGTGCTTGGTATTATTCTCCATTCCCTGTGATTGATAATAGTTCCTACTTCCTATACTTGGCAGTAGCCTCATTTTCTGTGCTTAGTAGTAGGGCTCAATTTCTGTGCTAGGTAGTAGGCCTACTGTCTTTGTTCAGTGCCAGGCCTAGTTTCTGTTTAATAGTAGTAGACCCTTCTTTCTGTGTTTGGTAGTAGGCCCTACTTCCTGTGTTTGGTGGTAGGCCTACATTCTGTGTTTGGCAGTAGGAGCTACTTTTTATATTTGGTAGTAGGCCCTATTTTCTGTGTTTGGTAGTCAGCCCTAATGTCTGTATTTGGCAGCAGGCCCTATTTTCTGTGTTTGGTAAAAAGTAATACTTTCTGTATTTGGTAGTAGGTCCTACTTTCTGTATTTGGTAATAGCCCCTGCTTTCTGTGTTTGTTAGTAGGCCCTACTTTGTGTGCTTGGTAGTACGCCTGTTGCCTGAAATCCATCCATAACAAGTGCTGGTCGCACCCAACGGTCAGTCACTGATATGTCTGGCCTCAGTCGGTAGGCTAGCGTTTGACTTTCAAATATTCGCACAGAATCCATGCAAGATCTGTGATTGGCTCGCACTCGCAAGGGTGCCCCGCTCCTTTAGATAGACTTGCGGCGGGTCCTGAATGAATTGATTCCAATGGGGAAAAGTGAACGTAAACTCAGATTATCACCGATTATTTTGCACCATTGTCACAGAATTAAATATTGGACTTATTTTTCACAGGCCACATATCTTCCAAACATTCTGGTGCTGCAATGGCATTTTTAAGACCAACAGATCATGAGAAAATGAACTTTGTTCGAGACCTGTGTCTCTCTCAGCAGCGGTCACGTAACATATGGCAATACAGAAATACAGTATGGACTGCGGCAAATTACGAATTAAACTTTCAAACTGAAATAATGCTTGTGTTTATATATTCAGTGATACTGTTATTGCCATCGATGTTTAATCGTTTTTAAAGGGAAAAGGAATATATGTGATCGCTATGATCTTGTACTGGATTGATAGCAGATATTCAACAAGCGGAGAAAAGCGGCAAAATAAGCGTTGGCCATCCACATTAAAAATGCCGAAACGTTGTGCAGCAATAGGTTGCAATAAGAGGAACAAGCTATCCATCTTCTCTTTTTCAAAGAAAGTAGACTGGCAAAGAGTAAATTAGCAACTGTCGTATTACATACCAGCTTCATAGGCTTAACCTAGCTGATGCAATCATTATGTATTTTGAGTATTATTTAATTTAGCCTTTATTATACCGGGGAATCCCACTGAAATAAACAAAATGCAGATATGGCCAAACATTACCCTATTCAAAACCTAACAACCACTCCAAGAGTAAACGCAAGCAAGCCACAATCTAATTTTTAAGCTCATGTCAAATAACATTCACGAATGCTGTAGCTGGCCAGCTAACTCATATTCATAATGCTGAGTACAGCTGTTAGTTGTGTTGTAAAATGCCTGATGTAGCAAAGTAAAAGGAAATATACACGCAACATGCAGATATAAGATAGATACTTGTATATCCCAACGTTTAATTGCTCGCCTACTTAGCTACCACTTCTGACAACAAGATGCGACGGATAACCTGGTCAGCATTCATTCTGCAAATGGCGTCGCGCGATTGGTGGTTCTCGCCAAAAGGTCACCCAATCAGCCAAGAGCAGAAAACATGAATATTTATATATCCAGTTCATTAGTAACGTAAGGGCTAAACGCTGGCCTACCGACTGAAGCCAGACTATATCAGTGAGTGACCGTTGGGAGCGACCAGCACTTGATATGGATGGATTCCAGGCTAGTACACCTGCATTCTGTGTTTGGTAATAGGCCCTACTTTCTGTGTTTGGTAGTATGCCTACATTCTGTATTTGGTAATAGGCCCTGCTTTCTGTTTGGTAGTAGGCCCTACTTTTTGTGTTTGGTAATAGGCCCCACTTTCTGTGTTTGGTAATAGGCCCTGCTTTCTGTTTGGTAGAAGGCCCTACTTTCTGTGCTTGGTAATAGGCCCTACATTCTGTGTTTGGTAATAGGCCCTACATTCTGTGTTTGGTTATAGGCCCTACTTTCTGTGTTTGGTAATAGGCCCTACTTTCTGTGTTTGGTAATAGGCCCTACATTCTGTGTTTGGTTATAGGCCCTACATTCTGTGTTAGGTAATAGGTCCTACATTCTGTGTTAGGTTATAGGCCCTACATTCTGTGTTTGGTAATAGGCCCTACATTCTGTGTTTGGTAATACGCCCTACTTTCTGTGTTTGGTTATAGGCCCTACATTCTGTGTTTGGTTATAGGCCCTACATTCTGTGTTTGGTAATAGGCCCTACATTCTGTGTTTGGTTATAGGCCCTACATTCTGTGTTAGGTAATAGGCCCTACATTCTGTGTTTGGTTATAGGCCCTACATTCTGTGTTAGGTAATAGGCCCTACTTTCTGTGTTTGGTTATAGGCCCTACATTCTGTGTTTGGTTATAGGCTCTACATTCTGTGTTAGGTAATAGGCCCTACATTCTGTGTTTGGTAATAGGCCCTACATTCTGTGTTTGTGTTTAATATAGGCCCTATTTCTGTGTTAGGTAATAGGCCCTACATTCTGTGTTTGGTAATAGGCCCTACATTCTGTGTTAGGTAATAGGCCCTACATTCTGTGTTTGGTAATAGGCCCTACATTCTGTGTTAGGTAATAGGCCCTACATTCTGTGTTTGGTTATAGGCCCTACATTCTGTGTTTGGTTATAGGCCCTACATTCTGTGTTAGGTAATAGGCCCTACATTCTGTGTTTGGTTATAGGCCCTACATTCTGTGTTTGGTTATAGGCCCTACATTCTGTGTTAGGTAATAGGCCCTACATTCTGTGTTTAGGCCCCTACATTCTGTGTTTGGTTATAGGCCCTACATTCTGTGTTTGGTTATAGGCCCTACATTCTGTGTTTGGTTATAGGCCCTACATTCTGTGTTTGGTAATAGGCCCTACATTCTGTGTTAGGTAATAGGCCCTACATTCTGTGTTTGGTTATAGGCCCTACATTCTGTGTTTGGTTATAGGCCCTACATTCTGTGTTTGGTTATAGGCCCTACATTCTGTGTAGGCCCTACATTGGTTTAATAGGCCCTACATTCTGTGTTTGGTTAATAGGCCCTACATTCTGTGTTAGGCCCTACATTCTGTGTTTGGTTATAGGCCCTACATTCTGTGTTTAGGTAATAGGCCCTACATTCTGTGTTAGGTAATAGGCCCTACATTCTGTGTTTGGTTATAGGCCCTACATTCTGTGTTTGGTTATAGGCCCTACATTCTGTGTTTGGTTATAGGCCCTACATTCTGTGTTAGGTAATAGGCCCTACATTCTGTGTTTGGTAATAGGCCCTACATTCTGTATTTGGTAATAGGCCCTACATTCTGTGTTTGGTTATAGGCCCTACATTCTGTGTTTGGTTATAGGCCCTACATTCTGTGTTAGGTAATAGGCCCTACATTCTGTGTTTGGTTATAGGCCCTACATTCTGTGTTTGGTTATAGGCCCTACATTCTGTGTTTGGTTATAGGCCGTACATTCTGTGTTTGGTTATAGGCCCTACATTCTGTGTTAGGTAATAGGCCCTACATTCTGTGTTTGGTAATAGGCCCTACATTCTGTATTAGGTAATAGGCCCTACATTCTGTGTTTGGTTATAGGCCCTACATTCTGTGTTTGGTTATAGGCCCTACATTCTGTGTTAGGTAATAGGCCCTACATTCTGTGTTTGGTTATAGGCCCTACATTCTGTGTTTGGTTATAGGCCCTACATTCTGTGTTTGGTTATAGGCCCTACATTCTGTGTTAGGTAATAGGCCCTACGTTCTGTGTTTGGTAATAGGCCCTACTTTCTGCGCTTGGTAGTAGGGATCGAGCTCCTCCAGAGGGATGTTCAGTAGTTCGGGTGGAGGATCTCCGTAGATAAACGGCAGGGTCTTGCCGGCCTCCAGATCACTGCTGGGTTTGGGCAGGTCATCCTCATCGACCTCTACATGCCCCTGCTCCTCCTGCTCCGCCTTCGCCTGGAGAATCCGCCTCTCGATCTCCGCCAGCGACTCCGGGGTGAAGCGGTGGAACGCATCGCTGCCTGGTTTGGGGAGCCGGCCGACCATCTTTGCATTATGCAGAGAGAGAAACCGCCAAACTGCGGTCTCTCAGCAACCGCCTGGGGAGAGCCGAGAAAGGGAGAGAAGGAATAAGGGAAGGAGGGAGGGAGGGAGGCAGGGAAAGAAGAAAGGAGAAGAGGGAAGGTTCAGAGGGAGGGAAGGAGAGAAGGTAAGGAGGGAGATAGGGAAGGAGGGAAGGAGCAGAGGGAAGAAGGGAAGGAGCAATGGGAGGGAGGGAAGGAGGGAGAGAGGAGAGAGGGAATGAAAGAAAGAAGGAAGGAGGGAAGCAGCAGAGGATGGGAGGGAATGAGGGAAGGGGCAGAGGAGGGAATGATGGAAGGAAGGAGCAGATGCGGTAGGTAGGGAATAAGGGACGGAGAGAAGTATAGTAAGGAGATAGGGAAGGAGGGAAGCAGCAGAGAGAGGGAGGGATTGAAAAATGAGGAGGGAAGGAGAAGAGGGAGGGAGGTAGAGAAGGAGGGAGGGAAGGAGAGAAGGTGAGGAGGGAGGAAAGGAGAGAAGGATCCTTGAATCGCCGGTTTATGTGAGAAGGCAGGTAATGTGTCCGGCAGAAACAGAACTCCAAGCTTAATTTACAGCGTTTCCTCCATGAGCCCACGGGTTACAGGTCAGAGGTCTTGGCTCTAATGAGTGTTCAGTTTACCTGACTCCATCTGTAAGGCTCAGCACACGATTTAGTGCCTGAACCAATCAGGTGTGGAGGACACGGCATTAGGAACAGATACTGAGAGCGGAAAATGGCAGCCGACTTACAAAAACTGCCATTCACTGAAATGCAGTAAAATTGCATTATTTTCCGAAAACAATGTAACGAAACATATAACTTCCATTCAGATTTGTATTGTGCACTCATTTACCTCGGCGTATTTCCATTCTTACCACTTTCAAGTGTAATGTGGAAAAAAAAAGCCACTAGATGGCAGTATTGACATTTTTTTTTTTGTTAAGCCCAGTCTAGAGCTAGGATTGGGGCATGTCCTGGGCATGCCTCAGAGGGGGCTGGAAAAGAGTATATGAGGAGCAAAATTGAGAGAGTGAAAAGTGGTTGGAGAAATTGCAAGGAGAAATTGTGGAAGGATACATTTGACCAGACCTGTCACTCTTTTCAAGACCTGTGAAGCTTTTTGTGGATTTTTGCCTGTGTTGGAGCATTTTCCTGTCCCAGGACATCGCAACATAGCAGCCCATCTCAATTACCAAGGGACTGTAACTATCTTTTTTTTTATTTCAATCTTGGTCAGTAGGGTAGAGTGTAGATTAGTTCTAAGTGTTTGTTTAATTAAATTTGTTGAAGTTTAAGAATTTTGTCTGTCATCCCTTGCTGTCCGTGACGTCATAACAAATTGACGCCATAACAAATTGGGGCCATAACACAAGCATTACGTATTCATGAGTTCAGTTACCAGAAAAGAACAGGATCCCTATGAGAGCGCTTCATAAGTGACAGACCATGAATTTGCTCTCACATTATGAGCCACTGTAATCGACACCATGAATCTTTGTGGAATTGATAGTAATTATTCGCTGGCGTTAGTCACTGTGCGATAAAGGGGTCAGATTCAGACCATGTCTAATAGGATGCAGGTTACCACAGAGGCCCTCTTCTTTCAGATATTGGCCAGCAATGCGCACAGTATTCCGCAGGCATTCGGTTCCGTGATCTTAGCGTTCCAGCGTGGGCTACTGAGGACCCCAGTTTTACAGACAGCAGCTGCACATGGAATGCAGAAAATGCCACTGGGCCCGGTAACACATGGTTAATGAGGAGACATGCACGCAAGAATACGCATGCAACCATTCACGCATGCTTGCATAAGCAAACACACACACACACACACACACACACACACAAACAAAATAGCATCATTATACTTCCACAGAAGCACACATAAGCAAGTAGATCCCCGAGTCATCAGATCTTGTGCCAACCTCACAAAGAGATGCAAGAATAATCAGTAAAGAGGAAAACTTTCAGGAAAACTCAAAGCCACAAATCACTGTGGACGTCCTGCACTTGTGAGAACATTTCGTGGAAGGCAACCAGGCCAAACAAAGCCCTTTGACTAATTTGAAATTCTTCCAGAAATTCATTAAAAAGCTCTATTGACTGAGCTCAACCAATACCATGGAGGAAGAGCACAAAGTCAACAGATAATCACACTAGACTTCAGGGTCTTCGCTTGGAATTTGGACCCCCCCAGAAGAATATTTCCCTGAGACCCCCCCCATCTGCTCAAATTTTTGAGAGCCCTCTGCAGCTATGAACCCCACAGCCCCCCAGCACTCCAGCACCATCTTATTACCCAACTGTGGCAGCCCTGCCAAGATGAGCACAAAGCTGTTGTTTATAGCAATGAGGGGAGAGTATGGAGAGGGGGTGCTGGGTTCAGAACCTAACCAGGCCCTCTCTGTCGTCTGTTCATGAGGACAGATCAACTGAGCCATTCTTCTTCTTCTCTGTTTTTCTGTTGATTGCTCATTGCTAGTTTCCCTTTTTCACATCTCCATCCAAAAACTGTGAGTCACAAGGGAATGTTAGGGACGGACATTGCGAAAGCGCAGCTCAGTTCCTGGAATTACGAGTTGATGTCAGCCTCGCAAACACTGCTTCTCTGAGTCCCTCGCGTGACGCATTGGCTTACGGCCTCATTTTTTAGCTGATTTAATGGCTGTTTGTGGCTCTTTGTGGAGTTGAGACAAACAACATGGTGAATAAAATGAATACATCAGGCACTTGAAAGCAATGAGAGTCCATGAAAACTGCATCATAATAGCAAAAAAAAAAAAAAAAAAAAAGAATCCATTTTATAATCTAAAAATAACTATCAGGGCACTCGGTATAGTGCATACGTCCATCTGCAATATTCACCATGACCTTTGACCTTGACCTATGAAAATCTAATGATCTCTCACTGTAGTCAAATATGATTTACCCATGAAATTTCATCAAAATTTGCCCAGCATTTTTTCCTTAATGCTGCTTGCAAACAAATGGGGTCAAAACATGACTTCTGTCCAAATCAATGACAATGGTAAACATCAGCTGCAAAATAATAAAGCATCATATTCATACTTCTACCAAAGAGAACACATTCAGACAAAACGCCTTGTCATTAAAAAGACATCAGAAATGGCACTCTCAATTTGCCGATTATGCGGACATTGAAGCACCTGGCAGTCTGAAATATACACTTGAAATCTCATGTAGAATGAAGAACCAATAGGGCTTCTATGCTCCTTGCTTGGTCCAGGTTTGGTTGTCTGAGCATCTTTCAGTCTAGATCAGTGGTTCTCAAACCTGATCCAGGGGTCACCCATGTAGTCCAGTTGTCATTTCGACCGCACAATTCCAAAATCCCAGAATTTTGACAACCTACTCTGTTTTCTTGATCTGTTTCTCCAGTGTTGGACAGTTCATATTCTTAAATCACATTCTGTTATTAAAAAAACTGTACAAGCCATAAAGAATTCTGAAATGCCAATTCACATTCCAAAAAACAGTAAACAAAATTAACTGAACAAATTAGACAGGGTGCGTGAGTCAGTAGTCACCCAATTAGTAATAATATGGACACCCAAGTGGTGATGGCGAAAAATTCAAAGACATGTAAATGATGGGACAGGACAGGGCCAGGACAACAGTAGCAAAGAAAAGCTCCAAGATGGAAGACAGGAAATGACCAAACTCCCAACGGCAGGCCAGCATCCTCTGGTTACATCAGAGTGAGGGGTTTACAAAACAAAAAATAGTCAATAGAGAAAGAGAAACCATTTAAAATTCATGTTCTGGGTACTCTGCTATTGTAAATGAGAGTGATGAAGTATAAATTAACAGGCTGCCATCTAGTCCCCAGAGCCACAACCTCAGGAAGCCCCATCACCGACCCGCGCCCCTCCACAATGTCCTGGATGACCTCAAGGTGAAAGCAACAGACTCATTCCCAAGTTAGGGGTCCTGACAGGACAAAGCAAAGAGCCTCTGGCTTGACATTCATGATTTCCCGCAGTAAAATGAGTGTTGACATCAAACTCTTACAGCATATCACTCTTTAGTCAATCAGATGGTTGAGAAGGCGACACTTTGTAGAAACCACCACGCGAAGTATAGCACATACGGACACTGACACTGAATAACAGTTTTTATTTATTTAGTACAGGTTTTATCAGGTATTTTAAGAATTGGAAAATAAAACTGTCCCCGACAGAAGACATTGGCCTGAAAAAAAAAAAAAAAATTTGAAAATTCAAATACTGTTTTGTATATTCTGCCCTCCTGTTAACCAATGAGAGAGAAGGAGATAGCAACCTGTCAGTCAACATAAAGGAATAACACAGCAACCTGTCAATCAAATAGGAAGAATAAATAGACTTCTGATATGTTAACACGTGTAATGTAAATCAATTAATTTTACCAATTATCACCTTAGTGTTAACTGATTACTCAAACAGCGAGGTTAGAATAACTTAGCAAAAATAAACACAGAGGCTTTTGGCAGCTGCAGATGTGACGGCACAGGGCACTACTCGACTAACACAATGCATGCTGGGAACTGACCAACAGAAGCTGGAGGTCATAGATGATTACTGGCTGGTTTACAGTGAGCATTTCCTCTGGCTTTTTTGTTCTATATTTTGACTATATTTAGACTTGAAAAAATAATTGCATGTTAAGACAAAAGACAAAAAAATTTTCAAATGAGGTAAGATGATTTGACTCAATTTGAGAGTTACCTTCGGGGAAAAAAATCTCCCTGGTCAAGCACACCATGACTTGAAAAAAGCCAATATTTTCTGATTGAGAGTAAAAAGATACAATTCTAAGTCAAACAATAAGCCTAAATTGGTCTTATCTCTGCAAACTACCTTATTGATAGATCTCTAACATTTTTTTTTTTTTTTTACGACAGATATTGTGCGTTGGTGAGCCCCGGCCAATCTGCAACCGGGCAGCTGCCACAGGCAATCACAGCACCAGGGGGGTCGTGTTACGGCCATGCGATGACTCTGCTCATTCTGCCCCCCCAGCCCCCACCCCCCTGCCCAGAGCATACCCAGGCCCTATCCCTTCACACAACCTGCCAATAAACACGCACCGCCTATCCCGATCGACTCCCTTCACCAACTCTCCTCTTTGTTTCATGCCGACGGAGATGTCAAGAAACTTAGCCGCTCTTTAGCCTAGCCGCCTGCTAACTCTTCTATCGACCCCTCGACCCCCCATCCCCTTATTCCTCTGCCCGCTCCCTCTCTCCCTCCCTCCCTCCTTCCAACATGTCTCAGTCAGTTAATCTTTCACTTCTCCTGCCAGCGAAGGATCCTTTCAGCCATCTTCCCACAACTATTAGGCTTCAAGCGTACCGTTATGGTTACCTATTCAGAAGTCCCTCCCCCCGAACCCCAAAATTCCTAAGAGTATACCTCCACCTTCTGAGCCCCACCCCACACACACACACACACACACACACTCACGCAAACACACACACACACACACACACACACACAAACTAATGCATTTCAGTAAAACTTTCCCTCATCTCAACTTTCCTTTAAGCTGTGGAGCTGTTACTATCCCGTAAAAATTAGCCAAACAAAGGTCATCAGACGTTCCACTAAAACAAAATGGCCGATGAAAAGTCCCTCTCTGCCCTCTCCACCCTCTGCTTTAAGCAGAATCCCTGAGGTCTGAGGGCCTCATATTTTAAGACAAAGTGAGTCCCCGGGGTTGCTCGCTGACTTGCGAACATGCGCCATCATTAGCGCGCTCGCGCGGTAATGACTGTGACACGCTGTGCGACACAGAGTTCAGGGGTACAGCCACAGGTGTGTGGGGGGGGGAGTACAAATTAATCATGCGCCCTGACGCCGAGAAATGAGAGGTGAAATGCGCATGAAAACTATGCTACAAAAATTATTTTAAATGTAAATCAACTATATTTAGGCTGAAAGTTTTTAGTTCCTCAATAAAACTAAACTATTCTACCAGCGAGGTGTAATGAATTGAGATAATCATATCAAGAAGGCAAACAAAAACTTCATTTATCAAGCAGGCAGTGACTAGAATGTGAAAAACTAGGAAGTGTTTTCTAATGAGTTTGAGAGAGTTAAAGTTTCCTTTTAAGAACAAAAATGCATGTTAAGTCACACATTATTAGAAGAGTGTTCAGACATGGCTCAAACCCAGTCATGTGTGCACAAACAGCAAGGCATATGTTATACTTTAATAATTCCAAAACCTGAATTTCATAGCAAAACCCATTTCCATAGTCAGCGCACAAATATCTTCACCACTAACGTAATATATTATACTACAAAGCAATAAAAATAGGATGTAAGCCCAACAATGGCTGGAATTTCCTGCCACACAAGAACACCAAAATCTAAATACATCTTCCATGAAAAGAAATGCTTCATAATGCTTGTGCAGTATCAAACCTTCCCTTAATTAGCAATTATCTTCCCTCATTTTATTAAAATGTCCTCTGGTACTTTACAGTATTTCAAACACAAAAAGCCACGTTTTAAAACAAACCTAAAACTGTGTCAAAATCAGCCTCCTACCTACTGTATCCTCAAAATATATACTGTCTACTAAACATACTACCAACATAGTTTAGTACATGAGGTGCACTTCAGTTCAAACCATGAGTACACCAAATGAACTATTTGGTTAGTAGGCAAATATTCTCTCAACGTAGCACACGAGTCAGAGATTATTTAAAAATTTCTATGGTCTTGTACATTGTATGACTGTATTTGGTACCTCACTTCTGAGGATGTAAACCATACTTTTTAAGAGGTCCGACAGAGATTAAGATGTGGAGTTATCAATGGGTCCAATCACAGTTTGATATATTACAGAAGCGGAGAACAGGACTATTTATTACAACGGATGTTTAATGATACTTCTGCCATATTTTAATCAGGAGATATATCAGACAGTCAGATGTATCTTTAGTAGACGGCACATATTTTAAGGACACAGTAGATAGGAGACTGAGAACATTTCACCCACTTAAAGACTGTGTCAGACGGTGACCTCAGTTTATGCACCCAATAGTCGGCATGCAAGCGGTTTCACAGCCTCGAGTCTAGAGGAGAGGCCATGAGGTTCCATCGATGAGGTCTAAGATGAAAGCCAGGCAAGGTGAGCTTAGCTTGTCCACACATCATAAATCCTTCGGGTGCACAGCTGCAATTAGACTGCAGGGATTAGAGACAGTGTTCCTGAAGTGACGAAAGTCGTCTCCGCAGACGTCAAGCGCTTGGGTCATGCAGATTGGGTAGCAAACGCTGGCCCTTCTCTTAAGGGTGGAGAGGGTTCCCATTCGAACCAAGGAACACGTACGCTTGGGCCCTTTAGTTGCGACATCTCGTAAAAAGGGTCACAATCCTTGCAAGTTCCACACAATGCAGATGATTGATTTATACCGACAGTATCTACGTCTTATGTTTATCGATTGATTCTTTGATGACACTTTCAGACATACAATCTTTTCATACCAATTGGCAATTTAGAGTCTCCAATTAGCCTAGCATGCAGGTCTTTGGCCCGTGGAAGGAAACCAGAGTATCTGCAGGAATCCCACACAAACATGGGGAAAACATGCTAACTCCACACACAAAGACCCCAGGCCAGCTTGGAACCCATGACCTTCAATTGCTTGTATAATGCAGCAAATATAGCAAAAGGCTTCCAAATACAATCTGCTAGGTTCAGCATAGGGAAATCCATTCAATGTACCTGAAGCAAAATATTGGTATTAAACTCCAAGCACAATAGAACAAATAAAAACTAAAAAATCCACAGAAAAACTAAACCTTCCGAGACATTATAAAAAAAAAAAAAAAAAAAAAATGTGCAACCCTAAACAAAATAAGCCATCCCATTGTGTTTGGTCTTTCGTGTCACCAGAAATGCCAGCATGTGATTTGAAGAAAAGAAAAAAAAAAGTCCTGGAAATGATTCAGGGATTTGAACTGTTGTGCAGAACATAAGTCTCCATTTCATAAGTGAGCACTGCTGAGCTCAGCAATTATCGGAGACAAACACAATATAGCGCATTTCAATTAACATTGATAAAAAATGGCTGCAACTGAAGAACACCCATATTGCACAAAAATAGCACTGCAATCAAAAGAAAGACACACTGGGGTAAGGGCAGTTAAGATAACTGACCTCTCCGCCCGTCTGCGATTGAAGGCGTTCTGACAAGCAGCAATATTCTCATGGTAAACGCTGCCGTAAGTCCACCATGAACATAGACACATCCTGGTGAAGGGTCAATGAAGAGCTCATGGCTAACCAGGAGCAGATTAGCCTACTAGCAGGTTGTTTTACCAGCGACTGAAGAGCTGGACATTAATGACCCAGTGGGGGTTGGGATTCTGACTTGGGGTAAAACGAGTTTACCCTGGGGTCTGTATGACTGACCTGAAATACAGTACCAATCAGAAAAGTCTGGCCAAATTCTACTGCTGTCATTGTTCTCTGTTTTTAGTGGTTTTACCTCAGTAAATAACCCCAAATGGTGAAAGAGGTACATAAAAGGTAATGTAATTATTTCCTTCTGACAATAGAACCATAACTCTGGTGAAAATAAGCCACATTTGGCTATCTAGAGGCACTCTGAGAGTGCAAACCTCCGCCAAGGCAGCACAGTCGAAATCTTGCTGAGTGAACATGGCTCATAAGAAATGTAAGGTATCTGCTACATAGGATTTTGAGATGGTTGCTGTGGCGGCCATATTGTTTGACTGATTGCAGTCAAAATCGATGGGGTCCATCCCTGATGTAATAGCAACCCACCCACAAAATATCAGAGATATCCATTCATTACTTTTTGAGTTATCTTGTACACAAACAGACAGACAAACGAACACCAGCAAAAACATAACCTCAGTGGCAGAGGTAATGAGTATGCTTGCCAATTATTTTTGCAATTGATAGTCATTTTGAACCTCTAAGATTCAGCTCATTTTTACGCTATGAAATGTGACTCAGATCATTGGGAAATGAGGGATTGGTCCACACTTTTTAATTATATTTGTATGTGTCTCAAAGCCCTATAAAATGGAGATGGGATGCGTTGAGGATTTTGACACCGAACACTTTCTGGACTATGAAACAAACCATTTCAGCAGAGGATCCACCGCACAGATGGATCTCAACGCGACTCGAGGCCTATGGAATACGAGCAATGGAGTATTTCAGTCCGGAAACTCCGTTACATACCTTTAGCCACTGGCATCTCCACCGGGATAAATACAGGACATAAACAAACACACACATTCTCACATGCACACATAAATACACACACATTCATTCGCGCTCTCCATTCTCTCACACACATACACACAGACATTCTCACATAAGCACATAAACACCTTGGATTGGCGAGCTGTCCAGGGTGTATTCCTGTTTATTGTCCCCAATGCACTCTGGGATATGATCCGGCCCCTCCTGGCTGCAGCCCAGACCAGGAATAAGCAGGTTTCGATATCAAATAGATGGACAAATGGACACCTTCGCTAATAAACTGAGTAAAAGGTGCTTGCCGTTAGTGATCATAAATAGCAGTAAGAGCGTTCGCAGAAAAAGACAATGAAAACATATTTGTACACTGTTGATAATGATCATCAGTAATGCTTTTTTTTTTTTTTTTTTCAGCACATAATAAAGATCAATAAGAGCACTGCCCTGTCAAGCCAGATGGCAGTATCTGCAAAATAGTGAAACTGAGAAAATTGGCCTTAAAGTTTTACTCTTGGTACTGGAAGGCAATTACATGGACCACAATGCTATCAATGACATTGATTTCCTATTAGACCCTAAATTTTTGGTGAATCAAACTATTTTTGAGAAGTTGACCCAGATAGGAGATACTGCAGATACTGCCTTTTGGCTTGACCTCCTGCCCTACTTTCGTAGATACTACTAACTTGCACATGCAATAACTCTGTACATGTGTATTGATCAGGCCAATCTCTACTAAAAATAGATGGAGCTGGTGCTGTAGAGAGTCAATGGCGGGTTTTCCCAATTTTGAGAAATTTGCAGATACTGCCGTCTGGCTTGACAGGGCAGAGCACCCACAGCTAATGATAATGAACTGCAATATGAATGCTGATTACAACAGATAGCAATAAGGATGCAAACCACAAATGCTAATGAACTGAGCTACGACAGCTTACTGCTAAAGTGGAAGGTAAACACCAATACTAGTGACGAAAGCGAATGATAGTGAACAGCAATAACTATGCTTAATGCAGATCTCCTGTGATCTGGAAAAACCTAGTAAGTTTATCAGTGGCAAAGATCTCGCAATTGAACAAAAACTTTTAGGTTCTGGACTTTTCCTAACAGAAAAAAAAAAGATAGAAACTTGATTTTGAAAGTTCAAATGATACTTATAGCTAGCGTTTTAAGATTTTTAACACTTTTAATTACTGCCAATGAGGCTAAAATCGGTTCCTACCAAAAGTGACACACACACTAGGTTTTTCCAGATCACAGGAGAGATGGTAATTACCGGCAACAGGAGGGTTTGCTTTAAAAATGAGCCGCAATGAGTTAGTACATTAGAAGATAAAGGACTGATACTGTGAACAGCCTTGCCGTTAGCCAAATGAGAGCTTAGTAGCTGCACGCGATAATGAACAACAGTAGCTAAGCTCGGGATAGCAGGGTTTCAGAGAGATTGCCAGGTCACTTTAGCCTCATTTCACAGTAAAGACCAGCATAGCCCAGCACTGCTGACCTCCAGTACCCTCTGCTAACACAGGGAGCAGCCATTTCACCCGCCCAGATCCAGCTCTGAGCTGAGTAAGCTCAACTCACAGACTCCCCAGCCAAACACGGCTTAGTCAAAGATACCTCTCTACGCACGGGTACATTTTTCACACTGCTCACACACTCAGACACACAAACACGCACACACACACGCACACACACACACACACACACACACACAGATACACAGACAAACACACGCACGCTCACACACACAAATGCGCGTGCGCACATACACACACACGCGCGCGTGCACACACACACACACTGAAAGCACTGCAGGTGCTTCAAGGCCAGCCAGACCTGATAAATCTGCGTAACTATAAACAGATTTAAACAATGCCAGAATTGGAGTAAAGGAGTGTTTTTGAGTGCGTTCCGGGGTGTGAATCATCCACTACTGTAATGAACCAAAGGCGGAATCTGACTCTCACTGGCAATCAACAAAGGGAAAAGGCCCCTTTAAATAGTGAGTACACTTAGGCCCTTCAACATCCCCATAAAGGCCTGGTCGCCATGGTTACTACAGCCACCCCCCCCAACTCCCACTCCACCCCAGCTCCGGCCCCTCAAGAATTTTGTTACCATTTTACCTTGAAATTGGCAGCAGGCCTCAATTGAGGGCCCGGTGAGTTGCCAATAGGATCGCGGCCAGGAGGCATACCACCAACGCCTCCATATTAAGGAGGAGGGGCTCAGATCTAATCCCGCATATATAATGAGGGCGTGGGCTATGAGCCAACAGAATAACAGAAGGGAGAAGCCACACCCCCTGATGCAGAAAAAGAAGGAGGGGCTTGCACCTGACCGTGCATATCTAATGAGAGGGTTGGTGCTCCCCTCCCATCACTGGTGGCTCCGGTCCAAAATTGGGGCGGGTGGTGTACCGCTGGCATCTGCAGCAGGGGCCCCGGAAACCTTTGGGGTCCTCTGGTTTTTCCTGGCACTCCACACTTACAGATATTCAGCAATCAAAGCAGCTAACGATACCACCAGCTGGCTTCACACTGCGGCTTACGTGACGACCGGGCACAGAATATGAAGCATAAATACAAAAACAAGCAGAACCCAAGCAGAATAGACTGCAGCATCCCTGAAGTTCAACACCACCGCGAAGGATGGACTATAAATAACCCTGACACTAGACAGGTCAGGTGTGATCGTGGGGGGAGTTAGTGGTTTGGGTAGAGCTGCTAAGCTGGGCCAACAGGTGTGGGCCCTGTCAGCCAACCGAGGCACCCCTGTAACCTGCACTCCCTCAGGTGTGTGTCGGGGGTCACACGAAGGTCAGTTACCTGCTGCTCGATCCCCCACCCCAAAAAACTGACACAGGGCATCTCCCTGGAACAACCCTGTTAGGTCCTTCACGACACTCTCTATCCGCAGGTCTGAGTTGCCAAAGCTCCCAGACAAAAGAGTCACACCCCACCGCAAAAAAAAAAAAAAAAAAAAAACACTTGAATTTCCCTGCATTCCTCTATGGAATCATGGGGCTACATCCTAAATCAGTTTGAAACCATGTTTAATCATTCTGAACCATTAAGCACTGTGAAGTTTTCTTCCATAACTCTCAAATGCAAACTCAAGTTCAAGCTCCTTTATTGACAGAAAATGCAGAACAGTTGAAGATAAGTTAAAAGGTTCCCGGCATCTAGATGAATTTGACTTGATTTTCAAGGCAATGGATAACTGTCACTCACGATTGGCACCCTAATCTGTGTTTTAAGTTGTTCCAACAGCTTCTGATAATTGCTCATCTCACGTCATATAGAAGCATCTGCAAAATAAATATAATTGAAATAACGAGTTCACTTTTCATATTTAGAGGCGCTTTGCCTCCCCGACCGTCTCTCTAACTTTCTATCGCAGTTCCCCGCAGGCAACCAAAAGCTGAAACGGCCACAGACTGAAATATAAGATTCACATCGAACTGTGCAACGCAGTGTAAACAAGATACGAACAAGGAAGTCAAAGGTCACCCCGAGCAGTTCAGAGATAATGTGACAATTCAGCTCCTGTGAAATTTACAGGAGTTAAATCCTCAAGCCGTCGTTTTCATCCTTGTGCTCAAGGACATATGTATCATATCAACTTCTGAGGGGTTGAAGGGAGGCCGGGGTGTCACGAACAAACTGAAATTATTTTACCAAGCAACAACCTCAACAAATCCCCAAAAAAAAAAAAAAGATTCTGAGTGAATAAAGCATTACCAAAGTGGTTCACTTTGATTTCTCCTGTATTTAGCCAGCAATTGACAGCTACACTTGATATGACGTAATTCGAACTGATCATTATCGTCCTATGCGTTCTTGCCTCTGACACCGCTCATTTACGCACAGTCGTTGCCAATGCTGCACATGTAAAAATGAAGGAAACGCAGTAAGAAATTAAATTCATTCCAATTTCCCCTGCAGTTTTTCTTCGCATGCAGTTTGTGTTGAACTGAAGTTCTAGATGGACGCGCAAGTGTGATGACACAACAGCAGTGCGCAATTAATGGTGTCAGCACGTTATCAACAGTGCTGAAGGTCTGTCGCTTATATAATGCAATCAACGTTTCGCGAGCAGCATTTTCTTGTAAACAGCTGGTTTATATTACACCGCAGAGGACTTTTTGCCTGGTCCAGTGGTGGTCTTGGCTTATATTCCCAAATTTGCTGCGACACGGGGTTATCCTTTATACCTAGTTTTGTCCATGGTGCCTACCAATACCCAAATCCTACATTTTCTGCAGTTATTTTCCGAGGGAACCCGCGACAACCTATCCCGGCTGAGGCGAAAACACTTCATATTTTGTACAGTGTCGACAATTATCTTATGACGAAAAGGAAGGTACTCAGCACGCCAAGATAGTTTACAGGGAAGGACTTTTGTCAACTTTTGCAAGACACACTCGCAGTTTCCAAACTCATGAAATGAACTGCAGCCATCAAACTTGTTTCAAAAAAACTGCCACAAGGCATTTGCTTGACTTTTAACCCTTACGAGACCCGCTCTCATCTTGCAAAAGAGCAATTCAGAGGACAAACGCAAACAGCAACGACCAGTTGAATTAAATCAACGCTTCTTCATTTAGAAATGCAGGATTTCCAAAAATGGAAGCTTCTTCAGTGGACATTATTGTGATTTGCAAAACGCAAAAATCCTAAAACAAAATGATCCTCGTGCAGTAAATGATAAAATTTTGATCATTTAAGGACCAAAACTGATCCTGCTAAATTCAGCTGACCCCGCAGGCAAGTTCGTCACTGTGTTAACGCTTTACCGAGATTACAAGTTCAAAACTGACAAGCAGACGCTCTGGACTCCAAATGTTCAAACACACTCCCCCACTCAGTACTGACGGCCGTTCATGCTCATCGGCCAAATGGGCACCGCAAACTGGCGACGGAGAACACAGTGTCTTTTTACCTTGAACAGTTAAAAAGTAAATAAAGTTATTTCCACAGAAGCCGAGTTTTAGCCCCGGCGAGTAGTCTTCCTTCAAGCCTTTGCTTCAAGACGTTTCCCCCCCTTTCTCCAAAAGCCAGACCACGCTGCAGGACAGCTGTTGCTGACGCAGGGGTGTCTTGGACGAAACATGAGAGCTGCTTCAGGTAGCATCATCACTTACGATACTCTAAACTCTTGGCACGCTCGTTTCTCGCACCGTGGGAAGACATAGCCTGAGTGTCCTTGAGAAAACTGAAAAGTCTGAGGTAAGCACTATGGAGGGCACACGCTGGGCAAAAATTGTTATTGCCTAAGCTGCTAAGTTAATGCAACGACGCTTTTTCCGCACATTTGGGTGCGTTCTCAGACGAAAATGCCCAGGATTAAGGCGAAGCCTGAGGAGAAATTCATGCCATCTCGCCGTTACATCCTTTTTATTTTTAATATTGCTAGGTAATGCATTGTCCAAACATATACCCTCTTTGCTCGTCGTCCTGCAAGTTTCTACTGCTGCATCACATAATGACTAAGCTCATAAGCCGACTGTCACAGGCGCGCCCCATAATTATTTCTTTATTTGGTCTTATCCAACTGGGATTTGGTGCGGATAAAAACACGTTTCCCGCTCTTTGATTTAGCTTTTTGTTTACCGATGGTCATTTGGCTGGTATAATAGACGACTGAAAATCAAAGCTGACTGGAAGTAAACGCTCTTGGGAGATGCGAAATTATACTCCGCTCCTCACTACTCTATTCTCATCCCAGTTGTCCTCGTGGATCTGGGTGCGCGGACGCCTGCGTGATGTGTCGCCCGCCCGGCGGGCGTCTGCGTGCTGTTGCGCTTGTATTACGGATTCTTCGTCAAGACACATTTGTTGGTCCAGACAGCTAATAAATAAGACAATTGCGCGGGCAGTTAATTTGTCAAGAGCTGGCAGTAGGTGCTCGTAAGAGTTTATAAATCGTCATGTTGCATTATACAACCTCTCCTCCTCCCTCCCCAGAAAAAGTAAATACATTTTATATAAATAAAAATCAATTTCTAATATCGTTACATCGCTTTGACGTTTCAGTAAGCTAAGTATAACTGTCCAACAGACAATTTGACATCAACTGTTAAATTTTGGCTTAAAAAGTCTGCGCATGAAATTAATCCTTAAATGTCGAACAATTGACTTTGCAAAAATGTGGCTACTTTGGTAGTTTCATAAAGCTTTCAGGATGTCATTATAGGCTATGTCTAAAATTTTTATTTATTTCACTACATGTACATGTCCAATACCCATATTTGCAAGATATCAACAGCAAATGGCTGCAAAATAAGCCTAGTATTTATTAGACTTGGAGCGGTACATTTTCACAGTGGAAAAACACTCAATTTAAGTTCACTTATCAGCGATCAGGCATGGACATTTATACATATGGACAATTATCATCAATAAAATCACGACATTTTTCAAGTTAAGTATATTTGAAAATTATACTAACATTTAAACTTTTAACAGTATAATCACTTATTGAGTGAAGTTTGGCTGTAAGCTCAGAATCGATACAGGTAATTTGGACCTTGTACCTGTTGGATCCCTACAAGGTAGACCCTGACCAAATGGACCCCAACTAGTTACACTTTTGTCCCCACCCGCTTGGATCCCATATCATTAGGACCCTAGGCAAGTTGGACCCTGACCAGTTAGACCCCAGACCAGTTGGGATAGGGTTACGATTAGGGTCTGGGGTCCAAATAGCATGGGGTCCAACTGGTCTGGGGTCAACGTGGTCAGGGGTCCGACTGGCATGGGGTCCAAACGACCTATACCCGCTCAGAAACACCTCTGCGGTGACATGCGGGTTCCGAATCGACGCGTGTTCCAGGATGACAGTTCGCTTGCAATACCCCTCTTAGCCATTAGATGATGCCCTTCTTCCGAAATTGCATCTCAGGTTTATTACAAATATCATGCAAAGTAATGTATATTCTTGGTGCGCCACAGTTGCCAGCATGACGGTCCCAGGTCAAGTGTCTGCCTGAGCTCCTGAATAAAGTTTGCAGGTTTTCATCTTGGTTCGTCGGGGCACTCCAGTTTTTTTCCTCAAAGGCCAAAGACGGACTGGATATGCTGATCGGAGACTATATTTTCCTCAGGTAAGAATGAATGAGAGGATGGTGACAAATTCCTGCCTTTTGCCCGATTAATGGAACCTATCCCAGTATGCATTGTGTGAAAGGCTAAGATGTGCCCAATGCATGCTGGTATAGGTTCCAGCCTCCCCCTCCCACAATGGACGTAAACAGAGTGGATTAGATTATTGTTTCCCTAAACTCAGTCATTGGACAGCGTTGTGTATGCTGATTTTTGTTGCAGCCAAGATTGCAATCGCAAGATTTTAACAAGGTGTTAATTTGTCCAAATTAGGTGCATTTATGTTCAGAGCAGTCATTAATTTTCTTGGGTTATATTGTATCATATATCTATACATTCCATAAAGAATAAAAATTCCGTACTCACGTTGTGATATAAACAACTGCAGAAAAATGTGACCTAAGTCAACAATCAGTGGGGGTCCTAATTGGTGAAATTGTGGATACAAGATGGCGAAAACTGACAATTTATTAAGCAAGAAAATAAATGTCAAACTTGTTTTGTGTCATTTTAATGTTGTTAATCTCAAGAAAATTACTCAAGAAAAAAAGAAACTCTAAACACCTGTGTTCAGGTAGCCTACCTAATTTAAAGCTAACTGATTCTCTCAGGGTCTGACTCGATCTGTTCAAAAATACTGTCAAGCAAAATTGCTGGCTATATAAAAGGATAAACATGTTTTCTAGGGTCATTAATTCTTCATGGCACATGAGGACATTTCCGTCAAATTGTGCCTTACTACAGCGCATAATTTTTTTAAGCATGAAATGCACGTAATTAGGACACGCAGCAGCCTATTAAAATCCTGTTCTTGTGTAGCAGGATGATTTATGTCTCATTCCTGCTTCATAGTGGTTTGCTATGCCTCTCATTTGGCTGGACCCTTGTGACCAATCACCACATGAGGGCAGTCTATTAAAGGAGGCAGCAGTTCTTTCCCTCTGTTTCTCGCCCCTTGGCTTTACGGCCCGCTCACTTCCTGATTGCCTCGGTAGCTCCTCGTCACGTTTTGACATGTTACTGCTCTCCCCAGGCCTGAGGGTGCAAGCTTATTCCATCCAGGCAGTGCACTTCTCAGACCACCACATGGTGACCGTGTCCCTGGGCTGGGATAAGTCTATTACTGTGGGTAAGGGGCTCTGGCGGATGAACATCAGCCATCTGCAAGAGCTGCAAGTGCGTCTCTCCTTCTCGAGGAGGTACCTGGAGTGGGTGAGTCTGAAACACCTTTTTGACTCCCCAGTGGAGTGGTGAGAGATGGTGAAGGAGTGAGTGTGCGGCTACTTCAGGACAATCGGGCGGAGAGAGGCGAGGGAAAGGAGGGCAGTGTTTGACCGGCTCAATGCTGCTCTCCAGAGACTGAGCCTCCCTCAGCTACGAGGCCTGGAAGTTAACAGCGAAATAGCACAAGTTTGGCTGAGCCTCACCGCCCTCAACCAGAAATACAGAAGAAATACACCTTCCGCTCCAAACTCCAGGCTTTCGAGGAAGATGAGTGATGCACACAGTGCTTCTTCCGCAGGGCATGGTCTAAGACTAACAACATCTTGTCTCTCTATAACAGCAGAGGTGTGGTGGTGTCTGATGAGGCGGAGGTCCGGGAGGTGGCCAGGCAGTTCTATGAGGGCCTTTACAGCGAGAGGCCCTCCAATTGGACACTTGTGGACACCTTCCTGGACGGCCTTGACAGATGTCTGGGAGATGAGTATATGGAATCGGAGTTCAGCACCGAGGAGCTCACCCAGGCCGTGCATTGTTCAAACCATTACAAGGCTCCGGGTCTGGATGGAATCCCAGTAGAGTTTTACTTTCTGGGATATCCTGAGGGAGGATGTGACGGACGTGTTTAGAGCAGCGTACAGGGAGGGACGGTTGGGGGGCTCACTGAGACAGATCTCAGTAGCCCTTGCGCCTAAGAAGGGGGATCTGAAGGACCTCCGGAACTGGCGGCCGATCAACTTCCTCTCAGTCGACTATAAGATCATGGCGAAGGTGCTGATGAGGAGCTTCCAAGACCTGATATCATCGGTGATCGGATTGAACTAGGCGTGCACGGGAGGTCCATAGATGACAATCTACTCCTCGTGAGGGACTTAATAATCCACTCTGGGAGCGCAGAGCCCCCTGCGCCCTCTCAGTCTAGACCAGGAGAAAGCCTTTGACTAGGTAAGTCATCTGTGCTTGGAGAGGGTGCTAGAGAGGATTAACATCCCTGGCCCCCTCCGACGCTGGGTCAATATCTCTCTGACACGCATAACGGCCAGAGTCGTTGTTAACCAGCAGCCATCTACGCCTTTTGCCATCAGATCTGGCATCAGGCAGGGGTGACCTCTCCATCCCTCCAGTGCGTCATTTACCTAGAACCGTTCCTACAAGCCATCAGGGCAAACCTGGGGGTAGTGGGATATCTGCTCCTGTCCGCCCAAGGGGAACGTGTGAAGGTAATGGCTTACATGGAAGACATTACCATCGTCGCCACAGATAGTCAGTCCATTACATCTGCTACAAGAGTGTTGGATGACTTCTGTGAGGCCACTGATGCCCTGATCGATGGGGACAAGAGTGAAATGTTTCTGTTTCTGTTCCCTTCCCTGTGCGCAGAGATACCATTAAGCTCCTGGGGGTGACCTTCCGGGCTAATGGAGGAGGAGAGGTGAGCTGGAGGGAAGCCCTCAGACACATCACGCATCCAGAACAAAATATGGGGCTGGAATGCACGGCCCCTGACCATGGCGGGTAAGATCTTAGTCCTGAAGGCAATAGTCCTCCCATTCTTCTCTACGTGGGGAGGGTGTTCCCCCAGACAGAGTCATTATTAAAAACATTACTAGGTTGGCTTTCAGGTTTGTCTGTGGGAGTAAAATGGAGAAACTGAGTCGAGCTACCTTCCTCGGGGAGGAGAAGAATGGGTGCTGGGGGGTCCCAGATATTGTAACAATCATCTTGGTACAGGGTTTGGCTGCCCTGGTCTGGAATACTGGGAGGGAGGAGAAGGCCGCTGGTGCTTTTGCTAGGCACTATGGCACCCCTTTCCTCAGGACAATGGGCCTGGGCATGCTAGACCTTACGATTCCATACAGTTGGGACCCCCCTAATGTATACCAAGCTTTAAGGGACTTTGCCTACAGGACAGGTCCGCCCCGGGCTGGCCTAACCTCGTGGAGTTATGAGATCATCATGTCTTATTTCAGATACAATCAGACAGTATTACTTCCGAGGATTGGGTCAGCCCGGGACCCATCTGTCATCTGGGCAAACGTCACTCACAAGTGTTTGACAAATAAGCAAAAGGGCATTGCCTGGATTACTGCTCACCAGTGTCTCCCAACCAGAGTGTTTATGTATCGCCGGCACCTAGCGCTAACGGAAAACTGCCCTCACGGCTGCACTGACCTGGAGCATTCATATAACCTGCTCTGGGAGTGCTCCGTGGCCAGTCGGGTCTGGGGCCTTGTTGTTTCCTCTGCTTCCCTTAACAAGTTGCTGCCACCGACCTCCCTGAAGGCTGAACGAGTCCTCCTGAGTCCGCCAGAGGGATGTAAGACCATCGAAAGCCAACGTCAGTGGAGGGTTGTAAATACCTTCAAACAGGTTTTATGGTAGGCGAGGAACATCAAGGTCTACTGGAAAACAACAGTGGACCCTGTCACTCTCCGGAGGAGAATTCAATCACTCCTACAAGAAGGCGCGTTGTTGGACTTTCAAAAAAAACAAGACCCTGGCTGTAGAGAAATGGGGGGTGGAGCACTGGAAGGACTTGGTCATTTAGCCCACCCCTCCTAGAGAGGCACCAGCGGACATTGAACCTGAGCGGGCTGTTTCTCTATGCTTCCATGTAGTTTTGTTTGACGTATAATAGTTTATCATGTATTGTTTTTTGTATTGTTGTCTGTGACATTAGTTTTAATTTTGTGTATTTTAGTAACATATAAGTGTGTTAATTAATTTAAAGTGTTTTTTTAAACTTGATTGTAATTTGTGTAATGCTAATTGTAGTTATTGTTTCTTGCTGTTTTCTGTTTATTATATAATTGTTTTTTTTTGTGATTTTAAGGCATTGAATAGCTTTGATTAACTTGGTAATTTGTGGATAAATTCACTTGCTTTTGCATTATACTTCGTTTTTAATACACTTGGTGATTTTGCAATATATCTTTTTGAGTACTTTTTCATGTTGTGCAACTTGCTTGTTTTTTCATTGTGAGTTGTTGATGCTGCTATGTATGGTGGTTTGTCATGGATGCATATTGTGATGCTCATTATTTTTTCTGGCTGATGGATTAATTGTTTTACTGAAATTCTGTTAAAACCAATAAAACCAACCTGATCGCCTCACAGCCGGTCTCCTACGTCTCCCTGTGCAGGTATGGTAGCGGTGGCGGCGTTGTTTGAATGCATTGATGTGTGTTTTATTACCATACTGAGCTGTTTCGTTTATAGATTTCTAAATTGCGGAGTGATCTTTCTGCGGTACGCGGCCTTTCGTCCCGCTGTCTTCTCACTGCGGAACGAGAGCTTCGTCTCTTTGTCTCCTTGTGTTTGCCGCTAACACCTGATTGGTATGTATGACGCGCTGCATGATTGCATTACCTTGTACTTTTATATTAGTGATTAAAATTGTTATTTTGTGTGTGACAGGGACCTACTCATCAGCTGGGTGTGTGGCTGGATCAGCGCCGGTGCTGATATAATTGAGTGAGTGGCCCTGCTGCTTTGCCTCAAGACCTATTCTGCTTTGCCTGGCGCCTGTTGTGCTTTGCGGCCACTTCAACCTGCGTTACTTCACCTGTGCTCTGCCTTGCGGTCCGCTTTGCTGTGCGACCTCTACAGACTGCGTGCTTGCCTGCTTCGCCCCGCGGCCTGTACCGGCTTCTGGTGTCGGCTTTGCTTTTTTTCGCCGCTGCACGTGGACTGGATGAATTTGTGTTATTGACCTTGTGTTGCCGTTACGTCTAGCCTCTCTTTTAAATGTACTCTAATTTTATTGGTGTATAAGTGGATTATGGGTCAATTTTTCATGTTAGTAATTATTTTAATTTGATTTCTTTTTTCCCTGTTAATCTTAATTTTTCTATCAGTTAATTTATGGTTGTTCTAGACATCAGTATTGGTTTTCCTTTTTTTGGGTTTATCTCTTTTTGGAGAAATTATTTGGGTTAGTTTGGTTGGCAGTATTTATCTAATTTTGTGTATGTTGTGAATTGAAACTGCCAACCATTTAATTTGGGGCATTATTGTTTATTTGTATTCAGTGATTGTGACCCTGTTCATACTCTCCCTCTCCTTCCTCCAGCTGCTGAGAGCCGACAGTGGCGGCGTGGTGGTGGTCTGTTGTCTTAACTGTGTGCCGTGATTCTCTGGGTTTGGTTTATTCACAAGTGTGCGAGCGTGTCTGTGTGTCACATGTGTCGGGGTGTTCCTGGATCTTCATGACCCCTCCTTGACACGTCCCCCCTCAGCAGTAAGCCTCAGCACCTGTAAGTGTTCCCATTCCCCATGTCCCAGTCTGAGTGGTATTGTGATAGTTTTTAATTTCTGTGATTTTTGGCAATAAAGATTATAATTTTTTTTTTTAATAAACTCGAACCATGTCTCCTGCTCATCAGTAAAACGAACCTGTGTGCCTTGTGGGATTGCTTATTTAAATAAAATTACGCTGCCTTCCCCCTCTTGTGTATCTGCCACACTTGCAGTTTTGGTTCGAAGGAAAACCGCCAAACAAAGGGCCCCAGGACCGAGTTTAGGAACCCCTGAATCAGATAAAGGATAGATGGCTGGATTTGGTCAGTACTGTCATATTTGCGAATGGCTTAGCTTATTTGTTGAAGCACTGAAAGGCTGATTCGGAAAGCAGAGGAGAAAAGTGTAGCTGGATCTGGCATCAAGGGCGGTGCGCTCAAATAAAACGAGTAACCGGCGTCCACAGCCCCTCTGCATTCTCTGGTGTGGATCCCTTCGCAGGGGAGCGGAAGGGCTTAGCGAGAGCCGGTAGAAATGCGTTTGGCTCGCGGACGCCAGTGGGCCGCGGCATTTACTAGGCTGGCAGCGACTAGCAGCCCTCCACATCTAAGGTCTTAGGAACCGGAAGAGAGGACCGGTTAACGCTCAGCCAGGTGGGTCGATTAAAAAAAATCTCCAAATCGATGTGCGGCTCCCAGGAGACACTACCTCTGGGAATGTTGAAAATAAAATGAATTGTGAAGAACTAATCGCTGGTTCCCCCGGTCAGTCCAAATAACAAATGAGAACGCCTGCGAGGCGCATCTTTACAGCGCATGTTTCTCTCCGTTCATTCCAGGAATAGTCAGGGATTGTGACAGACTTCCCGTTACAGCAGTCACGGTTGCTCCGTCTCCTGGAAGTTCAGACTTACTGTCCGTTTTAGCCGCACGACAATTTTAGACTCCTATATCAAATATCCACCAATGAACATTTGAAGCCATTACTTCCGCCTGACGAGCTCCGGCTAAAAAAAAAAACAATTTTGGCATGATGTTGGAATAGCGACATTGGGGAGTTATTTTTCTAATCAACGAACGCGGATCTCAGACCTCAGATCGGCCGCCAGGACGGGGAATTGGCGCCCATTTCTCTCTCTTGTTCTCAGTGGCGGGCGGTGGACGGAAAACTGGGGGGGCGGAAAACACCCCTTGAAACGGATGAGATTAGTGACCCGATTTCAGTCATTGTTCTTGGTCGACATGTTAGTTTCCCTGATAATGAAATGTTTAGGCGAGTGAAAAATAAATTCTATAAAATGTTTCATTCACATGCCTTAATAGGCAACTCTTTGTGGATTTTCCGCGTTAAATTTTGTCACATCCGAAGCAAGTCGTCAAACCTGAACGTAATGATTGTTTAATTGAAAAAGAATGAAATGCGCTCTTTTTTGCGTTCAACTGGTGCGTTTGATTTCTCGTCTTAACGAAGAGCGACACCTGAGAGGGGAGAATTAAAGTGTCTTTTACTAGTGAAATTGACTGAAAACATCAAGACTAATAAGCAGTTTAAAGACATGTTTATCGCTCTCCTTGTTCTCTGTCCACCGCCCGCCACTGCTCGTTCTCAAAGCCATCCTCAATTATCAACTATGCAATGCTCAAAGTCACTGGTTATCGGGGGAAAAAAAGTTTTAACTCGACTTTCCTCAAATTTACTTTGTTAAAGCAGCAAATATTTTCCACAAGGAACATCCAACATTACCAATAATCAATGCCAATCATAGGAGCAGCAAGGCATGTAAAACTAGCCGCCAAATACGCCTACAATCGGATTACCCTTGACCCAGATGGAAAATTTAAGAACAAAACTGTGAGGTCAGTCACGTGATTGCACCTTGCACGTAGCATCGTTTCCAATTCTCGATGTAGACGATGGATGGATGGATAGATAAACAGATGGATGATAGATAGATAGAGACAAAAAGGAACACCTAGCCTCAAGCAACGTTACAGGTAGCCCCAAGCAATAACCCAACAGATTGCCCCTGACTCACTGACAAATTTTAATCATATAAAAAGAATTACATGCAGAATTATTCATTTATTGATTTTTTTTTAAGTTTACAGAAGCACAACACAAAATATGAACGTAATAATAGTCATATTGAGGCACTTAGAGATCATATAAAGCTATTGGAAAAGAGGTAAGTCACAGGACTCAATACTTTCATATTAGTCATGATATGATATATGATATGATATACGACACTAATGCAACCCAAATATGGATTGAATATTACAATTAAATCAGCAGTGTTCAATAGTCATAGTCCCATTCACTCTACACAGTTATCTTGCAACAACAGATTACGCCAATAAACGATAGTATCAGCTGTAGAAATTGCATGAATATAAAGCCATTGGCCTCGATATACCATCAGACAGTCGAGATATTATCAATAATTACCAATACTCATAATTATGTCACAAAGTGATTTTGCTGCAGATTTTATCTGCTCTAGTTTTTCTTCGTGCATAAGTCTCTGAAATGCAATCTGAGGCACTAGTTGTATTGGTTATAGCGGACTCATTCAGTGCTCCTAGCGAACACTGTCTGTTGTATCCCTTTGTAGTGAAGAATATGACATGATTATGCATCAGATAATTACATATACACGTGTGCAAAGTACATAAACCACAAGCAGGGCTAGTTTTGTTTGGCATGAATGCATCATATAAAAATAGCACATTAACTCTAATGAAGTCTTGTTTATACCATGACATAAAGTGTTTAATTACTTAAACTGTGACCCAGACGCTTTGCCCCACACGGACAAGAATATTTCAACATACATCTGTACATGTAAATGGAATGTGGAGATGATTTGTTTAATGTGGATCATATGACTGCCATTTTAAGTAAAGCCACAATTTACGGAATGTATTTTAGAAAGTACTCAAGGGAATGTTTCAAATATGCTTCTCAAACCCACATTTAGAGGTAGATTTAGAGCTGCTTGGCATGAAAGTAAAATTTATTTCAACCAGCTGCAATTCTCTCATGTGGAAAGGCACCAGTACTTTGTGTCATGAATAATTTTGTTCACATACATATCCTATCACTTTAATCTTCATCTTTCATGCAACAGCTCAATGGTAACTTTAATGTCAACATTCATGCAGTGATCGAGCTGAATTCAGTGTTTTGGTTTGACCAATTGAAGCACGTAGGTAAGTGCATTTTAAAACCAATATTTTTAAAAAAATGTAGCAGCAATTTGTGATGAACAAGAATACTCAAATGGTTTGTTTTACTGTAAAATAATGCATAACATGCAGTGTTCAGAACCTGAGCTATTCTCTACGAAACCATGAGCGCATTTGAGAGATTGTAGATTGTTAAATTCAGTATTATAGACCGGCATTAATCCTGGCAACACATTGAAAAAAGTTCCCAAATTGATTCAGATTCTTTTGTGCGCGGATTTTGAACTTTCAAGACTGGGTTATGCTCTGTTCACTTGATAACACTGAATTCATACATTGAGGTTCTACTGCTTAAAATTCTTGTTTTCAAGGAGAACACAAATGACTGAATGGAAGGATAGTGCATCTGAAGTAAAACTCCTGGTTCTTGGAATTTAGACCAGATTTGGAAGGAAATGACGTAAGGCTGGAACCAAGGTATCTGCATACCAAAGACAGGCAAAATACCAATCAGGGTACAAGCATCCTTAAACAGATTTCGCAGAAAATTGTACATCACGGAATTAAAGCAATCGAGTTGCAATTGCAATCGCAATTTCAAATTCATTCTGGTTTCCAAAGAACTTCTGATTCACTGCCTTTTCCGTCCCTGCCTAGTCGGCACAGGATACAGAAAATTCTCAGAGAGATTTATCGGGTTGCTTACTTTGGGGGGTGAACTATTCCCTTAGATTTATCCCCTCCCCTGAACCACACACATCAAAAACACATGGATCCAGAATTGGCAGGGGGAGGCAGGTCTCGATGAGGGATTCCCAGCACCTTTTCAAACTGGAAGACAACAGGTGAAATATTGGACTTAGAGGTCAGGGTCTGTGGAGTCGTTCGCAGGTATGTCGAGATCTGGAGTGGAAGACGGGGTGGAGTGCAGGATTACATCACCTGTGACCTCTTCCTGGGAGTGATTCTCCATTGGCTCATCCACAGGGGTCATCAAGGGTTGCGCCTCCATGACTGCCAGGCCGCGGTCAGCCGCCGCGTCATTAGAAATGGAAGGAACTGGTTTGTCAGTTGTTCCCTTGTTCTCCAGCTGCTCCGCATCCTCTCTGGTCACGTTCGGCTCCTCCCCGTTCTTTGGCGAGCCCAGCGGCGGTGCGGCGACCTCCTCGGTCTCCACGACGAAGTTCTCCAGGATGACGGCGATGAACATGCTGACCCCAATGAAGAATGAAATCAGTACGTAGCTGCTAAAGAAGGCGATCCCCTCAAACTGTTTGCCACAGTTTCCCAAACCAACGAGGCCTGGATGCTCAGCACTCGGGTCGCAATCAGGAGGTGTGAGCAGGGTGGGCAGAAGGAGCCCATCCCAGCCGGACAGCGTCGTGATCGGAAGTATGGTCGCCATGCTGCTGCCGAAAGTCTCGAAGTTCCACATGTCGTCGATGCCCGCCACTTTAATCACGAACGCGAACGTTACCATGCCAAGGATGGCGAAAATGAACATGACAATTAGGAGGAGCACGGAGAAATTGAAGACCGCAGGAAGTGACCTCATCAAAGGGAACAGAAGCTTGCCGATGCCCTTCGCTCCTTTGATGAGACGCAGGATACAGATGACTCTGGATATTCTAACAATGCGAAAAAGTGGTGGCGAAAAAAAGTACTTCTCAATAATGTCTGCCAGGAATAAACCTTGAAAGGAAGGAAAAAAGACATTTCAAACATCGAGTATAAACCGATGCCTTCTTCAATCCCATCTGTCACTCTCGAGCTAATTTTTTCACGCATTAAGTTTACATGCTTTTAATTGAGACACATGCAGAAAAATCCAATAAGACAAAGGTTTTCCCCCCAGGTTTGTCTGCTTACCCACTATGGAAACGATGACCACGAAAAAGTCAAAAATATTCCATCCCACTTTGAAGAAATAGCAGCGGAAAGCAAAAATTTTGAGGCCACACTCAATGGTTATGATCAGAATGTAGATGAAGGAGACATAGTACAGCATTTCCTCCAACATTTCTGTTTGATCGTCCGACTCAGTCATCAAGAACGCCATGTAGATGAGAAGCAGGACCATTATAACAATTTCAAAGATCGGCTTCGTGACCCAATCAAACACCAGGCCTTGGACGCGGCTCTTTATGGGGAACCCAGAAACAGGAAAGCAAAGAGACAAGACAGAAATAGAAGAAAAAAAAAATGGGTTGGTGGCGCAACCAAACAGCATCATCATCATCATCATCATCAGTAGGACTGTTGGACTGTACAGTTTGGCAGAAAAACAAGGCTGCACAGTTACCAATCAACAATATTACTGTTCAATAATACACTATAATGTTGTTCGGTTCATGTCCCATGATTTAGACTATTTCCTGAGGTGGAAGCAACCTGCCAAAACCGGGCTTGGTTTTTGGCAGATACCAAGACATCGGGCATGAGCGCCACTGACGTTTGCTGAACCATACGTGAATCACCCACCAGTTCTCAATGCAAGAGTGTGAGAATTACACTGTAGAAATATGGAGCAAATCAATTTTTTTCTGCGAGAAAACATAACCCAACTATCCATTTTATCTCTGTCTAGTGTCTCCCTGTGCCCCGAATTGCTAAGTTACTGTGCTAATTGGACAACAAAGAAATACACCGTGGACAAATGAGGACCAAGTTACAATGCCCCACATTACTGGCCAAGCAGTTTCCTGGACGACTCAGATTCGCCCATGACTGCAGTGTCGTCTCTGGATCCAATTAGTACAACACAAAGGCAACCAAAACCTGTACTTTCAGGGGGTTAAACTTGGTTCTTTTCATGTTTTAGATCAAGCCCAGAGAAGAGTCAATGGATGACATCACATTGACTTGGAGCACATCCAATATGCAGATCTGGCCTCCATTGGAATGGGGGGGATGTTGGGGAACCACTGTTATGGGTCAAAGGTACCCACCTTGGGTCTCGGAATGGGATTCTGCCTTACTGGATTAAGTTCCGCCAGCCAGCATCTTTTCTGCTCCTCTGTAATGAACAGATCCTTGCCTCCTGCTTGAAAAACCAAAGACTCGATCATTATCGACGCATGGGCCCGCAACCTTGATTTGTATTGAATTTAAGAGCTATGTTTCCGACCAAACGCGTTAAAGAACAAAGCATGTTCCACTACATCCAGATAAACAAAATGGGAATATTACAGACAGTGGTTATAACTCTCGCTCTCGATGTGGTGAAGAGCCGTGATGATGCTGAACAATCACAGCTGGAAATTCCTGGGATCAGGAGATAAAACTTTGGCCACGTTTCCAGACCACGTCTGAACTGAGCCAGATGATGTGACCAAATCATTCTACCTCACAGCATAAGAACTGTACTCACGACCAAAGCTAGTTCATTGTAATAAATAGAGCTTTAGTTCAGTCAGGCACGGGAGTCAGGCTGCTCACAAGCCGGTTTCTGCCCAATCATTCTTGACTTTAACTTCTCCCACCCAACTGGGAGCCTTTATAACCAAGGCAGCGTTCATTCATTTCTCTAGCTCCGTACCCTCTACACCGCTCCTGCTCTGGCCTACTACAGATTTGCATCTCCTCTCCCCCAGCTCCCCAGCCTCCTCCTTTATAAATAATTTTGTTCATCGCAAGTAGCATCTGTTCATATCATGTCCAATAATTTAAATGTTAACGATGTTTAAAAGAATCTCAGCCTCCGCTGGGGGGTTTGTAATCTCAGGGGCTGGCTGTGTCATGCTTGCTCAGATTGTTCCAGAGCATCACTCGAGCAGAGTCGCTATCAAACTCAAATGCATGTCCTCCAGTAATAGATGGTGAAATCTGACAGTAAGTGTCTGAACAGAAAATAACAGGCAGGCGGCCATAATTCACAGGCAGCCATTTTGAAGCTTTCCCAAACTGCACACAATCAACCAGCAAAAATGAATATTCTTCATCTATTCTATCAATTGTGTTATGAGACCATGTTCCCCCATTACACTTTCAAACTTAGTATTCCTCATCATATGTGTCTAATTAAAGGGGAACTCCAGTGCGAAATTGACTTGGGGTGTAGATCCACACTTCATTGGTAGAATTCTGAGGGCCCTGACATTTAAAACGAGGCACTGAGAACTTTGAAAATGCACAGGTAGTTTATTAAAAAAGACTGTTTATGCAGACAGCACCTTGAGGTAGTTTCCCGTCGCCGCCATCTTGAATGTCACGACGAGCATGAACGAATAGGTAGGATAGGGAAACAGATTGCAACCTATTAGTCCGTGCTCGTCAATCGACTTATCGTGACTTTCAAGATGGCGGCGTCGGGAAACTACCTCAGGGTACTGTCTGCATAAACAGTCTTTTTTAATAAACTACCTGTGCATTTTCAAAGTCCTCAGTGCCTCGTTTTAAATGTCAGGGCCCTCGGAATTCTACCAATGAAGTGTGGAGCTACTTTGAGCCTTGTTAATAATGTAAAAATAGCGATTTCTTTGCACGGCAACGCTATGCCCCATTCACTACCATTGTAAGCCTGTTGGGAGCTTCGGCTAAAAAGCCCCGTATTTCGAAATGTTGGGTGCGCATGGAGGTGGAGTATTCGACAAAAGTTAGTACTCGTTATCATGTTTCAATACACCCCAAGTCATTTTCACACCGGAGTTCCCTTTTAAGTAAACATGCACATCATTAAAAATTTAGCCAGGTAATCATTGTTGGTGCCGTTAATTATGAGGAAAAGAAAAGCTCTAGGAATATAGAAAAATAGGACCAAGGGTCCTGTAGCTTACTGGCAAGCAATCTTAAAGTGATAATACAAGTTATAAAAATTTCATGTGACGTTTAACCTTCGAATCATTGAAGATCAATGGAAAGGTCACTAAATAAAAGTTCACATACATTGATAAGACCTCCTGTAATACAAGCCTAAGCTCTGAAGCAGTTTTGGTGAAACAAGTCATTGATATTCAATATGTCAATTGTGAACTTTAAAGGTCACAGAAGGTCAAGCTGAGGTCAGCAAATGGACTTCATATATGACTTTCTAAATGTCTCTATACAAACCTTGGCTCCATCTGTGACCATTTTGGTGATGCACGTCATTGTAATTTCACTGTCTAGTTTGATCCTCAAAGGTCACTGACAGTCGAGTTGAATATCACCAAATGAAAGTTCATATGTGACTTCCTAGATGTCTGTGACAGAAACCCATCTGTGACCATTTTAGTGACACAAGTCATTGAATTTTCACAAGGTCACATTTGACCTTAGAAGGTCAATATGAAAATCACATATATGACTTCCTATTTGTCTCTAATACAGACCAAGGCTACATCTGTGACCGTTTTGGCAATACAAGACATTGTAATTGTATTATGTCAAGTTTGACCTTCAAAGCTCACCAACAGTCAAGTTGAATGTCACCAAATGAAAGTTCATGTGTGACTTCCTGTAAGTCTGTGATACAAACTTAGGCTATCTCTGACCCTTTTTTCTGATAGAAGTGATTGAATTTTCACTTGGTCAAGTTTGACCTTCGAAGGTCAATATGAGGGCCACCAAATGAAAGTTCATATATGACTTCCTATAAGTCTCCAATCCGAAACCTACACTCTATCTGTAACGATTTTGCTGACATAAGTCATTGAAATTTCACTGTAAAGTTTGGCTGTTGAAGGTCACTGAAGGTCAAGTTCAAGGTCACCAAATGAAACTACATACATGACTTCCTATATACCCGCAATACAAACCTAAGCTCTATCTGTAATAGTTTTGGTGACAGAAGTCACTGAAATTTCACAATGTGAAGTTCGAAGGGCACCGAAGGTCAAGTTCAAGTCCACGAAATGAAAATTCATATATGACTTGCTATAAGTGTTCAATACACATATGGTCCCAATCTTCAATATGCTCAAGCCTACAAGCCTTTGAAAAGTGAAAAATTTTGCTTGACCTCAGGTCTCACCTTTCAAGGTCATCTGAGGTCAACTTTAACACAGCCAAAGTCTAGGTTATATATTACTTCCTATATGTCGATAACACAAATTTAATCTCTATCTGCAGCCATTTAGTTTCCACGGGCAATTTTGCCCATTCTCCATAAGACCTGATGTTAAAGTACAACGCCCCCACTAGACCCACTTCCGTCAATTCAATCAAAATGGCACTCGCACTGTACATAAAGTATATCAAGGAGAGTTGATTGCCAGATTTAGAAAAAAGTTATCAGACAGTTTTTGAGAAATAATTTTTTGAAATTTCAAGTCACATCTTTTAACACTGTTAATATATTCCCTGACCTCAAGTTTGACCTTTCAAAGTCATCTGTGGTCAAATTTAATATTGCCAAAATATAGGTCATATATGACTTCCTATATGTTGATAAAAAAAAAAAACTTAATCTATCTGCAACCATTTGGCCTCCACAGGCCATCTTGCATACTCTCCATAAGACACAATGTTAAAGTACAGCGCCCCCACTAGACCCACTTCCGTCGATTCAATCAAAATGGTGCTCGGTACATTGATGGTACCAAGGTAAGTTGATTGCCAGATTTAGAAAAAAAATTTATCACGCAGTTTTTGAGAAATAATTTTTAAAGTTTTCTCAGTCCTATCTTTAACATTGGGGCCAAAATTTCAAGAGCCCATAAAACGGACAAAAATGATTCAATCAAAAATCCGAAAAAAAGCATCTGGAGATATGATCTAGTAGTATGTTATGGCAAATTTACGTGAACATTCATCAGGCCAAAAAAAAAAAAAAAGATAAAAAATGTTCCGGAAGACAAACGATGGACGACGGACGCCACACCATGACAATAGCTTATCTGCCCATAGGGCAGGTAAGCTAAAAAAGTCTGCTTCTTGAGATGTGCTAATACTTATCTTTGCTTTTTGCTGAGCATAGTAGTCAATGTAGCTGCCAATGAACAGACAGAAGGTGAAGAACACCCCACAGATGAAGAGGACAAAGAAGAAGAATTCATAGATGTTAGATTCATATTCTGGCTGGTCCTCTACCTGCAAGGATGAAAGGATTACGGACAATTTCAGATTCGCAAAGAACCAAAAACCAGCCCCCCTGTGGATACTCGGGGTGGGTACATAACTGCCATATTATGTGCTATATTGCATATCAACAAGACCAAGTCAACACTCAGTATATGACTGTACCATTAATATCGTCACGATCACAATGCTACTTTCTGTTAGCGCCTTAATAGTAATTCCCATTAAGTGTTAGCAGTTAGCTAACTTCATCACTCGGCAACTCAATATCTATATGTGACCTTCCATGTGATTTTGGTACTTCGGGGTAAAATTCAATTATTGAGAAATTGCGTAGCAGACATCCACTGTAGTACAATGAGTGCTTCCTGTTTGTCTAGCTGTCATAGCCTCTTAGAGCTACAAGAATGCATGCAATTACATAATTGACTAGAGCAGGAAGTGCTCTTCATTTAGACACTAACCTGAACTGTATAGTTTTTTTTTAGTTTTTGAGATGGAGTTGTTTAAAGTTTGATGAGAAAACGCTTGATCAAAATGAGCACTAGCGCTTCAGATGCTTAAGCAAAGAGTCTTCTAGTTCTGGAGAGTGAGTTTAAAGAGCTTGAACAAGAGTATAGTGGTGATCTTCAGCAGCAGAGCACTGAAGTACCTTTTTCACATGGAAGGTCACATATATCTGTTTGATAGGGACAAGAGCTTTACTGGCTTTATGAATTAAAGTTCGAACACATTTAGACCAGGAAAGCCTGCTTGAAAAACCAACACCCAAATAACTGTAATAAGTGGAGATGTTAATAACAATGCCATTAAATTTACAGCTTTCATAATTTCTGAGTTTACCCCCATTCCGAAATACCAAAATTCCTGTTTTACTCAAGTTATTATTGAAACCCCATTTCTGGCAAAATAAAGCCAATACATCTATTTTCTGTTGCAAGTTTACAACACTATCAGAAAACAAACACAAGTCATCGGCATATAGTAACATGAACAAATCAAGAAAATCTGAACCAACAAATATACCTTTACCACCATATGATTGCAATTCGTCGTTCAGTTGGTTTATAAACATTCCAAAGAAAACAGGACTAAGAATGCAACCTTGGCGGACTCCACTCAGTCAAAATATTCTGAAGTACTGCATTTTGATAATTTTATAGCAGACACAGTTTTAGAGTATATATTGTGTATAGTACAAAGTGTTTTACCTTTAATGCCTTCTGAGAATAACACATACCACAATAAATCCCTATTTACACTATCAAATGCCTTATGAAAATCAACAAAGAGACAGCAAACTCTGCCCTTCGATTTTGTGAAATATTTCTGTACAAGCAATTGAAGGGTGAAGACATTGTCAACCGTGGAGTAACCTGGATGAAAACCAGTTTGACATTCAGGGTACTTGTCAAAGGTTTCTATAAAAGCCTTCAATCTATTATTTAGAATACAAGTGAAAATTTTACCACAAATATCTCTTAGAGAGATGCCTCTGTGATTGTTCATATCGTTGATATCACCTTTTTTGTGTACAGGAAAAATTATACCCTTGCTCCATGCTACAGGAAACTCGCCAGAACTGAAAACTTTATGAAACAGTATGTACAGATAATGTAATGAACCACCCCTGCCAAACTTCCACATCTCCGGAGGAAGACCGTCAGGGCCTGGTGATTTACCACACTTCAAATCTGACAGTGCGAGTGTGATTTCATCACAAGTTATTTCAGTGTTAAGAATGCCTTCAACATCTTGCTATCTGCAACGGTCCCGCCATCTAACAGTTTACTGCGTACAGCACCTTGGGCATATCTAACAAAACTATCATCAACATCAATATCATCAATATTTAAAACACATCTGAAATACTCTACCCATTCATCACATGTGATTAATGAGGACGTGGCAATGGATTTATTCATGATGTGCCTCACACCAAACCAGAAAACCTTATGAATATTACCCAAGGAAGATGACAACAGACTAGAACAAAAAGCATGTTGATAATCAGATCTTTTACTGCGACAAAACTCCCTGTACTTATTTCGCATATAATGAAATTGCTGCAAATAATGGAGTTCACCTGTGGTTCTAAATTTATCCAGAGCACCGCATTTGTCTCGTTTCAACGTTTCACACTCGTCATCGTACCAGGTTGGAGAAACATTCACTCTCCCTGAGGCCCGTCCTGCTAACAAGCTACATGACTGAGCACAGGATTGTAGAACATGGGATATCTGATCTGCAGCTTGCAACGTACTGCTTGATGCTAAACTTTCAAATTCATCCAAAGAAACTTCAGCCAAGTTTTCCACTAATGAACGAACAAAACTTTCATGAATTAAAGTTTGAACACATTTAGACCAGGAAAGCCTCCTTGAAAAAACAACACAGTCAGTTAGTGAGTCGTGGACATTCACGTTCGTAGGTCTGGCTCCGCTGTTGCAGTATAGGCCAAAAAATGGGACGAGTATCGGTACAATCATGATGTAAAAGAAAATTAATACTCTGAGAAATTGAAGGAGGCAGTTTGCACTTTAACCTAAAATCTATCGTCTAATTTCAATATGATGGGCTGCAAACCCTGCTGAAAATTCCAGCTAAGACCAGCTAGAATTCTAAGCTGGTTTAAGATGGCCTGAGCTGTGTTTTCAACACCATTAGCTGGTCATAGCTGGTCTAGATGTTTAAAGCTGGTCTCTATAGCTATATGAAGGTGGTTAAAGCTGGTTCAGCTGGTATTGTCAGCTGGAGTCAGCTGGTGAGGGGCTGGACGACCAACTAAAACTGTCCAAAACACAGCTTAAACCAGCTTGACCAGTTTAGGCTGGTTAAAGCCGGAATTTTCAGCAGGGAAGCCAACAAGACAAAAGTATGTCCTTCACAGTAATTGGGGACAAGGGGTCCAACAACAGCAGATTGAGTCCTAAATGAATGGTGTCAAATTATTATTCCAAACACAAAAACAAACACAGTTATGGAAAAGTCCTTACGTGACGTGAATCCATTGCTGCATACATGACGCCCAACCAACCATTAGATGTTGCCTTTGAATAAAAAAAATAGGACATAGGAAGATCTGTTAACTCAGCGCTCCTCGGCAATTGGCTTATTTTTGCAAATCCTTCTTTCCCTTCCTTGTTCTTTAGCTTGAAGTGAAAAAAATAACCTAGACCAGTAGATAAGTACGAAAAGTTGGGGAATCAAGCAAAATGCGCATTAGCAAAATGGAACGTCGTTGCTCTTTCAAATGTTCGGTTACGGGCTTCCACCAAAAAAAGAGGCCCTCGGGCTTCCGTGCTCGAGGTGTCTTTGATTAACTCATAACACCTTTGTTTTGTCACTATGAATAAAAAATAAGTTCCATCATATTTGACAATTGTATTCATTATGGAGAACCCAAATGAAAGGAGGATGAGAATTACATTTCTAAGCACCTCCAGAGGAGTATTTTGCGCTAGTATTGATAGTAAGTGAAAAGAAAATCATGCCCCTTGTCTGATACCCCTTCACTTTTAGGTAGGTCACATGATCGTGAAAGTAGTGCCCAAAATGGCACTCATTACAGCCGAGGTTACTTGCAGATGGCAATGGCCTAAGTGTCCCGAATGTGCTGCTTTGTGTTATGTTCTTCACATGTATTAGATGTTTTAATGCAACCTTCATTGCCACCAAATGGCCCGGCATTCTTGGTTTCAGCGTTTGTTGTCATTTTTGCGTTCTCGTGCCAACTGAGATATTTTGTAATAAGAGTTTCCACGGACCGAATTTCTTTTCAAAATGGATGAGGAAAGTATCCGTTGAGAAAAATATCTGCATCGGCGTGGACAAGGCTCAAGATTTAGACCAAGTGGTGTCTCGGTAGCAAACCTGACACAAATCAATATTCAGACCCCTGGTATGATTTTAACGGTCCCTCCTGTAGTTTTAACACCTGTAGCTTTTCAATCCCATAAGTGTGGGTTGGGTCTACTGTGTCTTAATGTATGGAGTCTGTTATCAAAAATGGATTGTATTAGGGCTCTGGTTCTGCAAAGTAATCCTGATGTATTTCTTGTCACTGAATCTTGGTTGAATGATTCTGTGTCGAACCATGATATAGCAGTGGTTGGTTATAATGTTTTTAGGTGTGTCAGGATTAAGATAGGGGGAGGGGTATTGATGTTTGTAAACTCCTCTCTCACTGTGAATGTTTTATTATCCTCCTCTATTCCAGAGCAGTTTGAGTGTCTAATTATCAACATAGGTTTGGGTTGTGCAAGTTTTACACTAGCAGGTGTGTATCGCCCACCAAGTGCTCTTTCATCCTCCATAATCAATCTTTCTAATATCTTGTCCACTTATGCTCACACTGAATCATTGGTTGCTGGTGATCTCAATATAGATTGGTTATCACCGTCCTCAAACCATTTTAAAGAGGTCTGCGACGGCCTGACTCTCACGCAACTTATTTCGGAGCCTACACTACCTAATTATCCCGGTCAACTTTGATTGATCTGATTTTAACAAATAGACCGCACAAGTATGCCCTGAGTGGCGTCTTTCCTTTGGATTTTAGTGATCACTGCCCAGTAGCATGTATTAGAGACATGAAAGTTACAAAGGCTCCTCCATGTTTTATTACTAAAAGAAATTTGAAACATTTCTGTGAACAGGCCTTTCTGCACGATATTTTCTGGAGTGAGTAAGCTCTGCGGGTTTTATTCCAGACCCTGACCTAGCATTGGCTCACTTTATTACCATGTTTAATCGTGCTGTGGATAAGCATGCTCCGGTGAAGAGACTTAGGGTTAAGAATAGCCGAAACCCTTGGTTTTCGAATGCCTTATCCACGGAACTACGCTTCAGGGATGAAGCATGGGGTAAAGCTAGGGAAACCCAGGCACTCTCTGACTGGCAGGTTTGTAGAAAATTAAGAAATAAATGCTGCTCACTGATTAAAAAGGCGAAATTTGATTATTTTGTCTCGTCACTGGCCAAAAGTCAGGGTAATCCTGCAAAGTTTTGGAAAATTGTGAAGTCCCTGCATTGTTATCAGTCTTCATCTATACCACACTCTATCCACACTGATTCTGGTCCTATAAGTGATAAACACAAAATCTGTGATCTTTTTAACCAACATTTTACAGCGGCCGGAAACCTTTTTGAAAATTTCATTAATCAGTCCTCTACAGGGGATATGTCTGACCTCAGCTCTAGTTCTTTCACAAATTCCCCAAAACCTAGAGTATTGTTTTCTTTTAGGGAATTTCAAGTGAATGAGGTCCTACAAGAATTGAAACGAATTGATGTAAATAATTCCACTGGAGAGGATCATCTAGTTCCGAGTCTTTTGCGTTTAGCAGCCTCAATGATTGCGCATTCAATAACTAATATTTTTAACTTGTCAGTAATGACGGGGACTATTCCCAGTGTATGGAAAGCAGCTCATGTTTTTCCATTATTTAAGGGTGGTGATCCCAGTTCTGTGAACAGCTACCGACCTATCTCAAAACTACCTTGCCTGGCTAAGATTTTAGAATCTCTCGTTAAGCAACAACTGTGCAGCTTTTTAACTTTCAACAACATTTTAACCTCACAACAATCTGGCTTCAGGCCTGGTCATAGCACCATCACAGCAGCCTCAGTGGTTATAAATGATTTGATATCAGCTGTGGATAATAAACAAAAATGTGCAGCCCTATTTATTGATTTAGCAAAAGCTTTCGATACAGTAGACCATTTTATTTTATTAAAAAAGTTGTCTTCCATTGATCTTGATTGTGATGCCTGCTTGTGGTTCCAGGACGATCTCTCTAATAGAACACAAGCTATTATGCTTGGGGACGCGAAATCTCAATTTTTAAAAGTGACGAAAGGAGTACCCCAAGGATCCATACTTGGATCGATTTTATTTACAATTTATATTAATAATATTGTTTGTAATATTGCATATTGCAAGGTTCATTTTTATGCAGACGACACTGTGTTGTACTCCTCTGCACCAACGTGTGCCCAGGCCCTTATCTACCTGCAATCGGCTTTTAATCTTATTCAATACGCTCTGGCAGATCTGAAACTTGTTTTTTGTTTTTTTTTAAGATTATTTTTTTGGGAATTTTTCCTTTATTTGATAGTTATACAGTGTAGAGAAACAGGAAAGTTTTGGGGAGAGGAATGGGGGAAGACATGCAGCAAATGACCTGAGCCGGACTCGAACCCAGGTCGCCGCGGGAAGGACACAGCCCCCACGGTACGCGCACTTAGACCGATGAGCCACCGGGGCGCCCCCGTGAAACTTGTTTAAAATACGGATAAAACTAAGTTCATGTTTTTTTCTGCTCGGAATGCAATTATGCCAAATGACTCAATTTTCTCAGTGACTGGTGCTAAAATTGAGCAAGTTCAGTCTTACAAGTATTTGGGTATCTGGCTGGATCATGATTTTTCCTTTAAGACTCATGTGTCTAACTTGTCCAAGAAAATCAGAACAAAAATTGGGTTTCTTTACAGAAACAGGTCTTGTTTTTCTTTAGACAGTAGGAAGAGGATTGTTCAGGCAACAATCTTACCTTTATTTGACTATGGGGATATCCTGTACATTCATGCCTCTGATAATACTTTAAGACCTCTGGACGCTATTTTTCACAGTGCTCTGCGTTTTATCACTGGACATTGTTTCCGCACTCATCACTGTGTGTTATATAGTTCTGTTGGATGGTTTTCCCTTTATTTTAGAAGGAAGCTCCATTGTATTTTATTTATTTATAAAGCATTGCTTAGCAAACTTCCTTCATATCTTTTGTCCTTCAAAATCCGAAGCCAGCATGTCAGATCGCAAGGGTTGATTTTGTTAGAGTCACCCAGGACTAGGACAAATTTGGGCTGTTCTGCTTTTAGCTCATTTGCACCTTATGTCTGGAATAGATGCCAAGACACTCTGAAGCTTGACTGTCTCATTCCCTATGATTCCTTCAAGAATCAACTGTGGGAGATGTTAGTTGAGGAGGCCAGATGTACTTGCCTTTAGTTCTAACTTTGGACTTGTTCTCTGTCCTTTGCACTTGAATGTCTTACTTATTTATTTTTTTTAATTTTCTTTTTATTTTTAACTGTGTTTTAAAGTTGGTTTTCCTTTATTCTGCAGTTGTTGTATGTAATTGTGTGAATTTTACTATGCTCTGTGTGTTAACCCACACCGTAATTGTTTTATTGTATTCAGGGCTCCCCTGAAAAAGAGACCTCAGTCTCAGTGGGACTTCCCTGTAATAAAGGAAAAATAAAAATAAAATAAATTAAAAAAACCATTCTCTTGTGTGTAGTTCCCTCTCTCAGTTACTCGCGACAAACTTACCACTTGCAGAAGAGCAAGGTAGGCGTTGCCAATGTGATCAAAGTTCACTTTTGAGTTGACCCAGCGCACTTCAGTGTGGTATGAGGACATGAGTGATAAGCACTCTGTGCGGTTGTTGACATCGTCCACAAGGAAACGCTCCTCGGAGGTTTCGTTCAAGCAGTAGTAGAACTTTCCGGCAAACAGGTCGACTCCCATGATGCCGAAGATGAGCCAGAGGGTGCAACAGGCCAGAAGCACATTAAACAGGCAGGGGATCGTCCCGAGAAGAGTGGTAAACACAAGCTGTAGGGGCAAACACACACACACCCATTAGCAGACACCCAATCTCACATACAAACATACATGTGCATACACTCAACAAACACCAAAAATAGAATGCACACAAACACATGCACACACAGAAACACATATACACTCATAAGCACACATCCAATCACACACATACACACATACACACACACAATACCTAGAGGACCATTCACATATCCAATCACAGGCGTGCACACAAACACACACAGTCACTCAGGTACACGTACAGAATCACACACACACACACACACACACACACACACACACACACGTACACTCACACACAACAGTGAGAAGAGCATGCACACAAGCACACAGAAACTCACACACACTTATAAGCACACACCCAATCACACGTGCGCGCGTACACACACACACACACACACACACACGCACTGATTAGCACACTCCCAATCTCACGCACGCACACACACACACACACACACACACACACACACTCCCAATCTCACACACAAACACAATACCGAGAAGAGCATTCAAACAAACAGACACACTCATCAACACAGACCCAATGTCTCACACACACACACACACACACAGAAACACATACACTCACATGCACACGCCCAATCACACACACACACACACACACACACACACACACAGACACACACACAGTACCCAGAAGAGCTTGCACACATACACATGCACAAACACACTCATTAGCACACAGCCAATCACAAACACTCACATACACACACATACACTCATTAGCACACACCCAATCGCAAGCACTCACATATACATACATACACTCATTAGCACACACCCAATCACATACACACACAATACTGTGGAGAGTATCCACAAACACACACATGTCAGATGGAGCGCACCCACACAAGCGCGAGCGCCCACATATGCACATATTTAGAAGATCTGATACATTCACACAAACGGCACACAACGGCAAGTTCACAGAAGAATCTGTGCGACGAGATTTTAGTTTCAGGTGTCTTCTCACAGGTTCTCATCTTGCTTTATGATTGGCCAAGTCATCCATAAGCCCACCCCAGCGACTGCACATCAAGTGAATTCTATACGAACGCACTAATGATAAATAATGACCGTCGTTCGTCACTGGGCAAACATAGCACACGCTAGCCTACTAGAAAGCAAATTGTTCAGTGGAATAATATCGTTGGGGCGAATTATTATCAATGATAAATAAAATTACAAACGCTGGTGAATTCACATCTGTGGCTCTCGTAACGGTTTAAAAAACAACAACTCTAATAAAACAATGCTGCGCACTGTGCCCAACAATGCCCCTCATCCAAGGTTAAACTGCTGGTTGTGCTCGACGCGATATGCCTGTATTGTGATGACCTGAATTAGCAAAGCTTAGTTCACGACGGCAGTTAGCAGCATCGTGTAAGAAAAACTCTAAATGTCGTTCCTTTAGCCCTGAAACTACCAAACTTGAAGAGATAAACAATGAGCAAAAACTGAAATGTTTCCAAATTTTTACCATTTCTGCCTGGATGTGAAATGTTTTTGGATAAGGAGATCAAATGAGCCCCTGAGTACGAAACTGGTCTTACTCCATATTTGTTTTTCTACAAACCCCAATTCCAATGAAGTTGGGACGTTGTGTAAAACGTGAGTAAAAACGGAGTACAATGATTTGCAAATCCTTCTCGACCTATATTCAATTGAGTACATGACAAAGACAAGATATTAATTGTTCAAACTGATGAACTTTATTGTTTTTTGGAAATATTCACTCATTTTGAATTTGATGCCTGCAACACGTTCCAAAAAAGCTAGGACCGAGGCAACAAAAGACTGAGAAAGTTGAGGAATGCTCAAAAAACACCAGTTTGGAACATTCCACAGGTGAACAGGTTAATTGGAAACAGGTGAGTGCCATGATTAGGTATAAAAGGAGCATCCCCGAAAGGCTCAGTCGTTCAAAAGCAAGGATGGGGCGAGGTTCACCACTTTGTGAACAACTGCGTGAGCAAATAGTCCAACAGTTTAAGAACAACGTTTTTCAACATGCAATCTCAAGGAATTTAGGGATTTCATCATCTACAGTCCATAATATCATCAAAAGATTCAGAGAATTCAGAGAAATCTCTACACGTAAGCAGCAAGCCAAAAACCAACATTGAATGCCTGTGACCTTCGGTTCCTCAGGCGGCGCTGCATTAAAAACCGGCATCATTCTGTAAAGTATATTACCAGGTGGGCTCAGGAACACTTCGGAAAACCATTGTCAGTGAACACAGTTCGTCGCTACATCTACAAGTGCAAGTTAAAACTCTACCATGCAAAGCAAAAGCCATATATCAACAACACCCAGAAACGCCACGGGCTGCTCTGGGTCCGAGCTCCTCCGTACAAAAAAAGAGATAATGCCATGGAGCGATAGCCCTGTGCTTCTTACACATGGTACAAAAATCCATTTTTAGAAATTCATACTATGAGGCGTATTTTTTCATAGTCAAAGTTTGTGTTTTTCTATAAGATACGACATACTTTAGAAAAGGCTGATTCACTCAAAATTAGTGAAATGGATATATTGTGTCTTGTAAACAAACTCTTCAAATTTAGAGCTGAAGCTGACTGTGTACACAGAAGCTGCCAGTATTCCCACCATATTGCCATATTTGCCTGGGGCCTCCTACCCAAACCTGCCCCAGACCACCTTAGGTGAGTCATCACCGAATCGCGTTAACAGTAAAAAGATGAACTGGTCCGCTGGCGCAGAACGTGAGCCGTACGTCATGCAAACACATATGGTACTCACCTGAGGCCCCTTGAACCAGGACACGAGCCTTAGGGCCCTCAAAACATCAAGACCCCAGAACACACGGTACCCCAAAATCAGCATCACCAAATTCACCACAGAAATCTGCGCAGGAAGAGGAATCCAGTTAAGACCAAAGTAACGCCTTTCTATGGCGTCTTTTTTCCTAAAACGGCCGTCAAGTTGATATCATTCAAAAGATTTATTCAATATCTATTCATATTTTCATATTTACATTTTCTCGGTGAGCTGCCCTTAGTTACGGTAACTCTGTTGGTACCTTGACTCATTCCCTACAGCAAGCCGCTGCCAACGGCGTGGCAAATTCTACCATTCCCTATGGTAAGCCGGTGCCAGCAGCGTGGATGACCATTCGCAGTCCGATGAAAACATGAAATCAGTTGACAATCGCGGTCATGGGCCACCTGTGCTTCAATACTTTATATTGTGTAATTTTCAGGAAAAGTATTCCGTAAAGGCACGACAATTTTATATAAAAGTATTCCGTAGGGAATGAGTTAATAATCTCAACAGGGTGGAGGGAGGTACAGGCAAAAAAAGAGAAAAAAAGCTGACGATGCGTATGAATATGAACTGACTATATTCGCTGAAGGCCTAAGTCTGGCGAATGGGACTTCAACATCAGCTGGCATTGAAAAAATCATTACCTTGAAAAAGCAAAAGTCGTCATCTCTTCAAATTTAATATTTAACTCCTCTAATTAAATATTGAATGCTCATAATTCTCAATAATTCTACAAGTTTGCTGTTTATTGTACAGCAACTTTGCTTCAAAATAAAATTGCAGGAGAGGCAATCACACATTTTTCAATGGTAGAAAAACAAAATTTTCAAAAAGCAGTAAATACAAACTTACAATCACAATAATGAACTCCAGCCAGCACCAGCCTCTTGAGAAGTAGGTCTTGAAACCATATGCTGCCCATTTCAGGAGCATTTCAGTGATGAACACACAAATAAAGACGAATTCCGCATATCCCAGGATGATATCGATAACTCGGGATCCATAGTATATGTCCTTAAAAGTCTGTCAAAACATGAGCAAATAATCTAAATAATCCAAATTTAAAAAGAGTAAAAATTTAACTACTGCAGAGAATATAATGGTCACAATCTATGTGATAAATAAAACAAAACACTATAACGAAATATGGAGTATTTTAAATGAACAATGAAAATAAAATGGTGTGCAGTTAACGTAAAATGCGCTAACAAAATAACTCAACAGGAAGATGAGGAGCTGAGCTCATCGCTTTAGCCCTCCACTGAAGTGGACCTGCAGCTTACTAAACTCCCCTCAGAATTCCTCAGAAAGGAGCCGTGTCACGATTACTGAGCATGCTCAGAACTTACATCCTAAGAAAGTGGATCTCCTTGACTGTAAGTCACTATCTGATTCCATCCTTGCCAATCCGTCTTCATTTTGCTTTGTATTTATATAATTCAGTTGCTCCGGCATTATGCTTTTTATATTGAGGAGCTTACTATGGAAATTCAAGGATTCAAAGTGCTATTTTAAGCTTTAGCCAAGGGATACGAAGAATGTAAGCTGGTTGCCATTGCCAATAATCATAGAAGAAGAAAAATACATTCTTGATTTTTTTTGACTTGCAGTTGAACGGATTTACTTCGTTCAAAGTTGTGAGCATGAGCAGTAACCGTGACACAGCTCCTTTATATGGTAGGATTTTAATGCAGGCTGGACACTAACTTTTTTTACATTGAAGAATTTTTTAACAGTGTATGGGTCAGAAGTCGGGAAGAAAAGGATGGCTGACTTCAAAGATAGATGTGGCTCGAGTATGCACTCACTGAAGAGGGTGGGGTCTGAGTACACACTTGCTGAACAAGGTGTGGCTCGAGTACACACTCACTGAACAGGGTGTGGTCTGAGTTAAGTATGCACTCACTGAACAGGGTGTGGTCTGAGTACATATTCACTGTGCAGGGTGTGGTCTGAGTATGCACTCACTGTGCAGGGTGTGGTCTGAGTACACACTCACTGTGCAGGGTGTGGTGTGAGTATGCACTCACTGTGCAGGGTGTGGTCTGAGTACACACTTACTGTGCAGGGTGTGGTGTGAGTATGCACTCACTGTGCAGGGTGTGGTCTGAGTACACACTCACTGTGCAGGGTGTGGTGTGAGTATGCACTCACTGTGCAGCGTGTGGTCTGAGTATCCACTCACTGAATGCATTATAATGAGCTCTGCTATATTAGAAACGGTACCAGTATGGCTGTGCAGCTGGTGCGATCCCAGATGGTCTCAGGTAATTTACTGCTCTGCCCCTGTCTGAGGGACTGCAGGTGCTCACCACTCACCAGGGCAACACAGCAGAGCATGAGGATGATGAAGATGAAGGCCTTGAAGCTGCTGTACTCCACTATGGCGAAGCATTCCCTCCTGAAGGTCCACCAGCTCTTTCCTCGGCCCCGCGTGATGTCCACATCCAGGAACGGCCAAGACTTCACGCAGCCTGAAACGAGGACACAAACCGGTCTTCCACACGGGCCAAATCCAAGCCAAATCCATACCAAACCACCGTGCTGAAGAGAGAAACGTACTCCGCTCTTAAGCTAGGAAACTGTCATAAATGTACTGTATGTTTCATTGAAAGCAACTACTAAACAAGAATTAGATCCCATTTATTCAGTTATTAAATTGTCTGTTAGGGTGAAATAGCTGCATTTTTCACATGTCCTAATAATCTAACCAGAGACGAGCAGATGGATTACATTTTTATCAGCAGTTTTGAAGGTGCATGTTTTTGGCAGCAGGAAGAAACCCACATGAACACATGGAGGAACGGCACACATGATCCAAGCCAGGGCTCCAGGCCTTACTTACCCCCAACTGTGGTACCACCCAACCTTTTTGTTTTGAATAGCAATAACCTTTTTGTTTTGAATAACACTCACTTTATTTCACAGCGGTAAGCATCTGACTGAAACACGTAACAGCTGCTCATCTCCCTCGTCATTTCAGTCACAGCCAAAGATTGCCCAAACTCGCTCAGTACCTGCGGGGAAGCAGTCCTGTGGGCCTTTCTTCTCTGACGCGATGGCCAGCTTCTCCTTGGCATCCCCAGTGCTGCTGTGTGAGAATAGTTCCGGATCGTTCTGTTGGGGACAAAATGGAAGATAACGGGGTCAGAGAATTCAGTAAAACTGCTGCCCACAGGCAAGACTCTTGCAGGTATTTTCTGTAGCCTGTCACCCAACAGCCCAACGGCCCTCGCATGGCACAAGACGCGCCATTTTGCCCGAACGATATCAACTAAATTGCGCTCAGCGCTACATACCCCCAAGGCATGCCTTACTGCAAGTGGGCGTGGCCAACCTTTGACCTACAAAAAAATGAGGTGAAAATATGACCTCTTATCTTGTTAGAAGATAGGTTTCTGGTGACACCCAATGTTCACAACCTGTTTAAATGTGAGGGCTGTCCCAACAACAGTTCAGCAGCTAGAGAGATAACAAGCAATGGGAGGACAGAGAGACAAAATTTTCCTGAGAGTATTTTTTTGTCCTGTCGTTTTTATTGGGAGCATGTTAGGGGTGGGGTCATACAGGGAGGGGAGAGGCCGAGCAGAAAGGTGTAACTGATGCTTATTCCAATTTCGAATGCACGCAAGTTTTTTTTTTATTTGCCAATTCCGAAATCACCAGAATTTGGAATGTCAAATTAGCGTACTACGCATAAGCATGCACGTACATGGCTCATCCCGCCATCTCTCAAGAGCACGGACAGTTTGAGGTTCCTCTCTGAAAAAAAACATGTCCGTCAGCCTCCGCTTCTTTACGCACCGCAATCATAGTCCTCGCATGCAGAAAACCCAAGCGTGTGTTCGTTCGGATCCACTAGGGCCCAGCTGACCACAAGGAGGCGTTTGAGAAGGCAACAATGCTGTCCCAACTGACTGAATCCCTCTCATATCCCTGAGCAGCACTGGGGCAATTATGCGCTGCTCTAATGAGGCTGCTGACCAAAGCCGCCACTGAAATGGCCGAATTCGATTCAAAACCGCGGTGGTCTTAGTATAGGCTAGCGGTGTATGGCAAGCTGTTTTAACATTTAATAGCTAGACTGGATATGTGTTGCAGATATCCGCAATTCAATTCTTCCTGGTCAAAAAGAGCATTTCAGATATCTACAATGACATTCTTCATATCCACAAATGTCATTTCAGATATCCACATCGTCATTCTTCCTAGGACAAATTACATCACTTTTGCCATTCATTTGAATGGGGTTTCTCATTACAGATATCTTTCACTTCCATTCTGCCTAGTCGAAATGTAATTAAAGATATCTTGAATTAGAATTTTGACAAGGCGAAATGACGTTGCAGATATCTATATGCCAGAAAACTACGGCAAGTGGGAGCAGCTGATTCAAAGTTGCATTCAAACGCCATGTCAGAGCAAGCAGAGGCCGAAGGTGTTTTTGAGTGTGTTTTTAATGCCGCAGCCCGAGCAAGACAGGACAGGAGCTGTCAAATGCACAGGGTTTAAGGTTACTTTCTGCAAAAAGACGACTCTTTCAGCTGTTACTCCAGGGGCGCGTTTCCCAAAAGCGTAGTTGCTAACTAAGTTAGTAACTTACATAGTTCGTCCATTCACAGTCAATGGGTCCAACTATGTAAGTTAGCATCTGTGATTTCGGGAAATGCACCCCAGAACGGGAGATCAGTGTTCTGACACCATACAGACTTCGTCGTAGGTCCTAAAGTGTGTTTGGAGACAACAATTATTCAATACGCTGTAAATTTCTACCACAAGTCCCTAGTGAACGAAGCTCTCGTTCGCCTCGGTAATTCCTTGGTGATAAGCTCTTTCGGGTCGGTCACAATCAGGGTGCTCTATGGCACGTCACTGTCATGAAAATTATTTCTCTGCCTCAAAAACCTGAAAACACTGTTAATGCTAAGCACACACATTTGTGTTTCTGACCTCCAAATTTCAGGAGCAAATCCTTTGTAGTTTTGCAGAAATCAACATTTAAACATATGCCTGTCAGGGTGTATATTGTATGTCACGGACACTACCGTTAATTAATCGTCTGGTTTCACTAGATTTCTAACATGTTGAGCTCTATTTGATAAAAAAGAACATTGTTCAAGAACATTCTTGGGAACTAAAACAAGAACATGGGAACTAAACTGACAGCAGGTATCCTTCATGTCACGAACACTACACGCGTAGTGTCCGTGACAGACGGTTTTTCCCTACTATAAGGAATGGTATAAGATTGAACTACATTTATGACCAAAAGGTGTCTTATCATCTAGCTTGACACAATGTGAAAAGATAACCCCTTGGCATAAATGCTGTTGGCTCTATATAGAAATAAGAACAAGGCACGGACACTACAAGTTTTTTGGCAGATCGATTGGTTGAATGGACGCCATTTCGGATATTTCACTCCGATTTTGATTTTTTTTTTTTGCACATATAAAAAACAATATATAGTTACAAATAAATGTTCAAGCTATAGCAGGTTTACCACACAAAACAAACACACAAAAATAAGCATTAACACCTGGTGACTCGTCATAATGCTAAAATACCCGATTGCGCGGCACCTTCACCAGATCCACGCTTTCACCCAAAAATGTCTAGCATCAAGTATCAATACACCATTGTGTACAAAAAGTATAACCCAAAACTGCTTGTAATATGCTATTTACATATTAAATAGTCATGTTATAAGACTATAACATCCAGTAAAACTGTAATGCACCCTGATTGTGACCGACCCGTTTATATTTCATGGCATTTTCTAACAATCTTATCCTCAACAGCAACCACCATTTCTTCCGCTAACGATAGCTAACGCTGCACAACAATTCAGTCATAATGACGTTTGGGATATCTTAAATCTTCATTCGCTTTCAGTGACGTCACTGCCGGTATCTGTAATTCAGTTGCGACTAGTCAAAACTGAATTACAGATATGTCTAACTAGTATAGTTTTCACCAGTCAAAATGACGTTAAAGATATCTTGAATGAAAATTCTGACTGGTCACGATGTAATTACGACGAGTCAAAATGACGTTGTTGATATCTGCAATGTTAATTTTGGGTAGTCAAACTTAGCTATTAAATGTTAAAACGGCTTGCCATAAGCGGTGTCTCAACTAAGGATAAATTCAATCGGTCCATTCTACCTCTACCCAGGTCCTTGAATGTGACTTCAGTCATATTGTTTGACGGCGGCAGTTCGATGGGAGTTGCGTTCGAATGCGCTCTGAGGTCTGGTGGATCGCGGCCCTGACTTACTTCGACTCATTGTAAGCCTTTTAATAGCGGTAAGTGGGCAGAAATACCATAATTTGTCAGTTACTCCCACTCAAATATGCCATGGAAGTACTTTGTGTGTGAATTTATATATATTGCCAGTGGCGGGTGGTGGACGGAAAACTGGTGGGGCGGAAAACATCCCTTGAAACGGATGAGATTAGTGACCCGATTTCAATCATTGTTCTGGGTCAACATGTTAGTTTTCCTTATAATGAAATGTTTAGGCGAGTGAATAATAAATTCTATAGAATGTTTAATTCACATGCCTTAATAGGCAATTCTTCACGAAAAATCCACTGTGGATTGTCTGCGTTAAATTTTGTCACATCCTAAGCAAGTCGTCAAACCTGTGCGTAATGATTGTTTAATTGAAAAAGATTGAAATGCGCTCTTTTTTTGCGTTCAACTGGTGCGTTTGACTTCTCGTCTTAACGAAGACAATTAGCTACACCTGAGAGGGGAGAGTTCAAGTGTCCTTTACTGGGGAAATTGACTAAAACAGATCAAAACTAATAAGCAGTTTAAAGACATGTTTAACACCCTCCTTGTTCTCTTTCCACCACACGCCACTGTATTTTGCACAGCTATGATTCACTCATAGGCGTTATTGGGGGGGGGGGGAGGAGGTAGGGGACATGTCCCCCTCAACATTAAAAAGAGGGGTGTTCGTCCCCCCCAAAAATGAAACTTCAACTTGAAAGACGAATGCATGCCAGCATGCGAAAACATCATCAGAGAATCAGGTGCAGCGACAGTTCCCTCTTCTGGCCGAAGTCTCTATTAACCAATGATTCTGGAGTGTTCTAAATGTGCAAGAATGCAGCCAAATGAAGGCGTTGTTTTGACAACCATGGAACGTGCGAGAGCTGTGGGATTGCGTGTGAGACGAATGATTCTATCCCCTCGGTCATTCAGAGGCCCAAGTTAGACCATCCTAGAGCTATGTCTCAAACAAGATGCTGTCAAAGGCGAATACGGCTAAAAAGAGAAAACTAGATCTAACGGATTACTTTATCAGGTAAGTAATAATGATGAGATATTTTACTTTTCTACGCTTCTTGTTTTTTTGAGCAAGATTAGTCATACCTTTTAATTCGCCAGTGTGTTAAACTAATGAAGGTTGATATGGCGCAAGCTAACAAGTTAGCTCACCTATTTTGCCTAGTTTATAAAAGTAACAGGCAGAAGTAGTTGTTTTGAGGATTTGTACTTTACTTGAGGTTTTTTTTTAAACCGGGACTTTTACTTTTACTCTACTACATTTAAAATATAAAAAGTATACTTTGTTACTTTGACACAGGCCACTTCGTTACTCTTTACAAATTAAAATATGAATGTAAGTAATCATTTAATGATTGTCTGGATTTGGCGTGTTCGAGAAGAACAACGGTGCTCGGCAGGGTATCTTCGAGCAGATGCGTCCACCTGCAGACATGGAGCTGCAAATTTATGCACGCAGTTGCAATATTTTATCACAAGATGGCAGACCTGGATCAGTTATTGAATATTCACAAGCAATCTGAGCTCGAACACGATTTAGAATATGGACGAGTTCACTCCAGTCTCTATTTTTCAGGAGTTGCCTGAATCAAACTCAGCTAAGCCTGATGTGCAAACTGCTCCATTTACTTGCCCATCGTATCAATCCAGCAGTTCAAAAAAATTCTCTCTTGTGACAGAAAAAATCGTTGTCCTCTGTAGCAACCACTTCAGCTACCGTGAGCCAATTCTATCCCAATTTGTTGTTACGAAAAATCAGTTTTCTGAAGCAAAAATTCGACATGGTATTGGCACCATGTCATTCTACTATTAGGCTAATTATAGTCAATTATAGTGGTTTTTCAAACTGCCTGTAAATCGAAGAAGTATACAGTGCCGTGAAAATGTATTTGCCCCCTTCCTGATTTCTTACTTTTTTGCATATTTTTCACACTTAAATGTTTCAGATCATCAGACAAATTTTAATTTAAGACAAAGATAACCCGAGTAAATACAAAATGCAGTTTTTAAATGATGATTTCATTTATTAAGGGGAAAAAGCTATCCAAACCTACCTGGCCCTCTGTGAAAAAGTAATTCCCCCCCCTTGTTAAATCATGAATTAACTGTGATTAACCACATTTTCTGTGTCCAATTTCACGAGCCACACCCAGGCCTGATTACTGCTAGACCTGTTAAGTCAAGAAATCACTTCAATAAAACCTGTTTGACAAAGCGAAGTGGGCAAAAAGATCTCAAAAAACACATCATGCCGCGAACTAAAGAAATTCAAGAGCAGATGAGAAACAAAGCAATTGACATCTATCAGTCTGGAAAGGGTTGCAAAGGGTTGCGTCCACATCTGCGTCCATAGAGATTTTCTTGTGAATGCTCTACAGACTACAATTCTTCTCCGATCCTTTTGATATTTCACATGCACGTTGATAGTGGTTAGAGGATAAAGCCTATTGATTTTGGTTGAGTTTCGTCATGCGGTGTCCAAAATATTCCCAAAAAACCAACAAAAATTTTCCCATTCGAAAGAATGGGAGTTGGGTTCTCATTGCTAGAGTGCGTGATGTCACACCTAGAGTGGGAGCTGGGAGCACAGAGGCTGCAAAAAATACTTCTCATATCACTACAACTTCCACAAATTTGAATCCCTCCTCATGAAAGTTCCCATAAACGTAGGAAAATTTGTTGTTGTCACAGTACTATTGTTTTTGTAGCACAGAAGTACATAGTTTTGCCTCAGGGAGCAGTCAAAGGACATGAGGCATGTCTAATTTCTCCATCTTTCCCATTCAAAAATCACCCAAAAATTTTTGGGAGAACAGTAAACAGATTTTTTAAATCGCTGTAATTCCAACATTATATCCTCAGAGAAATAAAAAAAGACATCCGCACACTCAGCAAAGTCTCTTGCCTTGAATGATGTGGTTACATTTGTGACAGGATGACTGTTTCTTGCGTGAGAAGCAGGAGTTTGAGGTGTGCGCGAGCAAGGATTTCTTTCACTAAGTGACTCAGCGATTCTCTGTGCATGGGGAACCAGTCCTGCTATGGCCCTCTGTGATTGGCTGATTTGATATTTAAAAGCTCAGCTGAGTTTCCTTAGAGATGATTTGGTTAGAATAGGGCGCGTTCGAAATGTACACTCACCCATTATGTACGGCATTATGTTGTGAATGTTCTACATTGAAAACAATATAAAGACAGTGAGTCAAGGAGTGGACAAGTGTGCATTCTGTGTGTGTCATCATCAGAACAAAGTTAAAGTAGCCAGCGATTTTGCACTTATTGAAATTTGCCCGATGCTACAAATTCCCAGTCTTATTAAGGTAACCTACCTAATTTTTCAGGCTGTTTACTTTCACTGCCAGGTCTAAGCTAATTCGGCACTATTTTAAAACGTTGTTCTCTTTGTCAAACAATCAAACACAAAGAAACATTCCTTAGAAATGTAACGTTAAAAAGACAAACATATGTTCATAAATGCGATATGCCACTGTTTGCAGTATACCTTAAATGGAATTACTGCTTAGCAAAGCAAGTGTTTGCCTAATGCAAGGTTCATTAGCAAACGTTATGTCTTCACTAATTACAATACAGGCTCGCTAGGTCATCAGCATCTGTTTGTCAGTGTTACCATTAAGATAAGCTAAACCTCTGAGGAATATTTGTGTGTATAACTTCATGGCTCAGCCTGTCGTGCCGTACATAATTTACAAAAAATAATGAGTGCATGAATAAATGAACTGAAGTAATTTCATTTGCATCAGAAAATTTACAAAGAACTAATGTGGTGGTTTTTATGTCTTCAGTTCGTACGTGTGAGAGCGAGTAAAGAAAAGAAAAATATAAATATATGCACACGTTCCGGTCCTACCCATAACCCATCAGTGCAGATGTTGATGCCAGGGGACATGAAGCTGCTCTATTTATGCACGCAGTTACACTATTCTCTCACTAGATGGCACACCCAAACCAGTTATTGAATATTCCCCAGCAAGCCGACCTCAAGCACAATTTACAGTACTGGCGAGTTCAGTCCCAACCCTGTTTTTCAAGACTTGCATAAATGAAACTCCTCAGCTAAACCTCCGGTGCAAACTGCTCAGTATACTTGCCTCTACTATCTATCCAGCAATTCCAAAAATGCTCTCTTGTGACTGAAAAATTTGTTGTCCTCTGTAGCAACCACTTCATCTATACTGAGCCAGTGGTATTCAAATTAGTAGTTAAGAAAAATCGGTTTTCTGAAGCAAAAATTTGACATGATATTCATACTGTTATTCTTCTATCACTATCATTTATCTTCTATCATTTCCCTCATGCAGAGGTACTTCTGGGCTAGGATGAAAACGCGCGACCACCTCAAATCCATAGTACCCCCGGACACTCCATCCGGGGCTACAATAATGTCTTTTTGTGATTAAAAAAAAGTCACTATCTAGTTGAAGGTACTTTCAGAAAAAAGCCTTTACTCTTAGCGACAGCGAATATAGCCAAACGTGGATAGTTAGTGACACTTTTCCGTTGTCGTTTGGCTTATTAGTTAGGTTAATGTGGTTAGCTAGCTTGTGGATGATGGACTTTATGAAGAAACACATTTAGCGACAGCTTGCTAGATAACGTGGGATATGTTGAATTAGCTATATAGCTAGCTACCTAGCCTTTCTATTTACAATGATACCGCATCAGAAATCACACTGAAAATGGAACGAATCCATTTGTGGCAAAGCAGCAGCAAGTGCACTTCTATAAGATATTTCTGTGTGAATCTATTGAGTGTATGTCTACGGGAATCTCTGGTCAAGCCCTCCAAATGCTCCGGGGAATCAGCAGAGGAACCCCAACATCTGGTAGTGTGCTATGGTGGTTCTAATGCTGCGGCTAACTAGCCAGCTACGTTGGGAACCTGTTAGGGAATCCGTGACGGTTTTCCAACTGCTGACTGACACCTTTTGTTCAAAAGTATGTTTACCCTAAATTCTGACAGTTTTATGTTACGCTATTATTTCACTGCATGCCAGCATAATAACTGTGGCAGGCAGGCTCTATCGCCCGGGGCCATGTAGGCCTGTGCTCTAGCCTAGCCACGACATAACCGGATGAGACTACTCCTGTCCATCGACTGTGTTCTGTCACTCAAAGTGGCCACACCCTTAATTATGCAGAAATTAAGCCCCTATATAATGTAAGTGGAGTGTCAAAAAAATTCACTCCCCCCACAATTTTCATGGAGAGGAAAATTAGCTGCAGAGACCAAAACAGTATTCTGAACCAGGCTGTGAACGTGTTTATTTTTGCTGTAAAATTGGGCTTTTTAACATGGGGGTCAATGGGGATTGACTCACTCCTGCAGTTAGCCTCAAGTGGCCATTCCGGGAACTGCAGCTTTTGGCACTTTTGTATTTGCTCCACTTTTCCAACTTGGAGATTGCCGCTTGGTTAGTACTCAGAATTGAATTTCGTCGATGAATGTATACCCATGTGATAAGTTTAACTAAAAGTGGTAATCTATGTGACGTTGTTAATGCTCATTTTGTAATGCCTACTAATGAAGCATCTCGTCAGATACCTCATTGTAACTAGCACTAATGGAGAAAATTTATCGTCTGGCAATGGTCGTCATTTTCACTACGGGGCGTTTATCACAACGAGCTGTACGTTATGCTGTTATGTATTTTTGGCCTTAAAATTGTGTTAAAATGAGAAATGGAGTTACCCAGCTGGGTGAGTCATAATTACTCAGACATTTCACTAAAAGAAAAGCGCGTTCATTTTCCAAGCTCTTGAAGTGGAGGGGCGAGCGGCTCTGTTGTGTTTTGACAACGTTCTAACTGTCAACAATAGTGAGGTCACATCGCTGATACAGCCTTTAACAGACAGACTGTGCAGCATTGACTATTGTCTGCTTAAAAAATACCCTTAAAATCTTGTCCCCCCAATGTTTGAGGCACAGTAACGCCCTTGGATTCACTGCATTTGTCCTAAATATCACAAAGATGTTTGAAACGCGCAAACGAATTTCTACCCACGTCCTCCCTAGTGCACCTCAACAGCAGCAGCAAAATGGTGTCAAATGACATCACTTGTGCTGCAAGCACGATGGTTCTGTTGCAACACGGATAGTTGGCGTCATACGCTGGTAGCAATCGAACTACTCCAGCCAAGGCTGCAGGACCTCGGTACCAAACATGAGATGTATTTATTTATCAATTTATTGAATTAGGACAGGGCATATTAATCAACATATCAGCAATATGCGTCAATGTAAATATGTCGGAATTAGCACAATAACTTAATTTTATAGTCCTAAGGCAGGTACTTAGAATAAAAAAAAAGAAAACAAGTTTTCCAAATGACATAACACCTCACAGACCAGCATACAGAAAAATTATACAAACTCTATTACATAGAAGATGGACACATTTACAACATTACAACTTGCAAAAACCATATATAATAAACTGCTTAGATTGTAAAAAGAATGTAAAAAGAGCCTGAAGCCCTCGGGAACGGGCATAGGACGGAACAGATTTTATGCATGTCTACATGTCTGATGACATTGGTTGATTCACTTACTGATTTCGGAGCATCTGTACCATTTACACCGTCCGGGTTTTCGAAATCCAACTCGGGCTTGGCAATAGGCACGGTGACAGAGCCCACGTCGTTCTTGGGGTCCACCTGCTCTAGGGCGACGTCACCCCTCTTGAGGTCCTCCTCCTTTCCCGCTCTCTTGGGCATCATTCCCAGAACCCAGCTTTTGATCCTGCAAATGGCTGTCTGATTTCTCACCATGTGCGGCTCCTGCATGATCGTAGCCATGTAATTCCCACGGAACGACTTCAGCAACAGGCCCAAGAACAGGTGAAGAACCTGCGGAAAAGAGGTGGTGCGTGAGACCAGGAGGTCAGCAGGTAACAAGGAGGGAGCAGGTGACAAAATTCTGGGGGATTCCAGGAGAGCTGGGATGCCAGCTTCCAAAGTAGGAATTTCCCAGAAGCCTTTGGGGGTACCAAAACCATCACCCATGTGTGGCATTTCTCTGAAAATTAACAATAAATGTGCCCAAAATGCCCCCTCCCCTCCTTTTTGTGTTGCTGTCACTTGTCAATAAAAAAGAACATTTGAGATACCAAACATCATTAAAACAAACAAACAAACAAAAAAAAAAAACTCCCGAAACAAACTTGCATGTTTCACAGAGGAAAGTTTATGCAGATGATAGATCCTGGACAGATCACAGCATCATCAAGACTGTCTGCAATTACTCAGAGGTAGAAATGCAAGTGAGACAGTAAGTCTGCAGAAAAACTGTCACACATCCTGCTATATGCCTGGAACATCCAAACAGCAGATCATCTCATAAATCTAAACAACTACCGGGCAATGAAGCAAAGATTTGTGAGATGGCTTAGCTGCGCCAAATACTGAATTGATTCATAACATCTCACTGCTCTCCAAAGAACGCTCTCCCATGATTCAAAGCTTAAAATGTCAGTACTTTTGAAAGGATCTACACCCTACGGAAATGCTTTTAAATGGACATCGCCTGCACCTCTGTGAGGCAATTCCAGCACTACTCACCACCAGACTGCCCAGGACCACCACCGACAGGAAGTAAATGCAGCACATGCCCCGGCCAGCCACCTCCATGCAGTCCCACAGGAGTTCGATCCACTCGCCGCACAGGACACGGAAGACTGTCATGAAGGAGTGGAAGAGATCGGCCATGTGCCAGCGAGGCAGCTTGCAGTCCGAGCTGATCTTGCACACGTAGTTCTTGTGGCTCTTTCCAAAGAACCGCATGCCCACCACCGCGAAGGTAAGGACCGTGACGACCACCACCAGGCAGACTTGCCCCAGAGCCCAAAATGCGTTCCCTATGATCCTCAGCAGGAGGCTAAAGATCGGCCACGCCTTCCCCAGCCTGAAAATTCGCAGCTGTGTTGTTTAGACACAAAACAATAGCGAGTTAAAAAAATAAAAAAATCCCTCGACAGGAATTGGCTCTGTAGAACAACTGCGGGACAAAATGGATGAATAAAAACAATCAATTTGGGTATTTAGGGGTATTTGGTCAGCTAAAAGTAAACAAGTAAAGCAATAATTAATTTTAATGTACGAAACTTAGCTCTGATAACCAAATTAGGTTGGGGAGGCACAGCATGTAGAGGTGAGTTTTCAGATCAATCAGTGAATGAGTCAATAAATCAAGGAATGAAACATCAAGTTTATTCTCACCAAATGGAACACCCTCAAAAGGCTCAGGCCACTGACGTCTGCCAAAATTAGCTCCAGGAGATTCAGCATGACAGTAAGGCTGTCAAAAATGTTCCAGCCAACCTGGAAATAGTGGTTTGGGCTCATTGCGATGATCTTGAGGACCATCTCAAGAGTGAAGATCCCGGTGAAGACCTGGAAGAAAAGAGCCCATCCTCAAATGCTCCCGTCAAAAAATATGTTTTCCGCAATTCTTCCTGGTAAGGATGAGTTTATTCCAGCAGCAGTGATCAGAAATACAGTACTGCGCAAAAGCCTTTGGCACCCTTTGTTTACCTGAAATGTGGTCGAAGGCATCCACCTTTCATTTTTTACAGTAGTCTTGCATAAAAAAAAGCGCATTTGAGATACAAATTCCATCCATCCTCTATACCTGATTCTTCCTCACTAGGGTCGTGGAGGAAACCCACACGAACACAGGGAAAACTCAACATCCAAACTCAACACAGAAAGGTCCCAAGCCTGATTCAAACTCATGACCCTCTTGCTGTGAGGTGACAGTGCTAACCACTGTGCCAACCTAATGCTTAGTTCCCACTGTCGTGTGCTCCGTTACGAAGGCCACGATTGGCCATTCGTAGCTGATTGTGGAATGTCTCTGAAGCTGCTTTCACACCGGACGCGAAACGAATTTTTCGCACGACAGATTACATTCAAAGTCAATGCAAAGATACTAATACACGCGCCTTTGACTTTGAATGTAATCTGCCGTGCGAAAAATTTGTTTCGCGTCCGGTGTGAAAGTGGCGTAAAATTTCAGGTTTGGATACGAGGTGATGCGATGAACACGATTGACAATTAATCGTGTTGATTGAAGGAAATTTTTGAACTGTCCAAAACTTTTCTATGATCAACACGATTGCCACGACTGACCTCAAGATCTGATAAGATCTGATGGGATCACCACGATTACAACACGATTAAGACCACGATTTCAATCGTGCCATGAATTGTGGGAACCTGGCATTAGCAAAAACGTTGCTCTAAAGGCCGTTTGGAATTTCCCGGAGAGTCAATGCAAATAAGACAGTCTGAGGAGGTCCTGACACGTTCTGCAATATCCTTGCAAAAACCAAGCAGCCAATTAAAACGGTGAATCTTCAGGACTTTTGCACAATACTGCATGCCAATCATGACATAATGAACCTCTAATACGTTTTACATACTTCTATATACAGGATCATGCCTTTTTCAACTAAGCCCCAAACTTATAACTCACTGGCAAAATCACCGTTGCCTTGACCAACAGATTAAAAAACCATTTCCAGGACCCCTATTGATGGGACCTTCACTACAATATTTAATAGGTAAATCTTTTATCTCCCAGTACGAACTATGGCGCTCTTGATGGTCAGGTGCAATGAAATTTTCCTCTTAAATGGTTTTTGTTAGCAAGGTTACCACTGCAGTTGGTAGATATGAAATGATCGCAAAAGATCACCTTTCATTTCTCAGTGCTCTCCTATAAAACGGCAATGAAGCCCAAAGAAGGAATTTTCTTGGATGAGAGCAAACGTCTTAGTCTTACCTGATATGTGACCTCGAGCGTGTACATAAATTCATAACTCATTGGATAGTGTTCCATGGCTATGAACACAGTGTTGACAACAACGCAGACGGTCATGAACAGCTCGGCGAATGGGTGCATCACCAGGAAGCGTAATTGTTGGCAGCAGTCCCATTTCAGGCAAGCGCTGGTAAATCTGTACCACCCTAATGGGCACAGCTTCTCGTCGTCCTCGAGTTCTACGTCACAAACATTGAGAAAATGTTTGCAATGTTCACATCCAAGGCATTTAATAAATTAACAGTTGTCATCCAGTAGAAACATTCTTGCAAGTTCAGGCGACAGAAAAGCCATCGAGTCATGAGGTTAATGGTCAAGAGTCGCGTTACACATTCGGTAATATCATTTTAGATGAAACACAGGTATGTTTAGTAAATAGAATAAATGTTACAATATTGAAAATTTAGGCAGGGTGGCAAAAACTAGTGCCAGTTAGCTAGACCCGTAACTGTAGAGTTACTCAACCCTCCAGACTAACTTTTGGACCTAGAAGCGCATGCGCTCCCAACCTGAAAAAGTTGGACGGACAGGCCAAAATTTAGGCGCGCGGCCAAAACTGTGGTCACGCAAAGTACCATGATACTTTTCTGAATATTTACAAGCCCAAATAAAGATACCTGAACAGACTATCAGTTGTTGCTGCATTTATTTAAGAAACATTATCAGAAAGCACTTTGTGAACTGAAAAGTAGATATTGATGTTCACAAGAATGTTTGAAAAATGTATAAATGCAGTTATCATTTTGGAGAGTTATCATACAAGTCTAAATCTATGCACAAGTCTCCATTTCTCCAAGGGACAACTTGTCATCAAACCCTCCCCAGTACATAAACTGAATCATTCATTGAAAAATTATGGCCAAATTTAGATGAGCACCCCCTAAAACCAACATATGGGGATAAATCAATGATTAACTCCCAATTATCACAGTGCTAGTTCTAAAATTTATGACTGTTATTGTTGCTGCCATCCCAAGGAACAATTTGACACCAAACGTGACTTAATTGCTTTGAAAATATGAGACCCAGGAGGAATTGAAGCCGTAAAAAGCATAATTTGCCTACATTTTTTCATCACAAATCGAAAGTTTAACATTAAAATTAACATAGTTCCCAAAGTGATCCACCCTAAATATTTGGTAAAAAGTAGGTGCAGTATGCCAAGTTCGTTAGCACAAAGTTTCAAGAAATTCTTTCACCGGAAACAATGTAGTAGGACGGCTTACTATAATAATAATTATTATTATTATTTACAAGTTTTTTTTATTTCGCTATGTAGATTTTGCACATTTCGAAGGGTAACGGAAACGCACACAGAGAGTGAGGACGATGTCCGACATTATTAGCCCCAAAAAACAGTCTGCTTCGTGACCGTAAACTGTTCGTGACACAGACTCATATTTGAGGCATTGCGCTGATAAGCCTATGGTCGTCGCTGGAGTACATTGGACAGGCGTCACCAGTTAGTTTTTGAATCAGTTTTGAACATTTGTTGCAATCGACAAAATACTATTCCTCTGACAGCTGGCCAATTATCGGAACCCCAAAGAAAACAGACAATAAATCTATAAGAACCGCAGCTTTTCTCATTTTTATCTGCCCAGAATAGGCGCACAGTGCATGAAGTTGAGAATGTAAGTCACAAAACGTAATTTTGGTCGCAGTCTGGAGCGCTGTTACTGATCGTGCCCTTAGTTTGGCAACTAGAGAATTACAAGTTGAAGGCCCCCTTGGGGCTTTGGTTTTGAACTTGCAGATGGCAATATGAAGTTTGGAAGAACTCTGCCATTGGGCCTTTGATCAAGGTTCTGGACCACTAAGGTTTACCCCCTGTCTCTCTCCATCCTGCCCAGCTTACAGCTGTTCTACCAGGCATTTCTCCCAGGGCAAACTTGAACAACACAACCATGTTCGCAAAGCGAACTTCTTGGGTTAAAAGAAGACTAAAAAAATTTTTCGAACAGTAAACAGGGTGTTAGCCAAAGATCAATTATCATCTATAATTAACTTCAGTGCAGAAATGGGTGCTTTTAATCAGAAAGGTTAAAACATTGACCTAAGACACGGAGGATTACCCCAAAAAAAAAAAAAAGCAAACCTTGAAAAGGACAAGGTTGCATGTCTTTGTGGGAGAGAGCTGACAGGCTTTAAAAGATTTGATTTACCTTTGTCCAGAGAGACCACAGGAGTGGATAACGTTTTGTCCTTTCCCTGTGAAGTCAAGAGTTAGAAAGTCAATCAAGTAAATCTCAACAAGCCTTTCAGTCTTTGACTTAAAATTACCTCATTTTTTCTCCTGTACCATACGATTGTTTTGACTCATTTCAAGTAGTCAGAAAACATCAATTCTCAAGGAAAATGTTCTGGAAAAGAGATAAATAGATTTATTTAAGCTGAAGTGCTACAATAAATACCTAATTCAGTCTTTTTATCCCTGTGACCAGGGTTCATGTCCGGCTAAGTCCTATAAGCTGTCAGATCGGCAGATCGATCAGCAAATAAACTTATGTATGGGGACATCCATCCGCAGAGAACCCTATTTCTCCCCTTACTTCCAATGACAATGACCTTGAATTTATTGCATTAATTTAAGTGGGAACAGTTCACAATAAATGCATTATGAACATGTTAGCTAAATTTCAGTTATACAAGCTGGGTGGAAGGCACAGAGCTAACTTGGAGAAGCAGTGATTTTTTCAGGCCCATTCACACCAAGCGCAAATTTCCGGGCGGATTATTCCCGCGGATTTTTATAGGAGCTATTTCCAGGGGTTCTAATGTAAGCTTGCACACCAAGGTGGAATTTCTGTGCGGCAGAAAAAACATTCGCACGGACTTAAGCTTCAGTGAAATCCGCCTGCGAAATTGTACTTTTAGCCAATGAAATGATTAGTTTTTATTGATGTCACAGCATTCGAACCTTTGATTAGCTAGATAGCTTGTATTCACTTAACACTGAAATTTAACGTGACATCTAATAGCTATGTGCGCAGTTAGTTTACTTTTTCATAGTAGTTGGAGATCTAGCAAATCATAGTTGTTTTTTTTTTTCGATTGACGTTTTCATATTTTGAATATTTGTGCACCAAATCACGAAGCTATGCGTCGCTGAGGTGCAAATTATGACGCAGCTTCGTCTGGGTTGGACAAGTTAAGTTAATTGAAACAGTCCCAGGTCCGGACATCAATAAGGAAAACGTTCGTTGGCTACGTCAGTGCAAAAGTAGACTGGGAGGCTAACGTTATCGTTCAGATACAAACAAACAATGTCATCGTCGCTGCTGCTGTTATCACGGTTCCTTTAGGTTAAATTATAACTCGCGGGCTTGGTCGCGAAATTGGAACACCGAGTTCAGTGTGAATGGTTTCACGCAGAATTTTCATGCTGCGAATATTCCGCAAATCCGTGCCGCTTTTTCGCTCCGCCCCGGTGTGAATGGGCCTTTAGAAAGGTACATTCTATAAACACGCCAAAATGCAAACATGTAAAAAGCAGCGGAAAATAATCTGCCCAGCACTGGCAGAATTCCTGCTCTGACGGCCACTGAGGCGCAAAACGTTTTTGCGTGTCTCGGTTTCTGATCGGCTGATTGGGGACGTAGGTTTTTTGCACAGATGGATTATAAAAATGACGCCAATTCCTGCATAGTTCGTGCAGTATCCAAGTAAATGCCCTGAAATCAAACTTGACGGTTTCTATCGTAACCTTAAACTTGATGCCTTCGAAGCTCAAACTGCGCCAATGTACCAATAGTTATGGACCAGCCTGCACTTTCCTTTCATAAAAACAGCTCCTCATTGAATGACTACACCGTAAATGTCCCTGTCCCTCACCATTTGGTCGCTGGCTGCTGCTGTCCTGATCTGGTTCTGATCCAATTCTGCCCCATCCCTGCCACACCACTTCCTGGAGTTACAAACGCCATTGCTTGGATGTTTTAAAGAGTTTTTTTGTAGAACTGGATGAAGAAAGGAGCGCTTCTTTGGCTGTCAGCAGTAACGTGGACTGGAAGGTGCTCTTTGCCCGGGTTCAATGTCACGGATCCTCAAAAAAGAAAAAATGACAAGGCACTCTTCCATCAAAATAAAAAAAAAAAGCCATTTTGGCTTCTGCCTTCCATGTGGATTAAACACTCTGATGCTTCTGCCTTCAGAAACAAACTGATGTTAGTGTTTTATTAATCCACATGGATAAGCTTCACTTTAATAAAGGCTTTTTAAAGGTTTTTGATGGAAGAGTGCCTTTGTCATTTTTTTTTTTTTGAGATTTTTTTTTGTAGACTTTAATTGAACATCATTAATTAGGTTGCCAGTGGAGGATGGGCTTGCCCACTATGGCTGGGTTCCTCCTGAGATTTCTTCCCACTTGGGAGTTTTTTCTCACCACTGTTTGAGGATTTTTCTCCCTACTGGGAGTTTGTTTGGCCTCATGTGCTGTAGTGGGGATTAGGCTGGGCACTGCCCCCTATTTGCACTGTATTGTGTCTTTGTGTCAGTCCGCCTGTGAAAAACGCTATACGAATAAAATTGAACTTATTTGAATTAAGGACCGCAATTCGAGTTAAACCATCTCAGTGCTTTATTCCTTTGGCCTTTAACCGCTCATGACACAGCATGGCAGTTGCTGAAATGACTGCTTGATCCAAAGGGCCTCAAAGCTAAGCAGAGCCCTGTCCCCGAATGTGCTAATTTTATTGTGGGACTCATTAATGGGACTTGAGCTAACAACCACCCAGGACTTGAGCCGATACCCATCCCCCTCCCAGCAAAGACCTCTTAGCCTCGAGGCTACGGGCTGACCTCTAGCTTTTTTTTGCGGATGGACAACCGACCTGTGTGTCACGCTTCTTCAGCTCCTCTAGAATCCTCTGATACTCTTCCTCGTCCTCTCGAGCCTCTGTAATGGCGGCGTCGTTCTCCTCTGCGCAGGCCATGGCTACAACGCCCAGGATGAGGCTGAGCAGGTAGAAGGAGCCCAGGAGGAACAATATAAAGACCACAGTGAACGTCCGTCCTGTGGCACGCAGCGTCTGCAACAGGAGAAACCAGCGGTGAGGAGGAATGCAGGGCCTTCCTTCACTCCCATCATGCACCTGACCCGGAAAATCACTGGGCCCGCCATCATTCAGGAGGTCAGAATCCGCGAGATGTGCCACCTAGAAGTTAGTAAATATTTTGTCGAGCCTCTCTCCCACATTGAGAATTTTCGAGTGTCATCTTCTGAGCTGAGCACGCAGTTTGATTGCAGCTTTGTAGCAAAGACGCACACTTTTTCTGCCTTACAGTTTTCTAGATATCTTGAGCAAGGAAACTCAAGGGCATCCTTCTCGAAGGCATCTTTTTTTTTCCTACTGAGTTGCGAGGCGGACCCGACGATGGTTCACAATGGATCACTCTGTAGAACTAAGCAGGGCTAGAAAACCCAGTTTCAGGACGTAAAAGTCCTCTCCAGTATTTTGGTCCAACCACCCATAGTTGGCAGTGGTACCATTCCTCTGCCAGTCAATACAAATCAAGTCACCTGACTGAATTCAGGGGTGGAAGGAAAACATGGCAAGACTTTTACTCTCTGTCCCCAGGATCTTCCACCTCCGATACTAAGGGTTAGTCCCACATTTACATTTGATACGTGGATGTCGTTGGCGTTGAATGAAAACCTTGTATACAGATTAATTTTTCCGGAAACAGAAAAAAACGTCCTGAATTTAAGCTTATTTGAGGTACCTTTCATTTTTTGTGAAATATAAGAAAGAAAGCTTGCCAGTTTTTGGAAATCTGTTTATTTTATTTTATTTATTTATTTATTTTTTACCAGCAAATAACATTATTTCATGTACGAGGTTTTATATAATGAATTTTGGACCCAAAGTAGGAGAGTATTCGATGGAATGACGAATAGGAGATCCGGGCGAATGTGCTGCTGTAAGGACTTGGTCTGTGATTGTGCGAACGTTGGGAGCCCCAGGTGGCGAGACTCAGGGTGGGGCTCGCGTCTCTCATTGGAGTCCGTGTGGCTCCTAAGCCCCCCGGGGTCGTAGGTGGTGGCTGTTTCTTGCTTCCTTCTTGGAGAGGGGAAGGGTGGGAGGGACATAGAAACGAGACGAGCGGGGATTGTGGGAATATAGGAGTTTTGTATAGCTTTGGACAGTATTGTCAATGAAATGCTCTTTAAGAGGATTACGCAAGCTTGTAAAGGAGGAGGGACTGTTATTATGGGAGACTTAAATTATCCTGGTATCGATTGGGAAATGGTGAAAGGACAGGGTAGGGGGGAGGAAGAATTCTAGATGTTATAAATGATAACTTTTTGGTGCAGTATGTTAATAAACCTACAAGAGAGAAGGCAATTTTAGACTTAGTGCTCTGCAGTGACCAGGCGCGTCGCTAGAACAGGGAATTGGGGGGCACAGACACTTCCCTTTATGAAAAGAATTAGTCCTGGCTCGTTCTCAATCATTTTCCTTTACTGACGCGTTTTCCAATTATCGTAACTGGCAACTGAAAACACGGTTTCTCTCCATATGCGATCTAACAGCGATTAGATGATGGGCTAAATTCAGTACAGTTGCGGAACAAGAACAGAGAATTGGGTTGCACAAAACATCCGTTTAAAACAGTCATTAGTCCTGACCTGTTCTCAGTCATTTTCATGATTAACAAAAGGTTCACTCCGAGAGCACTCCACACTTAACAGGTGCTGCTTGTTCTCCCGATTAGGTAAGACGACAATCATTCATCTGGACGCCAGATTTGCTCATTTAAATCAATGTTATTCAAAATTGCATACCCTTAAATAGCTTGAGCCGCATGCTTTTTTATAGCCTATTTAACCGCCGAGTGCCACGCTTTTGTTTTATCAACCCACTTAATACCGAGAGTGAAAGGCGATATTTCATTGGAACAAAGACCAGTTCAATCAACGCGAAGCATTGGCCTATTAGTACATAAATTATTTTTCTGTACTGAATTTAGCCCATGATTTCATTGCTTAGATCGCATATGGAGAGAAACCGTGTCTTCAGTTACCAGTTACGATAATTGGAAAACGCGCCAATAAAGGAAAATGATTGAGAACTTGCCAGGACTAATTCTTGTCATAAAGGGACGTGTCTGTGCCCCCCAATTCCCTGTTCTAGCAACGCGCCTGGCAGTGACCCATATAGAATTAGCAATGTTGAGGTACTGGAGCCACTTGGGACAAGTGATCACTGTACTGTTAATTTTGATGTTTCATGGGAAGTTAAAAAGGTGTCTTCAAAAACAAAAATTTTCTATTTTAGGTGAGCGAACTTTGACAGGATGCGCTCATATCTAAGCAAAATAAAATGGGAGACACTCCTGGACTGTGAGTCTGTAAATGAGATGTGGGAAAGATTTAAGCGGGTTTTACTTGATTCACAAAGCAAGTTCATTCCAAAGGTGTCCAAAAGTAAGCTGAAAAAGCAGAATCCTCAGTGGATGACCACAGCTATTCGTAGGAGTTTAAGGGAAAAAAGGAATCATTATGAAGATGTACATAAAGGATAACAATGATAACACGAAGGCTGAATACTGTAAAATGCGGGCTATGGTCAAAAAAGAGCTGAGGAATGCTAGAAGACTGTAAGAAAGACAAATTGCAGAAGGGGAAAAAACTAACCCTAAGTGCTTCTTTCAGTACTGTAGCAGAAAAAGGAAAGTCAAAGAGGAGGTTAAGTGCATAAAGAGTAAATATGGATCGCTGCTATATGATAACAAGGATATTGCGGATACCTTAAACAGTTACTTTGTTGAGAATTTTACCTCAGAGCAGGTTTTTATTTGGCCAGAGGGCATGTCCAATGTTCAAGATTATTTAGCGGAAATTGAGGTTAGGGATAGCGAAGTATTAGACAAGTTGCATAAACTAAAGGCAGATAAGGTGGCGGGTCCTGATGGCTTATCCTAGAGTGCTCAGGGAAGTTACTGAGATCATCTTTAAGCCGCTATCTGCCATCTTCAGGCGGTCTTTAGAAACTGGAGAAATACCAAATGATTGGAAGCAGGGCAATCTAATTCCAATATGTAAAAAAGGGGACCGTACTGAGTCAGGAAATTACAGGCCAGTGAGTTTAACTTGCATTGCATGCAAAATACTGGAATCTATCATAAAAGACGAGCTGGAATTATTTCTTGAACGTAATAATATCTTGACGGATAGCCAACATGGGTTCCGAAAGGGAAGGTCATGCCTGACAAACCCTCTGGAATTTTTTGAAGAGGCCACCAAGACCTATGACCAGAGCAGGGCTTAAAACATCATATTCTTGGATTTTCAGAAAGCATTTGATACAGTACCGCATAAGAGACTAATTTTTAAACTGAGGTCCATTGGAGTTACAGGAGGTATTCTGGAGTGGATTCAAAACTGGTTACAAGACAGAACACAAAGAGTGGTGGTCAGTGGTATCTCATCTGAGCTAAGTATGGTGGGGAGTGGCGTCCCCCAGGGATCGGTCTTGGGACCCCTGCTGTTCCCCATCTACATTAATAACCTTGATAGGAATATTGAGAGCAAATTAGTTAAATTTGCAGATGATACTAAATTGGGAGGTTTGGCAAATAGTTTAGAGTCCACTAAAGTGATTTAGGATGATTTGGATAGAATCCAGAATTGGGCAGAAATGAGGTAAATGAAATTTAATGTAGCAAAATGTAAAGTTGTACATGTAGGTAATAAAAACATTAGACAGGATTACTTCATGGGAGGTTTAAAACTGGAATGTGCTCCACACGGAAAAGATCTGGGAGTGATTGTTGACAAAACCCTCACAGGTTCTAGCCATTGTGCCGTAGCAGTTAAAAAAGCCAATTGGATGCTGGGATACATTGCCAAAAGTATTGAGTACAAATCTAAGGAGGTGATGCTTCTTTTGTATAACACATTCGTCAGACCACATCTGGAGTATTGTGTACAGTTCTGGGGACCATACTTTAAGAAAGATATAGAGGCTCTAGAAAAAGTTCAGAGAAGAGCCACTAAGCTAATTCAGGGTATAAAAGATTAAAGGTATGAGAAGAGGCTGAAGATCCTTAATCTCTTTAGTCTTAGGAAAAGGAGGCTTAGGGGTGATCTGGTTGAGGTCTTTAAATATGTTAAAGTGATTAACAAAGTGAGTTATGTAGGATTCCTTCAACCAAGTGTTGTTAGTAGAACTCGGGGTCACAAATGGAAGTTGGCCAAGGGTAAATTTAGCACTGATATTCGGAAATATTTCTTCATCCAAAGAGTAATTTCGATGTGGAATGGCTTGCCTGACCATATTGTTGAGGCAGAGACCTTGGGAGTTTTCAAGAGCAGGCTTGACTTAAAGCTAGATACCGTTGAGTCATTGAGTATCTGAAGTGATATATTCACAATAGTATAAAGAAACTGGCGAGCCTAGTTGGGCTGAACGGCCTGTTCTCCCCATTCATGTTATGTTATGTTATGTTATATGTAGGCGTAAGGACGAATAGGAAGGCGCATAGGGAGTGGTCCTGTTCATTAACCTACATAATCGGGAACTCCCTTTAAAAAAAAGGTCCCCATTCAGATCTGAGCTTGTGTCATGAGACATTTTTTTCTTCTTCTATTGGTCCATTTGTTGCAGGGTTTTCACAGTAGTTGCAGTGGTTATTTCTGCATCTACTGATATGAAAATCTCAAAATGACCAAAATGTCATGAACGAGGTTTTCATCCAACATCGAAAATATCCTGGTGTCCAAGTGCTTAGTTACTGTCGTGGTTGAACTCGGCTTTGTATTCATCATTATGTCACAATAAAGCCTAATTGTCTGAAGAATCTGTCTCTCTCCAATCGCTTGAGGATGGGGGATCCTCATAATATGAAAATATGTCTGAATGAAAACCACGACATAACCAGCTGCAATAGCGAAGCTGGTATTGTCTTCTGTTGATCTGTCTGTCATCAGGCCAAGCCACAGCAAAATTATTCTGAAACTACCATAAAACCACCAGGTAAGATGGTTTGAGCACATTTGCAAGTGTTTATGTTTTTGTCGGTCGGTCTGTTTGTCTGTTTTTGGACAATTCTTGCAAACACGGTAACATGACAATCTTTAAGGTGCAGGCTTCAAACTACTGCAGTGAATTGTTGAGACAGAACGGAAGGCTGAGTATGAATATGGGCGCGTTCTGAGCAAAACTGTAAGCAATGCCTGCTTTGCTATTACAGCCGGTGAGACCCCTGGTGGTCTCTAATTACCAAGTGATACAGGTTCTCCCAGAAGTCTAGAGTCAAGAGCCGAAGGATGGAGAGGAAGGACCAGCCGAAGTTATCAAAGTTTGTGTAGCCATAGTTCGGGTTTTGTCCAGCCTTCATACATGTGAATCCCTCCGGGCACCGTCTGAGTAGAGAGAGAAAGTAAATAATAAATCAATAAATTATTAACCAATCATAGTCTACCATTCCCAAAGCTCCCCGACCCCCAAAAAAAAAAAAAAACACAGTTTTAACAAACAAATGAATTTGACTGAATTAATCCTGACACCTCAAAATTATTGTGGTCCCAAATATTTTATTGTTGTTTTACCTTAAATTTTGTAATTTGGAATTGAAAAATATGAGCACAAGTCCTTCATCTTGAATTTATTCTTTTGTTTCTGGCAATTTGTAAAATAAAAAAAATTTGAGTACATGGCAATTGTCTATGTGCAAAACCATGCATGCATCCCCATTCATGACATGCCGGCGTGAAATTCGACCCCAAAAAAGACCTACCCGGAATCGGAGGCGTTTCCACAAACAAGAGCATCAAGTTGTCCGGGCATAAAGTAATAATTTGCTGTGAAGTGAAGAGTGAAACATAAGGTATAAGAAAGATAAATATCACACTCATCGTCAAAAGTAAAATGGCCCACTTTTTTTTTTTTTACATAGCAGTATAATTTTGAATACTTACAATAAATTACATCACATATTTGGTTGGGCATTAATAAAATGGGCAATAAAGAAAATTCATTTTTTTTTAAATTAGACGCAAGCATTCAAATCTAAGTACAGGACGGCTACCAATGTAGTTAGCTAGACCAGATAATGGCAGTTAGTGTCATCACAGTAAAGGCACACCTCTCGAGTCTCATGCCTGGACCTCACAGTTTCCCGCAACACATGTCAAAGCTCATGCACTAAATAAATAAATAAAATATATAAAATACATATAAAAATAAAAAAATAACTATAAAAATAGTTTAGCTCAGGCTTCTTTAGCCTTCAGTGACCAACAACATGAGCAAAAAACACCCCCACCCAGCACTGCAGTTCCATGCTACCTTGAAGGGGTCATATTATGCTTTTTACAGTTTTGCCCATTCCCCTTCAGCAATATAGCTTTACGTGCTCATGAAATGTCATCAAATTCCACACCAAAGAAAGTTGTTCTCTCCAACAAAAAATGCAGCTCCTGAACTGCCTGAAACACCTTTTTTTTTTTGGGTAATGTCTGAGCAGCGGCTAGCTTGGCACGCCTTCAAACAAAGCGAGGTAGAACAGAGATCAGGTAGGGTTTGGCTTTTGCCGCATAAAGAAGGTGCTAATTTCTTCAGAGCAAAGACAAATTTCCTTGAATGGTCTTCAAAAGGAAGATGAAGTGTTGAAATGGTGGTATCATTTTTACAACTATCATTAACTAATGTAATTTTTACAACTATTCGTCTGCAGTACAACCCCAACCTTTTATTATGTTCCCGTAATTTTACGGAGCACTGCATCCTTAACCATGGTTGGCCAATCACAACAGAGTGGGCTTTAAGGGAGGGGGCCTTAAAGAGACAGAACAGCCCCTTTCAAGCTGAGTGAGCCTGAGTTGCTGCACACACAGCCTGTACAGCTGTTACATGGCGCTTTTTGACCATAAAAACGTTTGTCAATAAACCTCAAGAATGAAAATATTTCACCAGGAAATGGGCATAATATGACCCCTTTAAGAAGCATTCAGCACTGGAACAAACAGAAGCTCCCAAAGCCATGGCAGCGCTGGCAGAGACACACTTTGGTTGAGGAGGTATTTCCCATAATCAAATGTCTCCAATTTATAGCCTTCCTCGTCATAGTAGCTCTCGGTGAAGTTGAAGGGCCACATGATGCACTTCTTCCGGAGGCTGCCCCTAAAGAGTTGAGTCCCAACGAGGGCGAAGACACAGACACAGAAGAGGACGAAGATCATCACCCGCATCAACGACTTCACCGACCGTGTCAGGGAACACGCAAAGGTCCGCATACCTGAGCCCCACAAAGGAAACATAACAAAAAGTACAGTGCCTGCATGAGCCACAGTTCAGACTAATCACAGGTAATGGATTGACAATTTACCTTTTGGGATTTAATCCCAAATTTAATTTAACTTCTTCCACGCCTGCTGTGGCTCCAAAACGAAACGCAAATACATTCTGGATTTCAATTTGAGGCGCAGCTCGCTGATTTGAACAGACTCCAAATACGTCCCCATCGAAGTCAATACTTCCAAAATGTTGACAAATACATTACATTGTCTATTTCTTCGCTCTTTGTTGCAATTTTGAAAAGGTAAGCTTTAATCTGACTGATGAAGATGACACAAGTGTTTAACCGAAAAGACTTGGTACCTCTGAAATCAGGAGTTTCTCAATCTCTCAAATTTCTGGCATGTTCTGAAAACCTTACACAACTATCCTGCTATCACAGGTGATATTATGAAGCGAACTGTGATGACAAAACAGAATATCCTCGCAGAACAGACTGTCAGGCACTGGCATGACAGAGGTGCATATTTTTACGACAAGGGCAATCTCACCGGGTCCTTTCAGAAGTCGAAGGAGGCGAAACATTCTTAGGGTAGATATGTCCCGGAGATCGACAAATTCTGAGCTGAGTCTGCAAAAACAGAAGTGATTGATGCCAGGAAACAGGTACAGCATATAAATGCGTCGCGGAAAATGGTCGGACTTCATTAAATATTCTATCCCCAGACCCCGGGCTACCTCTCATGATCAACCAGTAGGCCATTACACCGGCTATCACAACAACCCTCTATACTCCAAAATTAGCGCGTAAATGTTTTTAAACACAGATACACCAGCTAAAAATAGGCCATCGACCCCTTTCATAATTCCAGTCGAAGAATTTGCCTTTCTGTCTTTTTTGCATCTCACGTTCAATGTCACAAACGTGCCGGAAAACAGGGTTAGCAAACAGAAAACTGTAGCAGGAGATGCTCCCACACCTCATGGTCTTGCAAGTGCTGCATCTTCCACAATACGGCGCACGAAATTGCGTGAAACCATCGCGGCAGGGGTGAAAGTTAGCGAGTACAACCATGTCTCGTTTATATCACTGTCGACTGCAGCGGGAGCCAATAAATACCCTTGACTGCTGCAGAGTCATGTGACCCAGGAGACTGTACCCCTTTACACTGGAAACCAAAGCCAGATGTTAGCTGGTGTTAGTGGGAATCTGAGCCAGTCTTAAAGCGGCTTCAGTCTCATCCATTTTATGTTGTGATTAAAACTCAAAGTTTGCAGGTGGTGCAAACTCATCGTCTCTGCTTTGAAACCCTACCTGTCTCAGTAGCCTGTCCACTCCCCACGGACAAACTGCACCGTAAACATACCTGTGGCCATGAGTTACATCTCATTACCGTTACTCAGCTGATGCTCTCGACCAAAGTGACCCACATTTCATAAGACTCAGCAGGGGTCAATGCCCCCGGGCTTGGGGCCATGCTCAGGGGCCGCATCAGCTGCACTGATCTTTCGGTGAGGGCACTTCAACCAACAACCTTCCATGTTCCACCAAACCATCTGGATCTATACTCAACAAACAAAGTTAAGCAAAACTCGATTTGGACTCAGTGCGTGAAATGTAAAAACTGAACGTAAATCCCTTGTGTTGTTTACGTCACTGGTGTTAATTGAAGACACAAAATGCATCACAACCTTTGATCAGAAGACTTCAGTTCTCCAAACAGGGTGGGTATCCTCAGGGAAGACCAGAAACACACCAAGTCCGGACCATTAAATCAAAACGTCAAACAGTGTTAAAAGTCATTTCGCTATCTTGCGTGACCACCAAGTGCTCTCAGCACAGCTTGACAGCATCTTGGGAAGCTCAGAATGAGCGAAAATAAACAGAGAAAAACTCAGTGGTCCTTAAAGGGACTATGTCAGCTGGGGCACATGCGTAGGGCACATATTAGAGTCCAGTCAATAAACATTTTCATACATGCAGTGCGATATCAAGGGAGCAGAAATACAAACCCCAAGCTTATTAGAACGTGTGTAAAGCGTACCTTCGTCGCTGTTTTAAATACAGAAGATGGTCTGCAAACATGAAATTGCTAGAGTAAACGCATTTCTCTTTGCCGAAACCCACGAAGAATAAATTATACTATCCATCCATATTTCTTTGGGCGAAAACACATTGAAAGTGTGAGGTAAGGTATACCGAATTCGTGATTGAGTTTCAATCTATTTGCATCATGTGCATCCGTGAGAAGTTCGGGGAAATTTTTATCAAGCATCTTTAATGTTCGCAGAACTTGTTTGTTGCAGTGTTTTGTCTGACATGCAGCTGTTATAGATCCTTTTGCGACCGCTTCCAGTTCGACGGCCGCCATGGGACGACATAATCAACGTAAGCCAACTTAAAAGCAATAATAACGCTACAAAAACCCGAACTATGACAAACTGATGTTATGAACAGGCTCTACGATCAATAAAGATAGTTTTCTGGTAAAAATTTCATCAAACTTCTCAAAGATGAATGCGATATAAACAGATTGAAACGCTTACACGAAATCTCTGAAGATCTTGAAATGGTTTACCTAACGCTTTCAAGAAGTTTCGCTTCGTCATGCGCATGCGCCCCGGCTGACGTAGTCCCTTTCACTTTTTTTGTTGAGTATAGAATATCCCATTTGTGAGGACCTATCATGTTGCGAGCACCAAAGAGTGAGCTTAGTTGCGAGATCACATGGTCGTCAGCCTCCGCTGCGTCTCCTGGCACCTTATTGGCAATCCTCGCAAGCACAGTCGAGGGCAGAGCACATGCGCTCGCTAAGGGAAGTGCCCGGATGGCCAGTAGGAGCCGCTAGAGGAACTAATGATGCGGTCCTTGCCGACTCTATCCACCCCCATATCCCCGGTCGACGTGATTACGCACCGCTTCCCTTGCACTTTCACAAACCGTTGGCACTGCCACGGCTGGATTTGGAAACGGTCACCGTGTCCCGATCGAAACTTCTCCGGCTCCAATACTCACAACCAGAGGATGAGTAGAAAATCCAGCCAGTTCCACGGGTCGCGCAGGTACGTGAAACGCCCAATGCAGAACCCTCGGGACAACACTTTGATCATCGCCTCCAAGATGAAAATGGCAGTGAAAACATACCTGCGTCAAAGAAGAAGAGAGGTCAAAGGTCAACCGGTACTCTGCAAGCTCACCAACACAGGCGACTCGAGTCTCTCTTCTGATGGAACGATATGCTGCATAGCCTACTACGCTGAATCGCCCACTACAAAGGACATTCCATAAAAATGAAAAAAAAAAAATCATGTATATACTGTGCTCTTTAAATAAAATATTTGGGAAGCTTTCTTTTAAATAGAAGAATATTTATGTCCTATAAATACAAATTACATGGACTGTTTGAATATGTTAAGAGTTTTTTGTGAAAACACTCCCAAAACATGGCAGATTTTTGCAACCCGTGACAACTGGGGTGTGGCAATCAGACTCAAAGCAAGGAAAATGACTGTCCCAGCCCGAGATTTCACATTCCTCTATGTCTTTTCCAGAATTAGAAAGGGCACCATTTTTCTCGCATTTGGGCTGGACTGCAGATGTTTGTTTTGTCCTGTTGTTTGAACGACGTACATTCAGACTGTTAAACTGTCACCGTGGTGACTTACTCTGCAATTCTCATCCAATAGAAGCGGACAGCCTGGGCATGGAGCACGAAGTGCACCAGAATAGTCAGCATGATCAGGACACAGGAAACCGTGATTCCGGCGCTAAGGAAACACTTCAAATGATGCGTCACACAACATGAGAATGAGACATGATTCAGTCATTCTTCACATCGATAACAACAAAAAAGCAAAATAAACCAATCTGTCCATCTTCATCCACTACAGTACACTAATAGGGCTTTTCCACAAGCACCTACTCGGCTCTACTGGGTTTTTAGGGTTTTCCATTAGGTGATAGTACCTGGTACCAGGTACTTTTTTTAGTACCTACTCAGCTGGGGTTTCAAGCAAGCTGAGTTGAGCCGAAAATGTGATGTCAACAGACTGCAGGCCACTGATTGGCCAGGGAGTGATGCTTGCAATTATGACCCCTCCCACATTGAGGTGGTACTCGACCGAAACCGAGTAGAGTCCAGTCGAGTCGAGGCGAGCAGTGCTAAAACTGGGGGGGGGGTCAAACAAAAACAAACAACAACAGAAAAAAAAAAAATGAACACATGCATAAACAGAGGACAGACAATCAGACAGACAGGGGGACATGCAAGTATAAGTACTACGAGAGAAAGAGAAAAAGAACTATACAGCAGAAAAGAGAGAAAAAACCAATCAATGGAAGTGAGACGGGTATCAAATGGGAAACAATATGGTTGGAAAGATGCCAGTAAAAACAATCATAATAACAATAGTAACAATAGCAGCAATAATACTGTGCAGTACCGCAAAAAAAAAAAATTTTAAGACATAACAGAAAGCAAAGAATGACAATGTACAGGTATTTATACAGGATAAAACTGAATTTGAATATTTCAGGGGATGGTGTATATGTACATTAAAAGCCAGAGTCTGTAACTATGAACGAGGGGGTGATATATCATGTTCCAGTAGGCCACTGAAGTTTTTTGTGGGGGTAGATATATTGTCCAAACTGACAAAAATTTCGTTTTTTATCAGATGATCCCTTAGGGGTGGAAATTACAGCCCTTTTTAGGGTAGGGGTCAAAAGGGCCAAAATATTGACATGGTCAAAATCTGGACATTGTCCTTCTAATATCTTTGTGCGTCCTCTGTAACCCTCCTTGATCTTATGGTATCTGAATGTATAGGTAGAGTTCTTCCATCTAGCATAATAATTTTCAAGGTTTACTGAGGGCGCCGCCTATAGGTGGCCCTTCAAATCATGACTGGGAGACCCTCCCAGGGCCTGGGCCCTCATTAAACTTTGCTTATTTATGTGTATTTGGATACATTGGGACTAGTTCTTTCCAAATTTGCATAAATGGTGGTGGCTTAGTTAGGGCGCTTTTGCATAGGTGGTGCTTTTTTTTGGCAAGAATGCGACTTTAGGCGATTTTCATTTGGCCATAACTCAGTGCGCCCCCTATGGATTTCAGTGAAACTTGTTTTATTATGTTTGTCTGTATCTCTGCTCTCATGATGAAAATTTCAAGAAGGCTTTTTGCCTCATTAACCCTTTACATGCCAGAGTTTGACGTTTGTCGCAATCAAGCACCACCTCCGAAAAATGCCCATTTTTGTTTTAGTCCCCACCAATTAGTGGGGAGAATTATTTGAGTGTTTTCAAAGCATTGAGGCAAGAGAACTTATTCAAAAATAGCAACAATTTATTAAAATGTTAAAACTAAAAAGTCAGAAAAACAACAATCAAGGCACCCATAGGTGCTGAAGATACTTAGGCCTTAATGGACGGCATCTTTCTGTTGGTGCCGCCACCACAGAATAATGACTCAATAATTCTAGAATTGTTTAGCATGGAATAAAAATTGTACCAGTAACAGAGGCTTCTGCGTTGCTATTCCTGAAATAGTCTGAAATAAATGACTGACTGTCATTCTAACTAAGGGACACACTCCTTAAGAGGTTCTCAGGACAGCAACTGAATTGCACACAGTTCACAACTGTCTAAAACATTTGGACAGATTTGTCCAGAAAATCTCACAACATAGTTCAAAACGAAATGAAGGACATCCTTGTCCAGAAGTTTTAACCATAGAGATATATAATAGAACCAGAGAGAACGAGGAAGTACCTTTGCTTCTGCCAGTTAGCATGTTAGCTTCCTGCTTCTCTGTTTCCCAAGGATGCAATTTTGTGGCCAAAGACGCTGAAGCCCCATAGACACCAATTGAAAAGTGCGCATTTTTTTCTTGCCAAATAAAGCGAAAACAAAAGAAAATGTATTCGGTAATCCCTCATTATTTTGCTCTTTGTCTAACGCAACTGTTCAATGTTTTTAAGAGGGCCTGTAGAGCTTGATGACAGCTCGTGCACGAGTTTGGTTGTCCAGCTGTTGCTCTGACTGCAGCAGTTCAGCCAATGAGTGTATAGTGCGTGCGTGTTCCCGATTAACAGCGTTGCTCGTCATTTCCCCTCGAACACATTCGCCAATCCGCACAGATGACACATTTTCTTGGCCATTTGTGCTGTGTAATCAGATTGGCAATCTTATGAAATGGTGCCAGAAATAAGCACCCATGGAACGCCATTTTTATAGATGGCATCGGTCAATTCCGCATTTCCTGGGCTGAAGTAGCTAGCCTAGCATCTCCCATTGAAAGTAATCGGGGTGGTACTTCCTCGCTCTCTCCAGTTCTATTATATTACCTCCATGGTTTTAACCCACGCCAACTAAAAATATGGGACAAACTTGTCCAGAAAATCTCACGACATAGTTCAAAACTAACTGAAGGGCATCCTTGTCCAGAAGGTAACCATAGTACTTTTCAGAGGGGGTTGAGGACCTTGTCTTTACATTCTGCATTGCTGCATGCATTATGCATACACACAGGCCACACCCATTCAACAATGTGATCAGAAAATATATGATCTAATATCTTGGGAGCAAAACTAATCATTAGCACAATATCCCACAAGGTAAAGATGGAACGATGTACTGCTCGCAGGTTTAAAATCAGAAGATGTTCATGATAAAACAGGCTTTCCACGACTCTATTCAGACTCTGAACATGCCATCAAAATATGTGGTCACTGCAGTGCTGCCACCTGCCATATGAGCCGCCTATTGGAGCATTGGAGAACTAACCTTTTGTCTTTCTTGATTAAAGTGGAGTGTGATCTGGTGTGAACGTTTTAGCACAAAGAGGGTTAACGAGGCAAAAAGGCTTCTTGATATTTTCATCATGAATAGCAAAGATATAGACAAACACAATAAAACATGTTTCACTGAAACCCATAGGGGGCGCACTGAGATATGGCCAAATGAAAATCGCCTAAAGTCGCGTTCTTGCCAAAAAAAAAGCGCCACCTATGCAAAAGCGCCCTAAGCCACCGCTATTTATGCAAATTTGGAAAGAACTAGTTCCAATGTATCCAAATACACATAAATAAGCAAGGTTTAATGAGGGCCCAGGCCCTGGGAGGGTCTCAAATGTAGCCCAAAATGCAGAAAGTCATGATTTGAAGGGCCACCTATAGGCGGCGCCCTCAGTAAACCTTGAAAATTATTATGCTAGATGGAAGAACTCTACCCATACATTCAGATACCATAAGATCAAGGAGGGTTACAGAGGGCGCACAAAGATATTAGAAGGACAATGTCCAGATTTTGACCATGTCAATATTTCGGCCCTTTTGACCCCTACCCTAAAAAGGGCTGTAATTTCCACCCCGAAGGGATCATCTGATAAAAAACAAAATTTTTGTCAGTTTGAACAATATATCTACCCCCACAGAAAACTTCAGTGGTCTACGGGAACATGATATATCACCCCCTTCTATGAGCTGGTCCAAAGTTCCAGACTCTTAATATGAGGAAATGGGATTAGTTCACAGGCAGAATTAAAGATTTTATAAAAGGTGCCCACATTTTTTCAAGTGATGAAGAATTGCTGCTCCTAAGATGTAATTTCCATGGAAATGTGCTCTTTGAGAAGATTCAACCATTGTGTGATGTTTATTTTTTTCCCCTTGTTTTCCAGTTTAGAAGAAGAGTCTTCTTGGTGACAGCTAGAGCAACGAGTACAGGTTTTGTATTTTGAAATGGTGGGTTGATTTCTGAGAGGTATCCGAGCTGTTAAGAACAGACGAATGCTCCAAGCGCAGATCAGAGTCAGCATGGCGTTTATTAACGTTAGGATTCGATTCTAAACTCATAGTGAAACAGAACAGGGTCAAAGCCAGCAAACAGGTATGTACAGGGAATCAGAAACAAAGTCAAGAAACAAGCCAAGGGTCAGAAGCCAGGATATCAATCCGCACAATGACAATGAACAACGGGAATCTAACTAATGGAGGGGTGTAGGGAAAAAGGGAAAAGGAGAAAAGGGAAAGGGAAGACACGGACTAAATCTAACAAAGGATACACGGGGAATAACAGGGAAAAATGGGACTGGCAAGCACTCAAATCAATCAAACAACAATAATACAATACAATAATACAATGACAAAGATTACTGACAAGACTAGCAATCAACAATCGCGAAACCTTACAAACCAGAAACGCAGAGACAAGATCAGACTGAGTCAGAAAACAAATCAACTTCGAGTGAAGGAGAAATGGGATATTTAAGCACTCAGACAATTACTCTGATTACCCGACTAGATAGAGCACAGCTGTGGCAGGAAGCCAGAGAGGGGCGGAGCCAGGAAGAGCAGGACAGGGATAGGCGAGTAGAATGGAAAGGGCGTGGAATCCTATGCTTATCTACTCTAACACACCCAGACCCTGATACTAAACTACTCTCAGGTGAGGACAGGCAGAGAGCACAGAAAGAAGGAAGTTAGAAACACCTCACCGAATAAACAGGGGAATTGGTGATGACAGGACTGAGGGGAGGGAAGCACACAAGGATTAAAGGAAGAAGACCAAGGGAAATGACAACCATTCAGAACAATACACAATCACTCAAGCAAAATAATAAAATGTACATAAATGAAAATAAAGACTAACAATAATGAAAACTAAACATTACAAACAAACAGAAATCCTACTTTCTAACACGAGCAGACAAACCGATGGGGAGAGTAGGATACTACAGCCCATATTAAGTGATATTCTGTCAGTGACTTGCTTCCAGAAGTTATAGGTTAGTGGGCAGTGCCAAGTGGAGTGGAAATAATCATCTAGGGTGTTCATTGTGCATTGTGAGCATGTGTCTGACTCTACAAATCCCATTTTAAACATATTTACTGAGTGATGTGCGTTCTGTGAATTACTTTATACTGTATTAATTGTAGGTTAGTATTTTTGGTCATTGTGAAAGTGTTCTTACATATCTGGGCCCAGAAGTTGAAGTCGGGGGAGAGAGATAAGTCTTTTTCCCAGGCTTGGATGGGAAGAGATATTGATGAATTTGAGTTAAATATCAGTTTGTATGATTTAGATAGCATTTTTTTAGGGTTTGTCATTTTTTTTTATTTCTTCTGTTATTGGAGGAGGTAGTAATTTATTATCTTTCAGTTTGATTTTTGATATAAGGATAGATTTTAACTGGAGATATTGAAGATACTGATTGTTCCTGATGTTATACTTTTGGGTCAGATCCTGAAATGTAATGAATGAGTCACTTTGGAAGATGTGTTGCGGATGAGTTATACCACGGTCTTTCCAGAGACTAAAGGAGAGGGGTGTTTTATTGAGACAGAAATCAGGGTTGTGCCATATTGGAGTGTATTTGCATGGTGTCACAGTGAAATTGAAGATTTTATTAAGTTTCCACCAAGCTGTCAGGGTTGGAGAGATTACTTTGTTTTTAAAACAGCTGCGATATTTCATAGAGGTTGAGAGAAATGGTAGTTCGGATATTGAAATTTCTTCGCACACTGACTGTTCTATTTCTATCCATGAGTTGTTTAATTGGTTGGGGTGAATCCAGTTTGTGATGTACTGTAGTTGGTTAGCCAAATAGTAATAATGAAAGTTGGGTGCTTCTAGTCCACCTTGAGTTTTACATTTCTGTAAGTTGAAAGTTTAATCCGTGGGGTTTTGTTTTTCCAGTAAAATTTATTGATGATGGAATTTAGAGAGTTAAACCATTTAGAAGGAGGGTATGTTGGAATCATTTTGAACAAATAATTGATTTTAGGTAGTATGGTCATTTTTACTGTTGCAATTCTGCCAATTAGAGAAAGTAGTAAGTTTGTCCAGCAGTTTTAATCATCTTTGTTTTTGTTAAGGGAGTGAAGTTCAGGTAGAACGGCTCTGACAGCTTGGTGGAGATATTTATGCCCAGATATCTAATGGTGCCAGTTGAGATGAGAGGTGAATTATGAGCTGCAGAGTCCCAGTCATCCCCGTTTAATAATAAGCTTTTTGATTTTGTCCAGTTTATGGCATATTCAGATATTTCAGAAAATGAGTTGATGAGCTTTATAGCCTCTGGGAAGGATTTTGATGGGTTTTATAGGTAAAGCAATATATCATCTGCATAAAGGCTGATTTTGTGGTGAATGGAGGGGGTTTGAATTTCTGTTATGTTGTTATTCTGACGTATTGCAGCAGCTAGGGGCTCGATAAACAGGGCAAACAGTGACAGTGAGAGTGGGCATCCTTGCCTTGTCCCTTTGTGCAATGTGAAACTCTGTGACGTTAGTCCGTTAGTGAAGATTGTGGCCATTGGTGAATTATATAATATTTTTATCCAGTGAATAAACGATTCCCCGAAGCCAAATCTGTGGGGTACTTCAATCAAGAATTTCCAATTTACCCTGTCAAAAGCCTTCTCTGCATCTAATGAAGCGATTATTGATTGGGTTTGGTTTAGTTCTGATATTGAAATTAAATAAAATAGTCTGCGCATGTTGCTGGATGAGTCTCTTCCTTTAATGAAACCGGTTTGATCAAGGATGGGGTTACTTTTTCAATTCGAACGGGGAGTGTTATACTGATAATTTTGAGATCTGTGTTAATGAGTGATATTGGTCGGTGGCTGGAGCATAGTGTTGGATCTTTGTCAGGCTTCAGTATTACTGATAGGAGAGCGGTGTTCATGTGTGGAGGGATTTTTGAATTTTGTTTGATGTCTGTTATCAATCTAAGAAAGAGTTGTGAGATTGTACTCCAGAAGTGTTTATAGAACTCAGCAGGGAAGCCATCAGGTCCAGGAGCTTTATTATTTGGCATTAGCTCTAGTGCGTTATAGAGTTCACCCGGTGTTACGGGTGCATCTAATTTGTTTGAGACTTCTTGGTTAAGTTGAGGGATGTCTATACGGTCAAGAAAAGAGTGAATATGGGATTGCTGCGGTTCACAGTTTGAGGTGCATAGTTTTGAGTAAAATTCCTGGAATGTGCCATTTATTTCTTTAGGTGTTTGCATTGTCTCCCCTGCTGAGCTCTTAATGGCTGCAATAATTGCTTTGTCTTGGTTTCATTTGAGTTGGTTAGCCAGATATTTACCGGATTTGTTATTGTGCTTGAAGTTGTCATGTCGGAGTCTATGTATGAGAAACTGAGTTTTTTTGTTTATGATGTTGTTAAATTGAGAATTGATTGCTGCTATTTCATTTAGAATTTGTTCTGTGGGGGAGTTAGAATACTGGTCATTAAGGTTTTTTAATTTTGTTCAAGATTCCTTTCTAATTCAAGTACTTTTTTCTTCTTATGTGATGAATATGATATCATTTTCCCTCGAAGTACAGCCTTGGCAGTTTCCCAAAGTAGTGACGGTGAGGTCTGCGGGGAATCGTTTATTTCCATGAAGGATACCCACTCTTTTGTGAAGAAAGTGTTGAAATCAGCATCTTTAAGCAAAGATAGATTGAATCGCCATCTTGTCATGGGTTGTTTGATTAGTAAGACAGAAGGACACAGGTGCATGGTCACTAATTGTGATGGGGTGGATTTTGCAGTCAGAAATGTTGGACATGATTGAGTTACTGATGAGAAAAAAAGTCAATGCAAGAAAATGATTTATGTACTGGAGAAAAAAAAGTATATTCCCTGTTTACTTGGTTTTTTAATCGCCAGCTATCGCCAAGACCAAAATCGTTCATATACTGCCTTAGTATTTTGGTAGAGTGCCAATTTCTAGAGTTGGTTGCAGTTCTTGACCTAATCAGGATGGGATTGATAACAGTGTTGAAGTCATCTCCTATTATTATTACGGAGTTTGGGGTGTTATTTGGTGAAGAGAAAAAAGTGTGGAAGAAATTAGGATCATCTGCATTGGGGCCATAGACGCTTGCAATGGTGATATGAAAGCAGTTAACTGAAGCACTAATAATGACATATCGCCTTCTGGGGATCAATGATGGTATTATTATGGATAAAAAGAGTGCATTTCTTGCACAAAGGGAATTTGCACAAAGTAAGTAAACCAGGGAAAGGCAATTTTATTGCCACCTGTGGTTCACATATGCAGTCAGATAGGCAAAATAAGGACCATTTGTGCACAAAAAGGATGGAAGATACAAAATGTGAATGATGATGAAGTTAGATTCACTGACCTCATACTTTTGTTAAAACTAAGCTATTACCAGTCAGCTTTTCGACATTTTGGACGCCATTACACCGCACGCCTCAGAGCTTAGAACTTGCCTTGTCGACAGCTTTTTTACTTTGTAATGCAATGTACAATAATACTGCAGTACTTAAATACAAATTGACTTGCCACTATGCCAATTAGACTTAGTTCTTAAATGAGTCAATCATTGGACTGATAACCAAGCAAGGCACACATGAACATGCAGAGAGTAATCTTGCGTGAAAAGGTGTGGTTTTTGTGTTCCCTGACAGCACATCCATGGATCAGTACAACTACAAAGCAGCAGGATTATGACTCTGCAAACGAAGGATATGGATGGACGAGGACTCTGATGGCTGCCCTCCTAACGATATTGAACGGGCTCAGGAGGTAGCAGGCTGGTTCAGCGTTAAACCGGAAGATCGTACTCCTTCTGTTAATGACATTAAAGGTCTGCGGGGAGGATGGGGAGAGAGGGAGGGGGGATGGAGAAAACAGGGAGAAGTAAAGTGATGGATACACCGAGGGGAAGAAGATATTGAGAGACATATTCAACAGAATAACATCACTTCAGTAATAAATTCAGTGAAAAAATTATTGGCTAATCAGAAAAATAACAAAAGGAACATCATTACTGAGTCCAATCTATTAACACGAGGCTTAAACTAGTAAACGCTCGTAGTGGACACGCGCGCAAACATGACAAAAGTGGGCTCCGTGACTGAGCGACAAGGCAAAAACAATAACTCCATTAATGGTTAAATTGTTGATTAATTGGTGAATAAGGACAACGGCAACGCCAAGGCCCGGGAGTCGAGCTGTTCAAACTATATGAAACCATGACAGACAGGCAGGTCGTGCCTGAATAATTTGTTTCATTAATTAAGAAATTAATTACGAAATTACTATTCTAAATAGCAAAACGGTATAGTGGAACTCTGAAATGAAGGAAAAGGTTTCTCTTCCACACAAAAAAGCCATATTTTGCCTACGCTCCAAACTTTGTCTTCAGTACATCAGATTCCACTCACAATGATATCACCTTTAATAACACATATTATGCCATCACTGATTACGCACCAGATATGGCTAATGAGCAAGTGATGCTCAAATGAGCTTACAAAAACAATATATAGCTCAGAATATCAAAGGCAACTCACAAAGGAGGTCTGAATGTTTTTGAACAGTGATGCAATTAAGTTTTCCATTTTGGCCCTGAACAAATTATGATAAGATGATGAATGTGTGGTTACAGTGAGTAACTGGGACACCAAGTGGCTTTAGCCCAGTGGGGTGCACTAGGATGGATGGTTCGAGCTCGTGTCAATCTTGGGGCTCTGACTTGCATCAGGAGAGATGAATTTTGGAAGATCTCTGCAAAGAGCAAGGTCCTTCACCCCAAAACCACTCCAGGAGCTTTGCTCCTGTTTCTATTTCTCTGCCTACTGCTAATCTCCATCTCTGCCTCTCTGCTAACTGCCCTTGTAAATGAGAATTTAACCTTAAATGACCTGCCTGGTTACCAAACTTTCTTTTTCTAAAGTGATAAATCTGTCAGCATTTATTTTTGACAATATATATCCATATTAATGTATGGATTTGCGCAATCTAATATCGTCATGCAAGTTTTGTTCCAGGATAGCAAAATAATGCTTATCCAGGAGCAACATTATAATCCACCACTGAGGAGCAGCTCTGATATCACTATGCTGTCCAATCACAGCAGAGCTGCAGTAAGTGGGAAATAATGTGTCTCCTGGACGAACATGATTTTATTGATCGCAGTACAGCACTTACACTGTAATATCAGATCCTGCTGTGAACCACAACCCTTTCTGCAGCGTCACGCTCCAATCATTTATGAACAGAGATATTCTATAAGAGGCAGGAAGTACGGGAAATCTGAGGGCACTTTGCACATCTGGTTTTCATCAAAATATGGCAAAACACCCTCCTCTGCCCGTATCAGTTTTTATTTTAAAGAACAGCTCTTCCCCATAAAAAAGTTGTCATTTTCAATCACAGAACACTCACACCTGCGGTTTAACAGTAAGCAATCTGTGTCACTTCTGATTTCCTGAGCTGTGTGTACCGCACTGGTTTACTGCAGTTTGATACAGCCAGGGCAAATGGGCCTTTGGGTGAGTCCAACACCAGCCCCTACCTTCTGCGCTTTGTAGAAGGGATCCAAATCCTCCAGAGGAACATTCCGGAGCTCGGATGCCGGCTCCCCGAAGACGAATGGCAGAACCCTCCCAGCCTCCAGTTCGCTCCACGGCGCGGGACGGCCCTCCTCGGAGACCTTTCCCGCATCCTTCTTCTCCTTGTTATTAACCTTCTCCTCCGCGGCGCGCTTCTCGATCTTCGCCAGCGACTCTCGGGTGAGGCGACGGAACGCGGCGGAGCCCTCGAGCGGCAGCAGGCTAGCTGCCTTAGCATTCTGCCGGGCAATGGAGGTGACCAGGTCATGACCCCTCAACTTAGAGCTGGGGAAAAGAGGAGGAGGAGAGAGCGGTGGAGAGGGTGGGAGAGACAGGAAGAGAAGAAGAGAAAGGGAGGGGTGGAGGGAGAGAGAGAGAGGGGGGATAAAGGGAGGGAGAGAGGGGGGAGAGTCCTTTCATTTTCTGGTATTTTGACCGTTGAAGAACAAATTCTTGCCACCCACTAACATTTCTACATTTCAGAAATAAAAATATGAAAAGTGACGACAGGAATAAAAACAAGACCACAGAAACCCGAGGAAAATTAAAAGCCAAGCTTCACCCCCCCAGAAAAATAAATAAATATATACATAAATTTAGAATATAATCTCAAGAAAATAAAATAGCAATATCAGCCCGGACACCTTTACAAGCCACAAACAAAAAACTAAACCAATAAAAGTCAAAGCTCATCTAACCCAATAAAAACACCTCAGTACACTCACACACACACTCACACACACGTATACACACACAAACCTACATGTAAACATTCACACATACGCACACATTCACACTCAAAACCTGAAACATGTACACATAAACACTCACACATACACACGCACACACACACACAAACCCTCACACAAATACATATATACATTCACACATACGCACACATTCACACTCAAAACCTCGAACATGTACACATAAACTGACATACACACGAACACACACACAAACCCTCACACGCACACTCACACACGTATACACACACAAACCTACATATGCAAACATTCACATATACGCACACATTCACACTCAAAACCTCACACATGTACACATAAACACTCACACATACACACACACACACACAAACCCTCATACTCACACAAATACACACAGACACTCGCACACACACAGGCGCACACTATCCGCTCTCTGTTAAACACTTCGTATCTCCGGTCACTTCAGCCTAAGCACATTCAGAAGTAAATCTGTCTGAAGGACAGTCTTGCACAGAGATTTTTGAATGAACGAACTTTGTTTTACTTTGCTATTCAGATAGCCAACTGTGCTTGACCAAGAGTAAAACTACTCAGTGGTAACATTAACACCTGTGGCTGCAAAATTCTCCAGGGACAAACGTAAAAGCCTCTGTTGAAGCCATTACACCCAGCCTCCCACACATATCCTCAACTGAGATCTCAAATCTGCTAGGAACAATACAGACACTCCCTACTGCACCCCAGGACCAGAAGGGTGAGGGGGGTACACACACACACACACACACACGCACACACATGCAAGCATACACACACAAATGTCCGTGAGCGCACACACACACACACACATGCATACATACATGTGCAAGCATGCACACACACACACACACACTAGTATCTCAATGGCAGAAGTTCACAATCTCATATAACAAGGAAACATATGGAGCGCAGTCACCAGCCCTCTTTTTAGAGATACGCTTCCACTCCGCATAAACATTTGAAGAGAAGGTTTCTTTAATTGCATTTCTTCATTCCTAAAATCAAAAGAACTCCGCTGCTTTCAATCACCCGGCAGTCATTGTTACATCAGCACTGGAGTGTCCAGTTAAAAATACTGTAATCACTCTTTCGTGACATCACAATGAAAAGTGTCAGAGACAGAAGCGATTCACTCACAGCTGCTGAAGACGTTCCCTGAGCCCCTTCGATTCCTCCACCTGAGCCTGCCGGTTCCGAATCCAGTAGTCCAGCAATGACCTGCTTTTCCCATCCATGGTTTCCGAAGTCCTCCTCTGTGCAGAACAAGAGAGACTCGCTCAGTTAATGCTTTCTCCGTGGTCTGCACACCCCCCCTCCCTGTCGCTGATTTCCTATTTAAAAAAGGGGGAACAGCCCAGCAGACTGTGGTGAAAATGCCGAGAATCCAACCCAGATCCCGTTAGTGGAGTATGCCGTTTGGATTACTGAATGCCCCCTCCCTTCCTTCAGGGTATTCATTCGGAGAGCTGCGATTCTAGATTTTAAAATGAGGGGGCCCATCTGGCATTTGCTTTAAGTAGACATTGTAAATACACTAGTTTTAGACACTAATGATTTTTTTGAGAGATTAGATTTAGTAGTATTGATTTGCAGTAGTGCAATGTCTGCATAGACGTTGGAACAGCTCCCCCACCCCCCCCCCCCATCAGCCCCATGCTGCCCCAAGCCTTTGTACATTGAGTGACTTGATTTTCTGAATGAAATTTTCATTTTCAAAACAATAAAGTTGCTCTGTTGTGAAAATCAAAAATGACTTTTTATCTATTTCTCTTAAAGGTCGTATCAGCGATTCTGAGCCAAAACATAATTTGTCACGTGCAGGAGATTTTTCCTCACAAATTGTTAGCAGCTCTTCTCATGAGTGGGCGGTGAAAAACTCCGGTCTCTGTTGGCCACCTACAGCCAGGTAGACACTGAGAAAGCTACACAAACTTGTGGGGACCTACCCGCGTCCCCAAACATCAACAAAAGTGTTTCAATGAATCGGAGGGCAGGTGTGGGTCTTCTGTGCCAGTTCTGTGCTCATGCACGAGAAGTGGGTGGGACTGAGCAACGAAAGGAACTGACAGTGGCACTACCAATGCGACGGAGTGAAGCATGGTGGAAGCTAAACCGAAAAAGAGACGCTCGAACGAGTGTATGTCGAGGAAAAAGGAATGCGATCACAGCTATGCGAAGTCCCGAATAAACATAGGGAAAGCATACCAACGTTGGAGAGAATTCTGGGAGTTGAATGGTTTTAATTCTGATGCCCAGGTCGCCTTGTTTCTACTTGAGATGAGTAGAGCTGGTGCTAACTCGGTTGGATGTGAATTGTAAATTGTCATCCCAAGCAAAATTGAGGGAAGCTAGTGTATTGTTTTTGTGAGGTTATATTGCATCGATCATGCTGGTCAGAATGAATCAAACAGTAGAGAGATCGATCGTTCCTTTATGGAGCGAGTTAGCAACCTTTGCTAACTCTCGGTTGGCAAGCTAGTGCGTTTGCTAATTCTGCCTGATCAAACCAGAGTTTGTGTTCGTGTAATAACATTTTTTTCTCTGGTTAGTACTCAGTTGAAATTCGTCGATGAATGTATAACCGTGTGATATGTTTAGCTAGAAGTGGTGATCTATGTGACGTTGTTAAAACTCATTTTGTAATGCCGAGCTAAGATACTTGTCAGATACCTTGTTGTAGCTAGCATTAATGGTGTAAATTTATCATCTGGCAATGGTCGTCATTGTTGCTACTGGGCGTTTATCACAATGAGCTGTACACGACCATTTGCCCAGCTGAGTGAGCCATTGTTAAAGCATAACGACGCGAACGAAACGAATTTTTTGCGCGACAGATTACTTTCAAAGTCAATGCAAACACGCAAATACACGTGGTCTTTGCATTGACTTTGAATGTAATCTGTCGCGCGACAAATTCGTTCTGCGTCCGGTGTGAAAGCAGCTTTACTCAGAAGTTTCACTTTAAGAAAAGAGCGTTCATGTTCCAAGCTTCTGAAGAGGAGGGGCGAGCGGCTCTGCTGTGTTTTGAGAACGTTTCAACTGTCAACAATAGTGACGTCATATTGCTGATACAGCCTTTAATAACTGTGTGGTAATCAAAGTATTCTGCTTAAAATCAAATCCTTATTCAGAAAAAACTGTGCGTACATATATGAGCACAAACCCCCATCAAAAATCCCGCCCCCCCTCTCAGAATATAGTTCCAACGTCTATGAATGTCTGTGTCACAATTAAAACTTTGGCAGAAATATTTTATGATAGGCTTGTCAAAAAGTATTTTTACAAGTACCATGGCCAGGAATGAATTCATGGGCGTGTCCAAAGTGCCAAACCAACAAAGTTAAGAAGAAATAAAATGTGTTGGTGGGATGATGCTTGAGAAGGACAAATGAGTTAGGGAAGGTACAGAGGTGGAGGGGCAGCTATTAGAGATAATAATTTTTATGGTTTTATGTGCGTGTTTGGTGAGCTTTGGATTGCATATGTTGGGGTGTATGGCTGATTCAATCTGCGATTATATATTTCCGAGTTCTTAATAATTCATAAATCTTAATGGATTATCAGAGAGTGAGAGTTTCGCTTGAGCTCAAAACCAAACTGCTCTTGGATAAGGGCAGAAACCTATTTAGAATGACTTATGTTGTTAATATGGATTTACACGATGATTTTTTTTAATGGCCGTTATTGGCATGATAATTATTTCCAACTATATGCAGCTGTATGATCATTAATATAAACAATTTGTGATAATTATTTTCTTGCAGTATGGTAGGAATCAATTTGGCACTGTATATTTGAGTTGCCTGTAATGGAGACTTGAAAATATTTTCATTGAAGATCAATTGGAAAGCCTCATGCAAAATAGACTATTTTCTTAACTGAGCATCAATTCAATATTTATTGAATCTGGAACATGATTATCGGACACAAATTATGATTAACAAGTACACAAATGCTGAGACTGAGATTTAGAAACAATGAGCACTTTGTTCCCTGCAATATGCGCTAATTTCCAGCGAACTATGCCCGAAACGACACCCACACATACACAAGCACAAACACACACACACGCATATGCACACTCATTCACACATGCACACATACACACGTTTGTACACGTATACCAAAACAAAATATAATTAAAAAAAGGTTAACTGACACGCCTCCCATAGAGGAAGCAGAGGCTGGGGACCCAGAGGCTGATTCATCCATCACTCGGGCTGAAGTCACTGAGGTAGTTCGGAAACTCCTCGGTGGCAAGGCACCAGGGGTGGATGAGATCCGCCCTGAGTACCTCAAGTCTCTGGATGTTGTGGGGCTGTCTTGGTTGACACGCCTCTGCAACATCGCGTGGCAGTCGGGGACAGTGCCTCTGGATTGGCAGACCGGGGTGGTGGTCCCTCTTTTTAAGAAGGGGGACCGGAGGGTGTGCTCCAACTACAGGGGGATCACACTCCTCAGCCTCCCGGGTAAAGTCTATTCCAGGGTGCTGGAGAGGAGAATTCGGCCGATAATCGAACCTCGGATTCAGGAGGAACAATGCGGTTTTCGTCCTGGTCGGGAACACTGGACCAGCTCTATACCCTCCGCAGGGTGCTTGAGGGTTCATGGGAGTTTGCCCAACCAGTTCACATGTGTTTTGTGGACTTGGAGAAGGCATTTGACCGTGTCCCTCGTGGCGTTCTGTGGGAGGTGCTTCGGGAGTATGGAGTCCGGGGGGCCCTCTACTAAGGCCTGTGCGATCTCTGTATGACCGAGCAGGAGCTTGGTTCGCATTGCCGGCAGTAAGTCAGACCTGTTTCCGGTGCATGATTGACTCCAGCAGGGCTGCCCTTTGTCACCGGTTCTGTTCATTATTTTTATGGACAGAATTTCTAGGCGCAGCCAGGGGCCGGAGGGAGTCCGGTTTGGGGACCAGAGGATCTCATCTCTGCTTTTTTGCGGATGATGTCGTCCTGTTGGTTCCTTCAACCAGGACCTTCAGCATGCACTGGGGGCGGTTTGCAGCCGAAAAGCGGAAGCGGCTGGGATGAGAATCAGCACCTCCAAGTCCGAGGCCATGGTTCTCAACCGGAAAAAGGTGGCTAGCCCCCTCCGGGTTGGAGGAGAGCTCCTGCCTCAAGTGGAGGAGTTTAAGTATCTTGGGGTCTTGTTCACGAGTGAGGGAAGGATGGAGCGTGAGATTGACAGACGGATCAGTGCAGCGGCAGCAGTAATGCGGTCATTGTACCAATCTGTTGTGGTGAAGAAGGAGCTGAGCCGAAAGGCGAAGCTCTCAATTTACCAGTCAATCTACGTTCCTACCCTCACCTATGGTCAGGAACTTTGGGTCATGACCGAAAGAACGAGATCTCGGATACAAGCGGCTGAAATGGGTTTCCTCCGCAGGGTGGCGGGGCGCTCCCTTAGAGATAGGGTGAGAAGCTCTGTCACCCGGGAGGAGCTCAGAGTAGAGCCGCTGCTCCTCCACGTCGAGAGGAGCCAGCTGGGGTGGCTTGGGCATCTATATCGGATGCCCCCTGGACCCCTTCCTGGGAGGGTGTTCCGGGCATGCCCCACCGGGAGGAGGCCCCGGGGAAGACCTAGGACACGCTGGAGGGACTATGTCGCTCGGCTGGCCTGGGAACGCCTCGGGATACCCCCGGAAGAACTGGAGGAAGTGTCCAGGGAGAGGGAAGTCTGGGCATCCTTGCTTAGACTGCTGCCCCCGCGACCCGGCCCCGGATAAGCGGAAGAAGATGGAATGGAATGGAATGGTTAACTGTGTGCTGTTCTCTTTCTCTTTGAAGGCCTGACAAATTTATTGATATTTCCAAGAGAGCAGCAGGTGTTTCAAGGATGAGCCAAGTCGATATTCTAAAACCCCATTCTGATCTTTCAGTTTCTAGGTATTGGTTCTTCTGTCAGCAATGGAACATCCAGTTAAGAACATTCTGATCACATATTAGTGATCCCAGTTCAAATAATCACATATTAGAGATCTCACTTCAAATAATTACATATTAGTGATCCCACTTCAAATAATCACATATTAGTGATCTCACTTCAAATAATCACATAGTAGTGATCTCACTACAAATAATCTAAACTACATTAATTATCTCCCATTTAACCTACTGTATGACAAGCTAGACCCACGCAAAAAGCACAACTCTGAAACCTATCCTCTCTCTGTACAAGCAGGCTCTCAAAGTGCTTGACAGAAAACCGAATGCTCATCATCATTGTCACATTCTCACCAAATATAAAATCCTCTGCTGGGAAAACCTGACAAAACACACTGATACCTGCCTATTGTTTAAGATTGTAGATGACATGGCCCCTCCACCTCTCAGGGCCTTTGTTTAGCTAAAAACATCTGATAACAGGACTACAAGATCATCCCAGAGAAGGGACTGTATTGTTCCTTTCAGGTCCAGCTCCTTTGGTCAATCTTGCTTTGCTGTTTGAGCCAACTGGCTAAAACTGGCAAATTTACAGTAATGTTAATCAATGTTTACTGTCCTTTTACAAATAAAATAAACCTAAACCTAATCACATATTAGTGATCCCACTTCAAATAATCACATATTAGTGATCCCACTTCAAATAATCACATATTAGTGAACTCTCTTCAAATAATCACATATTAGTCATCCCACTTCAAATAATCACATATTAGTGACCTCACTTCAAATAATCACATATTAGAGATCTCACTTCAAATAATCACATATCCGTGATGCCACTTCAAATAATCACATATTAGTGATCCCACTTCAAATAATCACATATTAGTGATCTCACTTCAAATAATCACATATTAGTGATCCCACTTAAAATAATCACATATTAGTGATCTCACTTCAAATAATCACATATTAGTGATCTCACTTCAAATAATCACATATTAGAGATCTCACTTCAAATAATTACATATTAGTGATCCCACTTCAAATAATCACATATTAGTGATCTCTCTTCAAATAATCACATATTAGAGATCTCACTTCAAATAATCACATATCAGTGATCCCACTTCAAATAATCACATATTAGTGATCCCACTTCAAATAATCACATATTAGTGATCTCACTTCAAATAATCACATATTAGTATCCCACATCAAATAATCACATATTAGTGATCTCACTTCAAATAATCACATATTAGTGATCTCACTTAAAATAATCACATATTAGTGATCCCACTTCAAATAATCGTATATTAGTGATCTCACTAAAAATAATCACATATTTGTGATCCCACTTAAAATAATCACATTTTAGTGATCTCACTAAAAATAATCACATATTAGTGATCCCACTTCAAATAATCGTATATTAGTGATCTCACTTCCAATAATCGCATATTAGTGATCCCAATTCAAATAATCACATATTAGTGATCTCACTTCAAATAATCGCATATTAGTGATCTCACTTCAAATTATCGCATATCAGTGATCTCACTAAAAACTTCACCGACCATGATATTACAGGATTGCCTCACTCTCACTCACGTTTGGGTGGATATGGAATTAGTATGGAGACATGAAATTGTATTTGAATATGAAATTGCTCAAGAATATGGAACTATTATGTAGAAATGAAATTTTATTTGCCCTTGCAAATTGAACACAGATGTGGAATTGTTTTGTGGATATAAAGTTGTTCTTGATTATAAAATTGCGCAACATTATGGAATTAGTTTGTGGACATGAAATAATATTTGTATATAAAATTAAATGAGAATATAGAATTAGTATGGGGACATGAAATTGTGCTTTGATTTTTAAATTGCGCGCATAGAACAGAGTGTGACGATTAAACTAACATGAGCGAAGATGGAGCCGAATGTGGACTTGGAGCAGTCCACGCAATACAATTTGAAAAAGGACATCTCTGGAGAAAAGCGGTTATGCAACTCCTTTCAGTGAAAGCAGCCCTTTGTACTGAAAGGAGTCGTATTTTATTGGCTGCGGCAGGCATAATTAGGTGCCGGCCCATGAAACGACAATAAAAGAGCCCCATTCGTGCCCCAGTCTTTTCATCCCGTCCCGGAGTTCAGTCTCCCCAACTGCGACGACTCAATCCAGCAACAGTTTCTCTTCAGAGACCCCCCCCAACAGAAAAACAATGAAACTCAGTCCTCCTGGCAAATAAAACGCTATCTTACAAGTGCGCCTGACCAACCAGCATCACAGACACTGTTTGTAGAGGTCGCACACTACGCAAAAATCGCCGACACAGAAGTATCTTCTCGAGAGCCAGCACTTAACCTGCCTCTCACTTTTTTCCGCACATTTTGACCTGCACACTTTTGAAAAGTGGGCACTGGTAAAAAATAATCTCAAGATGGTATTTTTGTGTTGGTTAGTTTGATCAGAGAGCGAGACTCATCTGCAGAGATTTTTAAAGATCTCAATGGGATCTGCTCGTGCCGGAGGTCTCAAAGCAGAACAAATCCACCATGTACGAGGGTCAGAAATCCAGGCCAGCGGAATGCCAGGAATGCCGCCAAATTTTCCAGTGGCGGGTCATTTTCCGTCCCTTGCCTAATTTCACAATGGACCTCTTTTTTTCCCCGATAATAAGTGGGGTGCAATGCTGCCACGGAATATGACATCTGATAAAATGGCTGCCAAAGATATTGGTACTCTAGCTAAGTCTAAAAGGAACAGCCAGTCTGTTTCGAGCCAAGAGGCTCATCAGGCCGGTGCTCAACCTCAGTTTCAGTAGCATGAAGTGATAAGGAGTATCTCTACTCTCACTCCATCGCACGCTACTCCCCCAGCTCTTTCCCTGACAGTTTTACCCAGTTATACACCTGGGTAGAGTGGGGCATTGTGGGACTGAAGTGTTTTTGCCCAAGAACACACTGCAGAAGCTGTGGCAAGGGCTCAAACTCAGGATGTTTCGGTCCCAAGTCAAGCGCACTTATCCACTGCACTACCGCACCTTCCTTTCTAATGGGGGGGGTTTAGACCCTAATCCAAGGGTCCCTAATCTTTCCCAGATAGGGCTGGTGTGGGTGCAGGCTTTCATTGCAACCGAGCAGCTACATACCTGATGCTACTCATCAAGCTTATTAGCAAAGAGTCAGATCGGCTGCCAGGACAGGGAATTGGCGCCCATTTTCTCTTTCTCAAAGCCATCCTCAATTATCAACTATGCAATGCTCAAAGTCAGTGGTTACCGGGGGAAAAAAAGTTTTAACTCAACTTTCCTCAAATTTACTTTGTTAAAGCAGCAAATATTTTCCACAAGGAACATCCAACATTACCATTAATCAATGCCAATAATGGGAGCAGCAACCCACATAGCAGACGGGTCCGGCCCGGATCCGGCGTCAAGCCGGCACTGCTGGGCGACTGCTGGCATGGCAAGTGGTATGTTGACCGGATGTGGGCCAGGTCTGGCAATGATGGTACCGTTTCTGTGATGGCATGCCACATGTGGGCCGATTGTACGCGAGCTGGCCCTGTGCTGGCCCATACGTTGGCCAACTCTGTCAAACCAGATCTGGGACACAACAGAGCCATCATTCTTTCTGTATGTGGGCCAGAATTGGGCCGTAAAAGAGCATTATTTAAGCCAGAACTGGGCCAGACCAATTTTGCTATGTGGGAAGGTTTGTAAAACTAGCCGCCAAATACGCGTACAATCTGATTACCCTCGACCCAGATGGAGAACTTCAGAACAAAACTGTCTGTCAGGTCAGTCACATGATTTCACCTGGCGCATAGCATCGTTTCCAATACTCGATGTAGAAGATAGATGGATGGATAGATAAATAGATGGATGATAGATCGATCGATAGATCGACAGATAGCTAGATATAGATTGACAAAAAGGAACTCCTAGCCTCAAGCAACCTTACAGGAGCCCCGAGCAATTGTAATGGTATGGATTTGTATTCCAGCAAACTTAAACCCCTGCTAGGATTAGGTTGGACAATGTGTCACATGCTTAACGAAATAGCAGTACTGCACTGGTGCGTAGAAGAAAGGAGGGGTCAAAGGTTATCATTTATATTTACTCTCATTTTTACATTTTAGTACTGATACAAAATTCAGAATACCATTTCAGTACTCTCAGTCAAACATTGAATAAATATGTTTCCGATGTAAATTGAAGACTTAAATTGAGTTCCGTTCTTATGTCACTTTGATTCCTTGGCTATGAGGCAGACAGCCATCTTCTCTCAGTTGGAATTGGAGGTGAGAGAAGCAGAGGAAGACCTGTATGACTGAGGGTGTCTATATTCCTGTCCTTGTTACGCTTCACTGCAGATCTTCCAGAGCCCCAAAGAGAGCCCTGGTGTCGGTGTTCATTTGTGGTGTTGCAGAAAGAAAAATAAAATCACTACACAATCACCCAACAGATTGCCCCTGATTCATGGACAATTTTAATCATATAAAAAGAATTACATGCAGAATTATTCATTTATTGATTTTTTTTTAAGTTTACAGCTGCACAATAAAAAATGTGAACGTAATAATAGTCACATTGAGGCACTTAGAGATCATATAAAGCTATTTGAAAAGAGGTAAGTCACAGGACTCAATACTTTCATATTAGTAATGATATACTACACTAATGCAACCCAAATATGGATTGAATATTACAATTAAATCAGCAATGTTCAATAGTCATAGTCCCATTCACTCTACACAGTTATCTTGCAACAACAGATTACACCAATAAACGATAGTATCAGCTGTAGAATTTGCATGAATATAAAGCCATTGGCCTCGATATACCATCAGACAGTCGAGATATTATCAGTAAGTACTAATACTCGTAATTATGTCACAAAGTGATTTTGCTGCAGATTTTATCTGCCCTAGTTTTTCTTCGTGCATAAGTCTCCGAAATGCAATCTGAGGCACTAGTTGTACTGGTTATAGCGGACTCATTCAGTGCTCCTAGCGAACACTGTCTGTTGTATCCCTTTGTAGTGAAGAATATGACATGATTATGCATAAGATAATTACATATACTCATGTGTGCAAAGTACATAAACCACAAGCAGGGCTAGTTTTGTTTGGCATGAATGTACCTTATAAAAATGGCACATTAACTCTAGTGAAGTCGTGTTTATACCAAGACACAAAGTGTTTAATTACTTAAACTGTGACCCAGATGCTTTGCCCCACACGGACAAGAATATTTCAACATACAACTGTACATGTAAATGGAATGTGGAGATGATTTGAATATTGTGGATCATATGACTGCCATTTTAAGTAAAGCCACAATTTACGGAATGTATTTTAGAAAGTACTCAAGGGAATGTTTCAAATATGCTTCTCAAACCCACATTTAGAGGTAGATTTAGAGCTGCTTGGCATTAAAGTAAAATTTATTTCAACCAGCTGCAATTCCCTCATGTGGAAAGGCACCAGTACTTTGTGTCATGAATAATTTTGTTCACATACATATCCTATCACTTTAATCTTCATCTTTCATGCAACAGCTCAATGGTAACTTTAATGTCAACATTCATGCAGTGATCAAGCTGAATTCAGTGTTTTGGTTTGACCAATTGAAGCACATTGGTAACTGCATTTTAAAACCAATAATTTTTCAAAAATGTTGCAGTAATTTGTGATGAACAAGAATATGCATATGGTTTGTTTTACAGTAAAATAATGCATAACATGCAGTGTTCAAAACCTGAGCTATTCTCTACGAAACCATGAGCGCATTTGAGAGATTGTAGATTGTTAAATTCAGTATTATAGACCGGCATTAATCCTGGGAACACATTGAAAAAAGTTCCCAAATTCATTCAGATTCTTTTGTGGACGGATTTTGAACCTTCAAGACTGGGTTATGCTCTGTTCACTTGATAACACTGCATTTATACATTGAGGTTCTACTGCTTAAAATTCTTGTTTTCAAGAAGAACACAAATGATTGAATGGAAGGATAGTGCATCTGAAGTAAAACTCCTGGTTCTTGGAATTTAGACCAGATTTGGAAGGAAATAACATAAGGCTGGAACCAAGGTATCTGCATACCAAAGACAGGCAAAATACCAATCAGAGTACAAGCATCCGTAAACAGATTGTCGCAGAAAATGGTACATCACGGAATTAAAGCAATCGAGTTGCAATTACAATCGCAATTTCAAATTCATTCTGGTTTCCAAAGAACTTCTAATTCACTGCCTTTTCTGTCCCTGCCTAGTCAGCACAGGACACAGAAAATTCTCAGTCAGGTTCATCGGGTTGCTTACTTTGGGGGTTAACTATTCCTTTGGATTATCCCCTCCCCCTGAACCACACACATCAAAAACACATGGATCCAGAGTTGGCAGGGGGAGGCAGGTCTCGATGAGGGATTCCCAGCTTCTCTTCAAACAGGATGGCAACAGGTGAAATATTGGACTTAGAGGTCAGGGTTTGTGGAGTCATTCACAGGTATGTTGAGATCTGGAGTGGAAGATGGGGTGGAGTGCAGGATTACATCACCTGTGACCTCTTCCTGGGAGTGATTCTCCATTGGCTCATCCACAGGGGTCATCAAGGGTTGCGCCTCCATGACTGCCAGGCCGCGATCAGCCGCCGCGTCATTAGAAATGGAAGGAACTGGTTTGTCGGTTGTTCCCTTGTTCTCCGGCTGCTCCGCGTCCTCTCTGGTCACGTTCAGCTCCTGGCCGTTCTTTGGCGAGCCCAGCGGAGGTGCGGCGACCTCCTCGGTCTCCACGACGAAGTTCTCCAGGATGACGGCGAGGAACATGTTGACCCCGATGAAGAACGAAATCAGGACGTAGCTGGTAAAGAAGGCGATCCCCCCGAACCGGTTGCCACAGTTTCCCAAAACAGCGAGGCCTGGATGCTCAGCACTCGGGTTGCAATCAGGAGGGATGGATAGGGTGGGCAGAAGGAGCCCGTCCCAGCCGGAGATCGTCGTGATCGGAAGTATGGTCGCCATGCTGCTGCCGAAAGTCTCGAAGTTCCACATGTCGTCGATGCCCGCCGCTTTAATCACGAACGCGAACGTTTGCATCCCGAGGATGGCGAAAATGAACATGACGATTAGGAGGAGCACGGAGAAATTGAGGATCGCAGGAAGTGACCTCATCGAAGTGCACAGAAGCTTTCGGATGCCCTTCGCTCCTTTGATGAGGCGCAGGATACAGATGATTCTGGATATTCTAGCAATGCGAAAAAGTGTTGGCGAAAGAAAGTACTTCTCAATAATGTCTGCCAGGAATAAACCTTGAAAGGAAGGAAAAAAGACATTTCAAACATCGAGTATAAATGGATACCTTCTTCAATCTCATCTGTCACTCTCAAGCTAATTTTTTCACGCATTAAGTTTACATGCTTTTAATTGAGACACATGCAGAAAAATCCAATATAGCCCTATTCGGACGGGATTAGTTTGACGTGATGACACGGGGTAATGCAATTATTACCAGGGATTTTAGTCCCGTCCGAACGCGTCAAGTAGGTAATCATTACGGACATTATCAGTAAAATTTACAGCCACTTTTACCTTCTGTAAAACGCTCCTGAGACAGTATCTTAGGTAATAGTAATCCCGTGCGAATGCGACCCTCGGTAAATGTTGAAACCATGTATGTAAATATTCCGTCATATCCAGTTTAAAAGTATTTTTCCGCCCTTTTATGAAGATGGATGCGCTTGAAGAAGCACTCGGTTTAGCGGTTAACAAAAGTCGGACGCATTCCTTTTTCGATGACAGAAGACGTTGAAGACATAAAAAAAAACGCAGTGTCTACGTGTCCGAAAGTCGGACAGGGTTTTAATATATCTCCGTGTCCGACAGTTGGATGGTTTCAATATAACTCCGTGTCCGACAGTCGATTATTGTTTTTAATTTCTTCAAATCTACTGAATCTTTTAGATATTAAACGTGAATGTTTTGATAAGAGGGCTCAGTTCTTCAAGATGAGTACCGAGAATTTCAATCAATGTTTCTGTTTAGGCAGTTGCTACGGGTAGTTTCCAATGCATTTCAATGCAGAGAGGTACGGCAGTCCCAATTTCAAACCCTGCCCTAACCTAACCCTGACCCTAAACCTTAACCTTAACCTTAACCTTAACCCTGACCCCTAACCTAACCCTTCCCCTAACCAGAATCCCTAATCCTTATCCTAATCCCTTCAAATCGACTGCCGTACCCATAAAATTGCCGTATCTCTAGACACTGCGTTCTGTTTAAACTCTGCTCAATGAAGTGAGTCGACATTGGCGCGGGACTTTGTGCATTTATGATGAATTTAGCGACTGTCGGACAGAGATCCTAAAATACTCCGTGTCCGAAAGTCATAAAAGTTATAATTTTTCGAGTATTCCAGGAATTATTAGACGTACAAACTTGGCCATGTTTGTGTTCGACCTTCACAAAATGCAAATTGATAGCTATCGACTTTTCTTGGTCTTTTTATTCGTCTGTTTTCTTCCGTTGAAGATAGACAACAGTCTTTATTCGGTCTCTCTTTTGAAAATTAGTCAGATGGCTCGAACAGATTCACGCCTTATTTCCACACCAGAGATAAAATAGTGCTTGTAGTCAGCGAGCAAATCAATTCCATGACCATTGACATTGTGAATTAAATATCGCAGGCACGATCAAGACTGTCGGGAAATGAAATGCAAAATACTCCATGTCCGCAGCCAGCAAAAAGTAAAAGTATTGATATGAGAACAGATTTATAACGAAATAAAGAATAAAAATATATCACCAACAAACAGAACATCCAAAAAAAGATGGCTCGCAAATAAATAAATCGCAGTGTTCATTGGATGTTCTGTTTGTTATTAAAATGTTTCTTTTTATTCATTATTTCGTTATCAATCTGTTCTAATCGTCCTCTTTTTTTTTTTCTTTTGGCGGTCAGACACGGAGTATTTTGCATTTCATGTCCGACAGGCATTGTACATTGTCCCGCGCCAATGTCGACTCACTTTATTGAGCAGAGCTTAAACAGAAAAATTGATTGAAATTCTCGGTACTCATCTTGAAGAACTGAGCCCTCTTATCAAACCATTCACGTTTAATATCTAAAAGATTCAGTAGATTTGAAGAAATTAAAAACAATAATCGACTGTCGGACACGGAGTTATATTGAAGCCATCCGACTGTCGGACATGGAGATATATGAAAACCCTGTCCGACTTTCGGACACGTAGACACTGCGTAAAAAAAAAAGGTCGAAGGCACTCTTCATAGGAGCGAGACTTTTGGTTGATTTAGGTAGGCCTAAATGTTAAGACATAATCGTTATAAACGATCTTGCTTATGGGAAAACGTTCTTGGCCAACCATTATAATAATAATAATAATTAATTATTATTATTAGCTATTATTATCCTTCAGTTGATGTAGGACGCACAAGTCGACAGGGGAGTGACGGCATAGCGTATAGCGAGTTACTCCTCCTACTTCTGACAGAACTGCGGAGATTTCTTGTCCCGTGCGAATAGGCCATTCAAATTATCAGACATCCACTGGTAAAGTTACTTTACCCCAAGTCCCCACGTTAAACCAATCCCGTCCGAATAGGGCTTAAGACAAAGGTTTTCCCCCCAGGTTTGTCTGCCTACCCACTATGGAAACGATGACCACGAAAAAGTCAAAAATATTCCATCCCACTTTGAAGTAATAGTGGCGGAAAGCAAAGATTTTGAGGCCGCACTCGATGGTTATGATCAGGATGTAGATGAAGGAGACAAAGTACACCATTTCTTCCAACATTACTGACTGATCGTCCGACTCAGTCATCAAGAACGCCATGTAGATGAGAAGCAGGACCATGATAACAATTTCAAAGATCGGCTTCGTGACCCAATCATACACCAGGCCTTGGATGCGACTCTTCATGGGGAACCCAGAAACAGGAAAGCAAAGAGACAAGACAGAAATGGAAGAAAAAATGGGTTGGTGGTGCAACCAAACAGCATCATCATCATCATCAGTAGGACTGTTGGACTGTACAGTTTGGCAGAAAAACAAGGCTGCACAATTACCAATCAACAATATTACTGTTCAATAATACACTATAATGTTGTTCGGTAAATGTCCCATGATTTAGACTATTTCCTGAGGTGGAAGCAACCTGCCAAAATGGGGCTTGGTTTTTGGCATATACCGAGACATCGCGCATGAGCGCCACTGACGTTTGCTGAACCATACGTGAATCACCCACCAGTTCTCAATGCAAGGGTGTGAGAAATACACTGTAGAAATATGAAGCAAATCAATTTTTTTCTGCGAGAAAACATAACTCAACTATCCATTTTATCTCTGTCTAGTGTCTCCCTGTGCCCCAAATTGCTAAGTTACTGGGCTAATTGGACAACAAACAAATACACCGTGGACAAATGAGGACCAAGGTACAACGCCCCACATTACTGGCTAAGCAGTTGCCTGGACGACTCAGAATCGCCCATTACTGCAGTGTCGTCTCTGGATCCAATCAGTACAACATAAAGGCAACCAAAAACTGTACTTTCAGGGGGTTGAACTTGGCACTTTTCATATTTTGGATCAAGCCCAGAGAAGAGTCAATAGATGACATCGCATTGACTTGGAGCACATCCAATATGCAGATCTGACCTCCATTGGAATGAAGGGGATGTTGGAGAACCACTGCTATGGGTCAAAGGTACCCACCTTGGGTCTCGGAATGGGATTCTGCCTTTCTGGATTAAGTTCCGCCAGCCACCATCTTTTCTGCTCCTCTGTAATGAACAGATCCTTGCCTCCTGCTTAAAAAACCAAAGACTCGATCATTATCATTAAATAATTTTGTTCATCGCAAGTAGCATCTGTTCATATCATGTCCAATAATTTAAATGTTAACGGCGTTTAAAAGAATCTCAGCCTCCGCTGGGAGGTTTGTAATCTCAGGGGCTGGCTGTGTCAGGCTTGTTCCAGAGCAGAGTCGCTGTCAAACTCAAATGCAAGTCTTCCAGTAATAGACAGTAAAATCTCACAGTAAGTGTCTGGACAGAAAATAACAGGGAGGTGGCCATAATTAACAGGCAGCGATTTTGAAACTTTTCTAAACTGTATTCAATCAACCAGCAAAATGGAATATTCTTCATCTATTCTATCAATTGTGTTATGAGACCAAGAACCCCCATTACACTTTAACACTTAATAATCATCATCATATGTGTCTAATAAAGTTAATATGCACATCATTAAAAATTTAGCCAGGTAATCATTGTTGGTGCCATTAATTCTGAGGAAAAGAAAAGCTATAGGAATATAGAAAAATAGGACCAAGGGTCCTGTAGCTTACCGGCAAGCAATCTTAAAGTGATAATACAAGTTATAAAAATTTCATGTGAAGTTTGACCTTCGAATAATTGAAGGTCAATGGAAAGGTCACTAAATAAAAGTTCACATACATTTATAAGACCTCCTGTATACAAGCCTAAGTTCTGAAGCAGTTTTGGTGATCCAAGTAACTGAAAATTCAATATGTCAATTGTGAACTTTAAAGGTCACAGAAGGTCAAGATGAGGTCAGCAAATGGACTTCATATATGACTTTCTAAATGTCTCTATACAAACCTTGGTTCAATCTGGGACCATTTTGGTGATACAAGTCATTGTAATTTCACTGTGTAGTTTGATCCTCAAAGGTCACTGACAGTCAAGTTGAATGTCACTAAATGAAAGTTCACATGTGACTTCCTAGATGTCTGACCAGAGCCGTCGCAAGGGCTGTGCGAAGTGTGCGACCACACAGGGCCTCGCGCCTTTAGGGGGCCTCGCGGCTGGTGTGTGATTTTTTAATTTTTTCAAAAAATAAATTAATACATTTTTTTGCATCACTGCACTTGACTCATCACGCTCCTTAAATGACAATTCTCTGTGTCAGTTTCATTATTTACCATTTCATCTCGATAAAAGCTTACCCAGTTTTTTAGTTATTAATTTATTTTTATTTTATGTCATCATACGTAACATGCTCTGTCTCGCTGCTCTCTCGCCTTTCCTAACTGTGAGATTGCTCTCAGGGTCTTATTGACGATATCAATAATTGGCATCGGGGTAGCGAAGCTTTTCAAAGTTATTTAAAACTATTTTCGGACCTCCATGTCGCAGGAGAGACTATGCGGGCTCGCCCTTCTGTCTATCGAAAAGTTGTTGCATCCAGGCTGGATTATAAGGATTTAATTGCTGAGTTTGCGGCCCAAAAGGCAAGGAAAGTGACCATCACCTAATCAATGAATGGTGAGCGGGAATCTGATGTTTTAAAGTTATACTGCAGCAGAGCGTTTGTGGCTGACTAGTATGAGAAAATATACTGCATCGTAATCAAATATTAAACTGTTGCGGGTGTCAGCGGATACGATGCCTTTGTTAATCTGAGATTTTTCCATAGAAATAAGTCAAAATAAGCGATTGTCACCAGTGACTGTGAGCCATTAGGTATTAGTGTTTGTTGAATTGTAATTCGTGATGCACTGTCATACTTCAACATGCCAATATAAAGTGAAAGCTGTGCTGATTTGATGACAAAAGCCAATCGTTGTGCAGTTGATCTTTTTACCTTTGAAAGAATATGATATCCAAAAAATCATAGTTGAAATTATTGCCACAATAATGCTGTTTTAGTCTAAAAATGCATGTCATTTCACCGGGTATAACTAGAACAGCTATATGCTTGCAACCTGACATGATTAATGCGTGTGCACGTGAGCAGGGCCTCGCGCATCAAGTCGGCACAGGGCCTCGCACCTTCGAAGGTCAATACAAAAATCACTAAATGAAAGTTCATCTATAACTTCCTATATGTCTCTAACACAGACCTAGGCTACATCTGTGATCGTTTTGGCAATACAAGTCATTGTATTTGTATTATGTCAAGTTTGACCTTCAAAGGTCACCAACAGTCGAGCTGAATGTCACCAAATGAAAGTTCATGTGTGACTTCCTGCAAGTCTGTGATACAAATCTAGGCTCTATCTGTGACCCTTTAGTGATAGAAGTAATTGAATTTTCACTGGGTCAAGTTTGACCTTCAAAGGTCAATATGAAGGTCACCAAATGAAAGTTCATATATGACTTCCAATACGTCTCCAATCCAAACCTACACTCTATCTGTAACGATAATGCTGATTTAAGTCATTGAAATTTCACTGTAAAGTTTGGCAGTTGAAGGTCACTGAAGGTCAAGTTTAAGGGCACAAAATGAAACTTCATACATGACTTCCTATATGCCCACAATACAAACCTAAGCTCTATCTGTAATAGTTTTGGTGAGAGAAGTCATTGAAATTTCACAATGTGAGGTTAGACCTTGGAAGGTCACCAAAGGTCAAGTTCAAGGTCACCAAATGAAAGTTCATATATGATTTGCTTTAAGTGTTCAATACACATATGTTCCCAATCTTCAATTTGTTCAAGGCTTTGAAAATTGTAACATTTTTCTTGACCTCAAGTTTGACCTTACAAGGTCATCTGAGGTCAACTTTAACACAGCTAAAGTATAGGTCATATATGACTTCCTATATGTGGATAACACAAATTTAATCCCTATCTGCAGCCATTTAGCTTCCACGGGCGATTTTGCCCATTCTCCATAAGACCTGATGTTTAAGTTCAGCGCCCCCATTAGACCCACTTCTGTCGATTCAGTCAAAATGGCACTCGAACTGTACATAAAGTGTATCAAGGTGAGTTGATTGCCAGATTTAGAAAAAAAGTTATCTGACAGTTTTTGAGAAATAATTTTTTGAAATTTCAAGTCACATCTTTTAACATTGTTAATATACTCCCTGACCTCGAGTTTGACCTTTCAAAGTCATCTGTGGTCAAATTTAATATTGCCAAAATATAGGTCATATATGACTTCCTATATGTTGATAATAGAAACTTAATTTCTATCTGCAACCATTTGGCCTCCACAGGCCATCTTGCATACTCTCCATAAGACCCAATTTTGAAATACAGCGCCCTCGCTAGACCCATTTCCGTTGATTCAATCAAAATGAGGCTGGCACGGTACATTGATGGTACCAAGGTAAGTTGATTGCCAGATTTAGAAAAAAACTTAACACGCAGTTTTTGAGAAATAATTTTTAAAGTAGGGATTCATTGAAAATAAATACCCATAAAATTGGTCAGTATGGAAATTTCATGATATTTTGAAGGTATTCACTCATGTAACAAGAGAAAAAGTTTCATGCTACTTAATATTCGTTTTCCCAATGTTGCTCTTTTTCCACTGTAACCAGTCCACCAAAAGCCTCATTTTCCGAGACGTCACATACGGGTTGTGTACTCTGAAAGTACCCAGATGTTCCATATTTATCATACAGTGAACACTGTGAAAATTGTTTTCAATTTTGTTTTTAAAGTCTGACGAGTCAGAACTCTTGATAGATTTTTTCCAGATCTCCCAGTAATTCATAGTTTTAAATCCTATGTTTAAATTTTTTTTTTTTTTAAAGCTAATGTCGTATAAAAGTAATTTCTTTCATCGATGCATATTAGTTTTGCTGCTTATTTTGGTTCCTTCCGTGCCAGCAAAAAGTCTGGTCGCCGCGCTGGCTATACGCTATACACATACACGTTGTCTAGTTTAGAAAGAAAATTATGTTTTTACTGGAGTCATGCTACCATTCCGAGGAAGGTTGGAAAAGCCAATGCTCTGGGCTACAAAAAAGATAGTATTTTATGAACACAATCAATTGGACTCTCTCGTAACAGTGATTGACTGACATAGATATATGGAGGGACGAGGTCGATGCCATTTAGAATGTAATGGTACCTCTCAAATATCTCCACCCAACACTTCAAAAGCAGCCTGAATCGTCCGCCTGTACTTCTCATGCACTCAAGCTCAATTTCAGGCCTTAATTGCTTTTTTATAGTCGTTGTATCTCTTCCCATGGTTCGCTCTTCAACTTCTGGTTCTTCCTCTTCCATGATGGCTAAAACGAAACAAAACTTCAAAAATATAATAATATTAGATAGTTACAGTGGTCGATACGCAATAGAAAGATCTGATGACAGGCAGCTGCAAGTACATGAACAATATGCATTCCTGCACGAGTTAAGAGAGAGAATACATTCTAAAAATCTTCCTTTCTTGTTTTGTCGTCGCTCTTATCAAGTCTACTCATCGAAGAAATACCATAATAAATTAAGGTATCAGTCCTTCCCTGTATTTACACATGATTTTTGTCAGATTGTTTATATGTCGATGTTAATCTTCAATGTACTATATAGAAAAATATGAGTTCAAATAAAAAAAAAACAGATAAATGTTTCTCCATTATAATTTTTCCATCTCAAGTAAAGTACGACTCAATTTGAACCTTAAATAACAAAACATAAAGCTTAGAGAGAGAAATAGTATTTCTATTGACATGTACACTGCACACAAATTCACAGAGCAGAGCTTGCAAAACCCGTATGTGACGTCAAACGAAACGGGCCTCTTTCCTAGCATCACAGAAGTATTCACGCTCCGATCAAGTACAGTCGTTTTGTGCGTGTTTCCATTTTCTCGTATCGCTAATGTGATGGAATGACATTTCATTGCATTCTTTGCGTTCTAAGCTTTCCATTGATGTCGAAATTGCCATATTTCAGTTTTTCCAATGAATCCCAACTTAAAAAATTTATCTATCTTGAACATTGGGGCCAAAATTTCAAGGGCCCATAAAACAGACAAAAATGATTCAATCAAAAAAAAAAAAAAAAAGCGTCTGGAGATCTGGTCTAGTAGTGTATTATGGCAAATTTACACGAAAATTCATCTGGCCAAAAATAAAGATAAGAAATGTTCCAGACGACAGACGATGGACTACGGAAGCCACACCACGACAATAGCTTATCGGCCCATAGGGCAGGTAAGCTAAAAATGTCTGCTTCTCAAGATGTGCCAATACTTATCTTTCGCTGAGCATAGCAGTCAATGTAGCTGCCAATGAGCAGACAGAAGGTGAAGAATACCCCACAGATGAAGAGGACAAAATAGAGGAATAAATAGATGTTAGATTCATATTCTGGCTGGTCCTCTATCTGCAAGGATGAAAGGATCAAAGATAACTTCAGTTTGGCAAAGAACAAAAAACAGCCCCCCTGTTGATACTCAGGGTAGGTACATACCTGCCATATTATGTGCTATATTGCATATCCACAAGACCGAGTCAAAACTCAGTATATGACTGTACCATTAATATACGATCACAATGCTACTTTCTGTTAGCGCCTTAATCGTAATTCCCATTAAGTGTTAGCATTGCGCTAACTTCATCATTTGGCTATTCAGTCAGAGAGTCGTGGACATTCGCGTTCGTAGGTCTGGCTCCGCTGTTGCAGTCTAGACAAAAATATGGGACGAGTATCGGTACAATCATGATGTAAAAGAAAATTAATACTCTGAGAAATTGAAGGAAGCAGTTTGTTCTTTAACCAATAATCTATAATCTAATTTCAATATGTTGAGTTGCAGAGCCAACACGATAAAATTATGTACTTCACAGTAACTGGGGACAAGGGGTCCAACAACAGCAGATTGAGTCCTAAATGAATGGTGTCAAATTATTATTCCAAACACAAAAACAAACACAGTAATGGAAAAGTCCTTACGTGACGTGAATCCATTGCCGCATACATGAGGTCCATCCAACCATTAGATGTTGCCTTTGAATAAAAAAAATAGGATATAGGAAGATCTGTTAACTCAGCGTTCCACGACAATTGGCTTATTTTTGCAAATCCTTCTTTCTCATCCTTCTTCTTTAGCTCGAAGTGAAAAAAATAACCTAGACCAGGAAATAAGTACGAAAAGTTGTGGAGTCGAGCAAAATGCACACTATCAAAATGGAAATTCTTTGCTCTTTCAAACGTTCGGTTACGGGCTTCCACCAAAAAAAGAGGCCCTTGGGCTTCCGTGCTCGAGGTGTCTTTGATTAACTCATAACACCTTTGTTTTGTCACGATGAATAAAAAATAAATTCCATCGCATTCAACAATTGTATTCATTATGGAGAACCCAAATGAAAAGAAGATGAGAATTACATTTCTGAGCACCTCCAGAGGAGTATTTTGCGCTAGTATTGATATTTAGTGAAAAGAAAATCATGTCCCTTGTCTGATACCCCTTCACTTTTAGGTAAGTCACATGATCGCGAAAGTAGTGCCCAAAATGGTGCTCATTACAGCCGAGGTTACTTGCAGACGACAATGGCCTGTGTGTCCCGAATGTGTTGCTTTGTGTTATGTTCTTCACATTTTAGACATTTTAATGCAACCTTCATCGCCACCAACTGGCCCGGCATTCTTGGTTTCAGCGTTTGTTGTCGTTTTTGCGTTCTCGTGCGAACTGAGATATTTTGTAAAAAGAGTTTCCACGGACTGAATTTCTTTTTAAAACGGATGAGGAAAGTATCCGTTGAAAAAAATAAATATCTGCATTGGCACAGACAATGCCCAAGATTCCCTCAACCATTCTCTTGTGTGTAATTCCCTCTCACGGTTACTCGCGACAAACTTACCACTTGCAGAAGAGCGAGGTAGGCGTTGCCAATGTGATCAAAGTTCACTTTTAAGTTGACCCAGCGCACTTCAGTGTAGTTAGAGGACGTGAGTGATAAGCACTCTGTGCGGTTGTTGACATCATCCACAAGGAAACGCTCCTCGGAGGTTTCGTTCACGCAGTAGTAGAACTTTCCGGCAAACATTTCGACTGCCATGATGCCGAAGACGAGCCAGAGGGTGCAACAGGCCAGGAGCACATTAAACAGGGAGGGGATCGTCCCGAGAAGAGTGGTGAACACGAGCTGCAAACACACACACACGCACCCATTAGCACACACCCAATCTCACATACACACATACACACACATACACATACACGCTAAATGCCAAGAAGAGAATGCACACAAACAAACACACACACACACACACACACACACACACACAGAAACACATACACACTCATAAGCACACATCCAATCACACACACACACACACACACACACACACACACACACACAATACCAAGAAGAGCATTCACATATCCAATCACAGGCGTGCACACAAACACGCACACTCACTCACGTACACATACAGAATCACACACACACACACACATGCACGCACACATGTACACGCAGACACAACAGTGAGATAAGCATGCACACAAACACACAGAAACTCACACACACTTATAAGCACACACATGCACAATACCGAGAAGAGCATGCATACACCCAAGCACACGTGCACAAACACACATGCGCGCCCACACACACCCACACACACACTCATCAGCACACACCCAATCTCGCACACACACAATATTGAGAAGAGCATGCACACACACACATAGAAACACATACACTCATACGCACACGCCCAGTCACACACACACACACACACACACACACACACACACACACACACACACACACAGAGTACCCAGAGGAGCTTGCACACATATACATGCACAAACACACTCATTAGCACACACCCAATCACAAACATTCACATGCACACACACACACTCTTTAGCACACACCCAATCACGCACACACGCAATTCTGTGGAGAGTATCCACAAACACACACACGTCAGATGGAGCGCACCCACACAAGCGCGAGCGCCCACATATGCACATATTTAGATCATCTGATAAAATCGCACAAACGGCACACAATGGCAAGTTCACAGAAGAATCCGTGTGACGAGATTTTAGTTTCAGGTGTCTTCTCACAGGTCCTCATCTTGCTTTATGATTGGCCAAGTCATCCAATAAGCCCACCCCAGCGACCGCACATCAAGTGAATTCTATACGAACGCACCAATGACAAATAATGACCGTCGCTTCATCACTGGGCAAACGTAGTACAAACGTAGCCTACTATAAAGCAAATTGTTCAGTGAAATAATATCGTTGGGGCGAATTATTATCAATGATAAATAAAATTACAAATGCTGGTGCATTCATATCTGTGGCTCTCTAAACGGTTTAAAAAAACAACAACTCTAATAAAACAATGCTGCGCACTGTGCCCAACAATGCCCCTCATCCAAGATTAAACTGCTGGTTGTGCTCGACACGATATGCCTGTATCGTGATGACCTGAATTAGCAAAGCTTAGTTCACGACGGCAGTTAGCAGCATCTTGTAAGAAAAACTATAAACGTTGTTCCTTTAGCCCTGAAACTAGCGAACTTGAAGAGACAAACTATGAGCAAAAACAGAAATGTTTCCAAATTTTTACCATTTCTGCCTGGATGTGAAATGTTTTTGTATAAGGAGATCAAATGAGCCCCTGAGTACAAAACTGGTCTAACTCCTTATTTGTTTTTCCACAAACCCCAATTCCAATGAAGTTGTTGTGTAAAACGTGAGTAAAAATGGACTACAATGATTTGCAAATCCCTTTCAACCTATATTCAATTGAGTACACGACAGAGACAAGATAGTTAATGTTCAAACTGATAAACTTTATTGGTTTTGGAAATATTCACTCATTTTGAATTTGATGTCTGCAACACATTCCAAAAAAGCTGGGACAGGGGCAACAGAACACTGGCAAAGTTGAGAAATGCTTAAAAAACACCTGTTTGTAACATTCCACAGGTGAACAGGTTAATTGGAAACAGGTGAGTGCCATGATTAGGTATAAAAGGAGCATCCCCGAAAGCCTCAGTCGTTCACAAGCAATGAGGGGGTGAGGTTCACCACTTTGTGAACAACTACATGGGCAAATAGTCCAAAAGTTTAAGAACAACGATTCTCAACGTGCAATTGCAAGGAATTTAGGGATTTCATCATCTACAGTCCATAATATCAACAAAAGATTCAGAGAATTCGGAGAAATCTCTGCATGTAAGCAGTAAGGCCAAAAACTGACATTGAATGCCTGTGACCATCGGTCCCTCAGGCGGTGCTGCACTAAAAACCGACATCATTTCATTGCTACATCTACCAGTGCAAGTTAAAACTCTACCATGCAAAGCGAAAGCCATATATACTGACCAAAAAAAGAAACTCAATTATGTAATCTGGTGCCAAATTTCGACAAACCCATTGAGAAAGATGCTTTTGCTCTGAGTTATGTTTGGAGGTGAGTCCTTCTACCGTACAAATTTTTGCGGTTACAGCGCGTATTCTGGAGCCGCCATTTGTCCGGAACCAAATAAGCGGCAGTACTTGGGTTTGAGTACTACCATTGTCCTAACACTCCCATTTTTGTTTTGAGTTCCTCGTAGACACCGGGGCCTATAAAAGTTTGACCGAAAACGAGTAAAAATCAGACGGGTTATGATGCTACGACTAAAGGAAGTTCAACGAGAACGCGCGATTGGGATGCTACAGGCCGGAAGTCAGGTTGATAGAGTTGCCTGTCAATTCGGCGTGCATTCTGCTACAATTAGTCACCTCAGAACCAAGTTTAATGCCACTGGACACACGGCCGATCGCCCCAGATCCGGTTGGCCACATGTTACGACTCCAGCGTCTGACCGTCGTATCACGACCGACCGTCTGCTACACACCGAAGCAACCTTCATTTTGTTAGAGGAAACCTCAACACCGTCCGTTACTGCGATGCAATTCTCCATCCAGTCATCCTTCCATTTGTACGAATGAATTTCCAACAAGACAACGCGTGTCCGCACGTGGCACGTACCTGTATGGAGTTTTCCGAGCCGAAAACATGCAAATCCTTCCCTAACCAGCATTTTCTCCAGATCTTTTGCCTATAGAACACTTGTGGGACATTCTGGATAGAGCGATCCGGAGACGTCAAACACCGCCAGCTACAGTACGTCAGTGAAGACAAGCACTGACCGAAGAGTGGAACAGCGTTCCACAAGCAACAATCAGACATCTGGTGATGTCTATGAGACGCAGGTGTACCGCCGTGCGCGACGCTAACTGGGGACATACGGGATACTGATAGTGTCATTTGTGTTTCGTAATGTCGAACTTCACCTTGTTAAATAAAAGCCAACATGGCGATATTTCAACCCGATTTTCTGTTATATCTATTGTCTGAGATTCCCTCTTTAATTTGATACCAACAAACTGTTGATTAATAACAGTTACACTCGATAAAATCAAGAAATAGAAAATTGCATTTCTTTTTTTGGTCAGTATATCAACAACTCCCAGAACCGCCACCAGCTTCTCTGGGCCCGAGCTCATCTAAGATGGACTGACACAAAGTGGAAAAGTGTGCTGTGGTCTGACGAGTCCACATATCAAATTGTTTTTGGAAATCATGGACATCGTGTCCTCTGGGCTAAAGAGGAAAAGGACTATCCAGATTGATATCAGCGCAAAGTTCAAAAGCCAGCATCTGTGATGGTATGGGGATGTGTTAGTGCCCATGGTATGGGTTACTTACACATCTTTGAAGGCACTATTAATAATGAAAGGTACATACAGATTTTGGAGTAACATATGCTGCCATCCAAGCAACGTCTTTTTCACGGACGTCTCTGCTTATTTCAGCAAGACAATGCCAAGCCACGTTCTCCACGTGTTACAACAGCTTGCCTTCGTAGTACAAGACTGCATGTAATAGGCTGGCCTGCCTGCAGTCCAGACCTGTCTCTCATTGAAAATGTGTGGCGCATTATGAAGCGCAAAATACGACAATGAAGACCCTGGACTGTTGAGCAACTGAAGTCGTACATCAAGCAAGAATAGTAAAGAATTCCACCTACAAAGCTTCTACAATTAGTGTCCTCAGTTCCTAAATGCTAATCGAGTGTTGTTAAAAGTAAAGGTGATGTAGCACAGTCTTAAACATGCCTCTGTCCCAGCTTTTTTGGAACATGTGGCAGGCATTAGATCAAAAAAAATGAGTGAATATTTCCAAAAAAAAAGTTTGCCAGTTTGAACGTTAAATATCTTGTCTTTGTAGTGTACTCAATTGAATTTAGGTCGAAAAGGATTCACAAATCATTGTATTCTGTTTTTAATTTATGTTTTACACAATGTCCCAACTTCATTGAAATTGGTGTTTGTAAGTTCTAATCTTAAAAAGATTCCTAAGTGGTCGGTCTGTTTAGTGCAGTAATGGATTAACTCAGTGCAGTTGCAGTACTTCACAGTATGTGGGGCAAATGTTCCTCACTCAAGAATGCATTAAGAGGTCAGTGAAATTGTGGTCCAAAATGAAGAATTTAAAAAATGAGTTGGACCACCCTTGGTCTCAGGGGCTCAAATATGACCTTAAACATTTTTTTACGCTGATCAAACAGGATGAATCCAGGAGTTGAAAAGTGTGGTTATGGAGCGAAAAGCGATAATGCCATAGAGCGAAAGCCCTGTGCTTGTTACACATGGTACAAAAATCTTTTTTTACAAATTCATACTTTAAGGTTTATTTTTTCATTGTCAAAGTTTGTGTTTTTCTATGAAATACAACATACTATAGCTTAGGCTGATTTACTCAAAATTAGTAAAATGGATATATTGCATTTTGGGAAAAAAAACTCCTCAAATACAGAGCTGAAGGAGGATCCTGTCTGTATCACAGGAGCTGCCTGTATTCTCACCATATTGCCATATTTGCCTGAGGCCTCCTACCCGAACAAGCCCCAGACGACTTTGGGTGAGTCCTCGGCGAATCGTGTTAACAGTGAAAAGATGTTCTGCGCCAGTGGACCAGTTTGTGAGCCGTACGTCATGTAAACACAGATGGTACTTACTTGAGGCCCCTTGCACCAGGACACAAGCCTTAGGGCCCTCAAAACGTCAAGGCCCCAGAACACATGGTACCCCAAATTCAGCATCACCAAATTCACTACAGAAATCTGCGCAGGAAGAAGAATCCAGTTGAGACCAAATTAATGCCTTTCTATGGCGTCTTTTTCCCAAAAGTAGATATCATTCAAAAGATTTATTCAATATCTATTCATATTTTCATATTTATATTTCCTCAGTGAGCTGCCCTTAGTTACGGTAACTCTGTTAGTACCGTTATAATCTCAACAGGGTGGAGGGAGGTACAGGGAAAAAAAAAAAAAAAAGACAGATGATGCGTATGTATATGAACTGACTATATTCGCTGAACCCCTAAGTCTGGCGTATGGGAATCAGCTGGCATTGAAAAAATGATTACCTTGAGAAACCCAAAGTCGTCAGCTTTTCAAATTTAATATTTAACTCCTCTAATTAAATATTCAATACACATAATTCTCAATAATTCTTCAAGTTTGCTGTTTATTTTACAGTGACTTCGCTTCAAAATATAATTGCAAGAGAGGTAGCTCGTAGAAAAACAATATTTTCAAAAAGCAGTAAATACAAACTTACAATCACAATAATGAACTCCAGCCAGCACCAGCCTCTTGAGAAGTAGGTCTTGAAACCATATGCTGCCCATTTCAGGAGCATTTCAGTGATGAACACACAAATAAAGACGAATTCCGCATATCCCACGATGATATCGATAACGCGGGATCCATAGTATATGTCCTTAAAGGCCTGTCAAAACATGAGCAAATAGTCCAATAGAGGACACGAGCAAATTTAAGTGTGTCTTACATGCAACCAACACAATCATCCGCTGGGAGTCCATTGACTTGATCACGCTGGGTTCGGCATCGCTGCTCTCACAAAATATTTACTAAGAATTTAACTACTGCTGAGAAAAAATGATCACAATCCATTTGATAAATAACATAAAATACTATAACAAAATATAGAGTATTTTAAACAAACAATGAAAAATTAAAAGATGTGCAGTTAATGTAAAATGAACTCAACAGGAAGATGAGGAGCTGAGCTCATCGCTTTAGCCCTCCACTGAAGTGGACCTGCAGCTTACTAAACTCCCCTCAGAATTCCTCAGAAAGGAGCCGTGTCACGATTACTGAGCATGCTCAGAACTTACATCCTAAGAAAGTGGATCTCCTTGACTGTAAGTCACTATCTGATTCCATCCTTGCCAATCCGTCTTCATTTTGCTTTGTATTTATATAATTCAGTTGCTCCGGCATTATACTTTTTATATTGAGGAGCTCACTATGGAAATTCAAGGATTCAAAGTGCTATTTTAAGATTTAGCCAAGGGATACGAAGAATGCAAGCTGGTGTCATTGCCAATAATCATAGAAGAAGAAAAATACATTCTTGATTTTTTTGACTTGCAGTTGAATGGATTTACTTAGTGAAAAGTTCTGAGCATGAGCAGTAAGCGTGAAACAGCTCCTTTAGGTGCTCAGTAAATTCAAGATTTTAATGCAGACTGGACACTAACTTTTACATTGAAAAATTTTTTAACAGTGCACGGGTTAGAAGTCAGGAAGAAAAGAATGGCTGAGTTCAAAGACAGATGACTACATACTTACGGAACAGGGTGTGGTCTGAGTACGCACTCACTGTACAGGGTGTGGTCTGAGTACGCACTCGTTGTGCAGGGTGTGGTCTGAGTACACACTCACTGTGCAGGGTGTGGTCTGAGTATGCACTCTCTGTGCAGGGTGTGGTCTGAGTACGCACTCACTGAATGCATTATAATGAGCTCTGCCATATTAGAAACGGTACCAGTATGGCTGTGCAGCTGGTGCGATCCCAGATGGTCTCAGGTAATTTACTGCTCTGCCCCTGTCTGAGGGAATGCAGGTGCTGGCCACTCACCAGGGCAACACAGCAGAGCATGAGGATGATGAAGATGAAGGCCTCGAAGCCGCTGTGCTCCACTATGGCGAAGCATTCCCTCCTAAAGGTCCACCAGCTCTTTCCTCGGCCCCGCGTGATGTCCACATCCAGGAACGGCCAAGACTTCACACAGCCTGAAACGAGGAGACAAACCAGTCTTCTAACCGGGCTAAAGCCGAGCCAAATCCATACCAAACCACCGTGCTGAAGAGAGAAACGTACTCCGGCTCTTAAGCTAGGAAACTGTCATAAATGTACTGTATGTTTCATTGAAAGCAACTACTAAACAAGAATTAGATCCTATTTATTCAGTTATTAAATTGTCTGTTAAGGTGAAATAGCCGCATTCTTCACACGCCCTAACAATCTACCCAGAGACGAGCAGATGGATTACATTTTTATCAGCAGTTTTGAAGATGCATGTTTTTAGCAGCAGGAAGAAACCCACATGAACACATGGAGGAACGGCACACATGATCCAAGCCAGGGCTCCAGGCCATACTGTTACAGCTGTATGTGGCCCCTGTGTTTTCTGTCCCTTTTCCCTCCTTGTCCTCTGGCTCCGCCCAGCAATTGCTAAACGAGGTGCACCTGGCTTGAGAAGGAAGGTCTTAGATTCTCTGGTGCCAGCCTTGGAGAGGAGAGGCTTTTGGTTTGGGGGACTATGATGTTTGATGCCTCTAAGCACAGGATTTGTGTTGTGTTTTGTCTTTATGGTTTCTTTGGTAATTTTGATTTAGTTTATTGGATGTTTGTATGTTTTTCTTTTGTAAATAAATCCCATGGACTTGGTTATTGTATCTCCCTGACGATGATAGGTGAGAGATACTATGGTTTAGTTCCGGGGCCGCCGCTGCTGCCGCAGAGATTTTCTGTTCCGGGCTCTGGAAGCCACAATTGTTACAGGAATTTCTCCAAATTTCACACGGGCGAAGATATTGATTGGACAATGCTCAAGACCGATTTTCGCGAACTTCGGATGTCCAATATGGCTGCTGACGGCCATTTTGTCTGAAATTTGTGGACCAGGGAGATACACGACTCGGTCCCCGTGGCGACCAAGTTATCATGTTTTTAAAGGTCTTTTGTCTCTGGTTTTTTGGGTCAGTGGTGTAATATCGTTTGCCCCATCAGGCCAGTTTAAGAGTGGGGCGTAACACTACTTACCACCAACTGTGGTACCGCCCAACCTTTTTGTTTTGAATAACACTCACTTTATTCCACAGCGGTAAGCGTCTGACTGAAACACGTAACACTTGCTGATCTCCCTCATCATTTCAGTGACTCCGATGCTGAACAGTTTGAGGAGAACGGCCAAAGATTGCCCAAACTCGCTCAGTACCTGCAGGGAAACAGTCCTGTGGGCCTTTCTTCTCCGACGCGATGGCCAGCTTCTCCTTGGTCTTGGCGTCCCCAGTGCTGCTGTGTGAGAATAGTTCCGGATCCTTCTGTTGGGGAGAAAATGGATGATAACGGGGTCAGAGAATTCAGTAAAACTGCTGCCCACAGGCAAGACTCCTGCGAGCATTTTCTGTAGCCTGTCACCCAACAGCCCTACGGCCCTCGCATAGTACAAGACCATATTGCCCTCTCAACTAAATTGCGCTCGGCACTACATACCCCTAGACGTGCCTTACTGCAAGGGGGTGTGCGTGGCCAACCTTTGACCTACAAAAAAATGAGGTGAAAATATGACCTCTTATCTTGATATCAGATAGATTTCTGGTGACACCCGATGTTCACAACCTGTTGAAAAGTTAGGGCTGTCCCAACAACGGTTCAGCAGCTAGAGAAATAACAAGCGATGGGAGGACAGAGAGACAAAATTTTCCTATCTGAGCATGTTTTTATATCCTGTCGTATTTTTTGGGAGCATGTTAGGGGTGGGGTCATACAGGGAGGGGAGGGGCCGAGCAGAAAGGTGTAACTGATGCTTATTGCAATTTCGAATGCACACAAGTTTTTTTATTTGCCAACTCCGAAATCACGAGAATCTGGAATGTCAAATTAGTGTACTACGCATAAGCATGCTCAGGCATGGCTCATCCCGCCATCTCTCGAGAGCACGGACAGTTTGAGGTTCTTCTCTGAAAGAAACATGTCCCGTCAGCCTCCGCTTCTTTACGCACCGCGATCATAGTCCTCGCATGCAGAAAACCCAAGCGTGTGTTCGTTCGGACAGCCATCCACTAGGGCCCAGTTGACCACTAGGAGGCGCTTGAGAAGGCAACAATGCTGTCCCAACTGACTGAATCCCTCTCAAATCCCTGAGCAGCGCTGGGGCAATTATGCGCTGCTCTAATGAGACTGCTGACCAAAGCCGCCACTGAAATGGCCAAATTCGATTCAAAACCGCGGCGGTCTTAGTATAGGCTAGTGGTGTCTCAACTAAGAAAAAGTTCAATCGGTCCATTCTACCTCTACCCGGGTCCATGAATATGATGTCGGTCACATGGTTTGACGGCGCCAGTTCGATGCGAGTTGCGTTTGAATGCGCTCTGAGGTCTCGTGGATCGCGGACCTGACTTACTTCGCCTCGTCGTAAGCCTTTCATAGTGATAAGTGGGCAGAAATACCATAATTTGTCAGTTACTCCCACTCAACTGTGCCATGGAAGTACTTTGTGTGTGAATTTATATATTTTGCACAACTATGATTCACCGCAGGTGTCCTAAATATCACAAAGATGTTTAAAACGCCCAAACGGAGTTCTACCCGCGTCCTCCCTAGTGCACCTCAACAGCAGCAGCAAAATCGTGTCGAATGACATCACTTGTGCTGCAAGCACGATGGTTCTGTTGCAACACGGATAGTTGGCGTCATACGCTGGTAGCAATCGAACTACTCCAGCCAAGGCTGCAGGCCCTTGGTACTAAACTTTAGATTTATTCATTTATTCATTTATTGAATTAGGACGGTGCATATTAATCAACATATCAGCAATATGCGTCAATGTGAATATGTTGGAATTAGCACAATAGCTAAATTTCATCTGTAGTCCTAAGGCAGGTACTTAGAAGAAAAAAAAAAGAAAACAAGTTTTCCAAATGACAGAACACCTCACAGACCAGCACACAGAAAAATTATACAAACTGTATTACATAGAAGATGGACACATTTACAACATAACAACTTACAAAAACCATATATAATAAACTGGTTAAAATGTAAAAAGAATGTAAAAAGAGCCTGAAGCCCCCAGGAACGGGCATAGGATGGAACAGATTTTATGCACGTGTACATGTCTGATGACATTGGTTGATTCACTTACTGATTTCGGGGCATCTGTACCATTTACACCGTCCAGGTTTTCGAAATCCAACTCGGGCTTGGCGATGGGCACGGTGACAGAGCCCAAGTCGTTCTTGGGGTCCACCTGCTCCAGGGCAACGTCGCCCCTTTTGAGGTCCTCCTCCTTTCCCGCTCTCTTGGGCATCGTTCCCAGAACCCAGCTTTTGATCCTGCGAATGGCTGTCTGATTTCTCACCATGTGCGGCTCCTGCATGATCGTAGCCATGTAATTCCCACGGAACGACTTCAGCAACAGACCCAGGAACAGGTGAAGAACCTGCGGAAAAGAGGTGGTGCGTGAGACCAGAAGGTCAGCAGGTAACAAGGAGGGAGCAGGTGACAAAATTCTGGGGCATTCCAGGAGAGCTGGGATGCCAGCTTCCAAAGTGGGAATTTCCCAGAAGCCTTTAGGGGTACCAAAACCATCACCCAAGTGTGGCATTTCTCTGAAAATTAAGAATAAATGTGCCAAAATGCCGCCCCCTCTCCTTCTTGTGTTGCTGTCGATAAAAAAGAACATTTGAGATACCAAATGTTCAATAAAACAAACAAACAAACAAAAAAAAACTCCTGAAACAAGCTTGCATGTTTCAGAGAGGAAAGTTTATGCAGATGATAGATCCTGGATAGATCACAGCATCATCAAGACTGTCTGCAATTACTCAGAGGTAGAGAGGCACGTGAGACAGTAAGTCTGCAGAAAAACTGTCACACATCCTGCTATATGCCTGGAACATCCAAACAGCAGATAATCTCAAAAATCTAAACAACTACTGGGCAATGAAGCAAAGATTTGTGAGATGGCTTAGCTGCGCCAAATACTGAATTGATTCACAACACCTCACCGCTCTCCATAGAACGCTCTCCCATGATTTAAAGCTTAAAATGCCAGTACTTTTGAAAGGATCTACACCCTACAGAAATGCTTTTAAATGGACATCGCCTGCACCTCTGTGAGGAAATTCCAGCACTACTCACCACCAGACTGCCCAGGACCACCACCGACAGGAAGTAAATGCAGCACATGCCCCGGCCAGCCACCTCCATGCAGTCCCACAGGAGTTCGATCCACTCGCCGCACAGGACACGGAAGACCGTCATGAAGGAGTGGAAGAGATCGGCCATGTGCCAGCGAGGCAGCTCGCAGTCCGAGCTGATCTTGCACACGCAGTCCTTGTAGCTGTTCCCGAAAAGCTGCATGCCCACCGCCGCGAAGGTAAAGACCGTGACGGCCAACACTAAGCAGACTTGGCCCAGAGCCCAAAATGTGTTCCGTATGATCCTCAGCAGGAGGCTAAAGATCGGCCACGCCTTCCCCTGCATTGTTTACACACAAAACAATAGCGAGTTAAAAAAAGAAATAAATGGCTCAGCATCCCCTTTCAATAAATGTAATTTCATCCCCAGTGCATTTTTCAAAGGAAAGTATCCTGGGTAAATGCATCAAATCTTCTACAAACCTGTATACTGTAGAAGACAGGGTTTGGTTCCGTAGAACAACTGAGGGACAAAATGTCTGAATAAAAACAATTAGTTTGGGTATTTAATCAGCTTAAAAGTAAACAAGTAAAGCAATAACTAATTTTAATGTGCAAAACTTAGCTCTGATAACAGTGGCGGGCGGTGGACAGAGAACAAGGAGGGCGATAACCATGTCTTTATTTTTTTAATTTTTTTTTTCTTTTTATTCACCAGTAAGTGCATACAAACAAATATGTGACCAGACAAATAAATGGGTAGCGAGTTGTGGTGTTGATTTACAAAGTAATATACATACAATTAAATTTAGACAAAGACAGATCAACAAAAGGAATAGAAAAGAAGAGAAAAATAAAACAAACAAAAAAAGGAAAGATAAAAAAGGGGGGGAAACCACAAAGGAAGGAAAGAGGAGAGAAAGCAAATAAATAATAACAATAGTAATAGTAATAATTATAATAAAATAGAGAGATAAGAGCCTAAAGACAAGGGAAAAAGAGAAACAAGACAAAACAGTGTAACAACCAAATGATCCGAAATGAAGCAGAGTTGTATTTTGGCAGTTATTTCATGATGTGTTTGTTATACAAGTTTCCTTAAGGATTTATACAGATTTCCAGGTTCAAATTCCCCAAGTTTTTTTTTTTTTTTTTTTTTCCATCCCTTCTCCTCTCCGTGAACAAGCCTTTGTATATCTATGCTGTGGCATCAACTCACCGGCATCGAGATGGCAGTGAGAGTTGTGGAGTAGATGTTGTTAAATTCTTGTAATTGATTCTTGTGGGTTGCTGACTGTTGTTCCATTGATATGTGTTGTGTATAGAGATCTAACCAATGTGTTGTTGTGATGTTTTTTCTGTTTTTCCAGTTGAGCAGTATTGTTTTCTTGGCGATAGTTAAGGCCACAAGCAGGGGGATTGTGATTTGTTTTGAGTTAGTGTTGAGTTCTTCTAAATTTCCAAGTATGCAGACGGTGGGGGATAGTGGGATATTGTGGTCAAGGAATCGGGATAGGGTGGTGGTTACTTGTTTCCAGAAGTTGTGAATTGGTGGGCAGAGCCAGAGTGCGTGCAGGTGGTCGTCGGTAGTGTTGAGTGTGCAGTGAGTGCAAATGTCTGTGTCTGAGTCCCATGATGTGCATCTTGTGCTGTGTGAGGTGTGTTCTATGGATGATTTTATACTGTATTAACTGAATTTTGGTGTTGCTAGACATGGAGAATATGTTGTTGCAGACTGTGTTCCAGAATTGACTGTTGGTGTGGATGATGAGGTCTCGTTCCCATTTGTTTATTGGTATGTGATGTGGGTCGTTGTTGGAGGATATGAGTTTATATAGCTTTGTGAGTAGTTTTCTCTATGACTGTGTTATTTTATTGATGCTATATAATTGTGGTCGATGTTCTAGGTGGATGTTTGTGATATTTATTTTTGCTTTTATTGATTCTTTGAGTTGGATATATTGAAGGAATTGTTCCTTGTGGATGTCGTACATTTCAGACAGCTGTTGGAATGTTAGTAAAGTGTTGTTATTGAAGATGTGGTGGAGGAGTGTGATTCCTTTTTCTTTCCATTTAGTTCCTATTAGGGGGGATTTGTTAGCAGTGAAGTCTGGATTGTTCCATATGGGTGTTTGAGTTGTGGGTGAGAATGTTGTGTTTCTTATTTTATTGATCTTCCACCAAGCTGTCAGAGTTGCTGCGATTGCGGGGTTTTTGAAACAGTTGTGTTTTCTGATTGTAGCACAGATAAATGGAAGGTCTTTGATTGATATGTCTTGGCAGTCTGTCTGTTCTATGTCTAACCAGGGGTGATAGTGATGGGTTGAATGGATCCATTTGGTAAGGTACTGTAACTGATTGGCTAAGTAGTAATGATGGAAATTTGGTGCTTCTAGGCCTCCTTGTATTTTTGACTGTTGTAGTGTGGTTAGTTTTATCCTGGGCTTTTTTTGTTTTTCCAGTAGAATGATGTTATTGTTGTGTCCAGTGTGTTAAACCATTTTGACGTAGGTTGGATGGGGATCATTGTGAATAGGTAAGTGAGTTTTGGCAGTATCATCATTTTTATTGTGGCGATGCGTCCTATAATTGAGATTGGTAGTGTCATCCATCGGTTTAGGTCATCTTGTATTGTTTTTAAAAGTGGTGTGAAATTCAGGTGAAACAACTCAGACAGTTTGGCGGAGAATTTTATGCCTAAATATGTGATGTTGCCAGTAGTAGGTGGTAATTGGGGTATGTGTGGTGTAGTAAGGGATGTATCTGCATTTATTGTGAGGGTGGTTGATTTATTCCAGTTTACTGTGTAGTCTGAGATGCTGGAGTATGAATTGATGATTTTGATAAGTTCTTTGATTGAATTATTGGGATTTTGTATGAACAGGAGTATGTCATCTGCGTATAAACTGATTTTATGAGTTATGTTTTTAGTATGAATACCAGTAATATTGTTATTTTGACGGATTGCGGCAGCTAATGGTTCAATGAAAAGTGCGAATAGTGATGGTGATAGTGGACATCCTTGTCTGGTGCCTCTGTGAAGTGTGAAGTGTGGTGAGATGAGGTTGTTTGTAATAACTGCTGCTTATGGTTGGTTGTAGAGTGTTGTTATCCACTGAATAAATGACTGTCCAAATCCAAATTTTTCCAGTGTTTTAATGAGAAATGTCCAGTTTACCTTGTCGAACGCTTTTTATGCATCTAAAGAGAGAATGACTGTTTTGTGTTGACTTTGTTGAGAAAAGTGGATAAGATTGAATAGATGGCATGTGTTGTTTGATGAATGTCTTCCTTTAATGAATGCTGTTTGATCTGGGTGAATGAGAGATGGGATGACTGATTCCATTCAAGTTGTTAGTGCTTTGCTGATTATTTTGATATCCGTGTTAATGAGTGAAATGGGCCTGTGACTTGAGCAGTGAGTTGGGTCTTTGTTTGTTTTGAGTAATACTGAAATTAGTGCTCTGTTCATGTGATATGGAATTGATTGATTGCTCTTAATTTCTTCTGCCATTCTAACAAAAAGTGGTGATACTGTTTTCCAAAAATGTCCATAAAATTCAATGGGGTATCCATCGAGTCCAGGTGCTTTATTGTTTGTCATGATCTGTAGTGCTTTTTCATATTCTATGGGAGTAAGTGGAGCGTCTAAAATGTCTGCTTGTTCTTTTGTTAATGATGGTAGTTTGAGGTTATTTAGAAAGTTGTCTATTTCTTTTGGATCCTTTTCTTTACTATTGCTGTACAAGTCGTAGTAATATTGTCTGAATGTGTTATTTATGGTTTGTGGGTCACTGGTGATGTTTCCTGTTGAGTCTGTAATAGTTGTGATAAGCAATTTTTCTTTGTTGTGTTTGAGTTGGTTGGCTAAGTATTTTCCAGATTTGTCATTGTATTCAAACTGTTTATATCGGAGCCTATGTAGCATGAATTGTGTCTTTTTATGAATGATGTTGTCAATTTTATTTTTGGTGTTTCTAATTTCTGTAAGTATGTGTTCTGTGGGATTAGTTGTGTATGAGTTGTGTAGTTAATTTGTTCTTCCAATTTTTTTTCTGTTTCTAGTTCTTTCTTCTTTTTAAATGTTGAGTATGAAATAATTTTTCCTCTTAATACTGCTTTGGCTGTTTCCCAAATGAGAGTTGGTGAGGTATATATTGTGTCATTTGTTTCCATGAATAGTGTCCATTGTTTTTTGAAATATAAATCAAATTCGCTATCTTAAAGTAATGATGTGCTAAATCGCCATCTTGGGCTGGTTTTTGTTTCAGTTTTATTGTGCAGTGTGAAGCTGATGGGAGCATGGTCGCATATGATGATTGGGTGGATGGTGGGGTTAGAGATATCTGCCAATGAAGAGTTGCTTGTTAGAAAGTAGTCGATTCTTGAAAAGGAGTTATGGACTGAGGAAAAGTAGGTGTATTCTCTGGATGAGGGGTTTTGTAGCCTCCAACTATCGCCAAGACCAATATCTGTCATATATTGTTTGATAATTTGTGTTGAATGCCAGGTTTTGGTGTGATGTGTACTTGTTGAGCTGTCTATTGTCTTTAAACTGCTTATTAGTCTTGATCTGTTTTCAGGCAGTTTCCCAGGTAAAAGACACTTGAACTCTCCCTTCTCAGGTGTTGCTAATTGTCTTTGTTAAGTCGAGAAATCAAACACATCATTTGAACGCAAAAAGAGCGCATTTCAATCTTTTACAATTAAACAATCATTATGCACAGGTTTGACAACTTGCTTAGGATGTGACAAAATTTACACGGAAAATTCACAGTGGTTTTTTTCGTGGAAAGTTGCCTATTAAGGCATGTGAATTAAACATTCTATAGAATTTATTATTCACTCGCCTAAACATTTCATTATAAGGGAAACTAACATGTTGACCAAGAATAATGATTGAAATCGGGTCACTAATCTCATCCATTTCAAGGGATGTTTTCCGCCCCCTCGGTTTTCCGTCCACCGCCCGCCACTGTCTGATAACCAAATTAGGCTGGGGAGGCACAGCATGTAGAGGTGAGTTTTCGGATCAATCAGTGAATGAGTCAATCAATAAATCAATCAATCGACATGAAACGTCAAATTTATTCTCACCAAACGGAACACCCACAAAATGTTCAGGCTGCTGGTGTATCCCAAAATTAGCTCCAGGAAGGTCAGCACGACAGTAAGGCTGTCAAAAATGTTCCAGCCAACCTGGAAATAGTGGTATGGGCTCATTGCGATGATCTTGAGGACCATCTCAAGGGTGAAGATCCCGAGGAAGATCTAGAAGAAAAGAGCCCATCCTCAAATGCTCCCTTCAAAAAATATGTTTTCCGCAATTCTTTCTGGTAAGGATGAATTCATTCCAACAGCAGTGATCAGAAATACAGTACTGTGCAAAAGCCTTTGGCACCCTAGGTTTAGTTTACCGGAAATGTGGTCAAATGCGTCCTCCTTTCATTTTTTACAGTAGTTTTGCATTAATTAAAAAGCGCTTTTGAGATACAATTTCCATCCATCCTCTATACCCGCTTCTTCCTCATTAGGTTCGTGGAGGAAACGCACATGAACACGGGGAAAACATCCAAAATCAACTCAGAAAGGCCCCAAGCCTGATTCAAACTCATGACCCTCTTGCTGTGAGGCGACAGTGCTAACCACTGTGCCAACCTTAGCAAAAACGTTGCTCTAATGGCTGTTTGGGATTTCCCGAAGAGTCAATGGCAAATGAGACAGCCTGAGGAGGACCTGACACGTTCTGCAATATCCTTGGACAAACCAAACAGCCAATTAAAACTATGAATCTACAGGACTTTTAAACAATACTGCATGCCAATCATGATATAATGAACCTCTAATACGTTTTACATACTTCTATATCAGGATCATGCCTTTTTCAACTAAGCTCCAAACTTATAACTCACAGGCAAAATCACCGTTATCTTGACCAACAGATTAAAAACCATTTCCAGGACCCCTATCAATGGGACCTTCACTACTGCACAATATTTAATAGGAAAATCTTTTATCTCCCGGTACGAACCATGGCGCTCTTGATGGTCAGGTGCAATGTAATTTTCCTCTTAAATGGTTTTTGTTACCAAGGTTACCACTGCAGTTGGTAGTGATGAAATGATCGCAAAAGATCACCTTTCATTTCTCAGTGCTCTTCGATAAAACAGCAATGAAGCCCACAGAAGGAATTTTTTTGGATGAGAGCAAACGTCTTGGTCTTACCAGATCTGCGACCTCCAGCGTTTCCATAAATTCATAACTCATTGGATAGTGTTCCATGGCCATGAACACAGTGTTGACGACAACGCAGACGGTCATGAACAGCTCGGCGAATGGGTGCATCACCAGGAAGCGTAATTGTTGGCAGCAGTCCCATTTCAGGCAAGCGCCGGTAAATCTGTACCACCCTAATGGGCACGGATTCTCATCGTCCTCGAGTTCTACGTCACAAACATTGGGAAAATGTTTGCAATGTTCACATTCAAGGCATTTAATAAATTAACCGGTGTCATCCAGTGGGAAGATTCATGCAAGTTCAGGCGACAGAAAGGCCATCGAGTCATGAGGTTAATGGTCAAGAGTAGCGTTACATTTTCGGTAATATCTTTTTACATGAAAAAAGGTATGTTGAGTAAATAGAATAAAATTCACAATATTGAAAATTTAGGCAGGGTGGCAAAAACTAGAGCCAGTTAGCTAGACCCATAACTACAGAGTTACTGATCGAGCCCTCAGTTTGGCAAGTAGAGAATTACAGGTTGAAGGCCCCCTTGGGGCTTTGGTTTTGACCTTGCATATGGCGATATGAAGTTTGGAAGAACTCTGCCATTGGGCCTTTGATCAAGGTTCTGGACCACTAAGGTTTACCCCCTGCTTCTCTCCATTCCATCCTGCCCAGCTTACAGCTGTTCTACCAGGCATTTCTCCCAGGGCAAACTTGAACAACACAAACATGTTCGCAAAAGGTACTTTTTGGGTTAAACGAAAACTAAAAAATTTTTCAAACAGTAAACAAGGTGTTATAAATGATAATTGATCCTTGGCTAATTAACTTCAGTACAGAAATGGGTGGGTTTAATCAGAAAGGTTAAAACATTGACTTAAGACATGGAGGATTACACCCCCCCCCCAAAAGGAAACCTTGAAAAGGACGAGGTAGCATGTTTTCATGGGAGAGAGCTGACAGGCTTAAAAAGGTTTGATTTACCTTTGTCCAGAGAGACCACAGGAGAGGATGACGTTTTGTCTTTTCCCTGTGAAGTCACGAGTTAGAAAGTCAATCAAGTAAATCCCAACAAGCCTTCAGTCTTTGACTGAAAATTACCGCATTTTTTTCTCCTGTACCGTACGATTGTTTTTGAAGTAGTCAGAAAACAAGCAAAATGTTCTGGAAAAGAAACAAATAGATTATTTAAGCCGAAGTGCTACAATAAAACACCTAATTCAGCCATTTTATCCCCATGACCAGGGTTCATGTCTGGCTAAGTCCAATTAGCTGCCAGAGCGGCAGATCGACCTGCAAATAAACTTGTGTATGGAGACATCAATCCACAGAGAACCCTATTTCTCCTCTTACTTCCAATGACAATGACCTTGAATTTATTGCATTAATTTAAGCGGGAACAATTTCACAATAAATGCATTATGAACATGTAAGCTAAATTTCAGTTATACTAGCTGGGTGGAAGGCACAGAGCTAACTTGGAGAAGCAGTGATTTTTTAGAAAGGTACATTCTATAAATACACCAAACTGCAAACATGTAAAAAGCAGCCGAAAATAAACTGCCCGGCATTGGCCGAATTCTTGCTATGATGGCCACTGAGGCGTAAACTGTTTTCGCGTGTCTTGGTTTCTGATCGGCTGATTGGGGACCAATGTTTTTTGCACACACTGATGATAAAAATAATGGCAATTCCTGCATTGTTTGTTCAGTATCCAAGTAAATGCCCTGAAATCAAACTCGACAGTTTCTATAGAAACCTTAAACTTGCTGTCTTCAAGTCCAATGTGCTACAGCACAGAGCCACTGTATCAATAGTTATGGACCAGCCTACACTTTCCTTTCATAAAAACAGCTCCTCACTGAATGACTACACCATAAATGTCCCTGTCCCTCACCATGTGGTGCTGCTGCTGTCCTGATCCGATCCTGATCCAGTTCTGCCCCATCCCTGCCGCACCACTTCCTGGAGTTACAGACGCCATCGCTTGGATGTTTTAGAGTTTTTTTTGTAGACTTTAATTGAACATCATTAATTAGGTTGCCAGCGGAGGATGGGCTTCCCCACTATGGCCGGGTTCCTCCTGAGATTTCTTCCCACTGGGGAGTTTTTTCTCACCACTGTTTGAGGATTTTTCTCCCTACTGGGAGTTTGTTTGGCCTCATTTCTGTAGTGGGGATTAGGCTGGGCACTGCCCCTTTTTTGCACCGTAATGTGTCTTCCTGACAGTCCGCCTGTGAAAAACGCTATACGAATAAAATTGAACTTATTTGAATTAAGGACTGCAGTTCGAGTTAAACCATCTCAGGGCTTTATTCCTTTGGCCTTTAACCACTCATGACGCAACATGGCAGTTGCTGAACTGACTGCTTGATCCAAAGGGCCTCAAAGCTAAGCAGAGTCCTGTCCCCGAATGTGCTAATTTTATTGTGGGACTCACTAAAGGAGGAGACCGCACTTTGGCAAAGTATATTTCAGCGGAAAGTAGAATTCTTGAAGTGTCTAAAATGCGTATTTTAATTTGATAATAATCCAGTGCGACAAATTTTTATGCCAGCGAGTCTTCAAATTGGCTTCAATAACAGGGGGCAGACATTTTTACTTGGGGAATCTTCTGATTTTGAATTAGATCTTCGGAAACCTCACCTTTAAATGCTTAATAACCTACACCTCTCGCAGTTCACATCTCCTGATTAGCCACAGTTGCTCAGACTAATTGGTAAAAAGTGACGACAGTCTAATTGACTTTCTATAGCATTGTTATGCATTGTACCATAAAATTGTGAGGAGACTTCTTCTGTGCATAAATGATGACGTAAAGTATCAATATATTTTTATAATTTCAGCGCTTGTGTTGCTTGTTAAGCAGCACAGATTTGCGTAAATTAGTTTGCGAGGCTCTGAGAATCCGTTCTATATTCTTGATGTTGTCACGGCCAAAGGGTGCTGTAAGGCAAGTTGCACAGCTGTGTGACAATCCTAAGGACGGCAAAAATAAATGCTGCAAAGTCAGCAAAAGTTTTGGATTTAAAATGCCATATCAATTATATAAATGTAGGCAATAGGAATTCACCTTTTCATTATCATTTCTAATTATAGTTCATGTATTGGTCTTGGTCGGTCAGTCGATAAATTGATTGTAAATCAGGCCAGCTTAAATAAAAACAGCTTGCGGGCAGTCAAGTGGTAAAGGGTGAGTTTACTGAAGGCCTTCTGAACAACTACATGGCCCGGACGAAAGGAAAGAGAACAACTGACATCATGAAAGAGAATAACTGACGCTACAAGCACCGCGGCACTGGCATTTGATGTAAACTCACCCACTAGACAGGGCACTATTCAGTGAATGTTCAACATATAATATACATATAATTCTACATATAATATATAAATAATATAAAGAGAGTAAGTGAGTGAGTGGACAAGTGTGCATTCCGGACGCAGCCTTAGATTCCCCAAGTAAAAATGTCTGCCCTCTGATATTGATGGCGATTTGAAGATTCGCCGGTTTTAAAATTCGTTGCACTGGATCATTAATATTTATAAAACTATGCGTTTTAGACACTTCAAGAATTCTACTTTCCGCTGTGTTATGGCATCAATTTGTTATGGCGTCACGGACAGCAAGGGATGACAGACAAAATTCTTAAACTTCAACAGATTCAATTAAACAAACAGAACTAATCTACTCTCTACCCTACTGACCAAGATTGAAATAATAATAAAAAAATAGTTACAGTCCCTTATTAATTGAGATGGGCTGCTATGTTGCGATGTCCTGGGACAGGAAAATGCTCCAACACAGGCTAAAATCCACAAAAAAGCTTCACAGGTCTTGAAAAGAGTGACAGGTCTGGTCAAATGTATCCTTCCACTATTTCTCCTTGCAATGTCTCCTACTACTACACTCTCTCGATTTTTTCTCCTTATATACTCTTTTCCAGCCCCCTCTGAGGCATGCCGGGACATGCCCAAACCTAGCTTTAGATTGCTTAACAAAAAAAAGTCAATCCTGCCATCTAGTGGCTTTTTACCACATTACACCTCCATTTAAAAGGGAAAAATTTTGACTTATAAAGGCAAAATTTTTCTTTTCAATCTAAAAATGGTTAAGTAGACACTTGTATATATATACACATATAATACAATATGCTAATAAACGCATGTGATATATATACACATACTCAAACACGGGATAAGCAATCGGCAATTACATTGTCAGTACCCTTTACACGCTTTAATTTCCAAGTCAAACTCCTGTAAAATCAAACTCCAATTCAACAATCTCCGATTCTTGTTTTTCATCTTACTCAAAAACATTAACAGATTGTGGTCAGTATATACAATCATTGGCTTTTGCCCTGTACAAACATAAACCTCAAAGTGTTGTAAGGGTAGAACCAGAGCCAACAGCTCCTTCTCAATTGTGGAATAGTTCTTTTGGTGGTGATTGAACTTCCTGGAGAAGTATGCCACGGGATGCTCAATGTCATCAGAGTCACTTCTCTGTAGGAGCACAGATCCACAAGCTTGGTCGCTAGCATCGACCGCCATGGAGAACGGTTTGTTGAAGTCAGGAGATTTGAGCGGGGAAGTGACATAGCAGGGACTTCAGGCGATCGAAGGCTCTTTGGCATGCTTCATCCCAAGTGAACTTTTCGCCTTTCTTCAGTTGGTTGGTGAGACTGAGAGCAATCTCAGCAAAGTTCTTGCAGAACTTGCGGTAGTACCGATCATTCCAAGGAAGCGGCGCAAAGCTTTTTTGTTGTCAGGAACTGGAAAGTCCATGATGGCTTGGACTTTAGCATTTATGGGTGCCACCTTACCCTGGCCTATGACGTAGCCAAGATACGTGACAGTAGCACAACCAAAGTCACTCTTGTTCAGGTTAACAGTCAGGTTAGCCTGGGTCAAGCGCTGGAACAACTTCTCTACATCTTTCAGATGTTCTTCCCAGGAGTCACTCCATGTGATCAGGTCATCGATGTACGCACCCGTGTGTGGCAATCCGGCGATTGTAGACTGTATCATCCTTTGGAACGTGGCTGGGGCATTTTTCATGCCAAAGGGTAGGACTTCATACTGGTATAACCCAGATGGTGTGGCAAAAGCAGAGATGCTCTTGTCCCTCTCAGTTAAAGGCACACACCAATAACCCTTCAATAAATCAATCTTAGTCAGAAACTTTGCTTGCCCTACTCCTACGATACAATCATCAATCCTAGGTATTGGAAACACATCAGTTCTAGTTACAGCATTGACTTTGCGATAATCTGTACAGAATCTAGTACTTCCGTCAGGTTTTGGAACTAGAACACAGGGTGAACTCCAATCTGAGTTAGAGGGTCTGATAAAATCATGTTCTAACATGTACTCAACCTCTTTCTCAGCAATCTTTCTCTTTTCAGGATTCATCCGGTATGGATGCTGTTTTATTGGTTTGGCATCACCAACATCTACATCATGAGAGGCTATAGAAACTCTCTTTGGAACATCAGGAAATAGATCTTTATATTTCTTGATCAACCTCTCAAACTGATCTCTCTGTGAGGGTCCTAAGTGCTGGAGTTTTACATCAAGATTTTGCAACACTTCAGAATTTGACAATTTACATGAAAGAACTTCAGCTTTAATTCTAGGTTCATCATCTTGAAACTCCCCCTCATCTTCACAAGTCTCGGCCATAGGAGGATCTGAAGTGACAGCTGCAACCCTAGCATTCCGATCATGATAAGGCTTCAGCATGTTAATGTGACACAACTGTTTTGGCTTTCTCCTTTCTGGAGTCTTCACAATATAATTGAGATCATTGAGTTTTGTCAGAATTTCATAAGGACCATGAAATCTAGCCTGCAATGGATTGGACTGCAAGGGAAACAACACAAGGACCTCGTCTCCTGGTTTAAACTCACGGCTTCTATCCTTATGATCATACCAAGTTTTCATTTTTCCCTGACTTGATTTCAAGTTCTCTTTGGCTAGGTCACAAGCTGCACGCAGTCTTTCCTTGAACTTGTTAACATAGTCTAACAGACTGATATGTGGCTCTTTCTCTTGCCATTGTTCACTCAACAATAACAAAGGTCCTCTCACTTCATGGCCAAACACTAGCTCAAACGGACTGAATCCAGTAGACTCTTGCACTGCTTCTCTAGCTGCAAACAACAGCAAATGAACACCTTCATCCCAGTCTTTCTCATGGTCATAACAATAAGTCCTCATCATTGTCTTGAGAGTGGAATGAAACCGCTATAAGGCACCCTGACTCTCTGGATGATAGGCACTGGAAAGAATCTGCTTCGCACCTAGTTCATACACAACCTGCTGAAACAATCCGGAAGTGAAATTGCTACCTTGATCTGACTGAATTTCCCTGGGAAGGCCAAACAACGTGAAGAACTTTATCAAAGCCTTCAAAATTGCAGTTGCCTTGATGTTGCGGAGAGGGATGGCTTCAGGGAATCTGGTAGATGCACACATGATTGTCAACAAGTACTGATTTCCAGATCTAGTCTTGGGTAATGGACCAACACAATCAACGATGACCTTGGAGAAAGGCTCCCCAAATGCTGGGATAGGCTGCAATGGAGCTACAGGTGGGTCTAACTGGTGTTTTCCAACTACCTGACAAGTGTGACAGGTTTTGCAAAAGTTGGAAACATCTTTCCGAAGTCCAGGCCAGAAGAAGTGTTTCATGATCTTGTCAACAGTCTTGTTAACACCAAGATGACCTCCTAAAGGCAAACTATGAGCCATTGTTAAGATCTCATTCCTGTAGACCTTCGGAACAACAATTTGCTCGACCACTGCCCAATCTGCATTGGCAGGGATATCAGGAGGGCGCCACTTCATCAACACTCCATCCTTGAGATAATACCCAACTGGAACTGCGTCTATTTCTTCATCAGGAAGGGCTCTCTTCTTTAGCACACAAATTTCAGGATCATTGGTTTGCTCCTGAATCAACCGTTTTCTGGACAGAGACAAGTCTCCAGACACATCAGAACCACCAGACCCATCTGGCTGGCTGAATAGAGAACTGATAAAAGTGTCTGATAAGTCCTCAAACGGAGAAACCATAGTAGGCTGAACAGAGTCATGAGGCGAACCAACTGAGTCATGACTATTCAATGTGCTGGACGGCACCACATCATCTTCTTCTTGAGCCTTCTTGGCCATAGCACGAGTCACTGCACAGGAAGGATACAGAGATGGGTCCTCATCGCCATCTTCAGTGCTCGGCTGTGAAGTAAGATGAACAGGGGGAACTACATTGCCCCCAGCCAGGTCATTGCCTAGCAACAGAGAAACACCCTTGATAGGTAGACTTGACATAAGTCCCACCTTTACCTGTCCTGTAACTAAATCTGACTTCAAGAATACAGAACGCAGGGGTACAGATACAGTCCTCCCTTCAATACCTTGTACAAGTATGAAATCCCCAGAAGCGGTCTCATCATGTAACTCCAAGGAGTCCATCAACAAAAGTGACTGAGAAGCTCCGGTATCCCTTAGGATATATCACGGGGACAGGAGGAGAATGCTCATTCAGAGCCACAAATCCCTCTGACACAAATGGAAGAAATTCCTCCCTCACAAAGTCAGCAGTATCAGGCTTCTTAGCCTCACAAGGAGCAGGCAATTTAGCAGATCGGTCATCTACTACAGGGGTTTCTCACCTTGTCTTTACAAAGGCATTGGGTTTGGTATCCTTTTTCTTTTTCTTTCTTAGCTTTAAGGAACCAACAGTTAGTTGTAACATGACCAGATTTCTTGCAATAATTGCAAACTAGACCACTTTTGTCACTGTCAGCTTTCACACTTTGATCAGACCTTTGACTTTGAGTGAGGAATCTTGGGTATCACCGTTACCTTTCTTCTGAAATTGGGACCACCTATTGTTACTGCTAGACTGAAATTTGGACTTATGTGTGAGAACATATTCGTCTGCAAACTTGGCAGCTGATTGCAAATTCAGTGCTCGCTTCTCATTAAGGTAGGTCTTAATATCATCCTTGACACAGTTCTTGAATTCTTCAACTAACACCATCTCTTTTAGTGAGTTGAAATCATCCTTGACCTCCATAGAAGTGCACCAGCGCTCAAAGCAAACCTTCTTCTCATTATCAAATTCCACATAAGTCTGATTGTCTGATTTCTTCAGACCTCTGAATTTCTGTCGGTAAGCCTCTGGAACCAACTCATAAGCTGTCAAAATAACCTTTTTGACAACCTCATAATCAGAGGAATCATCAGCAGACAAAGCCGAATAGGCTTGTTGAGCTTTACCCTTGGCTAGCCCGAAATTTGTTTTCACCTTGCATTTTGATTTTTAGTAGCTCCATTTGGAGCCTTTCTTCTCCATCTAATTTTTCTCAATCGAAATCTCTGTCTCTGTCTCTCTCTTTCTGCTCTTTCCTCTTTCTCTCTCTCTTTTTTCTCTTCTCTTGTTAATTTTTCTAACTCAAACTGCCTTTGTTTTTCTTTTTCCTCCCTTTCTTTTTTCTCTATCTCTCTCTCAAATTCTCTTTGTTTTTCTTTTTCCGCCCTTTCTTTTTTCTCTTTCTCTCTCTCAAACTCTCATTGTTTTTCTTTTTCTTCCCTTTCAATCTCTAGCATTTTTAATTTAAGTTCCAATTCTACATTTGGATTTTCCACCGGAAACTGTTCCAGATCTCCTGGTGCAAACACATTTTCATCAATGTAATATTCAACAATCTCTCTAGCCAGTCTTGCTTTTCACATGGCTGGTTTTACATCTGTCAGCTCTAACTGTCTGCATATTTCTAGCAGTTCTGTCATTTTAAAAGACTTCAAAACCTCTACAGTTGGTGATGCCAAGAAATCATCCATTGCTGTTGATCTGCCAATATATATCTAGGAAAATTCAAAAAAACAATTTCACTATTTGAAATTTTAGATTTTCAATAAATGACTCGAACAATGGTCTATCCCGGACCCGAGCCCCCAATTTGTTATGGCGTCACGGACAGCAAGGGATGACAGACAAAATTCTTAAACTTCAACAGATTTAATTAAACAAACAGAACTAATCTACTCTCTACCCTACTGACCAAGATTGAAATAATAATAAAAAAATAGTTACAGTCCCTTGGTAATTGAGATGGGCTGCTATGTTGCGATGTCCTGGGACAGGAAAATGCTCCAACACAGGCTAAAATCCACAAAAAGCTTCACAGGTCTTGAAAAGAGTGACAGGTCTGGTCAAATGTATCCTTCCACTATTTCTCCTTGCAATGTCTCCTACTACGACACTCTCTTGATTTTTCTCCTTATATACTCTTTTCCAGCCCCCTCTGAGGCATGCCCGGGACATGCCCAAACCTAGCTTTAGATTGCTTTACAAAAAAAAGTCAATACTGCCATCTAGTGGCTTTTTACCACATTACAGCTGAAATATACTTTGCCTTGATCCGATACTCATCCCCCTCCTAGCAAAGGCCTCTTAGCCTCGAGGCTACGGGCTGACCTCTAGTTTTTTTTTTTCGCAGACGGACCACTGACCTCTGCGTCACGCTTCTTCAGCTCCTCTAGAATTCTCCGGTACTCTTCTTCCTCCTCTTGAGCTTCCGTAATGGCGGCGTCGTTCTGCTCTGTGCAGGCCATGGCTACGACGCCCAGGATGAGGCTGAGCAGGTAGAAGGAGCCCAGGAGGAACAATATAAAGACCACAGTGAACGTCCGTCCTGTGGCACGCAGCGTCTGCAACAGGAGAAACCAGCGGTGAGGAGGAATACAGGGCCTTTTCTTCATTCCCATCATGCACCTGACCCGGAAAATCACTGGGCCCGCCATCATTCAGGAGGTCAGAATCCGCGAGATGTGCCACTGAGAAGTTAGTAAATATTTTGTCGCGCTGCTCTCCTACATTGGGAATTTTCAAGAGTGTCATCTTCTGAGCTGAGCCCGCTGTCTGATTGCAGCTTTGTAGCAAAGACGCGCACTTTTTCTGCCTTACAGTTATCTAGATATCTTGAGCAAGGAAACTCAACGGCGTCCTTCTCAAAGGCATCTTTTTTTTCCTCTCGAGTTGCGAGGCGGACCCGACTATGGTTCACAATGGATCACTCTGTAGAACTAAGCAGGGGTAGAAAACCCAGTTTCAGGAAGTAAAAGTCCTCTCCAGTATTTTGGTCCAACCACCCATATTTGGCAGTGGTACCATTCCTCCGCCAGTCAATACAAATCAAGTCCCTTGACTAAATTCAGGGGTGGAAGGAAAACATGGCAAGACTTTTACGCTCTGTCCCCAGGATTTTCCATCTCCGGTTCTAAGGGTTAGTCCAACATTTACATTTGATACGTGGATATCGTTGGCATTGAATGAAAACCTTGTGTACAGATTTTGCAAATTTTTCAGGAAACAGAAAAAAATTTCCTTATTTTGATCGTATTTGGAGCACCTCTCTTTTTTGTGAAATATAAGGAAGAAAGCTTGCCAGTTTTTCGAAATCTGTTTATTTTATTCATTTATTTTATTTTATTTTTTTTACCAGCAAATAACATTAAATCATTTACAAGGTTTTATTTAAAAAAAAAGGTCCCCATTAAGATCTGAGCTTGAGTCACATGACATTTTTTTCTTCTTCTATTGGTCCATGTGTTAAGGGGTTTTTCACAGAAGTTGCAGTGGTTATTTCTGCACCTACTAATATGAAAATCTCAAAAAGGCCAAAATGCCATGAACGCGATTTTCATCCAACATCGAAAATATCCTGGTCTCGGTTTTAGTGGAGTTGACGTGTCCAAGTGCTTAGTTACCAGCTGCAGTAGCGAAGCTGGTATTGTCTCCTGTTGATCTGTGTGTCATCAGGCCAAGCCACGACAAAATTATTCTGAAACTACCATAAAACCACCAGGTAAGCTGTTTTGAGCATATTTGCAAGTTTTTATGTTTTTGTCGGTCGGTCTGTTTGTCTGTTTTTGGACAATTCTTGTGAACACAGCGGCATGACAATCTTTTACGATGCAGCCTTCAGACTACTGCAGTGAATTGTTGAGATAGAACGGAAGGCTGAGTATGATGCGTTCTGAGCAAAACTGTAAGCAATGCCTGCTTTGCTATTACAGCTGGTGAGACCCCTGGTGGTCACTAATTACCAAGTGATACAGGTTCTCCCAGAAGTCGAGAGTCAAGAGCCGAAGGATGGAGAGGAAGGACCAGCCGAAGTTATCAAAGTTTGTGTAGCCATAGTTCGGGTTTTGTCCAGCCTTCAAACATGTGAATCCCTCCGGGCACCGTCTGTGTAGAGAGAGAAAATAAGTAATAAATTATTAACTAATCATAGTCCATCATTCCCAAAGCCCCCCCAACTCCCCAACTTCCCCACTCCCCCAAAAAAACATGGAGTTTTAAGAGACAAATGAATTTGACTGAATTAATCCTGAAACCTCAAAATTATTGTGGCCCCAAATATTTTACTGGTGTATTACCTTAAATTTTGTAATTTGGAACTTATAATTATGAGCACTGTATTCTTTTGTTTCTGGCAATTTGTAAAATTAAAAAAAACTTGAGTGCATGGCAATTGTCTGTGTGCATAACCACGCATGCGTCCCCATCTATGACATGCCGTGAACTTCGACCCTAAAAAAGACCTACCCAGAGTCGGAGCCGTTTCCGCAAACAAGAGCATCAAGTTGTCCGGGCATAAAGTAATAATTTGCTGTGAAGTGAAGAGTGAAACAGCTGGTATAAGAAAGATAAATATCGCACTCACCGTCAAAAGTAAAATGGCGCACTTTTTTTTTTTTTTTTTTCAAAACAGTATAATTTTGTATACTTACAATAAATTCCATCACATATTTGGTTGGGCGTTAATAAAATAGGCAATAAAGAAAATTAATAAAAAAAAAAAAATTAGATGCAAACATTCAAACAGTGTCATCACAGTAAAGGGACACCTCTCGAGTCTCATGCCTGGACCTCACAGTTTCCCGCAACACACATCAAATCTCATGCACTAAACTAATAAATAAAATACAACCCCAATTCCCAAATGGTTGGGACGAATGTGTAAATTGTGAATAAAATCAAAACGCAATGACTTTCAAATCACAACAGCCAGTATTTTACTCACAGTAGAACAGAGATAACATAGCAAATGTTGAAACTGAAAAATTTTACAATGTTATCCACAAAATGAGCTCATTTCAAATTTGATGGCTGCTACAGGTCTCAGAAAAGTTGGGACAGGGGCATGTTAACCATGGTGTTGCATCCCCTCTTCTTTTTAACACAGAGTGGAGGCATCTTGGCATTGAGGAGACAAGTTTCTAGAGTTTAGCCATTTGAATTTGATCCCATTCTTGTTTAACACAGGCTTCCAGCTGCTGGAGAGTTTTGGGTCTCCATTGACGGACTTTTTGTTTAATTATGCGCCAAATGTTCTCATTCGGTGAAAGATCAGAACTGCAGGCAGGCCAGTTCAGCACATGGACTCTTCTACTACGAAGCCATGCTGTTGTAATAGCTGCAGTATGTGGTTTTGCATTGTCCTGCTGAAATACACAAGGCCTTCCCTGGAATAGATGTCGTCTGGAGGGGAGCATATGTTGCTCTCAAACCTTTATGTAACTTTCAGCATTCATGGTGCTTTTTAAAACATGCAAGTGTCTCGCACCATATGCACTAATGCATCCCCATACCATCAGAGATGGTGGCTTTTGAACTGAACGCTGATAACAGGAGGGGTGGTCTTTCTCCTCTTTAGCCCGGGGGACACGACACCCATGATTTCCAACAGGAATGTCAAATTTGGACTCGTCTGACCACAGGACACTTTGCCACTTTGCTACAGTCCATTTTAAATGAGCCTTTTCCCACAGAACACGGCGGCGCTTCTGGATCATGCTCAACAATGGCTTCCTTTTTGCACGATAGAGTTTTAGGTGGCATCTGTGGATGGCACGGCGGACTGTGTTTACAGACAGTGGTTTCTTGAAGCATTCCTGGGCCCATTTAGTAATGTCAATGACAGAATCATGCCGGTGAGTGATGCAGTGGCGTCTGAGGGCCCGAAGATCACGGGCATCCAGTAAAGGTCTTCAGTCTCGTCCCTTACGCACAGAGATTTTTCCAGTTTCTCTGGATCTTTTGATGATGTTATGCACTGTAAATGATGAGACCTTCAAAGCCTTTGCAATTTGGCATTGAGGAACATTGTTTTTAAAGTATTCCACAATTTTTTTACGCAAGCCTTCACAGGTTGGAGAGCCTCTGGCCATCATTATTTCTGAGAGACTCAGCCTCTCTGAGACATCCCTTTTATAGCCAATCATGTTACACACCTGATGCCAGTTAACTTAATTACTTGCTAAATGTTCTTTCTGCTGATTCTCTTACATATCAGTTGCTTTTTCAGCCCATTTTTGCCTGTGTCCCAACTTTTTTGAGACCTGTTGCAGCCAGAAAATTTGAAATAAGCAAATTTTGTGGATAAAAATGTAAAATGTCTCAGTTTAAACATTTGAAATGTTATCTATGTTCTATTGTAAATTAAATATTGGCTCATGTGATCTGAAAGTCATTGCATTTTGATTTTATTGACAATTTACACTTCGTCCCAACTATTTTGGAATTGAGGTTGGAAATAAAATATATAAAATACATATAAAAATAAAAAATAACTATAAAAATAGTTTCAGCTCAGGCTTCTTTAGCCTTCAGTGACCAACAACATGAGCAAAACACACCCCCACCCAGCACTGCAGTTCCATGCTACCTTAAAGGGGTCATATTATGCTTTTTACAGTTTTCCGCATTCCCTTTCAGCAATGTAGTGTAATGTGCTCGTAAAATGTCATCAAATTCCACACCAAAAAAAGTTATTCTCTACAACAAAAAATGCAGCTCCCGAACTGCCTGAAATGCCTTTTTTTGTGTAATGTCAGAGCAGCGGCTAGCTTGGCACGCCTTCAAACTAATTAAGGTAGAGCAGAGATCAGGAAGGGCTTGGCTATTGCTGTGTAAAGAAGGCGCTATTTTCTTCAGAGCAAAGGCAAATTTTCTTGAATGGTCTTCAAATGGAAGATGAAGTGTTGAATTGGTGGTAAAATTTTTACAACTATAACTAACTTATGTAATTTTTACAACTATTTGTCAGCAGTACAACCCCAACCTTTTATTATTTTCGCGTAATTTTACGGAGCACTGCATCCTGAACCATGGTTGGCCAATCACAACAGAGTGGGCTTAAAGGGAGGGGGCCTTAAAGAGACAGAACAGCCCGTTTCAGGCTGAGTGAGCCTGAGGTGCTGCACACACAGCCTGAACAGCTGTTACTTGGCACTTTTTGACCAGAAAAACGCGCAAATGTTTGTCAATAAACCTCAAGAATGAAAATATTTCACCAGGAAATGGGCATAATAATGACCCCCTTAAGAAGCATTCAGCACTGGAACAAACAGAAGCTTCCAAAGCCATGGCAGAGCTGGCGGTCGGCAGAGACACACTTTGGTTGAGGAGGTATTTCCCATAATCAAATGTCTTCAATTCATGGCCTTCCTCTTCATAGTAGCTCTCGGTGAAGTTGAAGGGCCACATGATGCACTTCTGCCGGAGGCTGCCCATAAAGAGTTGAGACCCAACGAGGGCGAAGACACAGACACAGAAGAGGATGAATATCATCACCCCATCAACGTCTTCACCGACCGTGTCAGGGAACACGCAAAGGTCCGCATACCTGAGCCCCACAAAGGCAACATAACAAAAAGTACAGTGCCTGCATGAGCCACAGTTCAGACTAATCACAGGTAATGGATTAACAATTTACCTTTTGGGATTTAATGCCAAATTTAATTTAACTTCTTCCACGCCTGCTGTGGCTCCGAAACAAAACGCAAATACATTCTGGATTTCAATTTGAGGCGCAGCTCGCTGATTTAAACACGTCCAAATACGTCGCTGTCGAAGTCAATACGTCCAAAATGTTGACAAATTCATTACATTGTCTTTTTCTTCGCCCTCCATTGCAATTTTGAAAAGGTAAACTATCATCTGACTAATCTAGGTGACACAAATGTTTCAGCAAAAATGCTTGGTACCTCTGAAATCAGGAATTTCTCAATCTTTCAAATTTTTGGCATGTTCTGATAACCTTACACAGCTATCCTGCTATCACAGGTGATAATAAGACGCAAACTAATGACAAAACAGAATATCCTCACAGAACAGACTGTCAGGATATGGCATGACAGAGGTGGATATTTTTACGACAAGGGCAATCTCACCGCGTCCTTTCAGAAGTCGAAGGAGGCGAAACATTCGCAGGGCGGATATGTCCCCGAGATCGATAAATTCTGAGCCAAGTCTGCAAAAACAAAGAGATTGATGCCAGGAAGCAGGTACAGTGTATAAAAGCGTGCGGAAAATGGTCGGACTTCATTACATATTCTATCCCCAGACCCCGGACTACCTCTCATGATCAACCAGTAGGCCATTACACCAGCTAATCCAACAACCCGTTATACTCCAAAATTAGCAGGTAGATGTTTTTAAACACTGATACACCAGCTAAAAATAGGCCATTGACTCCTTTCATCATCACAGTTGAAGAGTTTGCCTTTCTGTTTTTTTTTTTTTTTTTTTGTGGTGTGTCTCCAGTTCAATGTCACAAACGTGCCGGAAAACAGCGTCAGCAAACAGAAAGCAGTAGCAGGAGATGCTCTCACATCTCAGCATTATTCTAAGTGCTGCATCTTGCACAATACGGAGCACAAAATTTTGTGAAACCATCGCGGCAGGGGCGAAAGTTAGCGAGTACAACCACGTCTCGTTTACATCACTGCTGACTGCAGCAGGAGCCAATAAATACCCTTGACTGCTGCAGAGTAATGTGACCTGGGAGATGCTACCCTTTTATACTGAAAACCAAAGCCAGATGTTAGCGGTGTTAGTGGGAATCTGAACTGGAGTGAAAGCGGCTTCAGTCTCATCTATTTCATGTCGTGATTAAAACTCAAAGTTTGCAGGTGGTGCGAACTCATCGTCTCTGCTTCAAAACCCTACCTGTCTCAGTGGCCTGTCCACTCCCCACGGACAAACTGCACCGTAAACATACCTGTGGCCATGAGTTACATCTCATTACCGTTACTCAGTTGATGCTCTCGACCAAAGTGACCCACATTTCATAAGACTCAGCAGGGGTCAATGCCCCCGGGCTTGGGGCCATGCTCAGGGGCCGCATCAGCTGCACTGATCTTTCGGTGAGGGCACTTGAATCAACAACCTTTCGTGTTCCACCAAACCATCTGGACCTATACTCAACAATCAAAGTTAAGCAAAACTCGATTTGGACTCAGTACGTGAAATGTAAAAACTGAACGTAAATCCCTTGTGTTGTTTACGTCACTGGTGTTAATTTAAGACACAAAATGCATCACAACCTTTGGTCAGAAGACTTCAGTTCTCCAAACAGGGAGGGTATCCTCAGGGAAGACCAGAACCGCACCAAGTCCGGACCATTAAATCAAAACGTCAGACAGTGTTATAAGTCATTTCAGTATCTTGTGTGACCACGTGCTCTCAGCACAGCTTGACTGCATCTTGGGAAGCTCAAAATGAGAGAAAATAAAGGGAGAAAAACTCAGTGGTCCTTAACTTTTTTTGTTGAGTATAGAATGTCCCATTTGTGAGGACCGATCACATGTTGCGAGCACCAAAGAGCGAGGATAGTCGCCAGATCACACGGTCATCAGCGGAGATGTAAAATCCAGGGGTCAGATAGTCGAATTCCTGCCAAGTTTTTCTCCCTCCCACAGAATGAGCTGATCACTCATATTGGCTCTATCTCCTGTCCGAAGTAAATCCAGGTGGTTGGAATAAAGTTCTGGGGAGGATTTTTACTTTCTGAACCCGGACTTTACATCTCTGGTCGTCAGCCTCCGCCGTTTCTCCTGGCACCTTAATGGCAGTCCTCACGCGCACAGTTGAGGCCAGAGCGCATTCGCTTGCTAAGGGAAGCGCCCGGATGGCCAGTAAGAGCCGCTAGATGAACTAATGATGCGGTTCTTGCCGACTCTATCCACCCCCATATCCCCGGTTGACGTGATTACATTTACGGACCGCTTCCCTAGCGCTTTCGCAAACCATTGGCGCAGCCACGGCTGGATTTGGAAACGGTCGCCGCATCCCGATTGAGACTTCTCTGGCTCCAATACTCACGCCCAGAGGATGAGTAGGAAATCCAGCCAGTTCCACGGGTCGCGCAGATACGTGAAATGCCCAATGCAGAACCCTCGGGACAACACTTTGATCATCGCCTCCAAGATGAAAATGACAGTGAAAACATACCTGTGACAAAAAAGAAGAGAGGTCAAAGGTCAACCTGTACTCTGCACCAGCTCACCAACAAAGGCGACTCGAGTCTCTCTTCTGATGGAACGATATGCTGCATAGCCTACTACGCTGAATCGCCCACGACAAAGGACATTCCATAAAAATGAAAAAAAAAAATCATGTATATACTGTGTGCTGTAAATAAAATATTTGGGAAGCTTTCTTTTAAATAGAAGAATATTTATATCCTATAAATACAAATTACATGGACTGTTTGAATATGTTAAGAGTTTTTTTTTGTGAAAACACTCCCAAAACATGGCAGATTTTTGCAACCCGTGACAACTGGGGTGTGGCGATCAGACTCAAAGCAAGGTAAAAGACTGTCCCAGCCCGAGATTTCACATTCCTCTATGTCTTTTCCAGAATTGGAAAGGACACCATTTTTCTTGCATTTGGGCTGCACTGCAGATGTTTGTTTTGTCCTGTTGTTTGAACAACGTACATTCAGACTGTTAAACTGTTACCGTGGGGACTCACTCTGCAATTCTCATCCAATAGGAGCGGACAGCCTGGGTATGGAGCAGAAAGTGCACCAGAATAGTCAGCATGATCAGGACACAGGAAACCGTGATTCCGGCGCTAAGGAAACATTTCAAATGATGCGCCACACAACATGAGAATGAGACATGATTCAGTCATTCTTCACATCGATAACAATAAAAAAGCAAAATAAACCAATCTGTCCATCTTCATCCACCTCAGTACACTAATAGGGCTTTTCCACAAGCACCTACTCGGCTCTACTGGGTTTTTGGGGTTTTCCATTAGGTGATAGTACAGTCCCCGCCCCCCCCCCAACAAGAAAAGTGTGATTTTTTTTTTTTTTAACAAATATCTATGCATTTTTATGTATTTTTTTAAACTCTTAATTTCCTTGTATTAAAAGCAATAGTTTATTTCCTTCACATTACTTTGTGTTTATTAGCATATTCACAAAGTAGCATATAATATCTACCATTTAAGCATCTAACCCCCACATTAGGACAATTCTTATAACACTGCATATATATTTCTTGACTTTACCACTTGTGGTTCTTAATGTACCTTACACAGTTGCACAATATAAAATCACAACACACCAGGTTCTTTCAAGTTTGAACAAGATTCCAACTGCTGGGTTTTATTTAGAGGAGAAAAAAAGAACACAGCTATTGTACTCAAGTAGAAGTACAGTTACTCTGGTTAAAATTAACTTAAGCAAAACTAAAAGTGAAGAGGTTGAAAGTCTTGAAGCCATAAACTTTAGGCGGCATCATTCTATCTGTTTAGTCACCTTTCTCCTCTCTAGGCTTGCTCTCCCGCGCAGCGCAAGGGGTGGACCATACCATTTGTACATTTTAGAAGGGGGGAGCAGAGGCCCCTAGTATTTTATTTTACTCTATTTTATACCAACTTTGATCTTTTGACCAATCCATTTAGTTGCTTTTGATTCAATGATGACATTAATTATTAAGAAAAAATTAAATTAATAAAAAAATTTACACTTTTCATTCCAGGCTTCTCAAGGGCCCCTATCCCACTGTGGGCCCAGATAATCAGTAATGCCCCCCCCCCTCGTGCTACGCCCTTGGGTACCAGGTACTTTTTTAGTAACTACTCGGCCGGGGTTCCAAGCGAGCTGAGTTGAGCCGAAAATCTGATGTCAACAGACTGCAGGCCACTGATTGGCCAGGGATTGATGCTTGCTATGATGACCCCACCCACGTTGAGGTGGTACTCAACCGTAATGGAAAACGACCAAAACCGAGTAGAGTCCAGTCAAGTGGAGGCGAGCAGTGCTAAAACTGTGTAATGGAAAAGTGGCATAATTGAACAAAAATATGCACAAACTATGGATACTGCTGAAAAGAGAGCATTTCTTGCACAAAGGGAATTTGCACAAAGTAAGTAATCCAGGGAAAGGCAATTTTATTGCCACCTGTGGTTCACATATGCAGTCAGATGGACAAAATAAGGACCATTTGTGCACAAAAAGGATAGAAGTGTGAATGATGATGAAGTTAGATTCACCGAACTCAGACTTTTGTTAAAACTAAGCTATTACCCGTCAGCTTTTTGACATTTTGGACGCCATTTCACCACACGCCCCAGAGCTTAGAACTTGCCTTGTCGACAGCTTTTTCAATTTGTAATGCAATGAACAATAATACTGCGGTAATTCAATACAAATTGACTTGCCACTATACCAATTGGTCTTAGTTCTTAAATGAGTCAATTGTTTGACTGATAACCAAGCAAGGCACACATGAACATGCAGAGAGTAATCTTGTGAAAAGGTGTGGTTTTTGTATGCCCTCACAGCACATTTGCAAATGAAGGATATGGATGGACGAGGACTCTGATGGCTGCCCTCCTAACGATATTGAATGGGCTCAGGAGGTAGCAGGCTGGTTCAGCGTTAAACCGGAAGATCGTACTCCTTCTGTTAATAACATTAAAGGTCTGCGGGGGAGGATGGGAAGAGAGGGAGGGGGGATGGAGAAAAAAGGGAGAAGTAAAGCGATGGATACACAGAGGGGAAGAAGATATTGAGAGTCATATTCAATAGAATAACATCACTTCAGTAATAAATTCAGTGAAAAAAATCATTGGCCACTCAGAAAAATAACAAAAGGAACATCATTACTGAGTCCAATCTATGAACACGAGACTTAAACTAGTAAACGCTAGTAGTGGACACGCGCGCAAACATGACAAAAGATGGCTCCGTGACTGAGCGACAAGACAAAAACAATAACTCCATTAATGGTTAAATTGTTGATTAATCCGGAAATGAAGATTGGTATTTTTTCGCCATCTGGTGGTGAATAAAGACAACGGCAACGCCAAGGCCCGGGAGTCGAGCTGTTCAAACTACCTGAAACCATGACAGGCAGGCAGATCGTGCCTGAATAATTTGTTTCATTAATTTCGAAATTAATTACGAAATTGCTATTCTAAATAGCAGAACGGTATAGTGGAACTCTGAAATTTAGGGGAAGGTTTCTCCTCCTCACAAAAAAGCCATAGTTTGCCTACGTTCCAAACTTTGTCTTCAGTACATCAGATTCCACTCACAATGATATCACCTTTAATAACACATATATTTTTCCATCACTGATTACGCACCAGATATGGCTAATGAACAAGTGATGCTCAACTGAGTTTGCAAAAACAGTTATATAGCTCAGAATAAGGAGGTCTGAATGTTTTTGAACAGTGATGCAATTAAGTTTTCCATTTTGGCCCCGAACAAATGCTGATAAGATGATGAATGTGTGGTTACAGTGAGTGACTGGGACACCAAGTGGCTTTAGCCCAGTGGGGTGCACTAGGATGGATGGTTCGAGCTTGTGTCGATCTTGGGGCTCTGACTTGCATCTGGAGAGATGAATTTTGGAGGATCCCTGCAAAGAGCAAGGCCCTTCACCCCAAAACTACTCCAGGGGCTTTGCTCCTGTTTCTATCTCCTGCCTACAGCTACCTCCCTCTCTGCCTCTCAGCTAACTGCCCTTTTATTTTATTTTTTGCATTTATTTTTGACAATATATATCCATATTAATGTATGGATTTTCACAATCTGATATCGTCATGTAAGTTTTGTTCCAGGATAGCAAAATAGTGCTTATCCAGGAGCAACATTATAATCCACCACTGAGTAGCAGCTCTGATATCACTATGCTGTCCAATCACAGCAGAGCTGCAGTAAGTGGCCAATAATGTGTCTCCTGGATGAACATGATTTTATTGATGGCGGTACAGCACTGACACTGTAACAGCAGATCCTGCTGTGAACCAGCCCTTTCTGCAGCATCACGCTCCAATCATTTATGAACAGAGATATTCTATAAGAGGCAGGAAGTACGGGAAATCTGAGGACACTTCGCACAATCTGGTTTTCGTCAAAATATGGCAAAACACCCTCCTCACCCCGTATCAGTTTTTATTTTAAAGAACAGCTCTTCCCCATAAAAAAGATGTAATTTTCAATCACAAAACGCTCACACCTGCGGTTTAACAGTAAGAAATCTGTGTCGCTTCTGATTTCCTGAGCTGTGAGAACCGCACTGGTTTACTGCAGTTTGATACAGCCAGGGCAAAGTAGAGGTCAAATTATCCAGAAATGGAGAATAAAAAGTCTCTATGATATTTAATTATATAAATGGTTCAAAGCTAAGCAAATTAAATTTGTAATTTCTCCTCCACTATATGGCCAAAACCACTTGTAAACTTTTTAATTTGTTCTTCACACTTCAAGATGGGTTACGTAGCTCCACAGAAGGAAAATCTTGGCATTATACAAAATACAGCGTCATTGCACATAATTTCATGCTCCCTGTTAACACGCCTATCACCTGCCTCAATGCAAGGACCCGCCAAATCGCAGACCGCAGCCCCTACGCCCCTTTGCAAGATCTGTGGCAAACCTGATAATCACAAAGGTTGTGTTTTCCACCCATGGGCTATTGGGTGTTATGTAAATACTGTACATAGAGCATTGGGCATAATAGAGAGGTGATCTATGGACATAGAGCATTGGCCATTATAGTGCAGTATTCTCCATAAATGGGCCCTTGGGTGAGTCCAACACCAGCCCCTACCTTCTGCGCTTTGTAGAACGGCTCCAAATCCTCCAGAGGAACATTCCGGAACTCAGACGCCGGCTCCCCGAAGACGAACGGCAGAACCCTCCCGGCCTCCAGTTCGCTCCGCGGCGCAGGACGGCCCTCCTCGGAGACATTTCCCGCATCCTTCTTCTCCTTGTTATCAACCTTCTCCTCCGCGGCGCGCTTCTCGATCTTCGCCAGCGACTCTCGGGTGAGGCGACGGAACGCGACGGAGCCCTGAGCGGCAGCAGGCCAGCTGCCTTAGCATTCTGCCGGGCGATGGAGGTGACCAGGTCACGACCCCTCAACTTAGAGCTGGGGAAAAGAGGAGGAGGAGAGAGCGGTGGAGAGGGTGGGAGAGACAGGAAGAGAGGAAGAGAAAGGGAGGGGTGGAGGGAGAGAAAGAGAGAGAGAGGGGGGATAAAGGGAGGGAGAGAGTCCTTTCATTTTCTGGTATTTTGACCGTTGAAGAACAAATTCTTGCCACCCACTAATATTTCTACATTTGAGAAATAAAAATATGAAATGTGACGACAGGAATAAAAACAAGACCACAGAAACCCGAGGAAAATTAAAAGCCAAGCCTCACCCCCCCAGAAAAATAAATGAATATATAAATAAATTTAGAATATAATCTCAAGAAAATAAAATAGAAATATCAGCCCAGAGATCTTTACAAGCCACAAATAAAAAACTAAACCAATAAAAGCCAAAGCTCATCTAACCCAATAAAAACACCTAAGTACACTCACACACACACTCACACACACGTATACACACACACACACACACACACACACACACAAACCCTCACACACATAAATACACACAGACACTCGCACACACACAGGCGCACACTATCCGCTCTCTGTTAAACACTTCGTATCTCCGGTCACTTCAGCCTAAGCACATTCAGAAGTAAATCTGTCTGAAGGACAGTCTTGCACAGAGATTTTTGAATGAACAAACTTTGTTTTCCTTTGCTATTCAGATAGCCAACTGTGCTTGACCAAGAGTAAAACTACTCAGTGGTAACGTTAACACCTGTGGCTGCAAAATTCTCCAGGGACAAACGTAAAAGCCTCTGTTGAAGCCATTACACCCAGCCTCCCACACACATCCTCAACTGAGATCTGAAATCTGCTAGGAACAATACAGACACTCCCCACTGCACCCCAGGACCAGATGGGTGAGGGGGGACACACACACACACACACACACACACACACACACACACACAGGAGAACACACAGATGAGCATGCATGCATATGAAAGCATGCACGCACACATACACATGCAAGCATACACACACAAACGCGTGCAAGCGCACACATACACACACACACGCATACATTCATGTGCAAGCATGCAGATACACACACACACATGCTAGCATATCTATGGCAGAAGTTCACAATCTCATATAACAAGGAAACATATGGAGCGCAGTCACCAGCCCTCTTTTTAGAGATACGCTTCCACTCAGCATAAACATTTGAAGAGAAGGTTTCTTTAACTGCATTTCTTCCTTCCTAAAATCAAAAGAACTCTGCTGCTGTCAATCACCCAGCAGTTATTGGTACATCAGCACTGGAGTGTCCAGTTAAAAATGCTGTAATCACTCTTGTGACATCAAAATGAAAAGTGTCAGAGACAGAAGCGATTCACTCACAGCTGCTGAAGACGTTCCCTGAGCCCCTTCGATTCCTCCACCTGAGCCTGCCGGTTCCGAATCCAGTAGTCCAGCAAAGACCTGCTTTTCCCATCCATGGTTTCCGAAGTCCTCCTCTATGCAGAACAAGAGAGACTTGCTCAGTTAATGCTTTCTCCGTGGTCTGCACATTCCCCCCCCCTCCTTGTTGCTGAAGATTCCTATTTAAAAAGGGGGAACAGCCCAGCAGACTGTGATGAAAATGCCGAGAATCCAACCCAGATCCCGTTAGCGGAGTATGCCGTTTGGATTACAGAATGCTCCCGCCCTTCCCTCGGGGTATTCATTTGGGGAATGTGATTCTATATTTTAAAATGAGGGGGCCCATCTGGCATTTGCTTTAAGTAGACATTTTAAATACGCTAGGTTTAGACACTAATGATTTTTTGAGATATTAGATTTAGTGGTATTGATTTGCAGTAATGTCTGTGTAACAATTAAAAATTTGGCAGAAATATTTTATGACAGCCTTGTCAAAAAGTATTTTTACAAGTAGCATGGTCAGGAATGAAATCATGGGCATGTCCAAAGGGCCTGTTACGGCCCATGTCTAGGGTAAAGCTGTAACAGCTTCAAGTGAGCATCCCCTTTCTGGTCCTCAGAACACGCAAGCACTATAAGTGCAAAAAAGACAACAGAATTTATTGTAATGCTTACACATGTCGGCCCCGGAAAGCTACAGGCTACAAAGTGGAGAACTGCTTACACATGTCGGCCCCGGAAAGCTACAGGCTCCAAAGTGGGGAACTCCACATGTCGGGCAATGCTAAAACAATAAACTTACACAAAAGGCCTGAGAACAAAAGCTCCAGAGTGGGCAATTTTAAAACAAAAACAAAAAAGGACTGAGAACAAAACAAACTAATTTTCCTAACCGAAAAACAAAAAGGACAAGTCAACTTACCTAACTCCTAACTTAACCAGGAGAAAAAGGAATTAACAAAAAACGGCAGCCACTCCTTACAACTCATTACAACACACAGGGCTGAACGATGTATAGACTATACACAACAACTGCAACCAGTCAGATATAGATTATCCTTTCGGAACAAGTTCAACAAATATACGTTTGTACTTTCAAGAATCAACACTATGCGCAACAACGGAGGCAACAGATGCGGTTCTGGAGGCAAGGAAGGGAAGATTGCCAGTCACACGGCTTCTGCAGACTCTTATGACGTTGAGGTTCTGGTCAGGTCCAATCGTATGCAGCTTCTATACAAGATCACCTGTGAGAAGACAATTAAGCACACGTATGTCCTCGGACATAACATGCCAAACCAACAAAGTTAAGAGGAAATTAAATGTGTTGGTGGGATGATGCTTGAGAAGGACAAATGAGTTAGGGAAGGTACAGAGGTGGAGGGGAAGGTATTCGAGATAATAATTTTCATGGTTTTATGTGCGTGTTTGGTGAGCTTTGGATAGTGTATGTTGGGGTGTACAGCTGATTCAATCTGTGTTATGTATTTCCAAGTTCTTAATAATTCAAATATCTTAATGGATTATCAGAGAGTGAGAGTTTCGCTTGAGCTCAAAACCAAACTGCTCTTGGATAAGGGCAGAAACCTCTTTAAAATGACGTATGTAGTTAAAATGGATTTACACAATGATTTTTGTTATGGCCATTATTGGCATGATAATTATTTCCAACTATATGCAGCTGTACAATCATCAATATAAACAATTTGTGATAATTATTTTCTTGCAATATGGTAGGAATCAATTTGTATATTTGAGTTGCCTGTAATGGAGACTTGATAATATTTTCAGTGAAGATCAATTGGAAAGCCTCATGCAAAATAGACAATTTTCTTAACTGAGCATCAATTCAATTGTTACTGAATCTGGAACATGATTATCGGACACAAATTATGATTAACACAGACACAAATGCTGAGACTGAGATTTGGAAACAATGAGCACTTTGTTCCCTGCAATATGCACTAATTTCCGGCGAACTATGCCCCAAACAACACCCACACATTAACAAAAATAAACACACAGATGAACACACACACGCATATGCACACTCATTCACGCATGTACACATACACAAGTTTGTACACGTATACCAAGACAAAATGTAATCAAAAAAAGGGTTAACTGTGAGCTGTTCTCTTTCTCTTTGAAGACCTGACAAATTTATTGACCTTTCCAAGAGAGCAGCAGGTGTTTCAAGGATGAGCCAAGTCGATATTCTAAAACTCCATTCTGATCTTTCAGTTTCTAGGTATTGGTTCTTCTGTCAGCAATGGAACATCCAGTTAAGAACATTCTGATCACATATTAGTGATCCCACTTCAAATAATCACATATTAGTGATCTCACTTCAAATAATCACATATCAGTGATCCCACCTCAAATAATCACATATTAGCGATCCCACTACAAATAATCACATATTAGTGATTCCTGTTCAAATAATCACATATCAGTGATCTCACCTCAAATAATCACATATTAGCGATCCCAGTTTAAATAATCATATATTGGTGATCCAGCTTCAAATAATCACATATTAGTGATCTTACCATAAATAATCACATATTAGTGATCCCACTTCATATAATCACATATTGGTGATCCTTCTACAAATAATCACATATTAGAGATCTCACTACAAATAATCACATATTAGTGATCTCACTTCAAAATCACATATTAGTGATCCCACTTCATAAGCCACATATTATTGATTTCACTTCATATAATCACATATTAGTGATCTCACTTAAAATAATCACATATTAGTGACCCTACTTCAAATTATCACATATTAGTGATCTCACTACAAATAAACACATATTAGTGATCTCACTTGAAAATCACATATTAGTGATCTCACTTCATAAAATCACATATTATTGATCTCACTTCATATAATCACATATTAGTGATCTCACTACAAATAATCATATATTAGTGATCTCACTTGAAAATCACATATTAGTGATCTCACTTCATAAAATCACATATTAGTGATGTCATTCATATAATCACATATTAGTGATCTCACTTCAAATAATCACATATTAGTGATCCCACTTCATAAAATCAAGTATGATTGATCTCACTTCATATAATCACATGTTAGTGATCCCACTTCAAATAATCACATATTAGTGATGTCACTTCAAAATCACATATGAGTGATCCCACTTCATAAACCACATATTATTGATTTCACTTCATATAATCACATATTAGTGATCTCACTTCAAATAATCACATATTAGTGATCTCACTTCATATAATCACATATTAGTGATCTCACTACAAATAATCAGATATTAGTGATCTCACTTGAAAATCACATATTAGTGATCTCACTTCATAAAATCACATATTAGTGATGTCATTCATATAATCACATATTAGTGATCTCACTTCAAATAATCACATATTAGTGATCCCACTTCATAAAATCAAGTATTATTGATCTCACTTCATATAATCACATGTTAGTGATCCCACTTCAAATAATCACATATTAGTGATGTCACTTCAAAATCACATATGAGTGATCTCACTTCATAAACCACATATTATTGATTTCACTTCATATAATCACATATTAGTGATCTCACTACAAATAATCATATATTAGTGATCTCACTTGAAAATCACATATTAGTGATCTCACTTCATAAAATCACATATTAGTGATGTCATCCATATAATCACATATTAGTGATCTCACTTCAAATAATCACATATTAGTGATCCCACTTCATAAAATCAAGTATTATTGATCTCACTTCATATAATCACATGTTAGTGATCCCACTTCAAATAATCACATATTAGTGATGTCACTTCAAAATCACATATGAGTGATCCCACTTCATATAGTCACATATTAGTGATCTCACTTGAAAATCACATATTAGTGATCTCACTTCATAAAATCAAGTATTATTGATCTCACTTCATATAATCACATGTTAGTGATCCCCCTTCAAATAATCACATATTAGTGATCTCACTTCAAATAATCACATATTAGTGATCTCACTTCAAACAATCACATATTAGTGATCCCACTTCATAAAATCAAGTATTATTGATCTCACTTCATATAATCACATATTAGTGATTTCACTTAAAATAATCACATGTTAGTGATCCCACTTCAAAAAATCACATATTAGTGATCTCACTTCAAATAATCACGTATTAGTGATCTCACTTCAAATAATCACGTATCAGTGATCTCACTTCAAATTATCACATATTAGTGATTCCACTTCAAATAATCACATATTAGTGATCTCACTTAAAATAATCACATGTTAGTGATCCCACTTCATAAAATCAAGTATTATTGATCTCAATATAATCACATATTAGCGATTTCACTTAAAATAATCACATGTTAGTGATCCCACTTCAAATAATCACATATTAGTGATCTCACTTCAAATAATCACATATTAGTGATCTCACTTCAAATAATCACATATTAGTGATCTCACTTCAAATAATCACATATTAGTGATCTCACTTCAAATAATCACATATTAGTGATCTCACTTCAAATAATCACATATAAGTGATCTCACTTCAAAAAATGAAACATGAAATTGAATTTGGATGAAAATATAAATGCAATTATAAAATTAGTATGGGGACATAAAATTGTGCTTTGATTTGAAATTGCGCTCATAGAACAGAGTGTGACGATTAAACTATCATGAGCGAAGATGGAGCCGAATGCGGACTTATAGCAGTCCACGCAATGCAATTTGAAAAAGGACATCACTGGAGAAAAGCGGTTATGCAACTCCTTTCAGTGAAAGCAGCCCTTTGTACTGAAAAGGGGTCGTATGTTATTGGCTGCGGCAGGCATAATTAGGATGCCGGCCCATGAAACGACAATAAAAGAGCCCCATTCGTGTCCCAGTTTTTTCATCCCGTCCCGGAATTCAGTCTCCCCAACTGTGACGACTCGCTCCAGCAACAGTTTCTCTTCAGAGACCCCCCCAACAGAAAAACAATTAAACTCAGTCCTCCTGGCAAATTAAACGCTATCTTACAAGTGCACCTGACCAACCAGCATCGCAGACACTGTTTGTAGAGGTCGCACACTACGCAAAAATCGCCAACACAGAATTATCTTCTCGAAAGCCAGCACTTACCCTGTCGCTCACTTTTTCCCACACATTTTGACCTGCACACTTTTGAAAAGTGGGCACTGGTAAAAAATAGTCTCAAGATGGTATTTTTGTGTCAGTTGGTTTGATCAGAGAGCGAGACTCATCTGCAGAGATTTACAAAGATTTCCATGGGATCTGCTCGTGCCGGAGGTCTCAGAGCAGAACAAATCCACCATGTACGAGGGTCAGAAATCCAGGCCAGCGGAATGCCAGGAATGCCGCCAAATTTTCCAATGGCGGGTCATTTTCCGTCCCTTGCCTAATTTCACAATGGACCTCTTTTTTTCCCCGATAATAAGTGGGGTGCAATGCTGCCACGGAATATGACATCTGATAAAATGGCTGCCAAACATATTGGTTCTCTAGCTAAGTCTAAAAGGAACAGTAAGTCTGTTTCGAGCCAAGAGGCTCATCAGGCCGGTGCTCAACCTCAGTTTCAGTAGCACGAAGTGATAAGGAGTATTTCTACTCTCACTCCATCGCGCGCAACTCCCCCAGCTCTTTCCCTGACAGTTTGCCGTTACCCAGGTATACACCTGGGTGCAGTGAGGCACTGTGCTAAAAACATACGGAAACATACATTTTGCTTTTCATGTTTAGCATTAGAATATTGCTTAAAACAAAAGGAATCGTGACTGAATACATAAGACAAGATTATGTTCTGAACTACACAAGAGGGAAATCGGCCGTTTCGGTTTCAATCGTCCAGTAAAACTACTGGCTGTGGCATTAGTCTGCTGATACACTGGTAAGTAGCTCCAAGTTGATAGTTCTTGACTTTATCCTCGCAGTTCATTACCATCTTGTAGCGGCACTGGCTGCAACTCTACACTGACGAGTGTGAATATTATTTTACACGGAAGGAATCATGGCTTGAGCATGAGTCTATCCCACATGGTGACACGACCCCGTGAAGTTTTCCTAACACATTTTTTCAGGTTTTCTGTGGTGAATTACAAGGAAACACATGACACATCCATGGTTCCACTACTTGTCTGTGTATCATTGTTATTAAATTGGTGCAGTGTTGCTACTGAAACGTCCATACTTCCCATGATATTGAAGTTGGTTACAGAACAAATCTTGTTGAAGAAAATACAGATTTTGGCTTTAGATTGTGACACCTAGAATTGGCATACAATTGATTTAATTGCAGTTTTTAACAGTGCTCCGGTATGTCTTTCAGCTCTGAAAATTTCATTTGGCCATCTTTAATACGCATGAAGTTATGAGGGCTCAAAAATGCTAGAAAAAATGACGCGAGTTAGAAAGTACGAAATTTCGACCTATTCCCGAGTACTTTTAGAGCCTGTAGCTCAAAAAATCTTCACAAGATCAAGGTAATATTTGGTAAGGATTGGTTAAATATACTGGAGTTATTGTATTTGAACAATCAGCTGATTCTGAGGGGGTCAGGCGGGAGGCACTTGTAGATTTTATATGGAATGACGCAATATATTATTAATAACAAAGAAATTACCAAAGAAATAAGTAAGATAACAGAAATTCACGCATAATACCTCAAATCTCAACTTAATTGTAATCCTGAGTGAACATGGCAGCAACAATAACAATTATACATTTTAGAACTAGCACTGTGATAATTGGGAGTTATTCATTGATTTATCCCCATATGTTGATTTTAGGGGGGTGCTCGTCTAAATTTGGCCCACATCTGTCCGAGCACATATGATACAAAAAACAAATGCATTTTCTAGGCCCACATACATCTATCCACACAGTCGATATGGTAAGGAATCAAACGCTTTCATGGGCAATTTTCCCATACTAACACAACACTGCCTTTATGCATTGAAATGCATCCAAGCCGGCTTGGTGGCGACTCAAATAACTGTCCGGCACCTGCTCAAAATCCTCGACCCTCAAGGAGTACCGCTGAGGCAACGGAACCGTTTAAGACGACACCTGCACACAAATCCAGGTCCCAACTACTTATGGCTTGTCGATTCATATGACAAACTAAAGCCATATGGAATATGTATTAATGGTGCCGTCGATGGATTTTCGGGTATGGTCATATGGTTACATGCGTACACCACAAGTAGTAATCCCAGAGTTATTTCTGGTTACTTAATTTATGAAGTGGAAAACAGGAGCAGCACTCCGACGCGAATCAGGTCAGACCTGGATACAGAGAACCGCTCAGTTGAGCAGATGCAGATGTTTTTAAGGGGTAACCATGACAACGAGTTTTCTGAGAGATGCTACATTACCGGCACAAGTAATCATAACCAGAGGATTGAACAATGGTGGGGTTTTTGAAGAAAACACCGTGCGCAATACTGGATCGAAGTCTTTCGAGATTTAAAAGACCAGGACCATTTCTCAGGGGGCTTCCTTGACAAAAATCTCATGCAGTTTACTTGTCTGGAAATAATTGAGGTAAGTCTTTCAGCTGTTTGGTTGAATTAATATAATACAACAGTAAGTTAAGTGATGAATAAGGCCAATTTGTTATTGTAACTGGACTATGCTAGTAATATTTATTCTGTCAATATATATGTAGTCATAACAATACTGTTCATATTCTTAGTTGTACCACTTGTACATTGCTGCATTGGATGCTGTGATAATTTCCCCTCTCCCTAAAGGCCTACTGTTTATTTTCACAATTCCAATGTCCTTCCTCTTTTCTAAAAAGCATCCTAAAGTTAATCTGAATCTGAAATAAGGCTACAGCAGTAAGGACTAGACAAATTCAGGTGTAGCAGTCCTCTATACTCTTCTTAGTTCAAATATCCCTCTTTATGTTTTCTCTGACAGCATTATCTTGCCGAGCTGCTTAAAATAGCAAAAAAATGAAGAAAGTTTGCTGCAAAATGACTCACTTTTAATGGCACCAGCTTTATTTTTTTTCTCTTTCAAACCTCTTATGAGCCTCAGCTGATATTTAGAATGCATTTTACACAGAATGACTGAATATTGTCCCCCATCACATACTGGAATTTATTGGGATCCCCTCACAGCCTCTATGGAGAGAAGAATGACTGCAGCATCCATTAAGCATGGGATATTTGAAAAGATGTGTGAGCAGAGGCTAAATGTTTTTGTTTTCTTCCTTGTTTGTTTTTTGTCTTCCAGAGGGAGCTGCAGGATGTTGCTCACCTGCGGAACTGCCACTGTATTCGCCCCGGCAGGAATGCAATTTGTCCAAGTGGACGACCACTACTCATGTACAGCCTTCCCCACCTGTTTGACACCACGGACAACATCAAGGCAGTATCCCTGCAGCAGATACAGGCTTGCAGAGAGGAATGCCTGCCAAGTGGCCCACATCCATGTGATGCGACCGTTTTCGACGTGTTGCCTTGCAATGTCAGAAAACAGTCTTCACCCACCTACTGCTCCTGAGGAGGCAATTGAACTTTACCTTTTCTTACGAGCCTACATCCTCACTCATCTGTAGTACTGCTGCTGTGAGAAGAATATTTTGTGGAAAAGAAATCTCTAGAAAACCTGTTCGTTGTGGCACTTTTTATTTTGAATGTTTGAGCCATTATGTTGTCTATTTTATTTGTCTGTTGTAGTGTAATCTCACTGAAGGAGCACAAAGTAAAATCTTTCTGCAGAATGAAATTATACTCCAAAAAAAAATATATATATATATTCCACAGTAAGGTAATCCAATATATTTAAAAATTAATGGTGGGGCGCCTCGGTGGCTCATCGTTCTAAGCGCGCGTACCATAAAGACAGTGTCCTTACCGCAGTGACCTGGGTTCGATTCCGGCTCAGGTCATTTGCTGCATTTCTTCTCCCATTCTTCTCCCCAACCTTCCTGTCTCTCTACACTGTACAACTGTCAAATAAAGGAAAATAACCTAAAAAAAAATTAATGGTAAAAAAAAAGCTGCATTCAGCTTACCTAACCGCAATCGCTTTCCTTAACTAACTGCTGACTTGTCCAACTTTTTACATCTGACTTGTCAGTTATGACGCTAAGAGGCGGACTTCACCAGTAAAAGCCTAGTACAGTGGTTCATTCATTAATTTCATTAACTGAGAGTCCCCTGTGGGGGGCCCTCCAAGGTCAGACCCAGGTGGCTGAGGGGGCTCAGGGGCCCTTCCAGTCTCTGAGGGCCCACACCCCATCTCATCCCCTTCCTAAACACAATTATGCACCTTAGAACCAAATGGATGGACCCCTCTCGTAGGAGTGAGATTCCTGCAACAGGCCGGCTACCGCCTGCAGGTCTGGGAACGACCTAAGTCAGGAGAGAGCAATAAAAACAAGGATAGGAGAGAAATACTTATATTATCTTGTGTTATATGTGTTTGGTATGTTTTATACAGGGTTCAAGTTATAGTCTAAGCTTTGTGGGGGTCTCTAAAATAACTTACATTAGGAGTGGAGATACATAATCAAATATAGTCTAATGAGTACGCTCTCTGATGGAGAAAACGAAAAAGACAGACTTCATGTTGTAGCAGCCCTGACCACAAGCGGAAACCCATTTCCTCAAGTTTAAGATACAAAATAAGATGAAACTAAGATCGATGGAAAAAAGTTCCCATGGTAAGTCATAGATATGAGATAAAAGTCAAAATTATCTGATGAAAAATAGAAATTTCCAAATACGATGGAAATACGTGCATCAGCTGGCCAAAAACTGGTGCCTCTCTGAAAGAGGGGGATAGAAATGCAAATATCAAAGGAAGAAATCCTGGAGCACACAGTTATATAAGGGGATTTATTAAGGTGCAGGTGACTAACGTTTCGACACAAGGTCTTCTTCAGAGTCAAAACGTCAAAGAAGACAATTAGTCCACATTCAAGTGAGGCAATGTGGGGGGCCAGCCACATACCTTTAAATACATCACAAGAAAATGCCAACCTCGGGGTTAAGTGGAGCAGATGCAAATATTTTTTAGAGGCAACACCATAGAGGAGTTTGTGAGAGATGCTACATTTACCAACTAAATTAATCATAACCAAAGGATTGAACAATGGTGGGGATTTAAAGAAAATGTCTACTGGATTAATGTCTTTCAAGATGTGAAAGACCAGGTCCATCTCTCAGGGGACTCCCTTGACAAAAATCTAGAACAGTTCACATGTCTGGAAATATCTAGACTTTCTGCTTCTTGGTTGAAATAAGATAACACTTTAAACTATGTCTGAGGGGCTGAGGCACATCAAAGAAATACTGGTAAGAGCATGTGTAGACAGTTATAAATTAATATGACAGGCAATACTGCTCTTTTACAGTGCCGTGAAAAAGTATTTGACCCCTTCCTGATTTCTTACTTTTTTTGCATATTTTTCACACTTAAATGTTTCAGATCGAACAAATTTTAATATAAGAAAAAAAAAAAATAAAAAAAAATAACCCAGGAAAATACAAAATGCAGTTTTTAAAATGATTTCATTTATTAAGGGGAAAAAGCTACCCCAACCTACCTGGCCCTGTGTGAAAAGTAATCCCCCCCCCAGTTAAATCATGAATTAACTGTGATTAACCACATTTTTTGAGTCCAGTTTCACTAGCCACACTCAGGCCTGATTACTGCCAGACCTCTTGAATCAAGAAATCACTTCAATTGAACCTGTCTGACAAAGTGAATTTGGCTAAAAGATCTCAAAAAGCAACATGTCATGCTGCAAACTAAAGAAATTCAAGAAAAGATGAGAAACAAAGAAATTGACATCTATCAGTCTGGAAAGGGTTGCAGAGCCATTTCTAAGGTTTTGGGACTCCGGCGAATCACGGTGAGAGGCATTATCCACAAATGGAGAAAACTTGGAACAGTGGTGAACCTTCCCGGGAGTGGCCAGCCCACCAAAATTACTCCAAGAGCGCATCAACATCATACCAAAAGTCAAACATGGTGGAGGTAGTGTGATGGTTTGGGGCTGCTTTGCTGCTTCAGGACCTGGACGACTTGTCATTATTGATGGAACCATAAATTCTGCTCCCTGCCAGAAAATCCTGAAGGAGAATGTCCAACCCTCAGATTGTGATATCGAGCTTACGCACACTTGTGTTATGCAGCAGGACAATGATCTGAAACACACCAGCAAGTCCACCTCTGAATGGCTAAAAAAAACCCACACACACACACACCCAAAATGAAGATTTTGGAGTAGCTGTTAGGTACGGTTCTGGAACCAGACGCGAGAGTCGAGCAGTGAAGGTAAAATGGGATTTTATTGGAAAGGGGGCGAACCCCCGCAGAGCAGGAGGCGACAGTACAAAGTCCACAATCCAAAGAATACAATCCCAGGGACAAAATCCAAAAGTCGAAAAACCAGGGCAGCAATCACAGTAATCGTGGTCGGGCAAAAACAGGTTCGGTACACAGGCACAGGTTTGTCAGAGAAGCAAAAGCCAAAATCCAGAGGGCGAAATCCAAACCGTTACCAGGGCAGCAAACACAAAAAACTCGTAGTCGGGCAAAAAGGGTTCGAAAACAGATGCAGACAAGAGTACAAAAGAGCAGAGCCAAAAATCGTAAGTCGGGCGGTCCAGTCAGAAGATTAACACTATGAGTACAAGGCGAATGATAGCAGCACAGGTAAACAAGAGGAAACGTTCTGACGGGGAACTGCAGTGAGAAGACAGCTTAAATACACTCAAGGGAAGTCACATGCTATGATTAGGATCAGGTGATGAGGATCAGACTAATTACAAAGGAGGGAACATGAGGGAGAACCTAATCACATGAAATTGGCAAAAGCCAAAACGCGGACAGGGAACACGAGACAACCTATGACAAAACATACAGCTCCGGTTAGGGAGTTCTAATGTGCACAGATAATGAGAGGTAGGACAGAGTGGAGCAGGTGCGGAGGATCCGCTGAATTGCAGGAGAGACAAAGTGAAGGCAAGAGGCGGAGACTAGAACAGGGCGAGTGCTGAGAGCTTGTTAATCAATTAGTAAGTGCAGCTATACAATCCCTAGTGCTCGTTAGTAAGTTAGTATTATATACAACGTTAGTCTGGGTTAGTAACTTTAACAAAAATAACAAACTGTTAGTATTGGTTAGTAAAACAGAAAAGAGAGGCGAAGGAAGCAAACGAGATTGGAAGGAATGTTTGAAACCCAGAAACCATGAAATCACCTAAGCATGTGACACGCAGGACTGGGGAGAAGCTGTAGCTTAACAAAAGACCAGACAGGGGAGACAAAGTGCAATGAATGGCATGAACAAAGACATGGACCGGGATCTAACAGAATAGTGGATTGGGAATGGCAAAAACGAAAACATGGCAAAATGCAAAAACTAAACAGAACATGGCAAAACCTAACAGACATAATCATAAACATAACAGGGACTAGGGAAAACATAACAAGCATGGCAGGAACAATAATGAACATGGCAGAATCAGAACAGACAGAGCAGAATCATAAAAGTAGCTTGTCAAAGTCTGGACTTAAATCCTATTGAGATGCAGTGGCATGACCTTAAACAGGCTGTTCATGCTCAGAACCCCTCCAATGTGGCTGAATTAAAATAATTCTGCAAAGAAGAGTGGGCTAAAATTCTTCCACAGTGATGTGAAAGACTCATTGCCAGTTATTGCAAACGTTTGATTGCAGTTGTTGTCGCCAAGGGATGGCACAACCAGTAATTAGAATTTAGGGGGCAATTACTTTTTCACATAGGGCCAGGTAGGTTCGGATAGCTTTTTTCCCTTAATAAATGAAATCATCATTTAAAAACTGCATTTTGTGAATACTTGGGTTGTCTTTGTCTAATATTAAAATTTGTTTGATGATCTGAAATATTTAAGCAAGACCAATATGCAAAAAAAAAGAAGAAATCAGGAAGGGGGCAAATACTTTTTCACGGCACTGTATGTATAGAACGATACTTGGGAAAATCAATCATTGTTTACAAGACAATGTGCTTTTCTCTCACATCGACTGAGATTGCCAAACAAACACCCCATAAACATGACAGCTGACCAACATCTGGCTTCTGGATTTGCTATAACATGACCAGAAGACAGCAATCCTAACAGCCTTTGAGCCTTACGGTCTATTTACATTGCTCAGGTATGAATTTGCTGATGTATGATCACCACAAGGTAATTGTTTCCATGTCAGGCACAGTGCTTACTGCAATAGTTTCACATAAAAAATGTATTAACTATTTGAACAAATATAGCTGATGACAAAAAAAAAAAAAAAAAAAAAACATTCTTTTGGGGTTGCCTCATGGCTTGTTACACACAGTTAAATAGCAACCAACTCTACAACTTCGAGATGTTTTTACTCAGCATATAGGTACTTCATTTCTGACACAGAACATTTTTTCAAGTATACTTCTGCCTGAAGTATTTGGTTACATTCAAATTGTCAATATGGACCCTGCCTGGTGTGTACACAGTATGTGTATTCTCTCACTACACGATATCCATAGTGTTGTAGTTACTGGTCAGTACATTCTCCATCTCTACACCTAGCTCAGGGTAGTAGTTATATGTACAAGGTAACTTCAAAACCGATCTACAGGTGTGTGCAATTGGTCGACGCTCCAGTCCCTCCAAATCTGTAAATGCAACTTCTATTTTTGTGATGAAGATGATATCAGAGCCTGTCACAAATCTGAGCAGTGAATAAAATCAAAATGCAATGACTTTCAGATCACATGAGCCAATATGTAATTTACAACAGAACATAGATAACATTTCAAATGTTGAAACTGAGACATTTTACATTTTTATCCACAAAATGAAATTTGAAATAAGCTTCTGGCTGCAACAGGTCTCAAAAAGTTGGGACACAGGTAAAAATGGGCTGAAAAAGCAATTAATATGTAAGAGAATCAGCAGAAAGAACATTTAGCAAGTAATTAAGTTAACGGGCATCAGGTGTGTAACACGATTGGCTATAAAAGGGATGTCTTAGAGATGCTGAGTCTCTCAGAAGTAAAGATGGCCAGACGCTTTCCAACCTGTGAAGGCTTGCGTAAAAAAATTGTGGAATACTTTTAAAACAATGTTCCTCAACGTCAAATTGCAAAGGCTTTGAAGGTCTCATCATCGACAGTGCATAACATCATCAAAAGATTCAGAGAAACTGGAAAAATCTGTGCGTAAGGGACAAGGTCGAAGAGCCTTACTGGATGCCTGTGATCTTCGGGCCCTCAGACGCCACTGCATCACTCACCGGCATGATTCTGTCATTGACATTACTAAATGGGCTCAGGAATACTTCAAGAAACCACTGTCTGTAAACACAGTCCGCCGTGCCATCCATAGATGCCACCTAAAACTCTTTCATACAAAATAGAAGCCATTGTTGAGCATGAACCAGAAGCGCCGCCGTGTTCTGTGGGAAAAGGTTCATTTAAAATGGACTGTAGCAAAGTGGCAAAGTGTCCTGTGGTCAGACGAGTCCAAATTTGACATTCTTGTTGGAAATCATGGGCGTCGTGTCCTCCGGGCTAAAGAGGAGAAAGACCGGCCCTCCTGTTATCAGCACTCAGTTCAAAAGCCAGCATCTCTGATGGTATGGGGATGCATTAGTGCATATAGTGTGGGACACTTGCATATTTTAAAAAGCACCATGAATGCTGAAAGGTACATAAAGGTTTTAGAGCAACATATGCTCCCAATGAACGACAAATCGGTTGCCCGGGCACCCGGGACAATCAGTTCTTCACGCGGACAAGTAAAAACAAAAAATCAGTTGCCCATCGGACAACTGCCTCTGCGCGCTTGAAACATTTCTGCTTACGCTTGAAACATGCTGCTCGCATTCAGATTTTTTCTGTGGTACATTCCTATCAGAGCCATTCTGATTCCTATCAAAAATCGCCAACCAATAGAATGCCAAGTTCCCTGTTGACCAACGAAATTATTCCTGCCTCGCTGCAGGCCCATTCGTTTAAGACCTGGAATATACTTGCTGCTCACGACGCGTGCGCTTACGCATCATGGCTGCCACGCGTATTCTACGTTCGTGTGCGTAGAGGTCGCTCATCTCGACGCGAGGTAACATGACGCATGCGCAAGGTGCAGTATTGACATGACCGCTAGAGGCGCTCATGCAAACGAATACACTGTGACAATGAGGCGGGCAAGATGCCTTTTTCGCGATTTCCGGGAACGATCTGCTGCTGTTTGCTCCCTAGTGGAGACCTCCAGTATCATGCATAACTTCATATAGTGTACCGTGGGGCGGTGACATTTACACACAGACCCACTTCAAAGATACCATAGAATCTGTGGCTATGCTGCGAATGCGCGATCGCTTATTAAACTGTGTTACTCTGTGGATAATGTAGCCATCTAGCTATCTTGCTAACGTTAACCATGGAGAATCTTTGTAAATAATCGTCATAATTAAGCGGTGTCATTTGTTTTTGCCCTAACTTCACTAGCTAGTTTGCAGTACCAGTGATTGCTTTTGAGCTAGCTTGCTAGCTAGCCAATGTCCCAAAAATGTGAAAATGCAGTTTGAATGCACGGAAGCTAGATAAGATAGTAAAGTCATGGCCAAATCAAATCAAATCGCTTAGACAGGATTAACGTTAGTGTGACAGAGTGGTTTTTAAATCCATCGGCTCTCAGCAGAAGGTGTAGATCTTTCACCATTATTGCCTTGCAGTTCCCTGTAATGTTTGCCATTTTTCCCGAGCTATGCCTGTTATGCAGCTCGTAGGAATTTGTATAGAAGTTGCTTCCATGTGAGACAAAGTTGCCCAAGTTTTGAAGCATTTGATTGGACTTGAAGATGCCCACACGTTATATGTTAATTGGAACGATTGCATTTATTCTCTCTCAATAGACAGTCTGCCATGGGATGCAATGAGAGCAGGAGGTTGAGAGATCGTTTTGTCTAATGCCTTCGTGCTGATATGGTATAGGCAGCAGTGAATGTGAACCTCGGGGCCGTGTTTGTGATTAGAGCAGTGACATATCTTGTCTTTGCCACAGAGGTGCAAATAACATTCTACTGTATGCATCTGAGATGGCTGGCATCCTTCTGAGTCCGTTACATTAGCTAACTCGATGGCTAAATAATCAAAAGAGTACTGTAGTTTAATCAGCGATCGGTCACACAGCATATAGCCAAAGGTACTGCAGTGTCTTCACGAGTGGGTCTGGGAGTCACCGCCCCCAGCCCCCACAGTATGCTGCCTCAAGAGCAATCACTGGTACAGCTAACAAGCGGGTTAAATTAGGGCAAAAACAAATGACGCCGCTTAATTAGGACGGTCATTTACAAAGATTCTCCATAGTTAACGTTTGCCAGCTAGCTAGATGGCTACATAATCTACAGAGTAACACAGTTTAATAAGCGATCGCACATTCGCGGCATAGCCACACATTCCGCAGAATCTTCGCAGTAGGTCTGTGTAAATGTCACCGCCCCCACGGTGCACTGTATGAAGTTAAACGAATGGGCCTGCAGCGAGGCAGCGATAATTTCATTGGTCAACACTGAACCTGGCATTCTATTGGTTGGCGATTTGATATACGGACAACAACCATTCCAGACGGGCAACTGATTTTCATTGAAGAGCTTGTCCGTGGACAACCAGTCAAAAAATTGATTTGTCGTTCACTGGCTCCCCTCCAGATGACATCTATTCCAGGGAAGGCCTTGTGTATTTCAGCAGGACAATGCAAAACCACATACTGCAGCTATTACAACAGTATGACTTCGTAGTAGAAGAGTCCGTGTGCTGAGCTGGCCTGCCTGCAGTCTTGATCTGTCACTGATTGAGAACATTTGGTGCATAATTAAACGATAAGCCCGTCAAAGGAGACCCAAAACTCTCCAGCAGCTGGAAGCCTGTATTAAACAAGAGTGGGATCAAATTCCAGTGGCTAAACTCAAGAAACTTGTCTCCTCAATGCCCAGACGCCTTCACTCTGTATTAAAAAGAAGAGGGCATGCTACACCATGGTAAACAGGCCCCTGTCCCAACTTTTTTGAGACCTGTAGCAGCCATCAAATTTGAAATGAGCTCATTTTGTGGATAAAATTGTAAAATTTCTCAGTTTCAACATTTGCTATGTTATCTCTGTTCTAAATTAATAATAAATATAATAAAATACTGGCTGGTGTGATTTGAAAGTCATTGCGTTTTGATTTTATTCACATTTTACACTTTGTCCCAACTATTATTAGACTTGGAGCGGTACATTTTCACAGTGGAAAAATACTCAATTTAAGTTCACTTATCAGCGATCAGCCATGGACATTTATACATATGGACAATTATCATCAATAAAACCACAACATTTTTCAAATTAAGGATATTTAAAAATTATACTAACATTTAAACTTTTAACAGTATAATCACATATTGAGTGAAGTTTGGCTGTAAGCTCAGAAGGGATACGGGTCATATGGACCTTTTACCTGTTGGATCCCTGCAAGGTAGCCCCTGACCAAATGGACCCCTACCAGTTACACTCTTTTCCCTACCCGCTTGGATCCCATATCATTAGGACCCTAGGCAAGTTGGACCTTGACCAGTTGGACCCCAGAGCAGTTGGGTTAGGATAAGGATTAGGGTCTGAGGTCCAAACAGCATGGGGTCCAACTGGTCTGGGGTCAACGTGGTCAGGAGTCCAACTGGTATGGGGTCCAAACGACCGATACCCGCTCAGAAGCACCACTGCAGTGACGTTTAAGTTCCGAATTGACGCATGTTCCAGGATGACAGTTCGCTTGCAATTCCCCTCTTAGCCATTAGATGATGTCCTTCTTCCATAATTGCATCTCATGTTTAAAACAAATATCATGCAAAGTAATGTATATGCTTGGCGCGCCACAGTTGCCAGCATGACGGTCCCAGGTTCAAGTCTCTGCCTGAGCTCCTGAATAAAGTTTGCAGGTTTTCATCTTGATTCGTCGGGGAACTCCGGTTTTTTTCCTCAAAGGCCAAAGACGGACTGGATATGCTGACCGGAGACGACATTTTCCTCAGGTAAGAATGAATGAGAGGATGGTGACATATTCCTGCCTTTTGCCCAATTAATGGAACCTATGCCAGTATGCATTGTGTGAAAGGCAAAGATGAGCTCAATGCATGCTGGGATAGGTCCCAGCCTCCCCTACCGCAATGGACATAAACAGAGTGGATTAGATCATTGGTTCCCTAAACTCAGTCACTGGACACCGTTGTGTATGCTGATTTTTATTCCAGCCAAGATTGCAATCGCAAGATTTTAACAAGCTGATAATTTGTCCAAAAATTCCATACTCACATCGTGATATAAACTGCAGAAAAATGTGACCTAAGTCACCAATCAGTGGGGTCCTCATTGGTGAAATTGTCGATAGAAGATGCGAAAACTAACCCTTTATTAAGCAAGACAATCAATGTCTAACTTGTTTTGTGTCATTTTAATGTGATTAATTTCAAGAAAATTACTCAAGAAAAAAAGGAACTCTAAACACCTGTGTTCAGGTAGCCTACCTAATTTCGAGCTAACTGAGTCTCTCAGGGTCTGACTCGATCTGTTCAAAAATACTGTCTCCCAAAATTGCTAGCTATATAAAAGGATAAACACGTGTTCTAGGGTCTTTAATTCTTCATGGCACACGAGGACATTTCTGTCAAATTGTGCCTTTATACAGCGCGTAATTGCTTTAAGCATGAAATGCACATAATTAGGACACGCAACAGCTTATTAAAATCCTGTTCTTGTGTAGTAGGGCGATTTACTGGTATGTCTCATTCCCGCCTCATAGTGGTTTGCTATGCCCCTCATGTGGCTGGACCCTTGCAGCCAATAACCACATGAGGGCAGTCTATTAAAGGAGGCAGCAGCTCTTGCCCTCTGTTTCTCGCCCATAGACTGTATAAAAAGATGGACGAAGCAACCGTGATGTCACCCATTGGTTACAGCATGCCATTTAGGAAGCCTCGATTTTGGCAATTTGATTTGCCCCATTTTGTCATTTTGAAACCGGATGTGATTCCTATTGGACGAGAGCGTGAATTGAATAGCCAGGGAGGAGCAAGGGGTGGATCTACGTGTGGATCTGACCGTATCAGACAAGGACCAGAGGATAGCCACGCCCCTAAAACATTTTCTTGCTTCATCATTTATTCTAGTCTATTTGGGACCATAATTTACAAAAATGAAAATCATGATATATCAAAGGAAACTTGAAACTTGCAATAGATACAATAAAGTAATGTGGAAAATCATTTTTAAATTATAAATCAGGTGGGAAAGTGGGGTCATTTCCTCTTAGACTTCTATATGATTGAACTTCTTTCTGCAACCACTGATGTCGCCATCTGCTGGCCATTAAATAGAATGCAAATTTTGGAGATTTCTGCATTGGCCTCAGTTTTCAGACCCGAGTGCTGCGTCCATCTTTTTATACAGTCTATGTTCTCGCCCAGTGGCGGATTTAGATATGGGCGACATGAGCAGCCACCCAGGGCGACAGCTTTACAGGGGGCGCCAGCGAGAGCGCAAAAAAAAAACATTCCTTTGCTGCCGTCACTTGATTAGATAACTCCAGTCAGTGGATTTAAAATATGCACCTGGACACAATCTAGTCAACTCAGCAGGCTGCTGGCTGCCTGCGTTCTGTTAATGATACGCCTCTGGAGAGAGGGGAAGGGTCTAGTTGTACATATAATATGCGCCGCATTAGCAGCTTTGTTTGGCTCATTGCTTTAACATGTCAGAGCGTCCCCCATATCAGGGAGTGCAGGGTCTGCATGTAAACGAATGCAAGTAAATGGGGGAGTTGGGTATTTTCTCAATCTATAACGTTTACACTTCCTAACCGATTTCAATGAGCCAAATATATAGGGTTTATGATCTGCATGGAGTACGAGGAAGACGTTTTTATCTTCAGTAACTTTGAATCCTGGTAAGTTAGTTAAGCTATGATTGCTGATAGATGCTCAAGAGAAGGTGATGGTTTATCCACGTTAGAGTCATTAAATTAACTGAATTCGTTACGTGGTGGAAGATCATTCTCTGTTGTAATGAATTGTAAAAACTCGTTCAAGCTTTGATCTAGCTTCTGTCTTCTGAAGGCGGGAGTGCGCAAAAAAAAAACCAATAACCTTACCCCAGACCAATACCTGCAAATGGCCATTTTAATGCCTTTAAAAGCCTTAGATTTTGCAAAATTTATTTCTCAACGTTTAATACTTTCTAGACCTCATTAAAAGTCTAATGTTATCGATGACATTAGCTTGGCAATGAACTGGGAAAGAATTTTGTATCAAACCTCCACTTTTCAGATTTTTATTTTAACAATTTGAAGACTGGGCGCCAATATATTTTGGGGGGTTTTATTAGTGAGAAGGGGGTTTAGAATTCAATATTAATATTTATTATCGCGAATGCACATGCTGTGCATGCCCTAGCAACTCGGTGTGTCATCAGTATCATGGCTGCCGACGTTATATGCAATTACCACGTCTAGCAGCACAGCTCTAGAAATTAAACTCTAAATTGTCTTGACTGGATCTACAGATGACGTTTTTACACACCGAATGCTTCTCTGGGTATGCAGAGTAATGAAGAATTATGAGAAAGTAATTTTTTATAATTGGATATTGATGGAGGTTGAATATGGAATTCCTTTTGTTTATTTAGGCAAAAATAGTCTATTGTCACTGTCAGTTCGACTAGTACATAACACTGTACTGATATAACTTCTAATAAGCAAGGATGATGAAATTTAGTTTGGGCCTGGCTGAAAAAAAAGTTAGAAACAATTTAATATGACCTAACACTTTATCATTTGGTTAACCTTCATTAGCAGACATGGGATCTCAGATTTAGTGTTGTTAGCATTTATTTTGAGCGAGATATGCAACTGTTCGCATTTTAATAGCTAGCTAGAAAACTTTATTCGTTAATAATTTGCGCATATTTTGACCGAACAAAATTCTTATGATAACTTTAGATCTAGACTTTAGAAACGGAAGCAGACGCATCTAGGATCCACGCTGCTGTTCGACTAGTCCGATTGTGGGCTTTTTGAGTTTGGTGCTTTTCCTTTGGATTTTGACTCTTTTTTTGGAATGTAGGTTTTGGATCAAGGACATTGAATGAACTGTCGCTGGGACGTCTGATACGACCCCTGTTTGGATTACGATTTGGGTTACGGACTGGAAAGGGGACTTGCAGCTAGTTGCCGACTAGCAACTACCCACTAAACTGACAGCTGACGGCTGTTAGCGAACAGCTGATTACACCAAACAACCGGTGAAAACGATTACACCGGTGAAACACGGCTACATTGGTCCCAAGAGGTTGTTAGGGGCTGAGGAAGTCAAGGAAATTAAAAAATCACTCGGCTTTCTGTCAGAGGAAGTTGCTGCTGTCAGGCTGCAGCAAAAAAGTATTTTAGACATGGTCACGGAGGTAAAAGCACGGCGTATCCAGAACGCGGAGAGGGACAAGCGGATAGCTTTCCTGGAGAGCAGAGTGGCAGAAATGGAGCAGTACAGTTGGATGAATGACGTGATCGTCACCGGGCTGCATGTAAAACCCCGGTCCTATGCTAGGGCTGTGACCACCAACATTGCAGAGGAGCCTGGGGAGTTGGATGCTAGCTCCACGGAGCAACAGGTTGCTGCCTTTTTGCAGTCCAAGGACATTGAGATGGACTGCAATAACATCGAGGCATGCCACCCTCTGCCCAGGAGGAACGCAAACGATAAGCCAGCCGTCATTATCAGGTTTGCCAATAGGAAACATAAAACCGCGCTACTAAAACAAGGGAGGAAGCTAAAAGGAACGAACGTTTTCATAAATGAGCACCTGACAAAACAAAATGGGGAGATAGCCAGAAAAGCACGCTACTTAAAGAAACAAAGGAAAATTCAAAACACCTGGATTACAAACTGTAAAACATTCATCAAACTTAACGGATCACCCGAGGAAGCTAAAGTGCTGGTAATCAGAAACATAGAGGAGCTGGACAAATATCATTGATAATCACGAACTGGACCATAATCAAGGTAACATGCACCGTTACACATCACCATGACCAGCATTGACAGTAATGACTCACCTACACCTGGAAACATCAATAACATAACTCTGAGCATCAGTGAACATGATCAACCTGAACTAAAAATCTTTGAATATACTGACCATAATGCCCAACATTTGGAATATGAAATAGACCCGGACAATAATTTCTTTTCATCTATCAACAATACCTGCTGTTATTACACCGAGGAACAGTACAACCTGAACATTAAGACAGTAGACAAATTATCAATCATTCACTTCAACAGTAGAAGCCTGTATGCTAATTTCAATCATATCAAGGATTATTTACTTCAGTTTTCACAACCATTCAGCATCATTGCAATATCTGAAACCTGGTTCAGCGAGGATAAAGGTGTGGATTTTGAGCTGGAGGACTATGAGCTCAGGTATACAAATAGACAAAATAAGGGAGGAGGAGGGATGGCAGTGTTCATACTCAACACTTTAAAATTTACAGTGTTGGATAGGATGACAACAGTGGTTAACAACATACTTGAAAGCATTACTGTTGAAATTTATAAAGAAAATTGTAAAAATGTAATCATCAACTGTATATACAGAGCACCGGGCACTAATATTGAGGTATTTAACAACTGGCTTGAGGAAACCTTCTCAAAGGACATTCATAAATCAGTTTTCATTTGTGGAGATTTTATCATTGACCTACTAAATCCTAACAACCACAAAATGACAAATGATTTCATCGATACAATGTATAGTATGGGCTTATATCCAAACATCATTAGACCTAGTCGAATCACATCACACTGTACCACTCTCATTGATAATATATTTTCAAATGACATAGAAAACAATACAGTAAGCGGACTATTGATTAATGATATCAGTGATCACCTTCCAGTGTTTACAGTTTACGACAGAAACTACAGATATAATAATCTAAACAATGAAAAACAATACAGGCGAATTATAACAGAAGAATCACTGAATGCATTAAAAAATGACTTACTTGCTCAGAATTGGAACGTTATATACCAGGCAAAAGGCACCAACAAAGCTTATGTAGAATTTCTCAAAGTATTTACATCACTTTATAATAAGAACTGTCCAATAAAACACTATAGGAGGAAGCTTAAATATATAGAATGCCCATGGATCACAAAAGGTTTACAGAATGCTTGTAAAAAGAAAAACCCTCTATACAGAGAATTTATAAGGCTGAAGACTAAAGAGGCAGAAAAAAAATACAAAAAGTATAAAAATGAGTTAACAAATATTATATGGGCTTGTAAAAAAGACCACTATAAGAATTTATTAGATTATAACAAACACAACATTAGAGGAATATGGGACATACTAAACAGTATTATAAGAAAGGGAAAGAAACAAAATTGTTATCCTGCATATTTCATTGATGATAATAATGAGAATCATAATATGAATGATATTGTTAACCGTTTTAATGAGTTCTTTGTAAGTGTGGGTCCAGATCTTGCTGAAAAAATCTCATCCTGGGACAATGGACAGTTGGAATGATGGAAATTTCACATTAAACATGTACAATCAAAACTGTCAAAAAGCTTATCCATCCTCAGTAAAGTAAAGCATGTTCTGGATCATCGATCACTCCACATTCTTTACTGTTCTCTGGTTTTACCGTGTTTACATTACTGTTCAGTGGTCTGGGGCAATAATTACAAAAGTTCATTGTATCCAATAATTATACTACAAAAAAGAGCAGTAAGAATCATTTATAATGCTAGATATCGAGACCACTCCAATTCACTTTTTCTGCAATCAAAATTACTAAAATTTACTGATATTGTACAGTTTCAAACTGCACAAATAGTTTTTAAAGCAAAAAACAAAATTCTGCCGAGAAACATACAAAGATTGTTTAGCGATCAAGAGGGGGGATATGATCTCAGGGAAAAATTAAACCTAAAAGTTCAGCCTATGAGGACTACCAGGAAAGGTTTCTGCATTTCCATATGTGGAGTGACTCTGGAATGGTTTGAACGTTTAGCTTAAAATGTGTCAGAATTTACAGCAATTCAAAGCCAAATATAAGGACATAATTTTATTGAGGTACAGTAATGTAGATAGTTTAGAACTCACAAGATGGCTGCAGGGACCTGCTGTTTAATAATCATCATTAACATTATTCTTACTATTATTATTATTATTATTGTTGTCTCGCTTACCTTATGTAAAGCTGATATTTTATTATTTATGAAATGATGTGGATCTGTGCTCTTAGACTCAAGGATGCTATTTGCACAGTAATATGTTATGAAAATTCTTATTGAAAAAGTTAAATAATGTACGAGGTGTATGTAGTTAGGGAACTGACAAGATGATTATGATTAATTACTGATGGAGAAGGGGTGGGGTACAATTAGTTTTTACTTCTTCCCACTCCCTTTCGAATGTATAAATTGAACTCGATATTGTATAAACTTTCTTTTTTTTTGAGCTTTCTGTTTTGTATATATTGACTCTTCTGTACTTGTCTTTTTTTATTATATATTCGAAATAAACTTTCAAACAACAACAACAAGACCATGTAAAGCTTATTAATTGTACTGACTAGGTCCTGGGTTTATAAAATTACATTTTCAATGCTGCAAACTTAATTAAAAGATGCATCTAATGTCTCATACACTGATAGAGTTGTTTTTCTGGGGTGTCTACTGCCTGTTGGTGGAAGTTGTCTGGTTCTGGTTCCTATTCTGAAAGCATAATAGACCTATAATATAATAGATCAAATGTAAATTATAATTCATTGCCTGCATATGGTGCCAGAGACTTACTTATTGTATTTCACTGCAAATTAAGGGGCGCTTTCGAAATAGTTGGCTACACCCTCTAGCGCTGTCTATTTAGTGTCTTTTCATTAATTCATTATTTTTATTTTGAATGCACCAATATTGGGTGCATATTGCCTTATTTGTGTATTCATTAATGTTACTAAGTTCCGAGCACGTGTGCAATAAAGTGTTTTTGTGCATATTGTTTTGTTTTTCCAAAGCCGTAACAGTAGTTGGGTGGGGGGCGCCAAAGGAGGGGTTCGCACAGGGCGCCATGGTAGCTTGAACCGCCTCTGTTCTTTGTGGCTTTGTGGTCCGCCCACTTCCTGATCGCATCACAGCCGGTCTCACACATCTCCCTGTGCAGGTACGGTAGCGGTGGCGGCGTTGTTTGAATGGATTGATGTGCGTTCAATTACCATACTGAGCTGTTTCGTTTTATAGATTTATAAATTGCGGAGTGATCTTTCTGCGAAACGCAGCCTGTCGTCTCACTGCGGTTCGAGAGCTTCGTCTCTTTGTCTCCTTGTGTTTGCTGCTAACGCCTGATTGGTATGTATGATGCGCTGCATGATTGCATTACCTCGTACTTTTATATTAGCGATTAGAATTGTTATTTTGTGTGTGACAGGGACCTACTCATCAGCTGGGTGTGTGGCGGGATCAGCGGCGGCGCTGATATAATTGAGTGGCCCTGCTGCTTTGGCTTGAGACCTATTCTGCTTTGCCTGGCGCCTGTTGTGCTTTGCGGCCACTACAACCTGCGTTACTTCACCTGTGCTCTGCCTTGCGGTCCGCTTTGCTGTGCGACCTCTACAGACTGCGTGCTTGCCTGCTTCACCCCGCGGCCTGTGCCGGTTTCTGGTGTCGGCTTTGCTTTTTTTCGCCGCTGCACGTGGACTGGATGAATTGGTGTTATTGACCTTGTATTGCCATTATGGCCAGCCTCTCTTTTAAATCTACTCTAATTTTATAGGTGTATGGGTGGATTATGGGTCAATTTTTCATGTTAGTAATTATCTTAATTTGATTTATTTTTTTGTTTCCTGTTTTGATTTGTTGACCAGTATGGTGAATTAACAGAAATTGATCTTGTTAATCTTGATTTTTCTATCAGTTAATTTATGGTTGTTCTAGACATCAGTATTGGTTTTCCTTTTTTTGGGTTTGTCTCCATTTGGAGAAATTATTTGGGTTAGTTTGGTTGGCAGTATTTATCTAATTTTATGTATGTTGTGAATTGAAACTGCCAACCATTTAATTTGGGGCATTATTGTTTATTTGTTTTCAGTGATTGTGACCCTGTTCATACTCTCCCTCTCCTTCCTCCAGCAGCTGAGAGCCGACAGTGGCGGCGTGGTGGTGGTCTGTTTTCTTAACTGTGTGCCGTGATTCTCTGGGTTTGGTTTATTCACAAGTGTGCGAGTGTGTCTGTGTGTCACGTGTGTCGGTGTTCCTGGATCTTCATGACCCCTCCTTGACACGTCCCCCCTCAGTAGTAAGCCTCAGCACCTGTAAGTGTTCCCATTCCCCATGTCCCAGTCTGAGTGCTATTGTGGTAGTTTTTAATTTTTGTGATTTTTGGTAATGAACACATGATATATATATTTATATATATATATATATTTTTTTTTATATAAACTCGAACCACGTCTCCTGCTCATCAGGAAAACGAACCTGTGTGCCTTGTGGGATTGCTTATTGTAAATAATTCCTTGGGTGAAATTCCCAGGGTGGCGCTGCCTGGTCTGGGGTCATTCAACAGAATTACATCAAAATAAAATGACCCTGCCTTCCCCCCCTTGTGTATCTGCCATATTTGCAGTTTTGGTTCGAACGAAAACCGCCAAACAAAGGGCCCCAGGACCGAGTTTGGGAACCCTGAGTCAGATAAAGGATAGATGGCTGGATTTGGTCAGTACCGTCATATTTGCGAATGGCTTAGTTTATTTGTTGAAGCACTGAAAGGCTGATTCGGAAAGCAGAGGAGAAAATTGTTGCTGGATCTGGCATCAAGGGCGGTGCGCTCAAATAAAATGAGTAACCGGCGTCCACAGCCCCTCTGCATTCTCTGGTGTGGATTCCTTAGCAGGGGAGCGGAAGGGCTTAGCGAGAGCCGGTAGAAATGCGTTTGGCTCGCGGACGCCAGTGGGCCGCGGCATTTACTAGGCTGGCAGCGACTAGCAGCCCTCCACATCTAAGGTCTTAGGAACCGGAAGAGAGGACCGGTTAACGCTCAGCCAGGTGGGTTGATTAAAAAAAATCTCCAAATCGATGTGCGGCTCCCAGGAGACACTACCTCTGGGAATGTTGAAAATGAAATGAATTGTGAAGAACTAATCGCTGGTTCCCCTGGTCAGTCCAAATAACAAATGAGAACGCCTGCGAGGCGCATCTTTACAGCGCATGTTTCTCTCCGTTCATTCCAGGAATAGTCAGGGATTGTGACAGGCTTCCCGTTACAGCAGTCACGGTTGCTCCGTCTCCTGGAAGTTCAGACTTACTGTCCGTTTTAGCCGCACGACAATTTTAGACTTCTATCAAATATCCACCAATGAACATTTGAAGCCATTACTTTCGCCCAACGAGCTCAGGCTAAAAAAAAAAAAAAAAATTGGCATGATGCTTGGAATAGCGACATTGGGGAGTTATTTTTCTAATCAACAAAGACGGATCTCAGACCTTAGATCGGCTGCCAGGACGGGTTATTGGCGCCCATTTCTATCTTGTTCTCAAACCCTTCCTAAATTATCAACTATGCAATGCTCAAAGTGACTGGTTACCGGGGGGGGTGGGGGGGGAGTTTTAACTCGACTTTCCTCAAATTTACTTTGTTAAAGCAGCAAATATTTCCCACAAGGAACATCCAACATTACCAATAATCAATGCCAATAATGGGAGCAGCAAGGTATGTAAAACTAGCCGCCAAATACGCGTACAATCGGATTACCCTTGACCCAGATGGAGAACTTCAGAGCAAAACTGTCAGGTCAGTCACATGATTTCACCTTGTGCAAAGCACCGTTTCCAATTCTCAATGTAGACGATGGATGGATGCATAGATAAATAGATGGATGATAGATAGATAGATAGATATATTGATAGACAAAAAGGAACACCTAGCCTCAAGCAACCTTAAAGGTAGCCCCAAGCAATCACCTAACAGATTGTCCCTGACTCATTGACAATTTGAATCGTATAAAAAGAATTACATTTTTGGTGCAAAATTATGAATTTATTGATTTATTTATTTTTTTTAAGTTTACTGCTGCACAATACAAAATGTGAACGTAATAATAGTCATATTTAGGCACTTTGAGATCATATAAAGCCATTTGAAAAGAGGTAAGTCACAGGACTCAATACTTTCATATTAGTAATGATATACTACACTAATGCAACCCCAATATGGATTGAATATTACCATTAAATCAGCAATGTTCAATAGTCATAGTCCCATTCACTCTACACAGTTATCTTGCAACAACAGATTACATCAACAAACAATAGTATCAGCTGTAGAAATTGCATGAATATAAAGCCATTGGCCTCGATATACCATCAGACAGTCAAGATATTATCAATAATTACTAATACTCATAATTATGTCACAAAGTGATTTTGCTGCAGATTTTATCTGCCCTTGTTTTTCTTCGTGCGTAAGTCTCCTAAATGCAATCAGAGGCACTAGTTGTATTGGTTATAGTGGACTCATTCAGTGCTCCTAGCGAACACTGTCTGTTTTATCCCTTTGTAGTGAAAAATATGACATGATTATGCGTAAGATAATTAAATATACACGTGTGCAAAGTACATAAACCACAAGCAGGGCTAGTTTTGTTTGGCATGAATATACCTAATAAAAATGGCACATTAACTCTTGTTTAAACCATGACAAAAAGTGTTTAATTACTTAAACTCCTGGTTCTTGGAGTTTAGACCGATTTGAAAGGAAATGACATAAGGCTTGAACCAAGGTATCTGCATACCAAATACAGGCACAGTACCAATCAGGGTACAAGCATCCTTAAACAGATTGTCGCAGAAAATGGTACATCACGGAATTAAAGCAATCGAGTTGCAATTGCAATCGGAATTTCAAATTCATTCTGGTTTCCAAATAACTTCTGATTCACTGCCTTTTCCGTCCCTGCCTAGTCGGCACAGGACACAGAAAATTCTCAGTCAGGTTCATCGGGTTGCTTACTTTGGGGGGTGAACTATTCCCTTAGATTTATCCCCTTCCCCTGAACCACACACATCAAAAACACATGGATCCAGAGTTGGCAGGGGGAGGCAGGTCTCGATGAGGGATTCCCAGCTCCTTTTCAAACTGGAAGACAACAGGTGAAATATCAGACTTAGAGGTCAGGGTTTGTGGAGTCGTTCGCAGGTATGTCGAGATCTGGAGTGGAAGATGGGGTGGAGTGCAGGATTACATCACCTGTGACCTCTCCCTGGGAGTGATTCTCCATTGGCTCATCCACAGGGGTCATCAAGGGTTTTGCCTCGATGACCGCCATGTCATGGTCAGCCGCCGGGTCGCTAGAAATGGAAGGAACTGGTTTGTCAGTTGTCCCCCGATTCTCCGGCTGCTCCGCGTCCTTTCTGGTCATGTCCAGCTCCTCGCCGTTCTTCGGCGAGCCCAGCGGCGGTGCAGCAACTTCCTCGGTCTCAACGACGAAGTTTTCCAGGATGACGGCGATGAACATGTTGACCCCGATGAAGAACGAAATCATGACATAGCTGCTAAAGAAGGCGATCCCCTCAAATTTGTTGCCGCAGTTTCCCAAACCAGGGAGGCCTGGATGCTCAGCACTCGGGTCGCAATCAGGAGGTGTGAGCAGGGTGGGCAGAAGGAGCCCGTCCCAGCCGGAGATCGTCGTGACCGGAAGTAAGGTCACCATGCTGCTGCTGAACGTCTCGAAATTCCACATGTCATCGATGCCCCCCGCCTTAATCACGAACGCGAAAGTTAGCATGCCGAGGATGGCGGAAATGAATATGAAGATTAGGAAGAGCACAGAGAAATTGAAGATCACAGGAAGTGACCTCATCAAAGCGAACAGAAGCTTGCCGATGCCCTTCGCTCCTTTGATGAGGCGCAGGATACAGATGATTCTGAGTGTTCTAGCGATGCGAAAAAGTGCTGGCGAAACAAAGTACTTCTCAAGAAAGTCTGCCAGGAATAAACCTTGAAAGGAAGGAAAAAAGACATTTCAAACATCGAGTATAAACCGATGCCTTCCTCAATCCCATCTGTCACGCTCGAGCTAATTTTTTCACACATTAAGTTTACATGCTTTTAATGGAGACACATGCAGCAAAATCCAAAAAGACAAAGGTTTCCCCCCCAAGTTTGTCTGCTTACCCAATATGGAGAAGATGACCACGAAAAAGTCAAAAATATTCCATCCCACTTTGAAGTAATAGTGGCGGAAAGCAAAAATTTTGAGGCCGCACTCAATGGTTATGACCAGGATGTAGATGAAGGAGACATAGTACAGCATTTCATCCAACATTTCTGTTTGATCGTCCGACTCAGTCATCAAGAACGCCATGTAGATGAGAAGCAGGACCATGATAACAATTTCAAAGATCGGCTTCGTGACCCAATCATACACCAGGCCTTGGATGCGGCTCTTCATGGGGAACCCAGAAACAGGAAAGCAAAAAGACAAGACAGAAATAGAAGAAAAAAATGGGTTGGTGGTGCAACCAAACAGGATCATTGTCATCATCATCATCATCAGTAGGACTGTTGGACTGTACAGTTTGGCAGAAAAACAAGGCTGCACAGTTACCAATCAACAATATTACTGTTCAATAATACACTATAATGTTGTTTGGTTCATGTCCCATGATTTAGGGCAGGGGTCTCCAACCCTGTTCCAGGAGCGCTACCATCCTGTAGGTTTCTGCTCCAACCGTAATTCAACACACCTGATTCAGCTCATTAGCAGCTCGTCAAGATCTGTAACTGGGAAAGCAGGAGTGGTTTGCTTTGGTTGGAGTGATAACCTTCAGGATGGTGGCTCTCCAGGAACAGAGATTTAGACTATTTCCTGAGCTGGAAGCAACCTGCCAAAACCGGGCTTGGTTTTTGGCATATACCGAGACATTGCGCATGAGTGCCACTGATGTTTGCTGGACCATATGTGGATCACCCACCAGTTCTCAATGCAAGGGTTTGAGAATTACACTGTAGAAATACGGAGCAAATCAATTTTTTTCCGCGAGAAAACATAACCCAACTATTCATTTTATCTCTGTCTTGGATCTCCTTGTGCCCCGAATTGCTAAGTTACTGTGCTAATTGGACAACAAAGAAATACACCGTGGACAAATGCAGACCAAGTTACAATGCCCCACATTACCGGCTAAGCAGTTGCCTGGACGACTCAGAATCGCCCATTACTGCAGTGTCGTCTCTGGATCTGATCAGTACAACACAAAGGCAACCAAAAACTGTACTTTCAGGGGGTTGAACTTGGTTCTTTGCATGTTTTAGATCGAGCCCAGAGAAGAGTCAATATACTACTCAAAATTTGATAGGGATCATAGGAATTTTTTTGTGAAATGACATGCAAATTTGGTAACTGCCACTGATGAACAATATATTGGATAAATGACATGTAGTCAGACACAAAACACATTTGCACGTGCATTTCATGACATTAAATGAGCGTGCAGCCTCACATTTTGGCTTTGACTAACACTTCACCATTTCAACTCAGACGTGTGTGTTGCTTGTTGGTGAAAATTTGGAAGTTCCCAAATTTTTTGCGTTACATTTAGCAATAACAATGTCTCTTCAACGTCTTAGACGTCGATTGACTTCAGAGCAATTGGGAAGATGCATCGAAATGCTTGACTCTGGCTTCTCACAACGTCACGTTGCTAATGCACTGAACGTCAGCCAAAGCGTTGTGAACAGAGCGTGGAACCGGCATCAAACGTTTGGTACAGCAGCACACCGTCATGGGGGTGGTCGTCAGAGATCGACTACACAACGACAAAACCACTTTCTCACACTTCAGGCACGACGTCATCCTTTCTGGACAGCCACCACCCTACGAAATGACCTTCATAATGCCTCGGGGGTCAGGGTATCCACTCAGACGATACAGAATCGTCTTCATACTGCCAGCCTCAACTCAAGAAGGCCATGTGTTCGAATCCCACTGACCGTGCGTCATAGGCGTGACCGTTTGGATTGGGCTCACGATCATGTCACATGGACACACAACGATTGGGCTCCAGTTCTCTTTACTGATGAGTCCCGATATTGCTTGGACTTTACTGACAGGAGGCAACGGGTGTGGCGAAGACAACGTGAGCGATTTAATGATGCCTACATCAACGAACACGACCGTTATGGTGGCGGATCAATTATGGTCTGGGGAGGAATAAGCAGGAACGGCAGAACGGACCTGCATGTCATGGGGAGAGGGACGATGACAGGGGTACGGTACAGGGATGAGATCCTCAATGTGTAAGTAAGACCATACGCTGGTGCTGTTGGCCCTGATTTCATCTTGATGGATGATAACGCCCGTCCGCATCGTGCTAGGGTGGTGAATCAATTCCTAGAGCAGGAGACAATTGTCCGCATGGACTGGCCCGCGCGTTCGCCGGACCTACACCCTATCGAGCATGTGTGGAACATGCTGCAGGTCACCATTTCTGGTCGTAGGGCACAACCCACAACTCTAGAAGAGCTCGGAAATGCCCTTGTTGAAGAATGGAACAACATTCCAATTGCAAGCATCCGGGTTCTGATTGACAGTATGACCCGACGTTGTCAAGCCATCATTCAAGCTAGGGGATGCCATACCCGTTATTGACATTAACTGTGGTAATGAAACATCAAACAAACACTGTCTGTTTTCACTTTACATGTCAGAGGTGAAACCATGAAGTGTTCGTGAAAGCCAAAAGTGTGAGGCTGCACGCTCATTTAATGTCATTAAATGCACTTGCAAATGTGTTTTGTGTCTGACTGCATGTCATTTATCCAATATATTGTTCATCAGTGGCAGTTACCAAATTTGCATGTCATTTCACAAAAAAATTCCTATGATCCCTATCAAATTTTGAGTAGTATAGATGACATCGCATTGACTTGGATCACATCCAATCTGCAAATCTGGCCTCCATTGGAATGGGGGGGATGATGGGGAACCACTGCTGTGGGTCAAAGGTACCCACCTTGGGTCTCGGAATGGGATTCTGCCTTTCTGGATTAAGTTTCGCCAGCCAGCATCTTTTCTGCTCCTCTGTAATGAATAGATCCTTGCCTCCTGCTTAAAAAACCAGACTCGATCATTATCGATGCATGGGCCCGCAACCTTGATTTGTATTGAATTTACGAGCTATGTTTCCGACCAAATGCATTAAAGAACTAAGCATGTTACACTACATCCAGACAAACAAAACGGGAATATTACAGACAGTGGTTATAACCAAATCTGTCCTTTGCAGGAAGGATTTCGCTCTCGATGTGGTAAAGAGCCGTGATGATGCTGAACAATCACAGCTGGAAATTCCTGGGATCGGGAGATAAATGTTTGGCCACGTTTCCAGACCATGTCTGAACTGAGCCAGATGATGTGACCAAATCATTCTACCTCACAGCATAGGAACTGTACTCACAACCAAAGCTAGTTCACTGTAATAAATAGAGCCTTAGTTCAGTCAGGCACGGGAGTCAGGCTGGTCACAAGCCCGTTTCTGTCCAATCATTCTTAACTTTAACTTCTCCCACCCAACTGGGAGCCTTTATAACCAAGGCAGCATTCATTCATTTCTCTAGCTCCGTACCCTCTACACCTCTCCTGCTCTGGCCTACTACAGATCTGCATCTCCTCTCCCCCAGCTCCCCAGCCTCCTCCTTTATAAATAATTTTGTTCATCGCAAGTAGCAACTGTTCATATCATGTCCAATAATTTAAATGTTAACAACGTTTAAAAGAATCTCAGCCTCCACTGGGGGGTTTGTAATCTCAAGGACTGGCTGCGCCATGCTTGCTCAGATTGTTCCAGAGCATCACTCAAGCAGAGTTGCCATCAAACTCAAATGCAAGTCTTCCAGTAATAGATGGTGAAATCTGAAGGTAAGTGTCTGGACAGAAAATAACAGGGAGGCGGCCATAATTAACAGGCAGCCATTTTGAAACTTTCCCAAACTGTATTCAATCAACCAGCAAAATGGAATATTCTTCATCTATTCTATCAATTGTGTTATGAGACCATGAACCCCCATTACACTTTAAAACTTAATAATCGTCATCATATGTGTCTAATAAAGTAAATACGCACATCATTAAAAATTTAGCCAGGTAATCATTGTTGGTGCTGTTAATTATGAAGAAGAGAAAAGCTCTAGGAATATAGAAAAATAGGACCAAGGGTCCTGTAGCTTACCGGCAAGCAATCTTATGGTGATAATACAAGTGAAAAAAATTTCAAGTGAAGTTTGACCTTCGAATCATTGAGGGTCAATAGTAAGGTCACTAAATGAAAGTTCACATAAATTTATAAGACCTCCTGTGGTGATCCAAGTCATTGATATTCAATATGTCAATTGTGAACTTTAAAGGTCACAGAAGGTCAAGCTGAGGTCAGCAAATGCACTTCATATATGACTTTCTAAATGTCTCTATACAAACCTTCTGTGACCATTTTGGTGATATAAGTCATCGTAATTTCACTGTCTAGTCTGATCCTCAAAGGTCGCTGACAGTCAAGTTGAATGTCACCAAATGAAAGTTCATATGTGACTTCCTTTAAAGGTTACCTATTATGCCATTTTTCCAAGTTTATATTTTGGTCTTTGACTCCGCCTAGAGTACTCCTGATCGTGCAAAGTAAAAAAAGGGTTCTTATTTCGCTCATACTGCCCTCCTCAAAAAACCCCATTTGTAGTCCATAGTGGTCTCTGCCTGAAACGCCTCACTGGGGTGGCTCTTCCGCTATGGCCCCCACTCCCCGTGTGCCCACTTTCTTCTGACTGGCCAGCTCTGTAGAGGGCGGATCTAGGCGGGACTAGGCAGCTGAACGCAGTTTCCGGGTCTCAGAGTGAAACGTGAGACGCGTCTGCCATCTGAGCTAAGGAATCAGCGGGGAAATTCTGCAATCAAACGCAGTTCATGTGTATAGATCTAATGAAATTAACTTGTTCTAATAAACACAACGGCGAAAGTGGAGGATGCAGTGTGAAAGTCTGGCGGCTTAAGCACGAATTTGCTATCGGCTACAGTTTGCTACGGCAACAGTTGGTGAGTACCGCGGTTTTTAGCTAGGATGCAGGGGAAGCTAGAATCCACCCCATACAGACACATTTGTAGAACGGGTCGATATGCCCAAGTGTAGACCGGAGACCGTAGAAATCCGGTGTACCTAATCTGTCGCGCGAAAAATTTGTTTCGTGTCAGATGTGAAAGTAGCTTTATGGATAGTACGCGACAGCTAGAGAGAGCTCGGTTATGTTATGAACATAATACAGGTTTTGCAGACTGTAAGTTCTGTTTGCGTGGACAAGTTGCTTATGTGGAGCTAGCGAATTGATCACTTCTACAGGAAAGAATTACCTATTTAATATCCGCCTTTTTCGGCTTTTTATTAGCCACAACAATTTCTAAAGGGGGATGAAATTATGTCAAGGTAGTGCAGAGAAATCATTTGTAAACCGGTAGAGCTGCTGCGTTTCGCATTGCTTTCACGGTATCACCAGAGAGCTCGCTCAGACATTTGTGAAGCATCCGGCTGATCCCGGTCATGGATAAGTGAAGCGATCACTAACTGTAGAGGCTACAATCAGGCAACGTTATGATTAAACTGCCACATTGATGCTTACCGAAGTAACACAAGCATAACGATCAGAATTACTGCATATAAGTTAACCAGGAGCATTTTTAATTGGCAGAGCACGCAAACTAACATGCAGTAGCTGGTAACCGAGCGGTCATAACCACAGAGACAAACCCTTGCAATGCAGGTTTTACAGACAGCAAGTTCTGTTACTGTGAACAGTTGTACCAAGCATCCAAATTACAAACAAGTATTAAAAGTTAGCTTCAAATGAGGTTTATGGTCACACACCTTCTGTAGAATTTCCCCTGCTATCACTCTTGCATATTTCGGGGGCAAACATTAGCAACAGTTACTTGGCTACGTTAGCCACTGTGCTACAGCCACAGTCAACTGGCTATCACGTCAGGTTGGCTTATGCAGTAAAAGCAGCTTACAGCTTCTGTGTCTGTGAGTCATGGACAGTCGCGACCGATACATGCTTTATCTTCAGATATTTTAGAAAGCCTTCACTTGAGGCCAGTTGTTAGTGCTAACTATCGCTTGCGGTGCTGCTAGCCACCCATAACACGTTAGCTTCACTTAAATTACTTGCTGTTATATGGTTACTTACAGCTTGTGGCTCCGAGCGCTTGATCGATGCAGCTGCTTCAGGTTTGAGAAGCAGCTGAAACGCTTATCCTGTGTCGAATTATCCTTTATTGACAAAGCTGTCTTTGGTGAAATGCTGAGCACAAACAGCTAACGTTCCCTTTGGCTTGGCTGTTTGCTGCCAGCAAACAAAAAAAGCTACCCACTGATTTCTGGTGGCATCGTCTTTTCGAAGAGAAATATTTGTTTTTCTTTGCGTCCAAAAGTAAACGGACAAGTAGCTTTGGGAGAGATACTAACAAAATTGCACCTCAAATGATCTGCGGTTCTTCTTTTGTATTTCCAAAAGTGTTGACGCTACTAAGGCATCGTATGATTTGCCGTTGTTAGTGCCTGCTAGAATAGTTTCCGGTGTGGGCAGGTCCAGCGCAGTGGTTGGCTCTGGCTAGGTCTGTACTAATTGGACGGCACAACCTGACGTCATGTTTTGCCCAGATCTGGTGAAGATCTCGGGAGGAGCTGTTCAGAGAGGAAATCACGCGCACGAAATCACGTTCTTGGATTACGGCAAAACCCCTGTATCTTATGTTTAGAAACTTTTCAGAGGTTGAGCATGGACAACCAACATTTTAACATTACCAATATGTATTAAAAGAAGGATCAGCATCCGAGGTCCCCTTTAAGTCTGTGACACAAACTTAGGCTATCTGTGACCCTTTTAGTGATCGAAGTAATTGAATTTTCATTCGGTCAAGTTTGACCTTTAAAGGTCAATATGAAGGTCACCAAATGAAAGTTCATATATGACTTCCTATACGTCTCCAATCCAAACCTACACTCTATCTGTAACAATTTTGCTGATACAAGTCATTGAAATTTTACTGTAAAGTTTGGCTGTTGAAGGTCACTGAAGGTCAAGTTCAAGGTCACCAAATGAAACTACATACATGACTTCTTATATGCCCGCAATACAAACCTAAGCTCTATCTGTAATAGTCTTGGTGATAGAAGTCACTGAAATTTCACAATGTGTAGTTTGACCTTCGAAGGTCACTGAAGGTCAAGTTCAAGGCCAACAAATGAAAGTTCATATATGACTTGCTATAAGTGTTCAATACACATATGTTCCCAGTCAATATGTTCAAGCTTAGAAACCTTTGAAAATGGTAACATTTTGCTTGTGCTCAAGTTTGACCTTTCAAGGTCAAACTTTAACACAGCGAAAGTCTTGGTCATATATTACTTCCTATATGTCGATAACACAAATTTAATCTCTATCTGCAGCCATTTAGCTTCCACGGGTGATTTTGCCCATTCTCCATAAGACCTGATGTGAAAGTACAACGCCCCCACTAGACCCACTTCCGTCGACTCAATCAAAATGGCACTCACACTGTACAAAAAGTGTATCCAGGTGAGTTGATTGCCAGATTTAGAAAAAAGTTATCTGACAGTTTTTGAGAAATAATTTTTTGAAATTTCAAGTCCTATCTGTTTTCACATTGTTAATATTTTCTTTGACCTCGAGTTTGCCCTTTCAAAGTCATCTGTGGTCAAATTTAATATTGCCAAAATATAGGTCATATGTGACTTCCTATATGTTGATAATAAAAACTTAATCTATCTGCAACCATTTGGCCTCCACAGGCCATCTTGCATACTCGCCATAAGACACAATGTTTAAGTACAGCGCCCCCACTAGACCCACTTCTGTCGATTCAATCAAAGCGGTGCTCGCACGGTACATTGATGGTACCAAGGTAAGTTGATTGCCAGATTTAGAAAAAAAATAATTGCGCAGTTTTTGAGAAATCATTTTAAAAAATTTCTCAGTCTTGTCTTAACATTGGGGCCAAAATTTCAAGGGCCCATAAAACAGACAAAAATGATTCAATCAAAAATCCGAAAAAAACGTCGGGCGATATGGTCTAGTAGTATGTTAGGGCAAATTTACTTGAAAATTCATCAGGCGAAAAGAAAAGACAAAATATGTTCCCGAAGACAAATGATGGACGACGGACTCCACACCACGACAATAGCTTATCGGCCCATAGGGCATCTGCTTCTCGAGATGTGCCAATACTTATCTTTGCTTTTTGCTGAGCATAGTGGTCAATGTAGCTGCCAATGAGCAGACAGAAGCTGAAGAATGCCCCACAGATGAAGGTGAAGAAGAAGAAGAATGCATAGATGTTAGATTCATATATTGGCTGGTCGTCTACCTGCAAGGATGAAAGGATCAAAGACAAATTCAGATTCGCAAAGAACTAAAAACCAGCCCCCTGTGGATACTCAGGGTAGGTACATACCTGCCATATTATGTGCTATATTGCATATCAACAAGACCAAGTCAAAACTCAGTATATGACTGTACCATCAATATCGTCACAATCACAATGCTACTTTCTGTTAGCGCCTTAATAGTAATTCCCATTAAGTGTTAGCATTGAGCTAACTTCATCACTCGGCCACTCAATGTCTTATGTGACCTTCCATGTGATTTTGGTAAATTACTGTGAAATTGCGCTGCAAAGACATCCACTGTATTATTATGAGTGCCTCCTGTTTGTCTAGCTGTCATAGCCTCTTAGAGCTACAAGAATGCATGCAATTACATAACTGTGTAGAGCAGGAAGTGCCCTTCATTTAGACACTAACCTGAACTGTATAGCTTTTTGAAGTTTTAGAGATAGAGTTGTTTAAAGTTTTATGAGTAAACGCTTGATCAAAATGAGCTCTAGCGCTTCAGATGCTTTAGCAGAAAGTCTTCTAGTTCTGGAGAGTGAGTCTGAAGAGCTTGAACAAGAGTATAGGGGTGATCTTCAGCAGCAGAGCATTGAAGGACCTTTTTTACATGGAAGGTCACATATGTTCTATATGTCCTTTATTCAGTATAAAGGCCAAAGGCCCATGTACAAATAACAGTACAATGATAATACATATACATGTCACAGTGGAAGCAAGAATAGATAGGTATGGAATTGTAGGCAGGTTAAAGTAAAGCTTTTCTTTGGGAGTGTGCTGACTTCAGATAAAAAGCTAATGAAGTGACAAGTTCAACCTTAGAGGAGTTAACAAGTTTGCACAGAGCATAATTACTTGTGGAATTAATTGCAGATAAGTGTTTTAAACGCAAATCTTGATTGATTATACATTCATTAATAAAATGGAATTCATCTTCAACTTTGGTAGAACAATACGGACAATATCGGATTGTTCTAGCAAGATTTTCCTTTCTACCCCTGTTTTTGCTATCCCAAATTCCCCAATTCTAAACAAGGTTAAAAGTCGACCGAGGTCTCGTCTTGAAACATTTAGTATATACCATTCGCTAACAAAATTACATTTGATAGATCTGTAAAAATCTAAATTTGCTTGTATGTAAATTTCAGCACTCCAATCTTGAATGTAACAATCTTGAACCTTTTGTTTGTATTCTGAAATAAACGGTGAAAAATTCCCTGCTCCTTGATTTTGCCATACAAGGCCATACCCATACATTTACAGAAGTTTTCTAATCTGTATTACCCATGTTTTTCGACCAGCTTCATCAAGATTCTTGAGCATACAATAACATTGATAAGGATATCTATTTCTGGACATTTATACAAGTTTACACTAATATTTAATATATCTCACACAACTTTCACAACATATTCTCAATCTACCACATTCGCCAAGCACTGCAGTGTTCGTTGCTGATTTACCCACTCCAAGTACATATTTACAAAATTTTGTAAAGAACAAACCATTTCTGACATCCCCAGATTTCAGAACCGTATTAGATAATTGGCTTAATTTGAGAGTCAAACAGTTTGAATAATATTGAAGGGGAAAGGTTAGGAAGTTTGAAATATGTGACCTTCCACGTGATTTTGGTACTTCGGGGTAAAATTCATTTACTGAGAAATTGCGTAGCAAAGACATCTACTGTAGTACTATGAGTGCTTCCTGTTTGTCTAGCTGTCATAGCTTCATAGAGCTACAAGAATGCATGCAATTACATAACTGTGTAGAGCAGGAAGAACTCTTCATTTAGACACTAACCTGAACTGTATAGCTTTTTTTTTAGTTTTGGAGACAGAGTTGTTTAAAGTTTGATGAGAAAATGCTTGATCAAAATGAGCTCTAGCTCTTCAGATGCTTTAGCAGAGAGTCTTCTAGTTCTGGAGAGTGAGTTTGAAGAGCTTGGACAAGAGTATAGGGGTGATCTTCAGCAGCAGAGCATTGAAGTACCTTTTTCACATGGAAGGTCACAAATATCTGTTTGATAGGGACAAGAGCTTTACTGGCTTTATGAATTAAAGTTCAAACACATTTAGACCGGGAAAGCCTGCTTGAAAAACCAACAGCCAAATAACTGTAATAAGTGGAGATGTTACTAACAATGTCATTAATTTTCCAGTTTTCATAATTTCTGAGTTTACCCCCATTTTGAAATACCAAAATTTTTACTCAAGTTATTATTGAAACCCCATTTCTGGCAGAATAAATCCAATATATCTATTTTCTGTTGCAAGTTTACAACACTATCAGAAAACACACACAAGTCATTGGCATATAGTAACATGAACAAGTCAAGAAAATCCGCACCAACAAATATACCTCTACCGCCATATGATTGCAATTCGTCGTTCAGTTGGTTTGTAAACATTCCAAAGAAAACAGGACTAAGAATGCAACCTTGGCGGACTGCACTCAAACAGTCAAAATATTCTGAAATACTGCATTTTGATAATTTTACAGCAGATACAGGTTTAGAGTACATATTGCGTATGATACAAAGCATTTTGCCTTTAATGCCTTCTGAGAATAAAACATGCTACAATAAATCCCTATTTACACTATCAACTGCTTTATGAAAATCAACAAAGAGACAGTAAAATCTGCCCTTCAATTCCGTGAGATATTTCTGTACCAGCGATTGAAGTGTGAAGACATTGCCAACCATGGAGTAAGCTGGACGAAAACCAGCTTGACATTCAGGGTACTTGTCAAAGGTTTCTATAAAGGCCTTCAATCTATTATTAAGAATACAGTTGAAAATTTTACCACAAATGAGCCCCTCAGAACAATAGTGGTCTAACTCAGATTTTCTAATTTTCCGAGTTAGACCCATATTATTTATGCTAAAGGTGAAATCTATTCATGCAATAATGGGCCAGAAGATTGTTAGTTCCACCTCTGAAATATAGATAGAAGTGCAAGAGTGGTCTAGTTCCAAAATTCTTAGTTTTTAAGCGAAACATGCAAAAATAACAAAAATCGTCAACGTTGACAACAAAATACTTTCTGACCATGAAAGTGAAGATTCAAAGGATGTCACTTCAAGACAGGTCTAAATGCTTACTGGCATGCTGAATTGACAACATCGAAACTTTGGAAGCTGTTTTCTCAAAATGATAAAAAATGGAATTAGACCACTATTGTTCTGAGGGGCTCTAATATCCATTAGAGAGATGCCTCTATAATTGTTCATATCGTTGATATTACCTTTTTTGTGTAGAGGAAAAATTATACTCTTGCTCCATGCAATAGGAAACTCGCCAGAACTGAAAACTTTATTAAACAGCATGTGCAGATAACGTAATAAACCACCCCCGCCATACTTCCACATCTCCGGAGGAAGACCATCAGGGCCCGGTGATTTACTACATTTCATATCTGACAGTGCCTGTGTGATTTCAATACAAGTTATTTCAGTGTTAAGAATGCCTTCAACATCTTGCTATCTGCAACGGTCCCGCCATCTAACAGTTTACTGCGTACAGCACCTTGGGCATATCTAACAAAACTATCATCAACATCAATATCATCAATATTTAAAACACGTCTGAAATACTCTACCCATTCATCACATGTGATTGATGAGGACGTGGCAATGGATTTTTCATGATGTGCCCCACACCAAACCAGAAAACCTTATGATTATTACCCAAGGAAGATGGCAACAGACAAAACCAAAAAGTATGTTGACAATCAGATCTTTTACTGAGACAAAACTCCCTGTACTTATTTCGCATATAATGAAATTGCTGCAAATAATGGAGTTCACCTGTGGTTCTAAATTTATCCAGAGCACCGCATTTGCCTCGTTTCAACGTTTCACACTCGTCATGGTACCAGGTTGGAGAAACATTCGCTCTCCCTGAGGCCCGTCCTGCTAACAAGTAGTGATGGGAAGATGAAGCTTCATGAACCATTTTCTTTATTTTCTGTGCCCACAAGATGGTGCACTCTGTTCAACAAAGGCTTGTAAGTTCATTCTATAAGCCTTATTTTTTAACTATGGGCGCCATCTTGTGGGCACAGAAAATAAAGAAAATGGTTCATGAAGCTTCATCTTCCCATCACTACTAACAAGCCACATGACTGAGCACAGGATCTGTCATGGTTTGGAGGCTTTGAGAGCTTTCTTTGTTGCTCTCGTTCGGGGCAATATCGTTTTGCTCTCAACTGGATTCCTGGGCCAGTTGTCATTAATTGGGGGCGTTGCCCGGATTCTATTTAAGCTCTAGTTCTGCCTCACTTCCCTTGCTAGAGTGTCAGTGTTATGTTTGCACTTTAGCCGGTAAGGTCTCTAGTAAGAGAGTTGTTAAGGGTTTAGCTGCATATTTGAGGACAAGTTCTAGATAGCAAGGGAATCTTTCTGTTTTTTCCCTTTCATTTCGTCCTGTCGAGCTGGCCTTGCTTCCTTGCCTCGGACGTCGTCTAGGTCCGTTGGAAGCGCGAGTCTCACCCTCTTATTTTATTTGTGTCTCTCATCTGCTGTTTCTCCTCTTATTCTGGCCGCTGCGTTTGGCGTCTCAAACTCACCAGCCATCACGGTACACTCTAGCCAAACATGGAGACATCAGCGGTGGCCGAGATTAAAAGGGCTGTTACTAGTGATGGGAAGATGAAGCTTCATGAACCATTTTCTTTATTTTCTGTGCCCACAAGATGGCGCCCATAGTTAAAAATAAAATAAGGCTTATAGAATGAACTTAGAAGCCTTTGTTGAACAGAGTGCACCATCTTGTGGGCACAGAAAATAAAGAAAATGCTTCATGAAGCTTCATCTTCCCATCACTAGCTGTTACCAGCCAGCAAGATATGCTGTCTGGTTTCGCAAAAGAGCTTTCAGGTTTGAGTAATCAGCGGTCTGAGTTAGCTGAGAGACTCCGCCTTCAAGAGAATCTCCTTCAGAATCAGAAGAGCGTTCTGTTTAGCTTGACCGAGAGTGTTAGGTTCTCGGGGAAGGTGTATAGATGATGCTTGTGCAACATTTTGTGAAACTTATTAGACAGAGACCTAACCCACTGAGCAAGCGACGTCTGTAGACATCCAAGACAAGTCCGTCCAGGCCGTAATCTGGATGTCCATGTCACGGCCAGACTTAGTTGATAAATGACAATGACAAAGATGATTGGCCTGCCCCAATTTTGGATGTCTACAGACAACCAGAACTAGTTGAAAATAGACGTTCTAACAGGCCACAATCTGGATGTCTATATGACACCCAGAATTAGTGGATAAATGACAGAGAAAAGAGGTCGGCCTGGCCCGATTTTGAACGTCTACAGACAACCAGAACTAGTTGAAAATAGACGTTCTAACAGGCCACAATCTGGATGTCTATATGACACCCAGAATTAGTAGATAAATGACATTGAGAAAAGAGGTCAGCCTGGCCAAATTCTGGACGTCTACCAACAACAAAAATAAGTTGAAAGGAGATGTTCTGACAGGCCACAATCTGAACGTCTATATGACACTCGGAATTAGGTGAGAAATGACTTGGAGAAAGACATTCGGCCTGGCCAAAATCTGGATGTCTCTGAACGACCAAAATTAGTCAAAAGTAGACGTTCAGACAGGCCACATTCTGAACGTCCAGTGGCAAACACAGTTGGTATAGAATTCTGACAGGATATTATTTGGACTTCCACTGACAACCAGAATAAGTTGGTAAATAATTAAATAACACTGAGAATTCATCCAGGCCAACTAAATCAACAACAAATATTCCGACAAGCCACAATATGAACGTCTACTGACAACAGGCTAGTCGAGGGAGGACATCCATTTTGACCAAAAAGATCAAAGAATATGCCAGACTGGGTGTATGCCCTACCAGAGGGACAGAGACAGGCTGACTCGCTGGTGAAATTGCCCTGTCAGCTATAGTCACAGTCTCAGCCTCATCATGTAATGTAGGGCCTAAACCCTTTATCCTATGCACCATCCCACCCTCAAGATAACCACAGGCTTGTTCCAGTCCTTCCGAACAATTACCAGGTCTAAATCAAGTCCATGTCACTATGTCAACTAAGGTTGTAAGACCTAATCCAGTAATATCTCAAATAAAAGAATATTTCCAAGCAATGTATGATAACAACAGAGCGTTATGACTTTGATTGTGATAATCACTTAAGGATGCTAAAGGCAACACCTGAAGCCACGGTATGTTCTCCCTGCTGGCATCTGGCAAAAAATACAGAAGGATCCGTTGCCAAACAACCAAACTACTGTACAGAGCAGCTTTCTTGCCCCAGACTGTGAGACTCCTCAATTCATTGCCTGCACTTCACTCTACAAAATAGTCTGTTTTACTTATCCTAAAAGGAAAATGACAAATAAATGAACATTCTTTAACCCTAAATTCCTAAATGTAGATTAAGTTGAACTATTTCTTTTTTCTCTCAGTTCAGCATACAGTTTTCAATTAATTTGTCTTATTTACAAAATGCAGTGTTTCCCACCTCGGTAATTTGGTATACAGATGAGTGAGCACTTCAACTAAAAAACAAACTCTAACAGACTGTTTTTCTACCCTACCCTACCCTTGAGGTTGCTGCATGATTGATGTAAATTCATTTATAAGGGTCGTGTCAATTGAACTGTTAAATGGACATCGAGAGAAAAAAATTGAACACTTTTTTTTTAATCTTTACATATTCCATAAAAAGTGTGAATTAATTAATGTACTGTCACGTTTACGGCTATTTGACCGTGACCTTCGGGACACGTGCGCAGTTAGGTAATGCTCGCGGTGCAACTCCAGCCAAGTTATTTCGCATAATAATGGCTATATGCATTTTAAATTGACTTCAATGCATAAAATATAACGTTAGCTAGTTAGCAAGAAAGCCTTTATGCCAACTTAGCTAGCTATATTTCATATATATTTATGCGAGCTAGCTAACTAAATGGCTAAGTTATAACTACTAGCCGATACCCGTGCTACGTACAGCTGATTGAATTAGCTGGTTTTACTTGCAAAAACGGCTTCAAAATGCAGTTATAACTTAATAACTAAGTTCGAAACCTGGCGCATGGTCTTTGTCACACATTAAAACCGGTATATGCGGAAAACAGTCATTATTCACAGTGGTTTCGGAGATGTGTGAAATTACGCAAATCGCCAACTCAGTAATAATATAGATTCATTATCATCTATTGATTTCTATGAGCAAGTCCAAAAATAATACAACTGTGTACCGGAAGTCACGGCCAAATAGCCGTAGAAATGTAAAAACGGTTCACGGCAATATAAACACTTCGTTGTGCAAAATAAGAAACGTATAAATAGTCCCGAATATTAAAGGGGCAAGTTTCTTAAAGTGGCAACGCCACGTTTCCATATTGGTTTTGTGTTTTTTCCATACTAAGCATGGCAGGTCTAGCTAGACTTTTGGGTAAATGACAGCAAATAATTTATTGGGCAAAATAGAAAATATCAGGGAGATATTAGCCCAATGTTTTATCTATGACAACCTTCCATACCAAAGTACGCAGAAACTCGCATGAAAACAGCCTACTCAGATCAGTAGATCTTGATACATAGCCAGCTATTCAATATGAAAGAAAAAGAGGGGGAAAAAATGAGCTTGAAAACACAAAATTGTTTTCTGTCATAAAAGATAAGCTTGAAGATCTTCTTTCAAAAAGCACTGTTCTGAATTAAACAGAATTTTGGTTAATGTTAGACTTGAAATAAGCCAACTTGATTTACATCTTAAACTGCAAGCTGAGTTCCTAATGCACTGTAAGAGATATAATTTGATAGCCTCATTTGATGATCCTGTGGCACACAGCAGACATCAGATTTGAATTGTAAACGCCAAACAACCAGCAGTGTTTTAGAAAAAAGTTATTTACCCCCATTAATGTTCTATACATTTCTCTCTGAGTAGTGCTATACAGTATGAAAGGCCAGCACCAGGGAACTAGCAGTATTTGGGGGAATTGTTGCTGTTTGTATTCAACACTCACATTCTTTTGCAGTGACACAAAAGACCTCACTTCTACATGAGTACCCCTAATACACACAGACACATACATAAACACATGCAGCCTACCTGTTAAAAGCAACAACAAAAGACTCAGTCCACCCCCAACTTTACATCACTTTGTCCGTTTTTTTTTTTTCCTGCATTGCCGAACTGTATTCTGTATTCAGAATAGCTAAATTTGCACATAACTGATGAGAGCAGTGTGTCCTCACGGGGTGCAGTGGTGGCAACCAGTGCTCTCAGATTTGTCGTAGCTTTTTATTCCTTTTAGCTCTCTTGAAACAGGTGCTAGTTGCGCTGCACAAAAAATGGTTTCATCACTTTGTGTTTTGCCAATGTGTTTGGGCCTTAAGCCTGAACAGTAGCGTCTGTATTTATTTATTATACATGATTTTCGTGTTTGTTTTTTTATTTTAGCTGCTGTCATGCAGTGGGACAGTTCCACAGCAGAGGCCCAGAGAAGAACTGCAGCCGCTGACCACCTCAGACATGCCCCAGGGAGAGTGTGGGGGAGGTGGACATAAGCAATAAAGATATTGTTAGCAGCTGTAATAGACTAATACTGCAACCAGTTCTTTTGCCATATAAATGAAGAGTTACAAATATTATATTCAACTGTGGACAAGACGTTGGGGGTCTGCTACCTGCTGTTTGGGATGTGGTACTGCAAATGTGTTCCAGGTATCAGTCCAGTGAAGTGACACCATGCATGAAAGTGTTTAAAATAATTAAGGTTATTCAGATTATGTTGAAAGTAGATTTTATGATCCGATGTTAAGATCAGGTTTTATGATCAGATGATGTTAAGATGGGATATAAAGTTGTGTGTTTTATACACTTTACATTTATACACTTTGGTACAAGTGAGAGAATAAATGCATTTGACTCACATAAGTAATTTCTTGGAGTGGTCAGTTTGCTGTCAAAGGTGTGAATGGTTGCAAAGCTATACATTTTTTACATAGTGATGGTGATCAGTTGAAGTCAGTGCATTTCAGCGAGAGGGGTACTACTTTTACAAGCTGCTCTCCCCATTTACCCAATTTGAATGTTTAACGTTTCCAATTTTAATGTCCAGAATAGATGTGGCCTATCATGCAGTCAGCAAGTCTTCTGGATATCCAGTAATTAACGTCTTTAACACATATTTTCATTGACATCTATACGACGTCCAGAAACTACGTATAAAAACTTTCAATCTAGCCCCCCTGAGGACATTCTCTGAATGTCCAGGAGCTGTGTTTTTAAAACATAATTTCATTGTGTCTATATAATGTCTAGAAAAGGCATCTATACTATGTCCAGAAAAGGCGTATAAAAAAACTTTCATCCTGGCTCCCCTGAGGACGTCTTCTGGATGTCCAATAATTGCGTATTTAAAATGTATTTTCATTGACATCTATATAACGTCCAGAAAAGACATCTGTACAATGTCCGGAAAAGACGTATAAAAAACTTTCATTCTGGCTCCCCTGAGGACGTCTTCTGGATGTCAAATAATTGCGTATTTAAAATGTATTTTCATTGACATCTATATAACGTCCAGAAAAGACACCTGTACAAAGTCCAGAAAAGACGTATAAAAAAACTTTAATTCTGGCTCACCTGAGGACGTCTTCTGGATGTCCAATAATTGCGTCTTTAAAACGTATTTTCATTGACATCTATATAACGTCCAGAAAAGACGTATAAAAAACTTTCATTCTGGCTCCCTTGAGGACGTCTTCTGGATGTCCAATAATTGCGTCTTTAAAACGTATTTTCATTGACATCTAAATAACATCCAGAAAAGACATCTGTACAATGTTCAGAAAAGACATATAAAAAACTTTAATTCTGGCTCCCCTGAGGACGTCTTCTGGCTGTTCAGAGATCACGTCTTTTAGACGTGTTTTGCACCACTTTTTGCTCAGTGGGAAGTTACAATTGCCTCAAAGATATAGTGGCAAGGCCGGAAAACGTAAATATTTTTTGGGGCTCAGCCGTCACGATTTGTTAATGAGGATTCTCGGGTGGCATTTATATTATCCCTGCTGGCTGGCACAGCACTCACTTGGGTCGGCCCACTAATCAGATCTAATTCACCGGTCGTAAAATCTGTGGAGGCTCTTGTTAGGGAGATGGTGTCAGTATTTGATAAAGATATTTGTGGTCAGGACGCGGCTACGCGTTTGATGCACCTTAAACAGGGCAAGGAAAGTGCGGCTGAGTTCTCTATCGCATTTCGCTCTCTGGCTACAGAGACAGGCTGGCCGGAGGCTCCTCTTATGACTGTGTTCAGTCATGCTCTTATTGAGGAGATAGAGGACGCGTTGGCTACATTGGAACCCTGTTTGACTTTAGACTCTTTAGTTAAAGACGGCTGCCAAAGCGAATTGACAACCACATACGCGAACGCAACAGGGAGAAGCTGAACAGATTGCCGCTTGCTGACAATGGGGCTAAAGTTGCTAGTGGCGAGTGTGCGGCTCCTATTCCACCCACTGAAAATTCTACTCCGGTTGAGCCCATGCAAGTTGATAGTTCGTTTGACAGTCGGACTAATAAACCTACTCGCAGAAGAATAATCTGCTTTAATTGTAATAAGCCGGGTCACACCCGTCCACGTTGTCCGAAGCTTTAGGGAAAATGGAAAACCCCTCTAGCGATTTGGGGGGGCGCTAGAGGGGCAGACCCAATTTCCCTTCCGAACACTAATCCCTGTTGAACTGACTGTGGGGTGCAGGAGATTTACTATTGAAGCGTTCGTGGATTCGGGCGCAGTAAATTGTTTCATGGATATTGAGTGGGCTAGGAAGTACTCCGTTCCCACCGTTACGCTTTCACAGGCATGCTCTGTCAGAACTTTGGATGGTCGCCCGCTTGGAACGGGAGTTATAACCGAAGTTTCTGAACCGCTAAATATGTTCATTTCCTTTGGTGGCCACTCTGAGAAGGTTCGGTTTTTTATTATCAGTTCCCCTGCTTTTCCCATTGTTTTAGGGCATTCTTGGTTATGGGAACATAGACCTTGCATCAGTTGGGGGGAAAAGAACAATCCTATCGTCGGCTGGGGCACCAATTGCAACTCTCATTGTAGAGATAATGAAACTTGTTTTCCAAGACATCAAGCTATGGGGCAGGCTGATGCCAGGAGCGAGTGTGACCGTACCCTCCTAGACTAGAGAAAGGGGCAGAGGAGGGGTTGGAATGGGATCCTCAATTTGATTGGCGACAGCCAGAGGACGATTACCTTTTAGAGGATTTTAGCGATTCTGAATCGGTCACGGAGACATTAGATTCCGAGCAGGGAGAGGAATTTGGGGCCACCCTGAACTTTAGCTTGCCTTCTAATGTTCCTAATGACTATGCTGATCTCGCCAAAGTATTTAGTAAGCAACGAGCATCGACGTTACCTCCCCATCGTCTGTACGATTGCGAGATCAATCTCTACCCTGGTACAAGTCCTCCTAGGGGTTCGCTATACTCGCTGTCTGGACCTGAGCATAAGGCCATGCGAGAATATATTCAGGAAGCTCTTGCTAATGGTTTTATTCAGCCGTCCAAGTCTCCTGCCGGAGCGGGATTTTTATTTTTTTTGGTGGGGAAGAAAGATGGCGGTCTGAGACCCTGTATTGATTATAGGGGCTTGAATAAGATCACCATTTAAAACCGGTACCCCCTTCCGTTAATGAATTCCGCGTTTGAACGTCTGCAGGAGGCATCATTTTTTACGAAGCTAGATCTTCGTAATGCTTATAACTTGGTTCGCATTCGGGAGGGGGACGAATGGAAGACGGCATTTAACACTCATGACGGGCACTACGAATATTTGGTCTTACCGTTCGGATTGGTTAACGCCCCCTCGGTGTTTCAGGCACTCGTTAATGACGGCCTCCGAGAGATGTTGGAGAAATTCGTCTTCGTTTATCTTGATGACATTTTGATTTTTTCTTCAACACTATCGGAGCATAAACAACACGTCAGACGTGTGCTTGAGGCCCTCCTTAATGCCAAGCTTTTTGTTAAAGCCGAGAAATGTGTTTTTCACGCCCAAACTGTCTCATTCGTGGGCTTTATTGATTCTAAGGGGTCGGTTCGTATGGACTCGGACAAGGTGGCTGCGGTCAGGAATTGGCCTGCGCCTCAGAGTGTTAAGGAGGCTCAACGCTTCCTGGGCTTTGCTAATTTTTATAGGAGGTTTATCCGCAATTTTAGCGCAGTTGCTGCCCCCATTATTGCGCTCACCATGAAGAATACCTCCTCAGCGGTCTTTTGGTCTCCAGCAGCTGATGCTGCCTTTCAGCAATTAAAGAAACGTTTAAGCTCAGAGCCCATTCTGGTTTTGCCCGATCCCTCCCTCCCATTTGTTGTGGTAGATGCTTCGGAGGTGGGCGTGGGTGCTATTTTGTCCCAGTGCCCTCATTAGGATAATAAGCTACACCCATGCACATACTTCTCCCGGTCTTTGTCTGCCGCGGAACGCAATTACGGCATTGGTGACCGGGAGTTATTGGCGGTCAAGCTGGCGCTTGAGGAATGGCGCCATTGGTTGGAGGGAGCTGAACACCCTTTTGTGGTGTGGAGCGACCATTAAAACCTCCAGTATATTCAGCAAACCAAGCGACGTAATTCCCAGCAGGCTTGGTGGTCATTATTCTTTAACCGCTTTGATTTTACACTGACCTATCGCCCGGGCTCTAAAAACGTTAAGCCTGACGCCCTGTCACGGATTTACGACCGCTCTGACCGCGATCCTACCCCGGAGCCAGTTATTCCGGCTGCTCAGGTTGTTGCACTCATTCAGGGGGAGATTGAGGCAGTGGTTCAGGAGGCTTTAAAGACTGACCCTGGTCCTGGGGGGGAGCCTCCTGGGTGTTTGTTTGTTCTGCCTACAGTTAGGCCACAGGTACTCCATTGGGGACATTCTTCCCACTTGGCTGGGCACCCAGGGGCCCAGCGGACTAAGCAGTTCCTGGCCCGACGTTTTTGATGGCCTGGTATGATGAGAGACATTCGGGAATTTGTTGCTGCTTGTGGCACATGCTCCAGGAACAAGACTTCCCACCTCCCTCCCTCTGGTCTGCTACGACCTTTGCCCGTTCCCGGGCGCCCTTGGACGCATATTGCATTTGACTTCATAACGGGGCTGTCTGTATCTGATGGCAACACGGTCATTCTGGTAGTGGTTGACCGTTTTTCTAAGGCTGCTCATTTTGTCACACTACCCAAGCTGCCGTCAGCGTGGGAGACGGCCCTTCTTGTGGTTAACCATGTGTTCTGGCTGCATTGGCTTCCGCAAGATGTGGTCTCTGACCGAGGCCCTCAGTTTACGGCCAGATTCTGGCGGGCATTTTGCAAGCAGTTGGGGGCCACTGTGAGTCTCTCCTCTGGGTTTCACCCAGAGACCAACGGGCAGACTGAACGTACTAATCAGTCTTTAGAAAACACTCTTCGATGTTTGACGGCGGATAATCCATCCTCATGGAGTCGATTTTTAGCATGGGCCGAGTATGCCCATAACTCACTGAGTAATTCCTCCACGGGTCATTCCCTGTTTGAGGTTCAGGTGGGTTACCAACCCCCACTGTTTCCTGAGACTGAGAATGATTCTGAGGTTCCCTCGGTCAACCATTTCATTCGTCGCTGTCGGTCGGTTTGGACCAGGGTCCGTTCTTCTCTGTTGCGCTCAGGGCTCAAACAAAAATCCGCCGCTGATAGAAGGCGTCGTTTGGCCCCATCTTATCGGGTCGGTCAGAGAGTTTGGCTGTCTACTCGGGACCTCCCCTTGAAGGTTGAATCCAGAAAACTGGCGCCCCGCTATATTGGCCCGTTCAAGATAGTGCGGAAGATCAATCCGGTCACGGTCCAGTTAAATCTCCCGAGATCTTTATGCATCCATCCATCTTTCCATGTCTCTCGGATTAAGCCAGTTAGCACTAGCGTCCTGGCACCTGCCGACACACCCCCGCCACCACCGCGAATGGTTGAGGGGGGGCCGGTTTACACCGTGCGCCGCATTCTTGCCAAGAGGCGTGTTGGTCGTGGGGTCCAGTTCCTTGTGGACTGGGAGGGATATGGCCCCGAGGAGCGCTTCTGGGTCTCTTCGCAGGATATTCTGGATCCCACGCTAATTTCTGAGTTCCGTGCACGGGGTTCCTTTGGGACTTCTGGAGCTGTCCCTTGGGGGGGGGGTTCTGTCATGGTTTGGAGGCTTTGAGAGCTTTCTTTGTTGCTCTCGTCTGGGACGATATCGTTTTGCTCTCAATCGGATTCCTGGGCCAGCTGGCATTAATTGGGGGTGTCGCCCGGATTCTATTTAAGCTCTAGTTCCACCTCACTTCCCTTGCTAGAGTGTCAGTGTTATGTTTGCACTTTAGCCGGTAAGGTCTCTAGGAAGAGAATTGTTAAGGGTATAGCTGCATATTTGAGGACAAGTTCTAGATAGCAAGGGAATCTTTTTGTTTTTTTCCCTTTCATTTCGTCCTGTCGAGCTGGCCTTGCTTCCTTGCCTCGGACGTTATCTAGGTCCGTTGGAAGCGCGAGTCTCACCCTCTTATTTTATTTGTGTCTCTCATCTGCTGTTTCTCCTTTTATTCTGGCCACTGCGTTTGGCGTCTCAAACTCACCAGCCATCACAGGATTGTAGAACATGGGATAGCTGATCTGCAGCTTGCAATGTACTGCTTGATGCTAAACTTTCAAATTAATCCAAAGAAACTTCAGCCAAGTTTTCCACTAATGAACTAACAAAACTTTCATGAATTAAAGTTTGAGCACATTTAGACCGGGAAAGCCTCCTTGAAAAAACAACACAGTCAGTTAGTGAGTCGTGGACATTCGTGTTCGTAGGTCTGGCTCCGCTGTTGCAGTATAGACAAAAATATGGGACGAGTATCAGTACAATCATGATGTAAAAGAAAATTAATACTCTGAGAAACTGAAGGAGGCAGTTTGCACTTTAACCTAAAATCTATTGTCTAATTTCAATATGTTGAGCTGCAGAGCCAACAGGACAAAATTATGTACTTCACAGTAACTGGGGACAAGGGGTCCAACAACAGCAGACTGAGTCCTAAATGAATCATGTCAAATTATTATTCCAAACACAAAAACAAACACAGTAATGGAAAAGTCCTTACGTGACGTGAATCCATTGCTGCATACATGACGGCCAACCAACCATTAGATGTTGCCTTTGAATAAAAAAAAATAGGACATAGGAAGATCTGTTAACTCAGCGTTCCACGGCAATTGGCTTATTTTTGCAAATTCTTCTTTCCAGTCCTTGTTCTTTAGCTCCAAATGAAAAAAATAACCAAGACCAGGAGATAAGTACAAAAAGTTGGGGAATCGAGCAAATCGCGCATTAGCAAAATGGAACATCGTTGCTCTTTCAAATGTTCGGTTACGGGCTTCCCCCAAAAAAAGAGGCCCTCGGGCTTCCATGCTCAAAGTGTCCTTGAAGAACTCATAACACCTTTGTTTTGTTACTATGAATAAAAAAATAAGTTCCATCGTATTCGACAATTGTATTCATTATGGCGAACCCAAATGAAAGAAAGGTGAGAATTGCATTTCTGAGTGCCTCCAGAGGAGTATTTTGCGCTAGTATTGATAGTAAGTGAAAAGAAAATCATGCCCCTTGTCTGATACGCCTTCACTTTTAGGTAAGTTACATGATCGCGAAAGTAGCGCCCAAAATGGCGCTCATTACAGCCAAGGTTACTTGCAGACGACAATGGCCTAAGTGTCCCGAATGTGTTGCTTTGTGTAATGTTCTTCACATGTATTAGACATTTTAATGCAACGTTCATCGCCACCAACTGGCCCGGCATTCTTGGTTTCAGTGTTTGTTGTCGCTTTTGCGTTCTCGTGCGAACTGAGATATTTTGTAAAAAGGGTTTCCGCGGACCGAATTTATTTTTAAAACGGATGAGGAAAGTATCCGTTGAGAAAAATATCTGCATCAGCGCGGACAATGCCCAAGATTCCCTCAACCATTCTCTTGTGTGTAATTCCCTCTCACGGTTACTCCTGACAAACTTACCACTTGCAGAAGAGCGACGTAGGCGTTGGCAACGTGATCAAAGTTCACTTTTGAGTTGACCCAGCGCACTTCAGTGTAGTCAGAGGATATGAGTGATAAGCACTCTGTGCGGTTGTTGACATCATCCACATGGAAATGCTCATCGGATGTTTCATTTTTGCAGTAGAAAAACTTTCCGGCAAACAGGTGGACTCCCATGATGCCGAAGATGAGCCAGAGGGTGCAACAGGCCAGAAGCACATTAATCAGGCAGGGGATCGTCCCGAGAAGAGTGGTGAACACGAGCTGTTGGGGCAAACACACACACACACACCCATTAGCACACACCCAATATCACATACACACATACACGCACATACACACACACGCTAAATGCCAAGAAGAGAATGCACACAAAGACACACACACACACACACAGAAACACATACACACTCATAAGCACACACCCAATCACTCACACACACAATAAGAAGAAGAGCATTCACATATCCAATCACAGGCGCGCACACGAACACGCACACTCACTCACATACACATACAGAATCACACACACACACGCACACATGTACACGCAGACACAACAGTGAGAAAAGCATGCACACAAACACACAGAAACTCACACACACTTATAAGCACACACATGCACAATACCGAGAAGAGCACGCACACACCCAAGCACACGTGCACAAACGCACATGCGCGCCCACACACACACAGACACACACTCATTAGCACACTTCCAATCTCAAACACGCACACACAAAATACCAAGAAGAGCATTCAAACAAACACACACACACTCATCAGCACACACCCAATCTCGTACACACACAATATTGAGAAGAGCATGCACACACACACACAGAAACACATACACTCATACGCACACGCCCAGTCACACACACACAAACACACACAGAGTACCCAGAGGAGCTTGCACACATATACATGCACAAACACACTCATTAGCACACACCCAACCACAAACATTCACATGCACACACACACACTCTTTAGCACACACCCAATCACATACACACACACAATACTGCAAAGAGCATGCACAAACACACACACGTCAGATGGAGCGCGCCCACACAAGCGCGAGCGCCCACATATGCACATATTTAGAAGATCTGATACATTCACACAAACGGCACACAATGGCAAGTTCACAGAAGAATCTGTGTGACCTGATTTTAGTTTCAGGTTTCTTCTCACAGGTTCTCATCTTGTTTTATGATTGGCCGAGTCATCCAATAAGCCCACCCCAGCGACCGCACATCAAGTGAATTCTATACGAACGCACCAATGACAAATAATGACCGTCGCTTCGTCACTGGGCAAACATAGCACACGCTAGCCTACTAGAAAGCAAATTGTTCAGTGGAATAATATCGTTGGGGCGAATTATTATCAGTGATAAATAAAATCATAAATGCTGGTGCATTCATATCTGTGGCTCTCTAAACGGTTTAAAAAACCAACAACTCTAATAAAACAATGCTGCGCACTGTGCCCAACAATGCCCCTCATCCAAGATTAAACTGCTGGTTGTGCTCGACACGATATGCCTGTATCGTAATGACCTGAATTAGCAAAGCTTAGCTCACGATGGCAGTTAGCAGCATCATGTAAGAAAAACCCTAAATGTCGTTCCTTTAGCCACGAAACTAGCGAACCTGAAGAGATAAACAATGAGCAAAAACTGAAATGTTTCCAAATTTTTACCATTTCTGCCTGGATGTGAAATATTTTTGTATGAGGATATCAAATGAGCCCCTGAGTACAAAACTGGTCGAACTCCATATTTGTTTTTCCACAAACCCCAATTCCAATGAAGTCGGGACGTTGTGTAAAACGTGAGTAAAAAACGGAGTACAATGATTTGCAAATCCTTCTCGACCTATTTTCAATTGAGTACACGACAAAGACAAGATAATTAATGATTAAACTGATAAACTTTATTGTTTTTGGAAATATTCACTCATTTTGAATTTGATGCCTGCAACACGTTCCAAAAAAGCTGGGACCGAGGCAACAAAAGACTGGGAAAGTTGAGGAATGCTCAAAAATATCTGTTTGGAACATTCCACAGGTGAAGAGGTTAATTGAAAACAGGTGAGTGTAATGATTAGGTATAAAAGGAGCATCCCCGAAAGCCTCAGTCGTTCAAAAGCAATGATGGGGCGAGGTTCACCACTTTGTGAACAACTGCGTGAGCAAATAGTCCAACAGTTTAAGAACAACGTTTCTCAACATGCACTCTCAAGGAATTTAGGGATTTCATCATCTACAGTCCATAATATCATCAAAAGATTCAGAGAATTCAGAGAAATCTCTACACGTAAGCAGCAAGCCCAAAAACCAACATTGAATGCCTGTGACCTTCAGTCCCTCAGGCGGAGCTGCATTAAAAACCGGCATCATTCTGTAAAGTATATTACCATGTGGGCTCAGGAACACTTTGGAAAACCATTGTCAGTTAACACAATTCGTCGCTACATCTACAAGTGCAAGTTAAAACTCTACCATGCAAGGCGAAAGCCATATATCAACAACACCCAGAAACGCCACGGGCTGCTCTGGGCCCGAGCTCCTCCGTACAAAAAAAGAGATAATGCCATGGAGCGATAGCCCTGTGCTTCTTACACATGGTACAAAAATCCATTTTTAGAAATTCCTACTATGAGGTGTGTTTTTTCATAGTCAAAGTTTGTGTTTTTCTATAAAATATGAAATAGTTTAGAAAAGGCTGATTTACTCAAAATGAGTAAAATGGATATATTGCATTTTGGAAACAAAATCTTCAAATATAGAGCAGAAGGGGGATCCTGTCTGTATCGCAGGCGCTGCCTGTATTCTCACCATATTGTCATATTTCCCTGAGGCCTCCTACCCGAACAAGCCCTAGACCACCTTAGGTGAGTCATTGGCGAATCGCATTAACAGCGAAAAGATAAACCGGTCCACTGGCACAGAACGTGAGCCATACGTCATGTAAACACATATGGTACTCACCCGAGGCCCCTTGCACCAGGACACGAGCCTTAGGGCCCTCAAAACGTCCAGGCCCCAGAACACACGGTACCCCAAATTCAGCATCACCAAATTCACCACAGAAATCTGCGCAGGAAGAAGAATCCAGTTAAGACCGAAGTAACGCCTTTCTATGGCGTCTTTTTCCCAAGAGTAGATATCATTCAAAAGATTTATTCAATATCTATTCATATTTTCATATTTACATTTTCTCGGGGAGCTGCCCTTAGTTACGGTAACTCTGTTGGTACCTTGACTCATTCCCTACGGCAAGCCGCTGCCAACGGCGTGGCAAATTCTACCATTCCCTACGGTAAGCCAGTGCCAGCGGCGTGGATGACCATTCGCAGTCCGATGAAAACACGAAATCAGTTGACAATCGCGGTGATGGGCCACCTGTGCTTCAATACTTTATATTGTGTAATTTTCGGAAAAAGTATTCCATAAAGACACAACAATTTTATATAAAAGTATTCCGTTGGGAATGAGTTAATAATCTCAACAGGGTGGAGGGAGGTACAGGCAAAAAAAAAAAAAAAAAAAAAACACATGATGCGCATGTATATGAACTGACTATATTCGCTGAACCCCTAAGTCTGGCGAATGGGACTTCAACATCAGCTGGCATTGAAAAAATCATTACCTTGAAAAAGCAAAAGTCGTCATCTCTTCAAATTTAATATTTAACTCCTCTAATTAAATATTCAATGCTCATAATTCTCAATAATTCTACAAGTTCACTGTTTATTGTACAGCAACTTCGCTTCAAAATAAAATTGCAGGTGAGGCAATCACACATTTTTCAAGAAAACAAAATTTTCAAAAAGCAGTAAATACAAACTTACAATCACAATAATGAACTCCAGCCAGCACCAGCCTCTTGAGAAGTAGGTCTTGAAACCATATGCTGCCCATTTCAGGAGCATTTCAGTGATGAACACACAAATAAAGACGAATTCCGCATATCCCAGGATGATATCGATAACTCGGGATCCATAGTATATGTCCTTAAAGGCCTGTCAAAACATGAGCAAATAATCCAATAGAGGACATGAGCAAATTTTAGTGCGTCTTACATGCGACCAACACAATCATCCGCTGGGAGTCCACTGATTTGATCATGCTGGGTTCGGCATTGTTGCTCTCACAAAATATTAACTAAGAATTAAACTACTGTGGAGAATATAATGGTCACAATCTATGTGATAAATAAAATTAAAAAAACTATAACAAAATACAGAGAATTTTAAATGAACAATGGAAATAAAATGGTGTGCAGTTAACGTAAAATGCGCTAACAAAATAACTCAACAGGAAGATGAGGAGCTGAGCTCATCGCTTTAGCCCTCCACTGAAGTGGACCTGCAGCTTACTAAACTCCCCTCAGAATTCCTCAGAAAGGAGCCGTGTCACGATTACTGAGCATGCTCAGAACTTACATCCTAAGAAAGTGGATCTCCTTGACTGTAAGTCACTATCTGATTCCATCCTTGCCAATCCGTCTTCATTTTGCTTTGTATTTATATATTTTAGTTGCTCCGGCATTATACTTTTTATATTGAGGAGCTTACTGTGGAAATTCAAGGATTCAAAGTGCTATTTTAAGCTTTAGCCAAGGGATACAAAGAATGTAAGCTGGTTGCCATCGCCAATAATCATAGAAGAAGAAAAATACATTCTTGATTTTTTTGACTTGCAGTTGAACGGATTTACTTCGTTCAAAGTTGTGAGCATGAGCAGTAACCGTGACACGGCTCCTTTCGGTTTTCAGTTAATTTAAGATTTTAATGCAGGCTGGACACTGACTTTTTTTAACATTGAAAACTTTTTAACGGTGTACGGGTCAGAAGTCGGGAAGAAAAGGATGGCTGACTTCAAAGACAGATGTGGTCTGAGTACGCACTCACTGAATGAGGTGTGGCTTGAGTACACACTCACTGAACAGTGTGTGGCTTGAGTACACACTCACTGAACAGTGTGTGGTCGGAGTACGCACTCATTGAACAAGGTGTGGCTTGAGTACACACTCACTGTGCAGGGTGTGATCTGAGTATGCACTCACTGAACAGGGTGTGGTCTGAGTTAAGTACGCGCTCCCTGAACAGGGTGTGATCTGAGTGTGAACTCACTGAACAGGGTGTGGCTTGAGTACACACTCACTGAACAGTGTGTGGCTTGAGTACACACTCACTGAACAGTGTGTGGTCGGAGTACGACTCATTGAACAAGGTGTGGCTTGAGTACACACTCACTGTGCAGGGTGTGATCTGAGTATGCACTCACTGAACAGGGTGTGGTCTGAGTTAAGTACGCGCTCCCTGAACAGGGTGTGATCTGAGTGTGAACTCACTGAACAGGGTGTGGTTTGAGTACATACTCACTGTGCAGGGTGTGGTGTGAGTATGCACTCACTGTGCAGGGTGTGGGCTGAGTACGCACTCACCGTGCAGGGTGCGATCTGAGTACACACTCACTGTGCAGAGTGTGGTGTGAGTATGCACTCACTGTGCAGGGTGTGGTCTGAGTATGCACTCACTGAATGCGTTATAATGAACTCTGCCATATTAGAAACAGTGCCAGTATGGCTGTGCAGCTGGTGCGATCCCAGATGGTCTCAGGTAATTTACTGCTCTGCCCCTGTCTGAGGGAATGCAGGTGCTCACCACTCACCAGGGCAACACAGCAGAGCATGAGGATGATGAAGATGAAGGCCTTGAAGCCGCTGTGCTCCACCATGGCGAAGCATTTCCTCCTGAAGGTCCACCAGCTCTTTCCTCGGCCCCGCGTGATGTCCACATCCAGGAACGGGCAAGACTTCACGCAGTCTGAAACGAGGACACAAACCAGTCTTCTAATCGGGCTAAAGCCGAGCCAAATCCATACCAAACCTCCGTGCTGAAGAGAGAAACATACTCCGCTCTTAAGGTAGGAAACTGTCATAAGTGTACTGTATGTTTAACTGAAAACAACAACAAAATAAGAATTAGATCCCATCTATTCAGTTATTAAATTGTCTGTTAGGGTGAAATAGCTACATTTTTCACATGCCCTGATAATCTAACCAGAGACGAGCAGATGGATAACATTTTTATCAGCAGTCTTGAAGATGCATGTTTTTGGCAGCAGGAAGAAACCCACATGAACACATGGAGGAACGGCACACATGATCCAAGCCAGGGCTCCAGGCCTTACTTACCCCCAACTGTGGTACCACCCAACCTTTTTGTTTTGAATAGCAATAACCTTTTTGTTTTGAATAACACTCACTTTATTTCACAGCGGTAAGCATCTGACTGAAACATGTAACACCTGCTGATCTCCCTTGTCATTTCAGTCACAGCCAAAGATTGCCCAAACTCGCTCAGTACCTGCGTGGAAGCAGTCCTGTGGGCCTTTCTTCTTCGACGCGATGGCCAGCTTCTCCTTGGTCTTGGCGTCCCCAATGCTGCTGGGTGAGAATAGTTCCGGATCCTTCTGGTGGGGAGAAAATGGATGATAACGGGGTCAGTGAATTCAGTAAAACTGCTGCCCACAGGCAAGACTCTTGCCAGCATTTTCTGTAGCCTGTCACCTGACTGCCCTACGGCCCTCGCATAGTACAAGACGCGCCGTTTTGCCCGAACGATCTCAACTAAATTGCGCTCGGCACTACATACCCCCAAGGCGTGCCTTAATGCCGGTGGGCGTGGCCAACCTTTGACCTACAGAAAAATGAGGTGAAAATATGACCTCTTATCTTGATATCAGATAGATTTCTGGTGACACCCAATGTTCACAACCTGTTTAAATGTGAGGGCTGTCCCAACAACGGGTTCAGCAGCTAGAGAAAGAACAAGCGATGGGAGGACAGAGAGACAAAATCTTCCTATCTGAGTGTGTTTTTTTTTATCCTGTCGTATTTATTGAGAGCATGTTAGGGGTGGGGTCATTCAGGGAGGGGAGGGGCCGAGCAGAAAGGTGTAACTGATGCTTACTGCAATTTCGAATGCACACAAGTTTTTTTTACAACCCCAATTCCGAAATAGTTGGGACAAAGTGTAAATTGTGAATAAAATCAAAATACAATGACTTTCAAATCACACCAGCCAGTATTTGATTCACAATAGAACAGAGATAACATAGCAAATTTTGAAACTGAGAAATTTTACAATTTTATCCACAAAATGAGCTCATTTCAAATTTGATGGCTGCTACAGGTCTTTAAAAAGTTGGGACAGGGGCCTGTTTACCATGGTGTAGCATCCCCTCTTCTTTTTAACACAGAGTGGTGGCGTCTGAGCATTGAGCAGACAAGTTTTTTGAGTTTAGCCATTGGAATTTGATCCCACTCTTGTTTAATACAGGCTTCCAGCTGCTCGAGAGTTTTGTGTCTCCTTTGACGGACTTTTTGTTTAATTATATGCCAAATGTTCTCAATCGGTGAAAGATCAGGACTGCAGGCAAACCAGTTCAGCACACGGACTCTTCTACTATGAAGCCATGCTGTTGTAATAGCTGCAGTATGTGGTTTTGCATTGTCTTGCTGGAATATACACAAGGCCTTCCCTGGAATAGATGTCGTCTTGAGGGGAGCATATGTTGCTCTAAAACCTTTATATACCTTTCAGCATTCATGGTGCTTTTTAAAACATGCAAGTGTCCCACACCATATGCAGCAATGCATCCCCATACCATTAGAGATGCTGGCTTTTGAACTGAACGCTGATAACAGGAGGGGTGGTCTTTCTCCTCTTTAGCCCGGAGGACACGACGCCCATGATTTCCAACAAGAATGTCAAATTTGGACTCGTCTGACCACAGGACACTTTGCTACAGTCCATTTTAAATGAGCCTTGGCCCATGGAACATGGCAGCGCTTCTGGATCATGCTCAACAATGGCATCCTTTTTGCATGATAGAGTTTTAGGTGGCATCTGTGGATGTCATGGCAGATTTTGTTTACAGACAGTGGCAGGGGCGTTACCAAGGGGGGGCAGGGGGTGGGCAGTGCCCACCCTGAGAAAAGCTCTCCCCACCCAATGAAAACTCAAGATAAAAAAATTATTTACTACTATTTGACAGCAAACACGCAGTATCCCACGTGATTCGCAGCCGGAGGTAGACAGCCATTAAGAGAGAGCTTTACGTATCTATGTATCACTATGTGTGATTGGTGGATTCCTTTGCCAGTCTATTCTGATGTGAAACTAACCAATGGGCACTCTCGAATTACTAGGGACCCCACCCCGCCGCCCGCATTTTCTTAGACTGCCGTCTTCACTCAGTCTGAGGTCAGGTCTACGCTGCTCACCTAGGGAATTAAAACTTCGCCCATATCTCGTTTGTTGCTACTTCTTCCGCCGCTTATTTTGTCAGTCTTGTTGTTTGACATTAAGGTAATTTGTGTACTAGTTTGTCATCTGTATGTGTGCCGACTCGTGTGGTTATAATCTGAGTTAGCTGCCGAGTGAGCCCAGGCAGCTAGCTAGCAGCTAGTCTGGAGTTGCTAGTCACTCACTGGGGTTGTTGCAACAATAATTCTGTATCATAAGCGACATCTGTATCATAAGTCCTTCGAAGATTTGCCAATAGAAATGCATAGGTAGCTCATTAAAAAACACGCAGCTCCCACTCCCGCTAGTGCTGTCTCTACCAGCAACCCTGCAACCACCGAACAGTGCCGTGCATCGCGTTGAGCTCCGGGACGCAAATTTTTTTCCCCACTTTATGTTCCGGACACCAACAAACTCATTTGCGTACACCCAATTAGCGATCTTGTTCAGGACCACTGAAGGAGTGTCGCAAGACAGTGAAATTTTTATGTCTTTACGAGCCTTGCACCGAGGCACGGTGTCTCGGAACCACTGACTGCACAGTCCATACCCAGAATTCTGCAATTACATCGTAGATGCCTGCCTTGCTGTCAGCAAAACTGTTGGCCAAATCATTCGTTCAGCCTGCTATTTAGAAAAATTAATTGTTATGAATGTTTAAATATCTGAAGCTGGTGAAATGAGCTGGTTACAATCAATTTAGGCTAGCAATACCCAACTCGCCGGTTTTTTATCCTGCGCTGATCATATTAATAATAAACTAGTAAGTGACACCGAACAAAATCCAATGAATATAAAGGAGAAATAACCGAGATTGCGTCATCTTATTCTCGAAAATATGAATGCTCTGTAGGCCTACAGATTATTTTTATCTAGCCTAGCTACTGAACGTTATAAACATACTGGCAGGTTTGGCAAGTGCTGTTAATGAATTGTATTCGCACTTTGCTGTCGGCTGTTAATATACGAAGGTGCTTTCTTTCTGCATCATAGAAACAAAATCTTAAGTAGACGGCCATAGCTATACTCAGGCAGAGGGGTGTGATACAGCCTCATGATTTTATACTTTGAAAGAGGTTTTGAATCAATCTTCGTGTCCTTGAAAATGCGGTGGCTGTGTCCAAACCTGCCAATCATTTTTTAATGTTTCCAGCTAGGATTAATAAAAATCATCTGTTCAGAGTATTCATATTAGCCAATCTCTGTTATTTGTACATTATTAGTGCAAGGCCAGTGAAGAGAGAAAAAATGTAACTGTCTCGAGACACTCCTTCAGAGGTCCGCACAAGGTTGCTGATTGGTTATAAATGAGTTTCTGTTGGTGTCCGAACTCTAGTGGGAAAAAAATTCGCCCCGGCTCTGTGTCCGCTGCAGGGTGAAGTTGCCTTCAGACGTCGACTTCCAGGCTGCTCAGCGTGTCAGGCTGCGTAAACACCGCCCCCAAAGTACAACCAATCAGATCGTGAGCTAGAAATGCACCAATCCGCTCTCGAGGCAGCCAATTCAATTCGGAAGCCTTTACTCGGTAAGTGGGCTTAAGAACATTAATATTGTTAAAAAACGAATGCATTTAATCGTGAGTTTTCTCATTAAAGAAACTGATTCGGGAGGTAACGTTAGATATTTCGCTATTTTGATTATATGAACCAATGCAAACAAGTGCTTTTTTTTGTCTTAAAGTGAACTTATAGATCTAATCTTAGCTAAACAGGTCATACTTGTTAACTTAAACACTTTTACAATATAACTTTAAGTATAACTCTGTTTGAAACATAAAATTGGCCTACTTGTGTTTTTTTTTTTCAATAAGCTGTCTAGTTGAGCTTCTTAAAAACTTCAACTGCAAGTTGCTGTAACGTTAACTGCCTTCAAGGCTGATTGTAGAGACTAGTGCCTTGCTGGCTGGTTAGAAGGCTAATAATCTTCAATAGTATTGCCTCAGATGCCTTCAAGGCTGATTGTAGAGCACTAGTGCCTCCAAGGCTGATTGTAGAGACTAGTGCCTTGCAGGCTGGTTAGAAGGCTAATGTTGATTTCATATTGTATAATCTTTGATAATATTCAGTCAGATGCCTTCAAATCTGATTGTACAGACTAGTGCCTTCCAGCCTGACAGTAGAGACTAGTGCCTTGCAGGCTGGTTAGAAGGCTAATAATGATTTGATATTGTATAATCTTCAATAATATTGCCTCAGATGCCTTCAAGGCTGATTTGGAGCACTAGTGCCTTCAAGGCTGATTGTAGAGACTAGTGCCTTGCAGGCTGGTTAGAAGGCTAATGTTGATTTCATATTGTACAATCTTTGATAATATTCAGTAAGATGCCTTCAAGGCTGATTGTAGAGACTAGTGCCTTCCAGCCTGACAGTAGAGAAGTGCCTTGCAGGCTGGTTGGTAGGCTGATGATTTTCATATATATATGTGTGTGCGTGTTTACAATTCTGATGCCTTCAAGGCTGACAGTAGAGACTCCTCAGCATTACTGAGGGGGTCTCTACTGGGAGTCACTGAGTTGGAGCCTTCAAGGCTAATTTAAAATCTTCTATTTTTCAGCCCATAGATTTATTACAGTTGAAACCAACCACGTTACCTCTGAAAACTGACCGAGGTGTTGTTGCATATTGATGTTGTCTTTACTTTTTACACTTTTTTAGGAGTTGGTTTTGATGTCAATTGGAGCCCTATCTACCCACCCCTGTTAAAAAGTAAAAAAAAAAAACAATCACCCCGGGCCCTGATGCTCCTGCAGCAGGTCCTGCCCCAGCACCCACCCGGGCCCTGATGCCTTGAAGGCATCTGACTGAATACCATGAAAGATCATACAATATGAAATCAACATTGGCCTCTAACCAGCCTGCAAGGCACTAGTCTCACGGTCAGCCTGGAAGGTACAATCAGCCTCAAGGCATCTGACTGAATACTTTTAAAGATTATACAATATGAAATCAACATTAGCCTTCTAACCAGCCTGCAAGGCATTAGTCTCTTCGGTCAGCCTGCAAGGCACTAGTCCCTTGCAATCAGCCTTAAAGGCATCTGAGGCAATACTATTGAAGATTATACAATATGAAATCAACATTAGCCTTCTAACCAGCCTGCAAGGCACTAGTCTCTACAATCAGCCTTGAAGGCACTGGTCTCTACAATCAGCCTTGAAGGCATCTGACTGAATACTATTAAAGATTCTACAAGATGAAATCAACATTAGCCTTCTAACCAACCTGCAAGGCACTAGTCTCTACAATCAGCCTTGAAGGCAGCTAACGTTATAGCAACTTGCAGGTGAAGTTTTTAAGAAGCTCAACTAAACAGCTTATTGAACAAAAATATCACACAAGTAGGCCAATTTTATGTTTCAAAACAGAGTTATACTTGAAGTTATATTGTAGAAGTGTTTAGGTTAACAAGTATGATCTGTTTAGCTTAGTTTAGGTCTATAAGTTAACTGTAAGACAAAAAAAAGCACTTCTTTGCATTGGTTAACATAATCAAAATAGCTGAAATATCTTCGTTACCTCGAATCAGTTTCTTTTATGAGAAAAGACGATTAAATGCATTCGTTTTTGACAATATTGATGTTCTAAGCCGCTCCGCTTTGAGGAGAGGAAATTGAATTGAATTGGCTGCCTCGCGATCTGATTGGCTGTACTTGGGGGGCGGCGACAAGACAGCCTGACAGGCTGAGCAGCCTGGAAGTCGACGGCTGAAGGCAACTTCACCCTGCAGCCTCTGTGTCCACTCCTCCGGACTTAAATATGGATCGCTCATCTCAGCCCATTTTAAGCAGTTATCCAAAGCTTATCAAACTCGACCATGGCCTGGCTTGAACATTCAGTACTGCGCGATGCCAAGCTTGTCGCAAATTTAGTTCTAATTCGGATCGTGAGGACATATTTACTAAACGTGGCTACACAAATGGGGAAAAAGCACTCGATAAAGACTGTACAAACACGCAACAAGCATCTCACACTCCAGGGCCATGGTTGCGTGGCAAGAGAACCAGCGCCGGTCAGAGACAGGTGAAAATATTGTCCATCTGCTGGGTCATACCCAAGTAGAAAAGAAAAGATACCACATTAAAAGCATGGGTGAAGTTATTCAGTTTCTCACTGTTAGTGAACTTGCTCTGCGTGGGCACAATCACAGGGATATGGATGAGGAGGGACTGTTTACTCGGCTCGTTGATTACACTCTCAAAAAAGATTCCAATCTCATAGATATCGCAAAATCCATCCCGGAAAATGGCAAATATACATCATTCTCGCATGGAATTGAAGTCCTTGTGCATGGAAGTTTATCAGTTTAACCTGCTTTATGACTCCTGACTTCTCACGCTTTTCTTTACTCAGGGTTGGAAGCAATGCATGTGTTTCATTATCGTTTATATAGTTTAAATGAAATAAGATCATTTGAAACGTATTTATGCAATTTCATTGCTTCCAATGATCTTATTTCATTTAAACAGTTTAAACGATCATGAAACACATGCATTGCTTCCAAACCCTGAGTAAAGAAAAGCGTGAGAAGTCCGAGTCATAACGCAGGTGAAACTGATTCCATGCTAGAATCTCTTACACATGCATTGATTGAATAATTGCTGACTACAGCAGGGGAACGTAAATATACCACTAAAACTCACGCGGAATGCATGAGAGTTGACAGGTGTGCGTTATTAATGAAAACTGACCACACCTGTTAATGTTGAGAGTTTTCTGAACTTTTGTAATGGTTATTTAAAAAAATGATTGAAAACAGGTCATGACGAATCATTATTTTCAAGGGATGGGTTTGAGCCTCCCCTATCGCCAGTTCACCAGCCGCCACTGACACAAGTTTCAAGATGTTGTGCATGTTGTATTTTATGATTTAGAGGTTCTGTTTTTGCCCCCCCAAAGAGGACAAATGCCCACCCAAGCTTGGCATCCTGGCAACGCCTCTGGACGGTGGTTTCTTGTTTTCCTGGGTCCATTTAGTAATGTCAATGACAGAATCATGCCGGTGAGTGATGCAGTGGTGTCTGAGGGCCCGAAGATCTTGGGCATCCAGTAAAGGTCTTCGGCCTTGCCCCTTACGCACAGAGATTTTTCCAGTTTCTCTGAATCTTTTGATGATGTTATGCACTGTCGATGATGAGAGCTTCAAAGCCTTTGCAATTTGACGTTGAGGAACATTGTTTTTAAAGTATTCCACAATTTTTTTACACAAGCCTTCACAGGTTGGAGAGCCTCTGGCCATCATTATTTCTGAGAGACTCAGCCTCTCTAAGACATCCCTTTTATAGCCAATCATGTTACACACCTGATGCCAGTTAACTTATTTACTTGCTAAATGTTCTTTCAGCTGATTCTCTTATATATTAATCACTTTTTCAGCCCTTTTTTGCCTGTGTCCCAACTTTTTTGAGACCTGTTGCAGCCAGGAAATTTGAAATGAGCTCATTTTGTGTATAAAAATGTAAAATGTCTCAGTTTCAACATTTGAACTGTTATCTATGTTCTATTGTGAATAACGTATTGGCTCATGTGATCTGAAAGTCATTGCATTTTGATTGCATTCACAATTTACACTTCGTCCCAACTATTTCGGAATTGGGGTTGTATTTGCCAATTCCGAAATCACCAGAATCTTGAACGTCAAACGCTCATCCCGCCATCTCTCGAGAGCACAGATAGTTTGAGGTTCTTCTCTGAAAAAAACATGTCCGTCAGCCACCGCTTCTTTACACACCGTGATCATAGTCCTCGCATGCAGAAAACCCAAGTGTGTGTTCGTTCGGACAGCCATCCACTTGGGCCCAGCTGACCACTAGGAGGCGCTTGAGAAGGCAACAATGCTGTCCCAACTGACTGAATCCCTCTCAAATCCTCAAGCAGCACTGGGGCAATTATGCGCTGCTCTAATGATGCTGCTGACCAAAGCCGCCACTGAAATGGCCGAATTCTATTCAAAACCGCGGCGATCTTAGTATAGGCTAGTGGTGTCTCAACTAAAAAAAAAGTTCAATCGGTCCATTCTACCTCTACCCGGGTCCATGAATGTGACATTAGTCACATGGTTTGACGGCGCCAGTTCGATGGGAGTTGCGTTTGAATGCGCTCTGAGATCTCGTGGATCACGGCCCTGACTTACTTCAACTCGTTGTAAGCCTTTTAATTGTGATAAGTGGGCAGAAATACCACAATTTGTCAGTTACTCCCACTCAAATATGCCATGGAAGTACTTTGTATGTGAATTTATATATTTTGCACAGCTATGATTCACTGATAGGCGTTATTAGAGGGCAGGTGTAGGGGACATGTCCCCCTCAACATTCAAAAGAGGGGTGTTCGTCCCCCCCAAAAATGAAACTTCAACTTGAAAGACGAATGCATGCCAGCATGCGAAAACATCATCAGAGAATCAGGTGCAGCGACAGTTCCCTCTTCTGGCCGAATCTCTATTAACCAATGATTCTGGAGTGTTCTAAATGTGCGAGAATGCAGCCAAATAAAGGCGTTGTTATGACAACCATGGAACGTGCGAGAGCTGTGGGATTGCGTGTGTGACGAACGATTCGATCCCCTCGGTCATTCAGAGGCGCTAGCTAGACCATCCTAGAGCTATGTCTCAAACAAGATGCTGTCAAAGGCGAATACGGCTCAAAAGAGAAAACTGGATCTAACGGATTACTTTATCAGGTAAGTAATAATGATGAGATGATTTACTTTTCTACGCTTCTTGTTTTTTGAGCAAGATTAGTCATACCTTTTAATTCGCCAGTGTGTTAAACTAATGAAAGTTGATATGGCGCTAGCTAACAAGCTCGCTAGCCTATTTTGCCTAGTTTCAAGAAGTAACAGGCAGAGGTGTATAGTTGTACTTCGTTACAGTACTGAAGTAGTTTTTTGAGGATTTGTACTTTACTTGAGGTTTTTTTTAAACCGGGACTTGTACTTTTACTCTACTACATTTAAAAGATAAAAAGTATGCTTCGTTACTTTGACACTGGCCACTTCGTTACTCATTACAAATTAAAATATGAATGTAATTAATCATTTAAGGATTATCTGGATTTGGCATGTTCATGAAGAACAACGGTGCTCGGCAGGGTATCGTCGTGCAGATGCGTCCACCTGCAGACATGGAGCTGCAAATTTATGCACGCAGTTACAATATTCTATCACTAGATGGCACACCCGGATCAGTTATTGAATATTCACAAGCAAGCCGAGCTCGAACACGGTTTAGAATATGGGCGAGTTCACTCCAGTCCGTTTTTCTGGAGTTGCCTGAATTAAACTCCTCAGCTAAGCCTGATGTGCAAACTGCTCCATTTACGTGCCTATAGTATCTGTCCAGCAGTTCAAAAAAATTCTCTCTTGCTACAGAAAAAATCATTGTCCTCTGTACCAACCACTTCAGCTACAGTGAGCCAATGCTATCCCAATCACTAGTTAAGAAAAATCAGTTTTATGAAACAAAAATTCGACATGGTATTGATACTATGTCATTCTACTGTTAATTATAGTCAATTATGGTGGTTTTCCGAACTGCCAGTAAACTTGAAGAGGAAGAAGTATATAAAGCAGAGACTGCCTGTTTATTTTTGGAATACTGCATCTTTCGTTCACCTGCAAGTTGATTAAAGAGAACAAGGAGAGAACAATGTGTGGTTGTTTCGCTTCTTTCTATGCATACTATGAAACATACTTTGTACTTGCACTTTTGATACTTAAGTATATTTTTTCACCAGATACTTTTCGTACTTGAGTACATTTAATGTGAGCTACTTTAAGACTTTTACTGGAGTAATTTTCTTACGGGTGACTTCAACTTTTACCAAAGTAACTTTCAGTTATGGTACTTCTACTTTAACTTAGTTATTTTTTCGAGTACTTTATACACCTCTGATTCTGTCTGATGAAACGAGAGCTTGTGTTTGTGCAATGACATTTTTTCTCTGGTTAGTACCATAGACTGTATAAAACATGGACGTAGCCTTCATGACGTCATCCATAGGTTTCTGAATATCCACTTTGAAGCAAATTCGGTCGCCATCTTGGCGCTTACTTGACTCCGCCTACCTCCCAGCTAATCAAAAAATGGGCAAAAAGGTGGACCGTTGCTGGAGCTGAGGCGGGCCCACTGGGTGGGCTGAATGGAGCCTGTTTGCTGAAACATGCCCTCTTAGCTCGCAGTCTGTGCCAAGCTGGCTACGGCTTCCATACTAGACTCTAAAAAGGTAACTCAGCTCAATGTTGCCTGGTTTGCGAACGCCGAGATGCTGGGTCATATCTGTCCTAGAAAAGGAATGGATCCTGCCAAGATGCTTGCGGTGGTGGGTCGAACGCTGTTTATATTCGTGAAGCGGTTGCGAGAAGAACATTGTTCGTATCCGTGAGGCAGTAGCACGACAAACGCTGGGAAGTTGCGGCAGTTGGCTCACTGAGTATCAATATCCCCTGCAGAGTACGAGCGGGTGCTTGTCTTAGCTCTTGTACGCACCTTAGCCGGGTCCCATTAACGGCTCTATGGCCAGTCAAACGATAACATTGCATTATGTAAGCTTACCAACAAAGCTGATGGACTTTTATTTTCCAACCACACTCTTGCATATTCTGATCACAAGTATTATCACCCAACATTTTGATTTTGGTGAATGGTGAATTAATTAGTTACTGTTGCCAGCATACGTGGGCTCTTCAATGCTAACACATCTGGGCGTCTGGCTCCTTGGCTCCATGGTTATTTCATCAGCTGCCCAGCTATTCTCTGACCTTTATATTAGCTAATGATACCACTGCAACACGCAACTTTTCTATCGTGTCATATAATTGAAGGTACTTTCGGAAAAAAAGCCTATACTCTTCGGGAAAGTGAATATAGCCGAACGTGGCTAGTTAGTGACACTTTTCCTTTGTCGTTTGGCTTATTATTTAGGTTAATGTGGTCAGCTAGCTTGTGGACAATGGACTTCATGAAGAAACACATTTAGCGACAGCTTGCTAGATAACATGGGATATGTTGAATTAGCTATATAGCTAGCTAGCTATATAGCTAGCCTTTCTATTTACAATGATACCGCATCAGAAATCGCACTGAAAATGGAACGAATCCATTTGTGGCAAAGCAGCGGCAAATGAAGTTCTATAAAATATTGCTGTGTGAATCTATTGAGTGTATGTTTAAGGCAATCTCCGGTCAAGCCCTCCAAATGCTCCGGGGAATCAGCAGAGGAACCCCGACATCTGGTAGCGTGCTATGGTGGTTCTAATGCTGTGGCTAACTAGCCAGCTACGTTGGGAACCTGTTAGGGAATCCATGATGATTTTCCAACTCCTGACTGACACCTTTTGTTCAAAAGTATGTTTACCCTGAATTCTGAAACTTTTATGTTACGCTATTACTTCACTGCATCCCAGCAAAATAACTGTGGCAGGCGTACACACCCGCTGGCACAGCTGGACATCTTGGGCAAAAGCTAACAGGGGAATTACTGTATTCATTCTCTGGCTAGTTGGCTAGTCAACAAATCAACGCTACTTCGTGTTGACATATAATGTTATTTGAAATAATATTAGAATTTCATCACCTTTTAAAATAGACTACAAACTCCCAAGCACACAGCAAGACATTATCATCCTGATATTTCGATAAAAAATTCTGCAGTCCGAAACATGGCCAATGGATCAAGTTCCGTGACTTGAATGAGCCTAGGTAGGATAACGGCCCTCAGACGACTAGATAAGGCCAAGGGTTAGTGGCTAGGCTAGCTGAGCTGAAGTGACCCCCCCCAAGACAGCCAGGCTGGACCAGGGGTGAGCAGCAGGGCTTGACGTACCTACTCTATCGCCTGGGGCCGTGTAGGCTTGTGCTCTAGCCTAGCCGCGACATAACCGGATGAGACTACTCCTGTCCATAGACTGTGCTCTGTCACTTAAAGTGGCCACGCCCTTAATTATACCAAAATTAAGCCTTTATAAAATGTAAATAGTAGAGTGACAAAAAAATTCACTCCCCCCACAGTTTTCATGGAGAGGAAAATTAGCCATAGAGACCAACACCGTATTTTGAACCAGGCTGTCAACATGTTTATTTTTGCTGTAAAATTGGGCTTTTTAACATGGGGGTCAATGGGGATGGACTCACTTCTGCAGTCAGCCTCAAGTGGCCATTCGAGGAACTGCAGCTTTTGGCACTTTATTTGCTTCACTTTTCAAACTCGGAGATTACCGCTTGGTTAGTAGTAGAGTTGAAATTCATCGATGAATGTATAACCGCGTGCTAAGTTTAAGTGGTGATTTATGTGACGTTGTTAATGCTCATTTTGTAATGCCTCGCTAAGCAACTTGTCAGATTCCTTGTTGTAGCTAACACTAATGGTGTAAATTTATCATCTGGCAATGGTCGTCATTGTTGCTACCGGGCGTTTATCACAACGAGCTGGACATTATACTGTTATGTATTTTTGGCCTGAAAATTGTGTTAAAATGAGAAATGGAGTTACCCAGCTGAGTGAGCCATAAATACTCAGACGTTTCACTTAAAGAAAAGCGCATTCATTTTCCAAGCTCTTGAAGCAGAGGGGCGAGCAGCTCTGTTGTGTTTTGAGAACGTTTCAACTGTCAACAATAGCGACGTCACATCGCTGATACAGCCTTTAACAGCCAGACTGTGCAGCATTGACTATTGTCTGCTTGTGAGTAAAAAAAAAAATACCCTTAAAATCTTCTCCCCGCCAATGTTTGAGGCACAGTAACGCCCTTGGATTCACAGCATGTGTCCTAAATATCACAAAGATGTTTAAAATGCCCAAACGGAGTTCTACCCACGTCCTCCCTAGTGCATCTCAACTGCAGCAGCAAAATTGTGTCAAATGACATCACACATGTTGCAAGCACGATGGTTCGGTTGCAACATGGATAGTTGGCGTCGTAGGCTGGTAGCAATCGAACTGCTCCAGCCAAGGCTGCAGGACCTTGGTACCAAACTTTAGATTTATTTATCAATTTATTGAATTAGGACAGTGCATATTAATCAACATATCAGCGATATGCGTCAACGTAAATATGTCGGAATTAGCACAATAGCTTGATTTCATAGTCCTAAGGCAGGTACTTAGAAGAAAAAAAAAGAAAACAAGTTTTCCAAATGACAAAACACCTCACAGACCAGCACACAGAAAAATTATACAAACTGTATTACATAGAGGATGGACACATTTACAACATTACAACTTACAAAAACCATATATAATGAACTGGTTAAAATGTAAAAAGAATGTAAAAAGAGCCTGAAGCCCTCGGGAACGGGCATAGGACGGAACAGATTTTATGCATGTGTACATGTCTGATGACATTGGTTGATTCACTTACTGATTTCGGGGCATCTGTACCATTTACACCGTTCGGGTTTTCGAAATCCAACTCGGGCTTGGCCATGGGCACGGTGACAGAGCCCACGTCGTTCTTGGGGTCCATCTGCTCCAGGGCGACATCGCCCCTTTTGAGGTCCTCCTCCTTTCCTGCTCTCTTGGGCATCGTTCCCAGAACCCAGCTTCTGATCCTGTGAATGGCCGTCTGATTTCTCACCATGTGCGGCTCCTGCATGATCGTAGCCATGTAATTCCCACGGAACGACTTCAGCAACAGGCCCAGGAACAGGTGAAGAACCTGCGGAAAAGAGGTGGTGCGTGAGACCAGGAGGTCAGCAGGTAACAAGGAGGGAGCAGGTGACAAAATTCTGGGGGATTCCAGGAGAGGTGGGATGCCAGCTTCCAAAGTGGGAATTTCTCAGAAGCCTTTGGGGGTACCAAAACCATCACCCAAGTGTGGCATTTCTCTGAAAATTAAGAATAAATGTGCCCAAAATGCCCCCCCCCCCCCTTTTTTGTGTTGCTGTCAATAAAAAAGAAAACAAACAAACAAACAAACAAACAAACAAAAACTCCTGAAACAAACTTGCATGTTTCACAGAGGAAAGTTTATGCAGATGATAGATCCTGGACAGATCACAGCATCATCAAGACTGTCTGCAATTACTCAGAGGTAGAGAAGCACGTGAGACAGTAAGTCTGCAGAAAAACTGTCACACATCCTGCTATATGCCTGGAACATCCAAACAGCAGATCATCTCATAAATCTAAACAACTACCGGGCAATGAAGCAAAGATTTGTGAGATGGCTTAGCTGCGCCAAATACTGAATTGATTCACAACATCTCACCGCTCTCCATAAAACGCTCTCCCATGATTTAAAGCTTAAAATGTCAGTACTTTTGAAAGGATCTACACCCTACAGAAATGCTTTTAAATGGACATCGCCTGCACCTCTGTGAGGAAATTCCAGCACTACTCACCACCAGACTGCCCAGGACCACCACCGACAGGAAGTGCATGCAGCACATGCCCCGGCCAGCCACCTCCATGCAGTCCCAAAGGGGTTCGATCCACTCGCCGTACAGGATACGGAAGACCGTCATGAAGGAGTGGAAGAGATCGGCCATGTGCCAGCGAGGCAGCTCGCAGTCCGAGCTGATCTTGCACACGCAGTCCTTGTAGCTGTTCCCGAAGAGCTGCATGCCCACCACCGCGAAGGTAAAGACCGTGACGGCCAACACTAAGCAGACTTGGCCCAGAGCCCGAAATGTGTTCCATATGATCCTCAGCAGGAGGCTAAAGATCGGCCACGCCTTCCCCTGCATTGTTTAGACACAATAGCGAGTTAAAAAAAGAAATAAATGCCTCGGCCTCGGCACCCCCTTTCAATAAATGTAATTTCGTCCCCAGTGCTTTTCAAAGGAAAGTATCCTGGGTAAATGCATCAAATCCTCTACAACCCCGAACACTGAACCCACCCACTGAAACCACTCTTACACCATTGGCTGGGACTCTCAGAATTGTCAAGAGAAAATCATTTCATCATATTAGTGACGTACATTCAACGTGCTTATCCTGGGGTACTCATGACACAAGGTCCATTCCAAACAACTATTTCCTGAAACACTGAGGGAAGTAACATTCCAATCACCAGAAATGATTATCTATACTGTAGAAGACAGGATTTGGCTCTGTAGAACAACTGCAGGACAAAATGGATGAATAAAAACAATCAATTTGGGTATTTAGTCAGCTAAAAGTAAACAAGCAAAGCAATAATTAATTTTAATGTGTGAAACTTAACTTTGATAACCAAATTAGGCTGGGGAGGCGCAGCATGTAGAGGTGAGTTTTCGGATCAATCAGTGAATGAGACAATCACTCAAGGCATGAAACATCAAGTTTATTCTCACCAAACGGAACACCCTCAAAAGGCTCAGGCCACTGACGTCTGCCAAAATTAGCTCCAGGAGGTTCAGCATGACAGTAAGGCTGTCAAAAATGTTCCAGCCAACCTGGAAATAGTGGTATGGGCTCATTGCGATGATCTTGAGGACCATCTCAAGGGTGAAGATCCCGAGGAAGACCTGGAAGAAAAGAGCGCATCCTCAAATGCTCCCGTCAAAAAATATTTTTTTTCGCAATTCTTCCTGGTAAGGATGAGTTCATTCCAGCAGCAGTGATCAGAAATACAGTACTGCGCAAAAGCCTTTGGCACCCAAGGTTTTGTTTACCTGAAATGTGGTCGAAGGCATCCACCTTTCATTTTTTCAGTAGTTTTGCATTAAATAAAAAGCGCATTTGAGATACAAATTCCAGCCATCCTCTAGACCCGCTTCTTTCTCACTACGGTCGTGGAGGAAACGCACACGAACACGGGGAAAACTCAACATCCAAACTCAACACTGAAAGGTCCCAAGCCTGATTCAAACTCATGACCCTCTTGCTGTGAGGCGACAGTGCTAACCACTGTGCCAACCTCAGCAAAAACGTTGCTCTAAAGATCGTTTGGAATTTCCCGAAGAGTCAATGCAAATGAGACAGCCTGAGGGGGACCTGACACGTTTTGCAATATCCTTGGAAAAACCAAGCAGCCAATTAAAACTGAATCTACAGGACTTTTGGACAATACTGCATGCCAATCATGATATAATGAACCTCTAATACGTTTTACATACTTCTATATCAGGATCATACCTTTTTTCGACTAAGCTCCAAACTTATAACTCACTGGCAAAATCACCGTTATCTTGACCAACAGATTAAAAAACCATTTCCGGGACCCCTATCAATGGGACCTTCACTACTGCACAATATTTAATAGGTAAATCTTTTATCTCCCGGTACGAACCATGGCACTCTTGATGGTCAGGTGCAATGTAATTTTCCTCTTAAATGGTTTTTGTTACCAAGGTTACCACTGCAGTTGGTAGTGATGAAATGATCACGAAAGATCACCTTTCATTTCTCAGTGCTCTTCGATAAAACAGCAATGAAGCCCACAGAAGGAATTTTCTTGGATGAGAGCAAACATAACATAACATAACATAACATGAATGGCGAGAACAGGCCGTTCAGCCCAACTAGGCTCGCCAGTTTCTTTGTACCATCGTGAATATATCACTTCAGATACTCAATGACTCAATGGTATCTAGCTTTAAGTCAAGTCTGCTCTTGAAAACTCCCAAGGTCTCTGCCTCAACAATATGGTTAGGCAAGCTGTTCCACACCGAAATTACTCTTTGGGTGAAGAAATATTTCCAAATATCAGTGCTAAATTTACCTTTAGTCAGCTTCCATTTGTGACCCCGAGTTCTGCTAACAACACTTGGTCGAAGGAATCCTACATAATTCACTTTGTTAATCCCTTTAACATATTTAGAGACCTCAATCAAATCACCCCTTAGTCTCCTTTTCCTAAGACTAAAGAGATTAAGGATCTTCAGCCTTTTCTCATAGCTTTCATCTTTAATACCCGGAATTAGCTTTGTGGCCCTTCTCTGAACTTTCTCTAAAGCCTCTATGTCTTTCTTAAAGTATGGTCCCCAGAACTGTACACAATACTCTAGATGTGGTCTGACGAATGTGTTGTACAAAAGAAGCATCACCTCCTTGGATTTGAACTCAATACTTTTGGCAATGTATCCCAGCATCCGACTGGCTTTTTTAACAGCTACGGCACAATGGTTAGAGCCTGTGAGGGTTTGGTCAACAATCACTTCCAGATCTTTCTCTTGTGGAGCACATTCCAGTTTAAAACCTCCCATGAAGTAATCCCGTCTAATGTTTTTATTACCTACATGTACTACTTTACATTTCACTACATTAAATTTCATTTGCCACATTTCTGCCCAATTCTGGATTCTATCCAAATCATCCTGAATCACTTTAGTGGACTCTAAACTATTTGCCAAGCCCCCCAATTTAGTATCATCTGCAAATTTCACTAATCTGCTCTCAATATTCCTATCAAGGTCATTAATGTAGATGAGGAACAGCAGGGGTCCCAACACCGATCCCTGGGGGACGCCACTCCCCACCCTACCTAGCTCAGATGAGATACCACTGACCACCACTCTTTGTGTTCTGTCCTGCAACCAGTTATGAATCCACTTCAGAATACCACCTGTAACTCCAATGGAGCTCATTTTAAAAATTAGTCTCTTATGCGGTACTGTGTCAAATGCTTTATGAAAATCCAAATATATGATGTCATAAGCCCTGCTCTGGTCAATAGTCTTGGTGGCCTCTTCAAAAAAAATTCCAGAAGGTTTGTCAGGCATGACCTTCCTTTATTTAAAACCATGTTGGCTATCCCTCAAGATATTGTTACGTTCAAGAAATAAGTCCAGCTCATCTTTTATGATAGATTCCAATATTTTGCACGCATAATGCAAGTTAAACTGACTGGCCTGTAATTACCTGGCTCAGTACGGTCCCCTTTTTATATATTGGTATTATATTGCCCTGTTTCCAATCATTTGGTATTTCTCCAGTTTCTAAAGACGTCTAAAGATGGCAGATAGCAGCTTAAAGATGATCTCACTAACTTCCCTGAGCACTCTAGGATATAAGCCATCAGGACCCGCCGCCTTATCTGCCTTTAGTTGATGCAACTTGTCTAATACGACGTTATCCCTAACCTCAATTTCCGCTAAATAATCTTGAGCATTGGACAAGCCCTCTGGCCGAATAAAGACCCGCTCTAAGGTAAAATTCTCAACAAAGTAACCATTTAAGGTGTCCGCGATATCCTTATTATCATATAGCAGCGATCCATTTTTATTCTTAATGCACTTAACCTGCTCTTTGACTTTCCTTTTTCTGCTACAGTACTGAAAGAAGCGCTTAGGGTTAGTTTTTGCCCCCTCTGCAATTTGTCTTTCATACAGTCTTCTAGAATTCCTCAGCTCTTTTTTGACCACAGCCCGCATTTTACAGAATTCGGCCTTAGTAATCTCATTGTTATCCTCTATGTACATCTTATAAAGATTCCTCTTTTCCTCAAACTCCTACGAATAGCTGCTGTCATCCACTGAGGATTCTGCTTTTTTCAGCTTACTTTTGGACACCTTTGGAATGAATTTACATTGTGAATCAAGTAAAACCCCCCTAAATCTTTCCCACATCTCATTTACAGACTCACAGTCCAGGAGTGTCTCCCATTTTGTTTCACTTAGATATGAGCGCATCCTGTCAAAGTTTGCTCGCCTAAAATTAAAAAATTTTTGTTTTTGGAGACACCTTTTTAACTTCCCATGAAACCTCAAAATTAATAGTAGAGTGATCACTTGTCCCAAGTGGCTCCAGTACCTCAACATTGCTAATTCTATCTGGGTCATTACAGAGCAGCAAATCTAAAATTGCCTTCTCTCTTGTAGGTTTATTAACATACTGCACCAAAAAATTATCATTTATGACATCTAGAAATTCTTCCTCCCCCCTACCCTGTCCTTTCACCATTTCCCAATCAACACCAGGATAATTTAAGTCTCCCATAATAATAGTCCCTCCTCCTCTACAAGCTTGCGTAATCCTCTTAAGGAGCATTTCATTGACTGTACTGTCCAAAGCTGGTGGTCGATAGCATACACCTATGTTTAAACCAGTCTCGTGTTTAACAGTGAGCCTGACCCAGATATCTTCACAAGGCACGGAATATTCAATTTCAGGAATTTCCTGCACATTTATGTTTTCGTTCACATAGAGTGCTACACCCCCTCCTCGCCTATTACATCTATCGTTCCTAAAGAGCTTATAACCTTCTACATTATATTCATCTCCATCCTCTTCACTAAGCCATGTCTCTGTAATCCCAACTATGTCATAGCCTTCACTAATCATAACGGCCTCAAGTTCTCGAAATTTATTTGTAATGCTTCTTGCATTTAGATAAAAACATTTCAGGTTATCATGAACGCTCTTCCCCTTCGATTTCCCATGCGCCTGCTGCTCAAAGCCCCTCACCATGCTTTTTTGCTTTAGAAATATATCATCAATAGTGCATGTAACGCTGTCAGCCTCCATCAGGGCAGTCTGCATTTCCCTCTGTGTAACACTCTCTAACCTCCCTGCCCCCCAAGTCCCTAGTTTAAATAACTCTCTGCTACCCTCAACATACGCTGACCCAGTGCAAAGGTACCCCTCCGGTTCAGGTGTAGCCCATCCGGCTTGAACAGGTCACCCCTGTCCCAGAAGTAGTTCCAGTGCCCCATAAACCTATACCCCTCTTTCCTACACCAGGTCCGTAGCCACATGTTAAACCTCCAGATAAAATTCTGCTTCCCTCTGCTTGCACGTGGCACCGGTAGAATCCCGGAGAACACTACCGTGGAGGATCTGCTCCTAAGCTTTTCAGCTAATTCAACAAATTTGCTTTGCAGAACCTCAAACCTACCCTTACCTATGTCATTAGTCCCAACATGGACCATGACAACTGGATCCCTCCCCGCTCTGGCCAGGAGCTTGTCCGCACGCTCCAGGAGGTCTCCTACCTGGGCACCAGGCAGGCAACACACCGTACGAGACTCCTTGTCGCGCGAACAGACTAAACTGTCTATTCCTCTAAGTATTGAGTCCCCCACTATCAATAACTCTCTTTTCTGAGGGGTAGAGGCCAACATGGTGCCCTGTTACCAACGTCTTGGTCTTACCAGATTTGCGACCGCCAGCATGTCCCAAAATTTATAAGTCATTGGATAGTGTTCCATAGCCATGATCACAGTGTTGACGACAACGCAGACGGTCATGAACAGCTCGGCGAATGGGTGCATCACCAGGAAGCGTAATTGTTGGCAGCAGTCCCATTTCAGGCAAGCGCCGGTAAATCTGTACCACCCTAATGGGCACAGCTTCTCGTCGTCCTCGAGTTCTACGTCACAAACATTGAGAAAATGTTTGCAATGTTCACATTCAAGGCATTTAATAAATTAACAGTTGTTATCCAGTGGAAACATTCATGCAAGTTCAGGCGACAGAAAAGCCATCGAGTCATGAGGTTAATGGTCAAGGGTCATGTTACACATTTAGTAATATAATTTTAGATGAAACACAGGTATGTTGAGTAAATAAAATAAATGTTACAATATTGAAAATTTAGGCAGGGTGGCAAAAACTAGTGCCAGTTAGCTAAACCCGTAACTGTAGAGTTACTGATCGAGCCCTCAGTTTGGCGACTAGAGAATTACAGGATGAAGGCCCCCTTGGGGCTTTGGTTTTGAACTTGCATATGGCGATATGAAGTTTGGAAGAACTCTGCCATTGGGCCTTTGATCAAGGTTCAAGACCACTAAGGTTTACTCCCTGTCTCACTCTATCCTGCCCAGCTTGCAGCTGTTCTACTAGGCATTTCTCCTAGGACAAACTTGAACAACACAGACATGTTCGCAAAGGGAACTTCTTGGGTTAAACGAAGACTAAAAAAATTTTCGAACAGTAAACAGGGTGTTAGCCAAGGATCAATTATCATTTATAATTAACTTCAATACAGAAATAGATGGTTTTAATCAGAAAGGTTAAAACATTGACCTAAGACACGGAGGATTACTCCCCACACCCCGAAAGGAAACCTTGAAAAGGAAAAGGTTGCATGTTTCGTGGGAGAGAGCTGACAGGCTTAAAAAGGTTTGATTTACCTTTGTCCAGAGAGACCACAGGAGAGGATGACGTTTTGTCTTTTCCCTGTGAAGTCACAAGTTAGAAAGTCAATCAAGTAAATCCCAACAAGCCTTTCAGGCTTTGACTTCAAATTACTGCATTTTTTTCTCCTGTACCGTACGATTGTTTTGACTCATTTCAAGTAGTCAGAGAACATTAATTCTCAAGCAAAATGTTCTGGAAAAGAGAGAAATAGATTATTTCAGCCGAAGTGCTACAATAAAACACCTAATTCAGTCTTTTTATGCCCGTGACCAGGGTAAATGTCCGGCTAAGTCCCATTAGCTGCCAGAGCAGCAGATCGACCTGCAAATAAACTTGTGCATGGGGACATCCATCCACAGAGAACCCTATTTCTCCCCTTACTTCCAATTACAATGACCTTGAATTTATTGCATTAATTTAAGCGGGAACAATTCACAATAAATGCATTATGAACATGGTAGCTAAATTTCAGTTATATTAGCTGGATGGAAGGCACAGAGCTAACTTTGAGAAATAGTGATTTTATAGAAAGATACATTCTACAAATACACCAAAATGAAAATGTGAAAAGCAGCCGAAAATAATCTGCCCAGCATTGGCAAAATTCCTGCTCTGATGGCCACTGAGGCGCAAAATGTTTTTGCGTGTCTCGGTTTCTGATCGGCTGATTGGGGACCAATGTTTTTTGCACAGATGGATCATAAAAATGACAACAATTCCTGCATTGTTCGTGCAGTATCAAAGTAAATGCCCTGAAATGAAACTCGACAGTTTCTATAGTAACCTTAAGGCACAGAGCCACAAAGCTCAAACTGCGCCAATGTACTAATAGTTGTGGACCGGCCTGCACTTTCCTTTCATAAAAACAGCTCCTCACTGAATGACTACACCATAAATGTCCCTGTCCCTCACCATGTGGAGGCTGGCTGCTGCTGTCCTGATCCGGTCCTGATCCAGTTCTGCCCCATCTTTGCCGCGCCACTTCCTGCAGCTCCAGACGTCATTGCTTGGATGTTTTAAAGAGTTTTTTTGTAGACTTTAATTGAACATCATTAATTAGCTTGCCAGCGGAGGATGGGCTTCTCCACTATGGCCGGGTTCCTCCTGAGATTTCTTCCCACTGGGGAGTTTTTTCTCACCACTGTTTGAGGATTTTTCTCCCTACTGGGAGTTTGTTTGGCCTCATTTCTGTAGTGGGGATTAGGCTGGGCACTGCCCCTTTTTTGCACTGTAATGTGTCTTCCTGACAGTCCGCCTGTGAAAAACGCTATACGAATAAAATTGAACTTATTTGAATTAAGGACCGCAGTTCGAGTTAAACCATCTCAGGGCTTTATTCCACTGGCCTTTAACCACTCATGATGCAACATGGCAGTTGCTGAACTGACTGCTTGATCCAAAGGGCCTCAAAGCTAAGCAGCGCCCTGTCCCCGAATGTGCTAATTTTATTGTGGGACTCACTAATGGGACTTGAGCTAACAACCACCCAGGACTTGAGCCGATACCCATCCCCCTCCCAGCAAAGACCTCTTAGCCTCGAGGCAACCGGCTGACCTCTAGTTTTTTCCGCGGACGGACAACCAACCTGTGTGTCACGCTTCTTCAGCTCCTCTAGAATCCTCTGATACTCTTCCTCGTCCTCTTGAGCCTCTGTAATGGCGGCGTCGTTCTCCTCTGCACAGGCCATGGCCACAACGCCCAGGATGAGGCTGACCAGGTAGAAGGAGCCCAGGAAGAACAATATAAAGACCACAGTGAACGTCCGTCCCGTGGCACGCAGCGTCTGCAACAGGAGAAACCAGCGGTGAGGAGGAATGCAGGGCCTTCCTTCACTCCCATCATGCACCTGACCCGGAAAATCACTGGGCCCGCCATCATTCAGGAGGTCAGAATCCGCGAGATGTGCCACCAAGAAGTTACTAAATATTTTGTCGCACCTCTCTCCACGTTGTCATCTTCTGAGCTGAGCACGCAGTCTGATTGCAGCTTTTTAGCAAAGACGCGCACTTTTTCTGCCTTACAGTTTTCTAGATATCTTGAGCAAGGAAACTCAAGGGTGTCCTTCTCGAAGGCATCTTTTTTTTCCTCCTGTGTTGCGAGGCGGACCCGACGATGGTTCACAATGGATCACTCTGTAGAACTAAGCAGGGGTAGAAAACCCAGTTTCAGGAAGTAAAAGTCCTTTCCAGTATTTTGGTCCAACCACCCATATTTGGCAGTGGTACCATTCCTCTGCCAGTCAATACAAATCGAGTCACCTGACTGAATTCAAGGGTGGAAGGAAAAAATGGCAAGACTTTTACTCTCTGTCCCCAGGATTTTCCACCTCTGGTACTAAGGGTTAGTCCCACATTTACATTTGATACGTGGATATCATTGGCGTTGAATGAAAACTTTGTACAATTCCAATTCCGAAATAGTTGGGACAAAGTGTAAATTGTGAATAAAATCAAAACGCAATGACTTTCAAATCACACCAGCCAGTAATTTATTCACAATAGAAAAGAGAATACAGAGCAAATCTTGAAACAGAAATTTTACAATTTTATCCACAAAATGAGCTCATTTCAAATTTGATGGCTGCTACAGGTCTCAAAAAAGTTGGGACAGGGGCCTGTTTACCATGGTGTAGTATCCCCACTTCTTTTTAACACAGAGTGGAGGCAACTGGGCATTGAGGAGACAAGTTTCTTGAGTTTAGCCATTGGAATTTGATCCCATTCTTGTTTAATACAGGCTTCCAGCTGCTGGAGAGTTTTAGGTGTCCTTTGACGGACTTTTCGTTTAATTATGCGCCAAATCTTCTCAATCGATGAAAGATCAGGACTGCAGGCAGGCCAGTTCAGCACACCGACTCTTCTACTATGAAGCCATGCTGTTGTAATAGCTGCAGTATGTGGTTTTGCATTGTCCTGCTGAAATACACAAGGCCTTCCCTGGAATAGATGTTGTCTGGAGGGGAGCATATGTTGCTCTGAAACCTTTATATACCTTTCAGCATTCATGGTGCTTTTTAAAACATGCAAGTGTCCCACACCATATGCACTAATGCATCCCCATACCATCAGAGATGTTGGCTTTTGAACTGAACGCTGATAACAGGAGGGGTGGTCTTTTTCCTCTTTAGCCCGGAGGACACGACGCCCATAATTTTATAACAAGAATGTCAAATTTGGACTCGTTGGACCACAGGACACTTTGCCACTTTGCTACAGTCCATTTTAAATGAGCCTTGGCCCACAGAACATGGCAGCGCTTCTGGATCATGCTCAACAATGGCTTCCTTTTTGCATGATAGAGTTTTAGGTGGCATCTGTGGACAGCACGGCAGACTGTGTTTACAGACAGTGGTTTCTTGAAGTATTCCTGGGCCCATTTAGTAATGTCAATGACAGAATCATGCCGGTGAGTGATGCAGTGGGGTCTGAGGGCCCGAAGATCACGGGCGTCCAGTAAAGGTCTTCGGCCTTGTCCCTTACACACAGAGATTTTTCCAGTTTCTCTGAATCTTTTGATGATGTTATGCACTGTCAATGATGAGACCTTCAAAGCCTTTGTAATTTGACATTGAGAAACATTGTTTTTAAAGTATTCCACAATTTCTTTACGCAAGCCTTCACAGGTTGGAGAGCCTCTGGCCATCTTTACTTCTGAAAGACTCAACCTCTCGAAGACATCCCTTTTATCGCCAATCATGTTACACACCTGATGCCAGTTAACTTAATTACTTGCTCAATGTTCTTTCAGCTGATTCTCATATATATTAATTGCTTTTTCAGCCCTTTTTTTGCCTGTGTCCCAACTTTTTTGGGACCTGTTGCAGCCAGAAAATTTGAAATGAGCTTATTTTGTGGATAAAAATATAAAATGTCTCCGTTTCAACATTTGAAATGTTATCTGTGTTCTATTGTAAATAACATATTGGCTTGTGATCTGAAAGTCATTGCATTTTGATTTTATTCACAATTTACACTTCGTCCCAACTATTTCGGAATTGGGGTTGTATACAGATTTTGCTAATTTTTCTAGAAACAGAAAAAAAGTCCCGATTTTAAACTTATTTGGGTTACCTTTCATTTTTTGTGAAATACAAGAAAGAAAGCTTGCCAGTTCTTGGAAATATGTTTATTTTCTTTTATTTTAATTTATTTTATTTTATTTATTCATTTATTTATTTATTTATTTATTTTTTACCAGCTAATAACATTATATCATGTACAAGGTTTTATTTAATTAATTTTGGACCACTCCCAAAGTAGGAAAATATTCAGTGGAACGACGGATAGGAGATTGGGGCAAATGTGATGTTGTATGGACTTGGTTTGTGATTTTGTGAACGTAGGGCGCCCCCAGGTGGCGAGACTCAGGGTGGGGCTCGCATCTCTCGTCAGAGTCCATGGGGCTCCTTAGCCCCCCGGGGCCCCAGTTGGTGGCTGTTTCTTGCTTCCTTCTTGGAGAAGGGAAGGGTGGGAGGGACGTAGAAACGAGACGAGCAGGGATTGTGGGAATGTAGGAGGTATATATAGGCGTAAGGACGAATAGGAAGGCGCATTGGGAGTGGTCCTGTTTATTAACCTATATTATTGGGAACTCCCTTTCAAAAAAAAGTCCCCATTGAGATCTGAGCTTGTGTCACATGACATTTTTTTCTTCTTCTATTGGTCCATTTGTTACAGGGTTTTCACAGTAGTTGCAGTGGTTATTTCTGCATCTACTGATATGAAAATCTCAAAATGGCCAAAATGTCATGAACGAGGTTTTCATCCAACATCAAAAATATCCTGGTCTCAGTTATAGTGGAGTTGACATGTCCAAGTGCTTAGTTACCAGCTGCAGTAGCGAAGCTGGTATTGTCTCCTGTTGATCTGTGTGTCATCAGGCCAAGCCACGGCAAAATTATTCTGAAACTACCATAAAACCACCAGGTAAGCTGTTTTGAGCATATTTGCAAGTGTTTTTGTTTTTGTCGGTCGGTCTGTTTGTCTGTTTAAGGACAATTCTTGTGAACACAGTAGCATGACAATCTTTTAAGATGCAGCCTTCAAACTACTGCAGTGAATTGTTGAGATAGAACGGAAGGCTGAGTATGATGTGTTCTGAGCAAAACTGTAAGCAATGCCTGCTTCGCTATTACAGCTGGTGAGACCCCTGGTGGTCTCTAATTACCAAGTGATACAGGTTCTCCGAGAAGTCTAGAGTCAAGAGCCTAAGGATGGAGAGGAAGGACCAGCCGAAGTTATCAAAGTTTGTGAAGCCATAGTTTGGGTTTTGTCCAGCCTTCATACATGTGAATCCCTCCGGGCACCGTCTGCGTAGAGAGGGAAAATAAGTAATAAATTATTAACTAATCATAGTCCATCATTCCCAAAGCCCCCCCAACTTCCCCCCCCCCCAAAAAAACATGGAGTTTTAAGAGACAAATGAATTTGACTGAATTAATCCTGACACCTCAAAATTATTGTGGTCCCAAATATTTTACTGGTGTATTAGCTTAAATTTTGTCATTTGGAATTTAAAAATATGAGCACAAGTCCTTCATCTTGAATTTATTCTTTTGTTTCTGGCAATTTGTAAAATAAAAAAAATTTGAGTGCATGGCAATTGTCTGTGTGCATAACCACGCATGCGTCCCCATCTATGACATGCCGTGAACTTCGACCCCAAGAAAGACCTACCCGGAATCGGAGGCGTTTCCACAAACAAGAGCATCAAGGTGTCCGGGCATAAAGTAATAGTTTGCTGTGAAGTGAAGAGTGAAACAGCAGGTATAAGAAAGATAAATATCGCACTCAACGTCAAAAGTAAAATGGCGCACTTTTTTTTTTTTTACAAAGCCGTATAATTTTGGATACTTACAATAAATTCCATCACATATTTGGTTGAGCGTTAATAAAATGGGCAATAAAGAAAATTAATTAAAAAAACAAAATTAGATGCAAACATTCAAATCTAAGTACAGGACGGCTACCAATGTAGTTAGCTAGATCAGATAATGGCAGTTAGTGTCGTAATAGGAAAGGCACACCTCTCGAGTCTTACGCCTGGACCTCACAGTTTCCCGCAACCAGTGGCACAGATAGAACTGGGAATTGGGGGGGGACAGACACGTCCTTTATGACAACAATTAGTCCTGGCTAGTTCGCAATCATTTTCCTTCATTGACGCGTTTTCCAATTATCGTAATTGGCAACTGAAGACACGGTTTCTCTCCATATGCGATCTAACAGCGATGAAATCATGGGCTAAATTCAGTACAGAAAAATAATTTACTTATTAATAGGCCAATGCTTCGCCTTGATTGAAATGGTCCGCATTCTAATGAAATATCGCCTTTCACTCTCGGTATTGTGTGGGTTGATAAAAAAAGTGGCACTCGGCAGTTAAATAGGCTATAAATAGCGTTCGGCCCATGCTACTTGCATGAGAGTCGACTGGTATGCAATTTTGAATAACGTTGATATAAATACAGCAAATACGCGTCCGGAGGAATGATTGCCGTCTTATGAATGCCGTCTCTTAATCAGAGAGAACATGCAGCACCTGTTAAGTGTGAACTGCTCTCAGGGTGAACCTTCCGTTAATTATGAAAATGACTGAGAACAGGTCAGGACTAATAATTGTTTTAAACGGATGTTTTTTGTGCATCCCAATTCTCAGTTCTGGCTCCGCCACTGTACTGAATTTATCCTACAATTTCATTGCTGGTAGATAATTGGAAAACGCCCCAATGAAGAAAATGATTGAGAACTAGCCAGGACTAATTGTTGTCATAAAGTGACGTGTCTGTGTCTCCCCACCCCCCAATTCCCAGTTCTATCTGTGCCACTGCCCGCAACACATGTCAAAGCTCATGCACTAAATAAATACAAACCCCAATTCCAAAATTGTTGGGACGAAGTGTGAATTGTGAATAAAATCAAAATGCAATGACTTTCAGATCACATGAGCCAATATGTCACTTACAATAGAACATAGATAACATTTCAAATGTTGAAACAGAGACATTTTACATTTTTATCCACAAAATTTCAAATTTTCTGGCTGCAACAGGTCTCAAAAAAGATGGGACACAGGCAAACAAAGGGCTGAAAAAGCAACTAATATGTAAGAGAATCAGCTGAAAGAACATTTCGCAAGTAATTACATTAACTGGCATCAGATGTGTAACATGATTGGCTATAAAAGGGATGTCTTAGAGAGGCTGAGTCTCTCAGAAGTAAAGATGGCCAGAGCCTCTCCAATCTGTGAAGGCTTGCATAAAAAAAAATTGTGGAATACTTTCAAAACAATGTTCCTCAACGTCAAATTGCAAAGGCTTTGAAGGTCTCATCATCGACAGTGCATAACATCATCAAAAGATTCAGAGAAACTGGAAAAATCTCTGTGCGTAAGGGACAAGGCCAAAGACCTTTACTGGATGCCCGTGATCTTCGGGCCCTCAGACGCCACTGCATCACTCACCGGCATGATTCTGTCATTGACATTACTAAATGGGCCCAGGAATACTTCAAGAAACCACTGTTTGTAAACACAGTCTGTCTGTAAACACAGCATCCATCCATGGATGCCACCTAAAACTCTATCATGCAAAAAGGAAGCCATTGTTGAGCATGATCCAGAAGCGCCGCTGTGTTCTGTGGGCCAAGGCTCATTTAAAATGGACTGTAGCAAAGTGGCAAAGTGTCCTGTGGTCAGAGAAGTCCAAATTTGACATTCTTTTTGGAAATCATGGGCGTTGTGTCCTCCGGGCTAAAGAGGAAAAAGACCACCCCTCCTGTTATCAGTGTTCAGTTCAAAAGCCAGCATCTCTGATGGTATGGGGATGCATTAGTGCATATGGTGCGGGACACTTGCATGTTTTAAAAAGCACCATGAATGCTGAAAGCTATATAAAGGTTTTAGAGCAATATATGCTCCCCTCTAGATGACATCTATTCCAGGGAAGGCCTTGTGTATTTTAGCAGCACAATGCAAAACCACATACTGCAGCTATTACAACAGCATGGCTTCATAAGAGAAGAGTCCGTGTGCTGAACTGGTTTGCCTGCAGTCCTGATCTTTCACCGATTGAGAACATTTAGCACATAATTAAACGAAAAGCCCGTCAAAGGACACCCAAAACTTTCCAGCAGCTGGAAGCCTGTAGTAAACAAGAGTGGGATCAAATTCCAATGGCTAAATTCAAGAAACTTGTCTCCTCAATGCCCAGACGCCTCCACTCTGTGTTAAAAAGAAGAGGGGATACTACACCATGGTAAACAGGCCCCTGTCCCAACTTTTTTGAGACTTATAGCAGCCATCAAATTTGAAATGAGCTCATTTTGTGGATAAAATTGCAAAATTTCTCAGTTTCAACATTTGCTATGTTATCTCTGTTCTATTGTGAATAAAATACTGGCTGGTGTGATTTGAAAGTTATTGCGTTTTGATTTTATTCACAATTTACACTTTGTCCCAACTATTTTGGAATTGGGGTTGTAAATAAAATATATAAAATACATATAAAAATAAAAAATAACTATAAAAATAGTTTAGCCCAGGCTTCTTTAGCCTTCAGTGTCCAAAAACATGAGCAAAAAACACCCCCACCCAGCACTGCAGCTCCATGCTACCTTAAAGGGGTCATATTATGCTTTTCACAGTTTTCCCCATTCCCTTTCAGCAATGCAGTTTTACGTGTATGTAAGATGTCAGCAAATTCCACACCAAAGAAAGTTGGTCTCTCCAACAAAAAATGCAGCTCCCGAACTGCCTGAAATGCCTTTTTTTGTGTAATGTCAGAGCAGCGGCTAGTTTGGCACGCCTTCAAACTAATTAAGGTAGAGCAGAGGTCAGGAAGGGTTTGGCTATTGCCGCGTAAAGAGGGAGCTATTTTCTTCAGAGCAAAGGCAAATTCCTTGAATGGTTCTCAAAAGGAAGATGAAGTGTTGAATTGGTGGTAAAGGTTTTACAACTATAGCTAACTAATGTAATTTTTTGGAACTATTTGTCAGCAGTACAACCCTAACCTTTTATTATGTTCCCGTAATTTTACGGAGCACTGCTTCCTGAACCATGGTTAGCCAATCACAACGGAGTGAGCTTCAAGGGAGGGGGCCTTAAAGAGACAGAACAGCCCGTTTCAGGCTGAGTGACCCTGAGGTGCTGCACACACAGCCTGTACAGCTGTTACTTGGCACTTTTTGACCATAAAAACGTGCAAATGTTTGTCAATAAACCTCAAGAATGAAAATATTTCACCAGGAAATGGGCATAATATGACCCCCTTAAGAAGCATTCAGCACTGGAACAAACAGAAGCTCCCAAAGCCATGCCAGAGCTGGCGGTCGGCAGAGACACACTTTGGTTGAGGAGGTATTTCCCATAATCAAATGTCTCCAAGTTATGGCCTTCCTCGTCATAGTAGCTCTCGGTGAAGTTGAGGGGCCACATGATGCACTTCTGCCGGAGGCTGCCCATAAAGAGTTGAGACCCAACGAGGGCGAAGACGCAGACCCAGAAGAGGACGAAGATCATCACCCACATCAACGTCTTCACCGACCGTGTCAGGGAACACGCAAAGGTCCGCATACCTGAGCCCCACAAAGGCAACATAACAAAAAGTACAGTGCCTGCATGAGCCACAGTTCAGACTAATCACAGGTAATGGATTGACAATTTACCTTTTGGGATTTAATCTCAAATTTAATTTAACTTCTTCCACGCCTGCTGTGGCTCCAAAACGAAACGCAAATACACTCTGGATTTCAATTTGAGGCGCAGCTCGCTGATTTGAACAGACTTCAAATACGTCCCCGTCGAAGTCGATACGTCCAAAATGTTGACGAATACATTGCATTGTCTATTTCTTCACCCTTTGTTGCAATTTTGAAAAGGTCAACTTTCATCTGACTAATGAAGGGGACACAAATGTTTCACCAAAAATGCTTGGTACCTCTGAAATCAGGAATTTCTCAATCTTTCAAATTTCTGGCATGTTCTGATAACCTTACACAACTATCCTGCTATCACAGGTGATATTATGAAGCAAACTAATGACAAAACAGAATATCCTTACAGAGCAGACTGTCAGGCATTGGTATGACAGAGGTGCATATTTTTACGACAAGGGCAATCTCACCGCGTCCTTTCAGAAGTCGAAGGAGGCGAAACATTCGCAGGGCGGATATGTCCCCGAGATCAATAAATATTGAGCCGAGTCTGCAAAAACAAAAGAGATTGATGCCAGGAAGCAGGTACAGCATATAAATGCGCACGGAAAATGGTCGGACTTCATTATATTTTCTATCCCCAGACCCCGGACTACCTCTCATGATCAACCAGTACGCCATTACTCCAGCAATTACAACAACCCTTTATACTCCAAAATTAGCGTGTAAATGTTTTTCAACACGGATACACCAGCTAAAAATAGGCCATCGACCCCTTTCATAATTCCAGTCGAAGAGTTTGCCTTTCTGTCTTTTTTGCGGTGTCTCACATTCAATGTCACAATTGTGCCGGAAAACAGGGTTAACAAACAAAAAGCAGTAGCAGGAGATGCTCTCACACCTCATGCTCTTGCAAGTGCTGCATCTTGCACAATACAGTGCACGAAATTGCGTGAAACCATCACGGCAGGGGCGAAAGTTAGCGAGTACAACCACATCTTGTTTACATCACTGCCGATTGCAGCGGGAGCCAATAAATACCCTTGACTGCTGCAGAGCATGTGACCTGGGAGATTGTACCCTTTTAAATACAAACCCCAAGCTCATTAGTACATTGGTAAAGTGTACCTTCGTCGCTGTTTTAAATACAGAAGATGGCCTGCAAACGCAAAATTGCTAGAGTAACCGCATTTATCTTTGCCGAAACCCACGAAGAATACATTATACTATCCATCCATATTTCTTTGGGCGAAAACACATTGAAAGTGTGAGGTAAGGTAAACTGGTGAATTCGTGATGGAGTTTCAATCTGTTTGCATTGCGTGCATCCTTGAGAAGTTTGGGGAAATTTTTATCAAGCATCTGTCTTTAATGTTAGCAGAACCTGTTTGTCGCAACTTTTTGTCTGACATGCAGCTGTCATAGATCTGTTTTTGCGACTGCCCCCAGTTCGACGCCCGCCATGGGATGACATAACAATCAACGTAAAGCAATAATAATGCTACAAAAACCCAAACTATGACAAACTGATGCTACGAACAGGCTCTACGACCAAAAAAGATCGTTTTTTGGAAAAATTTCATGAAACTTCTCAAGGATTAACGCGATATAAACAGATTGAAACACTTACACGAAATCTCCGAAGATCTTGAAACGGTTTACCTAACGCTTTCAAGAAGTTTCACTTCGTCACGCGCATGCGCCCCGGCTGACATAGTCCCTTTAACTTTTTTTGTTGAGTATAGAATGTCCCATTTGTGAGGACCTATCATGTTGCGAGCAACAAAGAGCGAGCTTAGTCACCAGATCACATGGTCGTCAGCCTCCGCTGCCTCTCCTGGCACCTTATTGGCAATCCTCGCGCGCACAATCGAGGGCAGAGTGCATGCGCTCGCGAAGGGAAGCACCCGGATGGCCAGTAGGAGCCACTAGAGGAACTAATGATGCGGTCCTTGCCGACTCTATCCACCCCCATATCCCCGGTCGACGCGATTACATTTACGCACCGCTTCCCTAGCACTTTCGCAAACCGTTGGCACTGCCACGGCTGGAATTGGAAATGCCGCGTCCCGATCGAGACTTCTCTGGCTCCAATACTCACGCACAGAGGATGAGTAGAAAGTCCAGCCAGTTCCACGGGTCGCGCAGGTACGTGAAACGCCCAATGCAGAACCCTCGGGACAACACTTTGATCATCGCCTCCAAGATGTAAATAGCAGTGCAAACAAAGCTGTGACAAAGAAGAAGAGAGGTCAAAGGTCAATCTGGACTCCGTAAGCTCACCAGCACAGGCGACTCGAGTCACTCTTCTGATGGAACGATATGCTGCACAGCCTACTTCGCCGAATCGCTCACTACAAAGGACCTTCCATAAAAATGAAAAAAAAAAAAAAAACCATGTATAGCGCCCTCCATAATTATTGGTACCCCTGGTTAAGATGTGTTATAAGCCTTAAAATAAATTCAATTTTTATTGCAGAAGCATACTCTCACACTGAAAATTGTAGAAAAATGTAACCTTCGACTCAAGTGAATTTTAAGGGGAAAAAAAATCCCTGACTAAGAAATAATTATTTTTCATAAAATCACCTGTTCCACAATTATTGGCACCCCTAACAATTCCTAGGAAATAAATGTAATTGAAGTATATCTGTCATTTCTACAGTAGTTTACAAAGTTGATCAGAGTATCTAGGAACATTTAATTAGTAATTCATCACTTCCTGTTTCCCTGGGGTATAAATATGATGTGACACAGAGGCCATTTCTCTTATCCGCTCTTCAACATGGGAAAGACAAAGGAACAGACCATACAAGTAAGGCAGATGTATGTCGACCTTCACAAGTCAGGCAATGGCTATAAGAAAATAGCCACTCGCCTGCACCTGCCTATATCTACTGTCAGAGGAATCATTAAGAAGTTTAAAACAACTGGAACAGTGATAAACAAGCCTGGACGAGGACGCAAGGTTATTTTGCCACCACGCTCAGTGAGGAGGATGGTAAGAGAAATAAAAAGTTCTCCAAAGCTTACTGTTAAAGAATTGCAACAAATGATAGCATCTTGGGGTCACAAAGTCTCCAAAACAACCATCAGGCGCTATCTACATGCCAACAAGTTGTTTGGGAGGTATGCACGGAAAAAACCTTTTCTCACTCATAATCATAAACGCAAACGTCTGGAGTTCGCTAAGCAGTACTGGGACTTCAACTGGGACCGTGTGCTTTGGTCAGATGAGACCAAGATAGAGCTTTTTGGCAACAAACACTCTAAGTGGGTCTGGCGGAACACAAAAGATGAGTATGCAGAAAAGCACCTCATGTTCACTGTGAAGTATGGGGGAGGATCGGTGATGCTGTGGGCCTGTTTCTCTTCCAGAGGCCCTGGGAACTTTGTTAGGGTGCATGGCATCATGAACGCTTTGAAATACCAGGACATTTTAAATCAAAATCTGGTGGCCTCTGCCCGAAAGCTGAAGATGGGTCGTCACTGGGTCTTTCAGCAAGATAATGACCCTAAACATGTGGCCAAATCTACACAGAAATGGTTCACCAGACACAGAATCAAGCTCCTCCCATGGCCATCTAAGTCCCCAGACATCAACCCCATTGAAAATCTGTGGAGTGAGCTTAAGAGGAGAGTGCAGAGGAGAGGATCCAGGTCGCTGGATGATTTAGAGAGATTGTGCAAAGAGGAATGGTCGAAGATCCCTCTTTCTGTATTCTCCCATCTTGTGAAACATTATAGGAGAAGATTAGGTGCTGTTTTGTTGGCAAAAAGCGGTTGTACAAAGTATTAACATCAGGGGTGCTAATAATTGTGGCACACATGATTTGATGTAAACGAATTATTTCTTAATGTGGGATTTTTTTCCCACTGTATAAATGCACTTGAATTAAAGGTTGGATTTTCCTCTTTTTTTCATTGTGGTCCTATATTATTTAGAAAAAAAACTGAATTTATTAGAAGCTAAAGAACACATCTTAACCAGGGGTGCCAATAATTATGGAGGTCGCTGTATATACTGTGCTTTAAAGGTCTACTAAGTTAGGGGGAAAAAAACGCTGTAGACATGTATTATTGCCTGTAATTCACGAATCCAGCATTTAACTTTCATAATTGTATGTCATACTGGCAAAAAAAACATGAAGAAACTACGCACTTTGAGACCTCTCCTTAAAACTCGCGAGCGATTGGCTAATCGGCTGTCACGTATGAGAAGTAAATTGCATCGGAGCTTGTGCACAAAATGATTTGTTTGACTCCTCATTTCAACAGCTAATTTGTGAAAGAAAGAAAAGTTATAGTTATCTTATTTGGGACGAATATTCTTATCAATAAATTTTGACATACTCAATGAAATGATTTGACACAAAATGTCCAGATTTCGTGGGTTTTTAACTTTTCCGTGAACAAAGCTCTGATCCCATCTGGGATTGTAAAATGAAAAGTTTGCATTGGTCGTAAATGCGTGTACAGTCGTTTTACGCATTCTTGCATTGTATACTTCACAAAATGAGTGCAAATTTTGGACTTCGAACATAGAAGCGACTGAGAAACACGGCAACTTCATACTCGCATGGACCGGTCGCTCGTGTTTATGTTTGGGTTTCACTTTCGGATATGTGCCGTACCGAAGTCCTAGTAGTCCCCGGTGACTAGGATCAATCCTTGATTTTGTTGATTTTGAGATAACATTCATCAACATGCCAAATAGGTGTGTAGTGGCAGGCTGTAACAAGACTCCAAACGATGGTGTGAGTTTACATCACTTCCCAAAAAAGAGATGCCAAATCTCACGCATTCGGTGGAGTCTCTCGCCTCTCAGTGGCATTCACGTTCCTGTGCCATAGTCAGCAATTTTTCAATCAACACGCACTGGAGAAATTCACTTGCAGAATTGAAGTCATTGTGCATTAAGTTAATCAGTTTCACGTGCATTACAGTGGATTTCCCCACTAGTGACACGGAAATCGATTATGACTCGGGAATTTTCACGCTTGTCTTTACTGATTGAAAGCAATGGAATTGCTTTAAGATGTCTCAAATGGTCTTGTTTCATTTGAACAATTTAAACGATCATGAAACACATGCATTGTTTCCAATCCCTGAGTAAAGAGAAGCACAAAAAGTACATGTAAAGCATTTGGATTGTCAATTATGTTGGCTATATAACATGAAATATCATGGATCTATAAACTGAATTTATTAAGGCCGATGTTATTCGCACTTATACGTGTGGCCAATGCTGAATTTTTTTCTTGGCCACACTTATAAGTGCACCAGCTGATGACCATTCCAGTGCCGCTTATAAAGTACCGCTTAAAATAAGTTTGGCCAAGAAAAATTTTTTTAGCTTTGGACACACTTAAAATAAGTGTGGGCAATGGAGCAATGTGCATCTTGGCCACACTTATAAGTGCGTCTAACGCGAATTTCGATCAATTTTTGCGCTTGGACGCACTTAAATAAGTGCAAATGTGTGTACTTGTGAATGTATATGATTATGTGTAAATATGTTTTGATGTATGTATGTGTATATGTATATATATTCAAATTTCTTAGGTGTTAGAGATATGTGGATGCAGTATTTATGTCTGTTCATGTACTTTCGACATGTCTGAAATGAATGAATAAATACAAATACAAATAGTCACTTTGATTTATTAATGAATTAAATCAAACCTCTGCTGCACTCCGGTTTTCCACCCCAACGGTGTTTACCGCAGCAGCAATAGTTTTCTAAGCTGCAGCCTTCTGGGCTCCCTTTATGCCACTCTTCAGGATTCCAAATAAAATTATTTTGTTATTCTCCACCTTGGACGTGATAATTTATATTTCCTCCTTAGATGAACATGAACATCTTCCCTCTGTACTAGGAAATGTAAGGAACAAGTAGCATATATACATGCTAGTGACAACATATATAGGCACAGAGGTTCTAATACTGTGAATGGTAAGAGCTAGCTATAGTGCACCAATATTATACTATCTACTCCTCAGTGATGTTCTTTCTTCTTTGCTGTCTTTCGAGAGTCCATGTCGTAAAGTAGGCAGGACTATACCTCCCAGAGCATGAATTTATAGGGGCGTGTCATGTAAATTACGATGGTTTCTGCCGCCAGATTTATCAACGCCACGCCAGTTTTACACCGAAATCAGCGACGTACACACTTTTAGTAAACCAGACGTGACACCTGGAGAACGCTGATATAAACACCAGAATCTACACCAGATCCTACGCAAGTTTGATAAATGAGGGCCACTCACCGTAGTCCGCAATTATTCAATGAAAGCTTGTTAATGAGATTCTCACGCGGAATTAAAATCCTTGTGCACTGAAGTTTCAGTTTCACTTGCGTAAAGGCGGACCTCACCACAAGTAACATGGAAAGCAATTATGACTCCGAACTTTTTGTGCTTCTCTTTACTCAGGGATTGGAAACAATGCATGTGTTTCATGATCGTTTAAATTGTTCAAATGAAACAAGACCATTTGAAACATCTTAAAGCAATTCCATTGCTTTCAATCAGTAAAGACAAGTGTGAAAATTCCCGAGTCATAATCGATTTCCGTGTCACTAGTGGGGAAATCCACTGTAATGCATGTGAAACTGATTAACTTAATGCACAATGACTTCAATTCTGCAAGTGAATTTCTCCAGTGCGTGTTGATTGAAAAATTGCTGACTATGGCACAGGAACGTGAATGCCACTGAGAGGCGGGAAACTCCACCGAATGCGTGAGATTTGGCATCTCTTTTTTGGGAAGTGATGTAAACTCACACCATCGTTTGGAGTCTTGTTACAGCCTGCCACTACACACCTATTTGGCATGTTGATGAATGTTATCTCAAAATCAACAAAATCAAGGATTGATCAAGGCGAAATCAATTATCAGGATAGAACAAACCACTGGTCGATCAGCTGGGAACGTTTGCAACTTACTTCTCACACGTCACAGGTCACATGACTATGAGGTCCGTGCAACGACTTCTTTGAGGAGCGGGGCTTAGGACCGTACAAACCAGCCAAATTTTAGTTTTCAAATAATGATAAAAAGTTCCAGAAAGCATTTACAAATGTGTGATGCATATTAATTTGCTACATATGACCCATTTCTTCAAAAAATAGCCTAAAATTTTTCTAATTGAGTAAACCTTTAAATAAAATATTTGGGAAGCTTTCTTTTAAATAGAAGAATATTTATGTCCTAAAAATACAAATTACATGGACTGTTTGAATACGTTAAGAGTTCCTTTTGGGAAAACACTCCCAAAACATGACAGATTTTTGCAACCCGTGACAACTGGGGTGTGGCGATCAGACTCAAAGCAAGGAAAATGACTGTCCCAGCCCGAGATTTCACATTCCTCTATGTCTTTTCCAGAATTCGAAAGGACACCATTTTTCTCTCATTTGGGCTGCACTGCAGATGTTTGTTTTGCCCTGTTGTTTGAACGACGTACATTCAGACTGTTAAACTGTCACCGTGGTGACTTACTCTGCAATTCTCATCCAAAAGAAGGGCTCAGCCTGGGTATGGAGCAGAAATTGCACCAGAATAGTCAGCATGATCAGGACACAGGAAACCGTGATTCCGGCGCTAAGGAAACACTTCAAATGATGCATGCCACACAACATGAGAATGAGACATGATTCAGTCATTCTTCACATCGATAACTACAAAAAAGCAAAATAAACCAGTCTGTCCATCTTCATCCACTACAGTACAGTAATAGGGCTTTTCCACAAGCACCTACTCGGCTCTACTCAGTTTTTAGGGTTTTCCATTAGGTGATAGTACCTGGAACCAGGTACTTTTTTAGTACCTACTCAGCCGTGGTTCCAAGCGAGCTGAGTCGAGCCAAAAATGTGACGTCAAAAGACTGCAGGCCACTAATTGGCCAGGGAGTGATGCTTGCTATGATGACGCCACCCACGTTGAGGTGGTACTCAACTGTAATGGAAAACGACCGAAACTGAGTAGAGTCGAGTCGAGTAGAGGTGAGCAGTGCTATAACGGAACAGTGGCATAATTACACAAACTATGAATACTGCTGAAAAGAGTGCATTTCTCGCACAAAGGGAGTTTGCTCAAAGTAAGTAAACCAGGGAAAGGCAATTTTACTGCCACCTGTGGTTCACATATGCAGTCAGATAGGCAAAATAAGGACCATTTGTGTACAAAAAGGATGGAAGATACAAAATGTGAATGATGATGAAGTTAGATTCACCGACCTCAGACTTTTGTTAAAACTAAGCTATTACCAGTCAGCTTTTCGACATTTTGGACGCCATTACACCGCACGCCCCAGAGCTTAGAACTTGCCTTGTCGACAGCTTTTTCATGTTGTAATGCAATGAACAATAATACTGCGGTACTTAACCCTTTCAGCACCATGGGCAACTATAGTTGCCCAATGATGTAGAATACACTGCCCTCAATAATTATTGGCACCCCTGGTTAAGATGTGTTCTTTAGCTTCTAATAAATTCATTTTTTTTTCTAAATAATATAGGACCACAATGGAAAAAAAGAGGAAAATCCAACCTTTAATTCAAGTGCATTTATTCAGTGGGGAAAAAAATCCCACATTAAGAAATAATTCTTTTACATCAAATCATGTGTGCCACAATTATTAGCACCCCTGATGTTAATACTTTGTACAACCCCCTTTTGCCAACAAAACAGCTCCTAATCTTCTCCTATAATGTTTCACAAGATGGGAGAATACAGAAAGAGGGATCTTCGACCATTCCGCTTTGCACAATCTCTCTAAATCATCCAGCGACCTGGGTCCTCTCCTCTGCACTCTCCTCTTCGGCTCACTCCACAGGTTTTCAATGGGGTTGAGGTCTGGGGACTGAGATGGCCATGGGAGGAGCTTGATTCTGTGTTTGGTGAACCATTTCTGTGTAGATTTGGCCACATGTTTAGGGTCATTATCTTGCTGAAAGACCCAGTGACAACCCATCTTCAGCTTTCGGGCAGAGGCCACCAGATTTTGATTTAAAATGTCCTGGTATTTCAAAGCGTTCATGATGCCATGCACCCTAACAAGGTTCCCAGGGCCTCTGGAAGAGAAACAGGCCCACAGCATCACCGATCCTCCCCCATACTTCACAGTGGGCATGAGGTGCTTTTCTGCATACTCATCTTTTGTGTTCCGCCAGGCCCACTTAGAGTGTTTATTGCCAAAAAGCTCTATCTTGGTCTCATCTGACCAAAGCACACGGTCCCAGTTGAAGTCCCAGTACCGCTTAGCGTACTTCAGACGTTTGCATTTATGATTGTGAGTGAGAAAAGGTTTTTTCCGTGCATGCCTCCCAAACAGCTTGTTGGCATGTAGATAGCGCCTGATGGTTGTTTGGAGACTTTGTGACCCCAAGATGCTACCATTTGTTGCAATTCTTTAACAGTAAGCTTTGGAGAACTTTTTATTTCTCTTACCATCCTCCTCACTGTGCGTGGTGGCAAAATAACCTTGCGTGCTCGTCCAGGCTTGTTTATCACTGTTCCAGTTGTTTTAAATTTCTCAATGATTCATCTGACAGTAGATATGGGCAGGTGCAAGCGAGTGGCTATTTTCTTGTAGCCATTGCCTGACTTGTGAAGGTCGACACACATCTGCCTTACTTGTATGGTCTGTTCCTTTGTCTTTCCCATGTTGAAGAGCGGATAAGAGAAATGGCCTCTGTGTCACGTCATATTTATACCCCAGGGAAACAGGAAGTGATGAATTACTAATTAAATGTTCCTAGATACTCTGATCAACTTTGTGAACTACTGTAGAAATGACAGAAATACTTCAATTACATTTATTTCCTAGGAATTGTTAGGGGTGCCATTAATTGTGGAACAGGTGATTTTATGAAAAATAATTATTTTTTAGTCAGGGATTTTTTTTTCCCTTAAAATTCACTTGAGTTGAAGGTTACATTTTTCTACAATTTTCAGTGTGAGAGTATGCTTCTGCAATAAAAATTGAATTTATTTTAAGGCTTTTAACACATCTTAACCAGGGCTGCCAATAATTATGGAGGGAGCTGTATAATAATCAGATGCTGTTGAAAACCTATCATGTGGCAACTTGTTTAAAAGAGCTCCCTTTTAAGCAAGTTGCCACATGATAGGTTTTCAACAGCTCAGGATAACTACATTTTTAATTCCTTGAAAATGAATTCAGCACTCAAAGCGTTAAATACAAATTGACTTGTCATTATACCAATTAGTCTTAGTTCTTAAATGAGTCAATCATTTGACTGATAACCAAGCAAGGCACACAAGAACATGCAGAGAGTAATCTTGCGTGAAAAGGTGTGGTTTTTGTATTCCCTGACAGCACATCCATGGATCAGTACAACTACAAAGCAGCAGGATTATGACTCTGCAAACGAAGGATATGGATGGACGAGGACTCTGATGGCTGCCCTCCTAACGATATTGAACGGGCTCAGGAGGTAGCAGGCTGGTTCGGCGTTAAACCGGAAGATCGTACTCCTTCTGTTAATGACATTAAAGGTCTGCGGGGGAGGATGGGGAGAGAGGGAGGGGGGATGGAGAAAAAGGGAGAAGTAAAGCGATGGATACTCCGAGGGGAAGAAGATACTGAGAGACATATTCAGCAGAATAACATCACTTCAGTAATAAATTCACTGAAAAAATCAGACAAATAACAAAAGGGACATCATTACTGAGACCAACCTATGAACACGAAACTTAAACGAGTAAACGATAGTAGTGACAGTAACATAGTAACATGACAAAAGTGGGCTCCGTGACTGAGCGACAAGGCAAAAACAATAGCTCCATTAATAGTTAAATTGTTGATTAATCCGGAAATGTAGATTGGTATTTTGTCGCCATCTGGTGGTGAATAAAAACAACGGCAACGCCCGGAAGTCGAGCTGTTCCTTTTCAAACCATATGAGAGCAGAACAGGCAGGTCGTACTTGAATAATTTGTTTCATTATGCCTCGGTGTGCGCATGCGCACAGCGAGCATACGGTACTCAGTCTGTGTATTTGTTTGTCTGTCTGTTACCATCATAACTGCGACAGCGTGTGCATCCAAGCTAAAGTAACAATGCCAACGAGTGACAAACACTGTTCTCTTGTTATGCCTCGGTGTGCGCATGCGCACAGCGAGCATACGGTACTCAGTCTGTGTATTTGTTTGTCTGTCTGTTACCATCATAACTGCGACAGCGTGTGCATCCAAGCTAAAGTAACAATGCCAACGAGTGACAAACACTGTTCTCTTGATTTTAAATGTGCCAGAATTTTGATTTTTTGTAGCACTTCATGTTTCAGTATACACGTTTTGTGTACATAATGTTAAGCCACACCCACATGATTTTGGCACAAGGACCACACTCTATTGACTGTTTATGTATTCAAGCTTGCTTTTATGTTACTGTACAACTATTGTACATCAGTAGTGGCTAAGCAATACACACCGAGGCATCAGCACCTCTGGTGCTTTCATTAATTAGGAAATCAATTACAAAATTACTATTTTAAATAGCAGAAAGGTACAGTGGAACTCTGAAATGAAGGAAAAGGTTTCTTCTCCACACAAAAAGCCATATTTTGCCTACGCTCCAAACTTTGTCTTCAGTACATCAGATTCCACTCACAATGCTGCAATCGTGTAACTTTTAATCATAGGAAGACCATGTGTATAAAATTTGGAAATAATGTCACAGAATGTGAAAAAGTGGATCTAAATGGATCCTTATTAAAATGGATTGATCTGGTGAAACATTTAGGCAGTATTGTTACTTCGAAATTAAGTGATGAGAAAGACTGTTTTTTAAACGTGCTGTTTTTAATGCTTCTGTAAATAAACTGGTTGGCACATTTGGTAATCTTGACGTAAATAACATACTTTTTTTTATTTCGCTCTTATTGCTGTTCATTTTATGGATCAGAATTATGAGATCTCACTTCTAGTGGATTCAGTTCAATTTGTGTACAGTGGAACAAAGCTCTTAGAAAAATATTAAATCTGCCTCATCGAGCACACACTTGGTTATTAGGGCCTATAACAAATCAGCATCATCTGTCAGTTCAGTTGCATTTGAAAAGTTGACTCTTTGTATCCAAGATGTTAAATCATTCTAACCCTCTGGTTGCAAACATTGCTAATTTAATGTGTTCTGATGCTTTGTGTCCTTTGGGACACAATGTTGCATAATTACGCTACAAGTATTGTATTAAACATTCTGGGAGCCTGAGAAAAAATGTCAAACGTATCTTGAATAATCATCAGTTGACGTTGTATCAGCAGTCCTAAGCAAGCATTGTAAGAGATTTGTTAGATGAACGTAGTAATACATCAGTAATTTATGGATTTACCAGGCCAATGTGCACTGATTTACTGAACAGCATTTGTGTTGATTAAATGATGTAGTTTTTATTGTAAATTTTTTTTTCTTTTTCTTTTGTTATGTTATTTAAGTGTACTACGAGTACAAAATAAAGATATACAATGATATCACCTTTAATAACACATATTATGCCATCACTGATTACGCACCAGATATAGCTAATGAACAAGTGACGCTCAACTGAGTTTGCAAAAACAGTTATATAGCTCAGAATATCAAAGGCAACTCACAAAGGAGGTCTGAATGTTTTTGAACAGTGATGCAGTTAAGTTTTCCATTTTGGCCCTTAACAAATTATGATAAGACGATGAATGTGTGGTTACAGTGAGTGACTGGGACACCAAAATTATATATATATATATATATATATATATATATATATATATATATATATATATACTGCATATTTAGATATATAAATTTAGGATATAATCTCAATATAGAATATTGGAATATAATCGACACATACACACGCATGTACACACACACACACACAAAACCTCACACGCACACAAATACACATGGACACTTTCGACACACACAAGCGCACACTATCCAGACTCTGTTAAACACTTCATATCTCCAGTCACTTCAGTCCAAGCACATTCAGAAGTAAACCTGTCTGAAGGACAGTCTTGCACAGAGATTTTTGAATGAACTAACTTTGTTTTTCTTCGCTATTCAGACAGCCAACTGTGCTTGACCAAGAGTAAAACTACTCAGTGGTAACGTTAACACCTGTGGCTGCAAAATTCTCCAGGGACAAACGTAAAAGCCTCTGTTGAAGCCATTACACCCAGCCTCCCACACACATCCTCAACTGAGATCTCAAATCTGCGAGGAACAACACAGACACTCCCCACTGCACCCCAGGACCAGATGGGTGAGGGGGGACACACACACACACACACACACACACACACACACACACACAGGAGAACACACAGATGAGCATGAATGCACACACACATACACATGCAAGCATACGCACACACATACACATGCAAACGTGCGCACGCACACACACACACGCACACAAACACACACGCATACGAGCATACATACATGTGCAAGCATGCACACACACACACACATGCAAGCAAGCATATCTATTGCAGAAGTTCACCATCTCATAAAACAAGGAGACATATGGAGGCAGCCAATGAGCGCAGTCACCAGCCTTCTTTTTAGAGATCCGCTTCCACTCAGCATTTACATTTGAAGAGAAGGGTTTTTTTAACTGCATTTCTTCCTTCCTAAAATCAAAAGAACTCCGCTGCTGTCAATCACCCAGCAGTCATTGTTACATCAACACTGGAGTGTCCAGTTAAAAATGCTGTAATCACTCTTTTGTGACTTCACAATGAAAAGTGTCAGAGACAGAGCCGATTCACTCACAGCTGCTGAAGACGTTCCCTGAGCCCCTTCGATTCCATTTTGGCCCTTAACAAATTATGATAAGACGATGAATGTGTGGTTACAGTGAGTGACTGGGACACCAAGTAGCTTTAGCCCAGTGGGGTGTACTAGGATGGATGGTTCGAGCTCGTGTCGATCTTGGGGCTCTGACTTGCATCTGGAGAGATGAATTTTGGAAGATCTCTGCAAAGAGCAAGGCCCTTCACCCCAAAACTACTCCAGGGGCTTTGCTCCTGTTTCTATTTCTCTGCCTCGTGCTAAGCTCCCTCTCTGCCTCTCAGCTAGCTGCCCTTGTGAATGAGATTTTAACCGTAAATGACCTGCCTTGTTACTAAACTTTCTTTTTCTAAAGTGATAAATCTGTCAGCATTTATTTTTGACAATATATATCCATATTAATGTATGGATTTTCACAATCTGATATCGTCATGTAAGTTTTGTTCCAGGATAGCAAAATAGTGCTTATCCAGGAGCAACATTATCATCAACCAATGAGCAGCAGCTCTGATATCACTATGCTGTCCAATCACAGCAGAGCTGCAATAAGTGGGCAATAATGTGTCTCCTGGACGAACATGATTTTATTGATGGCGGTACAGCACTGACACTGTAACAGCAGATCCTGCTGTGAACCACAGCCCTTTCTGCAGCATCACGCTCCAATCATTTATGAACAGAGATATTCTATAAGAGGCAGGAAGTACGGGAAATCTGAGGGCACTTCGCACATCTGGTTTTCGTTAAAATATGGCAAAACACCCTCCTCAGCCCATATCAGTTTTTATTTTAAAGAACAGCTCTTCCCCATAAAAAGATGTCATTTTCAATCACAAAACGCTCACACCTGCAGTTTAACAGTAAGTAATCTGTGTCGCTTCTGATTTCCTGAGCTGTGAGTACCGCACTGGTTTACTGCAGTTTGATACAGCCAGGGCAAAGTAGAGGTCAAATTATCCAGAAATGGAGAATAAAAAGTCTCTATGATATTTAATTATATAAATGGTTCAAAGCTAAGCAAATTAAATTTGTAATTTCTCCTTCACTATATGGCCAAAATCACTTGTAAACTTTTTAATTTGTTCTTCATACTTCAAGCTGGGTTACTTAGTTCCACAGAAGGAAAATCTTGGCGTCATACAAAATACAGCATCATTGCACATAATTTCATGCTCCCTGTTAACACGCCTATCACCTGCCTCAATGCAAGGACCCCCCAAATCGCAGACCGCAGCCCCTACGCCCCTTTGCAAGATCTGTGGCAAACCTGATAATCACAAAGGTTGTGTTTTCCACCCACGGGCTATTGGGTGTTATGTAGATCTGTACATAGAGCATTGGGCGTAATAGAGATGTGCTCTATGGACATTGAGCATTGGGAGTAATAGAGATGTGCTCTATGGACATTGAGCATTGGGAGTAATAGAGATGTGCTCTATGGACATAGAGCATTGGCCATTATAGTGCAGTATTCTCCACAAATGAGCCCTTGGGTGATCCAACACCTGCCCCTACCTTCTGCGCTTTGTAGAAGGGATCCAAATCCTCCAGAGGAACATTCTGGAGCTCAGACGCCGGCTCCCCAAAGACGAACGGCAGAACCCTCCCAGCCTCCAGTTCGCTCCGCGGCGCAGGACGGCCCTCCTCGGAGACCTTTCCCGCATCCTTCTTCTCCTTGTTATCAACCTTATCCTCTGCAGCGCACTTCTCGATCTTCGCCAGCGACTCTCGGGTGAGGTGACGGAACGCGGCAGAGCCCTCGAGCGGCAGCAGGCTAGCTGCCTTAGCATTCTGCCGGGCGATGGAGGTGACCAGGTCACGACCCCTCAACTTAGAGCTGGGGAAAATAGGAGGAGAAGAGTGCGGTGGAGAGGGTGGGAGAGACAGGAAGAGAGGAAGAGAAAGGGAGGGGGTGGAGGGATAGAAGGAGAGAGAGGGAGGATAAAGAGAGAAAAAAATATATATTTAAATATAAATATATATAAAATTATATATATACATATATATATATATATATACTGCATATTTAGATATATAAATTTAGGATATAATCTCAATATAGAATATTGGAATATAATCGACACATACACACGCATGTACACACACACACACACACACACAAAACCTCACACGCACACAAATACACATGGACACTCGCACACACACAAGCGCACACTATCCGCACTCTGTTAAACACTTCATATCTCCAGTCACTTCAGTCCAAGCACATTCAGAAGTAAACCTGTCTGAAGGACAGTCTTGCACAGAGATTTTTGAATGAACTAACTTTGTTTTTCTTCGCTATTCAGACAGCCAACTGTGCTTGACCAAGAGTAAAACTACTCAGTGGTAACGTTAACACCTGTGGCTGCAAAATTCTCCAGGGACAAACGTAAAAGCCTCTGTTGAAGCCATTACACCCAGCCTCCCTCACACATCCTCAACTGAGATCTCAAATCTGCGAGGAACAACACAGACACTCCCTACTGCACCCCAGGACCAGATGGGTGAGGGGGGAGTACACACACACACACACACACACACACACACACAGGAGAACACACAGATGAGCATGAATGCACACACACATACACATGCAAGCATACGCACACACATACACATGCAAACGTGCGCACGCACACACACACACGCACACAAACACACACGCATACGAGCATACATACATGTGCAAGCATGCACACACACACACACATGCAAGCATACACACACAAACGCGCGCAAGCGCACACATACACACACACACGCATACATTCATGTGCAAGCATGCAGATACACACACACATGCTAGCATATCTATGGCAGAAGTTCACAATCTCATATAACAAGGAAACATATGGAGCGCAGTCACCAGCCCTCTTTTTAGAGATACGCTTCCACTCCGCATAAACATTTGAAGAGAAGGGTTTTTTTAACTGCATTTCTTCCTTCCTAAAATCAAAAGAACTCTGCTGCTGTCAATCACCCAGCAGTTATTGGTACATCAGCACTGGAGTGTCCAGTTAAAAATGCTGTAATCACTCTTGTGACATCACAATGAAAATGTCAGAGACAGAAGCGATTCACTCACAGCTGCTGAAGACGTTCCCTGAGCCCCTTCGATTCCTCCACCTGAGCCTGCCGGTTCCGAATCCAGTAGTCCAGCAAAGTCCTGCTTTTCCCATCCATGGTTTCCGAAGTCCTCCTCTGTGCAGAACAAGAGAGACTCGCTCAGTTAATGCTTTCTCCGTGGTCTGCACACCCCCCTCCCAGTCGCTGAATTCCTATTTAAAAAGGGGGAACAGCCCAGCAGATTGTGATGAAATTTACAGAGAATCAGACCCAGATCCCGTTTGCAAAGTATGCTGTTTGGATGATAGAATGCTCCCTCCCTTCCCTCAGGGTATTCATTTCAGGGGACTTTTGGGACAAAGCTGGGACAAAGTGTAAACGTGACTAAAATCAAAACGCAATGACTTTCAAATCACACCAGCCAGTATTTTATTCACAATAGAACAGAGATAACATAGCAAATGTTGAAACTGAGAAATTTTACAATTTTATCCACAAAATGAGCTCATTTCAAATTTGATGGCTGCTAAAGGTCTCAAAAAAGTTGGGACAGGGGCCTGTTTACCATGGTGTAGCATCCCCTCTTCTTTTTAACACAGAGTGGAGGTGTCTGGGCATTGAGGAGACAAGTTTCTTGAGTTTAGCCATTGGAATTTGATCCCATTCTTGTTTAATACAGGCTTCCAGCTGCTGGAGAGTTTTGGGTCTCCTTTGATGGACTTTTCGTTTAATTATGCACAAAATGTTCTCAATCGGTGAAAGATCAGGACTGTAGGCAGGCCAGTTCAGCACACCGACTCTTCTACTATGAAGCCATGCTGTTGTAATAGCTGCAGTATGTGGTTTTGCATTGTCCTGCTGAAATACACAAGGCCTTCCCTGGAATAGATGTCGTCTTGAGGGGAGCATATGTTGCTCTAAAACCTTTATATACCTTTCAGCATTCATGGTGCTTTTTAAAACATGCAAGTGTCCCACACCATATGCAGTAATGCATCCCGATACAATCAGAGATGCTGGCTTTTGAACTGAACGCTGATAACAGGAGGGGTGGTCTTTCTCCTCTTTAGCCCAGAGGACACAACGTCCATGATTTCCAACATGAATGTCAAATTTGGACTCGTCTGACCGCAGGACACTTTGCCACTTTGCTACAGTCCATTTTAATTGAGCCTTGGCCCACAGAACACGGCGGCGCTTCTGGATCATGCTCAATAATGGTTTCCTTTTTACATGATAGAGTTTTAGGTGGCATCTGTGGATGGCACGGCAGACTGTGTTTACAGACAGTGGTTTCTTGAACTATTCCTGGGCCCATTTAGTAATGTCAATGACAGAATCATGCCCGGTGAGTGATGCAGTGGCGTCTGAGGGCCCGAAGATCACGGGCATCCAGTAAAGGTCTTTGGCCTTGTTCCTTACACACAGAGATTTTTCCAGTTTCTCTGAATCTTTTGATGATGTTATGCACTGTTGTTGATGATACCTTCAAAGCCTTTGCAATTTGACATTGAGGAACATTGTTTTTAAAGCATTCCACAATTTTTTTTACATAAGCTTCGCAGGTTGGAGAGCCTCTGGCCATCTTTACCTCTGAAAGACTCAGCTTCTCTTAAGACATCCCTTTTATAGCCAATCATGTTACACACCTGCTGCCAGTTAACTTAATTACTTACTAAATGTTCTTTCAGCTGATTCTTTTATATATTATTGCTTTTTCAGCCCTTTTTTGCCTGTGTCCCAACTTTTTTGAGACCTGTTGCAGCCAGAAAATTTGAAATGAGCTCATTTTGTGGATAGAAATGTAAAATGTCTCAGTTTCAACATTTGAAATATTATCTATGTTCTATTGTAAATAACATATTGGCTCATTTGATCTGAAAGTCATTGCATTTTGATTTTATTCACAATTTACACTTCATCCCAACTATTTCAGAATTTGGGTTGTACATGCTGTATAAAGCCTTTATGAGCAACACTTCATCTAAAGTGTGACTATAAAATTAAATGAGAATATAGAGTTCGCATGTAAAAATTAAATTTTATTTGCCGGTGGAGTTGACCATGGATGGGAAAATAGTTTGTGGACATGAAATTGAATTTGGATAAAAAATGAAATGAGATTATAAAATTAGTTGGGGACATAAAATTGTGCTTTGATTTGAAATTGCGTGTATAGAACAGAGTGTGAAGATTAAATCATCAGAAGCGAAGATGGAGCCGAATGCGGACTTGGAGCAGTCCACGCAATACAATTTGAAAAAGGACATCGCTGGAGAAAAGCGGTTATGCAACTCCTTTCAGTGAAAGCAGCCCTTTGTACTGAAAGGAGTCGTATTTTATTGGCTGCGGCAGGCATAATTAGGATGCCGGCCCATGAAACGACAATAAAAGAGCCCCATTCGTGTCCCAGTCTTTTCATCCCGTCCCGGAGTTCAGTCTCCCCAACTGCGACGACTCAATCCAGCAACAGTTTCTCTTCAGAGACCCCCCCCAAACAGAAAAACAATGAAACTCAGTCCTCCTGGTGAATAAAAGCTATCTTACAAGTGTGCCTGACCAACCAGCATCGCAGACACTGTTTGTAGAGGTCACACACTACGCAAAAATCGCCGACACAGAAGTATCTTCTCGAGAGCCAGCACTTACCCTGTCTCTCACTTTTTCCCGCACATTTTGACCTGCACACTTTTGAAAAGTGGGCACCGGTAAAAAATAATCTCAAGATGGTATTTTTGTGTTGGTTGGTTTGATCCGAGAGCGAGACTCATCTGCAGAGATTTACTGAATGACTGCATCTCAAAGGAACCTGCTCATGCGGGGGGTCTCAGAGCAGAACAAATCCACCATGTACGAGGGTCAGAAATCCAGGCCAGCAGAACATCAGGAATGCCGTCAAATTTTTAGATGGCGGGTCATTTTCCGTTCGTTGCCTAATTTCACAATGCACCCCTTCTTTTCCCCAATGATAAGTGGAGTGCCATGCTGCCACGGAATATGTCATCTGATAAAATGGCTGCCAAACATATAGGTACTCTAGCTAAGTCTAAAAGGAACAGTCAGTCTGTTTCGAGCCAAGAGGCTCATCAGGCCGGTGCTCAACCTCAGTTTCAGTAGCATGAAGTGATAAGGAGTATCTCTGCTCTCACTCCATCACAGGCTACTCCCCCAGCTCTTTCCCTGACAGTTTGCCGTTACCCAGTTATACACCTGGGTGGGGTGGGGCACTGTGGGACTGAAGTGTTTTTGCCCAAGAACACACTGCAGAAGCCGTGGCAAAGACTCAAACTCAGGATCTTTCGGTCCCAAGTCAAGCACACTTATCCACTGCACTACCGTATGTTACAACTTATAATGTAATAACAGACCAATAATGTAATAACTGCCCGATAATGTAATGACTCCCGCCTAGCGGGACCGTTGTCGAAATCATCTGGTGTCTGACTCGAGACTAGGGTCAATTTCATAACGTGGTCAACAGTTACTTAGTACTTTGACCTTTGCCTCAAAACTTTAAATATGTGGCCTAGGACAAATGGATAATATGTTACGCCCGGCCTAGGGGAAAACCGGAGCGCATCATAAAAGTGACCTTCTCCTTCCTTACTTCCAAGGAAAACCAAACAAACAAGTATGCAGTCAAAAATTTCCATTTTTATTTTACTGAAATAATGCAATGTCAGGGAGCACATAAGCCAAAAAATAACAAACAAAACATCCCTACAAATAACTCTTACCTGCCATCAAAAGAAAGAAAAAGAAAAAGAATGCAATTACCTACCTATGAAAACTACCAACACAGGAGAAAAGAAAATATACACTTAAGAAAAAAAAAGCGGCTCCCCCAACCCTGCTCCAGGAGTTACTCTTTACATTTGCGATGTTATCAAGATTTAGTGTCAGTAAGCAACTTATGACAGACGAACTACATTGTCAAGTGCAAAAGTTTGACAGGCGCTTACAAAATATAAACACACAACAAACTGCATTGCCAGGTTTACAATTCTTTCAAGCTCTTTCAGAGATGACACACGACGTACTGCATCGCCTGATTTACAATTCTTACAAGCGCTTACAAAGAACCATCAAATAGCTTATTTTTTTTTTTAAACATGAGTGGCGAGAACAGGACATTCAGGCCAACTAGGCTCGCCAGTTTCTTTCAATTATTGTGAATATAACACTTCAGATACTCAATGATATCTTGCTTTGAGTCAACCCTGCTCTTGAAAATTCCCAAGGTTTCTGCCTCAACAATATGGTCAGGCAAGCTGTTCCACATCGAAATTACTCTTTGGGTAAAAAAATATTTCCTAATATCAGTGCTGAATTTACCTTTAGTCAGCTTCCATTTGTGACCCCGAGTTCTGCTAACAACACTTGGTCGAAGGAATCCTACATAATTCACTTTGTTAATCCCTTTAACATATTTAAAGACCTCAATCAGATCACCCCTGAGTCGCCTTTTCCTAAGACTAAAGAGATTAAGCATAGTTTCTCTTCTCTGAACTTTTTCTAGAGCCTCTATATCTTTCTTAAAGTATGGTCCCCAGAACTGTACGCAATACTCCAGATGTGGTCTGACGAATGTGTTGTACAAGAGAAGCATCACCTCCTTAGATTTGTACTCAATACTTTTGGCAATATGTCCCAGCATCCCATTGGCTTTTTTAACTGCTACAGCACAATGGCTCGAACCTGTGAGGGTTTGGTCAACAATCACTCCCAGATCTTTTTCATTCCAGTTTTAAACCTCCCATGAAGTAATCCTATCTAATGTTTTTATTCCCTACATGTACAACTTTACATTTTGCTACATTACATTTCATTTGCCACATTTCTGCCCAATTCTGTATTCAATCCAAATCATCCTGATTCACTTTAGTGCACTCTAAACTATATTAACAAACCTCCTAATTTACAACCCAAATTCCGAAATAGTTGGGACGAAGTGTAAATTGTGTATAAAATCAAAATGCAATGACTTTCAGATCACTTGAGCCAATATGTTATTTACAATAGAACATAGATAACATTTCAAATGTTGAAACTGAAACATTTTACATTTCTATCCACAAAATGAGCTCATTTCAAATTTTCTGGCTGAAACAGGTCTCAAAAAAGTTGGGACACAGGCAAAAAAGGGCTGAAAAAGCAATTAATATATAAGAGAATCAGCTGAAAGAACATTTAGCAAGTAATTACATTAACTGCCATCAAGTGTGCAACATAATTGGCTATAAAAGGGATGTCTTAGAGAGGCTGAGTCTCTCAGAAGTAAAGATGGCCAGAGGCTCTCCTACCTGTGAAGGCTTGCATAAAAAAAATTGTGGAATAGTTTAAAAACAATGTTCCTCAATGTCAAATTACAAAGGCTTTCAAGGTCTCATCATCGACAGTGCATAACATCATCAAAAGATTCAGAGAAACTGGAAAAATCTGTGCGTAAGGGACAAGGCCAAAGACCTTTACTGGATGCCCGAGATCTTCGGGCCCTCAGACGCCACTGCATCACTCACCGGCATGATTCTGTCATTGACATTACTAAATGGGCTCAGGAATACTTCAAGAAACCACTGTCTGTAAACACAGTCCGCCGTGCCATCCACAGATGCCACCTAAAACTCTATCATGTAAAAAGGAAGCCATTGTTGAGCATGATCCAGAAGCGCCGCTGTGTTCTGTGGGCCAAGGCTCATTTAAAATGGACTGTAGCAAAGTGGCAAAGTGTCCTGTGGTCAGACGAGTCCAAATTGGACATTCCTGTTGGTAATCATGGGCATCGTGTCCTCCGGGCTAAAGAGGAGAAAGACCACCCCTCCTGTTATCAGTGTTCAGTTCAAAAGCCAGCATCTCTGATGGTATCGGGATGCATTAGCACATATGGTGTGGGACACTTGCATGTTTTAAAAAGCACCATGAATGCTGAAAGGTATATAAAGGTTTCAGAGCAACATATGCTCCCCTCCAGGCGACATCTATTCCAGGGAAGGCCTTGTGTATTTCAGCAGGACAATGCAAAACCACATACTGCAGCTATTACAACGGCATGGCTTCATAGTAGAAGAGTCGATGTGCTGAACTGGCCTGCCTGCAGTCCTGATCTTTCACCGATTGAGAACATTTGGCACATAATTAAACGAAAAGTCCATCAAAGGACACCCAAAACTCTCCAGCAGCTGGAAGCCTGTAAACAAGAATGGGATCAAATTCCAATGGCTAAACTCAAGAAACGTGTCTCCTCAATGCCCAGAAGCCTCCAAAAAGAAGAAGGGATGCAACACCATGGTAAACAGGCCACTGTCCCAACTTTTTTGAGACCTGTAGCAGCCATCAAATTTGAAATGAGCTCATATTGTGGACGAAATTGTAAAATTTCTCAGTTTCAACATTTGCTATGTTATCTCTGTTCGATTGTGAATAAAATACTGGCTGGTGTGATTGGAAAGTCATTGCGTTTTGATTTTATTCACAATTTACACTATGTCCCAACTATTTAGGAAATGGAATTGTAGTATCATCTGCAAATTTTACAAATTTGCTCTCAATACTCCTATCAAGGTCATTAATGTAGATGAGGAACAGCAGGGGTCTCAACACCGATCCCTGGGGGACGCCACTCCCCACCATACCTAGCTCAGATGAGATTCCACTGACCACCACTCTTTGTGTTCTGTTCTGTAACCAGTTTTGAGTCTACTTCAGAATACCTCCTGTAACTCCAATGGAGCTCATTTTAAAAATTAGTCTCTTATGCGGTACTGTATCAAATGCTTTCTGAAAATCCAAGTATATGATGTCATAAGCCCCTGCGCTGATCATAAGTCTTGGTGGCCTCTTCAAAAAATTCCAGGAGGTTCGTCAGGCATGACCTTCCCTTTCGGAAACCATGTTGGCTATCCCTCAAGATATTATTATGTTCAAGAAATAATTCCAGCTCGTCTTTTATGATAGATTCCAGTATTTTGCATGCAATGCAAGTTAAACTGACTGGCCTGTAATTTCCTGGCTCAATACGGTCCTCTTTCTTATATATTGGTATTATATTGCCCTGCTTCCAATCATTTGCTGTTTCTCCAGTTTCTAAAGACCGTCTGAAGATGGCGGATACCGGCTTAAAGATAATCTCACTAACTTCTGTGAGCACTCTAGGATATAAGCCATCAGGACCTGCCGCCTTATCTGCCTTTAGTTTATGCAACTTGTCTAATACTTCATTCTCCCTAACCTCAATTTCCGCTAAATAATCTTGAGCATTGGACATTCCCTCTGGCCGAATAAAAAACGCTCTGAGGTAAAATTCTCAACAAAGGTTGCGTAGGCCACGTTGGGAGCAAGGAAGGAGGTGGGGTCCCATCCTCTGCGGCGGCTTCCCTTTAAACTACATTCAATTAGCTTTCGTCCAATCAGCAACAGGCAACCTATATCGCAGCACAGAAAGAGAGCAACACACAAAGGAAAACAGCAGCAATCCCAAGCATGAAAACAAAACGAGTATGAATACATACACGTGCCTTGGTCATAACAAATATAATATTGCTTGTAAACATGTAAACAAAAGAAGATTTTGTCCACTCACCTCAAAAGACCTAGGATGGCCAAGAGAAAATATATATATATTTTTTAACATGTAGGTCTGACAGCTTAGGTGTAAATACAAAAGTTGTAGGTCCCGATGTCCTTTACATGAGAGAAGTGGTTCGAACTCTCTATGTCTTATATTTCCTGAGATATGACCACTTGGGTCAATTTCACATAATGGCCACCAGTGACCTTGAAATTTTATGACCAGGTCGGCACACTCTAGATGTATTAATGCTATAAGAAATATGTTTTCATCTTTGTGATTTCAAATGTTATTTAATGCTTTGAGTGCAAATTTGACATTTTCGTTATAATGGGGACATTTTGGTTGCCATAGAAACACCTACATCTCAAAATCTAATGATCCAATCATGCTGAAATTTGTTATGGGGCATGTGTGTCCCATTATACATGACATCCAACCATCAAATTGAATTTCTGAAGAAAAAATTCAAGGTCAAATTGTCTTTCAAGCTGCATGTTTGCAAAATGTGACACATTTTCCAGTAAAATAAGTGCAAATTTTCCTAAAAAACTCATTTCTCTACCGTCGTCTTTGCTGCTAAAGAATAGCGTATGGTTTGTTTTGACAGAAACAGCCATGTGCACATCGTGATATGAGATTGTTTATGAATGCAGCTTTCAGAACATTGTTGTAGCAGGATCACGTAAATAATTCCAGGATAACTGTGTTTTTTTTTCATTGGTTGTTGCCCTAAATCTTACCCAGATACGATAGTGTTATTATCTGATTGGCTATTGTGTAGCCCCTTTGTTTAACCCCGCCAAGCTTCCACCGAGAACTCCAGGGGAGACGTGTTTGATTCCTGCCGGTTTCCACAGTTGTAGCGGTGCTGCTGCGCATATAGGCCTACTGTTGGAAATTGTTTTCGTTTTAATCATTTTTTTGCGTGAGAAATACTGTGTGGCGTAAGTGCATGACATCCGACTGAAATGAGTGACAATCACGCTCATTGCGTGAGACTTGAGTAAATAAATGTAAGTGTAAATAAATGATTATTATATTTTTCAGCTAGTGTTTGTGTTTAGCCTATGCAAGTTCACCTTTAGCTACAGTGGTCCCAGGTATTATTTCAAGAGATTTTACATGCAAGATATGTATTCTAGGTGAGTATATATATCCTTAAATTGGGCAATCTAGACTGTCAAATAGGCCTCAAAAAACCGTAAATTGCCAGAGTTTCAGGGGAGCTTCACCCCCCTGGGCCCCCCACCCGGCGAGTTGAACACCCGGCGAGTTCGCGTGATGTCACATCCCACTACGCTGTCAAAAAATTCTGGTGAGAACCCTGCATCCGTTCCGAAGTTATGGCCGAAAATGCGATTTTCATGTTTTCGGTGACCTTGAGCTTGACCTTTGACGTAGAAACTAGAAAAAGAATAGGCCTGTGTCTCGGACATTCCTTTATTATGTGTCAATGTTTCATTAAGATCAAAAGAAGATTAATGGCAAAAAGGTATGTAACAAACAGACAGACAGACAGACTAATGGAACGAAGTGACATGGTTGTCGATTTCGACAACCAATAAAATTAACCAATAATGTAATAACTGCCCGATAATGTAATAACTTCAACCGATAATGTAATAGTTGCCTGCCCGATAATGTAATAACATTTTGACCAATAATGTAATAAAAATGTCTGCCTGATAATGTAATTACACTCAACCAATAATGTAATAACTTCTCGCCAAAGGAAGGGGACTTAGAGTGAAAGACTATTGGGGCACGACACTGGGGCTGGGATGTCAGGCAGGGGCGGGACCAAAGATTAGAAGTCTGGGGTGCGCACCGAGGGATGGGGTGAGGTGCCGGCAACTGATCCTATGAGGGGGACCTGAAGGGGGGTGTGTTGCCAGATGCGTCCAGCGAAATTCAAATGGGCGCGAGTGGGTGGCAGTGTTGCCAGTGTTGTCATTCTGCCTTGTTTGCCATGTTTATCATAACTCTGCTTTGTCTGACCATGATCGTTTTGTGATTTGGATTCCATGCCTTGTTTTGTTTTTGCCATGTCTCTGTTTGTCTTGCCATATTCCACCTTTGCAGTTTTATTCCGGTCCATGTTTTGTCTCATTCCATGCATTGCACTTTGTCTCCCCCTGTCTGGTCTTATGTCATGTGATCGCTCACTGCCCCAGTATTGCGTGCCACACTTTCGGGTGATTTCATGGTTTCTGGGATTTCAATCATTCCTTCCAATCTTGTTTGCTTCCTTCACCTTGCTTTTCTATAATTACTAACCAGACTAACAGTTTATTATTTTAGTTAAAGATACTAACCCAAACTAACACTGTTTATAGTACTAACTTACTAACGAGCACTAGGGATTGTATAGCTGCACTTTACTAATTGACTAACGAGCTCTCAGCATTCACCCTATTCTAGTCTCCACCCCTTTAGCTTTACTCAATCTACTTTGCTGCAGTTTCAGCACTTGTTAGACTCTGTTCTCCCTCCTTATCTGTGCATGTTAGAACTCCCTAACCGGAGCCGTATGTCTGTCTATAGGCTGTCTTATGATCCCTGTCCGCGTTTTGGCTTTTGCCAATTTCATGTAGTCAGGAACTTCCTCATGTTCATTCCTTTGTTAATTAGTCTGATCCAGCTCACCTGTTCCCTATCATAGCATGTGACTTCCCCTACGTGTATTTAAGCAGTCATTTCACTCACAGCTCTCGTCAGAACGTTTTCCCTGTGCTGCGATCGTTGATGCCTTGTATTCTTAGTGTTATACTTCTGACTGGAACGTCCCCGATTCTGATTTTGGCTTTTTCTTTGATACTTCTTTGCCCGTGTACCGTACCTGTTTTGCCCGACCCTGAGTTTTGTGTTTGCTGCCCTGTGTACAGTTTGGATTACGTCCCTGGGATTCTGATTTTGGATTGTGGACTCTGTACCGTTGCCTTCTGCCCTGTGGGGGTTCACCCCCCAGCTTCAATAAAACTCATTCTTGCTGAATCTCTTTGGTCTCGCATTTGGTTCCGGAACGATACCTCACAGCCAGATTATCGAGACAAATTCATGGTGCTATTGTAATCATCATTAGAGACTGATGTAAGAGGTGTCGACAAAATAGTCAAATTTTTTTGCCTGCGCTGTGCACTCGTTGAATGTAAAACTCACAAATTTTGTAATTGTAAAAGTACATTTGAAATCATGCTGCAGATTGCATTATTTTTTTTTGATTACACTTCACTGATTATTCTCATGACTGAACGTTTTCTTTCCCACTGGCCTTAAACTTCAAATAAGCCTGCTGGTCCCCCAATTCGGACAAGACATTGACATTTTGATAAAGAGCTTGGCCATGAACTACAGGCTGCGAGGAACCACACTCGGAACGGAAGTTTGCATGAATCTGCCCAATGTCTCCAGCATTAGATTACCCGCTGAGAGGCACGCCTGAAATTTGTATTCGGTCGACCAACTTTCCCAAGAACAAAATGGCCATTACAAACTGGCCCAAACCCAAACCAGCCATTCCAACTGATTCCAACTTCGTTCGAATCCAGCTTGTCGCCCGCGTTTTCCCATACTGACTCCGTCCACTCCATCCAGTCCAACGTCTGACTCCGAAGCAACCGCCAAATCCACCTGGATTCTTTACCCCTTTGTGCAAATGTAGACACCAGTGAACATGAAGCTGCTCTATTTATGTATGCAGTTACACTATTCTATCACCTGGATCAGTTATTGAATATTCACAAGCAAGCTGAGCTCAAACACGGTTTAGAATATAATTGAGTTCAGTCCCATCCCCGTTTTCCTGGAGTTGCATGAATTAAACGCCTCAGCTAAGCCTGATGTGCATTAATATACTTGCCCATAACATCTATCCAGCTGTTAAAAAAAATAATGTCTTGCCACAGAAAAAATCATTGTCCTTCGTAGCAACCACTTCAGTTATAGAGAGCCAATAGTATCCCAATTAGTAGTTAAGAAAAATCAGTTTACTGAGGCAAAAATTCCACATGGTATTGATACTGTCATTCTACCAATTATAGTCATCACATATCAAAAATGTGTAGATCCCTACCGTGGATTTACGCGTAGATTCATCCATCGACAAATTTAGCACTTCGTTATATCCTCCAAAGTACTCTCATTAATTAGCCAGTCACTCAATTATATACTCATATATAATTATATTCTCATCTGCGTAACGCACAGTTATATTTTACGGCCACGTGAAACTACCCCGGTAATGATGTATTGATTGACACATTTCTTATCCAATTCCAGAGAGTACAAACTTTCCACAGTAACTGAAAGACCATCAGATTGATTGGACCATCAGAAAGGTATTTAAACAGTTGCATAATATCAGTCAGGTTAATTGTCTCAACTTTGTACAGCCAAGAATGATGTGATTGCACGGAAAGAAAGAGTTCCAGGACCAACCCTGGAGTGTTGAGCTTATATTTGCAGGATGGAAATGTGATTCTGAGATGGAAAATGGCAGTTATACTGATTGATTGATTGATTGATTTGATATATTGATTTATTTGTAAGGGACACGTACAAAAAAAACATTGACAGCTGCAGACCCAGTGTCTGATGTAATGTACAAGTGTATATAGCCAAAGCTGATTTCCAACACCAGTCCCTTGATGGACATTGATATTCCAAACATGATAAAAATTTACATTATATTAAGATCAGTTCAGTATTATAACACAATATAATGGTTAAAAAGAGTAACAGCAGTACTAGTGGTAACCCACCATGACAACAAACAAATAAAAAATGCAGCCACATTCAAACTTCATATGTTAAGTTAATTGTTGTCATGATATGAATGGAACAGACTGGTTCCATTCTGGACAGATTTATTATTTGGAGAAGAAATTCAATGATGGACAGTTTTTCCGCTTGAAGTTTGAGTCAAACTGTCTTTGTATGGTGCAGCTCTATTTTACTTCTAGACAGCTAGCTAACTTTTCAGCTATTTCTTATTTTTGGTTTACCACCGTGATCACAGAGCTAGTTCATCACATTGGCTAACAAGAGTAGTCGATACTGCAATGTGCAGGCATTTTGCTTATGTGGCAATCTGTTTAAGAATTTACACCACATTCTATGAAAGAGAACGCCTTGGATTTTTGCTAGTTTAAAATGCAAACAGCTATAACTGTGTTATGAGTTATACTTGCTGCTTATAGGGTGTGAAAAGCATTGTCACAAGCTTTCGTTTCGCTTGGATTTTCGGAATTGTCAATAGCAAGCTTTCCGTCTGAGTGAACATATTGACCTTAAAATAAGCAGTTCCTTTAATGAGTACATGTGCTTGCTGTTGCGGCTTTGTCGAATAATGGACAAAACTCTGAACTTTATCATGGAGAAAAGGCATGTTTTGGGTTTGGAGAGGTCACTGGTGACCACTGATGTCCAGCTGCGCCTATATTGATAAACTCATGCTATGTTCAAACATAAAATCATGAATTCATATTGAATTTCATGAGTCAAAAGTTGATTTGAGTTAAAAATATGACTATTTTATGGTTTGACAGTGCGTCATTTTGAGGGCTGTTAGTGTTTGGGGAGCCACTTGGAGAGCTGTTTTATTTGGCTTCCTCTTTAGAAGCCAAATAAGACTTAATGCTCAGATGAGGAATGCTTGTGGTCAAGGAGTTTATGACCCCAGAAGGGCATTGTTTTAACTTTCAGCCATTTTTCAATCCTTGGTATTATTTTTTTTAATATATAATTTCAATGCTGAGTTTTCATGAAGATTTTTTTATGTTTGCAGCCCCTTTTCTCCTTCACCAAAATCATGAAAATAAACTGAAACACAAAGGAATTCTAAATGCTGCAAGTGCCTTGTCTCAGTTGAGCCATACTCCCCCTCTCTATGAGGCTTAAATCTTGCATTATATAGCATTAAATAGGGTAATGCATAAATAGCCATATTTGGCTTTTGCGCAAATGGGATAAAAGGGCATGCGAGGACACCACTTGACCTCAGTCCTAAGTAATTGGGGCGTCAACAGTTCATCAGCCGTTGCCCGAGCAATGATGGGCGAACTGTTGATGTCAGAGTCACTAGGAGTTAGGTCACGTGCACAAACATAGAATAATACCTTGGTACCCTCACCAGCGACCCTGGTCACTGCCCTCACACGCCCTGTTGCACCGTTTCTCTTATCGCTGGCCATATTCTATCGCCAGATGACTATGGATAGATGGATTTTCAAAAGACGCATCTGGCAACACTCCGCCCACTCACTTCGGAATAAATTTGGCCCAACACGTCTGAGCAGGCCCGGAGTGGCTAATCGGGAGGATCTGGACAATTCCAGATGGGCCGGTCGAGTTTGGGGCTGCGAGGGCCGGTGTCCAGTAATATCCAGTGGCGCAATAAGTGGGTATGCAGTGTATGCAGTGCACAGGGGCGCTACGCGAAGGGGGGCACCAAAACAATGGAATTTAAAGAGTACTGGAAGACGCGTGATTGAGTGCGCAATATAAACGAAATTTATTTATTTATTTATTTATTCATTGAACCCTTATTTAGCCAGGGAAGCCCATTGAGACCGAGGTCTCATTTTCAATGGTGCCCTGGTAACATACAATACAATTTACAATCATTGAAAATACAAGAAAGAAGCAATAAAAATAATTTGAAGAAAATCAGCAATAAAAAGACAAGAAAACATCAGTACTTATAACATTCACATACCTCAACATCAAGCTCATTTAACAAATTTTTGAGTGTGCTCAATGAGAAATAAAACGCATCTTACCCCCGCTGAACTAAATGAACTGTTCCCCCCCCACTCAACAAAATAAACCGCGCCTTCCCCTCCCCCCCGCTCAACAAAACTAAACGTGCAGCACCCGCTCGCAAAAGACCGCCGGTCTGAGGCATGAAACTCCAGGGCTGAAAATGAGTCCCAATCCGGCCCTGCATCTGAGAACACTGCCGCACCCTTATACACGAATGAATTTGGCTCGAAAATCTGGCAACACTGTCACCCACTCACGCCCACATAAATTTGGCTCGATGATCTGGCAACACTGTCATCCACTCACACCCAGAAAAACTGAATGAACTAAGTTATTACGTTTGAGTGTTATTACATTATCAGGCAGACACTTTTTATTACATTATTCGTGAAAATGTTATTACATTATCGGGCAGGCAGTTATTACATTATCGGTTGAAGTTATTACAACCCCAATTCCGAAATAGTTGGGACAAAGTGTAAACGTGACTAAAATCAAAACGCAATGCCTTTCAAATCACACCAGCCAGTATTTTATTCACAATAGAACAGAGATACCATAGCAAATGTTGAAACTAAGAAATTTTACAATTTCGTCCACAAAATGAACTCATTTCAAATTTGATGGCTGCTACAGGTCTCAAAAAAGTTGGGACAGGGGCCTGTTTACCATGGTGTAGCATCCCCTCTTCTTTTTAACACAGAGTGGAGGCGTCTGGGCATTGAGGAAACAAGTTTCTTGAGTTTAGCCATTGGAATTTGATCCCACTCTTGTTTAATACAGGCTTCCAGCTGCTGGAGAGTTTTGGGTCTCCTTTGACGGGCTTTTCATTTAATTATGTGCCAACTGTTCTCAATCGGTGAAAGATCAGGACTGCAGGCAGGCCAGTTCAGCACACCGACTCTTCTACTACGAAGCCATGCTGTTGTAATAGCTGCAGTATGTGGTTTTGCATTGTCCTGCTGAAATACACAAGGCCTTCCCTGGAATAGATGTCATCTGGAGGGGGCATATGTTGCTCTAAAACCTTTATATACCTTTCAGCATTCATGGTGCTTTTTAAAACATGCAAGTGTCCCACACCATATGCACTAATGCATCCCCATACCATTAGAGATGCTGGCTTTTGAACTGAACGCTGATAACAGGAGGGGTGGTCTTTCTCCTCTTTAACCCGGAGGACACGATGCCCATGATTTCCAACAAGAATGTCAAATTTGGACTCATCTGACCACAGGACACTTTGCCACTTTGCTACAGTCCATTTTAAATGAGGCTTGGCCCACAGAACATGGAAGCGCTTCTGGATCATGCTCAACAATGGCTTCCTCTTTGCATGATAGAGTTTTTAGGTGGCATCTGTGGATGGCACAGCAGACTATGTTTACAGACAGTGGTTTCTTGAAGTATTCCTGGGCCCATTTAGTAATGTCAATGACAGAATCATGCCGGTGAGTGATGCAGTGGCGTCTGAGGGCCCGAAAATCACGGGCATCCAGTAAAGGTCTTTGGCCTTGTTCCTTACGCACAGAGATTTTTCCAGTTTCTCTGAATCTTTTAATGATGTTATGCTCTGTCGATGATGAGACCTTCAAAGCCTTTGTAATTTGATGTTGAGGAACATTGTTTCTAAAGTATTCCACAATTTTTTTACATAAGCCTTCACAGGTTGGAGAGCCTCTGGCCATCTTTACTTCTGAGAGACTCAGCCTCTCTAAGACATCCCTTTTATAGCCAATCATGTTACTCACCTGATGCCCGTTAACGTAATTACTAGCTAAATGTTCTTTCAACTGATTCTTTTATATATGAATTGCTTTGTCAGCCATTTTTTGCCTGTGTCCCAACTTTTTTGAGACCTGTTGCAGCCAGAAAATTTGAAATAAGCTCATTTTGTGAATAAAAATGTAAAATGTCTCAGTTTCAAAATTTGAAATGTTATCTATGTTCTATTGTAAATAACATATTGGCTCATGTGATCTGAAAGTCATTGCATTTTGATTTTATACACAATTTACACTTCGTCCCAACTATTTCGGAATTGGGGTTGTACATTATCGGGCAGTAATTACATTATTCGTCCGTAATTACATTATCAGTTGTAACACCGTATCTTGCTTTCTAATAAGAATACAAGTCAATATAATTTTTTGTGGTCGGAGGGTTGCAGAAGGGGGGGGGGGGCCTAGAGCCTAATTTACCCTAGCACACAGTGGGTTTTAAGGCCTTTTGAGTTCAAAAAAAAATTCTACTGGAGATCTTTCAGTGAAAATGGGTTGCCTTCACCGAACAGACTGACACGGTGAAGAAATGAAAAAAATCCGTTGGAATTTTTTTGACAAAAAGTGACTTTTTTGAAATTTTGATGTTTTGAGATTTTATTATATGACTGATGGTCAACATATTGGGCAGATGATTCCAATTAACACTTCACTGCTTTCTCATGTTTAAAAAAAGCAATTTGTACCATCATTGTCAAGTTATCACCAATTGGTGGTTGCCATAGCAACATATTAATTTTCCTAGTCCAAGGTACAATTCAGAAGAATCACTGGACCATGTAAATATAATTTCATTTCCCATATTACTAATTACACTAAACAGCTTTCCCCCTGTCATCAGTTACATCATGAGGCCCACGATGTAATTAATGACTGGGACATACATAACTTAGTCTATGCCTTTCATTGCTGACAAAAACCTGAAGTCCTGATTAGGGTGGAATATTCTGACTGTACAGCACATGATATTCGAAGCAGGAATTCAATTCAAAGGTAGGATTTGAACATAATTTGTCTCTGTCTTATGTTCTCTCTATATATATATATATATTATAATAGTCGAATAGACTCTGTGTGCGTGCGCGCATGTGTATGTGTGGGTGTGTCCGGCCAATCAGTGCTAGATTCCACCGGGCGCGTATCTGCAGCATAGCGCGAGCGACGCTATTTTGCTCCGTCTTGCAGGCGACTTCATGTTCCACTGAGCGGGGAATGTCAGCACAGTGCGGCGCAGCGTTTATGGAAACACCATAGCAACATGATGACATCATAATGGTGCATTGTTCACTATAATATAAAAGCAAAGTTACATAAAACAATAAAATTTAAACTTGGGCTGAAAATTGGGCCCCATGTGGGTTGAATCTAGAACCTGTGGATACCCATGGGAAAAGTGCTAGTATATATATATATATATATATATATATATTTTTTTTTTTTTTAAATTCATTTTTATTTTTTTTTATTCTATTTTAACATGTATTATTCCTTTAATCTGGAATTGTTGTTTGTGAATTTTGTGTATTTTTATCTGCGCTGTTTGTCTTTAACCTACTGTTGTAATTGTTTTTTTTTGTAATCAGGGGTCCCCTGCAAAAGAGACCTCGGTCTCAGTGGGACTTCCCTGCAATAAAGGTTATTGAATGATTGATTGATTGATTGAACTCAAGAAAAGGCGCACATATGAAGATGGAACCTCCTCTGATAAAGGATTCAGTGACAATAGTGTACTGAAGCTCCTCCTTATAGCAGTACTGGAAGATATTACTGAAGATTACAAATTGCTGAAAACTTTCCTAGAGCCACTGAAGCTACCTCCAGCCAAATTCTTGATTTGTGCCGATCTGAAGATCTGTACAGTCAAAATGCTCCACCCTAATCAGGACTTCAGGTTTTTGTCAGCAATGAAAGGCATAGACTAAGTTATGTATGTCCCAGTCATTAATTACATTGTGGGCCTCATGATGTAACTGATGACAGGGGGAAAGCTGTTTAGTGTGATCAGTAATATGGGAAATGAAATTATTATATTTTCATTGTCCAGTGATTCTTCTGAATTGTACCTTGGACTAGGAAAATTAATATGTTGCTATGGCAACCACCAATTGGTGATAAATTGACAATGATGGCATAAATAGCTTTTTTTCAACATAAGAAAGCAGTGAAGTGTGAATTGGAATCATCTGCCCAATATTTCGACCATCGGTTATGTAATAAAATCTCAAAATATCAAAATGTCAAAAAAGTCACTTTTTCTCAAAAAATTCCCAACGGATTTTTTTCATTTCTTCACCATGTCAATCTGTTAGGTGAAGGCAACCCATTTTCACTGAAAAAATCTCCAGGAGAAAGTTTTTTAACTCAACAGGCCTTAAAACCCACTGGGACCATTGACAGGAGGCAGGAAAACAGCCTGCTAAACCACCAGAGGGCGCACACACCAGTCACTCACACACTCATACCTGCAGGCAATTCAGAGTCTCCAATTAACCAATCATGTCTTTGGACTGTAGGAGGAAACTCACGCCAACACAGAGAGAACATGCAAACTCAACACATAAAGGCTTTAGGCAGGATTCGAACCCACTGCCGCTGTACCCACTTCGCCATACCCTGCCCTGCTGTAGGATACGCAGTATGTTAATAAGTATGTTAGGAGTAGAGTCAGCTTTATTTCCAATTAAGGTATTCATCTAAAATGAGTCATCAATGAGCATGTATCCAGACCCTTCTGCTGACATCACTCGACGCCTGTTACCAACAGCACATTTGATTGAGACCCATAAGGATGTTGTTTCAAGCCCTAGCGTAGCCGCGATAAGATTAGCGCAGCTGTTGGGCCCTTAAGCAAGGCCCTGAAACCTTCATCACAAGGCGGGTAGTGGGGACGAGTCACTGCCTACTCCAATTCTGCTTTTTCGTGATCCTTTGTATCCGTTCTGTTATCCCGCGGATGTAAGCAACACACAGATCAGTATTTACTCTGGACATTCTGAGCACCCCACAGCACTCAAACTGTCAGGAGTCAGAACTTTATACGAACGGGTCGGTATTATCACCGACGAAGCAGATAAACAGGAGGAGGAAAAACACATACAAAATGCACTTAAGCCGCTTTCACACTGGACGCAAAACAAATTTTTTGCGCGACAGATTACATTCAAAGTCAATGCAAAGACGCAAATACACATGTTTCGCGTGTATTCGTGTCTTCGCATTGACTTTGAATGTAATCTGTCGAGCGAAAAATTCGTTTTGCGTCCAGTGTGAAAGCGGCTTAACACTCTGCCAATACCCAAAATGGGCCATAAACAAGGGAAAACAGCGAGTCAAGAGCAAAGAAAACAAACAAAAAGAATGGAAAACAAAACACACAGAAAACGGAGGAAAACAAAAAAGATTTAGTAACCATACCTTACATCCGGGGAATAACTGAACGGATTCAAAGGATCATGAAAAAAACCGAATAAACACAGCAGTAAATCCACATGCAAAACTACGCCAACTTCTAATTCTCCCCAAAGACAAACTAGAACAGGACAAGAAATGCAGCATAATATACCAAATACCATGCAAATCATGTGACAAAACATATATAGGAGAAACAGAAAGAAAGTTCAACACAAGAAAAAATGAACATCAAACATGAAGTGAAAAGGAAACAGCCGGGCGACTCACAGGAACAGGAAAAGAAAAGGCAGAATAACAAAATCTAAAATCAGCCGTATCAGATCATCACTGCTGCAGGAACAATCACATCATGGACTGGAACAACGGAAGGATCATCGGATAGAAGAGCAATAAATACAAAGGTTGGATCACGGAGGCCATTGAAATCAGGAAGCGAGCCCAAGACACCATCAACCGGGATGAGGGGGCATTCATGCTCCCCCACACCTGGGATTCTCTTCTCAAGAGACCATCGGACGGCAGGGGGTGTAACCGGCCTGGTGGTTCTGACAGGTTCACCAGAGCGGTCACGCATACAGCGAAAAACAGCCGATAATGTGACGCGCTACAGCGTTCAGATGCCGCTTCGAAGGAAGACCGCAGTCGAAACATGTGAAGGTGAGAGTAACATCTCCGACTTCTGTCTGAAGAAATAGAAACAGTATTTTGTTAGAAATAAGAATGAATTTGTTTGAGCTAACCTGAAATATTTAATAATTATTCTGGGAAATCTTAAGTCTTAATTGTGTTTTGTGTAAACTGGAACGTTTTACACACGGCCAGCTGCCCAAATTTTACCCCTCGACAAGTTAGTTCTTGCTCTGTGGTTGCTTCATTCGTTTATTGAGAATGTGCTCCTTTGAAGCAGCAGATTTTCGGGAGAGCACACACTGTCTCGACAACAACGCCAATGTTCCAAACAAAGCCCTGCTTCAGAGTCACGAGGGGGGGAGGGGGGAGCCCTGTTTTCAGGCCTGAGAGCAGACCCCCCTTCTTCTTCTCCCTCTTTGAAAACAGGCGCAGAGGAACAGAGGTTCCCCTCTTCTTCTCCCTGTTCTCGATATTTGGCTTCACGCGATTCCCATGCATCTGCCAGATGGATTGTCATCTAGGATGAATTATGGGGGATGAACGATTCCCTGGAATAATGTTTCTGTCTTAGGTCAGGCACATCTGGCACCTCCAGGGGAAAAACATGAGGACCGAAAACAAGATAAAGGAATCAGCTCGGAGTTTAGACTGAATTTGCAAACGTGCTTAAATTTCGCAATATTTTCCTCTCTCTGTTCACAAACTGCAAACACTGCTAATAAAACTTAGATTGCCTAAAGTCATCCATTTTTCATCATACGCCGATTGTGCAAACAACAAACTGACTGAAGGTTTACGATGCTGTCTCTCACCATACTCTGACCGTGCAGTTGTACTGAGTCCTCCAAAGCATAGGGGGCCTCATTAAGCACCACTCAGAGGATATACACTTTTTTAGAAATGACCTGTGGTGATTTCAGGTGACTCCTGACCCCGTTGACCTCAAACAACCCCTCGGTGACCCCCGGTCGAGAGAGTCAGACTGACAACAGAGGGACAGGTCCAGCCAGAGAGGTTTACATTCACACTTTCAGCCCACTACAAACTGGAATCGATCTGTTACCTCACCTCACCTCACCTCACTCGTTTAGCATTGGAGCGTCAAACAACAGTTTCTGCTGGTTTTTGCTGTGTTCCCACACATTCATTGTTTAACACGCTGACTGCCAGCTAATGGCGGGTCAGGGCCAGCGCCAGACTTGAAAATTCGGGGGAAATTATCCATCCCTTTATTGACAACAATTGGTCTGGCTAATTCTAGATGGTTTTTCCTTTATAAGCACGTTTTCTAATTCAAGAATAATCAAGGCAATTGAAGACACGGCTTCTCTCCCCATGCGATCTAACAGCAAATAATGGGCTACATTCAGTGCAGAAAAATAATTTAATTATAATTAGGTCTATGCACAGGCACTCAGCAACGTTAATTTTTTTTCCAGCAAGAGCGGCATTTCAGAACTCATTTGCGAATGAAAATTAGCAAGTACCTACACCTGTTTTAGACTTGGAAAATAGCCAGCTGTTAGACTGGAAAATGAAAACGGAGGAAACCACGTATACTTGTCACCAGAATTACCTTCATTCGCGAAGGGTTCTGAAATTCCGCTCTCGCTGGAAAAAAAATTACCATTGCTGAGTGCCAGTGCATTGACCTAATTATAATTAAATTATTTTTCTGCACTGAATGTAGCCCATTATTTGCTGTTAGATCGCATGGGGGAGAGAAGCCGTGTCTTCAATTGCCACTTGATTATTCTTGAATTAGAAAACGTGCTTATAAAGGAAAACCATCTAGAATTAGCCAGGACCAATTGTTGTCAATAAAGGGATAATTTCCCCCGAATTTTCAAGTCTGGCGCTGGCCCTGACCCGCCATTACGAGTTATCTCGTAGTTGGCAGTCAACGTGTTAAAGAGTCCTTACATATTGTTCTCCTCAAAATAATTGGAGGCTGACACAGACAAGGCTACAAAATGGCCGCAGTTGCTGCAGCCCTCCAGGACAGTTTGCCACCCCTGGTACAAACAGTAAGTACAGTCTAAACAAGCTATTCGATTAAGGATTGATGAAGTGTCAAATATAAAGCATGGAGGTGCACAAACATCAAAGTAGAAAGTAACACACAATGCTTGGAATTGTTCTTCACCAAACACCACTCAGATAATTTCAGTCTTCACTTGTAGTGAGTGATCTTTTTCCAGCAAATGATCTTTTGCACAAAATTCGATGGTGAAGTTTCATCATGTCAACCAGTGCAGGCATGCGTGATTTAAATGCTGAAGTTATTTATCCTTGCCTCTCCACCTTAAATGAAGTGTGGTGAGCATTCTGACTCAAAATGGCCACCGTAAATCACCCAGGTGGATGCTGGCAATGACTCGTCCCCAGTTTGGGAGCCGTGGGTCTAACCTTACCCCAAACCTTTACCCTAACCTTTACCTATCCCTAATTCTAACCTTACCCCAAACCCTTACCCTAACCTCAACCTATCCCTAATTCTATCCTTACCCCAAACCCTTACCCTAACCTTAACCTATCCCCAATTCTAGCCTTACCCCTGACCTTAACTAATAAGTCACAATTTGCTTTTGTAGTTGTGAGGACAGGTGAAAATGTCCTCACCTCCCAATGTCCCCACTCTTTAGGGACAAAAAGTTTTTTTGGTTCTCACTTTGTAGCAAGTACAACACACAAACATACACACACACACAGATAAACATGCATCCACGCACATGCGTGCACACACAATCACATCCATATGCGTGCTCTATGAGCCAAACTCTCCTTAGCGTTGAGTGGACAGCTGTGCCGCAGAGCTCCGCACTGTCCCGTCGAGGACTGTGGGAACACAGGGAGGTACCGGAAAGAAGAGGGAAGGGGTGGGCGGAAACAATAACATACTCACATCCCATTCCTCAAGCGAGTGTAGGAGTCTGGAGTTTGGACACGGACACGTGTGAATTTCCTGTTACGTTTGGCTGTTTGCTCCCATTATCTTTCCCTGAAGGCATTTCTGAGTTGAATAAGTGCTTTGCAAGTACAAACAACACTAAGCGGGAAGGGAGGTTCCTGTAAATGACATTCACGCATTGATTGCCTTCAAGCCTAAGGGGGGGGTTTAATTAGAGTATCAGTCTGGTTGTGATAGCTGTTACCAGGCCAAGTAATTCACAGGGGAGAATTTTACATCACAGTTTACATTACGTATGTCACATTGCAGCTGTTTGGTCGCTGACTCTATCCAAAAGCTCTCAGTTGATGAGTGCAGCTGCTTGACCTTTGAGCAAGGCTCTTAATCACCTCAAACCGCTCCTATGTGGGGTTAGGGGTCTCACTCAAGGGCCCGACCGCTGTACTAATCCTTTGGCACCTCCATTGCAGCTTAACTAAACCTACAAGTTGCCAGCCAAGAGTGAAAACAACACTTAAGCCTTCTTTGGCACAATGACAGATAGACTATGAAAATAAGCACACTGCATGCAGATTGCCTATTCAAATCAGCTCAGATCGTTTCGGTGACCTTTCTCAAAATGTTACACAAGAGCAGCTTTGAGGGCGACCCCAGGTACCAAATATCAGTGATCTTCACACCCAATAATTGCTGGAATGCACCAAATTGTTATGATTCTGCCATGTTTGTTATGATTCTGCCATGCTTGTTATGTTTTCTCTTTGCCCTGTTATGTTTATGATTATGTCTGTTAGGTTTTTTGCCATGTTCTGTTCAGTTTTTGTTCCTTGCCATGTTTTCGTTTTTGCCATGCCAGATCCACTTTTCTGTTATAGTCCGGTCCATGTTTTTGCCCATGCCCTCCATTGCACTTTGTCTCCCCTGTCTGGTCTCTTGTTAAGTTACAGCTTCTCCCCAGTCCCGCGTGTCACATGTTTAGGTGATTTCATGGTTTCTGGGTTTCAAACATTCCTTCTAATCTCGTTTGCTTCCTTCGCCTTGCTTTTCTATTTTACTAACCCATACTAACAGTTTGTTGTTTTTGTTAAAGTTACTAACCCAGACTAACATTTTATATAATACTAACTTACTAACGAGCACCAGGGATTGTATAGCTGCACTTACTAATTGATTAACAAGCTCTCCTTTTCGCCCTATTCTAGTCTCCGCCTCTTGCCTTCTCTTAGTCTTTGCTGCAATTCAGCGGATCCTCCGCACCTGCTCCACTCTGTCCTGCCTCTCATTATCTGTGCACATTAGAACTCCCAAACTGGAGCTGTATGTTCTGTCATAGGCTGTCTCGTGTTCCCTGTCCGCGTTTTGGCTTTTGCCAATTTCATGTGGTTAGGTTCTCCCTCTTGTTTTGCTCCCACGTAATTAGTCTGATCCAGTTCACCTTTCCCTAATCATAGCATGTGGCTTCCCTTGTGTGTATTTAAACAGTCTTCTCACTGCGGTTCCCTGTCAGAACGTTTCCCTTGTTTACCTGTGCTGCGCTCGGTTTTTTCGCCTCGTATTCATGGTGTTGCTTTTCTGACTGGACTGTCTGACTACCGCTTTTTGGCTCTGATTTGGTTTTGTTTTCTGCTCCTGTGTATCGAACCCTTTTTGTCTGACCACGATTTCTGTATTGCTGCCCTGGTTTTTTGACATTGGATTCTGCCCCTGGGATTGTGATTTTTTTTTTTTTTTTGATTGTGGACTTTGTACTGTTGCCTTCGGTCCTGCGGGGGTTTACCCCCCCTCGCTAATAAAATCACTTCCATTGCATTTCCTGGTTATCGCGACTGGTTCCTGAACGATACCTCACACAAATACCCTAATCTGGCATTTGGTTGCCGAAGTGAGGCTCGGGAACAGCTGTCTTGTATCAAATACAGGTTTCAGTCAGCTTCTAAAACCAGACCAAAAGATTTTTTTAATCTTAAAAGCTTGAAAAGAACAGGCCTCATCAGGGCGTTCCACTTCTCAAAGGTAACTTCTCGTCCATTCCAAGAAGCGAAAATTGGGGAAACCATAATCAACGCCCATCCCAAAGTCACTATATCTGAGTTGTATACTCTGGAAGTCAATTCCCTTCATGGTGTCTTCGCTAGTCTAGGAACTCTGGCACCAGGGGGCACCGCTAAAAACTGTGGATCCTCTTAAACAATAATCTACTCTCCTCATTCTACCGGAATTTTTGTGGACCCCCTCCCACTTCGGGCCCTGTGAGCTATGGGTATCCCTCAAGAAGTAATTGGCTTGCTTGTGTGAGGTACTGCCCCCCTAGGTAATTCTCTCTCTCTCTCTCTCTCTCTCTCTCTCGTTCTCTCTCTCTCTCTCTCTCTCTCTCTCTCTCTCTCTCTCTCTCGTTCTCTCTCTCGTTGAGAAAGTAATAGAATTGGATGAGCTGTAGGGGAGCAGAATTAGCAGATCAAATTGATTATGAATCAACAATCTAACCATGTGGGCCTATATGATGTTTCCAGTTGATATTTTGGCTGGGCCAGTTGTCGCTTTAGTTCGGGCAAGCTGACAACTGATAAACTGTGCATAAAATAATCACCGTTTCTGAAAGGATGAAACACTTGATTCTTAGCTCCAAAGCAGTTTGACCTTTGAGGACACCACGCATTTCAATGGCATGTTGTCAGAGTGCATAAAAATGCCAGCCAAATCCATGTCGGAGACGGATTCATTTTTAAAATTGTCAAAGTCAGAAAGCACAAAAAAAAGTATCAAAGGAGCCCATTCATGCATCTAATAATATTCATCCAGTCCACTTTCACATTCATTTTTGCAATCAGCATGTGGATTTCTCAGGCAGGCTGATAAAGGAGCTATTCTTATGGTGACTACCACAGCCATCCCCCCCTCCCCTCTCAAACCTCCTTTCAGGGCCTCCAGGCAATACCACCTTGAGACTAAAGGGTAGGAGATGGGGAAATCAGTTTACCATTTTAGATCAACCATACTGTTGTGAATTCCGTTTGCTATAAGGCTGCAAACTCGTCTGTACATGACAGAGCAAGAAACAAGAAGGATAATATTTTAAAAATGGGATTTAAAACAATGAGCACTCACGAATGAATGAGTGCAGGTCAGTCTGTATGCCTAATTCAAGACTTGCTGGATTATGAAAGTCTTTATCATGCTTTTCAAACTGTTAAGAGTGGACAGAAAGATGGATGATATAGCAGCAACATCATTCATACACACTACAGAAAAAAAACAAGACCAAGGATTGATCCCTGTGGAACACACATGAGATAGTTGTTCTGGTAGATGCCTATTCATTGACATGCGTAAGCTGTTCATTGAAACAAATTCTAAAAAAGTTTGGCGAGTAGAGTGAATAATCATGTCACAGGCTTTTGATCAATTAAAAATATGCCAACTGCATATTTATTACTGTTTAGAGCAGTGATGGACAGGTAATGAGTTGAAGACCACAAACAATTTCTTCAAAATCATTATTGACAGTGACACAATACTGTACACTGCCACAAGTTAATATTGTACCATCCAGTAATAAATGAGCCTTTCTGACACTTTTAGAAAAGCAAGGGGATAGGCACAGGAAAAAAATAAGATTTCTTTGGTTTGTCACAGATATAAAATCCTTTTCAATTCTTTCTGAAACTCTGTAGGTCAGGGGTTAAAATTTTGAAAGTTCTGTGATTGACACATCACATCTGGTGGAAAAAAAAAGCTTGGATACTATAACTCCTATACTGTAGCTGGTATACTATAGCAAAGAAACCATTTAACCCCTTTTTTTCAGAGAGTGGAGAACTGATCCTCAGAATCTATCAAAAAAGCCAAGTTATAAGCCATGTTAGCCAACAAATTAAACGCTGCCATACTTACAGAACTGGCCTGGAGAAACAGGTCTGCTGATAGCTACCCTATCCTCACAGAAAAGCAGCCGAGCAAAGGAGACTCACCTGCTCAAGCTATAGCATAAGATGCAGCCGTGTGAGTGCGAGACAGCTTGTGTTGGGTAGGGTGGGAAAGACAGCTATAAAAGTAATTCAATGTGACCGGGAAATTCCTTCAAACAAATGCAAGCTGTGGTAAATCAACAGGACTTGCACAGACTTGTTTTGATGTCCCTGGTAAAAGTGTGATTCGAGATTAACTGTCGCTACAAGATTTGGTTGGACGCAGCCAAGCCTGTAGATGAAGAATTGTTAAAAGATAATCCGAAAAGTGTGTGGGCATACTGCAAAACAAGCAATTCAGGTCAAAGGTTGGCGCAAAAAAACTCAGTCTTATTCCCTACAGGGTATTTTTAGATTTTTTTTGGGGGGGGGGGGGAATTTTTCCTCTATTTGACAGTTATACAGTGTAGAGAGACAGGAAGGTTGGGGAGAAGAATGGGGGAAGACATGCAGCAAATAACCCAAGCCGGACCCAGGTCGCCGCGGGAAGGACACAGCCTTCATGGTACGCACGCTTAGACCGATGAGCCACCCGGGCGCCCCCTTACAGGGTATTTTTGGCCAGAAAAAACAAGTCAAGGGTAAAGAGTAAAATTTTGTTTAAGAAAACAGGAAATACCAGAGTCGCACCGGCATCATTGCCAAACTCTTTTGGCAATCAACTTTTATTTATAAACAAAGCATAACAATAAAGCAGTTTGACATGATCTGGTTGACCAAGTTCATCATCCACAGACATCCGAACTTGGTATCCATGTATTAGCTAACAGCAATTCCTGAGGAGGTTCTCAAGTTCAGTTGAAGCGAAGAGCATTTCACATCTGGTTTTTGCAGGGTGAAAGCATTGCTCAGCACCGTAACTTCCCAAAATCATCTTTTTGAATTTCGCCTGATTCTGCGAATGCAGACTAGCACCGCAATTTCCCGATGCTAAGCTAAACTGACTTGCAATGCGGCACTGGCGTCAAAGGCCAAGTCTAGAACCAGGCTTTCAAAACCTGGGGCTACCTTAACCAAGCGTGAAAAGGCCATAATAAATTCCCTGCTGGTCAGCACCATCGTTAGCCCAGTGCTCTGGGGAAAATTCCCGCTGAAACCATCTAGGTTTATAAACTACGTTTTTCAACATTTATTGATGATCAGATTGAAAACTCGCTGAACTAAGCTGACTACATACCCTGGTCAGCTGGTGAACCCTATTAATTCAAGTTCATGCATTTTTTTTACCAAAATCTCAATAGATCTCAGTCACAGTTTTCTTATTGGGGCATCAGGGACTGGGGAATTTTGGGATACGTCCTTGCTATTGGGGCCGACAGCTGTCTCATATATTTACCACCGCCAAGGAGGTTATGTTTTTGCCAGGGTTGGTTTGTCTGTCTGTCTATTTGTGCACAAGCCAACTCAAAAAGTAATAGACGGATATCTCAGAAATTTTATGGGTGGGTTGCTATTACATCAGGGATGGACCCTATTGACTTTGACCGCGATCGGTCGAACAATATGGCCGCCACGGCAGCGATATTGAAATTCTATGACACACAATAAATGAACTTCACTCCCAGTGATATCACTCAAATTTTGTGGGTTGATTGGTCTCGCATCAGGGATAGAACCTATCCTTAAATTTCTTATGAGCAATGTTCACTCAGCAAGATTTCGACTGTGCTGCCTTGGTAGAGGCTTGCACTCTCGGAGTGCCTCTAGTTATTCGTTATGTATACTCAGCAACAAAAGTTCCTGTGACGCTATATAAAATTGAATCTTAAATAAGGTACATCCCTAAATCTAAAAATATTTTGTGGTTCCAATAGATAACAGACTCCTGTTACAAGTTCACAGGTTTAATAAGCCATATCGGTTACAGTTATGACGTCATGACATGGGAAACATGGACAAGCATAAATGATAATTCACACATTTTTTTTCCAATTCAAATAGTTTATTTCAAACCGAACAGGTACCAACAAACAACATAACAAAGACATTACAACAACAGACAAAGACACACATCAGTAACACGTGTCCCCCTCTGGCTTCGATGCAAGCAACACATCTTCTTTGCATGGAATGAATCAGACGTTTCATTAAATCCTGTGGGATTCCATTCCATATCTTTACGAGCCTGTCACTAAGTTCCTGGAGTGTCTCTAGGGCATGTGCTAAACGTTGGAGACGTCGTTCCATTTCATCCCACCCGTGCTCGATTGGAGAGAGATCTGGAAAGTGAGCAGGCCAAGGGATCACATTCACGTTGTTCTGTTGAAGTGTTTGTTGCACAACTCGAGCCGCATGCGGTTGGGCGTTGTCATGTTGAAAGCAGACTCCAGGGCCATGTTGAGGCAAAAACAGCAGAACAAAGGGACGGATCATCTCCTCACGATAACGCTGTCCAGTGAGGTTGCCATCAACCACTAACAAATGGGTTCTCTGTCTAGCTGTGATCCCACCCCATACCATAACACTGCCACCTCTAAAACGGTCTTGCTCCATAACACAGTGTTCAGTGTAACGTTCACCTTGACGTCGGTAAACACGTTTGCGTCCATCATAGTGGCTGAGGTTGAAACGAGACTCATCAGTGAACAGCACCTGTCTCCACTGAATTGCTGTCCAACGTATATGCTGCCTGCACCACTGTAGACGTAATCGTCAGTGATTGTGGGTCAAAATCAGATGTCTGGCGGATCTTCTGGCGACAATCCCAAAACGTCTGAGGCGGCGACGTACAGTCTGTGCCGATATTCACCGAAGTCCTGGGATGGTTCTGGCAGTGACTGTTGCAGGTTGGAACCGTTTTCACAGGTGTGTGGTTTGAATCTAACGACCCTGTCTGACGTTAGTAACGGATGGCCTGCCACGTTGAGGACGGTGTCTGACAACATTTGTTTGTTGCCAACGCTGCCATAAAGTCCAAATGGTGTTTCTACGGACGGTGAATTTTCTTGCAACATCCCGTTGAGATGATCTTGCTTCAAGCATACCAATGGCTCTGAGACGTTCATTTTCAGATAGGCGTGGCATCTTCAAACTTCGAGTAAGGATGGAAACGTATTGTTTTCCCGTGTGGCTGTTGTCAACACAAGCAGGAACAATGCATATCGAATCCCTGCAACACATGTGCTTTTATACCCAGGTTTAGGTCATCAAATGCATGATGTTTGCATAAAAGTCACCTTTTGCATTCTTTTCTGGCATGCTTTTCTGCTGTGGGTATGTTAGTGTGACTTATTTTCATAATTTCATAACAGATTGAACACCAGACATTTTTTTGCTTCCGAACAACTCATGATTGGTGTCACAGGAACTTTTGTTGCTGAGTATATTATATACATTCTTGGTTATCCAAAAGGTACATTTAAAAAAAGGCAAAACAAAAAAAATCAGCAATTTTCAGGTCATTCACTGGCCGCATTTTCACCCCTTTGGAAAACTGAAAAACAGGCAGATTTTCGGGGATGTGTCCTCTATAATAATGAGCTCTGAGTGGATCTCATCCAGTTCGAACAGCTGGAAACTCTCACGGTGCAATGAACTGAAAGACTCAAATAAACAACAGAGTGAACCTTGCAAAACTTCGGACAAGGGCAAGCAGTTCTTGAAACAAAACCAAGTGCACATTTGAGTGGAGCACTATGCCACAGCTGAGGATGAAGGAGCTGGGACTCCACCATTGACTCTGCTGCCCTCCAGGGGAGGGTGAGGGGAAAACCGTTCTAAACTGTTAGAGAGAGAACTAGACTGTGCGCTCTCTTTTCTTGGTGCATTCCGCCGTGGTCATATGGGCGCCAGCCTCTGGTCATGGCAAAACGCATAGTAAACATAGTTAACACCCCTGTTCAGAAATAAATAATCTAAAAAAAGTAAGGTTGCGATTGGGCTTTTTTTGAAATAAGGACATATTTAAAAGTGAAAGCTTTCAGGATATGGCCAAAATGATAAAAATCAGGTGAGCTGATAATTAAAAAACTCAAATATTTATCCATAAATATCAGTAAAACTACGGTTTTAGAGAGAATAGAAAACATATTTTTGCACGTCTGTGCCGTTTTCACAGCCAAATTTGCAACAGGAACTAACCATTTTGACACATAAATCATACGCATCAAAATGAGTTAAAGAACTGCATGCTTTGTATCGCCATGACCGGATTTTAAAGCCAACTTACCACGAGAGAGGGGGCTTTGTGCTGTCTAGTTTTTCTCTATGTCATTGAGTTACATAGTTATACACTGGTACTTATAAAAGCAATCAAAAAAAGAATGGGGAAGGGAAATTTTTTTTCGCTCCGCTCTGTTACACACGCCAACTGCCATGACTGCACTCACAGTTACGGGCTGCTTCCTGTGCTGCAGAGCTGAAATAAGGTCTGGATTTTTTTTCAAGGATCATCAATACAGCATTCCTATAAAAGTATTACTTTAATTACATAACGTCACCTGTTAATGCATGATAACTCTCAACCTGTTTCCGTGTACTTTTCCTAGTAAACAATCAAACCACTTGATTATTGAATGATCAAGACCAATTTGTAGCCCATAATGAGTAAGAAATGACAAAGAGATAGCAAGGCAACTACAATGTGAAATAGCTAGGAAAGCAATAATCTTAACAATCATTAGAAATACAAACTTTCTCTGAATTCCACCTGCTAATAGTATTTTTTTTTCCATTAGAGATCATAAAAAGAGACGGCACAGTATTTACAGTCTTAAAAGCACAAAATTAAAGCATCTCGTCAAGCAGAATAGCAGAATTCAAAGCAAAATTTTCACATTGGCAAGAAACAGCACCTACAGTAAGCCTACAGTTTAGCCCAGAACACAAGCAAATCCGAGCCTTTTCATACGTAAACTTCCAAAACTTCAAAAGATGCTTTTTTTGAAAATGCTTCACGGCTTTGCGTTTTGGATGGTGATTATTCCAGTTGACCTCATTTATTGAGAGAACTGATTGATTGCTAATCAAAGTAAACCGGAACAGGTTGAGAGGAATCGTGCCTTTGTAGGATGAGATTTTGTCTACCCTACTTTACATCTTACAGCACACATGTACAAATGAAGCTGTAAGCAATGGGATCCCATTGCCTTTTCTTAAACTGTCATCCACTCTTCGATGACCTCGGTAGAAAAGGTCTCACGGGTCAAGGAAAAGTTGCATATAGGTTTTGAACTTGCCATGAAACATATTTCAGAAAAATCAGATTTCCTTTCCTGCATTATGTCACAAGCTCAAAGGCGATCAATAATGACATGGCGGATACAACGGGATACTTACTAAGAAGATGTATCCAATCGCTACAGCTGCAAAGGATTATGGTTCAGATTGCACGCTTCCTTTCATCTGTGGTTGGTCCTGTTTGTTCTTGCTGGAAGGCAGCAATGAGGGAGCCAACAGCTTCCTTTCCTGCAAGATATAGACAATTCGGACACTCCTCGTCACGGCTACCATCCAAACCATTTCCTGTTCGTGCCCATTATAGAGGAATTATTCCTTACTCTTTGGAGAATTTAGATACAGTCGTGGAAAACTGCATCTTATCAAACTGCTCACACTTGGGCAGTCAGCCCTGAGCAGGGGCAGGTACTTCCCAGCAGAGGGCGGTATAAGCATGCCAACAAGAACGAAAACTACAGTGCAATTATTTTACTCATGAAAACTACACGAACTACGAATCGGACCGATCTATAAATATAGTGCGAGCCATGGCAACTGGGAACCATTTTTTCCTTGCGGCAGTTATACTATTAAGACCTTCAGTTCAATACATTTCAACAGATCATTGATAAGAGACCATACTGCTAAATGGTGAGAAGTCGTCTAATAATGAAGACTTGAGCGCCATAATTCACTGGAAAGTGACGCATTTTTGTTGTTTTGGTTCTGTTGGATGAGTCAATCGCCCGATCTGAATCCAACTGAAGGTGTGTTTTACACGAGGAGGAAACTGATTACAAAAAATCCCTGAAACAAGCAGGAAGTGAAGATGCTGCAGTACAGGCCTGGCGGATCATCACCAGGGAAAATACCCGGAGACCAGTGACATCTATTCATCACAGACTTCAAGCAGCCATTGCACGCAAAGGGAATGCGACCAAACGTTAAAAATGACTACTCTACATTATATTAAACTGTCCAGTATTTTTGATGCACTATGTACACATGGTGCTGTCAGTTCCAAATGGTTCATGTAATGTGCATGAACATACCTCAAATTAAAGATCACAGTCTGCACTTCAACCGCGGTATCATTGTATCCTTCCAAACTCAAAGTGCTAAAGTTCAAAACCAAAATAAAGAACATAACTGTCCAATGACTAAGCGCTCACTGTACAACATAGAGTACCATAGAATACCAATGAAGTGTGATGTACTAAGTTTTCAATTTCATTTCAGATAATGACCTATGTGCATCAGAATTATATTCCATCTCCAAGGTAATATCCAGCTACTTGATTTAATGTTCCTGCCTTTTGTGAGAGCAATGAAAGGGTTAAAGTGTTAATGAACCAACTGTCTACAGGGGACAAGTGTAAACTGTAGCACAGGGCAACGTTAACGCGTCAGCGAAGGAACGCCAGGCATTCACATTGTTGGCGCGAAAGCATTTAGCACTTAGCCACGGTGCGTGTAAATCTGTAGAGATTCCACAGGCCAGACGAATTACCGCGGGGTCAGACGGAGCAACAGTTGCACGAAGGAGCCGGGAGTTATCAGGGCTTTGTGAACTGACTGAACCCAGTAGACTGCGAGTGGAAAGAAGAGGGGAAAACTACATATCCCAGTGTGCACCAGGAACTTCCAGTCCAAGAACAAAAAGAGTCTGCACAAATCAAAATTGCCTCTCACAGACAGAGAATTTTGAAAGGATCAATAGTCAACAAGTTTACTTAGTTACAAGCAGATTCTTCCTTGGCCTCACTTCTCATTACAGTCATTTAGAGGACACTTTTATCCAAAGTAACTTACAGTTGATTAGACAGAGCAATGTGGGGTTAAGGAGCCCTGATGTTTCTTCACATTGAAGGAGGGCATTTGGTTATTGGAAGGTTCCGGAATTTCAACCATGTTGCATACTAAATCAATTAGTACTCCATACAAAAGATTAAATATCAAAGGAATGCTGCATGTGATTGACTTACTTTTTTTTTTGGCCAGGAGTTATCCACAGCACTATTTCAACGATGGGTGCAATGCAATCGTATCCTTTTCAGAAATTCTGCATCCCAGCTCTGATCGGCATTGTCTTTTTGGAGACAATAAATGTACGATGATAAATCCCGCACTTCACATCTTCTGTGATTATTTAACCTTGTTGCCGACCAATAAGAGGCTGAGTTCCTGACTCGGCCAATCAGAAGTCATGTGGCTGACTGGTCAAGTTTGTGCTGGTCATACTTGGCAGCTCTAATCCCAGGTCAACATTCAATTCCACCCACCAAAACCACCTCGGTCGAGAGAGTTAGGGTTAGGGCTAGGGGATCAGAATCAGGAGATTATTTCCATTATCTGAGTTCAGAGAGGCGATCCATTGAATTTTGATTATCTCTTGTCATGAGTTATCATTTATTCAGAAATCGATCTCAGGCCCTGTGCTTTTGGTGGATGGAAAGCCAACCCTAATCTCAAACACATTCTATTGCCTCTGTTTACAAATCTGCACTTTTAGGGCAGTGCACTCATAATGAGAAGAATAGTGTAAAAGTAATAAATAGTGCAAAGAAAAATGGCTTGTGCCCCAGAGGTTTAAAGGCCCTTAGTTTTTAGTCTTCTCAACCACTCAACACTGAAACAATTTTTACATGCGTATTTTGAAAAATCTTCACTATGGTAAATTTTCTTTAACCGAGCTCATTGGTCAGATGCACAGGCAGCCTGCCTCTGTGTTCACTTGTGCCGAACACCTCCGTTTGTCTCCCTGTATTGGGACCATTTCTGGGGTTGACCCTTTAGTGTTTGTGTATTTGATCTGGAAAGCAAACGGCCAATAGAGAGCAGAGTGCAAGAGGTGATGTGCGCGGATTGGACGTTATGGTAGGTGGGTTTGCGAGACATAAGCATGCATTAGGCTTTGTAATATGCCCTCATACGTATTAATTTAGTTACCCCTCATATCCAGGTAGTCTTATAAACTGTAGAATGCAGATTCAGGATTCAATATAAGCATTTCAAGGCATCATACCAAGTGTATAACAAACAAGTATACAGACCTGTCTAATATAATGCCAGAGTGTTATTTTTTATAATATTCCTACATTTCCTTGGATCTTCCCTGTAAACAAATTATACAAGATCACTGGAAAAAGAGAGTACTAGTGTTGCATTTTAGAACAACAGAAGGTCACTGCACTTTTCCACGATGATTCGATTTTATAAAACCATAACTATTCATGTCGGAGGGAAAAATAGATTTCTAGAAATGTCAAGTTAAGTTTTACAGATACCAGGAACTGCATTTGAACAAGTAGCTCAATGCTATGTTCACATCACCAGCCATTATATTTCTTCTTAAATCAACAACATAATTTTAAAATATTTTTCTTCAAAATTTGATGGAAAATTTATGTTTGAACTCCAGTTAAAATTCACAAATAAAGATGCGAAACAAATTAACCAAAATTAATTGAATTAGTGGAATCTCCATGAGCTCCTTTAGGGACAATGGCTGTAGTTTCTTTCCCTGAGAATAACATAGATCAAGAACAATTCATCCATACGACCAAAACGACACACAATAAACTAAACCAACCCATCTTGTTTAACTTCTACTATTCACCAGAAACATACTCAAGCAAACACGACGAAGGGCATCTCTTATTGTTGATGTAAGCATGCATAAACTCAGCTGTAAAGTATTCGACTGTTGCAGCAACAGACAATAGAAGATTGGGCTAATTTTCATGATTTTGCTGCCTTCATTAGAAATGCTATGGCCCGTTTTTACCAAACTTACCAGACCCCAATCCTGTAGTAATCACCCCCCCCCATTTCGCGGTTTGGAGTCTCGCGGCGCCAGACAGCCATAGCGATGCCAACATCACACGTCACCTTGCTTGGAGTGTCAACATCGCACAAGCGCTCTCTTTTCACGGAATGCAGAGGTCAGCACATATGAGGGCAGAGACACAATTCTGACAGGCTGTAATTCCTACGTTTTAAACAATATAAATAGTAATACCCTCAGATGTAAAGCCAATGGCCTGTGGTTTCGTTTGTGGGCATGAGCATCCATACAGACTTAACCGATGAGGAAATACAGCCTTCTAAAACTGTGTCAATGTCCACACAGTTACGCTCCTCGCAGTGGATTCCATGCAGGTCCTGAGGGAGGGCGGTTCTCTGAGTAAGGACAGCCGCACTCTGCCTCTTAAAAGGACTGAGGCGTCAGGGTGGGGCGAGTTAGCGGGGTGAGTCTCCTCATAAGTGCCTATAAAAAGACCCCCATCACCCCGTCCCCCCCCACTCTGCCTCCTATCCAGCCATCCTGTCCCCTGGCGTATTGTCTGGACTCCATTAGACTGCAACCTTATTCTGTCGAAGGGTATTCCTCAAGACCTCAAACACCCCCTGCATCAACCAATGAGGGAGGAGTAAATGATTTTCAGAACCACATTCTCACCCCTACCCCCCAACCCAAACCCAACCTCACCCCCATGGTATCCTTTGGGGGATCTTAGTCACCAGCAGATGCAAGGAGTAGGGTTTGACCATGATGGGGGGGGTCCAATTGAAGAGTGCATTGGGGTTTGGCTTTCTGTCCTTTTATAGTAAGTGCCACTCGTTGCTTAGGGTCTGGCAACCTTACAATCACCCACCCCCCTTCTACCAAAATGTCCACCCCGGACTGGAAGCTAAAGAGGGGTATATAACAGTAAGAGCCAGGCTTTAGCCCTCTGTCACCTTCTCCCAGCTTCATCCCCGTCGCTCCCGAAGACCCGGACGAGCCCCCACCCCACGTCGCCTAAGGATGGCCCCAAAAAAGCCGGATCCCAAAAAGGAGGCCGCCAAGCCGGCCCCGGCCCCAGCCCCCGAACCGGAGGCGCCTAAGGAACCAGAGTTCGACCCCAAAAGCGTTTGTGTAAGTGACTCTGCCGTGAAGCTCTGCATCACCCTGGGGAACCTCAGCCAGTAGATTGTCTACAATGACCATTGTAGAGGCCATCTGTAGCTGATGACCTGTAATGACCTTTCTCAGGGCTAGTTAAGCCTTTCTCAGCTTAACAGTTTTTATCCTATACTGCTTCATAATGTCTTACTTTTCCTACTCTGAAGTGAAATAGGGAAAATTTGCTTGCGATAAGTTACGGTTAACTCGATAAGTTAAATATCGCAATAGTTCAAATATCTCACCTCAATGGTGATTTTTTTTTTCTCGTTTAGCAAAGTAGTAGAATTAAGACTTAACGTACAACTAAAATTGTTGTGGAGACTGACAAATTTTATTGGTGTTTGCAGTGTAAGGATTGATCCGTAAAGAACTTTCCAAAGTCGTGCCTTAATAGATAATCTGTATAAAGTGCTGTTTAGTCCTGCTGTGGCTGATAACCTATGAAAATACTCTATACTATTGCTGTTGTTGATGTATAAAATCTGCACAGCAGTATGGGTGCAGCTGATGACCTACAATAACCTGTAACCTCTCTGTGGTCTCTCTTGCACAATGTTTGTACGGGGTTGTCTGTGTACATATGCACACAAACACACCCACATGCACAGTTTGCTTTACATGCTGCAAATGGACTTAGCATTGTTGGTTTGACAAACAATATCATAGGGACTAGTTATTTTGCACCAATGTCGCATGAGGCATTACAAAAAGAGTGCCGTGTTCTGAGGTAGAAGAGGGTGACGGTCAGGACAGGTATCGCCGTCGTCTACCTCCGGTCTTCCCCACACACAGCCATCCTCAGATCAGAACCGACATCAGAACCTGGGCAGGCAGCTGCCCTACGGGACCATGAAGTCACTGACACACCAACTCCTAAATAATTAACTCCACATTCCCTCCGTCAATCAAATTGTCAAATCAGGACCGCAAACCAGATATGACTATCTGATTATCGGACTCTACAGAAACAGCAAACCTGTATATCCGGAGTATTCAACTTTATCCAAAAAGGGTCGGTGTGGGTGCAGGCTGTCATTCCAACTGAGCAGCTACGCACCAGATGCCACTAATCAAGGACTTTTAGGGTTTGGTTAGTAGATCAGGTGTGTCAGTAACTGCGCGGATGGAATAAAAGCCTGAACCCACACAGGCCCTCTCTAGATAAGGTTGAACATTTCTGCTGAAGATGGTCTGGCCTTTTAGAGGCAGTTGGCCCCTCCCTGCCTGCTGCTGATTGGCTGCTTCCTCAGCCTAACCGAAGATCCACCTCCATCAGCTTCACATTCCCATTATGCCTAAATTAGATCTGATTTTGTCCACTGGGGGCAGTATGGAATGGATAACGTTACACTCCAATTCCGCAATTCACCGGGGAGTTTTTTTTTTTAGAGTCTATTAGTTGGGGGGGAGGGGGAGCAGGGCAGATGGAGGGGTGGGGTAATTGAATGGGGTTAAGAGAGGACTCCTTTCAACCACCTTTGACCTTTGAAACAGAATTTAGAAATCAACCGTTTCCACATAATCCACTGAACATCAAGTGTTAGCTCTGACCTATGCTAAAGTGCTTGACAAGACAACCTGTAAAGTCCAGTAGTTATCGATTGATCATTCTTCCTTTTTTATCAGGTATAAGCAGGCTGTTGGTGACGCAGTGTCCTGTAGAATTTGCATTAAGGCCACTATATGACATTTGAATGTTATCAGAGGGCTACAGAGTGCATAACCAGGCAGTTCCATTGCCTGCAAAGCAATGCAATTCCACAGGATATGAGAAGGTTTAATGCTTTGTGTGGCATCACATATTGTTGACATGGGCCAAAGAAACTCAAAAACGAAAGAAAAAAATGGACAAAATGTTTTATACTGCGGGCAACTAATAAATTCTCTTTGAAGTAATGTAACTTTTCTGAGAAAGCAAGACTTTCTTTCTTGCGGGACAAAGTACCGTTCAATATTGATTTCAGATTTTTTTCAAAATTAATTTTACGAGGAAGAGTCGTCACTAAGATGCTTTTCTCTTTTTATGCAGATCGAGTTTAGCGGTGACCAGATTGAAGGTAAGACAGTTCCCTCGCAAATCGCATCAAGTAGTTTGAATAGTTTGGTAACAGCTCGGTTCAAACATTCTTCTTACCTGGTAATGATGTAAAGAGAAAGCAGGCTATATCAGCATTGGGTTTAACTATTGATTTATTGTTGAGTATTGTGAGCTGAAATCAAATTTTATGGCTTGCATTTTGATTATGGTAATTGTGTCAGGAATTGTATAATTTTTTAAAAATCCTGTTGGTATATAAGATGTGCAATAATTTGTTTATTCCTGCTTTAAACATCCATTCTGGGGTACATTTCACAGAAGCGTAATTGCTAATTAAGTTAAAAACTTGCATAGTTCTCCCACACCCAGTCAGTGGTTTCAATTATGTAAGTTAGCATCAGTACTTTCGGGAAACACGCCCCTGCTCTGTCATTACTGTGATACCACAGTCTCATTCATTGTAACCTAATGGCCAAGTGTCTGTTGGGAGCGTTGTGCTATGAGTCAAGCCCTCCTTGCAAAATATATTTCAGTCTTCATGGAAATTTCCTAGTTTAAAAAATTGTACAGTTGGCTTATCAATTATAATCATGACAATTTGACTCAAATACCTCAATAATTACGTTGAAAGAATAAATGGTTTGATGGATTAAAATGGAAGTTATTTAGTGCTGTAAGCTTCAGAGGGAATACAAATATTGCATAATTCAAACGCAAATTTAATTGAGAGGATTCAAAGTGCAGTAGTGACCTCAGAACAAGACAAACCGCCTGCAGGTACAGTCTTATTACCTTTGTCGCCGCACTATAACAACAGAGATGACTTTGGTTGTTTCCAAGCTTTAATAAAAGTTTAGATTACAGTATTTTCTGGGTTGGCTCACCTGGTACTGCTTGTGCGGCAAAAGTGACCACTAGGGCATTAGATCGAGTCCAACCAGACCAGTGCCGACTGTGGCCCGCAGCCTTATGAGAGTAGCACAAAATTGGCTTGCTGCTCCTCAGGGATATGGGAGGGATACAGTCGGTTTGGGTCAGCACAGTTCATTGTTGAAGCACCTCCAGCTGGCCTTCCAGTCGATCATCGGTTGCTCTCTCAGCAAGGATATGTTTGGGTGTCCTCCGCCTTTGTTCTGCGTCATTTAGGTCTCTGATCACGAATGAAAAAAAATCTGTGGTCAGGATTGGAGACACCAAATCTTGCATTGTTTTCAAATTTCCATGGTTCGGTGTCTGCATTGCGTTCCTCTTGCAGAGTTCAAGGAGGCCTTCATGCTGTTTGACCAGAGCACCACCGGTGACATGAAGATCACCTACGCCCAGTGCGGAGACGTCATGCGAGCTCTCGGACAGAACCCCACCAACGCCGAAGTCATGAGGGTACTGGGGAAACCAAAAAAGGACGGTCAGTGGCACCCCAAAAACACAGCCCTCCACAAACCCCTCATCTGATCACCATCGCAAACTATACAACCCTGTGTCCAAGTGAGCTGCCAGGGCAGCTGGTTTTTGCGGTCAGAGTAAGAGTAAGTCTGTTCTGAGCCAAGTGGCTCATCAGACCAGCGCTTAAGCCCAGTTTTAGTAGCATGAAGTGACTAGGAGTATCGTTACTCCCCCTGGACGGGATGCTAGTCCATCACTGGTTACCCCCCAGCTCTTAGTCAGGTTTCCCTGACAAATTGCTGGTACCATAGACCGTATAAAAAGATGGACGAAGCAACCGTGACATCACCCATTGGTTTCAGCATATCATTTAGGAAGCCTCGATTTTGGCAATTAGAACAGCGCCATTTTGTCATTTTGAAACCGGTTGTGATTCCTATTGGACGAGAGCGTGAATTGAAGATCCGGGGAGGAACGTGGCTCTGGATCTGACCATATCGGACGAGGGCCAGAGGATAGCCACGCCTCTAAACATATTCTGGCTTTAACCTTTATTCTAGTTTATTTGGGACCATAATTTACAAAAATGAACATCATGATATATCGAAGGAGACTTGAAACTTGCTATAGGTACCATAAAATAATGTGGAAAATCATTATTGAAATAAGAAATCAGGTGGGAAACTAGGGTCATTTTCCAATAGACTTCTACAGCATTGAACTTCTCTCTGCAACCACCGACGTCGCCATCTGCTGGCTATTAAATGGAATGCAATTTTTAGGGATTTCCGCATTGGCCTCACTTTTCAGACCCGGGCGCTGCGTCCATCTCTTTATACAGTCTATGGCTGGTGCCCAATCATACACCTGGGTGGAGTGGGGCATTGTGGGAGTGAAGTGTTTTGCCCAAGAACAGACCGCAGAAGCTGTGGCAAGGGCTCAAACTCAGGACCTTTCAGTCCCAAGTCAAGCGCACTTATCCACTGTGTTACTGCATCTCCCAAGCTTACAGCACCTGCTATTCCCAGGTGATCATCCATCCAAGTACGAACCAGGCACAACCCAGTTTAGCTGCCGAGATCAGACGAGTTTAGGCATTTTCTGGGCGGTATGGCAGTAAGTCTTCTTGCTGTCACTTCATTCTTCAACTAAATCAGTCGATACTTATCATCCAGGGCTCACTCACAGTCTTCTGGCAGACATTTATGCAAAGGCTATTCCATCAAGTAAAATATATAGCGACAAATGTCAGGAATATGTTTAATTATCCAATGTAGTTGCTAATCTACAATGGGGGGGGGGGGGGCTGTATATAAAAAAGGTTGCAATGCCTGCATAGATAATTCAATATGGATGCTAATGCTCTAAGATGGAAGCTGATTAAAATTCATTAAAAATCCAATGTGCTGGAATACAGAGTCAAAACTACAGAAATCATGTTGGTGACCTCTGAATGGATGAAAGAGTAAATTAAACACAATGTCTGACCTCTGGCTTCCCAAGAGATGCACATGAAACACATGGACTTCGAGACCTTCCTGCCCATGTTCCAACACATCTCAAAGTCTAAGGACCAGGGAACCATGGAGGACTTCATCGAGGGCCTCCGTGTCTTCGACAAGGAGGGGAACGGGACCGTGATGGGGGCTGAAATCAAGCATGTGCTCGCCACGCTGGGTGAGTACATCCCTCTGAGGCAAACCAGGCCTCACTCAAGCCCACGGTGGAGCCCATGCTTGGGCCATTATCTTCGCTGACAATAGCACACACATACTTCTCCCGTATATGACTGGGAGCACCGCCATAAATATCAGCTTTGTGAGGCTGAGAACGAACTGCCTTTTATCTTATTTTTTTTTAAAGATATGCATTAGTTCAATTCCGTAGTGATTTTTACAGCTGTAGTTCCATGGTTATTAGCACCCATCCTACCACTTGACCATATATCCCTGTCGGAGAGGTTTGACTCGTTACTGCAGTTATTTTTTTGTTTTGCAGTTTTTTTGGTGCTCAGCAATGCTGTCATAATTTCTGACACAATTCCCCTTGTGCCCCTTGTAATCCAACCGTTTTTTTTATTGAATTGCACCAAAAATTCGGCCCCTTTGGAACTCAGTCAGCATCCTTACCTTGCTTTAAAAACTTCTCTAGCAATGTATGGCTTGTTAGAACTCTTTTACGCAGATCAACGCCGCTAACTAGCCTTCAAATTAACAGGAATTAACAATGTAAAGACTTTTGTAACCATGGTTTAGAGGTTTCAAAGTTAAAGCCAATTTTTTCAGCAGTGCTGCCTTCTCCGCCCAACAGGAGAGAAAATGACAGAGAAGGAGGTAGAGGAATTATTCACTGGACAGGAAGACAGCAATGGCTGCGTCAACTATGAGGGTGAGAAACAGAAGAAAACATTCACAAACCCTCCCACCTCTTCAGTATCAGTGACACACATTCCTCTTCTCTAAGACTGCAAGCAAAACTTAGTTTGTCATTTTGGATCCTTCAAGCTCGTACTCAATTGCCAAAATAAAATTAGAGGCCTAAAATTCAGATTCAAAGGGTAAAAGTCTCCCACAATATTTTCTTTCGTCCATCAGTATTTTCAGATTGAAACATTTCTCATGCCAGGTCACAATTATAACCTGTGACATCACATGACAATGCAAATAAGCAGCAGGAATGCATAGTGAACTGGCTTCACGGTTGCCCCTTATTTCCATCAGCCAAAATGATATTTATGATTAAAGACAGTGATTTATATTTCGGGCTATGGTTAGGGTTAGGGGTACGGGATAAGATTAGCGTTGGGGAAACAAGCGACGACTCGGGTGAACCAAAGCTATTTAACAGAGATCAGACAACATAATGTCAGTTTGGCGGATGGAATTAGGTGACAACCTGACTTCATTCTCCGATCCATGTAGCGTGCTTTCCACTTCTACTGATCACCAAAATGACCGATTAGAGAAATGTCTCCCCCAGCTGTCTGTATTTATGAATCACATGTCCTTCGGTATCCTGATTCAGGTACCACCACATTGCTAATTTGTGTCTGGTTCTTTTCCAGCTTTCGTCAAGCATATCTTGTCCGGATGAAAGAAAAGTGTAAGTGCATCCACAAGCCCCAGCTAAAGGGCCCATCTTTAGCCAATACAAAAAGGCGGCCAGTGGTTTAGCAGCTGAGGACCTAGTCTCAAAGGTTACAGATTCTAACCCCAGTGAGGCTGTAAAAAGTTTGATTGTGCCGTAACATAGTTGTAGTGCTTATGAAGCATTTTACAATTTATACAACATGCAATCATGATAGCTTATAATTTGCAGTTTCAAAATTTGAGTAGATATCATAAAAAACATTAAATAAGTTGCACTCAGAGGCTGCACCAGCGTGGCCGAAATAAGACCAGGGCAGCTGGCTTTTCAGGAAGGCCGGTAACCCCATGCTGCTCCAGCGAGGATCGGCGCCTGATTAGCCTCATCTAATATCAGTGGCTTTGAACAAATACACTAACTGACCAGCTGGGTCACACTTTAGATGAAGTGTTGCTCATAAAGGCTTTGTACAGCATGTATAATGCCTTCATAAATGAGACGTAATGTCTTCATAAATCATACATAAGCAAATGTCATGCTTTGTAAAGCGTGAAATAACACATCCTTACTCAGCATGTGATGCCCTATGTGATACAACTGACAATGTCACTTAGCTAGTGGCTAAATGCTATAAAGGGTGACATTGTCAGCTAAGTGACATTGTCATTGTCACATCTGGCATCACATGCTGAATAAAGCCTTTATGAGCAACACTTCTAAAGTGCGACCAATGGCGATAATGTTTTTAGCTGAAAAACCAAAGGTTCTCTATCCTGTTCCTGCTCCAGCAGGCTGAACATCCCTGAGCTCCAGGTTTTTGGGATTAATATGACCTCCCTACTCCTGCCCTCACCCCCTGACGTTTCGGACATTTACAAACCATGACAGCGAGGACTCCCATCATCCCTCACTGCGAAGCACAGGGACAGGCCACTCCGCGCCTCTTTATGCCACTAAGTCCTGGTCCTGGAGCTCTGCGACCTGAAGCTGTAATTTTTTTCTAATTTATTGGTGTTTGATTTTGAGCTAACAAAATAAAAAAAATGGTTAACCATGACTCCTTGGTCTTCCCTCGTGAATGTCACAGGTTACTTTTTTTATGCAGTGGTAAAAATGCCTGTTTTGCTCGTAAAGGGATCATTTAATTGAGATCAGCACTGCCCCCTAGTGGATGAAGGGTGATTCAGGGGACCCCACAGTTTGGGGGCCGGTGGGGGTGCACAAATACTTAGGGCCCACATAATTGGAGAGACCCAGAGCGATATTTTTTTAACATGGGATTCCTGAGGTTTTCCAAGGCCAAACTATAGGCTACTGCCTGAGCAGAGTTCATTTGTTCCAATGCCTATTGCAAACCATTCGCAGCAGATCTGACACATTCCAAACAACTGTCCCAAAATTAACAACAATTAACAACAGTCCCAATTGTGCCAGATTAAGTAACATCTTAGAAACTGGAAAAGAAAAACTAAGAGAAAAACATCAAAATGCCACAATTAGGCCCGTGTTGAAAAAAATCGATTCTCCGATTCTGGATCGATGCTCATTTTAATTCCTAAAGATCGATTCGTACCTCCAAAGATCGGTCTTTTAATATAGCCCATATATTTTTCCCGCCACGGATTGATTCCCGTTAATTCTGAGTCATTGCGCAACCGCCAGCTGTTGATAATGTATGCGCAAAAAAAAAAAAAAAAAAAAACGGAAAAATAGGAAATACCGGAAGACGCGGAACTTGCGAAATAACAGTGCCATGCACCCCGCGCTCAACAAAATGGAGAGCAAAACCCCCCCCCCCCCGGGTCTTCCACCACACATTGCTTCCCGGTCTGTGGGAAACACTGACATATAATGATAGTTTGGTTGCTTTGAAGCCAGTAACCAGCTCTTTGTTTACATTTACACTGGCCGTATCTTTGTTATTTTTTTTTCATATTGATAAGTGACTGCATTGGATTGGAAGCTATGGTGATAGTGGTTAGTCAGTCATGCTGGTTTTCACACTGATGCTGCTATTCTGACTGTCCTGCACAACATGCAGCATAAAGTTTACTTTGACCATACAAGTGTTGTTCACAGCTGTTTGTGGGCCAAATGGCCCTGACAAAATTAAAATAAAAGACAGTTTTAATAATATTAACCAAATCGATATTGGATCATATCGAATCGAGATAATTGATTCTGAATCTTGTGAATCGGAATCAAATCGATTCTTGAAATTTGATTCGATACCCAGCCCTAGCCACGATGGTGGGAAACTACGCACCCTCTCTCCCAAGAAGGCCACAGCTACCCAAGGCACCCAAGTATATTGCCTGAGAGGTAGAGACATGACATACAGTAACTAAATGAAAACAGTAGAGACATGACACATCAAAATAAAAGTACCTGCATGCACATATTCATACAAGTACTCATAATCTCAATAAATCAACACTTAACCTTTCTAAATTAAATCAAAACTAATAAACTCAAATGTCAAACTTGGCAAAAAGGTTTCAACAGGCATATGTTCCATGATTCCTTACTATAGCCATGAGCAGGGAACACATCGTTTCATTTACAGTGTTTGATAAGGGCATTTCCCCAAGAAGAACTTTAATCACACATGGTCCCCCGCCATCAAGATATACACTCATGCCAATAAATATTTGGACTTAGACAAAGATAATATTATTTTAGCGACCTATCACAGCACAGTGGAGTTTCAACTAAACGCATAAATTGAGGGTATAACTTCAGGACATCTACATGCAAATCGGGTAAACCGTGTAGGAATTACAGCACTTTTATATTTGTGGTCCCTTTCTTTTAAAGGGACCAAAAGCATTCAGACAATTGGCTGCACAGCTCTTCTATGGCCCGGTGTGTAAACTCATTCATTATTTCATTTAAATCAAAGCTGATAGTGGTCCAAAGCTGGAATTTACATTTGAAATCATGAAGTCCAAACAGATGCCACTGCCAGGGAAGCAAGCGAACATTGGCAGAAAAATAATTTTAAATCTATCAGAAAAATATTTAAAAAAGCTTTATGCATGGTAAAATCGACTATTTGGAACATTGTTATAAAAAAAGAGCACAGTAGTCCCAGTAGTCAGGAGCACCAGAAGTCCCAGATGACCACAGAAAACAGCCGAGGTGGAAGAGAGAAGCATTACTCACTGGACGAGGAGGAGCATCTTCACAAGAGCTGGCAAAATAAAGGGCACCCGCCAGGATGCTGGCAATTCTGTCAAAGACAATAATCAAGAGAGACTTCACCAGAGTAAATACACAGGGTTTAGTACAAGATGTAAACCACTTGTAAGCCTCAAACATGGGAAGTTTGCAAAAATAGAAAAAATATAGGGTTTGCAAAAATGGATTGAGCCGCCAATACAGTGTACTGTTATGACCCGCCTCAAAGGTCCTAAGAAGGGAGATCACACAGGGAAATAAAGGTAAAAAAGCAATTTATTTGGCCAGGCACAATAATCAGGCAATCAGAGGCAGCTCATTAAATGTTTTACACAGGCGGAACTAATGAGCTTCAATTGTCTCTTCACAAATCCACCTGAAAATGGGAGAGTTAATTGGATAAATACTGATACTAATCAGCAAAGTGGAATCTTTGCATACAGACCCATCTGACCTTTAACAGACCAACAGGGCTGTAACAGTACAAATACAAAACCAGAAAAGTAACACCACCAAACATGAACATTGAAACGTATCTGACCTTGACCACAAAATGGCACTTGCATTGGGGATTCACTGTGCTTAATTGAATGCAGTCACAAAGGCTGAAACACGGTATCTAAACCTACATGGCTCTGATCCACACCAGTGCAGCTATGCACTTTTACCTGCGAAACAATGCTGCCCCCCTGTGGTCAAATAGTGAAATATCAGCATCAGAGTACTGCAGTTCCTGGTATCAGCAGAGTCAACCTCCTGTAATTCCTACCGGATAAACCGCAAGGAGACACACACAGCCGCTGCAACCGAGTCATGGGTATAATAATAAGAGCAATAAAAAAATTAATGGCAGGAAATAGGCAATTCAGCTCATTAAACAATGTTATCTTAACAACAGTCTAGAGGAGTGGTAGACAGTCATGTTCCTGAAGATCCACCATGCCGTAGGTTTTCGTAATTAACGCACTTAACTCTATAAAATTAATTGCCGATCTCCAGCAGTTGAGTTTGTAAACATGAAGGCAGGTCTTCAGGAAAAGGGCCCCTTAACACTGGTCAAAAGTTGCTCAATGACTAGTTTAAGCCTGTGTTTGCGTCTATACCAGCTATTTGCACACATTAATAATGATTCTACTGTGCCATGTACTATAGCTTTAAACGTCTGTCAAGTCTTCATGACGTCTAAAAAAGGGGCACAGTTACTTAATGCTTAAAATAACAGAAACTTCATTTCACACAAATATCTGCACATCATAGACTATTATAATTGTATTTATTGGTAGATGCGAAATATTTCATCAGCACTTCAACTATTGTATGTGAATTATACAGTATCGGTTTCAAAGATGAGAACCATGAGTCTATTTTTATTGAAGTCCCCTAATGACGACCAACAAAGTTTATCTTGTCCTCATAACATATAAAAGGTATTATTTTGTATTTGTATTTCTATCTTTTAATATAAACTAAAGCATCAATGCCTTGTGGTCTCTCTGAAGTTCATAAACATGCGTTAAACCACAGATGTCAAAAACGTATTGGCGCCATCGTGCTTTCCTAAAATAAAGCACACACAGAGGAAAAGCTTAACAGCTAGAATTTTGAAACCGGTCTTGGTCCTGCTCACCGTTATGTTCGCTGTTTGGTGCCTCACTCTCGTCAGTATCGGAGGCTACATTGATCTCTTATCTCAAATTGATAAGGTTATATACACTGCTCACCCTTACGCCTGTAGGCCAGTTGGCCTGTCACTTTAAAGCCTCTTGACAAGCACCTTCCGCTCTCTTCTATCTAGTGCCATAGATTTGACTTTTTCAAAGTTTTTCTCCTCCCTTTGAGTGATTTCTCTGATTCGGTCTTCCCATCATTTCCTAGGGTGTCCAGTTAGTCTTTGGTTTCCAGTTGTACATCCTTTAGGTGCCCCTGGACCCTGGCATTCTTAGAACATGCCCAAACCATCTTAACTTGGTTTCTCTCGATGATGGTGAGAATGGTCTCCACAGCTGGTGATTTTCTGATATTGTCATTCCCAATCCTGTTCCTCCTGGTCACCCCATAGATGAGCCGCCGCCAGCTCATTTCTGTGGCCTGGATTTTGCCTTTCAGTGTTTGTGTCAGGGTCCAGGATTCACTGCCATACTGTCGTACTGGTCTCAATATGGTGGTCTAAATGCAAGTTCTCGCATCTTTTGGGATTTTCTTTTCTCTGAGGAGTGGGTATAGTGCATTCACATTTTTTACAAACTTAGAGATTCTGAAGTTTACGTCCTCTTCCATTAGACTGTTGGATGAGGGCTTGCTGCCCAAATAGCTGAAGCTGGTTTCTTGTTTGGGGACATGTCCATTTATAGTGATGTCACCTTCTTCTGTTTGCCTTCCTATCTTCATGTACTCTGTTTTGCTGCAGCTTAAAGGAGCTGTGTCACGGTTACTGCTCATGCTCACAACTTTGAAAAAAGTAAATCCACTCAACTGAAAGTCAAAATCTAGAGGGTATTTTTCTTCCTCTATGAGGCGATGGAAAACCAGCTTACATTCTTCTTATCCCCCGGCTATAGCTTAAAATAGTGCTTTGAATCCACAAATTTCTATTGAAAGCTCTTTACTGTAAAGAGAATAATGCCAGAGTAACAAGTCTATATGAATGCAATGCAAAATGAAGACGGATTGGCAAGGATGGAATCAGATTATGACTTGCAGTCAAGCAGATTCGCTTTCTTAGAATGTAAGGTCCGAGCATGTGCAGTAATCATGACACAGCTCCTTTCATTTTGGGCCTGCCCTGGTCAGCTCACTGCCCCATTGGTTCATGATGGTCTGGAATCTTGTAATATTTTCCCCTAGCTGTGCTATGTCGTCCAGGTAACCAAACTGCTCTGATTTGTTATCTAAGGTTTTATACCAAACTCGTCAAAATTCTCAAAAAACTCTTGAGAAAAGACTTCCCTCCTGCAGTCAGTCTCCTGAACATAAACTATTGTCTGGCATGATTTTCAGGTACTGTCATTGTAATCTTGGAAAATTTTGTTGAACAGAAAGAGCAAAAACTTTGGCAAACTGAGCAAAATGCTCATAAAGAGAGTGTGATGATCTTCTGAGTTGACGCTGTGACGTCACGGACCAACTTTGCTGAGCCTGCAATGTAATATGGCGTTGCCCATAGCGGTCGATTCAAGTTTTTAGAATTTATTTTCTCAGACGCAGATGGTTGAATCGCTCAAAAAATTATAATAGTTTGGTCTCAAAGTTATGTAGTTTCAGATAAAAATTGCTCATTTTTTGGCTTCAGTTCCCCTTTAATATCCACTGCATCTGTCGGATTACTGTCAAAGCACTATCAACAATATGAGTTAAAAAGTCTGAATCTCAGTTGGCCATTTCTTTGGCAAAAACAATTATGGTTGAGGAAATGCCCATTGTGGGTTGCAAATAAAATTACAGCTGGGCCAGTTTGAACTTAAACCGAACTTATGCGTTTCCTCCAGGCTCAAAGTTGGTTATGAACATAACTTTAAACGCCATATCGCAGATGAAATTGCAAGCTAAAAGCTATAAATTGTGAGCATACGTTCGTAATTTGTTCATACGTGTGCCAACAGGTTTGTAAGACAAAAAATTGCAAACATCATTCAGACGTTATGGTTTTTATCTCTTTAACTTTTTTCTGTCTGCTTTCTAGCGCCCTCCACAAAAATAGGACACCAAACGAACTGCACCGCTCGGTCGGCTCCACAGTGAGTGAATGCGGTTGAAGAGACAATAACACTGTCTGCTACACAGGTAAATTGCGCTTATTTCGTTATTGTTAATGTCATTGAAAAGTAGAGTATTCTTGCTTGATCTTTACTTAAATTGAAACACACTACGAAGAAACAAAGGGAGGCAAAAAAATGTTTCGATTCAGTATTATTATACGGGCTTAAATTCAACATTCATGCTTGTCATGATAGCCTCAGTAAGCCTCGTAGCTGGTTTTCCTCAGTTATGTGGGAGAGGCTCGGCCTGTCTCGCTTGCGTGCTTTCTACTTGACAGTTGAACTCGAAAGAAAGCAAAGCAGAAATTCGCTTGAAAACGAACTTAAGAATGGGACTCTCGCCGTTTTTGCATGTCTCTTATTTGGCTAAATGTACGCTATCTGTCATTTCTAGGCAATAGCTTAGCAAATGGGAGGGTCCCAACTGTGCATTTTCAGACATGACAGGTCTGAAAAGCGCCTTGATGAGCTCAATTTTATCGTTCTGATTTTTAAAGATTTAACAGAAACTTGACTTTTACGTCTGATTTAAACATTTAGTTCATATTCAAAAAGATGTCAAACTTTGTAGCTTGCCTGTTAGCTAGCTCACTAGAATTCAGCTTTCTAAAACGCTTTTCAAGTGACCGATTGGGTGTCATTGAAGCTTTTTTCTTGCGTGCATTTCTGAACGACACGGGTGATTCTTTGTCAAAGCTGAGTGTACATTTATATGGGCACCCGTTGGTATAATGGCGTTAAAGACCCATTTGTCAAGTATTGAGAGCAAACGTACCAGCGAAGAACAGAAAGAATCAATGCAGCCACCATTTGCCCGTCTTTGTTGGGGAACACAAGCGAGTTGGGGCGAATTTCCACACCGCGATAACAGTTTTAACACACCGATCCTTTGACCGGTGTCGGCTCATGTCAGCTTATAGGCTGGTGTTTTATTTAAGACGATTCTCTTCGAATTTTAATGGAATCGCGCCATTCCTCAGCCCCCAGTTCAACATGGTGTTTGAAGACATGCATTTTCTCGGTTTTGCTTTCCGCGTAGAATGGTGCTGATGCGGACTGTAAGCTCAGGAGCTCCTCCCTGTTCAAGCCGTGGGCAAAGCCTCGCCCCTGTGCATTTGTAAAGCTACAGTTATTTCATCTTCCATTAAAACGCTAAATTACTCATTTGCGCGTCTACGCGCACGGAACATATGCGAAAAAGAAGATGGAAAATCTTTTAAGATCAATAAGGAGTATCACACATGTGGATGACGGATTTCCTTTTAAGCTATTTCTCACGAGACGTCTACAAGGTTGGGGTCCAACAGGCTTTGCACTGGGGCTGTTGCTATGATACTCCAATTATCAGCTTTTCTTTTAGTTGCATTGTTCCAGCATCTGTCCGTGGGTTTGTACACGAAGCACGTTGGTAACTAGTAGGCTGATTGACTCTGCCAGTGCATTCCTAAAATGAGTGTTTTTTTTGATGCAAATCGTGCACGTAGACATGAGACAACAACCACTACTAATGAATAGAGATAAATAATCACGACATACTGTCTAACCTTGTAAAGAAACAAATTCAGTAACTTACCGGCATGCTCATGCCTGGTATTTCTGTTCAGCCTATGAATTTGCTGCATGGCCATAAATTTTCTCAAAGCATTGTCTTACTTCTTTATGGCAGCGGACACACCTCTTTTTCTTTGCTGTCTTAAAGGGAACCTGTTGTAGAACATGCAAGAGCGCGAGCGTGATGGCACACATCGCCACGCCAACAAACGGTCCAGACGATCAGTATAGAATTTGTTTCATTGTTTTTTTAACAGTCAAAGAACATTGCATTTCGTCTGTAAATCTTAAACGAAGGCACGAAGCTGGTATATTCAGCCTGATAATATTTTTCATGATTCCCGTTCACAACGTAGCCCATCCCCTCCCATTTTGCTCACGCGCTCTTGAACATGCGACTAGGTCTCATTTTAAAACATTTCGATCGGCTGGGCGACGTCTGGGTGGAATGCGGTTTGCTTGACAGCCGAATCTGTCGGTGCTACTTTCTCCTTCTGTCTGGGCTACCACATGCTATAGCTTCACCAAAGTGTGTCAGTAGCACTGCGCATAGTCCAGACAAAGGAAAGATGGTTTTCATGTGCTGTCGGACCCGACAGTTCTCTTCATGCTGCCATGCCCATCAGAGGACACAGGTCATATACCCCAGGGGCAGTCATTTTGTCAACGTTCAGAAGAAATAATATAAGGCTTTTTATCTGAATCAGCGTTAGCAATGCTGATTTACCAAATGAAGCTTTCCCTTCAAACAAGATGGAACGAATTAAGACGTGTCATTGTTGGAGCCAAAAACTACCAGGAGTCGGGCAAGGGAAGGCAGCATCCGTTTCTGCACTCAAGGAAAACGTCTGCTCTTCATTGTATGATGTGCGCTATATTCAGTAATTGGCATATCTCAGTTGCTTCGGTATATGTCAAGATAAGGCTACAAATGACTCCTGCAGACGGTTCCTTTTGGTCTAATCTACAGTTAAAGTAGCAGAAAACTATTCAGGTAATTGTTTTGGTGTAATTAGTGACAATGAAAATCTGGCGGAGTAGGCTCATTGCCCACCGCTGAATACGGAAACGGGCCGTAATTAGGCCAAATATATTGTTGAACCATTCACGTTTTTGTTCATTCGACTCGGCCTAGTTCACAAAATCAAATGATAATAATGTTTTCATATTTGTGTGGTAAAACCTGGACCATGCGTTTAATACATGGGCATGCAGTCTGGGTTTACTGACGCCTCTGGAATAGTTGCTGTCACATACTGAATTATTTTAACTGCCATTGATGGAGTGATAAAATCGCCTCGATTAATTCGAACATTGTGCGGCACGGTGGCTAGCACTGCCGTGTCACAGCGAGAAGGTTGTGGGTTTGAATCCAGCCTGGAGCCTTTCTGTGTGGAGTTTGCGTGTTCTCCCCCTGTTCGTGTAGGTTTCCTCCGGGTACTCCGGTTTCCCCCTCCCACAAAAAAATGCATCATAGGAAAACTCCCACTAGTACCCCTGACCAAAGCTCTGGCTTTAGAACTGGAGTTGGTCCCCGGGCGCTGCTCTGTAGCTGCCCACTGCTCCTAACTATAGGATGGGTTAAATGCAGAGGGCAAATTACCCCACAGGGTTCAAAAAAAGTTTCTTATATTTTCCCTATTTCCACCCTGTTAAAATCATCAAACTACAATTCTAAGTGGAGCAGTCTTGTCTGCAGACCCTTGTCTCTGCCAGGAAACCCATGTCCCGTGTTCATGCAGAGGTAAATTAACTAGATGTGCAGCAGGGTTCAAATAGTTAAAGCGTACCGAACAATTACCAAACCCCCTCTGAAGAAAAAAATGCATCCAAATCTATTTTCATAATACTGCTCGTCTACGCGATGGTCCGTGGTGTGGTATAATTTCATTATGGGCAATCTAATTATCTGATGATTTAATATTCTCTGTAACGGCCATATAGCTAGAGAGTGATGCATACTTGTTACGGTGGCCTCAGTCTTAAGTTTAATAGATCACAAAATTGCATCCTGATCCAGAATTCATTAATCTTCATGTGGTTTATGAGCCTCATTTAGAATTAGTTGCTCACAAATGTAATAACTTACGGGTCTTACGTCACCGATAGGATAAAATGGCTCTGACTGCATACTTTTAAATCAGAGAAACAAACAGATACACTGAATAAAAAAATTGCATGCTGTATGCCGGTGGTGTTCGCGCTTAACCCATAAAGGGCCGGTGTGGGTACAAGATTTTGTTTCGTCCCAGGACTAACATGCCTTTATACTTATTGAAGGTGGCTGTAGACCATTATTGTTTAATTAGTTGAATCAGGTGTTGCAGAGTTGGGATAGAAATAAAGAAAGAAATAACCTGCCCCTTAATCTGCTCTTTTTTCGGATACGTTTGGGCATCCCTACCGTATTCTTTTGCAAAGCTGCATATTGGGTGGAGTGGCGTCATATTGTATTTTGGGCAGTTGGCAGACACATCTGTCAGAGCTCAGGAAATATTACAGCAAATACGGATACTGAGAGGGTTCCTTGCCTCATCTCCACGGGGGGAACCTTTTTAGGTCTTTACAGAACCCTCTGGTCAATGTAAAGTGATGTTAATTTTTTTTTCTGTTAGATGGATCCATTAAAATCATCTCTTGCACTATGAAATGAACATTAATTCCAGTTTTTCTCCCCACAAGAAGCCTCTACATCATGCTGTATGGAGAGAAAAAAAGACAGTCTTAGAAAATTAGATATTTGGCTTGAATCCACAGGGAGCCATTTTAACACTTTAGGCTTGAAAAGTTTAAAAACTTCCAGATTGAAGCACTTTACTCTGCTAAGAACCCTTGAATAAGATTGGGTTCCTCTACAGAGGAAAAAGAGGAACATTTGGGAACGCTGTATATTGAGAGTGATGTTCCACTGGAATATAAACATGAAGTGGCTGTATTTTGGTGGAATGTAGTACAAGTCTGGGCAATAAGATAGCATTTCCAAAGTTGTAGGTTAGGGTGCCGTGGACCAATTAGCCAAAGCCATCATAATGTGAAAATGATGTACTGCTGCTTTAATCTGGAGTAACTACTTTGGCGTTTATTCAGCTGAATAAAATGGACCAGGCCCAGGTGTCCCTAGTTAGATGACAGGTGGTGATTCTAGACGCCCTTAACTTGGGGTCGTGGGGTGAGGGGGTTTTGGGGCCCACTACAGGTGCGGGACCACAGCAATTCAGTAGGGTATGAGGGTGCAGAGCAGCATTCCTGAAGGGCCCAGAAGTAGCAGTTACACCCTTGCTCAAATGTAAATCTATTTGTTTGTGTGTGTGTGTGTGTGTGTGTGTGTGTGTGTGTGTGTGAGCTGGAAGTGAGCACGACACTCTTGTGTGCAGTGTGTGGGGCTCGATCCACTCGCTTTTATCTCTCCTTTATTTTCCTCCTGGCGTCTGACCTAGAAATCAGTCGAGGTCCGCTCCCGTTAAGGAGATTCCGACCCACTGAACGAATTAGGAAAGAGGAATCGCGGTTTCTTCGAAGGTGACGATGATTAAGGAACATTGAGACCATCCTTTGCGGAAGTTTTTTCTTTTAATATCTGGACGGCCCGTCATGAAATAACCGACCTGTCAATCTACCTCTCCCTATCCTGCGCACCCGTAACTGACGTCTCTTCGAAATGACGTCTGAAGCAGCACGGACGCACAATTTCGCAAATTCACATTCCTTCGACCCATCCGTCTTATCCTATTTTCGTCTCCGCGTTGGGCGGAGCCGCGACGAAGAAATATTGAACATGAAAGGTAGAGGGAAGATATGAAAAATTAGCTGCAGGACTGAGCTCACGGCCGCTAGAAGTGCACCGCAGGGACTCCAGCTGGGGCCTGTGTAGCGTGTTTAGCTCGAAGGGAAACTACAGCTGCAATGACTGAGGATTTAAACGCCTCTTACCCTTCGTCGGCGCCAAAACCGGAGTTTCACACGGTGAAGCCGGAGCGTGCAATCTGCCGTGAAAGTAATTACACCCTGGAGAACGAAAACGCCGCTCCCAAGCTGAAAGAAAAAAAAAAACTCTTCGAATACTGAGCACTACAATGACATCAAATGGCTTCGTCGGTGGAAATCTGCATTTTAATGAGAAAAGAACAAATGCGCAACACAAAGAGTCAAATGAACTCAAGAGTTGGCTGAACAGTGTCTTGTAGGCCTACAGTGAGGTCTGTAACTGCAGGGACGAACTTGTAAAGGACTGTAATTTTGACACCGTTTGATTTGGACATAAATACCAGCAAATTAAAGAGCAAAATCTCGGTTTTTAAAGAGGGTATTCACGTCCAGTCAGTCCTTTAAAACTGTATCACAAACATACCTCACTGACCTACAAATACTAACACATCTCGCTGTGTGCACTAAGAATTGAATTAACACTGGACATTTTTCTTTATGTTCGCTCTACTCCAAAGTCGCAGCCCACCATCCTCGATTTGTGGCCCGGGTGGTCACTAAATAAGCTACATTCAACACTGTCTAAGTGTTAGGACAATAACATGATTCATCTGCTTTTAGAATCTCAGCACCCCAAACACATTGGATCCGAGAACAATTAAAAAAAGGATTAAGTGGCCTACAGTTTTCGGGAATTCAGCCTCCATCCAAAAGAAGAAACTGCAGCCATCTTTTATAATGTCACTGTAACTGTACAAATATGCGAGGACTGCAATGTGTATAATTCCACGAGTCGCCCTAAGAAACTCCGTTACGCTCAAGAATGTCACAGCATGCTGATTGGGCAGAGAAAAGCCGGTCAAGATTTTGGCCGAAGCGCTGTTCCCTGTGACGGGGCATTTTAATTTCTCATCCAAGCAGTGACGCTTGCCCAGGAAGACAGGGATGCGATGGAGACTCAAGTTTCAACGAAGCCTGAGGTGACATGAAGGTCACAGCATTAGGATGCTTTCACACCGGAAGCGAAACGAATTTTTCGCACTACAGATTACATTTAAAGTCAAAGTAAAGACGCGATACTTCGTGCGAAGTAGTGCGAAAAATTCGTTTCGCGTCCGGTGTGAAAGCGGCTTTAGGCTTCATTTTAAGAAGTCTGCATGTATTAGGGGTAAACGAAACCTCAAAAGCTCGACCATTAGTATCAGCGTCGCAAAGCTCACGCAAATACCGTTTTTGTGGAGATTGGTTCCGATGTAGACTGATTCAATTCTGAGGTGACTTTTAAGGCTGTAGTTCTGTGCTTAGCACCAGCAAGACCTTTAACCTCAAATGGCAACTGCTTTGTCTGATCAAATGTTAGTTGCTTTTTAAGCGTGAGTTAAGTAACAGCTGTAATAATGACAAATATAATTTTTAGAATTTCTTTTCTTGTGCTTGCCCACAAAAAAATAAGAGCACAAAGATTAGCAGCATTTTTTCCCCTGGCTTTGAGCTGTGAACACAACATGATAACCATCAGGACCTCGACTCTTATTTATGTTGTCAGATTGTTTAAGTCTGCTGGAGAATATCTGAGAACTGAATACCCCTGTTTGCAACCTAAATTTTTTGCAACTTTAAAATGATTTTTTCTTAACATCACCAGTGTCAGATATTTTGTAAGTATCAAGTAATACTCTCGAGCATGTCTGTTAGCCTTTGGAGTGTGATGCAATCTGTACATTTTGGCTTTGTACTCCAGATTGTTTGATTTGAAAACACTGCATGTGAGTTTACAGCCAGGACTGCCAGCTTGAACTTCTGGAAATTTCTACACGCGCCATTTAAACCATGTAGGAATGGCAGCTGTTTTTAATTTTTTGACATCTAAATACTAACGGGCTGTTGAGTATTAGTGCAGAAATAACAATACCCAGCTTCTGTTTTGCTGGTGTGAGTATTTGAGTCTTAAAGGGTTTTGATATTTTTATGACAGTGAATGACTGGACCTAGATAGCCGGTTTGGACTGGCACCACGAACAGAGCGTGAATATTTAGATTCGTGGGCGAAATTATTTTTGAACCTGACGCTGGGTAATATTGCACGTCTGTACGTGACTTAGCAGGTATATAAAAGTGTCCACCCAAGGAAATACTTGCCTGTAGAGGCAGATTCATAAAGAACTGCGCTGTCCTATAAAACACGCCAACAGCGTTTTTAACGGCCTCTTAAAATTGTACAGCTTCAGAGCTGTGCTGCACATTCCCCCGACCGCCACTGTGTGGGCCACTGTCTCCATTCGACTCGGGCGATATCTAAAATTTATATTGCCATATATTTTGAATTGGGAGAGGTAATAATATTTATAATAATATATAATATGGTCACGGTATAAATTTTTTTTTTCTCCAGATTCCAACAGAACATGCTCCAAAAGGAATATTAGTATTGAACTAGATTTAGGGTCAGTTGCGATAGGGGCAAGTGCCAAATCAGTCAACTGGCCTGAAACAGTCTGACATGAGCCTTGGGCTTGGAGGCAAGTCTTACTTTGCAGCACAGTTTTCCTGACTGCAATCATGTTCTAATATATAACCAAGATCCTGTGTCTACCAATGTAGGCAGTATAGTCAAATTCATACCTGGGCATATACTGTATTTCCACTCGTATATTTATTTAGGCCAATACAACACCCACTTCTGGTCTCCTTAGGCTTCAATACCAGCATGCCTTTGGAATGACAGATTAATCACAGCGAGGAATTGCAACTCTGCACAAACTTGCGATGGCTTCCTTCCTGTTCCTTTCCGATGCTGTTTTTGTCCACACGTGGACAAAATGGAAGAACTTTTACTCATAAAGTGTGTTTGTCACGTCATTCTAATGATAAACATATTACCCCATGTCCACAAATGAAAATGAGCCTCCCAGGCTAACTCTGGTTCAGAATCGGAGGTGTAGAATCCAGGGTCGGAAAGTAAAACTCCACCCCAGAATTTTATTGCAACCACAAAGGACGTGCTCACTGATGCAATTCCTCAGCCAGCAAGAAGAACTAAGAAGTGAAATCAGCTGGCTGGGTTTGTGAGTAGGATGAAAACATGGCAGGATTCTTGCATTCTGGCCTGTGGATTCCCCAGCTCTGCACAGCAGTGTTAATAATGTGCGCTGACCTTGAAGTGAACTAATGACATGAATCAAATATTTACCCAAGCAAGACCTCCTAATCAGGGACTAAAATTAGAAAACGGCCTGATCGTTTGGCTAAATAATTCCTAGCGCCCTTTCCTTTGTCGATTTGCTAGGGCCTCCTGGTTTTTTAGCGCGCCGGTTCTGTCACATTTCCTGTCCCTTGCACTCAGAGGTGAGTCGCACGTTTTGCCACTCTGTTTCTCCGGCGCCGAGAGGGTTAAAAGGATGTGCCGCATACAAGGTAGGAACCTCCCATCGGGTCCGTGCCGCGCGCACACGTGGGCGGCGACATAGCGCGAAAAATATCTGCAGCAAACTCAGGTGCGAGGAGCAGTGCGTGGTGTTGATGGAACTAATAACCGAATTATGAGTGCTCTGCGAATGTAAAGTAGATGAAAATAATGGATTTAAGTATGACTTAAATGATTACCATTGTGCACGTCCTAATTCCATCATAATGATATTCCCCCCTTTTATTTTAAAAGTCCACGTTGGTCATGCATCCATTATCGAACGAACTTATTCCATGGGTAGTTCTGGAGCCAATCCCAGCAGTGCTTGGTATAGACAGTTTTCCAAGTTCGTCGCGGGCATAGATAAGTGATATAAATTAGCATGCGGTGTAAACGCTGAAGAAATCCTTCCCTTAAATCTGTCTTATTTCAGAGACGGAATTTCCACAGCTGAGCATATTGTGAAATATTTGTGAATGACCCTTTTTCTGATTTACAAAATTTGGAGCTGCAGAATCCTTGGGGAATATATACACTTACTTCCACTTAAAACTCCTGCAGGAAAGCTCGTTTATACTTAAATTTATTACAATAAATGTTGGATTCGCTAAAACATATCGTCAGCTCAGCTGGTTCTATGCACCCATGTTAAGTAGCTTCAAAGTAATGTTTGAAATTTGAAGGCCATTTAATATATCCAGAAAATAAATCCAGCATCGGTTACTTTACATGGTTTTGTGGAAGCCGTTACGTGACATTTTTAAGTATTATGTTGATTTTTACTTCGGCAAAAATAATGTAATGTTACTCATGTTAACTCAACCATTTAAACCAACCTTGTAGAGTTAACAGTCAGTGATTGAGAAGATCCTGCCTTCACCGTGCTGTATTAATATTACAGCTTTAACACCAGTGCCCATATTAGCTCACCATTAAGAGTATAAACATCTCCAACGCCTCAGTGTGTTGAGCTGAGGTTCATCCCATCCCCCGCCCCCCACTCCTTCCATTTTTCACATGAAAAAAAAAATGACATCATAATCAATTATAAGCTTTAGCACAGCTTGGAAACTAATCAATAAACATTCAGTCAATGTGGTTCAGAAGGTCGTTATCTTTGATGAAATATTAATTTCAGTTTGGAGTGCCCGTCCAATTTTTCCCACCCGGAAATTTTTTGACATTGGAATTCCGGCTGACGCTTGCGGCCTAAGTCTCCGAGGATTATCGCTCGATTCGAGAAACCGCGTCTCCTTTGAACGGGCGCTGTGGAGAAGAGACAGTAACACGAAAGGATGTCTCTGGAGTTCACAGCCTTCATCTCACCAAACACAGAAAACAGTTAACCCTTTCCCTTCCCAGTTTTCCAGACAGGCATGAGTCCTAGTCGCAAAGTAGTGAGCAGAACACTGCTGGGTTAAGAATGAAGAAGTCATGAGAGTATATATTTGAAATCCTAGGTAGGTAAGCCTACAAAATATAGGTCACTTGCCTAGCCTTTCTGAAACCATGGTTACAATGTCCTGTCAAACAAAATTAACTTTTGCACCCAGTGAAGTGGCTCTCTGGAGGAGAAGGGTTATGCACTGGTAACCAGTCCTGTTCCTGGAGATTTACAGTCCTGTTGGTTTTCACTACAACCCTAACAAAGCAAACCATACAACCCTGACAGACAGTTCAGTAACCCTGCAATGGAAGAACCAGGAGGCAACAATCTGTTCTAGCTCAGTCCCTTGGCAACATCCTCAAAGTGGTTTTTCAATATGGATGACCACCTGATTTGTCCACCTGGTTGATTAAATTCATTTCAAATCCTTAAAGCCATTAAAAATCTGTTTTTAGTGACATCATATGGCAAACCGCCCAAAAACAAGAAGGAATGATCAACTTCATACAGCCAGTTAATCAGTTCTTTAATAATTCTGGGTGGTGCTTCCCCCTTGTGATGTCACAAAGGACAGATTCTTGTAATGACCAATTGGTTGTGCATCTGGTGATGTGATTGGAGAACTTTAACAACTGATGTGGCTCAGTCTTGCACAAAATGGCCGCCAGGCCTCCCTTATCATGTGCGCAAATCCTCATTCTGAAGGTGAATTCTTTCCTATGCGGATGAATGGGTCTGCGTCAGTGTAGACCATTATATCTGGCACATTTATGGAGACATTATCCCCTCAAGACAAGTGGTGCAATTCACACCAAGTGGCATGACTGGCACAATATTTTAGTATGTGTCAGTCCATGAGATTTACGTGCAAATGAATTGAGATGCTGTAGAGACTTGTGTGCAATAAATAATATTGCTTCTTCTACGCACTAAACAATATTACATTTCACTCAACAATAAAACCACTTGTGCGCACTGAATAATATTATCACTTGCATACCCTTAATAGTCCTACCAGTTGAACACACCAATTAAAATTACCACTTGTGTGCTGGAAATAATTTTGCCACTTGTATCCAATAAATAATATAACCACCTTTACCAACTAAACAATATTATCACTTGAACACGCTAAATTATATTGCTACTTGAATACCCTAAACAATATCGTCACTTGAACACACAATAAAATGACCTCTTGTGTAAATCAAATACTATAATTGCTTGTACACACAAAATAATATTACCATGTGTATGTAGTCATATTAATAAACCTCTCATCAGCCCTCCCACACAGATGGCAAAGGAAGTGACAGTAGCACTTATAATTAAATATCACGTCATCAACTGCAATAACGCGGAAGTAAACACACGCTGAACTTGAAAAACGGCAAACAGATTTTATTTAGAGTGGTGGCTGGCGGGTCATAGCACTCGTTCACACTATGATCACATCAGCTCTATGTGCACTAAGTACGCTTATTTGAGTATACAGGCCAGCTGAATGATTCACTCTCTGTTTGTCTCTCCGGGCTCTAATGACTGGGTTACAGCACAGCTGAACAGATATGACAGGGTGGTTTTTTTGGCCAAGTCAGACATCTCCTCCGCCATGAGCATTCCTTTTGCCAGATAAAAACCAAGGCTGTCATTGCATTGGGATTTTGTTTTATGCCAAAGATCAGCTTGTAGTAGGAGTTGAACTGTGTCCCTCAATATCTCTAATAACATCCTTTGAAGTCTGGTGAGGGAGCCCAAATGTAAAAATGCTGACTCAATTCCAGGTTTTAGGAGAACGATTGGCAGCAGTTGGTAAAAAGGTAGGGACAGGCATGCAGGCTACGGCACGGTGGTTTAACCAATGAGACAAGCTCAAAGGCAGCATGCTTCTCTGAAAGGCTCTGGCAAATCACAATTTAGCCACACCAAGAGCCCAGCTCCCATTGGTGCATTGCAGTCCCAAAGCCACTGACGTGACCAGTTAAATTGCTCTCTGCTTGTATCGGTCGTTGAGGATTATGTAGCCGGAGCCCAGAGAGTGCGTGACCAGTTGTGTTTGTTCATGCTTCTAAAGTGTGAGCTCTGGGGTCAGCTCTTTGTAATCTCTCCCTGTGTCAGTCCTCATGAGCAAATACAAGTGTCATAGACGAGCCTCAGTGCTGTCCAGGGTCCGTCACTCAGCCAGCTGCTGGAGTTTGATTGCCTGGGGATTGTATGGGGAGGGGCCATGGGTTGTAGAGAGGGCACTTGGTTTGGTAGCCCAGGAATACACCTCCTCTGGGTGTGATTGGGTAGGGAGCCCCAGGACATGCCTACTCTGGCCATGATTGGTTGGAGAACCCCAGAACTCAACCCCTCAGCCCAATGGTATGAGCTGCGTCCGGATACATCTGGAGTCTGGGCACAGATGTCGGTTTATAGCTGAAGTAGGGAACGCTGCTCTTGGAGAGCCATAGCCCTGCTTGTTTAATACGGCTCTCTTCTCTAACGCCCGATTCAAACAACTGCTTTGAAATTAAGCCCTTGACAAGCTGCAATCATCAGAATCAGGCTGTTAGAGCAGAGAGAAATCAAAAATATGCAGGAATATGGGTCTACAGGAGCCGGGTTCCGTTCCCCTGGTCTAGAGCCACAACTACTCTCTCTCTCCTCATCTCTCTCTTTTTCCCTCTCCGTGCCTCTCCATCTCTCTCTCTCCTGGCCTTCCTCTCTCACCGTCCATCTCAGTCTCTCCATCTCTCTCTCCTCCATTTTGGCTCGTTTCTCTTGCCCTCCCATTATCTTAAGCTGTATCTCTCTGTCTCTCTCTCGCTCCCCCCCTCTCTCTCTCCCTCCTCCCATCTGTTTGTGGCAGAAGCAGCTGTTGAATATTAAGAGGGCGGTACCCACCTCTCCATTCGGGGGTTTCCATTGGCTGCAGAGAGCCTTTGGCCCCCTCCCCCCTCCCAGATTAATGACCACTCTGCAGTATAAGGGTTCTATTCAGCGGGCTGCACACAAATCACCCCCGCAAATCACACACACACACACACACACACACACACACACGCACACACCCCACAGAACACACACACACACACACACACACACACACCCCACGGAACACACACACACACCCCACAGAACACACACACACACACAAACACACAATCGCAACCACCCCCCCAACATCCTTTTAATGCTTAATGCCACGAGAGCATTAGTCTCCTAAAGTAGTACAGCGGATGGTTTCGAAGGGGGGGTGGGGGAGCAGTTGATTTATTTATTTTCACAGCAAGTGTGTAATGATGATGAGGCTGTTTAGGACTGACGTCAGTCGGCAGAGTTGCGTTCTCACCGGCGATGGGAGGGATGGCCAATCCCAAAGCTGAGTCATGTCCGAATGTCCCAAAAGCGCGTTATTTCCCCCCCACGCACCTACTGAGACAACCACCGACATAATTCCTGAGACGGGATTCGATCGGTGGTCAAGAAGAAGAAGCGAGAACATTGATTTTGTCGGTAGAGCACACCAGGTGTCCACTCATACACACATAGGTCAGGTGTGGGTGCAGGTTTATGTTATTATCCAGCTCCATGACACCCTGATTCAACGGCATTACTAACCAGAGCCTAAAATCAGGACCTGGATGAGCAGAATCTGGCGTCGCGGTTCTGAGTTTTGGCAGAAACTGCCCCCACACTGTCCATTTCAGAGGAGACGGGACGCCCTCTGTGTATATCCAGCGAAAACACTTCGAGAGGAGAGACATTACGCAACAGCCAGCGAAAGAGAGAGAATATTTATAGACTCAGAGTCAGAGCAACAGAAATAAAGAGAGAGAAATTATGAGAAATTTGGGTGGGGAAAAGAGAGGGATGGGGACAGAGAAAAACAAAAACAAGAAAGCGAGGAGGAGAGATTGCACCACTGGCATAAAATGGTGTTCTCAGGCCACAGACAGGCAGCTAAGGCCTAATCGAGCGAGTTATCCTCACTGAATGCGTATGAGCAGCGAGCTCACTTCTGACTGACGCGTCTTTTGTACTGACGCCATGTGACCGTTTAACACGCATTTATGACACATTCCTCGGCCTTTAGATGCACTCAACTTTCTCGCATCTCTACCCTCGCTCGAGCTCGATACTGTCTCTCTACTGAAAGCTCTTGCGTCACTTTTGGCAGTCGCCGGTGGCGCACTGGACACGTGGCGAAGTGGGTGAGTCAAAAGATACAGATTCTTGCCGCTTTCACACCGGACGCGAAACGAATTTTTCGCACGACAGATTACATTCAAAGTCAATGCAAAGACGTGAATTTTTGCGTTGACTTTGAATGTAATCTGTCGTGCGAAAAATTAATTTCGCGTCCGGTGTGAAAGCAGCTTCACTAGGCCTAGCTATCAGTTTCTTGCTGATGTCTTCAGAAATAGCATTGGCTTTCACCATAGCTGGATAGGTAGAAAATGGGTTGGCTCAGTAAAATTCAGTTTTCTGAAGTGTTTTTGGGGGATTTAGTCCAGTGAAGGGACCAGATAGACATCACAGTTCAATGTGTAAATCTCTACAGATACTGGTATCTAAATAATTTCTTCTATCTTTTTTTTGTCAGGAAAAAAATTAGACTTGCCAATGGTGGAAGAAATGTCCACCATTGTCGAGCAAACAGTAACACAAAGCTATTATTCATTTTCTACTTGACTGTAAAAAAAATATTTCAGCCCTATTGCTAGACTAAAACAGGTCGCAAGGCAAACTTTTTTTTTTCTGTGCAGAAATATAAAGTAAATGTCGCCAACGTTTCGTCGCATTAAAAAGGGGAGCCTTTTCCTTGAGACATTGCGATTGGCACGCGCCTTTGAGCGATTCGCGCGTATCTCAAATGGCCGAAGCAGAGCCGTGTGACCCCAGACCCAATACAATGGAGATGAAGCGCGAATTTGATGGCTGCTTTTTGCGGGCGTTCCCCTTTGAGGAATGGCGGAGGCTGGGTCGTAAAGATAACAGGATGGGGACTGGGGGGTTAATCGCTGCGCTCAGATGTGCTTTGCTGATTTAATGTTATCCCTTTGGGTTTGTTCAAAAGGGTCTCCAACTTCAACTGACTAGGCTTTGGACTAAAAAAAAAATTTTTTTTTTTTTTTTTTGTTGCACCCGACGCAACAATCGCTCACTGCCATTCGCCTGTCATGTGGCGATGTCCTTTGCAACGATTTCTCCAACGTTATCGAGGGAACTCAGGCTTTGGTCACATGACCTGCAGCTCACATGCTTCCGGTCTGGCATGCATGATTTTAACCCAGAGAAAGTTTGTCATTAATATTTCTAGAACTGGTTTTAAGCTAAAAGTTAATGGTTGCTTGTACTGCAGTCATACATTTGAAGGAGCTTAAAAACACTGTTTATTTTCTAATTCTCCCACCTTTCAGACTGGCTGAGTGTGTCGGTGAACTGAATTAAACTTTCGATATTTAAACAAATTTCTCAGCCCCGACTGATGTTGCAATCCTTGGCTATTGGAGTAACCACGAGTTAGTAGCTTCAAACTGAAGTTCTGACAATGTTACCAGGATGTTTTGTCATTATTAAACAACAACCACATTTAATTGCATGAATGTGGCAGGAATGTTTTGCTTTGACACGGGAATCATAAACCAAACAGGAGAGGGCTGTGGCCACCGTCGACTGTGATGGATATTTTGAGTTTGAGAGCTTCCTGTTTGACAGAGGCAGAAGGAAATCCGCTATCATTAAGCTGTTCAGTTACGAGCAGTTGTATCTGAAGCCTTCCTCCGTCACCACAAGAAAAAATGCCCAGTTACAGGGGTGACTGCTTACTGACACAGCAACAACAGAGTCAAGGCCAGAGGGCACACAGAGAGCACATACCTCCCCCAGCAGGATTTGATCCCCTCACACTTATAATCAGCTGCAGAATCCTGATCTGTCTCAGGATTGGTCAGGAAATTTGATCACCTCTTCCCATTCATACAGTCCAACTTCCCATAAAATTTTGTGGTAATCTGTTGAATAGTTTGTGAATAATCCTGCTGACAAACACAAGCAAATGATCAAAATACCTCCTGGCGGAGGCAATTAAAGGTTCCAAATTGTTTTCTTTTTTTAAAACCAATTTAACATAATTCTGTTGTCTCTAAAACAAGGTTTTGAAGCTTGTGGCAGGGAAAAAAAATATTTAAATTCAGTCAGTTTCTAGCCAGGTTTTCTCTCCCCTTATTAACTATGCTCTGTGCTGAGTGGGCAGTGAGTGAATACAAATGAGGCTCCACTCCAACTGGCTGTCTCATCACAGCAAGACACGAGAATTTGCAGCTTGAACTGAAACCTGCCTAGACTGGGCAGTGCCATGCAAATTAATCCCTTAGTGATGTCGATAGAGGGCTAGAATCAAAAGTTGTCATTCAAGCAGGTGATTTCTCAGTTGGGATGCTACAGCAACAACTATGAGATAATCTGCCGTTTACATTCTGAATTATGCCCTTCTCAATTAATTCTGTCCCTCGCACTTTTACGGCAGTCTTTTTACCTCTTGCATATATTTATTGATAAAAGGCTTAGTTTGTGAAAAAAATACAAATTTGAGGATTTTAACACTGGGCTGGGAAGGGCATTAGGAATCGCATTGATAGTTGTTTTCTGAATCACTGTGCGTGACTGCTGCATAACACATCATTCTTGGTCTTTTTAATACCAGAAACCCCAAGATGACACAAAGCTGGAGTACTGGAAAGCACAATGCTTGTACTGTCCTTACTTTGGTGGGACATGGATGTGACCTGGAGTGTGTGTGACATTCAGGGGTTTTGGGGGCTAATATTGCAGCCATTCAGGCAACGTGATGTGAGCGCTGTTTGAAGACTCTCACACAAATCCTCCTCACTTCAAAACTGGGAAAATCTCGTATTTTTGTAGCAGGAATTCCTCAGTGCCTTTGTTATTTGTTCCTCTCGTCGGCTCTCCTGGGTCGTTTACTCAAAGCCTGTTTTCTGGTGACTATTGCAGCAATTGCAAGCCCCAGTCTAGAAGTGGTTTCAAATGGGATTTTCCGTTTACATAGGAGCAAAGTTGAATGTGATATGGCAATTTTTGCCCAAAATAGTTCAGTGGTCTTTAACTTGCCAGATTGTGGGCTATTATTCATGAAACTTATCAGTGATGAACAGCTGATCTAAAATCAATTTTTACTGATCCAGAGACATGCCTGACCCGGTATGAGCTAAGAGGCAAAACTGCTCTCAAATCAGTGTGCTACTCAAAAACTTTTTGTGAATACTGGCCTTCAGTATTTGTGGTTTGGCTCAATCTAAATCTGAAAGCAATCAGACACAAATCCAGGAAGAGAAAGGCATTGTGGGATTGTACTTTCCACGATGTGGAGCCATGGGCAGTCGTGTTGTTTTGAAGAAACACGCTGCTTATTGGGCAAAGAACTGACAGAGTATACTTAACTGGCGAAAAAAAGCCAATACTGCAGGAAAATTTGGATTCTGCTCCCTGCCCCACCCCTTTTGGGGTTACGGCAGTCAGAGGGTCTTGGTGGAAGTCCAAAGCCCAACCGTATCATGACAAAATTGCAACAGTGTTTTAACATAACAGCCCATGCAAGTCAAAACGAAAACGAAAGTGATTGTGCTCTAAAAACCTCTGTCTGGTTTTGATCTCTTATAGCCCCTGAACTCCTCTCGCTATGGACCAACACCAGGACTTCCTGAACTCGGGCCTCGACAGTCATGGACTGCAGTACGGCTCAGGGCAGCCCGTGGCCTCTGCCATGGCGGACCTCGGCCTGAGCGACCACGGCCAGGAGGGCTTCCAGGCAGAGCTCAAGAAGAATGGGGTATCGCCCACCCATCTGGGAACAGGAAATGACCTCATGAAAGGTCGGTGGTTGCCCTGCCTCCGCAACTGGTTGCATGGAGATGACAGTGGAACGTTTGAATGGAATATACTGCCAATATGTTTTAATAAATTCTATTACTCTGATGGTATTATACAATATGGGCTTCTGAGCCAATTATAGCCATTTTTAGATTTTGCCTCTAAATATTTAATACACCGCTGTGCAATTGATTTCATATTCTGCTCTTCAGCTCCAATTAAAAAAACAAAAAAAAAAACAACAACAACAGTTAACCACTTAGCGCTCGGAGCCGTGTTTACTCGCGAACAATCGTCGGGCTTGAGTCCCGGATCCGTCTATGAACGATGGCTCATGCGAGTCGTGTTTAACAGGGCAGCAGTGAATGCTGCTGTGCGCGCTGGCCTGGATTATTTTCACTGATGATCGTTGGCGTAATGGGTGATAAGAAGTGTGCTGTTTAGCATCTAAACCATCCAGACACTGACTTGAGTTCATGTGATATACGATAAGTATGCAATCAATTAAGCTATTTACATCTTTTATTTATAAAGAAACAGATTGCGAGGTGACAGAATGATGGCGACATGAAAAAAAAAAAACTTACATTAAAAATTCTTGACAGTATAGTAAGTTTGGAAGCACGGTTCGACGCAGAATGGAATCTCATAACTCACGCACATGAAGCGTGACTCTTTCCTTACACCGTTCTTGGCGCTAACTACGCAAGATTCGCACAGTCTCAACTTTTTCGCAGTTGGCGGGTGCGAACTAGCCAGTTCACTGCGATCAGCACCACTCATACCGTAGTTGTTATGAACAATACGATGTGGTTTCGCCATTCGCTCACCCTGACGATTCCTCTTCTCTGTTTCGCACATGAGGCCCGCGGGCTGACAGCATCTTCACAAGCTTTTTGTCCTGCAACAGCAGGACCAGCATCAGTTCGTTTCGCTGTCACCATGTGATCACGGTGAAAATGAACGAAACAAAATTTACAAACTGAAAGTAATGGAATGTGTGCACGTGACTTCTTACTGTATGCACGTGATTTCTTATATCACCCGAGATCAATCATAATGTCACATGAACTCAAACCATTGTCTGTGTTTAGACGCAAAGCAAAAAGCATTCATGATAACAGTTCTGCGCATTTAGATACAAAGCAAGCAACGTGATAAGACGCGGCTCCGGGACTTGAGCCGGTCGGCAGTAATACAAGCACACGTTTCCGGGCAAGTTCGATAAGCCAATTGATGAGAGATCGGGCAGGCGTAAGTTGCTGTAATGTAAATATACGGGAAACAAGGGGTTAATCCAGAGGGAATGGGACTTCGGCCTAAGATCAAATCAACATTTTGGAGAATTTAGGACTGATAAAATTGACTTTGCGCAAGGTCTTTGCAATGAAAGCAAGCGCTGACTTAACACAAGGATTGTGTAGAAAACAAAATATTTTCTAGGGTCTGTTGGAAATGCAAAACAACATAGCCCAGGCTGACAGTATTTACATTAGATAGGAAATTAAATAATCTGGGGAGAAAAATTACAGGAATAGATAGGGACTTGGGGAGTAAATCTGGCGTGATAGAAAGCCACAAAAAATGAAGATGGCCCTTGCTGTCACACTGTCAAGATTCTCATTATTGTGTTGTTTTACTGCATTTCACACAAACTGAAGACACAGCTGCATCGTCGCGTTCCTCCCAGAACAAACTAGGCAGTTGCATTCCCTCCCGGTAATCTAAGCAACTGAAAAACAGGGATCGCGCGCTTCCGTTAGCAGCATGTATACGAGCCTCTTTCCTCTATTTATTGGAAATAACGACCCACGGTGGGCTGATACAGTCGCGATTGCAGCTGCCGTGCTGCAGAGCAGGCATAATGACTCTGCCACAAAACTCCTCCAACGGCCATTTTGGCTCAGCTCCACGAAACGTCCACCCGCCTCATTCAAGGCAATAACCATTAGCTGGAACGCCGACTCATCATTCATCCGGCTCTACAGGGTCATTACCCCTTAAAGAAGTTCAGTTTGATGCACAACATTCTCTGCTGGAAAAAAAAACAGCCACGACACAAGATTCTGTTCAGCTTTGAATGTCCAATTTTGCATAACTAATCGCCAAAATGAGCGGCTGTTCCATGACCGATACATTACCTTCTATTACACCGACTAATACTGCTATTAAGAACAACCACAACTGCAATAATAATAATAATAATAATGACATGAAAGAGTTGTATACTGTACAGATATATTCAACCGAGAGCACTCATTATTTGGCTTTGTTTTTGCTCTCAAAACATATTCCTGTAATTTATTTGATAAGAAAACAACAAAGAACACAAAATAATAATGAGAGTTTATTCAACTTATTGCAAAATTGGCCACTGAGGTAAGAAAATTTCATATGTGGACTTTAGAACAAGCTGGCATTCTCCACTTGAAAGGAAAAAATAAGTTGTTTAGTCCCAAAAGACAACAAAAATAGCAAAAGACAAACTGTTTTTGCAATATAAAAGACTCTAAACTCCACTCACAAGGTAAGTTTTTGCTCACAGATCTTGTAAATCACACATATTTTACAAAAACACATTTTTTAAGGTCTTACTTCGTCTCCCAGCTGCTAGATGTCAAAAGATTTGCCGCTAACAGCTAACTGAAACTTCTGTGACACCAGCACAGTCAGTGGTCGAATTGGCACACCCAGCCAGTGCTTTTAACAAATGCTTTTTCTACTCCGGTTTCAGTTCCTTACACAAACCGTATCTTTGCCTCTGTTGACACACTGCAAACAGCTTCCTCTTTCTTCGGCAGAACACTGCTCCCCGTTGTGCCTTTATCCATTCAGCGCAGCCTTTGAATGGATAAACGATAAATAAATAAATGCTCCGCCGATGCGGTAAGTCCTGAGTGTGGAGAGTATTTGATGACACAGGGAAATTGTGATGTCGTTGCAACACACATCTCAGACCTATGCATCTCTGTGGTGGCAAAGGTCGTCGAACGGTGAATTAAGCGCATTCTATCTGCGTGTAATTGGCCAGTTTTCTGAACTTTCAGCTTCACACTCTGAGTTTAATGAGGAGCCAGTGGGCATGAAACAATGAGAAATTAAGTCTCTGAGCAGAATATAAAAGCCACACTTCCAGTGTGAGCGAGCACATTCGCATAAAGGTGAATGGATATGAAGGATTGTTCAGGACCAAGAACATGTTTTCGAGCTGCGTCTAAGCAGAGCAGTGTGTGTTGATGTGTGTGTGTGTGTGTGCGTGTGTGCCTGTGTATGAACTGTTATGCAAGAGAAGCGTTTCCAAACTGTGTGCGACTTAAAGGACAGTATGCTGGTGAAGCTGCGAGGTCAAATTATGATGAACTAAATGAGTAACTAACCTTTTAGGAGACATTTAAGCCAATAAATTCATGTTTGGGTGGTCAGTTTGGTATTGACATAAACAGCATGCGAAGTTTGTCAGCAGTTACTTTAATGGTTGTTTATTTTCATACTACAGGTATCACAAATGTGTGAAAATGTTTGTGTGTGTATTTGTTTGTATTTGGTTACGGTTATAAAAAACTGCAAATGCTGCATGGAAAATCTTCAGTTGTGTTTCAGCAATATTCACCCTCAATAATAAAATCAATGCATTTGACCTCACCTCCCTCACAACACGCAGGACAACAGTCTCCTTCGGACAAGAACGAATTTGCTGCCAACAGCATCTCTTACAGTTCTGAACTTCCTCTCTAACAAAGTTGGCTTCTGTTCTGAAGCAGAGCCCGCGGAGTCTTCACCTACGGAGCACAAAGAGGAGCTGTCGACACTCGCTGATTTTAACAGCGCCCCCTTTGGTCAGGAGGTGCAACAGGGTATGCCATTCAGCCCAACTCAATATCTGCAAAAACAACTTTACCTCCTGGCTGCATTATCGGTTTCTTAGCCTTCACTGCTAAAAGAACTTTGAGAAAGTTTTAATTAAATTTTCATTTCCAGCTTTCTCTATCTTAAATTATTCTGTGTGATCTCCCTGCTGATTTAAACCCTTTAAATCTCTGATTAAAATCTCATCGTCTCAGTTTCGCAAAGTAACGGTCACTATTTTTTTGCCAGCTGCTGCTTTCTTTTGCTTGTTTCCGGAAATTTCCTTTTCTCTGCCAAACATGAAACAATTCTGTTCTTGGTGATACTCTCGGAGCTCCTTGGGCTGTTCTAAATTGAACCAATGAGCAGTGTTTGGTTGGATGCATGTGGTCGATTCAACCTTGTCATGACCTGATTGCATTTGTGTGCTTTGAGAATTGACTAATAGGTGCGGATCTGCAAGACACAGATGCAGGACGTAGGAGATGAACTGGTAGGAGAAGATAGACATCCACACACTGGTGTTTGCTTCCGGAATTTTAATGTGCGGCATTTCAACCACTGAGGTCCCCCTCAGCCATTGAATGGCGAAAGATGATATTTGCTTGAAGACCTGAGTGGTTGAAGGGTGTATGAAAGAACAAAAACCAATCTGCTCACGCATAAGAGCTCCCTCACGTCATACATTGATTTTCTAATCAGATTTTTAATGATTTATTGACACGCTTCCCAGAAAATGGCAAGAATTTCAAGCTTAACAATGAGCAAAATTTCTGGTTGCTGTCGGCTCATATTAGTTTCTCGGGAACACTCGTGGGTGCCATTGAAACAAATGTCATACTCAGAACACAGTGACCTGACTTTCCCGCGGTGATCTCTTTGGTCATAGCGATCTTAAACAGCTCCTGTGCGGAATTGAAGACAGGCGGTGCAGGATTTTGTTCATTGTGAAACCTCGCAAGCACGCCCATCAAACCAGCCAATCCACGCACGGCTTTAACGGCCACGTGCATGCCTTTGGCCAAAAGTGAACAGAAACACCAGTCACACTGCACATGGCTATAATGACCACACAATTATGTTGTTTTAAAACATTTTCTGGGAGGAAGTTTCACATAATTTGCCTTCAAAAGCCCACACGCCAACTTCCGCAATCCTCCTGTCCAAGTGTGTTCCTATAATGTCGTGTCATTTTACTGTCGCGGAGAGATGCGATCAATCTATTCAGCTCTCAAACAATGCCACCCGCGCTTCCAAGAGTGAACCCCCGTGTGGGACGGTAGATTCTAGAGATGTTACATACATGGCGGGAAAACAAATTTCTAGGTGCAGTTTTTTTTCCCTTCCCGAGCACGTAACCCACGCCTAAATAATACCGCAATTACTGTGCGAAGAATGTAATTAATTGCGGCTTAAGCGCATGTGATTGTTTTTAAATGCCAACGGTGCATTGTTAAGTGAGCAACATAAGAATGCATAAGTATTAATATTTAATCTGTCCACATTAAGCAGACATGGCTCGAAACAGTGCATTAAGCAGATGCTCCTCTTCCGGACCAACTTTCTATGTCAGTGTTAAAAAAATGCAATCATTAATAAAGCGGTTTAATTGATCAGCCCATTTTGGTTAAAGGTCCCCTATCACATCACCAGGTGCACAGCCAATTAGCCACTGGCTGTTGGGACAGTTTCCTCTTGAATAACTACGTGGAGGCTCGCAGGATTTGCTCCTGCCATAATGTATCATTTTGTAATGTATCTGTATCATTTTGGCTTTTGCTTTTCTCCATCCTTCCTGCTTTCCCTCCATTTCTCTCCCTCTTAATTTTTAGCTCATTTCAGCAGTGTTTTACTGCCCTATAAACAGTATTATTACAGCTTATAAACAGTGTGCCAAGTACTCTCACTTCTCATTACCCTCTTCTCTCTCCATCCCTCTCTCCCCCCCTCTCTCTCTCTCCCTGACCAGTAGCGAGAGGACCTGAGAATGACTTTGTCACCTCTGCCCCTGGGACAGGTGAAGGTATGATGGGAAGGTTCTACACGTCCCTCCCCTTGAGGGAAGGCCCCGCCCAGATCTCCGTGGTTACGTGCCTCAAGACTACCACACATACAAATCAGTGCCAAATTACTCTCTTCTCTTATGATAGGCCATGTGACCCAGGGCTTGGCATATATCAACAGCACAGTGCTGCACAAGCATCTTACTGCATATATACAGTCAGGTCCATATCTATTTTTTTTTTTTTTTTTGTTTTGTTTTTTTTTAATTAATTAATATACATTGACAGGTTTACAGTCAGTCACAAGAAATAAAAATAAAAAATAAAAAAAAAAAAAACAACACAACAAGCGAGAGGCAGAAAAAAAAAAAATAAGTCATATCTATTTTGACATTGACAACGTTATTGTTATTTTAGCTGTGTACCACATACCGAGGACAAAACTCTAAAAATGTGTTCAAAGCTCCATATCTGTGAATAGTGCAGGAACTACAGAAGATTTTTGACATTATTCGCCCCCTTTTTAAGGGGCCAAAAGTAAACGGATGTGGCTGCGCAGCTGTTCCACAGCCAGATATGTTTTATTCCCTCATGATTTTATTCACAAGTAAGCAAATAAAGTGTATTGAGTTGGTTTAAAGTATGGCATTTGCAGTTGAAATCTTTACCTGCTAACTTTCGATATGAATTACAAAGAACTGCAACTGCCAGTGAAGTGCGTTATCATTAGGGTGAAAAATCAAAACAGAAGCTTCAAAGAAATGGCAAAAACATCAAGTGTGGCCACATCTACAATATGGTTCATTCCTGAAGATAAAGAACGTTCTGGTGTGCTCAAGAACACCAAAAGGCCCAGAGGACCATATATGACAACTGTAGTGGATGAAAAAAGTATTTTTTTTTTTCCAGGTGAAGGAAAACTACTTCACAAAATTTGGCCAGATGAAGGACATTATCCAGGAGGTAAGCACATTTGTGTCAATATCAACAGTCAAGAGAAGACTTCACGAGAGTATGTTCTACAATGGTCAAATCAAGTACTTGTCCTGAATCCAGTAGAACACGCTTTTCATTTGCTGAAGGCAACATCATTTGCAAAATGCACCAAGAACAAAAAGGAACTGAAGACCGCTGCTGTGAGGACTCGGCAGAGCGTCTTCAAGGAAGAAATATGGTGATATTTATGGGTTCCAGACCTCAGGTAGTCATTGACTGCAAAGGATTTGCAACCAAGGATAAAACATGAAAATTTAATTTATGATAATGTTAGTTTGTCCGAATACTTTTAAGCCAGTAAATCTCAGGGTATTATGTATAAAAATAGTTTTAATTCCAATGCGGTACATACTGTATGTTTTAGAAAGACCCTTAGATTAAACCTGAAAGTCTACCTTCGAGTATATTTTATTTAGTTCATTTAAAATCTATTTTGGTAACATGTAGAGCAAAAATGATGAAAGTTGTAACACTGTCCAAATATTTATGAACCTGACTGTATAAAATAATGTAATGTGTATCAAATATATGTGTATATATACGCTGTATATGTTAACACATTCATATTGCTGCAGCGATATATTCATTACAGTGTAGATTCAGTCATTGGCTGCTTGCATATAATGAATTCCTTCATGGCACTCAGTGGACTTTTATTTAATGACAAGGAAGAAATTCATGAGAAAAACATGATGTCCCTTAACCATATCAGAAACAGAGGCACACGCTAACGTTTGATCAACTCCGCAACTTCACAGAAAGCTTTCAAAACAAGTCCTCAATTTAAATGACAATCACCAGATGTGCTTATGTAGGAGTGCATAGCTGTTCGAATCAGACTGTTCTTATTACTGCTTATGATATGAAAATGAACTGCTTTAACTGCATATATTGTTGATCAGAGGAATTATTGGTATAAGTGACTGAAATTTGTGATAATTCATCTTCACAAGAAAACATTTTTGCATTTCATATAAATCAAAAAATTCAGAAAAAGAAAACAAAACTAGACCATTGTTTATGAGTACAGTGTTGATGAAGCAACAATTCCATAGTTTTTAAATTTTTTTGGAGTTTCATTATTGTTTTTTCATTTATTTTATCCACAAGTTGTAAGGTGCTTTTATAAACCAAGAATTTTCAAGTGTGCAGTACAGAATGAAATCGGCTGACAGTTTTTTATAAAAGCTCCTACAACCTGATTTTTGTGTATTCCGTAAATACACGCCACTTTGTGTTTTATTTATCATGTCATCATCTCGCCCTGAAGGCCAGCAAATAATTAATTTTGCGTTTCGCCCTCCTGTGTTGTCTTTTGCGCTCCTCCTGTGGTTGTTTTGTGTTGGTTTGGTGATTTTCGTTTGGACTTTTTTTTTTTCCCGTACCCGTTTGGTTTGGCTCATGTTTCTGTCACTGTGAGTGCTGCTAACCCACAGTCACACTGTGGATATTATTATCGTTCTGCTTCCCAAAAACCAGCGGAGAATGGGGCGCGCGTCCACAGCCCCCAGGGACACAGTAGAGTCGACGGAACCGGGTTTGCTGACGCAGAGAGTGAAGAGGAAGAGGACGAAAATGTGGAACCTGCACGCCCGCTTGGCACCCTCTTGAGCCCTGAAGCCCCGCCAGTGGCAGGCTTGGGTGAGCCGGTTCTCCTGTTTCCGGGCTCATTGGGCACGGAGACGAAGGCCGGGCCGCTGAAGGAGAGTCCGGAAGGTCATACCCTTAGCAGCTCGGAAGAGGAAGACGCCGGCAAGGGAGGGCAGGGGAAGTACTCCCATGACGAGGAGGAGGAGCAGGAGGATTTGGCTGTCACAACCCTCCTGGACAAGCCCCCAGTTAGCCCTTTCACGGAGGCTGGCGAGCCAATGCAGTCGCTCTTGCAAAACTCGGGTGTCGTCGACCCGACATCCCCTGGCAGGCGTGGCTTGGCAGATGAACGTGAGGATGATGATGCCGGCGATGACGAAGGCCCACGTCCTCCAGCTGGCCTCTCGCCAGACGAGGCCAAGAGACGCGGGCTTTCGTTCGATTACACTGAGCCCCAGGTCCAGGATGGTCAAGGGTTCTTCACCGGACGGGAGAACGGTTCGGAAAAGAGCAGGAGCCCGGACTCCTGTAGAGCGGACCCCGGGTCGCCTTTCTCGCCCTCCACGGTTCCGGAGCAAGGACCTCTCGATGACCACAGGGAGACTCGGAACCAAGAGGAGCCTGAAGATGAGGAGGACTCAGAGGAAGAACCAGAGGTCATGTCGCAGGTTGAGAAGTTTCGGGAACCAGAGAAACCAGAAGAGCCGGCAGACACCGTACAGGGAACCCCAGAGGCGTACCTGGAGCCCCAACATGAAGACCTCGTCGAGACTTTGAGTGCACCCCGTGTCATGGCGACCGCCCCAGTTATGGATGTAGCCCAGGTCATGGATGCAGATGAAGTTAAGGATGCGACCCAGATCATGGATGTGGCCCAAGGCATGGAAGCCGCCCCGGCTGCAGTAGCAGATGCCAAAATAGCAGGAAAAAAGCCGCTTAAAGCCCCGCCCACGGCCACGCCCACGGCCCCTCCCCCCAGAGCAGGCGCTAGATCCGAGAAAGCTCCGTCAGCTGGAGCCCCAGCAGGCCGAAAAGCAAATGTTCCCGCCGCCCAAATGAAAGGTCTGTGTTCCGTTTCGTTTATCAGTCCGCTCTCGATCTTTCACTCTCTCACTCGTCCCTCTCGAGCAGAACAGCAAGGTCCGCAAGTGGTTGTACAGCGGCACAGTTTTAAAGGGCTTTCGACTTTTTAAACCCCCTTTGGACGTAAAATGGACAGTCTGTACCATTTGATCTGAATGCGAGAATATTCATGTCCACGTTCCGTAAACCTTGGGGGGATATTATGACCCGTTGAAATTGAGTTTGTGTCCAAATACTTGTGGACCTTACTGTGCACCCCCCTTCCTCTCTGTCCCCTTAAGGAATCAACCAGGTTCTGAGGTACCCATGACTCTGCGGGGAAAAACTAAATGCTTGCGCCGCATTAGGACGATTCGGTTAAGGAAACAAAAAACGTTCTCAGACAGAATTTTCCCTTCCTGTATAAGGCTGATCATGTGCTCCTGGGCTCACCTGTCTATCCGCCTCCAGTCTCCGCAGCCTCTGTCTGTCATTAACCTTTTTTGCCAAAATTGTATTTGCTGGCGGCGTCTTGGCGTGTAGTGTCTGCATGTTCTCTCTGCATGCGTGTGAGCATTCCACGGTGCCAGTGTCGCAAGACGCTTGGCACATGCTACCGGGTCACCGCTTTCCACCGATGTGAGCACACACGCGCACATAAGTGTACACACCAGCACACAAACACACCTCCACGCGCGCACACACACACAGGCTTCAACTTACAACCCATCACACACTTACCACAAAAGACTATATGGTCCTCTTGCTCCATCTCAGTGGATTTTTACTCTGGTTATTTTTGAAAGCCTATTTCTGAATGCAACTCGGTGAATTTATCGACGACTGAAAGCCACTCACCATCTGAGCCATGACTGGGCAATAGATGCGTTGATTTTAGCTCTTGCATTGATTTTTATGTTAATGCACCAAAGAACTCTAGACTCATATTACATGTGTAATACTGAGATGTTTTTGGAATTTCTTTACGACAGAATCTGTTTTTAAGGGTTAAGATACTCAGGCATGACATTCTGCTCACTGATGACTGATGTGAAACTTAATCCAACTTCCTTCGTCTGTTTCTTCAATAATATGTAAAAATGGCCGAAAAATTTGGTGCATTAATTAACGTACACAGGTCACCTGGGTCTTTGTGAGACGTTAGCATTGATCATGTTGCAATGTGGGAAGCAATACATCATGAAAACAATGAGGACAGCTTTGCCTGCAATGGTAGAATTTGGCCTGTTCTTGATGGCATTTGGACATCTTTTGCAAACTGGTAAATTTCATGGTGGCTACAAACTGTTTACCACTTCGTAGTTTTGCCCATGATCAGTAGTCGAGTAGCAAGTAGCAGGTGATTCTGAACACTGCTTTTTTCTTACAATTAGGTGCTTAAAGGTCAAAAACAATGATTTTTGTAAGTTAATGAAATCTGAGCAGAAGTCGTACAGAAGACTTTTGCAAGCAATTTCATTTCAGTATCATTGAGAAGCGCGACAGTATAGCATAGCTATTTGCCATTTACTGCAGTCTTGGCGATCGTTTCAGCCGAAGAACCCAAATACTATTTCTCGTGTGACATCATTTCAGCGGTTTAGTCTTTGTCGTCTGTTTTCATGCATTCAGCTTCTGGGCTATTTTTGCTGTTTTTTTTTCTGGTCGTTATCTGGTGTTTGCTGGTATAATGTCGTTAGATGAAGATTATAAAGAGCCATTGATCATTGTTCGTCTTCCGCAGAAGTATCACCGTTTATGCTTGTTAAGCACAAAACGAGTGTATTCGCGTCTTTGCATTGACTTTGAATGTAATCCGTCGTGCGAAAAATTCGTTCCGCGTCCGGTGTGAAAGCAGCTTTATGTTTCAGCACCGAGCAGCTAAATGAGCGAAAAACAAGCCAAAAGTGCATACTACCGCACAAGCTATATATCATATAAAAGCAGAGACTCTACAGGAAAAAGAGGAGAGCCAAACTGCACTTTGTGCAGCCATAACCATAATTATGTCTTACCTTAGTTGTTTTGCAAACTATAAAAAGGGAAGATTTAAATCCAGATGATGTGAAATCTAGCAATTTATGGTTAGTAATTAAAACATCACCTTCCTAAAGGAGCTGTGTCACAATTACTGCGCATGCTCAGAACTTGCATCCTAATAAAGTAAAACTGCTTGACTGCGAGTCACAATCTGATTCCATCTGTCTTCGTTTGTTTATGTATTTTAGTAACTCTGGCATTATGCTTTTTATATTAAGGAGCTTTCTATGGAAATTTGAGGATTCAAAGTGCTATTTTAAGCTTTAGATAAGGGATATGAAGAATGTAAGATAGTTGCTGTCGCCAATAATCACAGAAGAAGAGAAATACCGCCTAGATTCTGACTTGCAGTCAAGCGGATTTACTTAGTTCAAAGTTGTGAGCATGCGCAGTAATCATGACACAGCTCCTTTAAGCTTTCAGTGACCAAATCAAAAATTGGCAGGCACATGTAAACCATCTCCAGCAAAGCAATGGCAAAATTAATGCAGGTCAAATAATTGATTTTAAATTCTATCACCACCATGATGGTGATGATATAAAATTTACCATTGTCTGTAAACATTATATTTCAGAAGTGGGTCCCAGCCCAAGTCCATTCTGAAATGAATCAGCTGGTTTGACACAAACTTATAAACAAATAAACTTATAAACAAATGCAGGTGGGCAGTTCACACGCATGTTTAAAATACCAAATGCCTGTAAGGTTCTGCGGTTTGTTGTTGCAGGCACTGCATTTTAACTCGAAATCAGGCTGTCTGAATGAAAATACACCATCCTGCAACAGATGTGGCGGTACTTTATTCGAATGACTTGGCTACTTCAGGATCGCGGGTGGAGGCTGTGTGCTCGAAGTGATCCGAGCACAGCACACTGGTTTTCGTGAGCTCCTAGTCTCGACACCATACTCGCTGTATCCATTCTCTACATCTCTTTTTGTCCGTTGGAAACCTATAAAAAAAAATTAATACATTTTTTTAAACTTTAATAAAAACTTTGTCTGGACCTTTTGTCATTTTTAAATCCAAAAGCAGAGCAATAAGTCATAATTAACCGCTTCGATGCCAGAGCAGAACACTCGAGAGACTAAAAATGGCTGCACATTTTGCTTTCTGTCAAAGGTCACGCTTTCATTTTCAGCTGACAATAAGTCACGCGCCGATCTCGCCTGAAGGTCCATGAGTCAGAAGTTTGAATATCTTCTCAATAAAATTAAGTGAAAAATCTCATGTTACGAACCTCCAGTAGCATTTAACTGTATTTAAGGAAAATTATTAACTAGAGCAGATCAGCTTTGCATATCAAAAATGAAAAATGAAAAAAAAAAAAAAACATTGTTTTTGACCTGTAACTGCTTGGTTGGAATGAAAGCCTGCATCGCATTGGCCTGCGGTAGGAATTGGTGCAGTCACTAAAATCCTGAAACAGGTTGCTATAAAATCCTGTAAGCAGGTTGCATCCTTTATTATCAGATTTATTTACAAAATAATAGAATACATTTCTTTAAAATATATTGCACGACAAAAACAACTAAATTTGTTGAAAAAAAATGCTTGACTTTAAAAAGAATTGATGTCTGGTTTGGAAATAACTAACAAACAACTAACAAAAGGACTAACACGCATGGAAAAGGCAAGTATGTCGCCCGTCCTACAGAGGCCTATACTTTAGATTGAGTAACAGTGTGGAGGCCTGCGGAGGCCTACTGTACTTACATTCCCCTTTATGAAAATAAAGGCTTTTTCTGTCCAACTTATGTATGGTGAAAAAACACATGGTAAAAGGAGAGATAGTGAATAAATTCCTAGATTTTTATGGGGTTATGAAATTTTTAATCAGTTTATCTGCATCCCAAAAATATGGTTGTTATTAAAGTATTTGAGTACAATTAGGATTTTTTAAAAATTGCCTTACTACTGGCCATTTAAATTCCAAATAAAAATCACAAATGAGGTTGAGAATGAAAAAAAAACTGCTCTAATCTGCATTTTTGCATTTTCTCTTTACAGCTAAAGGCATCGGTGCACCAGAGAAAGCAGCTGCTGAGAGGAATGCCAAGGTACGCAGAGCTGTTTAATTTTATATCATACCAGATTATACCACAGTTAGGACATATCAAGGGCCATATTATACCACAGTCAGGTTATATCAAGAGCCAGATTATACCACAGTCAGGTTATATCAAGTGCCAGATTATACCACAGTCAGGTTATATCAAGAGCCATATTATACCACAGTCAGGTTATATCAAGGGCCAGATTGTACCACAGTCAGGTTATATCAAGAGCTATATTATACCACAGTCAGGTTATATCAAGGGCCATATTATACCACAGTCAGGTTATATCAAGAGCCAGATTATACCACAAGCAGGTTATATCAAGAGCCATATTATACCACAGTCAGGTTATATCAAGACCCAGATTATACCACAGTCAGGTTATATCAAGAGCCATATTATACCACAGTCAGGTTGTATCAAGGGCCAGATTGTACCACAGTCAGGTTATATCAAGAGCTATATTATACCACAGTCAGGTTATATCAAGGGCCATATTATACCACAGTCAGGTCATATCAAGGGCCATATTATACCACAGTCAGGTTATATCAAGAGCCAGATTATACCACAAGCAGGTTATATCAAGAGCCATATTATACCACAGTCAGGTTATATCAAGAGCCATATTATACCACAGTCAGGTTATATCAAGAGCCAGATTATACCACAAGCAGGCTATATCAAGAGCCATATTATACCACAGTCAGGTTATATCAAGAGCCATATTATACCACAGTCAGGTTATATCAAGAGCCATGTTATACCACAGTCAGGTTATATCAAGAGCCATATTATACCACAGTTAGGTCATATCAAGGGCCATGTTATACCACAGTCAGGTCATATCAAGGGCCATATTATACCACAGTCAGGTTATATCAAGAGCCAAATTATACCACAGTCCGGTTATATCAAGAGCCATATTATACCACAGTCAGGTTATATCAAGAGCCATATTATAACACAGTCAGGTTATATCAAGGGCCATATTATCCCACAGTCAGGTCATATCAAGGGCCATATTATACCACAGTCAGATTATATCTAGAGCCAGATTATACCATAGTCAGGTTATATCAAGAGCCATATTATACCACAGTCAGGTTATATCAAGAGCCATATTATACCATAGTCAGGTTATATCAAGAGCCAGATTATACCACAGTCAGGTTATATCAAGGGCCCCATTATACCACAGTCAGGTTATATCGAGAGCCATATTATACCACTGTTAGGTCATATCAAGGGCCATATTATACCACAGTCAGGTTATATCAAGAGCCAGATTATACCACAGTCAGGTTATATCAAGAGCCATATTATACCACAGTCAGGTTATATCAAGAGCCATATTATACCACAGTCAGGTTATATCAAGGGCCATATTATACCACAGTCAGGTTACATCTAGAGCCAGATTATACCACAGTCAGGTTATATCAAGGGCCCCATTATACCATAGTGAAGTTATATCAAGACACAGATTATACCAGTCAGGTTATATCAAGAGCCAGATTATACCACAGTCAGGTTATATCAAGGGCCCCACTATACCATAGTGAAGTTATATCAAGACACAGATTATACCAGTCAGGTTATATCAAGAGCCAGATTATACCACAGTCAGGTTATATCAAGAACCATATTATACCACAGCCAGGTTTTATCAAGGGCCAGATTATACCACATTGAAGTTATATCAAGAGCCAGATTATACCACAGTCAGGTAATATCAAGAGCCAGATTATACCACAGTCAGGTTATATCAAGAACCATATTATACCACAGCCAGGTTTTTATCAAGGGCCAGATTATACCACATTGAAGTTATATCAAGAGCCAGATTATACCACAGTCAGGCAATATCAAGAGCCAGATTATACCACAGTCAGTTTATATCAAGAGCCGGATTATACTGCAGTGAGGTTATATCAAGAGCCAGATTAAACCACAGTCAGGTTGTATCAAGGGCCAGATTATACCACAGTCAGGTTATATCAAGAGCCCTGTTATACCCAAGTGAAGTTATGTCAAGAACCAGATTATACCACAGTTAGGTTATATCAAAAGCCACATTATACCGCAGTCAGGTTATGACAAGAGCCTTTTTATATCACAGTCAGGTCATATCAAGAGCCATATTATACCCCAGTCAGGTTATATCAAGACCCAGATGATACCAGTCAGGTTATATCAAGACCCAGATTGTGCCACAGTCAGATTACATCAAGAGCCATATTATACCACAGTCAGGTAATATTAAGAGCCAGATTATACCACAGTGAAGTTATATCAAGAGCCAGATTATACCACAGTCAGTTTATATCAAGAGCCGGATTATAGCGCAGTGAAGTTATATCAAGAACCAGATTATACCACAGTTAGGTTATATCAAGAGCCAGATTATACCACAGTCAGGTTATATCAAGAGCCATATTACACCGCAGTCAGGTTATGTCAAGAGCCTTAATATATCACAGTCAGGTCATATCAAGAGCCATATTATACCCCAGTCAGGTTATATCAAGAGCCATATTATACCACAGTCAGGTTATATCAAGAGCCAGATTATACCACAGTCAGATTATATCAAGGGCCATATTATACCGCAATCAGGTTATATCAAGAGCCATATTATACCACAGTCAGGTTATATCAAGAGCCATATTATACCACAATCAGGTTATATCAAGAGCCCTATTATACCACAATCAGGTTATATCAAGGGCCATATTTTGCCTCAATCAGGTTATTTCAAGAGCCAGATTAGACCACAGTCAGGTTATATCAAGAGCCATTTAATACCACAGTCAGGTCATGTCAAGAGCTATATTATACCACAATCAGGTTATATCAAGAGCCATATTTTACCACAGTCAGGTTATATCAAGAGCCATATTATACCACAGTCAGGTTATATCAAGGGCCACATTATACCACAGTCAGGTTATATCAAGAACCAGATTATACCACAGTCAGGTTATATCAAGAGCCATTTTATACCACAATCAGGTTATATCAAGGGCCAGATTATACCACAGTCAGTTTATATCAAGAGCCATATTATACCACAGTCAGGTTGTATCAAGAGCCACATTATACCACAATCAGGTTACATCAAGAGCCTTATTATACCACAGTCAGGTTATATCAAGAGCCATATTATTCCACAATCAGGTTATATCAAGGGCCAGATTATAGCACAGTCAGGTTATATCAAGAGCCATATTATACCATAGTCAGGTTATATCAAGGGCCAGATTATACCACAGTCAGGTTATATCAAGAGCCTTATTATACCACAGTCAGGTTATATCAAGAGCCACATTATACCACAATCAGGTTATATCAAGAGCCTTTTTATACCACAGTCAGGTTATATCAAGACCCAGATTATACCAAAATCAGGTTATATTTAGAGCCAGGTTATACCACAATCAGATAAAAGGCCAGGTCATGTCAATCATTGTTCGAATGTTTCAGAATTCCAAGACAGTGTTTTCGAGCCCTGCTACTTACAAGTGATTGTGACATCAGTACTAGAATGTTCTGTTAAGGCCATCTAACAACTATGTGATTTATGTAACACCACTGAATTCTTGACATCAAAGGTGCAGTTTTTTCTAAATTTGAAGGTGACTTAACTGGTTTAAGCAGCTTATGTTTTTTCATAAACCCCAGGGCATTATCACAGCAGTACGTGTTAAGATATGATTTTTATTTCAGTTTTATCATCATCTGTTTTGAATACTGTTTGCTTTAATTTCTGTTTGACTTTTTCCCTTTTTATTTATTCCTTGTTAACTTCCCTCCTTCTAAATAAAAAGATACCCAAAGTACCCACACCTGCAAAAGCTAGACCCACCCCCACGCACAAACTACCGGCCTCTCTCACACCAACCCCCCCGAAAACACCCTACACCCCCGGGTCAACCTCTGACAGGCCTTCTGCAATACCCACTCCCACCAGCAGGGGCACCAGGCTGGGGGTGAGTACAGCGTGCTGCTGACCATGACCTTCCCCTGTTCAAAGAAGGTTCCCAACTCGTCAGCCACTGCTTCCTTGCCCTGTGCACAAACTAACTCTCTAATAATTTACCGCTGGCCTGACTGTCCACGCCATCCGATCCCGCTGGCTCTGAAACCGTGCTGACATGAAAACTGTCCTGCACCCCTCTGCTGCCTCCTCCCTTTGTAGAGTAGTTTTTGTTGTTTTTTTTCTAATGCCTAAGTTAGTATATTAGAACCTCATTGCTTTCAGTCACCAATAGCGAATGTTTCCACAGAATTAGAATGTTCAGTCAAGAGCATTCTAATCACATTCTCATTGACGTATAGATACACAATTGCTTTTGCAACTTAAACGTTGGAAAAAAAAAAAAACTTCCAATTGTTCCTCTGTCTTTCTATCCTTTACCGTCAAAACTTATTTAAATAGATAAAAACCAAACCGTCTAAACCAAGCCGAACAGAATCCGACGGCCAAGAGGCTCAGCGCTGAATACAGTCCTGCTTTGTGAAGTATTGGACATTACATCGCTGCTATTCTGGTGATGGTATTATCCAAAGCCACTAACAGTTGATCAGATTAAGCAGGGGCTAGTCCTAACCTGGAGCAATTTCAGTTCAGGAGCCTTGCTCAAGGGCCCGATGGCTGCACTGCGCATATCATTATGGCTACAATTGGGTGTTAAGGGGCCTCAAACCACTAACCCATTGGTACCAGCAAACCACCTTAGCCACCAGGCTATCGGCCCCCCCATATGTATCCAGCCATTGCGAATACTTGTACTTATTACAAGTATTCTAAAACCAGCTGAAATGAGGATAGACAAATGGGACATGCGACTGGCATGGAGCCGTCAAAATTGACAGGCACGGACCTTCTAACTTCTTTAAACCCATTTTCAGGCCGGAGATGCGAAGACTACTGCCTCCAAGGCACCAGGTGGCGCTAGACCTCAGACGAAAGCCCCCGGAAAGGCGCCAGCTGCTGGTGCTCAAACAGGTATGCTCCCCCCCTCATTGAGCTCCATTTACAAAATGTGCATGGCTAAGCTTAGCGTAGCTATTCTCCGCAAGCGGCTAACTCTTTCATGCTTCTGTCTCTTCTGCTTGTACAGCTGCTGCCTCAAGACCGGACCAGAGGAAGCCGGGGGTGGGAAAATCTGATAAAGGTGAACATTGGCCATTGCACACGCATTTCTAATGTTCGAGTGACTGCAGTTTAATGTGGGTAGTCTTTTCATGGAGTCGTTTAACTGCATTCTTAGTTTTACAGTTTCGGGGCTAGGAAATCAATAGTGTACAAACTCTGAGTTGCTGTACTCTACTGTCACTCTGAGCAGCAGTAGTGATGGTAGTTTTAATACTGCAGTAGTAGTTGTGTTGGTTGTGGTATTCTTATCAGTAATTTTGATAGCAGTAGTACTGCAAAAGAAGTTGCAGTGGCAGTAGTTGCGCTAGTTACTTTAGTTGTAATGGTTGTGGTAATATTAGCGCGACAGCAGTAGTGCTGTGACAGTAGTTGTTGTGGCAGCAGGAACACTAGTGGTGGTGGTAGAAGTTGTAGTACTGTACTAGTAGTTGTTGTGGTATTATTAGCAGGGATGGCAGTTGTGCTGTAAAAGTAGATGTGAAAAGGGTAGCAGCTGTAATATGGTTGATGTTATAGAGTTACAGTTCTGTCAGCACGAATGTAGCTATATTAGCTGCAATAGAAGTTGTACTCGCCGAAATGGTGATAGCAGAAGGAGTGGTTGCAGGAGTAAATTAATTGTGAGTAGTAGTCATGGCAGTAGGAGTAGTGACGTAAAAGTCAATGCAGTAGCAGCAGTGTCTCTGATAGTCAAGTTATAACAGACTGCAGTGCCGTAAAAATACTCTGGCACCCCTTACTGACTCATTGCCACTAGTCTTCAATGACAGCACTATAACTGTAATATCAGTAGTTGCAGTAAATTCAGTATTACGTAGCAATAGTAGTAGTTGAAGTTGTATTAGTGTTCATGACAGTCATGGAACTGGTACTGTAGCTTTGGGACTTAAAAATAGTCTGACACCCCTCGTTGACGTCTTGCGAAAAGCCTTTATTGAATGCACTGGGTTTATTTTGTGGCCCTATTTTAAATGCTCTCCTTCCCGTCCTGGGATAGACCTGCCAAAGACCCCCGATCGGAGCGGCTACAGCAGCCCGAGCACCCCGAAATCTCCTGCTAGCCGGTCCAGCGCCCCGGGACAGCCCGCCGCCCGGGAGGTGAAGAAGGTGGCGGTGGTGCGCACTCCGCCAAAATCGCCGGGGTCCATGAAGAGCCGCAGCCCGGCTCCCGTCGCCCCCATGCCCGACCTGAAGAACGTGCGGTCCAAGATTGGCTCCACCGAAAACATCAAGCACCAGCCCGGAGGCGGAAGGGTAAGACCCACATACTGTCTTCTCGCATGGCGGCCATTTTGTTTCTTGCATTCAATGTTTGCTTATTTCTTGCACTCGAGCCAGAAAGTAATGATGCAAACTTTTTGTCCTGCAGTCTTTGCCCCCCAAATTTAGAATCAGGGATATAAAACAAGGTCACTTATTTGCAGCAATCTTGAATGTCTGACGAGCAAGCAGAATGGAATTTACTTTTCTACCAATCAGTGGTGCTGGTGTGGAGTTGAGGGCCAATCAGGAGTAATGTTGAATTGAGCTGCCATACATGAGGAATGGACTGTGCCTCATGCTGCACTCCAGTGAATAAGTGGCTCTGGCGTTCACAAAGTCACATTAAGACCAGCAGTTTTTAAATTCAATAAAGAAGGAAAAAGCAATGAGTGAGAGTTTTTGAAAAAAAAAAAAAAAAAGGTATCAGAGCACCCCCTGCTGGCCGGCAGCTGGAATACGCTCTCACCTCCTGTGGTTTCCATCTTTCAGGTGCAAATACAAGATAAGAAGATGGACTTTAGTAGCGTGCAGTCGAAGTGTGGCTCCAAGGCTAACATCAAGCACACACCAGGCGGAGGGAACGTGAGTGATGGGCTGGGGGGTGGGGTGGTGTTTTTCTGAGCACTTAATTCATTGGCCAAACGGCCCCAGGATTGAACTGGCCAGAAAGGGAAGGTGCTGCCCTCCTTGTCCGCCCATTGTCAGGTTATTTAGTTCCCCGACGGCCAGGCAAGAGAAGCCATCTATGCTGTCCTTCTGACCATTTCTTATGGGAAACTGTAGTTAATGAGATTGACACGTAAACGTAACTCAGAACGTGTCAATCTAGCTTCAAACATAGCTAGATGATGCACTGAACATTTTAGTCACTGCAGAGATTGTAATCCATGATATCAAAATCAAGCATTAAAGCGGTGTGACGCACTGATTGGCTGACCAGTCAGGATGGGTGGCGGCATTGGCTGCTCATGCCCCAGAAATGTCAGTGAACTCTACGGCAGTACTAGAGAGCATTTTTAAACTGCCGCCCTGCCGTAAACGGTCCTTTATCGTAGCTCTAAGCTCCTTGAAGGATTAAGCTCCCAGGCAAATTCCTGGCCTACATTTCCCCGGGGGCTGTGCTCTTCAAAACCAGGAAGTGGCGTTGGCTTGAGAACCAGCGGAAGCGTGCATTGGTATCCTTGAAGGGATAACGCTCTCTCGCCTCTCTGACTCTTCCAGGTGCAAATTGTCGACAAGAAGCTCGACCTCAGTAAAGTTCAGTCTAAGTGTGGCTCCAAAGACAATATCAAGCACACCCCCGGCGGTGGCAATGTGAGTACAGAGGCTGTGGTCATCTGTGAAAGCCATGAGTCTGCCCTCGGTCACAGTCACTCCCAGCCCTGGCCAAAACTGTAAGGATGAAGCCAACATCAGTCCTGTGCTCTCTGCTTTAGCTGGCTCCACGAAAATCCAGCCAAGATACAGGGCTAGTGTCACAGAGACAGAATGGGTCCAGTCATAGACTTGAGGGGTCCAGTCTTATCTTAAAATGGGCGGTGGGGGTGTGGGGTTTTGTTCTAGTCTTGTGCTTGGGCACCTGATTCAACCAGTTAACCAATCATGGTCTTCAGGCGTGATCTTGAGAAGTGCGATTAGGCGCGGCAGTGTTGTGGTAAAGGCAAGACCAGCACCGATATCGCTTACAAAGAAGTAAGCTGAATCTGTGTCCGCGTAACCGGCACGTAATGAATTTTTGGCAATTTTGGGGGCTTGTACATTCTGACATGAAACGTAGAAGTTACAAATATTTCCTAAAGTTTCATGGTAGTATTAATTACTTCAAGACAATTCAAGATTGCAGACATTACCGATTATTTGCCAGCATTTGATCTTGCCCCTGATCAGCTCGAGATCAGGGGGTTTAGTGGTATTGTTACATTAAAAACTGCCGCAGAGCAGTCAGAAAAAATCGTTTGGAAAATCCTGACCTTCTAATGTTTCTAACCGTTTAAAGAACAGCTTAGTAAATTATTACTAATTATTGACAGATAAATGCAATGGATTAATTGAAGTTGTTATGCGCAAGGCATGCAAATTTATAGCCTCCATCACAACATACATCATTAGAATATAAAAGTTGTTTCCGAAACAATATTTTTTAAGAAATAAAGGACGCATTGAGGTGTTGTTCTCAGATGTACCTATAAGAGCTCGTAGCATTTTACAGCAAACATTTACCAGCTGAGAGTAAAGTCAAAAACCTGTGTTTAATTTTTAACTGTCAGCTGTGGCTGGTATCTTAAGTTATCAAATCTGTTGAAGGATGGTGAGAAGAGGTACTGAGTGCAAACCTAGACGATCTTCAGGCATTTTTACCATTGTAACTAAATGTACTTTAATGGCAGCAAAGTAGGGAACTTACAATGATGTATTATCCCATTTTAGTTCCACAAAATGAGACTTCTCTACTTTAAGAGTATGTGCCTGAAACGTTTACTTTATCTGTCATCTGTGGATCAAATTGCATGGACCCTCTGGAGGATATTGAAGCTCATCAAAGCAAAGTGTTGTAAACCAAAAAATTACCAATGGTTTTGGGATTAGGTTCAAAAAGGAAAACATTTGGCTACTGGCAACAAGGAATTTCCCTGATGCTTACACTAGTCTCTGACATATTAATCTCAGGGCAACACTCTGTAATCCCGAGAAAAATGATGTAACTGTCATCTTGATCCTTACAGTTTTGGCCACATCTGTCAGTCTGATCCTCTGATCCCATCAAACGATATACAGCATTCAGAGACAGGCAGTTCAGTTCAGCATGAGAACTGCAGCTATTCATCGAGCTACTGCACGCTAATTCCATCCTGGTGATGGACAAGGCTGATCAATCAAATCCAGAGCACACTCTCTCACTTTTGGTTAGGCTGCGTTCGAATAGTCAAAAAATTACGTCCCGTCGTCTAATTCCTGACGACCTTTCCTTCACCTCGATGGAAAACACGAGGTTAAGGAAAGATGTAAAGGCGAATTCTTAATTCTTAAGAGAATCCGGCTGCACTAACATTAAGCGACATAATCATGTATCTTATTAAGAGAATCCGGCTGCACTAACATTAAGCGACATAATCATGTATCTTATTAAGAGAATCCGGCTGCACTAACATTAAGCGACATAATCATGTATCTTATGCCCATCATGTTCGTTAGTTTCCTTGAATGGCCGGACAGATTGTGCGTCGGTGTAAATATTGTTGCTGCACAGAATTGTGGGATGGGGTTATCTCCTTTCTTTTCATAAAGGATGGTCCGGTGTACCCTACGCTACTGGAGATAAGTTCAGAATCACTGAGGCATCTTTACTGAACATTCAGAGAATTCAAACAGCAGTTAACATGGCTGCTACGTAAATACTTCTGGGTCATTTTTCAAGGAGTTAGGAACTTCAATAAGGAAACAAGACTATTCGATCGCAGCCTTGGTCTTTCCTTAGCTCATGTCTTAAGAGGGAAGTAGAGGAGGAACTGTAGCTTGATTTTGCTGACTCAAGACACTGTTCCTCCCCTGCATGACCACTGGAAGGTTACTGTATTTTTAGAACTAGCGGAATAGCGATCTCAGTAGCATAGCAAGAGATGGATTTGGTAGAAATACGCGACAGAAGTACTGCATGATCAGCATGAAGCATGACATCTCTCAGTAGCCCTGATAGTAAATAAAGATCTCACACAGCACCAGGCAGTATTTCTGACTTCTGAGTGGGTCAAGTACCATACGTCAGCTGCTTTGAATGCTTCATCTATAGAAAACTTATGTACAAATGATAAAAACAGGGTAGAGAAGCAACTACGGTCCAAATTGAGGGTTCCGGGGACCCCAATAATCTTTCCCCAGCAAACACCACCCTTCCTAGGCCTGTCCCTCCACTTTGTGTGAGTTTTGGGTCTTTTGCATGTTAATTCCTACAACTTTGACAACATCTGATCGACAACCTTCCAATGAGGTGTTTCTAATTCAATGGCTGGGCTGCTAAACATTACTGAACGTTCACTGTTCATACTATATGACACAATGCTGTACGAATTTCTGGGTAGAGTAGAACGCCAAACCTTGTTCACTTGATTGGCAGTGGAATTGGTGAATTCAATAAGGGCCCAACTCCATGTTGAAAATGTGTGGAGTTGGGCCCTCCTTGAATTCGCCAATTCAATTGTCACTGGCTGCCCATCCCAGATCTGGCCAACATTGAGAGCTTAATCTTGTGGCCAGACAGAAAGCAATTCATCCCCCTCTGCCATGGTTCAGCGAGGCAGGATGCAATTGGCTGAGACTGACCTCGCTCTCGGCTACAACGAATAAAGGCTCCAGAATTACCTCTCTCCCGAAAGAGGTCATAGCATTTAAGTGGTGAGGGTGATGAGGCATCGTTCAGCTGTTGTGGTGTCAAATTTCCAGCACCTCAGGTGAGTGTGCGTGTGTGTGTGTGTGTGTGTGTGTGTGCGCATCTAAGTGTGTATGCGCAAGATCATGTAGGAGCAGGTGTCTCCCGTTAGTGTAATCTTGATGGAGCGTAACACAAAGAGGTCCTTAATCTCAGCTCCCCAGTACAGTCGGATGGTAAATGCACTGTGCGCAGGTGTCCCTATCAGTGCTGACAGCCTCAGGCTAAATCACATTAACCCCTCGCACTGATGGACCGACACACCCAGGATAAGTTTACTGCTTCAGGCCAGAAAGAGACCCTGCTTTCCTTCCATAGTGACAACCTGAGTACTCGCCAACATGTACAGACAAAAATTACGTTATATAATCGCCATTTGGCAGATGCTCTTATCCAACGCACTAGAAAATGGGATAAAGACCTACTGTCCATGCAACAGCCTTGTTTGCCTGAATGCTGAGCAAAGAAGCTATAACGTCCACTAATTTTTTATTTATTGTTTTATTTCATTTTTAATTGGCTCCCCATAGCTGAGAAGGTGATGGTGCTGATGATCTGAAGGCATGTTCTTGAGATGTCAAGGAGCAATGAAAAGGCCCATAATCCACTCAAGCTACGGCTACATGAATAAAGCAGTATTCATGTCTCTGAGTGTTGATACCTTGCAACCTTCTCGTGCGTCGCTGCAGATTAATAAAATCTGATCTATTCATCGGCTGCCTTTTTAAAAATGACTTGGGCTTGAAACTGTGTCGTGTGATTTTGTGTTCAGTCATTGGATAGCTGCTGCCAGGTGTTTTCAACGTTCATTTGATTTTTTTGATGTCACGTGTTGTCTTTTCCCACCGAATGCTGAATACCTGCCATGTCCCTGAAAACCAGGAAGGAGGATAGTCTTCTTTCAAACAGTCAGAAGAAAAACTGATGCTGGGAAACCTTCCCAACATGGCAAAGAAGTTACCAAACATTTTAATCTTCCATTTTAGACTTAAAACCCTTACTTCTAATCCTTTTTTTTCCCCACAGTAAAACAAAAAAATACTCCTACTGATGTGAGATAATTTTGACTCATTACTAGATTTGTCCTTGGGGTAAGAAAATTGCACTTGTCAAGCACATGGTAACTTAAAATAAACTAATTTTTTTTTATTCAAGAGAAAGTACTTATTATTAAAGACACTTTTTGCAGCGAAAATTCAGAAATTCTGAGAGTCTGGGTTAGGGAGGTAAGATGCGTAATTTTATGCGCTGTATGAAAGAACAATTGATGGCGTGTATTATCAGTTCCAAGTACCTTCAGACTAACCGTAATTCTTTTACACAAATGATTGACCGTGCTTATGATTATATTCAGCCGCGGAGCAGGTCTCACTCCTGTATCCCGTGACCTTCTAACAGAGCATCGCTAGCACTAGATTGCTGCTTTATTACAATAGTGCATGAGTGCCAAGTGCTATATCACTAAAGCCCAGGGTTAACCAGTCCTGTACCTGGACATCTACCCTCCTGAAGGTTTTCATTGCTACCTTTGCCTGGAACACTGGCTTCAGATAATTAGCAGCTAAACGGGATGGGTGCATCCCAACTCTCTTAACACGTTGACTGCCGACAAGGAGATAACTTGCAGGTTCTAGGGGTCTCCCATTTGCCATTCTAGGTTTTTTTTTTTTACATATGGTCAATGTTTGTTTACGGCGCTTATTTATAGGCAGATACAGAGCGTCTTCCCATGATCCTCTGGGGAAAACCCTCTATTCGAGACAAGTCGTAGCTGGTGGTGGGATATAACTGTTGCATTCGTTATACCAATAAAGAGTTTTCTTGTAGCGGTATTTGCGTAAAAGACATTGCTAATTGTGCCATAATTTGATTTGAAGGTCAACACTTTGTAAATGGCGCCGACGAAAGTGCAGACGGTCATGGAACTGTTAATGGAAATTGATAATAATTTTGTGTTCAATACCCACTTCCACAGGTTGCAATCCGGTTGCCATAACTCCAGTTCTTCCTTTATGACAACTGCCAACCAGTCTGCTGATCCCCAAAGTTACCTATGTTAAACTACGGGATAACTCGTACTGGCAGGATTTGGTGCACCCGCCATTACGAGTTATCTCGTAGTTGGCAGTCAACGTGTTAAACAGGGAACCTCTTTACTTTCCTCATCACTTTACCTTGACCTTGGCAGAAAATGTCTCCCAGATAAAGGAAAGTGGAAAGGAGATTTTTAATTTACCTAAGGACATGTTTGAGAAAATTCAATGTCCTTTCCTTCAAGACGCCTTGAGCTGACGACACGACTGATCCGACAGGGAAACTGAGAAGAACGGCGTATCCGATCGCGTCAGCTGCAAAGGACTGTGGTCGTAATTTATTATTCCTTTCTGCAGAGGTTGGTCCTGTTTCCTTGCTGGAAGGAAGCAACAAAGAAACCAATTGCCTCCTTTCCTTCATGAAATGGACAATTGGAACGCTCCTTGTCCCGGCTCCGAGCCAAACAACATTTCCAGTACATGTGTATTATCAAGGACGGTTCCTGGCTCTTTGCAGCATTCAGATACACCCAATCTTTTGCTTAATGGGAAGTCTGCTTTGCCATAGATGGACTGAGAGCTTAGAAGGGCGGTAGATCTCCAGGAACAGAGTTGCTGACCACTGCTATACCTGATGTACTTGCTGAAACTATGCTGCTACAGTCTGTGTAAGAGCTATGTACTGTATCGGCATAATTTTCTGGGAGTGCTGTATACTGCACCATGCTGTATGCGAGTGTTGGATTCTACAGTATATTACTGTATTTATAGAACATGCTGTGGAAAGTGGCAACTAGTAAAATGTGCACGAGAGCTATAAATTGTATTGCCTTGATTTTCAGCTAATGCTGTAGTCTGTTTCACTAAAGTTCAGGCGTACAATGCAGACAATACTTCTGGTGTAACGGAGTTGTATGGTATGCACTACTGTAGCGCAGAACACTAATGAGTATAAATGTGTTCAAGTTGATCTGTGAGGTTTTAATTTTATTCCTTGAGCAATATTTCAGTGCTGGTTTGTGGCATTTAGTCTGATTTTCATGCGCTTCCAAGAGAAGCCAGCATTAACATTTCACAGGAAAATACAAGGAGCAAGCCTTAGCACATTAGCATGCATCTCTAATCCTAAAAAAATGACATAGCCAACCCTTAACTAATCACCGTTTATTCCCTAACTCAGGTGCAAATCGTTCACAAAAAGGTCGATTTGAGCAACGTGCAGTCCAAGTGTGGCTCGAAGGCCAACATCCACCACAAACCAGGTAAGAGAAAACAGTCCAGAGCACAATTTTACTTAGATTATCTTCTCTATCTTCTCTCTTTATTCATTATCTTTTGTTCTGTAGAACTAATAAAGGATAATGCAGATGCATCCGCTTATAGCAAAAGCAAGGCACATATGTACACACGCACACACACAGATTATAATATAGAGCTTCATAATGGACTGCCTATATTCCATTGGGAGTTAGAGACCACAATTGTGTCAACATCTAAAAGCCACCCCCGTATGAAAGGACAATAATGGCAACACACTGTATATGCGCATGTTGTTGTGTTTGTACATGTGTAATGGCATAATCTCAGCCAGTCTTTCATCACAGTGAAAATAATTTCATTTGCATACTGAATTGCAAATAAGCAACCCTGATTCTACATGCCATATTAAACTAAATTTAATTCGTATAGCAGCTTATGCAAATAACTGCGATATGAAGTTTGACTTGGTCATGCATATTTTATTAAATGTGCTCAGCTTATTTGGTTATTCTTTCAAAAGCCAATATGTAATCTAATTAGTGTTTTTACTTTCAATCTTTTAATTCATTTTTTTTTCTATTGACTGTCAACAGACTTGATTACCTGTGTAATAATTTCATAATTTCGGTTTTATGAAAATGTTTTTGGTTGCCTGTGCAATACTTAATAATAGGTTGGATTTAGTTATTGAGATATTGAATGCATTCATTGACATAACATCAAGAAATTCAATGAAAACACGTTGCTGGAATGGAGTCAGAACAAGTTATGTAGTGATAAATTCATATTTTCATCAGTAAATTTTGGTGGTCAGTGTCTCTGAGTTCCCAGCAATTGGCCTGATTTTTAAGTTCAAGGATGTGGGGTTGTGAAAGTGTATTTTGCTTACCCTAATGTGCACGTTCTTGCTCAGTCCTTGTGTGCAGTATATACTCGAACACGTGTGGTCACCAGCTTGTCCTGCCTCTCATTCCAAAATTATTAATATGGAGTTGTTTGTTTATTTATCCTTTATTTAACCAGGGAAGTCCCATTGAGATTGAAATCTCTTTTTCAAGGGAGCCCCGGGGGTTGAGGTGGGGAGGGAGAGGACAAGTTGCACAGCCAATTAGATCAGGGGATGATTAGATGGCAGGTTGAAAGAGCCAGGTTGGGAATTTAGCCATGACACCGAGGACCCCCTACTCTTGTCGAAGAGTGTCAAAGGATCTTTAATGACCGCAGTGAGTCAGGACCTCGGTTTAACGTCTCATCCGAAAGATGGTTGGTCCCTCTTTTGCTGCTGTAACTGCGTCCACTCTCCAGGGAAGACTCTACACTAGATGTTAGAACATTGCTTCGAAACTTTGCTTCCATTATCACTAGAAAGGTTCTAGTGAGGTCTTACACAAAAAGTTGGGCTGAGGCCTGGCCTGAATTTGGCTTTCTGGCCATTTTCTACAATGTTCAAGGACTCTGTACAGACCAGGAAACTTCCTCAATACCAATCTCACATGACCACATATAGACCTTGCTCTGTGCATAGAGGTCTTATCCAAACTTTTGGAAGCACAGAATCATCTAGAATGGGACTGTATGCTACATTACCAAGATTTTCCTTCAGTTGGACCATGAGGTCTGGCCCAAACCAAGTCTGAGACCATTGAGTCCAAGACCATGGAGAGGCCACGTACTTTGTTGTCTTGACCCATTTAGCCAGTGTGAGCATGAAAGCCTTTTTAAGTCTGAGGTATCTCTGACATTGAAGCCTTCGAAAGGGATAAAAGCCCTGCAGTGACTCCACCTTTTACCGCGACTACTCTCAATCAGTTCCAGATTACTTTGCCTGATTAGCAACCAAAACACTGATTTGCTCCCTTGCTAAGGCTAATGGATAGAATAACTGGCCAATTTATTCTAAGGTAGTGTAATTGTTCATTACATCTCAAAGTTATGAGACAGGGCATTTCCCTTCAACATTACTGATGACAGAAAATTTGATATGTATTTTGAAGATGCTGCTCTCACGTAGCTCGTGAAATAGTAGAGATCTGTGTAAATTTGTTAGCTTGACTTATTGTAAATAAACTGTTTTGAGCAAATGTTCATGATGGTTTGATGCGTCTTAGATGTCTTCCACTGTAATTGTAGTCTTTCCAAGACTGAAAACATTTTGCAAAAAAAAAAAAATTCAAGTGCCGTCTGGTAATAAAATCCTCTGCTGAAAAATTGCTTTGATATTTGATCATTAATCAGACGAAATTAAAGGTGAACAGGTTGAGAGTAACCGTGTTAAAAGGCGAGATTACTGCAGGTCTTTCATTACTCTGCCACTGCTCGCTGACAAGGTCCTTGAGTACCATCGAAACAGTCCGTTTTTTCCTGAAGAATCACTGGACCTCGTATTGCCAGACAGTACGTACCCTGTGAGTACGGAACACAATAAAGCAAATATTCCTATCCTGTCCTCCTTGCTCAACAGGTGGAGGCAACGTGGAGATTAAGTCAGAGAAGCTCGATTTCAAGGTGCAGTCGAAGATCGGTTCCCTGGACAACATCAGCCATGTTCCTGGCGGAGGACAAAAGCGAGTAAGTCTCGCAGTGAGGCGGGCGCCAAACTTTAAAAAAAGAAAGATACATTCCTCAGTGCTGTTCTCTGGTTTAGGTGCACGTCTGGCCCGGATCCAATCTCCATTAGTGCTTTACAACATTTCTGTTGAACTAAACTGTTAACGTTTCCTTTCCAGCAGATACCACAATTTTAAAGCTCTATAGCATTTTTGCAGCAGAGACCTGTAATATGTTATTTGCTTGCCATGACATAGGACAATTGTTGAACTGAGTCTAGTCCAGCGTCAGAAACTTCTGGTTTGGACTCAATCAATATTTGTCATTGACTATGACTGAATTTAGAACAGACCCATAATCACAGATAAGTGCAAGTTCACAAAGCAGATGTGCAATACATACAAATAACTTTTTTTTCACTCAAAGTTAATAACAGATTAATTGTTATTAATAGTTAATACTCTCTCTGCCTGCTCTTCTGAAGCTTTCCCTCTGTTGGAACTCTCTGCCCAAAAAACTCCAGGGGAACCGGATTTTGCATGGTTAAAGACCTCCTCAGTTGCTTCGCTGCATCGGTCCTTTTACTGCACTTTAGTTTGACCGTGGAAAACACCAGGGATCGCTGTGTTAATGCAAGATAAACTTCACAGGAAACAGTGTTAATACTTGACCGTTAGCGGACTTTGCACTGTCGGATATATCATTGAATACATATTTCTAACAGTGCAGGCATTTCAGTCTGACTTCCTCTAAATCATCAACTGAACTTCCTCACTTATCTGAACCCAGAATAGACATTTGAATGAGTTTCTGACACCGCAGTTGTGACAGCTAAGTGTAGCCACAATACGTCAGCAAGACACCTAGACTTTGAGCAGAAAGCCTGGTGTTCAGATTATTCATTCAAGTTGGATTTTGAGGTCTGAACTAGACAATATAACCTCCAGTGTTAGGTTATGAGACGACCAAGTTCCACCCTTGTTCCTAAGCTTCCAGCTATGAACTGTGTCCTTCCCCCACACTGTAAACAACAGGAACTCATAACACTGACAGTGTAGTTTATACATGTCCATTAAACCTCCTCAGAAAAGACAGAAAATTTAAAACTTTCAATGGCTGTGAGACTCTCCGTCTTCATTCTCCTTCTCTTATTGGTTGCCTGGCGCATTTCCTTTTTATCTGTTGCACCCCCTACTTCTATCCTTCATTTTAACTCTTGCCGTGCCACTGGGGTGTGTCCGAATCCTCGAGATACGACCCCTTCTTCCACTCACTCATGAAGTATGGAAGCATTTGCTTCTTTTAGTATTGGGACAAACCCCTAGTTTTTTCCCCACTCATCATTACACAAAAAAGGAAGTCCTGGGGCCTGTTCTGTAAAGCAGGATTACTCAGTTAGCTGGATTATGGCTCCAAGTAAAACCTGGACACCTCGTGACCTCAGTATTATAAGGTTCAATCACATATGTGTTTCTGAGGCAGATAGAACCTTGTAATACTAAGGTCACGACCTCTCAAATCCAGAACATGGACTGAAGCAAAAAGTGTTTTTCTGGATCTTAATGAGTGCAGTTATCGGGCTAACTCGGCTATCCTGCTTTGCGGAACAGGCCACCTAGGGTCCTCCATTGCTGTGTGTCCAAACCCTCTTGTCTTGGCACAGAATCCAGATCCAGGTATTTCTTGTGCCACACCTTCAGCGCACATCATGAGGCCAATCAAGCCCATGATTGGTTGCATCAGGCCTGCTTGGGTGGAACGCCACAAGCACCTGGATCTGGGTCATCTGCCCTGGGGACAGGGCTGGGAAACGCTGCTCTGTTGGGTTTCAGACAGAAATGAGTGGAGAAGCAGAGACTGGGATTCATTTTCACCCCATGTGTTGGTGCATCTGCCTCCTTCCAAATTTGAGACGTCAGGAAGCACCTTTCAAACTCCAGTCTCAGTCCGACTTTGGTCTGATATCCAATGTATTACCATTTTGTGTGAGCTTCATCGATTTATTATTTCCCATGAGCTTCATTTGTGAGTTCAACTGATTATTTTGATTAAGCTTCATAGATTCATTATTTTGTGCAAGATTCACTCATCAGTTTCTGTGAGATCGCCATCTCTTTATTTTCCTTTAGCTTTATTTGCAAATCTGACTGATAGATTGTTTTGAATGAGCTTCATAGATTCATTATTTTGTGTGAGATTCATTCATTATTTTCTGTGATCACCATTTATTTAATTTGTATTTGTTTCATCACTGTATTATTTTGTGAGTAGTGTGTGTTCAGACTGAGATCATTACATTTTGCTCTTAAGTTTTTGTTTTGTTTTTTCATTCAGTTATTTTGCATTTTCCCCTCCCCCCCTATTCACACCATGCTGGGTGTTCGACCATAGAAAGAGAAGGGGAAAGAGGCGAATGTTGAGGCAACAGACTCCGCCCAATTTGAGGACGATGTTAGGCCAGCCCTCCCCGAGACCTCGCCAGAACCACCCCAAAACCCCCTATTTGACTCCGTCATACTCGAGGAGCCTTCCCTCTTAAATTTCTAGGTCTTCCGTAAGTACCCACAATGCATCTGACCTCAACTGCCCCACTCACGGCACCTGTTCTCACTATCTAGGTCCTAGTTACTGTAGTAACGTTCAGGCCGGCATCACATCGACATTGGCCAATAAGTCGGGCTAAAAATTAAATGGAAGTAATTGTCAAAAAAAATATATGAGTGAACAATTGTCAAAGCTGTGGCTGAATTATTCTCTCGCCCGTGACGGAATCAGCGGGGGGAGGAATTGTCATCAGTGTGGTCTGTTTGTCTGTATGTTAACAATCTAGTATCTAGATGGTTGCACTGATTGACTTCAAACTCTCAGAGTAAGCAGGCAATGGTCCATAGATTACTTGAAGAAATTTTGGGGGGATCGGGGAAAGGTCAAGGTCATTGGAAACGTCAAAATCGTTTTTTTGGCAATAACTTTCTTGAAGTTCGTCACATTGACTTCAGACCAAAACCAAAATGTGCATCTTTCAATTCTGCTTCCCACCCTATGCTGCGAGATGGGGGAGCTGTGATAGTCTCTGTAGCAATTGGGGGTGGAATGTCAGGGGGGTCAAGGTCATCAGTGAAAAAAATATTATTATTATTATTATTATTATTATTATGATTACAATCATTTTTGTATTTGGTTATTGACAAAAGTTTCACAAAGGAAATGAAACACTCATAAGTCAAAAAGTCTATTTCCCACACTTTGGTAGAAAACAATGAAGTTAAAGTCGGTAAATATGGCTGCAAATGGCTTGTCGCCGTGGTCAGCTCTGCATATATACGTATATATTTATAAAAAACTTAGCATTTAGCAGGATTTTCAAATGGGTGACAGATACTTATTTAAATGGTTTCTTCCTTGGGCATGCAGGTATACTCACCCACTCCTTGGTTTTGTTCTCGGTAACTCGTTCGCTCTTTTTCCCGCCCGCAGATCGAGTCGCACAAGCTCTCGTTCCGCGAGCAGGCCAAGGCTCGCACTGACCACGGGGCGGAGATCGTCTGCAAATCCCCGGACGGCGGCTCGCCCCGTCCCCTCAGCAATGTCTCGTCCTCCGGCAGCATCAACATGACGGAGTCGCCGCAACTGTCCACGCTTGCCGACCAGGTCTCCGCCTCTCTGGCCAAACAGGGTCTGTGAATTCCACATTCTGACACGATTCCGGCCTCAAAGGATCAACCAAACAGTACCGAAAATGATTTAATTATAAGGTTTTTTTCTTTTATCGAGACAAACCTCGCCGTTTCCCCCCCTTTACTTCCAGATTCAAATTAGGGGTTTCGCAGGATGCATTTCTGGGTTATAAAATCAGAACTAGGAGGGGGAAGATTGCGCAGTGCAGTGATAATATTCAACCGCTGTATTTATCATTTTTTTAAAACGACAAAGTCCCGCATTTCCCTATTCGGAAGAATCCCTTTTTTTAACCTTCAATCATTTTGGAGGCAAATCCTCTGGATACCAGCCCCATCTCCCCAATTTTAGGAAAAAATTAAATTTAAGTCTGTTCATATAAACTGTCTCAGGGTGCTGGTCATCAAATTAGGCTGTTTATCTGTTACAGAATTAAAGAAGCCAAATCTTGACAGTTTTGTCTCGCTGAAGAAACTAACAAAGAATTAGAGTGACCTTCCGCTCCTCAGAGATCTAGGCCTGATTTACCCATGATGGCTTGTATTAAATGCGCCAAACGCTCATGATAGAACATTTGGCTGAAGAAAAAAAAAAAAAAAAAAAAAAACCTCAAAATAAGTGCCCACATAATGGAAAAGCGCAGTCATAAAAACCTAAAGGGAAATTATGCACCGCTGCCCTTGAGATTAATTGCGATTTATTGCTGCCAGCATTTGCTTTTGAAGGGAAGTATCACTGTGCTTCACAAATCACTGTACATTTCCATTCCCGACCTGTTGGGGGCACCTTCACTTGTATCTCAAAGTAACAATTAATTTTCTCGTTTAGTATTGATCCCGTACGAAGAAATGGTCTTTCAATGCGGAGCCATTTACTTTGGTTACAACAAAACCTGCAGAATTCAGTGCACACGGTTTCCCTCTTCGTCCGCACAATCCCAGTAATGTGAAATTTGGTGCAAAAATGTGCCAAATTACCTAATTAACATTTCACTTGAAGGGTAGGCTTACAAGAGGAAAAATTGTGCTTTTTTTAAATCTGCAAAGCTGTATTTAAACACTTGAGTCAGTATTTTAAGCATAAATGCATACAAAGGCATCCAGTTAGCAACATGAAGGTTTTTTTCCCCCCCCTTAAACGGTACTCAACTCGGGAATATTCTTGCCTGCATCAACCAACTGTCATCACACCCTTATAAAAAGCATTTTACTACCAAACCGATTCGCATGTTTTCATTTTTAGGATCTGGGGTTTTTAAAAGAATGCTGCAAGTACAGTTTTTAGTTTCTTGGTCTTTTTTTTCCCTGTAAATTTGTCTGAAAAAGGTATCACAAGTCCTTTGGTCTTTGGGGAAGAAGTCAACAGGCTGGCTGTAAAAAATAAGATTAAAAAAAAAAATAGTTAGGTGGAGTCATTATATCTATACTCTTATTCAAGGCTTCCTAACCTGCTCACAGTATAAACCTGTTGTCAGACTAGCAGCCCAAATAAGTTTCGCGTGCTTGCAGCTCAAAGGACAGCGTCTGATGTACTAGATATCTTTGTAATAAATATCATTACCCAGGAGCAGTGTTCACTCCCTAAATCTTTAAAACAAATCAGTGATTACGTTCATATTTTGAAGTTTGAAGGAAATGTCAGTAACAATCATGAAAGGAAATGTAGCGTTATGCCAGTGGCCCGTCATAAGAATTGAACTGCAGAGGGAAGGCAAAATATGCATTGAAAGTGTGGCATTCCTATTAAGGATAGGGGTGTGAACTCAATTCCCAAACATTTTAAATGATTGACAGGTGGACGTTGATGAATGAGAATATATACGACACTGGACTCTTGGCAAGACGATTAACGACACTGATGGTTCAGTGTGTCTTTATACACACATTTCAGAATGTTTGCAGTCCCCCATTTATATTTTACCTAAAAAAGGAAATGCACAATGTGGTATCTTTAGGAGAGGACAGATATAAAAGAGGCATCGCTGTTTAGTATGCATTAGGACATTGGATTTCTGAAGTTTTGAATTTCTAGATTTGAAAGCAATAGAGAAGCTAAAACAATCAAGGGAATTTTCATTAGATTTACTCCTGCCAGGATTGAAAAGAGGAAATGATCATTAAGTCAGAGCAATCACCATTCCCACTCCACCTTAATAGTGAAGTACTAAAAAAAAAAAAAAAAAAAAAAAGGCACAAAATAAGGTACTTAAGTCCCCTCCAAACTTGCGTTCTTCACCTTTTCCCCTATATATTCGTCTGTGGACATGAGCTGTAACACTGATGTTAAAAGCTGATCTTCCTCCTTTTATTTAAGAAAGAATACTCTTCTGTAATTTTTTTTTAACAAAGCAACTGGTGTAAACGCGTCTTTTTTTTCCAAAATGGCTGACTTGTCTTGAAATGACAGACTATCTACTACCTTTTCTCCTTTCTAACGTGAAACCTAAATGCAAGCGTGTTAAATTTTAATATACCTGAAGAAAAAAAAGAAACTGTTAGACAAAGGTTACGTGGAACGCTGGAACTGTGGTAAGACGTGTGTGTGAAACTGAGTGTTAAATGGTGGACTAGTGTGTTATTGCCAAACTTGTGTGCAGAGCAACTGCAGTTTTTGTTGGACCCACGATTCTGTAACTTTCAGCAATGCAACATGCCTGCAACAGTATACCTGAACCCAAGTAAAGACTGACCCTTGACCTTCAACCTGCTGCAGCGAGCCTTTCGCCAAAGCCTTCCTTAAAGCAGGTTAAGCGCCAACGTCTGCTTCGTACATTGAGTGTGCTGGGTGAGCTTAATGCACTGTCCACATTCGAAATGCACAAATGATCATGTACTCATTTCCATTATATGAGAGTGGCCACAGCACTTAAGTGGCACATACAAAGTCCACAACAGTTAGGATGCATGCTGTGCAGTATCTATTGCAGGGTTCCCCATATCATGGTCCTCGAAAGGGCGGATGGCATCTAATGCAGACCCTCGAGGGCGAAGAACTGCTGGTTTTCCACCCTGTCTTTACCTGGAAGTCAGGTGTGATGACAGTCTGGCCCATCAGTGGCAATAATTGTTCAGTTAATTGCCTGAAAGGAGAGAAAACCAGACCTAGATTTGGATTTAAGGTCCATATTTGGGGATCGCAGCTCCTCGGCATGTCCACCAAAGTATTTTCAGTTGTAGGACAGGTATGTCATTTCGCACTTTCTCTTTGTCCAAGATGTATCCAACTGGAATTAGAACCCTAATGCCAATACAACCTCCCCTGCTTAGTATTATTCACGTCCTGAAAATGGCATGTCCTAAATTCAGTATCAAAACCATGGAAGTATGTACGTGATTCAAGGGTTTTGAAGTAAACAATCTTCAGATAGTTTGCTTAGCCAAATCTTTTCTTCCAGTATAGCAAAATCAGTTCCTTCAACTGAAGACAACCCCTCTAAATTTTGAGAGGATTTCCGTACCGTTAGCATTCTGGATGTTACAGGGTCAGATGGGTCCAAATGTCGGCAGAATTGACAGAGTAGATGGTTGTGTCAAAAAAAACTACAGTGAGGTCCACGACTATTTGGACAGCGAGTTTCAAAAAGGCTGTCACTCATACATGGTTTGCTTGATATGGGTGCATAGGTCAAATTAATCCATTCAATTATGAGCACGCTGATCTTAAATTTTAGGTTGTGCAGATTCAGATTGGACCACATTTGAATCGCAGCCCTTCGTAATTGTTATTGTCTAAATACTTGTGCACCTTACCGCTAGTGCTCCAAGACAGGGTAATGCAGAGGTCTCGACCTCAAATCCTGGAGGCCGCAGCTTCTTATGAATTTTTAAGATTTCTATCCAATCAGCGGCAAATTCAGGCATCTGAAGTAAGGCGTGCAGGCTGTGAAAACAAATGAAGTGCTTAAGAGGAGAAACACAAGAACACACCTCAGGCAGCGGTACTCCGGCCTCCAGGATAAGTGTTTGAGATGCCTGGTAATGAACGGTTCCAGTTTTGATAAATTTAAAAAAGGAAAAAAAAAAAAAGTGTTGGTAAGGCTGAACTTTGGCTTCTCTGCTTTTCTAAGTGCTGTATATTTCTTTGTTATCACCTCTTGGCGTTTAGGAAAGGCTCCATAGTTTTGATCTCATTGCCTTTTTTTCCCTTGTTCCAGTTCTTCTGTTGAAAATTCTACATCCTAGCTTGGCAAGTTGTGATTGTCCATATTGTAGCTGTGCGTTTCATTAATGACTGGTTTACACCAATACCTGTTGCTGTAAACGTGCGTTTGCAAAATAAAGGTCGGTATTACAGATGGCTGTCTGGACTTTTCTTCCACTGGGAGATGCACAACAGTGTTGAACACCATCTACCATTACCTACTCCGAAAGAGCAAGTGTTTGTGGACAACCAACACCTTGCAAGTAAATTGGCTACGTGCTATTTAGGTCTAGATGAATTGACTTTTGTAGTTGTTGAGTGCTAGCTACTGAAAAATTAACATGTAAATCAATGAATGTCAATTACTATTAGTTAATTCTAGTTGATATTGAAATAAAGAGGTCATGTTTTTGTTTATTGAAAAGTTATTTTGTCATTTGCATTGCCAATTGCTAATCATGAATTCTACATTGTTTACAAATACATGAATCAATGGGGAGTTAATTTTACGCCAAAACACATGAACACTTGTTTACAACCACATCAAAAGAATGAACGCAACAATTTTAATGCCGAGTGCAAAAGCTAAGGATCTAGAAGCTTCATTTAAAAGTACCAGACAGGAAAACCGATCAGATTCATTACTGCATTTTTTTTTTTTTTTTTTTTTTAAGAGACTCTTTAACTCCTTCAACCCCACAGCCCTCTACAGAGGGCTGACCAACATATTCCCTTCAACCCCAAATTCCTGTAGGGAAAATTCAAACAATCTGACTAATTGATTGGAACATATCAGGTTACATTTAATGGGATTCCAGAGATAACAGTAAGATACAATGTCCAGATAATGACCAGCCCTCTACAGAGGGCTGTGGGGTTGAAGGGTATAGTGATGCTAGAATATCTGGGGTTGAAAGAGTTAATGTCGCTTTTCACTAATCCGCTGATCTCGAACATTTTGTCCCCTACATTTAAAGTAGTAAAATATTCTGTGTACACATCTTCCCCCAATACAGGGCAGCTTAACATCAATGAACAGGAATCAAAACAAGGCATTTATACAATGTTCTCTCACTGTACTTAGTAATATGTGCTCAAGGATATTTCACACCATCACACACTCCAGTATTGTAGCATGAAATATTACAGTCTGAAACGCACCCACCACACATGACGCCGTCTTCCAAACTCCGGAGGCAAGACCTACATGGGATGTTGCCCTCATGCTAGAAATGACGTATTTTCCAGTTGTGTTCATATGAAATGGCCTGATTAAACCCTAATTATCAGGGGAAAACCCTTTGTGACATTTTAGTGGGGTGTCATCAGAGCACTTTGGCAGAAATCTAGCAAGATGTGTCTGAAGTTAACTATAAACATTGTATAAATATTATTTCACGACTAAACTTGTTATTTTATAGCCTATATTTACTCAGTTCTCTAATTTTTTTCTTTTTTGAACTAGAGAGCAGCGGTTAGCCCAATACTCATGTCGTTAAACTAGTCATAAAAGCAGTTAATGCGTGTGGTGTTTTTACGCTCTTTCGCCCTTATATTTCAGCAACATCTGGCATGCCCCATTTTTACACTTTCATACCCCCCCATCCCTAAAAAAAAAAAAAAAAAAAAAATCCGCAATTACTGTGCTGGAGGAAAAAAGGCTTCCAAGATGTATCCATTTTTTTAATGGCTTATTTTCCAATTAGCAAATGGAGGCAGGGTCCTATCGACCAATAAGGAGCAATGTAGGGGATAAGCCCCGCCCACTTTCTGCCTTGAGCTGTACGGCTCCATCTTTAAATGACTGAAAACCTGTAATTAAGCTTCCTCTTCTGAAATCACCCCAACACTGACACAATAGGCTTGGAAGACCAGGTGACCATAATGCACATCCCGAGGTGACACAGATACTCGACACCCAACACCCCCCCACCAGACTTTTTTAAATTTAAAAGCTGTATTATCCAATCACAGCTCTCCTGGCATGGAAACTGCCAATGAGGGAAGGGAGTTAGCAGGCCGGAAGCCTTCCTTTTACAGCAGGGGGGGGACCAAACAGGACGTCGCGTTCGTTCTCTTTTGGTTTTTAGTTGCAGACTGAAAAAAAAAAGTCTCAGTGAAAATCAAGACAAAAGAACGAGGCCCCCACAGAGGTTGTTTGTAACATGGTTTTAATAATGCTATTTACAAAACAATTCCGCAATCTGATTCTGCTGCATCTTGCAAAAATAAAAATGGCGGGAGAATACATTGAAACCTGTCTGCCCTGGGGGGGAAAAAAACAAGTGATACAGAATTTAATGAAAAGGACTATGGAGGTGTAAATAATAGCCTTCGAATTACATATTCATATATTTACCAAAATCTGGATTGCATAGCAATTTGCAACTGAAGATGGAAACAGTGCTTCAAATTAAAGAAAAACTAAAAAAAAAAAGTCTTGCTTATCGGACACGGACACAATGCAAGATGACAAACACAGCAACGGTGTCGCCAACAAAGTAGTCAGGCATTCGGGGAAGGGGAAAAAACGACATCGAACAGCAATGGAAAAGAGCCCCCACGAAAGCCAAAACCTCTTTCACAAACACTATCTGATGTCTACCCGGCGGCATTCGGTACAGGAAGTACTACACAAGAAAGGCTGGCTTTCTTTTACAGAGAAGACATTCATTTCCCCCCATTAACGCAACTCAAGTCACAAGGTCGAAAGAACTCCCGCTTTACAATATCCGGGATGGGTAGAGACGACGTTTTGTCAAAAAAAGCATGCCTTTAAAGAGAACATGCGCACAGGCGCTGCACACTACCCGACTCATCCCACTGGCCAATTCAGTTTTGGAATGGTCTCCATGGAGACTGTTAAGTGCAAGGGGGAGGGGTGGAAAATGACCTAATCCTTGTTACAGGGTTGCTATCCATGATTCAGCATTCGCTCTGAAGTCACTGACCTGAAATCAGCACCTCAAAGAAACGACGACACGGAACGTTCCATAGCCCAACAGCAGCTGCTATTCCCCCTTTACTCGAAACGGGGAGAAATGCAGCCAGAGTAACGATCGCATTTCATCGCACGTCCTTCCGTTCCTCGCGCCCGACCCAAAACTCCACCTTCAGACTTGTCGTAGACGTAAACTTCAGACTTCGCTAAACTTGCTCTCGCGGAGCTGAGGAACAGGAGTTTTTCCCGAAGGTTACTTGAGCACTTAAAAAAAAAAAAAAAACCTGAGCGTACTTTGAGGAAGTATGTTTTTGGAATGTGTCACCATCGAAATGATCGACCTGCGGTTCCGCTTTCCTATAAATGACGTCACTTCAAACTGCGTTTGAGAAAACGATCATTCCGACTCACTGCGGCACGTGTCATATACACCATCTTCTCTTCCTTTCCTTCCTTTTTACCCCTGTGAAAAAAAAAAAAAAACCCCAATATCGAGGAAAAGAAAGACAAAGAATTACTGAACGGAACGAGCCCCGAGTATGCTGCGCATCCCTGTGCCTGAGTGGCTTTTCCTGCAGCCAATGGGAGAGCTTTTAATACAGGAAATGTCACCCAAAGACCGCCTCCCGATAGGACATGATGCTGGTTTGATACATTCTCATGAAAAAAAAAAAAAAAAAAAAAAAAACGCCAAATGAACATTAGGGGAAAATGAGTGAAAGGGAGGCTTGATTTTTGTCGTTTTTTTTTTTGGTTTGCACTTCGTCACTCAGCTTTATGGTTACATGGGATTAAAACAAACAGAAAAACCTTATGCGAACCCTACTACATAGTGCACTATAAGTGTACCTCTAACATAACAGAAAGACACTGAGCCCCATGGTCACTGTTTAGCCTTCAATCTAATTTTTTCTATTTTTTTTTAAATACATTTTCCATTTTCCCACTTTTTAGGTTTGATTTCCTGTGACAAAAAAAACAAGTTAAAAACAACTTCTCTATATCTCTGTATGTTCACTAAAAACCGTGAAAAAGCATACTGGTGTTTGAATATCAAACAACAGGAAATTTTTTTTGTTGTTTTAATATATTTTTGTTTTTTGTCATTTTTTCCACCTTTTTTTGTAGTTTTTTTAATTATTATTATTTAATATCTGTTTGCCGTGGGGTTCACTGCAAGGCCGACCGCAGGAGGAAGAGTGGGGTCTTCTGTCTGGGGCCTTCTTCAGGGGAGGGGTTAGGGGCGGAGTCAGGAGAAGCAGGGGCGGGGTCAGGCTTGCTGATGGACACACGGCGAGGGGCATGGCCGAGACGCTCGGTGGGCGGGCAGGCCGGCTCTTGGGGCTCCGTCAGCGGGTCGTAATCCAGGGGGAAGGTGCGGGTCTCCCAGGGCTGTACGGGCTGGGGAATCTGTAAAGAGAGGGGGTGAGCACCTGTGCGTGCGTGCGTGCGTGCGTGCGTGTGTGTGTGTGCGCACGTGTGCGTAAGTGTGCGCATATACCAGCTCCTCGTAGCCCCCCTCGGGGGTGGAGCAGCGCGTGTCCTCGCTGATTGACAGGCGGTGGTGGTGGGGGGGCAGCAGGTCAGGGCTGGCGGGGCTGCAGGGGGAGGCGACGGGGCCGTAGTCCTGCAGGAGGGGAAACTGCCCTGGGTCCGGAGACGAGGGCTGGGGCGTCGGGGGGTTCGTCCCGCCCAACAGCGGCGTGCTACGGCCGTCCAGAGACTTATACGACCTGCACATGAAGCAGAGAGTCCAGGAGTCAGAGGTGCCAACCAGCCCTGCTCCTCAAGATCGACAGCTCCAGACTAAAATACTGACACTGACTTATTTTTATGGTAGAAATTAATTTTAATTTATTTCTCAGGACTGTCATCATGTATTTCACTGGCCCCATCCAGTGAAGCTAATAGGGACATGCTTTATCAACTCCACTGTTACCAAGTGACGACTAAATAACTAATGTCACAATGATGGCTAAATAACAATAATGCAACACAGCAGCAAAATAGCATTAGCTAAAACACAGTGATGTACCATAGCAGTAGCTTATCAACAGTACTGTCACACTGCGGTGGTTAAATAGCAATAATCTACCATGGTGGCGGCTAAATTGCGGGAATGTAACATATAGACAGTCAAGTAACAGTAATGCAGGGCTATTTAACACGTTCCAGAAAGGGCCGGTGTGGGTGCAGGCTTTCATTCCAGCCAACCAGTTACACACCTGATTCCACTAATCAAGCTCATTAGCAAAGACTCTTGGGGTTGATTAGTGATGTAACACAGCAACAACAAAATAACTGTCACGTAACATAGCACTTGCTAAACAGGGGTACTGTTACAAGGCCGCTGTTAAAAAATGCTCACATAACTTAGCAGTAGCTTAAAGTCAGTATGGTGACATTGCGGTAGCTACACAAGGGTAATGTAAGTGATGGCTAAATAATGGTAATATAACATAGCGGAAGGCTTCGGCCTTTACCTGCTGCCGCGTCTCTTGGCCATGGCGCTGGCGGTCCAGCTCCAGCGGGCCCTCTCCTGGTCTTCACACACCTGGTGTATCTCAGCGAAAGCCACATCCGACAAGTCCTCCACCTGAGTGCGGCAAGGGACCAATCACAGAAGAGCAATCAAAGCACAAGCCAATCAGAGCAGATGAAGCCACACTCAGACCAATCAGGGCAAAGATAAAAACCAGTGTCCAACCAATCAGAGCAAACAAAAGCACAATGAGAGCTCAGGCCAAAGTACAGACAAAACCACACTGACCAATCAGAGCACATACTAAACCACACTCAGGCCAAAGTACAGACAAAACCACACTGACCAATCAGAGCACATACTAAACCACACTCAGGCCAAAGTACAGACAAAACCACACTGACCAATCAGAGCACATACTAAACCACACTCAGGCCAAAGTACAGACAAAACCACACTGACCAATGAGAGCACATACTAAACCACACTCAGGCCAAAGTACAGACAAAAACCACACTGACCCATCAGAGCACATACTAAACCACACTCAGGCCAAAGTACAGACAAAACCACACTGACCCATCAGAGCACATACTAAACCACACTCAAACCAATCAGAGCATACATCGCAGACCAAACCAGATTCAGGCAAATCATATAGAAGAGACCACGCTCAGGCCAATCGGAGCACAGACAAAACCAGACATCGACCAATCATAGCACAGACAAGATCAGACGGACCAATCAGAGCTCAGGCTAAACCGCAATCAGACCAATCACAGTATACAGGACACACCTATCACGGAATATCTCTGACTTACCTCCCTGGCATCGTCCTCTTTGCTGATTGGACGGGCGCAGATGTTCACCTCCCGCCAACTAAGTGCCAGAACACAGAGTAATGACGTGAAAAACACCACAGATAACACCCTGTGAAGTCATATTCAGCGAGCTATTATTCTACAGACAAAATCATTTTCTATGGATTATGCAGCACCACTTAATTTTTTATGTTCGTGTCTCTGAAGATCAGTCATCCGATTAATTTTCCCTCAGGAAACCATTATAATTTCTAACAAACCAAGGAAATGCACACAGTTCAGGACCAAACAAATGTTTCAGTCTTATTAGAGCATAATTCATGTAAAAAAATTCATCCCAAAAGAGGAGGGTTTTTGGTCAGTGCATTGAAGCTGGAAGACGCTGCACCTCCACCAGGGGGCATTATAACTGAGCAGTCATTACTATGACGAGCGCTAAAGCTGCTCGGAGTGAAGTTTCCGGGTTACCTGGGCGTGAGGATCTCTTTGTACTGCAGTTTCTCCACGCGAGTGGTGGCCGCGACGGACATGGGGATGACGATGTTGTTGATGTCGAAGGAACTTTCGCCCCGTCGCCTTCGAATGGGCTGCTGGGAGAGGAACAGGAAATGGTCAGCACTCGAGCACATATCTATGCCCCTCACATCATCACATCGAAGGCCATCAGGGCGCTGTGGGCATTTTGGCCGTTGAGGATGGTGCGGTGTATTAAATAGGGGCAGGGTGTGTTTAGGCTAATGTTGGGGTTTAACTGGGGTGCTGATGGCATGTAAGCAGTTGAGAGTAGTGCGGCGAGTTAGTAAGGGGTCGGGTGCGAGTAGGCCGGGTTAGCTAGGGGGAGGGCATGTGTTAAGTGTGCTGTGGTCAGCGGTGGGGCTCTTAACGCGGTGCGGATGGCGGTTTGAATGTTGAGGGCAGTGGCATGATGTATTAGCCAGGGGTAAGGTGTGCATTAGCTGGGTTTAGTCCAATATTGAGGCCCTTACCGGGGTGCTGATGGCGTTTTGGCCGCTGAGGCTGAAGGGCATGGAGCTCTCGGAGGAGGTGGACAGCTGTCGGAGCAGGGGGCTGTGGATGGGCGTGTGCAGGCTGGTGGACGAGCAGGGGCTGCAGGAGTCTGGGTACAGCTTAGAGGCTGCGCAGGGAGAGATGTGGGCCAGTTACACCAAACCATCTATCCATCCACCCGTCATCTAACCCGCTTCTGCCTGCAGTCTATCCCAGCATGCAATGGGTGAGAGGCAGGGACACACTCCAGACAGTGTTGCAGTACATCCCAGAGATCTCACACCACTCTCACACACTCATACCTACAGGCAAACAAGAGTTTCCGCACAGCAAGACATGCGTGTCTCTGGACTGAGAGAGAAAACCCACACAGACACAGGATGACCATAGATATCCCACACAGACGGGCCCAGGCTGACCTCTGACCCTGCAATATCTTGCCATGAGGCCCCTGTGCTGCTCTCAGGTCTCCCAGCAACTACCCCACAGGTTCCTACAACTGCAGCCACAAGGTTGCACCAAAATACACTACAGGCCAGAAGTTTGGAGGCAAAGCCAATACAGATCAAAAATTTGGAAGCAACTTCAAGTTTCTGTTCATAATGCCTTTCTGAGAAACCAGTATGAAATCTATGGATTTTGGGATGTATTTACAGCATGATTAGACTATTCTTTCATTGATATGCGCCATTTTACTCCATTTACCTTTAGGTACTGTAAACATTGATGTTACCAGACCATTGCTGAATAAATGTTAACAAAAGAAAGGAGGGGCTTAGTTTTGGGTTGAGAAGATTTGCGAGAGTCACAAATTCAGTGAAAAAGTGAAAAACAAATCACAGTTTGTATTATTCACTTTATGTCATGGTTTACAGCCCACCGGATGCCAACGGCAATCTAGCGGGCACTAGGACCATGGGCCTAGTAATATGGGCCCGATAATTTGAGTAAAGATGTATTCTGATAAGTGACTCTTTATATAATAATCATGTTTATTTTGTTGCAAAGTATGCCAATGAAACTAGGATCTTTTTTAGTACAAATTTGATTTTGCTTCCAAAGTTTTGGCCAGTAGTGTACTACTTAATAGTGAGACTCAGATTATAAAAGGTATACCTGTCAGGGATCAGTCAAATACAGATGCGAGATCAGCCCATTGGTCTGAAGGCTCCGTTGGGTCCCCACCTCACACAATAGTACAATAGCTGGGCCCTTTCATACACAGTGACTTACCGTCAGACTTGAGTTTAGAGTGCAGGTCAGCTGAATGTAGCAGGGACTCGGAAGGTTATTGGCTCAAGTCCCAGTGCTGCCGCAATAAGATCAATGCAGCTGTCGGGCCCCTGATTGAGACCCCAAACCCCACAGCGCTCCAGGGGGGAGAGGGACCAGGCCCCACTGAATCTAATCTACAGCATGTCGCTGCGGATAAAAGCTGAACACACAGGATGCTCGGCCGCGGTACTCACGCTCGACGCGGTCCAGCGAGGAGTCGCGGGGCCTCTTGCGGCTGTGGGGCCGGTCGTGGGGCCCCCGGGAGAGGGCCCGGCTGCGGTCCTTGCGCAGTTTGGAGGCGCTGAGGAGCGAGTCGAAGGGCTGCCGCTGCTGCAGACGCAGCTTATTGTGGTGAGAGAGGCCTGCGGGGCGGGAGAGGGCTGCGTGAACCGCCAGCTCTGCACATCAGCTACAACCTTCCACTGATGCGCTCTCAGCTACAACACCAACAGCCAATCAGAATCCAGTCTGGATTTCCAGTGTTGGTAACATTTATGCGGCCAGAAATAATTCCTTTGACAGGAAACCCAATGCTATCGTTGTCACCATGGATGAATTTTGAGAGGAGAAATATTAGCAGTAATAGTCACAGTTATTGCTCTCGATGCGGACGGGCAGGCAGTCACACAGGGCATTTCTCAATATTAAAATGCATTCTTCATCGTGACACCACCACAGCACGTCCTATCCCGAGCTGAGGAAAGGAGGGCTCATTTTTTAAGGACTGTGGGCACTGACGATCAACACTGAAAATCATGAGCGAAGCCGCCCTTTCCTGGTTTATTCTTATTAACAACATGCCATCGCCCTCGGACCACGGCGCACTCGTGATCAGCGACCGCTCAGGCGACTGCCCTCTGTACTCACGGATTGTGGTGATGAGCGAGTTGGGCAGTCTGTGCTTGTCTTTGGAGGAGGAGGAGTAGGAGGATGAAGGGTCGGAGAGGCGGCCGGAGAGCTTCTGTTTCAGGGAGAACTTCTTCAGGGGCTTCAACTTCTCCAGCGGCCGGGACAGCCAGTGCGTCTTCAGCGCCCCCTGCAGGTGCTGTGTCATCGCAACGTCTGTGGTGGGGAGGAGGAAATGACATCAGACCACACTATATCACCACACCCCGAACTCCCCATGATCACTTCAACCCCTTTCCTTCCTTCCTTTCCTTAGACCAATCAGGGAGGTGAGGAAACAAGGCAAGAAGAGGACAATGACGGCGAGAATGCATAGAATACCCGACTCACTGAAATGGGACGTCATCCGTGAGCTCAAATCAAATTAACCACTACAGACGTGACAGCTGAGGATGGGCAGATCCAAAGCTGAATATTCCAATTCACTGGGCCTACATTTGTAGCAAAATTAATTCGCAAGAGTCATTTGCTAAGATCAGCCATTGATATCAACTTACTTATTAAAACACAGCTAACAATAGAGCCGATTTGTCACTATACCATTCATCATAAAGATGTTCACTAATTTCCTCAGAGAGTCAGAGCCCGACTGTTTGATGAAAGTTTTGACCAATGAGTGCTCAGGGCACGGAGTACAAAGTCATCCGTCAGAGTGTAAAGCCCAACTCAAGCAGATGTAGTTCAGCCATTGTCCACCAGGTGGTGCCGTTTCACCGGTATGGCCTCTCCCCTCCCACACCATCTCCCCAAGGCTCCCGTCAGGCCCACATTTGCTTACATGACATCAGGGCTGGTTTGTTTTCAAAAGGAGAACAAATACTATCGCACTCAGTCACTCCAGCTCCACCAGCGAAACATGCAAAGCAGGTTTATCACTTCAATTTGAATATAAGAGAACAGAACTGCGTCCTGACGTGAAGCACGGACAGTACCCAAATATGAGCGAACACTGGTAGTATACAGTTCAGCGTTTCACAAAGAGGAATTACAGCGAGCAATATAACTGCACCAAGTAAAGCCCGGCACAGCTCTTCTGAGTTCAGTCCTTGATACAGATTAGGGCCTCTTCCAGGCTTTACCCAATCCAGCGCCACAGCTAACATAGTCCTGCTTCTGAATGAGCGAATGAGTGAGGGTGAGGGCAGAGGGACTATCTGACCACAGAGGGACTATCTGACCAAAAAGGACGTTTTTGAAAGTCGAATGACAGCACGTCCAGCGCATCCTTGTGGATCTGACAGACAGGGCACAAATTCTGAATGCAAACGAGAGGTTTACCGTCACTGAAGGAGAGGATGGGGTGGATGCAGGGGTCGATGTATGACAGCCGGTCCAGTAGGGGGCGCTCGTACGGCAGGTCCCCCGTTAGAGAGGCAGGGCGGCCTGAGCACATGAGACACGAGGGGTTAACTTCGCAGGAGCAGCGAGGGGCGGGGAGCCTCTGGGCCTGAGGAGGAGAGAGAGGGGAGGCGTCAGTACTGTGTACAGTCGCTCGCTCGCACGCTCGCTCGCACGCACGCACTCTACCGTATCTGGGCATCAGACAAACTTTCACACAAGCGCCATCAACAATAAACCACAAACTCAGTGTCACACACATCAACAGACATGCACACGGACACTAAAAACACTCATACTGCTTCTCATACCAGAATATGAACAGAAATGCAGTCTCAGAAACTCACACACCTCTCACACACCCCTTTCCCACCGAGCTGGCTCCAGTGCTGGTTCGGAGCCAGAGCCTGACTTCGCACCGGTTCTTTGCTTTTCCACAGCCTAAGCACCAGCTCCTGGCCCTCAAAACAGGTGCCAGAGCAGCACTAACTCATTACTGATCCAGAGCCGCACTGATTAAGTCAGGGAGTGGGGGCGGAGTTTTAGGACCAACAAGACCAGTGCAAACACTATACCGCCATTTTAAAAACAACAACAACTGAGCAAGTGTAGTCTACTTTAGTTTTCAAACAAATAAAAATGGAGAAGTCCAATGTCAAAGACATCCCCAATATACCCCCACTGTAAGAAATTGGTCACACTTCCTGTCTCCTAAGTGGGCGCGATCGCGGAAGTATTTAGAGCGTTCTGCTCGCAGTAAATGTTGGAAAGTACAAGCATCTGTCTTATATCTGCATGATGCATTGATATTTCATGTTACTTTGCTTCTGCAGGCATTTTTTCCCAACCCGCTAACGTCTACATTAAGCACTGCGAATATGGGTTCGCTTGCCATCTCGGACGTTCGCTAATGACTATAATTGCCATGAGCGAGCTTGAAGGGCATTTCAAAACGAAATGACGTTACAGATCATTCAAACTTATGAAGCTGGAATGAAATATGACAGTTGCTCATTTATTTCTTACCTGTCTGCATCTTTAGGAAAAAAAAATACGGAGAGTGCGTTCCTCTCATTACACCCTATTGCTGCACAAGGTTTCGGTACTTCTAACATGCACGGACAACAATGCACGATACGGTACACATTTAATGTTTACGCCTTATTTTTCCGCATTTTAAATATCTGTTATTAACCCAGTACAAGATCATAGCAATCTAGTGGGTTATATTCCTTTCCCTTCTCAGAATGATAAAACCTCAGTGACAATAGTATTATTGAGCATAGAAACACGAGCATTATTTCGGTTTTAAATTTTTATTCATAGTTTCCTGCAGTTCACACTGTATTTATGTATTGCCAGATGTACTGACGTTATACAGTGACGTAATTGTGGGGCTCTGATTTGGCTCCTGGGCGATGGAAAAGCAAACAGGTTCTTAGGAGGTGCGTGGGTTGAACCAACCAAGCACCAGCACCAGCACCAGCACCAGCACGGCACGAGCATCAGGTTCTTTTTGGTGGAAAAGGGGTAACATACGATAACTCTGCAAGTCCACTGCGTTTATACGTAACCTGCTGACGGTATCCCATAAACTTCAACACAAGCTAGGTAACTGAACGCAGTCACTCTCAAACACACACACGTGCACGCACACACACACACACCCTTGTACTTGTATCCTTGTGAGGACATTTCATTTTCTTCCATTCCTTTTGAGTGCATCTCTACAGCCTTTTCCTGATCTAAATAAGCAATGCAAGCCAAAGGAAAACCCTTACCCCAACCTTAACCTATCCTTAACCCAAACCCTTACCCCAACCTTAACCTATCCTTAACCCAAACCCTTACCCCAAACTTAACCTATCCTTAACCCAAACCCTTAACCTATCCTTAACCCAAACCCTTACCCTATCCTTAACCCAAACCCTTACCCCAACCTTAACCTATCCTTAACCCAAACCCTTACCCCAAACTTAACCTATCCTTAACCCAAACCCTTAACCTATCCTTAACCCAAACCCTTACCCTATCCTTAACCCAAACCCTTACCCCAACCTTAACCTATCCTTAACCCAAACCCTTACCCCAACCTTAACCTATCCTTAACCCAAACCCTTACCCCAACCTTAACCTATCCTTAACCCAAACCCTTACCCTATCCTTAACCCAAACCCTTACCCCAACCTTAACCTATCCTTAACCCAAACCCTTACCCCAACCTTAACCTATCCTTAACCCAAACCCTTACCCCAAACTTAACCTATCCTTAACCCAAACCCTTAACCTATCCTTAACCCAAACCCTTAACCTATCCTTAACCCAAACCCTTACCCTATCCTAACCCAAACCCCTTACCCCAACCTTAACCTATCCTTAACCCAAACCCTTAACCTATCCTTAACCCAAACCCCAAACCCCTATCCTTAACCCAAACCCTTAACCTATCCTAACCCAAACCTTAACCTATCCTTAACCCAAACCCTTACCCCAACCTTAACCTATCCTTAACCCAAACCCTTACCCCAACCTTAACCTATCCTTAATACTAACCTTAAGCCAAACCCTTACCCCAACCTTAACCTATCCCTAATACTAACCTTAACCCAAACCCTTACCCCAACCTTAACCTATCCTTAACCCAAACCCTAACCCAAACCCTTACCCCAACCTTAACCTATCCCCAATACTAACCTTAACCCAAACCCTTACTCCAACCTTAACCTATCCTCAATTCTAACCCTAACCCAACCTTAACCCATCCCTAATACTAACCTTAACCCAAACCCTTACCCCAATCTTAACCTATCCCTAATACTAACCTTAACCCAAACCCTTACCCCAATCTTAACCTATCCTTAATTCTAACCTTACCCCAAACCCTCACCCTACACACACACACACACACACACACACCTTGCGGTTGAGGTTGGTGACGGCGTTGGGCCTGACAAGGCGGCGTCTCTTGCAGTTGAGGACGGCGCGGGTGCGGGCGGCGGTACAGGAGGCGTCCGAGGGAGACGAGGAAGAGGGTAATGATGATGAAGAGGATGGGGGCGGGGCCAGGAGCTTCTTGCCGAGCTGATCGTCTGCTTCCGAGCCGTCCGGAGAGCAGCTGGGGAGGAGACTGGAGCGAGAGAGGCAGCAGTTAGTCAGAGCAGACCTGGCGACCTGACCCAGCACACACACACGCACACAACCGTACCTGTTGAGGACTCCGTTGACTGGTCTCCCAGGGCCCCACCCTTTCCACAGCCCCATCTCTGTGTCTGTGCGCTCCGTTCCGCCCACACCGTGCTCCTGGAACCAAAAAGAATGGGTCAGTGCTGCCCCGACACCCTGACTAAACTATACCCCACACAAGCTGAACCCAAACCCTGACAGTCCCTCTCCCAATGGATCTATTACCTCACCTACATGTCTGAACAATCATTCCCAACAAGCATGACGAACAGGAAACCTTTGAAGACCAGGAAGTTTATCACCGAGTAATTTTTAATGAGAGGCTTCACCATGGAAAGTTAGGTATGACGAGGCAAATCGCAAATTGGCTGAACTAACAAGAAAAACTCCATTTGATCAATCATGACATCACTGTTCAACATGGCTGACTCCCACACCCATCGCTTCCTCACCTGTGTCACCTGACAGGGGACTGACTCCGCCTTCACCTCCACTCTATCCTCCAATGACGCTTCACAGGGGGCGGAGTCTCCCAGCACAATCAGACCCTGCATAGAGAGATCCAGACAACAGACAAACCCAGTGAAGCGCAGGTTTCGTGACAGCAAGGATAACCAGACCAGAGCAATCAATAGCAGCACTGGGCCACAGCGATGAGCACCAAGCTTCATTTTTGAAGCCCACTTCAATGTCTCTCGGAGACGTCACAAAGAAGCACCAGTGCGGCCACCAGCAGTGCAGGACAATCACCGAACACGTCTCAAGTTAAGTCACCTTAACGTAAAATGACTGGCTCAGGTAATATGGAGTTAAAATCCATCATTGTCACAAACCATTTGGCCCATATTGGTCACAAATGGGTATTTTTCTCAATACGGGCACTTTTTGGATGTCCTTTTTTTTTTTTTTTTTTTTTTAAAGTTGTCTGATTAGGATTCTTTTTCCCCCAGGGGTAGGGTTGCCCCTAAAGTACTCAAAAAACCACGGGGCAGAGCTTAAACCAGGGCAGAATTTTTTGGGCAGGCCATTTTAATTTTGCCGTGTCCTCAGATCCACTCAACTCCGTTACTTTGTCAAGTGAGGCGCTCTCCTGGTACATTGTGAGATACCAAAGTTCTGAAACTGAGTGAATATCACCCCTTTCAGTGCCTCTGATTGAAACTGATAAACCATAACCATTTACCATCACCATTTTACTCACCTCCATAACCAACACTGGTAACGGAGTTGAGGTTATGGAGTTGAGTGTTTTTCAGAAAAGTGGAATTTTCCATGCGCCAGTGCAGTAACTTTTGATGCTTCCTACCATACCATGGAGGGTTCTGCACAAGTATTATCACAAGCATGATTAAAAATTTGTCCTACCGTTACCATGGATTTTAATGAAGGTAACGGAGTGGAGTTTAAAAAGTATACTCACCATAAGATGTCAACATTTTGAGCAATATTGAAATAATCATAGAGCCATTTTGAAGAAAGTCCACATGGCCGCTACGGGGGTCACAACAAAGGTTCTGTTTGCATGGGCCATATACTGTGATTTCAGCTTCTGCCTCCAGGGGGAGTCTGTGTAGTGACGGTTATGGAGTTGAGTGGGTTTTTTGGACACCCCTATATTCAGTGATTTTTCTCATAAAACCACCACCTTTGATTTTTTTTGCTAGGTATTTATCTCGCAGTGTCTTTTAATGTATGCATGCAGTTACCAGCCAAAAGAAATTGAAATCATTGGAGTATTACGAGTTTCAAAAATATCATCCAGATTTGGGACACTTGCAAAATGCCCCAAAATCCACTTTTTTGACCCCAAAAATGATGGATAGTATGAAAATATACCCATGATACTTTATTTCCAATTAGTAAGGACACACCCTATAGTTTAATAGGTAAAAAACTAACCCGGTGGGATTATTTAAAAAATAAGGGACCCAGACTCTGCATTTCACCAATAGTGCCCATATTGAGAAAAACACCCAAATACTGATCAAATTGGACAAAACAAGGTAGCCAACATCCTGAGCACTACTTCAAGATCACAATACAGCCCTGCGATCCCCAGAGGAGGGCGTGGCAGGGTGGTCATTGGAAAACTGAATTTGTCCATTTCAGACCTTCCCAATATAGATAAAAATGTTGAAACTTGGTTTTTAAATAGTATACAACATATATCAACGTATTACTTACGGGATTTGACGATAGGGTAAAAATGGCCATTTTGTGACCGCTGACTTTCCTTCACCTAAAGGCACCCATTTTAAACAACCCGTATTCTCTAGGTCACAAACACTGATCTGACTTAATGAACCTTTGCGTAAAACGTCTTCAGGACATGAACTAGCGTGCTATTAAATTGCATCCTACTGTGTGCCAATCCCCGACGGCAGACCAGTTCAATTTCAGATTCACTTGAACCTCTCGCTGAACAGTCAAAGCATTGTGACATTTGGGATAAGAGGAAATGCATGGGAGAGATTAATCACCAGCAGGTTACATCACCGCCCAACCCAACACACATAACAGGACTCAGAGGCTGTGCTGACCAGAGTCTGGCCCCAATCAGGAACACACGGCAGAGCCCAAACACTGAGCCTCGCTCATCTGAAATGCTTTAAACCAGAGGATATTTCATCAACTGACATCTATAATTTCTCAACAGTCAGCGTGAGAAACATGCAGCCATCTGTGTGTGTGATTCAGCACAGTTTACTACAGCAGCGCAGCACAGGACAACAAATGCTGCAAAACAACCATCACTTCAAGGAAGTAAGAAGTTAAAACCTTAGGGACGGTAGATCTCCTGGACCAAGGCTTGAGCTGGTTTTGATAAGATGTACTTTACTGAACCCAATAGAGTCCTTTGTCCACTGTATGTGACACATCCAAGTGACTTGGGAGCAGTGGGCAGCCACAGTGCAGCACAAGGGAACCAGGTCCAGTTCTAAAGCCAGAGCCTTGGTCAGGGACACTGGTAGGAGTGTTCCTATAGAGCATGTCTTTCTAAAGCCAGAGCCTTGGTCAGGGATACTGGCAGGAGTGTTCCTATAGAGCATGTCTTTCTAAAGCCAGAGCCTTGGTCAGGGACACTGGTAGGAGTGTTCCTATAGAGCATGTCCTTCTAAAGCCAGAGCCTTGGTCAGGGACACTGGTAGGAGTGTTCCTATAGAGTATGTCTTTCTAAAGCCAGAGCCTTGGTCAGGGACACTGGTGGGAGTGTTCCTATAGAGCATGTCTTTCTAAAGCCAGAGCCTTGGTCAGGGACACTGGTGGGAGTGTTCCTATAGAGCATGTCTTTCTAAAGCCAGAGCCTTGGTCAGGGACACTGGTAGGAGTGTTCCTATAGAGCATGTCTTTCTAAAGCCAGAGCCTTGGTCAGGGACACTGGTGGGAGTGTTCCTATAGAGCATGTCTTTCTAAAGCCAGAGCCTTGGTCAGGGACACTGGTGGGAGTGTTCCTATAGAGCATGTCTTTCTAAAGCCAGAGCCTTGGTCAGGGACACTGGTGGGAGTGTTCAGGGACACTGGAGCATGTCTTTCTAAAGCCAGAGCCTTGGTCAGGGACACTGGTGGGAGTGTTCCTATGGAGCATGTCTTTCTAAAGCCAGAGCCTTGGTCAGGGACACACTGGTAGGAGTGTTCCTATAGGAGTTCCTATGGAGCATGTCTTTCTAAAGCCAGAGCCTTGGTCAGGGACACTGGTAGGGGAGTGTTCCTATAGAGAATGTCTTTCTATAAATGCCAGAGCCTTGGTCAGGGACACTGGTGGGAGTGTTCCTATAGAGCATGTCTTTCTAAAGCCAGAGCCTTGGTCAGGGACACTGGTAGGAGTGTTCCTATAGAGCATGTCTTTCTAAAGCCAGAGCCTTGGTCAGGGACACTGGTGGGGAGTGTTCCTATGGAGCATGTCTTTCTAACGCCAGTGCCTTGGTCAGGGACACTGGTGGGAGTGTTCCTATAGAGCATGTCTTTCTAAAGCCAGAGCCTTGGTCAGGGACACTGGTAGGAGTGTTCCTATAGAGCATGTCTTTCTAAAGGGACCAGTGCCTTGGTCAGGGACACTGGTGGGAGTGTTCCTATGGAGCATGTCTTTCTAAAGCCAGAGCCTTGGTCAGGGACACTGGCAGGAGTGTTCCTATGGAGCATGTCTTTCTAAAGCCAGAGCCTTGGTCAGGGACACTGGTAGGAGTGTTCCTATAGAGCATGTCTTTTCTAAAGCCAGAGCCTTGGTCAGGGACACTGGTGGGAGTGTTCCTATAGAGCATGTCTTTCTAAAGCCAGTCAGGGCCTTGGTCAGGGACACTGGTGGGAGTGTTCCTATAGAGCATGTCTTTCTAAAGCCAGAGCCTTGGTCAGGGACACTGGTAGGAGTGTTCCTATAGAGCATGTCTTTCTAAAGCCAGAGCCTTGGTCAGGGACACTGGTGGGAGTGTTCCTATAGAGCATGTCTTTCTAAAAGCCAGAGCCTTGGTCAGGGACACTGGTAGGAGTGTTCCTGGTAGGAGAGCATGTCTTTCTAAAGCCAGAGCCTTGGTCAGGGACACTGGTGGGAGTGTTCTTATAGAGCATGTCTTTCTAAAGCCAGAGCCTTGGTCAGGGACACTGGTAGGAGTGTTCCTATAAAGCATGTCTTTCTAAAGCCAGAGCCTTGGTCAGGGACACTGGTGGGACATGTTCGTCATAGAGACAGGTACCAGCCAACCAGGACCACCCAGGCCTTGGCATCAGGGACACTGGTAGGAGTGTGACTATGGAGCATGTCTTTCAGTGAAAAGCCAGAGCCTTGGAAAGGGACACTTGTTGGAGTGTCTCCGGTAGATGTCATCTGCTTTCGGTAAAGTCAGAGATGGTCAGGAGCCACAGTGGCTGATGATGGAAGCTCTTTCCATCGCGACCCTCCGCCCGCCTCCATCTGTAAAGCCAGAGCCAAGCCCATGGGACACTGGTAGTACACACACACACTGCAGAGCCCAGCTTTAACAGAGACTCTACAAAACACTGCAGAACCCCAGTTTAACACAGACTCTACAGCACACACTGCAGAACCCAGCTTTAACAGATTCTACAACACACACTGCAGAACATAACAGACACTCTACAGCACAGACAGGAACCCAGCTTTAACAGAGACTCCACAGCACACACTGCAGACCCCTTTAACAGGCTCACAGCACACACTGCAAAACCCAGCTTTAACACAGACTCCACAGCACACACTGCAGAACCCAGCTTTAACAGAGGACTCCACAGCACACACTGCAGAACCCAGCTTTAACAGGACTATACAGCACAAACTGCAAAACCCCTTTGTTGAGACTCGACAGCACACACTGCAGAACCCAGCTTTAACAGAGACTCGACAGCACACACTGCAGAACCCAGCTTTAACAGAGACTCACAGCACACACTGCAGAACCCTGCTTTGGACTCTACAGCACACACTGCAGAACCCAGCTTTAACAGAGACTCTACAGCACACACTGCAGAACCCAGCTTTAACACAGACTCTACAGCACACACTGCAGAACCCAGCTTTGACTCTACAGCACACACCTGCAGAACCCAGCTTTTAGCCCTACAGCACACACTGCAGAACCCAGCTTTAACAGAGAACAGCACACACTGCAGAACCCCAGCTTTAACAGAGACTCTACAGCACACAGCAGAGAGCTTTTACAGCACACACTGCAGAACCCAGCTTTCTGACAGCACACAGCACACACTGCAGAACCCCCAGAGACTCTACAGCACACACTTTAACAGACACACTACAGCACACACTGCAGAACCCAGCTTTAACAGAGACTCTACAGCACACACTGCAGAACCCAGCTTTAACACAGCACACACTGCAGAACACTTTAACAGAGACTCTACAGCACACACTGCAGAACCCAGCTTAACAGAGACTCTACAGCACACACTGCAGAACCCAGCTTTAACAGAGACTCCACAGCACACACTGCAGAACCTTTAACAGAGACTTTAACACTGCAGAACCCAGCTTTAACAGAGACTTACAGCACACACTGCAGAACCCAGCTTTCTCCACAGCACACACTGCAGAACCCAGCTTTAACAGAGACTCTACAGCACACACTGCAGAACCCAGCTTTTTTACTCTACAGCACACACTGCAGAACCCAGCTTTAACAGAGACTCTGACAGCACACACTCTTTAACAGAGACTCCACAGCACACAGCAGAACACACTGCAGAACCCAGCTTTAACAGACTCTACAGCACACACTGCAGAACCCAGCTTTAACAGAGACTCTACAGCACACACTGCAGAACCCAGCTTTAACAGAGACTCGACAGCACACACTGCAGAACCCAGCTTTAACAGATTCTGACAGCATACACTGCAGAACCCAGCTTTAACAGAGACTCTACAGCACACACTGCAGAACCCAGCTTTAACAGAGACTCCACAGCACACACTGCAGAACCCAGCTTTAACAGAGACTCTACAGCACACACTGCAGAACCCAGCTTTAACAGAGACTCCACAGCACACACTGCAGAACCCAGCTTTAACAGAGACTCTACAGCACACACTGCAGAACCCAGCTTTAACAGAGACTCTACAGCACACACTGCAGAACCCAGAACCCAGAACCCAGCTTTAACAGAGACACACTGCAGAACCCACTTTAACAGAGACTCTACAGCACACACTGCAGAACCCAGCTTTTTAACAGAGACTTTCCACAGCACACACTGCAGAAACTTTAACAGAGACTTTAACAGAAGACTCTTTTTAACAGAGACTCTACAGCACACACTGCAGAACCCAGCTTTTAACAGAGACTTTCCACAGCACACACTGCAGAACCCAGCTTTTAACAGAGAACCCAGCTTTAACAGCACACACTGCAGAACCCAGCTTTAACAGCATACACTGCAGAACCCACTTTAACAGCAGCACACACTGCAGAACCCAGCTTTAACAGAGACTACAGCACACACTGCAGAACCCAGCTTTAACAGAGACTCACAGCAGAACCCAGCTTTAACAGAGACTTTAACAGACTCTACAGCACACACTGCAGAACCCAGCTTTTAACAGACTCTACAGCACACACTGCAGAACCAGCACTCACTGCAGAACCCACTGCAGAACACTGCAGAACCTTTTAACAGAGACTCTACAGCACACACTGCAGAACCCAGCTTTAACAAAGACTACAGCAGAACCCAGCAGAACAGCACACACTGCAGAACCCAGCTTTAACAGAGACTCCACAGCACACACTGCAGAACCCAGCTTTTAACACACTGCAGAACTTTAACAGAGACAGCACACACTGCAGAACCCAGCTTTAACAGAGACTCTACAGCACACACTGCAGAACCCAGCTTTAACAGAGACTCTACAGCACACACTGCAGAACCCAGCTTTAACAGAGACTCCACAGCACACACTGCAGAACCCAGCTTTAACAGACACTGCAGAACACACTGCAGAACAGCACACAACAAAGACTACAGCACACACTGCAGAACCCAGCTTTAACAGAGACTCCACAGCACACACTGCAGAACCCAGCTTTAACAGAGACTCCACAGCACACACTGCAGAACCCAGCTTTAACAGAGACTCTACAGCACACACTGCAGAACCCAGCTTTAACAGAGACTCCACAGCACACACTGCAGAACCCAGCTTTTAACACTGCAGAACCCAGCTTAACAGAGACTCCACAGCACACACTGCAGAACCCAGCTTTAACAGACACTCCACAGCACACACTGCAGAACCCAGCTTTAACAGAGACTCTACAGCACACACTGCAGAACCCAGCTTTAACAGAGACTCCACAGCACACACTGCAGAACCCAGCTTTAACAGAGACTCCACAGCACACACTGCAGAACCCAGCTTTAACAGAGACTCGACAGCACACACTGCAGAACCCAGCTTTAACAGAGACTCTACAGCACACACTGCAGAACCCAGCTTTAACAGAGACTCTCGACAGCACACACTGCAGAACCCAGCTTTAACAGAGACTCCACAGCACACACTGCAGAACCCAGCTTTAACAGAGACTCTACAGCACACACTGCAGAACCCAGCTTTAACAGAGACTCCACAGCACACACTGCAGAACCCAGCTTTAACAGAGACTCCACAGCACACACTGCAGAACCCACTTTAACACTCTACAGAACACTGCAGAACCCAGCTTTAACAGAGACTCACAGCACACACTGCAGAACCCAGCTTTAACAGAGACTCTACAGCACACACTGCAGAACCCAGCTTTAACAGAGACTCCACAGCACACACTGCAGAACCCAGCACACACTCTACAGAACCCAGAACCCAGCTTTAACAGAGACTCTACAGCACACACTGCAGAACCCAGCTTTAACAGCACACACACACTGCAGAACCCAGCTTTAACAGAGACTTACAGCACACACTGCAGAACCCAGCTTTTACAGCACACACTGCAGAACCCAGCTTTAACAGAGACACAGCAGCACACACTGCAGAACCCAGCTTTAACAGAGACTCACAGCACACACTGCAGAACCCAGCTTTAACAGAGACTCTACAGCACACACTGCAGAACCCAGCTTTAACAAAGACTACAGCACACACTGCAGAACCCAGCTTTAACAGAGACTCCACAGCACACACTGCAGAACCCAGCTTTAACAGAGACTCCACAGCACACACTGCAGAACCCAGCTTTAACAGATACTTGACAGCACACACTGCAGAGCCCAGCTTTAACAGAGACTCTACAGCACACACTGCAGAACCCAGGTTTAACAGATACTTGACAGCACACACTGCAGAACCCAGCTTTAACAGAGACTCGACAGCACACACTGCAGAACCCAGCTTTACACACTGCAGAACTCAGCTTTAAGACTCCACAGCACACACTGCAGAACCCAGCTTTAACAGAGACTCCACAGCACACACTGCAGAACCCAGCTTTAACAGATACTCTACAGCACACACTGCAGAACCCAGCTTTAACAGATACTCTGACAGCACACTGCAGAACCCAGCTTTAACAGAGATTTGACAGCACACACTGCAGAACCCAGCTTTAACAGAGACTCATCAGTAAGCACAACCAATTGTTGACTTGAATGCTGGAGAATCATAAAGTGCCAGAACAGGTTTGTGCCTGTCTCACAGTTTTCACTGACAATCCGAGTGCTCCATGTTTCAATGACATGGACTGACTGTGTTAACAAGAATGACAGTGTGTGTGCGTATGTTATTGCGTAGTGATGGCATTTCTGCAGTTTTTTTGTGTACTGAATTGAAGTGTGAGTGTTTTTGTGAGGTAACCTGTGAATGCGTTCACGTGGAGTGCTTGACGCATGCGCATTTGCGGGGTCCGACTGCCTCAGAATAGTGCGTGTAGATATTTGGAGTGTTTGTGCATTAGAGCGCGAGCTAGATTCAGTATGTATCGGAATGTGTGTGTGTGTGTGTGTGTCTCTCTCAGAGTGTGCACCTATAAGAGTAGCACATCTGCATAAAGAGAGGGAGTGTGTTTTCAAAGACAGACGGATCTTGTGCATAAAAGCACAGGGCCACGCTGGACAGTGCGTTAGGAGTTCGGAGCCTCACCAAGCACCAATGGCAGTTTCAAAAACTACAGCTGGCCAATCACAAACCAGCAGAATGTACAGTGGGCCAATCACACAGTAGCAGCTCATGTCAGTGTTCAGCATCAACAGCTGGAGCACGCAGCGCACCACATGGGTCCATTATGTCCAATCACCAAACACGATCATTTACCACTAAAACTGCCATGAAAAATACCCAACGAAAGTCTCTCCAGACAAGGATCAGGAAATTGAATGACCACCAGACACCAATTACAGCTCATGCTATTTGAAAGAGAAAGCAGCTCAAAAACAGACGCCTCTCCAACTGCAGGACGAGATTATATTTTGATTCCAGATGCACACTCCGTGAAAGAAATAATGGGTGCGTATTAACGATCTAAACTCAGGAGAAAGATCTTCCTCTTTCCAAATAATCAGCCCATGTACCACAGCTCACGCAGCTCAACCGTCACGTTATGAAATCTTCAAGACCGAAATCAGTCAGATCCACCCAGCCCAGCAACAACAAAAGTCATTTCAAATTCTGGACAGGGAATTTGCCACTGTTGTCTGTTCCTGCCACCTCTGCAAACAGAAAAAAGCTCTAATCTAATCTGGCCTGAACACAGAGCTGCAGTTAAAACTGTAAGAATGATGCACCATCTTAAAATAAAAAACTGCACCGAATCCATGAGTCATAAACAGCCTGCCTGATATACAGCATCTTCAATAACAATCCCTCAGACACCAGGGCCGGGCATTAGCCCACTGTCAGGGCTCCCCAAATCCGGCACTCGAATCCAAATCCAGCCCTGGATTCCTTTTTTCCAGGCGATTAGGTAAACAATTATTGCCACTGATTGGTCAGACTCATCACATGACTCCCAGGTAAAGGAAGAGTAGAAAAGCTGCAGTTCTCAGCCCTGGAGGACTGTGATTTGAGGACCGGGGTCCAGCAGATAAGGGGCCCGGCTCAGATCCAGAAGGTTGCTGGTTCGAGTCCCATTATAGCTGCAATAAAATCAATATAAAACCAATGCTGCAGCTGGGGCCCCAGATCGAGGCCCTAAACCCCACACTGCTCTAAGAGGGACTGTCCCCTGCTTCAGCTATTTAAATGCCAGTCACTGAATAAAGGCATCAGCGAAAACAAGGGTAACATAATGCATCACTTATACCAGATACGGCAAAACGTGGTTATACAGCAGGGATGTGCTTCTAATCGAGTCTGCTCATGATGTAACGCTCCAGCAACAGCCTTCACTGACGCACACTCAGCTGCAGCTCTGGAGCACCTGAGCAGCTCATGACATCACCACTGACCACACCTCCTGTTGCCTGCTCGCCAAAATCACTCCCCATCCAGGGTGATTCGCCAGCCCACTCGCTTCTGTCACCATAAACCACATACAGCCCTCCAGAACCTGTGGATACCAAAGCCCAAACCCGTCCTCTTCATCTCCGGTGTCCAGGAGACGGGCCGGGTCAGACCTGAGGCTGTATAATATCTGTGGTTATCACCAGAGGTAAGTGAAAACAGGAAAGAGCTCGGCTAAAACCCATTTAAAGACAGAACAAACACAGCCCTTCTCCTCCCTTAATCGGGCTGCAGAAATGACTCAAGCTTCCCTTTCAGTGCATCAGCAGCGGAGTCAGGCTTGTGCAGTCATCTCATACTGCTCACAGCGATGTTTGTGTAACAGACGCACGGCGACCTTTGGCCTCACACCTCCTCCAATAGCTCACCGGGTGACACAGCAAGACTGGAATTTATACTGTGACCAGCTTCCCAATCACTCCAGCGGAAAAAGACCTTCTGCATCATGGATGTCTTTTTTAGAAGACAGCAAGGTAAAGAAGCACATGTTCCACTCGCTCTCAGATGCGGACACCCATGGGGACTGAGGATCAACATTCCCTCAGAAACTGGCAACCCCTGGTGGTTACCAGAGGTACTGCAACTCACTCAGCCTCTGGTGCCAGAAAGAAAATTTAATGATTGAGTTCCACCAAGCTGACTTTGCAGTGACAAAATAATAATTTGATGTTTGAATACAAATTTAAATTGTTAAACTTGTTCTCACTAATGACTGGCCACACAGAGGACTCCAAATCCATTTTTTCCCATTCTAGTCCTGGCAATTTAGGTGATTTTTGCTCAGGCGAGCACCAAAAAGCCCCTCTTAAATTGGTTGCCGGCATGAATCAGCTTGTGGCACTATAGAACACATTCCAGCGGACTCTATGGACCCAGTGAGCAGAAGTGCTCCGCAGTTCTTCATACATCTCGACAGGAAATCCCCTCAAACCAGACCAGCCAATGAAAACAGAGGATGAAGTGCACAGTGAGCACCTCTGGAGAGAAGGGGACACATTCAAAGACTGCAGACTCAGTTTGGATAAAGTCCCCACCAGCCAATGCCTGCCGGCTAACGTCACGCCATCACACAAAAACCAGTGACTTCAGGAGAACACACCAAGCCACAGGCAAAACAACACCGGACCAACCTGCGGTGGCAAACGTATAATAAAATAAACCAAACTGCGTGTGACGGAGCAACTTCTGCAAGTGGACAGAAAAACAAAGGCTGTGCATAACTGTGGCCTCTCTCTCCCTCTCTCTCACACACAAACACATGCACGCACTCACACACACCGATAACTCACAAACACATGCATGCACTCACACACACAGACAAACAAGCATGCATGCACAGACACTCAACACCTATGCAAACACTATAAACACAACATTCTTCAGCTATAATTCTTCTCTCAATGGTTTCCAGCCTAACCCAATCATACCCCAGCATCTAGAGGACACGCTTCATTCTGAGAGGAAAACGATCTCCTGTGATCTGGATAAACCTAGTACATATCATTCTTGTTAGGGACTGAGTTTGACCCTCATTTGCAATAATTAAGAGTGGTGAAAATCTTAAAACACTAGCTGTTAGTGTTATTTGAGCTGTCAAAATTACATTTCGTTCTTTTTTTTTTGGTAAGGAAAAGTCCAGGATCCAAAAGTGTTTGTTCATTTGCGAGACTCTTGCCACTGATAAACTCACTAGGTTTTTCCAGATCACAGGAGAGATACTGTTTACTCAAAAAAAAAAAAAAAACAAAAAAAAAAAAAAAAAAACAGAACATGGCACATAAACACCCAGGCAAAATACATCTCACACACAAGGTCTCTAAATCACACTCTGAACCCAAACACTGCAGAGGGCAGTGACTCGAGGCCAGCACTCGTTTGAGGCCGTTAGGTTCGCTGCATGAAGGCCATTTAAATCATGGAGACAGCAGTGTTCACACTCATGCAGAGGCGGTACAGGACCCATAATTCAGCGGTGCTGCTCAGATCTCAGGCGCGCGAGAGACACTTTAAATCTTTAACACTGAATCACTTTAAAATATTGAGTGACTCTCAGGTACTGGCTGTACCACTCATATTTCATCTGGAGTTCTCCACAATGTTTAAATTCTCAAATCAAAAGGTTTAGGCTATAATTTCCATAATCTGTGGGATAGTCTCGCTTGTATCGGCCGAGGTGCTCGAATGAGAGGTCAAGCAGGTCTAGATTCAGCTGGATGAGAACAGCTGTTGGGTCCAAAAGCAAACTGCCACACCCCACCGGGCTGCTCCAGCAGGGTTCTTGTTAATTTTTCTGACAGCAGGAAATTGAATTGCTATAGGCGGTTACAAGACGCCGGGGTCTGGGGGCTGCGCAAGCCCCCAGCAGGGTCAAGGGCCCTTGCAGGGTCCCAAGGGGCAGCGCCCCTGGAAGCAACACGTTTTTCACAAAGTGATATGGTGAAATAAGCCAATCTGCCTGTGATGCATATATGACTCTCTTAATGAAGTAAAAAAGAAGTGAAAAAAAAGAAAATTAACAAACTTATTTTATGTGGACCCCCCACAGCTACACGTTTTACAAGAACTGATAAATGGTGAGATCAGCCCATCTGAGTGAATGATGTGCAATGCAAATCAATTATTACCATCTCAATGGAGGGAGAAGAGCTAATGAGAATTATTTAACCAATTCTTGAAATAAATCATTGACAATATGAACAATTTTACAAAACAACAATTATGAAAACCCTGGTTTGACCAACTATCTATGCAGTATCAATTTTAAAATCTTGTCGCCAAGATTCTGTTTCTGCACCACATGAGCTTCTGGGCAATTCCACATGAGAGCTGCTAAAACAGCGACTTTTCAAGTGTTTTATATTAGAAATATATAGGTTTTCATGTAGATGACTCATTACCAAATCAGACACTGAAAACCGTTTTGAAATATTTTTGACGGTCTTCTCAAAATTTGTATTTGAATTTTGTAATTTTTTTAAGCTCTAGGACAAGGATCAAAGGTAATTTTTCCAAGCTGACAACTCCTAAAAGATATTTAGCCATTTCCTGGTATTTACTGTATTTCCATACATTGGTAGCCAAAGTATTTGAGACTGTAAGTCATGCAGGAAATTGAAACACAATTCCAGTGGCTCATTGTGAAATTTGCCATTTTTTAATGAGGTCAGCAACACAAATTTCATTTATGATACCAATGTTCAATTGCTTTGTTGTTCTGAGTGTAATAAATTTAGTAGATTCTCAGAAAATGTAATTCCGTTATCGCTGTCTCTTTCTCATAAATGGCATCCTACGAACTATCTGTGAACATACCAGTCAATATAAACTTACCACGGCCTGGTCAACCTCGTACGACACCAACTTAAGCTTAAACCTACTGCCTATCATTGCCAGATTTCAGAGAAATGCCTGTCAAAGTAAAGGCAAAAATAATGGCATTTTTTCTGCCGTAATTCCGTTACCGACACTTTCACCTTGGTATAGCCTTCTACAAAATAGATTACACCAAACTTTGTGTTATACAGCTCAGTAGGCATGCCAGTGGAACTGATAAAAGCACAGGCAAGTAGCTACTGCATTAGAGTAATAGATGGCAGGTAAAAATGACATGAAAATTACTCTTGATCGTAATTCCGTTACCGTGGAATTGCCCTTCTTCATCAACAGTGATGGTCAGATTGTGCTGTAGGAGTATCAGATACTCTTACAGGCAGGCTACAGTACATACAGGCGCAATCTGACAATCATTATTGATAAGACTAGGGATGAGGATCGAAACCCGGTTCCAGTACGGACCCAGTTCCGTATTTTCCAAAAACCAAAAATCAATAACTTTTGAATTTATCGATACTGCTACCTTGTCTCGTGGGTACATTGACGTAATGATATGTCGAGTCGAGTCACGTCATTTAAATGCAATCACTGGTGCACAAACATATGCCAGTTGTCTAACAAAGTTTTTTGGGGAAAAAGCTGAAACGCCAGCCAACAGGAATTACAGTACATGAAGATGAATCGGGGTCACTCGCTTGCGAGGATGGCGGATCGTGCGAGGAGGCCTGAAGTTTGGCTACATTTTTACCAAAGAAAAAGATAAGGAGGAAGCAAAATGCAATTTATGTTGCAAAATGATTCATTGAAACCCCCATGGCCAAGCACATCCGCATTGTGTACCAACTTAAACAAAAATGCACTACCTTCAATTGTCTTACGGTTAAAAAACTCTGTCAACTTCGGCTGCTGTTGCTGTGGGCTTCGTTCACTCAAAGCAATCGCAGTAAGCACACCCACTCTGTAGCAAGTCCCGTTAATTAAAAATACACTGATGGACTTTATGGCTAGTTCTGCATATATTACTTCAAGCCCATTCAGACCGGGGCGAAGCGAAAAAGCGGCACGGATTTGCGGAATATTCGCTGCACGAAAATTCCGCGTGAAACCATGCACACCGGACTCAGCGCGAAATTCCGTGTTCTTGTGTTCCAATTTCGCACAACAGGCAAACAAATCCGCAGGATATTTAATCAAACTGGACCATGAGATCAGCAGCAGCGACGATGAAATTTTTTGTATGTATCTGATCGATAACCTTAGCCTCACGTCTACTTTTGCGTGACAGACGGTCATCTTCGTAGCCACCGAGCGTTTTCATTATTGATGCCCGGAGCTGGTCTTTCAGCTCGTTGTTCAAGTAATCATCCCACCTCTAGTTATAGAGGACAGGATGCTGGAGAACAATATTGATGAGACGCTCTCCTCTGTCACCGTACTATGCTGTGTACGGACTTTGTGTCTAGTTTGTGACTTTGCAGTTTGAGGTTTGAATGCTGTAACACGAATAGAAACAAAGACCATCTGCACGTTATTAGCTGCGCTACACTGCATGCACTGCGTATACTGTGCAAGGAGCTCGAGTGGCGTGTGTGTGCAAGCGATTGCGAGCACAAGGCGGAGAATTTGGACCTGAAATTCAAGATTTTGATGAAGAAATGGCACGACAGCTCCAGAGGGACACTAAAACAGGATATTTTGCTTTTGCATTGTCTATATAGACCATGTGCATTTTGAAAAATGTATCTCTTTTGTTTTTTTTTTTTAGTTTTTCCCCCTTTTATTTAATGATATTTACCAAAACAGTAGCCGGTAACTTTGCGTTTCACAGCCGGAAAAAATAACCGGTTACCAGCTATTAACAAGAACCCTGCTCCAGACAAATCACCCATATAGTCTCATCAACTGTAAGCTGCTTCTGATAAGTGCAACAAACAAATGAATTAATGGAATTGATTTCCCTCCATTTTTCTTAAGGGTGGGGCTCCGAGGAGAGGTTGTGATATGAATGCTCCCCTGTAGTAGTCCATTATTAAAATATCAAAGCCTTCAACATGACAGGTACCCCCAACGGACACAAGTGTAGTGGAACTTCAAAATATAAAACTTCCACACAGCTGTCATAAAACAAACATGCATGAGATCTACACGAGTGCTAGTACTGGCAAGGGCCTCTCGACCGTTTCAGGGTTACATGACGGTGCAAGAATTCCATCAGAACTGTCCACAACTCAAACTGAACGAGCGCTGCAGGTGGCTAACGGCCAAGTCCCACAGTCATATTAAAAATTATGGCCGCTATCGAACACGGCTGTGCACAACTACTGTACACGTGCGTACAACTCTTCTGATACCTGATCAACCTTCATGCAAGCCAGGTCTCAAACACACACACACACACACACACACAGAAGTACAATGAAAGGGGTCAGCATTAAGGGCTGAATCACAGAATGAAGGACAGAGTTCCCCTGTTCCTCTGCCTTTTAAACCACATTCAGAGAGCAAAACACCGCAGTCCCTCAGCAACCCCCAACCAACCACCAGTTCTCAAACTCTGGGCGCGGGGTGGGGTGAATGACCGAGAAGAGGGACTGAGTTGACGGTCGGTCACACCAGCTGCTCATCAGTGTGGAGATGATAAGCAAGTCTGTCCTGATATTTTGAAGCCTACAAAGTAAAAACAGCGCGACGCCTCTTTCCTTCGGTCGCCGGGCAACGTTCTTGTCAGTCACTCTGCAAACATTCTGATCACTTAACAGCTGCGGCGAACTAATTCCGCCACAAAGTCTGGTGTGTTGTTTAATTTTTATAAACAGGTGAGTGGTCAGCATTTGCTTTTGCTCTCAAGAGGAGCGAGATAAAATTAGTGGAATAACTGAAAAACTTGCATGAAATCATTTCTTTAAAGTGCCAAGACTGCTAACTGCGACAACAGATTTCTTTGCCATCTGTTTACAATGGAACACAATGTAAAATTAAGCTCCGCCTACACTTTCAAGTAAGTGCTTTCCTATCAAGGAGCCTCGAAGTAGAAATGAAGCGCATCGAAAAACCGCGAGATGCAAGAGGCGTATACACGCGAGGCCCAAGCCGCTCAAAAGCAGTGTCAAACATGCCCCGTATCATTAAGAATATTAACTCAAAATATTAATAATGATAACTGTGCCCTACTCCGATAAAGCGCATTTGGCGTGATCGGATCCCTTTGAGGAGAAAAGGGGTCAGTGAGGGAGGCCTTTGTAACATCAAAAAGGGAGTTGCGGGGGAGGGGCAGAAGGCCTGGTTTTGCAGTACCTCACTCGGCCACAAAGGCATTAGGGGGCAGCAAAGAGCAGGAAATGAGTTGTCATTTTCCGGGACTGCAGTACCAGATTTGACCACACAGACACTAGGGGGGCAGCAGAGAGCAGCACAGAAGGCTGAAGTTTTCCGGGGCTGCAGTACCACAGTCGGCCGCACAGGCAGCAGAGAGCAGCGCAGAGACATTTGTAGGCCACAGGGAGAACGCGCAGAGACAGCTGAGCACTAAAGCCGCTCTGAGCCTCTCTCTACAGTAGCGGGAAATGACCACCACACCCACGCAGACAGACGGGGAGGGAGGGGCCCGGACTCCGACACAGAGCAGCGAGAGCGGGCGGGCAGATCTCTCTCCCTTCATCGAGGAAATGAAGCATTTGCAGAATTCTGAGGCTTAAATCAACGAGCATTTTTTTTTTTTTTTTTTAATGGGAGAATTCACCAAATAAAATTTCAGTGCCGTAGACAGGTCAAAATAAGTGCTCGGGATGAAAGCGTCACAGTTACGAGGCGGGTGGCAACTGTTCAACAACCGTGACCAGCGAGTTTTGATATTTCCTGTGACACAGCTGTTGGGATCATACCCAGAATACAAGGAAATAATTTTTCAAAAATGAGGGACATTTTTTGCTCCAAACTTCTAGATTTCAGAGGTATTTAGAGGGCTAAAAATAGGCCGTTTGAGGCTCGTTATCGAGCGGCGACGCTCCCGAGCTCCACTGCTGTCGGCTCCGGGAAAGCTTAATTTCACTGCTCTTTATCCGGGTCAATGATAACCCGCAAGAAAATGCACAGTCCGTGTTTTCCCTTCTGCGCGAGTAAACAGTGGTGAATGGAGTTTGGGGAGGGAGCGGGGGGTGTAACAGGCCAATGTGGGCAGCGTTACTGTGGGAGAGTTATGATACACAGAGCTTTTTATATTGTGTCAACAGCACCTAAACTGGCCGTTTATACGCAACGTGTAATTAAAGTGAGGAGCTGGCGTGCAGGAGCCATTTCTGCATGAACACACAAGTAAACACACCCCCTCCCTCACCACTTTCATTGTAGGGTTAAATAAAATAACAAAAAAACAACAAAAACCCAGAATTGAAACTGCTTAAACACCATTATTTAAGAAAACTCAATGCATTCGACATTTTAAACCAACAAGCACAAAATACTCAGATCCCCCACGACGGAACGGCTGATATCTGGCCTGGACACAGAACAGGGAGGACAGACGGACAGGAGGACTGACAATTATGAAAAGACTCATCTGTATAATAAAGTGAATCAACATTAAATGTCACTGAGAAAATTGAACGGTTTAAGAGTTCTGGGCCAGAAAAGCATGAAATGGCTGATATCTGACCTGGAAACAACACGTGCTGGAGGGACAGACAGGCGGACAGACAGACAGTATGAACATACATCTACAGAATAAGGCGTCTCCATATTCAATCTCACTGAGAAAAACTGAACTTCCTATATCCCCGTCCACTTTGCAGCAGGGAATAAAAATATTCCAACAGGTCTGGCCTTCGAAAATGCATGTCACTGAACTGGACATTTAACACAGATAAACGCATGACCGTCTTCCAGTAAAAAGAGGTAGAACAACAACACTGTTCTGAAAACTGGCTTCACCAACAGTCAGCCAATCAGACGGCTGAGTTTGAGAGAACAAAGACTGTCATGAGAACCTGAGGACCCGCCTCCCCCCTCCAGAGTCACATGACCTGCCTGCAGCACTGAGCTCAGCTGATGGAAAATGTGCGAGAGAGGAGAGAGAGAGAGAGAGAGAGAGAGAGAGAGAGAGAGAGAGAGAGAGAGAGAGAGAAAATGAGCGTGAGAGAAACAGAGAGAGGAGGGAGGAAGTGGGAAGTAGAGCAAAGGAGAGAGTGAGAAGTTTTGGGAGGGAGAGAAATGGAGGGAGGGAGAGAGAGAGAGAGAGAGATCTCCAGAGGAGGGAACTCTGGGTAAATTCTACACCCTCTTCCTCACAGAAACAAAGGGAGATGGAAATGGATCCCGTTTTAGACAGAAATAAACCAGAGAGGCCTGTAGGCCTGATCTCAACATACCTTCACACATCCTCTCTGTCGCATAACACACACACGCGCACAGAACTGGAGCCAGTCCAGGTTTGACTGCAGTTATCCAGCTAACCCCCTGATCCGGCTCTGTGAAACGGCTCCCTGATCTCAGCTGCACAGCCTGTATAAGCATTACTGACACACAGTGGGAGAGACCATTACCTGCCCCTCACTTCTGACAAGTGCAACAGCGCAAATCCACACATTACAGGAGAACACTACATTACTACCATACAGCTTTCATCAAAAACAACACATTTAATGAGACTGCACACAGGGGCCGATTCCCTCCTGCAGTAGTGTGGCTCTCGTTCAAGGGCCAAACTGCTGCACTGATCTTAGGGCCACACTGGGGTTTGAGCCAACAACCTTGTGGGACCCAACCAACACCGTGACTGCAATGCCACGGGCAGAGCACATCTAACAGCGAGCGAGACTGCAAGAGCACTTTCACAACCCCATGTGCCTCTGTGTGCCAATTTAACACATTTATCAGCAGCACAACCTACTCAAACATGGCTGTGGGACAGTCGAACCAGGGGCCGCTGTTTACAGAACACTACAGGGAATATAGCTACACTGCACTGGCCAAATGAGACGTGCTTCGACAGAGGGACACAAACCTTTGCACGCGTTTCCCAAACCACATAGCAATTTCTTCCTTTTAAACAAAGCTTACACACACACACACATACAAAAATATACTTACTGTAGAGGCACATGCCTACTTGGTTATTACATGTGTAACCTTGCCCATTGTTTAATGAATATTAAATTGGTGGCATTTCAATAATCAAAATACCACTTCAAAATGCGCATAAAACTATGGTTTGGCAAAACAAGAGGCATCTCAGAAGTGCTGTTACACAGAGAGCCTGTTACTGCATGGTTACCCACCCCGGGAAATTCCCCGGCGTCTGTGGACGCCAGGGAAAGCACAGATTCCCACGTGTTGGATGCATCCTTGACGATAGTTTTCCACAGTCTCTCCAGAGCAGATGCCAGGCTTTTCACTGAGTCTGGGGACCAGACTGGGCTACTCAGTACACAGTGCAAACAACAGGTCCTACAATCACTGCTGCTCTTGCTGCTAGCACTGCTCTTACAGCTGTGTGCTTCTGCCACTACTCTAACGGCGTTTCCACCAAACGAGAAATTAATTTTTCACGCCGACCAATTACATTTAAAATCAGCGCAAAGACGGAATGCACGAAAGACAACGTGAATGACACAAACAATGCGCACAAACGGAAAAAACTCCTGTATTAATTGAACTGAAAATATTAATCTTGTGCAAAAAATCTGCGCGAGTAGAGCAGAGTTCTGAATAGCATCATTGCTTCTGGCAGCAATATCAGCTAGCTAAGCTACCAAGGAAAATATCCAAACCTTGATACTGGAAAAGCTAGCTAGCGAGATAGCTGTATCAAATAATCTACGCAACAGTTTCACAAAAAATAGTGGTCTAGCTCACCATCAGATAGGACTTGATCATCAGTTCTGTAAAGAATTTTGTTCTCTCGCTGGCACAATGTTTAGAAAGTGAAATGTTTGTGACATTCACATTGTAACATTAGCATTGCCACCTTTGTCGTTTTTTTTTTTGGAGATTCCAGGAAGTACCGCCCCTTAAGTGCTGAACAAGGCTCAACTCGGACTGCTCTTGGTTGGTGGTGTGAAACAGTGTCACGCCTCTCCAGAGCTGACACAGCACACAAAGTTACTGTAATGTCGTAAACAAAGCTGCAAATCTTCGAAGTGACAAAATAAACGTGAACCCACGGTCAAATTCACGCAAGTAAAACAAGGAAAAAAATTTAGTTTTGTGTTTGGTGGACAAAATAAACGTGACCCAACTGTCAAATTCACGCGAGTAAAACGAGGGAAAAATGTAGTTTTGTTTTTGGTAGAAACGCTCCTTTAGAGCTGTTATTCTAGCTTCTAGAATTGCTCTTACCACAGCTGTTCTTACTGCTAGCATTGTTTTTAGCACAGCTGTTCTTACTGCTAGCATTGTTTTTAGCACAGCTGTTCTTACTGCTAGCATTGTTTTTAGCACAGCTGTTCTTACTGCTAGCATTGTTTTTAGCACAGCTGTTCTTACTGCTAGAATTGCTCTTACCACAGCTGTTCTTACTGCTAGCATTGTTTTTAGCACAGCTGTTCTTGCCTCGAGCACCCCTCTTATTACAGCTGTTCCTGCCGCTAGTGTAGTCATTAGCACTCTTGCTCTAAGTGCGAGCACTACAGATACCCTGGTGAGCCCCTGTCCTATCAGTTACCCTCCTTATCTCCAGGCAGGCCGTGGTGTGCGGCCAGATAGGGTCTGGCTGGGCCCCCACGATAACAGGTCCCATTCCCGCTAAAACGGTCCCAGGACTGTCTCAGTCGCCTCGGCAACCCACGCAGGACCCGATAGGGGTGGGGTGTGAATAATAGACACTAAACTGGACCAACAGCCAGCCTGTCCCAGCAGAGCCTGACAAACACAAACATAACAAGCTCCCCGAAAACAGCAGACTGAGATTAGAAAGAGGAAATGTAGCCAGTTTAACAGATCAGGCTACATTACTTTAACCTTAATTTAACCAGGTCATTTCCACTGGGAACAAGGTCTCTCTTTCCATGGATGACCCGGCAGAAAACCCAGAGAGCAGGTAGAGAGTTAAGCAGAAACAGCGATGTTGGGTTTCTGGGGCAGTTTTAGGGCCAAGGGCCTTGCTCAAGGCCCCCTCATCAGAATTCTTCCTGACTTCACCTCTCCAGCAGACCGTCAAAATCCCAAAGCACCCACCTGGCCTCGAACCAGCAACACGACAGCTGCCAGTCACGCAACCTACTCCCAGGTTACCCTGGCACCGTGTGAATACATGTATAACACACACGTGTGAACCTTCGGGCGCCGGCTGTAAATCACACAGACGAGAACAGGGAGGGAGGGAGAGTCGTGAGTCATGAGTCATGGTTTCGCTTCTGCTCCGAGCGAACCCATCCATCCACACAACCTCTGACTGCCTTCACAAACGAACCCAATCGCCGCTCATGCTCTCTTCAGCTGAGGATAATTCAAGCGCACACCGGCAAACAAACATGAAACGCGGTCAATAACAATAGAAAGAGCTCTTTTCTCCACACAAGGGTGCTAACACATCGGCCAGACCGCCTTACGTAACTGAGAAGGTGGAAAACTAGCATTTCTCAACTCTGGAGGACCTTCAGTTTGACGATCTCCAGCATTACACTTACAGGCTGAAGCCCTGACGCTCGGCCAAGGTGAGCGACTGGGGGTGAGAGGATCGTTGCTTGAAGCGTCAGTGAGGCGACGGTACGCACTGAAGGCCTAGTGCAGGGCCTCAGGTGTGGACCGTCACCTGCTCGGTCTGGTCTACTACTGGTCTGGATAAAACTGCCAGGGCTAAATGACCGCAAGGTAAGTGCCATCTCCTGATCTCCTGTGCGGACGTCAGGGCTGCTATAGAGAGATTTCATTAGATTAACAGGTAGCTCTGCGGCGCTATCCGGACAGCTGCAGGCCTGGGGGTCTGGAGCTGCTAATCGCATTAAGGCTACGCTCCCCTCCAAGACCGAGCAGCTCCACCTGCGCGGAGAACAAAGAGGGGTTTAATCTGCTTTTTACAGCGTGTCACACAAAACCCACCCTGGATGCGCGGGACAGGTGTGGACGTTCACATCAGGTGGACCAGCGCGGGGAGTAAAAAAAAGATGTTTTCAATCCAGTCCTGGGTAAATCGTACATTAACACGAGGGTTAAGACCACTGCACAGCGAGGGCTCAGCGCTGGTCAGTGTAAAGCTGCTTTCACACTGGCCGCGAAACGAATTTTTCACACGACAGATTACATTCAAAGTCAATGCAGAGACGCGAAGGCACGCGAAACGCGTGCATTCGCGTCTTTGTATTGACTTTGAATGTCATCTGTCGTGCGAAAAATTCGTTTCGCGCCCGGTGTGAAAGAGGCTTAAGGGCGTCACATCTGACCTCCCTTCCTCAAAGATGCAGTCGTGTTTTATTTCTCTCCAGTTCAAACAGAAAAATCAAACAAGCGCATAAATTCTAAGAGGCTCCATTGTTTTCGGTTGTGACACTTGAAAAGGCAGCAGCCGCAACTACAGGCCAAAGTCTACATAATGAATAAAACACAAAAATACATTTACAATATAAATCACTGTTTTAACAATGGACTGACTATAGACAAAGTCCAGGGCTAAACAAAGCAAAAATAAGGACAATGGCTTAATCGTGAATCACGCAAACTTCATAACCAAGTTCATACATCACTGGATATTAAAAATAAGTGAAATAAAAGCACAAAGTAAACACCACTGCTGACCTACATTTGTTCACTCAGACTTAAGCCAAGGGCTGGGTTTCACAAAGCCGGATTATAGAGCCAAGCAGACTGGGGTTACCAACTCCACGGCACAAAACCCGAAACCGATCTTCGGTTCAGTCCGTGTTCCAGATCCGGGAGGGTTCCGGCCGGGTTTTATTATGTGCCGTTATCCTGCTAACTCTAATCCTGCTCAGCAGTATGGGGCCTTCACATCGGCAGTGGAGGCTGGAGCTTGCTTAGTCATTTCTGAGAGGGGGGATTAGTAAGGGGGTCAGGCGTACACCCCCCCCCCCACACCTGACCGAGAGCCAAACCGGGGCGGGGGGTCTGTTTTTTGCCCTCAGCGAGAGGGCAGAGGGGTAAAAGTAAGTCAAACAGTTTTATTCTTGTGAAAAACCAAAGAACAAGAACAGGGTTATGCAACCGAGGGGGCACCAGGGAGAGGACCGCACGCCGTTAAACAAATCCAGATGTGGCTCTCGCGTGTGCGTGTGTGTGTGTGTGTGTGTAAGTGTGAAGAAAGGAGGGGGAGGGCAAGGTTGTGCAATCGAAGAGGGGGGGTTAAGGCAAGAACACAGTCAGTCACCCCCTCCTGTCACCCCCACACCCCCAAATAACCCAGCCCCTGGGCAGGGGCTCTGGGGAGCCCAGAGTAACACAGGAAAGACCCTCCTCAGAGAGTAAAGGAGGACAGGGGGCAAGAGTCTGACCAATTTTACCAAAAAAAAAAAAAAAAAAAGCTCTGAGAAGCATAAACAGGAGGGCAAGAGGGGAGAATTAAAACCAGGATTTCACAAAGCAGGATTACAGAGTTAGCCGGATAACTGCACAGAGATAAAACCACAGCCAGCCCTCGAGCCTGGACTGTGGAGTGAAGCTGTTCCGGGCTTTACTGGGCAAAGTTATCCAGCTAACTCTTATCCAGCTTCGTGAAACCCCTCTCAGAGAAGAGGGCCTTCAGCTACGCACCTTTGGGTTTATTTACTCGAGCAGAATCTGAAGATGACTAAACTCAAGGCAGCACCTCGAAATTTGCCAACATTGCCGAGCTCTGGCGCCGTTGTTACATTTTTGGAAATTTCACAAGCAAAGTGCTAACCGAGATGGAATAAACACACGCCCAGAAGCCAGATGGCCGATACCGCCCGTCCCAGCTCCTGTGTGTACCGAGCCCAGTGTGTAATGTTAGAGGAGCACTCAAAAGCGCTACACGGGGGACCAGTTTAGTTCAGTGTAATAGACTTGAATGAAAACACAGACGCATGGTGCAGCGAGAGTGTATCCCGACAGCAAAGGACCTTAGTTTCGCCGGGTTTTGTCTCTGCATGTCAGCAGAGAAAGAAAATAAGGTAAAGTAGTCTGCTTTAATTTTACAGCGCATAAGGCCATCATACTTGGAAGTACAGAGACTGTACGCACCGTAACTGTCCCAGTACTTATGGTTTGTGCTGTAAAAACTAGAGTCAGACATTCTCAGCAACTCCAGTGCTGCTGACTGGTGCTGCCGTCAAAAACACTATTTTCAAGAGCACACAATCTGCCTAACGAAGCTGTTAATCCTAGAGTAATTATGTTCAGATACTCAGTTCAGACCTTCTAGAGCCGTTAGAAAGACAAACTGTACTTCAGTTACACACAGCTGTAATATTAGCCACCAGTGTTTAGCACAAAGTGTTTCCATTCATTTTCAGTCTCACACACACACACACACACACACACACACACACACGTGTACACACACACACACATCTGTGCACATACACTCGTTAGCACACCACGCTTTGCCAGAAACAAAGTGATCTTCTTTCGATGTTCCATAGTTCTCGTTTATTTCCAACCAGGAGCACAGGAATGCTTGACGTGTCGTAACTGCAATTTCCAAATCTGGATGTGGGAGTGACTGATGAGGACAGGAGAATCAGGAAACGGCAGAACGAATCCCGAGGCGCAAGGATCGGCCCCTGGAGTAATGATCCGCCGGGAGACCAGATTGGCCATTTTCCTCAAAGGCAATTTCGCAGGGAGGTGTGATTGGCTGTTCTGCACAGGTGGGGGCGGTACTTTAATCAGCAGCAGTGAGGGCGACACCTCAGCAGGAACGCAGTTAAAAAAACAGCAGCGGAGTCTGACATCGAGAAACGGCACAGCACGTACCAAGCCTCGCCTTCAGTACAGCACTGCAGAAATGACAGGCTTTTAGGAAATAAATAATCCATCCTGTACTCAACACTGATGTTTGTATTCGACTGCTCCGCGTCCACAATACCCCAGATGGTTACGTTTCTGAAAGCACAGTCTCTCTGAGCACTGAGACTCATTCCCAGTAAATCAGTGCCTACTGATGGACGGCACTTTTATGAAAATACGTGAAGGAAATATTTTGGCACAGATTCCAGCTGCAGGTGAATGCAAACTCACTTCCACACAAGGCCTGCGAAACACCCCAAAATTGATGGCGCACCCCATATTTTCCACCCTGTAGCCTATGGAGCAATTCAAGGCACAAAAACGGAAAAGGCTGAGACGAAACAAGCACCACAGTGCTGGTTACACTCCACTCGCTCGGTTCTGAACACAGTTTACGGGAGTAAATCTCATACTGGAAAACAACCCAGAAGGACTGGCCGTCTGCTCGCTCAAAGAATTCAAATTAAAACAAGTTCCCACAGGTCACGGAAAGCACACAAACCACTCGTTCCTCCGCCCCTGTCTGGTGAACGCGCATCCAATCAGGCGGGAGATTAAGGCTGCGTCCCCTGGCGGGGAGCCAATGGGAGTGCAGAGACCTGAGAAATGGGCGGTGACCCGGCTCTTGCAGGACAGATGGGAACCGCATCAAAGGGACGACATCAAAGCCGCCCCATCCGCCTGTCGCCCCCGGTAACCTCGCCTGGAGAGAGGACTTCACCGACCGCACATACCGAGGGAGGCCACGGGCGATGCGAACCCAACTCCCAATGCGAACTGCTGAGCGAAAACCCAAATCAATACAAAACTACCCTTTTAGAACATTCCCTCAAGGCAATTCAGACAGAAATCCAGCAATCTGCTCTCCGTTTGGAGCAAGACTCCTCGCCTGCATGAACAAATTATTCCACAGGACTGATCTGTACTTCAGGAGTAAACGGGCCGACGGCTGTCTTCAAGCAGCCGGTCGCTCGAGTGCACAAGTACGCACTTCAAGCACGTCAAGATGAGACGTTCATGCTAAAATGATCAAAGAGCTACACATGACTTCACAGATGCGGCAGTAACGTAGAGATGCAGACCACGGCATGATCAATTCTCCCAAATCTGGTCAAGCCGTCCCACTGTTGATGCTGGAGGCAGACCGCCCTGGACCCCCTTGACCCCACTCCCCCCAAAAACACACCCATTCCATCTGCTCAGCAACTGGGGGCAGCAGTATCTTTGAAAACAGACAGGGGCTTTTTGCCTGAAATTTGACCCATCAACATTTGCCACCACTGGCTGGGCGTCAGACGCAAAAGTTGTTTGACAGACACCAGAGCTCGGCCATACGTCACTCAACGGTGGGCAGAGCTACGACACATTTCTGCCTGAGCCCCACCCACCACCCCAGTGGAGTTAAACTCAGACCTGAAGGACCACAGGGTTTACTGACTTTCAACATTTTACGCGCACGCACACGCACACGCACGATCCATTCCATATTCTGACTGGCTGGATGGTGCCCACACCTCTGTGACAAATAGTTGTCAAATAGTTCTGACTGACAGGAGACCAAAAAAGCCTGCCGACACGAAGGCCCTCCAATACTTAAAGTCTGATATGCCTGCTATGAACTGTTAACGAGTAAACCGTTAAAATATTTGTGCATCACATCACCCACATCTGTCTCCTTTCCTGAGACCGAAGGCGACAACCCATCCACTCTGAAATGTTCATCTCCATTGCGAATGATGAACATTTTCAGCTCAAATATTCACCCCCATCTGACATACAGACACACACACACGCGCGCACACACACAGACCCGGATCACCTGACCTGCTGACTCTTGATTACGACACTGAGCAAACAGGAAAAAACATAAGCTCCATCCAGCCGTGGGTAAATGCTCTGGTGGAGCTGGTTTTATGCTTTCACTCGACCTCCCGCAAACGAACACAACTTCCTGTGTGCAGGCGCTCAAGCGCGAGGGTGAACGCGTGGTGTCAACGTGCACGCTGTCCCTCTCTCCACCAATCAATAAGAACATTAGGACACCAGCATCATTAACTCTCTGAAGAGCGAAGCCTATGTTTCTCCTCAAAACTCTGAGCCACTATTCTAGAACTGCGTTGCTATGTTACCAGAAGTGATTGTGACATCAGCATTAGAATGTTTGGTGAAGAACATTCTAATCCCCCGTGTAGATCTCACTCCTTACAGGGTTAACAGCGGGTTGGGTCAAAAGCACAGCGGACCGTACTGCCGTCAGTTAAACTTGATTGTACATCGCAGTCAGGAGTCCACTCTACACACAGCGCAGCAGGGAGTCCACTCAGCAGCGAAAATAAAACTTCAGCTTCAAGCGCAAATCACACTGAAACCTGCATCAAACGGAAACCGCTATCATCTCTTAAAGCGAAACAAACTGCCAGTTAGCTCTGCTGTCAGATAAAAATGCGCGCAAGACTATCGTTGCTTGAATAATAAGGAAACTAAAAAGCTTGCGTACAAGTGTGTGTTCGTGCGCGCCCTTTTGTGAAGGGATGTGTGTGCAATTACACATTTGTATGTTTGCGTATGCATGCGAGTACTCGTTTGCGAGTGGGTGCACATCCACATGTATGAGTCCAAGGCCGCTTTCCATATGCAGACCCCTCTCCCATGCTGAGGCTGCGGGAGATGAATGGGATTCGAACCCCTGAGCAGGTCAAAGCTCCAGCAGTACACTGTATGCAGCCAAGACCCCTGCCCCCGCTCCGCCGGGATCCGCGACTCCAGAACACATCCTGGGGGGGTGCGTTTCCCCAAATGTACATCACTATAAGAGCTCAGTCTTTCACTTCTCTGAACCCTCGTCCAATCAGCAGAACGCTGGCCACACAAGGCCTGTGTTTGGAGGTAAAGGCCTTTAGAAAGGTCACATGAAAACCCCACAAACACTCCAGAATGCTGCCACTTCCAGGCCAGGGCACAAGCTAAGCTAAGGTAAGCCAACAAAAGGGTTCTACTGGTAGCAGCTGACAAGCAACAGACTGGGGGAATATGAGGCCATCCAGCTGTTCTACCATTGGCCCAAACCTCACCCAGCATAATCTCATTACCTGCTACACCTGTGCCAGAACTGGATTAGGCCCCGCCCACCCAGGTGACAGGAGCATGGAGAAGCCATGCCCCCAATATCTCTGCATAGCCAACATAAAGCCTTTACTTCATTCTGTCGTCACTAAACCAGGAAGTCCAAGAAATTACATGTTTACGCAACCAGGAGGGACGACCAAGAACGTTCATCTTCTCCAAGGATGCGCAGATAGAAACACCAGAGAGAATGTCACTAGTCTCGAGAAGGAGAAATGGAAACGGGAGAACAGATCATGAAGCGGTTTACGGGTCCATCCAGCCTTAACCTCGACAAACACAGGTCACAAACCGAAGCACTACCAGAGAGCTCGAACCAGCAATCAGAGCGTCCTCGCAGCAGGCAAACCCTGGATTAACCCTTTTCAGCGCCATGGGCAGCCATAGTTGCCCAATGATGTAAGATATCAAAATCAGACGCTGTTGAAAACCTATCATGTGGCAACTTGTTTAAAAGAGCTCCCGCAGGGGAGCTCTTTTAAACAAGTTGCCACATGATAGGTTTTAAACAGGTCAGGATAAATACATTTTTAATTCCTTGAAAATGAATTCAGCGCTCAAAAGGGTTAACTGCAGGTCCAACTGAAATTGGGCAGAGACCCCCAGTGTACGGAGGACCTCTCTGCGCTCAGGCAGCCTAACCTAGTCATCCACACACTGGGCCGAACCATTACTCCAGAGCTCCACACAGCAGCCTCCGACCAGAACCCTTATTAAGGACCGATACAGCGAACGGGCCCCAGGTCTGCCTGCCAGCCAACGCAGGCGGTCACAGAGGTTTCAAAACGAGAGCGTTTCATGCGTAACTTGGGCGACTAACTTTGTTTGACGAGGCAGTTGGGAGGGAATTTAGAAACTCAGCGATATGCACAGAGAGGTCAGAGGTGAAAACCTTGGCTGGCGATGGAGGGGGAATTCGGTGATATTCAGAGAATTTTTAAAAAGGACCTTGCTAGCAATTAAGCACAGAGAGGCAGGATATAATTGGACCCTGAAGGAGGGGAAAAGCCAGCTATCTTTAACTGAAGTTCTGCAGTGACCTGGCGGGCGGGGTCAGCGCATGGGACGATGCGGGGGAGGGGTGCGAAGTTCTGAAAACATCAACAGGAAGAGATGGGCACATGCAGCAGGAAATGGAGAGTAAATCAATCCGGGTGGAGAGAGAGACAGGGCATTGTTTGCACGAGCCCACATACCAGTCCGCCCTCACGGGCCAAAATCCACCGCCATTCCCCAAGAAATGAGAGCAAAAAATCCACAGAACATTCCAGCTCTGTGGGACGGCCGGCGGTGAAGTGAGATGAGGAGCCCGGGGGACTGGCGGGATCGTTCTGAAGCGATGGGTCCCGCTCTGTCACTGAAGACATGATGTGGAACATCCTTCATTATTACCGACAGAATATTTCAAAAATTACTTTGAAAAAAAAAAATTAAGGGCAATTTTTGCCCCCTGCCTTGACGTTAAAAGGCATTTCCGCCCTTTACCCTACTTCATTTCTGCCCCAGGATGCGGTTATGTCACCCTGCCTCGCCGTACACACAGCAGAGAAAAACATCGTGACTGTAGTGGAAAATTACCCGCGCAGCAGTGGGGAAAACACTCGCGCTGAGCTCCCTGTGCTACACACAAGTGCAGCTCCTTCTGACGCTCCGCACGGTCCACATAGTCAGGAAATGACGGTCCTGGAGGGTGGAGATGTTTTCACGCCCTCCTTTTACCGGGAGTCAGGTGTGAAGCCAGTCTGGCCCTTCAGTAGCACCAGCTGCTCATGCGATTACCCGGGTGAACGGAAAACCAGGGATGGATTTGGATCTGAAGGCCAGACAGATGACCCCTGGGTCTATTATACAGCAGCACAGCGCACTACACCATAAACTCTGATGTGAATCAAACCGGCACATTTCACCGTTTATTTCATACCGTTTTTTTCACAGTACACTACTGTAGTGTTCTAGTGACAGCCAGGCGAACACACATTCAGACTAACAAGGTTTGAAGAAAATGGCCTGTTCGTTCATCTCATATACACCAGTGCCACATAACCAGATTTAGGCACCGCCGTACGACTGAAACACACACTTAAGCTTGCTCCGTAACCCAGATTCACCCAATCCAGCAGTAATTTATGGAAAAGCATCAGGCCTTACGGATAAAACAGACACAAAAACAAGGCGCGCTGCGGAGATCTGAGTGTTTTCCAATATGGCGTTGAACCAGTTCTTTTTTAAAATCATATCCATTTTTAATCTTTGCACCGAGCGCAGTATTCCTCTCACACCTCCAGCTGCAACAGCAGGTGTGAAACATGAAAGGGAATCCATTAGAACATAAACCCCTCCCCCCCACTCATCACCGTGCACCACCTGAAGACAAAACCAAAGAACAAGAGCTGTGAGGCCTGAGTCGGAGGAGAAGACATTTCTTTGAGGAGGAAATCAAGCAGGGTGAGCGATACGGCTTCCTCCACCTGGATTAGCACGTTTAAACGCTCTAATAAAAAACGGCTCCATTATTCCACAAAAGGCGGCGGTAGAGGCAAAGACGCGAGCTGCGGTCTCCTTTCAGCTGCAGATGAAACGCTAAATGAAAGGAATCGATGTTCGCGGCAGAATCCAACCCCAAAATCGGCGGCATTCGTGTTCTAATGTGAAGAGATAAAGCCAGACAGCAAGCATCATTTCACCAGGCTCCTCTCCGCCATTTTTATATCGCTGTGATTATGAACGTGAAGGCAGTCGTGTAGACAAACTCCGCCAAACAACACAAAATCATGGCACACATTTCCTTGCATCACTATGCTGAATTTCCATGAAAGCACCATAAATGCCTGTTCACATGCATCACTGCACCCAGGGCCTCAGAGCAGAGATAAAAGGCTGACCTGAACGAGAAAACACACCATAACGCTTCAGATGTTGTTGTCATTATAAAATGGTCCTTGATGTCACACACACACAAAAATAAAATAAATAAATTCGAGACCACGTTGATGCCAAAATTGAAAAAACATCTTAGTAAGTGTTATTTGCACAAGTAGCAACTCCCAACTGTCATTTCACTCCTGTCAGACAGACATTACATCAACATTATTATTATTTATCTGATGCATTAATCCAAAGAGTTCATTAGTCAGGAACCAATTCCTCTAGACCAGTACCAGATTTAAGGGCCTCACCAAGGGGCTCAACAGCTGTCAGATATTGCACCAGCAATAGGGTTGGGCCCAGTAATTGCCCTGGTCCCAGTTATAAGCCCAGGTCACTACACCATCAGCTTCTTAAAGCAGATTTATACTTTATACTGATTTATAGTTTTATACTGTCTACAATGTCTGACAACCTTTATGATGTCAGAGAGGCAAGTGTCGTTCTACAGTGTCTTGCACATGTCAAGTATCTGCAACGTCGCAGATGCTGTCGTTGGTTGTCTTATATTTTGATTGGCTAGATGAACCAAGAGTTCGGTGGTTGTCATGGATATAGAAAGTCGATGCAGTAGTGTTTGCCCACAGATCGGTTGGTTATGAATTCAAGTACGTAATTACCATGGAGATAACAGTTAGCGCCGAAGACGTTGTCAACACTTTGTTTAGGCGAAAGAGAATCTTTATCATCCGGCGCTTTTCTGAGGAAGCCTGTCAGCGTCTCTCGTGAGTATGAAACGGCCTTTACAATTAGCGTTCACTGAAACCAATACAGCAGGATGCGCAGAAATGCTTCACACATTTTCTGTACTTTGAGTCGAAAGGTCAGTCTGGCTCAGAAAACACGATTAAGTGCCCTTATTATCCCAGTCCCACCAGAACAACCGCCACTAACACCAACCCTTAGAGCAATTCAATAAAGTTCCAAAAACTTACAAATTAAATTATCTTGTGCTGTTGAAAACCTATCATGTGGCCACTAGTTTAAAAGCGCACCCCTGCGGGAGCTCTTTTAAACAAGTGGCCACATGATAGGTTTTCCGCAGCTTTGATTTTGATATCTTACATCACTGAGCAACAACAAGCTGCATTTAGCGCTCTAAGGGTTAATCCACAACCTACAGTACAGAACGGGCTTCACCAAGCTACCTAAAAGCAGTGGATCAATATGACAATGGATCTCGCGAGGCAGTGACTGTGCATAATTTATCAGGAGTAATTGGATTTCTAACCACAGCAGACGGACGACAGCAGCGCACACCCTTCACTCCACACACGGCCTGTCGGATTAGCTGATAAATATGCTGAGTCATGCCATGACATAACACAGCCTTGGGCAAAGAGCTAGCCAAAATGCTAACCAAGCTCTAGCTGCTTCACCATTAGCTCTTATTCGACTGTTAACTCCAGCAGTAAGCCACCCACCTCCTGGAGATCGACAGTCTCGCAGGGTTCCCATTTCAATGATCCTAAATTGGAATATTGGATTCCATTGATTGGTGGGTCAGCAAGATATCGAGCTGTTGAATGAGGCGTGCTCAATTAGGGTTGGAGTGAAAACTAGCAGGACTGTCAATCTTCGGGAACAGGGTTGGGCAGCCCTGCTTTAGCTGTTGAACGAGGTAGGCTTTGTTAAGGTCGGAGTGTAAACCTACAGGAAGGTAGATCTTGAGGAAAAGGGTTGGGCAGCCCTGCTCTGGGAGCTGAATGATATGGGCCCGGCTGGGACTGAAATCCAAACCAACAGAGACAGTCAGTCTCCCAGAAGGAGGGTCACCACTGTTTATAATGAAACCTCGGGCAGCAAAATGGCCGCCACCCGCTTCTGAATGTGGGTCAGTGACTGCCATCGTGCGGGGGAGGCAGTCAGTGTGCAGCCGTGGGCCCACGAGGCGGAGACTCCCGATAACCTCCCACACCGCGACTGGAATAACCGGTCATTACAGCGCCTCGTTCAGCGGCAAAACCGGAGCAGCCGCTCCTTCCACTATTCACCCGCAAACGGCCCCGAGCCTCCAGCACCTCGCTCAGGCCCTGACTGATGTCCACAGGGACCCGTCGGCCTCCAGCTGAAGCAGGTCAGATACAATTAAAGAACACCCCAGAGTTGAAGAGTGGGGGTAACTTCTGTGACAGACGAGAGAAAGGTGTGGTTTTGGTTCAAAAAGGCGATAAACTCCACCTTTAACCACAACCAGTTTCATATCCCTCCACAGCAGTGAAATCTGGCATCTGTACGTCTCCCCCATGAAGGAAAATTTCCACTACAGCTGGGGTAGGGGTGGCCCGCTCTACACTCGACTGTGTGTTTACAGGCAGAGACCAAACACAGCCGCCCCAACTCTGACCCAGCTTTTCCAGTAACGGATAGAAAACAGATTTTGGCCAAGAGGTGCATTCGAGACTCATTCAGAGGCAGAATCTTCACACCGTCCGAATCGATTTCTCTCGATTATCCACCAGGAGACAGCGCACTGCTCCGAGCCCCAGCAGAGAGCTGAAATCCCATCGAGTCGCAAACCGAAATGACCGGGACGGCTGGAACAATGGAATCTCTGACAGCCTGAGCTTTTCCAGCCACCGTTTCCCACCAAAGCCCCACCCAAGCCACTCGCCGGGCGTAAAATATCCAGAACTTTCCCCGGTTTTCTGTTTAACACACACTGCCAGAAATCGCATTTAAACAAACTAACCCCCCCAAAAACAATTTTTTTTTTTTTTTTTTTTTTAAACAGAATCCAGCCGCTCTCCTGGTGGCAAAGGCACACATTGGAGAACACTTTTCACAGCAGGATCACCGCGTTTCGTGGTTAGAACCCAGAAGCAAAGCAGCCCTCTTCAATTCAGTCCATGTATCAGACTTTCGGACACTTCCAGGTTTGATTTGGTACACTTATCCACCTAACTCTAATCCTGCTTTGTGAAACCTCACTGCCCTGAGACCCTCTGTAAAGTGTGTGTGATCACACAGTTAGGGGGAGCATACACTCATCCTGTCATCCCGCGGAGAGGGAAGGCAGGGTCGTTTGGTCCCAGAGGCCAATAAACACCATTGTGTGTCACCATTTCCTCTTTCTAACCAATTCAGCCGAAAGGGCAAAACTTTCCTCAAACACTTTCCCAACCGGCACCAAAGCAGGATGGAACATTTCGCAACACGCACTGCCTCGGATCGCACCGCATTCCTCCCCTTCGGCCAAACCGGGAAAAACACAGCAAAGTGCCACAGACTGGAGAGTTTCAGGATGTAGGAACAGACTTGTTTTTTCAAACATAGCCATAATAAAACATGAGCGAAAACTCAGCGTTTAAGGGAATGTCCAAATAAAAAGCCACAAAAGAGTGCCGAAATCCGCCACAATCCCAAACACAGCTGCACCTTGGACCAGGAAGTAACGCGCAGCCAACAGAAGCGTGACAGCAGGGCCGTGCGCCATGTGCCAAGTCAAACGCCGGCCCCAGCACCCTTTAACAGCCGTCCGCCGCGGCTATTTAAAGCCCGAGGGTCAAGGGTTTCATCAGATGCTCGACCTATCACCTTTTTTTACAGGGGCGACCGTTCCTCTCGTTTACGGTCAAGTAGATCCGCTCTTCTTCCCAAGCAAGAGCACTTCAGCTCGAGACGAGAAGACCACCCACGGTGTCATGTTCAAGTTCATCTGTGAGGAAAATCGCCCTTAGCTGGAAACGCACTCCTCCCTTTCTTTACAAACGTAACCATGGGCTAAAACCTCAACGGCTCGGAAAGCCAGACCGGCCCTGGCACGAGGCAGAACCACACAGCACACAGGTGAGTCATAACAGCGAATGAGGTTTGAGTCCAAAGGGTCTGAGAATTAAAGATCAGGCAGGAAGCCAGATGATCGGCAGAGGCAGAAACCAAAATGACCAACAGCAAAAAACATTACCCCAGTCAGTTGGCAAGATAAGACTGTACAACATTTACTTTGGCCTTTCGCCAAAACCTCCCAAAACAATATACTAGCCGCCCAGCCAGAAATCACCAAAACATTATCAAAGCCCATCAACTAAAAACATCACCTCGGCAAGTTTCCAAAATGTCCCCAAACTTGACCTTAGCCTGTTGGTTCCCATAACTCATTATCCCAGGCTTTTGCCCTGCTTAAATCGCCACCCCTGATCCTGAGCCGAGATTACTGGTGAAGATAACTGGAAGATTATACTCAGGAAGTGCCATATTTATAAATATCAACACCAACACATTACAGGAGATATCACTCAAACTCTACACTTGGAGGATACAGGTAATTAAGAGGGGAATTTGACTCTGATGCCTGGCTGTTAGTGAGCACTCAAGTACGAACCCAGAGATTTTCGCTTTACACAGCTACGGACAGCTAGTCTCCGCTGTGTTGATTGCCAAATTTACCGTGAAAAGAAACTTCTGCAAAAGCCACATTTTTCAGACTGAAGGAAGGGCTGGGTAATTTATCAATATTGCATTGATACAGCGATAAGAGATCTGGGATATTGGGTATCAGACTATTGTATATGACATAAGTGTTCTCTGTTCAGGTCTTGAAAGAAGTGGTTTTCAGCTGTCATTAGACTGTCCTACCTGTTGTCAGTACCTACCTGATGACCATATTTAACTGATGAGTGTTATTCAAAAATCGCATTATGTAGATATTTTCTGACAGAACCAAGTTATCAAGACAATATTGCCATAGTATCAGAAAAATATGTTGTGATTTGATTCGGTCCATGATGCCCAGCCCCAGTTAAATGAACCATCTAATGTCATTGCTGAAGATAAATGATTTGGGACTTAACCCTTACAGCACCGAGGTAAATTGTCAAATGCTTAAAAATTTAAATATCTTGAGCTTTTGAAAACCTGTATCGGCGAGCAGCAAACACTGCGTTTAGTGTTTTAAGGGTTAAAAAAAGAAGGATGTCAAGCTACTGCAAATATTATGTGTGATTAGTAACCAGCCATCTTTGAGTTCAAACTTTGAACAAAAGAAACTGCTTGAAAAATGGCCCGACAACACCGCCTCTGTGACTGCCTGGGCGTTTTGTTCGCTGTCGATCGAGTTGTAGCTAATTTTAGCCAGCGGCCAGTCAGCTGACCAGCGTCAGCAGCCCCACAGACGCAGCTGGACACTGCTTCCGGAACCTTCCACACAAAATAAACATGTTTCTTGCATCAGCCAATCAAGACCTGCCCATTCCTAAAATCACCAGGGTATCGACCCCCTGCCCACCCCATAATTCACCAATTGAATCCTATATCGTGTACGCAGTAATCCGAGAGGAAAACAATGTTTCAGTTTCAACAGGTTAAATCAGAGAAAAGCTGCTTTAGAGAGGCAGGGGATCAAATGCGACAGAATCTATTCAAACATCAGAGCCGAGGCCTTTCAAACGGAAAACGAATGACGTCTCGCGACGCTGAACAGAGAAAACCTTCCTATGACTGTCAAATCAATACAAATTAAAAAACCTTGAAACCCACTGAAGTGCTTTGTGTGTTCAATCGCGTCAACCACTCAAAAACACAGCTCGTCAAATCTTACCCGAAAAAGGGACCGGCGTGGGAGCGCATTTTTGTTCTAAGTCGGAACAAGGACAACAGATTGAATTTCATTTTTATATAATTAAATTATTTTTATGCAAAATGAACTCCAAGACGTGGTCATTCAAAACAAATTGAAAAGAGGAAAACATGGCTTTCCATTTCAGCTCCTCTTCACCAGGTCTCCACCCGCCACTTGGCGAATACATCAGGCGCTATAACTTTCCTACACTCCGCCTGATAGCTGGACGAGTACCGCCAAGTATCCGCCAAATAATCCTGCCGATTCACCCTCACTGCGCCTGCAAATCTAAAGCAAAACCAATCAATAAATCTCGTTAGCCAATTAAAAAGCCATTCAATTACAGCGGATGACACGGCTCCTGTTTTCCAGCTGTGAACAGCTGAGTCCACGCGACGGTAAAATGTCGGCGCTCGCACACGCTCGGCGTGATGCGGCTCGGGTCGGACTGACAAGAGACGGTAACGAGGTCAGGCGCTGACAGGCTGCTGAGGCCCCACCTGTGGTGCAGCGACATAACCTATGCTGCACAATTAACAACAAACTCACAGCAGCCCATTGAGAATTGGGGCTCACCCGATTCCCAGCAGAGAATTACCGTTACCGTCATCTCTCAGCTGATTGCCTGGTTGCTTAGGAGCATGACTAGGACCAGGAAGGCTGGCCAGAATCCAGTGGGCCACGTACATGACTGTTCACATGATAAACAAGAAATGGGGACGAGAAGTGCTTGATTCAGTCATCGCAGCATGTTTTTGGTTACCGAGTTCTGGGCATCATGGTGAACAGCAGACATTTTGAGCAGATGTGTTCTTGAAAAGAGAAAGAGAAGCTCATATGATAATGACAGCACCAGGAACTGAGGGTTTAATTAAGCAGGAATTTCAGAAACAAGCTGAACTTGGACCAGGGTTCCCAAACTCGATCCTGGGGCCTCCCTGTGTGTGCAGATTTTAGTTCCAACCATAATTGCCATCAGAGGATTTGATTAAACGGTTTATTTGTCCTAATTAGATGCCTTTTGTGTCTAAAGAAGTTATTTACAGTCTTAAGCCAAATTTTAATAGAAATATCCATGTGTGCCGCAAAGAATAAAAGTCATTACTTTGCCAATATAAGTGATTGTTGCATACTAAATTTAAAGGTTGCAAGTGTTATAGTTTTGTAGTTATTCTGGGGAAAATGAGTCTGAAAATGTGGTTGTTTTTGGTGTAAATCACAGAAATTTTGGGCACTAGTAATTGGAACCCACAAAAGAAAAATACCAGCATGAGGGTAAGATGTATACCAATTCTAAAGTTTGTAAGTGATACAGTGAGACAAAGTTCCAAATTTGGGCCGTTTTGTGGTGAAAATTGCAAAAATTTTGGGCACTTCAGAACTGAAACCCCCTAAAGGCACAATGGCACCCTAAGGGTAATATCCATACCAAATTTGAAGTTTGTATGTGCAATAGTTTTTGACATATGCTCCGGAAACAAATCTAAGTCCAAAATTTGGGCCGTTTTTGGTGAAAATGTCAAAAATTTTGGGCACTTCAGAACTGAAACCCCCAAAAGGCACAATGGCACCCTAAGGGTAATATCCATACCAAATTTGAAGTTTGTATGTGCAATAGTTTTTGACATATGCTCCGGAAACAAATTAAGTCCAAAATTTGGGCCGTTTTTGGTGAAAATGTCAAAAATTTTGGGCACTTCAGAACTGAAACCCAAAAAAGGCACAATGGCACCCTAAGGGTAATATCCATACCAAATTTGAAGTTTGTATGTGCTATAGTTTTTGAGTTATGCTCCGAAACGAATCTAAGTCCAAAATTTGGGGCGTTTTTGGTGAAAATGTCAAAAATTTTGGGCACTTCAGAACTGAAACCCCCAAAAGGCACAATGGCACCCTAAGGGTGATATCCATACCAAATTTGAAGTTTATAGGTGGCATAGTTTTTGAGTTATGCTCCGGAAATGATTCCGGACGGACGGACGCACGCACAAACGCACGGATGGACGGACGGGCGGAGCGCTATATACCCCCGCTACGACGTATACCCCCCCCCGACTACGTCGTAGCGGGGGTATAATAACTACGTCGTAGCGGGGGTATAAAAACATAACATGAAACAGGTTTGACTATCATTGGCTTCTCTAGTAAATTGTAGGTTTTTGCAACCATGTGCCCACAGTTTCACTAATTAGGAACCCATTGATTTTTTTTCATTAATTGGGTACATTTTTCCCTCTTTTTAATGCAGTTGTTACTCATATCACAATGTAGATATGCATACATACAGTGAGGAATAAATTGCACATCTATCAAAATACTGTATGTTAAGAGAGGACTAATTGTTGCTCTAAATTTAAATGCAGCTAATTAAGACTAAATGACAGCCTGTTAAAATGATTGCAATCAAGGGTGGAACAGAAACCAGCATACACAGGGAGGCCCCAGGACCGAGTTTGGGAACCACTGGTCTAAGGCATTCGGTATTTGAGATGTCCTTCCTTAGGCTGTTCCCAGTATTCTTCAAAATAGTTCAAATCGAGACTGTCCGCACTCGGCGCATGCGTATCGTCTAAGATCACTTCAGGTTTTCCCAGCAACATAGTAAGCACTGTATTCGTTTAGGTTTGAGGTTTCAATAATGCCATGATTTTCTTTTATTTACAGTTCCCTTTAGTGAACTAAATACACTAATGCACTCATGTTTGGATGCAAGTAAAGCTGTATATTTAAGACGAGTTTCTTGTATAATTAAATGCGGTATTTGAATTGAAGTGGTGTCTTCTGTGTGAATGGCAAGAAATACCCATCAGTTATTATGCCTCTCCCCAGGAGGGAGGGGAGACATTGTTTTTGTGCCGTTTCCCGTCTGTGTTCGCGTCGGCATTCCCACCGTTTCTGGGCTGTTCCTCGGAAACCGTTTAAGATATTTACATCAAACCTTGCACACTCTTTAAATATCATATGTAGATGTGCCTTTTATTGTCTGTGAACATTAATGGGGGGGGGCGCTGCATTGGGGTGGGGGGCGACATTTGTTTCTTTTTTGCTTTAAAAGCAATCTTTTAAAATATTTTTTAAAACATTTTTTTTCTTTTAAAATATTTTGTTTGCAACAAGCTGGTTCGATGGGATGAACCCCTACCGTAGGTGGTTTTGTCTTGGCCCGGTTGGCCTGGTCGCTGGGGTGAGACACCCTGAGATTCCATTCTGGCTAACACTATGCTTAAAGCATTGGGTCCTCTACACCAAATATCTCAAAAGGGTTACTGCGGAACCCAATCACTTACAGCCAAAAACCATGAGGAGGGTGAGGTTTAAAAGGGTGCGATTCAGCATAACCTTTAACCCCTTCGTGCAGGCAGGGTCGCCGGCGTCCACAAAATACTGAAATTTAATTACTAAATAATTCCATAACTGAATTTCCAAATGAGACCAGCTTCTTACTTCAATGAAATAATTTTTATAGTCTCTGTGACACAAATCCTGAGATATAAAGCCTTAAATAGTGTGACACACAACAGGCAAGGACTAGATTTATTTGGCATCTGCATCAAAGGGGTCAAAGGTACATCCCAGATCAAAGGGTGATGAAGGACACACAGACATGGTGAAGGACACACAGACATCAAGATCACGCCACATGCACACACCCCTGGATTAACACGATGGTCCGCATTTTCATTGCAGGAAAGGTCACCGTTACCATAGCGATTCGGAAAGTCACTATCTGACGGTTCCTTCCGTCTCGGTGAACATTTCCAGCCGATCACATCTGACAACCAGTCTCCGCGGGCGTCCATCGCCCCGTCTTCATGAGTCAAACAGGTCCACTCATGACTGCCAAGGTGTGGAAACCACAAAGCGAAAAAGCGATAGAGTTCCGAAATAAGGCTGCACATGAAGAATAGATCAGCAGGTCGAGCCCAGCCATCGGCTCCCAATTACAACTCAATGAAGAACCAAATAAATGAGAATTAAGCAAAGAAATTCGAACTACGCCCAATCTAAGTCAAAACCAAAACACAGACCGAGCCACCGACTGAATTAAACCAAAGCCAAACAAAGACCAAATAAAGTTTGATTTGCAGCCAAATAATGTGTGAATGAAGCCCAAAAGCAGACAGAACAGCTGCGAGCTCCTCCGGTCGAGGTCATTAAGGAGTTCAGTGGGTGAAGAGTCCAAGGCCAGCATCAGGAGAGCGATGAAAAGCAGTGAGGAAGAATGTTAATCTTTAGCCAAACTGTACTCAGAGCCATTAAGCCCAGGTAATCTGGGACCAGGCTGCACTTTGAACCTGCCAGGAGTCAGATACGGAATGTCGACTGTTCCCTTCCCACACCGACACCTACATCCCCACTTCCTGTTTTACTCCACTGGGTGGCACCTGGGCCGTGAGTTTGTGTAACATCCATCCAACCGTCTGACATCCTGCATATTCCTGGTCTGGGGGGGGATGCTATCCCAGAATACAATGGGTGAGTGGTAGGAACACACGATGGACAGTTGGGGAGTTAACATGCTGGGGGGGGGGCTTGCCGTACACTTCACATCACACACACTCATTACTGACGCTACACTTCAGACTGCATTGATACTTTAACAGAGACAACAGGACATACGTTCACATCCATGAGCCAAAATAATGACCAGTCACAGATGAAGCGAACAGTTCTCGGAGTCGACATGCTGGATGAGGGAGATATAAGCATGCATGAAGCCCTGCCACAACACACAGTGCATCACCCCTGAGTGTGTAAGCGGTCGAGTAACAACAGACCGGTAACAATGCCCCAGTCCAGCTTCGAAAGTGGCTACAATGGGTACGAGTGCGTTGGAACTAGACCTTGGAGGAATAGAAGAAGGTTGCCAGGTTTGATGAACCATTGGAAGAAGGTTGCCAGGTCTGATGAACCAATGGAAGAAGGTTGCCAGGTCTGATGAACCAATGGAAGAAGGTTGGCAGGTCTGACGAACCAAGTTCTCATTTAAAAGTCGTGAGCGGCGGCTTACCTCAGGAAGAGACTGAGCTAAGGCAGCAAGGGGAACGAGTGTGACGCTCTGGGCAATGATCTGATCAGGGTATGGGCATTCAAGAACACGTCAGTTTTACACGTGCCACCAACTGAAACATCGCAGCAGACCTGGTACACTCCAAGGCAATGACAATCCCCAAGGGCAGTGGCCTCTCTCAGCTGGACACTGCGCCCTACCAAACTGCACAAACTGTTCAGGAACGAGAGAGTGCAAGGTGTCGCCCTGGTCTCAACGTTCCCCGGATGTCCATCAGATGGAGCAAATGTGGGATGTGCTGGGAAAGCAAAATTAATGAGGGATTTCATGACCAAATGATGAAGTCAAACCAGTTGAGTTGCGCTCTTACCGTTTCATTAAAGCAAAGTATTTTGAAGGACCGCTTAACACCAGTGTTCCACAACCTAATTTAGACCCAACTGATTTTATCCGTGCCTAATTTGTTCTGTTTTAAACCATTATTACCCAAGATTACTTATAATCCAGAGAAAAACAACAACACGTTAAAGGGGTCCTGTCATTTCTCACGGCAAGAACAAATTATTCTCTTGAAGTGTGGCAATATCTCCTCTATGAAATTCACTTGAGGCACATGAACAGCTTGATATGATGGCAAGTGTGATTAGAACAATTAGTAGCATACAGAAGGGGCCCCAGGGCCGATGTTGGGGACCGCTGCTGGAAACTACAGGCTACTCCTGCAGTAGGACTGAGCTGCGACCGTTACACAGGTGCTGCATTAAGGCAAAACTGACCGCTCTTTGTTGCACCTCAATGAATCATTAATTAATGCGGCAAAGTCATTTTCAAAGATCTGGGCACCGATGTACCAATGCCCTCGAAAGATGGCTTTGAGAGATTCCTCGTTTGAGATAAGGCTCATTTCCCAGAAGGCCTCCCTCATATAAAAAAGTCAACCTTCGGTTTATCGAGAGACACAGCCAAGGTGACTCCCGCCAAGGACCAGCGGCCCGCTAATCTCCAGAAAGGCCACGGACTGATCTCCACACGGCCGCATCGCTGCACATCTCACGCCAGCCTCAAGATTAGCCCACGAGGCCACAGGAGACGCATTCTAATGGCACAACTCTGTAAATGTCAAAACAACTGATTTCTGCAAGAAACACCGCAAAACATGGGAGAGGAACGAGGAATCAAATCCATTAGTGAAAGATGCCAACAGAAGCGAAGAGACTATATCTTTGCATTGAGCAAATATTCCCCGTAGAGAGAGAATTGCTGTTCGAAGTAACAGGTAATTTGAAGGTCACCGTGCGCCTGACTACGGTTGCAACAGCTGAGAATAATTCCTAAACGATTCACAGGGACTACAAATTAGCCCATTAGCATTTCTCTCCCCACTCATTTTCCAGGACGAGCCTTAAACCTCCGCAGATGGAATTACTCCCCCCACATTTACGCCATTTCGGCCTTCTGATTACCGGGGGAAACTACTAATTAACGGACAGAGTCACTCAAATTACAGGACCAAACATCGAGGGAGAGCAGGAGGGACACATCACAGGAAAATGCTTAAATGCTCAAAAAAAAAAAAAAAAAAAAAAAAAAAAAAGTTTAATTCACGCACAAATCCGTCAAACATAATACTTCACAGAAACCGATGTTTCAGCCACAAAAGAGCAAATAAATACACAGGTTTCTCTGGCCTTTTCACACAGCTTCATCTCATGGAGCAAAGTTTTCAACTGAGGGTCCGAGCAGGAACCCGATTTGAGGGGCTGGATTCGGTAAATGGTACGATTTAGAGAAAAGACCTGCTTGGTGATAGAGCCCCCCTTTTAACTTCTAATGGGGACCCCTGCGCCCTTAAACACAGGGTGGGGATCCCAGGATAACACCACCCAAAATGCTTGGGGGGGGTAACATTTCTGGCGATTTCCCAAAAAAGGTCTATTTTAAAGATGCCGAGGTAAAAAATGCAAGTATAAAATTTCTATCACATACAGTTTTTTCACAGAAGAAGAATGAAGATTTTCCTGATAATATCTCAGCTTTTATACACTTATATACCAGCTTTCATGCACTGATCAGAACAGCACCAAATGCTGTTTGGGTGCAGTGAAACACCCACAGATGTAGCAGAAAACATCTGGATCATGTTTGCATTTTATTCTGTCAGTGGCCATATTACTGAGCCTGAAATCAGGATTAGATATAAAATAATGTCTTTAGAATCATTCATACATGCGAAAATCAGCTGAGAATTGAACAAATAGTTCTCACCTGGCTCAGAGGAGGATGGGAATCATGTCTTTGTGGGAGTTTTTCTGATGATTAAGGGATGATACAAGACTTCTTATAACTTTACAAGCACTTGTCAAAAGTGACGATGCTAAGAAATGCACATCATACATTGCGAGAAAATGAGATGCACTGGAGGAAAACAGACTTTATTTTTTTGAATCAGCACCTCAAAATTTGTGAGTAGTAAGAATTAGATTTTATTCAGCAAAAATGACGCAGGGCAGGGCTATATGGAAACACCCAGGATTAACTGGTAACTGATTTGCCCGGCTGCCAGCCGGTACATGAGCAGCTTCACAGACAGTGTTGCTAGGCGCCCTGTCTAAAGGTACAGTCGGGAAATCAGGCACCAACCTCCAGTTCTCCACACCCCACCCCACCCCACTCCCTCCCCCGCCCCTCCCAGAGCACACTGCTCATCCCAGGCCAGACTGTGTGAACTCCAGCTCTTAGGCACGATCGCGTCTCCTCCTCCCCATCGTACATTACGATACGCGGGGAACTCGAACAGGATCGATGAGCCATCGCCCCAGTGTGCTAACTAACCCATCACTCATTGCACTACATGACAGTTATTTTGCTGATGCTATTGACAGCAGCGACTCACTGTTGATTGGACTAAATACGGGGGCCAAGCCCCCGGGAAGAATGTGGGGTTAAAGGTCACGCTCAGGAATCCAACAGCATTGAGTGAGACACCACGGGGTTTGAACCGACAACCTTCCCAATCGGAGTCGTACATCATAGCTCAGGGCTATAGGCTGCTTTGGGTTAGCCTTACAATACACAATGCAACTCCAGCAGTGGGTGTAGTGTACTATAGGACAGAATTCTACACGCTCAGATTCGCTGAATTATGCAAAAGGATGTCAGTTTTGCCAAAAGCACCCCAAATCATCACAGTCCCATATAAACACTTTACAACACGCTCCAGCTTAAATTTTGGCAAACAGACTGCATCACAGTGTAATCCTTCAAACAGAGCCGATCCCCGCACAGCATTTATTTGGCCGTGCCAATATCCACGGCAGATACTGTAGCTGCAAAGGGGAAAGAACCACCATAATACCAGGCTTCTAACACCTTAACCACTGCAATCGCTGCCCCAGCTGGAGACCGACTGACGTTCATGCATCTGGACAGGTTTGTGTGAGAGTTATGTCAAACAGCACTGACTGAGCATGTCAGTTTCCTGCGAACGCTTCTTGACCATGCCAATGTCAAATATGCACTTGCGAACTCGACAAGCAAACCTAGCCGGGGGAGATTAGAAGATGAATCCAAACTGAAATAAAACGAAAACCCACTCCTTGACATCAGAATCGGATTCTTTTGTTTACGAGCAGTCTCCCCGGTGAGGGCAGCATGACGCTTTGTCTGATAAGCGCATGAGAGCGAGCTCGTCCCAGAAAAAAAGCCTCCCGCTGTATTTGATGAGGACCATCACTGCCTTGTTTCCCTGATCGAATGCGACACCACAGCCTCCCCTGAGACCGAGAGAGGAGCGCGCGTCTCCCAAACGAACAAACGCTCTCCAGAAAACACCTGAATTAATCCACATACCTCATCCGCCTGTCATTCAACAGAAATGCATTACAGCTACTACTCCTACAAACGCCTACACCCCACCCTGACCAATAGGATGAGGTCCCTGGCAGTAAACCTGCCCACTCCCCTGTATCCCGGCCTTTATTGCAAAAACCTGTAGTTTAGCTCTACCCATCTGAAACATACCTCATACCAACCAATAGCCTAAGCTGCCCGACAGTAACCCCGCCCTTTTCCCCACAAAGCCAAGTCCACAACATCAATACATCAAGCCTCTTCCTCAGAGACCACACCCATCCCAACCAATAACTCCACCCCTTCTCTTAACCACACCCCATCACCAATAACCCCAAACCCTGCAAGCAGAATTACCAAGAGTTCAACTTCCTCAAACAGCAAAACCTCACCCCAACCCCACCCTGTTTTAACCACACCCCCTCACCAGTAGCCCCTCTCCCATTGTGCACACTCCCAGCAAGACTCCTGCCCCCTCAACTGCTGACAGCACACCCCAACCAATAGCAACACCTTCTCCCCCTCAGCCCCGCCCCCCAGTGGACACACGCAGCCAAGTCTTCCACCCCCTCAAACAGCACAGACTCATCCCAACAAATAACCAGAGACCGCCGACATGCAGCCCCGCCCCATCCCCCATAACCCCCTGCGGGTACTCACAGCGAGACGTGCCTCTTCTCCGGCTGGGCTCTGGCCAGCTCCTCCTCCTCAGCGTCCGACTCCCCTCCTGAGCTGCTCTCGGTGGCGTCCGAGTCAAAGGCGCGCTCCGCCGAGCGCAGGTTGGTGGCGCCGCTGAGCGACAGGCGCTCCAGCTGGGCGGGGACGGAGCCGCTGCGCAGGAAGGCCCCGGGCGAGGGCGGAGCCTGCATGGGCGCGGGGGGCGGGGGGCAGGCGGCGGACTGCAGGAGGCAGCGCAGCTGCTGGGCAACGTGCCGCTCCACTTGCTTGGCCTGCACCACCTGCAGCCGCCGGCGAAGTCGCCGCAGGCGCCCCTCGATCTCGCCCTGCCGCGTACGGCTCGACTGAGCACGCTCGCGCACCTCGGCGTCCACCGAGGAGGAACTGGGGGCGGGAACAGGGGCAGAGCAATCCGAGTCCCCGCCCCCTGTGTCCGTGGCCACATCCACTGTTGACATTGGCTGCTCTTGTCCATCGATTGGTTGGCCACAAACTCCCTCCAGATTCGCTGGGTGATGCTCCGCCCCTCCTTTGAGCAAAACCCCATGGTCTGCCCCTGGAGGCGGGGTCTGGTTTTGAGGGGGCGGAGCTTGATGCTGAGGAGGCGGGGCATCCTTGCCGGCAGTGGGCGAGTCCCCGTTGACTGACGCTGTAAAATCCGAATTCGAGCCACGCTTCGCCAGCTTCTTGGCCAATCCGTTAATGGAAGGTGGGGCGGTGGGTGGGGCACCGCCCCCTCGGCCACTCCCACTCATTACGCTTCGGAGCTGCTCTCCGCTCAGCTCCAGCGCAGGGGGGCGGGGCTTCCTATGCAGGAAGTACGAGTCAGGCAGGACGCCGTGCGTCGTGAGGACCGTCTTGCCCTTGATGAGGACGCCTTGCAGCTTGAGCGACTCCTTGGTGGCCGGGACCGAGGTCACATCCGAGCACAGGTACGACGCCACCAGCGGCTGCAGCTTGCCCAGGTGGGCGCCTGCGGCGTGAGCGGCGGCAGGGGGCGGGGCCTGGGGCAGCTGGGGCTCCGCCTCCTTGCCGTTGGAGAGGAGAGCGTTGGTGGCGTTGTTGGCGGCGGAGGGCGACGGCGGGGACAGGGTGGAGGACGGCGGCGCCAGTTTGAAGCGGATGTGGCGAGCTTCGGCTGGCGCGTCGGTCAAAGCGGGCGCCATAGCCGCCATGCGCCGCCGAGAGGACACTCCTTCCACCTACCGCCCCGACCGAGGACAGCCTGCGACAGGGGAGAGAGACAAACATTGCACTCACATACACTGCAACGCACTGGGAGAGAAGATGGCCGCTGGAGAACTTAGAACTGTGGCCCTCAGTCACAGGACTCCATTTCTCTTTGCCCATTAAGGGTCGTGGATCAATTTGGTTTCAGCAACAAAGGGTTAACCAAACAATGCCGTCTCTTACACAACAACGCACTGGCACACAATGCAGATGGCGGTGCCAAGGCTCCGGACGAACTTTATTCATGAAGAGCATGGTAGCCCCTTACTGAAAATTTTGAGAGCACAAGCAGAAAATTTAGGGGCACACCTTCAATCGACCTGCAAAGCAATTAGTCACATTTTCGTCAATTTTAACCCTATTACGGATAAATGATTTGGTAATAAATAGATAACTTACATAAATTACAAAGTGCTGTCATATTTTAAATTCAGAAAGTCATAAATTCAACAAATTTACCTTCATAAATTTATACAAAGTATGTAAACAAAGCATGTGGTCAGTACCCTTCCTAACCCACCTGCTGTTATTACGGTAGAAAAACCTAAACTAAACTAAGCATATGGGAAAAGAATTTAATTAATTTTAATTTTAGAAAACTTGCCATCAGTGTCAACCAGAGGGAAGAAATTTCAACCATCATGAAGATTCTCATAACTGTTCAAATTTTAAAACTTGGTGCCAAGGAGTTAACAAAGAATGGTTTTCAAATACTTCTCTTTATTTAAAAATGGTGGGAGTTCAAAAAATTCAATTTTCCGCAGTTATGTACGGGACAAACCCTAAAGGTAGCCCTGTGATGGCGATGAAAGTAGTGAAACCTGTCCTCATAACAAACTGCAATCTGTACATCAGGTCTGCCAGACTGTCTATTGAGTATTAACCAACAATTTTAAGAATTTGTTCAACGGCAGTGGCTTGCTTACTTTCGAGCATTTCAATCTTCGAGATCAGGCAATAATCATTCATCCTAATTTTTGAAATAGCCAATAAATAGTTTTTAATAATACATTGATTTGTTCAGACGTGTGTCTATTCAAAGTAGAAAGAGTGTTGCCCCTGTACTGCCAGCTGCAGAAAGCACTTTTTGATTTATTAAACCATTACCCATGAGGTTATGTACGGGACAGCTAGTTACGTCCAGGACAAAATGATTCTCCCGATTCCTGATGAGTAATGGTTTGTCAGTATTATGTGGGGGCACAGGGCTGGCGATCAGCGGTATTGCATCGCAAAATGTGATCAGTGTTTTTGAAATGCGCCGATCTGCGACGGGCTTGAGAAATCCCCATCACATATTTTGTGATACAGTCTTCGGATAATGTGAATGAAAGTTTTCGTCCAGTTTTGAACAAAAATGGGCCCCAAGAGTTTCTTAATATCGTCCCGATCGGCCTCCGCCACTGCACTATGGATAACCTAATGGCGAGACTCTGAAACCATGGTAGCGAGTGGAAAGACCCCATTATTTTCCTACATCCGCGCCAGTCCTGCCCACAGAGCTAAAGAAAACACTATGAGTGGACAACGTCATTGGCTGAACCAACTACAAAATGTGAGACGCGTCCGCCATCTTGTGTAAGGAATCAGCAGGGGAATTGTGTATATGCGACTAGATAAAATGAAATGACAAACACTGGACTGGTGTCAAACATCAGACTACAAGCACAACCGTTCTTTAATTATTTTGTTTACGGGTGTTTGTGGTCAGGAAATTTTTAATAGTTAAAATTCAAAAAATTTTATTTAAATCAACTGTACTTGTATATAAAAGAGTTGTATATTTATGTCTAAGGAATGCTGTCATATTTTGAACACACGTACATTTGTATTTGTACCTTTAATTCCTATATATATTTATTCTAGAATATGACAATTTCTATTTTAATAATTAAATGTTCATCTTGGTTCATAATAATTACCAGTATTAATTTCTTTCACAGTAAAAATATTACGTATGATAAAAATCAGTCCTGAATATTCACTCATTCACAGCCTGAGCCAGGTGAGTGGCTTGGGCAGAACCAACTAAAACTTAGTAACTCCTATTCAGTTACTGAGTTACTATATGTCAGCTATAAAAGGGACCCAGTTGGTAAGTCCAAGTAGTTTGAATACTGCAATGCTAGTTTGCTACTGTAACTCAACTGCCTTGGTCTTTATTAGGCTATGTTGATTAGTGTTAGTACTGTTAGCCAAGTGTTCTAAGAGTTGAAAATAAAAAGTTAAAATGCATATACAGATGTTTTTGTTGAGTTTAATTTTTGCTTCACAGTTCTGAAAAATGCTCAAAAGTGCGACAGACTTCTAGAGACTGCGTAGAGTTTTTGCTACAGTTATTTTTGCTTAATGCCAGCCCTGTGGTTATGTACAGGACAGTGCAGAAGCCTCCCCCAAAATGGTTGGTATTCAGGCAACAGACCCCAGATCAGAACTGGACACAATTCTTTCAATTGTGAATGGGTATTAATGTACACTGAACAAAAATATAAGCGCCCCATGTCAAATATTGATGCCACATGGAGTTAACAACTCTAAGTGAGCATATGCTGACTTTTACTTGTACAATAGGGATATTTCTCTTGATTTGTGTACCATTTTTAACCCATCTCTCTGTCATGGAGCATTTGCTCAGTGATGCAGTGATTTCACTCAGTACATGGGTGTGCCATTTCCAGACGGTGATCAGACAGAATGAGCAGTACCCAGACACTCCTTATACTGGGGACAATAAAAGGCCACCCCAAAATGTCAAATGTTGTCAAAAGTCATCATGCCTCAGATGTCTCAGGTCATGCGGGAACGTGCCATTGGTATGCTGGATGCAGGGATGTCCACCAGAGTGGTCGCTGTGCAGCTGAATGTTAACTATCGGACGATAGGCCGTTTGAGAGTTTGTTTCCGACAGACGGGCAGTACTGCAAATCGACCTCATCCGCGTCGGCCACGTGTGACCACACCAGCACAAGATCACTACATCCGGCTCGTCCACCTGCAGGATCGGCTCAGATCAGCGACACGCACAGCAGATGAGACCATAGATCTGTACAACAGACGCATCACACCACAGACCGTCCGTAACCGCCTGCGAGAAGCCAACTTGCATGCTCAGCGTCCTCACCGTGGTCTGGATCTCACCGCTGTCCGGTGTCGGAACCGACTCGCATGGGCAAATGCACATGTTCGATGGCCCTTGGCACGCTGGAGGAGAGTGCTATTCACAGACGAATCCCGGTTCCAGTTTTTTGTTAATGAAACTCAAAAATTTGACATGGGGTGTTTATATTTTTGTTCAGTGTATTTTAGGCAAGAAAGACCCAGGAAGACCTCCATATTTGCTTAGCTACACAGTCCAGATCAAAGAACACTGTAATCATGGTTTAGGTGTTTCGAAAACGCCCTTTTAAAAAAACCGTGCTGTGATGATATAAACCCATGAAAGAGTGAATGAATGGTGCAACATGTAGCCCTTTAGCCACAGAATACAAAATTAGGCATTTCACAACCCAATGTTTGATGAATAAGCTACTGTGAAGGATTCAATTTTACCTTCCTCTCCAAGTTGACGCAAAAATGGTCAAAAAATGGTTATGTACCGGACACAAAATGAGCAATTTTGAAAAACTGAGCCAACCAACTTGAGTTTCTCATGGACGCACATCCTAGGCAAACCCTTGGATAAAAGGGCAATGGAACATTACGTCATTATACTTCTTATACTTATACTAGGAGATTGACCCCTGTTACAGGCATTTTTAGCAAAATGGCAAGTTTTCTTGAAACACCCCATATACATTACCCCCGCAGTTGACTAATCACTCGCTCCCGGACCCTCCCCCTCCCACAAACATTGGCCTCGGGGACGATTAGCATTTTCATCACTTCCACTGTAGCGCAATGTCACATGGTAGCAGCTTATACCGTGGAAGAGGGAAAAACACTGGAGCACACCAATACCAAAAAAGCCTTTAATAGTTTGAATCAGGAAAAAACTGAAGCGTTTCGACACCACCACATCTTCAGAGTCAAACAATTCAGAATGAGAGTATCATTTAAAGGTTTCCAACGGATGTACCTAATGATTAATAAATTAGCATTGGCCAAACAGAGTACTGAATTTGAAATAACCAATTATCACATCATACACACAAGTATTTTTGGATCTCAGAGTGCATAAAGGTGTTAATAACCAGCTTGAAAGTACGATTTTTTTTGTAAATCCTCATGCAGAAATACCTTGCTAAGGGCTGATGGTAATCATCCCAAACATTTAATTAGTAATATTCCAATTGACAATTTTTGCGAATGCGTAAGAACTGTGGTACTGATGAAGAATTAGAGTCTAAAAGTAGTGAATTAATTGGATGTTTTAAAATGCGGGGATACCCTATGACGCAGATCTCTTCGGCCTATCAGAGAGCAGCACGGTCAGATCAGAGAACACTCTTAATCAGAAACCCAAAGGCTAAAGGTCAGTCGCGCATTTGTTTTTCTACCGAGTTTTCACCATTGGCTGGTAAAATCAAGAACATAATTTTAAACATCGGATCTTACTTAAAAGTGATCCCGTTCCAATCCTTCTCTTACTTCATTTAGGCGTTCACCAAATTTAAGAGATCGCCTTGTTCACTAAGATTCAAAGACCTCAAGGTTCCTCATGGTTACCCAGTCAACCTCATGGTTTCTATCCATGTGGTCATTCTTGTGTTCAATGCTCAAATTCTTCCAAGCTAAAGGAGCTCACTCATCCACGTTCAGGCAAGAAGTAAAAATAAAATCTTTTATCAACTGTGATACAACGCATGTGGTTTATATACTTAAGTGTCCGTGTGGTTTAGTGTATGTGGGTCAAACTAAACGCTCGTTGAAAATTCGCATTTCGGAACACAAAACAGCAATTCGTACTAAAAACCTTGATTATGCTATTGCACGTCATTATGTGTAAGCTAATCACGTTTCTGCTGCATCTATGTGGGTTTGGGGAATTGAAAAAAATCAGACCATCTTCAAGGGAAGGTGACATTGTCAATCGTTTGCTTCACAGAGAGGCATTTTGGATTCATGGGTGATTTTCTCAATACGGGCACAACTAGGACATCACAAATGACTGATTAAAAAGGTTGCAGAATCTAACTGAATAAACTCTGGTAGACAGGGTCGGCCCTGTAGTGTACAACCAGTATACCCAGCAGAGCTGGATTTCTCCTGTTCTTTTCACAATGGGCAATTTTTATTTACATGGCCTTTCCACTCCGTTACTTTTTCAGACAAAACTGAAAGTACAATGATCTGCACATGTGACCATATCTAATCTTTTATGGTTCTGTCACTTCAGTTGAAGATACTCAGTCATTCATAATGTTGGAGACACACTGTAATTAGGTCTAGCATGGCCTTCATAACAGAGTAGAGGAATTTAGTAACAGAGTGGAATATGCTGGTAACGGAGTGGAAATTGTTGCATTTGAAATGTTTGTAAATTGCCCCTAAATAGACATATGAAATGAGATAACTTTTCAGTGGTTTATGTGAGGGGCATAAAGTTATCTCTGTTATCTCTCTGGGATGTAACTAAATACCCATCAGCTTAAATTATGCATCTGACCCACCCATTCAGAAAAAATGAGGGTGGAAGTTGGGGGTATGCAAACCTACCCTTTTGCTGGACAGACCCAAAAGTATAGTGAGGAATGTACAGCAGGTTTTGTCCTTGTCCAAATGTAAAAGAGAACCAATTTTTTTCCCCGCTCTGTTACCAATTAACTCCACTCCGTTACTATAAATGGTAACGGAGTGGAAGTAACAGAGTGGAGTGTTTTTCAAGTAAATGGGTCATAGCCACCATGCAGTGAGGCAGAACTTGATGATTCCCATTGATGTCCCTAAGGTCCTCCTTTACTTCTTTAAAAAGTCACTTAAAAAAAGTTGCTCCTAGGTTTCCATGGAAATGGCTACAAGTAACGGAGTAGAGATGAAAAAGCATACTTACCCGACTTAAGTTATAAATGAAAATACAGAGAAAATGCTGGCCACTTCACCATATGCTTACTGTCACAGGAAAGAGGGTTACATAAATGTTTTTCAGCAAGGACCAAATCTGCTGGTTTCCCTGTTTCCAGCCAGGGGGAGCCACTACATTAGGTGGTAACGGAGTGGAGTGGATTTTCCAGGACACCAACAAAAATTTATTTTTTTCAGACTCTTGGGGGATTATGATATTTGGTTTTTTGGACTTAATAAACCTGACAATACTGGTTAAGACAACTGTTCCTCGGGTAGTGGTTAAGGGAAATATACTTAAATATGAGCCCAACAATGAATCTACCCTGATTTGGGACATTGCTGAATCAAAGCAAAACTGACGTTCAGTGCTGCAGTACAAAAAAAATTGATGACATTCAGTTCTAATATTTTGGAGCTTTTTGGGGCTTAACCTGCTTTATAACTTGGCAAATATTTTTTTTCCAAGCACTAACCTACAAAAAAATTTACAGGCCCAGACATGAATTTTCACCGTTTGTGCCCATATTGAAAAAAAATCACCCTCATACGCTTAATACGGTCGAACCGTTCGGTCTCAATGAGGATCTTAACCCTTTCGCAGGCAAATTTTGGCCCAGATGCATACCCCCACGGACGGATTAATTTTGGGTTTTTACCAAAATATGATTGTTATTCAAAATAACAATAAAATAACACCAAATCTCATAATAAGTTTCCCATAACTGATGTTTTTATGTTTTAATCCTCCTCCAGAATCGCTAAAATCATTTGGATCCAAGTCACCCCCGCTCTCTGGATATTCAAACTCATCGTCAGAGTCATTCAATAAAGCAAAAAAACTTCATCCACGTTGTATTTACGTTTAGAAACACGGCTAGAATGCCGGCTGTTTGTACTGTCGATGCCATGTTCACATGTCCCACAATTTGACCCGGAAGTAGTCTCGTATTTAGCGTTTTAGGAAATCCCATGCCTCGTTCACAGCTAAAAATACAGTGCTGGGTGACCTGAGAGACAGCCAATGGTAATGAGTGTAACTAACAAGGGAATTCCTTAATCGGCCAATGAGAGAAGACTTTATAAAACACGTTGGTTAAAACGACAAAAATGTCGCTGTGCCTGCGAAAGGGTTAACCTTTCATGTTTTTTGTAAATGATGATTTCAAAGTATAAACATGTAAATTGTTCTTGTGAACGGCTAACTTGTGTGAATGACGTGATAATTGGTTGTTTCATATTCAGTGCTCTGTTTGGCCAATGGTAATTGATTAATCATTAGGGCCATTCTTTGAGAAGTGAACCAAAATGTCACACACATGACCAGATGTCATCAAATAAAGAAATACTTTGAAAATTAATGAAAGGTATCAAATTTATTCCTTGCTATTCTCCATACCCCAAAACTATGAAAATTCTAGATTTTTCAACTTCAGAGTTTTTGAAGTCAAATAGAGTTATGAAAAACCTGTTTCCGTGTGAAGTCACACACGTGACCAGTCGTATTTGACCTCTGACCTTAAGTAGTTAAAGTTAATGTAACAAATAACATTTTTACTTGATAGACTTGGATAAGTAGTACTTATACAAGGTCCACAATCATGAACCTCCAATGCTTTTGTAATTGGAGGAGATTTTTTCTACTATTTGTTACATTTTTGGTCACACACGTGACTGAGAATGGCCCATTAGGTACATCTGTTGGAAACTTTAAAATGATACTCTCATTCTTAATTTTTTGACTCTGAAGAAGACGTGGTAGCGTCGAAGCGCGTCAGTTTTTTCCTGATTCTAACTATTAAAGTTGTTTTTTTTGGTATCTGTATGCTCCAGTGTTTTTCCCTCTTCCATGAATTTATTGTCCAAGACTGAGAGGTGCCGGATCTAAGCCTTCACCGGCAGATGTGCGGGGATTCTTCGCTTATGCCTTAATCGGTATTGTTCTTCTTTTCAGAGGAGCCGCAGTGACAACGCAGTCAGATGTGGACACTCTTCAGATTATATTGCCATCTTGCTAACTAGCCAACGTTAGTTATGGAAAATCATAAATAATAGTATTTTCTTCACTAGCCAGCTGTAACAGCCATTGCATTTGAGCTTGCTAGCTAACGTCCCAAAAATCTTAGAGTACAGTTGGGAAGCACGAAATGATGAAGATACAACACCACTGAGAACTTTCACCATTGAAAGCACAAGAGCAAGCGAGTATATGAGGGATAGAAGTTGCGATGTTATGGAGTTTCTCCTCGCATACGGCATTCAATATTGCAAGCAGTTTTGTTTATAGCCAACATGGCGTATCTCCATGGTGATCATCAGGCCATGACATCACTCATCTTCCAGACTCGCTCTCTTTTTTGACTCCCCATGTTGGAAAAACAAAAGTCTGCAAATTTGCAGGTCGAACACATGTGAGTAGTTCGAAAAAAAATACAGTCTCAAAAAAATGGCCGCAAAACACGACCATTTGGTCGCAGTCTGGAGCCTTTGGTCCGGTAAAGGACAAACAGGCCACCTGTGTAAACTAGACGCATTGTTTAAAAATGCTATGTTTGTGTGGTTTCCCCACTTATACATCTTTCGCATGCATCTCACTCTAACCTTGCCCTCTAAATCGCTGACATACTTCAAATAGCGTTTATTGGCGTCATCCTCCATGTTGAGCCGCTAGACAACCAGCACACCCCGATCCGCCAAAACATCACGCTTGTATGAAATTATCTCACCATGTTACAAGGTTGTACCTCCTCCACTTTTTTGTAATCCCAACATACCAATGACCTTTCATTTACAACAGAAACGATGCAGAGGAGAGCAGCGGTAGGAGAGAGGGAGCGGGGAGAAAGAGTGGATGAGATCAGACATCAGTTACAATGAGAGTCGTCACTGACACAAACGGCACTGCAGGAACACAGACGCAGCCATCAGAACACCTTTTCCAACATAAACCCCACAGCTGACCGCACCCAGATCATTCCCGAGCCTGTAACTGGAGATCCAAACACAACAGCGGCCTACATGTGCTCCTGCTTTTGCATTAGGTCACAATTTCTTACAGCAAACAGAGTCCTGACATGAGAGTTCAAGAAAGTCTGGGGGAAGAAAATCTGCTCAGGGTGCCATTTTTATTCCGCTGCACTGTCGTACACAGTCTCAAAGTGAGTTTTCAGTTTTATCTTTTCTTGTGTCTGAACATTTTCCCTCTGATGTACTTCAAAACCATTGCTAACTGGTATATTATCTTTCCTTTGAAATTTATTTGTCAAGAATACGAAAATGATCGGCGAATAAGGAAAAAAACCCAACTATTCCCACTGCGCGAAACGGCTCGGGTTTGCGCGATGGAAACAAAATGAATGGTCAGGGCTCTCCCTATTCATGAACTAGTTTCAGCAAGCGATCAGCGATTTATTAGCAGTGTATGCCCATGGAAATTGGTAAAGACAGAGTAATAAGGCAAAAAGACTAGAAACCGAATCTGCCAATGGGGGTGACCAGAAAGACTGATGAGCAGCCAACGATGGCTCATTCAGCTGCGGCTAAAACAACCTTCACAGATACCCTCACGGAAACCCTCCTCATAGATGCAGCTGCTGTGGACCAGATGAAAAACATTACATTTGGCGCCGTTTGGATAGTCACCATGTACGAAAAATGAAGAGGTCACAAGGTCATCAAAGAATGTTGAACTTAAATGCTGAAATTAAAGGTGATCGCATGCAGTTTGGCCTCATATTGTCAGCCTCATAGCAACTTTGCCCAAGTCATGTTTTTGCCAAACAGATATTGGCTGCCTGTTCTTCCGTGTTTCAGCGAAAAAATTTGTTTTTTTTCCCCATTTTTCTCAAAACCTTCAAAAATAAATAAAATTCATTCTCTTTAATCATTTAAAAAAAAAAAAAACCTTAAGAAATGAGAGGCAATTATGCTATGAGGCTAAGGATAAACAATTTATTTCCATGTGCAAAAGTACACTGCCAAAAAAACCCTCACTGGTGAAGTACTCATGACCTACAGCGTTCACTGGCTTCTGGTGTTACCGCTTCATGAGCTGATTTGTAAGCATCTGTGCAGCAGATTTCACTGCGTTGTGCATCAGCAGTGGTGCAGTAATCTCCACGGCAACTATGGCAAACACAGCCAGCTAACCCCGCAAACCACGGCCAACGTTTGCTTCTCTGTGCCAACCAGTGAGAACTTTTCACCTGAAGGTCAAAGTTCACCGGAGAAAAGTGAGCAGTGTCTCCGTGCGAAGCAGCACCACACCACCGCAGATCACATCCCATCTGACGAGAGGAATTTCATATAACATTTATTCTACCTTCATCCCGAAATCTTTCCACTTTCAGACAAAGCACCAGCAGATGTTTCTCTTGTGAAGGCACAAAAGATCAAGATTCAAAAAGAGTTTCTTGAAACCGTGCCAATATGTTCAAAAGCGTAAATAAAGACGCAAAACTAACATCACTGCAGGAGTGAGGAAACCAGCAAAGTCAACAGCAGACTGACAACAAACAGGGAAACCAGGGCCAGGATTTGGAACTATTCCTGGAAACTTTATCAGCACCAAGAATCTAAACAACTGCTCCATTCCAAGAGGCCAATTCCCGTGATTGCGGAAAAAAATTCTGAACCCAAAACTTTTCACCCAGAGAAGGGTCACAGAACAGGGTGGCCAGAAGGTTGCGATCTTCCCTCTGGTGGAATAATCCCCAATGCCCCAGTACAGTGATGGGGACACTGTACTGAAGGAGACGCCGTCTTTCGGATGAGACGTTAAACAGAGATCCTGACTCTCTGTGGTCATTAAAAATCCTGTGACACTCTTCGAGAGGAGTTGGAGGTTTCCCAGTGTCATGGCTAAATTCCCAACTTGGCTCTTTCAACCTGCCACCTAATCATCCCCTGATCTAACTGGCGATGCAATTTGTCCTCTCCCTCTCCACCTCAACTTGAAAAAGATTTCAATCTCATTAGGACTTCTCTGGTTAAATAAAATAAATTTCTGCGAGGACAAACTTTAAGAAACCATTTTTGCCAAGTACACATGCGATAGCCCTTACATATTTCAATGTACATAAACAGCATTTTATCTGAGTGTGAAAAGGCGGGGTCTCAAATTATGGTCATGTGTTACCTCTCCACCCACTTCAGCGGAAAAATACGCCCAGTTCACGAGCAAGAAAACCACTACAGGAAATAATATATAGTGGCTCAATTTCACAACATGGGGCTGAGGAGTTTACTCTGTATGGGAAAGTTCACTTCTCCAATTTCAGCCAAAATGCGGCACTGAACGAGTGAGTGAGTGTGCGTGTGAGCCAGGGATTGCCCTAGCTGCTCACCACGTTCGCCAATGCGATAAAAACGTTTGGGTGGCGATAACATTTTTGTTAGACCTCGCCACAGTGGCGAAGGCCATATTTTCTCCTAAGGGCCATTAACTATCATTCTGTGGCTAGTTCAATGATTTTAGATTACGTTAGTCGAACGTGGCGAAGTGCAGAAGTGGGGAAATCATTCCCGTAACCGTTGTCGAGAGGCTCCGATTGAATGCTGGCTCATTCTCATAATCATGAACAATTTTCTTTGCGGGGCCGACTCGCTGTACATACATCGCCTCTGACATTGCATACAGTATTCTCCATCGGGGAGATTAATTTTGACCTCATTCATAGTCATGATAATGGTTTGCTCAAGTATGAATCAGAGGATAATGCTGTATCATTTTGAATACGGTGGAAAAGCACTGGCCTCCCAAGAGCCGAAACACCCTGTCGAACTCCGCCCGTATGATTAACGTGACTGCAGCTGCGTTCAACAATTTTGGTTTCGTTACTTACATTGGCAACGGGACAAAGTTGTATTGCTCATGGTGCCGTGAGGCCGGTGTTCTGACAATTCGTGCTGCCTTGTCAAAAAACGCTACCGTAATGCAAAGCGATCGTAAAGTCTTTGTTTCGCTTTAATATTGCAAAATGAATCCGTCTACTAGGGCTGGGACGATTCTGAATCGATTTTATTTTTAGGCGTAGTACCACCACCTGCTACCATGGGGCGAACATCCGAGCTTTCCCTTTTCCTTTATTAAACCCGACGCAGGTTGAACCAAAGTGCCAAACATCAAAGGGCATGTGAAATGCTTCCGGAAAAAAACTTGACTGACATCAAAATTTTACAGGCGACATGCTGCACGGAGCCAAGTAAAGGACTACAGAATCGTCTCCTATTAACCAAATAGGCTACTCTATGAAAAGTAACCTGTTCCAGTTTACTTTGCTTGATTAACAATCAAATGGCAGATGCGTTTACTCTCTAAGTTTAATGAGTAGAGCTGTTTATTAAGACAGCATGTTTGATTGCTGCATTTTGAAATTTAAATGGCTATAGAACAGCACAGCACAGAACAGCACAGATTGCCATTGCCACGGCATTTCGTGCGACTGTGATAATTTATATCTCACATTCATGTTTCATCTGCTTTTCAGAATGTTTTCCACCTTATGTATTTTTTAGACGCTTAAAATCCAGGGCGATCTTATAACAAATCTGTTTTAAATTAATCTTTAATAATGTCCTAAAATGCTACAATGAGAGATGTAATTCAGAGGAAGATTTTTTTAAATTATTCAAATTATAGGCATTCTTTCAGTCTAACACCGTCGCCCAGTTAGGTTTGTCTGCTTTTCACCATCACATCTTAATCGTATAGGCTACTGAAATTGCTAGATTGTCATTTAGGACAAGTACACGGGAGCAGATTGAGGGAAGGGCAGAGCATCTGCAATTTGCGAAATCTAAACTCAGGCTTCTTCCCGACAGCATTTTAAATCGTTTAAGCTGCTTCAGCTGTGTATGTTTCAAGAAATTACCCGCGACTGCCTACACACCCCATGACGGCAAGTGGTCTTATCACACTTTAAAAAAAAAAATCCTCGTTCAATATCACCATATCCCAACTCTGCATTTCATCTCTCATTGTAGTATTTTTAGGAGATCTATAATGATAAAATAAAAATAAAGAGATTTGTTTTCAGATCACCCTGGATTTCAAGCGTCTAAAAAATACACAAGGTTGAAAACATTCTGTAAAGTGGATGAAACGTGAATGTGAGATATAAATTATCGCAGTCGCACGAAATGCCGTGGCAATGGCAATCGTGTTCATGCTGTTCTATGGCCATTTAAATTTCAAAATGCAGCAATCAAACATGCTGTTTTAATAAACAGCTCTACTCATTCAACTTAGAGAGTAAACGCATCCGCCATTTGATTGCTAATCAAGCAAGTAAACTGGAACTGGTTACTTTTCTTAGAGTAGCCTAATTGGTTAATAGGAGACGATTCTGTAGTCCTTTACTTGGCTCCGTGCAGCATGTCGCCGAAAAATCTTGATGTCAGTCAAGTTTTTTTCCGGAAGCATTTCACATGGCCTTTGATGTTTGGCACTTTGGTTCAACCTGCGTTGAGTTTAATAAAGGAAACTGGAAAGCTTGGATGTTCGCCCCATGGCAGCCGGTGGTGGTACTACACCTAAAAAAAAAAAAAAAAAAAAAAAAAAAAATCGACTCAGAATCGTCCCAGCCTTACCGTCTACTGTAGTAAATTTGGTATTTGTTAGTTTATTATGACATAAGCAAATGTTATAGAGTCATTCCATTCCAAATCAACCAGAATGTGAGAAGTGCCCCAGGTCACGGTCTCAGAAAATTCTGGAAAAATTCACAGTTGAAGCACTATCCAAGGAATGAATGTTTGCAGAATTTCAGATCTGTAAGTGCAGTAGTTGCTGAGATATGGCCATTTATATTTTAAGGCATTTTTTTCCCATTTTTGCAAAATGCATTTTTGACCAAATTTGAATGCTTATTTACAGGAAAGTCATGAGGCTGCAGGGTTGTAATCTTACATATAGGGCTAATTTTTCCCGAATTTTTCATTTTTGGCTTTATAAAAGGTGTATCTTCAGTCTCGGGTCATCTACTGACTACCCAATATAGAAAGCTGATTATGCTGTACCTTTGCAGTACTGCTGAGGGAGAATGGCTCATTTTCTAGATCTGATATGTTTCATGATGTCTAAACTGATGTTTATGCATGTGTGCAGCAGTCAGAAGTTTTAAATAACCATTTCCTCCAGCTCCAGTGGCCTATTTGTATTAGAACATTTTGTGTTTTTCCAAAAACTAGCCCATATTTCACCACAAAAACTACTGGATGACAGTGAATGACAGCCTTGAAATTTTTACCATGAATTGGCACATATTTAAGGATAACACATACCAAGTTTCATCCGTAGTATCAGACTGGTTCTATTTTTAAAGCTATAAAATATTTGACAATTTTTACACTAAACACATCCATTTATTATGAAATGCATACATAAGACATTCAAATTCATTCAGAATACATGTATACTTAAATTAAAGATAGTATTTGTACGTCACAGCAAAAACAATATTTTTCTAAATATCCCCAGTTTGTATGACGAGTTTTGCATAGTGGAGAACAACCATCATGACGAACATTAATGTTTATTAAAGCATCAAAATGAAATATTCTTATTTTTTTAAAGTACCTGATCAGAATCAGGGATTTAGAAGAGCAAAATTTTCTAAAATAATACAATGATAAATCATAATACTCAACATGAGAAAATATTGACTGGACAAACGTGTAAATACAGAACCTTCTGTACCTCACTAAATTTATTCAGGAGCATTAAAAACTTCGGCAGCAACACCAGTACATTGTTTAAATCTTTTTGACTCAAGACAGGGAGGAGCACCTCCGCCTTGAACATGTGGTGCATCACCTACACATATGATGTGTTGGAAGGGGACCCAACACTCATCCTGCCTTGATGCAGGTGGCCAAGACAGTACATTGTTGCCGGCTAGTCATATCGCATTCTGCTCATCTCACTGACAGCGCAAGACATTAATAAACTATTTATCTCACTTTGCCACGGCAACACACTGGTCTTATGTTGGATTTGCATCGTCTCACGCCAGGAAATAAATTTCTCTAAATAAAGAAGAAACGAGAACACAGAAACTGACAGCTAATTGCCAAATGGTTTTTAAAGTTTACCGCCATTTCTTTATTTGTTTTTCTGGTTTCAAAGGCCAGAGCGCTCACGCATTTTGACTTCAACAGATGCATTTAGTGTAAAAATTGTCAAATATTTTATAGCTTTAAAAATAGAACCAATCTGATACTTCGGATGAAACTTGGTGGTTACGGACTGTCTGTGGTGTGATTTGTCTGCTGTGCAGACCAACGGTCTCATCCACTGTGCGTGTCGCTGATCTGAGCGGATCCTGCAGGTGGACGAGCCGGATGTAGCGATCTTGTGCTGGTGTGGTCACACGTGGCCGATGTGGATGAGGTCGATTTGCAGTACTGCCCGTCTGTCGGAAACGAACTCTCAAACGGCCTATCGTCCGATAGTTAACATTCATCTGCACAGCGACCACTCTGGTGGACATCCCTGCATCCAGCATGCCAATGGCACGTTCCCGCATGACCTGAGACATCTGAGGCATGATGACTTTTGACAACATTTGACATTTTGGGGTGGCCTTTTATTGTCCCCAGTATAAGGAGTGTCTGGGTACTGCTCATTCTGTCTGATCACCGTCTGGAAATGGCACACCCATGTACTGAGGGAAATCACTGCATCACTGAGCAAATGCTCACTGACAGAGAGATGGATTAAAAATGGTACACGAATCAAGAGAAATATCCCTATTATACAAGTAAAAGTCAGCATATGCTCACTTAGAGTTGTTAACTCCATGTGGCATCAATATTTGACATGGGGCGTTTATATTTTTGTTCAGTGTATGTATGTATGTATGTATGTATTTACACACAACCCCAATTCCAAAATAGTTGGGACAAAGTGTAAATTGTGAAAATCAAAACGCAAAGACTTTCAAATCACACCAGCCAGTATTTTATTCACAATAGAACAGAGATAACGTAGCAAATGTTGAAACTGAGAAATTTTACAATTTTATCCACAAAATGAGCTCATTTCAAATTTGATGGCTGCTACAGGTCTCAAAAAAGTTGGGACAGGGGCTTGTTTACCATGGTGTAGCATCCCCTCTTCTTTTTAACACAGAGTGGAGGCGTCTGTGCATTGAGGAGACAAGTTTCTTGAGTTTAGCCATTGGAATTTGAGCCCACTCTTGTTTAATACAGGCTTCCAGCTGCTGGAGAATTTTGGGTCTCATTTGACAGCCTTTTCGTTTAATTATGCACCAAATGTTCTCAATCGGTGAAAGATCAGGACTGCAGGCAGGCCAGTTCAGCACACGGACTCTTCTACTACGAAGCCATGCTGTTGTAATAGCTGCAGTATGTGGTTTTGCATTGTCCTGCTGAAATACACAAGGCCTTCCCTGGCATAGATGTCATCTGGAGGGAAGCATATGTTGCTCTAAAACCTTCATATACCTTTCAGCATTCATGGTGCTTTTTAAAACATGCAAGTGTCCCACACCATATGCACTAATGCATCCCCATACCATCAGAGATGCTGGCTTTTGAACTGAACGCTGATAACAGGAGGGGTGGTCTTTCTCCTCTTTAGCCCGGAGGACACGACCCCATGATTTCCATCAAGAATGTCAAATTTGGACTCGTCTGACCTCAGGACACTTTGCCACTTTGCTACAGTCCATTTTAAATGAGCCTTGGCCCACAGAACACGGCGGCGCTTCTGGATCATGCTCAACAATGGCTTCCTTTTTGCATGATAGAGTTTTAGGTGGCGTCTGTGGATGGCACGGCGGACTGTGTTTACAGACAGTGGTTTCTTGAAGTATTCCTGGGCCCATTTAGTAATGTCAATGACAGAACCAGGCCGGTGAGTGATGCAGTGGCGTCTGAGGGCCCGAAGATCATGGGCATCCAGTAAAGCTCTTCGACCTTGCCCCTTACGCACAGAGATTTTTCCAGTTTCTCTGAATCTTTTGATGATGTTATGCACTGTCGATGATGAGACCTTCAAAGCCTTTGCAATTTGACGTTGAGGAACATTATTTTTAAAGTATTCCACAATTTTTTTACGCAAGCCTACACAGGTTGGAGAGCCTCTGGCCATCTTTACTTCTGAGAGACTCAGCCTCTCTAAGACATCCCTTTTATAGCCAATTATGTTACACACTTGATGCCAGTTAACTTAATTACTTGCTAAATGTTCTTTCAGCTGATTCTCTTATTAATTGCTTTTTCAACCCTTTTTTGCCTGTGTCCCAACTTTTTTGAGACCTGTTGCAGCCAGAAAATTAGAAATAAGCTCATTTTGTGGATAAAAATGTAAAATGTCTGTTTCAACATTTGAAATGTTATCTATGTTCTATTGTAAATAACATATTGGCTCATGTGATCTGAAAGTCATTGAATTTTGATTTTATTCACAATTTACTCTTCGTCCCAACTATTTCGGAATTGGGGTTGCGTGTTTATGTGTGTTTATATATAATAATATATATATATATATATATATATATATATGTATGCCTTAATTCATCTAAAATATTATTAATATTACTCAAAAGGTAATAAGGAACCTGTGGAACTAGAAATTTAGATGACAGCAGCACTATAGTAAGGTGCAAGTCTTATTCATTTTCCATTGAAATTAAACTTCAAGAAAAACTAAAACAATTTAATTAAAACTCATTCCAATTACACATTTGGCGTGATTTCCCCATGTAGAGTAAACGTGGCTAACACTTTTTGGACCTAGTTAGCCACAGAGCTAACAGACCTCTAATGCGGCTAAAGAACTGGAGAGTCAGGTAGCCACGGTGGCTAACACATATTTCAGGCTAGGGCAACCCCTGGTGTGAGCGAGTGTGTGTGTGAGCCAGTGTGCGTGTGAGTGAGTGCGTGTGTGAGTGAGTGAGTGAGTGAGAGTGTGTGTGTGTGTGTGTGTGTGTGAGCGAGCAAGCAGAAGAATGAGTGGACAAGTGCGAGTAGGAGGGCGAATGTAGAGCCCCTTGACAGAGAGATGTGACAAAACTCAAGACCCATTTCGTTTCAATCTTTTCTCAGGTGAGAAACTTGCTAATTTTGATGAAAAAACAAACTAGCTCGCAATGGCTTTGACAAGCACAAGGAAAATGTTCAGACATGAGAAATGACAAAGAAAACAAAATAAAATAAACACACTCGTTCACTTTGAGGCAGTGCCCGGGAACACGATGGAAACAAAATGGCTCCTTGAGCAAATATTCTGGAGGCCTCATGTCAGGACTCTATCGAGGAACTCAAGGCGAGCGCCTGTGTAAGAGTACACATTCATTTGTGTATCCAGCTAAGACAGCAGGGAAGTGCAAACAGTGCTCAAACAAACATCAGGCATCTCTCGTCAATAGCGACGGAGAGAACACAAGGCTGATTCAGCAGAACTCCAGAGCTCATCTCCCCAAGAGTCCGAGGTTCGAGATTCCTCCATGACGCTGTCTGTTCGGGAAGTAAAACGCCCTCTCCAACTAAACTTCTACTACTCATCGTTCCCTCCCAGCTTAGTTAGAAAAGAAAAGCCACAGCTACATTTCAACGGCTTGCAACACGTCTGCAGAGGAAACCTACTTCCGGTTTGACAGAACCTTCTGGTTTAACTGCAACGTGCGAGTGCAAAGAGTTACTTTATAAACCAGTATGACTGCAAGCATACGTACTTCCACACAGACACGCTGAATCAATTGCAAAAAAAGCTTTTTTCCCCCATATTCTAGGATAATGTCACATAAATATTCAGTGCCTACTGGCTGCAGTGCTACACTGAAGCTATACCATATATTCAGAGAAAATATTCAAACCCAGGATGCCATGTTTTCATGGCCACAGCATTACATCAAATGGAAAACATCTAGATCTGGTACATCATTTTATACACATTTCCCAGTAATTCAGCAGGACATATTTGGGATTGTTGAAAACATTGGGATCTCCTCTAGAATTAAAAATGGGCCTGAAGTTCTGCAAGTTTGAATACGGCAGCAACATTTGACCACCCCACATATGGGTCCAAAGGATTTATAAACAGTCAATGGCAGGTCTGCCAACCCTGCTCCTGCCGGACGATGGTCATGTTGGTTTTCACTCGAACCTTAATCAAGCACACCAAATTTAGCAGCAAGAGCAGGACTGCCTGACTAGTTTCATGAGGATCAGTAGATTTTCATCTCAACCACGACTAAGCAGGTACGCTTCACTCAACAGCTATAGTAAGACGGCCCAACCCAGCTCCTGGAGATCTAGCAGACGTTTTCAGCCCATCCCAGAAAGCATACCTCGCATAATCGCTACGGGCCTAAGAGGTGCCAGTGATTAAATCATGACAAACAAGACTTGGTGAAAACCTAGTATATGGCTGGTTTGTGTTCGCAGCCATTCATTTTTGGAACAGCAACAACCAATTGGAAAACTCCATCACTCAACCAACCAATCGTGTAACTTCACTCATTCAGTCAAAGACTTTCACATTTATAGGGCTGGCCCCAGTTTTTCCGGAGAGAGGAAAAAAAAGAAGAAGAGGGGTGCAATCCAGGGGACCGAAAGTAAATGTTATGCTGACATGTTTAACTTCCAACAGGAAGCTCAGCCAGCTGATGCCACGCATAAGATCACCAAATCCAGGCGGCTGGAGAAAATTAATGGTGACGACTTCTACTTCCTGACATGACTGTCCAGCTCAGGCATAAATGCCCGGCAGGGAGGCAGAGATCCAAGAACAGGGTCATGCAGCTCTGCTCGACGGCCTCAGACCTTGACTGAAGGCTTTGAGGCCTGTGTTTACATCAGTCAAGTGATTCACACCGTCAAATCCGAATCGCTTTCACGTCTGCTCTCAATCCTGCACTGCTGCGGAAGTAGAGGGGAAGAGAGAAAAAACACGAAAAAACGACGCGTCCGCTTTCTTCTCTTTAAACCATCAGGGTGCGAGTTCATCTACCGCACAGGAAAGGGAAGAACACATCGCTCTCCCGAGAACAGGTGTGCGAGTCTAGCGCAGGCAGTCACGAGGCCTCCTATATCGCAGCATGAAACAAACGAGCAGAGAGAATAAACAAAAACTGATGGTGTATTTAGCATCACCGTAGCCTCAAAGAACCTAGTTTGGGGGTTTCCGGCTCGGGGCAGTCCCGTGTTTACCGTTCATCTAATCCTCGCGTTCGTTGAGGTGCCCGACAAGTCCTTCAGTTTCCTCTCACAGTGCAAAGACGGGAATCTCCAGGCTAAATGGAGACCGTAGGTATGAGTAAACGGTGTGTAATTTCTGAGATGAGCTGGGGAACAGTCCATGGTGTGTTCCTGTTAGAGAGATGGACTTCTCACGAGACCCTGAGCAGCTATACAAACTTGTTTTGGAAAAATGAACGGATAACGGATGAAACGGATGTGATGTTTGCCAACTGAATTAATCATTTAGGAGCACGTTCCACATGGTACGTGTCATTCTCCACGACTTCTCCCCAATCTCAGATCACTTCAGCTACAAAAAAAAAAAAAAAAAAAATCAAGTTTCACCAGAGGGCCGTGTGTAACCAGAAGCACAGCCGCCACAGTCGGTGCGAACCCCGGCTTCCTGCTCGGACAGCGCTTGAAACTGGTCCTCTGCAGGTTGTTAAGGCCACTCTACGGCCAAGGCGACGCAAAGCAGCAATTAAGGGGAGAAGAGTTTTAAAGAGCGCACGGGTGTCTATGAGTCACGGCAGAAGCTGCTCATTCATGAATCTCCTTGGGGTCCGGATTGATCAGCTGACAGCAGAAATTACCCAGCTGCCCCAGTCAGAGCACCACCATGCAGACACAGCAACGCCCGTATCACATCTATTACGATTAAATATTTTCGCAAGGACACAATCCCTCTCGATTCAGCACACGTATTCTGCACCAGAGTAAGGAAGGATCTTCACGTACCACCGGCCTGAAAAGCTTCACCAGCTGTTCTGTAGTCAGTAAGCATGGCACCCGGGTGCCCAGAATAGCAGATTCGGGGCTACGCTGCACAAACACGAAGCTTCGATCAGTTCTTGGCAGCGCCTGCGAGAGCCAGACTGCCCGGCTATGGGTATGACATACAAGCCAGCAGGGGGCGCCAGTTCTCCTGCATTACCCCACCTCCGCTCCAGCGCAGAGCAGCGAACAAGGGATGTGACAACACAATGCACGTTCCCATTAAGACCTTCACTCATTGCCTACGGAATACTTTTACATAAATTGTCGCGTTTGAACGGAATACTTTTCCCGAAAATTACACAATATAAAGTACTGAAGTACAGGTGGCCTGTCACCGAGACCATCAACTGATTTCGTGTTTTCATTGGACTGCGAATGGTCATCCATGCCGCTGGCACCAGCTTACCGTGGGGAATGGTAGAATTTGCCGCGCCGTTGGCTTGCCGTAGGGAATGAGTCAAGGGCCGAATACACGAATTGCTGAGTCTGTCGTAAATTTTCAGGAGGACAATGAGAAAATTTCCGCCAAGTCCACCACAGTGAAGTGGCAAGCGAAGTTCGCTCTCATGAAAATCGCTGTGCTGGTGCACGACTCACAAACCCACAGGCAAGCGGCGGATTGTGCCAACGTAGAGGTCAGCTCAACTTCCAACTGTTGGCCACAGGAGATAGGATATATGGAATGAAGTTTTGCACACGGAAGAGTAACGATTCACAGATCTTGGCCAACTCTTCTTGTACCGTGCATCAGGCCCAGTGTCCTCCTAACCCCTCACCCAGGAGGCCAAAAACTGACCAAAGCAAGTATGAGGACGGGAAGCACGACTGCGCTGCAACTGCATGCAAGTCTGGGCCCAAATCAAAACTACACAACTCTTCCTGACGCTCTACACTCCCAGACTCACAAAGGAAAAGAGCGATTTGCTCAACAGCTAGAGCTCTTGCTGAGTCACTCAATGGCAAAATCAGCTTTGCCGATTTGGGGACGAAACTGAATCAGAGGGTGCAGTACATCTCCAGGAACAGGGCTGGGCAGCTCTGGCCCGACTAGACAGGTCCTACAGGAGAAATTAAGCAGCTGCCTTTTGACGCAGTTTACAGAGGCCACTGAACAGACGAAAGCACAAACATGGAACAGGTGACAGCGCAGGTCTGCAGGCCTGTGGGTCTTAATTAGGCCAATGGGCTGGACTACGCCCAGAGCCTGCTTTCAAGAGCAGAGTCCACTCCTGAAGTCTAATCCTGTTTCATCTAGTGAATGGCCAGCATTAGCCAGTCTGACCTCACAGAAAAGAGGGAAACTCGGCACAAAACAATAGCTGTGGTTTCTGAAGCCACAAATCTGCTTCATGTGGGGGGGAGAAAAGAAAATGCCTCACTTGCACGCTATGATAATTCTCAGTCAGAGTAACCCTTGCCCGATTTCCACATAGTTGTGTTAAACAAAGCATTCCAGTTATGAGAGCTCGGGCGTGCGCGAGAAAGGGGCCTTCTGGCCTGTTTTTACACACCTGCCCTGTCTGCTGCAGTAAAATGGTAGAAATTTTACAGGAAAATGGCCGACTCCCTCCTGCGTCAGTCATGAAAAAAGTGGCCACTGTACGCACCGCAGGGCCACACCCCCTGCCAGGCGGCTGACCAATCACGATCTTCCAGTCTCGGACTTCAGCGTCAGGTGCCCCATGACACTAACAGGACATGAGACCCAACTCACCAACTCTGTGCTAGTTGTGGAAAGAGCACAGACCACAAGGCGAACTCTGCCCCGACAATAGCCAGAACGCCGAATGCTGGCAATGGTCAACCTTACCTAAACTCCTCAATGTCCGATTTCAGCAGCCTCTGGTTGAAAGCGCTTCCTGCGATGTTAAAGAGCCATAATCTGGTGCAGCAAATAGCACACTGTAAATAAGCTTGTTGCAATCTAACACAGACGGTTTAAATCTTAGCCAGTCTTGCATCACATCCCCCCCTTACCCTATTCTTATGCTCTGCGTTTCCACCAAATGCAAAACAAAATTTCTCCTTGCTTTTCTCAGGCAAGTTTGACCACTGAATCTTTTTTTTATTTTCTTGGATCATATTTACAGTCACTTCTATTGGGGGTCAACTTGGTAGAAAATTGACACGCAATTTCACACCACTGACCAATGCCAATGCCATTTGACACTTGTTTACACCTCAACGGGCAGAACTTCCTGGAATCTTAAGAAAATCATCAACAAGATGGTTCAGCAACATTAGCGGCGCAAACACCGCAAATATTTTACTTTATGAACACTGCTCGCTACAGAATAACAGCATTCCCAAAACTGATGATATTCTCATATCCAAAGTTGAGCTGCACCACCATTTTTTTGTGAAACTGTGTTGCACAGGTTACTTGACACAGCTTGCTTTCCCAGTATTTCAAGCGATGTAACTGAGGTTTGCGCATGTAGGCAGCGCTGCTAGGTAATGATGCTGCTCGTAAAAATTTTGCTATTCAGAACACGACTATACTCACATGAATTTTTCACACAGGTTGAATATTTGTAGCTCGAGCAATACACAAATTTTGTGCATTCGCATTGTTCGTGCGATATGTGTTGCCCGGCGTAGAAACAGCCTCTTCTCGCATTCATTTGCGTCCTTGCATCGAGTTAAGCATGTAATGTGTCCGCGAGAAATAGCTACACCTTTACTCACTTTAAACCAGGACTCCCCAAATCTGGCCCCCAAATCCAGGCCTGGTTTTCTCTCCTTCCAGGGAATTAAGTGAACAATTCTTGCCACTGATTGGTCAGACTGTCTTTACTCCCAACTCCCAGGTAACTAAAGCAACTAAAACCAGCAGTTCTCGGTCCTCAAGGACTGATCTGAGGAGCCCTGCTCTATATGATGCTGCTGAATAAAACAAGATAAAGCAAAAAAATAGCGACAAAGCCACTGCACCTGCTTGGCCAAAATGGCCAAAATCGAACCTGGCCTAGATTTTCATCCCATAAACACGCATATAAAATATGAGAAGGATCCGCCATAACCTGAAGGCGCTAGAGCGCTGACGCAAAAAAGTTTACGGACGCACGACAGACCACCACGAAGGCTTCTAACCACAGCATAAGCCCTACTGGCCAAGGGGCCAAGCAGGCTAACAAGCCCCTCTGAGACCACCCATCATACGGCCCACTCAGGGACCCCAGGCCACAAGCCGCAGGAGGACAGGGTGGGACTCCAGGTCTGTAAAGGGTTTTTATTTATGTTCTACAGATGTAGAGGAGTAAAAGAAATGTTCCAAGAACTGCTGACCTCCACTGCACACTAAGCCCCGTTCAGGAAATGATGGTTTATTGATCACGCCTCAGCAGCACTTTCAGCACCGAGGCTGCACCCTGCCCGACTTCACACTCCTATCAAAGCAGAGTTAGAGTCACACCATCATACCTGAGGGCGATTTACCGTCTCCAGTGGCGCTGGCTTGCATGTGCCTTCGGACTGTGGGAGGAAAGCAGAGCTCCTGCAGGAAACCCACACAGACGCAGGGAGGACATGCAAACTAGTGTCTACACACAGAAAGGTCCCCAGCTGGGGTTCAGGAAATTAAATTAAGCTTTTTCAAAAGGGGAAATATTTCCCCTCCCTGTCTCCCCCCCCCTTCTAAGACAAAGCAAAAGCAACGCAGAGCATGGCATATGCCCCTGCCGGTGTGTTTAATTGGGGTTAAGACTGAATAGGTTGCTAGTTTAGCATGGTGAATAGTGAGAGTGAATAATACTGAAAGTTAAACATGTTAAAAGAAAACTGGCTTTCAAATGAAGATGAGGAGTTCTTTAGTTATTGCGTGGAAACTGAAATCAAAATGGCTGCCGTGGCGGCCATATTGGATATCACACGGCGCTGGTTTTCGAAAGGAACCTTCTTCTACCCACCTCCCATACACCACCTAGAAATGGAATGGATCGGACAGGGCGTTCTTTAGATATTGCGTGAAAACAAAAAGTTTACGGCCAGACGAACGGACGGAAGGGGAGTTGACATAATGTCCCCTGCTCATTCGAGGCGGGGCATAAAAATCCAGGTGATTTTCAAAAGTGAGACTAGATGTATGTCGATGGCGCGCCATCGCAAATCTCCGCAACGAATGTTATGGGAGTACTAGTAATGTGTCAGAGGGCAATTCACTGAACTGGCATTCTGCTGTAGAAATGATAATCTGCTTGTTGCAGTGACAAAGCACTGATACTGATCAGAGTAATAGCAATGTGATATAGTGGATTAGTTGGATAGAGTATTTTTTGAGTGTCTGTTGAGGCCATAAATTACTCTTCATTTTGAAATGAGAGTATTATGAAAGGAAAGGACGTACGGTACAGCGATTGGCACACCTGACGCCATTTGACCTAGAAAACGGTCAAAATTACATCAAATCAAAAACCCGTCTGATATGTGATGAAGGGTCATCCCATGCACCTCCCATAAAAATTTCAGCATCCTAGCTCAATGCATAAGGTAGATATGGCCATTTTTCTTTTTTCACAAAAAGGCCCCTGGTGGCCAGAAGAGGAAATGAATTAAAATTCTAAACGCGTTGTGCACCCGTCTGGGTCACTACCTTACACACACCAAAGTTTCAGGGTGATTTGTCCAACGGCCTAGGAGGAGTTACCGTTTCGGACAGACGGACGGACGGACGGACGGACGGTCGGACAGACGCTAAACTGTATTAGAAGATCTCCTCGCTTTTTTGGAAGCGCGGAGATAATAAAAATGGGTAATTAAGCCTGAAATGACATTACTGACCACCAGTGTGTGTGTGTGGGGGGTCGGGGGGAGGGGAATCAACAGTACAAGGGCAGGTACTTTTTCTCACCCACCATTATAATTCCCCCCCCTTCATATAAGCAAGTTTCTCTACTTCACACAAAACAACCACCAGTCAATTAGGCTGAGCGCGGGCCAAGTCCCCATTCCAACAAGGATGAGTAAAGGGCCTCTCTCAAGGGCCCGTCAGTGGGCCTGATTTTGGTGCAACAGCAGTGGGGCTTCGGCCATCGAGTTTCAAAGTCTGACTCAATCAGCTTAGCCGCTCCGCTATCCCCCCCATGACAACAGACACCCTCTGAAACTCAGAAAAGCAGGTCCGAATGGACACCAACACATGTAAGGGGCGAGAGGCAGGTCCTTCCGGACACAGGCTCACACCTGCTAGTTTGTACCCACAGTCATCACAACACAAATCAAGTCAATATCACATCATTCGTGGACTTTCCAAGTGCTCAGAATAACCATTTCAGCAGCAAGAGCAGTTTTCAGCAGACGCCATGTTGAGAGATTCAGGCAGTGACTATGCTGTATGAACGTCCAGTCCAAGTCATAAAATTAAGTACTCTTCATGCGGCGACATCCTGACTCCAGATTCACCCAAAGCATTTCTCCGCTGTCCAAACGGTGCTCCAACACACCAGGAGATGATTCGACTCAGGAAAACCACAAACAAGGTGCCTACACCTTTCCCAAAGTCAAATTCAGGCACTTTTCAAAGCATCCTCAATGTGCATTTTCAAGGTTTTCCAGCACATTACAGCTGTGTTTAAAGGTATATTTGTAAGTACTCAGTCAAGCAGCAAGTTATGAAAATTATTAAGTTACAATTTCGAACAGTTTCAAGCACTGTATTCAAAATCCTAGTGCTTTCCAAACCTTGAATACGCCAAATTAGAATTCAAATGTTTACGGATTTCCAGCACCAGAAGGAATCCTGCACAGAGCATGCGCATTACTGTGGCAACAGATTGAGGCCAGCATAACCTATACACCTCCCACTCCAGGGGGGGCGCTAGTGAGCAACATCAGAGTCAGGAAACAAGCATTGAACATAATGCTAGGTTATGTCCGCTAGCTCGTACCCGGATTACCATCATGGTCGCACCAGGGCTGTCTGTCCAACCACAATAGGGCTGATTCAGACCAGCCCAGGTGTATCAGAAAGGGGGAGGGGCAGTTCATGAAAACCATGGTAACCAGTCCGGCTGGAGATCTTTCACGCAGGTTCACTCCAAACCCAAATCCGGCACAACTTATTCTATAAATAGCGTCTAAACAAGACTCGCGGCTATTAAATTAGAGAGAGAGAGAGAGAGAGAGAGAGAGAGAGAGAGAATGCTTTGTGAGGCTTAGAATTAAAAAACAGCATGAAGGTCAATCCCCGCTAACAGCGTAGATTTTCATTCGAGGATACTCAAAACATGCCAACTGCAATATGCAGAGACAGACTAAGGTACTGTGGGATAATATGGCTCTAAAACAATGTAGATCAGGCTGAGGTGGCAGAGGCGATATCAACCGCTATTGCTTCAGCTTCAAGGCCCCTCTCACCTGAATACTGGACTGCGTGGATGCGTGTGTATATGTGTGTGTGTGTAACAGCACGTGAGTGAAATCGAAAGACAGACATCGCACCAGTGTTCGTGTGACCTGGATTTGCTTACCATTCGTGTTCCCTGAATAACCCATTCTATATCCTGCAAGAGTAGGCCACATCCTGATCCCTCCATGAATTAATTCACAGGATTAGCAAGCGACAACAAATAAAACCGCTACAAAGCACAAACACGGGGAGAGGAAGGAATGGATGCAATGGGCAATATCTTACACGAAATCACATGCGCGTAACAAGAGCCACTACACTTCATCGCCTGCTATACAGTTTTTGGACCAAAAGTTATTATTCAATTATGTAACTAATCTGCCTTCTTGTCATGCATCGGATGCACGGATATGTAATGTAGAAAGATGCGTAAAACAAGTTAACAAGGCGTAATCTGAGCGACCTTCCATTTTAATCGGCCAGTCCGCCCATTAATCACCCGAAAATCAATTCAGAGATCATAATTCACAACGCTGCGGCACAGGTCTCATCGGTTGATACCGTATCACATAAATTTAAGGGCTGTATCGAAAGCCGTCGGTCGCCGCGCACAGATAAGGAACAGTACACATCATAAGCACCTTCAAAAAACGCCTCTTATCACGGATATGTAACCCGCAAGCCATGATCCACAACCCGTCTTTAAAGCGGCCCAGCGATCACCGCCAAGTGGAAACTTACACGGCGGTTACGTAATTCACCCAGTTAAGGAGAGTCCGCGACATAAAAGCTCCATTCTTCGTAAACATGCAGTTACATTTTCGTTGTTCCGAAACCTCGGACGCCAAGTAAAACAGCCAATTGCTATTTAAAGAAAATTTTAAACACAAAAAAATAAGCAAGAATCGCACAACAGACATTAGCAACCCACTTCGGCGAGAGAACCTTTAAAAATCGGAGCTAAATGTGCCATGAGCGATTCTCTTCGATGACGAGGCCCTGGATTAGAGCTCACGATCGGCTGTCCTGTAGATTTGTATCGTTGAAACAATTCTTAAAGCTGCTTTCACACAGGACGCGAAACGATTATTTCGCACTACAGGTTACATTCAAAGTCAATGCAAAGACCCGAATGCACGCGAAAACGCGTGCATTCGCGTCTTTGCATTGACTTTGAATGCAATCTGTCGTGCGAAAAATTCGTTTCGCGTCCAGTGTGAAAGCGGCTTTAGGAAACGTGGCGCCTGAAACTGCCTGCGCCATTACGCGACCTCGACAGAAATGACTCGCTTGCCAAGTGCCCAAGCTTTTCCTCTAAATTACAGCCCGCCACAGCCAGCTCCATTATACAGGTTTCATGGTTCGGTTTCTATATGGATTGCTTTCGGACGTTTGCAAGAGACACCAATGTATTGCCAGCCAACTCCAACTGGGTGGAAAAGCGAGCCAACGGCTCTGGTAGCTTATGACTTCAGTATCTGTAGTCAAGCTCGCCACACTGAAATAACTCCCTGTAGCCAGCGAGCCATTTCATCAGCAGTGGCGAAATCAATATTAACCTTCAGCTTGGCGACCAACCTGCAGAAAAGGTACAAATATAATTTCCTGCTATGTTAGTTCGTGAGCCAAATTCATAACCTAGGATTATGCGCGCAGTGCCCCCAATAATAATGTTAATCTGCTGCCCATTTTCAAGGACAATGGTTTTTTTCCCCCTTTTGTTTTTTAAATAAATTATGCCCGTCAACAATATTCGCAGCTACTCAAAGCTGGTGAGATATACGATGAGCAGAACGCATGATTCCCCAATATTCACACGTGTGAAACCAATGATATAGCTAATGATTTTCCACAAACTTAAAACTGCCATCTGAATTAGCCAAGGCAGCTAACTATTGCTGGCTAGTGCAAGATATCTCGCTAGATTACATTTGCTAGCCCGTTAGCTGGCTAGATTCTGCCCAAAATTTATTTCACAAACTAACGTAAATCCAAGGCACCCAAACAAATACAAACAAAAGCAGTACGAGTAATTACAACGAGTCCATCTGATTAAATTCTTAAACCTACGTCAAATGCAAAGTTTATTTTAGAGCTCGTTTTAAGTTAATGTTAACAAAGAAAGGAGGAACCTACCACGTGATGAGAAGCAGAGTCCGGGGGAATTTCTGAGTCAAATCTCCGCAATTTAAAAGAATATTACAGGAATTGGCCCAAAAACGGGGCGAATAACCAACACATGGATAATCCTCCTCCCGACGCGCACCCGTTTCTGATCCGCTTCTGGATTCTGCAACCCCGTGTTGCTCTTGGGTTCACGAAATGGGCGAAACAACGAACAAGAAACCGGAGTTAAACATACAAAACCAAAAATTGTCCTTTCCAACCAAAGAATGTTTTCGTTTCAGCGCCTATAATCCATTCGCCTTCTGGAAAAGGATTCTTAATCAGATTTTTGCATTTCTCCCGCTTTATCTAGGCTATTTTTTGCCGTTTCTGGGAGAGCGACGTTCGGAAAATGGCGGCTCGCTCCTCTCCCTCGGATTTCAAGTCTGACAAACATAGAACCGGAGAGCAGAAGAGCCTCGGCGGGAGAAATTCCTCATACTCGCCGCTAGAGTGGAAGGGCTGACAGAGAGGAAGCTTGGCGGTGCAAGAGATCGTACCATCAAGCCATTGAAATCAATGCAACTATTATAAGCCGACATGGCGGTTCCACAAAAATCTTCAACATTTTGTTCACGTACACTCTAACACTAATGTTTTACTGAGAGTAACCCATCTAATTTCAAGTCGGTAATATATAGTCTGAAAAAGGCGATTACAAATGATCCGGGACTCTGGCTTCCGTGTATTAACCTAATAATGACGCATAGTGACGGAAAATTCAATTGCTGTAAGAAATCATCACTAAATTCAAGCGGCTCCGTTCGCACCCATGGAAATTGTATTGTTGGTAAGAAATCACCTTCGTTATCCCTGTCTGTTTATGAGCCAATAAGGATGTGCCAGTTAAAACAAATTGCACACTGCCACCAGACGGAGCTCCAAACCATTACCGCAGTGGTAAAATGTTGCCGTTACAGGAAAACAAATGAGCATCAAGGAGCTATCGGGCGGGAGGAGGGAAAGGAGGTAGGCTACATCTTTCACAGAGCATGCTCCGTCCGGGTGTAGCTCCTTGTTCCATCTCCTACCTAACAAAGGCTTGTCTTCACACCCATAACAAAGTGGGGCGTCTCATATTACGCGGCAAGACACAGCCGTGTATACTGTACTGTGTTCCATCTCATTTTGACAGATGCATTCAAATGCGACAGACACCCAGCTTTCTCAACTGCAAACCGCCTAAGTCAAAAAGATGCATACTTCCAGTGTGGGCGTAAATACAGCAAACATATGTCCTCCTCGCAACTTTATTCGGTACGAGAGGAGGCAATTAAAATTTAAAAAACGGTCAATATCTCGAAACGTAACTGGGCATTTGATTGCTGCCAAATATTACAATCCACTACCTGGAATCTTGAAAAAATAGTCGAGAAGCCAGTTTCGTGCGCTTTCAAGTTGTTTTTTCCCCAGAAATCAGCCAGCTGTCTTCGTGTGTAGCTGATGATCTCATTAAACCACAAAATAGCCTACTTGTTTTGAATACACTCATGAATTTAAAAACAAAATATGCACAGGGGGTTCCTTTTTACTGCTGCGAGGTGTCTTTTGGACACTAGCGCCATCTGGTGCTCATACTAAAAAAAAAAAAAAAGAACAGCAAGAGCGCGCAGCATACTCTTGCACTTCAAGTCTGACGTCATTCGCAGTTCGGGATAACGGCGCCTAGGATTTTGGCCATTAAAGAGATTCGAGGAAAGAAGAGCAAAAAGAAGTCACTTGTGCAGAGCACACAAAGCTTTATAAGATTGATACCTACCAGAAATATATGGTATCCATTTCCCGTGATTTGGCCAGGAAACACAAACTTATTCCACTAATGTTCCTGCGCAGATCAATACAAATTCCGTGCGAAAGTAACGCCAATGCACCTGCGGAAAAAGAATAAAGGTCTTAATAAACAAAAATACTAAATTATATTCATAATCAATCTATTGTTTTATCACCCAGGATATGCATCGTCTTCCACTGCATTTAACCGTAGGTAGTGGGATTTGTCAAAAAAAAAAAAAAAAGAAAAGAAAAAAAAAAGCCAAGTCCACCCTCGTGATCCCTTCCCAAGTTTAAATTTAAAAAGCACGCAACAGTACATTTACAAGCTGAAATACACGCAACAGCCTGTCTAAGCCATTTAAACAGAGAACAGAACGCGGGGGGTTAAATTGAGCTCAGTCGGCAAAGTTGCCCCAAAATCGCAAATGGACCAGACAGATTGCTGACGTCATAATGATTTTATTAGCTAACTATTTTCCAAAAAATAAAAAGTCAACGTGTATTTGGATGCGATAGGCTAAAAATACAATCGGACGCATGATCAAATGTGTTTCACGGCGTTGAGCTTCATAATTCACAACCAAACTGAATGGCCGTCAAACCTGCTGAAGGTATTTTTGGCCTCTTGCCGTAGAACTCCAGCAAACGTCTTCAACTCCGCTGGAATGGATTCATTGCTAATGCCAGTTTCCTAGCCAACAATTTAAAGAATGAAGAGATGGCTGCCCATAAAAATATTCTTTACTATGTTTTTTATTACTGGATATTCATCTGTGTCACTAGTTTTAAAAGTCAGGGTACATGATGATTCCAGACGACTTAGCTGGCGCTGTGCGAATGAGTTGTAATAGGAGTAAGCAGGCTAGCAAGCTACTCCAAGTTACATAGCTAATGAACGTTAGCCCCTGCCCAATAACAACACATTTGTCATCTTGCGAATACCAATGGTGACCAGTCGTGTTATTACTAGCTAATTAAATACATTTTATGTTCATAATAGTGTACCGTCAGGTTATTAACCGGCTAACTTATAATTATTTCACAATATTAATCTTTTGAATCCACAGCCAAGTTTAAGGTAACATTACAGCTTGCTGACATTTCAACATCGTCTCCCGAACAGATTGCTATTCGTCGTTTCTCGCTAACGATAGCGGCGCTAAGGTATAACATTGGTTGATTTGTTCCTTGAGCCGCTTTCACACCGGACGCGAAACGAATTTTTCGCACGACAGATTACATTCAAAGTCAATGCAAAGACGCGAATACACGCGTCTCGTGTGTATTCGTGTCTTTGCATTGACTTTGAATGTAATCTGCCGTGCGAAAAATTCGTTTCGCGTCCGGTGTGAAAGCAGCTTTACTCGCAAAAGGAGACAATTCTGCGCTTCACTTTCGGTTAAAGTTATAATAATTTAGGTATTTCGCCTGACCTATAAAGTTATTCAGTGTGCGCCCAACTGGCAAACTGAAATCTTAATGTTATGAAGCAAGCGAAGTTACGGAGCTATATAGGGGTAGGGCTAATCTGCTGAAAAACTACAACCATCTACACTTTCCTTCATAATTTCTGTATTTCTTAATATACTAGGATGCAATTTTCACCAGTTATTCTTGAGATCTGTATCTATCAATAAGAAATTATGAAGGAAAGTATAGATGGTTGTTGTTTTTCAGCAGAATGTTTTCAGCCGATTAGCCCTACCCGCTATATAGAAAACACTACTTGGCCTGTTGACTACAGCCAGGCACAGCATAGAAGCTAAGCGCTAACTAGCCATCAACGGGGTCTAACGTTATTCATTTTACACTTTCAACGCACCGTTGCATGCCATCGCACGAAACGGCGAGAATTATTTTTCTGCCTCTAGTATTCGTTTCTTAACGCCTCCTGCGTTCCTTTAGTAATGCCGTGCGATACGAAATTCAGTTTTTTAAGTGTCAAATTGTGGAAATCCATGTTCACTTACCTGCAAAGATCAACCAGCAGTGACCCGGAATCGCCCGCCTGTACTGTAGTATGATTGGACAGCGGGGTGAGACGAGCTTTTTCATTGGTTTGTTCGTTTGTCTTTCAATATGGAGGCGTTACATGGAAAGTGTTTTGGATGGCTAGCTAAGTCGCGTTAGCTATATTGAAGTTTGAGAGTTCTTTTCAGTACGGGTCTGTAAACAATGACCCTCCAACGACAGGGTATATTGGTCCTTTTCAAGTGCAGCCGTCCTGGTCTATGTGCTAAATTGCAATGATTGGTCACAAAGCAGTTTAATATAAGTGGCCTAACAACCCACGGCATATCTTACTGCCCATAACAATCAAAGCAGCAATATTGAAATGAACATTTGTTTTATTCCTGCTGCAATTTCAGGCCTATTCGAAGCGAGGTTATCTGATTTAATAAATTTCCCAGCAATGTCAAAATAACAGTAAACTCACTGGGTGCATCGATAATATATCCTTATGATGTGGAATCCATATTAAAAGCCAAGGAGTCATTTCTGTTATTTACAGTTCCCCGGTAGTATTGAGCGTAAATAACAAGAGGCGAAGTGAAATTGTTCATTTGCAATAAACAAGAATCTGTTAAAAGGGCCCGATTTTTGCACAGCCATTTACATTCCATGGAAAAATAAATTTAGGTCCAAATTTTCAGCCAAAAACAACGCGGCTTTGAATTACTCAAGTTTCTCATCCAACTGCTGTTATATTTAATGCATTCTGTACTACCGAACTGAGCTTCTTGCACAATCAGGAACGACCACAGGTTTATTAGTGCTCGTTTTCGATGTAACATAGTTTTCCAGGTACATGTAGATGATTTCATCTATCCTCCTCATTCTTCTTCTCTTCGTATGATGCGCAAAGATCCACGACTGATTTTTTTAAACCATTCACTTAGTTAATGCAAACATTAAGCTGTGCCGACCTATGACAGAAGTCCCGCTGTTCGAAACAAATTTAAATAATTCACTCGAGGTAATCCAGTCCATTTACATCCTAAAATGCGTCGCAAAACTTTAAATTGGCAGATGTTTTCTTTTGACAGTACATTTTTTCCAAATGAAAAAGAGACAAAACGCCAATTTTCTACAGATTATGTGGAAGAGTCCAGGCACCCACTACAAAACCCAACTGACTTAAATATTTTCGAGTCCATTAAAGAACACGCATTAAAAAAAAAAAAAAAAACCTCCAATTGAACAGTACATATAATAGCAAAACAGTTTTTAATATGGTGAAAGGAATTTCATAGGTGCCATTTTAACAAAGGTGCATTCCACAGAATTTTGAATCTGCACTGACAAAATAACTTGACAAATAAATCTGACCAGAAATAGGAGGGGATGGCTCATATCTTTATAAGTTTATTGATTACAGAATATGGTAATAAAAACAAAACAATATTCCATTAGTCAAAACATCTTTTTTAAATGAACAGTGCACACAACAGCCTTTTCATCACTGGTCTCTCATCTTCATGAAGGGCACTTCCAGAACTGTGGGCAAATACTGCATTTTATTCGTCGCTGAAACGGAGAACATAGCCAGGCTTACAGGAGCTGAGGCCACACATTTAGGAGTCACTCCATCAAATTTTCTCCGGAGCTCCCTGACCCTCGGCAGGCAACGTGTCCACAGTTGACACACACTGGCATATGCATTTCAAGTGGGACAAAATGTGCTTGAAAGTCCATTACTTCTTTTCCTCACAAGACTCACATTGTCATTAGAATCTGTCAAAAAATTAAATTTTTTTTTTTAGTTCTGGGTTTCTGCACAAATTAAAAAAAGAAAAACAAATAGAAGGCAAAGGAGAGGGGAAAAAAATGGAACACAGACATTAAATGGCTTTTTGCTGCACAAATACAGCATTCAAAACTGGAGGGGAACACAACTGGCACACAAAATGTCTGCCAATAACCCCCCCCCTACTAACATCCGGGCACTATGAAGACTGACGTCCAGGCAGAAACGGGTGAAGGAGACGGGGAGGGCGATGTGTTCCCTGGCAACATTAAGAGCAGGAGACAGGAGCCACACAGGAGCTCAGTGGTCACTGAGGCACAGCGGAACAAAAAAAAAAAAAAAAACAACAAACAAAGAACAAAGAACAACAAAAACAAAATGGCTGACGGTGATGAGAGAAGTTTTGGAGGTACTATAATTAGCAGCATTTTTTTTTTTGTTTATTTCCCCCCCTCGGTTTTCCTGGTTTCCAGGCAGGCGTGTGGTTTTACAGTAAAAACGGCTCGTCGCTCTCCGCTGTGTGCAGCTGAGTGTCGTCGGCCTCCGTCATGCTGCTCTCCTGTGACTCCTCCACCTCCGCTGCAGAGAAACGCAGCAGGAGAGCGTTAGTCGCTACACTCAGATCAGCACTCACTGCCTCTCTTTACCTGGGCTCAAAGTCAGGGGTTTCTACTGCATCCAATGTTTCAACGCATGCTCACAATCTAGGGTCAGTTTCACTGACTTGATCTCGCCAAGTTTCAAACTCTCAATTTTATAAAAAGATTCTCAGCGCAAGAATTACTTCAGTGTAAGAGTAGGCTTAATCAGAATCTGTGAAACTGCTACATTTTATTCGTTACTCTGTGCAGAGAAAGTACAACCAAATGGCCGATTCATCTGCAGACGTTCCATACAAGACACACTGGTGGAGTTTTCATTTAACAACTTCAAGAGCCCTTGAACAAGCAAACATAACTCCTAAGCGCACTTACACCTCAAAGCACCAAGGCGGAAAAACTCTATTCTACTCCCTAACGCGCAGGTCTCCTGCGCTAATGACTGAACAGCATATTGTCCCATAAGTGACATCAGGACACATTTTCATAAACGTTGTGAAATGAGCAATAAAATTCACACTCATAACATTCCCTCAGCAAAATGCAGAAATTGCATGCAAAACAAAACACCGTATACCAGCATAATATTATGAAATGATAGCAAAAATGCAAATAATTGGCATTTCTGTATGTACGCAAATTCAGACAAAACCATTACTCCGACATTCAAATTACAGGCCAAGAAATATTCAGCCTTGAATACATCATTGTGGTCACCCACAACAACAACAAATCATGGCCACTGAAAATACAGCCCAGTGCCACTCAACACATTTCGCTAAGTGTGTGCATGTGTGCAGGGAATCTAAATTCTATGTGTATATACTCATTTTAATATGCTTGTGAGGACTAAAAAAATGCCAAGTGAGCAAAAGACTCAAAAAAAAAAAAAAAATGCTGCTGACATGTTTTGGGTCACCATAAGGGGACGACTTAATTCTTGACCAAGGGCTCAGTTCAGGTCTTAGGTCACAATTACGGTTATGGTCAGGACAAGGTCTAGTTTTAAAGTAAGGTATTATAGTTAGGCACTAGACCTTGTATGTTAGGAAAAAGGTTAGACTTAAGATTAGGGTTAATCTAAGTGTTAAGATGAGGGCTGATTTTAAGGGTACGGAAATAGGATTTTGGTCCTCATGAGTGTAGTAAGACTAAAGCTCTGCATGTGTTTGTGTGAGAGTGTGTGCGCGCGTGCGCCCCAAGCAGGGTACCTGAATCATAAGGGAAGTCGTCGGGCGCGTCGTCCGGGAGGTATCTCTTGTCTATGGCCTCTTTGATCTGATTGTTCACTCCTTTGGGGTCCAGGTCCATCGCCCAGGAGAAGTTCATCAGAGCCAAGTGCGTCTGGCCCAGCTTCTTATAGACCTGCGTGCAGCATGCAGAGATCAGCCTGTTACACTCAGCCTGTCCGACGTCTTTTCTCACTGACAGACGCCCTGCAGCAGCCTGGCTGGGGAGGGAGGTCTCCATCCAATCATTTCCATGTAAAATTTTAATTCACGCATTTGTAAATTCAAGTGGAAATGCCAAAAATTTGGGTGGGAGCCAAAATATAACACAGGCTTTAAATTTTGGCCAAGGTGCAGAAATTAGCCATCAATTAGCCACTCAAAAAATTTTTTCCAGTCTCCAAATAAAAGGTGACCTGACCGGAACCACAGACACCAGGCTCCGCTCTGGAAAGCTCCAGAAAAAGGGAATCTGAAACTCTCGATGATGAGTTTTGTTCGTGCCCCCATTCCTGTCTTGTTTCGGCATTTTTTTTTTTTTTTTTTAGAAGGCAGATGCGAAACATTTGGATGGGAACTGAAGTAGCAGCTGAACTGCTGTGACAAACTAAACATCTACGATCAGCTCAAAAACAAGACAACGGCGCTCTTACCTTTCCTATTAAAAAGTAAACAAGTGACTCTTTGGGCACTATTTGTTTCAGCTCTTCCAGTTCTCTTAGAGCCGCCTGCGGAGACAAATACCAGCGTAAACCTTTGCTCTGATGAGTTATTTTAAAATAACTTCGCAAATTCAATAGCATTTCCCAAACCTCTCGCCCATGCCGGTTGAGGTATTTGATGAGCTCCGGTTTAAACACGCCGAATAGGTGCTTAAGAGTGTGAGCAGGTGTATCAGGGATGTTTTCCCATAGGAAATGCTATCAAATGCCTGGATCCGACCAGCGGTACTTGAGAGGCTGGTGGGACCCGCCATCTTAAAATCGGGATCTGACCTTGTATTTTTCGTTGGCAAAGAGGATGGACGCCCGGTGGAATTTGCATAGTGGGTTCTTGGGGTCGATGTCGATGGCTTTGTTCAACGTTTCTAACGCCTGGTCAGACTTCTTAAGTGCATGCTGTACCTGGAGGACCGCAGAACCACATACGAAAACTTTAATACGCCACGTCTTCCACCATTTTAAATTCAGCAAAACCTGAAGCAACTGCATTCAAATCTTCAGTCTTTGTGTTTATGTCGGAGTTGGTTCCCTACAGAAGATGTATTCTGAAGAAAACCACTTTTACAAAACAAATGAGCAAAAATTTACAAAAAAAAAAAAATCTACAAAAAAATGACAAAACATGCCATTTGAGCAGAGAAGCCCAACACTGGAAAGCCACTGGAGCGTTTCTATAGTCCAAGATGGTCTGCATTAAATCAACAGTTAGTCAAGCCCTTGACACACACACATACACACTAGAGTCAGTTGAGGAAATGCAGTGAAAGGGATTGGGTGAACAGGGATTAAAGCGAAATCTGGTGTAATATTTGGATCATTCTCACCCCGTGCTCTTGGGAAACTCACCACTCCGATGTGGCAGAGCAGGACAGAGCTCTGTGGATTGATGCCGAGGGCCTTTTTGAAGTGCACTTCCGCCAGATTGAACTTCTCCTGTTTGAAGTAGATCATCCCAAGCCCATACCTGCACGGGTACGAGCAAATGCGTTCAGTGGTTAGAGCTCGGTGGCTTCCAATCCGAAAAACTAAAACAGGTCTTTGTATTAGCTTAGTGTTAACCCCTTAAACTCTGATTTTGCACTCAAGTTTTCCCTCAAAGTAGATTCAAAGTCAAAAAAAGCTTTTTTTCTTATTGAAAGACAATCTCACATGCATGTTCTGTATCTGCTGGTTGCAGCGCTTCACTGAAGCTACATCACAATGTCATTGACAGAAGTATTCAAAAGCCAGAGCGCCATGTTTATATGGCCACAGCATTACATCAAATGGAAAATGCCTAGATCTTGCACACATTTTATACACATTTCCCTGTAATTCAGCAGGACATATTTGGGATTGTTGGAAACCCTGGGATCTCCTGTAGAATTTAAAACACAGGTTTTGAATACAGCAGCTGCATTGGTCTGCAGGTTATATGGGGTTAAGAACTATAAATTATCAGGGTCTTGAACGACATGACAAACAAATCAGGTGTTGTCATGCACGGCTGAACAGAAAAACCCATACCAGCCTTATTCCAGGAAGACTGAGCATCCGGGTTAACTGATAGCGGACAGAACACATCAAAACACTGTTGAGAGGTGTTACAGTCAAGCTCCATAAAGTTCTCTCCAGAATTTTGTTCCAATCATTAGGGATTTGCTCAGCACAGTTCAGCCAGGAGGGCAGAACAAATCGGGGAAACAACTAAATGAGTTCAAGGGTGGAGAAAAAAAAAACATGGCACCACATTCTGACCCCTGGGGTACTCCAAATACTCAAGAGAATGTATCCTCCCTTCCTCCACTTCTCTCCGAGTTAGAAATATGAAAAGACACACGTGGAGAATAGGAGGGCACAGTTTTCGAGTACCCGGGCCCACTCCTGGACTTATTCGGACCTTTATATCCGCTATCAGGGTTCTCACCATGCATTATAATGGCGGGTGCTGAGGCGGATAGCGTTTCGGAAGCAACCCAGAGCCTTCTCCAGTTCCTCCGTCAGCACAAACTCGTGCCCCAGAAGTGTGTATGCATAGGCGAAGCCCGGGTCCACCTGGATGGCCCTCTGAAAGAACTTGATGGCGATGTCGTGCTCCCGCTGTAAACTGAAGCAGTTTCCTGCCACACACCAGGCCTGCGGGAACACAGAAGATCAAATCAGATCACGCAAAACAAGGGGTCTCATTTATAAACGCCGCATATGCGCAAAAATAATGCATATGCCAATTTCTTTGAATTACAGATTTAAAAAAGAAGCTTGATATTAAAAACATTCAAACAAAATTATACTCGTATCAAAAATTGCAAGTTAATCATGATCAATTAAAAAAAAACTGCATGCAGTTGAATCAACTCGGATATTTTTACAATACACTGTTAACGCTGTTTTTTTTTTCATCGTACACATATTTAGATTAGAAATCCACATAACGGCGTAGAAATTCACCAATGTGACAGCAATGACCAGTTAAACTTCAGAGCGTCTTGTTCCACTGTGTCATTTTGCTGCTTGAGTATAGAACATTTAGTCCATTGGCTACAGAAGTGGAATACTGTGGTCAAAGCAAGCTACTTCCATGGAAACATCGACAAATCAAGTTCAGCGAGTGGGTGCGGGATTATATTTGAAATGAGACTGCCATTGAATTTTTCAAAAGCGAATTGTTTTACGCTGTTTTTACGATGAACTCACACTGTTCTAATCAGGTGACCAGCAGCATCCATTCAGAAACCTGGTCACATTTCTGCAAAACTGTCTGAGTGGACAGATAATCCTCCGGGTAAGTGCACATACACTTCCTTTTCGAGAAAATTACTGAAAAGAGCAGTGAATTTGCAGGAAAGAATTTGCAAGTTCTTGTCCAAGTTGGCGAGGTCTTTAGGCCCCTTATCTATGCTCTTACCTCGGGCGAGTTCTTGTCCATGTCTGTGAGATCTTTGGACAGGACTGACAGCGCTACGTCCTTCTGCAGATGCCACAGAGAGGTGGAGTATATCTCCATCCCTTCCATCCTGTAGCTCTCAATCCGCCGCACCTCCGCAAATATCCGCTCCGCCTGTGGGGTACGGGGACAAGAGCATCATGTCCCAAATCCCAGATAAAATCACCGGGACCTAGACCAGCAGTTCATGCCTCCTCAGGGCTAACCAGCCTGATATAAACACACTTCACCCAACTTGCAACTGTTATTGAAGGGCTTAATGAATGACATCAGCTGTGCTTTAAACGGCACCACTGATCTAAACCCCTTGCGATATCCAGTGCTCAATGTCTTTTGGCTGTCCTGCAAGCTCCTATTTCAGCCAAACACGGAAATAACCGATTATACTCATCATCGTCTTGGCTTGAGGACTATGATTAGTTAAAACAGGAGAGGGAGCACTAGCACCCAATCCCAATTTGTTCTGAGCAGCCATTTTGGCTCCACTTCAAAAAAATGAGCACCAAAATGAAGCAGCAGGTTCCTTAGATTTGGCACCAGACATCATAAGGCAATGTAGGAGGTACCTGTATGTGTCTCACATTCGATACCAAATGAAGGCTAGATACCAGTGCGTATAGAATGTTTAATACCCAACATTTGGAGGTTAGGTACCTGGATACACAGTATATTTGGGAGCTGACATTTGAAAGCTAGGTGCCAGTACATGTCTGACATTGGAAGGCTTGGTTCCAGGACGTACCAATACTGTAAGGCCAGAAACCCACGGGTAACCGATTTGGCACCTGATATTTGAAGGCTTGGCACCCGTATGTACCCGATACCGTACGGCTAGGCAACAGCACACGATGAGCATGTTGCTCCTGATACTCTCAGGGAAGGCGGGAGGTACCTGCGTGTACTCGGCCAGCTCGAAGTGCGCTCTGCCGATCTGCACCAGCACCCAGCCGGTGTTGTAGTGGTGAGAGGGGAGCTGGCTGAGGATGTTGATGGCCTCTCTGCAGTTATAGGAGCAGAGAGCGAGGAAACCCTTCCCAATGTCTCTCATCAGGCTCATTAATCCGTCTGAGAGGAGTAGAGGAGACGAAAGGACAAGAGAGAAGATGAGGAGGAAATGAGATGAGGAGATGAGAGGAAAGGAGAGGAGACGAGGAGAGATGAGGAGATGAGAGGACAGGAGACGAGACAAGGAGAGGGGAGGAGAGACGACGCGCAGGTCAGCAATCAAACTGCTTCTCGGCATCAATCACAAAGAAATAATTTTTAACAGTCATTTCTTTGCGACTAAAGCACACTGCACTTTTGGATTTCAGAGCGCAGACAGCAGCTGCCACAGTGACTACAAACAGTCCCATTTCACAATGAAACTAGTTTCATTCTTGATAGTCTGACGGCTGCACGGTTTAATTTTACAGATTGAGGAAAGCTCAGAGTACTTTGGCGGATGGCAGAGATTTTAACAAAAACTGCTAATGTTACGAGGGCAGCATGCATTTTCATTTTAAAAACCGAGGAATTGAATAATTTTTTTTTTTTTTTTTTAAATGAGGTGGGGGGATCTTCTATTCCCACCCAAATCTGAACTGCCCGATTCATGAAAGATGCACGAGCATGCGCGAATGCAGCCAGCTCAGGAGAGCAACAGTTGATGGGCCCGTGCCGAACCACTTTTGCAATCCACAAACGGCCAGAAGTCGCTAGAGCAGCAAACAATGCTGCCCCGCCTGACTGTAACCCTCCCATGACCCCGAGCAGCATTCAAACGTGATTCACTCAGGAGGGCTGCAGGCCACAGTCACAACTGGAGCAACAACATTTATTCAAAAACTATGAAGCTCCCTCTCGTGCTGAAGAACGTCCCTCTGATATTGGGGAACGCAACCTCTCGGTTACACTATGACTGTTATGGCATCTACAGCGTGACCCACAGCAGCCCCCAGTGATGGAGTCATTCAGGTGTTTGTGCCCGTGATGAATTGATTCAGGACGGGCTCAGAGAGTGAAAGAAGCCTTTAATGATTCCGATTCATGACCAGCAGAAGAAAACAAATCAGTGGGAGTCAGAAGTCCCAATTCAGGAGGCTCACGCCGGTCTGTAAAAGGGCCGAGGGGCTGCAGGTTTTCAATCCAACGAAACAGAAGCACATCTGATGCGACTAATTTAATCAAATGATCTCAGCCTGCAGTTGCTGGGTTGGAATAAAAACCTGCAGCTCCTTGGCTCTTTTACAGACCAGTTTGAAACCCCTGCACTAAATGATTCAGATTCATGATGGGAAAGAGATCTGGATTCAGTGAGGTTCAGAGGCTCTTCATGATTCAGATTCATAACGGGCATGGGATTTGGATTCGGAGGGGGTCAGAGGCCCTAAAAGATTCAGATTCGTGATGGGCACAGGATTTGGATTAGGAGTTGGTGGGAGTCAGAAGCCTTAAATGATTCAGATTGATAGCAGGCACGGGATTCAGAAGGAGTCAGAAACCCTAAATGACTGAGATTCATGACGGGCACGAGATCAGGATTCACTGGGAGTCATACGCCCTACCGGCTGCTGCTTTCTGAAGAGAGAAGGCCTGGTACTGGGGGGTGACCGTGGAGCCCTTCCCCTCCGACAGGGGGGAGTCGATCTTCAGGATGTCGTAAGTGTCGTTCATGTTGGAGGGGGTGATCCCCCCTTTACTGGTCTTCGTCTTGGTTTTCCGGTTGGGGATTTTCGTGGGAAACTTCATTTTCAGTTTCTTGCTGTTCTCCTGCGAAAAACAGCGACACAGTGGTGAGCCCAATGCGCATACTGTCAATAATTAGCACCGCAGAATTATTACGACAATCTCAAGCGCAAAGGACATTCAGAGCCACGGAAGTTTTCCAGCACCAATCCCCAGACCCACGCCTCGACACCGTCCCATCGCCAATCTGTGGCCAATGCCATACAACCTCCAGGTTTGTGTTCTTGCGAGCACTGGCGACAGCAGTATATTTGACGGACTTCAGCGTTTCTACTGTAAGCGTTCGGTAATGGCGGGGTACCTTGGCGGTGGAGCTGGCACTAGTGAAGAGTCTGGAGCTCCTCCTGGGCTGCACGTTTGGGGGCGCAGCGATAGTGGGGCTCAGCACCTGGGGCGTCGTACTGCGGAGCGAAGGGAACACTGTTCAGCCAATAACATTGCCCTCTACAGGACAACCAGCAAAACTGCGTCAACACTTTCAACGTGCCAATGAAATGGGAGAAAATTCCAGTGCATTGGGTTAGGATTAACATGGGACATTTCTCAGGGCAGAAATCCTCATGCTTTGCAAAAAAGGCCCCCGAGATCACAAGTCAGGGCACAAAAATAGCCCTCATTTTTTTAATGATCATGTTTATTTTGGCAATAAAGTCAAAATTATGCCTCATCGCTCCCGTGGGCTCCGCCCTGTCATTCACTTGGACCTCCCTCCTTATGAAGTAGTTCAAAGGTCATTTTGCCATTTGCCCCATTCCTTTAAAAATACCCACAGATTTTAGCCAGCGGGGCAAAAAAATGCCCCTTTGAAAAATGAGTAATTAGTAGTAGCAGTAATGATTGAAAAATTTGCAGGTTAAAAGTTCTCCACAGACATGCTCAACCAACATGAAATCCAGAATTAGCATTTAACCTTGAATAAAATTCCTGAAAATTCAGGATAAAACTTGAACGTGTTTTTTCTGGTAAAAATGTTAGTCTCCCCCGGCCCCTTTCCCCGCCTAACCCACTGGATGGACGGACAGACAGACACATACCGAAAGGCACCATTGCAGGACCTGAGTGGTAAGTATGCAAAGTTTCGTTAAGATTGTGCAAACGGTTTTAGAGTTACGCTCCAGAAACGAAGTGGGAACGTGAATGCGAACAGGAACCGAGCCTAAAACATTCTGTCACCGTCAGGATACATGATAATATTCCTCCCATTCACAAAACAGGTGCTTGGGGATGAGACACTGAAGCTAAATACAGCATAAATTATGCGACACTCATGCGTTGAGTGCAGCCCAGCACAACAGCCTTATTATGGCCAGTGTGTGCTGACCTGATTTGTGGGGACAAACACTGCACTAACCTTACAATGATTGCTGCAACTGTAAGGGCTGAATGATTTTTAAAGAAAGTTCCATTTAGCCAGCTACTTTATCCTCAACAGCTTTTTAAAATAAACTGAACCGACAAACTGGTGCCAGTTTCCACCTCGCCTTTCCATGACAATGAAGCCAAACGATCGTCAAATTACCGGCCCTTTCCGTGTCTCCCCCTTTAACAGACATTTCTCGCGAGCCAACTTTATTTAGCATTCACGGCAAACACACACACAAAAAAAAAAAGTTTGAATATGATTGCAAACATATTGGCTCGCATTTGCAATCTGGAACGCACATCTGGGATACACCGCTGCATCGACCTGTTTTATGGGGACACCGGCCATTGCTCCTACAACATTCCGGAGATTTAGCAGCAGCCTGGGAGCAGTTTAACGTTTTCGATCGTAATGGATAAGGCTGGGCAATGGACTAGGAAAAACTGAAGCCAGAACATCCCTGAAAATGTGACAAGTTTTGTGTGGATGGTCCGCAGTGTGCACTCACCTGGTCTGTGGGGGCGTGGCCTGCGTCTGGTTGAAAGGTATAGGCGTGACCTCTCTGCTGTTCCCACTCTGAGTAAACACTGACTTTGTCCCAGACTGGCTGATTCTGGCCACAGCCTGGACAAAGAGGCCATTTGTTACATATTTGACGACATAGCATAGCATATTACGTAATATAGCATAACACAGCATAGCATAGCATAACATAACATAGCATATTACATAACGTAGCATAACATAGCAAGCATAGCATAACATAACATAAAATCATAAGTGACAAGAACAGGCCATTCAGCTCAACTAGGCTCACCATTTTCTTACCACAAAAGTGGACCAAACACTTCAGATACTCGAGGACTGAATGGTATCTAGAACTAAATCAAGCCTGATCTTGAAAACTCCCAGAGTTTCTACCTTAACAACAACATGGCCAGGCAAGCTGTTCCAACCAAAAATGCTCCAAGCTGCAATGATCAGTCACAACTGAAAGCCACGACCTTCAAATTTTCGACATAACATGCCTGCCAGCATGGTCATCACTACGTTAGGGTTGTACTCCATTTGTGACCAGAATTAAATCAGTACTGCAACAAAGTATGAACACATCAAAACTAAGAAACACGGGCCAATTCCCTCGATCCAAGACAGGATTCAATTAGGCGAGATTGTAATTCAAAACAAACTGAATACAGGTTCATGCTTGGACAAAACTGCTTGAATTTCCCTCCAGATCATTATATACATAAACAAACGATTAGCAGGACTAGAATACAGCAAACAAATGTTGATGGGTATATTAAAGACCTTATCGCAACAACAAATGACAAGAACAAAGGTTAAAATGATTGAATATGTACTTCACAAACTTTACAAAACAATCAGCACGGCAAGAATGCATTTAACAGAGATGCACCAATACCAATACTGACATCAAAGATCAGCCCAATACACACTCGAATAGCTGGATCAGACACTGATGACAGTGGGCCAATCTGATATCGGGTACCACTATTTTTATAAATAACAAATCAGAACAGTTATTTCTGTATTTGGTTTTTTTTTTTTTTTACAAAGTTAGGAAAGCAGTGTTTAACTCAAGCCCGATGTTGCCTACGACAAATGAACGATCCCAGTGAGTCTCTTCCACACAGTGAGGAACTAAACAACGGTATCAGATACAATACCCATCGCCCGGGCATCGGTATCAGTATTGGTATTGGAAAAGTCGGATCGGTGCTTCCATAGCGTAATATTGCCCCTAAAATAAAACCGATGGGGTGATAAAGCAGAGGATAAATGACTGAAATGTTCAGACACACACCTTCTTTGGTGGGATTCCAGGGGGCGGCGGGTCCATCACAGAACTGCTGTTGAAGTTCTGTAGGTAGGAGGAGTCTCCTGGGCTGGGGTCCAGAGGCAACACCCCAAAACTACGGCGATAAGAGAGACGTCACGATTCCGCCAACAGGCACACAACCAGAGATTCCGCCATCAGATACACGTCAGCCACTGCACTGGGGTGACGCACGCCCAGACTGCAGATACGCTGGCCAGCCAAACAAACTGAGCAACAGAGACAATACTGAGGTCTAAAGCCTCCATGCGTAAAATACTGTCATTACCGAACAGGTATACGGCAACAGCAGTGGGCAAAATGGATGACGGTATTAATGACATTCAGTGGCATGAGCAATGGCATAGATGAAGACTGAAATTACGCGAAACGAGGTCTTCAGTTGCGAATATTTTCGATTCAAAAATAGGTCCATCCAAAAACATCAAAATCACTTTTTTTTTTAGCTGGACATTTGTTGTTATGCCTCATGCTTTGTACAGAAGACCAGAGAAGCTGTTACTTCACAGACTGAGAAGTAAATATTGGAATCAAACATTTTAATTATTGCTGCCAACAGGATTTCATTTGCGCACTTAATGGAGTTTCCCATTGGTTTCCATTCATATTCTCCAGCCAGTAAAGGGCTAAGCACATCATTACCCATAATCCACAGGGTGGCTATTCACAACGTATGTAATATTTGCCAACGGTCGCTTCCATTTATCTCCATTAGCAACTAAATAATGCTCTCCTGTGATCTGGAAAAGTATTTTTAGGCCACCAGAACAAGTTTCTTGCAGCTGAGGACAAACTTTTGGATTCTGGACTTTTCCAAGCCAAAAAATAAATATACCTGAGGACTTAAATTCTGCATATATAATTTACGGCGTGATTTCTGACCTGACAACAGTTTAAGAACAAAATTAATGGATTTAACAAAAAGTTGGTTTAATTGCACATTCAATAACAAGTGTTAGCCAAACAAGATCCCATTATTATCGAAGTGCCGAGGTGCACTACCGTTGGGTCCTAAATCACACAGTATATAATATGTGCAGAACTTAAGTCCAACAGTATACAATTGATTTCGACCATTTGAAATAACACAAATAGCTAGTGTTTCTTAAGCGCCAGATTTTAAGCACTTAGTTTAATTTATTAGCGACTTGCTTGGTTTTCCATGAGCAGAATATCCTCTGTACAAATGATTCCTCACATGAAAGTATGATAAAAAGTAGTTTCACAAGTTAGTAAGCACAAATAAGGGTCAAACTCAATTTCTCAGTGAAGTGACACGCAGGGGTTTTCCCCAAGAGTCTCAAACACACATCTCTGGGAGGGGCCTGGTCTCGCTGTACCTGGGGGTGAGGGGGCTGAGGGCAGCCGGCCCCCCCAGCAGACTGCGGCCGCTCTTGGGTTTGTTCTGGGGCTGTTTCTCCTGCAGGCAGCCGCCCGTCCCCAGGGACACAGAGTCCGGGGAGTCGATGTAGGACACGGTGGAGTCCGTGTTCTGGGATGAGTATTTGGAGTTGGAGGATTCAAGGTTGAGTCTGTTCAACTCCTGGTGATGGAGAGATGAAGAGGGACCCAGTCAAAAAACAGCCACTAAATCACATTTTTAACCCGTACCCTGACTGACTGACTGACTTGCCGGCACGCACGCACGCACGACGCACGCACAAAAGTCCCCAACAAAATCCCATTTTTTTCCCCCCAGAAGATATGCGATAACAGTGTACTGGATCCACACTTCGTCCTCGAGTAAGAGCTGCGCTCAAATAATAACTATCATTCAGTGCACAACATCACAGTAATGAGTACTTTTAATATTTGTCACGTCATCCTGATACCATCGAGGATGCGCTGAATAGCCGAAAACAAATTAACAGCAAAATAAACAGTCTGAATATCGCAGGCATTAAGAATTGTGGGCAGCAGGTAAGCCAATGAAATTCAGGATGTACTACAGCGCGGGGCTACATTCCAATGAACCCAGAACAGACATTAAAACCCTGTGCTACGGTCTTACTCAGTGCAAGCAGGAGACCTAAAGACAACACTACACCCATAAGAAGCTGCCCCAAACGTACTAAAGTGTCTTGCGGCGTCTCCATGAGGACCGTGTCCATCTGTCTGTGGGGGGCGTGGCTTGGTGTGTGGGCGGGGCCTGTGGGTTGCTGGGAGACGCTGAAGTTCTGCAGGGAAGTGAGTCTGAAGGTCTGATCGGGGTCTGGTTTCTCGCCTGAGAGCCGAAATGACAGAACAGTAATAATGAGCCCACTTCACTACGACTATAAAACTATTTATGCAGATATTTACCAGGGCCTTTCCTTCCAGGCTGTTCACTGGTGCCAGTTCAGCCAAGGTAACCATTATCAGTCTTACACAACATAACAGTGATTCTACTGAACCCTTTCTCCAAAACAACTTACAGCTGATTAGTCAAAGCAGAGGAAATTCTTCCCTGGTACCACATGAGGTTAGGGGTCTTGCTCAAGGGCCCAACAGCCGTATTGATCTTATTGTGGCTGCAGTGGGACTCGAAACAATAACCTTCAAAGTCCCAGTTAAGCGCCTTATGTAGTGAACTGGACCTCATTTAGATGCAGATACCAGGAAAAGAACAGCTTAAGGAATCAGGTAAGGAAATAATTGTAAGAAGATATACATTTATTTAAACAGTGTTCTTGAATTTTATGGGACAGATTCACAAACAGACTTCGCCTAGTCCGGGACTAAAGCGGGTTTCGTACAAATGTTCTCCATCGAAAATACAGTTTAGCCCAGGAATAGGCAGTATTCGCGTCTGGGAAACTGGTCTAACATCAGCACTCGACAACATTCATTTTCAAAGTCTATTAAATGGCAGTGAGCTGGGGAGGTTGGACTTCTTAAATATCGCACGGATGGCCGTTTTCATTTCATAGTGAGCTGAGGACATCTGATATTTCATGCCTGGGAAAGACAGGAGAGAAAACAGAAAACTCACCGATCTGACAGAGCGATTCAAACGGAGACCAGAGGAACGGGTTCAAACTCAGACTCCTTTGATAACACTCAGAACCTTTGGCCAAACGGTCCGTTTTGCTGCAAAAAGAAGGGAAATCTGCATTTAACTGCTCTGCAACCAACATGTACTTCTACATAACCAGTGCCAGAATCCAAAAATAACAGTCCTGTCAAATTACATGACACAATTTCAGATGGCTTTGGGTAAAGGCTATCCATACCCTGAAACTGTACACAGTTTTAATTGCTTTATACCAGTAATTTTGTGTTTGCAGGATTCCCTAAAAGGAACTTCAGAAAGTTGGCAGAGCCGATCTTTTTCAGGGTTGACATTAGCAGCATCGTGGATGTAGGCACTCTGTGCCCCAAGTAATCTTCAATTCCTGCCCACACTGCTAACAGGACAACTCCAGCCCATTCACATCAGTGCGGCGATATCGTCAAACGCTTTTAACCCGCCACATGATTATTCAGAGATTAAGCGGCCGACACACACCCACTCAGTAACGGATACAGAACTACTTTTCTGAACAGTCTTTGCGCTTGGAGGGAAAATAACCTAATAAAGAGGTGAAAAACTTCCTGTCCCAGGACTCCCAGCCAAAGATTACTGCGCCAGAGTATAGGGTAACACAACAAACCTGATCAATTTAAATGCTGCCAGTGAAGCCATTGAGAGTCGGTCTTAACTGGACCAGATGACCAAAATCTAATTGCTCATTGGCCATCACTTCCATGCTGCGGCCAGCGATACTCAGCGGAATAATTCCAAGGCTGAATGACTAATTTGTAGATGGTGGCTTTTGGGTCATTCCATGGCAAATTAACCAGAATGAGAACATTTTCCCAGGTCACCATCTCAAAAACACTTTTAAAAATATCACAGATGTAGTACTTCCTGAGAGATGAATGTGTGCTACATTTTAGGTCAATCTAAGCAATAGTTTCAGAGATACAGCTACCTAAATATTTCAATTTGACTTTCGTCCATATTCAAGGGAGCATATGCAGCATTCTGTTAAAGCTACAGAATAGAGATTTTTTATACATGAGCAACTTTTGCTGAATTTTCCATTTCTGCCATGAAAATGGGCCCATATTTTATCCCTGATTGTCCAGAGAGCTCCAGAAATGGGGTAAAAAAAACAAATTTCCAAAATTGTGTCCAAACTTTGCAGCCCTGCTGCAGGAGAGTGCCTTAAACTCAGAGCTGAAATCATTTCTATAGTTTTGCCTGATATATTTGAACACCTCCATGGCTTTAAATCCCATAGGCGGGAAGGGAACCCCCGAATGACGTCATCTCCTTTTCCAGCGCCGTCAGGTCTTAAAGCCCGCAGCCTCCGTCGAAGTAGATGCCAACATAAATCCACAAGCTCGTATCAGCATGTAAATAATACCTCAACCATAGAGTGCATTCAAAATAACTTTTTTCGATTTTTTGGGAAGAGACCTTTATTCAATCTACCAAAACCACAGGATGACAGTTAATGACAGTCTTGAGATTTTTACAATATGTTTTTATACATGAGAGGATTATTTGTTGCAAATTTCACTTTAAGTATAAAACTGGTTCTATTTTTAACTAGAATGTGTTTTTACTTGTAAAAACATACGTCTCCCCCCAGCCCCCCTCCCAGCCTAACCCACCGGACGGACAGTCAAATATTAAAAGGCACGACTGCAGGACCTGAGTAGTAAATCTGCAAAGTTTCGAGAAGATCATGCAAAGGGTTTACGAGTTATGCTCCGGACAAAAATTGAACACATCCCGACAGGCTGACAGACGGCCAGACAGACAGGCACATACCAAAAGCCACGATTCAGGACCTGAGTGGCAAGTATGCAGAGTTTCGTTAAGATCATGCAAATGGTTTTGGAGTTATGCTCTGGAAACGAAGAGGGAACGCAAAAGCAAACCGAGCCTAAAACAATGTCTCCCCTCTCCCTCCGGGAGGGGGGGGGGGAGAAACATAAAAACGCAACAAATCTTGGCCTATTCTGAGGAAAAACACATGTATTAAATATACAAAAAATATGCATAATGTTGTAACATTCATACATTTGCATTAAATTAATGGATTTTTTTTCTACTTGTACTCTGTGTTCTGAGTTTGCATTAGAAATATAGAGTTAAGAGTAGGGTCTATCATGCTGGTAACATAAATTTATATCATTATCATTAAATGACCAAAATCTCTTTCAACATCACTACAATGCAGATGTCTATGCAGTTTGCTACTTGATACATATACATGTATACATTTTACACAATTTTATCTTCATAGGGATTAATTAAGTACGCAGCATGTTTTATACGTCACTGTACATTCAAAAATTGTGGAAACAGAGTCAAAACCTTCCTCAGATCCTCTGGACTGAAAGTGTAGTGACGGGCACCTCTACCGTGAACATTCGGTGCATCAACTACACAAATGATATGTTGTCGGGGCACCTAGCATTCATCCTTCCTTGACATTGGCCAGGAAAGTGTTGCGGGATCTTTTCATGAAATTTACTAGCACATCAAAATGTTCATCTGATCTGTCCCTAATGTTTCCAACATACCAATTGGCATCATACATACAGGCAATGTACCTGCCAGGCTGGCAATCTTGCCACATGTTGTCAGTTTCTCTGACCTCACCAACGCAAACCGTTACCAGCATGATAGACCTTACTCTCGACTCTATATTTCTAATGCAAACTGAGAACACAGAGTACAAGTAGAAATTTAATGCAAATGTACGAATGTTACAATATTATGCATATTTTTGTATATTTTATACATGCATTTTTCCTTAGAATTGGCAAATGTTTGTTGCGTTTTTAAAAATAGAACCAGTTTGATACTTTAAGTGAAATTTGCAACAAAAAACCTAAACCTTCACATGTATAAGAAGTTATTGTAAAAATCTCAAGACTGTTATTAACTGTCATCCTGTGGTTTTGGTGCACTGAATAAAGGTCTTTTTTCCAAAAAAAAAAAAAAAAAAAGAATCAAAAAAGTATGTTATTTTGAATGCACACTATGGGTGAGGTATTATTATTTACCATGAAAGTGTTTTAAATATATGAGGCAAAACTATAGAAATGATTTCAGCTCAGAATTGTAAGGCACTGACCTGCAGCAGGGCTGCAAAGTTTGGAAACAATTTCAGAAATTTGCTTTTTTTTCCAGCTCTGTGGACAATCAAGGAATAAAAGATAGGCCGATTTTCATGGCAGAAATGAAATATTCAGCAGCAGGTGCCCTTTTATAAAAAAATCTCAACTCTGTAGCTTTAAAAGAATGCTGCATATACTCCTTTGAACACGGACGAAATTCAAATTTTCCATAAACGAAATAGTTGAAATATTTAGATAGCTGTATCTCTGAAACTATTGCTTAGATTGACCTAAAACTTAGCACACATTAATTTCTCAGGTAGTACTACATCTATGATTTTTTTTCAAAATTCTTTGAGATGGTGACCTGGGGACCCCAGGTTGATTTGGCATGGAATGACCCTTTTGGCTTTTAGTCCTGCGTCCCTGTAGCGCAATTCTGCTGCATCACATCCGCAGGCCCTGTAGCTAAACTCAGTCCTCAGAGACAAACATTCAAACCACATTTTAAAGCAGCAAACTAAGGAAAAAAATGTTAAATTTGACAAAGATGCACAAAGAATGAGATCAATTGCGCATCCCAGATTTGGCTTAGCATGGTAAGCATGGCTGAACACGGTCAAGATGAAAACACTGCATAGTATTCCAATAATTAAGACAGCTGGTCAATAAAACACAAAGTCATTAAAACAGGTTATACTAATACCATGACGTGCATAGAAGGTGGTTAATAATAAGGATTATAGAGGGAATTGAGCGGGTTAATGAGGATGTAAAGTAAAAAAGCGGGTTAGAGCAGGTTAAAGGCGCTGCATCCTGATTACTGCGCATGCTCACAACTTCGAACAAACTAAATCCGCTCAACTGCAAGGCGATAGCAACGAGCTTACATTCTTCGGATCCCATGGCTGAAGCGTAAAATAGCTCTTTGAATCCTCAAATTTCCCTAGAAAGCTCCTTAATATAAAAAGCATAATGCTAGAGTAACTAAAATATATAAATACGATGTAAAACGAAGACAGATTGGCAAGGATGGAATCAGATAATGACCTGCAGTCAAGAAGATTCACTTTCTAAGGAGGCAAGTTCTGAGCATGCGCAGTAGTCATGACACAGCTCCTTTAATAAGGATGTAAAATGAATAGAGCAGGTTAATAAGATTTGAAATAGAGCAGGTTACTAAAACGGCTGTAAAGTAAAACAGAACAGGTTAATTGTAAGAATAAAAAAAAGAATGTAAAGTAAATACAACAGGTTAATATAGGGATTGTAAAGTGAATCGAGCAGTTGAATACGAAAAGAGAGCAAGTTAATAATAAGAATGTAAAGTGAATCGAACAGGTTAGAATAAGGACATAAAGTAAACGGACAAGGTTCATATAAGGAAGTAAAGTAAATAGCGCAGTTGTATTACGAGGATGTAAAATAAACTGAGCAGGTTAGAACAAGGATGAAAAGTAAATAGAGCAGGTTAATGATAAGGATGTAAAATAAACTGAGCAGGTTAATAATAAATGGGTAAATTACATCAAGAAAGTTAAAATAAGGATGTAAAGTAAATAGAGCAGGTTAATAATAAATGGGTAGATTACATCAAGAAAGTTAAAATAAGGATGTAAAGTAAATAGAGCAGGTTAATAAGGATTTAAAGTAAATCATGCAGGTTAATAATAAGGATGCAAAGTATAAAAAGCAGGTTAATAATAAGGATGTGAAGTAAATTGAGCAGGTTAATAATACGCATATAAAGTAAATGGAGTAGGTTGATAATAATTATGCAAAGTAAATCAAGAATGTTAATAAGGATGAGCAGTCAGGTAAATAGCTTCATAATAAGGAAGTAAATCGAGCAGGTTAATAATAAAGATGTAAAGTAAATAGAGCAGGTTAATAAGGCTGTAATGTACAGTGCCTGACAAAAGTCTTGTTGCATAAGGACATGATAGTAACTAAAAATAGCATATAACTTTATTTCTAACCAATCAATTGTTACAATAAATGGTCCATTTTAATGTCAAGGGCTTTCACATTAATAATTTGGTGCAAAATGAAACCGTCAAAAAGTGTTCTGATGTTCACAGCTTGGCTAAGCCCATAACATCTGTTTTTGCTAGGACAAAAGTCTTGTCGTCTCTTCAAATGATGCAACAAATCGCAGATTAGAGTTTAACCTATGACAAATACTGTAATTAACACATTCCCAGATGTGTATAGAAATAACCCCAGCACACCAGACTTTCATATGAGGTGCGACTAGACCTCTGACAACATACCAAAGATTCAACCACAGACCAAAGTGCTGATCATCAAGAGCCTGAAGACTGAGTCTGCTGCTGAGGTGGCAGACATCTTTAATGTATCCAAATGTCAAGTGGAGGGATGAGAAAAAGATTTGAAGAAACTGGTGATGTTCATGGCAAGCGCAGGACAGACAGACCCCGGTATGACAACTGTTTGAAAGGACCGTTTGTTGCTTCAACTGTACAAGGCCAGCCCTTCTTCAACTACAGCGAAGCTACATGAGGAAATGTCACCAAAAATCCCAGTACCTACAAGAAGAGTTTGTCAAATTCTCTCTCAAAGTGGTTTTCATAGCCGAATTAGTACATAGAAGCCTGCATTAAACAGAAAACATAAAACCTGCATTGCATTTGCCAAGGCCCACAGCTCACAGAAAGGATTGATACTGGAAAAGTGGCTGAAAGTTTATTTTTCTGGTGAATCATCCACTGAACTGCATCCCAGTCGCCGTACAAGACCTGTTGGAACCCTCATGGACCCAAGATTCTCCCAGAAAACAATCATGTTTGGTGGAGGAAAAATCATGGTTTGTTGTTACATCCAGCATGGAGGCGTGAGAAAGATCTGCAGAGTGGATGGCAACATCAACAGCCTGAAATATCAAGAAGTTCTTGCTGCCCTACTTATACTGCTGCTCCTTCTCATTCTTCTGCCTTCAAGTCACAGTTCCTGAAAGCGAAGAAGGTGAAGGTACTCCAGGATTGGCCAACCCAGTCACCTGACATGAACATTATTGAGCATTTCAGGGGTAAGATGAAGGAGGAGGCTTGGAAGATGAAACCACAGAATCTTGATGAACTCTGGGAGTCCTGCAAGACTGCTTTCTATGCCATTCCAGATGATTTCATCATCAAGTTATCTCAGTCATTGCCAAGGCGTATGGATGCAGTCCTCCAAGCTCATGGGAGTCATCATAATATTAATTTTTTTTTCCAAGGCACCATGACTTTATGTTCTGATATTATAGTGGTATATTTGTGTATTCAAAATAAAGTGTATGTATAATTTCCACATTTTTTTTTCAATGCGACAAGACTTTTGTCCAAGCAAAATCTGACCGTTCTGTACAAATTAAATTATGAAACTCAATGAATTACACAAAATTCTATTTTGGTATATTTCGCATAATCTAGAGGGCTTTGCCTTTCATATAAGCCATTTTTGATTCCAGTTGATCAACTACAAGTCAGGTTATTATTTGTTGTTCCTACAACTTGGATAAGTGACAAGACTTTTGTCAGGCACTGTAAATCGAGCAGGTTAATAATAAGGGTCTGATTAGGCCGTACCAGTAGATTTGTCCCAGTAGCGCCAGCGTAAAGCAGGCAGAGTCGCCGAACTCGCTGACGATGTCATCCTGACTCTTCTGCTTGTGCAGAAAGCCTCCGGTGAGGATCTGCTCCGCCTCTGCATGCCTGGGGAGGGCGATAAACATTACTTACGATAGGGCTGCGCGATAAATGTGTCGCGATAATTTTTTAGCGCAATAAAAGTAACTGCCTCTATGGGGCAGACAGACGAGCTTGATTATTACCTTTTCTATGCCACATACCTTTAATTTAGTGTTGAACTAACATCAGAGGCCATTTCAAATGCTTTCGGGAAGAAAAGTGCGATTTGAAGTCTGCTAATTACCAGCCAGGTTGGACAGCCTCCATTGCCATGGCATAATTAGCTTACTTTAAATCAATTCCCGTGTACTTTGACCAACTTGCAATCAAGCCATTTATTCAGCCAACTGACCAGTCAAAACCAAAATCTGGCCAATAATGATTAAGAAGAGATAATGAGAAGCAAAGAGACCTAACCAGGCTACCGTGTTAGATTGAAAGAATGTCAGTAATCTGAATAAATAGCAGACCTCTGAATTCCGTGTCTCATCGTGAAACTTTAACGTATTATTAAAAAAGATTTCTTGAAAATAATCACGTTAAGATGGCCCTGGTTTTTAAGCGTTTAAAAATATACGCGAAGTGGGAAACATTTTGTAAAGCATATCGAAAGTGAATGTGAGAGAGAAATTATTTTCGCATCGCAAGCAATGGACAAATGCACCGAAGATTTGGCAAGCACGTTCAGGCAAATCTGTGCCGCAAATTTTTAGCATTTTTTATTTAATAATTGAACTAGATTAATTTGAAGTAAAGTATTTCATAGCTCTTGATTTTAGTTACTTTTGAGTGTCTAAATTGCTTACAGAAAAGGTGGAAAACATTTTGTTTAAGCATATCGACATGTAAATTGTTATCACATTCACACACAACGGCCAAATGTAATGACCTAACAAAAGACACATTCAGGCAAATTGCGTGCGGAACCAAGCTACCTTAAGGTCTTCAAAATTATCTACTCGACAATTGCTTTCACCCCCTTCTCATTTTCTTTGCTCAATTTGCAATCAAACAGTTGATGCGCTCAATGCACTCAATTTAAATTGGTTGGCAGTCTAATTTATTTAGATATCATTTTTGTTTGTCGCATTTTGAAATTTAAATGGCCATGAAACATGACAGAGTTGCCTGAATGTGTTTGCTACATTATTTCTAGTTTCACATTTGGTCGTTGTGTGCGAATGCGTTAACAATTTACACGTCACGTTCGATACACTTAAACAAAATGTTTTCCACCTTCACTGTAGGCTATTTAGACGCTCAAAAGAAACCAAAATCAAGAGCTATGAATTACTTTTTCAAATTAGCCCTGTTCAATGATTAATTCGGTGCATTAGTCTATTGCGCGCAATGTGAAAATAATTTCTCACATTCACGTTTGATATGTTTCACAAAATGTTTTCCACTTGCATATATTTTTTTAAACGCTTAAAAACCAGGGCCATCTTAAAATGATTTTATTTTTCAGAAATCTTTTCAATAATACGTTAAAATGCAACAATGAGAGGTGGAATTCAGAGGTCTCCTATTTATTCAGATGACATTCTTTCAATCTAAAGCGGCAGCCTGGTTAGGTCTGTCTCCTCATTAATCATTATTGGCCACATCTTGGTTTTGATTAGTCAGTTGGCTGAATAAATGGCTTGATTGCAAGTTAGGCAAAGTACACGGGAATTGATTTAAAGTAAGCCAATTATGGCAAGGGGAAGGAAGCTGTCCAACCTGGCTGGTAATTAGCGGACTTCAAATCGCGCTTTTCTTCCCAAAAACATTTCAAATGGCCTCTGAAGTTTGCTCCACATGGCATTAGGTACAGAAAAGGCAATAAGCAGGCTCGCCTGTCTGCCCCATAGTGGCAGTTACTTTTATTGCGCTTAAAATTATCGCGATACATTTATCGCCCAGCCCTAACTTACGACCAGTCAGGTGCCAATTCCCCACTGAAGCGATGAGGTGTAAGGATTGTGGCTACAGTGGCGCTTGAGCATCGCCCCGCTCTCGGGCCCAACAGCTAAACTAACGTTTTGTGGCAAAACGGAGGCTTAAACCACCAATATTCCAGGTCCCAAATAACTACCCAAGTCACCAGGCTTCATACTGCAACAAACACCAGGGTGCGATACATGAACCCACAAAAAAGGGCCTTATCTGTGGGACCTGCAATTCAACTGCTTGCAATGCTGAAGCAATACAGCCCGCTCTGGAGGGTAACTACAGAAGGATGTATGACAGCACCACTTGGATTTTGCCCTCTGGTCTTTAGGTTGGTAGATAAAGATGAGATACAAACCAACACAGAAAATTACCCTGAATTTTACAAATACACATTTTTGAAGATTTAGATTGCGCTGTTATCCATGTTCGATGGAACACATGGAACATGTAATTTATTTATCTATTGTTCAATAGCAATCTTTCAGAACATTTTGTGCATACAGAACTTGAGCTACAAACCATACACTCAGATATTCACACCAACAGGCAATTTAGAGTCTCCAATCAGTCTGACGTGCATGCCTTTGTACTGTGGGAGGAAATCGGCGCACCCTGAGCAAACCCATATGAACAAGAGAAGAAACAGCAAACTTTAAACAGCTCAAATGGCAAAACCAAGCAGAATTATAGAGGCTGAATTGTCAGAAATTTTCAAATTCATCACCAAGTATCAACACAAATGAGACAGAAAAATTCAAGAGGTGCCGCAGTGCACTCGCAACAAAACCAACTCCAGGAAATCTACCATCCAGCTGATTTCCATCAGAACCCTCATTTTACAGACCCGATTCCACCAATCAGCACCATAGAGAGATCTCCGAGCTGTTGAACGTGTGGTCCATAGCTACGTTTGAAACCTACAGTAGGGTTAGATCTCCCTGAGTAGGGCTGTAATGCAGTGTACTGTTCGTTGGGATGCAGAAAGAAGCAGAGAATGTTCCGGAAACGCGGAGGGCGGCTCGTACTTGCTGAGGTCGAAACAGCACTTGGCCAGGAGGTATTTACACTGCGGGGTGGTGCAGCTGTGCCCTTTCAGAAGCCGGTATGCTTTGTAGGCCTTCCCCGAGCGGTAGTAGCACGTCGCTAACAGGAAGAGCGCCTCCTCTGAATGCACTGTGGGGGAGGAACACAAGGAATGCACAGGAGCGAATGGGACCACCAGTGCTCATTAAGCACGAGTGCTTTCATTGGCTAGCCATGCTAGCAAGATTGATCTTATTGGCTAAAGAAAAACAGTCCTTCAAGCACTTCACAGCCTCTTTATACAGTAGTGAATCTAACAATGCATACAACAGCCCTTATTCCAGATTTCGGTGGGTAACAGGTGTTAATCAGTTAAGTTATCAAGCTAAATATAATCCTGCTATGTGAAACAGGGGCCTGGTGCCTGAGCACAGAACCACACAACTACTAGGCAGAAACTGAAAGGAATTTTGTAAGCTGCATTTATCAGAATCTGAACAAAGCGGAACAGTAGCAGGGATTGATTTACTGAATAGCGAAAACATTACACAGTGAAAACACAACAGGGGGACAAAATTCCACGAGGAACAGTGAGATTTATTGCCAACACAGGATATAACCACCACAACGAAACTGTCTCCACGATAAGCCGTTACTGCACACGCAATGCAGCCAGAAACGGAAAGTAGCGGGACCTGAGAACAGAAGTCTGACCAAATCCCTCTTCCATCTGAAATCTTTCATTTTCTCCATAAACCAGCTGACCGTTCCAATCAGCCCCACCTCCTGACTGAAAAAACGGCTGGATAAAATACTGGAGCGGACCTAACACAGCTCAGTTCCCACCCCAGTTATTTTATATCATATGGTAATTACTATTGTCACCCTTCGGTCTGTTGGAGCCCAACACAAAAACAGGGCCTCTGGCTAAACAGCAGAATCTTGCGAAGGACTGTGCCGTTTCAGTTTCTGCAAGCGCACCGACGCATTCTTGTGATTCTTCTGTGTTTTAACAGTGCCCGAGAGAGACGGACATTCTCTATAGCGCCTCTTCCTCACTAGGGTCGCGGGGAAGCTGGAGCCTATCCCAGCTGTCTCTGGGCGAAAGGCAGGGACCCACCCTGGACAGCTCGCCAATCCATCGCAGGGCGCACACACCATTCACTCTCACACTCATGCCTATGGGCAATTTAGCGTCTCCAATTAACCAGTTGCGCTCGTCTTAGGGAGAAACCCATGTGAACACGGGGCGAACATGAACCCTTCACACAGACTGGCCCCAGGCCAGATTCAAACCCACAACCTTCTTGCTGTGAGGCAGCAGTGCTGAGCACTGTGCCACCGTTCCAAGGCACATCATCAACAGGGCCTGCCATTTCCGGCCTGTTCCAATCCACTGATGTATTCACACTCATACCCACGAGCAACTTACTCTCCAGCCTGACATGGATGACTACGTCCTGAGGGACTGAGGCGGAGTACCCAAGAGAACCCACACAAATACATGGAGAACGGACAACATGCAAATGCCACACAAAATGGCCCAACACCAGATTCAAACCCATGATCTTCTTCCTGTGAGGCGACAATTGAAGCAACTGTGTTTTGCAAAACATACAGATGTACACACTGGGTAATCACTCGCAGGACTACAATCAGAGGCAGCTGCTATGCATGTTCATTTTAAACCCCAATAATCATAAGATACTGCAATTAAGGAAATGAAGCCCTGTAAGACTGTCCACTTCAGCCTCTAACGGCCTTAAATTTAGTTATTGAGTCAACAATAAGCATAGAAATTTGGCGAGTATTCTGAGTTTGGCCAGATCAACATCAGTCTGTTAACACAATACACACATGGCACTTAGCAAGTCTCACAACTGCTGCTCAATACATACATTTCTAACTCCTCCTTAAAAAGTGCCAAAAATATCACACAAAAAAAAACCTGTGAACCAAATTTTAGCAGGTAAACATTAACTGTGAAAGTCCATGTATTCCCTCAGCATTTCCACTGAGCTGCATCCTTGCATCCGTCCTTGGATTAAGCTGTAATACTGCCAGCGAGGACAGGGGGACGGTTTTTACCCCAGTGATTTACGGTCTTACCTTCAGCGTAGAGCCTCTCCGCCAGAAACACGGCGTCCAGGTAGGCGTAGTGATTGAGCGCGTGCCAAACAGCCGCCTGTGAACGAGCACAACACGGGCACGATCTCATTTTCTCAGGTCGCAACTGCTGCGCCAATTTATGATGGTGTCAACCGGGCCAGACCGTCCATCACCCCACTGAGAGCAAAACAGGGCGCAGTCCAGTCCCCGGCATCCCAGCCAGCAATTTTCTATTTTAACCGTTATCGAGAGAAAATAAAGGTCTCGACTTAAAAAAAAAAAAAAACATGATTCGCTGTCGGGCAAATTGTAATCAAGTAAAATGCCAGTATGAACTGAAAACCCTGGACGTGTTGTTGTTGCACCTTTAATATTCCTGGCGTGACTGAGCCCAGCTGCTGGCGAAAAGCGCAGGTAGATGGAAAACCTCTCGTCTTTAAAACGCAAGTACACGATTTAGTTGCCCATCAGCTGACGAGATAGATTATGGTAGTGCTTTAACCAGGTTAGTTATTCCATATGCTATGACTGCAAGGCCATACACTGTGCAAATCAAAGATTGTGGTTATAGTCTTATAACTCCCCAGACTGCAGAAATGATAAGGATAAATCAGCAGGTAAGCGCAGACGGGAGGATGACCATAGTCAGGGATGTGTCCCCAATCGGCTTACTGCGAGAAAACTGAACTGTAAATCCAACGAAATAATTTGAACGGCAATTAATTTCTGCCCCTAACAAGTTACATAGCCGGCTAGCCAGCTGACAAGAATATGGCCAGCATTCATTTACAGAGCCTTTCCGATCACTAGCCAAGTATGGAAACATCAGACATGCAACCAACATGCTAAGCGAATATCATCCGACCTAAATCAAGAGTATTTTATCCATGTAGCAGAGTTAAGCTGCTTTCACACCGGACGCGAAACGAATTTTTCGCACGACAGATTACATTCAAAGTTAATGCAAAGACGCGAATAATTCGCGTCTTTGCATTGACTTCAATGAATGTAATCTGTCGTGCGAAAAATTCGTTTCGCGTCCAGTGTGAAAGCGGCTTTAGCCAGAGTTCGCTAGCCAAGTAGCCAGACAGCTGTTTATATTCAGGGGTCGCTATGATAGCAATAGCCCCAACTGACAGGCTAACTAGCTTGCTATCTGGCTAACGTTACCGTGGTAAGAGGCTCGGACACCAACAGCACAGGCAGATTAGCATTCAACGCTCCCATTAACTATCTTATATTCCACATTAGCGCCGCAGCCCCCAATAAACACAACAGCCGGTTTATCAGTGTTTAGCATAGCCGGCTACAGTCTGCCACAGGTGCGCCAGAAAAGTGCACTTTAATAATAAATACAGTCCCTGCCCTGCCTGACTAACGCAAGCTAACCAGCCAGCTAACCATCAAGCCATGGAGGCCTCCGCAGTATTTGGTTTCAGGCCACGGTGTAGGAGTGCTGAACCGGCCCGACAGCGAAGAGTTTCGGTTCGGTTCCTCCAGAAGACACAGCTAGAGTGTATCAGACAACATTCTTCAAATATCCAATATGTAGTTTCCGTATTTACCTGGACAGGTTCCTGTAGCACCGTCATTCCGTAATCAAACTCCTCTCTACCTGTCGCTCGTTATACTCTTCAGCCCTCTGCCCCTAAGTTCAGTTTCCAGGCCCGAAACTACCTCAGAAGATTTCAAATACACTAACCGTTAGCGAAAGAGTCGAAACATTCTTCTTCTTCTTAGTTGAGTTTTAATTTCGGTCTAATCCACCCAATTGGTGCATTACCGCCACCAACTGGTATGGAGTGTTGGATCAAGAGGTCGAGTATTTACCGCTCCCTCCTCCCCCCAAAAAAACTCGTATAACTACGGTATACTCATGTCCTCTCAATTAAATTAGTCCTTTGAAAATGCTGAAACAATTTTTGATTGCACTCACCTCTTAAATCAAAGCGTATTTTTATCCGTCTAAAGTTTTCAATCATAAGCCTTCTCTCTGCCTCATATTTCGTACAGTGTTTTAACACATACTCCATTGTTTCTTCCTGCCCACTGTGGTCACATCTACCTGTATTGTGTTTACCTATTTTGAATAATGTACTGTTGAGTACAGTGTGTCCAAACCTAGTATAGACATTAGTGTATCCTCTCTGTCCTGTTCCTTCCTGCACTCCTCATTTCTCCCACTTTCCTATAAATTCAATAAAACCATCTTCCTGTTCTCTCGTCCTCCCATTGCTTTTATCATCTTTCCTTCAATCGCTGTTCGATAATACTCCTTATTTCTGTGTTGCTGATGCTAACTGCAAAATCAGTGGAACTATTTTTTTGTAACCTCCTAGGCAACCTTGTGTGCCATTACATTTCCTTTGACTCCAATAAGTGCTGGCCTGGTACCCATAAAAATATTACTGTAAGACCCATCATTTGAATTCTGTATAAAGTGTGTTGTACTTCTATCAAAATTTCTGACCTGCGATCTGAATGACAGCACTGTAAACTAGGAAACGATTAACTTGAGTCTGAATGGTCTCAATTGTCTTGTCTCCTCTATCCACTGCTCTGCTAACAATGTAGTCAGCATTTCTCCTGTCTAAATTGACCATCCCTCACTGATCTTTCTCCCTACTTTTAAATGCAATTCTGCAATAATGAATCCTATTCCTATTTGATTTGCTAAATTATTTGATGCACCGGTGTATATCTTGAATTAATTATGATAACAATCGATATAAGCCTGTACAGTGTGCGAATTGAAGGTAAACTCCCTATCCCTGTTCTTTTCTAAGAATGCAAAATCTACTGTGGCATCATGAAGTACCAAGTTGGTATTGCTGGCAATAGCACTGCTGCACTAATGTAAAATTGAGTTGTAATATCTTCCTTCTCAGGTTTTATGGCCTCTTACAAACCACTTGGTGTATTACCACCACCCACTATGACTGTAGTGAATCGATACGCAGCTAATTGGGCTTTTGAACACAGGTAATCAAGTTCTTTCCACATCGTTTTCCGAAAACCAGTCACAAAAATAATACCCAAGCAGGTTTGATTCATCATAATTAGCGTTGTCTTTGAAATCTCAATCACCTATTAAATGGTTAGTCTTAGTGACCACATGTCCACAGTTTCAACAATTAAAAGTTAATTTTTATGCATTAAAGTAATTTGTAATAAAGTACCATTTTAACACAGAGTTCTCCAGCTCTTCAGCAATAGCCCAAATAGCTGTTTCTGACAAAATATGGCTTAAAAGTGCTAATAATCTATTTGAGTGTGGGTAGCCCATTTAAGAAGAATAAGCTACTTATTAAAATTTTGGGAATGCAGCTGTGGCTGGGACAAAAGCCAGCAGACACAGCGGGTCCCCAGGACCGAGTTTGGGAACTCCTGGCCCAAGAAAACCCTTCCTGGTAGCTCGCTACTGAATTCCAACAAAACAGACCCACTTTCCTGTTCCTTTCCTTCCCTGCGGCTCATAAGCCACTTTGCTCCATAAACTCCTCCCAACTCCAAAAAAGAATCTGCCTTTGCAGAGATCGGGACGCCACCACAGATCAGTGGACGCCACCAATAACACCTTTAAAGGCGAGTCGGAACAGGCCGGGAAAGCAGTCACCCAAGCATAAATCTAGGAACCTCAAGGACGCGCTAATGTTCTAATGTTCTGCAGGGAGCGATAGCCTAAGATACCTTCCAAAATGAGTTCAGTGCACCTACTTAATCAGACATTACACGAGGAGACTTGTGTCCTCTACTGGGGACAATCCACCATAATGTTAATAAAAGGGGAGTAAACAGTTTTAAAGCACGTTTTTGAGATTAAGCTACAAGTCAATCCAACTTTGTTTTTGAAAATTAAAATATAAAGTTTTGCCGCTAAAGTATGCGGCCTCCCCACGTGTTTGAGCCTAGATTCGTTGCACATGCTTATTTCACAATCATTTTTGTTCATGTTTTTAGAGGGAGCCGAACATTTTTGAGTTACCTATTTTCGAATCTCTCTGGCACATTAGAGCTTTGCGCAGAACAACTGAGAGTACACCAATTGAGCACAAGATGGCGTCAGAATACTGCTTATGTCCAGATTGCACATGCTTATTTCAGAATCATTTTTGCTCATGTTTTTAGAGGGAGCCGGACATTCCTGAATTACCTATTTTCGAATCTCTCTGGCACATTGGAGCTTTACGCAGAACAATTGAGTACACTAATTGAGCACAAGATGGCGTCAGAATACTGCTTATATCCAGCATTCGAAGGACATAAGTTAGTACCTTGCTGGAGAAATTGACTTCATGCGCCCACTCGTTTGTTCATGTCCTTTCATTTCTTTCCTTGACAACTGAAAATTGGACGAAAGCACTTACCAACTGCTGAAATACTGTATGTGGAACAAGTTAAGGATCTTACTTGCTCATTGGTGCGTTAAATCAAGCGGTGGCTGAAGACATCTTTGACTTCAGGTGTTCAAGATTCAATCAACGACTATCGTCAGCATCTTTTGGGACATCTAGTCGCTTCAAGAATGACCAGAGCACTAATCTCGAGAACTAATTTGAACGAGTGGCCTCCAGTAGTTTATTGCCGTGCGAATGATTAATTGAACGAGACGGTCCACAGGTTCATGGTGAATGGCGTCTCTACGGAATTAAATCAATCTGTATCTGATCCAGTTCATGATATTTACGGTGGTGTTTTCAATGACTTGGCCTTTCTGTATATTCCTATTTCGATGATACATTCCTTGAAGAGCAGAGTGGCATTGTAGGATTGCGTTCCGTCGTGTTTTTACTCAGAATAAGAGCAGCCATTTTGCCACATCCACGGTGCTTATCCGCTCTACTTAACGCTGTGCTGTTGAGAGGTCATTGAAACTTAAGGACCGTTAGGGCAAATTAGCTAAAAATCAACAGAGCTCATGGGGCCGGCATTTAATCAGCTCTCCGCGCTCATAAATAAATGCAAGCACGTTCTCCTTCAAAATTTTCCATTTCTGAAACCCCACCGAGCGTGTTTATGCATTTTCTTTATTTGCAGAACTTTGTGTTCATAACAGCGCACAAATAACTCATCTAAACTGTGAAGCCACTTACTTTGGTGAGAAAAGGTGGTCGAAAGCTGTCTGTTTTAAAAGTTTTAAAAACATTGTGTTTTAGCTATTGAGCTGTAATCAAGGCCGTTTTGGGAAAGATAAAAATACATGATGGTTGACTGCTGAAGAATGTGCCTAATTATTGTTCATTTAACTTGACATCTCTCTCTCTCTCTCTCTCTCTCTCTCACACACACACACACACACACACACACACACACACACACACACACACAGTGAGCTGACTGACAGGCCGAGCTGCAGACTGACAACCAAGATCACAGTCCACTGGCATCTGTCCAGTTTGATTTACTTTACTGCACCTCAGCCGAAGTGCTGCTCTAGGCTACAGTATTTTTTTTATTTTATTTTATTTTTTGTGACTTAAGGCAAGCTTGGAGGCCATCTGTAACACAATATAGCCTATACACAAAACAAATTGCTGTAAGCTATTTTCGTCGGAGAATATGTGAACTATTTTTTTCCTCTAAACAAACTGACTCTTTAAGGTCATATTTGACAAAATTAAAGCACACGACGTTTTTCAGCAAGAGCTCTGCTTGCACACAACGTGTCCCTGGTGAAGTCGTATGTCAGCCCACCCGTTGAGTGGTATTCGCACTGCCCACATTGAGTTCTTTCTTAAATGTTTTCAGAAGCCAATATTTCTTTATTCCCGCATCGAGCCATATCCCGCGACCAGATAATGAAAAATCACTGAAGGCTTGAGTGTTACAGCGTGTGGAATCCCAATAAAACTAACCGCACGCCGTGCGGGAAAGCTCAAGTTCGCCTTGGGAATATCAATAACGGCCAATGCCGACAGCAGCTCGGCTGCTCGCGCTCGGAGCTCGCGCGCGGTCCCCCCGGCGGGTCTGCGGAAGTCCGTTAGCCACCTGTCATGCGGCGCGCACTGCTCCGAAAAGTCAACTCCGCGTTGCAGTGGACTTTTCTGAGGTTGATGAGGGAAAGTTTCAATTCAGCCGCGTGGAAAAGAAAAATGTGTGTTTCTTTGCTCCGTGAAAGGCTGTGGATCCTCTACGCCAGTGGTTCCCAAACTCGGTCCTGGGGACCCACGGTGTCTGCCGGTTTTTGTTCCAACCATGGCTCCAATCTTAGAATGCTAATGAGTTGTTAATTGTTCTTAATAGCACTATTCTTGTTCGGACCGAATATTCATCCTTTTAAACCACATGTCAAAAATGGTCATGATGAAAAACATTACTGCGCTAAATTGGAAATTACTTCTCTAACAGAAAAAAAGTGGAAATTTACATCTGATGACATGAATCTATGAATTGGATATAATTGTGGACCCAAGGTCATTAAAGCTAACAATTATAAAGCACTAAAGAATTCAAAGACAAAGCAAATGATTAATCATAATAATAATGAATCAAACCAACCAAATGTCACTTGTTTGGTTTCAGGAAAGAATAATAATAATAAATAATAAATTTATTTATATAGCACCTTTCAAGCAATACAGCACTAAGTGCTTCACAAGCAAGTAAAAATACATGCACATAAAAGCAATAAAACGAAATGGGGAAAGTAGGGAATTAAACATCAAAATAGGAAGAATTAAGATAATAAAAGGAGACATACATGAAAACACACCCATATAATAAAAGAATTTAAACCGTAAAATCAGCAAAAGCAAGCCTAAAAAAATGAGTCTTTAAAAGAGATTTAAAAGACGCTAAAGACTCAACATTTCAAATATTGTTTGGGAGGCTGTTCCAGAGTCTTGGAGCCTGAACCAAAAAGGCTCGATCACCCTTTGTTTTTAACTTGTACTCTGGAACAGCCAATAATGCTGAACCTGAACACTTGCATTCAGAACCCTAATCACCAGATTACTGATTGATTGCAGTCTTGCATTTGCTCACATGAAACATATTGCCACCTTGGCTTGGCGTGCATACATGGAATACATCAAAATAAAAAATATGAATGCTGGGCGTAGAAATCTCATGGAATGCATAACAATTTCTGTCATAATGTGGTTTAAGGGGATAAAACATCTCTCTAATCTGACAAGCAACTAATTAAAAAATGAACAGCTTGTTAAAACTCTGGGATCATAATTGTGGTTGGAGCAAAAACCAGCATACACAGTGGGTCCCCAGGACCGAGTTTGGGAACCACTGCTCTACGCTCAAACCTACGCAAGCAAGCTTTCCAGATTTTAATGCACCACACTGTTATTAGATAGGCCAGCATTTTAAGATGTGAAAGAATATATGCCTCATCAAGCAAAAAAAAACAAAAAGAGGGGGGATGGAGTGGGGTGCAAGTGATTGTTGGGATATCATTTTGGATCCCCCAAGCATACATCTGACCAAGATATCTATAAAGAATTACCTCATACAACTGTGGTCCTCAAATCATGGCCTTTGAAGTCTGAAAACTGCTGGTTTTCCGCCCTCCCTGTACCTGGGAGTCAGGTGTAAAAACAATCGGGCCAATCAAAGGCATTTAGGTTGCTTTCACACCGGGCTCATTTGGTTCGGTTGAATCGCACCAGAGTTCGTTTTCCTTCTTGGTACGGTTCGTTTGGTTCAGTGTGAAAGCAGTAATTGTACCAGGAATTGCACCATAAGTGTACCGAAACAAGCATACCCTGGTGCGGCTTGCTAGCAGTGGGAAATGCAAATGGACTGTCCAGCGAACCAGAGAGGAAGCAAACCAAAGAGAGGTCCTGGCCAATCGATGAGCCGGGTTTTCTTCTTCCTCAAGCTTTTTTTCTTCCTGGTAATTGCTTTGGTTCAGTCCGCTTTCAAAAGTGCAGTGTGAAAGTGAACCAAACCAAATGAAGGTGCGAATTTTTTCAGCATTCCCTGCCCAATCGAACCGAGTCCCCCGGACTATCCTGGTGTGAAAGCGCCCTAGAGTTCAGTTCATTTACTTACCTGAGATAGAAGACAACCTGGGCTGGTGTTGGACTCAAGGTCCAGATTTGAAGATGCCTATAGTACAATCTACTGGGCAGACAGCAATGATTTTATCATTATATCATAAATTTAGGAGCACAGATGCACTCTGGGATTTCAGGATTGCTTCAATAGCACCAGCACTTTGTGATTTAGAAGAGCGTTGAAAAGCCAGGAGCTGTGGATTATACTCTGAACTGGTCCAGACAATAACCTGAGTGCCGTATATAAGCATTCGGGCAGCAGCACTGTACAAAAACAGGCCGTTTTCCCAACATGGTTGACCAAATGTGGATGTAAATGCGCTGCAAATTCAGACTGACTTTCTTCACTTCAACCTTTTAATCACTGTGGTCAAATAAAACACTTCAGTGCAGAGCCAAAAATGGAGAAAAAAAAGCATCACTGTCCACATAATTATGGACCGCACTTCATCTTCACTTTAATCCCAGACATCACTAGTACTGCCCAGCAATTGCAGATGTATAGTGCAGTAACCTCCAGCACCTGCCTCTGAGACCATGACCAGTAATATGTAGGTAAGATAATGGATGGATTAATGAATGTATGGGGATTCAGCGGTATGAGGTAATACACTTCATCCTGAATGCATGATCACCATCCTGCTCTAAATAAGTACGGCACTGCCCTCCATATTTCACTGTTATTGTTTGTTCTGCGAACGCCACAAAATGGGTCAATCTCAAGTATTTTTAGCTGTTTACAATCCTGCTTTTATTATGTTTTTGCTCAATGAGACTGAAAAAGCTGTAAGTAAGGATCAGATCATTTGACTCGTTCCCAGGTTTGCCGATGGGGAAAGAAAATGCGCCTCGATAATCACGCAGTGTACAAGCTAATGTTTTTCTTTTTTGCTGAGGAGTACATAGATAATGAAACTAATGCACACCTGAAGGTGGATAGGTGCGTAGGAGAGGACTCAAGGTCGGCCAAATATGAAGAAACAAAAAAGTCCCGCACACAGTCCTCTACGCTTGCAATGCTTTATTAAATACACACAACGTTTCCAACGTTTTTGCTGAGGAGTGAAATGGTGAGATTTGCTGTATTAGCTGGCCCTACTCCTCTCCCAGATGCGCAGCTTTCACACGCTGCCCCATGAAAAGCTTTTGCATCCGCTTTTCTTACTGCCTATTCATTCAGACTGAGAAGCATTATTTTTGATTCATTTGCCAAGTACTTTTCCACCACGTTGAAGGTCTGCCTGTCCTTTGCATTCCAAAGCGAAGCCTCTCTTCCGAGGTCCAGGAAGTAATTCTCCAGAAAAATAGGACTTAGTTACGGTTTCTCCCTGAAGGCTGTCCTTTAATGGTGCTGGTATTATTCTTTTGTGGCTCACCTATTTATCCAAGAAGCCAGAAAGAACAAGCGTCAATCTGTCTTGGCTTTGTGAAGAGGGGATTCATAAATTGATAAATGTGTGGATACTGGAAATAGTGAGTAGAAACTCGTGCAAAGTCAAAAGACTGTAGCTGCTGTATTGGCAGAACATAGCACCAGTTTTTGTCTCTGCACTGTTTTTTTTTTTTTCATTTTTATCATTAATTTTGACTACAGGGCCGTGCACCTTTCCCAAAATTAAATAAATGACCAAACAAGATCAACTGTTTATAACTAGTTTCACACCCTCAGAAAATGGTTTATAAGTCCGTTGTGTTAGAGCGGATTTGATCTCACAGTCCATGTCCTTGAGGAGATGAGAAAGTTTTATTTATTTTAAACACAATCAGAACTTCCTCCAAGATTCAGATGACAAATTACCTTCAGTTTCCGTAGTGGCAGTTGAAGTTGGAAAAGCGCTGAGATCGTTACTCTTTCCATGTCATGTTGGGACTGTGTTTTTCCACAAGTCATGATTGAAATTCATGCTGGTCTGATTTTATCTGAGAACAGGTATGATGCGACTTCGATCCCGTGATCTCTGTCACGTCAGTTTCAGATGTGTGTGAATACTGTATCTACAATATTATATGAATTATTTACCAGCTTTTCACACTTCCAAAGAAATGTCAGGGCAGGATTTTTACTCCTACAAAGAATCCCCCTCGCCCCATAAATGAGATATTACAAACCTGACTGGAAAAAATGCGCAAAGCTTTTCCACCAACTTCCCGAGCGACTTTCCTCCATTAGAGATTTTATTAGATAATTTTTTTCCTCTCTTCTGAAGAATCCTCTCCGCAGGAATTAAATGGAAGTAGAGTGGAGAGTACATGCCCGTTGAAAACAGTTAGTCCTAATACCCATGATGAAATAATGAATAATGCTGAGAAAATGGTGGAAAAAATAAATTCATTACTGCTATTTAACCTACACTTCATCATCCAAGGTAACATGCAGCTGATTCAACAACAGCCAATCTTCCTCAGGAACAACATGAGATTGCAGGCCTAGCAGTTGCACTTGTCCTGTTTTGGTTACGTCAGGGTTTGAACCAATAACCTCCCGTCACTGCTGAACACCTTAGCCTCATTTAACAGGACCAGGAAAGATCCTTGATGCACACCAGCTGTTGTGTGTCTCCAGCAAATGCAGAATTCCTGATTGGGCTATTGAATGACTAATTTTGTTCTGTGGTTTTGTGCTTGAATTAGCCCGAAGGCTTCAGTTCCACTCTGGACCATGCTAGTGCTGTTGACTGTTGCTGGTAAGTCCATTGGGCAATTGGCGATTTTGTCGCCCAGGGTAAGGGGTGCGTTCAGTCGGTGGGGGAACTGCATTCACCTCTGTCTGGTGTCTCCCGCTGGCCAGAAGGGTCACCATGGACCGCATAATGAAAAGGCTTCCTAAGATAGATCCTCCTTGAACTGCTCGATGCAATTTCACATCTAATCTCCGCCACGCGCAGAGATAGTGGGCAACATCTCATGTTTAGGAACGTCACTGTTAATTGAGGGGTCCACACACCTGAATGAAGGGTGCAGATCACTCGAGAATTCAGCCATTCCAAAACAGAGAGTGTATTGGAGATGCTCTCGTTCACACTGGGTGCGGGAGGATATATATAAGGTAGCTGAATGAAATAGATACAAAAATAAAGTAGATTAGCTAGATCAATTAGATCAAGGCTCTTCAAATCCGGCCCTCGAATCCAAATACAGTCCTGGTTTTCCTTCCTTCCAGGCAATTAAGTGAACAATTAATGCTGCTGATTGGCCAGATTGTCATCTCACCTGACTCCCAGGTAAAGGGAGGGAGGAAAACCAGCAGCTCTCTGCCCTCAAGGACCGTGATTTGAGGATCCCTGGATTAGATAGATACATGAGATTATATACAGTAAACAGATTAGGTAGCTATATGAGATGGATTAGATCGATAACATGTATTGGATAAAGAATATTAGATAGGTAAAATTGATTGCATTGATGAGATGGAAAGATAAAATAGACAGATAAAATAGACTACATGAATTATGTGGAAAGATAGAATAGATACAGTAAATTACATTGATAAGACTGTTAAAATGGATTAGACGGATGACAGATTTGATTTGGAGGGGTACGATAGTTTCCATTTGCTCTGTTCCCCTTGGGGGAGCGACGGGGAGGGTCTGTCTAATTCCTCATTTATTTTACGTGTGTTGCTCGGACCTGTATCATCGTAGCTGGATTTGATTTGACATCTTGACTGCTGTGCTTGTCTTTTAGGCTTCAGTGTGAGAACGCTGTCAGGCCAAATTGCACCCGGAGAGCAGAATTCATGAGTGAATTAATAAAACTAATGAAGACGGGAAGATCAAAATGACACATCAGTCACATGACTGCAGTGATTACACTGTGGAGAACAGCCATCTGTGGAAGATGCCTCTGTGTTCCTTCCAAAAGCTCCCGGCTTCTACTCGATTTCTCTGGCTTTTCCAAAATCCAGTCCTGAGAAATTACACAAACCATAATATCCCGTGGTTTTCATCAACACGCCGAGATGAATAATATTTCACTCAGAATTAAAAAATTTTTTTGTTGAAATATATCTAGTAACTCTCCATCATTGTAAAATTGATTCAGTATAGTCCCTTTAATAGTAATATAATAATTATTATAATAGCAACAACAACAAAAACAACAACAATAACAATAATAATGTTGAGAGAATCATCACCTGTTTGACAACATACTGCATTCCATCAATGGCCATGCCACTGCATGTTGCTGCAACATTGCACAAAAGTTATATCAATGTTTCTCAGAGCCTAAACAGCGGATACAGAGAGTTGGCACATCTCACACAAGGATGCCAGGTTGTCCCTGCATGCCTTCTATGCGTAACTAAACCCTTTGAAGCGTAGAGTTTTTGGAATGTTATTATTCTTCTTTTGAGTCTTTGCTCTGTCGCTTTAAATGACCAGTCGCAATAGTTAAGAGCGCTAAATGCAGCTATAGTTGCTCAGTGACGTAAGATATCATAATCAAAGCTGTTGAAAACCTATCATGTGGTAACTTGTTTAAAACCCCATTGCGCAGATATAGACGCCGGTGACCATGAATTCCAAAATTTAATTCCTTTTTTTTTTAAAGATTATTTTTTTAGGAATTTTTCCTTTATTTGACAGTTGTACAGTGTAGAGAGACAAGGAGGTTGGGGAGAAGAATGGGGGAAGGCATGCAGCAAATGACCTGAGCTGGAATCGAACCCAGGTCGCTGCAGTAAGGATACAGCCTTTGTGGTACGCGCGCTTAGACCGATGAGCCACCGGGGCGCCCCCCCCAAAATTTAATTCCTAAACAAATTCCAAAAGTCTAGCTTCCAAAGTCTCTGTGACACAAATACTGAGTCAAAAGCTTAAATAGGCTCATGCACGACAAGAAAATTTGGCATCATTTTGTATTCTGTGCAAACAAGTCACCACATGGTAGGTTTTCAACAGCACAGGATAATTAACTTAATTAATATATTTAATTTATTTCAGCATTATAAGCATTAAGATGTTGACTTTAGAACATTCTAGTCCTCTGCTTGTGACTTTACACTGTTAAAGAGGCTACAGCACTACTGACTTGGTTTGAATGTTGACACATGTATCGCTCAGGAAACGATGCTGGTTGCAGGCATGGACTCAGGTGAATGATTGTTTGTGCTCTGCATTTTCCGAAGGGAGTAAGAAAATGACCGCGTAGCAATAAAATGTGTCGCACGATGAACACCTCAGGACCATGAATCAGAGTGTCCCTATAGGTCACCTGTCACCAACATACTGAAACACACACACACACACACACACACACACACACACACACACACACACACACACACACAGGACAATGGCTCATAGACACAGGTCCCCTGTTCCCAACTCACACATAGATTAATGCGCACACACACACACACACACATACACACACATACACACTGTGTGGGCACACACATTCACATACACACGCATACAGTGCAGTGAACACACTCCCCCACACGTTCGCTCTCTCTTTTACACTCACTAACACACAAACTCAGCACCATGGATCGTGGACACAGGTCACCTTTTTTCCATCACACACACACACACACACACAAACACACACACACACCATAACTAAAATATCAATGCTTTCAAAAGGTGGAGAAGAAAGGAGATTTGACAGGGTGAACAAACACAGCAGGCAGATCAGCAGCCTGGGGGTGTTAGGTATCCCATCATGCTCTGTGGCAAATGTACAGAGCCTGCCAAAGAGTTCACATGCTTCAGCTCCTGAGACAGGATCCCTTTGATCTATACAAGGCAGAACAAAACAAAATGCCCTCCACTTCTGTCCTGCTCGGCATTAAACCAACATCCCTGTCAGACAACCCGCCCAGTCCCCCACAAGTGCTTGTATTATCCCTGAAATTCTCATATTATCTCAGAAATGGGTGACTGCCTTCCCGGCTGAATTGTTTTCACGAAAAATTAGCAAAAGCTTTGGGTTCTAACACCCTCACAACATTAAATCCACGAGAGCAAACAGAGTTATTGGTTCTCCAGTAGAGTTTACACTCTCCCATTGCCTCTGTTTGCTTCCTGAAAGGCAGTGTGTGGACGGGAGATTACATGCGCGTGGAATCCCAAAGTTGAGCAACTGCCAAGTCATTATGCTTCGCAAAAAACAAGCAGACCGACTTTCGTGTGAAAGGCGACATGTTTTGACGGCTTGCACAGGAGGAACAATATAATCTGAGTACAGCTAATGGATTTTAAGGAAATGTTAAATTGACTCTGGGGAAAATGTCAGTGCTACAGTTTTATACGTTTTATTTAGACACGAAACAGATAGTACACTCAAAAAAATGAAACCCTATGAAATGTTAGATTTACTTAATAATGTTATGTCAACTGGTTCCACAAAACTGAGTTAAGTGCATTCCACTCAATGCAATTAATTAAACTGGCCAAAAATGTTAGAAGTCAAATAAAGGTTATGCAAAGCTATTGCGTGGTACCAGTTGACATAACATTATAGAGTAAATCTAACATTTCATAGGGTTTCATTTTTTTGAGTGTACTCACCAGCCCATCTGAATGATTTGTATCCTGCTCTTGCAGTTCCTGGCTTCCAGCAAACACGAAGCATTGTCAGAATGTTGTTGTTGCATTGTGGAAATGTTGTAATGTTCCAGTAACATTGAGAAAATGTTTTTTTGCAAGCTGGGATGGAATTGCATCTGAACGTTGGACGAGATTGCTGAGCCTTAGATTCCAAATTTGAAATCAATGAGTGAATGAACGAAGAGGAACGTGAAAAAATGTGCAACAAGAGGCACTCCCAGAGTAAAAACCTCCGCCAAGGCAGCTCAGTCCAAATCTTGGTGAGTGGAAGCAAAGTTCAGTTATCGCGTATCATAGGATTTCAAGATGGCTGCCGTGGCGGCCATATTGTTTGCTGGCGTGGCAGCCATATCGTTTGATTAATCACAGTGAAAATCAATAGGGTCCATCCCTACTGTAATAGCGACCCACCCACAAAATTTTAGAGATATCCGTTCATTACTTTTTGAGTTATCTTGTACACAAACAAACACACAAACAGACAAACGGCACCAATCACAGAACCTCCAGCCAACTTCGTTTGGCAGAAGTAACAAAGGTAGAGAAGGAGAGGAGGAATGAATGCTGAAGTGATAAAATGCCGAGAAGACACAGTGAACTTTGTGACCAACATAGCAGTGTACAGTAGCTCTGACTGCATTAGTGCCAAGGCCTTATAAAAGAAATATATACGTATTAGTTTATTATATTAGCCCACATCGGAATTTGTGGCTGCATCAATTTTTAATTTAAAAAAATTTTTTTTGTATTTTTAGTGTCGAAATAAGGGCAATCGGCATAATGCTCTCGGCAAGTTGCCCGAACGTACCCATGGACGGACACTTTAGCCGTTTTTTGAAAAAGGTGTTCCTGCGTTGTTCTCAATCGAGTACTGGAAATAAACCAGTCTAGAAGCCAGAAAAACACGACAGGAATGCAGAAGCTAATTCTATATAAAAATATATTTACTAAAAAAATAAATCAATAAATACGCCCACCCACATCACATTTTTCAGATTAAAAGGATGATAAACTCATACTTTATATGGGGCCTAATATCACTTATACAAGGTTAATACAAAATAACAGGTTTAATCTTAGCATTATTATTGCACATAATATCAGTCTAATATTTTCTTCAAGCAGGGGTCTAAACCAGTCACTATCACAGTCGGCTGCTATTTGTCAATGCAGACCAAAGCACTGAGCGAGAGGAGTCAAATTTCACCGTAGACCTTGAAAAATGAAGATTCCCCATCATATTAAGAAATACCTTGGATATCTCGAACCAGATCAATAACAACAATGAACTATGCCAAACAATTGCAAACTCTCCTAGGCTCATTTTTACTTTGATTTATTGACAGAGAAATTAATTATTTAGAGTTCATTTTTCTGTCCTTCCATGGACGACCTCCCTGTCAGATGACCAGGTTTTGAGGCAGTCAAGAATCCAGAAAAATAACATAAAATAAAAAAAACATGCTGCAGAATACAAACAATTAGAACATCTAAAATATCCTTGCAGCAAGCAGGATCATGTTATGACTCGTAATTTGATTTATAAAGAGGACACTTAGCCTTTTTCAATAAGACATTAGTCCTCTTATGTACCTCTCTAATACCTGAGACTCAGATATTATTAAGTGCATTAAAAAGGTGCTACTCTAATACCCATACAGCACCATTCGCATGCATGTAACGAGTCGTGGTGCCGTGGGTTCGAATCCAGCCAGTGACCTCAATTTACCCTCCCACTCATTCGGCATTCATCCTGCATCTCTAGATTATCTTGTCAAATTAAGCTGGAAAAGCGCTTTAGAAAACCTCCAACACAGGCGGTGCTGTGGTCTTCGGGGCATTTCTCCACAAGCATAAAAAAGAGATATAAATATTGATGTGCGGGTACTCTGTTGCACCCAGTCATAAAAATGGCTGTCCGTTGCATTAATCTCTAGACTGACCTTAACTGACTGCATTTCTCATGCTCCCAGATTTAAGGGTTCGTGTGAAATGTTGAGCTCGAGTCAGACGTCCTTTTCCAGAAAGTTCTTGACTCGGGTAAAAACTAAACTCAGAGACAGTGTTGAACTTTTATAATTGCTTGAGTAATGCTTGGTGTACATCCACACCAAAACATCTGTGTGTACTATCTGCGATAATTGAATGATAGCTTTCTTCGCAGTCCAGTTGGAATTTTATGAACAAAAAACAAGACAAATTGCTTCTCAAGCTAAATTAAGCTTGTGCGACCTGGGGAACATCTCACACCTCCTCAACAGCTGTGTGTAGCTGAAAACTTCTGCGATTTTAAGAAGTTCACATTTGCAATCAACTGATGATTATTATACTAATTGTGTGTGTTACGTTCCAAGAGGCCTAATTTCTGACCTCCACGATCATAATCCAGATCCACTTAATTCCCATCGCCCTGCACAATTATTACAGTCCATGCTAATTCCGGTCTCGGAACAGAGCATTACACCATCCACTCTCCAGAGAGTCGAGCTGCCTTCCATGTTGCTGTTAGGCACAGAATTATGAATATTCTCTCTTAATGACTTCTTCTTGCAGTATTGAGTCTCTATTCACAGTCGATACTGTGCAGGCGAGACTCATGAGGTACGGGATAAAAATACTTACAAGATTAAGTGCGGAAAAAGATAACACCAATGTGCGCACAAAGAGCATGCCTCTGTTTCACCAGAAGGGAAAGAGGAGCCGTTACCAGCATCGCACGTCGCACACGGCCAGGCACGATAAATTTCATAGATGTGCGATAAACAGTACTTTACTGTGCAGCTGCTTGTGCTTATCATGGAAATTGCACAGGAATGGGCGAGGGCGAAATGAAGGGACTTACTGTACCTGTAATAGTCTCTCACAAGCCATTTATGGCACCACAGAATCTACATAAACACTCTCTCTCTCTAATAATCTCTTTCTGCATTCTTGTGCTTGTCCAGGAACAGATATAGATATGCGTGTGAGGATGTGCACATTTTATTTACGGACTGACATGATTTTATGTATGTATGTATGAATGTATCTGGGGCACCATTACGTCAGCTAATGCAGTATTTCAGATGCGTACATGTCCACAGAGCATAAAAAGATACAAATGGGTCAAAAAAACATACATCAACATAAATTACATGCTTTGTTTATATCCTAATTGTGCCTCAGCCGCATGCAGTAGAATTCCAAAGCCGTCGGTAAAAGCAGCCATGAACTGAACAGGCTTCGGGACGCTAGCTGCAGTGACCGTCAGTCTTAAAATAATTACAATTCAGCTTCTTGTTAAAACGAAGCCGGGCTGAGCATCTGAAGCCAAATCCAATGGAACAAGCTATTTACGCCTGTTCTGATTCCTGAATCATCTTGACTGCGTCCATATTTGACTCGATCTCAGTAAAACTGCGCCCAACTGGCTCCTTCCTTGTGCCTCTTTTTCACATAGCAGGTTTGCCAAGCTAGCCAGATAACTGCACAGAAAAAAAACCCCAGAACCCTGACAAAACAGACATGAACAAAGATTTAGAGATTTTCTGAGTTTGAGGCATATTATTCACACCAAAGGTTTGTCAGTCCAACGCAGTGCCTGTCAGCTACAGTTCAAAATCAGCCCAAACCGCGGCAGTGACGTTTGTTTGAGAATTTGTCATCGGAATGTGTGCCCCCAGTGGTCTGCAGTGGCACTTCACACTTTCTCAAGCTGTTACTCACCAGCTACTCTGGATAATCACACCACACAAGGAATAAATTAAGAAGGAGCTGTTCTGAGAGTTACACAGCGCAGTCACCTGGCTAACTCACCAATCCTGCTTTGTGAAACAGGGCCCTGGTGATTGGCGGCTTGGAATTCCCTCCTCAGATCTCACTCTGGTTTGGTTTGCATCACGGTTATTTAAAATGGCACGAAACCCCGTACAGATTGAATTCCTGTGTTTCTTAGATTGAATTCCCGTGTTTCTTTTTCATCAATAGCCCAATGTCAGCAATGCCGTAGAAGTTTCCAAAATACCATTAATCCATAAATCGGCAATTTTATACACTCATGACCAACGAACACATTGGTCAGTCCAACAGACAACTGCTCTTTTTTGGAAAATAGTATAATGACTTCCCTTTGGTAGCCATCCATCCATCCATCCATCCATAATTTAAACTGCCTCTTCATCTCTGGAGTCACAGGAGAGCTGGAATATCCAGGGAAAACCCAATCAAACACAGAGAGAACATACTAATTTAAGCATCCAAATTCAGCACGGAAAGGATCCAGGCCGGAATTAAACAGATGACCTTCCTGTTGTGAAATAACAGTAGGCCTACAACCCAGTGCCCAACGATGCCGCCCGTCAGGTGACAGGGTACACTAAAAGTCCATAATGCATAAGTAAAGAGGTCTTGTCTGCTTAATCAATTTGTTTAAGAATCAATTTTGTCTGGAAAACAATTGTCGAACACAACCCACTTTTCCTATATTCTTATATAAGTCTCAGACAATGCAAGAACGAAGACAGATCACAGTGGAGAAGTATTATTTGTAAGACTACAGCCATAATTTATGTGAAAATGTACAACGTAACAAGTCAAACACATTGGGCACCTGACTGTACCTTTATGATCATAAAGAATTCATACGAAATTGACAATTCAGATACAGACTCACAATGCCATGTAGTATCATAGGATTGACCACAGACGCACTTCAAGGCTCGACTTAACCACCGCCTTTTCAGCAGGCATTTAGGGAAATTAGTCGGATATCCATTACACTGCTGTTGAAATTTATGATTAAAAATAGATCAAGAGAATCTGCATCAAAAGCTGAAGTATTATTGTCCAGACATGGCCTCCAGATGTCAAAATTTCGCACCGTAAACCTTTCGACATAAGTAGCTTTCACAACAGAAAATAAAGCTGCCATAAGAGCAGTTTTCTGCGAAAGCTTTTCAGTTTTTAAAAACCACCCTTTAAAAACTGCAAGGCACTGAAATTTTATGTAGGGAACATTTCTATCATAAGGTTTTTTAAAGGCCAAGAGAAGAATAAGGATAACTGTTATCGTTCAGCCCAAATTAAGATGGAAATTTGCAGGGTGTAATTGCAGAAGAGGAGGGAAATTATGGGATACACGAGGTAAAGTGGCACCGCTTCAGATCGCTGGATTACCAGCATTTTCACGGGTATGAACTCATTGACGCAGGAATGCTTTCAGACATCGTTACAGCTGTTCGTCTTAATCTATGCACAGAACTGTGCTAATAGATACGGCATCATTTACGATAAAACCACCCTTAGCTAAAAGCCTCTCTTCCCCATCTTTCAGGAAGTGAGATATTATATCACAAGAAAACTCCAGCAATTTCTAGAAATAGAACCACCTTTATTTCAGCCATAACCTTCGTCATAACACTTCATCATTGTTATCGAAGTGGCGCAACTCACGGTAATTAAAGAGACCAACTGGAAAATGTAGGTGAAAGGTTTATTGAGTGGTTGATACGAGAAAAAAATATTGAAGATATTTCACCACTGAGTGAAACAATTGCAATTAGCAAAAGTGCAAAAATTATAGCCATCAAGGCAATGTTATGGCTGTGAGCCTCACTTCCGCCGAAACACTGAAATGTCATTTATTTCAGTCATGATCTGAAAAACCGTCAGTTACAGTCCCTCACATCTCCGACTAGAACGAAAAGTGATTTATTTGCGAGTCTGGGGATGTGTAGCTCTTTTTTCCCGTGGACCGTTTTTTTAAAATCGAGGTTACAGTAAAAAATGAGAGCTAAGAGAGTACAAAAATCAAGGTTAACCTGACCATTGGGGGAGGGGATCATCACATCTGAGTCAGATTCAGTTACACACAAAAAAAAAAACTACAAGTTTGAAATCTTAACATAGTGCGATTTGACTGGAGATCTTCCAAAGGCTCTTCAATGGCGCGCGTAACGTAATAATTTATTTCCTAAGAGGAGCTAAAGAACAGGATAAGGACGGCTGTTTCCTGTCTATAGCGAAGCGTAAATCAAGATCCCCTTCGGACATCTCCAACGCCTGCCATCTGCTTCTCAGGGGTTGCCACTGAGAAGTACACGAGCCCAAGCATTTCCGTTCGACACAATGAGGAAGACTGTCGGAGCCCATAGAATTATTTGAGCTGAGAGCTCCCCTTCTCTGGACGAAAGTCCCCAAAATCCCTGACCTCTGTGGAGGAGGAAGCTGCGGCACCGATATGATGGATGGACACATCCCCCCACCCCCTCGGAAATGGAAAACGCCGTTAAATTACAGCCGGAGACTCACAGCCTACAGCATTCGCAGCTCAAGGCCACAGGAAAATCGATGGGTTTCAGGCCGCGATCATCAAGCCGCAGTCCTCGGGGATCGAGAAACACTGGGCTCACCATTCCTCGGCTACTTCTGCAATATGGACGTATGTACCCGCAAATTAGCGCCAACAGTCTCAAGCCACAACCTCATATTTACGGTTTTCAAATCCGGCATGCCGGAGCATCACACAAGCAGAAAGTGAATATTTTTCAACACAGCACAAATACTTTGGCACTTTCCCGCGCAAATACTTACCCTCTCCCCTGCACAATGACTAACACTCTCCCCCGCACAAACACTGACACTCTCTCCTGCACAAACACTAACACTCTCGCCTGCACAAACACTAACACTCTCCTCTGCACAAACACTAACACTCTCTCCTGCACAAACACTAACACTCTCGCCTGCACAGACACTAACACTCTCCTCTGCACAAACACTAACACTCTCTCCTGCACAAACACTAACACTCTCCTCTGCACAAACACTAACACTCTCTCCTGCACAAACACTAACACTCTCCCCTGCACAAACACTAACACTCTCCCCGCACAAACACTAACACTCTCCCCTGCACAAACACTGACACTCTCCCCTGCACAAACACTAACACTATCCCCCGCACAAACACTAACACTCTCCCTCGCACAAACACTGACACTGTCCCCTGCACAAACACTAACACTATCCCCCGCACAAACACTAACACTCTCCCCCGCACAAACACTAACACTCTCGTCTGCACAAACACTAACACTCTCCCCCGCAGGAGCACTAACACTCTCCCCCGCACGAGCACTAACACTCTCCCCCGCACAAACACTGACACTCTCCCCTGCACAAACACTAACACTCTCCCCCGCACGAGCACTAACACTCTCCCCCGCACAAACACTAACACTCTCCCCCGCGCAAACACTAACACTCTCTCCTGCACAAACACTAACACTCTCCTCTGCACAAACACTAACACTCTCTCCTGCACAAACACTGACACTCTCCCCTGTACAAACACTAACACTCTCCCCCGCACAAACACTAACACTCTCCCCTGCACAAACACTAACACTCTCCCCTGCACGAGCACTAACACTCTCCCCCGCACAAACACTGACACTCTCCCTGCACAAACACTAACACTCTCCCCCGCACAAACACTAACACTCTCCCCTGCACAAACACTAACACTCTCCCCCGCACGAGCACTGACACTCTCCTGCACAAACACTAGCACTCTTCCCCGCACAAACACTGACAGTCTCCCCTGCACAAACACTAACACTCTCCCCCGCACAAACACTAACACTCTCCCCTGCACAAACACTGACACTCTCTCCTGCACAAACACTAACACTTTCCCCCGCACAAACACTAACACTCTCCCCTGCACAAACACTAACACTCTCCCCCGCACAAACACTAACACTCTCTCCTGCACAAACACTAACGCTCTCCCCTGCACAAACACTAACGCTCTCCCCTGCACAAACACTAACACTCTCTCCTGCACAAACACTAACACTCTCCCCGCACAAACACTAACACTCTCCCCCGCACAAACACTAACACTCTCCCCTGCACAAACACTAACACTCTCCCCTGCACAAGCACTAACACTTTCCCCCGCACGAGCACTAACACTCTCCCCTGCACAAACACTAACACTCTCTCCTGCACAAACACTGACACTCTCTCCTGCACAAACACCCAAGACAAACACTAACACTCTCCCCTGCAAACAGACACTCTCCCCGCACACAATCCTAACACTCTCCCCCGCACAAACACTGACACTCTCGCCTGCACAAACACTGACACTCTCTCCTGCACAAACACTAACACTCTCCCCTGCACAGAACACTAACACTCTCCCTGCACAAACACTAACACTCTTCCCTGCGAGTGACGCCACAGGAGCCCACTCTGACAGGTGGAGTTGCGCTGTCATAGTAGCGCTTCCCCTCTCTCGCATTGCGTTCCTCCTGTCCTGTGCCACGTGCGGCACGGCCTGGCAATTGTTGCGCTCGAGCTGGAGTGGTGAGATTCATCTGCCTCCTCTGGAACGTCCCCTGGTCTCCCCCCATGGGAGCTGTAATGTGCGTACAGTACCACAGAGAGAACACTGCAAATACTGCTATGAGTTTGGCAACACGCACTGATGCACTACCAGAGCAAAAATGGCACCACACTCAGCACTATTGGCCTGACAGAACAAGGAGCACTGGACCGGTACCAAACAACATGAAAGCAGCTGAAACGAAGGGAAAGACAGCTGGAAGACAATGTTGGCGATATTGGATATATCAAGGCCACAGAGGGCGACAACATTATCGTCATGGTTCGACAGAAAAATGTGCGCAAATGTTGACTACTTATGAAGATCGCGGCCACAGTGGCACCACTCGTGGGCGAGTGTTTGGCAACAATGGAAAAAGTATGGCGAAGTGCTGTTTGACCTGAATTAAAGTACTACCTGGCCCTATGCGGTACCATTAAATTTTCGTGGTCGCCAATACAGAGCATGAGAACAATTCGGCGAGTTAAGTGGCCACATAATGACCACAAAACCGCAATGCAACAGCGACGAGGAATGGCACTAGAATGATGAAAATAGCGACAGTTTTGAACATTTGTAGGCTCGTGACAAACATGAGCAAAATATGGCAAACTTTGGAGAACAACTGCGAATCATTGAAGGAGTCCCACCTCACATCCAACGCAGTAACACCACATGAGACAAATCATGACGAACTTTGTGAAGACCTCAGCCAAATTTTATCGCCAAAGTTCACCAACACATTCTTCTACGGGACAGCTGCATTACCCTTGGAATTAAAACGGTTTAAAATTTGTTATTATGAGGGATTATAGTTCTGTTTTTATGGCCACAGTTCGGCCTGTGTTTTGGTTAGATATTGGTTCAGCAAAAACTTTTGTTTGAGAGGAAAAAAAATATATTTTAACATTTCATTTCAAATTCAATATTATGCTTTTGATCTAATTCGTACATCCCCGTAGTCCTATTAATTGTAAGGTCAGAGGTCACGGATTCTGGCTCGATTTCATGTCAAATGGAAGGAATTAAATAAAAACCAATGAAAAATGCACATTTAAAACGACAGGACGCCTGGTTCGAAACGAGGATTAATTTTTCCCCCAGTAACACTGGCTGGTTCATAGTCTTTTCTTTAATTGACTGGTAAATGAAGACATATGGATTCTGCCATGCTGTGCAATCATTGTGCACACAGATAATTGCGTTTGCAATAAGGTGTTCACAACACTACATGACTCATCCTTCGGCAGTTTTTTCTTGGCTCCTGAACAATGGCCTGTGCATGCCAACAGCTGTTTTCCATTCAGATTAACAGATATAATTATACTCTGTTACTGAAGGCATACACTTTATGGGCAATAACAGGTCACTGTACTGTTTCTGATTCCAATTATTATTATTATTATTATTTGTATCACATTTAAAAACTAGAGATCAAATACGAGCAGAATTCTAAGTTGCAAGGAAGCTCAAAGTTTTCCTTGAAGAATAAGGGTAGACTACTGACAGATAATTTTTTAGTTTTTATATAGTCGGCCAAAGTTTACTTCACTCTAATTGCAAATCCAATATGTTCCCAAATTGCTACTGAAAAAAGAACCACCCGGATTCTACTCTCCCCTGATGAGCGCTTTGTGGTTCAATTATTCATACAGTAGCATATTAATCCATATTTCTGTGACAAATCTGAAGTGATTCTGAACAGACATTCGTGACGGAATCATATAAACTTATCCTTGGAAAACCGCAGATTGTTCAGTCTCCATGGTTACTTGCGAACGCTAAGGTGCGTCAACATTTTGATAGACAGAGTGATGTGAAAAAAGTAGTGAATGTGCGTTTTTAGAGCTGTGTATAAACATTTGAGTAGGTTCATTCAAAAAACTCAACGTATAATCCGTGGTTGAAAAAGAAACGTCCATTTTCAATCCATCATCTAACCTGCTTTCTGTTGGCTAAATCTGTGTCTGGACCTTGTTTCCCACCAATATTCAAAACACTCACTAATCTGCTCACTTGTGATTTAACGCTTTAATCGCTTTGTTGGACGTTCTGGATCTGTGGATGTATTTCTCCCGTTTTCGGATATCGGGAGATATGCCTCGCCTATATCATACCAAGGTCTCGGCCCACCTCCAACGGAAATGTTAAACATTATTTAATCGCAGGCTGGCTGTCATATACAAGACAGCCAGTCATTAAATAACTCCTTCACAATGATTCCTCCGGCGATAGCCTATTGCTCCCACAAACCGCAGCCGGCAGGAGCCAGGAAAGTCAATCACAACCACGCCTGTCAAACGACAAAATTCGTGATGAATGGCAGTCATAAAACGTTGCCAGCAGAAACAGCAAGCTGCGCGAGACATTTTTACCCTATCGTTCCATTTTTACTCCTGGATAAGCGAAGCTTAGGAAGGAGTGTTGTCACATGACTCCAGCGTCACTCACTAATCAATCAATCAATCAATCAATTTGCCATTAGCAGGACCACGGACGGTAAGATAAATGAGCCCCTAAGAACCATACCGGGCCATCCCGCACTTTTGGCGAAATAGAGTTGAGGTAGTCAGCATGTGCAGAAAACTAAGATCTACATTTCCTAAATGAGCCAACCCAATCTACCCACATGGATTGTTCATACAAGCAAACGTCCTCTCTGCCCCTGTACATATGCACTGCACTGCCTTAGCCATAATACGCCATCCCACAACCTTCCCATAATTCATTGCAGACATGGCAGCTAGGTATCTCACTGATGAGGAACTGCTTGCTATGATTGATGATGATGGTGAAGTGTAAGATAATGGAGACCCAGAGTTTGTCCCAAATGAATCAGAAGATGATGATTCCGCTTCAGAAGGAGGTAGGTTTCACTTTAAACGAAACAGAAGGGCATCCAAAACCTGCAAAAGAAGTGCATTACGTAATTGAACATATCATGAGTTTTTAACATAAGCAGTGTTTCTAGTTCCCAGTTACTCTAGGTGACACAGGAGGCTGGCAACTTTAAGTCCCATTTTCTCAAAAGTTCCCCAACATGGGTTGGCCCAGTATGGTTCTTAAGGGCTCAAATATCATCTTGGCATGGATGACCAATCCCTTATTCACTAACAGCTTATTCAGGAGTAAAAGATAGCGTCAGTTTGATTGGAAGCGTCGTCACGGCAGTTTTCCCCATCGCCGAACGACAGACACACATGCGCACTGCATTTTGATTTAGGCCTAGTAAGGCAGTTGAGAAGCGGACGGATTAAAAAGCGAAATTAGGGCCCTTTGCGTCGCGGGCATGTCGTGTTTCACTGTGAGCTGGCTTTTTTCTTTAATCTCCCCGGGTCAACCAATGAAATCGATCAGACCCGACTCATTAACCACCCAACGCAGAGGCCGCAGCCAAGCAATTTCAGGCTGCTTTCACGATTGCAGTCTTGAAGCATTTACTGGGGTTACGTGTGAACGGATTTGAGCGAAAAATGCGGAGCATGTCCACGGGCGGTTGGCTGATTCAGTCCGCGTAGCCTATTCTGTCATTCAAAAATAAATCTTTTCTTCACTGTTCCAAATAGGCAAAGTGACGGCAGAGAAAATTTTGTTTACGGCTGACACTCAAGGTGTCAGGGCGGCTATTACGGCCGTCAGTCAAAACCCCACTTTACGGGATTAATATGAATACATTGGGATGCCGTGCCTCGGCTTTGTGAATATATACCATTTGGCCTATATCGCTTTGACTGCGAGGTGAAGATATCTTCTAGGGCTTCAGGTAGGTCAACAATTCTTCACATTCAGGGCCTCACAGTTTGAAGGTATGCGTCAACAAAAAGTCGAAGCTTAAAGGCTTTTCATTAGAAGGAAAATACAGGGCTAACGAACTGTGTTAATTTTCTCCGACAGTACTGAGGGATATTCCTGGAATTGAATTCAAGTGTAGCTCTTTTTTAGCTTTTGCAATTAAACCAATTCAGATGTACATTCACAATCATTGAATCATATATTATCATTTGTAAACACTAAAAATAAATAAATAAATAAATAAAATAGGACCAAGGGTCCTGTAGCTTACCGGCAAGCAATCTTATAGTGATGATACTAGTTATGAAAATGTCATGTGAAGTTTGACCTTCGAATCATTGAAGGTCAAAGTCAGGGTCACCAAATAAAAATCACATACATTTATGAGACCTCCTGTAATACAATCCTAAGCTCTGAAGCAGTTTTGGAGATACAAGTCATTATAATATGTCAATATGTATTCAATATGTCAATTGTGAACTTTAAAGGTCACAGAATGTCAAGTTGTGGTCAGCAAATGGACTTCATATATGACTTTCTAAATGTCTCTATACAAACTTTGGCTCAATCTGTGACCATTTTGGTGATACAAGTCATTGTAATTTCACTTTCGAGTTTGACCCTCAAAGGTTACTGACAGTCAAGTTGAATTTCACCAAATGAAAGTTCATATGTGACTTCCTAGATGTCTGTAACACAAACCTAGGCTCCATCTGCAACCATTTTAGTGATACAAGTCATTGAATATTCACTAGGTCACATCTGACCTTTCAAGGTCAATACGAAGGTCACCAAATGAAAGTTCACATATGACTTCATATACGTCTCCAAAACAAACCTACACTCTATCTGTAATGATTTTGCTGATATAAGTCGTTGAAATTTCTCTGTAAAGTTTGGCCATTGAAAGGCTCTGAAGGTCAAGTTCAAGGTCACCAAATGAAATTTCATACATGACTTCCCATATGCCCACAATAGAAACTTAAGCTCAATCTGTAATAGTTTTGGTGATAGAAGTCATTGAAATTTCACTGTGTGAAGTTTGACCTTTGAAGGTCACCAAAGGTCAAATACAAGGCCACCAAATGAAAGTTCATAAATGACTTCCTATAAGTGTTCAAAAGACATATGTTCCCAATCTTCAATATTTTCAAGCCTAGAAGCCTTTGAAAATTGTAACATTTTGCTTGACCTCAAGTTTGACCTTTAAAGGTCATCTGAGGTCAACTTTAACATGACCAAAAAACAAGTCATATATCACTTCCTATATGTCGATAATACAAACTTAATCTCAATCTGCAACCATTTGGCCTCTACGGGCCATCTTGCATATTCTCTATAGGATCAGGTTAAAGTACAGCGTCCCCACTTCTGTCAATTAAATAACAATGGCGCTCGCACTGTACATTGACAATACCAAGGATAGTTGATTGCACGATTTAGAAAAAAATTTATCGCGCAGTTTTTGAGAAATAATTTTTTTTAATTTCTCAATCCTTTCTTTAACATTGGGGCCAAAATTTCAAGGGCCCCTAAAACGGACGAAAATGATTCAATCAAAAATTCAAAAAAAAAAAAATGTCTAGAGATATGGTCTAGAAGTATGTTATGGCAAATTTACTAGAAAATTCATCAGGCCAAAAAAAAGATAAAAAATGTTCTAGACAACAGACGACGGACGCCACACCACGACAATAGCTTCTCGGCCCACAGGCCAGTAAGCTAAAAATAAATAGCATGTGACTGTAGGCCTGTCACATAGTGGTCAGTCGTGATTTTCGTATTCCATAAAATTCTACTTAGGTGCAAAGCATCATGCATATTGCACCAGATTATAGCAATCTGATCAAATTCCTGGCGCCACAAAATAGGCCTAATCAGACAACGTTTCATATTAAAAGAGGAGTGCTTAGACCTCGATGAGACGACCTTTTTGAATAATGTTGTGATTATTTATTTAAGCAGAATACATTATATTAAGGGAACCAAAAGGGTCGTACATGATTGTACTAGTATCAGCAGATGTAAATATGCGCGAGAGGCGTGTGAGCCACTGATTACAATGCAGCTCGTGCAATTAAACATCACGTCACGTCCGCTGGCAGAAGGGAGAGAACACCCGCAGCACGGCGTACATCATCAGATCTGTCCATAAAATCTCTTCATTAAAGTGCTTAAAGGACATTTAAAGAGAGCCGACGGCTCCTTTTGGATTTATTACCGAAAAACCCCGTGACTATAAGAACTTGAGAGCTGGAGTTCGTGAAAGAAGCAGTGTCCAGCTCGGGGCTAAAAGACAAGAACGATTAATGATGCTCAGGAAAGTATACGGGAGACGTTATCACTGTCGCTGCATGCAAGATCATTTGAAGCAAAACTCTGACTGTGGCTGCGCTGGTCTAATAACTCAAACTCCAGTTTGAAGCCCCAGTGGCTACTGGCTTTTGGTGTGTTCCTGCAAAAGTCATTCAACTAAGTCTCTAAATGGCCAATTGTCAATTTTAAAATATGAAAATTCAGCGCAAGATGACTAATTAGTAATCCTGCTAATTACTTAAAAATTGTCAAATAAAATAGCCGATTAACGTCAATTCACTGAAAATGGTTATAATGTGCTTTACTTCTTGTCACTCAGCATTTATGCGAAATTACGTGCCTTTCAAATCGAAATGACAAAATCTCCTAAACTTTACCCAACATCGGGTGGGACGGAGAGGTTGTCTGAATAATTGTGGGAGAGGTGGGTTTTTGTCGACCAACGTATGTGCGCATATCGGCCAACATATGTTAGTATGTGTGTAAGTTCTGCGACCAGGAGTGTAAGGAAGCTGAAACTGGCTCGCGCATTTCGGAGGAGAACCACAAACTGTCCGTGCTCTCCCGAGATGGCAGCATGAGTTGCGCGTGAGTGTGCATGTACGTAGTTCACCGATTGGAGGTTCCAGATTTTGGAGCGACTGGTTGTGCTAAATTAAACAGGAGGCCTGTCGGGCTAGAGAGCTCCGCTGAGGATCACTGAAAAAATGAGCACAAACACTAATTTTCTTAGTCCAAAATGCTGAATTTCTCAAAAAACGGGACGTAGAATTTTCTCATTTTCACACTGAATATTCAGAATATCATAAGGAAGGCTCGTACCAAATTAGACAAAAAGTTATCAGTTTTTGAGATATTCAAATTTGAAGTGAAAAATTGACGCCGGACGGACAGACAGACAGACAGACGGACGCCGGACGGCTCGGCATTAGAAAACCTCCGCTGACTGCTGACTATCGTCACAAGCGGAGCTAAAAATGAGCACAAACACTGATTTTCTAAGTCCAAAATGCTGAATTTCTCAAAAACCGGGATGTAGAATTTTATAATTTTCACAGGGGATATTCTGAATATCATAAGGAAGGCTCACACTAAATTAGAAAGAAATATATCAGACATTTTTTAAGATATTCAAATGTGAAGTGAAAAGTTGACGCTGGACGGACAGACAGACAGACAGACGCCGGGTGACTCGGTACTAGAAAAGCTGCGCTGACTGCTGACTATTGTCACAGCGGAGCGAACAAGATAGAGAAAAAAAGGGGAAAAACTGCACCTCATGGTTTCCCAGACACACTTTTGGGTATCACTGAGCGGATAGACGGCAGCCTCTGCGCAGCTGTTATAAATTGACTGAATTTAATAGTTAAATCAATGCATGGTTTTCTTGTTATTTTAATTTTAAGTAGAGTCCTGTGCGTATTTAACAGTGGTTTACACTTAACATACATGGAACCTCTGTTCTAAACTGATTGTAAAATTACAGTTAAAATAACTGGCAAAAAGGTGCAAGTTTATAACAGTGAATATAATTTCCTAAAATCTACCCAACATTGGGTGGGTGGGAGAGATTGTCTGAAATATTTTGGGTGATAGTGAGAACATTACCACTACAAATGCCAAATCTCATTCCACAAGGCCCAGCCTGTGCTTCATTAACACGATGCTGACTTAGTCACGTTGGGTCCTATTCTTCTACTTTAAATCTAAACACCTTCTTCCCTTTTCTCTGGCTAAACTGAGCACAGACCATGTGAATAATATCTCACGGGTGACATGTGGGTTTTATGGACCAACATAATGTTTGTTTATTGACCAACTTATGCTGAATAGATCAAATTAAGAGCAGCGGCAAGGCAAGGGAGACAGTCGCAAAGAAAACCAATTTCTATAACTGTAATCTTTCCAAAATCCATTCTGGTAGGGATTGAGCTGAAATAAAAAAGGTACTCATACTTCAAGGCTTGGAAAACAGAGTCCAGACCTTTTTGTCTATCGGACCCAAGCTGCCTTAATTCATCACCTTTGCGTGCTAAAGTGCAAGACCTCAATTTTCTGTGAGATGACCTCTGGTTGGCAGAGAGTTTAATTTGATTGCAAACTTATGATCACATTTGGCGTTAGTTAGAGGTATGTCTGCGGTTCTTGGTCCCGAGTGAGGCTTCACAAATAAGTCGTACACGTCAGGGTTTTGAAGGCATTAAAAATCCATTTGGTCGGGAATCATTAGAGCGATCAGAGGAAACATCACATTATGATACAACTCGGAAACTCACAATGAGCGCAGCGGAACACATTACTACTTAGCGCTCTCAAATTCATCACAATAAGCTTTTAAATGAAAATAAAAAGGGGTATTATTATGACGATCAACCTCCAGGGTCAAGAACCCATTACATTATCATTACCTTAACGTTCATAAATTAATCATTTTTCATGGTCAGACAAACGATTGAAACGATTCAGCGAAAGCATCGAGCTTAAGTGTGCAACTTTGGCATTATATTGAAATTAGAATAAAGCCTATGACCTTTGGGTTACGAACCCCCTTCCTGACCCATCGAATTCCTGCTCCAGTGAAGCGACCTTTTTTGACAGGGGTCTGAAATCCCAGACCTGGCTGCAGTCTCCGCTGCCTTCTGTGTATATAATTAAGGCTTTGGAAACGAGTTAGTCGATCAGTGACTTAACAGGAGCCAAAACCAACAGGCATATCGGCCCTCCAGGATTTCCTGTGAAGCACAGCTTCCTGGGAGGGCGCAGTTTTAAAAATATTACATCTACGATATCCTCAAAGCCACATCTGATTCTGGAGAACTTTTCATCCATCGACCCCTCCATGATCCAACACTGCTTATTCCAGGTTTGGGTCACAGAAGGGCTAAAGCTTCTCCCAGAATTCAGTGGGGCATGGAAACACACCCTGGACCAGTTTACCAGTCCATTACGGGACGCACACACCATTCGCTCACAGACAGTTACACACACCATTTACCCATGGACTGTTTACTTATGGCCAGTTCAGAGCAGAATTCTCCAGCTCCAGTCCTGGAGGGCCGCAAGGTCTCCTGGCTTTGGGCATTTTTGTTAAATTAACTGTTAACTTAAGCCTCAAACACAAGGCCTGAAGGCTTTTTAGCTGATCGAGTACTTAAATGAAGGGCCTTAGGGCAGGAATGCATCAAACACTGGCAAACGCAGCAACTGAGTTTGAGATGCGCGGTTCAGAGGGTCTGCAGTTCTCCAAACATACATGTGAATGGACTGTGGGCGGAGACCAGAGTACCCTCTGAGAGAACCCGAGCAGGAGAACATGCAGGAGTCCTCACGCTGGGATCCAAACCCACAACCTCCTTGATATGAGATGGAACCTTTAGCTGCAGCACTGTAGTCTCAACTCTCCCATCTCTCGGAAAACAAAAGGACCTCCTGGAAGTTTATGCAGCGCAGATATGGAGGAAATTTTTACTCAGACGGAGAATTTGAAAGTAGATTCTTGCCCTGGGCCTTCATTTTTACACCACTCCTCAGTGCAGGGCTGGGCTCACTCATTGACCACTATGGTCTCGGATCCAATCTGGCCATTCTAGAGAGAACTGTGGCCAGGAGCCCATCACAGCAATGCATACCTGGCTTCACGCCGCTCAGGGATATGGGAGGGATACCGTTGGTCTGGTTCAGCATTGGTCTATGCTCAGGCACTTTCTGCGAGCCGTCCAGGTGCCTATTAGCAAACGTTGGGGTTTCCTCTGTTCTTGCTCCATGTGTGTTAGTTCTGTGACCAGGAGTGTGAAGAAGCGGAGACTGACTCGTGCATTTTGGCGGAGAACCGCAAACTGTCCGTGCTCTCCTGAGATGGCAGCATGAGTTACGTGCGAGCGTGCATGTTGGATGTTCAAGATTTTGGAGCTACTGGTTGCGTCAAATGAAAAAAAAAAAGAGTCATCAGAAGATGACGTATCCCCCCCGGCCCCCGCAATGTAATCTCAAAAATCCCAAAATATCAAAAGGCATCAGTCTAGGACCTGACAGCAAGTTAAAAAAAATATTTAACGGTATTCAAGTTCTGTTCCGGACATGAAATGATTGCAGAAAGACGGTTGGACATACTGATGACTATATCCCCCTACATTATATGCCAAGGGGATAAGAAATTTAAAAAAAAAAAAAAACTATCTCATGGTTTCCTTGACAGACTTCTGGGTATCACTGAGCTGACAGAAGGCAGTCTCTGAGCTGCTGTATAACCGCAGAAACGGCTGACTCCGCATTTTCGCACTGGGACGACGAGCCCGACAATCAATAACGTCCCTGATGGGCTTTTTTATCAGCTGGGATGGTATACTACCTCAGGAGTCTCGCAGGAGGCACATACAGAGGACAACACTTGATCATATTTCTACAGAACACGCACACACTAACATGATAACTTAATAATAAAATGATGGATAGAGGATGCACGCTAAATTATGTACCACATGAGAGTTAAATTGACGAAGTACATGTATCAAGCACCGAATCAGCAGTAGACATGAACACGGCACACAATAATATCGCATGCACTCAGTATCATCTTTTAAAAAGTACGTCCAATGATTCACTTTTTAGCGTATGTAATAAGACATTACTGGGATGTATGAGTAATTGGCTGCGTATATAAATAGACGTGGCCTAACCTTGAGAGTTTACAGTAGGATTCGAGGACAGGAGAGTCGCTGCATCAGCGGATTTGATTCCCCCAAGAAAATAGCTAAAGTAAATAAGGCCAGCATGCGAGACCAGGAGAGCAGAGGTGAGATGCGCTAATTATGTAATCAAAAAACAATCAATTAACGTCAGCTAACTCATATTATATTCGTCCTTACTCTCCTTAAGTAACACACACACACACACACACACACACACACATTGTTGGAAGCACTTTCCCCGCAGTAAATACGAGAGGAATTGCCCGCGGCACAGGAATGCTAATTAAAGTATTAAATGCGACGACGGCAGCAGCCAGCCGCTGATGGGAACCGGGTGACAAACTGCGCCGGCGAAAGTGAGCCGTAAGGTTACCCAGCCATTAATTTAGCGCCGGGCTAACGCTCATATGGGATCTACCTCGTTCAATCCGGTCTCCCACTGACCCTGTGTGATGAATAATACAAATATTACACACATTAGTCAGCGAGAGGTGTCTTAGGGTGCCAGTGGCGTGTGGCTAATAACTTTTCTACTCTAATTCAGACACAAAGGCACACCACTGCGGAGTGATATGGTTTTACAATGCTAACAATGCGTTTTTTTCATACTTACATACCGAATGTGCGCTATATTTCAGTTCAGATGATGACAAATGTGCGAAAATATGCAGTATACACCGTAAGGGTAAGCATTCCAGTAAATCCCAGAGTTGTGTAATCTATATACAGAGCACCTGTAAGTACTCAGATGTTGACCATTTTTAAGGGCTTAAAATACTCCCATGCCTGTCATAATATCTTCATATTAAAGTGCTTTCAGTCAACTTTTATGTAAGAGTTTGAGGGTTCGTAGACCCATATCAAGTGAACTCAGGAGGAATTAATATGATTAATTCCTTACATATGGAGGTCACTGTTGATGTATTTGGACACTGTCATTTTTCAAGATTCAGTCAATGTGTGTGCGTGTGCGTGTGTGCGCGTGTGTGTGTGTGCGCACATCCATGCATGAGTATCAGTACATGTCTCATCTGCGTGGGCCTAAGCGCGCGCGTGTGCGTGTTTGAGAGTGTGTGTACATGCATGTGCGCACGTGAGACTGTACGCATGAACGTTCATATGCCGATGTTTTCGCTTGAGTGTATCATATGTGTATCCGTGTGTGTGTGAGCTTATGTGCACATTCATGAGTGAACATCTGTGCACGTGAGTAAGGGTGCATAAATGCGCACTTTAGATCCGCGGGAGAGGTCTGACTGAGGCGTGAGTATGTGTTATGCAGCAGAAGATTTAAGCAAATTTGACTGACAGGCAGGAGGAGATCCTGATGATGGCGATCTTCCTGTCGCGACATGGCACCTCCTCTCTTCCTGTAATCGGGCCGCTCAAAGCCCTGTCAGGGAAACGGGAATAAAATTCAAAATAACCGCGGAGAGGGAACTGAGCCTCCTTCCTTTCCTCATCCTTCCTTCCTTTCCTTATCTCCTTTTCTTGCTGTTACTTTCAAGACAAAAAAGAAAGGAAAACAATAGACAGAGTGAACTAAAATTGTGAGAACTGAAGAAACAGAAATTAGCAAAGTTCTTTATACTTCAAACATCAGTCAAAGGACTGGCAGAAGGGACAAGGCAGGTCAATCATGCATGTGTTTTCATCCCAACAGAAATGTAAATACTCAGGAGGAGGATGTCCTTGGGTATTTTCACTAAAGTAATCTTCAGGAATCACCCAAACACTGTTCTCTAACTCTTTGAAGGGCCATTCAATTTATTTGAATCTAATATTATCGTGATATTCTAAAATTATGATCATCACAAACCTTGATCGATTTCTGGCTCAGGACCAAGGAAAGGAAGGATGTGAGAAATGCAGAATTGCCGTCCCTCTTGCTGACGGTCATCGCTCCTGACAGCCGTCCATTACAGAGAGGCCAGGCCTGTTTATTCTCAAAGTTCATTCAGTAAATCACATCTGACAGGCTGTGAGCAGCCATTAAAATGAGCAGGGAGCAAATCTGCATTCTTCTCTCAGCGCTAAATAAAGGACGTCTGCCTTCCTGCACGATGCAGATGACACAGTGATTCAGGAGAAGTGTGTCGTCGCGCCACGGCTGTTTCTGTGAAGCCAGACGCTTCTCCTCACCCCATCGTCTCTCTCTTCTCTCCGAGTTTTCGTTCTTAAGATCTGGAGATTCACTCGTGGCTCCTATTTATTATGGGAAGAGACAAAATGACTAGAATGAAGAGCCTGGAGGAGCTGCGGGGCACTTCACCCGAATCTGACTCCAGGGCTTCTAATGAAGACACGTTCAGCTTTATGCGCCGTAATTATGATCCAGAGTGAGGAGAATTTGAACAAAAGCTCAAGGTTTGGCACATCGGGAGGCTCTAATATTAACACATGCTAGATAATCCTTGAGAAAACATTTCAATCAATACTGCTCGAGATCTCGCTTAAATCAATATAACGACAATACCAAGGAGAAAATATATGTATAAATGAGGAGTAATCAATGAAGGTAAACCATCTAAACAAACACATTTTTCAAACTGTATTGATTTTGTTGAAAAGAGTTGCTTGCTACTGGACAGGAGAACTCATTAGGTGAGTCACTGTAATGCCCCTCCCCTTTGGCATTCCTTTGCCTGGCTACCTGCCCTTACTCAATCATCTAATTATCCTCAGTTCTCATCAGTTAATGATTTTCACCTGTTTCCTTTTAGTTAATTAGATCCCCTTTTCCATTTAAAGCTGAGTTTCTCTCCACAGGTAGCCGAAGGCCGTGTTCGAAACCGCGCTCTGTGGACTACATACAGTATTCTCACTACACACTAGCTGCGCTACACGCTACTCACTACGAACAAACTCTTCCTGTTGCTTCCTCTTCTTGTTATTCCTCAGCGAGGTTTTCTGGCGGTTTACGTCGCGTTGCACCTTGGGCAATTTACGTATGAATAGTGAGCTTACGATGCACCCACAAAATATCTGCCCGATCTAGTATACATCCGGGAACTTCTCGCGGACACAAACTCACTCCCCACGCATAAGTGAACACCCTACCCCCTAAATCTGATGTCATCAGTAGTGCGAGTAGTACGTTGATTGCGTGGTTTCGAGCACGGCCATAGTCTGTTCCCCCTTTTTGTTAGGTGCATGTCCTTTCTGTTATCCTTAAAGTTTGTATTTATTTTTGTAACTCCTCACCTTTATTACTTAATAAAATCCATGTACATGTTCTTGGGTCCACAGCTCCATTCCTTGCCCTGGCGACCTTTTTAACATCTCTGGATGCCAGAGCCTGACAGTCATCTAGTGCTGCTTTCACATGGATTATGGTAGAGGGAAAGTCATTAATTCTGGGAGGGTTGGGGGCAGGAAAGTGCCATGAAAAATAAGTTGCTTTTGAGATTTAACACCATGATTTTTATTCCTACTCATTTCTTTTTCCATTTAGGTGTCCGGTACTCATACTGTGCTGCCAGAAGTCCTAAAGGGGAGTCAAACATGGTAACCTCCATTAACTGCCATCTTCCAGCTTCCATAGGACTCCACAGACCCCTGTTCCTCAAATTACGGTCCTCAAGGTCCCAGAGCTGCTGATTTACCACCTTTCCTATACCTGGAAGTCGAGTGTAAAGACAGCCTGGCCAATCAGTGGCACCAAATGTTCGTTTACTTACCTGGGATAAAAGAAAACCTGGGCTGGATTTGGAGTCATGTTCCAGATTTGAGGACACCCGTTTTTGACCTCATCAACCGAAGCTCTCTTCAGTTCTAGATACCATATCTTGATGACCATATGAACACAACATAGTTGATAGAATGTTGAATATTATGTGTTTCCTGTAATGCCATTAACGTCATTGGTCAGGAAAAAAGATACAGAAAAAAAGACAATATTCTCAATTCCTTTCCCCTGATGATTTTGCACTGAACGTGTGTCAATTTTATTAAGTGAAAAGAATCCTCTTTATATGGAAACACAGTATGAGAGAGCCAGCAACACTGAGAACAGAAAAGCTTTGTGAATTATTCACACAGATATTTAAATAATCCCCTCCCTGTTTATGTAGAGTCTCTGTACAGTCTGGACGATGGGGTCGCACTAATTGAGGAGGGTTTCAACGTTATGAAACGGCTTTTGGATTTTGTGTTCCTGTCTTTGCTAGCTTAAAACATAAGAAGCGCACACCTAATAGTGTGAGGTGCAGAATCTGGGATATCAAGAATAAAAAATGTAAGAAAAATTGAAAAAGCTAGCCTGTCTGGTGAAACGTTGGTGATTTTAAACTGCGTGGTATTGGAGTGTGCGACCCTCTCTTGGCAGGCTGACAGATACTAAGTTCAACTTGAAATTGGGAATGTGATGCTCCGCATAGCCGCAGGATAACGGTCAGGGTACCAAGCCTGAAAAGGCTTTAAAATCTCAAGAGGAACGAAGCCTGACAAAATCTCCCAAAATTTATCCAGCTTTGATGCGCTGAATGTAAAGTACGTGAGTTGTCTCAGTGAGCTGTGTATTCCTGAAAGTCTCTAAGAGTCAAATGAATGAGGACTATGCAACCAATGAGCACAAGGATTTTTTTATAATCATTTTTTGAAAATCTTTGAAGTTTTTAAATTATATTAATTTGCAACAATTACGGAGTCGTTTAGTTGACAGGTTTATCCAGAGAGTCCACAGTGGTTAAAAATAATAACAATTTAAAGGCCCTGATACCTTCAGAGGGAATTATAATACAGGATCTTACAATATTGCTCCATTAACGAATCAAACCTGTAGCCACAAAGCAACAAGCCTAAAGCAGAAATATTATTTAACGTTTCCTTTTGTTCAGCAAGATATTCTGTAACTCTGTAAATACAACACACGACACATAATTAAGGCTCTAACTCTGGAGCGAGCGCACCTCAGGGTCTCCAACAGTTTCTCACCAAAGAAAACCACCGCTCTCTAGACCGCGGGAGATGAGTTAAGAATTATCCACAGCTTTATTTATGACTGAAGGTCTGATCAGTGAACATGGTAACAATACAATATCCAAACTAGTCATAAACAATAACAGGCATGAACCGTAAGGTTTGGCTCTGATATGTTTTACCTGAAAATAGCTTGCGCTTTAGAAAAGGCATGCTCCTTTTTTCAGTGCTGTGAATGTGCACAGTACACACACACACACACACACACACACACACAAAAAGATTAGACTCAATGGAGCTGATGGCTGTGACAGTAAAGATAAACTCATTTTCTCAGGTTATAAATTGACCTAATTTACAGCAGTTGGCTTAAGTTTTCATTCCAAAGCCACTCAATGGACAGCACATTGTTAGACTTTGAAATATAGAGCATTTTAACAGTTTGCTTTGATGATCTCATAAAGGAAGAGAAAACAGGAGAACTGGGCAGAACCTACTGCATACATAAAAGTAAATTATTTGGTAATAATTTCAGCTAGATTATCCAAATATGAAGGAAACTGCATCATCGATTTGTGACGTTCTCTGATCTTGTTGACCATAAAAAAAAGCTATGACACATGCAGATGAAGTGTCACTGACATATGATATGGATTATGGCAGCATCAAAGCACCAGCGAATCCTTCCACAGCACTTTGAGCACCTTTCTACTGAGGGGAAAACCTACAGACCAATCTGCTCCGGTACCAAATTTCCACACATATGAGAACTGAGAAATAAAGCTGTTTCACTTTACTCTCACACAGTGTTTGAGACTGTAGCTAACAATGAAAGGCTCCTATAGGTGGACAGATTGCCAAATGTTTTGAATGTGGCCAACCAGGAAACAGACACTGGCCCTTTTGAAGTGGACTGTGAGATCAAAAATGCTGCATGTGGTTCGAACAAACTCAGTAGCACATTCCAGTACTGATGTCACAATCACCACTGGTTACATTGCTCTGCTGATGTCACAATCATCACTGGTTCCATTGCTCTGCTGATGTCACAATCATCACTGGTTACATTGCTCTGCTGATGTCACAATCATCACTGGTTCCATTGCTATGCTGATGTCACAATCACCACTGGTTACATTGCTATGCTGATGTCACAATCACCACTGGTTCCATTGCTCTGCTGATGTCACAATCATCACTGGTTACATTCCAGAGCTGATGTCACAATCACCATTAGTTGCGGGAAGTAATGGCATTCTAGAACGTTGAGGAGATTCTTTTAGAGCAGAAAAAAACATTCCAAAAACCACCGCTATTCAAAGGTATTTAAAGCGCCAGTTCCAATCGCCTCAGGCTGTATCTCGCCGAACCTGGGGAAGTCAACCAGCAACAGCTGTGCCGATTTAGGATCATCCTGATCCGTGCGCACGCCCGCAGGCAGGACAGCTGCTGTCCAGGGTTCTGAAGAGCTCTCTGTAAGCAGGAGCTCAGCATGTGAATTAAGAGTGAATGAAGAGTTGTGTTACACATCTGCTGGGCTGAACACTTACAACATGAAGCGTCCAATCAACAGTGCCAACCACTGGGAAATAAATGCATAACATCAGATATCTAGATGATGCACAAATTACTTACTCTGGCCAGGTGAGGGCTAAGTTAAATAAGTTACACGTAGTTTCACTCGATACACACAGTATTGATTCTGCAGAGTGATTTTGCCTCAGTATTTTACCCATCATAGCCAGATAGGATGAGGGTAAATATGTCGAACAGTGTCCTTGGACCATCTGCAGTCTTTGGGGTCAGTTCCTCGGTCAAGGGCAATAACAAGAGGACACTTAACCTGACATGCATGTGTTTAAGGGTGGAGGGAACCCACTGTACTGTAAAGAAAACACACACACACACACACACACTCAGGAAACATGGAAACCCCACCCTGAACAAGAGCCGAACCAGGACTCTGATCCCGAGGCAGGGGGCTCATTCCAAATGCTGATTTCTCACATCCTTCCTTCCTTTTCTTGTGCCCGGAAATCTCAAGCAAGGAAACTTGAGTGCATTCTTTTGAGGAAGCATTTTTCCCAGAAAAGTGTGACGAATAAACAACTGACCTGTGGATCCACTGAAATCCATCTGCTGCAACCATAACTGACTCTGATTCGGACTGACGCTCGACAGAGCGAGGACATTCCATTTCGCAAATTCAGTTTTTTTACTGATTTGCCCGACTTCACTTTATTTACACACTTCTTTTCTCCCCCCATCTCCCTGAAGGATGGAGCCGAGAGTGTGGAGAGCGAAAGAGGGCGTTAAATAGAAGATAGAAAGAGTCCACTATTTTCCAAAAAAGGGCCGTGTTTCCTGAGACGGTCTGAGCCGGGAATAAATTCTGTCTGACTGCAGTGCAGCGGAACCATGACTGATTCAGAAGGCAGTAGATTCCAGAAGCGTATAAAGATGTATAAACGCATTTGCGATGCACTCTCTAACCTCTGGCATGAGTTTGATGTTTATTACTGCTATTAAACCACTTCATGAGGATGATGAGACATAATTTGATGCATTTAAGTTTGTGCTCAAAAGCTAATATTACTGCAAAAACATTAATCGTGCCATTAATCGTGCCACTCAGAGATAACACTCCACAAACTGCCAAACAAACTGACACGGCCCAATCCAAAATCCAACCCGCAGAACCCCACTTCAGAGTTAGAAGTGATTTCCTGTTTAAATGTAATACTCCTACAGCAGAGTTACATCATCATTCTCATGCTAACATTACAAACAAACCCATTAACAGAGTCATGATCATGATCACAGAGGATAGACCTGTGCGATCTGGCTCATATTCAGGAATTCATTGATCCAGTATCCCATACGAATATTCCTGATCAGGGTTTTTTTTGTGTGTGTGGGTGTGTGTGCGTGTTTGTCTGACTGGAGCCAATGCCAGCTTACTACGGGCAGGAGGCAAGTACACACTCTGGAGAGATCACAAATCCATCACAGAACACACACCATTCACACACCGCTCATTCACACTCTCATTACTCTGGGTAATTAAGAGTCTCCAGTTAATCTGACTTGCATGTCTTTGGACTGGGGAGGAAATCGGAGTACCCAAAGGAGACCCATGCAAACGCGGGGAGAACATGCAAACTCCACACAGAAAGGCCCCAGGCCGGATTTCAGTCCGCGACCTTCTTACAGTGAGGTGACGATGCTAACCACAACACTACCGTACACTCTGGAGTCACAGTATTATTTTAATTATGGCAATGGCAGCTTTATAAAGTATGACCGATGCTTCTCTGCTTATCCTTTGTGCAACAAACCGGAAATACAACAGTTATATAGACATACAGATGGAAATACTGGCAACCAAATGCTCCACTGGAAAAGACAGGTACATAAATCCAGGTTCCAACACAGAAAGAAAAGTCCTCTACATCCTTTTCTCTACCCTAATCCTGGCCAAACCTGAAGCTGAGCGACTCCAGAACTCAAGCAAGATTAAACTGCATAATGCCCAGAATGCGTATATCTTTTATTGCTCAAAAACACAATGATTCAATTCCCAAACCAGAAGCCAAAGATAATTCTCTCTCTGGAAAAATCAGCCCGCCAACATTTTTTTTTTTTTGTTGCGACACTCTGCATGTTTATCTAAAATTGCTCCCAGGTCTGGTCTTAAAGGGTTCTGAATGAAATAACTATGGAGCTATAAAACTCTCGCGTAAAAGTTTAATTTTGACTGAGAGTCAGGAAATTGGCAGGTAAAGTGAACAGAGTCAGAGGATGTTGGCAAGAGTAAGGAACGGCTGTGAGGCTGAATTTTAAACAGCGGCCTATTGTACTGGTACAGAAATGGGAGAGCTCTCAAAAATGAACTGCAGAGCATCAAGTAATCTTACTTCTAATACATGCTTTTGTGATTCTGATTGGAGGTGTATTTATGAGCGGGAAGCAGCGATTGGCTGGAATGAAATCTGGCATACACCATGGCACTTCTCAAACTGATTTAATTTCAGAAACTTTTTCCCTGTAAACCTCATGATTCATCGCGCAGTTCAGTTCGGCACAGGATATGCCGACTTCAACAGGGACTTCAGCTTTCAGTTAGGGGCTCCAGCGAGTGTGTCGAAGAGACCATGTGAGCTGCCCGATTCGAGGCGCCCCACAATCGTCCTCGGATTTAAGAGATTAACGTCCTTTATGTCACTTGCAGCAACAAACACGCGCTTGTCCACGTTATTGCACATGCTCAGTCACACGCACGTAAAGGCGGCACACGTACGCATTAATGTTTGTCAAACCAGAAGGTTTTATTGTGGCAGGGAGTGCGCTGTTGCATCATCAGGGTTGTGTGACCCGTATTCAACCTTTCCCCAACAGCTGACATCATCATTACCAATCATTACATCATCGCAGTCATTGACCTGAAGGTTTTCATTCAAAGGGACAAACAGTGGATTCAACCGCCAACCTTCTAGGTCACAGCTGCAAGGTCATTGGCTGGGCCATTCAACCATTGCTCACTGATGCATGTGTTCGCAAAAACATGTTTTTCCCAGTAATTCTGGCCGGCATTGTTACCAATTTAACACACATATTCAGTCATTACATGAAATATACACAGTACAGTTAGAAGTGCTCATTGACATGCAGACACTTGGTAAAAGAGTATGTTTTTGATGTGCGAATAGATGCAATTGCTCAGACCTCAAAAACAAGACAAACATGACATCGATATCCTCGCATTTAGACTGAGGTGCACATCATCAAATAAAATGCTTTTATTATAACCAGCAAAAACTAAATAAAAAATTAAACTGGAAAAACAATCAAAGCCCCCCAGAAACGCAGATATTCGCTTTTGTTCCTAATTGGAGACGAGTATCTTTTTTATCATCAAGAACCACAAACTCTACGCTACTCTGATTAAATCTACACAAGAGTTAAATAATAGATGTACATCCATAAGAATCCTCTTTGTCGTCTAAAGCACCAGAATTATAACTTAAACACGCTGCACTTTCTTCTGCTGTGTCCTCGGAGAACATCTACGGCATCTACTGCAACATAAAAACATGCACATTAACAGCATGCTTTTGTAAACTCATCACAGCTAATTTCTCTGGAAGAAGCCAATTATACATTATGGATTCGCACAAAAGCACAGGCAGGAAGAAGAATTGTGTCTAATTTTCTGAAGGCGTCAGACTGGTTTTATAAAGTCATCATTGTGATGGGAGGTCATGCAGAGTCATATTAGCGATTAGAAAAGCCTTCTGCACAAAAATAGCACACAGGAATACGTAAAACTAACATAAACAAATGTGATTGATTTTTATAAATGTGTTCTGCTTCGATAAAAGCCCTGAACAAGTTAATTAAAGCATTTCATGCACTTCAGACATTTAAGAAATTGGTTTAGACTAAACTAAAGAAAGTGGCTGTTCGGACAAGTGAATTAATAAGCAGCTCAGTACATAAATGCATAATGCAGTGTATTAACGTTCATTCATCAGCTAAAGAAAAGCAGAATTACACGGTTAAACGTTATATAGGAAGTGGCTCACACCAAACTAGCAGAAACAACCATTTTTATGCACAGCAAGCCAGGCCAGTAGCGTCGGAGTAAGATTTAACCATCATATCACCAGAAGAGAACCACTGAGAACATGCCTCGCTTTTTTTAATGACGCCGGAGGAGGAACACCAGAGATCTGTGGGGAGCGACAGAGAGGAACAGGCGTGAAGGCCCTGGGGCAGTTTTGGGGTTAAGGGCCCTTCTCAAGGTCCCAGTGGCAGAGTTCTTCCTGACTTTGTTTCTCCAGACTCAAGTCAGAACCTCAAGCGCCACCTGGAGCCTCGTACCAGCAGACCTACAGTTACCAGCTAAGCATTTTTTTGCTAACCTCCCCTGACAGCCTTGCACCACTATAGCCTCATTTCCACTGAACAGACCAGTTAAATTCAGTCAGCATGTCTCACATTAGAACAGTTTTTTTGGCTTTCCGCTGTGGATGCTACCAAAAGAAGTTTGGCTCTCCTTCTGTTGAGGTATGTAGCACACTGATCTGATGCTAAAAGGTGGAGCTAGGAGCACAGTAGTCCGTTGATTGATCAAGAAAGAATCGTCATTCTTATGTATCGGTTCTCAGGCTACTATACCGAAAGTGGTGGAAACGCGCTTATGTGACCAAAAGTATATGGACACTTTGGTTTGGGGTAGTTCTTCATGGTTTGGGCTAGTTCTTCATGGTTTAGGCTGGGCTACATAGTTCCAGTGAGAGCAAATCATAATCCTGCATCAACCCCCCCCCACCCACCCCCCATTTTAGAGAGCGCCTTCCCCGTTTCAGTATGGCAATGCCCCAGGCTCAGGAATAGATCTATATTTAAACAGCGTCTGTCGATAGTAATGTGGGAGACGTTTATTGGCCCGGACAGTGTGGTGGAAACCAAATTATGATCCAATTTACTTTGGTCGTCAATCAAATAACTGTTGATGTCTGTGGCCCCCCTGGTACCAGAAAAGCGAGAGGCCCCAAAATGGGCACCAGCAAAATTATACCAGAATAAAGTGGGTTGAACTTAACAGCAGAGAGTCCTTGTTAAGGTAGAATACTGCTATGAAGCATGCAAATCTTTATTTCATCACTTACATCAAATTGCTTTATTGATATGAGAAGCAAACATTCAAATTAGCAGGGACGGAGGTGATTTGCATAAATTTTGCAAATTAGGTGTCCAAGATGGCCGCCGCAAAGGGGTATATCATGACAATTTCAAAACACCATACCTCAGTAACTAATAGACATTTCAACTTCTTATTCTGCACACAGGTTGCCTGATCCAGCATCTATGGGCTAAACCTCTTAAAGTTAGATACTTTAACAAAATGCAGAGGTTTTTCGAAATTTTGCTCTTGACTAGAAAATTCTCTACCTCATTATATATTCAGCACCCCCTGAAATTAAGAGTACCAAAAGGGTCATATTTTTTAGGTTCAGGACAACCATCATGCTGTAAACTATTTATGTTCCAAATTTCATTAAAATCGGACTTGCGGTTTTTGAGAAATGGCGCGTGAAAAATGTGCAAAAATGGTAATGGTATTTTTATAGCAGTAATCTACCTTAATTGGACCTGGAAAACGAATGCAGGAGAAAAACCATAAAGTGACCCACAGGGTTTTGCTCTCCTACAGAGACCAGACCTCAGCCTCATACAACAGCCCGGAATCAGATGGAAAGCCAGTGGTGAGACGGGCCTAATGTCCAACATCAATGATAATACTGCACCTGAATGGATATAGATAGATCAGACAGTAATGCCCCAATATGGAGCATAAATCCCTCTCAGCTGAGAGGACAGGCTGACAGAGGTGGAGCTGCTGTAATTCTGTAAGAGATGATGGATGTCAGGAGGCAGCGGTTTAAAATCGACACAAAGCACTCAGCAGCGATGAGAGGGAAACTCACCTCAACCATAACGAGAGCGCAGCAACTGCGCACCAGGGAGCCCACCCGGCGGCCATTTTGTGCCAGACAGTTCATCCACACACCAGCTGAGATGGAGAGAGAGAAAACCATTTCACCCTCAATTAAATCAGTCTGTTGCTGGTCTTCATGGGGGAACTGTTCTAAGCACTGCGTGGAACCCGAGAAGGGAGGGGCAGAACATTGTATAGCTGGAGAAACACTTAAAGACTGAAGACAAAGCAGTCGCCCGCTCATCTATATTATCCTCTGACAAACTGGATTGGGATATAGGAATGAGTACTGTCCGTCTGCATGTCTGTCCGTCTGTCTGTCACTTATTTTCCGGGCCAGAACTATTAAACTGTCCACTGCTTCCCATCTAAATTTAATGTATGAATACATCTCATTGTGTAGAGGAGCCTTTTCATACTTTGTCTGTTGTCCTGTCCGTCCCTCCGCCGCGTTTCGCTTTCAGCCTAGTTATCAGCCATCTCATGGCTGGGGATCTGAGGATTTCATGCCAGTTACAGACAAAGCCATCCCAGAGAACCTTCCGCAGGTGACCTTTCTGAGCAGAAACTCACAGATCTAACTGCTGGGCCCGAGAGGAAACATTCAAACAAACAGGGTCTCCCGTGGAGACGAGCAGGGGCCCTGTACATCCCCTTCCTCCTGAATATCCAGTGGACGAGGCAAAGAGGGGTCACGAATATATGAGTTATTAATCAGGATTTTATTAAGTATTAATACAGTATTTACTGATGAATTTCATTCACAAATAAAAAACCCATTACCCATTCTCAGGATAATGAGATGTTGGAAGTGAAATGTTTCACCCGACACACGCACCTGCTGTGGTCATGATTTTCAGATTAATGTTTGTCTTCCATTTGGTTGGATCACTGAATATTTTATGCAGGAAGCAAAAATGATCTAGCATCAGTCCTGTTCCTGACTTTGCGAGTGTGTGTGTGTGTGTGTGTGTGTGTGTATGTATGTTCTTGCAATTGGTACAAAGTAATAACCAAAAAACTTTTTTTTCCTACAGAGTGGAGACATTATTGGGAAGTGAGGTCATTTTCATGTGTCCTCACAACTACAAGGGCAAATTGTGACTTATTAGTTAAGGTTGGGTTAAGGTTAGAATTCGGGATAGGTTAAGGTTAGGGTAAGGGTTTGGGTTAAGCTTGCATTGCTGATTAGGGAAAGGCTGTAGAGACACAAAGAATGCCTGGAAGTCCATATAATGTCCTCACAAAGATAGAAGTACAAGGATGATTATGTGTGTGCATGTGTGTGCAAGTGCACGTGTGTGGATGTGAACCAACCCCAAAACAACACTTTATAAAAGCACATTTTAATGCACAGTTATAATCACCATTTTCATACAATTAAAGAATTTCAATATATGCATTTGTTTATTGGAATTTTTATTATAACTTTGTACAATTCCAACTTATTTCAATACATAACATGAGGAGATAAAAATGAAAGTATCACAAAATGAATAAATATGACTCATTCCACAAAACATGGAGAACTTAACAGACGTACAGCACACACATCTGCCAATAACCTCTCACTTTGCTGAGAAGATGGTTTGTAGGGAACGTTTTATTCTTCCGACAATAAAACATAGACTCTGACTCACTTTAATGAACTGCAACTTATACCTTCACAATGAAGTCTTATGAATCTTTTAATCCAGGCGACAATCGTTTAACCCATTTAAACCTGGACAGCATGTGCACATTTCAAGAACGTGTCGTTGCCGACACAGACATGCGCGTAATTTTGAAAGTACCGTAATTACTGTAAGTTTTGCGCAATACAAAAAAATTCCAACTGTTCCTGAAAGCTGAGAAGCTGTGCCTCAGCCCAAATACAGGTTACTATCTGCTGGGATTTTTGCATTAGGCCTTAAAGGGTGAAATGAATGAAAAAGACAGATTTGAGATTCACACACACAGAACTGAGCACATGAATAAAAGCGAGATAACGTGTGGCGATGTCAGTGAGAAAAGCCTCTGTTGTGTTTGTGCACAAAAGAAAGGATGAAATGAAATGATAAAAGAGAGAAAGTGATGACAGAAGAGTTATTTTTCACTGACGTGGCCAGGGGGACACACGGCCAATCATCTTCTGCGATTATTCGCACTGTCACAGTGTTGTCTTGACAACTGCACCTAACCATCAGCAACTGAACAGGAAAATAACACAACTTTCAAAAAAAAAAACAAGCGATAATTAATGCTGGCCAGTTTTTATGAGTCATCACAAAATATAAATAAATAAATAAATAAATAAATACAGTGAAGCGTGAGAATTCCGGCAGAATTTACTTCTATTGGGGCTCAGAAACACATTTACCTGTTCTGATGATTACATAAAATGAAAGTTTCTCTCAGTGCTAAATTTATAACGCACACCAGCCCATCCTGGATAAGGGTGAGAACTCCTGATTGAGCCGTTTCTTCTACTCTTGTTATTAAAATGGCTGCACTTCTTCATCGGTTAACAAGCAGTTTGTTCATGCATGAATACAGGACCCTGAGACGCGGCCTTCTCCGCAACACAAATCATTCACACCCAAACCACTGCGCATCGAATTACTGCTTTTACACAATATGGCAATATGAATGTGATAGAGGATAAAGAATATGCTTTGAGCAATGTCTGTCACTAGCCGAATGTCTGAATATCACTTGCAATATATGCCCTTCAAATATATGTCAACATGGCAACAAAGTTATGGTCGCACACGCTGAACAGGGAAACACTCTCTAATGAGAATGGTCGATGACTTGGACAACAATTGCAGCAGAAATGGTGGTCGTAATGCACCCAGATGTTTTGCAAGTACTTTCAAAAATGGCTGTTCCCATCTTAGCTGCAGTCCCTGACAGAAAGAGCACATCACGCTTTGCTCGAAGAGTATGCTCAACAAAACCTGTGCCATTCCGCTTCCAAATCCCAGTCCAACATGCTTTCAGCCGTACATTAAATAAAATAACTAGACATTGCAGTCCGTAATTCCTTCCCATAATCCTGCTGTGGGCATCGCGCCAGATTTCCCCCACAGAATGTCATTTTTTCCTGCTTCAGCAAACACAGATAATTCCCTTTATCAATCCGCTGAATGGTGCGTAATCCTCTTTTGTTTCAAGTAATGGGCAAACAATCGACCAAAAATTCAAATATTACCATGTTCATGGGATTATTTATAATAAACCTAGAAACAAAACAAAATCTAAATTAAAGGGCCAAAATACTGCATGTTTTAGACATAAAAATCCTCTGGACTGGCATCGAAATCCATGCAATGGCACAGACAGGATTTCACTTTTATAAATTAAGTATAATTTATGTTACGCGGAATGACATTACATTGGTCTTAAAGGATAAGTTGGTATTATTTTTTCAACGTGTAACCATTGGTACAGAAGATTTCCACTAATGATCATTGAAGAGATGGCACAGTGGGTCTGAAAGGCTGCGAGTTTGAATCCAGCCCGGGGCCGTTCCGTGTCGAGTTTACATGTTCTCTCTGTGTTCACATTTGTTTCCTCCTACTCTCCATAAACATGCGTAATAGGCGAACTGGAGACTCTGAATTTCCCACAGGTATGAGTGTGTGAGTGAATGATTTGTTATCCCAACAATAAATCAGTAAACTGTCCAGGGTGTGCTCCTGTCCTGCTCCCACTGCATGCTGGGATTGGCTCCAGCCCCGTGCGGCCCTCACCAGGAATCAGCCAGTTACAAGATAGATCATAAATGATACAGTAAAATAATTTCGTCACATCACTTCCAGTGGTGTTTAGGTCACCCTGAGAAGCCTGCGACTCTGGCTACAATTCAGTCTGATGCTCGAACGAGCCTTCAAATGCTCCTAAACCAATTTCCTACAAACTTAGTAGACAGGTCGGTCGCCCCGTGACCAATGGTGTAGCCCTTGATCGCCCACATTTTTTATTTTGGCTTATTTTTCTCACAAATTTGTCAATTATTTCATGAATTATGTTACTAAGGCAACCAAAATCGATAGGCACTGTCTCCTAACCACTGCCCATATACATACCAAATATAAAAGAATTAGCTTTAAATCTGTGGTCTGTAGAGCGTTCACAAGGAGATCTCTATGGCGGCAGCGGCGGACGCGTGATGAGACCAAATCCATAGTTGCCCCGACTTCGTCCGAGGGCCACAATAACTGCACAGCCTGCAGGAGATATTCTGCCCCCAGCCCATTACCAGGCATCCAGCGTTACAGCAGACAGACTCCTGTTTTTAGCTTGTAGTTATCCATGAAATGTATTAGTGTTTGCTAATCAAGCTGTAATTGGTTGGAGAACCTTCTTCACAAAGAGTTTCAAACTTTGTTTATGTGGCCCTATTTGACTGTGGGGTACAGCAGCCACACTACACAAGCAAAGCTCAAGAAAAAAAAAGATGATGAAATTATCATCAGCACCGATCAGTGCGATGGAATTAGCTTGGAGAATGGAGTCCCATTTGGAAAACAGAGTTTCAAAGGTCCCCTTTAAAGAGGACAGTTGCTGATGGTAATAAAATCATTAGTTGTAAAACCTCTCTTGTACAAAGGAACAACCAGTCTAGATTTGACACTTAAGTGTATTATTATCATCATCATTATTATTATTATTATTATTATTATTATGTTGTAGTGAGTCATTCCTAATATGGGCTGCAGAAAGCTCAAAGCAGTGGCCTCGCATTCAAAACCGGCAGACAGTCAATAATCTTGCATCATCAATAAAAGACAATTTTTTTCCTTCAAAAAGTATGCGCAACATTTTTGAATAATAACCTTTATTTTTCTACATTCTTTCACAGATCTTAGACGGTCGAGCTCGAGGGAACAAATAATGCTCATCGCATTGCAATTAAAACGTACAGATGGCTATGATTCGACTATTTATTCATGACCATGTTCATAAATATGCATACCTAACGATTCTCAGGGGGCAGCAGGGTTCTATATTCTTTCAAGTTTTCTCAAATGACAAGCGCTCTGGACTCCAAGGGGAAAGACGGCGGAGGAATCTTCTGGAAAATAGCCGCTAATTAATCACTCACTGCTCACTCTGGCACGAATTCTGGCGAGGGCTCGGACAGAGTCTCCTGACATCACAACAGCGCTCTATCAGCGTCATTACACGCGCGCTAACCGCCGCTTTCCCGAATGTAAATCAGGCCCCGGAGCCGCAGTGTGGCGAACACAGGAAGGGCCCGCTTATCCGCGGAGAACAAACGACACGGCAAATCCCGCCGGTGCCTTAAGTTAAAGCGCATCCGAAACACATTTTAACCCAAAAACAATCAAAGCTTCCCTCACCCGAAATAGGCAACACTAATTTCCTTGCCTGCTGTCAATCAACGAGGAGAACTACTGGACAGAGAAGACAGGCCTAAAACGTAGGCGAGAAAGACTTGTCTGTCAGATCATGTACCATAGAAGCAAGACAAAACTAGACTCGCTGTTGGATCGTCTACCATAGAAGTAGGGCACTGTAACCACACTCTCAATTCCTATAGACGTATAAACCAAAACCACAACTTATTCATTTTTTAAAAGTGAAGTCTTGTGTGTACTTGGACACGATAACATGCTTAATGAGGAAATAGGCTTGGGAATATTTGTAAATATTTCTATATTATGAAGGGAAATATACAATGTATTATTATTATTATAATATATAATAACACAATATATGATATAATATGATAATGATATATATTGACAAAAATTTTAATGAGCAATAATTCAGCTGAAATTAACAGTTAGCGCGCACCAGCTAGCAGTTGAATGGGTCTGAATGGGTCTTGTTTAAGATACAGTCATCATATTCACTGAAATGGAGCTACTGTTGACTGTATTAATCATGAACTGTATTTATTCGGGTACTTGAGAGGTAATTTTAGGTTTGAAGTTCGGCAGTCTGGCAAATTTCCTGTGGACTCAGACGATCAACCTTCTGCAACTGCAAAATTACTTTTTACTGTCAGGAGGCAAAGAAAAACTCGGGACATCAAGCACAGCCAATCACGACGCAGCCGACTCATGTCACTCGGGTCACATCCAATCAACTGAAGTGAAAATTTTCGCATAAACAAAGTGAAGGCCTACAAGACACAGATCATGGGATTCTACAGCTGTATGACCAAACAAGTTTAGACGTACAGAGTCAGTCAAGACAGTAAAAGACCATTGATCCAAACTTGTGCTAGAAAACAGTGTTTCTCTTCAGAATACACCTGCTGTTCGCTACGTACATGACACACAGTGTCACAAACCACTGATTTCCATTTGCTCGTGGGAATCAGGAGAGATGGTGGCTTTCATTTCTTACACAGTACAGCGAGGAGGTTAGTTGGCAGAGGGTTTGGACGGGAGGATTACATGTTAATAACTCTGCGGGAAACCGTGCGTTTCACACCTGGTACCTACATAGCAGCAAATGTAACCTGACTAATTTCACTACAAAAATATGGTAATGTACACAGCGTTTCAGTTCTCACAGTTATCAGTAAAACACATTATTTTACTACAAGCACTAATATAAAATGTCGCGATGACGGTGCTACCATGTCACATTGTTGAGGGAGCGTGATAAATGTGTGCGTTTCCAAGGCAGCCAGGTGATTGAGTGAGCTGGGACTCAACCTTTCGCGAGGGTTACGACGAGGCAGTCCCAACTCTGTGTATCAGAGTTATACAGCAGCAGCGATAAGCCAGTCTAAATATCCTCACTTCCTTCCAAAATTCTGCAGTTGTGTGTCCCAGCCGTTTTGTGTAATTTGATTCCGAGCGATGAAATGCGTGTCCGCAGAATGTGAAAGCGTGTGTGTGTGTTTGTGTGTGTGTGTGTGTGTGTGTGTGCGCGCGCACCTGCTTCAGTGTGTATTTTCTTGTGCATACGCTGGTGCGTGTTTGCATTCTTCACCACGCATGTGAACATCAGTGTGTGTCCAACTGCTTCAGAGCGTGTTCCCGTGATTGTCTGCCAATGTGTACCAGTATGCATTCTCAAGAGTGTGCACACTCTCATAAGGTTAAGTGTGCACTTTTCAGCGTGTGCGCCAGTGTGCGTACCTGAATGTGTCCGGGTGAGCGTGTCGATGTGCGTATATACACATGTGCACGTGAAACATATTCATGAATTACATTCATCTGTTTGAAGAGCTTCACTGGAGTTTATTCGAAAGTCATGCGATGAAAGTCCCTCCTTCCGCTTGGCGTGACGAGCTGTGTTCCATGTGCTCGTGCCCTCGGGCCGGACCCAAACAGGCGTGCAGTTCATCACAGAGACAGAAACACCCCAGAAACTCGCCCATTCCAGAGCGTCACGGTCCAGCCACAGAACAACACAGGGGCGCAGAAACACAAATCTAAAGCGTGACAAACCCAGGCGCTGTCTTCCTTACAAAATACAACTGAAATATCAGAAACCACTTTGGCAGATTTTCCAGATCAATCCGCATCGCATGACTTCAGTTATCTCTCATAGATCTGGCTGATGTTCGTCTTCCAATTTCTGCAGGTGCTGAACACGCTTTGTGATCCTTTTCACAGAAAAACTTGTCGTCTATGAAAAATGAAATATCATATACACTGCATTTGTGGAGTCACATTTGAGGAATTGTGCATATTACAGAGGCTACCGTACCTAGGATGCGTACAACCGGTCCGTCAGAACTGAATTTCAGTGTGAGATACTGCGGTTTTACATACAGAATACAGAATAGGACTGGCCGGGGGAATGCTTCAGTTTATCACGGCCAGACAGAAACGTTGATGGTTCCTCACCCTTTCCATTCTACATGAACAAGACATCGATTCTCTGAAATTCCTCTCCAGTTCGACTCATTTACTCAAAAATGTTCTGAGGGAAGTATCCAATTAAAGATGAAGGTCACCTGAAACCGAGGATTTGGCTGTACAAAATCCTCACTTTTGCCTTCATAAATCTCCTCGCATTGGTATCCAGGTCCTCGTATGCTGTTTGAATATCATCACAGTAAAAGTGTTGGAGGAGTAAAGGACGAAGGTCGAAGACACTCAGGTTTACCAATGAGGGTCACAAAAAAACTATATAATCCAAGCAGAAGGCCGAAAAACAACAGAGAAAAAACGACCACTTCTTCCAGAAAGTTATCAGTGCGCGATCTGTAAAATTTTTGGTCTTTCTTCTCCTGATTTGTTCACCTCAAGTCGTCCACGCGGTCGGACCTCACCACCCCTCGGTTTCAGCACAAGAGCCGCACCGAGCGAGTCCTCATACCCCGCGGCCCTCCCGGCTCCTCAACTCACTGCTCCACATGGTTCACACAGCACCCACTGGCTGCCCGGAGGTGGAATTGCAGCCTCACAGCGCGGAAGACTGCTTGATGCTGTGAAAGCTGACGCGGGTCGGCGAAGTGGGGATTGACATGGCGCGAGCGACCCGGGCGCGGATCGAGTGCTTGTCCTGCCAGCGGTGCCACCTCTTCCTGACCGCCGATCGCACCTACAGAACAGAGAGAGGAAGGGGAGGAAGGTTCTCTCAGACCAAACCCTTCGACAAAAACCATCAAATACCCAACAGCCACTGATTTACTGGGTGGTCTTTGAGGATGAAGATTTTTAGGAAGTTCCTTTAAAATCCCATAGCCCCAGAATTATCCCCGTTCACACAAGCCAGAGTCTAGCCTTGTATCACAAAAGAAATCGAAACTGAGAGATCTATCATCGGTTAACCCCCCAGTATAGCTTATGTTTTAGTGGGCTATGGCTAGCTATTTTCAAGTCCGCTACATGCAGCATTGAAAGAAACTCGCCACTAGAATACAGAGATTGCGTTTTGCACTTTTCCGCAAAAGTATTCATTGAGACTCGGTCTTGCAGGATTAAACCAGATTTACACGAGCTTAGCCCCCGCTTTGCTCAGGAAACCCAAACTCCAAAATATGCTGTTGATTTTCCACCTCAGTATTGTTCAATGTTACAGTGCTTGGCAGGTTTGAACCTGGTATAACCTGGCTAATCCTAATTCACCGTAAAACCGTAATTCCTAAACGCAGAGGGATATGGTCTCTCGCTGGTCCACTGGTCGCGGTAGGAGCCGGGACGGTCTGACTGCGGGACGTATGGGCACACGCAGAGAAACAGAACGTCGTAAGAAGATGAAACCCAGCAGACAAGATGAGAGCGAATCCTGGGGGAGGTGCCCCCAGCTTTAGCTGTAAGATCGGCTGAACGCGCAGATGCATTTTTCATCCCGAGCTCTGATCCTCTGGCTCCTCTCCAGACGGCTGTCACGCCATACCGCTGTCATCGCCAGAAGCTTTCACCGACACGTGCCTGTACTCCGTTATAGATTGGCAGCTGTCACCACAGCTGTTACTGCTGCGGTTTTTTGATGCGGGAGAAGTTCAGGATTTATGAAAAAGGTCCTTCCTCTTAGACCTAAATCATAAAAAGTGACAAACTTTGACTTATCAACAAAATCTAAGACGCCGGCAAGCGTTCGTACAAAACATGCAGCCTTAATTTCCACTTCCTCGTCATCCCCTTGTGGTGTGAGGTCACAGAAGTGATTGGAATGTTCTAAACTGAACATTCTAATGATGATGTCACAATCACTAGCAGTGGTGAAAAATCCAGGGGTCACAGAGTAGAAGTCCAGTCATCATTTTTCCCTCATCCCTGAATTCAGTCATGTGACTCCATTTCTACCTGCTGACTGAAGGCTTGTGCAGATTTGTGGATCGAAAAGGTTGGAACAAAATACTGGAGTGGACTTTTACATTTTCACCCTGGATTTTTCCACCTCTGAGCACCAGTGCCAATAGAAAGCAGGAGTCCAAGAACACTATCTAAACACATTTCAAAACCCCCAACTCTGTGATCTGTTATAAACACAAACAGGATAAAATATGGCATCAGCAACACGAATACAAGCTATATTACCCAAGGAAGCGTTGATTTTTCTGAGGTTGGGTGCGTTCTTTCAAAGTTTCCCAACAGCCTCTTTTCTTCTCAAATCTTGAATATTAACAACCTAACAACTGTGCCGCAATTCACTCTTAATCCTGTGACTAACGCCTCATGTCAGTTTGCAAAGGGAGAACAGAAAAGACGTGGATAAACTGGAGATTTATATATCTACTGTTTCCATGTGAGGTGTAAAAGATAACTGTTTGAGCAAATGTTAGAATGTTCAAAATTAATCACAGGCCCAATGTGGGAGCTGCACACAGATGCCAGAAAATCATTTCCTGATATTTTGAAAAAAAAAAAAAAACGTAAAAAATGTGACATATTTGACTGGCTTCAGACTCTCCCAGAATATCCGTCTCTGAGATGACAGGATTTGCAGTAGATTGTGTTCTTAGCCAAGAGCCCTTACATCTCATTGAATATAATGCCTGTGCACACAGAACCATGAAGAACGATGACTGCACAAGTCCCAAATCAGTGCCAAACGACACAGACAAATAGATAAGCTGAGTGTAAACAAAATTCACCAGAGCATAAACAAACGGTGAGGTGGACAGTAAATGTCACTTCACACCACAGAAGAAGGGCCTGGGTGATACTAAGAAATGTAAGCACTTGAGTACGCAAACATTTCAAACTACTGAGAGTCTGTCTAATCCTTTATAATCCTTTAAGACAATTGAGTCCACTGTCCTTGCCTTGAAGAAAGAACGGTATTCAGTTTGGCTTGAATTAAATGTAATTAGCAAAAGCAATTACAATAGAGTCACTGTTTCATGGGACAAGATACCTCTCCATTCATCAGTCAAACATGTCTGTGACCTGGCTTCCAATACAGCCTGGTCACCAAGTTGTTTCTGTTTTTTACGAACGTATTTTCTCAAAGAAACTAAACGGTTTATGCGAAAATGGTGCGATTGCTATGGGTCAAGTTGGGTGATCCGAAATGTTGCCTTTACTAAGGGTTCTGTTGGGTCATTGTTAAATTATACATTTACTAAAGGTCCAGTTGGGTCATTGGTAAACGGTGCATTCATTAAAGGTTCTGTTGGGTAATCGAAAAATGTTGCATTTACTGAAGGTCCTCTTGGGTTATTTGTAAACGGCACGTTTATTAAAGGTCCAGCTGGGTCATTGACAAACGCTGCATTTACCCAGTGTCCTTCGGAGTCATCGATAAAAGGTTCATTTACTAAAGGTCCCTTTGGGTCATCGTAAAACAATGCGTGGGATCAAACTGAATCATTGCTTGGACCATAACGATACTCTTGATTGCTCCTCTTTGCCTTTTCTCACAAAAAACATATTTCCCTCTCCAGGCCAGAGCACAGAGGTCTGTAAAAGCAGAATCTAAAAACCCATTTAAAACTGAAAACACATTTACAGCGCAGGCTGGGAACACACTTACAGGACAATCACAAGCAAATGTTTCCGAACGTCTCCAATCCAGGGCAGCTGCTCGTAAAGATCGTTCTGGAATAAGGAAAGGGCCCTCTCTCTCTCACCAAATCACTGACGCTTAATGTAGTCGGCCAACAATTCTAGGTCACAATGGAAGACTCTGTTCGTTTATTTTAGCATTATTTTCTTTTATTTGTGTATTTAGAGCAGCTGTGGAGGCCAGGCGCACAGCAGAAATGTTAGCGGGCAGCCCAAGCATGTCGGCTCATGTTATTGCGAATCTCCAGCCTAATCAGAAATCAGTCTGTGTTTAACTAAAATAGAGCAATTCTTATGCGTTCCACCTATCTGGCTTAACACCGGAATTTGCAGCACTGTGAAACTACTCAGAAGAGAAAAAAATATAATGAATTAATAAAACGAATAAATAAATATGATTATATTGATACTATTTTCGGAGCAAAACCCCTCACACGCAGGGCTCTTGACGTTAAGATATGAATACAGAGGCAGCCTCCTCAGATCGAGAGTGAAACTAAATTAATTCAAGGACCTCTCTTTGACGGCTCACTGGGGACTTCGTCATCGTGTTTTCAAACGTTTACCTAACCCCACTCATGCTCCCTCGGAGCCGCTAATGTGCTACTTTTGAATTCCACTGACATTTTGTTCATTTTTTTTTTTTCTGTTTTAATCAAAGAAGGAGCAAGTCTTTTCAGTCGCTGGCTGTGGAAATTATTTAAGCTTTCCTTCTCCCTACAAGACTGACAGCGGAGGACAAAGAAAGACAGAATAGAGCAGCTTAGTTAAATACACAGCGGAGTAAAGAAAGTGAATTCTAAAAAGTGAGGATGTGAAGAGTAGCTGAGCTGACTGAATCACTTGCGTAACGAGTTCAAACGTCCTCCAGCAGTCTCAAAGCTCATTCCAATCGCTAATTTTTTCACAACCTTCCTTATTTTTGCTCTTACACCAATCGAGGAGACAAAACATATTAGTAAGAAAGATGTCCAAATAGATGAAAGTGTGAGTTAGCTAATGAAGTGTCATCACCCTTTTAACTGCTAGTCTGAAGCGACCTGAATCACAGACGTAGCTGACGGAGAGAAGGAGATCTGCATCCTGTAGACTTACGGAATTCCAAAAAAAAAAAAAAAATGCTACCACAAAGGATGGTCTTGTCTTTCGTTACGTAAGATATCTTTGGGAAAATGCAAATTCATGTCACCCAACTCATTAAATAGACTGGAATCACGGGAACGTTGGTAAACCACAATAAATTTCTAAGCCAAGCTACAAGGACAGAAGTCTTTGAAGGAAAAGCAAACGGAATGAGCTCATTGTTTCCTGGGGCAAGTTCAAGATCGCCGGGTCAAGCGAGAGCCCGCGAGTTCTCGCCTCTTGAAGATTTAGATTACGCTTGTTCTCGCACAGACAAACGAGAACATCGGCCAACAGTATCGCCTTGCTTTTCAATATGGCGCCCGGCATTGTCAAAGCTTGTTCAATGGAATTTGATGCGAACCTCAGTTGGTAGCCATGTTGGAAAACGTGCAAGAATGAGTCGTTCAAAATTTCGGAGTCTCCCCTCGCGAGACCCAGGCGTGAGACCCTTTGATCTTGAACGTGCCCCAGGCCATGTTAGTCTCATGTCCACTTCCCTTACATAGCGCAGCGGTTGGCTGAAACACTCGCTTACCCTAGTGACGCCCAATCATGCGCCATGGATGGCCCAAGATCTTTCATTCCAACCAATCGCCACACCCGCTGATTTCACTGGTGCCCTCCCATTTGTATGAATTTGACTTAGATTCAGTTGTCGTGATAGGCTGGATTGAAAATGAGCAAATATTCACACCATCCAAGGCAAATTAACTGGTGCCACTGGTCTACCTACACAAGGATGTGTGCACCTTCACAATGACTTCGACTTCAACAAGGCTACACAATACAGACACAGCTGACAAAGTAAGTGTACCTGGAAAAGCAGGCTGAGACAAACATGCACCAATACTATCGGCTCTCAATGAGGAACATTAGCCGTTCGCTTCAATACTTAACTGCCGTAGCATATAATGATAGCATTAATGTGTGAGCTGGTTTGATGGATTTGAACTTTAGTGCAGCTGCAAAAAAATAATCCCTCAAGTATTAAAAACTCCCCAGAGTCATCTGCGAATGCCCTTTCTCCGAGGTAAGATGGATTCCCAAAGGCTTTGAGTTTTATGAAAAGCAATCTTTTCAAAAAGTCAAGCGTTATGTGCCAACTCGGACTCATATTGTCCCATGAATATTTTCAGGAGGGACATTTTTATAGTTGTCGACACTGAAATGGGGTTGGGTGCAGTGTGATACGAACTGGGCTCCATCGATCTGTCCTTGGGCTGTAGCCAGAGCCCTAAATTCCTGTTGCTGCTTTGCATTGTGGGATTGATTAACAAAGTCTGGAGGAGTTCACTCACCTCACTGTTCAAGAAGCAGTAGAACACGGACACAAAGAAGCCCTGCGAAAGAGTTAGAGAGAGGGAGAGAAGGAGAGAAATAGGGAAAGAGAAAGGGAGGGAGAGAGATGGGGGGACAGAGAGAAGGAGGGGGAGAGAGGGAGAGAAGAAGAGGAAGAGAGAGGGAGAGAGTAGGGGAGATGGATGAGGAGAAAGGGAGCGAGAGAAGGAGGGTAGAACATACAGAGATAATGATGCAGAGAAAGTGTGTGGTAGATGGAGAGATGAATAGAAAGAATGAGAGAGGGAAAAAGGATGGTAGGGGTGTGGTAGATGGAGAGAGGCAGAGTGAGAGAGGGAGAGAGAGAAGGAGAAGGTAAGAAGAGAGAGACAGAGTACAAAGGGAAGGAAAAAAATGCTTGTTTATTGTCACTTCCTGTTTGAACAGGAGGTCACTCCTGCCAGTAACTGCTGCTTCCTGTGACACGTACTGAGCTAAAGGCTCAGGGGCTACAGACACTGAGGAGATGTACTGTACACCACAGACTCACTAACATTACCTACTGCGCACTTAACCATAGAAATTACACCATCAAGCTTCATCGCACTAGAGAGCACACTTAGGCTGTCCCATTCCACACTCAGATGTAGCCATTACTGTTCCCCATGTACTGAAACACATGTGTGTGTTTTCTGTGCTTTATACCTGAAATGACTCCAGAAAGGAGTTGAAGTAGATGAACACTATCTGGGAGATCTCGTCCTCTCCGGGATTGACGAAGAACAGCATGTAGGTGATTCCCAGCAGGGGCAGCAGAACTAGAGTGGCCTTCACTGCTTTCCTGTGTGACAACAGAGGGAGAACAGAGTCATGTATGCACACACACATGCACACTCATCCCGCACACACACACATATCACATACACACATACCACATACACTCACACACACGCACACACACACACCACGTACACAACATACACACATACACTCACAGACACACACCCACCACATACACAACACACACACACACGCTCATGCCGCATACACACACAATTACCACATACACACACACACACACACACACACACTTCATCCCACATACACACACACATACCACATACACACGTACCACATACACACACACACACACACACACACACACACATACACACCATACACAACATACACACATAAACTCATACCCTATACACACTCATACCAAATACACACATATGCATACACACGGGCACTCATAACACACACACACACACACACACACACATACCACATACACACACATGCATACAACATACACGCACACTCTTGCCACATACAAGCACGTACACACACACACACACACACACACACACAGCAAATATCGCCACAGTAATATCCTCCAGGGCCCGACACACAGACACAGCAGAGGGTTGTTTCGTTCAGCAGATCATTTTTTTTCCCCTCAAAACACAGGTGGTTCTCTCCCATTAAGCAAGAATTGCAACAAAAGAAAGGATCATTCAAGCCCTGCTTGTCTACAGGAAATGAAAATGCTGACTGCTTCCTGGAAGTGAAGTTTGGCTCACACCTGGACACCAGTTTCCTCACTCAGACACATAACAAAGTGGAACAGCTGGTCATTTACCCTCAGCCAATCAAAATCAAGCACAGCACTTTTTTCCCCACAAAGGTGAATTCTGAACGAAGTGCTGAATCATCCTTGACGGTGTATATCAATAACTTACTGAAAAAATCAAAAACTTAATAGAACGCAACAGTTTCAGGCAAGAAATCGTTCATTAAAGATGACCTTCATGCAGTATTATTGCTGAAATTCACCACTCCCTTCTTGCAGTCATTTTTATTTTTTGTGGACAATGCTTGTTTTTAATGCCTTGTATAAAGCTTTGTACACAAGTGCGCCCCTTGTGGAGGACTCTAAACTGCGTGTTTCCTATGATTAAAGGTGCTCCATAAATGTCATGACAAACTTTGCCAAATGGGCAATAAATATAACTTGTCAGGTGAATGGTAGCTGAAAATAACTTTTAATGAAACTGCTACTTCAGAGTGAGCATAATTTTAAGTGACAATATTAAAAATACAAACCCTAGACTGAAACTTATTAAATGAATGACTGATTCACCACAGATTTAAAAAAATGCACCAGTAATTAGCACGATAGTAAACTACAACCATGCAAGAATAAAAACAGAGTTCAATAACAAGGAGGGAAACTAAATCAGTATTATTATTATTTTATAAAATAAACATTCATGCCCTCCCTTCTGCCTGTCACTGACAAGGCCAATTACGAACAATTACAGTCGCTAAATGGAAAAAGGCAACAAAGTAAACACAGTGATATAATTATAGTCATTACTGCAATTAAGAGAGATCTATCTCAGCGTTAGGAAGGACTCAGGGTCACACACAGGTAATGGTAGAGCTCGAAGAACCAGAGACCGTTATCAGTGGGGCTACCCTGATACCGATCGCCTCTTTTCTGATTACGCTGCAAGTTGTGCTGCCACCAAACAACGTGTCCATTCATAGCATTTTGCAAGTTGCATAAGTTTGCATAGCAAGTTTGTTTATCATCAATTAACACTATTAACACTAGCAAAAACCTTTGAGTGCAGAGGATGATATTATATTATACAACGTTATATTATATTATATTATATATGTATATGATGTATTTGAGGGCAGCCTTCCAAATCCAATTGAGCTGTTTATATGAATGCGAAAAGAGCTTGATCAGGATCAAAATCATTAGTACCAGGGCAGCCTCTTTTTCCAATTTTTGAGCTGTTTATATGTTTCAATCATTCCATAATAATGCAATTAAATTACTAGAATAATTCACTTACTTTATGGTGTTGTTTGCTACACCAGTTCAGAGCAACACGCAAGCACCAGTATCATCATCAAACCGAGGAGTTTCCATTCCAGTTACTGGCAGTACTGTCTCAAAAACATTAAAACTGAACTGATTTTGTGCACGCAAGTGAGGTCAGTGTGTTTCACACAATTCTCCCCGGCATTTAAGACCTTTGCAAACACTGATTTCCCTCAGACCCCATTTAACCCCTTTGCGCAGAATAATAATATCGCCAATTTTTCCTGTTGTGCATGAGCCTTTTTAAGCCTTTATAACTCAGTATTTGTGTCACAGAAACTGAGGAAAATTATTCCAGTGAAGCAAGACGTTTGAAAATTTAATTACAGAATTATTTAGCAATTAAGTTTTGGAATTTACGGACATTGGCGTCTAAATCTGTGCAGAGGGGTTAATAGCTGGCACAACAAACATTATACAGAACCATTTTGGGTTAAATAATTTGCCAAGGTTACAATTTTTTACCTTTATAAGAACCACTGAGAACATTTTCCTCTTTTTCTGTCAATAAAACATTTGGAAGTGAAGCGTGAGAGAGAGAGAGAGAGAGAGAGACAGGGGTAAAGCCCAAGGAGCAGGTTTAGGATTAAGGGCCTTGCTCAGGGGCCCAAGTTCTTCCCAACTTCATCTCTTCTGACTCCTAAACCCCCACCAGGGGCTCAACCAGCAACTCTGCAGTTGCCAGGCAAGCAGCCTATTGCCAAGGTATCCTGTAACCCCCCCATGAGAATAGTGCAATGACTCTACCCCAACCTGGACTTAAACCTACAAGCCCAATCAGTATATAATTTTGAACATGAGACAGTTCCATCATCACCTTTAGTGGTGGTGAAAAAGATTTCCAGTTTTTTCTATTCAGTTCCTGAAAATAAAACTTTCACAAAGTACAAAAAAAAAAAAAAAATCTGAGATTAATCGCCCACGAAAGGCTCATTAGAAGATTAGTGAGCCTACTGTGGCCATTATTTTTCTTTAAACTTTCATTTAACAAGTAAGACCTTGATAAAATGTGGGAGTTTGCAAGGAGGGGGGAGAGCTTAGGCAGACTTGCACAGAGAATGAAATTAGAACCATACGGACGGCAGACTGATAACTCAACCTACTTGTGGGGTTCATGTACAGAGTTGTTTGATAAGAATCATGGGATCCTTAATCGTCACGGTGAGTTCGGACCTCAACTGAACCTCCGATCTGAAGCACTAAAACTCAGCTGCAGTGCAGCTGCCCGTCGCATCGACACCTGACCCCGCTGTAATCCAGGGCTCCAGCACAAGCTCCCACTGCAGCGCTAACCAAACCCCAACTTCCTGTTACAACAGGCTAACTGGTAGGATAATGCCACGGGTGCCCGAGCACACGCCGCACATGAAAGCCTTTTTTCCAGGAATTAATTTCCTCAATGAGCAGCCCTCAGCGCTTTTTTAATATCAAACCCTGTTGTGCTCGAAAAAGCTCTTAAAGGATTAAAAGCCTTCCCTAAAAATAAACAGTGACGGGAGCATTCGGTACGAGCAGGAGCTCTGCAGTTCTGCTTCAAGGCCACCCAGCCCTCTCTACCAGAGATCCACCGACCCACCGGATTTAATGCAGCCCCTGACTGCGTACAGGTCAGGTCGGGCAGCAGTACTCCAGCTGTTGAATGAGGTGTGTTTTGCTAGGGTTGGAGTGAGAACCTACAGGATGGTAGATCTCCAGGAACGGGGTTGGGCAGCCCTGGAGTAAGATCTCCAGGTTAGTGCTGATCTTACAGACTGAAATCACCGCTGGTTTCCACCACATTTTTCCCCTGAGCAAAAACACCAGCCACGCAGAAAAAAATCAAATTAAATAATATTTCTCAATGTCAGCAAGTATATTCGTCTGCTATTTGGAAATAAATTCCAGCTCCCTCTGCTTTTTTTTAGCAAAGCAAGGCAAAAGGATTACCCATGAGGATTTCCCAAGAGGTTAGTTTAATTTCAAAATCTGCCAGTGGGGCCAAAGTCGATTTCACGCGTCAAACTAACAGTAACTTAAAGCTAATATTTTCTACTTCACAGAAGAACTGCTTTGGCTTCATTACAAGGCGGACGTTAGCGATGACAGACCTGGTTTTGCGGCGCGGCCTTAGTTTACCTGTACTGAATGGTCTCGGAGGTGGTGGAGGCTCTCAGCTTCGTCATGAGGATTCTTACGATGTTGAAGAGGAAGATGAAGTTGATCTGGAGAAGACGACAGCGGAGGTGGGTAATCCACGACAGAACGATGCATCTTTTCAGGGCTGCTAAAAAAACACTCCGAGAGACTCAATTTTCCTCCCACCGCGACCGGACACAAAAGCACTTCCCACTGAAATGCCCATGAAGTTGATTCAAGCCACTGACCATCAACATCACTCAGCGGAATTTCAACAGTCCTCTTAAAACATTATTCCGCAACTGACTGATGACACGCTGAGGGGGAAAAATTTAACAGACCGTGCAAATGTTTATCCAATATCATTTAAAATGAACTCTTTTAAAACATCTATTTCACATTTTCAATTACATTCTATTAAAAGAAATTACCTCGCTAAAAGAAAACAAAGCAGCGCACACAAATTCAAACATCCATCACAAAGTTTTAATGACGTTTTTAATGTCTCTATACAAACATCTCTCATCGATCCAAACCAGTTTGTGTGTCAGGAGAATGAGGCCTGAGATTGATGGAAATGTCAGGTCTGAATAGGAATCTGCAGAGTCTAATAAAAAATATGAGCGGACGGAGAGGCCTGGGGACAGAATTAGGACTGAAAAAAAAAACGATTACAGCAGGCAGGAGGTAATGAGAAAAATATTCTCACCAGCAGAACCAGAATCATGGGGCCCTGATAGATGTAGTCCGTATACACGCCAGCTCGCTTCCCAAACCAGCACCTGGAGGATTTCAGATAAAGAATAAAGGATACACCACATTTGCCCTCTGAAGTTGACCCACCCTCAGTTGACAGGAGCAGTGCCGCGCCGCAGTGCAGCACCCAGGACCAGCTGAAGTTCTAAAGCCAGAGCCTTGGTCAGGAAGAACGTAAGCAGTGTCTCCATGCTGCATGTCTAACAGGTAAATACTGCATCACAACCCAAGACCTACATGTCTTTAAACATGTTATCTGATGAACTCGGAGCTATCACAGTATTTATAGACACTGAGCTTAAAGGACAAGCTGAAATAAATCACCATATATATACATTTTTTGGAAACAGCACAAGTGTATTGCCAATTGGGGCGAGACAGTATGACTAATTTCAAGATTTGTCGACACTAAGTAAATTTCAACAAAGTAACGAAAAGCAATGTTCATTTAGCAAGGCTAAAACTGTGCTGAGCTGAAAATATCAAGTGAATTACAAATCTAAATAAACCATAGAAGAAAAGCAATGGACAAGAGCAGGACAATGCGAAGAAGATGGAAAAATGTTGATTAAAATGCAGCTGCTCCCTGCACCTGTTTAAGTGGGCCAAGTCCCCTTAATGCCACAGCACAAAGCAATACCACCAGTCGCATAAACAAAGGATTTACTGCATAATTTTGCGAAGCCACCAACCCTCTATGCAAGAATCAGCAAATCTGGATCTTGAATCCAAATCCAGCACTGGTTTTCATTTATATTTGAACAATTGGCACCTCTGATTGGCCAGACTGTCATCACACCTGACTGAGGTAAAGGGAGGGCGGAAAACCAGCAGTTCTCAGCAGTAAAGGACTGTGATTTGATGATCACTGATCTTGAGTTGTCATTCAGGAACATTCGCATAGTCTCTTTACAGGAGTGAAACACTCTCACATGCAGATTTTTCTTAAGGCGGAGCTGTAAGTGCACAGCGATCTCCATCACTTCTGAGTTAGTTTATCGATCAGGGAGAAAGGCCCATCTTTGTGTAGGAGAACTGTAATGCATAAGTGTGGTAAATCAGTGACCCGTTCAGTTTCTCCCAGCACAAAGGACATCGCTCCTGTGATCGGCTTGTACAGCCCTTCCCACATAATCCCCGACAGGCCGGTTCGATGCGGTTATTGACTCAGCTGATATCCAAAAGGATATTGGATGGCCGGGGCGGGGACAGACGATGAGGATTGACGACAGGCAGTTATGCTGCATCGCGATAGGGCTCGGAGGACATTTTAGCGCTGGATTACTAAACGAACTGGAAAAGAGTGTGATTATGTGGATCAGCGAAACCGACGCGAAGCATCCATCTCCATCGCCTTGGCGAACGCAACCATTATAAAACCATTACAACCATGTCGAACATAACGAGCAAGATTTTCGTTGAAAAATATGGCTTTTCATTTAAAATTACTTCACACAGAATAGTTCCTAGTCACACACCAAGGGTTACCGTCTTGAAATAGCGAAAATTGCACCAAATTAGCAATTAAATTTTTTTGTCTTATTTCATCATATTTCATTCTCTGAATGCATTAAAGCATAAAGTTGAGGGCTCCTGGATTACATTTCTAGAACAAGCCACTGGAAACTCCTGAGGTATGTATCTTACATTTAAGTCAAAACATAAGAGTAAAATGAGCATTAAGTTAATTTTTTTTTTGCAGTGTTACGGTTAGGTGTCACAAACAGGAGCATAAAATAAACCACACTCACTTTTCGTTGTCGTAGTACAGCTTACCGATGGCCCAGGCGACGATGATGGGGAACGGGATGCCTGGAAAGGGAGAGAAGAACAGAAGTGATTAGCGTCAATATACCCCAACCCACCCTCTCCCCCCCTCCCCACTGCACCCCACATCGCGATAAACCTCCACCCGTCACCATCCTCTCAGCAGTGCTGAAACTCCCCTCGCCACTGCACTGATGAACGACGGATTTAATTACACTCATTCTGGGAGACATGAAGTCAGAAACCAGAGGCGAAGGAGGAATACACATGGGTAGGTGGGGGGGTTGGGGTTCTATGTTCATTTTCCAATCTCCTGTCTGCAAACTCCAACGTTATAGCATCAGGTTTGCCAAGCTCTGTCCACAAAGATCAGTGTTTAAACACTACAATACACATTCCCCCAAATTAACCCCTCGAGTTACAGCTCAGGTTCAGTTAGCATATCACGAACGCACGAGAGCGATTGCAGATGCGCAGACAGGGCCATCGGTTTATGTGTGAAAGCCTTTCTCTCTTCCGGCTGTGGTAAAAATAAATCGATATCCCTAGGTGTCTCAGCTGTGTACCCTGTTGTGTACCATCAGCGTGATCGTTACAGACCACAGCGTCAGCGGTCTGAAGCCGGAAACTCGATCTGTGTTGCACATTTCTCCCTCTCCCTCAGTCCCCATTCTACCTCTCGGTCTATACTATCCTCTGCAGTAATTATGAAAAAAGCCCTGAAAGCACAGCTTTATATTAATGGGGTGCCAGGAAAATATTCTTTATGCCAAGATTTTATGTCCCCCCAAACTCCAAACAAACCCCAGACTTAATTTACCAGCTGAAACAGCCTTTTGAAGAACTAAATCCTTCCCAACAAGCACCCACTTCAGTGGATCCAAAATAAAGAACTTTTTTATTGACACAATGCTATGTTAACATGGTTACAGACAGGATGGGCAAGTGACATGTACTTTCAAAGCTTAACTGTCCAGGATCTCAGATATTTATAAATATACTTATGACTATTTTAAATGAAACCCAATTGAGTTCTGCTCACTTGTTAACAACAAGGAAAAAAGTTTCTTGAGAAAACTTAGGAGGGAAGGGGTTAAGTGACTCCGATTTTGGCAGAGAAACGGCAGGAGTCGGGAGACAGGGTAATGCACTAACGCCTTCGTGACACATTTTAGTGAGGTCTGGAGAAATTACCAGTTTCCGAACGCCAGCCAAGCTCCACTTACAGGATGGCCGAACGTCCTTTTCAAAGTCACAGAACCCAGCCCCCTTCGATCGGCACGTTCAGCACAGTCAGCAATGCGCGGAGTGCCAGCTGGCCTCTGGGAGCAGAACCAGAGCTTTCGGACCCTCCGAACCCCTGAAATCACAAGGCTCTTCTGTCCTACACCCAGCGAAGGTCCCATGTCCCATCTGTAATCCATCACGTACAAGCGATACTGGTATAGCCATGACCCAGGCTGGTATAGATACTGGTATAGCCATGACCCGGGCTGGTACAGGTACTGATATAGCCATGACCCGGGCTGGTACAGATACTGGCATAGCCATGACCCGGGCTGGTACAGATACTGGTATAGCCATGACCCGAGCTGGTACAGATACTGGTATAGCCATGACCCGGGCTGGTACAGATACTGGTATAGCCATGACCCGAGCTGGTACAGATACTGGTATAGCCATGACCCGGGCTGGTACAGATACTGGTATAGCTATGACACGGGCTGGTATAGATACTGGTAAAGCCATGACCCGGGCTGGTACAGATACTGGTATAGCCATGACCCGGGCTGGTATAGATACTGGTATAGCCATGACCCAGGCTGGTACAGGTACTGATATAGCCATGACCCGGGCTGGTACAGATACTGGCATAGCCATGACCCGGGCTGGTGCAGATACTGGTATAGCCATGACCCGAGCTGGTACAGATACTGGTATAGCCATGACCCAGGCTGGTATAGATACTGGTATAGACATGACCCGGGCTGGTACAGATACTGGTATAGCCATGACCCGGGCAGGTACAGATACTGGTATAGCCATGACCCGAGCAGGTACAGATACTGGTATAGCCATGACCCGGGCAGGTACAGATACTGGTATAGCCATGACCCGAGCAGGTACAGATACTGGTATAGCCATGACCCGGGCTGGTACAGATACTGGTATAGCCATGACCCACGCTGGTACAGATACTGGTATAGCCATGACCCGGGCTGGTATAGATACTGGTATAGCCATGACCCGGGCTGGTACAGATACTGGTATAGCCATGACCCGGGCAGGTACAGATATCGGTATAGCCATGACCCGGGCTGGTACAGATACTGGTATAGCCATGACCCACGCTGGTACAGATACTGGTATAGCCATGACCCGGGCTGGTATAGATACTGGTATAGCCATGACCTGGGCTGGCATAGATACTGGTAAAGCCATGACCCGGGCTGGCACAGATACTGGTATAGCCATGACCCGCGCTGGTACAGATACTGGTATAGCCATGACCCGGGCTGGTACAGATACTGGTATAGCCATGACCCAGGCTGGTACAGATACTGGTATAGCCATGACCCAGGCTGGTACAGATACTGGTATAGCCATGACCGGGCTGGTACAGATACTGGTATAGCCATGACCGAGCAGGTACAGATACTGGTATAGCCATGACCCGGCAGGTACAGGGCACTGGTACAGATACCGGGCTGGTACAGATACTGGTATAGCCATGAGCCATGACCCGGCTGGTACAGATACTGGTATAGCCATGACCGGGCTGGTATAGATACTGGTATAGCCATGACCCGGGCTGGTATAGATACTGGTATAGCCATGACCCGGCTGGTACAGATACTGGTATAGCCATGACCCGGGCTGGTACAGATACTGGTATAGCCATGACCCGGGCTGGTACAGATACTGGTATAGCCATGACCCACGCTGGTACAGATACTGGTATAGCCATGACCCAGGCTGGTACAGATACTGGTATAGCCATGACCCGGGCTGGTACAGATACTGGTATAGCCATGACCCAGGCTGGTACAGATACTGGTAAAGCCATGACCGGGCTGGTACAGATACTGGTATAGCCATGACCCAGGCTGGTATAGATACTGGTATAGCCATGACCCACGCTGGTACAGGTACTGGTATAGCCATGACCCAGGCTGGTACAGATACTGGTATAGCCATGACCCGGGCTGGTACAGATACTGGTATAGCCATGACCCAGGCTGGTACAGATACTGGTATAGCCATGACCCAGGCTGGTACAGATACTGGTATAGCCATGACCCAGGCTAGTACAGATATTGGTATAGCCATGACCCGGGCTGGTACAGGTACTGATATAGCCATGACCCGAGCTGGTACAGATACTGGTATAGCCATGACCCGGGCTGGTACAGATACTGGTATAGCCATGACCCGGGCTAGTACAGATATTGGTATAGCCATGACCCACGCTGGTACAGATACTGGTATAGCCATGACCCGGGCTGGTATAGATACTGGTATAGCCATGACCCACGCTGGTACAGATACTGGTATAGCCATGACCCGGCTGGTACAGATACTGGTATAGCCATGACCCGGCTGGTACAGATATTGGTATAGCCATGACCGGGCTGGTACAGGTAGCCATGACCCACGCTGGTACAGGTACTGGTATAGCCATGACCCGGCTGGTACAGATACTGGTATAGCCATGCTGCTGGTACAGATACTGGTATAGCCATGACCCGGGCTGGTACAGATACTGGTATAGCCATGACCCGAGCTGGTACAGATACTGGTATAGCCATGACCCGGGCTGGTACAGATACTGGTATAGCCATGACCCGGGCTGGTACAGATACTGGTATAGCCATGACCCGGGCTGGTACAGATACTGGTATAGCCATGACCCGGGCTGGTACAGATACTGGTATAGCCATGACCTGGGCTGGTATAGATACTGGTATAGCTGGTACAGATATGAGCCTTGACCGGCTGGTACAGATACTGGTATAGCCATGACCTGGGCTAGATACTGGTATAGATACAGATACCGGGCTGGTACAGATACTGGTATAGCCATGACCGGGCTGGTACAGGTACTGATATAGCCATGACCCGAGCTGGTACAGATACTGGTATAGCCATGACCCGGGCTGGTACAGGTACTGATATAGCCATGACCCGAGCTGGTACAGATACTGGTATAGCCATGACCCGGGCTGGTACAGATACTGGTAGAGCCATGACCCGAGCTGGTACAGATACTGGTATAGGCATGACCCGGGCTGGTACAGATACTGGTATAGCCATGACCCGGGCTGGAATAGATACTGGTAAAGCCATGACCCGGGCTGGTACAGATACTGGTATAGCCATGACCTTTGCTGGTATAGATACTGGTATAGCCATGACCCGGGCTGGTACAGATACTGGTATAGCCATGACCTTTGCTGGTCCAGATACTCACACCAGCCAATGCAGATGAACATCCACTTGCGGAGCTTGTCAGTGGAGTAGGTCAGCACGATAGCGGTGTGCAGGTAGCAGCCCTCTCCAAACATCCAGAAGAAGTTGGTCACGTGGAAGTAATTGTATGCGGCCGTCACCAATCGGCACCAGATCTGAGGAGAAGAGGAGAGGGAAAGACTGTTACCAAAAATCAAGGCCTCCTCAATGTCATTCATCTGTTATTACAACTATTTCTACTAACTTTTTAGTATAATATTCAGACTAAAATTGTTATTTCTGATATTTTTCCCAAAGAAGCCAGCCAATGAGAGGAAAGGGTTCAGCTAAGGCACGGGTGTCAAACTGACCAGTAAAAGGGCCAAGAGGCTGCAGATTTTCACTCCAGCAATGCAGAAGCACACCTGATACAACTGAAATTCTGATCCATTCGCTGTAAAATCTTTAAATTGGTCAAAACTGGTTCCCCTCATTGAGAACCCTTTTTGTCATTCACAGAAAAACAGCAATTGAACTGAGACTTCCAGTCTACGTGGTGAGACTGACAAACAATGACCTCCACAATGGCCAATAGGGTTCACGAGATATGGATCTAAAGAGTCATATTAATGCTGACAGTTCTGACTTTAATTTGAGGGAGTTTACATCGACAGGAAGTGAGGCGTGCGGGAGTTACAGCCCTGTTATACGGTGCCAGAGTGTACATAATTGGAAAATCGCCTGAGGTGTTCCTGTGGTGGGGCAGCATGATAGAACAGGCTCTCGGCAGGGAAGAGCCTTTAAAATGGCTGCTTCCTGGAAGGACCAAAGGCTGAGGATTTGAGATGGCTGATGAGCCCGTCTGGTTGTGATTAGGATACACATCTGACAGAGTTAGGTGGTTGGGCCGGGGCTGTCTCTGTGGCTGGAGAGTATCAAGGGATTTCATTGGTCCTTAGGGGTGGTGCTGCCCACGTTCAGTATTTTCACATTGCCGTACAGTGCGTGCAGACAGTTCTGTCTCTCATGTCTTCAGGGGAGGAAAAAATCTGGCAACCCCTGCCTCAGCGTAATGCACGCACTTAGTGTCGAGTCGGGGGAATTATGGCCGCAATAAATGCCATTCCAGACGCCCCCAACCCTGGAGACAGTGGGCAAGGGTGGGGGAGGGGGGGTTGGGGGTGGAGGACAGCGTTGATGCTTACGGTCCATTTGCGGCTAAAACCCGTTTGGAACGATGCCTTTTGGCTCGAACGATGTCACGACGCTCCCATCTCCCTCCTCCTCTCTGTCGGGGCTCGTTACAGAGACTGATTAATTATCCCTCCGTTACAAACATCGACTCCCCACAGAGACCCCCTATCTCCCGTCCACCGTCTGTCTCAAATGTCCCTTGTTTCCCCCAGACGTTCTGTTCCTCTCTCAAATTACTCCAGCCCTCAGATTTTTTCTTCACAATAAGAAAACACTGCCTTGTTTTAAGTAGCTATCGGCTTTGAGGAGATATTCTGACTTCACTGGTAAATCCCAAAATGATTCAAGCCGACTCATTGCATAGGCAGCATCTTTTAGTCACCAAAAGGTAATAAGCAATAGAAACAAAACAATATTTGAAATCTCAGTACAACACTAAAATACCTGTTCATGATTGACGTTTGATAACAAGGAGTGGGAGAACTAGCTACATTCTTGAAAAAAAACTTTCGAGAGACAGGTAAAAATAAGATGTTAAGTGACAGACGATTTTGAGCCCTTGGCAAGACAGACGTTTGTCGGAAGGAAGCCTCGTTAGGGACTAAAAACACCTGCTAATTCAGACTCGCGCTCCCAGGAGAGGGCCCACTTAATTCTCCGTGCTTAAGTCAGCGGTCTGGAAACCAGAGGAGGGAACGCGGACGCCTGGGTGATTCGTTTTCCTGGAGTCCAGGCGAAGGGACAGAGGTGGACTCGCCAGCTAAATAAGCAAAGTTAAGTGGGAAAATCGGATGACACCCGAACCGTTGTCATGGCGCCATTTATCAAGCAGGAGGCTCAAGGCTTTGGGAGAAATTACACAGGCAGTGTGTATGTTCAAGTGTGAGTGTGCGTGTTTGTGTGTGTGCGTGTGTGCGTGAGCAATTCTGGCCGGATTGATGGCTTGTCTGGGTCTCAGTGGTCGGGTAAGTGCAATTCAATCGACTGTGACAGACAAAGAGAGACACAGAGATAAACATGTGGACAGACATGACAGGGACAAACAGACGCAGAGAGATAGACAGATGGACAGACGGACCGAGACAAAAGAGATAAACCAAAGCAGAGGCAGTCATACGTATCATAAGCATTTCAAGTAACTTATTACCATGGATGCACAAAAGTATAGTTTCATTTTATTTCAATTTCAGGAAGTGTTTCCTATGGGTCCAATTATCCCTGACAGTTTTCATGTGAAATGACAGATATCTTGGAGAAGGGGTTCTCAGTACCCTGCAGAAAGGGCTGGTGTGAGTGCAGACTTTCATTCCAACCATCCGGTTACACACCTGATTCTACAGATCAACCCCCAGAAAACTGGGATTGTCAACTCTGCCTGACTGTCTTTGCCAAAGACCTTGATTAGTCAAATCAAGTATGTAACGGCATACTGGTTACAATAAAAGCCTGCACCCACACTAGCCCTTTCTGGATAAGGTCGAGAACCCTGTATCAGATACCTTCTAGTACAGAGATCACAGAATATGACCCCCAAATCCTAATCAGTTTTTCTTTTCTCTGAGGCAATTAACAAATTAACTGATCAATAAGTACTTCAGATTGACTGGATTGTCTACACACCTGACTTCCAGGTAAAGGGAGGGTGGAAAACCAGCAGTACCTGGACCTCGAGGACCGTGAGTTGATGGTCACGGATTCAGAGGTTTGGAGCTGCCAACCAAGTTTACAGCAAACAAGAAACTTTTCAGCAGATTGTGCAGCAACAATAAGCCTCTCGGGTGTTCATGAGTTTATATTACCCAACTATCCTTCAGAAAAAGTGCCGGTTCTTTTTGTTTGGTGCCAAAAGATCCCAACCGTGCGTGTGAGCCGGGAGGGGGGCCAACTGCTGGCACTGTGGTTATTTATGTTTATAACAGCGACAATCCGTACAAGCAAACAAGCTCTGGAAGCATAACATCACTGTAATATCTGCTCAGGAGCTGCTTGTACTTATTAATTTATAAGTTATCTATCGACCTATTATCTGTTATCTATCGACCTCCAAAATACAACAAGGATTTTTTGACTGACTTCTCTGCGTTCCTGGCTGACATCGTGCCGAAATATGACCGAGTTTTGATCGCTGGTGACTGCAATATTCATGTGTGCTGCCCGGAAAAGCCTCTGGCGAGGGATTTCTTAAATCTTATTGATTCTTTTAATCTCATACAGTCTGTATTGAGCCCTACACATGTACAGGGGCACACACTTGATCTTGTTTTGTCATTTGGTTTGCCTGTCTATAATTTGGAAATCTGTGAAGCGCATTTCTCTGATCATATGCCTGTACTTTTTGAAGCTCCCGTGTTTTTTAGCTCTGTTAAACCTCCCGCTGCTGTTCGCAGCTGCCGGGTTATTAACCCTTCCACTGCCGCTCACTTCTCGTTCGCTTTCAGTCAGATCTGCGTCACTACTGATCCTGCACACCTTGACACGGAGGCTCTTTGCTCTCAGTTTTTTCATACTTGCCAGTCTGCCATCGATTCTGCCGCCCCATTAAAGAGCAGGCAGCGTCAAGTTAAATCCGAGCCGTGGTTAAATGAAACAACCCGCAGTGTCAGACAGGAGTGTCGCAGAGCTGAGCGTAAATGGAAAAAAGATAAATTAGAGGTGTCTTTTCAAATACTGAGGGATTGTTGGCGTCGTTATCAATGGTCTGTGAAAGAGGCAAAAAGGAAATATTTCTCTGACGTTATTGTCTCTAACTGTCACAAACCTCGTGTGTTGTTCAAAGTGATCAATTCTACCCTGAATGCATCACAGACTGTGGGAGCTGAGCCCTCTCCTTCTGTGTGTGAAAACTTTATGCGATTTTTTATTGATAAAGTCTCTTCTACCAGAGCACTTATTTCACCTTCAGCCTCTGACCCCTCAGTGTTTCTCCCCTGTTCCGCTGTCTTTGACTCATTTGAGCCTGTGACCCTGGCGTTTGTGCAAAAGATTGTGGGGGGTTTAAAACCATCTGGCTCGCCCAATGATCCTGTTCCTCCTCAACTTTTTAAAGAGGTTTTCCCCACTCTCGGCCTTACATACTCAGTATTATTAACAGTAGTCTGTCATCAGGAGTGGTTCGGTTCAGTTTAAACACGCAGTTGTGCAACCACTGATTAAAAAACCTGGACTGGATACCACTGTTATGGCTAACTTTAGGCCTATTTCTAAACTACCCTTTGTATCAAAGATCTGAGAGAAGATTGTCTATTCTCAGCTTTTTGAATTTTTTAATGACCACAACATTCTTGAAATTTTCCAATCTGGTTTTAAAACATTGCACAGCACAGAATCAGCACTCTTAAGGGTTTTTAATGACATCTTTTTAGCTACTGACTCTGGTCACTCTGTAATTCTTGTCCTTTTAGATTTAACTGCTGCTTTCGACACAGTGGACCATGATATCCTAATTGCTCGCCTGGAGCAGTGGGTGGGCATCAGGGGCCAGGCGCTCGCTTGGTTCAGGTCCTACCTATCTCACCGGTCTTTCTGTGTCAGCCTTGGTGACTCTGTGTCCTCCACTGCACCTCTCTCTTGCGGGGTTCCACAGGGCTCAGTGTTGGGCCCTTTTTTTTTTTTATACCTTCTTCCACTTGGGTCCATTCTCAGGAAGCACGGCATTTTATTTCATTGTTATGCAGATGATAGCCAGATTTATGTCCCCCTAAAAAAGACTGACTCCTCTGCACTAAAGCCACTTTTAAACTGTTTGGATGACGTCAAAACTTGGATGTCTCGAAACTTTTTACATTTTAATGAGAACAAGACGGAAGTGATTGTCTTTGGTGGCACTTCCGCGACCTCCACAGTCGACTTAGGTTCTCTGGCGCAGTTCGCCAAACCCATTGTGAACAATCTGGGGGTAAAAGTGGACACGGAGCTTAAGTTCGATAGCCAGATTAAAGCTGTGGTAAAAACCAGCTTCTTCCAGCTCAGACAGCTCGCTAAAATTAAACCCTTTCTGCACAGACAGCACTTTGAAACAGTAATACATGCCTTTGTAACCACTCGGCTTGATTACTGCAATGCACTTTACATGGGGGTCAGCGGGTCCTCCATTGCACGTCTGCAACTAGTGCAGAATGCAGCTGCACGTCTTTTAACTGGCACTCGAAAGTTTGAGCACATTACACCGATCTTAACTTCACTTCACTGGCTACCCGTCCATTTTAGAATTCATTTTAAAATTCTTTTATTTGCTTTTAAAGCCCAAAATGGCCTTGCCCCTGTGTACCTCTCTGAGCTTCTGCACCTTCACGCACCTACTGATCCCTCAGGTCAGCTGACCAGCTGCTCCTGAGGGTTCCCAAAACAAGGCGGAAGCTCAGAGGGGACCGAGCGTTTTCTGTTGCTGCTCCTAAGCTTTGGAATGAACTCCCGCTGCACATTAGGCAATCCTCTTCCGTGGTCACTTTTAAATCTCTTCTTAAAACGCACCTCTTTTCCTTGGCTTTTAACACCACTTAGATTGTTTATTTTATTTGCACAGGTATTTACCCTTTTATGTATTATGTTTCTATTTCTTTTTTTTATTGTCTATTTTACTATCTATTTTTAATGTACAGCACTTTGGAAACCTTGAGTTTATTTAAACTGTGCTTTATAAATAAAGATGGATTGGATTGGATTGGATTAATTTCTGGTGTTAAGACCGCAAACCTTAAATGGCCCCAAATCACATTAATCACTTCAACTCCTGAACAACAAAATACAAACATATTTAACTGTAATTATTATATTCCTTGAAGTTGCCCTCGAGGCCCCAGTTCTTCCACGCATGAATTCAGTCGCTGATTTGATTTCCCTTTGCTGGCTGAAGAATTGAGCTAATTTGCCCATTCAAACTGTGAGAACGACATACTGGGGCGGAATTTTACTGTAGTTTCCACCTCCGTATATAATGGAGACACAAGCACTAATGTCCTCCTTAAATGCCGTTGAGCATCTAGTTACTAAAGAGTTTACATTAAGAGTTGGAGGAAATGTCAGCACGAGTGAAGTTGCGGAGTTATTTTTACATTTTATCGCCCCAACCGCTATCCAGCTGCTTAACACATTCTTCTATTTCTCCCCGGAAAAACGTCCTCGGGGGATGCGAGTTTGCGGCACAAGAAACTCCAGAGAAGAGCAGGTTTTTGTAGAGCTGAGATGCCAAGATACAGGTGCGCTGTAAAAATGTTACGCTGCCGGTCGAGCGGGTGCCAGAGTGTGGACCGAAATACCCTCCGGCCTGTTAGACCGCGCAGCAGCAGAAGTCGGGACAGCTGAACGGGTCGAGACGGACCCGGTGCCTGAAAGAAGATCTAAAGAATGTGTGTGGATGTGGATGAGCTGTCCTGCGCCACAGATACAGAAGCTATGACAGGATACCGCTATCTCAGAGTGAGGCAGAGACCAATCCTGTCAGCACAGTGCTGTAGAACTGAGCGTGTGCTCAATTGTATGTATGTGAGTAATATGTGTGTGTATGCGTGTGTGAGTGGGTGGTTATTCACATCTCTTATGTCCCCACAAGTGATGGAATGCCAGATTCTTCACCCTTATGGGCACATTTTCCACAAGGTAATGGAGCTATTTCGGGATTAGGGGTTAAGGGTAGGGTTAGCATTACTGTCAGACATGTAGTGTTTACGGTTAAGGTCAAGGTAAGGAGTAAAGGAATGAATGCAAGTGTACAGGATGACCACACAAAACATGAGAACACAACGTGTATGTGTGTACGTGTGTGTATGTGTGTGTGTGTGTGTGTGTGTGTGTGTGCGTGTGCGTGTGCGTGTGTGTGTTACTCACCACATTGCTCTCATGCACTTTGGGGTTCATGGTGAGCTGGATGATGAACCAGGTGGCGTTTCTCAGGATGAAGGCGGTGATCAGGTTCCAGTGAATGATGTTCCTCAGGCAGCGGATACTCCTGTGGGAACAGAGTATCATTGAAGGTGCAGGGCACCAGTGTGGGTGTACAGAGCCAGTGAGGATATAAGGTACCAGTGTGGGTGTAGAGCTCCAGTGTGGGTATAGGATACCAGTGAGGGTATAGGGTAGCAGTGAGTGCATAGGGTACCAGTGTGGGTATAGTGTACGAGAGTGGGTATCGGGTACTAGTGTGGGCCTAGGGTACCAGTGACTGTTTTCGCTTGACAAAGAGAATTTTTCCAATCTCACGAGCCCATGAGTCAAAGTCTCACACCTCATATTTTACCCTGGCACAGCAAAGAAAGAAACATTAAGATCAAATAAACCCTGAGTTTCACTATTTTTCAGCCATTACAGGTCTGCCATGTTCGGCACAGCCTGCTCCCTGAGTGAACAGCTGCGGGAGAGAGAGCTTTAATCAGCAGGTGTAAAGCGCAATTACAACTTGGCCCCGTACAAAATGGATGTTAAAAAGCCATCAATAAGGCTGACATTCTCCACTTTAAACTCGTGCTCAACGTTTCCAAATCCAATGTGGCAAAGAGCTAAATTTGTGTCACCATCCAGATATTTACAAACTGCACCATATGTGTTTAGTTTAGAGTAGTTTATTAGGATCCCCATTAGCAATTACCCAAAGCAACAGTTACTCTTCCTGCGGCTCACATTGAACACAAAATGCATGCAATACAAGAAATCAAAATACAATAAAAAGTTCAAAAGACAATTTCTCACAGCATAAAAACAAACAAACAAAAAAAAAACCCACAAAGAAGTGTTCCAACACAACTCCCACCCATACAAACGTCAGCCGTCTTCGAACAATGCTGTTTACATTACACCCTTCCAGTCAGAGTGGTCTTAAAACTGCCCGTCAAAACGCTCCAGTCAGCCATCTTCCCTCACCTCCTCTCTCTGTCCTGATTGGTTAGATTTTGCAAAAAGCAATCCACCTCACAGCCGACATATATCCACCCTACAATTCCCCAATTATCCTTGATGTTCTGCTTGTCCAGACACACACACGGACTGTAATTGGGTGGACGGGACACTAATGGAGATGTACATGGTTTGGTCCTTGCAGATACAGCCAAAAATCTTCTGACACTTTTCAAGGTGCTGCAGCTGGATTGTGGCTGCCAGATTTGTGCAGGAGTCTACACCAGGTGACAACGCATCAACAGAGACGGAACCAGGTCCTTAATCATCGCCCATCATCCAAACAGCAGGTATCTCCATCCAAGTACTTTACTAAATCTATCACACTGGTGATGATACTATCGTAATGAGTGTACATTCCACAGTACCCATCCCGACTTTACTTAATTAATTTGATAAACAACATTCACAAGTTCCAGTGGGGTCCCCAACCAAACCAAAAGTCAACTAGAAATTTGAAATCGCTTATAATTTAAGAATTTCTTGTCATTTTATTCTATAAAACTATAATTAAAACATATTTTATGAAAAGAACACTAGTATGTATTTTCAGTTGTTTTATTTAGTAGTACACACACTAGGTGGCAAAAAAGATTTTAAATTATATACTGCAGTCTTACCTTTTAGTGATTTATCATCACAGTATCTATTGTGAGATTTAATCACAGCTTTGCAAAGTATACGTGTTTGGCATATTTCACTAAAGTATGAATCACAGTTTTTGTGATGGATGAGTAATTGAAGATACACTCACTTGACAAATTTTACAACCCAAGTGATCCCCGACAGGTCTTTGGCATTTAAATCAGCTGATTGATGTTCTATAATTGCCCTCATGGTCTTTCCTTCCCAGAAAGTTCCAGGGTTTTGCTTTATCTTTTGGGTTAGTTTCTTTAATTCAATCGAATGTGAAAATCACAAGTGATTCTAAACTTTTGAGGGATAGTGCATCTTAACTTGCATTAAATAGCCTCTGAGTTTTATCTTGAATAAATGCAAAGCCACACTGAATGAACTGTTCAGACACTGCTGTTTTTTTTTGTTTGTTTGTTTAAAAATGTGTCACATTCCAATCACTTACAGATCTGACAGTAAAAAATAAGACATTGCAAGACTCTTGGGACATTTTCTGTGGTACAGACACAAATAGATTTATTACTTCAAGCTGATAAATTTTACGAACACGACAATATCTTTGAACACATTACAGTCTTGTGCAAATTAATTGGATAAAGCAGACTGGAGCGGCAAAAATCAAACAATGAAGGTTTTCAGGCTTTTTATGACTTTAATAGCATCTACATACAGCATTCAGTGCGAGATGTGTCCTCCAAGGTTCTTGATATGCTGTTCCACCCATTTTGGCATGGAGCTGACCTGGTTTTTGCAGATGGCCTTGATTTCTTCGTCGTGGTGCCACACCTGGACAACTGCATTGATGACTTTGGCCTTTGTGGTGCAGTCCTTCTGCTGCAGCCTTGACTTGATGAAGGACCAGAGATTCTCAGTGGGATTGCGGTCAGGTGAATGACCAGGCCAGTCCAACACAGTTACAGTACTGTATTGATGATGCAGTCTAATTAGTTGCATAGTACTAATCAAGGAAATTAATGAAATGTGGCAAAAAGGTACTATACAGTGATCTTTCAGGTGGTTATGTAAAACGTCCATCACTTGGCACGGCTATTAGCACTGCATTAAGCTCATTCAATTGACGAGCACCTTTATCCAATTAATTTGCACAAGACTGTAGATACATATTTGAACACACTGGAGGAGGGCTGGATCCAGACCTACTAAATTAAACAAACTCATTGAAATTTAAACACTGAACGCACGCTGTCGTGCAAAAGTGGGTGGACAAACTTGAGTGAACATCCCAGAGGAGATTTACCTGCAAGACTCTGCTTGAATCATTAAACAGACGGGGGGCGTTGAGAAGCCCCTGCCATTCAGAACCAGCGCGGGCTGGGATAACGACCGTCTGGCACCACACACGGGATTTCCTGTTATTGTGTGTGTTCCGAAGGCCGTTCCTCACAGTCCCACGCGGAACTACGCTCGTGAGGAACCGCAGTGTTCATGCAAATGAATCTTTTGTGGTTTTTACAATGGCAGAAAGGCATATTATAGATGACCATGCATCAAAGTCAAGACTTCAGCATTGTGTCAAAGACGACCAGCAAAGGGGTCACCGTCAATTACTATGATGATGATCAAGAGTTTTACTGCTATTGTGAATAAAAATAAAAACCAGTGTCCTACTTTAAGTCTCTGGGAATTAAAAATGGGTTAAAGAGCCTAACCGCTGATACAAGGCCCACTATAGAGTCATTTGCTGCTCGACCCTCAGAGCAGTAGTTCTTTCAAAATGTTCTTCTCAACTAATTCCAAACTGGCTTACATGAGGACCAAATGGTCCAGGAAAAGCACTGCCACACAAAAGACACTCCCACACAAAAAAATTCATTAAAATAATTTATTTTGCGATGACTCAGGCTGTTCATCTTCTGACAAAATATCACTCCATTCCGAAGAATTTCCACTAGAAAACTCTACGGGACTACGATTTAGGTCCAACTCAACTCTTCCACAGAATTCATAACAGATACCATGTTAGTGTCTCTTTCCGTCATGTTGATCAATATTTTCTGAGTGATGAGCGAAAGAAAAATGGGTTGCAATGCCGACACAACATTCTCTATTGACAAGACATTGTAAACCATAGATTTTTCCTCAAAGTTAAATCATGTGCATCACGTCAGGAGCCCAACTATTCCGATGACTTACATCGATATGATGTTAGTCATGATAACATTTCCATATTTAGCCATCATCAGAAGGTGCAGATTCTAAGCTTTGTTTTGATGTATATCATGAAGTTATCAGTTGTAAAAAGAAAAACGATGGGGCGCTCCGGTGGCTCATCGGGTTAATGCGCGCACCATGAACAAAGGCTGAGTCCTTCTCGCAGCTACCCGGGTTCGATTCCCGGCCCGGGTCATGTACTGCATGTCATCCCCTCTCTTCTCCCCAATTTTCCCAACTATCTCTACTGTACTATCACAATAAAGGAGAAAAACTCCCAAAAAACATAGGTTCCCAAACCACTCCATAGAGCACACCAGCCAGACACACCTACTTGAGGTGTTCCACCATTAGCACACCTGATGTAATCATTGATGGCCATGCCAATCACAGAAAGCATTTGTGATGTCACACCTTAGAATTCCACCGCTTTCAGTTACTGATAGTGACTGTGACATCAGCGGTGGATGTTCAGATAAGAACATTCTAATCACATTAAACATTTGTCATGTCACAACTCAGAATTCCACAGCTTTCATTACAAGTAGGGACTGTGACATTGGCATTGGACGTTTAAGAACACGCCAATCACGTAAAGCATTTGTGACGTCACACCTTAGAACTCCACAGCAAGTACTGACTGTGACATCGTCAATACAATGTTTCACAAAGATTTTTTTCTTTCTGCTCCAAACACTAAAGGGTCAGAGATGTCTGCTGGAACCCAAGAGACACTCATCTTTATGCCGTAGGGTTACGTTACCCGTTACGGCTGTCATTTACGACAGTCATTACTCTCAGATTGCGTTTGCTGTGTTTGATGATGAAGCGAATAGCCTGCGGCCTAAAGGAAGATAAAGGCAGTTCAGCTCCGCCTCGTCTCTCGAGCTGCTGAGATTGGGACACTGTGGGACAAGCACGCACAGGGTATAGCCAGGACAGGGAGTGCGTACAGGGCGCTATCCCATCATACACCTCAAATTAACCAGAAAGACATGAAAATGGGGGAAGGAGGTGGGGGAGTTGCTTGGGGAACAAGATGACATCACCAACATGACACCGGTGTGTCTCTCATTCCTGTCCTCAAGATTCTCTGTAGGACATCAGGCTGGATTTGGGTGGGGGGGGCTGTCGCAGGATTTGTACGATCCAGTGCTGGAAATTGAAAGGACCCCAGTTTTATAAACGTGCCTCAGATGAGTGTCACGAAGACTGTCGCACTGCTCTGTTCCTCCCGCACTCTCCCCTCCATCCCTCCCTCTCTCCACCTCTCTCTCTCTCCCCCTCTTCCCCAAGGTGGCCCTTTTACTGAATGACAGCATCATTTATCACCAGAACCGCAGCTCTCGCTAAGAGGGAGGAGTCATCGCCAAGACGCTGACATCATCAAAGGGAGGGGTGTGGTTAACATGCGGGATTAGAGCTGATCAGGCGATGCTCACTGCATGTAACACTCGCAAAGTCAGCAAAAATTAACAGCAAGCTAAAGGAACTGACCCTGAGCCCAGCTCCTAATGAGGACACACAAATATTTGGGCAGTTAGTTTCCCCACAGCAGGGAGGTTCTCGGTTTGAGTTCCAGCTAGATAGGTTTTCTGTGTGTGGACTTTCCACAGTTTTTTCTCCATGTCCGTGTGGGTTCCTCCCAGGTACTCCAGTTTTCCCCAGTGTCCCTGACCGAGGCTCTGGCTTTAGAAAGACATGCTCTATAGGAACACTCCTACCAGTGTCCCTGACCAAGGCTCTGGCTTTAGAAAGACATGCTCTATAGGAACACTCCCACCAGTGTCCCTGACCAAGGCTCTGGCTTTAGAAAGACATGCTCTATAGGAACACTCCTACCAGTGTCCCTGACCAAGGCTCTGGCTTTAGAAAGACATGCTCTATAGGAACACTCCTGCCAGTGCCCCTGACCAAGGCTCTGGCTTTAGAAAGACATGCTCTATAGGAACACTCCTACCAGTGTCCCTGACCAAGGCTCTGGCTTTAGAAAGACATGCTCTATAGGAACACTCCTACCAGTGTCCCTGACCGAGGCTCTGGCTTTAGAAAGACATGCTCTATAGGAACACTCCTACCAGTGTCCCTGACCAAGGCTCTGGCTTTAGAAAGACATGCTCTATAGGAACACTCCTACCAGTGTCCCTGACCGAGGCTCTGGCTTTAGAAAGACATGCTCTATAGGAACATTCCTACCAGTGTCCCTGACCAAGGCTCTGGCTTTAGAAAGACATGCTCTATAGGAACACTCCTACCAGTGTCCCTGACCAAGGGTCTGGCTTTAGAAAGACATGCTCTATACGAACACTCCTACCAGTGTCCCTGACAAAGACTCTGGCTTCAGAAAGACATGCTCTACAGGAACACTCCTACCAGTGTCCCTGACCAAGGCTCTGGCTTTAGAAAGACGTGCTCTATAGGAACACTCCTACCAGTGTCCCTGACCAAGGCTGCCCACTGCTCCTAGGTAACCAGAATGTGTCAAATGCAGAGGACACATGACCCTCAGGGGTTAACTAAAGCACGCTGTACTTCAAATAAATCAGCAGATTAAGAGAATCTCCCGCCATGCAGAAAACAGGCTTCAGTCGGACTGAAACTGACCCTCGGGGTGTAAGAAGAGAGCGCATTTCTGGATATCTACAGGAATCCACCGGCTCTCTCTGCTCTGTCCTTGAGGAGAGGTAAATGAGGCAATAATAATTTACCGCGTAGATTAATGCGCCTCGAAATATGCGAGTAAGCCATACAGAGAGCCGTAAATATCGGGGAAGCAAGCACGGCCGACCTTATAAAAACGCCTCTATCAGCTCAGAAAAGGGCGGCGGGACCATCGCTTCAAAATTCGTCCCTTTCATCTCCGGCACGGTTTTCATTACGTAGGCTTTCCAGGGGTCGAGATTAAATACACACACACACACACACACACACTCTAGGGACACACTGCTGTTTACCCTCTTGAATCAAATGTGGCTGCATCACTGAACATACAGTATGAGCCAGGAAGGTCCTTCCATTCAGACAGAAGTGTGTCTTGGAATTCTGGGAACACAGAGGATATTGCTCTGGGCTCCTGTTTATCTAATTTATTTTTGTTTGTTTTCCCTAAAATTTGGCTTCTTGAATTCCACTCGAATCTGGAACGTCCAATTAGGGACTGATGTGCAAGCATGCTCATAGGTGACTCATGCCGCAAACTCGGGAGAGCGCAGCCACTCCTGAAACACGCGTCAGTCCGCCGCCGCTAATTTGCGCAGAATGAAGGTCTCCCACATGGCCAGAGTCGGACGCTTGAGCGACGAACAGTGCGAACCCAAATGGACTGTATCCCTCCCATATCCCCGAGCAGCACAAAGCCAATTATGTGCTGCTCTCAGGAGGCTGGTTAGGTGGCCCTGACATGACTGGATTCAGTCCGATACCTTGGTGGTCACTCTGCATGGCAAGCAGGGCCTTTACCAAGTGAGCCCCACCAGCAGCCTCCAGCCACGGGCTTTTTTAAATAAAACTGGGCCCTCTCCAGCTGGGACTCCCCAAAATTGCTATGACCGTTCACCCCAATAGCAGGGGTTCTGCGTTCAGGCTGCATTATGTGAGAGGAAATGCCGATCTATCTCTCCGGGATGGGGATGTGGGGTCCTCTGCTCATGTTTGCCAAGTTTTAGACTGTTTCCCCAAATATAGTAGGTCACAAGAAAGGCTTGAGAACAAAAACTTGCACATGCAGTGACGCTGGAGGCACTTTACAAAACTAGACCCAGCATCAAGCGCACCTCCTCCAACCCTGCCGTGCGCTCCGCTGAACCGTAAGCCAATCATTATCGAGGACGAAAACACGGTTCACCTCACAGGTGACACTTCCTTCCACAGAGCGAACATCAATATTTTTGCTGCACACTTTTCGGACATCAGTGATCCCCGCGAAGACCGTATCAAGGGTGAGAAAAGCAACACCGCAATTTTCTGCTGAGCCAATCATCAACATCGCCCAGCTGAAAAAGTAATCACCGCCTTCAACCTGATGCACCACCTGTAAAATCTGATCAACTCGTGCTGAAACACTTCTCCCCTCCCTCGCCGGGTCGTCTTTCCCCAGTGTCGGCCTCTTTAAACCTTTAGCCCTGTCTTGTTCTCAGTCATTTTCCAAATTAACAATACATTCGCTCCGAAAACACTCCACACCATCAGGCATTGCTAGCTCTCCCTGTTAAAGTAAGACGACTATTATTCGTTCGGACGCGCACTTTGGTGCATTTAAATCAGCGGAATTCAAAATTGCATGAAGGCATTTCAAATTGTCTTTTATTTCATTTAAACAGTTTAAACGATCATAAAGCGCAGGTTAGATCGCCTGATGTGCGGAAAAGGTAGCGTGGAAGTTCCAGAGCAGTTTGTCCTTTGTAAAGCACAGGCTTATTTATAAGTAAATTATTTTTCTGTACTGAATTTAGCTCATTATTTTGTCGCTGTTAGATCGCATGGAGAGAGAAGCCGTGTCCTCAATTGCCACTGGATTATTACTATAGTTGGAAAATGTGTCAATAAAGGAAAATGATTGACAATTAGCCACAACGAACTGTTGTTATAAAGGGATGTGTCTGTGCCCCCCCAGATTCCAGTTCTGGCGCCGACTCTGTCTTTCCCCCAGTAAAGTGTCCTCACAGTCGCTCACCAGGCATCCTCATCCCGAAATTCTCTCTGCCGACCTGACGGTGGTTGTGGGCTTATCGTTGTCGGGGCGGCAGCAGCTGGTCGCCGGGGCGCAAGGCTATGGCGTACACAGATGACACTGTGTTCGGCGCTGATAGCAGGAGCACGACAGCAGTCTGTTCAAAGGAGATGGAGGTCAGAGGGGCAGCACAGGCCAGTCAGGGGCGCACGGGGGGGATTTGGGGGGTGTGGGAGGAAGGGAGGGTGAGGGGGTGCGTTTGACCCAACGCTCGTCCATAAAGGTCAGGAGTTGGCGGGGACTCCATCTCCCGTAAAGCAGAACCAGAGATAATCAGACGCAGCGCGTTAATCATTGTTTTTATGTTTGCGGTACACGCCGTCCCACATCGCCTGTCCGCTGTTGAGATAGAGGCTCCCGTCAGGGGGAACAAAGACCTCCCCGGCCTCAATGTGGATTTAGCCGGGAAACACGATCATTATTAATTCAGCCTGTGACTCGGGCACGGAGTTCCTGCGGGGGCAGGAAGTGGCTGCGTTCGGGGCGAAGCATGTGATCTCGTGTAAACGCCGGGGTAGGGACGAGCGTATCAGCTGCAAATGATCCCTCTCAATGAATATTTAATCTCCCCGCTCGTCGGGATGAAGGTTGCACGAGTGTTTGTGCTGTGTTGCCGGCGTCTGTTTCAAAGCAGAAATCTGTTTTAAACTCAGCTTCACCTGACCTCTCTCTCCAGAGGAACACAAGATGACAATCTGTTTCAACTCCATTCTTATTAATTCATTTATAGAGACAAAGTCATGTTAGTTTATCTAACTGAAAAACACTGGTATTGAATTTCTAAGCATGAACTCAACTGGCAAAATTAAACAGGCATTCATCACCAACTCTGCAAGCCAAATACCGCCATTGCACATCATGCTTGTGTATTATAGGCTAGTTTCAGCACAACCTGAATGAGGTGCTGTCACAATACCATCAAATGGGTAATTAATGACAAGAACTGGGGTTGTTTTTTAAAAATGGTCACTTTTGAACACTTATCCCCATGTTAAATTACAAGAGTGATCATACTTCATGACCAAGCACTCCAATTCTGCAATGATGCTTTGGAGCTGTGATTTAGATTGTCAACAAAAGATTCCTGCTATCTACTCATTAAAGCGTTTAAATTAAATAATCAAAATAAACCCAAGGTTGGAATATCAGAGCGCAATATTTAATTGGACTTGCAGCACTGATTCGAGCACACTCAGAAGTTCAGCTGCGAAAACAGCGACGCTAGCAGTGATGCTCTCAGGAACACCAGGGCAGAGAGATGACAGCGGCGAGGGGCATTTCGATGCTGCAGATCTCATTCCGCACTGCGGGGATACTCTAAACGCCGAGCGTCACGGCAGCAGGTAACAGCCAAACGGCAACGCTCGCCCTCCTAAAGCATCACGACCCCAACGCCCTTTTCACAATGACGTCTCTGCCGCAGCTAAAAACATGCAGCGAGAAACATGATTTAGAGAGTTTGGAAAGACCAGCTTTTCTTACGGCGTACATGCAACCTGGAATATCAAGGAGAATAACCTCATACTCACCACAGTTTTATCTTTAGGCCAATTTATGAGTTTAAGTTAATATTATTTCGCTTCCAGCTGCTCTAGTTTTAATTGATTCATTTGTTCTAATCTTAACTGCCTTATCTACTCTTATGGTCTCAGTATTTTAGTAATCTGGCTTTGTATTACTTTTATTCCCTATAGCCATTGTTTTATAATGTTTTTAATTATGTCTCTTGGTGATTAGGATCTTGTTTATAGTTTACTCTGCTATAATGTAAATGAGGCATCTACCTCAATGCATTTCTGAGTTAAAATAGGTTCAAGGTAAAAAAAAAACAAAAACGAATTCAGAATTTAAACACATTAAAAACCCCATAAGACGATTAAGGATAAAGAATGTCGGGTCTCAATTGTGAACCACATTTGGATTTAATTAGCCCTGCTGGCGGCTGAGGGATACGGGAGGCTCAGCGACAGAGGGAAACACATCATCCTTCATCATCTCATTCATGTTCCTCTTCATCATCATCATCAGCATAACCTTTATTTAACAAGGAAGTCACACAGTGATTACAGGCCCATTCACAAGTGAGACCAGAGCATTTCTCCATCCTGTTAACACACCATCATTTCCTCCATTGTCTATTTTGAGTTCTTTTCCCACTTGACTACATTTCCTTATTTTCCAGGGCTTCCATTAGCTTTCCTTTCTCAGGGGTCCCAAAACCCATGAGTTCCTTTGTATGGGGGTCCTGATCCAGATTCGGGGGTCCCTGGCTCTCGCTAACCAAGTTGTGCACAACCCAACCTCTGCCATGATCAGAAGATGTCGGTAGTGCAGTAATTTAGTGCATCTCCTCAAGCCATTTGGTCACAACTAGAGTGAGAAGCATCGATCGGGGAATGTATACATTAATTAACCGCCTATAATATATAATCAAGTTTATTGGATTCAATACCTTGTGTGAAATGATCCTATTCTGATTTAAAGAAAAAAATAGCGAAACCAGTTATAATGTCTTCTTTGATAAAACTCAACAGTAAAACAAACATAACAGTCGTCAACCACAGCCGGGTCTACAGTATTATGAACAAACTGTGCGATTGTTGGTCCAAACAATGAAATAACAGTTCCGAGTTGGATACAGTCAGTCCCTGAAGGCTAATCACATCCTGCTTACAAGGACATATTTGACTCCTAAGCTTTCTAAAAAATTTTTTTTTTGATAAATCGGCGGGATATAACCCATGAGATACAGGTTTGGTATCACACACGTGTGATACAGCTTTCTTGCGTCGCGATTGGTCAGATACCGCTCACTAGAAAACACAGTAACTTGGTAACCGCTAACCATCACCAGCGTTAGTTTCTTGTTCACAAATTTGCTAGCGATTTTTGTCATTACAGTTAAAACAATATGTGTAATTGTAATCGTAGAAACTTGAATTTATTAATTTTATGGCGAAATTCATAAGCATATAGGTAGCGAATTATCATATTGATTTGAATAAATCTGTTTGAAATTTGGTTAGGCGGAACACTATCTCCTTGCTGATGTTCTTTGCGTTGATGCAATTCTCTCCCCAACCACAAGCACACGCACATTGGTTTCATCAGAGCTGGAAGGGTCTATGTCAGAATTTTTTGGATTAGAAGCATGTAGTGCGTGCATTATTTTGATAGCAACAAGAGTACTGATTTGACAGGCTACAATATTGTGTCCATACCACCACCTTACTGTAGAGGATTATTAGATGTCATATAGCCAACCTAAATGTAATTCCATCTGGTTGTTCACTTGGGAGAGGGGGAGTGCAGTTTTCGTCAAAAAGTAGAGCGTTCTTCTCTGCAAACATTTTTTCTGGATCCGTCGCGTCACAGTCAGCGGCGGCAGCTACTGTCTTTTTTTTCTAGCCATGAATATTTGAATCGCCACTCTTCGCGCCAGCAACTATGCTTACGGGCAGTGCTGGTAGTAGCTGATTTGGGGCTTGATATCTCATGCGATTGGGAAGTACGAGCAGTAACATCATCATCCTTTTTTGAAAAAAAGTTGGTGATTTGGCGTTTGGTTTTACTTTACACAGCGATATTTATTGCGAGAAAAAGCAAAGGCCAGATGAAACTTTGCGCAGACGATTCAGACTAGGCTCATGCATACAAAAATTCAGTACAAATAGGAAGTATTCATGGCATAGAGAAACAACGTAACACACACCGCTCTCTGTGATTGGTCTGTAGTTTTTATATATATATAAACTTCATCTACACTACTTCATCACTCATCCAACAGCTGGCATACTGATTTACTGTCACCCCCCAAATTATTAGTATGTTTTTGGGCTTTTGTATTGTGTTAGTAATAAATGTGTATATTTTCCAGTTTGATAACCGTGTCTCTCCCGTTTTTGTCATGGCTTACGAGCCGGGTCGTGACATATTTATTTATTTATTTATGATCAGGAATGGAATGACTGGGGATTGCTGAGTGGTATAAAAGATTGCAAATTCTGCCGCGTTAAGGGTAGCTTGGCATTATTTTGATGAACTTTGGTAAATGGACAATGCTACTGAGAGTGGGTATTGCATTTTCATCTACAGAGAAGTCGTGCGTCCCCAAAACTCACAGGCATGGCTCACTGTGCGTCCTGTGTTATTTTCATGCGTATTTCACCTGAGGTCTCGGGTAATCGCGAGCCCTGATTTTCTCTGTGTCATCATCTATGATTTCTTTGAATCATGATCATTATTAGGCCCGAGCCTGGCCCAAGCCGGCGAGGGACTATTAAAACCGCATGGTTCCGTTATTATTATTATTATTATTATTATTATTATTATTATTATCCTTTCCCCGCTTTGAACGCAAATTTGACCCCTTGAACATTAATGAAAAGCCAATTTTATTCGACCAAAAATCAAGCCTGGCGAAAAATTTTTTTATTTGAAGTCCCCAAGAAAAAATATTGAAAAATGACTTTGCCACGCCCTGTCAAAAATCAAAATACATTACGCTAATGCACTGGTTCTCAGACTCGGTCCTGGCGCCCCACTGTGTATACTTGTTTTTGTTCCGACCACAGTTGCAATCTTAGGACTTTAACAAGCTGTTGATTTGCCTTGATTAGGTGCATTCATGTTTAGAGCAGTTATTTGTCCTCTTAGGCCACATTTGACTAATCTACACATGCCATGAAGAATTAAAATTTCATATCCACAATGAGATATGTTAGAAACCAGTATGAATAACTGCAGAGGGAAACAATTTGACCGAACCATTAATCAACATAAACAATCAATAGGTTCCTCATTGGTGAAACTGTCAACACATGGTTGCAAAAAACAACAATTTATTTTGCAAACAGTAAAGTCACGCCTGTTTGGTTTCATGCTCATTTTATTAAGTCCAGGCAAATTATTTTGAAAAAATTCAAAACACCTGTGTTCAGCAACCCAATTTGGAGCTTACTGATTTTCTCAGTCTAGTTTGATCTGTTTAGAAATTTTTTTTTACCTGCAAATCCTCACAATATGGAAAATAAGCATAACATGTTTGAGGGTTTTTATTCTTCATGGCACAGTGGATATGTCCATGAAAATGCAGCTAAAGGTGGTAAATAACTGCTCTAAACATGGAATGCAGCGAATTAAGACAAATCGACACCTTTTAAAAGTCTAAGATTGCAGTTGTGGTTGTAACAAAAACCAGCATACACAGTGGGGCGCTAGGAACGAGTTTGAGAACCACTGCTCTAATGGGAGCCTACCCCAAACTTTTTTCCACGTAGAAAAATGAAACTTGGTAGAGACATAGCCCACGTTGGGAAAAGTTAAAAAATTACATTATGGCCCCACCCTAAACCCAACAGGAAGTCGGCCATATTGGGCGGAAGCGTGGACATATAAAATCACACCCCTCATACTTTCAAGATCTCCTCCTAGGGTTTTCATCCAATTTGCACCAATCTTGGTGAAAATCACCTGCACACATGTGTGGTTAAAAGTTACTATTTACATTTTTGATAAAATTTTGGGTGTGGCTGTGATGAGCTTACAACGTAGCAGCCATTTTCAGAAGTATAAAAGTATGTATATCTCATGCATGCAGTGTCGGATTGAGTTGGACCCAATCTAACATCTGTGCGGAATGACAATCTGAACACAATGATATGTAACTCGTATAGCTGTATGGCAAAATGGCTCATTAATGCCCCCTACAATTTTTGAATGGGAGAAAAAAAAAAATTGAAATAGTTAAAAGAAATTTGGTACACACATCTATCATGTCAAACTGAACCAAAAAGCAAATGAGGACACACCCCTATTTTTAATCGTGTTCCCATGGAAACAGCAAAAATGCGCAATTGAAATGAATGGGTTTTAGGCTTTGACCCCTTGAAAATTTACAAAAAGTCAATTTTATTTGACTGAAAATTCAAGCCTGGCGAAAAATATTTTTATTTGAAGTCCCCAAGAAAAAATATCGAAAAATGACTTGGTCACGCCCAGTCAAAAATCAAAATATATTACGCTAATGGGAGCCCACCCCAAACTTTTTTCCACGTAGAAAAATGAAACTTGGTAGAGACATAGCCCATAATGAGACAAGTAAAAAATTACATGATTGCCCCACCCTAAACCCAACAGGAAGTCGGCCATATTGGGCGGAAGCGTGGACATGTAAAATCACACCCTTCATACTTTCAACATCTCCTCCTAGGATTTTCATCCAATTTGCACCAAACTTGGTGAAAATCACCTACACCCATATGTGGTCAAAAGTTACTAATTACATTTCCGATAAAATGTAGGGCGTGGCTGTGATGAGCTTACAACAAAGCGGCCATTTTCAGAAGTATAAAAGTATGTATATCTCACGCATACAGTGTCGGATTGAGTTGGACACAAAGTAACATTTGTGCAGAATGACAAACAGAACACACTGATATGCAAAATGGTTTTCCAGTGCCCCCTATATTTTTGGAATGGGTGTAATAAAATAATTTTGACATAATCAAAACAAATTAGGCAATTGGAAATTGTGCACTGAAAGACAAGATATGCTGTCCTGTCATTGTTGAGTGGCCCCACCGGTCACAAGGGAGGTGATTGACCGGAAGGGCGAGGGCCATAACACCGCTTGTGGTTTTAATTATTATTATTATTATTGTTATTTAAAAGCGGGGTGGTCTCTGAAAAGCTTTTCCACACCAGAGGTAAACAGCGAGGCGCTCTTCACTCGGCTGGCTGTGGCAGGATCGCGGGTCCTGGCGCCACGGACAATCCCGCCTCTACAATAACAGCACGTCCGCTGAATCGAACCCCATTAAACGAAAACAAATCTATTTATTTTCACAAAGACTCATGGAGCTGAAGGAAAGCTGGGCAGGAGCCAGACATGAAAGCGCAAACAGAAAGCAAGAAGGATTAAAAAAAGAAAAAACCTTTCCAGCGGCGATAAAAAAAAAAAACCCCAAAAGCGACAAAATATTGAGGAAAGCCCAGGTATAGCGGGGGAGCCCATCGACTGTAACTCAGTGATGCCGCAACAGTAATCCGGAAACGCGAATCCCCCTGACACGTCTGATGTTCGGGAAAAAAAACCTCAAAGGCTTTCATTTCCGACAGTCATGTGCTTAATCCCTCAGGTTTCGCCTCTTCGTTTTCTGGCTGTGATGAAACGACAGGTGCGAAACACGGCGAGAAAACCCATTTCACGCAGTGGATCGTTTTCTGCTGGGGCGGAATTGCCCTGGAGGATAACCCGCTAAACGCTGTGGTGCGAGGCATTTTGCGCCGAATCGCCGCCGAGGTCGCACCTTTGAGTCTGGAAGGCGAAGCCAGGACTCGAGGCCGAGGTGATGCTAACGGGCGAGGTGGGTGGAGCAGCGTTAGTGGGTAAAGTGATGTTGCGGTGCGTGCAAACCCCACCCCCTCCAATCACCAAACACCCCCTCTGCCAACACCCCCCCATCAGAGGGGAATTACCGCTGACTTCACACATCTCATCGTTCAAGGTGCCCTCGTTTCTTTTCTCTCTCTTAATTAACCGAAACGTCAGCTTTCACACCCCCCCACCACCCCCCTGCATCCACCCCTACCCACAATCCCCCTCCCACCCCGACCCTCACGTTCATTCCCACCGCCCAACCTCAACAGTGAAATGAGCCGTTTCACTTAGAGAAATTTCAATATCACCCATAGAGGAGTTAAACCTGACAGTATATTTATACGTCCCACCACACAAGGGATTACAGACACATGAAGCAGGAGTCAGTTCACCCTGGAGCAATAAGGGGTTCTGGGGCCTCGCTCAAGGGCCTGGCTAAAGGGCCCAACAGCTGGAGTGATCTTATTGCGAAAGCAGTGACAGTGGAACCAGCAACCTGCAGGCATCAGCTGAACTCTACAGACACACAGACTCCAGGCCGCACCTGACCGTGTAGCATTAGCGTAGCAGAGAACGACCGCGGGAATGCTGCTCTGTGGCCCTCCCCAAAACGTACCCATCGGGGATACTCACCCACCCACTCCACGAGAGAGGGGCCCTCCATGCACTGGCCCTCACTTTGGCTTATAAGTTTCTCCGAGACCTCAAACTAACTTTAAATGGAACCCGCAGTATTCACGCCTGGAAAATTTCAAATTTACTGTCCATTTCTGCGGCTTGAATTTCTGGGTGATCTGGGCTGCTAGCATCTCGCTCAAGATCAGGCCCAATCACATGCTCCTGTGCACAGCGACACACACACACACACACACACACACACACACTCACACTATCTCCAATCCAAGGCTCTGAAATGAGATCTGAATTGTGTCACAGAAGAAAATCTGTAGCATCAGAGGAGCAGATAGCCCTCACTACTAAAAATCAAATCTCCCCCGACAGATGTTGGGATTTGAAAGACTGAAGAGTGATTGCGCTGAATAAGGGTGGCGTTTAATAATGTTCTTATTGCCAGCACACCACAGCTAACACACCTAGAAAACACCTGCAAATCAAGCCTGAGAATTTCAGCCTGGGGTTTTCAAGCAGTGAGATGCAGTGGTATACATCGATATACAGAATACATTTGTATTTTTGCAAGGCCAAAAATTACACTTTAATTCAGCCATTTTACAGTCCCAGAGCATCTGGGGCAGAAACACAGTCTCAGTGTTTTTCATATTTGAATAGAAAAACACAAAGTGCATTTTGATTAAAAGGAGGAGCAGCGCACAGTGTATCGCGTTATCCATATTCACGAGGAGCTCAGTTTGTATCGCACACTCGCTTGCATCCGCATTTACATAATTTGCCGGTCTAATAATCCACGTTTTAAAGCTGATTTTTGTCCATAACAAGCTTTTCAGGAAACGCGAATTAACAGACAGAGCGCTTCTACTCTTCTTTAATTTTTAATGCTTAAAAATCAGTCACTCAGTCTGGACGAAGAGCCCAGGAAAAGATTGATTAGCATCAATGCAAAAAAGATAAAATATTATCTGTGTATCTGCCGTGAAAGAGAGTGATGCATTTGACTACCTCACCACTGCCTGTGACACACACATGCATGCACACACACACACACACACACACACAACCAGTTACGCGTGCATGCAGATATGCATACATGTAACCTCACAAGCACGATGACACGCACACGCAAGCATAAAGACACACAGTCTCTCTCCCACACAGACATGCAGTATGAAATTTGCATAAAAGACATCCCCCCCGATGCAAAGCTCTCGGTGGAAGCACAAACAGCAGAGATCCATCATCGTGAATAAAAACACATCCGTCACACTTCATGCAGTCTCTCTCTCCTCTTTTTCCGGAAAAATCCAAGGGATTACGGCTATTTGGAACAGGCCCCTACAACAGCCCACGACCTATAGGAAGACATTTCATCCTGATCGGCTGTTACCGTCCCTCTGAGATGGAGTCAGTGAGACTGCCAGGCAGGCAGCTGAACAAATCAGACAGAAAAACAGGCGGAAAAATAACGGGAATGAGAAACACATTTTCTGCAGGGAATCTGAGTGTGTGAAATTAAAATAAGAAACTGGGTTGAAAACAGAAATATGATACCTGCTGTTCTCTGTAAAAACAACAGATGGAGCAGACTGTATCAAATCAGATCAAGGCCACCAGAAGAGATGCAGCACCCTCCCCCCCGGTGTTGCCTCAAGTTTGGGCCCGGGAGAGTTCTGTCCCATAGAGCTTCGGCTCTATGTTTGGTCACAGGAGAGTTTAGTCCTGGGAGAGTTTAGATTGGGGAAAGTTTAATGCCAGGACAGTTTTGTCCCTGAAGAGTTTCGGCCCTGGAGAGTTTAGGCCAGGGAGAGTTTAGGCTCAGGACAGTTTAGTCCCAGAATATTTTATTCCAAGGAGAGTTTAGTCCCGGAAGAGCTTAGGCCCAGGAGAGTCTAGTCCCTGGAGAGTTTAGATCAGGGAGAGTTTAATGCCAGGACAGTTTAGTCCCAGAATATTTTATTACAAGGAGAGTTGAGTCCTTGAAGAGCTTAGGCCCAGGAGAGTTTAGTGCTGGCACAGTTTTGTCATGGGAGCATGTAGTCCCGGGTGAGTTTAAGCCCAGGAGAGGTTTGGCTCCCTGTGAAGCCTTTGAGACATTTGTTTGTCCCGTGAGAGCTTAGTTCCAGGAGAGTTTAGTCCTAAGTGAGTTTAGACCAGGGAGAATTTAGTGCCAGGAGAGTTTAGGCCCGTGAGAGTTTAGTGTCTGGAGAGTTTAAGCAAGGAAGAGTTTAGGCCTTGCTTCCCAGTGAAGCCTTTTGAGACATTTGTTTGTGAAATGCAAAACGCAAATCAACATTTTATCAAATTTTGACTTATGCTGCAAAAAATGAAAAATGAATCCATCTTACCAAGCATATTAATCCTGTATTTTTACCTAAAAAACTTATTGATATTGCTTTTTTTTCCCTGGAAAACAAAAAATCTTCTGTTAATGTGAGATTACTTTGACTCATTCCTAGATTTGTCCATGAAGTAAGAAAATTTCCCTTGTCAAGCACATGGCAGCTTAAAGTGAACCAATATTTTCAACTCCAGAGAGCAAAAAATAACTCTCATAATAAGATTAAAAGACTTATTCAGACAGAGTCTTTCTGCAGTCTAGGCACTTAGACAACTTAACTTTGTTAAATTGAATTGAACCCGGATCAGCACAGTGGTGCAGTGTGCAGAACTGATGTTTCATATCAGTACGGCCTGGGGTCTTTCTGTGTGGAATCTGCATGCCCTCCCCGTGTTCGCCTGTGTTTACTCCAGGATACTGCAGTTTCACCCCAGTCCAAAGATACCTGTTATGACATTTACTAATGAAAGCATGACCATCCCCACTCGCCATTTGACATACTGACTTCATCTGTTACCCCATCTTGACCCAGGTCTTACGACAAGTTTATCAGCGCTATGTTGACATTACGTCAACCTAAAGGACTTCAACTGAAGAGTTGCCGATATCCCAGCATCAAAAGTTCTCAAAGCAATGAAAAACTGGCCGGCTTCCCAGCCACGCTCCCCGACTCCAGGCCCCAAACGCTCAGTGCTTTAGCTCTGGAGGGAACAGAGAGATCAGATCCCATAAATTCGGCCCCACAGGCACAGCGGTCCAGAGGTTCTGTTGGTTCTGATCATTATATCAGGTTTCATAGCCCTTTCTGAACCCGACACACAGGGGGGCTTTAGCAAGGGGCGACACAGCATTACTGACTGAGAGAAGGCAAAACAAATGGGGAAAAATAATACCATAACCTCAACAAGAATGGAAAGTTCACAACAGGACACAAAAACATTAGATTTGGATTCCCACGCCAGCGATGGACGCCTGCCCCACATGAAAAACAGTATCATTACTGCTAAAAATTAGATTCACTTTAATGTAAACTTCCAGCATTCAGAGGTATAAAATATCATGGGAAACGTCGGCATGCCAGAATTTTGAGACCAATTAACGTGCAAAGACAACACAGCTTATAATTATTGGGACAGTGACACAATTTCATTGCATTTCTGACTCACTACCCCCAATACACTGGACTCAGTTTGATAGTATTTACTGCACATACTGAGTGATCCATGACAATATTATTACAGACACTGCTTACACTCTTTACTGCGCCAAACTGCGGGCGTGACCCCTTCACGAGCTGGTCACGTCTGGAAGCGTCGCTCAGCACAAACGACGCAGTCCCCAAGAAGGAAAACCAACTTCTCACCATTTTTGGTTCTCATATCACCACCCTCATATGCCGCCCGTTATTTTTACATCACGAGACGCGTCGCTGGTAATCGTGCGAGACATCTGAACTGATCACAGGGAAAATCCACGCGTCAAACGGACCGTGATCAGAATTTCTGCGTGACAAGCATCAACGTGACCACCTGACTGATACTCGAAGGCAGTGTTGGGTTCTTCCACACTGATCAGGACCTGCACCGTAGAAGGAGGCGGAATGCGTTCATCTACACGATTCAGCTGGGATGCTATCCCATCTGCCTGTTGGGCGGTAACATTTATAACATGACAGTTTATGGCAGGACACAGCCTGAGAGAGAGCAAATACCACTACAGCTCTGTCTTTAGGACGTCAGGAGTACTTCATGGCATCACTGACCCTCTCTGAAAGCGCACCAATGGCTGTGAAGGGGGGTTTGGGATGAATCAAATGACCCCGACTGATCTGGGCCACAAAAAATGTCCTGTAATGGTGCAGAGTTGATGTGGAGGAGGGGTGGAGGGGCCCCAAGTGAAATCAGGGGGCCCAAACTCCTTACTATCCAGAACATCCCCCTGATGACCCTCCTTTAGGGGAAGCTTGCCCAAACCAACACCAGTGTGTATCAGCCACAAACATGAAGCATGGCAGCCATTTTGTGCCAGAACTCTCACCACACAAGCAGAGGAGGAGAGATAGAACAACTGTAGATGACTGTGAGCCAGAATGGAGGCCAGGGGGATTGTGGGCGATGAGATATGATGTCACTCTCTTACCTGAGCCGCATGAAGAGGAAGAATGCAACGAGGAGAGCCCCCAGAGAGATGCAGTGGCCCAGGTAATTTATGATCACGGCAATCTGGTAATGAAGCTTGCTCTTCTTCTGTGGAAACAAAGAACACGCCACGCAAGCACATATAGACACACACATGAACACACACGCACACGCGCACACACACACACGTACACACACACACAAACAAACATACACACACACACACACAAACACACATATGCGCGCGCACGCACACACACACACACACACACACACACACGCAAACACGCATACACACACACACAAAAGACTGGTTAACAATGACGTTCGTCCATCACTCTGAGCCACATTCAATTAAATTTTCTTAAGAATTAAACCGCAGTGTTTACTTACCGTTATCTTAACAAAACACAGTTCGGCAAAGTTCACTCATGAGCAAAAGACCAAGAAAAAAAACGAACACAAAACAAACTCAGCTCTGGTCACATGACACTGTTGATTGATTCCCTGCTTTTGTCTCACTGTTCAGAGTCAGAATTCCTGTTTTTATTTACGAAGCAGTTTGGCGAAATCATTCATTTAGATAAATTCCTCAGTTCATACAATAGACGAAATATCACTTCATTTCCAGTGCTTCACAATGAGGGGAACGTCTGCACACTGATCTATTCCGCACATTTGAGTCCAGCAATGGAACCAATAGACAGAGGAAAAACTCCATTACAGGGATGGTTTTATTTGGCAGGTCTTATCGCGCACAACAATCACGCACTTATATCAGTCTCCATTACCCACAGTATTGACTCAGCCTGAATGCATAACTATTCCCGATGGAGAGCGAAGCACTTAAAATAATCTATCACAGGCACTGGCAAACATTTACCCTTCAAACCCCTGTGGACACCACAGAAGAAATCCAGTCAGATGTTATGTAAGAGAATAATATTTATAAGAAGGAGAATTTGTACATTAAAAGGGATAATTTCAAGACTAATGAAAAACACACACACACACAACACACACACACACACACACACACACACACACACACGCAACAAATGCATGTGGTTGGCGTGTGTACTGTATATAGGTTTACCTCTTTCACTCCCATGAGTGCTAAAACATCAGATTTTTTTTTTTTTACGCCTTTCAGAAAAAAGTTACAAGTATATGATCAGAATGTTTGAGAGTTGATGTAACTATCAGAAACAATAAGTTTGAGAGCAGCGATCACACAGTTCTGATAAACATCAAACATTCCAAAGACTGACTCCGATGGCTGATCAGGACCATAGGGGTTCAAAGCATAGGAGTAACCACAGAGCTTTGCGATAAAAGGATTCACCCATTCCCACATTCTTCCGTCACTATTCTAAACTAACCTCTTAAAACCTAATGCAGCTGCTGTATTCAAACCTGCAGAACTTAAGGCCTATTTTAGATTCTAGCGGAGATCCAAAGGTTTCCAGGAATCCCACATATATCCTGCTGAATTACAGAAAGATGTGAATAAAGTGATGGGGAAGATGTATATTTTCTATTTGATGTAATGCTGTGGCCACAAGAACATGGCGCCCTGGGTTTGAATATTTCTCTCAACAGGAGTGTGATGTAGCTTCAGGGAAGCTCGGTCACCAGCGCATACAGAATATTTCTGTGACACAGCCCTTCAATATGAGAAAATGCCTTTTCGGAGTTTGAACTCACTTAAGGGAAAACGTAAGAGAAAAGTCAGAGTTTAAGGGGTTCGAATGCCAAGCTAAGGGAAATGTCATGGAAACTACACAATCAGGCTTCAGCACCACTTCCTGTTCAATTCGCTCTTAGTCTTGATCGGATCACTGACGTAATCCCCGTAATGCTTATCGATCGTACTACGGTACCACAAAATAAACAGGGCCAGGAGGAAACGGCGATGTGTTCCACGCAAGCGTCAGGCTTTGAGACACTTCGATTGGATCCCCGGATGGGCACACGGTGAAATTTGCGTCACGCATTTGGATGTCCATGGGGGTGAAGCACACGTGTCCGATATTCTCCTGCGAGGGCTGGCATGGGAGCAGATATTTTACTTCAGCCCAGCGCCATGACGCTTGATTCAACCACTTAACCAATCACAGTCTTCAGTCAAAGCTGTTGTAAGTGGGATCAGGTGTGTTATTGCTGGACTGAAACAAAAACCTTCACCCATACAGGCCCTTACCAGATAAGATTTGACACCTCTGGGGTATTTAGCCGAATAAACACATTCACTGTGGCACACGCTGGCCCTGCCGCACGCTGCCGCACATAAACAGGATCACCTTACATACGACTGCCCGCCGTGACACGAACCCGAGAGCCCGAACGGCCGGCCGGGCTCCAGGGGAACATGAATATGCCTCTGGTGATGATGGGCACAGATGTGTGCGGCGAAGGGCTGGCCGCGGTGCCGACTCGCTCCCTCTGTTTAATTAAGCAGTTGGATCCGTCTTGGGGTAACAAAACAAGGATCTGTAACTGAGACGGTGTCTTCCGATCCACCTGTGCCAGGGTGTGTGTTTACGCGTGCATGTGTGTGAGTGCATGCGTGAGTGCTTGAGTGTGTGTGTGTGTGTGAGAGTGTGAGTGTGTATGTGTGTGTGTGTGTGTGTGTGTGTGTACTGTATGTTTGAGCTTCTGTGAGTGCCTGTGTGAGTGTGTGCGTTCATGCACATGCATGTATGAGTGAGTGTGTGCATGCGTGTGTGTGTGTGTGTGTGCTTGTGTGTGTGCACATGCATGTATGAGTAAGTGTGTGCATACGTGTGTGTGTGTGTGTGTGTGTGTGTGTGTGTGTGCACATGCATGTATGAGTGAGTGTGTGCATGCGTGTGTGTGTGTGTGCACATGCATGTATCAGTGAGTGTGTGCATGCGTGTGTGTGTGTGTGTGTGTGTGTGTGTGTGCACATGCATGTATGAGTGAGTGTGTGCATGTGTGTGTGTGTGTGTGTGTGTGTGTGTGTGTGCACATGCATGTATGAGTGAGTGTGGGCATCCATGCGTGTCTGTGTGTGGTACAAGGCAAATGTGTGCATGTATGCACCTTGTGAGTGTGTGTACGCGCCTGTGTGTGAGTAGACGTGTAGAGTGTGCATGTGAGCGAATGTGTGTGTTTGTATAGCAAATGTCCGTGTTTGAGTGTGCGAGTGAGAATGTGCGTGAGTATGTATGAGTATGTTTGTGCTCGTGTGAAAGTGTGCACACCAGTGAGTGTGAGTCTGTGTGTGTGTGTGTGTGTGTGGGTGTTCACATGCGTGTCTGTGTATGAGGGCAAGTGCATGCATGTGTGAGTGTGTATCTGTGACTGTGCCTCAGTGTATATGTGGAATGAGTGTGTGTGCATGTGTCAGTGCGTATGTGTACGACCTTGTGCTCCGGGTGTTTATATCAGCGAGTGTGTGTGTGTGTGTGTGTATGTGTGTGTAAGTATGCACATCAGTGCGTGTTTGTGTCAGCAGAAATGTGGCTCACAAATTCATGAATAAGGACTCAAACAGCTCAGCGTACTCGTGTTTGATGACCCGTGATTGGCCGGGCTGTTAGTGAACCCAGCTGTTCCTCTGTTCTGCCGCTAAGCACACATAATATCAGCCCACAGCTCATCTTAACCCCATAAAACCTACAGACCCATACATGGGTTCACAAAATACAGCTGCTGTACTCAAACCAGCAAAACTTCAGACTTATTTTAAATTCTAGAGGAGATCCCAAGGTTTCCAACGATCCCAAATATGTTCTGCTGCATTACAGGGAAATGCGTAAAAAATGATGCACAAGACTTAGATATTTTTCATTTGATGTAATACTGCAGCCATGAAAACATGGCGTCCTGGGTTTGAATATTTCCCTCACTATGAGTGAGAGCAGGTATAGAATATGTATGTGACATCGTCCTGATTTTGAATCTAAGGGAAAACTTCAGTGAAAAGTTAGAATTTAAAAGGTTAGTCCAGCCGCCCCGGGCAACATGCTTCTTTCAACAGCCGCTCTGAATCCAGAGTTTAAGTGTAAAATATATCAGCCTGATCCTTACGCTGAACATACACACACACACACACACACACACACACACACACACACAGACATTTTTTTGATAAATCAGGGGCAAGTCATGTCACAACATCAAGAAAATGCATCATGAATGACTGGGACTTGGAAGCTGTGTTGACTCAGACCCCAACATGGTGGGACTCAAGAAATGATCTTCAGTGTGCCAAAATCTTTCACCAAACCAGAGATAAATTCAACCAGTGACATCACCAAAAAACCAGCCATGCACTTGCAATCCTGATTTGAGTAAACAATGTCGAGGGTCTTGGCTGGAGACCTTGATTATCAGAATTAGGTGTGTAAGTGCTTGTTTGGAATGAGAGTCTGCACACACACCAGCCCTTTCTGGGGAAGGTTCAATGCCCCTCGTTTGTGGACGGTCTGCACCAGACACAGTTCTCTTATTACATCAAACATTTTGCCTACATTTCTTGACAAGCCTATGAATAACAGCTAAAGACTGCTGTGTCCCTGTGTTAAATTTATTACCGCGCACAAACCAGAGATCCGGGGCTGCTGTAGACCAGCAATCAGTCCAACCAGCCAGAGTAATGGGCATAAATAACACCAGCCAAACACATCGGCGCTGCAGGATTGCAGTATCCCAGCCCTGACAGAGAGCTGTGGTCGAGGCAGCACTAGCTTGCTATTTTCTGAAGTGCGCTTTATCGAGCCATGGTGCTCACGGTCCTCCCACAGGGACTAACTGGCAGCCGAAGCCATTTAAGTCGTCCCCTTCCCACGCGACCAGTTCTAAACGGATTTGACGGTCTGCCTCCAGACTGAAGCCCGTCAATCGCTCGGAGGATTTTGAGAGGCGACTTGGGGACGATAAGTGAGTAAACACCGAGAGCAACCGCAACACCTTCGGCCATGACATCGCACCGCTTCCTCTGAGGTATGTGCGAGAGACAACATCCGCAAAAAGCTTTTCTGTGTTCAAAACCACAAGCATCCAGCCCCGGTTGCCGAGTAGTGACAAAATCCCCCATCCGCCAGACCGCACTTCTACTCCAAAGTTAAACGCAGGCACTACACTGGTCCTATGTGCTGTCCAAATATTTATGAAGACTGCCTGGAACTTTCACACATGGCACAGCTTGGCTGTGCGATGTAACCCATGTCTTGCAGCTTGAGCAGATATTAATATCCATCAGTTTCCCACTGAGGACCAGATGGTAGAGAGAGAGCAGGCAGTCCATAGCCATCTATAAACCCCCCCAAAGGGGCCTGGGGCTACTTATCAGGGTGGGGGGGTGTGGCTTGTGTGCGCTCAGCACTACCTAACATCACACTTACATCAATCCCCAAACATTCCAGGTTTAACACGATTAGCACTGATAACACAGTAAACAGTCGTCATCTACACACTAGAAGGCCCTCGGGCCTGCTATGAGCTATCGTGCCATTTTTAAAAAGACACAGCAGATCACTGTAACTTTTTACTGTGATACCCGCATAACATTTCACTGTTAAGTGCAACATAATCGCAGGAAATTCCTGCCCAAAAAAGTGTTTTTCAGACTTTTCAGAAATAAAATCTTTTTATTTTCTTTTGCTTTCTCTCAAGTAGAAAACGTTAGCTCTGAAGCCTGCTTTCCCGCTTGGGAAATCTCGAAATGGTTTAACTGTCTCATTTAATCGGCGATATTCCCATCAATATACATCGATGAGCCAAAACATTATGGCCAATATGATCAATATGCCTAATATGCAGTTGGTCCGCTGCATGTCTCCAAAACGGCTTTGAACCGTCGAGCAATTGACGCTACAAGACCTCTGAAGGCCTCCTCTGTTACCTGGCATCACGACATTAGCAGAAGAACCTTTAAGTCCCAAAGGTTACCAGGTAGAGCCTTGCGGATCGAACGTGTTCCAAAACCTACCACAGACGCTCCATCAGACTGAGATCAGGAAGCTGGGCAACAGCTTGAACCTCAACCATTCCTAAACCATTTCTGCAGTATGAAAGAGCGTATTATCCTGCTGAAAGAAGCAATGGCCATTGAGGAATACCTTTACCATGTCCCTCATCCTCGGTATAAACTCACTGCCAGAGCACTGCTTAAGGCAGGGGTTCTCATTCTTACCCAGAAAGGGCCGGTGTGGGCGCAGGCTTTCAATCTAACCAAGCAGTCACACACCTGACATCACTAATTAACCTCTAGAGTCTTTGCTAAAGACCTTGATTAGTAGAAACAGGTGTGTAACGGCTTGGTTAGATTGAAAGCCTGCGCCCACACTGGCTCCTTCTGGGTAAGATTGAGGACCCCTGGCTTAAGGCCCTCTGTTTCAGAGATGCTTTCATTAGTCATGAGACCATAATGATTTGGCGCTTGTCATACAGTACTGTTTGCGAAAAGACGGAAATCTAACTAGTTAAAAGGCTGAGGACAACGTGATAAAGACGGTAGATACTGGTTAGGGACTGGTCTTCATGGTCGGCTGAGCAGCTCATGTATACATATTAACGGTAAATGTAGTCCAGGGCGAGGCTCGCCGTCTGTGGTCTGCTTGAGTCTAACCTTGTGTTAGTACACCATCCAGCTCAATAGCTACATGTTTTGTAATGTTATGTAGCCTGACAGAGGCAGATACTGGCTTTGGTAAACACTGGTCACCGGAGACGAAAACAGCCTAAATTATGAACCCTAGAAACTTGCAATTACGGCGAGAACAATCCTAAATATTAATATAAATGGGTGTACAGCAAGCTTAAATTTACTGTTTCACTTCGAGATGGCACTCTCACATTTGCATTTCTGACATAAACCAGTGCCGTCAAAAGCTCAATGTTATTAAATGTCCGATTGATACTTTTCCAATAGGCTACTTGGGGATTTCGTATTATGATATTTTGTGTCAAGAAACTTGGTACATATTTTGCATGTGTGTTCTGAAATAAGTATTTTTCACTCATTTAGGATATATAATGCTGTATCATTGACAGGTAGTCACTTTGTCTTTCACTTCTCGAATCTTTACGTTCACACATTCCGCTATTTCATACGCCCACCCAGTTTTCTCAGTCTTTGAAGCTTTGTTTGGTCTCGCAAGATGTCTCGACGTAATGTACTTTGCGGCAAGTTTAATTTTTTGCGAATTTTTTCTCAATTAATTTCTGCTTGAATTTGTATATATTTTGGTAATCCCAATATATATGGTAATATTGTGCAGTTATATCGCCCATAGAGGAAGACAGGTCCCGTGAAAAATCCGTCACTGTAAGCAGACGCCCCTTGGTGAAAACCCAGTTAGTCATTACTAACCCGATAGGATATCGAAACAATACCGTTAGCTAACTGGTTAATCTTACGTTTTTTTCGCCAACAGTACTGCAGTCACTCACGTCTCTATGCTTATCCATTACTCTGCCATCCAACATGTCAACCACAAGAATCGACTAGAAATCATTCAGAGAGCGCATTCCTCAACCAATGAATTTGCCACAATTAACTGAACAAGTATGGATGTGGTGGGCACATTTGAATTCAAATCCCTCTCAAAATTTACCCAATTGTTCCTCGGCACAAGGCCCACACTTCCACATAATACTATGTAAGCTGACTGAGAAATTTTGAGAGGTATTGTCTGGACAAACTAACAGACATGGGTGAATTCATAACCTCTGCCCAATTTTGTTGGTTGGCAGAGGTAACTATTCACTTTTATGGTATTACATATATCCAAGAAGACCCTAGCATGCACTGTCCTTACAAGATAATCACCATTATTCGGCTCATCCGTGAGTGGTCGTAATGTTTTGGCTCATCAGTGTATGTTGATGCTGACTTAAATCATTGCCATGATTTCATGAAACATGGAATTTTCCTTCCACTCAGATTTTTAAATCGCTGCGACTGTATGAGGATAAGCATCTCCCTTCCAACGGTACAAGGAGCCCAAACACAAACAATCTGCCCGTCTCATTTCCTAACTAATGTAGCTTGCAAAACTCCACCGCAATAAAACGTACGTCTCAACTCTACTTTTTAATGAACCCCATCCCTTATTTATTTAGGATTATATTCAATATTTACTCGACGAGACCGACTCATTTAACATTTTGTCCAGGATAATAAATAGACAGCGGACAATTGACGCGCTTATGTCGTGCAATCCGGAATCACTGAAGTTACAAGGCGATAACATCGCTGACGAAGCCGTCAGCGCTTTCATTTATGGTTAAAACATTTTACCATCACTGGAACATTAAAAGATGAGTTTCAACATCAGTTCCTCTCCGCCAAAACTGATGAAATGCCAGCACAAAATCTACGCTTTGTAAAGGTTATCAGTTAAAAATCTGGCCCCAAGGCATTCTTTAACACAATACCCAAACCATGGATCATTGGTCCAGCGTTTTAACCCTAAAGATTAAGACACTGCTGATACAGCAGACACAGAATGACCAAATTACCCTCCTGACAGATGGCACATAAATTACCCATCATGCCTTGCATACACTTCAGCTTTTTATCCCCAGGTTTAATGAGACATTCTGTCTGTGCTGATGCAGTGGCCTCTTAACTAGCAGGAACATTGTTTGGTTGAGGCAAGTTATAAAATTTATACAGCTTGCCAAGTTATAAAAGTTATACAACTTGCCACAAGTTGTACTTTATACTGGCAAGTTGCATATTGCTCGCCAGTCTTGCATCCTCAAGACCAGAGCCATCATAGAATTTTTGGGGCCCATGAACAACCGTAATTTGGGTGCTCCTCCGAATCACTGTCTGCTATCGATTCTTCAGCTAATTGGTTTATCAACAGGAGGGGAAATGGTGGAATCCTCAGTACAGCTCCTAATTTGCCTGGGAAAACCCTGACCAAATCTGCAGCTCTGATTGGATCCCCCATAATTCCACAATGTTTTTGAGAAGGTTTGGTTGGGGGTGAGGTTTCTCGTGGTAAAAAAAAAAAAACATCAAAAATGCTCTACACCATTATCATCCAGGATTACCATGCGGAAATGAACAGTAAATTACTGTAAATGCATGAAATATTTGCAGTTATGTTGTGAGCCAGCCACCCAGAGAGAGAAAGGCGAAGAGGCGTGGGAGGAATTGACTGATCGAGCTGGCGAGAATAAAGTGCTCCTAAGAGACTTCGGTATGAATGATTTTTCACGCTCTGGATACGACATGCAAAACAGCATCGCTGTTTCAGACTGATCCGACTGGATTCAAATGTGCAAACCTTTTACATTGCTGTAAGATTGGCACTGAATGCCAAGTCTTTCTTTAAATGTGCCGCGGTAAAGAGCCACGGTTCAGCAGCTTGATCTAATGCATGCATCAGTAACCAGCTGTCATACACCTCAAAGCTGCTTTATACCAGCAAATGTTGTGAGGGGGGGATGACATCCCTTACATTTGCTAAACCTATTCCATTCCAACAAATAATGATAAATGTTTAGCGTGTAGCACACTAACCAAATGTGGTCTGTTCTTTAAGGGGGTGGTGTCCATTTCAGATTCAGCCTATGCAACCCACCCATGGGCAAACATACTGGAGTCCTGGATGGGGTCGAGAGGGAGGAGGAAAACCCCCCCCATTTTGGTAAAGGGAGTGAGCAGGGAGAGATTAGGACAGCAGGGAGTGATTAGGGATAGAGTACAGAAAGTGGAGGAGTTAGAAGACAGTAGGAGGAGAGTAGGGGGAGAGTTGGGAGAGACAGTATAAAGAAGGTCGGGAATGAGTTGGGAGAGAATTGGGAGAGAGTATGAAGAGGGCAGGGAGAGAGTTTGGATTGAGTTAGAAGGCAGTTGGGAGAGAGTTTGGATTGAGTTAGAAGGCAGTAGGGAGACAGTTTGGAGAGTTAGAAGATAGTAGGGAGAGTTGGGAGACAGAGTGAGGAAGGTAGGGAGATAGTATGTAGAGGGTAGAGAGAGTTGGAAGAGAGTTAGCTAAGAGTATGAAGAGAGTAGGGAAAGAGTTAGAGTATAGAGAAATAGGAGAGAGTTAAGAGAGAGCAGCGAGAGTGCAGGGACAGAGGTGGGAGAGAGTAGGATGAGAGTAGGGAGAGAGTTGGACGATAGTAGGATGAGTCAGGAGGGAGTTGGGGGCAAGCAGGGAGGGACTAAGGAAGGAATAGGGACGGAGCAGAGGTTACGGATCAACAATTTCACGTCTCACTAATTGCGACCCAGGGATGTTGGCGATTTACAAATTCCACCTCACCTCCTCAGTCAGGATGGCTTGGCACTGTGAGTAGTTCCCCTTCATGGCCCAGGTCCCGTTTGAGAGACACTCCCTGTACACGTTGTCTGCAAAACATAAGAGAGAGAGTTTAAGTGGCAGCTCCTGCTGAGCAGCATGCAGCGGGACACACCACCCAAGCAGCAGACTGATTGGTCAAAAGGGTGACTCCAAATGACAGACATAATATTTCCTTTTATTCTTTCTCATGTGTCCCTGTCCTTCTTTTAACTTTAATCATCTTTCAGTCTTTCATTAAAAAAAAAACAATTACTCTGGGGAAGAGAGAAAGACAGTGTTTCCTATTTGGTAAAAACCCAAAACTCTATTCTCATGGCAAATGATAGATAAGCATGAGTCTTGATGTTTGGCGCTCTTTTGTCACTTCTTTGAGTTAAGCAGCTATCTGAGCGATTGACAAAGCCTGCAGTTCGAGACTTGGGCTTATCAGAATATCGGCTACAACCTCTCCAGGAGTAATTCACAGCAAAGCTGTTTGCCTGAATTTCACAAATCATCTTAATCCCATATTTCTGTACAGTCACAGCATTTATGAGTGAAGGCTCATGGGATACCGTAGAAACACAAGCAGCCGAAGATAAACACCATTAAAGTGCAGTGTTAATGAGTTAAATTACCTCCACGAACCAGTAGAGGATTAACAAGCTTTTGGTCTCCGACAGACGTGAGGCATGGTGATGTACTTGCGACGGCGAGAACACAGGAGCCCTTCCTGTGTACTAAAAGACTAATTTGCGCATCAGTCCGCTAATCAGCTACATTATTCTTGATTACTTTGATTAAGTAGCTGCACATTGTTGTTCATTTCTCAGCAGACTAATGCACGCATGAAGAAACATTAAAACAACAGGAAGTCATAGGTACACAGACAATAGTTGAGCATTTATTTACAGCAGAACTTTTTTTAATGAATATTGGTTGGCAAAATGAAGTTGAAAAGCAGCTTTCAACGGGAAACACGCATCTCAGTTTGGGCCCTGATATCCAGGTACAGCGTCCCAAGTGAGCAATTAGAGCATCACGCTCTGATTCAGGAATATGGGAATGTAGGCACAGTCAGGGTAAGTTATTCCCTGTGCACGCCTGTGACTCGCATTAATTCACACATTTCAGAGGGAAACATAAGAATCAAAGAGCAACGAGTCTCAGCGGTCGAAGAGGCTAAAATCACAAGGGTGAGAAATATAAGTGGACAGAGGACAACTTAGCCCTCATTATTCTCCATTTTTTAAAACTAATGTTTTATTCTGTCGTCATTATCCTAAAGGCCACTCAGCACAGGAAATGTGATCTGAGGGAACAGGGCAGTCAAAGTGAAATAAAAAAAAAAACAAAAAACCCGCGACTCGCTTTACAGCTACACTGAGCTCTTTTCAATCACTCATTTGCATCCCACAAAATTCTTATTTTGTATTTAGCTCCCACTCTATCTGAAATGCCTGTTGATTACAGCTAGAGGGTGCAAAAATTGCCTGCTATGAAAAACAGAGTGCACTGGATCGCCGAACTATGACTCTTTCACAAAACTGTGATGACCGCATGACTGCACCAACACCTCCGGATCGCCTCCAAACTGACAGAAGGATAAATATGATTACGGCCCATCTGGCAACCTGCTGGAAAAACAGAGCAATGGCGCTTTGGCCGACGAAAATCGACGACAAACCAGCAAAACTCGTTATGGAAAGGAGAGAAATTAAGCACTAAATCGTACACAGGTGGTCGATAATCTGTGAAAGACGATAAAATAACAATAGCGAATCACAGTTGATCTGTAGAGCAGCTCAGGCCGGCTTCCATCAATCAAACACAAATGAAGATTTCTGCAATATGTGAGATTTTAGAAATTTTTTCCTATCCTGCGCGCAATTTAGGTGTTCTGCTCTTCCAGGGTTTTCGGTGCAACAGGACAGGAAGAAGGGATCTAGAAGGGTATTTTTATTATGAGTCAGGCAGAGTCATAACTAATCGGATGAAAATAACACAGCGAACCCTCTGTCAAGTCAGCATATATTTTCAGAGCCGGGATTCTCTACAAGGCTGTACCACTAAGATAAAGCTATGGTGACCATGGCAACGACTACAGAGACTGGCTTTATGATGTCATAATGACACTCGTGTACGGCAGAGAACAAAGTATTGGCCAGTCCTCAGCATTCTTTAGTGGCTACATTTTGTCATATTGAGACATGAAATGTTGCTGTCATTTTTTTGTTCATTGAGATTTTGCCAGTGTGAGGAGATTGCTAGACTCATTAATCAGGAAAAAATTTCACTTGACAGCCAAACAGTAAATAAACCAAGTACTAAAATAAGCCAATATTCACTAACGAAGTTTTGCCTCATTACAGCCCACAGTCTTTTGGCTTTGGATAACATAAGCTACATCATTTTAATGCGGCACTCAGTCTTTAGAAAATAGAATGTTTGTTAAATTAAGGTCTGTTATCATGCTCACTTCAACAACACATTTATGTTAAAGGGACTGAGCAAATGGGTTAGATTCTTTCTGTTGTACACAAACTGGCCAAAAGTATTTGCACACACATCAGTCTGGGGGTGTTGTTCAGGGTTTGGGCCGCCCGTCTTAGTTCTGCAGAAGGAATAACTTGCAGTTATTTAGCAAAAAGTGATGCCCTCATGATTCTGTGCTTCCAGCATTTTGAGAAAGACCTCTCCCTGATTCTGCATGACAAGGTCCCAACGCACAGTCTGAGGTCCATTCATGGTCCATCGAGATCAGCGAACAACAACTGATCTAGCCAGCACAGCGAGCCCGAGGGCAACTCCAATTAAAACCCAATTAAAACCTTAATGATCATCAGCAGACCCAGCTTGGAAAACCTAATAGCTCAACATCACAGCTCGACCCGACAAACAAAGCATTCAGGCTGAAACGCAGCAAATTCCCACCCCAAATCTATGTTCTAACATCCAGTATAAATCCTTTACTGAAGACTGGAGGCTTCTTTAGCAGTCACTCTACAGGAATACCCATGATTTTGGACTAAAATGTTGTTTGAGCAGGTGTCCACATACTTCAGGCCATGCAGGGTGTATTGCTTCATACGCCACTTGATGTTTACTGTGGCAATTCCCCTCAGGTACAACAGCCCCTCCTCACCTGGGCATCAACCTTTTAACCTTCAATGTGTCAACCCAACTCCCAGACTCCCAACTCGCTCATTCTGTCCACTTCATCAGACCGGTCTGATGGTCCGAAAACGCAACAACCCTCAGATGTAAAATCAAATAACGCCCTCATTTTTAGATGCCATCCGAGAAATCCAAGAACATGAGAGAGAAATGTCGCTTAATCTCCAGTGCCTCCACAAAAAAAACGTTCTGTATTTTATTGTTATGACGTAATACAAGGGTCTTGGATTTAAAAACATTCATCTTGAAAACTGAGTGAACGATATGGACCAGACAGAGGTTAAACTGAAGACTGACAGTCGACTTTAATCCAGAGGCGTTTTCATCCATATCACATGAATCGTAAAGAAATGACAGAACCTTTCTGGGTGCATCAAAAATATTGGGCAGCTTAACATAATGCAGAATAAAGTAATCCCTTATAACCTTTGATCGCATGTCCTTTGCATGCAATGACTGCTTGAAGTCTGTGACACGTAGACATCACCAGACGCTGGGTATCTTCCCTGGTGATGCTCTACCAGGTCTGTACTACAGCATCTTCACTTCCTGCTCGTTTCAGGGACTTTTTGCCGTCAAACTCTTCTTCGGCAAGTAAAATGCATGTACAGCTGGACCCAAGTCTGGTGATTGATTCAGCCAACAGAATCGAAATAACAAAAAACGTGTCGCTGTTCAAAGAATTATGCCGCTCACTGTACGTAATAAAATTTGGTCAGTACTGCAAACTGTACGATCTGTGCAGTTTGGCCCTTACATAAAAACAGTTCGGCTTTTTGCTTCATTCACAATCTGGCAAAGACATAACACTTTGCATTAGCAGCTTATCCTGTATATTTCTCATGTGAGGCCTGCAAGGAAAAGAATTCTTCAGAACTGATCAGCGTTAACGGCTGATTTATCGCGAATGAGACGTCCGTTTGCATGCTGTTCAACATTCTGCTTTACGCTCGCTGGAGTTCCAGACTAATGCCACTGTCCTCGTCAGTCATAACTATAATTAGACTGTCATTCTGTTATTCAGGCCGGAGTGACTAGCTCCAGATACAGAAACGCATCACTTTGGGGTGGCCTGCAGAACTATAAACGCCTCATCGGCTTCTTCAGGGAGGTCAAAGTCAGAGGGCAGTAGGTTGAAAGAAAAGTAAAAAAAAGTTTTGGGTCTCCCCAGGGAGTAAGCGACCAGGGTTATAGCACCGACAGGAGAAATAAAATCGACAACCGACCTTGTCTGACCTCCGCCTCAGTGTCACATTTGGTCTCAAAGCGGAGCAATAACACCAGCGACGGCCCCCTGTGTCTGATTTCTGAGTTTCGCCTGTAATAAAGCACGATGCCCACTGGGACGCAAGCCGGGCAGAGTCTAAGCAAAGCCAGAATGAGCGTTCTGAAAATATGACTGTCATAAGGGAGAAAAAGTGGGCCCCAACCAGCGCCATTTTGGCTCATCTCCTGGCCATTTTGGCTCTGACAATTCTGCAGGCATACATCCCAGCACAAAAAAGGAAGCAATTTGGTCCCATGGCATAAGTAGGTACAGTGTGACATATTCTTAAGAAGCCTTAATCACATTCATAGATAATGCAAAAATTTGCAAGAAGTGAGTAACATATGATGTATGAGTTTTAAATATCTTGTGACCATCTTTTTAAAACATCTTGTGACTGAGAATAACCATTTTTCCACAATTGGCCCTATGGTCTGATAAGACAGTGGAAAAGCCTAGTCATAGTATAGACAACTTTTGATTTTTAAGGGGACCAATAGCTAAGCAAAATGCCAATTTTGGTTCAAAATTTTAGTTTTGAGGTAAGAACATGAAGTGGTCTTTCAAATAGTCCGTAATATGGAGTCGTGTTCTAAAGGAAACATTCATAACGAACACTGTCTTCAAGGCTGGAACAGCTATGAGTGTGGTGACCTTCAGTGATGGCCAACGAGGAACTGCTTCCATTCTCATGAAACTTGGCATAAAGGCAGGGGCACACTCAATGAAAGGCTATCGTGAAATGGACAGAAAACGTGTGAAACAGAGTGAAAAACGCGCACTAGAACTTGAAAAAAAGAAACAAATAGACGCTCGACAAGCACGTAAAACTAGGGAAGAAACACAGATTGAAGCAGAGGGAGTTACTTATGAGGCTGGTGCCTTTAAAGGAGGCAAAAAAAATCCTAAAAACCACTAAAAACAAAATACTAAATGTACTCCTCCTGAGAACATTACTGTCAAACTTCGTTCACATTATTACTGCCGAACTAAAATCACGATTTTCTAAAAATACAGATTTTCAACAAGAAAATACAGATTTCATCCTTTATTTGGAGTGGTGAAGTTCTGTGAGTTCCTATGAGTGTTTTGTATCTCTCTCCTGCAGTAGGTGGACTTGGGCTGCCTGATATGAGACTATATTTCTGGGCAGCTCAGCTAAGACCACTGGCACAATGGTTTAAAAATCCTGGTGTATGGACCAGGATAGAAAACAATGATGTATTACCCCTGGATGTAAAGTATGCCCCTTACTGTGGAATAAAAAACCTCAGGAAAATAACCAGCAACCAAATTATACTTCACTCTGTGAGAATTTGGAATTGTGCACACAAGTTCATTAACTGGGATAAGCCTTTATCACCATTCACTCCAATATGGAAAAATCCTGCACCACCTTCTATATTTTGAAACATTGGCTTCAAACAGTGGGCAGAAAAAGGCCTTTTAACTTTTACTAACTTGTATGATAATGGAGAACTTTTGTCGTTTAAGCAGCTTCAAGACAAGTATGATATTCCTACCTCACAGGTTTTTTGTTTTTTGCGTTTAAGAAGTTTAATTCAGTCAATACAACAAACATTGGAGGAACCAAAATCCTCAGTAATAGAGAATATATTAATACAATCAGAGAAATCTGCTAAATTACTGTCTAGACTTTGCCAAGGTCTGATAAAGGCTTTTCCAGATGATATGTCTTCTACTAAGAATAAATGGGAAAAGGACCTTGAGGAAAATATTGATGCGCAGGAGTGCTCGCAAATTTGTTCAAATGTGCATTCTGGCTCAGACAGTTGGAAGCACAAGCTTTTACAATTTAAGATTTTGCACAGAACATATTATGCTCCAGTAAAACTGCACGCCATGCATTCAGAAATGTCTTTTTTGTGTTTGGAGGCGCAAAAGACAAAAAGGGCCACTTTTGCACATGCTGTGGTCCTGTGATAAACTCACCCACTATTGGGAGGAAATATGTTCTGTTATCTCACTTTGACTAGATCTTAATTGCATACCTGCTCCTCGTCTTTGTCTGCTCGGTATTTTCAAGTTTGGTGACTGTCACCAAAAGAAATTCTGCAATCTTGCATTCATAGCAGCAAAAAAATGCATTGCTGTCAACTGGAATGCCCCTGCCCCTCCATCACCATCTCAGTGGAAGGCAGAATTGTCAAACTACATTCCATTTGATTATTTGTACTACAAAATGAAAGGAAAGCTGGACATATATGATAAAATATGGACTCCTTATGTAGCCTTTATTAACAATTCTTAAATATCCGTTAAAGTGGATATCTACCTACACCGAGGGCTGGTTGTTGGGTTGTTGGGTCTTGCATGAATTTGGAAATGGACCACAGCTGTGCTTTATGGTGGCCATCCTTGTAGTTGTATATTTAGTTATGTACAGACATTTCAAATTAGCATTGGTGTTTGAGACCCCCTCCCTCCGAATGTTATCCTACTCTCTAACATTCCTTTATTTTTGTAACTACTTGTATCTGGAGTTGTAACCTTAGCGGTGTCTTGTCTGTTGTGTTTGTTATATGTTGTTAGTCCAGTGTTTTGTATTGTGATGTGTCTTTCGCACAATTTAAAAAATAAAAACTATTGTATATAAAAAAAAGAAAATACAGATTTCTCAGCGACTGCACATCCAATCAACTTCATATTTTGCAGTTTTCTTCATTTTGTGATGATCTATGCCTGTACAGAGCTCTTTTTGCAATATGTACCTCTGAATATGAGTAAATCAAAATATGCATATTTAATTAGCTGTTTCCTGCCGAAATTGATTTAGGGGGTCAAAATCAAAACTAGAACATAGAAATCTGGAAAAAAAGCTCTGTAGTGACATAAGGAATGTTTTTTCCTTCACATTACAGCTGAAATTATAACCAAAAACTCTTTAGTTATCTCAATAACTGTGTTTCTCCAAGTATCTGTATATTCATTAAAACAGCCGTTGCCATGGCAACCACTGATGTGATGCTACAGAAACTCAAGAGTGTTTTAAGTTGCAATTTCTAATAGAATTATTTTGATAATAATTCTTAGTTTAAAAAGTAACTATCTCAGAAAAATGTTTGCTTAACTATAAGTCCCCTTATAGAAATCCATTCCACAATTTGCATCAAATTCTCTGGTTGCACAAAGTGCGAAATCGAAATTGCCACTGCGTGAGTCATTCAACTGGTCAGCAGTCACCAAGGAGAAAAAGAAAGGACTGAACCAATATGTGTAAGGAGAACTCAGCCAGAAAATTCTAGAAGGTTTGATACACTTTCATGGCTTTATGTTGGCAAGCTTCAGTAAACTCCTTCTGCCAGAGGGTGGAATGTCTCACGCCACAATTTTATTTGTTCAATTTGAACAACAAAACTGGCCTTTCTGATAATATTCTGCAACTAAGGAACAGAAAGATGGCTTAAATCAGTAGATTTCATGACCAATTTCAGTCAACAGAACAAAAATTTCGCTGCCATGTCATAGTCGTTTCTTTTAAGGCTTGTAACACAGGTTTGCAACCGTGAAACATGCTGTACTGAGAATTATACCACATATTTGGGGCCACACCAGAAACAACCACTAGAAGCATGACCTTTTGTTTTTAAGCTGCTCTTAACAACCCAGAACAGGCCAACCCAGCATAACAGCGAGCTGAGCCACTGGGTGAGAACAGTACCGACCGTGCCGGGTCCAAAAGTCAGAATATCAGAACCCCTTCAGGGAAAAGTTAGAAGTCGATGTGGGAAAACAGCCACTAAAACATTCAGCCGTCGTCAGTTAAAGACTGAGGACGACTTAGGTCCTTCCTAACAGACATCTGGCACAAGCCAAACTTTGCTTTAATGAACTAAACTGGCTGCATGTTTTCATATTTCCCTTCAAAACTCCATATTCTTATTTTATATAAACCCGTCTCTGGAATGAAGATGTTTCCAAATGGGGATCAGAGGTGATGAAGAGGTGGCCGTGAAGTATGAGTAAATTAAGCAGCACTGGTTCGGTCGATAGTTCGGTCTGAATGCGTTGACCAAAGTGCACGGAGAAACTCTGCTGAAATTACAAGCCATGGAGAGAGCAAAGGGGCGGTACGGTGGTGCAGTCAGTGGTCAGCACTACTGCCTCACGGCGAGGTCGTGGGTTTGAGTCCAGCCTGAGGCCTTTCTGTGTGGAGTTTGCATGTTCTCCCTGTGTTCGTGTAGGTTTCCTCCCACAATCTAAAGACATGCATGTCAGGCTAACTGGAGACACTAAATTGCCCATAGGTATGAGTGTGAGCGAACAGTGTGTGAATGGTGTGTGCGCCCTGTGATGGTTTGGCAAGCTGTTCAGGGTGGGTCCCTGCCTTTCGCCCAAACTCAGCTGGGACAGGCTCCAGCTCCCCCACGACCCTAATCGGGGAGAAGCGGTACAGAGAATGGATGGATGGATGGATGGTTAAGAATCAATATCATTTGGATCTTGCATCTTGAAACCCTGCAAGCAAATTTTTTTTTTTTTACAAACTGCCCTGAGTGGTTTCCAGAGACATGAACCCTTCTGTTTCCTCACAGATCCCCCTGTAAGAGCTCAGGGATTCTGTCCTTTTTCATGCATAATTTCGCACATTTGACCGAACAGACTGGACCATTAACGCCACAGAACCATTAACAGATGAAGCTTCCTCAAAACCCAAAATGGAACCAAACATAGCATTGCGTAGGCAGATGCTAATAAAGCACAGCTTTTTTGCCGTTACTGAGAAATTCGTTCCGCGGGTGCTCCGAGCAGTCTCCATCATGTGGAGTTCTCGTTCATTCTTTCAAAGCAGTTTACCAGAAATACACCAATCAGACTGAAAACGCATTTCCTGACCATTAATAAAAGCATTATAAACATCAAAGGGGGAATGAGACCATAATTAGTATTTAAAAAAAAACTGTATGAACATCAGTAACTTCCAGAACAATCTAACCCCAGATGCACTTTTAATGGAGGGACAATCCCTTCCGTTTACTGACACCCTACTCTCCGGTCAGGAAACTGGAAAACCACACTATGTTGAGTTTGGAAAAAAAAAAAAGCCAAAAACAAAACGACAAAAAAAAGCTATGAATACGAAATACGATCGATTCCAGCTAGGTCTGGGACAGGCAATGCAAAACCTTGTTATTAAAGAAAGCAAAAAAAAAAAAATCAATAAGAAATGGACCATCAGGAGGTTGAAAAATGATCCAGTGACCTTGGGAAATTGAACACTTTTTCACAGAGAGGTTTCTGCGGACCGTCATCAGTCTCCACCTCTGATGAATGCAGTCTGACGCACTTTTCGCCAATATAGGATGTGACTGATCGTTTTTCCATCGATAAAAGCACACCTGACCTCGGACATTAAGGCACAGATTCTGTCATCCATTCAGTCTCAACTTCTACTTGAATAATTGGGAGTTCAAATCATACTCTCGACCTTCACTGACAAACTTGAACAAGTTCAAATGGCACCATAATTAGCGCAAAAAACTAATGGTTTTATTTCATATCATATTTCTCATCATCATCATAAATCATAAATCATCTGCAAGGAGTATTTTCCTGATATTTCCATAGTTTATTAATTAGATGTTTTAAATATTAATTTTAGTCACAGATACAACTGATGTCATTTATGAGTTTTCATTTCAAGTATGCATATGTACTAAATATCTACAATGCTAATAGCAACTGCACACACTGCAGTGCTAACACCACCTAAACACACTGCAGTGCCAACACCACCAAAAACACTGCAGTGCTAACACCACCTAAACACACTGCAGTGCTAACACCACCAAAACACACTGAAATACCAACACCACCTACACACACTGCAGTGCTAACACCGCCTAAACACACCTCAGTGCTAACACCACCTAAACACACTGCAGTGCTAACACCTTCAAAACACACTGAAATGCCAACACCACCTAAACACACTGCAGTGCTCACACCACCAATGCCACTGGGCCTTCAACATTCATGAGCCCTCTTTTAACATAACATAACATAACATAACATAACATGAATGACGAGAACAGGCCATTCAGCCCAACTAGACTTGCCAGTTTCTTTATACTATAGTGAATATATCACTTCAGATACTCAATGACTCAGTGGTATCTAGCTTTAAGTCAAGCCTGCTCTTGAAAACTCCCAAGGTCTCTGCCTCAACAATATGGTCAGGCAAGCTATTCCACATCGAAATTACTCTTTGGGTGAAGAAATATTTCCGAATATCAGTGCTAAATTAACCCTTGGTCGACTTATATTTGTGACCCCGAGTTCTACTAACAACACTTGGTCGAAGGAATCCTACATAATTCACTTTGTTAATCCCTTTAACATATTTAAAGACCTCAATCAGATCACCCCTAAGTCTCCTTTTCCTAAGACTGAAGATATTAAGGATCTTCAGCCTCTTCTCATAGCTTTCATCTTTAATACCCGGAATTAACTTAGTGGCTCTTCTCGTAACTTTTTCTAGATCCTCTATATCTTTCTTAAAGTATGGTCCCCAGAACTATACACAATACTCCAGATGTGGTCTGACAAATGTGTTGTACAAAAGAAGCATCACCTCCTTAGATTTGTACTCAATACTTTTGGCAATGTATCCCAACATCCGATTGGCTTTTTTAACTGCTACGGCACAATGGCTAGAACCTGTGAGGGTTTGGTCAACAATCACTCCCAGATCTTTTTTGTGTGGAGCACATTCCAGTTTTAAATCTCCAATGAAGTAATCCTGTCTAATGTTTTTATTACCTGCAATTTTACATTTCGCTACATTAAATTTCATTTGCCACATTTCTGCCCAATTCTGGATTCTATCCAAATCATCCTGAATCACTTTAGTGGACTGTAAACTATTTGCCAAACCTCCCACTTTAGCATCATCTGCAAATTTAACTAATTTGCTCTGATTATTCCTATCAAGGTCATTAATGTAGATGAGGAACAGCAGGGGTCCCAACACCAATCCCTGGGGGACACCACTCCCCATCATACCTAGCTCAGATGAGATACCACTGACCACCAGTCTTTGTGTTCTGTCTTGTAACCAGTTTTGAATCCACTCCAGAATACCTCCTGTAACTCCAATGGAGCTCATTTTAAAAATTTATCTCTTATGCTGTACTGTATCAAATGCTTTCTGAAAATCCAAGTATATGATGTCATAAGCCCGGCTCTGGTCATAAGTCTTGGTGGCCTCTTCAAAAAATTCCAGAAGGTTTGTCAGGCATGACCTTCCCTTACGGAAACCATGTTGGCTATCCCTCAAGATATTATTACATTCAAGAAATAAGTCCAGCTCATCTTTTATGATAGATTCCAGTATTTTGCATGCAATGCAAGTTAAACTGACTGGCCTGTAATTTCCAGGCTCAGTATGGTCCCTTTTCTTATATATTGGAACTATATTGCCCTGCTTCCAATCATTTTGTATTTCTCCAGTTTCTAAAGACCATCTGAAGATGGCGGATAGCGGCTTAAAGAAAATCTCGCTAACTTCCCTGAGCACTCTAGGATATAAGCCATCAGGACCCGCCGCCTTATCTGCCTTTAGTTTATGCAACTTGTCTAATACTTCGTTATCCCTAACCTCAATTTCCGCTAAATAATCTTGAGCATTGGACATGCCCTCTGGCTGAATAAAAACCCGCTCTAAGGTAAAATTCTCAACAAAGTAACTGTTTAAGGTATCCGCAATATCCTTGTTCTCATATAGCAGCGATCCATATTTATTCTTTATGCACTTAACCTCCTCTTTGACTTTCCTTTTTCTGCTACAGTACTGAAAGAAGTGCTTAGGGTTAGTTTTTGCCCCCTCTGCAATTTGTCTTTCATACAGTCTTCTAGCATTCCTCAGCTCTTTTTTGACCACAGCCCGCATTTTACAGTATTCAGCCTCAGTGTTCTCATTGTTATCCTTTATGTACATCTTATAAAGATTCCTTTTTTCCCTTCAAACTCCTACGAATAGCTGTGGTTTGCAAAGTCTTTGCACAAATTACACTGAAGGTCACTGCAAAGCAGCAGAACATAGTTCAGATGAGGTAAAATTCATAAAATGTATCAGTTCATGAACAAGTCGAGAGTCTAGATCGATATGTAACCCAAACATAGGTTAAGGAGTAATGAAGCTTAGCGGAAATTCAAGCAGGAAAACTTTCTCTTCGCGCATGCCCCCTATGCCTTTGGCATAGTTTCTGCTTGCCCTTTAAAAATTACACTGCCTAACTTATTAACCAATCAGAATCCTACTCCGTGTCTCTGGACCAATCATTCGCTATCTGTCAAATTTTAAAAGTTCTCCTCCCTGCAGTTATCCAGTTGTCAAACCCATTGATACGCTCTGCAACCCTCCTCCTCCCCTCCACCATCCTCTGAGGTCTGCCAACACTCCTCTTCAGCTCTCCTGTCACCTGGTCCCAGGACTCATCCCTGCAGCAGCCTCTCACCACCACCAGTGTTTAGACCCCGGGGGGAAAATTCATCTCTACGAAGCATCTAATCCTCAGATTCTCTAAATGCTTTATTTGTTATATGCCGGGGTCTAACCGCCAAAGTTCTTGTTTCACGTGCATAAATAAATACTTTGTTAAATTTCATCTCTTCATCGTGTTCTAGTCTTTCCTGATTGAAATTTAAATTAAACAAAAACAATCACTAGCAACAACCAAAACAACAAGAGAAGAAAAATGACAACACAATGCTGAAGACATTTTTACACTGCAGTAATGCCAGTCAACCGCAGTGTGCCACATTCACTCTGTCAGTCAGAACATAAACTACCACACTGAGGGAGGCATTCATCCAACATCCCCCGGCTCAGCATATCATCTAATGAGGACGTGCATATTTTCTGATTACTGAGATTTTATCTGATCATTACAGCTTTGTAAAACTAGATAAAAGTCTCATCAAGATAACAAAAAATCTGCAAGAAATAACTGGGACAGGAAGCCACATTAAACTGACTCAGGATACAGCAAAATATTTGATTTCACCAAAGCAAGCAGAGACACAGAATACCAAAACAATGACGCACTACAGATATTCGAAAGAGATGAGAATTTGCTGCAAGAGGCGATATCAGGCTGTCCCTCTATTCAGAGCGACACAGACAGAGAGCTGAGTCCATTATCTCAAAACTACGCCATGATGACATTGCTAATTTATGCGTTTAAAGGTCATGCGTGCACATATGGAAGTGGATTAATGCGCCGTTTTATCATGTGAAGCCAATGAAAATGAGGCCTGAGGCCTACAAGTAGAAAGAGTGTAATATTTTGATGAAAGATCAGTTGAGGTTCTGACACGCTTATCATTTAAGCTGCAAGAACTCACTCACGGCAAGAAGTAGGAGGTTCTCCAGTTCCTAGGCCCAATGTAATACCTGGCTTTCACAACACGGTAACTAATTAAGTCCTGGTTTAACTGCCTGAAAATCACTTTTTTACTGTCCACCTCATCTGATGTGTGGTGACCGTGATGTTTTGGCACAAAATGGCCGCCATGCCTCGCCCAGGTAGGTGCGACACATTAGTTACGGCAAGCCCCTGATTTTCCCCCAATCACTGTAATCGCCAGTTTGAGTCGAAACAGAAAGCATCTTATAAACATGAGGAATTATTATTAATGCCACCAAAAGGTTTTCTGTTGAGAACAAGAATTGAGATCTTCAGTTCCATGCAGCTGGCAAATAGCTTCGACTGGTCAGGCACAGGACAGAACTGTCGGCCACGGTTCCCTGCACCTTTTTAAGAGGAAAAGGCCTGGGCCTGAGGCCAAGATTCAATCAACACCCATCCTTACCTCTGACTCACCAGGAAAGGCTAAAAGTTCCAATTTCACAAGTGCTAATTCTCATGAGACCATTTGGCAACAAACACTCATTAGGATTCCAAGCAGTGTAGCATCAGCACTGTACATTAAGAGATTAATGCCAAAACTTTATAAGCATTAGGAGTACTTATGACAGAAATCCTCAAATTGTAATTTTATCACTGCTACAAAGTTGAGCTGAACTTTAATCAAAGACGCACAGAAGCGCTCGCATGATTTCACCTCCAACTTAACACAACAACGCGGTCATCAGCATCTCCGCCACCATGGAATACTGTTTCCAAACTCAATCGAGGTCATGATGAGCAGCACACACACACACACACACACACACACACACACACACACAAAATTTCATTCATCTAGGTGACGTAGTTTCTGGAAAAACATGTCCCCACTTATCCGGATGGACAGTTGGATCAGCTCAGTCGCAGTACACTCCGCTCCACTTCCTGTTGTGCAGGGGATAACCAGTTCATCTGAATGACAGGATTGCCGATGAGGGACAGTGTGCAAGTAAGAGAGTGTTAGATGAGTTGGTGAACAGTATAGCATACACATGAAAATGTGCATACCACTAACTTCGGGCCTTTGACAGTAAGTGGATGGATAGGTGTAGATGGATTTACAGCTGAACTGGGACCAGTCGTCAGATATAGCTCAATGACATGTCGAAAGCTTCATGTTTAAAGATTGCATGACCAAACAGGACATGAGCAGTCTATACCCCCTTATAGAAACTGAGAGAGATGGCTTTTTCAATCCTCAACGTGACCTTCCATTAAAAAAAAAATAAAAAAAGGACTAATTATTTGGGTAAATTGAAATAAAAAACCAGCAACACCTTGTGCTTAAGTACAGGAATATACAGAAGACTCTTTCAGCCGATTTTGAAACTCTATACTTGAAGTGTTTTTAGGATGGTGAGAAAGAAGATTATTTACCACATACTGGAACATGTCATTGCAGATGGCATTATGTGTTGGTCGAACCGCAGCAAAACTGAACCAGAGATGACAAAGAAAAACCCAAAGAGCGCGCCAACCACTCGGAGCGTGAAAGTGCAGTATCGCGGTTTGACACACAGCAGACGGCTATCAGCGAACACCTAAGATGAGTCTAAAAACCCATTTTTAAAATGCGCCTTCTTTCCACTCTTTGGAAAATGTATTCCCACACCAATTTCCCCGGGCGTGCCGTCTTGCAGGGAGAAGCTCTTTGCGTGGGGAAGAGAATTGGCGGTTCGCGGGCGATTTTCCGAGGTGCGGTAACACCTCTGGGCTCTGGCCTCTCACTCGTCCATCTGGAGCCTAACACCATGTGACACCAAGCGAATGTTCAATGGGGGCGTGAGGTTAAGTCCTCGAGGGTATTTATCCGATTGGTTACTCCCAGCCCGCTCTGCTACTCCAGTAAGCAGCCAGACGTGGTACCTGACCATGAATGCTGCATACACCATTTTCCCAGCCAGTCACTGCCCGAATAGGGACTGTGACCGCAAAGAAACATTTCAGAAGCAGTTCATTTCAGACACAGAGATGTGGGGTTAGGGGTGCCTCAAGCCTCCATCAAGCAGTGTTCTCTGAAGCAGCACTTCCTGGGGCAGTGTTCACTGACGCAGTGCTCACCAAGGTGGTTCCCTGAGGCAAAACTCACCAAGATAGTTTCCTGGGGCAGTGCTCACTAAGTTAGTTTCCTGAGGCAGTGGTCACTATAGGTCATTTTATACTTGTAAGACATGTCTGCCAACAGTGTAAGGTGACTAAAATGATTTTAAAGAGAGATAAGTGTGGTCTGACGACTTGTTGTTCCTGTCGAGTATCGGTAACATTGCAGACACTGTTGTGGATTGTCTTATAATTCCATAGGCTAGATGGACTGAGAGCTCTATGGTTGTCACAGATATAGAACATTGATGTAGTAGCATTTGCAACAAGATTCTTTGGTCATGGTTTGAAAGGAATAACTAGCTATCATTACCATGGAGATAAAAGTTCGGATTGCAGATGTTGTCCAACACTTCATTTAAGCAGAAAGGTATCTGCAGTGTCGGACACTTTTCTTAAGACGGCTATCGGCATATATCTCACATATAAAATGGCCTTCAGGCAGCATTCACTGCAGCAGGGATTCCTGGAGCAGAGTTCACTAAAGCAGTGCTCCTCAGGGAGTGGTCACAGGGACAGAGGCGGAGTTTATGGAGATAGTGTCCGAAACAGTTTCTCTACTGCTTTTCCCTCAAAACGTGCAGCCTACCATACCGTTAATTACCAACTGCAAACGCAAACTCAACTCATTTCCTGCAACAGCAACTGAAGCACATAAGATGAAAACAAAGTACGCAAAATTCTGCTACTAAAAAAAAAAACGACCCAGATCATTCATGCATTTCCAGGGTTAAGCCAGTGCATTTGGGCGCTTTTGGTTTAATCGGTGGACTTAATTTACGCTATAAAGAGCAGGCGAGTTTGCGACCTGAGGAACAGCACTTCATCAAGTACTTAATCCAGGCCGCTCCGCACCATGTCCCAGCCTTCTAACGGCTTCATCCTCCGCCTCGTTTCCACAGGTCTTGTCAGGGCGGCCGTTAAACCTCTCACAGAAGCCACAGCACGGCGATAAAAGCTGCCACAGAGGCAGGTTTCCGCTATTCTCGAGTGAGGCCTTTCCACAGCTGCCTTTTGCTAACCCCCCCCCGTAGCGCAATTAGTCTCCAAGCACCAATTCTGACTTTTTTCATATTAACCCTCTGAGTGCTAAATGCAGCTATTGTTACTCAATGATGGAAAATATCAAAATCAAAGCTGCTGAAAACCTATCATGTGGCAACTTGTTTAAAAGGGCTCCCCTGCGGGAGCTCAAGTCACCACATGAAAGGTTTTCAACAGCACAATATAATCAAATTTATATATTTTTAAATTTATTTCAGCGCTCTAAGGGTTAACAAAATGGCATTTTTGATATCTTTCCACAATCATACTTCCACAGCACAAACCATATGGTACAAACCATAAACCATGAAAAAATAAGTGCCATGATATGAATTTGGCTGTACCATTCACAACAGCAGACCAAAAATTGCTGAATTTCAAAAGCAGGGATCTAAAATCCCAAAAGCATCTTCAAAATTAGCTTTGATACATTACAGTCTCAGATGATACTGAAGGTCAAATAATGAGACACACAATCTGTCACTATCCTCAGTTTTCTTTTTCTCTCAAAAACAAGACTTAAGTTTGCGAAACACTTTTTCCCCGCAGCGCTGCCAAGTTTCTGAGGTCACTAATGGTGTTTCTGGTGAGAAAAACTAATTAGCTGCTCTGATCAGACCTTAATAATGTTATGCAGAACCATTCGATGCGCTAATTAACAAAACTGGCATGGTGTGGCGATATTCTCAGCAGGTCAGATGTCGCTACACCGTGAGATTGTCACAGGTCACCAATACAAACAGCGACTGCTCGCCCTCGAGGGTACCTCACTTTGCACTAAGACTGACAGCGAGAAACACTGAAGTAGATAACACAGTGATATCCAAATAAATTTGGACAGCGATATTTTGAAAAGGCAGTAATTCCGAATCCGTTCTCTCGAAACAGATGTCAACTCTAACCTTACAGCAGACAGCCCACGCGTGACTTTGAGGGCATTCGCATCTATCTGATGAAAAGTGTAGCATTACAGCTTTATTAGCGTCCAAGTATTTACGAACCTCATTGTGCGTGGTGGAGGGTAACTACAGTCCATTGGTCAATTCTTAGACGAGTTTTCAGAAACAGGTAAAATGAAAGACAACTTTCCAGTTCTTTTTGTGGTTATGCTGACTTTACCTTGTAACATTTTGCTTGGGAACAACCTCCCAACCTCTGGGCCACACAACAAAGTGTCCGAAATTCAGCCCTGCCCCAGTACTGCAAGATCAAACCCAGCTGCTGCATCTTCACAGCACAGAACTAATGCATCTGTGCAGCACAATCACAGACCATTGGTCGCTGGACGGAGTCCAGCCCCCTGATTGGACAGATGGTTTGTAAAACCAGCCAATCCTTGAGGGCACTCAGCAGACCTACTCTATAGCTAATCATTGACTGGAGCAGTAAAATGCTGACTTTAATTGAATCTGGGCTCCTGCAGTCAGCGTAAGCACTGTCCCGTTTTCAACAGAAAGCAAAATAGGTGCGCAGTATCTATACAGAGACCTGCAAGCTTATGCACCTGGAATACTAATGCAGTCATACTCGCTTAAATCTGTCCATCAGGCAAACATTTGCTGTTATTCACAATTAAAAGAAAAACTCAGAGAAGAGAATGTTGCTGAATTGGCTCAGTTGGATTTTTAGCCCACAGAAAGTGAAGCTTTCCTCAAGACACCATGTAAGCACTTAGTGCTAATATATTAAATGCATGTCTATCTCCCCACAACCCAAAACACACATTCAGACACGCACACACAATCAAACACACATGCATGCACAGTTGCACACACATCCATGCACACATTAACACAAGTGCGCACACACACACACACACACACACAAACCCGCAGACACATGCACGCACACACACACACACACACACACACATATTCATTTTCCCATGCGCGCGCACGCACGACACGCACACACACACACACACACATATATTCATTTGCCCATGCGCGCGCGCACACACACACAGCAGTATAAGGTCACCTCTTTCTTGCTCTCTTTAACTCAGCAAATTCAGCAAAGAAGCAATTATGCATCGGCAGGAGAGATAAGGAGAGATAGAGTGAGAGGGGAAAGAGAGAGGAGAGAGACAATGTGGGACGGTGAGAGAGAGTGAGAGAGGGGTGAGAGGGAGAAAGAAAGACAGGGGGAGAGAGATGGGGAGGAGGGATGGAGAAAGAGCGATAGAGTGTGAGAGGAAAGATGGAGTAAGACGCAGGGAAAGCAAGGGGGTGAGAAAGAGAGAAAGACAGATAAGAGGAGGGAGGGGGAGAGAACGGGAGAGAGGGGAGGGAGAGAGAGATGGAGCGAGGGATGATGGAGATGGAGGTATAGCCTCTAATGCCTCGAGGGATGACCCAGCTTTCTAGGCAGGTTGTGAGGTGTGACATCTGGCGTCATGGCGATGAACCCCACACCCCTCGCGCACATGAGGTGCCAGATGACATAGGAACACACTGTTAGTGCTATGCTAACGTGCTAACACACCTGGGGCATCTTTCCCCTCGAGCTGCACGTATAAAAGCCACATGAGGCACAGTCACACATACAGCACTATGCTGCAGTGCTAATGCCATCTGGGGCCTCAGCTGCCTAAAGATGTGTACATCCATCAAACTTAAACACGACTCATCCACAAGAAGCAAGTGCTACGCTATAACACAACTTCTCCTCCAACAGCTGCGGTACCTCTAAGGCCTAAACATTACACAGTAGTAGTATAGTGAAGCTTACAGTACATGAAGTGTTGAATAAACTGTAGCTTACATACGGTGTCATAAACTGTAACATACTTGTATTGCAGTAGTAAGCTGTAGCCTTCTTTTAGTATTGTGGTAAACTGAAGTTTACATTTGTGTTATAGTAAACTTTAGCTTGCTTGAAGCACTGTACCTGCAGCTTACTTGCAGTGCTGTAGTAAATTGTAGCTTACGAGTAGTGTCGAAGTAAGAAGTGGCTTACTGTACTTGTAGTGTTGTAGTAAACTGAAGCTGACTTGTAGTGCTGTAGCAAATTGTAGCTTACGAGTAATGTTGAAGTAAAGAGTGGCTTACAGCATGTGTAGTGTTGTAGTAAACTGTAGCTTACTTGTAGTGCAGTAGTAAACTGTAGCTTACTTGTAGTGCAGTAGTAAACTGAAGCTTACTTGTAGTGTAGTAGTAAACTGTAGCTTACTTGTAGTGTAGTAGTAAACTGTAGCTTACTTGTAGTGTAGTAGTAAACTGTAGCTTACTTTTAGTGTAGTAGTAAACTGAAGCTTACTTGTAGTGTTGTAGTAAACTGAAGCTGACTTGTAGTGCTGTAGTAAATTGTAGCTTACGAGTAATGTTGAAGTAAAGAGTGGCTTACAGCATGTGTAGTGTTGTAGTAAACTGTAGCTTACTTGTAGTGCAGTAAAGTAAACTGTAGCATGTGTAGTGTAGTAGTAAACTGTAGCTTACTTGTAGTAGTAGTAAACTGTAGCTTACTTGTAGTGTAGTAGTAAACTGAAGCTTACTTGTAGTGTAGTAGTAAACTGAAGCTTACTTGTAGTGTAGTAGTAAACTGTAGCTTACTTTTAGTGTAGTAGTAAACTGTAGCTTACTTGTAGTGTAGTAGTAAACTGTAGCTTACTTGTAGTGTAGTAGTAAACTGTAGCTTACTTGTAGTGTAGTAGTAAACTGTAGCTTACTTGTAGTGCAGTAGTAAACTGAAGCTTACTTTTAGTGCAGTAGTAAACTGTAGCTTACTTTTAGTGTAGTAGTAAACTGTAGCTTACTTGTAGTGTAGTAGTAAACTGTAGCTTACTTGTAGTGTAGTAGTAAACTGTAGCTTACTTGTAGTGTAGTAGTAAACTGTAGCTTACTTGTAGTGTAGTAGTAAACTGTAGCTTACTTGTAGTGTAGTAGTAAACTGTAGCTTACTTGTAGTGTAGTAGTAAACTGTAGCTTACTTTTAGTGTAGTAGTAAACTGTAGCTTACTTGTAGTGTAGTAGTAAACTGTAGCTTACTTGTAGTGTTGTAGTAAACTGTAGCTTACTTGTAGTGTAGTAGTAAACTGTAGCTTACTTGTAGTGCAGTAGTAAACTGTAGCTTACTTTTAGTGTAGTAGTAAACTGTAGCTTACTTGTAGTGTAGTAGTAAACTGTAGCTTACTTGTAGTGTAGTAGTAAACTGTAGCTTACTTGTAGTGTAGTAGTAAACTGTAGCTTACTTGTAGTGTAGTAGTAAACTGTAGCTTACTTGTAGTGCAGTAGTAAACTGAAGCTTACTTTTACTTGTAAACTGTAGCTTACTTTTAGTAGTAAACTGTAGCTTACTTGTAGTGTAGTAGTAAACTGTAGCTTACTTGTAGTGTAGTAGTAAACTGAAGCTTACTTGTAGTGTAGTAGTAAACTGTAGCTTACTTGTAGTGTAGTAGTAAACTGTAGCTTACTTGTAGTGTAGTAGTAAACTGTAGCTTACTTGTAGTCTTGTAGTAAACTGTAGCTTACTAGTAGTGTAGTAGTAAACTGTAGCTTAATTGTAGTCTTGTAGTAAACTGTCGCTTACTTGTAGTGTAGTAGTAAAATGAAGCTTACTTGTAGTGCAGAAGTAAAATGAAGCTTACTTGTAGTCTTGCAGTAAACTGTAGCTTACTTGTAGTGTAGTAGTAAAATGAAGCTTACTTGTAGTGCAGAAGTAAAATGAAGCTTACTTGTAGTGTAGTAGTAAACTGAAGCTTACTTGTAGTGTTGTAGCGTACTCCATAGAAGTACTCTGGACAGGGTCGTGTCACCAGCTCCCCGGCTCGACTCCGTGGCCAACAGGTTCCGATGCCGTCGATGGACATGTTGCAGAACACACCTACAGAACACAGAGTTTGGCATAAATACTCGAGCATACACAGTCAGTAAACTGTCGGACCTCTGGTCCGGGACCAGTTTTTTGCCTTGCGTTAATGACACATGTCTGGAGGGGATATCTGTTCTGGGGTCAGTGCTGCAACACTGAGATGCTGTGTAAGCATGGTCCACTGTGAAGTAAATCTCTGTACCCAGAGACACAGCTTGTAAGGTCTGAGCTATTCTGATCTGATTTAAATCTGAGGAAATTCTGATGTCGCAAAATGAATAAAACATCTATGACTCATCAGCTCAACACAATCAATGCAAATGTGTTATCCCCGATCTGATTCACATCCACTGAGCGAGCCTGGCTTTACAGCCGTCACAAAACTCGTCTGAGGACAGAGAGAATAAGAACTTTTTAAATGACTTTTCTAAAGTCTGAAATGAACAGCTGGTTTTAACAAGCAGATTTAATCACAAAGCTCCTCCTGGGCATATACAGGCATTTCAGCCAATATTGTGAAACTAATGACCTGTCTCAAGCAAAGCAGTAAAATAACACAAAGGAGTATTTTTAAATGAAAAAATCTGAAAGAAAATCTCTGAATAGCAATGACAGGCAAGCCTCCCAAAAACTGAAACTCATTTTACCTTTGGAAAATCAGTTTACAAAGTAATTTCGGAGACAAATCATCACGGGCTATTAGCATTGCCTACCACACCGTCTAAACAAAAAAAATAAACGAGAAGGTACTCAGAGAGCGCTTTATCTCCGCCGCGTTGAAATTCGTTGGCGGAGGAAGTATCTTTGAATGCATGTGTAAAACGAGCCTCAATAATGCTATCATTGCGCGCATAGAAATTCTTTTGAATCCTGTATCAAGAATATGAGTTGCCTTGTCACTAAAATGTAGTCGTTTCCTCATTAGCACAGTATCTATCAATGCACGAAACTTCATTGACATCCATCCATATCTTTTTGAGATACCCTGTTCACTGACGAATGAACAAAAGAACTAAGGAACAAAACTCGAGGGCACTTGGAAGAGCGTATACAGTACCTCCACCACACCGTACATCTGTTCTATTGGTTTCAGAATATGTTCCGGATCGCTTCCAAAATTAAATCAACTCTTCCTTGGACCACCACCTATCATCCTGCCAAATTTCATGCCAAACCGTTCATAATTTTCAAGTTATCCTGTCAGCAGACAGACAGATGAAAAAACAAATGGATGAAAACATAACCTCTTTGGTGGATATAAACAAACTAACTGATGAACAAACAAGCACCAGTGAAAACGTTACCGCCTGGCAGAAGTACAAAAATACAAGGGCAAAGACGATGAGAATCACTAAACCAGGAGTAAATAGGACTAAATTTATCGAGTGAGGGGAACAAGTGAGGTTTATAGAGCTGTTTCGTGGGAAGATGAGAAACCGGTTGAAGTGGAGACCTTACAGTTCTAACTCATTAAGTTAAATTGGCAGTCTCACTTTCTCAGAGAATTGCGACTCCGTCTCGTAATGAAGCACAGACTGGTAAGATGCCCAGAGGAGCCGCAATACCATCCAAGAACGTTTTTAGATAAAGAGTCAAACTAAGTCGGCCACTTAACTTAAACTCAGCTGTTAGTGGCCACAGAAATCCTTGGGCCACACAACTCAAAGGTTATTAAATTCTTAAAACGGAGCATTTTGATGCAGTAAAACTGCGCCCCAAAATGCTCCAAATTTTGTCTGCACATTCTGTCTGACATTGGCACAGCAATATTATCTTTTAGGGCCACCCAATCCCCTGTGGCCAGCTCTGATATCAGGAAGTGAATGCTCTGTTGTTGACTACTGCAGGACTTCCAATTTAAACATAAAAACTTCATTTCCACCCATTTTCCTCCCTTCCAAGTGTCCACATTTTTAAATCTAAAAACCTGCGGTGCACCTTCATTACGGTATTTAGGTGAAATTAATACGGCATTCTCATGAGTCTCAGCGCTGAATGCCAGCTTCGGAGAGAAGGCATTACGCACCCATAGCGGGACAGACACGTTCGCCTCTCCCAGTTTTTTCTGCATGATGGCACAAAGTCTAATGTTACACTGAGAAAAGTTTCTTATTTTAATGGCAAAAGTTTGTCACTTCACTGGGTGCAGTTTCTCGCAATTACCACATGCAGAGCGGAAAATCTATTTTTCCCCACAGCGACAGTTAAATGCCTCTCAAAGTGCAACTTTTTGAACTTTTTTTTAGAACTTTGTGGCTTTACAAGTGCAGAGAAAGCAGTGTGACTTTCGGGGGCATAAAAATAAAGCAAAACAGAGAGAAAATTAACAGACCATTACATCACAGAAATTAAGAAGAAGCCTAGAGAACGCAGTGAAGGGATAAACATTAATCGTTGTAAGAAACCAGTTCGGTACTGAAAAAGACGTTTAAGTCACTGTTGTAGTATCAGCTGAAGGAGGCAAGTTTCCATTCAAGACTGAATTTGGCTGAGGAACAGGATGAATAATTGTCAGTAAACCTGACCCCAGGCTTATAAGACACACTGATCACATGTAGAGCCGAGAGATTAAAGCCAATATTCTTTTTCCAAATTTATTGTTCAGGTGACATTATGAGCTAGTAATTGTACAAACAAAAACAAGCCGCTGAAGTCTGTGGCCCTTTACCTGGCACCAGGGGAAGAGAGACCAGAAGTTTATACCTGAACAAAGTGGGCTTTTCTGTACAGTAAAGTTCACACTGATTGGACTCAGAAACACAAACAGAGAGGAAAACCAATGAATGACCTACAGGTGGTTTTGGAGGGAAACTCAAAAGATAACAGTGGGAGGGGACGGGTGGGATTGGCAGGTACAGACACAGAATGATGGGGAAGAGGGAAGGGAGGAAGGCTTCCTTCTTCCACAAACAGCTACCCAGAAAGCCCTTTGCCACAGTTTCCTCTAGGATTTACTGGACAGTTATTTAGCTGACAGTACAGTTATCCAGCGAACACTTTATCCAAAGGGACTAACAGTTCATTATGCTAAGCAGGGGGTCAATGAACCACCCTGGAGCAATGTGCACTGAAAGCCTTCCTCAAAAGCCCAACAGCTGCACTGATCTTTATTTTGGCTACACTAGGGCTTTACCCACCGACCTTCTGGACACCAGCGGAACACCTAAGCCGCTAGGCTACACGCCGACTCTCATATTCATGGAGTTGGGGCATTGTGACCGCCTCGCAGCAAGTTCTACATCTCTACCACTCCTCTCGAGAAATCAGGACGCCTGGCCTTTTTTTGGTGGATTATGGGTAGTTAATTGCTTTAAGCCCAGAGGCAGCGATGGGCTCAGTCGAGCGATCAATCCTGGATCAATACGCGCACCTCTAAATCTGCCAAGCTTCGCAAGGAGACAGCTAACAGGCATCGAGAACTTTTGACATTCAAAAAATAACGATTTTTCAGCTTATTTATATCGCTGGAGCGGCCCTTTGGCTGACACGGCACTTACCGGAGACGTTGCTTGGCGTCGCGGTCAGGTTCCATGCTGCCAGGGAACGCACTGGAGGACGAGAAGAAAAAAAAACCGTCAAATGATCCGCCCTGTTCCTCGTTCCCTTAATCTTTCATTAATGCACTTTTCTGAAGACCCCGTTCGCTAATAACAACAGCCTAAACTTATATATTACTACCAGTCCCCACGCCTTTGTAGAGCACCGAGTTTGTACTTCTAATGCTAAGCAAACAATATGAACATCATAGACAATGGGACAGGAGGGGGGAATGAACACTTCGAATTCAAATGGTAAATACACACTGGATTCAGCTCTCGAGCGCATTGAACACTTCACTTTCCAGCAAAGCACGGAAAACATTTTTGTAAGTTCATCTGATGAATCATTTCCTGCTCCCCAGACAATTTAAAGCACCACTGAATTATTCAACAGCCAGAACCCCAGAAAACACCAAACAACACCCCCCCAAGGAAGCAGAAGGAAACACACCCCCCACAGAGCAAACTCCTTTTTGAAGCTGCACTTTACACCTTGAAGAGGCATCTCTTTTCATGAATCTAAGAATCTCTCCATGATGCTCCAATTCCTGTTTAGCCTGCCTTAACTTAGCTGAAGTGGGCTGCACTTAACTCGCAAACGAAACTCAACGTTTACAGCCATAGATGACGGGGGCATCGCTTGTAGACCAGTAGGGAAGATTTAGGGGAACCAGATTACCAACGAGGACACAGAAGGGTGATTAGGAGGACAAATTACGATACAGACAGGGTTTCAGAATGGGAATTTGGGCATTAACAGGTTCGTCGTGATCGCTAAAACCCATCCCGCGGTCGCCCCCGTTTTCCGACCACAAATACAGCAAGGTTGTTTTGTTAAAGGCTGAACAGCAGTGCTTCAATATTCAAAACCACTCACTTCAGGAGAAACCCTCAGAACTGCTAACAAATTGAATTTCATGATGTTGCTCTCCTCTGCCTAAGATCTATGAGGAAGTGGAAGCACTCTTCAATGAGGAAGTAAAAGCAAATTGCTGTGGCAAATTGGGTGCGGCAGCTTATCATCAAATACAGCAGCAAATGTCTTCCAAAAAAAACCCCAACTCCCTCCTGGGTGTTTGATCTCGGGGTAAAAACCTCACCTTAACCCATTAAAAGAACTGTTCTGGGTTTTAATCCGCATAGTTATCGAGCTAACTGTGTAATCCTCCTTTGTGAAACAGGCCACAGGAGGACGAGGAACTTCAGCGAATGATAAACAAGGCCGTAACGGTGGTCACTGAATGCCAGCAAACAATCTCACAATGCCTTGAGGGAAATGTTGCTGCAGGCCCGATTGAGCCAGCTTGTCTGGTTGATTTGATACAGGTTGCACCAGGCTCTCGCCTCCTCTAATGGACTCCACCAGCGCTGACCTGCAGAACGCCATCATGGAAGCCGCCTGCAACGGGCAGACATACTGCCTCCCCAAGCGGTCCTCAAACTGCACGCCGTCAAGGGCCCCGATTCACTGCTTTACCTGGGGCACGCTCAAGATCGCGGGGTTGAGCGATAGCCCGTGAGTTCTTGCCACTTAAACGATGAAACTACATTTGGTCTCGTGTAGACAAGCGAGGACACCTGTTTTGCCTTGCTTTTCAAGATTGCATCCAGTATTGTCAACATCAGTATCCACCCTTCCTTATAGAATTTTTAGAAATCGACATATTCGATTCAACTCCTTAAACTCTATTTTTTCTCTTAAGTTTTCCCTTAAAGGCCCAATATGTAAAATTTCCCAATTCAAAGATCTATAAAATATATGGATATGTTATATATGTTTTGGTGTTGTGTACTTACATTATCCGTGATGTATTCAATGATTATCAAAGACAGAGATATTTGTATTATCGATGTAGGGACATGCTCCGTTTCTTTTCGTTGCATATTTGACGTCACCCCAACACAAAGAGTGCACGAGACCGAGAAAATCACCCTCCACGCACGCATGCTTCGCCGTTGCCAAAGAGTTTCAAGCCAAGATGGTAACATAAACATAACGTTACTCCACTTCAAAACATTTTTCTTGTGATGCCGCATGACAAACAGAAAGCTGATGTGTACGGTACATCGTTTGTGCGTTATGAGAAGTCAGCGCTACGTTAGCTACATTACTTACAGTTAGAACACGGCTCCCTTGAATACTCGATTCAGTTTGGTCTATCAGCGTGTCTCGACAGATAACCGCTGGCCAGCTGGTCTGTTGAGCACATCGTTGCTAAGGAAGCTATAGCAATAGCAGCAGGAGCAACTGAAAGCGTACATTGCCAGCTGACAGTGGCATTTCCTCAATATCTGTTACCTTTAGCATTTGCATTCAGCAACAGAGTGTTCACATCTGTTATTATTCTCTACAAAGATGGGCAACATGAGCCAGCCCCACCCCCTTATCTCAGCCTCTGACCTGCAGCACATCATAAGCGCTGTAAATGGCCCACTTATCATCATCCCTTAGATTTTTTTTTTATTTGAATGAAATAAGGTGAAGTTATATAACCTTACCTCATCCATGTAAATGGTTTTGCCGCTCCTGTTTGAGTCACGTCGGAGAATTTAGCTGTCAGCGGTGCGTGTAAATTGATGAAGACAACTCCCATGATTCCACGCGATCCCATTGCATCATCAAACTCCGCCTCTTGTTATTGTTTGGTTAAGCGCCCTCTAGCGGCAGAGAATTTAATATTGGGCCTTTAAGTAGGTTCAAAGTCAGACAAACCATTATTTTTATATTGTAGGACAATGTCACACACATTTGTGTCTGCTGGTTGCAGCGCTTAACTGAATTTACATCACACCGCCAGCATATTGAGAGAAATATTCAAACCCAGGAGGTCATGCTTTTCTGACCACAGCATTACAGCAAATGAAAAATATCTAGATCTTTTACATTATTTTATATACATTTCCCTGTAATTCAGCTGGACATATTTGAAATAGTCAGAAATCTTGCGGTCCCCATTAGAATTTAAAATAGGAAGTTTCCACAAGATTTAATACAACAGTTGCATTTCACAGACACATATAGGGGTCCGTAGGTTTTTGTGGGGTTAACTTATTGTACGTTGCTTTAGATAAGATCAGCCAGATAAATATTATGTAATTCAATATGGTTTCTGCGCCTCCAGTAATGAAAGAAAGGGGGGGACCCTAATGAACACATTTCTGAAATGTTCCCAGAAAGCCGTAATAGTGTTGTTTGGGTGCTGATAATAGCGTTTGACGAGCCCCAAAAAACACTGACAAAATGAATGGTTAGACTCGTGACTGAGGGTGTAATTTTATGCACCAGACAGGCATCACCCCACTTTTTTTTTGTACCATTCCTCAAGGAGTCTTCAAAAATTTACATGCGAGGACAGCTTTTGTGTTAAAAAAAACCTCTTTTCACTTGTTTATTTGCACAATAAAGGTCAAAAGACTCCAGGTTGGCATTTTCAGCGATGTAAAGCAAAAGGCCCAGAATCCAAACTATTCCCGACTCCGGTACCCCGACCCAGCTGGGCGCCGCAGACAAAGCCTGGAGCTTTGTTTATCCGTCACAGTGCAATGGGCGCACTCAGAGAGATGGAGAAGAGGAGGAGGATTTTTTCTCAACAGGTCACAGAGCGGATCACTCGAAGCGCAAGAGAGAAAATGGCCGCTGTGCTTCGAGGGATTTATATTTCACTTCAGCCTGCGGGAAGTGAACTCCCCACAGAGCCAAAAAAATAAACCCGCGCGGGAAAACGTAGCCGCTATTCACTCATGACCTTAAAGTGGAGGCGCCTGAAATTTCCTGGAGAGCTGCGGTCTCCATTTACTGCTTGTGTGCTTTTTATTCACTCAGCAGCCAATCATGTCCTTGGACACAAAGGAATCGATGCAAATGTCCAGCCAATCAGTGTCTTTGATGAAGTACTTAAGAGGAGGAGCAACGGGTAATACTGCCTTCAAATTCAACTCGTGAAGTTTTCAAGTCACGTCCTGAAGTCGAGAGCTGAAAAGACTCGGCGTTCAAGTGATAACCGCGTGAGAACACCATTGCTATGGCAATATGGAGGCCAAAACATTGTTTCTCCTGGCATTCTATACGCAAACATTACATAATTACTTTGTATCTAAGCGCCACTCGGAGGAACAAGAAACAAGACGAAAAAGGTGACGATTGTCTACACTGTTCCTTCTTGTCCAGTCGGTTAGGGTAACATTATGCAAATTATGTTGCACAGGCTAGCTAACAGGCTTGCTAACATTAGCTCCTCCAACGTAGGGTTGCTAATGCAACAACAGAACCCGCAAGCATGGGAATTAACAAATCACATGAAAATGTCATCAAACACATCACAACTTGCAAACTCTGAGCTTTCAGAGAAATTCAACCAACGGCACCGTGAATACCACAAGAGGGCAGCGTTCATATGGACTTTTCTCGTGAACACGATAAACACGGCCCCACCCACACGGAAAGAACCTATATAAACATATAGGTTTTAACATAGGGCCAGATATAGGTTTCGCATATATGCGACATACATAAAATTGGCCGTTTTCATATATTATAGGTACATGTATGTACATATATGTACCTATAATATATGAAAACGACCAATTTCATGTCGCCCTGTATTAAAACCTAAATATCTTTTTTATTTTAATTTGGCATCTCCAATCTCTCCCAAACCTGGAGTATCCAATTAGGGAACTATGTACAAATATTTAGGCTTTTTCACATATGCGGCCCCATATAGTTAACTCAGGTGAAAGTACGCAGCTTGTAGCTCTCCACCGAAGCCCACACCTGTTAGCCATTGCTCCTTACCCATTTACAGGGCGAGGTTTCACAAGTTCGGAACAAGGTCAGAGGTTACGCAAAAGGGCTACAGTCAGAATCTTTTTTATGAGGGCCCGTCTGGCCAACAAGAGACGCCTAGGGGAACTCTAGCCTACATAACCCTTCCCAGCAGGCCCTTCCTAATTTGCATCCCTGTAGCGAATTGGTCAATTGCGCGCTACTTCTGAAAAGAGCTGCCGACCACTGCTGGTTGATACTAGGCAGGGATTAAAACCTATATGTTTATATAGTTCTTTCCATGTGGGAATTTAAGAATCCTTGTTATTTCATCCCTGTAGAAAAAAGTCTGGGACCTTTAGTAGCTCTGCAAGCATCTCAGATAAAAGACAAGTGTCTGTTCTTTAAAACTGTGAACAGAAATGTAGACTTTGTCTTCAAATTCATTAACCACAGTGAAATGCTCAAATAGATGTGGGGATGAAAATGACTTTTGAAAGGCATGTTTACTTGAATGTATGTTTTTCAATGTACTTTTATTTTGTTATTTTTGCTTTATTTTGCTACATTTAGACTAAGGACCTCTGAGCCATATTCATCAAGAAACTGCATTACAGACAAGATAGAAAACATTGCATTTGGTGGATGTAACAGTGTAGTGTATTACCTTTCAGTGGATGTGTATGAGCTGTAATGATGTGAATCCAATTTTATCTAATGTGGTGAATCTGGCAGTGACTTGAACTTGAAAAAATGCTTAATTGATGAAATAAACATAATCAAACCATTTTGTTTTTATACATTTCCTTCTCTTCCACAATACACAACTCAATCTTCATAGAATGGAAATAGGTATGGTCAAGAAAGAATTGATGACCTTGTTATTGTTAATGTTTCAGGAAAAAAATGTAACAAATAGTATTAGATATTTGTGTTGATATCATAGCTTTTTGTCTCCTCTCACTTGCCATAGTTAATAATGACTGGTTTACACATAACATGCCGTTGTCACATGTCAACATGTATTTAAGATCAAATGTGATCCCAATTTCACGTGTTCACATGCAATTAATAAGTTATTGCGTGAAATTCTTGTTATTTTTGTAAGGGACTTTGGACTAATATGCAGATATTACCTTGAGAATAAAAATATGAGCTAGGCATCATGTATGACAGTTGCAAAAGTGAGATATGACCTATACAATAGGTATGACAAACAGAACCAGCCACTGGGTATATGAGCTATATAGGAGACATATATGCCCTCTATAAGCACATATATGTACCTGAATTTGGCCTATGTGCGGCATATATGCGGCATATAGGTTGCATTTATGCGCATATATGTTCATATAGATTCTTTCCATGTGGGCATTTGAAGGCACTATAAGATAAAACAGGGGGTATCAAACTCAAATCCTGCAGAGGCCAGTTTATGAAGTAATCACAGGATCACAGGAGATTAGCGAACTGGCCATGCTGGCGCTGACATCTCAATCACAACTGACAGATTAAAAGTTAACTATGGAATTCAGGGAATCTCAGAATTTTGAGATCAACATTGCAGATAAACCGACTGTTCACAGGGGTAAGGAATGCTCTCTCCATGTTTTACAAACCGCACAGGCTCACAGTACCCTTTCAGTATTTTGTCTGGATTCCAGGAGATGTGCTTAGACAGTGAAGGAATTATTTGTGAGACCAATCAATAGCCAGTGGCATGACATGTGCTGGCTACCTCTGATTATCATCCAAAATACTCTTCCAACACCCTGACATCAGCATTCAATGCCCTGACACAGTTTTTACAAAGAATATTATCACGTCAACATTTTTTTTTTTTTTTTTTACAGAAAATATGATAACCATCCTAAACTTCTTTATGGAGAATACTGTTGCATGCAAATACAATTTTACATAGTATATTATCACATGCTAACTTTTTACAGAGAACATTATCACATCACATGGTTACACTATTTACAGAGAACATTATCACATGGTTACATGTTTTACAAAGAACATTATCACATGCAAACACCTTTTTACAAAGAACATTATCACATGCTAACACTTTCACATAGCACATTATCTCATGCTAACACCTTTTTACAGAGCACATTATTGCGTGCTAAAACTTCTTAACAGACAACATTATTGCATGCAAACAATTTTTTACAAAGCACATTATTGCATGCGTAAACCATTTTTTTTTGACAGAGAACATTACGACATGCCCAGCCTCATACCCACACTTCATATAGATCAGTAGTGGTGTGCTATGAATCCATTGCTCTTATCAGCACATCAACATTTGCAACATAAAACAGAACATTTGCGCAAAACAAATCGCAGTGATCTGTTTTTAAATCACTATACTACAAGACTGAAAAAGCACATACAGTACATGCACTGTTAGTAAATGATAATAACTGAGAAATGTTTTTGAAAACAATGTAATGCACATAGGTACATTGCCATATATGCGCACACACACACACACAAAATTGATGCCACCAGCACACACAGACACACAAACACAATATTGATGTTGCTGGCAAGCATGCATACACACACACACACGCGTGCACATACACGCACACACACTTGATATTGATGCTGCTAGCTCACACACACACACGCGTGCGCGCGATATTGATGCAGCCAGCATACACACACACGCACATACACACACGATATTGATGCATTAGCTCACACAGAATTAATCTTTATCAAGGCTGTCATTAGCTCTGAGCACCAGCTCTTGAAATATTCTCTCAACCTGACAGGTGGTCTTTTTTGATAAACAATACTGATAATTTTACCAGGCATGCGTGACAAACCCAGGAAATTACAGTTTCTCTGTCATTTTAACACTTCTGAGATATGAAGCTTCAAAGAGACTCCCAGTTTACCTACTTTTATTGTGTCAGAACTTACCAGAAACCACTTTTTTCCCAGAGACCCCAATCCTACGATACATTTTTGTAACCACTATGGACAAGCATGGGATGATAGCCCGAGCATTTATTTGAACATCTGTCATTTCTGAAAGAATATATCACAGAACCCAGTCATTCTCACGCAATGCTTGCCCACCCGCTTACTTGGAAAATGAACCTGCTAAAAAAAAAACAGTAAAATGTATTTGAATGGAAAAAATGGGGTGAGGAGAAGGATGCCACTTCTTTGATTGTTTACAGAGAGCCAAAGCAAGTATAAACATCCTGCACAATATGACTTCACAGTTCATATAAACTACATCTCTCACCGATTAACAAAGGCATCACGATTTTAACACCTCAGTGTGCTGAGAAAGCCTTGGTGCGATCAATCCCACTTTAGTAAAGTGGTCAGTATGAGACACCGTTTTGGCGAGAAAAAAAAATAGTTATGGGTATAAAATACAGACTGAGAGGAACTCATAACGGATCCGAATAAGTTCTTAAACTTTAATGTCTGGACCAAAAAATTTGGATATGGAGTACCTTCAGGACTAAATCAAATCCACATGAGACCAACCCAGCAGAGTAAAGACTAATACCTGATCCGACCTCAAACACACCCACAGCCAAACATGGCTCCCAATCCTTAACTCCACGAACACTGCTAAAAATAAACAAGATTAATTCATAAAATCACGATACCATTAAGTACCGTAGGCGGGATTGTATGGGTCTGCATCGTAAAGCAAATTCGTAATACATACAAAAGCTGAACCAGGACCACCATTTCCTTTAGGTCATAATGAAGAAGGCAAGGCTACATTCCACAAGGTAGATTCCAGATCAGCACTCTTCTCTCTGAATAAGACCAATGGTCCAAGCAAACAGAAGAATAAATAATCATTTAAAAAAACGAGGTCGATAATATAACTCACTTTCAAGCACAAGTTTGCACTCAGTATTCTGACGTTCTCATTCTTACAGCCACTTTTTAACAAGCACCATTCTTACAGCAGTGAAAATTACTACATTGCTTCAGGAGGATTTGATCGTTGGCTTTAATGGGCTCCAATGACGTTGGGTTTTGTGTTTGGACGATGTGAATCCAAAACACACTCCGAAAGCTCTTTGCTGTAATGCATTCAATTAGCATTATAGTTTGAGTACTTATCAGAGAAACGACGCCACTCCGGATTCTGGTTCTTGGTAAATAACCAGGCGGAGGGCAAACCAGCCGAGTGAAAATTAGTGTGTACAGCGGGAAATATCGTACGAGGTTCCTCATTACTTTGTACAGCATGGAAATTTGTTTTTATATTGCCTTTATTGTCCATTTCCTGTCTGGGTTGTTGAAAAAGAGATGTACTGTCACAGGCCAGCTTTGTGAAGCTGACAACATGCTGCACTGGAACAGTTATGGATTTACTCAATGTGTTGATCTTCTAAGAAGAACTTCTGCGTTTCTTTGCAACTATCCTGCCAAGTGTCCGTCTGTCCCTCTTGGGGACCTGTGGCTTTGACTTAAATTGTTCCGTTTTTGTGACCAACGCGCTCACGAAACTGTGTTAGTAATTACCTAGCAAAGTGTTGCTGGGTATATCTCTTTCAATCAAAAGCATGCTGCTTGTCAGCAATCAAATAAACAGGAACGACCTGTGTCAACACTTTTGTAATTGTGGTTTAGATACTTCATGAAAACCATTTTCTAATATTTGGTCCACACCCTGAATTTTGATAACTGAAAGTACGGTTGTATTACTGCTGAACACAGGGTCAGCCGGTGAAGATCGTCCTCTCCGTAGCTTGTTCTATTCCAACATTTTGGCGAATCGGGGACTGTTTTTGCACCTCAAGTGTTTTTGTTCTCACTGGGGTCTTTTTTCTCAATTTTGGGGGTTCATGCCCGTCACAGTGAGAGACTGTATGAAAGGGTCTCTGCGAAAAGCACGACGCGAGTCGCACGCAGAACTGAACCGTTAAAAGTGTTTTTTTTCCCAGTTCTGTCCTCTTAAGTGATTCTAGGCTGTAGCTAAAATACTGCCGCTCGCAATGAATGCATGAATGAACTGTTCGAAACGGCGATGCATTTATAGATGTACCGTGTTCAAATGCACAGCATCGCTCTTAGTATTTATAGGTATGTTACACGCACATCCATAAATACTGCAGCGTATTTCTCTCCATACGACATAGAAGCTACACAACAGTATGAGAGGATAATCACTCAAGCAAACAATACTTGAAACCAGCACTTAGTGTGCACTGTTGCACCTGACAGAGCTTGTTCCTATAAAAAAAAAAAAACTGAGAGGAACACACAAAAATAAACTTAACTCAGGCTTTCCACAGACTAAAAGAAAACTAAAAATACCTCAAAATCTGAGCTGCAGCAAATGGATAGAATGTGGGAAAGATTAAAAATGCGTGAACATCAGCATTACACTCCATCGAGTGATTTAAAGAAGACGAACAGAATTAAACACTTCACAGGAGAGGCCTAAATTTCATCAAAGCCGCAGAAAAGCAGCTCATCTCAAAACATTTGGTTTGACCCCATGCCGACCTTTAGGTGTCATGACCTTGCTCAGTAATGAAGAGACCCCGAGGCCCCAACAGAATTCCGGTCCCCGAACATCAAGAGCTACACCAGGCAAACACACACACGCACGCACAAAAACGCACAAACACACACACACACACACACACGCACGCACGCACGCACAGCTTTGACTTAAGTGCATTCATAGTGACCTCGCTGCTATTATCGCACCAAAGTCATATTTTCGTATCCCAAAACCCTAAAATCATCCCTAGTCTTAACCCTAATTTAGAAATCCCCAAATATAACCCAACTTTAAATCTTAATTTAACACATCACCTTTACACAGGGCCTAATTCTAATACCTCAGCTTAAAACTAGATCGAGTCCTCACCAGAAGCCCAGTTCTGACCCCAGACCAAAACCTAGAATGTCCAGAATTAACCCATTAATGCCCAAATTTCTTTTCAAAGCAAAAGTTACATTTCATTAACGGATAAGGTGTACAATGAACATGCAACGCTTAAATTCTGTTGAAAATGAATTATTTTGTCATCGAAGACCCCAAATATGCAGGTCCCACTACAACGATACAAGGATCGTTAAAAGCATTAAAAAAAAATCAGCACAGAAAAACATATTTAGATAATGCTATAATAATTTTTGTTCGTAGTGTTGTATAAAAATGTTTCTTGGAGAAAATAATGGCGCACTCACCTTTCAGAGCGTCGCACAGTACAGATTCGAGACATTCATGCAAATAGAGGCCCAAACCACTGCTGTAAAGGGAAACGACTCTCATGAGCACTTTTCCTGGATACTTCCCTTGATTAAGCTACAGCAGCTTAGTCTCAGTAAAGCATTTGCTTGGGTTACAGTGGTTAAAATATGCCGCATCCCAAAAATAGGACAGTGGTCATTAATGGGTTAACCCTTTGAGCGCTGAGTACATTTTCAAGGAATTAAAAATGTAGTTATCCTGAGCTGTTGAAAACCTATCATGTGTCAACTTGTTTAAAAGAGCTCCCCTGCGGGAGCTCTTTTAAACAAGTTGCCACATGATGGGTTTTCAATAGCATATGATTTTGATATCGTACATCACTGGGCAACTATAGTTGCCAATGGCGCTGAAAGAGTTGAGAATAGGAGCCCAAAAAATGAGCCCACAGCGCAACTGGTTCAGACTTCACTATCCTTATGGGTTTTTTAAGCCCCCACTAGACATTTTTTTTGTCCCCACACATGACCGCACACACACACACACGCGCACACACACACACACACACACACACACTTTTCATTGACCCAGGTGCAGGGCTAGTTGTCACTGTCAGCACCAGCCAGGCTGTCACTAAATGTCCGCTGAGAAGATATCACAAGACATCCTTTCCCGTCGCTGTTTCCTCTTCATCGAGACATCAGGCCAACTGTCGCTTGTCGCCTCTTGCGGACACACCAGTCTGTTCGCCCAGCATGCCTCTGGCCCCATCCGGTTCTCATGGCCTTAGAGCCGGGCTGTCAAACGCCAGTCCTGGAGGGCCACAGTGTCTGCTGCTTTATGTGTGTTTCCACTCAGCTGATTCTTGCTCATCACTGATTGGCTGAAGATATCACATGCCTTCTTTTTCCTCAAGGCATTGATTGGCTGCTGATTGACAGGAAACAATAAAAGCCTGTAGACACTTTGGCCCTCCAGGACTGGAGACAGACAGCTCTGTCTAAGAGTAACTCTGATGCTGTAAATACCAAAACCATTTTACTGCAGGATTTTTTTTTCAACAGCGTCATAAATTTTCTGACTGAGAACGCTGGTTCATTTTGCCAAGGGTAAACACCAACCTACAGGAGCATATCAATCTCAAACTTGTATACAGCTGTCAAGTCAAATCATTTACTTGTGGCAAAAGCATTTAATTGTAAACACGGCACCACAAGACAGCCAAAGTTCAGCACATTGTTTCGGCAACTGAAATGCTTTAACTAGAATGATCCATCCCGCTACGCATCATTAGCAGCACTGGTTCAGGTAGTGTGGCCTGACCAGAGGTCGACATGGAATTAGATGAGGCTAATTTATTTTTTTTGTAAACAAAGAACAATGGATTTTAAACTAAAATTTGCCGCAAGCGCGTCCAAGAGGAGGAAGGCTATTTCCTGAAAAATTTATCTTGAGATTCAGGTGAGGTCAGGTAAAATCCAGGCATGACTGGATACCGTCCTGCGGCTTCCCTGTACTTCTACGTGCCAACGATGGTATAAACACGGAGCTAATTACCCCAGAGGGTTCAAAACTGCACATCTTACCATCTTAACCTATTAAAATGATATAGAAGGCGGAGACAGTATCGGAAGAACTCCTTAAAAATGACTTATTTTTGAGGTCTCTTGCCCACAAATACGATTGCATCGCCACAGGAAATCCTTATTAACAAGAATGCTAATTAGCAACATGTGTCTGCTTAAATGAAGCCTAACCAGCAGCACTTAACCAGTAAGTCTTCAAGGCAGGATGAGGGAACTAACAGAATTCCGAAGGGGCCAAGTGCTCAGTACCTGAATTACAGGAGCGTCTGTCATAAAAACGGCAAAATTAAGTACAGTGGAAAGGGGATCTGAGTCATAAATGATCAAAACATATGCCCAACACCAAAAACCGGCAACAGCTAAATAAAACATGGTCCCGAGATAAAGCTGTAGGACGAGGACGCCAAATTATTTTTCATCACCACGTTCGGGAAAAATTCCAGTCACATACAATCTGATTGGCTAACAATTCCAGTTAGGTGCAATCTGATTAGCTGAAATGTGGCTCAGAGCGGAAGCGGTACCACAACTTGGTTAGGAAAAATAAGCACGCGACGGGGACAGACAGACACTGGGTAAGAGTTGCTTATAACCACGAAACAACAGCACGAGAAATGATCGCGGACATGAATGAATACAAACCAGAACCAGGCTCAACAAAAGCAGTGCGTCATGAGCTTAAAAAGCTGGGATTTACGCCAGTGTTTCTGTGATTTCTCCATCCCTGGCAGAAATCCCATCACTTCAAATATTTGAAGTACCAACAATCAGTTTTCTGCATTTACTACTCCAGGAAGAAATAACACACAGAGAAATTTATTGCACTGAATACAGACAAGCCATTTAATTCAGTCAAGGGGGAATTAAAAGAAACGGATGGTGAGAGCTCGTGCGCCTCGGGGCAGGAGACCAGTGGAATGAGTCGTGAGGGCTGTAATATCCCGAAAAGACTTCTGAGGGCAGCTTCATCTGTTTCATTCATTCATTCGCTCCTTTTCTTAATGAAAAGAAACAGGCCTGTCGATGCAGCCCTGTTCAGTTAGCTGCAGGACGCCTGCAACCTCACCGGCCCACACAGAGCTAATCTGCGCTTCGAGTGTGTGTGAACCAGCACGTAATGACTCATTCATGGATCTGAGGCTGCTGGATTGAGGCTGTCTCCGATTTTTTTCTGGAGTTACCGTGGACTTTGCTCACGACTCCAACTGCCGCGATGCCGGATCTGCGCATCACTTCCACTTTCTTAACTGACCGTTGCTAGGCGATACAGAATAGGCCGCAACCCCAATCTTAATGAGGACAGAAAACCTACGAGAGAGAGCGCCAAATGATGGGATTTTAATAGTCTCCAGCTTTATTTTGGAGGGAAAAAGAAAGCACACTTTGTGGAAATATCCGGAAACTCTGCGCCAGGACTGACTGTGTTCACCTTTGCTCCCGACACCTGCTGCTCGTTATCGGCAGGAAAAGAGACAGTCTTGAAATGCCATGGGCCTCGAGCGCTGGGCTGTGAGTGTGTGGTGCGAGAGGAATAATGTCAGGTCTTTAGCGTCGGGGTTACACAGGGACTCAGGCGGAAGGAGGTGCTGGAGTGTGTAGGGCTCGATGGCCTGGCTGTGTGCTCAGAGCACAGGGAGTCATGTGATTATTGGGCGGTTATCTGGGAGGGAAGATGGTCATATCGACACGAGGCAGGGTTGTTAGGGTGGGGTTTTTTTTTTGGGTTCAGGGTAACAAACTCAGGAGGCTGGAGATGGGGAGGGTTGAAGATGCGTTTGGGGTCAGAGGTCAGAGGGACTTACGCGTGATGTTTCCTGACAGCAGGAGTAATGTATCGCAGGTGAGCTCAGCAGCGGAGGACCCCGAGAGCCAGATAATCCAGAGAGCGACAACCTGGAGAGAGAGAGAGAGGGAGGGAGGGAGGGAGGGAGGGGGGGGAGAGGGAGAGAGACAGAGAGAGGGAGAGAGAGGGAGATAGAGAGAGATGGAGAGAGAGGGAGATGGAGAGAGACAGAAAGAGGGGAGATGGATAGAGAGAAAGATGGAGAGCGATAGAGACACAGAGAGAGGGAGAGAGAGAGGGGGAGAGAGGGTGGGAGAGAGAGAGAGGGAGGGAGAGAGAGACAGAGGGAGGGAGAAGGAGATGGTGAGAGACAGAGAGGGGGGAGATGGATAGAGAGAAAGATGGAGAGAGAGGGTGTGAGTGATATGGATAGAAGAAAGAGGGAGACAGAGTGAGAGAGGGATAGAAGGATGAGGGAAAAGAGAGGGGGTAGAGAGAATGGTGGAGAGAGTGATGGGGATAGACAGATGGGGAGAGGGAGAAAAAGAGAGAGGGGGAGAGAAAAGAAAGACTAATTACATGAAGGTATCATCAGGGTCTACACCACAGATCACAAATCCAAATTTCTTTTTTCCATGTAAGTAACCAATTAACTGAACGAGTAATGCTCCTGATTGGACAATACTCTCTCTACACCCGGCTGGCATGTAAAGGTAGGGTGGAGAACCAGAAGTTCTCCGAGCCCTCGAGGACCGTGATTGGATGATTCCCGGTGTACATGATAACCTCACGACAATGTGCTCCTTTCAGGAAAGATTGGAGGACCTCCTGAGAGGAGCACTTAGCGCTCGCTCAGATTACCCGAGACCCAGCACCGTCTCGAGAGCGCTCTTCGCCTCGCGGGTGCTAAAGACTGTCACCCCCACTCCCTGAAGAAAACGGAGGATGTATTTGGAAACGAGACTGGGAGTCTGACGTCCAACCGATTATATCAATATGTCAGCTGCTGAGGCAGCTCGATCCCGGGGCGCGAGAGGGGCCCGTGTTTTGAAGGTGTGGAGCCGACACAAGCATCTTATACTCCGATACCCTGTCACATTACCAAGGAGGAAATACGAACCCGAGAGGTACTGGTCTGACAAACGTCTCCGCGCTCCTCGCCCGCCACCATCCTTGTGCCCCGTAAATCACCCCGCCACGGGGCGTCCGCTCCGCCATTTCTCACGTCAACCCGTTGAGCGAGAGACTGGCAGCACTAAACCCAAGGACAGCCGGCCGAAATTTTATTACACGCTCAGCTCGGGAAAACAAAAATCAGAGCCCATCCCATATTTTTCAGCAAGAATCAGGCTTATTCCACAACATATTCATCGCTGTGATCCACCTAAGCGAGGATATTAATGGGAAATTGTTCCGTTTGCATTATTCTACACATATCAATATCGAATGTCTGTTATCTTCAACCAGCTGTCTTGAGCCACACATCAATACTCCGTACGACTGTTTGAGTCGGACCATCAAATCAACGGTGATGAACTGCTCCAGTAAAGAATACCAAAAAGAATGTTGACAGACAAATTCAGTAAATTGTGAAACCGAAACTTTGAGTTGTTTTCTCAGCTGCATGCAGTGACGTTCATAAGTATTTACACGGTGACAATTTTGAAGAGCTGTGACTCTTACATGCTTTGCTCGAAATGCATGTCAGTACCTGTCAATTAAATCTAACAGAACGCACTCTGGTTTGAGGGTGTACACATCCAGGGGGGTATTTATCCAGCTAACTCTGAAATCCAGCCGTATATCTCACAAAGCAGGATGACCAAGATAGCAAAATGACTGCAGAGCAAGAATGACTCCTTTGACCTCAGAGGGATCCACATTCTATTAGTTGTAATTCTGTCATTTAGCCAACATTTCCATTTAAAACCACTTACAGTTGATTAAACTACAAAGGGGCCAATACCCCCTGAACCACTGTGGGGTTAAGGGCCTTGCTCAAGGGCCCATCTTATTCAAGTATTAAAGTAGGCTACAGGCTGCCGTGACCGATTACAGACTCCAGTTACGCAGCTGAACACAGTAATCTTGTTTTGCAATGCAGGTCGTCCCAAGATAAAATGTGACACAGTCACGGGGCTTCAATAAAACAGAGCTAATCTGCCCAATTTCTCACCTATCGGCTTGTTGCTGCAGTATTCCTGAGCTCCTGCTATCGCCTCATAAGCTGCAATCTTCAGCATCTATGAGCCCAACAGGAGTTCAGCTTATGCGATAAACACATTTATCAATTCACTGCAAGCCTCCCGTGTTTGGAAACTAAGCTTTCCGCTTTCGTGCCGAGAGAAATCGAAATCCCGCTCGGTACCAGCTTGTTCTTCGACGTACAATGCGCTTACCAGCGCATCAAACACGCTGAACAGACTCATGGGAGTTTTTTCTAATTTTGTTACAAAGCTCTGTGCCAAAACGCATAATTAAAAACCATTCCTACTGTCAGCTGCGACTGCATGCACACGTATCTTCGCTCGTGACGAGAGCAATCCCAGGATGCACCACCAGAGCTGAGGGACTGCACTTGATGACATCACAACACATGCACAAAACATCAGAGTTAACAGTTGGGCGATTCCGAGGTATTTTAACAAAATGTCCCCACCGCAACAAGACACTAAACCATCCCCCAAACAAAATTCTGTTGATGTATTAAAAAGTATTTTTTGAAATCTATAGGTATAATAGTGCATGACTATATTCCAGAGGAAAAAGCGCCATTTTTCCCTCCATTTCTATTTGGGGATCATTTTAGTGTCTGTCACGGAGAGGACATTTGGTTGACAATGCCTCGGAATTCCCCAGTTTCAAATTTTGCAAACAAGCTAAATTAAAAAATGCCCCCAAGTTGGGATCAAGGAAAGACAGCTATTGCCAGGCATAATTTCCTCTCATCATAATTCATAGTATAAATAAAAAGTAAATATCACAGATTCACAGTTCATTTCTAGGCTGGAACATTCCTTTGGCAAGGAAAGAGGTGAAATTAATTTCACTGACGGACAGCCCACTTTCTAGGAAATTTAACAAAATGAAGAGCCGGTTCAGGACGAGCACCATCTGAATGCAACGGAAAACAACCAGTCATCATCACACATGCCCACAGAGGATGCCAAACTGGCGAGGTCCGGAACATTCTACGAACCATGGCAACCGAGCAGCCAGGTACATAAATAAAGACATACCGTAGTAGAATTAATAAAGAAATCACAGCCTGAAATAATCTTGGACAACAATGGGAATATGCTATAAGGGTGATAATCTTTTTTACAAGCAAAGGCTGTCCAAAAACGTCACACTTGTTTTAGCAAGAAACACGTCTCCTTTTCAACAACAGTGCAATAAAGAGCAGGAAATAGGCCTGTTTTGTGCCACAACAACACTGCCAAATCACTAATGTGGAAAAAGCAAGCCCAAGTTGCATCGAGGATGCCAAGTACAACTATATGTTAGCATCGCTAGCATCTTAAATGCTCACTTCTATTCATACAGTGCTTTTTACTGAAGACAAACTCACCAGCGCAAGTCAACCCCAAAAGGTGGAACAGATCTAGAGAGAAAAAAGGTTAAAGGCGACATAGATAAAGAAAAGTAGCAAGGAATCTAACACAGCAACAACAACTAAATCAGTCAGCAGTGACCAAGTCCACGCTCAGCGATGATATTACACTTATTTGGCTGGCAATTTAATTAGAAGGGAATGACACTTGATTGAAAACAGCAGGAGTTAGTCTCCCTGTCGAATATGCGGTTCGTGCAGTCCTGGAGCAACCCTGGGGTCCTCGCAATTCTGTCCTCGAGCAGCCCATTCAGGCCTACGACACAAAGAGGGTTGATTTTTTTAACCAATCAAAGATGAATTATTCGCAAATGCAGAAACGTACGGAACACAAATGGACTGCAGTATGGGGCTCAAGATAAGAGCCCTTCAGTGAAATCATTCACTGATAGTACATTATACCAATCCAGCGCTATCACTTATAACAGCTAAAAGCTGATCAGGGAATAGAGGGGCCAATCAGCATTGAATCCTTGCTCAAGGGCCTGCCAGCAAAACTGATCTAATAGCGGGTATTCTGGGGTTGGAACCTTGCACCCTCTGAGTCCCAGTCAGGGACTAGAACCTCTACACCATCAACATCCCCCAATTTCCTCACGTCACAGTATCCCTCCCGAGACAGCAACTCACTGCACTGCGGACAGCAGCCTCAGTGTCAACTACTACGGCAGAACAGCCAAATAAACAAGGCAAAAAAACCAGAAAACAAAAACAAACAGACAAAAAAAAAAATAACTGACAGTTCTGGCCTGGAAATCCTGGCATTAAGCAGAACAGAAAAGATTTTGGCTGCTGAACATCACTCGCATTGTCAACCAGCCTGCTTACGTAAATCTCTGGGTCTAATTTACAGTCACAAACAGCACAAAAAGTTCAGTTTTTTTTCCCCACATTTCATTCATGACTCACCAGAGCTGGATTTTGATTTGAGGATTTCATCTGAGAGTATGAATTGTGAGATTGGGGTGCGAGACGCCTCTTACATTGTCAGACGGCTCGTTTGGTAAAAGCTCTGGTTCTTAATACAAGTTTCCAGGAATAGCTGCGAGCAAAAGCGCATTAATACTGCTCAGTCTCTTTCCTATCGGTTGTCTGTTCATCAGTCATGTTCCTGTACCTCAGATTACTCTTAGAAGGGAAGAGGTTAGCCAGCGCGGCAGCCGGCAGCTGTGGCAGGGCTGGTCATAAAGTGCTTAATCCAGCTCCAACAATAGCCCCCTCGTGCCACATAACTACACTTACACGCAACAATAAATCATGACGGATGACCTCCATCGCTGATGTCAGGCCAGGACACTTTGGAAAGGTGCCCTTAAGCCCACAATAAAAATCGCGACAAGAGCCTCGGCCCTTTAACAGGTGCTCGACAGGGATAAGTAGGTCTCGCCTGCATGCTGACCAAGGCAGTCACAAGCTTGTGACTTCCAGTAGCGGTTCAGTTCTCAGAAAAAAATATCACAGACAATTCTCGATAAAGCTAACCCAGATCCACGGATCACAGGCCCGAGTTTATTTCCCAGTTTGGTAATCCAGGCTCCATCTCAGCTCTATTAAGGACAACGGATGGATTCCACACAGGACAGTTAATCAACCTTGAGACTGTTTGTCCAGAACGATGGAATCACTGTGTTTTATGCCTTATTTTGAGAAAAAAAAAAACCTTATTTGATCTCCCTAAAGTAGAAAATACTGCCTTGGTTTCAGTTATTTCCCTAAGAGTGAGTCAAATTATCTCACCTCATTAGTTGAAGGTTTTGGGTGTTCATAAGTACAATATGAGAAAATATTCACGGAGAATTACTTCTTTCTTGTCATTTTTCTGATGAGCGACAATATTTGACGATAAACTTATGATTCCCTGCTTTTTTGACATTTTTTGATTTTGCAATGTTCTCCGCTCAAAAATCCACACTGCTTCTTGTCAACCGCTGGAAAGGTTAAAAGGGCGAAGAACAGCTAATCGCCATGGTAACGATGTTTGCACGTAGGTCATCCATCAGTGGAATCCCATACCACTGTCTGACAGTTCTGAGAAGCCAAACACCTTGAAGAAATGTCCACATAACATTTAACACAGGAATATGCCAGACAAAAAGGGCAGAGCTGCCAAAACAGAGTGTTTTAATTTAGTTTTTTCTTCCAGTGGATTACTGTGTTTAAGTGCTGTATGGACATATTTTCATCGCGATTGGCTGCTCGGAGCTGTCAGACAGTGGTCGAGTATTCTGCAGATTGATGACCAGCGGACAAACACTGTGCCCATGGTGATTAGCCGTCGGCTACGCTATTCATCCCTGAGACAGAGGGACGGACGGAGAGCAGATGAAGGATGCATTTCTGAGCAGAGAACAGTAAATATTTTAAAAAACTGTCAAGAAAACTTTGTGTGTTTGGTCAACCATAAATTTTCAATAAAAAGATTGAACAATGGCATCTTATATTTAAAACTTGCGTGGACATGGCTACAAAAAAACATGAAGGAATGTTTTTTTGTTGTCTAAAAGTCTTAGCTCAATACCTCCCCAGATATTGCCCCAGTGGCTTCCAGTCAGGTAAATACAGATTAGTTTATGACTGTGTTATAAACCTGTCCAGATAAAAGGGGTCTGAAATGTGTATTTAAAAATCTCTCAAACCCCCCACCACCAATGGACTTCCATATAACTCAATTCATCGAGAGTGAACTCTTTGGAGCTTAAAAAACCAGAAACTACCCCCAGTCTTTTATCCTTAATCCAGCTTTAAATCATCTCACTGCAATTAAAAGCTGTTTGTGGGCAGAGCTGATGGATATTATACAACCCCAATTTCGAAATAGTTGGGACAAAGTGTAAATTGTGAATAAAATCAAAATGCAATGACTTTCAGATCACATGAGCCAATGTCATTTACAATAGAACACAGATAACATTTCAAATGTTGAAACTGACACATTTTACATTTTTATCCACAAAATGAGCTTATTTCTAATTTTCTGGCTGCAACAGGCCTCAAAAAAGTTGGGACACAGGCAAAAAAGGGCTGAAAAAGCAATTAATATATAAGAGAGTCAGCTGAAAGAACATTTAGCAAGTAATTAAGTTAACTGGCATCAGGTGTGTAACATGATTGGCTATAAAAGGATGTCTTAGAGAGGCTGAGTCTCTCAGAAGTAAAGATGGCCAGAGGCTCTCCAACCTGTGAAGGCTTGTGTAAAATAAATTGAGGAATACTTTGAAAACAATGTTCCTCAACGTCAAATTGCAAAGGCTTTGAAGGTCTCATCATCGACAGTGCATAACATCATCAAAAGATTCAGAGAAACTGGAAAAATCTCTTTTTGCGTAAGGGACAAGGTCAAGACCTTTACTGGATGCCCGCGATCTTCGGGCCCTCAGACGCCACTGCATCACTCACCGGCATGATTCTGTCATTGACATTACTAAATGGGCCCAGGAATACTTCAAGAAACCACTGTCTGTAAACACAGTCCGCCGGGCCATCCACAGATGCCACCTAAAACTCTATCATGCAAAAAGGAAGCCATTGTTGAACATGATCCAGAAGTTCCGCCATGTTCTGTGGGCCAAGGCTCATTTAAAATGGACTGTAGCAAAGTGGCAAAGTGTCCTGTAGTCAGACGAGTCCAAATTTGACATTCTTGTTGGAAATCATGGGCGTCGTGTCCTCCGGGCTAAAGAGGAGAAGGACCACCCCTCCTCTTATCAGCGTTCAGTTCAAAAGCCAGCATCTCTGATGGTATGGGGATGCATTAGTGCATATGGTGTGAGAGACTTGCATGTTTTAAAAAGCACCATGAATGCTGAAAGGTAAATAAAGGTTTTAGAGCAACATATGCTCCCCTCCAGACGAAATCTATTCCAGGGAAGGCCTTGTGTATTTCAGCAGGACAATGCAAAACCACATACTGCAGCTATTACAACAGCATGGCTTCGTAGTAGAAGAGTCCATGTGCTGAACTGGCCTGCCTGCAGTCCTGATCTTTCATCGATTGAGAAAATTTGGCACATAATTCAATGAAAAGTCCGTTAAAGGAGACCCAAAACTCTCCAGCAGCTGGAAGCCTGTATTAAACAAGAGTGGGATCAAATTCCAATGGCTAAACTCAAGAAACTTGTCTCCTCAATGCCCAGACGCCTCCACTCTGTGTTAAAAAGAAGAGGGGATGCTACACCATGGTAAACAGGCCCCCGTCCCAACTTTTTTGAGACGTGTAGCAGCCATCAAATTTGAAATTAGCTCATTTTGTGGATAAAATTGTAAAATTTCTCAGTTTCAACATTTGCTATGTTATCTCTGTTCTATTGTGAATAAAATACTAGCTGGTGTGATCTGAAAGTCATTGCATTTTGATTTTATTCACAATTTACGCTTTGTCCCAACTATGTCTGAATTGGGGTTGTATAAACAGGGTAGGAAGTGATGCCCACAGGTACATGCCCAACACTAACACAATCATTCCAAACAGCAAGAGCTCAGATTCATAATCGACTACCAATTAAACCCTGAGATATGGCGCACGTTTCTATACGTTGTGCCAGAACTGTAAGTAGGTGCACGAGAGCTGTGTCTCGATTTGCACACTTGCATACTATTCCACGCCATTTTGTAGCGCAAGACTCGTTCGTAGTATGTCCTAGGTGGCCGATGCTATAATAGACGGCTGCCCCCATGGGAGGAAGAAGTGCCTAATTAATGTCAGTTCAACTGACTTACGATTGTGTTACGCAGCATCTCTACTGTTTAACTTCTATTTTTGAGTTTAACGGGACATTAAAGTGTGATTTTCACTATGATTCCCCGACGAGCTTGTGAAGCTACCTGGCGCGAATGATCTCTGGCAGACAACGGTTGTCTACGGTTTGCTAGTAAACGAGCTAGTTACGCTTAGCGGTTGATATTTCGCGAGGGAAAAAAATGACGGCATTCCCGCTGTTCTTAATTCTATGTAGTGTAAAGTAAATAGTGTTTCGGTTGAGATGATACTCACCCACGAAAATGCATAAAATAAACATTCTTGTACACTGTGAATGTAGTGGGAGTCCGGAAAGTGCGAAGTACATAGTGCATCATTCGATACAGCCCTGGACCTCAACGCTTTCAATCACAGGAAATGACTAACATCAACATATGAATGTTCAGTTAAAAATATTCTTGACATGCGTTTGGCATCTTATCTGTCCTGCAGCCAGCAGTGTTGATCGAGACAGCAACAGTAGCTCTTGAAACTATTAACAATCCAAAGTATTGAAGCCTGTATAAGGCACGCATATGATTACACAACTCAAGAAAAGCTGCCTCAATTACCCTATGACTGGTCCTGTGAACTAGACTTGACACATTTCTTGCATGTTGATAATGAGATTCACTGTCGAGTGCATTGCAAAATCACAGCTGTCGATCATGATCGGTTTGCCGGCAGTTTGCAAACCAATTCGATTGCATTTTTTTTCAACTTCCATTATTAGAATTCCCCTCACAGGCATGATCATTTGAATGCTGATTCATTACAGTCCTGTGGCTAAAATCACCTTCTTAATGTGGCTTTACAGCTGACTGACAGAGTTAACGGGCTGTAAGAAAACCCAGCTTAATCGGATTGACAATAATCAATAGGATATACAGAATGATTCAATGCATAAATGCTCTCATTGCATTAAGCAGGATTAAGAGATTTAATGGTGCAATGCAAAACCATTAGAGAACTATTGCCCTACAGTAGTAATGATGATTACCTCTGCCGGGGAGGTTTATGTTTTTGCCGGCGTTGTTTTGTCTGCTTGTGTACAAGATAACTCAAAAAGCAATGAACAGATATCTCTGAAATTTTGTGGCTGGGTTGCTATGACATCAGGGATGAACCCTATCGATTTTGACTGCGATCGGTCAAACAATATGGCCACCACAGCAACCATCTTGAAATCCTACATTGCTGATACCTTAAATATCCTATGAACCATGTTCACTCAGCAAGATTTTGACTGTGCTGCCTTGGCGGAGGTTTGCACTCTCAGAGTGCCTCTAGTTATTATTATTATTATCGTTATTAACAGGAGTAGGCTTGATCAAAACATTTCTGCACAGCATCGCTCCTGCCTACATTTATCAATACGTATTTTCATATACAAGGACTGTATGTAAAATATATGCGCATTTCATTTTTCAAGGAGACAGGATTAGTCAAATAATTTACATGGTCACGACACTCATTTTTTGCACTCTTCACGCCAAGCGAGGACATAATCAAAAGCGGTCAACTGTGCTATGAATAAATCCATTTAGGTTGGTGGCATTTCAAAAATCCATTTAAAGGTTACTGAGTGGGATTTGTCAGTTCTGGTTTGTAAACACAACATTCAAAGTTGGTCCCTCCTCTCTTGCTCAACGACTCCATAAGTGCAACCCTGCAGTGCAGTGTTGTGTCCCGCCCTCACATACCTCACACTGTTATTGGCTGGGGGCTACACACCCACGCCAAAAGGCTGATGCCCAGAAATGTACCGTACAAAAAAAATAAAATAAAATACAAACTAATGGCAGGGTTTCTGTGGATACAGATACCGCTACATACATCAAGTGGGTCATGAGTGAGCGAGACTAATTTTGTATGAGTCGATATATTGTTTTTCAGGAAAATCCTACTTAGTATACCTTGAAGAATATTGTACAGCATTATTGTAAAATGAGGTTTAAAGTGATTTACGGATTTAAAGATTTCAGCACTGAATCGATCTGCAGCAGCATTTCTGAGTAACAAACACGCCATTATTAACATCTTAGAATGTAATCCTGAGGGACCATTGATTGTCGCTGATTTATGTCCTTTTAACTGAGAGAGGCTTTTATTCTCACAGCGTGGGGAAGCACTTAGAGCTTTTTATCAATTTGGATAATTATCGTTAGCACATTAGTTAGCACAGACCTTAACTAGTACAGCAACTTATTCTCTTTCAAAGCTTATAAAACAATCCAACCATCACTTACACTCACAAAATCCAGGGACAAGCCAGAATACTAACAGAGCTAAAGAACAGAAAAAGCATCAGAATTGTGTTGATATATCACCAGTCTGTCTAATCTGTATTCATGGAGATTACAGTAGTAAATATGATCGATGGCTTCTGGTCTGAAACTGTGAGATACCTCAGCAAAATCCTGAATACTGCTGCCCAAATCTGACGTGTAACGTTAGGAGTGAGAGAGCCATGGAAGAAAGGGAAGATTACACAATTTTAGAGGCTTTCGTCAAAACCATAAAACCCATTCTGGCTATGCTGAAATGCTGACAGGACATTCCGGATTTCCGGATGGGTCGTGAGCGCTCATCACCTGAGCTGGGGGAGGTGGGATGCGTGTAAATGTAGCAGGTTGGAGGGGAACAGGCTATAGAGTTGTAGCACATTAGTTGAGGCCCGCCCCCAAGGAATGCAAAACCCTACAACCACCCCAAAATATACTGGTCCTTCAACAGTAGTTGGAGAGACCTTCTCCGACCGACGTTGCCAGTTTGTGTATCCTGCACAGTGGATACAGGACCGACCATAAAATGCATTGGGCTGTTCGAGGGAAAGCAGTGGAAAGAAGGTACAGGCGCCCGAGGACTTGAGTTTCAGATCCCCGTTTTTAGAGTTTTGCGGTCGGTTGTTAATGGGATAACTAACAGCTGAGGTAAAAACTCCATTTAATCCTTTCAGGTGCAAAATCACAAATACCTGAATAAATTTACATACCCGACGCTTAAATTCACACACCTTATACACGCAATACGCTCAACAAGTAAAAAAAAAAAAAAATTTTAGCAGATGCTTTCTGATATTTTCCAACATTTTGCCAAAAACTGAGAACAATTGAGAAAAGGTATAAGTTTCACATTTCATAGAGGATCTCTAACAAGTGAGCCCGTGATATTAAATTTATGCAAAAAGAGTTGTCATTTTCATTTATTCTGAGCCTTCGGCGAAGAATTAATGAAAATCACGATTCGAGTTTCTTAAATTTGATATCACGGGCTCATGAATTTGAGATCGTATTGATCCCACAAATGTCAGCGTTGTATAATTTGGAAAATGGAAAAACAGCATTATCGTTAGCTTCCGGGTGGCAGTCCTTTCTTGTCAATGGGATGAATAATAGGAGCGATCTGATATAGCGCAAAACTGTCGTAAATCGGGAGATGAGATGAAGGAAGGGGATTTTTTGTCGACATCCGCACTTCCGGTAATAAGACCAGCTTCGCCATGCCAATGCATGCATGACGAAATGCAATGAGCATTGCGCAGCTTCGCAGTCGAATACCATCATGGATACACAGATATGAACATGAAAATACCGCAAAATTCAAATAAATTCTACAAACTAGTCAAAGCCGGAGTTCACGTTTTGGAATGAAACGCTATAAATCGCCATTATATTAGATAGCGTTCGACCGGCGCGGATATGAGCGGAAGTTCACTTGTCAACATTTTTACATCTGACCCGTGATTTTCTGCCGTCATATCCGCCTTGCCTTGCCGTATCTGATATACAATACGCCTTGCTGTATTGTATATCAGATCGCTCCTATTGGCTAGCTAGCATGCTAATGCTTTTTGCCATTAAATAAATAAATTCAAGCGTCAAAAAGCGCTGGCCAAAAGCATTAGCATGCTAGCTAACTAATTATTCATCCCATTGACTTGAGCAAACTGTCAACTAGAAGCAAACGCCCGCAATGGCGAACGGTTACCAGCAGAATTGGTAAAGCGAACAGATTAGTTGATGTTTGTCAAGGAACGGAATCTGACCAATCGCAATGCGAGAAAGCTGTGCCACTCGTGTGTGCTACCAAACCCGCGTCTCATGAGTTGTATCACACTGATTCTCAAACATTTATGAGATAAGGTAAGTAAGTTTACCAGTCAATTTTATACATTGGTAAATATGAATCAGCATAAATGTGTTAAAAACAACAACAACAAAAATCTACCATCATGCACCAGCTGAACGATCAGCAGGTTCTGCAGAATTTGTCATTTGTAATGCAGTCAAGAGAGCTTAACAAATAAGGCAAATTGACAAAGTACAGAGGGGAAATCCTTAAACAGACAGATTGACATTTCATTGCAGCAGGGATAACGCTGGTGTAGCATTGTCATGCTAATTAAAACTGGTTATCACCGAGGCCAATCAAAAGGGCCAATCAACGGGCACCCCAGGGTGCCCAGTGAGACGTTGGCAGCATGCTGAGACATAGCTGGATTCAATAAACTGAAAGTCTCTCATGTCTTTCCCCTGAAATTATGCCGAAAAATATCAGAGCCACCCCAGAAATAAGGCTTTTACTTTGAAGTCTCTAAACCACAATTACAGATGAAGCTACACTGGTAATTTCTAATCACACTGATTAGCTTTACTGAATGCTAATTAGCGGCGCACGTTTGCTTAAAAGAGGTCGAACTGGCAGCACGATGCTGAGTCACCAAAGCAAGATGAGGAGACAAGGTTCAGAGGGGGACAAAAAGTTAGCGCGCAAATTTCAGGTGCGTCAATCAGAAAAAAGGCGCAGTTGTTGAACATGGTGTTAGGGGGAACTGCTTCAAAAAAACAACAACAGTAGCCAAAAACAGCAATACCAAGAAATTACCATGGCTACAGCCAAAGCTCTGGGACAGAAACAGTGGGACACCAGATTGTCACTAATAACCACAGAACTACATCTCTAAAGAACACCTCAGAATTGAATCAATCTCTATCTGAACAAGGCTCAACAAAAACAGGATGAGGCAAGCTTTGCAAAGTTGGTTTTTATAGTAATGCTTCCAATTACTTTTACATGTAAAAAAAAAAAAAAAATACACCATCAAGATTGAGCTACACCACAACAGATGAGGAAAACAAAATGAAATCTGCAAGTTTCAGATACTCAACAACATCAAACGCAGTTGTCAAGTGGAACACGAGAGTATGTAGATAAAAACACAATTTAGCCCTTTAACTTTGCTTGTTAGCACAGTGGATTTGAAATCCATGAATTAGGCTTAAGTGTAGTTCAGCTATCATCTGTATGCATCTAACCCAACACCCATATCTCTAGAACCTTGTAGCAATGGGAGCTGTTTTAACGCAGACTCACTCTCCACAAACCCAGAGCATGTATTGCATGTATTTCGCAGAGCATCACGTTTTATGAAGCGCACAGACAGACACTTTTTGGTCGGTTGTCACAGAGTCATTATTTCCAGACCCATCACTTGACAGACAGCCGAGTCCTGATCGGGAAACAAAAGTCGGGCGTTTGCGGATTAGCTGTTAAATTCCCCATCTGCAGGAGGAACAAGCTATTTTTACTCGACCGGCATAAGGATGTTTGTTCAGCTGTCAGAACGTGTGTGATTACAGAGACAGTTTACGCTTTATTCAAACAGCTACAATTCCTACACGGTTCACGCCATATGGGCATGAATACCCACAAATTAAAGCTTGAAAGCGTCTACTTTAGCCTAATACTCATCATCCTCAAATCCACTGCACTGGGGTAGAGACCAGAGCCAAAAACATAATGGTGTTGATGTCGACGCAGATGGAGCGAGATCACGCTCTCGGGCGAAGACGAGCCAAATCCTCAGTTCAGCCTGAAAATTAAGCTCAAGTGTTAAAATATTTACCGTCTGATGAGGTCAGAGGACAAATGTCATCTGAATCCGCACCAAAGTTTCAATCAAGACACACCGTTCAGTCTGTATGACCTGGGTTTCATTTAATTATTTTTCTTATAAATTTATATATATATATTTTTTTTTTTTTTTTGCATGTTATAATTTCAGGCCGTTAGCACACCAGATGTCAGGGACAGGGTCACTGAAGAATCAACAACTGCGGACAATGGACATCGAATCCTCTAAGAGCCTCTGAGAAGAGAGGAAATAAAGACCTGCTCATCTGTCCACACTCATTCATGAATGATCACACACCGAGAGAGAGAGAGAGAGAGAGAGAGAGAGAGAGAGAGAGAGAGAGAGAGAGAGAGAGAGAGAGAGAGAGAGAGAGAGAGAGAGAGAGAGAGAGAGAGAGAGAGAGAACGCTTCATCACAATTTCACGCCATCAGTCCCAAACACCAAATGTTATATCTGGCATCTCTCCCAGGGCATCCTTGAGTAAGAGCAGTATTTTCTAAATCAGTGGGGTCCAATCATGTGCCATAGAGCGCAGAGAGTATGCAGGAATTCCCTCTAACCGCACACAGAAAAATGTTCAGAGTTCAAACAGAAGTGGACTCAAAAAGACTCTGTAAGAGTTAGTTGGACCCTGTAAGAGTCAAATCAAGCCTGAGCATTTTGCTGTGTAAAATTCACCAGCTGCTTTCGCTGGTTAGAACACTTTCAGTCAGAGATGCGGAACTAATCAGTGTAAACCGCTGGTGTCGGCCCAGAGTTTGTAAACGAGCACACACGGTCTCAATAGGAAAATCGAATAGACAGGTTAGCAATGGGATTAATAATGAGCAACACAGATCGAGGCTCTGAAGAAGAACGGTTTCACTTGACAGGTAAGATGCAGCATCTGTTCTCGTCCCGTCTTTGCCGAATAGAAGGAAAATCAAATATAGAGACTCAGGTGTGAAATCTGTTTAAGCACTAAAACACAGGCAGTGATGCATGGGCCTGGCGGCTGGCTTCACACACGCCGTTCTCTCTCGATTTACGTAACCGAGCATTTCAATTTCAGACCAGCAGTGGAAAAAAAAAAAAGAAGAGAAGGATAAAATAGCCTCCCTAGGAAAAGCGAATCCACAAAGCAAATCCGTGCGATGCGCGATTCTCTCGTCCTGACAGGTCCGACAAACGCAGCGCTTTATCGTGCGGGCGGTTGAAACCGTAGAACGAAGTGTTACGAAAGGAACTGACAACCCTTCTGTGAAAAATGAAACAGTGAACATTGTGCGTACACACACACGCACACATACACACAAACACACGCACACACACACACACACACACACACACACACACACACGCAGAACCCACTTCTGTTCTCAATAGCCTGAAACACCTCATCATGGGGTGTCGCAGTACTGACTAATTCTCTACACAGTCAATCAAGTATGACTCACTACAAGACTCATTATTACTGAATATCGGATCACTGCGAGCTCTATCCTAAATAGTACAGACGTATGGAAGTACACACTAAAATGGCGAGAGAGGTTCCTCTATCCTTCCTTCCTTGTCTCATGGCTGTACAGAGGGAACGCTTTAAAAGGAGGACGGGAGACTTAAAGGATGATCCGCGCTCTCACGAATTTCAGTTCGATGCAACGTCAGTCATTGGTTGCCGCGGATGCATCGCAGATGTGGAGAGCGAGATCAACGGGCCGTTATACGCATCACACCCTTTATGGGAAAAGGACGATCGCGGATGTCCTTGCTCAAGATATCTCTCGGAAACTAATTTCTGTCTCCTCGCGCATTTTAAAAATCCTATTTTTCAAATCTTTCCTTCCTTCCTTACCTTGGCTTACCGCGAACCCTCATGTAGCTCCCAAGGGTAGACTGTACCTCTGCCGCCCCCCACCCCCCCCACCCCACACACACACACACACACACCTAAATATTGCAACTGCTGTTCAGTTCATGTATTAATTGAATGGTGTTCTCACTTAAATTGTTTTATTGATGCATTTTTCCCACAAGTATTTTAAGGAGCAAATCCTTAGAATGTATTGTCACTACTGGTATTTGAAATGACACTTTCCTATTGGGTTCTATGCACTCCTGGTTCCTTCAAATGCACTATGTGTTGTACGCTGCTCTGTAAAAGAGTGTCTGCTAAATGACAATAACGTAATATAATGTAACTTAATGGATTAGAATCTCCTCAGTGATGGCAGATCTTGATTGATTTTTGGGGACAGGCCTAAGCTTTCTTTGACAAAAAAAGTCGCGCAAAAAGTTCACTAAATCACCATAAAATAGCTTGTTATGCTATTATTTTCGTGAAGGAAAGGAGAACCATGAGAGTGAATTTGACATCAACATCACAGTGAACTTCAGTGTTGATTAACATTCTGAGATGTTTCTCCAAGGCCGCCAAACTCACTGGAAGACGTGATTGTAATGCAGCAATGAAGTTTGTGAGAAGTCACAGCTGCGTGACTGTTTTGTTACAGGAATGTAACTGTAATGAGACCGTAATGTCCCTGTTATCCAGTAAAAAGCGAGGCAGTTTGATGAATAAAATGAACCACAGATATAGACAGCAGGACGCAGAAGAGGCCACTGCTATGACACTGGTGTTTACTGGTGTTCAGAGCAGAGAGGACAGGATATCACAGCGTCAATGACTCGAGAATTTGGAGTTTTTCCAGAGGCACAGGTTTAAAGTAAAGAGCAAGACAGGAAAGGTCGACTGCTGACTGAAGGAAGTGGTATTTTGAGTTCTTGAGAACAGGCTGAAAAGAAAACAGGAAGTAACTCTCACTGCGATTAAATTCTTTTTCTTTTATTTCATAGTTCCTTCAAAAGTTTGAAAAAAGCAGTTAGTTCATGAATGTCGACAGTTCACAGTGCACTTTTTAATTTAGATTTGTTCAACAAGGAAGAATTTGAGAAACTGCTCTCTAAACAATTTGGCAAAGCAGGATCGCTGACGAGGGGCCGTGACACTCATTACACACAATCATCTCCACGATGGACAATTACACAAATCTCGAAACTATATTGCCTATTAAGCCCACTCTAACAATCCAGAATTTTCCATTAAGCAGCACCAAGCATGAGAGGTCGAAGTTCTCGCCAGATATTTCCATGTAATAAACATTCAAAGATTAAAAAAAAACCCCAAATGTTTGTTGCAAGTACACTTCTGCGCAGTTACACAGCCGTCATCATGTTTGAAAGTTTTAGTTTTTGTCCTAAGTTCAAGATAAAATAGTCTCAGCCTCCAGTACGAGCTGTTTGCAAGGAAGTCCCGCCCACTCGCTCTTTTTCCCCTTAACTGCATTCTCTGATAGGCTAATCCACAGGAAGTTGCACAAACACCAAAGCAAAACATTTATTTCTTGAGCACATCGGCTCCTCATACTTCAGTGACTCCCTACAAGGTTTCCCCCGTTCATAAAGCGCATGGGCGACTTCGACTCTGATCGTCACCGGCGACCACACTCATCGCCTTCCTGCAGTGAGAGTTTTAATTATGACAGATAAACTCGTCGTGAGGCTGTTTTCTACAGTAAGCAATATTTTTATGCCCCGCGCGAGGCATATCCCGGCCCTCGTGGATAATTAATGAACGACGCACAAGCTCATTAGGCCAAAGAACAAACCGTTTAACGAGTCGTACTGCTCCTCGTTTTTGCTGTCCACTCCATTACTCAAACAGTAACCTCCATGAGTCCGCACTCCCACTTCAAACGCAGCATTTGAGTTGCTGCACTCCTATCCTGAGGGGAGACGCACCCTAATTTGCCTTTGGGAAGTCGAGCCGAGTTTAAGAATAAACAGGGCAGTCCTTGAATACACGCATTACCCTCCTCCCCTACAGGGGGAGCACACTTGAGTTATTAAGCCATGCGTCTCCTGGGCTGACACTTTGGATAAATTTACGCCAACGGCTCCTTGCATCTGGGCCTTAGCCGCAGTAATTTAGGCTAAACACTAGCCTCAGGGGGAATAGCGGCAGCTCCTCTCCTGAAAATACAGCATTATGCCTTCAGCTCACAATCCTCCTGCGCCCACGTAAATATAGCCTTCTTTTCTGACTCGTTTGTTTATTTTCTCTAAACGCTTTCGTATTTTGGCCTTCACTTGCGAGCCACAGCCCTTTGTCTTACTAGTCTGACTAATGGGTGGAAATTAAAGATCCTGCCAGAAAGTTCTTTCTTTGCTCAGGTCGAGTTCCAGGGCTCAGACGATGAAGAGAAGTTGTTATAAAATTCTCCAGAGTCTATGTACAAAAGTACACGTGCTCGTATATTATTGAAAATCCAATGCATTTCTTGGCAATATCTTCCGCTGGGCCAAAAACTGTACTGTCATTTTTTTTTTAGAACTAAGATTTTTGTTAATCGAAGTTTGAGAGCGTGGCAGTTTATGGTTTCATTTAAGTTTGCATTCTGCAAGGTACAAGGTACACTGCAACTGTGGCCGTTACTTTCACAAAATAACAAGCTGTGGATGGTCATTTTCTGTTATTGAATCTGGACTACGCCAATGGCAGCAGGAAGGCAGGGTGACATAACGGATCGTACCACTGGAGAGGGGGGCTCCTCCAGGGTGATGATGTCCCCTACAGTACTCAGTCCCAGCCAATCAGGTGCCATATGCAGTAGGAGTCTTGCTTAGAGCAGTTGGCTAGCTAATGCAGGAATCGTGCTCCTTTGCTTAACCATTGTCATGAACTGTTTCACAGATCGGGTCAAAGTTCAAATTGGAGCAGGCAAAATGAGATTATATAGATGTAATCTAAGAGCACAATAAAATAAGACAAATTTAACAAGTATTCCATTGCATTCAGGTCTTACATCTCATTTCTCATCACTGTCCAACTCAAGGGGACAAAAAACAGCCAATGAGTTAAGACAGCCTGACTTATTTAAAGTTTTCCGAATGTCATTTGTCAAGACAACATTAACTCTAACACTGATGACAGCCTTAGTTGCAGCGAGATGATACGCTCCTGACATTTCTGGGCGCACACATTTCCGAGACATCGTTTGTTTTGTTTCCTGGTCTTCGTTCCCCTTGTCGTTTGACTGTATTTTGGTTTAACAGGGAAGTGAATGGCTCTGTTCAGTATGTGTCTCAGGGAACCACAGAAACACCAGTCCTTCAGACAAATCCTCATTTCCAGCAACGAAATGTCAGCGGAGTTTTCCGAGGAGACTGGCATGGATCCAATTTTCTGTTTATCAACACAGACAAATCAAATCAGCTTCAATTCCACAGAAAACACCAGAGAAGAAGAGCAGGTGGAATGACACTCAAAGAAAAGCCTGAGCTCATCTGAGACGGCAGGAGAGGGGGGCTACGACACTGCAGCACCGGGGGATTCATAACCTGCACGCGCACACACACACACACACAGACAGGTGCATGCACACACACGCGCAAAGACAGGTGCACACACACATACACACACACACACAAGCACAGGCACAAACACAGGTGTGCACACACACACACACACACACACACACACATACAAGCACAGGCACACAAACAGGTGCGCATACACACACTCGCACGCGCGCACACACACACATTGACACTCACACACGCGCACAGACGCACGCACACACGTAAATACACCCATACACATATACACTCATGCACGCACGTGTACACACACATATATAAACACGCACACACATGTATATACATGCACACATACGCACAGACACACACACACACACACACACATATATATGTGCATATACACACCCGCATACACGCGCTTACACACACACACATATATATATATATATATATATATATATATATATATATAATAAAAACATGCACACATGCAGATATATACAGAAAACAAATACACGCACACACACCCAGGCATCCAAATACACAATGGCAAGACAGAAAACACAGGATATGAGCAGGATATAAGGTCATTTGCCGTTTTTTCATGAATCAGCACTAATAAAACCAAATACACAGTTTTTCAGGCGTAGTCTCAAGACTCGATCCAATTAATCCTGCCATTTTTCCTCATTTGATCCTCAAGGTCATAAGATGGTGAAGAACTGACAACTGCTGAAAGGAATGAATCACCTGATATCAAACTACTTCCTCTCATGAAATAAGACCCAGGATTCAATCAAATTTCGTCCTTAAATGTCATTGAGAATAGAGTCCCAGGGAAAAGTCCCTCATCTTCATAGATATCATTCAGCAATGTTTTGAATTTGTTCCACTTCATGCTTCACTAGAAAAATGCAGATATTCAAATGGCATCAGACAGTCTATAACACACACTGACTCTCAACGGGATAATGAGATGACAACGAGTTTGTGAAAAGCAACATCAAGCGACAGAAGCTGCATTAGCTGTCGCGCTAAACAGGCTACAAGTATAACAGTCACAGTCCTGTAAGCCTGCTACAGAGAAAAAAAGGATTTCACAGAAAGTATTATTTGTAAAACAGTGCAGCATTGTTTGATATTATTGAGGAAAAACTTCATTTGTCTTCGCTAATGAGCTCATTTACAAAACGCTTTGAATTCGCTCACCGGGAAAAAGGGGGAAAAAAATATCCCACAACAAGAAAACAAACACTTATTTTATTTTTAAGCTGAGCAGTGTGCTCATTAAACTGTACACAAGTTTGTGGTGTCCCGGTGGGACCCCGGAGAGACCGTTTGAAGCGTTTGTTTTCATTTCTAAATGGGGCAGAACACTCGGCGCAAACCCCGCTATCAGCAGAAACTAATCACTGCCGCTCAATTTCCGGAACATTCTACACCCATCTCCCCCTCTCTGTGCTGCATCATAATGCAGCAATTTCTTGCGCCGCGTGTCAGGGCTCTGCACCGCGCTGCTCCGTCGATTGAGCGATAACAATTATCAACTGGCTGTGACAAACCGATTAGGCGTCTGTCAGAGCAGCACTTCGTGTGAATATGTTACGCTGCGGCAGCGATTTTCACTGGCAAGCTTCGAGAACAAAGACCGCACACAGGATGAGGGAGGCATGGCGGTTTGCACTGCGGCCTCTCAAGAAAGTGGTTATGGGTTTGAACCCCAGATTAGAGTCCCATCCTCCTCGTGCGGAGTTTGCATGTTCTATCTATAACAGCCATGCAGTTACACACCTGATTCTGCTCATAAACTCTTACAGACTTGGCTGTTGTCTTTGATCAGTCGTATCAGGTGTGTAAGTGATTGGCTGGAATTAAAGCCTGCCCTTTCTGGATAAGATTCAACACTACCCCTGCTCTAAAAGCAAAACTGAGTGCAAAGATCAATCAGAGTGTCCTCAATTATCTTCAGTCCTTAAAAGCACATTTGGTGCATTATTGCAAACACAATAACTGAAAATAACTCATTACTTTTGAAGCATTTGTGCAGTTGTTTCTGAAGTCACACTGCAAACTACCGAGCATGTAGTATTTTGTTGGAATGCAAATTAGAATAAGAGCCACTTAAGTACCTGTAAGTGCAAGAGAAAAATCTCACATTGTGACTCCTGACAAGAACAGATCCTGAGATCATGATCAGTCACATGACGGCTTTCAGAGTGACGCCTTCACGGTCTAAAACATGACAGGAAAGTCCAGGCGAAATCTCGCCGTCACCTTCCCTACCCGAGTCTTGACGAGGAGCGGGCGCTAATTGGTCATTGGGAACGCCAGCGCGCAATTTCTCCTGTCCAATCAGTGAAATGCACTCCAACCCCGTTCCTGGAGAGCAGCCATTCTGTAGGCTTCCACTCAAACCCTAATTCAAGACAGCTGAATAATTTCGGCTAATTATCTGCTCATCAGGATCTCTGACTGGGAAATGAGATGAGCTTTTTATTTGGTTGGAGTGAAAGCCAGCATGATGGTGCCTTTCCTGGAACAGGGTTGGAGATTCGGTATAACAAGACCTGAGGTGGAAATCCGGGTAGCAGAGAGTAACACTCCGGCCCTGTTTTTCCTGCAGCCATTAACTCCCCAGCTGATGTCACTGATAACTCCTCCCACCAGACTGCTGAGCTGAGCTCATAAGAACATCCAGGAAACTGGAACTAAACACTGGAGAGGACATTCACATTCTGAACCTGGAGTTTCTACCTCGGGGCAAGACACTTCCTGTCGAAATTATGAAAGGCGGGAAAGGGAACCCATGTTGATTTTTGATCCCAGCATCCCTTCCTGTGGTGCGTATGCAAGGAGCTCCATTTCAGTTCTGTAACTCTGAACCCCAAAACCCACCGCCAGCTGTGAAAGGCATGTTTTATTTTAAAAAAAATTTTGCCAAAGTTACCCCATTTATCATAGCCAGAAACTGTAAACAAAAAAAAAGTTTCATCAGATTTTCAATTTTCCAACGGTCGATGAACAGATCAAGAATGAAGTACCTTTGCATAAGGAAAAATAACCAAATCAGACCGTAAAATTGAAAATAAATCACTTCATCCTGCAGGTCATATTTAATTACACCAAAAATAAACCACTTACACCAACCAGATCCAGTAAAAAACACAAACTTCTGCACTTCTCAGCACAACTGTGAGGCCATGTTTGCCGACTCAAACAGTCATGTGACAAGTACTCAGAGAAAACGTGACATCGGCAAAAAAAAACCAGAGAAAGTGCACAGGATTCAGAAGGTTAAACAGAGCTGGAGCTGCTGTATTTGTCAGATCTACAGAGGACAAGCAGGAGGAGACTGAGGAAGCCCAGCTAGGTGCTGCATTTAAAGGCACCTCTGGTGCCGTGTCGCCTGTGTTAGGAAGAGCTAAACTCGTCTCATCACTAAGTAAACAGCATTTCTCCAGCCTGAATCGGTGTCACACCCCCCAGGCTTCCGTGTCGCTTCATTTAAAGTTGGGCTCTGAAAACTTGCCTCCTCTCTGCAGGAATAACTCTGTTCGTTGTTCAAAAGTGAGGAGGAGAAATTATGAGGGAGAAGAATCTCAGTTCTGATTCATTTTAAAAACCAACTGAATGTACTGCATACTGAAGCAGCGATTGTGCGTTGAGGAGATGTTTGTATAGTGGATGGCAAGGTGGCCCTGTAGTAGAATGACTGACTGAAGACTTTAGAGCTGCTGATTCGAGCCCTGGTGGAGTTTGGGATTCTGAAGAGCGTCTGGAGGGATGATGTTGGAAACAACTCTGCTCTTGGACCCTTGAGCATGACCCCTAACCCCAAAAACTGCTCCAGGGGCGTCACCCCTCTTTCTCTCCATTCCTTCTCACTCGAAACTGTTCTATCAGCCATTGAACCCCGGGCATCTTTGAAAGAGTAAAACATGTTCTCAATGGAACTTTCCCTCAATCAAAAAAAATATTCAAGATGCATTTGTTTTATAAGTCTATATTTTAACTGAGAGACAATTAATGACGTCCTCCTTCCTCACGTTTAGACCGAGGGGTGAATCTGATGGCATTTTTTTTATAATTTCCCTTCCTTTCCTTCCTCTTAACTCCTCTTGGGAAGGAAAGGAACTGAAGGAAATGAGGAAGTGGATCCAGAGAAATCTGAGTCTCCTCTCTCCTGAAAACATCAAAGACAGGCTCGGTAATAAGAGGCAGAAGTCAGGTGAATGGGAGGTCAGTTGTTTATACATCACACATTCTGGTAAAAACAATAGTTCCAAAAAGGATGCATTCTTCATTTCCTTGCTCTTGGTATCTCCAGCAAATTTTACTTCCCATACCCCCCCAACTCACTTACTGGGCTGGGATCTCCTGGATAATGCGACGCCCTGATTGATACCCACGTCAGGCACATGGAAGGGGAGAAATGAAATAAGCCATAGGAACGAGCCCCGAGGGTGCGTCTCAATAATAATGAAAACATGTTTCCTTCCCTGGACAACTCATAACCTATACCAGGATGTATGGGGGGTAGGAAAGGAAGGCATTTCTCCCTGTATGCTGGGATGCAGCCGGTGTCTTTAAACTACAAGCTGATGCCTGAGTGTTTGTGGATTAGAGCAAGAAAACCCACAAGATCGCATCAAAGGTTTCATTCCCATTTCCGAATTTTTAGCGGACAGCAAGTCTCCTGAATTTTGGAGGGCCTTAATTGATTTCCAGATCCTGATTAAGGAAAGGTAGGAGAAATTTAAAACACGTTAAATGAATGAGCCTCCTAATCTTTAGATTCCTAACTGATCAGCTGGTGCAGTCTTGCGACTCAGTAAACCGCCTTTTGCTGCTTGTGACCAGCAGGGAACATTCAAGCGTCCAGAGACTCAAGCGAAGCTTTCAGCCACCATTGACCTCACCGAGACAGAGACCAAGGTTGAAGGGGCTTGGGGTGAGGAGTTCACTGCACTGATAACCGGATTAGCCTCGTTCCCTGACCTGCCTATTCACTGTAGGTCAGCTTCTGCGGAGAACCACACTGTCCAAACCAGAAGAAAAAAAATCTGTACTTCAGCCCGCACTTCCTGGAGTTCTGTCCTTCCCAGAGGCTTTCCAAGTCAAAATTCATTAAGTAAAATCAACACAAGCCACAACAGATTGGTGTTGACTAATTAGCAACATCAGACTATTCCCGATTACCTTTCTTTCCCCAAGGGATTGGGCAGACTAAAAAAGTTGATTAAAAAGTCAGTGCTCTTTTTGACTAATGTTTTTTTACATTTTACGTATCAGTTAAGAGGCTACAAAGCGCTTAGAATACAAACTTCATATGTGCCGTTATTACCGTATTAGGCATGACCAATCAAATAACAGCGCTCACAGAGCAGAATTACCTCCCAGCAAGAGGGGCCCAAACACACAGCAATTTCAGCACAGCCCAAATTAAACCCAAGTGCATTACAAACAAATTTCCAAGAGGTTTGATGAACGATTTGCAATTATAGTACTGCTGTTAAAAGTCATTGAGGTATTAAGAGTGCAGAGAACACCAACTGTTTTGTTTCATATTGTTTTAGCTCGTCAGAACTGCAGTTAATTGAGACAGCGAAGAGAATCCATCTTGCAGTGAGAAGATAATATTATTCCCTCATGATACTGCAGCAAAAGTAATCAAAACTAAAAACTCAAGTCCAGACTTTAAATCGTTTGGAGTGTGCGATCACAAATTCGTCCATCCATCACCTACTGAGTCTCGGCATGTTCAAGGGCACCGGGGAGCCAGAGTCTATCCCAGCATGCAATGGGCAAGAGCAAGAAACAAACTCTGTACTGCTCACCAATCAATCACAGGGATGACACACCGTTCACACACTCACACTCACACCCACGGGCAATTTAGAGTCAGCGATTAGCCAGGGTGGCCACTGGAGTGTCTGGGGAGAACCCACACATATATGGGAAACGTGAAATTACAGGTACCCCACTAAAATGTCCTTCTCAGTCCGAAAGCATGCGAAAAATCACGTGGAAATCACAATCGGTGACAGAAAAGCATTTCAAGACATTTTTTAGTTCTGACATTTTGAGCATATAAACATACTAAAAGGACTCCTCTAAAAGTGCCGAGAGGTCATGATTTTATTGGCACTTCTAACACTTTTCTTGAAGGTTACATCGCGCCAGTTTTTACACTCTTGTCAAAGCAATGTTAGAAAACGCACACAATCCACTCACACGCTCAAACCTACGGGCAATTTTTCAAGTCCAATTATCTTGTCGTGCATGTCTCCGAAGTGACTAAGGAAGCCAGAGTTTGTGTAAACTGCAGACCCGTGTAAACCCACATAAACACGGGGAGAACATGCAAACTCCACATATGAAGGCCCCAGGCCGGATTAGAACCCACAAACTTCTTGCAGTGAGGCGATAGCAACACATGGGCTAAACCGCACCGCCGCAGCCGAGAGATGATGCAAAGAACTACGGCAAAGCAGACTCCACACGTCCCCTGTATCACCGCGAACACCATTTTGAGATCCTGCTCATGACCCCACTCGGCCAGGAGTAAGGTCCCATGGGTCAGAGCCTGAGCCAGTCTATTGGGTATCAGTTATTCAACACGCTTCTGAAATGCATAAACAAGAGCGGAACCAGAAAATTATAACAACAAGCATGAAATACTCAGATCCCCCACCAAGAGATAGCCGATATCTGGCCTGGAAACAGAACACTGCAGAGGGACGGACAGACGGAGGGACAGATGTACGAAAAGACACATCTACAGAATAAGATTCATCCACATAATAAGTTTTGCTGAGAAATACTGAACAGTTGTTCAGGGCCGGGAAAGAACGGGATGGCAAATATCTGGCCCAGAAAAAAGCGTGACAAACAGACAAATGGACACGCAGAAGGACAACACTCATTCCTATATCCCCATCCACTTCATGTAAGGGGGATAGAAATGAATCACTGAGTGATATTTAGAGAGTTCAATTCAGGACAAACCCTTCTTTAGATGCAGAAACCTGTGGCTTCATATGTTTGCAGGTAGAGAAAGCAGTCCTATTGAACAGCGCTCCGGCTCAGATTCCGAATGGGCCCAGATCGCCCTGTGTTTTTAAGATCTTGTCTGCATCTTGACAAAAACACTGAACACTCCATTCCTAACCCTAAAAAATGCAATTTAAACACCCCAATGCAAACAAACTCAAACAGACCAAAGTCCTTGCAGTCGACCCATCAGGGCGGGGGGTAAATTATATCACCATGAAGCCAATGGGAAAATTAAAAGAAATCAGACTGAAAAATTGACATGCTAACATAATACCCACAAGGACTACTGAATTGAAATGCATCTGGGCCGCAATCCTGAGATTTCCTGTGTATCCCACATATTTCCCACCACAAATCCCCTCAGCAATCCCCTCCAGACCTGCGAAACACTACAAGACTCATCTGCAGGTCAAAAGTCCCATTTATTGAGGGTGGTCAATACATTGAAGTATACTTTACACTGGTGACCCCACTAAAGTGCACTCCTCACTTGAATCACAGGGAGAGGCTCCAGCCTCCCTGTGACCCGGACCGGGTAGAGGTGGGGTAGATACATATTTAATACAGAAAACAGTTTTACTAAATACACAAACACTGGGATATAACACAAAACTGCTGGAACAGAGCAGAGACCACAGTCTTTGTGGATCCCCGTAAAATTTTAGTTCAAAGGTAGCAAAACAAACCCCTCGGCTCCTCCGCCAACCCAATCCAGTTTGGAGTTCGGGGAGGTCACTTAGCCCTCCTGCACTGCCCCCGTACAAGTACACACACACACACACACACACACAAACTTTAGATGGGTCTTTTGGCTCAGAATAACTCGGTCGAAATAAACGAGTTGGCTGAATCAACGTTTATATTATCTCAGTTTTGTCCTCAACACTTGGCTCTGATGAAGACACTCAGATTTGCTCGCACCCAACACTGAGTCACGACGATGAGAACTCTTGTGAGGGAGCCGCAATGCACCGACTGCCATGGAAATTGGTAAATAAATAAATAAAAATCCTGGGAAAAACCCTGCAAACATTTATAATTAAAAATGTAACAGGAAGGAACATCAGGTTTACGCAGCACTGGCATAAAGGTTAGGAGTTCAGAAAGTCCTGCTGTCTTCAACTCAGGTCAAACACCGTCTCCCCATCTGTTAGCCCCGCAGCTAGCACTAATGACTGGCCCTGTCATCTTCTGCTGGTCTGCCCCCTTCGCGTGGCCTTTTCCACCTGATTGCCTCGGACAATTTAATTACACCGAACACAGCTCGCGGCGATGTGCGGGCCTTAATTACCACGCCGTCACATTAAGAAACACAAATTGGCGTTCGCAAGCGGAGCAGAAAAACAACCGCTTCACCAACACGAATGCATTAACCAGCGCGACACGTACAGCGGATTCCGCGCACTGGCAGTGGGGCTGAATTTTTTAGACCATTTTTTCAGCCTCATCATCGTCCACTCCTGTCGCACTTCACACTGAAGGACTGTAACTGCGGCTACAGGGCATTTTGAAACAGCTCGAGTGAAATTTACTTTAAGGCCAATACTCTGCTGCGTGACCCGCGGTCGTGATGGCAATATTGAACATCTTTTTATAACTGCCGACACTTGCGGCATAGTCATTATAATTTACAGTGACACACAAACTTTTATGTCAACGTTTGTCATAACATCTCCCGCAACATGCATCATGACAGTCATTTATCATGAGCTACCATGAGCGCTATGACAGACGTTCTGGGGTTATTTTTAATTTCAGCCAAAGTTGATCAAATTCAGTTCATGCAGTTTAAATGACTCATATTTCAAAAAAGATCTGCACCATACACTTGAATGCCTATTTTTTTTTTTTAAATCATATATTTCCAATGCATAAGCACATACATTGTCGAGTACGCTGCAATGTAAACACTCAAAATCATGATTCTAACAAATAAATTATCTGACAGGTCCCACCTCACCAAAAATCGTACTCGGAAAATTCGTTCATTCAGAATTTTGGGCAATGCCATTTTGCAAAGCAAGCCATTATGTGTTTATCAGTGCTCTTACCCAAGGAATATTATCCTGCAGACATCTTTGAAATCATTTTTAGACTGAACGTAGGAAGTATTTTTCATCCTGAGACTGGTCTCACTGTAGAAAAGCCAGCCAGGTCAGTAGTGGCAGCCATACTCAAGGGTTTTCCGAGTCCAAGGTTAACAGCGTACTAGATACCATCTTGAGCATCTGAAGCATTGGACACACTTCAGTGGTATTAAAATGTCAAGCTCAGTTCCGGCCGCTCTGTCATGTTAACCCTTTCAGCGCCGTTGGCAACTAGAGTTTCCCAATGATGTAAGATATCAAAATCAGACGCTGTTGAAAACCTATCATGTGGCAACTTGTTTAAAAGAGCTCCCGCAGGGGAGCTCTTTTAAACAAGTTGCCACATGATAGGTTTTCAGCAGCTCAGGATAACTACATTTTTAATTCCTTGAAAATGTATTCAGCGCTCAAAAGGTTAAGCTAAACCCTGTCTAAGCACTCAGCCAAATGCTTTATATTGGGAGTGTCCTTAAAAAGGGCTGGTCTCTAAGCTGGATTTTGTTAAAGCCCAACTCACATACACCTAATTCTACTCATCCATTCCGCAACACTGAACACCCTAGTTATTTGAATAAAGCCGAATCAACTGCTGTAGCGTGAAAAATCAAAGAGCTGCTGTGGATCAGACTGGACACCCCAACTTTACATTATGAATTTGAGGTCATCACAAGGACGATGAGAGAGGCTAACCCACCAAGTGAGATAGCAGCCGTTAGCCCAGTTCATTCAGCAGAAAGGTCATCAGTCTTTTCCGGAGAGGTTCTTTGCGGGAGCCGGTTATTGGTTTCGCCTGACGCCACAGGCACCTGACGCTACTCAACAACGTCTCTACTGAAGGCCACGATCAGGCCATTTGGTGTTCCTGGTGTAGTAGGGCATGATTTTAAGAAAACCCTTCACTCACACCTGCCCTCTTCGGGTGAGACCGGACACCCCTATTTTAGCACTGCCCTGTTCTCTAGCCCCACAAGCAGAAGTGGGATGGCTGCTGACATCACCCGTTTTCGCCCTACTTTCGTTCCAGCCTCCAAACTCGCGCCTCAGGACAACCGTTTTCATTTTCCTTCAATTACTTTTTATTCCTTTTTTTACATCCTACTCTACCCTGCGTCCCACTTTTATTCGTTCAGCTAAGTGGCGTGGCACCGGCCCTCATTTCGCTCGGCTTTTATTTTCCTGAAAGAAGAAAAACACTTTTTTCCTTTTTTTTTGCCCTAGTTCTTTTCAGCGAGCGATCGCACATCTGGAGTCGCACCTGCGAGCGAAGAAATACGGCAGCGAGGCCCAGAGAGAGGCCCTCTCCACAGCACACGCCGTGCGAGAGATTCCCAAAACTCTCCTGGTGTGACCCCAGCATCTCCACGCGTGACCCCTAAACCATCCTGCTATTCGGCGAATTTCACCTCAAGCACAACAGACTCTAATAGCCAAGGGCTCCAGAAGTTATATCAGCATGCTTGCAGCAGGAAACATCGAGTACCTCGATCTTGCTGGAGTTACGAGGTGAGGTTTAGGGGTCTTATTAGAGGGCACGATACGAACAGAAAGCACAAGAGCTTCTCTCAATGATAACAGCGGCTAACCCACGGACACTGAGGAACAGCAAAATGGCAAGGAGAAAGGCTATGTCCACTCTGAAGCTGTGACAACACCTTGTGGTTACTTTTCTGGCATTTTTATCAAAAGTGACTCACAATTAGACTAAGCAGGGGCCTATTCCCCTCGAGCAATACAGGGCCAAGGGCCTTGCTGAAGGGCCCAACAGCTGTACTGATCCTATCATGGACACAGTGGTGTTTGAACCATCAACCTTCAGTCCTAGCTAAAATGTGCAAGCCATTATAGACAAAACGCTGTCCTCTCTTGACACACATTTGATTTTTCAGGGATGTGACAGATTGCATTTATTTATTTTTTAATGTAAGGGTGTAAACTGCAAAAACCTGATGAAACTTGTCATTTCCATTCAAACCGAGGCGACATTCATCGAATGCGATCCAAAAACCTGACGCATAACCGATTTGTGTTGACGTGACCTCAGTCCTCACATTCACCTTTCACTTTGCATTTAATGATCTGCAGTTCTCCCGTTTCCATGAGGCCACCATCACAATGTGTCACGATTAGCCTAAATACTGCAGTTTATTAAGCCCTGGGTGTCAAAAAACAAATCAACTGCTGGAGGTTCATTCAAAACTATGAAATTACTTGGACAGGGTATACTTTGTTTGACAGTACTTTTACATAAACTACTTTTACATAAATTACTCTTCACCGGCAATTTTCGCCAAGCTGCACAGATGACGTGCACTTTTTCACTCCGTCTCATCTACTCTAGTTTGAGTACCCAGCGCATGTGTCAACTGGAGAGGCACTCGTAGAGCGCTGACCTCCACCAAGGTCAATAGCCCACTCTGCCATGATACGCAGATCTGCGAGCGCAACCATCGTATTTCTACAACTGGCGACATTTTGTCACCATTGAACTTTACTACCATCTACTGGATTTTAAGGCATTTATGCCGCCAAGACCAAATGCTCCCTTGCAATGGTTAACAAAACTGAAAAATAATTTGTATATCCGCCCAGGGATTCAGATGCCCCTAAAAATTTAATGAGTTCCTTCTCAGCCCATGATACCTCCTTGGACGTAGTCTTCTGACAATTGAGCAAGTATTTTCCCTGAAATCCTGCTGACAAACACAGACAACCAAACCAAAAACATAACCACCATGACAGAGGTATTTAAACTCAAACATGGCAGCCTCCATAAACCGGCTTCATACGCCACTGAGCAGCTTCCATTCGAGTCACTGGACCTGCCTCCTGTTAGTCCATCTTGATCAATCCAAAATACTACTTGCCTATTGCTTCAAAAAGCACCTATCAGGTGTTAGATAAAGCTGGGTTCTCAGTAAATGCAGCATTGCTCATCAGGCAATGTTTTTTAAAAACATAAAATATTGACTAATTTCACCTATACAGCCAAGAAAACCGAGCCACCGTTAGTAAAAGGTGCGCATGCTCACAGATGTGTCATGGCTTTGTGTGTGATGATGTGTTCAGCTGCATCAAGAACAAACAGGAAGCCACAAAGGGTCAAAGTTCACCAAGCACTACCTTCTACGCTTCAGCGTGAGAAACAATGTGAAATGCTTCTGATAAATACCCACTGCTCAGATGGATCTTCCACAACTCATATTATTACAATAAATTGTGTCATAATTTTTTTTCATGTTTTTCTAATGTTTTTTTGAAACAAAGCTGACACAACATGGGACAGCTAAAGGGTATACACATTAATATCCATAAACATTACATGGAACAGTTCAAGGGTATAGACAATAGTATCTATTAAAAAAAACCTATGTCGCAGCAAAGCCAGGGGTAATTATCTTTCAGCCAGTATAAAGAGCCTCAACAAACAAGTGCAAGCCATGATCTTTCAATATGATGTTCTCATTATAAATTCAGGGCACAAAACCATTATTTTAAACAGGTTTGATCCAGAAGCTTCCAAATGGCTAACTTCACTGAATTTTAATTGAGGATCTCTACTTTGGGAGTGACATACATCGAAGTTGCTGGTACAAGGCTCTCAGACATGCACGTAGAGCACAGGTACATTTTTGCTTTATCAAAACATTGCATAGCCTCAGTCTGTGCAGCTATGGCCCTTGAGCAAGGCCCTTCACCCCACACTGTTCCAGGGGGGCAAGCCCTTGTGTAGTTTAATCAGTTATAATTCACTCTAGATAAATGTGTCAGCTAAATAACAGTATATAATAATGATTAATAATAATAATAATAATAATAATAATAACTCATTAAGGATAAAAGTTCCTCAATGTACCCAGAAGGCACAAATAACATTGTTTGGTGACCAAGCAAACAAAGATTATGTATTCTTGGACAGGGCACCACCCCACTTACAAAGCAGTTACGAAAAAGATGGGATAATTGTGCGCAGTTTCTGTCCATACTTTGCGATTGCGGGTCTGTTGACCTGCTGGCGTATGCAGCACAGAATGCCCCAAATGACGCTGATGATTTGAACAACACATTTGTCCACTGTGGAGATTTTGTCAGAATTCTCGGGCGTTTAACGACGTTGAAATGAAAACGATCAGTTTCGCTAAGTTGGCTCGAAGAATGGAGACAGACGGTGACAGTAAAGCGCTCCATTGATTTTCATTCAGGGAAACTGAATGCTCTCACTGCCGACGTATTAATTTCACGGCCATTATCTAGCCCGAAGAAAAGTTGCATATTTGCAGATAATGCAAGCGCGCAAAACTCGGGCGCTATTCCGAAGCAGAGGAAACTTCTAATGACTCTGGCCCCCAAGTAAAACTTAAAAGATACATCAACATTTACAGACTACATTTGGCCCCAATTCTTGGGCTTATATGTACACGAAGTTGAGCACTGGACATTTTACCATGGGCATCAGGTTAAGCACGACCAGGTTCCAGGAATTCCCAAAGTGGGTGCACTGCGCCTGCTCCAATGGCGTAGTATGGACCTCTAAAGAGCCACTATGAACACTGGCAAGTGTGAAATTATTCTCGGGAGTGACATAATAATCGATTCCACTAAGTATTAGCTGAGAAGAACCGCGTGGTAAAGGCAAAAATATATCCTGGATATACCATTCCATCTCTACATGGGACCATTGAGGAATCCTCATATTATTGTTTACACATTAAATACGTCAGAATAAAACATTAAGAGGTATTCGGTTCTTTTGGGCTGCGTAGTCCTGAGAACTAATCTCTAAAAAATAACGGTACTCACCTCCAGGTGACGGCTGCGATACATTTTTTGGAACTTCAGCAGCAGACGGCTTTTAAAATGATCAACCCTGAAACCAATCGTTGTCTTCAAGCCAAAAGATGCCTTATTGAAGGAAGAAAGGCAGCGCTCTGCCCTCGCGCTAGAAGGATGCGATGTTTGACTTATATAATTTATAAAATGATTCCACTGAGGTATAAGCCGTCGTTTATCCGTGTGGCACGTCCTTTTTCAAACTTAGAAAAATGATCTAATTTAGTCAATCACATGATGCGTGCAAAACGAAACAAAAGGCTGTGTTGATGGACGACAGAAAATAATATAATTGCCAACTACTAAGAATATATTAACCACAGGGGCTGTCCCGCATTGCATGCTACATCTTGACTTCGGACTGAGGTTGTTGCGTTTAGTCGCAATAGGAAAACTGCGGAGCGCTTAGCGACCGTCTTGATGTTCAGACATCCAAATTGGAGGAAATGCCGACACAACTTCGCTCCAGGGTTTTATCCTATACTTGGTTTGCTTCAGGGAAAACAAATTTTCTTGATATTGCCAGTCTGAAAACATGCCGTGTGCGTATTCTCAGTCCACATTACGCAAAGGCTATGAATAGCCTATACGACTGACCCACAGACGCTTCTTCATGAAAGCAATTAGGAATTATACTTTAGCAATATAATTGACGTGTGAACGTCGACTTCTGGAAATACAGTCTTTTGAAACAAGTGCTGATCTTAAACCATTCTGCTCATAAATCAAAGGCTCGGAGCTCCGTCTGTGCCTTGACTTTCCCTGTTATGTGAGTAGCTGAGAAGGGGGGAATGCTTAAACGGCGCAACAACGCATCCTCGGAAAGCAAGTGTATCAAAGTAGCCTAATTTATATAAACTGCCCGTCAAACAGCAGCAGTGTCATAACTTCTGAGGTATGTTTGCTTCACAGAAGCTTCCATTAAATTTTGCGCTCAGTCGCTGAGACCTTTGTACCCGCGCAGGCAGCAAATCACCAATAATCGCTGACTTGCCTCCATGTGTATTGCCCAGAAACCCCCGATTGCCGGGTGGAAACTTGTAATGCAGGTACCGGGTTGCTGGATTGATGTTGAAAATAAGCAGCGCCTCTCAGCCAAGACTCAGGTTCGCTTTACAGTCCAGTGTGACCGCTGAGACAGCCTCGGGAATCACCATATCAAGTGCGTGGTCGATCGGTCCAGTGGTAGTCACAGCGATTCACTGTTTCGCCCAATTCCGTCACTTCATTGATTGCAAGAAAAGTCAAATGACACACGGAGGCTTCATTTACAATTTTCAATTCACTAGTTTGCATTCAGTTTCTGAATAAGCCGCCTCACCGTTACAGCCACCAACCCAAGTATCCCCTCCGCGCAGATAAAGTACCCACTTCGTTGCTCGTCACCGCCTCCGTTTTGATTAGTTCAGCGTCGTGCGAGTGCATAGCTCTGTTTATTTTGTGCGCAGTTATGCTCTCAGGCATCAGCCGACGTCGCCCATTGGCTCCTTCTAAACCGAGACACGTGATGATATTCAAAGAATTTCAGGTTGTGAAAGAAATGCTCTGTACGCATATAACAAAACAAAAACTGGGCTGGGGGTTTGACGATTAGAGGAGGGCTGCAAGTTTTGAGGTGCGTCTGGGTCTCACGGGCTTCACAGATAAGAAGGAATTGGTATCTTCCATATGTCCGAATAACGCCGGTACTCTTAGCAAATTTGTTCGAATAAATAAATATAATTAGTCAAATTACTGGTTTCAACTAATCCAATGCAACATTACATTTAAGTTGAAAAAAAAGCTTATTCTTGCAAAGGAAAATGAGAGTGCGTAATGCATTTCAGTCACTGAAATGCGCACGAATGCCAACAATCAAATCATTAGATGCAGCTATCGCTGTCGTTTCACCATACTGCCATTTATGCACGGATTCTCGACATACAATATCGACGTCGGAAAGGACAGTGAAATAATTTGCTCAGCAGGGACGTTATTCAACGTTAACTGCTTGAAACGCAGCAGAAATTAATAGCTGTCAATTACGATTACCTTGCCAATATAATTATATGTGATCTATTGGTCTTCACAAATCATCTCTTTTTGCAACCTCAGCTAAGTAAATTAATTAAGTGTTCATAAAAAAACACACATCAAAAATTAAACACGAATGAAAATAAATGTACAAAAGATGACTCATAATGCAGCTATGGTTCCCTACACTGACTGAGACCCAAGGACTCGAATGGTTTAAAACACGTATTTAAAAAAAATAAAAATAAAAATGCAAACATATTCCTTTCCTAAACACACAAAAATGCTTCAGTGGACACATCAATTTCACTTAAGTTTGTTAGATTAATATTTTTGGCTTTGACATGAACATCAAAATGAACCTCAAACTTTCAACAGTGAAAAAAAGAAAATACTGAAAAAAAACAGAAGCAAACAATTTTGGTTTATCCTCTGGAGCAGTTTGTTCTGTGCTTGGCATTTTCACAAGCTGCTGTATGTGTACTCCTGCAGTCCAAATACGCCGGGGATAAATGGTCGAGGAACAGTTCTCCGCGTCGTCGATATATAATTAATACGAAGCATAAATGATTCATATGGGACCGAATGACACCAGCTGCGTATGTAAAATGCTGGCGTGATGTCATCAATTTAAGACTCTGGTTTTTGGTCTCACCCTCATTCCTGCGCGCGCACTAAGCGCTGATTCCATAAAACTAGATTTCGGCCAGACCTGCAAAGTGAAAGGCAGACGCTTTTCCTTCTTCATCTGAAACATAGCTCGGCTTGTTTTACCGTCGCCTATTTTGATTCTACAGCGAGGACATCAGTAAGAGTATAAACCACATGCTGGGACAGATGTTGATTTAATCCAAAAATCCTCAGGTCAGACTCTTCGACCTGGCAGTGAGATAAACATTTCAAGATTAAGATATGCTGTATTGAACAGCACAGGGTAATCTACCCTATGATATTATCCAATAATAATTATCTTAAAGCAGTGGCCACCAGTGTGCACCTGGCAATCAACTTCAGTTCTGCGGCCAGGGCCACTGTCACAGGAAATGACAGGAGAGAGCTTACCAGTCAAGTATGCAGCTCACTCAAACCACGTATTCCTCATATCTCTCCCTCATTCCCTCCTTCCATTTCTTGCTGCTATCTCCATCCATTTTAGAGGTATAAGTCCTCAGGTCATTTCCGAGCAAAGTCAGTCAGGTATAGCAGGTAGGAGGATGCAAATCCACAGGTCAATCATCAATGTTTCCTGCATTCCAACAAATAAATATACACATATATAAAAACATGCTATTGCAAAGGACCCATCCAGGTTTCTTCTCTCATTGGAAAACTCCTGATTCTCATTTCCGGACCCATTTATCAGAATCGAACCTCTATAATGATGAAAGACCTCTGTCAATTTCTGGGGTCAGGCATTAGGTAAGGATTGGAGAGTTGGAATGAGCCCAAGTTTTTTAGTGTGGGAGTGATGTAACAGGAGAAGAACACACACACACACACACACACACACACACACACATAAACACTGACACAGGCAGCATTTGCAGGTCAGTGCTGATGTTGAGTTGTTGAGCAGGTGTGTGTTGCTGAGGTCAGAGTGAAAACCTACATGACGGTTAAGGAACTGGGCTGGGTGCCAATGGGTTAAACCCAACTGTGGTCACATCGGCTGGCGATCAGCTGCACCCAAGCACAGGATGGGAGAGGCAATAGATGATACCACTGACGGTAAATTGCAAGTAGCTTTCTACAGTAAAAATGCGCATGGATTTGCACCCTTCTTGGCCAGGGCTCACCTGTAAAAAAAGATACTATCTTCAATGTGACTACCCTAGTAAAACAAAGGATAAATAAATACATAAATAAATCTGTAGTTGTGAACATTTACAGTGCCAGTCAACAGCTGGGAAACAGAGGCATTTCTATGTTTTTCAAAAGAGGTTAATGCTTCTATTCATGAAGCTAAGACATTATGTTGGAAATTCAAATTACTGCCTGAAATTATTAGTTTAATGTGAATGTCTGCGATTGACTCATTAGAAAGGCAACGCAATGGACCAGGCCCCTTTGCAAAATATTAACGACTTTATTATCATGCAGAATTTAAATGCCAGCCTTTTCAGTGAGCTGTTTGCATAAAGTGCACACAAGAAGCATGAGGAGGCCAAGCCGTCATCAGATATCTCAGAGCCCTCAGCACTTTCTGACGAAAAAAGAACTGCGTTCGTCCCTTTACAAGGATTGCCCGTTAATACCAGCGTATCGAAGAGGAGATCATTTGCATAGATAGAGCCCGCTTTTGCGAGGAATATCTGCAAATTCAGCACTGTTCCGTTACCAAAAATAGAACTCGATCGAGAACGTTCTATCCCAACAGATCCCCATGTAGATTATGACAAATCAGGTAATCGTGGTGATAACAGCTCAATGACGAAGACGTACACGGAAAATAAGGTAATAGTGCCGATTACAGTCGCCTTTCATGAATATGTAAATGACATGACAAACAGAACGACGACTCATACGTATTTACATTACAATGAGCTGGGAACAGGAAGCATCGTCTGACGCAAATTTTTATCACAAAGCCGAGAATGCGAGGAAGGTTTGTATGGCCTTTCACACAAAGGAAGTGTAAATAATTTTCCTCACTCATAAGGTCAATTCATAAGCACTGTGTTGGAGTGAATGAAAGTTCACTGCCACTGCCAAAGGGCCAGTACTCCTTGCAGTGACTAAAGCTTCGTCATAATGCTCCGAAACATCGTTTCAGAGGTCATGGTAAAGGCTAGGGGTCAGCAGTGGATTGAGGTTATAGGTTAAGGTTTAGGGTTTGGTTACAGTTAGTGTTGGGCTGTCCACAGTGAATGAAAGTCAATGCAATGTCCTAATAAGCATGGCCATGCAAACTTGTTGTGTGTGTGTGTGTGTGTGTGTGTGTGTGTGAGAGTGAGAGAAAGAGAGAGAGAGAGAAAGAGGGTGCCTGTGCATGTGTGTGTGTGTGTGTGTATGTGTGTGTGAGAGAGAAAGAGGGTGCCTGTGCATGTGTGTGTGTGTGTGCGCACTTCCTATGATGATCTGGCCACCTGTCCAGAGTGTGGTCTTGCCAGTTGCCCAGTGGATTCTGGGATTGACTCCAGGCCTCCCCATGACTTTGATCATGAATAAATGGATGGGCAAGAGATATTTCAGGATCCATCTGCAATAAAGGAGCATCAAAAGAGTAAATCATTGCCGTTTTTTGTTGATAATTCACTCAGTACTAACGGCAAAAGGCATATGACGTTTTTCAGGTGTGAGTCGCTTGTAAAAATTTAGTACATCCACTTTGCTGTCACGTTTACTGTAAATCTACAGTCCTCAATGATACCTCAGCATGTAACGTATCCCATCCTTCCCCTAAATGTGCAGTCTCTTTTAATGAGTTCTACTTTACAGTGCTGTTAATGTCTCAGCACGGGGAAACCACAAAAATCACAAGTCATAAAATTATCGTCGTAAAACACAAACTTGCGATGGCGGCGCCAACCAAAATTCAGGCCGTGGAAGGTCTTCACAGTCATAAAAACACAAAGTTGTTCCTTGTAATGTGGCATAGGATGTTCTGTTTAAGACAATGTGCTGGTCGGTTTGAGAATTGTTTTTTTGGGGTTTTTTTGTTTTTCATTCATTGTCTTAGGTGACATAAGTTACTTATACAAGCATGAACCCTGAGAGCGCTGAAATAAATTTTTTTAAAATTACAAATTAAATTATCTTGAACTGTTGAAAACCAAACAAGTCGCCACATGATAGGTTTTCAACAGCTTTGATTTTGATATCTTTCATCATTGAGCAACAATAGCTGCATTTAGCGCTCCAAAGTTTAAGGAAGTTATGGCTGTGGCACTAGTTTTAGGGTTGATTGGTGAAGGTTTCTCTGGTTTTAAGCCCTTATTCTGACTGTAGGTTTTGTTAACGAATTTGAAAAGCCAAAGAATTTGTGTGTAGACACTGCAACTGCCACGTCCTGCTACCTGTGTTG